>CM067846.1:464359367-469359367 GCA_034509565.1 Triticum monococcum
GACACGATCAGGTTATGATTCCATTTGGGTAGTAGTAGATCGCTTGACCAAAGTGGCTCACTTTATCCCCGTGAAAACCACTTATACGAGCCTGAAGTTGGCCAAGATATATATGACCAGGATCGTATGTCTACACAGAGTTCCGAGGACCGTCGTATCTGATAGAGGAACATAGTTTACCTTGAAGTTTTGGAATCAATAACACCAGACTTTGGGTACCAAGCTAGAGTTTAGTACAGCCTTTCATCCGCAGACAGATGGACAGACAGAGAGAGTCAATCAGATTCTGGAGGACGTGTTGAGAGCTTGTGCACTAGATTATGTATCTGGTTGGGATGATAATTTGCCTTATGCAGAGTTCTCATATAACAACATTACCAGGCTAGTTTGAAGATTGCCCCTTTCGAAGCTTTGTATGGAAGGAGGTGTAGGACACCATTGATGTGGGATGAAGTTGGAGACCATCAGTTGTTCGGACCAGATTTAATCAGAGAGTCTGAAGAGAAAGTTAAATTGATTCGCGATAGACTGAAGGTAGCTCAGTCTAGGCATAAGAGTTATGATGACACTAAACACAAGGAGGTAGCCTATGAAGTCGTAGACAGAGCATATCTCCGTGTGTCACCACTTCGAGGAGTTAAATGATTTGGAGTCAAAGGAAATTTAGCCCCAAGATTTGTAGGACCATACCGAGTTTCGGAACGTATGGGAGAAGTGGCCTACAAGTTGGAGTTACCCGAAGGATTGTCAGGAGTTCATGATGCGTTTCACGTTTCCTGGTTAAAGAAGTGCCATGCAAAGATGGCCGATATTCCTTTGAGAGATACAGTTCCCCTGGAAGCAATTCAGTTGGAGAGTGACCTAACCTACAAGGAGAAACCCGTCAAGATTCTCGAGTTTGCCAGCCGAGTTACACGCAGCAAGGTCATCAAGTTTTGCAAAGTTCAGTGGAGTCACCATACCGAGGAAGAAGCCACCTGGGAGCGAGAAGAAGACCTACGGAAATACTACCCACACCTATTTGCTAGACAACCCGAATCTCGAGGACGAGATTCATCTTAAGGGGGGTAGATTTGTAACATCCCATTTCTCAATTTGGATATTAATCATTAGGTCATCATATGCATCCATATTTTGAACATTTTTGAATTTGGTTTATTTACACATTTTGATCCCAGAGTCCTTAAGCAACTCAAGGACCATGTGAGAGAGTTGGAGGTTTTCATAAAATTCCATTTTTGAATTTTCAAAATTGGTAAAGGTGATTTTTATTTGGAATTATTTTTCAAGTTATTTCAAAATAAATAAAATAATGAGAGAAGATAATATGACTTCTTCAGAACAGAGGAAATAATGGAAATTTAATTACCAATAAAAATATGTATTTATTTAAATTATGAGATTTTATTTGGTTAAATTAGGAAAAAACTGCATTTTTAAAAACTGCATTTTAGCCGAGAAAAATGTTCATGTGGTCCTAAACATTAGGAGATGACCGTGAAAATTATTTTTGGGATTTTACGATATTTATTTATTTAGATTTTCCTTTGCGGCGAAATTATTAAAAAAAACTCTTCGACCGACTGGGCCGAAGCCCAGCCGGCACAGGCCGCCGCCACCGCCTCCCCGAGCCGCGGGAGTCCGGCCGGACTCCGTCTCCTCCTCGCACCCCTCCCCCAAGAAGGACACCCCCCGGGGCCTTTAAATAGCGTCGTCGCCGCCCCCTCCCATCCTCAAGGCGCCGCCCGCCGCATCGCTGCCGCCATCGCCGCCTTGCGCCGCCGCACCACCCCGCACCGCCTGCAGCTGCTGTCGACGCCGCTCCCCGCCGCCTCGCTGCCACGCCGGCTCACCACGCCCACCGTCGCCGATTTTCTTCCCCTGAACCGGTATAAAACCCGTAAAAACCCATCCATTTTTTAAAGTTCGGTTTTTTAGTTCGGTTTATTTATTTTTAGGTTATATTAGTTAGTGAATGTTCACTCAATTAGTTCTTTTAGTGAACAAGTTCGTTTGTTAGTTTCTGTTAGCGAACGTTTGCTCATTATATTTTTTCTTTTTAGTTTAGTTTTCATCCAGGGACCCATCTGTAATTATTTTTATGGCAGATTAATCCCTAATCTTTAAACCCTCACTACTTTTTGCTCGTTTATCCAAATCCAGTGAAACCAACGCCAAAATCTTTACCTTGTTACCCTCTATCCAGATTAGTAACTTGAACAAGATTTTGGAAATTTAAAATTTGGTTTCAAGCAGATTCGAATTCGAACTTCTTTTGACAGTAGTTTGAGTTTCGTAACTCCGATTCGATTGATTCTTTTTGCAAATCGAAGCTCTTCACCTGAACTTTCTCTTTAGATCTTTTCTTTTGGTTTTACCTTTGCATCTTATGCTTGAGTGCTTATGTATGCTTGTTGGGGAACGTAGTAATTTCAAAAAAAATCCTACGCACACGCAAGATCATGGTGATGCATAGCAACGAGAGGGGAGAGTATGTCTACGTACCCTCATAGACCGAAAGCAGAAGCGTTTATCAACGCGGTTGATGTAGTTGTACAACTTCATGATCTATCCCCATCAAGTATCGAACATACAGCACCTCCGCGTTCAGCACACGTTCAGCTTGATGACGTCCTCGCCTTCTTGATCCAGCAAGAGGGGCGAAGTAGTAGATGAGTTCCGACAGCACGACGGCGTGGTGACGGTGCTGGTGAAGAAGAATCTCCGCAGGGCTTCTCCTAAGCACTACGAAAACTATTACGGAGGATAAACTAGAGGGGATGGGGTTGCCAGCACACGGCTTGGTGTTTCTTGACGTGTCTTGGGTGCTAGCCCTACCCCTCTATTTATATGTTGAGCCTTGGGGTCGAAACTTGGAGTAAAAGCCTCCACAAAGCCGGTTTCACCCGAAAGGTAAGAGTCCTTCTCGGACTCCAGGGCCAGACGCCAGGGTTCCCGGCATCTGGACCCAGACGCTAGGGACCCTGGCGTCTAGCCCCTGGACTCTGCAAAACTTCCTTTTGCATTTTCCAAAAACCTTGTGGGATTTCCCCTTTGGCCCAAATAAAGTGTTCTCGTAACCAAACATTTCGGGAAACATCCGGAACCCCTTCCGGTGAATTTCGGAACCCTTCCGGAGACCAAACACTGTTATCCCATATATCAAACTTTATCTCCGGACCATTCCGGAGTTCCTCGTCATGTCCGTGATCTTATCCGAAACTCCGAACAACATTCGGTTACCAACATACATAACTCATAAATACTATATCGTCAACGAACGTTAAGCGTGCGGACCCTATGGGTTCGAGAACTATGTAGACATGATCGATACACTTCTTTGGTCAATAACCAATAGCGGAACCTGGATGCCCATATTGGCACCTACATATTCTGCGAACATCTTTATCGTTCGAACCGCATAACAACATACGTTGTTCCCTTTGTCATCGGTATGTTATTTGCCCAAGATTCAATCGTCGGTATCTCAATACCTAGTTCAATCTCATTACCGGCAAGTCTCTTTACTCGTTCCGTAATGCATCATCCCGCAACTAACTCATTAGTTACATTGCTTGCAAGTCTTATAGTGATGTGCATTACCGAGAGGGCCTAGAGAAACCTCTCCGACAATCAGAGTGACAAATCGTAATCTCGATCTATGCCAACTCAACAAGTACCATTGGAGACACCTATAGAGCACCTTTATAATCACCCAGTTACGTTGTGACGCTCGGTAGCACACAAAGTGTTCCTCCGGTAATCGGGAGTTGCATAATCTCATAGTCATAGTAACATGTATACGTCATGAAGAAAGCAATAGCAGTAAACTAAAATGATCAAGTGCTAAGAGAATGGGTCAAGTCAATCACATCATTCTCCTAATGATGTGATCCCGTTTATCAAATGACAACTCATGTCTATGGTTAGGAAACATAACCATCTTTGATCAACGAGCTTGTCAAGTAGAGGCATACTAGTGACACTCTGTTTGTCTATGTATTCACACATGTATTATGTTTCCGGTTAATATAATTCTAGCATGAATAATAAACATTTATCATGATATAAAGAAATATAAATAACAACTTTCTTATTGCCTCTAGGGCATATTTCCTTCAGTCTCCCACTTGCACTAGAGTCAATAATCTAGTTCACATCATCATGTGATTTAACACCAATAGTTCACATCTTTATGTGATTAGTTCACATCTCCATGTGACTAATACCCAAAGGGTTTACTAGAGTTAATAATCTAGTTCACATCACTATGTGATTAACACCCAAAGAGTGATCATGTTTTGCTTGTGAGACAAATTTAGTCAACAGGTCTGCAACATTCAGATTCATGTGTATTTCCCAAATATCTATGTCTACAATGCTCTGCACGGAGCTACTCTAGCTAATTGCTCCCACTTTCAATATGTATCCAGATCGAGACTTAGAGTCATCTAGATCGATGTAAAAAGCTTGCATCGACGTAACTCTTTACGACAAACTCTTTCATCACCTCCATAACACAGAAATATTTCCTTAGTCCTCTAAGGATAATTTTGACTGCTATCTAGTGATCTACTCCTAGATCACTATTGTACTCCCATGCCAGAAAAATGCTAAGGTATACAATAGGACTGGTAAACAACATAGCATACTTTATAGAAGGCATAGGGAATGACTTTTCATTCTCTTTCTATTTTCTGCCCTGGTCGGGTTTTGAGTCTTTACTCAATTTCACACATTGTAACACAGGCAAGAACTCCTTCTTTGACTATTTCATTTTGAACTACTTCAAAATCTTGTCAAGGTATGTACTCATTGAAAATACATCAAGCGTCTTGATCTATCTCTATAGATCTTGATGCTCAATGTGTAAGCAGCTTCATCGAGGTCTTTCTTTGAAAAACTCCTTTCAAACACTCCTTTATGCTTTCCAAAAAAATTCTACATTATTTCCGATCAACAATATGTCATTCACATATACTTATCAGAAATGATGTAGTGCTCCCACTCACTTTCTTGTAAATACAGGCTTCACCGCAAGTCCGTATAAAACCATACGCTTTGATCACTTTATCAAAGCATATATTCCAACTCTGAGATGCTTGCACCAGTCTATAGATGGATCGCTGGAGCTTTCTCACTTTATTAGCACCTTTAGGATCGACAAAACCTTCTGGTTGCATCATATACAACTCTTCTTTAAGAAATCCATTAAGGAATGCAGTTTTCACATCCATTTGCTAGATTTCATAAAATGCGGCAACTGCTAACATGATTCAGACAGACTTTTAAGCATCGATACGAGTGAGAAAATCTCATCGTAGTCAACACCTTGAACTTGTCGAAAACATCTTACGACAATTTGAGCTTTGTAGATAGTAACACTACTATCAGCGTCCGTCTTCCTCTTGAAGATCCATTTGTTCTTAATGACTCACCGATCATCGGGCAAGTCAATCAAAGTCCATACTTTGTTCTCATACATGGATCCCATCTCAGATTTCATGTCCTCAAGACATTTTGCGGAATCTGGGCTCATCATCGCTTCCTCATAGTTCGTAGGTTCGTCATGGTCTAGTAACATGACTTCCAAAAAAGGATTACCGTGCCACTCTGGTGCGGACCATACTCTGGTTGTCCTACGAGGTTCGGTAGTAACTTGATCTGAAGTTTCATGATCATCATCATTAGCTTCCTCACTAATTGGTGTAGAGATCACTAGAACTAATTTCTGTGATGAACTACTTTCCAATTCGGGAGAAGGTACAATTACCTCATCAGGTTCTACATTCCTCCCACTCACTTCTTTCGAGAGAAACTTCTTCTCTAGCAACGAATATCTTGCCTTCGGATCTGTGATAGAAGGTGTACCCAACAGTTTCCTTTGGGTATCCTATGAAGACGCATTTCTTCGATTTCGGTTCGAGCTTATTAGTTTGAAACTTTTTCACATAAGCATTGCAACCCCAAACTTTAAGAAATGACAGCTTTGGTTTCTTGCCAAACCATAGTTCATACAGTGTCATCTCAACGGATTTAGATGGTGCCCTATTTAATGTGAATGCGGCTGTCTCTAATGCATAACCCCAAAACGAGAGTGGTAAATCGGTAAGAGACATCATACATCGCACCATATCCAATAAAGTATGATTACAACGTTCGGACACACCATTATGCTGTGGTGTTCCAGGTGGCGTGAGTTGTGAAACTATTCCAAATCGTGTCAAATGAAGACCAAACTCGCAACTCAAATATTCTCCTCCACGATCAGATCGCAGAAACTTTATTTTCTTGTTTCGATGATTTTCCACTTCACTCTGAAATTCTTTGAACTTTTCAAATTTTTCAGACTTATGTTTCATCAAGTAGATATACCCATATCTGCTCAAATCATCTGTGAAGGTCAGAAAATAACGATACCCGCCGCGAGCCTCAACACATATCGGACCGCATACATCAGTATGTATTATTTCCAATAAGTCAGTTGCTCGCTCCATTGTTCCGGAGAACGGAGTCTTAGTCATCTTGCCCATGAGGCATGGTTCGCAAGCATCAAGTGATTCATAATCAAGTGATTCCAAAAACCCATCAGCATGGAGTTTCTTCATGCGCTTTACACCAATATGACCTAAACGGCAGTGCCATAAATAAGTTGCACTATCATTATTAACTTTGCATCTTTTGGCTTCAATATTATGAATATGTGTATCACTACGATCGAGATTCAATAAACCATTTATATTGAGTGTATGACCATAGAAGGTTTTATTCATGTAAATAGAACAACAATTATTGTTTGACTTAAATGAATAATTGTATTGCAATAAACATGATCCAATCATATTCATGCTTAACGCAAACACCAAATAACATTTATTTTAGGTTCAACACTAATCCCAAAAGTATAGGGAGTGTGTGATGATGATCATATCAATTTTGGAACCACTTCCAACACACATCGTCACTTCACCCTTAACTAGTCTCTGTTCATTCTGCAACTCCTATTTCGAGTTAGTAATCTTAGCAACTGAAATAGTATCAAATACTCAGGGGTTGCTATAAACACTAGTAAAGTACACATCAATAACATGTATATCAAATATACCTTTGTTCACTTTGCCATCCTTCTTATCCGCCAAATACTTGGGGCAGTTCTGCTTCCAGTGACCAGTCCCTTTGCAGTAGAAGCACTTAGTCTCAGGCTTAGGTCTAGACTTGGGTTTCTTCACTTGAGCAGCAACTTGCTTGCCGTTCTTCTTGAAGTTCCCCTTCTTACCTTTGCCCGTTTCTTGAAATTAGTGGTCTTGTCAACCATCAACACTTGATGCTTTTCTTGATTTCTACCTTCGTCGATTTCAGCATCACAAAGAGCTTGGGAATCGTTTCCGTTATCCTTGCATATTATAGTTCATCACGAAGTTCCAGTAACTTGGTGATAGTGCTCTGTCAATCACTATCTTATCTGGAAGATTAACTCCCACTTGATTCAAGTGATTGTAGTACTCAGATATTCTGAGCACATGCTCACTAGCTGAGCTATTCTCCTCCATCTTGTAGGCAAAGGGCTTGTCAAAGGTCTCATACCTTTCGACGTGGGCATGATTCTGAAATACTAATTTCAACTCTTGGAACATCTCATATGCTCAGTGGCATTCAAAACTTCTTTGAAGCCCCAATTCTAAGTCGTAAAGCATGGTGCACTAAACTATCAAGTAGTCATCATATCGAGCTCGCCAAACGTTTATAACGTCTGCATCTGCTCCTGCAATCGGTCTGTCACCTAGCGGTGCATCAAGGACATAATTCTTCTGTGCAGCAATGAGGATAATCCTCAAATCATGGATCCAATCCGCATCATTGCTACTAACATCTTTCAACTTAGTTTTTCTCTAGGAACATATCAAAATAAATGGGGAGCTACATCGCGAGCTATTGATCTACAACATAGTTATGCAAATACTATCAGGACTAAGTTCATGATAAATTAAAGTTCAGTTAATCAAATTACTTAAGAACTCCCACTTAGATAGACATCCCTCTAATCATCTAAGTGATCACATGATCCATATCAACTAAACCATGTCCGATCATCATGTGAGATGGAGTAGTTTTCAATGGTGAACATCACTATGTTGATCATATCTACTATATGATTCAGGCTCGACCTTTCGGTCTCAGTGTTCCGAGGCCATATCTGCATATGCTAGGCTCGTCAAGTTTAACCCGAGTATTCTGCGTGTGTAAAACTGTCTTACACCCGTTGTAGATGAACGTTGAGCTTATCACACCCGATCATCACGTGGTGTCTCGGCACGACGAACTTTGGCAACGGTGCATACTCAAGGAGAACACTTGTACCTTGAAATTTTTAGTGAGAGATCATCTTATAATGCTACCGTCAATCAAAGCAGAATAAGATGCATAAAGGATAAATATCACGTACAATCAATATAAGTGATATGATATGGCCATCATCATCTTGTGCCTTTGATCTCCATCTCCAAAGCACCGTCATGATCACCATCGTCACCGGCGTGACACCTTGATCTCCATCATAACATCGTTGTCATCTCGCCAACTATTGCTTCTACGACTATCGCTACCGCTTAGTGATAAAGTAAATCGATTACATGGCGATTGCATTTCATACAATAAAGCGACAACCATATGGCTCCTGCCAGTTGCCGATAACTCCATAACAAAACATGATCATCTCATACTATAAAATTTAGCATCATGTCTTGACCATATCACATCACAACATGCCTTGCAAAAACAAGTTAGACGTCCTCTAATTTGTTGTTGCAAGTTTTACGTGGCTGCTACGGGCTAAGCAAGAACCGTTCTTACATACGCATCAAAAACCACAACGCGGTATAGTGGTTGCTTTTTGATCTTCAAAAGGAACCATGTTCATTGAATCCGATTCAACTAAAGCTGGAGAAACAGACACCCACTAGCCACCTATGTGCGAAGCACGTTGGTAGAACTAGTCTCGCGTAAGCGTACACATAATGTCGGTCTGGGCCGCTTCATCCAACAATGTAGTTGAATCAAGAATCAACTAGTGACGGCAAGCAATATGCATATACCCACGCCCACAACTCCTTTGTGTTCTACTCGTGCATATAACATCTACGCACAAACCTAGCTTTGATACCACTGTTGTGGAACGCAATAATTTCAAAAAAATCCTATGCACATGCAAGATCATGGTGATGCATAGCAACGAGAGGGGAGAGTATGTCTACGTACCCTCATAGACCGAAAGAGGAAGCGTTTATCAACACGGTTGATGTAGTCGTACACCTTCACGATCCGTCCCGATCAAGTACCGAACGTACGGCACCTCCACGTTCAGCTCGATGACGTCCTCACCTTCTTGATCCAGCAAGAGGGGTGAAGTAGTAGATGAGTTCCGGCAGCACGACGGCATGGTGACGGTGTTGGTGAAGAACAATCTCCACAGGGCTTCGCCTAAGCACTATGAAAACTATTATGGAGGATAAACTAGAGGGAACTAGGTTGCCAGCACACGGCTTGTTGTTTCTTGACGTGTCTTGGGTGCTAGCCCTACCCCTCTATTTATATGTTGAGCCTTGGGGTCGAAACTTGGAGTAAAAGCCTCCACAAAGTCGGTTTCACCCGAAAGGCAAGAGTCCTTCTCGGACTCCAAGGCCAGACGCCAGGGTTCCCGGCATCTGGACCCAGACGCCAGGGACCCTGGCATCTGGCCCCTGGACTCTGCAAAACTTCCTTTTGTGTTTTCCAAAAACCTTGTGGGCTTTACCCTTTGGCCCAAACAAAGTGTTCTCGTAACCAAACATTCCGGGAAACATCCGGAACCCCTTCCGGTGAATTCCAGAACCCTTCCGAAGACCAAACACTATTATCCCATATATCAAACTTTATCTATGTACCATTCCGGAGTTCCTCGTCATGTTCGTGATCTTATCCGGAACTCCGAACAACATTTGATTACCAACATACATAACTCATAAATAATATATCGTCAATGAACGTTAAGCTTGCGGACCCTACGGGTTCGAGAACTATGTAGACATGACCGAGACACTTCTCTAGTCAATAACCAATAGTGGAACCTGGATGCCCATATTGGCTCCTACATATTCTACGAAGATCTTTATCGATCGAACTGCATAACAACATACGTTGTTCCCTTTGTCATCGGTATGTTACTTGCCCGAGATTCGATCGTCGGTATCTCAATACCTAGTTCAATCTCATTACCGGCAAGTCTCCTTACTCGTTCCATAATGCATCATCCCGCAACTAACTCATTAGTTACATTGCTTGCAAGGCTTATAGTGATGTGCATTACCGAGAGGGCCCAGAGATACCTCTCCGACAATCGGAGTGACAAATCCGAATCTCGATCTATGCCAACTCAACAAGTACCATTGGAGACACCTCTAGAGCACCTTTATAATCACCCAGTTACGTTGTGACGTTTGGTAGCACACAAAGTGTTCCTCCGGTAATTGGGAGTTGCATAATCTCATAGTCATAGGAACATGTCTAAGTCATGAAGAAAGCACTAATAGTAAACTAAAACGATCAAGTGCTAAGCTAACGGAATGGGTCAAGCCAATCACATCATTCTCCAAATGATGTGATCACATTTATCAAATGACAACTCATGTCTATGGTTAGGAAACATAACCAACTTTGATCAACGAGCTTGTCAAGTAGAGGCATACTAGTGACACTCTGTTTGTCTATGTATTCACACATGTATTATGTTTTCGGTTAATACAATTCTAGCATGAATAATAAACATTTATCATGATATAAGGAAATATAAATAACAACTTTATTATTGCCTCTAGGGAATATTTCCTTCAATGCTATTGCTTGTTCACGATAGAGTTTCCGGAGTGCGAGGCTTGCTACTATGAATCTCTAGGGTTTTCCGATCGTCAGCAAGGCAAGTAACACTTTGATCATATCCCCTTTATTACCCTCAAACATTGCATGAGTAGGACTTTGATAACATGTGGGTATTGGGAAGTAGTTGATGAGGTAGGAACCTATTGTCTTATATACAAAACCCGGGTATTACTGCGTTATGATTGCGCTAATTTGCTATGCTTGTAGACATGGATTGGTTTGTGAGATTCATGAAAGATGTGAGAGTTATTTATATCTAAGGGTTAACTTAAGGTGGATACTTTAATACACATCTGGGTGGATTGGTTGTGGGCACCAGGGGGATCCTGTATGTCCAAGGAGATCCCGGGGTACCCGTGTGATCCTCCTATGGAATGCCACCCAGGCTCAAAGGGATCACAAGATTATTCATGCTAGAAACTTCCGTGTGCAGCCACAAGCCATTATGGGCTCTGGCATAGTTGAGTAAGTTGTGAGAATCCTTTCCATGATGGGCTAGCAAATGTAGGGGATTGTAGGTGTACCGGCCTATCTATTCGGTTAAGGTGACCTCTTCAGAAAGACTGTGTCTCGGTCATACGTTTCTCAAACATCATGCAGTGCGAGAAATACAAAGGAGGAGATCAAGTCTTGTGGGGAAAAGTGCGCAAACCTCTGCAGAGTATATAAAATAATCATGGTTAGTCGTGTCCCCTGTTATGGACATCTTGAGTATCTGGTACATGAGTTATTATGTTGATCTCATCACTTTACTTAATGAATTTGTTGGGTTATTAATGTTAATTTGGGATTGAGTTGGGGGTACCTTCTCAATAATTTCATCAAACTTTGTAGTTAATTAAAATAAATTCCTTTGTTGTAGGGAAAAATTAGCTTTATGCAAATGATAACCGTAGAGCCTCCACCAGCCAAATATGCATGTAGTGATAGTTGTTATTTGTTCATTGCTCTATGGTGTTATCTTGCCAGCATATTCCATGTGCTGACCTACACGGCTGCAACGTATCATGTTGCAGAGTTTCCAGACGAAGAGTAAGGTGCGATAGGTGATACGTCTCCAATGTATCTACTTTTCCAAACACTTTTGTCCTTGTTTTGGACTCTAACTTGCATGATTTGAATGGAACTAACCCGGACTGACGTTGTTTTCAGCAGAATTGCCATGGTGTTATTTATGTGTAGAAATAAATGTTCTTGGATTGACCTGAAAATCAACGGAGAATATTTTTGGAATATATAAAAAATACTGACGAAAGAATCAAGGCCAGGGGGCCCACACCCTGTCCATGAGGGTGGGGGCGTGCCTACCCCATGGGCGCGCCCCCCTGCCTCGTGGACCCCCTGGTGCTCCACCGACCTCAACTCCAACTCCATATATTCATGTTCGGGGAGAAAAAAACGGAGAGAAGGATTCATCGCGTTTTACGATACGAAGCCGCTGCCAAGCCCTAATCTCTCTCTCTGGAGGGCTGATATGGAGTCCATTCGGGGCTCCGGAGAGGGGAAACCGTCGCCATCGTCATCATCAACCTTCCTCCATCACCAATTTCATGATGCTCACCACCATGCGTGAGTAATTCCATTGTAGGCTTGCTGGACAGTGATGGGTTGGATGAGATTTATCATGTAATCGAGTTAGTTTTGTTAGGGTTTGATCCCTAGTATCCATTATGTTCTGAGATTGATGTTGCTATGACTTTGCTATGCTTAATGCTTGTCACTAGGGCCCGAGTGCCATGGTTTCAGATCTGAACCTATTATGTTTTCATGAATATATGTGAGTTCTTGATCCTATCTTGCAAGTCTATAGTCACCTATTATGTGTTATGATCCGTTAACCCTGAAGTGACAATAATCAGGATACTTATCGGTGATGACCGTAGTTTGAGGAGTTCATGTATTCACTAAGTGTTAATGCTTTGGTTCGGTACTCTATTAAAAGGAGGCCTTAATATCCCTTAGTTTCCAATAGCACCCCGCTGCCACGGGAGGATAGGACAAAAGATGTCATGCAAGTTCTTTTCCATAAGCACGTATGACTATATTCGGAATACATGCCTACATTACATTGATGAACTAGAGCTAGTGCTCTGTCACCCTATGTTATAACTATTGCATGAGGAATCACATCCGACATAATTATCCATCACTGATCCATTGCCTACGAGCTTTTCGCATATTGTTCTTCGCTTATTTACTTTTCTGTTGCTACTGTTACAATCACTATAAACCCAATACTGTTACTTTTGCTACCGTTACCGCTACTATCATATTACTTTGCTACTAAATACTTTGCTGCAGATCTTAAGTTTCCAAGTGTGGTTGAGTTGACAAGTCAGCTACTAATACTTGAGAATATTCTTTGGCTCCCCTTGTGTCGAATCAATAAATTTGGGTTGAATATTCTACCCTCGAAAACTGTTGTGATCCCCTATACTTGTGGGTTATCAAGACTATTTTCTGGCGCCGTTGCCGGGGAGCATAGCTCTATTCTTTGAGTCAATTGGGATTTATATCTGCTGATCACCATGAAGAACTTGAAAGATAAAAGAACCAAGATTTTTCCCTCAACTGCGAGGGGAGGTAAGGAAAGAGAACCATGGGTTCAAAAACCCATGCCTTTTCCTCCTAAACCATCCAATAAAAGGATGATGAGGATTTTCAGCGCTTTGCTGAAATGATTAGACCTATCTTCTTGCGTATGCGTTTGACCGATATGCTTAAAATGAATCCTTATGCTAAGTACATGAAAGATATTGTTACTAATAAAAGAAAGATACCGGAAGCTGAAATTTCCACCATGCTTGCTAATTACACTTTTAAGGGTGGAATACCTAAGAAACTAGGAGATCCAGGAGTACCAACTATACCATGCTCCATTAAAAGAAACTATGTTAAAACTGCTTCATGTGATCTTGGAGCCAGTGTTAGTGTTATGCCTCTCTCTTTATATCATAGACTTGATTTGAATAAGTTGACACCTACTGAAATATCTTTGCAAATGGTTGATAAATCAACTGCTATACCTTTTGGGTATTTGTGAGGATCTGTTTGTTGTGGTTGCAAACGTTACTATTTTAACAGACTTTTTCATTCTTGATATTCCCGAGGACGATAGTATGTCGATTATCCTTGGTAGACCCTTTTTGAATACTGCAGGGGCTGTTATTGATTGCAACAAAGGTAATGTCACTTTTCATGTTAATGGTAATGAGCACACGGTACACTTTCCGAGGAAACAACCTCAAGTCCATAGTATCAATTCTATTGGAAAAATTCCAACAATTATTATTGGAGGTATCAATTCCACAGTATCAACCTCAAGTCCACAGTATCAATTCTATTGGAAAAATTCCAACAATTATTATTGGAGGTTTTGAATTTCCTCTTCAAACTATCAAGAAGAAATATGATATTCTTAATGTTGGGGATGTGCATATCCCCGTTGAGGTAACCTAGTGTTATTTGAAATTTCTCCGGTTTCATGCGATTCAGAATGAGTTTGTTAACAAGACTTGTTCAACCTTGTTAGTGGATTCCTTTTGATGAGCATGAGATGGATGAAGTTAAAAAGCACAACCTTATGTACCCTCCTTTTACTTTATGTTATTTATATTAAATAAATCAAAAATAGCATTTTCTGTATGTTTTCTGAATTATCCTTGCAATAAAAAATACCTCGAAAATAAAAGTTCTCCAAATGCCCTGAAAGTTTAATATGATTTTTTCTAGAATATTTTAGAATTATTAGCACTGAGAACACACCAGGGGGACCCACCATGTGCCCACGAGGGTGGAGGGCACGCCCTACCCCCCTGGGCGCGCCCCCAACCCCGTGGACCCCACGTGGGTCCCCTCCACTTATTCTTGCACCCACACACTTCGTCTTCCTCCAGAAAAAATCATCCACCATCTCAAACCCGTGTTCTAGCTCATGTTGCTGCCATTTTCGATCTCCTTGCTCAAAGCTCCATTCACAAAACTGCTTTGGGGGATTGTTCTTCGGTTTGTGACTCCTCCAATGGTCCAATTAGTTTTGTTCTCGTGCTTTATTTATTGCAAATTTTTGCTGCTTAGGCGACCCTATTATTGAGCTTGCATGTCAAATTTATGTGGTCAAAAGTAGTTTTAATGCATGATATAGCCTCTAGGCACTTGTAGGAGTAGTTGCTATCAATCCTGTTGTGTTTGGTTCACTTTTATTTATATACTAAAACAATTTCAGAAATGTTCAGTAAAAGATGAAGAGATTTTTGAGGGGCTCATCGAGCCGAAGCTCGAAGGATAAACAAAGTGAAGAGAATAAGGAGCCCAAGTATAATCTCCCTCGTACTGCGGAGGTTCGGCCGTGTGAATGGCCTTGTGATGAGTTATTGAGAGAAGCCGGGATTTATGAAGATTTTTATTATTTGGCTGAGAATGCAGGCCTCACCGACTTCCTCCACGACCGGCGTGAACAGTATCTCTTACTCACCAATATTTTTGTGCAAATTTTTAATTTCCATGCTAGGAGATCGCCACCTTCGGTGGAATTTTATTTATATGATGAGCATAAGGAGATGCCACTTTATGATTTTTGCCGGGCTTGTAGGATACCCTTTCAGGGCAGCATAGAGGAACCACAACATAATTATGTGGAGGGATTTATTGATATGATTGCTGTAGGGGAAACGAGCAAAGTTTCCGATGCAAGAATCACTAGCATACATTTTCCTGTTCTACACTACTTTGCAATATTTGCTAGAATATGCTTAATTGGTCGCGGGAACTGTGGAAATCTTAGTGCCCTTGATATTGTTATTTTGCGCCATGCTTTGTTTCGTGATACCACTTTTAGTTTAGGCGTTATTGTTGCTAAACGGTTAAATGTGAACTGTACAAAGGGTCCCGTCTTAGGAGGCATCTTTGCCTCGCGCCTTGCTGCGCACTTTAACATACCTATTAGGCATTATGAGAAAGAGAAAAAGTTGTTGCCTCACATTTTTCTAGATTATAAGAGTATGGTAGCACATGATTTTATTGTTAAGAATAAGAAGAAGTTGTTTAACTATAGACTGATATTTGATAAAGACTACTTTGAGACTATTACCTTGCCTGCTCCTTCTTTGTTCAACATATTTTCAGGCATGTACCTTGTTCTGCCGGAGGCCATTCATGCCTACCGGAGCCTGACATCAGCTCCAGAGCCCGAGCCAGAGCCACCACTTGATCCTTATCGTCAGCCTTTTTATCAGTGGGATTCGGAGGAGATCGCTAACCAGTGGCACCCTGAGGATCCTCCTCAGTACACCGGAGAGGGCAGCTTTGATCCGTGGCCATAGACCAACTTAGTCCAAAGGCCTAAGCTTGGGGGAGTACGTATTTCTCGCCGACATTACATTCATGTTCACACACTCATTCTAGTTGTCGGTGCTCATACTTTTTCATTGTATTATCCATGCTAGTTTATTTTATTTTCTGCCATTCTTCTTGTGTGTTTGAAAAACCTTAAGAAAAAACAAAAAATAATTAGTTGTAGCTTTTAGCTAGTTTACTTTCCATGCTTGTAGTAGCAGTAATTAAAAGAAAAACCCAAAAAGATTTCTCGTTCTTCTTTCGCTTGTTGGGAGCTTTCCCGTGTAAATAGTTTTGTCACTTTTCTTTTCTTTGGGGGTCGAGAGGAGAAGACCACAATGAAAATGTTGAGTGGCTCTCATATGCATTATTGTCGACCTAACAAAGAGCCCATATTACCTTGTCTTCTCCCTTGAATTGAATGCTTGAAGATTCCAGCTTAGTCCAATGCACACGCACTATTATTATTATCCACACCATTCGGTTGTGCAAGTGAAAGGCAATAATGATGATATATGATGGACTGGTTGAGATGAGAAAAGCTAGTATGAACTCAACCTCTCTTGTTTTTGTAAATATGATTAGTTCATCGCTCCTGATTCATCCTATTATGAATGAAACATGTTTGCACTCACAATTAGAGATTATAGTTGTTCATGTCATGCTTAATTTGCTAGGAGTTTATAATGGTTTACCTTGCATGCCAACATGCTATAAAAATGGTTGTAATGTGGTATGATAGGGTGGTATCCTCCTTTGAATGATTCAAGTGGCTTGACTTGGCACATGTTCATGCATGTAGTTGAAACAAAATCAACATAGCCTCCGCGATATTTATGTTCATGGTGATTTATATCCTACTCATGCTTGCATTCAGTGTTGATTAATTTTAATGCATGTTCATGACTGTTGTCGCTCTCTAGCTGGTCGCTTCCGAGTCTCTTTCTAGCCTTCACTTGTACTAAGCGGGAATACTGCTTGTGCATCCAACTTTATAAACCCCAAAGTTATTCCATATGAGTCCACAATACCTTCATATATGCGGTATCTACCTGCCGTTCTAAGTAAATTTGTATGTGCCAAACTCTAAACCTTCAAATAAAAATTATGTTTTGTATGCTCGAATAGCTCATGTATCAACTAGAGTTGTATGTATCTTCCTTGCTAGGCGGGTTATTCTCAAGAGGAGTGGACTCCGCTCCTCACTCATAATAAAATGGCTGGTCACCGGGATGCCCAACCCCATGCTCAAATCAAATCAAAATAATTGCAAACAAAACTCCCCCAAGATTGTTGTTAGTTGGAGGCACCCGTTGTTTCGAGCAAGCCATGGATTGATGCTTGTTGGTGGTGGGGGAGTATAAACTTTACCATTCCGCTTGGAAACCGCCTATAATGTGTGTAGCATGGAAGATATCGAGATCTCTCGGTTGTTATGTTGGCAATGAAAGTATGCCGCTCAAAATATTATTCATCTCTATTTCAAAATCGAGCTCTGGCACCTCTACAAATCCCTGCTTCCCTCTGCGAAGGGCCTATCCATTTACTTTTATGTTGAGTCATCATCCTCTTATTAAAAAGCACGAGTTGGAGAGCACCGCTGTCATTTGCATGTATTATTATTAGTTTACATTGAGTATGACTGTGACTGGATCTCTTTTTCCATGAATTACAATTTCCAGTCAACCCTTGATCTTCATGGGTGCTCTGCATTTATGGTTTGCGGTCTCAGAAAGGGTTAGCGAGATATCATCTTGTTATATCTTATTATGATTGTTTTGAGAAAGTGTTGTCATCTGAGATTTATTATTATTGCTCGCTAGTTGATTATGTCATTGATATGAGTAAACATGAGACCTAAATGTTATTGTGAATATGGTTAGTTCATAATCTTTGCTGAAAACTTGAATACTGGCTTTACATATTTACAACAACAAGAGCAAACAGAGTTTGTAAAAGTTTTTCTTTATCACTTTCATTTTGTCAACTGAATTGCTTGAGGACAAGCAAAGGTTTAAGCTTGGGGGAGTTGATACGTCTCCAACGTATCTACTTTTCCAAACACTTTTGCCATTGTTTTGGACTCTAACTTGCATGATTTGAATGGAACTAACCTAGACTGACGCTTTTTTCAGCAGAATTGCCATGGTGTTATTTTTGTGCAGAAATAAAAGTTCTTGGAATCACCTGAAAATCAACGGAGAATATTTTTGGAATACATAAAATATACTGGCAAAAAATCAAGGCTAGGGGGCCACACCCTGTCCACGAGGGTGGGGGCGCGCCTACCCCCCTAGGCGCGCCCCCTGCCTCGTGGGCCCCCTGGTGCTCCACTGACCTCGACTCCAACTCCATATATTCACATTCAGGGAGAAAAATATCGGAGAGAAGGATTCATCATGTTTTACAATACGGAGCTGCCGCCAAGCCCTAATCTCTCTCGGGAGGGCTGATCTGGAGTCCATTCGGGGCTCCGGAGAGGGGAATCTGTCGCCATCGTCATCATCAACCTTCCTCCATCACCAATTTCATGATGCTCACCACCGTGCATGAGTAATTCCATCGTAGGCTTGCTGGACGGTGATGGGTTGGATGAGATTTATCATGTAATCGAGTTAGTTTTGTTAGGGTTTGATCCCTAGTATCCATTAAGTTCTGAGATTGATGTTGATATGACTTTGCTATGCTTAATGCTTGTCACTAGGGCCCGAGTGCCATGATTTCAGATCTGAACCTATTATGTTTTCATGAATATATGTGAGTTCTTGATCCTATCTTGCAAGTCTATAGTCACCTATTATGTGTTATGATCCGTTAACCCCGAAGTGACAATAATCGGGATACTTACCGGTGATGACCGTAGTTTGAGGAGTTCATGTATTCACTAAGTGTTAATGCTTTGGTCCGATACTCTATTAAAAGGAGGCCTTAATATCCCTTAGTTTCCAATAGGACCCCGCTGCCATGGAAGGGTAGGACAAAAGATGGCATGCAAGTTCTTTTCCATAAGCACGTATGACTATATTCGGAATACATACCTACATTACATTGATGAACTGGGGCTAGTTCTGTGTCACCCTATGTTATAACTATTACATGAGGAATCGCATCCAACATAATTATCCATCATTGATCCATTGCCTGTGAGCTTTTCACATATTGTTCTTCACTTATTTACTTTTCTGTTGCTACTATTACAATCATATAAACCAATATTGTTACTTTTGCTACCGTTACCGCTACTATCATATTACTTTGCTACTAAATAATTTGCTGCAAATATTAAGTTTCCAGGTGTGGTTGAATTGACAACTCGGCTGCTAATACTTGAGAATATTCTTTGGCTCCCCTTGTGTCGAATCAATAAATTTGGGTTGAGTATTGTACCCTCAAAAACTGTTGCGATCCCCTATACTTGTGGGTTATCAAGACTATTTTCTTGCGCCGTTGCCGGGGAGCATAGCTCTATTCCACCTATAGTGTTATATCCGTGGCTTGCGCTCATGTATTGCATGAGGGTTGAAAGAGCTGAAGCACATTAAAAAGTACGAACCAATTGATCGGCCTGTCATCGGGGTTGTGCATGATAAATACTTTGTGTTAAGAAGACAGAGCATGACAAGACTATATGATTTTGTAGGGATAGCTTTCTTTAGCGTTGATATTTTGAAAGACATGATTGTTTGTTGGGATGCCTGCGTATTTATGTCTTTATGTCAAATTATAGACTATTGCTTTGAATCACTTATGTCTTAATATTCATGCCATGGTTAGATATATGATCAATTTTATGCTAGGTAGCATTCCACATCAAAAATTATCTTTTTTATCATTTACCTGCTCAAGGACGAGCAGGAATTAAGCTTGGGGATGCTGATACGTCTCCGTTGTTTCTATAATTTTTGATTGTTTCATGCCAATATTATACAAGTTTTACATACTTTTGGCAACTTTTTATATGAGTTATTGGACTAACCTATTGATCTAGTGCCAAGTGTCGGTTCCTGTTTTCTGCATGTTTTTTGTATCGCATAGTATCCATATCAAATGAAGTCCAAATGCAATAAAATTTCACGGAGAATTATTTTGGAATATATGTGATTTTGGGGAGTTGGAATCACCGCAAACGGGGGCCAGTGGTGGGCACAACCCACCAGGGCATGCTAGAGGAGCCAGGCGTGCCGTGGTGGGTTGTGCTCACCTCGTACGTCGGTTGGACCTCTACTTCAGGCGCAAGGAAGCTTATATCCAGAAAAAAAATCGTGTTAAAATCTCAGCGCAATCGGAGTTACGGATCTTCAGGAATATAAGAAACGGTTTTCGGCCAGATCTGGGAATGCGAAACAGAAGAGAAAAGAGAGGGAGATCCAATCTCGGAGGGGCTCCCGCCCCTCCGACGCCATGGAGACCAAGGACCAGAGGAGGAACTCTCCTCCCATCTAGGGGGGGAAGGAAGAAGAAGAAGGAGGAGGGCTCTCTCCCCCTCGCATCCGGTGGCGCCGGAGTGCCGCCGGGGGCAACGATCTACATCAACAATCTTGCTACCGTCAACACCAACTTTCTCCCCCTCTATGCAATGGTGTAACACCTATTCTCCCCGCTGTAATCTCTACTTAAACATGGTGCTTGTGACGCCCAGATAATTAAGGTACAGTAAACCTCTGCTAATGATGCCAAATCACCTCGGTTACTATTGATAAACTCGCTTTAGTTCAAAACGATTCAAATTTAAATTTTAATTAAAGGCAAACAACAAAAGTTTTCAATCACTGAAATTAAAATGTTCGGGTCATGCCAGATTATGCATAGGTGATTATGGTGGTGAAACCAAACTTTTATGAAATTCCTAACTGCACTAAAATGATTTATGCAGTAGCAAACATAATTATTTAAATGCCTTTACTAATTAATAAAATATCAGACTAAATTATTTGGGGACTAGAATTTTTGTGACAGTGGACTAAATTGAAATACTAAATTAGCTACCAAGTATATATTTTAAAAAAACTAAAACAACAGGAAACAAAGATAAAATTGAATAAAAGAAAAGTAAAGTACAAAGAAAAATATTAAAAGAAAACAAAAAGACCCCCCACTCTCCCCTGGACCAAGTGGCCCAACTGGCCACACCCAGGCCAGCCGTCCGCCCGAGCAGGCCAGCCCACCTATCCCCTCCCTCTCCCCGGTCCCCCCCCCCCCCGCACCGTGGCCACTGTCGATGCCCGCCATGGCGACGGGCATCGTCGTGGCGGCCATCCGCTGGCGCCCCTCCTCGTACTTAAGTCGGCCATCACCCGGGCCGAACCCTAGCGACCCCCAATTCCCCCTCTCCCTTTGGCCTCGCCCCCACTCCAGATCCGTCAGCGCCCGACGCCGTCACCATGGGCGCCGTCACCCGCGCGCCCCATGGGCTCACCGTCGCCTAGGAGCACGCCCACGAGCTCCGACGTGCTATGCTATGCCTTTCCCGACCCCGTCCTCGAGCTCACTGCCTCTGCATCACCCTCTCCGCCGACTTCTTCCTCCTTGGACGCCGACGACTTCGTCGTCAAAATCGACTCTGACAACCCATCCTCGCGCCCACTTTGCTCATCTGCAGGCGCACTATGAGCTCCTCTCCCGGATCCCCTCTCCCCCTGCTTCGATGTGTCGCCGTTGAGGCCGTCCCCGCGCTCGGCCGCCATGGCCGGTGCTCGCGCCTGAGTTCACACACCCTCGCGCTCACCGCGGCATTGACCGCGTCCCGCGCGCCCTGCCTTCCATGCTGCTACCGTCGTTGCACCCTGGCCAAGCTCCGTGCCAAACTGTGTGTGCTGCTGCTCCTAGCCGCTATTAGCCCTGCTGCTTGCTGCACACTGCTGCTCCCCCCACGCATGTGCCGCGCCCGCCTTTTGCCACCATCGCGGCCGCTGGTTCTTGTTGCACTGCTACCTCCTCGAGCTGCCGTTGCCGCCGGCAACTTGCCTCGCCCCTCCGCACGCATCCCTGCCACACTCCAGCCAGGCCCCGGCTGCGCGCGGCAACTCCCCGGCTCACCCACGCTAGTTGTTGCCAGCCTCGCCGGCCTCGCACGGCCGCGCCATGCCCCTACCTTGGTGCATGCATGTGCGCGTGCTGTAGCGACCAGACCTCAAACTGTCTGATCTCTGTGCTCCGGTGTCATCCCTGGATCAGTAATGCTGACACCACACAGTACTCGGAGGATTTATAGCAGAGTAGCAATCACACACTTATTACATCGAGTGTCTCAAAAGAGAACTTAATACAATAGATATGGCTTAAGGCCATCTAATAACGATAACAGCGGAAGGCTGGGAAGATAAGTGAGTCCATCAACTCCAACGGCATCACTGAGTATAGAACCACGACCTAAAACTCCTTAATCGTCGTCTGAAAAATCTGCAACATTAACGTTGCAGCCCGAGAACGGGTCAGCACATGGAATATGCTGGCAAGGTAACACATAGAGAGTAATGAAATGAAACAACTGTACTATATGCATATTTGGCTGGTGGAAAGCTCTATGGTTACAGTTTTTGCGTAAAGCCAATTTTTCCCTACTTCAAAGGAATAAATTTAATTACTATCATGGTGGTTGTTAAACATTGAGAATGGTTGACAACATTCTCAATCCCAATTAAGCATCATCATTTAACAAACCCAACAAAATTAACTTTAGAGTAACATGTTGAGATTCACATAATAATCCAGGTACTAGATACTCAAGATGTCCATAACCTGGGACAAGGCTAACCATGATTAGTTTATTACACTCTGCAGAGGTTTGCGCACTTTTCCCCACAAGACTCGATCGCCTCCGTTTGGTTTCTCGCACTACATGGTGTTTGAGAAGACGGATGACCGAGACATAGTCTTTCAGAAGCGCTAGCACCTTACGATCGATTAGACCGTACCACCTACATCCCCTACATCTGCTAGTATACCACTGTAAGAGTTTGCACAACTTAGTCAACTATGCTAGAGCCCATAATAGCTTGTGGCTGCACACGGAAGTTTCTAGTATGAATAGTCTCATGATCCCTTTGAGCCTGGGTGACGGTCCAAAAGAAAACAGGCAAGTCCTGGAATACCCAGGTGCCTCAATCCACCCAGATGTGTGTTTAAGTTGCCACCTTAGATAAACCATTAATTAACAATCTCACATCTGTCATGGATATCGCTCACCCAATCCACGTCTAGTAGCATAGCATGGCATAATAAGCAAACGTAGAAGTAACTCCCAAAAGTTTGATAATAAACAGATAATATGTACTACCTCATCTACTTTCCATTCCACAATTTAATTAGATCCTAATCATGCAATCTGTGAGGATTGATCTAATGTAATAAAACTGGGTAGTAGAAAAGGTATGATCAAAGTGTTACTTGCCTTGCTGATGATCCGCGAAACCTAACGATTCGGAGTAACAGGTGGCGCACTCCGGGTACTCTATCACAGACAAACAAACAAGCATACAATAAGTACTCATCTAATGCACAGGTAAAACTCAAATAAGAGATCTAACCAGAAGGTTCAACTTAAGAACTCCTGTTGGCAAAAAGAATCAAATCGAACGAAGCAACGAAAGTCAAACGGTGAAAGAAAACAACTTCGTTCTACTAATCTGGATCTAGGGAAAATTTTACAATAACAAAAACTTGTTTAAGTTGGTTAAACGGATAGAGGGTTTCGAGATGAAACTCTGGGCGCTTGAATCGCCTGATTCCGATAAACGAGCGAAAAGTTAAACTAAAACGAAAATCGGATCAGGAATCGCGATCAGAAAAATTGCGCATTTAATCCGAGAAAAAGAAAAACGACGAACGCCGAATTTTTTTATTCCGCTTGGAAGAAAAATAAAAAGAAATACTAAACGGACTCCAAAAATTCCGAAATAAATTTTCACGGGCTTCTAAAATCAAGCGGCACAAGGTGAACATTTATTTGGGCCCTAAATGCAATTTTCAAAAACGCACATTTTTCCTAAATTCAAATAAAACACCGAAAAACTCCAAAATAAAATCTTATTTGATTTTATTATTAAATCCTCAATATTTCTTTATTTTGGGAAAGTCATTTTATTCCCTCTCTCATATTTTTGTAATAGAAATAATTGACGATAAAATAAATAAAATCAAATGATCCTATTCTCAAAATTTGAGAGAACTCAAATATGAAAATAACGAAATCCCCAACTCTCTCCGTGGGTTATTGAGTTGCGTAGAATTTCTAGGATCAACCAAAATGCAAAATAAAATATGATATGCAGTGATGATCTAATGTATAACATTCTAAATTGAAAATTTGGGATGTTACAAACCTACCCCCCTTAAGATGAATCTCGCCCTCGAGATTCGAGTTGGCTAGAAAATAGGTGAGGGCGATCTTTGAGCAAATCTTCCTCTCGCTCCCAGGTGGCTTCATCCTCCGTGTGGTGGCTCCACTGAACTTTGCAAAACTTAATAACCTTGCTGCGGGTAACTCGGTTGGCAAACTCGAGAATCCTGACTGGTTTCTCTTCGTAGGTCAAATCGTTATCCAACTGAATAGTTTCCAAAGGCACTGTGTCTCTCAACGGTATGTCAGCCATCTCCGCGTGACATTTCTTTAACTGAGAAACGTGGAACACATCATGTACTCCTGACAATCCTTCGGGCAATTCCAACTTGTAGGCCACTTCTCCCATACGCTCCAAAACTTGATATGGTCCTACAAATCGTGGTGCTAACTTCCCTTTAACTCCAAAACGCTTTGTTCCCCGAAGTGGAGATACTCGAAGATAAGCTCTGTCTCTGACTTCGTAAACTGTCTCCTTGCGTTTAGAATCCGCATAACTCTTCTGTCTGGACTGGGCTACCTTGAGCCTATCGCGAATCAATTTCACCTTCTGTTCAGACTCTTTAATCAAGTCAGGACCAAACAACTGGCGGTCTCCAACTTCATCCCACGACAACGGTGTCCTGCACCTCCTTCCGTACAAAGCTTCGAAAAGGGGCCATCTTCAAACTGGCTTGGTAACTATTGTTGTAAGAGAACTCTACATATGGCAAATTATCGTCCCAACTAGATCCATAATCTAGCGCACAAGCTCTCAGCATATCCCCCAAAATATGATTGACTCTCTCGGTCTGTCCATCTGTTTGTGGATGAAAAGTTATACTGAACTCTAGCCTGGTTCCCAAAGTTTCGTGCAACTACTTCCAGAACTTTGAGGTAAACTGGGTTCCTCTATCTGATACGATACACCTTGGAACTCCATGCAAACATACGATCCTGGTCATGTATATCTTTGCCAACTTAGCACTGGTATAAGTGGTCTTTACCGAGATGAAATGAGCTACTTTCGTCAATCGATCAACTACAACCCAAATCGAGTCATAGCCTGAACGAGTCCTGGGCAATCCCGTGATAAAATCCATGCCTAGCTTATCCCACTTCCATTCGGGTATCGGCAATGGTTGTAACAATCCTGCTGGCTTCTGATGCTCTGCCTTTACTCTCTAACATACATCACAAACTGCTACATACTCCGCAATATCCTTCTTCATTCTGGTCCACCAGAAAATATCCTTCAAATCCAGATACATCTTGGTATTTCCTGGGTGAATTGAATACGGTGAGTCATGTGCCTCTTGCAAAATCAACTTCCTGATCTCCGGGTCATTGGGCACATAAACGCGGTCTTCAAACCACAGGGTGTCGTGCTCATCCTCACGAAATCCTTTAGCTTTTCCTTTACTAAGTTTCTCCTTTATAGCGGCAATCTCTTTGTCAGCTTTCTGAGCTTTCCTGATTTTATCCATCAAGGTTGACTGAATCTCCATTGCTGCTACATAACCTCTCAGAACTATTTGCAAACATAGTTCACGAAGATTTTCGGCTAACTCCCTTGGTATTCCTCCCGTCATTAACGTATTAACATGGCTCTTACGGCTTAATGCGTCAGCTACTACATTAGCCTTTCCGGGGTGATAATGCAATTTCATATCATAATCCTTGATAAGCTCCAACCATCTCCTTTCTCTGAGATTTAACTCCTTCTGTGTGAAAATGTACTTCAAACTCTTATGATCCGTGTACACCTCACAATGATTTCCAATGAGAAAATGTCTCCATGTTTTCAAAGCATGCACTATGGCTGCTAACTCCAAATCATGCGTAGCATAATTCAACTCATGAGGCTTCAGTTGTCTTGAGGCATATGAAACAACTCTCCCTTCCTGCATAAGCACTGCTCCAAGTCCTCGACGTGAAGCGTCGCAATACACCTCATAATCCTTGGTCTGGTCTGGCAAAATCAACACTAGTGAGGTAACCAAACGTTTCTTCAACTCCTGGAAACTAGCCTCACATTCCTCCGTCCATATGAACTTGGTATCTTTCTTTAATAACTCCGTCATAGGCTTCGCAATCTTTGAGAAATTCTCAATAAATCTCCGGTAGTATCCTGTGAGTCCAAGAAAACTCCAAATCTCTCCAACTGTTGTTGGGGCTTCCCACTTGGTCACGGTTTCAACTTTAGCAGGATCTACTGCTATACCTTCTCCAGATATAACATGTTCGAGGAATCCTACTTCCTTCAACCAAAACTCACATTTGCTGAACTTGGCATATAATTGATGTTCTCTGAGCTTTCCAAGTACCAAACGGAAATGCTCCTTATGTTCCTCTTCATTCTTAGAATAAACCAGGATATCATCAATGAACACTATGATGAACTTATCCAAAAACTCCATAAACACTTTGTTCATCATGTTCATAAAATAGGCAGCTGCGTTAGTCAGACCAAATGACATAACGGTATACTCGTACAGCCCATACCTGGTGGTAAAAGCTGTCTTCGGAATATCCTGTTCTCTAATCTTCAACTGGTGGTATCCTGATCACAGATCGATCTTGGAAAATACCTTAGCTCCTTGCAATCGATCAAACAGATCGTTGATCATTGGTAGTGGGTACTTGTTCTTGATCGTTACTTCATTTAATCCTCGATAATCAACAACCATCCTTAATGATCCATCCTTCTTCTCCACTAGTAGTACTGGCGATCCCCAAGGCGAAGAACTTGGGTGAATATATCCTTTATCCAGTAACTCCTTAATCTGCTTCTTAATTTCTACCAAATCCTTTGCTGGCATCCTATATGGTCTCTTTGATATTGGCCCTGTGCCTGGCAATAGCTCAATCAAAAACTCGATATCTCTATCCGGTGGCATGCCTGGCAACTCCTCTGGAAACACATCAGGAAAATCCCTTACCACTGGTACTTCCTCCTGCACAACTCCTGTTAAGCAATTTCCTTGGGTCCTCTTTGGCACATGTCGGGATACATACTTGATCCTTCTCCCTTCTGGTGTGGTAAGCAAAATTGACTTACTAGCACATTCAATATTCCCTTCATACTTTGATAACCAATCCATGCCTAATATCACATCCAATCCTTGAGATTCCAATACTATTAGGTCTGAGGGAAAAACATAGTTACCAATCCTTAATGGTAACCGATCACACCATAGACTAGCCACATACTCTGCTCCGGGCGAGGTTACTAACATGGGTGACCTAAGGGCTTGGGTTGGTAGGTTATACTTATCCACAAATCCCCTTGAGATGTATGAATGTGATGCTCCAGTATCAAAAAGAATGAGTGCAGTAAATGACTTAACCAAAAACTTACCTATTACTGCATCGGGCTGAGCTTCAACCTCCTCCACGCTAACGTGGTTCACCTGTCCCCTGTTGAAAGGGTTCAGCTTCTTCCCAGAACTTCCATTGCTATTTCCATTTTGTAATTCAGGACATTCATTGGCATAATGTCCTGTCTTCGAACACTTAAAGCAAGTGACTTGGCTTAGGTCCTTCTTGGCTAGGGTGGATGGGTTGGTGCGATTCTGGCCGTTGCTTCCTCCATTGCCATTTCCATTCTTGGTGCCATTGTGATTGTGTGAGCTACCTCCTCCATGAGTATGCTGAAAATGTCCTCCCGGTCTAGGGGTAAAACGAGGTTTCTGCTGAGCTCTTGAATTGTACTTTCCTTGTCCATACTTCCTCTTGCGATTCTCAATCTGCTGCTGCTTCCCTTCAATCATAAGAGCACGATCTACCAACTCCTGGTAGTTGATGAAGGTGGCTACCATCAACTGCATGCTCAACTCATCATTCAGTCCTTCCAGAAACTTCTCCTGCTTAGCTGCACCCGTAGCAACGTCATCTAGGGCATAACATGCTAGCTTACTAAATTCCTCCACATACTGGCCAACTGTCCTTCCTCCTTGGCGCAAGTTGCGAAACTCACGCTTCTTCATGGCCATAGCTCCTGCTGAAACATGGGCAGTATGAAAAGCCTGCTGAAACTGGTCCCATGTGACAGTGTCGACTGGGAAAGTGGCTGTGAAATTTTCCCACCATGATGCTGCGGGTCCTTCTAACTGATGTGCGGCAAACTTCACCTTCTCCGCATCTGTGCATCCTGCTGTGGTCAACTCCCTAGCTGTCTTGCGGAGCCAATCATCTGCTACTATCGGCTCGGTGCTACTAGAAAACACCGGCGGATTCAGCCTAAGAAAACGGGCTAAGTGGTCAATAGGTGGTGGTGGTGGTGGGTTGTTGTTGCTGTTGTTCCCCTGATTCTGATTTTGGACTAGCAACTGCATCAATGTGTTCTGCTGCTGGATCAACTGGGTGAGCTCCGGTGGAAAGGTAAATCCGGGGTCACGTCTCAGAGGCATCTGAGGGTTTAGAAAAGATGAGATATAAGAATAGAGGGGGTCTAAAGAGAAAACACTACCCTTATGCACATGAGGCAAAAGCAAACAATTCACTTCATTCAATCAAACAAGGTCATACAATCGATCTAACTATCGCGAAAGTGCTTGGACTACTATATTTACATGGTGGACTACTACTACTGATGAGGTGGTCTACTAGAAATATTCTTCGGTTGTTGACTCTATAATATCTGCTCCAGCTTCATCAACATAGTCATCATCGCTACTATCTGATTCCGAGTCAGTGCCGTCGATGATGATGTAGTCTTCCAGGCTAATTTCCTGGGGTTCTTCGTCTTCATCTACTGGCGTAGGGTCTCCCATAAATATTCCAATCTTCTTGATCAGGTCGTCATTCTTCTCCACCAATACTTCAATTTCCTCTTCATAATCTTCACGTGTAGCCTTGAGTTCTTCCTCCAGTTCCTTGATTCTAGTCTTTGCCTTCTTCAGGTCTATCATGTCGGCGCACATCTGGTTCTCTGTCGTCGAATGTGCTGGTTTAGCTCCTGGATAAAAGTTGCGATTGATCTATCCTTCCTTGTGCTGATCATCTCCTAGTGTTCATCTCTGTGCCCACAAATCTGGTAGATAGTATCCTTGAGATCCTTGTGGTAGACTTCTCCAATGCGTCCCATGGCGATGTGAGCTGCCATGCTCTTTCCTAGACTCCAAGTTGGTGCATCAAAACAAAATTCTATGGGCTCAGTGACTGGCATGAACGTCCTTCCTGGAACTTGAACTTGAATCATCCAGCGCTCTTCTTCAGGTAAAGTGGCATTGTAGGTTCCCGTGAAACTTGGTACTCCTATGTTCAGGTATCTAGTGACTTCCTTCAAGTGACGTCCAAAGGGTGTATCTTCATCCAGTTGCGTGAACTTGTTCCTTGCATCCGCCATCCTAAAGAGTAGAAAAGATGAGAGGTCAGAAGAGAAGAGAGTGAATAGTGATCTAGGTCTTTTAGCTTAGTGGTCGTGTCCTATAGTCAACGTGTGCTCTGATACCATCTCTGTAGCGACCAGACCTCAAACAGTCTGATCTCTGTGCTCCGGTGTCATCCCTGGATCAGTAATGCTGACACCACACAGTACTCGGAGGATTTATAGCAGAGTAGCAATCACACACTTATTACATCGAGTGTCTCAAAAGAGAACTTAATACAATAAATATGGCTTAAGGCCATCTAATAACGATAACAGCGAAAGGCTGGGAAGATAAGTGAGTCCATCAACTCCAACGGCATCACTGAGTATAGAACCACGACCTAAAAACTCCTTAATCATTGTCTGAGAAGTCTGCAACATTAACGTTGCAGCCCGAAAATGGGCCAGCACATGGAATATGCTGGCAAGGTAACACATAGAGAGTAATGGAATGAAACAGCTATACTATATGCATATTTGGCTGGTGGAAAGCTCTATGGTTATAGTTTTGCGTAAAGCCAATTTTTCCCTACTTCAAAGGAATAATTTTATTTAACTATCATGGTGGTTGTTAAACATTGAGAATGGTTGACAGCATTCTCAATCCCAATTAAGCATCATCATTAAACATAACCCAACAAAATTAATTTAGAGTAACATGTTGAGATTCACATGATAATCCAAGTACTAGAAACTCACGATGTCCATAATCGGGGACACGGCTAACCATGATTAGTTTATTACACTCTACAGAGGTTTGCGCACTTTTCCCCACAAGACTCGATCGCCTCCGTTTGGTTTCTCGCACTACATGGTGTTTGAGAAGACGGATGACCGAGACATAGTCTTTTAGAAGAGCTAGCACCTTACGATCGGGTAGACCGTACCACCTACATCCCCTACATCTTCTAGTCTACCACTGTAAGAGTTCGCACAACTTAGTCAACTATGCTAGAGCCCATAATAGCTTGTGGCTGCACACGGAAGTTTCTAGTATGAATAGTCTCATGATCCCTTTGAGCCTGGGTGGCGGTCCAAAAGAAAACAGGCAAGTCCTGGAATACCCAGGTGCCTCAATCCATCCAGATGTGTGTTTAAGTTTCCACCTTAGATAAACCATTAATTAACAATCTCACATCTGTCATGGATATCGCTCATCCAATCCACGTCTACTAGCATAGCATGGCATAATAAGCAAACGTAGAAGTAACTCCCAAAGGTTTGATAATAAACAGGTAATAGGTACTACCTCATCTACTTCCCATTCCACAATTTAATTAGATCCTAATCATGCAATGTGTGAGGATTGATCTAATGCAATAAAACTGGGTAGTAGAAAAGGTATGATCAAAGTGTTACTTGCCCTGCTGATGATCCGTGAAACCTAACGATTCGAAGTAACAGGCGGCGCACTCCGGGTACTCTATCGCAGACAAACAAACAAGCATACAATAAGTACTCATCTAATGCACAGGTAAAACTCAAATAAGAGATCTAACCAGAGGGTTCAAATTAAGAACTCCGGTTGACAAAAAGAATCAAATCGAACGAAGCAACGAAAGTCAAACGGCGAAAGAAAACAACTTCGTTCTACTAATCTGGATCTAGGGCAAATTTTATAGTAACAAAAACTTGTTTAAGTTGGTTAAACGGATAGAGGGTTTCGAGACGAAACTCTAGGCGCTTGAATCGCCTGATTCCGATAAACGAGCGAAAAGTTAAACTAAAACGAAAATCAGATCAGGAATCGCGATCAGAAAAATTGCGCATTTAATCCGAGAAAAAGAAAAACGACGAACGCCGAATTTTTTTATTCCGCTCGGAAGAAAAATAAAAAGAAATAATAAACGGACTCCAAAAATTCCGAAATAAATTTTCACGGGCTTCTAAAATCAAGCCGCACAAGGTGAACATTTATTTTGGCCCTAAATGCAATTTTGAAAAACGCACATTTTTCCTAAATTCAAATAAAACACCGAAAAACTCCGAAATAAAATCTTATTTGATTTTATTATTTAATCCTCAATATTTCTTTATTTTGGAAAAGTCATTTTATTCCCTCTCTCATATTTTTGTAATAGAAATAATTGACGATAAAATAAATAAAATCAAATGATCCTATTCTCAAAATTTGAGAGAACTCAAATATGAAAATAACGAAATCCCCAACTCTCTCCGTGGGTCATTGAGTTGCGTAGAATTTCTAGGATCAACCAAAATGCAAAATAAGATATGATATGCAGTGATGATCTAATGTATAACATTCCAAATTGAAAATTTGGGATGTTACACGTGCACACCACAGCCGGCTGGGCTGACTCCAGTAGGCCGGCCCTGTCTCATTGACAGGTGGGCCCGGTTGATTAGATTAGTTGCTAATCTAATTGCCTAATTTCCTAACCCCTCTGATTTAGTTAAAAGTTAGGTCTAACCCCATATTAGCAGGAAAATCCCTGGTTAAGGGATAAACTAAACCTACTGCAGAGATAAACAAAATATGTAAAGAAAACAATTTGTTTCAATGACATGTGGGGCCCCCTGAACTGTTAATTTGGATAAGGCTCACACAGTCAGCCGTTGACTTTGGCTCTAGGCCCACTGTCAGCCTCACGTGGAAAAGTGTGGGTACACTTTCTGGTACCCGTAGGCCGTAGCATTTAGATATTAAAAATGATTTTTGAATTAAGATAATTCCAGAAATTCCAGAAATTCAATTAAACTTTAGAAAATCATATAAATTAAACCATAAGTCAGATGGAAAAACTTTGTACATGAAAGTTTCTTAGAACGACGAAACGAATCCAAATACGCAGTCCATTCATCCGCCGCACATCCCTAGCATAGCAAACATGCAACAATACACCTCCATTTCATCTGTCTGAAAATCTAAACACCGGGAATACTTTCCCGGATGTTTTCCCCACTTCACTGGTATTACCTACTACTGCGTTAGGTCACCTCTAGCACCACATATTGCCATGTTATGCTTTGTGATGCTTTGATTGCCCTGTTATTTATTGTGTTCCCCCTCCGTTAATTCTTTCTGGTAGACCTCGAGACCGCCGTCGATACCCTTGTGATCGATTACATCGACGATGACCCCTCCTTCTTGCCAGAGCAACCAGGCAAGCCCCCCCCCTTGATCACCAGATATCGCTAACTCTTCTTTCTACTGCTTCCATTAGAGTAGTGTAGTATGTTACTCCTTTTCATTAATCCTACTCTGATGCATAGCCTGTCATTATTGCTACAACTGTTGATACTTTACCTGCAACCCTAAATGCTTAGTATAGGATGCTAGATTATCATCAGTGGCCCTACATTCTTGTTAGTCTGCCATGCTATACTATCGGGCCGTGATCACGTCGGGTGTTGATCACGGGTAAATCTATACTATACATACATGCTATACATGTGGTGACTAAAGTCGGGTCGGCTCATAGAGTACCCGCAAGTGATTTCGATGTGGGGGCTGAAGGGGCAGGTGGTTCCATCCAGGTAGTGGTGGGCCTGGGTTCCCAATGGCCCCCGACTGTTACTTTGTGGCGGAGCGACGGGGCAGGTTGAGACCACCTAGGTGAGAGGTGGGCCTGGCCCTGGTTGGCGTTCGCAGTTACTTCAAAATAACACGCTTAACGAGATATGGGTATTTGATCTGAGTCTGGCTACTGGCCTATACGCACTAACCAACCATGCGGGAACAGTTATGGGCACTCGACGTCGTGGTATCAGCCGAAGCCTTCGTGATGTCAGCGACTGAGCGGCGCGCGTCGGGTTGGACTGGAACGCCTGCTCTTCTATAAGGGAGGTTAGGTCTGCTCACCGGCCGCGTTCGCAACGTGCAGGTGTGCAACGGGCGATGGGCCCAGACCCCTGCGCCATAGGATTTAGACCGGCGTGCTGACCTCTCTATTGTGCCTAGGTAGGGTTGCGACGTGTTGATCTTCCGAGGCCGGGCATGACCCAGGAAAGTGTGTCCGGACAAAGGGGATCGAGCGTGTTGGGAAATGTGGTGCACCCCTGTAGGGAAGTTAATCTATTCGAATAGCCGTGATCTTCGGTAACAGGACGACTTGGAGTTGTACCTTGACCTTATGACAACTAGAACCGGATACTTAATAAAACACACCCTTCCAAGTGCCAGATACAACCGGTGATCCCTCTCTCACAGGGCGACGAGGGGAGGATCATCGGTTAGGATTATGCTACACGATGCTACTTGGTGAACTTACTACTCTCTCCTTCTGCTGCAAGATGGAGGTTGCCAGAAGCGTAGTCTTCGATAGGACTAGCTATCCCCCTCTTATTCCGGCATTCTGCAGTTCAGTCCACACATGATGCCGCTTTTCCTTTTTATACCAGTGCATACATATGTAGTGTAGCTCCTTGCTTGCGAGTACTTTGGATGAGTACTCACGGTTGCTTTGCTCCCCCTTTTTCCCCTTCCTATACTCGATTGTTGCTTCCAGACAATGGAGTCCAGGAGCCAGACGCCACCGTTGACGATGACTCCTACTACTCTGGAGGTGCCTACTACTATGTGCAGGCCGCTGACGACGACCAGGAGTAGTTTAGGAGGATCCCAGGCAGGAGGCCTGCGCCTCTTTCGATATGTATCCCAGTTTGTGCTAGCCTTCTTAAGGCTAACTTGTTTAACTTATGTCTGTACTCAGATATTGTTGCTTCCGCTGACTCGTCTATGATCGAGCTCTTGTATTCGAGCCCTCGAGGCCCCTGACTTGTAATATGATGCTTGTATGACTTATTTTTTTATTTGTAGAGTTGTGTTGTGATATCTTCCCGTGAGTCCCTGATCTTGATCGTACACGTTTGCGTGTATGATTAGTGTACGATTGAATCGGGGGCGTCACAAGTTGGTATCAGAGCCGACTACCTGTAGGAATCCCCCGTCCAAACTCCTCGGCCGAAGTCGAGTCTAGACATTACAAAACTTTTTACTAACATGGATGTGTGTCTTACGGGCCCACGTTGCCATTTGGGTGGTATTAGGATCTTTTACTCCTCGATCCTTGCTCTGGGACTCTGATCTCTCTTCTAATTGGGTTAAAAGATTTTGCTAACTCTAACTCTAGGTTCTCGTAATTACTTCCTTCCGGAGAGCCCCTTATTACAGATGATCACCTGCTGCACCAGAATATTCAGAAGATACTCTCTGATGTTATCCCGAGAGCTTGTGCTCATTGCGTTTGCAATTCCCTTCCACCGTCAAACCCTATAGATAACTACATGCACTTGTCATTCTTACCTTAGTCCCTGGTTGCTCTTGTTATTACAAGATACCCCGAAATACTCGTTGTTGTTCCGAGAATCCTTGTGCCTACTGCCTTGCAGTTCCTTGTCACCTGAATACACATGTAAATTAATCCTCACACACACATCGAGGATTTGTTTCTCCCCAGTTGTTCATGTGTTTCATCAAAGTCTTCGAAATACTATTTGATCTTCCAAAAATCCCATCAACTTATTTCTCTTGAAATTCTTGCTTGCTTGCATTGGGATTAATCCCATAAGTCTAGTAATCTTATTGGCATCCTTTGCCACTATCATTTTGATCCAATTGATTCAATAAGTGCGAATGCTCGCAATCCTCAACCAGATCCTAGAATTCGTCCTTCTGGCTCAGACACCATTTTAAACATGAGCTGGATCTCGACCAACCAAATTACCATCGATTGTACCCCTAAGGCTATTCAACTTGTCTATCCCTAATCAGAGCATTGCTTATGATCCCTTGTCTTGGAATCCATAATTCCTTTGCATCTGAGCTTTGAGTTAGTTAGTTGTTTCTATAATATGATCTCCTTGCATTCTTTTTTTTCCTCTGGTTGAGTACCGATACTCACCTCAGATCCCTTATGGACCACCAGATCCTTTGTTGGATTTTGTCTGACACCGTCCTTCATATTCATTAAACTTGTGAGTCTTTCATCGGATACATAATGCCTTTGGTAAATTGTATCCCCTGCTTTTGTCAACCATGCTCTGCTCCCGAGCTTGAGTTATTCGCTCCTGAAGTTTGTGGTATATGTTCCTAAGAGGCCCAGATGGGTTGAACCTATGCCTTTTCAAATCTGTGTGAACCCGGAAACTACTACGGGTCATACTCTACTGGTGTTATGTCAGATAAAATTTCAATATTACAACTAATGTCATTTTCGAAATACGATAGGTAAATGAAAGGTTATGCGTTGAACAAGTGGGAGTCGACCTTGAACCCTGTGTTCATGCCCATGGACACGATGTATACCTTATCATAGAAGCTTCTCTTAAAATAATTATCCCCTTGTTATAATTTCATCTTGTATCTGTGGACGTGGTTCCGACCATGTTTCTCCTTGACCCCATTTCTCGTGCAAGTTTGAGCACTTGTCTTCTATAGAGCATTACCCTAGTCCCACCTCTACTTTGATCCGTCGTCGAGTATTACCCTCTGGTATCTCGAGATTATCATGTAACTGCATAACTTCTTATGAGTTCTTCATCAGGTGCTACGTTCTCACTAATTCCAATTTTTCACGGGCTCTGAGTTATTAAACATTGAAGACATCGATAACTAACTCAAGTCCGCACCGCGATTAAACAACTCTTGGTAACCTTCATTACTTGCGAGTTTGAACTCGATCACGTCATTCCTAGCCTGCTTGGCTATATCCTTGTCATACCAATTTTAACTGTGCTACCTGGTCCTTCTTCTCGGAGCACAATTTTCGACGTTGAGCTAATCTTACATCGAACTTCCTCGTCATATCATTTCTCCTTGAACATCAAACTTGATTTCGAGTTTATGTCATACCCTTGGTTCCCATAACCTTTCGCTTCATCATCATTTGACTTGATGGCATCGCTGACCGATTACATCTTCATGAAATCTCTCGACAATTGTGTCGTGATCCTCATCAACATCCTAAGCTCTTACAAGATTTATATATATCGAATTCTTGATGGGTAATACATACCATCCTTGCTCCTCGATGATTCGTGTTATCATCGACCACTTTATTGCCTTCCGTTCAACACAAACTTGTTCGTGTTTCGTGTTATACCTTGGAATCCTTGCTAACCAGTAGTTGTTCTTCCTTACCTTGGAATATTACCACCTTTTATGTCAAGGATGTTGTGATAATTGCTCCACCTCTTAAGAATTCTTGGTATAGTGATACTTCTCACCATCACCATTCTTTCTTGTGTTGTTTCTAACTGGGATACCAACAGGTGAACGGTGTTGTTTAGATTCTGTCCTTCTATCAACCCTATTGCTTTGGAGTTGATGGTCAACATTACATCCTTAGGCCATTGATTATTGAATCACCATGCTAACATGATTCTGCTACCTAAGCCCATATTTCGGGTGCACCCTTCAACCAATGTTAATTGTGTTTGTTTTCCTCGAGCATACATCATTATATCATTTGATCTGGCAATTGTTATGTCCTTGTTCATGTAATTGTGGAAATCTATCTTTTTGGAAATCTCAATGAATTGACGATGAGTCCATCAGCCACCTCCTCACCCTCTCCTTGATTTAATGATGAACTCTTGTTTCGGGACTCGCTTCCATAGTTCATTTCCCGAGGATCTTACAATTGAAGGAAATATGCCCTAGAGGCAATAATAAAGTTATTATTTATTTCCTTATATCATGATAAATGTTTATTATTCATGCTAGAATTGTATTAACCAGAAACATAATACATGTGTGAATACATAGACAAACAGAGTGTCACTAGTATGCCTCTACTTGACTAGCTCGTTAATCAAAGATGGTTATGTTTCCTAACCATGAACAAAGAGTTGTTATTTGATTAACGGGATCACATCATTAGTTGAATGATCTGATTGACATGACCCATTCCATTAGCTTAGCACCCGATCATTTAGTATGTTGCTATTGCTTTCTTCATGACTTATACATGTTCCTATGACTATGAGATTATGCAACTCCCGTTTACCGGAGGAACACTTTGGGTACTACCAAACGTCACAACGTAACTGGGTGATTATAAAGGAGTACTACAGGTGTCTCCAATGGTAGATGTTGGGTTGGCGTATTTCGAGATTAGGGTTTGTCACTCCGATTGTCGGAGAGGTATCTCTGGGCCCTCTCGGTAATATACATCACATAAGCCTTGCAAGCATAATAACTAAGATGTTAGTTATGAGATGATGTATTACGGAACGAGTAAAGAGACTTGCCAGTAACGAGATTGAACTAGGTATTGGATACCGACGATCAAATCTCGGGCAAGTAACATACCGATGACAAAGGGAACAACGTATGTTGTTATGCGGTCTGACCGATAAAGATCTTCGTAGAATATGTAGGAGCCAATATGGGCATCCAGGTCCCGCTATTGGTTATTGACCGGAGACGTGTCTCGGTCATGTCTAGATTGTTCTCGAACCGTAGGGTCCGCACGCTTAACGTTACGATGACAGTTATTATGAGTTTATGCATTTTGATGTACCGAAGGTTGTTCGGAGTCCCGGATGAGATCACGGACATGACGAAGAGTCTCGAAATGGTCGAGACATAAAGATTGATATATTGGAAGCCTATGTTTGGACATCGGAAGTGTTCCGGGTGAAATCGGGATTTTACCGGATTACCGGGAGGGTTACCGGAACCCCCCAGGAGCCAAATGGGCCAACATGGGCCTTAGTGGAAAGGTGAGAGGGCAGCCCACATAGGGCTGCGCCTCCCCCCCCCCCTCTCCCTAGTCCTATTAGGACTAGGAGAGGGGCCGGCCACCTCTCTCTCTCTCCCCTTTAAAGGATTCCTAGTTGGACTAGGATTGGAGGGGGGAGTCCTACTCCCGGTAGGAGTAGGACTCCTCCTGCGCCTCCCTCTCTTTGGCCGGCCAGCCCCCCTCCCTCCAACCTTTATATACGGGGGCAGGGGACACCCCAAGACACACAAGTTGATCCTTGAGATCGTTCCTTAGCCGTGTGCGGTGCCCCCTGCCACCAAATTCCACCTCGATCATACCGTTGTAGTGCTTAGGCGAAGCCCTGCGTCGGTAGTACATCAAGATCGTCACCACGCCGTTGTGCTGACGGAACTCTTCCTCGACGCTTTGCTGGATCGGAGCCCGAGGATCGTCATCGAGCTGAACATGTGCTAAGAACTCGGAAGTGCCGGAGTAACGGTGCTTGGATCGGTCGGATCGGGAAGAAGACGTACGACTACTTCCTCTACTTTGTGAGATCGCTTCCGCGGTCGGTCTGCGTTGGTACGTAGACAGTACTCTCCCCCTCGTTGCTATGCATCACCATGATCATGCGTGTGCGTAGGAAAATTTTCGAAATTACTACGTTCCCCAACAGTGGCATCCGAGCCTAGGTTTTATGGTTTGATGTTATTTGCACGAGTAGAACACAAGTGAGTTGTGGGCGATACAAGTCATACTGCCTACCAGCATGTCATACTTTGGTTCGGCGGTATTGTTGGGTGAGACGATCCGGACCAACCTTACGCGTACTCTTACGCGAGACCGGTTCCCTCGACGTGCTTTGCACATAGATGGCTTGCGGAAGACTGTCTCTCCAACTTTAGTTGAACCAAGTGTGACTACGCCCGGTCCTTGAGAAGGTTAAAACGGAGTCTATTTGACGAACTATCGTTGTGGTTTTGATGCGTAGGTGAGATGAGTTCTTACTTAAGCCCGTAGCAGCCACGTAAAACTTGCAACAACAAAGTAGAGGACGTCTAACTTGTTTTTGCAGAGCATGTTGTGATGTGATATGGTCAAGGCATGATGCTGATTTTATTGTATGAGATGATCATGTTTTGTAACCGAGTTATCGGCAACTGGCAGGAGCCATATGGTTGTCGCTTTATTGTATGCAATGCAATCGCGATGTAAGGCTTTACTTTATTACTAAGCGGTAGTGATAGTCGTGGAAGCATAAGATTGGCGAGACGACAACGATGCTACGATGGAGATCAAGGTGGCGCGCCGGTGACGATGGTGATCATGACGGTGCTTCGGAGATGGAGATCACAAGCACAAGATGATGATGGCCATATCATATCACTTATATTGATTGCATGTGATGTTTATCCTTTTATGCATCTTATCTTGCTTTGATTGACGGTAGCATTATAAGATGATCTCTCACTAAATTATCAAGAAGTGTTCTCCCTGAGTATGCACCGTTGCCAAAGTTCGTCGTGCCCAGACACCACATGATGATCGGGTGTGATAAGCTCTACGTCCATCTACAACGGGTGCAAGCCAGTTTTGCACACGCAGAATACTCAGGTTAAACTTGACGAGCCTAGCATATGCAGATATGGCCTCAGAACACAGAGACCGAAAGGTCGAGCGTGAATCATATAGTAGATATGATCAACATGACGATGTTCACCATTGAAAACTACTCCATCTCACGTGATGATCGGTTATGGTTTAGTTGATTTGGATCACGTGATCACTTAGAGGATTAGAGGGATATCTATCTAAGTGGGAGTTCTTAAGTAATATGATTAATTGAACTTAAATTTATCATGAACTTAGTCCTGGTAGTATTTTGCAAATTATGTTGTAGATCAATAGCTCGCGTTGTTGCTTCCCTGTGTTTATTTTGATATGTTCCTAGAGAAAATTGTGTTGAAAGATGTTAGTAGCAATGATGCGGATTGGATCCGTGATCTGAGGTTTATCCTCATTGCTGCACAGAAGAATTATGTCCTTGATGCACCGCTAGGTGACAGACCTATTGCAGGAGCAGATGCAGACGTTATGAACGTTTGGCTAGCTCAATATGATGACTACTTGATAGTTTAGTGCACCATGCTTAATGGCTTAGAATCGGGACTTCAAAGACGTTTTGAACGTCATGGACCATATGAGATGTTCCAGGAGTTGAAGTTAATATTTCAAGTAAATACCCGAGTTGAGAGATATGAAGTCTCCAACAAGTTCTATAGCTGAAAGATGGAGGAGAATCGCTCAAATAGTGAGCATGTGCCCAGATTGTCTGAGTACTACAATCGCTTGAATCAAGTGGGAGTTAATCTTCCAGATAAAATAGTGATTGACAGAATTCTCTAGTCACCATCACCATGTTAGTAGAACTTCGTGATGAACTATAATATGCAAGGGATAACGGAAACAACTCCCAAGCTCTTCGTGATGCTGAAATCAACGAAGGTAGAAATCAAGAAAAACATCAAGTGTTGATGGTTGACAAGATCACTAGTTTCAAGAAAAGGGCAAAGGGAAGAAGGGGAACTTCAAAAGAACGGCAAGCAAGTTGCTACTCATGTGAAGAAGCCCAAGTCTGGTCCTAAGCCTGAGACAAAGTGCTTCTACTGCAAAGGGACTGGTTACTGGAAGCGGAACTACCCCAAGTGATTGGCGGATAAGAAGGATGGCAAAGTGAACATAAGTATATTTGATATACATGTTATTGATGTGTACTTTACTAGTGTTTATAGCAAACCCTCAGTATTTGATACTAGTTCAGTTGCTAAGAGTAGTAACTCGAAACGGGAGTTGCAGAATAAACAGAGACTAGTTAAGGGTGAAGTGGCGATGTGTGTTGGAAGTGGTTCCAAGATTGATATGATCATCATCGCACACTCCCTATACTTTCGGGATTAGTGTTGAACTTAAATAAGTGTTATTTGGTGTTTGCGTTGAGCATGAATATGATTTGATCATGTTTATTGTAATACGGTTATTCATTTAAGTAAGAGAATAAATTGTTGTTCTGCTTACATGAATAAAACCTTATATGGTTACACACCCAATGAAAATAGTTCGTTGGATCTCGATCGTAGTAATACACATAATCATAATATTGAAACCAAAAGATGCAAAGTTAATAATGATAGTGCAACTTGTTTGTGGCACTGCTGTTTAGGTCATATTGGTGTAAAGCACATGAAGAAACTCCATGCTGATGGGTTTTTGGAATCACTTGATTATGAATCAGTTGATGCTTGCGAACCATGCCTCATGGGCAAGATGACTAAGACTCTGTTCTTCGGAACAATGGAGCGAGCAACAGATTTGTTGGAAATCATACATACTGATGTATGTGGTCCGATGAATATTGAGGCTCGCGACAGGTATCATTATTTTCTGATCTTCACAGATGATTTGAGCAGATATGAGTATATCTACTTGATGAAACATAAGTTTGAAAAGTTCAAAGAATTTCAGAGTGAAGTGAAAAATCAACGTGACAAGAAAATAAAGTTTCTACGATCTGATCGCGGAGACAAATATTTGAGTTACGAGTTTGGTCTTCAGTTAAAACAATGTGAAATAGTTTCACTACTCACGCCACCTGGAACACCACAGCATAATGGTGTGTCCGAACGTCATAACCGTACTTTATTGGATATAGTGCAATATATGATGTTTCTTACCGATTTACCACTATCGTTTTTTGGGGTCATGCATTAGAGACAGCTGCATTCACGTTAAATAGGGCACCATATAAATCCGTTGAGACGACACCGTGTGAACTATGGTTGGCAAGAAACCTAAGCTATCGTTTCTTAAAGTTTGGGGTTGCGATGCTTATATGAAAAAGTTTCATCCTGATAAGCTCAAACTCAAATCGGAGAAGTGCGTCTTCATAGGATATCCAAAGGAAACTATTGGATACACCTTCTATCACAGATCCGAAGGCAAGACATTTGTTGCTAAAATTCGGAAACTTTCTGGAGAAGGAGTTTCTCTCGAAAGAAGTGAGTGGGAGGAAAGTAGAACTTGACGAGGTAACTGTACCTGCTCCCTTGTTGGAAAGTAGCACAACACAGAAAACTGTTTCTGTGGCACCTACACCAGTTAGTGAGGAAGCTAATGATGATGATCATGAAACTTCAGAACAAGATACTACTGAACCTCGTAGATCAACCAGAGTAAGATCCGCGCCAGAGTGGTACGGTAATCCTTTTCTGGAAGTCATGCTACTAGATCATGATGAACCTACGAACTATGAAGAAGCGATGGTGAGCCCAGATTCCGCAAAGTGGCTTGAAGCCATGAAATCTGAGATATGATCCATGTATGAGAACAAAGTATGGACTTTGGTTGACTTGCCTGATGATCGGCAAGCAATTGAGAATAAATGGATCTTCAAGAGGAAGATGGACGTTGATAGTAGTGTTACTATCTACAAAGCTAGAATTGTCGCAAAAGGTTTTTGACAAGTTCAAGGTGTTGACTACGATGAGAACTTCTCACTCGTATCTATGCTCGAGTCTGTCCGAATCATGTTAGTAATTGCCGCATTTTATGAAATCTGGCAAAAGGATAAACAAAACTGCATTCCTTAATGGATTTATTAAAGAAGAGTTGTATATGATGCAACAGAAGGTTTTGTCAATCCGAAAGGTGCTAACAAAATGTGCAAGCTCCAGCGATCCATCTGTGGACTGGTGCAAGCATCTCGGAGTTGGAATATACGCTTTGATGAGTTGATCAAAGCATATAGTTTTATACAGACTTGCGGTGAAGCCTGTATTTACAAGAAAGTGAGTGGGAGCACTACAACATTTCTGATAAGTATATGTGAATGACATATTGATGATCGGAAATAATGTAGAATTATTCTGTAAAGCATAAAGGAGTGTTTGAAAGGGGTTTTTTTTCAAAGAAAGACTTCGGTGAAGCTGCTTACATATTGAGCTTCAAGATCTATAGAGATAGATCAAGACGCTTGATAAGTTTTTTCAATGAGTACATACCTTGACAAGATTTTGAAGTAGTTCAAAATGGAGCAGTCAAAGAAAGAGTTCTTGCCTGTATTTTAAGGTGTGAAGTTGAGTAAGACTCAAAGCCCGACCACGGCAGAAGATAGAAAGAGAATGAAAGTCATTCCCTATGCCTTGGCCATAGGTTCTATAAAGTATGTCATGCTGTATACCAGATCTATTGTATACCCTGCACTGATTTAGCAAGGGAGTACAATAGTGATCTAGGAGTAGATCACTGGACAGCGGTCAGAATTATCCTTAGTGAAATAAGGATATGTTTCTCAATTATGGACGTGACAAAAAAAGGTTCGTCGTAAAGGGTTACGTCGATGCAAGTTTCTGACACTGATCCAGATGATTCTAAGTCTCAATCTGGATACATATTGAAAGTGGGAGCAATTAGCTGGAGTAGCTCCGTGTAGAGCATTGTAGACATAGAACTTGCAAAATACTTACGGATCTGAATGTGACAGACCCGTCGACTAAAATTATCTCACAAGCAAAACATGATCACACCTTAGTACTCTTTGGGTGTTAATCACATAGAGATGTGAACTAGATTACTGACTCTAGTAAACCCTTTGAGTGTTGGTCACATGACGATGTGAACTATGGGTGTTAATCACATGGTGATGTGAACTATTGCTGTTAAATCACATGGCGATGTGAACTAGATTATTGACTCTAGTGCAAGTGGGAGACTGGAGGAAATATGCCCTAGAGGCAATAATAAAGTTATTATTTATTTCCTTATATCATGATAAATGTTTATTATTCATGCTAGAATTGTATTAACCGGAAACATAATACATGTGTGAATACATAGACAAACAGAGTGTCACTAGTATGCCTCTACTTGACTAGCTCGTTAATCAAAGATGGTTATGTTTCCTAACCATGAACAAAGAGTTGTTATTTGATTAACGGGATCACATCATTAGTTGAATGATCTGATTGACATGACCCATTCCATTAGCTTAGCACCCGATCGTTTAGTATGTTGCTATTGCTTTCTTCATGACTTATACATGTTCCTATGACTATGAGATTATGCAACTCCCGTTTACCGGAGGAACACTTTGGGTACTACCAAACGTCACAACGTAACTGGGTGATTATAAAGGAGTACTACAGGTGTCTCCAATGGTAGATGTTGGGTTGGCGTATTTCGAGATTAGGGTTTGTCACTCCGATTGTCGGAGAGGTATCTCTGGGCCCTCTCGGTAATATACATCACATAAGCCTTGCAAGCATAATAACTAAGATGTTAGTTATGAGATGATGTATTACGGAACGAGTAAAGAGACTTGCCAGTAACGAGATTGAACTAGGTATTGGATACCGACGATCAAATCTCGGGCAAGTAACACACCGATGACAAAGGGAACAACGTATGTTGTTATGCGGTCTGACCGATAAAGATCTTCGTAGAATATGTAGGAGCCAATATGGGCATCCAGGTCCCGCTATTGGTTATTGACCGGAGACGTGTCTCGGTCATGTCTACATTGTTCTCGAACCGTAGGGTCCGCACGCTTAACGTTACGATGACAGTTATTATGAGTTTATGCATTTTGATGTACCGAAGGTTGTTCGGAGTCCCGGATGAGATCACGGACATGACGAGGAGTCTTGAAATGGTCGAGACGTAAAGATTGATATATTGGAAGCCTATGTTTGGACATCGGAAGTGTTCCGGGTGAAATCGGGATTTTACCGGATTACCGGGAGGGTTACCGGAACCCCCCGGGAGCCAAATGGGCCAACATGGGCCTTAGTGGAAAGGTGAGAGGGCAGCCCACATAGGGCTGCGCCTCCCCCTCTCCCTAGTCCTATTAGGACTAGGAGAGGGGCCGGCCACCTCTCTCTCTCTCCCCTTTAAAGGATTCCTAGTTGGACTAGGATTGGAGGGGGGAGTCCTACTCCCGGTAGGAGTAGGACTCCTCCTGCGCCTCCCTCTCTTTGGCCGGCCAGCCCCCCTCCCTCCAACCTTTATATACGGGGGCAGGGGACACCCCAAGACACACAAGTTGATCCTTGAGATCGTTCCTTAGCCGTGTGCGGTGCCCCCTGCCACCAAATTCCACCTCGATCATACCGTTGTAGTGCTTAGGCGAAGCCCTGCGTCGGTAGTACATCAAGATCGTCACCACGCCGTTGTGCTGACAGAACTCTTCCTCGACGCTTTGCTGGATCGGAGCCCGAGGATCGTCATCGAGCTGAACGTGTGCTAAGAACTCGGAAGTGCCGGAGTAACGGTGCTTGGATCGGTCGGATCGGGAAGAAGACGTACGACTACTTCCTCTACTTTGTGAGATCGCTTCCGCAGTCGGTCTGCGTTGGTACGTAGACAATACTCTCCCCCTCGTTGCTATGCATCACCATGATCTTGCGTGTGCATAGGAAAATTTTCGAAATTACTACGTTCCCCAACAACAATATCATCTCGTCAATTTGTGTTGCACTTTTTCTTCTCATGCATCTTGAGTCTGAGGTATCCTGACACCAATCAGATCTGAATCCCGGTTAGATTTGATGGTTGGAACATTTTTCCAAGAGTTAAGACCCGGTAAGGTGATGTCATGCCTCGCACCCCTGGACGAAGGCCCTATCGTTATAGATTCCTTTTCAGCAAGGTTATCCATTCTTCCATGAGGAAATTGTAAGACTTATTATACAAGTTATTCCTGATGGATCCTTTGTGTTTCCAAAGTTTGATCTTCACCTATTGACCCTGTCAATGCTATCTCGAAGCATGTCTATGGTACTCCAATTTTTCAACAAGAACATTTGAAGCCCAATGCTAAATGTTTCCTGCTCAATTATCCAAACACCGTTGTATGGGTAATGTCATGAAAATTTCTCTCCCCCTACCTAGAGGGTTTTCTACATTATATCTTGTCACGGATATCATACTCTGTTTGTCCTTGGGAAGGAAATACCCCTGAAATATGTGTTTTAACACATTTTCCTTTCCATTGTTCTGTTTAATCTGATAATCATATTTTTCCTTTCCATTGTTTTGTTTAACCTTCCTTGTGATCTATATGATCTAAGCAGTAATATTCTCCTGCTTTTCCAAACACCTCGATGTACGATTCTGTCAGAAAGACCCTGTTACTTTTATTGATGACATTCTGGTAACCACCGATGGACGAGAACTTTGCCTACTGGTCTGCCTCGTTCAACGAGCAGGAAAATGGTTCTCTTCGTCCCTCGCCCTTGGTACCGATGTTGTTGCCGACATAACCGACAGACTATCCTCTGACATGCCTGGCTTACCTGATTGTACAAGATGTCACCGACCTTCCTACTTGTAAACCACATGGTGGGCCCATAACCCACAGTTCCACAGCATCGAAACCCGACTCTCCTGTACATCCCTGTTTCGAAGTTATCCCTTGCGCTTCGTTTCGTATGTAATTCGCGAGCCACCCTCCTAGTGATCAATTCTGTTATCGGACACAATACTTATTCCCGTTGCTTTGAACCCCTTTCACACTCTGTTTCAGGCAATAAACGATTGCCTACCCGCTCGAAACTTCTCATGCGACCTTCATACTTTGCTCTTGATATTTTATTAAGTTTCAATTTGAGAGTTACTTTCCGCCACCTTCCCCGATGTTATCTACAAGCTAGACAACCTTGCAGAGGTCCGTTCTCCCAGAATACCCCTCCCAGAATACCCCCTTTATTCTTTTGTAAGTACGATGGAGTTCCCCCCCCCCAAAAAAGGGACGACAACTTCATCATGATGCATTGATGCATAGGTATGAAGAAATCAACGCTATGGATCGACCTCTTCAAGAAGAAGAACCAAGACCGAGAAGACCAGTTAGATTTTTCGTAACCCAATCCCCCTTACCCCCTTCTAAATCTCGGGACGAGATTTCTTGTAGTGGAGGAGAATTGTGACGCCCGGATAATTAAGATACAGTAAACCTCTGCTAATGATGCCAAATCACCTCGGTTACTATTGATAAACTCGCTTTAGTTCAAAACGATTCAAATTCAAATTTTAATTAAAGGCAAACAACAGAAGTTTTCAATCAATGAAATAAAATGTTCGGGTCATGCCAGATTATGCATAGGTGATTATGGTGGTGAAACCAAACTTTTATGAAATTCCTAACTGCACTAAAATGATTTATGTAGTAGCAAACATAATTATTTAAATGCCTTTACTAATTAATAAAATGTCAAACTAAATTATTTGGGGACTAGAATTTTTGTGACAGTGGACTAAATTGAAATACTAAATTAGCTACCAAGTATATATTTTAAAAAACTAAAACAACAGGAAAAAAGGATAAAATTGAATAAAAGAAAAGTAAAGTACAACGAAAAATAGTAAAAGAAAACAAAAAGACCCCCCACTCTCCCCTGGACCAAGTGGCCCAACTGGCCACCCCCAGGCCAGCCGTCCGCCCGAGCAGGCCAGGCCACCTATCCCCTCCCTCTCCCCGGTTCCTCCCCCGCGCACCATGGCCACTGCCGATGCCCGCCACGACGAGCGCCCCTCCTCGTACTTAGGTCGGGCATCACCCGGGCCGAACCCTAGCGACCCCCAATTCCCTCCTCTCCCTTTGGCCTCGCCCCCACTCCAGATACGTCAGCGCCCGACGCCGTCGCCATGGGCGCCGTCACCCGCGCGCCCCACGGGCTCGCCGTGGCCTAGGAGCACGCCCACGAGCTCCGACGTGCTATGCTATGCCTTTCCCGACCCCGTCCTCGAGCTCACCGCCTCTGCATCACCCTCTCCGTCGGCTTCTTCCTCCTTGGACGCCGACGACTTTGTCGTCAAAATCGACTCCGACAACCCATCCTCGCGCCCACTTTGCTCATCTGCAGGCGCACTGTGAGCTCCTCTCCCGGATCCCCTCTCCCCCTGCTTCGATGTGTCGCCGTTGAGGCCGTCCCCGCGCTCGGCCGCCATGGCCGGCGCTCGCGCCCGAGTTCACACACCCTCGCGCTCACCGCGGCGTTGACCGCGTCCCGCGTGCCCAGCCTTCCCTGCTGCTACCGCCATCGCACCCTGGCCAAGCTCCGTGCCGAACCGTGCGTGCTGCTGCTCCTAGCCGCTGCTGGCCCTGCTGCTTGCTGCACACTGCTGCTCCCCCCACGCATGCGCCGCTCCCGCCTTCTGCCTCATCACAGCCGATGGTTCTTGCTGCACTGCTACCTCCTCGAGCTGCCGCTGCCGCCGCCAACTCGCCTCACCCCTCCGCGCGCATCCCTGCCGCACTCCAGCCAGGCCCCGGCTGCGGACGCCCACTCCCCCGCTCACCCCCGCTACCTGCTGCCAGCCTCGCCAGCCTCGCACTGCCGCGCCGTGCCCCTGCCTTGGGCGCGTGCGTGTGCGCGTGCACACCACAGCCGGCCGGGCTGACTCCACTAGGCCGACCTGTCTCAATGACAGGTGCGCCCGGTCGATTAGATTAGTTGCTAATCTAATTGCCTAATTTCCTAACCCCTCTGATTTAGTTAAAAGTTATGTCTAACCCCATATTAGCAGAAAACCCCCTGGTTAAGGGATAAACTAAACCTAGTGCAGAGATAAACAAAATATGTAAAGAAAACAACCTGTTTCAATGACATGTGGGGCCACCTGAACTGTTCATTTGGATAAGGCTCACACAGTCATCCATTGACTTTGGCTCTAGGCCCACTGTCAACCTCACGTGCAAAAGTGTGGGTACACTTTCTGGTACCCGTAGGCCATAGCATTTAGATATTAAAAATGATTTTCGAATTAAGATATTTCCAGAAATTCTAGAAATTCAATTAAACTTTAGAAAATCATATAAATTAAACCGTAAGTCGGATGGAAAAACTTTGTACATGAAAGTTGCTCAGAACGACGATACGAATCCAAATATGCAGTCTGTTCATCCGCCGCACATCCCTAGCATAGAAAACATGCAACAATACTCCTCCGTTTCATTTGTTCGAAAATGTCAACACCGGGAATACTTTCCCGGATGTTTTCCCCACTTCACCGGTATCACCTACTACTGCGTTAGGTCACCTCTAGCACCGGATATTGCCATGCTACGCTTTGTGATGCTTTGATTGCCCTGTTATTTATTGTGTTCCCCCTCCGTTAATTCTTTTTGGTAGACCTCGAGACCGCCGCTGATACCTCTGTGATCGACTACATCGACGACGACCCCTCCTTGCCAGAGCAACCAGGCAAGCCCCCCCCCCTTGATCACCAGATATCGCCTACTCTTCTCTCTACTGCTTGCATTAGAGTAGTGTAGCATGTTACTGCTTTCCGTTAATCCTACTCTGATGCATAGCCTGTCATTGTTGCTACAACTGTTGGTACCTTACCTGCAATCCTAAATGCTTAGTATAGGATGCTAGATTATCATCAATGGCCCTACATTCTTGTCAGTCTGCCATGCTATACTATCGGGTCGTGATCACGGCGGGTGTTGATCATGGGTAAATCTATACTATACATACATGCTATACAGGTGGTGACTAAAGTCGGGTCGGCTCATAGAGTACCCGCAAGTGATTTCGATGTGGGGGCTGAAGGGGCAGGTGGTTCCATACAGGTAGTGGTGAGCCTGGATTCTCGACGGCCCCCGACTGTTACTTTATGGCGGAGCGACGGGGCAGGTTGAGACCACCTAGGTGAGAGATGGGCCTGGCCCTGGTCGGCGTTCGCGGTTACCTCAAAATAACACGCTTAACGAGATCTGGGTATTTGATCTGAGTCTGGCTACTGGCCTATACGCACTAACCAACCACGCGGGAACAGTTATGGGCACTCGACGTCGTGGTATCAGCCGAAGCCTTCGTGACGTTAGCGACTGAGCGGCGCGCGCCGGGTTGGACTGGAACGCCTGCTCTTGTATAAGGGAGGTTAGGTCTGCTCACCGGCCGCGTTCGCAACGTGCAGGTGTGCAATGGGTGATGGGCCCAGACCCCTGCGCCATAGGATTTAGACCGGTGTGCTGACCTCTCTGTTGTGCCTAGGTAGGGCTGCGACGTGTTGATCTTCCGAGGCCGGGCATGACCCAGGAAAGTGTGTCCGGAAAAAGGGGATCGAGCGTGTTGGGAAATGTAGTGCACCCATGCAGGGAAGTTAATCTATTCGAATAGCCGTGATCTTTGGTAACAGGACGACTTGGAGTTATACCTTGACCTGATGACAACTAGAACCGGATGCTTAATAAAACACACCCTTCCAAGTGCTAGATACAACTGGTGATCACTCTCTCACAGGGCGACAAGGGGAGGATCATCGGTTAGGATTATGCTACACGATGCTACTTGGTGAACTTACCTTCTACTCTCTTCTTCTGCTACAAGATGGAGGTTGCCAGAAGCGTAGTCTTTGATAGGACTAGCTATCCCCCTTTTATTCCGGCATTCTGCAGTTCAGTCCACACATGATGCCGCTTTTCCTTTTGATACCAGTGCATACATATGTAGTGTAGCTCCTTGCTTGCGAGTACTTTGGATGAGTACTCACGGTTGCTTTGCTCCCCCTTTTTCCCCTTCCTATACCCGATTGCTGCGACCATACGATGGAGTCCAGGAGCCAGACGCCACCGTTGACGACGACTCCTACTACTCTGGAGATGCCTACTACTACGTGCAGGCCGTTGACGATGACCAAGAGTAGTTTAGGAGGATCCCAGGCAGGAGGTATGCGCCTCTTTCAATATGTATCCTAGTTTGTGCTAGCCTTCTTAAGGCAAACTTGTTTAACTTATGTCTGTACTCAGATATTGTTGCTTCCGCTGACTCGTCTATGATCGAGCTCTTGTATTCGAGCCCTCGAGGCCCCTGGCTTGTAATATGATGCTTGTATGACTTATTTTTTTATTTGTAGAGTTGTGTTGTGATATCTTCCCGTGAGTCCCTGATCTTGATTGTACATGTTTGCGTGTATGATTAGTGTACGATTGAATCGGGGGCGTCATAGTGCTCAACTCCATATATTATTTCCCAATGATCTATGGTTATCCTATGATGTTTGAGTAGATTCATTTTGTCCTGTGGGTTAATCGTGATCTTGGTTGGTAAGATTCTATATTTTATTTATGGTGATGTCCTACTGTGCCCTCCATTCTCGCGCAAACGTGAGGGGCCCCATTGTAGGGTGTTGCAATATGTTCATGGTTTGCTTACGGTGGATTGCGAGAGTGGCAGAATCTTAAACCCGAGTAGGTGGGGTATGACATATGGGAATAAAGAGGACTTGATACTTAATGCTATGGTTGGGTTTCTCGACCCTAATGATCTTTAGTAGTTGCGGATGCTTGCTAGAGTTCCAATCATAAGTTCATATGATCCAAGTAGAGAAAGTATGTTAGCTCATGCCTCTCCCTCATATAAAGTTACAAGAATGATTACCGGTACTTGTTATCGATTGCCTAGGGACAAATAACTTTCTTGTTGACACAAACCCTTTTACAAAACACCTAACTTTTATTATCTTGCAAAGTACTTCTAGTTTAGTTCTTGCAAAGTAGTTCTATCATCACTCCTACAAACTATTTTCATACTTGTTTCCGGTAAAGCAAACATCAAGTGTGCGTAGAGTTGTATCGGTGGTCGATAGAACTTGAGGGAATATTTGTTCTGCCTTTAGCTCCTTGTTGGGTTCGACACTATTATTTATCGAAGAAGGCTACAAACGATCCCCTATACTTGTGGGTTATCATGGTCATACACCCAATGTGAATGGTTTGTTGAATCTCGATTGTGGTGATACACATATTCATAATATTGATGCCAAAAGATGCAAAGTTGATAATGATAGTGCAACATATTTGTGGCACTGTCGTTTAGGTCATATTGGTGTAAAGCGCATGAAGAAACTCCATGTGGATGGACTTTTGGAATCACTTGATTATGAATCATTCGATACTTGCGAACCATGCCTCACGGGCAAGATGACTAAAACTCCGTTCTCCCGAACAATGGAGCGAGCAACTGACTTATTAAAAATAATACATACCGATGTATGCGGTCTGATGAGTGTTGAGGCTCGCGGCGGGTATCGTTATTTTTTGACCTTCACCGATGATTTGAGCAGATATGGGTATATCTACTTAATGAAGCACAAGTCTGAAACATTTGAAAAGTTTAAAGAATTTTAGAGTGAAGTGGAGAATCATCGTAACAAGAAAATAAAGTTTCTACGATCTTATCGCGAAGGCGAATATTTGAGTTACGAGTTTGGCCTTCATTTAAAACAATGTGGAATAGTTTCACAACTCACGCCACCTGGAACACCACAGCGTAATAGTGTGTCCAAACATCGTAATTGTACTTTATTAAATATGGTGCGATCTATGATGTCTCTTACCGATTTACCACTATCGTTTTGGGGTTATGCATTAGAGACATCTACATTCACGTTAAATAGGGCACCATCTAAATCCATTGAGATGACACCGTATGAACTATGGTTTGGCAAGAAACCTAAGCTGTCGTTTCTTAAAGTTTGGGGTTGCGATGCTCATGTGAAAAAGCTTCAGCCTGATAAGCTCAAACCCAAATCGTAGAAGTGCGTCTTCATAAGATACCCAAAAGAAACTGTTGGGTACACCTTCTATCACAAATCCGAAGGCAAGATCTTTGTTGCCAATAATGGATCCTTTCTAGAGAAGGAGTTTCTCTCGAAAGAAGTGAGTGGGAGGAAAGTAGAACTTGATGAGGTAAATGTACCTTCTCTCAAATTGGAAAGTTGCTAATCACAGAAAAACCATTTTCGCGATGCCTACACCAACAAGAGAGGAAGCTAATGATAATGATCATGAAACTTCAGATCAAGTTACTACCGAACCTCGTAGGTCAACCAGAGAACGCTCCGCACCAGAGTGGTACGGTAATCCTATTCTAGAACTCATGTTACTAGACCATGACAAACCTACGAACTATGAGGAAGCGATGATGAGCCCAGATTCCGCAAAATGGCTTGAGGCCATGAAATCTAAGATAGGATCCATGTATGAGAACAAAGTATAGACTTTGGTTGACTTGCCCGATGATCGGCAAGCCATAGAGAATAAATGGACCTTCGAGAGGAAGACTGATGTTGATGGTAATGTTATTGTCCACAAAGCTCGACTTGTTGCAAAAAGGTTTTCAACAAGTTCAAGGAGTTGACTACGATGAGACTTTCTCACCCGTAGTGATGCTTAAGTCCATCTGAATCATGTTAGCATTTGTCACATTATGAAATCTGGCAAATGGATATCAAAACTGCATTCCTTAAATGGATATCTCAAAGAAGAGTTGTATATGATGCAACCAGTAGGTTTTGTCAATCCTAAAGGTGCTAACAAAATGTGCAAGCTCCAGTGATCCATCTATGGACTGGTGCAACCATCTCGGAGTTGGAATATAAGCTTTGATGAGTTGATCAAAGCATATAGTTTTATACAGACTTGCGGTGAAGCCTGTATTTATAAGAAAGTGAGTGGGAGCACTACAGCCTTTCTGATAAGTATATGTGGATGACATATTGTTGATCAGAAATTATGTAGAATTTTTCTGGAAAGCATAAAGGAATGTTTGAAAGGAGTTTTGCAAAGAAAGACCTTGGTGAAGCTGCTTACATATTGTGCATCACGATATATAGAGATGGATCAAGACACATGATAGGATTTTTTAAATAAGTACATACCTTGACAAGATTTTGAAGTAGTTCAAAATGGAACAGTCAAAGAAGGAGTTCTTGCTTGTGTTGTAGGGTGTGAAATTGAGTAAGACTCAAAACTCGACCATGGCAGAAAATAGAAAGAGAATGAAAGTCTCTCCCTATGCCTCAGTCATAGGTTCTATAAAGTATGTTATGCTGTGTACCAGACCTATTGTGTACCTTGCCATGAGTTTGGCAAGGGGGGTATGATAGTGATCTAGGAGTGGATCACTGGACAACGGTCAAAGTCATCCTTAGTTGCCTCAGAGGACTAAGGAAATATTTCTCGGTTATGGAGGTGATAAAGAGTTCATCGTAGGGAGTTACGTCAAGCTTTTACACGGATCCAGATGACTGTGAGTCTCAATCTGGATACATATTGAAAGTGGGAGAAATTAGCTAGAGTAGCTCCATGCAGAGCATTGTAGACATAGAAATTTGCAAAATACATACGGATCTGAATGTGTCAGACCCGTTGACTAAACATCTCTCACAAGCAAAACATGATCACATCTTAGTACTCTTTGGGTGTTAATCACATGGCGATGTGAACTAGATTACTGACTCTGGTAAACCCTTTGGGTGTTGGTCACATGGCGATGTGAACTATGGGTGTTAACCACATGGTGATGTGAACTATTGGTGTTAAATCACATGGCGATGTGAACTAGATTATTGACTCTAGTGCAAGTGGGAGACTAAAGGAAATATGCCCTAGAGGCAATAATAAAGTTGTTATTTTATATTTCTTTATATCATGATAAATGTTTATTATCCATGCTAGAATTGTATTGACCAAAAACTTGATACATGTGTGGATATATAGACAAAACATTGTGTCCCTAGTAAGCCTCTACTAGACTAGCTCGTTAATCAAAGATGGTTAAGTTTCCTAACCATAGACATGTGTTGTCATTTGATGAACGGGATCACATCATTAGGAGAATGATGTGATGGACAAGATCCATCAGTTGGCTTAGCATGTTGATCGTTCAGTTTTATTGCTATTAATTTCTTCATGACTTATACATATTCCTTTGACTATGAGATTATGCAACTCCCGGATACCGGAGGAATACCTTGTGTGCTATCAAATGTCACAACGTAACTGGGTGATTATAAAGATGCTCTGCATGTATCTCTGAAGGTGTTTGTTGGGTTGGCATAGATTGAGATTAGGATTTTTCACTCCGAGTATCTGAGAGGTATCTCTGGGCCCTCTAGGTAATGCACATCATAATAAGCCTTGCAAGCAATGTGACTAATGAGTTAGTTGCGGGATGATGCATTACGGAACGAGTAAACAGACTTGCCGGTAACGAGATTGAACTAGGTATGAAGATACCGACAATCGAATCTTGGGCAAGTAACATACCGATGACAAAGGGGATAACATATGTTGTCATTGCAGTTTGACCGATAAAGATCTTCGTAGAATATGTAGGAACCAATATGAGCATCCAGGTTCAACTATTGGTTATTGACCAGAGATGTGTCTCGGTCATGTCTACATAGTTCTCGAACCCGTAGGGTCCGCACGCTTAATGTTCGATGACGATTTGTATTATGAGTTATGTGTTTTGGTGACCGAAGATTGTTCGGAGTCCCGGATGACACGGACATGATGAGGAGTCTCGAAATGGTTGAGAGGTAAAGATTGATATACTGGACGAAGGTATTCGGACACCGGAATGGTTTCAGGACGTTTCGGATATTTATCGAAGAACCGAGGGGTTACTGGACCCCCCTGGGAAATATTGGGCCTACATGGGCCATAGGGGAGAGGGAGGCAGCCCACAAGGGGTGGTTGCGCCCCCCTCCCGTAGGGAGTCCGAATTGGACTAGGGGAGGGACGCCCCCCTTTCCTTCTCCTCTTCCCTCTCCCTTTCCTCTTTCCCCCTCCATGAGAAGGAAAAAAAGAGGGGGGTGAATCCTACTAGGAGTGGAGTCCTAGTAGGACCCCCCTTGGCGCGCCCCTGGTGGTCGGCCTCCTCCTCTCCCTCCTTTATATACGTGGGCAGGGCACCCCTTGGAGACACACCAACTTTTCCAAGCCGTGTGCGACGTCTCTATCCACGGTTTACTTAGTGCTTAGGCGAAGCCCTGCGTGTATCACATCACCATCACCGTCACCACGCCGTCATGCTGACGAAACTCTCCCTCGACCCTCTACTGGATCAAGAGTTCGAGGGACGTCATCGAGCTGAACGTGTGCTGAACTCGGAGGTGTCATACGTTTGGTACTAGATCGGTTGGATCGTGAAGACGTTCAACTACATCAACTGCGTTAACCTAGCGCTTCCACTTTCGGTCTACGAGGGTACGTGGACACTGTTGGAGAACGTAGCAGAATTTTAAAATTTTCTACGCATCACCAAGATCTATCTATGGAGTCATCTAGCAACGAGGGAGAGAGGAGTGCATCTACATACCCTTGTAGATCACGAGCGGAAGCGTTCAAGAGAACGGGGTTGATGGAGTCGTACTCGTCGTGATCCAAATCACCGAAGATCCTAGCGCCGAACGGACGGCACCTCCACGTTCAACACACGTACAGAGCGAGGACGTCTCGCGTGGGTTGATCCAGCAAGGAGGAGGGAGAGGTTGAGGAAGAGGGCTCCAACAGCAGCACGACGGCGTGGTGGTGGTGAAGCTGCAGTACTCCGGCAGGGCTTCGCCAAGCTCTTACGGAGGAGCAGAGGTGTTGTGGAGGGGAGGGGCTGCGCCTTGGATGTTCTCTGCAGCCCTCCCCTTGCCCCTCTATTTATAGGGGAAGGAGGAAGGGGGCCGGCCCCCTCTAGATGAGATCTAGAGGGGGGGCAGCGGCCAAGGGGAGGTGGCTTGCCCCCCCCCCCAAGCAAGGGAGGCGCCCCCTTTAGGGTCCCCCCCCCAACCCTAGGCGCATGGGCCCAAGGGGAGATGCGGCCAGCCCATGTAGGGCTGGTTCCCCTTTCCTCTACAGCCCATTAGGCCCTCCGAGAGAGGTGGCCCCTCCCGGTGGACCCCCGGAACCCCTCCAGTGGCCCAGGTACAATACCGATATGCCCCCGAACCTTTCCGATGACCGTATGACAACTTCCTACATATAAATCTTCACCTCCGGACCATTCCGGAACTCCTCGTGACGTCCGGGATCTCATCCGGGACTCCGAACAACATTCGGTAGTCACATACAAGTCTTCCTAACAACCCTAGCGTCACCGAACCTTAAGTGTGTAGACCCTACGGGTTCGGGAGACATGCAGACATGACCGAGACGACTCTTCGGTCAATAACCAACAGCGGGATCTGGATACCAATGTTGGCTCCCACATGCTCCACGATGATCTCATCAGATGAACCACGATGTCGAGGATTCAATCAATCCGTATACAATTCCTTTTGTCAATCGGTACGTTACTTGCCCGAGACTCGGTCGTCGGTATCCCAATACCTTGTTCAGTCTCGTTACCGGCAAGTCACTTTACTCGTACCATAATGCATGATCCCGTGATCAACCACTTGATCACATTGAGCTCATTATGATGATGCATTACCGAGTGGGCCCAGAGATACCTCTCCGTCATATGGAGTGACAAATCCCAGTCTCGATTCGTGCCAACCCAACAGACACTTTCGGAGATACCTGTAATGTAATTGTATAGTCACCCAATTAAGTTGTGACGTTTGGCACACCCAAGGCACTCCTACGGTATCCGGGAGTTGCACAATCTCATGGTCTAAGGAAATGATACTTGACATTCAGAAAAGCTACAGCAAACTAACTACACGATCTTTGAGCTATGCTTATGATTGGGTCTTGTCCATCACATCATTCTCCTAATGATGTGATCCCGTTATCAATGACATCCAATGTCCATAGTCAGGAAACCATAGTCAACTAGAGGCTCACTAGGGACGTGTTGTGGTCTATGTATTCACACATGTATTACGATTTCCGGATACGACAATTATAGCATGAACAATAGACAATTATCATGAACAAAGAAATATAATAATAACCATTTTATTATTGCCTCTAGGGCATATTTCCAACAGTCTCCCACTTGCACTAGAGTCAATATTCTAGTTACATTGTGATGAATCGAACACCCATGCAGTTCTGGTGTTGATCATGTTTTGCTCTAGGGAGAGGTTTAGTCAACGGATCTGCTACATTCAGGTCCGTATGTACTTTACAAATCTCTATGTCTCCATTTTGAACACTTTCACAAATGGAGTTGAAGAGACGCTTGATATGCCTGGTCTTCCTGTGAAACCTGGGCTCCTTGGCAAGGGCAATAGCTCCAGTGTTGTCACAGAAGAGAGTCATCGGGCCCGATGCATTGGGTATGACTCCTAGGTCGGTAATGAACTCCTTCACCCAGACTGCTTCTTGTGCTGCCTCCGAGGCTGCCATGTACTCCACTTCACATGTAGATCCCGCCACAACGCTTTGCTTACAACTGCACCAGCTTACTGCCCCACCATTCAAAATATACACGTATTCGGTTTGTGATTTAGAGTCATCCAGATCTGTGTCGAAGCTAGCATCAACGTAACCCTTTACGACGAGCTCTTCGTCACCTCCATAAATGAGAAACATTTCCTTAGTCCTTTTCAGGTACTTCAGGATATTCTTGACCGCTGTCCAGTGTTCCATGCCGGGATTACTTTGGTACCTTCCTACCAAACTTACGGCAAGGTTTACATCAGGTCTGGTACACAACATAGCATACATGATAGACCCTATGGCCGAGGCATAGGGGACGACACTCATCTTTTCTCTATCTTCTGCCGTGGTCGGGCATTGAGCCGTGCTCAATCTCATACCTTGCAATACAGGCAAGAACCCCTTCTTTGGCTGATCCATTTTGAACTTCTTCAATATCTTGTCAAGGTACGTACTCTGTGAAAGACCAATGAGGCGTCTCGATCTATCTCTATAGATCTTGATGCCTAATATATAAGCAGCTTCTCCAAGGTCCTTCATTGAAAAACACTTGTTCAAGTAGGCCTTTATGCTTTCCAAGAATTCTATATCATTTCCCATCAATAGTATGTCATCCACATACAATATGAGAAATGCTACAGAGCTCCCACTCACTTTCTTGTAAATGCAGGCTTCTCCATAAGTCTGCATAAACCCAAATGCTTTGATCATCTCATCAAAATGAATGTTCCAACTCCGAGATGCTTGCACCATCCCATAAATCGAGCGTTGGAGCTTGCACACCTTGTCAGAATTCTTAGGATCGACAAAACCTTCCGGCTGCATCATATACAATTCTTCCTTAAGGAAACCATTAAGGAATGCCGTTTTGACGTCCATTTGCCATATCTCATAATCATAGAATGCGGCAATTGCTAACATGATTCGGATGGACTTCAGCTTCGCTACGGGTGAGAAAGTCTCATCGTAGTCAACCCCTTGAACATGTCGATAACCCTTAGCGACAAGCCAAGCTTTATAGATGGTCACATTACCATCCGCGTCTGTCTTCTTCTTAAAGATCCATTTATTTTCTATGGCTCGCCGATCAACGGGCAAGTCAGTCAAAGTCCATACTTCGTTTTCATACATGGATCCTATCTCGGATTTCATGGCTTCCAGCCATTTGTCGGAATCCGGGCCCGCCATCGCTTCTTCATAGTTTGAAGGTTCACCATTGTCTAATAACATGATTTCCAAGACAGGGTTGCCGTACCACTCTGGTGCGGAACGTGTCCTTGTGGACCTACGAAGTTCAGTAGCAACTTGATCTGAAGTTTTATGATCATCATCATCAACTTCCTCTCTAGTCGGTGCAGGCACCTCAGGAACATTTTCTTGAGCTGCGCCACTTACCGGTTCAAGAGGCAATACTTCATCAAGTTCTACTTTCGACCCACTCATTTCTTTCGAGAGAAACTATTTCTCTAGAAAGGACCCATTCTTGGCAACAAAGATCTTGCCTTCGGATCTGAGGTAGAAGGTATACCCAACAGTTTCTTTAGGGTATCCTATGAAGACGCATTTTTTCGACTTGGGTTCGAGCTTTCAAGGTTGAAGTTTCTTGAGATAAGCATCGCATCCCCAAACTGTTAGAAACGACAGCTTAGGTTTCTTTCCAAACCATAATTCATACGGTGTCATCTCAACGGATTTTGACGCAGCCCTATTTAAAGTGAATGCGGCAGTCTCTAAAGCATAGCCCCAAAATGACAGCGGTAAATCGGTAAGAGACATCATAGATCGCACCATATCTAATAGAGTGCGATTACGACATTCGGACACACCATTATGCTGAGGTGTTCCAGGCGGCGTGAGTTGTGAAACTATTCCACATTTTCTTAAGTGTGTGCCAAATTCGTGACTCGAGTATTCTCCCCCACGATCTGATCGCAAGAACTTGATTTTTCTGTCACGTTGATTCTCAACCTCACTCTGAAATTCCTTGAACTTTTCAAAGGTCTCAGACTTGTGTTTCATTAAGTAGACATACCATATCTACTCAAGTCATCAGTGAGGGTGAGAACATAACGATAGCCACCGCGAGCCTCAACACTCATTGGACCGCACACATCAGTATGTATGATTTCCAATAAGTTGGTTGCTCACTCCATTGTTCCTGAGAACAGAGTCTTGGTCATTTTACCCATGAGGCATGGTTCGCACGTGTCAAATGATTCGTAATCAAGAGACTCTAAAAGTCCATATGCATGGAGCTTCTTCATGCGTTTGACACCTATGTGACCAAGGCGGCAGTGCCACAAGTATGTGGGACTATCATTATCAACCTTACATCTTTTGGTATTCACACTATGAATATGTGTAGCATTACGCTCGAGATTCATTAAGAATAAATCATTCACCATCGGAGCATGACCATAAAACATATCTCTCATATAAATAAAACAACCATTATTCTCGGATTTAAATGAGTAGCCATCTCGAATTAAACGAGATCCTGATACAATGTTAATGCTCAAAGCTGGCACTAAATAACAATTATTGAGGTTTAAAACTAATCCCGTAGGTAAATGTAGAGGCAGCGTGCCGACAGCGATCACATCGACCTTGGAACCATTCCCGACGCGCATCATCACCTCGTCCTTCGCCAGTCTCCGTTTATTCCGCAGCTCTTGCTTTGAGTTACAAATGTGAGAAACCACACCGGTATCAAATGCCCAGGAGCTACTACGAGTACTGGTAAGGTACACATCAATTACATGTATATCACATATAGCTTTCGTGTTGCCGGCCTTCTTCTCCGCTAAGTATTTGGGGCAGTTCCGCTTCCAGTGACCACTTCCCTTGCAATAAAAACACTCAGTCTCGGGCTTGGGTCCATTCTTTGGCTTCTTCCCGGCAGCTTGCTTACCGGGCGCGGCAACTCCCTTGCCGTCTTTCTTGAAGTTCTTCTTACCCTTGCCTTTCTTGAACTTAGTGGTTTTATTCACCATCAACACTTGATGTTCCTTTTTGACTTCTACCTCTGCTGATTTCAGCATTGAATATACCTCAGGAATGGTCTTTTCCATCCCCTGCATATTGAAGTTCATCACAAAGCTCTTGTTGCTCGGTGGAAGCGACTGAAGGATTCTGTCAATGACCGCGTCATCCGGGAGATTAACTCCCAGCTGAGTCAAGCGGTTATGCAACCCAGACATTTTGAGTATGTGCTCACTGACAGAACTATTTTCCTCCATCTTACAGCTGAAGAACTTGTCAGAGACTTCATATCTCTCGACCCGGGCATGAGCTTGAAAAACCATTTTCAGCTCTTCGAACATCTCATATGCTCCGTGTCTCTCAAAACGCTTTTGGAGCCCTGGTTCTAAGCTGTAAAGCATGCCGCACTGAACGAGGGAGTAATCATCAGCACGTGACTGCCCAACCGTTCATAACGTCTTGGTTCTGTGGGACGGGTGCGTCACCTAGCGGTGCTTCTAGGACATAATCTTTCTTGGCAGCTATGAGGATGATCCTCGGGTTCCGAACCTAGTCCGTATAGTTGCTCCCATCGTCTTTCAGCTTGGTTTTCTCTAGGAACGCGTTAAAGTTGAGGACAACATGGGCCATTTGATCTACAAGACATATTGTAAAGATTTTAGACTAAGTTCATGATAATTAAGTTCATCTAATCAAATTATTCAATGAACTCCCACTCAGATAGACATCCCTCTAGTCATCTAAGTATAACATGATCCGAGTTAACTAGGCCGTGTCTGATCATCACGTGAGACGGACTAGCCAACATCGGTGAACATCTTCATGTTGATCGTATCTTCTATACGACTCATGCTCGACCTTTCGGTCTTCCGTGTTCCGAGGCCATGTCTGTACATGCTAGGCTCGTCAAGTCAACCTAAGTGTATTCCGTGTGTAAATCTGGCTTACACCCGTTGTATTCGAACATTAGAATCTATCACACCCGATCATCACGTGGTGCTTCAAAACAACAAACCTTCGCAACGGTGCATAGTTAGGGGGAACACTTTCTTGAAATTATTGCGAGGGATCATCTTATTTAAGCTACCGTCGTTCTAAGCAAATAAGATGTAAAACATGATAAACATCACATGCAATCAAATAGTGACATGATATGGCCAATATCATTTGCTCCTTTTGATCTCCATCTTCGGGGCTCCATGATCATTGTTGTCACCGGCATGACACCATGATCTCCATCATTGTGTCTTCTTGAAGTTGTCTCGTCATATATTACTTCTACTACTATGGCTAACACTTTAGCAATAAAGTAAAGTAATTACATGACGTTTATGTTGACACGCAGGTCATAAATAAATAAAGACAACTCCTATGGCTCCTACCGGTTGTCATACTCATCGACATGCAAGTCGTGATTCCTATTACAAGAACATGATCATCTCATACATCACATATATCATCCATCACATCCTTTGGCCATATCACATCACAAAATACTTGCTGCAAAAACAAGTTAGACGTCCTCTAATTGTTGTTGCAAGTTTTTTACGTGGCTGCTATAGGTTTCTAGCAAGAACGTTTCTTACCTACGCCAAAACCACAATGTGAATTGCCAATTTCTATTTACCCTTCATAAGGACCCTGTTCATCGAATCTGATCCGACTAAAGTGGGAGAGACAGACACCCGCCAGCCACCTTATGCAACTAGTGTATGTCAGTCGGTGGAACCGGTCTCACGTAAGCGTACGTGTAAGGTTGGTCCGGGCCGCTTCATCCCACGATGCCGCCGAATCAAGATAAGACTAGTAGTGGCAAGCAAATTGACAATATCGACGCCCACAACTGCTTTGTGTTCTACTCGTGCATAGTAACTACGCATAGACCTAGCTCATGATGCCACTGTTGGAGAACGTAGCAGAATTTTAAAATTTTCTACGCATCACCAAGATCTAAATATGGAGTCATCTAGCAATGAGGGAGAGAGGAGTGTATTTACATAACCTTGTAGATCATGAGCGGAAGCATTCAAGAGAACGGGGTTGATGGAGTCGTACTCGTCATGATCCAAATCACCGAAGATCCAAGCGCCGAACGGACGGCACCTCCGCGTTCAACACATGTACTGAGCGAGGACGTCTCCCGCGCCTTGATCCAGCAAGGAGGAGGGAGAAGTTGAGGAAGAGGGCTCCAACAGCAGCACGACGGCGTGGTGGTGGTGAAGCTGCAGTACTCCGATAGGGCTTCGCCAAGCTCTTACGGGGGAGGAGAGGTGTTGGGGAGGGGAGGGGCTACACCTTGGATGTTCTCTGCAGCCCTCCCCTTGCCCCTCTATTTATAGAGGAAGGAGGAAGGGGGCCGGTCCCCTCTAGATGAGATCTAGAGGGGGGGCGGCGGCCAAGGGGAGGGGGCTTGCCCCCCAAGCAAGGGGGGCGCCCCCTTTAGGGTTTCCCCCCCAACCCTAGGCGCATGGGCCCAAGGGGGGGATGCGGCTGTTGGAAATATGCCCTAGAGGCAATAATAAAATGGTTATTATTATATTTCTTTGTTCATGATAATTGTCTATTGTTCATGCTATAATTGTGTTATCTGGAAATCGTAATACATGTGTGAATACATAGACCACAACACGTCCCTAGTGAGCCTCTAGTTGACTAGCTCGTTGATCAAAGGATAGTCATGGTTTCCTGACTATGGAAATTAGATGTCATTGATAACGGGATCACATCATTAGGAGAATGATGTGGTGGACAAGACCCAATCCTAAGCTTAGCTCAAAGATCGTGTAGTTCGTTTGCTGTAGCTTTTCTGAATGTCAAGTATCATTTCCTTAGACCATGAGATTGTGCAACTCCCAGATACCGTAGGAGTACCTTGGGTGTGCCAAACGTCACAACGTAACTGGGTGACTATAAAGGTACATTACAGGTATCTCCAAAAGTGTCTGTTGGGTTGGCACGAATCGAGACTGGGATTTGTCACTCCGTATGACGGAGAGGTATCTCTGGGCCCACTCGGTAATGCATCATCATAATGAGCTCAATGTGATCAAGTGGTTGATCACGGGATCATGCATTACAGTACGAGTAAAGTGACTTGCCGGTAACGAGACTGAACAAGGTATTGGGATACCGGCGATCGAGTCTCGGACAAGTAACGTACCGATTGACAAAGGGAATTGTATACGGACTGATTGAATCCTCGACATCGTGGTTCATCCGATGAGATCATCGTGGAGCATGTGGGAGCCAACATGGGTATCTAGATCCCGCTGTTGGTTATTGACCGGAGAGGCTTCTCGGTCATGTCTGCATGTCTCCTGAACCCGTAGGGTCTACACACTTAAGGTTTTGTTACGCTAGGGTTGTAGAGATATTAGCACACGGTAACCCGAAAGTTGTTCGGAGTCTCGGATGAGATCCCGGACGTCACGAGGAGTTCCGGAATGGTTCGGAGGTAAAGATTCATATATAGGAAGTCCAGTTTCGGCCATCGGGAAGGTTTCGGGGGTCACCGGTATTGTACCGGGACCACCGGAAGGGTCCCGGGGGTCCACCGGGTGGGGCCACCTATCCTGGAGGGCCCCATGGGCTGAAGTGGGAGGGGAACCAGCCCCTAGTGGGCTGGTGCGCCCCCCCTTGGGCCTCCCCCTGCGGCTAGGGTTAGAAACCCTAGGGGTGGGGGCGGCACCCTTGCCTTGGGGGCAAGGCAACCCCCTGGCCGCCGCCCCCCCCTAGGAGATTGGATCTCCTAGGGACGGCGCCCCCCCCTAGGCACCCTATATATAGTGGGGGGAGGGAGGGCTGCGCACCCAAGCCCCTGGCCTCTCCCTGTCCCTCCCGTGACACTCCTCCGTCTCCCAGCGCTTGGCGAAGCCCTGCCGAGATCACCGTTGCTTCCACCACCACGCCGTCGTGCTGCTGGATCTTCATCAACCTCTCCTTCCCCCTTGCTGGATCAAGTTGGAGGAGACGTCTTCCCAACCATACGTGTGTTGAACGCGGAGGTGCTGTCCGTTCGGCACTTGGTCATCGGTGATTTGAATCACGTCGAGTACGACTCCATCAACCCCGTTCTTTTGAGCGCTTCCGCACACGATCTACAAGGGTATGTAGATGCACTCCTCTCTCCCTCATTGCTAGATGACTCCATAATTGATCTTGGTGATGCGTAGAAAATTTTAAAATTTTGCTACGTTCCCCAACAGTGGCATCATGAGCTAGGTCTATCCGTAGTTACTATGCACGAGTAGAACACAAAGTAGTTGTGGACGTCGATATTGTCAATTTGCTTGCCGTTGCTAGTCTTATCTTGATTCGGCGGCATCGTGGGATGAAGCGGCCCGGACCAACCTTACACGTACGGTTACGTGAGACCGGTTCCACCGACTAACATGCACTAGTTGCATAAGGTGGCTGGCGGGTGTGTGTCTCTCCCACTTTAGTCGGATGGGATTCGATGAACAGGGTCCTTATGAAGGGTAAATAGAAATTGGCAATTCACGTTGTGGTTTTGGCGTAGGTAAGAAACGTTCTTGCTAGAAACCTATAGCAGCCACGTAAAAACTTGCAACAACAATTAGAAGACGTCTAACTTGTTTTTGCAGCAAGTGTTTTGTGATGTGATATGGCCAAAGGTTGTGATGAATGATGAATGATATATGTGATGTATGAGATTGATCATGTTCTTGTAATAGGAATCACGACTTGCATGTCGATGAGTATGACAACCGGCAGGAGCCATAGGAGTTGTCTTTATTTATTTATGACCTGCGTGTCAACATAAACGTCATGTAATTACTTTACTTTATTGCTAAAGCGTTAGCCATAGTAGTAGAAGTAATAGATGACGAGACAACTTCAAGAAGACACGATGATGGAGATCATGGTGTCATGCCGGTGACAACGATGATCATGGAGCCCCGAAGATGGAGATCAAAGGAGCAAATGATATTGGCCATATCATGTCACTATTTGATTGCATGTGATGTTTACCATGTTTTACATCTTATTTGCTTAGAACGACGGTAGCTTAAATAAGATGATCCCTCGTAATAATTTCAAGAAAGTGTTCCCCCTAACTGTGCACCGTTGCGAAGGTTCGTTGTTTTGAAGGACCACGTGATGATCGGGTGTGATAGATTCTAACGTTCGAATACAATGGGTGTAAGCCAGATTTACACACGCAATACACTTAGGTTGACTTGACGAGCCTAGCATGTATAGACATGGCCTCGGAACACAGAAGACCGAAAGGTCGAGCATGAGTCGTATAAAAGATACGATCAACATGAAGATGTTCACCGATGTTGACTAGTCCGTCTCACGTGATGATCGGACACGACCTAGTTAACTCGGATCATGTTATACTTAGATGACTGGAGGGATGTCTATCTGAGTGGGAGTTCATTTAATAATTTGATTAGATGAACTTAATTATCATGAACTTAGTCTAAAATCTTTACAATATGTCTTGTAGATCAAATGGCCCACATTGTCCTCAACTTCAACGCGTTCCTAGAGAAAACCAAGCTGAAAGACGATGGCAGCAACTATACGGACTGGGTCCGGAACCTGAGGATCATCCTCATAGCTGCCAAGAAAGATTATGTCCTAGAAGCATCGCTAGGTGACACACCCGTCCCACAGAACCAAGACGTTATGAACGCTTGGCAGACACGTGCTGATGATTAGTCCCTCGTTCAGTGCGGCATGCTTTACAGCTTAGAACCGGGGCTCCAAAAGCGTTTTGAGAGACACGGAGCATATGAGATGTTCGAAGAGCTGAAAATGGTTTTTCAAGCTCATGCCCGGGTCGAGAGATATGAAGTCTCCGACAAGTTCTTCAACTGTAAGATGGAGGAAAATAGTTCTGTCAGTGAGCACATACTCAAAATGTCTGGGTTGCATAACCGCTAGACTCAGCTGGGAGTTAATCTCCCGGATGACGCGGTCATTGACAGAATCCTTCAGTCACTTCCACCGAGCTACAAGAGCTTTGTGATGAACTTCAATATGCAGGGGATGAAAAGACCATTCCTGAAGTATTTGCAATGCTGAAATCAGCAGAGGTAGAAGTCAAAAAGGAACATCAAGTGTTGATGGTGAATAAAACCACTAAGTTCAAGAAAGGCAAGGGTAAGAAGGATGGCAAGGGAGTTGCCGCGCCCGGTAAACAAGCTGCCGGGAAGAAGCCAAAGAATGGACCCAAGCCCGAGACTGAGTGTTTTTATTACAAGGGAAGTGGTCACTGGAAGCGGAACTGCCCCAAATACTTAGCGAACAAGAAGGCCGGCATCACGAAAGCTATATGTGATATACATGTAATTGATGTGTACCTTACCAGTACTCGTAGTAGCTCCTGGGTATTTGATACCGGTGCGGTTGCTCACATTTGTAACTCAAAGCAGGAGCTGCGGAATAAACGGAGACTGGCGAATGACGAGGTGACGATGCGCGTCGGGAATGGTTCCAAGGTCGATGTGATCGCCGTCGGCACGCTACCTCTACATTTACCTACGGGATTAGTTTTAAACCTCAATAATTGTTATTTAGTGCCAGCTTTGAGCATGAACATTGTATCAGGATCTCGTTTAATACGAGATGGCTACTCATTTAAATCCGAGAATAATGGTTGTTCTATTTATATGAGAGATATGTTTTATGGTCATGCTCCGATGGTAAATGGTTTATTCCTAATGAATCTCGAGCGTAATGCTACACATATTCATAGTGTGAATATCAAAAGATGTAAGGTTGATAATGATAGTCCCACATAATTGTGGCACTGCCGCCTTGGTCACATAGGTGTCAAACGCATGAAGAAGCTCCATGCAGATGGACTTTTAGAGTCTCTTGATTATGAATCATTTGACACGTGCGAACCATGCCTCATGGGTAAAATGACCAAGACTCCGTTCTCAAGAACAATGGAGCGAGCAACCAACTTATTGGAAATCATACATACTGATGTGTGCGGTCCAATGAGTGTTGAGACTCGCGGTGGCTATCGTTATGTTCTCACCCTCACTGATGACTTGAGTAGATATGGGTATGTCTACTTAATGAAACACAAGTCTAAGACCTTTGAAAAGTTCAAGGAATTTCAGAGTGAGGTTGAGAATCAACGTGACAGGAAAATCAAGTTCTTGCGATCAGATCGTGGGGGAGAATACTTGAGTCACGAATTTGGCACACACTTAAGAAAATATGGAATAGTTTCACAACTAACGCCGCCTGGAACGGCTTAGCGTAATGGTGTGTCCGAACGTTGTAATCACACTCTATTAGATATGGTGCGATCTATGATGTCTCTTACCGATTTACCGCAATCATTTTGGGGCTATGCTTTAGAGACTGCCGCATTCACTTTAAATAGGGCTCCGTCGAAATCCGTTGAGGCGACACCATATGAATTATGGTTTGGGAAGAAACCTAAGCTGTCATTTCTAAAAGTTTGGGGATGCGATCTTATGTCAAGAAACTTCAACCTGAAAAGCTCGAACCCAAGTCGGAAAAATGCGTCTTCATAGGATACCCTAAAGAAACTGTTGGGTATACCTTCTACCTCAGATCCGAAGGCAAGATCTTTGTTGCCAAGAATGGGTCCTTTCTAGAGAAAGAGTTTCTCTCGAAAGAAATAAGTGGGAGGAAGGTAGAACTTGATGAAGTATTACCTCTTGAACCGGTATGTGGCGCAGCTCAAGAAAATGTTCCTGAGGTGCCTGCACCGACTAGAGAGGAAGTTGATGATGATCATGAAACTTCAGATCAAGTTGCTACTGAACTTCGTAGGTCCACAAGGACACGTTCCGCACCAGAGTGGTACGGCAACCCTATCTTGGAAATCATGTTGTTAGACAATGGTGAACCTTTGAACTATGAAGAAGCGATGGCGGGCCCGGATTCCGACAAATGGCTGGAAGCCATGAAATCCGAGATAGGATCCATGTATGAAAATGAAGTATGGACTTTGACTGACTTGCCCGTTGATCGGCGAGCCATAGAAAATAAATGGATCTTTAAGAAGAAGACAGACGCGGATGGTAATGTGACCATCTATAAAGCTCGGCTTGTCGCTAAGGGTTATCGACAAGTTCAAGGGGTTGACTACGATGAGACTTTCTCACCTGTAGCGAAGCTGAAGTCCGTCCGAATCATGTTAGCAATTGCTGCATTCTATGATTATGATATATGGCAAATGGACGTCAAAACGGCATTCCTTAATGGTTTCCTTAAGGAAGAATTGTATATGATGCAGCCGGAAGGTTTTGTCAATCCTAAGAATGCTGACAAGGTGTGCAAGCTCCAACGCTCGATTTATGGGCTGGTGCAAGCATCTCAGAGTTGGAACATTCGCTTTGATGAGATGATCAAAGCGTTTGGGTTTATGCAGACTTATGGAGAAGCCTGCATTTACAAGAAAGTGAGTGGGAGCTCTGTAGCATTTCTCATATTGTATGTGGATGACATACTGTTGATGGGAAATGATATAGAATTCTTGGAAAGCATAAAGGCCTACTTGAACAAGTGTTTTTCAATGAAGTACCTTGGAGAAGCTGCTTATATATTAGGCATCAAGATCTATAGAGATAGATCGAGACGCCTCATTGGTCTTTCACAGAGCACGTACCTTGACAAGATATTGAAGAAGTTCAAAATGGATCAGTCAAAGAAGGGGTTCTTGCCTATATTGCAAGGTACGAGATTGAGCACGGCTCAATGCCCGACCACGGCAGAAGATAGAGAAAAGATGAGTGTCGTCCCCTATGCCTCGGCCATAGGGTCTATCATGTATGCTATGCTGTGTACCAGACTAAAGGAAATATGCCCTAGAGGCAATAATAAAGTTATTATTTATTTCCTTATATCATGATAAATGTTTATTATTCATGCTAGAATTGTATTGACCGGAAACATAATACATGTGTGAATACATAGACAAACTTAGTGTCACTAGTATGCCTCTACTTGACTAGCTCGTTAATCAAAGATGGTTATGTTTCCTAACCATAAACAAAGTGTTGTTATTTGATTAACGAGGTCACATCATTAGTTGAATGATCTGATTGACATGACCCATTTCATTAGCATACCACCCGATCATTTAGTATGTTGCTATTGCTTTCTTCATGACTTATACATGTTCCAATGACTATGAGATTATGCAACTCCCATTTACCGGAGGAACACTTTGTGTGCTACCAAACGTCACAACGTAACTGGGTGATTATAAAGGAGCTCTACAGGTGTCTCCAAAGGTAGATGTTGGGTTGGCGTATTTCGAGATTAGGATTTGTCACTCCGATTGTCGGAGAGGTATCTCTGGGCCCTCTCGGTAATGCACATCACAAAAGCCTTGCAAGCATTGCAACTAATGAGTTAGTTGCGGGATGATGTATTACAGAACGAGTAAAGAGACTTGCCGGTAACGAGATTGAACTAGGTATTGGATACCGACGATCGAATCTCGGGCAAGTAACATGCCGATGACAAAGGGAACAACGTATGTTGTTATGCGGTCTGACCGATAAAGATCTTCATAGAATATGTAGGATCCAATATGGGCATCCAGGTCCCGCTATTGGTTATTGACCGGAGACGTGTCTCGGTCATGTCTACATTGTTCTCGAACCGTAGGGTCCGCACGCTTAACGTTACGATGACAGTTATTATGAGTTTATGCATTTTGATGTACCGAAGTTAGTTCGGAGTCCCGGATGTGATTACGGACATGACGAGGAGTCTCAAAATGGTCGAGACATAAAGATTTATATATTGGACGGCTATATTCGGACACCGGAAGTGTTCCGGATGATTTCGGAGAAAACCGGAGTACCGGAAGGGTTACCGGAACCCTCCGGGGAAGTAATGGGCCTTATTGGGCCTGAGGGGAGAGAGAGGGCTGCGGCCTAGGAGGTGGCGCCCCCCCCCCCCCCCACATGGGGAGTCCGAATTGGACTAGGGAGGGGGGCGCGGCCCCTCTTTCCCTCTCCCTCTCCCCCTCTTTCCTTCCCCCTTAGGATTTCCTAATTGGATTAGGAAAGGGGAGTCCTACTCCCACTAGGAGGAGGACTCCCCCTCCCCTTGGCGCGCCCCATAGGGCCGGCCGACCTCCCCCTTGCTCCTTTATATACGGGGGCAGGGGGGCACCCTATGACACACAAGTTGATCTTTGAGATCGTTCCTTAGCCGTGTGCGGTGCCCCCTGCCACCATATTCCACCTCGATCATATCGTTGTAGTGCTTAGGTAAAGCCCTGCATCGTTAGAACATCAAGATCGTCACCACGCCGTCATGCTGACGGAACTCCTCCCCGAAGCTTTGCTGGATCGAAGCCCGGGGATCGTCATCGAGCTGTACGTGTGGTAACAACTCGGAGGTGTCGGAGTAACGGTGCTTGGATCGGTCGGATCGGGAAGAAGACGTACGACTACTTCCTCTATGTTGTGTCAACGCTTCCGTTGCGATCTACGAGGGTACATAGATCATACTCTCCCCCTCGTTGCTATGCATCACCATGATCTTGCGTGTGCGTAGGAAATTTTTTGAAATTACTACGTTCTCCAACAGTGGCATCCGAGCCTAGGTTTTATGGTTTGATGTTATTTGCACGAGTAGAACACAAGTGAGTTGTGGGCGATATAAGTCATACTGCCTACCAGCATGTCATACTTTGGTTCGGCGGTATTGTTGGATGAAGCGGCCCGGACCGACATTGCGCGTACGCTTACGCGAGACTGGTTCTACCGCCGTGCTTTGCACACAGGTGGCCGGCGGGTGTCAGTTTCTCCAACTTTAGTTGAATCGAGTGCGGCTACGCCCGGTCCTTGCGAAGGTTAAAACGGAGTCTATTTGACAAACTATCGTTGTGGTTTTGATGCGTAGGTGAGATTGGTTCTTACTTAAGCCCGTAGCAGCCACGTAAAACTTTCAACAACAAAGTAGAGGACGTCTAACTTGCTTTTGCAGGGCATGTTGTGATGTGATATGGCCAAGACATGATGCTAAATTTTATTGTATGAGATGATCATGTTTTGTAACTGAGTTATCGGCAACTGGCAGGAGCCATATGGTTGTCGCTTTATTATACGCAATGCAATCGCGATGTAATGCTTTACTTTATCACTAAGCGATAGCGATAGTTGTGGAAGCATAAGATTGGCAAGACGACAACGATGCTACGATGGAGATCAAGGTGTCGCGCCGATGACGATGGTGATCATGACGGTGTTGACATGGATTTTGACCAAGATAAAATACATTTATAAAATGCATAAAATATAGATGTAAAATAGGAAAATCCCTTTTTTAATGAAAAGAATCAATTTTAAAATATATAATTGACCATTCAAAATAAGGACGGACAAAATAGGATATGATATATTTACGAGTGTCGGTAACACACATATTAAACCGACGATTGAGAAATACCGCGAAACTCATCAAATTTTGTCATGAGAAAACTATAAAGGACATGGCTCGCACGCAGGCCGCCGCCACCGACGGCAAAAATACAAACATAAAATTGCCGTGAGGAACGCTAAAATCGCCAAAATGTTGGCTATATGATAAATGTTCGGTTTTGTTCCATCGACAAAATAAAATATTGAAACGATGCAAAAAAATCGTGCTAATGAAATATACGCACCGTGTACTTGATCAAATATTCATCTGATAATCCATATGACGCTAGATCTTGATTTGCATTATAAAAGTATAAATTGACATGCACACCCCAACTCCAGGCCTTAATGAGATATTTAATAGCTAATCATGCTTAGTTCAAAAAATACGGCCACACATGCATGGACGTGTTTCTCACTAGGCTGCACTGCATGCATACGAATAGTACTACAAGGCCCACACAATAATCTAAAATAGTCTAAGCCCACATGAGCTAACAAAAACAAGTTTTGAGTCAATTAGTGATTAAAGAAATACTAGGAGAAAAGGAAAGAGACCAAGCCTGCTCCCACTATCCCCATGATGCCACGATTAGGACGTGGGTGGGCATGCGCTACAGCCAACGAGCGCTACTCCTCTCCAGCCCTATAAATACCAAGCGATCTGACTGCTCAAGGGTCGGCCTCGACTTCATTCCTCTCCCCTGCTAAAAATCACACATACACAATAAAGGAGCGCAGAAAGAAAGGAGGAGGAGGCAGGCATTGTACTTGCCCAAAGCTTGAAGGTGAGATCTATGGTTCTTCTCTAGCCCCTGGTTTGGCCATTGTGGTACAGATCAGGGAGCTTTCTTCTTCCTCCCTTCTCAAAATTTTTGTCCTTGGTTCGGCTATCATGGTACAAATCAAGGGCATGTTTCATCTTTCGGAAATTCTTATTCTTGGTTCGGCCATCATGGTACAAATCAAAGAGCACATTTTATCTCCCCAAAATTCTTGCCCTTAGTCCGGCCATTGCGGTACAGACTAAGGTGTATGTTTAATCTATCTTAAAATTTTGCCTTTGATTTGGCCATTTTGGTACAGACTAAGGTGCATGTTATATCCATCTCAAATTTTTGTCCTTGGTTCGGCCATCGCGGTACGAGCCAAGGAGCGTGCAAGTTCCTTCTACATGTTGCATATGCTTCGTCCGAACGATCTTCTTGGTTCGGTCCCCTTAGCGATACAAGCCAGGATGAACGCCTCGTTCCTTGGTTTGGTCTCTATACGTGGATACAAATCAAGAGAGTATCATTGGTACGGAAACCCCATAAAAATGATATTGGTTTGGTTACCAGAAAAAACAATTTAAATGACAAAGTTGAAATGAAATTATGAATATGCTAAACTGAATTTATTCTTGTTCGGTTACGCTACGGACTTTATGTGTTGCGTTAGTCGTAATACAAACAGGAATATAAAAAATATTTCCTCACTTGGTTACGCTACACGACAGCATTATATTAATGCTACTTGGTGTTAGTAGTAATACAAGCAAGGCAAAACTTAACTAAAAAATGTGTTCATGTTACATATCCAAAAACCAAAATCATGCAAGATGAATTATAAAATATGTTGCATCGTAAAAACCAATCTTACTTGGTTACGCTACACGCGGGCATTATCTTAATGCTACGCGCTGTTAGCAGTAATACAGGTGAGAGAAAACTAAACAGAATATTAAGACCACATATTTGGTCCAAAGTTAAATAAAATATGATATGAAATGCTCCAACACTATAAGAGCCTAAACTATTAGCATCATCAAAATTACACGTCATAAACCAATTTTACTTGGTTACGCTACACGCGGACACGATATTCGTGTTACGCGGTGTTAGTAGTAATACAAGTAAGACAAATCTAAATAAAACATCCATGCCACATATTTTGGTCAAAGTCATATAAAAGATGTTGCAAACATACTCCAATGCTATAAGAGCCTAAACTATTAGTATCGTCATAAATGGATATCACAAACTCATTTTACTTGGGTTATGCTACACACGAGTGTCAATGATGTGACACTATGTGGAGTTAGTACTAATACCATGTAAGGTATAAACATAAACGAAAATGATAAATGTCAAATGACTCATGCAACATCATAATTGCTCCACAAACCTTACTTGGTTACGCCACACGCTGGCATTATCTTAATGCTACGCGGTGTTAGTAGTAATACAGGTGAGAGAAAATTAAACAAAATATTCGGGCCACATATTCTGGCCAAAGTAAAATAAAATATGTCATGGAATGCTCCAATGCTATAAGAGCCTAAACTATTAGCATCGTCATAGATGGATATCACAAACTCACTTTACTTGGGTTATGCTACACACTAGCGCCAATGAAATGACGCTATGTGGAGTTAGTGCTAGTACCATGTGAGGTACAAACATAAACAAAAATGATAGATGTCATACGACTCATGCAACACCATAATTGCTCCACAAACCTTTGCTTGGTTACGCTGCACGCGGGCATTATCTTAGTGCCACGCGGTGTTAGTAGTGATACAGGTAAAGCAGGACTTAATAAAAATATGTTCACTTCACATCCACATGTGCATACAAAATTCATGCAAAATACATGATAAGGCATATTTCATGTAGCCCACATAGGCTTTAAATAAATAAAAAATATCGTAAACAAACTCCATTCGGGTCAAGCTATACGTGTGTGTCATATCATTGCACCGCATGGTTAGTATTGATACCGTGTGAAGTCAAAGTCAACAAAATATGTCACATATCATATGCACCATAAAATGCATCAAAATTGTGTCAGAAAGCTTCAGCCCATTACGCTACACACGGGCACCATATCAGTGTCGCGCGGTGATAGTAGTAATGTGATGATGCAAAACTTATCAAAATTGGCATGTCACATATATACATGCCACCAAAACCAAAGAGGTCATATAAAAATCCTAAAGGAAAATACATACCCATATCCTATGTGCCAAACGTAGGATAAAACTAAGTCTAGCCAAAACCAACCTTCATTCTGCACCATCATATAGATGAGGTTGAACACGAACAAATTGTTGCATGCTAGGAAAATATATTCCCAACATCACACATGAAATCATGGAGGAGTATTTGCATGAAACGAACTTCAAGTTCACCAAGAAGGAGTTCATCGTCGACCGCGAGGAGGATTTCTCTTGTAGAATATTGTAATAGGCATGTGATGTAATCCTATGTAATAGATATGTTGGAATTCTTAATCAGGGGTTTTCTCTTCGGAGATGTAATTAACAGAATTTTTATGTAAATGTAAGAATTCTGGAAATAAAGTACCTGCAATGTTTGATTCTATTTTTATTTTATGCATTTAAAATTCACTCTGTATCAATGACGTGGACGCGTGTTCTCACGCCTGCCATTTTCCCGTCATCAGATTCTGGCACGCCCAGTGGGACCTATTTCTCCCCTCATCTTCGAATTCCAACATAGTATTGTAGCATATAAATTTCCATATTACATAAAGCATAAAACATTATGTATGCATATAAAAAAATAGATGAAGAAAACTAATATATGGTTTTCTTTATTGTGAAGGTATGGAGGGACAGGTCCAGCAATTTGTCACTCTCCGCTTTGGTGACCTCTGGCTGGATGTGCCAATTGGTCCGCTTGTGGCTGCAGTTAGCAAGAGTTTGGAAACAACAGCTGCATCCTCAACTAAGCCAGAAGAAAAGGAAGTCTCTTCTGCACTGAAGGAAGGGTTTACTCCTGTTCTCACAAAGTCAGCAAAGAGAAGGATGCGTGCAGCTGCAAGAGCATCTAAGGATCAGCATGTACGTGAAGCTTCTTCATCTACTTCAGTTCCTCCTGGTTTCACAAAGATGTCACCTACCAAGGTCATGAACCATGAGGTACCAGCAAAGGTTGTCCGCATGACACCCGAAGAGTGGCCCGTTCTTGCAAAACAGACGGGGCCACTAAAGGTGGCATCGCCAAGACAATCTACTTCAACTACATCGACCAAAGTCGCGGTGCCCCTTACACCTTCAAAACTTAGGGTGAGCGCACGCGAAGGGTCAGGAGAAAGCTCACATAAGCTTATCCCAAGCAACGTAGGGGCTGCTCAAAGGGCTTGCTCTGCGGACAAAGGAAAAGGTGTAATGGCTGAGGACACTGAGTCTTCCTCACATGAAGAATCGGCTCGTCTAAGAAACCAACTTCGTGTTGATGCACCTGAATTTTTCCCCACCATGGGCTATAATCCCATTGGACCATGCCTAATGGGTGAGCCAAGCAATGGACGCTCGCTCCAGTGGTAGGGGGTGTTTGTCACTTCAGATGAATTCCAAACTGGTCATGTGGATCCAACTGCTACAATATCAGATCCTTTGTCCTCATCGGTGCCAGCACCAAGACCATCATTTGAGGGCTCAGTTGATCAGGCACGTCGTCATCGTCGACGGCAGAGGGCTCACCGTGCATGGCTTGATTTCCCAGTGGCAACTGATGCAAACATGACCAATCAACAACGGAAGCAAGTGGCATATCCCATCAGAAATAGAGAAAGAAAGATCAATGCAAGGATCCGTGGGGGGAGCCATGCTAGCTTCCATGCCGTCATGACACAGAATGTTTGCCAAGCTTTGAAGGAAATACTTCCAGGATGCTTTATCTCTGCTGATAATGTTGGGGCGCCATCATGTGGCGTGTAGAAACTCTATCGAAGTGGCCAGAATATGAAGAATTTGTGAAGGCAGATCCACGACGACAAGAGTATGTGAAGCAGGCTGCTCATGCACGCAAAAAGCAGGCTGCCCTGAAACAAAGAGAGATGGCAGTGCGAGCTGATTCGGGGTATAGCAGAATACAAGGAAGAGATTCTCCATCAACAAGCCGAGTCAATGGAGGAATTGAGGTAAAAGAAATGGCAAGTACAGAAAGGAAGACTACCAGAACTCTCGCTCCATGGCCAGCTCGTAAGAAGGTCTCAGGCAACTCATTTGAAGTATTCAACGCAATGCCAGTTGGTGTCAAAGGGGTGACAGACAATAGTAGCGAGACCTCCTCAGCCTCAATACACTTCAAGAGGAAGAAGGCACGTAAGACTGTTGTAGAAGGTCCTCGCCGCACGACGCGGAGCCAGAAGGGTTCAGATTATGAAGAACTTGGGTCAAGCAACGGGGGGTCTTACAATCCCCTATCAGATAGCACTCCTTGTCCTTCTGAAAATGAGATAGAACTTCACCATGGTGAAGAACATACAGAACAAGTCCTAGCTGCGAATGAAACTCGTTCGGTTGAGGATCAATTAGCCAACCTTACGGCAGCACTTCAGCAAAAGGAAGATGAGCTAGCAGCCCTTCGAATTCATATGAGCAATAACCAAGGCAAAGGAAATGAAGGGGATGGTGGCGCAAGTGCTAGCAGCCAACATGGAGGAGCAGGGCTTAACCTTGAGCCGATCCAAAGAATGATCGCTGAAGGGGTAAAGTCCCAGTTGATGCAAACTCAGTACTCAATGCGGCCAGGGTATGTTAAGCCATACCCACCTGATGTGGACCTAGTTCCTTTCCCAACAAATTACAGGCAGCCGCAATTTAGTAAGTTCAACGGGAGTGGATCTCCCCACGAGCACATAGCACACTTCCTTGCTGCTTGTCAGGATACGGCTCACAATGGAGCACTCCTCCTTAGGCAGTTTGTACAGACATTGTCTGGGCCTGCCTTCACTTGGTATAGCAAGCTACCTCCAAGCTCTATAAAAACGTGGGAACAAATGCAAAACTCATTCCTCGAGCGGTTTTATAGCACGCAGAGGACGGTGGGCATAACTGAATTGACCCAAACTGAACAAGGGTTCAACGAGAGGGCGGCTGATTTCATAAATAGATGGAGAAACCTAAGTCTTCACTGCCCACAGCCAATCACTGAGCCAGAAGCAGTGCGTATGTGCATGACCAATCTCCGCTCGGAAGTGGCTGTCTAGTTACAAGGAGTGAGGCCCCTCACGTTTGAAGAGTTAGCTTCAAAATCCACGGATATAGAAAATTTTATGCAGCTTGTCGCTCGTCGAACAAAAACGACGTTCAACAAGCCTACAGACAAAGGCGGTCAGCGTGAAAAGGTGCCAATGAAGCCCAAGTCTGCACAAGCCATGGAGACAACTGCAGTAAAACCTCAGTTTCAGCCCAGAAGAGCACCTACAGGGAACCAAGGACAGCGAGATGCACAGGTTAGTAGAAGGCCGACGCTCAGCGAACGACAAAACAGGGAGTATTCTTTTCCTGTAGAAGAAATTGATGACCTTTTCACTGGTTTAAAGGAGTTGAGTCTTATAGAACTTCCCAAGCCCAAAAGGCCAGAAGAAGAGTCAAAATTCAATGACCCAAATTTCTGTCACTACCATCGCATTTTGGGCCATACACTCAAAGATTGCTTTGTTGTGAAGAATATCATACAGAAAATGATCGATGAAGGGACTATTGATACAGACCTCCTCAAAAGCTTAAAGAAAGGAAAGAAGATGGCTACAGCAAATGTTGCCACTCTTCAAGATAGCTCGGTGAGTTGCGCATCTTCAAATATGAGGCCAACTTATGATGATATGATTTTTACAGCAGGATATGAATTTACCGCAATTATCTCTTCAGGATTCCTCCCGTACCTCGGTCATAGGACCACGTCCCAGGGTCAGCGTAAAAGAGAGGCTCACGTTCCCTGCAGCTGTGATGGGTGGCCCAGTGTACCAGCTTCTCAAGAACCCCAAGACTGGAGGGAACAGCGGCCAAAATGCCGTGTACTACCCCGAGTGATGGAATATGTCGCTCCTCTGCGCTTCGTACCAAAGAAATATCAACATATGGCGAAGCGCATGAAGGTTCCGCCTAGTGAAGAATTCAACATTCTCACTATAGGTGTGTTTGAGGATGATAGCGAGTCTCTTCACTTCCCCGAAGAAGATGCGCCAGAAGTGGATCAGGTCCACCTTAGATCAGGTCGCCAGTTAGCTGACCCACATCCTCCACCTAGAAAGGAGCCTAGGAACAAAGATGTAACCGAGAATGAGACAATTGATCCGCCTTCTAAGGTGTCGGTCAAGTATGATGTAATCTCTCATTTGAAGAAAATACCAGCTATGCTTTCCGTGTATGATGCTTTGTCTCTTTCCTCGGATTTACGTAAGGCACTAGTCACAGCATTGTCATTTCCTGAAGATTATAGAGTGGAAGTCTCACAGACTGAAACTGAATTAAATGATGTGTTAAATATTACATTCACGGATGAGAACATGTTGTTAGGAGCAAAGAAGCACAACAGACCTCTTCTTATGTTTGGTGAGATTGACGACTTGCCAACAAATTGCATAATGATAGATGGTGGATCCACCATAAATTTGTTGCCTCTGCGTACTTTGAAAAGGATTGGATATTCCCCTAAGGATTTGAGTCGGTCAAATGTGGTCATTCACGGCTTTAACCAGTCAGGTCAAGAGGCCATGGGTACCATTTCTTTGGTACTAAAAATGGAAGCATTATCTACATACGTGAGATTCCATGTGATTGATGCAGCCACATCTTACAATGCACTGTTGGGCCGACCATGGTTGCATGAAAATCAGGTTGTGCCATCTACACTCCACCAGTGTGTCAAGTACAAAGAGCAATCTGGGGAAACAGTAAGAATATTTGCAGATAAGAGACCATTCACCGTAGCAGAATCTTTCTATGCCGATGCCAAATTCTACTTTGAGCGTGTTGAAAAAGTACACAAGCCAAGGCCTGTAGTAGTACCTGAATCAAATATGGTAAAGAAAAATGCTGCAGAATCCTCATCTAGCCGAAAGATTTATCAGTATATACCAAGTGACCAAAGGAAAGAGGGTGACCCAATATTCCGTGTCATCGATAAATCACATGTTAAAGGAGGTACCAAAATGCCTATGCTCTTACCTCCTTTGGTTCAACATAAAATTAAGCAATATAAAGAAGAGTCGCATGAGCGTGAAAATAAAAATAAAAATGTGGTTCATATCACCTTGGAAAATAAAAGATGATGAGTCATTGCCTATTTCTCTGTACAATAACCGAGTTTTATATATGATGCAGAGAATGGGATATGATACTCTCACTGGCCCGTCGTTGTGCGATGGCCGGGGGCAGCGAGCGCCATTTGAAAAGGCGTTGTCCCGAGAACAACTCGAAGCTCTACATGAGGGCCAGCCTTTGAAAGAAAAAAGACATGGGCTGGGCTACGAGGTTTGCATGACCTCGACTGAATTTGTAGATCCAACTGAGGCATCCCCACAAATGGAGGATGGTAATCAACCAACTATTGATGACTTGGAGGAAATAAATATTGGGACAACCGAGGACCCTTGACCAATTTTTATTGGCGCACGTCTGTCTAAAGAAAAGAAAGAGGAATATCGTAAGTTCCTTTCTGCAAACAAAGATGTCTTCGCTTGGACTTACGAGGAAATGCCAGGCTTAGATCCAGCGGTAGCGGTGCACCGACTTGCTGTGCAAGACGATGTTCCCCCAGTGAAGCAAGCACAAAGGAGATTTCGACCCGAGCTACTTCCCAAGATAGAAGCTGAGGTCGACAAACTCATAGCTGCTGGATTCATTAGGGAAGTTAAATATCCTAAGTGGCTTTCCAATATTGTTCCAATTAAAAAGAAAAATGGTCAAATCCGTGTGTGTGTAGACTTTAGGGACTTAAATAAAGCATGCCCTAAAGATGATTTTCCTATACCTATATCCGAAATACTCGTCGATGCTACCATGAACCATGGAATATTTTCTTTTATGGATGGATATTCTGGATATAATCAAATAAAAATGGCGCCAGAAGATGAAGAGCTAACGGCTTTCAGAACGCCCAAAGGCATATTCTGTTATAAGGTCATGCCATTTGGACTAAAAAATGCAGGAGCAGCATATCAACGAGCCATGACCATAGTTTTAGATGGGTTGTTATATGTAATCGTTGAATGTTATATTGATGACATAGTGGTAAAATCAAAACGTGAAGAAGACCATATGAAACATCTTGCAATGGTTTTCGAGCGTCTGAGGGAACATAACTTGAAAATGAATCCCATGAAATGTGCGTTCGGAGTTTCTTCCAGGAAATTTCTTGGTTTTGTGGTCACAAAGAATGGCATCCAAATTGACCCAAATAAAGTAAAAGCGATCGCAAAATGCCACCACCCACAAACCTACATGAACTAAAGAGTTTCCAAGGTCACTTAGCATATATTAGGATATTTATCTCAAACTTATCAGGAAGATGTAAACCATTCTCACGTCTCATGAAGAAGGGTGTCTCATTCGAGTGGGACCAAGCATGTCAAAATGCATTCTTGGACATTAAAAAATACCTTATACACCCACCTATCCTGGGTGCACCAGTTAAGGAGCGTCCTCTGATCCTATATACGGCAGCCATGCCTATGTCGCTAGGAGCTCTTTTAGCACAGAATAATGAGTCCGGAAAGGAAATGTCCCTATATTACCTTAGTCGCACCCTCGTGGGGGCTGAGTGCAACTATCCGGACATGGAAAAGATATGTCTCGCATTGGTGTTTGCAGCACAAAAATTGCGCCATTACATGTTGGAGCATACTGTACACCTCGTATCGAGAGCAGACCCTCTCAGGTACATCTTAAATAAAATGGTGCTTTCAGGTAGACTGGCTAAGTGGGCGATGTTTTTGTCGCAATTTGATATAAAGTTTGTGCCACAAAAGGCCATGAAGGGGCAGGCGTTAGCTAACTTCCTAGCGACACATCCAATACCCAATGATTTCCCCATAGATGATGACTTGTCGGATGAAGAGGTGTTCACTACATCAGTTGCTAGTACATGTTGGCAAATGTACTTCGATGGCGCATGTCGACCATCAGGGGTAGGTGCTGGAGTCGTCTTCGTGACGCCCAGTGAAGGGATAATCCCGTACTCATTCACCCTAACTTCAGTAGTTTCAAATAATTCGGCTGAATATGAGGCTTTGATAATTGGGCTCGAATTAGCTCTGAATATGGGGTTAGATTCACTCACTGTTTATGGTGACTCTCAGTTAGTGATCAACCAACTACTGGGAATTTACATGGTAAAGAAAGAAGAATTAATGCCTTACTTCCAACGAGCCAAAATGCTCATGTCCATGTTTGCTGATCTAAATATTCAGCATGTTATAAGAAGTCAGAATGAAAAGGCTGACGCCTTGGCAGGTTTAGCCGCTAGTATGTCATTAACTTCACATCAAATGATGGACGTTCGTGTTGAAGAATGTAGAATCCTACCTATACTCGCCCAGGAGGAGGAGACGACGACGTCGGTTGCAATGACTACAGATATCTACGAGATTGAAGTTGGAGACTGGCAAAGCCCTTTCCTGAAATACTTGCTTCATGGATATTTACCTGTAGACTCCGCAGAAAGGTCTAGAGTTCGGAAAAGGTCAGTTCACTATACATGTATAAATGATACCCTATATAGGCGTTCCTTCGATGGCATCCTCCTCCGCTGTCTAGCAGGGAATGAAATTTTGGAAGCCTTAAATGAAGTGCACGCTGGGATGTGTGGGGCGTATCAATCTGGCCCTAAGTTATATTATCAATTGCGACATCTTGGTTACTATTGGCCTACCATGTTTGACGACGCCATGAAATTTGCAAAAAGGTGTCATGAGTGCCAGGTACATGGTAATTTCATACATCAACCCCATGAGTCGTTGCATCCCACAAATATTGCATGGCCATTTGAAATGTGGGGAATGGATATAGTAGGACCTATTAATCCGCCATCATCAAAGGGGCACAAATTTATCCTGGCTGCCACCGATTACTTCTCTAAATGGGCCGAGCTTATGCCATTAAAAGAGGATAAGGGAGAGCACGTGGAGCACTTCATAACACACCTCATATATCGCTTCGGAGTTCCTTCCCGTATCATGTCTGACAACGGGGGACCATTCAAAAATAAACATGTCGATAAGTTATGCTTGAAATTCAAAATAATTCATCACTATTCTACGGCTTATAATCCGGCAGCTAATGGACAGGTGGAAGCTTTTAATAAAACCCTCTGCAAATTGTTAAAGAAAGTCGTGTCTAGAAATAAGCGTGAGTGGCATGAGAAACTTCTTGAGGCCTTGTGGGCTTATAGAACCACGACACGTACACCAACTGGAATGACACCATACTCCCTCGTATTTGGAGGAGAGGCAGTTCTACCATTAGAGGTACAAATTACCTCGCTTAGAGTTGCTATTCAGGAGAAACTTTCTGAAGAAGAGGCCATAAAATTACGCCTCGGCGAGCTCAAAATGCTTGAAGGAAAACGCCTTCAGGCATTACAAAATTTGGAGGCCTATCAGGCTAGAATGTTCCGTGCTTTCGACAGGCGCGTTAAAAGGAGATCATTCAAGCAAGGAGACCTAGTGCTCGCCGTCATCCGTCCAATGAATGTTACACGACGAATGGGGGGAAAATTCGAGCCAAAATGGAAGGGTCCCTACATCATAAAAGAGGTCTACTCTAGTGGTGCATACAGGATAATTTCCCTTGATGGCGAGTATTACCCGCCACCGATAAATGGGAAATTCCTTAAGCGCTATTATACTTGAGTAAAAACAAAATGATACTCCATAACCTCATGAGTGTAAACTGGGGCACACAAAAAATACTCCAACGACTTACGAGTATAAACTGTGATGGGAAAAAATCAAATCATCATAATTACTCCATACCCTTATGAGTATAAACTGGGGCAAAAAAATACTCCAACGACTTACGAGTATAAACTGTGACATAAAAATAAAAATAGACCACGCCTATATGAGTATAGACTGGGGCACATCAAAAGAATAATACTCCAACAGCTTACGAGTAAAACTACGATGCCAAAAAAAAGATCATCCAAAATACTCCACACACCTACGATTATAAACTGGGGCAATAAAAAAACTCCAATAACTTACGAGTATAAACTGTGACGTAAAAAAAAGGTGGGTAATAAAAAAATAAACAGCAAGCAGACTCCAGACTTCATAAGCTTAAGGGCTTGTTTGGTTCCAAATAAGTCACCAACTTATAAGTCAAAAAGTGCAAAAAGTGACTTATTTTGCCAAACGGACCCAACTTATAAGTCACCCCAACTTATAAGTCATAAGTTGCTCCACCCCAACTTAAAACTTATAAGTCACCCCTTTTGCATGGGTCCCATCACCTTTACATAAAAAAACAAGGTGGGAAGATGTGCTCAGGTGACTTATAAGTCAGATGGCAACCAAACAGGCGTGACTTATAAGTCACTGGTTTTAAGTCACCCGACTTATAAGTCAGGTGACTTATTGGAACCAAACAGGCCATAAACCGTCGTACAAAAAAAAGGGTACGTACATGCATTTATATAATAAACAAATAGAATAAAATAAATAAGGCTGCAGGCCATACACAACGATAGTGTAAATAAATAAGGATGTATCAACGTCAAAGCTGGCGTACTAGCACATCATGCATAAAATTTGGAGTTCCCACCTGAATAAACAAAGTACTGCTACATTTGAAGTGAAACTGAGTACTGAACATAAAATGATTTCAAGGGAAATGATGAATTGAAATGGCCAAATAAAAAAGAACTAAACAAAGTCTACGCCTTCTCAAGAAGCTCGCCAGTTCTGCACGCTGTTCAACAACTGACTTGCATCAGTCTTCAAATCTGCTATCTTTTGTTTAAATTCAGCAAGCCTTGCACGTTTGCCAGCATTGGTATCCTGTACATTCTTCACCAACTTCTTCTGTTCAGATTGATGGGCATCATGTGCTTGTCGGCGTTGTTCCATTTCCAGCTTAAGCCTATGCAAAGTAGCAGTAACCTCTTCAAGCTGGACCTTCAACTCTGCTTCACGTGCCTCCATTTCAGTGCACTTCTTCTCTACGGCAGATAAGTCCTCAATTATGGCCTTCGAAACCTCATGGCCAGACTTAATCTTAAGTCCTACTTCAGCAACAACATGCTCATCTCGCTCGGATTCCTCCGTGAACTTAGTCTGGCCAACCTCCAACTTCTTGGAAAGGTCAATAAGCCCGACCAACATGGCCTGCACCTTACCTACCTCAGGTACTTGTGTGGGCAGCGTCTGAGAAACGCTCTCAAGCATAATGCGTCGCTTGGGATCACCAAGGGTAGAGTCGTTCAGTCCTTCGAGGGCTCGTTTCACCACGAAATCTGTAGCATCCATAAATGTGTCCTTGACGAAGCTGCAGTCCATCTGTGCGTCTTTCCCTGATGCGACCATCACCTCAGGGTCTTGTGAGTGGCGAATTTCTTGTTCACAGCCTAAAAAAAGAGATGAGTTATGAGAATTAATGATAATGATGGTCCAAAACACGACCAGTTAAATAAACATATAAATAAATAAACTACTAGGTAAAGTTGACAAGAAACCAAGAGCACTAGGGGTAGGGGCGCAGTTTCAGCCACACCCGGGCTGGAAGGTGGACGACTTGTGCCACGCTCGCTAATGATATAATCCTCGACGGATAAATTGAAGAGGTCACCAAGGCCATGGTCCTTCTCTCCCGTGAAGAGATGGCCAAAATCTTCATCGCTAACAAAGTTACCGAGTTCAACATCTAATGACGGACCATCCAATGTTATTGGTTCAGAAAGATTAGATTCTTGGCCGAAATCAAGTTTGCGCTTCAAGGGCAGCCTTTCTTCCTGTTCCACGTGAGGCGGTGTAGATTGTCTATGTCTCTTTCCACTAGCGGATGTGGCAGTGTCTGAGATATCATTATCCGCTGATAGCGGATGAGCGGAGGAGGACCCAGCTATGGCATTCTGTTTCAGTACATTACCTCGCCGTAGCCGCAAAAAAAACCAAAAAGATAACGCAAGTTAGTACTAAATAGTACGTGAGACATAATGGAATATGGACACACATGTGTTTGAGCTCACCTCTTTAGACTTCACCGGTTGAGCAGCAACAACATCATTTAAATAATTATAGAGGACCAGTCTCCATTGATCTGTAATAGGCGTTTCTGCCTTCTCAAGGGACTGAACATGTTGGTCACGGTGCTCAATAGGTACTCTCCTCACCAACATAAAATCTTTGTCAGACAATGGTTGAGGCCTGATGTTGTGCTGTAGTGCACGCTTATTTTTTATCCTTACATCATAAGGGGTCTTCCCAGTCATGTTGCCATTGCAAAGATGGTCCAGAATGTCGGCGAAAGGCTTTAGAATTTTTTTCCACCAATTAGCCCATGCTACAGAGGTCTTCCCAACTCGATCATCATCAGGAAAATAGTGGAATTCTTCAGGGGCCAAGGATAATAGGTGTGATCAAAAAGCATAGGCAATTCCAATTTCGTCTTGAGTATACAGGCTCGCTAGAGGAGAAAAGGGTACAACTTGGTCAAGACGAAACTGTCGTGCCACTCGATCTGGGTGATATGGTTCAGCTATACACACATCGGCGGTGATAGTACCACGCCTCCATGGCAGCATGCCTCGACGAATGGAAATGAAGAAAGCCCTCTTGGGTTTGAACACACCTTCCATAGTGAGAGAATGGGGGTTCCAAGCAATATTCTTATAGTCATCGAGGAAAGCATGTGCCTCTTTAGGAGTAAAATGATCGTGGTGTCTTAAACATGGTGTTCACCATATTAGGTTGTACCGCCAAAATTCTGGAGCTCGGAAAATTTGGCGTTTTTGCTCTGTTTCCATAGGGTTTCTTGAGGTACACGCCCATCCATCCAGCAAGGTAGTGGACTGGCCAAATCCTATGTATGAATGAAGGGCCAATCGGATAAGTGCAAATTTGCCGAAGTGAGTAATAAAGGGAGCAAAGAGCAGGTGGGCCCAAAGAGATGCGTCGTCCTAGGGAAATCCATGCCGCCATCACTAATACCCCAGGGCGAATATATGGCCCACCACCAACAACGACGTAGCGGCAAAGCCATATGGCAAGAAAAGCCGCAGTGTACACGCGCTGGTCTTCTAAGCTCTTGGTAGCAAAGGGGTCTACTCCACTGCTGTGAAAGAAGTCACACCATTCCTTGAAACCTACTTTGCCACCCACAGCAAGCTTGGTCCAAATTTCTAGGAGCCGAGACACGAAGTTGGGGTACAAAAGAGTCGAAGGATCCAACTCATCAGCTAGGGGAACATATTCTTCATAAGGTTCACCATCAAGGGACAACCCCGCGATCTGATGCATATCAAGAAGTGTGACTGTACGCTCGCCAGACGAGAACAAAAACGTGTTGGTGTTGGGATCCCATTTCTCCAATAAAGACCTTAAAAGAGAAGGGGAGACAGAATAGTCGCCTAAAGAGCAATAAATTGCTCCATAGACATAATCCACACCTTCCTCACTCCCCTTCAGATGGGTATGATATTTCTTCAAGACATTAGTACCCCATTCAAGATACCCCAGAGGCATTGGAGCGTATTCAACCTCATGATTCTCCCAGTCTAAACCTTTGGATATCATATGTGTCCCAAGGGTTGAAGCTTCATCAAGTCTGGGCCCAGGTGCGGGAGGTTGATAACAACGAGCTGAGAAAGATGGCCCTGCCATCCATCCACGTGGTCCAAGCTCAGGATGGCCGTGTGGTACGCCTAACTTCATAATCACTGGATTGGCTAGCTCACTAGTATCAGGTTCAAATAGGTGTTTTTTGGCCAACTGTGATAAAGGCATTCTACATGATTCAGACGAAGATGGTGTCGCGGCTTCCTCCATCTATATGCAAGGAAAATATGCATGTCGGTATACGTATGAAATTATAGGAAGTTAAAAATAGTACATGAAAGTGCAAGATTGAATATCATACCAAGGTGAAGAGATGATCCCGAGGTACGCAGTTTGCAACGAGAGATGGTATCTACAATAAAAAGCATTTCAATATTTGAGTTTGATGCATAAAGAAAAAAAAAGGAATATGAGAAACACGAAACAGGTGCGCGTGATTGAAAATATTCCTCATCCCCAAAAAAAAACAGTAACATCGCTATCGAACGACGGGCCAAGCCCATATATAGGCTTTGCCGGAACACCAACGGTGATCGAGTCATCAAACTCATACATATATGGCAAATAAAAAATCACAGTCGAACGACGGACCAAGCCCACATATAGGCTTGCCGGAACGCCGACAGTGATCAAGTCATCAATTCATACATATGTAAAAAAAATCACCGTCGAACGACGGACCAAGCCCATATATAGGCTTGCTGGAACGCCGACGGTGATCGAGTCATCAAACTCATACATACATGGCAATAAAAAAATCACCGTCGAACGACGAACCAAGCCCATATATAGGCTTCTCGGGACGCCGAGAGTGATCAAATCTAATTCATATACGTACACGATAAAAAAAAATTCAGTGTTGAACGAAGGATGAAACCCATATATAGGCTTTCTGGAGCGCCAACAGTAAGCAATCTACTAACTCATACAAAAAAATGATAATCCCCGAGTCGAATGACGGACCAAGTCCATATAGAGACTTCCCGGAACGCCAACTGCGGAATCAAAATTCCGATGAACAAGTAGATATGGATCAAAAACATCCGGCAACTAGGACCATATATATCAACTCACAAGATATAGGGCCTTGTACAACTCTGCATGTGTTCAAAGCGTTATATCTCGGACACTTCTAGTAATGGGAGAGATGCCACAACAAACAAACGTAATCAGATAATTTGGAAAAGCAGATTACCTAAGAAAGATTCGATCCAAACCGTATCCTAGTGTCCCTGTCTCTCTGCACCTATATGATGAGAAAATGGAATAGTGATTAAAAGCAGCACCCAAGATGTTAAAGGATAGATTGTTCCTTAATAATGACAGGACAAAAAGAAGGCATACCGAAGCTGGATGAATCAACACTTGCCTAAGCGGAAGTGCATCTCATGAGGGATTGAGAAAATAGTCTGCCACAACGGAAACAGTCCGCCAATCAGACAAACGAAATCTAGATGCAACAACGCAAGGGAAACAGAAAGCCGAGGCACCTGGGATTACGGCCGGCCGGATGGAATCAGACCTCGTCTCCAACGTCTTCTAGTTGGTCCAAGAAAAAGAGAAGAAAGAGGCTGGCGTTTAAGAGAGAGTTGAGGGAGTCTGTTAGCCGGATGACGTTTGTTGGCCGGATAGCCTCGAGTGTGTCCTGGTTTCTAGCTCCCACGGTTGCGGAATAGATTAGCACCATGTGGGGTAAAAAAAAGGAAAGAGTTGCATATCCACACGCAGCTGGTATACAATTGACTAAAATCATAAACCCATATACTCAAAGAAAGCGCTTTAAACAAAATATGTATAGCCAAGTTTCGAGCTCTGGGCTCGAGTTAAAATTAAAATTCTTTTCGAACCCAGACCTCGAGGGGCATCTGTTGACATGGATTTTGACCAAGATAAAATACATTTATAAAATGCATAAAATATAGATGTAAAATAGGAAAATCCCTTTTTTTAATGAAAAGAATCAATTTTAAAATATATAATTGACCATTCAAAATAAGGACTGACAAAATAGGATATGATATATTTACAAATGTCGGTAACACGTACACATATTAAACCGATGATTGAGAAATACCGCGAAACTCATCAAATTTTGTCATGAGAAAAAACTATAAAGGACATGGCTCGCACGCAGGCCGCCGCCACTGACGGCAAAAATACAAACATAAAATTGCCGTGAGAAACGCTAAAATCGCCAAAATGTTGGCTATATGATAAATGTTCGGTTTTGTTCCATCGACAAAATAAAATATTGAAACGATGCAAAAAAATCATGCTAATGAAATATACGCACCGTGTACTTGATCAAATATTCATCTGATAATCCATATGACGCTAGATCTTGATTTGCATTATAAAAGTATAAATTGACATGCACACCCCAACTCCAGGCCTTAATGAGATATTTAATATTTAATCATGCTTAGTTCAAAAAATACGGCCACACATGCATGGACGTGTTTCTCACTAGGCTTCTCACTAGGCTGCAGTGCATGCATACGAATAGTACTACAAGGCCCACACAATAATTTAAAATAGTCTAAGCCCACATGAGCTAACAAAAACAAGTTTTGAGTCAATTAGTGATTAAAGAAATACTAGGAGAAAAGGAAAGAGACCAAGCCTGCTCCCACTATCCCCATGATGCCACGATTAGGACGTGGGTGGGCATGCGCTACAGCCAACGAGCGCTACTCCTCTCCAGCCCTATAAATACCAAGCGATCTGACTGCTCAAGGGTCGGCCTCAGACTTCATTCCTCTCCCCTGCTAAAAATCACACATACACAGTAAAGGAGCGCAGAAAGAAAGGAGGAGGAGGCAGGCATTGTGCTTGCCGAAAGCTTAAAGGTGAGATCTATGGTTCTCCTCTAGCCCCTGGTTTGGCCATTGTGGTACAGATCAGGGAGCTTTCTTCTTCCTCCCTTTTCAAAATTTTTGTCCTTGGTTCGGCCATCATGGTACAAATTAAGGGCATGTTTCATTTTCCGGAAATTCTTGTTCTTGGTTCGGCCATCGCGGTACAAATCAAAGAGCACATTTTATCTCCCCCAAAATTCTTGCCCTTAGTATGGCCATTGCGGTACAGACTAAGGTGTATATTTAATCTATCTTAAAATTTTGCCTTTGATTTGGCCATTTTGGTACAGACTAAGATGCATGTTATATCCATCTCAAATTTTTGTCCTTGGTTCGGCCATCGCGGTACGAGCCAAGGAGCGTGCAAGTTCCTTCTACATGTTGCATATGCTTCGTCCGAACGATCTTCTTGGTTCGGTCCCCTTAGCGATACAAGCCAGGATGAACGCCTCGTTCCTTGGTTTGGTCTCTATACGTGGATACAAATCAAGAGAGTATCATTGGTACGGAAACCCCATAAAAATGATATTGGTTTGGTTACCAGAAAAAACAATTTAAATGACAAAGTTAAAATGAAATTATGAATATGCTAAACTGAATTTATTCTTGTCTGGTTACGCTACGGACTTTATGTGTTGCGTTAGTCGTAATACAAACAGGAATATAAAAAATATTTCCTCACTTGGTTACGCTACACGACAGCATTATATTAATGCTACTTGGTGTTAGTAGTAATACAAGCAAGGCAAAACTTAACTAAAAAATGTGTTCATGTTACATATCCAAAAACCAAAATCATGCAAGATGAATTATAAAATATGTTGCATCGTAAAAACCAATCTTACTTGGTTACGCTACACGCGGGCATTATCTTAATGCTACGCGCTGTTAGCAGTAATACAGGTGAGAGAAAACTAAACAGAATATTAAGACCACATATTTGGTCCAAAGTTAAATAAAATATGATATGAAATGCTCCAACACTATAAGAGCCTAAACTATTAGCATCATCAAAATTACACGTCATAAACCAATTTTACTTGGTTACGCTACACGCGGACACGATATTCGTGTTACGCGGTGTTAGTAGTAATACAAGTAAGACAAATCTAAATAAAACATCCATGCCACATATTTTGGTCAAAGTCATATAAAAGATGTTGCAAACATACTCCAATGCTATAAGAGCCTAAACTATTAGTATCGTCATAAATGGATATCACAAACTCATTTTACTTGGGTTATGCTACACACGAGTGTCAATGATGTGACACTATGTGGAGTTAGTACTAATACCATGTAAGGTATAAACATAAACGAAAATGATAAATGTCAAATGACTCATGCAACATCATAATTGCTCCACAAACCTTACTTGGTTACGCCACACGCTGGCATTATCTTAATGCTACGCGGTGTTAGTAGTAATACAGGTGAGAGAAAATTAAACAAAATATTCGGGCCACATATTCTGGCCAAAGTAAAATAAAATATGTCATGGAATGCTCCAATGCTATAAGAGCCTAAACTATTAGCATCGTCATAGATGGATATCACAAACTCACTTTACTTGGGTTATGCTACACACTAGCGCCAATGAAATGACGCTATGTGGAGTTAGTGCTAGTACCATGTGAGGTACAAACATAAACAAAAATGATAGATGTCATACGACTCATGCAACACCATAATTGCTCTACAAACCTTTGCTTGGTTACGCTGCACGCGGGCATTATCTTAGTGCCACGCGGTGTTAGTAGTGATACAGGTAAAGCAGGACTTAATAAAAATATGTTCACTTCACATCCACATGTGCATACAAAATTCATGCAAAATACATGATAAGGCATATTTCATGTAGCCCACATAGGCTTTAAATAAATAAAAAATATCGTAAACAAACTCCATTCGGGTCAAGCTATACGTGTGTGTCATATCATTGCACCGCATGGTTAGTATTGATGCCGTGTGAAGTCAAAGTCAACAAAATATGTCACATATCATATGCACCATAAAATGCATCAAAATTGTGTCAGAAAGCTTCAGCCCATTACGCTACACACGGGCACCATATCAGTGTCGCGCGGTGATAGTAGTAATGTGATGATGCAAAACTTATCAAAATTGGCATGTCACATATATACATGCCAGCAAAACCAAAGAGGTCATATAAAAATCCTAAAGGAAAATACATACCCATATCCTATGTGCCAAACGTAGGATAAAACTAAGTCTAGCCAAAACCAACCTTCATTCTGCACCATCATATAGATGAGGTTGAACACGAACAAATTGTTGCATGCTAGGAAAATATATTCCCAACATCACACATGAAATCATGGAGGAGTATTTGCATGAAACAAACTTCAAGTTCACCAAGAAGGAGTTCATCGTCGACCGCGAGGAGGATTTCTCTTGTAGAATATTGTAATAGGCATGTGATGTAATCCTATGTAATAGATATGTTGGAATTCTTAATCAGGGGTTTTCTCTTCGGAGATGTAATTAACAGAATTTCTATGTAAATGTAAGAATTCTGGAAATAAAGTACCTGCAATGTTTGATTCTATTTTTATTTTATGCATTTAAAATTCACTCTGTATCAATGACGTGGATGCGTGTTCTCACGCCCGCCATTTTCCCGTCATCAGACGGTGCTTCGGAGATGGAGATCACAAGCACAAGATGATGATGGCCATATCATATCACTTATATTGATTGCATGTGATGTTTATCTTTTTATGCATCTTATCTTGCTTTGATTGACAGTAGCATTATAAGATGATCTCTCACTAAATTATCAAGGAGTGTTCTCCCTGAGTATGCACCGTTGCCAAAGTTCGTCGTGCCCAGACACCACGTGATGATCGGGTGTGATAAGCTCTACGTCCATCTACAACGGGTGCAAGCCAGTCTTTGCACACGCAGAATACTCAAGTTAAACTTGACGAGCCTAGCATATGCAGATATGGCCTCGGAACACGGAGACCGAAAGGTCGAGCGTGAATCATATAGTAGATATGATCAACATAGTGATGTTCACCATTGAAAACTACTCCATCTCACGTGATGATCGGTTATGGTTTAGTTGATATGGATCACGTGATCACTTAGAGGATTAGAGGGATGTCTATCTAAGTGGGAGTTCTTAAGTAATTTGATTAATTGAACTTAAACTTATCATGAACTTAGTACCTGATAGTATCTTGCTTGTTTATGTTGATTGTAGATAGATGGCTCGTGCTGTTGTTCCGTTAAATTTTAATGCGTTCCTTGAGAAAGCAAAGTTGAAAGATGATGGTAAAAATTACACGGACTGGGTCCGTAACTTGAGGATTATCCTCATTGCTGCTAAGAAGAATTATGTCCTGGAAGCACCGCTGGGTGCCAGGCCTGCTGCTGGAGCAACACCAGATGTGATGAACGTCTGGCAGAGCAAAGCTGATGACTACTTGATAGTTCAGTGTGCCATGCTTTACGGCTTAGAATCGGGACTTCTACGACGTTTTGAACGTCATGGAGCATATGAGATGTTCCAGGAGTTGAAGTTAATATTTCAAGCAAATGCCCGAATTGAGAGATATGAAGTCTCTAATAAGTTCTATAGCTGCAAGATGGAGGAGAACAGTTCTGTCAGTGAGCATATACTCAAAATGTCTGGGTATAATAATCACTTCATTCAGATGGGAGTTAATCTTCCAGATGATTGCGTCATTGCCAGAATTCTCCAATCACTGCCACCAAGCTACAAGAGCTTCTTGATGAACTATAATATGCAAGGGATGAACAAGACTATTCCGGAGCTCTTCGCAATGCTGAAAGCTGCGGAGGTAGAAATCAAAAAGGAGCATCAAGTGTTGATGGTCAGCAAGACCACTAGTTTCAAGAAAAAGGGCAAAGGGAAGAAGAAGGGGAACTTCAAGAAGAACAACAAGCAAGTTGCTGCTCAGGAGAAGAAACCCAAGTCTGGACCTAAGCCTGAAACTGAGTGCTTCTACTGCAAGCAGACTGGTCACTGGAAGCGGAACTGCCCCAAGTATTTTGCGGATAAGGATGGCAAGGTGAACAAAGGTATATGTGATATACATGTTATTGATGTGTACCTTACTAGAGCTCGCAGTAGCACCTGGGTATTTGATACTGATTCTGTTGCTAATATTTGCAACTCGAAACAGGGACTACGGATTAAGCGAACACTGGCAAAGGACGAGGTGACGATGCGCGTGGGAAACGGTTCCAAAGTCGATGTGATCGCGGTCGGCACGCTACCTCTACATCTACCTTCGGGATTAATATTAGACCTAAATAATTGTTATTTGGTGCCAGCGTTGAGCATGAACATTATATCTGGATCTTGTTTGATGCGAGACGGTTATTCATTTAAATCAGAGAATACTGGTTGTTCTATTTATATGAGTAATATCTTTTATGGTCATGCACCTTTGAGAAGTGGTCTATTTTGATGAATCTCGATAGTAGTAACACACATATTCATAATGTTGAAACCAAAAGATGCAGAGTTGATAATGACAGTGCAACTTATTTGTGGCACTGCCGTTTAGGTCATATCGGTATAAAGCGCATGAAGAAACTCCATACTGATGGACTTTTGGAACCACTTGATTATGAATCACTTGGTACTTGCGAACCATGCCTCATGGGCAAGATGACTAAAACATCGTTCTCCGGTACTATGGAGAGAGCAACAGATTTGTTGGAAATCATACATACCGATGTATGTGGTCCGATGAATATTGAGGCTCGTGGCGGATATCGTTATTTTCTCACCTTCACAGATGACTTAAGCAGATATGGGTATATCTACTTAATGAAACATAAGTCTGAAACATTTGAAAAGTTCAAAGAATTTCAGAGTGAAGTTGAAAATCATCATAACAAGAAAATAAAGTTTCTACGATCTAATCGTGGAGGAGAATATTTGAGTTACGAGTTTGGTGTACATTTGAAAAATTGTGGAATAGTTTCGCAACTCACGCCACCCGGAACACCACAGCGTAATGGTGTGTCCGAACGTCGTAATCGTACTTTACTAGATATGGTGCGATCTATGATGTCTCTTACTGATTTACCGCTATCGTTTCGGGGTTATGCTTTAGAGACGGCCACATTCACGTTAAATATGGCATCATCAAAATCCGTTGAGACGACGCCTTATGAACTATGGTTTGGCAAGAAACCAAAGTTGTCGTTTCTTAAAGTTTGGGGCTGCGATGCTTATGTGAAAAAGCTTCAACCTGATAAGCTCGAACCCAAATCGTAGAAATGTGTCTTCATAGGATACCCAAAGGAGACTATTGGGTACACCTTCTATCACAGATCCGAAGGCAAGACATTCGTTGCCAAAAACGGATCCTTTCTAGAGAAGGAGTTTCTCTCGAAAGAAGTGAGTGGGAGGAAAGTAGAACTTGACGAGGTAACTGTACCTGCTCCCTTATTGGAAAGTAGTACATCACAGAAAACTGTTTCTGCGACACCTATACCAATTAGTGAGGAAGCTAATGATGATGATCATGAAACTTCAGGACAAGATACTACTGAACCTCGTAGATCAACCAGAGCAAGATCCGCACCAGAGTGGTACGGTAATCCTGTCCTGGAAATCATGCTGCTAGATCATGATGAACCTACGAACTATGAAGAAGCAATGGTGAGCCCAGATTCCGCAAAATGGCTTGAAGCCATGAAATCTGAGATGGGATCCATGTATGAGAACAAGGTATGGACTTTGGTTGACTTGCCCGATGATCGGCAAGCAATTGAGAATAAATGGATCTCCAAGAAGAAGACAGCCGCTGATGGTAATGTTACTGTCTACAAAGCTCGACTTGTCGCAAAAGGTTTTCGACAAGTTCAAGGGGTTGACTACGATGAGACCTTCTCACCCGTAGCGATGCTTAAGTCTGTCCGAATCATGTTAGCAATTGCCGCATTTTATGATTATGAAATTTGGCAGATGGATGTCAAAACTGCATTCCTGAATGGATTTCTGGAAGAAGAGTTGTATATGATGCAACCGGAAGGTTTTGTCGATCCAACGGGAGCTAACAAAGTGTGCAAGCTCCAGCGATCCATTTATGGACTGGTGCAAGCCTCTCAGAGTTGGAATAAACGCTTTGATAGTGTGATCAAAGCATTTGGTTTTATACAGACTTTCGGAGAAGCCTGTATTTACAAGAAAGTGAGTGGGAGCTCTGTAGCATTTCTGATATTATATGTGGATGACATATTGCTGATTGGAAATGATATAGAATTTCTGGATAGCATAAAGGGATACTTGAATAAAAGTTTTTCAATGAAAGACCTCGGTGAAGCTGCTTACATATTAGGTATAAAGATCTATAGAGATAGATCAAGACGCTTAATTGGACTTTCACAAAGCACATACCTTGACAAGATTTTGAAGAAGTTCAAAATGGATCAAGCAAAGAAAGGGTTCTTGCCTGTGTTACAAGGTGTGAAGTTGAGTCAGACTCAATGCCCGACCACTGCAGAAGATAGAGAGAAAATGAAAGATGTTCCCTATGCTTCAGCCATAGGCTCTATCATGTATGCAATGCTGTGTACCAGACCTGATGTGTGCCTTGCTATAAGTTTAGCAGGGAGGTACCAAAGTAATCCAGGAGTGGATCACTGGACAGCGGTCAAGAACATCCTGAAATACCTGAAAAGGACTAAGGATATGTTTCTCATATATGGAGGTGACAAAGAGCTCACCGTAAGAGGTTACGTTGATGCAAGCTTTGACACTGATCCGGACGATTCTAAATCGCAAACCGGATACGTGTTTACATTAAACGGTGGAGCTGTCAGTTGGTGCAGTTCTAAACAAAGCGTCGTAGCGGGATCTACATGTGAAGCGGAGTACATAGCTGCTTCGGAAGCAGCAAACGAAGGAGTCTGGATGAAGGAGTTCATATCCGATCTAGGTGTCATACCTAGTGCATCGGGTCCAATGAAAATCTTTTGTGACAATACTGGTGCAATTGCCTTGGCAAAGGAATCCAGATTTCACAAGAGGACCAAGCACATCAAGAGACGCTTCAATTCCATCCGGGATCTAGTCCAGGTGGGAGACATAGAGATTTGCAAGATACACACGGATCTGAATGTTGCAGACCCGTTGACTAAGCCTCTTCCACGAGCAAAACATGATCAGCACCAAGGCTCCATGGGTGTTAGAATCATTACTGTGTAATCTAGATTATTGACTCTAGTGCAAGTGGGAGACTGAAGGAAATATGACCTACAGGCAATAATAAAGTTATTATTTATTTCCTTATATCATCATAAATGTTTATTATTCATGCTAGAATTGTATTAACCGGAAACATAATACATGTGTGAATACATAGACAAACTTAGTGTCACTAGTATGCCTCTACTTGACTAGCTCGTTAATCAAAGATGGTTATGTTTCCTAACCATAAACAAAGTGTTGTTATTTGATTAACGAGGTCACATCATTAGTTGAATGATCTGATTGACATGACCCATTTCATTAGCATAGCACCCGATCGTTTAGTATGTTGCTATTGCTTTCTTCATGACTTATACATGTTCCTATGACTATGAGATTATGCAACTCCCGTTTACTGGAGGAACACTTTGTGTGCTACCAAACGTCACAACGTAACTGGGTGATTATAAAGGAGCTCTACAGGTGTCTCCAAAGGTAGATGTTGGGTTGGCGTATTTCGAGATTAGGATTTGTCACTCCGATTGTCGGAGAGGTATCTCTGGGCCCTCTCGGTAATGCACATCACAAAAGCCTTGCAAGCATTGCAACTAATGAGTTAGTTGCGGGATGATGTATTACAGAACGAGTAAAGAGACTTGCCGGTAACGAGATTGAACTAGGTATTGGATACCGACGATCGAATCTCGGGCAAGTAACATGCCGATGACAAAGGGAACAACGTATGTTGTTATGCGGTCTGACCGATAAAGATCTTCATAGAATATGTAGGATCCAATATGGGCATCCAGGTCCCGCTATTGGTTATTGACCGGAGACGTGTCTCGGTCATGTCTACATTGTTCTCGAACCGTAGGGTCCGCACGCTTAACGTTACGATGACAGTTATTATGAGTTTATGCATTTTGATGTACCGAAGTTAGTTCGGAGTCCCGGATGTGATCACGGACATGACGAGGAGTCTCGAAATGGTCGAGACATAAAGATTGATATATTGGACGGCTATATTCGGACACCGGAAGTGTTCCGGGTGATTTCGGAGAAAACCGGAGTACCGGAAGGGTTACCGGAACCCTCCGGGGAAGTAATGGGCCTTATTGGGCCTTAGGGGAGAGAGAGGGCTGCGACCTAGGAGGTGCCCCCCCCCCCCCCCCACATGGGGAGTCCGAATTGGACTAGGGAGGGGGCGCGCCCCTCTTTCCTTCTCCCTTAGGGTTTCCTAATTGGATTAGGAAAGGGGAGTCCTACTCCCACTAGGAGGACTCCCCCTCCCCTTGGCGCGCCCCATAGGGCCGGCCGGCCTCCCCCTTGCTCCTTTATATATGGGGGCAGCGGGCACCCTAGGACACACAAGTTGATCTTTGAGATCGTTCCTTAGCCGTGTGCGGTGCCCCCTGCCACCATATTCCACCTCGATCATATCGTTGTAGTGCTTAGGCGAAGCCCTGCGTCGGTAGAACATCAAGATCGTCACCACGCCGTCGTGCTGACGGAACTCCTCCCCGAAGCTTTGCTGGATCGGAGCCCGGGGATCGTCATCGAGCTGTACGTGTGCTAAGAACTCGGAGGTGCCGGAGTAACGGTGCTTGGATCGGTCGGATCGGGAAGAAGACGTACGACTACTTCCTCTACGTTGTGTCAACGCTTCCGTTGCGATCTACAAGGGTACATAGATCATACTCTCCCCCTCGTTGCTATGCATCACCATGATCTTGCGTGTGCGTAGGAATTTTTTTGAAATTACTACGTTCCCCAACACAGACCTGATGTAAACCTTGCCGTAAGTTTGGTAGGAAGGTACCAAAGTAATCCCGGCATGGAACACTGGACAGCGGTCAAGAATGTCCTGAAGTACCTGAAAAGGACTAAGGAAATGTTTCTCGTTTATGGAGGTGACGAAGAGCTTGTCGTAAAGGGTTACGTCGATGAGAGCTTCGACACAGATCTGGATGACTCTAAGTCACAAACCGGATACGTGTATATTTTGAATGGTGGGGCAGTAAGCTGGTGCAATTGCAAGCAAAGCGTTGTGGCGGGATCTACATGTGAAGCGGTGTACATGGCAGCCTCGGAGGCAGCACAAGAAGCAGTCTGGATGAAGGAGTTCATTACCGACCTAGGAGTCATACCCAATGCGTCGGGCCCGATGACTCTCTTCTGTGACAACACTGGAGCTATTGCCCTTGCCAAGGAGCCCAGGTTTCACAGGAAGACCAGGCATATCAAGCGTCGCTTCAACTCCATTCGTGAAAGTGTTCAAAATAGAGACATAGAGATTTGTAAAGTACATACGGACCTGAATGTAGCAGATCCGTTGACTAAACCTCTCCCTAGAGCAAAACATGATCAACACCAGAACTACATGGGTGTTTGATTCATCACAATGTAACTAGAATATTTACTCTAGTGCAAGTGGGAGACTATTGGAAATATGCCCTAGAGGCAATAATAAAATGGTTATTATTATATTTCTTTGTTCATGATAATTTTCTATTGTTCATGCTATAATTGTGTTATCCGGAAATCGTAATACATGTGTGAATACATAGACCACAACACGTCCCTAGTGAGCCTCTAGTTGACTAGCTCGTTGATCAAAGGATAGTCATGGTTTCCTGATTATGGACATTAGATGTCATTGATAACGGGATCACATCATTAGGAGAATGATGTGATGGAGAAGACCCAATCCTAATCTTAGCTCAAAGATCGTGTAGTTCATTTGTTGTAGCTTTTCTGAATGTCAAGTATCATTTCCTTAGACCATGAGATTGTGCAACTCCCGGATACCGTAGGAGTACCTTGGGTGTGCCAAACGTCACAACGTAACTGGGTGACTATAAAGGTACATTACAGGTATCTCCAAAAGTGTGTGTTGGGTTGGCACGAATCGAGACTGGGATTTGTCACTCCGTATGATGGAGAGGTATCTCTGGGCCCACTCGGTAATGCATCATCATAATGAGCTCAATGTGATCAAGTGGTTGATCACGGGATCATGCATTACGGTACGAGTAAAGTGACTTGCTGGTAACGAGACTGAACAAGGTATTGGGATACCGACGATCGAGTCTCGGACAAGTAACGTACCGATTGACAAAGGGAATTGTATACGGATTGATTGAATCCTCGACATCGTGGTTCATCCGATGAGATCATCGTGGAGCATGTGGGAGCCAACATGGATATCCAGATCCCGCTGTTGGTTATTGACCGGATAGGCTTCTTGGTCATGTCTGCATGTCTCCCAAACCCGTAGGGTCTACACACTTAAGGTTTGGTTACGCTAGGGTTGTAGAGATATTAGCACACGGTAACCCAAAAGTTGTTCGGAGTCCCGGATGAGATCCCGGATGTCACGAGGAGTTCCGGAATGGTCCGGAGGTAAAGATTCATATATAGGAAGTCCAGTTTCGACCATCGGGAAGGTTTCGGAGGTCACCGGTATTGTACCGGGACCACGGGAAGGGTCCCGGGGGTCCACCGGGTGGGGCCACCTATCCCGGAGGGCCCCATGGGCTGAAGTGGGAGGGGAACCAGCCCCTGGTGGGCTGGTGCGCCCCCCTTGGGCCTCCCCCTGCACCTAGGGTTAGAAACCCTAGGGGTGGGGGCGCCACCCTTGCCTTGGGGGGCAAGGCAACCCCTTTGCCGCCGCCCCCCTAGGAGATTGGATCTCCTAGGGCCGGCGCCCCCCCCCCCCCTAGGCATCCTATATATAGTGGGGGGAGGGAGGGCTGCGCACCCAAGCCCCTGGCCTCTCCCTCTCCCTCTCGTGACACTCCTTCGTCTCCCAGCGCTTGGCAAAGCCCTGCCGAGATCACCGTTGCTTCCACCACCACGCCGTCGTGCTGCTGGATCTTCATCAACCTCTCCTTCCCCCTTGCTGGATCAAGTTGGAGGAGACGTCTTCCCAACCGTACGTGTGTTGAACGCGAAGGTGTTGTCCGTTCGGCACTTGGTCATCGGTGATTTGAATCACGTCGAGTACGACTCCATGAACCCCGTTCTCTTGAACGCTTCCGTGCGCGATCTACAAGGGTATGTAGATGCACTCCTCTCTCCCTCGTTTGCTAGATGACTCCATAGATTGATCTTGGTGATGCGTAGAAAATTTTAAAATTCTGCTACGTTCCCCAACAGCGGCCAGCCCATGTAGGGCTACTTCCCCTTTCCTCTACAGTCCATTAGGCCCTCCGAGAGAGGTCGCCCCTCTCGGTGGACCCCCGGAACCCCTCCGGTGGCCCCGGTACAATACCGATATGCCCCCGAACCTTTCCGGTGACCGTATGACAACTTCCTACATATAAATCTTCACCTCCGGACCATTCCGGAACTCCTCGTGACATCCGGGATCTCATCCGGGACTCCGAACAATATTCGGTAATCACATACAAGTCTTCCTAACAACCCTAGCGTCACCGAACCTTAAGTGTGTAGACCCTACGGGTTCGGGAGACATGCAGACATGACCGAGACGACTCTCCGATCAATAACCAACAGCGGGATCTGGATACCCATGTTGGCTCCCACATGCTCCACTGAAAGTGCGTTATATCGACTAGAGGGGGGTGAATAGGCGATTTTTGTGAAGGTCTTCAAAACGTGGAAGTTATGAAGACAAACAGTAGAGATATGCCTATTACTATGCAGCGGAAGGTAGACTACACTAGGCAAGCCATGGTCAAGTATTCAATAGAGTGAAAGCACAGTGACAAATAGCTGCAGTGTAATAAGGATCAGGTAGGAAGATATTATGAAGCCAAACAGAACACACAGTCACTCAGTGAAAACAAAAGATAGAGCAAACATGCAATGACTTCACAACGAGTGACAGTAAGTAAAGGGAAGTGAAGATGAAACCAGTGACTCATTGAAGACAATGAATTGTTGGACCAGTTCCAGTTGCTGTGACAATTGTATGTCTGGTTGGAGCGGCTAGGTATTTAAACCTTAGGACACACAGTCCCGGACACCCAGTCCTGAACCGCAGCTCAGGACACCCAGTCCTCACCGTATTCTCCTTGAGCTAAGGTCACACAGACCTCGCCCAATCACTCTGGTAAGTCTTCAAGGTAGACTCCCAAACCTTCACAGACTTCATTCACCGGCAATCCACAATGACTCTTGGATGCTCAGAACGCGACGCCTAACCGGCTGGAGGATGCATAGTCCTCAAGTGTAATAAGTCTTCAGATCACTCAGACAAGAAGACTTAAGTGATGCCCAATTCTCTCTGGCTCTGGGTGGTTAGGGCTTTTTCCTCGCTAGGTATTCTCTCTCAAAGGCTTCGAGGTGGGTTGCTCTCAAACGACAAAAGCCGTGCACTGAATCTGAGCAGCCAACCGTTTATGGTTGTAAGGGGTGGGCTATTTATAGCCACTAGGCAATCCGACCTGATTTGTCCGAAATGACCCTGGGTCACTAAGGAACTGACACGTGTTCCAACGGTCAGATTTCAAACTCACACGGCAACTTTACTTGGGCTACAAGCAAAGCTGACTTGTCCGACTCTGGACAAGATTTGCTCTCATAGTCTTCACTCGAAGACATAGGTTTTTTTGTTTAGGCATCACTTCAGTCGTTCTGACTGGTTCTCTTGGACCCCACTTAACAGTACGGTGGTTCCTATGACTCAACACCAATGAAAGAGAACTACGAAAGATCTAAGTCTTCGAGTTCCATAGGCTTCACGTGGTGTCTTCTCTTGTCATAGTCTTCAATATGAATATCTTCATATACCACCTTTGACATCAATGTCTTCGTACATTTTTAGGGGTCATCTCTGGTAGTAAAACCGAATCAATGAGGGACTTCTACCTGTGTTATCCTGCAATTCTCACAAACACATTAGTCCCTCAACTAGGTTTGTCGTCAATACTCCAAAACCAACTAGGGGTGGCACTAGATGCACTTACATCCACGATGATCTCATCGGATGAACCACGATGTTGAGGATTCAATCAATCTGTATACAATTCCTTTTGTCAATCGGTACGTTACTTGCCTGAGACTCGATCGTCGGTATCCCAATACCTTGTTCAGTCTCGTTACCGGCAAGTCACTTTACTCGTACCGTAATGCATGATCCCGTGATCAACCACTTGATCACATTGAGCTCATTATGATGATGCATTACCGAGTGGGCCCAGAGATACCTCTCCGTCATACGGAGTGACAAATCCCAGTCTCAATTCGTGCCAACCCAATAGACACTTTTGGAGATACCTGTAATGTACCTTTATAGTCACTCAGTTACGTTGTGACGTTTGGCACACCCAAGGCACTCCTACGGTATCCGAGAGTTGCACAATCTCATGGTCTAAGGAAATGATACTTGACATTCAAAAAAGCTACAGCAAACAAACTACACGATCTTTGAGCTATGCTTAGGATTGGGTCTTTTCCATCACGTCATTCTCCTAATGATGTGATCCCGTTATCAATGACATCCAATGTCCATAGTCAGGAAACCATGACTATATTTTGATCAACGAGCTAGTCAACTAGAGGCTCACTAGGGACGTGTTGTGGTCTATGTATTCACACATGTATTACGATTTCCGGATAACACTATTATAGCATGAACAATAGACAATTATCATGAACAAAGAAATATAATAATAATCATTTTATTATTGCCTCTAGGGCATATTTCCAACAGACACACTCTCCCCCTCTCGTTGCTATGCACCTCCTAGATAGATCTTGTGTGATCATAGGAGTTTTTTTGAAATTGCATGCTACGTTCCCCAACAGAAGTATCTCGAGTTTTACCGATGATGTTGAGTTCAACATACCGTAGTGCCGACATAACCACGAGCTTACATATCTGGTGCTTTCCATATATCACGTTATGTGTTATGAGTACCCGTCTTAACGGTATCATCGGTGTCTGTTTTCAGTCTGGTTGAAATAATACTTAGGAAAGAAGAACCAGTCTCACCCCACATGTTTAGTTGACTAGTGGTTGGGGCGCCACCCGGTGGCGCCGCCTGAGAGGAAGCTGGGCGGTGCCAGGTGGGAGGCGCCCTTTCCACTTTATTCTTTTAAGTATGCAATGTTATTGCATAATAGGCATATTAAGCAGCAGGGAGCCAGGAGAAACCAGGGACTTGAGATCATCAGGAACAAAATGTAAAGTTCATTACACACTTGATGAAACAAGTGACACATGCATATTGGCTCTATCGTCCCTGTGGCGCCACCAGAGAGGGAGCTGGGCGGTGCTAGGTGGGGTGCGCCCCTTTTACTTTCTTATTTGTACTATCTATTGTTATTGGATCAGACTATCGAGCATGATTTCTAGAAAAAGACATAGGAGCAGATTCATGGCAGAAGCAAATTGAATATATCTACCCCTTCATTCACAAAGTGACCATGCATGAACATTGATGGAAGCTACACTTCATAATGAAATCTCAATGTGAATTCCAAAACAGAACCCAGACAACATAAACAGTAACAAAGGAGCAAAGACTAACAATATTGACATAATCTCAGTTAAAGCAGTTCAAACTCTTTGATTTCTACGGTATTTGGAAGCTATACAACCTATTGATAACATAATGTAGTCAGAAATACACTATTAAGGTGGCAAGAGGACCATAAATGAATCTGATGTACTACTCCCTTCAAATGACTTGTTATTTCAGTAGTACGGTCTGTACCTCACACAACTGCTGAAAATTCATCTACTTGGACACTTGTTCACCCTGCCAAACAAACAAGCAAAAGAACAAGTCCAAGTTGAGATAGAAAAGATAAATGAACATGAAAGATACAAGATTGGTTCGAATCAAGTAGCACATTCTTCACATTATATGTACCACTATCTTATAGCTCAGATTATAGACAAGTAAACACCATCCCAATCGGGCAACCAACAACCAATCGAACAACTCAACTATATATTAATTGCTAGTGTGCACTGTAGTCGGCAGTAGAATGCCCCAGAATTTGAAGTAGATGAGACTCACCTCTCTGACGAACCAACACAGCAGCTCGCACTCGGCGATCCATTACCCTGCCTACGCCAAGGACACCTCCACCGGCCCAGTGAAGGGCTCCCTCGCCACCGGAAAGCAACAGTGCTAGAGACAAAATCCAAGCGATGATAGAGATGTGAAAAATGGGTGGAATGTTGAGATCGAACCAGTATGGTAAGTGACTATTTCATCAGAGACAGATGGGAACCGTACCACCCACAACAACTTGTCACCTAACAATGCATATCCATGGACGATTTCTGCGGGAAAATCAAAAGAACACACACCAAAGTACCAAAGTACAAAGTGATTAAGTGAGAATCCTAAATATTCCAATGAGAAAGAACATAAAAGGGACCAGTACCTGAAATATTGTGCAATCATATCCAGAGCAGGTGAAGAAACGCACAACATACTGATGAATCCAAACCCTTAAAACCATATAGATTTTTCTTTGTGCTAATATTCTGCATCTGCAAGTCCTTCACTACCAATGGTAATAATTACACTTGTCAGCATAATATATAAGACAAAGATACTATTGTTCTCTTAAGAGATATAGATAACCAAAATATATGTATATAGGTAACATACTTTGACGTACAATAAATAAGAAAAAGATAGTATTGTTCTCTTAAGACAAACCATTTGATCCCATCGCTTCCAAGTCGCAAATCTTTACTCGTTCTGTAGTTTTCTTGTCAGCACTTATGTCGTGAACAAAGATTCTTTATCCAACTGCCAAATCTGAATGTTGCTGCAAAACGGTATACAGAAATTAAATGCAAAGGGCACTTAGTGAATTTGTTGGAAGATCCATACTAATACAACTGCCTGACATACATCAATAGTACCATCAGACACTCATCTCCTGAGCCCTGACAGCTTTAGAATCGTAATGCATTTTTGCTGCATCATTACCTTTTCTATCACCATCAACGGATAGGCAGGCCTGAAAGGTTTAATGATTGTCAAAATTATCACCCAAGAATTAGATTGCTGTAAATGGAAGAATATCTAAAGAACATCAGGGTGGGAACATGGAAGATAGAGATCTACAATGTCGCATTTTCAAGTTTCTTAATAACCGTAGTATTATGCTATTCAATTAAACAAAGGGAAAAAGAATATGCTCTAGATAGTATTAAGCTAGCAGTAAGGTAGACCCGGCTGGATCTAAGCAATCATACTGGATCAATAAATGGGTTTTGATGGACTAATGATGCATTTTAGGTAAGTATCCATGCATCATGTGGCCATAAGAAACTTTATATAGATGTCAAGTGCATGTCATGCTTCTCAAGATATAAGGGAATTTTTCAATCAATCTAATGGAGTTGCAGAACCTTCTTCACTTCGCAGGATCTGAAGAACACATAGGAACATGAAAAATAGAGTAATATATATCCTGACATTTGGAATCGTACATGAACCAGGAAAAACACATAAACTTTCTATCGAGTTATGACACCAAAACATGCTAGAAATTCTATTGAATCGCGGTGTTGGCGAACAGTCAAGAGGAATTTAGGAGTGGTTACTCCTCTGAATCAAAAGTACTCTAGAAAAAACGTCTATAGGTTGGAATCCTACAAATTGCTTTAAAATTCCTTTAAACCAAAGAAGCACATAGTGTAGGAAAACAATCCACACAATTTTGGGGAATTCATCCCTTTGAACTAAATGGTTTCGAGAATCCCGTATGGATTGGAATCTTACAAAAATTCTTTGACCAAAGGGCACGCTGGTTCCATACCTCTTCCTCAAGCATACTTTTCGCCGCTGCTTTCACATAGGTTTTCGACTGTTCAACTTCTGTTCATACTATGAACAAAAACATCGCATTCCTACAGAAAATGCATCAGCAACCATGAACCAAGCCTTGGGTGCAACCATATAAGCAATATATAGCAATTGGCAAAACACGTCAAAATGCAAGAAAGTGACTGTATTTTCACAAAGTTCTTCCTCAAAATTCCTCCTCTTCTTTTTCAGATCTGTAGGCGTTGTGTTTAGAAAAAAAAACATAAATTGAGGAATTAGAATAAAATCATCACAGAGAATCATGTAGTAAAAACTGAGAGAAAGATGATGGGATTGGGGACACTCCTCAAACTTTATGTTGTAGTTCTATGACTATATCCGAGTCTTTTGCCTTTTTTCAAACTACACCACAAATTACTTTCTAGACAACTGAATCTGCCAAGAAAATTCAATTTTATTTTTAGTTTGGAGGCCCTGCAGTTTGCAGATTGGACATTAGAGAGCAGTATGAGTTGAAACAAAAATGAAGTACCTGATATGTTGTGACCTTAGTTTCAACAGATTCTCACTTAACTCTCGCACTCTGGGTATTGCTCCTCCTACGACAGAAAATGGCTGCATAAGAACACATGAGTTCATGTAGGATAGAGTTGTGTTCTGGTATTGGTTAGTTCAACAAAAAATAAGATAGTAACAAAGGGCATCAAACTATTTGCATAGTTGTAGCTACCTCTGCACAAATATAATTCTTGCATCATGTGCATCGCAGTTACCTTGAACAACAACAATAATAATAATTCTCCCTGTCATCAAACTCTCACCGGAATAAGATCAGCTGCAGGTAAAAATTCAAGCTAATGATTGACGTACACCAAATTTTTTTTAGTCACCCTCGCTTCACTGTAAGAAATATAGCCTAGTTCCACCATGATTATATGAAGCAAAACGACATAAACCGGCTTAGATCGAAGGAACCCAATGAGTCTTGCTGCAAAGATGGGGGAGAGTGATTGGGAAAGCTGACCTTGGCATCGACCATCCCTGATGACTCCTCCCGATTAGTGCTCCTCTCGTCTCCCTCCCATATTTTCTTCACCGGCGACCAATGCTCCTCCCTGATCGGTTACTCGCCGGCGTCGCCCCTGCGCTCCAGATCCGGCGAGGAAATCGACTGGCCCGGCCTCCTTGTCTCCCCTCCTGCTGCAGCCGCAAGGCTCCCCGGAGGAAGACGCGAAGGAGGGAGATGAGGAGAGGAGAGGTTGCTTGCAAGGACAGAGAGCGTGGACAAGAGAAAAGGGGTGGTGGCGGCGCTAAATCAACCGAGGCCATGAGCAGGGGTGGGGCGGCGGCCGCGGTAACCCTAGCCGCCACTCAGAGAGGAGAAATGAGAGAGAGAGAGAGAGAGGACGAGCAGGGGATCGACGGTTCGACGCTTTTTACCTTTTTTTCTTCCTATATGGCATAGTAAATGCCAGGTGGATCACCCCAGCGATCGTGCTTTGTGTGTACGTTAATCTCTATTCCTAATGAAGCAGTTGGTAGTCTCGCTTCCAGGTTTTTTTTAGTCCCACCTTCCATGATTTTTTTCCATACCTCCTCCCACTCAGACTTAGCCACCACGAACCAAAAAAACCTTGTGCTGCGGCACCAACCCGCACCCATGCACATACGAGCGAAAAAAGACCTACGATGATTAACCAACGAAAAAAAATCTACGAAGATTAACCAGCGACAAAAAAACCTAAACCTATCGCCCGCACCTACGAGCGACGTCTCCTGCCCTGGAGCGAGGTCTCCCTTCTTCCCTTCGCCGCCCTTCATCCCTTCGCCGCCGCGCTTCACTCGCCGCCCTCCATCCGCGCTGAACACATCCAGGATCCGCCGCAAAACACGTCCAGGATCCGGCGCTAATCCTGGACAAGGAGACGCCGACGAAATATTGCTTCGCCGCCGGCCTCCATCCGACACGTCCAGTATCCAGCCTGAACACGTCCTGGATCCGAGATATAGGTATTACTCGATACAGCCATCACATGGCATACATCAATCGCATCTCATACATCTCACAGCTCATACATCCATCGCATGTCGTACAGCCATGGCATGATCATTTTACTCCTGACGCGAGTGCTTTCACAGAGATGCTTTCACATAGTAGATGCAAATTAGATGGCTTTCAGAAGTACTTTCTCTCTAATCACCACTTCAAGACATCCAAAATCTTGTGCTTCTGCCATACCAAAAAAATCAGTTAGAAATCTTCCAGCTTATCAAGAATCACTGCAAGACTGCCATATTGTTTTTTGTTCTACACATCTTAGGGTTTGGAATTAGTAATTAGGGTTGTTTTTCATGTTAAAAATAGACTCAAGTACACATGTTTACAGTCGGCAACTGGCAATTTTTTGTTGCCAAGGAGTGTCCTGCACTTATATAAATATGATGATAAATTCCTGTTTTGTAACACACTGGGGCACAAGTCAATTTGTTCAACAAAAAATGGCACAGATGAAAACACAGACAATAACTCACCTTGTCATTGTTGGATTGCATGGTGCTAATCGTGTGAGATAAGCATGCCTGGGAATAAACCTTTGGTTGCTTCCACCTGTGCTCCGTAGTTTTGAATGATGTTAAAACCTTAACTGAACTTAAAGTCCACAGGATATAGTTGAGGAACAGCAGATAGAACAATAACACTTGCATCTCAATAATTCTGTAACTGAAGGCGCATACTAAAAAGATCCTATAGTCAAGACATTTTTGCAGCTCAACTATATACAGTATGTCAAAGATGTAGAAGAAAGTACCATCTTGGGTAAGATCATCAAAGATCGACATGATTTCATTCTTCAAATGGCTCTGTTCAACAGTGGAAGCTGCCCTTCTGACCATAGGCATGTCATCTTGGCATAACTGGCCATAAATAGTCCTAAGTTCTGTTTTCAACGGATCGGTGGCACTTGGATAGGCTAAATGGAAAAGACCACTGGATGATACTCGAGCTGTAAACCACTCACCAACCGCTAGCCTCTGAAAAGATTAAAGACTCGTTGAACGAACAGGCATGAAGATATCAACAGAAAATAAAACTGCATTGCTACATTTATCTAAGTACTCCCTCTGTAAAGAAATATAAGACTTTTTAGATCACTCTCCCGTGATCTAAAAAGTCTTATATTTCTTTACAGAGTACATCAGTATTTCCAATGAACAGCCATATGTAGGATCAAGTCACTATGCAGAAGAATACAATGCAAACGCAATTACCTAAAAGGCAAGAAGCAAGCCAAGCACTCCCTGGGAACACTTGATCAAGTCACTATGCAGAAGAACACTTGATTCCAACCGAAAACAGTACTGGAGGGCTCTACAACACTTGATTCTGTTTTAGTTGCAACCAAGTATCTACTTTATTTAAGTTTGTCGATAAAGCTGATTTTCCTGATCCTGTAATCCTTGTTCTGTCAAGCCAAACATCTCATTTTATTTAAGTTTCCATGACTATATTGTTTATTTGTCTTTTTCTAAATTTTTATGAACACTTCTGTTTTTCTGTCGAGCACTAACAAAGAGCAAATTGTGATCTTATTTTAACAGGGAGCAAACTGCATAGCAAGATCAATAATGAATGGTTCAAGTCATGTATTACAAGTTACAATGAGCAGGATGTAGTCAAGTCAGTTGATGATAAGGATATTATTCAAACATTTACTGCAATGAGGTCTCGGAAAGGGCATTTGCCTCGTGATTGTCTTTAGTGTGCTATTGGTATTCGGTATGTTCCATGTGACCATCTCTATTCTTCCAAGCTTTCGATTTTTAATATATTCACATCACACAACTAAATTATTTCAATTACAAATCTATTTTTTGTCTTGTAGTGCCTTCTAGGATTTTGGCAACACAGCGAGCTTGCAGCAGGGTCAGAGAAGGGCGTGTTGTGATGGACCTCCGCTCCACTGCGGATGCCTAAGCAGCGATGAGACGCTTCACGGAATCAAGTCTCTGAGTCTCTCTGCATGCGCTGCGGCGAGAGTATAAGTGCCTTGATCTGTGGCACAGCTCCTAACTAAAGGAAATATGCCCTAGAGGCAATAATAAAGTTATTATTTATTTCCTTATATCATGATAAATGTTTATTATTCATGCTAGAATTGTATTAACCGGAAACATAATACATGTGTGAATACATAGACAAACAGAGTGTCACTAGTATGCCTCTACTTGACTAGCTCGTTAATCAAAGATGGTTATGTTTCCTAACCATGAACAAAGAGTTGTTATTTGATTAACGAGGTCACATCATTAGTTGAATGATCTGATTGACATGACCCATTCCATTAGCTTAGCACCCGATCGTTTAGTATGTTGCTATTGCTTTCTTCATGACTTATACATGTTCCTATAACTATGAGATTATGCAACTCCCGTTTACCGGAGGAACACTTTGGGTACTACCAAATGTCACAACGTAACTGGGTGATTATAAAGGAGTACTACAGGTGTCTCCAATGGTAGATGTTGGGTTGGCGTATTTCGAGATTAGGGTTTGTCACTCCGATTGTCGAAGAGGTATCTCTGGGCCCTCTCGGTAATACACATCACATAAGCCATGCAAGCATTATCACTAAGATGTTAGTTGTGAGATGATGTATTACGGAACGAGTAAAGAGACTTGCCAGTAACGAGATTGAACTAGGTATTGGATACCGACGATCGAATCTCGGGCAAGTAACATACCGATGACAAAGGGAACAATGTATGTTGTTATGCGGTCTGACCGATAAAGATCTTCGTAGAATATGTAGGAGCCAATATGGGCATCCAGGTCCCGCTATTGGTTATTGACCGGAGACGTGTCTCGGTCATGTCTACATTGTTCTCGAACCGTAGGGTCCGCACGCTTAATGTTACGATGACAGTTATTATGAGTTTATGCATTTTGATGTACCGAAGGTTGTTTGGAGTCCCGGATGTGATCACGGACATGACGAGGAGTCTCGAAATGGTCGAGACGTAAAGATTGATATATTGGAAGCCTATGATTGGACATCGGAAGTGTTCCGGGTGAAATCGGGATTTTACCGGAATACCGGGAGGGTTACCGGAACCCCCCGGGAGCTAGATGGGCCATAATGGGCCTTAGTGGAAAAGAGAAGGGGCTGCCCTAGATGGGCTGCGCGCCTCCCCCTTCCCGTAGTCCTATTAGGACTAGGAAAGGGTGGCCGGCCACCTCCTCCTCTTTTCCCCTCCAAGGAATCCTAGTTGGACTAGGATTGGAGGGGGAATCCTACTCCCAGTAGGAGTAGGACTCTCCTGCGCCTCCCTCCTTGGCCGGCCAGCCCCTCCTCCCTTGCTCCTTTATATACGGGGACAAGGGGCACCTCTAGACACACAAGTTGATCCGTGAGATCGTTCCTTAGCCGTGTGCGGTGCCCCCTGCCACCAAATTCCACCTCGATCATACCGTTGTAGTGCTTAGGCGAAGCCCTGCGTCGGTAACACATCAAGATCGTCACCACGCCGTCGTGCTGACGGAACTCTTCCTCGATGCTTTGCTGGATCGGAGCCCGAGGATCGTCATCGAGCTGAACGTGTGCTAAGAACTCGGAGGTGTCGGAGTAACGGTGCTTGGATCGGTCGGATCGGGAAGACGTACGACTACTTCCTCTACGTTGTGTGATCGCTTCCGCAGTCGGTCTGCGTTGGTACGTAGACAACACTCTCCCCTCTCGTTGCTATGCATCACCATGATCTTGCGTGTGCGTAGGAATTTTTTTGAAATTACTACGTTCCCCAACACTAACCCCATTTCGGGAGGAGAAGGATGGGAGGTGTGTAGAATTCGGCGCCAAGGGAGACGATCGAGATGGTGGAGCAGAATCCAAAGGATGCCGGGAGACCAAGTAGAGGAGAGACAACACCCGGAGCCCATCAATCCAGTGAGCAGTGTGTGCTGTTCTTGGTGACCGATTTTGTGATGCAGGTGTTCTGGCCCAACTTCTTATTTTCCTTCTTTGTGGTTCGTCTGCTGCAGTGAGCGGGGGATTGCTAACTTTGTGGTATTTTTCTGCTCTGAATGATGCCCATGATTTGATCTATGAACTTAACACGATCATGGTTCTGATTTGGTTGCTCCTTGCAGATCACCGCACAGGTAACCTGCTGAGCCGATATCGACGCCAAGTGCGGCGATGCCTCTTCCGATGATTGGGAGGGCGAGTTCTTCCTGGCCTTTACCAAGATCAACTATGAGGTGAGGCCATTGACCTTGAACTGAACAGATTAATTGTTGTTAAAAGGTTGCTTCCAGTTTAACATTTGTTTTTGAAAATGTACTGCATGGTCCAACTAGCAAGAGGACGCTTTCTTACAAGTGGTATAACACGGAGGAAGTGATTCTTGTAAAGAAAATGTAAGTATGATTTGCATAACTATGCCTTTTTGGTATATATCCTTTTAATTTACTTGTACATTATGTGCTGCACTAGGATTATATATATGTTTTGTGCTACAGGTTAGGTTGTGGTTCAGTGTGGCATTCTGGTATATGTTTCGAGGTACTGGAGGAGATCCTTTTGGTGCACCTACAAAGAACTGGCCTTGGGAGGATGGCACAAATTCCCTGGCCATGGCTAAGACTAAGAGAAGAAGTATGGGAATTACCTGATCTTGTGTCTTAGGTCCATGGCTGGAATCAACAACTTATGCTTCGATTTCTGTTTCGGTGATATCTCAATTCGAGTTCATGAAGAAGCTTGGAGTTGACAGGTGGTGCTTCCATGACAGGGACATCGCCCCTGATGGCAAAACACTCGCGTTGGATTTTATTAGAATGATTCTTGAAGTTGCAAGTTGCAACCTCGAGTTAGGGGAATTGAGATGGGTAGTGACCGACATTAGAGAAGGTTTATTATGATTGTATTTACAAGGGTACATGACTATGTTTTCAGCACAAGGAATATGGTTGTTGATGGTTTATGCCCCGGCTGCGCCCACATCTTCCCGACACAAAGTTCGAGACCAAGTTCTAACCCCTGTACCCAATCTACCTTCATGGATCTTGTCTCTCACTAACCAAGAGCACCAATTCAACTCAACAGATTGACAAAAGAGATGAACCTAGAGTTTGAGGCTTGGGTAGTGTGGACATTGACGTGATGATGACTGTTGTATGGTGGTCAAGTGGTGCCACTTCCCGTCGCCACATGCTGCTTAGTCTGCTCATTGAAGGTGCTCTCTGTTGGTGTTTGGCTGCTGCTGCTGCTGTAGGTCAAGGTATGTACGTAGCATCTTCTTGCAATGGATTTTGTTTTATGGCTATATACCAATTATTTTGGTATAGATTTGTGATTTTTGTTCCATCCACTTAACCTAGTGTTTTTAATGAGTTGTGTCCGTTCCAGAAGGCGAGTCTCATGTGCGGGCACAACCCGACCAGCTTATAAACGGGCCTCCATGTGCCGGGCCGTGCAAGGCCCATTTATTGGGTGGGGTAACCTGTTGGCCACAAATGCCGACAAGGAGACCTCTTGTATGACATCTGTGGATGTCAATATGCCTGCAAGCATGGCAAATGAGTCGGCCCACTCTGGCACAATTTTTCTCTCTCTTTGGTTTTCTACCTAGTTTTCTTCCAAAAAAGCGATTGTTGATTTTATGGAGCTAAATATTTGATAACCTATTTAAAAGATAAAAATATTTTACAAAATTCAGTATGTGTTTCTATAAAAAGGTTCAGTGTATATATAAAAAGTTCACCGTATATTTCAAAATGTTTAGTGTGTATTAAAAAATGTCATCATATAATTAAAAAGTTCATCATATACTGAAAATGTTCAATGTATATAAAAAATGTTAATTGTATATAAAAAGGTTCAGTGTGTATTTGATAATGTTTACTGTGTACTAATGAAATTTCAGTGTGTATTTGAGAAAGAAACGATAAAAAATAAAAATAAAATATGAAAAGGAAAAAGGTAAAATCCAAAGAAAACACACAGAAAAATAACAAAAGAAAACCAGCTTCTGGTCACGAACGAAAAAACATAACGAAGCCAGAACGCAGATCATACGCGCCGAATGGGCCGGCACATTTCGCCTCTGGCTTCAGCGAAGCGGCAAGCGTCATATAGGATCCACCGCCCACGAGTAGAGCTGCTCGGACTCCCAGGGGTTGTTTGGATAGCGGATATTAGGCTCAGATATATACAAAACGAGTTTATAGCTGATTTTCAGCTAAACCGGTTTTACTAATTATTTTATGGTGAACGGGTTTACAGAAAATTATGTTTGAGTTGGAAATATTAAAATTGAGTCTGTACAGTTCATTGTTTGGATAACCTATTCGTTTTCTGCCCACTACTGAGCCCGTGACCTTCTCTTTCCTTCTTCCCCAATCGTCCTTGACTTGAGTATGAGACAAAGCTCTTGCCTATGATTCCTCTTCCTCTCAGGCGAGTGCTCGCCTCTGGTCGGGCCTAGCACGACTCCGTGTGCCACCGTCGTCGGCAGCTTCCTTGTGTCATCGATGTCGTCGTACCGCCTCACCATACCCTCCTGCAAAGGCTCTGCCCCGTCTTGCCGCTCACCTTCCCTCAGACCACCAAGCTTTCCTTGGTTGCCGTTGCTGAGGTCGTCGGACCGTCCTCGTCGTCCCCACCCCGGCGCAGGTCTGCCCTGCTGCTCGAGCTCAACCCACATGTATGTCGCCCCTCGTGGCCAGCCGTCCAGGAAAGTATGCGAACGGAGCCGTCAAACGTTGGCCGCAACACTCGTGAGAGTGATGTCCATGGCGGCGGTCATGCCGGGGCTGGAGCTTAGCCTATGCCTACTACAGGAAGTTTCAATGAATGGGCATGTTCGTCACGGTCGCTCAGTTAAACGATAGGTAAATATTTGATTTTTGGATTACTTGAGCTTGGAGCTTGATCGACCGATGGGGCGGAGTAAAGTAGTTGCGCTCAGTATATGCTAATTGTGTTTATAGAAAAACGACAAATACTCATTTTTCCACAAACCTGAAATCTTGGGTTTCTGAAAACTAAGTTTCCTAAATCCATGAATTAGTTAGAGTAGCCAAACAAGATTTTATTTGGTTAAATCGTTTCTCTAATTTATAGAGATTGAGTTTTGTATATCCTCTCCATCCAAACAACGCCTTAAGGAAGTTTGCTGCTGCGAATCAACCTGTGGTTGAGTTGGTTAGGTGGACAGTGGTATCCCCAACCAATCAGGGTTCAAATCCTGATGCTCGCATTATTCTTGAATTTATTTTAGGATTTCCGGCGATGCGCTTTTAGTGGGAGGAGACGTTCCCGTCGACGACGAGGCGTCTAGGGTGTCTGTACTGATGATAAAAAAAAAAAGTTTGCTGCTGTACCACAGTCAACACACGCCACCTGCGCCCCCGCTTCGCCGCGCAGCGCACACCAATCTGCCCACGCGCCGCCCGGCCTCTCCTCTCTCTTCTTCCTACGCGCGCCGAGAGAAGATGGGGAAGCGATGGATCCCGCTCGAGGCCAACCCCGACGTCATGAACCAGGTGAGCACGGCCTCCTCCCCCCTCCCCCCACCCCCGGTGCTAGGGTTTTGCTTCCTTTTCGTTTCGGGCGCGCTCTCGCTCACAGACGGCGCTTCCGCCGCGTGTTGGCGCCGATGCCTGCAGTTCATCTGGGGACTGGGAGTCACCGAGGGGGAGGCGCAGTTCTGCGACGTCTACGGCCTCGACGACGAGCTGCTCGCCATGGTGCCCCAGCCCGTCCTCGCCGTCATCTTCCTCTACCCGCTCACCTCCCTGGTAAAATTCCCCGTGATCTCCCTCGAGAGGCCTTCTTCGCTTTCGATTATGCGATGCGGAATTGTGATTGGTTTGTTGCTTTCCGGGGTGAGCAGGATGAGAAGGTGGAGGAATACGATGCTTCTGCCACCTCGACTGCAGGGGGCAAGGTACGGCTGTGTTCGTTCTGTTCACTTTTTGTTACTCCAAAGCGCACCTACTGTGTTCGACCGAATGCTTCAGCAACGCTGTGCTCCTTTAACCCTAGATTGGTGCCTAGGTAGAGAAGGTCTAATTTAACTGTCTTGCTAACATACCTTCCAACTTTGAGGTAGGTAGGGTCTTTTGTTAACCAGATGTTTGTCTGAAATAGAGTCATGTTTCTTGTACAATGTCGTGTTACAACAGCATCATGACAATGCCTTCTTCTTTTATGTTGTACTGTTGCAGAGGTCCAGAAAAATGTTGATCTTGGTAATTATTGTTTCTATTTTACCAAACAGTTGTTGTTTATGATTTTTTTTCCTTGTTGAGTCGTGATCTTTCCCCCTACCCACAGTCTGGCACATTATTCTGTTGTTCATATTACAGGTATAAGTGTATGACAATGAAATCTGTAATCATGTGTGCTCAACCAAAGCACAAGTGGCCTGCTTTAGAGATTAGTTTGGATGGAACTGAGTGCTTAATTTTTGTTATTGGTTGAATTATAAATTCTTTGAGTGCAACCATACGGACTATTTTTTTGAGTCCTATAAATGTATATGTTGACTTTACTATTTAATAAAGCCATTATCCTAGTTATTCTGCAATCACATAAATTATGGGCATTTTAGGTTGAAAACACTTTGTTTGCCATACTCAAGTTAGATGTGCCACAACAGATTAGGTTAAGGATATTATTCTTTTGAGCCTGTGTGCATTGTGCCTTACTAACATTTGGTAACTTGCCAACTTACCTCATATACGAAGTGTGGCATGACATTTATCCAAGACAATGATTGCTATGTTGCTCACCTGTGTGTACTGTTGCTTAGTTTTGCACCATAGCCTTCAGAGAGAGAATGCATAATCAAACACAACAGATCTTGGCCATGTTTGGCATTGTTGTGGATTACCATAATCTTTTTGTCTCGCTTTGTGGTTTTACTTATTTTAGTGTCTGTTTGACCCTCTTTTGCCTGCTTTTGTGGCTAATTTTCTACTCCCTCCGTTCCGAATTACTTGTCGCAGAAATGGATGTATCTAGAATTAAAATACATCTAGATACATCCATACCTGCGACAAGTAATTCGGAACGGAGGGAGTACAGCGGATTGTTAAATAAGCACAACACGTACCAGTTCAGCAACCACGAATCAAGCCTTTATTCTGCCAATCATATTTCACGTCACCGGAGGCTTTTTGATACCCTGTCTATATTGCATTTTTCAGCATGTTATTCAGTAAACAATGTTTCACCCTTGATTCCTCTTTATAGGGTCTTGCCTGTATTATTTTCTTGATCTATCCTGCATGTTGAGAGTGCCAGTAAACAGTAGATAGATCCAAATTCTCTTTTATTTCACTTATGCATGATGTCAAACTGCACATTAGTTTGCAGGTCACTGGAACTTGAGCACATGCTCAAATATTTAGGCCTCCTTTGGTTCATAAGATTGGAAAATCATAGGAATAGGAAAGTCATAGGAAATGAGATGACATGCATCTCAAATCCTATGCATAGGAATAGAAAAGGAGATGGCCTTTGATTCACACCATAGGATTTTTTCCATTGAGTCTAGGCTAATGTTTATTTTCCTATGAAATGTGGAGGATAGAAAGAAATCCTCCATAGGAATAGGATTTCATTCCTACAAACCAAAGAGCTCTGAAGGAATTTTTCCTATAGAAATCCTATCCTATGAAAATTCTACAAAATTCCTCCAAACCAAAGGAGGCCTTAGATCTGTTTTGGTGGGAAAAATATTATCAAGTGGTGGGGTGTATGCAGATAAGGTTTACCTTTCTAATCCAATAACTTTAACTTGGTATGTAGGATTCAAGCAAGAAGGTGTACTTTACAAAACAGACTGTTGGCAATGCTTGTGGAACAGTTGGTGTTATTCATGCAATAGGGAATGCTGCATCCGACATCAAGCTGGGTAATTGTTGCTACTTTTCATTACACTTAGATAATGCGCTGCATTCTATGGGCTACTATTGCACAGAAGGAAAGCTGCCAGTTAGCAACAATCCAATAGACAGAAAAACTTTAATCAAGTGATGCTTTCTCAGTGATTCAATATTTTTTCAAGTGGTCCCAAACAATATGGCAAGCATCCAACACTCTGCTTGGTTTGGTCATAATATAAATTAGTTGCACCTGGTTTTTGAACTTCAAAGCATCCCCTGTTTTGCTGCTTTTACTAAAATGGGCAAAATGTTACATAGGATGTAGTGAAAGTGGCTTGACTGTGTTGAGAATTGAGAGTAGATGATCAGCAAATGTAAAAGAAGAAATAGTACTCCCTCCGATCCATATTACTTGTCGCTCAAACGGATGTATCTAGCACTGAAATACGTCTAGATACATCAATTTCAGCGACAAGTAATATCGATCGGAGGGAGTAATGACTTTTATGACTATTTCACATGATTTTCAGCATATACCCAACTCAATAGTTCATATCCTGATCTAACTTTCTAGCACATTAAACGCATCTGCTAATATATATGCATTTGGTTGCTTTAGAGTTGCTCCAATAGTTTATTCTATTTAGTGTTTACCCCTGACCTTTTTTTAGATGTCATGCACCTATTTAACAAGCTTAAACACGAACGTATCACACGGCTACTTTAGGTTTGGATTCTGGCTACTTTGACCTGTAGCAAGGTTTATTGACTCCTTTCTTCTTTGCAGTTGAGGGATCTTATTTTGATAGGTTTTATAAACAAACAGCTGATATGGATCCAGTTCAGGTTAGTATCTGGAAATAGATAAATTCATTGATATCTCCATAATGAACTTATGTATTATCCTCATGCACAACATGTTTGCTATCTTTAGCGTGCTGTCTTTCTCGAGGAGGATGATGAGATGGAGGGTGCTCATGCTGTTGCTGCTACTGCTGGTGACACTGACGTAACCACTCTCATCCCATTCTTATTGATTGTCCACTAAATATATATACTCGGCTTTGCAAGGAATAACCAATTGCATTATGATAGTACCACACTTCAGTTGTGGAAAAATAAGTTTAAATGGGCCTTTAGGGCGATTTGCCTTGTCCAAAATAGTGATGGTAGGAAATACGACCATATCAAAGCTATCCTCAAATTTGAGGTTGGAATGTGCGCCTTTTACCAATTGTCTTCCTTGTGCAGGTAAACGTTGAGGTGAATGAACATTTTGTCTGTTTCTCCTGTGTTGATGGTAGGTAGCACACTAGCCTACTTTAATACTAAAATATTATTGGCAGTAGTTATCTGTTGGCTAACAAATATGTAATTTGTTTTGGCATGCAACAGGTGAACTTTATGAGCTTGATGGACGAAAATCAAAACCGATATCTCATGGCCCTTCATCACCTGAGACCTTGCTGCAGGTCAAATATTCGTCCCCATCTTCTATTTTATACTTATATGACATAAAAGAGTGCTTTTATTATTGGACTGTGACAAATCTGATTTCAGATTTTTAGCATTTCCGATATTATGTTGCTTTTTCTATCGTCCTGTTGGCTGTTTGTTTTATTAAAAAGCTTGTCACTGTTTTTTCATTTGTAAATGGAAGTTGTAAATTATATCTTCACATCATCCTAAATTAGTAAAATATGCTCGGTATTGAGCTTGCTGTTCAGCAAACATTTCCTCATCTTTTCTGATGCCTTCATTGTTTAGTGGTTTTAATTTCTGGATTTGGTTGATTCCCTCTATATTTTAACTTAATAACCGTGGATTTTTTTTAAAAATCTGTTCTCAGGATGCTGCAAAAGTCATCAAGGCCAGAATTGCGACGAACCCTAACTCGTTGAACTTCAACGTCATGGTTCTTTCAAAACAGTGAATCGGTGATGTAAGGTGGAATGGATAGGCTTGGTCTTTTCCATTCTCATGGGCTGGTGCCTGATAGTCAGCATAGCCCGTCGGAAAAACAGAGACTTGTTGCCTAGTAAACTGTGCTCTTTGTGCAAAAGTTATGTCTTTGTCTTCTGGCTTTTGTATCAGAAATAAAAAAAGGAGTATTAACTGCTGGATTGAAAAATGTCTACTATACTTTTGGTGCCTTTTATCGTTCTTATTCCTATCAAACCGACGGCAGCTTTAGACGCAAGATGAGGGAATGCATTTCTATTCAAAATTTCAAATACACAAGTTATACCATAAAATCCAGCTGAAACAGTCATGAAAAAGAAGTCACAACTCAGTTATCTCTGTTTTGCTCTCGCATTTCTTTCATATTTCAAAACCCTACAAGGACTAAAATCTTATAGTGTGTGTGGAAAGGAAATATCTCCAAAACCAACGTGGTATGTACTGTATGCGACTACTGCACGTCGCTGCCGTGTCTGCACGCCGCGTCGAGAGCGGTGGCAAGCGACGCCGAGAAGGTGGCCATGGCCTGGAACACCGCCGGCAGCGTCCTCTGCACGCCGGCGACCGCCGAGGACCTGGTGGCGTCGATGGCCATGGCGTGCCTCTTCATCTCGCCCTCGAGCTTCCTCCGGCACGCGTCGATCTCCTCCTTGCGCTGCACCACCTCGTTGTGCGCGTGGTGCACCTGCCGCATGTCGTGCTCCATCCAGTGCCTCCCCCGGCTCCACAGCGCGAGCCCCGCCGGCGCGTACGAGTCGTAGTGGCTCTTCTCCACCTGCCGCAGCATCCGGGACTTGCGGTCCAGCTCGCGGGTGCACTGCGCCACCCGCCGCGCCGCACGGAGCTCGTCGCCCTGGTGCGCGTACAGCGCGTGGGTGGCGCCGGCGAAGTTCCTGATCGACCTGAGCACCTCGGCGCAGTGCACGCCGTCCAGCGCCTGCCTCCACCGGTCGACGAAGGCGGCGAGCTCCGCGGCGACGGGGGAGGCCGGGGCGCCGTCCACGGACGGCGCCAGCGTCAGCTTGAGCCATCCGTGCAGGGCGGCGACGTAGTCGCGCTGGTGCTTGGCCAGGTGGCCCAGCGCGGCGCACCAGGCCGACATGGCGGCCTCCAGCGCCCGCGTCGCCCCGTGCTGGATCTCCGTGGTCGCGTCCATGGACGTCCGGCCGCTGAGGCCGCGCAGCTGCTGCGCGATCAGGCACTGCGCCTCGTGGTGCTGGCGCATGGCCTTCCACATGTCGCGCGTGGCGTGGCAGAGCCCCAGCACCTGGCGCGCGAGGTGGGTGTCCCGGAGCTCGGAGATGGCCGCGGAGCCGGCGTGCGCGGCCTCGGACGCCGTGGCGAGCTGCGCGCGCGCCCTGTTCCACGCGCCCTTGAGCTTCTGGATGTCCACGTTGATCTTCCTGCTGTACTCCTGGTCCCGGAGCGCCGCCAGCTTCTTGTCGTGGCGGACCTGCAGCCGCTCCCTCGCCTTCACCTCCTTGTACAGCTTCTTCTCCCAGACCATGAGCTGCTGCAGTGTGGAGCTATGCCGCTTGCCGATCCGGTCGTGCATGCCGTCGACCCCGTCGTGCGAAACTGACGGCGACGACATGCAGCAAAGCACGCCAAAGAAGCTGCTCGCTCCACCTGCAGAATATTTCACATGCACTCTGTTAAATGTCAGCTTCGAATGTCTCACACGTGCGACGCTGGCAAGTGGAGGTTTGCGAGACACTCAGGCAGCAGGGTGGCTCACCACTGTACTCGGCGTTGCCGGCCTCGAGGAGTTTCGACACCGGGTCGCCGGCGGCGGTAGCCCTGAGGAAGTACTCCTCCAGCCCCGCGGCGACCTCCGCGAGGCTCCGGTGCCTCACGGCCACCCGCAGGTCCTCCCCGCCAACGACGCCGCCCTCCGTCCACGCGGCGGCGGGAGGCGCCTCGGCAGCGGCAGCGGCAGCGCGATCCTGGTGCGCCGGCTGGATGGAGCGGAGGAGCGGCGGCGGCGTGGAGGGGGCGGGCGCCGGGCGGTGCACGAGCACGGCGGGCGGGGTGTGGTCGGAGACCGGGAGCGGCTCGCCGAGCGCGAAGTGGGTGAGCGCGGACGCCACGAGGCCGAGCGAGCCGAGGTAGCCGGCGTGCGAGGCCGCGAGCTGGCGCCGCGCCCGCACCGCCTCCCGCATGAGCCGGCGCCGCTCCCTGCACCGCCTCGTGTGCTCCCGCGCCGCCGCGCGGGCCGCATCCCCCTGCTGGCGCGACCACGCCATCCCCATTGCCCGCGTTCGCTTCGCGAGCAGGAGGTGCCGTGGAGGGGTGGATGGAGGAGGAGGCTCTCGATCGACGGGAGTGGGAGTGAGAGTGAGCCTGGCTATGAGCGGCGAGCACACACTGGAGAGGATGCGGAGCTCGGGAAGTTGAGCTAAGCTAAGTAAGGATCGCGATATATAGGTGTGGTATTGTGTGCTAGTAGAAGGCTTCCTTGAGGGACGTGATTGATTATCGGTCGGTGTCGATCGGCGGGGCGGCGCGTTGTTGTTTATGAACGATCAGTCAGTCAGCATAAGAAAGGCGAAAGGCAAAGCTGGGGGAAGAATGATACTGCTAAGGAAAGTGGTAGGAGAAAAAGGAACGCGCGTTTCGCTTGTTCGGATGGATGTATTTCGGGGGTTTGGTTGGTACACCAGAAGCTCGCGGCCACGTACTATACCGCTGCTGCTTAATTATTTGGCACGCTTTGGAGAGCAGGGTGAGTGAGTGTATGCAGACACGCACTATCTATCTCCCGGTCTTCATTTTGCTGATTCAGTGTCGGTTCGGTAGTGCGAGTGCTGTGTACGTAGACGGACGAAATGCGCGCGCTTTACGTAACTTTAGATAGATAGATAGATAGATAGATAGATAGATAGATGCGTGGAGGTGGAGCGTATTGCTCTCCACTCTCGGCTAATGTATTCTTGTCTAGCTAGTGTAATTTACTCGGTGGAGTACTATACTTAATTAGTTAAATGCCCATACGTTGCCACGGACCAATATGTGATTTATCGTAAGGCCATTCAGCTTCAACGCTTCAGTCATTGAGTCATTTGTTACCGTGCTATATAAATCCTTCTATGTTTTCTTCAAGCTTGTAAAATTGTCGTAGTCATTCGCATCATCCCTAACCTACACACTGATTTCTATCATCCCTGACCTACGAACAAACAAATAAATATATCATGAGTCGCTCTGCTTCAGCTATTATATTTTCACCTTGCTCCAAATCCACATGCCTTTTGTCTAAGTCGCTAAATTGCCATAGTCATTCCCATCGTCCCTAACTTCTAATGGCTTGCAGCATTGTCGTCCACTCCCTCTAAGTTATGAAAAATTCAACAATCCCTAAAACAATTTAGCAATGCCATGGATCATAAATCACAAAGTCCTCTCATTTTCTTAGCATTGCATTAGAGCTCACAGTTCCACTTGTATGAATCATCCTACCTCAAGTTTAGAATAAAGACTTTGATGATGAGAATTATATATTTATTCATAACACAATTAATTAAAATATAAGAACTGTGATTGCCTTTTACCGAAAAAGGGTTCCCGCCTGCTCTCTATTCCAAAGCAACCAACACCGAACACATAGCATTGCTGGCGAGTAGCACATGAAGCCCAAAAGAGAAAGAAGAAGAAACAAATGCCAACAACGACAGATCGACAAAGCGTGGATGACCCGCCACCGCTGCGCCCTCCGGAACCAAACTACCACAGCCCGCGGCCCCGATCCGCCACTTACCAAGCAACACCTCCAAGAAGGCACGCGACGCCAACGACGCTGCTGCCTAGACGAGTCCCAGGGTTTCCCCCGGCACACGGAGGGAAATGGGGTATGGTTACCACCGATACCCTCTAAGAAGGAATGGTGGCACCCGCATCGGAGCCGGACGAACCGGCAAGGATTTCTCCCGCACTCCAAACCACACTACCCAACCAGAGCCGACCAGGCAAACCACCGCCCAACACCATGCGCCATCGTGGTTGCGTCACGACCCACACTGTCTCATGGCGAGCACCACCACGAGGCCAAGAAAGACCGGAGAACAGTGCTAAGCGACGGGAGCAGCAGCACCGAAGCCGAGCGGGAGGGAACCACCTCCACCGCAGTTGTGCGAGAGGCTCGCGCCTCCGGCACCGTCGCGGTCGCGGTCCAGACACGGCAGCAGGGCATACCAGGCCACCCCTGGCCCAGCCAGGCCCAAAACGGGCCTGTTAAGCCTCGCCAGCTACGCTGCAGCAGGCCGGGGTCGTCGCCGCCAGAACCCAGCACCCAACCATTTGTTGCGAAAAAGTTTTGGTACGTTTTGACTTTTTCTGAATTTTTTAAAAATAAAATACGTAACCAGGTGTAATTACCACCTTGTTCCAAAGGATATTTTCCCTTGAAGCTGCCGATATAAACCTCAGAGTCCATAGATACAAACCTCACGTTAACATAGATATCTGATGTCTTAGACACACCTTGATCCAAAAGTTTGCACCCACCTATGGGCAGTGAATGCAAAACCAGTGAGCTGCTCACCGAAATACTCCTTTGGTTTATAAGAATTTTATAGGAATTTCATAGGGTAGGATTTTTTAGGAAAAATTCCTATGGAGCCCTTTGATTTGTAGGAATGGAATCATATTCCTATGGAGGAATTCTTCATATCCTTCATATTTCATAGAAAAATAAACATTAGCCTAGACTCAATGGAAAAAATCCTATGATGTGAAACAAAGAACATCTTCTTCCCTATTCCTACTCATAGGATTTGAGATGCATGTCATCTCATTTCCTATGACTTTCCTATTCCTATAATTTTCCTATCCTGTGAACTAAAGGAGGCCTCAACCATATCGTTCCTCTATCGAATACATATCAACCCACTTTAAATGTGAAATCAAACATTGTCAATTATAAGAAAATAACATTGATTTTCTCAAGCATGGCACAAAGTCTTGTTAACACTAAACATTATTAATAGAAGGATGTTGACCTCAGGCTGTCCATGAAGAAGCACATCAATGTCAAGCTATTCTCCGATCTTAGCAACTTTGCTAATTTCCTACTTAATGGCACTGGTGTGCTCCTCCTCGGAGTTCATGAACTCTCTTTTTTTCAGTGTTAGAAAAAATATAACTACCAACAAAACAGCCAGCCTCTTCTTCCCGACACAAGAGCTACACAAATCTGACAAGAAACTAAAACTGTTGCATTGATCAGTAATGGCGGTTACAGCTCAATGGGCTTTTATACATGACTTAAGACAATTGCAATTTCATTTAATTTGAAAAAAGAATCACATATAAAATAATTACTTTTCTATGGACCGCTCAGAATATAATGGCGATAGTCTGATGCTACCACTCGCACGCCGCTTGCCCCGCTCAGAATCTGGACTGGCTGGTAGATTGGTATCTGAATGGTTTTCGCTCCACGCTCGCCATGCACAAATGATATATATATATATATATATATATATATATATATATATATATATGTTTCCATCCTGTAATACATGATGGGTGGTCGATACACTGTTCAGTTTTGACATGTCCAATATTCATGCAATTGACTCTGGCAAGAAACATATTTGACTTACGGTTTTAACTTTTAATAGAAACGAACACCAAAAATAGAATCGTACGGCTAACTGAATTTTCTTGGCACAAACCACATATTTACGTAGCAATAGAGATTCAGATCCAAGTTGTTGCCTTGAACATAATCTTTGATGGGCCCGCACCTCCTGACCATCTACATCTTGACAGAACTTGTTCATAAGGTGGAAGGCTGCAGCTACTTCTGGAATTGAACACTGAACACCTAATAATTTGTGCAATATGAGTCCAGTATTTTGTTGTTTTGTCAGAAGCACAACTTGTGGAATTGCTAAGTTGAACGGCTGGCAACATACCTGACTTGTCATTTCAAAATTCTTGTGATCTTGATCGAAAGGGTAGGTACCAACAAACATCGCGTAAAGGAAGGCCCCACATCCACACATTATCTATTGGCATACAGAGACAAATTAGTAGTGCTTCAGCAAATAAAACAGAAAATATATAAACCGTTGCGCTTAAATGCTATGCACCACTCATGACAACAAAAGGTGGATGTAAGATTCAGAAAGCAAGTAAAGCTTTTATGGCCTAGCAAAATGAAATAATCAGGCAACAACATATGGCAGAGTATGCACAACACAGTTTAAAGCACAAAGAGAATGGATTATACCTTGCGACCATATTGATGAGAAATACATGCTAGAGTCCCAACAGTTGATGTTGGTTCGGAATGATGAACCCATGTGGAAGCCCATTAACATACAGTTACAACATATACACTTTTCAGTTAACCTTCGGTAATTATTTTGCTGATAGTGGAACCTGGTCCATTGATTGGATCACAAGGAAAAAAGAAAAATAAATAAATTATTTTCCTGGGTTCATTCTTGCTCACGATAGTCACGATTCTTCAAAACAAACGTCTGCATTCACATGAGAGGTAAACACTAAAACCTTGTGTGTACGCAAATATTTATTTCCTTCTCACGTTCGGCCCAGCTAACCATGTCATACCAATGCATATATCCATGGTGGCAAGAAGAAACGATATTCATATTAGCAAGGTCATAAATAGACATGCATGTGGTGTCCTTCAACATCTTTAGCCATGTTTCCATCAGAACAGGAAATAGAAACATCACCTTTGACAGAAACAAGATAGTCCAGGGTTGCCATTTGGGTCCAGTGGCGGAGCTAGATGCAGATTACGTCTAGGGATATGCTATGTTGAGTGATAAGCTTCTATGATTTTCTATGCTTTGCATGAAGAAATTACAAAAAAAAGTTGTTTCTAGGCCTGGGGCTATAGCCCTAGCTGCCCCAGGCCTGTCCCGCCACTGTTTGGGTCGAGTGTTTTTTTGGAAGAGGTGTAGTTCACCGTCAGATAAAAAGCATCCTTATGCACATACACTATGTTAGGAAACTTTATATTCAACGCAGTTAATTTTTTTTCACCATCATAGATTTCACCTGTAGTAATATATATCCGAGTGTGCCTGGGGAAACAAGAGCTTTCTTCAGAAGCTATTGCTGGAAGGAAATGCCGCCGATGCACAGCACACAGTAGCATTAAGACGGCCCACATGCAATATAAAGCGAATCTACGTACTCATCCATCTAGGAGCTCTATACTTGTTAAAATTATCGTGTATGCATCCTTGCTAATGTGGCTTTCTCTCCTTGGTTGATAGCGAGAACTACGCTCTACGTCTACGTACGTGTCGGCGTCACCGATGCCCACTATGCATGTGAAAACTTAGTACGCTGCGCACTTGAGACGAGGAAGAGTCCAAATGCTGGTTGCACATGCATATAACATTATTATAAAGGCTATCCACAGTACTACGACGACTCATATCGGCCTTTCTTGACCACTTTCACCGATTAGAAAACATAATCGTGGGCTGTCGGCTGGAAAGAAAGGTCGGATGATCTCAACCGAAGGACCGATGGAAGCATACATACACGGCTAAGGAAACGGAACCGATCGACGCCAGACTGAGACCAGCACATACATATGCTTATCTCGGCGCCTCCGGATCACGCATCGTGTCACGGCGTCACCTCGCACCGCTGGCCGGCCCGGCCTTCTTTCGCGCTCGGTGCGCCTGCTTTTGCGCGAGCCCGCTCTCAAAGGCGTCTGAATCTCAGACGATGAACGATGTACCGGTAGAAGCTCGTCCGAAAGCGCATTTCGCCCTTGTTTCTCTGTCCCACAGCCGGCTTTTGGGTTCATCGGGTGACAAAGAGAAGTCAGGGCTCCTCTCTTTTGGCGACGAGAAGCCGTCGAGCCGAAGGGGGGCATTGGAATTTGGAATGGAAAGGGGTGAAAGTGATGAGACTTGTGGCGTGGATGCGTGGTGGTTGGTGTTTGCCGAGACACGAAGCAGCTAGGTGAGAACAGGGCTTCTTGGTCCGAGGAAGGGGTCGATCGAGCTGTGTGCGATCGAGATTCCAGGCCTGGCCAGTGCACAGAAAGGGATGATCAGAAAGAGCTTGGTGCGCTGGTGTGTCAAGATCATCGGTGCAAGTACAAGTATACCCAGGAAAGAGGTCCAACAGGCGTTGCAGAAAAACCGTGCGTTTCACATATGATTGATTCACAGGCGCGTTGGATGATCAACCACAAGAAAATTGAGGTGGGCGTGGCTGGGTTTTGGCGCGCAATTTGTTCTTTTAAACGAAGGCACAAGGACGTTCGGCTTAATAAAATTAATATACCAACCTTTCAAAAAAAAGGTGATCCTCTCAGCTCATACTCAGGCTATACCTAGATTCTTTCTCCTCCCACAACTTAAGTCTTCTATTTAATATTCATTAAAAGCTTAAACGGTGAATATCTTCGAAATGTACTAAGTCGATAACTAAAGTAAGACCAATTTTGAATATATTTGTCGATAACAAAAATATTCACTTTTGAGATGAGATTGACATAAACTCTTTGGAAGCATGACATGTGTTTTATGAGGTTTCAGTGTGTCGAGTCATGTGTGTGAGATATGTGTAAGGACGTTTAATCATGTTTCTGAGCTCTCAAATTTATTCACTCGGATTAAATTAAGGCACATACAGTACCTGGAGGATTGCCACAATCATTATTTTTTCGTCCCAATACAAAAGTTTGTTCTCAAAACACATTGCCTGTTTGAAAGTGGTGCAACGCGCCAGCTTTCATGGAGAAGCCGCACCTCGTTAACTGCCAAAACGTCTTGCATTAAGAAACAGAGGTAGTAGATCACCACTATCACTACTCAATATTGAAATTCAGACTTAAAATGTGTACTTACCAAATTATTAGACTGCAACTAGCGGCACTTAACATTGCAGTTCAGACTTAGCAGTAGTAGTACTCAAGAGCAGATCATAGACTGCATCCATTTGGAACCGAAAAAATATTCAGAGTACACAATCATTCAAGTACCAAAAAATGTGCATAGTATATTTAAAATATGTTCACCATGTATTAAAAAGGGACCGACATATATTTTGAAATATTTTATCTCATATTAATAATTTTTTATTGTGTATTTTGTGAATGTTCATCGTGTACTAAGAAAATGCTCGCTGTGTATTTTAAAAGTGCTCAGTGTGTATTAAAAAAGATTCTTCTTGCTTTAAAAATATATTCATAATGTATTTAGAAATATTTGCTGTTTATTAAAAATAGTTCATCTTGTATTTAAAATAGATATCTTTTTTAAAAATTAATTTTGTATTAAAAAAATGTTCATCATGTATAAAAAATATATTAATCGTGTATATGAATTTTTTACCATGTATTAACAAAATTTGCATCATGTACTAAAATATATATTCATAGTGTATTTATTGTGTAGTCGAACATTTCTTTAAATCGTGTGGCCATTTTGTAAATTGGAATGAACATTTCTTCAAATCGTGTGTCCAGTTTGTAAATCGGAATGAACATTTTTAGAAAGCAATTTATACGCATGTTAGTATTTTTTATATGTAGATAGAGATCTCACACACGTCATTATATAGTTTTTCTTTACGAAAATGATCTGGATTTATCAATTTAAAGGTTCATCAAAAATATAAAGTACTTCAAACATAAAGAAACTTATATTAAGGTCCCTGAACCACCGAACGACCATTATCGCTGCTAGAACAAGCTGCTGCCTCTAAAGACCAGCTGCCTAGAGCCGCAGTCGTCGTCCTCGTCATTGAAGCCTTACATCGAACTGAAAAACCCGACACCAAATCTCGTTTTCGCTTATGCATAATTAAATACCCTAACCTTGCTTGTATTAAGGATTTGTGGCCTCTTAATTGTAACACTATAACATTGCAATAAAAACTCCCTTTTTCCCCGCAAAAAAAACCTAACCTCGCCCTGAGGAGCCAGCATGATTCTGCGCTAAAACTCCATCGAATCTGTCTTAATGGACAAACTCGAAGAGAATCAGAGTCCAGAAGTCCACTCGGAGATGAAGAATTGAAGCGTGCTTATCTAGAAAACCCCCAAACTAAAGCGTGCTAGTGATTTTGACTCATGTCATAAGAGCAATTTTAATGGAGCGATCCATTTTATCCGCGGCCATTCGTTTGGATCGACGTGGACAAAATAGCTGGCCCAACGCGCCGACCCAAATGGACGCGCGCCCGCTTTCGTCCGCCTGCCGACTCATTTCCGACCCATTTTTAGCCTGATTTGCGTCGGCGCGGACACAAGACGGACGCGCGCGCGCTCGCCCTCTTTCCTCACCGGGTCCGCTGATCGGTGGCACATTGGATTCACACCCTCGCCCGCCTGCTATGTCGCCGACGCCGCCGACCATTTTTCAGATAAAAATGGATACATAGCTAATTCTAGCATACACAAATAAAAAGAAAAGACCACTACTCGTCGATTTCTGACTTCGACTCGATAATGTCTTCCTCCAATGTCTGAATGTAGGCGTTAGCATACGCCTCGTCTTCAAAGTCCCAACCGCCGTTTCTTGTAGCTTCAGTTTCAGTTGAGCTGTCTGCTTCCGCGAACGCTTGTCCTCCCGATAGGCGGCTCGCTCCCTCCTCCTCGCGTCCCTCTCCGACAGTGACGGCGCCAGGAATTTCTTCCTTGGTATTCATTTGTGCAATTTTATGGCAATATAACAACAAATATACATCAAGCTAGCAGCAGTATACCAATGGACTAACATTTCTTTGGTATTTCATGGAAGTCCAGGGAAGACCCCTGGCGCCGCCACTGCTTTCCGATCTCAAATGCTTGTAGAACTGGCGCTCGTCGACGATGTCCTGCGGGAAGCCTCCGCGCCACACCACCAAGGCTTCCATGTCCTTCTTTACGATGGCGAGGCGACGCTGCCGCCTCCGGTGGACACGACGATCCTCGTCGGTGAAAAGCCGCGGGAGAGGCGTCAGATCCCGCGCCCGCTACCTCGACACGTTGGGAAAATTCATATCCTGATGAGGCCTTAGGAGGCGCCACGCCGCCGCGTCGTGCGCGCGGGCTGCCTCCTCTGCTGTGGCGAAGGTGCCAAGGACGAGACGTTTCTCGCGAAACCAGATCTCGGCGAAGAAGCCGCCGGAGCGGCACTCGCGGACTCCACGAAAATCCGAAGCGCCCAGGCGATGGATCGACATGATGGCGCAGAGACGGCGATAGTGGGGTGGCCGACAGAATGTGGAGGGAGCGCCTTATTTATAGCGAGCGCCGGCCGCGGCGCGCGCGCGAACCTTTCCCGCGCGCTAGGTCGCTTTCTCCCGCGCGCGCGAACCTTCCCCGCGCGCTGGAGCGCCAAAATCAGGGCGACATCATGATGTTAAACACGTGCAGTCATGAAATGGGTCGGCCTGTTGGGTGCACTGCCGACGCAAAACTAAAAGAGGGCGGACGGCGGGTGAACGACCGACCCAAACAGACAAAAAGCGGACAAGAACGCCGTCCGTTTGGGTCGGCCCGTTGAAGTTCTAAGCTAGTACAGGTCTAGTACCCCGAAATATATCAATGGTGGTCGACCACGATTGATATATTAATTTTGTTTTTATATGTTAATTATGAAACTGGGCATTTTAAGTGGCCGTGGAAACTGAGCCGTTTTGTGGCCGACCCCTATATATGTTTTATTTATTTTTTAAATGCGTTTATTTACTTTTTTAGTTATTTCATTCCAGTTTTTATATGTTTTTTATTCACGTCCATCCCGGACACGATTTGAGGTGCGACAGCGCGGTATGCGCACGCACGACCCATCTGACAAAGCCGGACACGAGCGAACCCATCGGCGCCCCGAAAGAACAAAATCCGGCCAATCTGAACGTCCGTTTGAGATCGTGCGATGAAGTTGGCCTAACATAGGCAGGGCATGTTACGGCGCTTAATGAGCGAGCGATGACGCGGTAATGCTCGCAATTAGCGGGGAGACAGGCTACATCTGCCATCCTCAACCTTGAGCTGGCCACCCCTCTCATCACTGAAGCAGCCTGCGCTGTATTGCTGGTACAAGCTAGCCGTGACGCTTGCACAGACCACGGCCTGATTGTTGACGTGGTTTCCCCTCCTACCTACGACGCTATGAGGTGAGAGAATCCTCGACTAACTTTTGTGTAGCCGAGTCGAGTCAGCCAGTGGGCGTGCGCCCTAGACAGCCCTGTACGGGGCTGATTCGGATAGCGCTCGCTTATCCGATCCGATCCCAAGGCATAGGTGACGATTGACGAAAGGTGGGCGAAAGACGGTGAGAACACGTCCGGCCCCCACGCCACGCATGGGCATGACAGGATCGGCCACTTTGCTGCGTCGGAACGACCAGCTTCATACCGGCCACCCGCTTGCTTTTTCTCTTCTAGATCGTCTCGCCTTTGCCCGTGCGCATCATCTGGACTGGACTGGTCGTCTTTTTGTCCTGGGTTCATACGCAGATCGCCGTCGCGTCGAGTCAGCGGCAAGACCGCTCGTCCGGGGTCGACGCCGATGCTTATCATGCGGAGCAAGTGGTAGAATCGCAGCAGCGCATCACTCCTTAAACCGGCGGCAATGACGACGACGAATTCCATTGTTTCATACCGAATGCATACGGATTACCACTGCAAATGTACTTGGTATATACGGAGTACTATACTTGTTCGGCGTGTCGTGGCACTGTCCGTGTTGTAACACAAACCAAACTCTATTCCCTCGACCTACAAATGTAAGACCATAATGTAGAAGTGCGTACGCCATCCAATGCAATCAAAATATCGATCTGATGAAAAAAATTACGCAACAAGCTCCAATACCATATAGATATACAATCAAATGAGCGATATGATGGAAGAGACTAAGCAATACAACACATAAGACCATCTTGATCTTACATAAATAAGCAATCTTTTGTCTCTTGTTAAAAAAGAATTCTAGAAAGGCCAAGAAAGAGAAGCTAGCAAGCGGGATGCGTCCTCTCGCGCGGTTGTTCAAGTTGAAAACGTTTCACCTGGTGCGACCCAAGGCTAGCTCTGCTGACAAGCAAGTGCCTGACAGCTGATTTTGACGGCGACCGAAACGTAGGAATCCTTCGTCATACCACCAACGGCGCCTCTTAAATAAAATCTTAACCATGGATAAGCACGAGGTTATCTTCTTTCCGAGTCGTGTGTTTATATCATATTATATCGAGGCGTGATCAAAAGGATATCTTGACTCCTTTGTTCCCTCGCCTCTCAAAGTTGATGATGCACCAGCCTTTTCTAATTTCCATCACCGCCGCACCAATCCATTCGCCTCAACGGCCCAAAGCAATATTGCAATGTTTGTTTAGTTCGCGGGTGCGTGCCAGCCTCGCCCCTGCTGCATATTTCACGCTTGTTTAATTCACCGAGGGAGGGCTGCAAGTGGTGCATTGGCATTTTGGATTCGCGTTCAGGTCTCTGTCCGTTGACAAAATCTACAGGCTAATCGTGCCGTGCATCACCTCTCACCCCAGTTTTTAAAAGTCAAAAACATGTGCTCCTTCCCGGTCACAATGCACACATTTCTTTCTTCTTCCAAGTAGTGTATTATTCCTCACTAAACAACTGTGATGCACGACCAGCTTGTGTTATTAAAACTATATCATTTCAGTGGGAAACCTGCAAATTTGAAAGGAATCACTCACTGATACTAGTACTCCCAAACAACGGTTGAACAAAGAAGATTCTCCATGTGCAAGTTTTGAGAAGAGAAGGTCTGTGCAAGTTTTTGATTGCACCCTCACCACCTCTCACAAACCAGCTTCCGGAATTCCACTGCGCACACTTGCTACTGTGCCAACGCTTCCCACTAACTCTAGCGACAAGTTTCACACGGAACCGCACAAATTTCACAACGGCGTGGCGCGTAATCGCCTCCAGCTGATCAAAGGTTTCTTCGAGCGACGCATTACGCCATTGACCCGTCTTGATGCTCTGTTTCTCCATCTGCCCAGCCCAGCACATGAAGGAACTAATAGCCGTCGGTCATGAGAACGATCACTGGTTGCTTTCGCCGCTTCAGCTCACCAGTTGCTGGACGGCGCCGGTGGCGAGCCACGGCTGGGCTGGGAGGGTCAGCTGGACCGGAGCCTGCACCGGCGGCGGCGGCACCAGAGCCATGGACATGGACGCTGCCGCGGCCTCGCCTCTCTTTCTCCGCTTCGACGACCCGGGCGCGCTGGAGGAGGGGGGAGGAGACTCGGGGCTCGCCGGCTGGGGAGACGGACGCTTCTGGCCCGCGGCTGCGGCGGCGGCGGCGATCTCGGAGCCGATGCGGAGCGGGAAGTTGAGGAGCGCGCGGGAACCGCGCATGCGGTAGGCGGCGCGGTCGTAGGCCACCGCGGCGTCCTCGGCGCTGTCGAAGGTGCCGAGCCACACGCGCGCGCCGTTCTTGGCCGGGTCCCGGATCTCCGCCGCGAACTTGCCCCACGGCCGCTGCCTCACGCCTCGGAAGTGCTTCCCCCTCGACGCCGCCGCCGCGACCTCGGCCTCCTCCTCCGCCCACGGCGCGTCCGGCCCGGGCGGCGGCGACGCGAGGAAGCTGCCGAGGCAGGAGCCGTCGTAGGAGGCGGGGGAGGGCAGGGGCTCGGGCTTGACGGCCGCGAAGGAGCCGTCGGGGAGCCAGCCGCAGGAGAAGGCGTCGCGGAGGGCGCCGTAGACGACCATGTCGTCGGCGTCGTTGGGCCGGAACGGGAGCGACTCGCTCCACTGGTCCGCCACCAGGCTGCCGAAGCTGGCGCTCCGGCAGTACGCCGGCCGCGCCGGCTCCTCCAGGAGCTGCTGCCGGATGCTGTCCAGCGCCGCCGCCGCCGCCGCCGCCGCCTCGGACGCCGGATTAAGCAGCAGCATCTTGTCCTGTGTGGTCGCGTCTGGTCGTAGGATGATCTGAGTTGGCTCTATGGATTCGCCGAGCGCTTGTCAGTGGATTTTGTGGAGGGGCTGGTTTCGGTCTCCCGGTTTATATACAGAGAGCGCGGAAGGGCGTCACGTGCTTCTAGTTTCGCCGAACGTTCCTGCGTTAGCCCCACGTGATTCCATTGTTTTCTTATCGTTTTGGAAGGTGATGATGATGAATTGATGATGGTGTAGTGAATTAGAGGAGCACTCAAACTCAAATTGAAGAGGTTTGAGGCACGGTGGCTGCGAGAACAGAGTTTCAATGAGACAGTTGAGGAGGCATGGAATGAAGCTACTGCTGATCCAACTATCAATTCTATTTATGAGAAGTTGAATAAAATGCATAGTCGGTTTCATGATTGGGATCAACGGGTTCTCAAAAAACCTAAAAAAGGGCTCCGGAAAGCGCAAAGAGAACTGGAAAAGGTTATGACAGGACCTATGGATGATGATAGTGAAGAGAAGAGGAGAGAACTTGCAGAACTACTAGAATATCTGCTGGAATTAGAGGAGATCCAAGCCAGGCAATACTCCAGAGCTACTTGGTTAAAGACGGGTGATCGTAACACTGCTTTCTTCCAGGCCTTTGCATCAGCAAGGAGGAAAAGGAACTATATCAAAAGATTAAAAGATGATACCGGAAACTGGATAGAGGGTAGTACTGAACTAAATGACCACATCTTAAACTACTTCTCTAACCTTTTTTCCTCAGAAGTACAGCAAACAGATCCGGTGGTTTTAGAACGAGTCCAGCACAAGGTGTCGGACCAAATGAATAACTTTTTGATGGCTTCATATACAGCAGAAGATGTGAAGAAGGCGATCTTAAGCATTGGAGACATTAAGGCACCCGGGCCAGATGGGCTGCATGCAATTTTCTTTAAGAAATATTGGCATATACTTGAAGATGAAATCACACAGGAGGTTTTATTGGCCATTAATTCAAGGAAGAACCTGTTGGGGAACGTAGTAATTTCAAAAAAATTCCTACGCACACGCAAGATCATGGTGATGCATAGCAACGAGGGGAGAGTGTGATCTACGTACCCTTGTAGATCGACAACGGAAGCGTTGGGTTGATGTAGTCGTACGTCTTCACGGCCCGACCGATCAAGCACCAAAACTACGGCACCCCCGAGTTTTAGCACACGTTCAGCTCGATGACGATCCTCGGACTCCGATCCAGCAAATTGTCGGGGAAGAGTTCCGTCAGCACGACGGCGTGGTGACGATCTTGATGTTCTACCGTCGCAGGGCTTCGCCTAAACACCGCTCCAATATTATCGAGGATTATGGTGGAAGGAGGCACCGCACACGGCTAAGAGAACGATCACGAAGATCAACTTGTGTGTCTATGGGGTGCCCCTTGCCCCCGTATATAAAGGAGCAAGGGGGAGGCCGGCCGGCCCTTGTGGGCGCGCCAAGGAGGAGTAGGATTCCTACTCCTAGTTGGAGTAGGTTTCCATCTTTCCTAGTCCAACTAGGAGAAGGGGGGAAAGGGGGGAAGAGGGGAAGGAAGGGAGAGAGGGGCCGCGCCCCAAACCCCTTGTCCAATTCGGACTGGGCTTGGGAGGGGCGCGTGCCACCTCCTGGTCCTTCCCACTAAGGCCCATTAAGGCCCATTGCTTCTTCTTCATATTCCCGTAACTCCCCGGTACCTCCGAAAATACCCGAATCACTCGGAACCTTTCCGATGTCCGAATATAGTCGTCCAATATATCGATCTTTACATCTCGACCATTTCGAGACTCCTCGTCATGTCCCCGATCTCATCCGGGACTCCGAACTCCTTCGGTACATCAAAACTCATAAACTCATAATATAACTGTCATCGAAACCTTAAGCGTGCGGACCCTATGGGTTCGAGAACAATGTAGACATGACCGAGACACGTCTCCGGTCAATAACCAATAGCGGGACCTGGATGCCTATATTGGCTCCTACATATTCTACGAAGATCTTTATCGGTCAGACCGCATAACAACATACGTTGTTCCCTTTGTCATCGGTATGTTACTTGCCTGAGATTCGATCGTCGGTATCCAATACCTAGTTCAATCTCGTTACCGGCAAGTCTCTTTACTCATTCCGTAATACATCATCCCGCAACTAACTCATTAGTTGCAATGCTTGCAAGGCTTAAGTGATGTGCATTATCGAGAGGGCCCAGAGATACCTCTCCGACGATCGGAGTGACAAATCCTAATCTCGAAATATGCCAACCCAACATGTACCTTTGGAGACACCTGTAGAGCACCTTTATAATCACCCAGTTACGTTGTGACGTTTGGTAGCACACAAAGTGTTCCTCTGGCACACGGGAGTTGCATAATCTCGTAGTCATAGGAACATGTATAAGTCATGAAGAAAGCAATAGCAAGATACTAAACGATTGGGTGCTAAGCTAATGAAATGGGTCATGTCAATCAGATCATTCAACTAATGATGTGATCCCGTTAATCAAATGACAACTCTTTGTCCATGGTTAGGAAACATAACCATCTTTGATTAACGAGCTAGTCAAGTAGAGGCATACTAGTGACACCCTGTTTGTCTATGTATTCACACATGTATTATGTTTCCGGTTAATACAACTCTAGCATGAATAATAAACATTTATCATGAAATAAGGAAATAAATAATAACTTTATTATTGCCCCTAGGGCATATTTCCTTCAGTCTCCCAATTGCACTAGAGTCAATAATCTAGATCACATCGCCATGTGATTTAACATCAATAGTTCACATCTTTATGTGATTGGTTCACATCTCCATGTGACTAACACCCAAAGGGTTTACTAGATTCAATAATCTAGTCCACATTGCTATGTGATTAAGACCCAAAAAGTGATCATGTTTTGCTTGTGAGATAAGTTTAGTCAACGGGTCTGACACATTCAGATCCGCATGTATTTTGCAAATTTCTATGTCAACAATGCTCTGCATAGAGCTACTCTAGCTAATTGCTCCCACTTTCAATATGTATCCAGATTGAGACTTAAAGTCATCTGGATCAGTGTCAAATTTGCATCGACGTAACCCTTTACGACAAACCTTTTGTCACCTCCGTAATCGAGAAACATATCCTTATTCCAGTAAGGATAATTTTGACCGCTGTCCATTGATCTACTCCTAGATCACTATTGTACTCCCTCTCTTAACACAGTGTATGGTATACAATAGATCTGGCACACAGCATGACATACTTTATAGAACCTATGACTAAGGCATAAGGAATGACTTTCATTCTCTTCCTATCTTCTGCCGTGGTCGGGCTTTGAGTCTTACTCAACTTCACACCTTGTAACACAGGCAAGAAACCTTTTCTTTGACTGTTCCATTTTGAACTACTTCAAAATCTTGTCAAGGTATGTACTCATTGAAAAAACTTATCAAGCGTCTTGATCTATCTCAATAGATCTTGATACTCAATATGTAAGCAGCTTCACCGAGGTCTTTCTTTGAAAAACTCCTTTCAAACACTCCTTTATGCTTTGCAGAATAATTCTACATTATTTCCGATCAACAATATGTCATCCACATATACTTATCAAAAATGTTGTAGTGCTCCCACTCACTTTCTTGCAAATGCAGGCTTCACCGCAAGTCTGTATAAAACTATATGCTTTGATCAACTTATCAAAGCGTATATTCCAACTCCGAGATGCTTGCACCAGTCCATAAATGGATCGCTGCAGCTTGCATATTTTGTTAGCACCTTTAGGATTGACAAAACCATCTTGTTGCATCACATACAACTCTTCTTTAATAAATCCATTAAGGAATGCAGTTTTGTTTATCCATTTGCCAGATTTCATACAATGCGGCAATTGCTAACATGATTCGGACAGACTTTAAGCATAGATACGAGTGAGAAAATCTCATCGTAGTCAACACCTTGAATTTGTCGAAAACCTTTTGCGACAATTCTAGCTTTGTAGATAGTAACACTACTATCAGCGTCCGTCTTCCTCTTGAAGATCCATTTATTTTCTATGGCTTGCCGATCATTGGGCAAATCCATCAAAGTCCATACTTTGTTCTCATACATGGATCATGTCTCAGATTTCATGGCCTCAAACCATTTTGCGGAATCTGGGCTCATCATCGCTTCCTCATAGTTCGCAAGTTCGTCATGGTCTAGTAACATGACTTCCAGAACAGGATTACCGTACCACTCTGGTGCGGATCTCACTCTGGTTTACCTACGAGATTCGGTAGTAACTTGATCTGAAGTTACATGATCATCATCATTAGCTTCCTCACTAATTGGTGTAGTAGTCACAGGAACGGATTTCTGTGATGAACTATTTTCCAATAAGGGAGAAGGTACAATTACCTTATCAAGTTTTCTACTTTCCTCCCACTCACTTCTTTCGAGAGAAACTCCTTCTCTAGAAAGGATCCATTCTTAGCAATGAATGTCTTGCCTTCGGATCTGTGATAGAAGGTGTACCCAATTGTCTCCTTTGGGTATCCTATGAAGACATATTTCTCCGATTTGAGTTTGAGCTTATCAAGATGAAACTTTTTCACATAAGCATCGCAACTCCAAACTTTAAGAAACGACAGCTTAGGTTTCTTGCCAAACCATAGTTTCACACGGTGTTGTCTCAACGAATTTAGATGGTGCCCTATTTAACGTGAATGCAGCTGTCTCTAATGCATAACCCCAAAACGATAGTGGTAGATCGGTAAGAGACATCATAGATCGCACTATATCTAATAAAGTACGGTTATGACGTTCGGACACACCATTACACTATGGTGTTCAAGGTGGCGTGAGTAGTGAAACTATTTCACATTGTTTTAGTTGAAGACCAAACTCGTAACTCAAATTGAAAGGATCGATATGGTTGACTAGAGGGGGGTGAATAGGCAACTAACAATTTTTAGTGTTTCTTTAGCAATTTAAACTTTGCATCAAAAATAGGTTGTCTAGATATGCAACTAGATGAGCAACCTATATGATGCAACACTAGTAGGAACACAAGCAAGCAAGATATATGAAGCAAATAAGCTACTCAAGTAAAGGCACGAGATAACCAAAAGTGGAGACGGTGGAGACGAGGATGTGTTGCCGAAGTTCCTTCCCTTTGAGATGAAGTACGTCTCCGTTGGAGCGGTGTGGAGGCACAATGCTCCCCAAGAAGCCACTAAGGCCACCATAATCTCCTCACGCCCTCACACAATGCGAGATGTCGTGATTCCACTATTGGTGCCCTTGGAGGCGGCGACCGAGCCTTTACAAACAAGGTTGGGGCAATCTCCACAACTTAATTGGAGGCTCCCAACGACACCACGAAGCTTCACCACAATGGACTATGGCTTCGCAGTGACCTCAACCGTCTAGGATGCTCAAACACCCAAGAGTAACAAGATCCGCAAGGGATTAGAAAGGGGGAATCAAATATCTCTCGATGGAAGTGTAGATCGGGGCCTTCTCGACCTCTCCCGAGCAAATCAACAAGTTTGGTTGGCTAGGGAGAGAGATCGGGCGAAAATGGAGCTTGGAGCAATAATGGAGCATTAATGGTGGAAGAGGTAAGTCAACGGGGAAGAAGGAGACCCTTTATATAGTGTGGAGAAAAGATCCAACCGTTGCCCACCAACCAGCCCGCGGCCAGCGGTACTACCGCGCAAGGTCAGCGGTACTACCGCACGGCCACGCGGTAGTACGGCTTGCGGTCAGGCGGAACTACCGCACAATGGTGCGGTACTACCGCGCCCACAGCGCGGTACAACCGTGAGGCAAGAGCCCGATAGGAGGACAGGGTACAACCGTGCATACTTCCGCAAAAAAAACGGCAGTAAAAAAAACGCGACACAGTAGTACTGCCGAGGGGCAGTACTACCGCCTGGCTTCCTAGCGCGGTACTACCGTACAACGAAAGCGGTAGTACCGCGGAGGTGCAGATGTAAAATTTTACATCTGCCCCTACTACCGCACCCGGGCGGCACTAGCGAGTGGGCTGCGGTAGTATGGCTCCAGGGGGAGCGGTACTACCGCGAGCACCGGCGGTACTACCACGCGCCTGCGCGGTACTACCGTTGGTGCCCACGGTACTACCATTGCCCCTGGAGCGGTACTACCGCAACCACAAGAACAACCAGTCACTTGAGGCAGAGAAAACGGACGAAGCTCCAAAGAAGAAAGAGAGGGATGCAAGGAGACGTGTACGTGATGATTCCACCCAAACCTTTCCAATGCGAACCCCCTCTTAATAGTACGGCTTCCCTACGACTCAAATTCACCAAAAGGAAACGTAGAAAAGACGCCGTCTTCGTCAGTCTTCGAGGGACACCCAATTGTCTTGTGCCTAACAGAGAAGAGTCTGGAAAGCTCATGACACACGATTAGTCCGCAAATGCGTTGTCATCAATCACCAAAACACTTAGGGATAAATATGACCTTACAATCTCCCCCTTTTTGGTGGATTGATGACAAAACGGGATTTGCATAAAGAAAATAATATTAAGTAAATGCAAGCCCCTCCTCTCTATCATATAGACGGGCTCCCCCTAGATGTGTGCCACCTAGATGAGTGCTTTGGACTGCACTGCACACGAATACTAGGATCACAGCTCCCCCTATGTTATAGAAACAAAGCATATCCATCACTAGACAAGATGTAGCAAACAAGAGATAACTAAGATAGATAGATAGAGTGCATATGTCTTACACAATATGGAGGAAAGGTCTCGAAGACACAAACCAAACAAAAGCAAACGAGGTCCAAGCAAACACACCACACACACTAAGCACGACACACGCAAAACGCAAATCCCTACACTCTCTCCCCCTTTGGCATCGAGACGCCAAAAAGGCAGAGAGGACACCTACAACACAAGTGGTAGCTCAAGCAGAGAAGTCGTCCCACTGCTCCTGGTGCTCCTCGTCAGACTCGGCGGCTGGGATAGTCTCCTCCACGTCCTCCTCTGAACTGGTCCACGTGTAGCCTTGCTTAGACATCCAGGCAGCCTCAGGAGTGATGACGTCCTCAGACCCGCCAGACACATCCTCACCAAAGAGCCTCATCACTTTCTTGTCACGGCAGCGACTTTCCTTGTCAGACACGTGAGCCCTGTACTGTCCCTTCGCCTGCATGTAGAAGAGAGTCTTCATCTTGTCCTTCAGCTTCTTGGCCCATGATGGCTCAGAGGAAGAAGTGGTGAACCTGGCATCACGGTCCTCAGCAGCACGATCCTCAGCACGGTCCTCAGCAGCCTCCCCCTGACCAGTAGCCCTCCTAGCAGAAGATGCCTCAGCACGAGTAGTGGTGTTGGCCCAGTTGAGCTTGACGCGGAGGCAGATGGACTCATGGCGGACCCAGTCTGGAGCAATGAACTCATCACCTGGATACGTCTTCTCCCAAGTGGTAGAGAGCAGCAGATGCAGGTATGGGCCATAAATAGGAACCTTGCGAGTGAACACCGCAAACCGAAGCTCACACCACATGATGTGAGGGACATCAAGTGGCTGAGTCTGAGAAGAGCGAGCCTCTGCACACAGGAGCAACATGTCCACTAGATATGCATGAACCTTGTCCTTGTCGCCAATGCGTGGGAACAGAGTGTTGCGGAAGATGCGATGCATGATATCCAGGAAAGAGTTCAACACCCAAGTAGACTTGCCATTGGGGAGTACCTTCTCAACAAGGAAGGGCTGAAGCAGGTTCTTGTTGGCAGACTCAGAGTTGGCATGGGGACGGACACCAACTGGGGTGTGGAGCCCGTCATCAGGAATGTGCAGCAGATCCATGAACTCTTTCCATGTAGCAGACAGCTGACGGCCATTGGTCATCCAAGTCATCCTCCGCTCCACCCCGAGATGAAAGTACACTGAGGCAAAGAACTGACAAATAAGCTCAGGGTCAAAGTCAAGGTGAAAGGAGATCACCGGCTCAATAGCAAACTGCTCCACCAAGTCCAGAGCCTTTCCAAAATAGTCACGAAACTTGTCTTTCCGCAGGTGATGCATATCAATCCACTTGACATCCACATAGGTGTTCTGCTTGTTCTTGATCACATCCAGATAGATGAGAACCTGTTGCTTGGTCCAGAACAACTCGGTGCCTTTGAGGGTAGCCCGAGGATTCACATAGGGATTGATCTTCCGGCGCTCGACATACTCAGTGGCGGAGATCTCGTCCATGGCCTTAGCCGGTTCCTTGAGCTTGCTGGCAGTAGTCTTGACATTGCGTTTGGGAGCCTTGGAGCCCTCTGGGGTGTCATCTTGGGGGTTGCGCAGACGCTTGGAGCTGGTGTCACGGCTGGGATTGGAACGGCGAGAGCCACCACCTTGGTCCATGGCAAGAGGAAGTGGTGGGGAACGATCCCACCGGTCGGAATCCGAGGAGAGTGGCCGGAGGCGGAGATCCGGCGAGGGCCTCCGGCGCCGTTCTTGAGAGGGAGAGACGTAGGGAGAGAGAGAGACAATGAATGGGTATGGGGAGTTGGAACTCCCCTGCCCGAGTCATAACCTCCCCACGCGCCCTTGACGGCACGGTAGTACCGTGCCCAGACACGGTAGTACCACGAAGAGCGGTAGTACCGTGCTGGGTGCGGTAGTACCGTGCCTCCCAAGCGGTAGTACCGTGCCAAGGCGTGGTAGTACCGTGGGCTCAAGAGAATGCATGTTTCGAGCACAAAAAAGACAGGATCTTTGCACAAAACTGCTCCGAGCAAGCACAACACCACAAAACCACGCAACACACAAATCAGACGGGCAAACGACAAATGAACCAAGCACGAGACACCACCTCTCCAAAAGAGAGGGCGGTGGCCGTAGCCACCTATGTTTGAGTCAAGTGGTATGGCACCGCGAAGAATTATCCTTGGGTCCATGACCAAAACTCGTCTTTGAAGCACAAGCACCATCAAACATGGCTAAATGTGAAAGACTCGATTAATTTATGCATAATGGGGGGAGGGAGAGTTCATTGAGAGAACAACACTCCCCCTATGTCCATGCCTACATCTAACTAAGACAACAAGTTGCGTGCAATGGGGTGTGCAAGGGTTCAAGCAACATTGCTCGAATCAATGATATTTAGCTCATGCCTTAACTCACGAAATCTTGCTTCATCCAAGGGCTTCGTGAAGATATCTGCAAGGTTATCATGAGTGTTGACGTAGTTGAGCTCGATCTCTCCTCGCCTAATGTGATCCCGGATGAAGTGATACCGGATCTCAATATGCTTCGTCTTGAAGTGTTGCACCGGGTTGAGAGAGATCTTGATGGCACTTTCGTTGTCACACCAAAGAGGCACTTTGTCACAAGTGACACCATAATCCTTTAAAGTTTGCCTCATCCATAAGAGTTGTGCACAACAACTACCGGCCGCAACATACTCCGCTTCGGTGGACGAGAGAGACACACAACTTTGCTTTTTGGAAGACCAACTTACCAAAGAGCAACCAAGGAATTGGCACCCTCCGGAAGTGGACTTCCTATCCACTTTGTCTCCCGCCCAATCGGAATCCGAGTACCCTACAAGCTTGAAGTTTGATCCTCTTGGGTACCATAAGCCAAAGTTTGGGGTATGAGCCAAATATCGAAAGATTCGTTTGACCGCCACATAGTGACTTTCCTTAGGTGCGGCTTGAAACCGTGCACAAATTCCCACACTCAACATGATGTCCGGTCTAGATGCACAAAGGTAAAGCAAGGAGCCAATCATGGAACGATATACCTTTTGATCCACCATTTTACCATTGGGATCTAAGTCAAGTTGGCACTTGGTGGGCATTGGAGTGGAAGCCGGCTTGACGTCACTTAGCTTGAATCTTTTGAGCATGTCTTGAGTGTATTTGGATTGATTGATGAAGGTTCCTTCTCTTCTTTGCTTCACTTCGAACCCTAGAAAGAACTTCAACTCCCCCATGGAAGACATCTCGAACTTTGAGGTCATGAGTGCGGCAAATTCCTCATTGAAAGCTTTGTTAGGAGAACCAGAGATAATATCATCAACATATAATTGGCACACAAACAACTCCCCTTTGACCTTCTTAGTAAAAAGAGTGGGGTCGATTATCCCAACTTCAAACCCACGGTCTTGCAACAACTCGGTAAGGTGGTCATACCACGCACGTGGGGCTTGTTTAAGGCCATAGAGTGCCTTATCGAGTTGATACACATGATCGGGAAAGTAGGGATCCTCGAACCCGGGGGGTTGCTTGACGTACACCAATTCATTAATGGGACCATTAAGGAAAGCACTCTTCACATCCATTTGATGTAACTTAAAGTTATGATGAGAAGCATATGCAATCAACATGCGAATGGATTCAAGACGAGCGACGGGAGCAAAGGTTTCACCGTAGTCGATACCCTCGACTTGGGAGTAGCCTTGTGCTACCAAACGAGCCTTGTTGCAAATGATGATCCCATGGGCATCTTGCTTGTTCTTGAATATCCACTTGGTTCCAATGACATTGTGGTTCCCCGTTGGCCTTGGCACCAATCTCCACACTTTGTTGCGCTTGAAGTTATTGAGTTCTTCATGCATGGCATTGAGCCAATCCGGATCTTCTAGCGCCTCATACACCTTGAGAGGTTCCACACAAGAGACAAACGCGTGATGCTCACAATAATTTGCTAATTGTCTGCGAGTGCTTACCCCCTTTCTTAAGCTTCCAAGCACATTCGTCATGAGATGATCCTTGGTGGAGAGCTTGGAAGCAACCTTGGCGGCACGACGCTCTAATTCCTCCTCGGTGGTGAGTTGAGGAGCGGTTACTTGATCATCTTGAGCGTCGTCATGAACTTGTTCTTGGTCTTGAACTTGCTCGGGGGAGAGAACTTGACCTTGGGCATCCCTTGGTGTGTCAACACCGTCTTGAGTATGATCTTGCCCTTGGTCTTGTTCATGAGGTTGAGGGCCTTCACTTTGTTCTTCGGAAGCATGTGGGCCTTGGGTTGGTAATGGCTCCACTAGAGTGGAGCATTGTCCTTCTCCTTCGGCCACAAGGGGTTCCTCAATGGGAAGGATGAAACCAACACCCATTCTTCTTATGGCTTGAGGAGGAATTTCATCACCTACATCACAAGTGCCACTTTGCTCCACTTGGGAGCCGTTATTCTCATCAAACTCCATGTTACACGTCTCCTCAATAAGTCCCGTGGACTTATTGAGGACACGGTAAGCATGAGAGTTTGTAGCATAACCAACAAATATGCCCTCATGAGCTCTAGCCTCAAATTTAGACAACCGAACACCTTTCTTGAGAATGAAACACTTACACCCGAATACCCGGAAGTACTTGAGGTTGGGCTTGTTACCGGTGAGTATCTCATATGGAGTCTTGTTCAAGCCCTTACAGAGGTAGAGCCGATTGGATGCATGACACGTGGTGTTGATGGCTTCGGCCCAAAAGTTGTACGGAGACTTGAACTCCGCCATCATGGTCCTTGCCGCATCCATCAACGTCCGGTTCTTTCTCTCCGCAACACCGTTTTGTTGAGGGGTATATGGTGCGGAATATTGATGCTTGATTCCCTCATCACTAAGAAATTCATCCAAGGTGTAGTTCTTGAACTCGGTGCCGTTGTCACTTCTTATTGTCAAGATCTTTGCATTGTGTTGACGTTGTGCTTCATTTGCAAAGTCAATGACGGTTTGTTGGGTCTCGCTCTTCCTCTTGAAGAAATACACCCACGTATACCTTGAGTAGTCATCCACAATCACCAAGCAATACTTCCTACCTCCAAGACTATCGAAGGATGGAGGCCCAAAGAGATCCATGTGAAGGAGCTCCAAAGGCCTCTTTGAATAAATGATAGTCGTGGGAGGGTGACCCTTCTCATGTAGCTTTCCTTCGATACAGGCACTGCAAGCACGATCTTTAGCAAAACTTACATTCGTTAGTCCACGGACATGGTCCCCCTTTAGGAGACTTTGCAAAGATCTCATATTGACATGGGCTAAACGGCGATGCCAAAGCCATTCCACATCAACTTTAGCCATTAGGCATGTCGCGGTCTTAGTGGGTCGCTCCGAAAAGTTAATCACATATAGACCGTTCTCGACATGCCCAACAAAGGATACTTTAAGAGTCTTGCTCCACAAGAGGGCCACGGTATCGATATCAAAGAAGGTGGCAAAGCCCATGATTGCAAGTTGACGAACGGAAAGTAAATTGTATGCAAGGGACTCAACAAGCATGACCTTCTCGATCGTGAGATCATGAGAGATGACAACTTTGCCAAGTCCCAATACCTTAGAAGAAGAGGCGTCACCCCATTCTACATTGGTGGCCATAGATGGAGCCTTGTGCACATCCACCACCAAGTCCTTGCTTTCGGTCATATGATTTGTAGCTCCGCTATCGAGCAACCATGATCCACCACCGGAAGCAAACACCTACAAGAGATCAATGCTTGGTTTTAGGTACCCATTTTGTAATGGGTCCTTTGATGTTAGTAACAAGGGTCTTAGGAACCCAAATAGACCATTCAATGTGCTCATGAAGAGAACCAACAAATTTGGCATAAACATGCCCATCACTAGCTCGGCATAACACATAAGAAGGATTAAAATCGCCGGCTTTGTTGGGAGAGGAGACATTGCCCTTCTTGACTTTGTTCTTCTTCTTCTCCTCGTGGACACTCTCTCCCGCCCTCACAAAGGTTTGCATGAGGGGAGGAGGTCGTTTGGTCTGTCATTCTTCTTCTTGTTCTTGGAGTCGAGGACGTACCCAACCCCTTCCTTCGCCACACCTCCCTTTTGGTTGATCAAGAGATCATTTAGGTTCTTCTTGCCTTGTATGCAAGTCACAAGGCCTCTCTCAAGTTGCGCCTTCAACGATGCATTTTCCTCAACAAGATGCATATGCTCACAACACGGGTTAGTAGTATTTGCGTTATCAAGTAAAACCATATGAGGAAAAGTTGCTTTCTCCTTAGTTAGCTTCACTTGGAGTTGATCATGAGACTCCTTGAGACTAGCGTGAATACCCTTCAAGGCCTTGTGGGCCTTGTCAAGTATATCAAACTCCTCTTTGAGTCTAGCAAGATCAACCCCGAGTTTGGCCTTCTCGGAGTTTAGTACACGAGACACAACAAGGGCATGAGCATAATCTTTCTCTAACTTAGCATGATCAACGTTGTGTGACTCCTCAAGAGCCAAACGAAGACCATGCTCTTCCTCAAGAGCATTGGAAAGATCTAAAATCTCATCGGCATAGTCACGACTATGCCCTTCCATCTTCGAGATGGTGTCTTCGTGAGCCTCGATCATGTCATTGGCCTCACCAAGTTGTTCCAAGAGAGCAACAAAGTGCTTCTTGGATTTTCCCTTGAGTTTGCCCATAAAGGCCTCAAACTCGTTAGCCTCCACATTAGCTCCCTCAACTTCATCAATGCAATCCGATGGGGAAGGATGATTAATGATGGTAGTTTTGATGTTGGAGGTTACCTTGTTGGTGGCTTTAGCCATGAGTCACTTAGCGTTGATGCTCTCGTTGGGTGAGTCGAAGAGAGACACTCGTGACGTTGTTGCAATGGCAACGGAGGCCATGGCAACCGACTCATCATCTTCATCATCGTCATCATCCTCATTGTACTCTTCTTGCACAACCAAGGCCTTGGGAGGAGTCTTCTTGGTGAAGTTGTTCTTGTTGGGGAACGACTTGGCCTTGTCCTTTCGGATGAGTTTGCCACCATTGTCTTCCCTCTTCTCATACGGGCATTCTGCAACGAAATGACTCACGTTGCCACAATTGTAGCAAGTCCTTACACGTTGCTTGCCCCTTGTCCCACTCGAGTTGTTTTTGCTAAAGTTGGGCCTCGAGTTTTTCTTGCTCCAAAATTGCCTTGAAGCAAGAGCCGTGTGTTCATGATATGCATACTTTGTATCTTCGGGGTTGCTCTCCTCTTCTTCCTCTTCTTCTTCTTCCACGGTGAGCTTGGCCTTCAAAGCAAGGTTGGGCTTCTTTGCCCGTTGAGACCGGAGCACCGCATTGTCGGCGGTCTTGTCCAAAATGTTCATGGCCACAAACTCATCCAACACCTCGCTTGAGGTCAAAGTGTGGAAGTCTGGTCTTTGGCGGATGACCGAGGACATGGCCTTGTGGTAGGGCATCATTGCCTTGAGGAATTTGCGCTTGATCCAATTATCATCCGTGTCCTTGCTCCCGTGATCTCGTAGTGAGACCGCGAGCTTGGTGACTCTCCGATAAAGCTCACAAGGCTCTTCATCTTCCTTCATTGCAAACTCGTCGGCCTCATCTTGTACCACTTCATATTTGGAGCGTCAAATGCTTGCGCTTCCCCGGTAGAGAGACACGACACAATGTCATGCATCTTTGGCCAAGGAGAAGGGACGAAGATGAGGTAGGTCTTCGGGTGGAATTGCATCTTGAATGATGAAGAGAGCATTCTCATTGAATTGATTGTCCGCGGCTTCTCGAGGAGTGAGGTTGCTTGGATCATGTGGGTAGAAACCTTCTTCAATGATTCTCCAAAGGTTAGTGTTCACATGATTTAAATGACGTTTAAAGCGGTAAACCCAAGAATCAAAATCCTCATTTTTCACAATCTTAGGAGGAGGACCGGCATGATTCAAATGAGTAGAAGGAACTGGTCCACCATAAACAAGTGGTGGTTCCACATGGGCAAAGATGCTGGTGCCATTCTTGCCACTAGAAGAAGGAGCCTTTTCACTACTAGCTTCCCCCTTGTCGGGGATAGCATCTGACACCTTGTTGGCGGGATCCCCCACTTTCAACGGTGCGGTGGATAGTTTAAGCCCCTCAAGAAATTTAGTAAACATGCTTTCAACTTCGGTCGTCATGGAGGTTTTCAATGTCTCCAAGGCTACATTGAACTCCTCACGAGAGACCGAAGTTCCCCCATCGCCCGTAGACGAGATAGGATTCACACCGAAGTGTTCCTCCGCTCCGTCTACGGTATCAACCATACTCTTTGGACGGTAAAGTCCTTAATAAAGAGACGAGGCTCTGATACCAATTGAAAGGATCGATATGGTTGACTAGAGGAGGGGTGAATAGGCAACTAACAATTTTTAGTGTTTCTTTAGCAATTTAAACTTTGCATCAAAAATAGGTTGTCTAGATATGCAACTAGATGAGCAACCTATATGATGCAACACTAGTAGGAACACAAGCAAGCAAGATATATGAAGCAAATAAGCTACTCAAGTACAGGCACGAGATAACCAAAAGTGGAGACGGTGGAGACGAGGATGTGTTGCCGAAGTTCCTTCCCTTTGAGATGAAGTACGTCTCCGTTGGAGCGGTGTGGAGGCACAATGCTCCCCAAGAAGCCACTAAGGCCACCGTAATCTCCTCACGCCCTCACACAATGCGAGATGCCGTGATTCCACTATTGGTGCCCTTGGAGGCGGCGACCGAGCCTTTACAAACAAGGTTGGGGCAATCTCCACAACTTAATTGGAGGCTCCCAACGACACCACGAAGCTTCACCACAATGGACTATGGCTTCGCGGTGACCTCAACCGTCTAGGATGCTCAAACACCCAAGAGTAACAAGATCCGCAAGGGATTAGAAAGGGGGAATCAACTATCTCTCGATGGAAGTGTAGATCGGGGCCTTCTCGACCTCTCCCGAGCAAATCAACAAGTTTGGTTGGCTAGGGAGAGAGATCGGGCGAAAATGGAGCTTGGAGAAATAATGGAGCATTAATGGTGGAAGAGGTAAGTCAACGAGGAAGAAGGAGACCCTTTATATAGTGTGGAGAAAAGATCCAACCGTTGCCCACCAACCAGCCCGCGGCCAGCGGTACTACCGCGCAAGGTCAGCGGCACTACCGCACGGCCACGCGGTAGTACGGCTTGCGGTCAGGCGGAACTACCGCACGATGGTGCGGTACTACCGCGCCCACAGCGCGGTACAACCGTGAGGCAAGAGCCCGATAGGAGGACAAGGTACAACCGTGCATACTTCCGCAAAAAAATGGCAGTAACAAAAACGCGACACAGTAGTACTGCCGAGGGGCAGTACTACCGCCTGGCTTCCTAGCGCGGTACTACCGTACAGCGAAAGCGGTAGTACCGCGGAGGTGCGGATGTAAAATTTTACATCCGCCCCTACTACCGCACCCGGGCGGCACTAGCGAGTGGGCTGCGGTAGTATGGCTCCAGGGGGAGCGGTACTACCGCGCGCCTGCGCGGTACTACCGTTGGTGCCCACGGTACTACCGTTGCCCCTGGAGCGGTACTACCGCAACCACAAGAACAACCAGTCACTTGAGGCAGAGAAAACGGACGAAGCTCCAAGGAAGAAAGAGAGGGATGCAAGGAGACGTGTACGTGATGATTCCACCCAAACCTTTCCAACACGGACCCCCTCTTAATAGTACGGCTTCCCTACGACTCAAATTCACCAAAAGGAAACGTAGAAAAGACGCCGTCTTCGTCAGTCTTCGAGGGACACCCAATTGTCTTGTGCCTAGCAGAGAAGAGTCTGGAAAGCTCATGACACACGATTAGTCCGCAAATGCGTTGTCATCGATCACCAAAACACTTAGGGATAAATATGACCTTACACAAATATTTGTCTCCGCGATCAGATCGTAGAAACCTTATTTTTCTTGTTACGATGATTTTCTACTTCACTCTGAAATTCTTTGAACTTTTCAAATGTTTCAGACTTATGTTTCATCAAGCAGATATACCCATATATGCTCAAATCATATGTGAAGGCCAGAAAATAACGATACCCGCCGCGAGCTTCAACACTCATCGGATCGGATACATCAGTATGTATTATTTCCAATAAGTCAGTTGCTCGCTCCATTGTTCCGGAGAACAGAGTCTTTAGTCATCTTGCCCATAAGGCATGGTTCGCAAGCACCAAGTGATTCATAATCAAGTGATTCCAAAATCCCATCAGCATGGAGTTTCTTCATGCGCTTTACACCAATATGACCTAAATGGCAGTGCCACGAATAAGTTGCACTATCATTATTAACTTCGCATCTTTTGGTTTCAATATTATGAATATGTGTATCACTATGATCGAGATCCAATGAACTATTTTCATTGGATGTGTAACCATATAAGGTTTTATTCATGTAAACAGAACAACAATTTATTCTTTTACTTAAATGAATAACCGTATTACAATAAACATGATCAAATCATATTCATGCTCAACGCAAACACCAAATAATACTTATTTAGGTTCAACACTAATCCTGAAAGTATAGGGAGTGTGCGATGATGATCATATCAATCTTGGAAACACTTCCAACACACATCGTCACTTCACCCTTAACTAGTCTCTGTTCATTCTGCAACTCCTGTTTCGAGTTACTACTCTTAGCAACTGATCCAGTATCAAATACTGAGGGGTTGCTATAAACACTAGTAAAGTACACATCAATAACATGTATATCAAATATACTTTTGTTCACTTTGCCGTCCTTCTTATCCGCCAAATACTTGGGGCAGTTCTGCTTCCAGTGACCAGTCCCTTTGCAGTAGAAGCACTTAGTCTGAGGCTTAGGACCAGACTTGGGCTTCTTCACATGAGCAGCAACTTGCTTGCTGTTTTTCTTGAAGTTCCCCTTTTTCCCTTTGCCCTTTTCTTGAAACTAGTGATCTTGTCAACCATCAACACTTGATGCTCTTTCTTGATTTCGATTTCATCACCATGAAAAGCTCGGGATTCGTTTTCGTCATCCCTTGCATACTATAGTTCATCACGAAGTTCTACTAACTTGGTGATGGTGACTAGAGAATTCTGTCGATCACTATCTTATCTGGAAGATTAACTCCCACTTGATTCAAGCGATTGTAGTACCCAGACAATCTGAGCACATGCTCACTAGTTGAGCGATTCTCCTTCATCTTTTAGCTATAGAACTTGTTGGAGACTTCATATCTCTCAACTCAGGTATTTGCTTGAAATATTAACTTCAACTCCTGGAACATCTCATATGGTCTATGACGTTCAAAACGTCTTTGAAGTCCCGATTCTAAGCCGTTAAGCATGGTGCACTAAACTATCAAGTAGTCATCATATTTAGCTAGCCAAACGTTCATAACGTCAGCATCTGCTCCTGCAATAGGTCTGTCACCTAGCGGTGCATCAAGGACATAATTCCTCTGTGCAGCAATGAGGATAAACCTCAGATCACGGATCCAATCCGCATCATTGCTACTAACATCTTTCAACACAATTTTCTCTAGGTACATATCAAAATAAACACAGGGAAGCAACAACGCGAGCTATTGATCTACAACATAATTTGCAAAATACTACCAGGACTAAGTTCATGATAAATTTAAGTTCAATTAATCATATTACTTAAGAACTCCCACTTAGATAGACATCCCTCTAATCCTCTAAGTGATCACGTGATCCAAATCAACTAAGCCATGTCTGATCATCACGTGAGATGGAGCAGTTTTATTGGTGAACATCACTATGTTGATCATATCTACTATATGATTCACGCTCGACCTTTCGGTCTCCGTGTTCCGAGGCCATATATGTATATGCTTGGCTCGTCAAGTATAACCTGAGTATTCCGCGTGTGCAACTGTTTTGCACCGGTTGTATTTGAACGTAGAGCCTATCACACCCGATCATCACGTGGTGTCTCAGCACGAAGAACTTTCGCAACGGTGCATACTCAGGGAGAACACTTCTTGATAATTAGTGAGAGATCATCTTAAAATGCCACCGTCAAACTAAGCAAAATAAGATGTATAAAAAGATAAACATCATATGCAATCAAAAATATGTGACATGATATGGCCATCATCATCTTGCGCCTTTGATCTCCATCTCCAAAGTACTGTCATGATCTCTATCGTCACCGGCATGACACCATGATCTCCATCATCTTGATCTATATCAATGTGTCGTCACATGGTTGTCTCACCAGCAATTGCTCTTGCAACTATTGCTATCGCATAGCAATAAAGTAAAGCAATTATTTGGCGCTTGCATCTTATGCAATTGAGAGATAACCATAAGGCTTTTGCCAGTTGCCGATAACTTCAACAAAACATGATCATCTCATACAACAACTTATATCTTATCACGTCTTGACCATATCACATCACAACATGCCCCTGCAAAAACAAGTTAGACGTCCTCTACTTTGTTGTTGCAAGTTTTACGTGGCTGCTACGGGCTTAAGCAAGAACCAATCTTACCTACGCATGAAAACCACAACGATAGTTTGTCAAGTTGGTGCTGTTTTAACCTTCGCAAGGACCGGGCGTAGCCACACTTGGTTCAACTAAAGTTGGAGAAACTGACACCCGCCAGCCACCTGTGTGCAAAGCACGTCGGTAGAACCAGTCTCGCATAAGCGTACGCGTAATGTCGGTCCGGGGCGCTTCATCCAACAATACCGTCGAACCAAAGTATGACATGCTGGTAAGCAGTATGACTTATATCGCCCACAACTCACTTGTGTTCTACTCGCGCATATAACATCAACACATAAAACCTAGGCTCGGATGCCACTGTTGGGGAACGTAGTAATTTCAAGAAAATCCTACGCACACGCAAGATCATGGTGATGCATAGCAACGAGGGGAGAATGTGATCTACGTACCCTTGTAGATCGACAACGGAAGCGTTTGGTTGATGTAGTCGTACGTCTTCACGGCCCGACCGATCAAGCACCGAAACTACGGCACCTCCGAGTTTTAGCACACGTTCAGCTTGATGACGATCCCCGGACTCCGATCCAGCAAAGTGTCGGGGAAGAGTTCCGTCAGCATGACGGCGTGGTGACGATCTTGATGTTCTACCGTCGCAGGGCTTCGCCTAAGCACCGCTACAATATTATCGAGGATTATGGTGGAAGGGGGCACCGCACACGGCTAAGAGAACGATCACGAAGATCAACTTGTGTGTCTATGGGGTGCCCCCTGCCCCCGTATATAAAGGAGCAAGGGGGAGGCCGGCCGGCCCTCTGGCACACGGGAGTTGCATAATCTCGTAGTCATAGGAACATGTATAAGTCATGAAGAAAGCAATAGCAACATACTAAACGATTGGGTGCTAAGCTAATGAAATGGGTCATGTCAATCAGATCATTCAACTAAAGATGTGATCCCGTTAATCAAATGACAATTCTTTGTCCATGGTTAGGAAACATAACCATCTTTGGTTAACGAGCTAGTCAAGTAGAGGCATACTAGTGACACCCTGTTTGTCTATGTATTCACACATGTATTATGTTTCCGGTTAATACAATTCTAGCATGAATAATAAACATTTATCATGAAATAAGGAAATAAATAATAACTTTATTATTGCCTCTAGGGCATATTTCCTTCAGATCCCAGCTGAATGGAATGATACCACCATTGTGATGATACCCAAGACCGATTCTCCAGAGCTGGTAACACAATATAGACCTATCAGTTTGTGCAACGTTCTTTATAAAATTATCTCCAAAATGCTAGCTCTTCGGTTAAAAAATATTCTTCCTGAGATTATTTCTCCTACCCAAAGTGCTTTTGTTCCTGGGAGAATGATCACCGATAATATCTTGATTGCCTATGAATGTGTGCAGAAGATAAAGAGTAAAAGGGCTGGCCAATTTGGTTTATGCGCAGTAAAACTTGATATGCATAAGGCCTATGATAGAGTGGAGTGGTCCTTTTTACAAGACATGATGATCAAGTTAGGATTTCATGAACAATGGATTGAGTTGATTATGGAATGTGTGAAATCTGTAACATACAAGGTCAGATTTAATTCACAGGAAACAGAAGGTTTTAGCCCGACAAGGGGAATCAGACAGGGGGATCCCCTCTCCCCCTATCTTTTCCTCCTTTGTGCAGAGGGTCTATCCAGTCTTTTGCAGTATGAAGAAGAAGCTGGTGGCATAGAAGGGATTAGAGTGTGCAGAAATGCACCATCAGTATCACACCTATTATTTGCTGATGACTCTCTAATTCTCATGAAGGCAGACACGCTCAATGCAGCTTCCTTACAACATGTTCTGGATACCTACTGTCACAGCTCAGGACAAATGGTGAGTGTTGCTAAGTCGAGTATTTTCTTTAGTCCTAATACTCCAGATGTCTCTAGGGCTGAAATACGTCAACTGTTGCACATTGATACTGAAGCTTTATCTGATAAATATCTTGGACTACCCGCAATGGTGGGAGCGGATAGAAGTGATTGTTTCAAGCACTTTGTTGAAAGGATTAAGGAAAGGCTTAAGGGATGGATGGAAAAGCAGCTATCCATGGGAGGGAAAGAGATACTGCTCAAGGCTGTGGCACAAGCTATTCCGGTGTTTGCCATGTCAGTGTTTAGTTTACCTAAAGGAATATGCAAGGAGATAACAGACTTAATTTCTCAGTTCTGGTGGGGGGATGATGAAGAACATAAAAGAATGCATTGGTACACTTGGTGGAAACTCTGCTATCCAAAGAGTGAAGGGGGGATGGGATTCAGAGATCTATATTCCTTTAATCTGGCAATGCTTTCTAAGCAGTGTTGGAGGTTAATAAATAATCCAGAGTCTCTATGTGCAAGAGTACTAAAGGCAAAGTACTTTCCTAATGGGAGTTTATTACAGGCCACTCTTAAGAACGGGGCTTCTTTTACCTGGCAAAGCATCATGAAGGGCTTAGAAACCTTTAAATTGGGATACATCTGGTGAATTGGGAATGGAGAGAAAGTGAACATCTGGAGGGATCCTTGGATTCCTAGCAGTGCAGACAGGAGGGTGATTACCCCGCGTGGACAGACGGTCCTAACCACTGTTAATGAGCTCATCGACCCCACAAGTGGAAACTGGGACGAAGATCTAATTACTTTAATCTTCAACCCTGTCGATGCCCGCAGAATTCTGGAAATCCCGCTCAACTACAATGCCTTTGATGATTTTATTGCATGGCACCCAGATCGTAGAGGTATTTTTTTGGTCCGCTCAGCTTACCACACTCAATGGTTTCGAACTTTCCGGGCACATGCAACTGGGCTAGGGCAGCCAGGAAGGTCTAGTACTCCAGCTGTATGGAGTACACTGTGGAAGCTTCAAATCCCATGTAAAATTCTAAATTTTTGCTGGCGGGCACTCCATGGAATTCTACCTTTAAAGTCCATAATGACTAATAGGCATGTCGGTTCAGATGGAGCCTGTCCTATATGCCATCAAGCGGCTGAAGATGTGAAACATCTCCTATTTGAATGCTCTCACGCTACAGATCTTTGGGCACGACTAGGTATAACTGATTATATCAATGAAGTGAAATCGATTGACCGTTCAGGGTCGGTCATACTGGAGTATATCCTTTCAGCTCCGGCAAGACAAGTGCTGGTCAAACCTAACCTGGATGTGAAGCAATTGATCGCGGTCGGAGGATGGTATCTTTGGTGGATCAGGCGGGAAATCACTCATAATGGATCGCCCCCACCCTCTTTTAAATGGCCAATATCAATCCTTGCTATAGCTAATAATTTCCAGCAAGCAAATGCAAATAAAATTACACCAGTGCAAGATGCATGGACGAAGCCAGAGCCCAGGTTTGTAAAATTAAATGTTGACGCAGCTTTTTATATGGCAGAAAGAGCGGGTGCTACCGCAGCTGTGATCAGGGATGTGAATGGGTCTTTTCTAGCTGCTCGGTGTACTTATATTCCCAATACTTCAAGCGTAGTGATGACCGAGGCGTTGGCAATGCGGGACGGTCTGAACTTAGCAAACTCGCTTGGTTTCCCGCGGGTGGAGGCGGGGTCAGATTCTTTGATCGTAGCTGAATCCTGTGCTGGCCATACAAGATGGTGGGATGAAGCTGCTGCAATCTTTGCTGAATATGTGGATGTCTCAACTTTGATAGGGAAGGTCAAATTCAAGCATTGTTATCGTAATTCAAATAAAGCGGCGCATGTGCTAGCTAATTTCAGTTATTGTAATAAACTTTGTAGTTATTGGACGGACGAGCCACCAGGTTGTTTGGTCTCAACCCTTGTGGATGATGTAATTCCTATCTAAGTTAATAAAGCTAGCCATGATGGCCTTCCCTCAAAAAAGTGGAGCACTCAAACTAACATAAGCATCAACGATTTTGCTAAGCACTCCTTCATGTTTTTTGTTAGGTCCCTTTTAAAAACCACTAAGCATGGATGATCAAATTAAGTGCAGATCATGTGTTGACCTGGCTCTGCTGGCCAAACAGGCATGGCGTCTCCTTGATAATCCCGACTCATTGTGTGCTACTATTCTAAGGGCCAAGTATCACCCTGATGGTAATTTGCTGAACTCCAAGCCAAAACATGGTGCTTCCTTCACCTGGCAAAGCATTATGGCAGGCGTTACTACTCTCAAGCATGGTTATATTTGGCGAGTGAGGGATGGACATAATATCAATATTTGGGAAGATGGATGGATGCCAAATTGTGCCACTAGGCAGATTATGACCCCTAAGGGGGGACATTTGTTATCAAAAGTGGTTGATTTGATTGACCCGACCGACCTTCAACAATTGGAATGAGGACCTGATTAGACAAACTATGTGGCCCATTGACGCATAACAGATTCTTTCAATCCCAATTTCGCAACATAATATGACAGATTTTATTGCATGGAGTTATACGAAAAATGGTATGTTCTCGATACGGTCTGCTTATCATGTGAAGTGGAATTATCAGTGTGAGAGTAAAGTAAAACATTCCAACGGGATGGGGCGAACGACACCTAACCCTATATGGTGTCAGATATGGAAGTTATCTTGTCTGGCAAAAGTCAAAATCTTTTTATGACAGACATTACATATGGCACCCTCCCATGTCAGGCAACACTCACTATTAGACACATGAAGGTCTTGCCTCTTTGTCCTTCCCGCTCTCAGGGTGTAGAAGATACGAAACACATGCTTTTCCTATGTACAAGAGCAAAGAAGATTGGGAAAAGGCTAGGGATGGATATGATTATTGATAAATCTTGTGAGATTGATCGTGCTGAAGAAAATCTAGCTAATCTAGCAAATGTACGAGAAATGGGGTGCCAAAATGTACGAGAAATGATAGCTATCTCAGCTTGGTATCTATGATGGGAAAGACGGAAATTAGTGCACAAGGAATTAACTCAGAATGTGACTCAGATATCAATGGGGATCATGGCTCTCACATATAATTTTGTAAATGCGTCATCTTTAAAGGCGTCCATGAAAAAGGGGGGGTTGGCACTGTCCTCCTAGGGGCTTCGTGAAACTAAATGTTGACATCTCCTTTGACCATGACATGCTGAAGGGTACGATGGGGGCGATCTTGAGAGACGACAAAGATAGGTTTATTGCAGGAGGAAATGGAAAGATCGACTACTGCGCGGATGCTCCGATGGCAGAAGCCTTAGCTCTCAAATTTGGCCTAACATTAGCATAAAGGGCGGGATGTAACCACCTAATCATCAACTCAGACAATTTGGAGATGATCGAGACCATGCAGGACAGAGGACAGTTAGCGGATGCGGCGATGGCGATTTTGCGATGACTGTTATCACTATGCATGTGATTTTATTATGACTAGATTCGAACATTGTAATAGAGAGACAAATAAAGTAGCACATGAACTTGCTAAATTAGCTAGATTTTCTTCAACTAGCCCTTATTGAAATTGTAATGATCCTCACAAACAATGTACTGGTTATTTCTAATGAATAAAGTTTCGCTTTAACTCAAAAAAAATAATGCAGATCATGTGTTAGTGAAGCATGCATGGCCGCCTCTCTGCTTCATGCATTCGTTCATTCGAGATAACAATGGATAATTTTGTGCTTGCAAGACTCACACATGACTAACAAATTAATAATCATAAAGATAATGAGCTAACATAGGACATTGCATGACACTAAGCAACAATATATGTAGATTAAACTATTGCTTTGACGTGTCAGCGGACGTTTGGGATTTCTGATTTGATAGAGGGCGTTGGAGATGCCCTTAATTGCCCGTGGCAACGCAGCGGTACTACGCTAGTCCTGCAATGATATTTGTTAATGAATAAAGAGTGACATTTTATGCAAAAAAAAAACCCGCATACACACTATCGCCATCCAGCATGCGCCGTACGTTTATGTTCGTTCGCGCCTGTGCATATGTAACGGTTCTGTAAACAAGATAACATAAAGTTTGTTTCGTAGGTGTAGCAGCATATGCTGCCGTTCTCGCCACGGCACGTGGTGCATTTCACCAAGCGCCCCTAGCGCTTGACCTCGTCGCCGAACCTATGTAGCAGCTCGTCCTCGCCAACCAAAGTATTCCAACCTCATTTGATTCATGTCAGAGATATATACTCCCTCCATTCTAAAATATAGTGCGCTCATGCTTTCCGAGATCCAATTTTGATCATAAATTTAACCGCAGAGACCAACTGCGGCGGAAGAAAAAAATTATATAATTAAAAACTTCTTTCGAATACGAATTCACTGATATAATTTTTGCTCCTGCCGCAATCGGTCTTGATAATTAAATTTATGATTAAAGTTAAAACACGTGAATAGAGAAAGCATTATATTATGAAATGGAGCAAGTACAAGATACTTTGTCGTGCACAGTCACGTATGGAGCAAGTTGACAAGAAAGGGATGGGTGCATTTGGCGGTTCATTTGGCGTCAAGGCTCCACGGCACCACTCTAGAAGAAAAAGCCATAGCCATGATGGAGAGTAATGATGTTGTTGTTGGGATGGGACTCCCTTGGAAGAGACAGGTGAAACTTCAGGGTGGTTTCCTCTGTCCACGTGCAACAAATGGGCTCACTATTTTATTGTGCAAGGAAGGAAAATCTAGTGATGCACTGATGCTCCATTGTTCCATTCAGAAGATACAAACTAATCCTACACTTCATCATCTAGAGGATCTGTGGAGAGGCTGAGGCTTCTAGCTGCAAATCAACCTCCAAGTAGACGACGAAATCCCCATGCAGTGTTGGAGGCATCTCTAGCAGCCGTGCTACCAAGTTCCCAGTCTACTCTCGAGTAGGTCGAAATCCAAAATGCTCTTGTAGCCGTGTCGTGCCGCAGAGTGCAGACACGATGGTGCGAGGATTTCAATCCAACATGACATGCTGTCTGCCCGTGTCTGGAACGGACTACCGGCTTCGGCTTGCGCCTGAGCCAACTTTTCCGAGGTGCACCGAACCTGTCGCTCGATCCGATCAGCATCAACGACTTGCGGAAGAGACGACCAGAGAAGTGGCGTGTCACTTTCCATCCGGCTTAGACTTTCCGAAATGAATCCTCACGTGTTGTGCTGACCGTTCGGGACGGGGATGAGAGTGTTCATGCGGCAGCAGGTGCAAGTTGCGGCGTCTCACGCCTTCCAGGATGCTTCCCCGCGACAGAAACCACTGAACCCATGTTGGCATGGCTGACTGAGTGACAGAGAAAGGGAGGAGGTTTTGGCCCGGATGGAGGGCGGTCGCCATCGGTTCGAAAAATCCGTGGCCATTCAAGCCCTTTGACGTAACAGCGCGGCGACGGATGGATATAGAGACCTGTAAAAAGAAAGCTACCTGTAGAGCAGCTGGTGGTCTAGTGGACACCCGTTAGGATTCAGTTTTTCTTTTTCTTTTTTGAAAGGAACACTCTGCATTCCATACAAGGTAGTGCTGGTAGAGTTTCCAGCTACATAGTCTTATACAGAGGATGGAAATTTGTGAAGCCAGATTTCCCGTGTACTCCTACTCATGGTTGTGCCATGTTCAGCTAAAGTTTGTGCAACATGATTATGCAACATGATTACATTCCTGATTATGGTTACAATGTTCGACGGATACATGAGATGAAGAAACTCTAAGTTGATATTTGATATCCCTAAAAATAACACCTAACCATGAAAGATCATAAGTATTTGACGTTATAGCCTGCTTCAGTAAAAGAGAGTCGGTTTCTATAATTAGCCAATCACATCCCATCCTGATTGCCACGTTCACAGCATGGAGCATCGCCAATGCTTCAGAGTGAAGGGCATCTAATAAGTATTATAGGTTCCTTCTCCAGCCGCTATTAATGCACCTACATCATTTCTTAGAGTGAAGCCCCAACCTCCAGAATGAGTCTCCTCTCGAAAGGCACCATGTGTGTTAATCTTCATAATTCCGAATGGAGGAGGAGTCCATCTATGGATAGTGTTTCTGTCTCGTGTGCTTGCTTGGCTGCACATTGTTCAGAGCATTAATCAGATAGTGATCAATTGAGAAACGTATTTCATCGTTCGACTTGACTCTAACTCCCACATTAGCTTTGTTTCTCTAGTGCCACCACATCCAATGGATAATTTAAGTTTTAATTTTTTCTTCTTCATTAAGCTCAACAATTTCTTTCATGAATTTAAAGGAATCTCGACATTCAAGTGATCGAAGCCTAATGTGTTCTAACAGAGCATGTCTTCATATGCCTTTTACCTTTTTACATGTTAAGAAACAATGACCAGCATCTTCATCGCATCTAAAACACAGAGGACAAATGGTGTCAACATCTGTACCTCTATGTTGAAGTTTTGTATGTAAAGGCAAATTGTAGGCGGCGATCCGCCGTAAGAAATGTAGCACCTTGCATGGCTCTAATCCTGATCATAGGTCGGGCTGGGCTGGGTTTCGACCAGGCTTGCAAAAGACCGATCCAAAAACTACAAGCCCAAGCATGATCTAAAGGCTGAAGCCCTAAAACCCTGCCCAAAGATTAGAAAAATAGACACCGACTCGGTAGGACGCCTCATATTTCGCACGTAGGTCGCCCGTGATTGACCCATCGCTCACCCCTCCAGCGTGCTCGATCAGCGTTTAGGCGACCCATTTTAGGCGTATTCCTCACCGGTTTTGGGAAGGTTCTATAACCTTCACAAAGCCAGTTTTTTTTCTTTCTATTATGTTCCTTTTTAATTTTATTTCTTAATTTTCTCTTTTTTTGTTCTTTTTTTATTTTCTTTATTGTTTTCCTTTTTCAGGAACAACTTTCAAACTTTTTTGAAATTGTGAACATATTTTTAAAATTCATGAATATTTTTTCTCAAATTTGTGAACAATTTCTTTAAAATCATGATTTTTTTTCAAATTCATGAACATTTTTACAAATTTGCAAACATTTTAATTTTTTAAACAATTTTCGAATTCATGATCTTTTTTACAAAGTCACAAATATTTCTTGAAATTGCAAACATTATTCTAAACTCGTGAACATTTCAATCAGCAACATTTTTTAAAATCACGTACATTTTATGTTTGGTGATTTGTTTTTTGAAATACATGAACATTTTTTAAATTCATGAACATTGTTTCGACCGAAGTAATTTTTTCAATAATTGGAAACTATTTTAAAATTTTACAAACATTTTTTCGTTTTTTACATTTCTTAAATTTTTCATGAACATTATTTGGACTCGTGATTTTTATTCAAATTGATGAATATTTTTTGAATACGGGAACTTTGTTCAAAACCATGAACTTCTTGAATATACAAACAGTTTTTTACAAAGACGTCAGTGTCTATCTTTCGAAGTAACCCGTCATTACTCATACCGACATGCAATTTTCTTAGTAAAACTTGAAAAGTCTTAGACACCTGAACTGTAACGCCCCGTGACCGATGTGCCAGGTGTCCTTCAGTTATTCGCTGTTGTTGCCTTGTCATTGCTTGCGTGTCATGCATGTCATATCATGTCATCATGTGCATTTCATTTGCATACATGTTCGTCTCATGCATCCGAACATTTTTCCCGTTGTCCGTTTTGCAATCCGGCGCTCCTATGTCCTCCGGTGTCCCTTTCCACCTCTTTTCGTGTGCGGGTGTTAAACGTTATCAGATTGGACCGAGACTTGTCATGCGGCCTTGGTTTACTACCGGTAGACCGCCTGTCAAGTTTCGTACCATTTGGACTTCGTTTGATACTCCAATGGTTAACCGTGGGACCGAAAAGGCCTCGTGTGTGTGTTGCAGCCCAACGCTCCTCCAATTTGGCCCAAAACCCACCTAAACCTCCTCCATCATCTAGAGCGTTCGATCACGATCGCGTGGCCGCAAACCGCACCTCATTTGGAGCCTCCTAACTTCCTATACCTCTATTTAAAGGTCACTCCCCGAAATTTTCGGGCAAACCCTAGACCCCCCTCCCTCTCCTCGCGCGCCGGACATAAACCTCACCGGCGGACGTGTCCGTTTCAACCGCCGCTGCCGCCCGCGCCCAATCAGGGCGTGCCATGTGTACCCGGCCGACCCCCTCCGCCGCAGCCCGCTCGGGCCCGCGTCCGGCCCTCCCCGCCGCCATTTTGGGCCGCGCCTCCTCACCAACCGAGCCGCCGTCTTCCCAGCGTCCGGTGTCCGCCGGCCACCGTCTCCCCTCACCGGACTTCGCCGGAGAGGCGCCGGCCACTGCCGCCGCATGCGCCGGAGCCCCGCCCCGTGCCGCCATCTCTGCCGCCTGGAAGCCCCCCCGACGCCCAGCTCCTATCGTCGCCGCGCCCGCAACGCCACCCGAGGCCGCCGCCTCCATCTTGCGCCGGCCACCACGCCCTTCGCCGCCCGTTCGCCAGCAACCTTGCCGCCCGGCCTCGGCTTCCGCGCAGCGCCGCCACGAGCTCCCTCGCCGAGCTCCGCCGCTGGCCGGACCTCTCCGCAGGCGCCGCGCCTCCCCGCTGCCTCCTCCTCGTCGCGTCGCCGCTTTCCTCGTCGCCAGCGATCGCCGGAACGCGCCACGCCTCGCCGGAGTTCCTCCCGGATCAGATCTGGTGGATCGGGATCAGATCCACCCATCCCTCCAACCAAACGTCTCCCTCCGATCCGGATCCCTCCGTCCCGCACCGCTTCGTCCCGGGTTGACTTTTCCCGAGAGGTCCAAATTTCACTAAGTCCCCCAGATTTCAGTATTTATTGAGCATTTTCATCGCATCATAACTCTGTCATTGTAGCTCCGATTCGTGCGTGTAGCATATCAAAATGTTCGTCTCGACGAGTACATCATTTCATCTCATTGCATCATTTTAATTTGAGCTCATCTTGATGCTCGCAATGCTGTTGGAAGAGGGCTATGTGATGATTATGTCAGATCTGTTTCAGCAAATGGCCTTTTGTCATTTTTGCCATGTTTAATGTGTGCATGCTATGATCCTGGGCTCTACATGTATTTTGTTATATGCCATGCCATCTTTACAGGGGCGTATGCCATGCATTTTTGTGATCTTTGTGATGACTAGCACAAGCATGCAAAGTAGCTTACTCGATGATGCTGATTTCAGGGACTTAGAATTTCACTAAGTCCTTGCCATGTCCTTATTTTTATGTCATATGTTCATGTTGTTTCCTAGTGATCCGTGCCTCTTTTGAGGATGATCAGTAAGGATGTTTTGTTAATAATGTTGTGCTTTATCCATCCATGTCTTTCTTGGCATTTATGGAGCACCCTAGCTTGAGTCAATCGAGCTCTACTTTTGCTATTAAATGTTCCTAGCAGGTTGTTAACATGTTTACCAATTTTGCCGAGCTTATTGTTGTTGATCCGTGCATGCTATGTTGTTGTTCTTGCCATGTATAGCTTCTATGCCATGTCTTCTCGATGGGTGTATGCTTAGATTATCATTCCATTCTTTTTAGTGAGTGTATCGAGCTCGTAAACATGCCTACTTGTTAATCTGTTTGTATGCTCCAGTTTTTCACTAAGTCTGAATCTATTTATGTTTTTGCTATGTTCACATGCTTGTAATTGTATTTTCTGATCCCTTTGGGCTCATGGTCACTAAGGGACTTTTGTTATGTGCTTTGAGTAGCTTCATGCCATGCCTTGCTTTGCCATGATATGTTCCTGTAGCATGTACTTATCATGCTCTAAACATTGCTTCCTGATGATAAATTCCTGATATCCTATTAATTTCACTAAGTCTGAAACCAACAATCTTTTGCTCTTTTGCCATACTTGTTTGAACCTGTTATTGAGTGAATTAGCCGTAGCTCATTGTTCATCTTTTGTCAAGCATCATGAGTGGATCCCTGCCATGTATTTTGTTGCCATGTTTGAGTGTTGTAACATATTTATCTTGATGCATTTGGTTGGCTACTTGCTGTTTATCGCAGACCGGTACCATATTTGTTTTGCTTGTCATTTCCAAATCGTGCACCCGATTCCGGTGATCTTTATATTGATTTCGACTGAAATCAACTCCTCCTTCCAGTGGCACTCTTGGTTTTCCAAGTTGAGGCCAGGTTCAATCATTCCTTTCCAAATCATGCATATGCACCGCATACCGCATCCCGCATATCATGCCATGTTCATGTGTTGGTTGTTTACTATGTTGTGTGCTTCTTTCCGGTGTTGCTTCTTCAGGTTGGTTCCGATAACGTCGTGTTTGTGAGGACCTGTTCGACTACGTCCGTTTGTTTTCTTCATGGACTCGTTCTTCTCCCTTGCGGGATTTCATGCAATATGACCATACCCTCGAAATCACTTCTATCTTTGCTTGCTAGATGCTCGCTCTTTTGCTATGCCTATGCTGCGATACCTACCACTTGATTATCATGCCTCCCATATTGTTAAGCCAAGCCTCTAACCCACCTTGTCCTAGCAAACCGTTGTTTGGCTATGTTACCGCTTTGCTCAGCCCCTCTTATAGCGTTGTTAGTTGCAAATGAAGATTGGAGTTTGTTACTTGTTGGAACATGGATATTTTGTTGGGATATCACAATATCTCTTATTTAATTAATGCATCTATACACTTGGTAAAGGGTGGAAGGCTCGGCCTTATGCCTGGTGTTTTGTTCCACTCTTGCCGCCCTAGTTTCCGTCATATCGATGTTATGTTCCCGGATTTTGCGTTCCTTGCAAGGTTGGGTTATAATGGGAACCCCTTGACAGTTCGCCTTGAATAAAACTCCTCCAGCAATGCCCAGCATTGGTTTTACCGTTCGCCACCTAGCCTTTTCTTTCCCTTGTGTTCTGCAGACTCAAGGGTCATCTTTATTTAAACCCTCCTAGGCCAGTGCTCCTCTGAGTGTTGGTCCAAACTGAGCTGCCTGCGGGGCCACCTCGGGGAAACTTGAGGGCTGATTTTACTCGTAGCTAGTCTCATTTGAGTGTGCCCTGAGAACGAGATATGTGCAACTCCTATCGGGATTTGTCGGCACATTCGGACGGTGTTGCTGGACTTGTATTACCATTGTCGAGGATGTCTTGTAACCAGGATGCCGAGTCTGATCGGATTGTTTTGGGAGAAGGAATATCCTTCGTTGACCATGAGAGCTTGTGATGGGCTAAGTTGGGACACCCCTGCAGGGATTGAACTTTCGAAAGCCGTTCCCGCGGTTATGGGCAGATGGGAATTTGTTAATGTCCGGTTGTAGATAACCTGGAGTTGAACTTAATTAAAATACATCAACCGCGTGTGTAACCGTGATGGTCTCTTCTCGGTGGTGTCCGGGAAGTGAACACGATGTTGGAGTTATGTTTGACGTAGGTTGTTCTAGGATCACTTCTTGATCATAGTTCATCGATCGTGCTTTGCCTTCTCTTCTCGCTCTCTTTTGCGTATGTTAGCCACCATATATGCTAGTCGCTTGCCGCAGCTCCACCTTATACCTTTTACCTACCTATAAGCTTAAATAGTCTTGATCGCGAGGGTGTGAGATTGCTGAGTCCCCGTGACTCACAGATACTTCCAAAACCAGCTTGCAGGTGCTGATGATACCATGCATATGACGCAACCGAGCTCAAGGAGGAGCTTGATGAAGATCGTGTTCGTTATGTCGTTTTCGTTTCCAGTTGATCAGTAGTGGAGCCCAGTTGGGGTCGATCGGGGATCTGTGTAGCATTTGGGGTAGTCTTCTTTTATTTTGGTTCCGTAGTCGGACCTTGACTGTATCTGGGTGATGTAATGCCTTATTCATGTAATTGTGTGAAGTGGCGATTGTAAGCCAACTATGTATCTTTTCCCTTATGTATTACATGGGTTGTGTGAAGATTACCTCACTTGCGACATTGCTTTCAATGCGGTTATGCCTCTAAGTCGTGCTTCGACACGTGGTAGATATAGCCGCATCGAGGGCGTTACAAGTTGGTATCAGAGCCTTCCCCCTGCTTGTTCGAATCGCTTGTGTTGTTGAGTCTAGAAAAATGTTTTGAGTCATTTAGGATTATATATATCGGAGAGTTAGGAATTCTTTTTACTCCTCAGTCCCTTTGTCGCCCTGGTGAGGCATCCTGACGTAGAGTGTTGACTCTTCTCTTCTAAAATTTCACAAAAAAAATTTAGGATCACGCGGGTATCTTGGAATCGTCCCGATGGTTTTGTGACGAGAACATTGTTCTTGGTGCCTCCTGACATTTAGGGGTTGTGTCAGTTGATACGTCTCCAACGTATCTATAAATTTTGATTGCTCCATGCTATATTATCTACTGTTTTGGACTATATTGGGCTTTATTTTCCACTTTTATATTATTTTTGGGACTAACCTATTAACCGGAGGCCCAGCCCAGAATTGTTGTTTTTTGCCTATTTCAGTGTTTCGAAGAAACGGAATATCAAAAGGAGTCCAAACGGAATGAAACCTTCAGGAACGTGATTTTCTCACCGAACGTGATCCAGGAGACTTGGACCCTACGCCAAGGCATCAGAGAGGCGGTCACAAGGGTGGGGGGCGCCCCCCCTAGGGCGCGCCCCTGCCTTGTGGGCCCCTCGGAGCTCCACCGACGTACTCCTTCCTCCTATATATATACCTACATACCCCCAAACGATCAGAACAGGAGCCAAAAACCTAATTCCACCGCCGCAACTTTCTGTATCCACGAGATCCCATCTTGGGGCCTGTTCCGGAGCTCCGCCGGAGAGGGCCGTCATCACGGAGGGCTTCTACATCATCATAGCCTCTCCGATGAAGTGTGAGTAGTTTACCTCGGACCTTCGGGTCCATAGTTAGTATCTAGATGGCTTCTTCTCTCTTTTTGGATCTCAATACAAAGTTCTCCCCCTCTCTTGTGGAGATCTATTCGATGTAATCTTCTTTTTGCGGTGTGTTTGTTGAGACCGATGAATTGTGGGTTTATGATCAAGTCTATATATGAATAATATTTGAATCTTCTCTGAATTCTTTTATGTATGATTGGTTATCTTTGCAAATCTCTTTGAATTATCCGTTTGGTTTGGCCAACTAGATTGGTAGTTCTTGCCATGGGAGAAGTGCTTAGCTTTGGGTTCGATCTTGCGGTGTCCTTTCCCAGTGACAGAAGGGGCAGCAAGGCATGTATTGCATCGTTGGCATCGAGGATAACAAGATGGGGTTTATTTCATATTGCATGAATTTATCTCTCTACATCATGTCATCTTGCTTAAAGCGTTACGCTATTTTGAACTTAATACTCTAGATGCATGCTGGATAGCGGTCGATGAGTGGAGTAATAGTAGTAGATGCAGAATCGTTTTGGTCTACTTGTCACGGACATGATGGCTATATACATGATCATGCCTAGATATTCTCATAACTATGCTCAATTCTGTCAATTGTTCAACAGTAATTTGTTCACCCACCGTAGAATACTTATGCTCTTGAGAGAAGCCACTAGTGAAACCTATGGCCCTCGGGTCTATTCTCATCATATTAATCTCCATCACTTTAATCTTGCTTTGCTTTTTTACTTTGCCTTTACTTTTTTACTTTGCATCTCTATACCAAAAATACCAAAAATATTATATCTATCAGATCTCACTCTCATAAGTGACCGTGAAGGGATTGACAACCCCTAACCGTGTTGGTTGCGAGTAGCTATCGTTTTGTGCAGGTACGAGGGACTTGAGTGTGGCCTCCTACTGGATTGATACCTTGGTTCTCAAAAACTGAGGGAAATACTTACGCTACTCTACTGCATCATCCCTTCCTCTTCGGGGAAATCCAACGCAAGCTCAAGAGGTAGCAGCAGTGTCCCGGGGAGTTGAGCTCCGAGGTGTTGTCGTCACAATTTTATCGTTACAGTTCTGGAATACCTGAGTTCGCCAACATCGAAAATCTCTTTTATGCAGTTGTTGGTGAGATAACCTCGACGCCACCCAGTACTGGGGCGGGAGTTCGGGAGTATTGCCATAACTTGTATAACGGATGCTTTTCGAAGGTTGAGGTAAACGATTTCCGAAGGTTTCTTGGTTATGTGTTGAAGGATGGATACAGCTGGATGTAGGATTTGCTAGATTTGGGTGAGATATTATGCTTCCCCTATATCCCCAACACCGGATTGCATAACCGGAAAATTTCGGGAGTTTATAAGTGGGAATTCAAGTAGCTCTTAGGATATCTTTCCGACAGATGTATGATATGAAATTGGGGTTCGACGTCTAGTGGTCCACCTATCCATGGTTGGTTTTACAGTGGTCTCGTTGTGTCTTAAAGAGTCCTTGGCTATGCCGACTCGGGGACGCTTCGTATGTCATGTGCACTGCCTTGTACATGATGGTGCTGTACGATCGAGCCCGTGTAGGCCCCACCATGAAAACTTCGGATGAAATCTCTATCATATGTTTGTTCCAGCTTATTCCACAAGCCAATCCTTGTTTTGTTTTGAGTTGTGGTATTCGAGTTGCTTCAATGTGAAGTGTTGATTCATACCTTTTCAAAGCGTTGTTCTCATACTCCGATGTGAATACTAATCCTTCTCGATCATCAAGTCTGTCATGTCAATCCTTTTCACCGGTGTGTTTCTCTTCAAGTAGATCCGATCATTTCAACATCCGTAAGACCAACTCCAAGTCTTCTCAATGTTGTTTGTTTCTTTCGTCCCAAGATGCCTTTGTTTTTCCCGCCCTCCCACCCTTGTTTCTTCAAGAACTCGCATTTCTTTATCAAGTATCCATTTTATTCATGTGAAGTCTCTCCATTCCTTTCCGTTAATGTCCTTACCCGGTGATTCTCATGAAGATCCTAACGGAACCTCAAGTTCATCATTCTTCATTCTTTTCTTCTCCGGTGGATTCAAGTCAAGATTTCAATATTGATCATATTTCCTTTCCTTGTTTCAAATGATTTCTCATGTCGGTGCACCTCTTAATCATCCATTTCTTGCTATTCAGTTATTTCGGAGTGCTAAAGATATCTCAAGGATCATCTTGTCATTCAAGATCCGTTCAACTTATTTTGAGGTCTTATCTTATTCAAACCATTCAATTCAACCGGTGCATTCTCCTTTTCAAGTAACCATTTTAATGGTGTATCTTTTGAGTGGGCCCTAACCCACATGTCTTTTTCCAGGATCTTACCTGACTCTTCTAATTCTCCCGGAGCTATCCTCAAAAATTCTTTTCGAAGTTTGACGTAAGAATGAATTGTCATCAGTCAAACGCCTTTCTCCAAGATCTTTAATTTCTTTTCATCGTTGGTTCAACCTTTCAAATTTTCATTCCGGAGTATCTCAACAATTTGGTAGTGTTTCTCATTGTTATTCTCAGATTTTGAAGACCGAAGAAGAGTTTTACCTCCATATCTTATCCGTTCTCTCAGAGATTCGTGATTCTAGTTCGAGCCCATCCTCTCATAATTTTTTTCAATTGTGAGAATTCTTTTCATCCTTCCGGAGCAATTCAAGAGTCTTCTCAGTTTGTTATCCGGAGTCCATCCATTCAGGTTTATTCATTCTCAGCTGTCAGTTATCATTCTCCAATCTTACCGGTGCATCGTTCAAGTGATCTCTAATCAGTTCGTGATCCCTTTGTTCTCATGGATCTAAATTCTCTCAAGCATCTTCGTTTATTTGTTAATCCTTCCCGGTGATTCACCCCTACTTCGTTAATTTTCAATTCTTATGGTGGTTCGTTCAAGATTTCTCTTCCTTCTTTATCTTATCAAATCATTTGTTGTTCCAATCCTACCGGTGGTTCGTTGAAGACCTTCCCAAGTTGATGCTATATCTATCTTAATCCTTTCCAACGAGAATAAGTAGTATGCCAAATTCCGCTGCTTGTCACCAATTTGAATTGGGGAAGGATAAACATAATGTAATTCTTATTCTGGTTTCATCGAGTGAACTCAATTCCTTATCCCGGAGCCTCATCAAAATTCTAGGTTTCACTTGTTTCATCTTTTCTTTTCCGGAGTTCCAAGTTTCCACTTTATCTTGTCGCAAAGCTTCATCTAGTCATTGCAAGGCTTCAACCTTACTCTCTTCATCCTTCTTTTCGTTGGAACATTCCTTTGTTTACCGGAGTTCTTCATGAAGGTTCTACATGGTGGTTCATCAAGGATTTAATTCCTTCTCGAAGTGTTCATCGAGATTCTTTTCAGAGGAGCTCATGTATTCTTTATCTTGCATTTCAAAGTGCAATTCTTTCAACCGTATCATTCGAGGTGGTATTATGTCATTCTTGATAATTTGAGTTCATGTCTCATGATTCACATGTTGTTAAGAATGAGGTATTTTAAATCCATCAATCTCGTCATTGGAGTTATCTGGGGTTATATTTCACCTAAAGCTTTCCCTAAGGATTAATGCTATTAATGGTGATAATATATGATCCAAGTTCTCCATCTACCCTCCCGGTGAAATAGTTCCTCGTCTTCTTGTTCTTATCAATCCAATCTTGTTTTTGTTAGTGGCAGAATTTCACCTTAAGTTTTGAAATGTTCTCCATAAGCCCACTACAAGCTTACTCTTTTCATTGTTGGTTTTCCAACAACTCCGTTCAATTTTTTCTTTGTAGGCATGCTCTTTCAATTCTATTTGCGAGAGTTGTCATTTCTTTCTCCGATCTCTTATTCTGACAATCTACCTTCTTTTCTTTCGTTCCGGAAGCATTGTGATGTTGCTCTCTTCGTCCTATCATCTCGTTTGCCAAGATCATGTTTTTTTCCTTGCTTATACATCCAACCGGAGTGTTGTGCCCCTTTCAAGTTCTTTCATCTTATCAAGTCTTTCATCTCTTTTCAACCGGAGTGCTACCCGAATCGGTTCTTTATTATTCCTCTTTCTTAACGGAGTGTTTGCAACTTTGTTCTTCTTCATTGCATTCTTTCTTTCAATTTGTTCAACCTCGCAAGGTTCTTTGGTTTCACTCATTTGTCAAAGAAGCAACTTTGTTTTACCTCTCCCTCTTCCGTTTTCTATCCGGTGCCATCCTAGATCTCGGGACGAGATCCTCTCATAGTGGTGGAGTGTTGTAACGCCCCGTGACCGATGTGCCAGGTGTCCTCCAATTATTCGTTGTTGTTGCCTGGTCATTGCTTGCGTGTCATGCATGCCATATCATGTCATCATGTGCATTTCATTTGCATACATGTTCGTCTCATGCATCCGAGCATTTTCCCCGTTGTCTGTTTTGCAATCCGGCGCTCCTATGTCCTCCGGTGTCCCTTTCTACCTCCTTTTGTGTGCGGGTGTTAAACGTTATCAGATTGGACCGAGACTTGTCATGCGGCCTTGGTTTACTACCGGTAGACTGCCTGTCAAGTTTCGTACCATTTGGACTTCATTTGATACTCCAACGGTTAACCGAGGGACCGAAAAGGCGTCGTGTGTGTTGCAGCCCAACACCCCTCCAATTTGGCCCAAAACCCACCTAAACCTCCTCCATCATCTAGAGCGTTCGATCACGATCGAGTGGCCATAAACCGCACCTCATTTGGAGCCTCCTAACTCCCTCTACCTCTATTTAAAGGTCACTCCCCGAAATTTTTGGGCAAACCCTAGATCCCTCCCTCTCCTCGCGCGCCGGACAAAAACCTCGCCGGTGGACGTGTGCGTTTCAACCGCCGCCGCCGCCCGCGCCCAATCAGGGCATGCCACGTGTACCTGGCCAGCCTCCTCCGCCGCGGCCCGCTCGGGCCCGCATCCGGCCCTCCCCGCTGCCATTTTGGGTCGCGCCTCCTCACCAACCGTGTCGCCGTCTTCCCGCCGTCCGGCGTCCGCCGGCCACCGCCTCCCCTCACGACTTCGCCGGAGAGGCGCCGGCCACTGCCGCCGCATGCGTCGGAGCCCCGCCCCGTGCCGCCATCTCTGCCGCCTGGAAGCCGCTCCGACGCCCAGCTCTTGTCGTCGTCGCGCCCGCAACGCCACCCGAGGCCGCCGCCGCCATCTTGCGCCGGTCACCGCGCCCTTCGCCGGCAACCTCGTCGCCCGGCCTCGGCTTCCGTGCAGCGCCGCCACGAGCTCCCTCGTCGAGCTTCGCCGCTGGCCGGACCTTTCCGCAGGCGCCGCGCCTCCCCGCTGCCTCCTTCTCGTCGCGTCGCCGCTTTCCTCGTCATTGGCGATCGCCGGAACGCGCCACGCCTCACCGGAGTTCCTCCCGGATCAGATCTGGTGGATCGGGATCAGATCCACCCATCCCTCACTACAGGAAACTGCTAATTTGCCGTCAGGAGGCATCTTTGCCGTCAGCTTTTTATCGAGCAGACAGCAAAGAGTAGATTTGCCGTCATCATAAGACGGCAAAGAAAAACTAACGGCAAAGAAGACTTTGCCATCTACGAAAAAAATACAGACAACAAAGAGCATTCTTTGTCATCTGCAATAAAAAACACAGACGGCAAACTCTTTGCCGTCTGCGTTTTTTATTACAGACGGCATATAGCATACTTTGCCGTCTGGATTAAGAAAGGCAGACGGCAAAGATCTTTGCCGTCTACCTTTCTTAATCCAGACGGCAAAGTATGCTATATGCCGTCTGTATTAAAAAACGCAGACGGCAAAGAAGAAACACAACACACGGATCGATCACATGGATCGATGACATGGCAGAATCTGAGCCACACATCCCCACGTGCCCCCCTCGCCCCACGAACCCACGCGCACGCGCGCCCCACGCACCCACGCGCCCCACTGCTCCGTCCTTATCCACCCGAGCTGCCCACCCCCACCACGATCTCTCTCTCTCATTTCTCTCTCTGTTCGATCCAGATCGAGAAGGCCAGCGCCCGCAACCACCTCGCTTGGCCCCGCCAGCCACCACCTCGCCGTCGGCCCCTCCACTTTCCCCTTCGGCCACGCCGCTACCGGACCCGGCACCATCACCCCCACAGGCCAGCGCCCGCAACCACCTCGTCGCCTTCTCCCTTTGCCCCGGGTGCCGCCGGCAATGTCGCCTCTCGCCCACGCTGGCCTCTACTTCGCCCATGGCGTCGCCGGCCCCATCTCCCTTCACCCACCTCTGCTTCGCCCATGGCGCCACAGGCCCCGCCGCCCCCTGCCGGCCCCTGCTTCGCCCATGGCGCAGCCGGCCCTGTCGTCCCCCGCCGGCCTCTGCTTCGCCCATGGAGCCACCGGCCCCGGCGCCCCCCGCCGGCTTCTACCGGCCCCAGCCATGTCGCCCCCGCGTGTCTCTGCTGGCCTCGACCCCATCCCTAGACGCTGCACCGCCTCCCACCTCGAGGAGCAGCGACAGCTCCTCGGGCATCCGTGTGCTCTGTCCTTGACGAACGGAAGGGGAAGGGAGAGTGGTGCGGCTGCTCTGGTGAGCGTGGGCACGGGAGGTGGTTGCAGGTTGGCGCAGGTTGGTTGCAAGATGGCCGCGCATGCTGGATCTCGGGCTGCTATAATAGTCACTGCTCTGTTGTAATATTTTCATGTGTAATCCATTCATATAATGAATAGAGCAGTTTTGCCTTGGATCAGCAAGTCATGATGTATTCTATCTAGTCTTTTATTGTGAAATTTGTCATTCGTCGTAGATTCTTGGAACGAAGTGTTGATGTATACTATGGTGTGGTGTTAATTGTTGTCCTTGCACTTGGACTATGGGTTTGGATTATTTTAATAAACAAAATTCTTTGCCGTCTGTAATATGTGAGGATGACGGCGAAGAAAGTTTCTTGTTGACGGCAAAGACACTTTCCTTTGCTGTCTGTAGTTTTTACGGCAGACGGAAAATCTGTAGTTGGCTGTCAGCAAATTCTTTGTTGTCTACCCGATAAAAAGCTGACGGCAAAGCAGCCTTTGCCGCCATCCTCTTTGCCGTCTATGTTTGCCGTCAGCCGGCTGACGGCAAACTCTTTGCCGTCTGTATTTCGCTCTTTGCCGTCTGTACTCACCAGACGGCAAACTAGCCAATTCCTGTAGTGCCTCCAACCAAACGTCTCCCTCCGATCCAGATCCCTCCGCCCCGCACCGCTTCGTCCCGGGTTGACTTTTCCTAAGAGTTCCAAATTTCACTAAGTCCCCCAGATTTCAGTATTTTTTGAGCATTTTCATCGCATCATAACTCTGTCATTGTAGCTCCGATTCACGCGTGTAGCATATCAAAATGTTCGCCTCGACGAGTACATAAATTCATCTCATTGCATCATTTTCATTTGAACTCATCTTAATGCCCGAAATGCTATTGGAAGAGGGCTATGTGATGATTATGTCAGATCTGTTTCAGCAAATGGTCTTTTGTCATTTTTTCCATGTTTAATGTGTGCATGCTATGATCCTGAGCTCTACATGTGTTTTGTTATATGCCATGCCATCTTTACAGGGGTGTATGCCGTGTATTTTTGTGATCTTTGTGGTGACTAGCACAAGCATGCAAAGTAGCTTACTCGATGATGCTGATTTCAGGGACTTAGAATTTCACTAAGTCCTTGCCCTGTCCTTATTTTTATGCCATATGTTCATGTTGTTTCCTAATGATGTGTGCCTCTTTTGATGATGATCAGTAAGGATGTTTTGTTAATAATGTTGTGCTTTATCCATCCATGTCTTTGTTGGCATTTATGGAGAACCCTATCTTGAGTCAATCGAGCTCTACTTTTGCTATTAAATGTTTCTGGCAGGTTGTTAACATGTTTAACAATTTTGTCGAGCTTATTGTTTTTGATCCGTGCATGCTATGTTGTTGTTCTTGCTATGCCTAGCTTCTATGCCATGTCTTCTTGATGGGTGTATGATTAGATTATCATGCCATGCTTTTTAGTGAGTGTATCGAGCTTGTAAACATGCCTACTTGTTAATCTGTTTGTATGCTCCAGTTTTTCACTAAGTCTGAATCTGTTTATGTTTTTGCTATGTTCACATGCTTGTAATTGTATTTTCTGATCCCTTTTGGCTCATGGTCACTAAGGGACTTTTGTTATGTGCTTTGAGTAGCTTCATGCCATGCCTTGCTTTGCCATGATATGTTCTTGTAGCATGTAGTTATCATGCTCTAAACATTGCTTCCAGATGATAAATTCCTGATATCCTGTTAATTTCACTAAGTCTGAAACCAGCAATCTTTTGCTCTTTTGCCATGCTTGTTTGAACCTGTTATTGAGTGAATTAGCCGTAGCTCAGTGTTCATCTTTTGTCAAGCATCATGAGTGGATCCCTGCCATGTATTTTGTTGCCATGTTTGAGTGCTGTACTCCCTCCGTCATAGTTTAGAAGGCACAGTTAAATTTGCGTGCGTTTCCACAATAGACAAGGTTTAGGGCGCATTGCATTTATTTCTAGTAGCTAATTAGTACTATTTCTATATGCATGCGTAGTGTGAATGCTATTTTTTAGCCCATCTCACAACCAATAGATAACCACCTAGGTCCTAGAGAATTTCCAAGCGCGCCTTCTAAACCGTGACGGAGGGAGTAGCATATTTATCTTGATGCATTTAGTTGGCTACTTGCTGTTTATCGCAGATCGCTGCCATATTTGTTTTGCTTGTCATTTCCAAACCGTGCATCCGATTCCGGTGATCTTTATATCAATTTCGAACGAAATCAACTCCTCTTTCCAGTGGCACTCTTGGATTTCCAAGTTGAGGCCAGATTTAATCATTCCTTTCCAAATCATGCATATGCACCGCATATCGCATCCCGCATATCATGCCATGTTCATGTGTTGGTTGTTTACTATGTTGTGTGCTTCTTTCCGGTGTTGCTTCTTCGGGTTGGTTCCGATAACATCGCGTTTGTGAGGACCCATTCGACTACGTCCGTTTGTCTTCTTCATGGACTCGTTCTTCTCCCTTGCGGGATTTCAGGCAAGATGACCATACCCTCAAAATCACTTCTATCTTTACTTGCTAGATGCTCGCTCTTTTGCTATGCCTATGCTGCGATACCTACCACTTGCTTATCATGCCTCCCATATTGTTAAGCCAAGCCTCTAACCCACCTTATCCTAGCAAACCGTTGTTTGGCTATGTTACCGCTTTGCTCAGCCCCTCTCATAGTGTTGTTAGTTGCAAATGAAGATTGGAGTTTGTTCCTTGTTGGAACATGAATATTTTGTTGGGATATCACAATATCTCTTATTTAATTAATGCATCTATACACTTGGTAAAGGGTGGAAGGCTCGACCTTATGCCTGGTGTTTTGTTCCACTCTTGCCGCCCTAGTTTCCGTCATATCGGTGTTATGTTCCCGGATTTTGTGTTCCTTACACGGTTGGGTTATAATTGGAATCCCTTGACAGTTCGCCTTGAATAAAGTTCCTCCAGCAATGCCTAACATTGGTTTTACCATTCGCCACCTAGCCTTTTCTTTCCGTTGGGTTCTGTAGACTCAAGGGTCATCTTTATTTAAACCCCCCTGGGCCAGTGCTCCTTTGAGTGTTGGTCCAAACTGAGCTGCCTGCGGGGCCACCTCGGGCAAACTTGAGGGTTGGTTTTACTCGTAGCTAGTCTCATCTGAGTGTGCCCTGAGAACGAGATATGTGTAGCTCCTATCGGGATTTGTCGGCACATTCGGGCGGTGTTGCTGGACTTGTTTTACCATTGTCGAGGATGTCTTGTAACCGGGATGCCAAGTCTGATCGGCTTGTCTTGGGAGAAGGAATATCCTTCGTTGACCGTGAGAGCTTGTGATTGGCTAAGTTGGGACACCCCTGCAGGGATTGAACTTTTGAAAGCCGTGCCCGCGGTTATGGGCAGATGAGAATTTGTTAATGTCCGGTTGTAGATAACTGAAGTTGAACTTAATTAAAATACATCAACCACGTGTGTAACCGTGATGGTCTCTTCTCGGCGGAGTCCGGGAAGTGAACACGGTGTTGGAGTTATATTTGACATAGGTTGTTCTAGGATCACTTCTTGATCATAGTTCATCGATCGTGCTTTGCCTTCTCTTCTCGCTCTCTTTTGCGTATGTTAGCCACCATATATGCTAGTTGCTTGCCGCAGCTCCACCTCATACCATTTACCTACCTATAAGCTTAAATAGTCTTGATCGTGAGGGTGTGAGATTGCTGAGTCCCCGTGACTCACAGATACTTCCAAAACCAGTTTGCAGGTGCCGATGATATCGTGCATATGACGCAACCGAGCTCAATGAGGAGCTTGATGGAGATCGTGTTCGTTATGTCGTTTTCGTTTCCAGTTGATCAGTAGTGGAGCCCAGTTGGGGTCGACCGGGGATCTGTGTAGCATTTGGGGTAGTCTTCTTTTATTTTGGTTCCGTAGTCGGACCTTGACTGTATCTGGGTGATGTAATGCCTTATTCATGTAATTATGTGAAGTGGCGATTGTAAGCTGTAACACCCTCGATGCGACTATATCTTCCACGTGTCGAGGCACGACTTAGAGGCATAATCGCATTGAAGGCATATGTCGCAAGTGAGGTAATCTTCACACAACCCATGTAATACATAAGGGAAAGAGATACATAGTTGGCTTACAATCGCCACTTCACACAAATACATGAATAAAGCATTACATCATTCAAATACACTCAAGGTCCGACTACGGAACCAAAATAAAAGAAGAACCCCCAAATGCGACAAAGGTCCCCGATCGACCCCAACTGGGCTCCACTACTGATCTATTAGAACGAAACAACACAAAGGACAAGATCTTCATCGAGCTCCTCCTGAGCTTGGTTGCGTCATCTGCACGAACTCATCGGCACCTGCAAACTGGTTTTGGAAGTATTTGTGAGCCACAGGGACTCAGCAATCTCGCACCCTCGCGATCAAGACTATTTAAGCTTATGGGTAAGGTAAAAGGTATGAGGTGGAGCCGCAGCAAGCGACTAGCATATATGGTGGCTAACATACGCAAATGAGAGCGAGAAGAGAAGGCAAAGCACGGTCGATAAAAGTATGATCAAGAAGTGATCCTATAGCAACCTACGTCAAGCATAACTCCAACAACCGTGTTCACTTCCCGGACTCCGCCGGAAAGAGACCATCACGGTTACACACGCGGTTGATTCATTTCTAATTAAGGTCAACTTCAGGTTTTCTACAACCGGACGTTAACAAATTCCCATCTGCCCATAACCGCGGGCATGGCTTTCGAAAGTTCAATCCCTGCAGGGGTGTCCCAACTTAGCCCATCACAAGCTCTCACGGTCAACGAAGGAATAGACCTCCACCCGAGACATTCCGATCAGACTCGGTATCCCGGTACAACAAGACATTTCGACAGGGTAAAACTAAACCAGCAACACCACCCAGATGTGCCGACAAATCCCGATAGGAGCTGCACATATCTCGTTCTCAGGGCACACCGGATGAGCAAGACGTCGGGTAAGCCAGCCCAGAGTTGCCCCTGGTAGCCTCGGACATCGCTCAGTTGGACCAACACTCAGAGGAGCACTGGCCCGGGGGGTAAAATAATGATGACCCTTGAGTCTGCAGAACCCAAGGGAAAGAAAAGGCTAGGTGGCGAATGGTAAAACCAATGTTGGGCATTGCTGGAGAAGCTTTACTTAAGGCGAACTGTCAAGGGGTTCCCATTATAGCCCAACCGCATAAGGGACGCAAAATCCAGGAACATAACACCGATATGACGGAAACTAGGGCGGCAAGAGTGGAACAAAACACCAGGCATAAGGCCGAGCCTTCCACCCTTTACCAAGTATATAGATGCATTAATTAAATAAGATATATTGTGATATCCCAACAAGTAAACATGTTCCAACAAGGAACGATCTCCATGTTCCAATAAGGAACAAACTTCAATCTTCACCTGCAACTAACAACGCTATAAGAGGGGCTGAGCAAAGCGGTAACATAGCCAATCAATGGTTTGCTAGGACATTGGTGGGTTAGAGGTTGAACATGGCAATTTGGGAGGCTGACAAGCAAGTGGTAGGCATCGTAGCAATGGCATAGCAAAAGAGCGAGCAAACTAGCATCGCAAAGACAGTAGTGATTTCGAGGGTATGATCATCTTGCCTGAAATCCCGCAAGGAAGAAGAACGAGTCCATGAAGAAGACAAACGGACGTAGACGAACGGATCCCCACAACACGACGTTACCGGATCCAACCCGAAGAAGCAATCACCGGAAAAGAAGCACACAACATAGTAAACAACCAACACATGAACATGGTATGATATGCGAGATGTGGGATGCGATGCGGGATGCAAAATGCAAGACGTGACAGGAAATGCATGAACCTGGCCTCAACATGGAAAACCAAGTGTGCCACTGGATAGAAGGGATGAAATCACCTGAAAATGATATCAAGATCATAGGAATCGGAGCTACGGTTTGGAAATGGCAAGCGTTTTATGAAATGAACCGGTCTGCGATTTACAGCAAGTAGGCACCTAAATGCAACGAAATGAACATGCTACAGCCACCAAACATGAAAACAAAATGCATGGCAGGGATGTACACAAGATGCTTAGCAAATCACTAGCACTGAGCCATAGCTAAATTCATCCATTATGAGGTTCAAACAAGCATGGCAAAAATGAATAAGCAAAACAGATTTCAGACTTAGTGAAATTAACACTAGTCTGAAATTTCAGACCACGATGCTCTCTTCGGAGCAGCAAAACAACATGATACATAACCTGAACATGACAAGTAAGAACATGGCATGGAGCTACTCAACAAGCTTAACAAAACACCCAAAATGACCTGGGGCCAAAAGGGTTCACAAAATACTCTAACGAGCACACGAACATAGATGAAACACAATCAGTTTCCAGACTTAGTGAAAACTGAGACATGCTGAAATTATAACTGACGAAGGCATGTAAACGAGCTCGATGCACTCACCATGGTGCAAGTCATAGCAAGGCAAGCATATATCCATAAAGAAGGCACAAAATGCTAGCTAGACATGGCAAGAACAATGGCATAGCATGCACGGATCAATAACAATAGCATTGGCAAAATCGCAAACAAGTTGACGATCTGCCCAGATTTACCACAAAGCAAAAGTAGAGCTCGATTGACTCCAGCTAGAGCACTCCACATATGCAAACAAAGACATGGATGGATAGAGCATAACATGAATATCAAAACTCCCTTACCGATCATCCTCAAAAGAGGCACGGATCACTAGGAAACAAGCTGAACATATGGCATCATGAACTAAAATATCCCAGACTTAGTGAAATCCACTAAGTCCCTGAAAACAGAATTCTCAGGTGCCTCTCTTTGCAAGCTTGCACAAGTCACCACACACATCCTAAAAATGCATGGTTGGCACCTCTGGAAAGAAGACAAAATGCTTAACAATTCATCCCAAAGACTCACAGGCATATCATGCACACAATAATCATGGCAAAAATGACAAAAGTCTATGATGAGCTAACGGGTCTGGAATTTAACTCACGATGCCTCCTTCTAACAGCATTTTGGGCATCAAGATGAACTCAAATGCAAATGATGCAATGGAATGAAATGTTGTACTCGTCGAGATGAAGATTTTGATATATCATATGTCCAAAACGGAGCTACGGATGCAAAGATATGGCAGGTCAAACATAGGCATATGAATCTGGAAACTCCGGGGACTTAGAAGAAATTGTACCTCTGTGAAAGTCAACGCGGGATGGAGCGGTTCCGGGACGGGGTGGATCCGGATCTGGGCGAGGATGCGTTTGGTCGGGGGAGTGGTGGATCTCATCCCGGAGTGGTGGATCTCATCCCACTCCCCGGATCCGGCCGGACTGAGCGGAACTCCGGTGAGGGCGGCTCCGGTCGCCGGAGGACGACGCCGGCGAGGCGGCGGCCATTGATGCTGGTGAACGGAGGCGGCGGGTGCGGCAACCGAGGCGGCGGCGCATGACGTGCAAGGCGGCGGCACGCAGCACGGCGGGCGAAGCGGCGGAGACGGGCGGCGCGGCGAGGAGCAGTCGGCGGCGGGGCGGCGGCGCGCAGCACGGCGGCGAGGCGGCGAAGACGGGCGGCGCGGCAAGGAGGGAGCTGGGCGGCGGGGTCGAGCCTGCGCGGGGCGGCGACCGGTTGGGCCGGGCGGGCCCGCGATGGGCTTCGTCGGGCCGCGCGGTGGGAGAGCGCCGGCTGGACAGGTGCCGGCGTGCGATAGGAGGAGCGCGGCGGCGCGGCTGATGTGGCGGCTGCCCATTGGGCGAGGTGAGGTGGAGGGCGAGCGGACATGTCCGGGCGCGGTGGGAAATTGTCCGGCGGCGCGCGGAGGAGGAGGTTAGGGTTCATCTGCGCGAAAAATCCGGGAGGGACACATATTTATAGGTAGAGGGTGCTAGGAGAGTCCAAATGAGGTGCGGTTTTCGGCCACGCGGTCGTGATCGAATGAGCGAGATGATGGAGCAGAGTTAGGTGGGTTTTGGGCCAAATTGGAGAGGTGTTGGGCTGCAACACACACGAGGCCTTTTCGGTCCCTCGGTTAACCATTGGAGTATCAAACGAAGTCCAAATGGTACGAAACTTGACAGGCGGTCTACCGGTAGTAAACCAAGGCCGCTTGGCAAGTCTCGGTCCAATCTGGAAATGTTTAAACCCCACACATGAAAGAAAGCTTGAAATGACCACCGGAGGAGAACGAAGCGCCGGAATGCAAAACGGACAACGGGGAAAATGCTCGGATGCATGAGACGAACATGTATGCAAATGAAATGCACATGATGACATGATATGCAATGCATGACACGCAAGCAATGACAACGCAACAACAGCGAATAACTGGAAGACACCTGGCACATCGGTCTCGGGGCGTTACAACACTCCACCACTACGAGAGGATCTTGTCCCGAGATCTAGAATGGCACCGGAGGGAAACAACGGAAGAGAAAAGAGAATAGGTAAAACTAAGTTGCTTCTTTTGACAAACGAGTGAAACCACGAACCTTGAAGAGGTTGAACAAATTCGAGAAAAGAATAGAACGAAGGAGAACAAAGTCGAAAACACTCCGTTAGAAAAGAGGGACACAAAACATTGCGAAACCTTGAAGTTGAAGGGAAGATATATATAGAAAAACACTCCGGTTAAGGAAGGGGATCAAGGAAAAAAACAAAATTCGGCTGCACTCTGGTTGAAAAGAAAAGGAATTGAATAAGGTCTTGATAAGATGAGAAGATATTTGATGAAATCACAACACACTGCCTCCATAACTATTGAATGGATGGAACAAAGGGGTAAGAAATATCTCAGACCGCACTCCGGTTGAGAAGGGAGTCAAAATTTGATAAGATGAGAGAGCTCAAATGAACACACGACACTCCGGTTGAGAAAGGGATGCAAGACTTGATAAGGCGACAAGAACTTGAGCAGAATGGCACCACACTCCGGTTAAATGGATAGGCATGAAACGAACATGATCTTTGACAAAACGAGATGATGGGTTGAAAAGATGAACATCACAATGCCTCCGGAACGGAAGAATAGAAAATAGATAATTGAAATAAAAGAATGGAGAAGCAAATGCCAACTTCTGTCACAAAAGAGTTTGGAAAGGCATCTTAAGGAGAAGGGTTGAACGGAGTTGTTGGAAAAACCACCAACGAAAAGAATAGGTTGATATGGTCTTATGGAATACATCTCAAATTATGAGGTGACAACCTATCACTCACGGAAGAAGAATTGGATTGATAAGAACAAGGAGACAAGAAACTTATTACCGGAAGGATAGATGAAGAACTTGGGTCATTATAAGCACCAAAAATAGCAAAATCCTTAGGGAAAGCTTTAGGTGAAATGTAACCCAAGATAACTCCAATGAAGAGGTTGATGGATTTAAAGTACCTCATTCTTAATAACATGTGAATCGTGAAAACATGAACTCAAATTATCAAGAATGACACAATACCACCTCCGGTAATATGGTAGAAAGAATTGCACTCTGGATTGCAATATGAAGAAACTTGAGCTCCTTAGAAAAGAATCTCAATGAACACTTTGAGAATGAATTAAATCCTTGATGAACCATCATGTAGAACCTCCATGAAGAACTCCGGTAATAAAAGAATGATCAAAAGAAAGAGAAGTTGAGAACATAAGGTGAACCCTTGTAATGATTTAGATGGATCTCGCGATGAAATAGTTGAAAAAGGTTGGAACTCCGGGAAAAAGAGAAGATGAACAATTGGAAACAAGAATTTTGATGAATCTCCGGAATAAGGAATTAATCACTCGGATGAAAAAAGAATAAGAATTATGTTATGCGTATCCTTCACCAATTAAATTGATGACACTCAACGGATTTGGCACACTACTTATTCTCGTGGAAAGGATTAAGCGAGATATAACATCAGACTTGGGAAGGTATTGAACGAACCACCGGAAGGGTTGGAACAACGAATAAAATTGATATGATAAGAAAGGAAGAGAAATCTTGAACGAACCACCGTAAGAATTGAAAAGGAATGATTAAAATATGAAGAAACACCGGGAAGTATTAGCAATTAAACGAGGATGCTTGAGAGAATTTAGATCCAAGAGAACGAAGGGATCACAAACTAATTAGAGATCACTTGAACGATGCACCGGTAAGATAGGAGAATGATAACTGACAGCTGAGAATGAATAAACCTGAATTGATGGACTCTGGATAACAAACTGAGAAGACTCTTGAATTGCTCCGGATAAGTGAAAAGAATATCTCACAATCGCAAATTATTATGAGAGGATGGCAACAAGACAGAATCACGAATCTTGAAGAGAATGGAACAAGATTAAAGAGAAACTCTTCTTCGGTCTTCAAATGACGACGAGAAACACCACCAAGAATTATTGAGGCACACCTGAATGAAGAATGGACAAGTTGAGCCAACGATGGAAAGAATTAGAAAGATCTTCGAGAAAACATTTGACTGATGATAAATCATTCTTACGTCAAACTTCGAAAAGAAATTTGAGGATATCTCCGGGAAATAAGAAGAGTCAGGTAAGATCTTGGGAATAGACCTGTGGGTTAGGGCCCACTCAAAAGAACACCGTTGAACGCTTACTTGAAAAGAGAGATTGCGCCGGTTGAGTTAAATGGCTTGAATGAGGGAACATCCTCGAAGGAACTTGAACGAAAGTAGAGTGGAAACACGAATCATCTGAGATATCTTGAGCACTCCGGAACAATAGAATAGCGAGCATTGAATGATTATGAGGTGCACCGGCATGAGAGGGTATTTGAAACAAGGAAAAAAGGATATGATCCACAAAGCTTGAATTTAAACCACCGGAGAAGAAAAATGAGTGAAGGTTGACGGACTTGAAGCTCCGTTAGAATCTTCATGAGAATCACCGGATAGGACATTGAAAGAAAAGAATGAAGAGACTTCCGTTAATAAGGTGGATGGTTGAATAAGAGATCTGAATCCTTGAAGAAAAAGGGGATGGGAGGGTGGGAAAATAAAGGCAACTTGGAACGAATGAAGCGAACACCGTTGTGAAGAACTGGGATTGAATCTTGCGGAAGTTGAAATGGTCGGATCCACTTGAAGAGAAACACGTCGGTTAAAAGGATTGACATGGCAATCTCGATGATCGAGAAGGATTAGTGTTCACATCGAGGTATGAGAACACCGCTTGAGGAAGGTATGGAATCAACACTTGACATTGAAGCAACTCGAATACCACAACTCAAAATAAAAACAAAACAAAGGATTGGCTTGCAAAATAAGCCAGAACAAACATATGATAGAGATTTCGTCCGAAGTTTTCGTGGTGGGACCTACACGGGCTCGATCGTACAGCACCATCATGTACAAGGTAGTGCACATGACATACGAAGCGTCCCCGAGTCAGCATAGCCAAGGACTCTTTAAGACACAACGAGACCACTGTAAAACCGACCGTGAATAGGCGGACCACTAGACGTCGAACCCCAATTTCATATCATACATCTGTTGGAAAAAGATATCCTAAGAGCTACTTGAATTCCCACCTATGAAACTCCCGAAATTTTCCGGTTATGCAATCAGGTGTTGGGGATACAGGGGAAGCATAATATCTCACTCAAACTAGCAAATCCTACATCCAGCTGTATCCATCCTTCAACACATAACCAAGAAACCTTCGGAAACCATCTACCTCAACCTTCGAAAAGCATCCGTTATACAAGTTATGGCGATACTCCCGAACTCCCGCCCCAGTACTGGGTGGCGTCAAGGTTATCTCACCAACGAACTGCATAAAGGAGATTTTCGATGTCGCGAACATATCTCAAGTATACCAGAATTGCAACGATAAAATTATGATGACAACACCTCAGAGCTCAACTCCCCGGGACACTTCCACTAAACCCCTGACAGGAGGCACCAAGACAGTATTCTCATCATAAGTCATCGGAACAAATCCAAGATACTCGCGTGATCCTAAAAAAAAATTCGTGAAATTTGAGAAGAGAAGAGTCAAAACTCTATGTCAGGATGCCTTACCAGAGCGATGAGGAGACTGGGAAGTAAAAAGAATTCCTAAGCTCTCCGATATATAATTCCTAATTGACTCAAAACATTTTTCTAGACACAACTCGGCTGCTAAAAACGATCAAGCAATGGGGGCTCCTAAGGTCGGGGAAGGCTCTGATTACCAACTTGTAACACCCTCGATGCGACTATATCTCCCACGTGTCGAGGCACGACTTAGAGGCATAATCGCATTGAAGGCATATGTTGTAAGTGAGGTAATCTTCACACAACCCATGTAATACATAAGGGAAAGAGATACATAGTTGGCTTACAATCGCCACTTCATACAAATACATGAATAAAGCATTACATCATTCAAATACACTCAAGGTCCGACTACGGAACCAAAATAAAAGAAGAACCCCCAAATGCGACAAAGGTCCCCGATCGACCCCAACTGGGCTCCACTACTGATCTACTAGAACGAAACAACACAAAGGACAAGATCTTCATCAAGCTCCTCCTGAGCTTGATAGCGTCATCTGCATGAACTCATCGGCACCTGCAAACTGGTTTTGGAAGTATCTGTGAGCCACAGGGACTCAGCAATCTCGCACCCTCGCGATCAAGACTATTTAAGCTTATGGGTAAGGTAAAAGGTATGAGGTGGAGCTGCAGCAAGCGACTAGCATATATGGTGGCTAACATACGCAAATGAGAGCGAGAAGAGAAGGCAAAGCACGGTCGATAAAAGTATGATCAAGAAGTGATCCTATAGCAACCTACGTCAAGCATAACTCCAACAACCGTCTTCACTTCCCGGACTCCGCCGGAAAGAGACCATCACGGTTACACACGCGGTTGATTCATTTCTAATTAAGGTCAACTTCAGGTTTTCTACAACCGGACGTTAACAAATTCCCATCTGCCCATAACCGCGGGCACGGCTTTCGAAAGTTCAATCCCTGCAGGGGTGTCCCAACTTAGCCCATCACAAGCTCTCACGGTCAACGAAGGAATAGACCTCCACCCGAGACATTCTGATCAGACTCGGTATCCCGGTACAACAAGACATTTTGACAGGGTAAAACTAAACCAGCAACACCACCCAGATGTGCCGACAAATCCCGATATGAGCTGCACATATCTCGTTCTCAGGGCACACCGGATAAGCAAGACGTCGGGTAAGCCAGCCCAGAGTTGCCCCTGGTAGCCTCGGACATCGCTCAGTTGGACCAACACTCAAAGGAGCACTGGCCCGGGGGGTAAAATAATGATGACCCTTGAGTCTGCAGAACCCAAGGGAAAGAAAAGGCTAGGTGGCGAATGGTAAAACCAATGTTGGGCATTGCTGGAGAAGCTTTACTTAAGGTGAACTGTCAAGGGGTTCCCATTATAGCCCAACCGCGTAAGGGACGCAAAATCCGGAAACATAACACCGATATGACGGAAACTAGGGCGGCAAGAGTGGAACAAAACACCCGGCATAAGGCCGAGCCTTCCACCCTTTACCAAGTATATAGGTGCATTAATTAAATAAGATATATTGTGATATCCCAACAAGTAAACATGTTCCAACAAGGAACGATCTCCATGTTCCAACAAGGAACAAACTTCAATCTTCACCTGCAACTAACAACGCTATAAGAGGGGCTGAGCAAAGCGGTAACATAGCCAATCAACGGTTTGCTAGGACATTGGTGGGTTAGAGGTTGAACATGGCAATTTGGGAGGCTGACAAGCAAGTGGTAGGCATCATAGCAATGGCATAGCAAAAGAGCGAGCAAACTAGCATCGCCAAGATAGTAGTGATTTCGAGGGTATGATCATCTTGCCTGAAATCCCGCAAGGAAGAAGAACGAGTCCATGAAGAAGACAAACGGACGTAGAAGAACGGATCCTCACAACACTACGTTACCGGATCCAACCCGAAGAAGCAAACACCGGAAAAGAAGCACACAACATAGTAAACAACCAACATATGAACATGGTATGATATGCGAGATGCGGGATGCGATGCGGGATGCAAAATGCAAGACGTGACAGGAAATGCATGAACTTGGCCTCAACATGGAAAACCAAGTGTGCCACTGGATAGAGGGGATGAAATCACCTGAAAACGATATAAAGATCATAGGAATCGGAGCTACGGTTTGGAAATGGCAAGCGTTTTACGAAATGAACCGGTTTGCGATTTACAACAAATAGGCACCTAAATGCAACGAAATGAACATGCTACAGCCACCAACCATGAAAACAAAATGCATGGCAGGGATGTACACAAGATGATTAGCAAATTACTAGCACTGAGCCATAGCTAAATTCATCCATTATGAGGTTCAAACAAGCATGGCAAAAATGAATAAGCAAAACAGATTTCAGACTTAGTGAAATTAACACTAGTCTGAAATTTCAGACCACGATGCTCTTTTCGGAGCAGCAAAACAACATGATACATAACCTGAACATGACAAGTAAGAACATGGCATGGAGCTACTCAACAAGCTTAACAAAACACCCAAAATGACCTGGGGCCAAAAGGGTTCACAAAATAATCTAACGAGCACACGAACATAGATGAAACACAATCAGTTTCCAGACTTAGTGAAAACTGAGACATGCTGAAATTATAACTGACGAAGGCATGTAAACGAGCTCGATGCACTCACCATGGTGCAAGTCATAGCAAGGCAAGCATATATCCATAAAGAAGGCACAAAATGCTAGCTAGACATGGCAAGAACAATGGCATAGCATGCACGGATCAATAACAATAGCATTGGCAAAATCACAAACAAGTTGACGATCTGCCCAGATTTACCACAAAGCAAAAGTAGAGCTCGATTGACTCCAGCTAGAGCACTCCACATATGCAAACAAAGACATGGATGGATAGAGCATAACATGAATATCAAAACTCCCTTACCTATCATCCTCAAAAGAGGCACGGATCACTAGGAAACAAGCTGAACATATGGCATCATGAACTAAAATATCCCAGACTTAGTGAAATCCACTAAGTCCCTGAAAACAGAATTCTCAGGTGCCTCTCTTTGCAAGCTTGCACAAGTCACCACACACATCCTAAAAATGCATGGTTGGCACCTCTGGAAAGAAGACAAAATGCTTAACAATTCATCCCAAAGACTCACAGGCATATCATGCACACAATAATCATGGCAAAAATGACAAAAGTCTATGATGAGCTAACGGATCTGGAATTTAACTCACGATGCCTCCTTCTAACAGCATTTTGGGCATCAAGATGAACTCAAATGCAAATGATGCAATGGAATGAAATGATGTACTCGTCAAGATGAAGATTTTGATATATCATATGTCCAAAACGGAGTTACGGATGCAAAGATATGGCAGGTCAAACATAGGCATATGAATCTGGAAACTCCGGGGACTTAGAAGAAATTGTACCTCCGCGAAAGTCAACGCGGGATGGAGCGGTTCCGGGACGGGGTGGATCCGGATCTGGGCGAGGATGCGTTTGGTTCGGGGGAGTGGTGGATCTCATCCCACTCCCCGGATCCGGCCGGACTGAGGGGAACTCCGGTAAGGGCGGCTCCGGTCGCCGAAGGACGACGCCGGTGAGGCGGCGGCCATTGACGCCGGTGAACGGAGGCGGCGGGTGCGGCAATCGAGGTGGCGGCGCATGACGTGCGAGGCGGCGGCACGCAGCACGGCGGGCGAGGCGGCGGAGACGGGCGGCGCGGCGAGGAGCAGTCGGCGGCAGGGCGGCGGCGCGCAGCACGGCGGCGAGGCGGCGGAGACGGGCGGTGCGGCGAGGAGGGAGCTGGGCGGCAGGGTCGAGCCTGCGCGGGGCGGCGACCGGTTGGGCCGGGCGGGCCCGCGATGGGCTTCGTCGGGCCGCGCGGTGGGAGAGCGCCGGCTGGACAGGTGGCGGCGTGCGATAGGAGGAGCGCGGCGGCGCGGCTGATGTGGCGGCTGCCCATTGGGCGAGGTGAGGTGGAGGGCGAGCGGACATGTCCGGGCGCGGTGGGAAATTGTCCGGCGGCGCGCGGAGGAGGAGGTTAGGGTTCATCTGCGCGAAAAATCCGGGAGGGACACATTTATAGGTAGAGGGAGCTAGGAGAGTCCAAACGAGGTGCGGTTTTCGGCCACGCGATCGTGATCGAACGACCGAGATGATGGAGCAGAGTTAGGTGGGTTTTGGGCCAAATTGGAGAGGTGTCGGGTTGCAACACACACGAGGCCTTTTCGGTCCCTCGATTAACCGTTGGAGTATCAAACGAAGTCCAAATGGTACGAAAGTTGACAGGCGGTCTACCGGTAGTAAACCAAGGCTGCTTGGCAAGTCTTGGTCCAATCCAGAAATGTTTAAACCCCACACATGAAAGAAAGCTCGAAATGACCACCGGAGGAGAACGAAGCGCCGGAATGCAAAACGGACAATGGGGAAAATGCTCGGATGCATGAGACGAACATGTATGCAAATGAAATGCACATGATGACATGATATGCAATGCATGACACGCAAGCAATGACAACGCAACAACAGCGAATAACTGGAAGACACCTGGTACATCGGTCTCGGGGCGTTACATAAGCCAACTATGTATCTTTTCCCTTATGTAATACATGGGTTGTGTAAAGATTACCTCACTTGCGATATTGCTTTCAATGCGGTTATGCCTCTAAGTCGTGCTTCGACACGTGGGAGATATAGCCGCATCGACGGCGTTACATGAACATAGCGTTCCTATTGGTCATTTGGAGGGCACATAGATTGCAAAGCTGACCCTATAAAAATGTGTGCGCTACCGCTTGTTCTTGAGCCCGCATAACTCGGCTCCTGGGCAGCATGCTTGGTCCCATGTCATGTCACCCAACTCGAGCACGTCGTCGGCGAGCCCTACAGAAGAAGAGACACCAGACATGTCCGCATCGACGAATCAGAGAGTACCAAACTGATTACAGTAAGCCACCCAACTCTCTGCCACATTTTTGCTCTGGTTTCCAAGGGTTCTAAGTGGGGTGTCGATCGTTCGCAACATTGAGCTAAAAACTTGATGAAAATAGATACGTTGTTAGTGCCAAAAGCTCATGCGAACAATAGAATGTGCTTGGCGGGGGTGATGCTTAGGCCTCGTTTGATTTGGAGGATTTTCGTAGGAAAAGCATATGAACAGGGATTTTGGAGATTTTTTTCTATATATTCATTCGGTTTGTAGGAAATGCGTACATGAATTTCGTAGGAATACTACTCATTTTTTATGTTTTTGAAGAAAACTACACATCCACTCAAAACTTATTTTTGCACGTATGGACGAGGCAAATCAATTCCTTAGGATGACAGGTGTCATCCTATCAAATTCTTATACTACTCTTAATTTCTATGTTTTGATTTCCTCCAAACCGAATGAGGCTTTATAATTTATGGGTTTATGAGTGAAAAATCTTGGTATATCATAAAGTTTTGTTGTATATACTTGCAGAAAAAGTGAATGAGGCGAATCAGAAGAAGAGTGCTAAAGTACTCCCTCTGATTTGAATTTATTGACGTATAGTCTATACAACACAGAATGGACATTGTATAGAGGTTGCATCTAAAGATTACTTCCTCCTTTCCGGTTTATAAAGCTTAAATATCAAATCTCATCAACCAAAGCATTTTGTGAGTGGAGGAATGTATCTCGTACTTTAAAAAACTACGCCATTTAAACTCATGCATTAATTTGGATTAATTGCAGTGCATGCATGCTTGGCCACTATTCCCTCCTTTTCGGTTTATAGGACTTATTTCAAAATTTTAGTTTTTCCGTTTTATAAGGCTCAATTTGGTTGTTCCTCATCACATGTTCAGACTTCAAGGTGCATTAAATCATTGCATGCAAGTATTAAGAGAAAACTGACCAATGCATGCACTTTATGCATGCATGCATTGCAATTAATGCATTCATAAACATAATTTTTTGAGGAAAACAAGAGCATTAATTGGGTGCTTTTGCAAACTATAAAAAATATTTCACCACTCATCATCTACCTTGGTTAGTGAGATTTTTGAATTGAGCCTTAGAGCATCTGCAACAGTTTGTATGTTCAATCGTTGGTATAAGTGTCCACGTCAGAAGCCAACAACACATCATACAGGCTCTTCAATAGGGTGTATGTTAAGCGTATGTTAAACAACTAGGCAGGCCCACTAAATGTTGAAAAAATGAACATACTTACCTCGGAGCTTATGCCTGAAGCGTTGGTTCAGGTTCATACGATTTCACTCTCTCTCTTCTTTTTATTACGTGCCATGTCATCAAAACAGTCTAGGTGGCAATTTAACCAACGATGATCTTGCGATTGTTGGAGATGCCCTTATAAACCGGAAGGAGGGAGTAGGTGAGTAGGAACATTACATGCATTGGTGTTGTTTCTCTTTAATTCTTGCATGCAAAGATTTAATGCGCATTTTGAAAACTAAAATGAGATGGAGATAAGCCCTCTAAATTGGAAAAACAAAAATATTGAGATGAGCCTTGTAAACCGAAAAGGAGAGAGTATTATTTTTATTGACGGTGGAATGCTAAAGAGTTACTACTGTATCAACGGTAACTAAGAGCATCTCCAACAGTCGCGCTAAACTAGTGCCGCGCCGCAAATTATGCCGTTTTAGCGCGCGCGCAACGCAGCGGGTCGCTCCAGCGGGCGCGCAAAAACGGCGCGCGCGCTATAACGGGTTGGGCACGCGGACAAAAACACTTAGCCGCACAGTGTATTTGGGGCGCCAGCTACAGCGCGCGGCACACTCGAGCGCTCACGCCGCACTCTCTCCTCTCCTCGACCTACGCCCCGCGCGCGCCGGCGCCGGCGCCCTGCCACCCACCCATGGACGTGCACACCGGCGCCCCGCTCACCCCGCTGTACAGACGCGACCCCGCCGCCGCAGCCGCCGCCGCCGCCGGAAACCCTAGCGCGGCGAGCGCTGGCGTCGCCACCGCCGGAGCTCCGCCGAGCGTCGGCCTCGCGCGCAGCCTCTTCTTGCCGCCGCGGATGACCACGACGCCGGGTGGCGTCGCGCCGGCGCCGTCCCGTGCCGCCGCCGCACCGTCGAAGAAGGTACCCAATGCGGCGCGGACGAAGAAGGGCAAAACATCCGCGAAGAAGAACAAGGCGGCGGACGGCTCCGGCATCACCAAGGCGAGGGGAAAAAAGCTTGCAGGGTGTTCGACGGTCGCGGCGGCTTCCGAAGCGCCGGCGAGCTCACTCGTTGAGCCGACCGCCGACGCGCACCACGTGTTCGATGAAATGCCCCAAAGGTGAAAAAATTTCCAACTTTTCTTTTCTTCTTATTTTTTCAATGCATCATCATCACATATAGATAGCTTATTTGCATTGTTCAAAAAACTTTGTAGTCTCAACGATGATGCATGCATGTCCACTATGGGTGTTGGGTCCAACAATTCGCATTGGTCTCAAACCAATGACATCCATTTCCGAGACCATGAGTTTGAGGTGGACGAGGAGGGTGAGGGAATTGTCGAGGCGCCGAAAGGAAGAGCGGGCAATTACTCAACCAACGATGACAAGTTACTATGCCATACTTATTTGCAAGTGTCGAGGGATCCATCCATTGGAGGTGATCAAAGTAGAGACGCGTATTGGGGGCGAATGAAAGAACACTATGATGCTCACAACTTGAGTGGAATTGACCGCTCCGAGAGATCACTTCGGTCCCGATGGTCGACAATCAATGCGGATTGTCAAAAGTGGGCGGCCGTACAAAAGGCAGTTGACAAGATTAACCCAAGTGGCACAAATGAGGATGATCGAGTAAGTGGCATCTCATATATGATCATCATACTTGTTTTTGGTGACCGAAGTGCTAACTTGTTTTGTTTTTCTTGTAGAACAACATTGCATAAAACTTGTTCAAAAAAGAGACAAGGACAACCAAGAAGGGGAAGATCAAGAAAGGCAGGGTCTTTACCTTGCCTCATTGCTATGAAGTGTTAAAGGATGATGAGAAATGGAAGAAGTGTGTTGGTTTGGAGGATTTGCATTTGAGCAACAAACGGAAGCTAGCAATTGAGAATGATGATGAGGAGGAGGAGGAGGATGCATCAAGTGATGACGGCAAGAGAAGCCCCACACCCAACTCGGTTTCATACTCGAAGCCAAAACGACCGGATGGGTGCAAGAAAGACCAAACCCAAAAGAAGAAGAGGAAAGGAGATGATGAGCTCAAAAATGCTATGAAAACTATTGTGAAGGCAAGGGTCGAAGCCAATGAGGTGAGGAAAATGGTAAAGAACCAAGATGCCGTGGCCGAGGAGAGGAGGTTGGCGACCGAGGAGAGAAGGGTGGCGGCCGAGGAGAGAAAGGTGACTTTGGAGGAGAGGAAAGTGAGCAACGAGGAGCGAGCTAAGTTGTTGGAATGGGAGAAGCACTTGTTCTTCTTGGACACATCTAACCTCAATGCGGCGTAAAAAGAGTATGTCCATCTTGCCCAACAAGAAGTCTTGATCCAAAAAAGAGCCTTGGTTCGTGCAATGGGTGGCGGTGGCCTCGGCGCCATGGGAGGCATGGGTGGCGGTGGCCTCGACGCCATGGGTGGCGGTGGCCTCGGCGCCATCGGTGGCGGTGGCCTCGGCGCCATGGGAGGCATGGGTGGCTTCGGAGTCATGGGAGGCATGGGTGCATCTCCGGCCGCCATGGGAGGCATGGGTGCACCTCCGACCGCCATGGGAGGCATGGGTGACTTTGGAGCACCCTCCGACGCTATGGCCGCCATGGGAGGCATGAGTTTTGCTTCTCTCATGGGAGGCATGGGTGCACCTCCGGCCGCCATGGGTGCACCTCCGGCCGCCATGGCTTCTCACACACATTCCCATGAAGATGCCGTTGAAAATCTTGCTAACACGGTCGGAGCTTCACATGATGCGGTGCGTGATGCGGTGCGTGATGAGGAGAGGGAGGAAGATTCATCTTCGGAGGCGGAAGAGTCGTCTTCGGAAGATGAGGACGAAGACGAAGAAGAGGAAGATGAAGATTGATATGTCTTTCATGTTTTGAACTTTAGTTTGCATTTGAACTTGGTTGGATGAACTTGTGAGCATGAACTTTTATTCATCAACTTGTTTGTGTCAAATTTTACATATTCATTTTTGTCTAAAATATCCATATATGCAAAATGCCTGGTGAGTCGCACGTGTTGTATTTTTGCGCTCTGCTGGAGCGGCGCGTGCGCTGCATTATAGTACGGCTGCTGGAGTCAGCGGAGGCGGGCGCACAAAATCAGCCGCAGCGCGTGCGGTAAACAGGTTTTTTGTACGCGGCGCTTTAACGCGGCTGTTGGAGATGCTCGGCCGGTCACGCCACAAACATTGAGTGAGGAGCCGTCAGATCCAGACGAAGCGTTTTCCTGAAGAGATGCAGTTAATGAAGATATCGACACTACTTTCAGAGTTCTTGAGTGTCTCCCAACCGGCAGCATCGTCCATTGACGCCTCGGAGATCCCTCTCCCGCAAATCCGGCGACCAGCGACATCAAGGCGGCCATGGGGCGGTGGACCGGCGTCGTCCACGTCCCGCTCTCCCAAGGCGCCCCCCTCTTCCGCGTCGCCGCCTCGCTCATCCTCGCGCCCTCCAAAGCCCTCGCCGTAAGGATGACCCCGCTGCCCTTTTCCCCTCTCCAAGGCAATAATAGCATCCAAAGCCTCACACCCCGATGCCGCCCAGGTTCCACGCGCAAACGCGATCCTCTTCACGGGCGACCGCGTCCCCGGCACCGGCGAGCCGGCGATCGAGCGGCTGTCGGACGCCGCCTACCTCGCCAAGCTCCTCGCTGGGAAGCTCGCCGGGGAAGCCAACGCGTGGGTGGTCGATGCCGCTTGCTTTGCCGGGCCGTTTGCGGTCTACCGAGAGCTTGTGCCGGCCGTGGACACCGTTGGCGACCCTGAGCGGTATGACCCCACTGGCCTACCGGCGGCGGCTGGCGTTGCCAACATCTTGGCACATTGTATTCGGGAGGTAAGTTGCGGTAAATTTCGGGAAAATTCAGCAGTAGTTAAATTTTTGCCTTGGCCAGGTACGATGTTACAAGAATTGAGGTCTTATGGTATTGTGATATTGTCACGTTCTTGTTACTGGATATGCGAAAACCCTCTAGCACTGCTCCTGGATATGTTAGGTGTCTTTTATTTCAGGGCAGATACCACAGGTAGTCATCAGATTCAGGAATTTTTTTTTTTCACATAAAGTTCAAGTTTTGGTTTAAGTGAATACTTCTTGTACCCATTTCTGAAGAAGGAGAATTCGTGGGTCCTCTATTTGGGGATGAGATTCCATTTTTGTTCACAAAAACTGTACATAAACTGACTATCTTAAGCTAAAGGGTTTCCCCCAATTTCCATTTATAGAAATCATAGCTTTACAATGTTGTTTTAACTTTTAACTCCCTCACACATCAAACACCAAAATAGCGAGCCCAAAAACAGGGGCAACAAAAGCCAGAAGCTAAACAAGGCGTACGGAAAACAGCGGCAATGCAAATATGTAGGGCTCAGCTCCTAGCCAGGGAGGTGATCTAGCTAAAATGGAAAAGGAAAAAGACAGACGCCATGCACCTAGAATCCATCCCATCTTTGTTGCCGTTATGTCGTCAGTCGAGGAATCCACAGCATCCAGCTGTGTGAAGCTTGGAAGATCTCAACTGTGACTTGTTCAAACCATCTTGCTCACCTGTGCAATACCAGCTTTGCGTCCTCCTTCCCTGCAAGTGGCTCCGAACTTAATCCTGAAACAAATTTGAAAGATCAGTGCACAAGGATTGCTAGGCCATTTATTATGAAAGTAGGCCAAATTACACGCTTTCCAAATACCCCACATGACCCCTGCAAACCCAACAGCCGCTATCCCACGTTTGCTTCCAGTAAAAGTCTTAGCCAGGTATTCAGGCAGTGATCAGCATCAGTAAACTGACAACGAATTCCCAGTGCACAGCTAACCACATTCCAATATATCTGGCCAGGGGACAAGAGAAATGGGCGTGACTAGTGGTTTCATTGCTACCACAAAACTGATAAGAAGCTTCACAATTACCACCCCTTCTCAGCGAAACATCCCTCATCAGAATGCTTTTCCTAAGCACCAGCCAAATGGAAGTTTTGACATGCAGGGGATCTTAGCTTTCCACCAGAACTTGCTGGGAATTACACCAGCACTTTGCATAGCAGCATAGAAAGACTTCACGCTAAACTCACCAGAGTGGGAGAGAAGCCAAACAAGTTTGTCCTTTTTTTTGAACTGGAAGACAGTATGAAAGGCTCTACTGACACATGTATTAAGTCACCAAGGAAACAATTTACATACTTTGGGCTAGTTTATGGTGTTCCCACGTCTCGCAACCTACTATAAGTGTCAAGGTAGATGATAGTTGTGAGGTGAGAGGCCAAAATGACACTAGTCAGAGAGTAAAAGGGAATAAAATCTAATCTAGGAGAGGGAGTTTACAGTACCAAGAATGGCTGGCCCTAGGTCAGCCTTGGCCCTATGAATCAAAAGTTCAAAATCTTTTTTGAATCTGTCTCTCCAGGACTGGAAGGAGGGCACAATGTGCTTGAAGATTTTATTATTTCTCTTCTTCCAAATACTCCAAGCAGCACAGATGAAGACCTCCATGAGGAGAGGACCAGACCAGAGATGTCCCCCCTGATTAATGAGTAGCAGTCTGTCACCATCTAGAGGCCAGGAAATGTTAAGGGCAGTCCAGCATCTGCGGCTGAATGGGCAGCTGTAGAAGAGATGTTCTACAGTTTCGTCCATTGACTGAGAACAAAGGATGCATTCCAGACCAGACTCCTAAGTATAGTTCCTTCTCCGAAGCATGTTTCTTGTACTCAGTCTGTCAGACTTTGTCTTCCCCATCAGTCAGACGGAAATTAGCGCACAAATCACGTAAAGCTCGCAATTGTTCTAGTCTGTCTCCAAGTCAAGTTCTTCTGAAAGTTAGAGAATTAAAACCCAAAGCATAAACCTGATGTACTGTAATGGTAGGCTCTAAAGAGGTACAGTAGAAAGGAGCCTGGGGAAATTTTCAGTGAGTCTGGTTCCTCCCAAAAGCTTGTTTTCTTCCAGCTTCCTAGTTAAATTCTACATCAGCTAAGAAAGAGGTTTTATTCCATCAATCCTTGCCAAAAGTGAGTCTCCCAATTTCTAGTGACAACTTGCCTTAGATTGATACTCCCTCCGTCCGAAAATACTTGTCATCGAAATGAATAAAAGGGGATGTATCTAGATGTATTTTAGTTCTAGATACATCCCTTTTTGTCCATTTTGATGACAAGTATTTCCGGACGGAGGGAGTATTTCTCAAGTATTTGTTTGTCAGGAAATCTTGCCAAGGAACTCTGCTATTAAATAGCTTCCTACAACCATTTTGACAGAAGTGAATGCTCATGATTTCTAGATCTGAAATCCGAAGGCAACCATGACCTTTAGGTAAATAATGGGGCCAGTTAACCAAATGGCATTTCTTTTTCCGTCCCCACTCCAAAAAAGTCTGGCTTTTAATGGACCTGCTTTTTCCTTAATCCTAACTGGAATTCTGTAGAAATGCCAGACAAGAAGGAATTTATGACGATAGTTCTGCCACAAATAGATAAAGTCCTGCCCAGCCAGCACCCAAGTCTCTGCTCAATCTTCTCTACACTTTTGTGCCGTTGCTGTTTCTAATTCTCTTCTCATCTACAGGGATCCCTGGATATTCTAAAGGCAGTTTCCCAGTTTTACAGGTTAAGATTTCCTCAGATTCAGTGTTTCTGTTTGTAGCATTACCAAGTAGATAAATTTCACTTCTGTGAAAAATATTCTGAAACTTGACATCTGCTCAAACAGACACAGTAAAAGTTTAAGGTTTCTTGCCTTCTCTAAGTCATCGTGGAACTGAAGGGCATTACCATATGCATATTACGGAATGGCTACTCCCTCGGGCGCAATATGTTTAACTAAGCCAGTGATAAGATTATTTTCAACAGCTCTAGTGATCATAATTGACAAAGCATCAGAAGCCAGGTCAAAACAGCAAATGTGACTATGGATCAAATAAGTGTGTCTAAAGATGATGAATCTAGTTATGGTGATTAATGCCCTCGTATCAGATCCACCTTTTCACTACTTTTTGTGCCGACATTACTGCGTATTTGTGACAAGCTGCTGCAGTGCACTTTCATTCTCTCAGGGCATATTTGTTTTGCAGAATTAGATACTCCCTCCATTTCTTTTTACTCTGCATATAAGATTTATCCTACGTCAGACTTCATAAAGTTTGACCAAGTATATAGAGAAATATCGACAATCACAGTACCAAATCAATATCATTATATGAATAATGGAACTAGTTTTCATATTATATATCTTTAATACTGTAAATGTTTATAATTTTCAATACAAGGTTGGTCGTCAAACTTTATAAAGTTTGGCTCAGAATAAAACTTATATGCGTAGTAAAAACTTATATACTGGAGGGAGTATTAGCAGGAACCATAACATTTCTGATAATCTTGCCCAGGAACCAGAGAGCGATCAATGATAAATTCCATGTTTGATATAATACCAGAGGATTGCTGTGAGTATTAGATCATTGCTCTTCGATTTCACGTGGGAATCATGTACATTTCTGTTTATTCTGTGGGTGGTGTGCACGAGAACGGCGGCCTCTCACTGATCCAAGAGGCTGGAGTAGAGCGGACAGGTTTGGACGTGGTCCTTTCATCATGTTTGAGTGTTTCCAGCCCAGAGCCCAGTGATAGACTCATCGTGTCCTTGCAGCATGTCATCATACGATGTTCGTTATAGGATGTTACAGCTTAGTTTGTTGAGGTTGATGCAATGTGTATTTAATGGATGGAATAGTCTGCAGATGATCTAACCTGGATTCTTGGAGAGACGGTTGATGGGGTAGCAGAGATGCTGATGTTTATAATGTAGCGAACCAGGTCGCTGAGCTCATATAGCACACAGCTAGGAAAAGTTTGGAGAGAATGGCTATATAATGCATTCCGTGGTCCAAACAATCCATGATAGCTACCTGATTCAAAGGTAATACTGATGCTACATATTTCCAGTATCTCGTCTAGTTACATTGACAGTGATTCTGGATAGTGGAGCAAGAACCCATACTGCTGGGAGAAAGATAACTGAAACCAAAGCACACACCCTTAACGGCTCTTGCTTAGAAAATATGTCCTTCCCAATTCCCATCACTATCAGAGGAACCCACTGCCTTACTAGTTTAGGACAATGCGTATGTTATATGTTCTTATTTTGCGCCAATGTGGTTTTTGGTTTTCAATATGTGCTTAACTCTGCATACTGAGATGTTTAGCTTTCCTACGAGATCTTGCCATTTCGTTTCCCTTTTGTGTATTTATCTTATTGCGCCACTCGTACACACTTTTTGTTTAACCGATGTTTATGCTGAAGACAACCTGGTCGTTGACCTCATATAGGAACCTGTTCATTGTGTGGTAGTTTTGGAGAGAATCACTTTAATGCATCCCGTGGTCCAAATAATCCAAGATAGGAGCCTATTTCAAAGGTAATATTAATACCACAAATTTCCGGTATCTAGTCTGGTTACATTGGCAGTCTTGTAGAATACATACGGTGGTGCACATCACTAGGGGAAAGTGTGGTTCAGATTCGGGGTGCATCTGGATCTGAGAGCCAGAATGAATTTCCGCAGTCTTGTATTACTATCTTATATAATTGTGGTGGAGCAAGACCTATACTGCCGGGGATCCTTCGAAGAAAACTGAAACCAAAACACGCACCCTTAACAGACTGTTGCTTAGAAAATATATCCTTTCCATCAGTATTGGAGAAACCCCACTGCATTACTAGTTGATGATAATGCATATGTTATACGTTGTTCTTGTTTTGTGTCAATGTATTTATCAATATGTGCATACTTAGATGTTTTTGTTTCCCTTTTGTGTATTTATCTTATTGCGCCTGTACATTTTACGTGGTTTATGTCTTCCCACTGAATTAGCATACTGTAGTCGTATTCTCATTTCTTGTAGACATTCTAGATTCCACTCAGAACTTTGTGCCTTTCCGCTTTTCCTTGTTAATTCCTCCCATCCATGTTTTTTGTTCGCAGATACAAAATAAGGTCACGAGGGGGTCATTGAATGATTCCGCAGGCAATCAAGAACCTACTGCATCATTGCTACCGTCGTGTGCTCCTAAAACTACCATCCTGGGATTCAGTAAGGGTGGAGTTGTCGTCAACCAGCTTGTGGCAGAACTTTCTTACTGGGCCTCAAAATCAACAAAAAGTTCAGTTGATGTTTCACAGCGAAGCCCATCCCTCTTGACCGGTGATCTACTCGTTCCTGCTACAGCTAGTGATGTTTTATCAAGTATTTCCGAGTTCCATTATTTGGATGTGGGCCTCAATTGTGCTGGAGCATACACTACTGATCATGCGGTGATCAAGGGGATAGCCAGCTATGTTTCCCAGACTAGTGATACTCTCCGTTTTGTCCTTCATGGGACTCCGAGGCAGTGGTCTGATCCGAACCGCCCATGGATCCTGGCCGAGAAAAACATGATGCTGCGGTTGCTTCAGGACGAGGCTAAGAAATGTGAAGGGAGACTGATGCCATCTGAAAAGAAGTATTTTGATGGTAGACCATGCAGTCTGCTGATGCATTTTGAGATTCTGGAAGCAATGGACATCTGCTGATATTCGGCCTGTGCAGCTTTGTGGCCTTCTAGTCTCTGTACAGCTTGTGCAGATAATAACGGAATGTGAATATTTCAAGGGTTTTAGATTGTTTTTCGTCTTTTCGGCGGTAGTTTCATTCCATCAGAGAGTATGAGAAGTCTTTTCTGAACGACAAACACAAATCAGTTACAGCTGATGAAATGATTAACGAAATATATATGAGATGTAGTTTGTTTATGCCCGGATTTCCTTGTGTACCATTCGGGGCAAATGTCTTCTTTTCCCTATTAAGCTTCGTGCACTAGCCAGCGGCTGCGCGATCAAAAGTCTGAACTGCAAAAGTCCGAACTGATGAAAAGGACTAGTGCAATCCGAACACACGCTTCAACATTCCCCACATTTTCCCCTTCTTGTTTGCAACATTATGCCAGTTCCAAAAAAAAGCTCAAGTTGGTCACTGCAAATTGCTGACAAGTTCGGGTCACGGGCTACTTGCAGCTGCAGGCTAAACGAAACGACTGTTTTTCTGACGTACACCCTCGTCTGTTATGAGCTTTTAGGTGAAAATTTTGTCAGTTACTTCCTCGATTTAGTGAGACCAAGTCTACTTACCAGTAGTATATATTCGTCAAGCCGATCCGTACGCGGCATCTGCTAGCTCCAGTTTAGATGTCAAACAGACTTAGCCGAGTCTGTAATAATGGGCCAGGCTGCATATTCAGTTATTGAACATGTCGTACTAATTGAGTACCTGACCGAATTCCACGCAATCACGACCTCTCAGTTCCACATGATCCATGAAAGTAAGCACCGTTGCACATAAGATAATGGCGCCAGGCCGGTAGTGGTTAACTGGTCAGTACAAATGTACAGCATACTAAAATGGGCCTATGGTGATTCCAGCTACACTCAAACTGTTGTTTCTTGTCTCACTCTGGAGGCAAGACCTGAAGCAGTCAAAACGGAGAGTCTCCCCAAGACCCACAGACAAGTTGCTTAATAAAGTTAGGTCACGCCATTTTCAGCTGGACTGATCAGGTTGGCGTGCTCGTGATCTCCGTATCGTTACTTAATAATAATAAGGCGATGTCCAAATCTCGGGATTCAGTTCCAGCTAAATAAACACCCAGAATTCTTTCACGGGCTTGTAAATTGGTGTTGCTGCCCGAGGCGATCGGCGATGTCCGTCGCTGCGGGACAAACCTCGCACGAACGGATCAACCGCATGCCGCCACCGATCCCAGTCCAAGAATGCGCTTTTTTCGGTGTGGGCACTGCGCGATCACCTCTGGAAGCGGTCAACCGAGCGTCAGAGAGAGAAGACTAGTTTTTTTTTTCTTTTTTTTTTAGAGAAGGCTAGTTTTTGTGGGCTTGTTTGTCCCCGTCTGGTAAATTGCACCGCAGCGAGGGCGTCGGCTGATCGTGATCGAGGTGCCTGCCTGGGTTTGCAAAGCGACTTGTGAACACGTATATGCATCGGTGGCTCCAGAGTCCAGACTCCAGAGTGGCAGAGTCCCAGAGAACGCGGATTGTTGGCATCGGTTACAACTCCGAGGAAGTCGACTTTGGGCACAGGCGATGTTACGGATTCGTCTGTCCATGCGTTCAAAGCAATGCCGCTGTTTTCTAATCTAATGTTTTCATAATAGATAAACATAAAACCTAACAGCGTGACAAGTACTCCCTTCTTTCCTGCAACACCGATAGAGGCCTCTCCCCAACAGGGATTGGCACCAGCTCGTTACAACCCAGGCGGCGGTGTGACAGGCTGACGCGAATGCTGAGACATTCTCGAAAACAAAATGTGGGTGCTGTGCTGAGGTGATTTGGCGAGCGTATGTGTCGATCGACTTGTGTTTTTTACCCTGCAAGTTCCGATCGTGTATCCCTGTCTCTGCCTGTCTATTCACTTCGTTCGAACCTAGGGCATGTAACCACTTACTATCAGTTATTATCACCGGTCTTATGATAGCTCAGCCTTGTATAGGGACTGTGCCGTCGTAAAAATAATATGGTCACTGGAGGACCGCGGCCAGGCGGTGATCTTTTACTATGATGATTAGTTAAAACTTAAAAGCAGAGAGCACTGCCGTTAAGCAAGCGAACGCGTGGGTGCCTGAACGGTGATCTGGTCTGAACGTGGATGCTTCAACGGCGGTCTGATCCGAGACTCCGAGAGTGCCGCAGTGATCTACTAGCTGCACTGCGCTACCTAAGATTGGCATTGCATGCCCACGATGACCCAAGAAACGGAGACATCTATGCAGCGGATAAGTTTGGAATGTATACTCACACGAACGAAACCGCGTGGCCCGACCCCGGCGGAAGAGCTGGATGCATGAGGATTGAGGACGTGGAGTGGTGTGGTGTAGTGGTTGGGTCCAACGGCTGACATCAAGCAAGCAAAGGAAAAGGAAAGGGGACCTGGCACTCTGTGCCGTGCCGCGCGTGTCTGGACGCTCGGCCGGCCGGCACGCACGCACGCACGGCTTGATCCACGTCACGACCGGTCGATCCAGCGAGGCTTACGTACAGGCGTCCAAAGAGGGGTTCCGGGTTTCGTCGTGGCCGCGGGACGGGGTCCAGAACGCGAGAAAATCCGGTGGCTCGCCGCGCCGCTCGGGGCCCGGTGGCCCGGCGCGGCCTGCGCTAAATTGGCGTCGTCTGGCCATCGGGGGTCAACCCGAACCTCAAATGGGGTTCGGTTCTTCTTGGTGCCTAGTCCACCCGTTTGACCTGGTCTGCCTGCCTCCTATGTTTTTTAGGCAAACCCGCAAAGCTTTTATTCACCCATCACAAGGTTTACATGGACGAAAATAAGATCTCCGGGCTGGCCTAACCAAGCATGACGGTCAGTACCCAACGTTAAAGCATGCTTTGCAAGTTTGTGAGCCTCGACATTAAAGATTCTAAACTCATGACTAATTAAACGGGAAGAAAAATACCTAGCTCGATCTCTTATTTCACGCACTATTGCACCATATGAAGCCGACGTGCCTGTCTTGATTGCCTCTACCACTTTCTTACAATCGGAAGCCACCGAGATTTTCAGAATGTACAAGTCTTCTGAGAGAGCCAGAGCTTCACGTATAGCCAGCATCTCCAAAACCTCAGAATCATCGATATTGTTGAATATGAGTGCAGACAACCCCCTGAAAGATTCCGTTGTCGTCGCGGCACACCGTTGCTACTGATCCAAGACCACCGTACCTACCGTCTGCCTGCCTCCTAGTAGTACCATCCACGGTCCGGGTTCTGAACCCAGGCCTACAGCCTAGAAGGTGGCAAAGGAAATCAGTTTTTTTGTTTTCTTTTTTTGTTTTTTTGCGGGAAAACGGAAATCAGGTTTAACCTCGTGATTCGCACTAGCAGTTAAACTGAAGAAGAAGAGCTTCGTGCCGCCACCTCGTCGTCCCATTCAGGCTTCCCGCCTTCCTTCCGAAAATCTCCACACAAATCACTTCAGACAATTACCTATGAACAATCAAGCATCCCCAATAAATAATGTAGATGTAAAACTACTTTTATATCTTCAAGATAAAACCCCTTTTTACAACAGATGATGTAGATGCAAAAAAAGTCTTTTAAAGATGTCAAATACAACAACTTGAGTTACAAATTTACATCTCCATCTACAGGAGATGTAAAAACGGTGATCACACGCCAATTGCTCAACTGCCTTCATTCGGCTTCCGCCCGCCCAACCTCTGGCCGCCAACTCCGCCGCCCGCCCACCCACCCACCTTCGACCCCGCCGTGACTCTGTCTGCCTGTCCCCTGCCGCCTACCTCGCCTGAGTAGCGACGGTTGTCCCCCGCAGCCACCGCTTCGAATCAAAGCTTCGCGAGTCTGGTTGTCATAATGGCTTCCACAGCGCGGTCGTGGACGGGCTAAGCTTGTTCCTAGCCTTGACCCACCGCCGAAGGTAGAGGAGGTGAGACACGCCGCCCACCCAACGGTCGTCCACCTCCGTCGTTCTTCTCGCCGCGCGAAGCCGACCGCCCGCAACGCCGAGCTCCCGCCGCCCCTCCAACGCTCCTCTGCAGTTGCTCCGCTGCCCCGATTCATGATGTCGACGTCCCGATTCCCCCCCCCCTCCCCCCCCCCCCCCCCGGCCACCCATCTGATGCCCCTCCTCCACCCTCCCCCCCCCCCCCCCCCTCCCTCCTCCGGTTGCCCAATGCGACCGCCCCAAATCGTGGGCGCCGCCACCGCCCCAAATCGTGGGCGCCGCCACCGCCCCATTTCGGCTGCCCCCACTAGTTTTTACATTTCCATTTTGCATCCTCTATTGAAGTTGCTCTTTTACATCTTTAATATACATCATATGTTGGAGTTGCCTCTTTTCTCGAGATGTAAAACGCATTTTACATCTTCTGTTTCACATCTCCTAATTTGCATCTTTTATTGTAGATGCTCTAAGATGGCAAGGTCCACATGTTTCGGAAAAAGGAAAATCCACATGCCCAATAATTGCCCATGAACAACACAACTCTCTCAAAGGTCCTGACAAGGCCCCTACCGCCAGATAGAAACTGTTGGCCAGTGTGCATGCATGTGTGTACAGGCTCAAGTTCCAGCCCAGCCCCAGCCACAACCGACCTGCGGATCCGGTCCTCCGGTGGGAAAAGAGAAGAACACGGACGGGCACGTGTCGACCAGTTTGTGTGGGTAGGTAACTCGATATCCGATCGGCGGTGTCACCGTCCGACGACACGTACGTACGGGCGCGAGAGGGACCAAACAGTCCGGCACCGCCTCATTTAATCCTCCAGCCGCACCTCCACTCGTCGCCGTCAATCTGTGTTGTGTTGATCTCGCGTCGAGGGAGAAACGTGATGCCACCGTGATCCAGCGGCTACTGCGTGTGGTGCATGTGCACGAGTTATGATTGGCACCACGACGAGTTTTGTGAGCCGGATGCAACCCCGGATTGATGAAGAGCAGCTAGACCAAGTCCTCTGTGCGCCGCGTTAGTTAATCCAGCCATTCATTTTGGCGGCATCTATCTATGTGGACGTTTATCCTTGATTGATTTTCCATCAACACGCACACAACAGCGAGTTAAAAGCGCGGTAACAGCTACTGTTCCTATGCATATGATGCCTAAGTAACACGTACGGGGACTGTAGTATGGCCGACCTCTCCCACAGCCAAGTTGCGAGCCTGATTAAGATCCTGGCTCCAGGCCGGCACGGGTATCCATCCACTAGCTAGCTCTAGACTACGTAGATTATAACCGGAGTAGCGGACCGAGTCCACTGCTGCTTATCTGCACAGGGCTGATGGCTCATACGTAGTTGCTTCGGGTCCCGCTCACCACCTTTCCTTTCCTAAACCGACCGATACGTACCACCCCATGCCGCATCGCGTATGCAAAACAAAACTAGTGGAGTAGTTCCCAATTGCATATGCAATAATTTGCAAGGAAGGATGGACAAAAAGTTTTGTTTCTAAAAATACCCGCTCCGGCGAGGGAGGGATAATGACGGCGGTGTGTCTTCGACTCGCTTCAGTGTTTGTACTCATCGCTATGTGGTCTACAGATCTGGATGTATTTTTATTTTATTTTTTATGTTCGTTGTACTGTCATGATTGAAAATGAATAGATCAAAAAAATTCACGCAAAAAAAAGAGTAGCTGACGAAACTAACTCAATTCAAAATTACGACATTTATTTACTACCTTCGATTTATATAATAAGTGTCATAGTTTTAAACCAACCACAGTTCAAAACTGCGACACATATTTTGATAGGAGTGAGTAGCAATTAGAGGGTGGTGTATGGCGCATGGTATTTCCATGCCCTCCCAATCAATATATTGGATGTTTGTTAGTACACTGGAGTATAGAAGCTTGATCTCCTCGCATCGTGGTGCAATAAGGTTCTATTTGAACTTTTTCTTTGACGCAGTAAACATAAGTAAACAACTAAGGTTTCTCCGAGTTTACCAGTTAACATAAGTATAAAACTAAGATAGTTGTGCTTCCGCATATCTTTTTCTTAGTTGGAATTTGTTGCATGGTCACATCCGCACTAACAAATGCTAGTGGTACCTGAAATCAAGTTTTACAAAATTTATTTCTGCAATCTTCCTTAGTTAGTTCATGGGCGATACTACCTTGAACTCGTTGAAGGATTGGAGGAGCCCCTCCCCACCTCCTTGACAAGTGGACCATGTGATGATAGATCCTTTGCCTCGCCATTGATCTTGAAGACCACATTCTGAGAGTTGGACCTCGGGATCATCTTCTGGAGACCAGCCTCCTTAGCAAGCTGAGTTAGAAGCCGGCACACCATGAGTTTGGCTAACTCGGGATTGTTGTCCCTGAGGACCGCTCCTCCGCCTCCAAAATCATGGCCTTCATCTTCGGCGGCGTGTAGAACCACTATTTCAACAGATGTTGTAGTACTCCTCTTCACTTGTGACCGTACCGACTAAAGAACAGAAAATACCCCCACCCCCCTCCCCCCCCCCCCCCCCCCTCTGAAAAAAGAGAAGAACTAGTAAATCAACCCCAAAACAACAAGTTGGTATTTTCTTTTGTTCGTCCATACTTTCATTTTTCTATTGTTTGTCATTTTCTTCCTTTTGTGAACATAGTGTCTATAGAGAGTTAATTTCCATGGTACTTTACACATAACTTTCTTACCAACATACTTCAGTTTTCTTGGACTTTTCCTATTTTTCTTTTCAATGTTGTTGATTGTGTTCCTCTTCTTTCGTTGTTTTTCTAGCGTGTTACTGAGCATGTAAACTCCCCCAAATCACGAAGTCTACATTTTCATATATACAACAAAAGGATGATGTAGGTTGAGTCACTGCACTCAAGACAACTTACCGTAGAGCTTGCCCGGGGTCATGACGCCTACGACGTCGAATGCAAAACCACTTAAAATAAATAAAATCATTCACCGAAAACATAAAAAATCTAATCCAATTTCAAAGATCTCAACATGAGAAACATATCAGAAAAAGGAACCACATGTCCATGGGGTTACTAGAAAAAGAAAAAGAAAATGTTGCAGTCGATTCAAAATGTTAAAGATGAGAATCCAACCCCCTCCCACCTAGCATTATTCATCTTCTTCCATGGCCATCTTCTACCCCACCGACCCCCTTCTTCCTCCACCTCCACCCTGGCTCACCAACGTCAACCTCTTGTTCGAGACTCGTCGCCAGCCACGCCTTGCCACCACTCTCCACGGTTTTCCCGTCCCAGGCTAATGCCCCGCACCCGCACTTGTCAAACCCTCAGACTCGCCTTCGTCTACGATGTCGTGGGCAGCCATGTTGGCCCCTGCTATATCTCTCGCCTGAGTCCTGCCGACTTCTCCATACCTTGCCGGTGCTCGCTGCGGTGCCCTTGATCCTGGGCCCAAGGTTTCGCCTCTCTCACGCGGAATCGACCGGCGTAATTTCTAGTTCAATTGTCCGAGAATTAGCAAAACCCTACTCCCTCCGTTCTAAATTACTTGTCTTGAATTTGTCTAGATACGGATGTATCTAGACTCATTTTAGTGCTAGATACATCCGTATCTAAACAAATCTAAGACAAGTAATTCGGAACGGAGGGAGTAGTTTGTAATTTGAATGGTGAGAAGGGTGGCGGGGAGGCCTCCGAATGAACCCATGGGGTAGCTACCCTCTCGTTCTAGGCATTTGAAAGTTAGAATGTGTACACAATTGCATCATCTGTCCTAAAACCATCACGTTCCGTTGCAAAGCATGATTTATTGGTTCGGCAACACGACATCACGCTGCCGAAACGTACGTGGCCCCTACAGGCTACAGCCCGCGCGTCAAAATCACCCCAGTAGTTTCACACTTCCCGCCCCTCCCCTTTGGCACTTGTGTTTCACCACAGCTCACTGAAACACGGAGAAAAGAGAGAGAAATTTGTCTCTCCTCTCCTCGCACCCCTCCTCACCGGCCGGCCACCTATAAGTAGCAGAATCCACCTTAGCTTTCTCCACGCAGCCGGACTTGCATTCGCACACACGCACACCTCCAAATCCAACACGAGCTCAGCTTTTTGCCTCCCTCTCTCGACCGCCGACCTCCGCTCTGCTCTGATCGATCGGCCATGGACTTCGGCGCCGACATGGACGACTTCTCGCTCCAGTACATCCACGAGCAGCTGCGGCTCCAGCTGCTCGGCGCCGACCCCTGCGGCCTCCTGCCCCTCCCCGCGGCGGACGACTTCGCCGCGCACCCGGACTTCATGCCCGCGGACTTCCTGCCGCAGCCGCTCCCCGCCTTCGTCGACCTCACGGCGACCGACTACGCGGACGCGGCGGCGTACCGCGCCGCCGCGGAGCCGGTCATGATACGGTTCGGCGGCGAGCCGTCCCCCGTGTCGTCGGACCCCGCCCGGAGGCCGTCGCTGACCATCTCGCTGCCCCCGGCCTCGCACGGCTGGGCGGCGCCAGCGCCGGTGCTCGCGGCGGAGGCCGCCGCGGCCGCGGACGCCAACGACTTCCGCAAGTACCGCGGCGTGCGCCAGCGGCCGTGGGGCAAGTTCGCGGCGGAGATCCGGGACCCCAACAAGCGCGGCTCGCGCGTGTGGCTCGGCACCTACGACACCTCCATCGAGGCCGCGCGTGCGTACGACCGCGCCGCCTTCCGCATGCGCGGCGCCAAGGCCATCCTCAACTTCCCCAACGAGGTCGGCTCCCGCGGCGCCACCGACTACGTCGCCCCGCCGCCGCCGCCGCCGTCGCAAACCGCGCGCGCGGCGCCGACGTCCCACAACAAGCGGAAGCGGCAAGAGGCGGCCGAGCCATGCGTCGAGGTGGTCCGAGACGCCACGAAACACTGCAAGGCCGATGCGTCCGCGTCGCCGGCGTCGTCGCTCACCTCAACGCCGACCTCGACGGTGACGTCCTGCACCACCACCCCATCCTCGTCAGACACCGGCGGCAACTACGAGATGTTCCCGCTGGCATCACCGACTAGCTGGACGTGGGATCAGCTGCTGGCCGAAGGCATGTTCGGCAGCCTGTCGCCGCGCCAGCAGCTGGGTAGCTTCCCGGAGGTGACCGTGAACTGAGACTGGCGGAACTACCGGGCCGCCGGTACGGTCGACGCCAGGAACTGTAGAGCCTGTGAAAAGAGTAAGCTAAGCATGGTGATTACTTAGGTGTAAATTAAGCTGCCAATAATTAGTGGCTCCTAGTTCTCGACGGCCTACGCTTTGGACTCATCTTGGGAGCTTGGCCTGGAGCTGTGCACTGTGTACAGGATTACAGGAGTGAGGAGGATAGAATATTCCTAGCGCATGCATGTCACGGGTGATCAACGTAAGCATCGACGACATAGGTAGATGTTGATATATATACTTACACTGCATATATATATGTATGTAAATTACGTGAAGATCAAAGTGTGGGTGCTTGTTTATGTATGTATATTTGGAAGGAGATTGGAATTAGATTGATCGATGTCTCGGTCGATATCTATGCAGTTGTGCTTGTCTTTTGGTGCCATAAATTCGGTTAAGACTTCACGTGTGGCTACATAGGGTGCACACCTCAAGGATCAAGATCGCCTAGCTATAAACCTAGCCATAGCACACGCTCTAAATGCAGTACTTTTCCTGCTTTGGAATATCTTCTCAGAAGTTCAGTTCCACACTTGACACAGGCTGTTCAGTGATCTCATGGCGCCCTCGAATGGGGCAATATCAAGCGGTGTTCTGGAAGGCACAAGAGTTAAGGTTCATTCGCGTGAATCCATTGCAAATGTGGGTTTTGTCAGTTCAAGATTCACTCCCTCTATTTTACTGTACCTGTCAATGTCATTTGCTCACCATGCACATATGCTCAAAACCAATGTGATTACCGGACTTAAAATAGAGTTAACCAGGAATGAAGCCCTGTCAAATGAGATGCTAAAACTTGGGTGACCTCTTGCGAGGCTGGTAAGTGTGAATTATAGGTCTGAAATCTGGTAAACTGCGACACGATTGTTTTTAAATGGTAGTATGCAAACACGTCGCAAAGTCACAGCTTATACATTTGTCAAGTGTTTCTTTAAGGCCGGCCTTCACCCAGATAATTAACAAGCGCATGTGTTTGCTTCAGCTGATAGCCTTAACACTGTTTGGATTACACGCGCCCGCGCTACTCATGCATGCATCTCAACTTGTCAACTGCTGTCAGTAGTACGTTAAGTCGTCGTTGAGTGATCTCGTCAGAACAGAATCCGGAGGAGGCTTGTAAACTGGAGGGTTTACTGCCACGCGGCACCACTTCCACTCCGCAACTGGAATCTAATCTAGAAGACTGGAACTAATATCACGGAAGTACGACGTTGTTAATTAGGAGTTGTACTACGTCAGGATCTTTCTAACGACTATATACTGGATACGGAACACTGGTTAAGAAAGATGCATGAAGGTTCTACGTACTTAGAGTGGACGTTTACCCCCGTGATTTCATCAATCAAATCATCGATGCATGCATCGCATCAGAGAATGGATCGCATGCGTGGAGGTACTTCGGCTAGAAGGAAAAGTAAACATTGGACGACCGCTCTGCCTGATACGGAGTACTAGTAACATGGATCAAGTCTGATTCAACGTCAGGGTTGAAAATTATATACATAAGTAACAAAGCTAGTTGATCAGACCGTTGTCATGTAGGGTTTTTTCCCCTCAAAAAAACACATGTATCTGTTATAACAAAGCACTCAAACATGATAAAAATCGCATCAAAGATCTCTAGACAACAAAACGACCACCTATCGGAGCCGGTTTGGACTTGTCAATGACAGTCGAAAAGTCTTCGTGTATGTGCTCCTAAAGAATAATGCCCTAAAGCCGCGGTCGTTATCGTTGAACCCTAGAATCATTCTGAAATGCTTCAAACCAGATCTCACCGTCGCACATGCACTACAAGACCATCCGAGGGAGTACATGGCTCTGTCAATGGATCACAGGGTACTTGTAACATTTCTGATATTGAATATGGATCGGAGGGGGTACTAAGGTTTGGCGGCGCAACACATTTTTCACGCTGATTATTACTCACACCTGCAGGTTTGAATGCTCTTCAGTGTGAGTACTTGGCATGCAGAATGAGCACACGAGTGAGGTACACTGTACGTATATTCTACGGAATCAGCTTCAGTTGGACACCATGTTTCTTCGTTCCGGTCGACGCCGACCAAAGGCAGGCGGCAACCAAAGTCTCGACTAAAACGAACCCTACGCTACGCAAGCTGCGTCGTCATTGTCAAAGCGATAAGGGATCGGAGCGCTAACCCGCAATGAATGCGGCCTGCCTGCATTCCAGCCTCCCTATCCTGAAAGCTCCGTCTCTCTTTTCAGAAAAAGTCAGAGATCTTGTTGGCGAATCAGTTCGCCGTTGGCAGTTCGAGGCTGGGATGAATGGAGGCAGGACGACGATGACGCAGCAGCAGCAGCAGCGCCACGAACAGTCGGCGTCGGACAGAATGTGGCCGCTAGGGTTTAAGTCAGTCGAGGGCCAAGAAAGCACGGGGTTTACCTGGTTGATTGAATGCGTTCGCTACGAACAGTTCAAGGGTTGACATTTGGTTGGAGACGATCATGGGTCGGCCAGGCGCCGGACGATGTCAACAGGCGGGTGCAGGGACGGGCCGAGGACCCCTGCCCGTCCACAGCGTCCAGCAAAACGGGAGCAGGGGTTTGACTTGGGCGTGCCGCCCTTCAAGCCGTGTCGCTTTCCCCCATGGGCCGACGCACTGTCTGCATGATTGGCATTGCCAGACTTGTCCTGCACTCGGACACTCTCTGGCCACAGGTTAAGCTGCTCCAAAAACCAAAAACCAAAAAATGGAGAAGACAAACGGCATCGGCATCCCAACAGGTGACAGAGACACTGGGCTTGGGGCAACGAGACGCGAGGCCACCAAATGATTCACAAAAGTCAGCTGCCTGCTGGCAGCTTGAGGAGAGTCTTGAGCCAGGTGGAACGGGAAAGACGGACGGTCACTGGCTTAAATTCGTGATGTGGATAGGAGAAATAGGACGTACTGTACGAGCAGCATACGGAGTGTGATGCGAATGCGATGGGCATCGTTTTCCGTCGGCGCGCAGAGGCGGCAGCGCGGTGCGAGCCCATTCATGGCTGCCGCGAGAGCTTCATCTTGCCTGCGGTCAACCCCGTACACACGCCCGATCCTCGTCGCGAGGGGGTAAAACGGTGCTGACCCGTGCGATTTGTGCGGCTCGTCAGCAGGTCAAATGCAGGTAGACCTCGCTGTTGGAGCGTGACGCGGGGCGCCGCGGAGATGAAGCGGGTAGGCGACAAAGGAAACGAAACGCCGAGCTCGGGCGGTGCGCGGAGACGCGACGCAACACCAGGTGGCGCCACCCGTCGGCGTCAGTTGGACAAGACGGTCGTGCCGTGTTCATAGCTAGCTAGACGTCAGTGTGCTGGGGCTGTGAGTGTCACCAGAGGGCAGCAGGGAAAATATCGAGTGCTCCAGCCCCTTGGGTGATACCCTGCTACGGGACCTCTAGGTGCGTTAGATATGCAATGAAGGGACATGATCAATTCAATGACATATTTTAGGGTGTGTCTAGGGCACATCTAGATATGCTCTAGTTATTGCACATCTAAGTGAGTGAATCAAGTATAAAAAAAAAATACCCACACGAATCTCAATGTAAGATCAATGACATAGGATTTAGATGTGCAATACTTATCGCACATCTAGATATGCTTTAGCAAAACTGTATATTTTAATATGCACCCTTGGAACATTTGCATCTTGCCCCCAGGAAACAGCATATCTTCACAAGATTACTTGTCTGATGGATTAGCAACCATACAGCCAGACCTGCATATGTACATATACGAATCACAAGCGGATGGATTTCATACGCCCCAGCATGGAGTAAAGTATATATGGCCAGCATATATACAAACTAAATCAGACATGTATGATTAGGCCGCAAAATAAAAGTTCGAGGCTCGTTAGCCGCTTGAGATCAATTCGTTCTTTGGCTCGACTCGAGATCGACTCGAAAAGAAACGAGCTGAGTACGAATACTTTCTGTAGCTCGGTCGAGAAACGAGTCAAACTTAAGTCAATTCTGGCTCGCTCGGTTTTAGCTCGATGGCTTGGAATAATATCATTAAGTTAAATGATCATGCCATATATTGAACGAAAATAGGATAATTTATTACCATATATGCCCTCTAGGATTTTTCTCCATTTTATTATCAGCAAACATGGAAGCTTAATTAAGTGTAGAGAAAATTTAGGCCTTATTATGGCAGGTGGTCTCGGAGAGAATATCATACGGAAACCAATATTCAATGAAAACTTCGTGAAAACCATATTTTAAAGTTTCAAAAAAATCTGGAAAAAATGTGGGATGTTAAGAAGGTGATGTTTTATTGCTACACAAAATTTCAAGTTGAAAAACATCATCCTCCTAATATCCCGCATTTTTTTCAAAAAAATTGAAACTTCAAGCCATCTTTTTCTCATGGTTTTTATCGGTTTCCACCGAAATGTTGGTTTCTGTATGATATTCTCCTGGTGGTCTCGGATGTGTGTTAAGTGTCCTGTTGTTTCTTGCAAAAGTTCCCAAGCATATGCATCTTTGTTTTTATTTTCTTTCATCCATGAAGACACCATATGGTGCTAGTTCGTCTAAGAGAAGATGAGCTCTCCCAAGCATGATGTGTATATATGAAGAAACATTAATAAAAGATGATTAAGAGATCTCTGAAGCGCGTATATATGAAGAAACAATACTAAAAGATGGCTAAGAAATCATTATCTTATATCGATACTAGAATTTCGGCTATATGAGAATAAGTCAAACTACTTCTAAGAACTTCATATTACCATCGTTTAGATCGGAATGATTTTTTAGTGTTTTTTATGTTGTGTTGTGCCTTATCTAGTTGGAATAGTAGTAGTCGTAGATTTTATAATTTTTTATCGCCTCATTTAGCTCGAAACTAGCTCGAGATCAACTTGATATCATTACAAGCTGAGCACGAGTCATGTTCTACCGCTCGTCCATGAGCTTCATTTAATCTAAACTCGCTCGAATTTTGATATGAGTTGAGCTCGGCCAAGTCCAATTCACTGCAAAAAACATGCTTATTCCGGGGCCTCTTTCCTAGTGAAATTCATTAGAACATCAAATGAATAAGCTATAGTGGCCGGTGGCATTGGGACATGCCCCATGGTGGTCGGCGGTGCTGGGGAAACAACCAATCGAAGGAGATGAACAGAACGAGGGGAGCAAATGAACGAAGGGATATGCACTTGACCATGAATTGCAGGAAAAACAAGGGTGTAAACTGAATATTTGCCAATAGGAAGTGGAGCAGCTCAATCTTGTCCCTCCGCCCAGATCCAACGCATGAAATTATCCTGGAGCACGGTAGCATATTCTGGACCGTATCACCAGCACTCCAGAGGGCAGCACAGCACGGGCCGGAAAGCTCCTTGCTACACTGTGGTTACAGATGACGGGCAAAGCACCGTGTGCCAAAACAAATATATCTACATCTACATAGCCAACGAAAGTACAGTAAGAGCAACTCCAACGGTGTGACCCAAACGCTGCTTTTATCCGCTTTTCGTTTGTTTGGATCGCTCGTCCGCGCGTCCGTGTCCGCTTTTTCATTTGGGTCTGCCAGTGCGTCCAACGGTAGCTAGACCCATTTTCAATATGTCTGCACTGACATTTTCTCAAACACGTAGCAGGCAGGGCAGGGGAGCTCGCAGCGCGCGAGGGCGAGGCCAGGCGAGGCGCTGCCGGGGTCGGGCGCGGCGAGGCCTGGCGCTGCCGGGCGTGGCGGGGCCTGGCCTGGCGCACAACCAGGAGGGTGGGGGTGTGGTGGCGACCAGTAGCGGTGCAGGTGACGAGGTCGGGCGCGCGAATGCAAAATAAAAATAGGTTTCTACGTTGGACCGTCATTTTTATCCGTGCAGATCCAAACAAATATGGACGAATCAAATGAGTCGCCTCATTAAAATTGCTCTAATACACATGACTCATGATTCAGGGACAAGATTGTGTGCTACCGTTGTCGGTTACATTTTTTTTCTGTGTGTGTGCGCGCGCGTGGCATATGTTAATATTGCAGGAACATCATCCAATAGTTTCTGCCTGCCGGCCCGAGTCCGTTTTTCTTTACTCAGGCAAGTGGTTTACAATCAGAGGAGAAATAATGTACAGGACAGTGCTATCCCAAGGCATATTTTCACGTAATTGCTACTTTAGAAGAATAATAGTATAATCTTATATGATATCCGATGAACAATCCCTTTACTAAATACAAAAGCAAGTGGATCTTCTTTTCCTCACTAAATAGAACGCCAAAAGTAACTGAATACAGTCCACCACTGCAATCAATAAACATAAGATACTGCTTGAGTACACTTTTAATTTTATTTTTTAACAGGGAGTACACTTAACTTGACATCAAAGATAACAGGTGCAAAAAAATCGACCAACCTCTCGACTCAGCGGCGACTCCGGCGTGCTCGTTCTTCCGCCGGCCCTCCTGAGCGTTTCCCTCGCCCCCAGCGGTCCACAGGGCGGCTGGAGGTTAGGGGAACCTTGGATCTGGGCGCGGCATGTATATAGGTGCGAGGCGTCGTCCCCAGGTTCGGTTTTCAGCGCCGATGTATTGACGGAGCAATCGTTGGTGCGCCATCGAAATAATGTCCCCCAGCTCTGGCTCCGGCTCATCGGCGTTGTGGCAGATGCTGGCGAGGGGCTTGTGGGGTCCTGCCTTTTGGCGCGATGGTGGTCTGGCTCGTCGGCCTTCTCCAGCGGTGCCGGCTCTTCGCGCAAGGACAAGGGCGGCTTAGTCTGTCAAGGCTGGTGGCTTGTGGGAGGGGGATCCGGTCATCTCTTTCGAGCTGATTTGGCATCGTCCCCGGATCTGGTGCAGGAGCAGCTTGGGGAGCGTCCCCGGCATGGGGATCGCCTCCGGCCGATGTCTGATTTGGTTTTAGATCCGATTTGCTGGAATCGGTGGATGATGCGGTTCATCAACGCCTATGTGGCAAGGAGCTTCTCCTGCTCCAGGTTTGCTCAAGATTTGGCGTCTGCTCCGGTGATTCATCGTCAACAGGGATTTGGGGCGCCGAGCATGCAATTCCGAGGAAGGTCTCCATGGACTATTTTCGCTATGTATGGGGCTTTGTTTTCTGGCTGCGACAACACCGCCTGTATCCTTTGTGTCTTTCTGTATCTGTATTCGTACATGTATTCGCATGGCTGTACTGTTTTCCTACTCGTATGAATACAAGTAACGTATGCCTTGGGGTGTACGGTTTCAAAAAAAAGATAACAGGTGCAAAGAAAACTATTACATGGGTGCAACATTCAATACAACAAAGTTCAGCACTCTCGACCCTAGTATTACTGGTACAAGCCAATGCGAAAGTAGTAGCAAAACTGCTGGACAATCACACCTCACCTCCGGAGAGGTGCAACGACTCTTATTCATAAACCAGTCTTACTTGCCACCTTGCAAGGCCTCAACTAATCTGCCAGCAGATTAAGCTTACCTGGAGATCATTGTCACATTATTAGCATCACACACATATGATACACATCGGCACAACTATGGGAAGAACTTGATCATAAAATAAGGAGTATACAGTTCAGTGTCTAGTGTCATTAATATGAATACAACAGCAGATGCTTATCATTCGAGCTACGAAAACATGTTCCTATATATTTAATAAAATGGAAGTTGAAGCCAAGTTTAAATGAAATAGAAGTAATGCACACCCAAGTTTCTTCAAACAGCTGGATTGCTTGATAATTCAAAGCTCAAACAAATAACCAAGTATCAATGTTTGCCCAAACAGTCAGTCATTGGTGATGTTAACGCAAATTTAAACAACTGCCTGATTAGAACAATTATGACTCATAAGTAATTTGTAGCTTTGGGTGGGATATCAAACCCCTGCAATTTCATATACAACTAGTAACAATTTTGCCAAGCTATGTCATGCAACAACTCTAGCCGATGTTGATAGTTATTGCTCAAGCCAGGTAAAGTAAACTCTGAACATCAGGACAATAACAGATCTCATGAAAGCTGTGATTATCTAACCAACTTTTCTCTGCTTTCATGGCTATTTTCCAACAGCACATTATAAAATAAGTTCAACACAAATCCTCTAGCTAAGTTGGGTGAAGACTCTTGACCCTAACCTATTATTCCTTTTCACGCAACGTTCTCTGCAACGTAGCAGGAGAGTGAGTAAATTGAATGCACTCACGAGTTAATACCAGAAGAGATAACAGAGATGCAATATGTGATTAGGGGTATGTCCTATGTAGGCTTCTAAAATTTAATTTTTGTGCAAAGCCCTTTTTGAGTGTGAAAGACCATAATACTTGGAAATAACTTATATAATTTCCAAAATACATTACCAAGTAGTCTAGGGCCAATGTACAATCTTCCAACTAACCTATATATAAGAGCCGTAATGGATTAAAGGGTCGCAAAACATCCGGCATGAGTTAATAACGAGTATACAACATGAGTTCACAAGTGTACTACCAAACATTTTAATTTTGAAAACAAGACAAGAAAAGATCCTCCTGCTCATCCAGACTTACTATAGCTCAAAATGCTTGTAACCAGGGCATGACTAATTGACTAGATTGACACTAAGCAGAGGTTCTACACTTGCCCCACGTGACACAATCAATCTTTCGTAATGGGGTCTTTCCTGATCACCATATGCTTGTATTAAATCCGCCCGCAGCTATGGAACATCAGCCTCTCTGAATGGCAATACAGGGTTTACTGCTAATTATTTGACTCAAGCCAGAGCCAATATAAAATGTGATTGTATGATAAGCTTTTGGGTTCTATTGAAACATCAATCGATCTTTTTTTACCCTAGGTAGTGGTGCCCACCAATTCCGGAGCCTGCACCCGCTTCTCATCTGCAACTCTTGTCGACGTTCCGCCTAAAGAAAAACCTGATTTTCTTAGGACAGAGTGATAGGTCGGAAGCATTGACAAGAGCTACAAATCGAAAACAAGTGCAGACTCAGGAACTCGTTAGGATTGCCACCGAGGATCAAAAAGATCCAACAATGTTTCAATGGAGCCCAAAAAGTTAACATAGCAGGAAACCCTTACTTAGGTAAGGCCATTCAGAGAGGCCAATGTTGCGGCAAAATTGACAAATTTGACCTATGGACGAAAGCAAATCACAGAATGAACTGCCTGTGAAACTATTTCACGCGGCTGACCTTTTTGTGTGACGCCCGACACGAAGGCGTCACACTACACTGTGCAACACCTCGCAGATAGGCGCTACACGCCTGGCCAGCGTCGCACCCATGTGATCTGAAAATTACTAAGTCAGTGTGCAGCGCCTGAGAGCTAGGCGTCACACTATACAGTGTAGCGCCTAGCTTCTAGGCGTTGCACTAGTGGTTGCTTCATTTTGTAGTGCAACCACTAGTGCAGCGCCTGAGAGTTAGGCGCCACACTATACAGTGCAGCAAGTATACAACATCGAGGAAAAGTGCACATCTCGCAAAGTGTGAATCAAGGCAATTAGTCGTTACCCCGATTACAGGCACATCGAGCTATTAGGTCTAGAACAGATAGATGATCCTTCCTACATATGAGAGCCATAATGGATTACAGGGTCCCAAAACATTCAGCATGAGTTCATAACAAGTATACAACATCGAGTTCACAAGTGTACTACCAAATCATTTTTATTTTGAAAACAAGACGAGAGAAGATCCTCCAGCTCTTCCAGACTTATAGCTCAAAATGCTTGTAACCAGGGCATGACTAATCAACTAGATTGACACTCAGCAGAGGTTCTTCACTTACCCCACATGACACAACCAATCCTTCATGACGGGTCTTTCCTGATCACCATATACTTGTATTAGATCCTCCTGCAACCGGCCTCTCCGAATGGCAATACTTAAGTAAGGGTTTACTGTTAATTATTTGACCTAAGCCAGAGCCCATATAAAATGTGGCTGTGCGATAAGCTTTTGGGTTCTATTGAAACATAAATCGATCTCGTTTTTTTACCCTGGGTAGCGGTCCCCACCAATTCCTGAGCCTACACCCACTTCCCGCCTGCAACTCTTGTCGACACTCCGCCTAAAGAAAAACATGATTTTCTTAGGGCAGAGTGGTAGGTCGGGGGCGTTGACAAGAACCCAGCAGAAAACAAGTGCAGACTCAGGAACTCGTGAAGGGTCAAAAAGATCAACAATGTTTCAATGGAGCCCCAAAGGTTACCATACAACCACAAGCCATATGGGCTCTGGCTTGTTCAAGTACATAGCGGGAAACCCTTTACTTAGGTAAGGCCATTCAGAGAGGCCAATGTTACATAGTTGCGGGCAGATCTAGTACAAGTATAGGGTGCTACTTTGGAAAGACCCCGCCATGATCTTACCCCAACCGCAAGTGTACCAACACAAAAGATTTATTGTGTCATGTGGGAAAAGTGCACAACTCTGCAAAGTGTGAATCAAGGCAATTAGCCGTGACCTAATTACGAGCATTTTGAGCTACTAGGTCCAGAACAGATAGATAATCTTCTCCCATCTTGTTTTCAAACTTAAAAACATCTTGGGAGAACACTTGGGCTCAAGTAGTACAATTGTAATGAACTCATGTTTAAGGCATGAGCATCAAGCTATACAGATGATGTGAACCCATACTGGGTAGGTTAGTTAGAAGATTGTCCATCAAGCCCTATATTCTTTAATTTCCAAAAAAACTATTATTGGTACTTCAAATTCAAAAAAGAAACCCTAGAAACCTACATAGGACATCAAGCATGTATTGCTCTTTCCTGGTATAACTACTTATGAGTACAATCAATGTACTCACCCGCTACGTTTTATCTGCAAAATCTGACCTTGAAAAGGATTAACGACTTGGGGTCGCGAGTCCCCTTAACTTGTGTGGGGTTAATGGTCTTATCTTATTTGTGTTGAACTGGCCTTCAGGTGGTGTGAAATAATGTACTTCGGATATATGTTTGCAATGTAATAAATGACATGTGTTTTGATATTTCATCTTCAAACTTTGCCTTCTAGCAACTGTTCTAAGGTCTAGCATGGTAAACACAGAAAATCCGGATCCTATTTGGTCAGGTCTTCACATTATCAAAGAACCATCTGATTTGCCCATTTTTCCATTTGGCTAACCAGCTTCTCTCTGCTTTTTCCCACACCAGATTATAAAATAAGTTGAGCACAGTATAGTTCAACAACCACAAACTGAGTCCAAGTATCAGATAAAGAACAAATAAATAAATTTGATAGACCTACAACACCTAATAACCTCATTATGCGTTGTTCTGATCCTACCACCAACATGCCATGTAAATAGAAATGGAGGCGATTGCAACCCATGCTTGGCGCTTGGAGTGTCATGGCACTAAAATGTGGCGGCATGCCGTGTAGGTGTGTACAATGGATGCAAAAATCAAATGAACTGGGAGCCAAATCACAATCGAGGGGTAAGGTGAGTTGTGGCCTAAGGGCATGTCTGGATGGCATCCACTTCACCACACTTTTCTGCCACAAGTGTGGCAAGCGTTTGGTTGTAGCCACAGTTATGGCATGCCACACTTCTTTTAGTCAGATTCCTCACTTGTCATGGACTTGGTTGCTAGCCAACTTCTGCCACAAGTGTGGCGACCAATTTGGCCACCACAAAAAATGTGGAATGCCACACTTGTGGGACAAAAGTGTGGCAAAGTCCGGAAGGGTAACCAAACATGCTCTAAAAATACAAAATCACCACCAAGGGGCAAGCAAAAATATTCCAGCAGCCATGTTGATCGAGGAAGATGAACATATGAGCGAATCAAGGGGGTGAGTTGAGTTGTCTTTTCTTTTCTTTCTGAGGTAAATGATTTGAGTTGAGTTAGTCTGACTGGGAGGAGAACTTGAGAAAATGGTGGGAGGCGACATGAGAGGGACGTCCAGAAAACGTCAGTGTTAGGCTTCTAGGTCTGTGTCCATTCCTAGTTGAATTCCCCAGGATTAGGGATGAAGGTGCAGATTCACTATGGGATGCTAATCCCACGACTTTTGGCTGTAGGAGCGTGTAAACAGTTGTCACATTCACATAATACCTTCTAAGTTTTACTTTTCAGGTAAGTTATTCCATTCTAACACAATCAAAATAAGGAGTGCGAATTGGCTGATCTGACAATCACCTGCCTAGGTTTCTCAATCCACTACTTAAAGTCAATAGACAAACATCAATAACCTTACAAGTGACAACACTGCAATATTCTTTACCTCAGATATATGTTCAATAATTTCCTACAGGCACCATTGGGGTTACTGACCCTCTTTGGTGCAAAATAGACATCATATTACAGTCCTAGTTTTGGCTACTGTGACATGTGTTCTTGTGTATAGCTGGTATTAGATGATACAAAGAAGCAACATTGCATACAGATGCAGTACTTAACAAGGCGTGCAACTATTATACCGTAAGAATCAAAAGCAAGATCCATATGGCTCAAGCATATGTTTCTACTAGTTAGACAAAACTCTCAAAGGGAGGTGTTTATTGCCTGCTTACATGATCAACTGAACGAAACACTTCTTTCAAGATAAAGGTTCGCCTAATCGTATTGGCAGAAAACGAATGTTCTTCTGAATATGTGATAACCTTAGGTTCGCGTCATAGTCACACACAGAACACATCACCAATTCGAATTAACAATGTTTTAAACTTATGTGACTTAATATGCGGTAGAAGAATACTCACTTTTTGTTCAGGCAGATTTGGACGCGATCATTCCAGTCTTCCGAGCATAAGCGAAGATCCCCCCGGCCTCAATAACCGGGCCTGCATCACCGATTGGCTTCAGCTTGTACTGCTTGCCGGATGTGTGGTTAATCAAGACCGAGTTATCGAGGTCCACTGTGACCACATCCCCGGTCTTGCACTCCTTGCTGGCACCGCTGTCCGCGAGCTCCAGGGGGTACACCTCCCCGGTGGCCACTGAATTGCGGAAGAAGATGCGGGCGTAGCCCTCGGCCACAACGGCGCGCGCGCCGGCGGCTCCGAGCGCGACGGGCGCGTGCTCGCGGGAGGAGCCGCACCCGAAGTTGGCGCCGCCGATGATGACGGCGTAGCGGGACGACTCCTCGCCGGGGGCCACGAAGGGAATCGGGTAGGCCGCGGAAGGGAGGCCCACGAAGGCGAAGGAGCCGAGCTTGCGGTACTCGTCGGGCTTGGACGGCACCAGGGTCAGGTGCTCGGCCGGGATGATCTGGTCGGTGTCGATGTTGTCCCCGACCACGAAGCACTCGCCGTGGAACGCGGCGGACGACGGTGAGTCGCCCGTGGCGGCAGCCGCGGTTAGGGGCCTCGCGCGGTGGCATCTCAGCGAGACGGTGGCGGGGTGGCGAGGGGCGGCCTGAATGCGGGCTCTGGCGGGCGCTCGGCCGGGGGCCAGCACCGCTGTCGCCGTCGCCGTCGCCGCATCCGTCAACGATAACAGAGGAGCCGCCGTCATGGTGGCAGGTCCGTGTGGTGGAGACTGCAGAGGCGAGGCACTGAAACGAACTAGGGCCGGCGGCTTGCTCTCGTTTTGCGGTCTGCCTCTTCGGGGATGCGGCGAGGGCTCTAAAAAGCTCTCGTTTCGTAAGGGCCACGAAACATTGGCCTGTCGGCCCATCACTGTGTTCTGGGCTATAGGAGGACTATTTGGATGTTGGGCTAGTTCTTTTTTTAAGCATCTCCAACAGCCGCGCTAAGCACCACGTGCAAAAAACCTGTTTGCCACGCGTGCTTCGGCTGTTTTAGCGCGCCCGCCTACGCTGGCTCCAACAGCCGCGCTATAATGCAGCGCGCGCGCCGCTCCAGCAGAGCGCAAAAATACAGCGCGCGCCGCATAAACCACATATACATGAGCAAAAATGATCAAACAAACAAAATAAATCAACAATAAATAGTTCAATTTCGTTATCATTACAACTCAAACAAATAGTTTATCGTTCAGTACAACAAATGCAATAAACACAACAAATAGTTCATGAACAATACAATGTCGAATGGAGATATCATCATGCTCTTTGTCGTCCCACCACTCTTCAATCAAATCATTCTGAAGTTCATTGTGCGTTGCGGGACGCCGAATGGCATGATAGGAGGCAATAAAATGGGCTACCCTTTCAGCGCTCCGTCGCACTCGCACGGGATATCCCAAGAGCTCATACTGTGAGTAGTCTAAATCTTGACCACGCTCATTCTCGATGATCATGTTGTGCATGATCACACAAGCGTGCATGATGTACCAAAGCATTTTTTGATCCCAAAATCTAGCCGGTCCTCTCACAATAGCAAATTGGGCTTGCAAAATCCCAAATGCTCTCTCCACATCTTTTCTAGCCGCCGCATGAGCATTGTGGTGAAGGAAATATGCCCTAGAGGCAATAATAAAGTTATTATTTATTTCCTTATATCATGATAAATGTTTATTATTCATGCTAGAGTTGTATTAACCGGAAACATAATACATGTGTGAATACATAGACAAACAGAGTGTTACTAGTATGCCTCTACTTGACTAGCTCGTTAATCAAAGATGGTTATGTTTCCTAACCATGGACAAAAGAGTTGTTATTTGATTAACGAGGTCACATCATTAGTTGAATGATCTGATTGACATGACCCATTCCATTAGCTTAGCACCCGATCGTTTAGTATGTTGCTATTGCTTTCTTCATGACTTATACATGTCCCTATGACTATGAGATTATGCAACTCCCGTTTATCGGAGGAACACTTTGGGTACTACCAAACGTCACAACGTAACTGGGTGATTATAAAGGAGTACTACAGGTGTCTCCAAAGGTAGATGTTGGGTTGGCGTATTTCGAGAATAGGATTTGTCACTCCGATTGTCGGAGAGGTATCTCTGGGCCCTCTCGGTAATACACATCACATAAGCCTTGCAAGCATTATAACTAAGATGTTAGTTGTGAGATGATGTATTACAGAACGAGTAAAGAGACTTGCCGGTAACGAGATTGAACTAGGTATTGGATACCGACGATCGAATCTCGGGCAACTAACATACCGATGACAAAAGGAACAACGTATGTTGTTATGCGGTCTGACCGATAAAGATCTTCGTAGAATATGTAGGAGCCAATATGGGCATCCAGGTCCCGCTATTGGTTATTGACCAGAGACGTGTCTCGGTCATGTCTACATTGTTCTCGAACCGTAGGGTCCGCACGCTTAACGTTACGATGACAGTTATTATGAGTTTATGCATTTTGATGTACCAAAGGTTGTTCGGAGTCCCGGATGTGATCACGGACATGACGAGGAGTCTCGAAATGGTCGAGACATAAAGATTGATATATTGGAAGCCTATGTTTGGACATCGGAAGTGTTCCGGGTAAAATCGGGATTTTACCGGATTACCGGGAGGGTTACCGGAACCCCCCGGGAGCCAAATGGGCCTACGTGGGCTTTAGTGGAAAGGTGAAAGGGCAGCCCACAAGGGCTGTGCGCCTCCCCCCTCCCCCTAGTCCTATTAGGACTAGGAGAAGGGGCCGGCCACCCTCTCTCTCTCTCCCCCTTTGGGGAATCCTATTAGGAATAGGATTGGGGGGAGGAGTCCTACTCCCGGTAGGAGTAGGACTCCTCCTGCGCCTCCTAGCTTGGCCGGCCAGCCCTCCCCCTCTCATCCTTTATATACGGGGGCAGGGGACACCCCATGACACACAAGTTGATCCTTGAGATCGTTCCTTAGCCGTGTGCGGTGCCCCCTGCCACCAAATTCCACCTCGATCATACCGTTGCAGTGCTTAGGCGAAGCCCTGCGTCGGTAGTACATCAAGATCGTCACCACGCCGTCGTGCTGACGGAACTCTTCCTCGACGCTTTGCTAGATCGGAGCCCGAGGATCGTCATCGAGCTGAACGTGTGCTAAGAACTCGGAGGTGCCGGAGTAACGGTGCTTGGATCGGTCGGATCGGGAAGAAGACGTACGACTACTTCCTCTACGTTGTGTTAACGCTTCCGTTGCGATCTACAAGGGTACGTAGATCAGACTCTCCCCTCGTTGCTATGCATCACCATGATCTTGCGTGTGCGTAGGAAATTTTTCGAAATTACTACGTTCCCCAATAGTGGCATCCGAGCCTAGGTTTTATGGTTTGATGTTATTTGCACGAGTAGAACACAAGTGAGTTGTGGGCGATACAAGTCATACTGCCTACCAGCATGTCATACTTTGGTTCGGCGGTATTGTTGGACGAGACGATCCGGACCAACCTTACGCGTACTCTTACGCGAGACCGGTTCCCTCGACGTGCTTTGCACATAGATGGCTTGCGGAAGACTGTCTCTCCAACTTTAGTTGAACCAAGTGTGGCTACGCCCGGTCCTTGAGAAGGTTAAAACGGAGTCTATTTGACAAACTATCGTTGTGGTTTTGATGCGTAGGTGAGATGAGTTCTTACTTAAGCCCGTAGCAGCCACGTAAAACTTGCAACAACAAAGTAGAGGACGTCTAACTTGTTTTTGCAGGGCATGTTGTGATGTGATATGGTCAAGGCATGATGCTGATTTTATTGTATGAGATGATCATGTTTTGTAACCAAGTTATCGGCAACTGGCAGGAGCCATATGGTTGTCGCTTTATTGTATGCAATGCAATCACGATGTAATGCTTTACTTTAGTACTAAGCGGTAGTGATAGTCGTGGAAGCATAAGATTGGCGAGACGACAACGATGCTACGATGGAGATCAAGGTGTCGCGCCGGTGACGATGGTGATCATGACGGTGCTTCGGAGATGGAGATCACAAGCACAAGATGATGATGGCCATATCATATCACTTATATTGATTGCATGTGATGTTTATCCTTTTATGCATCTTGTCTTGCTTTGATTGACGGTAGCATTATAAGATGATCTCTCACTAAATTATCAAGAAGTGTTCTCCCTGAGTATGCACCGTTGCCAAAGTTCGTCGTGCCCAGACACCACGTGATGATCGGGTGTGATAAGCTCTACATCCATCTACAACGGGTGCAAGCCAGTTTTGCACACGCAGAATACTCAGGTTAAACTTGACGAGCCTAGCATATGCAGATATGGCCTCGGAACACAGAGACCGAAAGGTCGAGCGTGAATCATATAGTAGATATGATCAACATAATGATGTTCACCATTGAAAACTACTCCATCTCACGTGATGATCGGTTATGGTTTAGTTGATTTGGATCACGTGATCACTTAGAGGATTAGAGGGATGTCTATCTAAGTGGGAGTTCTTAAGTAATATGATTAATTGAACTTAAATTTATCATGAACTTAGTCCTGGTAGTATTTTGCAAATTATGTTGTAGATCAATAGCTCGCGTTGTTGCTTCCCTGTGTTTATTTTGATATGTTCCTAGAGAAAATTGTGTTGAAAGATGTTAGTAGCAATGATGCGGATTGGATCCGTGATCTGAGGTTTGTCCTCATTGCTGCATAGAAAAATTATGTCCTTGATGCACCGCTAGGTGACAGACCTATTGCAGGAGCAGATGCAGACGTTATGAACGTTTAGCTAGCTCAATATGATGACTACTTGATAGTTTAGTGCACCATGCTTAATAGCTTAGAATCGGGACTTCAAAGACGTTTTGAACGTCATGGAACATATGAGATGTTCCAGGAGTTGAAGTTAATATTTCAAGCAAATACCCGAGTTGAGAGATATGAAGTCTCCAACAAGTTCTATAGCTAAAAGATGGAGGAGAATCGCTCAACTAGTGAGCATGTGCCCAGATTGTCTGAGTACTACAATCGCTTGAATCAAGTGGGAGTTAATCTTCCAGATAAGATAGTGATTGACAGAATTCTCTAGTCACCATCACCAAGTTAGTAGAACTTTGTGATGAACTATAATATGCAAGGGATGACAAAAGTAATTCCTAAGCTCTTCGTGATGCTGAAATCAACGAAGGTAGAAATCAAGAAAAACATCAAGTGTTGATGGTTGACAAGACCACTAGTTTCAAGAAAAGGGCAAAGGGAAGAAGGGGAACTTCAAGAAGAACGGCAAGCAAGTTGCTGCTCAAGTGAAGAAGCCCAAGTCTGATCCTAAGCCTGAGACTAAGTGCTTATACTGCAAAGGGACTGATCACTGGAAGCGGAACTACCCCAAATGATTGGCGGATAAGAAGGATGGCAAAGTAAACATAAGTATATTTGATATACATGTTATTGATGTGTACTTTACTAGTGTTTATAGCAACCCCTTAGTATTTGATGCTAGTTCAGTTGCTAAGAGTAGTAACTCGAAACAGGAGTTGCAGAATAAACAGAGACTAGTTAAGGGTGAAGTGACGATGTGTGTTGGAAGTAGTTCCAAGATTGATATGACCATCATCGCACACTCCCCTATACTTTCGGGACTAGTGTTGAACTTAAATAAGTGTTATTTGGTTTTTGCGTTGAGCATGAATATGATTTGATCATGTTTATTGCAATACGGTATTCATTAAAGTCAGAGAATAATTGTTGTTCTGTTTACATGAATAAAACCTTCGATGGTCATACACCCAATGAAACAAGTTCGTTGGATCTCGATTGTAGTGATACACATATTCATAATATTGAAACCAAAAGATGCAAAGTTAATAATGATAGTGCAACTTATTTGTGGCACTGCCGTTTAGGTCATATTGGTATAAAGCGCATGAAGAAACTCCATGCCGATGGGCTTTCGGAATCACTTGATTATGAATCACTTGATGCTTGCGAACCATCCCTTTTGGGCAAGATGACTAAAACACCGTTCTCCGGAACAATGGAGCAAGCAACAGATTTGTTGGAAATCATACATAATGATGTATGTGGTCCAATGAATATTAAGGCTTACGGAGTATCGTTATTTTCTGAACTTCACAGATGATTTGAGCAGATATGGGTATATCTACTTGATGAAACATAAGTCTGAAACATTTGAAAAGTTCAAAGAATTTCAGAGTGAAGTGGAAAATCATCGTGACAAAAAAATAAAGTTTCTACGATCTAATCGCGGAGACAAATATTTGAGTTACGAGTTTGGTCTTCAATTAGAACAATGTGGAATAGTTTCACAAACTCACGCCACCTGGAACACCACAGCATAATGGTGTGTCCGAACGTCATAACCGTACTTTATTGGATATAGTGCAATCTATGATGTTTCTTACCAATTTACCACTATCGTTTTTGGGGTCATGCATTAGAGACAGCTGCATTCATGTTAAAAAGGGGCACCATCTATATCCGTCGAGACGACGCCTTATGAACTATGGTTTGGCAAGAAACCAAAGTTGTCGTTTCTTGAAGTTTGGGGTTGCGATGCTTATGAGAAAAGGTTTCATCCTGATAAGCTCAAACCCAAATCGGAGAAATATGTCTTCATAGGATACCCAAAGGAGACTGTTGGGTACACCTTCTATCACAGATCCTAAGGCAAGACATTCGTTGCTTATAATGGATCCTTTCTAGAGAAGGAGTTTCTCTTGAAAGAAGTGAGTGGGAGGAAAGTAGAAAACTTGATAAGGTAATTGTACCTTCTACCTTATTGGAAAGTAGTTCATCACAAAAATCTGTTCTTGTGACTACTACACCAATTAGTGAGGAAGCTAATGATGATGATCATGTAACTTCAGATCAAATTACTACCGAATCTCGTAGGTAAACCAGAGTGAGATCCGCACCAGAGTGGTACGGTAATCCTGTTATGGAAGTCATGTTACTAGACCATGACGAACTTGCGAACTATGAGGAAGCGATGATGAGCCCAGATTCCGCGAAATGGTTTTAGGCCATGAAATCTAAGATATGATCCATGTATGAGAACAAAATTTGGACTTTGGTTGACTTGCCCGATGATCGGCAAGCAATTGAGAATAAATGGATCTTCAAGAGGAAGACGGACGCTGATAGTAGTGTTACTATCCACAAAGCTAGAATTGTCGCAAAAGGTTTTCGACAAGTTCAAGGTGTTGACTACGATGAGAGCTTCTCACTCGTATCTATGCTTGAGTCTGTCCGAATCATGTTAGTAATTGCCGCATTTTATGAAATCTGGCAAATGGATAAACAAAACTGCATTCCTTAATGGATTTATTAAAGAAGAGTTGTATATGATGCAACAGAAGGTTTTGTCAATCCGAAAGGTGCTAACAAAATATGAAAGCTCCAGCGATCCATCTGTGGAATGGTGCAAGCATCTCGGAGTTGGAATATACGCTTTGATGAGTTGATCAAAGCATATAGTTTTATACAGACTTGCGGTGAAGCCTGTATTTACAAGAAAGTGAGTGGGAGCACTACAGCATTTCTGATAAGTATATGTGAATGACATATTGTTGATCGGAAATAATGTAGAATTATTCTGTAAAGCATAAAGGAGTGTTTGAAAGGAGTTTTTCAAAGAAAGACTTCGATAAAGCTGCTTACATATTGAGCTTCAAGATCTATAGAGATAGATCAAGACGCTTGATAAGTTTTTCAATAAGTACATACCTTGACAAGATTTTGAAGTAGTTCAAAATGGAACAGTCAAAGAAAAAGTTTCTTGCCTGTGTTACAAGGTGTGAAGTTGAGTAAAGACTCAAAGCCCGACCACGGCAGAAGATAGAAAGAGAATGAAAGTCATTCCCTATGCCTCATTCATAGGTTCTATAAAATATGCCATGCTGTGTACCAGATCTATTGTATACCCTGCACTGATTTGGCAAGGGAGTACAATAGTGATCTAGGAGTAGATCACTGGACAGCGGTCAGAATTATCCTTAGTGAAATAAGGATATGTTTCTCGATTATGGACGTGACAAAAAGGTTCATCGTAAAGGGTTACGTCAATGCAAGTTTTTGACACTGATCCAGATGAATCTAAAGTCTCAATCTGGATACATATTGAAAGTGGGAGCAATTAGCTAGAGTAGCTCCGTGTAGAGCATTGTAGACATAGAACTTGCAAAATACTTACGGATCTGAATGTGACAGACCCGTTGACTAAAATTATCTCACAAGCAAAACATGATCACACCTTGGTACTCTTTGGGTGTTAATCACATAGAGATGTGAACTAGATTACTGACTCTAGTAAACCCTTTGAGTGTTGGTCACATGACGATGTGAACTATGGGTGTTAATCACATGGTGATGTGAACTATTGCTGTTAAATCACATGGCGATGTGAACTAGATTATTGACTCTAGTGCAAGTGGGAGACTGAAGGAAATATGCCCTAGAGGCAATAATAAAGTTATTATTTATTTCCTTATATCATGATAAATGTTTATTATTCATGCTAGAATTGTATTAACCGGAAACATAATACATGTGTGAATACATAGACAAACAGAGTGTCACTAGTATGCCTCTACTTGACTAGCTCGTTAATCAAAGATGGTTATGTTTCCTAACCATGGACAAAAGAGTTGTTATTTGATTAACGAGGTCACATCATTAGTTGAATGATCTGATTGACATGACTCATTCCATTAGCTTAGCACCCGATCGTTTAGTATGTTGCTATTGCTTTCTTCATGACTTATACATGTTCCTATGACTATGAGATTATGCAACTCCCGTTTACCGGAGGAACACTTTGGGTACTACCAAACGTCACAACGTAACTGGGTGATTATAAAGGAGTACTACAGGTGTCTCCAAAGGTAGATGTTGGGTTGGCGTATTTCGAGAATAGGATTTGTCACTCCGATTGTCGGAGAGGTATCTCTGGGCCCTCTCGGTAATACACATCACATAAGCCTTGCAAGCATTATAACTAAGATGTTAGTTGTGAGATGATGTATTACAGAACGAGTAAAGAGACTTGCCGGTAACGAGATTGAACTAGGTATTGGATACCGACGATCGAATCTCGGGCAACTAACATACCGATGACAAAAGGAACAACGTATGTTGTTATGCGGTCTGACCGATAAAGATCTTCGTAGAATATGTAGGAGCCAATATGGGCATCCAGGTCCCGCTATTGGTTATTGACCAGAGACGTGTCTCGGTCATGTCTACATTGTTCTCGAACCGTAGGGTCCGCACGCTTAACGTTACGATGACAGTTATTATGAGTTTATGCATTTTGATGTACCAAAGGTTGTTCGGAGTCCCGGATGTGATCACGGACATGACGAGGAGTCTCGAAATGGTCGAGACATAAAGATTGATATATTGGAAGCCTATGTTTGGACATCGGAAGTGTTTCGGGTAAAATCGGGATTTTACCGGATTACCGGGAGGGTTACCGGAACCCCCCGGGAGCCAAATGGGCCTACGTGGGCTTTAGTGGAAAGGTGAAAGGGCAGCCCACAAGGGCTGTGCGCCTCCCCCCTCCCCCTAGTCCTATTAGGACTAGGAGAAGGGGCCGGCCACCCTCTCTCTCTCTCCCCCTTTGGGGAATCCTATTAGGAATAGGATTGGGGGGAGGAGTCCTACTCCCGGTAGGAGCAGGACTCCTCCTGCGCCTCCTAGCTTGGCCGGCCAGCCCTCCCCCTCTCATCCTTTATATACGGGGGCAGGGGACACCCCATGACACACAAGTTGATCCTTGAGATCGTTCCTTAGCCGTGTGCGGTGCCCCCTGCCACCAAATTCCACCTCGATCATACCGTTGTAGTGCTTAGGCGAAGCCCTGCGTCGGTAGTACATCAAGATCGTCACCACGCCGTCGTGCTGACGGAATTCTTCCTCGACGCTTTGCTGGATCGGAGCCCAAGGATCGTCATCGAGCTGAACGTGTGCTAAGAACTCGGAGGTGCCGGAGTAACGGTGCTTGGATCGGTCGGATCGGGAAGAAGACGTACGACTACTTCCTCTATGTTGTGTTAACGCTTCCGTTGCGATCTACAAGGGTACGTAGATCGGACTCTCCCCTCATTGCTATGCATCACCATGATCTTGCGTGTGCGTAGGAAAATTTTCGAAATTACTACGTTCCCCAACATGTGAAAGTCAAGATTTTTCTTACCTTCCGGATTTTTCAACGGCTTCACGAACGTTTGCCACTTTGGATAGATGCCATCCGCTAGATAATAGCCATAGTTGTACGTACGACCATTTGCTACAAACTGCACCGGTGGCAACTCGCCGTTTGCAATCTTATTCATCAGTGGTGACCGGTTGACAACATTGATGTCATTCAAAGATCCAGGCATTCCAAAGAATGCATGCCAAATCCAAGTCTCCTGATCGGCCACCGCTTCAAGGATTATAGTGGAACCCTTTTTTTTGGCCGTGGAATTGCCCATGCCATGCCTTTGGACAATTCTTCCAACTCCAATGCATGCAATCTATTGAGCCAAGCATGCCAGGAAAACCGCGAGCTTTGTTCATCGCCAATAGCCTTGCGACGTCTTCAGCATTGGGAGGTCTCAAATACTCCTCGCCAAACACTTGCACAATTCCCACTGCAAAGCGCTTGACACACATGATGGCTTGGCTCTCACCCATAGCCAAGTGATCATCAACAAGATCATCCGGTATACCGTATGCCAACATACGCAAAGCGGCTGTCACCTTCTGAAAGGTGCTATGCCCGAGCTCTCCGGCGGCATTCCTCCTTTGCTGAAAAAAACGGTCATGGCTGGCTAGTTTCTCTGCAATGCGCCTGAACAACTCGGTGCTCATCCTAAACCGGCGACGAAAATACGACTCGGGGTATATGGGATTCTCCGCAAAATAATGCCTGATCAATCTGTTGTGGGCATCGATCCTATCCCTCCAAATTTTCTGCCGACCCATAACCGAACCACCGTGCTTCGGTTTTTTATATGCATAGCTAGGATCATTGCAAGATCTTCCTCCTCTTCCATATCAAATTCTTCTTCAGAAGAATCATACGACGAACTCATCTACAATGTTCAATACTATACTATAAAAACTACAATTCAAACATGCATCAAATTCATGAAGTTTGAGCAATACATACCTTGTAGGCCTTTTGTCAAACACCTTGCGGGCGCGGCGCGGCAGCGAGCGCTCGGGCGCTGTTCCTCGGACGACGGAGGCGCGCGAGCGCCGGCGGGACTAGGAGGGGATGGGGCGGAAGCGCAGGCGCGCGGGGATAGGCCGGGGAAGCCTAAACGGTCGCCGGGGGGCGCGGGCGGCGGCGGCGGCGCGGCCGGACGGGGGGTGGAAGTGGGAGAGGAAGTGCGGGCGCGAGCGCTGGAGTGTGCCGCGCGCTGTAGCGGACGCCCGAAATACGCCGCGCGGGTAAGTGTTTTCAACCGCGCGCCCAACCCGTTATAGCACGCGCGCCGTTTTTGCGCGCCCGCTGGAGCGACCCGCCGCGTTGCGCGCGCGCTAAAACGGCCTAATTTGCGGCGCGACGCTAGTTTAGCGTGGCTGTTGGAGATGCTCTTATTAGGCTTCATTTCGTTAAAAAATAAAATAGGCTTCATTTCGGCTTACAAAAACAACCAAGTATACAGTACAGATATTTCAATTAGACTTGGAGGAGCAACTAACTAAAGATTAGTTTCTCTAAAAAAACTAACTAAAGATTAGTTTTCACCTAAAAAAATAAATATTAGCCCTCACCATGTGACACATATGGTGAGCAATCCAAACTATTGAAAACAAAAACACTAAAGGTTAGCCATAGAAGGAACCCGCAAGGTTCCTTTTTGTGAGTTGAGAGCGCGCCAAGTGGTGCGCCCAAGCGTCGTCAAATGTCGCGTGTTGGACGCTCTCTCTAGATTTCTTGTTATTATTATTTTTTTGTACGTGTTTTTGTGTTCTTGGGTTTCTGATGGGTTTTTCGAGGGTTTTCGTTTTTTTGGTCTATGCCTGATTTTCCCTAGGTTTTGAAAAAAAATGTTTGTGTGCTTGTCATGGAAGCACATTTTTGCTTCTGCGAGGAGCACAGTTATGTTCGCCGAAAAGAGAAAAAATATGTGCTTTCATGAAAAATACATATTTGCTTCTCGTGGAAGCATAGATTTGCATCTGTGAAAAGTATTTCTCGACAAGGAAAAAGACGTGCTTTCACGAGAATCACAACAGTGCTTCTCAAGAAGCGCAGTTGTGCTTTTTTGGAGGGAAAATTGTGCTTCTCCAAGAAGGCAAATAAGTGAAAAATTGGAATTTTCATCCTGAAAAACATGCTTCTGGGCTCTGTTTTTTCTGTGTTTTGTTATTCATTTTTATCATTTGTTGATTTTTTTTGTTTTTGTTAGCGAAATTTGCTTTTTGTTTTTATTTCTGATTTTTTCATGAAAAGAAAGTTCGTCGAAACATATTAACATGATATCTAGTTTTAAAAATCTTGATGCAAGAATTCAACAGTAAAAACAATTCAGGATTTGGACGCACGGTTCAAGAGATAAAATGTTTTGAATATATGAAGAGAGTGGAAACATCCAGATTGCAACAAGTTACGCACGCCACTTGTCCATGACTGAGAAGATGGTGGTGGCCTTTGCAAGGGGTACTCTTTAACTAGTGATTTCATAGACTTGTGTATTTGGCTTGGGACCAGGGTATATAGGAGCGGGCTAGAGTTTGAAGCGACGACTGTGTCTTTTCTATCAAAAAAACTTTCGATCTATCACCAAACATTATGCCAGTACATAGAACACTGGAAGTAACCAAAATTACATCCCTAGGGACGAGTATATGCATTATAGTGAGCCGGAGACCCGCCACCATCATCATCCACCCACCCCCACCAAAGTTGAGCAAACCTTGTTGTAGTAGACAATCAGGAAGTCATCGTGATATGGTCGCAAGGACTAGTATACCAGAACAACAACCGTCATCGATGAAGAGATCAGAATGATCAAACTTGTAGACACGAGAATACCGAATCTATACAGATCCACCGAAGACAAAGCATTGATCAAATCATGTGAAATTTGATGGGGATACACCTCGACATGCCCTCCGACAATTCTAGATGCGTCGCTGGGACGGGGTTAGGTGGGGAGGACCTTATTTCATCTTCATGAAGTCGTCACGGCCTTTCCTTCTTAAGCGAAACACAAATCCTAAAAAAACTAAAAACACACCTAAAAATGAAGCAAGAACCCACCCACCGGTAAGGGTCGGGATCGACCACGTCTACATAGTCTTAAGGCCACAAGAGATGAGGCATATCGGCGATAGGAGGGGAGCATGGAAACCCTGGTTGCTGGGTCGCTCATGGGGGAAAGGTGGAAAGTGATTCACATGTTTACCGAAAATGCATACGAGCACCTGTGGGGCAATCCCCTCGTATCTCGCCATTAAACAAACATAGGGATATGTACAGCTATATTAGTACGAGGGTATGTTTTTTTTCTATTTTGATTTAGGACAGGTATAGAGGGATGTATTCACTACTAGAACTATCCCCATGGCCCACTGTAAGGGCATATTTATCCCTTAGTAGTTTTGGTGATTGATGACAATGTTTTTGCGGACTAATCGTGTGCATTGAGCATTTTCAGATATATTATGTCTAGGCACAAGACGATTTGGTGCCCCTCGAAGACTATTGAAGACGGCGTTTCTCTACGTTTCTTTTCGGTGGATTTGAGTCGTAGGAAAGTTGTACTATTAAGAGGGGGTCCGCGTTGAAAAGGTTTGGGTGGAATCAACACGTACACATCTGTTCCTTTTGCACCAGCTTTCCTTTGACTCGTTGGAGCATCCTCCATTTCTCCGTATCTCTACAAAAGGAAGGACTTCTAGTGTTGCTGAACTGGGGCATGCGGTAGTATTGCTCCTCAGAGCGGTAGTACCGCAGGCCCCTGCGGTACTACCGGCCTTGGGCGCGGTAGTACCGCAGGTGCTCATGTTAGTACCGCTTCTCGGACGCAGTAGTATCGTGGCCTCAGGCCAGGCTCAGCAGCACGAGCGGAAGTAGGGGTGGATGTAATTTTTTTACATCCGCGCCCTACACGGTAGTACCGCTCCTGGCTGGCGGTAGTACCGTGTTGGATTTTTTCATAGATCTAAACTCAACGGAAGTTGCCACGGGTGTATTTTTATATGTTTGTGCCTTCTCTATCTAGACTATCCCTACCTTGCAGTAGTACCGCAAGGGGAGCGGTAGTACCATGCCAGCGGTTCTACCGCCCCCTGCTTCAATGCACCAGGGCTGGTTTAGCTACTGTTGCGCCAGCGGTAGTACCGTAGTGCCTCGCGGTAGTACCGCGGGCCCTGGCGGTAGTACCGCGTCTCTGGTATGGTAGTACCGTGCATCGCAGGCTGAGTTGGTGGATAACGATTGGATTTGTTCTTCTACTATAAAAGGGGAGTCTTCTTCTCTGAGTTGACCACCTCTTCCACCCCAAGCTCCATTATTGCTCTAAGCTCCATTTTCGCCCGATCTCTCTCCCTAGCCAATCAAACTAGTTGATTTCCTAGGGATTGGTTGAGAAGGCCCTAATCTACACATCCACCAAGAGAAATTTGATTCCCCCACTAATCCCTCGCGGATCTTGTTACTTCTGGGTGTTTGAGCATGCTAGACGGTTGAGGTCATCGCGGAGCCATACTCCATTGTGGTGAAGCTTCGTGGTGTTGTTGGGAGCCTCTAATTAAGTTGTGGAGATTGCCCCAACCTTGTTTGTAAAGGTTCGGTCGCCGCCTTCAAGGGCACCAATAGTGGAATCACGGCATCTCACATTGTGTGAGGGCGTGAGGAGAATACGGTGGCCCTAGTGGCTTCTTGGGGAGCATTGTGCCTCCACACCACTCCAACGGAGACGTACTTCCTCTCAAAGGGAAGGAATTTTGGTAACACATCCCCGTCTTCACCGGTTCCACTCTTGGTTATCTCATCCCTTCACTCATGCAAGCTTATCTTGTGTTACTTCCCTTGCTTGCTTGTGTACTTATTGTTGTTGCATCATATAGGTTGCTCGCCTAGTTGCATATCTAGACAACCTACTTTGATGGAAAGTTTAAATTGGTAAAGAAAAGCTAAAAATTATTAGTTGCCTATTCACCCACCCTGTAGTCAACTATATCGATCCTTTCAATTGGTATCAGAGCCTCATCTCTTTATTAAGGACTTTGCCGTCCGAAGAGTATGGTTGACACCGTAGACGGTGAGGAGGAGCACCCCGGTGTGATTCCGTCCTCGTCTACAGCCGATGGGGAAACCTCAGTCTCACGTGGGGAATTCAATGTGGCTCTCGACACATTGAAAGCCTTCATGACGGCCGAGGTCAAAGGCATGTTTAAGAACTTTCTTGATGGTCTCAAATTATCAACCGCACCGTTGGAAGTGGTCGATCCCACTAACAAGGTGACAGATGCTAACTCCGACAAGAGGAAGGTACTAGTGAGAAAGCTCCTTTGTCTAGTGGTAGAAAGGGTAGTGGCATCTTTTCCCATGTGGAACCTCCTATCTATGGAGGACCTATTCCCTCCACTCATTTAAATCATGCCGGTCCTCCTCCTAAGATTGTGAAAATGAGGATTTTGATGCTTGGGTATATCGCTTTAAACGTCATTTAAACCATGTTAATACTAACCTTTGGAGAATCATTAAGCAAGGTTTCTATCCGCATGACCCAAGCAACTTCACCCCTAGAGAAGCCGTGGATCATCAATTCAACGAGAATGCTCTCTTCATCATCCAAGATGCGATTCCTTCCGAAGATCTTGCACATCTCCGACCTTTCACCATGGCCAAGGAAGCATGGCACCATGGTGTTTCCCTTTACAAGGGAAGCGCAAGCATTCAACGCTCCAACTATGAAGTGGTGCAAGATGAAGCCGATGAGTTTGCAATGAATGAAGATGAAGAACCTCGTGAGCTTTACCAGAGGTTAACCACTCTCGCGGTCTCTCTCCGAGATCATGGGAGCAAGGATACAGATGACAATTGGATCAAGCGCAAGTTCCTCGAGGCCATGATGCCTTATCACAAGGCCATGTCCTCCGTCATCCGTCAAAGACTGGACTTCCACACCTTGTCCTCAAGTGAAGTGTTGGATGAGTTTGTGGCAATGAGGATCTTGGACAAGACCGCTGACAATGCGGTGTTGCGTTCTCAAAGAGCTAAGAAGCCCAACCTTGCTTTGAAGGCCAAGGTTAGTGTGGAAGAAGAGGATGAAGAGGAAGAAGAGGAGAGCAACCCCGAAGATACAAAATATGCTTATCATCAGCACATGGCTCTCGCTTCAAGGCAATTTTGGAGCAAGAAGAACTCAAGGCCCAACTTCAACAAGAATAACTCAAGTGGCGCGAAGAGCAAGCAACGAGTGAGGACTTGCTATAATTGTGGCAATGTGAGCCACTTTGTTGCGGAGTGTCCATATGAGAAGAGGGAAGACAATGGTGGCAAGCTTATCCGAAAAGACAAGGCCAAGTCCTTCCCCAACAAGAGCAACTTTACCAAGAATACTCCTCCCAAGGGGTTGGTGGCACAAGAAGAGTACAATGAGGATGATGATGATGATGATGACGACGGTGAGTCAGTTGCCATGGCCTCCTTTGCCATTGCAACAACTCCACGGGTGTCTCTCTTCGACTCACCAATTGAGAACATCACCGCCAAGTGCCTCATGGCTAAAGCCACCAACAAGGTAACCCCCAACATCAAAACTACCATCATTACTCATCCTTGTTTGATGCATTTCATTGATGAAAGTGAGGGGGCTAACATGGAGGAGAATTAATTTGAGTCCTTTATGAGTAAGCTCAAGGGTAAATCCAAGAAGCACTTCGTTGCTCTCTTGGAACAACTTGGTGAAGCCAATGACATGATCGAGGCTCACGAAGACACCATCTCTAAGATGGAGGGGAATAGTCGTGACTATGCCGATGAGATATCAGATCTCTCTAATGCTCTTGAGGAAGAGCGAGGTCATCGTTTGGCTCTTGAGGAGTCACACAATGATGACAATGCTAAATTGAAGAAAGATCTTGATCATGATCTTGTTGTATCTCATGTGCTAAATTCCGAGAAAGCCAAACTTGGGGTTGATCTTGCTAGACTCAAGGAGGAGTTTGATATACTTGACAAGGTTCACAAGGCCTTGAAGGGTACTCATGCTAGTCTTAAAGAGTCTCATGATCAACTCCTAGTGAAGCTAACCAAGGAGAAAGCCACTTTTCCTCATATGGTCTTAATTGATAATGCAAATGCTACTAACCCTTGTTGTGAGCATGTGCATCTTATTGAGGAGAATGCAAAGTTGAAGGAGCAACTTGAGAAAGGCCTTGTGTCGTGCATACAAGGTGGGAAGAACCTCAACGACCTTGCGAGCAATCAAAAGGAAGTTGTGGCCAAGGAAGGGATTGGGTTCGCACCCAAGGCCAATAACAAGAAGAAGAATGACAAGACCAAACGACCTCCTCCTCTCATGCAAAAATTTGTCAAAGAGGGAGAGGGTGCCTCTAAGGAGAAGAAGAACAATGTGAAGGGTGGTGGTGTCAAGAAGAGCAATGCCACCCCTTCCAACAAAGCCGGCGACTTTAAACCTTCCTATGTGTTATGTCGTGCTAGTGATGGGCATGTTTATGCTAAATTTGTTGGTTATCCTTATGAGTACATTGAATGGTCTATTTGGGTTCCTAAGACCCATATCACTAACATCAAAGGACCCATTACAAAATGGGTACCTAAAACCAAGCATTGATCTCTTGTAGGTGTTTGCTTCCAGTGGGGGATCATGGTTGCTCGATAGTGGAGCCACGAATCATATGACCGGAAGCAAGGACTTGGTGGTGGACGTGCACAAGATTCCATCTATGCCCACCAATGTTGAGTGGGGTGATGCCTCGTCCTCTAAGGTATTGGGACTTGGCAAGGTTGTCATTTCTCATGATCTCATGATCAAGAAGGTCATGCTTGTTGAGTCCCTTGCATACAATTTACTTTCTGTTCGTCAACTTGCAATCATGGGCTTTGCCACTTTCTTTGATATTGATATCGTGGCCCTCTTGTGGAGCAAGACTCTTAAAGTAGTCTTTGTTGGGCATGTCAAGAACGGTCTCTATGTGATTAACTTTTCAGAGCGACCCACTAAGACCGCGACATGCCTAATGGCTAAAGTTGACGTGGGATGGCTTTGGCATCGCCGTTTAGCCCATGTCAATATGAGATCTTTGCAAAGTCTTCTCAAGGTGGACCATGTCCGTGGACTAACAAATGTTAGCTTTGCCAAAGATCGTGCTTGCATTGAAGGAAAGCTACATGAGAAGGCTCACCCTCCCATGACTATCATTTACTCAAAGAGGCCTTTGGAGCTCCTTCACTTGGATCTCTTTGGGCCTCCATCCTTTGATAGCCTTGGGGGTAGAAAGTATTGCTTGGTTATTGTGGATGACTATTAAAGATACACTTGGGTGTACTTATTCAAGAGGAAGAGTGAGACCCAACAAACCATCATTGACTTTGCAAATGAAGCCCAACGTCAACACAATGCAAAGATCTTGACAATAAGAAGTGACAACGACACCGAGTTCAAGAACTACACCTTGGATGAGTTTCTTAGTGATGAGGGGATCAAGCATCAATATTCCGCACCTTACACCCCTCAACAAAATGGTGTAGCAGAGAGGAAGAACCGGACGTTGATGGATGCGGCAATGACCATGATGGCGGAGTTCAAGTCTCCATACAACTTTTGGGCCGAAGCCATCAACACTGCATGTCATGCATCCAATCGGCTCTATCTCCGCAAAGGCTTGAACAAGACTCCATATGAGATACTCACCGGTAACAAGCCCAACCTCAAGTACTTCCGGGTGTTTGGGTGTAAGTGTTTCATTCTCAAGAAAGGTGTTCGTTTGTCTAAATTCGAGGCTAGAGCTTATGAGGGCATATTTGTTGGTTATGCTACAAACTCTCATTCTTACCGTGTCCTCAGTAAGTCCACGAGACTTATTGATGAGACGTGTAACATAGAGTTTGATGAAAATAACGGCTCCCAAGTGGAGCAAAGTGGCACTTGTGATGTAGGTGATGAAATTCCTCCCCAAGCCATAAGAAGAACGGGTGTTGGTTTTATCCTACCCATTGAGGAATCCCTTGTGGCCGAAGGAGAAGGACAATGTTCCACTCAAGTGGAACCATCACCAACCCAAGGCCCACACGCTTCCGAAGAATAAAGTGAAGGCCCTCAACCTCATGAACAAGACCAAGGGCAAGATCAACCTCAAGATGGTGTTGAACCACCAAGCGATGCCCAATGTCAAGTTCTCTCCTCCGAGAAAGTTCAAGGTCAAGAGCAAGCTCAAGATCAAGAACAAGCTCAAGACGGCGCTTAAGATGATCAAGTAACCGCTCCTCAACTCACTCCTGAGGAGGAATTGGAGCGTCGTGCTGCCATGATCGCATCCAAGCTCTCTACCAAGGGTCATCTCATGAAAAATGTGCTTGGAAGCATTCGAAAGGGGATAAGCACTCGTACAAAATTGGCAAAACTATTGTGAACATCGCGTGTTTGTCTCTTGTGTTGAACCCCAAAAGGTATGAGGCGCTCGAAGATCCGGATTGGCTTAATGCCATGCATGAAGAACTCGACAACTTCGAGCACAACAAGGTGTGGAGATTGGTGCCAAGGCCAACGGGAAACCATAATGCCATTGGAACCAAGTGGATGTTTAAGAACAAGCAAGATGCTCATGGGATTATTGTCAACAACAAGGCTCGCTTGGTAGCATAAGGCTACTCCCAAGTCGAGGGTATCGACTACGGTGAAACCTTCGTTCCCGTTGCTCGCCTTGAATCTATTCGTTTGTTGATTGCTTATGCTTCTCATCATAACTTCAAGTTGCAACAAATGGATGTGAAGAGTGCTTTTCTTAATGGTCCTATTACTGAGTTGGTGTATGTCAAACAACCCCCGGTTTCGAGGATCCCTATTTCCCAGATCATGTGTACCAACTTGATAAGGCACTCTACGGCCTTAAACAAGCCCCACGTGTGTGGTATGACCACCTTACCGAGTTGTTGCAAGATCTTGGGTTTGAAATTGGTAAAATCTATCAGGGAACGTAGTAATTTCAAAAAAAATCCTACGCACACGCAAGATCATGGTGATGCATAGCAACGAGAGGGGAGAGTGTCATCCACGTACCCTCGTAGACCGTTAAGCGGAGGCGTTATAACAACGCGGTTGATGTAGTCGTACGTCTTCACGATCGGCCAATCCTCGGCACCGAATGTACGGCACCTCCGTGTTCAGCACACGTTCAACTCGGTGACATCCCGCGAACTCACGATCCAGTAGAGCTCGAAGGAGAGTTCCGTCAGCACGACAGCGTGGTGGCGATGTTGATGAAGCTACCATTGCAGGGCTTCGCCTAAGCACCGATATGATATAACCGAGGTGGATTATGGTGGAGGGGGCACCGCACACGGCTAAGAGATCAACAGATAAATTGTTGTGTCTTTGGGGTGCCCCCTACCCCCGTATATAAAGGAGGGAAGGAGAGGGCCGGCTAAGGGAGAGGCGCGCCCAAGGGGGGGGGGGCAATCCTACTCCAAGTAGGTTTGCCCCCTCCCTTTCCTATTCCAAGAAGTAGAAGGGGGAAGGAGGAGGTGGAGAGAAGGAAGGAGAGGGGGGCGCGCCCCTTCCCCTTGTCCAATTCGGATTGGGGCAAGGGGGGGCCGCGCGCCACATCCTGGCTGCCCTCTTTCTTCTCCACTAAGGCCCAATAGCTTCCCTGGGGGGTTCCGGTAACCCCCGGTACTCCGGTATATGTCTGAAACCTCCCGGAACCCTTTCGGTGTCTGAACATAGTCGTCCAATATATCGATCTTTACGTCTTGACCATTTGAGACTCCTCGTCATGTCCGTGATCATATCTGGTACTCCGAACTACCTTCGGTACATCAAAACATAAAAACTCATAATACCGATCGTCACAGAACTTTAAGCGTGCGGATCCTACGGGTTCGAGAACTATGTAGACATGACCGATACATGTCTCCGGTCAATAACCAATAGCGGAACCTGGATGCTCATATTGGTTCCTACATATTCTACAAAGATCTTTTATCGGTCAAACCGCGTAACAACATACGTTGTTCCCTTTGTCATCGGTATGTTACTTTGCCCGAGATCCGATCATCGGTATCTCAATACCTAGTTCAATCTCGTTACTGGCAAGTCTCTTTACTCGTTTCGTAATGCATCATCCCGCAACTAACTCATTAGTTGCATTGCTTGGAAGGCTTATAGTGATGTGGATTACCGAGAGGACCCAGAGATACCTCGTCAACAATCGGAGTGACAAATCCTATTCTTGATCTATGCCAACTCCACGAACACCATCGGAGATACCTGTAGAGCACCTTTATAATCACCCAGTTACGTTGTGACGTTTGGTAGCACACAAAGTGTTCCTTCGGTATTCGGGAGTTGCACAATCTCATAGTCATAGGAACATGTATAAGTCATGAAGAAAGCAATAGCAGTAAACTTAAACGATCAAGTGCTAAGCTAACAAAATGGGTCAAGTCAATCACATCATTCTCCTAATGATGTGACCCTGTTGAACAAATAACAACTCATGTCTATGGCTAGGAAACTCAACCATCTTTGATCAACGAGCTAGTCAAGTAGAGGCATACTAGTGACACTATGTTTGTCTATGTATTCACACATGTATTATGTTTCCGGTTAATACAATTCTAGCATGAATAATAAATATTTATCATGATATAAGGAAATAAATAATAACTTTATTATTACCTCTAGGGCATATTTCCTTCAGTCTCCCACTTGCACTAGAATCAATAATCTAGTTCACATCGTCATGTGATTTAACATGAATAGTTCACATCTTTATGTGATTAGTTTACATCTCCATGTGACTAACACCCAAAAGGTTTACTAGAGTCGATAATCTAGTTCACATCGCTATGTGATTAATACCCAAAGAGTGATCATGTTTTGCTTGTGAGAGAAATTTAGTCAACGGGTCTACCACATTCAGAGCCGTATGTATTTTGCAAATTTTCTATGTCTACAATGCTTTGCACGGAGCTACTCTAGCTAATTGCTCTCACTTTCAATATGTATCTAGATCGAGACTTAGAGTCATCCAGATCGGTGTCAAAGCTTTCATCGACGTAACTCTTTACGATGAACTCTTTTATCACCTCCATAACTGAGAAATATTTCCTTAGTCCTCTAAGGATAATTTTGACTGCTGTCCAGTGATCTACTCCTAGATCACTATTGTACTCCCTTGCCAGAATGATGCTAAGGTATATAATAGGACTGGTAAACAGCATAACATACTTTATAGAACCTATGACTGAGGCATAGGGAATGACTTTTCATTCTCTTTCTATTTTCTATTGTGGTCGGGTTTTGAGTCTTTACTCAACTTCACACCTTGCAACAACGTCAAAAACTCCTTCTTTGACTGTTCCATTTTAAACTACTTCAAAATCTTGTCAAGGTATGTACTCATTGAAAAAACTTATCACGCGTCTTGATCTATCTCTATAGATCTCGATGCTCAATGTGTAAGCAGCTTTATCGAGGTCTTTCTTTGAAAAACTTTTTTCAAACACTCCTTTATGCTTTCCAGAAAATTCTACATTATTTCTGATCAACAATATGCCATTCACATATACTTATCAGAAACGCTGTAGTGCTCCCACTCACTTTCTTGTAAATACAGGCTTCACCGCAAGTCTGTATAAAACCATATGCTTTGATCACTTTATCAAAGCATATATTCCAACTTCCGAGATGCTTGCACTAGTCCATAGATGGATCGCTAGAGCTTGCTCATTTTGTTAGCACCTTTAGGATTGACAAAACCTTCTGGTTGCATCATATACAATCTTCTTTAAGAAATCCATTAAGGAATGCAGTTTTGACATCCATTTGCCAGATTTCATAAATGCGGCAACTGCCAACATGATTCGAACAGACTTGTAAGCATCGATACGAGTGACAAAATCTCATTGTAGTCAACACCTTGAACTTGTCGAAAACATTTTTGCGACAATTCGAGCTTTGTAGATAGTAACACTACTATCAGTGTCCGTCTTCCTCTTCAAGATCCATTTATTCTCAATGGCCTGCCGATCACCGGGCAAGTCAACCAAAGTCCATACTTTGTTCTCATACATTGATCCCATCTCAAATTTCATGGCCTCAAGCCATTTTGCGGAATCTGGGCTCACCATCGCTTCTTCATAGTTCGTAGGTTCACCATGGTTAAGTAACATGATTTCCAGAACAGGATTACCGTACCACTCTGGTGCAGATCTTACTCTGGTTGATCTACGAGGTTCGGTAGTAACTTGATCTGAAGTTTCATGATCATCATCATTAGCTTCCTCACTAATTGGTGTAGATGTCACAGGAACCGGTTTCTGTGATGAACTACTTTTCAATAAGGGAGCAGGTACAGTTACCTCATCAAGTTCTACTTTCCTCCCACTCACTTCTTTCGAGAGAAACTCCTTCTCTAGAAAGGATCCATTCTTAGCAACAAATGTCTTGCCTTCGGATCTGTGATAGAAGGTGTACCCAATAGTTTCCTTTGGGCATCCTATGAAGACACATTTCTCCGATTTGGGTTCGAGCTTATCAGTTTGAAGTTTTTTCCCATAAGCATCGCAACCCCAAACTTTAAGAAATGACAACTTTGGTTTCTTGCCAAACCACAGTTCATATGGTGTCGTTTCAACGGATTTAGATAGTGCCCTATTTAATGTGAATGCAGCTATCTCTAATGCATAACCCCAAAACGATAGTGGTAAATCGGTAAGAGACATCATAGATTGTACCATATCTAATAAAGTATGGTTACGATGTTCGGACACACCATTACGCTGTGGTGTTCCAGGTGGCGTGAGTTGCGAAACTATTCCGCATTGTTTCAAATGAAGACCAAACTCGTAACTCAAATATTCGTCTGCGCGATCAGGTCATAGAAACTTTATTTTTGTTGTTATGATGATTTTCCACTTCACTCTAAAATTCTTTGAACTTTTCAAATGTTTCATACTTATGTTTCATTAAGTAGATATACCCATATCTGCTCAAATCATCTGCGAAGGTCAGAAAATAACGATACCCGCCGCGAGCCTCAACACTTATCAGATCACATACATCAGTATGTATTATTTTCAATAAGTCAGTTGCTTGCTCCATTGTTCCGGAGAACGGAGTCTTAGTTATTTTGCCTATGAGGCATGGTTCGCAAGCATCAACTGATTCATAATCAAGTGATTCCAAAATCCCATCAGCATGGATTTTCTTCATGCGCTTTACACCAATATGACCTAAACGGCAGTGCCACAAATAAGTTGCACTATCATTATTAACTTTGCATCTTTTGGCTTCAATATTATGAATATGTGTATCACTACGATCGAGATTCAATAAACCATTCACCTTGGGTATATGACCATTGAAGGTTTTATTCATGTAAACAGAACAACAATTATTCTCTGACTTTAAATGAATAACCGTATTGCAATAAACATGATCAAATCATATTCATGCTTAACGCAAACACCAAATAACATTTATTTAGGTTCAACACTAATCCCAAAAGTATAGGGAGTGTGCGATGATGATCATATCAATCTTGGAACCACTTCCAACACACATCGTCACTTCACCCTTAACTAGTCTCTTTTCGTTCTGCAACTCCTGTTTCGAGTTACTAATCTTTAGCAACTAAACTAGTATCAAATACTAAGGGATTGCTATAAACACTAGTAAAGTACACATCAATAACATGTATATCAAATATACCTTTGTTCACTTTACCATCCTTCTTATCCGCCAAATACTTGGGGCAGTTCTGCTTCCAGTGACTAGTCCCTTTGCAGTAGAAGCACTTAGTCTCAGGCTTAGGTCTAGACCTGGGCTTCTTCACTTGAGAAGCAACTTGCTTGCCTTACTTCTTGAAGTTCCCCTTCTTCCCTTTGCCCTTTTCTTGAAACTAGTGGTCTTGTCAACCATCAACACTTGATGCTTTTCTTGATTTCTACCTTTGTCGATTTCAGCATCACGAAGAGCTTGGGCATCGTTTCCTTTATCCCTTGCATATTATAGTTCATCACAAAGTTCTAGTAACTTGGTGATGGTGACTAGAGAACTCTGTCAATCACTATCTTATCTGGAAGATTAACTCCCACTTGATTCAAGTGATTGTAGCACACAGACATTCTGAGCACACGCTCACTAGCTGAGCTATTCTCCTCCATCTTGTAGGCAAAGTGCTTGTCAGTGGCCTCATACCTCTCGACATGGGCATGAGTATGAAATACCAATTTCAACTCTTAGAACATCTTATATGTTCTGTGGCGTTCAAAACGTTTTTGAAGTCCCGGTTCTAAGCCATAAAGCATGGTGCACTAAACTATTAAGTAGTCATCATATCGATCTTTGCCAAACGTTCATAACGTCTGCATCTGCTCCTGCAATAGGTCCGTCACCTAGTGGTGCATCAAGGACATAATTCTTCTGTGCAGCAACGAGGATAATCCTCAGATCACGGATCCAATCCGCATCATTGCTACTATCATTTTTCAATATAGTTTTCTCTAGGAACATATCATAAATAAAAACGGGTAAGCTATACGCGAGCAACTGATCTACAACATAGATATGCAAATACTATCAGGACTAAGTTCATGATAAATTAAAGTTCAATTAATTATATTACTTAAGAACTCCCACTTAGATAGATATCCCTCTAATCATCTAAGTGATCACGTGATCCATATCAACTAAACCATAACCGATCATCACGTGAGATGGAGTAGTTTTCAATGGTGAACAGCACTATGTTGATCATATCTACTATATGATTCATGCTCGACCTTTCGGTCTCAGTGTTCCGAGGCCATATCTGCATATGCTAGGCTCGTCTAGTTTAACCCGAGTATTCTGCGTGTGTAAAACTGTCTTACACCCGTTGTAGATGAATGTTGAGCTTATCACACCCGATCATCATGTGGTGTCTTGGCACGACGAACTTTGGCAATGGTGCATACTCAGGGAGAACACTTTTACCTTGAAATTTAGTGAGATATCATCTTATAATGCTACCGTCAAACTAAGCAGAATAAGATGCATAAATGATAAACATCACATGCAATCAATATATGTGACATGATATGGCCATTATCATCTTGTGCCTTTGATCTCCATCTCCAGAGTACTGTCATGGTCTCCACTGTCACCGGCATGACACCATGATCTTCATCATCTTGATCTCTATCAACGTGTCTTCATATGGTCGTCTCGCCAACTATTGCTTTTGCAACTATTACTATCGCATAGCGATAAAGTAAAGCAATTATATGACGCTTGCATCTTATGCAATAAAGAGACAACCATAAGGCTTCAGCCAGTTGTCGACAACTTTAACAAAACATGATCATCTCATACAACGATTTATATATCATCACGTCTTGACCATATCACATCACAACATGCCCTGCAAAAACAAGTTAGACGTCCTCTACTTTGTTGTTGCAAGTTTTACGCGGGTGCTACGGGCTGAGCAAGAACCGTTCTTACCTACGCATCAAAACCACAACGATAGTTCGTCAAGTTAGTATTGTTTAAACCTTCAACAAGGACCGGACGTAGTCACACTCGGTTCAATTAAAGTTGGAGAAACTGACACCCGCCAACCACCTGTGTGCAAAGCACGTCGGTAGAACCAGTCTCGCGTAAGTGTACGCGTAATGTCAGTTCGGGCCGCTTCATCCAACAATACCGCCGAACCAAAGTATGACATGCTGGTAAGCAGTATGACTTGTATCGCCCACAACTCACTTGTGTTCTACTCGTGCATATAACATCTACGCATAAACCTGGCTCTGATACCATTGTTGGGGAACGTAGTAATTTCAAAAAAAATTCCTACGCACACACAAGATCATGGTGATGCATAGCAACGAGAGAGGAGAGTGTCGTCCACGTAACCTCGTAGACCATTAAGCGGAAGCGTTATAACAACGCGGTTGATGTAGTCGTACGTCTTCACGATCGACCGATCCTTAGCACCGAACGTACGACACCTCCGCGTTCAGCACACGTTCAGCTCGGTGACGTCCCGCGAACTCATGATCCAGTATAGCTCGAAGGAGAGTTTCGTCAGCACGACGGCATGGTGAAAATGTTGATGAAGCTACCGTCGTGGGGCTTCGCCTAAGCACCGCTACGATATAACCGAGGTGGATTATGGTGGAGGGGGACACCGCACACGACTAAGAGATCAACGGATCAGTTGTTGTGTCTTTGGGGTGCCCCCTACCCCCGTATATAAAGGGGTGGAGGAGGAGAGGGCCGGCCAAGGGAGAGGCGCGCCCAAGAGGGGGCAATCCTACTCCAAGTAGGTTTGCCCCCTCCTTTCCTATTCCAAGAAGTAGAAGGGGGAAGGAGGAGGTGGAGAGAAGGAAGGAGAGGGGGGCCGCCGCCCCTTCCCCTTGTCCAATTCGGATTGGGGCAAGGGGGGGGGGGGGCGCCACCTCCTGTCTGCCCTCTTTCTTCTCCACTAAGGCCCAATAGCTTCCGGGGGGTTTCGGTAACCCCCGGTACTCCGGTATATGTCTGAAACCTCCCGGAACCCTTCCGGTGTCCGAACATAGTCATCCAATATATCGATCTTTACGTCTTGGCCATTTCGAGACTCCTCGTCATGTCCGTGATCATATCCGGGACTCCAAACTACCTTCGGTACATCAAAACATAAAAACTCATAATACCGATCGTGACAGAACTTTAAGCGTGCGGACCCTACAGGTTCGAGAACTATGTAGACATGACCGAGACATGTCTCTGGTCAATAACCAATAGAGGAATCTGGATGCTCATATTGGTTCCTACATATTCTACGAAGATCTTTTATCGGTCAAACCGCATAACAACATACGTTGTTCCCTTTGTCATCGGTATGTTACTTTGCCCGAGATTCGATCATCGATATCTCAATACCTAGTTCAATCTCGTTATCGGCAAGTCTCTTTACTCGTTCCGTAATCATCCCGCAAGTAACTCATTAGTTGCATTGCTTGCAAGGCTTATAGTGATGTGCATTACCGAGAGGGCCCAAGGATACCTCTCCGACAGTCGGAGTGACAAATCCTATTCTTGATCTATGCCAACTCCACGAACACCATCGGAGACACCTGTAGAGCACCTTTATAATCACCCAGTTACGTTGTGATGTTTGGTAGCACACAAAGTGTTCATCCAGTATTCGGGAGTTGCAAAATCTCATAGTCATAGGAACATGTATAAGTCATGAAGAAAGCAATAGCAGTAAACTTAAACGATCAAGTGCTAAGCTAACGAAATGGGTCAAGTCAATCACATCATTCTCCTAATGATGTGATCCCGTTGAACAAATAACAACTCATGTCTATTGCTAGGAAACTCAACCATCTTTGATCAACGAGCTAGTCAAGTAGAGGCATACTGATACGTCTCCAACGTATCTATAATTTTTTATTGTTCCATGCTATATTATATCCTGTTTTGGACATTATTGGGCTTTATTATACACTTTTATATTATTTTTGGGACTAACCTATTAAACGGAGGCCCAACCCAGAATTACTGTTTTTTTGGATATTTCAGAGTTTCGCAGAAAAAGAATATCAAACGGAGTCCAAACGGAATGAAACCTTCGGGAACGTGATTTTGGGAACAAACGTGATCCAGAGGACTTGGACCCTACGTCAAGACATCAACCAGGAGGGCACGAGGTAGGGGGGCGCGCCCTCCACCCTCATGGGGCCCATGTTGCTCCACCGACGTACTCCTTCCTCCTATATATACCTACGTACCCCCAAACTACCAGATATGGAGCCAAAACCCTAATTCCACCGACGTAACTTTCTGTATCCACGAGATCCCATCTCGGGGCCTTTTTTGGAGCTCCGTCGGAGGGGTTATTGATCACGGAGAGCTTCTACATCAACACCATAGCCGCTCCGATGAAGTGTGAGTAGTTTACTTCAGACCTACGGGTCCATAGTTATTAGCTAGATGGCTTCTTCTCTCTTTTTGGATCTCAATACAAAGTTCTCCCCCTCTCTTGTGGAGATCTATACGATGTAATCTTCTTTTGCGGCGTGTTTGTTGAGACATGTGAATTGCGGGTTTATGATCAAGTTTATCTATGAACAATATTTGAATCTTCTCTGAATTCTTTTATGTATGATTGGTTATCTTTGCAAGTCTCCTCGAATTATCAGTTTGGTTTGGCCTACTAGATTGATCTTTCTTGCAATGGGAGAAGTGCTTAGCTTTGGGTTCAATCTTGCGGTGTCCTTTCCCAGTGACAGTAGGGGCCACAAGGCACATATTGTATTGTTTCCATCGAGGATAACAAGATGGGGTTTATATCATATTGCATGAGTTTATCCCTCTACATCATGTCATCTTGCTTAAAGCGTTACTCTATTCTCTTGAACTTAATACTCTAGATGCATGCTGGATAGCGGTCGATGTGTGGAGTAATGGTAGTAGATGCAGGCAAGAGTCGGTCTACTTGTCTTGGACGTGATGCCTATATACATGATCATACCTAGATATTCTCATTGTTGGGTAATGCAGTAATTTCAAAAAATTTCCTACGCCCACGCAAGATCATGGTGATGCATAGCAACGAGAGGGGAGAGTGTTGTCTACGTACCCTTCGTAAACTGCAATGGAAGCATTGACGCAACGTAGAGGAAGTAGTCGTACGTCTTCTCGATCCGACCGATCCAAGCACCGTTACTCCGGCACCTCCGAGTTCTTAGCACACGTACAGCTCGATGACGCTCCCCGGGCTCCGATCCAGCAAAGCTTCGGGGATGAGTTCCGTCAGCACAATGGCGTGGTGACGCTGATGATGTTCTACCGACGCAAGGCTTCGCCTAAGCACTACAACAATATGATCGAGGTGGAATATGGTGGCAGGGGGCACCGCACACGGCTAAGGAACGATCACGTGGATCAACTTGTGTGTCTAGAGGTGCCCCTGCCCCCGTATATAAAGGATCCAAGGAGGGGGGTGCGGCCGGCCCTATGGTGGCGCGCAGGAGGAGTCCTACTCCTACCGGGAGTAGGACTCCCCCCCAAACCTTGTCCAACTAGGAGAGGTGGAGGGAGAATAGGAAAGGGGGGGGGGCGCCACCCCTCACTCCTTGTCCAATTAGGACTAGGGGGAGAGGGGGCGCATGGCCTGCCCTGGCAGCCCCTTCCTCTTCTCCACATTAGGCCCATGAGGCCCATTAACCCCCCGGGGGGTTCCGGTAACCCCCCCGTGCTCCGCTTTTATCCGATACTTCTCCGGAACCCTTCTGGTGTCCGAATATAGTCATCCAATATATCAATCTTTATGTCTCGACCATTTCGAGACTCCTCGTCATGTCCGTGATCACATCCGGGACTCCGAACTAACTTCGGTACATCAAAATGCATAAACTCATAATAACTGTCATCGTAACGTTAAGCGTGCGGACCCTACGGTTCGATAACAATGTAGACATGACTGAGAAAAATCTCCAGTCAATAACCAATAGCGGGACCTGGATGCCCATATTGGCTCCTACATATTCTACGAAGATCTTTATCGGTCAGACCGCATAACAACATACGTTGTTCCCTTTGTCATCGGTATGTTACTTGCCCGAGATTCGATCGTCGGTATCCAATACCTAGTTCAATCTCGTTACCGGCAAGTCTCTTTACTCGTTCTGTAATACATCATCCCGCAACTAACTCATTAGTTGCAATGCTTGCAAGGCTTATGTAATGTGCATTACCGAGAGGGCCCAGAGATACCTCTCCGACAATCGGAGTGACAAATCCTAATCTCGAAATACGCCAACCCAACATCTACCTTTGGAGACACCTATAGAGCTCCTTTATAATCACCCAGCTATGTTGTGACGTTTGGTAGCACACAAAGTGTTCCTCCGGTAAACGGGAGTTGCATAATCTCATAGTCATAGGAGCATGTATAAGTCATGAAGAAAGCAATAGCAACATACTAAACGATCGGGTGCTAAGCTAATGGAATGGGTCATGTCAATCAGATCATTCAACTAATGATGTGACCTCGTTAATCAAATAACAACACTTTGTTCATGGTTAGGAAACATAACCATCTTTGATTAACGAGCTAGTCAAGTAGAGGCATACTAGTGACACTAAGTTTGTCTATGTATTCACACATGTATTATGTTTCTGGTTAATACAATTCTAGCATGAATAATAAACATTTATCATGATATAAGGAAATAAATAATAACTTTATTATTGCCTCTAGGGCATATTTCCTTCACTCATAACTATGCTCAATTCTATCAATTGCTCAACAGTAATTTGTTCACCCACCGCAATACTTATGCACTCGAGAGAAGCCTCTAGTGAAACCTATGGCCCCCAGGTCTATTTTCCATCATATTAATCTTCCAATACTTAGTTATTTCCTTTTCTATTTATTTTACTTGCATATTTATTTCTCTTTATCATAAAAATACCAAAAATATTATCTTATCATATCTATGAGACCTCACTCTCGTAGGTGACCGTGAAGGGATTGACAACCCCTTTATCGCGTCGGTTGCAAGGAGTTTATTTGTTTGTGTAGGTGCGAGGGACTCGTGCGTGGCCTCCTACTAGATTGATACCTTGGATCTCAAAAACTGAGGGAAATACTTACGCTGCTCTGCTGCATCACCCTTTCCTCTTCAAGGGAAAACCAACGCAATGCTCAAGAGGTAGCAAGAAGGATTTCTGGCGCCGTTGCCAGGGAGTCTATGCAAAAGTCAACATACCAAGTACCCATCACAAACCCTTATCTCCCGCATTACATTATTTGCCATTTGCCTCTCGTTTTCCTCTCCCCCCACTTCACCCTTGCCGTTTTGTTTGCCTTCTCTCTCTCCATCCTCCCTCTCTTTCTCTATTCGCCTCTTTTTGCCCGTTTCTTGTTTGCTTGTGTGTTGGATTGCTTGCTTGTCACGATGGCTCAAGATAATACCAAATTGTGTGACTTTACCAATACCAACAACAATGATTTTATTAGCACTCTGATTGCTCCTCTTACCGATGCTGAATCTTGTGAAATAAATGCTGCTTTGCTGAATCTTGTCATGAAAGATCCATTTTCCGTCCTTCTTAGTGAAGATGCCGCTACCCATCTAAACAACTTTGTTAATCTGTGTGATATGCAAAATAAGAAAGATGCGGACAATGATATTGTTAAATTGAAGCTATTTCCTTTTTCGCTTAGAGATCGTGCTAATGCTTGGTTTTCGTCTTTGCCTAAAATAGTATTGATTCATGGAATAAGTGCAAAGATGCTTTTATCTCTAAGTATTTTCCTCCCGCTAAGATCATCTCTCTTAGAAATGATATTATGAATTTTAAGCAACTTGATCATGAACATGTTGCACAAGCTAGGGAGAGGATGAAATTAATGATACGTAATTTCCCTACACATGGTTTGAATTTGTGGATGATTATACAATTTTTTTATGCCGGATTGAATTTTGCTTCTAGAAATCTTTTAGATTCGGCCGTGGGAGGCACTTTTATGGAAATCACTTTAGGAGAAGCTACTAAACTCCTAGATAATATTATGGTTAATATTCTCAATGGCACACTGAAAGATCTATTAATAAAGTGCATATGATAGAAGAAATTAATGTTTTGAGTGGTAAGATGGATGAACTTATGAAATTATTTGCTAATATAAGTGGTTCTTCTGATCCTAATTATATGCCTTTGTCTACTTTGATTGAGAATAATAATGAATCTTTGGATGTGAATTTTGTTGGTAGGAATAATTTTGGTAACAACGCATATAGAGGAAACTTTAATCCTAGGTCGTATCCTAGTAATTCCTCTAATAATTATGGTAATTCCTACAACAATTCTTATGAAAATTTTAATAAGATACCCTCTAATTTTGAATCTAATATTAAAGAATTTATTACCTCGCAAAAGAATTTCAATGCTTTAATTGAAGAAAAATTGCTTAAGATTAATGAGTTGGCTAGGAATGTTGATAGAATTTCTCTTGATGTTGATTCTTCGAAACTTAGATCTATTCCATTGATGAGTGCAAAGAAAGAATCGCTAGGATGCGTGCTAAGAAAGATTGCTTTATAAAAGTGTGTTCTTCTAGTTTCCATGATAATAAACATGAAGATCTAAAAGTTATTGATGTGCCCCCTATTAAATCTTTGTTTTTAAATATGAATCTTGATAATTGTGGGACTGAATATGATCCAACTTTACCTAGAAAACGTTCCAAAAATTCGGAGTCTTTAGATCTTGATGCTAAACTTGTTAAAAGTGGGATTGAAGAGGTCAAAACTTTAAATATTAATGAACCCATTATTTTGGATTTCAAGGAATTTAATTATGATAATTGCTCTTTGATAGATTGTATTTCCTTGTTGCAATCCATGCTAAATTCTCCTCATGCTTATAGTCAAAATAAAGCCTTTACCAAACATATCGTTGATGCTTTGATGCAATCTTATGAAGAAAAACTTGAGTTGGAAGTTTCTATCCCTAGAAAACTTTATGATGAGTGGGAACCTACTATTAAAATTAAGATTAAAGATCATGAATGCTATGCTTTGTGTGATTTGGGTGCTAGTGTTTCCACGATTCCAAAGAATTTGTGTGATTTGCTAGGTTTCCGTGATTTTGATGATTGCTCTTTAAACTTGCACCTTGCGGATTCCACTATTAAGAAACCTATGGGAAGAATTAATGATGTTCTTATTTTTGCAAATAGGAATTATGTACCAGTGGATTTTATTGTTCTTGACATAGATTGCAATCCTTCATGTCCTATTATTCTTGGTAGACCTTTCCTTAGAACGATTGGTGTAATTATTGATATGAAGGAAGGGAATATTAGATTCCAATTTCCGTTAAGGAAAGGCATGGAACACTTCCCTAGAAAGAAAATTAAATTACCTTATGAATCTATTATGAGAGCCACTTATGGATTGCCTTCCAAAGATGGCAATACCTAGACCTACCCTTGCTTTTATGCCTAGTTAAGGGTGTTAAACGATAGCGCTTGTTGGGAGCAACCCAATTTTAATTTTATTCCTTGCTTTTTGCTCCTGTTTAGTAATAAATAATTTATCTAGCATCTGTTTTGATTGTGTTTTTTGTGTTTAATTAGTGTTTGTGCCAAGTAGAACCGTTGGGAAGACTTGGGGAAAGTCTTTTTAATTTTGCTGTAAAAACAGAAACTTTAGCGCTCATGAGAACTGCTGACATTTTTATTTGGAAAGTTATATTTAGTTAATTATTTTTGCAGATCATTAATAGATAAATTCTTCACGTCCAGCAATTTATTTTAGAATTTTTGGGGTTCCAGATATTGCGTTAGCTACAGATTACTACAGACTGTTCTGTTTTTGACAGATTATGTTTCGTGTGTTGTTTGCTTATTTTGATGAATCTATGGCTAGTAAAATAGTTTATAAACCATAGAGAAGTTGGAACACAGTAGGTTTAAAACCAATATAAATAAAGAATGAGTTCATTACAGTACCTTGAAGTGGTGTTTTGTTTTCTTTCGCTAACGCAGCTCACGAGATTTTCTACTTTAAGTTTTGTGTTGTGAAGTTTTCAAGTTTTGGGTAAAAGATTTGATGGATTATGGAACAAGGAGTGGCAACAGCCTAAGCTTGGGGATGCCCATGGCACCCCAAGATAATCTAAGGACACCTAAAAGCCAAAGCTTGGGGATGCCCCAGAAGGCATCCCCTCTTTCGTCTACTTCTATCGGTAACTTTACTTGGAGCTATATTTTTATTTACCACATTATATGTGTTTTGCTTGGAGCGTCTTGTATTATTTGAGTCTTTATTTGTTAGTTTTCCACAATTATCCTTGCTGCACACACCTTTTTGAGAGAGACACACATGATTCGAATTTTTTTAGAATACTCTATGTGGTTCACTTATATCTTTTGAGTTATATAGTTTTTGCTCTAGTGCTTCACTTATATCTTTTAGAGCACGTTGGTAGATTTGTTTTATAGAAACCATTATTCTCTCATGCTTCACTTAGATTATTTTGAGAGTCCTACAAAACAGCATTGTAATTTGCTTTAATTATGTTAGGCATTCAAGATTAATAATAAAATTTTCTTATGAGTGTGCTGAATACTATGAGAAGTTTGAGACTTGGTAATTGTTTTGAGATATGTAGATGGTGATATTAGAGTTGTGCTAGTTTAGTAGCTGTGAATTTGAGAAATTCTTGTGTTGAAGTTTGTGATTCCCATAGCATGCATGTATGGTGAACCGTTATGTTAAGAAGTTGGAGCATGCTGTATTTATTGATTGTCCTCCTTATGAGTGGCGGTCGGGGACGAGCGATGGTATTTTCCTACCAATCTATCCCCCTAGGAGCATGCGCATAGTACTTTGCTTTGATAACTAATAGATTTTTGCAATAAGTATGTGAGTTCTTTATGACTAATGTTGAGTCCATGGATTATACGCACTGTCACCCTTCCACCATTGCTAGCCTCTCTAATACCGCGCACCTTTCGCCGGTATCATACACCCACCATATACCTTCCTCAAAACAGCCACCATAGCTATCTATCATGGCATTTCCATAGTCATTCTGAGATATATTGCGATGCAACTTTCCACCGTTTCGTTTACTATGACACGCTCCATCATTGTCATATTGCTTCGCATGATCATGTAGTTGACATTTTAGTTGTGGCAAAGCCACCGTTCATAATTCTTTCATATAAGTCACTCATGCATCATTGCTATCCCGGTATACCGCCGGAGGCATTCATATAGAGTCATACTTTGTTCTAGTATCGAGTTGTAATCATTGAGTTGTAAATAAATAGAAGTGTGATGATCATCATTCATAGAGTATTGTCCCAATAAATAAATAAAAAAGAGAAATGCCAAAAAAAGAAGGCCCAAAAAAGTAAATAAATAAAAAAGGGGCAATACTACTATCCTTTTTTCCACACTTGTGCTTCAAAGTAGCACCATGATCTTCATGATAGAGAGTCTCCTATGTTATCACTTTCATATACTAGTGGGAATTTTTCATTATAGAACTTGGCTTGCATATTCCAATGATGGGCTTCCTCAAAATGCCCTAGGTCCTCGTGAGCAAGCAAGTTGGATGCACACCCACTTAGTTCTTTTTGTTGAGCTTTCATATACTTATAGCTATAGTGCATCCGTTGCATGGCAATTCCTACTCACTCACATTGATATCTATTAATGGGCATCTCCATAGCCCGTTGATACGCCTAGTTGATGTGAGACTATCTTCTCCCTTTTTGTCTTCTCCACAACCACCATTCTATTCCACATATAGTACTATGTCCATGGCTCACGCTCATGTATTGTGTGAAGATTGAAAAAGTTTGAGAACACCAAAAGTATGAAACAATTGCTTGGCTTGTCATCGGGGTTGTGCATGATTTAAATACTTTGTGTGGTGAAGATGGAGCATAGCCATACTATATAATTTTGTAGGGATAACTTTCTTTGGCCATGTTATTTTGAAGAGACATAATTCCTTAGTTAGTATGCTCGAAGTATTATTATTTCTATGTCAATATTGAACTTTTGTCTTGAATCTTTCGGATCTGAATATTCATACCACAATTAAGATAATTACATTGAAATTATGCCAAGTAGCATTCCACATCAAAAATTCTGTTTTTATCATTTTCCTACTCGAGGACGAGCAGGAATTAAGCTTGGGGATGCTTGATACGTCTCCAACGTATCTATAATTTTTTATTGTTCCATGCTATATTATATCCTATTTTGGACATTATTGGGCTTTATTATACACTTTTATATTATTTTTGGGACTAACCTATTAACCGGAGGCCCAACCTAGAATTGTTGTTTTTTGCCTATTTCAGAGTTTCGCAGAAAAAGAATATCAAACAGAGTCCAAACGGAATGAAACCTTCGGGAACGTGATTTTCGGAACTAACATGATCCAGAGGACTTGGACCCTACGTCAAGACATCAACCAGGAAGGCATGAGGTAGGGGGCGCGCCTACCCCCCAGGCGCGCCCTCCACCCTCATGGGGCCCACGTTGCTCCACTGACGTACTCCTTCCTCCTATATATACCTACGTACCCCCAAACTACCAGATACGGAGCCAAAACCCTAATTCCACTGCCGTAACTTTCTGTATCCACGAGATCCCATCTCGGGGCCTTTTCCAGAGCTCTGCTAGAGGGGGTATCGATCACAGAGGGCTTCTATATCAACACCATAGCCCCTCCGATGAAGTGTGAGTAGTTTACTTCAGACCTACGGGTCCATAGTTATTAGCTAGATGGCTTCTTCTCTCTTTTTGGATCTCAATACAAAGTTCTCCCCCTCTCTTGTGGAGATCTATTCGATGTAATATTCTTTTGCGGCGTGTTTTTTGAGACCGATGAATTGTGAGTTTATGATCAAGTTTATCTATGAACAATATTTGAATCTTCTCTGAATTCTTTTATGTATGATTGGTTATCTTTGCAAGTCTCTTTGAATTATCAGTTTGGTTTGGCCTACTAGATTAATCTTTCTTGGAATGAGAGAAGTGCTTAGCTTTGGTTTCAATCTTACGGTGTCCTTTCCCAGTGACAGTAGGGGCAGCAAGGCACATATTGTATTGTTGCCATCGAGGATAACAAGATGGGGTTTATATCATATTGCATGAGTTTATCCCTCTACATCATGTCATCTTGCTTAAAGCGTTACTCTGTTCTCTTGAACTTAATACTCTAGATGCATGCTGGATAGCGGTCGATGTGTGGAGTAATAGTAGTAGATGCAGGCAGGAGTCAGTCTACTTGTCTCGGACGTGATGCCTATATACATGATCATACCTAGATATTGTCATAACTATGCTCAATTCTGTCAATTGCTCAACAGTAATTTGTTCACCCACCGTAATACTTATGCTCTCGAGAGAAGCCTCTAGTGAAACCTATGGCCCCCGGGTCTATTTTCCATCATATTAATCTTCCAATACTTAGTTATTTCCTTTGCCATTTATTTTACTTGCATCTTTATTTCTCTTTATCATAAAAATACCAAAAAATTTATCTTATCATATCTATGAGATCTCACTCTCGTAGGTGACCGTGAAGGGATTGACAACCCCTTTATCGCATTGGTTGCGAGGAGTTTATTTGTTTGTGTAGGTGCGAGGGACTCGTGCATGGCCTCCTATTGGATTGATACCTTGGTTCTCAAAAACTGAGGGAAATACTTACACTGCTCTGCTGCATCACCCTTTCCTCTTCAAGGGAAAACCAACGCAGTGCTCAAGAGGTGGCACATACTAGTGACACTGTGTTTGTCTATGTATTCACACATGTATTATGTTTCCGGTTAATACAATTCTAGCATGAATAATAAACATTTATCATGATATAAGAAAATAAATAATAACTTTATTATTGCCTCTAGGGTATATTTCCTTCAAAATCGACCCCACTCTTTTTACTAAGAAGGTCAAAGGGAAGTTGTTTATTTGCCAACTATATGTTGATGACATTATCTTTGGTTCTCCCAACAAAGCTTTCAATGAGGAATTTTCCGCTCTCATGACCTCAAAGTTCAAGATGTCCATGATGGGTGAGGGAGTCCTGGATTAGGGGGTATCCGGACAGCCGGATTATATCCTTTGGCCGAACTGTTGGACTATGAAGATACAAGATTGAAGACTGCGTCCCGTGTCCGGATGGGACTCTCCTTGGTGTGGAAGGCAAGCTAGGCAATACGGATATGCATATCTCCTCCTTTGTAATCAACCTTGTGTAACCCTAGCCCCCTCCGGTGTCTATATAAACCGGAGGGTTTTAGTCTGTAGGACAACAGACAATCATACCATAGGCTAGCTTCTAGGGTTTAGCCTCTTCGATCTTGTGGTAGATCAACTCTTGTACTACTCATATTATCAAGAATAATCAAGCAGGACGTAGGGTTTTAGCTCCATCAAGATGGCCTGAACCTGGGTAAAACATCGTGCCCCTGCCTCCTGTTACCATCCGCCTTAGACGCATAGTTCAGGACCCCCTACCCGAGATCCGCCGGTTTTGACACCGACATTGGCGCTTTCATTGAGAGTTCCTCTATGTCATCATCATTAGGCTTGATGGCTCCTTCAATCATCGATAGCGATGCAGTCCAGGGTGAGACTTTTCTCCTTGGACATATCTTTGTATTCGGCGGCTTCGCACTGCGGGCCAACTCGCTTGGCCATCTGGAGCAGATCGAGAGTTATGCCCCTGGCCATCAGGTCATGTTTGGAAGCTTAAACTACACAACCGATATTCGCGGAGACTTGATCTTTGATGGATTCGAGCCCCTGCCTAGTGCGCCACACCGTCACGATGAGCATGATTTAGCTCTGCCATCAGACAGTGTTCAGGAGATCACGCCGGCAACCGCTCCGACCCTCAATTCGGAGCCAGTTGCGCCATCCATGGACGGGTGGATAGACCCCGCCACAGAGGCCGTATCCTCAGCGGCGATCGAGTCAAGTATCGACCTTACCCTTCACGGGAGCCGTGACGAACTGCCGGATTCTTCCCCGGCCACGGACTCTGAACCGCCTGCGCCCGTGCCTATCGAATCCGACTGGGCGCCGATTATGGAGTTAACCCCCGCGGATATCTTTCAGCACTCGCCCTTCGCCGACATACTGAACTCATTAAGGTCTCTCTCCTTATTAGGAGAGTCCTGGACGAACTATATCCGACAGGATTGGGATGCGGATGACGAAGAAATTCGCCGCCCACCCACCACCCACTTAGTAGCCACTGTCGACGATTTGACCGACATGCTCGACTTTGACTCTGAAGACATCGACGGCATGGACGACGATGCAGGAGGCGAATAAGAACCACTGTCCACAGGGCACTGGACAACCACCTCATCATATGACATATATATGGTAGACACACCCAAAGAAGGCAATGGTGACAGGACAGCGAAGGATGACCCCTCCAAGAAGCAACCCAAGCGCCGACGTCAGCGGCGCCGCTCTAAGTCTCGCCAAAGCAAAAGCGGTGACACCGGCACAGGAGATAATAGCACTCCAGACAGTGCCGAAGACGACAACAATCCCCTCCAGCAAGATTTAGGGCAGGAGGATGGAGAAGCCAGCCCTCCCGAGAGAGCGGCAGATGGAGAGGCGGAGGATGATAATTACATGCCTCCCTCCGAAGACGAGGCAAGCCTCGACGATGATGAATTCATCGTGCCTGAGGATCCTGTCGAATAAGAGTGCTTCAAGCGCCGGCTTATAGCCACGACAAATAGCCTTAAGAAAAAGCAACAACAGCTTCAAGCTGATCAAGATTTGCTAACTGACAGATGGACTGAAGTCCTTGCGGCCGAGGAATATAAACTCGAACGTGCCTCCAAGAGTTACCCAAAGCGCAGGTTGCTACCCTGGCTGGAGGAGGAATCACCAAAACCTACATCTCCAGCGTATGACGCGGCTGATCGGCCACCTCGTGGCCACGACAGAGAGGCATTTCAGCCAAAAGCTCAGCCTGCACCCCGACGCCACTCAAATAAAAATGTCAAGGCATGGGGAAATATGACAGACCTGCGAGACGTATTGGAGGACAAAGCAAAACACGCAAGATCGATCTACGGATCACGAGGGCGCGCCACTATGAGAGACGATAACCGTCACGCCGGATACGGTAAAAGTAAATCTGGCCGGGCCGAACACAGCGGACAAGACTCATTTGAGCTGCGTCGCGATATAGTCCAGTACAGAGGCGCCACACACCCCCTATGCTTCACAGACAAAGTAATGGATCACCAAATCCCAGAGGGTTTCAAACCCATAAATATCGAATCATACGACGGCACAACAGATCCTGCGGTATGGATCGAGGACTTCCTCCTGCACATCCACATGGCCCGCGGCGACGATCTACACGCCATCAAATACCTCCCACTCAAAATGAAAGGACCAGCTCGGCATTGGCTCAATAGCCTGCTAGCAGAATCCATTGGCTTCTGGGAAGATCTGGAAGCTGCATTCCTCGACAACTTCCGGGGCACTTATGTGCGACCACCAGATGCCGATGACTTGAGCCACATAATTCAGCAGCCAGAGGAATCGGCCAGGCAATTCTGGACACGGTTCCTAACAAAGAAAAATCAAATCACCGACTGTCCGGATGCAGAGGCCCTAGCAGCTTTTAAGCACAACATCCGCGATGAGTGGCTCGCCTGACACCTTGGCCAGGAAAAGCCGAAATCCATGGCAGCCCTCACGACACTCATGACCCGCTTTTGTGCGGGAGAGGACAGCTGGCTGGCTCGCAGCAATAACATATCAAATAACCATGGTACTTAGGATACCAAGGATAGCAAGGGTAGGTCACGTCGCAACTAACACAAGCACCGCATCAATAGCGACAATACTGAGGATACGATAGTCAATGCTGGATTCAAAGGCTCTAAACCCGGTCAGCGGAAAAAGCCATTCAAAAGAAGCACTCTGGGCCCGTCCAGTTTGGACCATATACTCGATCGCTCGTGTCAAATACACAGCACCCCCGATGATACGTCTCCGTCGTATCTACTTTTCCAAACACTTTTGCCCTTGTTTTGGACTCTAACTTGTATGATTTGAATGGAACTAACCCGGACTGACGCTGTTTTCAGCAGAATTGCCATGGTGTTGTTTTATGTGCAGAAAACAAATATTCTCGGAATGACCTGAAACTCCACGGAACATCTTAGAAAAAATAATAATAAATCCTCACCAAAGATGAAGACCAGGGGGCCCACACCCTGTCCACGAGGGTGGGGGGGCGCCCCCCCCCCTCTAGGGCGCGCCCCCTACCTCGTGGGCCCCCTGGATGCCCTCCGACGCCAACTCCAACTCTATATACTAGCTTTCGGAGAGAGAAAAATCAGAGAGAAGAAATCATCATGTTTTACGATACAGAGCCGCCGCCAAGCCCTAAAACCTCTCGGGAGGGCTGATCTGGAGTCCGTTCGGGGCTCCGGAGAGGGGGATTCGTCGTCATCATCAACCATCCTTCATCACTAATTTCATGATGCTCACCGCTGTGCGTGAGTAATTCCATCGTAGGCTTGCTGGACGGTGATGGGTTGGATGAGATTTATCATGTAATCGAGTTAGTTTTGTTACGGTTTGATCCCTAGTATCCACTATGTTCTGAGATTGATGTTGCTATGACTTTGCTATGCTTAATGCTTGTCACTAGGGCCCGAGTGCCATGATTTCAGATCTGAACCTATTATGTTTTCATGAATATATGTGAGTTCTTGATCCTATCTTGCAAGTCTATAGTCACCTACTATGTGTTATGATCCGGCAACCCCGAAGTGACAATAATCGGGACCACTCCCGGTGATGACCTTAATTTGAGGAGTTCATGTATTCACTATGTGCTAATGCTTTGTTCCGGTTCTCTATTAAAAGGATGCCTTAATATCCCTTAGTTTCCAATAGGACCCCGCTGCCACGGGAGGATAGGACAAAAGATGTCATGCAAGTTCTTTTCCATAAGCACGTATGACTATATACGGAATACATGCCTACATTACATTAATGAATTGGAGGTAGTTCTGTGTCACCCTATGTTATGACTGTTACATGATGAACCACATCCGGCATAATTATCCATCACTGATCCAGTGCCTACGAGTTTTCCATATACTAGTTCTCGCTTATTTACTTTCCCGCTGCTACTGTTACAATCACTACAAAATACCAAAAACATTACTTTTGTTGTCTTTACTTTTGTTGCCGCTACCACTACTATCATATTACTTTGCTAGTAAACACTTTGCTGCAGAACTAAGTTTCCAGGTGTGGTTGAATTGACAACTCAACTGCTAATACTTGAGAATATTCTTTGGCTCCCCTTGTGTCGAATCAATAAATTTGGGTTGAATACTCTACCCTCGAAAGCTGTTGCGATCCCCTATACTTGTGGGTTATCAAGACCAATTTCTGGCGCCGTTGCCGGGGAGCATAGCTCTATTCTTTGAGTCACTTGAGATTTATATCTGCTAGACACTATGAAGAACTTGAAAGACTCTAAGACAACAATTTATCCCTCAACTACGAGGGGAGGTAAGGAACAACCATCTAGCTCTGCACTTGATTCACCTTCTGTTATGAGTAGGCTAGCGACACCTAAACCTGCTTCTGCTATTCGTTCCGATATGTCGCATGTTATTGATGATGCCACTTCTGCCATGCATGATACTTATGATGAAACTGCTTCTATGCCCGATACTACTGTGCCCCTTGGTGAATTTCTTGATGAACAAATTGCTAGGGCTAGAGAAAAAGAAATTATTGAATCTGAATACGATGATGATAGTGATGATGAAAATATGCCTGTTATTCCTAAGGGTTATCTTTTTGATATGGAATCTTCTGCCGCTATTTTAGCTTGCAGGGATAGATATGAGCTTAAGAGGTTATTAGTTAAATGGAACAAAGAATCACTTAGAGATAAAATGAAACCCGACCCTGCTTTTGCTACTTGACCTATATGTGTTCCTGATAAGATTTATGAATTCTCTGTTGATCATGATATAATTACTTTGGTTGAATCTGATCCGTTTTATGGCTATGAATCTGAAACTGTTGTGGCACATCTTACTAAGTTAAATGATATAGCTGCCCTGTTTACTAATGATGAGAGATCGCGTTACTTTTATATACTCAAAATATTTCCGTTCTCATTAAAGGGTGATGCTAAGATATGCTTTAACTCTCTTGATCCTGGTTGTGTGCGTAGTCCCTAGGATATGATTTATTACTTCTCTGCTAAATATTTCCCTGCTCATAAGAAACAAGCTGCTTTGAGGGAAATATACAACTTCGTGCAAATTAAAGAAGAGAGTCTCCCACAAGATTGGGGGAGGCTTCTCAAGTTACTTAATGCTTTGCCTGATCATCCTCTTAAGAAACCTGAAATACTTGATATTTTTTATAATGGACTAACCGATGCTTCCAGAGATTACCTGGATAGTTGTGCTGGTTCTCTTTTCAGGGAAAGAACACCGGATGAGGCTGAAATTCTATTGAATAATATATTGACAAATGAAAATAATTGGGCACCTCCTGAGCCAGCTCCTGCTCCAATTACTGAGTCTATTCCTAAACCAACTCCGAAGAAGAGAGGTGTTCTATTCCTCAGTCCCGAAGATATGCAAGAGGCAAAGAAATCTATGAAAGAAAAAGGTATTAAAGCTGAAGATGTGAAGAATTTACCTCCTATTGAAGAAATACATGGTCTTAATATACCGCCTGTTGAAGAAACATATGATCTCAATTCTTTATTTACTGAAGAACCTCCTGATCCCGATATCCCGACACAGGTAGTAAAGGTAAATTCTCTCTATAGATATGATAAAGCTGAAGTCCCTCCTACTAAAATTGCTAGTCAGTGCTTGGATGAGTTTGATAACTTTATGTTTAAGCAAGACGACTTCAATGCTTATTTTGGTAGACAATTAAAACAAGATGCTGATATGATTAAATACTTGGGTGATTATATGGCTAATATTAGAGGTGAACTTAAACTTGTTAGCAAACATGCTTCTATGGTTACCACTCAAGTAGAACAAGTACTTAAAGCTCAAAAAGAAGTGCTTGATGAAATGAATAGTTAGACAAATGATTATGCTGTTAGAGTGGCCACTAGAACTAGTAGAATGACTCAGGAACCTTTGTATCCCGAAGGCCACCCTAAGATAATCGAGCAAGATTCTCAAAGAAATAATATTGATGTTCCTAGTTCTTCTAAAAGAAGAAGAAGAAAAATGATAGAACCGTGCAAACTTCTAGTGAACCTATTGCTGAACCACCTGATAATCCAAATGATATATCTATGTCTGATGCTGAAACACAATCTGGTAATGAACATGAACCTAATGAAAATATTAATGATGATGTTCATGATGGTGCTCAACCTAGTAATGATAATGATGTAGAAATTGAACCTATTGTTGATCTTGATAACCCACAATCAAAGAATCAACGTTATGATAAAAGAGACTTTGTTGCTAGGAAACATGGTAAAGAAAGGGAACCTTGGGTTCAGAAACCCATGCCTTTTCCTCCGAAACCATCCAAGAAAAAGGATGATGAGGATTTTGAGCGCTTTGCTGAAATGATTAGGCCTATCTTTTTGCGTATGCGATTAACTGATGTGCTCAAAACAAATCCTTATGCTAAATATATGAAGGATATCATTACTAATAAAAGAAAGATACCGGAAGCTGAGATTTCCACCATGCTTGCTAATTATACTTTTAAGGGTGGAATACCAAAGAAACTTGGAGATCCCGGAGTACCTACTATACCTTGCTCCATTAAAAGAAATTATATTAAAACTGTTTTATGTGATCTTGGAGCCGGTGTTAGTGTTATGCCTCTCTAGACTTGACTTGAATAAGCTGACACCTACCAAAATATCTTTGAAAATGGCTGATAAATCAACTGCTATACCTGTCGGTATTTGTGAGGATGTGCCTGTTGTGGTGGCAAACGTTACTATTTTAACGGACTTTGTTATACTTGATATTCCCGAGGACGATAGTATGTCTATTATTCTTGGAAGACCTTTTCTTAATACTGCAGGGGCTGTTATTGATTGCAACAAAGGCAATGTCACTTTTCATGTTAATGGTAATGAGCATACGGTACACTTTCCGAGGAAACAACCTCAAGTTCATAGTATCAACTCCATTGGAAAAATTCCATCGATTATAATTGGAGGTTTTGAATTTCCTCTTCCTACTGTCAAAAAGAAATATGATATACTTATTATAGGGGATGTGCATATCCCCGTTGAGGTAACTTAGTGTTATTCGAAATTTCTCCGGTTTCATGATTATCGAAATGAGTTTGTTAACAAGACTTGATCAACCTTGTTAGTGGATTCTTTTTGATGAGCATGAGATGGATGAAACTAGAAGCACAACCTTTTGTACCCTCTCTATATTTTCTGTTAATTAGTAGAAATAAAGTAAAAATAGTATATTTCTGTCTGTTTCCTGACTTATCCGTGCATTATAAAAATATCCTAAAAATAAAAGTCCTCGGAATGACATGCCAATTTAATATGATTTTTTTTGGGAATATTTGAGGATTTATTGTGCAAAAATTACCGCGGGAGGAGCTGCCACCTGGCCACGAGGGTGGTGGGCGCGCCCCCCCTCTAGGGCGCGCCCCTGCCTCGTGGGCCCACTGTGGCCCTCCTCCACTTATCCCAGCACCCATCTTCTTCTTCTGTCTCACACAAACCCGAAAACCAACTCAAGCACGGGTTCCAGCCACTTTTGCTGTGATTTTCGATCTCCTTGCTCAAAGCACCTCTCGCAAAACTGCTTGGGGAGATTGTTCCTTGGTATGTGACTCCTCCATTGGTCCAATTAGTTTTTGTTCTAGTGCTTTATTCTCTGCAAATTTTTGCTGCATAGGTGACCATGTTCTTGAGCTTGCATGTCAAATTTATATGGTTCCAAGTAGTTCTAATGCTTGATATAGGCTCTAGGCACTTGTAGGAGTAGTTGCTATCAGTTTTATTAAAGTTGGTTTACTTTTGTTTGAAGTTACTAAAAATTTCAGAATTTTTCAGAGAAAAACAATATGCTTAGGAAGATGTTCCAAGGTGGTTCTTCTAAGAAGCAAGGATCCCAGGATTGCTATGCGCGATGCTGACGAGGACCCACCAAGAGACGCTCCAGTACGGCCTTGCGAATGGCCGTCGGAAAATTTTATGGACCATGCGGGAATTAAAGAAGAATTCAAAGCATATTTGCGCAATGCTGGTCTTGAGGATTTTGAGGCTAACAAATGCCCCTAGTATCATGATCTCACAAGTTCATTTGTGAGGAGGTTTGAGTATTCATCTTCGCGTAATTCTCCTTCAGTCATGTTTGATCTCTATGACAAATCTTATACCATGGACTTGGAGGATTTCACTTCTTCTTGCAAACTTCCATCATGGGGTAGTGTTAGGGATCCCCCTAAATCTGAATTTAGAAACTTTCTTGCTAGTATAACTGTGGGGGAATCTAGAGATATAACGCAGGCTACCATAGGGAGCATTCACTTTCCTGCCATACATTATTTTGCTCTCTTCATCGGTAGATGCATAAATGCTAAGGATGAAGCATATCACATGTGTGTCCCTGATCTTAGCATTCTTAGGAGTGCTGTGTTAGGAGACCAATCTTATCGTATGGGAGCCATTGTAGCTTGTAGGTTGCATCATAATAGACATAATGGAGATTTCTTTGGAGGAATTTATGCAACCTGCTTAGCTCATTTTCTTGAGATAGACATTCATGAGGGTGATACGGAGTTGCCTCCTGCATATTTAGATTATAACTCTATGGCTTCGCACCAGTTTGTCGAGAGGCCTAAATCACCTCTCTTATATCGTTTAATCTTTAACAAACGACGTGTTTTTCGTATTACTCTCTCTGCTCCTGCCTTCTTTGATTCACAGACAAAAAGAAGATATGTTATTACCATAGAGGAGGCAGAAGAGTACGAGAGGAGAGCAGAGGCAGCTCGACTCCACGCTGCAGCTCAGCAGGAGATAACCGCAGCACATTAGTATGATCCCAACTATTCTTCGTCGTAGTACGCCCCCAGCTACACTTACGGGTATCCGCCAGGCTATCCCTGGCAATAGACCAACTTAGGCCAAAAGCCTAAGCTTGGGGGAGTACGTATTTCTCACCGACATTACATTTATGTTCACACACACTCATTGCTAGATGTCGGTGCTCATACTCTTTCACTGTAATATCCATGCTAGTTTATTTTCTTTTTCCTGCTTTCTTCTTGTGTGTTTGTTAAACCTTAAGAAAAACCAAAAAAAATTAGTAGTAGTTTATTTTTCTGCTGTAGTAGTAATAATTAAAAAGAAAACCCAAAAATATTTCCCGTTCTTCTTTTGCTTGTTGGGAGCTTTCCCGTGTAAATAGTTTTATTTCTTTTCTTTTCGTTGGGGGTCAGTAGGACAAGACTAGAATTAAATTGTTGAAGTGGCTCTTATATGCATTATTGTTGATTTAACCAAGAGCCCATATTGCCTTGTCTTCTCCTGTTTATTGAATGCTCGTAGATTCCAGCTTAGTCCAATGCACGTGCACTCTTATTATTATTCACATCGTTCGGTCGTGCAAGTGAAAGGCAATTATGATGATATATGATGGACTGACTGAGATGAGAAAAGCTGGTATGAACTCGACCTCTTTTGTTTTTGTAAATATGATGAGTCCCTCGTTCTTGATTCAGCTTATTATGAATAAACATGTTTGCAATGACAATTAGAGATCATAGTTGCTTGTGCCATGCTTGATTAGCTATGAGTTATAATGGTTTACCTTGTGTGCCAACATGCCATTGAGATGATTATGATGTGGTATGATGGGGTGGTATCCTCCTTTGAATGATTTAAGTGACTTGACTTGGCACATGTTCACGCATGTAGTTGAAACAAATCAACATAGCCTTCACGATATTTATGTTCATGGTGGATTATATCCTACTCATGCTTGCATCCAACGTTTATTAATTTTAATGCATGTACATGGCTGTTGTCGCTCTCTAGTTGGCCGCTTCCCAGTCTTTTGCTAGCCTTCACTTGTACTAAGCGGGAATACTGCTTGTGCATCCAATCCCTTAAACCCCAAAGTTTTTCCAGATGAGTCCACCATACCTTCCTATATGCGGTATCTACCTGCCGTTCCAAGTAAATTTGTATGTGCCAAACTCTAAACCTTCAAATAAACATTCTGTTTTGTATGCTCGAATAGCTCATGTATCAACCAAGGCTGTCCTTATCTTCCGTGTTAGGCGGGTTATTCTCAAGAGGAGTGGACTCCGCTCCTCACTCACGAGAAAATGGCTGGTCACCGGGATGCCCAGTCCCATGCTTTATGCAAACTAAATCAAAATTAATTGCAAACAAAACTCCCCCTGGGACCTGATGTATGTTGGAGGCACTCGTTGTTTCGAGCAAGCCATGGATTGATGCTTGTTGGTGGAGGGGGAGTATAAACTTTACCATTCTGTTTGGGAACCGCCTATAATGTGCTTAGCATGGAAGATATCGCCATCTCTTAGTTGTTATGTTGACAATGAAAGTATATCGCTCAAAATACAATTTATCTCTATTTCAAAACCGAGCTCTGGCACCTCTACAAATCCCTGCTTCCCTCTGCGAAGGGCTTATCCATTTAATTTTATGTTGAGTCATCACCCTCTTATTAAAAAGCACTAGCTGGAGAGCACAACAGTCATTTGCATTCATCACTATTAATCTATGTTGGTTGTGACTATGATTGGATCTCTTTTACCATGAATTACAATGTCTAGTCAGTCCTTGATCTTTAAAGGTGCTCTGCATTTATGTTTTGCGGTCTCAGAAAGGGCTAGCGAGATACCATCTTGTTATATCATATTATGATTGTTTTGAGAAAGTGTTGTCATCCGAGATTTATTATTATGACTTGATAGTTGATTATGCTATTGATATGAGTAATTATGAGACCGGAGAATTATTGCAAATGTGGTTAGTTATGATCTCTGCTGAAAACTTGAATACTGGCTTGACATAGTTACAACAACAAGAGCAAACGGAGTTTGTATAAGTTTTTCTTTCTTTCTTTCAGTTTGTCAACTAAATTGCTTGAGGACAAGCAAGGGTTTAAGCTTGGGGGAGTTGATACGTCTCTGTCGTATCTACTTTTCCAAACACTTTTGCCCTTGTTTTGGAATCTAACTTGTATGATTTGAATGGAACTAACCCGGACTGACGCTGTTTTCAATAGAATTGCCATGGTGTTGTTTTATGTGCAAAAAACAAATATTCTCGGAATGACCTGAAACTCCACGGAAAATCTTAGAAAAAATAATAAAAAATCTTCGCCAAAGATGAAGACCAGGGGGCCCACACCCTGTCCACGAGGGTGGGGGGCGCGCCCTCCCTCTAGGGCGCGCCCCCTACCTCGTGGGCCCCCTGGATGCCCTCCGACGCCAACTCCAACTCTATATATTTGCTTTCGGAGAGAAAAAAATCAGAGAGAAGAAATCATCGCTTTTTACACTACGGAGCCGCCGCCAAGCCCTAAAACCTCTCGGGAGGGCTAATCTGGAGTCCGTTCGGGGCTCCGGAGAGGGGGATTCGTCGTCGTCATCATCATCAACCATCCTCCATCACTAATTCCATGATGCTCACCGCCGTGCGTGAGTAATTCCATTGTAGGCTTGCTAGACGGTGATGGGTTGGATGAGATTTATCATGTAATCGAGTTAGTTTTGTTAGGATTTGATCCCTAGTATCCACTATGGTTTGAGATTGATGTTGCTATAACTTTGCTATGCTTAATGCTTGCCACTAGGGCATGAGTGCCATGATTTCAGATCTGAACCTATTATGTTTTCATGAATATATGTGAGTTCTTGATCCTATCTTGCAAGTCTATAGTCACCTACTATGTGTTATGATCCGGCAACCCTAAAGTGACAATAATCGGGACCACTCCCGGTGATGACCTTAGTTTGAGGAGTTCATGTATTCACTATGTGCTAATGCTTTGTTCCGGTTCTCTATTAAAAGGAGGCCTTAATATCCCTTAGTTTCCAATAGGACCCCGCTGCCACGGGAGGGTAGGACAAAAGATGTCATGCAAGTTCTTTTCCATAAGCACGTATGACTATATACGGAATACATGCCTACATTACATTGATGAATTGGAGCTAGTTCTATGTCACCCTATGTTATGACTGTTACATGATGAACCGCATCCGGCATAATTATCCATCACTGATCCGGTGCCTACGAGTTTTCCATATACTGGTTCTCGCTTATTTACTTTCCCGCTGCTACTGTTACAATCACTACAAAATACCAAAAACATTACTTTTGCTGTCTTTACTTTTGTTGCCGCTACCACTACTATCATATTACTTTGCTACTAAACACTTTGCTGCAGATACTAAGTTTCCAGGTGTGGTTGAATTGACAACTCAACTGCTAATACTTGAGAATATTCTTTGGCTCCCCTTGTGTCGAATCAATAAATTTGGGTTGAATACTCTACCCTCGAAAGTTGTTGCGATCCCCTATACTTGTGGGTTATCACCCGACAAGCCAGGAAACCACACCAACAGGGATTGTTGGGTGTTCAAGCAGGCCGGCAAGTTAAATGCCGAAAACAAAGATAAGGGGTTACATAGCGATGATGATGAGGAGCCCTGGCCGCCGAACACCGGAGGACAGAAGAGGTTCCCCCCACAAGTGCGGACGGTGAACATGATATACGCAACACACACATCCCTAGGAGGGAGCGGAAGTGTGTGCTATGTGACGTATATGCGTTGGAGCGAGTCGCCCCAAAGTTCAACCCATCGTCCTCCTATCCGATCACCTTCGATCGCAGGGACCACCCCACTAGTATCCGTCATGGAGGATTTGCTGCACTGGTCCTAGACCCAATCATCAACGGATTTCACCTCACTCGAGTCCTTATGGACGGCAGCAGCAGCCTGAACCTGCTTTATCAGGACACGGTGCGTAAAATGGGTATAGACCCCTCAAAGATCAAACCCACAAAAATGACCCTCAAAGGCGTCATACCAGGTGTAGAGGCCCACTGCATAGGCTCAGTCACACTGGAAGTGGTCTTCGGATCCCCGGATAACTTCCGAAGTGAGGAGTTAATCTTCGATATAGTCCCGTTCCGCAGTGGCTATCATGCACTGCTCGGGCGAATCACATTTGCGAGATTCAATGCGGTACCGCATTATGCATACCTCAAGCTCAAGATGCCAGGACCTCGGGGGGTCATCACAGTCAATGGAAACACAGAGCGCTCTCTCCGCACGGAGGAGCACACTGCGGCCCTCGCAGTAGAAGCGCAAAGTAACCTCTTAAGGCAATCCACCAGTTCGGCGATTAAGGACCCGAATACCTTCAAGCGTGCCCGGAGTAATCGGCAACAAGACCGCCTGGCATGTTCTGAGCTCGCATAGCAATACGGCCCCCACCCCAGTCCCAGCCAAACGGCGAAATCCGTGCCACACGTACACAATTACGCATTGAAAATACCATGGGCACAGGTGGGGAGGGGGCACGACTACGGCACGCCCCAAGACGCGGCTCAACCGCACTAGGGGCTTCCCACTTTGTTATTTTTCTAGGACTTTAATCTCTGGAAACCCTGTCCGGCAGTATGATTGTCGGACACATGATGCAACAACCAAGGAGGCAGAAAGCTACGTCGCACCACGGAACTCCCAGGTGGCTTATGATAACGAGTGAAATACCTGCTTTAAATACCATTCCTCAGCTTGCCCTTGGAGGGGACATGTCAAATAGTCCTACTTTTCGCTTATCGCACTACTTGTATCATTCTGCTTTGACGCACCTTATTGAATAAACAATGCATAGCACTAGACTATTATCGCATTCTCTATTCTTTTTTATATATATGTTCATTCATGACATTCAACACCCATACACTCTGGTACGGCCAATACGCCAGGGGCTTAAGTATACCCCATAATACGGCGTGAGAAGTCCGAACACTTTCGACAGTGCGGCACCCTGAACTTATAACATTATATGCATCGGCTCCGAATCATGTCTTGGGTCAATAGTTGGGTTTGCCCGGCTCCCATGTTTTGGTACCTTACGTTCCACTATATCGGCTAAGGTAGCACTGGGAGAACTACTGCAATTGTGCCCCGGTTCAGCTGGGCTAAGCACCTCGGTAGAGAAAGCTAAAACTGACTGTCATGATAAGGCGAGAGCTGGTCGCTATTCGAGAGGTCTCGAGTCCCTAAAGACTTATGTCGCTTAGAGCGAGGAGTCAAGTTTGTCCGGTTTAAGGCGTGTATCGCGCCCCGAATTCGGCCTTCCGAATACTAGGGGCTTCGCCAAAATTTAAAATTGTAGAATTCTATGGCTAAGTGAGAGTGATAAAGCATTATAGTCCGGTTGCCTTGTTCGTTGTGCTGAGCACCTCCCTCGAAGGACCCAACAATGGGGAAAAGAGTGCTCAGGTTTATCCCGAACGCCCCAGCACTCGTGGCATGGGGGCAGAAGACGACGACTGGCCATCTCTCAGATTTGATAAACAGCTGCACAGAAGGTAATATTTTAAATTCAAACAAGCGTTGCATAGCGCATATGAACAAGTTTTCATAACACAGGATCACACGAGCAAGTTCATTCAAAAATTACATCGTTCGCACACTCGTCTGCCACAAGACGGGCACCCTTCAGGACACCCTCATAATACATCTCGGGGTGGCGACGCTCCTTGCCCCGTGGTGGCCCCTCCTTCACCAGCTTCTCGGCGTCCATCTTGGCCCAGTGCACCTTTGCACGGGCAAAAGCCTGACGGGCACCTTCGATACAGATGGACCGCTTGATGACTTCCAGCCGTGGGCAGGCATCCACAAGCCGCCTCACCAGGCCGAAGTAGCTGTTGGGAAGGGAGTCGCCAGGCCACATCCGGACTATAAAGCCCTTCATGGCCTGTTCGGCCGCCTTGTGCAGCTCGACCAGTTGCTTCAGCTGGTCGCTCATAGGCATCGGGTGTTTGGTCCCAGTATACTGTGATCAGAACAACTTCTCCGTCAAGCTCCCCTCCTCGGCCTGGTAATACTTCGAGGCATCCGACACACTGCGGGGCAAATCTATGAATGCTCCTAGAGAGCTCCGGACTCGGGTAAGTAACAAGTAATTTACTTTCACATGCTTGCTTTGCATATTGAATGCCTTACCCGCCGCTATCTTCCTCATCGCCTCAATCTCCTGAAGGGCCTTTTGGGCTTCAGCCTTGGCATTCTTTGTGCTCCCGAGGGCCGTGACAAGCTCGGACTCTCGCGTCTTCGAGTCAAGCTCCAAAGCCTCGTGCTTCTTCACGAGAGTCTGGAGCTCTTGCTGCACCTCGCCCACCCGTGCCTCTTGATTTTCCCACTCGGTGCACTCCTTGGCCGCTTTGTTTTCGGCCTCGGACAGCGCTTGCTTCAAGGTCGCCACTTCGGTCGTGGCCCCTGGCACATTCATGATGATCCTGTCATTTCGCAACCACATTTTCTTTTATATATAGACAAGGTATTACTTATCTTTGTTCTCCTCGAGCTGCCTCTTGGCAAGGCCGAGCTCTTTCTCGGACCCCTTGAGGTCCTGCTTCAGTGCGGCAACCTCCGCAGTCAGTGCGGTAGAGGTCAGCAGCGAGGCCTGCATACGCATACAGACATACTTATTTAGACTCCTGCAGATATTATTTGATCCTCTATTCGGCTTTTCCTTGTGAACACCAAACAGAGCATCAGGGGCTACTGTCTATGCGGTAATATTTTTCCTATATTTTAAATACTTACCTCAAAGCCTGTTAGAAGGCTGGCACAGGCTTCAGTCAGTCCGCTCTTGGCGGACTGAACCTTCTTGATCACCGCACTCATAATAGTGTGGTGCTCTTCGTCGATGGAAGCGCCGCGAACCGCTCACAGCAGGTTGTCCGGTGCCTCTGGATGGACAGAGGTCACCGGCACGGGCGGCTTGCCCCTTTTGGAAGGGGGCCGCCTGCCCGAGTCCGGAACCACTGGAGGTTCCGGCGCGGTGTTCGGCTGAGAGCCAAACTTGGAGCCCCCGGGAGCCTTGCTCCCTTTGCTCCTGGAGTCCGGAAGGTCGCCTTGATGCGCCTCCGGGACTGTCTCCCCCCGGCTCGGTGCCCCTTGAGACAATACCTCGGCATTGTCCGTAGGGCAAGGAGAGGTGGCGGTTGGAAGTGTATCACTATCCATGTCCGACGAGTCCAAGGAACCGTCCGACGATGATATGTCGATACGGGCTTGGGGCGGACTGCATAATCATATTTGACGTTAGGAGAAGCAGTGCAATAAACGTATGCTATGAGTTACTCTGGTATCCGAATACTTACGACTTCGCCAGGGGCTTGGCCCTGAGCAGCCACTCGTCTTCACCGTCGGCGGCGGCGGTGGAATAGTCCGGAAGGAGAGTCCTTCCCTTCTTGGACCCTTCAGCTTCCCCGGTTGGGGCGGCCTTCCTTTTCTTGTCTCCCCGGTTGGAGGGGGAGAATCTTCATCTTCATTCTCCTCATCTTCACGGGAGGAGTGCGTCTTGGAGTTATCGGACGATGAGTCCGATACCACCTGGCGCAGGGAACTCTTTCAGGTTCCCTTGACCTTCTTGGTCTTCTCTGGCGCCTCGTAAGGAGCCGGAGTCTGCATCTCCATCAGGAGAGCGTCCGCAGGGTCTTCGGGCAGTGGAGCCGGACAGTTAATCTACTCCGATGCCTCCACCCAGTCCTGTCAAAGGCATGAGAGATCAGACCCCGCACATGGTTAAGCTATGGGAAATAAATACCCTACCAGATGTACATAACTTACGGGATTCGCAGGGCGCTTCGCGCTTAGCCCGCGGTCCTCGGTAAGAGAAGGAGGGACGTCGCCGCCCTTGAACAGCACCTTCTAGACGTCCTTATGAGTCGTGTCGAAGAGCTCGTGTAGAGTCTGGTGCTGGGCCGGGTCGAACTCCCATAAGTTGAAAGCCTGTTGTTGACATGGGAGGATCCGGCGAAAGAGCATGACCTGGACTATGTTGACAAGCTTAAGTTTTTTGCTTGTCATGTTCCGGATACACTTCTGGAGTCCGTCCAGCTCCACCGATGAACCCCATGACAGGCCCTTCTCCTTCCAGGAAGTGAGCCGCGTGGGGATTCCGGATCGAAACTCGGGGGCCGCCGCCCAGTTGGTGTCGCGTGGCTTGGTGATGTAGAACCACCCCGATTGCCACCCCTTTATGGTCTCCACGAAGGAGCCCTCGAGCCATATAATGTTGGGCATTTTGCCCACCATCGCTCCGCCGCATTCCGCTTGTTGGCCGCCTACTACCTTCGGCTTGATATTGAAGATCTTCAGCCATAAGCCAAAGTGGGGCCGGATGCGGAGGAAAGCCTCGCACACGACGGTGAACGCCGAGATGTTGAGGATGAAATTCGGGGCCAGATCATGATAGTCCAGCCCGTAATAGAACATGAGGCCGCGGACGAATGGATGGAGGGGAAACCCCAATCCGCGAACGAAATGGGGGAGGAAAACCACCCTTTCGTGAGGTTCCGGGGTAGGGACGATCTGCCCCGCGGCTGGCAGCCGGTGCGCGATATCCGCGGCTAAGTATCCGGCTCCATGTTGCTTTTTGATGTGTCCCTCCGTGACGGAGGAGGCCATCCACTTGCCTCCCGCTCCGGATATGTTTGGAGAGAGTTGAGGAGAAGGATGCGGACTTGGGCGCCGGAGCTCGAGTGTGCGAGAATGGATGAGCAAGGAGGAAGAAGGCGTGGGTAGAAAAAGGTGAGATCTTATCCCTTTATAAGGGCGGACTAAACTATGCGCCCCCACTAGCCTGGTAAAACTCGCTTATCCCCCAAGCGCCGTAATTGATGGCGCGGTTGGGTTACCCACGTCCGTATTGATGAGAATCCCGTAATAAGGGGAACACGATCTCTGCTTTGACAAGACGTGTCAAGAAACCGCCTCACGTTATGTGCGGGGCTGGTTAAAGAAAAACGGTTCAAATAATTACCGGGTCGTGGCGTGATGTCATGCTACCAAAACGTGTCAGCAGATTAGATTTGTGGTAATATTATTCTCTCTACGGTGGTATGTGGAACTTATTTTGTAGGGTCAGACACTATCCTTGTATTCAAATTCTTCCGTGGTGTATTCGGGGGAGGAACCCGCCTTGCAATGCCGAAGACAACACTGCATGCCGGACTCATCGTCGTTGAAGCCTAGTTCAGGGGCTACTGAGGGAGTCCTGGATTAGGGGGTATCCGGACAGCCAGATTATATCCGTTGGCCGGACTATTGGACTATGAAGATACAAGATTGAATACTTCGTCCCGTGGCCGGATGGGACTCTACTTGGAGTGGAAGGCAAGCTAGGCAATAGGATATGCATATCTCCTCCTTTGTAACCGACCTTGTGTAACCCTAGCCCCCTCCGATGTCTATATAAACTGGAGGGTTTTAGTCCGTAGGACAACAGACAATCATACCATGGGCTAGCTTCTAGGGTTTAGCCTCTCCGATCTTGTGGTAGATCAACTCTTGTACTACTCACATTATCAAGAATAATTAAGCAGGACATATGGTTTTACCTCCATCAAGAGGGCCTGAACCTGGGTAAAACATCATGTCCCCTTCCTCCTATTACCATCCGCCTTAGACGCACAGTTCGGGACCCCCTACCCAAGATCCGCCGGTTTTGACACCGACAATGGGAGAGTTGAAGTTCTTTCTCGGGTTTGAAGTCAAGCAACGAAGAGAAGGAACCTTCATCAACCAAGCCAAATACACTCAAGATATGCTCAAGAGATTCAAGCTAAGTGAAGTCAAGCCGGCTTCCACTCCAATGCCCGTCAAATGCCAACTTGACATAGACCCCAATGGTAAAGCGGTGGATCAAAAGGTATATCACTCCATGATTGGCTCCTTGCTTTACCTTTGTGCATCTAGACCGGATATCATGTTGAGTGTGGGAATTTGTGCATGGTTTCAAGCCGCACCTAAGGAAAGTCACTTTGTGGCGGTCAAGCGAATTTTTGATATTTGGCTCATACCCCAAACTTTGGCTTATGGTACCCAAGAGGAGCAAACTTCAACCTTGTAGGCTATTCAGACTCCGATTGGGCGTGAGACAAAGTGGATAGGAAGTCAGCTTCCGAAGGGTGCCAATTCCTTGGTTGCTCTTTGGTGAGTTGGTCTTCTAAGAAGCAAAGTTGCGTGTGTCTCTCGTCCACCGAAGCGGAGTATGTGGCTGCCGGTAGTTGTTGCGCACAACTTTTATGGATGAGGCAAACTTTAAAGGATTACGGTGTCATTTGTGACAAAGTGCCTCTTTGGTGTGACAATGAAAGTGTCATCAAGATTTCTCTCAACCCGGTGCAACAGTTCAAGACAAAGCATATTGAGATTTGGTATCACTTCATCCGGGATCATATTAGGCGAGGGGAGATCGAGCTCAACTACGTCAACACTCATGATAACCTTGCAGATATCTTCACGAAGCCTTTGGATGAAGCAAGATTTCGCGAGTTAAGGCATGAGCTAAATATCATTGATTCGAGCAATGTTGCATGAACTCTTGCACACCCCGCCATACTCAACTTGTTATCTTGTTTAGGTGTAGGCATGGGCATAGGGGGAGTGTTGTTCTCTCAATGAACTCTCCCTCCCCCTCCATTATGCATAAATTTATCAACTCTTTCACATTAGCCATTCTAGATGGTACTTGTGCTTCAAAGACGAGTTTTGGTCATGGGCCCAAGGATAATTCTTCACGGTGCCATACCAATTAACTCAAACATAGGTGGCTCCGGTCACCGCTCTCTCTTTGGAGAGGTTGTGTCTCACGGTTGGTGCTTGTTTTCTTTTGCTTTTCCTTCTTCGTGCCGAGCTTGTGTTTGAATTGCCTCGTGAGTTAGCTCGATGGTGTGTCCGTTCGCTTGAAGGTTGCATTGCAAAGGCTATTTTCCTCTCTTGTTTGTGAAACATGCATTTTCTTGGGTCCACGGTACTACCGTGGTCTTCCATGGTACTATCGTGTGGGACTATGCACGGTACTACCGCAACAAGCACGGCAGTAATTTTTTACTGCCGCTGGAAGAGCGGTACTACCGCCTTGTGTGCGGTACTTCCGCCCGGGTGGTACTACCGCGATGACCCGCGGTACTACCGCGCAGTCGCGAGCGCGTGGGGGTTAAGAGCGGGCAGGGGGAGTTCCAACTCCCCCATACCCATTCAACTCATCTTCCCCACGTCGTCTCTCTCTCCTGCCCAAGAACGGCGCCGGCGAACCTCGCCGGATCTCCGTCTCTGGCCACTCTCCTCGCATTCCGTCCGGTGGGATCGTTCCCCACCACGCTCTCTTGCCATGGATCAAGGTTTCTCCCCAAATCCCTCTCTGTTTGTCTCATTTTTTTTTGTCTCTAGGTTTTTGGGGAGATGCATGTTGTTCTTGAGAGTTTAGGCCAAATCTTTGCAAGAGTAGGATGTGGGAGAGTAGTAATGCCTAGAGATGCTATTTGGTATGTTCCTACTTGGTAGTTTTGATCAACCGTAGTACCGCTCCATTGTCACGGATGTTCTCAGATCGGTTTTTTGTCTCGAATCTGACCCCGAGCGGTACTACCGCAACTCCCGTGCGGTACTATCGCTCCGGCCGTGTTCACCTCATACAGTACTATCGCTCCTCAAGAGCGGTACTACCGTGCAAGGCGTGGAAGTAAAATTTTACTTCCGCTCCAGGGGCGGTACTACCATGTGATAACCCAAAAATATAGGGGATCGCAACAGCTTTCGAGGGTAGAGTATTCAACCCAAATTTATTGACTCGACACAAGGGGAGCCAAAGAATATTCTCAAGTATTAGCAGCTGAGTTGTCAATTCAACCACACCTGGAAACTTAGTATCTGCAGCAAAGTGTTTAGTAGCAAAGTAATATGATAGTGATGGTAACGGTAACAAAAGAGTAATGAAAGCAAAGTAATGTTTTTGGTATTTTGTAGTGATTGTAACAATAGCAACGGGAAAGTAAATAAGCGTAAACAGTATATGGAAAGCTCGTAGGCATTGGATCAATGATGGATAATTATGCCGGATGCGGTTCATCATGTAACAGTCATAACATAGGGTGACACAGAACTAGCTCAAATTCGTCAATGTAATGTAGGCACGTACTCCGAATATAGTCATACGTGCTTATGGAAAAAACTTGCATGACATCTTTTGTCCTACCCTCCCGTGGCAGCGGGGTCCTAATGGAAACTAAGGGATATTAAGGACTCCTTTTAATAGAGAACCGGAACAAAGCATTAGCACATAGTGAATACATGAACTCCTCAAACTATGGTCTTCACCGGTAAGTATCCCGATTATTGTCACTTCAGGGTTAACGGATCATAACACATAATAGGTGACTATAGACTTGCAAGATAGGATCTAGAACTCTCATATATTGATGAAAACATAATAGGTTCAGATCTGAAATCATGGCACTCGGGCCCTAGTGACAAGCATTAACCATAGCAAAGTCATAACAACATCAATCTCAGAACATAGTGGATACTAGGGATCAAACCCTAACAAAACTAACTTGATTACATGGTGAATCTCATCCAACCCATCACCGTCCAGCAAGCCTATGATGGAATTACTCACGCACGGCGGTGAGCATCATGAAATTGGTGATGGAGGATGGTTGATGATGACGACGGCGACGAATCCCCCTCTCCGGAGCCCCGAACGGACTCCAGATCAGCCCTCGCGAGAGGTTTTAGGGCTTGGAGGCGGCTCCGTATCATAAAATGCGATGATTTCTTCTCTCCTATTTTTTCTCCCTGAAAGCAATTATATAGAGTTGGAGTTGGAGTCGGGGGGGGGGGGTCTCCAGGGGGCCCACGAGGTAGGGGGCGCGCCCTGGGGGGGCACCCTCGTGAGAAGGGTGTGGGGCCCCTGGTCTTCATCTTTGGTGAGGATTTTTTATTATTTATTGTAAGATATCCCGTGGAGTTTCAGGTCATTCCGAGAACTGTTGTTTTCTACACATAAAACAACATCATGGCAATTCTGCTGAAAACAACGTCAGTCCGGGTTAGTTCCATTCAAATCATACAAGTTAGAGTCCAAAACAAGGGCAAAAGTGTTTGGAAAAGTAGATACGTTGGAGACGTATCAACTCCCCCAAGCTTAAACCCTTGCTTGTCCTCAAGCAATTCAGTTGACAAACTGAAAGAAATAAAGAAAAAACTTTTACAAACTCTGTTTGCTCTTGTTGTTGTAAATATGTCAAGCTAGCATTCAAGTTTTCAGCAAAGATTATAACTAACCATATTTGCAATAATTCTCAGGTCTCATGATTACCCATATCAATAGCATAATCAACTAGCAAGCCATAATAATAAATATCGGATGACAACACTTTCTCAAAACAATCATAATATGATATAACAAGATGGTATCTCGCTAGCCCTTTCCGAGACCGCAAAACATAAATGCAGAGCACCTTTAAAGATCAAGGACTGACTAGACATTGTAATTCATGGTAAAAGAGATCCAATCATAGTCACACCCAATATAAATTAACAGTAATGAATGCAAATGACAACTGCGCTCTCCAGCTAGTGCTTTTTAATAAGAGGGTGATGACTCAACATAAAAGTAAATAGATAGGCCCTTCGCAGAGGGAAGAAGGGATTTGTAGAGGTGCCAGAGCTCGGTTTTGAAATAGAGGTGAATAACATTTTGAGCGGTATACTTTCATTGTCAACATAACAACCGAGAGATGCCGATATCTTCCATGCTACACACATTATAGGCGGTTCCCAAACAGAATGGTAAAGTTTATACTCCCCCTCCACCAACAAACATCAATCCATGGCTTTCTCGAAACAACGAGTGCCTCTAACATACATCAGGTCCCAGGGGGAGTTCTGTTTGCAATTATTTTGATTTAGTTTGCATAAAGCATGGGACTGGGCATCCCGGTGACCAGCCCTTTATCTCATGAATGAGGAGCGGAGTCCACTCCTCTTGAGAATAACCCGCCTAACATGGAAGATACAGACAACCCTAGTTGATACATGAGCTATTCGAGCATACAAAACAGGATGATTATTTGAAGGTTTAGAGTTTGGCACATACAAATTTACTTGGAACGGCAGGTAGATACCGCATATAGGAAGGTATAGTGGACTCATGTGGAATAACTTTGGGATTTAAGGAGTTTGGATGCACAAGCAGTATTCCTGCTTAGTACAGGTGAAGGCTAGCAAAAGACTGGGAAGCGACCAACTAGAGAGCGACAACAGCCATGTACATGCATTAAAATTAATAAACATTGGATGCAAGCATGAGTAGGATATAATCCACCATGAACATAAATATCGTGAAGGCTATGTTGATTGTTTCAACTACATGCGTGAACATGTGCCAAGTCAAGTCACTTAAATCATTCAGAGAGGGATACCACCCTATCATACCACATCATAACCATTTTAATAGCATGTTGGCACGCAAGGTAAATCATTATAACTCATAGTTAATCAAGCATGTCACAAGCAACGATGATCTCTAACTATCATTGCAAACACTTTTATTCATAACAAGCTGAATCAAGAACGATGAACTCATCATATTTACAAAAACAAAAGAGGTCGAGTTCATACCAGCTTTTCTCATCTCAGTCAGTCCATCATATATCATCATAATTGCCTTTCACTTGCACGGCCGAACGACGTGAATAATAATAAGAGTGCATGTGCATTGGACTAAGCTAGAATCTGCGAGCATTCAATAAACAGGAGAAGACAAGGCAATATGGGCTCTTTTGTCAGATAAACAATAATGCATATAAGAGCCACTTCAACAATTTAATCAAGGTCTTCTCCCACAGACCCCCAATGAAAAGAAAAGAAATAAAACTATTTACACGGGAAAGCTCCCAACAAGCAAAAGAAGAACAAGAAATATTTTTGGATTTTCTTTTTAATTACTACTACAACATGGAAAGTAAATTAATTAAAAGCTACAACTATTTTTTGGTTTTTTCTTAAGGTTGTAGGATCGAAAGTATGTCTAGAGGGGGGGTGATTAGACTACTTGACCAAATAAAAACTTAACCTTTTCCCAATTTTAGTTCTTGGCAGATTTTAGCTATTTTAGGACAAGTCAAGCAATCATCACACAATTCAAGCAAGCATGCAAAGAGTATATTGGCAGTGGAAAGTAAAGCATGCAACTTGCAAGAATGTAAAGGGAAGGGTTTGGAGAATTCAAACGCAATTGGAGACACGGATGTTTTTCCCGTGGTTCGGATAGGTGGTGCTATCCTACATCCACGTTGATGGAGACTTCAACCCACGAAGGGTAACGGTTGCGCGAGTCCACGGAGGGCTCCACCCACGAAGGGTCCACGAAGTAGCAACCTTGTCTATCCTACCATGGCCATCGCCCACGAAGGACTTGCCTCACTAGCGGTAGATCTTCATGAAGTAGGCGATCTCCTTGCCCTTACAAACTCCTTGGTTCAACTCCACAATCTTGTTGGAGGCTCCCAAGTGACACCTAGCCAATCTAGGAGACACCACTCTCCAAGAAGTAACAAATGGTGTGTTGATGATGAACTCCTTGCTCTTGTGCTTCAAATGATAGTCTCCCCAACACTCAACTCTCTCTCATAGGATTTGGATCTGGTGGAAAGCAACTTGGGGAAGGCTAGAGATCAAGATTCATATGGTAGGAATGGAATATCTTGGTCTCAACACATGAGTAGGTGGTTCTCTCTCAGAACATATGAGTTGGAATTGTGTATGTGTTCTGATGGCTCTCTCCACGAATGAAGAGGAGGTGGAGGGGTATATATAGCCTCCACACAAAATCCAACTGTTACACACAATCTACCAATCTCGGTGGGACCGAATCAACAAACTCGGTCGGACCGAAAAGGTAAACCTAGTGACCGTTAGAGATTTTCGGTGGGACTGACATGCAACTCGGTAGGACCGATTCTGTTAGGGTTTGGGCATAACGTAATCTCGGTGAGACCGATTACACAAACTCGGTGAGACCGATTACACAAACTCGGTGAGACCGAGTTTGGTAATAAGCTAACCAGAGAGTTGGTCAGGTAAACTCGGTGGGACCGATTTGCTCTTTCGGTGAGACCGAAAAGTTACAAAAAGGAAACAGGGAGTTTTCATTGCAATCTCGGTGGGACCGATTCGCTCTTTCGGTGAGACCGAAAAGTTACGAAAGGGAAACAAAGAGTTTGCAATCCCATCTCGGTGAGACCGAGATCCCTATCAGTAGGACCGAATTGCTAGGGTTTGGCAGTGGCTTATGACAAGTGAAACTCGGTGGCGCCGGATAGAAAGAATTGGTATGACCGAGTTTGGCTTAGGGTTTAGGTCATTTGTGGATATGGGAAAGTGGTTGAGGATTTTGGAGCATATCACTAAGCACATGAAGCAAGAGGCTCATTAAGCAACACCTCATCCCTCCTTGATAGTATTGGCTTTTCCTAAAGACTCAATGTGATCTTGGATCACTAAAATATAAAATGAAGAGTCTTGAGCTTTTGAGCTTGCGCCAATCCTTTGTCCTTAGCATTTTGAGGGTTCCACTTTCACATCCATGCCAAGCCAATCATTGAGCTTTCCTGAAATAATCATCTTGGAATAGCATTAGCTCAATGAGCTATATGTTGTTATGAATTACCAAAACCACCTAGGGATAGTTGCACTTTCAATCTCCCCCTTTTTGGTAATTGATGACAACATATAGATCAAAGCTTCGACAAATGATAATAGCATGAAATATATCGTCGCTTTGAGAAGTATGTGATAAGTAAGAGCTCCCCCTAAATTTGTGCATATTTAAAATTTGCTTTGGACTGCAAATGCACAAAGAGTTAGAGTCATGGGTTACTCTTCCATGTCACATACATCTTGGTGGAGCACTTAAAATGATAAGAATGAAATACATGCACTCATCACCAAGAATAGTGAATGATCACATAAGATAGATAGGATAATAGCATTAAGCAAGCATTAAGTGTAGCTTATGATCAAACACATGATCATCAATGTCTCACAGATAATGACATAGTATCTCACACAAAAGCAAACGAAGTTCGAAAAAACACCAAATAAAGCAAGAGAGAATAAAAGCAACACTCTCTCTCGAAGCCTATGATCTATACATTTTCTCCCCCTTTGGCAACAAGTTACCAAAAAGTTCCTAGAAAATGCATAGTGCTACGTCGACACTCAGGCTTGATCTTCAGGTGGTGGTGGAGTCCGGAGCACTCCAAGGACGAAGCCTTCTGTAGACATGGTCGGAGTCGAGGCTGAAGTGGACGCTGGAGCTGGTGGAACTGAGGCTGTGGCTGGTGCAGAGGCGGTTGCTCTTGTGTCCGGAACTGGCACTGCAGACGACCTCGGACCTCGTGGCACTCTGGCAAAAGCATCAGTTGTGGTCTTGCCTCTCCTCTCCTACATGTCATCCTGGAGCTGCTCCACTGCAGTCTGAATCTCTGTCACTTTGACATCCAAGTCATAGAACTTTTGTTCCATGATCCTCTCTAAGCTTGCCAGGTTTTGAGTTAGGGTGGCTAGTCCTTGCTCAATCCGCAGGGTGGATGCAATCAAGTAACCAAGCTGCTCTTGTTTGGTTTTCAGGAAATATTCAGATGCCTCCTCTTGAGTAGGCATCTTGGCAGCTTTCTCCTTCCTTGCTTTCTCCTTCTTGGCTTGTGCTTGGGCAGATGATGGCTCATTCTCAGTCATAACAACTTGGTTATCTTCAAAATCTGGACGGATGGGCAGGTGTTCCTTGTCCAATAAATATATGCCCGTGCCCATCTTGGAGTTGATGAGCTCCTGAATTTGTGGGGCATACCCACAACTCCTCTTCTGGTCTGCTGCTGTCCTCTTGATTGTTTCTATCATAAGGCTCATGACTTTGAATTTCTGTGGCACGTCAAAGATATGAAGCAAGTTGATTGCATGGCCTCTGATCATCTTGTGATCTCTAGACTTGGGCAATAAGGTGTGCCTCAGTATCCAATTGATTGTTGGTAGCCCTGATAGAAGATAGTGTACTGAGCCAAACTTGAACGTATCAAGTGCTTCATTTGGAATCTCCTTGTACATGTTTGACATTGAGTTGTGGTCCATCTTCTTCTTGGCATAAACGTCCAAGTCATCTGCTTGCTCTTCTGGGGCATTAATCAGCTGAGCCCATTCAGCAACTGTAGACTCGTACCTCATACCCTCTGACATCCAAATTATCCTACCATCTGGATAAAAATGGGCTGTGGAGTAGAACTGCATGATGAGTTCCTCGTTCCACTTTGTGAGCTTCTGCCCAACAAAGTCCTCTACTCCACACGCCTTGAAGCTGTCCTGCACTCCAGGGTAGTACTCTTCATTGTCCTTGATGTATTGCCAATCGACCCATCTCATATCATAGACTATTGGCTTCTTGTCTAGCAGCACTGTCTCATAAAAATCTTGCTGCTCCTTGGTGTGAAACCTGTAGTCAACTGCAGTCCTTCTCCTTGAAGCATTCGGGTCTACTTCTCTCCACTTCCTCAGCCCTGAATCTCTCCTGAGCTTCATATCCTCAGCCACAGGATGAGCATCGTTGTGGTCTGGGATCTTGGGCTTGAGCTTTCTAAGAACATTCTCTTCCTCTTCTTCTGCAGCTTCAGGCACTGGGGCCTTGTTCTTCTCAGTAGCTGGGATGCTTCTTGTATTTCTCTTTGGCTTTGGCTTTGGAGCTGGCTTGGCATTGGAAGCAGCTGCCCCTAATCTTATGGCATCACCCATCAGCTTGGGTGCCTTTGGTGCTGGTGTAGCTACCTCTTCTTCTTCCTCCTCATCTTCCATGATTGAAGCTTTGCCAAGCACTCTGGCTACAGTTTTCTTCACCCTTTCTTTCCTCTTCTTGCCTTCAGCAGCAACTGGCTCTATGGGAGTGGGCTACTCAGTTGAAGCTCTGGCCTTTGACATAGGCTGCCTGCCTGCAGGCCTTTTGATCTGCATCCCTTGTTTTATGCCCTGTGCTGGCTCAACTCTCTTGGAAGTTGCTTCCTCTTCTGCCACATAATCCTCATCTTCTGAATCTGAGGTTCTCTTCTTTCTCTGTCTTGTGGCAGCTTTAGGCAGATTGCTAGGGGTGCTCCTGCTGCCATCATCTGAGGAACTTGAGGGACTAGTGCCCTCACTCATCTGCACTTGCTGCTCTGACAAGTTCTGGCTATCACTTTGGTCTGACTTGATGCAAACTCTGACTGCTGACCCTGTGAATAGGTTATAGATGAGATAGAGTGGATGAGCATCACAAAATGCAGAGATTTTTGCAAAAAAATAATTCAAAAACTTAGTTTTAGTTTCCCACTGAAAGCATCTTGGATCTACCGATTTCTAAACTCAGTGATACCGAAGCAGTTTTGGAACCTAAACTAGTGAACTCGGTCAGACCGAGTCACAGTTCGGTGGCACCGAGACTGCTAGGGTTTCACAGATTTCCAAAATCGGTCACACCGATAAGTAATTCTCGGTCAGACCGAGTCTCACTTGTGCAATGGCATAAGCCAAATCGGTGGGACCGAGTTTTTCAACTCGGTGGGTCTGAGATGGTTTCGGCGGAAACCTAACCCTAAAATTTTGGAATTAAACCTAATCTACGAGTTCATTGACTGGATAGGAGCTTATCAAACGTGGCAAGAATCATGATGATCACAATGTGCTAGGATTCGGATTGGAGAATAGCACAAAGATCGAGTCCATACCCTAGTTCAGCGGAGACTCGCTACGGCGGCAACGGCGGGGTCTAATTCCTGTTGACAGCGACGGACACCAGCGACTGGAGGCGGCTGGCAGCGAGAAGACGATCCGGAGACCAAGTTGGCAGAGCAGGCTATCGCGCGGGCGCAGGGGTTCGGAGAAATTTCCAAATTTTTGCCCATGACTATATATAGCCCGACCCTGTCGGTGTGACCGAGTGGAACAACTCGGTGGCACCGAGATGCAAAACTGTATACAGTTGTTGCAACTCGGTGTGACCGAATGGTTCAAATCGGTTGCACCGAGATCGAAAACCTAGATCAACTTAATGATCTCGATAGGACCAAAAGTGGGGAATCGGTCAGACTGAGAATCACAAAGAGGTTTTGGAAGTTTAAGTCTATGACGAATCGGGGACTCCGAGCGCTCCTCACACAGAGTGGATCGAATCTGACTTGATCAAATTTTGTGATGCAGCATGAATAGAGTTTGAGACAAGAAAAGCATAGATAGCTAGAGGAGGTTCTTAGGCATTCTTGTCCATCCACTTGGCAAAAGGAAATAAAACCAAACAATCAAAACAACAAGTGGATGTCCTCGAATGAGTAAAATATGCAACCAACATGCTCACACAATAAGATGGCAAATAAAATATGTGACAAAGCATGCACAACCAATTCTAGCATCTATCAAGCAATTTGCGATGACTAGGTCATCTATATATGAGTATATTGACTTAGGAGTCAAGTGAGAACACTTGATCATAGGTCATACTCATCGTTTAAGCTCAAGTGGGGTTACCACTTTTACATAAAGCATTGTTGTGTTCACATCTTTAGAGTTGCTTTAGCTCAAGTCTTAGAGTAAAGCTCCCCCTAGATGTGATATCCCCCCTAAGAGGGATGAACTAACCTTGGGTTTTGTCGATGATGACTTCATGTAGATGTTGAAGATGTGGATGCTCAATGTTGATGTAGATCACTTGGAGCTATCCATTTGAGTGAATTGCACTTTCAATACCTACATGGGTTAGTCCCACAAGGAACAAACAAGGATATCCATAGACATAGAGTGATGCACACACAAGATGATGTCCATGAAAACTTTTAGGTTACCTTGTCCCTTGTCTTACCAACAAGAGGGTTTGTGACTCCTTGAACTAGTGCAAGATGTGGAAGTTGATTGCACTTGTTCTTGCCATAATGATAAGAGTGAAGTATGTTGGCGGAGTCACCCTCAAGAACTCTCTAGTTCTTCTTCTTTTGGATCCACACCATATTGATGGGAATCCTTGGAGTTGTAGTCGTACTTGATGAAGTGGAACTTGAAGTAGTCTTGGGAATCCACTTGACTAAGATCTTAGGAGCTTCTTCAAATGCATCAATCTTCTCTTGAAGCTTGTCCTTGCCTTTTTGCTTGTAGTCTTGTGGTGGAAGATCATCTTGAGCTTGTGTCCCCTTGAAGGAAGTATCATACTTCTCTTGTTGAGGAACAAACTTTGTCTTGGGGTATTGATCTTCTTCCCACTCAACTCCATTGGCATTGAACTTTCGTTCAAAACCAACACCTTGATTCTTCCGGTGCATTCCTTGCTTGCGCACAATTTCCTCGAATTGCTTACTCCCGGCAAGGCTTTTGTACACTCCTTTCTCTATAATTCCCTTCAATAAGCTATTTTCTTGCTCAAGTGTAACTTGGCTAAGAGAATCATTAGTGGAATCAAGAGAACTACTAGAAGCAACAATATTGGATTTAGCATGATCATTGTTACTACTAGAGGAAGAATCTTTCTTGTTCTTGTTACTAGACTTGACTTGAGGCATGTAAGTGGATAAGAGTAAACGCTTGGCAATGTAAGAAGAAATTGCGGAGATCATCATTGATTGCTTTTTAAAACTCATGCTCTTGTTCAAGATTGAGCTTTTCAAAGCGTAATTTCTCATGAGCTCTTAAAAGTTCTCGATGATCTTCGAAGATAGTTTCATGAGCTAACTTAAGAGTGTTTAGTTCTTTAGTTAGAGCGTCAATCTTCTCCTTATCATTGTCATTCGTTTTATCTTGATTAGCATGATTAATTGACGTTTCATCATAGTATTCATCACTAGAGTTGTCAACAAGCAAATCATCATCACCTAACAAGTCATCTTCATCACTATTAAAATCAACATACTCGGGGTGTGTTACCTTAGGACCTTTGGCCATGAGGCATCTTCCAATTCCTTCATTTGGTGAGTCAAATATGTCGTAGGAGTTGGATGACACAAGTGCTAGACCGGCAACACCTTCATCTTGAGTATCTTCGGAGTCGGAGTGATAACTTCTCTCGGAGTGGCTGTCGGAGTCGGAGCCGGATACCCATTCACCAACATGAGCTTGATGTCTTCGTTTTGTGTAGCTCCTTGATGATTTTTCCTTCCTTTCCGAATCCTTGCTTCTCCGTGAGTATCTTCGTTCATAACGATCATCTCTACTCCTTCTCTCTCTTGGTGGTGATTCTTTGCTTCTTCTTTTTGGAGAATCTTCTCTTCTCTTGTAGGGAGCCGTACACTCATTGGAATAGTGTCCGGGTCTTCCACAATTGTAGCAGTTTCGCTCTCGACTAGAAGATCTTTTGTCATTGTAGGACCTTGACTTGAAGCTTCTATCTTTGCTTCTACTCTTGTAGAACTTGTTGAAGTTCTTCACCATTAAGCTCAATTCTTCGTTGAACTTTTGTTTCTCACTTGATGATGTAGGGGCTTCACATGAGGCTTTGTAGGCACCACTTGATTTGTTGTGAAGTTCCTCTTTATCCTTAAGTGACATCTCATGAGCAACAATTCTTCCAATCACTTCCGTTGGCTTGAGATCTTTGTAATTGGGCATCATTTGGATCAATGTGCACACGGTATCATATTTTCAATCCAAGGCTCTTAGAATCTTCTTGATGATGAATCTATCGGTCATCTCTTCACTCCCTAAGCCGGCAATCTCATTTGTGATGAGAGCAAGCCTAGAGTACATTTCAGCGATATCTTCACCATCCTTCATTTTGAACTTGTCAAGTTGACTTTGAAGCACATCCAACTTGGATTCCTTGACGGAGTCGGTACCTTCGTGCATATCATCAAAGTGTCCCAGATTTCCTTTGCATTCTCAAGACGGCTGATTTTGTTGAATTCTTCGGGGCACAATCCGTTGAAGAGAATATCACAAGCTTGAGCATTGTATTGCAACATCTTCAACTCATCCGCGGTAGCTTCACGGTTTGGTTCTCTCCCATCAAAGAAGTCACCTTGCAAACCAACACACACAATAGTCCAAACGGCGGGGTTATGTCCAAGAATATGCATTTTCATTTTATGCTTCCAACTAGCAAAATTAGTACCATCAAAGTAAGGACCTCTACGGTGATAATTTCCCTCACTAGACGCCATACTCTCCTAGGTTGTGAAACCAAGGCTATGACCACCAAAAGCTATGGAGATCAAAGCAAATGGAGACCAAGGCTCTAATACCACTTATAGCATCGAAAGTATGTCTAGAGGGGGGGGGGTGATTAGACTACTTGACCGAATAAAAACTTAACCTTTTCCCAATTTTAGTTCTTCGCAGATTTTAGCTATTTTAGGACAAGTCAAGCAATCATCACACAATTCAAGCAAGCATGCAAAGAGTATATTGGCAGTGGAAAGTAAAGCATGCAACTTGCAAGAATGTAAAGGGAAGGGTTTGGAGAATTCAAACGCAATTGGAGACATGGATGTTTTTCCCGTGGTTCGGATAGGTGGTGCTATCCTACATCCACGTTGATGGAGACTTCAACCCACAAAGGGTAATGGTTGCGCGAGTCCACGGAGGGCTCCACCCACGAAGGGTCCACGAAGTAGCAACCTTGTCTATCCCACCATGGCCATCGCCCACGAAGGACTTGCCTCACTAGCGGTAGATCTTCACGAAGTAGGCGATCTCCTTGCCCTTACAAACTCCTTGGTTCAACTCCACAATCTTGTCGGAGGCTCCCAAGTGACACATAGCCAATCTAGGAGACACCACTCTCCAAGTAGTAACAAATGGTGTGTTGATGATGAACTCCTTGCTCTTGTGCTTCAAATGATAGTCTCCCCAACACTCAACTCTCTCTCATAGGATTTGGATCTGGTGGAAAGAAGATTTTTGTGGAAAGCAACTTGGGGAAGGCTAGAGATCAAGATTCATATGGTAGGAATGGAATATCTTGGTCTCAACACATGAGTAGGTGGTTCTCTCTCAGAACATATGAGTTGGAATTGTGTATGTGTTCTGATGGCTCTCTCCACGAATGAAGAGGAGGTGGAGGGGTATATATAGCCTCCACACAAAATCCAACCGTTACACACAATCTACCAATCTCGGTGGGACCGAATCAACAAACTCGGTCGGACCGAAAAGGTAAACCTAGTGACCGTTAGAGATTTTCGGTGGGACTGACATGCAACTCGGTAGGACCGATTCTGTTAGGGTTTGGGCATAACGTAATCTCGGTGAGACCGATTACACAAACTCGGTGAGACCGAGTTTGGTCATAAGCTAACCAGAGAGTTGGTCAGGTAAACTCGGTGGGACCGATTTGCTCTTTCGGTGAGACCGAAAAGTTACAAAAAGGAAACAGGGAGTTTTCATTGCAATCTCGGTGGGACCGATTCGCTCTTTCGGTGAGACCGAAAAGTTACGAAAGGGAAACAAAGAGTTTGCAATCCCATCTCGATGAGACCGAGATCCCTATCGGTAGGACCGAATTGCTAGGGTTTGGCAGTGGCTTATGACAAGTGAAACTCGGTGGCGCCGGATAGAAAGAATCGGTATGACCGAGTTTGGCTTAGGGTTTTGGTCATTTGTGGATATGGGAAAGTGGTTGAGGATTTTGGAGCATATCACTAAGCACATGAAGCAAGAGGCTCATTAAGCAACACCTCATCCCTCCTTGATAGTATTGGCTTTTCCTAAAGACTCAATGTGATCTTGGATCACTAAAATATAAAATGAAGAGTCTTGTGCTTTTGAGCTTGCGCCAATCCTTTGTCCTTAGCATTTTGAGGGTTCCACTTTCACATCCATGCCAAGCCAATCATTGAGCTTTCCTGAAATAATCATCTTGGAATAGCATTAGCTCAATGAGCTATATGTTGTTATGAATTACCAAAACCACCTAGGGATAGTTGCACTTTCAAAGGTTCATCAAACACACAAGAAGAAAGCATAAAAGAAAATAAACTAGCATGGATGATACAATGAAAAAGTATGAGCACCGACATCTGGCAATGAGTGTGTGTGAACATAAATGTAATGTAGGTGAGAAATACGTGCTCCCCCAAGCTTAGGCTTTTGGCCTAAGTTGGTCTATGGCCACGGCTGGCCTGGCTGATATCCATAATAATAGTTGTTGGGGTCGTACTGTGATGAGGAAGAAGAAGGCTCCGATTGCCACTGGTTGGCAATCATCTCCGGATCCCACTGATAGTTAGACTGTCGTGAAGGATCAAATTGTGGTTTCGGTTCTAGATCCTTGGCTGGTGCAGGGTTCCGGTAGGCGTGGATAGCTGTCAACGAAACAAGGTACTTGCCTACAGTCAAATCAAACAAAACAGGAGCAGGCAAGGTAATAGTCTCAGGTTGATGTTTATTAAAGAACAATTGATATTTAAGCTCTCCTGCCCTATTCTTAACAATAAAATCATGTGCCGCTATACTTTTATAATCTAAATAAACACGAGGCAACACTTTTTCCTCCTTCTCAGCATGCCTAATAAGTATGTTAAAATGTGCAGCTAGGCGTGTGGCATAGACACCTCCAAAGATGGGACCCTTAGTACGGTTCATACTTAACCGTCTAGCAATAATGCCGCCCATACTAAAAGTGTTATCACTGTATAAACCTTGGATCAAAATAATAATATCAGGGATACTAAGGTTTCCAGAGTTTCCGCGACCAATTAAGCAACGACTTGCAAATAATGCAAAGTAACGTAAGACAGGAAAATGTATGCTAGTGATTCGTGCATCGGAAACCTTCCTAGTTTCCCCTACAGTGATAGTATTAATAAATCCCTGCACATCATCATGATGTGGTTCTTATTTCTTGCCCCCAAAAGGGACTAAACAAATCCGACAAAAATCATAAAGTGATATCTCCTTATGCTCATCATATAAATGAAACTCCACCGTAGGTGGCGAGTTCCTAGAATGGAAATGAAAGTTTTGCACAAAGGTATTTGTGAGTAAGAGATACTGATCGCATTGGTCGTGGAGGAAAGCGGTGAGGCCTACATTATGAGCCAACTCATGAAAATCTTCATAGATCCCGACTGCTCTCAAGAAATCCTCAGAAGGCCATTCACACGCCCGAACCTCTGTGGTGCGCGGCAAATTATACTTAGGCTTCGGTGCCTTTTCCTTCGAGCTTTGGCTCGATGAGCCCCTCAATAATCTCCTCATCATTTTCTGAAAAATTCTGAAATTTTTAGTAACTTCAAAATAAAAGTAAACCAAAATCAATAATATTGATAGCAACTACTCCTACAAGTGCCTAGGGCCTATATCATGCATCAAAACTACTTTTGACCATATAAATTTGACATGCAAGCTCAAGAACAGGGTCACCTAAGCAACACAAATTTGCAATGAATAAAGCACTAGAACAAAACCTAATTGGACCAATGAAGGAGTCACATACCAAGGAAAAATCTCCCCAAGCAGTTTTGTGAGAGGTGCTTTGAGCAAGGAGATCGGAAATGGCAGCAAAACGAGCTTGGACTCGGGTTTGAGTTGGTTTTTCGTGTTTGGGGGAGGAAGATGAAGTGTGTGGCTGGAAGAATAAGTGGAGGAGGGCCACCGTGGGCCCACGAGGCAGGGGGGCGCGCCCTCCACCCTCATGGCAAGGTGGTTGGCCCCCCTGGTGTGTTCTTTGTTCCATAAATCGTCAAATATTCTATAAAAAATCAAATTTAATTTTTAGGGCATTCGGAGAACTTTTATTTTCGAGGTATTTTTATATTGCACGGATAATCAGATAACAGACAGAAAATTATTTATTTTTACTTTATTTCAACTAAATAACAGAAAGTATAGAGAGGGTACAGAAGGTTGTGCTTCTAGTTTCATCCATCTCATGCTCCTCAAAAGGAATCCATTAACAAGGTTGATCAAGTCTTGTTAACAAACCCATTCCGATTAACATGAAACCAGAGAAATTTCAAATAACACTAGGTTACCTCAACAGGGATATGCACATCCCCAATAATAAGTATATCATATTTCTTCTTGACAGTAAGAAGAGGAAATTCAAAACCTCCAAATATAATCGATGGAATTTTTCCGATAGAATTGATACTATGAACTTGAGGTTGTTTCCTCAGAAAGTGTATCGTATGCTCATTACCATTAACATGAAAAGTGACATTGCCTTTGTTGCAATCAATAACAGCCCCTGCAGTATTAAGAAAAGGTCTTCCAAGAATAATAGACATACTATCGTCCTCGGGAATATCAAGAATAACAAAGTCCGTTAAAATAGTAACGCTTGCAACTACAACAGGCACATCCTCACAAATACCGACAGGTATAGCAGTTGATTTATCAGCCATTTGCAAAGATATTTCAGTAGGTGTCAACTTATTCAAATCAAGTCTACGATATAAAGAGAGAGGCATAACACTAACACCGGCTCCAAGATCACATAAAGCAGTTTTAACATAGTTTCGTTTAATGGAGCATGGTATAGTGGGAACTCCTGGATCTCCAAGTTTCTTTGGTATTCCAGCCTTAAAAGTATAATTAGCAAGCATGGTGGAAATTTCAGCTTCCTGTATCTTTCTTTTATTTGTAATAATATCTTTCATGTACTTAGCATAAGGATTTGTTTTGAGTATATCAGTCAATCGCATACGCAAAAATATAGGTCTAATCATTTCAGCAAAGCGCTCAAAATCCTCATCATCCTTTTTCTTGGATGGTTTGGGAGGAAAAGGCATGGGTTTCTGAACCCAAGGTTCTCTTTCTTTACCATGTTTCCTAGCAACAAAGTCTTTCTTATCATAATGTTGATTCTTTGATTGTGGGTTATCAAGATCAACAGCAGGTTCAATTTCTACATCATTATCATTACTAGATTGAGCATTAATATGAACATCATCATTAACATTTTAATTAGGTTCATGTTCAATACCAGATTGTGTTTCAGCATCAGACATAGAGATATCATTTGGATTATCAGGTGGTTCAGCAATAGGTTCACTAGAAGTTTGCACAGTTCTATCATTTTTCTTTTTCTTCTTTTTAGAAGAACTAGGTGCATGAATTTTATTTCTCTGAGAACCTTGCTCAATTCTCTTAGGGTGGCCTTCAGGATACAAAGGTTCCTGAGTCATTCTACCAGTTCTAGTAGCTACTTTAACAGCATAATCATTTTTCTTACTATTCATCTCATTGAGCAATTCTTTTTGAGCTTTAAGTACTTGTTCTACTTGAGTGGTAACCATAGAAGCATGTTTGCTAACAAGTTTAAGTTCACCTCTAATATTAGCCATATAATCACCCAAGTATTTAATCATATCAACATCTTGTTTTAATTGTCTACCAAAATAAGCATTGAAGTCTTCTTGCTTAAACATAAAATTATCAAACTCATCCAAGCATTGACTAGCAATTTTAATAGGAGGGATTTTAGCTTTATCATATCTATAGAGAGAATTTACCTTTACTACCTGTGTCGGGTTATCGAGGTCTGGAGGTTCTTCAATAAATAAAGGATTAAGATCATATATTTCTTCATTAGGCGGTAAATTGAGACCATGTATTTCTTTAATAGGAGGTAAATTCTTAACATCTTCAGCTTTAATACCTTTTTCTTTCATAGATTTTTTGCCTCTTGCATATCTTCAAGACTGAGAAATAGAACACCTCTCTTCTTCGGAGTTGGTTTAGGAATAGGATCATTAATTGGAGAAGGAGCTGGCTCAAGAGGTGCCCAATTATTTTCATTTGTCAACATATTATTCAATAAGATTTCAGCTTCATCCGGTGTTATTTCCCTGAAAAGAGAACCAACACAACTATCTAGGTAATCTCTGGAAGCATCGGTTAGTCCATTATAAAAGATATCAAGTATTTCATTTTTCTTAAGAGGATGATCAGGCAAAGCATTAAGTAACTTGAGAAGCCTCCCCCAAGCTTGTGGGAGACTCTCTTCTTTAATTTGCACAAAGTTGTATATTTCCTTTAAAGCAACTTGTTTCTTATGCGCAGGGAAATATTTAGCAGAGAAGTAGTAAATCATATCCTGGGGACTACGCACACAACCAGTATCAAGAGAATTAAACCATATCTTAGCATTACCCTTTAGTGAGAACGGAAATATTTTAAGGATATAAAAGTAGAGAGATCTCTCATCATTAGTGAACAGGGTGGCTATATCATTTAATTTAGTAAGATGTGCTACAACAGTTTCAGATTAATAACCATGAAAAGGATTAGATTCAACCAAAGTAATTATATCAGGATCAACAGAGAATTCATAATCCTTATCAGCAACACATATAGGTGAAGTAGCAAAAGCAGGGTCAGGTCTCATCCTAGCATTTGTAGATTGCTTATTCCATTTAGCTAATAACCTTTTGAGTTCATATCTATCTTTGCAGGCTAAAATAGCTAAAGAAGCATCTTGATCAAATAAATAACCCTCAGGAATAACAAGTGATTCTTCATCGTCACTTTCATCTTCATAATCAGATTCAATATTTTCAATCTCTCTAGCCCTAGCAAGTTGTTCCTCGAGAAAATCACTAAGTGGCATAGTAGTGTCAAGCATAGAGGTAGTTTCATCATAAGTATCATGCATAGCAGAAGTAGCATCATCAATAACATGCGACATATTAGAACGAATAGTAGAAGCAGGTGTAGGTGTCGCAAGCTTACTCATAACAGAAGGTGAATCAAGTGCAGAGCTAGATGGCAGTTCCTTACCTCCCCTCGTAGTCGAGGGATAGATCTTAGTTTTTGGATCTCTCAAGTTCTTCATAGTGTCCAGCAGATATAAATCCCAAGTGACTCAAAGAGTAGAGCTATGCTCCCCGGCAACGGCGCCAGAAATTAGTCTTGATAACCCACAAGTATAGGGGATCGCAATAGCTTTTGAGGGTAGAGCGTTCAACCCAAATTTATTGATTCAACACAAGGAGAGCCAAAGAATATTCTCAAGTATTAGCAGCTGAGTTGTCAATTCAACCACACCTGGAAACTTAGTATCTGCAGCAAAGTGTTTAGTACCAAAGTAATATGATAGTGATGGTAACGGTAACAAAAGAGTAATGAAAGCTAAGTAATGTTTTGGTATTTTGTAGTGATTGTAACAATAGCAACGGGAAAGTAAATAAGCGTAAACTAGTATATGGAAAGCTCATAGGCATTGGATCAATGATGGATAATTATGCCAGATGCGGTTCATCATGTAACAGTCATAACATAGGGTGACACAGAACTAGCTCCAATTCATCAATGTAATGTAGGCATGTACTCCGAATATAGTCATACGTGCTTATGGAAAAGAACTTGCATGACATCTTTTGTCCTACCCTCCCGTGGCAGCGGGGTCCTAATGGAAACTAAGGGATATTAAGGCCTCCTTTTAATAGAGAACCGGAAGAAAGCATTAGCACATAGTGAATACATGAACTCCTCAAACTACGGTCATCACCGGTAAGTATCCCGATTATTGTCACTTCGGGGTTAACGGATCATAACACATAATAGGTGACTATAGACTTGCAAGATAGGATCTAGACCTCTCATATATTGATGAAAACATAATAGGTTCAGATCTGAAATCATGGCACTCGGGCCCTAGTGACAAGCATTAAGCATAGCAAAGTCATAGCAACATCAATCTCAGAACATAGTGGATACTAGGGATCAAACCCTAACAAAACTAACTCGATTACATGGTGAATCTCATCCAATCCATCACCGTCTAGCAAGCCTATGATGGAATTACTCACGCACGGCAGTAAGCATCATGAAATTGGTGATGGAGGATGGTTGATGATGACGAAGGCAACGAATCCCCCTCTCCGGAGCCCCGAACGGACTCCAGATCAGCCCTCGCGAGAGGTTTTAGGGCTTGGAGGCGGCTCCGTATCATAAAATGCGATGATTTCTTCTCTCCTATTTTTTCTCCCTGAAAGCAATTATATAGAGTTGGAGTTGGAGTCGGGGGGGGGGGGTCTCCAGGGGGCCCACGAGGTAGGGGGCGCGCCCTGGGGGGGCACCCTCGTGAGAAGGGTGTGGGGCCCCTGGTCTTCATCTTTGGTGAGGATTTTTTATTATTTATTGTAAGATATCCCGTGGAGTTTCAGGTCATTCCGAGAACTGTTGTTTTCTACACATAAAACAACATCATGGCAATTCTGCTGAAAACAACGTCAGTCCGGGTTAGTTCCATTCAAATCATACAAGTTAGAGTCCAAAACAAGGGCAAAAGTGTTTGGAAAAGTAGATACGTTGGAGACGTATCAACTCCCCCAAGCTTAAACCCTTGCTTGTCCTCAAGCAATTCAGTTGACAAACTGAAAGAAATAAAGAAAAAACTTTTACAAACTCTGTTTGCTCTTGTTGTTGTAAATATGTCAAGCTAGCATTCAAGTTTTCAGCAAAGATTATAACTAACCATATTTGCAATAATTCTCAGGTCTCATGATTACCCATATCAATAGCATAATCAACTAGCAAGCCATAATAATAAATATCGGATGACAACACTTTCTCAAAACAATCATAATATGATATAACAAGATGGTATCTCGCTAGCCCTTTCCGAGACCGCAAAACATAAATGCAGAGCACCTTTAAAGATCAAGGACTGACTAGACATTGTAATTCATGGTAAAAGAGATCCAATCATAGTCACACCCAATATAAATTAACAGTAATGAATGCAAATGACAACTGCGCTCTCCAGCTAGTGCTTTTTAATAAGAGGGTGATGACTCAACATAAAAGTAAATAGATAGGCCCTTCGCAGAGGGAAGAAGGGATTTGTAGAGGTGCCAGAGCTCGGTTTTGAAATAGAGGTGAATAACATTTTGAGCGGTATACTTTCATTGTCAACATAACAACCGAGAGATGCCGATATCTTCCATGCTACACACATTATAGGCGGTTCCCAAACAGAATGGTAAAGTTTATACTCCCCCTCCACCAACAAACATCAATCCATGGCTTTCTCGAAACAACGAGTGCCTCTAACATACATCAGGTCCCAGGGGGAGTTCTGTTTGCAATTATTTTGATTTAGTTTGCATAAAGCATGGGACTGGGCATCCCGGTGACCAGCCCTTTATCTCATGAATGAGGAGCGGAGTCCACTCCTCTTGAGAATAACCCGCCTAACATGGAAGATACAGACAACCCTAGTTGATACATGAGCTATTCGAGCATACAAAACAGGATGATTATTTGAAGGTTTAGAGTTTGGCACATACAAATTTACTTGGAACGGCAGGTAGATATCGCATATAGGAAGGTATAGTGGACTCATGTGGAATAACTTTGGGATTTAAGGAGTTTGGATGCACAAGCAGTATTCCTGCTTAGTACAGGTGAAGGCTAGCAAAAGACTGGGAAGCGACCAACTAGAGAGCGACAACAGCCATGTACATGCATTAAAATTAATAAACATTGGATGCAAGCATGAGTAGGATATAATCCACCATGAACATAAATATCGTGAAGGCTATGTTGATTGTTTCAACTACATGCGTGAACATGTGCCAAGTCAAGTCACTTAAATCATTCAGAGAGGGATACCACCCTATCATACCACATCATAACCATTTTAATAGCATGTTGGCACGCAAGGTAAATCATTATAACTCATAGTTAATCAAGCATGTCACAAGCAACGATGATCTCTAACTATCATTGCAAACACTTTTATTCATAACAAGCTGAATCAAGAACGATGAACTCATCATATTTACAAAAACAAAAGAGGTCGAGTTCATACCAGCTTTTCTCATCTCAGTCAGTCCATCATATATCATCATAATTGCCTTTCACTTGCACGGCCGAACGACGTGAATAATAATAAGAGTGCATGTGCATTGGACTAAGCTAGAATCTGCGAGCATTCAATAAACAGGAGAAGACAAGGCAATATGGGCTCTTTTGTCAGATAAACAATAATGCATATAAGAGCCACTTCAACAATTTAATCAAGGTCTTCTCCCACAGACCCCCAATGAAAAGAAAAGAAATAAAACTATTTACACGGGAAAGCTCCCAACAAGCAAAAGAAGAACAAGAAATATTTTTGGATTTTCTTTTTAATTACTACTACAACATGGAAAGTAAATTAATTAAAAGCTACAACTATTTTTTGGTTTTTTCTTAAGGTTGTAGGATCGAAAGTATGTCTAGAGGGGGGGTGATTAGACTACTTGACCAAATAAAAACTTAACCTTTTCCCAATTTTAGTTCTTGGCAGATTTTAGCTATTTTAGGACAAGTCAAGCAATCATCACACAATTCAAGCAAGCATGCAAAGAGTATATTGGCAGTGGAAAGTAAAGCATGCAACTTGCAAGAATGTAAAGGGAAGGGTTTGGAGAATTCAAACGCAATTGGAGACACGGATGTTTTTCCCGTGGTTCGGATAGGTGGTGCTATCCTACATCCACGTTGATGGAGACTTCAACCCACGAAGGGTAACGGTTGCGCGAGTCCACGGAGGGCTCCACCCACGAAGGGTCCACGAAGTAGCAACCTTGTCTATCCTACCATGGCCATCGCCCACGAAGGACTTGCCTCACTAGCGGTAGATCTTCATGAAGTAGGCGATCTCCTTGCCCTTACAAACTCCTTGGTTCAACTCCACAATCTTGTTGGAGGCTCCCAAGTGACACCTAGCCAATCTAGGAGACACCACTCTCCAAGAAGTAACAAATGGTGTGTTGATGATGAACTCCTTGCTCTTGTGCTTCAAATGATAGTCTCCCCAACACTCAACTCTCTCTCATAGGATTTGGATCTGGTGGAAAGCAACTTGGGGAAGGCTAGAGATCAAGATTCATATGGTAGGAATGGAATATCTTGGTCTCAACACATGAGTAGGTGGTTCTCTCTCAGAACATATGAGTTGGAATTGTGTATGTGTTCTGATGGCTCTCTCCACGAATGAAGAGGAGGTGGAGGGGTATATATAGCCTCCACACAAAATCCAACTGTTACACACAATCTACCAATCTCGGTGGGACCGAATCAACAAACTCGGTCGGACCGAAAAGGTAAACCTAGTGACCGTTAGAGATTTTCGGTGGGACTGACATGCAACTCGGTAGGACCGATTCTGTTAGGGTTTGGGCATAACGTAATCTCGGTGAGACCGATTACACAAACTCGGTGAGACCGATTACACAAACTCGGTGAGACCGAGTTTGGTAATAAGCTAACCAGAGAGTTGGTCAGGTAAACTCGGTGGGACCGATTTGCTCTTTCGGTGAGACCGAAAAGTTACAAAAAGGAAACAGGGAGTTTTCATTGCAATCTCGGTGGGACCGATTCGCTCTTTCGGTGAGACCGAAAAGTTACGAAAGGGAAACAAAGAGTTTGCAATCCCATCTCGGTGAGACCGAGATCCCTATCAGTAGGACCGAATTGCTAGGGTTTGGCAGTGGCTTATGACAAGTGAAACTCGGTGGCGCCGGATAGAAAGAATTGGTATGACCGAGTTTGGCTTAGGGTTTAGGTCATTTGTGGATATGGGAAAGTGGTTGAGGATTTTGGAGCATATCACTAAGCACATGAAGCAAGAGGCTCATTAAGCAACACCTCATCCCTCCTTGATAGTATTGGCTTTTCCTAAAGACTCAATGTGATCTTGGATCACTAAAATATAAAATGAAGAGTCTTGAGCTTTTGAGCTTGCGCCAATCCTTTGTCCTTAGCATTTTGAGGGTTCCACTTTCACATCCATGCCAAGCCAATCATTGAGCTTTCCTGAAATAATCATCTTGGAATAGCATTAGCTCAATGAGCTATATGTTGTTATGAATTACCAAAACCACCTAGGGATAGTTGCACTTTCAATCTCCCCCTTTTTGGTAATTGATGACAACATATAGATCAAAGCTTCGACAAATGATAATAGCATGAAATATATCGTCGCTTTGAGAAGTATGTGATAAGTAAGAGCTCCCCCTAAATTTGTGCATATTTAAAATTTGCTTTGGACTGCAAATGCACAAAGAGTTAGAGTCATGGGTTACTCTTCCATGTCACATACATCTTGGTGGAGCACTTAAAATGATAAGAATGAAATACATGCACTCATCACCAAGAATAGTGAATGATCACATAAGATAGATAGGATAATAGCATTAAGCAAGCATTAAGTGTAGCTTATGATCAAACACATGATCATCAATGTCTCACAGATAATGACATAGTATCTCACACAAAAGCAAACGAAGTTCGAAAAAACACCAAATAAAGCAAGAGAGAATAAAAGCAACACTCTCTCTCGAAGCCTATGATCTATACATTTTCTCCCCCTTTGGCAACAAGTTACCAAAAAGTTCCTAGAAAATGCATAGTGCTACGTCGACACTCAGGCTTGATCTTCAGGTGGTGGTGGAGTCCGGAGCACTCCAAGGACGAAGCCTTCTGTAGACATGGTCGGAGTCGAGGCTGAAGTGGACGCTGGAGCTGGTGGAACTGAGGCTGTGGCTGGTGCAGAGGCGGTTGCTCTTGTGTCAGGAACTGGCACTGCAGACGACCTCGGACCTCGTGGCACTCTGGCAAAAGCATCAGTTGTGGTCTTGCCTCTCCTCTCCTACATGTCATCCTGGAGCTGCTCCACTGCAGTCTGAATCTCTGTCACTTTGACATCCAAGTCATAGAACTTTTGTTCCATGATCCTCTCTAAGCTTGCCAGGTTTTGAGTTAGGGTGGCTAGTCCTTGCTCAATCCGCAGGGTGGATGCAATCAAGTAACCAAGCTGCTCTTGTTTGGTTTTCAGGAAATATTCAGATGCCTCCTCTTGAGTAGGCATCTTGGCAGCTTTCTCCTTCCTTGCTTTCTCCTTCTTGGCTTGTGCTTGGGCAGATGATGGCTCATTCTCAGTCATAACAACTTGGTTATCTTCAAAATCTGGACGGATGGGCAGGTGTTCCTTGTCCAATAAATATATGCCCGTGCCCATCTTGGAGTTGATGAGCTCCTGAATTTGTGGGGCATACCCACAACTCCTCTTCTGGTCTGCTGCTGTCCTCTTGATTGTTTCTATCATAAGGCTCATGACTTTGAATTTCTGTGGCACGTCAAAGATATGAAGCAAGTTGATTGCATGGCCTCTGATCATCTTGTGATCTCTAGACTTGGGCAATAAGGTGTGCCTCAGTATCCAATTGATTGTTGGTAGCCCTGATAGAAGATAGTGTACTGAGCCAAACTTGAACGTATCAAGTGCTTCATTTGGAATCTCCTTGTACATGTTTGACATTGAGTTGTGGTCCATCTTCTTCTTGGCATAAACGTCCAAGTCATCTGCTTGCTCTTCTGGGGCATTAATCAGCTGAGCCCATTCAGCAACTGTAGACTCGTACCTCATACCCTCTGACATCCAAATTATCCTACCATCTGGATAAAAATGGGCTGTGGAGTAGAACTGCATGATGAGTTCCTCGTTCCACTTTGTGAGCTTCTGCCCAACAAAGTCCTCTACTCCACACGCCTTGAAGCTGTCCTGCACTCCAGGGTAGTACTCTTCATTGTCCTTGATGTATTGCCAATCGACCCATCTCATATCATAGACTATTGGCTTCTTGTCTAGCAGCACTGTCTCATAAAAATCTTGCTGCTCCTTGGTGTGAAACCTGTAGTCAACTGCAGTCCTTCTCCTTGAAGCATTCGGGTCTACTTCTCTCCACTTCCTCAGCCCTGAATCTCTCCTGAGCTTCATATCCTCAGCCACAGGATGAGCATCGTTGTGGTCTGGGATCTTGGGCTTGAGCTTTCTAAGAACATTCTCTTCCTCTTCTTCTGCAGCTTCAGGCACTGGGGCCTTGTTCTTCTCAGTAGCTGGGATGCTTCTTGTATTTCTCTTTGGCTTTGGCTTTGGAGCTGGCTTGGCATTGGAAGCAGCTGCCCCTAATCTTATGGCATCACCCATCAGCTTGGGTGCCTTTGGTGCTGGTGTAGCTACCTCTTCTTCTTCCTCCTCATCTTCCATGATTGAAGCTTTGCCAAGCACTCTGGCTACAGTTTTCTTCACCCTTTCTTTCCTCTTCTTGCCTTCAGCAGCAACTGGCTCTATGGGAGTGGGCTACTCAGTTGAAGCTCTGGCCTTTGACATAGGCTGCCTGCCTGCAGGCCTTTTGATCTGCATCCCTTGTTTTATGCCCTGTGCTGGCTCAACTCTCTTGGAAGTTGCTTCCTCTTCTGCCACATAATCCTCATCTTCTGAATCTGAGGTTCTCTTCTTTCTCTGTCTTGTGGCAGCTTTAGGCAGATTGCTAGGGGTGCTCCTGCTGCCATCATCTGAGGAACTTGAGGGACTAGTGCCCTCACTCATCTGCACTTGCTGCTCTGACAAGTTCTGGCTATCACTTTGGTCTGACTTGATGCAAACTCTGACTGTTGACCCTGTGAATAGGTTATAGATGAGATAGAGTGGATGAGCATCACAAAATGCAGAGATTTTTGCAAAAAAATAATTCAAAAACTTAGTTTTAGTTTCCCACTGAAAGCATCTTGGATCTACCGATTTCTAAACTCAGTGATACCGAAGCAGTTTTGGAACCTAAACTAGTGAACTCGGTCAGACCGAGTCACAGTTCGGTGGCACCGAGACTGCTAGGGTTTCACAGATTTCCAAAATCGGTCACACCGATAAGTAATTCTCGGTCAGACCGAGTCTCACTTGTGCAATGGCATAAGCCAAATCGGTGGGACCGAGTTTTTCAACTCGGTGGGTCTGAGATGGTTTCGGCGGAAACCTAACCCTAAAATTTTGGAATTAAACCTAATCTACGAGTTCATTGACTGGATAGGAGCTTATCAAACGTGGCAAGAATCATGATGATCACAATGTGCTAGGATTCGGATTGGAGAATAGCACAAAGATCGAGTCCATACCCTAGTTCAGCGGAGACTCGCTACGGCGGCAACGGCGGGGTCTAATTCCTGTTGACAGCGACGGACACCAGCGACTGGAGGCGGCTGGCAGCGAGAAGACGATCCGGAGACCAAGTTGGCAGAGCAGGCTATCGCGCGGGCGCAGGGGTTCGGAGAAATTTCCAAATTTTTGCCCATGACTATATATAGCCCGACCCTGTCGGTGTGACCGAGTGGAACAACTCGGTGGCACCGAGATGCAAAACTGTATACAGTTGTTGCAACTCGGTGTGACCGAATGGTTCAAATCGGTTGCACCGAGATCGAAAACCTAGATCAACTTAATGATCTCGATAGGACCAAAAGTGGGGAATCGGTCAGACTGAGAATCACAAAGAGGTTTTGGAAGTTTAAGTCTATGACGAATCGGGGACTCCGAGCGCTCCTCACACAGAGTGGATCGAATCTGACTTGATCAAATTTTGTGATGCAGCATGAATAGAGTTTGAGACAAGAAAAGCATAGATAGCTAGAGGAGGTTCTTAGGCATTCTTGTCCATCCACTTGGCAAAAGGAAATAAAACCAAACAATCAAAACAACAAGTGGATGTCCTCGAATGAGTAAAATATGCAACCAACATGCTCACACAATAAGATGGCAAATAAAATATGTGACAAAGCATGCACAACCAATTCTAGCATCTATCAAGCAATTTGCGATGACTAGGTCATCTATATATGAGTATATTGACTTAGGAGTCAAGTGAGAACACTTGATCATAGGTCATACTCATCGTTTAAGCTCAAGTGGGGTTACCACTTTTACATAAAGCATTGTTGTGTTCACATCTTTAGAGTTGCTTTAGCTCAAGTCTTAGAGTAAAGCTCCCCCTAGATGTGATATCCCCCCTAAGAGGGATGAACTAACCTTGGGTTTTGTCGATGATGACTTCATGTAGATGTTGAAGATGTGGATGCTCAATGTTGATGTAGATCACTTGGAGCTATCCATTTGAGTGAATTGCACTTTCAATACCTACATGGGTTAGTCCCACAAGGAACAAACAAGGATATCCATAGACATAGAGTGATGCACACACAAGATGATGTCCATGAAAACTTTTAGGTTACCTTGTCCCTTGTCTTACCAACAAGAGGGTTTGTGACTCCTTGAACTAGTGCAAGATGTGGAAGTTGATTGCACTTGTTCTTGCCATAATGATAAGAGTGAAGTATGTTGGCGGAGTCACCCTCAAGAACTCTCTAGTTCTTCTTCTTTTGGATCCACACCATATTGATGGGAATCCTTGGAGTTGTAGTCGTACTTGATGAAGTGGAACTTGAAGTAGTCTTGGGAATCCACTTGACTAAGATCTTAGGAGCTTCTTCAAATGCATCAATCTTCTCTTGAAGCTTGTCCTTGCCTTTTTGCTTGTAGTCTTGTGGTGGAAGATCATCTTGAGCTTGTGTCCCCTTGAAGGAAGTATCATACTTCTCTTGTTGAGGAACAAACTTTGTCTTGGGGTATTGATCTTCTTCCCACTCAACTCCATTGGCATTGAACTTTCGTTCAAAACCAACACCTTGATTCTTCCGGTGCATTCCTTGCTTGCGCACAATTTCCTCGAATTGCTTACTCCCGGCAAGGCTTTTGTACACTCCTTTCTCTATAATTCCCTTCAATAAGCTATTTTCTTGCTCAAGTGTAACTTGGCTAAGAGAATCATTAGTGGAATCAAGAGAACTACTAGAAGCAACAATATTGGATTTAGCATGATCATTGTTACTACTAGAGGAAGAATCTTTCTTGTTCTTGTTACTAGACTTGACTTGAGGCATGTAAGTGGATAAGAGTAAACGCTTGGCAATGTAAGAAGAAATTGCGGAGATCATCATTGATTGCTTTTTAAAACTCATGCTCTTGTTCAAGATTGAGCTTTTCAAAGCGTAATTTCTCATGAGCTCTTAAAAGTTCTCGATGATCTTCGAAGATAGTTTCATGAGCTAACTTAAGAGTGTTTAGTTCTTTAGTTAGAGCGTCAATCTTCTCCTTATCATTGTCATTCGTTTTATCTTGATTAGCATGATTAATTGACGTTTCATCATAGTATTCATCACTAGAGTTGTCAACAAGCAAATCATCATCACCTAACAAGTCATCTTCATCACTATTAAAATCAACATACTCGGGGTGTGTTACCTTAGGACCTTTGGCCATGAGGCATCTTCCAATTCCTTCATTTGGTGAGTCAAATATGTCGTAGGAGTTGGATGACACAAGTGCTAGACCGGCAACACCTTCATCTTGAGTATCTTCGGAGTCGGAGTGATAACTTCTCTCGGAGTGGCTGTCGGAGTCGGAGCCGGATACCCATTCACCAACATGAGCTTGATGTCTTCGTTTTGTGTAGCTCCTTGATGATTTTTCCTTCCTTTCCGAATCCTTGCTTCTCCGTGAGTATCTTCGTTCATAACGATCATCTCTACTCCTTCTCTCTCTTGGTGGTGATTCTTTGCTTCTTCTTTTTGGAGAATCTTCTCTTCTCTTGTAGGGAGCCGTACACTCATTGGAATAGTGTCCGGGTCTTCCACAATTGTAGCAGTTTCGCTCTCGACTAGAAGATCTTTTGTCATTGTAGGACCTTGACTTGAAGCTTCTATCTTTGCTTCTACTCTTGTAGAACTTGTTGAAGTTCTTCACCATTAAGCTCAATTCTTCGTTGAACTTTTGTTTCTCACTTGATGATGTAGGGGCTTCACATGAGGCTTTGTAGGCACCACTTGATTTGTTGTGAAGTTCCTCTTTATCCTTAAGTGACATCTCATGAGCAACAATTCTTCCAATCACTTCCGTTGGCTTGAGATCTTTGTAATTGGGCATCATTTGGATCAATGTGCACACGGTATCATATTTTCAATCCAAGGCTCTTAGAATCTTCTTGATGATGAATCTATCGGTCATCTCTTCACTCCCTAAGCCGGCAATCTCATTTGTGATGAGAGCAAGCCTAGAGTACATTTCAGCGATATCTTCACCATCCTTCATTTTGAACTTGTCAAGTTGACTTTGAAGCACATCCAACTTGGATTCCTTGACGGAGTCGGTACCTTCGTGCATATCATCAAAGTGTCCCAGATTTCCTTTGCATTCTCAAGACGGCTGATTTTGTTGAATTCTTCGGGGCACAATCCGTTGAAGAGAATATCACAAGCTTGAGCATTGTATTGCAACATCTTCAACTCATCCGCGGTAGCTTCACGGTTTGGTTCTCTCCCATCAAAGAAGTCACCTTGCAAACCAACACACACAATAGTCCAAACGGCGGGGTTATGTCCAAGAATATGCATTTTCATTTTATGCTTCCAACTAGCAAAATTAGTACCATCAAAGTAAGGACCTCTACGGTGATAATTTCCCTCACTAGACGCCATACTCTCCTAGGTTGTGAAACCAAGGCTATGACCACCAAAAGCTATGGAGATCAAAGCAAATGGAGACCAAGGCTCTAATACCACTTATAGCATCGAAAGTATGTCTAGAGGGGGGGGGTGATTAGACTACTTGACCGAATAAAAACTTAACCTTTTCCCAATTTTAGTTCTTCGCAGATTTTAGCTATTTTAGGACAAGTCAAGCAATCATCACACAATTCAAGCAAGCATGCAAAGAGTATATTGGCAGTGGAAAGTAAAGCATGCAACTTGCAAGAATGTAAAGGGAAGGGTTTGGAGAATTCAAACGCAATTGGAGACATGGATGTTTTTCCCGTGGTTCGGATAGGTGGTGCTATCCTACATCCACGTTGATGGAGACTTCAACCCACAAAGGGTAATGGTTGCGCGAGTCCACGGAGGGCTCCACCCACGAAGGGTCCACGAAGTAGCAACCTTGTCTATCCCACCATGGCCATCGCCCACGAAGGACTTGCCTCACTAGCGGTAGATCTTCACGAAGTAGGCGATCTCCTTGCCCTTACAAACTCCTTGGTTCAACTCCACAATCTTGTCGGAGGCTCCCAAGTGACACATAGCCAATCTAGGAGACACCACTCTCCAAGTAGTAACAAATGGTGTGTTGATGATGAACTCCTTGCTCTTGTGCTTCAAATGATAGTCTCCCCAACACTCAACTCTCTCTCATAGGATTTGGATCTGGTGGAAAGAAGATTTTTGTGGAAAGCAACTTGGGGAAGGCTAGAGATCAAGATTCATATGGTAGGAATGGAATATCTTGGTCTCAACACATGAGTAGGTGGTTCTCTCTCAGAACATATGAGTTGGAATTGTGTATGTGTTCTGATGGCTCTCTCCACGAATGAAGAGGAGGTGGAGGGGTATATATAGCCTCCACACAAAATCCAACCGTTACACACAATCTACCAATCTCGGTGGGACCGAATCAACAAACTCGGTCGGACCGAAAAGGTAAACCTAGTGACCGTTAGAGATTTTCGGTGGGACTGACATGCAACTCGGTAGGACCGATTCTGTTAGGGTTTGGGCATAACGTAATCTCGGTGAGACCGATTACACAAACTCGGTGAGACCGAGTTTGGTCATAAGCTAACCAGAGAGTTGGTCAGGTAAACTCGGTGGGACCGATTTGCTCTTTCGGTGAGACCGAAAAGTTACAAAAAGGAAACAGGGAGTTTTCATTGCAATCTCGGTGGGACCGATTCGCTCTTTCGGTGAGACCGAAAAGTTACGAAAGGGAAACAAAGAGTTTGCAATCCCATCTCGATGAGACCGAGATCCCTATCGGTAGGACCGAATTGCTAGGGTTTGGCAGTGGCTTATGACAAGTGAAACTCGGTGGCGCCGGATAGAAAGAATCGGTATGACCGAGTTTGGCTTAGGGTTTTGGTCATTTGTGGATATGGGAAAGTGGTTGAGGATTTTGGAGCATATCACTAAGCACATGAAGCAAGAGGCTCATTAAGCAACACCTCATCCCTCCTTGATAGTATTGGCTTTTCCTAAAGACTCAATGTGATCTTGGATCACTAAAATATAAAATGAAGAGTCTTGTGCTTTTGAGCTTGCGCCAATCCTTTGTCCTTAGCATTTTGAGGGTTCCACTTTCACATCCATGCCAAGCCAATCATTGAGCTTTCCTGAAATAATCATCTTGGAATAGCATTAGCTCAATGAGCTATATGTTGTTATGAATTACCAAAACCACCTAGGGATAGTTGCACTTTCAAAGGTTCATCAAACACACAAGAAGAAAGCATAAAAGAAAATAAACTAGCATGGATGATACAATGAAAAAGTATGAGCACCGACATCTGGCAATGAGTGTGTGTGAACATAAATGTAATGTAGGTGAGAAATACGTGCTCCCCCAAGCTTAGGCTTTTGGCCTAAGTTGGTCTATGGCCACGGCTGGCCTGGCTGATATCCATAATAATAGTTGTTGGGGTCGTACTGTGATGAGGAAGAAGAAGGCTCCGATTGCCACTGGTTGGCAATCATCTCCGGATCCCACTGATAGTTAGACTGTCGTGAAGGATCAAATTGTGGTTTCGGTTCTAGATCCTTGGCTGGTGCAGGGTTCCGGTAGGCGTGGATAGCTGTCAACGAAACAAGGTACTTGCCTACAGTCAAATCAAACAAAACAGGAGCAGGCAAGGTAATAGTCTCAGGTTGATGTTTATTAAAGAACAATTGATATTTAAGCTCTCCTGCCCTATTCTTAACAATAAAATCATGTGCCGCTATACTTTTATAATCTAAATAAACACGAGGCAACACTTTTTCCTCCTTCTCAGCATGCCTAATAAGTATGTTAAAATGTGCAGCTAGGCGTGTGGCATAGACACCTCCAAAGATGGGACCCTTAGTACGGTTCATACTTAACCGTCTAGCAATAATGCCGCCCATACTAAAAGTGTTATCACTGTATAAACCTTGGATCAAAATAATAATATCAGGGATACTAAGGTTTCCAGAGTTTCCGCGACCAATTAAGCAACGACTTGCAAATAATGCAAAGTAACGTAAGACAGGAAAATGTATGCTAGTGATTCGTGCATCGGAAACCTTCCTAGTTTCCCCTACAGTGATAGTATTAATAAATCCCTGCACATCATCATGATGTGGTTCTTATTTCTTGCCCCCAAAAGGGACTAAACAAATCCGACAAAAATCATAAAGTGATATCTCCTTATGCTCATCATATAAATGAAACTCCACCGTAGGTGGCGAGTTCCTAGAATGGAAATGAAAGTTTTGCACAAAGGTATTTGTGAGTAAGAGATACTGATCGCATTGGTCGTGGAGGAAAGCGGTGAGGCCTACATTATGAGCCAACTCATGAAAATCTTCATAGATCCCGACTGCTCTCAAGAAATCCTCAGAAGGCCATTCACACGCCCGAACCTCTGTGGTGCGCGGCAAATTATACTTAGGCTTCGGTGCCTTTTCCTTCGAGCTTTGGCTCGATGAGCCCCTCAATAATCTCCTCATCATTTTCTGAAAAATTCTGAAATTTTTAGTAACTTCAAAATAAAAGTAAACCAAAATCAATAATATTGATAGCAACTACTCCTACAAGTGCCTAGGGCCTATATCATGCATCAAAACTACTTTTGACCATATAAATTTGACATGCAAGCTCAAGAACAGGGTCACCTAAGCAACACAAATTTGCAATGAATAAAGCACTAGAACAAAACCTAATTGGACCAATGAAGGAGTCACATACCAAGGAAAAATCTCCCCAAGCAGTTTTGTGAGAGGTGCTTTGAGCAAGGAGATCGGAAATGGCAGCAAAACGAGCTTGGACTCGGGTTTGAGTTGGTTTTTCGTGTTTGGGGGAGGAAGATGAAGTGTGTGGCTGGAAGAATAAGTGGAGGAGGGCCACCGTGGGCCCACGAGGCAGGGGGGCGCGCCCTCCACCCTCATGGCAAGGTGGTTGGCCCCCCTGGTGTGTTCTTTGTTCCATAAATCGTCAAATATTCTATAAAAAATCAAATTTAATTTTTAGGGCATTCGGAGAACTTTTATTTTCGAGGTATTTTTATATTGCACGGATAATCAGATAACAGACAGAAAATTATTTATTTTTACTTTATTTCAACTAAATAACAGAAAGTATAGAGAGGGTACAGAAGGTTGTGCTTCTAGTTTCATCCATCTCATGCTCCTCAAAAGGAATCCATTAACAAGGTTGATCAAGTCTTGTTAACAAACCCATTCCGATTAACATGAAACCAGAGAAATTTCAAATAACACTAGGTTACCTCAACAGGGATATGCACATCCCCAATAATAAGTATATCATATTTCTTCTTGACAGTAAGAAGAGGAAATTCAAAACCTCCAAATATAATCGATGGAATTTTTCCGATAGAATTGATACTATGAACTTGAGGTTGTTTCCTCAGAAAGTGTACCGTATGCTCATTACCATTAACATGAAAAGTGACATTGCCTTTGTTGCAATCAATAACAGCCCCTGCAGTATTAAGAAAAGGTCTTCCAAGAATAATAGACATACTATCGTCCTCGGGAATATCAAGAATAACAAAGTCCGTTAAAATAGTAACGCTTGCAACTACAACAGGCACATCCTCACAAATACCGACAGGTATAGCAGTTGATTTATCAGCCATTTGCAAAGATATTTCAGTAGGTGTCAACTTATTCAAATCAAGTCTACGATATAAAGAGAGAGGCATAACACTAACACCGGCTCCAAGATCACATAAAGCAGTTTTAACATAGTTTCGTTTAATGGAGCATGGTATAGTGGGAACTCCTGGATCTCCAAGTTTCTTTGGTATTCCAGCCTTAAAAGTATAATTAGCAAGCATGGTGGAAATTTCAGCTTCCTGTATCTTTCTTTTATTTGTAATAATATCTTTCATGTACTTAGCATAAGGATTTGTTTTGAGTATATCAGTCAATCGCATACGCAAAAATATAGGTCTAATCATTTCAGCAAAGCGCTCAAAATCCTCATCATCCTTTTTCTTGGATGGTTTGGGAGGAAAAGGCATGGGTTTCTGAACCCAAGGTTCTCTTTCTTTACCATGTTTCCTAGCAACAAAGTCTTTCTTATCATAATGTTGATTCTTTGATTGTGGGTTATCAAGATCAACAGCAGGTTCAATTTCTACATCATTATCATTACTAGATTGAGCATTAATATGAACATCATCATTAACATTTTAATTAGGTTCATGTTCAATACCAGATTGTGTTTCAGCATCAGACATAGAGATATCATTTGGATTATCAGGTGGTTCAGCAATAGGTTCACTAGAAGTTTGCACAGTTCTATCATTTTTCTTTTTCTTCTTTTTAGAAGAACTAGGTGCATGAATTTTATTTCTCTGAGAACCTTGCTCAATTCTCTTAGGGTGGCCTTCAGGATACAAAGGTTCCTGAGTCATTCTACCAGTTCTAGTAGCTACTTTAACAGCATAATCATTTTTCTTACTATTCATCTCATTGAGCAATTCTTTTTGAGCTTTAAGTACTTGTTCTACTTGAGTGGTAACCATAGAAGCATGTTTGCTAACAAGTTTAAGTTCACCTCTAATATTAGCCATATAATCACCCAAGTATTTAATCATATCAACATCTTGTTTTAATTGTCTACCAAAATAAGCATTGAAGTCTTCTTGCTTAAACATAAAATTATCAAACTCATCCAAGCATTGACTAGCAATTTTAATAGGAGGGATTTTAGCTTTATCATATCTATAGAGAGAATTTACCTTTACTACCTGTGTCGGGTTATCGAGGTCTGGAGGTTCTTCAATAAATAAAGGATTAAGATCATATATTTCTTCATTAGGCGGTAAATTGAGACCATGTATTTCTTTAATAGGAGGTAAATTCTTAACATCTTCAGCTTTAATACCTTTTTCTTTCATAGATTTTTTGCCTCTTGCATATCTTCAAGACTGAGAAATAGAACACCTCTCTTCTTCGGAGTTGGTTTAGGAATAGGATCATTAATTGGAGAAGGAGCTGGCTCAAGAGGTGCCCAATTATTTTCATTTGTCAACATATTATTCAATAAGATTTCAGCTTCATCCGGTGTTATTTCCCTGAAAAGAGAACCAACACAACTATCTAGGTAATCTCTGGAAGCATCGGTTAGTCCATTATAAAAGATATCAAGTATTTCATTTTTCTTAAGAGGATGATCAGGCAAAGCATTAAGTAACTTGAGAAGCCTCCCCCAAGCTTGTGGGAGACTCTCTTCTTTAATTTGCACAAAGTTGTATATTTCCTTTAAAGCAACTTGTTTCTTATGCGCAGGGAAATATTTAGCAGAGAAGTAGTAAATCATATCCTGGGGACTACGCACACAACCAGTATCAAGAGAATTAAACCATATCTTAGCATTACCCTTTAGTGAGAACGGAAATATTTTAAGGATATAAAAGTAGAGAGATCTCTCATCATTAGTGAACAGGGTGGCTATATCATTTAATTTAGTAAGATGTGCTACAACAGTTTCAGATTAATAACCATGAAAAGGATTAGATTCAACCAAAGTAATTATATCAGGATCAACAGAGAATTCATAATCCTTATCAGCAACACATATAGGTGAAGTAGCAAAAGCAGGGTCAGGTCTCATCCTAGCATTTGTAGATTGCTTATTCCATTTAGCTAATAACCTTTTGAGTTCATATCTATCTTTGCAGGCTAAAATAGCTAAAGAAGCATCTTGATCAAATAAATAACCCTCAGGAATAACAAGTGATTCTTCATCGTCACTTTCATCTTCATAATCAGATTCAATATTTTCAATCTCTCTAGCCCTAGCAAGTTGTTCCTCGAGAAAATCACTAAGTGGCATAGTAGTGTCAAGCATAGAGGTAGTTTCATCATAAGTATCATGCATAGCAGAAGTAGCATCATCAATAACATGCGACATATTAGAACGAATAGTAGAAGCAGGTGTAGGTGTCGCAAGCTTACTCATAACAGAAGGTGAATCAAGTGCAGAGCTAGATGGCAGTTCCTTACCTCCCCTCGTAGTCGAGGGATAGATCTTAGTTTTTGGATCTCTCAAGTTCTTCATAGTGTCCAGCAGATATAAATCCCAAGTGACTCAAAGAGTAGAGCTATGCTCCCCGGCAACGGCGCCAGAAATTAGTCTTGATAACCCACAAGTATAGGGGATCGCAATAGCTTTTGAGGGTAGAGCGTTCAACCCAAATTTATTGATTCAACACAAGGAGAGCCAAAGAATATTCTCAAGTATTAGCAGCTGAGTTGTCAATTCAACCACACCTGGAAACTTAGTATCTGCAGCAAAGTGTTTAGTACCAAAGTAATATGATAGTGATGGTAACGGTAACAAAAGAGTAATGAAAGCTAAGTAATGTTTTGGTATTTTGTAGTGATTGTAACAATAGCAACGGGAAAGTAAATAAGCGTAAACTAGTATATGGAAAGCTCATAGGCATTGGATCAATGATGGATAATTATGCCAGATGCGGTTCATCATGTAACAGTCATAACATAGGGTGACACAGAACTAGCTCCAATTCATCAATGTAATGTAGGCATGTACTCCGAATATAGTCATACGTGCTTATGGAAAAGAACTTGCATGACATCTTTTGTCCTACCCTCCCGTGGCAGCGGGGTCCTAATGGAAACTAAGGGATATTAAGGCCTCCTTTTAATAGAGAACCGGAAGAAAGCATTAGCACATAGTGAATACATGAACTCCTCAAACTACGGTCATCACCGGTAAGTATCCCGATTATTGTCACTTCGGGGTTAACGGATCATAACACATAATAGGTGACTATAGACTTGCAAGATAGGATCTAGACCTCTCATATATTGATGAAAACATAATAGGTTCAGATCTGAAATCATGGCACTCGGGCCCTAGTGACAAGCATTAAGCATAGCAAAGTCATAGCAACATCAATCTCAGAACATAGTGGATACTAGGGATCAAACCCTAACAAAACTAACTCGATTACATGGTGAATCTCATCCAATCCATCACCGTCTAGCAAGCCTATGATGGAATTACTCACGCACGGCAGTAAGCATCATGAAATTGGTGATGGAGGATGGTTGATGATGACGAAGGCAACGAATCCCCCTCTCCGGAGCCCCGAACGGACTCCAGATCAGCCCTCCCGAGAGGTTTTAGGGCTTGGCGGTGGCTCCTAATCGTAAAACTCGATGATTTCTTCTTTGCTATTTTTTTCTCCCCGAAAGCAGTTATATAGAGTTGGAGTTGGAGTCGGGGGGTCTCCAGGGGGGCCCACGAGGTAGGGGGCACGCCCTAGGGGGGGCACCCCCCACCCTCGTGAGAATGGTGTGGGCCCCCTGGTCTTCATCTTTGGCGAGGATTTTTTATTATTTATTGTAAGATATCCCGTGGAGTTTCAGGTCATTTCGAGAACTTTTGTTTTCTGCACATAAAACAACATCATGGCAATTCTGCTGAAAATAGCGTCAGTCTGGGTTAGTTCCATTCAAATCATACAAGTTAGAGTCCAAAACAAGGGCAAAAGTGTTTGGAAAAGTAGATACGTTGGAGACGTATCACCATGCCATCCCGGCACGGTACTACCGCGACTGGAGTAGCAGTAAAATTTTAGTTCCTCACAATGTTACGGTAGTACCGTTGAAGTCGAACCTTCCGTGTAGCAACCACCCAATGTTATTTCTACTTGTTTCATTTGTTTTGATGTGGACTTTGCATTGACCCTTCTCACCTCTCTTGCGTGTTCGTGTGTTGTGTGTCATAGGTGGTGGCTTCGGTTCCAATGTCCACCATTCGAACCCCGTCCGCGACACGGGCTCGAAGCGCTTGCGCAATCAAGATGAGGCTCCAAAGGGCTCCAATGCCCCCAATGCAGAACCAAGTCAACCGCAACCAAGACCAAGGAGCCGACAATGGGCATGGATGAGATGCCACTAGCTGAGTTTGTCTCTCGAAAGAAGATCAACCCCTATGTGAATCCCCGTGCAAACTTCAGAGGGAATGAGTTGTTCTGGACCAAGCAGTGGAATCTTATCTATCTGGATGTGATCAAGGCCAAGCCGAACATCTACGTGGACGTGCACTGGATCGACATGAATCATATGAGGCAGGATAAGCACCGTGCCTATTTTGGTGAGGCTTTGGACCTGGTGGAGAAATTTGGCATTGAGGACTTGATACGTCTCCAATGTATCTATAATTTTTTATTGTTCCATCCTATTATATTATCAGCCTTGGATGTTTTATATGCTATTTTATATGATTTTTGGGACTAACCTATTAACCTAGAGCCAGTGCCAGTTTCTGTTTTGTTGTTGTTTTTGAGTATCGCAGAAAAGGAAAACCAAAGGAAGTCCAATTGACCTAAAACTTCACGGAACTTATTTTTGGACCAGAAGAAGGACATGGAGTAAAAGAGTTGGGCCAGAAGAGTCCCGGGCTGCCCACGAGGGTGGGGGGGGGCGTGCCCACCCCCTGGGCGCGCCTCCCTACCTCATGGACAGCCCGGAGACCCCCCCCTGACTTGTTCTCGATGCCAAAACCCCTTATATATACTGAAACCTCCAAAACATAACCTAGATCGGGAGTTCCACCGCCAGAAGCCTCCGTAGCCACCGAAAACCAATCTAGACCCGTTCTGGCACCCTGCCAGAGGGGAGAATCCCTCTCTGGTGGCCATCTTCATCATCCTGGCGCTCTCCATGACGAGGAGGGAGTAGTTCACCCTCGGGGCTGAGGGTATGTACCAGTAGATATGTGTTTGATCCCCCCCTCTCTCTCTCGTGTTCTTGATTGGAAACAATCTTGATGTATCACAAACTTTGCTATTATAGTTGGATCTTATGATGTTTCTCCCCCTCTACTCTCTAGTGATGAATTGAGTTTTCCCTTTGAAGTTATCTTATCGGATTGAGTCTCTAAGGATTTGAGAACACTTGATGCATGTCTTGCATGTGCTTATTTGTGGTGACAATGGGTTATCACGTGATCCACTTGATGTATGTTTTGGTGATCAACTTGCGAGTTCCGTGACCTCATGAACTTATGCATAGGGGTTGGCACACGTTTTCGTCTTGACTCTCCGGTAGAAACTTTGGGGCACTCTTTGAAGTTCTTTGTGTTGGTTGAATAGATGAATCTGAGATTGTGTGATGCATATCGTATAATCATGCCCACGGATACTTGAGGTGACATTGGAGTATCTAGGTGACATTAGGGTTTTGGTTGATTTGTGTCTTAAGGTGTTATTCTAGTACGAACTCTAGGATAGATTGAACGGAAAGAATAGCTTCGTGTTATTTTACTACGAACTCTTGAATAGATCGATCAGAAAGGATAACTTTAAGGTGGTTTCGTACCCTACAATAATCTCTTCGTTTGTTCTCCGCTATTAGTGACTTTGGAGTGACTCTTTGTTGCATGTTGAGGGATAGTTTTATGATCTAATTATGTTATTATTGTTGAGAGAACTTGCACTAGTGAAACTATGAACCCTAGGCCTTGTTTCCTTGCATTGCAATACAGTTTGTGCTCACTTTTATCATTAGTTACCTTGCTGTTTTTATATTTTCAGATTACAAAAACCTATATCTACCATCCATATTGCACTTGTATCACCATCTCTTCACTAAACTAGTGCACCTATACAATTTACCATTGTATTGGGTGTGTTGGGGACACAAGAGACTCTTTGTTTCTTGGTTGTAGGGTTGTTTGAGAGAGACCATCTTCATCCTACGCCTCCCACGGATTGATAAACCTTAGGTCATCCACTTGAGGGAAATTTGCTACTGTCCTACAAACCTCTGCACTTGGAGGCCCAACAATGTCTACAATAAGAAGGTTGTGTAGTAGACATCAAGCTCTTTTCGGGCGCCGTTGCTGGGGAGGTTAGCGCTTGAAGGTATATCTTTAGATCTTGCAATCGAATCTTTTAGTTTCTTGTTTTATCACTGGTTTAGTCTATAAAAGAAAACTGCAAAAAAATGGAATTAAGGTTGCCTCATATGCTTCATCTTTTTAATGTCTTTTGTGAAAATAAGGATTCCGATAATTGTGCCAAAGTGTTAGAAGAAGAATGTATTAAAATGTTTGGCACTAAATCTTTGGACGATGAGCATGATTGCAATGTTGTTAGTATGAATTATTTGAATACCCATGATGCTAATGATATGCAAATCCACAAGCTTGGGGAAGCTATGTTTGATGAAGATGATATTTTTTGTCTCCCAAGTTATGATCAGCAAATTTATTATGATGATAGCATGCCTCCTATTTATGATGATTATATTGATGAAAGTGGGTTTGGAAGAGTGTCAACTATAGAAAGTGATGATCCCACTATTTTGGAGGATGTTGAATCTTATTGTGATAATTATAAAAGTGGATTTGGAGATGTCATGACTTTATTTAGTAATGATTCCACTATTTCGGAAGAGGTTCCAATTGATTATGAGAACGAAGTTGCTATCTATGATGATTATTGTGATGATTTGTATGATATTAAGAATAATGATAACCATGAAACTTGTCATCATGATTTTAGTTTTCAATTGGATTATGCCTCACATGATAGTTATTTTGTTGAGTTTGCTCCCACTACTATTCATGAGAAGAAATTTGCTTATGTGGAGAGTAATAAAATTCTATGCTTGTAGATCATGAAAAGAATGCTTTATGTGATGGTTATATTGTTGAATTCATTCATGATGCTACTGAAAATTATTATGAGGGAGGAATATATGCTTGTAGGAGTTGCAATAATATCAAGTTTCCTCTCTATGTGTTGAAAATCTTGAAGCTTTGCTTGTTTTACCTTCCTATGCAAGTTGATTCTTGTTCCCATAAATTGTTTTGCTCACAAAATCCCTATGCATAGGAAGTGGGTTAGGCTTAAATGTGCTAGTCATATTCTTCATGATGCTCTCTTTATATTTCAATTCTTATATTTTATGTGAGCATCATTGAAATCATCATGCCTAGCTAGGGGCGTTAAACGATAACGCTTGTTGGGAGGCAACCCGATTTTATTTTTGTTCCTTGCTTTTTGTTCCTGTTTAATAATAAATAATTTATCTAGCCTCTGTTATGATTGAGTTTTTATGTTTTAATTAGTGTTTTTGCCAAGTAGAACCTTTGGGAAGACTTGGGGAAAGTCTTTGCGATCTTGCCGTAAAAAACAGAAACTTTAGCGCTCACGAGATTTGCTGCTATGTTTTACTGGAGAGTGCTACTTAGTTGATTATTTTTTCAGATGATTAATAGATAAATTCCTCACGTTCAGCAATTTATTTTATAATTTTTGGGGTTCCATAAGTATACGTTTGATCCAGATTACTACAGACTGTTCTGTTTTTGACGGATTCTGTTTTCTATGTGTTGTTTGCTTATTTTGATGAATCTATGAGTAGTGTCGGAGGGTATGAACCATAGATGAGTTGGAATACAGTAGATATTACACCAATATGAATTTATAATGAGTTCACACCAGTACCTAAGTGGTGATTTATTTTCTTATACTAACGGAGCTTACGAGTTTTCTGTTAAGTTTTGTGTTGTGAAGTTTTCAAGTTTTGGGTAAAGATTCGATGGACTATGGAATAAGGAGTGGCAAGAGACTAAGATTGGGGATGCCCAAGGCAACCCAAGGTAATATTCAAGGACAACCAAGAGCCTAAGCTTGGGGATGCCCCGGAAGGCATCCCCTCTTTCGTCTTCATTCATCGGTAACTTTACTTGGAGCTATATTTTTATTCACCACATGATATGTGTTTTGCTTGGAGCATCATTTTATTTTCTTTTGTTTTTCTTGCTGTTTGAATAAAATACCAATATCTGAAATTATTAAATGTTAGAGAGTCTTCACATAGTTGCATAATTATTCGACTACTCATTGATCCTCACTTATATCTTTTGGAGTAGTTTGTCATTTGCTCTAGTGCTTCACTTATATCTTTTTAGAGCACGATGATAGTTTTATTTTGAAGAAATAGATGAACTCTCATGCTTCACTTAAATTATTTTGAGAGTCCTAAACAGCATGGTAATTTGCTTTGGTTATGAATTTAGTCCTAATATGATGGGCATCCAAGAGGGATATAATAAAAACTTCCATATAAAGTGAATTGAATACTATGAGAAGTTTGATACTTGATAATTGTTTTGAGATATAAAGGTGGTAATATTAGAGTTGTGCTAGTTGAGTAATTGTGAAATTGAGAAATACTTGTGTTGAGGTTGGCAAGTCCAGTCGCATGCACGTATGGTAAACGTCGTGTTACAAATTTGAAGCATGGGGTGTTCTTTGATTGCTTTCCTTATGAGTGGCGGTCGGGGACGAGCGAAGGTCTTTTCCTACCAATCTATCCCCCTAGGGGCATGCGTAGTAGTACTTTGCTTCGAGGGCTAATAAACTTTTGCAATAAGTATATGAGTTCTTTATGACTAATGCGAGTCCATGGATATTACACACTCTCACCCTTCCATCATTGCTAGCCTCTTCGGTACCGTGCATTGCCCTCTCTCACCTTGAGAGTTGGTGCAAACTTCACCGGTGCATCCAAACCCCGTGATACGATACGATCTATCACACATAAACCTCCTTGTATCTTCCTCAAAACAGCCACCATACCTACCTATTATGGCATTTCCATAGCCATTCCGAGATATATTGCCATGCAACTTTCCACCGTTCTGTTTATTATGACACGCATCATCATTGTCATATTGCCTTGCATGATCATGTAGTTGACATCGTATTTGTGGCAAAGCCACCATGCTATTTTTTCATACCTGTCACTCTTGATTCATTGCATATCCCGGTACACCGCCGAAGGCATTCACATAGAGTCATATTTTGTTCTAAGTATCGAGTTGTAATTCTTGTGTTGTAAGAAAATAAAAGTGTGATGATCATCACGATCAGAGAATTGTCCCATGTGAGGAAAGGATGATGGAGACTATGATTCCGCCACAAGTTGGGATGAGACTCCGGACGAAAGAAAAAAAAAGAGAAGAAAATGAGGCCAAAAGAAAAAAAAGAAAAAAAGAAAAAAGAGAGAAGGCCCAAATAAAAAAAGAGAGAAAAAGAGAGAAGGGACAATGTTACTATCCTTTTTCCACACTTGTGCTTCAAAGTAGCACCATGATCTTCATGATAGAGAGTCTCTTATGTTGTCACTTTCATATACCAGTGGGAATTTTTCATTATAGAACTTGGCTTGTATATTCCAATGATGGGCTTCCTCAAAATGCCCAAGGTCTTCGTGAGCAAGCAAGTTGGATGCACACCCACTTAGTTTCTTTTGATGAGCTTTCATATATTTATAGCTCTAGTGCATCCGTTGCATGGCAATCCCTACTCCTTGCATTGACATCAATTGATGGGCATCTCCATAGCCCATTGATTAGCCGCGTCAATGTGAGACTTGTAGCGCCCCGAGACCGATGTGCCAGGTGTCCTCCAGTTAATCGCCGTGTTGCCTTGTCATTGCTTGCGTGTCATGCATTCCATATCATGTCATCATGTGCATTTCATTTGCATACATGTTTGTCTCATGCATCCGAGCATTTTCCCCGTTGTCCGTTTTGCAACCGACGCTCCTAAGTCACCCGGTGTCCCTTTCTACCTATTTTCGTGTGCGGGTGTTAAACGTTTTCGGATTGGACCGAGACTTGCCATGTGGCCTTGGTTTACTACCGGTAGACCGCCTGTCAAGTTTCGTGTCATTTGGACTTCCTTTGATACTCCAACGGTTAACCGAGGGACCGAAAAGGCCTCATGTGTGTTGCAGACCAACACCCCTCCAAATTGGCCCAAAACCCACCTAAACCCCCTCCATCATCTCGGTCATTCGATCACGATCGCGTGGCCGAAAACCGCACCTCATTTGGACTCTCCTAGCTCCCTCTACCTATATATATGTGCACCCCGTCAAAATTCGCGGACGAAACCCTAGCGCCTTCCTCCTCGCGCCGCCGGACATGTCTAGCCACCACCTCACTCCGGCGAATCGCATCGTGCCACCTCAGCATCACCGCCGCCTCCAACCACCCAGAAGCCGCCACCTGTCCCCGCCTCCCTCTCTCTCCACCGGCGCCGCTGAGGCCCGCGGGAGGCCCGCCCGAGCCGCCCTGGGCCCGAGCGCCCTGCAACCCGACCGGATTCGCCTTCGCCGCGCCTCTCCTCATCCCCGCCACCTCGGGAGCTCTGCGCCGCCACCGACCAGCGCCGAGTGCCACGCCGCCGTGCTCTTCCCGCCGACGCCGCGCATCGTCGGCGCTCCGCCGCCTTTCGCCTCCCGCCGCTGCGAGCTGCTCCGCCGCCCGGACCCAAGCGGCGCCGCCGCCTTGGGTCACCGGGTCTGCCCCCGGTGCAACTCCGGCGAGCCCCGCGTCCTCCTCCACCACGCTCTGGCGAGGTTTCCTCCAAGTCCAGCCATCTCCGTCGTCTCCGGCGAGGTCCCATGGATCGGGACCAGATCCACCACTCCCCCGATCCAAACGCCCCATCCAAATTCGGATCCCTCCGTCCCGCACGTCTCCGTCCCGGTTTGACTTTCTCGGAGAGGTCTAAATTTCGTCTAAGTCCCAGTAATTTTATGCACTTTTCATCACATCATAACTTCATCACCGTTGCTCCGATTCGTGCATGTAGCATATCAAAATGTTCGTCTCGACGAGTACATCATTTCATCTCATTGCATCATTTTCATTTAAGCTCATCTTGATGCCCGAAATGTTGTTGGAAGAGGGCTATATGATGATTATGTCAGATCTGTTTCAGCAAATGGTCTTTTGTCATTTTTGCCATGATTAATGTGTGCATGCTATGACCTTGAGCTCTACATGTGTTTTGTTATATGCCATGCCATCTTCACAGGGGTGTATGCCATGTATTTTTGTGATCTTTTTGGTGACTAGCACAAGCATGCAAAGTAGCTTACCCAATGATGTTGATTTCAGCGACTTAGAATTTCACTAAGTCCTTGTCCTATTATTGTTTTTATGCCATATGTTCATGTTGTTTCCTAGTGATCCATGCCTCTTTTGAGGATGATCAGTAAGGATGTTTTGTAGATATTGTGGTGCTCTATCCATCCATGTCTTTTTTGGCATTTATGGAGCACCCTAGCTTGAATCAATCGAGCTCTACTTTTGCTATAAAATGTTCCTGCCAGATTGTTAACATGTTTAGCGATTTTGCCGAGGTTGTTGCTATTGATCCGTGCATGCTATGTTGTTGTTCTTGCCATGTCTAGCTTCTATGCCATGTCTTCTTGATGGTTGTATGCTTAGTTTGTTATGCAATGCCTCGTAGTGAGTGCATCGAGCTCGTAAACAAGCCTACTCGTTATCTGTTTTGCATGCTCCAGTTTTTCACTAAGTCTGTATTTGTTTATGTTTTTGCTATGTTCACATGCTTGGAATTGTATTTTCTGATCCCTTTTGGCTCAAGGTCACTAAGGGACTTTTGTTATATGCTTAGAGTAGCTTCATGCCATGCCTTTCTTTGCCATGATATGTTCCTGTAGCATGTAGTTTTCATGCTCTAAAGATTGCTTCCTGATGATAAATTCCTAATTTGTTGTTATTTCACTAAGTCTGAAACCTGTTATCTTTTGCACTTTTGCCATGCTTGTTTGAACCTGTTATTGAGTGAATTAGCCGTAGCTCAGTGTTCATATTTTTTCAAGCATCATGAGTGGATCCCTGCCATGTATTTTGTTGTCATGTTTGAGTGCTTTAGCATATCTATCTTGATGCATTTAGATGTCTACTTGCTGATTATCGCAGACCGGTGCCATATTTGTTTTGCTTGCCATTTCCAAACCGTGCATCCGATTCCGGTGATCTTTATATCGATTTCAACCGAAATCACCTCACCTTTCCAGTGGCACTCTTGGATTTCCAAGTTGAGTCCAGGTTCAATCATTACTTTCCAAATCATGCATATGCATCACATACCGCATCCCGCATATCATACCATGTTCGTGTGTTGGTTGTTTACTATGTTGTGTGCTTCTTTCCGGTGTTGCTTCTTTGGGTTGGTTCCGTTATCGTCGCGTTTGTGAGGACCCGTTCGACTACGTCCGTTTGTCTTCTTCATGGACTCGTTCTTCTTCCTTGCGGGATTTCAGGCAAGATGACCATACCCTCGAAATCACTTCTATCTTTGCTTGCTAGATGCTCGCTCTTTTGCTATGCCTATGCTATGATACCTACCACTTGCTTATCATGCCTCCCATATTGTTAAGCCAAGCCTCTAACCCACCTTGTCCTAGCAAACCGTTGTTTGGCTATCTTACTGCTTTGCTCAGCCCCTCTTATAGCGTTGTTAGTTGTAGGTGAAGATTGGAGTTTGTTCTATGTTTGGAACATGGATATTTTGTTGGGATATCACAATATCTCTTATTTAATTAATGGATCTATATACTTGGTAAGGGTGGAAGGCTCGGCCTTATGCCTGGTGTTTTGTTCCACTCTTGTCGCCCTAGTTTCCGTCATATCAGTGTAATGTTCCCGGATTTTGCGTTCCTTACACGGTTGGGTTATAATGGGAACCCCTTGACAGTTCGCCTTGAATAAAACTCCTCCAGCAATGCCCAACATTGGTTTTACCTTTCGCCACCTAGCCTCTTTTTCCCTTGGGAGTCGCACTCCCGAGGGTCATCATTATTTTAACCCCCCCGGGCCAGTGCTCCTCTGAGTGTTGGTCCAAACTAGAGCCCTGTGCAGCACCCCCTCGGGGAAACTCAAGGTTTGGTTTTAGTTGTAGAGAGTGCTCATCTGAGTGTGCCCTGAGAACGAGATATGTGCAGCTCCTATCGGGATTTGTCGGCACATTCGGGCGGTGTTGCTGGACTTGTTTTACCATTGTCGAGGATGTCTTGTAACCGGGATGCCGAGTCTGATCGGATTGTCTTGGGAGAAGGAATATCCTTCGTTGACCGTGAGAGCTTGTGATGGGCTAAGTTGGGACACCCCTGCAGGGATTTGAACTTTCGAAATCCATGCCCGCGGTTATGGGCAGATGGGAATTTGTTAATGTCCGGTTGTAGAAAACCTGAAGTTGATCTTAATTAAAATACATCAACCGCGTGTGTAACCATGATGGTCTCTTCTCGGCGGAGTCCGAGAAGCAAACACGATGTTGGAGTAATGCTTGACGTAGGTTGTTCTAGGATCACTTCTTGATCATAGTTGTTCGACCGTGCTTTTGCCTTCTCTTCTCGCTCTCTTTTGCGAATATGTTAGCCACCATATATGCTAGTCGCTTGCTGCAGCTCCACATCATACCATACCTTACCTATAAGCTTAAATAGTCTTGATCGCGAGGGTGCGAGATTGCTGAGTCCCCGTGACTCACAGATACTTCCAAAACTAGTTTGCAGGTGCCAATGTTACCGAGCAGGTGACGCAACCAACCTCAAGGAGGAGCTTGATGAAGATCTTGTCCTTTGTGTTGTTTCGTTCTAGTCGATCAATAGTGGAGCCCAATTGGGGTCGATCGGGGATCTGTGTAGCATTTGGGGTAGTCTTCTTTTATTTTGGTTCTGTAGTTGGACCTTGATTGTATCTGGATGATGTCATGCTTTATTCATGTAATTGTGTGAAGTGGCGATTGTAAGCCAACTATGTATCTTTTTTCCTTAATGTATTACATGGGTTATTGTGAAGATTACCTCACTTGTGACATTGCTTTCAATGCAGTTATGCCTCTAAGTCGTGCTTCGACACGTGGGAGATATAGCCGCATCGAGGGCGTTACAAGTTGGTATCAGAGCCTTCCCCGACTTTAGGAGCCCCCTACTTGATCGAATCGTTGGCGTTGTTGAGTCTAGAAAAATGTTTTGAGTCTTATAGGATTATATATATCGGAGAGTTAGGAATTCTTTTTACTCCTCAGTCCCTTCGTCGCTCTAGTGAGACGTCCTGACGTAGAGTTTTGACTCTTCTCTTCTCAAATTTCACTAAAAAAAATTTAGGATCACGCGGGTATCTTGGAATCGTTCCGATGGTTTTGTGACGAGAACATTGTTCCTGGTGCCTCCTGACATTTAGGGGTTGTGGCAGTGTCTCGGGGAGTTGAGCTTCGAGGTGTTGTCCTCACCATTTTATCATTGCAGTTCTGGAATACCTGAGTTTCGCCGACATCGAAAATCTCTTTTATGCAGTTGTTGGTGAGATAACCTTGACGCCACCCAGTACTGGGGCGGGAGTTCGGGAGTATTGCCATAACTCATATAACGGATGCTTTTCGAAGGTTGAGGTAAATGATTTCCGAAGGTTTCTTGGTTATGTGTTGAAGGATGGATACAGCTGGATGTAGGATTTGTTAGTTTGGGTGAGATATTATGCTTCCCCTGTATCCCCAACACCTGATTGCATAACCGGAAAATTTCGGGAGTTTATAAGTGGGAATTCAGGTAGCTCCTTGGATATCTTTCCGACAGATGTATGATATGAAATTGGGGTTCGACGTCTAGTGGTCCGCCTATTCACGGTTGGTTTTATAGTGGTCTCGTTGTGTCTTAAAGAGTCCTTGGCTATGCCGACTCGGGGACGCTTCGTATGTCATGTGCACTGCCTTGTACATGATGGTGCTGTACGATCGAGCCCGTGTAGGCCCCACCACGAAAACTTCGGACGAAATCTCTATCATGTGTTTGTTCCGGCTTATTCTGCAAGCCAATCCTTTGTTTTGTTTCGAGTTGTGGTATTCGAGTTGTTTCGAAGTCAAGAGTTGATTCCATACCTTTCCTAAGCGGTGTTCTCATATTCCTATGTGAATACTAATCCTTCTTGATCATCGATATTTCCTTGTCAATTCTTTCCAACCGGCGTGCTTTTCTTCGGGATGATCCCATCATTCTCCCCATCCGTAAGATCAATTATCAGTTCTTCTCAATGTTGTTTGTTTCATCCATCTCCAAGTTGCCTTTGTTTTTCCCGCCCACCCACCCTTGTTTTCTTCAAGGACTCAGATTTCTCAATCAAGTATCCATCTTATGGATGTGAAGACTCTTCATTCTTGTCTTTCAATGTTCTTATCCAATGATTCTCATGAAGATTCTAATGGAGCTTCAAGTGTTGTATTCTTCGTTTTTTTCCTTCTCCGGTGGATTCAATACAAGCTTTGGTATTGAGCATAGTCTTTTCTTTTTGCCCAATGCTTTTCTTATGCCGGTGCACCTCATAATCATTCCCTGTTTGCTATTCAATTGTCCCGAAGTGCTCAAGATATCTCGAAGATTCGTGTTTCCACTCTACATTCGTTCAAGCTCTTTCGAGGATGTTATCTCATTCAAGTCATTTAATTCAAGCAGTGCAATCACTCTTCAATTCACTTCAACGTTGTTTTCTTTGAGTGGGCCCCAACCCACAGGTTTTCTTCCCAGGATCTTACTTGACTCTTATAATTTTCACCGGAGCTATTCCTAAATTCTTTCCAAAGTTTGACGTAAGAATGATTCATCATCAGTCATATGTATTTCTCCAAGATCTTTCAAATTCTTTTCATCGTTGGCTCATCCTTTCCATTCTTCATTCCGGAGTGCCTCAATAATTCTTGGTGGTGTTTCTCGTCGTCATTCCCAACATTTGCAGACCGAAGAAGATTTTTTCCTCCTTATCTTACTCCATTCTCTTCAAGATTCGTGGTTCTAGCTTTATGCCATCCTCTCATAATTGTTTTCGATTGTGAGAATTCTTTTCACCCATCCAGAGCAATTAAAGAGTCTTTTCAGTTTGTTTCTCTGGAACCATCATCTCAGAATTATTCATTTTCAGCTTTCAGATCCCTTTCTCCAAATCTTATCGGTGCATCATTCAAATATTCTCTAATCAGTCGTGATCCCTTCGTTTTCATGTATCTAATTCTCTCAAGTTTCTTCGTTCATTTCATAATTCTTCCTGGTGTTTCTTTATCTTTTCTTCAATAATTTTTCAATTCATTCGATGTTTCAATCCTACCGATGGTTCATTGAACACCTTCCCAAGTTTATATTATATATCTCTTAATCTTCTTTACGAGAATAAGTAATATGTCAAATCCGTTGATTGTCATCAATTTAATTAGTGAAGGATACGCATAATGTAATTCTTATTCTTGTTTCATCGAGTGAACTCAATTCCCTATTCTGGAGGCTCATCAAATTCTCAGTTTCATTGTTTTCATCTCCTCTTTTCCTGGAGTTCCAACCTTTTTCAACTATTTCACCACAGAGATTCATCTAAATCATTACAAGGATTCACCTTGTGTTTTCAACTTCTTTTTCTTTTATCATCCTTTTGTTACCGGAGTTCTTCATGAAGATTCTACATGATGGTTCATCAAGGATTTATATTCCTTCTCAAAGTTTTCATCGAGATTCTTTTCTAAGGAGCTCAAGCTTTCTTCATCTTGCAACCCGGAGTGCAATTCTTTCACACATATCTTTTGAGGTGGTGTTATGTCATTCTTTTTAATTTCCCTTCGTGCTTCGTGATTCACAAGTTATCAAGAATGAGGTATTTTAAATCCATCAATCTCTTCTTTGGAGTTATCTTGGGTTATATTTCACCATAAGCCTTCCCTAAGGATTGTTGCTATTTATGGTGCTCATATATGATCCAAGTTCTTCATCTATCCTCCCGGTGAAATAAGTTTCTCGTCTCCTTGTTCTTATCAATCCAATTCTTTTTTCGTGAGTGGCAACTTGTCACCTCATAATTTTGAGATGCCTTCTATAAGACCATATCAAGCTTATTCTTTTCGTTGTTGTTAATCCAACAACTCCATTCGACCCTTCTTCTAAAGATGTCTTTTCAAGCTCTTTTGCGGTAGAAGTTGGCCTTTTCTTCTCCATTCTCCTATCTCTATTATCTATCTTCTATTCTTTCGTTCCGGAGGCATTGCGATGTTGTTCTTTTAACCCATCATCTCATTTTGTCAAAGATCATGTTCTTTTCATGATTATCCATTTAACCGGAGTGTCGTGCCCTCTTTTCAAGTTATATCATCTTATCAAGTTCTTATTCAATTCCTTTTCTTTTCAATCGGAGTGCTGGCCAAAGTTGTTCTTCCTTATTCCTCTTTTCTAATGAAGTGTTTTTCAACTTCGTCATCTCCGTTGTATTATTTTCTCGAAATGGCTTCACCTTTGCAAGGTTCTTTGGTTTCACTCGTTTGTCAAAGGAGCAACTTAGTTTTACCTCTTCTCTTTCCATTCTGTTTTTCCCTTCGGTGCCATTCTAGATCTTGGGACGAGATCCTCTCATAGTGGTGGAGTGTTGTAGCGCCCGAGACCGATGTGCCAGGTGTCCTCCAGTTAATCGTTGTGTTTCCTTGTCATTGCTTGCATGTCATGCATTCCATATCATGTCATCATGTGCATTTCATTTGCATACATGTTCGTCTCATGCATCCGAGCATTTTCCCCCGTTGTCCGTTTTGCAATCCGGCGCTCCTATGTCACCCGGTGTCCCTTTCTACCTCTTTTCGTGTGCGGGTGTTAAAGGTTTTCGGATTGGACCGAGACTTGCCATGCGGCCTTGGTTTACTACCGGTAGACCGCCTGTCAAGTTTCGTGTCATTTGGACTTTGTTTGATACTCCAACGGTTAACCGAGGGACCGAAAAGGCCTCGTGTGTGTTGCAGCCCAACACCCCTCCAAATTGGCCCAAAAACCCCTCCATCATCTCGGTCGTTCGATCACGATCGTGTGGCCAAAAACCGCACCTCATTTGGACTCTCCTAGCTCCCTCTACCTATATACATGTGCACCCCGTCAAAATTCGCGGACAAAACCCTAGCGTCTTCCTCCTCGCGCCGCCGGACATGTCCAGCCGCCACCTCACTCCGGCGAATCGCATCGTGCCACCTCAGCATCACCGCCACCTCCAACCACCCAGACGCCGCCACCTGTCCCCGCCTCCCTCTCTCTCCACCGGCGCCGCCGAGGCCCGCCGCATCCCGCGGGAGGCCCGCCCGAGCCACCCCGGGCCCGAGCGCCCCGCAACCCGATCGGATTCGCCTTCGCCGCGCCTCTCCTCGTCCCCGCCGCCTCGGGAGCTCCGCACCGCCACCGACCAGCGCCGGAGCGCCACGCCGTCGTGCTCTTCCCGCCGGCGCCGCGCATCGCCGGCGCTCCGCCGCCTTTCGCCTCCCGCTGCTGCGAGCTGCTCCGCCGCCCGGATCCAAGCGGCGCAGCCGCCTTGGGTCGCCGGGTCCGCCCCCGGTGCAACTCCGACGAGCCCCGCGTCCTCCTCCACCGCGCTCCGGCGAGGTTTCCTCCAAGTCCAGCCATCTCCGTCGTCTCCGGCGAGGTCCCGTGGATCGGGACCAGATCCACCACTCCCCCGATCCAAACGCCTCGTCCAAATCCGGATCCCTCCGTCCCGCACATCTCCGTCCCGGGTTGACTTTCTTGGAGAGGTCTAAATTTCGTCCAAGTCCCAGTAATTTTATGCACTTTTCATCGCGTCATAACTTCATCACCGTTGCTCCGATTCGTGCGTGTAGCATATCAAAATGTTCGTCTTGACGAGTACATCATTTCATCTCATTGCATCATTTTCATTTGAGCTCATCTTGATGCCCGAAATGATGTTGGAAGAGGGCTATGTGATGATTATGTTAGATATGTTTCAGCAAATGGCATTTTGTCATTTTTGCCATGATTAATGTGTGCATGCTATGACCCTGAGCTCTACATGTGTTTTGTTATATGCCATGCCATCTTTACACGGGTGTATGACATGTATTTTTGTGATCTTTGTGGTGACTAGCACAAGCATGCAAAGTAGCTTACTCAATGATGCTGATTTCAGGGACTTAGAATTTCACTAAGTCTTTGTCCTATTATTGTTTTTATGCCATATGGTCATGTTGTTTCCTAGTGATCCGTGCCTCTTTTGAGAATGATCAGTAAGGATGTTTTGTAGATATTGTGGTGCTCTATCCATCCATGTCTTTGTTTGCATTTATGGAGCACCCTAGCTTGAGTCAATCGAGCTCTACTTTTGCTATAAAATGTTCCTGCCAGATTGTTAACATGTTTAGCGATTTTGCCGAGGTTGTTGCTATTGATCCGTGCATGCTATGTTGTTGTTCTTGCCATGTCTAGCTTCTTTGCCATGTCTTCTTGATGGTTGTATGTTTAGTTTGTCATGCAATGCCTCGTAGTGAGTGCATCGAGCTCGTAAACATGCCTACTCGTTATCTGTTTTGCATGCTCCAGTTTTTCACTAAGTTAGTATCTGTTTATGTTTTTGCTATGTTCACATGCTTGGAATTGTATTTTCTGATCCCTTTTGGCTCAAGGTCACTAAGGGACTTTTGTTATATGCTTAGAGTAGCTTCATCCCATGCCTTGCTTTGCCATGATATGTTCCTGTAGCATGTAGCTTTCATGCTCTAAAGATTGCTTCCTGATGATAAATTCCTGATTTGTTGTTATTTCACCAAGTGTGAAACCTGTTATCTTTTGCACTTTTGACATGCTTGTTTGAACCTATTATTGAGTGAATTAGCCGTAGCTCAGTGTTCATATTTTGTCAAGCATCATGAGTGGATCCCTGCCATGTATTTTGTTGTCATGTTTGAGTGCTTTAGCATATCTATCTTGATGCATTTAGATGGCTACTTGCTGATTATCGCAGACCGGTGCCATATTTGTTTTGCTTGCCATTTCCAAACCGTGCATCCGATTCCGGTGATCTTTATATCGATTTCAACCGAAATCACCTCACCTTTCCAGTGGCACTCTTGGATTTCCAAGTTGAGTCCAGGTTCAATCATTCCTTTCCAAAATCATGCATATGCGTCACATACCGCATCCCGCATATCATACCATGTTCGTGTGTTGGTTGTTTACTATGTTGTGTGCTTCTTTCCGGTGTTGCTTCTTCGGGTTGGTTCCGTTATCGTCGCGTTTGTGAGGACCCGTTCGACTACGTTCGTTTATCTTCTTCATGGACTCGTTCTTCTTCCTTGCGGGATTTCAGGCAAGATGACCATACCCTCGAAATCACTTCTATCTTTGCTTGCTAGATGCTCGCTCTTTTGCTATGCCTATGCTATGATACCTACCACTTGCTTATCATGCCTCCCATATTGTTAAGCCAAGCCTCTAACCCACCTTGTCCTAGCAAACCATTGTTTGGCTATGTTACCGCTTTGCTCAGCCCTTCTTATAGCGTTGTTAGTTGCAGGTGAAGATTGGAGTTTGTTCCATGTTTGGGACATGGATATTTTGTTGGGATATCACAATATCTCTTATTTAATTAATGCATCTATATACTTGGTAAAGGGTGGAAGGCTCGGCCTTATGCCTGGTGTTTTGTTCCACTCTTGCCGCCCTAGTTTCCGTATATCAGTGTTATGTTCCCGGATTTTGCGCTCCTTGCATGGTTGGGTTATAATGGGAACCCCTTGACAGTTCGCCTTGAATAAAACTCCTCCAGCAATGCCCAACATTGGTTTTACCTTTCGCCACCTAGCCTCTTTTTCCCTTGGGAGTCGCGCTCCCGAGGGTCATCATTATTTTAACCCCCCCGGGCCAGTGCTCCTCTGAGTGTTGGTCCAAACTAGAGCCCTGTGCAGCACCCCCTCGGGGAAACTCGAGGTTTGGTTTTAGTTGTATGGAGCGCTCATCTGAGTGTGCCCTGAGAACGAGATATGTGCAGCTCCTATCGGGATTTGTCGGCACATTCGGGCGGTGTTGTTGGACTTGTTTTACCATTGTCGAGGATGTCTTGTAACCGGGATGCCGAGTCTGATCGGATTGTCTTGGGACAAGGAATATCCTTCGTTGACCGTGAGAGCTTGTGATGGGCTAAGTTGGGACACCCCTGCAGGGATTTGAACTTTCAAAAGCCGTGCCCGCGGTTATGGGCAGATGTGAATTTGTTAATGTACAGTTGTAGAAAACCTGAAGTTGATCTTAATTAAAATACATCAACCGCATGTGTAACCGTGATGGTCTCTTCTTGGCGGAGTCCGGGAAGCGAACACGGTGTTGGAGTAATGCTTGACGTAGGTTGTTCTAGGATCACTTCTTGATCATAGTTGTCCGACCGTGCTTTTGCCTTCTCTTCTCGCTCTCTTTTGCGAATATGTTAGCCACCATATATGTAGTCGCTTTCTGCAGCTCCACATCATACCTTACCTTACCTATAAGCTTAAATAGTCTTGATCACGAGGGTGCAAGATTGCTGAGTCCCCGTGACTCACAGATACCTCCAAAACCAGTTTGTAGGTGCCGATGTTACCGAGCAGGTGACGCAACCAAGCTCAAGGAGGAGCTCGATGAAGATCTTGTCCTTTGTGTTGTTTCGTTCTAGTCGATCAGTAGTGGAGCCCAGTTGGGGTCGATCAGGGATCTGTGTAGCATTTGGGGTAGTCTTCTGTTATTTTGGTTCCGTAGTCGGACCTTGATTGTATCTGGATGATGTCACGCTTTATTCATGTAATTGTGTGAAGTGGCAATTGTAAGCCAACTATGTATCTTTTTCCCTTAATGTATTACATGGGTTGTTGTGAAGATTACCTCACTTGCGACATTGCTTTCAATGCAGTTATGCCTCTAAGTCGTGCTTCGACACGTGGGAGATATAGCCGCATCGAGGGCGTTACAACTCCCTTTTTTTGTCTTCTCACATAACCCCTATCATCATACTCTATTCCACCCATAGTGCTATGTCCATGGCTTGCGCTCATGTATTGCGTAAGGGTTGAAAAGGCTGAAGCGCGTCAAAAAGTATGAACCAATTGCTCGGCTTGTCATCGGGGTTGTGCATGATGGGAGCATTTTGTGTGATGAAAATGAAGCATGGCCAAACTATATGATTTTGTAGGGATAAGCTTTCTTTGGCTATGTTATTTTGATAAGACATAATTGCTTGGTTAGTATGCTTGAAGTATTATTATTTTTATGTCAATATTAGACTTTTGTCTTGAATCTTATGGATCTGAATATTTTTGCCACAATAAAGAAATTACATTGATAATTATGTTAGGTAGCATTCCGCATCAAAAATTCCGTTTTATCATTTACCTACTCAAGGACGAGCAGGAATTAAGCTTGGGGATGCTTGATACGTCTCCAACGTATCTATATTTTTTGATTGTTCCATGCTATTATATTATCAACCTTGGATGTGTTATATGCATTTATATGCTATTTTATATGATTTTTGGGACTAACCTATTAACCCAGAGCCTAGTGCCAGTTTCTGTTTTTTCGTTGTTTTTGAGTATCGCAGAAAAGGAAAACCAAACGGAGTCCAATTGACCTGAAACTTCATAGAACTTATTTTTGGACCAGAAGAAGGACATAGAGTAAAAGAGTTGGGCCAGAAGAGTCCCGGGCTGCCCACGAGGGTGGGGGCGCGCCCACCCCCTGGGCGAGCCTCCCTACCTCGTGGACAGCCCGGAGACCCCCCTGACTTGTTCTCGACGCCAAAACCTCTTATATATATTGAAACCTTCAGAACATAACCTGGATCAGGAGTTCTGCCGCCAAAAGCCTCCGTGGCCACCGAAAACCAATCTAGACCCGTTCCGGCACCCTGCCGGAGGGGGGAATCCCTCTTCCATGGCCATCTTCATCATCCGGTGCTCTCCATGACGAGGAGGGAGTAGTTTACCCTCAGGGCTGAGGGTATGTACCAGTAGCTATGTTTTTGATCCCTCTCTCTCTTGTGTTCTTAATTCGGAACAATTTTGATATATCACGAGCTTTTCTATTATAGTTAGATCTTATGATGTTTCTCCCCCTCTACTCTCTTGTGATGAATTGAGTTTTCCCTTTGAAGTTATATTATCGGATTGAGTCTTTAAGGATTTGAGAACACTTGATATATGTCTTGCATGTGCTTATCTGTGGTGACAATGGGATATCATGTGATCTACTTGATGTATGTTTTGGTGATCAACTTGCGAGTTCCGTGACCTCGTGAACTTATGCATAGGGGTTGGCACACGTTTTCGTCTTGACTCTTCGGTAGAAACTTTGGGGCACTCTTTGAAGTTCTTTATGTTGGTTGAATAGATGAATCTGAGATTGTGTGATGCATATCGTATAATCATACCCACGGATACTTGAGGTGACATTGGAGTATCTAGGTGACATTAGGGTATTGGTTGATTTGTGTCTCAAGGTGTTATTCTAGTACGAACTCTAGGATAGATTGAACGGAAAGAATAGCTTCGTGTTATTTTACTAAGGACTCTTGAATAGATCGATTAGAAAGGATAACTTTGAGGTGGTTTCGTACCCTACAATAATCTCTTCGTTTGTTCTCCGCTATTAGTGACTTTGGAGTGACTCTTTGTTGCATGTTGAGGGATAGTTTTATGATCTAATTATGTTATTATTGTTGAGAGAACTTGCACTAGTGAAAGTATGAAACCTAGGCCTTGTTTCCTAGCATTGCAATACCGTTTGTGCTCATTTTATCATTAGTTACCTTGTTGTTTTTAAATTTTCAGATTATAAAAACCTATATATCTACCATCCATATTGCACTTGTATCACCATCTCTTCGCCGAACTAGTGCACCTATACAATTTACCATTGTATTAGGTGTGTTGGGGACACAAGAGACTCTTTGTTATTTGGTTGTAGGATTGTTTGAGAGAGACCATCTTCATCCTACGCCTCCCACAGATTGATAAGCCTTAGGTCATCCACTTGAGGGAAATTTGCTACTGTCCTACAAACCTCTGCACTTGGAGGACCAAGAACGTCTACAAGAAGAAGGTTGTGTAGTAGACATCAGGACTTGATCACTTTTCACCTGGACTTTGACCCTGAGATTGTGGCTCAGTTCTTTGCATCGGTCCACTTCCATACTGATGAGGAACGGACCATGACGTGGATGACAAGTGGACAATAGATGACCGCCAAGTGGAAGGACTTCATGGATCTGCTACAGGTTCGTGATGAGGGGCTCAACATGCCCGTTGGTGTTCGACCTCATGCCAACTCTGAGTCCGCCAACAAGAACAAGCTTTAGCAATACTATGTTGAGAAGCAGCTTCCCAGTGGCAAGAAGGCATGGGTGCTGAACCCATTCCTTGACATCATGTATCGGATCTTATGCAACACCCTCTTCCCTCGCATTGGTGACAAGGATAAGGTACATGCCTATCTCGTGGATATGATGCTCATCTGTGAGGAGGTGTGTCGTGTTCAGACGCAACCACTTGATGTCTCACATATCATGTGGTGTGAGCTATGGTTTGCGGTGTTCAACCGTAAGGTACCCATCTATGGTCCTTACATGTTTCATCTGATCTCGAAGACTTGGGAGAAGCTCTATCCCAATGTTGAGTTTGAGGCCCCCGACTGGACCTGTCACGAGCCCATCAAGCTCCGTATCAAGCCTCAGTGGGCTAACACCACTACCCGTGCTGAGGCAGAGGCTGCTCAGATGGACGTGGATGAGGATGAGATTGAGGAGGAGGAAGCGGATGAGGTCAGCTCTGCTGGGTATGCTCCTCCCTCTACCGAGCCCTCATGGGCTAAGAAGCTGAAGGCCAAGATGAAGGCTTTGTTCTGTATGCAAGCCAAGGGACAGTACAGGACCCGTGTTGCTTCCAAGGAGAGTCGCCATCGCGACAAGAGGATCTTGAGGACGTTTGGCGAGGAGATATCAAGTAGGTCCGAGAAGCACATCACTCCAGAGGCAGAATGGATGGCGAAGCAGGGCTACCGGTGGACTGAGTCTGATAAGGAGACCATCCCTGCTGCCGAGACCGACGAGGACCGTGACGAGTGATTGCTCCAGCTTGAGCTACCACCTATGTCCTAGGTGTCCTCTCTGTCTTTTTGGTGTCTCGATGCCAAAGGGGGAGAGAGTGTAGGGATTTGCGAGTCATGTGTCGTGTTTGCTTTCGTTCTGTTGGACCTCGTTTGCTTTAGTTTGGGTTGTCGTGAGTCGTGTTCCCTTATCATATGGTGTAAGACATATGCACTCTAGCATATCTGATTGTCTTTCATGATTAGTAGCCCGGCCGTGAGCTTATGCTAGCTTGTGCTAGTTAACTTATGCTCATATGTGTTATCTTGCCTCCCTGTTAGTATTAGTTACTCCATTGCAATATTTGCCTCATCTATAAAATATAAGGGGATGATACGTCTCCAACGTATCTATAATTTTGATTGTTCCATGCTATTATATCATTTGTTTTGGATGTATAATGGGCTTTAATATACCTTTTAATATTATTTTTGGGACTAACCTACTAACCAAAGGCCCAGTGCAAATTGCTATTTTTTTGTCTATTTCAGTGTTTTGCAGAAAAGGAATATCAAACGGAATCCAAACGGAATGAAACCTTCGGGAGAGTTATTTTTGGAACAAACGTGATCCAGGAGACTTGGAGTGGACGTCAAGAAAGAAGCGAGGAGGCCACGAGGCAGGAGGGGGCGCCCCCACCCTCGTGGGCCCCTTGCAGCTCCACCGACGTACTTCTTCCTCCTATATATACCCATATACCCCGAAAACATCCAGGAGCACCACGAAACCCTATTTCCACTGCCACAACCTTCTGTACCCGTGAGATCCCATCTTGGGGCCTTTTCCGACGCTCCGCCGGAGGGGGAATCGATCACGGAGGGCTTCTACATCAACACCTTAGCCTCTCCGATGATGTCTGAGTAGTTTAGCACATACCTTTGGGCCCATAGTTATTAGCTAGATGGCTTCTTCTCTCTCTTTGGATCTCAATACAAAGTTCTCCTTGATTCTCTTGGAGATCTATTCGATGTAATTCTTTTTGCGGTGTATTTGTCGAGATCCGATGTATTGTGGGTTTATGATCAAGATTATCTATGAAAAATATTTGATTCTTCTATGAAACCTTTTATGCATGATTTAAATATCTTTGCAAGTCTCTTCGAATTATCAGTTTGGTTTGGCCTACTAGATTGATCTTTCTTGCAATGGGAGAAGTGCTTACCTTTGGGTTCAATCTTGCAGTGTCCTTTCCCAGTGACAGCAGGGGCAACAAGGCATGTATTGTATTGTTGCCATCGAGGATAAAAATATGGGGTTTATATCATATTGCTTGAGTTTATCCCTCTACATCATGTCATCTTGCCTAATGTGTTACTCTGTTCTTATGAACTTAATACTCTAGATGCATGCTGGATAGCGGTTGATGTGTGGAGTAATAGTAATAGATGCAGAATCATTTCGGTCTACTTGTCGCGGACGTGATGCCTAAATACATGATCATGCCTAGATATTCTCATAATTATTCGCTTTTCTATCAATTGCTCGAGAGTAATTGTTGGGGAACGTAGCAGAATTTTAAAAAAAGTTCTACGCATCACGAAGATCAATCTATGGAGTCATCTACCAACGAGGGAGAGAGGAGTGCATCTACATACCCTTGTAGATCGCGCGCGGAAGCATTCAAGAGAACGGGGTTGATGGAGTCGTACTCGTCGTGATCCAAATCACCGATGACCTAGCGCCGAACGGACGGCACCTCCGCGTTCAACACACGTACGGTTGGGAAGACGTCTCCTCCAACTTGATCCAGCAAGGGGGAAGGAGAGGTTGATGGAGATCCAGCAGTACGACGGCGTGGTGGTGGAAACTACGGCGATCTCGGCAGGGCTTCGTCGAGCACTGCGAGAAAGAGAGGTGTCACGGGAGGGAGAGGGAGAGGCCAGGGGCTAGGGTGCGGCTCCCCTCCCTCCCCCCACTATTTATAGGACCCCTAGGGGGGTGCCGGCCCTAGGAGATCCAATCTACAAGGGTGGCGGCGGCCAAGGGGGTGGCTTGCCCCCCAAGCCAAGTGGGGCGCCCCCCACCCCTAGGGTTTCCAACCCTAGGCGCAGGGGAGGCCCAAGGGGGGCGCACCAGCCCACTAGGGGCTGGTTCCCCTCCCACTTCAGCCCATGGGGCCCTTTGGGATAGGTGGCCCCACCCGGTGGAACCCCGGGACCCTTCCGGTGGTCCCGGTACAATACCGATTACCCCCGAAACTTTCCCGATGGCCTAAACTTGACTTCCTATATATAAATCTTCACCTCCAGACCATTCCAAAACTCCTCGTGACGTCCGGGATCTCATCCGGGACTCCGAACAATTTTCGGGTTACCGTATACTAATATCTCAACAACCCTAGCGTCACCGAACCTTAAGTGTGTAGACCCTACGGGTTCAGGAGACACGCAGACATGACCGAGACGACTCTCCGGTCAATAACCAACAGCGGGATCTGGATACCCATGTTGGCTCCCACATGCTCCTCGATGATCTCATCGGATGAACCACAATGTCAAGGATTCAATCAATTCATATACAATTCCCTTTGTCAATCGGTACGTTACTTGCCCGAGACTCGATCGTCGGTATCCCAATACCTCGTTCAATCTCGTTATCGGCAAGTCACTTTACTCGTACCATAATGCATGATCCCGTGATCAACCACTTGGTCACATTGAGCTCATTTTGATGATGCATTACCGAGTGGGCCCAGAGATACCTCTCCGTCATACGGAGTGACAAATCCCAGTCTCGATTCGTGCCAGCCCAACAGACACTTTCGGAGATACCTGTAGTGTACCTTTATTGTCACCCAGTTACGTTGTGACGTTTGGCACACCCAAAGCACTCCTACGGTATCCGGGAGTTGCACAATCCCATGGTCTAAGGAAATGATACTTGACATTCGGAAAAGCTACAATAAACGAACTACACGATCTTTGAGCAATGCTTAGGATTGGGTCTTGTCCATCACATCATTCTCCTAATGATGTGATCCCGTTATCAATGACATCCAATGTCCATAGTCAGGAAACCATGACTATCTTTTGATCAACGAGCTAGTCAACTAGATGCTCACTAGGGACATGTTGTGGTCTATGTATTCACACATGTATTACGATTTCCGGATAACAGAATTATAGCATGAACAATAGACAATTATCATGAACAAAGAAATATAATAATAACCATTTTATTATTGCCACTAGGGCATATTTCCAACAGTAATTTGTTCACCCAACATAGAATTTGCTATCTTGAGAGAAGCCTGTTGGGGAACGTAGTAATTTCGAAAATTTTCCTACGCACACGCAAGATCATGGTGATGCATAGCAACGAGGGGGAGAGTCTGATCTACGTACCCTTGTAGATCGCAACGGAAGCGTTGACACAACGTAGCGGAAGTAGTCGTACGTCTTCTTCCCGATCCGACCGATCCAAGCACCGTTACTCTGGCACCTCCGAGTTCTTAGCACACGTTCAGCTCGATGACGATCCTCGGGCTCCGATCCAGCAAAGCGTCGAGGAAGAGTTTCGTCAGCACGACGGCGTGGTGACGATCTTGATGTACTACCGACGCAGGGCTTCGCCTAAGCTCTACAATGATATGACCGAGGTGGAATTTGGTGGCAGGGGGCACCGCACACGGCTAAGGAACGATCAACAATGATCAACTTGTGTGTCTTGGGGTGTCCCCTGCCCCCGTATATAAAGGGGCAAAGGGGGAGAGGTGCGGCCGGCCCCTTGGTGCGCCAGGAGGAGTCCTACTCCTACCGGGAGTAGGACTCCCCCCTCCAATCCTATTCCAACTAGGATTCTCCAAAGAGAAGAGAGAAAGAGGGGGGCCGGCCCCTTCTCCTAGTCCTAATAGGACTAGGGAAGGGGGGAGGTGCGCAGCCCTTGTGGGCAGCCCTCTCACCTTTCCACTAAGGCCCATGTAGGCCCATTTGGCTCCTGGGGGGTTCCGGTAACCCTCCCGGTAATCCGGTAAAATCCCGATTTTACCCGGAACACTTCCGATGTCCAAGCATAGGCTTCCAATATATCAATCTTTATGTCTCGACCATTTCGAGACTCCTCGTCATGTCCGTGATCACATCCGGGACTCCGAACAACCTTCGGTACATCAAAATGCATAAACTCATAATAATTGTCATCGTAACGTTAAGCGTGCGGACCCTACGGTTCGAGAACAATGTAGACATGACCGAGACATGTCTCCGGTCAATAACCAATAGCGGGACCTGGATGCCCATATTGGCTCCTACATATTCTACGAAGATCTTTATCGGTCAGACCGCATAACAACATACGTTGTCCCCTTTGTCATCGGTATGTTACTTGCCCGAGATTCGATCGTCGGTATCCAATACCTAGTTCAATCTCGTTACTGGCAAGTCTCTTTACTCGTTCCGTAATACATCATCTCATAACTAACGTCTTTAGTTATTATGCTTGCAAGGCTTATGTGATGTGTATTACCGAGAGGGCCCAGAGATACCTCTCCGACAATCGGAGTGACAAACCCTAATCTCGAAATACGCCAACCCAACATCTACCATTGGAGACACCTGTAGTACTCCTTTATAATCACCCAGTTACGTTGTGACGTTTGGTAGTACCCAAAGTGTTCCTCCGGTAAACGGGAGTTGCATAATCTCATAGTTATAGGAACATGTATAAGTCATGAAGAAAGCAATAGCAACATACTAAACAATCGGGTGCTAAGCTAATGGAATGGGTCATGTCAATCAGATCATTCAACTAATGATGTGACCTCGTTAATCAAATAACAACTCTTTGTTCATGGTTAGGAAACATAACCATCTTTGATTAACGAGCTAGTCAAGTAGAGGCATACTAGTGACACTCTGTTGGTCTATGTATTCACACATGTATTATGTTTCCGTTTAATACAATTCTAGCATGAATAATAAACATTTATCATGATATAAGGAAATAAATAATAACTTTATTATTGCCTCTAGGGCATATTTCCTTCAGTCTCCCACTTGCACTAGAGTCAATAATCTAGATTACACGGTAATGATTCTAACACCCATGGAGCCTTGGTGCTGATCATGTTTTGCTCGTGGAAGAGGCTTAGTCAACGGGTCTGCAACATTCAGATCCGTATGTATCTTGCAAATCTCTATATCTCCCACCTGGACTAAATCCCGGATGGAGTTGAAGCGTCTCTTGATGTGTTTGGTCCTTTTGTGAAATCCGGATTCCTTTGCCAAAGCAATTGCACCAGTATTGTCACAAAAGATTTTCATTGGACCCGATGCACTAGGTATGACACCTAGATCGGATATGAACTCCTTCATCCAGACTCCTTCGTTTGCTGCTTCCGAAGCAGCTATGTACTCCGCTTCACATGTAGATCCCGCTATGACGCTTTGTTTAGAACTGCACCAACTGACAGCTCCACCGTTTAAAGTAAACACGTATCCGGTTTGCGATTTAGAATCGTCCGGATCAGTGTTAAAGCTTGCATCAACGTAACCTCTTACGGTGAGCTCTTTGTCACCTCCATATACGAGAAACATATCCCTAGTCCTTTTCAGGTATTTCAGGATGTTCTTGACCGCTGTCCAGTGATCCACTCCTGGATTACTTTGGTACCTCCCTGCTAAACTTATAGCAAGGCACACATCAGGTCTGGTACACAGCATTGCATACATGATAGAGCCTATGGCTGAAGCATAGGGAACATCTTTCATTTTCTCTCTATCTTCTGCAGTGGTCGGGCATTGAGTCTGACTCAACTTCACACCTTGTAACACAGGCAAGAACCCTTTCTTTGCTTGATCCATTTTGAACTTCTTCAAAATCTTGTCAAGGTATGTGCTTTGTGAAAGTCCAATTAAGCGTCTTGATCTATCTCTATAGATCTTTATGCCTAATATGTAAGCAGCTTCCCCGAGGTCTTTCATCGCAAAACTTTTATTCAAGTATCCCTTTATGCTATCCAGAAATTCTATATCATTTCCAATCAGCAATATGTCATCCACATATAATATCAGAAATGCTACAGAGCTCCCACTCACTTTCTTGTAAATACAGGCTTCTCCAAAAGTCTGTATAAAGCCAAATGCTTTGATCACACTATCAAAGCGTTTATTCCAACTCCGAGATGCTTGCACCAGTCCATAAATGGATCGCTGGAGTTTGCATACTTTGTTAGCTCCCTTTGGGTCGACAAAACCTTCTGGTTGCATCATATACAACTCTTCTTCCAGAAATCCATTCAGGAATGCAGTTTTGACATCCATCTGCCATATTTCATAATCATAAAATGCGGCAATTGCTAACATGATCCTGACGGATTTAAGCATCGCTACGGGTGAGAAGGTCTCATCGTAGTCAACCCCTTGAACTTGTCGAAAACCTTTTGCGACAAGTCGAGCTTTATAGACAGTAACATTACCGTCAGCGTCAGTCTTTTTCTTGAAGATCCATTTATTCTCAATTGCTTGCCGATCATCGGGCAAGTCAACCAAAGTCCATACTTTGTTCTCATACATGGATCCCATCTCAGATTTCATGGCCTCAAGCCACTTTGCGGAATCTGGGCTCACCATCGCTTCTTCATAGTTCGTAGGTTCATCATGATCTAGAAGCATGACTTCCAGAACTGGATTACCGTACCACTCTGGTGCGGATCTCACTCTGGTTGATCTACGTGGTTCAGTAGTATCTTGTCCTGAAGTTTCATGATCATCATCATTAGCTTCCTCACTAATTGGTATAGGTGTTGCAGAAACAGTTTTCTGTGATGTACTATTTTCCAATAAGGGAGCAGGTACAGTTACCTCGTCAAGTTCCACTTTCCTCCCACTCACTTCTTTCGAGAGAAACTCCTTCTCTAGAAATGATCCATTCTTAGCAATGAATGTCTTGCCTTCGGATCTGTGATAGAAGGTATACCCAACAGTTTCCTTTGGGTATCCTATGAAGACACATTTCTCCGCTTTGGGTTCGAGCTTATCAGGTTGAAGCTTTTTCACATAAGCATCGCAGCCCCAAACTTTAAGAAACGACAACTTTGGTTTCTTGCCAAACCATAGTTCATAAGGCGTCGTCTCAACGGATTTTGATGGTGCCCTATTTAACGTGAATGTGGCCGTCTCTAAAGCATAACCCCAAAACGATAGCGGTAAATCAGTAAGAGACATCATAGATCGCACCATATCTAGTAAAATACGATTACGACGTTCGGACACACCATTACGCTGTGGTGTTCCGGGTGGCCTGAGTTGCGAAACTATTCCACAGTTTTTCAAATGTACACCAAACTCGTAACTCAAATATTCTCCTCCACGATCAGATCGTAGAAACTTTATTTTCTTGTTACGATGATTTTCAACTTCACTCTGAAATTCCTTGAACTTTTCAAATGTTTCAGACTTATGTTTCATTAAGTAGATATACCCATATCTGCTTAAATCATCTGTGAAGGTGGGAAAATAACGATATCCGCCACGAGCCTCAATATTCATCGGACCACATACATCGGTATGTATGATTTCCAATAAATCTGTTGCTCTCTCCATAGTACCGGAGAATGGTGTTTTAGTCATCTTGCCTATGAGGCACGGTTCGCAAGTACCAAGTGATTCATAATCAAGTGGTTCCAAAAGCCCATCAGTATGGAGTTTCTTCATGCGCTTTACACCGATATGACCTAAACGGCAGTGCCACAAATAAGTTGCACTATCATTATCAACTCTGCATCTTTTGGCTTCTACATTATGAATATGTGTATCACTACTATCGAGATTCAACAAGAATAGACCACTCTTCAAAGGTGCATGACCATAAAAGATATTACTCATATAAATAGAACAAGCATTATTCTCCGATTTAAATGAATAACCGTCTCGCATTAAACAAGATCCAGATATAATGTTCATGCTCAACGCTGGCACCAAATAACAATTATTTAGGTCTAATATTAATCCCGAAGGTAGATGTAGAGGTAGCGTGCCGACCGCGATCACATCGACTTTGGAACCGTTTCCCACACGCATCGTCACCTCGTCCTTTGCTAGCGTCCGCTTATTCCGTAGTCCCTGTTTCGAGTTGCAAATATTAGCAACAGAACCAGTATCAAATACCCAGGTGCTACTGCGAGCTCTAGTAAGGTACACATCAATAACATGTATATCACATATACCTTTGTTCACCTTGCCATCCTTCTTATCCACCAAATACTTGGGGTAGTTCCGCTTCCAGTGACCAGTCTGCTTGCAGTAGAAGCACTCAGTTTCAGGCTTAGGTCCAGACTTGGGTTTCTTCTCCTGAGCAGCTACTTGCTTGCTGTTCTTCTTGAAGTTCCCCTTCTTCTTCCCTTTGCCCTTTTTCTTGAAACTAGTGGTTTTGTTAACCATCAACACTTGATGCTCCTTCTTGATTTCTACCTCCGTAGCTTTCAGCATTGCGAAGAGCTCGGGAATAGTCTTGTTCATCCCTTGCATATTATAGTTCATCACGAAGCTCTTGTAGCTTGGTGGCAGTGATTGGAGAATTCTGTCAATGACGCAATCATCTGGAAGATTAACTCCCATCTGAATCAAGTGATTATTATACCCAGACATTTTGAGTATATGCTCACTGACAGAACTGTTCTCCTCCATCTTGCAGCTATAGAACTTATTGGAGACTTCATATCTCTCAATTCGGGCATTTGCTTGAAATATTAACTTCAACTCCTGGAACATCTCATATGCTCCATGACGTTCAAAACGTCGTTGAAGTCCCGATTCTAAGCCGTAAAGCATGGCACACTGAACTATCGAGTAGTCATCAGCTTTGCTCTGCCAGACGTTCATAACATCTGGTGTTGCTCCAGCAGCAGGCCTGGCACCTAGCGGTGCTTCCAGGACGTAATTCTTCTGTGCAGCAATGAGGATAATCCTCAGGTTACGGACCCAGTCCGTGTAATTGCTACCATCATCTTTCAACTTTGCTTTCTTAAGGAACGCATTAAAATTCAACGGAACAACAACACGAGCCATCTATCTACAATCAACATAAACAAGCAAGATACTATCAGGTACTAAGTTCATGATAAGTTTAAGTTCAGTTAATCAAATTACTTAGGAACTCCCACTTAGATAGACATCCCTCTAATCCTCTAAGTGATCACGTGATCCAAATCAACTAAACCATAACCGATCATCACATGAGATGCAGTAGTTTTCAATGGTGAAGATCGCCATGTTGATCATATCGACTATATGATTCACGCTCGACCTTTCGGTCTCTGTGTTCCGAGGCCATATCTGCATATGCTAGGCTCATCAAGTTTAACCTGAGTATTCTGCGTGTGCAAAACTGGCTTGCACCCATTGTAGATGGACGTAGAGCTTATCACACCCGATCATCACGTGGTGTCTGGGCACGATGAACTTTGGCAATGGTGCATACTCAGGGAGAACACTTCTTGATAATTTAGTGAGAGATCATCTTATAATGCTACCGCCAATCAAAGCAAGATAAGATGCATAAAAGGATAAACATCACATGCAATCAATATAAGTGATATGATATGGCCATCATCATCTTGTGCTTGTGATCTCCATCTCCGAAGCACCGTCATGATCACCATCGTCACCGGCGCGACACCTTGATCTCCATCGTAGCATCGTTGTCGTCTCGCCAATCTTATGCCTCCATGACTATCACTACGGCTTAGTAATAAAGTAAAGCATTACATCGCGATTGCATTGCATACAATAAAGCGACAACCATATGGCTCCTGCCAGTTGCCGATAACTTGGTTACAAAACATGATCATCTCATACAATAAAATCAGCATCATGCCTTGACCATATCACATCACAACATGCCCTGCAAAAACAAGTTAGACGTCCTCTACTTTGTTGTTGCAAGTTTTACGTGGCTGCTACGGGCTTAAGTAAGAACTCATCTCACCTACGCATCAAAACCACAACGATAGTTTGTCAAATAGACTCCGTTTTAACCTTCTCAAGGACCGGGCGTAGCCACACTTGGTTCAACTAAAGTTGGAGAGACAGTCTTCCGCAAGCCATCTATGTGCAAAGCACGTCGAGGGAACCGGTCTCGCGTAAGAGTACGCGTAAGGTTGGTCCGGATCGTCTCGTCCAACAATACCGCCGAACCAAAGTATGACATGCTGGTAGGCAGTATGACTTGTATCGCCCACAACTCACTTGTGTTCTACTCGTGCAAATAACATCAAACCATAAAACCTAGGCTCGGATGCCACTGTTGGGGAACGTAGTAATTTCGAAAATTTTCCTACGCACACGCAAGATCATGGTGATGCATAGCAACGAGGGGGAGAGTCTGATCTACGTACCCTTGTAGATCGCAACGGAAGCGTTGACACAACGTAGAGGAAGTAGTCGTACGTCTTCTTCCCGATCCGACCGATCCAAGCACCGTTACTCCGGCACCTCCGAGTTCTTAGCACACGTTCAGCTCGATGACGATCCTCGGGCTCCGATCCAGCAAAGCGTCGAGGAAGAGTTTCGTCAGCACGACGGCGTGGTGACGATCTTGATGTACTACCGACGCAGGGCTTCGCCTAAGCTCTACAACGATATGACCGAGGTGGAATTTGGTGGCAGGGGGCACCGCACACGGCTAAGGAACGATCAACAATGATCAACTTGTGTGTCTTGGGGTGTCCCCTACCCCCGTATATAAAGGGGCAAAGGGGGAGAGGTGCGGCCGGCCCCTTGGTGCGCCAGGAGGAGTCCTACTCCTACCGGGAGTAGGACTCCCCCCTCCAATCCTATTCCAACTAGGATTCTCCAAAGAGAAGAGAGAAAGAGGGGGGGCCGGCCCCTTCTCCTAGTCCTAATAGGACTAGGGAAGGGGGGAGGTGCGCAGCCCTTGTGGGCAGCCCTCTCACCTTTCCACTAAGGCCCATGTAGGCCCATTTGGCTCCTGGGGGGTTCCGGTAACCCTCCCGGTAATCCGGTAAAATCCCGATTTTACCCGGAACACTTCCGATGTCCAAACATAGGCTTCCAATATATCAATCTTTACGTCTCGACCATTTAGAGACTCCTCGTCATGTCCGTGATCACATCCGGGACTCCGAACAACCTTTGATACATCAAAATGCATAAACTCATAATAACTGTCATCGTAACGTTAAGCGTGCGGACCCTACGGTTCGAGAACAATGTAGACATGACCGAGACATGTCTCCGGTCAATAACCAATAGCGGGACCTGTATGCCCATATTGGCTCCTACATATTCTACGAAGATCTTTATCGGTCAGACCGCATAACAACATACGTTGTTCCCTTTGTCATCGGTATGTTACTTGCCCGAGATTCGATCGTCGGTATCCAATACCTAGTTCAATCTCGTTACTGGCAAGTCTCTTTACTCGTTCCGTAATACATCATCTCATAACTAACGTCTTTAGTTATTATGCTTGCAAGGCTAATGTGATGTGTATTACCGAGAGGGCCCAGAGATACCTCTTCGACAATCGGAGTGACAAACCCTAATCTCGAAATACACCAACCCAACATCTACCATTGGAGACACCTGTAGTACTCCTTTATAATCACCCAGTTACGTTGTGACGTTTGGTAGTACCCAAAGTGTTCCTCCGGTAAACGGGAGTTGCATAATCTCATAGTTATAGGAACATGTATAAGTCATGAAGAAAGCAATAGCAACATACTAAACGATCGGGTGCTAAGCTAATGGAATGGGTCATGTCAATCAGATCATTCAACTAATGATGTGACCTCGTTAATCAAATAACAACTCTTTGTTCATGGTTAGGAAACATAACCATCTTTGATTAACGAGCTAGTCAAGTAGAGGCATACTAGTGACACTCTGTTGGTCTATGTATTCACACATGTATTATGTTTCCGGTTAATACAATTCTAGCATGAATAATAAACATTTATCATGATATAAGGAAATAAATAATAACTTTATTATTACCTCTAGGGCATATTTCCTTCAAAGCCACTAGTGAAACCTATGGCCCCCGGGTCTATCTTCCATCATATTTTTTTATATCGACTTGCTATTTCTATTACCGTTTATTTTGCAATCTTTATTTTTCAATCTATACCATAAAAATACCAAAAATATTTATCTTATTATCTCTATCAGATCTCACTTTCGTAAGTGATCGTGAAGGGATTGACAACCCCTTTATCGCGTTGGTTGTGAGGTTCTTGTTTGTTTGTGTAGGTACTAGGCGACTTGCGTGTTACCTCCTACTGGATTGATACCTTGGTTCTCAAAAACTGAGGGAAATACTTACGCTACTGTGCTGCATCATCCTTTCCTCTTCAAGGTAAAACCAACGCATGCTCAAGAGGTAGCAGGGAGTGTTGATCCTAGTATGTGTGCCGTGCAGTCCAAAGCACATCTCCAGAGTGCACACATCTAGGGGGAGCCCGTCTATATTTTATAGATGTTGGGTTTGCCTATGCTTTATTTTATATTCCTATGTGCAAATCCCGTATTGTCATCAATCCACCAAAAAGGGGGAGATTGTAAGGGCATATTTATCCTTTAGTAGTTTTTGTGATTGATGACAATGCTTTTGCGGACTAATCGTGTGCATTGAGCATTTTCAGATATATCATGTCTAGGCACAAGACGATTTGGTGCCCCTCGAAGACTATTGAAGACGGTGTTTCTGTAACACCCCCAGTGTCATGCTACAGCAATCACCTGTTAATGGTGCCATGTCATCATTGTTACTGTTGCTAATCTCACTTTGATCCTATTCCAGTCCAAATCTCAATTTCAAATTAAAGTCAAAAAAAATTCTAAATTGCTCAAACATGAAAACTAAAATGTTTACCATGTGGCTAATATCCTTTTGACAATATTGGTGGTGAACCAACATTTTTGCAAAGTGTTTAAATGCCCTAAACTAATTAAAACAATGGTTAAAACGTTGTTTAAATGCCTTTTTGTTTTATAAAAATGCTAAGCTAATTTATTTAACTACCAAACTAATTGTGGCAGTAGTATAAATTATAATAATAATTTAGGTTCAAGCTTTGTATTTTATAAAACTGTTTTGCCTATTGAAATTAATAGAAAACAAAGAAGTTTCAAAAAATGAAGAAAAGGAAAAAGACCCCCCCCCCCCCCCGGGGGGGGCCAACCGGCCCAACAGGCCGGCCCAGTCGGCCACCCCTTAACCACGCACTCCCCCCCTGTGACCTAGAGCCACGCCCCCACTTCTCCACTCCGCTCTTTCCTCCCCCACCGATCTGGATCGGGGCAGATGTCCCGGCCCCGTCGAACGCCACCGCCGCCCAAAGAACCCCATACCCCCCTCGTCGGACGCCTCGCCTTCCTCCACTCCTCCCCCTCTCTCTACGGGATCCGGGCGATCCACGTCGCCCCTGACCCTGCCTCCCCGACAACCACCACGACGACCCTCGCCTCTGCCCCGATGGCAGCCGGTGCCCCTGTCGCTCAACGCTGTTCGCCGTCGCCTCCTCACCCTCGCGCGGGCCTGCCCCGTCCCCGCCTCTCCCTCGTCGGCCAACCCCGAGCCTCGCCGCCCCCGCTTCCCTCCATCGCTGCTGAGGCCCTCGGCCTCCGCCTCCCCCTTTTCCTCCCGTCGTCACGCATTGTACCGCCCCCGCATGCACCACGCGCCGTCCTGCCTGTGGTCACCGTCCCACACGCGCCCGGTGGCCGTGCTCACCGCCTGCGCTGACCGTGCCGTTGCTCGCCGTCCGCCCGCGCCCCGCAGCCCCGATCCGACCAACCGCCCTCGTCCGCGCCCAGCGCCACTTCGCCGCGCCGCGCACTCCGGTGTCTGACGCCCGGTGCCCGCACCCGCGCCCCCTGGGGCTCCGCCCCTGCCCGTTCGCCCGTAGACGCACATCCGCCCCGCTAAGGCCCTGGGCCTATGGCGGATGGGGCCCATGCCCCTGTCTTAAGAAAAACAAAAAAAGAAATGTTAATAAAAAATACTAAATTAGTTAATTAATTAGGTTCGGTTAATTAACTTAATTAATTTTGCCTAATTAACTAATTAGCTAATTAGTTAGTCAAAGGACTCTATGACAGTGGGGCCCCACCCCTAGTTAGCTTAATTTAACCCCTCCCCTTTTTAAAATATGTGACACTGACAGATGGGCCCAATTGATCTGTTGACTGGTCAACTTTGACCCAGTCAACGCTGACTGTACTGCTGACTGGGCACTGACCGGCTCCACACGTCAGGGTTGACCATGGTCAACTCAGCTGACTGATGACGTAATGATGACGTCATGCTGATGCAATACCCCATTTTTTTATTTTAGAATAATTTTAGAATATTGTTTAAAACTTTAACAAATTAATTAAATAATCCGTAGCTCGGATCGAAAAACTTTCTACATGAAAGTTGCTCAGAACGACGAGACGAATCCGGGTACATAGCCCGTTCGTCCGCCACACATCCCTAGCATAGCGAACATGCAACTTTCCCCTCCGATTCATCTGTCCGAAAACGCGAAACACCGGGGATACTTTCCCGGATGTTTCCCCCCTTCGCCAGTATCGCCTAGTACTGCGTTAGGTCACCCATGGCACCACGTTTTGCCTTGTTATATGTTTGTGATGCTTGTTTGCCCCGTATTTACTGTTTCTCCCCCCCCCCCCTCTTCTCTCCGGTAGACCCCGAGACCGATGCAGCCCCTGTGATCGACTACGTCGACGACGACCCCTCCTTGCCAGAGCAACCAGGCAAGCAAACCCCCCCTGAGCATTCCGATATCGCCCATTTCTTTCCCTCTCATGCTTGCATTAGAACTGATACTTCTTTTTGTATGATCCTACTCTGTTGCATAGCCTGTTATTGTTACCTGCTTTCATACCTTACCTGCTTATCCTAAACTGCTTAGTATAGGATGGTTAGTGATCCATCAGTGACCCCACCTTGTCCCAGTTGCCCCGCTTTATGTTCGATGACTCGATCAACGTGATCGACGTCCATGCCCCGACGCAGCACATCACCCCCCTAGTTGTACGACTCTGTAGAGTTACCATCGAGTGCCAAGGGTGGAACCTCTTACATCACTCCTGATGAGATCTCCGTAGTGTAGCTATACAGTCAAGGTCATCGAGGGTGATTTCCTCCTTAACCACTTCCGTTACGGCTCTGTCGTGCAACCCATCAAACGTGAACCTCGAGGGGGGATCCTCTTACGTTCACCTTGATGACAACATCGAGTGGAATTCACCGGGGGTGATTCCTCAGGTTTTCCCTTTGGTGTTAGACACACAGATACTATGGTTACTATGACTTTACACTGAACCATGTTACTAAAGACGGGTCGACCCTGAGGGGTACCCGCGCGAACTTAATAGCGAGTGATGTGGAGTCGGGTTGACCTGAAAGGTGTGGCCGGGCATTCTTAGCCCTTGCCGCAAGTACTCGAGACAGGGCGACGGGGTCACATCGATCGTGAGTCTCCGCTCGTTACCGCATGCTCCTAATCCACTATGATTTGGATATTTGATCCGAGGGGCCTCTGGCCTGATAGCACTAACCATCACGTGGGCATAGTATGGGCGTTCTGCGTCGTATACATCAGTCAAAGCTTAATAGACGTCAGCGACTGAGCGGCACGCGCCGGGTTGGACTGCGTAAGCTCCTACCTTGTTGAAGGAGGTAGCTAGGTCTGCTCACCGGCCGCGTACACAACATGCAGGAGTTCCCGGGGAGATGGCCCATGACCCCTGGGGGCATAGGTTTAGTCCGGCGTGCTGGCCTCTCTATTAAGCCTAGGTCGGGTTGCGGCGAATTGTTTGGCCAAGACCGGGCATGACCTAGGAAAGTGTGTCCGACCGGAGTTAATCGAGCGTGGTGGGTAAGTTGGTGCACCCCTGCAGGGAAGAAAACATCTATCGATAGCCTGTCCTACGGTAACGGACACTTGGAGTTGTATCCCGATCGATACAACTAGAACTGGATACTTGAGATGAGACATGGAGATGAGACTTGGATATGAGATGATAACTTGATAGTATGGCTCTGGGATTGCTTTCTCATAGAGAGTCGAGAAAGGATCTCTGGCCAAGGTTGATAACACTTCTACTACTTTACTTTATGCTACTCTAATCCCTCCTGTTGCTGCAAGATGGTGGTTTCCAGAAGATGCTAGTCTTCGATAGGCTAGGTTTTCCCCTTCCCTTCTGGCATTCTGCAGTTTAGTCCACAGATACAGCCTATTTTCCTTTGATACATATGCATACTTAGTTTAGATATGATGTAAGTCTTGCGAGTACTTTGGATGAGTACTCACGGCTGCTTTGCTACCTCTTTTCCCCCATACCCAATTGTTGCGACCAGATGACAGATCCCAGGAGCCAGACGACGCCACTGATGATTACTACTACCCCGAGGGTGCCAAATACTACTTGAGGGCCGCTGACGATTTGGAGTACTTAGGAGGCTCCCAGGCAGGAGGCCTTGCCATTTCGATCTATGTTGCTTTTGTGCTAGCCTTCTTAAGGCAAAACTTATCTAACTTATGTCTATACTCAGATATTGTTGCTTCCGCTGACTCTTGTGTATTCGAGCCCTCGAGGCCCCTCGCTTGTAATATAAAGCTTGTATTATTTTATTTTGTGTCTAGAGTTGTGTTGTGATATCTTCCCGTGAGTCCTTGATCTTGATCGTACACATTTGCGTGTATGATTAGTGTACGATTGAATCGAGGGTGTCACAGTTTCTCTACGTTTTTTTTCGGTGGATTTGAGTCGTAGGAAAGCCGTACTATTAAGAGAGGGTCCATGTTGGAAAGGTTTGGGTGAAATCAACACGTACACATCTGTTCCTTTTGCACCACCTTTCCTTTGACTCGTTGGAGCATCCTCCGTTTCTCGGTATCTCTGCAAAAGGAAGGACTTCTAGTGTTGCTGAACTGGGGCATGCGGTAGTACTGCTCCTCAGAGCGGTAGTACCGCAGGCCCCTGCGGTAGTACCAGCCTTGGGCGCGGTAGTACCGCAGGTGCTCACGGTAGTACTACTTCTCGGACACGGTAGTACCGTGGCCTCGGGCCAGGCTCAGCAGCACGAGCGGATGTAATTTTTTACATCCGCGCCCTACGCGGTAGTACCGCTCCTGGCTTGCAGTAGTACCGTGTCAGATTTTTTGCATAGATCTAAACTCAACGAAAGTTGCCATGGATGTATTTTTATATGTCCGTGCCTTCTCTATCTAGACTACCCCTGCCTTGCAGTAGTACCGCAAGGGGGAGCGGTAGTACCGCGCCAGCGGTTCTACTGCCCTCTGCTTCAACACATCAGGGCTGGTTTAGCTACTGTTACGCCAGCAGTAGTACCGTAGTGCCTTCGGTAGTACCACGGGCCCTGGCGGTAGTATCGCGTCTCTGGTGCGTTAGTACCGTGTGTCGCAGGGCTGAGTTGGTGGATAATGATTGGGTTTGTTCTTCTACTATAAAGGGGAGTCTTCTTCTCCGAGTTGACCACCTCTTCCACCCCAAGCTTCATTATTTCTCTAAGCTCCATTTTCACCCGATCTCTCTCCCTAGCCAATCAAACTTGTTGATTTTCTAGGGATTGGTTGAGAAGACCCCGATCTACACATCCACCAAGAGAAATTTGATTCCCCTAGTAATCCCTTGCGGATCTTGTTACTCTTGGGTGTTTGAGCATCCTAGATGGTTGAGGTCATCGCGGAGCCATACTCCATTGTGGTGAAGCTTTGTGGTGTTGTTGGGAGCCTCCAATTAAGTTGTGGAGATTACCACAACCTTGTTTGTAAAGGTTCGGTCGCCACCTTCAAGGGCACCAAATAGTGGAATCACAACATCTCGCAATATGTGAGGGCATGAGGAGAATACGATGGCCCTAGTGGCTTCTTGGGGAGCATTGTGCCTCCACACCGCTCCAACGGAGACGTACTTCCTCTCAAAGGGAAGGAACTTCGGTAACACATCCTCGTCTTCATTGCATCCACTCTTGGTTATCTCGTCCCTTCACTCGTGCAAGCTTATCTTATGTTACTTCCCTTGCTTGCTTGTATACTTATTGTTGTTGCATCATATAGGTTGCTCACCTAATTGCATATCTAGACAACCTACTTTGATGCAAAGTTTAAATTGGTAAAGAAAAGCTAAAAATTGTTAGTTGCTTATTCACCCCCTCTAGTCAACTATATCGATCCTTTCACCCACTTTGTAGCACCTTCTTGATTCTTGTTCTAGATGCATTTATTTTGTAGCACCTTCTTAACTCTTGTTCTAGATGCATTTATTCATGTACTGGTCACATCGTCAATCAATGCCATCTCTTCGAATTCACCGCTATTCTACGAAGTTACACCTTTTTAGTAAAACATAAAATTCTTATGATACCAATTCCTACGAAATTATGTTAACAAATTTGAGAAAATTTTCAAGATATTCCATGTTACTTTTATTTAAATGAAAAACTGAGAATGTCATGGTAACAATTTTTAGGACCTTTTAACAATAATCTCCGGATTTGATTGAGCCCTATGTTTTGAATCATATAACACACATCTAATATTTTTTTGTTTGTACCGAGTTCCCAGGAATTTTCCTCCAATAGTAATTCCTAGGCCCCCGCAAAAAAAGTAATTCCTAGGAAATTATGTAAATCAATATGAGAGATTTGTCAACACATTTATTGATGTTTTTTTATCTTAAATGGAAAACTGAGAATGTCATGGTAATAATTCTAGAAATTGTTTTATAATAATCTCGGGATTTCCCAAATATCTTAGAAAAAAAACTGAAAATTTAATACTCCCTCTGTTCATTTTTATAAGACCTTGAAGACATTTCAGACAATGTGCAAAACAATCCATTTTAAGCTGTCCGAAACGACTTACAGAAATGGACGGAGGGAGTAATACACATTCTAAGAAGGGTGCAATTAATGGCCACAACCAAAACAAATGTAAAATTGCTATCTTTACTTTTTACAATGCTTCATTCTTTTTTTATTAAATGTAAGTGTGCCCAAAGTCTTTGCCGTTTAATACTTTGTTGAAATATTTTTTTTCTGAACACAATACAGAAGCAAACGCTCATATACACGCACATACACTTACCCCTATGAACACACTTACGCACACCCTGTCTCTGTGAGCACCTCCGAAAGACAGAGCCGACATATCATCTTGAAATTTACGAAGTCACCGTAGGCACCTAGTCGTCGACGAGAACGTCTCCTCCCACTGAATGCGCATCGTCGGAAATCTTAAAATAAATCCAGAAATAAATGCGAGCACCAGGATTTGAACCATGTTGGACTGGGGATACCACAGTCCCTCTAACCACTACAGGTTGGTTTGTGCTTTGTTGAAATCTTTGCTATGTTTTATCAAACACACTACCCCGAATTAAATGAGTATGTACACATATTTACTGTCAGTATATACAGAAGCACACTGTATTGTGATTCGTTGCCAATTAAATGAAAGCCTACACCGACCCCAAACGAACCAAAAATGGTTTTGATTCCAAAGGGGTGCTTCGTAATGTGCTCCCCGTCCGCGTCCGTCTGTTTACTTCATATACAACTAAGAGGAAAACCCTAGTTGTTGAGCGACAACTATGTCGTCGTTAGATCACAACAAAAAGGCGTCGAAAAAAAAGAAGATACTAGGAGAAGATGAAGGTCTGAAGGCGGCAATGGGAACATGAAACTGAAGGCAACGCTGCTATACACACGACAGATATTGGACGATCACCGAACGATGCTACACATCAAACCGTCCATGCGTTAAAGCAAACGTAGCTAGCACCGTTCATTCTCGCATAGTGCGGAGTTCGGCCGGGCAGTGTCGTCCGTGTAGTAGTTTCGAACTGAAGGAGGGAGAACGTGAGTTGACGAGAAGAAGGTCAACGAATTATCGGAAGCAGCTAGATGGCCAACAATGGCTAAGGTCAATACCACAAAGTCATTCAACAGTGGCACTTTGAAGAATATGCTCAAATTCACACATGTCTCGCTTGGAGATGCCCTCGCGAAATATTTGATTCTTCGTAAAAGGTTAATGTTGTGCCTGGAGTTGGAAGTAAAAATTGCATGCATACATGCTTTGTTTCAGTTTTCTGTTAGTTGAATACTCCGCATTGCACGAACATTTATCGGGGTTGGTGGGCTCCCAACGAATTACTACCTCTCTCTCAATTTATAGGGCGTGCGCGTATCCTTAGATCGTCAATTTAGCCAACCTAATACAAGTCATATACTCCCTCTGTCCCATAATATAAGACGTAAACATTCAGAATGTACCACTTGTGACTCATGTAACATCAATTAAATTTTTGGTGCACAAAAGACAACATTCAAGCTGCAGGTGGGAGTGGATTTAAGTGGGAGTAACTACCCCATCCCACTTAAATCGTTTTAATGGGACCTCATTGGATAGCAAAAAAAGTAATCGGGCTATCCCACTTACTACCTCCGTTTCAGTTTACAAGTCCTACGCATATACCTAGGTTACCAATTTTATCACTCTAATATAAACTATATAACATAAAAATTATATCGTTTGAAAATAAAACATCTGAAATTTATATTGGTATATTTTTTGTAATACTCTCTCCGTCCCATAATGTAAGATGTTTTTTGACACTACACTAGTGTCAAAAATTGAAACGGAGGTAGTAAGTGGGATAGCCCGATTAATTTTTTTGCTATCCAATGGGGTCCCATTAAAACGATTTAAATGGGATGGGGTAGTTAGTCCCACTTAAATCCACTCCCACCTGCAGCCTGAATGTTGTCTTTTGTGCACCAAAAATTTAATTGATGTTACACGAGTCACAAGCGGTACATTCTGAATGTTTTCCAAAAAAAAACTGAAACCTTTTCGCAGGGAAAAAACAGGATTTTTTTTTTGAAAACGGAAAGAGCTTCATGCGAGTTTCTACGGTCTGATTTACTGAACTGTACCGTCGCCGGCGGTGGCACCAAAACAGCTGGGCGTGAAGATAGCGTCACATGGTCAAAAGAAGCGGCCGTTCATTATCCCCTAATTAATCAGAAGAAAATCAAAAATCAACTCCAGGGAAAACAGGAAAAAAAAACTCGATTGCCACCGTCTCGGCGTCGTCGTCGCCCGGCTCACGCGCTCCGACCTAGCTAGACCTAGCCCTAGCCCTAGCCCTCCCTGCCAGTTGATGGTGGGCGGGCTGCGAGATCTGTAGGGCTCGTTGGCTTTCGCCGGCGGGAGGAGATGGAGGCTGGGAACGACGGCCCGTCGACGCCGGTGCTGCTCAACGTGTACGACCTCACGCCCGTCAACGATTACCTCTACTGGCTCGGCTTCGGCGTCTTCCACTCCGGAATCGAAGGTATTGGTTCTCCCATTCCCCTTCCCTTTGCTGTTCATGCGGATTCTTCCATGCCCGTGATTCTGCCCCTGTTAGCATGGATACGCTGGTGGATTTAACTGAGATGCGAGCTGTTTCAGTTTTCCTAAAAACAATTTGGTTACGGTGATTTTTGAACAATTATGTTATTATCGTTGCTGTTTTAGGATCATTTTCAATTAGATGTTCTGGTTACCCCAATCGTAACAGTGAATTTTGTTGGACAAATTCCAAAAATATATTAACATTTCTGGTCAATGCGCCAGAAAATGATGGGGGGTAGGGGAAACAAATATGTAATGAACAATGTATTTTCTTGGGAAGAATTTCAAGGAGAAATGTGCATGACATCCGTCTTGGTATATTATATTTTGCATGAAGAAAATACTTCCATAAGTGTAGTTTTGGCGTACACTAAAATTCAAGGACTGAAACTGACTGTAGGTTTATATCATTGTGTTTTTATGCATTGTGGAGATCAGGCTGGTTATGTTATGTGTGGAACTGTGGAACATCTCTTCTCACCTATGTTTGCTATGGTTACATGTTCCTTTTCTCATGTGCATGTCATACTTAGATGATCTACAGAAGCATGAACTCATGTTTTTTTACCCATTTTTCCCAATTGAGTAGTTCATGGCATGGAATATGGATTTGGAGCACATGATTTCTCATCCAGCGGTGTATTTGAGGTGGAATCGAAATGTTGCCCTGGATTTGTCTATAGAAAGACGGTGTCGCTAGGCACAACTGACATGTCTCGGGAAGATTTCCGCTCGTTCATTGAAAGACTTGCAGGGAAGTATCATGGCAATACATATAATTTGATTGCGAAGAACTGCAATCATTTCACAGATGATGTCTGTAGGAGCTTGACTGGAAAACCCATCCCTGGCTGGGTGAATAGGTTGGCCAGAGTAGGTTGGTATAATTATCATATATGTTTACGTACTTCCTGAGATTGGTGAAAATCATAGCTAAATGGTTGCATTTTCTCTCTCTCAAAACTCTAGGCTCAGTTTTTGACTGTCTACTACCAGAAAGTGTCCAAGTTTCTCCTGTTGGACGTGTCCCAACTCTTCGTCCAGTTATTGGTCAGTATCTTCTGAACTTTTCTTCCATTTCCTTTCAAAACAAACCTATATGTTGACATGTTGTTTCTTTCTGTTAGTGTGACATTCTTGTGAAATGTCATGAGGCTAATGACATGTTGTTGTATACTTTGCTTTCCTTTGCAAAATATAAGCTCCAACATGTTGATTAAGATCTGGTCCTTTTCCTTGTTGCTCCTTGGAGTTTAGAGATTTCACTTTGTCTTGCACGGTAGTCAGAATTCTTCATAACTTTTTTTATATACCCTCCTTTCAGGTTGAACAGTTAGTGCCATCAACCTTAAAGTGTTATGCACACTGGTAACTTGCACATGATTAAGCAATTAGTAGTAAATAGTAATTAATTATGTTATAGAAGAATCAGAATGTGTTATCGCTTAAGACATCATCCTGAATAACGCCTAAAAACGGAATGGGCTTCTTTAAATTATGCAATACGTTCAGCAGTCTCAGATCTTCAGAAAAAGGAACCAATCCTATTTTGGCACTCTTTAGATGCCATCACTCGTTTACCCCAGATCTCTGTTAATTATTATATCTAAAATGGATAATCTTACGAGAATGCTTCACAACAGATAGAAACATATATGGCATTTCACATTTCATATAACTCATGCAGCTTCAAGATCTTCCAAGTTTTGTATAGTTATAGTTGGATGTATTAAGTTTCCTTGAAATGAGGCAAGTTTTCTTGGTTTAATGCTGAATGAGCAAAACTAAGGTATTCCAGTAGTTTTCATCATACCAATCATCTATTCCCGACACGGAATAGTTTGCACGGGGCTGCCCAGAACGGTGGCTATATGCTTTGATCAGGAAAACCTAGTGGTGGAGGAAGCGTCCAAAGCTATTGGTTGTCAGTTGTATAACATTATCTTGACCAAAATTGACACTTAAAAACTACACTATGATTTTGCATGAATTAAGAGTTCTTTTACTGGCTAATCTTCTATGTTCTGGTATAACCAGTTCAAGTAGAATAATTACCCATCTAAGTTACCATTGTAAACAACCATATTTTATAAGACCCATATACAATGGAGGGTTGTGTAAATACTTTGTGATGTTATCCTATAGTATATGCTAATTTTGTGCGATCTTATTGACCATCTTGTTTGTTTCCTTTTTAAACACTATATGCAGATGATGATTTGGATTCGGTATCTTCTTCGGACAGCGATGAGGGTGATGACAAGCATCTGTTGGAAGCACCATCCACTGACTTGCAACCTGTAGAAGTGCCATTAAAGCTAGCTAAAGATCTTCTTTGACATGTTCCATGCTTTTTTCTGCAAAATTGACATATTACAACTGCAACCACTGGAGTCCAGGGCGATGATGCGATGTTTCTGGGTGGTTTGAGTGACAGGACGGAACCGTGGAGCTTGCCACTGGTACAACCTATCACTTTTCACAGAGTTTTGCCTTTCTAGCAGGTGTACAGATAGGAATTGGCCATCTTGTCCAAAAGATAAGTCTAGTTACTTGCTGTTTACCAGTTCGCACAGTGACTGTTGTATCGTACTCAGAAAATGTTGAGCCTGGTACTGATGTTAGTCTGTATATTTTATTAAACGAGCTGGAATAGGAATGTTTGCCTTGGCGATGCTCGCCTGAGCCTGGTAATGAAATTCCATGTCCTTGCTATCATAGGCCCGTTGTCTCCATGTACTACTACATGGTTATTGACAATGGTCTGTTCAATTCGTGATTAATCAGGTATAACTAAGATGCATCCGGGAGAATGCGCTTACTAGTGCAAAAGACTGTTTATCAAATGTCACAACAATTAGGCATGTAAAATGTTCGACTCGTATGTGATTGCAAATTTTGAGGGAAAATAGCATCATTTTTGTGGCCTATGTACAAGCAAAAGATTTTGTGCTTCAAATTTCCTCTTTTTTTTCAGGAGCTGAGTTTATTTTTTAGGATATTTTTTTTATGAAATGTGCAAGAATTCAAATTACAAGCATTCCTGTTGTGATTAGTTCCTTTTCTTCAGAGGATTCTTCAGCTAACAGTTTCGAATTTTGTTTTGCCAGTGTAAATTAGAATGTGCATGTTTTTTTGTGAAGAAAAGGCAGTCATTTCTGCCACTCGATCAGAAAAAGAAGATAGCACATATACAAAGTGGAAAAGGAAGAAAATAAAGATCACTTGCCATCAGGTTTGTCAAATGTCAGGAGTGCCTTTGCATCTCTGCCAACCATTATCCTTGCGACATTTCCCCTTAAATATTGCGCGCCAACGTATCAACATTGATAAAACAATGGTGGACATTTTACAAGCACAAAGCCGATACTATGCTCACACCGCACGACATACATATTGCATAATAATTGCGAAAGATCAGTAAACGACATGGCATGACCCTATATATATTTACTTATCTATCAAACACTTCCGATTTTCTGAACGCCGTCTATCTGACACTTGATTCCCGGGATTGCCATAAACGTGCTCACCGGGCTCGGCGACTCTGCAGTTAGCAACTCGTGTATGATCACAACACAATCTTTGTTTCCAGAGGTGGGGGGCTGTCCACTAGGTAACGAAATGGTCGATCATATGCTTTATCACATCGGCCCCTTCGCTATGCATGACGGGATCTTTCACCTGCTCGAAAATCCAGTTTATAGGAAGACAACACTTCAGCCTCAGCACTATGTTCCCAAACATTAGCGCTGTGGATATCAGAGTATGGACGGTGTTTGCGAGCGAAAGCCGTACCTGAATTACGCTGTGTGCAGCAGATCTTGCTTTGCTGTTATGGAAGCTGACGTCCACCTTTTCCCATGACACACGCTTAAGTCCTCTCAAAAGCCGTTCTGCAATATTTCACGCAAAGCTAGCCCATCAGGTCCACTTCTGCTTCAAGGACTGATATAGGAACTAAGAGCATGTGTCAAATAATGATACGACTTGCACTTTCTGATTCCTTGGATAGTACATTAGACAATTTGTGGAAACTCGTGATCAAAGGAACGTAGAAAATATTTCCCACAACAGAAAACAGAAAGATAGAAAAAGATGACAGCCCAACCACAAGATCCAACACGGAACACCACAACCACAAGTCGTTTCAGTGAACAGGAAGGTAGGAGCAATGATTTATCTCGATTAGTCTAGAAACTGTCCTTGAACATGGTCTCATTTGTGACCGTATCTGCCGACACCATGTTACACCTACACATTCTAGAGTCATACGCACCCAGGAAACATGGTGTGTAGTCAGGGATCCTATGCAACATGGCACGGCACATTAAACAACCACAACATGACAGTTGGTGTTATGTCCGGATGTTCCCATGCCCTGACTATTCCAAACTGAGAAGCAATAGTTTGCTTTAGTTTTCTGGATCAAGCAAAGAAAGTGTGAAACTGAAGGCAGCATCCAAATCAACATGATTTTTTTTCTTTTCACATATAGTCCATGCAATAGTAATGTTACAACTTTAAACTCAAATTATGCTAGAAGAAACAAAAATGAGATAAGTATGATGTCAATAGTAATGTTTGTCCTTTTCTGCTTAGTTATGTCATATTCGAAACCAACAGGAGCTGGGATGCTTAATCTCAATATTGCATATCAACACGAAAATGCAGCATCGTCAACTCCAATCTAGTACACATAACAAATAATATTTCAAATCACGCAGCTAGGAAAGTCCAAATCACAACTAAGCTTTCCGTCTTATAGTGGTATTTAATAATATTTTCTCTAAGTATCCTTTTGTTCATAAGAAACTAGTCATGACATAGTGAAAGACAACATAATCCTAGTTTAGTCAAAATCATGATGCATACCTTCGAGAGTGCAGTTATCCTTGTCCATATCAGCAACATCAGCACATTGATCAAGAGTTTCTGCTTTGGATAGTTCCTCGTATACAATATGTGGATAAATCTTGCTTGTCGAATCAACCCACTAAAAAACAGAATCAAATCAAGTTACAAATGGCCAACTAAGTGAAAGGATTATGATATAGATTCACAGTTACGTACCAAAATCAAAATATACACATAAAAGTTCATAAACGGTACCTTGGGTAGTTCGGAGGCCCCCCTGATTGATGATGTCCTCCATCCAACAATGTCTTAATCAATATCAGTTATGGAAAAAACCTCAAGAAAAAGCTTATTTTTACAGGCTTATTTAAGGATTAAAGTAAGGATACGGTCGTAACCAACATTGGAGTATGCAACTCTTCGCTGAAATGCTTGCAAAGCGGATCTACAATAAGAAATCCGTAAGCATGAAAATGTACAAGTATTCACAATCCAAACACATAGAGGCAGTTGGCAGACAAGCATACATGAACCGTAGGTCCTCACAATCATCCACCATAAGTTGCAACAATGGAGGCTTTCCATCATCATTATCAGTAAGAAATAGGTGCTTGCCGGTTCTTCTGAATATGAAGTGAATGATGCAGCACGCAAACTTTTCTATAGCAGTAACTCCAAAAAGGAAAGGAACCTGCATATTGGTTTAAAAAAAACATCAACGTAAGATGGAAATATTATACGATTTCTCCTATTCTGAATACAGTAACATAAGATAAAATTAAACCACTACCTGCTTGTTTCCTCTAGAACCAAGATGTGGTGATGCAACAGTTATGAAGTTGACTGCATCAAGCCCATGTATATTGCCTCGGTTGCTGTCTCTCAAACTTTGAGGGGAATTTTCAAGTGATTGTCCAGGAGGCCTATAAAGTCTTCCGATAGCATATCTTGCAACCAATCCTCCAACGGAATGCGCAACAAAAGATATCTTTGTTATCTGTGGTCTTTTGTTGATTTCTTCGATAACCTGGCTTGCTAGATTTTTGTCATTAAATTGGGGGAATGAAGACATAAAGCGCAGAAAGGGAAGATGAAAAATGGAAGATGCGTAATGAAAAACTAACCTCTTGTGCCAACCGTTCACCCATCACATCAATGCCATCTAAAGTTAGCTTGTGCATGTTGCTGTTACTACCTACAGAATTAACATATCGTTGGACTATCCACAAGGAAATGTAAAAGAAATAGGCTCTGAATGGCTTCAATTGCTAAAATGGAAGTACAGGGAGAGAGGAATCAATTGTTATCTGCCACAATAGCTTTTCCTATTTCATTGTGAGAATGTGTGATCTACGTGTGGTAATGCAATAGCTCACTAAACTTAACAGTTTACACCAATAAGATAGTCGATGAACACGCAGGAATGAATAGACCTTACAATGAACTATGACTCTGTCTTCTAGCAACTTATGGAATTGCTCAGCTCCATATTTCCAATCGGCTGTGCTGCACGAATAACGAGAGTAATATCAATACAAGGGGGGAATGCCAAAGTAGGAACAACTAGATTACTCATAGTTGCAATATACATGTGTGGATGCATCGGGGGAAAATAGTAGTAACGTGTTAAGATCAGCTAGTTAGGCACTCTGAATTCATTGAAATGGGACCTAATTTTGCTTATTTGTCGAAAGTGCCAAACCAGTCGAATCCGCGTGAACCATGTAGCATGAGGTAATACTCCATCTCAATTTAGCCTGCTATCATGATATTCTAAGTCATCAAATTGTTCCATTTTACTGTCAAAAGGTAAATACGTGCAAACTTGGAGCTCGCGCGTGCTCATCTCCTGCTGTACCAACCAGAATTCAGAAACAAATCAGGTAACTATCGCGCCAATCACAAATCCGCAAAGTTTTCAAGGCAACCGACAGGCCCCTACGTGTTACTAGGAGGATCAAGCAATTCAGGAAGCCAGAAAACTTTTCTTTCCTGAAAAGTGAAGCCAAATCAGAGCACAAAATCGATAGGCTTGGTAGGCCGTACCTCCCGACGATCCCGTGGACCATGATCACCAGGTGGTCGGCCCCGCCCACGGCCGGCGCCGGCGCCTCCTCCTCGGGCGCCGCCGCCTCCCGGCAGTCTCCGCCACCCAGGTCGCCCATTTAACTAGCCGGCCCGCCCGCCCAACAGGAACGCACGCACAGGCCGCGCGCGAAGGGGGGAGGGAAGTGGGGGGAAGGGATAGAGGGCAGAGGCGCTGCTCGGGGTCGGGGAAAGGGGCAGAGTGTCTTATAGGGCGGGCGAATCGCGACTCCGCGTGTACGCCAACGCGAAACGGGCGAGAGCGGAGACGGCTTGTGATTGGAGGCGGAAGGTGAGTAGGTGACAGGTGGGGAAGACGATGCTGACGGGGACCGCCTGTCTGGGACGAGCGGAGCACGGGTTGGGGGTAGGCGTGGCGGCCTAATCCGAATGCCAGCACAAGCCGGCGGAGAGCCATGGAAGCAAGTGCAACCACCGGCAGACGGCGGAGGATGATCGAGAGTATCGCCTGCTTTGCTTTATCTTCTGATTTTTCTTTCATGTCCTATTTATTGCACATCTAAGTGATTCAATCAAATTAGAAAAAAAAGATAAAAAAATACTTGCATGATTCTTCACGTAAAATCAATGATATACTCACTCCGTTCCTAAATATTTGTTTTTCTAGATATTTCAACAAATGACTACATACAGAGCAAAATGAGTGAATCTACACTCTAAAACATGTCTATATACATCCGTATATAGTAGTCAATTTGAAATCTCTAAAAAAGACAAATATTTAGAAAGAAGATAGTATGACTTAGATGTGCAATATTTAGAGTACATCTATGTAACATTCTAAAATTCTAAATTTTGAAATGTTATAATAAATAGATAGATTTGATTGATTGTTTGGTTGATTGCGTGAAATTGAGTGAAATTCGAAACCTTTTTGAAAGTTAAATGAAAGGGAATAAAAGGACTTTTCCAAACTTTCATTTTTCATTTATGAGCTTCGTGAATTCAAATTATTTTCAAATACAAAACCCTTGAGCGAAGATGATATGACTTCTTCCATTTAAATTAAATGAAAGGGTATTTGAAAATAATTGGATTTCATTTGGAAATATTTCAATTCATAAACTTCATGCAGCTCAATGATTTTCATGGGAAAATATAAAATGACTTCTTCAAATTATATGAAATATGAGTTGGGAGTTTCAAAGAATTAAATTCAAAATTCTTTTGAATTTATTTTCAATTTGGAGTTATTTGAGTTTTATTCAAATTATTTTTCTCCAAAAATAAAATATATGGAAATTAGGGTAACATGATTCCCTACGACAGAAAATTGGAGAGAAATAAATTTGAAATCATTTTGATATTTTTAAAATGATTTTTGTTGGATTTTAATAGTCCAGTACCACTCTTTGAATTATCTGAATTTGTGTGTATTTTGTTTAATGCTAGAAAAATGTTCATGTCGTAGAAAATCTTTTTTCTAAAAATTTGGACATATAATATGCCTATATAATATTTTCATTTAATTTGTTTTTATTATTTTAATTGTCTGGAATTTTTTTTTAAAAAAAATCTCTTCCCCCGACTGGGCCGACCCAGCTCCCAGGCCAGGCCACGGCCCAGCCCAAGCCGCCAACCGCCATCGCCCCGACTCCAGGCTGGAGTCCGCCGCCCGTACGACGCCGCGCCGCCGCCGTACTCCGCCCTGCCTCTCCTCGCTGCCTTTGCCCCTCCTCCACGCCCTCTGGCCTTTAAGAGGCGAGACCGGCCCCTCTCTCTCTCTCCTCATTCGCCGCTGCCGCACCTCGCCGAGCCGCCGGAGCCCGCAGCCGCCGCCGCCGTTGTCAACCACCGCCACCGCCGCTCGCAGCGCCGCTGCATCGCCTGCACCGCCGCCCGCGCCGCCCTCTCTCTCTTGCCGCGCCGCTGTCTGCCACACGCCGCCGCCGCCCGACGCCCGCGCCGGAGTTCGCCGCCGGCCGGATCCGCCCGCTGCCGGTTTTTCGCCGGCGGTTTTCTCCGCCAAAAATGCCGAGCCGGTATAACCCGTAAACCCGCCCGGTTTTTCTAGTTAGATCGGTTAATTTTTTTAGGTTAAGTTATTTTGCGAACATTCACTGGATAGGTATACTCAGTGAACGACTTTCGTTCCTTAGCGTTCGGTAACGAACGTTCGTAATTTAGTCTTTTTCTTTTTCTGTTTTATTTCCGGCCAGGGACTTATCTATGAGGATTTTCTTTACAGTTTAGTCCCTGAACTTCAAACGATCATAACTTTTTACTCGTTAGTCCAAATCCAACGAAACCAACGCTCACATCTTCGTTATGATCTCCTCTATCCAGTAATCCAACTCAAACATGTTTTTGAAAAGTTTAAAATTTAAATTAGATCAGATTTGAATTCAAACTTTGTTTGATCATAACTTGAGTTTCGTAACTCCGATTTAGTTGATTCTTTTTGCAAATTAAAACTCTTGACCTAAACTTTCTGATAAGGCCAAATTCACATAATTTTGGTACTGTTGGAAATTGTTTTATGCTGCAAAAGTTATTTGCTTGGTTTTTATGTTTTCTGAATCGTCTTCTTCGATCTTTCTGATCTTCTGAGTGATTGCTTATGTGTGGTTACTATTGCTTGCTTACGATAGATTGCCCGGAGTGTGACAAGTAGATCTATCAAGAGTTTTGAGTGCGAATCATCTTCATCAACATTGCAGGCAAGTTCACACTTTGATCATATCCCTTTCATACCCAGTTTTTATTGCATTAGATAAATCCTCAAACATTGCATGATTAGGATCTACTTATATTGTGGGATGGAAAGTAGTTGAGGTAGTACATATTACCTGTTCATTATCAAACCCTTGGGAGTTACTATTACGTTAGGCTTATACTGACATGCTATGATCGTAGACATGGATTGGGTTTGAGAGTATTTCATGATAGATGTGAGATTGTTAATTAATGGTTTACTTAAGATGGCAACTTAAACACACATCTGGGTGGATTGAGGCACCTGGGTATTTCAGGACTTGCCTGTTTTTTTTTGGACCGCCACCCAGGCTCAAAGGGATCATAAGATTATTCATACTAGAAACTTCCGTGTGCAGCCACAAGCCATTATGGGCTCTGTCATAGTTGATTATGTCGTGCGAACTCTTACAGGGTAGACTAGCAGATGTAGGGGAAAGTAGGTGTACCGGTCTATCCAACGTAAGGTGCTAGTGCTTCTGAAAGACTGTCTCGGTCATCCGTTTCTCAAACATCATGTAGTGCGAGAAATCCAATGGAGGCGATCGAGTCTTGTGGGGAAAAGTGTGCAAACCTCTGCAGAGTGTAATAAATTAATCATGGTTAGCTGTGTCCCCGGTTATGGACGTCTTGAGTATCTAGTTCTTGGATTATCCTATTGATCTCATCACGTTACTTTAATTAATTTTGTTGGGTTTTAATGATGTCACTTAATTGGGATTGAGAATGCTGTCAACCATTCTCAATGTTCAACAACCACCATAATAGTTAAATAAAAAATTATTCCTTTGCAGTAGGGAAAAATTGGCTTTTCGCAAAAACCTTATAACCATAGAGCTTTTCCTCCAGCCAAATATGCATGTAGTGATAGCCTTTATTCATCATTCTCTATGGTGTGAATTTGCCAGTACATTCAATGTACTGACCCTTTGTGGCTGCAACGTCTCATGTTGCAGGATTATCTTACGACGAGTAAGTGATACGTTAGGGTTACGTTTTCTACACTCAACTTTGTCGTTGGTGTTTATGGGAATCCACAACCTTGTTGCTTTCGCTATATGGATTGAGGTAATAGTATTTACGTTACTTTATACATGTGATTTACCTCTGTTATAAATCCTTCGAGTACTGTGTGTGTCAGCATACCGATCCAGGGATGACACGTAAGTACAGAGACTTGATCCATTCGGGCCGGGTCGCTACAATCTAGATGTGCTTTAACAAAACAGTTTTCTTTTCTTTTGGAAAGATTTATGTTATGATATGTCTTCAAATTTACCCCTAAACATAAACAAAATGATTAGTTGTCCAATAATAAAGAAGATAAACAAAATTGAACACACAATTATCACGATTGACAAACACAAAGCTCCTTTGGGGGGGGGGAGCCCAAGACTATGTATTAATTAAGACCAATCATTTGAGCAAAAGAAACCCAACCCTTACAAGAATATGAAATTGCCGGCAAATCCTTTAAGAAATCGGTGTAGCCTTCCTTTCGTATCCATTGGCAATACGTTGTGAGCAAAGCTCGTTGTTGTCTCTAGGCCTCTGTCTTATCGAAGCAACCATGTTTAAACACAAGAGTTTGTAGAAGCAACGACCGAATAATCATCAATGTAGACTAAAAGACACGACAGATTTGGGAAGATCAACGTCCCGAAGAAGCCTAACTGATGCGGGCAAACAACAATCTCAACTCTAGGCACAAACCTCACAATTTCTACGATGGTGTCGTATTCAGCTAAGCTTCATCGAACATAGATAGAACTTGAGAACAAAAACACGCGAAACATCGTCTTGTCATGGGCAAACGCAAATCACCCTAGACTGAATGCCCCTGATGGTGTAATCTTCGGACATGAAAAAACCAAGGTGTCATTGTTCCCATCATCATGCCGCCCCAACTTCACCCACAATGAGGAACTCAAAACCCCTATGAGATACGAACCAAAAACACATACCGGGTGTTACTCTGCCCTCCATTGGCCGCTACCCGCGGCGGCGCACGGCGGGCCGAGAAACCGCCTCTTGTTCTCAAAACCATAGAAAAATGATTCGGTCCCTCGCAAAAAAAAGAAAAAATGATTCGATATTTGCCAAAAAGAAGTCTATTTAACGGAGGTCGCTAAGAACACACATAATTGACAAACACAATCCAGTTTATCCAACGACTAACAACAGATCGAAATCTTCTCTGGTGTTAAATTGTACGACTCACATTTTTCTATCTGTTTGAATTTTTTTAGTAAACAAGCATGTGCATGCAAGAAAAAAGACCAGTATGCTAGTAATAAAGTAGTTGTGGGCTATAAAAAAGTACTCGACTGCATTGATCATACATCCAAGGCCTTAAGACGTGGTGGATATGTGACGAGTGTTGAAATATGTTTTTCACATTTTGCTAGCAACTTTATTTCTTATGGTGAAGACATTGGTGTATGCAAATCAATATTTTCTATAGGTAATTGCACATTGTAACAGATAGTGTCATACTAAGGGAAATAAAATTTATATCATTCTCTCTCTTTTCTATCTTTTTTTTTAAGGGAATCTCTCTTTTCTATCTTAATAACAACTACCTAGCTGGCTGTTAAGATAAACACCATTTCCCCCACAAAAAGAAAGTTGAACACTATTTTACGCGTCTTCAAGCTTACAACATGTTGGTGCTTTGCTGGCCAACACTTTTGCCTCAAAAAGGTTGTCAAACTTTATTTGGTAGATACGTGTCTCATTGGTATACAGTGAAGTAGTAAAAGCCAATGACCTTTTTTGATAAAGATCATTTTCATTCAATCAATATATCAAGACGATACAATTGTAATGAGCGAATGCGTAGCCTCTAATTATGATGCATACAACCAACACGTTCAACATAAATAAAAACATGTATTATTTAACATCGTTTGAAAAGATAAACATAAGATGGGGTAGATCATATCCGAAGATTACACTATCATCTATGATGAGAGGAAACCTCCCTGACCACATGCTTTAGCCGAGTAGAAGCCTCTAGCTTTTGTAGTAGGATAGATCAAATACAGAATCATCGCGTACATACGTGCCATTAGCGACCAATGCTCAAACCATTGCGCACAGATGCATCTTTTTTCTGTATGCTCTCGACGACTTTCAGGTCCAACATTAATTGCTGTAAACGTATTAACATCGGACGGAAAAGGTTTGTGTTTGGTGGCCTGCGGTCCGTGTTAGAGCCGTAGAAGCCAAGCGTTTTTCCTTTTCCGTTGAGCGATATAAATGGAAAGGATGGGGTTCCCCGCAAAAACTTTTTTTGGAAAAGATGGGATCATCTTTTGCTTCCGTGGTTTCCCTGAAGCGACATATCAAGGGTTGTTTGTGTTTGGTTGTTTGTGTTTGGTGGGTGTCAATGAATGGATGATAGTCTGTGTTAGTCACAAGCGTACGTTTTGGAGTATTCTTCTGGTCTCTAAACAAAGGTTGGTGTTCCGTAACAGAAACTCGCGATTGAGTGAGAGGCAACACAACAGCGAGCGAGCGAGCAACCCTCAAAAAAAAAAAAACTATCGAGCGAGCACAGGGGAGGGAGCTGTCGTATGGCGCCGCGCGTTCCATCGTCGCCGTGTCGCAGCTCGCAATCGTGTTCAGTGCACGCGAAAATCATGTACTGTCTCCTCTACCGTGCTGAAGGCACGGCAGGGAGCTACAGTAGCCTGCGGTGCCTCTGTGATTTTGCACTGCGCGCTACAGGAACTCGCAAACAGTACGGTGCTACAGGAGGTCCGCTACAGTACAGGTTTACTATAGAAACTCGCTACAGTGCATATTGCTACAGGAACCCTGCAGTGCCTTCTCTAATTCCCACTGCGCGGCTACTGTAGTTCCTGTACTGGGACCACGCACTAGCTGCGCAAATCATCCGCTGCAGTCACCGGTTTAATAGCTGCTGATATTTTCTGGCCGACTGGCCGTGTGGCCAAAACGACCGTTCCAAAGACGTTAATTTTCCAGGAGAACTGCCCGGCCGGCGCATAAATATGCCTGCACATTCATTCGGGTAAATCAGATTCAGCTACTTTTTCCTCTCTTTTTGGAGGAGCTGATATTTTGGAGCCATTTTGACGCGACAAGTAGATGATACCGCGATGCAGACGGCTACGTACCGTCACCTCACCGACCGAAGATAAATTGGACGTCTCACTCGGAGATACATGAGCTGATCTGATCTTTTCGAGCCATGGGCAGAGCAGAACGTCACAGATCAGCTGCATCACATAAATTCTGGCGCATGAGCAACGTGGACACTTGGAGCAGTACGACTGCAATATACTACTCGTGGCACCGCATGATCGCATAGACTCCACCCCACATGTTGTGTGGGGGAAAAACGAAGGATGTGCATTCGTGGATCGGGTCCATCTGTGGCGTGTGGTTCGACCCACAGTTCCTATTAAGCTCTACCGTGTACATGATTCTTAAAGCTAGGGTTTGGCGCGTTGCTTATCTTCCACCTCATCAGCGGCAACGCAGACCCATGTGGTCAAGCAATCATTGCCAATTGTTTTGTACTAGGCCCAATAATTCTGGATCCAATATATATAGTCTACAGTCTTAACTGAAAAACACTCCTAATCTAAACTAGAATCAGGGCCGGCCCTGGGGAGGGGCAGGGGGGGCGGCCGCCCCGGGCCCCCAAAATTTAGGGGCCCCCTATGGCCCATGCTGCAGACGCGCGCAGGGAGCAGTAGGCCGATCGATCGATTTGTTTCCTCGGAAAAGCTAGCGAGCGAGGCAGCCAGCGGTTCGTTCAAATAAAAAAAGAGAGTTCCCTAAAAAAATATAAAAAGGAGAGGGATCGCGTGAAAAAAGGAAGAAAAAGAGCCATCAGCGATCGATCCGATTCTGACGGTTCCATCACGCAGACGCAGCCCTAGGCCGCCGACGCTCGATGCCGTACATGTATTCCCGCCTCTCAGTCGTCCCCTGGTAATTTCCTTACTATAATTCAGTTATGTACGCGGCAGATTTCAATTCTGGGGCCCCATCATCACGCCCCTTTGGCCTTTGCTCAGTTGATCTTCTCTCAATCCTCTGCAGACTCTACGCTGCTGCCGTGCTTTATAGGCAGACGCACTGAAGTTCGATAGTCAGGATTCAGGAACTGAGGTATATATTCATATAATGTTGATACAATAAATTCCGTGGTTGCATAGCCGGCACCGTTCAATGATTGATCATTGATGCAACAAACTGTTTTGTTTTCAGCATTGTGTGTGTTAATCATGCCGTCTAGCAACTGGACAAATTCATCTAGTAGCCATAAAAGAAAAAGGAAGAAGGAAGTAGATAAATTGATAAAATCACAGCGCACACATATTCACAAATTTTTCAAGAAGAGTGATATTGGTGCTTCCACTGCTTTGATAAACCCAGATGACTAGTAGGTGATCGTTGCCATAGGGGACAGACTATTGGGAATTCCGAAGAAGAAAATGTCGACACCAACATCAGCAAGAACAAAGTAAGCGGCTCGGTAATTCATCAAATGCATAGGCACAATTTGCTACTGTTGATGAAATTTTTGGGCATGTGAGAGAAGTAGATTGTTATACCAATATACCACATCGGCCGAAAGAAGCTTTTCGAAGTTGAAATTATTGAAGAATTATTTGAGATCAACAATAACTCAAGAGAGATTAAATGGTTTGGCTACATTATACATCGAGAAGAAATTATTGGATGAGATTGACATCAACCCCATCATAAGTAACTTTGCATCAAGGAGTGTTAGAAGAAAATTTTAAGGTAATTCCAGAGTATAAATTACTTGATAATCATACTGATTTTGGATGCATTTAAATGTTAAATGTTATTTGTAACCCTATATATATATGTATATTCATTGATGTTACTATGATGTGTATACTAAGGACTCCGAGTTTTAGGTTCGCCCCAGGCCTCCAAAAACTCAGGACCGGCCCTGACTAGAATTCCTCTTTTGTTTTTCACGGGCGAACATGCCGGTCGTGTTGTCCTGGCCGGTTAGGCGGTTACTGACTATTATGACATTGTCGGCAAGAGCAGCTTTGAAAACTCAGAGCACGTCAACTTTGGGCGGCCACATGAACAAAAACTATGAAAGGGTTGTGACGAGATGGCCGCACAAGACAAGAGATGGCAGAAATGACGGGAGGTAAAACCTAGCCGCCGCCAGCTTCTTCAACTCTCAGGCCGCTGCGATGCCTGCGGGGAGGATATGTTCACAGGGGAGTTTGATCGGTGGGGTTGGGCAGCTGTGTCGGATCGGGCCTACCGGCGGCGGTGGATTGTGCAGCAGGGCCGCGACGGTTCTGCCTCAGGACGCGCTAAAAATCGTCCCTGAACGCACTGGCGCAAAATCGTATGCTGGAGGTATGATATCTCAATCGCAGCGTCTATGTTAAAAAAAAAATTGGCACAAACACGGCGCAAATTCAAACAAACTTCGGCAAGTTCATACATATCTAATATTTTACAAAAAAAAAACTACTAGGCCCACCGTCTCACTCGTCGCTCCTCGCCACCCGCCGCCCTTGCTCTACATGCCGAGAAGGCAGTAGAACTGCGTGTAGTCGCCGTCGTCGTCGTTGTCGTCGTCGTCACCTCCTCCGCGGCCGCCGTCCCTGCTGCACCCCTCCCCTGGTTGGCGCAGCGGGTTGGACGGACCGGGGGCGTCCTCGTCGTCGGAGCGTCGAGGATGACGACGCCGTGCTCGTCCTCGCGCCCACACCTGCGCGCAACAGCTTTGGCATTGATTCGCTGCGGGAAACGAGGCGACGAGGACGACGAAGCGGCGAGAGGAGAGACGAATCGCTGGCGAGGAGGGCCCGCGGCTCTTTCGCGCCTAAAACGATTCGCCCGGCGACTCCGAGCGCCCCCAGCGCGTCGGGTTCGTGTTGGGTCCGCCGGCGCTAATTTTGGCCCGAGCCGGCGAAAAACGGGCCCTTGGGGGCGCGACTGGACGGATTTTTCGGTGCCGGCGGCCGAAAAGTGGCCCGGGGGGCCTTGTTGGGGGCACGGCTGAAGATGCTCTGACCTTCGTTGTTGCATGTATCGACCGCGTCCGAAGGTCCTTAGCAACGGGGTCCTAGACGGTGGTGGGCTCGACCTCTAGCCTGTATTTAGCGTACAACGGTGTGAGCAGACTTAGTTTAGACTAGTTTTAAAGAGTTTTTGTGTCTTGGTTAGGGCCATAAGGCCGCGATATTGTCCTCATGTCCTATCCCCATTTCATAGGTGTGCTTTGCGTCAGTGTAGGGCATGTGAAGGTGTGCCTCCAACAGATCTTTTTGGATTCGGTCGGCTTTGGTCTTCGGTGGATCCTTCTAGATCCGTCGGCGTTTGTGGTCTTTGGAATATCTATAAGCTCCTTTTGCTGTCTTCTTCTTCACGACAGCGGATCGCAGCCACCTGCATCCTCCGGTCTATATAGACGACTTACCGGCCGCTATTTCCACAAGCTTATGAGTTTTAACAAGTTTGCTCTATCGAAAGTTGGCTTTGCTCACGGAGCACCGCCGACGAATTCAGAAGAAAGAAGATTTCAACACCCCTAAAAATATGTATATGTATATTTTTTTTTTATAAAGGTGTATTTGTGAAATCTTGTGATACTTAATATATAGCCTTTCCAACAAAAACAAACTACAAAAGGGTATCTTGTTGTTTTCAGTACAACAAAACATGTCAGTGGACCGGAGGTGTAATGGCAGAGGCGCTTTTGTATGGTGTTTCTGGGAAATGCCCCCAAATGAGCATAGCCTTTGATGCATTTTAAAACCGCCTTGAATTAGCTGATCATTGGAGTCATTTTAGGTGAATGCGTCAAAATAAAGATAAAAGGGAGACAATTCTTCAAGTGGTCGAGGAAGAACAATACATGTGAAGGTGAATTAGGGAAAACGTCCAGAGTTAGCAGCATTCTGCAAAGCGTCGTGCGCATATAGAAGGTGTTTTGAGGTAAATCACCTAGAAATCAATCGTATAGGGACTTGGTTCACTCACAACAACGACCTAGAGATGCATGTGAATAGAAGATGTGCTTAGTTGACTTGGATAAATAGCGAGGATTTGGTCACCAATTCACCGCCGCGTCTGTTGGAGGCGGAATGCCCATCTCCTTCGCCACTTTGATGGGACAAACTAAACGCATAAATTGAATTTTGCCGGACAGCGGAGTCAAAGATAATAACAAAAGTGCCGTGAAAGTTATTTGCCGATTGCGCACAATGATGCCGATAGCATTGACCAACCGAAAATGTGGATGCTGATGACGGCGAGGGTTCACAACGATTACAATAGTAGTCGAGCACGGGCATTCTTCTTCGGACACAAACATAGCATAGCCAAACTGGTTGAACGACCTGGCATCGAGCGAGAGGTCACGAAAGCGAAAACGCAGTGTTGCACAAACCAGTAAATAAAACAGATCAGTAGGTTAGCTTAAAAACCCTCAGGCCCAATAATTTTTAGAGCACAACACCATCCTATAAAGGCGTTTTAACGCCTTCATATGAGCATTGAAGGCATTTTCCCAAAATGTCATGATTAGCAATTTTCTTCGTGACAGTCTTTAGCATTTTCGAGTGCCTCAATAACTGTTTAATTTTAAAGGCATTTCGTGGGGCTTTGGAGGCATTTTAAAATGCCTCGTACACTCTACCGTGTTGTAGTGTTTGTTTTACGACAACACCATCAATGATACTAGCACATTTGAACATGATGTGACTTTTTATGATTAGGTTGATTAATAGCCATACATTGCTAAGTTACCGAAGGAAAGAAATGTAATTGATTTCGATTCTATGACAGCTTGAAGAGGGTAACTTGGTGTGACTATTATAAGAGTCAGACTTATAAGACCCATGTAGAGCTGTTGGAAGATTTGTATCAACCACCCATTATATCAAGGTCCATGAAGTAGAGGTTGGGCTACGCTAAGAAAATAATAGGCTCCTAAAATGTTGAGATCCAGTAAGCCAAGTTTTACAGGAGCGACTAGTTGGAGGGTGCCAATCCTATATGACGCCCGCATGCATCATATAGTCGAGGCTTCACTAAAGACTCCTCCAGACGGCCCGGCACGTAACGGCTGTTGTGTTTCAGTTTTTTTATTCCTCTTTTCAGGTTTTGGGTTTTCTTCTATCTTTTTGCACATTTTATTTTTTATAGCATTTGCAATATACAGTGATGTTTTCCTAAAATATGGTGAGTATTTTTTCATACACACTGAACTTTTTTAGTATACAATGAACATTTTTCAAATACATGTTAAACATTTTTTTAATATATGACGGACATACTTCTTCCATCTCAAAATAAGTGACTCAACTTTGTATTAAAGCTAGTACAAAGTTGAGTCACTTATTTTGGGATGGAGGGAGTATTTCTTATGTGATTTTTTAAATATACGATGAAATTTTCTAACTATATGATGAACATTTTTTAACATACACTGAACTTTTTATAAAAAATACTAAACAATTTTTAATATACATTGACCTTTTTTTTAATATGGCGAACATTTTTTTAATATACAGTGAATGTTTTTATAAAAAATACTAAACAATTTTCTAAAATATTTTTCTATGAGGCCACCCCTAGTTGACGCACTGGGCGTAGACTAGGAGGACTCATTGGAGGGTGCCCCCGCGGCACGGGGTACTAGCACGGGAGCACCCTAATGCGCCATGTGTTATCTTCAGCGCCACCACACGATGGGCGCTTTCGTCACTGGGGTGTTTTTTTGTTTTGGTTATTTTCCTAGCTTTTTCTTGGTTTTCATGATTTTTTGTATTTTTATATTTATTTAATTTGATTTTTTTCAGTTTGATTGGTTGTTCTATTTGTCTGTCAGGAGTGTGTGCTTCACGCAAGAATTGTAATTGTGCAATCGTGTGAAGCACATGAGTGCTTCCCGTGTGAAAAGCATTGTTATGTTTTCGCGTGAAGGACCTGTGTACTTCCTGTGAGAAAGACACAATTTTGTGTTTTCGCGTGAAGTGCAAGTGCGTGTGATTTCCTTGCGGGAGCATAGGTTGGTTGCTTGGAAGCACATGTTAGTAGAGCTGAAAATCATAGGTTAGTTCATTTTTGGAGCATATTTTTGGTCCAAAAATGCTTTCGTAGAAACTTATCAATATGTATCTAGTTTTGAAGACTCAACACGAAGAATGCAATAGTGAGATTTTTCATGATTATAACACACGAGTCAAAAGATAAAAGATAAATCATTGAAAAAATTGAATCTAGGAAAAAACATCCATCTCAACTTGCATGGGAAGAAATGCCACCAAAACTCCCAGAGTTGCAGCAAGAGCACGCGTTGTACGCCACTTGTCACCACTAGAGAAGGCGGAAGTGACATTCAGAAGAGGTCTCCCTTAACTAGTGATTTCGATGTTTTGCCACTTGGATTGACACATGGCTAGTACGACCTCTTGTCTTGCTCACCCGTCTCCTACTTGCTGCTCCGTGTGGCAAATAGCCAGCCTCCCGCCCAGGGGAGCGCCCCGACCAGACAAGCCCATGGCACACTGTAGCAGGTCGGCTATGGTTGCGCGCTGGCTGTGTAGACATTGTCTGGTCGGGGCGCAACCATAGCCGACCTGCTACAGTGTGCCATGGGCTTGTCTGGTCGGGGTGCTCCCCTCAGTGTAGTGGCCGTTTTCTGTTTCATTTTTTTTTCTAAAACATGAGAATAGTGTGATTTATAAGTGTGAACAGTTGTTGAATTTGCAAAAAATATATGAAAATCTGGTAATATTTTTAAAATACAAAATTTTCTATTTTTTAAAGCAAATATTTTTTGAAACTAGGAACATATTTTTTTTAAAGTGAACAAAATTAAAAAAAAATATAAAATTGTGAAGTACTCCCTCTGTAAACTAATATACACTAGTGATCTAAACCCTTTTATATTAGTTTACGGAGGGAGTATATTCAAAGTTTTGAACATTTTCTAAATAAATGAGCATTTTTTGAATATTTCTTGACAATGTAAACATATTTTTGAAAATCTGCATATTTAGTAAAAATGCAGATATTTTTGAAAATTTCATTTTCAAACAATATTTTTTAATAACCGAGCAATTTTTGAATAAACATTTTTAAATTGAATTTTAGATAAAAAACCATACTTTTTTAAATTATTGAAAAAAAGAAAAGGAAATGAGAAAAACCACTGCAACAACAAATAAAAAAGCGGAAAAAGCAGTGAAGAAAACAACAGGAAAATGGAGAAGACAGAAAAAGCTGGACCTAAACCTTCTATCAAGTATACCTAAACTCAAGTAAAATCTGCACAGGAAACCTTCTAGGAGGTTCCTAAAAACCAAGATTGGTAGAAGCGTCTAGTAGGTTAACTTGGCTGGCCCATTTCACCTCTCGTCGTTCAATCCCTGTGGGAAACGTTGACATTTCGGTGCAACCTGCGTCACATAAGATTTACCATTCAATTGGTCAATCAAAGTGAGGTGGTAGGATCCTAACCTATAAAAATTTGCTACAAATCAAATTATTTCATGAAAAATACCATAGACATTTCGACAATAGGAAAAAAGTACATTCAAATTACTAAACAGAACAAGCATAAACTACAAGTAGGAATGAACAAAGACAAAAATTAGAAGAAATTTCAATCGAGAATGAACAATAACAAAAAAAGAAGACATTTCAATCTAAGGAATAAAGAAATATGAGCATGGTGTTACCCCAGAAAGAAAATGAGAAACAACGAAGATCAAATTTCTATGTAACTAGAAGAAAAACATGAGAGTGGTGTTACCCCAAAAAAGAAATGCACAAAACAGAAAGAATTAATAATGAAAGTTAATCTAAGGAACAACCGAATTCTATCTCACATAAGAAGTAGAATAAAGGAAAAAAGAAGAACAATTTTCTTCCTAAGGAAGAAATGATCCTAGGAGGAGCGTTAGCTGATAAAAGAAACGACAAAACAAAAAGAACAAAATTATTTGTAGGCACGGATGCATTATGGGAGTTTTTTTTAACCTATAAGAAATAACAAGAATTTTTAAAATAAATTAATATTATACAACTATGCGTAACATTAACTAAACATAAAGACTTGTTGTCAAACTATTTTCCTATTGGCCGGAGTTAGAATATAATAGAACTTGCACGCAAGTTGCAAAAACTTGCACTCTTCCATATCATGGAAAAAGAAAGTGTTAGTTAAGTAACCAATGAAAAACAAATTCATTTTAAGTTGTTAACATAAAATTAAGTAGTGTCACACGATTTCGACATGAAAACCACAATTGTATAGATAAATATAGGAGAAAGTTTACCGGTCAAAAAGCCAACTACTCAAATAACAGAAAATTGAAGCCAAAAACACTAGCATAAGTAGGGTATGTTTTACATATGAGTAAGTTTTTCTCATCCGTAAATAAAGATATATACTAAAACATATCTTATTCAAAGGAAAAATAATTTCAATCCAAAGGAGAAACATTTGTGGGAGTGGTGTTACCCTAAACAAAAGAAAATGCAAATTTTTATTGTGATGTAGAATGGATTAAGGATTTGGAGTTGATCTAAAAGAAAAATATTTAAAGCGAAAGTAATGGCAAAAAACTTACACATGAGCTCATACATCATTTGCAATATGCTAAAACAAGTATCCAATAGTGTAATTTATATACAACTGTCTGGTTTGCACATAGAATGCATATAATCCGCAGGTGTACATCCATTGTATTTAATGTTCAAAACAACTTTGATAGATTAATCATCTTTCGACACGTCATAATTGAATTGTATCTTATATATATTTCTTTAGTGGACCTGATCTTTGTTCATCTATGTCAGTATGTCTTTTGGTAGGATCCTTTCGATATGCACTTCTTTTCATCGGTGGCGGTTGCGATTCTAGTGTGCTGGTCTTATGAGGTCTTAAGTTCTTAACACAATGACATCCCGACTATCTGATACGACAAGTTTTGCTCGCTTCAATGCTTGTAGTTATCGCTAGGTGGTCTACAGATCTGGATGTATTTTTTATATCTGGTATTCATACTACTGTCATGATTGAGGCAAATGGTGAAGACTCCTAGAGATAAGATGAAAACAATTTCTATCTAATCCCATGCAATCCCTAACTACCAAATATATCTCTAATATCCCCTGCGGTTATATCTTTGGGGTCACGAACAAAAGGAGCGTCGTAGACCGTCAGACTAGAAAGAAAACTGAAGGTAGGTGAAAGTGCAACTATCCCTAGGTGGTTTTGGTAATTCATAACAACATATAGCTCATTGAGCTAATGCTATTCCAAGATGATTATTTCAGGAAAGCTCAATGATTGGCCTGGCATGGATGGTGAAAGTGGAACCCTCAAAATGCTAAGGACAAAGGATTGGCTCAAGCTCAAAAGCTCAAGACTCTTCATTTTATATTTTAGTGATCCAAGATCACATTGAGTCTTTAGGAAAAGCCAATACTATCAAGGAGGGATGAGGTGTTGCTTAATGATCCTCTTGCTTCATGTGCTTAGTGATATGCTCCAAAACCCTCAAATACTTTCCCATATCCATATTTGACCTAAACCCTAAGCCAAACTCGGCCCTACCGATTCTTTCAACCCGGCGTCACCGAGTTTCACTTGTCATAGCCATTGCCAAACCCTAGCAAATCGGTTCTACCGATAGGGATCTCGGTCTCACCGAGATGGGATTGCAAACTCTCTGTTTCCCTTTCGTAACTTTTAGGTTTCACCGAAACAGCGGATCGGTCCCACGGAGATTGCAATGTAAATTCAGTGTTTCCTATTTGTAATTTTTCGGTCTCACCGAAAGAGCAAATCGGTCCCACCGAGTTTGCCTGACCAACTCTCTGGTTAGCTAATTACCAAAATCGGTCTCACCGAGATTACGTTATGCCCTAACCCTAACAAAATCGGTCCTACCGAGTTGCATGTCAGTCCCACCGAAAATCTCTAACGGTCACTAGGTTTACTACTTCGGTCTGACCGAGTTTGTTAATTCGGTCCCACCGAGATTGGTAAATTGTGTGTAACGGTTGGATTTTGTGTGGAGGCTATATATACCCCTCCACCTCCTCTTCACTCATGGAGAGAGCCATCAGAACACATCTACACTTCCAACTCATATGTTCTGAAAGAGAACCACCTACTCATGTGTTGAGACCAAGATATTCCATTCCTACCATATGAATCTTGATCTCTAGCCTTCTCCAAGTTGCTTTCCACTCAAATCTTCTTTCCACCAGATCCAAATCCTATAAGAGAGAGTTGAGTGTTGGGGAGACTATCATTTGAAGCACAAGAGCAAGGAGTTCATCATCAACACACTATTTGTTACTTCTTGGAGAGTGGTGTCTCCTAGATTGGCTAGGTGTCACTTGGGAGCCTCCGACAAGATTGTGGAGTTGAACCAAGGAGTTTGTAAGGGCAAGGAGATCGCCTACTTCATGAAGATCTACCGCTAGTGAGGCAAGTCCTTCGTGGGCGATGGCCATGGTGGGATAGACAAGGTTGCTTCTTCGTGGACCCTTCATGGGTGGAGCCCTCCGTGGACTCGCGCAACCGTTACCCTTCGTGGGTTGAAGTCTCCATCAACGTGGATGTAGGATAGTGTAGGATCGAAAGTATGTCTAGAGGGGGGGGGGTGATTAGACTACTTGACCAATTAAAAACTTAGCCTTTTCCCAATTTTAGTTCTTGGCAGATTTTAGCTATCTTAGAGCAAGTCAAGCAATCATCACACAATTCAAGCAAGCATGCAAAGAGTTTATTGGCAGTGGAAAGTAAAGCATGCAACTTGCAAGAATGTAAAGGGAAGGGTTTGGAGGATTCAAACGCAATTGGAGACACGGATGTTTTCCCGTGGTTCGGATAGGTGGTGCTATCCTACATCCACGTTGATGGAGACTTCAACCCACGGAGGGTAACGGTTGCGCGAGTCCACGGAGGGCTCCACCCACGAAGGGTCCACGAAGAAGCAACCTTGTCTATTCCACCATGGCCATCGCCCACGAAGGACTTGCCTCACTAGCGGTAGATCTTCACGAAGTAGGCGATCTCCTTGCCCTTACAAACTCCTTGGTTCAACTCCACAATCTTGTCGGAGGCTCCCAAGTGACACCTAGCCAATCTAGGAGACACCACTCTCCAAGAAGTAACAAATGGTGTGTTGATGATGAACTCCTTGCTCTTGTGCTTCAAATGATAGTCTCCCCAACACTCAACTCTCTCTCATAGGATTTGGATCTGGTGGAAAGAAGATTTGAGTGGAAAGCAACTTGGGGTAGGCTAGAGATCAAGATTCATATGGTAGGAATGGAATATCTTGGTCTCAACACATGAGTAGGTGGTTCTTTCTCAGAACATATGAGTAGGAATGGTGTGTGTGTTCTGATGGCTCTCTCTTCGAACGAAGAGGTGGTGGAGGGGTATATATAGCCTTCACACAAAATCCAACCGTTACACACAGTTTTCCAATCTCGGTGGGACCGAATCATCAAACTCGGTCGGACCGAAATGGTAAACCTAGTGACTGTTAGGAATTTCGGTGGGACTGAGATGCAACTCGGTAGGACCGATTCGGTTAGGGTTTGGGCATAACGTAATCTCGGTGAGACTGATCACACAAACTCGGTGAGACCAAGTTCGGCAATTAGCTAACCAGAGAGTTGGTCAGGCAAACTCGGTGGGACCGACTTGCTCTTTCGGTGAGACCGAAATGTTACAAGAAGGAAACATGGAGTTTACCTTGCATTCTCGGTGGGACCGATTCGCTCTTTCGGTGAGACCGAAAAGTTACGAAAGGGAAACAGAGAGTTTGCAAGCCCATCTCGGTGAGACCGAGAACCTTATCGGTAGGACCGAATTGCTAGGGTTTGGCAGTGGCAAATGACAAGTGGACCTCGGTGGCGCCGGATTGACAGAATCGGTATGACCGAGTTTGGCTTAGGGTTTAGGTCATTTGTGGATATGGAAAGGTGGTTGAGGATTTTGGAGCATATCATTAAGCACATAAAGCAAGAGGCTCATTAAGCAACACCTCATCCCTCCTTGATAGTATTGGCTTTTCCTAAAGACTCAATGTGATCTTGGCTCACTAAAATATAAAATGAGGAGTCTTGAACTTTTGAGCTTGAGCCAATTCTTTGTCCTTAGCATTTTGAGGGTTCCACTTTCACATCCATGCCATGCCAATCATTGAGCTTTCCTGAAATAATCATCTTGGAATAGCATTAGCTCAATGAGCTATATGTTGTTATGAATTACCAAAACCACCTAGGGATAGTTGCACTTTCAATCTCCCCCTTTTTGGTAATTGATGACAACATATAGATCAAAGCTTCGACAAATGATAATAAGCATGAAATATATCGTCGCTTTGAGAAGTATGTGACAAATAAGAGCTCCCCCTAAATTTGTGCATATTTAAAATTTGCTTTGGAATGCAAATGCACATGGAGTTAGAATCATGGGTTACTCTTCCATGTCACATACATCTTGGTGGAGCGCTCAAAAATGATAAGATTGAAATACATGCACTCATTACCAAGAATAGTGAATGATCACAAACGATAGATAGAATGATAATATTTAAGCAAGCATTAAGCAAACATTAAGTGTAGCTTATGATCAAACATTTGATCATCGATGTCTCACAAACATAAGGACGTAGGATCTCACACACAAGCAAACAAAGTTCGAGAAACCACCAAATAAAGCAAGAGAGAAAAGCAACACACTCTCTCTCGAAGCCTATGATCTATACATCTTCTCCCCCTTTGGCAACAAGTTACCAAAAAGTTCCTAGAAAATGCATAGTGCTAAGTCGACGCTCAGGCGTGATCTTCAGGTGGTGGTGGAGTCCGGAGCACGCCAAGGACGAAGCCTTCAGTAGAAGTGGTCGGAGTCGAGGCTGAAGTGGATGCTGGAGCTGGTGGAACGGAGGCTGTAGCTGGTGCAGACGTTGTGGCTCTGGTGTCAGCAACTGGCAGTGCAGACGACCTTGGACCTCGTGGCACCCTGGCAAAAGCATCAGTTGTGGTCCTGCCTCTCCTCTCATTCATGTCCTCCTGAAGCTGCTCCACGGCGGTCTGTATTTTTGTCACCTTGATGTCCATGTCATAGAATCTCTGTTCCATGATCCTCTCTAGGCTCGCCTGGTTCTGAGTCAGGGTGGCAAGTCCTTGCTCGATACGTAGGGTGGACGCTATCAGGTAACCGAGCTGCTCTTGTTTGGTCTTCAAGAAGTAATCAGATGCCTCTGCTTGAGTAGGCATCCTGGCAGCTTTTTCCTTCCTCGCCTTCTCCTTCTGAGCTTGTGCATGTGCAGATGAGGGTTCATTTTCAGTCATAACCACTTGGTTATCCTCAAAATCTGGACGGATGGGCAGGTGTTCCTTATCCAATAAATACACGCCCATGCCCATCTTGGAGTTGATGAGCTCCTGAATCTTTGGGGCATACCCATAACTCCTCTTCTGGTCTGCAGTTGTCCTCTTAATTGTTTCCATAATGAGACTCATGACCTTGAATTTCTGAGGCACGTCAAAGACATGAAGCAGGTTGATCGCGTGACCTCTGATCATCTTGTGATCTCCAGATTTGGGTAGAAGGGTGTGCCTAAGGATCCAGTTGATCATAGGCAATCCTGAGAGCAGATAGTGCACGGAGCCAAACTTGAACGTGTCGAGCGCTTCATTCGGGATCTCCTTGTACATGTTGGACATGGAGTTGTGATCCATCTTTTTCTTGGCATAAATGTCCAAGTCATCAGCTTGCTCCTCTGGGGCATTGATCAACTTCGCCCATTCTTCAACAGTGGATTGGTACCTTGTACCCTCTGACATCCATGTGATCCTGCCATCCGGATAAAAGTGTGCTGTGGAGTAGAATTGCATGATCAGCTCCTCGTTCCACTTTGTGAGCTTCTGCCCAACAAAGTCTGCAACTCCACACGCACTAAAGCTGTCAAATACACCGGGGTAGTGCTCTTCATTGTCCTTGATGTAGGTCCAGTCGACCCATCTCATGTCATAAATGATTGGCTTCTTGTCAAGCAAAACAGTCTCATAGAAATCTTGTTGCTCCTTGGTATGGAATCTCTAATCCACGATAGTCCTTCTCCTAGAAGCATACGGATCTGCTTCTCTCCATTTCCTCAGCCCTGAATCTCTCCTGAGCTTCATATCCTCAGCCATAGGATGAGCATCGTTGTGGTCTGGGATCTTGGGCTTGAGCTTCCTAAGGACACTCTCTTCCTCTTCTTCGATAGCTTCAAGCATTGGGGCCTTGTTCTTTTCTGCAGCTGGGATGCTTCGTGTGTTTCTCTTGGGTGCACTCTTAGGCTTAGATGCAGCCTTAGGTGCTTCCTTGGGCTTGGATGCAGCTGTTCCTGACCTTATAGCATCTCCCATGAGTTTGGCTGCCTTGGGTGCTAGTGCAGCGACCTCTTCTTCTTCTTCCTCCTCATCGACCATGATGGAGGCCTTCCCAAGCACTCTGGCTACAGTCTTTTTCACCCTCTCTTTCCTTTTCTTGCCCTCAGCAGTAATGGGCTCAATGGGAGCAGGCTTCACAGTTGAAGCCCTAGCCTTTGACATGGGCTGCCTGCCTGTTGGCCTTTTGATCTTCAGCCCTGGCTTGGTTCCTTGAGCTGGTTCAGCTCTCTTTGATGTGGCCTCTTCCTCTGCCACATAGTCTTCATCCTCAAAATCAGACGTTCTCTTCTTCTTTTGATGTGTGGCAGCCTTAGGCAGGTTGCTGGGGGTGCTCCTGCTGCCATCATCAGAAGAACTTGAGGGGCTAGTGCCCTCACTCATCACAACTTGCTGCTCAGACACATTCTGGCTGTCACTTTGATCAGACATGTTGCACACTGACTGCTGACCCTGTGAATAGATTATGGATAAGATAGAGTGGATAAGCATCACAAAAAGCAGAGATTTTTGCAAAAGATTAATTCAAAAACTTAGTTTTAGTTTTCCACAGAAAGCATCTCGGATCTACCGATTTTCAAACTCGGTGACACCGAAGCAGTTTTGGCACCAGAACTGGTGAACTCGGTCAGACCGAGTCACAGTTCGGTGGCACCGAGACTGCTAGGGTTTCACAGAATTCCAAAATCGGTCGCACCGATAAGTTATTCTCGGTCAGACCGAGTTTCACGTGTGGAATGGCAAAAGCCAGATCGGTGGGACCGAGTTTTTCGGTGGGTCCGAGATGGTTTCGGCGGAAACCTAACCCTAAATTTTTCGAATTAAACCTATTCTACGAGATCATTGACTGGATAGGAGTGTTTCAATCGTGGCAAGAATCATAATGATCACAATGTGCTAGGAATCGGAGTGGGGAATAGCACAAAGATCGAGTCCATACCCTAGTTCGGCGGAGACTCCCTACGGCGGCAACGGCGGGGCAGAAATCCGTTGACGGCGGCGGAGACCAGCGACTGGAGGCTGCTGGCGATGAGAAGACGACCCGGAGACCACGAAGGCAGAGCAGGCTATCGCGCGGGCGAAGAGGTTTCGGAGAAATTTCCAAAATTTTGCCCATCACTATATATAGCTCGACCCTGTCGGTGTGACCGAGTGGAACAACTCGGTGGCACCGAGATGCAAAACTATGTGTAGTTATTGCAACTCGGTGTGACCGAAAAGTTCAAATCGATTGCACCGAGATCGAAAACCTAGATCAACTTAATGAACTCGGTAGGACCGAAAATGGAGTATCGGTCAGACCGAGATTCATAAAGAGGTTTTGGAAGTTTAAGTCTATGACGAATCGGGCACTCCGAGCGCTCCTCACACAGAGTGGTTCGAATCTGACTTGATCAAGTTTTGTGATGCAGCATGAATAGAGTTTGAGACGAGAAAAGCATAGATAGCTAGAGGAGGTTCTTAGGCATCCTTGTCTATCCACTTGGCAAAAGAAGAAAGCCAAACAATCAAAACAACAAGTGGATGTCCTCGAATGAGTAAAATATGCAACCAACATGCTCACACAATAAGATGGCAAATGAAATATGTGGCAAAGCATGCACAACCAATTCTAACATCTATCAAGCAATTTGCGATGACTAGGTCATCTATATATGAGTATATTGACTTAGGAGTCAAGTGAGAGCACTTGATCATAGGTCATACTCATCGTTTAAGCTCAAGTGGGGTTACCACTTTTACATAAAGCATTGTTGTATTCACATCTTTAGAGTTGCTTTAGCTCAAGTCTTAGAGTAAATCTCCCCCTAGATGTGATATCCCCCCTAAGAGGGATGAACTAACCTTGGGTTTTGTCGATGATGACTTCATGTAGATGTTGAAGATGTGGATGCTCAATGTTGATGTAGATCACTTGGAGCTATCCATTTGAGTGAATTGCACTTTCAATACCTACATGGGTTAGTCCCACAAGGAACAAACACGGATATCCATAGACATAGAGTGATGCACACACAAGATGATGTCCATGAAAACTTTAGGTTACCTTGTCCCTTGTCTTACCAACAAGAGGGTTTGTGACTCCTTGAACTAGTGCAAGATGTGGAAGTTGATTGCACTTGTTCTTGCCAAAATGATAAGAGTGAAGTATGTTGGCGGAGTCACCCTCAAGAACTCTCTAGTTCTTCTTCTTTTGGATCCACACCATCTTGATGGGAATCCTTGGAGTTGTAGTCGTACTTGATGTAGTGGAACTTGAAGTAGTCTTGGGAATCCACTTGACTAAGGTCTTGGGAGCTTCCTCAAATGCATCAATCTCCTCTTGAAGCTTGTCCTTGCCTTTTTGCTTGTAGTCTTGTGGTGGAAGATCATCTTGAGCTTGTGTCCCCTTGAAAGAAGTGTCATACTTCTCTTGTTGAGGAACAAACTTTGTCTTGGGGTATTGATCTTCTTCCCATTCAACTCCATTGGCATTAAACTTTCGTTCAAAACCAACACCTTGATTCTTCCGGTGCATTCCTTGCTTGCGCACAATTTCCTCGAATTGCTTACTTCCGGCAAGGCTCTTGTAAACACCTTTATCTATAATTCCCTTCAATAAGCTATTTTCTTGCTCAAGTGTAACTTGGCTAAGAGAATCATTAGTGGAATCAAGAGAACTACTAGAGGCAACAATATTGGATTTAGCATGATCATTGTTACTACTAGAGGAAGAATCTTTCTTATTCTTGTTACTAGTCTTGACTTGAGGCATGTAAGTGGATAATAGTAAACGCTTGGCAATGTAAGAAGAACTATTCTTGCGGAGATCATCATTGATTGCTTTTAAGAACTCATGCTCTTGCTCAAGATTGAGCTTTTCAAAGCGCAATTTCTCATGAGCTCTTAAAAGTTCTCAATGATCTTCGAAGATAGTTTCATGAGCTAACTTAAGAGTGTTTAGTTCTTTAGTTAGAGCCTCAATCTTCTCCTTATCACTGTCATTCGTTTTAGCATGATTAATTAATGTTTCACCATAATATTCTTCACTAGAGTTGTCAACAAGCAAATCATCATCACCTAACAAGTCATCTTCATCACTATTAAAATCAACGTACTCGGGGTGTGTTACCTTAGGACCTTTGGCCATGAAGCATCTTCCAATTCCTTCATTTGGGGAGTCAAATATGTCGTAGGAGTTGGTTGACACAAGTGCTAGACCGGCAACACCTTCATCTTGAGTATCTTCGGAGTCGGAGTGATAACTTCTCTTGGAGTGGCTGTCGGAGTCGGAGCCGGATACCCATTCACCAACATGAGCTTGATGTCTTCGTTTTGTATAGCTCCTTGATGCTTTTTCCTTCCTTTCAGAGTCCTTGCTTCTCCGTGAGTATCTTCGTTCATAACGATCATCTCTACTCCTTCTCTCTCTTGGTGGAGATTCTTTGCTTCTTCTTTTTGGAGAATCTTCTCTTCTCTTGTAGGGAGCCGTACACTCATTGGAATAGTGTCCGGGTCTTCCACAATTATAGCAGTTTCGCTCTCGACTAGAAGATCTTTTGTCATTGTAGGACCTTGACTTGAAGCTTCTATCTTTGCTTCTACTCTTGTAGAACTTGTTGAAGTTCTTCACCATTAAGCTCAATTCTTCATTGAAGTTTTGTTTCTCACTTGATGATGTGGGGGCTTCACATGACGCTTTGTAGGCACCACTTGATTTATTGTGAAGTTCCTCTTTATCCTTGAATGACATCTCATGAGCAACAATCCTTCCAATTACTTCCGTTGGCTTGAGATCTTTGTAGTTGGGCATCATTTGGATTAATGTGCACACGGTATCATATTTCCCATCCAAGGCTCTTAAGATATTCTTGATGATCAATCTATCGGTCATCTCTTCACTTCCTAAGCCGGCAATCTCATTTGTGATGAGAGCAAGCCTAGAGTACATTTCAGCGACACCTTCACCATCCTTCATCTTGAAATTGTCAAGTTGACTTTGGAGCACATCCAACTTGGATTCCTTGACGGAGTCGGTACCTTCGTGCATATCAATCAAAGTATCCCAAATCTCCTTTGCATTCTCAAGGCGGCTGATTTTGTTGAATTCTTCGGGGCACAATCCGTTGAAGAGAATATCACAAGCTTGAGCATTGTATTGCAACATCTTCAACTCATCCGTGGTAGCTTCACGGTTTGGTTCCCTCCCATCGAAGAACTCACCTTGTAGGCCAACACAAACAATAGCCCATACGGCGGGGTTATGTCCAAGAATATACATTTTCATTTCATGCTTCCAACTAGCAAAATTAGTGCCATCAAAGTAAGGACCTCTACGGTGATAATTTCCCTCGCTAGACGCCATACTCTCCTAGGTTGTGAAACCAAGGCTATGACCACCAAAGCTATGGAGATCAAGGCAAATGGAGACCAAAGCTCTGATACCACTTGTAGGATCGAAAGTATGTCTAGAGGGGGGGTGATTAGACTACTTGACCAATTAAAAACTTAGCCTTTTTCCAATTTTAGTTCTTGGCAGATTTTAGCTATCTTAGAGCAAGTCAAGCAATCATCACACAATTCAAGCAAGCATGCAAAGAGTTTATTGGCAGCGGAAAGTAAAGCATGCAACTTGCAAGAATGTAAAGGGAAGGGTTTGGAGGATTCAAACGCAATTGGAGACACGGATGTTTTCCCGTGGTTCGGATAGGTGGTGCTATCCTACATCCACGTTGATGGAGACTTCAACCCACGGAGGGTAACGGTTGCGCGAGTCCACGGAGGGCTCCACCCACGAAGGGTCCACGAAGAAGCAACCTTGTCTATTCCACCATGGCCATCGCCCACGAAGGACTTGCCTCACTAGCGGTAGATCTTCACGAAGTAGGCGATCTCCTTGCCCTTACAAACTCCTTGGTTCAACTCCACAATCTTGTCGGAGGCTCCCAAGTGACACCTAGCCAATCTAGGAGACACCACTCTCCAAGAAGTAACAAATGGTGTGTTGATGATGAACTCCTTGCTCTTGCGCTTCAAATGATAGTCTCCCCAACACTCAACTCTCTCTCATAGGATTTGGATCTGGTGGAAAGAAGATTTGAGTGGAAAGCAACTTGGGGTAGGCTAGAGATCAAGATTCATATGGTAGGAATGGAATATCTTGGTCTCAACACATGAGTAGGTGGTTCTTTCTCAGAACATATGAGTAGGAATGGTTTGTGTGTTCTGATGGCTCTCTCTTCGAACGAAGAGGTGGTGGAGGGGTATATATAGCCTTCACACAAAATCCAACCATTACACACAGTTTTCCAATCTTGGTGGGACCGAATCATCAAACTCGGTCGGACCAAAATGGTAAACCTAGTGACCGTTAGGAATTTCGGTGGGACTGAGATGCAACTCGGTAGGACCGATTCGGTTAGGGTTTGGGCATAACGTAATCTCGGTGAGACTGATCGCACAAACTCGGTGAGACCGAGTTCGGCAATTAGCTAACCAGAGAGTTGGTCAGGCAAACTCGGTGGGACCGACTTGCTCTTTCGGTGAGACCGAAATGTTACAAGAAGGAAACATGGAGTTTACCTTGCATTCTCGGTGGGACCGATTCGCTCTTTCGGTGAGACCGAAAAGTTACGAAAGGGAACCAGAGAGTTTGCAAGCCCATCTCGGTGAGACCGAGAACCTTATCGGTAGGACCGAATTGCTAGGGTTTGGCAGTGGCAAATGACAAGTGAAACTCGGTGGCGCCGGATTGACAGAATCGGTATGACCGAGTTTGGCTTAGGGTTTAGGTCATTTGTGGATATGGAAAGGTGGTTGAGGATTTTGGAGAATATCATTAAGCACATAAAGCAAGAGGCTCATTAAGCAACACCTCATCCCTCCTTGATAGTATTGGCTTTTCCTAAAGACTCAATGTGATCTTGGATCACTAAAATATAAAATGAGGAGTCTTGAACTTTTGAGCTTGAGCCAATTCTTTGTCCTTAGCATTTTGAGTGTTCCACTTTCACATCCATGCCATGCCAATCATTGAGCTTTCCTAAAATAATCATCTTGGAATAGCATTAGCTCAATGAGCTATATGTTGTTATGAATTACCAAAACCACCTAGGGATAGTTGCACTTTCAGATAGCACCACCTATCCGAACCACGGGAAAAACATCCATGTCTCCAATTGCGTTTGAATTCTCCAAACCCTTCCCTTTACATTCTTGCAAGTTGCATGCTTTACTTTTCGCTGCCAATATACTCTTTGCATGCTTGCTTGAATTGTGTGATGATTGCTTGACTTGTCCTAAAATAGCTAAAATCTGCCAAGAACTAAAATTGGGAAAAGGTTAAGTTTTTATTTGGTCAAGTAGTCTAATCACCCCCCTCTAGACCTACTTTCGATCCTACAAGTGGTATCAGAGCCTTGGTCTCCATTTGCTTTGATTTCCATAGCTTTTGGTGGTCATAGCCTTGGTTTCACAACCTAGGAGAGTATGGCGTCCAGCGAGGGAAATTATCACCATAGAGGTCCTTAATTTGATGGTACTAATTTTGCTAGTTGGAAGCATAAAATGAAAATGCATATTTTTGGACATAACCCCGCCGTTTGGGCTATTGTGTGTGTTGGTTTGCAAGGTGACTTCTTTGATGGGAGAGAACCAAACCGTGAAGCTACCGCGGATGAGTTGAAGATGTTGCAATACAATGCTCAAGCTTGTGATATTCTCTTCAACGGATTGTGCCCCGAAGAATTCTACAAAATCAGCCGTCTTGAGAATGCAAAGGAAATTTGGGACACTTTGATTGATATGCACGAAGGTACCGACTCCGTGAAGGAATCCAAATTGGATGTGCTTCAAAGTCAACTTGACAAGTTCAAAATGAAGGATGGTGAAGGTGTCGCTGAAATGTACTCTAGGCTTGCTCTCATCACAAATGAGATTGCTGGCTTAGGAAGTGAAGAGATGACCGATAGATTCATCATCAATAAGATTCTAAGAGCCTTGGATGGAAAATATGATACCGTGTGCACATTGATCCAAATGATGCCCAATTACAAAGATCTCAAGCCAACGGAGGTAATTGGAAGAATTGTTGCTCATGAGATATCACTTAAGGATAAAGAGGAACTTCACAACAGATCAAGTGGTGCCTACAAAGTCTCATGTGAAGCCCCTACATCATCAAGTGAGAAACAAAACTTCAATGAAGAATTGAGCTTAATGGTGAAGAACTTCAACAAGTTCTGCAAGAGTAGAAGCAAAGATAGAAGCTCCAAGTCAAGGTCCTACAATGACAAAAGATCTTCTAGTCGAGAGCGAAACTGCTACAATTGTGGAAGACCAGGACACTATTCCAATGAGTGTACGGCTCCCTACAAGAGAAGGGAAGACTCTCCAAAAAGAAGAAGCAAAAGAGAAGAATCACCACCAAGAGAGAGAAGGAGTAGAGATGATCGTTATGAACGAAGATACTCACGGAGAAGCAAGGATTCGGAAAGGAAGGAAAAATCATCAAGGAGCTACACAAAACGAAGACATCAAGCTCATGTTGGTGAATGGGTATCCGGCTCCGACTCCGACGACCACTCCGAGTGAAGTTATCACTCCGATTCCGAATATACTCAAGATGAAGGTGTTGCCGGTCTAGCACTTGTGTCAACCAACTCCTACGACATATTTGACTCACCAAATGAAGGAATTGGAAGATGCTGTTGGGGAACGCAGTAATTTCAAAATTTTCCTACGCACACGCAAGATCATGGTGATGCACAGCAACGAGAGGGGAGAGTGTTGTCTACGTACCAACGCAGACCGACTGCGGAAGCGATCACACAACATAGAGGAAGTAGTCGTACGTCTTCTTCCCGATCCGACCGATCCAAGCACCGTTACTCCGGCACCTCCGAGTTCTTAGCACACGTTCAGCTCGATGACGTTCCTCGGGCTCCGATCCAGCAAAGCGTCGAGGAAGAGTTCCGTCAGCACGACGGCGTGATGACGATCTTGATGTACTACCGACGCAGGGCTTCGCCTAAGCACTACAACGGTACGATCGAGGTGGAATTTGGTGGCAGGGGGCACCGCACACGGCTAAGGAACGATCTCAAGGATCAAGTTGTGTGTCTTGGGGTGCCCCCCGCCCCCGTATATAAAGGTTGGAGGAGGGGGAGCCGGCCGGCCAGGGAGAGGAGGCGCAGGGGAGTCCTACTCCCACCGGGAGTAGGACTCCTCCCCCCAATCCTAATCCAATTAGGACTCCCGGGGGGGAAAGAGAGAGAAGGGGGGCCGGCCCCCTATCCTAGTCCTACTAGGACTTGGGGAAGGGGGGGGGGCGCCGGCCAGCTTGGGCTTGTCCCTTTTCTCTTTTTCCACTAAGGCCCAATAGGCCCATTAGTCTCCCGGGGGGTTCCGGTAACCCTCCCGGTATTCCGGTAAAATCCCGATTTCACCCGGAACACTTCCGATGTCCAAACATAGGCTTCCAATATATCAATCTTTACGTCTCGACCATTTCGAGACTCCTCGTCATGTCCGTGATCTCATCCGGGACTCCGAACAACCTTCGGTACATCAAAATGCATAAACTCATAATAACTGTCATCGTAACGTTAAGCGTGCGGACCCTACGGTTCGAGAACAATGTAGACATGACCGAGACACGTCTCCGGTCAATAACCAATAGCGGGACCTGGATGCCCATATTGGCTCCTACATATTCTACGAAGATCTTTATCGGTCAGACCGCATAACAACATACGTTGTTCCCTTTGTCATCGGTATGTTACTTGCCCGAGATTCGATCGTCGGTATCCAATACCTAGTTCAATCTCGTTACCGGCAAGTCTCTTTACTCGTTCCGTAATACATCATCTCACAACTAACATATTAGTTGTAGTGCTTGCAAGGCTTATGTGATGTGCATTACCGAGAGGGCCCAGAGATACCTCTCCGACAATCGGAGTGACAAACCCTAATCTCGAAATACGCCAACCCAACATCTACCATTGGAGACACCTGTAGTACTCCTTTATAATCACCCAGTTACGTTGTGACGTTTGGTAGTACCCAAAGTGTTCCTCCGGTAAACGGGAGTTGCATAATCTCATAGTTATAGGAACATGTATAAGTCATGAAGAAAACAATAGCAACATACTAAACGATCGGGTGCTATGCTAATGGAATGGGTCATGTCAATCAGATCATTCTACTAATGATGTGACCTCGTTAATCAAATAACAACTCCTTGTTCATGGTTAGGAAACATAACCATCTTTGATTAACTAGCTAGTCAAGTAGAGGCATACTAGTGACACTCTGTTGGTCTATGTATTCACACATGTATTATGTTTCCGGTTAATACAATTCTAGCATGAATAATAAACATTTATCATGATGTAAGGAAATAAATAATAACTTTATTATTGCCTCTAGGGCATATTTCCTTCAGTCTCCCACTTGCACTAGAGTCAATAATCTAGATTACACAGTAATGATTCTAACACCCATGGAGTCTTGGTGCTGATCATGTTTTGCTCGTGGAAGAGGCTTAGTCAACGGGTCTGCAACATTCAGATCCGTATGTATCTTGCAAATCTCTATGTCTCCCACCTGGACTAAATCCCGGATGGAGTTGAAGCGTCTCTTGATGTGTTTGGTCCTCTTGTGAAATCTGGATTCCTTTGCCAAGGCAATTGCACCAGTATTGTCACAGAAGATTTTCATTGGACCCGATGCACTAGGTATGACACCTAGATCGGATATGAACTCCTTCATCCAGACTCCTTCGTTTGCTGCTTCCGAAGCAGCTATGTACTCCGCTTCACATGTAGATCCCGCTACGACGCTTTGTTTAGAACTGCACCAACTGACAGCTCCACCGTTTAAAGTAAACATGTATCCGGTTTGCGATTTAGAATCGTCCGGATCAGTGTCAAAGCTTGCATCAACGTAACCTCTTACGGTGAGCTCTTTGTCACCTCCATATACGAGAAACATATCCTTAGTCCTTTTCAGGTATTTCAGGATGTTCTTGACCGCTGTCCAGTGATCCATTCCAGGATTACTTTGGTACCTCCCTGCTAAACTTATAGCAAGGCACACATCAGGTCTGGTACACAGCATTGCATACATGATAGAGCCTATGGCTGAAGCATAGGGAACATCTTTCATTTTCTCTCTATCTTCTGCAGTGGTCGGGCATTGAGTCTTACTCAATTTCATACCTTGTAACACAGGCAAGAACCCTTTCTTTGCTTGATCCATTTTGAATTTCTTCAAAATCTTGTCCAGGTATGTGCTTTGTGAAAGTCCAATTAAGCGTCTTGATCTATCTCTATAGATCTTTATGCCTAATATGTATGCAGCTTCCCCGAGGTCTTTCATCGAAAAACTTTTATTCAAGTATCCCTTTATGCTATCCAGAAATTCTATATCATTTCCAATTAGCAATATGTCATCCACATATAATATCAGAAATGCTACAGAGCTCCCACTCACTTTCTTGTAAATACAGGCTTCTCCAAAAGTCTATATAAAGCCAAATGCTTTGATCACACTATCAAAGCGTTTATTCCAACTCCGAGATGCTTGCACCAGTCCATAAATGGATCGCTGGAGTTTGCATACTTTGTTAGCTCCTTTTGGATCGACAAAACCTTCTGGTTGTACCATATACAACTCTTCTTCCAGAAATCCATTCAGGAATGCAGTTTTGACATCCATCTGCCATATTTCATAATCATAAAATGCGGCAATTGCTAACATAATTCTGACGGACTTAAGCATCGCTACGGGTGAGAAAGTCTCATCGTAGTCAACCCCTTGAACTTGTCGAAAACCTTTTGCGACAAGTCGAGCTTTATAGACAGTAACATTACCGTCAGCGTCAGTCTTTTTCTTGAAGATCCATTTATTCTCAATTGCTTGCCGATCATCGGGCAAGTCAACCAAAGTCCATACTTTGTTCTCATACATGGATCCCATCTCAGATTTCATGGCCTCAAGCCACTTTGCGGAATCTGGGCTCACCATCGCTTCTTCATAGTTTGTAGGTTCATCATGATCTAGCATCATGACTTCCAGAACTGGATTACCGTACCACTCTGGTGCGGATCTCACTCTGGTTGATCTACGTGGTTCAGTAGTATCTTGTTCTGAAGTTTCATGATCATCATCATTAGCTTCCTCACTGATTGGCATAGGTGTCGCAGAAACAGTTTTCTGTGATGTACTATTTTCCAATAAGGGAGCAGGTACAGTTACCTCGTCAAGTTCTACTTTCCTCCCACTCACTTCTTTCGAGAGAAACTCCTTCTCTAGAAATGATCCATTCTTAGCAACGAATGTCTTGCCTTCGGATCTGTGATAGAAGGTATACCCAACAGTTTCCTTTGGGTATCTTATGAAGACACATTTCTCCGCTTTGGGTTCGAGCTTATCAGGTTGAAGCTTTTTCACATAAGCATCGCAGCCCCAAACTTTAAGAAACGACAACTTTGGTTTCTTGCCAAACCATAGTTCATAAGGCGTCGTCTCAACGGATTTTGATGGTGCCCTATTTAACGTGAATGCGGCCGTCTCTAAAGCATAACCCCAAAACGATAGCGGTAAATCAGTAAGAGACATCATGGATCGCACAATATCTAGTAAAGTGCGATTACGACGTTCGGACACACCATTACGCTGTGGTGTTCCGGGTGGCGTGAGTTGCGAAACTATTCCACAATTTTTCAAATGTATACCAAACTCGCAACTCAAATATTCTCCTCCACGATCAGATCGTAGAAACTTTATTTTCTTGTTACGATGATTTTCAACTTCACTCTGAAATTCTTTGAACCTTTCAAATGTTTCAGATTTATGTTTCATTAAGTAGATATACCCATATCTGCTTAAATCATCTGTGAAGGTGAGAAAATAACGATATCCGCCACGAGCCTCAATATTCATCGGACCACATACATCGGTATGTATGATTTCCAACAAATCTGTTGCTCTCTCCATAGTACCGGAGAACGGTGTTTTAGTCATCTTGCCCATGAGGCACGGTTCGCAAGTACCAAGTGATTCATAATCAAGTGTTTCCAAAAGCCCATCAGTATGGAGTTTCTTCATGCGCTTTACACCGATATGACCTAAACGGCAGTGCCACAAATAAGTTGCACTATCATTATTAACTTTGCATCTTTTGGCTTCTACATTATGAATATGTGTATTACTATCTTCGAGATTCAACAAGAATAGACCACTCTTCAAAGGTGCATGACCATAAAAGATATTATTCATATAAATAGAACAACCATTATTCTCTGATTTAAATGAATAACCGTCTCGCATTAAACAAGATCCAGATATAATGTTCATGCTCAACGCTGGCACCAAATAACAATTATTTAGGTCTAATATTAATCCCGAAGGTAGATGTAGAGGTAGCGTGCCGACCGCGATCACATCGACTTTGGAACCGTTTCCCACGCGCATCGTCACCTCGTCCTTTGCTAGCGTCCGCTTATTCCGTAGTCCCTGTTTCGAGTTGCAAATATTTACAACAGAACCAGTATCAAATACCCAGGTGCTACTGTGAGCTCTAGTAAGGTACACATCAATAACATGTATATCACATATACCTTTGCTCACTTTGCCATCCTTCTTATCCGCCAAATACTTGGGGCAGTTCCGCTTCCAGTGTCCAGTCTGCTTGCAGTAGAAGCACTCAGTTTCAGGCTTAGGTCCAGACTTGGGTTTCTTCTCTTGAGCAGCAACTTGCTTGCTGTTCTTCTTGAAGTTTCCCTTCTTCTTCCCTTTACCCTTTTTCTTGAAACTAGTGGTCTTGCTAACCATCAACACTTGATGCTCCTTCTTGATTTCTACCTCCGCAGCTTTCGGCATTGCGAAGAGCTCGGGAATAGTCTTGTTCATCCCTTGCATATTATAGTTCATCACGAAGCTCTTGTAGCTTGGTGGTAGTGATTCGAGAATTCTGTCAATGACGCAATCATCTGGAAGATTAACTCCCATCTGAATCAAGTGATTATTATACCCAGACATTTTGAGTATATGCTCACTGACAGAACTGTTCTCCTCCATCTTACAGCTATAGAACTTATTGGAGACTTCATATCTCTCAATTCGGGCATTTGCTTGAAATATTAACTTCAACTCCTGGAACATCTCATATGCTCCATGACGTTCAAAACGTCGTTGAAGTCCCGATTCTAAGCCGTAAAGCATGGCACACTGAACTATCGAGTAGTCATCAGCTTTGCTCTGCCAGACGTTCATAACATCTGGCGTTGCTCCAGCAGAAGGCCTGTCACCCAGCGGTGCTTCCAGGACGTAATTCTTCTGTGCAGCAATGAGGATAATCCTCAGGTTACGGACCCAGTCCGTGTAATTGCTACCATCATCTTTCAACTTTGCTTTCTCAAGGAACGCATTAAAATTCAACAGAACAATAGCACGAGCCATCTATCTACAAGCAACATAAACAAGCAAGATACTATCAGGTACTAAGTTCATGATAAGTTTAAGTTCAGTTAATCAAATTACTTAGGAACTCCCACTTAGATAGACATCCCTCTAATCCTCTAAGTGATCACGTGATCCAAATCAACTAAACCATAACCGATCATCACGTGAGATGGAGTAGTTTTCAATGGTGAACATCGTCATGTTGATCATATCTACTATATGATTCACGCTCGACCTTTCGGTCTCTGTGTTCCGAGGCCATATCTGCATATGCTAGGCTCGTCAAGTATAACCTGAGTATTCTGCGTGTGCAAAACTGGCTTGCACCCGTTGTAGATGGACGTAGAGCTTATCACACCCGATCATCACGTGGTGTCTGGGCACGACGAACTTTGGCAACGGTGCATACTCAGGGAGAACACTTCTTGATAATTTAGTGAGAGATCATCTTATAATGCTACCGTCAATCAAAGCAAGATAAGATGCATAAAAGGATAAACATCACATGCAATCAATATAAGTGATATGATATGGCCATCATCATCTTGTGCTTGTGATCTCCATCTCCGAAGCACCGTCATGATCACCATCGTCACCGGCGCGCCACCTTGATCTCCATCATAGCAACGTTGTCGTCTCGCCAATCTTATGCTTCCACGACTATCACTACCGCTTAGTAATAAAGTAAAGCATTACATCGCGATTGCATTGCATACAATAAAGCGACAACCATATGGCTCCTGCCAGTTGCCGATAACTCGGTTACAAAACATGATCATCTCATACAATAAAATCAGCATCATGTCTTGACCATATCACATCACAACATACCCTGCAAAAACAAGTTAGACGTCCTCTACTTTGTTTGTTGCAAGTTTTACGTGGCTGCTACGGGCTTAAGCAAGAACTCATCTCACCTACACATCAAAACCACAACGATAGTTCATCAAATAGACTCCGTTTTAACCTTCTCAAGGACCGGGCGTAGTCACACTTGGTTCAACTAAAGTTGGAGAGACAGTCTTCCGCAAGCCATCTATGTGCAAAGCACGTCGAGGGAACCGGTCTCGCGTAAGAGTACGCGTAAGGTTGGTCCGGATCGTCTCACCCAACAATACCGCCGAACCAAAGTATGACATGCTGGTAGGCAGTATGACTTGTATCGCCCACAACTCACTTGTGTTCTACTCGTGCATATAACATCAAACCATAAAACCTAGGCTCGGATGCCACTGTTGGGGAACGCAGTAATTTCAAAATTTTCCTACGCACACGCAAGATCATGGTGATGCACAGCAACGAGAGGGGAGAGTGTTGTCTACGTACCAACACAGACCGACTGCGGAAGCGATCACACAACATAGAGGAAGTAGTCGTACGTCTTCTTCCCGATCCGACCGATCCAAGCACCGTTACTTCGGCACCTCCGAGTTCTTAGCACACGTTCAGCTCGATGACGTTCCTCGGGCTCCGATCCAGCAAAGCGTCGAGGAAGAGTTCCGTCAGCACGACGGCGTGATGACGATCTTGATGTACTACCGACGCAGGGCTTCGCCTAAGCACTACAACGGTACGATCGAGGTGGAATTTGGTGGCAGGGGGCACCGCACACGGCTAAGGAACGATCTCAAGGATCAAGTTGTGTGTCTTGGGGTGCCCCCCGCCCCCGTATATAAAGGTTGGAGGAGGGGGAGGCGGCCGGCCAGGGAGAGGAGGCGCAGGGGAGTCCTACTCCCACCGGGAGTAGGACTCCTCCCCCCAATCCTAATCCAATTAGGACTCCCGGGGGGGAAAGAGAGAGAAGGGGGGCCGGCCCCCTATCCTAGTCCTACTAGGACTTGGGGAAGGGGGGGGGGGGGCGCCGGCCAGCTTGGGCTTGTCCCTTTTCTCTTTTTCCACTAAGGCTCAATAGGCCTATTAGTCTCCCGGGGGGTTCCGGTAACCCTCCCGGTATTCCGGTAAAATCCCGATTTCACCCGGAACACTTCCGATGTCCAAACATAGGCTTCCAATATATCAATCTTTACGTCTCGACCATTTCGAGACTCCTCGTCATGTCCGTGATCTCATCTGGGACTCCGAACAACCTTCGGTACATCAAAATGCATAAACTCATAATAACTGTCATCGTAATGTTAAGCGTGCGGACCCTACGGTTCGAGAACAATGTAGACATGACCGAGACACGTCTCCGGTCAATAACCAATAGCGGGACCTGGATGCCCATATTGGCTCCGAAGATCTTTATCGGTCAGACCGCATAACAACATACGTTGTTCCCTTTGTCATCGGTATGTTACTTGCCCGAGATTCGATCGTCGGTATCCAATACCTAGTTCAATCTCGTTACCGGCAAGTCTCTTTACTCGTTCCATAATACATCATCTCACAACTAACATATTAGTTGTAGTGCTTGCAAGGCTTATGTGATGTGCATTATCGAGAGGGCCCAGAGATACCTCTCCGACAATCGGAGTGACAAACCCTAATCTCGAAATACGCCAACCCAACATCTACCATTGGAGACACCTGTAGTACTCCTTTATAATCACCCAGTTACGTTGTGACGTTTGGTAGTACCCAAAGTGTTCCTCCGGTAAACGGGAGTTGCATAATCTCATAGTTATAGGAACATGTATAAGTCATGAAGAAAACAATAGCAACATACTAAACGATCGGGTGCTATGCTAATGGAATGGGTCATGTCAATCAGATCATTCTACTAATGATGTGACCTCGTTAATCAAATAACAACTCCTTGTTCATGGTTAGGAAACATAACCATCTTTGATTAACGAGCTAGTCAAGTAGAGGCATACTAGTGACACTCTGTTGGTCTATGTATTCACACATGTATTATGTTTCCGGTTAATACAATTCTAGCATGAATAATAAACATTTATCATGATGTAAGGAAATAAATAATAACTTTATTATTGCCTCTAGGGCATATTTCCTTCAGATGCTTCATGGCCAAAGGTCCTAAGGTAACACACCCCGAGTATGTTGATTTTAATAGTGATGAAGATGACTTGTTAGGTGATGATGATTTGCTTGTTGACAACTCTAGTGATGAATACAATGATGAAACGTCAATTAATCATGCTAATCAAGATAAAACGAATGACAATAATAAGGAGAAGATTGAGGCTCTAACTAAAGAACTAAACACTCTTAAGTTAGCTCATGAAACTATCTTCGAAGATCATCGAGAACTTTTAAGAGCTCATGAGAAGTTACGCTTTGAAAAGCTCAACCTTGAGCAAGAGCATGAGTTTTTAAAGGCAATCAATGATGATCTCCGCAAGAAAAGTTCTTACATTGCCAAGCGTTTACTCTTATCCACTTACATGCCTCAAGTCAAGTCTAGTAACAAGAACAAGAAAGATTCTTCCTCTAGTAGTAACAATGATCATGCTAAATCCAATATTGTTGCTTCTAGTAGTTCTCTTGATTCCACTAATGATTCTCTTAGCCAAGTTACACTTGAGCAAGAAAATAGCTTATTGAAGGGAATTATAGAGAAAGGAGTGTACAAAAGCCTTGCCGGGAGTAAGCAATTCGAGGAAATTGTGCGCAAGCAAGGAATGCAGCGGAAGAATCAAGGTGTTGGTTTTGAACGAAAGTTCAATGCCAATGGAGTTGAGTGGGAAGAAGATCAATACCCCAAGACAAAGTTTGTTCCTCAACAAGAGAAGTATGATACTTCCTTCAAGGGGACACAAGCTCAAGATGATCTTCCACCACAAGACTATAAGCAAAAAGGCAAGGACAAGCTTCAAGAGGAAATTGATGCATTTGAAGAAGCTCCTAAGACCTTAGTCAAGTGGATTCCCAAGACCACTTCAAGTTCCACTTCATCAAGTACGACTACAACTCCAAGGATTCCCATCAAGATGGTGTGGATCCAAAAGAAGAAGAACTAGAGAGTTCTTGAGGGTGACTCCGCCAACATACTTCACTCTTATCATTTTGGCAAGAACAAGTGCAATCAACTTCCACATCTTGCACTAGTTCAAGGAGTCACAAACCCTCTTGTTGGTAAGACAAGGGACAAGGTAATCTAAAAGTTTTCATGGACATCATCTTGTGTGTGCATCACTCTATGTCTATGGATATCCTTGTTTGTTCCTTGTGGGACTAACCCATGTAGGTATTGAAAGTGCAATTCACTCAAATGGATAGCTCCAAGTGATCTACATCAACATTGAGCATCCACATCTTCAACATCTACATGAAGTCATGAAAGTGCAACTATCCCTAGGTGGTTTTGGTAATTCATAACAACATATAGCTCATTGAGCTAATGCTATTCCGAGATGATTATTTCAAGAAAGCTCAATGATTGGCATGGCATGGATGGTGAAAGTAGAACCCTCAAAATGCTAAGGACAAAGGATTGGCTCAAGCTCAAAAGCTCAAGACTCTTCATTTTATATTTTAGTGATCCAAGATCACATTGAGTCTTTAGGAAAAGCCATTACTATCAAGGAGGGGTGAGGTGTTGCTTAATGAGCCTATTGCTTCATGTGCTTAGTGATATGCTCCAAAACCCTCAACTACTTTCCCATATCCACATATGACCTAAACCCTAAGCCAAACTAGGTCCTACCGATTCTTTCTATCTGGCGCCACCGAGTTTCACTTGTCATAAGCCACTGCCAAACCCTAGCAATTCGGTTCTACCGATAGGCATCTCGGTCTCACCGAGATGGGATTGCAAACTCTCTGTTTCCCTTTCGTAACTTTTTGGTCTCACCGAAAGAGCGGATCGGTCCCACCGAGATTGCAATGCAAACACTCTGTTTCCTTTTTGTAACTTTTTGGTCTCACCGAAAGAGCAAATCGGTCCCACCGAGTTTGCCTGACCAACTCTCTGGTTAGCTAATTACCAAAATCGGTCTCACCGAGTTTGTGTAATCGGTCTCACCGAGATTACGTAATGCCCTAACCCTAACAAAATTGGTCCTACCGAGTTGCATGTCAGTCCCACCGAAAATCTCTAACGGTCACTAGGTTTACTATTTTGGTCTGACCGAGTTTGTTGATTCTGTCCCACCGAGATTGGTAAATTGTGTGTAACGGTTGGATTTTGTGTGGAGGCTATATATACCCCTCCACCTCCTCTTCACTCGTGGAGAGAGCCATCAGAACACATCTACACTTCCAACTCATATGTTCTGAAAGAGAACCACCTACTCATGTGTTGAGACCAAGATATTCCATTCCTACCATATGAATCTTGATCTCTAGCCTTCCCCAAGTTGCTTTCCACTCAAATCTTCTTCCCACCAGATCCAAATCCTATAAGAGAGAGTTGAGTGTTGGGGAGACTATCATTTGAAGCACAGGAGTTCATCATCAACACACCATTTGTTACTTCTTGGAGAGTGGTGTCTCCTAGATTGGCTAGGTGTCACTTGGGAGCCTCCGACAAGATTGTGGAGTTGAACCAAGGAGTTTGTAAGGGCAAGGAGATCGCCTACTTCGTGAAGATCTACCGCTAGTGAGGCAAGTCCTTCGTGGGCGATGGCCATGGTGGGATAGACAAGGTTGCTTCTTCGTGGACCCTTCGTGGGTGGAGCCCTCCGTGGACTCACGCAACCGTTACCCTTCGTGGGTTGAAGTCTCCATCAACGTGGATGTAGGATAGCACCACCTATCCGAACCACGGGAAAAACATCCGTGTCTCCAATTGCATTTGAATTCTCCAAACCCTTCCCTTTACATTCTTGCAAGTTGCATGCTTTACTTTCCGCTGCCAATATACTCTTTGCATGCTTGCTTGAATTGTGTGATGATTGCTTGACTTGTCCTAAAATAGCTAAAATCTGCCAAGAACTAAAATTGGGAAAAGGTTAAGTTTTTATTTGGTCAAGTAGTCTAATCACCCCCCTCTAGACATACTTTCGATCCTACAAGTGGTATCAGAGCCTTGGTCTCCATTTGCTTTGATTTCCATAGCGTTTGGTGGTCATAGCCTTGGTTTCACAACCTAGGAGAGTATGGCGTCTAGCGAGGGAAATTATCACCGTAGAGGTCCTTACTTTGATGGTACTAATAGTTGGAAGCATAAAATGAAAATGCATATTCTTGGACATAACCCCGCCGTTTGGGCTATTGTGTGTGTTGGTTTGCAAGGTGACTTCTTTGATGGGAGAGAACCAAACCATGAAGCTACCGCGGATGAGTTGAAGATGCCACAATACAATGCTCAAGGTTGTGATATTCTCTTCAACGGATTGTGCCCCGAAGAATTCAACAAAATCAGCCGTCTTGAGAATGCAAAGGAAATTTGGGACACTTTGATTGATATGCACGAAGGTACCGACTCCGTGAAGGAATCCAAATTGGATGTGCTTCAAAGTCAACTTGACAAGTTCAAAATGAAGGATGGTGAAGGTGTTGCTGAAATGTACTCTAGGCTTGCTCTCATCACAAATGAGATTGCCGGCTTAGGAAGTGAAGAGATGACCGATAGATTCATCATCAAGAAGATTCTAAGAGCCTTGGATGGAAAATATGATACCGTGTGCACATTGATCCAAATGATGCCCAATTACAAAGATCTCAAGCCAACGGAGGTAATTGGAAGAATTGTTGCTCATGAGATGTCACTTAAGGATAAAGAGGAACTTCACAACAAATCAAGTGGTGCCTACAAAGCCTCATGTGAAGCCCCTACATCATGAAGTGAGAAACAAAACTTCAATGAAGAATTGAGCTTAATGGTGAAGAACTTCAACAAGTTCTACAAGAGTAGAAGTAAAGATAGAAGCTCCAAGTCAAGGTCCTACAATGACAAAAGATCTTCTAGTCGAGAGCGAAACTGCTACAATTGTGGAAGACCCGGACACTACTCCAATGAGTGTACGGCTCCCTATAAGAGAAGAGAAGACTCTCCAAAAGGAAGAAGCAAAAGAGAAGAATCACCACCAAGAGAGAGAAGGAATAGAGATGATCGTTATGAACGAAGATACTCACGGAGAAGCAAGGATTCGGAAAGGAAGGAAAAATCATCAAGGACTCCACCACCACCTGAAGATCAAGCCTGAGTGTCGATTTAGCACTATGCATTTTCTAGGAACTTTTTGGTAACTTGTTGCCAAAGGGGGAGAAAATGTATAGATCATAGGCTTCGAGAGAGAGAGAGTGTTGCTTTTCTCTCTTGCTTTATTTGGTGGTTTTTCGAACTTTGTTTGTTTTTGGTCGAGATACTTTGATATGCTTGTGAGACATTGATGATCATGTATTTGATCATAAGCTACACTTATGCATGCTTGCTATTATGTTATCTATCTTATGCGATCATTCACTTTTCCTTGGTGATGAGTGCATGTATTTCATTCTTATCATTTTAAGTGCTCCACCAAGATGTATGTGACATGGAAGAGTAACCCATGACTCTAACTCTTTGTGCATTTGCAGTCCAAAGCAAATCTTAAATATGCACAAATTTAGGGGGAGCTCTTACTTATCACATACTTCTCAAAGCGATGATGTAATTCATTCTTATTATCATTTGTCGAAGCTTTGATCTATATGTTGTCATCAATTACCAAAAAGGGGGAGATTGAAAGTGCAACTATCCCTAGGTGGTTTTGGTAATTCATAACAACATATAGCTCATTGAGCTAATGCTATTCCGAGATGATTATTTCAGGAAAGCTCAATGATTGGCATGGCATGGATGGTGAAAGTGGAACCCTCAAAATGCTAAGGACAAAGGATTGGCTCAAGCTCAAAAGCTCAAGACTCTTCATTTTATATTTTAGTGATCCAAGATCACATTGGGTCTTTAGGAAAAGCCAATACTATCAAGGAGGGATGAGGTGTTGCTTAATGAGCCTCTTGCTTCATGTGCTTAGTGATATGCTCCAAAACCCTCAACTACTTTCCCATATCCACATATGACCTAAACCCTAAGCCAAACTCGGTCCTACCGATTCTTTCTATCCGGCGCCACCGAGTTTCACTTGTCATAAGCCACTGCCAAACCCTAGCAATTCGGTTCTACCGATAGGGATCTCGGTCTCACCGAGATGGGATTGCAAACTCTCTGTTTCCCTTTCGTAACTTTTCGGTCTCACCGAAAGAGCAGATCGGTCCCACCGAGCTTGCAATGCAAACTCTCTGTTTCCTTTTTGTAACTTTTCGGTCTCACCGAAAGAGCAAATCGGTCCCACCGAGTTTGCCTGACCAACTCTCTGGTTAGCTAATTACCAAAATCGGTCTCACCGAGTTTGCGTAATCGGTCTCACCGAGATTACGTCATGCCCTAACCCTAACAAAATCGGTCCTACCGAGTTGCATGTCAGTCCCACCGAAAATATCTAATGGTCACTAGGTTTACTATTTTGGTCTGACCGAGTTTGTTGATTCGGTCCCACCGAGATTGGTAAATTGTGTGTAACGGTTGGATTTCGTGTGGAGGCTATATATACCCCTCCACCTCCTCTTCATTCGTGGAGAGAGCCATCAGAACACATCTACACTTCCAACTCATATGTTCTGAGAGAGAACCACCTACTCATGTGTTGAGACTAAGATATTCCATTCCTACCATATGAATCTTGATCTCTAGCCTTCCCCAAGTTGCTTTCCACTCAAATCTTCTTTCCACTAGATCCAAATCCTATGAGAGAGAGTTGAGTGTTGGGGAGACTATCATTTGAAGCACAAGAGCAAGGAGTTCATCATCAACACACCATTTGTTACTTCTTGGAGAGTGGTGTCTCCTAGATTGGCTAGGTGTCACTTGGGAGCCTCCGACAAGATTGTGGAGTTGAACCAAGGAGTTTGTAAGGGCAAGGAGATCGCCTACTTCGTGAAGATCTACCGCTAGTGAGGCAAGTCCTTCGTGGGCGATGGCCATGGTGGAATAGACAAGGTTGCTTCTTCGTGGACCCTTCGTGGGTGGAGCCCTCCGTGGACTCGCTTAACCATTACCCTTCGTGGGTTGAAGTCTCCATCAACGTGGATGTAGGATAGCACCACCTATCCGAACCACAGGAAAAACATCCATGTCTCCAATTGCGTTTGAATTCTCCAAACCCTTCCCTTCACATTCTTGCAAGTTGCATGCTTTACTTTCCGCTGCCAATATACTCTTTGCATGCTTGCTTGAATTGTGTGATGATTGCTTGACTTGTCCTAAAATAGCTAAAATCTGCCAAGAACTAAAATTGGAAAAAGGTTAAGTTTTTATTTGGTCAAGTAGTCTAATCACCCCCCTCTAGACATACTTTCGATCCTACAAGTCATCATCGACAAAACCCAAGGTTAGTTCATCCCTCTTAGGGGGGATATCACATCTAGGGGGAGCTTTACTCTAAGACTTGAGCTAAAGCAACTCTAAAGATGTGAACACAACAATGCTTTATGTAAAAGTGGTAACCCCACTTGAGCTTAAATGATGAGTATGACCTATGATCAAGTGTTCTCACTTGACTCCGAAGTCAATATACTCATATATAGATGACCTAGTCATCGCAAATTGCTTGATAGATGCTAGAATTGGTTGTGCATGCTTTGTCACATATTTCAATTGCCATTTTATTGTGTGAGCATGTTGGTTGCATATTTTACTCATTCGAGGACATCCACTTGTTGTTTTGATTGTTTGGTTTTATTTCCTTTTGCCAAGTGGATGGACAAGAATGCCTAAGAACCTTCTCTAGCTATCTATGATTTTCTCGTCTCAAACTCTATTCATGCTACATCACAAAATTTGATCTAGTCAGATTCGAACCACTCTGTGTGAGGAGCACTCGGAGTCCCCGATTCGTCATAGACTTAAACTTCCAAAACCTCTTTGTGATTCTCGGTCTGACCGATATCCTACTTTCGGTCCTACCGAGATCATTAAGTTGATCTGAATTTTCGATCTCGGTGCAACCGATTTGAATCATTCAGTCACACCGAGTTGCAACAACTGTATACAGTTTTGCATCTCGGTGCCACCGAGTTGTTCCACTCGGTCACACCGACAGGGTCGGGCTATATATAGTCATGGGCAAAAATTTGGAAATTTCTCCGAACCCCTTCGCCCGCGCGATAGCTCGCTCTGCCAACATGGTCTCCGGATCGTCTCCTCGCCGCCAGCCGCCTCCAGTCGCTGGTCTCCATCGCCGTCAATGGAATTCAACCCCGCCGTTGCCGCCGTACCGAGTCTCCGCCGAACTAGGGTATGGACTCGATCTTTGTGCTATTCCAAATCTGATTCCTAGCACATTGTGTTCTTAATGATTCTTGCCACGATTGAAACACTCTTATCCAGTCAATGCATTCGTAGATTAGTTTTGATTCGAAAATTTTAGGGTTAGGTTTCTGCCGAAACCATCTCGGACCCACCGAGTTGAAAAACTCGGTCCCACCGATTTGGCTCATGCCATTGCACAAGTGAGACTCGGTCTGACCGAGAATTACTTATCGGTGTGACCGATTTTGGAACTTTGTGAAACCCTAGCAGTCTCGGTGCCACCGAACTGTGACTCGGTCTGACCGAGTTCACTAGTTTAGGTTCCAAAACTGCTTCGGTGTCACCGAGTTTAAAAATCGGTAGATCCGAGATGATTTCAGTGGGAAACTAAAACTAAGATTTTGAATCATTCTTTTGCAAAAATCTCTGCATTTTGTGATGCTCATCCACTCTACCTCATCTATAAACTCTTCACAGGGTCAGCAGTCAGCTTTTACATCATGTCTGATCAGAGTGACAGCCAGAACAGATCAGAAGAGCAGGTGCTCATGAGTGAGGGCACTAGTCCCTCCAGCTCTTCAGATGATGGCAGCAGAAGTACCCGAAGCAATTTGCCAAAAGCTACCACCAGACAGAGGAAGAAGAGAACTTCAGATTCCGAGGATGAAGATTATGTGGCAGAGGAAGAGGAAGCCACATCAAAGAGAGTTGTGCTCAAGAAAGAATATGGCTCAGCTCAAGGCACAAAGCCAGGCTTAAAAATCAAAAGGACAGCATGTAGGCAGCCTATGCCAAAGGCCAGAGCTTCAACTCAGATTCCTGAAAAGCCTGCAACCATAGAGCCAGTTGCTGCTGAAGGAAAGAAAAGGAAGGAAAGGGTCAAGAAGACCGTAGCCAGAGTGCTTGGAAAGGCTTCCATCATGGAAGAAGAGGAAGAAGAAGAGGTTGCTGCACCAACACCTAAGGCACCTAAGCTTATGGGTGATGCTATCAGGACAGGGGCTGCTGCATCCAAGCCCAAAGAACCATCCAAAGCTGCCTCCAAGCCCAAGTCTGCCCCAAAGAGAAATACAAGGAGCATACCTGCAACTGAGAAGAACAAGGCCCTAGTGCCTGAAGCTGCTGAAGAAGATGATGAAGAGCATGTTCTGAGAAAGATCAAGCCTGAGAGTCGATCTAGCACAATGCATTTTCTAGGAACTTTTTGGTAACTTGTTGCCAAAGGGGGAGAAAAATGTATAGATCATAGGCTTCGAGAGAGAGAGAGAGAGTGTTGCTTTTATTCTCTCTTGCTTTATTTGGTGTTTCTTCGAACTTTGTTTGCTTTTGAGTGCTTGAGATACTATGCCGTTATCTGTGAGACATTGATGATCGTGTGTTTGATCATAAGCTATACTTAATGCTTGGTGAATGCTATTATCTTATCTATCTTATGTGATCATTCACTTTTCTTGGTGATGAGTGCATGTATTTCATTCTTATCATTTTAAGCGCTCCACCAAGATGTATGTGACATGGAAGAGTAACCCATGACTCTAACTCTTTGTGCATTTGCAGTCCAAAGCAAATCTTAAATATGCACAAATTTAGGGGGAGCTTTTACTTATCACATACTTCTCAAAGCGATGATATTTTTCATGCTTATTATCATTTGTCTAAGCTTTGATCTATATGTTGTCATCAATTACCAAAAAGGGGGAGATTGAAAGTGCAACTATCCCTAGGTGGTTTTGGTAATTCATAACAACATATAGCTCATTGAGCTAATGCTATTCCAAGATGATTATTTCAGGAAAGCTCAATGATTGGCATGGCATGGATGGTGAAAGTGGAACCCTCAAAATGCTAAGGACAAAGGATTGGCTCAAGCTCAAAAGCTCAAGACTCTTCATTTTATATTTTAGTGATCCAAGATCACATTGAGTCTTTAGGAAAAGCCAATGCTATCAAGGAGGGATGAGGTGTTGCTTAATGAGCCTCTTGCTTCATGTGCTTAGTGATATGCTCCAAAACCCTCAACTACTTTCCCATATCCACATCTGACCTAAACCCTAGGCCAAACTCGGCCCTACCGATTCTTTCAACCCGGCGTCACCGAGTTTCACTTGTCATAGCCATTGCCAAACCCTAGCAAATCGGTTCTACCGATAGGGATCTCAGTCTCACCGAGATGGGATTGCAAACTCTCTGTTTCCCTTTCGTAACTTTTCGGTTTCACCGAAAGAGCGGATCGGTACCACCAAGATTGCAATGTAAATTCAGTGTTTCCTTTTTGTAATTTTTCGGTCTCACCGAAAGAGCAAATTGGTCCCACCGAGTTTGCCTGACCAACTCTCTGGTTAGCTTATTACCAAAATCAGTCTCACCGAGTTTGTGTAATCGGTCTCACCGAGATTACGTTATGCCCTAACCCTAACAAAATCGGTCCTACCGAGTTGCATGTCAGTCCCACCAAAAATCTCTAACGGTCACTAGGTTTACTACTTCGGTCTGACCGAGTTTGTTAATTCGGTCCCACCGAGATTGGTAAATTGTGTGTAACGGTTGGATTTTGTGTGGAGGCTATATATACCCCTCCACCTCCTCTTCACTCGTGGAGAGAGCCATCAGAACACATCTACACTTCCAACTCATATGTTCTGAAAGAGAACCACCTACTCATGTGTTGAGACCAAGATATTCCATTCCTACCATATGAATCATGATCTCTAGCCTTCCCCAAGTTGCTTTCCACTCAAATCTTCTTTCCACCAGATCCAAATCCTATGAGAGAGAGTTGAGTGTTGGGGAGACTATCATTTGAAGCACAAGAGCAAGGAGTTCATCATCAACACACCATTTGTTACTTCTTGGAGAGTGGTGTCTCCTAGATTGGCTAGGTGTCACTTGGGAGCCTCCGACAAGATTGTGGAGTTGAACCAAGGAGTCTGTAAGGGCAAGGAGATCGCCTACTTTGTGAAGATCTACTGCTAGTGAGGCAAGTCCTTCATGGGCGATGGCCATGGTGGGATAGATAAGGTTGCTTCTTCGTGGACCCTTCGTGGGTGGAGCCCTCCGTGGACTCGCGCAACCGTTACCGTTCGTGGGTTGAAGTCTTCATCAACATGGATGTAGGATAGCACCACCTATCTGAACCACGGGAAAAACATCCGTGTCTCCAATTGCGTTTGAATTCTCCAAACCCTTCCCTTTACATTCTTGCAAGTTGCATGCTTTACTTTCCGCTGCCAATATACTCTTTGCATGCTTGCTTGAATTGTGTGATGATTGCTTGACTTGTCCTAAAATAGCTAAAATCTGCCAAGAACTAAAATTGGAAAAAGGTTAAGTTTTTATTTGGTCAAGTAGTCTAATCACCCCCCCTCTAGACATACTTTCGATCCTACAGTAGGAAACCAATAGGCTGACCACACTGTCGGTGTCAAAACCGGCAGATCTTGGGTAGGGGGCCCAAGCTGTGAGTCTAAGGATCGATGGTAACAAGGGACAACGGGGACACGACGTTTACCTAGGTTCAGGCCCTCTCAAAGGAGGTAAAACCCTACGTCCTGCTTGATTGTATTTGATGAGTATAGGGGTTACAAGAGTTGATCTACCTCGAGATCGTAATGGCCAAACCCTAGCTGTCTAGACTATGATTATTCTGATACCCTTCTGTGGACTAATCCCTCCGGTTTATATACACACCGGAGGGACCTAGGGTTATACAAAGTTGGTTCACAAAGGAAAGGAGTTTTACACCCGGACACCAAAACTTGTCGTTCTACACATATAGGAGTCCTACCCGGACACGGGAGGTGGTCTTCTGCTTCGTCTTCACGACTCATCAGCCCGACCTATATCGAATAGGCCGGACACCCGAGGACTCCCGAATCCAGGACTCCCCCATTAGCCCCCGAACTTGCGTTCAATGACGATGTAGTATCCGGCTTATGTCTTCGGCTTTGCATGGCGGGTTCTTCATCATACTCCAGATTGACGACAGTCCAGTTTTGACCTCCATGTTCTGCCTTTACGATTCCTTCCTGTCGTCGCCTCGATTTCCATGCGCCGGGTGAATGCGAACGGTCCATAATAATTTCTTACAAATAAGACCCTTACCATGCAAGGGCAACATCTATATAAGGAGGTTAGATCCCCAAATGCCATCCCACATCGCACCAAGAGCATCAGAGCCATTCCACGAAAAACTTCAAAACATGGCGAGCGCTCCTAGCTCTTCCTCGCGCCCTCATGGCCCTCTAGCGGGTGATTGGTGAAGCTACTCAGTGTCTCACCTCCAACTGAATCGATTTCAGACGCAAGGGTATCTCCCTCCCGCAGATCTAGTCTCCGTGCGGGCGGGATTGGCCTCAATTGGCAATGATGTGCTAGCAGAGAATTTCCACAACCCCAACAAGGAGGACAGGGTGTGCTCCGTCTCGTTTCTTTTGAGGGGCTTAGGATTCCCGATCCACCACTTCCTCAGAGGTCTATTGGAATTCTACGGGATCCAGCTGCACAACCTCACACCAGGTTCCATCCTGCACATTTCAGGTTCTGTCGCTCTCTGCGAATTGTTTTTAGGCTACGAGGCTCATTTTGAATTGTGGAGAAAGTTCTTTTGCCTCGTCCCTCGTTCCCAAGGGGGTTCCATATTTGAGGTGGGCGGCGCCCTACCCCTTGGGCGCGCCCCCTGCCTCGTGGGCCCCCTAGTGGCCCTCCGATGCCTATCTTCTGCTATATGGAGTCTTTCGTCGAGGAAAAAAATCATAAGGAAGCTTTCAGAATGAAACTCCGCCGCCACGAGGCAGAATCTTGGCGGAACCAATCTAGGGCTCCGGCGGAGCTGTTCTGCCGGGGAAACTTCTCTCTGGGAGGGGGAAATCATCATCATCGTCATCACCAATGATCCTCTCATCGGGAGGGGGTCAATCTCCATCAACATCTTCACTAGCACCATCTCATCTCAAACCCTAGTTCATCTCTTGTATCCAATCTTTGTATCCAAACCTCAGATTGGTACCTGTTGGTTGCTAGTAGTGTTGATTACTCCTTGTAGTTGATACTAGTTGGTTTACTTGGTGGAAGATCATATGTTCAGATCCATTATGCATATTAATACCCCTCTGATTATGAACATGAATATGCTTTGTGAGTAGTTACATTTGTTCCTGAGGACATGGGAGAAGTCTTACTATTAGTAGTCATGTGAATTTGGTATTCGTTCGATATTTTGATGAGATGTATGCTGTCATCCCTCTAGTGGTGTCATGTGAACGTCGACTACATGACACTTCACCATTGTTTGGGCCTAGAGGGAGGCATTGGGAAGTAATAAGTAGATGATGGGTTGCTAGAGTGACAGAAGCTTAAACCCTAGTTTATGCATTGCTTCGTAAAGGGCTGATTTGGATCCATATGTTTCATGCTATGGTTAGGTTTACCTTAATACTTCTGTTGTAGTTGCGGGTGCTTGCAATAGGGGTTAATCATAAGTGGGATGCTTGTCCAAGTAAGGATAGTACCCAAGCACCGGTCCACCCACATATCAAATTATCAAAGTACCAAACGCGAATCATATGATCGTGATGAAAACTAGCTTGACAATAATTCTCATGTGTCCTCGGGAGCGCTTTCCTTCATATAAGAGTCTGTCCAGGCTTGTCCTTTGCTACAAAAAGGATTGGGCCATCTTGCTGCACCTTATTTACTTTTTTACTTGCTACTCGTTACCAATTACCTTATCACAAAACTATCTGTTACCGATAATTTCAGTGCTTGCAGAGAATACCTTACTGAAAACTGCTTATCATTTCCTTCTGCTCCTCGTTGGGTTCGACACTCTTACTTATCGAAAAGGCTACGATAGATCCCCTACACACTACAAAAAAAGACACATCCATGACATTTTGGGCCGAACGAATTTTTTTCTGTCATACATATGACACTTCTATGACGATAATTGTGACAAAACCCGGTATCATCATAGATGTGGTGGGCTCCTACTTCCATGACAAAAAATCATGACAGAAAATGGGCTTTTTGTCCTGAGTGGGCCGGAGACGCAGCTGCATGACATTCTTTGGGTCATCCATGACAGAAAAAACTATGGTAGAAGCGAGGGGGAGGAAAATTTCGGGGAGTTCCCGGTTACGGTGGGAGGTCGGGGGCCGAGCGATGCGCGTTTCTCTCGTACACTTACGCGCGTGTGTGCGAGGCGTTGGCTCTAACTGAACCCGAGCGAGGCATTGGGCTCTAACTGAACCCGAGCGATTGCACTACAGGCTACGCGTTACTGAACCCGAGTGATCGATCGATGGCTGTTAACTGAACCCGATCGAGCGATTCCTTTGCTATTGCTGCTAACTGAAGCCGATCGATGGGATGAACAGTGAGCGTTGCGGGGGGGGGGGGGGGGGTTGGATGAACAGTGAGCAGTGGCGTTGCCTCTGGATGAACAGTAGACGGTGGAGGGGTGCCCGTGGAGGGGTGGATGAACAGGACCCCGTGGTGTGGAGGGCTGGATGAACAGTAGACGGTGGTGGGGTGGTTGAACAGGACCCCGTAGTGTGGAGGGCTGGATGAACAGTAGACGGTGGAGGGGTGCCCGTGGAGGGGTGGTTGAACAGGACCCCGTGATGTGGAGGGCTGGATAAACAGTAGACGGTGGAGGGGTGGTTGAACAATAGTCGGTGGAGTAGCGCGCGGCGGAGGCTGGATGAATAGGAGCCCGTGGAGGCTGGAGGAGGTCAATGGTGGAGATGAACAGTATCCCGTGGAGTCCCGTTTTGCGGTATGCCACACCCCTCCCGATGAACAGGACCCCCGTTTCGACCGTATCGCTCCAACAGAAGTCAGTTTCCTCTGTTTTGAGGTACGCCACACCCCTCCCGATCAGCAGGACTCCCGTTTCGACCGTAGGAGGTCCGTTTCCTCCGTTTTGCGGTACGCCAGACCCCTCCCGATGAACAGGATCCCGTTTTGAACGTGGCCAGTCGAAAACAAGGCCGTTTCCTCCGTTCTGTGGTACGCCAGGCCTCGTTTCCATCGCCTGTTCCGTCTAAGCCCTCCCGATGAACACGATGCATTCCGTTGCCTCCCCATGAACATGATGCATTCCGTTGCCTCCCCATGAACACGACACATTCCATTGCCTCCCCATGAACATGACAACGACGATGTTTCTCCGTTCCGACCCAGCCATGTACACGAGCCCTGGTCATACGTATGCGCGAGTAGGCATTCGAGACCCCGACCGTATGTACACATACATGGCCGTATTTTCTTTCTTGCACCCTGGCCGCTGTATGTACGTGTAAATGCTACGTGCGTGCCTCTACTACGACATGTGCGCGCCTCTACATCAACCAGTATGTATGTACACATTCGCGACCAGAATGACAACGCTACATACGCTTCGACCAGGTGGGTCCCGACTGTCAGGCACTTCCTTGCCCTGCGAAGATGTAGCTGGTCGGTCCCAGCAGTCAGGGGGCGAATCGTTTTTTTGCCCGGACGCACTTCCTTGCGTGCGAAGATGTAGCTGGTGGGTCCCAGCAGTCAGGGGGAAACGATTTTTTTTGCAAAATACCGATGGCCCGTCCGGTGGGTCCCCGCTGTGAGGTGGGGGAATAATTATTTTTCGTGTAATAAGGAGGCACTTCCTTGCGGCTGCCGTGGACCCAGTTGTCAGCCTCTCCACGTACAGTACTCTTTCGATGGAAGTCGGTCGTTGACCATGTTGACCGCGCCGCACCGAGAGCACCAGGGCGGTGGACGACGGCGAGGACTAGGAAGGGGACGACTCGGAGCCGAGGAAGACGTAGCAGTGGATGCCCACGCGAAGAGGAGTACGAGGGTTCACTAGTTCGGCTGCGGTGTGAGGCTGCTGTCGCCGCAGAATAACAGGGGGTGTTGGTGAGTAGAGGGATGGCCTGGCCAGCGGTGGGAGTAGTAGGGGGCGGTGAGGCCTCCGCGGCATCACAGCCGGCCACGGGCGGCAGGAGCACGCGGCACGACCGACGCTGGTTTGGGCGGCTGGAGCAAGAAGACCAGAGGTTGAAGAAGCACTACGACCGTTGGATGAACATCGTACGGTAACAGGGGCTAGAATCGTTCATATTGACTAAGTTGACAAAGCCCTCCGTCCCCGTCAGCTTGGTAGGCCCACAAGTCAGCCTCCCACTATGCTGGGTTCCAGCTGGCAGGGGGAATATTCATTTTTTTGTGCGTAATAAGGAGGCACTTCCTTCGTGTGAAGATAGCTGGTGGGTCCGACATGTCAGCGGGGGCACTTTATTTCGTGAAATACAGAGGCCCTTCCGATGGGTCCCAGATGTCAGGTGGAGGAATCTTTATTTTGCACGTAATAAGGAGGCATTTCCTTGTGTGCAACCGTGGATCCAGCTGTCAGCCTCTCCACGCACAGTCTACTTCCAATGGTGTCGTTCATTGACCATGTTGACCACGCCGCGCCGAGCGCATCCAAGGTGGTGGACAACGGTGAGGCCCGGGACAACAACGAGCTGAAGATGCGAAGACACGGGAGTAGAGTCGCAGACAGAGAGGTGTACGCGGGTTAACTGGTTCTAGTGCGGTGTGGTTCGACAGTCGGCGGAGAAGAACGGGAGGTGTGGAGGGGTGGAGGGATGGCCTGGCCAACGGTGGAGTAGCGCTTCATAGCAAAGCGTGCTAAGCAGAGCTGCTAGCAGCAGGAGGCGGAGGTGGTCCCGACGGCGCTAGAGGAAGAAGACGAGAGATTGAAGATGGATGCCGGTCGTTGGATGTAAATCCAATGGCTAACATGTCAGAATCATTTGTTGACTAAATTGACAACGACTTGCATTGGCTTCGACCTATTGGCCCACATTTCAGCCTCCAAAAATGTGGCACGTATTCAACCCATTTTTTCCAGAATTTACAGTCTTTTTTTGCGCGGTACAATTTACAATCAATTTGATCTTTTTTTGAATTACAGCCATTAGCTAGGCTGGGTGAATAAATAATGCAGCGTCCATGCGGCCCGTTTATTTTTTTCCTAAAAAATACAGCCCATTTGCACTTTCTCAAAATACACGATTTTGCTAGGCCGATTCTAATTATAATGTTGGGTTGGGCCAGCAATGTTATCAAAAAATAAAAAGGGCCTGAGCATTTTGTTATAAATATATTTAAATAATAAGTGATATTATTACATTCGTCCTTAAATTTACAGTCTTACCAAGCTTTATATAATAACATATAAAATATTTTTTTAGAAAAACAGGGAGCATCTCCCCGATTCCATTGCTGAGAACGAAACTACAACATATTCTGATACAGCAGCTCAAAGAGCAGTTCGAAAGCAAAGGTAGAAAAGCTACAAACTAGGGGGGGTGGATGAACAAGTTCTCTAAATAACACAAATCACCTGAGCAGTGCCAAAGGCAGAGCGGATAGAGCACTCAAATGACACAAGGAGGGTCCAGCGAAGCCTTCATGGTCTTTAGCCGAGGGGCCGTGTCAGCCTGCGGCGACCAGTAAGCAAGCGAAGACACCAGGCTGGAAGGCGTAGCATGGTGGATGTCCCTCTTTTTCGGAGCTAGGTGCCCATCATCTTCATCAGAGATCTTGAGACGAGCCCACGGGTCCAGCCCCAGAGCAGGTCGAGCCTTGTTCAGCCACAAGTGATCACCAACGGTTTCTGGAGGGATCTTGTTAGGGTTTCCACGAATCTCATCAACTTGTCCTTGTCCGATCCGGAGGAGAGAATCGCCCAGTTCCTCACCATGTTCCTGATCAACCTCAAGACCTGCGGAATGGAAATCCAGGAGGTGTTACTGAAAATCATAGCATTTCTATATTTCCAGAGGCACCAAAGGACAACTAAGCTAACATTGTTTAAAACTAAGCACTTTTTGGTAGCAATCCAGAATCTGGCGACAGATTCGAAGGATGAGCCAATCTGACTAGAGAAATATTCCTCAATGTGGGCCCAGAGATGTTTAGCAACTATACATTCAAAAAATAGGTGAGAACAAGACTCTTGTTCCAAGCAGTAAACACAATCAAGGGGTTTGATGATGTGTCTCTTCCTAAGGTTATCCCTAGTCATCAATTTGTTTTTGAGAGAAGCCAGAGAAATACATGAATTTTAGGGGGAACTCTCAATTTCTAGATAGCAGGGATAAACACGGGTTGAACCCCTTTAAAGTTGATAACATGATAGAGGGAGCTGGAGGAATACTTCCCCTTATTGTCTAGCTGCCAAATCAGGGCATTCGACTCGGCAGTAAAGGTAATGCTTTTGGCAATTTCCTCCAACTGGAACCATTGTTCCATGAGACTATCACTAAAGTTCCTTCTAAAAGAGAGTTTTAGCCATTGACCGTCCCAAACTTCATTGACACTTTTGTTAAGTCATTGCAGACAGAGTAAATAGGCCAAAATTGGGCTGCTAGGGGGGATGTACCAAACCAAGTATCTTCCCAGAACCTGGTTTTGCTCCCATCCCCTATGTTCCATCTGTAGTCAAATTTCACAGCATGCATAATAGATTTTAATCCTTTCCAGAATCTAGAGGTCTTAGGGTTGGAGGAAGGGACAAAAATATTAGGTTTATTTCCTAGGTATTTATGGGCAATAAGAAGCTTCCAGGGTTTCAGGTCTTCCTCATAGAATCTTTTAATCCAAGACCCTAGAAGACAGATGTTAATTTCTTGGAGGTTAGGTATGCCTAGGCCTCCAAAATCTTTTTTCATAGAGACTAGGGCCCAATTAGCAAGGTGTAGCTTCCTATTTCCCTCAAAATCATTCCACAAGCAATGAGACATCTGAGAATTGATGAGGTTCACTGCCCATTTAGGGAACTTGAAGAAGGAGAGGAGATACACTGGAATGCTAGCCAAACAAGCTTGTATGAGGATCAATCTACCTCTGTAAGAGAGAAGTTTGCCCCTCCACCCAACAATCCTTTTAATGATTTTATCCAGAAGGGGTTGGATATCCTCTCTCCTCAGTTTATCATAGTGGAGAGGGATGCCTAGGTACTTAATGGGGGAAGTTACCTTTATTACAGACTAGAATAGAGAGGAAGTCAGCTAACTCTTGATCATCCATGTTGATAGGGATGAGTTCACTTTTAGAGTAGTTGATTCTCATGCCTGAGACTTGTTCAAACTAGGTTAGAACAGTTTTCAGATTGCTAGCATGTGTGGATTCATTGTCTAAGAAAAGGATGATATCATCTGCATATTGAAGGCGGATGATGCCACCAGGGTAGACCTCAGGACAGAGCCCTATAATCAGACTATGATCAGTAGCTTTGCTTAGCATTTTAGTAAGAACGTCCACTACTAAATTAAACAAAAGCGGGGAGATGGGGTCACCTTGCCTAAGGCCTTTACCAGCAAGGAAAAAAACCACTTTCACAGTTATTTAACTTGACCCCAACAGACCCCCCATGAGTAAGTTGCTGGATCCAACTCTCCTTTATGAAATGCTTGGAAAAGATCTAAGAGATCATTTTTCACCAAGTCCCAAAAATGCTGGTAAAACAAGAAGGGAATCCCATCAGGACCAGGAGCCCCATCAGGATAAGAGCTAAAAATGGCTTCCTTCACCTCTGTCTCTGAAAAAGGGGCTTCTAGCAGCTCATTTTCAGCAGGAGAGACTTTTTCAGAAGCAGAGAAAAAATTGTTTTGTAGAGAGAACCCAGAAGGGTTTTCTTTCTTAAACATGTCTTTGTAGAAGTCACTAGCCACTTTCAGCATCTCATCTACCTCAGTAACAGGGCCATTAGGACCATCAAGGGAGTGAATGAGGGTTTTCCTCCTCCTCTGGTTAGCTACTGCATGGAAGTAAGCAGTATTTCTATCACCCTCCTTAATGTTCCTATCTCTAGACCTTTGTTTGGCTTTGATTTCTTCTTGAAGCCAAATTTTCTTGAGCTCTCCATGGACAAAGTTTAATCTATTAGTCTCAGCCTCAGAGAGGTCAGTGGTTTCTGCCTCAATATCTAGATAATCAAACTCAAGGAGGAGAAGCCTTTTGTATCTTCTAAGATTAGCTTCCTCATTGGAGTTCCACCCTTTGGTAGTTCTTCTAAATCTCCTGATTTTGATATGCCAATTTTCTAGGGGGCAACTGCTCCCAGTAAGCTCATTCCAGATTTTCCTGACTAGCTCAGTAAAATCTTCTCTAAGCAACCACCACTTTTCAAATTTAAAACTATTGCTCTTTGGAGTTTGGTTAAGACCAGAGTCCCAGAGCAAAGGAGTGTGGTCACTACCACATCTGGGCAGAGCTCTACAACTAGAAAGGGGAAAAACTATCTAATTCTGTGTCACAGAAAATTCTGTCAATGGTGGACATAATCCTGGAGCAGCACTTCCAACATATCTAGCAGAACTGTGGGTTTTCCTTTTGACAGGGCAACTCTCAACTTTATGGGTAACCATTTTGCAGATAAAACAATTCTTGGGCTTGACACATTTATCCAAATGATGCCGTGGTTCCCCACAGTTGTAGCAGATCACCTCAGAGCATGCCATAAGGCCCGAAGCAGGGGCAGGAGTAGTTTTCTGGATGTCCTATCTCTTCTTTTGCTGATTCTTGCCTTGAGATTTCCCACTGATCTGAGAGTCAGAGCCACCAGCAGATTGATCTTGGGCAATTACAGGAGCCTACCCAGATTGTGCCCCCATTTGGGGCGGAGGTGGGCCATACCACTGCGCAACCGGCGCTCCCCCCATTGTGATAGGGGAAATTCATCAGAGTTCCTGGTTCCTTCTCATCCTCCAGCCAGATGTTGTCTCTCAGGAAGCAGAAATAACCACCAGACAGCTCAATTGAAGCAGATTGCAAGCCTAATTTCAATCTTCTGCAGGTTTGGGGGAGAGGTAAGATAGGGGATCCACCTGCTCCGGCTCCGGTGGCGTGCTGGTGGGCAGGAGTCCAGTCAAGCATTCCCATCTCGCAGCACGGCGTGGATCTCCTGAATTCACTTCTCCTTTCACCCATTGAACGAACGCAATCGGCGGCTCACTAGGGTGGGGCATCCTGTGCTTCTCCGAGAAATCTCCTTCGAAGTAGATCCGCATGGCTAGATTCAGCAGCTCCCAATCCACGTGATCCTTGCACATCCGAGCATACCTACGTGAGTGAGAGAATGGATTCGGTCCCTCCTTGGTTTCATCCCTCGCAGCTTCCTCCTCTGCTTCCCTCCATTTGCGCGTGCACTGGGTCCAGGAGAGAGCGTCGTCGCGGATCTGCATGGCCCGCTCCCTCCATCTCCTCCCTCGAGTCTCCCGCAGCACCGCCGGCGCGACGGAGTCGAGCGGCTGGAGCATCCGCGGGAAGGCTTTGTAGACATGTGGGAGATGCATCTTGTACATCTGCCTGTCTTCCAGCCATTCCTCCATGGATATGGCCGGCGACTCCATGGGGCACGCGAGCGGACTTGCTAAGGGGGGCAGGCGCGCCCGGAGTCAGGAGGCGGGGGGGGGGGGGGGGGTGGCGGCAAGATCTATGGCGGCGGCGAGGGTGGAGGTAGTGGTGGGGGCGGCGGCGAGGGTGGAGGTGGTGGCGAGGGCGAAGGGGATCGCGAGAGCGGTCATCTATTTGCCAATTATGTGAACTAAACAGTCAACATATAAAATAATTTAAATATACATAATATAGTTAGAAGGTAAACATAAGTTGGACCTGGCGTTCCTATTCTTATATAGAAAAATAGACCTCTACGTTTTCTTCAAAAAAATACATAAATTGGGCTGCCAAAAATAAAACCTCGGATGGGAGGTCCATAGGTCGGTCGATACATGACGGCCCTAAGAAAATACAAACAGGCCTATGGACCTCCCATCCGAGGACGTGGGCTACGCATGTTAAAAATGAAATCCTAGACGGGGCAGCCCAAAACCACGTCCAACACTTGCCAAAACTTCGTCCCTCGTTTTCTGTGTGTTTCGCACACTCGACATTGTGTGGGCATTTTGACTGTGCATCATATGAAGATGTGCTATGCATGAATGTTGATCAGCATGACGTTAACTGGCTGGTAGTTCCATTTTCGACCATGAATAAAACTTCCAACATGATGTTAACCCTGTATGAAAAGGCCGTGTTAATATAAATGCTCTGCCTCTGAAAGTTGCAGTTTCTTATCTGAAACCGAACTTGCAGTTTCTTATCTGAAACTGAAACTTGCAGTTTCTTCTCTGAGAATCACATTGTCTGCACTTTTATACTCCTATGAAACTACATTTTTTAAGTGCTAAAAATAGATATCTAGAATTCATAAAATACTTCATCTGCTCAATACTGCAAATCTGAAATTCAAAAGACATTCATATCTGAAAGTACTCTCAAAATACACAACACAAAACACAATTCACAACCTGCAAATACTGACAACCCTAAGCTCCTCCTGACAATTCATAACCTGCCCGACTATTGGGCTGGGGGGGGGGCAGCCCCCTCCTATTCCTCGGCGGTAGACAGCCGCCCCGTGAGACGATGTGAACGGCGAGGGAGACGATGGCGGGGAAGCGTCATCGGGCCAACTGCTTTTCTCCTCTTGTAGTTGGGTTTGGTCGACGAAGACTCCACCGGCTCGCTCTGGCAGGACACCCTCACAAACGGCATCCTGTAGATGCTTGATCCTTCAATCTCTGGTGGATACTCCATCTGGGACCGATACTCCCACCACCGCTCCCTCACCATCGGATTCGGTGAATCTGTTTGCTCCATGGCCCAGAGGAGCAGCTCTATGTACTCCGGCGCGACTCCCTCCGGGAGTATCGCCGCCTTTTGGCTCTGTTGCAGATATTTGGCCATGGATATCGCCGTCGCCGCTAGTTGGTCCTTGTTGTCAAACCAAGACTGTATCTCCAACATCCTAGCTAGCTTCACAGGGTCGCCGTCTGCAATCCTCACGTATCGGTTGTACTCCTCCATCGATCTACTTCTCCACAACACCTTCACTCGCCGGCGGTGGTTTTTGAATGGAAGAGGAGAGGAGCAACGCTGGTTTTGGATTAGAACGAGAGAGGAGCGATGCTGGTTTTGGACTGGAACAGGAGAGGAGGGGCGGTGGTTTTGAAATGGAAGAGGAGAGGAGCGGTGCTGCATTTAGATTGGAACAGGAGAGGAGCGACGGTGGTTTAAGAGGAGAAGAGCGGAAGAGCGGCGCTGGTCTTGGAAGTATTTTTTGTTGTTTCGCGTATTTTGGGTCAAATTTTGACCACGTACTGTATTTGACAAGCAAAATGTGAATGCATGTCACCAAAAATTGTATCGTCTGGTTCGTATCTGAATGTACTTTCAAATTATACTCCCTCCATTTTTGTATACAAGGCCACAAACTCATATTACAGGTACCAAGGTCAAAATCAATGCTATGTTTAATTCAATGTTGCAAGCTAGCTTGTCACCTTGATTGTCATGTTAATTAATGTGGTTTTTATTTCCCAAGCACAACAAGCCAACCCTCTTACTCCTCATTGGTTGATTAATGTTGGGAATGCAAGCTAACCTTCTCACTCCCGCATGCACACAAGGGATATTAATGTCCTCGGGTGCTAGTACGAGGCAAGCGCCATCAATTTTGCCTCAATTAATGTTAGTGGCCTTGTATAGTTGCAAATTGTAATTTTGATAGTGGCCTTGTATACAACGTATAACATATATTTTATGTGCAAAAATCATGGTCAATTATGACCCAGAATAAAAGGGAGACTAGTTAATGTGGGGTCGCTTTCTTAATTGAAGGGTAAATTGATTTTGATTTTGATCCAGTCAGAGCGCGCCGGCCCTCTTGTCCAATCCTAAATCGCTGCCGCATGCTCCTCTCCCTCTTCTCCATTGCAAAACCACCTCCTCTCCTCTCCATCATCTCCATTCCAAAACCATCGTCTCGCCTCTCCCTCTTCTCTATTGCAAGACCACCGTCTCTCCTCCGTTTTCTAGACGCTTTGCTCCATGGCGCGGGCGCAATCCATGGATACAAAATTAGTATACTGTATACTATTTAAAAGTCGAGGGTGGGGTTTTTCCTGCGCGGTAGGCGGCGGGGCAGTTCCGCCTAGTCGGTTCGACAGAGACGTGAGAAGACGAGGGAGTAGGCTGCTGCAAACGTAGGGCTGTGTGATTTGACAGCGAGTTACTGCTGGATAGGTGGTGCCCCGTGATTTGACTTGCCATTATCATTTTAACTACGGCGCTAGGACCGGCGTGAGTCTCTTAGATTCTTGACCACCTCCATACAGGTGCCTCTTCCAATGCTCCACCATGTAGTAGAGGCTGGCTCTTGCATGAGAGCCCACTTCTCCACTTTTTCCTTGCCTCTCTTTCCTCCACATATGCAAAAATGCCATGTAAAGCGCACTATTGTACTTACTTTTACTTGCTCCTACAGGTGCTTAAGCTTGCCACATAAGCATAAAGTCTGATGTGGCAAGTTAATCAAGAAGAGAGAGACTAGTTTGGTGACCCAAGAAAGAAACGGTGCTAAGCGCGTGTACCTAGGAGAAAAGACAATTTTGAGTCTATAGCTAATTAAATGAAGCAAACTTAGCAACACCATTTCATTGGAAGAGGTCACTCCTTGGCAAATGCAATAAATACACGTGCTTAGCACCGTTTCTTCCTTGAGTATGAAGAAAGAGATAGAGAGGAGTAAAAAAATACACTTATAGCCAACCTTGTTGTAGTATGAGTGACTAAGTGATGACTATGTATGACATGCCAACATCAGATAGCCTAACGCACCATGTTAAATCTCCAAGGGCGCGACCGCGCGAGCGACGCGACGGTCGTGGTAGGCGCGACCATGATACGGGCTACTGGCAGCCCTTGGATCTGAGATCAAACTATCGCATGCTAAGTTGCTGAAAATTTGCAGAATAACCCTCCAGGATAGGATATTCACCCATAGGTCTAGAATCACGCCATGCAACTGTTCAATCTTAGATCCAAGGGCTCTCGGAAGCCCGTATCATGGGAGAATGGAAAGCCACTACCCTATCATTCGCACGCTGGCAGTTCGCTCCTACTCGTCCCCGCACGTCCTTCAATACTACGACGGTTCGCTCCTAGTCGTCCCGTCCATTCACATTACGGCAGTTCCACTAATCCTAACCCTCCTCCCAAATCCATGGCGTCCCAAATCTCCACGATCGGCGGTGAGTACAAGGTTAGAACCATCACCGGCGATGAGTTCGACGTCATCTACACCCGTTCTTCCGCGACGGTGAAAGGATGCCTTTCTCGCTTCAGACGCATGTTCGAAGACTCAGATGATGAGTGGGTCGCTGGGCTAGATGTTGAGTACACCACAGTCCTGGGACGAGAGAAGGATCTAAAGGACGAAGAGAGGAAGAAGCCCGCTGTGATCCAGGTTTGCGTGCATGACTTATGCTTGGTCTACCACATATGCCATGCCGACGTTGAGTGCCAGGATTTTAAGGACTTCCTCGAGAGCAACCTAGTCAAATTTGTTACTGTAGACTTTGGTAACGACAAAGAAGTCCTGCATCAGATAGGCCTTGTTGTAGGCAACACCTTCGACCTCCAAAAGAATCGGCTGGTGTCCTCTCGTCAGCCTTCAATGCTGACCCTGGCAGGAGCCATGGTTCATCCTTCGTACGGTAAACTGGAGAAACCTCATTACACGTTTCATCGTCATGCATGGCAGCGGAATTTACTAGATATAGACCACATCCACTACGCTGCAATGGATGGCTACCTTTGCTTCAATATCTACAAGGGTTGGATGAAGAGCAACAGCCAAGTGTGCGGTTCAAGCAAAGAAGTATCGGCCAAGAGGAATATGGACAAGGACGAAGTCGAGGACGTGGACGAGGACTCTGAGTAAGGTGGCAGTATCGTTGCTCATGGTGGTTCTAATGTAGTGTCTTCCGGAATAGTTGCAAAGTTTAATTTCAGGTGTGCTTAATTTAATTTGAGGGATGTGTTGTGCTGAGCCCCCAGCAGAACTATGTTATGTTTCTTCTCGTTACTTTAACTCTTTAGTACGTACTTACATTTCATCTTTTAGTTGGTATAGTACTACCACTCGTTTCTTCACATTATATACGTACAATATATATGGCTAACATCATATAGCTAGCAGTTTAGTTGTCAAAGAATTTCAGGGTGCTTAGTTTTGTCAAAGAATTCCAGGATGCTTAGAGGGTGCTTGGATCCAAGGGACTTATTTTAGTCTGACTAAAAATAGTCTCTTTAAGAGGCTAAAGTTCCAAGCACCCCTGACTAAAGAGGGGCTAAAACTAGTCTTGAGACTAATTTTTTTTAGTCAGGGGTACCCCTACTAAAATGTGGATTAGTCCTCTCTCTACTCATTTAACTCCTCTCCTTTAACATAGGCGAGTTCTGGATTGGAGGGTTTGGAGGATAATAAATGCTCATTAACTTGATTTTAGCCTTTTTAATATTTGGATCCAAGCATGGGTGAGGCGCATGTTTTAGTCCCACTACTTTTAGTCATGGGACTAAAACGTATCCAAGCACCCTCTTAGTTTTATTTGAGGGGTGGGTTGTGCTGGACACCATTATTGTGACTAGCCTTTTTAATAGTACTATATGCATAATTTGGCGACGAGCGCTCTCTATATGTACCACCTTTTTTTAATTTCAAGTTTTGCTCCATGGCGCAATCCATCGATACTATTGCTGTACAAAAGTATACATTTTTTAAAAGGCTAGAGGGCGGGGCAGTCTAGCTTGGTCGGTTTCACGAGAGGCGAAGGCCTTTGTGATTTGACGTCTCATTACTGCTGGAAGGCGGGGCCTTGTGATTTGACTGCTCCTATAAATGCGCCGACAACCTGATCGAGGAGGAGCAAAGAACCGTGCGTGTCGGATTTCAGGTTCCGGCAGACCCTTGAGGTTCGAACACTGGGGTGCGCGCGGAGATTTCGCCTTCTACCTACCTGCACCCCTCCGCCTCGCTAAGATCTAAGCTATGGAAAGAACAACACAAGAGACACAGGGTTTATACTGGTTTGGGCCACCGTTGAGGTGTAATACCCTACTCTAGTGTGTGGTGTGGTGGATTGCCTCTTGGGCTGATGACGATGAGCAATACAAGGAAGAACTGCCTCGCGAGGGTTTGTTCTTGGCTGGGGGGATGAACTGCTAGGAGGGGTTCAGTTACCCTTCTCTCTCTCTCTCTCTTCTCGATTCTCTCTCCGATTTCCATCCCTCTACCCTGTGGGTGGCTAGTCCTATTTATAGGCAAAGGCCCTGGGCCTCTTCCCAAATATTGAGCGAGAAGGGCGCCAACAATTGGCCATTTTGAAGGGGAACATCTGGTACACTTATCCTGACTAAAGTTGGTCCTCGCCTGCCAAAGGCTCTGGTGGTGACGCTGGCTTGGGCTCCACAATGACTTCCTCCCTGCCGTTGGACTGGTCTTGGTCTCGTTGCACCGAAACGGGTGCCTTTGCTTGATGCTCTCGCCTGCGCTTGCTCCCTTTGCACCAAAGAGGAAAGGAGGACACTGCGCGGGCTGGCGCCCGCCTGGCACCCTTGGTCGTCATGGCTTGCGTCACGGGCACCTCGTGAGGTACCCCGCCTTGATCTTTCCGCCTCCTCGCGAGCCAGCCTGATGAGGCCGTGCCTGAGGAAGCTCCGTGTTGTCCGCCCCGCGAGGCTTGGCCCCTCGCGAGGGTCTTGGGTCTGTGTTGATGAAGATGGGCCGCGCTGGGCCCCCTTTTGAGCCACGCCGCAGGCCGCAGGCAAGCAAGTCTGGGGACCCCCGTTCCCAGAACGCCGACAGTAGCCCCTGGGCCCAAGGCGCGCCCGGACTTGGCCGTGCAGGGAGGCGAAAGGGCAAGGCGAAGAAACCCATTGCCATGACTCTGACGAAGAAGGGAAGAGGGAAGAAACCCATGCCTCCGCCTTGCTCGCCGCCGTTGGCGGCCCCCACCGAGGGCTTGGGCAAGGTCAGCTCGGCTCTGGCCACTATCTTCAACGAATGCGGGAGGATGACGGCCTGGCCCGCGTCTCACTTCTCCATCAACAGGATAGTTACCGAGGTCCAGTATTTCGCCGACGCCCTGTGGGCGGGTCTTGTTCCCCCCTTTTCTGATTTCTTCAATGCCGTGCTTTCCCACTATCAGATCCACATGATGCATCTGGGTCCTGAATCCATCACCCTTCTTTCGGTCTTCGCCATTGTTTGCGAGGCAATGATGGGCATCCTTCCTTCGGTTGCCTTGCTGCGCCACTTCTTCTCTCTGTGTCTTGTCGACCCTACCCAATGCTCGGCGTGCGTGAGCTTCGCTGCCGCATCTGAGACAGCGGCCTCAGGGATTGACTTCAGGCTCCCTCCACCTGCGGCTGGGTTCTGCGAGCGGTGGCTGTATGTGGATGTAGGGGTGCCCAGCCCCTTACTATCGGAGCCAACTTCGCCTGCTATCCCCAATTCGGGCTGGGGCCAGGAGACGCTTGAGAGCCCCCGCCTCGTCTTCGTCTGGCACCGCTTCGCGTTCTTGAGGTCGCTTGGTGTGACAGCGCCCAAGGTGGTGAAGGAGTTCCTGCTACGCTGTGTTGCTCCTCTCCAACGCCACTCCCGCCGGATGTGGGCCTCAGGGCGTGATGATCGTATGAGGTGTTGGAAATATGCCCTAGAGGCAATAATAAAAGCATTATTATTATATTTCCTTGTTCATGGTAATAGTCTTTATTCATGCTATAATTGTGTTATCCGGAAATCGTAATACATGTGTGAATAACAGACACCAACATGTCCCTAGTAAGCCTCTAGTTGACTAGCCCGTTGATCAACAGATAGTCATGGTTTCCTGACTATGGACATTGGATGTCATTGATAACGAGATCACATCATTAGGAGAATGATGTGATGGACAAGACCCAATCCTAAACATAGCATAAAGATCGTGTAGTTCGTTTTGCTAGAGTTTTGCAATGTCAAGTATCTTTTCCTTAGACCATGAGATCGTGCAACTCCCGGATACCGTAGGAGTGCTTTGGGTATACCAAACGTCACAACGTAACTGAGTGACTATAAAGGTAGACTACGGGTATCTCCGAAAGTATCTGTTGGGTTGGCACGGATCAAGACTGGGATTTGTCACTCCGTATGACGGAGAGATATCACTGGGCCCACTCGGTAATGCATCATCATAATGAGCTCAAAGTGACCAAGTGTCTGGTCACGGGATCATGCATTACGGTACGAGTAAAGTGACTTGCCGGTAACGAGATTGAACGAGGTATTGGGATACCGACGATCGAATCTCGGGCAAGTAATATATCGATTGACAAAGGGAATTGCATACGGGGTTGATTGAATCCTCGACATCGTGGTTCATCCGATGAGATCATCGTGGAGCATGTGGGAGCCAACATGGGTATCCAGATACCGCTATTGGTTATTGACCAGAGAGTCGTCTCGGTCATGTCTGCTTGTCTCCCGAACCCGTAGGGTCTACACACTTAAGGTTCGGTGACGCTAGGGTTGTGAAGATAAGTATATGCAGTAACCCGAATGTTGTTCGGGGTCCCGGATGAGATCCCGGACGTCACGAGAAGTTCCGGAATGGTCCGGAGGTAAAGAATTATATATAGGATGTGCAGTTTCGGCCATCGGGACAAGTTTCGGGGTACCCGGTATTGTACCGGGACCACCGGAAGGGTCCCGGGGGTCCACCGGGTGGGGCCACCTATCCCAGAGGGCCCCTTGGGCTGAAATAGGAGGGAACCCAGCCCATAGTGGGCTGGGGCGCCAGCCCCCCCAAGGCCCATGCGCCTAGGGTTGGGGGGGAACCCTAAAGGGGGCGCCCCCTTGCTTGGGGGGCAAGCCCCCCACCCCTGGCCGCCGCCCCCCTGGTAGATCCCATCTACCAGGGCCGGCGCCCCCCCTGGCACCCCTATATATAGTGGGGGAGAGGAGGGACTTGATCCCCACGCCTTTGGTGCTTCCCTCTCTCCCCGTTACTTCTTCCTCTCTCGTAGTACGCGGCGAAGCCCTGCTGTCGTGACGCCCTGCATCCACCACCACGCCGTCGTGCTGCTGGATCTTCGTCAACCTCTCCTCTCCCCTTGCTGGATCAAGAAGGAGGAGACGTCTCCCGTCCCGTACGTGTGTTGAACGCGGAGGTGCCGTCCGTTCGGCGCTGGTCATCGGTGATTTGGATCACGTTGTGTTCGACAACATCAACCTCGTTCTAACGAACGCTTCCGCTCGTGATCTACAAAGGTATGTAGATGCATCTTGTGACTCGTTGCTAGATGAACTCCTAGATGATCTTGGTGAAACGAGTAGGAAATTTTTTGTTTTCTGCAACGTTCCCCAACAGTGGCATCATGAGCTAGGTCTATGCGTAGTTCTTCTTGCGCGAGTAGAACACAATTCGTTGTGGGCGTGGATTTGTCAACCTTCTTGCCGCTACTAGTCTTTTCTTGCTTCAGCGGTATTGTGGGATGAAGCGGCCCGGACCAACCTTACACGTACGCTTACGTGAGACCGGTTCCACCGACTAACATGCACTAGTTGCATAAGGTGGCCGGCGGGTGTCTGTCTCTCCCACTTTAGCTGGAGCGGATTCGATGAACAGGGTCCTTATGAAGGGTAAATAGAAGTTGACAAATCACGTTGTGGCTTTCACGTAGGTAAGAAAACGTTCTTGCTAGAACCCTAATTCAGCCACGTAAAACTTGCAACAACAATTAGAGGACGTCTAACTTGTTTTTGCAGCAAGTGGTTTGTGATATGATATGGCCAAAGTTGTGATGAATGATGAATGATCTATATGTGATGTATGAGATGTTCATGCTATTGTAATAGGAATCACGACTTGCATGTCGATGAGTATGACAACCGGCAGGAGCCATAGGAGTTGTCTTTATTCTTTTATATGACCTGCGTGTCATTGAGAAACGCCATGTAAATTACTTTACTTTATTGCTAAACACGTTAGCCATAGTAGTAGAAGTAATAGTTGGCGAGCAACTTCATGGAGACACGATGATGGAGATCATGGTGTCAAGCCGGTGACAAGATGATCATGGAGCCCCAAGATGGAGATCAAAGGAGCTATGTGATATTGGCCATATCATGTCACGTTTATTATTTGATTGCATGTGATGTTTATCATGTTTTGCATCTTGTTTACTTAGAACGACGGTAGTAAATAAGATGATCCCTCATAACAATTTCAAGAAGTGTTCTCCCCTAACTGTGCACCGTTGCTAAAGCTCGTCGTTTCGAAGCACCACGTGATGATCGGGTGTGATAGATTCTTACGTTCACATACAACGGGTGTAAGACAGTTTTACACATGCAAAACACTTAGGGTTAACTTGACGAGCCTAGCATGTGCATAGACATGGCCTCGGAACACAGAAGACCGAAAGGTCAAGCATGAGTCGTATAGAAGATGCGATCAACATAAATATGTTCACCGACGTTGACTAGTCCGTCTCACGTGATGATCGGACACGGCCTAGTTAACTCGGATCATGTAATACTTAGATGACTAGAGGGATGTCCAATCTAAGTGGGAGTTCATAAATAATTTGATTTGATGAACTTAATTATCATGAACTTAGTCTAAATTTTTTTACAATATGTCTTGTAGATCAAATGGCCCACGTAGTCCTCAACTTCAACGCGTTCCTAGAGAAAACCAAGCTGAAAGACGATGGTAGCAACTATACGGACTGGGTCCGGAACCTGAGGATCATCCTCATAGCTGCCAAGAAAGATTACGTCCTACAAGCACCGCTAGGTGAAGCTCCCGTCCCACAGAACCAAGACGTTATGAACGCTTGGCAGACACGTGTTGACAACTACTCCCTCGTTCAGTGCGGCATGCTTTATAGTTTAGAACCGGGGCTCCAAAAGCGTTTTGAGAGACATGGAGCATATGAGATGTTCGAAGAGCTGAAAATGGTTTTCCAAGCTCATGCCCGGGTCGAGAGATATGAGGTCTCCGACAAGTTCTTCAGCTGTAAGATGGAGGAAAACAGTTCTGTTAGTGAGCACATACTCACTATGTCTGGATTACATAACCGCTTGACTCAGCTGGGAGTTAATCTCCCGGATGATGCGGTCATTGACAGAATCCTCCAGTCGCTTCCACCAAGCTACAAGAGCTTTGTGATGAACTTCAACATGCAGGGGATGCAAAAGACCATTCCTGAGTTGTTCTCAATGCTGAAATCAGCGGAGGTAGAAGTCAAGAAGGAACATCAAGTGTTGATGGTCAATAAAACCACTAAGTTCAAGAAGGGCAAGGGTAAGAAAGCCTTCAAGAAGGATGGCAAGGAAGTTGCCGCGCCCGGCAAGCAAGCTGCCGGGAAGAAGCCAAAGAATGGACCCAAGCCCGAGACTGAGTGCTTTTATTGCAAGGGGAGCGGACACTGGAAGCGGAATTGCCCCAAGTACTTAGTAGACAAGAAGGCCGGCAAAACAAAAGGTATATGTGATATACATGTGACTGATGTGTACCTTACCAGTAATCGTAGTAGCTCTTGGGTATTTGATACCGGTGCAGTTGCTCACATTTGTAACTCACAGCAGGAACTACGGAATAAACGGAGACTGGCGAAGGACGAGGTGACGATGCGCGTCGGGAATGGTTCCAAAGTCGATGTGATCGCCGTCAGCACGCTACCTCTTCATTTACCTACGGGATTAGTTTTAAACCTCAATAATTGTTATTTAGTACCAGCTTTGAGCATGAACATTGTATCGGGATCTCGTTTAATTCGAGATGGCTACTCATTTAAATCCGAGAATAATGGTTGTTCCATTTATATGAGAGATATGTTTTATGGTCATGCTCCTATGGTGAATGGTTTATTCTTAATGAATCTCGAGCATAATGCTACACATGTTCTTAGTGTGAATACCAAAAGATGTAAAGTTGATAATGATAGTCCCACATACTTGTGGCACTGCCGCCTTGGTCACATAGGTGTCAAACGCATGAAGAAGCTCCATGCTGATGGACTTTTAGAGTCTCTTGATTATGAATCATTTGACACGTGCGAACCATGCCTTATGGGTAAAATGACCAAGACTCTGTTCTCAGGAACAATGGAGCGAGCAACCAACTTATTGGAAATCATACATACTGATGTGTGCGGTCCAATGAGTGTTGAGGCTCGCGGTGGCTATCGTTATGTTCTTACTCTCACTGATGATTTGAGTAGATATGGATATATTTACTTAATGAAACACAAGTCTGAAACCTTTGAAAAGTTCAAGGAATTTCAGAGTGAGGTTGAGAATCAACGTGACAGGAAAATCAAGTTTCTACGATCAGATCGTGGAGGAGAATACTTGAGTCACGAATTTGGCACACACTTAAGAAAATGTGGAATAGTTTCACAGCTCGCGCCGCCTGGAACACCTCAGCGTAACGGTGTATCCGAACGTCGTAATCGCACTCTATTAGATATGGTGCGGTCTATGATGTCTCTTACCGACCTGCCGCTATCTTTTTGGGGTTATGCTTTAGAGACTGCCACATTCACTTTAAATAGGGCTCCGTCGAAATCCGTTGAGACGACACCGTTTGAATTATGGTTTGGAAAGAAACCTAAGCTATCGTTTCTAAAAGTTTGGGGATGCGATGCTTATGTCAAGAAACTTCAACCTGAAAAGCTCGAACCCAAGTCGGAAAAATGCGTCTTCATAGGATACCCAAAAGAAACTATTGGGTATACCTTCTACCTCAGATCCGAAGGCAAGATCTTTGTTGCCAAGAATGGATCCTTTCTAGAGAAAGAGTTTCTCTCGAAAGAAGTAAGTGGGAGGAAAGTAGAACTTGATGAAGTATTACCTCTTGAACCGGAAAATGGAGCAACTCAAGAAAATGTTCCTGAGGTACCAGCACCGACTAGAGAGGAAGTTAATGATAATGATCAAGATACTTCTGATCAAGCTCCTACTGAAATTCGAAGGTCCACAAGGACACGTTCCGCACCAGAGTGGTACGGCAACCCTGTCTTGGAGATCATGTTGTTAGACAACGGGGAACCTTCGAACTATGAAGAAGCGATGGCGGGCCCGGATTCCGACAAATGGCTAGAAGCCATGAAATCCGAGATAGGATCCATGTATGAAAACGAAGTATGGACTTTGGCTGACTTGCCCATTGAACGGCGAGCCATAGAAAATAAATGGATCTTTAAGAAGAAGACAGACGCGGATGGTAATGTGACCATCTATAAAGCTCGGCTTGTCGCTAAGGGTTATCGACAAGTTCAAGGGGTTGACTACGATGAGACTTTCTCACCGGTAGCGAAGCTAAAGTCCGTCCGAATCATGTTAGCAATTGCCGCGTTTTACGATTATGAAATATGGCAAATGGACGTCAAAACGGCATTCCTTAATGGTTTCCTTAAGGAAGAATTGTATATGATGCAGCCGAAAGGTTTTGTCGATCCTAAGAATGCTGACAAGGTGTGCAAGCTCCAACGCTCGATTTATGGGCTGGTGCAAGCATCTCGGAGTTGGAACATTCGCTTTGATGAGATGATCAAAGCGTTTGGGTTTACGCAGACTTATGGAGAAGCCTGCGTTTACAAGAAAGTGAGTGGGAGCTCTGTCGCATTTCTCATATTATATGTAGATGACATACTTTTGATGGGAAATGATATAGAACTCTTGGACAACATTAAGGCCTACTTGAATAAGAGTTTTTCAATGAAGGACCTTGGAGAAGCTGCTTATATATTAGGCATCAAAATCTATAGAGATAGATCGAGACGCCTCATAGGTCTTTCACAAAGTAAATACCTTGATAAGGTATTGAAGAAGTTCTATATGGATCAATCTAAGAAGGGGTTCTTGCCTGTGTTACAAGGTATGAAATTGAGCTCGGCTCAAAGTCCGACCACGGCAGAAGAAATAGAAGAGATGAGTGTCATCCCCTATGCCTCAGCCATAGGTTCTATTATGTATGCCATGCTGTGTACCAGACCTGATGTAAACCTTGCCGTAAGTTTGGTAGGAAGATACCAAAGTAATCCCGGCAAGGAACACTGGACAGCGGTCAAGAATATCCTGAAGTACCTGAAAAGGACTAAGGAGATGTTTCTCGTTTATGGAGGTGACGAAGAGCTCGTCGTAAAGGGTTACGTCGACGCTAGCTTCGACACAGATCTGGATGACTCAAAGTCACAAACCGGATACGTGTATATTTTGAATGGAGGGGCAGTAAGCTGGTGCAGTTGCAAGCAAAGCGTCGTGGCGGGATCTACATGTGAAGCGGAGTACATGGCAGCCTCGGAGGCAGCACATGAAGCAATATGGGTGAAGGAGTTCATCACCGACCTAGGAGTCATACCCAATGCGTCGGGGCCAATCAAACTCTTTTGTGACAACACTGGAGCTATTGCACTTGCCAAGGAGCCCAGGTTTCACAAGAAGACAAGGCACATCAAGCGTCGCTTCAACTCCATTCGTGAAAATGTTCAAGATGGAGACATAGAAATTTGTAAAGTACATACGGACCTGAATGTAGCAGATCCGTTGACTAAACCTCTCCCTAGGGCAAAACATGATCAACACCAGAATTCCATGGGTGTTCGATTCATCACAATGTAACTAGATTATTGACTCTAGTGCAAGTGGGAGACTGTTGGAAATATGCCCTAGAGGCAATAATAAAAGCATTATTATTATATTTCCTTGTTCATGGTAATAGTCTTTATTCATGCTATAATTGTGTTATCCGGAAATCGTAATACATGTGTGAATAACAGACACCAACATGTCCCTAGTAAGCCTCTAGTTGACTAGCCCGTTGATCAACAGATAGTCATGGTTTCCTGACTATGGACATTGGATGTCATTGATAACGAGATCACATCATTAGGAGAATGATGTGATGGACAAGACCCAATCCTAAACATAGCATAAAGATCGTGTAGTTCGTTTTGCTAGAGTTTTGCAATGTCAAGTATCTTTTCCTTAGACCATGAGATCGTGCAACTCCAGGATACCGTAGGAGTGCTTTGGGTATACCAAACGTCACAACGTAACTGAGTGACTATAAAGGTAGACTACGGGTATCTCCGAAAGTATCTGTTGGGTTGGCACGGATCAAGACTGGGATTTGTCACTCCGTATGACGGAGAGATATCACTGGGCCCACTCGGTAATGCATCATCATAATGAGCTCAAAGTGACCAAGTGTCTGGTCACGGGATCATGCATTACGGTACGAGTAAAGTGACTTGCCGGTAACGAGATTGAACGAGGTATTGGGATACCGACGATCGAATCTCGGGCAAGTAATATATCGATTGACAAAGGGAATTGCATACGGGGTTGATTGAATCCTCGACATCATGGTTCATCCAATGAGATCATCGTGGAGCATGTGGGAGCCAACATGGGTATCCAGATCCCGCTGTTGGTTATTGACCAGAGAGTCGTCTCGGTCATGTCTGCTTGTCTCCCGAACCCGTAGGGTCTACACACTTAAGGTTCGGTGACGCTAGGGTTGTGAAGATAAGTATATGCAGTAACCCGAATGTTGTTCGGGGTCCCGGATGAGATCCCGGACGTCACGAGAAGTTCCGGAATGGTCCGGAGGTAAAGAATTATATATAGGATGTGCAGTTTCGGCCATCGGGACAAGTTTCGGGGTACCCGGTATTGTACCGGGACCACCGGAAGGGTCCCGGGGGTCCACCGGGTGGGGCCACCTATCCCGGAGGGCCCCTTGGGCTGAAATAGGAGGGAACCCAGCCCATAGTGGGCTGGGGCGCCAGCCCCCCCAAGGCCCATGCGCCTAGGGTTGGGGGGGAACCCTAAAGGGGGCGCCCCCTTGCTTGGGGGGCAAGCCCCCCACCCCTGGCCGCCGCCCCCCCTGGTAGATCCCATCTACCAGGGCCGGCGCCCCCCCTGGCACCCCTATATATAGTGGGGGAGAGGAGGGACTTGATCCCCACGCCTTTGGTGCTTCCCTCTCTCCCCGTTACTTCTTCCTCTCTCGTAGTACGTGGCGAAGCCCTGCTGTCATGACGCCCTTCATCCACCACCACGCCGTCGTGCTGCTGGATCTTCGTCAACCTCTCCTCTCCCCTTGCTGGATCAAGAAGGAGGAGACGTCTCCCGTCCCGTACGTGTGTTGAACGCGGAGGTGTCGCCCGTTCGGCGCTGGTCATCGGTGATTTGGATCACGTCGTGTTCGACAACATCAACCTCGTTCTAACGAACGCTTCCGCTCGCGATCTACAAAGGTATGTAGATGCATCTTGTGACTCGTTGCTAGATGAACTCCTAGATGATCTTGGTGAAACGAGTAGGAAAATTTTTGTTTTCTGCAACGTTCCCCAACATGAGGCTCCAGGAAGAGGACCTGACGCCTAAAGTGCTGAGGACAGCGCTCTTGATCCTGACTGGGGACCCCAACCCTGGCAGCATCCAGCAGGGAGGGGCCTTGCTGTACCTCTGCCAGAACAGGGGCGATTTTGTGAATCAGATGCCTATCTTTGATGAGTGGGGGCCGCGCCCCGCCGGCCTCCAGGGGCCTCGCGAGAACCCAGTGATGGTGACTGCCCTTCCAGTCGGCCAAGGCGACTCTTCCTCAAGTGGCGGAGCAGTGAGGCATGAGGCGCCAGAGGCCGAGGGGGCTCCCGGCGGGGTGACAGCGCCGGGCGATGCTCATGAGGGAGCAGCTCTTGGGGCCCGTGCCGCTGAGGCTGAGGGTGGCAAGCAGCTGCCCTCAGCGCCTGCGACTGAGGCCCCTGAGGCTCCAGCTGCTTCTCTTGGCGAGGCGATTGGCAGCGCGCATCAGGTAGGCGCCCCCGACAAGGATCGCCTTGACACTCCGTCTTCGTCGCAGGTTGATCCCTGCGCTCAACTCTTGGGCCGGTTCCGCGTGGACTTTGAGGCCCTCCGGAAGAGAAGGGAGGCCCTGGGCGACGATTACCCTTGTCGCTTGCTGAAGCGTAGGAAGTACTTCGCCACTGATGAGTAAGCCATTTCCTTTCCGAACTCCCGATCCTTCTATTGCTTTTACTAATCCTTGCTCCGCAGGCCCCTTCCAGCCGAGCTCGCAGAGACGGCTGAGGTGCCGTCCCCCTTGGCTTCGCCCCCTCCACCATCCTCAAGCGCTCCGAGCAGCAGAGCCCTTGTGATGAGGGCGATCGGATAGGCGAACCCTCCCGAGGCGCATCGTGGCCCTGCGCACCTCGCGATCCTCCTTCGCGGGCCTTCTCGTGGCATAGCCAGCCTGCCGTGGGCTTCTCACCTGGTCGTGGACTGCGATTGGCTGAGGCGCTCCCTGCGCTCTTCATCTGGGGACGGGCTGGCTCCAGGCCGGGCTTCTGGCGTGGCGTGCCCGGCTGTCGCGAGGGTGCCAGCCCCCAGCCCCCTGCCCGGAGGGGGAGTGCTGATTCGTGGCCCCCGGCGCTTGCTCAGGGCAGATGATGGTGTGGAAGACGTGCTCGAGCGTGCCCGGGAGCGTCACACTCTTCGCCAAGGATTCCTTCGAAGGGCAGCTGACGCGGTGAGCCTGCTTGGTGAGGAGCTTGCTGATGAAGATGCGCGCCTTGAGGCCGAGGGCCTGCGCCTGGCTGTAGAGAGGCGCGAGCTGGAGGGCGCCATCGCCCTTGCACACCGTCAGCGCGATCTTGACGACGCAGAGGCCAAGGCATCGCTGGTGGCCCCTCGGGAGGCCCGATCTTGGGCCGCTGAGGAGGCCCGGGAAGCTGACCGGCAGCGAGAGGCGGCGGAGGAGCGGGCTCGGGAGCTCCTGGCCTGGTGCCACTCACTGGAGGAGCAAGTGGAGCTACACGAGGCAGCCCTCACGTCAATGAAGGTGGCCTCTGGCGACCCAGCAGAGCTCCAGAAGCGTGAGGAGGCGCTGACGCTGGAAGCCACTGAACGTACTCGCGAGTACGAGCGTCTGGAGACGAGGGAGCGCTTGGTGACGCAGGCGGAGGATGATGTCGCTGCACGGGAAGCCCGTGTCCTGGAGGAGGTCGGACGTCGGGTGGCGATGGCGCGCTTGAACCTCGAGCACGAGTTCGAGGAGAGGCTGGGGTTGATCCAGGCCGAGGCTGAAGGTAGGACTGCTGCCTTGAGGGCCAAGCTGGAGGAAGCGACGCGGCGGGCCGATGCTTTTCAGGCCGCCCTTGAGGTAGCGCAAGGGGAGTCAACCACCTCCCAGGCCGAGGTGCTCCTTCTTCGCCAGTGGGTGGAGGAGGCTGAGGTCGTCGCGCGCCAGAATGCGGACGAGATACGTCAGCGGCGGATCCTGGAGCATGAGCACGGCCCCATGCTCACCTCGCTCCGGGAGAGAGCCAACACAGCCTTGGGCAACATCTGCGAGGCGGCTGTTGGTGAGCCGCACGCAGTCAACTACGCCGGCAACCTTCAGTTCTTCACCGACATGGTGACGCAGCTGGAGGCGCGGTCGGTCAGGGCTGACAGGTTGGTGGAGGAGAGGAGCCGCGCCCTGCTCAGGCGCGCCTTTTCTAGTGTCTTCAGCCATCTCTGGAACATGGATCGCCACTTTGATTTCGACGCCGCCATCGCCCCAGTCCCCCAGGCCGTCCAAGACGACCTCCCGCACTGGGTGGAAGACAATGTGGATGCTCTTGTCAGGGCCTTCGCTTCAGACAATGACTGCATGATCGTGGCTGCCGACGAGGGCGGTGTGGTGAACGGCCCTGCCGCTGCTGGCGGCGACACAGACAGCGATGGCGAGTCCAGCGATGCCAGCAACGGTTCGGGTGGTGCTCCTGAGTATGCATTGGGGGATTTATCCGACTGATTGTGCATCGTTCCTGCTTCCTTACCCTGCATGAATAGAACTCAGGTTTTGGCCTGATGGCTGTGAGAGCATTTTGGAGGGGGAGCCCCTCATGTAAAACTTGTGTTCATCATATTAGTAGACGTTACATTGCCCATGCGCCCGCGCCAAGTGGTTGGCTTAAGCGACGCGCTGGTCGGCTAGTTTACCTTTGTCTCGTGCGGGCCCTGAGGTAGTCCATGGGAGGCTGTGGTGTCCCGAGTGTTCCCTGATCGAATCCGTAGGATCTGCAGTAAAAAACCCTCCTGAGAGGACGCGGCGGCGACAGTCTGGGCTGCGCGCAAGCTGGGCCTGACCCGGCTCGTGAGGGGCTCACGAGGGGAGGCAGCTGAGGCGAAGTGGCAATCAAAACGCGAGAAATTGCTCGAACGAGACTAAGCACCCCTTCCCCGAACACACGCAAATCTCAAATTCGAATCCAACTTAACTCCAGCGGGGGAAAGTGACGACCAAAGGGAAAAGCAATGAAAGCAGACAAAAGGCCGCGTCCGGCACCTAATCTAGTCTTGGACGTCTTCTCACCAGCACGGAGCTAAGTGCTGCCACTGGGCGTGGGAGGGAGCCCCAGGGCCTGAGGCCGGCACCCCTGAGACTCCGGGGCATGTACAGCCCCACTCATTATTACGTGAGAGTGTCACGGGGCGGCGAGCTTCACAGGCACTAGGCCTTCTTCACAGGTACCGGCCTTGCTTCATATCGCCAGACGAGGGCCCCGCCTTGCGCCACACTCTAGTGCCATCAACGACGACCGGAAACCAGGATGCCGCCGATGGGGTAGAGCGGTCGCCAGCTGTTCCCCCGACGACCACGAGTCCTCCGCCAGGGGCAGGCCCTGAGGCACCTCCCCAGCAGAGGGCCTACCTCCTGAGAACACCTTGCTCCGAACGCCGCCATGGTGATGTCGGATCTCGGCCCCTCTCCTGCAGCCCCCTGCGCCCTCCTCCCGAGGGGTAGGAGACTGTGGGAGTGGGGCAGTTGCTCGCTGTGGCGACCTGCACCTCCTGCGATCCATGATTTGCGTATGCCTGCTCCTGAGGAATTAGCGGTACCCGATAATCGCTGCCTCCAGCGTGGCTGGTGGGACCGTCCCGGGGCTCCTGGAAGAGCTCAGCTTCTGGTGCCTCGTCCCCCCAACTTGGGCTGAGGAGCGAGCCTTGTTCGCCCTCGTGAGGGTGCCCTTGGTCCATCATGTGGGGCACGTATTCTTCTGGCACCGTCATCCCGAAGGCCACGCCGTAGTGCTCCGCGTGCCATGCAGCTCTGCTTGATGCGCCCACCGTGAGGTGGTAGCGCGGCTGTCCACTGGGGCCGTGGGTCGCGTTGAGTCCTTTTTCTTCGTGGACCGGGAGCAGGGGCAGCACCACCGCCGGTCCGGTGCCGACAGCTTCGCTGGCGTTGGAGTAGCCTTGGAGCCCGCGGGCGCGCGCGGAGCCCCCGCGCGGGCCGCCCTGGGCTTGAGATGGGAGCTGGGTGCAGAAGGGGTGAGCCCCCGAGGCGGCAAAGCCCAGGAGCTCTGCCACCCGCTCTAGCAGCACATCGCGGCCGCCCTCCAGCAGCCTGCACTACAGCAGCTCTCGGGCCACCGTGAGCGCGGCCCTCGAGTTCGCCTGCTCCCGGCGGGTGTACGGTGTCGTGGTCGTGGCGTGATTGGAGGCCCTTGCTGCCAACCGCGCCTGCCGCGGTGTGAGAGCTGTCGAAGCCTGTCCGCGTCGCCCACGGCCCGCAGCGCCCTGCGGACCACGAGTTGCCTGGGGCATGGGGTCACCCGAGGCGAGCGGCTCTGCGCTGGCGGGCCACGCCGCCCAAGGATCTGGGTTGCCCGCCTGGTCACCGGACATGGTGATGACGACGCAACGGGACACGAAGCGGTAGAAGGTGGATTCCGGCGCACCCCTACCCGGCGCGCCAAATGTCAGATTTCGGGTTCCGGCAGACCCTTGAGGTTCGAACACTGGGGTGCGCACGGAGATTTCGCCTTCTACCTACCTGCACCCCTCCGCCTCGCTAAGATCTAAGCTAGGGAAAGAATAGCACAAGAGACACAGGGTTTATACTGGTTCGGGCCACCGTTGTGGTGTAATACCCTACTCTAGTGTGTGGTGTGGTGGATTGCCTCTTGGGCTGATGATGATGAGCAATACAAGGAAGAACTGCCTCGCGAGGGTCTGTTCTTGGCTGGGGGCATGAACTGCTAGGAGGGGTTCAGTTACCCTTCTCTCTCTCTCTCTCTCTCTCTCTCTCTCTCTTCTCGATTCTCTCTCCGATTTCCATCCCTCTACCCTGTGGGTGGCTAGTCCTATTTATAGGCAAAGGCCCTGGGCCTCTTCCCAAATATTGAGTGGGAAGGGCGCCAACAATTGGCCATTTTGAAGGAGAACATCTCGTACACTTATCCTGACTAAAGTTGGTCCTCGCCTGCCAAAGGCTATGGTGGTGACGCTGGCTTGGGCTCCACAATGACTTCCTCCCTGCCGTTGGACTGGTCTTGGTCTCGTTGCACCGAAACGGGTGCCTTTGCTTGATGCTCTCGCCTGCGCTTGCTCCCTTTGCACCAAAGAGGAAAGGAGGACACTGCGCGGGCTGGCGCCTGCCTGGCACCCTTGGTCGTCATGGCTTGTGTCACGGGCACCTCGTTAGGTACCCCGCCTTGATCTCTCCGCCTCCTCGCGAGCCAGCCTAATGAGGCCATGCCTGAGGAAGCTCCGTGTCGTCCGCCCCGCGAGGCTTGGCCCCTTGCGAGGGTCTTGGGGTCTGTGTTGATGAAGATGGGCAGCGTTGGGCCCCCTTTTAAGCCACGCCGCAGGCCACAGGCAGGCAAGTTTGGGGACCCCCGTTCCCAGAACACCGACAGTGCGGTATACTCAAGTTTTCCACTGGAGTAGTACTGCGGCGGAGGAGCACGAAACACGGCAGCCCAGTGCCATATGGCGATAAAAATGATCTAATTTGCTAGTCATCTCATTGTTAGCATTGTTCTATTCATTTCCTCAAAAAACATTGTTCTATTCATGCCTCGCAGAGAACGTGACACGTGCAGCGAAACACCCGAAGCAAAAGATGAAACACAGGAGCAAAAGAAGAAGGAAGATTATCACCCCAAATGATCTAATTCAGTGCGGAGTTCTAACTGCTTCTTCATCGCCTCCACGACCTCCATCTCCTTGCGCGTCTCCTCCGCCATCTTCATCATTGTGTCCATGACGTGGCATTTCTCGACGCGAGCCTTCATCATCTGTTCCACGGCCATATTACGTACCTTGACAGCAGCCGGGTGCTTGATGCAGAGCTTCGCCAACTCTTCTTCTGTTTCATGGCGAGGGCCTGCAGCATCTTCATCGAGGAACTACTATTCTCATGCAGCTTCTTCCAGCTAGCGTTCTTCTCCTTCAACATGTCGATCTTGTGGAAGAGCTTCGCATTGTCCTCCCGAAGTCGCAAGATTTCGCCGGTCGCCTTCTTCTCCGAGGCAATGGTCTTCTTCACCAGCATCACCAAGCCGGCGGTCAACTCCCCCTACTGATTGAGCTCAGTGAGCATGTTGTCGAGGCTCTCCTTCAGCAACTCCGTCAAGCCTTGGATGAACTCCTTCTGCTTATTGAGCTGATCGGGCATGCCGTCGAGGGATAGCGACTCCAGCTCCGCCGGCTCGGCATGTTCGCCTCCGCGGCTAGGGCGCTCCTGGGAGCCATCGCCTGCCCGTGAGAGATCTTTAGAGGTCTTTGTGTGGCGGCGAGCCCTCTTTTTTTCCGCAGCCTTGGTTGCTGCTCCCTTGTTACGAGTAGTTCTCGACCTAGAGCTCTGCTCACCGGCCATGGCAACGACGGACGAAGAAGAAGCACTTATGAGGAGGAAAGGTAGAGTGATTTCCGGTTAGGTAGTTCCCCTTTTTATAACCTAAGTACTAGCACTAGTACTAATACCTGCATAGTGGGAACACATTTAGGTTTGGTACGTACTACTAGTAGGTGTGAGTAGGCTTTCAAATGTGATGGGAACAAGGTAAAGATTAATTGATGGTTTTGGTTTCGAGGCCCAAAACGGCTCCCGATGAGTTTAGTGGAACATAAATTTCAAGTACTACACTGCTCAAATGCGTAAATATTATGTTACTGTCAAAAATTGGCACAAAATACGAAGGAGACCAATGGAAGTACTACTAGCAACCCACGATTTAACTACTTGCATGCGTGCAGTGGAGTAATAATGTATTTCTTCCGCCCTCACGTCCACTCAATTTGCATGCGCAGTATTAATTGACCATCAATGAAGTGAACGACATTACACGCGTCAAATTATAACATGGGGTGGATCTTGGTACAAAATTGCGTTCGCCCGTGTACCCGCGTGTGCGTGCGAGGAATGAGTGCGTGCATGGCACGCGTGCACTTCTTCGCTTCATGCATGTACCGCCAGTATGGCTCAGGGAGGACGAGTACATTCTTCTGGAACCAGCAGCACATCACTGTGATCAATCCACGCAAGGAGGTCGCGACAACGCCTAGACATGTGCCACGTGGCTTCATGAACTGTAAGAGAGACACTGTGTAGCGTGCCATTGGTATTCTAATTTACGTGTTTTGCACATACTCGAAGTACTAGTAAGGTACACGTGCATTGCACGCATCAGATTTTGCAACCAAATTATGAATAAATACCACACTATAACTTGTAAGCTTTGAGTCATATATGCCTGATGTAGCGCTTCGTTTAATTCTTATAGTTCATCTCATTCAAAATCAATTAGTTTTTATAAAAAATCTAAGAACGCGGGAATAGGAAAAACATGGGATTATAGTGGAATGTCGTCTTGAATCCTACAGGATTGTACGAGTGTTTGATTGTGCATAGAAAAAACGCAGAATTCTTTCAAAGAGGTTTGAGTGGATGGGATGTTTCCTATGAAATCTAGTGCAAATGAATCATATGGAAAAATTCCTATGGTTTACAATCCTACGAATCAAACAACCAAGATAGGAAAAATTCCTAATGATTAGAATCCTCCAAAATTCCTTTGAGAATCCTTTGAATAAAAGAAGCCCTTAATCTATTTTATGATTCATGGAATTGTACGTTGTAAAGCATAAAGTAAAAACTAATAATGGCAATTCAACTAGAAAAATGTTTGGGCAGTTATGATACGGAAGATTCTAGAACAAAAGAGAACCACTGTTGTTTTGAGGTTTGTGCATTATGCTTAAGTTCAACCATGGAGTCTGCTAGATTGTACATGCGGGAAAATCCGGCGGGGGGCTATAGATGGTGTGAGGGGCCGAGTGGAGGGAGACTATGAAGGAATGCACAAGTGCGAGATCGATATTTAGAGAGAGAGAGGGCGAACACGTGCGCTGATGCGCACAGTGGCGGAGCCATGAAAAATAAATGAGCTAGGGGGCCAAGCATTGCTAATCCTTTACGAGGAGGGTCAATTCATGAACTTAAACCATTTTTAGCAGCAATTGTCTAATGATCACATTCATATTAGCCTTGATATATAGTGATGTTAGGGGGGAGGGGGCAGGGCCCTTACTGCCCCCTGTCTTCGCCATTGTGCATGCGTCCGAGAGATGAAGCGGAAGGCATGGATGATGAGAGGGGGACGTTGGATACATAATTAATGTGGGTGTATTAGCTATATATGTTAATCCTATATAGAGAGCTATAGATTGATCGATGTGGACGTGGGAAAGAGGGTGAGACCTCACTGGATATATCGATTGATCGGTTTGTGTGGAAAACTATGAAAGACCTAGCTATATACACACATACATAGAGGAACATCGATCGTTGAGCATGCACGCGTGAGAGATAAAGAATGCCCGATATGATGGAGAGGGGGATGTGTGTTGGTGTGTGCCTTCATGGGAGACCGACCTAAAGAAAAAGATTGCATGCGTGCGATGGATAATGCCGACTGGTAGTGTGTGTGCATGCATGCATGAGAGAAAGTTAGTGGTACAATTATAAAGAGAAGACTACTGTGTGGGTGTAAAAGAATAGCTGAGGTCACAATCAATGTAAAGTTGAATTCAAATATTTGAATAAGAGATCCTGATGTTTGAAACCCATGCATGCATGAATATAACGGAGATCTGCGCGGTGTGGTTTGGAAACGAGCATGTTGTAATGTATACACATTCAACAAGGTCAGACTGATTTGAATTTGAGATACCGATGTAAGACATCATTTGGCCACGTCGCATCCGTGCATGGACACACTATTCTAATTGGAGATGATGGGTGGCTTTTGCATCACATATCTATATCTATACCCCTATATATATATATATATATTATATTATATATATTTTTTATATTGTGTGCGGGTAACTTTAACTTTAAAAGATGGTCGTTGGATGAGGCGAATCCGATGGTCCAAAGATGGCAAATTTGAGCACTACTGGCCATTGGATATCATCTAGATTCCACCATATTTCGCCACATGTATAATCTAGAAGACTCCATGGTTGAACTTAAGCATAATGCACAAACATCAAAACACAAGCACTTCTTATTTGTTCTAGAATCTTCCGTATCAGAATTGCCCAAATATTTTTCTACATGATTTGCCATTATTTGTTTTTTACTTTATGTCTTACGACACACAATTCCATGAATCTTAAAATAGATTAGCTTTATTATAAAAACTAGATTATTTTGAATGAAATGAACTATAAGAATTAAACAAACATCTACATCATGCATATATGACTCAAATCTTGCATTCTATAATGTGGTACTTATTCATAATTTGGTTGCCAAATCTCATGCGTGCAATGCACATGTACCTTACTCTAGTCTAAATGGTGTTTGTGTGTGTGTTGTGCGTGTTAAGGTGCAAATTGTCTTTTTTGGGTACATGTTAAGCTTGTTCTTTCGAAATTTCAAGCCGCGCCTTGTTATGCCGAAAATTCAAGCTAGCGTCTCTATCTATCGTGCTGCGAAACTCCCGCCTCTTCAACCCGCGCCTTGTTAGCCCAAAATATTTAAGATATATCTTTGTCTCGTTGTGCTCCGACAACTCCCTCCATCTCAACCCGCGCCTTGCTTCCGAAATTACAACGCGCGCGAAAACTCCCACCTCTTGTGAAATCCCGACACGCGAAATGCCTGTGGTACCCCTGAACCGAAAGAACCGCCTCAAATCGGTGGGGGTACTTTTGTAACTTACCCCACATTTCGGACAAGCGCGTCTCTAAGCCATGGTTCCCCACTGCCATCCCATCCGTGCACCCATTCATACACCGAGGCCGCGAAAACCCGCGACGAAACCCCACACCCTGCTCCGTCCGCCACCCAGCCGGAGCCTCTTCCCCGACGACGTCGTCCACAGCAACACCTCGACGTCCCTCATCCACCGTACCGGATGAGGATCCGTCATCGATCTCATCGTCCCGCCGGTTCAGCCACCCCATCCTCCACCTCCAAGGAGCTGCCCTGACGTTCCCCTCGTCTTTCGCGCCACCTCCATTCCCACACCGCCGTCTTCACTGGCACCACCGGAAGAGCATCATCGTAACCGTTTCCTCGGATGAAGCCGCGGCCTAATCGGTGCCACCAAAGAGGTTGTACACTAATCGCCGCATTTTCTTCTTGATTCGATCTCACGGTGCTGCCGGCGCTCGGTCCCGAGCCGACACGGCGCGGCTCCATCCACGGCGGCGTCGCCGGCCACATCCCCCAAGGCGTCGCTCCCTCGGCGGCGATGTCCACATCAGTAGGACCTGCTGCTGCTTTAGCTCTCGCTCGCGCTGCTGCTCTGCTCTTGCTTGCGGTCCCCTGTCTGGTCTGCTCTTGCTATTGCTCTTGCTCGCGCTGCTGCTCTCGCTCTTGCTCTTCCTTGCGATGCTGCTCCGATTTAACTACACTTCACTCTGATGCTGCCGGGGTGAAGGAAGAACCAGCCGCAGTGGGGAGGGGGGCTCGCCGGAGAGGTACCCCACTATCTATCTTAGGGTTCAGGATGGGGGCGGTGGTCGCCGGTGGTGGCGGGGCGTTGGCGAGGCGGTGGCGTGGGGATCGCCGGAGAAAAAGCTCGGCAGGGGGGCTAGAGGGATGGCCAGGGCGGCGGCGGACCGATGGTGGGGAGTGTTTTCGGGGCGGGCGGGGCGGCGGGGGGCTGCTGTTTGGCCGGCTCAGGGGTGGAGGTTGAAGATGAACCGCATGCCCTTGATTTCGTATCCAACGACTACAAAATAGACTGACCAGAGATGAAAAAGTCAGTCGACCGATGTGTAGCCTCACCTTGCTAGTGCGTTCAGTTTTGACAGTAAAATTCAGTTTCGACAGCACAATTCAGTTTCGATAGTTAAGTTCAGTTTCGACAGTTAAGTTCAGTTTCGGCAGTTAAATTCAGTTTCGATAGTTAAGTTCAGAGATGAGCGGCTGATGTATTTTACATCTAGCACTTTGTGTTTATGTATTTTTCGTCATGTATTGGAGATGCTATTAGAATTCCACTCAGGTTAACGTTGTTTGTTGTCTCTCTTGTCCTGCTTCAGCCTCGGCTTCGTACAACTCACCGGAGCTGCTCCAACGACGAAACCCTCCATCACAGCGGAGCAGTACCTTGGGCTCCATCTCCAGACGCCTAAGATCTTCTTCCCCTCCTCCGACAGCCAAGTCAGCCGGAGCATCCTCACCGGCCAACCCAATCACGCTGAGATCGACATGGCTTCGCCAAAGAGGTTGTACACTTGTTGCATCTCTTTTTTACTCTACATGTTATATATATTGTCCACTGAGCACTCGTAGTAACAGGAAATATGATTATTTTATCCTACTATATGACAAGAAGTGATGTACCAGGCAACTTAGCTATCCGTGATGGACTCTCTTGAACGCCATCATTATTTATCTCTGCGCATTTGAGCTGTGCATTTGTCGATGGGCCTGGGAGTTGAGCTAGTATGGCAGTGCCCTGGGTCCAAAGTAATAGAAGTAGCACAAAAACATTTTTTTAGTGTAGGATTTTCCTTGCTCAAGCCTGCCTACTAGAATCGCCAGTGCTTGAAAGGAAAAGTGAATGAAAAACATCGGAATTGGAAAGTTTCCTATGGTACTACTTTTCATGAATTTGGTGCGAAGGAATGGAGCAAAGGAAAACTGTAGGATTTGTTCCTTTAGTGTCTCCTTGAAAGAAAAACCATAGGAATTCTAATTTCCACTTCTCCTCTTTTTCATATTTCTATTCATCAAGCACAAGACTAAGAGATAGTAGCACAATAGCATTATAACCGTACATTTTCTTATGGTTTGACTTAATCTCACCATGCTTTTTTGCATCCTATGATCTTCCAATTGTTGTGAATCAAACACCCAGATTGGCAGAAATCCTGTGTTTTTAAATTCTCTGTTTTGCACGTGCATTCCTATCCTATTCGTGTCTATTTCCTATCCCTGCATTGTTAGAATCCTCAAATTCAAACAAGCCCTTACTCAATTACTTCTGTTACAGATATGTGTCAAAGAAAACCTTGTGTGGTTTGTCCTGCTCCTGCGGTGCTGTGTTCCACCCCAGCTCAGCTGCTCCAACAACGGAAGGGTTCACCACAGCAGGGATCCGCTCTCCAGACTGTCTTTCGCCATCTCAGATCTTCTTCCCCGCCGCCGGTAGCCACGGCAACTGCATTACCATCATCAACTGAGCAGATGACCTTGAGGACTACACGTGTCCGCAAGAGAGATCGCACTCTTCCGTGTCTGCTTACGTTATGTGTCGCTTAATATGATGACATGCTACATTATCGTCGTGTTCACCTATTAGACTCCGAGTCAGGTCCAAACTAATGCTGAAACTTGAGTTTTTAAATGGTTGTGGGGTACATATTGGGGCAGCAATCAGTACTATCTGTCTACTATCTGGTTAATCTCCGGTGTCTACTATGAGTTTCATGTTGGGTGCAAAAAAACATTAAAGGAGCCATTATCTGTATTTTTTAACTAAAGCTATTATCTGCCTGCTATCATTGGTTTTGGGTCTATCCACAGTTTGTTACCGTCACTCTGGATTTGTGCATGCACTCCTTACATAATCTCACTATGTTTTATTCCTATGCATGCCAGTTATTGTACACAATGGAACTGATCATGTAGAGCAAAAGAGATGAGCCTTGCATGGAAATAAAATTTCATGCAAACGTCGTTCCATGGTGGGCGCAAAGGCAGCCCCCCTCCACCCATTTCGGATCGTAATCAAGAGGAAGATAACTGTTATGAGGGGGATTCAGAAGGAGAAGACCACTCCTATTTACCCCATGAGGTCTTCGCTCTAACTTGGCATGCTGATGTTGGTAATATCATGCATATGGTGCCTTGCATTGCTTACTGTATACATTAAAGATGTCATCTGCTTAGTTTAGACATGCTTTGTGTCAATGCCATCTGTTTAGTTTCTTTATCGTATATGTGAATCATGCAATGCCATCTTGTTTAGCCAGGCATCATATATGTGAATTTTGCAATGCCACCCTGGTTAGCCAGTCATCTTATATGTGAATTATATTATGCCATCATTTTTTATTACGTGTTTAATTTTTCAACAATTTTAGTACATTCAATTACTCTTCCTATGCATCAGCCATTTGGCACGGTCATGGAAAAATCTGGAGTGGAAACAAGGTCTTTAGAGCAGACAATGCTATCTGATGAAGCACATGTCTTGCTGGTTACCGATAGCTCCTCAGAGGAGGATTCAGAGACAGATGATCAATCATATTCCCGCCTGAGGTGCATGCCCTAACTTGGCAGGGTTATGTTGCTCATATCGTGCGTATGGTATCTCGCATTGCTATGTCATTTGCTTAGTTTAGACATGCTTTGTGTGAATGCCACCTGTTTAGTGTCTAATTACCATATATGTGAATTATGCAATGCCATCTTGTTGCAAGACATTATATATGTGAATTATGCAATGTTATCTTGTTGCAAGGCATTATGTATGTGAATTATGCAATGCCATGCTGTTTAGGCAAGCATCATATATGTGAATTATATCATGCCGTCCTTTTTTTTGTATTTCTCATTGCTTTTGTCGACAATGTTTGTATATTCAACTACTCTTTCTGTGCATCAGCCATTTGAATTGGTGATGGAGAAATCAGGAGTGAAAACAAGGTCTTCAGAGCAGACAATGCTACCTGCTGAAGCAGATATCTTGCTGTTACAGATAGCTCTTCAGAGGAGGATTCAGAGGCAAATGACCAGTCCCATTATCCCCCTGAGGTGTATGCTCAAACTTGGCAGGGTTATATTACTCATATAATGCATATGTTGTATTGCAATGCTTAGTTTTTACATCATATACACAATATTGAATGCCATCTCCTTAGTTTACACACCATATATGTGATTGCCCTCTGCTCACTTCCTTAGTATATAAATCATATATTTGAATTATGTCATGACATGATGTTTACATAGACAGCATGTATCTGAATTATGGCATGCCAACCCATTTTCTAAAGACATAATATAGTTATATCATCTCATCCTGTTTATAGTCATCATATTTAAATTATGTCATTCTATCCATGAATTATATCATGCCATCATGTTTCCATCGACGACATGTTTGTGATTTATGGCATGCCAACCACTTTGATAGACACATCATATAGTTATATCATGTCATCCTGTTTACATAGTCATCATATTTTGAAGTATGTCATTCTATCCTATTTAGTTAGCCATCATACATGTGAAATTGTGTCATGCTATCCTGTTTAATTAGCCATCATATATGTGAAATTATGTGCTATTCTGTTTGCTTAGACAACATAAATGTGAATTATTTCATGCCCTGTTTTCTTCCCTACTATCTATTGCACCTGTCTATCTTACAATGTCTGTACATTCAATTACTTTTCTTGTTTATCATCCATTTCAATTGGAGGGAGTGATGGCAGTATCCGTGGGAGTAAAACACGGTCTTCAGAAAAGATCATGCTACCTGTCGATGCAGATAGAACCACGGTTGTACTTGCCCAAGAACCAGCCCCACCACACATAACCCACACTCATGCAGATTGTATCCCTACCCAGTTGGACAGAGAACCAACTACACCCCTTCTAACCCCAACCCCAACAGATAGACACCCAGTTCCCATTGACACAACACCGTCTCCACCACAGAGCACCCAAACACGAGCAGTTAGTAAGGCAACTGCAGTGCCCAAATCACGAGGACCACCACTCTGAACCCGAAGTCAACGCTTAAAGCAGCAGAAGAAGAATTGTTCTCAGGTCAGGTTCCGTAGCTATGGTTCATACTACTTTGCTCTTGCATCACTGTATTTACTGATACCAACTAATTTCAAATTTGAAGGATGCAATTGAAACTCCAATGGCGCAACAGGTATGTTTTAAACCTGTTTCTTCAACGTGTTTGGCTGTTTGCTGTTGTAACTTGCTCTATGTTGATTTCAGTTTCAATTGAATAAACAATTATGTTCTCATGCCATGCACATTACAAGTGTTGTTATTGCTGTGTAGTTTCCCACACTTATATTCTGTCTATGCTGCTTTGTCTTAAATAGATATGATTCGAACTGTATCTATCTTGATTTGGCAACATAAACTAGAATGATATAGACCATATAGTGACCATACTACAAAGATATATGTTTGTTTCATGCTGTTATCCTGTCCACCTTACTACTGAACTGGTTTACCAAAATGAGTTTCATATACTACATTGTAAACTTGAGATGTGTTTGTTTGTTTCTCTTTTAGAACGCGGATAAAATATTTGAGAAGAGTACCCTGTTATGCAATGGTAAAGGAAGTAATGCAGATAAGGTTCAAGATAATGAGACATCCCTGTTGGTCTCCAAGAAAGCTGATAAAAACTATATTGAAGACACTAAGACAACCTCAAAGTCCTGTCTTGATGTAGTGTTCGAGTTACTGGCTACCACTGCTGGCACCAGCTCTTCGAACTCATTGCCTGAATCAGTTCGGCTTCTTGAGTCTCAACTTCAAGTTGAAAGACATCGATCAGATGTTATGCGATAGGAAGCCGAAGGACTGAGGAAGTCCATGCAGAATTCAGATGCATACTTTCTGGTGCAACAGCAAGCGCTGGAGGACTTAAGTGCCAAACAAGAGAAACTTAATAAGCTTGATAAGCATCTTGCCAGCATTATGGGTACCCAGGATATTGTTTCTTGAGCTCTTCTGAAGTGGTTTTAGTTCTGGACTTGTTTTGCTGCGACGTTTATATGCTGCTGTGTTCCCTATATTTGCACTGGTGGCGAACTTTGATGCCCAGTGGATGTAATATGTGTAATAGCCGTCATAGCCTAGTGTAAGTTGCTTGCTTATTTATTTCCTTGTTGTCTTGTTTATTCGTTTGCTTGTAGTTAGTGCAGTTCTTTTCTGCGGTTTGCTAGTGGCTGCAATAACCTATTTTTTAAAACTAGGCCACAATAACCATGGGCTAATATTTACTAGTGACACTGGGCCTCCTACGGGCCGTAGAAATAGTGGGCCTTCTACGGGCCGTAGAAACAGTGGGCCTTCTATGGGCCGTAGAAACAGTGGGCCTTCTACGGGCCGTAGAAACAATGGGCCTTCTACGGGCCATAGAAACAATGGGCCTTCTACGGGCCGTATCATCAATGGGCCTTCTGCGGGCCGTATCATTAATGGGCCTTATACGGGCCATATGATCGATTGGCCAAACATGGGCCAAACAGACTGCATTCTGGCCGTAAACGGGCTAGAGTTGGAATCGTCCGTTCATGGGCCGACCATAACGGGCCATCGTTAATAGGCCGTATTTGATGACGCTATGAAAACAGCCCAACGTATTAACGGACCACAAATGGGCCGACTGTAACCACGGGCTGAATTTGGCCCACAAGCAGAAAATGACAGTAACGGGCCGTAAGTAAACGAATGCTGGAAATGAGCCCAAGAATAAATGGGCTCTGAGAAGGCCGAAAGATAACATGGGCTGGAGACGGCCCAACAGAATAACGGGCCGTTAATGGGTATAAAGTGATACACTATTCATTACGGGCCTGTTTCACCACGGGCCGTTAATGGGTGTAAAGTGACACACTGTTCATTACGGGCCAGTTTCAGCACGGGTCGCTAATGGGCCAAGAGTTACAAAGGGCCTCATATGGGCCGAAAGACGGCATGGGCTATACATGGGCCAGAAGTGAAAATGGGCTGGAATCATATTGGACGGCCCAGATGACGCTACTGGGCCTAATTCGGATAGGGCGTAACGGGCCTTGGGTTAGCGAGCTGTAAATGGGCTATATGCGAACAAGCCGTTAACAGGCTTTCCATGGGTCGGCCCGCCTGCTTTTGACCAAGTCAAATGGGCCGGCCTTTTCACAGGAATGGGCCACTGTTGGGTCGTGCCACGTGTCGACGTATCATAGGCACCTTCTGTCCAGTGAGTGGATGACATTTGTCCCAACGATGAGCCGACAAGTGTTCCTCTAGCCAATGATGATTTTACACGTGGAAAATCCCCATTGGTCGGGGCTGTTAATGGGTTATCGGATCCAAAACCCGACCCGATAGCTTAACGGCGTTCCGTTACGGTGGATGACACGTGTCGGTCACCCTTGACGAAAGCACTTCTGCGATGCGCGATTTATTGTCATGGAAGTGGACACTTCCGTGATGATAATTTTGGTAATGTCATGGAACACTTCTACGACAGCACATGTATGACTATCTTGATTCTGTCATAAATTTGTCATGGATGTACATGCATGAGAAAAAAGCGACCTACTGTGACAAACACGTATCATCACAGAAGTGTATTTTTTTGTACTGACACTTGTGGGTCATCACGTCCACATATGCTTCAACTGTCTTGCCGATTTGTTTTTCCAAGCATGTTAGAATCATGTGTTGGTAAGTGGCACCAGCGTTTTTAAGCCCAAAAGGCATAGTGTTGAAACAGAAAGGCCCGTACGGGGTGATGAACGCCATCGCGGCTTGGTCAGAGTCCTTCATTTTAATCTGATGGTATCCATGTTGGGGAACGTAGCATGCAATTTCAAAAAAATCCTACGCTCATGCAAGATCTATCTAGGAGATGCATAGCAACGAGAGGGGGAGGTTGTGTCCACATACCCTCGTAGACCGAAAGCGGAAGCATTTGACAATGCAGTTGATGTAGTCGAACTTCTTGTCGTTCCGATCGATCAAGCACCGAACATACGACACCTCCGAGTTCTGCACACGTTCAGCTTGATGACGTACCTCGAACTCTTGATCTAGCAAAGTGTCGAGGGAGAGTTTCGTCAACATGATGGCATGGTGACGGTGATTGTGAAGTGATCCGCGCAGGGCTTCGCCTAAGCACTACGACAATATGACGGAGGCGTAAACTGTGGAGGGGGGCGCCACACACGGCTAGGAATCAATGTTATGTGTTCTAGCGGTGCCCCCCTCATATGTATAGGTTGGAGGGGAGGAGAGGAAGCCAAGGGGTGCCCCGAGTAGGAGGAATTGTACTTGGGCGCCTCCCAATTCGGCCCCCCTTCCATATCCATCCGGAGGGGGAAGGAAGGAGGAGGGAGGAGGGAAGGAAGGGGGAGGCCGAATCCCTCCCCTTCCTTCCCCTTCCCCTCTTTCCTTCCCCCTTATTTCGGCCTACATGGGGCGCACCAGCCCCTTAGGGGCTGGTCTGTCCCCCTCTTGGCCCATTAAGGCCCATGTAGTTGCCGGGGGGATGCCCGGAACCCCTTCCGGTGACCCGATATGCACCCGGTACCCCCGAAACACTTCCGATGTCCGAATACCATCGTCCTATATATCAATCTTTACCTCTCGACCATTTCGAGACTTTTCGTCATGTCCGTGATCTCATCCGAGACTTCGAACAATATTCGGCCACCAAATCACATAACTCATGTAATACCAAATCATCATCGAACATTAAGCGTGCGGACCCTATGGGTTCGACAACTATGTAGACATGACCGAGACACCTCTCCGGTCAATAACCAACAGTGGAACATGGATGCTCATATTGGTTCCTACATATTCTACGAAGATCTTTATTGGTCGTACCGTAATGACAACATACGTTATTCCCTTTGTCATCGGTGTGTTACTTGCCCGTGATTCAATCATCGGTATATTCATACCTAATTCAATCTTGTTACCAACAAGTCTCTTTACTCATTTCGTAATACATCATCCCGTAAATAACTCATTAGTCACACTGCTTGCAAGGCTTACCATGATGTGTATTACCAAGAGGGCCCAGAGATACCTCTCCGATACTCGGAGTCAAATCCTAATCTCGATCTATGCCAACCCAACAAACACCTTCGGAGATACATGTAGAGCATCTTTATAATCACCCAGTTACATTGTGACGTTTGATAGCACACAAGGTATTCCTCCGATATTCGGGAGTTGTATAATCTCATAGTAAAAGGAATATGTATATGACATGAAGAAAGCAATAGCAATAAAACTGAACGATCAATATGCTAAGCTAACGGATGGGTCTTGTCCATCTCAACATTCTCCTAATAATGTGATCATGTTCATCAAATGACAACACATTTCTATGGTTAGGAAACTTAACCATCTTTGATTAACGAGCTAGTCTAGTAGAGGCTCACTAGGGACACGGTGTTTTGTCTATGTATCCACACATGTATCAAGTTTCCGGTTAATACAATTCTAGCATGAATAATAAGCATTTATAATGATATAAGGAAATATAAGATAACAACTTTATTATTGCCTCTAGGGCATATTTCCTTCAGTCTCCCACTTGCACTATAGTCAACAATCTAGTTCACATCGCCATTTGATTTAATAGCAATAGTTCACATCGCCATGTGACCAACACCCAAAGGGTTCACTAGAGTCAATAATCTAGTTGTAACATCCCAAATTTTCAATTTGGAATGTTATACATAAGATCATCAAAGCATATCATATTTTATTTTGCCTTTGGTTTGATCCTAGAAATTTCTACGCAACTCAAGGACCCACGGAGAGAGTTGGGAAATTCATTATTTTCATATTTGAGTTTTCTCAAATTTTGAGAATAGGATCATTTGATTTTTATTATTTTATCATCAATTATTTCTATTACAAAAATATTAGAGAGGGAATAAAATGACTTTCCCAAAATAAAGAAATATTGAGGATTTAATAATAAAATCAAATAAGATTTTATTTCGGAGTTTTTCGTTATTATATTCGAATTTAGGAAAAATGCGCGTTTTTCAAAATTTCATTTAGGCCCCAAATAAATGTTCAGTTTGTGCGGCTTGATTTTAGAAGCCCGGGAAAATTTATTTCGGGATTTTTGGAGTCCGTTTAGTATTTCTTTTTATTTTTCTTCTGCGCGTAATTATTAAAAAAAACGAACCGACCTAACGGGCCGTGTCCGACCCGGACTCCTGGCCCGGCCGGCTTTATAAGCGGGGGGGGGGGGGGGGGAGGCCCAGCCGAACCTCAGCCCGCGCGCCTTGGAAACCCTAGCCCCGCGCCGCCCGCCGCCGCCAGCGCCGCCGTCGCTGTCGCCGCCGCCCGCCGCCTCGCCTACCCGCCACCGAGGTCGCCTCGAAATCCGCACCATTTTTTTAAGTCGCGGTTTTATTTTTTTATTTTTAGTTTCGTCTTTTTTAAATAGATCGGTTTTTCCGATTTATATAATTAGCGAGCGTTCGTCCGTTCGTTCGTTCTAGCGAACGTTCGTCGTTTTTCTTTTTCTCGAATTTAATCCGCGATTTTCTGATCGCGATTCCTGATCCGATTTTCATTTTAGTATAACTTTTCGCTCGTTTATCGGAATCAGGCGATTCAAGCGCCTGGAGTTTCGTCTCGAAACCCTCTATCCGTTTAACCAACTTAAACAAGTTTTTGCTACTGTAAAAATTGCCCTAGATCCAGATTAGTAGAACGAAGTTGTTTTCTTTCGCTGTTTGACTTTCGTTGCTTCATTCGATTTGATTCTTTTTGCAAACCGGAGTTCTTAAGTTGAACCTTCTGGTTAGATCTCTTATTCGAGTTTTACCTGTGCATTAGATGAGTACTTATTGTGTGCATGTTTGTTTGCGATAGAGTACCCGGAGTGCGCCGCCTGTTACTTCGAATCGCTAGGTTTCGCGGATCATCAGCATGGCAAGTAACACTTTGATCATACCTTTTCTACTACCCAGTTTTATTGCATTAGATCAATCCTCACACGTTGCATGATTATGATCTAATTAAATTGTGGGATGGGAAGTAGTTGAGGTAGTACCTATTACCTGTTTATTATCAAACCTTTGGGAGTTACTTCTACGTTTGCCTATTATGCTATGCTATGCTAGTAGACGTGGATTGGGTGAGTGATATCCATGACAGATGTGAGTTTGTTAATTAAGGGTTTATCTAAGGTGGCAACTTAAACACACATCTGGGTGGATTGAGGTACCTGGGTATTCCAGGATTGCCTGTTTTTCTTTATGGACCGCCACCCAAGCCCAAAGGGATCATGATATTTTTCATACTAGAAACTTCCGTGTGCAGCCACAAGCTATTATGGGCTCTAGCATAGTTGATTAAGTCGTGCGAACTCTTACAGGGTAGACTAGCAGATGTAGGGGAAAGTAGGTGTAACGGTCTATCCATCATAAGGTGCTAGCGCTTCTGAAAGACTATGTCTCGGTCATCCGTCTTCTCAAACACCATGTAGTGCGAGAAACCAAACGGAGGCGATCGAGTCTTGTGGGGAAAAGTGCGCAAACCTCTGCAGAGTGTATAAACTAATGATGGTTAGCCGTGTCCCCGGTTATGGACGTTTTGAGTATCTAGTACTTGGATTATCATGTGAATCTCAACATGTTACTCTAAATTAATTTTTGTTGGGTTTTGTTTAATGATCATGCTTAATTGGGATTGAGAATGCTGTCAACCATTCTCAATGTTTAGCAACTACCATGATAGTTAAATAAAATTTATTCCTTTGATGTAGGGAAAAATTGGCTTTACGCAAAACTGTAACCATAGAGCTTTCCACCAGCCAAATATGCATATAGTTTAGCTGTTTCATTCCATTATTCTCTATGTCTTACTTTGCCAGCATATTCCATGTGCTGACCTGTTTCGGGCTACAACGTTGATGTTGCAGACTTTTCAGACGACGATTTTGGAGTTTTTAGGTCGTGGTTCTATACTCAGTGATGTCGTTGGAGTTGATGGACTCACTTATCTTCCAAGCCTTCCGCTATTATAGTTATTAGATGGCCTTAAGCCATATTTATTGTAATAAGTTCTCTATTGAGACACTCGATGTAATAAGTGTGTGATTGCTACTTTGTTATAAATCCTCCGAGTACTGTGTGGTGTCAGCATTGCTGATCCAGGGATGACACCTGAGCACAGAGATCAGACCATTTGAGGTCTGGTCGCTACACTAGTTCACATCGCTATGTGATTAACACCCAAAAGGTACTAAGGTGTGATCATGTTTTGCTTGTGAGAGAGGTTTAGTCAACAGGTCTGTCACATTCAGATCCGTATGTATTTTGCAAATTTCTATGTCTACAATGCTCTACATGGAGCTACTCTAGCTAATTGCTCCCACTTTCAATATGTATCCAGATTGAGACTCAGAGTCATCTGGATCGATGTAAAATCTTGCATCGACGTAACTCCTTATGATGAACTCTTTATCACGTCCATATCCGAGAAATATTTCCTTAGTCCTCTAAGGATAATTTTTGACCGCTGTCCAGTGATCTACTCCTGGATCACTGTTGTACCCCCTTGCCAAACTCATGGCAAGGTACACAATAGGTGTGGTACACAGCATGTCATATCGTATAGAACCTATGGCTGAGGCATAGAGAATGACTTTCATTCTCTCTCTATCTTCTGCCGTGGTCAGGCTTTGACTCTTACTCAACTTCACACCTTGTAATACACGCATGAACCCTTTCTTTGATTGATCCATTTTGAACTTCTTCAAAAGTTTATCAAGGTATGTGCTTTGTGAAAGTCCAATTAAGCGTCTTAATCTACCTCTATAGATCTTGATGCCTAATATATAAGCAGCTTCACCGAGGTCTTTCATTGAAAAACTTTTGTTCAAGTATCCTTTTATGCTTTCTAGAAATTCTACATCATTTCCAATCAACAATATGTCATCCACATATAATATTAGAAATGCTACAGAGCTCGCACTCACTTTCTTGTAAATACAAGCTTCTCCGAAAGTCTGTATAAAACCATATGCTTTGATCACATTATCAAAGCATATATTCCCACTCCGAGATGCATGCATCAGTCCATAAATGGATCGCTGGAGCTTGCACACTTTGTTAGCACTTTTAGGATCGACAAAACCTTCTGGTTGCATCATATACAACTCTTCTTTGAGAAGTCCATTAAGGAATGGAGTTTTGACGTCCATTTGCCAGATTTCATAATTCTAAAATGCGGCAATTGCTAACATGATTCGGACAGACTTAAGCATCGCTAATGGTGAGAAGGTCTCATCGTAGTCAACTCCTTGAATCTTGTCAAAAACCTTTCGCAACAAGTCGAGCTTTGTACACAGTAACATTACCATCAGCGTCAGTCTTCTTCTTGAAGATCCATTTATTCTCTATGGCTCGCCGATCCATTTATTCTTGAAGATGCTTGCACAAGTAATTTGGCTAGCTCTTCCCCCATAGCTTGTCGTTTGGGTTCGGAAAATCGCCGCAGCTTTTGTTTGATTGGTTTGAACCCTTTGATTATGTTGAGGCTATGTTCGGCGAGTCTATGTGGGATCCCAGGCATGTCCGAAGGGTGGCAGGCGAAGATATCTCAATTTTCTCGTAGGAATGGGCGTAAAGCAGCATCTACTGTTGGATCCAGCTGTGCTCCGATGGACGCTATTTTATTAGGATCCGTTGGGTGTACTTGAAATTTAACTATTTCATCTGCTGGCTTGAAAGAGGTGGATTTAGGTCTCTTGTCGAGTATTACATCATCCTTGCCCACCTTGGATCATAGGGTGGTTAGTGAAGGAAATATGCCCTAGAGGCAATAATAAAGTTGTTATTTATATTTCCTTATATCATGATAAAAGTTTATTATTCATGATAGAATTGTATTAAACAGAAACTTAGTACATGTGTGAATACATAGACAAACAAAGTGTCACTAGTTTGCCTCTACTTGACTAGCTCATTGAATCAATGATGGTTATGTTTCCTAACCATAGACATGAGTTGTCATTTGATTAACGGGATCACATCATTAGAGAATGATGTGATTGACTTGACCCATCCGTTAGCTTAGCATGATGATCGTTTAGTTTGTTGCTATTGCTTTCTTCATGACTTATACATGTTCCTATGACTATGAGATTATACAACTCCCGAGTACCGGAGGAATACTTTGTGTGCTACCAAACATCACAACATAACTGGGTGATTATAAAGGTGCTCTACAGGTGTCTCCGATGGTACTTGTTGAGTTGGCATAAATCGAGATTAGGATTTGTCACTCCGATTGTCGCAGAGGTATCTCTGGGCCCTCTCGGTAATGCACATCACTATAAGCCTTGTAAGCAATGAAACTAATGAGTTATTTGTGGGATGATGTATTACGGAACGAGTAAAGAGACTTGCCGGTAACGAGATTGAACTAGGTATTGAGATACCGACGATCGAATCTCGGGCAAGTAACATACCGATGACAAAGGGAACAACGTATGTTTTTATGCGATTTGATCGATAAAGATCTTCGTAGAATATGTAGGAACCAATATGAGCATCCAGGTTCCGCTATTGGTTATTGACCGGAGACGAGTCTCGGTCATGTCTACATAGTTCTCGAACCCGTAGGGTCCGCACGCTTAAAGTTCGGTGACAATCGGTAAAATGAGTTTATGTGTTTTGATGTACCGAAGGTAGTTCAGAGTCTCGGATATGATCACGGACATGACGAGGAGTCTCGAAATGGTCAAGACATAAAGATTGATATACTGGAAGCCTATATTTGGACATCGGAATGGTTTCGGGTGAAATCGTGATTTTACCGGAGTGCCGGGGGGGGGGGGGGGGTTACCGGAACCCCCCCGGGGGTTAATGGGCCTTGTTGGGCCCTAGTGGAGAGAGAGGGGCCGGCTAGGGCAGGACCCTGTGCCCCCTCCCCTTTAGTCTGAATAGGACAAGGAAGGGGGGCGTTACCCCCCTTGCCTTTCCCCTCTCCCACTCCTTCCTTCCCCCTCCTAGTGGGACTAGGAAAGGGGAGTCCTATTCCCACTAGGAGGAGGGCTCCTCCTCTTGGCGTGCCCTGCTAGGGTCGGCCGGCCTTCCCCCTTGCTCCTTTATATATGGGGGCAAGGGGGAACCCCAAGACACACAAGTTGATCAGTTGATCTTTTAGCCATGTGCGGTGCCCTCCTCCACCAGAATCCACCTTGGTCATATTGTAGCGGTGCTTAGGTGAAGCCCTGCGTCGGTAGCATCATCATCACCGTCATCACACCGTCGTGCTAACGGAACTCTCCCTCGAAGCTCTGCTGGATCAGAGTTCGTGGGACGTCACCGAGCTGAACGTGTGCTAAACTCGGAGGTGCCGTACGTTCGGTACTTGGATCGGTCGGATCATGAAGACGTATGACTACATCAACCGCGTTCTCATAATGCTTCCGCTTACGGTCTACGAGGGTACGTGGACGAAACACTCCCCTCTTGTTGCTATGCATCACCATGATCTTGCGTGTGCGTAGGAATTTTTTGGAATTACTGCGTTACCCAATAGTGGTATCAGAGCCAGGTTTATGCGTATATGTTATATGCACGAGTAGAACACAAAGGAGTTGTGGGCGTGGGTATATACATATTTGTTGTCGTCACTAGTTGATTCTTGATTCAGTGGCATTGTTGGATGAAGCGGCCTAGACTGACATTACGGGTACGCTTACACGAGACTGGTCCTGCCGACGTGCTTCGCACACAGGTGGTTAGTGGGTGTCTGTTTCTCCAGTTTTAGTTGAATCAGTTTCAATGAACAGGGTTCTTTCTGAAGATCAAAAAGCAATCACTATACCGTGTTGTGGTTTTTGATGCGTAGGTAAGAACAGTTCTTGCTCAGCCCGTAGCAGCCACGTAAAACTTGCAACAACAAAGTAGATGACATCTAACTTGTTTTTGCAGGGCATGTTGTGATGTGATATGGTCAGGACATGATGCTAAATATTATTGTATCAGATGATCATGTTTTGTAACACAGTTATCGGCAACTGGTAGGAGCCATATGGTTGTCGCTTTATTGTATGAAATGCAATCGCCATGTAATTTCTTTACTTTATCACTAAGCGGTAGCGATAGTCATGGAGGCAATAGTTGGCGTGACGACAACGATGCTTCGATGGAGATCAAGGTGTCAAGCCAGTGACGATGGTGATCATGACGGTGCTTTGGAGATGGAGATCACGTGCACAAGATGATGATGATCATATCATATCACTTATATTGATTGCATGTGATGTTTTATCTTTTATGCATCTTATTTTGCTTAGATCGACGGTAGCATCATAAGATGATCTCTCACTAAATTTCAAGGTATAAGTGTTCTCCCTGAGTATGCACCGTTGCTATAGTTCGTCGTGCCGAGAAACCACATGATGATCGGGTGTGATAAGCTCTACGTTCACATACAACAGGTGCAAGCCAGTTTTGCACACGCAAAATACTCGGGTTAAACTTGACGAGCCTAGCATATGCAGATATGGCCTCGGAAGACTGAGACCGAAAGGTCGAGCGTGAATCATATAGAAGATATGATCAACATAGTGATGTTCACCATTGAAAACTACTCCATCTCACGTGATGACCGGACATGGTTTAGTTGATATGGATCACATGATCACTTAGATGATTAGAGGGATGTGTGTCTAAGTGGGAGTTCTTAAGTAATATGATTAATTGAACTTTAATTTATCAGGAACTTAGTACCTGATAGTTTTTTGCATGTCTATGTTGTTGTAGATAGATGGCCCGTGCTGTTGTTCCATTGAATTTTAATGTGTTCCTTGAGAAAGCAAAGTTGAAAGATGATGGTAGCAATTACACGGACTGGGTCTGTAACTTGAGGATTATCCTCATTGCTACACAGAAGAATTACGTCCTGGAAGCACCGCTAGGTGCCAAACCCGCTGCAGGAGCAACGCCAAATGTTATGAACGTCTGGTAGAGCAAAGCTGATGAATACTTGATAGTTCAGTGTGCCATGCTTTAGGGCTTAGAACCAGGACTTCAACGACGTTTTGAACGTCATGGAGTATATGAGATGTTCCAGGAGTTGAAGTTAATATTTCAAGCAAATGCCCGGATTGAGAGATATGAAGTCTCCAATAATTTCTACAGCTGCAAGATGGAGGAGAATAGTTTTGTCAGTGAGCATATACTCAAAATGTCTGGGTATAACAATCACTTGATTCAACTGGGAGTTAATCTTCCGGATGATAGTGTCATTGACAGAATTCTTCAATCACTGCCACCAAGCTACAAGAGCTTCGTGATAAACTATAATATGCAAGGGATGGATAAGATAATTCTCGAGCTCTTCGCAATGCTAAAGGCTGCGGAGGTAGAAATCAAGAAGGAGCATCAAGTGTTGATGGCCAACAAGACCACCAGTTTCAAGAAAAAGGGTAAAGGGAAGAAGGGGAACTTCAAGAAGAACGACAAGCAAGTTGTTGCTCAAGTGAAGAAGCCCAAGTCTGGACCTAATCCTGAGACTGAGTGCTTCTACTGCAAAGGGATTGGTCACTGGAAGCGGAACTGCCCAAAGTATTTGGCGGATAAGAAGGATGGCAAGGTGAACAAAGGTATATGTGATATACATGTTATTGATGTGTACCTTACCAATGCTCGCAGTAGCACCTGGGTATTTGATACTGGTTCTGTTGCTAATATTTGCAACTCGAAACAGGGACTACGGATTAAACGAGGATTGGCTAAGGACGAGGTGATGATGCGCATGGGAAATGGTTCCAAAGTCGATGTGATCGGAGTCGGCACGCTACCTCTACATCTACCTTCGGGATTAATTTTAGACCTGAATAATTGTTATTTGGTGCCAGCGTTGAGCATGAACATTATATCTGGATATTGGTTGATGCGAGACGATTATTCATTTAAATCTGAGAAAATGGTTGTTCTATTTATATGAGTAATATATTTTATGGTCATGCACCCTTGAAGAGTGGTCTATTTTTAATGAATCTCGATAGTAGTGATACACATATTCATAATATTGAAGCTAAAAGATGCAGAGTTGATAATGATAGTGCAACTTATTTGTGGCACTGCTGTTTAGGTCATATCGGTGTAAAGCGCATGAAAAAACTCCATTCTGATGGACTTTTGGAATCACTTGATTATGAATCACTTGGTACTTGCGAACCATGCCTCATGGGCAACATGACTAAAACACCGTTCTCCGGAACAATGGAGCGAGCAACAGATTTGATCGAAATCATACATACTGATGTATGTGGTCCGATGAATGTTGACGCTCGCAGCGGGCATCGTTATTTTCTCACCTTCACAGATGATTTGAGCAGATATGGATATATCTACTTGATGAAACATAAGTCTGAAACATTTGAAAAGTTCAAAGAATTTCAGAATGAAGTGGAAAATCGTCGTAACAAGAAAATAAAGTTTCTTCGATCTGATTGTGGAGGAGAATATTTGAGTTACGAGTTTGGTCTTCATTTGAAACAATGCGGAATAGTTTCACAACTCACGCCATCCAGAACACCATAGCGTAATGGTGTGTCCTAATGTTGTAATCATACTTTAGTAGATATGGTACGATCTATGATGTCTCTTATTGATTTACCGCTATCGTTTTGGGGTTATGCTTTAGAGACGGCTGCATTCACGTTAAATGGGGCACCATCTAAATCCGTTGAGACGACGCCTTATGAACTGTGGTTTGGTAAGAAACCAAAGTTGTTGTTTCTTAAAGTTTGGGGCTGCGATGCTTATGTGAAAAAGCTTCAACCTGATAAGCTCGAACCCAAATCGGAGAAATGTGTCTTCATAGGATACCCAAAGGAGACTGTTGGGTACACCTTCTATCACATATCCGAAGGCAAGATATTCGTTGCTAAGAATTGAGTGGGAGGAAAGTAGAACTTGATGAGGTAACTGTACCTGCTCCCTTATTGGAAAGTAGTTCATCACAGAAATATGTTCCTGTGACTCCTACACCAATTAGTGAGGAAGCTAGTGAGGAAGATCATGTAACTTGAGATCAAGTTACTACCGAACCTTGTAGGTCAACCAGAGTAAGAACCGCACCAGAGTGGTACGGTAATCCTGTTCTGGAAGTCATGTTACTTGACCATGACGAACCTACGAACTATGAGGAAGCGATGATGAGCCCAGATTCTGCAAAATGGCTTGAGGCCATGAAATCTGAGATGGGATCCATGTATAAGAAAAAAAGTATGGACTTTGGTTGACTTTCCCGATGATCGGCAAGCCATCGAGAATAAATGGATCTTCAAGAAGAAGACTGACGCTGACAGTAATGTTACTGTCTACAAAGCTCGACTTGTTGCAAAAGGTTTTCGACAAGTTCAAGGAGTTGACTACGATGAGACCTTCTCACCCGTAGCGATGCTTAAGTCCGTCCGAATCATGTTAGCAATTGCCGCATTTTATGATTATGAAATTTGGCAAATGGCTGTAAAGACTGCATTCCTGAATGGATTTCTGGAAGAAGAGTTGTATATGATGCAACCTGAAGGTTTTATCAATCCAAAGGGTGCTAACAAGGTGTGCAAGCTCCAGTGATCCATCTATGGACTGGTGCAAGCATCTCGGAGTTGGAATAAACATTTTGATAGTGTGATCAAAGCATATGGTTTTATACAGACTTTTGGAGAAGCCTGTATTTACAAGAAAGTGAGTGGGAGATCTGTAGCATTTCTAATATTATATGTGGATGACATATTGTTGATTGGAAATGATATAGAATTTCTGGATAGCATAAAAGGATACTTGAATAAGAGTTTTTCAATGAAAGACCTTGGTGAAGATGCTTATATATTGGGCATCAAGATCTATAGAGATAGATCAAGACGCTTAATTGGACTTTCACAAAGCACATACCTTGATAAAGTTTTGAAGAAGTTCAAAATGGATCAGGCTAAGAAAGGGTTCTTGCATGTGTTACAAGGTGTGAATTTGAGTAAGACTCAGTGCCCGACCACTGTAGAAGATAGAGATAAAATGAAAAGTGTTCCCTATGCTTCAGCCATAGGCTCTATCATGCATGCAATGTTGTGTACCAGACCTGATGTGTGCCTTGCTATTAGTTTAGTAGGGAGGTACTGTCGGTGTCAAAACCGGCGGATCTCGGGTAGGGGGTCCCGAACTGTGCGTCTAGGCCGGATGGTAACAGGAGGCAGGGGACACAATGTTTTACCCAGGTTCGGGCCCTCGTGATGGAGGTAAAACCCTACATCCTGCTTGATTAATATTGATGATATGGGTAGTACAGGAGTAGATCTACCACGAGATCGGAGAGGCTAAACCCTAGAAGCTAGCCTATGGTATGATTGTATGTTATGGTTGTTGTCCTACAGACTAAAACCCTTCGGTTTATATAGACACCAGAGAGGGTTAGGGTTACACAAGGTCGGTTACAAAGGAGGAGATATCCATATCCATATTGCCTAGCTTGCCTTCCATGCCAAGTAGAGTCCCATCCGGACACAAGACGAAGTCTTCAATCTTGTATCTTCATAGTCTAACAGTCCGGCCAAAGGATATAGTCCGGCTGTCCGGAGACCCCCTAATCCAGGACTCCCTCAGTAGCCCCTGAACCAGGCTTCAATGACGATGAGTCCGGTGCGCAGTATTGTCTTGGGCATTGCAAGACGGGTTCCTTCTCCGAATACACCACAGAAGAATTTGAATACGAGGATAGTGTCCGACCCTGCAAAATAAGTTCCACATTCCACCGTAGAGAGAATAATATTTTCTCAGATCTAATTTGCTGACTTGTCTTAACAGTATGACGTCATGTCATGGCCCGGTGATTATTCGAACCGTTCCCTTTAACCAGCCCCGCACATAACTCGAGGCAGTTTTTCGACACGTCTTGTCAAAGCAGAGATCGTGTCCCCTTATTACGGGATTCTCATCAATACGGGCGTGGGTAACCCAATCGCGCCATCAATTGCGGCGCCTGGAGGATAAGCGAGTTTTACCAGGCAAGTGGGGACGCTTAGCTTAGTCCGCCCATATAAAGGGATAAGGATTCACCTTTCTATCCACGCCTTCTTCCTCCTTTGCTCATCCGTTTTTGCACACTCGAGCTCTAGCGCCCAAGTCCACACTTCCCACCTCAACCTTCTCCAACCATGTCCGGAGCGGGAGGCAGGTGGATGGTCTCCTCCATCACAGAGGGAGACATCAAGAAACTGAGGAGAGCCGGATACCTGCCCGACGACATCGCGCACCGGCTCCTAGATGAGGGCAGCTCATCCCCACCCCCAGGCCCCATGGGAGGGTAGTATTCCTCACCCATTTCCTCCGCGGACCGGGATTCCCTCTCCATCCATTCGTCCGGGGGCTCATGTTCTATCACGGCCTGGATTTCCATGATCTGGCCCCGAACTTCATCCTCAACATCTCGGCGTTTATCGTCGTGTGCGAGGCCTTCCTCCGCATCAAGCCCCACTTCGGCTTATGGCTGAAGACCTTCAATGTCAAGCCGAAGGTGGTGGGCGGCCGCCAGGCGGAGTGCGGAGGCGCCATCGTGGGAAAGATGCCCAACGTAACATGGCTCGAGGGCTCCTTTGTGGAAACCATAAAGGGGTGGCAATCGGGGTGGTTCTACATCACTGAGCCACGTGACCCTATATGGGCAGCGGCCCCCGAGTTCCGATCTGGCATCCCCTCGCGGCTCACCTCCTGGAAAGAGAAGGGCCTGTCCTGGGGTAGTTCGGAAGAGCTGACCGGACTCCAAACATGTATTCAAAACATGGTGAACAAGAAGCTCAAGCTTGTCAACATAGTCCAAGTTATGCTCATCCGCCGGATCCTCCCGTGCCAACAACGGGAGTTCAACTTGTGGGAGTTCGACCCAGCGCAGCACCAAACTCTGAACAGGCTCTTCGACTCGACTCATGAAGATGCCTGGAGGGTGCTGTTCAAAAGTGCCGAGGTCCCCCCTCCTATTACTGAGGATCGCGGATTCAGCGCGAAGCGCCAAGCCAGTGCGGTAAGCTGCTTTACCTTTCACAGGATACTTATTTTTTTTATATAGATTGACTCTATGCAGGATCTAAACTCTCGTACCTTTGACAGGACTGGCAGAAGATGGCCGGACATATCGACTGTCCGGCTCCTTTGCCCGAAGGCCCTGCAGACGCTCTTCTGGCGAAGATGTTGACTCCGGCCCCTTATACGGTGCCGGAGAAGACCAAGAAGGCCAAGGGAACCCGAAAGAGTTCCCGACGCCAGGCGTCGTCGGACTCACCGTCCGATGACTCTGCGGCGCACTCTTCCCCCAAAGACGAGGAGGAAGAAGAAGAAGATGCTCCCCCACCGACTGGGTGAGACAGGAAAAGGATGGCCGCCCCAACTGGGGAGGCCGAAGGGTCCAAGAAGGGAAGTACTCTCCTTCCGGACAGTTCCACCGCCGCCGACGAAGGCGAAGACGAGTGGTTGCCCAAGGCCAAGCCCCCAGGGAGATCGTAAGTATTCGGATACCAGAGTAACTCATAGGATTCCTTTGTCGCACTGCTTTCCCTAACGCCGAACATAATTATGCAGGCTGCCATGAGCCAATATCGAGGTATCATCGGACGGCTCCCTGGGCTCGTCGGACATGGACAACGATCTAGTCCCGACCGCCACCTCCCCTCATCCTGCCAACGACGCCGAGGTGTTGTCTCAAGAGGCATCGGATCGAGGGGAGACAGTCCCGGAGGCGCCTCAAGGCAACCTTCCAAACTCCGGGAGCCGAGGGGACGGGGCCCCTGAGAGATCCGAGTTCGGCCCTCAGCCGAACACCGCGCCAGAACCTCCAACGGTTCCAGGCTTGGGCAGGCGGCCTCCTTCTAAGAGGGGCAAGACGCCTGTGCCGGTGACCTCTGTCCATCCAGAGGCGCCGGACAATCTGCTGGAAGCGCTTCGCAGCGCTTCCATCAACGAGGAGCACCTCACTATCATGAGTGCGGTGATCCAGAAGGTTCAGTCCACCAAGAGCGGATTGACTGAAGCCTGTGCCAGCCTTCTAACAGGCTTCGAGGTAAGTGTTTTAAAATGTAGTAGAAATATTACCGCATAGACAGTAGCACCTGATGCTTTGTTCGGTGTTCACAAAGAAAAGCCGAACAGAGGATCAAATAATATCATAGTTGTCTAACATAAGTGTGTCAATATGCATATGCAGGATTCGCTGCTGGCGTCCGCCGCACTGACTGCGGAGGTCGCCGTACTGAAGCAGGACCTCGAGGGGTCCAGGAAAGAGCTTGGCCTTGCCAAGAGGCAGCTCGAGGAGAACAAGGGTAAGTAATACCCTGTCTATAGATATGTATATATAAAAGAGGACGCGATTGCAAAATGACAAGATCATTGTATGTTTGCCAGGGGCCACAACCGAGGTGGCGACCCTGAAGCAAGCGCTAACCAAGGCCGAAGATAAAGCGGCCAAGGAGCGCACCGAGCGAGAGAAGCACGAGGCTCGGGTGGGCGAGGTGCAGCAAGAGCTCCAGGCTCTCGTGGCGAAGCACGAGGCGTTGGAGCTTGACTCAAAGATGCGGGACTCTGAGCTTGCCGCGGCCCTCGAGAGTGTAAAAAGTGCCAAGGCCGAAGCCCAAAAGGTCCTCCAAGAGATCGACGCGATGAAGAAGATAGCAGCGGGTAAGGCTTTCTATATGCAAAGCAAGCATGTAAAAGTAAATTACCGGTTACTTACCCGGATCCGGAGCTCTTCAGGAGCATTCGCAGATTTGCCCCGCAGTGTGTCCGATGCCGCACAATTTTACCAGGCCGAGGACGGAAGCTCGACGGAGAAGCTGTTCTGGTCTCAGTATGCTGAGGCCGGACATCCGGTGCCAATGAGCGACCAACTGAAGCAGATGGTCGAGCTACATAAGGCGGCCGATCAGGCCATGAAGAGCTTTATAGTCCGGCTATGGCCTGGCGACGCCCTTTCGAATAGCTTCTTTGGCCTGGTGAGGCGGCTTGTGGATGCCTGCCCGCGGCTGGAGGTCGTCAAGCGATCTGTCTGCATTGAAGGTGCACACCGGGCTTTCACCCGTGTGAAATTGCAGTGGGTCAAGCTAGACGCCGTGAAGCTGATGAAGGAGGGGCCGCCGGAGGGCAAGGCACCGCCACCCCGAGATGTACTACGAGGGTGTTCTGCTGGGTGCCCGTCTCATCGCGGACGAGTATTCAAAAGATGTAATATTTGAATGAGACTTGCTCGTTTTATCCTGTATGTATGAAAACTTGTTTCATATGCGCTATGCAACGCTTGTTGGAATTTAAAATATTACCTTCTGTTTGGCCGTTTATCCAATCTGAGAGATGGCTAGTCCTCGGCTTCTGCCCCCATGCCACGAGTGCTGGGGTGTTCGCGATAAACTTGAGCACTCCTGTTCCCATGTTTGGGTCCTTCGAGGGAGGTGCTCAGCACAACGAACAAGGCAACCGGACTAATAATGCTTTATCACTCTCACTTAGCCATAGAATTCTATAATTTTAAATTTCGGCGAAGCCCCTGGTATTCGGAAGGCCGAATTCGGGGCGCGATACATGCCTTTAAGCCGGATAGGGCCGGCCCCTCGCTCTAAGCGGCATAAGTCTTTAGGGACTTGAAAACCTCGCCGAACAGCGACCAGTCTCTCGCCTTATCATGACAGTCAGTTTTAGCTTTCTCTACTGAGGTGCTGAACCTAGCAGAACCGGGGCACAATCACAATAGTTCTCCTAGAGCTACCTTAGCCGATAGAGCAGAACGTAAGGTACCAAAACATAGGAGCCGGGCAAACCCAATATTTGACCAAAGACATGATTCGGAGCTGATGCATATAATGCTATAAGTTCGGGGTGCCGCACTGGTGAAAGTGTTCGGACTTTTCACACCGCATTGTGGGGTACGTAAGCCCCTGGTATATTGGTCGTACCATAGTGTACGGTTGCAAGGCATCATTAATGAACACACACACACACACACACACACACACATATATATATATATATAACAAGAATGCAATAATAGTCGTAATGTCATGCATTGTTTATTAAAAAATTGCGTTAAAGCAGAGTGATACAGATAGTGCGATAAGCAAAGAGTAGGACTATGTCCCTTCCAAGGGCAAGCTGAGGAATGATATTAAATTGAATATTTCACTCGTTACTGTAATCAACCTGGGAATTCCGTGGTATAACGTAGTTGTCTGCCTCCTTGGTTGCTACATCATGTGTTCGGCAATAGTGCCGTCGGACAGTGTTTCCAGAGATTAAGGTCCTGAAAGAAAAAGAAAAATAACCAAAAGGGAAGCCCCTAGTGCGGTTTAGGCCGCGTCTTGGGGCGTGCCGCAGTTGTGCCCCCCTCCCCACCTGTGCCCATGGTATTTTTAATGCGTAATTATGTACGCGCGGCACGAGTTTCGCCACTGGGCTGGGATTGGGGTGGCCGCCGTATTGCTACGCGAGCTCAGATCACGCCAGGCGGTCTATTTGATTGCCCCGAGCGCGCTTGAAGGTGTCCGGGCTGTGAAGCGCCGAACTTGTTGATTGCCTTGAGAGGCTGCTTTGCGTTTCTGCTACGAGGGCTGCGGTGTGCTCCTCTGTTCGGAGAGAGCGCTCTGTGTTTCCATTGACTGTAATAACTCCGCAAGGTCCTGGCATCTTGAGCTTGAGGTATGCATAATGCGGTACCGCATTGAATCTAGCAAATGCGGTTCGCTCGAGCAGCGCGTGATAACCACTGCGGAACGGAACTATATCGAAGATTAACTCTTCGCTTCGGAAGTTATCCGGGGATCCGAAGACCACTTCTAGTCTAATTGAGCCTGTGTAATGGGCCTCTACACCTGGAATGACGCCCTTAAAGGTCGTTTTTGTGGGTTTGATCCTTGAGGGGTCTATTCCCATTTTGCGCACTGTGTCCTGATAAAGCAGGTTCAGGCTGCTGCCACCATCCATAAGGACTCGAGTGAGGTGAAATCCGTCAATGATTGAATCTGCCATGACGGATACTAGTAGGGTGGTCCCTGCGATCGAAGGTGATCGGACAGGAGGACCAAGCATTGAACTTTGGGGCGACTGGCTCCAACGCATATACGTCCCTGAGCACACGCTTCCGCTCCCTCTTGGGGATGTGGGTTGCGTATATCATGTTCACCGTCCGCACTTGCAGGGGAAACCTCTTCTGTCCTCCAGTGTGCGGCTGCCGGGGCTCCTCCTCATCATCGCTATGCGGCCCCTTGTCCTTGTTTTCGGCAATTAACTTGCCGGCCTGCTTGAACACCCAACAATCCCTGTTGGTGTGGTTGGCTGACTTGTCTGGGGTGCCGTGTATTTGACACGAGCGATCGAGTATAGGGTCCAGGCTGGACGGACCCGGCGTACTTTGTTTGAATAGCTTTTTCCGCTGACCGGGTTTAGAGCCTTTGAATCCGGCATTGACTGTCGTATCCTCAGTATTTTCGCTGTTAATGCGGCGCTTATGTTTGTTGCGACGTGACCTGCTATTGCCATCCTTGGTATCTGAGGTACCATGGTTCTTTGATATGTTATTACTGCGAGCCAGCCAGCTGTCTTCTCCCGCACAAAAGCGGGTCATGAGCGTCGTGAGAGCTGCCATAAATTTTGGCTTTTCCTGACCAAGGTGCCGGGCTAGCCACTCATCTCGGATGTTGTGCTTGAAAGCCGCTAAGGCCTCCGCATCCGGACAGTCGATGATTTGATTTTTCTTTGTAAGGAACCGAGTCCAGAATTGCCTGGCCGACTCTTCTGGCTGCTGAGTTATGTGGCTCAAATCATCGGCGTCTGGTGGTCGCACATAAGTGCCCTGAAAGTTGTCGAGGAATGCGGCTTCCAGATCTTCCCAACAGCTAATGGAGTCTGCTGGCAAGCTGTTAAGCCAATGCCGCGCTGGTCCTTTGAGCTTTAGTGGGAGGTATTTGATGGCGTGTAAGTCATCACCGTGGGCCATGTGGATGTGGAGGAGGAAATCCTCAATCCATACTGCGGGATCTGTTGTGCCGTCGTATGATTCAATATTTATAGGTTTGAAACCTTCTGGGAATTGATGTCCCATTACTTCGTCTGTGAAGCATAAGGGGTGTGTGACGCCTCTGTATTGGGCTATATCGCGACGCAACTCAAATGGGTCTTGCCCGCTGTGTTCGGCCCGGCCGGAATTGCTTTTACTGTATCCGGCATGACGTTTATCGTCTCGCAGAGTGGTACGCCATCGTGATCCATAGATCGATCTTGCATGCTTTGCTTTGTCCTCCAATATGTCTCGCAGGTCTGGCGTATCTCCCCATGCCTTTTTATTTGAATGGCGCCGGGGTGGAGGCTGAGCTTTTGGCTGGAATGCCTCTCTATCGCGACCACGAGGTGGCCGATCAGCCGTATCATACGCTTCTTCCTCCAGTCGGGGTAGTAACCTGCACTTTGGGTAATTCTTGGAGGGGCACTCGAGTTTATATTCCTCGGCCGCGAGGACTTCAGTCCATCTGTCAGCTAGCAGATCTTGATCAGCTTGAAGCTGCTGCTGCTTTTTCTTCAGGTTATTTGCTGTGGCCATAAGCCATCACTTGAATCGCTCTTGTTCGACGGGATCCTCTGGTACGACGAATTCACCGTCGCCGAGGCTTGCCTCGTCTTCGGAGGGGGGCATGTGATTGTCCTCCTCCTCCTCTCCGTCTGCCTCTCTCTTAGGAGAGCTGGCTCCTCCATCCTCCTGCTCTAAATCATGCTGGAGGGGATTGTTGTTGTCTTCGGCACTATCCGGAGTGTTATTATCTCCTGTGCCGGTATCATCACTTTTGCTTTGGCGGGACTTAGAGCGGCGCCGCTGACATCGGCGCTTGGGTTGTTTCTTGGAGGGGTCATCCTCCGCTATCTCGTCGCCATTGCCTTCTTTGGGTGTATCCACCATGTATATGTCATATGACGAGGTGGCTTTCCAGTGCCCTATAGGCATTGGTTCATGTTCGTCTCCTACATCGTCGTCCATACCGTCGATGTCTTTGGAGTCGAAGTCGAGCATGTCGGTTAAATCATCGATAGTGGCTACAAAGTGGGTGGTGGGTGGGCATCGACTTTCTTCATCGTCCGCATCCCAATCCTGTTGGCCATAATCCGGCCAGGGCTCTCCTGACAAAGAGAGAGACCTTAGTGAATTCAGAATGTCGCCGAAGGGCGAGTGCTGAAAGATATCTGTGGCGGTGAATTCCTTGATCGGCGCCCAATCGGATTCGATTGGCAGGGGCGCGGGCGGTTCGTAGTCAGAAAAAGAGTCCGGCACCTTGGAGTCACGGGCTGCGCAGAGGATTAGGCTGGTGTTCGGCTCGATCACCGTTGAGACTGCAGCCCCTGAGGCGGTGTCTAACCACCCGTCCTCAATTGGCGTAGTTGGCTCCGAGCTAAGGGTCGGAGCTGATGCGGGCGCGGCCTCTGGGGTACTGTTCGGCCGCAGAGCTAGGTCATACCCATCGTAACAGTCCGGCGCGCCCGGCTGTGGCTCGAATCCGTCGAAGATCAAGTCTCCGCGGATGTCAGCCGTGTAGTTCAAACTTCCAAATCTGACCTGATGGCCAGGGGCGTAGCTTTCAATCTGCGCCAGATGGCCAAGCGAATTAGCCCGCAGTGCAAAGCCGCTGAATACGAAGATCTGTCCGGGGAGAAAAGCCTCGCCCTGGATCGCATCGCTATCGATGATAGTAGGAGCCATCAAGCCCAACGGTGACGGCACAGAGGAACTCTCAATGAAAGCACCAATGTCGGTGTCAAAACCGGTGGATCTCGGGTAGGGGGTCCCGAACTGTGTGTCTAGGCCGGATGGTAACAGGAGGCAGGGGACACAATGTTTTACCCAGGTTCGGGCCCTCTTGATGGAGGTAAAACCCTACATCCTGCTTGATTAATATTGATGATATGGGTAGTACAGGAGTAGATCTACCACGAGATCGGAGAGGCTAAACCCTAGAAGCTAGCCTATGGTATGATTGTATGTTATGGTTGTTGTCCTACGGACTAAAACCCTTCGGTTTATATAGACACCGGAGAGGGTTAGGGTTACACAAGGTCAGTTACAAAGGAGGAGATATCCATATCCGTATTGCCTAGCTTGCCTGCCACGCCAAGTAGAGTCCCATTCGGACACGAGACGAAGTCTTCAATCTTGTATCTTCATAGTCTAGCAGTCCGGCCAAAGGATATAGTCCGGCTGTCCGGAGACCCCCTAATCCAGGACTCCCTCAGGTACCAAAGTAATCCAGGAGTGGATCACTGGACAACGGTAAAGAACATCCTGAAATACCTGAAAAGGACTAAGGATATGTTTCTCGTTTATGGAGGTGACAAAGAGCTCATCGTAAATGGTTACGTCGATGCAAGCTTTGACACTGATCCGGATGACTCTAAGCCACAAATCGGATATGTGTTTTTATTGAACGGTGGAGCTGTCAGTTGGTGCAGTTGTAAGCAAAGCGTCATGACGGGATCTACGTGTGAAGCAGAGTACATAGTTGCTTCAGAAGCAGCAAGTGAAGGAGTTTGGTTGAAGGAGTTCATATCCGATCTAGGTGCCATACCTAGTGCATCGGGTCCAATGAAATTCTTTTGTGACAATACTGGTGCAATTGCCTTGGCAAAGGAATCCAGATTTCACAAAAGAACCAAGCACATCAAGAGACGCTTCAATTCCATCTACGATCAAGTCAAGGAGGAAGACATAGAGATTTGCAAGATACATACGGATCTGAATGTTGCAGACCCATTGACTAAGCCTCTCTCACGAGCAAAACATGATCATCACCAAGACTCCATGGGTGTTAGAATCATTACTGTGTAATCTAGATTATTGACTCTAGTGCAAGTGAGAGACTGAAGGAAATATGCCCTAGAGGCAATAATAAAGTTGCTATTTGTATTTCCTTATATGATGGTAAATGTTTATTATTCATGCTAGAATTGTATTAACCGGAAACTTAGTACATGTGTGAATACATAGACAAACAGAATGTCAGTAGTTTGCCTCTACTTGACTAGCTCGTTGAATCAATGATGGTTATGTTTCCTAACCATAGACATGAGTACCCAACATACTCGAAGGCTATGAGTTGAGTCTGTGCTTGGCGTCGCATGTATCAGACATGGCTTGTCGAGGAGTTCGTCAAGAATGGACCTGTATCCCGAGAAGGGTTTGTTTTTGTTGCCGACGGGCTTATGGTCGGATGCCTCGTGAGGGTGTATCCGTTTTGCCCGGGCAGTACATTTCTTAAAGGCAGCAGGTTCCAACTGGGTTTTCTGGGCCTTCCATGTGCTTTCCATCACGCAGTACTTCCGTACTAGGTGAGATAGTTCCGCAAAACTCTGTATGCGATGACGGTCGAGGGCATTCTGAATTCCCTCGTCGCTGCAATTGCGATGAAAGACTGAAACTGCATCGTCGTTGCAACAATCTTTAATCTTGTTTTTAACAAGTAGGAACCTGGCCCAAAAGTGATGGACCATTTCCTGAGGTTGCTGTCATACATACATCAGGTCATATATGTCTGGAGGGCCTGAATTACTTGGATAGTAGTGATTGTGGTATGTGGGTGGGTTAAAACCTGAATCCCGACCCAAAATTGTGTCTGGAGTTTGCAAAATCTCCGAGGCCACCAGTTCGGGCCCAGGAAGATCCAAGTGATCCCTGGACTCTATGTCCGATACTGAATTCGGGGGGCGCGGAGTCCCACCCAAAAGAAGGGTATCCGACTCAAGGGATTTGGAGGCCCGAACACAGCTAGTCTTCAATTCAGGAGAAGAAGTGTTTTCGGCTCATTCCTCAACGACCGCTACCAGGTGAGTGATCAGCGGGAGATTGATTTCCCCCTGGTCAGGTTTAAGCCCGATCCAATCATAGGCCATTGAAAGTCCCAGGGCGGCAATGCCATCTAGCAGCTCGTTTAAGGATGAGGTGTCCGCCGTATTCATCTTTTCATAGTATTCAAGACGATGCAGGGGTGGTGTTTGGCGATCACGGGGAATGCTGCCGGCTGGATGGCCATGCGGGCTCCCACGGTGAAACTACCGAGCTGGAGGGCCTGTCCTGAAGTTAGGCTCCTTCCATAAGTGATATCATCATTGATGACAAGGCGAGCCATAGATCGCTTTTCGTGACTACACAACGGAGGTCTCAATGAAAGCACCGCCATTGTCGGTGTCAAAACCGGCATATCTCGGGTAGGGGGGCCCAAGCTGTGAGTCTAAGGATCGATAGTAACAAGGGACAATGGGGACACGACGTTTACCCAGGTCTGGGCCCTCTCAAAGGAGGTAAAACCCTACGTCCTACTTGATTGTATTTGATGAGTATAGGGGTTACAAGAGTTGATCTACCTCGAGATCGTAATGGCCAAACCATAGCAGTCTAGCATGTGATTATTTTGATGCCCTTCTGCGCACTAATCTCTCCGGGTTATATAGACACCGAAGGGGCCTAGGGTTATACAAAGTCGGTTCACAGAGGAAAGGAGTATTACACCCGGACACCAAAACTTGCCGTTCTACGCATATAGGAGTCCTACCCGGACACGGGAGATAGTCTTCTGCTTTGTCTTCATGAATCATCAGTCCGGCCCATATCGAATAGGCCGGACACCTGAGGACCCCCAAATCCAGGACTCCCTCACACACACCCCGGTCGTAGCTGGAGCATCGTGGACCATGTCAGAACGCATTGACTGGTAGAGAAGACGACAAGTTGGTCAAGCAAGGTGACAGCCATTTGTGCCGATGTCGAGGTAGTCGAGAGCATGGGGCAATGGAGCTGTGGGCGTGGTAGCCATGCTAGAGGGGTGTCGTGGTCGATGTCGAGGTACCCGCATGTGAGGGCGCGTACAGAAGCAGGCACCATGGAGTCAAAGACGCAAGGATGCGCCAGGAAGATGGGGATGTAATCGAGGCAGTCGCCGAGGAGGATGAGGACACCAAAAACGATGTTATCAAAATCCTCATGGACAAGGTGGCACACAAGGTTTCCCAAACCAAGGACACATGGGACGAAGACATGTGTCGGTGTTGCCAATACCGCCTTGCATAGACAGCGACCATCACAAACTGTACGTCATGTCAGAAGGACTCGCACAGAAGGGCTCTAGGATTGTTGCAATGCAAAACGACATGGGGTTGAAGGTGCCTATATAGCTCACAATTGTCGGAGTAGACAAAGTACTCCAAGAAGAGACGATGATTCTGGCGACGAGCTTGTGATGGATGAAGACGAAGGAGCGGTCATATGAGGAACCAGGTGTAGTATGAAGGGGTCATGTCGGTTGGCATTAGAAGCACAACGACAGTGGTTGAAATAGGTGAGGAAGAATCTAATGGTGTAACAAGGACCACGATGTGGAAGGTCGCGATGTTGCACCTAGGGTGGCTTTAAAATACTCCCTCCGTTCCTTGATATAAGGTGTATAGATTTTTGAGAAAAAGTTCAAAATATAAGGTGTATTGCCTTGCACCACTCATTTGGATAACTTTTTAAGGGATTTGATTACATTTCCTTACATAGGGCAAGCTCCTCTATTTTCTCATGTCAATTAGTCAGGTGTAGTCTTGCCCAAAACTTGTGAAATTTTCCCTCCATGTGCATTCTTTAATTTCCGTGCCAAAAACTATACACCCTATATTTAGGAATGGAGGGAGTATGTGCCAAGGTAGATGTCAGCATGCGCGGACGACCTTGGAAAATAACGTTCGACGATAGTACTCCGAAGGGGCGATGTAGTTGTAGCTCGCATGTCGGCGCAACAACACAGGACACCACTAGTGACGTACGTGCCTAAATAGGCACAACGATAGTTGGTAGCTTGGACAACGAGGCAGCGACACTACGACCGAAAGGGGTGACCCAACTACAACCCATTGCTCAATTAGCGGAGCACGCGTAAACTTGGTGACGATCTTCATAGGAACCCATGAAGGCACATGCGAACGACCGATCAGTTCAGTTGTGCAGCATGGGTGAGGCATCCTGATTAGTTAGGGCAATGATGATTGCTAGCATAGAACGACAGACAAATGAAGCAACGGGGATGTGGTGCAAGTTGGCATCCTAAGAACGCAACATGCCTCGCTAGGCTGCACGTCATGGAGATGACCGGTGTAGTCGACGTTGATGTAGGAGGAGAGGCGCGTGAAGGTCGATGAATGGTGGGTAACACAATCCGATCTATGATCGGTGAGGGAGTCCTGGATTAGGGGGTGTTCAGATAGCCGGACTATACCTTCAGCCGGACTCCTGGACTATGAAGATACAAGATTGAAGACTCCATCCCGTGTCTGGAAGGGACTTTCCTTGGCGTGGAAGGCAAGCTTGGCGATACGGATATGAAGATCTCCTACCATTGTAACCGACTTTGTGTAACCCTAACCCTCTCCGGTGTCTATATAAACCAGAGGGTTTTAGTCTGTAGGACAACGTACACACCAACAATCATACCATAGGCTAGCTTCTAGGGTTTAGCCTCCTTGATCTCGTGGTAGATCTACTCTTGTACTACCCATATCATCAATATTAATCAAGCAGGACGTAGGGTTTTACCTCCATCGAGAGGGCCCAAACCTGGGTAAAACTTCGTGTCCCTTGTCTCCTATTACCATCTGGCCTAGACGCACAGTTCGGGACCCCCTACCCGAGATCCGCCGGTTTTGACATCGACATTGGTGTTTTCATTGAGAGTTCCTCTGTGTCGTCGCCATCAGGCTCGATGGCTCCTACGATCATCAATAGCGATGCAGTCCAGGGTGAGACCTTCCTCCCCGGACAGATCTTCGTCTTCGGCGGCTTCGCACTGCGGGCCAATTCGCTTGGCTGTCTGGAGCAGATCGAAAGCTACGCCCCCGGCCGTCAGGTCAGATTTGGAAGTTTAAATTAAACGGCTGACATCCGCGGGGACTTGATCTTCGACGGATTCGAGCCGCTGTCGAGCGCGCCGCACTGTCACGACGAGCATGATTTAGCTCTGCCGCCGAACAGTGCCCTGGAGGCCGCACCCGCGTCAGCTCCGACCTTTAATTCGGAGCCAACTGCGCCGATCGAGGATGGGCGGTTGGACGCCATCTTGGGGCTGCGACCCCAACGGCGATTGAGCCGAACACCAGCCCCGTACTCTGCGAGACTCGTGACTCCAAGGAGCCGGACTCCTCTCCGGACTCCGAACCTTCCGCGCCCCTTCCGATCGAATCCGATTGGGCGCCGATCATGGAGTTTACTGCCGCGGACATCTTTCAGCACTCGCCCTTCGGCGATATTATGAAATCACTAAAGTCTCTCTCTTTATCAGGAGAGCCCTGGCCGGACTACGGTCAGCGAGAGTGGGATACTGACGATGAAAAAATTCAAAGCCCACCCACCACCCACTTTGTAGCCACCATCGACGATTTAACCGACATGCTCGACCTCGACTCCGAAGACATCGACGGTATGGACGCCGATGAAGGAGACGATGAAGAACCAGCGCCTATTGGGCCCTGGAACGCCACCTCGTCATATGACGTATACATGGTGGACACACCAAAATATGACGACGAGGAGCGGAAGGACGCACCGAAGGCTTGTTCCCTCGAAAAGCAGTCAAAGCGGTGATGCAAGCGCCGCGCCAAATCCCGCCTCGACAGAAATAGCGATCACACAGACCCAGCGCTGGAGCAGGGCGAACCACTGCCGGACAACGGCAATCCGGATAATCAAACCGAACAAACAAATCCTATCAAGGATCATGGTCCGGACGACATAACGCCGGACAGGCACCCGGAGCAGCAGACTGCCCGTAAAAGGCTTGTTGCCACTGCGAGGAGTCTGAAAAAAGCAGAAGCAAAGGCTCAAGGCCGTGCAAGACACACTCCAAATCAGATGGAGTAAAATACTCAACACAGCAACAAGGTACGGTGACAATTGCCCCTACAAGAGCTACCCAAAGCGGAAGCTGCTACCCGAATTCGATGAGGAGGCCTCAGACCCCCCACAACCAAATATCAAAGCAGCCACCTGGTCGGATGGACGACCCCTCTACCAACACAGAGCGGCATACAATGCCACTCACAATACAACACACAACCAATGCGAGGGCTCGCACCCAAAGAACGGCGCAACAAGATCCATCTATGGACCACGCAAGCGCGCCCCAGCATACAATGCAACACAACAAACATCCGAACAACGCGGTACACCCAGCTACAGGGGTGCCGCACACCCCCTATGTTTCACTGATGAGGTGCTGGACCACGAATTTCTAGAGGGATTCAAGCCCGTAAACATAGAGGCATACGACGGAACAACAGACCCTGGGGTCTGGATTGAGGACTACATCCTTCATATCCATATGGCTCGAGGAGATGATCTCCACGCCATCAAGTACCTACCCCTCAAGCTCAAAGGGCCAGCTCGTCACTGGCTCAAAGGCCTCCCCGAAAGCTCCATTGGAAGTTGGGAAGAGCTTGAAGACGCCTTTCGGGCAAATTTTCAAGGACTTATGTCCGACCTCCGGACGCGGACGATTTGAGTCATATAACTCAACAGCCCAGAGAGTCAGCCTGAAAGCTTTGCAACCGGTTTCTTACTAAAAAGAACCAGATTGTCGACTGTCCGGACGCCGAAGCCTTAGCGGCTTTCAAGCATAGCGTTCGTGACGAATGGCTCGCCAGGCACCTCGGCCAAAATAAGCCAAGAACGATGGCTGCATTAACAAACCTCATGACCCGCTTTTGCGCGGGAGAGGACAGCTGGCTAGCCAGATGCAGCACCAACGACCCCAGTACATCTGAAGTTAGAGATGGAAACGGGAAATCACGGCGCAACAGCAATAACAAATGCCGGAATAAAGAAGACAGCACGAAGGACACGACAGTAAATGCCGGATTCAAAAGCTCCCGGCAAGGACAAAAGCCGCCCCCTAAAGGCACCAGGGATGAATTGTCCAGCCTCAACAAAATTCTGGACCAAGTAGTCAGATTCATAGTATCCCTGGTAAACCTGCTAATCATACCCACAGAGAATGTTGGGTCTTCAAGTAGTCCGGCAAGCTCAACGCCGTACACAAGGGGGAGGATACACCAAGTGAAGACGAGGACGAGCCCCCCAAGCAAGACACGGGGGAGCAAAAGCAATTTCCACCAGAAGTCAAAACAGTAAACGTGTTACACGTAATCAAGGGAAAAAACAAGGCGGCACTCCAAGGAAAGTATACCCAAGTGCCTGTCACCACGAAGTCCTGCCACTGGTCATCTCAACCGATCACTTTCGACCATCGCGATTACTCAGCAAGTATCCGACACGCAGGATGGGCTGCCCTGGTATTAGACCTAGTAATTGGCGGATATCACTTCACAAGGGTCTTGATGGACGGCGGCAGTAGCCTAAACCTAATATATCAGGATACAATCCGCGGAATGGGGTTAGACCCAACACAAATTCACCATAGCAATACTACCTTTAAAGGAGTAATGCCAGGCCCAGGGGCTCGTTGTACGGGCTCCCTCCGACTACAAGTTACATTCGGCTCCCCCGATAACTTTCGTCGCGAGCATTTAACTTTCCACATCGCTCCGTTTCAAAGTGGCTATCAAGCACTGCTCGGACGCGAAGCTTTCGCTCGCTCACACTCAAGATGCCCGGTCCATGTGGCATCATTACAGTGCACGAAAATATCAAGCGATCTCTACGCGCCGAAGAGAGTGAGGCTGCCTTGGCCGCCGCACACTAAAGGCGCCCGGACAAGCGAAAGCATCCAATAGGTCGTCACGACCTCAGATACAACTAATCAAGTCCGGCGCCGCTATTTATACGGAAATAAGTGGCCACACCCCTATTTGTCAATACAAGGGGCTCAACGCGCGCAGACAAGTGGCAATTTCTTATCATCTTGAATTATACATGGTTTCTTTGAAAACTATCCTTTTGCACGACAACTTTTTCACTTAACTTCATCTCTTTTACAGACGATCATCGTGCTACACCCGTCCAGGATATAGCACAACGGAGACACAGGTGCAGTCGTGCAGCAGGGACCCGCTCCAAGGATTCTTTTTAGATTAAGACCCTGCGTAAACCTTTTTTACTGTCTGTTGTTGATACATATCCATCGTTGAGAAGGATGCTGACGTCTTGGCATGTGGCCACGCCAGAACAATGCACATACCTGGACACACGGGGCTTCTTACAAAGGCCTCTATTAAGGCCCGGTTTATACCACAAAGACCGAATACCTTAGGGAGTGTTCGGCGTCGCGAGATTGGCCTTATATGCATCAGCTTCGAATCATTGTCTTTGGTCAAATGTTGGGTTTGCCCGGCTCCTGTGTTTTGGTGCCTTACGTTCTGCCTTGCCGGCTAAGGTAGCACCAGGAGAACTGCTGCGATTGTGCCCTGGTTCATCCGGACGAGCACCTCAATAGAGAAAGCCGAAAACTGACTGTCATGATATAGCGTGAGACTGGTCAACCACTTGATGACCTGTGGGAATGTTAGAATTCCTCCGCCTTAACAAAGGGCCGTTTCCCGGCCAGGCATGTACGCACCCCGAGATCGGGAGAGTGCGGAGCCACCAGGGGCTATCTAGTAGCCCCACTGTCAAACTCCTATGGCTAAGTGAAAGTGCTAAAGCATTATAGTCCGGTTGCCTCGCTCGCTCCGCTATCACCTCCTTAATAGGACCAAGACATTGGGTTAAGTGTGAATGCGTGTTTTTGCGAGCACCTCCGCATCATATGCGTGAGGGTTGAAGCCGATGGCTGCAATCTTTTAGGTTATACACATGTATACATAAACGGCCACCCAGGAGGCATCATATTACTTTCAGGAAAAAGTATAAAAATAGCCTTATAAAAATTTATAAAAGCATTTCGCTTACAATGAGATTACATATCACTCAAACATAATATTTTTTGAGCACTGGGTCTCTATCAAACGGGCACCCTCAAGAACTTCTTCAAAGTAGTGCTCGGCAGCTTTTCGACCTATAACCGAATCCCGCGCTGCAACATTAGTAGCATCCATCTCCGCCCAATATGCCTTAACACGGGCAAAGGCCATCCATGCGCCCTCTACGCATGCCGACCTCCTCATCGCATCAATGCGCGGCACCACGTCAAGGACCTACTGCACCAAGCTAAAATAGCTGTTCGATTTTGGCCTTCCCGGCCATAGCTGATCCACAATAGGCCTCATAGAGAGTCCGGACAACCTATTTAGTTCAGCCCATTCGGCTAATTGGTCAGTCAATGAAAGTGGACGCTCGGGAGAATGGAATTGTCTCCAAAACAGCTGGTCTACTCCACGGTCCGTCTGACCCTGGAAGTACTTGGCCGCATCGGCAGCGCTCGCCGCCAAATCCATATACACATCCTTCGAACTCCACAGCCGATCTAGAGGGGCATACCATGGATCTCCGAATTTCCTCCGCAACATAAAGTATTTCCCAGCTACAATATCCCCAGCTTCCCGCGGCTCCTCCTTCTTTGCCCTCATAGTAGAGCGGAGATCCTTTTTCGTCGCAGCAGCCTTCTCAAGGTCCGATGCCTTCGCCTGGTTTTCCTTTTCAAGAACCCGGCAACGGTCGGCGGCGGCTTTTAATTCTATAGCCATCTTGGCCATCTTGTCTCGGGTCTCGCCATGCGTGGCCTTCTCGGCTTGCAACTCTTCGGCCGCCTTCACAGCAGCTGCATTACCTAACCTCGCTTGTTCCTTGGCTCGGGCAAGTTCTGCCCGCAAGGCTTCAACAGTGGCAGCTCCATCTGCAGTCACAACATATTTAAGATACTGGCATCATGCTGCTCTTCCTATGTGGCGTTTAACAGATATTGACACTTACCCTGTGCCTCGTCAAGCCTTTTGTTAACAAGCTCGATGTCGGCGTCTACCGCATCTAACTACCGTTCTAAATGGGCAAACTCGCTAGTCCGGCTAGACACTGGAGCTTCCATCACCTGCACATAAAGGCAGTATGGTTATTTCCTGGAAATATGATCCTCTGTTGGTCGTCATTTCCGACGACAACCAGAGTCTCAGGGGCTACTATCTACACAGGCCACACCTAGCATGTGCAGGATTATCATACATTCTTTTACATACCTCAAAGCCTGTCAGTAGACTCATAAAAGCTTCATGCAATCTGCTTTCGGCGGACAATATTCTCTCCATCACCGTATTCATCATCACACGATGTTCATCTGAGATGGCCGCTCGCCCCACCAACTCCCTCAGAACATCCGATCGCACACTAGATGGGGCCGGACTCTTTTGTCTGCTCCCTTCGGGAGCCGGACACTGGGAGCTTCGGGGGTCAATAGGATTATCTTCTGGCCTCACCGGACTCGGAGAGGCCCTCCGCGACGGCACTTCAGGGTCGCCCGCTTCTGGAGCGGAGGAGTCCGGAGGAGGCGTTTCGCTCTCCATCATCTCTGGAAGAAGATCCCCCAAAGATGAGCTCATTTGAGAGGGGCTAAGGCCCGAGCTGCAAAATATATGCGGTGGTTATTTTCTCAGAAGAAAAAATGGCATATCTGTGCTATTAAAGGTATTTCGGGTCACTTACGACTCGTGGGAGAATTGATCCCCCTGCGGACTTTGTGCGGCAACAGCGCCCCCCAAGGTAGGACCCTCTATGGGAGACTTCTTCTCCTGTTTGGGAGCTTCGGCTTCCGAACCCCCCGGCGCAGTCCTTTCCTCTTCTGGTCGCCTTCCCTCATGGAGACGCTCGCTCCCTCGGCTAGAATGGGCAGCGTTGGGGGCCCGCATCCGCCCGCATTATCCTCCACAATATCTTCCTTCAAGGGCTCCGGGCAGGGTGCGGTCTGGAGCATCTTTTCCAATACCCGATTTTCCCAACCCTCAGGGAGGGGGGCTGAACACCGAATCAGCTTCGCCTTTGTTAGCCAGTCCTGGTCAAAAAGCGAACTCTCAGAAATAACTTCGTAACAAAGTAGAGAAAGTATGTTCGGCCGGAAGATGCCTTACCTATTCGGCGGTGCGGTTACTACTCAGGCCCACGTCCTCGGTGATTTCCAGACACTCCGTCTGAGGTCCGAAGAATGACTTGTACATCTCCTTGTGCGTCAGGCTGAGAAAATTTTGAATGGCACGCGGTCCCTCGGGATTGAACTCCCACAGGCGAAGAGGCCGGTGTTTGCAAGGCTGGACTTGACGAACCAACATAACCTGTATCACCGCAACCAAACTGAAATCTCCATTGAAGAGATCTCGAATGCGGCCGTGCAGTATAGGCATGTCCTTGACTGGACCCCAGCTCAGACCTTTGCTGATCCATGACATCAGCTGTGGTGTGGGGCCCGAGCGGAAAACAGGGGGGCTGCCCACTTGGCACTTCTAGGAGCCCTGATGTAGAACCACTCCTGTTGCCACAATTCAGACACCTCTGGGATGGAACCTTTGGGCCACGGAGCTCCCGTCATCTTGCGTATTGAAGCACCTCCACATGCTGCATGTTGCCCCTCGACCAGGTTCGGCTTCACTTCAAAGGTCTTGAGCCATAGGCCAAAGTGAGGGGTGACCCGGAGGAAGGCCTCACACACGATAATAAATGTCGTGATATGAAGAAAGGAGTCCGGAGCTAGATCATGAAAATCTAACCCGTAGTAGAACATCAAACCCCTGACGAAAGGATCCAGGGCAAGGCCTAGGCCTCGGAGGAAGTGGGAAACGAACATGACGTTCTCGTTGGGTTCGGGGGTGGGGACGGCCTGCCCTCAGGGAGGCAGCCGATGCAAAATCTCGGCGGTCAGATATCTGGCCTCCCTCAACTTCTTGATGTCTTCTTCCGTGACGGTGGAAGGCATCCATCGGCCTTGAAGGCTAGATCCGGACATGATTGAAGGTTCGGGGCGCCTGACCTGAACTTCGGGCGTTTGAGCTTGAGGTGGGGGAAGGATTCGATTGAGCACGGGAGGGAAAAATAAAAGCCTTGTCCCCTTTAAAAGGGGGTGAATATCAAACGTCCTCTCCGTGTCCGTTTGGACTTGCCTATAATCTAGGAGTCCTAGAAGCGGTTGGGTTACCCACGCCCGTATTGATGAGAATCCCGAGATAAGGGGACACGATCTCTGCTTTAACAAGACGTGCCAAGGAAACCGCCTCGCATGACGCACTGAGGTGGGATAATGAAACGACTCGAATAAAGGTTTGGCCATGGTGTGACACGCTACGGAATACGTCAGCAGATTAGATTGGTGTAAATATTATTCTCTCTATGGCAATATGTGGAAACTTATTTTGCAGAGCCGGACACTATCTTCGTGTTCAAAATCTTCTATGAAGTACTTGGAGGAGGAACCCGCCTTGCAATGCCGAGGACAACCTGCATGCCGGGCTCGTCGTCATTGAAGCCTGGTTCAGGGGCTACTGAGGGAGTCCTGGATTAGGGGGTGTTCAGATAGCCGGACTATACCTTCAGCCGGACTCCTGGACTATGAAGATACAAGATTGAAGACTCCGTCCCGTGTCCGGAAGGGACATTCCTTGGCGTGGAAGGCAAGCTTGGCGATACGGATATGAAGATCTCCTACCATTGTAACCGACTTTGTGTAACCCTAACCCTCTCCGGTGTCTATATAAACCGGAGGGTTTTAGTCCGTAGGACAATGTACACATCAACAATCATACCATAGGCTAGCTTCTAGGGTTTAGCCTCCTTGATCTCGTGGTAGATCTACTCTTGTACTATCCATATCATCAATATTAATCAAGCAGGACGTAGGGTTTTACCTCCATCGAGAGGGCCCGAACTTGGGTAAAACTTCGTGTCCCTTGTCTCCTGTCACCATCCGGCCTAGACGCACAGTTCGGGACCCCCTACCCGAGATCCGCCGGTTTTGACACCGACAATCGGCAAACCAAAAACGAAATCATCAATCGGACGACCAACAAAGAGAAAAATGGGTCAAAGATTAAAAAAAAAGAAAAACTTTGTTTTTACCACTCTAGCTTTTGACCACTTTGCTTATGCCACTCTAAAATTTGATATTTCACTTTTGTCACTCTTAGTTTTTGACAATACATCACAATTGCCATTCCATGGCAAAAGCAATAATTTACGAGTGGCAATTGTGATACATTGTCAAAATCTAAGAGTGGAAAAAGTGAAATGAAAAGTTATTGCTTTTGCACGGATTGGCATTTGTGATGTATTGTCAAAAACTAAGAGTGACAAAAGTGATATGTTAAATTCTAGAGTGGCATAAGCAAAGTAGGCAAAAACTAGAGTGACAAAAACAAAGTTTTCCCATAAGAAAAACTCTCCAGGGCAGCTGATCAACCTGATCGGTGGACTAACCCTAAGATATATGTCGCGCAACCCTCGGTGGAGATCATGGAGATCGAGCTCTTGAAGACGGCGTGACGTGAAAGCTATGGCAGAGCTAGGTCTAGGACTTGCGGCTAATTCTGTGTAAGGGGACTAGAAGGAGAGAAATAGCGTAAATCGTTGTGTGTATTATTGAGCCTCATGGGATGGTATATATAGGGGTCTCTCTAGAAGACTAGAACTTAGTCGACTGAGACTTAACGAAGTCTCAGTCGAGTGATGTCAGCGTAGTTGTGGTGCTGCAAGCGGCATGGCTGGATGTTGCACACGACGATCAGAAATGTTGTAACGATATTGCAAGCAATGACAACATATGTAATGACCGTTCTGGTAAAAATGCTACAACCGTTAAAGAAGGAGGTTGCGGCCGGTGAGATGATGTGCTGCAATTGATGTGGAATGACATGCTACAACCAGCAAGACAGATGTTGCAACTGGCAGGGAAAAATGTTGCAAATGATGGAACAAAATGCTGCAAGGTCGACTGAGACTTTGTTAGATCTCAGTCGACTGATTTTTAGCAAGCCCGTTTATATAGATGCGCAAGATTCGAAGGGTAAGATCTCTCTTAGAGATAAGATTAAAACAATTCTTATCCAATCCTGTAAATTTTCTTACTATAAACATATCTTTAATAGAAGACGTGGAATGACCCATAAGAAAAACTCTCCAGGGCAGCTGATCAACCTGATCGGTGGACTAACCCTAAGATATATGTCGCGCAACCCTCGGTGGAGATCATGGAGATCGAGCTCTCGAAGACGGCATGACGCGAAAGCTGTGGCAGAGCTAGGTCTAGGACTTGCGGCTAATTCTGTGTAAGGGGACTAGAAGGAGAGAATTAGCGTAAATCGTTGTGTGTATTATTGAGCCTCATGGGATGGTATATATAGGGGTCTCTCTAGAAGACTAGAACTTAGTCGACTGAGACTTAACGAAGTCTCAGTCGAGTGATGTCAGCGTAGTTGTGGTGCTGCAAGCGGCATGGCTGGATGTTGCACACGACGATCAAAAATGTTGTAACGATATTGCAAGCAATGACAACATATGTAACGACCGTTCTGGTAAAAATGCTACAACCGTTAAAGAAGGAGGTTGCGGCCGGTGAGATGATGTGCTGCAATCGATGTGGAATGACATGCTACAACCAGCAAGACAGATGTTGCAACCGGCAGGGAAAAATGTTGCAAATGATGGAACAAAATGCTGCAAGGTCGACTGAGACTTTGTTAGATCTCAGTCGACTGATTTTTAGCAAGCCCGTTTATATAGATGCGCAAGATTCGAAGGGTAAGATCTCTCTTAGAGATAAGATTAAAACAATTCTTATCCAATCCTGTAAATTTTCTTACTATAAACATATCTTTAATAGAAGACGTGGAATGACCCCCCCCCCTCCCCCCCCCCCCCCTACGTGGAACCTCCTGTTGAAGAGCAAGAAAGAATCAAGTAAAACTTAATATTTTGATAAATAGGAAAAACGATTTTTAGCGCTAGTTTTCATTTGACATTTTTGGAGCTGGGATGTAAAAACTGTGCGTTTATAGTAGCAGAGGAGAAGATATTACACTTCTCGCAAACAAAAAAGAGGGGAGAAGATATTACACGTGCTGCCCACAGTATCTAACGGTTTGGCCTTCAATCTTTCATCTTTCGTATATAAAGAAACTAAAAATTTCAATGGACATGTAAAGAATCTATACAGCCAGCTCGATCTTCACGGGGAAAGAGAATGACAGCGCTTCGTCTCCGACCAGGACCGTGCTGACGCCCGACGGCACGACGGTGTACGCCGTCTCCTGGACGATGGCGAACGCCTTGCACACGTTGAGCGTGAACGGCACTTGGACGGCGGCTCCCGCGGGCACGAACACCCTCCGGAACGCCACCAGCTGCTTCAGCGGCGCGTCGTCCACCTCGGCCGGCGGCACCGTGTAGACCAACACGACGTGGGCGCCGTCCCTGCTGCCACGGTTGGCCACGGTCAGACTGAAGCTTACCTCCTCCTGGCAGCCGTGCCCGGCGACGTTGACGGCCGGGCAGGCCAGCGGGGCCGTCCCCGGCTTGCGGGTGAGCTGCTTGCAGGACTCCCATGCGGCAACCCGGGCTGTGACGGAAGCCCCGGTGGTGTCGGACGCGTAGCTGAAGTTGCTGTAGCTGAGACCGTGGCCGAACGGGTAGAGCACTTCCGGCCCGCCGTAGAACTTGTAGGTCCTGCCGGGGTACCCCTTGTCGGCGACGGGCCGCAGCGCCATGGACGTCATCGGGATCTTGCTGATGTACTCGTTCTTGTACCACGTTAGCGGCAGCCTTCCCCCTGACAATCCAAGAAACGTTTCATCAGGGAAACACAATTCACCAAGCAATCGATCTGCATTTCATCTGCAGTTTACCTGGATTGTATTTTCCGAAGAGCACGTCGGCGATGGCCGTGCCTCCTTCCTCGCCGGGGTATCCGGCCCAGACGATGGCCCCGATCTTGGGGTTGTTCTGCGCAAAGGAGACGTCGACGCCGCCGGCGGAGATGATCACCAGGATGATCGGGTACGGCGAGGCTTCGGCGACCGCGTTGATCCAGTTGGTCTGGTTCCACGGCAGGAGGAGATCCTCCCTGTCGTTGCCCTCCTTCTCCACGCTCATGTTGAGGCCGGCGATGACGATGGTCGCGTCCACGGTTTTCACGTCGGCGGCTGTGCCGCACACGCCGTCGTCGCACACGTGCGCCGACGTGGCGCTGACGACCTTCCTTATCGCATCGTACGGCGTCACAACTCTGCATGGCTTGCCTGCGTATACATACAGACAAGTAATTTCAGGTAACAATGCAGTCAGTGATGTGCAGATGATTATTTTACTTTTAACTGTACCTCTGTAGTCTCCGAGCATGACATCCGTGGCGTTGATGTGTTGCAGTAGGCCAACCAGTGACAATGAATGGACCTTGTTGGCGTCCAATGGCAGCCGGCCGTGATCGTTCTTGATGAGCACCATGCCTTGCCTGGCCGCGTCGGCGGCCAGCTCCTTGTGCTCCTCCGTGCAGACGTCGTCTGCGCCGAGGGACTCCAGCTCCGGAATGCCGTCGAAGAAGCCGAGCCTCATGAGGGTGAGGTAGAGGTTCCGCAGCGCGTTGTCGACCTCGGACTCCCGCAGCTTCCCCTGCCGCACGGCGTCGAGGCCGAAGGCGGTGAAGAAGTCCTGCGCGCCCTCCCAGTACATGCCGCAGTCGAGGTCCAGCCCGGCCTTCATGGCCGCCGCCGTGGCCTCCACGCCGTTGTACCCGAGCCACTTGGCGTCCCTAACCATGACGCGGACCGAGTCGCAGTCGGAGACGATGTACCCGTGCAGCTGCCACTCGCCGCGGACGGTCTCCGACAGGAGCCGCGCGTTGGCGCAGGCCGGGACGCCGTTGATGCGGTTGTAGGAGCACATGACGCAGCTCGCGTCCCCGTCCCGCACGCACATCTCGAACGGCCGCTCGAACGTCTCGATCATGTCGCGCTCCTCCACCCGCGCGTCGAACGTCAGGCGGTCGGCGGTGAGCCACGCGTCCACGTCGTAGGCGGCGTAGTGCTTGCAGCAGCTGGAGACCTTGATGGGCCGGGCGAAAGGGTCGGCACCGGGACCGCCGGCGTCGATGTCCTGCATTGCGCGGACGAAGTTGACGGCGTACCGTCCGACGACGAAGGGGTCCTCGCCCGGCGTCTCGCTGGCGCGGCCCCACCGCGGGTCGCGCACGACGTTGATGTTGGGGCTCCAGTACGTGAGCTCGGCGTGGCCCAGGTTGTACATGGCCCTGATCTCGGTGGACACGGCGCCGCCGATGGCTCCCCACAGCGTCTCGTTGAACGCCGCGGCGCTGTTGATGACGAGCGGGAAGCTGGTGGCGCCGGGCACCACGTCGCCGAACCGCGTGCCGCCCGGGCCGGTGTCCGACACGCCGTGCAGGGCCTCCCCCCACCACAGGTACGGTGGCAGCCCGACGCGCGACGCGCCCTCGGCCCGGTCGCCGAGGTTGCGCACCTTCTCCTCCAGCGTGAGCCGGCCGACGAGGTCCCGCACCCGGTCGGCGTATGGCAGGGAGGCGTCGCAGTACCGGAAGCCACCCATTTCAAGACCCAAGGCCGCGAACCGGGCCGCGTCGCAGACCTTGGTGTAGTTCCGGCCATTGGTGGTGATTGGGCCGAGCCCGGAGCCGCCGCCGGAGACAGAAGTGAAGGCGACGGCAACGGCACAGAGGAGCGAGGCCCAGAGCACGCAATGGCGAAGCGAGGACGCCATTGCGACGAGAGAGGAGGGACCTCTCGCTGCTCTTGGTCTACCGGGGCAAGTGGGTACGTACAGTGAAACAGTGTATATAGGGCGGGGCCATAGCCATAGCCCATAGGGATCCTTTGAACCAGACCAAAAAGGACAACCGCGGGAACAGCTGGTTGCGGATCCAAACGCGGGAAAGGCCAGAAAACTGAGAGCTGGAGAACTGGTTGTTGGTACGCGAATTTAAAGATGAGATCTGGCACATGGAATGCACGGTGGTGGAATTGATGGTGGTGTCCTCCATCTTCTCTCCGTGACAAAGTATGTCTGAATGTGCTATCGAGAACGACGAGGCTGATCATCCTTCCACGTTCTGCAAGTTATGCTTCCATCCAGGGACAACCCATCTCTCCTGTGAGGTCTCGACTTTTAGCTGAATGTTCTTGCAGCTACTAATACGTTCATTGTTTCTTGGTTCTCGCTGAAATGAACACTAAAGTTTGATCCCAAACACCAGGACAACAGATCATCATTGTAGCGGTTAATTGATTGTGCAGCGCTGATATACAGGCACAAGCTCAGGAGAGAATTAACCGCACACTGGTAATACATTGGCCTACAACAAAAGAAGCAGAGGAACTGTCTCAGCTTGTCAACTATCAAGGTTAAAAACAGGGTTAAAATCTCGGGCCTCTACATCGATTGATGCACACAATACCCAATTACTTACTGCAGTGTTTACAAGTTATTTATAGTCTAAAAAGCAAAACAAAAGGTAAAGCCTAAGTGGATTACAAACGACCGACAACAAGATAAAATGACGCCTCATGCATCACCTATCCTATTATTAGGCTGCTACCCAAATGGATTGCATAAGTGTAACGCCCCGAGACCGATGTGCCACGTGTCTTCCCGTTATTCGTTGTTGTTGCATTGTCATTTGCTTGCGTGTTGCATCTTGTCATGTCATCATGTGCATTGCATCATCATGTTTTTCAAAACTTGCATCCGTCCCGGCCTCCTCGTTCTCTCCGTTGTCCGTTCTGAGCCCAGACACACTTGCACACGCCCGCGGCATGTCCGAAATAGTATTTTATAAGTGGCTGGAAAATGTTCTCGGATTGGGTTGAAATTTGGTGTGCGGTCTTATTATAGTGTAGACAGACCGCCTGTCAAGTTTCATCGCAATCGGAGTTTGTTTGACGCCCCAACGGATAAATATAACGGCAATAGTAGCCGGTCAAAACGTCGGACGTTTTCGGTCTCCGGAAACAGATGCCGGGCTTCCCTCTCTTCTCTTCTCTCAGCCCGAGGACTTCTGCACAGATCACTACCTCACCGCCAGGCCCTACCTAACCCCTCTCGTCAGCCCGCAGCCCCCCCTCGCGCGCGTCCGAAAGTTGTCCCGGACCCGACCCGGACTGTCGCCACCGCTGTGTCCGGAACATCCCCAAACGTCTATAAAACGTCACCGTTTTCTTGTTTGGGCCCCCTAGCTATTTTATTCGCGACCGTCTGATTTCGATCAGAGGGACGAGGTAGCCCCTACCCAAAAAAAAATCCCTACTATATTTTCAGCCTACCTAACCCTAAAAACCTAGCCATCCCATCCATCCTTTCCCGCAGCCGCCGCCACTTTGTTTTCCTCGGGATCCCTCCCGATCCAGCCGAGCCCAGCCTTCTTCCTCGTTTCCCCAACGGGCCAACCAGCTCCTTGCCTCAATTTCATCACCAAGCCAATCGGTGGCCTCCCTGCATAGCTGAGCCCCTGGCCCCGATCCAGTCAACAGAGGCCCAGCCTCCTCTCGCTCTCGTGCACGAGCACGCGCCCAGGAGCTCAAGCAGGGGAGCCCCGATGCCCCCTGCGCCTCCTCCGCATCGTTCCAGCAGCAACACCGACACCGCCGGAGCAAGCCAGTAGGCAGGCCCCCGTCGCGCCCTCCTCTTCCTTCCCCCCCGTTTCTCTCTCAGTCTCATCTCTCTCTCTGTCTGTTCGTGCAACAGGAGCTTGTCCCGACACCATGGCCGCGTCCTTCTCCCTCGCCGCGCCGCTGCCGATGCCTCGTGCTCCGTCCTAGCGCCGGGAATGGGATCCCCCGCCTCGGATCTATGCGGATCCGACCTGGATCCGGCCCCTCCTCGCCTCTCCGACCCTGCAGGCTCTCGCCGGAATACCGGATGCCGGCGCTCCCTACCCTGCGCACGAGCTCGCGAGGTGGACGACGACGACTCCGTGCGCCCCCGACCCATCGTGCCTCGTGGGTCGGCCCATCTCCGTTAGCCCAGTCCATGGAAAGCCTCACGCCGGCCGCGTGGGCCGCATCCAGCGCCGAGCCGGCCCACCGCTCCTCCGCCTTGGGCCAAAGCCCATGGTGAGGCCGCATCCAGCGCCTCCTTATTTTTTTTCTTTCCTGTTCTGTTGGACCTCTACTCAGTTTCGGCCCATGTAGTTTTTTTTCCCTGCTGCGATTTGTCTATTTCCAGTGCATTAAAGATTTGCAGAAAAGACCTTCATCTTCATGCATTTAATAACTTCACAACAGTGCATCATATTAAAACAAACTTAATATGAAAAATGCTTAGAATTGCATCTAGTTTAATAATATGCCACTTTCATCCATGTTTAAAATGTCTAAAATGATGTTTGTTTAAATTTGCCCCTATGCCATGCTAAAATGATTTAATTCATAACTAAATAACCGTAACTCCGATTTTAACAAACTTTATATGTAAATGGGGTAGAATTTTGCCTAGTTTAACATGGTGGCATCATCTTGCATGTTTAACAACTCTAAAATTGTGTTTAGGACAGATCAGGACCAAACCTTAAATTATGCATATGAGGTTTTTCCGGACTTGTTGTTCGTTGCTTCCGGCCTCATTTAAACTTGACTAGTGGGGTAGTTTTAATTTGCTTCACCCTCTTGCCATGCTAACAACATTTAATATTGTTGGGTACCTAAACGAGAGAGAACTAAATAATTGATGTGGTGTTTCGTCAATATGAAACTCGTTGCATATTGTGCTCCACTTAATTTGTAGAATTGTTTGTGCATTTTGCCATGCCATACATATTTAAACCGGACATGCATCATACTTGATTGTGCATCATGCCATGTTGATGTGTTGGTTGTTTACTATGTCGTGTTCTTCTTTTCCGGTGATTGCTTCTTCGGGTTGGTTCCGGTAACGTCGTGTTGTGAGGATCCGTTCGTCTTCGTCCGTTTGTCTTCTTCATGGACTCGTTCTTCTTCCTTGCGGGATTTCAGGCAAGATGATCATACCCTCGAAATCACTACTATCTTTGCTATGCTAGTTTGCTCGCTCTTTTGCTATGCCATTGCTACGATGCCTACCACTTGCTTGTCAGCCTCCCAAATTGCCATGTTCAGCCTCTAACCCACCATTGTCCTAGCAAACCATTGATTGGCTATGTTACCGCTTTGCTCAGCCCCTCTTATAGCGTTGTTAGTTGCAGGTGAAGATTGAAGTTTGTTCCTTGTTGGAACATGGAGATGTTGTTCCTTGTTGGAACATTTATTTGCTTGTTGGGATATCACTATATATTGTATTTAATTAATACATCTATATACTTGGTAAAGGGTGGAAGGCTCGGCCTTATGCCTGGTGTTTTGTTCCACTCTTGCCGCCCTAGTTTCCGTCATATCGGTGTTATGTTCCCGGATTTTGCGTCCCTTACGCGGTTGGGCTATAATGGGAACCCCTTGACAGTTCGCCTTAAGTAAAGCTTCTCCAGCAATGCCCAACATTGGTTTTACCATTTGCCACCTAGCCCTTTTCTTTCCCTTGGGTTCTGCAGACTCAAGGGTCATCATTATTTTACCCCCCCCCCCGGGCCAGTGCTCCTCTGAGTGTTGGTCCAACTGAGCGATGTCTGAGGCTACCAGGGGCAACTCTGGGCTGGCTTACCCGACGTCTGGCTCATCTGAGTGTGCCCTGAGAAAGAGATATGTACAGCTCCTATCGGGATTTGTCGGCACATTCGGGCGGTGTTGCTGGTTTAGTTTTACCCTGTCGAAATTTCTTGTTGTACTGGGATACCGAGTCTGATCGGAATGTCTCGGGTGGAGGTCTATTCCTTCGTTGACCGTGAGAGCTTGTGATGGGCTAAGTTGGGACACCCCTGCAGGGATTTGAACTTTCGAAAGCCGTGCCCACGGTTATGGGAAGATGGGAATTTGTTAACGTCCGGTTGTAGAAAACCTGAAGTTGACCTTAATTAAAATGAATCAACCGCGTGTGTAACCGTGATGGTCTCTTTCCGGCGGAATCCGGGAAGTGAACACGGTTGTTGGAGTTATGCTTGACGTAGGTTGCTATAGGATCACTTCTTGATCATATTTTATCGACCGTGCCTTGCCTTCTCTTCTCGCTCTCATTTGCGAATAGGTTAGCCACCATATATGCTAGTCGCTTGCTGCAGCTCCACCTCATACCTTTACCTTACCCATAAGCTTAAATAGTCTTGATCGCGAGGGTGCGAGATTGCTGAGTCCCTGTGGCTCACAGTTACTTCCAAAACCAGTTTGCAGGTGCCGATGATTCCGTGCAGATGACGCTACCAAGCTCAGGAGGAGCTCGATGAAGATCTTGTCCTTTATGTTGTTTCGTGCTAGTTGATCAGTAGTGGAGCCCAGTTGGGGTCGATCGGGGACCTTTGTCGCATTTGGGGTTCTTCTTTTATTTTGGCTCCGTAGTCGGACCATGAGTGTAATTGGATGATGTAATGCTTTATTCATGTAATTGTGTGAAGTGGCGAGTGTAAGCCAACTATGTATCTCTTATTCCTTATTATATTACATGGGTTGTGTGAAGATTACCTCACTTGCGACATATGCCTTCAATGCGATTATGCCTCTAAGTCGTGCCTCGACACGTGGGAGATATAGTCGCATCGAGGGTGTTACAAGTTGATAATCAGAGCCTTCCCCGACCTTAGGAGCCCCCACTGATTGATCGTTTTTAGCGGCCGAGTCGTGTCTAGAAAAATGTTTTGAGTCCTTAGGAATTATATATCGGAGAGTTTAGGAATTCTTTTTACTTCCCAGTCTCCTCATCGCTCTGGTAAGGCATCCTGACGTAGAGTTTTGACTCCTCTCTTCTCAAATGTCACTAAATTTTTTTTAGGATCACGCGAGTATCTTGGTTTTGTTCCGATGGCTTATGATGAGAATACTGTCTTGGTGCCTCCTGTCAGGGGTTTAGTGGAAGTGTCCCGGGGAGTTGAGCTCTGAGGTGTTGTCATCATAATTCTATCGTTGCAATTCTGGTATACTTGAGATATGTGCGCGACATCGAAAATCTCCTTTATGCAGTTCGTTGGTGAGATAACCTCAACGCCACCCAGTACTGGGGCGGGAGTTCGGGAGTATCGCCATAACTTGTATAACGGATGCTTTTCGAAGGTTGAGATAGATGATTTCCGAAGGTTTCTTGGTTATGTGTTGAAGGATGGATACAGCTGGATGTAGGTATTGCTAGTTTGGGTGAGATATTATGCTTCCCCTGTATCCTCAACACCTGATTGCATAACCGAAAAGTTTCGGGAGTTTCATAGGTGGGAATTCAAGTAGCTCTTAGGATATCCTCCCAACAGATGTATGATATGAAATTGGGGTTCGACGTCTAGTGGTTCGCCTATTCACGGTTGATTTTACAGTGGTCTCGTCGTGTCTTAAAGAGTCCTTGGCTATGCTGACTCGGGGACGCTTCGTATGTCATGTGCACTGCCTTGTACATGATGGTGCTGTACGATCGAGCCCGTGTAGGTCCCACCACGAAAACTTCGGACGAAATTTCTATCATGTGTTTGTTCTGGCTTATTTTGCAAGCCAACCCTTTGTTTTGTTTTGAGTTGTGGTATTCGAGTTGCTTCGAAGTCAAATGTTGATTCCATCCCTTGTTCAAATGGTGTTCTCATACTCCGATGTGAATACCAATCCTTCATGATCGTCGAGATTGTGTTGTCAATCCTTTTCACCGGCGTGTTTCTCTTCAAGTGGATCCGTTCATGTCAACATCCGCAAGATTCAATCTCAGTTTTCTCAACAGTGTTTGTTTCATTCGTCTCCAAATTGTCTTTGTTTTCCCACCCTCCCTCCCTTTGTTTTTCTTCAAGGATTCAGATTTCTTTTGCACTATCCATTTTATTGATGGTAGTCCCTCCATTCTATTTCCTTCAATGTCCGTATCCGGTGATTCTCATAAAGATTCTAACGGAGTTTCTAGTTCATCATTCTTCATTCTTTTTCTTCTCCGGTGTTGCCAATTCAAGCTTTCGGTGTTGATCATATCCTTTTCCTCGGTTCAAATACATTCTCATGCCGGTGCACCTCATATTCATTCACTTCTCGCTATTTAATTGTTCCGGAGTGTTGAAGATATCTTGAAGATTCGTGTATCCACTCTTCTTTCATTCAAGCTATTTCGAGGATGTTATCATTCAAGCCTTTTAATTCAACCGGTGCATTATCTCTCTTTAAATCGTTCTACGGTGTTTCTCTTGAGTGGGCCCTAACCCACAGGTCTATTCCCAGGATCTTACCTGACTCTTCTTATTTTCCGGAGCTATCAAAATTCTTTTCGAAGTTTGACGTAAGAATGATTTATCGTCAGTCAAATGTTTTCTCTAATATCTTTCAAATTCTTTTCATCGTTGGTTCAACCTTTCCATTCTTCATTCCGGTGTGCCTCAATAATTCTTGGTGGTGTTTCCCGTCGTAATTCTCAGATTTTGGAGACCGAAGAAGAGTTTCTCTTTAATCTTGCTCCATTCTCTTCAAGATTCATGATTCTAGCTTGTTGCCATCCTCTCATAATTATTTTTCGATTGTGGGAATCCTTTTCACCCATCAGGAGATATTCAAGAGTCTTTTCAGTTTGATTATCCGGAGCTCATCATTTCATAAGAATTGTTCATTCTCAACTTTCAGTTATCATTCTCAAATTTTACCGGTGCTTCATTCAAGTAATCTTTAATCGGCTCGTGAGCTCTTCGTTCTCATGTATCTAAATTCTCTCAAGCATCTTCGTCCATTTGCTTATTCTTCCCGGTGTTCCTTTATCTTTTCTTCGTTCATTTCAATTCTTACGGTGTTTCATTCAAGATTTCTCTTCCTTTCTTATCATATCAATTTTATTTGTTGTTTCAACCCTTCTGGCGGTTCGTTCAATACCTTCTCAAGTTGGCGCTATATCTATCTTAATCCTTTCTATGAGAATAAGTAGTATGCCAATTCCATTGGTTGTCATCAATTTAAATTGGTGAAGGATACGCATAATGTAATTCTTATTCTTGTTTCATCAAGTTTATTCTATTCCTGTTTTTCCGGAGTGGCTCATCATACTCATTCTTGGTTTCACTTGTTTCATCTTTTCTTTTCCGGAGTTCCAAGTTCTCTCAATTATATTATCACGGAGATCTCTATCTAAATCATTACGAGGCTTAAATCGTATTCTTTTCATCATTCAATTATTTTGGATCATTCTTTTATTACCGGAGTTCTTCATGGAGGCACTACATGATGGTTCATAAGGGATTTAATTCCCTCTCGAAGTGTTCAGTGAGATTCTTTTCAAAGGAGCTCAAGCCTTCTTGATCGTGTAATCCGGAGTGCATTTCTTCTTACCGTATCTTTGGAGGTGGTATTATGCCATTCTTGATAATTTGAGTTCATGTTTTCATGATTCACACGCTGTCAAGATTGGGATATTTTAAATCCATCAATCTTGTCATTGGAGTTATCTTGGGTTATATTTCACCTAAAGCCTTCCCTAAGGATTGTTGCTATAATGGTGCTCATGTATGATCCAAGTTCTTCATCTACCCTCCCGGTGAAATAAGCTTCTCGTCTCCTTGTTCATTTCAATCCAATTCTTTTCCCGTGAGTGGCAGGTTTTTCATCTCTTAAGTTGAGAGGTATTCCATAAGACCATATCAAGCTTATTATTTTCGTTATTGGTTTTCCAACAATTCCGTTCGACCCTTCTCCTAAGAATGCCTTCTCAAGCCTTTTGGTGGCAGAAGTTGGCATTTTCTTCTCCATTCCCCTACCTCAATTATCTATCTTCTATTCTTTTGTTCCGGAGGCATGGTGATTATTGCTCTCTTCAACCCATATTCTTGTTTTATCAGGATCATGTTCTTGTCGTGCCTATCCTTTTAATTGGAGTGTTGTGTCCTCTTGTCAAGTATCCTCTCATCTTGTCTTGTTCAATTCCTTCCATTTACAGTCGGAGTGCTGCCCAAATTGTACTATTCCTTCCCTATCTTGCTTAACCGGAGTATTGTGCCCCTTTGTTCTAGTTCTTTTCGCCTTATCAAGTCTTGCATCCTTTTTTCTCAACCGGAGTGTCGTGTTTTCATTTGAGCTCTCTCATGTTATCAAATTTTGATCCCCTTCCTTAACCGGAGTGTTTTTTTAATTAATATCTTGCCCTTCAATCTCAAGGGTTTCGCAAATGTTCTTTGTTCCTCTCTTCTAACGGAGTGTTTTCGACTTTGTTCTCCTTCGTTCTATTCTTTTCTCGTATTTGATCAACCTCGCAAGGTTGTGGTTTCACTCGTTTATCAAAGAAGCAATTTGTTTTACCTCTTATCTTTCTCTTCCTTTTCCCCCCGGTGCCATTCTAGATCTCGAGACGAGATCCTCTCGTAGTGGTGGAGTGTTGTAACGCCCCGAGACCGATGTGCCACGTGTCTTCCCGTTATTCGTTGTTGTTGCATTGTCATTTGCTTGCGTGTTGCATCTTGTCATGTCATCATGTGCATTGCATCATCATGTTTTTCAAAACTTGCATCCGTCCCGGCCTCCTCGTTCTCTCCGTTGTCCGTTCTGAGCCCAGACACACTTGCACACGCCCGCGGCATGTCCGAAATAGTATTTTATAAGTGGCTGGAAAATGTTCTCGGATTGGGTTGAAATTTGGTGTCTGGTCTTATTATAGTGTAGACAGACCGCCTGTCAAGTTTCATCGCAATCGGAGTTTGTTTGACGCCCCAACGGATAAATATAGCGGCAATAGTAGCCGGTCAAAACGTCGGACGTTTTCGGTCTCCGGAAACAGATGCCGGGCTTCCCTCTCTTCTCTTCTCTCAGCCCGAGGACTTCTGCACAGATCACTACCTCACCGCCAGGCCCTACCTAACCCCTCTCGTCAGCCCGCAGCCCCCCCTCGCGCGCGTCCGAAAGTTGTCCCGGACCCGACCCGGACTGTCGCCACCGCTGTGTCCGGAACATCCCTAAACGTCTACAAAACGTCACCGTTTTCTTGTTTGGGCCCCCTAGCTATTTTATTCGCGACTGTCTGATTTCGATCGGAGGGACGAGGTAGCCCCTACCCAAAAAAAATCCCTACTATATTTTCAGCCTACCTAACCCTAAAAACCTAGCCATCCCATCCATCCTTTCCCGCGGCCGCCGCCACTTTGTTTTCCTCGGGATCCCTCCCGATCCAGGCGAGCCCAGCCTCCTTCCTCGTTTCCCCAACGGGCCAACCAGCTCCTTGCCTTAATTTCATCACCAAGCCAATCGGTGGCCTCCCTGCATAGCTGAGCCCCTGGCCCCGATCCAGTCAACAGAGGCCCAGCCTCCTCTCGCTCTCGTGCACGAGCACGCGCCCAGGAGCTCAAGCAGGGGAGCCCCGATGCCCCCTGCGCCTCCTCCGCATCGTTCCAGCAGCAGCACCGACACCGCCGGAGCAAGCCAGTAGGCAGGCCCCCGTCGCGCCCTTCTCTTCCTTCCCTCCCGTTTCTCTCTCAGTCTCATCTCTCTCTCTGTCTGTTCGTGCAACAGGAGCTTGTCCCGACACCATGGCCGCGTCCTTCTCCCTCGCTGCGCCGCTGCCGATGCCTCGTGCTCTGTCCTAGCGCCGGGAATGGGATCCCCCGCCTCGGATCTATGCGGATCTGACCTGGATCCGGCCCCTCCTCGCCTCTCCGACCCTGCAGGCTCTCGCCGGAATACCGGATGCCGGCGCTCCCTGCCCTACGCACGAGCTCACGAGGTGGACGACGACGACTCCGTGCGCCCCCGACCCATCGTGCCTCGTGGGTCGGCCCATCTCCGTTAGCCCAGTCCATGGCAAGCCTCACGCAGGCCGCGTGGGCCGCATCCAGCGCCGAGCCGGCCCACCGCTCCTCCGCCTTGGGCCAAAGCCCATGGTGAGGCCGCATCCAGCGCCTCATTATTTTTTTCTTTCCTGTTCTGTTGGACCTCTACTCAGTTTCGGCCCATGTAGTTTTTTTTCCCTGCTGCGATTTGTCTATTTCCAGTGCATTACAGATTTGCAGAAAAGACCTTCATCTTCATGCATTTAATAACTTCACAACAGTGCATCATATTAAAACAAACTTAATATGAAAAATGCTTAGAATTGCATCTAGTTTAATAATATGCCACTTTCATCCATGTTTAAAATGTCTAAAATGATGTTTGTTTAAATTTGCCCCTATGCCATGCTAAAATGATTTAATTCATAACTAAATAACCGTAACTCCGATTTTAACAAACTTTATATGTAAATGGGGTAGAATTTTGCCTAGTTTAACATGGTGGCATCATCTTGCATGTTTAACAACTCTAAAATTGTGTTTAGGACAGATCAGGACCAAACCTTAAATTATGCATATGAGGTTTTTCCGGACTTGTTGTTCGTTGCTTCCGGCCTCATTTAAACTTGACTAGTGGGGTAGTTTTCATTTGCTTCACCCTCTTGCCATGCTAACAACATTTAATATTGTTGGGTACCTAAACGAGAGAGAACTAAATAATTGATGTGGTGTTTTGTCAATATGCAACTCGTTGCATATTGTGCTCCACTTAATTTGTAGAATTGTTTGTGCATTTTGCCATGCCATACATATTTAAACCGGACATGCATCATACTTGATTGTGCATCATGCCATGTTGATGTGTTGGTTGTTTACTATGTCGTGTTCTTCTTTTCCGGTGATTGCTTCTTCGGGTTGGTTCCGGTAACGTCGTGTTGTGAGGATCCGTTCGTCTTCGTCCGTTTGTCTTCTTCATGGACTCGTTCTTCTTCCTTGCGGGATTTCAGGCAAGATGATCATACCCTCGAAATCACTACTATCTTTGCTATGCTAGTTTGCTCGCTCTTTTGCTATGCCATTGCTACGATGCCTACCACTTGCTTGTCAGCCTCCCAAATTGCCATGTTCAGCCTCTAACCCACCATTGTCCTAGCAAACCGTTGATTGGCTATGTTACCGCTTTGCTCAGCCCCTCTTATAGCGTTGTTAGTTGCAGGTGAAGATTGAAGTTTGTTCCTTGTTGGAACATGGAGATGTTGTTCCTTGTTGGAACATTTATTTGCTTGTTGGGATATCACTATATATTGTATTTAATTAATGCATCTATATACTTGGTAAAGGGTGGAAGGCTCGGCCTTATGCCTGGTGTTTTGTTCCACTCTTGCCGCCCTAGTTTCCGTCATATCGGTGTTATGTTCCCGGATTTTGCGTCCCTTACGCGGTTGGGCTATAATGGGAACCCCTTGACAGTTTGCCTTAAGTAAAGCTTCTCCAGCAATGCCCAACATTGGTTTTACCATTTGCCACCTAGCCCTTTTCTTTCCCTTGGGTTCTGCAGACTCAAGGGTCATCATTATTTCCCCCCCCCCGGGCCAGTGCTCCTCTGAGTGTTGGTCCAACTGAGCGATGTCCGAGGCTACCAGGGGCAACTCTGGGCTGGCTTACCCGACGTCTGGCTCATCTGAGTGTGCCCTGAGAAAGAGATATGTGCAGCTCCTATCGGGATTTGTCGGCACATTCGGGTGGTGTTGCTGGTTTAGTTTTACCCTGTCGAAATGTCTTGTTGTACTGGGATACCGAGTCTGATCGGAATGTCTCGGGTGGAGGTCTATTCCTTCGTTGACCGTGAGAGCTTGTGATGGGCTAAGTTGGGACACCCCTGCAGGGATTTGAACTTTCGAAAGCCGTGCCCACGGTTATGGGCAGATGGGAATTTGTTAACGTCCGGTTGTAGAAAACCTGAAGTTGACCTTAATTAAAATGAATCAACCGCGTGTGTAACCGTGATGGTCTCTTTCCGGCGGAATCCGGGAAGTGAACACGGTTGTTGGAGTTATGCTTGACGTAGGTTGCTATAGGATCACTTCTTGATCATATTTTATCGACCGTGCCTTGCCTTCTCTTCTCTCTCTCATTTGCGAATAGGTTAGCCACCATATATGCTAGTCGCTTGCTGCAGCTCCACCTCATACCTTTACCTTACCCATAAGCTTAAATAGTCTTGATCGCGAGGGTGCGAGATTGCTGAGTCCCTGTGGCTCACAGTTACTTCCAAAACCAGTTTGCAGGTGCCGATGATTCCGTGCAGATGACGCTACCAAGCTCAGGAGGAGCTCGATGAAGATCTTGTCCTTTATGTTGTTTCGTGCTAGTTGATCAGTAGTGGAGCCCAGTTGGGGTCGATCGGGGACCTTTATCGCATTTGGGGTTCTTCTTTTATTTTGGCTCCGTAGTCGGACCATGAGTGTAATTGGATGATGTAATGCTTTATTCATGTAATTGTGTGAAGTGGCGAGTGTAAGCCAACTATGTATCTCTTATTCCTTATTATATTACATGGGTTGTGTGAAGATTACCTCACTTGCGACATATGCCTTCAATGCGATTATGCCTCTAAGTCGTGCCTCGACACGTGGGAGATATAGTCGCATCGAGGGTGTTACAATAAGGTAAACTTTTGTCCTATTAAAACGGCAGTCATTGTGACTATTCCATGTTGCCCAAAATAAACCATAAACTCCAATTCAAATTTGCCCTTTAATTTTGGGTGCACTCCATTTACCTAGATACTGAACAAATCCGAAACACTAGATGGTGGGGGCAAAATAAATGCTATATAATTGAAACACCACAAGATCTTAGCAAGTGGGCAATCTAGGAAAAGATGCTAAATTATTTCCTCATATTTACAAAAGACATATTTTGTGCAACCCTACCGTCTTTTGGGTTATCTTTGGTTATTAAGGTAACTCTCCTAGTACTATCAAGATACCACGTAAAATATAAATTTAAAGGGACAATAAGTTTCTAAATAAACTTGTGGCTATGATGCAAGCCAATATTAACACGATCACTGGTCGAAGTACCCCCAACACAGCGGTATTGCTGGGCTCGGGCATGAGTGGCATTGTAAAACTAGTGTTGGCTATCTTGCCTCCTTAAGCAATAGAATCTTCCTTTACCCCGCAAAAAATTAAATAAGATCACAATGCCTAAAAAGGCACCATAAGTGGTGAGTTGCCACCTAAATGAGTTTGATTCGGTCGTCAAGTTGACTATCATCAACCTAGTAACCAAATGCACCCAATTCGTTCACTTAACCCCCAGTGATTGCATGACGGAAAGCAACATTTCAAGGGGCATGTCCCAAGACATAGGCAACATAAACATCTTTTCCTTAGACAATATTGTAAAGACGGAGATACTATAAAGTTAAGGGTGTCTCTCCCAACCAAGTGTCATCATGGAATCTAACAGTATGTCCATCTCCTATGTCCAAAGCAACACGATGGGAAAATGTTTTTTTAACTCTCACTAGACCTTACCAGAAAAGGCTAGCTAGTGAGTCGGTTTTAGCAGCCACCTGTGATAAAAGTCTTGGATTTTAGGTACTTGTTTCTAATTAACTCCTTCCAAATCCATCCTCGGTAAAAAAACTTGCACAAACCAAAACTGTTGAGCACGCAATTATTTTGAAGGAAATATGCCCTAGAGGCAACAATAAAGTTGTTATTTATATTTCCTTATATCATGATAAATGTTTATTATTCATGCTAGAATTGTATTAACCGGAAAGTTAGTACATGTGTGAATACATAGACAAACAGAGTGTCACTAGTATGCATCTACTTGACTAGCTCGTTAATCAAAGATGGTTAAGTTTCCTAGCCATGGACAAAAGAGTTGTCATTTGATGAACGGGATCACATCATTAGAGAATGATGTGATTGAATTGACCCATCCGTTAGCTTAGCACTTTGATCGTTTAGTTTACTGCTATTGCTTTCTCCATAACTTATACATGTTCCAATGACTATGAGATCATGCAACTCCCGAACACCGGAGGAATACTTAGTGTGCTATCAAATGTCACAATGTAACTGGGTGACTATAAAGATGCTCTACAGGTGTCTCCGATGGTGTTTGTTGAGTTGGCATAGATCGAGATTAGGATTTGTCACTCCGTGTATCGGAGAGGTATCTGTGGGCCCTCTCGGTAATACACATCACTATAAGCCTTGCAAGCAATGCGACTAATGAGTTAGTTACGGGTGTTGCATTACGGAACGAGTAAAGAGACTTGCACTACAAAAAAAAGACACACCCGTGACATTTTGGGCCGAACGAAAAAAAATTCGGTCATACTTATGACACTTCTATGACGATAATTGTGACAAAACCCGGTATCATCATAGATGTGGTGGGGTCCTACTTCTATGACAAAAAATCATGACAGAAGATGGGCTTTTCGTCCTGGGCGGGCCGGAGACGCAGCTGCATGACATTCTTTGGGCCGTCCATGACGGAAAAAAACCGTGATAGAAGTGAGGGTGAGGAAAATATCGGGGTGTTCCCAGTTACGGTGGGTGGCCGGGGCCGAGCAATGCGTGTTTCTCTCATACACGCACTCGCGTGGGTGCGAGGCGTTGGGCTCTAACTGAACCCGAGCGAGGCGTTGGGATCAAACTGAACCCAAGCGAGGCGTTGGGCTCTAACTGAACCCGAGCGATTGCACTGCAGGCTACGTGTTACTGAACCCGAGAGATCGATCGATGGCTGTTAACCAAACCCGATCGAGCGATTCCTTCGCTACTGCTGCTAACTGAAGCCGATCGATGCTTCCTCTGGATGAACTGTGAGAGTTGCTGGGGGGTTTGGATGAATAGTTCCCAGTGGGGGTGGATGAACAGGACCCCGTGGTGTTGCCTCTAGATGAATAGGACCCCGATCGATCGAGCCAGTTGGGGCTGGATGAACAGGACCACCCTGTGGAGGGCAGGATGGACAGTAGACGGTGGAGGGCTAGATGAACAGTAGCCCATGGAGGGGTGGTTGAATAGGAGCTCGTGGAGAGGGCTGGTTGAACAGTAGCCGGTGGAGTAGCGCGCGGTGGAGGCTGGATGAATGTAACATCCCAAATTTTCAATTTGGAATGTTATACACTAGATCATCATGCATATCATATTTTCTTGCATTTTGCCGATCCTAGAAATTTCACGCAGCTCAAGGACCCACGGAGAGAGTTGGAGATTTCGTCATTTTCATATTTGAGTTTTCTCAAATTTCGAAAAGAGGATCGTTGGTTTTGTCGGAGTTTCATTTGCCTTTTATTTGGATAGGGAAAAATGCGCATTTTCAAAATTTTTGCATTTTAGGCCCGGAGAAAAGTTCATTTTGTTTGACTCATTTTTAGGAGTCGGGGAAAATTTACTTTATACTTTAGAAGTTTTGGAGTTCGTTTAGTTCTCTTTTATGGGTTTTTTTCCGCGCGCGAAACCGTTTAAAAAAAATCCCCGCAGCGCCCCTGGGCCAAAGGCCCAGCCGGCCGGCTCCCAGGCCAGCGCCGCGCGCGCGCCTAGCGCCAGTGCCCCGCCGCCGCCTAGGAGTCCTTCTAGGACTCCGATTGCCTTTTTTTCAATCTCTTTTCCTTTTCCTTTTCCTACTCTATTTTTTTTGCCCCCTACCCTCTAACATCCCAAAATTCTAAATTTTGGAATGTTATATTAAATAAATAATTGTGATTGTTGTGTGGTTGATTGTGTGAAATTGAGTGGAAATAGAAACTTTTTTTTGAAAGTTGAATGAGAAGGAATAAAAGGACTTTCCCAAAACTTTTCATTTTGAATTTTGATCTCCATGAATTCAAATTCATTTCATCACAAAACCCTAGAGTGGAGATAGTATGACTTCTTCCATTTAAAGAAATGAAAAAGGGGTTTTGAAGTAGATTTGAATTCCATTTGAACAATAGTCCAACTCAGAGACTTTATGCCACTCAAGGATTTTCATGAGAGAAGATAATATGACTTCTTTAAAATATATGAAATAGAGTGGGAAGTGATGAGGAGCACTTTTGAATTTCATTTGGTTCAATTTTGGAAAGTTTTTCGTTTTGAGTTTCAAAAACATTTCCATTCATTCAAATAAAATAAAGAGAGAAGGAAATATGACTCCTTCAAATATCAGAAAGAAAATATGGAAATGGATTATGAAACCAATAGAAGTTATTTTAACAATATTTGAAATCATTTGCATCTCATGATTTATTGCATTTTGGAGTTTTCTGGGATATTCAAATATTATTTTCCACTCAAGAGAAATAAAGGAGAGAGGATAGATTGACTTCCTCAAACAAAAAGGAGCTGGAGAATTCATTATAATATTATTTGGTTTTTTGGAGTTTATTTGGTATTTATTTTCTTGGCAAAAAGTGCATTTACTGCATTAGATAAAAAATTCAAAATTATATGTGCTGGGATTAATGTTCATTATTCTATATATTATCAATAGTGATTTTAGGAATTTCTATGAAATTTTTATGAATTCGTTGGAGTTGTTTTTGACCTCACCGCGTTTTCTGTAACAAAAAAAACACGCACGCATGCACACCGCACTACCTAGACCGAGGCCACTCCGTCCCAGGGCCGCACCGACCGGCCTAGCCACAGGCCAGCTAGGCCAAGGCCCAGCTGTAGCGCTAGGGCAGCCAGCGGCAAGCGCCCTAGGGCCGCACGCACGAGTCGCCAGCTCCTCCCTTCGCTCGCTACCTGCTGTTGTCGCTGACGCATAGGGCCCGCCCATCGTCCCTAACCTCCCGCAGACCCCGCTGGATGAGCACACGCACGCCCGAACCTGCCGGTCGAAGCTCTAGGGATAGAGCTTATCCCTCGCTCCCCGAGCTCCTGACCGCGCCTATAAAACCCCCAAGACCCCCTCTCTCCATTCTGCCAATTCGCTCGTCCTCTCGCACATCACAGGTGCCGCCTTCGTCAGTTGGATCTCGCTGGCCAGAGTTCCGTTCGCCGGAGGAGCTCGACGACCGTAAGCCACCCCGAGGCCTCAAACTCCGTCAAACTACTCCCCATGTTCTTCCGCACCTAGTTGACATCTCATTTTGCCCCTAGGTTCGGCAGAGACGTTGTCCCCACGACCTGCGTCCTCGCCGGAGCACGGAGACGCCGCACTTCGCTCCGCCCGTCCGGGTCACCCCGATGCGCGCCGTCGCCACCACCAGACAGCCCACGTCGTGCCCGTCCCGTTCGCCTCCTCCCCCGCCGCCGAGGACCACCGCCGCCACCGCCCGTCCGTCGCCTGACGCCAGCGCCGCCGCCCCTGTTCGCCGTCCTTGCTCGCTGTAAGCCGCCCGCTTCTTCCCGTTCGTTTAGTTTTTTTTGTATTAGCTCGGTTTTGTTTTAGTTCGGTTAACCACGGTTTTAAATAAACCGTGCGGTTTAGTTAAAAAGACTCGGTCTCCGGTTTTTTTTTGCCGCGGTAGCTGTTTTGCTTAGGTAGCGGCCGTTCGCCGAATAGCTTCCGTAGTGAATGCTGCTCGGCCAGTAGGAAGCCGCCACGTGGCCAGGGACCTGGTCGCGAATAAAATTTTCACAGTCAAGTCCCTGTAAATTTTAGTTTAGCCCCTAAACTTCAAATGGTTGTATCTTTTTAACTGTAACTCCAAATTCGACGAAACCAGCGGCAAAATGTTCGTATCGAATAGCTTTATCCAGAAAACCAACTTTGAAAACTTTTGGCCAAATTAAAATTTGAACTTTATTCAGATTTGAATTCAAACTTCAATTGACCATATCTCCTAAACCGTAGCTCCGATTGATGTGATTCTTTTTGCACCGTGTCACCGTTGCCAAACCCTATCACTAGGACCTATCTCACAATATTTTTCACACATTAGGATCTGCCCATAATAGTTTTACTCGTATGCCTAGTAGGCACTGTGGTCCATGTCACAATTTTTGGCACCCATGCCCTATGTTGTTTTGCACTTAGTATTTACTTTTGATAGTTAAGTGTGTTGTGTGTTCATTTGGATTTTCCGAGTCTTTTCATGTTGCATGTTATTTGGTTCTCTGAAATGATTGCTTATGTGAATGCAATGTTTGACTTTATAGATTTTCATCGAAGAGTGACGAATAGTTCTATTAAGTAAATTTCTGAGAGTGATATAATCTTCATCAACTATTACCAAGGCAAGTTCACATTTGATCATTCCTTCAATTACCTATGTTTTATATTATGCACTTAGTCCTTTTGTGGTAGGATTGCATAGTAGGACTTATTATTGCCAGATGGCTATGCCGTTACCTAGTAGTTCATTTAAGGTAGGCCTGATCTATACATCCTTGTCACCATCGTGTAAGTTTATTTATGCCTCGCAAATTTAGAAGTGGATTGGGAAATGTTCATGGCGAGACGTGAGTGACAGAGTAGTAATCAGGACCAAGACTTGTAAATGAACTACCTGGGCGGTATTTGGTTTGAATGGTGGCGAAGTACAGTGGGAGCATGCATGGTTAATCCATGGTGGTGCACCACTAGTGGTCGGCCACCCAGGCTCAAAGAGATCAATCGTATTCTCATGTCTAGAAGCTTACGTGTGCAGCCACAAGTCAATATGGGCTCTGGCTTAGTTGAGTAGTTAGTGTGAACCCTTCCGGGATGGGCTAGCAGATGTAGAATGATGTAGGTGTACCGGCCTATCCGTGGGTTAAGGGGGAACATTTTCGAAAGACTATGTCTCGGTCATCCTGTTCTCAAACGCCAGGCAGTGCGAGAACTTCAAGGGAGGTGATCGGGTCTTGTGGGGAAAAGTGCGCAAACCTCTGCAGAGTGTTAAAACCTAATCGATTAGCCGTGTCCCCAGTTACGGACAACTTGAGCATCTAGTAGTGGAAATGCTGGGAGATCTCATCACTCTTAATTAAACAGTTGGGGTTTTAAATGAAACTTTGGGAATGGATTAAGTTGGGTTTACCAACTCATCCTATGCTATACAATAGAGGTAGAATAATATCTTTTATTCTAGGGAAAAACTAGCTTTATGCAACAAAACTAAACTTAGAGCTTTCCACCAGGCAAATTGCATGTACAATAGGTTCATTATTCTTATGATGTGACTTGCCAGTACATTCAATGTATTGACCTACAGGGCTGCAACGTCTTATGTTGCAGGAATTTTCTACGACGAGTAAGAGTTACGTTGTAGGGTTAAGGTCTACACTCAACTTGCCGTTGGCGTTGATGGACTCCACACCCTTATGTCTGTTTCCGCTGAGACTTATGAGGTATATATCAGTTTTACATTATTTATACATGTGGCTACATACCCCAAGTTACCTCTCCCCTCACCAATAAAAATACCCCTACACCCCCTCTAAATCCCACACCAAAACCCCAAGCACCACCGCGCCCTCACCCCGCGCGGCACCTTGCCCTGCGCCGCCCTGCGTCACGCGCCGCCGCCGCCCTTAGCCACCGCCGCCGCCTAGCAACGCCGCCGCCGCCGCCCTTGCTCGCCGTCGCCGGAGCCCCTCGCCGGAGACCTCGCCGGAGGTACCGCGCCGCATCTTTTTCTTTTCCTCGGATCGGTTTTCTTCTAAATCGTTCCGGTTCTTCTCTTCCGATTCTTTTCTTCTCTAAACCGTTCCGGTTTTCTAGATCGGTTTTTCGTTCGGTTTTCTTTTCTCGAAACCCTAGATCGGATTCGTTTTCTTTTCCGGTTTATTTGCCTAGAGACCGTTCGCCGGACCGTTCGTCTTAACGAACGTGATCACTGGATTATTCTTCTAGGTTAACGAACGTCCGTTCGTTTAACTGTTCTTCTTTTTTCTTTTCGCCGGATTTATTCCACGATCGCGATCTCATATCCGATCTTCTTTCTAGTTTATCTTCTCGCTCGTTTATCGGAATCAGGTGATTCAAGCGCTTGGAGTTTCGTTTCGAAACCGCCATTCCGACTAATCAACTTAAACAAGTTTTTGCTACGGTAAAATTTGACCTAGTTTCAACTTGCTAGAACCGAGTTGTTTTCTTCCGCCGTTTGTTTTCGGTTTCTTTGTTCGGTTCTTTCTTTCTTCGCAACCGGAGTTCTTAAGTTGAACTTTCTGGTTCGATCTCTTGTTCGAGTTTTACCTGTGCATTAGATGAGTACTTATTGTATGCTTGTTGTTTGTCTGTGATAGATTACCCGGATTGCACCACCTGTTACTTCGAATCTCTAGGACTCGCGGATCATCAGCAAGGCAAGTAACACTTTGATCATACCTTTTCTACAACCCAGTTTTATTGCATTAGATCCATCCTCACACATTGCATGATTAGGATCTAATTAAATTGTGGGATGGGAAGTAGATGAGGTAGTACCTATTACCTATTACTATGAAACCTTTGGGAGTTACTTCTACGTTTGCTTATTATGCCATGCTATGCTAGTAGACGTGGATTGGGTGAGTGATATCCATGACAGATGTGAGATTGATAATTTTAATGGTTTATCTAAGGTGGCAACTTAAACACACATCTGGGTGGAGTGAAGCACCTGATGTCTATCAGGACTTGCCTGTTTTATTTTGGACCGCCACCCAGGCTCAAAGGGATCATAAGATCTTTCATGCTAAATACTTATGTGTGCAGCCACAAGCCAATATGGGCTCTGGCATAGTTGACTAAGTCGTGCGAACTCTTATAGGGGTAGACTAGCAGATGTAGGGGATGCAGGTGGTACGGTCTACTCCATCGTAAGGTGCTAGCACTTTTGAAAGACTGTCTCGGTCATCCGTTTCTCAAACACCAGTAGTGCGAGAAATCCAACGGAGGCGATCGAGTCTTGTGGGGAAAAGTGCGCAAACCTCTGCAGAGTTTAACAAACTAATCATGATTAGCCGTGTCCCCGGTTATGGACAATCTTGAGTATCTAGTACTTGAATATCATGTGAATCTCATCATGTTACTTCTAATTAATATTGTTGGGTTATTAATGATTAATTTTAATTGGGATTGAGAATGCTGTCAACCATTCTCAATGTTTAACAACCACCATGATAGTTAAATAAATTTATTCCTTTGCAGTAGGGAAAAATTGGATTTACGAAAAACAGTAACCATAGAGCTTTCCACCAGCCAAATATGCATATAGTATAGCTGTTTCATTCCATTACTCTCTATGTGTTACTTTGCCAGCATATTCCATGTCCTGACCCGTTTCGGGCTGCAACGTTAGTGTTGCAGACTTTTCAGACGATGATTAAGGTGCTTTTAGGTCGTGGTTCTATACTCAGTGATGCCGTTGGAGTTGATGGACCCATTTATCTTCCAAGTCTTCCGCTATTATCAATATTAGATGGCCTTAAGCCATATTTATGTAATAAGTTCTCTTCGGAGACATCGATGTAATAAGTGTGTGATTGCCACTCTGCTATAAATCCTTCGATGTACTGTGTGGTGTCAGCATTACTGATCCAGGGATGACACCGGAGCACAGTAGACTTGATCCATTCGGGTCTGGTCGCTACAGAGATGGTATCAGAGCCAGGGTGACTGTAGGACACGACCACTAAGTTAAAGCCATAGATCACTATTCTCTCCTCATTTTCTAACTCCTCATCTTTTCTACTCTTTAGGATGAAGGACGCGAAGATTAAGTACGCTCAACCGGATGAAGGCACATCTTTTGGATTTCACTTGAAGGAAGTCACCAAGTACCTAAACATTGGATTACCAAGCTTCACGGGAACCTTCAACGCCACTCTGCCTGAAGAGGAGCGCTGGAAGATTCAAGCTCACGTTTCGGGAAGGACATTCACGCCAATCACGAAGCCCATAGATAGTGTTTTCAGTGCACCAACTTGGAGTCTAGGAAAGAGCATGGCAGCCCATATCACCATAGGACGCATTGGAGAAGTTTATCAAGAAGACCTCAAGGACACTATCTACCAGATTTGTGGACGCCGAGATGAACAATGGGAGTTAGTCAGCACCAAGAAGGATAGATCCATTGCATCATTTATCCAGGAGTTAAACCAGCACATTCGACGCCATGAGAACCAGATGTGCAATGATATGATAGAGTTGAAAAATGCGAAGGCTAGGATCATCGAGCTAGAAGGAGAACTGAAGGCTACACGCAAGGACTACATGGACGAGATCGTAGCTCTAGCAAGACACAACTGCGATCTTAAGCAAGAGATTGAAGAACTCAAGAGGGAGTTAGCATCCAAGAAGGAAGACATGTACGTCACATGTCCGGATAATTACATCATCATCGACAACACCGATTCGGATCCAAGTGAACCCGACTTTGAAGACGAAGCTGGAGCGGACATCATGGAGTCTTCCACCGGTTCAAATTTCTAGATGAGCACCAGATATTAGTAGTATTTCCCCCATGTAAACACTATAGTTCGAGCACTTTTGCGATAGCTAGATCGATTGTAAGCCCTTGTTTGATTGAATGAAGTGATTTTGTGTGCATTTGCTCATGTGCATTGGGGTAGTGTTTTCTCTTTAGACCTCATTCTATTCTTATTTCTCTTCTTTTCTAAACCCTCAGATGCCTCCGCGACGTGACAATGGATTTCCACCGGAGCTCACTCAGTTGATCCAACAGCAGAATCAGTTGATGCAGATGTTACTTCAAAATCAGCAGAACAACAACAACAACCCACCACCACCACCACCACCACCTGTTGACCACTTAGCCCGTTTCCTTAGGCTAAATCCGCTGGTGTTCTCTAGTAGCATCGAGCCAATAGTAGCAGAAGATTGCCTCCGCAAGATAGGAAGGGAGTTGACCACCGCAGGATGCACGGATGGTGAGAAAGTGAATTTGCCGCACATCAGTTAGAAGGACCCGCGGCAGCATGGTGGGAGAATTTCACAGCCACTTTCCCAGTTGACACAGTCACATTGGATCAGTTCCAGCAAGCTTTCCGCACTGCACATGTTTCAGCAGGAGCTATGGCCATGAAGAAGCGTGAGTTTCGCAACTTACGCCAAGGAGGAAGGACAGTTGGCCAGTATGTCGATGACTTCAGCAAGTTAGCACGTTATGCCCCAGATGACGTTGCTACGGATGCAACTAAGCAGGAGAAGTTTCTGGAAGGATTGAATGATGAGCTAAGCATGCAGTTGATGGTAGGAAGTTTCAGAAACTACCAGGAGTTGGTAGATCGTGCCATCATGATCGAAGGGAAGCAACAGCAGATTGAGAACCGCAAGAGGAAGTATGGACAGGGGAAGTATAACTCTGGAGCCCAGCAGAAGCCCCGTTTTATCCCTAAATCGGGATTTCAGTTTCAGCATACCCATGGAGGAGGTAGTTCGCACAACCACAATGGCCACAAGAATGGTAATGGGAATGGAGGAAGCAACGGCCAGAATCGTACCACCCCATCAACCCCAACCAAGAGAGATCTGAGTCAAGTCACCTGTTTCAAGTGTTCCAAGACCGGACATTATGCCAATGAATGTCCTGAAGGCCAGAATGGAAATGGCAATGGAAGCTCAGGGAAGAAGCCGAACCCTTTCAATAGGGGACAGGTGAACCACGTTAGCGTGGAGAAGGTTGAAGATCAGCCTGATGCAGTGATCGGTAAGTTTTGGTTAAGTCATTTACCGCACTCGTTCTTTTCGATACTGGTGCATCGCATTCATACATATCAAGGGGATTTGTGGATAAATATAACCTGCGAACCCAAGGCCTTAGGTCACCCATGTTAGTAAGCTCACTAGGAGCGGAGTTTATGGCTAGACGATGGTGTGATCGGTTACCATTAAGGATTGGTAACTATGTTTTTCCCTCAGACCTAATAGTATTGGAATCTCAAGGATTGGATGTGATATTAGGCATGGATTGGTTATTAAAGTATGAAGGGAATATTGAATGCGCTAGTAAGTCAATTTTGCTTACCACACCAGAAGGAAGACGGATCAAGTATGTATCCCGGCATGTGCCAAATAGGACACAAGTAAACTGCCTAATAGGAGTAGTGCAGGAAGAAGTACCAGTGGTAAAGGATTTTCCTGATGTATTTCCAGAAGAGTTGCCAGGCATGCCACCGGATAGAGACATTGAGTTTTTGATTGAGTTATTGCCAGGTACAGGCCCAATATCCAAGAGACCGTACCAGATGCTAGCAAAGGATTTGGTGGAAATTAAGAATCAGATTAAGGAGTTATTGGAGAAAGGTTACATTCGCCCAAGTTCTTCGCCTTGGGGATCACCCGTACTTCTAGTGGAGAAGAAGGATGGATCATTAAGGATGGTTGTTGATTACCGTGGATTGAATGAAGTAACCATCAAGAACAAGTACCCACTGCCAATGATAAATGATCTGTTTGATCGTTTGCAAGGAGCCAAAGTGTTTTCCAAGATCGATTTGCGATCAGGGTACCACCAGTTGAAGATTCGAGAACAGGATATTCCGAAGACAGCTTTTACCACAAGATATGGACTGTATGAGTATACCGTTATGTCATTTGGATTGACTAACGCGCCTGCTTATTTTATGAACCTGATGAACAAGGTGTTTATGGAGTTTTTGGATAAGTTCATCGTAGTGTTCATTGATGATATCCTGGTTTATTCAAAGAATGAAGAAGAGCATAAGGAACATTTGCGTTTGGTTTTGGAGAAACTAAGGGAACATCAGTTATATGCCAAATTCCGCAAATGTGAGTTTTGGTTGAAGGAACTAGGATTCCTCGGACACGTTATATCCGGAGAAGGGATAGCAGTTGACCCCGCAAAGGTTGAGACCGTAACCAAATGGGAAGCACCAACGACAGTTGGAGAGATCCGGAGTTTTCTTGGACTCGCAGGATACTACCGGAGATTCATTGAGAACTTTTCAAAGATTGCGAAACCTATGACGGAGTTGTTGAAGAAGGATACCAAGTTCAAATGGACTGAGGAGTGTGAGTCTAGTTTCCAGGAATTGAAGAAACGATTGGTTACCTCACCAGTATTGATTTTGCTAGATCAGACCAAGGATTATGAGGTGTATTGCGACGCTTCACGTCGAGGACTTGGAGCAGTGCTTATGCAGGAAGGGAGAGTTATTTCGTATGCTTCACGACAACTGAAACCTCATGAGTTGAATTATGCCACCCATGATTTGGAGTTAGCAGCCGTAGTGCATGCATTGAAGACATGGAGACATTTCCTCATTGGAAATCATTGTGAGGTGTACACGGATCACAAGAGTTTGAAGTACATTTTCACGCAGAAGGAGTTGAATCTCAGACCAAGGAGATGGTTGGAGCTCATCAAGGATTACGATATGAGATTGCATTACCATCCCGGCAAAGCTAATGTAGTAGCTGACGCATTGAGCCGTAAGAGCCATGTAAATACGTTGATGACGGGAGAAATACCCAAGGAGTTAGCAGAAAACCTTCGTGAAGTAAGTTTAGAGATAGTTCCGAAAGGCTATGTAGCAGCATTGGAGATTCAGTCAACATTGATGGATAGAATCAGAGAGGCCCAGAAATCTGACAAGGAGATTGCTGCTATAAAGGAGAAACTAAGCAAAGGAAAAGCAAAGGGATTTCGTGAGGATGAGCACGATACCCTATGGTTTGAGGACCGTGTTTATGTGCCGAATGACCCGGAGATCAGGAAGTTGATTTTGCAAGAGGCACATGATTCACCATATTCGATTCACCCAGGAAATACCAAGATGTATTTGGATTTGAAGGAAACATTCTGGTGGACCAGAATGAAGAAGGATATTGCAGCATATGTAGCAGTTTGTGACGTATGTCATAGAGTAAAGGCAGAACATCAGAAGCCAGCCGGATTGTTGCAACCATTGCTGATACCCGAATGGAAGTGGGATAAGATAGGCATGGATTTTATCATAGGATTACCCAGGACGAAAGCAGGATATGACTCGATATGGGTAGTAGTTGATCGTTTGACGAAGGTAGCACATTTCATTCCAGTTAAGACCACTTACACCAGTGCTAAGTTGGCAAAGATATACATGACTAGGATCATTTGTTTGCATGGAGTTCCGAGGAGTATTGTATCAGACAGAGGAACCCAATTTACCTCAAAGTTTTGGAATCAGTTGCATGAACTTTGGGAACCAGGCTAGAGTTCAGCACCGCTTTTCATCCGCAGACAGATGGACAGACCGAGAGAGTCAATCAGATTTTGGAGGATATGCTGAGAGCTTGTGCACTAGATTATGGATCTAGTTGGGACGATAACTTGCCGTATGCGGAGTTTTCGTATAACAACAGCTACCAAACCAGTTTGAAGATGGCACCTTTCGAAGCTTTATACGGAAGGAGGTGCAGGACACCGTTGTCATGGGACGAAGTTGGAGACCGTCAGTTCTTTGGACCAGATTTGATTAAGGAGTCTGAACAGAAAGTTAAGTTGATTCGCGATAGGCTCAAGGTAGCCCAGTCCAGGCAGAAGAGTTACGCGATTCTAAACGCAAGGAGACAGTTTACGAAACCGGAGACAGAGTTTATCTCCGAGTATACCCACTTCAAGGAGTTAAACGTTTTGGAGTTAAGGGAAAATTAGCACCGCGTTTTGTTGGACCATATAAGATGTTGCAACGTATGGGAGAAGTCGCTTATCAGTTGGAATTACCAGAGGGACTGTCAGGAGTTCATGATGTATTCCATGTTTCTCAGCTGAAGAAATGTCACACCGAGATGGCGGAGGTACCGTTAAGAGATACAGTGCCGCTTGAAGCAATTTAGTTGAAGGACGACTTAACGTATGAAGAGAAACCAGTCAAGATTATCGAGTTTGCTAGTAGAGTTACCCGCAGCAAGGTTATCAAGTTTTGCAAAAGTTCAGTGGAACCACCGCTCAGAGGATGAAGCCACCTGGGAGAAAGAAGAAGATTTTCTCAAGGACCATCCTCACCTATTGTCTAGCCAACCCGAATCTCCAGGGCGAGATTCATCTTAAGGGTGGTAGGTTCGTAACATCCCAAATTTTAAATTTGGAATGTTATACACTAGATCATCATGCATATCATATTTCCTTGCATTTTGCCGATCCTAGAAATTTCACGCAGCTCAAGGACCCACGGAGAGAGTTGGAGATTTCGTCATTTTCATATTGAGTTTTCTCAAATTTCGAAAAGAGGATCATTGGTTTTGTTGGAGTTTCATTTGCCTTTTATTTGGATAGGGAAAAATGCGCGTTTTCAAAAATTTTGCATTTTAGGCCCGGAGAAAAGTTCATTTTGTTCGACTCATTTTTAGGAGTCGGGGAAAATTTACTTTAGAAGTTTTGGAGTTCGTTTAGTTCTCTTTTCTGTTTTTTTTCGCGCGCGAAACCGTTTAAAAAAATCCCCGCAGCGCCCCTGGGCCAAAGGCCCAGCCGGCCGGCTCCCAGGCCAGCGCCGCGCGCGCGCCTAGCGCCAGTGCCCCGCCGCCGCCGCCTAGGAGTCCTTCTAGGACTCCGATTGCCTTTTTTTCCAATCTCTTTACCTTTTCCTTTTCCTACTCTATTTCTTGCCCCCTACCCCAAGTTACCTCTCCCCTCACCAATATAAATACCTCGAACGCCCCAGATATAACTTTCCCAATTTGTACTCCAACTCTTGCCGTTTTCGGCATTAAGTTATATTTATTTCTCGGGTACGGGTCTTTGTCTCCGTGTGTTGTTTTCGTTTTCATGCATATCATATCATGTCATCACGTGCATTGCATTTGCATACATGTTCATCTCATGCATTCGAGCATTTTCCCCGTTGTCCGTTTTGCATTCCGGCGCTTCGTTCTCCTCCGGTGGCCATTTCTAGTTTTCTTTCGTGTGTGGGGATTAAACATTTCCGGATTGGACCGAGACTTGCCATGCGGCCTTGGTTTACTACTGGTAGACCGCCTGTCAAGTTTCGGGTCATTTGGACTTTGTTTGATACTCCAACGGTTAACCGAGGGACCGAAAAGGCCTCGTGTGTGTTGCAGCCCAACACCCCTCCAATTTGGCCCAAAACCCACCAAACTCTGCTCCATGTCCTAGAGCATTCGATCACGATCGCGTGGCCGAAAACCGCACCTCATTTGGACTCTCCTAGCTCCACTTATGCCTATAAATAGACCCCTCCATTCTCGGATCTCTCTTCCCCACGAAACCCTAAAAAAATCCCTCGCTCCGCCCGGACATTGTCCGACCCGGCCGGACACGTCCGCCGCCGCACCTCGTCCACTCCGCTGCCAACACGTGGCGCCGCCACCCACCGTCGCCGCCGGCCCGCGGGAGCCCAAGGCCGGCCCCCGCCGCCACCTACCCGGGCCACGCCTCGCGTCACCGCGCGCCGCCGCCTCCTTGCTCGCCGGCGCGCCCCACCGCCATCAGCCGCCTCGCGCCACCGGCGCACCACGCCGCCCCGCCACGCCGGACTAGCGCCCGGCCGCCGCCTCGGACCACGCGGCGCCGCCCTTCGCCGCCGGCGCGCCACCGCGGCCCCGTCCCCGGCCTCTCCTACATCGTCCTCTACTCCGGCCACCGCGGCCATGATCTCCGGCGACCTCGAGTCCGGCAGCTACAGTAACTCCGGCGGCCTCGGTTCCCGTGCGATCCAGATCTGAGATCTACTCCTCACGGTTGACTTCCCCCCCCCCCAACCCTAATTTTTCATGCATAGTTTGACCTGTCATATCTCCGCATCCGTAGCTCCATTTTGGACATATGATATATCAAAATCTTTGTCTCGACGAGTACATCATTTCATTCCATTGCATCATTTGCATTTGAGTTCATCTTGATGCCCAAAATGCTGTTAGAAGGAGGCATCGTGAGTTAAATTGCAGATCCGTTAGCTCATCATAGACTTTTGTCATTTTTGCCATGCTTATTGTGTGCATGATATGCCTGTGAGCCTTTGGGATGAATTGTTAAGCATTTTGTCTTATTTCCAGAGGTGCCAGCCATGCATTTTTAGGATGTGTGTGGTGACTTGTGCAAGCTTGCAAAGAGGGGCACCTGAGTAATCTGTTTTTAGGGACTTAGTGATTTTCACTAAGTCTGGGATGTTTAAGTTCATGATGTCATATGTTCGGCTTGTTTCCTAGTGATCCGTGCCTCTTTTGAGGATGATCAGTAAGGGAGTTTTGATATTCATGTTATGCTCTATCCTTCCATGTCTTTGTTTGCATATGTGGAGTGCCCTAGGTTGAGTCAATCGAGCTCAACTTTTGCATCGTTGTGTATTTGGGCAGATCGTCAACTCTTTTGCGATTTTGCCGGTGCTATTGTTAGTGATCCATGCATGCTATGCCATTGTTCTTGCCATGTCTAGCTAGAATTTTATGCCTTGTTTATGGATATATGCTTGACTTACCATGACTTGCACCGTAGTGAGTGCATCAAGCTCGTTTACATGCCTTCGTGAGTTATAATTTCAGCATGTCTCAGTTTTCACAAAGTCTGAAAACTGATTGTGTTTCATATATGTTTGTGTGCTCGTTAGAGTATTTTGTGAACCCTTTTGGCCCCAGGTCACTTTGGGTGTTTTGTTAAGCTTGTTGAGTAGCTCCATGCCATGTTCTTACTTCTCATATTCAGGATATGTATCATATTGTTTTGCTGCTCCGAAGAGAGCATCGTGGTCTGAAATTTCAGACTAGTGTTAATTTCACCAAGTCTGAAATCTGTTTTGCTTATTCAGTTTTGCCATGCTTGTTTGAACCTCTTAATGGATGAATTTGGCTATGGCTCAGTGCTAGTGATTTGTTAAGAATCTTGTGTACATCCCTTCCATGTGTTTTGTTTCATGTTTGGTGCCTGTAGCATGTTCATTTCGATGCATTTAGGAGCCTACTTGCTGTAAATTGCAGATCGGTTCGTTTCATAAAACGCTTGCCATTTCCAAACCGTAGCTCCGATTCCTAAGATCTTTATATCGTTTTCAGGTGATTTCATCCCCTCTATCCAGTGGCACACTTGGTTTTCCAAGTTGAGGCCAGGTTCATGCATTTCCTGTCACGTCTTGCATTTTGCATCCCGCATCGCATTCCGCATAGCATACCATCTTTGCATATTATTGGTTGCCCTTGCACGTGGTTGATTGTATCCTTGTTACTTGTTTGTGTTGTTGGGTAGAGCCGGGAGACGAGTTCGCTAACGAGGAGCCCGTTGAGTTTGCTTTTGAGGATCCAGTCAACTCTGACAACTGTGCAGCCAAGATGATCATACCCTCGAAATCACTACTATCTTTGCTATGCTAGTTTGCTCGCTCTTTTGCTATGCCATTGCTACGATGCCTACCACTTGCTTGCCAGCCTCCCAATTGCCATGATTGAGCATCTAACCCATCTTTGTCCTAGCAAACCGTTGATTGGCTATGTTACCGCTTTGCTCAGCCCCTTCTTATAGCGTTGCTAGTTGCAGGTGAAGATTGGAGCCGTTCCTTGTTGGAACGTTTATTTACTTGTTGTTATATCATTATATTGCCATGTTATCTTAATGCATCTATATACTTGGTAAAGGGTGGAAGGCTCGGCCTCTCGCCTAGTGTTTTGTTCCACTCTTGCCGCCCTAGTTTCCGTCATATCAGTGTTATGTTCCCAGATTGTTGCGTCCCTTACGCGGTTGGGCTATAATGGGAACCTCTTGATAGTTCGCCTTGATTAAAGCTTTTCCAGCAATGCCCAACATTGGTTTTACCATTTTCCACCTAGCCTCTTTTTCCCTTGGGTTTCTGGAGCCCGGGGGTCATCTTATTTTAACCCCCCCGGGCCAGTGCTCCTCTGAGTGTTGGTCCGAAACGTCAGCCGCCGGTGGCTACTAGGGGCAACTCTGGGCTGGCCTACCGGAAGTTTGGACAATCTGAGTGTGCCCTGAGAAAGAGATATGTGCAGCTCCTATCGGGATTTGTCGGCACATTCGGGCGGTGTTGCTGGACTTGTTTTAACCTGTCGAATCATCTTGTTGTACCGAGATACCGAGTCTGATTGGTGTGTCTTGGGTGGAGGTCTATTCCTTCGTTGACCGTGAGAGCTTGTTATGGGCTAAGTTGGGACCGCCCTGCAGGGATTGATCTTTCGAAAGCCATGCCCACGGTTATGGGCAGATGGGAATTTGTTAATGTCCGATTGTAGATAACTTGAACCTTAAGTAATTAAAATGAATCAACTGAGTGTGTTGCCGTGATGGCCTCTTCTCGGCGGAGTCCGGGAAGTGGACACGGTGTTGGAGTTATGTTTGCGCAGGTTGCTCTCTAGATTCTCGCTCGTGCTTTGCCTCCTCTTCTCGCTCTCTTTTGCGAATAAGATAGCCACCATATATGCTAGTCGCTTGCTGCAGCTCCACTTATACCTTACCCCTTTCCTACCTATTAAGCTTAAATAGTCTTGATCGCGAGGGTGCGAGATTGCTGAGTCCCTGTGGCTCAGAGATTACTATTACACCAGATGGAGGGACAGATGATACATCTCCAGATGGCGCGCTTGAGCTCAAGTGGGAGTACGACGAGGACTCTCAGCGTTACTATGTGTCTTTTTCCTGATGATCAGTAGTGGTGCCCAATCGGGGTTAGATTCAGGGCCTTGTCGCATGTTGGGGGTCTTTTCTATTTTGGCGCCGTAGTCGGGCCATGAGTGATTTGTATGATGGATGTTATTTATGTACTTTGATGTGACGTGGCGAGTGTAAGCCAACTATGTTCCTCCCCTTTATATTATTTATGTACATGGGATGTGTAATGATTTCCTGACTTGCGACATTGCTTTCAATGCGGTTATGCCTCTAAGTTGTGCCTCGACACGTGGGAGATATAGCCGCATCGAGGGCGTTACAAGTTGGTAATCAGAGCCTTCCCCGACCTTAGGAGCCCCCATTGCTTGATCGTTTTTAGTAGCCGAGTTGTGTCTAGAAAAATGTTTTGAGTCATTTAGGAATTATATATCGGAGAGCTTAGGAATTCTTTTTACTTCCCAGTCTCCTCATCGCTCTGGTAAGGCATCCTGACGTAGAGTTTTGACTCTTCTCTTCTCAAATTTCACAAATTTTTTTTAGGATCACGCGAGTATCTTGGATTTGTTCCGATGGCTTATGATGAGAACACTGTCTTGGTGCCTCCTGTCAGGGGTTTAGTGGAAGTGTCCCGGGGAGTTGAGCTCTGAGGTGTTGTCATCATAATTTTATCGTTGCAATTCTGGAATACTTGAGATATGTTTGCGACATCGAAAATCTCCTTTGTGCAATTCGTTGGTGAGATAACCTCGATGCCACCCAGTACTGGGGCGGGAGTTTGGGAGTATCGCCATAACTTGTATAACGGATGCTTTTCGAAGGTTGAGGTAGGTGGTTTCCAAAGGTTTCTTGGTTATGTGTTGAAGGATGGATATAGCTGGATGTAGGATTTGCTAGTTTGGGTGAGATATTATGCTTCCCCTGTATCCCCAACACCTGATTGCATAACCGGAAAATTTCGGGAGTTTCATAGGTGGGAATTCAAGTAGCTCTTAGGATATCCTTCCGACAGATGTATGATATGAAATTGGGGTTCGACGTCTAGTGGTTCGCCTATTCACGGTCGATTTTATAGTGGTCTCGTTGTGTCTTAAAGATTCCTTGGCTATGCTGACTCGGGGACGCTTCGTATGTGATGTGCACTGCCTTGTACATGATGGTGCTGTACGATCGAGCCCGTGTAGGTCCCACCACGAAAACTTCGGACGAAATTTCTATCATATGTTTGTTCTGGCTTATTCCGCAAGCCAATCCTTGGTTTTATTTTGAGTTGTGGTATTCGAGTTGCTTCGAAGTCATATATTGATTCCACCCCTCGTTGATGTACCTCTTCTACCCGATTCTTCATGGCTTCGCAATTTAGGAATATGTGACCACTTCAAGAGAAGTGCATTCGTTCATGTTGTTCGGATGTGAAGACTTTATGTTGCAATTTTCATTCCGTTGGTTTCAGCTTCATTTATCTGCCTATGTGCTAACGGTGGTCAACCTCTTCAGGATGGCTCCCGCTAAGAGCACCAGTCAGAACCAGAATCAAGATCCGCCACCACCTCCACCTCCTCCGGAAGCATGGCAAGCTGTGATGGCCGCTACTAATGCAAATACATAGTTGATCATGCAAGTCCTCCAAGAGCGGAATCAAGGCAGTCAAGGGAATCAAGGCAACAATCAGAACCATTTTGCTACTCTGAACCAGTTCCTCGCAAATGGTCCAAAGACGTTCAGCAATTGTGTTGAGGCTACCGATGCTGACGATTGGCTAGTGGATCTGGGCAAGCATTTTGAATGCAGCAACGTCAGGCCTGAAGATTTCGTCAAGTTCGCTTCTTTCCAGCTTAAAGATCAGGCCGGAGAGTGGTTCCAGCAGTACAAGGATTTCAGAGGTGGACGTTTGATCACTTGGGATGATTTCCGTCGTGATTTCCGAGCTCATCACATCCCTCAGAGTGTGACTGAAAGGAAACGTGAGGAATTCCGCAATCTGAAGCAAGGCTCTTTGTCTGTCTATGACTACAACAAGTTGTTTCAGAAGCTCGCCCGTTTTGCCAAGCAGGATGTTCCTGATGAGAAGAGCATGATCTATCAGTTCAGGGGTGGTCTCCGTGAAGAAATTCAGCTCGCTCTCGTCCTCTTTGAGCCGCTGAGATACGATGAGTTCTACAACATGGCACTGTTGCAAGAGGGTGCTCAGTTGAGGTGTGATGCTTCCAGGAAGCGAGTCAGAGACACTACGCCTTCTTCCTCTACTCAAGTGGCCAAGCAGCAGAAGTATTGGCTTCCTCCTCCTTCGTTCCGTCAGCCGTATCAGCAGAAGAGCAAAGGTGGCAGTGGTTCTTCCCACCCACCCAACCCAGGCTTTCAGAACAAGAGTTCGTCTCAAGCTCCAAGATCGAGTGCTCCGTACCACCGTCCGCTTTCAGAGGTCACGTGCAACAAGTGCCAACAGAAGGGTCACTACGCCAACAAGTGTTTCAACCAGAGGCGTCTTCCTCCTCCTCCTCCTGTCAGATCGGCAAGTACAACTGTGGTCAAGCATAATCCCAAGTCCGCCAAGGTCAACTTGATGAATGCAGCTCAGGCAGAGGATTCGTCAGATGTGATCATGGGTAACCTTCCTGTTAATGATATTCCTGCAAAAGTTCTTTTTGACACGGGTGAATCGCATTGTTTCATCTCGAAGCCTTTTGCATCTAAGCATGAGTTGATTTCACAAGCTATGCATAGTCCGTTAGCAGTGGTCTCTCCTGGTAAATGTTTGCTCGCCAACCACAAGATTCCGGATATTTCCATCATGTTGGGTGATTTCAAGTTTCTGGCTTCTCCAATGGTTCTTGGTAATTCTGATATCCATCTTATTCTCGGGATGGACTGGCTCTCTAAGCATAAAGCTCAGCTTGATTGTGCAGCCAGGCAGATTCAACTGACTCATTCATCTGAGGATGTAATTGTCTTTGCTGCTCGGGATAATACAATCTGGTTGTTTTCTCTCAATGAGAAGGGTGAATTGGATGCTATTTCGCAGATTCCGGTTGTTTGTGAGTATCAAGATGTCTTCCCAGAAGAACTCCCAGGAATGCCTCCGCACCGGCCGATTGAATTTGTTATTGAACTTGAGCCCGGTACGGAACCTGTGTGCAAACGTCCCTACAAGCTCGGCACTGAAGAGTTGAAGGAGTTGAAGAAACAACTCGATGTTCAAGAAAGAATGGGTCTCATTCGGCCTAGTACTTCTCCATGGGGTTGTGGTGTTCTTTTTGTGAAGAAGAAGGATGGAACGGACCGACTTTGTGTTGATTATCGTCCATTGAACAAGAAGACCATCAAGAACAAATACCCACTTCCCAACATCAATGAGCTGTTCGAACAACTCAAGGGTGCCCAAGTATTCTCCAAGCTTGATCTCCGTATGGGTTATCATCAGATTCGTATTCGTGAGCAAGATATTCCCAAGACGGCCTTCAGGACAAGCTATGGGTCATATGAATACACTATCATGTCTTTTGGCCTCGCCAACGCTCCTCCGACGTTCTCTCGCATGATGAATTTCATCTTCAACCCCTACACCAATGACTTCGTTTTGGTCTACCTCGATGACATTCTGGTTTTCTCCAAGAACAAGGAAGATAATGCCAAGCACTTGCATTTGGTTCTTGACAAGCTCAGGGAACATCAGTTCTACGCCAAGTTCTCCAAGTGTGAATTTTGGCTCGATGAGGTGCTTTATCTTGGTCATATCATCTCTGCCAAGGGCATTGCCGTGAATCCTGAGAAGGTGTCTGCAATTGTTAATTGGGAACCTCCTCAGAACGTGAAGCAACTCCGTAGCTTCCTCGGTCTCGCAAGCTACTGCCGAAGATTCGTTGAAATTTTTTCTAAGATCGCGAAGCCTCTCTCAAATCTTCTTTAGAAGCACGTCAAGTACGTTTGGTCTCTGGAGTGTGATATTGCTTTCAACACTTTGAAAGAGAAATTGATCACTGCTCCAGTTCTGCCTCCGCCTGATGAAACCAAGCCGTACGAGGTCTTTTGTGATGCCTCTCTCCAAGGTCTAGGTGCTGTACTGATGCAAGAGAAGAAAGTTGTTGCTTATACCTCTCGCCAGTTGAAGCCTAATGAGAAGAACTACCCCACTCATGATCTCGAGTTGGCGGCAGTTGTGCATGCTTTGTTGACTTGGAGACATCTTCTATTGGGAAGGAAAGTGGACATTTTCACTGATCACAAGAGTCTCAAGTACATCTTCACCCAGCCTAATCTCAACCTCAGGCAAACTCGTTGGGTCGAAATGATTCAAGAGTACAATACGAGTATTGAGTATACTCCAGGCAAGGCCAATGTGATTGCTGACGCTTTGAGCAGAAAAGCATATTGCAACAGTCTGATTCTCAAGCCTTATCAACCCGAGCTTTGTGAAGCTTTCCGCAAACTTAATCTGCAAATTGTTCCTCAAGGTTTCCTCGCCAACCTTCAAGTTTCTCCTACCTTGGAAGACCAAATTCACCAAGCCCAGCTTCTTGATGCTATGGTGAAAAAGGTGAAGATTGGTATCGCAAAGAGTCAGTCCAAGTACAAGTGCTACCGACTTGATGACAAGGACACTCTCTTCTTCGAGGATAGAATTGTTGTGCCCAAAGGTGAACTTCGTAAGGTGATCATGAACGAGGCTCACAACTCTCTTCTCTCCATCCACCCTGGTAGCACGAAGATGTATCAGGATCTCAAGCAAACTTATTGGTGGACTCGAATGAAGCGTGAGATCGCTCAATTCGTGAATGAATGTGATGTCTGCAGAAGAGTGAAGGCAGAACACCAAAGGCCAGCAGGTCTCCTCCAACCTCTTGCCATTCCAGAATGGAAGTTTGACCACATTGAAATGGACTTCGTGACTGGGTTTCCAAAGTCCAAGCGTGGCAATGATGCTATATTCGTTGTCATCGACAAGCTCACCAAAGTGGCTCATTTTTTGCCTATCAAAGAGTCAATCACCGCAGCTCAATTGGCGGAACTCTATACCTCTCGAATTGTCTCTCTGCACGGTATTCCTCAAGTGATATCTTCAGACCGTGGCAGTATCTTTACCTCCAAGTTTTGGGATTCATTTCAGAAGGCCATGGGCACCAACATCTGCTTCAGCTCTGCTTTCCATCCTCAAACAAGCGGTCAAGTCGCGCGTGTCAACCAGATTCTTGAAGATATGCTCAGGGCTTGTGTTATCTCCTTCGGCATGAAGTGGGAGGATTGTCTTCCTTATGCTGAATTCTCATACAACAACAGTTTTCAAGCAAGTTCGGGCAAGGCCCCATTTGAAATTCTGTATGGTAGGAAAAACTTTGCAAATGTTCATGATGTGTTCCATGTCTCCCAACTCCGAAAGTGCTTCAAGGCACCTGAACGCACCGTCAACTTCGAGGACATTGAGCTCCAAGAAGATCTCTCCTATCGTGAGCACCCAGTTGCAATCCTTGAAGAGACTGAACGCAGGACTCGCAACAAGTCAATCAAATTTCTCAAAGTCAAGTGGTCACACCATTCCGACCGTGAAGCTACCTGGGAACGCGAGGATCACCTCCGTTCTGAGTACCCGGAGTTCTTTCAGTCCTAGATCTCGGGACGAGATCTTTTCGTAGTGGTGGAGTGTTGTAATGCCCCAGATATAACTTTCCCAATTTGTACTCCAACTCTTGCCGTTTCCGGCATTAAGTTATATTTATTTCTCGGGTTCGGGTCTTTGTCTCCGTGTGTTGTTTTTGTTTTCATGCATCTCATATCATGTCATCACGTGCATTGCATTTGCATACATGTTCATCTCATGCATTCGAGCATTTTCCCCGTTGTCCGTTTTGCATTCCGGCGCTTCGTTCTCCTCCGGTGGCCATTTCTAGTTTTCTTTCGTGTGTGGGGATTAAACATTTCCGGATTGGACCGAGACTTGCCATGCGGCCTTGGTTTACTACCGGTAGACCGCCTGTCAAGTTTCTGGTCATTTGGACTTCGTTTGATACTCCAACGGTTAACCGAGGGACCGAAAAGGCCTCGTGTGTGTTGCAGCCCAACACCCCTCCAATTTGGCCCAAAACCCACCAAACTCTGCTCCATGTCCTAGAGCGTTCGATCACGATCACGTGGCCGAAAACCGCACCTCATTTGGACTCTCCTAGCTCCACTTATGCATATAAATAGACCCCTCCATTTTCGGATCTCTCTTCCCCACGAAACCCTAAAAAAATCCCTCGCGCCGGCCGGACATTGTCCGACCCGGCCGGACACGTCCGCCGCCGCCCCTCATCCACTCCGCTGCCGACACGTGGCGCCGCCACCCACCATCGCCGCCGGCCCGCGGGAGCCCAAGGCCGGCCCCCGCCGCCACCTACCCGGGCCGCGCCTCGTGTCACCGCGCGCTGCCGCCTCCTTGCTCGCCGGCGCGCCCCGCCGCCATCAGCCGCCTCGCGCCGCCCCGCGCCACCGGCGCACCACGCCGGACTAGCGCCCGGCCGCCGCCTCGGACCACGCGACGCCGCCCTTCGTCGCCGGCGCGCCACCGCGGCCCCGTCCCCGGCCTCTCCTACGTCGTCCTCTACTCCAGCCACCGCGGCCACAATCTCCGGCGACCTCGAGTCCGGCAGCTACAGTAACTCCGACGGCCTCGGTTCCCGTGCGATCCAGATCTGAGATCTACTCCTCACGGTTGACTTTTCCCCTCCAACCCTAATTTTTCATGCATAGTTTGACCTGTCATATCTCCGCATCCGTAGCTCCGTTTTGGACATATGATATATCAAAATCTTCGCCTTGACGAGTACATCATTGCATTCCATTGCATCATTTGCATTTGAGTTCATCTTGATGCCCAAATTGCTGTTAGAAGGAGGCATCGTGAGTTAAATTACAGATGCATTAGCTCATCATAGACTTTTGTCATTTTTGCCATGATTATTGTGTGCATGATATGCCTGTGAGCCTTTCGGATGAATTGTTAAGCATTTTGTCTTACTTCTAGAGGTGCCAACCATGCATTTTTAGGATGTGTGTGTGGTGACTTGTGCAAGCTTGCAAAGAGGGGCACCTGAGTAATTTGTTTTTAGGGACTTAGTGATTTTCACTAAGTCTGGGATGTTTAAGTTCATGATGCCATATGTTCGGCTTGTTTCCTAGTGATCCGTGCCTCTTTTGAGGATGATCAGTAAGGGAGTTTTGATATTCATGTTATGCTCTATCCTTCCATGTCTTTGTTTGCATATATGGAGTGCCCTAGGTTGAGTCAATCGAGCTCAACTTTTGCATCGTTGTGTATTTGGGCAGATCGTCAACTCTTTTGCGATTTTGCCGGTGCTATTGTTAGTGATCCATGCATGCTATGCCATTGTTCTTGCCATGTCTAGCTAGAATTTTGTGCCTTCTTTATGGATATATGATTGCCTTACCATGACTTTCAGCGTAGTGAGTGCATCGAGCTCGTTTACATGCCTTCGTGAGTTATAATTTCAGCATGTCTCAGTTTTCACTGTCTGAAAACTGATTGTGTTTCATCTATGTTCGTGTGCTCGTTAGAGTATTTTGTGAACCCTTTTGGCCCCAGGTCACTTTGGGTGTTTTGTTAAGCTTGTTGAGTAGCTCCATGCCATGTTCTTACTTGTCATGATCAGGATATGTATCATGTTGTTTTGCTGCTCCGAAGAGAGCATCGTGGTCTGAAATTTCAGACTAGTGTTAATTTCACTAAGTCTGAAATCTGTTTTGCTTATTCAGTTTTGCCATGCTTGTTTGAACCTCTTAATGGATAAATTTGGCTATGGCTCAGTGCTAGTGATTTGTTAAGAATCTTGTGTACATCCCTGCCATGTATTTTGTTTCATGTTTGGTGGCTGTAGCATGTTCATTTCGATGCATTTAGGAGCCTACTTGCTGTAAATCGCAGATCGGTTCGTTTTGTAAAACGCTTGCCATTTCCAAACCGTAGCTCCGATTCCTAAGATCTTTATATCATTTTCAGGTGATTTCATCCCCACTATCCAGTGGAACACTTGGTTTTCCAAGTTGAGGCCAGGTTCATGCATTTCCTTTCACGTCTTGCATTTTGCATCCCGCATCGCATCCCGCATAGCATACCATCTTTACATATTATTGGTTGCCCTTGCACGTGGTTGATTGTATCCTTGTTGCTTGTTTGTGTTGTTGGGTAGAGCCGGGAGACGAGTTCGCTAATGAGGAGCCCGTTGAGTTTGCTTTTGAGGATCCAGTCAACTCTGACAACTGTGCAGGCAAGATGATCATACCCTCGAAATCACTACTATCTTTGCTATGCTAGTTTGCTCGCTCTTTTGCTATGCCATTGCTACGATGCCTACCACTTGCTTCTCAGCCTCCCAATTGCCATGATTGAGCCTCTAACCCACCTTTGTCCTAGCAAACCGTTGATTGGCTATGTTACCACTTTGCTCAGCCCCTTCTTATAGCGTTGCTAGTTGCAGGTGAAGATTGGAGTCGTTCCTTGTTGGAACGTTTATTTACTTGTTGGGATATCATTATATTGCCATGTTATCTTAATGCATCTATATACTTGGTAAAGGGTGGAAGGCTCGGCCTCTCGCCTAGTGTTTTGTTCCACTCTTGCCTCCCTAGTTTCCGTCATATCGGTGTTATGTTCCCGGATTGTTGCGTCCCTTACGCGGTTGGGCTATAATGGGAACCCCTTGATAGTTCGCCTTGATTAAAGCTTTTCCAGCAATGCCCAACATTGGTTTTACCATTTGCCACCTAGCCTCTTTTTCCCTTGGGTTTCCGGAGCCCGAGGGTCATCTTATTTTAACCCCCCCGGGCCAGTGCTCCTCTAAGTGTTGGTCCGAAACGTCAGCCGCCGGTGGCTACCAGGGGCAACTCTGGGCTGGCCTACCGGAAGTTTGGACAATCTGAGTGTGCCCTGAGAAAGAGATATGTGCAGCTCCTATCGGGATTTGTCGGCACATTCGGGCGGTGTTGTTGGACTTGTTTTAACCTGTCGAATCATCTTGTTGTACCGAGATACCGAGTCTGATCGGTGTGTCTTGGGTGGAGGTCTATTCCTTCGTTGACCGTGAGAGCTTGTTATGGGCTAAGTTGGGACCCCCCCTGTAGGGATTGATCTTTCGAAAGCCGTGCCCGCGGTAATGGGCAGATGGGAATTTGTTAATGTCCGGTTGTAGATAACTTGAACCTTAAGTAATTAAAATGAATCAACTGAGTGTGTTGCCGTGATGGCCTCTTCTCGGCGGAGTCCGGGAAGTGGACACGTGTTGGAGTTATGTTTGCGCAGGTTGCTCTCTAGATTCTCGCTCGTGCTTTGCCTCCTCTTCTCGCTCTCTTTTGCGAATAAGATAGCCACCATATATGCTAGTCGCTTGCTGCAGCTCCACTTATACCTTACCCCTTTCCTACCTATTAAGCTTAAATAGCCTTGATCGCGAGGGTGCGAGATTGCTGAGTCCCTGTGGCTCACAGATTACTATTACACCAGATGCAGGGACAGATGATACAGCTCCAGATGGCGCGCTTGAGCTCAAGTGGGAGTACGACGAAGACTCTCAGCGTTACTATGTGTCTTTTCTTGATGATCAGTAGTGGTGCCCAATCGGGGTTATATTCAGGGCCTTGTCGCATGTTGGGGGTCTTTTCTATTTTGGCGCCGTAGTCGGGCCATGAGTGATTTGTATGATGGATGTTATTTATGTACTTTGATGTGACGTGGCGAGTGTAAGCCAACTATGTTCCTCCCCTTTATATTATTTATGTACATGGGATGTGTAATGATTTCCTGACTTGCGACATTGCTTTCAACGCGGTTATGCCTCTAAGTCGTGCCTCGACACGTGGGAGATATAGCCGCATCGAGGGCGTTACAATACCCCCACACCCCCTCTAAATCCCACACCAAAACCCCAAGCACCACTGCGCCCTCACCCCGCGCCGCATCTTGCCCTGCGCCGCGCCCTGCGTCACGCGCCGCCGCCGCCCTTAGCCACCGCTGCCGCCTAGCAACACCGCCGCCGCCGCCCTTGCTCGCCGCCGTCGGAGCCCCTCGCTGGAGACCTCGCCGGAGGTACCGCGCCGCATCTTTTTCTTTTCCTCGGATCGGTTTTCTTCTAAATCATTCCGGTTCTTCTCTTCCGATTCTTTTCTTCTCTAAACCATTCCGGTTTTCTAGATCGGTTTTTCGTTCGGTTTTCTTTTCTCGAAACCCTAGATCGGATTCGTTTTCTTTTCCGGCTTAGTTGCCTAGAGACCGTTCGCTGGACCGTTCGTCTTAATGAATGTGATCACCGGATTATTCTTCTAGGTTAACGAACGTCCGTTTGTTTAACCGTTCTTTTTTTTCTTTTCGCCGGATTTATTCCACGATCGCGATCTCAGATCCGATCTTCTTTCTAGTTTATCTTCTTGCTCGTTTATCGGAATCAGGTGATTCAATTGCCTGGAGTTTCGTTTCGAAACCGCCGTTCCGACTAATCAACTTAAACAAGTTTTTGCTACGGTAAAATTTGACCTAGTTTCAACTTGCTAGAACCGAGTTGTTTTCTTCTGCCGTTTGTTTTTGGTTTCTTTCTTCGGTTCTTTCTTTCTTCGCAACCGGAGTTCTTAAGTTGAACTTTCTGGTTCAATCTCTTGTTCGAATTTTACCTGTGCATTAGATGAGTACTTATTGTATGCTTGTTGTTTGTCTGTGATAGATTACCCGGATTGCGCCGCCTGTTACTTTGAATCTCTAGGACTCGCGGATCATCAGCAAGGCAAGTAACACTTTGATCATACCTTTCTACAACCCAGTTTTATTGCATTAGATCCATCCTCACACATTGCATGATTAGGATCTAATTAAATTGTGGGATGGGAAGTGGATGAGGTAGTACCTATTACCTGTTACTATGAAACCTTTGGGAGTTACTTCTACGTTTGCTTATTATGCCATGCTATGCTAGTAGACGTGGATTGGGTGAGTGATATCCATGACAGATGTGAGATTGATAATTTTAATGGTTTATCTAAGGTGGAAACTTAAACACACATCTGGGTGGAGTGAGGCACCTGATGTCTATCAGGACTTGCCTGTTTTCTTTTGGACCGCCACCCAGGCTCAAAGGGATCATAAGATCTTTCATGCTAAATACTTACGTGTGCAGCCACAAGCCAATATGGGCTCTAGCATAGTTGACTAAGTCGTGCGAACTCTTATAGGGGTAGACTAGCAGATGTAGGGGATGTAGGTGGTACGGTCTACTCCATCGTAAGGTGCTAGCGCTTCTGAAAGACTATGTCTCGGTCATCCGTTTCTCAAACACCAGTAGTGCGAGAAATCCAACGGAGGCGATCGAGTCTTGTGGGGAAAAGTGCGCAAACCTCTGCAGAGTGTAACAAACTAATCATGATTAGCCATGTCCCCGGTTATGGACAATCTTGAGTATCTAGTACTTGAATATCATGTGAATCTCATCATGTTACTTCTAATTAATATTGTTGGGTTATTAATGATTACTTTTAATTGGGATTGAGAATGCTGTCAACCATTCTCAATGTTTAACAACCACCATGATAGTTAAATAAATTTATTCCTTTGCAGTAGGGAAAAATTGGCTTTACGCAAAACAGTAACCATAGAGCTTTCCACCAGCCAAATATGCATATAGTATAGCTGTTTCATTCCATTACTCTCTATGTGTTACTTTGCCAACATATTCCATGTGCTGACCCGTTTCGGGCTGCAACGTTAATGTTGCAGACTTTTCAGACGATGATTAAGGTGCTTTTAGGTCGTGGTTCTATACTCAGTGATGCCGTTGGAGTTGATGGACCCATTTATCTTCCAAGTCTTCCGCTGTTATCAATATTAGATGGCCTTAAGCCATATTTATGTAATAAGTTCTCTTCGGAGACATCGATGTAATAAGTGTGTGATTGCCACTCTGCTATAAATCCTTCGATGTACTGTGTGGTGTCAGCATTACTGATCCAGGGATGACACCGGAGTACAGTAGACTTGATCCATTCGGGTCTGGTCGCTACAATGAACAGGAGCCTGTGGATGGACAATCGCAGGTGGAGGATGGAGGAGGTCGACGGTGGATGAACAGTAGCCCGTGGAGGCTGGAGGGGGTCGACGGTGGAGATGAACAGTATCCCGTGGAGTCCCGTTTTGCAGTACGCCACACCCCTCCCAATGAACAGGACCACCGTTTCGATCGTAGTGCTCCAACACAAGTCCGTTTCCTCCCTTTTGCGGTACGACACACCCCTCCCGATCAACAGGACCCCCGTTTCGACCGTAGGAGGTCTATTTCCTCCGTTTTAGAGTACGCCAGACCCCTCCCGATGAACAAGATCCCGTTTCGAACGTGGCCGGTCGAACACAAGGCCGTTTCCTCCGTTCTGTGGTACGCCAGGGCTCGTTTCCATCGGTTGTTTCGTCCAAGCCGGTTGGCTCCCACGCGTTCCGTTGCCTCCCGATGAACACGACGCATTCCGTTGCCTCCCCATGAACACGATGACGACGCAGTTTCTCCGTTCCGACCCAGCCATGTACACGAGCCCTGGCCGTACGTACGCGTGAGTAGTCGTTCGAGACCCCGCCCGTATGTACGTACATGGCCGTATTTACTTTCTTGCACCCTGGCCGCTGTACGTACGTGTACATGCTACGTGTGCGCCTCTACTACGACACGTGCGTGCCTCTAAATCGACCAGTATGTACGTACACATTCGCGATCAGAATGACAATGCTACGTACGCTTCGACCAGGTGGGTCCCGACTGTCAGGCACTTCCTTGCGTGCGAAGATGTAGATGGTGGGTCACAGCAGTCAGGGGGCGAATCATTTTTTTGCCCAGACGCACTTCCTTGCGTGCGAAGATGTAGCTGGTGGGTCCCAGCAGCCAGGGGGAAACATTTTTTCGTGAAATATGGTGGCCCGTCCGGTGGGTCCCCTAAAAGGATCGATATAGTTGACTAGAGGGGGGGGGGTGAATAGGCAACTAACAATTTTTAGCTTTTCTTTACTAATTTAAACTTTTCATCAAAGTAGGTTGTCTAGATATGCAACGAGGTAAGAAACCTATATGATGCAACAACAATAAGTACACAAGCAAGCTAAGGATACAACACAAAAGCTTGCATAAGTAAAGGCATGAGATAACCAAGAGTGGAGTCGGTGAAGACGAGGATGTGTTACCGAAGTTCCTTCTTGTTGAGAGGAAGTACGTCTCTGTTGGAGCGGTGTGGAGGCACAATGCTTCCCAAGAAGCCAATGGGGCCACCATATTCTCCTCACACTGAGGGAGTCCTAAATTAGGGGGTCTCCGGACAGCCGGATTATCTCCATTGGCCGGACTGTTAGACTATGAAGATACAAGATTGAAGACTTCATCTCGTGTCCGGATGGGACTCTACTTGGCGTGGAAGGCAAGCTAGGCAATACGTATATGGATATCTCCTCCTTTGTAACCGACCTTGTGTAACCCTAACCCTCTTCGGTGTCTATATAAACCGAAGGGTTTTAGTCCGTAGGACAAGAATCACAACATACAATCATACCGTAGGCTAGCTTCTAGGGTTTAGCCTCTCTGATCTCGTGGTAGATCTACTCTTGTAACACCCATATCTTCAATATTAATCAAGTAGGACATAGGGTTTTACCTCCATCAAGAGGGCCTGAATCTGGGTAAAACTTCGTGTCCCTTGCCTCCTGTTACCATCCGGCCTAGACGCACAGTTCGGGACCCCCTACCCGAGATCCGCCGGTTTTGACACCGACATTGGTGCTTTCATTGAGAGTTCCTTTGTGTCGTCGCCGTTAGGCTTGATGGCTCCTACTATCATCGATAGCGATGCGGTCCAGGGTGACACTTTTCTCCCCGGACAGATCTTCGTATTCGGCGGCTTTGCACTGCGGGCTAATTCGCTTGGCCATCTGGAGCAGATTGAAAGCTACGCCCCTGGCCATCAGGTCAGATTTGGAAGTTGGAATTACATGGCCAACATCCGTGGGGACTTGACCTTCGACGGATTCGAGGCACAGCCGGGCGCGCCGCTCTGTCGCGATGGGTATGACCTAGCTCTGCCATCGGACGGTACCCCAGAGGCCGCGCCCGCATCAGCTCCGACCCTTAGCTCGGAGCCAGCTGCGCCAATCGAGGACGGGTGGCTAGACACCGCCTCAGAGGCTGTAGTCTAGACGGCGATCGAGCCAAATACCAGCATAATCCTATGCGCAGCCCGTGACTCTAAGGTGCCGGACTCTCCTCCGGACCCCGAACAATCCGCGCCCCTGCCAATCGAATTTGATTGGGCGCCGATCATGGAATTCACCACTGTGGATATCTTTTAGCACTTGCCCTTCGGCGACATTCTGAATTCACTAAGGTCTCTCTCTTTGTCAGGAGAGCCCTGGCCGGATTATGGCCAACAGGACTGCGATGCAGACGATGAAGAAATTCGACGCCCACCCACCACCCACTTTGTAGCCACCGTCGATGATTTAACCGACATGCTCGACTTCGGCTCCGAAGACATCGATGGTATGGACGACGATGTAGGAGACGAACATGAACCAGCACCTATAGGGCACTGGAAGCCACCTCGTCGTATGACATATACATGGTGGATACACCCAATGAAGGCAACAACGACGAGATAGCGGAGGTGTTGGGGAACGTTGCAGAAAACAAAAAATTTCCTACGGTTTCACCAAGATCCATCTATGAGTTCATCTAGCAACGAGTGATCGGATGCATCTACATACCTTTGTAGATCGCGAGCGGAAGCGTTCAAAGAACGGGGATGAGGTAGTCGTGCACGACGTGATCCAAATCACCGGAGATCCTAGCGCCGAACGGACGGCACCTCCGCGTTCAACACAAGTACGGTCAGCGTAACGTCTCCTTCTTCTTGATCCAGCAAGAGGGAAGAAGAGGTTGAGGAAGATGGCTCCAGCAGCAGCACGACGGCGTGGTGATGGTGGAGCTGCAGTACTCCGTCAGGGCTTCGCCAAGCACTATGAAGGAGGAGGAGGTGTTGGAGAGGGAGAAGGAGGCAAACAAAAGCGTGAATGAAAAGCCCTCCTTCTCCCACTATATATAGGAGGGCCTAGGGGGGGCGGCGGACAAGGGAGGTTTCCCTCCCCCCCAAGGCACCTAGGGGGTGCCTTCCACTTGTGGGACTCTTCCCCTTTTGAAACCCTAGGCGCATGGGCCTCTTGGGGCTGGTGCCCTTGGACCATGTAGGCTAAGGCGCACCCCCTACAGCCCATGTGGCCCCCGGGGCAGGTGGCCCCACCCGGTGGGCCCCGGGATCCTTCCGATGGTCCCGGTACAATACCGGTGACCCCGAAACTTGTCCCGATGGCCGAAATAGCACTTCCTATATATAATTCTTTACCTCCAGACCATTACGGAACTCCTCGTGACGTCCGGGATCTCATCCGGGACTCCGAACAACATTCGGGTTACTGCATACTCATATCCCTACAACCCTAGCGTCACCGAACCTTAAGTGTGTAGACCCTACGGGTTCGGGAGACATGTAGACATGACCGAGACGACTCTCCGGTCAATAACCAACAGCGGGATCTGGATACCCATGTTGGCTCCCACATGCTCCTCGGTGATCTCATCGGATGAACCACGATGTCGAGGATTCAAGCAACCCCGTATACAATTCCCTTTGTCAATCGGTATGTTACTTGCCCGAGATTCGATCGTCGGTATCCCAATACCTCGTTCAATCTCGTTACCGGCAAGTCACTTTACTCGTACCGTAATGCATGATCCCGTGACCAGACACTTGGTCACCTTTGAGCTCATAATGATGATGCATTACCGAGTGGGCCCAGTGATACCTCTCCGTCATACGGAGTGACAAATCCCAGTCTTGATCCATGTCAACCCAACAGACACTTTCGGAGATACCCGTAGTATACCTTTATGGTCACCCAGTTACGTTGTGACGTTTGGTATACCCAAAGCACTCCTACGGTATCCGGGAGTTACACGATCTCATGGTCTAAGGAAAAGATACTTGACATTGGAATAACTCTAGCAAACGAACTATACGATCTTTATGCTATGTTTAGGATTGGGTCTTGTCCATCACATCATTCTCCTAATGATGTGATCCCGTTATCAATGACATCCAATGTCCATAGTCAGGAAACCATGACTATCTGTCGATCAACGAGCTAGTCAACTAGAGGCTTCTAGGGACATGTTGGTGTCTGTTATTCACACATGTATTACGATTTCCGGATAACACCATTATAGCATGAATAAAGACAATTATCATGAACAAGGAAATATAATAATAATGCTTTTATTATTGCCTCTAGGGCATATTTCCAACAGTCTCCCACTTGCACTAGAGTCAATAATCTAGTTACATTGTGATGAATCGAACACCCATGGAATTCTGGTGTTGATCATGTTTTGCCCTAGGGAGAGGTTTAGTCAACGGATCTGCTACATTCAGGTCCGTATGTACTTTACAAATATCTATGTCTCCATCTTGAACATTTTCACGAATGGAGTTGAAGCGACGCTTGATGTGCCTTGTCTTCTTGTGAAACCTGGGCTCCTTGGCGAGTGCAATAGCTCCAGTGTTGTCACAGAAGAGCTTGATCGGCCCCGACGCATTGGGTATGACTCCTAGGTCGGTGATGAACTCCTTCACCCAGATTGCTTCATGTGCTGCCTCCGAGGCTGCCATGTACTCCGCTTCACATGTAGATCCCGCCACGACGCTCTGCTTGCAACTGCACCAGCTTACTGCCCCACCATTCAAAATATACACATATCCGGTTTGTGACTTAGAGTCATCCAGATCTGTGTCGAAGCTAGCGTCGACGTAACCCTTTATGACGAGCTCTTCGTCACCTCCATAAACGAGAAACATTTCCTTAGTCCTTTTCAGGTACTTCAGGATATTCTTGACCGCTATCCAGTGTTCCTTGCCGGGATTACTTTGGTACCTTCCTACCAAACTTACGACAAGGTTTACATCAGGTCTGGTACACAGCATGGCATACATAATAGAACCTATGGCTGAGGCATAGGGGATGACACTCATCTCTTCTATATCTTCTGCCGTGGTCGGACATTGAACTGAGCTCAATTTCACACCTTGTAGCACAGGCAAGAACCCCTTCTTAGACTGATCCATATTGAACTTCTTCAATATCTTATCAAGGTATGTGCTTTGTGAAAGACCTATGAGGCGTCTTGATCTATCTCTATAGATCTTGATTCCTAATATATAAGCAGCTTCTCCAAGGTCCTTCATTGAAAAACTCTTATTCAAGTAGGCCTTAATGCTGTCCAAGAGTTCTATATCATTTCCCATCAAAAGTATGTCATCTACATATAGTATGAGAAATGCTACAGAGCTCCCACTCACTTTCTTGTAAACGCATGCTTCTCCATAAGTCTGCGTAAACCCAAACGCTTTGATCATCTCATCAAAGCGAATGTTCCAACTCCGAGATGCTTGCACCAGCCCATAAATCGAGCGTTGGAGCTTGCACACCTTGTCAGCATTCTTAGGATCGACAAAACCTTCCGGCTGCATCATACACAATTCTTCCTTAAGGAAACCATTAAGGAATGCCATTTTGACGTCCACTTGCCATATCTCATAATCGTAGAATGCGGAAATTGCTAACATGATTCGGACGGACTTCAGCTTCGCTACCGGTGAGAAAGTCTCATCGTAGTCAACCCCTTGAACTTGTTAATAACCCTTAGCGACAAGCCGAGCTTTATAGATGGTCACATTACCATCCGCGTCTGTCTTCTTCTTAAAAATCCATTTATTTTCTATGGCTCGCCGTTCAACGGGCAAGTCAGTCAAAGTCCACACTTCGTTTTCATACATGGATCCTATCTCGGATTTCATGGCTTCTAGCCATTTGTCGGAATCCGGGCCCGCCATCGCTTCTTCATAGTTCGAAGGTTCACCGTTGTCTAACAACATGATTTCCAAGACAGGGTTGCCGTACCACTCTCGTGCGGAACGTGTCCTTGTGGACCTTCGAAGTTCAGTAGCAACTTGATCTGAAGTTTCATGATCATCATCATTAACTTCCTCCCTAGTCGGTGCAGGCACCTCAGGAACATTTTCTTGAGTTGCGCCATTTTCCGGTTCAAGAGGTAATACTTCATCAAGTTCAACTTTCCTCCCACTCACTTCTTTCGAGAGAAACTCCTTCTCTAGAAAGAACCCATTCTTGGCAACAAAGATCTTGCCCTCGGATCTGAGGTAGAAGGTATACCCAATAGTTTCTTTAGGGTATCCTATGAAGACGCATTTTTCCGACTTGGGTTCGAGCTTTTCAGGTTGAAGTTTCTTGACATAAGCATCGCATCCCCAAACTTTTAGAAACGACAGCTTAGGTTTCTTCCCAAACCACAATTCATACGGTGTCATCTCAACGGATTTCGATGGAGCCCTATTTAAAGTGAATGCGGCAGTCTCTAAAGCATAGCCCCAAAAAGATAGCGGTAAATCGGTAAGAGACATCATAGACCGCACCATATCTAATAGAGTGCGATTACGACGTTCGGACACACCGTTACGCTAAGGTGTTCCAGGCGGCGTGAGTTGTGAAACTATTCCACATTTTCTTAAGTGTGTGCCAAATTCGTGACTCAAGTATTCTCCTCCACGATCTGATCGCAAAAACTTGATTTTTCTGTCACGTTGATTCTCAACCTCACTCTGAAATTCCTTGAACTTTTCAAAGGTCTTAGACTTGTGTTTCATTAAGTAGATATACCCATATCTACTCAAGTCATTAGTGAGGGTGAGAACATAACGATAGCCACCGCGAGCCTCAACACTCATTGGACCGCATACATCAGTATGTATGATTTCCAATAAGTTGGTTGCTCGCTCCATTGTTCCTGAGAACGGAGTCTTGGTCATTTTACCCATGAGGCATGGTTCGCACGTGTCAAATGATTCATAATCAAGAGACTCTAAAAGTCCATCTGCATGGAGCTTCTTCATGCGTTTGACACCTATGTGACCAAGGCGGCAGTGCCACAAATATGTGGGACTATCATTATCAACCTTACATCTTTTGGTATTCACACTATGAACATGTGTAGCATTACGCTCGAGATTCATTAAGAATAAACCATTCACCATGGGAGCATGACCATAAAACCTATCTCTCATATAAATAGAACAACCATTATTCTCGGATTTAAATGAGTAGCCATCTTGAATTAAACGAGATCCCGATACAATGTTCATGCTCAAAGATGGCACTAAATAACAATTATTGAGGTTTAAAACTAATCCCATAGGTAAATGTAGAGGTATCGTGCCGACGGCGATCACATCGACCTTGGAAGCATTCCCAACGCGCATCGTCACCTCGTCCTTCGCCAGTCTCTGTTTATTCTGCAGCTCCTGCTTTGAGTTACAAATGTGAGCAACTGCACCGGTATCAAATACCCAGGAGCTACTACGAGTACTAGTAAGGTACACATCAATTACATGTATATCACATATACCTTTCGTTTTGCCGGCCTTCTTGTCCGCTAGGTATTTGGGGCAGTTCCGCTTCCAGTGACCGCTTCCCTTGCAATAAAAGCACTCGGTCTCGGGCTTGGGTCCGTTCTTTGCCTTCTTCCCGGCAGCTTGCTTGCCGGGCGCGGCAACTCCCTTGCTGTCCTTCTTGAAGTTCTTTTTACCCTTGCCCTTCTTGAACTTAGTTGTTTTATTCACCATCAACACTTGATGTTCCTTCTTGACTTCTACCTCCGCTGATTTCAGCATTGCAAATACCTCAGGAATGGTCTTTTCCATCCCCTGCATATTGAAGTTCATCACAAAGCTCTTGTAGCTTGGTGGAAGCGACTGGAGGATTCTGTCAATGACCGCGTCATCCAGGAGATTAACTCCCAGCTGAGTCAAGCGGTTATGTAACCCAGACATAGTGAGTATGTGCTCACTGACAGAACTATTTTCCTCCATCTTACAGCTGAAGAACTTGTCGGAGACCTCATATCTCTCGACCCGGGCATGAGCTTGGAAAACCATTTTCAGCTCTTCGAACATCTCATATGCTCCATGTCTCTCAAAACGCTTTTGGAACCCCGGCTCTAAGCTGTAAAGCATGTCGCACTGAACAAGGGAGTAATCATCAACACGTGTCTGCCAACCGTTCATAACGTCTTGGTTTTGTGGGACGGGAGCTTCACCTAGCGGTGCTTGTAGGACATAATCTTTCTTGGCAGCTATGAGGATGATCCTCAGGTTCCGGACCCAGTCCGTGTAGTTGCTGCCATCGTGTTTCAGCTTGGTTTTCTCTAGGAACGCATTGAAGTTGAGGACTATGTTGGCCATTTGATCTACAAGACATATTGTAAATATTTTAGACTAAGTTCATGATAATTAAGTTCATCTAATCAAATTATTTAATGAACTCCCAATTAGATAGACATCCCTCTTCTAGTCATCTAAGTATAACATGATCCGAGTCAACTAGGCCGTGTCTGATCATCACGTGAGACGGACTAGTCAACATCTGTGAACATCTTCATGTTGATCGTATCTTCTATACGACTCATGCTCGACCTTTCGGTCTTCTGTGTTCCGAGGCCATGTTTGTACATGCTAGGCTCATCAAGTCAACCTAAGTGTTTGCATGTGTAAATCTGTCTTACACCCGTTGTATGTGAACGTTAGAATCTATCACACCCGATCATCACGTGGTGCTTCGAAACAACGAACTGTCGCAACGGTGCACAGTTAGGGGGAACACTTGCTTGAAATTTTATGAGGGATCATCTTATTTACTACCGTCGTTCTAAGTAAACAAGATGCAAAACATGATAAACATCACATGCAATCAAATAATAATAGTGACATGATATGGCCAATATCACATAGCTCCTTTGATCTCCATCTTGGGGCTCCAAGATCATCTTGTCACCTGCTTGACACCATGATCTCCATCATCGTGTCTCCATGAAGTTGCTCACCAACTATTACTTCTACTACTATGGCTAACGCGTTTAGCAATAAAGTAAAGTAATTTACATGGCGTTTCTCAATGACACGCAGGTCATATAAAAAATAAAGACAACTCCTATGGCTCCTGCCGGTTGTCATACTCATCGACATGCAAGTCGTGATTCCTATTACAATAGCATGAACATCTCATACATCACATATAGATCATTCATCATTCATCACAACTTTGGCCATATCATATCACAAAGCACTTGCTGCAAAACAAGTTAGACGTCCTCTAATTGTTGTTGCAAGTTTTACGTGGCTGAAATAGGGTTCTAGCAAGAACGTTTTCTTACATACGTGAAAGCCACAACGTGATTTGTCAACTTCTATTTACCCTTCATAAGGACCCTTTTCATCGAATCCGCTCCAACTAAAGTAGGAGAGACAGTCACCCGCCAGCCCCTTATGCAACTATTGCATGTTAGTCGGTGGAACCGGTCTCACATAAGCGTACGTGTAAGGTTGGTCCGGGCCGCTTCATCCCACAATACCGTTGAAGCAAGATAAGACTAGTAGCGGCAAGAAAGTTGACAACATCTACGCCCACAACAAATTATGTTCTACTCGCGCAAGAAGAACTACGCATAGACCTATCTCATGATGCCACTGTTGGGGAACGTTGCAGAAAACAAAAATTTTCCTACGGTTTCACCAAGATCCATCTATGAGTTCATCTAGCAACGAGTGATCGGATGCATCTACATACCTTTGTAGATCGCGAGCGGAAGCATTCAAAGAACGGGGATGAGGTAGTCGTGCACGACGTGATCCAAATCACCGGAGATCCTAGCGCCGAACGGACGGCACCTCCGCGTTCAACACACGTACGGTCAGCGTAACGTCTCCTTCTTCTTGATCTAGCAAGAGGGAAGAAGAGGTTGAGGAAGATGGCTCCAGCAGCAACACGACGACGTGGTGATGGTGGAGCTGCAGTACTCCGTCAGGGCTTCGCCAAGCACTATGAAGGAGGAGGAGGTGTTGGAGAGGGAGAAGGAGGCAACCAAAGGCGTGAATGAAAAGCCCTCCTTCTCCCACTATATATAGGAGGGCCTAGGGGGGCGCCGGCCCTAGGAGATCCAATCTCCTAGGGGGGCGGCGGCCAAGGGAGGTTTCCCTCCCCCCAAGGCACCTAGGGGGTGCCTTCCACTTGTGGGACTCTTCCCCTTTTGAAACCCTAGGCGCATGGGCCTCTTGGGGCTGGTGCCCTTGGACCATGTAGGCTAAGGCGCACCCCCTACAGCCCATGTGGCCCCCGGGGCAGGTGGCCCCACCCGGTGGGCCCCGGGATCCTTCCGATGGTCCCGGTACAATACCGGTGACCCCGAAACTTGTCCCGATGGCCGAAATAGCACTTCCTATATATAATTCTTTACCTCCAGACCATTACGGAACTCCTCGTGACGTCCGGGATCTCATCCGGGACTCCGAACAACATTCGGGTTACTGCATACTCATATCCCTACAACCCTAGCGTCACCGAACCTTAAGTGTGTAGACCCTACGGGTTCGGGAGACATGTAGACATGACCGAGACGACTCTCCGGTCAATAACCAACAGCGGGATCTGGATACCCATGTTGGCTCCCACATGCTCCTCGGTGATCTCATCGGATGAACCACGATGTCGAGGATTCAAGCAACCCCGTATACAATTCCCTTTGTCAATCGGTATGTTACTTGCCCGAGATTCGATCGTCGGTATCCCAATACCTCGTTCAATCTCGTTACCGGCAAGTCACTTTACTCGTACCGTAATGCATGATCCCGTGACCAGACACTTGGTCACCTTTGAGCTCATAATGATGATGCATTACCGAGTGGGCCCAGTGATACCTCTCCGTCATACGGAGTGACAAATCCCAGTCTTGATCCATGTCAACCCAACAGACACTTTCGGAGATACCCGTAGTATACCTTTATGGTCACCCAGTTACGTTGTGACGTTTGGTATACCCAAAGCACTCCTACGGTATCCGGGAGTTACACGATCTCATGGTCTAAGGAAAAGATACTTGACATTGGAATAACTCTAGCAAACGAACTATACGATCTTTATGCTATGTTTAGGATTGGGTCTTGTCCATCACATCATTCTCCTAATGATGTGATCCCGTTATCAATGACATCCAATGTCCATAGTCAGGAAACCATGACTATCTGTCGATCAACGAGCTAGTCAACTAGAGGCTTCTAGGGACATGTTGGTGTCTGTTATTCACACATGTATTACGATTTCCGGATAACACAATTATAGCATGAATAAAGACAATTATCATGAACAAGGAAATATAATAATAATGCTTTTATTATTGCCTCTAGGGCATATTTCCAACAGGAGGATGACCCCTCCAAGAAGCAACCCAAGCGCCGCTCTAAGTCCTGCCAAAGCAAAAGTGGTGATACCGGCACATGAGATAATAACACTCCGGATAGTGCCGAAGACAACAAAAATCCCCTCCAGCAAGAGTTAGATCAAGAGGATGAAGGAACCAGCTCTCCTGAGAGAGCGGCTGGCGGAGAGGAGGAGGATGACAATTACACGCCCCCCTCCGAAGACGAGGCAAGCCTCGGCGACGATGAATTCGCCGTACCAGAGGATCCCATCGAACAAGAGTGCTTCAAGCGCAGGCTTATGGTCATGGCAAATAGCCTGAAGAAAAAGCAGCAGCAGCTTCAAGCTGATCAAGATCTGCTAGCTGACAAATGGACTGAAGTCCTCACAGCCGAGGAATATAAACTCGAGCGTCCCTCCAAGAGTTACCCAAGGCGCAGGTTACTACCCCGACTGGAGGAAGAAGCGTATGATACGGCTGATCAGCCACCTCGTGGCCGCGATAGAGAGGCATTCCAGCCAAAAGCTCAGCCTCCACCCCAACGCCATCCAAATAAAAAGGCATGGGGAGATACGCCAGACCTGCGAGACATATTGGTGGACAAAGCAAAGCATTGAAGATCGATCTACGGATCACGAGGGCGCACCATTCTATGAGACGGTAAACGTCACGCCGGATACAGTAAAAGAAAATCCGGCCGGGCCGAACACAGCGGGCAGGACCCATACGAGCTGCGTCGCGATATAGCCCAATACAGAGGCACCACACACCCCTTATGCTTCACAGATGAAGTAATGGAACATCAATTTCCAGAAGGTTTCAAACCTGTAAACATTGAATCATACGACGGCACAACAGATCCCGTGGTATGGACTGAGGACTTCCTCCTCCACATCCACATGGCCCGCGGTGATGACTTACATGCCATCAAATACCTCCCACTAAAACTCAAAGGACCAGCGCGGCATTGGCTTAATAGCTTGCCAGCGGACTCCATTAGCTGTTGGGAAGATCTGGAAGCCGCATTCCTCGACAACTTTCAGGGCACTTATGTGCGACCACCAGACGCCGATGACTTGAGCCACATAATTCAGCAGCCAGAAGAGTCGGCCAGGCAATTCTGGACTCGGTTCTTTACAAAGAAAAATCAAATCGTCGACTATACGAATGCGGAGGCCTTAGCGGCTTTCAAGCACAACATCCGAGACGAGTGGCTAGCCCGGCACCTTGGTCAGGAAAAGCCGAAATCTATGGCAGCCCTCACGATGCTCATGACCCGCTTTTGTGCGGGAGAAGACAGCTGGTTGGCTCGCAGTAACAACATATCAAAGAACCATGGTACCTCAAATACCAAGGACGGCAACAGCAGGTCACGTCGCAACAAGCATAAGCGCCGCATTAACGGCGAAAGTACTAAGGATACGGCAGTCAATGCCATATTCAAAGGCTCTAAATCCGGTCAGCGGAAAAAGCCATTCAAACAAAGTACACCGGGTCCGTCCAGCTTGGACCGTATACTCGATCGCTCGTGTCAAATACACGGCACCCCAGACAAGCCAGCCAATCACTCCAACAGGGATTGTTGGGTGTTCAAGCAGGCCGGCAAGTTAATCACGGAACAACAAGGACAAGGGGCCGCATAGCGATGACGAGGAAGAACCCCGGCAGCCGCACACTGGAGGACAGAAGAGGTTTCCCCCGCAAGTGCGGATGGTGAACATGATATACGCAACCCACCTCCCCAAGAGGGAGCGGAAGCGTGCGCTCAGGGACGTATATGTGTTGGAGCCAGTCACCTCAAAGTTCAACCCTTGGTCCTCCTGTCCGATCACCTTCGATCGCAGGGACCACCCCACTAGTATCCGTCACGGCGGATTCGCCGCACTGGTCCTAGACCGAATAATCGACGTATTTCACCTCACTCGAGTCCTTATGGACGGCGGCAGCAGCCTGAACCTACTTTATCAGGACACAGTGCGCAAAATGGGTATAGACCCCTCAAGGATCAAACCCACAAAGACGACCTTTAAAGGCGTCATTCCAGGCGTAGAGGCCCATTGCACAGGCTCAATTACACTCGAAGTGGTCTTCGGATTCCCGGATAACTTCCAAAGTGAAGAGTTAATCTTCGATATAGTCCCGTTCCGCAGTGGTTATCACGCGCTGCTCGGACGAACCGTATTCGCTAGATTCAATGCAGTGCCACATTATGCATACGTCAAGCTCAAGATGTCAGGACCTCGCGGAGTTATTACAGTCAACGGAAACACAGAGCGCTCTCTCCAAACAGAGGAGCACACCGCGGCCCTTGCAGCAGAAGCGCAAAGCAGCCTCTCAAGGCAATCTACCAGTTCGGCGTTTCGAAGCCCGGGCACCTTCAAGCGCGCTCGGGGCAATCGGCAAACAGACCACCTGGCGCAATCTGAGCTCGCGTAGCAATACGGCGGCCACCCCAATCCCAGCCCAACGGCGTTGTTCGTGTCGTGCGTACATAATTACGCATTAAAACTACCATGGGCACAGGTGGGGAGGGGGGCACAACTACGGCACGCCCCAAAACGCGGCCTAAACCGCACGAGGGGCTTCTCGTTTGGTTATTTTTCTTTTTCTTCCAGGACTTCAATATCTGGAAACACTGTCCGGCAGCTCTATTTCCGAACACATGATACAGCAACCAAGGAGGCCGACAACTACGGAATTCCCAGGTGGATTACAGATTTCCTATAATTCCTCAGCTCGCCCTTGGAAGGGACATAGTCCTACTCTTTTGCCTATTACACTATCTGTATCACTCTGCTTTAATGCATTTTTTTAATATACAATGCATGACATTACGACTATTATCGCATTTTTGTTATATGTATACATATCTATGTGTTCATTAATGACGCCTAGCAACCGTACACTCTGGTACGGCCAATGCACCAGGGGCTTATGTACCCACAATATGGTGTAAAAATCCGAACACTTTCACAAGTGCGGCACCCCGAACTTATAGCATTATATGCATCAGCTCCGAATCATGTCTTTGGTCAAATGTTGGGTTTGCCCAGCTCCTATGTTTTGGTACCTTACGTTCCGCTCTACCGGCTAAGGTAGCGCTAGGAGAACTACTGCGATTGTGCCCCGGTTCTGCCGGGCCGAGCACCTCAGTAGAGAAAGCTAAACTGAATGTCATGATAAGGCGAGAGACTGGTCGTTGTTCGGCGAGGTTTTTCGAGTCCCTAAAGACTTATGCCGCTTAGGGCAAGGGGCCGGCTCCGTCCGGCTTACAGCCGTGTATCGCGCCCCCAATTCGGCCTTCCGAATACCAGGGGCTTCGCCGAAATTTAAAATTATATAATTCTATGGCTAAGTGAGAGTGATAAAGCATTATTAGTCCGGTTGCCTTGTTCGTTGTGCTGAGCACCTCCCTCGAAGGACCCAAACATGGGAAAAAGAGTGCTCAGGTTTATCCCGAACACCCCAGCACTCGTGGTATGGGGGCAGAAGCCGAGGACTACCCATCTCTCAGATTGGATAAACAGCCAAACAGAAGGTAATATTTTAAATTCACACAAGCGTTGCATAGCGCATATGAAACAAGTTTTCATCACACAGGATAAAAAATGAGCAAGTCTCATTCAAATATTACATTTTGTGAACACTCATCCGCGATAAGACGGGCGCCCGACAGAACACCCTCATAGTACATCTCGGGGTGGCGGTGCTCCTTGCCCTCCGGCGGCCCCTCCTTGATCAGCTTCACGGCGTCTAGCTTGACCCACTACATTTTTACACGGGCGAAGGCCCTGCGTGCACCTTCAATGCAGATGGATCGCTTGACGACCTCCAGCCGTGGGCAGGCATCCACAAGCCGCCTCACCAGGCCAAAGAAGCTGTTCGGAAGGGCATCGCCAGGCCACAACCGGACTATGAAGCCCTTCATGGCCTGATCGGCCGCCTTATGTAGCTCGGCCATCTGCTTCAGCTGGTCACTCATCGGCACCGGATGTTCGGCCTCAGCATACTGAGACCAGAACAGCTTCTCCGTCGAGCTACCGTCCTCGACCTGGTAAAATTGTGCGGCATCGGACACACTGCGGGGCAAATCTGCGGATGCTCCTGAAGAGCTCCGGATTCGGGTAAGTAATCGATAATTCACTTTTACATGCTTGCTTCGCATATATAAAGCCTTACCCGCCGCTATCTTCTTTATCGCGTCGATCTCCTGAAGGGCCTTCTGGGCCTCGGCCTTGGCACTCTTCGCTCTCTCACGGGCCGCGGCAAGCTCAGACTCTTGCGTCTTCATGTCAAGCTCCAACACCTCGTGCTTCATCACGAGAGCCTGGAGCTCTTATTGCACCTCGCCCACCCGAGCCTCGTGCCTCTCTCGCTCGGTGCGCTCCTGGGCCGCCTTCTCTTCGGCCTGGGACATCGCTTGCTTCAGGGTCGCCACCTCGGTCGTGGCCCCTGGCAAACATACAATGATCCTATCATTTAGCAATCGCGTCCTTTTTCTCATCTATAGATGGGGTATTACTTACCCTTGTTCTCCTCGAGCTGCCTCTTAGCAAGGCCGAGCTCTTTCTGGGACCCCTCGAGGGCCTCCTTCAGTACGACGACCTTCGCAATTAGTGCGGCGGACGCCAGCAGCGAAGCCTGCATATGCATATTGACATACTTATATTAGACTTGTGCGATATTATTTGATCCTCTGTTCAGATTTTCTTTGTGAACACCGAACAAAGCATCAGGGGCTACTGTCTATGCGGTAATATCTCTACTACATTTTAAAAACACTTACCTCGAAGCCTGTTAGAAGGCTAGTACATGCTCCAGTCAATCCGCTCTTGGCGGACTGAACCTTCTGGATCACCGCACTCATGATAGTGCGGTGCTCCTCCTCGATGGAAGCGATGTGAAGCGCTTCCAACATAGTGTCCGGCACCTCTGGATGGACAGAGGTCACCGGCACAGGCGTCTCACCCCCCTTAGAAGGGGACCGCCTGCCGAGCTCAGAGCCGTTGGAGGGTCCGGCGCGGTGTTTGGCTGAGGGCCGAACTCGGAGCTCTCGGGGACCCCATCCCCTCGGCTCCCGGAGTCCGGAAGGTCGCCTTGAGGCGCCTCCGGGACTATCCCCCCGATCCGGTGCCTCTTGAGACAGCACCTCGGCGTCGTCGGCTGGATGAGGGAAGGTGGCGGTCGGGACTGTTTCGCTATCCATGTCCGACGAGCCCAGGGAGCCGTCCGAGGATACCTCAATATTGGCTCAGGGCGGCCTGCACAATTGAGTTCGGCGTTAGGAAAAGCAATGCAACAAAGGAATCCTATGGGTTACTTTGGTATCCGAATACTTACGATCTCCCCTGGGGCTTGGCCCTGGGCAACCACTTGTCTTCACTTTCGTCGGTGGCAGTAGAGCTGTTCGGAAGGAGCGTCCTTCCCTTCTTGGACCCTCCAGCCTCCCCAGTTGGGGCGGCCTTCCTTTTCTTGTCTCCCCCAGTCGGTGGGGGAGCCTCTTCTTCCTCTTCCTCGTCTTCGGGGGAAGAGTGCGCCGCAGACTCATCAGACAGTGAGTCCGACGACGCCTGGCGTTGGGAACTCTTTCGAGCTCCCTTGGCCTTTTGGGTCTTCTCCGACACCTAATAAGGGGCCGGAGTCAACATCTTCGCCAGAAGGGCGTCTGTAGGGCCTTCGGGCAAGGGAGCCGGATAGTCGATTTGTCCGGCCATCTTCTGCCATTCATGTTAACGGCACGGGAGTTTAGATCCCGCATAGAATCAATCTATATAGAAAACAAGTATCCTGTGAAAGGTAAAACAACTTATCGCACTGGCGTGGCACTTCGCGCTGAATCCGCGATCCTCGGTAATGGGGGGAGGGACCGCGGTGCCCATGAACAGCACCCTCCAGGCATCTTCATGAGTCGTGTCGAAGAGCCTGTTCAGAGTTCGGTGCTGCGCCGGATTGAACTCCCACAAGGTAAACTCCCATTGTTGGCATGGGAGTATCTGGTGGACGAGCATAACCTGGACTATGTTGAAAAGCTTGAGCTTCTTATCCACCATGTTCTGAATACATGACTGGAGTCCGGTCAGCTCTTTTGAATTACCCCAGGACAGGCCCTTCTCTTTCCAGGAGGTGAGCCGCATGGGGATGCCAGATCGGAACTCGGGGGCCGCTACCCATGCGGGGTCATGCGGCTCGATGATATAGAACCACCCCGATTGCCACCCCTTTATGGTGTCCACGAAGGTGCCCTTGAGCCATGTGATGTTGGGCATCTTGCCCACCATGGCGCCTCCGCACTCCGCCTGGCGGCCGCTCACTACCTTCGGCTTGACATTGAAGGTCTTCAGCCATAAGCCGAAGTGGGGCTTGATGCGGAGGAAGGCCTCGCACACGACAATGAATGCCGAGATGTTGAGGATGAAGTTCGGGGCCAGATCGTGGAAATCCAGGCCGTAATAAAACATGAGCCCCTGGACGAAGGGATGGAGAGGGAATCCCAGTCCACGGAGGAAATGGGTGACGAATACCACCCTCTCATGGGGCTCGGGGGTGGGGATGAGTTGTCCCTCATCTGGGAGCCGATGCGCGATATCGTCGGGCAAGTATCCGGCTCTCCTCAGTTTCTTGACATCTCCCTCCGTGACGGAGAAGACCATCCACTTGCCTCCCGCTCCGGACATGGTTGGAGAAGGTTGAGATGGAAGTGAGGACTTGGGCGCTAGAGCTCAAGTGTGCGGGAGCGGATGAGCAGAGGAGGAAGAAGGCGTGGATAGAAAGGTGAATCCTTATCCCTTTATATGGGCGGACAAAATTAAACGTCCCCACTTGCCTAGTAAAACTCGCTTATCCCCCAAGCACCGCAATTGATGGCGCGATTGGGTTACCCACACCTGTATTGATGAGAATCCCGTAATAAGGGGACACGATCTCTGCTTTGACAAGACGTGTCGAAAAACTGTCTCGCGTTATGTGCGAGGCTGGTTAAAAGAAACGGTTCGAATAATCACCGGGCCATGACGTAACGTCATGTTGCCAAAACAAGCTAGCGGATTAGATCCGCGAAAACATTATTCTCTCTACGGTGAAATGTGGGACTTATTTTGCACGGTCGGACACTATCCTCGTATTCAAATTCTTCTGTGATGTATTCGGAGAAGGAACCCGCCTTGCAATGCCGAAGACAACTGCGCGCCGGACTCGTCGTCATTGAAGCCTGGTTCAGGGGCTACTGAGGGAGTCCTAGATTAGGGGGTCTCCGGACAGCCGGATTATCTCCATTCGCCGGACTATTAGACTATGAAGATACAAGATTGAAGACTTCGTCTCGTGTTCGGATGGGACTCTACTTGGCGTGGAAGGCAAGCTAGGCAATACGTATATGGATATCTCCTCCTTTGTAACCGACCTTGTGTAACCCTAACCCTCTTCGGTGTCTATATAAACCGAAGGGTTTTAGTCCGTAGGACAAGAATCACAACATACAATCATACCGTAGGCTAGCTTCTAGGGTTTAGCCTCTCTGATCTCGTGGTAGATCTACTCTTGTAACACCCATATCTTCAATATTAATCAAGCAGGACTTAGGGTTTTACCTCCATCAAGAGGGCCCGAACCTGGGTAAAACTTCGTTTCCCTTGCCTCCAGTTACCATCCGGCCTAGACGCACAGTTCGGGACCCCCTACCCGAGATCCACCGGTTTTGACACCGACACACACCCTCACATAATGCGAGATGCCGTGATTCCACTATTGGTGCCCTTGGAGGCGCGACCGGACCTTTACAAACAAGGTTGGGGCTCTCTCCACTACCCAATTGGAGGATCCCAACGAAACTACGGAGCTTCACCACAATGGAATATAGCTTCGAGGTGACCTCAACTGTCTAGGGTGCTCCAACACCCAAGAGCAACAAGATCCGCAAGGGATGAGTGGGAGGAATCAAATTTCTCTTGGTGGAAGTGTAGATCTGGGCCTTCTCAACCAATCCCTAGAAAATCAACAAGTTTGATTGGGTAGGGAGTGAGATCGGGTGAAAATGAGCTTTGGAGCATTAATGGAGCTTGGGTAAAAGAGGTTAGGTCAACTTGGAGAAGAAGACCTCCTTTTATAAGGGGGAAGACAAACCAACCGTTACCCTCGCTCATGCTCGCACAGGGCGGTACTACCGCAGGGTGGGCGGTACTACCGCTATGGCCAGCGGTACTACCGTTCCACCTCACGGTACTGTCGCGCAGTAAGACGGGAGCGAGAACCTGGACCTAGGCTGGTACTACCGCGGTGGTAAGAATGGTACTACCGCTTAAGAGCAGTACTACCGCCCCTACTGCCGCAGCTAGTGCCGCAAAACCCGACACGAAAGGAGAACCCTCGAGTCGAGGCGGTAGGAGCACGGAGCTGCAACGGTACTACGGCTAAGAGCTCCAAGTGGTACTACCGCTGAGGAGCGGTACTACCGCTGGGGTTCGTGGTACTACCGCTGGGACCAGACCTCATGGAGAAGGCAGCAAGGGAGCCTTCAACGAAATGGAAAAGCTCAGAGGGTGCAAAAGGGATGTGTACGTGTTGATTCCACCCTAGCCTAACCAATGCGGACCCCCTCTTAATAGTACGGCTTTCCTACGACTCAAAACCACCAAAAAGAAACATAGACAAACATCGTCTTCGACAGTCCTCGAGGGGGACAAAACTGTCTTGTGCCTAGTGATGAAACGTCTGAAATACTCAAGGCACATGATTAGTCCGCAAAAGCGTTGTCATCAAACACCAAAAAACCTTAGGGATAAATATGCCTTTACAATCTCCCCCTTTTTGGTGGATTGATGACAATACAGGATTTGCACAATGGGGAAAATATAGGACATAAGCAGACCCCACATCTCTAAAATATAGACGTGCTCCCCCTAGATGTGTGCTATCTAGATAAGTGCTTTGGACTGCACGACACACATACTAGGATCAACACTCCCCCTATATTTTATAGACAATGCATATCTTGCAACAATAGGGCTAACACTAAGCAAGATAGTAAATATGAGCATAACATAAATAGCACAAGATAACGTAAGCTCAATAAGATGCGATAGAGTGCATATGTCTTACACCATATGATAGATAAGTCTCACGAGCACAAACCAAACCAAAGCAAGCAAGGTTCAACACGAGAAAAGAGTTTGCGAGAAAGACAGGCAAGGCAAACATGCCACACAAACACACGCTCACAACTCGACAACGACAAATCCCTAAGCTCTCTCCCCCTTTGGCATCGAGACACCAAAAAGGAAAAGAGCGCTACTAAGGCTCCAGGTGAAAGCAACCTGAGGGGCTCTATCATCACATCCTGGCGGGATCGTCTGCACTGCCATCCTTAGTCGGAAACTGCTCGGCGTCTGGATCGGTCCACGGACAGTGCTGCTGAATCCACTCCTCCTCATCAGTGATCTTGCCCTCAGATCCGCTGGCAACGATCGCACCCAACTGACATATGAGATCCGTGTGATGACCCCTGGCCTGCTTCTTAGCCACATGAGTCATGTACTGACCATGAGACTCCATGCAGAAGAGTTTCTTCATCTTGCGCTTGAGCTTCTTTGCCCAAGAGGGCTCTGCTCCAGATGGCTCATAGTCATTGTCATCATCAGCATCAACCTCGGTCTCCATGTCAGCAGCTCCAGGCGGAACGCCAGAACTCGGAGTTGCGGTGCCCCAGTTCTCCTTCTTCCTCAAACGCTTGATCTCATGAGAAACTAGATCCCTAGTTTCCAACAACACCTTAGGATAAACACGCTCCCAGGCCTTCTCAATGAGCAACATGATAAACGGTCCATAGATAGGGCACTTTCGCTCAGAAATGGCGGAAACCATTCAGACCACATGACATGAGAGATATCCAAAGAGTCTCCAGTGTTTTCTTCCTTCTCATGTTGATAGAAAAGAAGCATGTCCAGAAGGAAAGAGTGTACCATATCCAGGTTGCTAATGCGAGGGAAGAGAGTCTCCCTGACGATGCGATGGAGAATATCTAGAAATGCTGGCAGCTCATAGATCTCCTTCTAAGTCACTGGGTGAATATTCAAGGTACAGTATGGCCAGAGAGATTGCTTGTGAGTGGAAGTTGCATTGCGGTGAGGGCTAAAGCCAACTGGGTTCTCAAGACCTTGATCCTCAACTTCAAGAAGCTCCATGAAGGCCTTCCACTTGACAGAGAGCATCCTGCCATTTGTCATCCAAGTCAGAGTCCTGTCCTCATCCATGCCAAGATGGACGGTGGCATAAAATTGAGCCACCAAATCTGCATCAAAGTCCTTGTTGAACTTCATGATCCTGAGGATGTTCAACTGAGATCACATCTTAAGAGGCTCCCCAAAGTAGTCAGGATCCTTCTCCATAAAGGCAATGTCGATGGAGCGAACTTCAACAAAAAGATTCTTCTTGGCTTTGATCACATCAAAGTAGATGGCATACTGAAAACGGTTCCAGAACGGGCGGTTGACCAAGGCAGGTTCTTGAGCAACCTCATAGAGATTACGCCGACGCTTCTCCCAGAATTCCTTGGCAGACAACTCTGTCATAGACTTGGTCCTAGGCTTGGGCTTGGACGCACTCATCTTCTTCATTTGGGGAGGAGGCGAAACACTTGATGAGGCCGTCGTTGTCTCAGGGGTGCGGTAGCGCTTGGAAGTTGCACGCCCGGGGTTGACACGATGCGCATGCTGCTCAGAAGGACCATCACCTGGAACCAAACACACGGACACACGGAACAACCAGAAGAACGAGCATAAGCCACCAAACACGGCAAAAAAGATCAAAAAATGGCAGGAACATGATGGAATTGGGAAAACAGCGGTAGTACCGTGATCCATAAGCGGCAGTACCGCCCTAGCGGTAGTATCGCTCCACTGGGAGTGGTAGTACCGCTCAAGACGGGGAAACGACGGTTCCCTATTGCCGTGGTCAAATCTGGCACTACCGGACTGCCAAATTCAAAAATACTCCTACCAATTATCAATCCAAATAGTCTAGTCGCCTTCTCCAACCTACTCAAGCCTAGATTTAGCCAAAAATCAAGAGATGCAACCACTATTGCCCCTAAGACACTAGATCTGAAATCTAGACAAAAGGAGAGGAGGAACGGGGGCAATACCGGCATCCATGGCAAGAGGACGGGGTGGGGATCGACTCCACCGAAGGAAATGGAGAGGGACGGCCCGGAGACGGCGACCCGCCGGAGCCCTCCCGTGGCGAGTCGACGCTGGAGAGACGAAGAGGAATGAGGGGGCGGTGCGAATGGGTATGGGGGAGACGAAACCTCCCCCTACCCCGACATAACCCCCTGGTCCCGCCCCTCAACGGTAATACCGCTCGGGTGGGCATTAGTACCACTTGTCAACATAAGCGGCAGTACCGCGCACCACCAGCGGCAGTACCGCCCAGTAAGACTCAAAGACTAGACACCAACTGGCTAGCTCAAAAAGAAGGGAAAAACAAAAGGCAAGGAGAGGGAACCAAGACTCAGCAATGAGAACACTAGCACGAGGATAGGAAACACACACCTCTTCAAGAGAGAGCAGTGGCTGAGGCCACCTATGTTTGAGTCAAGAGGTATGGCGCCACGAAGATTCTAACCTTGGGCCCATGACCAAAACTCGTCTTTGAAGCACAAGTACCATCAAGAATGGCTAATGTGAAAGACTAAATCAATTTATGCATAATGGGGGGAGGGAGAGTTCATTGAGAGAACAACACTCCCCCTATGTCCATGCCTACACCTAAACAAGACAACAAGTTGAGTATGGTGGAGTGTGCAAGGGTTCAAGCAACATTGCTCGAATCAATGATATTTAGCTCATGCCTTAACTCATGACATCTTGCTTCATCCAAAGGCTTCGTGAAAATATCTGCAAGGTTATCATGAGTGTTGACATAGTTGAGCTCGATCTCCCCTCGCCTAATGTGATCCCGGATGAAGTGATACCGAATCTCAATATGCTTCATCTTGAAGTGTTGAACCGGGTTGAGAGAAATCTTGATGGCCCTTTCATTGTCACACCAAAGGGGCACTTTGTCACAAATGACACCGTAATCCTTTAAAGTTTGCCTCATCCAAAGAAGTTGTGCACAAGAACTACCGGCGGCCACGTACTCCGCCTCAGTGGACGAGAGAGACACACAACTTCGCTTCTTGGAAGACCAACTCACCAAAGAGCAACCAAGAAATTGGCACCCTCTGAAAGTGGACTTCCTATCCACTTTGTCTCCCGCCCAATCGGAGTCCGAATAACCTACAAGCTTGAAGTTTGCTCCTCTTGGGTACCATAAGCCAAAGTTTGGGGTATGAGCCAAATATCGAAAGATTTGCTTGACCGCCACAAAGTGGCTTTCCTTAGGTGCGGCTTGAAACCGTGCACAAATTCCCACACTCAACATGATATCCGGTCTAGATGCACAAAGGTAAAGCCAGGAGCTAATCATGGAGCGATATAACTTTTGATCCACCGCTTTACCATTGGGATCTAAGTCAAGTTGGCATTTGACGGGCATTGGAGTGGAAGCCGGCTTGACATCATTGAGCTTGAATCTCTTGAGCATGTCTTGAGTGTATTTGGATTGGTTGATGAAGGTTCCTTCTCTCCGTTGCTTGACTTCGAACCCGAGAAAGAACTTCAATTCTCCCATCATGGACATCTTAAACTTGGAGGTCATGAGTGCAGCAAATTCCTCATTGAAAGGTTTGTTAGGGGAACCAAAGATAATATCATCAACATATAGTTGGCACACAAACAACTCCCCTTTGACCTTCTTGGTAAAAAGAGTGGGGTCGATTTTCCCAATTTCAAAACCACGATCTTGCAACAACTCGGTAAGGTGGTCACACCACACACGTGGGGCCTGCTTAAGGCCATAGAGTGCCTTATCGAGTTGGTACACATGATCGGGAAAATAGGGATCCTCGAACCCGGGGGGTTGCTTGATATACACCAACTCATTAATGGGACCATTAAGAAATGCACTTTTCACATCCATTTGTTGCAACTTAAAGTTATGATGAGAAGCTTAAGCAATCAACATGCAAATGGATTCAAGACGAGCAACGGGAGCAAAGGTTTCACCGTAGTCAATACCCTCGACTTGGGAGTAGCCTTGTGCTACCAACCGGGCCTTGTTGCGAATGATAATTCCATGAGCGTCTTGCTTGTTCTTGAATATCCACTTGGTTCTAATGACATTGTGGTTCCCCATTGGCCTTGGCACCAACCTCCACACCTTGTTGTACTCGAAGTTGTTGAGTTCTTCATCCATGACATTGAACCAATCCGGATCTTTGAGCGCCTCATAGACCTTTTGGGGTTCAACACAAGAGACAAACGCGTGATGTTCACAATAGTTTGCCAATTGTCTATGAGTGCTTACCCCCTTTCGGATGCTTCCAAGCACATTTGTCATGAGATGGCCCTTGGTTGTGAGCTTGTAAGCGATCTTGGTGGCACGACGCTCCAATTCCTCCTCAGGGGTGAGTTGAGGAGCGGTGACTTGATCATCTTGGGCATCGTCTTGAGCTTGTTCTTGATCTTGTGCTTGCTCTTGATCTTGAACTTGCTCGGAGGAGAGAACTTGACCTTGGGCATCACTTGGTGATTCAACATCGTCTTGAGATTGATCTTGCCCTTGGTCTTGTTCATGATGTTGAGGGCCTTCACTTTGTTCTTCGGAAGCGTGTGGGCCTTGGGTTGGTGATGGCTCCACTTAAGTGGAGCATTGTCCTTCTCCTTTGGCCACAAGGGGTTCCTCAATGGGTAGGATAAAGCCAACTCCCATTCTTCTTATGGCTTGGGGAGGAATTTCATCACCTACATCACAAGTGCCACTTTGCTCCACTTGGGAGCCGTTATTCTCATCAAACTCCACGTTACACGTCTCCTCAGTGTGTCCCGTGGATTGATTGAGGACACAATAAGCATGAGAGTTGGTAGCATGACCAACAAATATTCCCTCATAAGCTCTAGCCTCAAATTTAGACAAACGAACACCTTTCTTGAGAATGAAACACTTACACCCGAACACCCGGAAGTACTTGAGGTTGGGCTTGTTACCGGTGAGTATCTCATAAGGAGTCTTGTTCAAGCCCTTGTGGAGGTAGAGCCGATTGGATGCATGACAAGTGATGTTGATGGCTTCGGCCCAAAAGTTGTAGGGAGACTTGAACTCCGCCATCATGGTCCTTGCTGCATCCATCAACGTCCAGTTCTTCCTCTCTACTACGCCATTTTGTTGAGGGGTGTATGGTGCGGAATATTGATGCTTGATCCCCTCATCACTAAGGAACTCATCTAAGGTATAGTTCTTGAACTCGGTGCCGTTGTCGCTTCGTATTGTTAAGATCTTTGCATTGTGTTGTCGTTGGGCTTCATTTGCAAAGTCAATGACGGTTTGTTGGGTCTCGCTCTTCCTATTAAAGAAGTATACCCAAGTGTATCTTGAATAATCATCCACAATCACCAAGCAATACTTTCTATCCCCAAGACTATCAAAGGATGGAGGCCCAAAGAGATCCAAGTGAAGGAGCTCCAAAGGCCTCTTCGAGTAGATGACAGTCGTGGGAGGGTGATCCTTTTCATGAAGCTTTCCTTCGATACAAGCACTGCAAGCACGATCTTTAGCAAAAATAACATTTGTTAGTCCATGGACATGGTCCCCCTTGAGAAGAGTTTGCAAAGATCTCATATTGACATGGGCTAAACGGCAATGCCAAAGCCATCCCACGTCAACTTGAGCCATTAGGCATGTCGCGGTCTTAGTGGGTCGCTCCGAAAAGTTAATCACATAGAGACCGTTCTCGACATGCCCAACAAAGCGTACTTTAAGAGTCTTGCTCCACAAGAGGGCCACGGTATCAACATCAAAGAAAGTGGCAAAGCCCATGAGTGAAAGTTGATGAACGGAAAGTAAATTGTATGCAAGGGACTCAACAAGCATGACCTCCTCGATCGTGAGATCATGAGAAATGACAACCTTGCCAAGCCCCAATACCTTGGAGGACAAGGCATCACCCCACTCGACATTAGTGGGCATAGATAGAATCTTGTGAACATCCACCACCAAGTCCTTGCTTCCGGTCATATGATCAGTGGCTCCACTATCGAGCAACCATGATCCCCCATCAGAAGCAAATGCCTACAAGAGATCAATGTTTGGTTTTAGGTACCCATTTAGTAATGGGTCCTTTGATGTTAGTAACAAGGGTCTTGGGAACCCAAATAGACCATTCAATGTACTCATAAGGAGAGCCAACAAATTTGGCATAAACATGTCCATCACTAGCACGACACAACACATAAGAAGGGTTAAAGTCGCCAGCTTGGTTGGGAAGGGAAGTGTTGCCCTTCTTGGCATCACCACCCTTCATGGTGTTCTTCTTCTTCTTCTCCTTAGTAGCACCCTCTCCCTCCTTCACAAAGGTTTGCTTGAGAGGGGGAGGTCGTTTGGCCTTGGCATTCTTCTTCTTGTTCTTGGACTTGGGTGCGTACCCAATCCCTTCCTTGGCCACAACTCCCTTTTGATTGCTCAAAAGGTCGTTGAGGTTTTTCTCGCCTTGTATGCAAGAAACTGATGTCTACTACACAACCTTCTTCGTGTAGACGTTGTTGGGCCTCCAAGTGCAGAGGTTTGTAGGACAGTAGCAAATTTCCCTCAAGTGGGTGACCTAAGGTTTATCAATCCATAGGAGGCGTAGGATGAAGATGGTCTCTCTCAAGCAACCCTGCAACCAAATAACAAAGAGTCTCTTGTGTCCCCAACACACCCAATACAATGGTAAATTGTATAGGTGCACTAGTTCGGCGAAGAGATGGTGATACAAGTGGTATATGGATAGTAGATAAAGGTATTTGTAATCTGAAATAATAAAAACAGCAAGGTAACTAATGATAAAAGTGAGCGTAAACGGTATTGCAATGTGTGGAAATAAGGCCTAGGGTTCATACTTTCGCTAGTGTAAGTTCCCTCAACAATACTAACATAATTGGATCACATAACTATCCCTCAACATGCAACAAAGAGTCACTCCAAAGTCACTAATAGCGGAGAACGAACGAAGAGATTATGGTAGGGTACGAAACCACCTCAAAGTTATTCTTTCCAATCATTCTGTTGGGCTATTCCTATAAGTGTCACAAACAGCCCTAGAGTTTGTACTAGAATAACACCTTAAGACACAAATCAACCAAAACCCTAATGTCACCTAGATACTCCAATGTCACCTCAAGTATCCGTGGGTATGATTATACGATATGCATCACACAATCTCAGATTCATCTATTCAACCAACACAAAGGACCTCAAAGAGTGCCCCAAAGTTCTACCGGAGAATCATGACGAAAACGTGTGCCAACCCCTATGCATAGGTTCATGGGCGGAACCCGCAAGTTGATCACCCAAACATACATCAAGTGAATCACGTGATATCCCATTATCACCACAGATATCCACGGCAAGACATACATCAAGTGTTCTCAAGTTTTTAAAGACTCAATCTGATAAGATAACTCCAAAGGGGAAACTCAATTCATTACAAGAGAGAAGAGGGGGAGGAGAAACATAAGATCCAACTATAATAGCAAAGCTCGCGATACATCAAGATCGTATTGTCTCAAGAACACGAGAGAGAGAGAGAGAGAGAGAGAGAGAGAGAGAGATCAAACACATAGCTACTGGTATATACCCTCAGCCCCGAGGGAGAACTACTCCCTCCTCGTCATGGAGAGCACCGGGATGATGAAGATGGCCACCGAGGAAGGATTGCCCCCTCCGGCAGGGTGCCGGAATGGGTCTAGATTGGTTTTTGGTGGCTATGGAGGCTTCTGGCGGTGGAACTCCCGATCTAATCTCCGTTTCGGAATTTTTACGATACGTGGAGTTATATAGGCGGAAGAAGTATGTGAGGGGAGCCACGAGGGCCCCATGAGGCAGGGGGCGCGCCCTAGGGGGTGGGCGCGCCCCCCACCCTCGTGGCTTCCTCGTTCCTTCCTTGACGTGGGGTCCAAGTCTATCGGGTGGCTTTCGTTCCAAAAATAACTTCTCCAGTTGATTTTGTTCCGTTTCGACTCTGTCTGATATTCCTTTTCTTCAAAACACTGAAATAGGCATAAAATAGCAAATCTGGGCTGGGCCTCCAGTTAATAGGTTAGTCCAAAAAATAATATATAAAAGTGGATAATAAAGCCCAATATTTCCCAAAACAGTAGATAAAATAGCATGGAGCAATCAAAAATTATAGATACGTTGGAGACGTATCAAGCATCCCCAAGCTTAATTCTTGCTCGTCCTCGAGTAGGTAAATGATAAAAAAGATAATTTTTGACGTGGAATGCTAGTTGGCATAATTTCAATGTAATTCTTCTTAATTGTGATATGAATATTCAGATTAGAAAGATTGAAGACAAAAGTAAATATTGACATAAAAATAATAATACTTCAAGCATACTAACTAAGCAATTATGTCTTCTCAAAATAACATGGCCAAAGAAAGTTCATCCCTACAAAATCATATAGTTTAGTCATGCTCCATTTTCGTCACATAAGAATGCTCTCATCATGCACAACCCCGATGACAAGCCAAGCAATTGTTTCGTACTTTAGTAATCTCAAACCTATAAACTTTCTCGCAATACATGAGCGCGAGCCATGGATATAGCACTATGGGTGGAATAGAATAATGAGGGGGTTATGTGGAGAAGACAAAAAGGAGAAAGTCTCACATCAACGAGGCTAATCAATGGGCTATGGAGATGCCCACCGATTGATGTTAATGCAAGGAGTAGGGATTGCCATGCAACAGATGCACTAGAGCTATAAATGTATGAAAGCTCAACAAAATAAACTAGTGAGTGTGCATCCAACTTGCTTGCTCATGAATACCTAGGGCACTTGAGGAGGCCCATTGTTGGAATATACAAGCCAAGTTCTATAATGAAAAATTCCCACTAGTATATGAAAGTGACAAAACTCAAGAGACTCTCTATATGAAGAACATGGTGCTACTTTGAAGCACAAGTGTGGAAAAAAGGAATAGTAGCATTGCCCCCTTTTTTTGGGCCTTCTTTTTTTATTTGGCCTTTCCTTTTTTTGCCTTTCTCTTTTTTGGGACAATGCTCTATTAAATGATGATCATCACACTTCTATTTATTTACAACTCAATGATTACAACTCGATACTAGAACAAAGTATGACTCTATATGAATGCCTCCGGTGGTGTACCGGGATTGCGATGAATCAAGTGTGACATGTATGAAAAATTATGAACAGTGGCTTTGCCACAAATACGATGTCAACTACATGATCATGCAAAGCAATATGACAATGATGAATGTGTCATGATGAACGGAATGATGGAAAGTTGCATGGCAATATATCTCGGAATGGCTATGGAAATGCCATAATAGGTAGGTATGGTGGCTGTTTTGAGGAAGATATAAGGAGGTTTATGTGTGATAAAGCGTATCATATCACGGGGTTTGGATGCACCGGCGAAGTTTGCACCAACTCTCATGTGAGAAAGGGCAATGCACGGTACCGAAGAGGCTAGCAAGGATGGAAGGGTGAGAGTGCGTATAATCCATGGACTCAACATTAGTCATAAAGAACTCACATACTTATTGCAAAAATCTACAAGTCATCAAAAACCTCGGCACTACGCGCATGCTCCTAGGGGGATAGATTGGTAGGAAAAGACCATCGCTCGTCCCCGACCGCCACTCATAAGGAAGACAATCAAATAACACCTCATGTTTCAAATTTGTTGCATAACGTTTACCATACGTGCATGCTACGGGACTTGAAAACTTTAACTCAAGCATTTCTCAATTTCACAACTACTCAACTAGCACGACTTTGATATTATTACCTCCATATCTCAAAACAATCATCAAGTATCAAACTTCTCTTAGTATTCAGCACACTCATAAGAGAATTTTATTATTAATCTTGTATGCTTAGCATATTAGGATTTTAAGCGAATTACCATGCTATTTAAGACTCACAAAATAATATAAGTGAAGCATGAGAGTTCATCTATTTCTTCAAAATAAAACTACCACAATGCTCTAAAAGGTATAAGTGAAGCACTAGAGCAAATGACAAACTACTCCGAAAGATATAAGTGAAGATCAATGAGTAGTTGAATAATTATGCAACTATGTGAAGACTCTCTAACATTTAATAATTTCAGATCTTGGTATTTTATTCAAACAGCAAGCAAAACTAAAGAAAATAAAACGACGCTCCAAGCAAAACACATATCATGTGGTAAATAAAAATATAGCTCCAAGTAAAGTTACCGATGAACGAAGACGAAAGAGGGGATGCCTTCCGGGGCATCCCCAAGCTTAGGCTCTTGGTTGTCCTTGAATATTACCTTGGTGTGCCTTTGGAATCCCCAAGCTTAGGCTCTTGCCACTCCTTATTCCATAGTCCATCGAATCCTTACCCGAAACTTGAAAACTTCACAACACAAAACTTAACAGAAAACTCGTAAGCTCCGTTAGTATAAGAAAATAAATCACCACTTCAAGGTACTGTAATCAACTCATTATTTATTTATATTGGTGTTAAACCTACTGTATTCCAACTTCTCTATGGTTTATAAACTATTTTACTAGCCATAGATTCATCAAAATAAGTAAACAACACATGAAAACAGAATCTGTCAAAAACAGAACAGTCTGTAGTAATCTGGATCAAACGTATACTTCTGGAACTCATAAAATTCTCAAATAAATTGCTGGACCTTAGGAATTTATCTATTAATCATCTTCAAAAAGAATTAACTAAATAGAACTCTCCAAGTAAAAATGGCAGCAATTCTCGTGAGCGCTAAAGTTTCTGTTTTTTACAGCATGATCAACAAGACTTCTCCCAAGTCTTCCCAAAGGTTCTACTTGGCACAAACACTAATTAAAAGCATAAAACCACATATAAACAGAGGCTAGATGAATTATTTATTACTAAACAGTAACAACAATAAAATTGGGTTGCCTCCCAACAAGCGCTATCGTTTAACACCCCTAGCTAGGCATGATGATTTCAATGATGCTCACATAAAAGATAAGAATTGAAACATAAAGAGAGCATCATGAACAATATGACTAGTACATTTAAGCCTAACCCACTTCCTATGCATAGGGATTTTGTGAGCAAACAACTTATGGGAACAATAATCAACTAGCATAGGAAGGTAAAACGAGCATAACTTCAAAACTTTAAGCACATAGAGAGGAAACTTGATATTATTGCAATTCCTACAAGCATATGTTCCTCCCTCATAAAATTTTTCAGTAGCATCATGAATGAATTCAACAATATAACCAGCACCTAAAGCATTCTTTTCATGATCCACAAGCATGCAAATTTTACTACTCTCCACATAAGCAAAATTCTTCTCATCAATAGTAGTGGGAGCAAACTCAACGAAATAACTATCATGTGATTGAAAATTAAGATCAAGATGACAAGTTTCATGGTTATCATTATTCTTTAAAGCATACGTGTCATCACAATAATCATCATAGATAGGAGGCATGCTTTCATCATAATAAAGTTGCTCATCAAAACTTGGGGAACAAAAAATATCATCTTCATCAAACATAGCTTCCCCAAGCTTGTGGATTTGCATATCATTAGCATCATGGATATTCAAGGAACTCATACTAACAACATTGCAATCATGCTCATCATTCAAATATTTAGTGCCAAACATTTTATAGGCACTTGAGAACAATTATCCTTTCCATCATACTTACGAAAGATATCAAAAAGGTGAAGCGTATGAGACAAACTTAATTCCATTTTTTTGTAATTTTCTTTTATAAACTAAACTAGTGATAAAACAAGAAACTAAAAGACTCAATTGAAAGATCTGAAGATATACCTACAAGCACTCACCTCCCCGGCAACGGCGCCAGAAAAGAGCTTAGTTGATGGGGTGTGTTAGTGCCGCTTTCCTTGCCTCCCCGGCAACGGCACCAGAAAAGAGCTTGATGTCTACTACACAACCTTCTTGTAGACATTGTTGGGCCTCCAAGTGTAGAGGTTTGTAGGACAGTAGCAAATTTCCCTCAAGTGGATGACCTAAGGTTTATCAATCCATAGGAGGCGTAGGATGAAGATGGTCTCTCTCAACCAACCCTGCAACCAAATAACAAAGAGTCTCTTGTGTCCCCAACACACCCAATACAATGGTAAATTGTATAGGTGCACTAGTTCGGCGAAGAGATGGTGATACAAGTGGTATATGGATAGTAGATAAAGGTATTTGTAATCTGAAATAATAAAAACAGCAAGGTAACTAATGATAAAAGTGAGCGTAAACGGTATTGCAATGTGTGGAAATAAGGCCTAGGGTTCATACTTTCGCTAGTGTAAGTTCCCTCAACAATACTAACATAATTGGATCACATAACTATCCCTCAACATGCAACAAAGAGTCACTCCAAAGTCACTAATAGTGGAGAACGAATGAAGAGATTATGGTAGGGTACGAAACCACCTCAAAGTTATTCTTTCCAATCAATCCGTTGGGCTATTCCTATAAGTGTCACAAACAGCCCTAGAGTTCATACTAGAATAACACCTTAAGACACAAATCAAACAAAACCCTAATGTCACCTAGATACTCCAATGTCACCTCAAGTATCCGTGGGTATGATTATATGATATGCATCACACAATCTCAGATTCATCTATTCAACCAACACAAAGGACCTCAAAGAGTGCCCCAAAGTTCTACCGGAGAATCACGACGAAAACGTGTGCCAACCCCTATGCATAGGTTCATGAGCGGAACCCGCAAGTTGATCACCAAAACATACATCAAGTGAATCACGTGATATCCCATTGTCACCACAGATATCCACGGCAAGACATACATCAAGTGTTCTCAAGTCTTTAAAGACTCAATCCGATAAGATAACTCCAAAGGGGAAACTCAATTCATTACAAGAGAGAAGAGGGGGAGGAGAAACATAAGATCCAACTATAATAGCAAAGCTCGCGATACATCAAGATCGTATCATCTCAAGAACACGAGAGAGAGAGAGAGATCAAACACATAGCTACTGGTACATACCCTCAGCCCCGAGGGAGAACTACTCCTCCTCGTCATGGAGAGCACCAGGATGATGAAGATGGCCACCGGGGAAGGATTGCCCCCTCCGACAGGGTGCCGGAACGGGTCTAGATTGGTTTTTGGTGGCTACGGAGGCTTCTAGTGGCAGAACTCCCGATCTAATCTCCGTTCTGGAAGTTTTACGATAAGTGGAGTTATATAGGCGGAAGAAGTACGTCAGGGGAGCCATGAGGGCCCCACAAGGCAGGGGGCATGCCCTAGGGGGGTGGGAGTGCCCCCCCACCCTCGTGGCTTCCTCGTTCCTTTCTTGACGTGAGATCCAAGTGTATCGGGTGGCTTTCGTTCCAAAAATAACTTCTCCAGTTGATTTCGTTCTGTTTCGACTCCGTCTGATATTCCTTTTCTTCAAAACACTAAAATAGGCATAAAATAGCAAATCTGGGCTGGGCCTCCGGTTAATAGGTTAGTCCCAAAAATAATATAAAAGTGGATAATAAAGCCCAATATTACCCAAAACAGTAGATAATATATCATGGAGCAATCAAAAATTATAGATACGTTGGAGACGTATCAGAAACAAGGCCTTTCTCAAGTCGCTCCTTCAACTTAGCATTCTCCTCAACAAGATGCACATGCTCACAACATGGGTTAGTAGCATTTGCATTATCCATTAGCATCATATGAGGAAATGTGGCTTTCTCCTTAGTTAGCTTTACTTGAAGTTGATCATGAGACTCTTTGAGGCTAGCATGAGTACCCTTCAAGACCTTGTGAGCCTTGTCAAGTAGGTCAAACTCCTCTTTGAGTCTAGCAAGATCAACCCCAAGCTTGGCCTTCTCGGAGTATAGCACACGAGAAACAAAAATAGCATGATCAAGATCTTTCTTTAACTTAGTGTGATCATCGTTGTGTGACTCCTCAAGAGCCAAACGAAGACCACGCTCTTTCTCAAGAGCATTGGAAAGATCCAAAATCTCATCGGCATAGTCACGACTATGCCCCTCCATCTTAGAGATGGTATCTTCGTGAGCCTCGATCATGTCATTGGCTTCACCAAGTTATTCCAAGAGAGCAACAAAGTGCTTCTTGGATTTACCCTTGAGTTTACCCATAAAGGATGCAAACTCATTCTCCTCCACATTAGATCCATCATGTTCATCAATGCAATGCATCAAAGAAGGATTATTAATGATGGTAGTTTTGATGTTGGGGGTTACCTTGTTGGTGGCTTTAGCCATGAGGCACTTGCCGGTGATGCTCTCATTGGGTGAGTCAAAGAGTGACACTCGTGGAGTTGTCGCAATGGCAATGGAAGCCATGGCAACCAACTCACCATCCTCATCATCATCATCATCATCATCCTCATTGTCGGGGGTTGCTGGTCCCTCGCACACCTATGGGGATCGGCGGACCGAGCCCCTTTCGGTTCGGCAGGGGGTGGTGGATGCACAAAGAGCAGATCGAGGCGAACGCACGAGCGAGACGATCGGTTTACCCAGGTTCGGGCCGCACGGATGCGTAAAACCCTACTCCTCCTTTGGTGGTTGTATTGAGTTCTTGCTCGGGAGCGGCGAGTGCTACAGTACACTCAAGCAGCTGGCGAGACCGAGCGTGAGAATGCCCCCCCCCCTCTCTGTTGCGCATGGGCCTCCTTTTATATGTCTAAGGGGTCACCGACAGGTGGCAACAGAGGTGGGGGTAAAAATGTAAAAAGGGTGGTAGTTGGCTCCACCGCCCACAACGGTCGTATCATACCTAACCCTGATGGCAGGGGACAAAGGCATTAAATGCCTGTCTGTGTCACCTAGACGGCACAGAGAGGGACCGCTAGGAACGCCATCGTTTGCCACGATGGCTATCTTGTCAGCGCTTGCTTGCCACCGCATGCCCCCGGCTGCACAGCCTCCCGCCACGTACGCCAGGAGCGGTCCCAGAGCGACACGTTGGTGGGTGAGCTGGAGCACGGGCAGCGGAGTAGTAGCTTGCCGCGGCAAGCGCCTTGCCGCGGATGTTGCCTTGTCGCGTCCGGGAGCTTGTCGCTCACCGGGTCTTGTCGGGACGCGCAGTGTGCCGCAGCGAGCTTCTTGAGATGCTTTGGTTGGTCTTCCCAGCAAGCTCCTCTTGTCGGGGTCTCGTCTCCTTCCCGGCAAGCTCCTCTTGCCGGGGTCTTGTCTCCTTCCCGGCAAGCTCCCCTTGCCGGGGCCTTGTTTTGCTCTTGGATAGTTTGTTCTTGAATGGCCCCAAAGGAGCCACGGAGGGTCTTGGCGGTCGCCCGGCAAGCCTTGCCGCGGGTCGCTACGACTGCCCGTGCACAACTTCGGGATACTAAGGTACCCCTACTTTAGTACACCGACAGGAGCCCCCGGGCCTGGGCCATACACGGTGCCGAGCGCTGTTGGGCCAGGCCCAAAACAGTGCACGGGCACGCGCGGCCTAGGTCACGCCATAACTCACTCCGCATCCACCGCGCCTTCCCCGCATGGCACGCGGCATCGTGGGAGAGATCGTGGGCGGTTTTCGAGGCGCCCACTCCCCACGATCACGGGGTGGGGAGGGGTCGCCTCATTCGTCGCCTCGGTTCCGCACGTCTGCCACGCGGCTCCCATGCACTTGGGGCTGCGGACGGCGGAGGCGGAAAACCGGGCCGTCACGGGTCGAGGCAGCGGGTCGGCCCTAGCTCCCTGCTCTCCCCGAGTCTTGATTCGCTGAGCGGGGCGGCCGAGCCCCCACCTCGCTCCTTTATAAGGAGCGGGAGGGGAGGACGGAAGCCCGCATTCTCTCATCTTCTCCTTCCTTCAGCTTCTGCTCCCCTTCCCCTCATTCGCCATGGAGAAAGGGAACCCTGGTCCTTCGTCAGTGGTGGCAAGGGTTGCCGCCAGACAGCGCATCCCTCCCTCTCCCGCACCTGTGGTGGCGGAGCCAGCCGTAAGGGGAAGAGGGAGGGGGCGAGGTCGTTGACGCGGTCGAGGACGAGGCCGCGGCGCTCGGGGAAGAGGTGGACGGGGCGGCGCGTCGGCTTCGCCTCCGCCGACGGCTCTTCTTCCCGCGGTGGTCCATGCCGGGGACGACCCTTGCGAGTTCTTCGTCAGGCTGCGCCGGGCGCCCCGTCGTCGCCTCCGACTCCCAGCTCCGTTTGCGGAGGTGGTGGAGCTGGACCCGCCCGAGACGCTGAGACTACACATGAGGGGCTATGGGATCAGCGGCACGCGAGTCCGCGCCGAATTCCCAGCCCCTGGTGTGATGTATCTTGGTCAAGGGTGGAAGACGTTCGCCCGCATCCACAGCTTGACGCGGGGCTCACCCTCCATTTTAAGTTGGTGGAGGGCGATCTCCTCTCCGTCAAGGTCTTCGGGTGCTTCGGCGTCCGGGCACGGTGCTGCGTGGAAAGCTCCTACGATAGCGAAGGCTCCTCCTCGAGCGAGAATGACGAGGAGGGGAGCGACAGCAACGACGAGGGGAGCGGGCGGTAGGATGGCGGGTCCGACTAGGTGTCGGGCGCCGCTCCGTGCGGCACCGGCGACCCCATCATCCGTGTCGTCGGCTCCTTGAACTCCCTGGGGTCATCTCCTTGGGCGGCTGGCGTAGGGAGGCTGCGGAAGAGGAAGAGGGCTGGCGGCACGGCCGTCAGGTCAGAGTACGAGGGCATGGTGCCCTCGACAGCATGCTGACGTCCTGCCGCCTTGTCTTCGAGCCCCTCTTCCGGCGCTGCCATCACCGTCCAGCCTTGATGGCCCCCGGGATGTTCTCTTGATGTCTTCTGGCACCTGTAGTTTGCCTAGGCGCTCCTTTTGCCCTTCTCGCCTCCTTGACCTTTCTCCTGAAGAGAGGGACAAGAAAAGGATTACGGGCATCTTATCTTTTTAATTTGTAAGCCTTCGGGCCTTAGTTGCATTTAAAACTTGTAATCCTCTCTCTCATGTTTTTCATCCTCTATGGACTGTACCTGCGTGGAATGTTCTTTTTAATGAAAAGGGGATGTTTGCCGGGTCATTTGTCTCGCGGGTAGAACCCACGTCAAGGAGCAAATCCTTGGTATCTTTCAGATAGACACTCCTTCCCCGGCAACAAGCCCTGCCGCCTTCCCACGTCGCTCGACCTTTCTCACGCCTTTGACAGAGGCGGGGACGAGGCGGGTGCGGCCCCTTGTTTCATCCCTTTGCTGCCGCGACTACGACCAAAACTTGGCCCCGGGAACGAGCCCCAGGGCCTAGGGTTAAGGGAGCACGGTAGTTTTTGGGAAGAAACGAGGTTTCGTATTCCCCAGTCCATAAGAGAACACATTAAGAGGGATGAAAGACTTATCTGGGATTGCAGCCCCCGGCAACTCTGGCTTGCCGTGGGCGAACCCTGGTACTTGCAGCCCCCGGCAACACTGGCTTGCCGGGGTCCAGATGCCGGCACGTCCTCCTTCTCCTTTTCGTCCCCAGGCGGTCCGGCAAGGATATGCGAGCCCTGCGAACCAAAGGAAATGAAAGAACGACAAAGGGACGCACACTCGACCTCTAAGTTAGGGGTTAGCCGTTGTTAAGCACTATCTACCCTAACCGAGGACTCGACTCGACCTAGCATGCATGCTATAACTCTGGGTGCCAGCGCTTCATTTACTTGTGCTCAGGGTCTGCGCCTGGCTTTGTACAAAGGATTACATGCAACAGCGGCAAGACTTGTACAAAAGGGTGGTTGCCGGACAGGGTCCGACAACCGCGCCTTATGGGTAAAACTTACGAAGATGCTCGATATTCCAGGAGTTGCTCACTGGTACGCCATCTTCGGTCTCCAGGCGGACAGCGCCAGGCCTGGTGACTCGTTTCACCCGGTAAGGGCCTTCCCACTTCGGTGTCAACTTGTTGGAATTCTTGGTGGACTGAACGCGCCGAAGAACAAGGTCGCCTTCCTCGAGACTTCTGGCGTTAACTTTGCGGCTATGATAGCGGCGCAAAGCTTGCTGGTAGCGAGCGGCTCACACAGCAGCCTGAAGACGATCTTCCTCAAGGAGCAGCGCGTCATCTTGCTGCAGCCGCTCTTGCTCAAGCTCATCATAAGCGAGCACTCGAGGTGACCCGTATACGAGTTCCGTGGGGATAACTGCCTCCGCTCCATAGACTAGAGCGAAGGGTGTCTGTCCAGTGGCTCGATTTGGCGTCATCCTGATCGACCAAAGAACCACTGGCAGCTCCTCGATCCAGTTGCGTCCGCGCTTGTGCAGCCTGTCAAAGGTCCTGGTCTTGAGCCCGCGCAACACTTCAGCATTTGCCCTCTCCGCTTGGCCGTTGCTTCTCGGGTGAGCAACGGAAGCGAAGCAGACCTTGGCGCCAAGATCTTGGACGTACTGCATGAAGGTGCGGCTCGTAAATTGTGTACCGTTGTCGGTGATTATCCTGTTAGGGATTCCGAAACGGCAAACAATCGACCTGAAGAACTTGACCGCGGACTGCGCCGTCACCTTCCTCACTGGTTCCACTTCCGGCCACTTTGTGAACTTGTCGATTGCAACGTACAAGTACTCAAAGCCCCCGACTGCTCGGGGGAAGGGGGCGAGGATGTCGAGCCCCCAGACCGAAAATGGCCAGGATAAAGGGATCGTCTGGAGAGCTTGAGCTGGCTGGTGTATCTACTTGGAATGGAACTGGCACGCTTCACACTTGGTTACTTGTGCAGTTGCATCCTGGAGGGCTGTCGGCCAGAAGAAGCCTTGCCGGAATGCTTTTCCGACAAGAGCTCTCGCGCCAATGTGGTGACCACATATGCCTCCATGTATCTCTGCCAACAGCTTCTGTCCATCTTCCCAAGGAATACACTTCAATTTCACACCGTTGAGTCTTCTTCTGCACAGTGTGTTTTCGACAAACTGGTACATACTAGACTGCCGGGCTACTCTTTCCGCTTCTTCTGGTTCCTCGGGAAGCTCTCCTGTCTGAAGGAAACAGACAATCCACTGCGCCCATGCTGGAGCCTGTGGCTCGACAACAAGGACTAAAGGCACATCTGCTGCTGCGGGAACGTCCGCTTCTACGGCAAGAGCCTGCGACTCTGCCGGAGCTTCGCTCCCCGACAAGCTTGCCGGAGCAGAGCTTGCCAGGAGTGTCTGCTGCAATGGAACAAACCCTGAGGTTTGCCGGAGTAGACTACTCCGCAGCACTCTTGGCGTCGATCCTGGGGACCTTCTTGGCGGCGGCTTCGGGAAGCTCTGCCGGAAGATAGTCACCAGAAATCAACTTCCTCTTCTTGCTCTGTCCGGTTGATGGTGTTACGGATGGCTGAGTCAGCTTGAGCACGAAGATCCCTGGTTCCACAGGTAACTTAAGTGCTGCGCACTTTGACAGGCCATTGGCAATGTCGTTCTCAGCTCTTGGAACATGTTCCATTTGCAGGCCATCAAAGCACTCTTCTAGCTTCCTCACTTCATCAACGTAAGCTTCCATCAACGGACTCTGGTAAACCTTGTTCACTTGGCGGACGACAAGCTGTGAGTCACCCCTGACAATGAGCTTCTTAATCCCAAGTTCTGCTGCGATCCTGAGACCGGCAAGCAAGCCTTCATACTCTGCAGTATTGTTTGTCGCTTGCTCCTTGGGGAAGTGCATCTAGACTATGTACTTGAGGTGCTCTCCGGTGGGTGCGACAAGCAGTACACCAGCACCGGCGCCTTGCAGCGAGAAAGCACCGTCAAAGTACATGAGCCACTCTTTTGCTTGCTTCCTTGGCGGGGATGCTCGTCTCCGAAATTTCTTCGTCTGGAGTTGGCATCCACTCTGCTATGAATTCTGCCAATGCTCTGCTCTGGATTGTTGATGTACTCTCAAACTTGAGGCCAAAGCTTGACAGTTCCAATGCCCACTCGACAATCCTGCCTGTTGCTTCTGGATTTTGCAATATCCTCTTCAGCGGAAAGTGAGTGACAACTGTGATCTCGTGTGCTTGGAAGTAACGGCGCAGCTTTCTCGAGGCCATGAGAAGGCCGAAAAGCATCTTCTGCACACCAGAGTACCTTGACCTAGCCCCCTGTAAAAGGGAGCTGACAAAGTAAACTGGGCGCTGCACCATTTTCTTCGGTATCTCCTCTTGCATCTGCGCAGACCCTTGCTTGTCGGGACCAGAGCTTGTCGGGGGAGCCCCCTGCTTGTCGCTGGATGTGCTTGCCGCGGTCGCTGGCTCGTCATCGGCCTCCCTCTCCGCTACTAACGCAACACTAACCACTTGATTGGTTGCCGCTATGTACAGCAGCAACTTCTCTTGTGGTTTAGGTGCGACAAGTGTTGGAGTGGAGGACAGGTATCTCTTCAAGTCTTGCAGCACAGCCTCCGCTTCCGGAGTCCATCTCATTGGACCTACCCTTTTCAAAATTTTGAAAAAGGGCAGGGCGTGCTCAGCAGACCGAGAGATAAACCTGCTGAGAGCAGCCACGCAGCCGGCAAGCTTCCGTACATCCTTGACGCGCTTTGGTGCTTCTATCTGCTCAATGGCGTTGATCTTGTCGGGATTAGCTTCGATTCCCCGCTGAGACACAAAGAACCCGAGAAGTTTGCCGGAAGGGACTCCAAACACACACTTCTCGGGGTTGAGCTTGACGTTGACCTTGCGCAGATTTGCAAAAGTCTCTTCTAAGTCTTGGATCAGAGTTGCCCTGTCTTTGCTTTTGACCACTATACCATCCATGTAAGCTTCTACATTTCTGTGTATCTGTGGCTTCAAAGCGATATGGACTACTCTGGCAAATGTTGAACCAGCATTCTTTAATCCGAAAGGCATCCGTACTCAGCAGTACGTGCCACATGGAGTAATGAATGCGGTTTTCTCCTCATCCTCTTCTGCCATGAAGATCTGATGGTATCCTGAATATGTGTCAAGAAATGAAAGCAGATCACATCCGGCTGTGGAGTCAACAATCTGGTCAATGCGCGGCAAGGGAATTGGATCTTTGGGACAAGCTTTATTAACATCAGTGAAGTCAATACAAAGCCTCCACTTCCCGTTTGCCTTGCGCACTACAACCGGATTGGCCAACCACGTTGGATGGAGCACTCCTCTGACGAGGCCTGCTGCTTCCAACTTCTTGATCTCTTCTGCTATGAATTCTTGGCGCTCCACCGCCTGTTTCCTGACCTTCTGCTTGGCGGGCCGCGCATGAGGACAAACGGCAAGATGGTGCTCAAATTACCTTCCTGGGAACACCGGGGATGTCAGATGGTTGCCATGCAAACATGTCGACATTCGCCCACAGGAAAGTAACGAGCGCGCTTTCCTATTTAGGGTCAAGCGTGGCACTGATGGTGAAGGTACCACCAGTGTTGTCCTCCTTGGCGGACACCTTCTTGGTAAGTGGTGGAGCTGCCATCGCCTTCTTACTCTTGCCGGTGGAGCTCGATGGTGCGTCCTCGACGGCAGCGCAGCACTCCGAAGAGGCGCGCTTGCCGGAGTAGGAATCAGAGCTCTTGCCGAACTTGGTCTTCTTCTTGCCGGTGGAGCTCGATGGTGCGTCCTCGACGGCAGCGCAGCACTCCGAAGAGGCGCGCTTGCCGGAGTGGGCATCAGAGCTCTTGCCGGACTTGGTCTTCTTCTCCCTGGGAGCTTCAGCGGCAAGTGTCTTGCGGTCTATCGCGGCAGCTGCTTCCCGGTAGATCTTGTCGGCGCAGATAAGGGCATCCTTCTTGTCGCCAGGGACAGAGATGACGCTTATCGGGCCTGGCATCTTGAGCATGTTGTAGGCATAGTGAGAGGCCGCCATGAACTTGGCGAGTGCTGGACGACCGAGTATGCCATTGTAGGGCAATGGGAAATCGGCAACGTCGAAAGTGACCCTCTCAGTTCTGAAGTTCATCTCGCTGCCGAATGTTACCGGCAACGCGACTTTTCCCTTCGGCTTGCTCCTTCCCGGGTTAATTCCTTGGAATGTACCGGTTTCTTCGAGCTCGCTGTCTGGGATCTGGAGTTTCTGGAGCACAGCGGAGGAGATCAGATTTAGGCCGGCCCCGCCGTCAACTAGCATCTTAGTGACCTTGAGGTTGCGGATTGTTGGGGAAACCAACATTGGCAGGCACCCGACCGCAGTTGTGCGATCAGGGTGGTCCTCAATGTTAAAGATGATAGGCGTGCTGGACCACTTCAGAAGCTTGCGTGATTCGACAGGTGGCTCTGCCGCATTAACTTCCCGGAGCCACTGTTTGAGTTGGCGGTGGGAAGTATGCAGAGAAGTGCCACCGTCAACACACAAGACTTCTGTAGCCTTCTGAAACCCCTACTCGCTGTTCTCAACATCATCCATGTCTTCGTCGGCGTGTTCGTCTTCGTCCTTGTCGCGGCCGCGGGGAGGTCTGTCTCCTTGCCGCTGCTTGGCCTTGTCGCGGCTTCCTCCCTGGCCAGCGTGCTTCTTGCCGGCTTCTCCACCGCCTCCTTGGGCTCTCTCCTTGTCGCGCCGCTCGTACTCAGCTTTTTGTTGCTGGACAAGCTGCTCGACCCTCTTGCAGTTCTGTAGATCATGGCCCTTGGTGCGGTGAATCTTGAAGTATTGCTTGTCGGAGCTGCCCTACTTGTCGGCGGCCGCCACAGCTTGACAGTTGGTGCATGCGGCAACCTCCTTGCCAGAGCTACCAACTTTGGCTTGCTTGGCGGTGTCGTCATCGCCGGACTGCTCAACGACTAGTACCTCTTTGCCGCTCTTCTTCCTGTTGCGCCTCTGGTTTTTCCTTGCCGGGGCGGCATCCTCGCTGTCAGATCCCCCTGCTCCAGCATCTTCTCCGGGGAGTTTCCTCCCTTCTTCAGCGCGTGCGCACTTGTCGGCCAGGGCGTACAGCTCGCTGACGTCCCTGATCCTGCTCATCGCCATCTCCTCCCGCATCCTGCGATTATGCACGTTCTGATGGAACGCGCTGATAACCGCGGCAGGGTGGATGTCTGGGATGTTGCGCTGCACACGGCTGAATCTCTGGATATACTTGTGCAGGGGTTCTCCTTCCTTCTAGGCAAGCAGGTGGAGGTCACTCTCTTGGCCATGTGGTTTGTGGCCGCCTGTAAAGGCGCCGATAAACTGATGGCACAAATCCACCCAAGAGGATATGGAGCTGTCCGGCAAGTGCATGAGCCAGGATCTGACTTCGGGCTTGAGCACGAGCGGGAAGTACTTGGCAAGGACCTTGTCGTCTCGCCCCCCGGCAGCTTGCATTGCAATGGTGTAGATGCTGAGGAACTCAGACGGGTGCGACTTGCCGTCGTACTTCTCCGGTACGTCTCGCTTGAAGTGCTTCTGGTTGGGCCACTGGACTTGCCGCAGCTCACGGGTAAACGCAGGACAACCTGCCGCGTACGGCAAGTTACCTGGCTCTCCGGGCGCATGCATGTCCACAGAGGGCCCAGCGCGCAGGTCTGATTGACGCCGCGCTTCTCTCCGGCGCTCGATGCGTGTTCGAGCGTCTTCTTGATGTCTCTCATGAAGAACTTGGCGTTGATCACGACGAGCTCGCGGATCCGACGACGCGGTGGAGTAGCTGTCGAGGTGGATCCGGCGAGTCGGCGATCTTGGCCTTCGGGGCGTAGAGTGCAAAGTGGTTGCACCCTCACGGGTCTTGTCGCCACTGGCTCGCGCCTGGCTGACTTGCCGCGGCAGCGATGCGCTCGGCTGCCGTGGATTGTCACCGTTGGCGAAGCCGATGAGGCTCTGGATAGTGGCCCTCCAGTCATCGATCTTCTCTGGCGCTGGAGGGTAGTCGAGGAGCAGCTGGGCACGTGCCAACGCTTCCGCCGGAGTGGTGGGCGGCGGCAGCGAACGGTGCGAGGAGCGAGATATGCTCGGACTCCTAACTACGTTAGAAGGAGCAACATCCCGTCCAAGCGACCGCGCCACGCTCGCGCCGGCGTGTTGGCGTGCATGCTGGTCCTGAGCACTCCGGGACCCGCCAGCTTGATATTGGCCCAGCAGACGTATGGTACCGTGGGTACCGTGACGCTGCTGGTCCCGCGCCTCCTGGGATGGGCGCGGTGCGTGTACGGACGCCGAGGTCTTGGAGTGCGCGCGGTCGTTGTGGGAGGCGACCATGCCGCCGACGTGCGGTGCAGCCTGGTCCTTGGACCTGGCAGTGCCATGGGTCTTCCCGCCGGCGCCCGTTCTTCCGCCGGCGCCTACTCCACTAGCCGTCCGCTCCGGCGATGGCTGGCTCGGCACAGACGGAGCGGCTACCTCCGAAGCCTTCTTCTTCGGCGGCATGTTGATGAAGACGATGAAGATTCGGCTCGCGCGAACACCGGATCAGGTTCGCACAACCTCGACGCACCCCCTACCTGGCGCGCCAAAGATGTCGGGGGTTGCTGGTCCCTCGCACACCTATGGGGATCGGCGGACCGAGCCCCTTTCGGTTCGGCAGGGGGCGGTGGATGCACAAAGAGCAGATCGAGGCGAACGCACGAGCGAGACGATCGGTTTACCCAGGTTCGGGCCGCACGGATGCGTAAAACCCTACTCCTGCTTTGGTGGTTGTATTGAGTTCTTGCTCGGGAGCGGCGAGTGCTACAGTACACTCAAGCAGCTGGCGAGACCGAGCGTGAGAATGGCCGTCCCCCCCCCTCTCTGTTGCGCATGGGCCTCCTTTTATATGTCTAAGGGGTCACCGACAGGTGGCAACAGAGGTGGGGGTAAAAATGTAAAAAGGGTGGTAGTTGGCTCCACCGCCCACAACGGTCGTATGATACCTAACCCTGACGGCAGGGGACAAAGGCATTAAATGCCTGTCTGTGTCACCTAGACGGCACAGAGAGGGACCGCTAGGAACGCCACCGTTTGCCACGATGGCTATCTTGTCAGCGCTTGCTTGCCACCGCATGCCCCCGGCTGCACAGCCTCCCGCCACGTACGCCAGGAGCGGTCCCAGAGCGACACGTTGGTGGGTGAGCTGGAGCACGGGCGGCAGAGTAGTAGCTTGCCGCGGCAAGCGCCTTGCCGCGGATGTTGCCTTGCCGCGTCTGGGAGCTTGTCGCTCACCGGGTCTTGTCGAGACGCGCAGTGTGCCGCAGCGAGCTTCTTGAGATGCTTTGGTTGGTCTTCCCGGCAAGCTCCTCTTGCCGGGGTCTCGTCTCCTTCCCGGCAAGCTCCTCTTGCCGGGGTCTTGTCTCCTTCCTGGCAAGCTCCTCTTGCCGGGGCCTTGTTTTGATCTTGGATACTTTGTTCTTGAATGGCCCCAAAGGAGCCACGGAGGGTCTTGGCGATCGCCCGGCAAGCCTTGCCGCGGGTCACTGCGACTGCCCGTGCACAAGTTTGGGATACTAAGGTACCCCTACTTTAGTACACCGACACTCATTGTACTCTTCTTCTACCACCAACGCCTTGGGAGGAGTCTTCTTGGTGAAGTTGCTCTTGTTTGGGAAAGACTTGGCTTTGTCCTTTCGGATGAGCTTGCCACCATTATCTTCCCTCTTCTCATACAGGCACTCTGCAACAAAATGGCTCACATTGCCACAATTATAGCAAGTCCTCACACGTTGCTTGCCCTTCGTGCCACTTGAGTTGTTCTTGTTGAAGTTGGGCCTTGAGTTTTTCTTGCTTCAAGGAAATTTTGGAGCAAGAAAAACTCAACTGTCTAGGGTGCTCAAACACCCAAGAGTAACAAGATCTGCAAGGGATGAGTGCGGAATCAAATTTCTCTTGGTGGAAGTGTAGATCTGGGCCTTCTCAACCAATCCCTAGAAAATCAACAAGTTTGATTAGGTAGGGAGTGAGATCGGGCAAAAATGAGCTTTGGAGCAACAATGGAGCTTGGGGAAAAGAGTCTAGGTCAACTTGGAGAAGAAGACCTCCTTTTATAAGGGGGGAAGACAAACCAACCGTTATCCTCTCTCAGCCCCGCACAGGGGGTACTACCGCAGGGGTGGTCGGTACTACCGCTGTGGCTAGCGGTACTACCATTCCACCTCGTGGTACTGCTGCGCAGTAAGACGGGAGCGACGACCTGGACCCAGGGCGGTACTACCACGGTGGTAAGAACGGTACTACAGCCTAAGAGCAGTGCTACCGCCCCTACTGCCGCAGCTAGTGCCGCAAAACCCGACACGAAAGGAGAACCCTCAAGTCGAGGCGGTAGGAGCACGGAGCCACAGCGGTACTACGGCTGAGAGCTCCAAGCAGTACTACCACTGAGGAGTAGTAGTGTCGCTTGTAGCTCTCGAGCAGTACTACCGATGGGATTCGTGGTACTACCGCTGGGACCAGACCTCAGGGAAAAGGCAGCAAGGGAGCCTTCAACGAAATGGAAAAGCTCAGAGGGTGCAAAAGGGATTTGTACGTGTTGATTCCACCCTAGCCTAACCAATGCGGACCCGCTCTTGATAGTACGGCTTTCCTACGACTCACAACCACCAAAAAGAAACATAGACAAACGCCGTCTTCGATAGTCCTCGAGGGGGACAAAATCGTCTTATGCCTAGTGATGAAACGTCTGAAATACTCAAGGCACACGATTAGTCCGCAAAAGCATTGTCATCAAACACCAAGACACCTTAGGGATAAATATGTGATACGTCTCCGTCGTATCTATAATTTTTGATTGTTCCATGCCAATATTCTATAACTTTCATATACTTTTGGCAACTCTTTATACTATTTTTGGGACTAACATATTGATCCAGTGCCCAGTGCCAGTTCCTGTTTATTGCATGTTTTTTGTTTCGCGGAATATCCATATCAAACGGAGTCCAAACGGGATAAAAACTGACGGAGATTTTTTTGGAATATATATGATTTTTGGGAAGAAAAATCCACGAGAGATGGTGCCCGAGGTGGCCAGGAGGCAGGGGGGCGCCTGCCCCCCCTGGGCGCGCCCCTGACCCTCGTGGGCCACCCGTAAGGCGGTTGATGCCCTTCTTTCGCCGCAAGAAAGCTAATATCCATATAGAGATCATGTTAAAATTTCAGCCCAATCGGAGTTATGGTTCTCCGGGAATATAAGAAACGGTGAAAGGGAAGAATCTGGGAACGCAGAAACAGAGAGAGACAGAGAGACGGATCCAATCTCGGAGGGGATCTTGCCCCTCCCGTGCCATGGAGGCCATGGACCATAGGGGAAACCCTTCTCCCATCTAGGGAGGAGGTTAAGGAAGAAGGAGGAGGGGGGCTCTCTCCCCCTCGCTTCCGGTGGTATCAGAGTGCCACCGGGGGCCATCGTCATCACCATGATCTACACCAACACCTCCGCCATCTCCACCAACATCTCCATCACCTTCCCCCCTCTATCTACAGCGGTCCACTCTCCCGCAACCCGCTGTACCCTCTACTTGAACATGGTGCTTTATGCTTCATATTATTATCCAATGATGTGTTGCCATCCTATGATGTCTGAGTAGATTTCCGTTGTCCTATCGGTGGTTGATGAATTGCTATGATTGATTTAATTTGCTTGTGGTTATGTTGCTGTCCTTTGGTTCCCTTCATATGATTGCGTGCGTGGATCACACCCTAGTGTTAGTTGTATGTTGATAGGACTATGTATTGGAGGGCAAGAGTGACAGAAACTTCAACCTAGCATAGAAATTCATGCATACAGGATTAAAGGGGGACCAATATACATTAATGCTATGGTTGGGTTTTACCTTAATGAACATTAGTAGTTGCGGATCCTTTCTACTAGTTCCAATCATAAGTGCATAGAATTCCAAGTCAGGGATGACATGCTAGCAGTGGCCTCTCCCACATAATACTTGCTATCGGTCTAGTAAAGTAGTCAATTGCTTAGGGGCAATTTCGCAACTCCTACCACCACTTTTCCACACTCTCTATATTTACTTTATTGTTTCTTTATCTAAACAGCCCCTACTTTTTATTTACGTACTCTTTATTATCTTGCAAACCTATCCAACAACACCTACAAAGTACTTCTAGTTTCATACTTGTTCTAGGTAAAGCGAACGTCAAGCATGCGTAGAGTTGTATCGGTGGTCGATAGAACTTGAGGAAATATTTGTTCTACCTTTAGCTCCTCGTTGGGTTCGACACTCTTACTTATTGAAAACTGTTGCGATCCCCTATACTTGTGGGTCATCAAGACCTTTTTCTGGCGCCGTTGCTGGGGAGCAATAGCGTGGGGTGAATATTCTCGTGTGTGCTTGTTTGATTTATCACTAAGTAATTTTTATTTGTTGTTCTTAGTTGTTTTCTATCTTTAGTTATGGGTAGGAAATGCAAAATACCAAAAAAATTAGTTGTACCTACTGAACCAATGGTTGAAGAACCACTCAAAATCTATCACACTGCTGAAGCCTATTACTTGGATCATCTTCGATCCCTATGTGCTCGTGCTGAAACCCCAACTAGCTTAGTTGAGGGCAAATCCTTAGATGAGCATGCTTGTTATGTGCGACACCGAATATCTGAAAAAGGGAAACTTTTACTGGGTCAAATTCATCGTTTGCAATGCTATGCTTGGAATTTATGCGAAATATATGATTTTACTTGTTGTTCTGAAAACCCTAAGAAACACCTTCCCTACCAATGTGAGTTTAGTGATAATGGAATCGTATCTTTGTATGCTAAGGGTGTTTATAATTACTATGATGTTCAACATATTGAAGAATTTGTTGCTTTTAAGGGTGCTTACGAAATTGCTTCTTTGATTGAAAAGTATGATGCTACTCTTTACAAATCTGAAAATTTTACCATACTTAAATATTGCTATGATAATTATGCTTCTAATGCCTATGTTGAACCATATATTGAGGACTACTCCGCTGTCCAAGAAGAGACTGATATTTTGCAGGAGTCTATGGAAGAAGAAATTGATGAAACTGTGAGCTCATTGGATGAAAAAGATGATGAGGAGAGCGAAGAACAGAAGGAGGAAGAGCGGATTAGCTACCCGTGCCCACCTTCTAATGAAAAAGATGACGAGGAGAGCGAAGAACAGAAGGATGATTTCTATGATGACTATTATGATCCCTTTGATTCTCTTGAAATATCCCTTTTTGATGATGCTTGCTACACTTGTGGCCAAGATGCCAATATGAATTATGCTTATGGAGATGAACTTGCTATAGTTCCTTATGTTAAACATGAAATTGTTGCTATTGCACCCTGATACGTCTCCAACGTGTCTATAATTTTTGATTGCTCCATGCCATATTATCTACTGTTTTGGACTATATTGGGCTTTATTTTCCACTTTTATATTAATTTTGGGACTAACCTATTAAGCGGAGGCCCAGCCCAGAATTGTTGTTTTTTTGCCTATTTCAGTGTTTCGGAGAAACAAAATATCAAACGGAGTCCAAACGGAATGAAACCTTCGGGAACGTGATTTTCTCATCAGATAAGATCCAGGAGACTTGGACCCTCCGTCAAGAAAGCCACGAGGTGGTCACGAGGGTGGAGGGCGCCCCCCCTAGGGCGCGCCCCCTGCCTCTTGGGCCCCTCAAAGCTCCACCGACGTACTTCTTCCTCCTATATATACCTACGTACCCCCAAACAATCAGATACGGAGCCAAAAACTTAATTCCACCGCCGCAACTTTCTGTATCCACAAGATCCCATCTTGGGGCCTGTTCCGGAGCTCCGCCGGAAGGGGAATCGATCACGAAGGGCTTCTACATCATCATCCAAGCCTCTCCGATGAAGTGTGAGTAGTTCACCTCAGACCTACGGGTCCATAGTTAGTAGCTAGATGGCTTCTTCTCTCTTTTTGGATCTCAATACAATGTTCTCCCCCTCTCTTGTGGAGATCTATTCGATGTAATCTTCTTTTTGCGGTGTGTTTGTTGAGACCAATGAATTGTGGGTTTATGATCAAGTCTATCTATGAATAATATTTGAATCTTCTCTGAATTCTTTTATGTATGATTTGTTATCTTTGCAAGTCTCTTCGAATTATCAGTTTGGTTTGGCCTACTAGATTGGTTGTTCTTGCCATGGGAGAAGTGCTTAGCTTTGGGTTCGATCTTGTGAAGTCCTTTCCCAGTGACAGAAGGGGCAGCAAGGCACGTATTGTATTGTTGCTTTCGATGTCAAAACCGGCGGATCTCGGGTAGGGGGTCCCGAATTGTGCGTCTAAGGCGGATGGTAACAGGAGGCAAGGGACACGATGTTTTACCCAGGTTTGGGCCCTCTTGATGGAGGTAAAACCCTACGTCCTGCTTGATTATTCTTGATAATAGGAGTAGTACAAGAGTTGATCTACCACGAGATCAGATAGGCTAAACCCTAGAAGCTAGCCTATGGTATGATTGTATGTATATGATCTATCGACTAGCCTGGCCTTGGTTTATATAATGCACCAGAGGCCTAGGATAACAAGAGTCCTAGCCGAATATGCCGGTGGGGAGGAGTCCTTGTCTTGATCACCAAGTCTTGTGGAATCTTCCATGTATATGGCAGCTGTCCGAACTAGCCCATGAGTATACGGCCATGGGGGTCCTCGGCCCAATCTAAGAGATCGGGAAACGACGTGGTGAGTACCCCCTAGTCCAGGACATCGTCAGTTGCCATCGAGGATAACAAGATGGGGTTTTTACCATATTGCATGAAACTATCCCTCTACATCATGTCATCTTGCTTAAGGCGTTACTCTGTTTTTAACTTAATACTCTAGATGCATGCTGGATAGCGTTCGATGAGTGGAGTAATAGTAGTAGATGCAGGCAGGAGTCGGTCTACTTGTCTCGGACGTGATGCCTATATACATGATCATACCTAGATATTCTCATAACTATGCTCAATTCTGTCAATTGCTCAACAGTAATTTGTTCACCCACCGTAGAATACTTATGCTCTTGAGAGAAGCCACTAGTGAAACCTATGGCCCCCGGATCAATCTCCATCACTTTATTATTGCTTTGCTTTTACTTTGCCTTTTACTTTTCACTTTGCATCTCTATACCAAAAATACCAAAAATATTATTTATCATCTCTATCGGATCTCACTTTCGTAAGTGACCTTTAAGGGATTGACAACCCCTAAGCGCGTTGGTTGCGTTGAGCTATTGTTTTTGTGTAGGTACAAGGTACACGTGCGTAGCCTCCTACTGGATTGATACCTTGGTTCTCAAAAACTGAGGGACATACTTACGCTACTTTGCTGCATCATCCTCTCCTCTTCGGGGAAATCCAACGCAGTGCTCAAGAGGTAGCAAGAAGAATTTCTGGCACCGTTGCCGGGGAGTCTGCGCAAAAGTCAACATACCAAGTACCCATCACAATCCCTATCTCCCGCATTACATTATTTGCCATTTGCCTCTCATTTTCCTCTCCCCCACTTCACCCTTACCGTTTTATTCGCCCTCTCTCTCTCTCTCTATCCTCCCTCTCTTTCTCTATTTGCCTCTTTTTCCCGTTTGCTTTTTGTTTGCTCGTGTGTTGGATTGCTTGTTTGTCGCGATGGCTCTACCTAGATTTAGTGATCTTCACCTTAAAAGGTTAGAGGAGATCGAAAACAACGTCAGGAAGTTTATGGTTTTGCAATTTGAGCATAATAATTTCTTTAGAAATGAGCTTAAGGAACAAAAAAGTTTCATGAATTATATGAATAAAGAGCTCGATGATATGACTAAAGAATTTGATGGTATAAGATCCCAAATTGCTCGTCTTGAAAAATTAACAGCTGAAATTTCGGATATGCAATCTACCTTAGTCAATAAGATGGCCGCTAAACCGGATTCCTATGAAAATCAAGATGAAGATCTAAAAGTTATTGATGTGTCTCCCATTAAATCTTTGTTTTTCAATATGAATCTTGATGAAACTTAATATGATCCATCTTTACCTAGAAGGCGTTCTAAAAATTCGGAGTATTTAGATCATGATGGTGAAATTGATAAAAGTGGGATTAAAAGAAATAAAACCCTATATGATGCTAAACCCACTATATTGGATTTCAAGGAATTTAATTATGAAAATTGCTCTTTAATTGATTATATTTCCTTGTTGCAATCCGTGCTAAATTTTCCTCATGCTTATAGTCAAAATAAAGCCTTTACCGAACATATCGTTGATGCCTTGATGCAATCTTATGAAGAAAAACTTGAGTTGAAAGTTTCTATCCCTAGAAAACTTTATGATGAGTGGGAACCAACTATTAAAATTAAAATTAAAGATTATGAGTTTTATGCTTTGTGTGATTTGGGTGCTAGTGTCTCTACTATTCCCAAAACTTTGTGTGATTTGCTAGATTTCCGTAATTTTGATGATTGCTCTCTAAACTTGCATCTTGCGGATTCCAGTATTAAGAAACCTATGGGAATAATTAATGATGTTCTTATTTTTGCAAATAGGAATTATGTGCCCGTAGATTTTATCGTTCTTGATATAGATTGCAATCCTTCTTGCCCTATTATTCTCGGTAGACCTTTCCTTAGAACGGCTGGTGCAATTATTGATATGAAGGAAGGGAATATTAGATTTCAATTTCCACTAAAAAATGGCATGGAACACTTCCCTAGAAAGAAAATAAAATTGCAATATGAATCTATCATGAGAGCCACTTATGGATTACCTACCAAAGATGGCAATACCTAGATCTATTCTTGCTTGTTATGCCTAGCTAGGGGGCGTTAAACGATAGCGCTTGTTGGGAGGCAACCCAATTTTATTTTTATTCCTTGCTTTTTGCTCCTGTTTAGTAATAAATAATTTATCTAGCCTCTGTTTTGGTTGTGTTTTTTTGTGTTTAATTAGTGTTTGTGCCAAGTAGAACCGTTGGGAAGACTTGGGGAAAGTCTTGTTTAACTTGCTGTAAAAAACAGAAACTTTAGCGCTCACGAGAACTGCTGTCATTTTTATTTAGAGAGTTATATTTAGTTAATACTTTTTTAATATGATTAATAGATAAATGCCTCATGTCCAGCAATCTATTTTAGAATTTTTGGGGTTCCATATCTTGCGCTAGCTACAGATTACTACATACTGTTCTGTTTTTGACATATTCTGTTTTTCGTGTGTTGTTTGCTTATTTTGATGAATCTATGGCTAGTAAAATAGTTTATAAACCATAGAGAAGTTGGAATACAGTAGGTGTAACACCAATATAAATAAATAATGAGTTCATTACAGTACCTTGAAGTGATCTTCTATTTTCTTTCGCTAACGGAGCTCGCGAGATTTTCTACTTTAAGTTTTGTGTTGTGAAGTTTTCAAGTTTTGGGTAAAGATTTGATGGATTATGGAACAAGGAGTGGCAAGAGCCTAAGCTTGGGGATGCACATGGAACCCCCAAGATAATCTAAGGACACCTAAAAGCCAAAGCTTGGGTTTGCCCCGGAAGGCATCCCCTCTTTCGTCTACTTCTATCGGTAACTTTATTTGGAGCTATATTTTTATTCACCACATGATATGTGTTTTGCTTGGAGCATCTTTTATGATTTGAGTCTTTGCTTGTTAGTCTACCACAATCATCCATGCTGTACACACCTTTTGAGAGAGCCATACATAATTTGGAATTTGATAGAATACTCTATGTGCTTCACTTATATCTTTTGAGCTTTATAGTTTTGCTCTAGTGCTTCACTTATATATTTTAGAGCAGGGTGGTGGATTTGTTTTATAGAAACTATTGATCTCTCATGCTTCACTTAGATTATTTTGAGAGTCTTTAATAGCATGGAAATTTGCTTAATAGTAATATGCTTGGTATTCAAGATTTGTAGAACTTTCTTTTGAGTGCGTTGAATACTAAGAAAAGATTGATGATTGATAATTGTTTTGAGATATGAAGATGGTGATATTAGAGTCATGCTAGTTGAGTAGTTGTGAAATTGAGAAATACTTGTGTTAAAGTTTGTGATTCCCATAGCATGCACGTATGGTGAACCGTTATGTGATGAAGTCGGAGCATGATTTATTTATTGATTGTCTTCCTTATGAGAGGCGGTCGGGGATGAGCGATGGTCTTTTCCTACCAATCTATCCCCCTAGGAGCATGCGCATAATACTTTGCTTTGATAACCTCTAGATTTTTGCAATAAGTATATGATTTCTTTATGACTAATGTTGAGTCCATGGATTATACGCACTTTCCTTCCTTCCACCATTGCTAGCCTCTCTAATACCGCACACCTTTCGCCGGTATCATACACCCACCATATACCTTCCTCAAAACAGACACCATATCTACCTATCATGGCATTATAGCCATTCCGAATTATATTGCCACGCAACTTTCCACCGTTCCATTTATTATGACACGCTCCATCATTGTCATATTGCTAGCAAGATCATGTAGTTGACATCGTATTTGTGGCAAAGCCGTCGGTCATAATTCTTTCATACATGTCGCTCTTGATTCATTGCATATCCCGGTACACCGCCGGAGGCATTCATATAGAGTCATACTTTGTTCTAAGAATTGAGTTGTAATCGTTGAGTTGTAAGAAAAATAAATAGTGTGATGATCATCATTTTTAGAGCATTGTCCCGAGTGAGGAAAGGATGATGGAGACTATGATTCCCCCACAAATCGGGATGAGACTCCGGACGAAAAAAGAGGCCATAAAAAAAGGAAAAGGCTCAAACAAAAAAATGAGAGAAAAAGAGAGAAGGGACAATGTTACTATCCTTTTACCACACTTGTGCTTCAAAGTAGCACCATGATCTTCATGATAGAGAGTCTCTCATTTTGTCACTTTCATATACTAGTGGGAATTTTTCATTATAGAACTTGGCTTGTATATTCCAATGATGGGCTTCCTCAAAATGCCGTAGGTCTTCATGAGCAAGCAAGTTGGATGCACACCCACTTAGTTTCTTTTGTTGAGCTTTCATATACTTATAGCTCTAGTGCATCCGTTGCATGGCAATCCCTACTCACTCACATTGATATCTATTGATGGGCATCTCCATAGCCCGTTGATACGCCTAGTTGACGTGAGACTATCTTCCCCTCCTTTTGTCTTCTCTACAACCACCATTCTATTCCACATATAGTGCTATATCCATGGCTCATGTGAAGGAAATATGCCCTAGAGGCAATAATAAAGTTATTATTTATTTCCTTATATCATGATAAATGTTTATTATTCATGCTAGAATTGTATTAACCGGAAACATAATACATGTGTGAATACATAGACAAACAAAGTGTCACTAGTATCCATCTACTTGACTAGCTCGTTGATCAAAGATGGTTATGTTTCCTAACCATAGACATGAGTTGTCATTTGATTAACGGGATCACATCATTAGGAGAATGATGTGATTGACTTGACCCATTCCGTTAGCATAGCACTTGATCATTTAGTTTGTTGCTATTGCTTTCTTCATGACTTATACATGTTCCTATGACTATGAGATTATGCGACTCCCATTTACCTGAGGAACACTTTGTGTGCTACCAAACGTCCTAGCGTAACTGGGTGATTATAAAGGTGCTCTACAGGTGTCTCCGAAGGTACTTGTTGGGTTGGCGTATTTCGAGATTAGGATTTGTCACTCTGATTGTCGGAGAGGTATCTCTGGGCCCTCTCGGTAATGCACATCACTTAAGCATTGCAACTAAAGAGTTGGTTGCAGGATGATGTATTACAGAACGAGTAAAGAGACTTGCCGGTAACGAGATTGAACTAGGTATTGAGATACCGACGATCGAATCTCGGGCAAGTAACATACCGATGACAAAGGGAACAACGTATGTTGTTATGCGGTCTGACCGATAAAGATCTTCATAGAATATGTGGGAGCCAATATAAGCATCCAGGTTCCACTATTGGTTATTGACCGGAGACGTGTCTCGGTCATGTCTACATTGTTCTCGAACCCGTAGGGTCCGCACACTTAAGGTTTCAATGACAGTTATATTACGAGTTTATGAGTTTTGATGTACCGAAGGAGTTTGGAGTCCCGTATGAGATCGGGGACATGACGAGGAGTCTCGAAATGGTCGAGACGTAAAGATCGATATATTGGATGACTATATTCGGACATCGGAAAGGTTCCGAGTGATTCAGGTATTTTTCGGAGTACCGGAGAGTTACGGGAATTCGCCGGGGAGTATATGGGCCTTATTGGGCCATACGGGAATAGAGGAGAGAGGCCAAAAGGAAGGAGGCGCGCGCCCCCCTCTGGTCCGAGTTGAACAAGGGGTGGAGCCCACTTTTCCTTGTTCCTCTCCCCCTCTTTCCTTCTCTCCTACTCCAACAAGGGAAGGAGGAGTCCTACTCCCGGTGGGAGTAGGACTCCCCCCTTGGCGCGCCCTCCTCCTAGGCCGGCCGCCTCCCTCCCTTGCTCCTTTATATACGGTGGTAGGGGCACCCCACAGACACAACAATTGATCATTGATCTCTTAGCCGTGTGCGGTGCCCCCCTCCACCATAATCCTCGATAATATTGTAGCGGTGCTTAGGCGAAGCCCTGCGACGGTAGAACATCAAGATCGTCACCACGCCGTCGTGCTGACGGAACTCTTCCCCAACATTCTACTAGATCGGAGTCTGGGGATCGTCATCGAGCTGAACGTGTGCTAGAACTCGGAGGTGCCATAGTTTCGCTGCTTGATCGGTCGGGCCGTGAAGACATACAACAACATCAACCGCGTTGTTATAACACTTCCGCTTCCGGTCTACGAGGGTACGTAGACAACACTCTCCCCTCTCGTTGCTATGCATCACCATGATCTTGTGTGTGCGTAGGAATTTTTTTTGAAATTACTACATTCCCCAACATCACACTCATGTATTGCGTGAGGATCGAAAAGGTTTTGAAAATGTCAAAAGTATGAAACAATTGCTTGGATTGTCATCGGGGTTGTGCATGATTTAAATAATTTGTGTGGTGAAGATAGAGCATAGCCAGACTATATGATTTTGTAGGGATAGCTTTCTTTGGCCATGTTATTTTGAGAAGACATAATTTCTTTGTTAGTATACTTGAAGTATTATTATTTTTATGTCAACATGAACTTTTGTATTGAATCTTTTGGATCTGGATATTCATACCACAATTAAGAAGATTTACATTGAAATTATGCCAAGTAGCACTCCGCATCAAAAATTTTATTTTTATCATTTACCTACTCGAGGACGAGCAGGAATTAACCTTGGGGATGCTTGATAAGTCTCCAACGTATCTATAATTTTTGATTGCTCCATGCTATATTATCTACTATTTTGGACTATATTGGGCTTTATTTTCCACTTTTATATTATTTTTGGGACTAACCTATTAACCGGAGGCCCAGCCCAGAATTGCTATTTTTTTGCCTATTTCAGTGTTTCGCAGAAACAGAATATCAAACGGACTCCAAACAGAATGAAACCTTCGGGAACGTGATTTTCTCATCAGATAAGATCCAGTAGACTTGGACCCTCCGTCAAGAAAGCCACGAGGTGGTCACAAGGGTGGAGGGCGCGCCCCCTGCCTCGTGGGCCCCTCGAATCTCCACCGACGTACTTGTTCCTCCTATATATACCTACGTACCCCCAAACGAACAGATACAGAGCCAAAAACCTAATTCCACCGCCGCAACTTTCGGTATCCACGAGATCCCATCTTGGGGCCTGTTCCGGAGCTCCGCCGGAAGGGGAATCGATCAAGGAGGGCTTCTACATCATCATCCAAGCCTCTCCGATAAAGTGTGAGTAGTTCACCTCAGACCTACGGGTCCATAGTTAGTAGCTAGATGGCTTCTTCTCTCTTTTTGGATCTCAATACAATGTTCTCCCCCTCTCCTGTGGAGATCTATTCGATGTAATCTTCTTTTTGCGGTGTGTTTGTTGAGACCGATGAATTGTGGGTTTATGATCAAGTCTATCTATGAATAATATTTGTATCTTCTCTGAATTCTTTTATGTATGATTTGTTATCTTTGCAAGTCTCTTTGAATTATCAGTTTGGTTTGGCCTACTAGATTGGTTGTTCTTGCCATGGGAGAAGTGCTTAGCTTTGGGTTCGATCTTGCGGTGTCCTTTCCCAGTAACAGAAGGGGCAGCAAGGAACGTATTGTATTGTTGCCATCGAGGATAAAAAGATGGGGTTTTTATCATATTGCATGAAACTATCCCTCTACATCATGTCATCTTACTTAAGGCGTTACTCTGTTTTTAACTTAATACTCTAGATGCATGCTGGATAGCGGTCGATGAGTGGAGTAATAGTAGTAGATGCAGGCAGGAGTCGGTCTACTTGTCTCGGACGTGATGCCTATATACATGATCATACCTAGATATTCTCATAACTATGCTCAATTCTGTCAATTGCTCAACAGTAATTTGTTCACCCACCGTAGAATAATTATGATCTTGAGAGAAGCCACTAGTGAAACCTATGGCCCCCGGATCTCTTTCTCATCATATCATTTCCATCACTTTATTATTTCTTTGCTTTTACTTTGCCTTTTACTTTTCACTTTGCATCTCTATACCAAAAATATTATTTGTCATCTCTATCAGATCTCACTTTCGTAAGTGACCGTGAAGGGATTGACAACCCCTAAGCGTGTTGGTTGCGTTGAGCTATTCTTTTTGTGTAGGTACAAGGGACTCGTGCATAGCCTCCTACTAGATTGATACCTTGGTTCTCAAAAATTGAGGGAAATACTTACGCTACTTTGCTGCATCATCCTATCCTCTTCGGGGAAATCCAACGCAATGCTCAAGAGGTAGCACACCCACACAAGATAGTCCTATGATCTTTTTGAATTCTCCCAACTATACTATATTGGAGAAGTTTGCTCTTATTAAGGAATATATTGATGGGTTGGCTTTTACCGTTGCACATGATAATTTTGATGAATATAATATGCATGTGCTTGCTGCTCCTACTTGCAATTATTATGAGAGAGGAACTATATCTCCACCTCTCTATGTTTCCAATATGATAAAATTGCAAGAAACTGTTTATACTATGCATTGGCCTTTACTTTGTGTGCATGAATTGTTCTTTTATGACATGCCGATGCATAGGAAGAGAGTTAGACTTCGTCATTACATGATATATGTTACCTTGTGCTCACCACTAAATTACAAATCATTGTTAATTAAAATTGGCTTTGATATACCTTGGGATCCGGGTGGATCCATTACTTGAGCACTATATGCCTAGCTTAATGGCTTTAAAGAAAGCGCTGCCACGGAGACAACCCGGAAGTTTTAGAGAGTCATTTATTTCAGTTGAGTGCTTTTATATAGTTTAAAAACAACAAAAATAAAGAGGGGAACCCAAAACTTTTTCAAAAAGGAAAGCGAAAGTGAGAAAGACAAGCATTGTTGAAGTGGGAGCTAGCCTTGAACTTTGTTCATGCTCACAGAAACTTTGTGAATCTTGATTACAGAAACTTTTCAATAAAAATAATTATCCACTTGTACAATTCCTTGTATTATAAAAATAATGTGCCAAGGTTTGCCTTTAGGATGTTTACATTTGCTTGATGGTTTGTACGGTGCAGGACAGAAACTTTGGCTGTAGTGCGCGATTTTACATTTTTTGCTGGAATGTAAAATGGTTCTGATTCTTTTTGCACTGTCTTCATATACAAATTATTTAGTTTTCCTAATTTTGGTAGAGTTTCTCAAGTATCATAAGTATGGTGAATGTTCAGATTATTACAGACTCTTCTGTTTTAGACAGATTCTGTTTTTGATGCATAGTTTGCTTGTTTTGATGAAACTATCGATTCATATCAGTGGATTAAGCCATGAAAAAGTTATATTACATTAGACACAATGCAAAAACAAAATATGAATTGGTTTGCAACAGTACTTAGAGTAGTGATTTGCTTCATTATACTAACGGATCTTACCAAGTTTTCTGTTGAAGTTTTGTGTGGATGAAGTGTTCGATGATCGAGAAGGTCTTGATGTGAGAAGAAGGAAGAGAGGCAAGAGCTCAAGCTTGGGGATGCCCGAGGCACCCCAAGTAAATATTCAAGGAGACTCAAGCGTCTAAGCTTGGGGATGCCCCGGAAGGCATCCCCTCTTTCTTCAACAAGTATTGGTATGTTTTCGGATTCGTTTCGTTCATGCGATATGTGCAAACTTGGAGCGTCTTTTGCATTTAGTTTTCACTTTTATTGTATGCACCATGCTGGTATGAGACAATCCTTGGTTGATTTATAGAATTCTCTTTGCACTTCACTTATATCTTTTGAGTATGGCTTTATAGAATGCTTCATGTGCTTCACTTATATCATTTGAAGTTTGGATTGCCTGTTTCTCTTTACATAGAAAACCGCCATTTGTAGAATGCTCTTTTGCTTCACTTAGATTTGTTAGAGCGTGGGCATACCTTTTGTAGAAAGAATTAAACTCTCTTGCTTCACTTATATCTATTTAGAGAGATGACAGGAATTGGTCATTCACATGGTTAGTCATAAAATCCTACATAAAACTTGTAGATCACTGAATATGATATGTTTGATTCCTTGCAATAGTTTTGCGATATAAAGATGGTGATATTAGAGTCATGCTAGTGGGTAGTTGTGGATTAGTGGAAATACTTGTGTTGAGGTTTGTGATTCCCGTAGCATGCACGTATGGTGAACCGTTATGTAACGAAGTCGGAGCATGATTTATTTATTGATTGTCTTCCTTATGAGTGGCGGTCGGGGACGAGTGATGGTCTTTTCCTACCAATCGATCCCCGTAGGAGCATGCGCGTAGTACTTTGTTTTGATGACTAATAGATTTTTGCAATAAGTATGTGAGTTCTTTATGACTAATGTTGATTCCATGGATTATACGCACTCTCACCCTTCCACCATTGCTAGTCTCTCTAGTACCGCGCAACTTTCGCCGGTACCATAAACCCACCATATACCTTCCCCGAAACAGCCACCAAACCTACCTATCATGGCATTTCCATAGCCATTCCGAGATATATTGCCATGCAACTTCCATCATCATCATATACATGACTTGAGCATTCATTGTCATATTGCTTTGCACGATCGTAAGATAGCTAGCATGATGTTTTCATGGCTTGTCCGTTTTTTGATGTCATTGCTACGCTAGATCATTGCACATCCCGGTACACCGCTGGAGGCATCCATATAGAGTCATACTTTGTTCTAGACATTGAGTTGTAATATTGAGTTGTACGTAAATAAAAGTGTGATGATCATCATTATTAGAGCATTGCCCCAGTGAGGAAAGGATAATGGAGACTATGATTCCCCCATAAGTCGGGATGAGACTCCGGACTTTACAAAAAAAATAAAAGAGGCCAAAGAAGCCCAAATAAAAAAAGAGGCCAAAGAAGCCCACCAAAAAAACAAAAAAAATGAGAGAAAAAGAGAGAAGGGGCAGTTCTACCCTTTTTCCACACTTGTGCTTCAAAGTAGCACCATGTTCTTCATATAGAGAGTCTCTTGAGTTATCACTTTCATATACTAGTGGGAATTTTCATTATAGAACTTGGCTTGTATATTCCGATGATGGCCTTCCTCAAATGCCCGAGGTCTTCATGAGCAAGCAAGTTGGATGCACACCCACTTAGTTTCAGTTGGAGCTTTCGTACACTTATAGCTCTAGTGCATCCGTTGCATGGTAATCCCTACTCACTCACATTGATATCTATTGATGGGCATCTCCATAGCCCGTTGATACGCCTAGTTGATGTGAGACTATCCTCCCCTTTTTGTCTTCTCCACCATCATATTCTATTCCACCTATAGTGCTATGTCCATGGCTCACACTCATGTATTGCGTGAAAGTTGAAAAGGTTTGAGAACATCAAAAGTATGAAACAATTGCTTGGCTTGTCATCGGGGTTGTGCATGATTTGGATATTTTGTGTGGTGAAGATGGAGCATAGCCAGACTATATGATTTTGTAGGGATAACTTTCTTTGGCCATGTTATTTTGAAAAGACATGATTGCTTTATTAGTAGGCTTGAAGTATTATTGTTTTTATGTCAAATGATAGACTATTGCTTTGAATAACTCGTATCTTAATATTCATGCCATGATTAGATATGTGATCAAGATTATGCTAGGTAGCATTCCACATCAAAAATTATCTTTTTTATCATTTACCTACTCGAGGAAAAGCAAGAATTAAGCTTGGGGATGCTGATACCTATCCATCGTATCTATAATTTTTGATTGTTCCATGCCAATATTCTACAACTTTCATATACTTTTGGCAACTTTTCATACTATTTTTGGGACTAACATATTGATCCAGTGCCCAGAGCCAGTTCCTGTTTATTGCATGTTTTTTCTTTCTCAGAATATCCATATCAAACGGAGTCCAAACGGGATAAAAATTGACGAAGATTTTTTTGGAATATATATGATTTTTGGGAAGAAAAATCCACACGAGACGGTGCCTGAGGTGGCCACGAGGCAGGGGGCGCCCCTGAACCTCGTGGGCCACCCATAAGGCGGTTGATGCCCTTCTTTCGCTGCAAGAAAGCTAATATCCGGATAGAGATCGTGTTAAAATTTCAGCCCAATCGGAGTTACGGATCTCCGGGAATATAAGAAACGGTGAAAGGGAAGAATCTAGGAACGCAGAAATAGAGAGAGACAAAGAGACAGATCCAATCTCGGAGAGGCTCTCGCCCCTCTCGTACCATGGAGGCCATGGACCAGATGGGAAACCCTTCTCCCATCTAGGGAGGAGGTTAAGGAAGAAGAAGAAGGAGGGGGGCTCTCTCCCCCTCGCTTCCGGTGGCACCGGAGTGCCACCGGGGGCATCATCATCACCGCGATCTACACCAACACCTCCGCCATCTCCACCAACATCTGCATCACCTTCCCCCCTCTATCTACAGCGGTCCACTCTCTCGCAACCCGCTGTACCCTCTACTTGAACATGGTGCTTTATGCTTCATATTATTATCCAATGATGTGTTGCCATCCTATGATGTCTGAGTAGATTTCCGTTGTCCTATCGGTGGTTGATGAATTGCTATGATTGATTTAATTTTCTTGTTGTTATGTTGCTGTCCTTTGGTGCCCATCATGTGATTGCACGTCTGGATCACACCCTAGGGTTAGTTGTATGTTGATAGGACTATGTATTGGAGGGCAAGAGTGACAGAAGCTTCAAGAAATTGATGCATACGGGATTAAAGGGGGACCAATATACCTTAATGCTATGGTTGGGTTTTACCTTAATGAACATCAGTAGTTGCGGATGCTTGCTAATAGTTCCAATCATAAGTGCATAGAATTCCAAGTCAGGGATGACATGCTAGCAGTGGCCTCTCCCACATAATACTTGCTATCGGTCTAGTAAAGTAGTCAATTGCTTAGGGGCAATTTCACAACTCCTACCACCACTTTTCCACACTCGCTATATTTACTTTATTGTTTCTTTATCTGAACAGCCCCTACTTTTTATTTACGTACTCTTTATTATCTTGCAAACCTATCCAACAACACCTACAAAGTACTTCTAGTTTCATACTTGTTCTAGGTAAAGCGAACGTCAAGCGTGCGCAGAGTTGTATCGGTGGTCGATAGAACTTGAGGAAATATTTGTTCTACCTTTAGCTCCTCGTTGGGTTCGACACTCTTACTTATCGAAAACTGTTGCGATCCCCTATACTTGTGGGTCATCAATATGCCCTTACATCCCCGTTGTCAGGTGGAGGAATAATTATTTTGCACGTAATAAGGAGGCACTTCCTTGCTACGACCGTGGACCCAGCTGTCGGCCTCTCCATGTACGGTACTCTTCTGATGGAAGTCGTTCCTTGACCACGTTGACCACGCCGCGCCGAGGGCACCAGGGCGGTGGACGACGATGAGGCCTAGGAAGGGGAAGACGCGGAGCCGGGGAAGACGCGACAATGGAAGCTCGCGCGGAGAGGAGTACCAGGGTTCACTGGTTCGGCTGCGGTGTGAGGCTGCCGTCGCCGCAGGTGTCGGCGTTCTGGGAACGGGGGTCCCCAGACTTGCCTGCCTGTGGCCTGCGGCATGGCTCAAATGGGGGCCCAGCGCGGCCCATCTTCATCAACACGAGGCTCAAGACCCTCGCGAGGGGCCAAGCCTCGCGAGGCGGACAACGCGGCGCATCCTCAGGCACAGCCTCGTCAGGCTGGCTTGCGAGGAGGCGGAGAGTTCAAGGCGGGGTACCTCACGAGGTGCCCATGACACAAGCCATGACGACACGGGGCACCAGGCGGGTGCCAGCACGCACAGCGTCCCTCTTTCCTCTTTGGTGCAAAGGGGGCAAGTGTATCCGCGGAGTACCGAGGCATCAGGCAAAGGTTGCCACTTCGGTGCAACGAAACCAAGACCAGGAGGACTATGAGACAGAGGTCACCATGGAGCCCAGCGCGGCGTCATCACCAGAGCCTTTGGCAGGCGAAGACTGCTTTTGTCAGGGTAGATGTACTCGCTGACCCCCTTCAAATTAGCCCGCCATTGTTGGATCCCTTCCCGCTCAATATTTGGGGAGAGGACCAGGGCCTCTATAAATAGGACTAGCCACCCACATAGCAGGGGGTCGGCTCATCGGTTCGATTCCTGGTTGTTCGGTCCGGGATCTGAGAGAGAAAGAGAGAGAAAGGTGACTGAACTCTTCATAGCAGTTCATCACCACAGCCAAGAACAGACCCTCGCGAGGCTGTTCTTCCTTGTATTGTTCATCCACACCAGCCCCAGGAGGCAATCCATCCACCACACACTGGAGTAGGGTATTACACCACAACGGTGGCCCGAACCAGTATAAATCTTGTGTCTTTTGTGTGATTCCTTTAGTAGTTTAGATCCCACCGAGACGGAGAGGTTGAAGGCGAGATTTCCGCGCGCACCCCAGTGTTCGAACCTTAAGGGTCTGCCGGAACCTGGAATCCGACATTTGGCGTGCCAGGTAGGGGTGCGCCAGAATTCGTCCTCCACCACTCCGTGCCCCGTCGCGTCTTCATCGCCATGCCCGGCGACCAGGAGGTCAACCCCGACCCGTGGGCTGCATGGCCCAAACGCGCGGAACCGCTCGCCTCAGGCGACCCCGCGCCCCAGGCAGCTCGCGGTCCGCAGGGTGCTGCGGGCCGCGGGCGACGCGGATAGGCTTCGGCAACTCTTACGCTGCGGCAGGCTCGGTCGGCAGCAAGGGCCTCCAATCATGCTGCGACAACGACACCATACACCCGCCGGAAGTAGGCGAATTCGAGGGCCGCGCTCACGGTGGCCCGAGAGCTGCTGCGGTGCAGGTTGCAAGAGGGCGGCCATGACATGCTGCTAGAGCGAGTGGCGGAGCTCCTGGGCTTCGCCGCCTCGGGGGCTCACCCCTTCTCCACCCAGCTCCCATCTCAAGCCCAGAGCGACCTGCACGGGGGCTCCGCGCGCGCCTGCGGGCTTCAAGGCTACTCCGACGCCAGTGAAGCTGTCAGCACCGGACTAGTGGCGGCGCTGCCCCCGCCCCCGGCCCGCAAAGGAGAAGGACTCGGCGCGACCCGCGGCCCCGGAGGGCGGCCGCATTGCCACCCAGTGGCAGGCATGACAGGTGGGGCCACATGGCATGCGGGGCGCCACGGCATGGCGTACGGGATGACGGCGACGGAAGAGTACGTGCCCCGCATGATGGACCAAGGACACCCTCACGAGGACGGGCAGGGCTCACTCCTCGGCCCTAGCTGGGGGGACGAGGTGATGGAGGCTGAGCCCTTCCAGGCGCCCCAGGACGAGCCCGCTGGCCACGCTGGAGGCAGTGATCACCGGGCGCCGCTAACTCTTCAGGGGCAGGTATATGCTAACCGTGGATCACAGGAGGTGCAAGTCGCCGCGGCGAGCGGCTGCCCCGCTCCCATAGTCCCTCACCCCTCGGGAGGAGGGTGCAAGGGGCTGCAGGGGAGGGGCCGGGATCCGACATCACCACCGCGGCGTTCGGCGCAAGGCGTTCTCAGGAAGTAGGCCCTCTGCTGGGGAGGTGCCTCAGGGCCTGCCCCTGGCAGAGGACCCGTGGTCGTCGGGGGAACCGCTGGCGACCGCTCTACCCCATCGGGCGGCGTCCTGGGTTCCGGTCGTTGCTGATGGCACTAGAGTGTGGCGCAAGGCGGGGCCCTCGTCTGGCAATATGAAGCAAGGCCAGTACCTGTGAAGAAGGCCCAGTGCCTGTGAAGCTCGCCGCCCTGTGACAATCTCTCGTAATAACGAGTGGGGTTGTACATGCCCTGGAGTCTCAGGGGTGCCGGCCTCAGGCCCTGGGGCTCCCTCCCACGCCCAGTGGACAACACTTAGCTCCACGCTGGTGAGAAGACGTCCAAGACTAGATTAGGTGCCGGACGCGGCCTTTTGTCTGCCTTTTGTTGCCCTTCCCTTTGGTTGTAGCTTTTCTCTCGCTGGATTTAAGTTGGATTCGAATTTGAGATTTTCTTGTGTTTGGGGAAGGGGTGCTTGTTCTCGCTCGAGCTGTTCTCGCGTTCTGGTTGCCGCTTCGTCACAGCTGCCTCCCCTCGTGAGCCCCTCGCGAGCCGGGTCAGGCCAGGCTAGTGTGCAGCCCAGGCTGCCGCTGTTGCTCCCTCTCGGGAGGATTTTCGGGTGCCTGCGGAGGTTGTCCTATCCGGAAAAGGCCCAGAGCCTGTGAAGCAAGGCGAGTGCCTGTGAAGCTCTCGCGCTCGAGGAAAAGGCTCAGAGCCTGTGAAGCAAGGCGAGTGCATGTGAAGCTCTCGCGCTCGAGGAAAAGGCCCAGAGCCTGTGAAGCATGGAGAGTGCCTATGAAGCTCGCGCGCTCGAGGAAAAGGCCCAGAGCCTGTGAAGCAAGGCGAGTGCCTGTGAAGCTCTCGCGCTCGAGGAAAAGGCCCAGAGCCTGTGAAGCAAGGCGAGTGCCTGTGAAGCTCCCGCGCTCGAGGAAAAGGCCCAGAGCCTGTGAAGCAAGGCGAGTGCCTGTGAAGCTCTCGCGCTCGAGGAAAAGGCCCAGAGCCTGTGAAGCAAGGCGAGTGCCTGTGAAGCTCTCGCACTCGAGGAAAAGGCCCAGAGCCTGTGAAGCAAGGCGAGTGCCTGTGAAGCTCTCGCGCTCGAGGAAAAGGCCCAGAGCCTGTGAAGCAAGGCGAGTGCCTGTGAAGCTCTCGTGCTCGAGGAAAAGGCCCAGAGCCTGTGAAGCAAGGCAAGTGCCTGTGAAGCTCTCGCGCTCGAGGAAAAGGCCCAGAGCCTGTGAAGCAAGGCGAGTGCCTGTGAAGCTCTCACGCTCGAGGGAAAGGCCCGGAGCCTGCGAAGCAAGGCGAGTGCTTGTGAAGTCATCGCATTCGGGAGAAGGCCCAGGGCCCGTGGAGAAGGCCAACGCATGAGGAGTTACTCATCAGCGACAACCTCACATCCTGAGGATCCAGCTAGAAAGCGCCCAAGGCGTCGCGCCCTCCTGCAGGCCGCCTCGGAACCAGCGTGGGACAAAGGTAAACCAGCCCACCGTCAGGCGCGAGCGCAATTTGGTTACTACTGATATGATAGACACAGGTTTTTACATGAGGGGCTTCCCCTCCCAAAATGCTCTCACACACCACCAGGTCCAAAGCCTGAGTTCTATTCATGCAGAGTGAAAAAGACAGGAGTGATATGCTCTCAGTCGGACCAATCCCCCAATGCTTCCCCGGAAGCACCACCTGAGCCCTCACCTCACGCCATCGACGACTGCGTCGCTGCCGGCGGCGTCAGGGCCGCTCGCCGCGCCATCCTCGTCAGCACCCACGACCACGTCGCTGTCGTCCGAAGTGAAGGCCCTGACGAGGGCGTCCACGTTATCCTCCACCCAGCGCGACAGGTCGTCCCGGACGGCCTGGGGGACTGGGGCGATGACGGCATCGAATTTGAAGCAGGGATTCATGTTCTGAAGATGGCTGAAGACACGGGAGAAGGCACGCTTGAGCAAGGCGCGGCTCCTCTCCTCCACCAACCTGTCGGCCCTAACCGACCGCGCCTCCAGCTGCGCCACCACGGCGGTGAAGAACTGCAGGTTACCAGCGTAGTTGATCGTGTGTGGCTCACCGACGAACGCCTCGCAGATGTTGCCCAAGGCCAAGTTGGCCCTCTCCCTGAGCGTGGTAAACATTGGGCCATGCGCGTGCTCTAGGAGCCGCCGCTGGCGTATTTCGTCGGCGTTCTGGCGCTCGACGGCCTCAGCCTCTTCCATCCGTTGGTGAAGGCGGAGCACCTCAGCCTGAGAGGCGGCCAGCTCTTTCTGCGTTGCCTCAAGGGCGGCCCGGGAGGCGTCGGCCAGCCGCATCGCCTCGTCCCGTTGGGTCCTCAGGGCTGCGGATCTGCCTTCGGGTTCAACCCGGATCATCCCCAGCTTCCCCTCGAACTCACGCTCGAGGCCTTGGCGCGCCATCGCCACCCGACGACAAACCTCCTTCAGGACACGCGCTTCCCGCCCAGCGACGTCGTCCTCCGCCTGCGTCACTAGGCGCTCCCTCGTCTCCAGCCTCTCGTACTCACTGGAGCGTTCGGCGGCCTCCAGCACCAACGCTTCCTCGCGCTTCTGAAGCTTAGCTGGATCACCGGAGGCCACCTCCATCGACGCGAGGGCTGCCTCGCGCAGCTCGGCTTGCTCCTCCAACGAGTGGCATCGGGCCAGGAGCTCGTGAGCTCGCTCCTCCACCGCCTCTCGCCACCCGTCAGCTCTCTGGAACTCCTCGATGGCCTGGGAGCGGGCCACTTGGGAGGCCTCCAGCGACGCCTTCGCTTCTTCATCATCAAGGTCGCGTTGGCGGCGCGCAAGGGCGATGGCGGCCTCCAGCTCGCGCCTCCCTGTAGCTAGGTGCAGGCCCTCGGCCTCCAAGCGAGCATCTTGAGCGGCAAGCTCTTCCCCAAGCAGGTCCACCACGTCGGCCGCTCGTCGAAGGAACCCTTGGCGGCGAGAGCGGCGCTCCCGAGCGCGCTCGAGCACATCTTCCACGTCATCATCCGCCCCAAGCAGGCGCCGGGGGCTGCGGGTCATCGTTCCCCCTCCGGGCAGGGGGCTGGGGGATGGCGACCTCGCAATGGCCGGACGCGCCACATCAGAAGCCCGACCAAGGGCCAGCCCGCCTCTAGATGAGGGGCGTAGGTGGCGCCTCAACCAGTCGCAGTCCAAGGCCAGACGGGAGGTACCCGACAGACTGGCTATCCCCTGAGAAGGCCCGCGAACGAGAAGCGCGGGGAATGAAGGGCCGCGGCGCACCTCGGGATGATCCGCCCCATCAGACGCCCTCACCACGAGGGCAGAGCTGCTCGGAGCACTTGAGGATGGCGGAGGAGGCGAAGCCGAGGGAGGTGGTGCCTCGGCAACTCCCGCGATCTCAGTTGGAAGGGGTCTGCGGAGCAAGAATCAGCGAAAGCAACAAGAGGATCGGGAGTCAGAGAGGAAAAAGACTTACTCGTCAGTGGCGAAGTACTTCCTGCGCTTCAGCACGCGACAAGGGGAGTCAACACCCAGAGCCTCCCTCTTCCTCCGGAGGGCCTCAAAGTCCACGCGGAAGCGGCCCAAGAGAAGAGCGCAAGGATCAACCTGCCGCGAGGACGAGGCACCAGGACGGCCCGTGTCGTGAGCGCCCGCCTGGCGCGTGCCACCAATCACCTCATCAGAAGCCGGGCCCAGGGCCTCCAAGGCCCCAGCCCCGGGCGCTGGGAGCGGCTGCCTACCACCTTCAGCCGCAGCAGTACTGGCCTCAGGAGCTGTCTCCTCACGAGCAGCATCGGGCGCTGCACCCTCCTCCGGAGCTGCCCCCGCGCGGGCAGCCTCGGGCGCCGCACCCTCCTCCGGAGCCGTCCCCTCACGGGCGGCGCACAACGCTGCCCCCTCCTCCGGAGCCTCCTCGGCCTCAGGCGCCTCCTGCCTCCCTTCTCCACCGCTTGAGGAGGAGTCGCCTTGGCCGATTGGGAGGGGAGTCACCACTACAGGGTTCTCGCGAGGCCCTTGGAGACCGGCGGGGCGCAGCCCCCACTCATCGAAGGCGGGCATCTGCTTCACGAAGTCAGCCTTGCTCTGACAGAGATATAGCAAGGCCCCGCCTTGCCGGATGTTGCCAGGATTGGGGTCCCCGGCCAAAGTCAGGAGCATCGACATTAGCGCCGCGGGAGCCAGGTCTTCTTCCTGGAGCCTCATGTCGTCCTCGCGCCCCCGGAAGGCCCACATTTGGCGAGAGTGCCGCTGCAGGGGACCGACACGGCACAACAGAAACTCCTTCACCACTTTGGGCGTTGTCACGCCAAGATTCCTCAGGAGCACGAAGCGGGGCCAGACGAAGACAAGCCGAGGGCTCTTCAGCGTCTCCTGGCCCCAACCCGAATTGGGGACGGCAGGCGAGGTCGGCTCCGATAGCAGGGGGCTGGGCACCCCTGCGTCCACATACAACCACCGCTCATGGAACCCGACCACGGGCTGGGAGAGTTGGAAGTCGATTCCAGACGCCTCGGACACAGGCTCGCCAGCAAAGCTCGCGCATGCCCAGCGCTGGGAAGGATCGACAAGACGCAGCGAGAAGAAGTGGCGCAGTAGGGCAACCAAAGGAGGGATGCCCACCATGGCTTCACAAACGAAGGCAAAGACCGAAAGGAGGGTGATGGACTCAGGACTTCGATGCATTAAGTGGATCTGATAATGTGAAAGCACGGCATTGAAGAAATCGGAGAAAGGGGGAACCAGACCCGCCCACAAGGCATCGGTAAAACATGGGACCTCAGTGGCCGTCCTGTTAATGGAGAAGTGGGACGCGGGCCAGGCTGTCGTCCTTCCGCACTCGTTGAAGACGGTGGCCAGGGCCAAGCTGTCCCTACCCAGGCACTCTTGGTTGAGCACAGTCGACCGGCCGACGAGGGGGGCCACCGTTAGCGGCGCACAAGATGAAGGCATGGGTTTCTCTGCTCTCTCCTTCCCCGTCGGAGCCATGGCGATGGGAAGGAGGGGGGATTCGAGATTGGATTGAAGGCAGGGGGAGGCGCTCGAAAGAAGGAAGAATAGAAGACACCCGAGCAACAGGAAAGGGGACGGCTGTGTACAACTACCAGTCCGCCTAGCAGGGCGCACAATAAGGAAGCATGGGGGAACGGTGCCGCCCACGTCCAATCAACCGCCACGCGGCGTCCAAGGCCGCAGGCTGTTAGGGCCCGGGACGCTTTGCCCTTGCCCTTTCACCTCTCGGCACGGCCAAGTCCATGCGCGCCTTGGGCCCGAGGGCTACTGTCGGCATTCTGGGAACGGGGGTCCCCAGACTTGCCTGCCTGCGGCCTGCGGCGTGGCTCAAATGGGGGCCCAGCGCGACCCATCTTCATCAACACAAGGCTCAAGACCCTCGCGAGGGTCCAAGCCTCGCGAGGCGGACGACGCGGCGCATCCTCAGGCACAGCCTCGTCAGGCTGGCTCGCGAGGAGGTGGAGAGTTCAAGGCGGGGTACCTCGCGAGGTGCCCATGATGCAAGCCATGACGATACGGGGCACCAGGCGGGTGCCAGCGCGCGCAGCGTCCCTCTTTCCTCTTTGGTGCAAAGGGGGCAAGCGTATCCGCGGAGTACCGAGGCATCAGGCAAAGGTTGCCACTTCGGTGCAATGAGACCAAGACCAGGAGGACTACGAGACGGAGGTCACTATGGAGCCCAACGCGGCGTCATCACCAGAGCCTTTGGCAGGCGAAGACTGCTTTTGTCAGGGTAGATGTACTCGCTGTCCCCCTTCAAATTAGCCCGCCATTGTTGGATCTCTTCCCGCTCAATATTTGGGGAGAGGACCAGGGCCTCTATAAATAGGACTAGCCACCCACATAGCAGGGGGTCGGTTCATCGGTTCGATTCCTGGTTGTTCGGTCCGGGATCTGAGAGAGAAAGAGAGAGAAAGGTGACTGAACTCTTCATAGCAGGTCATCACCACAGCCAAGAACAGACCCTCGCGAGGCTGTTCTTCCTTGTATTGTTCATCCACACCAGCCCCAGGAGGCAGTCCATCCACCACACACTGGAGTAGGGTATTACACCACAACGGTGGCCCAAACCAGTATAAATCTTGTGTCTCTTGTGTGATTCCTTTAGTAGTTTAGATCCCACCGAGACGGAGAGGTTGAAGGCGAGATTTCCGCGCGCACCCCAGTGTTCGAACCTTAAGGGTCTGCCGGAACCCGGAATCCGACAGTAGGGCCTGGCCAGCGGTGGGAATAGTAGGGGGCGGTAAGGCCTCTGCGGCAGCACAGCCGGCCACAGGAGGCAGGAACATGCGGCTCGACGGGCACTGCTTTGGGCGGCTGGAGCAAGAAGACCAGAGGTTGAAGAAGCACTACGGCCGTTGGATGGACATCGTACGGTCACTGGAGCTAGAATCGTTCATATTGACTAAGTTGACAAAGCAGTCCATCCCTGTCAACTTAGTAGGCCCACAAGTCAGCCACCCACCAAGGTGGGTCCCAACTAGCAGGGGGGGTATTCATTTTTTTGTGCGTAATAAGGCGGCACTTCCGGTGGGTCCGAGCTGACAGTGGGGGAACGTTATTTTTCATGAAATACGGTGGCCCGTCCGGTGGGTCCTAGCAGTCAGGGGGGAAACGTTTTTTGCCAAATACGGTGGCCCGTCCGGTGGGTCCCTCCTGTCAGGTGGACGAATAATTATTTTCCGCGTAATAAGGAGGCACTTCCTTGTGGCTGCCGTGGACCCAGCTATCAGCCTCTCCACATACAATACTCTTCCGATGGAAGTCGTTCCTTAACCATGTTGACCACGCCATGCCGAGAGAACCAGGGCGGTGGACGACGGCGAGGCCTAGGAAGGGGACGACACGGAGCCGGGGAAGACGCGGCAGTGGATGCCCACGTGTAGAGGAGTATGAGGGTTCCCTGGTTTGCTGTGGTGTGAGGATGTCGTCACCGCAGAATAACAGGGGGTGTGGGTGAGTAGAGGGATGGCCTAGCCAGCGGTGGGAGTAGTAGGGGCGGTGAGGCCTCCGCCGCATCACAGCCGGCCACGGGAGGTAGGAGCACGAGGCACGATCGACGCTGGTTTGGGTGGCTGGAGCAAGAAGACCAGAGGTTGAAGAAGCACTATGGCCGTTGTATGGACATCGTACGGTCACTGGAGCTAGAATCGTGCATATTGACTAAGTTGACAAAGCCCTCTGAGGGAGTCCTGGATTAGGTGGTGTTCGGGTAGCCGGACTCCAAGACTATGAAGATGCAAGATTGAAGACTACGTCCCGTGTCCGGATGGGACTTTCCTTGGCGTGGAAGGCAAGCTTGGCGATGCGGATATTCAAGATCTCCTACCATTGTAACCGACTCTATGTAACCCTAACCCTATCCGGTGTCTATATAAACCGGAGGGTTGTAGTCTGTAGGCAATCAACTCCATATACACAATCATACCATAGGCTAGCTTCTAGGGTTTAGCCTCCTTGATCTCGTGGTAGATCTACTCTTGTACTACCCATATCATCAATATTAATCAAGCAGGACGTAGGGTTTTACCTCCATCGAGAGGGCCCGAACCTGGGTAAAACATAGTGTTCCTTGCCTCCTGTTACCATCCGGCCTAGACGCACAGTTCGGGACCCCCTACCCGAGATCCGCCGGTTTTGACACCGACATTGGTGCTTTCATTGAGAGTTCCTCTGTGTTGTCGCCTTTAGGCCCGATGGCTCCTTCGATCATCAACAACGATACGGTCCAGGGTGAGACCTTTCTCCCCAGACAGATCTTCGTCTTCGGCGGCTTCGCTCTGCGGGCCAACTCGCTATGCCACCTGGAGTAGATCGAAAGCTACACCCCTGGCCATCAAGTCAGGTTTGGAAACTTAAACTACACGGCTGACATCCGCGGAGACTTGATCTTCGACAGGTTCGAGCCACGGCCAAGCGCACCGCACTACCTCGAGGGGCATGATCTAGCTCTACCTCCGGACAGTGCCCTGGAGGCCGCACTCGCATCGGTTCTGACCCCTAACTCGGAGCCTATTGCACCAATCGAGGATGAACGGTTGGACGTCACCTTGGGGGCTGCGATCTCAAAGGCGATCGAGCCGAACGCTAGCCCCGCACTCTGCATGACCCGTGACTCCGAGGATCCGGACTCTCCCCGGACTCCGAACCCCCCGTGCCCCGGCCAATCGAATCCGATTGGGCGCCGATAATGGAGTTCACCACCGCAGACATCCTTCAGCACTCGCCTTTTGGCGACATCCTGAATTCTCTTAAGTCTCTCTCTTTATCAGGAGAGCCCTGGCCGGACTACGGTCAGCGAGGGTGGGATACGGACGATGAAGAAATTCAAAGCCCACCCACCACCCACTTGGTAGCCACTATCGACAATTTAAACGACGTGCTCAACTTCCACTCCGGAGACATCGACAGCATGGATGACGATGCAGTAGATACCGATGAACCAACGCCCATAGGGCATTGGACAGCCACCTCATCTCACGATGTGTACATGGTGGATACCCCTAAAGGAAGCGGCAACGAGGAAAAAGGGGACGGAACGGGAGTTCGACCCCCCGAAAAGCAATCAAAGCGTCGGCGTAGACGCCGACCCAAGCCCCGCCTCGATAAAAACCCAGCCATAGAGCAGGACGAGCCGGTAGACGACGAGCAGGCCTTAGAGCAACCATCCGAACAGGGCAACATGGATAGAGAAACCGAACATCCCTCCTCCGGCGAAAACGGCATTCCGAATGACCTCACGCCGGATAAACCTATGGAGCAGAAGAATCTCCACGAGAGGCTCGTTGCAACTGCATGCAGCCTAAAAAAGCAGAAGCGGAAGCTAAAAACAGCGGAAGATGCACTCCGGATCAAATGGAGCAAAGTAATCAATACTGCAGATAAATACGGTGACAGTCGCCGCACTAAAAGATATCTGAAAAGAAAGCTACTGCCTGAATTCGACGAAGAGGCCCTAGAGCCCTCGCACTCAAAAAATGAGAAGGTCACACGGTCGGATAGACGACCCCATAAAGCGGCAAGCGGCGCCGCACTTAAATCGGCATGCGACCCACTTAAGGATTCGCACCATGGCCCAGTCAGGTCCATTTATGGGCCAAGAAAGCAAGCTCTCGTAAGCAATGCTATGAAGCCATCATCAGAATCCGGCACACCCAAATACAGGGGCGCCGCACACCCCCTATGTTTCACCGATGAGGTCCTGGACTATGAATTTCCAGAGGGATTCAAACCCGTAAACATAGAGGCATATGATGGAACAACAGACCCTGGAGTCTGGATCGAGGATTATATCCTCCACATACACATGGCTAGAGGAGATGATCTCCACGCCATAAAATATTTGCCCCTTAAGCTTAAAGGGCCAGCCCGGCATTGGCTTAAAAGCCTTCCTGAAAACACAATTGGAAGTTGGGAAGAGCTCGAGGATTCTTTCCGAGCACATTTTAAGGGACCTATGTCCGCCCTCCGGATGCAGACGATCTTAGTCACATAACGCAGCAGCCCGGAGAATCAGCTTGGCAGTTATGGAATAGATTCCTCACTAAAAAGAATCAGATAGTCAACTGTCCAGACGTCGAAGCCTTAGCAGCTTTCAGGCACAACGTCCGAGATGAATGGCCCACCAGACACCTCGGCCAAGAAAAGCCAAGAACAATGGCCGCACTAACAAGCCTCATGACCCGCTTTTGTGCAGGGGAGGACAGCTGGTTGGCAAGGTGCAGCCCCAGCGACCCAAGTACATCCGAAACTAGGGATGGAAACGGAAAGCCGCGACGCAACAAGGACCGTCACTAGACTAAGGACAAAAGTCCGAAGAGCGCGGCAGTCAATGCTGGATTCAAAGGCTCACGACAAAATCAGGCAAAATCGCCCCCAGGATAACAAGGACGATCCAGCCAACCTAAATAAAATCCTGGACAGGATATGTCAGATACACAGTACTCCCGGGAAGCCTGCTAACCATACCCACAGAGATTGTTGGGTTTTCAAACAATCCGGCAGACTCAATGCCGAACACAAGGGGCTCGACACACCAAGCGAAGACAAGGACGAACCCCAAAAGCAGAGCACCAGGAAACAAAAGAACTTCCCACAAGAAGTAAAAACACTGAACTCACTTCACATAACAAAACATGCGGCGCCCGTAAAGGTACGCACCACAAGGCCCATCCCCAAAGGGTCCTGCCACTGGTTGTCAAAACCGATCATCTTCGATCAGCTAGCTTATTCTAGAAATATCAAGAATGCAGGCTGGACTGCCTTGATACTCGATCCAATAATTGGCGGACTCCAGTTTTCAAATGTCCTTATGGACGGCGGCAGTGGACTAAACCTGATATATCAGGATACAATCCAGCACATGGGGATAAACCCAGCAAGAATCCGTCGCAGCAAAACCTCCTTTCAAGGGGTAATACCTGGTCCGGACACCCATTGTATGGGTTTTCTCCGGCTCGAAGTCATATTCGGCTCTGCCGATAACTTCCGCCGCGAAAAGCTGACCTTCCATATTGTCTCGTTCTCAAGTCGCTATCAAGCACTACTGGGACGCGAAGCTTTCGCTCGCTTTAACGCAATACCGCATTACGCATCTCTTACGCTTAAGATGCCCGGCCCACGAGGCATCATCTCTTTGAAGGGAAAGCACTAAAGTGCGCCTCCCTAAGCGGAGGACTGTGCGGCCGCTTTGACAGCCTCACAGCAAAATGGCCTCACCGGCCAAAATACTTCGAAATAGGTCATTCAAGACCACGAACACGGATAGACGAGTTTGGTGCAAAATCATCATTGATGCAGGCTTAGTGGCCATATATCCCCGCACTAGGGGCTCCATGCATATACAATAACAGACAATAAAGCTCAATTTTATATATTTTACTTTATACTTTGTTTATTTTAAACTTTTTCGGCACGACCCGTTTTTAGCTCAGTTCCTCTCTTTTACAGATGAACGTCGTGCGGCGCCTGTCCAGGATACGTCACAACGGAGACACGGGCGCAGACGTGCAGTAGGGACCCATCCTAAAGGATTCTTTTTAGATTAAGACCCTGCGTAAACCTTTTTTACTGTCTCTTGTTGCTATACATCCCCTGGTTTTTTCTGATATAACCAAGGAGGAGGCTGGCGTCTTGGCATGTGGCCACGTCAGAATTTTTGCACGTACCTGGACACTAGGGGCTTTTTTAATAAAGAGTGTTGTTTCGCCCACACTCATAAAGACCGAACACCTTAGGGAGTGTTCGGCGTCGCAAGTTTTGGCATTATATGCATCAGCTCCGAATCATGTCTTTGGTCAAATGTTGGGTTGCCCGGCTCCTGAGTTCGGCTACCTTACGTTCCGCTCTATCGGCTAAGGTAGCACCAGGAGAACTACTGCGATTGTGCCCCGGTTCGGCCGGGCGAGCACCTCAGTAGAGAAAGTCGAAAACTGACTGTCATGATGTAGTGTGAGACTGGTCAGCCACTCGATGACCTATCAGAATCTATCGGATTCCTCCGCTTTAATGAAGGGCCGCTTCCCGGTCAGGCACATACGCGCCCCGAACTCGGATGAGCGCAGTCGCCACCAAGGAGCTACTTAAATAGTCTCACTATCAAGCTCCTATGGCTAAGTGAAAGTGTTAAAGTATTATAGTCCGGTTGCCTGGCCCGCTGCGCTATCACCTCCTTTGTAGGACCAAGACGTTGGGTTAAGTGTGAAAATGCGTCTTCTGCGAGCACCCCTACACTATGTGCGTGGGGGCTGAAACCAACGACTGCCATCTTTCAGATTTTATATATTAAAATGGCCGCACAGGAGGTGTTCCCAATACTTGAAGGGACAAGTATAAAAAGGCCACTACAGTTTATCAAAATATTACTTTATAATTACATATGCTATCATAACATAGCATCTTTCGAGCACTGCGTCTCTATTACACGAGCGCCTTCAAGGACTTCCGGATAATAGTGCTCGGAGGGTACTCGGCGTTTGTCCGAATCTTGGGACGCAACAACGGTGGTCTCCATCTCTGCCTAGTATGTCTTAACACGGGCAAGAGCCATCCTCGCGCCCTCTATGCATGCTGACCTCTTCATTGCATTTATACGCGGCACCGCGTCAAGGAATTGCTGCACCAAGCTGAAATAACTCTTCGGCTCCGATCTCCCCGGCCACAGATGACCCATGACGTACTTCATGGCGAGTCCGGACAACCTATTCAGTTCGGCCCATTTAGCCAAACGATCGTCCACTGCTAGTGGACGCTCTGGATTGCGAAACTGCGACCAGAAAAGCTTTTCCACTTCGCGATCTTTCTGATCTCGAAAGTGTTCGGTCGCATCAGTAGCACTCGCTGCCAAATCCAGATAAGTACCCTCCACACTCCACATCCGGTCCAACAGAGTAAACTTCGGATCGCAAAATTTCCTTTGCAGCATGAAGGGCTTTCCAGCCGCAATCTGCTCGGCCTGACGCAGCTCCTCCTTCGCAGCTCTCATCACAGAGCGCGCATCTGTGGCATTGGCAACGGCCTTCTCTAAGACCGTCTGTTTCGCCTGGTCTTCTTTCTCAAGAAGTCTGCAACGGTCTGCAGCGCTTTTTAACTTTTCGGCCATCTCGGCCATCTCTTCCTTGCTTCGGCAATGAGCAGCCTGTTCGGCTCTCAGCTCTTCAAGGGCTTTCTTGGCGGCCGCATCACTTTCTGTGGCTTGTTCTTTAGCTCGGGCAAGTTCTGCCCTAAGATTCTCCACGGCGGCCGCACCATCTGCGTCAAGCACACACATCGTAAGACACAGGCATAAAACTGTTCTTACCTAATGCCGCCCGAGGAATTACATACCTTGAGCCTCATCAAGCCGCTTGTTGACAAGCGTGATGTCGGCATCTGCCACGTCCAGTTGCCGCTTTAGTCCGGCAAAATCGTCAGTTCGGCTTGATTTCGGACACCATGCCGCCTACATTCAAAGGCGACATCTTAGACCTGGGATTATGATCCTCCGCGTGCCGTCATTTCTTGACGACGCGTAGAGTCTCAGGGGCTACTATCTACACAGGGCGCATCTTATTCATGCGCAATTGACAAAAGTGTACATTATCTAATGTACCTCGAAACCCATCAGTAAACTTTTGACGGCCTCATGCAATCCGCTCTCGGTGCATGAAATCCTTTCAATCACCGTGCCCATCAATGCACGGTGCTCCTTTGAGATAGAAGCTCTCCCCAGCAGAATCTTTAGCTCCTCCGGCCGAGCACCAGACGGTGCCAGGCTCATCCCATGACGTTTTTCGAAGGCCGGACATGGAGAACCTCGGGGGGGGGGGCGCATAGCCACCTTCCGCCCCTGCCGGATTCGGAGAAACCCTCTGCGACGACACCTCAGGGTCGCCCGCCTCGCTGGGCGGCACGGTAGGGGGAGGCGTCCCGCTCTCCATCATCTCCGGAAGGAGATCCCCCGAAGACGAGCTCTGCTGAGAAGGGCTGAGGTCCGAGCTACAAGGTAAAGGTTTGGTTAATCTTCTTAGATATAAATCAAGGATTTCCCTCATCCCTCAAAAGGAAAATCTTTCTCCACTTATGGCTCGCTGGAGGGCTGATCCCCTTGAGGGCGTAGTCCGGCTGAGGAACTCCCCGGCGTCGGACCCTCTGACGAGGATTTTCTCCCCCGCTTCGAGGCCATGGTTTCCGGGTCGTCAAAGGCGGCTCTCTTCTTCCCCTTAGGAGAAGAATTGTCGGTTCCTCCCTTCGGAGCAGCCTCCTTCAAGGAGCCATAGCTTCCTTGTCCTCCCCCTCCAAAGGCATTATCTCCAGCATCCTGATCAGCACGGGATCCGGCCTGGTTTCAGGAAGGGGAGCCGGACACCTGATCAGCTTTGCCTTCGCTCTCCACTCCTGTTCAAAAGGAAGGCTCTTTTAGGGGCAAGTTTATGACAATTATACGGATAGAAGGTCCGGGCACAAGGTTGCTTACTTGAGTATCCGGGCGATTGCGGCTTAGGCCTGCATCCTCGGTTAAATCCGGACACATCTCTTGTGATCCGAAGAACAGTTCATACATCTCCGCGGGCATTGCGCCCATAAAGTTCTGGAGAGCTCGCGGTCCCTCTGGATTAAACTCCCACAGGCGAAGGGGGCGACGTTGCCGGGCAATATTCGGCGAATCAGCATGACCTGCGTCACCTTGACCAGGCTGAGGTCTCCTTCCAAGAGATCTTTAATGCGACCCTGTAACAAGGGCACGTCTTTGGGCAAACCCCAATCTAACCCTCTGTTGACCCATGACGTTGGCCGTGGTGGGGGACCCGAGCGAAAGGAAGGAGGTGCCACCCATTTGGTACTCCGGGGAGTGGTGATATAAAACCACTCTCATTGCCACAAGCCTAGCTCCTCTTGAAAAGAGCCCTCGGGCCATGGGGCATCAGCATTTTTGCTTATAACAGCACCTCCGCACTCTGCTGCCATCCCTCGATCATCTTTGGCTCCACTTTGAAGGTCTTGAGCCATAGTCTGAAGTGAGGGGTAACATGGAGGAACGCTTCGCATACAACGATAAACAAGGAGATATGGAGGCTGGACTCCGGTGCTAAGTCGTGGAATTCTAGCTCGTAATAAAACAGCAGTCCCCTCACAAAGGGATCCATTGGGAAGCCCAACCCCCGAAGGAAGTGAGACATGAACACCACGCTCTCACCGGGCTGGGGACTGGGGATGACTTGCCCTTGAGCAGGCAACCTATGCCAAATTTCGCCGGTCAAGAACTTAGCCTCTCTCAACTTTAGCACGTCCTCCTCCGTGACGGAGGAGGGCATCCGTCGGCCTTGAAGGTCAGAACCGGACATTGTCGAAGTTCCGAGGCGCCCGGAATCTGGAGCCTAGAGTGTTGGAACTCGAGGTGACGGGCGAACCTGTTTTGGGATTGGAGAAAAGAAGTAAGGCCCTAGTCTCTTTATAAGAGGTTGAATACCAGGAGGCCTCCCCGTAACTGCTCGGGACTCGTCTTTAATCGAAGAAACATGCTAACGGGCACGATTGGGTAACCCACGTCCGTATTGATGAGAATCCCGTAAAGGGGGACACGATCTCTGCTTCGACAAGACGTGCCAAGGAAACCGCCTCGCAAAACACGCTGAGGTGGAAAAGTAAAAACGATTCGAGTAAAGGACTTGGCCGTAGTGTGATGATGCACTACGGAATACGTCAGCAGATTTGATTTGTGTCAATATTATTCTCTCTATGGCAATATGTGGAAGCTTATTTTGCAGAGCCGGACACTACTCTTCGTGTTTACAATCTTCTATGAAGGACTTGGAGGAGGAACCCGCCTTGCAATGCCAAAGACAATTTGCGCGTCGGACTCGTCGTCATTGAAGCCTGGTTCAGGGGCTACTGAGGGAGTCCTGGATTAGGGGGTGTTCGGGTAGCCGGACTATACCTTCAGCCGGACTCCAGGACTATGAAGATGCAAGATTGAAGACTACGTCCCGTGTCCGGATGGGACTTTCCTTGGCGTGGAAGGCAAGCTTGGCGATGCGGATATTCAAGATCTCCTACCATTGTAACCGACTCTATGTAACCCTAACCCTATCCGGTGTCTATATAAACCGGAGGGTTGTAGTCCGTAGGCAATCAACTCCATATACACAATCATACCATAGGCTAGCTTCTAGGGTTTAGCCTCCTTGATCTCGTGGTAGATCTACTGTTGTACTACCCATATCATCAATATTAATCAAGCAGAACGTAGGGTTTTACCTCCATCGAGAGGGGCCGAACCTGGGTAAAACATCGTGTTCCCTGCCTCCTGTTACCATCCGGCCTAGACGCACAGTTCTGGACCCCCTACCCGAGATCCGCCGGTTTTGACACCGACACCCTCCGTCCCCGTCAACTTAGTAGGCCCACAAGTCAGCCTACCACTATACTGGGTCCCAGCTAGCAGGGGGAGTATTCATTTTTTGTGCGTAATAAGGACGCACTTCCTTGCTGCGAAAATATAGCTGGTGGGTCCGAGCTATCAGTGGCGGTAACATTTTTTTCGCAAAATACAGAGGCCCTTTCGGTGGGTCCCAGATGTCAGGTGGAGGAATCATTATTTTGCACGTAATAAGGAGGCATTTCCTTGTGTGCGGCCATGGACCCAGCTGTCAGCCTCTCCATGAACAATCCACTTTAGGTGCATATCGGTCGTTGACCACATTGATCAGGCCGCGCCGAGAGCACCAGGGCGGTGGACGACGGCGAGGCCTAGGGAGGGAATGACACGGAGGCAGGGAAGACTCGGCAGTTGTTTCCCACGCGGAAGGGAGTATGACTGTACGAGGGTTTACTGGTTCGTCTGCCGTCACCGGAGAATAATAGCAGGTGTGGGTGAGTAGAGGGATGGCTAGGCCAGCGGTGGGAGTACGGTGGGGCGGTGAGGCCTGCGCGGCGGCCGTTGGATGGACGTCCAACAGTCACTGCTTGTGCGTTAAACTTTTTTAGGGAAGCCTCAAATCTATGGAAAACAACATATAACCCATCTGCCATTATGTATAATAATTTACAGTCAATTTGCTAATTCTTGAGTGTTTTTTGGAGCCCATATTCTTTTTGTTAGCATTACAGCCCATATTGTGCCCCGCACATCCCGGTTGACACCCTGCTTCCGTCTCAAAAACAAATTAGATAAATGCCACTCCAATTATGGCAATTCATAAAAATGCCACTGCAATTTCCAAACTTTGAAAAATCCCACTGCAATTTTTGCAAACTTTGGAAAACGCCACTGGAATTTGCAAACTTTGAAAAAGGCCACTCCAGACTTCGAAAAATGCCACTGGAAATGGCATGAAATGGCATTTTTCAAAGTCTGGAATTTGCAGTGGCATTTCTCAGAAACACCAGATTAGTAGTGGCATTTATCAAATTAACCCAAAACAAAAATAACTGGGCGAGCTACTGGGTCCCTGGTGTTAGCCGCTCGTTGTGCAATTCTCTCGTTTATTGACTACGTTGACGATGGCATGGGATCCAGATGTCAGAAATCCATTAGGAGGAGCCATTTTTAATTGGCTTGAAATAAGGAGCATGGGTCCCTGTTGTGGTTCTAAGTCTGACAGTAATGTAGGGGGGTAGGTATGGAGTGGCAAGATCTTAGCTATGGAGTAGTTGTAAGCACACGAGGTTTACGAGTTCATGCCCTTCTCGGAGGAAGTAATAGCCTTACGTCTTGGAGCCCGGAGGCGGTCTGGATTATGTGTGTATGAATCACAGGGGTGCGAACCCTTTACACTTAGGAGGGGGGTGGCTTATATAGAGTTCGCCAGACCCCTCCGGCCCTCAGTTATGCAGGGTTTAAGTACATTAAGGTCGGGCGTTACTGGTAACGCCCCTAATAAAGTGCTATGATGACCATAAAAGCTACTTAATGACCGACCGTTAGCGTGCGGAGTGACTTTAGGTCTCCTGGCAGTCGAGTGGTTGCTTCTTGGTCGAGTGATTGCTTCTTGGTCGAGTGTCTTCGAGTCTGTCGAGTGGAACACCTCCAAGTCGATTGAAAGGTGATTTCTTCTAGAGATGTCCTTGGGTAGGGCAGTTAGGACTGGTCCATGACCCTACCCTAGGTACATAGCTTCATCATTAGCCCCCGAATGGATCGAGGTTTGAGTGGGGAAGGAGTTGAGAACTTTTCCGACTCATTTTTATGCCATGAGCATATCTTGTTTCGGATCGATGAACCTGAGTGACGACAGCAGCTTCCTTTTCAGTCGCCTTGATCCATTCTTAGTTTTTTGTCGAGTGAGTTTCTTTACTTGAAAAGCTCCGAGTGACGGTGTGGAGGAGATCTTCCGTCTGACAAGTTGTTCTGCGGCCTGCGGATTTCGCGGGATTCGAATTTTGGGAAGCGTGCGGGACGGGGGAGGCCACAGTAATCGGATGGGGTAGGGCGGAGCTGCCTTGATCTCCGCGCCACCTTTTTTGCCACGTATCGCATGCGCGACTGTTGCGGGATTTGACAGGATCGTCCGGGTCTACCAGTCAGCCACTCGGAAGTAACCTCATATAAGGCGTCTACGCAGATTCTAAATGCAAGGAGACAGTTTACGAAACCGGAGACAGGGTGTATCTCCGAGTATCCCCACTACGAGGAGTTAAGCGCTTTGGAGTTAAGGGAAAATTAGCACCGCGTTTCGTTGGACCATATAAGATCTTGCAACGTATGGGAGAAGTCGCGTATAAGCTAGAATTACCAGAGGGACTGTCAGGAGTTCATGAAGTATTCCATGTTTCTCAGCTGAAGAAATGTCACGCTGAGATGGCGGATGTACCGCTAAGAGATACAGTGCCGCTTGAAGCGATTCAGTTGAAGGACGACCTAACGTATGAGGAGAAACCAGTCAAGATTCTCGATTTTGCCAGCAGAGTTACCCGCAACAAGGTTATCAGGTTTTGTAAAGTTCAGTGGAACCACCACTCAGAGGATGAAGCCACCTGGGAGAGAGAAGAAGATTTGCTCAAGGACCACCCTCACCTATTTTCTAGCCAACCCGAATCTCGAGGGCGAGATTCATCTTAAGGGGGGTAGGTTTGTAACATCCCAAATTTTCAATTTGCAATGTTATACATTAGATCATCATGCATATCATATTTTCTTGCATTTTGGTAGATCCTAGAAATTTCACGCAACTCAAGGACCCTCGGAGAGAGTTGGAGATTTCGTCATCTTCATATTTGAGTTTTCTCAAATTTTGAAACGAGGATCATTTGATTTATTTATTTCATCTTCAATTATTTTTACAACATCAAAATATGAGAGAGGGAAATAATATGACTTTTCCCAAATTTAGGAAAAAGAAGATTTAATAAATAGATTCAATTTTGTTTTCCGGTGTTTATTTGCATTTTATTTGGATTAGGGAAAAATGCGTGTTTTAAAAATTTGCATCTAGGCCCCGAGAAAAGTTTATTTTGTTCGACTCATTTTTAGGAGTGGGGGAAAATTTACTTTGGGAATTTTGGAGTTCGTTTAGTTTTTCTTTTCTTTGTTTTTCTGCGCGCGAAACCTTTAAAAAAAATCCGCAGCGCCCGCCTGGGCCAAGGCCCAGCCGGCCAGGCCAGGCCGGCCTCCATCGCGCGCGCGCGCCCGCGCGTAGCCGCGCCGCCGCTAAGCCGAGTCCGGCTCGGACTCTAGCGCACCGCCGCCTTTCCTTGCCCCCTCCCCCAAGTTTCCTCCCCCCTTTTAATACTCCAAGACCCCCCCCCTCTCCTCCCAAGCCGCATCCACCGCCGCCTCCCACCCCGCGCCTTGCGCCGCCGCCACACCGCAGCAGCAGCAGCAGCCGCCGCCGCCTTACGCCGCCACCGCCGCCCAACGCCGCCGCCGCCGGACCCCCTCACCGGAGCCCCTCGCCGAGGTAGCCCCGCGCCGCGCCACCCTCCCCTCGGTTCGGTTTTTTTAAGAAAAGAACCGTTATGGTTTTCTTTCGTCTTTGTTTCGGTTTTTTTTGAAACCCTAGATCGATTTTCCGTTTTGTTTTTGGTTTAGTGTTTAGCGAGCGTTCGCCGGACCGTTCGTCCTAACGAACGTGATCACCGGTTATTCTAGGTTAACGAACATCCGTTCGTTTAACCGTTCTTCTTTTTCTTTCCGTCGGATTTATTCCGCAATCGCGATCTCAGATCCGATCTTCGTTCTAGTCTATCTTCTCGCTCATTTATCGGAATCAGGTGATTCAAGCGCCTGGAGTTTCGTTTCGAAACCGCCGTTCCAACTAATCAACTTAAACAAGTTTTTTCTACGGTAAAATTTGACCTAGTTTCAACTTGCTAGAACCGAGTTGTTTTCTTCCGCCGTTTGTTTTCCGTTGCTTTGTTCGGTTCTTTCTCTCTTTGCAACCGGAGTTCTTAAGTTGAACTTTCTGGTTCGATCTCTTGTTCGAGTTTTACCTGTGCATTAGATGAGTACTTATTGTATGCTTGTTGTTTGTCTGCGATAGATTACCCGGATTGCGCCGCCTGTTACTTCGATTCTCTAGGTCTCGCGGATCATCAGCAAGGCAAGTAACACTTTGATCATACCTTTTCTACAACCCAGTTTTATTGCATTAGATCAATCCTCACACATTGCATGATTAGGATCTAATTAAATTGTGGGATGGGAAGTAGATGAGGTAGTACCTATTACCTGATTATTATGAAACCTTTGGGAGTTACTTCTACGTTTTCTTATTATGCCATGCTATGCTAGTAGACGTGGATTGGGTGAGTGATATCCATGACAGATGTGAGTTTGATAATTTTAAGGGTTTATCTAATGTGGCAACTTAAACACACATCTGGGTGGATTGAGGCACCTGATGTCTATCAGGACTTGCCTGTTTTCTTTTGGACCGCCACCCAGGCTCAAAGGGATCATAAGATCTTTCATGCTAGAAACTTCCGTGTGCAGCCACAAGCCATTATGGGCTCTGGCATAGTTGACTAAGTCGTGCGAACTCTTACAGGGTAGACTAGCAGATGTAGGGGAAAGTAGGTGTACCGGTCTATCCATCGTAAGGTGCTAGCGCTTCTGAAAGACTGTGTCTCGGTCATCCGTTTCTCAAACACCGTGTAGTGCGAGAAATCCAACGGAGGCGATCGAGTCTTGTGGGGAAAAGTGTGCAAACCTCTGCAGAGTGTAATAAACTAATCATGATTAGCCGTGTCCCCGGTTATGGACATCTTGAGTATCTAGTACTTGAATATCGTGTGAGTCTCATCATGTTACTTCTAATTAATATTGTTGGGTTTTAATTGTTCACTTAATTGGGATCGGAATGCTGTCAACCATTCTCGATGTTCAACTACCATGATAGTTAAATAAATTTATTCCTTTGCAGTAGGGAAAAACTGGCTTTACGCAAAACAGTAAACATAGAGATTCTCCACCAGCCAAATATGCATATAGTATAGCTGTTACATTCCATTACTCTCTATGTGTTACCTTGCCAGCATATTCCATGTGCTGACCCGTTTCGGGCTGCAACTTTCATGTTGCAGACATTTCAGACGACGAGTAAGGTGCTTTTAGGTCGTGGTTCTATACTCAGTGATGCCGTTGGAGTTGATGGACCCATTTATCTTCCAAGTCTTCCGCTGTTATCGATATTAGATGGCCTTAAGCCATATTTATTGTAATAAGTTCTCTTTTGAGACACTGATGTAATAAGTGTGTGATTGCTACTCTGCTATAAATCCTTCGAAGTATTGTGTGGTGTCAGCATTACTGATCCAGGGATGACACCGGAGCACAGAGACTTGATCCATTCGGGTCGGGTCGCTACAGAGATGGTATCAGAGCACACGCTGACTGTAGGACACGACCACTAAGTTAAAGCCATAGATCACTACTCTCTCCTCATTTTCTAACTCCTCATCTTTTCTACTCTTTAGGATGAAGGACGCGACGATCAAGTACGCTCAACCGGATGAAGGCACACCTTTTGGATTTCACTTGAAGGAAGTCACCAAGTACCTGAATATTGGATTACCAAGTTTCACGGGAACCTTCAACGCCACTCTGCCTGAAGAGGAGCGCTGGAAGATTCAAGCTCATGTTCCGGGAAGGGCATTTGCGCCAATCACAAAGCCCATAGATAGTGTTTTCAATGCACCAACCTGGAGTCTGGGAAGGAGCATGGCAGCCCATATCACCATAGGACGCATTGGAGAAGTTTATCAAGAAGACCTCAAGGACACTATCTACCAGATTTGCGGACGCCGAGATGAACAATGGGAGTTAGTCAGCACCAAGAAGGATAGATCCATTGCATCATTTATCCAGGAGTTAAACCAGCACATTCAACGCCACGAGAACCAGATGTGCAATGATATGATAGAGTTGAAGAATGCGAAGGCAAGGATCATCGAGCTAGAAGGAGAACTGAAGGCTACACGCAAGGACTACATGGGCGAGATCGTAGCTCTAGCAAGACACAACGGCGATCTTAAGCAAGAGATTGAAGAACTCAAGAGGGAGTTAGCATCCAGGGAGGAAGACATGTACGTCGCATGTCCGGACAACTACATCATCATCGACGACACCGATTCGGATCCAAGTGAACCCGACTTTGAAGACGAAGCTGGAGCAGACATCATGGAGTCTTCCACCGGTTCAAATTTCTAGATGACCACCAAATATTAGTAGTATCCCCCCATGTATACACTATAGTTCGAGTAATTTTTCGATAGATCTAGACCATTTGTATGCCCTTGTTTGAATTGAATGAAGTGAATTTGTGTGCATTTGCTCATGTGCATTGGGGTAGTGTTTTCTCTTTAGACCTCACTCTATTCTTAAATCTCATCTTTTCTAAACCCTCAGATGCCTCCGAGACGTGACAATGGATTTCCACCGGAGCTCACTCAGTTGATCTAGCAGCAGAATCAATTGATGCAGATGTTAGTCCAGAACCAGCAAAACAACAACAACAACAACCCACCTCCACCACCGCCACCTGTTGACCACTTAGCCCATTTCCTTAGGCTGAATCCACCGGTGTTTTCTAGTAGCACCGAGCCAATAGTAGCAGACGATTGGCTCCGCAAGATAGGAAGGGAGTTGACCACTGCAGGATGCACAGATGGTGAGAAAGTGAAGTTTGCCGCACATCAGCTTGACGGACCCGCGGTAGCATGGTGGGAGATTTTCACAGCCACCTTCCCAGTTGACACCGTCACATGGGGTCAGTTCCAACAAGCTTTCCGCACCGCCCATGTTTCAGCAGGAGCTATGGCCATGAAGAAGCATGAGTTTCGCAACTTACGCCAAGGAGGAAGGACAGTTGGCCAGTATGTTGACGATTTCAGCAAGTTAGCGCGTTATGCCCCAGATGACGTTGCTACGGATGCAACTAAGCAGGAGAAGTTTCTGGAAGGATTGAATGATGAGTTAAGCATGCAGTTGATGGTAGCAAGTTTCAACAACTACCAGGAGTTGGTAGATCGTGCCATCATGATTGAAGGGAAGCAACAGCAGATTGAGAACCGCAAGAGGAAGTATGGACAGGGGAAGTATAACTCTGGAGCCCAGCAGAAGCACCGTTTTACCCCTAAATCGGGATTTCAGTTTCAGCATACCCATGGAGGAGGTAGTTCGCACAACCACAATGGCCACAGGAATGGTAATGGGAATGGAGGAAGCAACGGCCAGAACCGTACCACCCCATCAACCCCATCCAAGAGAGATCTGAGTCAAGTCACCTGTTTCAAGTGTTCCAAGACCGGACATTATGCCAATGAATGTCCTGAAGGCCAGAATGGAAATGGCAATCGGAGCTCAGGGAAGAAGTTGAACCCTTTCAACGGGGGACAGGTGAACCACGTTAACGTGGAGGTGGTTGAAGATCAGCCTGATGCAGTAATCGGTAAGTTTTTGGTTAAGTCATTTACCGCACTCGTTCTTTTCGATACTGGTGCATCACACTCATACATATCAAGGGGATTTGTGGAAAAATATAGCCTGCCCACTAGGATTCTTGAAACGCCTATGCTAGTAAGCTCGCCAGGAGCAGAATACATGGCCAGTCAAGGATGCTTACAAGTGCCATTAAGCATAGGAAGGCATGTTTTCCCAACGGATTTAATCATTCTGGAATCCCAAGGTCTGGATGTAATTCTCGGTATGGATTGGCTGTCGATGTATGGAGGAAACATCGATTGCGCCAGTAAGACACTTTTGCTCACAACGCCAGAAGGAAGAAGGATCAAGTATTTATCCCGGCATGTGCCAAATAGGACACAAGTAAATTGCTTAACAGGAGTTGTGCAGGAGGAAGTACCAGTGGTAAAGGATTTTCCTGATGTATTTCCTGAAGAGTTGCCAGGCATGCCACCAGATAGAGACATTGAGTTTTTGATTGAGTTATTGCCAGGTACAGGCCCAATATCAAAGAGACCATACCGGATGCCAGCAAAGGATTTGGTAAAAATTAAGAATTAGATTAAGGAGTTACTGGAGAAAGGTTACATACGCCCAAGTTCTTCGCCTTGGGGATCACCCGTACTTCTAGTGGAGAAGAAGGATGGATCATTGCGGATGGTTGTTGATTACCGTGGATTGAATGAAGTAACCATCAAGAACAAGTACCCACTGCCAATGATTAATGATCTATTTGATCGTTTGCAAGGAGCTAAAGTGTTTTCCAAGATCGATTTGCGATCAGGGTACCATCAGTTGAAGATTCGAGAACAGGATATTCCAAAGACAGCTTTCACCACGAGATACGGATTGTACGAGTATACTGTTATGTCATTTGGACAGACTAACACGCCTGCCTATTTTATGAACCTGATGAACAAGGTGTTTATGGAGTTTTTGGATAAGTTCGTCGTAGTGTTCATTGATGATATCCTGGTTTATTCAAGGAATGAAGAAGAGCATAAGGAACATTTGCGTTTGGTTTTGGAGAAACTAAGGGAACATCAGTTATATGCCAAATTTAGCAAATGTGAGTTTTGGTTGAAGGAAGTAGGATTCCTCGGACACGTTATATCAGGAGAAGGGATAGCAGTTGACCCCACAAAGGTTGAGACCGTAACCAAATGGGAAGCCCCAACGACAGTTGGAGAGATCCGGAGTTTTCTTGGACTCGCAGGATACTACCGGAGATTCATTGAGAACTTTTCAAAGATTGCGAAGCCTATGACAGAGTTGTTGAAGAAGGATACCAAGTTCAAATGGACTAAGGAGTGTGAGGCTAGTTTTCAGGAGTTGAAGAAATGTTTGGTTACCTCACCAGTGTTGATTTTGCTAGATCAGACCAAGGATTATGAGGTGTATTGCGACGCTTCATGTCGAGGACTCGGAGCAGTGCTTATGCAGGAAGGGAGAGTTGTTTCGTATGCTTCACGACAACTGAAGCCTCATGAGTTGAATTACGCCACACATGATTTGGAGTTAGCAGCCGTAGTGCATGCATTGAAGACATGGAGACATTCCTCATTGGAAATCATTGTGAGGTGTACACGGATCACAAGAGTTTGAAGTACATTTTCACGCATAAGGAGTTGAATCTCAGACAAAGGAGATGGTTGGAGCTCATCAAGGATTATGATATGAGATTGCATTACCATCCCGGTAAAGCTAATGTAGTAGCTGACGCATTGAGCCGCAAGAGCCACGTCAATACGTTAATAATGGAGGAAATACCCCGGGAGTTATTAGAAAACCTTCGTGAACTAAGTTTAGAGATAGTTCCGAAAGGCTATGTAGCAGCATTGGAGATTCAGTCAACATTGATGGATAAAATTAGAGAAGCTCAGAAATCTGACAAGGAGATTGCTTCTATAAAGGAGAAACTGAGCCAAGGAAAAGCTAAAGGATTTCGTGAGGATGAGCACGATACCCTATGGTTTGAGGACCGTGTTTATGTGCCAAATGTCTCGGAGATCAGGAAGTTGATTCTACAAGAGGCACATGATTCACCATATTCGATTCACCCAGGAAATACCAAGATGTATTTGGATTTGAAGGAGACATTCTGGTGGACCGGAATGAAGAAGGATATTGCAGCATATGTAGCAGTTTGTGATGTGTGTCATAGAGTGAAGGCAGAACATCAGAAGCCAGCCGGATTGTTACAACCATTGCCGATACCCGAATGGAAGTGGGATAAGATAGGCATGGATTTTATCACAGGACTACCCTGGACGAAGGCAGGCTATGACTCGATATGGGTAGTAGTTGATCGTTTGACAAAGGTAGCACATTTCATTCCAGTCAAGACCACTTACACGAGTGCTAAGTTGGCAAAGATATACATGACTAGGATCATTTGTTTGCATGGAGTTCCAAGGAGTATTGTATCAGACAGAGGAACCCAATTTACCTCAAAGTTTTGGAATCAGTTGCATGAACTTTGGGAACCAGGCTAGAGTTCAGCACCGCTTTTCATCCGCAGACAGATGGACAGACCGAGAGAGTCAATCAGATTTTGGAAGATACGCTGAGAGCTTGTGCACTAGATTATGGATCTAGTTGGGACGATAACTTGCCGTATGCGGAGTTTTCTTATAACAACAGTTACCAAACCAGTTTGAAGATGGCACCTTTCGAAGCTTTGTATGGAAGGAGGTGCAGGACACCGTTGTCATGGGACGAAGTTGGAGACTGTCAGTTCTTTGGACCGGATTTGATTAAGGAGTCTGAACGGAAAGTTAAGTTGATACGCGATAGGCTCAAGGTAGCCCAGTCCAGGCAGAAGAGCTACGCAGATTCTAAATGCAAGGAGACAGTTTACGAAACCGGAGACAGGGTGTATCTCCGAGTATCCCCACTACGAGGAGTTAAGCGCTTTGGAGTTAAGGGAAAATTAGCACCGCGTTTTGTTGGACCATATAAGATCTTGCAACGTATGGGAGAAGTCGCGTATAAGCTAGAATTACCAGAGGGACTGTCAGGAGTTCATGAAGTATTCCATGTTTCTCAGCTGAAGAAATGTCACGCTGAGATGGCGGATGTACCGCTAAGAGATACAGTGCCGCTTGAAGCGATTCAGTTGAAGGACGACCTAACGTATGAGGAGAAACCAGTCAAGATTCTCGATTTTGCCAGCAGAGTTACCCGCAACAAGGTTATCAGGTTTTGTAAAGTTCAGTGGAACCACCACTCAGAGGATGAAGCCACCTGGGAGAGAGAAGAAGATTTGCTCAAGGACCACCCTCACCTATTTTCTAGCCAACCCGAATCTCGAGGGCAAGATTCATCTTAAGGGGGGTAGGTTTGTAACATCCCAAATTTTCAATTTGCAATGTTATACATTAGATCATCATGCATATCATATTTTCTTGCATTTTGGTAGATCCTAGAAATTTCACGCAACTCAAGGACCCTCGGAGAGAGTTGGAGATTTCGTCATCTTCATATTTGAGTTTTCTCAAATTTTGAAACGAGGATCATTTGATTTATTTATTTCATCTTCAATTATTTTTACAACATCAAAATATGAGAGAGGGAAATAATATGACTTTTCCCAAATTTAGGAAAAAGAAGATTTAATAAATAGATTCAATTTTGTTTTCCGGTGTTTATTTGCATTTTATTTGGATTAGGGAAAAATGCGTGTTTTAAAAATTTGCATCTAGGCCCCGAGAAAAGTTTATTTTGTTTGACTCATTTTTAGGAGTCGGGGAAAATTTACTTTGGGAATTTTGGAGTTCGTTTAGTTTTTCTTTTCTTTGTTTTTCTGCGCGCGAAACCTTTAAAAAAAATCCGCAGCGCCCGCCTGGGCCAAGGCCCAGCCGGCCAGGCCAGGCCGGCCTCCATCGCGCGCGCGCGCCCGCGCGTAGCCGCGCCGCCGCTAAGCCGAGTCCGGCTCGGACTCTAGCGCACCGCCGCCTTTCCTTGCCCCCTCCCCCAAGTTTCCTCCCCCCTTTTAATACTCCAAGACCCCCCCCCCCTCTCCTCCCAAGCCGCATCCACCGCCGCCTCCCACCCCGCGCCTTGCGCCGCCGCCACACCGCAGCAGCAGCAGCAGCCGCCGCCGCCTTACGCCGCCACCGCCGCCCAACGCCGCCGCCGCCGGACCCCCTCACCGGAGCCCCTCGCCGAGGTAGCCCCGCGCCGCGCCACCCTCCCCTCGGTTCGGTTTTTTTAAGAAAAGAACCATTATGGTTTTCTTTCGTCTTTGTTTCGGTTTTTTTTGAAACCCTAGATCGATTTTCCGTTTTGTTTTCGGTTTAGTGTTTAGCGAGCGTTCGCCGGACCGTTCGTCCTAACGAACGTGATCACCGGTTATTCTAGGTTAACGAACATCCGTTCGTTTAACCGTTCTTCTTTTTCTTTCCGTCGGATTTATTCCGCAATCGCGATCTCAGATCCGATCTTCGTTCTAGTCTATCTTCTCGCTCATTTATCGGAATCAGGTGATTCAAGCGCCTGGAGTTTCGTTTCGAAACCGCCGTTCCAACTAATCAACTTAAACAAGTTTTTGCTACGGTAAAATTTGACCTAGTTTCAACTTGCTAGAACCGAGTTGTTTTCTTCCGCCGTTTGTTTTCCGTTGCTTTGTTCGGTTCTTTCTCTCTTTGCAACCGGAGTTCTTAAGTTGAACTTTCTGGTTCGATCTCTTGTTCGAGTTTTACCTGTGCATTAGATGAGTACTTATTGTATGCTTGTTGTTTGTCTGCGATAGATTACCCGGATTGCGCCGCCTGTTACTTCGATTCTCTAGGTCTCGCGGATCATCAGCAAGGCAAGTAACACTTTGATCATACCTTTTCTACAACCCAGTTTTATTGCATTAGATCAATCCTCACACATTGCATGATTAGGATCTAATTAAATTGTGGGATGGGAAGTAGATGAGGTAGTACCTATTACCTGATTATTATGAAACCTTTGGGAGTTACTTCTACGTTTTCTTATTATGCCATGCTATGCTAGTAGACGTGGATTGGGTGAGTGATATCCATGACAGATGTGAGTTTGATAATTTTAAGGGTTTATCTAATGTGGCAACTTAAACACACATCTGGGTGGATTGAGGCACCTGATGTCTATCAGGACTTGCGTGTTTTCTTTTGGACCGCCACCCAGGCTCAAAGGGATCATAAGATCTTTCATGCTAGAAACTTCCGTGTGCAGCCACAAGCCATTATGGGCTCTGGCATAGTTGACTAAGTCGTGCGAACTCTTACAGGGTAGACTAGCAGATGTAGGGGAAAGTAGGTGTACCGGTCTATCCATCGTAAGGTGCTAGCGCTTCTGAAAGACTGTGTCTCGGTCATCCGTTTCTCAAACACCGTGTAGTGCGAGAAATCCAACGGAGGCGATCGAGTCTTGTGGGGAAAAGTGTGCAAACCTCTGCAGAGTGTAATAAACTAATCATGATTAGCCGTGTCCCCGGTTATGGACATCTTGAGTATCTAGTACTTGAATATCGTGTGAGTCTCATCATGTTACTTCTAATTAATATTGTTGGGTTTTAATTGTTCACTTAATTGGGATCGGAATGCTGTCAACCATTCTCGATGTTCAACTACCATGATAGTTAAATAAATTTATTCCTTTGCAGTAGGGAAAAACTGGCTTTACGCAAAACAGTAAACATAGAGATTCTCCACCAGCCAAATATGCATATAGTATAGCTGTTACATTCCATTACTCTCTATGTGTTACCTTGCCAGCATATTCCATGTGCTGACCCGTTTCGGGCTGCAACTTTCATGTTGCAGACATTTCAGACGACGAGTAAGGTGCTTTTAGGTCGTGGTTCTATACTCAGTGATGCCGTTGGAGTTGATGGACCCATTTATCTTCCAAGTCTTCCGCTGTTATCGATATTAGATGGCCTTAAGCCATATTTATTGTAATAAGTTCTCTTTTGAGACACTGATGTAATAAGTGTGTGATTGCTACTCTGCTATAAATCCTTCGAAGTATTGTGTGGTGTCAGCATTACTGATCCAGGGATGACACCGGAGCACAGAGACTTGATCCATTCGGGTCGGGTCGCTACAGAGATGGTATCAGAGCACACGCTGACTGTAGGACACGACCACTAAGTTAAAGCCATAGATCACTACTCTCTCCTCATTTTCTAACTCCTCATCTTTTCTACTCTTTAGGATGAAGGACGCGACGATCAAGTACGCTCAACCGGATGAAGGCACACCTTTTGGATTTCACTTGAAGGAAGTCACCAAGTACCTGAATATTGGATTACCAAGTTTCACGGGAACCTTCAACGCCACTCTGCCTGAAGAGGAGCGCTGGAAGATTCAAGCTCATGTTCCGGGAAGGGCATTTGCGCCAATCACAAAGCCCATAGATAGTGTTTTCAATGCACCAACCTGGAGTCTGGGAAGGAGCATGGCAGCCCATATCACCATAGGACGCATTGGAGAAGTTTATCAAGAAGACCTCAAGGACACTATCTACCAGATTTGCGGACGCCGAGATGAACAATGGGAGTTAGTCAGCACCAAGAAGGATAGATCCATTGCATCATTTATCCAGGAGTTAAACCAGCACATTCAACGCCACGAGAACCAGATGTGCAATGATATGATAGAGTTGAAGAATGCGAAGGCAAGGATCATCGAGCTAGAAGGAGAACTGAAGGCTACACGCAAGGACTACATGGGCGAGATCGTAGCTCTAGCAAGACACAACGGCGATCTTAAGCAAGAGATTGAAGAACTCAAGAGGGAGTTAGCATCCAGGGAGGAAGACATGTACGTCGCATGTCCGGACAACTACATCATCATCGACGACACCGATTCGGATCCAAGTGAACCCGACTTTGAAGACGAAGCTGGAGCAGACATCATGGAGTCTTCCACCGGTTCAAATTTCTAGATGACCACCAAATATTAGTAGTATCCCCCCATGTATACACTATAGTTCGAGTAATTTTTCGATAGATCTAGACCATTTGTATGCCCTTGTTTGAATTGAATGAAGTGAATTTGTGTGCATTTGCTCATGTGCATTGGGGTAGTGTTTTCTCTTTAGACCTCACTCTATTCTTAAATCTCATCTTTTCTAAACCCTCAGATGCCTCCGAGACGTGACAATGGATTTCCACCGGAGCTCACTCAGTTGATCTAGCAGCAGAATCAATTGATGCAGATGTTAGTCCAGAACCAGCAAAACAACAACAACAACAACCCACCTCCACCACCGCCACCTGTTGACCACTTAGCCCATTTCCTTAGGCTGAATCCACCGGTGTTTTCTAGTAGCACCGAGCCAATAGTAGCAGACGATTGGCTCCGCAAGATAGGAAGGGAGTTGACCACTGCAGGATGCACAGATGGTGAGAAAGTGAAGTTTGCCGCACATCAGCTTGACGGACCCGCGGTAGCATGGTGGGAGATTTTCACAGCCACCTTCCCAGTTGACACCGTCACATGGGGTCAGTTCCAACAAGCTTTCCGCACCGCCCATGTTTCAGCAGGAGCTATGGCCATGAAGAAGCATGAGTTTCGCAACTTACGCCAAGGAGGAAGGACAGTTGGCCAGTATGTTGACGATTTCAGCAAGTTAGCGCGTTATGCCCCAGATGACGTTGCTACGGATGCAACTAAGCAGGAGAAGTTTCTGGAAGGATTGAATGATGAGTTAAGCATGCAGTTGATGGTAGCAAGTTTCAACAACTACCAGGAGTTGGTAGATCGTGCCATCATGATTGAAGGGAAGCAACAGCAGATTGAGAACCGCAAGAGGAAGTATGGACAGGGGAAGTATAACTCTGGAGCCCAGCAGAAGCACCGTTTTACCCCTAAATCGGGATTTCAGTTTCAGCATACCCATGGAGGAGGTAGTTCGCACAACCACAATGGCCACAGGAATGGTAATGGGAATGGAGGAAGCAACGGCCAGAACCGTACCACCCCATCAACCCCATCCAAGAGAGATCTGAGTCAAGTCACCTGTTTCAAGTGTTCCAAGACCGGACATTATGCCAATGAATGTCCTGAAGGCCAGAATGGAAATGGCAATCGGAGCTCAGGGAAGAAGTTGAACCCTTTCAACAGGGGACAGGTGAACCACGTTAACGTGGAGGTGGTTGAAGATCAGCCTGATGCAGTAATCGGTAAGTTTTTGGTTAAGTCATTTACCGCACTCGTTCTTTTCGATACTGGTGCATCACACTCATACATATCAAGGGGATTTGTGGAAAAATATAGCCTGCCCACTAGGATTCTTGAAACGCCTATGCTAGTAAGCTCGCCAGGAGCAGAATACATGGCCAGTCAAGGATGCTTACAAGTGCCATTAAGCATAGGAAGGCATGTTTTCCCAACGGATTTAATCATTCTGGAATCCCAAGGTCTGGATGTAATTCTCGGTATGGATTGGCTGTCGATGTATGGAGGAAACATCGATTGCGCCAGTAAGACACTTTTGCTCACAACGCCAGAAGGAAGAAGGATCAAGTATTTATCCCGGCATGTGCCAAATAGGACACAAGTAAATTGCTTAACAGGAGTTGTGCAGGAGGAAGTACCAGTGGTAAAGGATTTTCCTGATGTATTTCCTGAAGAGTTGCCAGGCATGCCACCAGATAGAGACATTGAGTTTTTGATTGAGTTATTGCCAGGTACAGGCCCAATATCAAAGAGACCATACCGGATGCCAGCAAAGGATTTGGTAAAAATTAAGAATTAGATTAAGGAGTTACTGGAGAAAGGTTACATACGCCCAAGTTCTTCGCCTTGGGGATCACCCGTACTTCTAGTGGAGAAGAAGGATGGATCATTACGGATGGTTGTTGATTACCGTGGATTGAACGAAGTAACCATCAAGAACAAGTACCCACTGCCAATGATTAATGATCTATTTGATCGTTTGCAAGGAGCTAAAGTGTTTTCCAAGATCGATTTGCGATCAGGGTACCATCAGTTGAAGATTCGAGAACAGGATATTCCAAAGACAGCTTTCACCACGAGATACGGATTGTACGAGTATACTGTTATGTCATTTGGACAGACTAACACGCCTGCCTATTTTATGAACCTGATGAACAAGGTGTTTATGGAGTTTTTGGATAAGTTCGTCGTAGTGTTCATTGATGATATCCTGGTTTATTCAAGGAATGAAGAAGAGCATAAGGAACATTTGCGTTTGGTTTTGGAGAAACTAAGGGAACATCAGTTATATGCCAAATTTAGCAAATGTGAGTTTTGGTTGAAGGAAGTAGGATTCCTCGGACACGTTATATCAGGAGAAGGGATAGCAGTTGACCCCACAAAGGTTGAGACCGTAACCAAATGGGAAGCCCCAACGACAGTTGGAGAGATCCGGAGTTTTCTTGGACTCGCAGGATACTACCGGAGATTCATTGAGAACTTTTCAAAGATTGCGAAGCCTATGACAGAGTTGTTGAAGAAGGATACCAAGTTCAAATGGACTAAGGAGTGTGAGGCTAGTTTTCAGGAGTTGAAGAAATGTTTGGTTACCTCACCAGTGTTGATTTTGCTAGATCAGACCAAGGATTATGAGGTGTATTGCGACGCTTCATGTCGAGGACTCGGAGCAGTGCTTATGCAGGAAGGGAGAGTTGTTTCGTATGCTTCACGACAACTGAAGCCTCATGAGTTGAATTACGCCACACATGATTTGGAGTTAGCAGCCGTAGTGCATGCATTGAAGACATGGAGACATTCCTCATTGGAAATCATTGTGAGGTGTACACGGATCACAAGAGTTTGAAGTACATTTTCACGCATAAGGAGTTGAATCTCAGACAAAGGAGATGGTTGGAGCTCATCAAGGATTATGATATGAGATTGCATTACCATCCCGGTAAAGCTAATGTAGTAGCTGACGCATTGAGCCGCAAGAGCCACGTCAATACGTTAATAATGGAGGAAATACCCCGGGAGTTATTAGAAAACCTTCGTGAACTAAGTTTAGAGATAGTTCCGAAAGGCTATGTAGCAGCATTGGAGATTCAGTCAACATTGATGGATAAAATTAGAGAAGCTCAGAAATCTGACAAGGAGATTGCTTCTATAAAGGAGAAACTGAGCCAAGGAAAAGCTAAAGGATTTCGTGAGGATGAGCACGATACCCTATGGTTTGAGGACCGTGTTTATGTGCCAAATGTCTCGGAGATCAGGAAGTTGATTCTACAAGAGGCACATGATTCACCATATTCGATTCACCCAGGAAATACCAAGATGTATTTGGATTTGAAGGAGACATTCTGGTGGACCGGAATGAAGAAGGATATTGCAGCATATGTAGCAGTTTGTGATGTGTGTCATAGAGTGAAGGCAGAACATCAGAAGCCAGCCGGATTGTTACAACCATTGCCGATACCCGAATGGAAGTGGGATAAGATAGGCATGGATTTTATCACAGGACTACCCTGGACGAAGGCAGGCTATGACTCGATATGGGTAGTAGTTGATCGTTTGACAAAGGTAGCACATTTCATTCCAGTCAAGACCACTTACACGAGTGCTAAGTTGGCAAAGATATACATGACTAGGATCATTTGTTTGCATGGAGTTCCAAGGAGTATTGTATCAGACAGAGGAACCCAATTTACCTCAAAGTTTTGGAATCAGTTGCATGAACTTTGGGAACCAGGCTAGAGTTCAGCACCGCTTTTCATCCGCAGACAGATGGACAGACCGAGAGAGTCAATCAGATTTTGGAAGATACGCTGAGAGCTTGTGCACTAGATTATGGATCTAGTTGGGACGATAACTTGCCGTATGCGGAGTTTTCTTATAACAACAGTTACCAAACCAGTTTGAAGATGGCACCTTTCGAAGCTTTGTATGGAAGGAGGTGCAGGACACCGTTGTCATGGGACGAAGTTGGAGACTGTCAGTTCTTTGGACCGGATTTGATTAAGGAGTCTGAACGGAAAGTTAAGTTGATACGCGATAGGCTCAAGGTAGCCCAGTCCAGGCAGAAGAGCTACGCAGATTCTAAATGCAAGGAGACAGTTTACGAAACCGGAGACAGGGTGTATCTCCGAGTATCCCCACTACGAGGAGTTAAGCGCTTTGGAGTTAAGGGAAAATTAGCACCGCGTTTTGTTGGACCATATAAGATCTTGCAACGTATGGGAGAAGTCGCGTATAAGCTAGAATTACCAGAGGGACTGTCAGGAGTTCATGAAGTATTCCATGTTTCTCAGCTGAAGAAATGTCACGCTGAGATGGCGGATGTACCGCTAAGAGATACAGTGCCGCTTGAAGCGATTCAGTTGAAGGACGACCTAACGTATGAGGAGAAACCAGTCAAGATTCTCAATTTTGCCAGCAGAGTTACCCGCAACAAGGTTATCAGGTTTTGTAAAGTTCAGTGGAACCACCACTCAGAGGATGAAGCCACCTGGGAGAGAGAAGAAGATTTGCTCAAGGACCACCCTCACCTATTTTCTAGCCAACCCGAATCTCGAGGGCGAGATTCATCTTAAGGGGGGTAGGTTTGTAACATCCCAAATTTTCAATTTGCAATGTTATACATTAGATCATCATGCATATCATATTTTCTTGCATTTTGGTAGATCCTAGAAATTTCACGCAACTCAAGGACCCTCGGAGAGAGTTGGAGATTTCGTCATCTTCATATTTGAGTTTTCTCAAATTTTGAAACGAGGATCATTTGATTTATTTATTTCATCTTCAATTATTTTTACAACATCAAAATATGAGAGAGGGAAATAATATGACTTTTCCCAAATTTAGGAAAAAGAAGATTTAATAAATAGATTCAATTTTGTTTTCCGGTGTTTATTTGCATTTTATTTGGATTAGGGAAAAATGCGTGTTTTAAAAATTTGCATCTAGGCCCCGAGAAAAGTTTATTTTGTTCGACTCATTTTTAGGAGTCGGGGAAAATTTACTTTGGGAATTTTGGAGTTCGTTTAGTTTTTCTTTTCTTTGTTTTTCTGCGCGCGAAACCTTTAAAAAAAATCCGCAGCGCCCGCCTGGGCCAAGGCCCAGCCGGCCAGGCCAGGCCGGCCTCCATCGCGCGCGCGCGCCCGCGCGTAGCCGCGCCGCCGCTAAGCCGAGTCCGGCTCGGACTCTAGCGCACCGCCGCCTTTCCTTGCCCCCTCCCCCAAGTTTCCTCCCCCCTTTTAATACTCCAAGACCCCCCCCCTCTCCTCCCAAGCCGCATCCACCGCCGCCTCCCACCCCGCGCCTTGCGCCGCCGCCACACCGCAGCAGCAGCAGCAGCCGCCGCCGCCTTACGCCGCCACCGCCGCCCAACGCCGCCGCCGCCGGACCCCCTCACCGGAGCCCCTCGCCGAGGTAGCCCCGCGCCGCGCCACCCTCCCCTCGGTTCGGTTTTTTTAAGAAAAGAACCGTTATGGTTTTCTTTCGTCTTTGTTTCGGTTTTTTTTGAAACCCTAGATCGATTTTCCGTTTTGTTTTCGGTTTAGTGTTTAGTGAGCGTTCGCCGGACCGTTCGTCCTAACGAACGTGATCACCGGTTATTCTAGGTTAACGAACATCCGTTCGTTTAACCGTTCTTCTTTTTCTTTCCGTCGGATTTATTCCGCAATCGCGATCTCAGATCCGATCTTCGTTCTAGTCTATCTTCTCGCTCATTTATCGGAATCAGGTGATTCAAGCGCCTGGAGTTTCGTTTCGAAACCGCCGTTCCAACTAATCAACTTAAACAAGTTTTTGCTACGGTAAAATTTGACCTAGTTTCAACTTGCTAGAACCGAGTTGTTTTCTTCCGCCGTTTGTTTTCCGTTGCTTTGTTCGGTTCTTTCTCTCTTTGCAACCGGAGTTCTTAAGTTGAACTTTCTGGTTCGATCTCTTGTTCGAGTTTTACCTGTGCATTAGATGAGTACTTATTGTATGCTTGTTGTTTGTCTGCGATAGATTACCCGGATTGCGCCGCCTGTTACTTCGATTCTCTAGGTCTCGCGGATCATCAGCAAGGCAAGTAACACTTTGATCATACCTTTTCTACAACCCAGTTTTATTGCATTAGATCAATCCTCACACATTGCATGATTAGGATCTAATTAAATTGTGGGATGGGAAGTAGATGAGGTAGTACCTATTACCTGATTATTATGAAACCTTTGGGAGTTACTTCTACGTTTTCTTATTATGCCATGCTATGCTAGTAGACGTGGATTGGGTGAGTGATATCCATGACAGATGTGAGTTTGATAATTTTAAGGGTTTATCTAATGTGGCAACTTAAACACACATCTGGGTGGATTGAGGCACCTGATGTCTATCAGGACTTGCCTGTTTTCTTTTGGACCGCCACCCAGGCTCAAAGGGATCATAAGATCTTTCATGCTAGAAACTTCCGTGTGCAGCCACAAGCCATTATGGGCTCTGGCATAGTTGACTAAGTCGTGCGAACTCTTACAGGGTAGACTAGCAGATGTAGGGGAAAGTAGGTGTACCGGTCTATCCATCGTAAGGTGCTAGCGCTTCTGAAAGACTGTGTCTCGGTCATCCGTTTCTCAAACACCGTGTAGTGCGAGAAATCCAACGGAGGCGATCGAGTCTTGTGGGGAAAAGTGTGCAAACCTCTGCAGAGTGTAATAAACTAATCATGATTAGCCGTGTCCCCGGTTATGGACATCTTGAGTATCTAGTACTTGAATATCGTGTGAGTCTCATCATGTTACTTCTAATTAATATTGTTGGGTTTTAATTGTTCACTTAATTGGGATCGGAATGCTGTCAACCATTCTCGATGTTCAACTACCATGATAGTTAAATAAATTTATTCCTTTGCAGTAGGGAAAAACTGGCTTTACGCAAAACAGTAAACATAGAGATTCTCCACCAGCCAAATATGCATATAGTATAGCTGTTACATTCCATTACTCTCTATGTGTTACCTTGCCAGCATATTCCATGTGCTGACCCGTTTCGGGCTGCAACTTTCATGTTGCAGACATTTCAGACGACGAGTAAGGTGCTTTTAGGTCGTGGTTCTATACTCAGTGATGCCGTTGGAGTTGATGGACCCATTTATCTTCCAAGTCTTCCGTTGTTATCGATATTAGATGGCCTTAAGCCATATTTATTGTAATAAGTTCTCTTTTGAGACACCGATGTAATAAATGTGTGATTGCTACTCTGCTATAAATCATTCGAAGTACTGTGTGGTGTCAGCATTACTGATCCAGGGATGACACCGGAGCACAGAGACTTGATCCATTCGGGTCGGATCGCTACAATCTCCTCGGGGGGTGACCAATACTACCCCGGCACCGGAACCATTTAGCATTTTGGAACCGTCGAAGAACATGGTCCAATGCTCCGAGTGAACCTTAGTCGGCAGTTGTTGTTCAATCCACTCAGCGACGAAATCTGCTATTGCTTGGGACTTGATAGCTTTCTTTGCCTCAAATTTGATATCTAGAGGAAGGAGTTCAATCGCCCATTTTGCCACTCGACCAATTGCATCTCTGTTGTGCAGGATCTCTGACAATGGAGCATCGCTGATGACTGTAATGGAATGATCAGAGAAGTAGTGAGCAACCTTCTTTGTGGTCATATAAATCCCATATACAAGCTTCTGATAATGAGGATATCTTTGCTTCGACGGGGTCAAAACTTCAGAAACATAATATGCTGGGCGCTGAACTTTGAAGGCTTTTCCTTCTTCTTCCCGCTCGACCATAAGTACCATACTGACGACTTGTCCTGTGGCTGTGATGTAAAGCAGCAAAGGCTCTTTGCTGATTGGAGCAGCGAGCACCGGCTGGGTGGAGAGCAGAGCTTTGAGCTCTGCAAACGCTGCATCAGCTTCAGGAGTCCACTCGAACTTGTCTGACTTCTTCATCAATCGGTAAAGAGGCAATGCCTTTTCACCAAGACGAGAGATGAATCGACTTAAAGCGGCCAAGCAACCAGTAAGCTTCTGGACGTCATGCACTCGCACAGGACGTTTCATCCGGAGTATAGTACTGACTTTTTCTAGATTGGCGTCGATTCCCCATTTGGAAACGAGAAAACCGAGTAACTTTTTGCTAGGAACTCCGAATGTGCACTTTGATGGATTAAGCTTGATATCATACCTCCTGAGGTTGGCAAAGGTTTCAGCAATGTCAGTCAGCAGGTCGGAACCCTTGCACGACTTGACCACAATATCATCCATGTATGCTTCCACATTCCGACTGATTTGAGTGAGCAAACACTTCTGAATCATCCTCATGAATGTGGCTCCGGCATTCTTGAGGCCGAATGGCATGGTAACATAACAGAAGCACCCCGAATGGAGTAATGAAAGCTGTTTTAATCTCGTCGGGTCCATACAGACGGATCTGATGGTACCCGGAATAGGCGTCTAAAAAAGACAGTCGCACACATCACGTAGTCGAGTCGACTATCTGGTCGATGCGGGGGAGAGGAAAATGATCTTTCGGGCAGGCCCGATTGATATGTTTAAAGTCAATGCACATGCGAAGTGACTTGTCCTTCTTGGGGACCATGACAGCGTTGGTGAGCCACTCGGAGTGGTAAATCTCTCAGATGAACTCCGCTGCTAAGAGCCGAGCCACCTCCTCACCAATAGCCTTTCTCTTCTGGACGGTGGACCGTCGGAGATGTTCTTTGACAGGTTTCACTTTTGGGTCGACTCGTAGGCAGTGCTCAGCTAGCTCCCTGGGAACACCCGGCATGTCAGAAGGCTTCCATGCGAAGATGTCCCAGTTCTCACAGAGGAACTGGATGAGCGCTTCTTCCTATTTGGAGTCGAGTGTTGTTGAGAGATGAGTCGTCGCAACACTGGGATCGGTCGGGTGAATGTGAACCGGCTTCGTTTCACCAGATGACTGAAAAGCTGATTCTGTAGCGGGCTTCTTGGCTCGCAACAAATCACTCGGGTCTGCAGTCTTCTAGTACTCCTGCAGCTCCACCACTGGAATCTGAGCATCAGCGATCCTCCAGCCTTTCTGAAAACATTCTTCTGCTTTCTTCCGATTGCCCGTAACAGTGATCACACCTTTGGGACCAAGCATCTTCAATTTGAGATACACATAACATGGTCGAGCCATGAAGCGTGCATAAGCTGGCCTGCCCAAAATAGCGTGATAAGCACTCTGGAAATCCACAACTTCGAACATCAACTTTTCTTTGCGGTAATTCTTGGAATCACCGAAAACCACATCAAGAGCAATTTGGCCGAGTGAATCGGCCTTCTTCCCAGGAATGACTCCATGGAAACTCATGTTGCTAGTACTGAGTCTGGACATCGGAATGCCCATCCCTTTCAACGTCTCAGCATACAGTATGTTCAAACCACTGCCACCATCCATCAGGACTTTGGTCAGTCGAGTGCCTTCAACAACTGGGTCGACCACCAAAGCTTGCCTCCCAGGGGTGGCATTGTGCGTTGGGTGATTGGACTGGTCGAATGTGATGGCAGTCTGAGACCACTTCAGATAACCGGGTGTCGCCGGAGCAACCATATTCACCTCACGGTTGATAACTTTCAGTCGACTTTTGCTTTCAACATCAGCAAAAATCATCAAGGTGGAATTGACCTGGGGGTATCCATCATCACTGTCTTCCTTGTCCTCAACTTTGTCCGACTCCTTTTCCTTATCTTTGGGTTGTTTGCCCTGGAACTGTTGGATCAAGAGCCGACACTGTCGAGTGGTATGTTTCGGGTAAATGAGCTTACCCTCTTCATCTTTCTTGGTGTGGATGTGACATGGCAAATCCAACACATCATTTCCGTCTTGGTCTTTAACTTTCTTGGGGTTCCAAGGCCCTTTGGGTTTCCCCTTAAAATTTCCTGGAGTTATAGCCAAGGCTTCCCCAGGAGCAGCTACCTCGGCTTTCCGCTTCTGTTTTCGATTGGAATTTCCTCCTCCGGTTTCTTGGGCGACTGACTTGTGCTTGCCACTCCGGAGTCGATCCTCATCTTCACCATTAGCGTACTTGGTGGCAATCTCCATCATCCGATTCAGAGACATGTCTCCGGTTTGACCGAATTTAAGATTCAGTTCTCTGTACTTGACGCCTTCTTTGAAGGCACAGACTGCTTGGTGATCAGGCACATTCTCTACCATGTGATGTAACGTGATCCATCTCTGGATGTAATCCCTCAAAGTTTCATTCGGCTTCTGTATGCAAGACCGCAGTTCCGTCAGCCCTGCCGGTCGCTTGCATGTTCCTTCAAATGTGGTGACAAACACTCGGGCGAGATCTTCCCAAGTGTAAATGCTGCTGGGTGCTAACTGATTCAGCCACGCTTTGGCCGAGCCCTCCAACATGAGAGGCAGATGCTTCATGGCCACTTCATCATTGCCACCGCCAATCTGGACAGCCACTCAGTAGTCTTCAAGCCAAGTATCGGGCTTGGACTCACCAGTGAACTTACTGACTCCAGTCACCAACCTGAAGATGGGAGGAATCACAGCGGCCCTGATGGCTCTACTAAAGCACTCTGGCCCCCAAAACATGTACTCTGCTGTTGGTAGGTGCATCTCTGTCATGACCTTCTCGGTGAGCTCTGTTCCTGTCGACCAAACCTTGAACGAGAATGGATCTCGCATCAAAGCCTGGTTCCCTGGGGTCGACTGGAATCCTTCGCCCAACACTATGAGGGCGCCTATCATCCTGCTGTCGAGGCACATACGATCCACTCCTCGGGGGAGGGGTGGGCACTCGACGTCGATCATCTCGATCGAATCGGTGATCATACTGCTCACGGTTCCCGTACTGATCACGCCGGTCCCCACGTCCCTCACGCCTCGGGGGCGATCTTGGGCTATGAGCCGACTGGACTGTGTCTGCAGCAATGGATCTGCCATGAATCATGTTCCGTGACTGAGAAACAGCGGAATTCTGGTCTCCTGCTGCCCGGAGTAACGCTCTGATCTGCAGCAAGCCTCTGCCAGCCTCTGACTGGGAAGGCTGAATCGACTCTGCTATACGGGCTGTAGCTGCTAAATTCTGAATCGGAGTTCGATATACCTGCGGGGGCGGAAAGAGCTGATGTCGACTGGATTCTAGAACCCGTTGTCGCGCACGCTCGTCGAGTGCTCGCTGGAGGTTGTCCAGTCAAGTGCACTCAGCCAAGTTTGCCAGGCGCGCGTCCTCCAAGGCACGAGCCTCGGGGGTTTCTCCAACGATAGGAGTGTGCAGTGCATGCATGTTCCGGCAATGAAGTTCTTCTTTCTGCAGCGACGTGAGAGGCTCAGGGAGATATTCCTCATGGGGATGCGACGGGTCGCCTCCACCTGCGCCTCCGTCGGCGCGGGGAAAACCGGGAGAACTGCACGGTCCATCGACCATCAGAACCTCCGCCACCGAATCACTGTTGTCGCACTCGGATGCGGTCTTTGCGGAGCTAGTCGACAGGTCGAACAGGCCGTAGAGGGATTTGTCGGGCTCGATCGCCGCGACTTGAGGGGTGGCCGACTGGCGTGCCACCGCGTGTCTCACCCACCGCTGAAGTCTCGACCAACCAGAGCGCTTGCGCCGGCGGGAAACAGGAAGGGAGGACAACACAGGGGCCGACCGATAATGGGTCGATGGTTGCCGCAAGAGGACGCCGCGGACGCACGCACGAAAGTGCATTGCCACGCAGACAGGGAGTGCGTCCACGTCGAGCGGAGCCTCCTGAAGCCAAGCGGAGTCATCGGTGATGAACGTGAGTGCGCCGAGACGGATCTCGCGGCCCTCCACCAAAACTCCGCCAGAAACCATGATGATTTGGATCGGAAAAGATCGCAACTCCTCCAACAAATCGCTAAGACACCTGCCCCACGGTGGGCGCCAACTGTCGTGCTTCTAAGTCTAACAGTAATGTAGGGGGATAGGTATGGAGAGGCAAGATCTTAGCTATGGAGTAGTTGTAAGCACACAAGGTTTACGAGTTCAGGCCCATCTCGGAGGAAGTAATAGCCTTACGTCTCGGAGCCCGGAGGCGGTCGACTGGATTATGTGTGTATGAATCACAGGGGTGTGAACCCTTTACACTGAGGAGGGGGTGGCTTATATAGAGTTCGCCAGACCCCTCAGGCCCTTAGTTATGCAGGGTTTAAGTACATTAAGGTCGGGCGTTACTGGTAAGTAACGCCCCTAATAAAGTGCTATGGTGACCATAAAAGCTACTTAATGACCGACCGTTAGCATGCGGAGTGACTTTAGGTCTCCTGGCCGTCGAGTGGTTGCTTCTTGGTCGAGTGATTGCTTCTTGGTCGAGTGTCTTCGAGTCTGTCGAGTGGAACACCTCCAAGTCAATTGAAAGGTGATTTCTTCTAGAGATGTCCTTGGGTAGGGTAGTTAGGACAGGTCGATGACCCTACCCTAGGTACATAGCTTCATCATTCCCTGCTGTCATCCTCTCCACGTACAATCATCTCCTGATTGTGTACGCGTCAACTTGGTAGGCCCACAAGTCAGCCTCTAAACCCGTGGAGGATAAATACATCTCATTTAAAAAAATAACAGCCCATTCCATACGTTCAAACGGAAAGTTCAACATTCAGAGCAAAGTAATAGGTCTGATCCACATATAAAGTACTGAACTTCCACTTTGACAACCATTATAGCCAAGTTAACTATCTACTCCCACTACTACTCTAGTAGCGCACAAGTACTAACTTACTCTTAGCTAACTAGACGATGTCGGCCGCCATCTGCGGTACACGCTAAACGCCGGCACCGGCGTCCTCCGCCTCACCTCAGACTTGCCAGAGGTGCGATAGGGCGCGTTGCTCGCGTGTGTTGGCCCTTTCCATGCCGGCGTGGTCCACCGAAGCTTCGGCTTTTAAGCGGGAAACCCACTAGACAAGCTGGTAGTAAAAATCGGCGTCGCGAACGCGTGCGTGCCCGACAGCCTCCAGGGCTATTTGCCGGGCGCCGGCCTCCACGTAGTCGGCCCAGTTGTGGGCGCTCTGCTCGCGACTCAGAGCCTCGGTGCGCTGTTACTCCATGTCCCGCTGGCGGCGCAAATCGGCGATACGCTGGTCCTCTACCAAGCGGTCGCGCTCCAACAACTCCTGCTCCTCCGCCAGGCGATCGCGCTCCAACAAGTCCTCGATCTCCGCATTGCCATCTAAAGACCAATAGAATGCCTGCTCCCTCCATCTGCCTTCTGGTGAAAAACCAAACACTAGTTCCGGCGGTGACCGCCTCCGGCCTCGCCTATTGCGGACGGGCGGGGGCATGGCGGACATGGCGAGAGTGAGGATAAGTGGCGAGCGACGTCGGGCCGGTGGGGGCTTATGAGGATAGGGCGAGTTGGGTCACGGTGCCACCATAGAAGGCCGGGAAACAGTACTTATAGGCAGAAGGTAGCGCGACGGTCATCCGAATTCAATGCATAATTAAGCAGGCATGGCTTAGCGTGCCAGGTTGCCGTGGAAAACTAGAGAAACTGAAATTTTGGCTGTGTCGTCCTGTCCCGTCCGTGCTGGGTCGCACGCCGGCATGACGGTCAAACGAGTGCACTCGAATCATCTCCCTCCTTGTCAATGATGATTCCACAGATTTAAAAGGCCCACAACAATTAAAGCGCATCTTTTTTCGCATCAGTTAGCTGCCTTAATTACGGCCGGCTGCATGCAGGCACTCAAAATCGCTCGCAACCAGTACGGGGAGCAGCATGCAACGAGTCGCAGCCAAGGGCATTAGTTGATGAACTTTAGCTTGGAGATAAGGCAGTTGCGAATGTTTTTGCTGGCAGTTTCTTCAGATTCGCATGGCATTTTCTTCAGAGCAGCTTGTCAGTTTCTTCAGAGGTAGGCATTTTTATTCAAAAAACTGCCACTTCGGATCTTGCGTCGCAACTAAAACTGCTAGGAGTGCATTAGTAGGCTAGCTAGTGATCTATCAGTAACTTGTAAACACTGAGCGAACAGATATAAGGAACTATTAATGCATCTCAATGATTCACAGATCATATACAAATATGTAGCGCGAAAAGCAAAGATCAGCCACAACTAAAACCAATTAGTACGATTCCCATACATAAGATCAACATGGTAATGCATCTCAATGATGCACATATCATATACAAATATGTAGCTCCAAAAGCAAAGATCTAGAAAAAAAATGTTCTTCCTACTAACATGGATGCTTCTCTTGGCCAACATTCAGTATAGACTGAAAGACAAATTTGTTTGTGAAATCTACAATTCCTCTTGCAAACGTCAGTGGTTTCACCAACAGCTGGAACCATGAGAATGAACCACACATGATGGAGGAACATCCACTGCAATATGATTTGGTCTTCTCTCGATCACATGGCGAGACTATTTTCGGAATACAAACTTTAACTTAGGCAAAATGATGCCCATTGTATAATCAGACCAAAGCAATGAAGCACCTAGTGTTGGCCAATAAATAGTACAGTACTACATGTTTGCTATCCATGAAGTGACTATCCAATCTTTCTGTGTCTATTTTCAAATGGCACTGCATGTAGTGACTATACTATTCTCTTGTGCAGTTCAACCAAAATTGCGGTCACTTTGTGTGTTTGCCAAATAACAACGGGCAGACATCTCTGTCTGCACAAATATCAAGCAGCTAGTAAACATATACCCCACCTTGTATTTTCGGTTTAAACATGTCTAGCATCTGTCATGTTTTGCACTGGACAATTTGATACAATCATGTTTTGCCCTGGAAAATTTCATACTGAATTGATTTGCTTGTTCAGAGCAGAAATATAGCGCCTATTCTTCATCAAACCAAGGATATCCATGTTTGTAGTGATGGAAGAGGTGAAATCGATACAACCAAAATTGAGCATCCAATCATTGAATCATGTCCTACATCTCCAATGTAGGTCTACCCTACCAATAAATTCACATGCGAACCACTAATAATACTATCTAATGACAGTACAAAAAGAGTAGCAAGCTCATAGTGCCACCAATTGGATATAAAGGTTTGGAAGAAAACATGCTCCTAATGTTGAACTAGTTGGACTTTTTGTGCAGTTCCACTAAAATCGAGTATCCCTGTTTGCATATATATTGAAAGTGTGATTACTATAAAAGTGGCACTAGTTGAAGTATAGACTCGCAAATATAAGCATTCCAATTTCTTAATGGGAAAAGGTAGCAAGACTGTTTCTAACCACCTGTTTCAAGGAATAAATAAGGCAACAGCGGCTGATGTTAGAAAGGCATATATAGTTCTTTCTGAAAGAATGATCGATTCCTGACCTTTCCTCTTCTTTTAAGCATATTTTGTGCAGTTCAACTAAAATAAAATGCCATCACCACCTTGACAATTCAGTGACACTGTACAAAAGGAAATGACTTAACATTACATCATGATGTTAGGTATGTAGTCGACAGGCATTAGAGACAAACTTATAGACCTCCTCCGATAACATAATGAACATTAATTTTAACAAAGGTGTGATTAGCTTTACCGGGATAATTTGAGCGAACTCTACACCCTCTGTTCCTTAATATAAGACGTTTTCGCGATTCAGTTTAAAGTACCCAAACGTCTAGTATTTTGAAAAACAGGTAGTAGTTTTCTTGAGCACATATCTGGGAAAGCTTGCCACACTTTATTTATGTCCATATGCTAATGCAACACCATTCAAAATTTTGAATACTACAAAATATACACTAATCCAGTGGCTAGTGCAATAGTAGAGTAGTTATTTTATTACAGGGTACAGTACAATAGTTTTACTGAACAGAATTCAATAAATTCTAGCACTGGAAGATTTCTATAAGAATTAACAATACAAAATGTAAAGGTAACACGTTTCAGCATTGGTATACTAGCTGTGCATGAGCATTAAATCAAATACAAAAGTCTGAAGGTAACTAGCATTATTAATTAATGATAGTATAAAAAAATTGCAAACCATGTACCTCCAAGGTAAATATCATTTCAAACTCGGGGGGACCTTAAAAATTGCTATCCCAATCTTGATAATCGATCAAACATAAAAACTTGATCGAACGAATCAAGAGAACAGCCGGAGGAGGAGGTGCCCACTCTTGACCTTTCCTCTTGTATTCATAATTTTTTGTGCAGTTTAACCAAAATAAAATGACATCAGCACCTTGGCATTTTGGTGACACTGTACAAAAAAATTAACTTATCTCATGAAAGTGAGGTATGTAATCTATAAGCATTAACAGTGCAAAAATCTGAAGGTAGTAACAAGTTTCATCGTTGGTATACTGGCTGTGCAACATCATTAGAATGCCTTAGCTGAAAAATCTTTAATACGTCCACAATCAACAGCTAACCCTGAAATAATCCAGTGACATTAAATGGCATTGCTTAAGTTTATCGGTGGCATTAGACTGAGTGCGGCATTAGTTAAATGTGGCATCACTTTAGCAGTAGCATTGCTTGACTTGACTACTGGCGTTATACTAACAGCAAAAAAGTGACAATAAGAGCATGGGGGCATTCAGACAGTGGGCGCACCAGTATGATGTACCACCATGGACGCATAGAGTGGTGAGGGAGGTATGGTTGCCCAGAGCAACAAATATCCAGGCAGCATATGTGGATTACGTCCCATTTTTGTTATGTTTAGCCACCTTTTTCCTACGTGAGGACAACAAACCGATCGACCTGGTCATTCTCAATTGCGTTGTCATGCCTTTCTACCCTTCTTCAACCAAGGGACACGAGACTCGTTCCTTAGCTACTGATTTTCCCCTTTTCAACCTAGATGCGGGTTCGATGCCTACTCTCTTGGACAGTACAGTCTCCCTTCCTTTCCTTATTCAACCCAGACATGGATTAGTCTGCATGAAGTAGGGTTTCCTTTAATAGTGCAAATTAAGGTTTTCGTCTGCGTGACCAGCAGAGCAGAGGATATCAAATTGGGAAGATGGTGGAGAGGAAAAAGATCCACATGCAGCGACATGGAAGATGGGGCAATAGAACAAGGGTATCATTCGAAAAGAGGTAGCATATATACCTGAGGGTCGGTGGGAAGTGGCTTCGCTCGTGGTCGTCGTCCTCCGCACGCACTACGGCAGCGAGCTTGGGGACGGAGGCCATCCTGCGTGGGCGCTAGGTCTAAGAGGATGGCCTTGTCGTCAGTGCATGACCTCGCTCGCCGACGACGACTGCGTCAACGTTGCACGTCCTTTTCTTCCCTGGTGGATCTATGACCACCAGTGAGGAGGGAGAGAGAGGCCGTCTTTTTTAGATCTGGAGAGAGGGTGATAGTGTGAGAAGCAAGTGGGCAGCCCTTAGCAAGAAATCTCTAAAGCTCCAGCCTATATATCTTTCTTATACAACTAGTACTAGAGGTGGAGTAGTGGTAGAGTAGTTTATATTTTCTCTGCAAACAGTTCTAGTTAGTCGTGCTTCAAAACTGAATGGCACGCCATTAAAAAATAAAGGTCGATAACTAATGCAGCACCTCAGGCCAACGCGGCCAGATCGCATTTTACACGAGAAATTACACACCATGTTTCGTTGACATGTGGTCCCATTCCAACATGTCAGTGAGACGACGGCGAGTCCTTTTGTACAATTTCCAAAAGGACGTGTAGGCTGGGGCGCCTCTTCGTGTACCGTGGCAAACTGGCAACCGTCCATCGACTCTTCACCTTTCCCTCTCGATTTGGAACTGTTATCGCACGCTCTTCCTCCCTCCTCCATTTTCCTTCACTCTTCCTTCTGCCATTGTTCGATCGTCTTCTCCATGGAGGGAACAAGCCGGAAACGACCCCGTTATTCTTGCCCCGATCTGAAAGATGACGTGATGGGGGAACTCATTGATCGGTGCGACGTCATCACCTCGGCTAGCATTGGCAGGTTCATTCAAGAACATTCTCGACTCAACTAATAACATCATTACAAGGAACCCAAGGGTCCAGGAGTGGTTTGATCTTCCTTATCTTCTTCGTTATAAGCCTGTTCGCATGGGCGTGGACGACAGAGGCCTCGCCTTGTGCAAGTTGATGCCGCTTGATAATGATACGTGTGATGTCAAGATGCCATCGCTTAAGGGTAAGGCCTGGGCTGGCACAAATGGAGATTGGGTTGTTTATATTTGGTACAATTGTGAGTGGAAACTTGTGAATGTGTACACTCGTCAGCGGATTCCACTTCCAAAAATCTCAGTGTCCTGAGGTTGAGCACACGGATGATCTACGTACATTCAAATATGATCATGGTGGCTGTCATCTACGGAAGATAGCAATTTGTCGAGTTCCCAAACGCTCTTGGAATTACAAGAACTATGAAGTTGTTGCTATATTCGACAAGCTTGTTGCCGTCATTACTGATTCCACGGTCCGTCCATGGATATTGCTCAAAAATCAATTTCTTACACGGATGATGAGTACTATGATGCAATTAAATATGAGGATCTTGTGTTTGCTTCCACCACTCGTGGCATTGTTTTTGCATGGGATCCTCGTTGTTTCAGTACGTTTGTCTTCCACCGTAATTATAATTTTTTCATCCACATGCATGCGGGTTAGCAAGTTTCCCTTTACTAATTAACCTTCTTCTTGTGTTTCCAAGGTCCTGTGAGCATTCCACCACCTATACTTGAAAAATTTTATAACCAAGGGGAAGATGATGATGGTGATGATCACGATCATGAGGACGAGCATGACTTATATACTCAGTGGCGGCTGGTAACTAATTCCGATGGATCACCTCTTCTTGTCTGTATACAATGCACTGAGATTGTTACTACTGAGGGAGCACGTGTTGTCTCCCACGGTCGCCCTCTCCGGACCTATTCCAACACCCATTGCAGGGTATTCGGGATGGATACTGGTGTGCTAGCACCAACACCTTCTCCCTGGTACAGTATTGATAGTCTTGGAGCAAACTCGCTCTTCCTTGGACCAAACTATCCAATGATGGTTAAAGGCGATCCATCTGTTGTTGACACAACGTTACTACCATTTATGAGAAGAAACTCTATCTATACCTCCGACATTGCAGTGGTTCCCTACCCTGCTCCTGATATATGCCGCTTCAGCCCGGATGATCAGTCCTACGTTGCTCTCCGTATTGACAATAGATGGCCCTTCCCAGAGCACCTATGGTTCAAAGCAAGCGTTTCCAACGCCAAGGATTGGTTGAGTTGAAGTTCATTTCATTGCTTGTTATTTTTGTGTGATGAAAACTTTAGTATTTATAATGTATCCTCATTGTCGTTGTGGGTTGATGACCTGTTGCATGTAATAAAATGATATGCCTGTGATAAACTTACTAAATTTATGAATGGCTTTCGAGTCGCTTCTCTGAGTGAGTGCTACGACGAGGCAAAAATATATTTTCTGAATACATAATTGTGCGTGCATTACAACAGGTTATTGGATAAGGCCAATCAACAATAGTACACTATTTGTACTAGCTTCACATGCTGCACTATCTCTACGTCTACGTACGTAATACAAGAAGTTTTAAACTTGAGACCAGCCACCCATCCTCACAAAAAACACTTTTTAACCTAGCACATACTCCAGGAAATTTGGCCACGGTGTGAGGTGGGCCATATGTTAATGTGTTCGTTGTACGTAACTAGCACCTCGAATCCTCGATACTACTACTATAAGTAGTAGGAGTAGTAGGGTGGCATCGGCCAGAACAAGCATTCAAGTCCAGGAGTACGGCACACGCCACCAGCACGACTTCCATCTGACACCATATTTGTTGGAGTCTGTGCTACAACAATCTCTTCAACCTCGTCGTTTCTCTAACTAAGCCATCGCGCGGCGGGCGAGGTGGGGGTTTGTCGATAGTCGTTTTCCTCAACTTCGGTCCCACTTGTAAGGCCAACTCCAACGCACGACCCCAAGCAGACCTCCATTTTGCCCGGATTCTCTCCGTTTGGGTAGGGCAATGGGGTCGTGTCCGGGCCATTTCTCGGATGCGGTGGTCGCGCGTCGAACGCGCGGACGCATCTCGGCTGCGTACATTTTTCTTTGCAAACACATATCTTTTTTCATCATTGATTTTTTGGTACATGGAAATACATCACCAAAATTTTGACTAGAAAAACAAGAACCACAAGAATACATTTTAGTATATATCCAACTTCCATAACTGCTCCTGTAAGTTGGATTAGTGCCTTCTCGATGCATTCGTTGTTGATCTGCAGAGGCTCGATCCTGCGTGCTTCTTTCTTCTTCGAGTGTAAAGAAGTAGACGTGCCTAGCCTTTGTTCTATCAACAAGTGCACTAGTCTCATCTCTAGCCTCTATGCTAGCTAAAAGAGCTAGAACATCTACTTTAATTGTGCTCTATCAATATATTGTTGTACTGTTCTTACCAATACCAAAACTTGCATCCATTCTACATAATAAAATTTTAAGTTAGCACAACTAGTCTAATCCGAGAGCACAACCGAAGATTTGGTCGAGTTCTTCCTCCTTTCGCCGACATGTGGGACATCCAGCATCCAGGTCGTGTCATGCAAGAAAATAGAGTGGTAGTTGAAGCCACATGATGTGCATATTGGGTTAAACTATAAATAGAATCTTACTACTCTTGAGTAACTCCAAAAGCGGCCACCGAAGATCTTTATTGGATTTGTTTTTCACCATGTTCAAGAATTCATCTGATTAAACAGTTAACTTGCCGATTAATCCCTACTCATAGGGTCCCTAAGTAGCCGATAACCCGATAAATCGTCCGATTAATCGATTAAATGGCCGATTAACTTGCCGATTAGCCTATTAATCCCCAACTCACCAGCCGACCGAGCAGCTACCGGTTAGCGATTTCCTCAACTATGGTTTTTCATCACCAGCACGTCGAGGTGAAAGATGTGCAGGTTTAGTGGGTCCTCTTGCATTTTCACTGACATGTGGGACCGCATATGAGCAAACAGACGATGGGCTCCGCACGTCTGCTGGCTGGCTGAGAAGAGAGATAGAGGAGAGCTGAACACGGACTCCGGGAAATTTGTTCTACGTAACCAGCACCTCGATATAGTGGGGTGGCATGGGCCATGACTAGCATTCATGTCTAGCAGTACGGCACACGCCACCCACACGAGTCCCACCCGACACCAATTTTCTTGGAGTCTGTGCTACAACCATCTCTTCTCCCTCCTGTTTTCTCAGCCATCGCGCGGTGGGTGGGGTGGGGGTTTGCCGATAGTAGGTTTGCTCAACTGCGGTCCCACTTGTAAGTGAAAATGCAACACAACTCGCATTCCCCCTTGAGCGGCGTACCGGACCAACCGTGTGGGGGTGCGACACGAACTCGGCAGGCTTTTCCTTTTGAACTTGTAACTTGTAAAATTTGGTTCTGCTCCATGGCGTGGCCGATAGATATAAATAATGATTTTCCCTAGAGTAATGAGAAGTTTGGTTCTGGTGCGGTTCATGCATGGAGTACGTAGGAAAATTATGAAGTTGATGCGAAAGGTAAGATAATTACTAGTGGTACCATTTACTACTACATGGATTTGACGGAAAGATAAAGATACATACGGATCCATCAATGACATCCTCACGCCCTAGTGCACTGGATCACCAACCGACGTGTGAGGAGCAGCGGCGTTGGCGGCAAGCTCAACGTGCTTCTGAACAATGCCATCTAAGGTTCCCCTGCAGTCCAAGAAGGCCAACGTCCTATCGTCCTCCTCTTGCATGTAGTAGTCCTTATGGATGATTTGCGCTTAGACGTGGGTGATTATGTCGATGGTGTCTTGCTGCGCCAGGCGCTGCGTGGCGAGCGCGACCTCGAGGTGGACATTCTCCGGCGCGACGGCAGGTAGTCACAGGGCCACTACTGCGTCGAAGAGGTTGTCACCATAAAGGCCGTTGAGGGTGGCAGGCATCACAGAGCCTGGGCGCGTGGGCTAGAGGCGTACATCAAGGTCGTCCGCAAGCTTCTTGACGACGGTGAACTTGTCGAGGAAGCCGACGAGGACCTCGTCGAACAAGGAGACGAAGCTGTCGTCCAAGCGGCCCCTCGCCCTGGCGGCCTCAAGCACTACCTGGGGACGTTCCTCGGTGCCGGGCCGCAGGCCGGCGTCGTGGACCATCTGGCACAGCCGGCTGATGCTCGCGCTCATCGCCTCCATGGGTCTAGCATCTAGTCAATTGATCTTGCGATTGGAGTGATCACTCTTGCCCTTGGGTGCATAGGTGCGTAGGATTTCGTAGATTGGACTGGCGGGAGCCTTTATATGAGAAGTGCAGACTGCGTAGAATTCACGTGCGTGTTGGCCATCTACTCCTCGCCCCTCTACTACACCTGCCTTTGGTTGTATGATAGGTTGGCCAGCCACCCGTTGGTCCCACGTGTCATACACCCAAAGGCAGGTGCAGTAAGTCAATGAAGCTGCGTCCCCCTCCATGCCCGTGCATGCTTTCAATGACTTGAGACTACCAAACATCACGTGTAGTGGTTAGTTCACTGCATATAATCCTATTAAGTAGCAAAAGGACATTAAGTTATCTCGCCGATAGGAATAAAACAATACACCATGTATTTATTTACAGAGGGAGTATTACATTTTTTGTGACATGCATTACTAGATATAGCTAGTCAAATACTAAATCCAGATGGATGTGGTAGTACTACTAAATCCAGATGGTGGTGCTAGTACTAGTAGTAGTACTATCAATGTAGTAGCACTATACTACCCGTTGGTCACATTATTACGTGCTCCTCCTCAAAGTGAAGTGACAAGACCCTACGCCAGAGATGACACCTGAGAATAGGCGCCGTGTTCGGCATACCATAGTCAGCCTCACTATCTGCAGTCACTATCATCATGGCTGTAGACCTAGCCTGCTTACAACTAGCCGTGTTTGACATAATTTCCCGTGCGTAGATGCCCGTGCATTGGACGGAACACCAAGATTGGGGGGTGGACGGCGCCGGCAACGGCCATCACGCCAGATTTTTTCATGGCCTTCTAGATGTGGTGGGGAGGCGATAAGGCTGATTGTGAGAAACAAGGAGTTGTTTGTAAATAGGGAACAAGTGCGGGCATCTTTTTGCAAAACTGGAGAAGTTTGGTTTGTATGCGTCAGATCTAGATCCGATGGCTATTGGTGAAAGATGGCAGGCACAACATCACCACCAACTCAGGACCTGTTTGATTCGCAGGAATAGGACACGGCAATATTGCAAGTTTCAAACTGATATTACAAATGTTAGGAGTAATGCTGCACCTACGAAGAGGGAATTACTAGGAAGTTTACATAAGAACTTTCGTTACTTTAGGTGGATGCAGCATTATCGTACAAACTAAAATCCACCACCCTGACAAGTCACTAATGGGCAAATAAGTTTTCGAGTCTCTGGCCACTTGATGTTTCAAAAACAAATTTAGCTTCTGCGGAGACTTTATCATTTAGGCTTAGATGCTTGCGGTGGTCAGCACGCCATTCATTGTTGCACCAAAGAACGCCAAACCTCATTACCTTGAGCACACTTGCCTCCAGAACAAAGAACCTGGCAAATTTAATCTTAGATGTGCTGCCTCGATAGTCGATCAAATCAATTTCTGTAAGATGGAGATCAAGGCATTCGATGAGATTGTTATAGTGCAACACATTTTTCACTTTCGGGTCTTTTTTATCTGCAAAAGAAGAGAACATATTAGAGCAGCTGGCTATATAAGATTGTCGTGTCATCAAGAGGTACCAATATCATTCGCTCATACGATAGTGTTGGCTGGCTAGTGATATTTTTTTCACTCTCTTTCCCTCTCTTTCTCTTTCCTCTCATTTACCTAGGAGTACGTGAAGAGCTTGGGAATTTTTTGCCTTCCACTATGTGGCCGATGCCGTATTTCGCAAAAGTATGCCACATAATACGCATCGATGTCAAATCAAAAGATTTTGGCACCGCTCTCGCGATGTGAGAGAGTTGGCACCGCTGTGCACACAGACCCACATGTATAAACAAATCAATCAAACCAACTACACCAACCTCTCACTCTCCCAAACAAGTATTTTTTTTATTGCCTCAGTCCTCTCTCTCTCCCACGCAAGTGTTTTTTCATTGCGTGAGTTAATTTGGCACTGGAGCAAAGTAGGTGATCGAGATTGGGGCACCAGGTGAGCAATGGAGGGGCATCGATGCCAAATGCATCACAAGTGAATTTGGCACGTGTTTTGGCCTACATAGTGGAGGGCCGTTGTAGCCCACTTTTGTACTACCTCTTATTTAGTATAAAATTTTGACCATAGATTTACGTAAGAAAATGCCAATGCATGTCACTAAAAATTACACCATTTGAAATTATGTTCAAATACAAATCCAACAATATAGTTCTTAGTGACATGCGTTAACATTTTGTCAGTTAAATCTATGGTCAAATTTTGATACTACAAAATAGGAAGAGTAAACCAAGGCGGAGGTAGTACTTGCTCTTAGGGTAACCATAGAGTTACTGGAGTAGTCTAAGTTACTTTCCACTATGACTAGCCTAGGCTACTATGGTAGTACAAAAAAAAGATGCAGGTGATCACGTGAGATAAATACTAAAAACATTTCTTTTGGTGCAGTGCGTAGATGCAGTTCTGAACACTACACTTGTCATCGTAATTTGGGAAATTACGAAAAATTTGAGCTACGTTGTGATTACCGTTCACTAATAGGAAAGAAGTTTCACCTCGATGAGTAGCTTCTCCATGCACGGAAAGCATGTAAGGAATCCAACAACTTGATCCAGATTGGGGCCGATAGATTTTATTGCCAAGATCTTCACTGTGCGCATAGACTGGGTCAAGCTTGTGGGAATCATTTTCTGGAAGACGGTCGTAAATACATCAAGAAGGAATTTAAAAATGAGAATTTCAAGACGACAGAGAAGAAATGAGTGTTGTACTTGAACGATTACGGATCCAATAAAGAGTTTGGAGAATTTGGCAAACGAGTGCACCAACGTTGTCAATTTTGGCGCGTCAATGACCCTGATTTTTGTTGGACCTTCTAGATCTGATACAAGCAATCTCTCAAGGAAAGGCGCATTCTCAATGACCATAACATGGAACAGCTGGAGTGATCTCTTCCCAATTGATGTATTGTTGCAGGGCCAGCAAGAAACATAAATCCATCGGAGATTCGTCGAGGCGATGTGGAGGCTAATGAACCATGGATCTGCTCAAGACGAAGGTACTCGAGCATAGTACAGCTGTGGAGCAGGTGCTCCATAGCCTTCTTCGAGATGACAACGTCGAAGAGGTTGAGCTGCTTGAGTTGAGGGAGAAGAAGGGCGGGCGTGGCATTAATCTGGGGAAGATAGCAGGAGCTGAAGCTGGCGCGGCGCAGCGTTGGTGCGAGGCAGAGCGCGGATGGCGGCAGAGAGCGACATCGTCCAGCTTCAAAGCTAGGCTCCTCGAGCTGATCTAGGGCGGGGGATAAGAACCACTCGTTGAACTTGGGTTGGACCTTGCAGTTGGTACTGAACATGTGGATGTCAAGGCGTCTGGCTGGCCCAGGGTGTGATGAAAGGATCTTGGAGACTGCAGCCATGCGTTTGCAATCCCCGTCGTAGATGCAGCTGTCGACGGTGAAGTTGAGGGGGACGCGGCACCAGAGGGGGCGCCACCGTCGGGAGAGCAGGGCGGTCCGCACGGCAGATTTGGTAGGGAGGAGGCCGATGATGACGAGCAGCATGTTGTCGGGGAAGCTGCTGATGAAGTCCAGGCTCGCCGAATGCGGTTTTGGCTCGAGCCGCCTCCGCTTGTTGGCTGCCTCGCCGTCCATCTCAACCGGCGGCGACGCCGGTGTACACGTGTGCTGGTGTGTGTTGTGTGCTGGGTGTGCGCAAGTGCGTCCTTCTGTGCATGCTGCCGCGCAATTGTGAATTGTGCGCGAGTGCGTCCTCCACGCAGAAGAAGTGTGTCCTCAATGCGCCCTCAATTTACTAGTGTGCAGGATGCTACCCCGAGTGGTTTCAACTTTGTTTACTTCACCGCGTGTCACATGGGCCTCTAGTTTACTTATTTTCACCCACTGCCACATGGGCCAGCACACGGAGATACAGAACACGAGCTGACAAGGCAGCATGTGGACTGGTTAACCGGTCAACTAAACAATATACGGAGCTATACGCTGACACAGTGAGCGTATAATCCGTCGGTATAGAGTGTTTGTGTGAGAGGGGAGGCCCGTGAGAGATAGCAGAGAGAGAGAGAAAGAGCTACTCCCTCCGTTCGATAATGTAGTTCCAACATTTTTTTAAAAGTCAAACTTTTGAAACTTTGACCAAGTTTATAAAGAAATTACTTATATCTACAATACCAAAGATAAATGATAGTATGGAGTAAGTACATGTTGTGATGAATCTAATGATCTTTCCAGATGTAAATGTTTTTCTCCACATATACCTGGTCAAACTTTTCTGAGGTTTGACTTTTCAAAACATCCATATGCTTATGGACGTGAGAGAGTCCCTAACTAGAGAGAGAGAGAGAGAAATAGAAAGAGTGAGTGAAAAAGTGTGTGTGCGTGTGTGAAAGAGACATGGACAACACTCGATAAAAGTCGAGAAAAAACGTGTGTGTCTTATGCAAACATATCGCACATGCATCTTCGACAACGGAAGCAAGGTGAGGAGATATATAGTGTGTGGTTGTTTGCAGCCGAGAGAGAAAGACCCCTAGCACGTGGCCAAGAGGGGTCTGAAAAACAAGGGAGAGAGGTCAAGAGAGACGTACGGAGAAAATGCAGACATGTGGAGGAGAGAGTGTGTGTTTGTCATAGAGAGATCCCCCGGAGATCGTGATGGGACTACATGGGTGGGAGATCGAGTGACAAGGTATGTGCGCGATAGAAGATACCTCGAGAGATATCGAGATAGACGTATGGATGGAAGGAGACAATATGTGTGTTCCTGATGGCTAGTGAGAGATAATCATACTTAGGGGGGAGTGCTTGCGCCTATGATGGAGTGAGGGATTATGGTACTTATTAGGGGGGTGCGTGTCACATAGAGAGAGAACAAGGGCGGAGAGTGTTGGATGGGTCTATATGTATAGCTCGAGCAAGACATGTGTATGTGTGAACCAGGGTGATATAATGTTTGAGAGAGATTGAGGAGCCCTGATAAGGCTGAGTGGTGCGTCAGATAGCTGAGAGGGGGAAAGAGATATTCCATCTACTCGATAATGCAGTGCATGTAATTTTTTTAGAAGTCAAACTTTGGAAACTTTGATTAGGTTTACACAAGTGTTATTTATATCTTCAATACCAAAGATACATCATACGAAACTACATCTCATGGTGAATCTAATGGTATATGTTTGCCGTTCCACATGTAATTGTTTTTCTCCACGTACATGGTCAAGCTTTGTGATCTTTGACTTTTCAATAAATCAATATGCTATGGACCAAGGAGAGTGCCTAAGTCGAGAGGGATCAAGTGCGTCTGAAGGAGAATGAGTAAGTGTGCAAAAAGAGTATGTGTGTGAAAGAGAAAGTGACAACAAACGATAAATTAGAGAGAGTGTGTGTTTTTTCGTTTCTTAGGCGAACATATCACGCATGCATCTCCGAGATAGAAAAGTGAGGCGAGGAGATACACGAAGATAGCTAGTGTGTGATTGGTTGCAATGGAGAGACACACCCCTATAGCACATGTCCAATAGAGGTCTGGCCAACAAGGAACAAAGGTCGAGACGGATACATGGAGAACATGGACACATGGGGAGGGCGAGAGGGTGTGTTTGTGATAGAGAGATCCCCTCGAGATCGTGAGGGGACTATATGGGTGGGAGATCGAGGGAGGTACATGCGTGATAGAAAGATGCCCCGAGAGAAATCGAGATAGACCATTGCTACCTCTTGAGCACTGCGTTGGTTTTCCCCGAAGAGGAAGGGATGATGCAGCAAAGTAGCGTAAGTATTTCCCTCAGTTTTTGAGAACCAAGGTATCAATCCAGTAGGAGGCTACGCGCGAGTCCCTCGTACCTGCACAAAACAAATAAATCCTCGCAACCAACGCGAATAGGGGTTGTCAATCCCTACACGGCCACTTACGAGAGTGAGATCTGATAGATATGATAAGATAATATTTTTGGTATTTTTGTGATAAAGATGCAAAGTAAAATAAAGGCAAAGTAAAAAGCAAAGGAAATAACTAAGTAGTAGGAGATTAATATGATAAAGATAGACCCGGGGGCCATAGGTTTCACTAGTGGCTTCTCTCGAGAGCATAAGTATTCTATGGTGGGTGAACGAATTACTGTTGAGCAATTGACAGGATTGAGCATATTTATGAGAATATCTAGGTATGATCATGTATATAGGCATCACGTCCGAGACAAGTAGACCGACTCCTGCCTGCATCTACTATTATTACTCCACTCATCGACCACTATCCAGCATGCATCTAGAGTATTAAGTTAAAAACAGAGTAACGCCTTCAGCAAGATGACATGATGTAGAGGGATAGACTCATGCAATATGATGAAAACCCCATCTTGTTATCCTCGATGGCAAAAATACAATACGTGCCTTGCTGCCCCTACTGTCACTGGGAAAGGACACCGCAAGATTGAACCCAAAGCTAAGCACTTCTCCCATTGCAAGAAAGATCAATCTAGTAGGCCAAACCAAACTGATAATTCGAAGAGACTTGCAAAGATAACCAATCATACATCAAAGAATTCAGAGAAGATTCAAATATTGTTCATAGATAGACTTGATCATAAACCCACAATTCATCGATCTCAACAAACATACCGCAAAAAGAAGATTACATCAAATAGTTCTCCACAAGAGAGGGGGAGAACATTGTATTGAGATCCAAAAAGAGAGAAGAAGCCATCTAGCTACTAACTATGGACCCGTAGGTCTGAGGTAAACTACTCACACTTCATCGGAAGGGCTATGGTGTTGATGTAGAAGCCCTCCATGATCGATGCCCCCTCCGGCGGAGCTCCGGAACAGGACCCAAGATGGGATCTCATGGATACAGAAAGTTGCGGCGGTGGAATTAGGTTTTTGGATCCGTATCTGATCGTTTGGGGTACGTAGGTATATGTAGGAGGAAGGAGTACGTCGGTGGAGCAACAGGGGGCCCACGAGGGTGGAGGGCGCGCCTGGTGGGGGTAGGCGCGCCCCCCTACCTCGTGGCCTCCTCTTTTGTGTCTTCACGTAGGGTCCATGTCTCCCGGGTCTTGTTTGTTGAGAAAATCATGTTCCCGAAGGTTTCATTCCGTTTGGACTCCGTTTGATATTCCTTTTCGTCGAAACCCTAAAACAGGCAAAAAACAACAATTCTGGGTTGGGCCTTCGGTTAATAGGTTAGTCCCAAAAATAATATAAAAGTGGAAAATAAAGCCGAATAATGTCCAAAACAGTAGATAATATAGCTTGGGGCAATCAAAAATTATAGATATGTTGGAGACATATCAAGCATCCCCAAGCTTAGTTTCTGCTCGTCCTCGAGTAGATAAATGATAAAAACGAAATTTTTGTTGCGGAGTGCTACTTGGCATAATTTTAATGTAATTCTTCTTAATTATGGTATGAATATTCAGATCCGAAAGATTCAAGACAAAAGTTTAATATTGACATAAAAATAATAATACTTCAAGCATACTAACAAAGCAATTATGTCTTCTCAAAATAACATGGCCAAAGAAAGTTATCCCTACAAAATCATATAGTCTGGCTATGCTCCATCTTCACCACACAAAATATTTAAATCATGCACAACCCCGATGACAAGCCAAGCAATTGTTTCATACTTTTGACATTCTCTAACTTTTTCAATCTTCACGCAATACTTGAGCATGAGCCATGGACATAGCTCTATAGGTGGAATAGAATGGTGGTTGTGGAGAAGACAAAAAGGGAGAAGATAGTCTCACATCAACTAGGCGTATCAACAGGCTATGGAAATGCCCATCAATAGATATCAATGTGAGTGAGTAGGGATTGCCATGCAACAGATGCACTAGAGCTATAAGTATATGAAAGCTCACAAAGAAACTAAGTGGGTGTGCATCCAAGTTGCTTGCTCATGAAGACCTAGGGCATTTTGAGGAAGCCCATCATTGGAATATACAAGCCAAGTTCTATAATGAAAAATTCCCACTAGTATATGAAAGTGATAACATAGGAGACTCTCTATCATGAATATCATGGTGCTACTTTGAAACACAAGTCTGGTAAAAGGATAGTAACATTGTCCCTTCTCTCTTTTTCTCTCATTTTTTATTTGGGGCTTTTCTCCCTTTTTATGGCCTCTTTTCTTTCTCTTTTTTTTTCGTCTGGAGTCTCATCCCGACTTGTGGGGGAATCATAGTGTCCATCATCCTTTCCTCACTGGGACAATGCTCTAATAATGATGATCATCACACTTTTATTTTTCTTACAACTCAACAATTACAACTCGATACTTAGAACAAAATATGACTCTATATGAATGCCTCCGACGGTGTACCGGGATATGCAATGAATCAAGAGTGACACGTATGAAAGAATTATGAATGGTGGCTTTGCCACAAAATCGATGTCAACTACATGATCATGCTAAGCAATATGACAATGATGGAGTGTGTCATAATAAACGGAACGGTGGAAAGTTGCATGGCAATATATCTCGGAATGGCTATGGAAATGCCATAATAGGTAGGTATAGTGGCTGTTTTGAGGAAGGTATATGGTGGGTGTATAATACCGGCGAAAGGTGGGCGGTATTAGAGAGGCTAGTAAAGGTGGAAGGGTGAGAGTGCGTATAATCCATGGACTCAACATTAGTCATAAAGAACTCATATACTTATTGCAAAGATCTACAAGTTATCAAAGCAAAGTATTACGCGCATGCTCCTAGTGGGATAGATTGGTAGGAAAAGACCATCGCTCGTCCCCGACCGCCACTCATAAGGAAGACAATCAAAAAATAAATCATGCTCTGACTTCATCACATAACGGTTCACCATACGTGCATGCTACGGGAATCACAAGCTTTAACACAAGTATTTCTCAAATTCACAACAACTCAACTAGCATGACTTTAATATCACCATCTTCATATCTCAAAACAATTATCAAGCATCAAACTTCTCATAGTATTCAACACACTCATAAGAAAGTTTTATTATTAATCTTGTATACCAAGAATATTAGGATTTTAAGCAAATAATCATGCTTTTTAAGACTCTCAAAATAATCTAAGTGAAGCATGAGAGATCAATAGTTTCTATAAAACAAATCTACCACCGTGCTCTAAAAGATATAAGTGAAGTACTAGAGCAAAACTATATAACTCAATAGATATAAGCGAAGCACATAGAGTATTCTAGCAAATTCAAAATCATGTATGGCTCTCTCAAAAGGTGTGTATAGCAAGGATGATTTTGGTAAACTAACAAATAAAGACTCAAATCATACAAGACGCTCCAAGCAAAACACATACCATGTGGTGAATAAAAATATAGCTCCAAGTAAAGTTACCGATAGAAGTAGACGAAAGAGGGGATGCCTTCCGGGGCATCCCCAAGCTTTGGCTTTTAGGTGTCCTTAGATTATATTGGGGGTTCCATGGGAACCCCCAAGATTAGGCTCTTGCCACTCCTTGTTCCATAATCCATCAAATCTTTACCCACAACTTGAAAACTTCACAACACAAAACTTAAATTAGAAAATCTCGCGAGCTCCGTTAGCGAAAGAAAATAAAAGACCACTTCAAGGTACTGTAATATACTCATTATTTATTTATATTGGTGTTATACCTAATGTATTCCAACTTTTATATGGTTTATAAACTATTTTACTAGCCATAGATTCATCAAAATAAGCAAACAACACACGAAAAACAGAATCTGTCAAAAACAGAACAGTCTGTAGTAATCTGTAGCTAGCGCAAGATCTGGAACCCCAAAAATTCTAAAATAAATTTTTGGACGTGAGGAATTTATATATTAATCATATGCAAAAAAAATTAACTAAATATAACTCTCCAAATAAAAATTGCAGTAGTTCTCGTGAGTGCTAAAGTTTCTGTTTTTTACAGCAAGTGTAACAAGACTTTCCCCAAGTCTTCCCAACGGTTCTACTTGGCACAAACACTAATTAAACACAAAAAACACAACCAAAACAGAGGATATATAAATTATTTATTACTAGACAGGAGCAAAAATCAAGGAATAAAAATAAAATTGGGTTGCCTCCCAACAAGCGCTAACGTTTAACGCCCCTAGCTAGGCATAACAAGCAAGGATAGATCTAGGTATTGCCATCTTTGGTAGGCAATCCATAAGTGGCTCTCATAATAGATTCATAAGGTAATTTAATTTTTTTCTAGGAAATTGTTCCATGCCTTTCCTTAATGGAAATTGGAAACTAATATTTCCTTCCTTCATATCAATAATTGCACCAATCGTTCTAAGGAAAGGTCTACCAAGAATAATAGGACATGAAGGATTGGAATCTATGTCAAGAACAATAAAATCTACTGCCACATAATTCCTATTTGCAACATTAAGAACATCATTAATTCTTCTCATAGGTTTCTAAATTGTGGAATCCGCAAGGTGCAAGTTTAGAGAGCAATCATCAAAATCACGGAAACCTAACAAATCACACAAAGTTTTTGGAATCGTGGAAACACTAGCACCCAAATCACATAAAGCATAGAATTCATGATCTTTAATCTTAATTTTAATAGTTTGTTCCCACTCATCATAAAGTTTTCTGGGGATAGAAACTTCCAATTCAAGTTTTTCTTCATAAGATTGCATCAAGGCATCAATGATATGTTTAGTAAACGCTTTATTTTGACTATAAGCGTGAGGAGAATTTAGCACAGATTGTAACAAGGAAATACAATCAATCAAAGATAGTTAAATTCCTTGAAATCCATAATAGTGGGTTTAGCAACATCTAGGGTTTTAATTTCTTCAATCCCACTTTTATCAATTTTAGCATCAAGATCAACAAATTCCGAATTCTTGGAACGCCTTCTAGGTAAAGTTGGATCATATTCAGTCCCATAATTATCGAGATTCATATTGCAAAACAAAGATTTAATAGGGGACACATCAATAACTTTTAGATCTTCATATTTATTTTCATAGGAACTAGAAGAACACGCTCTTATAAAGGCATCTTTCTTAGCACGCATCCTAGCGGTTCTTTCTTTGCACTCATCAATGGAAATTCTCATGGCTTTGAGAGACTCATTGATATCATTCTTAGGAGGAATAGATCTAAGTTTCAAAGAATCAACATCAAGAGAAATTCTATCAGCGTTCCTAGCCAACTCATCAATCTTAAGCAATTTTTCTTCAATCAAAGCATTAAAATTCTTTTGCGACGTAATAAATTCTTTAATATTAGATTCAAAATTATAGGGCATATTATTTTAATTTCCATAAGAATTGTTTTAGGAATTACCATAATTATTAGAGGGATTACTAGGATAAGGCCTAGGATTAAAATTTCCTCTATACGCGTTGTTACCAAAATTGTTCCTACCAACAAAATTCACATCCATAGATTCATTATTATTCTCAATCAAAGTAGACAAGGGCATATCATTAGGATAAGAAGAAACACTCTTGTTAGCAAATAATTTCATAAGTTCATCCATCTTTCCACTCAAAACATTAATTTCTTCTATCGCATGCACCTTTTTATTAGTAGATCTTTCAGTATGCCATTGAGAATAATTAACCATAATATTATCTAGGAGTTTAGTAGCTTCTCCTAAAGTGATTTCCATCAAAGTGCCTCCCGCGGCCGAATCTAAAAGATTTCTAGAAGCAAGATTCAATCCGGCATAAAATTTTTGTATAATCATCCACAAATTTAAACCATGAGTAGGGGAATTATGCATCATTAGTTTCATTCTCTCCCAAGCTTGTGCAACATGTTCATGATCAAGTTGCTTAAAATTCATAATATCGTTTCTAAGAGAGATGATCTTAGCGGGAGGAAAATACTTAGAGATAAAAGCATCTTTGCACTTGTTCCATGAATCAATACTATTTTTAGGCAAAGACGAAAACCAAGCTTTGGCACGATCTCTTAGCGAAAAAGGAAATAGCTTCAATTTAACAATATCATTATCCACATCTTTCTTCTTTTGCATATCACACAAATCAACGAAGCTATTTAGATGGGTAGCGGCATCTTCTCTAGGAAAGCCGAAAAATGAATCTTTCATGACAAGATTCAGCAAAGCAGTATTAATTTCACAAGATTCAGCATCGGTAAGAGGAGCAATCGGAGTGCTAATAAAATCATTGTTTTTGGTATTGGTGAAGTCACACAATTTAGTATTATCTTGAGCCATCGTGACAAGCAAGCAAACTAACACACAAGAAAACAAAAAGCAAGCGGGCAAAAAGAGGCGAATAGAGAAAGAGAGGGAGGATAGAGAGAGAGAGCGAATAAAACGGCAAGGGTGAAGTGGGGGAGACGAAAACGAGAGGCAAATGGCAAATAATGTAATGCGGGAGATAAGGGTATGTGATGGGAACTTGGTATGTTGACTTTTGCATAGACCTCCCCGGCAATGGCACCAGAAATCCTTCTTGCTACCTCTTGAGCAGTGCGTTGGTTTTCCCCGAAGAGGAAGGGATGATGCAGCAAAGTAGCATAAGTATTTCCCTCAGTTTTTGAGAACCAAGGTATCAATCGAGTAGGAGGCTACACGCGAGTCCCTCGTACCTGCACAAAACAAATAAATCCTCGCAACCAACGCGAATAGGGGTTGTCAATCCCTACACGACCACGTACGAGAGTGAGATCTGATAGATATGATAAGATAATATTTTTGGTATTTTTGTGATAAAGATGCAAAGTAAAATAAAGTCAAAGTAAAAAAACAAAGGAAATAACTAAGTAGTAGGAGATTAATATGATAAAGATAGACCCAGGGGCCATAGGTTTCACTAGTGGCTTCTCTCGAGAGCATAAGTATTCTACGGTGGGTGAACGAATTACTGTTGAGCAATTGACAGAATTGAGCATAGTTATGAGAATATCTAGGTATGATCATGTATATAGGCATCACGTCCGAGACAAGTAGACCGACTCCTGCCTGCATCTACTACTATTACTCCACTCATCGACCGCTAGCCAGCATGCATCTAGAGTATTAAGTTAAAACAGAGTAACGCCTTAAGAAAGATGACATGATGTAGAGGGATAGACTCATGCAATATGATGAAAACCCCATCTTGTTATCCTCGATGGCAACAATACAATACGTGCCTTGCTGCCCCTACTGTCACTGGGAAAGTACACCGCAAGATTGAACCCAAAGCTAAGCACTTCTCCCATTGCAAGAAAGATCAATCTAGTAGGCCAAACCAAACTGATAATTCGAGGAGACTTGCAAAGATAACCAATCATACATAAAAGAATTCAGAGAAGATTCAAATATTGTTCATAGATAGACTTGATCATAAACCCACAATTCATCGGTCTCAACAAACACACCGCAAAAACAAGATTACATCGAATAGTTCTCCACAAGAGAGGGGGAGAACATTGTATTGAGATCCAAAAAGAGAGAAGAAGCCATCTAGATACTAACTATGGACCCATAGGTCTGAGGTAAACTACTCACACTTCATAGGAAGGGCTATAGTGTTGATGTAGAAGCCCTCCGTGATCGATGCCCCCTCCGGCGGAGCTCCGGAACTGGCCCCAAGATGGGATCTCGTGGATACAGAATGTTGCGGCGGTGGAATTAGGTTTTTGGCTTCGTATCTGATCATTTGGAGGTACGTAGGTATATATATAGGAGGAAGGAGTGCGTTGGTGGAGCAACAGGGGGCCCACGATGGTGGAGGGCGCGCCTGGTGGGGGTAGGTGCGCCCCCTACCTTGTGGCCTCCTCTTTTGTGTCTTCACGTAGGGTCCAAGTCTCCCAGGTCTTGTTTGTTGAGAAAATCACGTTCCCGAAGGTTTCATTCCGTTTGGACTCCGTTTCATATTCCTTTTCTTCGAAACCCTAAAACAGGCAAAAAAACAGCAATTCTGGGCTGGGCCTCCAGTTAATAGGTTAGTCCCAGAAATAATATAAAAGTGATAAATAAAGCCCAATAATGTCCAAAACAATAGATAATATAGCATGGAGCAATCAAAAATTATAGATACGTTGGAGACGTATCAACCATGCACATGTTTGTGATGGAGACTAAGATTAGCTAGTCATATACATATAGGGGGGACTGCGTGTGCCTACAATTGAGTGAGAGACCATCATAGTTGGCTAGCTGGGCATGAGATTGTGTGTGTGTGTATGCGTGTGAGATGAAGAGAGATAGAGTTTTAGATGGGCCTATCGAGTGCGAGTGAGATATGCATGTGTATGTGTTACCCAGGTAGACGGAGAGTTTGGGAGAGAGGGGGAGAGCTCCGAGACGACAGAGTGGTGCGTGAGAGAGTTACGGGCAACGAGACAAGGAATTTGTGTGCGTACGATGAGTGCACCCAAGATATCTAGCTTGGACTAGAGAATCATACATAGTGTGCGAGAGAGACCTATAGATGGAGTATATATGCATGCGAACTAGAAAGACCCCCCCACGCACACACACAAAAACAGAGAGAGATGGAGAGAAAGAGAGAGGACCAACAAGGTTTGTGTGTTGGATGCGTGTGATGGAATTGAAGATTGTTGGCGAGAGAGAGAGAGAGAGAGAGAGCATGAGTCCGGGAGAGGGGGAGGTCACGTTTTATGCATCAAAGACTGGTATAAACCATGTTTCGATATAAACTTGCATTCAAATATTTAAATTGGAGAACGTGTTTTCTGCAATCCACACATAAACGGATATATGCGTATATCAAACAAGTTCATTAATTTGACTTTCAACATGTTCGTGGAGTACTATAATACTGTACAACATGCTATTCGATTGAGGTGTTCAATTTTGGATTTAGTTCACTATTTTGACCTGGTGAACGAGCTATTTCATTGAATCGAGATATTTCATTTTGGGTTTGATTCCCGTTTTTGAGTGGGTCAACTATTTGTCATATAGTAAATCGCTAGCAACAAGCATGTAAAAACACATTACACCCGAGCATCATCTCTCCATCTAAAAAAGAAGTGGCAAGCTAATATTTCTAAATTTGATTCGACTCCCAAATTTTGAACGAACTGTTAAACATCCTATGCTCGGTGGAATTCGCCCGAGCAAATAAATGGGAGACGCGAAATTACCGTCCTATGTGGGAGACGCATTAATTGGCCCGTTGTGCATCGAGGGTAGGTTCGTAACTTCATCCAAGCGCGCCTTCTCCTCGGCAGAAATGACATGTGCCGAATAATTCATAAACCATGGTCGGCAAAACACACTCTCCTTGCCCGAAATAGCTCGCGCACACTATTTCAAAACACGCTCTCCTTGCCCGAAATCGCTCGCGCCCACTATAGTTCAAAACACGCCCTCCTCGCCCGAAATCGCTCCTGCCCACTTTTGGGGAGAAGCAAAGTTACTCTACTATCCCCGACCCTCAGTACACAGACCCAAGCCGAGAAGCCTAAAGGCAGGGGTAGAACTGTAACTCCCCCTCACATTTTAGATAAATGCGTCCGTAAAACATGGTTCCACTCCCCTCCCAACCCCCCCCCCCATTCATACCTCGTGGGCGCCAAATCACCTTCTCCCCGGAAGCTCCCTTCTCTCGAGCCGTGAAACCTCAGCCCCTGCTCGATGGCGCCCCCCACCGCACCAATTTCACAGCCGCCCTCTTCCCTAATGCCGGACACGTTGTCCATTTGCGGTCGTGCACTGGGTCGTGGGCCTCTTACTCCGTGCTGCTGGAGCTGCCTCGACGACAGCTGCGTGAACCATACCAGAGCCAATTCACCCCCGCAGTTGTTCACGGCGTCGGAGCGGCTCCAACTTCGGATCCGTCCAGAGTCCCGGCGTTGCTTCCCCGTAGCCGTCGACCATCGCAACATCGTTGTTTCCTTGCTGCCGGTGGCCACCGCAACCGCGTCGGCCTCACCGACTCGGCAGCTGGACCTGCCTACTTCACCATGCCGCCAGATAGGTCGCACCCTCATCTCAAATCAATTTATTTAGGCATTAGTTGTCTGAATTTTTATTCTGGGCCAATCGATTCTATAGGATCGAAAGTATGTCTAGAGGGGGGGTGATTAGACTACTTGACCAAATAAAACTTAACCTTTTCCCAATTTTAGTTCTTGGCAGATTTTAACTATCTTAGGACAAGTCAAGAAATCATCACACAATTCAAGCAAGCATGCAAAGAGTATATTGGCAGCGGAAAGTAAAGCATGCAACTTGCAAGAATATAAAGGGAAGGGTTTTGAGGATTCAAACGCAATTGGAGACACGGATGTTTTTCCCGTGGTTCGGATAGGTGGTGCTTTCCTACATCCACGTTGATGGAGACTTCAACCCACGAAGGGTAACGGTTGCGCGAGTCCACGGAGGGCTCCACCCACGAAGGGTCCACGAAGAAGCAACCTTGTCTATCCCACCATGGCCATCACCCACGAAGGACTTGCCTCACTAGCAGTAGATCTTCACGAAGTAGACGATCTCCTTGCCCTTACAAACTCCTTGGTTCAACTCCACAATCTTGTCGGAGGCTCCCAAGTGACACCTAGCCAATCTAGGAGACACCACTCTCCAAGAAGTAACAAATGGTGTGTTGATGATGAACTCCTTGCTCTTGTGCTTCAAATGATAGTCTCCCCAACACTCAACTCTCTCTCATAGGATTTGGATCTGGTGGAAAGAAGATTTGAGTGGAAAGCAACTTGGGGAAGGCTAGAGATCAAGATTCATATGGTTGGAATGGAATATCTTGGTCTCAACACATGAGTAGGTGGTTCTCTCTCAGAACATATGAGTTGGAATGGTGTACGTGTTCTGATGGCTCTCTCCACGAGTGAAGAGGAGGTGGAGGGGTATATATAGCCTCCACACAAAATCCAACCGTTACACACAATTTACCAATCTCGGTGGGACCGAATAAACAAACTCGGTCGGACCGAAATAGTAAACCTAGTGACCGTTAGGAATTTCGGTGGGACTGACATGCAACTCGGTAGGACCGATTCGGTTAGGGTTTGGGCATAACGTAATCTCGGTGAGACCGATTGCACAAACTCGGTGAGACCGACTTTGGCAATAAGCTAACCATAGAGTTGGTCAGGCAAACTCAGTGGGACCGATTCGCTCTTTCGGTGAGACCGAAAAGTTACAAGAAGGAAACATAGAGTTTACATTGCAATCTCGGTGGGACCGATTCGCTCTTTCGGTGAGACCGAAAAAGTTACGAAAGGGAAACAGAGAGTTTGCAATCCCATCTCGGTGAGACTGAGATCCTTATCGGTAGGACCGAATTGCTAGGGTTTGGCAGTGGCAAATGACAAGTGAAACTCGGTGGCGCCGGATTGAAAGAATCGGTATGACCGAGTTTGGCTTAGGGTTTAGGTCATTTGTGGCTATGGAAAAATGGTTGAGGATTTTGGAGCATATCACCAAGCACATAAAGCAAGAGGCTCATTAAGCAACACCTCATCCCTCCTTGATAGTATTGTCTTTTCCTAAAGACTCAATGTGATCTTGGATCACTAAAATATAAAATGAAGAGTCTTGAACTTTTGAGCTTGAGCCAATTCTTTGTCCTTAGCATTTTGAGGGTTCCACTTTCACATCCATGCCATGCCAATCATTGAGCTTTCCTGAAATAATCATCTTGAAATAGCATTAGCTCAATGAGCTATATGTTGTTATGAATTACCAAAACCACCTAGGGATAGTTGCACTTTCAGATTCCCAATGGGAAGCAGCACCCCTCGAGGCGGCGAAGCTCCTAGGCTACCGGTTGGCTGGTGTCTAACGTAAGGGTGCAGGGCCGCAAGTTCGCCATGGAAGCAGCGCTTAGATGGCTATCTTAGAGTTGCATGGGTTCAAGGTACTGCCGCCGCCGGATCTGGATGACGGAGAGTCTTTGTGGATTGGCCCGGGGGCGGCGCAACCACGGCAGTGCGGTGGGCGGGGAGCGGGGTTTTGACCGGGGCCACGGATGGCGGAGGCAAGCTGCTCTGCCGTTGGTCGCTGGCTCTTCGGGGAAGATTCCTAACAGTGTCAGCCGGGAGGCACAAGACGGCCATCAAGCCATCCGGCGTAGATCGTACAGTACCAAAATAAAATAAAATCGGGTGACCCAAATTTAGTTTAAGATAGTGATCACCCACTAAGAGATCACCAGCAAGGTATGGCCATCGTGTGACCACTCTCGTACCTTGTTGTTGATCTCTTAGTGTATTTCTTCATATCAAAGAGATGTGTCGTTCTTAACATTATGCGTTATCTGCATCTTCAGCCACACCGTCTTCCGACTCACCGCAGCTGCTCCAACAAGGGAAGCATACACCAGAAGGGAGCCATAGTCCCCACTCAACAGTTCCCTGCATCGAATGCGCATGCCCGACATGGACAGCCACAACAATTGTAGGGCCATCGACAAGTCAGCACATGATGCTCACTCCTATGGATGGCGGCCAGATAGGTTGTACCCTCATCTTACTTGTGTGCAACATTTATGGCTTTGTTATTCATCTAAGCATGGAAAATAGATTATCACATTTCACTGTATATTCATGCTGATCTCTTACGGGTCTTGTTCAGGAGTTAACGATGTTCCATAGTTCAGCTAAGATACTTGTTCTTTAGGTAACGTTGTTCCATAGTTATCATCCATCGGCCAATGCTATCCCACAGGCTGGTGATTGTAGTATTATACCACTTCTAGTATTACCTATGTTGTTCTTTAATACCTTTGTGTGCCATCTGGTTAATCTCGAGTACAAACGATACATATTCTGTAGCTTTCATCTGTGTTCTCCCTTTAGTTTTTGAGACCTATTGCTGCTAGTTAACCCCAATCCTACTATTTATGTCGTCTCCTATAGGCACTCATTACATAAATCTAACTACTAGTTGTCTTCTATGCATGTCAGATATAATTGCACACACTGATATATCCACAAGAACCTCGCGGAGCAATGTAAAGGCCAATAAACTTGATGTCAATGATACCCAATATGATGGAACATGTAAAGGCAGTTCTTCAGAAAACTTGCAGAAAGATGTTGAATCCTCTTCACCCCACAAGGTCCTTGCTCTAACTTGGCCCGTGATATGGGTACAACATGCATATAATGTCCTGGAGTGTATCTACTCTGTTGCAATGCCATGTGCTTAGCATGCTGATCATGCATGTAAATATGTCATGCCTTCTTGTTTTTCAGTACCTATTCCATTCATGATAACATGTTTTCAAATTCAAGTACTGTCATTCTACTGTATCGCAATGCCATCTACTTAATTTGGACATCATGCTTCTGAATATCTTATGCATTGTTATTCATTAGTACGTACTTCATCTGTCTACCATACCATATATTTTTACATTGTAGTGTTGTTCTAGTGCTCTGTTGCAATGCCATCTTAGTTTCCCAATCATACACGTGTATGTTGCCTTAGTTTTTTTTCTGTACGTATTCTGCTAGCATACAGTTTTACATTCAACTAGTGTTTTTTTACTGTGTTGTCCTGCCGTATCCCTAGCTCTTACACCATACTCCCTCTGTCCGGATTACATGTTGCCGAAATGGATAAAATAGGATGTATCTAGAACTGAAATATGCCTAGACCCATCCATTTTTTCCAGATGGAGGGAATACATGTCAATATGCCATGCCTTTCTATTCTTCAGTACCTATTCCATCTCTCTGTCGTAGCATGTTTTATAATTGAAACACCATTCTTCTATACAAGGCATGCAAGGGGAATACGACTATGTTAGAATCTAAAGGGTTACAAACCAGGTCTTTGCAAAAGATCCAAACACCAGGAGATAATAAACCAACTCCAGTTTTTATAGATACTGCTCCAGCACAGAGAAAACCAACTCCTACTGATAATAAGCAGATTCCAGTGGCCAAAGAACTAGTCCGCTCCAATCCAGCAAAAATATGTCAACTCCATTCAAAGAAGCGTGTGTTTATCCTTGCATCATGGAATTTTATAGCATGTTGATCATATTTTCTACATGTTTCTTACCCATCTCTCTTTTAGAAAATAAGCTTAACAGATAGAAGAATTTCTGCACTGGTATCGTCTGTGAGGAAAGATTCTTGCAGGAATTCTCTGTACTCCAATGCAGATGTAAGTACCTATTGTATATCACTATATTTTTACATCAGCATGTATTTTGTTAATCGGCGTGAATCCAACCTTTATCTGATCTAAATTTAGTTGTAGCAAAATGTATGATTAAAGGCCACAATGTTGATTTTTGTAAGGAAAACGGTCTGGTAGTTTTGCATCCTGAGCTGCATGAGTGTACTATCTCATATCAGCGGGTTTGATTACTTTGGTTCTGCAATGGGTTTTCAGTGTTTTTTTACTGTGTTGTCCTGTTGTATCCCTATATCTTACATCATACTCCCTTCGTCCGGATTACATGTCGCAGAAATGGATAAAACTGGATGTATCTAGAACTGAATACGCCTAGACCCATCCATTTATTTCAGGATGGAGGGAATACATGTCAATATGTCATGCCTTTCTATTCTACAGTACCTATTCCATCTCTGTTGTAGCATGTTTTATAATTGAAGCACCATTCTTCTATATAAGGCATACAAGGGGAAGACGGCTATGTTAGAATCTGAAGGGTTACAAACCAGGTCTTTGCAAAAGATCCAAACACCGGGAGATAATAAACCAACTCCATTTTTCATAGATACTGCTCCAGCACAGAGAAACCCAACTCCCACTGATAATAAGCAGATTCCAGTGGCCAAAGAACTAGTCCGCTCCAGTCCAGCAAAAGAATGTCAACTCCATTCTAAGAAGCGTGTGCGTATCCTCGCATCATGAAATTTTATAGCATTCTGATCATATTTTCTACATGTTTATTACCCATCTCTCTTTTAGAAAATAAGGTTAAATGATAGAAGATTTCCTTCATTGGGATTGTATTCGAGGAAAATATCTTGCGGGAATTCTCTGTGCTCCAATGCTGATGTAAGTACCTGTTGTATATCACTATATTTTTACAACAGCATGTGTTTTGTTAATCGACGTGAATCCAACCTTTATCTGATCTAAAATTAGTTGTAGCAAAATGTTAAAGGCGCCAATGTTGATTTTTGTAAAGAAAACTGCCTGGTAGTTTTGCATACTGAGCTGCATGAGTGTACTATCTCATATCATGCACATTACTGAATTGTAGTGCTGCTCTGGTTTCCCATTCATTCATTGTGTCAATGTTGCTTTCGTATTACCTTACCTGGCTGATGATAGCTGTGCCATATTGTGTTAATTTGGTGTTGGCTAGTTTCCCAAACGTTTGATGTGCCAATGTTGCTTTCCTATTATCTGACTTGGCCAATGATAGCAATGCTAGTGTCTTAATTTGGTGCAGGCTGCTGAAGATAAGAAGACAAACTCTGAAAATAGCAAGGCAACCCCGTTGTTTCTTTCCAATAAATCTAGGCCAGGTAATATGCCAATAACTCATGATTAATCTGTTTGGTTCCCCTCCTAATTTATGTTATGATGCAGTGGTCGAGACACTCTCCACTATCAATAATACAAGCCTGCCAAAATCGCCATCTGAATCTGTTCAGTATCCTATGTCTCGAATGCAACGGAAAAAATGTATGTTGGTGAACCAATTAATGGCTGAAGGAATGATGGAAATGGTGGAGGAATCAGAGGTGCAGAGTCATGCGACACAACAACTGATCAATGCTTTCAGAGACAATGTAGCAAAGCAGCAAAAACTTGCCCACATGCTTATGGGCATCATCCGTGCTGAGGTTGCAGATTGTGACATTGTAGATCGTTAGGTTCTGTTCATTTATTTGCCCAGGCATCAATCTTTGATTTCCCATTGGATGTAATTTCCTGTAATATATGCTGGATGTGCAATGTTTTTCCCTGTATGACGTACCTTTGCTTGATCGGTTTTGGTCCTGTGCATAATTGCTCCTCGTAATGGGCTCAAATTATCTAATTTGGCCTAAAGACATGTACGAACTTTAGTGGGACCATTAAGTTAATGGGCCGTTACCAGGCCGAAAGTTAATGGTTGGCCCTCTTAACTCCCGGGTCGTTAACAGGCTGACATCGAAGCGGGCAACAGGTGGGCCCAATTGATTTCATGGGCCGTTAACATGCCGTTACTAAGTTCGGGCTACATATGGCCCAACTATACTGTGGGCCTTTCGCTGGCCGAAAGAGACAATAGGCTTGTACTAGACCATGAAAAGCATGGGCCGCTAAGAGGTCGAAAGTCAGGTCGTATTGTAAATGGCCCAACTATGTTGTGGGACTTTAGCAGGCCGAAAGAGAAACTGGGCTGGTATTGGACCATGAAGGGCATGGGCCGTTAAAAGGCCAAAACTCAGGTCCGACTACAAATGGCCCAACTCATTTATGGTCCGTTAACAGGCTGAAAGGCACACAGGGCCGGGAATTCGCCCAACACTTAAATGGGTCACTAAAAGGCCAAAACTTAGGTCTAACTACAAATGGCCCAACAGATATATGGGCCGTCACCAGGCTGAAAGACACACCGAGCCGGAAATTGGCCCAACACTTAAATGGGTCGCTAAAAGGCCGAAAGATGTACATCGTGAAAATTGGCCCATCCACTGAATGGGCCGTTAACAGGCCGAAATCTCATCGGGCCGATATTGAGCCCAAATATATAGCGGGCTGTTAACGGGCTCGAACTAACGATGGGTTGCAATGGTGTCAAATCTTAACGGGCCGTTGACGGGCCAAATTGGCACATCTCGTATGGGTCGTGGGCTTAAATGGACCTGACACAAGGAGGCCTTATATGGGCCGGCCTGCTATTTTTTACTCGGCCGACCTTTTTCACCAGAGGTGGCCCATAGTCGCCTCTTGTCCAATGAGTGGATGACATCTATCCCAACGGTGAGGCAACACGTGTTTCCTCCGGCCAATGATGATTTTACACGTGGAAAATCCCCATTGGTCCAGGCTGTTAATGGGTTATTGGATCCAAAACTAGACCCGATAGCTTAACGGCGTTCCGTTACAGTGGATGCCACATGTCGGTCACCCTTGACGAAAGCACTTTTGTGATGGGCGATTTATCATTATGGAAGTGGACACTTCCGTGATGATAATTTTGGTAATGTCATGGAACACTTCTACGACAGCACAGGTATGACTATCTTCATTCTGTCATAAAATTGTCATGGATGTACATGCATGACAGAAAACGTGACCTACTGTGACAAACACGTATCATCACGGAAGTGTTTTTTTTGTAGTGTTGCCAGTAACAAGATTGAACTAGGTATTGAGATACCGACGATCTAATCTCGGGCAAGTAACATACCGATGACAAAGGGAACAGCGTATGTTGTTATGTGGTTTGACCGATAAAGATCTTCGTAGAATATGTAGGAATCAATATGAGCATCCAAGTTCCGCTATTGGTTATTGACCGGAGATGAGTCTCCGTCATGTCTACCTAGTTCTCGAACCTGTCGGGTCCGCACGCTTAACGTTCGGTGATGATCGGTATTATGAGTTTATCTGTTTTGATGTACCTAAGGTTGTTCGGAGTCCCGGATGTGATCACGGGCATGACAAGGAGTCTCGAAATGGTCGAGACATAAAGATCGATATATTGGAAGCCTATGTTTGGACATCGGAATGGTTCCGGATGAGTTCGGGCATTTACCGGAGTACCAGGGGTTACCGAACCCCCCCCCCCCCCCCCCCGCGCGCGGAAGTATATGGGCCTTATTGGGCCTTAGTGGAAAGAGAGAGGGGAAGCCATGGCAGGCCGCGCGCTCCCTCCCCCTTGGGTCCGAATTGGACTAGGGAAGGGGGGCGGCGCCCCCCTTTCCTTCTCCATCTTTCCTCCTTCCTTCCTCTCCTACTCCAACCAGGGAAAGGGGGGAATCCTACTCTCGGGTGGGAGTAGGAGTCCCCCTAGGGCGCGCCATAGAGAGGGCCGGCCCTCCCCTCCTCCACTCCTTTATATACGGGCGAGGGGGCACCCCATAGACACACGAGTTGATCTCTTAGCCGTGTGCGGTGCACCCCTCCATAAATTTCCACCTCGGTCATATCGTTGTAGTGCTTAGGCGAAGCCCTGCGTCGGTAACTTCATCATCACCGTCATCACGACGTCGTGATGACGAAGCTCTCCCCCGACACTCAGCTGGATCTAGAGTTCGTGGGACGTCACAAAGCTGAACGTGTGCAGATCGCGGTGGTGCCGTACCTTTGGTGCTAGGATCGGTCGGATCGTGAAGACGTACGACTACATCAACTGTGTTGTCATAACGCTTCCGCTTACGGTCTTCAAGGGTACATGGACAACACTCTCCCCTCTTGTTGCTATGCATCACCTAGATGGATCTTGCGTGTGCATAGGATTTTTTTTTGAAATTACGGTATTCCCCAATAGTGGTATCAGAGCCAGGTCTATGCGTAGATGTTATATGCATCAGTAGAACACAAAAGAGTTGCGGGCTGATAACCCACAAGTATAGGGGATCACGACAGTTTTCGAGGGTAGAGTATTCAACCAAAATTTATTAATTCGACACAAGGAGAGCCAAGGAATATTCTCAAGTATTAGCAGCTGAGTTGTCAATTCAACCACACCTGGAAACTTAATATATGCAGCAAAGTGTTTAGTAGCAAAGTAATATGATAGTAGTGGTAACGGTAGCAAAAGTAATATTTTTGGTGTTTTATAGTGATGATAACAATAGCAACGGAAAAGTAAATAAGCGAAGAACAATATATGGAAAGCTCGTAGGCAATGGATCAGTGGAATTATGCCGGATGCAATCGATCATGTAATAATCATAACCTAGGGTGACACAGAACTAGCTCTAGTTCATAAATGTAATGTAGGCATGTATTCCGAATATAGTCATACGTGCTTATGGAAAAGAACTTGCATGACATCTTTTGTCCTACCCTCCCGTGGCAGTGGGGTCCTATTGGAAACTAAGGGATATTAAGGCCTCCTTTTAATAGAGTACCGGACCAAAGCATTAACACATAGTGAATACAGGGACTCCTCAAACTACGGTCATCACCGGGAGTGGTCCTGATTATTATTACTTCGGGGTTGCCAGATCATAACACATAGTAGGTGACTATAGACTTGCAAGATAGGATCAAGAACTCTCATATAATGATGAAAACATAATAGGTTCAGATCTGAAATCATGGCACTCGGGCCCTAGTGACAAGCATTAAGCATAGCAAAGTCATAGCAACATCAATCTCAGAACATAGTGGATACTAGGGATCAAACCCTAACAAAACTAACTCGATTACATGATAAATCTCATCCAACCCATCACCGTCCAGCAAGCCTATGATGGAACTACTCATGCATGGCAGTGAGCATCATGAAATTGGTGATGGAGGATGGTTGATGATGACGATGGCGACGGATTCCCCTCTCCGGAGCCCCGAACGGACTCCACATCAGCCCTTTCGAGAGAGTTTAGGGCTTGGCGGTGGCTCCGTATCGTAAAACGCGATGAATCCTTCTCTCCGGGTTTTTTCTCGCCGAAAGTGAATATATAGAGTCAGGTTGAGGTCGGTGGAGCGTCAGGGGGCCCACGAGGCAGGGGGCGCGCCCCCACCCTCGTGGATAGGTGGAGGCCCCCCTGACGTGGATCTTCCTTCCAGTATTTTTTATATATTCCAAAATAATTCTCCGTTGATTTTTAGGTCATTCCGAGAACTTTTATTTGTGCACAAAAATAACGCCATGGCAATTCTGCTGAAAACAACATTAGTCCAGGTTAGTTCCATTTGAATCATGCAAGTTAGAGTCCAAAACAAGGGCAAAAGTGTTTGGAAAAGTAGATACGACGGAGACGTATCAACTCCCCCAAGCTTAAACCTTTGCTTGTCCTCAAGCAATTCAGTTGATAAACTGAAAGTGATAAAGAAAAACTTTTACAAACTCTGTTTGCTCTTGTTGTTGTAAATATGTAAAGCCAGCATTCAAGTTTTCAGCAAAGATTATGAACTAACCATATTCACTGTAACATTTAGGTCTCATGTTTACTCATATCAATGACATAATCAACTAGCGAGCAATAATAATAAATCTCGGATGACAACACTTTCTCAAAACAATCATGATAAGATATAACAGGATGGTATCTCGCTAGCCCTTTCTGAGACCGCAAAACATAAATGTAGAGCACCTTTAAAGATCAAGGACTGGCTAGACATTGTAATTCATGGTAAAAGAGATCCAGTCAAGTCATACTCAATGTAAACTAATAGTAATGAATGCAAATGACAGTGGTGCTCTCCAACTGGTGCTTTTTAATAAGAGGATGATGAATCAACATAAAAGTAAATGGATAGGCCCTTCGCAGAGGGAAGCAGGGATTTGTATATGTGCCAGAGCTCGGTTTTGAAATAGATAAGAATAATATTTTGAGTGGTATACTTTCATTGTCAACATAACAACCAAGAGATGGCGATATCTTCCATGCTACACACATTATAGGTGGTCCCAAACAGAATGGTAAAGTTTATACTCCCCCTCCACCAACAAGCATCAATCCATGGCTTGCTCGAAACAACGAGTGCCTCCAACTAACAACAGTCCCAGGGGAGTTTTATTTGTAGTTATTTTGATTTGATTTGCATAAAGCATGGGACTGGGCATCTAGGTGACCAGCCCTGTTCTCGTGAGTGAGGAGCAGAGTCCACTCCTCTTGAGAATAACCCGCCTAACATGGAAGATACGGACAACCCTAGTTGATATATGAGCTATTCGAGCATACAAAACAGAATGTTTATTTGAAGGTTTAGAGTTTGGCACATACAAATTTACTTGGAACAGCAGGTAGATACCATATATAGGTAGGTATGGTGGACTCATATGGAATAACTTTGGGGTTTATGGAATTGGATGCACAAGCAGTATTCCCGCTTAGTACAGGTGAAGGCTAGCAAAATACTGGGAAGCGACCACCTAGAGAGCGACAACAGTCATGAACATGTATTTAAATTAATCAACACCGAGTGCAAGCATGAGTATGATATAATGCACCATGAACATAAATATCGTAGAGGCTATGTTGATTTTGTTTCAACTACATGTGTGAACATCTGCCAAGTCAAGCCACTCGAATCGTTCAAAAGAGGATACCACCCTATCATACCACATCACAACCATTTTAATAGCATGTTGGCACGCAAGGTAAACCATTATAAGCTCCTAGCTAATTAAGCATGGCATAAGCAACTACAATCTCTAATTTTCATTGCAAACATGTTTATTCATAATAGGCTGAATCAGGAACGATGAACTAACCATATTTACAACAAAAAAGAGGTCGAGTTCATACCAGCTTTTCTCATCTCAATAAGTTCATCATATAATCATCATTATTGCCTTTCACTTGCATGACCGAATAGTGTGGATAATAATAATAGTGCACGTGCATTGGACTAAGCTGGAATCTACAAGCATTCAATTCAAGAGAGAAGACAAGGTAATATGGGCTCTTGTTAGATCAACAATAATGCATATGAGAGCCACTTTAACATTTTAATCATGGTCTTCTCCTCTCGACCCCCAAAGAACAAGAAAAGAAATAAAACTATTTACACGGGAAAGCTCCCAACAAGCAAAAGAAGAACGAGAAATCTTTTTGGGTTTTCTTTTTAGTTACTACTACAAGCATGGAAAGTAAACTAATTAAAAGCTACAACTAATTTTTTGTTTTTCTTAAGGTTTATCAAACACACAAGAGGAAAGCATAATAAGGAAAATAAACTAGCATGGATGATACAATGAAAAAGTATGAGCACCGACAGCTAGCAATGAGTGTGTGAACATGAATGTAATGTCGGTGAGAAATACATACTCCCCCAAGCTTAGGCTGTTGGCCTAAGTTGGTCTATGGCCACGGCTGGCCTGGCGGATATCCAAAGTTGTAGCTGGGGTCGTATTGAGACGCAGCAGCTATTGCCTCATGAGCTGCCGCTTGGAGACGGGCTTTCTCCGTCCTCCTCTTATACTCGTCCGCCTCCTCCCTGGTGATAACATATCTCCCTTTTGCCTGAGAGTCAAAGAAAGCAAGAGCAAGGAGAGCGACGTGATAGGTGCGTCGTCTGTCAAAGATTAGTCGGTATTGAAGGAACTCATCGTTCATCTCAACAAACTGATGACGAACCATGGCCTCATAATCTAAATAAACAGGAGGCAACTCCATATCATACCCACGTATGGGTATATCAAGAAAATTAGCTAGACGGGTTGCATAAATTCCACCAAAGAAATCTCCATTAAATCTACTAATATGCAACCTACGTGCAACAATGGCTCCCAAATTATAATGTTTATCTCCTAATATAGCACTCCTGAGAACACTAAGGTCAGGGACACACATGTGACATGCTTCATCCTTACCATTTATGCACCTACCTATGAAGAGAGCAAAATAATGTATAGCAGGAAAATGAATGCTCCCTATGGTAGCTTGTGTTATATCTCTAGATTCCCCCACAGTTATACTAGCAAGAAAATCTCTAAACTCAGATTTGCGAGGCTCACTAGTGCTGCCCCATTGTGGAAGTTTCCAAGCAGTATTAAAATCCTCTAAGTCCATAGTATAAGAATTTTTATAAAGATCAAATAGGACAGTTCGAGAATTGCATGATGATGAAAATTCATACCTTCCCACAAAGGAATCGGTGAGATAGTGGTATTGGCGGCACTTATCTGCCTCGAAGCTCTCAAGATCAGCATTACGCACATATGCGTTAAATTCTTCCTTGATTCCTGCTCGATCCATAAAGTCCTCTGAAGGCCATTCACAAGCCCGCACTTGAGCCTCCCTCGGTGGTTCATCGTCGGCATCGCGTATTGTGAGCCTGGGTCCTTGCTTCCTTGAAGGACAACCTTGGTACATTTTCCTAAACATATTTCTTCCTCTGAAAAATTTCTGAAATTTTAGTAACTTCAAAATAAAAGTGAAGCAAACTCAACAATATTGATAGCAACTACTCCTAGAAGTGCCTAGAGGCAATATCATGCATCAAAACTACTTTTGACCACATAAATTTGATATGCAAGCTCAAGAACAGGGTCACCTAAGCAGCAAAAATATGCGATGAATAAAGCACTAGAACAAAAACTAATTGGACCATTGGAGGAGTCACATACCAAGGAACAATCCCCCAAAGCAGTTTTTTGAATAGAGCTTTGAGCAAGGAGATCGAAATTGGCAGCAAAATGAGCTTGGACTCGGGTTTGAGCTGGTTAGTGATGTTTGTGGGAGGAAGAAGGAGTGTGTGGTAGCTGGAATAAGTGGAGGGGAGCCACCGTGGGCCCACGAGGCAGGGGGCGCGCCCAGGGGTAGGGCGGGCCCTCCACCCTCGTGGTCGGGTGCTTGCTCCCCCTACTGTGTTTTCAGTGCCAGATATTCTCAAATATTCTAGAAAAAATCATAATAATTTTCAGGGCATTTGGAGAACTTTTATTTTCGGGGTATTTTTTATTGCATTGATAATTTAGAAAACAGACATAATATACTATTTTTCTTTATTTCAACTAAATAACAGAAAGTAAAAAGAGGGTACAGAGAGTTGTGTTTTCTAAATTCATCCATCTCATGCTTATCAAAAGGAATCAACTAACAAGGTTGATCAGGTCTTGTTAACAAACTCATTCCGAATAACATGGAACCGGAGAATTTTTGAATAACACTAGGTTACCTCAACGGGGATATGCACATCCCCAACAATAAGAATATCATATTTCTTCTTGACAGTAGGAAGAGGAAATTCAAAACCTCCAAAATAATTGATGGAGTTTTTCCAATAGAGTTTATACTATGAACTTGAGGTTGTTTCCTCGTAAAGTGTACCGTATGCTCATTGCCATTAACATGAAAAGTGGCATTGCCTTTGGTGCAATCAATAACAGCCCCTGCAGTATTCAAAAAGGGTCTTCCAAGAATAATAGACATACTATCGTCCTCGGGAATATCAAGGATAACAAATAACGTTAAAATAGTAACGTTTGCAACCACCACAGGCACATCCTCACAAATACCGACAGGTATAGCAGTTGATTTATCAGCCATTTGCAAAGATATTTCAGTAGGTGTCAACTTATTCAAATCAAGTCTATGATATAAAGAGAGAGGCATAGCACTAACACCGGCTCCAAGATCACATAAAGCAGTGTTAACATAGTTTCTTTTAATGGAGCATGGTATAGTTGGTACTCCTGGATCTCCAAGTTTCTTTGGAATTCCACCCTTAAAGTATAATTAGCAAGCATAGTGGGAATTTCAGCTTCCGGTATCTTTCTTTTATTTGTAACAATTTCTTTCATATACTTAGCATAAGGATTCATTTTGACCATATCAGTCAAACACATACGCAACAAGATAGGTCTAATCATTTCAGCAAAACGCTCAAAATCCTCATCATCCTTTTTCTTGGATGGATTAGGAGGAAAAGGCATGGGTTTCTGAACCCATGGTTCTCCTGCCTTACCGTGCGTCCTAGCAACAAAGTCTCTCTTATCATAACGTTGATTCTTTGATTGTGGGTTATCAAGATCAACATCAGGTTCAATCTCTACTTCATTGTCATTACTAGGTTGAGCATCAACATGAACATTGTTATTAACACTATCACTAGGTTCATGCTCATTACCAGATTGTGTTTCAGCATCAGAAATAGAGATATCATTAGGATTCACATGTGTGTCAATAACAGGTTCACTAGAAGCATGCAAAGTCCTATCATTTTTCTTTTTCTTCCTTTTAGAAGGACTAGGTGCATCAATATTATTTCTCTGAAAATCTTGCTCAATTCTCTTAGGATGACCCTCAGGATACAAAGGTTCCTAAGTCATTTTACCACCTCTAGTCATAACTCTAACAGCATTATCATTCTTTTTACTATTCAATTCATTGAGCAAATCATTCTGAGCTTTAAGTACTTGTTCTACTTGAGTGATAACCATAGAAGCAAGTTTACTAATAAGTTTAAGTTCACCTTTAACATTAGCCATATAATCACCCAAGTGTTCAAGCATATCAGCATTGCGTTTTAATTCCCTACCAAAATAAGCATTGAAGTTTTCTTGTTTGACCATAAAGTCATCAAACTCATCCAAGCATGGGCTAGCAAACTTAGTAAATGGGATTTCAGCTTTATCATATATATAGAGAGAATTTACCTTTACTACCTGTGTCGGTTTATCAAGACCATGTATTTCTTCAATAGGCGGTAAATTAAGACCATGTATTTCTTCATTAGGAGGTAAATTCTTAACATCTTCAGCTTTAATGCCTTTTTCTTTCATAGATTTCTTTGCCTCTTGCATATCTTCAGGACTGAGAAATAGAATACCCCTATTCTTCGGAGTTGGCTTAGGAGTTGGTTCAGAGATTGGATCAGGAAGTGTCCAATTATTTTCATTAGTCAACATATTATTCAATAGAATTTTAGCTTCATCTCGTGTTCTTTCCCTGAAAACACAACCAGCACAACTATCCAGTTGGTCTCTGGAAGCATCGGTTAGTCCATTATAAAAGATATCAAGTATTTCATTTTTCTTAAGAGGATGATCAGGCAAAGCATTAAGTAATTGGAGAAGCCCCCCCCCCCAAGCTTGTGGGAGACTCTCTTCTTCAATTTGCACAAAATTATATATTTCCCTTACAACAGCTTGTTTCTTATGAGGAGGGAAATATTTAGCAGAGATGTAATAAATCATATCATGGGGACTATGCACACAACCAGGATCAAGAGAATTAAACCATATCTTAGCATCACCCTGTAATGAGAAAGGAAATAATTTAAGGATATGATAATAGCGAGTTTTCTCATCATTAGTGAACAGGGTGGCTATATCATTTAATTTAGTAAGATGTGCCACAACAGTTTCAAATTCATAACCATAGAAAGGATCAGATTCAACTAAAGTAATTATCTCAGGATCAACACAGAAATCATAATCCTTATTGATACGTCTCCGTCGTATCTACTTTTCCAAACACTTTGCCCTTGTTTTGGACTCTAACTTGCATGATTTGAATGGAACTAACCCGGACTGACGTTGTTTTCAGCAAAATTGCCATGGTGTTATTTATGTGCAGAAACAAAAGTTCTCGGAATGACCTGAAACTTCACGGAACATCTTTTTGGAAATAATAAAAAATCCTTGCAAAATATGAAGACCAGGGGCCCACACCCTAGCCATGAGGGTGGGGGACGCGCCCCCCTACCTCATGGCCCCCCTGGAGCTCCTCCGACCTCAACTTCAACTCTATATATTTGCTTTCAGGGAGAAAAAAATTAGAGAGAAGGATTCATCGCGTTTTACGATATGGAGCCGCCGCCAAGCCCTAAAACCTCTCGGGAGGGCTGATCTGGAGTCCGTTCGGGGCTCCGAATAGGGGAATCCATCGCCGTCATCATCATCAACCATCCTCCATCACCAATTTCATGATGCTCACCGTCGTGCGTGAGTAATTCCATCGTATGCTTGCTGGACGATGATGGGTTGGATGATATTTATCATGTAATCGAGTTAGTTTTGTTAGGGTTTGATCCCTAGTATCCACTATGTTCTGAGATTGATGTTGCTATGACTTTGCTATGCTTAATGCTTGTCACTAGGGCCCGAGTGCCATGATTTCAGATCTGAACCCATTATGTTTTCATCAATATATGAGAGTTCTTGATCCTATCTTGCAAGTCTATAGTCACCTACTATGTGTTATGATCCAACAACCCCGAAGTGACAATAATCGGGACCACTCCCGGTGATGATCGTAGTTTGAGGAGTTCATGTATTCACTATGTGTTAATGCTTTGGTCCGGTACTCTATTAAAAGGAGGCCTTAATATCCCTTAGTTTCCGCTAGGACCCCCCTGCCACGGGAGGGTAGGACAAAAGATGTCATGCAAGTTCTTTTCCATAAGCACGTATGACTATATTCGGAATACATGCCTACATTACATTGATGAACTGGAGCTAGTTCTGTGTCACCCTAGGTTATGATTATTACATGATCGATCGCATCAGGCATAATTCTTTATCACCGATCCATTGCCTACGAGCTTTCCATATATTGTTCTTCGCTTATTTACTTTTCCGTTGCTATTGTTATCATCACTATAAAACACCAAAAATATTACTTTTGATACTGTTACCTTTTGCTACCGTTACCACTACTATCATACTCCCTCCGTTCCTTGATATAAAGTGTATAGATTTTTGAGAAAAAGTCCGAAATATAAGGTGTATTACATTACACCACTCATTTGGATAATTTTTGTAGAGATTTGATTACATTTCCTTATCTCGGGCAAGCTCCTCTATTTCCTCATGTCAATTAATCAGGTGTAATCTCGCCCAAAACTTGTGAAATTTTCACTCCACATGCGTTCTTTAATTTCCGTGCCAAAAACTATACACCCTATATCTAGGAACGGAGGGAGTAATACTTTGCTACTAAACACTTTGCTGCAGATATTAAGTTTCCAGGTGTGGTTGAATTGACAACTCAGCTTCTAATACTTGAGAATATTCTTTGGCTCCCCTTGTGTCGAATCAATAAATTTGGGTTGAATACTCTACCCTCGAAAACTGTTGCGATCCCCTATACTTGTGGGTTATCAAGACTATTTTCTGGCGCCATCGCCCGGGAGCATAGCTCTATTCTTTGAGTCACTTGGGATATATATCTGCTTATCATTATGAAGAACTTGAAAGATCCAAGAACCAAGATTTATCCCTCAACTACGAGGGGAGGTAAGGAACTGCCATCTAGCTCTGCACTTGATTCACCTTCTGTTTTGAGTAAGCTTGCGACACCTAAACCTGCTTCTGTTATTAATTCTGATATGTTGCATGTTATTGATGATGCCACTTCTGCTATGCATGATACTTATGATGAAACTACTTCTATGCTTGATACTATTGTGCCACTTGGTGAATTTCTTGATGAATAACTTGCTAGGGTTAGAGAGAATGAAATTATTGAAACTGATAATATTGAAGATAGTGATGATGAAGACTCTCCCCCTAATAAATATGAATTGCCTGTTGTGCCTGAGGGCTATGTTCTGGATGAAGAAACTGCTAGAGCTATTCTTACTTGTATTGATAGAAGTGATCTTAAGAAGTTATTAGCCAAATGGAAGCAGCAATCTCTTAATGCTAGAATGAAACCTGATCCTGCTTTTGCTACTTCACCTATCTATGTTACTGATAAAGATTATGAATTCTCTATTGATCCTGAGATAATTACTTTGGTTGAATCTGATCCTTTTTATGGCTATGAATCTAAAACTGTTGTGGCACATCTTACTAAATTAAATGATATAGCCACCCCGTTCACTAATGATGAGAGAACTCACTACTTTTATATCCTTAAAATATTTCCGTTTTCATTAAAGGGTGATGCTAAGATATGGTTTAATTCTCTAGATCCTGGTTGTGTGCGTAGTCCCTAGGATATGATTTATTACTTATCTGCTAAATATTTCCCTGCTCATACGAAACAAGCTGCTTTAAGGGATATATATAATTTTGTGCAAATTGAAGAAGAGAGTCTCCCACAAGCTTGGGGGAGGCTTCTCCAATTACTTAATGCTTTGCATGATCATCCTCTAAGAAAAATGAAATACTTGATATCTTTTATAATGGACTAACCGATGCTTCCAGAGATTACCTGGATAGTTGTGCTGGTTCTGTTTTTAGGAAAAGAACACCGGATGAAGCTGAAATTCTATTGAATAATATGTTGACTAATGAAAATAATTGGACACTTCCTGATCCAATTCCTGAACCAACTCCTAAGCCAACTCCGAAGAATAGAGGTGTTCTATTTCTCAGTCCTGAAGATATGCAAGAGGCAAAGAAATCCATGAAAGAAAAGGGTATTAAAGCTGAAGATGTTAAGAATTTACCTCCTATTGAAGAAATACATGGTCTTAATTTACCGCATGTCGAAGAAATGCATAATTTTAATCCATCTCCTATTGAAGAAATACATGGTCTTGATAACCCGACACAGGTAGTAAAGGTAAATTCTCTCTATAGATATGATAAAGCTGAAATCCCATTTACTAAGTTTGCTAGCCCATGGTTAGATGAGTTTGATAAATTTATGGTGAAGCAAGAATATTTTAATGCTTATTTTGGTAGACAATTGAAATACAATTCAAATATGCTTGAACACTTGGGTGATTATATGGCTAATGTCAAAGGTGAACTTAAACTTATTAGTAAGCATGCTTCTATGGTTACCACTCAAGTAGAACAAGTATTTAAGGCTCAAAATGATTTGCTCAATGAATTGAATAGTAATAATAATTATTATGATGTTAGAGTGGCTGCTAGAACTGGTAGAATGACTCGGGAACCTTTGTATCCTGAAGGCCACCCTAAGAGAATTGAGCAAGATTCTTAGAGAAATAATATAGATGCACCTAGTCCTTCTAAAAGGAAGAAAAAGAAAAATGATAGGACTTTGCATGCTTCTAGTGAACCTGTTATTGATACACCTGAGAATCCAAATGATATTTCTATTTCTGATGCTGAAACACAATCTGGTAATGAACTTGAAACTAGTGATAATGTTCATGTTGATGCTCAACCTAGCAATGATAATGATATAGAAATTGAACCTGCTATTGATCTTGATAACCCACAATCAAAGAATCAACGTTATGATAAGAGAGACTTTGTTGCTAGGAAACACGGTAAGGAAAGAGAGCCTTGGGTTCAGAAACCCATGCCTTTTCCTCCCAAACCATCCAAGAAAAAGGATGATGATGATTTTGAGCGCTTTGCTGAAATGATTAGGCCTATCTTTTTGCGTATGCGATTAACTAATATGCTCAAAATGAATCCTTATGCTAAGTATATGAAAGAAATTGTTACTAATAAAAGAAAGATACCAGAAGCTAAAATTTCCACCATGCTTGCTAATTATACTTTTAAGGGTGGAATACCAAAGAAACTTGGGGATCCAGGAGTACCCACTATACCATGCTCCATTAAAAGAAACTATGTTAAAACTGCTTTATGTGATCTTGGAGCCGGTGTTAGTGTTATGCCTCTCTCTTTATATCGTAGACTTGATTTGAATAAGTTGACACCTACTGAAATATCCTTGCAAATGGCTGATAAATCAACTGCTATACTTGTTGGTATTTGTGAGGATGTGCCTGTTGTGGTTGCAAACATTACTATTTTAACGGACTTCGTTATTCCTGATATTCCCGAGGACGATAGTATGTCCATTATTCTTGGAAGACCCTTTTTGAATACTGCAGGGGCTATTATTGATTGCAAAAAAGGCAATGTCACTTTTCATGTTAATGGTAATGAGCATACGATACACTTTCCGAGGAAACAACGTCAAGTTCACAATATCAATTCTATTGGAAAAATTCCATCGATTATGTTTGGAGGTTTTGAATTTCCTCTTCCTACTGTCAAGAAGAAATATGATATTCTTATTGTTGGGGATGTGCATATCCCCGTTGAGGTAACCTAGTGTTATTCGAAAATTCTCTGGTTCCATGTTATTCGGAATGAGTTTGTTAACAAGACTTGATCAACCTTGTTAATGGGTTCCTTTTGATGATCATGAGATGGATGAATTTAGGAAACACACCTCTCTGTACCCTCCTTTTACTTTCTGTTATTTATATTAAATAAAATAAAAATAAGTATTTTCCGTCTGTTATCCGAATTATCCGTGCAATATAAAAATACCCCGAAAATAAAATTTCTCCAAATGCCCTAAAATTTAAATATGATTTTTTCTGGGATATTTGAGAATATTTGGCACTAAGAACATAGCGGGGGCATCCACCTGGCCACGAGGGTGGAGGGCGCGCCCCCCTGCCTCATGGGCCCACGGTGGCCCTCCTCCACTTATTCCTGCACCCACACACTCCTTCTTCCTCCCACAAACATGATTATCCAGTTCAAACCTGAGTTCAAGCTCATTTTGCTGCCATTTCCGATCTCCTTGCTCAAAGCACCTCTCACAAAACTGCTTGGGGGATTGTTCCTTGGTATGTGACTCCTCCATTGGTCCAATTAGTTTTTGTTCTAGTGCTTTATTCATCGCAAATTTGTGCTGCCTAGGTGACCATGTTCTTGAGCTTGCATGTCAAATTTATATGGTTCCAAGTAGTTTTGATGCATGATATAGGCTCTAGGCACTTGTAGGAGTAGTTGCTATCAATATTGTTGAGTTTGGTTCACTTTTATTTTTGAAGTTACCAAATATTTTTCAGAAATTTTTCAGAGGAAGAAATATGTTTAGGAAAATGTACCAAGGTGGCTCTTCAAGGAAAAAAGAGCCCAGGCTTGCAATGCGTGATGCTGATGATGAGCCACCAAGGGACGCTCCAGTGCGGCCCTGTGAATGGCCTTCAAAGGACTTTATGGATCGAGCGGAAATCAAGGAAGAATTTAACGCATATTTGCGTAACGCTGATCTTGTGAGCTTCGAGGAGGAAAAGTGCCGCCAGTACCACCATCTCACTAGTTCCTTTGTGAGGAGGTTTGAATTTTCATCTTCATGCAATTCTCCAACTATCATGTTTGATCTTTATGAAAAATCTTATACGATGGACTTAGAGGATTTTACCACTGCTTGCAAACTTCCACAATGGGGTAGTGTCAGGGAACCTCGTTAATCTGAATTTAGAGATTTTCTTTCTAGTATAACTGTGGGGGAATCTAGAGATATAACACAAGCTACCATAGGGAGCATTCACTTTCCTGCTATACATTATTTTGCTCTCTTCATAGGTAGATGCATTAATGGTAAAGATGAGGCATGTCACATGTGTGTCCCTGACCTCAGTATTCTTAGGAGTGCTGTGTTAGGAGATAAATCTTATAATTTGGGAGCCATTGTTGCACGTAGGTTGCATCTTAATAGATTTAATGGAGATTTCTTTGGAGGAATTTATGCAACCCGCTTAGCTGATTTTCTTGGTGTAACCATACGTAATGATGATATTGAATTGCCTCCTGCTTACCTAGACTCTAATGCCATGGTTCACCACCAGTTTGTCAAGAGGAATGAATCACCTCTCCAGTATCGCTTAATCTTTGACAGATGTCGTGTTGTCCGTATTACTCTCCCTGCTCCTGCCTTCTTTGATTATCGGGCAAAAGGAAGACATTTTATTACCAGAGAGGAGGCAGATGAGTATGAGAGGAGGGCGGAGGTAGCTCGCTGCCACGCTGCGGCTCAGGAGGCAATAGCCGCTGCATCGTAGTACGACCCCAACTATTACTATGGATATCCACCAGGACAGCCGTGGCCATAGACCAACTTAGGCCAAAAGCCTAAGCTTGGGGGAGTATGTATTTCTCACCGACATTACATTCATGTTCACACACTCATTGTTAGATGTCGGTGCTCATACTTTTTCATTGTATCATCCATGCTAGTTTATTTCCTTGTTATTCTTTCTTCTTGTGTGTTTAATAAACCTTAAGAAAAACAAAAAATTAGTTGTAGCTTTTAGCTAGTTTTAATTTCCATGCTTGTAGTAGTAATTAAAAAGAAAACCCAAAAAGATTTCATGTTCTTCTTTTTGCTTGTTGGGAGCTTTCCCGTGTATATAGTTTTATTTCTTTTCTTTTCTTTGGGGTCGATAGGAGAAGACCATAATTAAATTGTTGAAGTGGCTCTTATATGCATCATTGTTGATCTGACAAAAGAGCCCATATTGCCTTGTCTTCTCCTGTTTATGGAATGCTTATAGATTCCAGCTTAGTCCAATGCATGTGCACTATTATTATTATTCACATCCTTCGGTCGTGCAAGTGAAAGGAAATTATGACGATATATGATGGACTGACTGAGATGAGAAAAGCTGGTATGAACTCGACCTCTCTTGTTTTTTTAAATATGATTAGTTCATCGTTCCTGATTCAGCCTATTATGAATAAACATGTTTGCAATGACAATTAGAAATTATAGTTTCTTATGCCATGATTAATTAGCTAGGAGCTTATAATTGTTTACCATGCGTGCCAACATGCTATTAAAATGGTTGTGATGTGGTATGATAGGGTGGTATCCTCTTTTAAATGATTCGAGTGGCTTGACTTGGCACATGTTCACGCATGTAGTTGAAACAAAATCAACATAGCCTCTACGATATTTATGTTCATGGTGCATTATATCCTACTCATGCTTGCATTCGGTATTGATTAATTTTAATGCATGTTCATGACTGGTGTCGCTCTCTAGCTGGTCGCTTCCCAGTCTTTTTCTAGCCTTCACCTGTACCAAGCGGGAATACTGCTTGTGCATCCAACTCCATAAACCCCAAAGTTATTCCATATAAGTCCACCATACATACCTATATACGGTATCTACCTGCCGTTCCAAGTAAATTTGTATGTGCCAAACTCTAAACCTTCAAATAATTATCCTGTTTTGTATGCTCCAATAGCTCATGTTTCAACTAGGGCTGTCCGTATCTTCCATGTTAGGTGGCTTATTCTCAAGAGGAGCGGACTCCGCTCCTCACTCACGAGAAAATGGCTGGTAACCGGGATGTCCAGTCACATGCTTTATGCAAATCAAATCAAAATAATTGCAAACAAAACTCCCCCTGGGTCTCTTGTTAGTTGGAGGCACTCGTTGTTTCGAGCAAGCCATGGATTGATGCTTGTTGGTGGAGGGGGAGTATAAACTTTACCATTCTGTTTGGGAACCGCTTATAATGTGTGTAGCATGGAAGATATCACCATCTCTTGGTTGTTATGTTGATAATGAAAGTATACCGCTCAAAATATTATTCACCTCTATTTCAAAACCAAGCTCTAGCACCTCTACAAATCCCTGCTTCCCTCTGCGAAGGGCCTATCTATTTACTTTTATGGTGAGTCATCATCCTCTTATTAAAAAGCACGAGTTGGAGAGCACCGTTGTCATTTGCATTCATTACTGTTAATTTATATTGAGTATGACTTGACTGGATCTCTTTTACCATGAATTACAATGTCTAGTCAGTCCTTGATCTTTAAATGTGCTCTGGATTTATGTTTTGCGGTCTCAGAAAGGGCTAGCGGGATACCATCTTGTTATATCATATTATGATAGTTTTGAGAAAGTGTTGTCACCCGAAAATTATTATTATTGCTCGCTAGTTGATTATGCCATTGATATGTAACATTCCAAATTTTCAATTTGGAATGTTATACACTAGATCATCATTGCATAGCATATTTTATTGCATTTTGGTGGATCCTAGAAATTCTACGCAACTCAAGGACCCTCGGAGAGAGTTGGGGATTTCGTTATTTTCATATTTGAGTTTTCTCAAATTTTGAAATCAGGATCATTTGATTTTATTTATTTTATCTTTATTTATTTCTATTATCAAAATATGAGAGAGGGAATAAAATGAATTTCCCAAAATAAAGAAATATTGAGGATTTAATAAAAAATCAAATAAGATTTTTTTGGTTTTTTTTGCTATTTTATTTGAATTTAGGAAAAATTGCACGTTTTCAAAAATTGCATTTAGAGCCAAAAAAATGTTCATCCTGTTCTAAATACTTTATTTAGATAAAGAAAATTTGTTTTGGCATTTTTAGTTTTTTATTTATTTTTCTAGAATTTTTTTAGGCGCAGCGAAATTGTTTTTTTTAAACCCGCGCCCAACTAGGCCAAGGGCCCAGCCGAGCGGGCCAGCCCAGCCAGCCGCCGCCGCCTCCAGCCGAATCGGGACCGGAGTCCCGATCGCCGCCACCGCCGTGTCCGGGGAGGACTCGCCTCCCGAGGCCGACCCCTCCCCCAAGTCGACCTCCCCCGCCCCTTTATAACCGCCGCCGCCCCCTGCAACCCCACACACCAGCCGCCGCCCCGCGCTGCTCGCTGCCGCCCCGCACCGCCCGGAGCCGCCGCCCTACCGCCTCGCGCCACCCGCCGCCCTGCCGGAGCCTCGCTGGAGCACCGCCGCCGAGGTAGTCGCCGGCCGGTTTTTGAGAAAAAGCCGTTTCGGTTTTTTTTGAAAACCCTAGTTTTCGTTTTTTTAAATAGATCGGTTTTCTCCGGTATATTTATTTAGCGAGCACCCGCTCGTTCGTTCGTTTTAACGAACGTGTTTTTCGTTAGTTCTTGTTAACGAACGTTCGTTCGTTAACCTGTTCGTCGTTTTTCTTTTTCTCGGATTAAATCCGTGGTTTTTCTGATCGCGATCTCTGATCCGATGTTCGTTTTAGTTTAACTTTTCGCTCGTTTATCGGAATCAGGCGATTCAAGCGCCTGGAGTTTCGTCTCGAAACCCTCTTTCCGTTTAACCAACTCAAACAAGTTTTTGCCACTGTAAAAATTGCCCTAGATCTAGAATAGTAAACGAAGCTTGTTTCTTTTGCCGTTTGTCTTTCGTTGCTTCGTTCGTTTTGATTCTTTTTGCCAACCGGAGTTCTTAAGTTGAACTTTCTGGTTAGATCTCTTATTCGTGTTTTACCTGTGCATTAGTTGAGTACTTATTGTATGCTTGTTTGTTTGCGATAGAGTACCCGAAGTGCGTCGCTTGCTACTTCGAATCGCTAGGTTTCACGGATCATCAGCAAGGCAAGTAACACTTTGATCATACCTCCTACTACCTAGTTTTATTGCATTAGATCAATCCTCACACATTTCATGATTAGGATCTAATTAAATTGTGGGTTTGGGGAGTAGTTGAGGTATAACCTATTACCTGTTTATTTTCAAACCTTTGGGAGTTACTTCTACGTTTGCTTATTATGCCATGCTATGCTAGTAGACGTGGATTGGGTGAGTGTATCCATGACAGATGTGAGATTGTTAATTAATGGTTTATTTAAGGTGGCAACCTAAACACACATCTGGGTGGACTGAGGCACCTGGGTATTCCAGCGATTGCCTATTTTCTTTTGGACCGCCACCCAGGCTCAAAGGGATCATGAGATTATTCATTCTAGAAACTTCCGTGTGCAGCCACAAGCTATTATGGGCTCTATCATAGTTGACTAAGTCGTGTGAACTCTTATAGTGGTAGACTAGCAGATGTAGGGGATGTAGGTTGGTACGGTCTACCCGTTCGTAAGGTGCTAGCGCTTCTGAAAGACTATGTCTCGGTCATCCGTTTCTCAAACACCATGTAGTGCGAGAAATCCAACGGAGGAGATCGGGTCTTGTGGGGAAAAGTTCACAAACCTCTGCAGAGTATATAAACTAATCATGGTTAGCCGTGTCCCCGGTTATGGACATCTTGAGTATCTAGTACCTAGATTATCATGTGAATCTCAACATGTTACTCTAAAATTAATTTGTTGGGTTTTGTTTAATGATGATGCTTTAATTGGGATTGAGAATGATGTCAACCATTCTCAATGTTTAACAACTACCATGATAGTTAAATAAAATGTATTCCTTTGCAGTAGGAAAAAATTGGCTTTACGCAAAACTGTAACCATAGAGCTTTCCACCAGCCATATATGCATATAGTATAGACTATTTCTTTCCATTACTCTCTATGTGTTACATTGCCAGCATATTCCATGTGCTGACCCGTTTCGGGCTGCAACGTTAATGTTGCAGACTTTTCAGACGACGATTAAGGTGCCTTTAGGTCGTTGTTCTATACTCAGTGATGCCGTTGGAGTTGATGGACTCACTTATCTTCCAAGCCTTCCGATGTTATCGTTATTAGATGGCCTTAAGCCATATTTATTGTAATAAGCTCTCTTTTGAGACACTCGATGTAATAAGTGTGTGGTTGCTACTCTGTTATAAATCCTTCAAGTATTGTGTGGTGTCAGCATTACTGATCCAGGGATGACACCTGAGCATAGAGATTGGACCATTTGAGGTCTGGTCGCTACAAGATATGAGTAAACATGAGACCTATGTGTTATTGTGAATATGGTTAGTTCATAATCTTTGCTAAAAACTTAAATGCTGGCTTTAAATATTTACAACAACAAGAGCAAACAGAGTTTGTAAAAGTTTTTCTTTATCACTTCCAGTTTGTCAACTGCATTGCTTGAGGACAAGCAAAGGTTTAAGCTTTGGGGAGTTGATACGTCTCCGTCGTATCTACTTTTCCAAACACTTTTGCCCTTGTTTTGGACTCTAACTTGCATGATTTGAATGGAACTAACCCGGACTGACGCTGTTTTCAGCAGAATTTCCATGGTGTTATTTATGTGCATAAACAAAAGTTCCCAGAATGACCTAAAACTTCACGGAACATCTTTTTGGAAATAATAAAAAATCCTTGCAAAAGATGAAGACCAGGGGCCCCACACCCTAGCCATGAGGGTGGGGGCGCGCCTATCCCCCTGGGCGTGCCCCCCTACCTCGTGGGCCCCTTGGAGCTCCTATGACCTCAACTCCAACTCTATATATTTGCTTTCGGGGAGAAAAAACAGAGAGAAGGATTCATCACGCTTTACGATATGGAGCCGCCGCCAAGCCCTAAAACCTCTCGGGAGGGCTGATCTGGAGTCCGTTCGAGGCTCCGGAGAGGGGAATCCGTCGCCGTCGTCATCATCAACCATCCTCCATCACCAATTTCATGATGCTCACCGTCATGCGTGAGTAATTGCATCGTAGGCTTGCTGGACGGTGATGGGTTGGATGAGATTTATCATGTAATCGAGTTAGTTTTGTTAGGGTTTGATCCCTAGTATCCACTATGTTCTGAGGTTGATGTTGCTATGACTTTGCTATGCTTAATGCTTGTCACTAGGGCCCGAGTGCCATGATTTGAGATCTGAACCTATTATGTTTTCATCAATATAAGAGAGTTCTTGATCCTATCTTGCAAGTCTATAGTCATCTACTATGTGTTATGATCCGGCAACCCCGAAGTGACAATAATCGGGACCACTCTCTATGATGACCGTAGTTTCAGGAGTTCATGTATTCACTATGTGTTAATGCTTTGGTCTGGTACTCTATTAAAAGGAGGCCTTAATATCCCTTAGTTTCCGCTAGGACCCCGCTGCCACGGGAGGGTAGGACAAAAGATGTCATGCAAGTTCTTTTCCATAAGCATGTATGACTATATTCGGAATACATGCCTACATTACATTGATGAATTGGAGCTAGTTCTGTGTCACCCTAGGTTATGACTGTTACATGATGAACCGCATCCGGCGTAATTCTCTATCACCGATCCATTGCTTACGAGCTTTCCATATCTTGTTCTTTGCTTATTTACTTTTCCGTTGCTATTGTTACAACCACTACAAAATACCAAAAACATTGCTTTTTCTATCATTGCCTTTTGCTACCGTTACTACTACTATCATATTACTTTGCTACTAAACACTTTGCTGCAGATATTAAGTTTCCAGGTGTGGTTGAATTGACAACTCAGCTGCTAATACTTGAGAATATTCTTTGGCTCCCCTTGTGTCGAATTAATAAATTTGGGTTGAATACTCTACCCTCGAAAACTGTTGCAATCCCCTATACTTGTGGGTTATCACTTATCAGTAACAAAGATAGGTGAAGTAGCATAAGCGGGATCATATTTCATTCTAGCATTCAGAGTTTTTTGTTTCAGCTTAGCTAATAATTTCTTAAGATTACTCCTATCATTGCAAGCAAGAAAATCTTTAGCAGTTTCTTCATCCATAACATAGCCCTCAGGCACAACAGGTAATTCATATCTAGGGGGAGAACCTTCATCATCACTTTCATCAATATTATCAGTTTCAATAATTTCAATCTCCCTGGCCCTAGCAAGTTGTTCATCAAGAAATTCACCAAGTGGCACATTAGTATCAAGCATACAAGTAGTTTCATCATAAGTATCATGCATAGCAGAAGTGGCATCATCAATAACATGCAACATATCAGAATTAATAGCAGAAGCAGGTTTAGTTGTCGCAAGCTTACTCACAGAAGGTGAATCAAGTGCAGAGCTAGATGGCAGTTCCTTACCTCCCCTCGTAGTTGAGGGATAAATCTTGGTTCTTGGATCTTTCAAGTTCTTCATAATGATAAGCAGATATAAATCCCAAGTGACTCAAAGAATAGAGCTATGCTCCCCGGCGACGGCGCCAGAAAATAGTCTTGATAACCCACAAGTATAGGGGATCGCAACAGTTTTCGAGGGTAGAGTATTCAACCCAAATTTATTGATTCGACACAAGGGGAGCCAAAGAATATTCTCAAGTATTAGCAGCTGAGTTGTCAATTCAACCACACCTGGAAACTTAATATCTGCAGCAAAGTGTTTAGTTGCAAAGTAATATGATAGTAGTGGTAACAGTAGCAAAAGGTAACAATATCAAAAGTAATATTTTTGGTGTTCTATAGTGATGATAACAATAGCAACGGAAAAGTAAATAAGCGAAGAACAATATATGGAAAGCTCATAGGCAATGGATCGGTGATAAAGAATTATGCCGGATGCGATCGATCATGTAATAATCATAACCTAGGGTGACACAGAACTAGCTCCAGTTCATCAATGTAATGTAGGCATTATTCCGAATATAGTCATACGTGCTTATGGAAAAGAACTTGCATGACATCTTTTGTCCTACCCTCCCGTGGCAGCAGGGTCCTATTGGAAACTAAGGGATATTAAGTCCTCCTTTTAATAGAGTACCGGACCAAAGCATTAACACATAGTGAATACAGGGACTCCTCAAACTACGGTCATCACCGGGAGTGGTCCCAATTATTGTCACTTCGGGGTTGACGGATCATAACACATAGTAGGTGACTATAGACTTTCAAGATAGGATCAAGAACTCTCATATATTGATGAAAACATAAGAGGTTCAGATCTGAAATCATGGCACTTGGGCCGTAGTGACAAGCATTAAGCATAGCAAAGTCATAGCAACATCAATCTCAGAACATAGTGGATACTAGGGATCAAGCCCTAACAAAACTAACTCGATTACATGATAAATTTCATCCAACCCATCACCGTCCAGCAAGCCTATGATGGAATTACTCACGCACAGCGGTGAGCATCATGAAATTGGTGATGGAGGATGGTTGATGATGACGATGGCTACAGATTCCCCTCTCTGGAGCCCCGAACGGACTCCAGACCAGCCCTCCCGAGAGAGTTTAGGGCTTGGCGGCGGCTCCGTATCATAAAACGTGATGAATCCTTCTCTCCGGTTTTTTCTCCTTGAAAGTGAATATATGGAGGCAGGGTTGAGGTCGGTGGAGCGTCAGGGGGCGCACGAGGCAGGGGGCGCGCCCCCCATCCCTCGTGGACAGGTGGAGGCCCCCCTGACGTGGATCTTCCTTCCAGTATATTTTATATATTCCAAAATAATTCTCCGTTGATTTTCAGGTCATTCCGAGAACTTTTATTTCTACACAAAAATAACACCATGGCAATTCTGCTAAAAACAGCGTCAGTCCGGGTTAGTTCCATTCAAATCATGAAAGTTGGAGTCCAAAACAAGGGCAAAAGTGTTTGGTAAAGTAGATATGACGGAGACGTATCATGGGCGTGGGTATATACATATTGCTTACCGTCACTAGTTGATTCTTGATTTAGCGGTATTGTTGGATGAAGCGGCTCAGACCGACATTACGCGTACGCTTACGCGAGACTGTTTCTACCGACGTGCTTCGCACACATGTGGCTAGTGGGTGTCAGTTTCTCCAACTTTAGTTGAATCGGATTCAATGAACAGGGTTCTTTCTGAAGATCATAAAGCAATCACTATACCGCGTTGTAGTTTTTTGATGCGTAGGTAAGAACGGTTCTTGCTCAGCCCGTAGCAGCCACGTAAAACTTGCAACAACAAAGTAGAAGACGTCTAACTTGTTTTTGCAGGGCATGTTGTGATGTGATATGGTCAAGACATGATGTTAAATTTTATTGTATGAGATGATCATGTTTTGTAACAGAGTTATCGGCAACTGGCAGGAGCCATATGGTTGTCTCTTTATTGTATGAAATGCAATTGCCATGTAATTTCTTTACTTTATCACTAAGCGGTAGCGATAGTCGTAGAAGCAATAGTTGGCGAGACGACAACGATGCTTCGATGGAGATCAAGGTGTCAAGCCGGTGACGATGGTGATCATGACGGTGCTTTGGAGATGGAGATCAAAGGCACAAGATGATGATGGCCATATCATATCACTTATATTGATTGCATGTGATGTTTATCCTTTATGCATCTTATTTTGCTTAGTTCGGCGGTAGCATTATAAGATGATCTCTCACTAAATTTTAAGGTACAAGTGTTCTCACTGAGTATGCACCGTTGCTACAGTTCGTCGTGCCGAGACACCACGTGATGATCGGGTGTGATAAGCTCTACGTTCACATACAACGGGTGTAAGCCAGTTTTGCACACGCATAATACTCGGGTTAAACTTGACGAGCCTAGCATATGCAGATATGGCCTCGGAACACTAAGACCGAAAGGTCGAGCGTGAATCATATAGATATGATCAACATAGTGATGTTCACCATTGAAAACTACTCCATCTCACATGATGATCAGACATGGTTTAGTTGATATGGATCACATGATCACTTAGATGATTAGAGGGATGTCTATCTAAGTGGGAGTTCTTAAGTAATTTGATTAATTGAACTTTAATTTACCATGAACTTAGTACCTCATAGTATTTTGCATGTCTATGTTGTTGTAGATAGATGGCCCGTGTTGTTGTTCCGTTGAATTTTAATGCGTTCCTAGAGAAAGCTAAGTTGAAAGTTGATGGTAGCAATTACACGGACTGGGTCTGTGACTTGAGGATTATCCTCATTATTGCACAGAAGAATTACGTCCTGAAAGCACTGCTAGGTGAAAAACCTGCTGCAAGAGCAACAACAGATGTTATGAACGTCTGGCAGAGCAAAGCTGATGACTACTCGATAGTTTAGTGTGCCATGCTTTACGACTTAGAACCGAGACTTCAACGATGTTTTGAACGTCATGGAGCATATGAGATGTTCCTGGAGTTGAAGTTAATATCTCAAGCAAATGCCCGGATTGAGAGATATGAAGTCTCCAATAAGTTCTATAGCTGCAAAATGGAGGAGAATAGTTCTATCCATGAACATATACTCAGAATGTCTGGGTATCACAACCACTTGACTCATCTAGGAGTTAATCTTCCTGATGATAGTGTCATTGACAGAGTTCTTCAATCACTACCACCAAGCTACAAGAGCTTCGTGATGAACTATAATATGCAAGGGATGGATATGACAATTCACGAGCTCTTCGCAATGCTAAAGGCTGTGGAGGTATAAGTCAAGAAGGAGCATCAAGTGTTGATGGTCAACAAGACCACCAGTTTCAAGAAAAATGGTAAAGGGAAGAAGGGGAACTTCAAGAAGAATGGCAAGCAAGTTGTTGCTCAAGTGAAGAAGCCCAAGTCTGGACCTAATAAGCCTGAGACTGAGTGCTTCTACTGCAAAGGGACTGGTCACTGGAAGCGGAACTGCCCCAAGTATTGGCAGAGAAGAAGGATGGCAAAGTGAAAGATATATTTGATATACATGTTATTGATGTGTACCTTACTAATGCTCGCAGTAGCGCCTGGGTATTTGATACTGGTTCTGTTGCTAATATTTGCAAATCGAAACAGGGGCTACGGATTAAGCAAAGATTGGCTAAGGACGAGGTGACGATGCGCATGGGAAATGGTTCCAAAGTCGATGTGATCGCTGTCAGCATGCTACCTCTACATCTACCTTCGGGATTAGTTTTAGACCTAAATAATTGTTATTTGGTGCCACCGTTGAGCATGAACATTATATCTGGATCTTGTTTAATGCGAGATGGTTATTCATTTAAACCAGAGAATAATGGTTGTTCTATTTATATGAGTAATCTCTTTTATGGTCATGTACCCTTGACGAGTGGTCTATTTTTACTAAATCTTGATAGTAGTGATACACATGTTCATAGTATTGAAGCCAAAATATATAAGTTTAATAATGATAGTGCAACTTATTTGTGGCACTGCCGTTTAGGTCATATTGGTGTAAAGCGCATGAAGAAACTCCATGCTGATGGACTTTTGGAATAACTTGATGCTTGCGAACCATGCCTCATGGGCAAGATGACTAAGACTCTGTTCTCGGGAACAATGGAGCGAGCAACAGACTTGTTGGAAATAATACATACTGATGTATGCGGTCCGATGAGTATTGATGCTCGTGGCGGGTATCATTATTTTCTTACCTTCACAGATGATTTGAGCAGATATGGGTATATCTACTTGATGAAACATAAGTCTGAAACATTTGAAAAGTTCAAAGAATTTTAGAGTGAAGTGGAAAATCATCGTAATAAGAAAATTACGTTTCTACGATCTGATCGTGGAGGTGAATATTTGAGTTACGAGTTTGGTCTTCATTTGAAACAATGTGGAATAGTTTCGCAACTCACGCCACCTGGAACACCACAGCGTAATGGTGTGTCGGAACGTCGTAACCGCACTTTATTAGATATGGCGCGATCTATGATGTCTCTTACCGATTTACCGCTATCGTTTTGGGGTTATGCTTTAGAGACAGATGCATTCACGTTAAATAGGGCACCATCGAAATCCGTTGAGACGACACCTTATGAACTATGGTTTGGCAAGAAACCCAAGTTGTCGTTTCTTAAAGTTTGGGGCTGTGATGCTTATGTAAAAAAGCTTCAACCTGATAAGCTCGAACCCAAATCGGAGAAATGTGTCTTCATAGGATACCCAAAGGAGACTGTTGGGTACACCTTCTATCACAGATCCGAAGGCAAGATATTCGTTGCTAAGAGTGGATCCTTTCTAGAGAAGGAGTTTCTCTGGAAATAAGTGAGTGGGAGGAAAGTAGAACTTGATGAGGTAATTGTACCTGCTCCCTTATTGGAGTAGTTCATCACAGAAATCAGTTCCAGTGATTCCTACACCAGTAAGTGAGGAAGCTAATGATAATGATCATGAAACTTCTGATCAAGTTACTACCAAACCTCATAAGTCAACTAGAGTAAGATCCGCACCAGAGTGGTACGGTAATCCTATTCTGGAGGTCATGTTACTTGACCATGACGAACCTACGAACTATGAGGAAGCGATGATGAGCCCAGACTTCGCAAAATGGCTTGAGGCCATGAAATCTTGGATGGGATCCATGTATGAGAACAAAGTGTGGACTTTGGTTGACTTGCCCAATGATCGGCAACCCATAGAGAATAAATGGATCTTCAAGAAGAAGACTGACGCTGATGGTAATGTTTCTGTCTACAAAGCTCGACTTATTGCAAAAGGTTTTCGACAAGTTCAAGGAGTTGACTACGATGAGACCTTCTCACCCGTAGCGATGCTTAAGTCCGTCCGAATCATGTTAGAAATTGTCGCATTTTATGCTTATGAAATTTGGCAAATGGATGTCAAAATTGCAGTCCTTAATGGATATCTTAAAGAAGAGTTGTATATGATGCAACCAGAAGGTTTTGTCAATCCAAAAGGTGCTAACAAAGTGTGTAAGGTCCAACGATCCATTTATGGACTGGTGCAAGCCTCTTGAAGTTGGAATATACGCTTTGATAGTGTGATCAAAGCATATGGTTTTATACAGACTTTTGGAGAAGCCTGTATTTACAAGAAAGCGAGTGGGAGCTCTGTAGCATTTTTGATATTATATGTGCATGACATATTGCTGATCGGAAATGATACTAAATTTCTGAATAGCATAAAAGGATACTTAAATAAGAATTTTTCAATGAAAGACCACGGTGAAGCTGCCTATATATTGGGCATCAAGATCTATAGAGATAGATCAAGACGCTTAATTGGACTTTCACAAAGCACATACCTTGATAAAGTTTTGAAGAAGTTCAAAATGGATCAAGCAAAGAAAGGGTTCTTGCCTTTGTTACAAGGTGTGAAGTTGAGTCAGACTCAATGCCCAACCACTGCAGAGGATAGAGAGAAAATGAAAGTCATTCCCTATGCTTCAGCCATAGGTTCTATCATGTATGCAATGTTGTGTAGCAGACCTGATGTGTGCCTTGCTATTAGTTTAGCAGGGAGGTACCAAAGTAATCCAGGAGTGGATCACTGGACAACGGTCAAGAACATCCTGAAATACCTAAAAAGGACTAAGGATATGTTTCTCGTTTATGGAGGTGACAAAGAGCTCGTCGTAAACGGTTACGTTGATGCAAGCTTTCACACTGATCCGGATGACTCTAAGTCACAAACCGGATATGTATTTTTATTGAGTGGTGGAGCTGTCAGTTGGTGCAGTTCCAAGAAGAGCGTCGTGGCGGGATCTATGTGTGAAGTGGAGTACATAGTTGCTTCGGAAGCAGAAAATGAAGGAGTCTTGATGAAGGAGTTCATATCCGATCTAGGTGTCATACCTAGTGCATCGAGTCTAATGAAAATCTTTTGTGACAATACTGGTGCAATTGCCTTGGCAAAGGAATCCAGATTTCACAAGCGAACCAAGCACATCAAGAGATGCTTCAATTCCATCCGTGATCAAGTCAAGGAGGGAGACATAGAGATTTGTAAGATACATACAGATCTGAATGTTGCAGACCCGTTGACTAATCCTCTCTCACGAGCAAAACATGATCAGCACCAAGACTTCATGGGTGTTAGAATCATTACAATGTAATCTAGATTATTGACTCTAGTGCAAGTGGGAGACTGAAGGAAATATGACCTAGAGGCAATAATAAAGTTGTTATTTATATTTCCTTATATCATGATAAATGTTTATTATTCATGCTAGAATTGTACTAATCGGAAACTTAGTACATGTGTGAATACATAGACAAACAGAGTGTCACTAGTATGCCTCTACTTGACTAGCTCGTTAATCAAAGATGGTTAAGTTTCCTAGCCATGGACAAAAGAGTTGTCATTTGATGAACGGGATCACATCATTAGAGAATGATGTGATTGAATTGACCCATCCGTTAGCTTAGCACTTTGATCATTTAGTTTACTGCTATTGCTTTCTCCATAACTTATACATGTTCATATGACTATGAGATTATGCAACTCCCGAATACCGGAGGAACATTTAGTGTGCTATCAAACGTCACAACGTAACTGGGTGACTATAAAGATGCTCAAAGGTGTCTCCGATGGTGTTTGTTGAGTTGGCAAAGATCGAGATTAGGATTTGTCCCTCCGTGTATCGGAGAGGTATCTGTGGGCCCTCTTGGTAATACACATCACTATAAGCCTTGCAAGAAATGTGACTAATGAGTTAGTTACGGGGTGTTGCATTACGGACGAGTAAAGAGACTTGCTGGTAACGAGATTGAACTAGTTATTGAGATACCGGCGACCAAATCTCGGGCAAGTAACATACCGATGACAAAGGGAACAACGTATGTTGTTATGCGGTTTGACCGATAAAGATCTTCGTAGAATATGTAGGAATCAATATGAGCATCCAGGTTCCGCTATTGGTTATTGACCGGAGATGAGTCTCGGTCATGTCTACATAGTTCTCGAACCCGCAGGGTCCGCACGCTTAACGTTCGATGACAATCAGTATTATGAGTTTATGTTTTTTGATTTAACGAAGGTTGTTCGGAGTCCCAGATGTGATCACGGGCATAATGAGGAGTCTCGAAATGGCCGAGACATAAAGATCGATATATTGGAAGCCTATGTTTGGACATCGGAATGGTTCCCGGTGAGTTCGGGCATTTACCGGAGTACCGGGGGTTACCGAACCCCCCCCCCCCCCCCCCCGAGGGGGGGGGGGAGTATATGTGCCTTATTGGGCCTTAGTGGAAAGAGAGAGGGGAAGCCAGGGCAGGCCGTGCGCCCCCTCCCCCTTGGGTCCGAATTGGACTAGGGAAGGGGGCGGCGCCCCCCTTTCCTTCTCCCTCTTTCCTCCTTCCTTCCTCCCCTACTCCAACTAGGGAAAGGGGGGAATCCTACTCCCAGTGGGAGTAGGACTCCCCCTAGGGCGCGCCATAGAGAGAGCCGGCCCTCCCCTCCTCCACTCCTTTATATACGGGGGAGGGGGCACCCCATAGACACACAAGTTGATCTCTTAGCCGTGTGCGGTGCCCCCCTCCACAGATTTCCACCTCGGTCATATCGTTGTAGTGCTTAGGAGAAGCCCTGCATCGGTAACTTCATCATCACCGTCATCACGCCGTCGTGCTGTCGAAGCTCTCCCCCGACACTCAGCTGGATCTAGTGTTCATGGGACGTCATCGAGATGAACGTGTGCAGATCGTGGATGTGCCGTACCTTCGGTGTTAGGATCGGTCGGATTGTGAAGACATACAACTACATCAACCACGTTGCATAGCGCTTCCGCTTACGGTCTACGAGGGTACGTGGACAACACTCTCCCCTCTTGTTGCTATGCATCACCTAGATGGATCTGGCATGTGCGTAGGAATTTTTTTGAAATTACTGCGTTCCCCAACATATTTTTTACAAGATATTCTACCACAAGGCTCCTTGGTCCTTTTGTCGACATGTGACATCCCATCTTGTCAAGTGATATGTTTGTTTGTGTTCATCAGATTGCCAAGAAAAATGTGGACTTGTAGTAGTCTAACCTCTTCCATACCCATTTGTATTCCAAACAAACACAACATGAACATAGGCAGGTTAGTAAGAACTGCATTGATCAAAACCCTCCATGCCGCACAGGAGATGGGCTTACCCCTCCAACCCTCAACTTCTTCTTGAAGCAATCCTCATTGCCCTTCCATTCCTTATTCACAATCTTACGGAAGTGCATCACGAGGCCAAAGTATGAGGAATGGAGTCCTAGTCCCACAACCGAGCAACTATTTGTACTAGTTCTCCTCCTGTTTGGCTCAAACAAACAAATAATAAGCTTCATATTTTTCACCTTCCATGAAGATGATGGTGTCATCCGCGTACTGCAACATGGAGACTCCACCATCCACAAGGTGCAATATCATCCCAGCCACATGGACAACCTCTTTGGCTCATCCAATAAGCATTGCCAACATATCTGTAACAATGTTGAATATGATGCGATACTTACCTTTTCACCCGCATATTGCGTATGTTGTGACGTGTACCTTATGTTTGGTGGGCAATACCTAGTATCGATATTAGGTGCATGCTAGAGGAGATGTTAGATTTGCATGGTACCGGTCTTAGGATGCTACAACAAGCACAACCTCATGGACTCCAACACGTCTCCACGCCACGACCGGTGGATAGCAAGTGGAAAAAGGTGGGAGCAAAAAACCGAGGGGCGGACCTAGCAACCGTCTCCACACTGTGGCCACATGAGAATAACAAGAAAGGTGTGGGCTCAATCAAACAGGGAAAGCAGATGGCAGCACCGACGGGAAGATATATTGAGCGTGGGGAAAGACGAGTGTCTTGCAATACGTCACCTGAGTAAAATTTAGGGAGTGAACGATTTTGTGTGAGCGTTTCCATGCTATCCTCACACCAAGATCCGTACAACCCATCCGACGGTCCATGTCACGTTGTACCAGAAGCATTCCTGGCAAACATCATCTCCATAAATTTTCCGTTTATTTTTCGAATGCCACGAATCTCTACCCGATCCGATCGCATTATATGTAGCTAAAACTTGAGCTGCCATGCTAGGCTCTCTAGGACAATGAACATAAACTGAAAGAGCTGTCTCAATATTGAATCGGAGGGATTTCTTTTTTGAAGCTGAGATCAATTCTACTTTGCATCGAATCCAAGGGTGATAACCGAAACTTGTTAATACCTCCTTCCCATTATGCAGGGCGTGTATCATTTTGACACGGAAATTAGGGCAAGGCTGGTCACAAATTACTGAGCCATGGTTACAGAAAATTTCCTTCACTATGTCCCTGAACAAACATGATTGCCCAACCGTAGTTAGCAATGGTTAACTTGCAATAATCGTACGAGAGAGAATATCGAGAACCGAGAGCTAACACGCCTTAGATTTTGAGATTTTTAATAGCTTGGGCACTCAAGATTTCTCTACTCTTATAAAAGACTGAGTTGATGATGATGATGTGCCTGCCATCGTGTAATATAAATCGTTCGATCTATATCTGACGGTTAGAAAGCAACTATGAAAATTTTGCAAAAAGATACCCGCATCTCTCTCCACACTTGCAGATAAAGACTTCTCTCATTCATCATTTTCTCTTACAAAATAAACTACTTATACAAATGTATCTTGATGTTCCGTGTAACGCATGGGCATCTTGCTAGTTGGAAAAGAAGGTGTAGTTCAGTACTCAATCATTTGACTGAAGGAACATGAGTCAACAATCAACACTCGGAACTCAAAACACCGATATACTTTTGTTTTCGAAAAAAAGAGAGCAATGGATACGAGGACGACTAGTCTCGGGTCAGGAACGTCTTTCGGGAGGAAACCACCAGCACGGACCAGATCTAACAATCGCACGCGCACAAGTCCAGCCGAAAGACAACCGCGCCCCCGTACCCGTCCCCGCCGGAAGAACAAGCAGCGGCAACGGAAAAAATAGAGCGAACGACACGGTCGAGCTCAGCAACGGCAACAGAGAGGGGAGACCATGCAGGGCGACGGCGAGGTGCTGTTCTTGGGCGGCGTCGGGGAGGTCACCGTCACCCTCGGCCACGACGGCCTCTCCTTCCTGCCTCTCCACCCGGTACGCCTCTGACTCTGACTGAGGCTGACCTCCCGCCCGTCTCTGCTCGCCGAATGCTATTGCCAGATCGTACGGATTATGTTCCTTTTTCAGCACTTAATCTGAAGGAAGTTTGTGTTTTCTTAGTCGAATTGTACGGTGGGCTGTAGATTTGCAGCTTCGGGGGTTGAACCGAAGAGTTGGGTGGCGGATAGGTAAAGTGGAGACGGCGTAAGTAGTTGCAGATTCATAAAGAAGCGTGGGTTAGGCGCCTAGATTGTTCATTAAAAGCGTGGCTACAAGCTGTGGCAGCATAGGATCACCGCGGCCTCGGACAACATTGAAGTTCGAGCTTTTGTTTGGAAAAGAAGTACTCCCTCCGATACATATTAACTGTAGTTTAATTGTTGCTGAATAAGAGGAGGATGGTTGCCACTAGCCACTGGCCAGCTGAACCCCTTGCAAATGGGGGAGCGTAAAATGCATTATTTTAAGTACCCAAACCAGAAACTAAGAATCCTCCTGTGCGTTTGGGACTCTATCTCTTGCAAATCACAACCTCAGCATTAGTCCTCCTCTTCAAGAAAGTGACCCAGCTGGTGTGCAAAGCCAAATATGTGAATATGACATTTTAGTATTTTACATGCATCTAGTTCTGTCAACAAGGATAGGTGTTTCAGTTTTGCTTGTGCCTCAAGGATTACGTTCTTGAGTTGCAAATGATAAGTATATGCAGGAGGATATTGTCTTACTTTTTTGCAGTGTGACTGTGGTTTCTGCTCATCACACTACATTTTGCAGGAATTGGGTTCTTCATGTTTGTCATCTATCGGATTACTACCAAAATTAGAGAACAAAATCAAGTTTTCGGATGTTTATGCTGTGGAGCTTCTTGATGAAGGTCCTGTATGTGGACCTTGGAATACAAGAATTGTCGTCCAAGGCAAGAAAAATAGTGAGGTTATAGCATTCCTTCTAGTTATTTTACAGAGTTCCTTTTCTGTAGTTTGTGTCAAAAGCATCTGCTCTTTTTTAGCCAAATGCATTATAAAAGTTCTTTCGCATGCCATGTTTTATGCTCATGTTCTCTTTAAAAACCTGTTGCTCATGCAGATGCACCGCTTTGCCGTACATGTAATCACCAGATCAAGAAAACACCCTTCTCAATTGGTACCTTGTGAATATCTTTTTGGACACAAAGACCCGGAGACCTGCAAAAGCTGGGTTGAGCATCTCAGTGCATGCATAAATAATGAACATGACAGGCCCAAGAACCTGATGGTAGTTCTGACATGCTTTTCCATATATCCCTTATCACTGCTATCATATTATTGAGCATTTTGGCTAACTAACTATTCCACAAACTGTAGGTGTTTGTCCATCCACTTTGTGGAAAAGGTAGAGGATGCAAAAATTGGGAAATGGTAGCTCCGTTATTTGACCGGGCAAAAGTAAATACAAAGGTAAACATGTTTGCTCACAGAAGCAAAAACAACAAAAGGAATTATAGACGTGCAATAATGTCTATGCATGATTCTTTCTTTCTATATTTGTTACTGATGAGTTTGTGACATCAAAATTCTCAGAAACAACCCTCAGTCCTCTAACTTATGTTCACAACATGTTTACATCTTCAGGTGATAATCACGGAGAGAGCAGGACATGCATACGACACCTTAGCATCAATATCAGATAAAGAGCTCAAGAAATTTGACGGTGTTGTTGCAGTGGTATGTTGATTTATTTTTTATAACACTTGGTTAGCATTTTCTGTTCTTATAGTTCGGGAAGTATTGTATAACTACAATTAGTCATGATGTTTGAAGTCGTTTTCAGTGAGACGAGTCCTGAATTTCTTATTTCCAAACTGTTACGTAATTTATGAGTAGTTTTAGAATGACTATTGTTAGTCATCACTAGTTTATTTTAAGGTACAAGCTGATAAGAGATTAAAGCACAAAATGAGAATTCACCCCCTTAATAAACAACAACCTGGTAACATCAGTGTGAACGCACTATATGCCTTGGTGAAGAGATTTTTCACAGGATCACTTCCCACGTGCCCTACAGTTTTTTCATATGGCATCTGAAATCTTCCAGTGTGTACTGTTAAAGAAAAGAAAATTATAATTCCATGCTGTACTTCTAGAGAGAAAAAAACTCAAATCCTGTACTCCTACTGTTTTTTCAATCCATTATTGAACTTATTGAATTCCATCCCATTTTACTTGTATACTCCCCAAACTTCACATTTATAGGGTGGTGATGGTTTATTTAATGAAATCCTGAATGGACTACTAAATTCGAGGAATAAGACTTCTTATCCTCCAACTCCAGAGGGCTTTGGATATTTTGGAAGCACTGAGAAGTGCCAAGGATATAGGAACGATGGGCTAAACAACAGTACGCCCACATCAGATGCTGTAAAAAATGTCATGCTCCGTGTGGGTTCCAACAAATCTGATGATCATGAACCTCTTCTTTCGACTGGGCAATCTGTTGGATTAGACATCTCATCATTAAGTATGTCCCTTTTGGTTACATGTACCACATATTATGTAGAGAAATTTCTTGTATAAGTAATTTTGTGTGCTTCTTATTGCAGATCCAAATACAGAATCATCTACTGGAGGTCAATGACTAACCGAAACTCAGTTATTTTGTCTATCTTAAAACTGCGAAAAATTTAGGGCGAGCGACACGATTGATAGCTTTTGTTTGATGTTGAAATTGGTACTACTGCAGATCAAGTTCCTTCAGTCTCCTTCCCAAATGATTGGTTTAGGCTTGGCATAATTCCTTCTGGCTCAACAGATGCTATTGTACTCAGGTACTGATTGAGATACCTAGGTGTAACCATGCAAGGAGAGACTACACTTTTCAGTACTAATAGCTGAGCCTTTATTTTTAGGGGTAGAAAGTTGCATAGATCATGGCAATTCAATCCCCTTAAATCTGTAGTTGTACAGCATTGCATGTAAGCTGGTTACGATCCTCATCCTTTAGGACATTGGACAGATCCACCATTACCATCCATTCATCTGTCTATTGGAGCAGTGTGCAAGTATGCTGTAATTGGTGCACCTGCCAAATTAGCATCACCTTCATCTTTCAAAACAATTATATTGTCTTGTATAATTTCTTACATTTTGAGCTTAATGTCCTTTTAATTCATGCATACCATGTCCATTTGCGGGCTTGTTATAGATGGACTATTTGTGTGCACACATTATGTACTTATCGATGGCAGTTCTTTGCTGGCTGTAAACATCTTATTGATCCATGCAGCACAACTGGGGAACGAGATGCTGTGACTTCTGCCCTGCTTATTATCTTTGGTAGAAGGATAGCGCTTGATATAGCTCAAGTAGTCAGGTGGAAGAGTAGCCCATCAGCTGAGGTCTTACCTACTGTACGCTATGCAGCTTCATTTGCAGGGTATGTAACTTCCTTTAGGGCATGATGTAGCTACCTAGTGCTTGTATGAACTGAGAGCGAGGAAACACATGAATTTTAATGTCGGACATCTATTTCTGAAATATGCTAATGTGCAGTGCCACCATAGATATCCTGCAACAACTGTGACATTAACTCGATATATCTGGCAGAAGTTATAGGAGTTCCAGTTTTCATTTTATTCTCCTTAAATAATGCTGAACTTAGCTAGACTTAGCCTTGCTTTCATTGTTTGATGTAAGTAAGTTCTTCCTGTTGATGTTTCTTGTGCATTACTGATAGTTATGGATTTGCATTTAACATAGATTGATCATACAATTTTACCAAGTCGGTGCATCTGCATATCACTATATGACCCCCCTGTGGATTGTTCTTCTGCATATTAGTTGATTCTTTTGGAATCTGCTTGTAGATATGGATTTTATGGAGAAGTCATAAGGGAGAGTGAAAACTACCGATGGATGGGCCCTGCACGTTATGATTTTTCTGGAACCATGGTCTTCCTGAAGCACAGGTAATTAATAGTAACCGGTGGCAAGTATCCTTTCTTGTGCTATGCTTCTTATTCAGTTTGATCACAAACTGACAATTGCGTGCCATTTTTCAGATCTTATGATGCAAAAGTGGCTTTTCTTGAGAATGAGAACTCTCATTCACTTGCTGCATCAGCAGAGAATGTTGCAGATGAAGTACAACCACTGCAATCTCGTAGAAAAAGATGTCGCAAAACAATTTGCTTGGCAAATTGTTCTGTATGCAAAGAAACTTCAACGCCTGGACAAAATTCAGAAGATGAGATTCCAAACAGCTCCCAAACGATTCATGATAACCCAAAATGGATCTGGTCCGAGGGGCGTTTTCTAAGTGTCGGTGCAGCTGTCATTTCATGTCGCAACGAAAGAGCCCCTGATGGCCTGGTGGCTGAGGCACACCTCTCAGATGGTTTTCTTCATCTTCTGCTCATTCGAGATTGCCCTCTTCCCTTATATTTGTGGTAAGAATACTGTTACTGCCTGTTCAGCTTGTTTCACAGTACTCTGCACCGAGAAGTGATTACTAAACGTATTTCCAGAACTATTTTATTTAACCAAATTACATCTAAAAGCTTTGTGTCAAGTTGGACCTCAGAACAGTCGATATCTGTTTACTCACTTCTGCTGTTACTTTTCCCTAACAAATAAGGTTGCAAAAATTGCTATAAGATACTACAAACCTCTTCTTTTTTTATCTCTTATATCTCTAGACTTTGTTTGAGGTAGCTGTTCTATCTGCAGGCATCTGACACAATTTACTAAGAAGGGATCGGACCCTTTAACCTTCAAGTTTGTTGAACATCATAAGGTATTCCTTTCCCTTCTTTGTGTTCTTCCCTGTTTACAAACTTTATTTTGTTTAATGTAGATAGATGTTTCCAATTTCTGCAGACACGAGCATTTACCTTCATTTCATCACACGATGAAAGCGTATGGAACTTGGATGGCGAGCTTTTTCAGGCCTGCGAAGTGTCTGTCCAAGCTTGCCGGGGCCTTGTTAACCTCTTCGCGTCAGGGCCAGAGGTGTAGCAATGCCCCATAAGTTAATAGCCTCCCTCCCTTTTTCACAAAGGGGAGACATCAGAGTAGTTACTGTTGTAGAGTTGTAGAAGAACCTCATGTAGATATGGAAACTGCGGTCTCAGTTATGGGGCATTGCTACACAATAAACAACCGGGCAGTGTTTTCTTCGATGTCCAAGGAAGGAGGAGCTACAGAAGTACAGATTATGCTAAAAAACAGATGAATTTCGTGTGTCGCAATGCTGCAAAATTTGCATTGCCCACACGATTGATCTGGTGTTTGCAGGGAGCTAGGTAGGCTTATGACATATTAGCTGTAACTGAACAACACTTGGCCGTTGAAATTTTATTCTGCATTTTGGGCAAGCTGAAGTTGTACTGTCGTCCTCTTTTGAGAGGAAGCTGAAGTTTTACTCTTGGTCGGTGGATCCGCACACCGCGGAGGGTGACAAGAAGAACAAGTTGCCAGTTTCGGCCCACCGAGAAGCTGAGCTAATTAAAACCCGCATGTTGCCGCATTTTTGGATGCGGTGCGGGCCGGGCGGCCGTTTCTGCCTCTGTGCTGCCGGTGGATAGGACTGCCAGTTTTTTACTGTAGCATAGCTGCCAAGTGTTTTTGGCATTTTTAACACTAGCACTCATATTGAGCCCTCAAATAGTTTTTGGCCTTCTCTACTTTTCCACCCCTCCAAATTCGCCCCAACTCCAACACTAGCCTTCATTTCTCACCCCTCAAATAAAAAATAACGTGGAATGAGCGGAACGCAGGAATCTTCAAAAACAAATGAGCTCTTGCCTTGTGCTTGATCGGAAATATCGTCGAGGAAGCGGGTGCGCAAGGCTAATTTGTTGATTCATAGACCTAGAGAGCCTGACTAACTCCCTAGAAACACTCATTGTCCCGGTGAACTGTAGTATTACAACGGTGCTCTCAAGCATGTAAATTCTTTGTACTCTAATAACCCCCCGATATCAATGAAATCACAAGCTGACACGTGGGACTTGCCGTAAGATTTTTTTTTTCGTTTTTACTTGTTCTTGCTTCCTCTCTCTCTCTCTCTCTCATCCTGGCCACCGGGATTGTGATGAGCCCCCCTCAACTCCGGAGAGCATTGGCATCAACCTCGAGGTGGAAGGTGGCATGCCGTTGACAACAGCGCGAGCGCGATGTCATGACGTGGACATCGAGCTTGGGACGACCACCTGTATGCAGGGCAGTGACTGGGGTGTGTGGCAGCAGTAGGAGATGGTGATGCGTGATAGCGACGCGAGATGGCGAGGTGCATCGGCGTGAAGCGGCAGAGGGAGATGATGGTGTCTAGCGGCGCTCAGAAGTCACGAGATGGGACGGGAGACGGTGGTCGACGGTGCATGAAGGTCCGGAGGGGAGGAGGGTCTGCGGCTGGACTACAACATGAAGGACGACAGGCGATCGTAGGTGGCATGAGAGAAAGATCAAATGAAGGTCGCGAGGAGTAGTGGGCCCTTGAACTGGGGGCTTTGAGGCTTGAGTTGAGGACCTCTACTCTTTCAGGTTTGGGCAGGGGAGGATGGAATTGAGAGAGGGGGGGCGGGGGGGGGGGGTAGATGCTATCATATTTATGAAATATTCCCTTGTTATGCTAGTAGAGCACACTCCGCCTGTTGCCTGCATAAACTATGGGTCCAGCTGTCAGACCTAAGGTAGTAGTAACGACGAGGCGCCGACGCCGACAAGTAACTCCATCACAGCGAATCCCTCTAAACCTTCCCTGTCATCAGATTTCTCCGGCGAGCCAGTGCACCCCACCTGCACTAGTTGACTCTCTTCATTGCCTCCGCCGGCGAGGTCACAACTCAATGCCGCGCGCAGTAAGTCCTCGTCTCCGACGAGGTCCTGGCTCGGCCTCGCCGGGGTCGACCTCGCTGTCGCTCGTCATGTCACCCCGTCTTTGGCCTCAAGCTCCACCTCCCTTCCTTCTTCCTTCTCACGCGAAATCGACTTACACCAATTGAAAATCCAGGTAACTTACAAATAGCTCGTGCGTTTGTAAAACAAAATGTATCACCAGTGATGATGCATACCGGTTAGTACGTACCAGGATGATAACACATTTACCAAGTGATGATGCTTACAATGTACTCCCTCCGTTCCGAATTACTTGTCGCAGGTATGGATGTATCTAGATGTATTTTAATTCTAGATATATCCATTTCTGCGACGAGTAATTTGGAACGGGGGAAGTATTTACCATGTTGTTTGCTGAAAGCTTACCATGTCGGTGTGGTGATGTATTAGACCATGGTGGTTATGTAGTGTGGACAGTGGCCACTAGTGCAGAACCGGACAATAGCACTGGTTCGTAAGGCCCTTTAGTGCCAGTTTGGTAACCGGCGCTAAAATGTAGGCACTAAAGGCCCCCCCTTTAGTACCGGTTCAGCACGAACCGGTGCTAAAGGGCAACCACATGGCACGAGCCAGCTTCGGGGGTAGGGAGACCTTTAGTACCGGTTGGTGTCACCAACCGGTATTAAAATGTTGGGGGGGGGGGGTTGGGTTTATAATTTCTTTTTCATTTAATTTTGTGTTTTCCATTTAATTATTTTTCATTTGCTGGTATTTTACGATACTACATATTGTACACGTTATGCATATATATAAATAGAATTTCTAGTAGAACCGATCATAATATATATATATATATATATATAAAATTTCTCCTAATTGGTGCCTTCGGAGCCAGTGGCATTAGCCTAGCTAATTGGTGCCTTCGGAGCACGATAACAATTGGAAGTGGTTCATGGGGACGGTAGCGGGTAATAGTATTCTCCTTTGGGATCTATGACCTGGTCGAGTAAAAATCCCGCAATTTCCTCTTGAATTACTTCTATGCGGTCCTGTGCTAGGAGCTTATCCCGCACCTCTTTGAACTGTTAAGAAGGAGATCAATATGCATGTGTATTAGTTGTGTGACTAGATATCGATAATGGTGTAAAAATTGTGAATAGTGTTCTGACAATCGATATCGTACCCACTCCTGTCTTTGAGATTTGCTCCTTTCGGACGCCATCATGCGAATGTTCTCGCAAACGTAGTATGCACATAGATCATTCCCCGACGCCTGCTTCAGGGCCTTTACGAGAATGGAATTTGATTAGATAATAATTAATCAAGCATGATAATTAAAGAGATGGTATGTAACGCCCCAGATATAACTTTCCCAATTTGTACTCCAACTCTTGCCGTTTCCGGCAGTAAGTTATATTTATTTCTCGGGTTCGGGTCTTTGTCTCCGTGCGTTGTTTTCTTTTTCATGCATCTCATATCATGTCATCACGTGCATTGCATTTGCATACATGGTCATCTCATGCATTCGAGCATTTTTCCCGTTATCCGTTTTGCATTCCGGCGCTTCGTTCTCCTCCGGTGGCCATTTCTAGCTTTCTTTCGTGTGTGGGGATTAAACATTTACGGATTGGACCGAGACTTGCCATGCGGCCTTGGTTTACTACCGGTAGACCGCCTGTCAAGTTTCGGGTCATTTGGACTTCGTTTGATACTCCAACGGTTAACCGAGGGATCGAAAAGGCCTCGTGTGTGTTGCAGCCCAACACCCCTCCAATTTGGCCCAAAACCCACGAAACTCTGCTCCATGTCCTAGAGCGTTCGATCACGATCGCGTGGCCGAAAACCGCACCTTATTTGGACTCTCCTAGCTCCACTTATGCATATAAATAGCCCCCCCATTTCGGATCTCGCATCTCTCCCCGTCCAACCCTAGTTAAAAAAAAACAGATCCCGCACCGCCGGACGTGTCCGCCCCCGGCCGGACAGTGTCCGCCGCTGCGCCCAGCCAACCGGGTCGCGCCACGTGGCCGCGCCCACCGCCGCCGCCGCCGGCCCGGAGGAGCCCGCGAACGGCCCCCCGAGCCCATCCGCGCCGCGCCGCCAGTGCCCTCGCCCGCACCTTCTTCTCCGGCGACTGGACGCCGCCGGCCGCCGCACGCCATTGCCGGCAGCCGCCAGAGCTTCCCACCGTCCCGCGCCGCCGCGGGCGCCTCTCCACCGCCAGCGACCGCGCCCGATGATGCCAGCCCCGTCCCCGTCCTTCTCCGTCCTTCTCCGGCCTCCCCGCGACCTCCCGACCTCGCCGGAGTAGGAGATCCGGCCGGCCATCCTCGAACACCGCGCCGCCGCTACAGTGCCGACCTCGATCCGATCTGGATCTGGAATTTGCTAGGGTTGACTTTTCCTTCTCCCCCCTGATTTTTGTGCTAACTTTGACTGTTCATATCTCCGCATCCGTAGCTACGTTTTGGACATATGATATATCAAAATCTTTGCCTCGACGAGTACATCATTTCATTCCATTGCATCATTTGCATTTGAGTTCATCTTGATGCCCAAAATGCTGTTAGAAGGAGGCATCATGAGTTAAATTGCAGATCCGTTAGCTCATCATAGACTTTTGTCATTTTTGCCATGATTATTGTGTGCATGATACGCCTGAGCCTTTGGGATGAATTGTTAAGCATTTTGTCTTCTTTCCAGAGGTGCCAACCATGCATTTTTAGGATGGGTGTGGTGACTTGTGCAAGCTTGCAAAGAGGGGCACCTGAGAATTCTGTTTTCAGGGACTTAGTGATTTTCACTAAGTCTGGAATGTTTTAGTTCATGATGCCATATGTTCAGCTTGTTTCCTAGTGATCCGTGCCTCTTTTGAGGATGATCAGTAAGGGAGTTTTGATATTCATGTTATGCTCTATCCATCCATGTCTTTACTTGCTATGTTGGAGCACCCTAGGTTGAGTCAATCGAGCTCAACTTTTGCATCGTTGTGTATTTGGGCAGATCGTCAACTCTTTTGCGATTTTGCCGGTGCTATTGTTAGTGATCCGAGCATGCTATGCCATTGTTCTTGCCATGTCTAGCTAGCATTTTGTGCCTTCTTTATGGATATATGCTTGCCTTGCCATGACTTGCACCGTAGTGAGTGCATCGAGCTCGTTTACATGCCTTCGTGAGTTATAATTTCAGCATGTCTCAGTTTTCACTAAGTCTGAAAACTGATTGTGTTTCATCTATGTTCGTGTGCTCGTTAGAGTATTTTGTGAACCCTTTTGGCCCCAGATCACTTTGGGTGTTTTGTTAAGCTTGTTGAGTAGCTCCATGCCATGTTCTTACTTGCCATCTTCAGGTTGTGTATCATGTTGTTTTGCTGCTCCGAAGGGAGCATCGTGGTCTGAAATTTCAGACTAGTGTTAATTTCACCAAGTCTGAGATCTGTTTTGCTTATTCGTTTTTGCCATGCTTGTTTGAACCTCTTAATGGATGAATTTGGCTATGGCTCAGTGCTAGTGATTTGTTAAGCATCTTGTGTACATCCCTGCCATGTATTTTGTTTTCATGTTCGGTGGCTGTAGCATGTTCATTTCGTTGCATTTAGGAGCCTACTTGCTGTAAATCGCAGATCGGTTCGTTTCGTAAAACGCTTGCCATTTCCAAACCGTAGCTCCGATTCCTATGATCTTTATATCGTTTTCAGGGGATTTCATCCCCTCTATCCAGTGGCACACTTGGTTTTCCAAGTTGAGGCCAGGTTCATGCATTTCTTGTCACGTCTTGCATTTTGCATCCCGCATAGCATACCATCTTTGCATCTTATTGCTTGAGTTTGCACGTGGTTGATTGTATCCTTGTTGCTTGTTTGTGTTGTTGGGTAGAGCCGGGAGACGAGTTCGCTACTGAGGAGCCCGTTGAGTTTGCTTGTGAGGATCCAGTCAACTCTGACAACTGTGCAGGCAAGATGATCATACCCTCGAAATCACTACTATCTTTGCTATGCTAGTTTGCTTGCTCTTTTGCTTTGCCAATGCTACGATGCCTACCACTTGCTTGTCAGCCTCCCAATTGCCATGATTGAGCCTCTAACCCACCATTGTCCTAGCAAACCGTTGATTGGCTATGTTACCGCTTTGCTCAGCCCTTCTTATAGCGTTGTTAGTTGCAGGTGAAGATTGGAGCCGTTCCTTGTTGGAATATTTATTTACTTGTTGGGATATCATTATATTGCCATGTTATCTTAATGCATCTATATACTTGGTAAAGGGTGGAAGGCTCGGCCTCTCGCCTAGTGTTTTGTTCCACTCTTGCCGCCCTAGTTTCCGTCATATCGGTGTTATGTTCCTGGATTGTTGCGTCCCTTACGCGGTTGGGCTATAATGGGAACCCCTTGATAGTTTGCCCTGATTAAAGCTTTTCCAGCAATGCCCAACATTGGTTTTACCATTTGCCACCTAGCCTCTTTTTCCCTTGGGTTTCCGGAGCCCGAGGGTCATCTTATTTTAACCCCCCCGGGCCAGTGCTCCTCTGAGTGTTGGTCCGAAACGTCAGCCGCCGGTGGCTACCAGGGGCAACTCTGGGCTGGCCTACCGGAAGTTTAGACAATCTGAGTGTGCCCTGAGAAAGAGATATATGCAGCTCCTATCGGGATTTGTCGGCACATTTGGGCGGTGTTGCTGGACTTGTTTTAACCTGTCGAATCATCTTGTTGTACCGGGATTCCGAGTCTGATCGGTGTGTCTTGGGTGGAGGTCTATTCCTTCGTTGATCGTGAGAGCTTGTTATGGGCTAAGTTGGGACCCCCCCTGCAGGGATTGATCTTTCGAAAGCCGTGCCTGCGGTTATGGGCAGATGGGAATTTGTTAATGTCCGGTTGTAGATAACTTGAACCTTAATTAATTAAAATGAATCAACTGAGTGTGTTGCCGTGATGGCCTCTTCTCGGCGGAGTCTGGGAAGCGGACACGGTGTTGGAGTTATGTTTGCGCAGGTTGCTCTCTAGTTTCTCGCTCGTGCTTTGCCTCCTCTTCTCGCTCTCTTTTGCGAATAAGTTAGCCACCATATATGCTAGGCGCTTGCTGCAGCTCCACTTACATTACCCCCCTTTCCTACCTATTAAGCTTAAATAGTCTTGATCGCGAGGGTGCGAGATTGCTGAGTCCCTGTGGCTCACAGATTACTATTACACCAGATGCAGGGACAGATGATACAGCTCCAGATGGCGCGCTCGAGCTCAAGTGGGAGTACGACGAGGACTCTCAGCATTACTATGTGTCTTTTCCTGATGATCAGTAGTGGTGCCCAATCGGGGTTAGATTCAGGGCCTTGTCGCATGTTGGGGGTCTTTTCTATTTTGGCGCCGTAGTCGGGCCATGAGTGATTTGTATGATGGATGTTATTTATGTACCTTGCTGTGACGTGGCGAGTGTAAGCCAACTATGTTCCTCCCCTTTATCTTATTTATGTACATGGGATGTGTGATGATTTCCCGACTTGCGACATTGCTTTCAATGCGGTTATGCCTCTAAGTCGTGCCTCGACACGTGGGAGATATAGCCGCATCGAGGGCGTTACAAGTTGGTAATCAGAGCCTTCCCCGACCTTAGGAGCCCCCATTGCTTGATCGTTTTTAGCAGCCGAGTTGTGTCTAGAAAAATGTTTTGAGTCCTTAGGAATTATATATCGGAGAGCTTAGGAATTATTTTTACTTCCCAGTCTCCTCATCGCTCTGGTAAGGCATCCTGACGTAGAGTTTTGACTCTTCTCTTCTCAAATTTCACTAAAATTTTTTTTAGGATCACGCGAGTATCTTGGATTTGTTCCGATGGCTTATGATGAGAATACTGTCTTGGTGCCTCCTGTCAGGGGTTTAGTGGAAGTGTCTCGGGGAGCTGAGCTCTGAGGTGTTGTCATCATAATTTTATCGTTGCAATTCTGGTATACTTGAGATATGTTCGCGACATCGAAAATCTCCTTTATGCAGTTCATTGGTGAGATAACCTCGACGCCACCCAGTACTGGGGCGGGAGTTCGGGAGTATCGCCATAACTTGTATAACGGATGCTTTTCGAAGGTTGAGGTAGATGGTTTCCGAAGGTTTCTTGGTTATGTGTTGAAGGATGGATACAACTGGATGTAGGTATTGCTAGTTTGGGTGAGATATTATTGCTTCCCCTGTATCCCCAACACCTGATTGCATAACCGGAAAGTTTCGGGAGTTTCATAGGTGGGAATTCTAGTAGCTCTTAGGATATCCTTCCGACAGATGTATGATATGAAATTGGGGTTCGACGTCTAGTGGTTCGCCTATTCACGGTCGATTTTACAGTGGTCTTGTTGTGTCTTAAAGAGTCCTTGGCTATGCTGACTCGGGGACGCTTCGTATGTCATGTGCACTGCTTTGTACATGATGGTGCTGTACGATCGAGCCCGTGTAGGTCCCACCACGAAAACTTCGGACGAAATCTCTATCATATGTTTGTTCCGGCTTATTCCGCAAGCCAATCCCTGGTTTTATTTTGAGTTGTGATATTCGAGTTGCTTCCAAGTCATATGTTGATTCCACCCCTCGTTGATGTACCCCTTCCACCTGATTCTTCGTGGCTTCGCAATTTAAGAATATGTGACCACTTCAAGAGAAGTTCATTCGTTCATTTTGTTCGGATGTGAAGACTTTATGTTGCAATTTTCATTCCGTTGGTTTCAGCTTCATTTATCTGCCTATGTGCTAACGGTTGTCAACCTCTTCAGGATGGCTCCCGCTAAGAGCACCAGTCAGAACCAGAATCAAGATCCGCCACCACCTCCGACTCCTCCGGAAGCATGGCAAGCTGTGATGGCCGCTACCAATGCAAATACACAGTTGATCATGCAAATCCTCCAAGAGCGGAATCAAGGCAGTCAAGGGAATCAAGGCAACAATCAGAACCATTTTGCTACTCTGAACCAGTTCCTCGCAAATGGTCCAAAGACGTTCAGCAATTGTGTTGAGGCTACCGATGCTGACGATTGGCTAGTGGATCTGGGCAAGCATTTTGAATGCAGCAACGTCAGGCCTGAAGATTTCGTCAAGTTCGCTTCTTTCCAGCTCAAAGATCAGGCTGCAGAGTGATTCCAGCAGTACAAGGATTCAGAGGTGGACGTTTGATCACTTGGGATGATTTCCGTCGTGATTTCTGAGCTCATCACATCCCTCAAAGTGTGACTGAAAGCAAACGTGAGGAATTCCGCAATCTGAAGCAAGGCTCTTTGTCTGTCTATGACTACAATAAGTTGTTCCAGAAGCTCGCCCGTTTTGCCAAGCAGGACGTTCCTGATGAGAAGAGCATGATCTATCAGTTCAGGGGTGGTCTCTGTGAAGAAATTCAGCTCGCTCTTGTCCTCTTTGAGCCGTTGAGATACAATGAGTTCTACAACATGGCACTGAAGCAAGAGGCTGCTCAGTTGAGGTGTGATGCTTCCAGGAAGCGAGTCAGAGACACTACACCTTCTTCCTCTACTCAAGTGGCCAAGCAGCAGAAGTATTGGCTTCCTCCTCCTCTGTTCCGTCAGCCGTATCAGCAGAAGAGCAAAGGTGGCAGTGGTTCTTCCCACCCACCCAACCCAGGCTTTCAGAACAAGACTTCGTCTCAAGCTCCAAGATCGAGTGCTCCATACCACCGTCCGCTCTCAGAGGTCACGTGCAGCAAGTGCCAACAGAAGGGTCACTACGCCAACAAGTGTTTCAACCAGAGGCGTCTTCCTCCTCCTCCTCCTGTCAGATCGGCAAGTACAGCTGTGGTCAAGCATAACCCCAAGCACGCCAAGGTCAATATGGTGAATGCAGCTCAGGCAGAGGATTCGTCAGATGTGATCATGGGTAACCTTCCTGTTAACGATGTTCCCGCAAAAGTACTTTTTGATACTGGTGCATCACATTGTTTTATCTCGAGACCTTTCGCATCCAAGCACGGGTGGTTTTCTCAAGTTATGCATAAGCCATTAGCAGTTGTCTCTCCGAGTAAATGCTTGCTTGCTAACTATGAAGTTCCGGATATTTCTATCTCGCTGGGTGACTTCAAGTTTCTGGCTTCCCCAATGATCCTTGGTAATTCCGATATCGATCTTATTCTTGGGATGGACTGGCTCTCTAAGCATAAAGCTCAGCTTGATTGTGCAGCCAAGCAGATTCAACTGACTCATTCGTCTGAGGATGTCATTGTCTTTGCTGCTCGGGATAATACAATCCGGTTGTTTTCTCTCAATGAGAAGGGTGAATTGGATGCTATTTCACAGATCCCAGTCGTTTGTGAGTATCAAGACGTCTTCCCAGAAGAGCTCCCAGGAATGCCTCCGCACCGGCCGGTTGAATTTGTTATTGAACTTGAGCCCGGTACGGAACCTGTGTGCAAACGTCCCTACAAGCTCGGCCCCGAAGAGTTGAAGGAGTTGAAGAAACAACTCGATGTTCAAGAAAGAATGGGTCTTATTCGGCCTAGTACTTCTCCATGGGGTTGTGGTGTTCTTTTTGTGAAGAAGAAGGATGGAACAGACCGACTTTGTGTTGATTATCGTCCATTGAACAAGAAGACCATCAAGAACAAATACCAACTTCCCAACATCAATGAGCTGTTAGAACAACTCAAGGATGCCCAAGTATTCTCCAAGCTTGATCTTCGTATGGGTTATCATCAGATTCGCATTCGTGAGCAAGATATTCCCAAGACGGCTTTCAGGACAAGCTATGGGTCATATGAATACACTGTCATGTCTTTTGGCCTCGCCAACGCTCCTCCGACGTTCTCTCGCATGATGAACTTCATCTTCAACCCCTACACCAATGACTTCGTTTTGGTCTATCTCGACGACATTCTGGTTTTCTCCAAGAACAAGGAAGATCATGCCAAGCACTTGCGTTTGGTTCTTGACAAGCTCAGGGAACATCAGTTCTACGCCAAGTTCTCCAAGTGTGAATTTTGGCTCGATGAGGTTCTTTATCTTGGCCATATCATCTCTGCCAAGGGCATTGCCGTGAATCCTGAGAAGGTGTCTACAATTGTTAATTGGGAACCTCCTCAGAACGTGAAGCAACTCCGTAGCTTCCTCGGTCTCGCAAGCTACTGCCGAAGATTCGTTGAAAACTTTTCCAAGATCGCGAAGCCTCTCTCAAATCTTCTTCAGAAGCACGTCAAGTACGTTTGGTCTCCGGAGTGTGATATTGCTTTCAACACCTTGAAAGAGAAGTTGATCACTGCTCCAGCTCTGACTCCGCCTGATGAAACCAAGCCGTACGAGGTCTTTTGTGATGCCTCTCTCCAAGGTCTTGGTGCTGTACTGATGCAAGAGAAGAAAGTTGTTGCTTATACCTCTCGCGCAGTTGAAGCCTAATGAGAAGAACTACCCCACTCATGATCTCAAGTTGGCGGCAGTTGTGCATGCATTGTTGACTTGGAGACATCTTCTATTGGGAAGGAAAGTGGACATTTTCACTGATCACAAGAGTCTCAAGTACATCTTCACTCAGCCTAATCTCAACCTCAGGCAAACTCGATGGGTCGAAATGATTCAAGAGTACAATCCGAGTATCGAGTATACTCCAGGCAAGGCCAATGTGATTGCTGACGCTTTGAGCAGAAAAGCATATTGCAACAGTCTGATTCTCAAGCCCTATCAACCCGAGCTCTGTGAAGCTTTCCGCAAACTTAATCTGCAAATTTTTCCTCAAGGTTTCCTCGCCAACCTTCAAGTTTCTCCTACCTTGGAAGACCAGATTCGCCAAGCCCAGCTTCTTGATGCTATGGTGAAAAAGGTGAAGATTGGTATTGCAAAGAGTCAGTCCAAGTACAAGTGCTACCGACTTGATGACAAGGACACTCTCTTCTTCGAGGATCGAGTTGTTGTGCCCAAAGGTGAACTTCGTAAAGTGATCATGAACGAGGCTCACAACTCTCTCCTCTCCATCCACCCTGGTAGCACGAAGATGTATCAGGATCTCAAGCAAACTTATTGGTGGACTCGAATGAAGTGCGAGATCGCTCAATTCGTGAATGAATGTGATGTCTGCAGAAGAGTGAAGGCAGAACACCAAAGGCCAGCAGGTCTCCTCCAACCTCTTGCCATTCCAGAATGGAAGTTTGACCACATTGAAATGGACTTCGTGACTGGGTTTCCAAAATCCAAGTGTGGCAATGATGCTATATTCGTTGTCATCGACAAGCTCACCAAAGTGGCTCACTTTCTACCTATCAAAGAGTCAATCACTGCAGCTCAATTGGCGGAACTCTATACCTCTCGAATTGTCTCTCTGCACGGTATTCCTCAAATGATATCTTCAGACCATGGCAGCATCTTTACCTCCAAGTTTTGGGATTCTTTTCAGAAGGCCATGGGCACCAACATCCGCTTCAGCACTGCTTTCCATCCTCAAACAAGCGGTCAAGTCGAGCGTGTCAACCAGATTCTTGAAGATATGCTCAGGGCTTGTGTTATCTCCTTCGGCATGAAGTGGGAGGATTGTCTTCCTTATGCTGAATTCTCGTACAACAACAGTTTTCAAGCAAGTTCGGGCAAGGCCCCATTTGAAATTCTGTATGGTAGGAAGTGCCGTACACCTCTCAGCTGGTCTGAAACCGGTGAACGTCAGCTGCTGGGTAATGACTTAATCACAGAGGCAGAAGAAATGTGCAAGGTCATTCGTGATAACCTCAAAGCAGCCCAATCCCGCCAGAAGAGCTACTATGATAGTAAGCACCGTGATTTGGCTTTCGAGATTGGAGATCATGTTTACCTCCGCGTCTCTCCTATGAAAGGGACTCATCGCTTCGGTATCAAAGGGAAGCTTGCCCCCAGATACGTCGGACCTTTCAAGATTGTCAGCAAGAGAGGCGACCTCGCCTATCGACTCGAGCTTCCTTCAAACTTTGCCAATGTTCATGATGTGTTCCATGTCTCCCAACTCCGAAAGTGCTTCAAGATGCCTGAACGCACCGTCAACTTCGAGGACATTGAGCTCCAAGAAGATCTCTCTTATCGTGAGCACCCAGTTGCAATCCTTGAAGAGACTGAATGCAGGACTCGCAACAAGTCAATCAAATTTCTCAAAGTCAAGTGGTCACACCATTCCGACCGTGAAGCTACCTGGGAACACGAGGATCACCTCCGTTCTGAGTACCTAGAGTTCTTTCAGTCCTAGATCTCGGGACGAGATCTTTTCGTAGTGGTGGAGTGTTGTAACGCCCCAGATATAACTTTCCCAATTTGTACTCCAACTCTTGCCGTTTCCGGCAGTAAGTTATATTTATTTCTCGGGTTCGGGTCTTTGTCTCCGTGCGTTGTTTTCTTTTTCATGCATCTCATATCATGTCATCACGTGCATTGCATTTGCATACATGGTCATCTCATGCATTCGAGCATTTTTCCCGTTGTCCGTTTTGCATTCCGGCGCTTCGTTCTCCTCCGGTGGCCATTTCTAGCTTTCTTTCGTGTGTGGGGATTAAACATTTCCGGATTGGACCGAGACTTGCCATGCGGCCTTGGTTTACTACCGGCAGACCGCCTGTCAAGTTTCGGGTCATTTGGACTTCGTTTGATACTCCAACGGTTAACCGAGGGACCGAAAAGGCCTCGTGTGTGTTGCAGCCCAACACCCCTCCAATTTGGCCCAAAACCCACGAAACTCTTCTCCATGTCCTAGAGCGTTCGATCACGATCGCGTGGCCGAAAACCGCACCTCATTTGGACTCTCCTAGCTCCACTTATGCCTATAAATAGCCCCCCCCCCCATTTCGGATCTCGGATCTCTCCCCGTCCAACCCTAGTTCAAAAAAAAAAAACAGATCCCGCGCCGCCGGACGTGTCCGCCCCCGGCCGGACAGCGTTCGCCGCCGCGCCCAGCCAACCGGGTCGCGCCACGTGGCCGCGCCCACCGCCGCCGCCGCCGGCCCGGAGGAGCCCGCGAACGGCCCCCCGAGCCCATCCGCGCCGCGCCGCCAGTGCCCTCGCCCGCACCTTCTTCTCCGGCGACCGGACGCCGCCGGCCGCCGCACGCCATTGCCGGCAGCCGCCGGAGCTTCCCACCGTCCCGCGCCGCCGCGGGCGCCTCTCCACCGCCGGCGACCGCGCCCGACGACGCCGGCCCCGCCCCCGTCCTTCTCCGTCCTTCTCCGGCCTCCCCGCGACCTCCCCACCTCGCCGGAGTAGGAGATCCGGCCGGCCATCCTCGAACACCGCGCCGCCGCTACAGTGCCGACCTCGATTCGATCTGGATCTGGAATTTGCTAGGGTTGACTTTTCCTTCTCCCCCCTGATTTTTGTGCTAACTTTGACTGTTCATATCTCCGCATCCGTAGCTCCGTTTTGGACATATGATATATCAAAATCTCCGTCTCGACGAGTACATCATTTCATTCCATTGCATCCTTTGCATTTGAGTTCATCTTGATGCCCAAATGCTGTTAGAAGGAGGCATCGTGAGTTAAATTGCAGATCCGTTAGCTCATCATAGACTTTTGTCATTTTTGCCATGATTATTGTGTGCATGATACGCCCGTGAGCCTTTGGGATGAATTGTTAAGAATTTTGTCTTCTTTCCAGAGGTGCCAACCATGCATTTTTAGGATGTGTGTGGTGACTTGTGCAAGCTTGCAAAGAGGGGCACCTGAGAATTCTGTTTTCAGGGACTTAGTGATTTTCACTAAGTCTGGGATGTTTTAGTTCATGATGCCATATGTTCAGCTTGTTTCCTAGTGATCCGTGCCTCTTTTGAGGATGATCAGTAAGGGAGTTTTGATATTCATGTTATGCTCTATCCATCCATGTCTTTACTTGCTATGTTGGAGCACCCTAGGTTGAGTCAATCGAGCTCAACTTTTGCATCGTTGTGTATTTGGGCAGATCGTCAACTCTTTTGCGATTTTACCGGTGCTATTGTTAGTGATCCGAGCATGCTATGCCATTGTTCTTGCCATGTCTAGCTAGCATTTTGTGCCTTCTTTATGGATATATGCTTGCCTTGCCATGACGTGCACCGTAGTGAGTGCATCGAGCTCGTTTACATGCCTTCGTGAGTTATAATTTCAGCATGTCTCAGTTTTCACTAAGTCTGAAAACTGATTGTGTTTCATCTATGTTCGTGTGCTCGTTAGAGTATTTTGTGAACCCTTTTGGCCCCAGGTCACTTTGGGTGTTTTGTTAAGCTTGTTGAGTAGCTCCATGCCATGTTCAGGTTGTGTATCATGTTGTTTTGCTGCTCCGAAGGGAGCATCGTGGTCTGAAATTTCAGACTAGTGTTAATTTCACTAAGTCTGAGATATGTTTTGCTTATTCGTTTTTGCCATGCTTGTTTGAACCTCTTAATGGATGAATTTGGCTATGGCTCAGTGCTAGTGATTTGTTAAGCATCTTGTGTACATCCCTGCCATGTATTTTGTTTTCATGTTCGGTGGCTGTAGCATGTTCATTTCGTTGCATTTAGGAGCCTACTTGCTGTAAATCGCAGATCGGTTCGTTTCGTAAAACGCTTGCCATTTCCAAACCGTAGCTCCGATTCCTATGATCTTTATATCGTTTTCAGGGGATTTCATCCCCTCTATCCAGTGGCACACTTGGTTTTCCAAGTTGAGGCCAGGTTCATGCATTTCCTGTCACGTCTTGCATTTTGCATCCCGCATCGCATACCATCTTTGCATCTTATTGCTTGAGTTTGCACGTGGTTGATTGTATCCTTGTTGCTTGTTTGTGTTGTTGGGTAGAGCCGGGAGACGAGTTCGCTACCGAGGAGCCCGTTGAGTTTGCTTGTGAGGATCCAGTCAACTCTGACAACTGTGCAGGCAAGATGATCATACCCTCGAAATCACTACTATCTTTGCTATGCTAGTTTGCTCGCTCTTTTGCTTTGCCAATGCTACGATGCCTACCACTTGCTTGTCAGCCTCCCAATTGCCATGATTGAGCCTCTAACCCACCATTGTCCTAGCAAACCGTTGATTGGCTATGTTACCGCTTTGCTCAGCCCTTCTTATAGCGTTGTTAGTTGCAGGTGAAGATTGGAGCCGTTCCTTGTTGGAACATTTATTTACTTGTTGGGATATCATTATATTGCCATGTTATCTTAATGCATCTATATACTTGGTAAAGGGTGGAAGGCTCGGCCTCTCGCCTAGTGTTTTGTTCCACTCTTGCCGCCCTAGTTTCCGTCATATCGGTGTTATGTTCCCGGATTGTTGCGTCCCTTACGCGGTTGGGCTATAATGGGAACCCCTTGATAGTTCGCCCTGATTAAAGCTTTTCCAGCAATGCCCAACATTGGTTTTACCATTTGCCACCTAGCCTCTTTTTCCCTTGGGTTTCCGGAGCCCGAGGGTCATCTTATTTTAACCCCCCCGGGCCAGTGCTCCTCTGAGTGTTGGTCCGAAACGTCAGCCGCCGGTGGCTACCAGGGGCAACTCTAGGCTGGCCTACCGGAAGTTTAGACAATCTGAGTGTGCCCTGAGAAAGAGATATGTGCATCTCCTATCGGGATTTGTCGGCACATTCGGGCGGTGTTGCTGGACTTGTTTTAACCTGTCGAATCATCTTGTTGTACCGGGATACCGAGTCTGATCGGTGTGTCTTGGGTGGAGGTCTATTCCTTCGTTGACCGTGAGAGCTTGTTATGGGCTAAGTTGGGACCCCCCTGCAGGGATTGATCTTTCGAAAGTCGTGCCCGCGGTTATGGGCAGATGGGAATTTGTTAATGTCCGGTTGTAGATAACTTGAACCTTAATTAATTAAAATGAATCAACTGAGTGTGTTGCCGTGATGGCCTCTTCTCGGCGGAGTCCGGGAAGCGGACACGGTGTTGGAGTTATGTTTGCGCAGGTTGCTCTCTAGTTTCTCCCTCGTGCTTTGCCTCCTCTTCTCGCTCTCTTTTGCGAATAAGTTAGCCACCATATATGCTAGTCGCTTGCTGCAGCTCCACTTACATTACCCCCCTTTCCTACCTATTAAGCTTAAATAGTCTTGATCGTGAGGGTGCGAGATTGCTGAGTCCCTGTGGCTCACAGATTACTATTACACTAGATGCAGGGACAGATGATACAGCTCCAGATGGCATGCTCGAGCTCAAGTGGGAGTACGACGAGGACTCTCAGCGTTACTATGTGTCTTTTCCTGATGATCAGTAGTGGTGCCCAATCGGGGTTAGATTCAGGGCCTTGTCGCATGTTGGGGGTCTTTTCTATTTTGGCGCCGTAGTCGGGCCAGGAGTGATTTGTATGATGGATGTTATTTATGTACCTTGATGTGACGTGGCGAGTGTAAGCCAACTATGTTCCTCCCCTTTATCTTATTTATGTACATGGGATGTGTGATGATTTCCCGACTTGCGACATTGCTTTCAATGCGGTTATGCCTCTAAGTCGTGCCTCGACACGTGGGAGATATAGTCGAATCGAGGGCGTTACATGGTAGCTAGCTAGTACTACTTAATTACTTACCTTAGGTCGATACCATTTCAGATTTTGTTTCCATGGGCCTGGAGTGGCCCTAATGAACTTTGCCCAAGCCCTGTCCGCCGACAAAGAAAATGAATAAATGGGTTATTAAATAGTTGTTATCAGGAAATGACGAACTAATTAAATAGGCTGAGATATAGTTAATAATGATTGAAATTACCTGTTGACTATCCCCTTCATGATGGTGTAGTCACTTGCTTTCTTAAGTAGTGAGTCTAGTACTTCAATTGTTCCTTCATCAACTTTAATGATTAACAAGATCCAGTGAAATCTGCATGCACACACGTTTGCATGTCTTAATTAAGCGGGCATATGTAAGCAAAAACATGTAGCTATAGCTAGTAGGGAAAACAGAATTTGTAGTACAAGACAGTGTGACTCACTGGAAGTTGTAAGGAAGTAGTATATCTTCATTGTATTTGAGTTCCTTGAAGAACCGTAGCATGCTTTCCTCTACACTTTTTTCGTGATATGGATCTATTTTCCATGTGTATTCATTAATGGTATTTGGGTCAACGAACCCAATGCCATAGCGTCCACCTTTTTTCATTTCATAAATCTTCATCCTGCATAATACCACAGAAAAGAATATAGTGAGGATAATTACAGGTAATGATTGATCAAAATGATCACTACAGCTAGCTTGAGACTTAAATTACAGAAAGAAATCACTTACAGACAATAGCAACTGATCAATACCGTTGAGTTTGCTTGTGAGGATCCAGTCAACTCTGACAACTGTGCATGCAAGATGATCATACCCTCGAAATCACTACTATCTTTGCTATGCTAGTTTGCTCGCTCTTTTGCTTTGCCAATGCTACGATGCCTACCACTTGCTTGTCAGCCTCCCAATTGCCATGATTGAGCCTCTAACCCACCATTGTCCTAGCAAACCGTTGATTGGCTATGTTAGCGCTTTGCTCAGCCCTTCTTATAGCGTTGTTAGTTGCAGGTGAAGATTGGAGCCGTTCCTTGTTGGAACATTTATTTACTTGTTGGGATATCATTATATTGCCATGTTATCTTAATGCATCTATATACTTGGTAAAGGGTGGAAGGCTCGGCCTCTCGCCTAGTGTTTTGTTCCACTCTTGCCGCCCTAGTTTCCGTCATATCGGTGTTATGTTCCCGGATTGTTGCGTCCCTTACGCGGTTGGGCTATAATGGGAACCCCTTGATAGTTCGCCCTGATTAAAGCTTTTCCAGCAATGCCCAACATTGGTTTTACCATTTTCCACCTAGCCTCTTTTTCCCTTGGGTTTCCGGAGCCCGAGGGTCATCTTATTTTAACCCCCCCGGGCCAGTGCTCCTCTGAGTGTTGGTCCGAAACGTCAGCCGCCAGTGGCTACCAGGGGCAACTCTGGGCTGGCCTACCAGAAGTTTAGACAATCTGAGTGTGCCCTGAGAAAGAGATATGTGCAGCTCCTATCGGGATTTGTCGGCACATTCGGGCGGTGTTGCTGGACTTGTTGTAACCTGTCGAATCATCTTGTTGTAGTGGGATACCGAGTCTGATCGGAATGTCTCGGGTGGAGGTCTATTCCTTCGTTGACCGTGAGAGCTTGTTATGGGCTAAGTTGGGACCCCCCTGCAGGGATTGATCTTTCGAAAGCCGTGCCCGCGGTTATGGGCAGATGGGAATTTGTTAATGTCCGGTTGTAGATAACTTGAACCTTAATTAATTAAAATGAATCAACTGAGTGTGTTGCCGTGATGGCCTCTTCTCGGCGGAGTCCGGGAAGCGGACACGGTGTTGGAGTTATGTTTGCGCATGTTGCTCTCTAGTTTCTCCCTCGTGCTTTGCCTCCTCTTCTCGCTCTCTTTTGCGAATAAGTTAGCCACCATATATGCTAGTCGCTTGCTGCAGCTCCACTTACATTAACCCCCTTTCCTACCTATTAAGCTTAAATAGTCTTGATCGCGAGGATGCGAGATTGCTGAGTCCCTGTGGCTCACAGATTACTATTACACTAGATGCAGGGACAGATGATATAGCTCCAGATGGCGCGCTCGAGCTCAAGTGGGAGTACGGCGAGGACTCTCAGCGTTACTATGTGTCTTTTCCTGATGATCAGTAGTGGTGCCCAATCGGGGTTAGATTCAGGGCCTTGTCGCATGTTGGGGGTCTTTTCTATTTTGGCGCCGTAGTCGGGCCATGAGTGATTTGTATGATGGATGTTATTTATGTACCTTGATGTGACGTGGCGAGTGTAAGCCAACTATGTTCCTCCCCTTTATCTTATTTATGTACATGGGATGTGTGATGATTTCCCGACTTGCGACATTGCTTTCAATGCGGTTATGCCTCTAAGTCGTGCCTCGACACGTGGGAGATATAGCCGCATCGAGGGCGTTACATGGTAGCTAGCTAGTACTACTTAATTACTTACCTTAGGTCGATACCATTTCAGATTTTGTTTCCATGGGCCTGGAGTGGCCCTAATGAACTTTGCCCAAGCCCTGCCCGCCGACAAAGAAAATGAATAAATGGGTTATTAAATAGTTGTTATCAGGAAATGACGAACTAATTAAATAGGCTGAGATATAGTTAATAATGATTGAAATTACCTGTTGACTATCCCCTTCATGATGGTGTAGTCACTTGCTTTCTTAAATAGTGAGTCTAGTACTTCAATTGTTCCTTCATCAACTTTAATGATTAACAAGATCCAGTGAAATCTGCATGCACACACGTTTGCATGTCTTAATTAAGCGGGCATATGTAAGCAAAAACATGTAGTTATAGCAAGTAGGGAAAACAGAATTTGTAGTACAAGACAGTGTGACTCACTGGAAGTTGTAAGGAAGTAGTATATCTTCATTGTATTTGAGTTCCTTGAAGAACTGTAGCATGCTTTCCTCTACACTTTTTTTCGTGATATGGATCTATTTTCCATGTGTATTCATTAATGGTATTTGGGTCAACGAACCCAATGCCATAGCGTCCACCTTTTTTCATTTCATAAATCTTCATCCTGCATAATACCATAGAAAAGAATATAGTGAGGATAATTACAGGTAATGATTGATCAAAATGATCTCTACAGCTAGCTTGAGACTTAAATTACAGAAAGAAATCACTTACAGACAATAGCAACTGATGATAGATTTGTCGAGTGCGTCTTTATTGTATAGCTGAAATAGTTTTGAATACTCAATGGTCACAGCTTTCTTATGGTAGTAATGCTCCTTGTTGACATTCACCATGAGGGACTCTCGATTGGAAATCTTGGTAATGTCCATGTACCATTGATGCAATTCATACATTCTCGTTGGGAGCTTATTGACCTCCTCTGGCTCGACCAAAGGTTGACCCCGGGCATATTTCCGTTTTATTTCCTTCTCTCTAGTCGGAGACATGGGCTCGATATCGAGGAGTTGTCCAACAGTGATCCCGATCGATTCAGCCTGCGCAATATGCTCCTCGGTTATTACCACATCGCCCACCCCGGGAACGTTAACGGTTTGCCCACAATAATATTGGGCGCGCCTACTCTCATGTGTTGTTGGCACAACAAGCGGGGGGATTGATTGCGCCGCATGTTCTCCCAGCCGGGGAACAGTTTTACTGCTTCTTTTGCCAGCTGATTTGCTCGAGCTCGAGCTCGCCTCTTTCTGTAGACGTGCTCGATTTAACTTCTTGATGTGGCGCTCATAGTCTGTGTCAACAGGCTTGGGAGCTGGTGCTCTAGCCATACGAATGAAGTGATCAATCTTTTCCACAGGCACTTTCTCCCTTGGCGATGGTGGCGGTTTCGGTGCAAAATGGGCTTCCACCTCGGCCTTCGATATAGCTACGTTTTCCTCCTCGGACTTTGTCGTAAGGCCTCTACGGAAGAGGCGCGAGGCTTGGACCATATTGAAATCACTTACCTCCGCCTGTACCTCCAGTACTACCTCGACTTGTACCGCTACGCACCATAGCTGAGGCGGCTCTCTTCCGTGATTGCTGAGGCGACGAAGACGGCTGACGTGGCTGAGTTGGAGGAGGAGGAGTGGCCTGAAGCTGTGCCGGACTTGGAGGAGAAGTGGCCTGAAGCTGTGCCGGACTTGGAGGAGGAGTGGCCTGACACTTTGCCAGACTTGGAGGAGGAGGAGTGGCTTGAAGCTGTGCTGGACTTGGAGGAGGAGTGGCCTGACGCGTTGGTGGACTTGGAGGAGCGGGAGTCTGCTGACTCGGTGGCGGACTGTGACGAGGAGTCGGATGACGCGGTGTTGGTGGCCTTCGAAATATGATGCAATCCTTTCTCCATAGGATGATACGATGGTTGGCCTCTCCTAGTGTGTGCTCATCGTCACCTCCAGGAATGTCAAGCTCTAGCCCCGAATATTGGTCCACCACCTCATCAACCAAGACACGAGCATAGCCTGCTGGAATCGGATTGCAATGGAAGGTTGCCTCGGGGGGATTTGTAAAAGCAAGGGCGTCCGCCACCTTCATGGATATGTTCTTCATTTTGAAGTGTAGCTCGCAGTTAGTGTTCTCCATGATGTCATCCACTGGGTAGCTATCCAGCAATGCGTCGCCCGTGGCAGAACCCACGCTGCTTCTCGGCATGAATGGGACGGTGCTATCCAATGGTGGATCATCTGCTAGCTGCTGAGACCCCCTTTGCTGGCTAAGTGAGTCGATCTGCTCCTGCTGCCGCTGGAATTTGACTGCCAAGTCCGCGTGCGCTGATTCTAGGCCTTGAAGACATTCATAGTCTAGCTTCCTCTGCTCCTCCTCCATCTTCCTCTTCTTCTTCTCCGCAAACTTCTTTCTCGCACGGGTTCTGTAGTCGGCGTTCCAGTCTGAAAACCCCTCATATCACGGAATAGCGCCCATGCCTCGTGTTCTTCCCGGGTGTTCAGGATTTCCCAGGGCACGCGTAAGCTCGTCATTCTCTCTGTTGGGCTCGAACAACCCCGATCGAGCCTCTTCTATTGCAACAAGTAGCTTATCTTCGGCTCCGTCCAGACATGCCTTCTTCGAAACTTTGCCTGTCTTCGGGTCCAACTCCCCCCCATGCGCATAGAACCAAGTCCTGCACTTGGGGGGCCAGCTCAATGTATCTGGAGTGACACCTGCATCCAGCATCTCTTTTTCAGACTTATCCCACTTAGGCATTCCCACCGCATAGCCACCTGGCCCCAGCTTATGGAACATTTCCTTTTTGCGGCATTGGCCTTGTTTATTCTCGACCGTTCCTTAGATAATTCCGAATTCTTGAATTTCATGAAATCGTCCCAATGAGCACTTTGGTTCTCTAGTGTTCCCTCGAATACTGGAGTCTTCCTTCCTCCGTTGACATACTTGGCCCATTCATGAATTTTGTGGTTCTTGAATGCAACCGCCATCTTTCTAAGAGCAGCGTCCTTGACTTTCTCCACATCTGCATCTGTGAAATGATCTGGTAGGGTGAAATGTTCCATGAGCATTTCCCAAAGCAAATGTTTTTGTCTGTCGTCGACAAAAGTAACTCCTGGACGTGGCTTTGCTGGCTCTCTCCATTCTTGAAGGGAGATCGGGAGTTGGTCCTTCACAAGAACTCCGCACTGACGAATGAACTTGTCCGCAATCTTCTTATGCGCTAATGGTTCGCCATTACGTCTGATTGCCTCGATATTGTACTTTACGCCCTCCTTCAACTTTTTGTTCCGGCCTCGTTTCGTCCTGTTGCCTGAAGATTTTCTCGATCCGGATGGCTGAAAGAAGAAAGATCGATTCGTTAATATATCTTAAAGTCATTTAAAACATGTGATGATCACTAGATGCCTGCTTATATAAATATATATACCTCGCCGGTCTTTGTTGTTTCAAGATCAACATTTTCTTCGTCATGTTCATAGTTCAGGACTTCATCAATTCGGTCATCGCGATCGAATATCATATCACCCTCCCCGGTGTTGTTTAGATATTCGGAGCCGTCATAATCTTCTTCATTCTGATCATCATCTGGCCCGCGAGGATTGCGTATGATATTGAACAGGGCCTCTTCTCCCTCTCTGCTGGTATTGTCTGCCATAGGTTTTGTTTAACTAATCCAAAAGAAATATATCCAAATTACAATGCATGGATGCAATCAATTAATAAGGAAAAACTGAATCAATCATAGTACATAATAAGCATCATCAAATGTAATCTCGAATACGTCGTCTCGAATAATAGATATAATCTCGAATACATCGTCTCGAATAATAGATATAATCTCGAATACATCGTCTCGAATAATAGATATAATCTCGAATAACATATAATCTCGAATACATCGTCTCGAATATTATATATCGAATACATCACTGGCTAGGTAGCTAATAAAGATCGAATACTATAGAAGAATCTAGGACACTCGCGGTTCATGCGGCGCGGGCGGTGGACACCCAAAGAGAAGGAACCCTCACAGGATCATAGCTGAAGTGAGATCCCTGAAGAAACTGCCAGGTATTGGAGAACCTGCCGCCCTCTAACGCAACCATGTAGCGATGGACGTGCTCGTCCTCCTCCCTGACACGGCGACGTACCACCTCCGGCGGGGCCGGCTCCCTCCGCACCGAAACTGGCCCACGCGAACGCCACCAAATGAGATCAGGGTCGACGACGGGACTCGGGGCCGGGTTCCTCATCAAGCGGCGCGCCCCTCCAGGCAGCACCTCCCAGTGCCAGCCCGGCGGAGCCCAGTCCCGGACATGGGTCAGCCGGACGTCGTCGCGGATGGGTCAACGGCGATGATGCGGGCCGGGCATCGTCGAGAACAAATACTAGCTATATGCCCGCAAAAAGTAACATTTTTTTAATGATTGGATTTTGATAACTAAAATTTCTAACATTTCTATATGACTAACATTCCTATAAAATTTCTAACAATGCTATATAACTAACATTTCTATAACATTTCTAATATTTCTATAACTAAAAAACAGAAAAATTTCTAACAATTCTAACTTTTTTATAACTATTTCTATAACTAAAAAACAGAAAAATTTCTAACAATTCTAACATTTCTATAACATTTTTAACAATGCTATATAAATAACTATTTCTATAACTAAAAAAGAAAAATTTCTAACATTTTTATAACTATTTCTATAACTAAAAAACTAAAAAAATGTATGTGTGTGTGTGCTCACCGGCGAGGCGAGAGGCGACGGGGGGCGGCGGCGGGGACGGCAACGGGCGCGGCGAAGACGGGGATGGCGACGACGGGGACAGGGACGGGGTGCCGACAACGGGGACCGGGACGTACGGGCCGGGGCGGCGATGACGGGGACGGGGACGACGCGGGACGGGCCGGGACGGCGCGGCGCGGCGGTGACGACGGGGACGGGGACGGGGACAATGGGGCGGCGACGACGGGGACGGGGCGGCGACGGGGGCGGCGATGAGGGATATGGAGACGGGGGCGGCGGGCGATGGGGCAGAGGAGAAGAAGAAGATGAGAAACTGAATTTTTTGAAGTGTTTAGTTATATAGGATGGACCTTTAGTACCGGTTGGAGTCACCAACCGGTACTAAAGGCCTGTTTTGGCCAGGCCAAGCGGCGGGAAGCGCACCCACTTTAGTATCGGGTGGTGGCTCTAACCGGTACTAAAGGCCCCCCCCTTTAGTACCGGTTGGTGCCACCACCCGGTACTAAAGGGGGTACGCTGGCGCAGGTGTGGTGTGACAAGTTTAGTCCCACCTCGCTAGCCGAGGGGCGTCCGCACTGGTTTATAACCCCCCCGTGCGGTAGCTCTCTCGAGCTCCTCTCCAAAGCAGGCCTACTGGGCCTACATGTTCTGTGCTGTCCTGTGGGCTTATTGGGCCTTTGCGGGCCTGCATCCTGGCCCAACAACAGGTTGGGTTTCTAATCGTATGCAGGCCGCTCTGGCCCAGTAGGCTGGCTTTTATTTTTATTTTTTTGCTTTATTTATTTTTGAGTTGTTTTTTTGTGTATTTAGAGTTTCTTTGTGAATATTTTTGCTTTTGGTACAAAAAATTACAAACTTTCTGTTAGTGCCCGTAGTTTTCAAATTTGAATAGTTTAAATTTTGAATTATTTGAAATTAGTGTGAATCACTAGTTTATGAATAACTTAACTTTAAAAATCAGTGTATTTAGAGTTTCTTTGTGAATATTTTTGCTTTAGGTATAAAAAATTACAAACTTTCTGTTAATGCCCGTAGTTTTCAAATTTGAATAGTTTAAATTTTGAATTATTTGAAAGTGTGAATCACTAGTTTGTGAATAACTTAACTTTAAAAATCTATAAAGGTATGAAAGAATTTGTTTGCACATAAAATTTCTTTGCGTTTCAAATGCCAAAACACATAACTACCCTAACTATTACAGAGATTCCCTCCTGGGTGTGAAACACGGAAGAAAGTAATGATGGTGAAGCCGATCACATCCTAGATTTTTGAGTGTGAAACTTTTTCTTCGCGTGTGTCCCTTTGCACCGTAACCATGGAAAATCTTCATCATTTAACGGGATGCTCGGGTCAATATTCACTGTGAATGAAGCAATTTCATCAAACTTTTCATAATCTTCTGACATTTCTGTCTTGTCATCCACTCCCACGATGTTCTCTTCCCAGAAAGAACTATGTGCCGCTTTGGCTCATCGTACGATGCAATCGCTTCCTTATCTTTTTTTCTTGGCTTGGTAGACATGTCCTTCACATAGAAAACCTGTGCCACATCATTGGGTAGGACGAATGGTTCGTCTGCATACGCAAGATTGTTGAGATCCACTGTTGTCATTCCGCACTGCGGGTCTTCCATTACCCCGCCTCGTGTCATATTGACCCATTTGCACCGAAACAAAGGGACCTTCAAACCACGTCGATAGTCAAGTTCCCATATGTCCCGTATATAACCATAATATGTTTCCTTTCCCGTCTTGGTTTCTGCATCAAAGCGGACACCACTGTTTTGGTTGGTACTCTTCTTATCTTGGGCGATCGTGTAAAATGTATTACCATTTATCTCGTACCCTTTGAAAGTCATTATATTCGAAGATGGTAACTGGGACAGCAAGTACAGGTCATCTTCAATAGAGGTGTCATGCATGGTACGTGTCTGCAACCAGCTGGCGAAACTCCTGGTTTGTTCAGGTGTAATCCAGTCATCAGACCGCTCCGAGTGTTTGGAGCGTAGCAAATTCTTGTGTTCATCCATATACGGAGCTACCAAGGCGGAATTCTGTAGAACTGTGTAGTGTGCTTCAGTGAGAGAATGTCCGTCCATACATATTATTTGTTCCCCTTCTAGCATGCCTTTTCCATCCAGTCTGCCCTTATGCCGCGATTCAGGAACACCAATCGGCTTAAGGTCAGAAATAAAGTCAATACAAAACTCAATGACCTCCTCATTTTCATGGCCCTTGGAGATGCTTCCTTTCGGCCTAGCACGGTTATGAACATATTTCTTTAAGACTCCCATGAATCTCTCAAAGAGGAACATATTGTGTAGAAATACATGACCCAAAACGTTAATCTCTTCGCATAGGTGAACTAGGACGTGCGTCATGATATTGAAGAAGGATAGTGGGAACACCAACTCGAAACTGCCAAGACATTGCACCAAATCATTCTCTAACCTTGGTATGATTTCTGGATCGATTACCTTCTGAGAGATTGCATTGAGAAATGCACATAGCTTCATAATGGCTAATCGAACGTTTTCCGGTAGAAACCCCCTCAACGCAACCGGAAGCAGTTGCGTCATAATCACGTGGCAGTCATGAGACTTTAGGTTCTGAAACTTTTTCTCTGCCATGTTTATTATTCCCTTTATATTCGACGAGAAGCAAGACGGTACCTTAATACTGAGCAGGCATTCAAAGAAGATTTCCTTCACTTCTTTGGTAAGAGCGTAGCTTGCATGACCCTGATGTATGCCGTCTTTTCTGTGCATACGTTGCTGGTCCTCCCGTGCCTCAGGTGTATCTTTTGTCTTCCCATACACACCCAAGAAGCCAAGCAGGGTCACGCAAAGATTCTTCGTCACGTGCATCACGTCGATTGCGGAGCGGACCTCGAGGTCTTTCCAATAGGGCAGGTCTCAAAATATAGATTTCTTCTTCCACATGGATGTGTGTCCGTGAGCGTCATTCGGAACAGATTGTCCACCGGGACCCTTTCCAAAGACCACCTTCAAATCCTTGACCATATCATGTACATCAGCACCAGTACGGTGGCGAGACTTCGTCCGGTGATCCGCCTCACCTTTAAAATGCTTGTCTTTCTTTCTTACGGGATGCCTGCTTGGAAGAAATCGACGATGTCCCAGATACACATTCTTCTTACAATTAGCCAAATATATATTGTCGGTATCGTCCAAACAGTGCGTGCATGCGCGGTATCCCTTATTTGTCTGTCCTGAAAGATTACTGAGAGCAGGCCAATCATTAATGGTCACGAACAGCAACGCCTTTAGGTCAAATTCTTCCCCCATGTGCTCATCCCACGCACGTACACCTGTTCTATTCCATAGTCGGAAGAGTTCTTCAACTAATGGCCTTAGATACACATCAATGTCGTTGTCGGGTTGCTTAGGGCCTTGGATGAGCACTAGCATCATAATGAACTTCCGCTTCATGCACAACCAAGGAGGAAGGTTATACAAACATAGAGTCACGGGCCAGGTGCTATGGTTGCTGCTCTGCTCCCCAAAAGGATTAATGCCATCTGCGCTTAGACCAAACCATACGTTCCTTGCGTCATCTGCAAACTCCTTCCCGTACGTTCTTTCGATTTTTCTCCACTACGACCCGTCAGCGGGTACTCTCAACTTTCCATCTTTCTTACGGTCTTCTCTGTGCCATCGCATCGCCTTGCCATGGTCTTTGTTTTGGAACAAACGTTTCAACCGTGGTATTATAGGAGCATACCACATCACCTTGGCAGGAATCTTCTTCCTGGGACGCTCGCCCTCGACATCACCAGGGTCATCGCGGCTGATCTTATAGCGCAATGCACCGCATACCGGGCAAGCGTTCAAATCCTCGTACTCACCGCGGTAGAGGATGCAATCATTAGGGCATGCATGTATCTTCTGCACCTCTAACCCTAGAGGCAGACAACCTTCTTTGCTTCATACGTACTCTCGGGCAATTCCTTGTCCTTTGGAAGCATATCCTTTATCATTACCAGCAACTTTCCAAATCCCTTGTCAGATATACCATTCTCTGCCTTCCATTGCAGCAATTCCAATGTGGTGCCCAGCTTTTTCTTGTCACCTACGCAATTCGGGTACAACAATTTTTTGTGATCCTCTAACATGCGCTGCAACTTCTTCTTCTCCAAATCACTTGCGCAGTTTCTCTTTGCATCGGCAATGGCCCGGCCTAGATCATCAACGGGCTCATCCGATGCCTTTTCTTCAGGTTCTTCCCGCATTGCCGGCTCAGCTTCTTCCCGCATTATCGGCTCAGCTTCTTCCCTCATTGTTGTATCATCGTATTCAGGGAACCCATGGCCAGGATAGCTGCCGTCGTCCTCTTCTTCTTCATTGTCTTCCATCATAACCCCTCTTTCTCCATGCTTGGTCCAAACATTACAGTGGGACATGAAACCGGACTCAAACAGGTGGACGTGAATGGTTCTTGACGTAGAGTAATTGTGACCATTCGTACAGCCAGCACATGGACAATGCATAAAACCATCCGCTCGCATGTTTGCCTCAGCCGCAAGCAGAAAAGTACGACGCCATTAATGAACTCGAGAGAGCATCGGTCATCGTACATCCATTGCCGGCTCATCTTCAATACACAGCACCGAAAACATCAAATTAATACAATACATAAAGTTCATACATAAAGATCATACAACACTTAAATGCAACAAACAAATAACTCTCTAGCTAAAGAATTTAAATGCAACAACAAATGCGATCAAGATCGCAACTAAGGTAACAATTGATCCAACAGCATAATGATATCAAGCCTCACTATGAATGGCATGTTTTCTAATCTTTCTAATCTTCAAGCGCATTTTCTCCATCTTAATCTTGTGATCATCGACGACATCGGCAACATGCAACTCCAATTCCATCTTCTCCCTCTCAATTCTTTTCAATTTTCCTTCAAATCCTCATTTTCTCTTTCAACTAAATTTAACCTCTCGACAATAGGGTCGGTTGGAATTTCCGGTTCAACTACCTCCTACATACAAATATCTATGTCAACTTGATGGGCATAATTTGTCATAAACACGAAATGCAATGAATAGTTTTAAAAGAGAATATACCACATCCGAATCATAACCCGGACGAGGGCCGACGGGGACGGATATCAAAACCATGGCACTATGTATAACAAACAACGTATGGGTAAGATAATTATACGAGTAACTATATATCCAAATCACACAAACATCAATTTTTTTATATAAAACTTAATGAACAAGAGGCTCACCATAAGGTAATGCCGGCGACGGGACGTTGCGAGCGATCGACGGTGGTTATGACGGAGATTTAGAAGGTACTAAGTAAACCACACCTACATATGCAAACTAAGTGTTATTTTTGACCTCAAATTGCATATAAATCAAATACTAGCACATATATATAATTCCTCCCAAATTACTAAACTCAAAAATCAATCACTATATAAAGCATTGCACGAGCTAATCTAGCAATGAGAGATGAAAGGAAAAAGTTGCTAACCTTTGTGATCATTTGAATGGATGGGGCCTTTCAAATCTTAGGCAAAATGTGTGATGAGCTTGAGAGGAAGAGGGAAAAGAACAGAGAGGAGAGGGGAAAGGGGAAGAACAGAGCGAGTTCGGATGGACGAAGGGTCTATGTAGAACGACCTTTAGTACCGATTCGTGATACGACCCGGTACTAAAAGTGCTGGAGGGGCCCCGGACTGACAACATCCTGCCACCACACATTTTAGTATCGGTTCGTGGCACGAACCGGTGCTAAAGATTCGCCACGAACCGATACTAATAAGAGCGGACGGGTAGCCGTTGAAACCGGCACTAATGTATACATTAATGCCGGCTTAAATTCAAACCGGCACTAATGTGCTTTATTTTTTTACTTTTTTTACTAGTGGAGGTAACAGATACGGACGCTATGGAGGGATCTGCAGCTGGGGCGCGCATAGGCGCAAAGGAGAATGATCAACGGTGCTGGTAGCGGATGTCGGTCGGTGTGGAGCAACGCAAAGCGACCGCCGTGGCTGGTTCAGGTTTCATGCCGAGGGCGTCGGTGCCTTTGTGTGGGGCACACGGCCGAGTCTTTCTTTCTCTACGGCCCGACGACGAATCGTCTCATCGTCTTTCTCTTTTCGCTTGTCTCGAGAAGCAGCTTTGTCTTTGGCGTGATAGCCCAGCATCCGCCGCACCGCTCAACACAAAAAATAATCTTCCCCAGTCAAAATACTCGCAAAAGAAGGCAAAAACTAACACTCGCAGATTGGACGGAATCATTAGGTTGTAGGAGGTTCCCCGGCCGTGGCGTGTGGGCGCGATTATGCCAAAGCGACCACGCGGGCGAGGGGCGGGCGGAGCAGCCTTTCGAACCGCAGCGTAGCGCAGCTTCATCATCTTCCTCCGTCCAGGAGCCAGCCGTCCTCCACTCCACCATCTTCTTACTTTGCAGCCAAGGCTTAGCGGCGTGCGCGTGCATGCAGCGCCTGCGTCTGCGTGCATGCTAGCTTCTCCTTGGAGCAAAGCAAGGCATCGCACCCACCAACGTTACACTAGACTAGAGCAAAAGCACGGCGATCCCACCCAAAATCCACCAAGGGTCGGACGCAAGAATTACGTAGCCAGCTCTCCGCGCAATGGCCGGCTTGGTAGCCCAAGCTCCCACGCAAACCGGCCGCCGAACGGGGCCGATTCCCACGGCGCTCGTGCCTGTGGCCGTGGTGCTCGCCGTCGTCGTGGCCGTCCTGTCCCTGCTGCCCTCCGTGGCCCAGGCGGTGTGGGAACTGCCCCACCTCTTCCTCCTCGGCCTCGTCATCTCCTACGGCGTCTTCGCGCAGCACAAGAACGGCGCCGCCGCGGCCGACGGCGATGCCGCCACCAAGGACGGCGCCCGGGCGTGGAACTCTCGGTACCATCCCGACGACCCGCTCGTCGTGGTCGCGCCCGACCACGCGGCGGGAGATGACGGGGACGACGGTGCGGGCGGGAGGCCGTTCTCCTTGCCGGTGCGTAGGCTGAAGACGGTCGTGGAAGAGTCGACCGAAGCCGGCGGCGCCAGCGGAGAGAGCGTGGGCGAAGAGACAGACAGCTCCGAGTCCACGGCAGGATTCTGGGCCGGCGCGCCCGCCGCTCCTTCGCCGCCCTCTGTCCTTGACGCCTTTGACTCTCGGAAGTTCAATGCCGCGACGCCGGCGTCAACGGTATCCAAGGAGTTCCCGGGTTACGATTCCGGGTCGCCTCGTGACCAGTCGTCGTGTAACGAGGAGGAGGAAGAGGTGGAAGAGGTGGAGGAGGAGGAGGAGGAAGAGGAGGGCACCGATTGGGAAGAGGATGCGGATGGGTCGGATGAGATGACCGCCGCGTCGTCGGAAAGGTCGTTCCCCGGCGACTTTGTTGCCTGCCGCAACCGTCGCTACGACGGCAGCGGGGATGGGGAGTCTATGGACGAAGAACTTGTCGAGCTGGCCACCAGGCCGGGACCGGAGGGGGCGGACGAGGTGGACAGGAAGGCCGACGAGTTCATCGCCAAATTCAGGGAGCAGATCAGGCGGCAGAGGTTGTAGGCTCGTAGCCGGCCAAGCGACGTAGCCATGCACTGCATTGCATTGCATGCATCCCACGCACACGCACGACGTAGTGCCGCTGCGAATGGAGAGAGCATGACGTACTTGCGATTTGTGAAATTCTGTGTTTTTTCCTTCTTCATCTGTGACATGATGAGCCTTCCCTGTATCATTTTCTTCTATCGTTTGGAGCTTTAAACTGTTGCCGTTATTACAGCCTGGAAAGATGCAAATGAATGGAAACTGTTCATTCATTGCAATTCTGTAACATTTTCGCAACTACTCCGTCCGTTCCAAAATGATTGAAGTTTTAAGTGTGTCCTAAGTCAAACTTCTTTGAGTTTAATCAACTTTATAGAAAAATGTACCCACAAAAAAAAACTTTATAGAAAAACGTGATAAGATCATCATCACCAAATACACATACTATGAAAATATGTTTCATAAAAAATCTCATGAGCCTAATTTGATGTTCTGAATGTTAGTATATATTTTTCTATGATCTGATCAAACTTGAACAAGTTTAACTTAGAATAAACCTAAAACTTCAATTATTATTTATGTTAACAAGCTTAATCGTTTAGCGAGGACAGAATATGTTGCCTTGCCGGCAGGAAATACACTTACACAACATGGCGTTAACATCCTCACGTTTACTATTGATCAGTTGCCCGAAATGTTTTCACAGTCAGTTGATTTCGTAGATATAGATAAAACAAGTGGCACCCAAGGCGGAGACACGGACGATGTAGCCGGACGTGACATCTCTAATGAGGCCGAGTGTGGAACCACTTGAAGATAGGGAGAACACGACCATGAAAGGGAGTTCGAGAAGGACGAATACACTCAATTGGCAACAACTGCAACTGCCGGCTGTCCCAAACGCTGGCCTCGAGAACCCATTCACAGCGGATGACGTCTGAGAGGCAATTAAGGACTCACCGATGGCCAAGGCACCTGGACCAAACGGTTTCAATAGCGTGTTCTGCAGAACCAGCTGGGCAGCCATCAAGGCGGATGTAATGCTTGTCTTCGATCAGTTCTACTGCAGTGCTGGTCAAAACTTCTGTGATCTCAACTCTGCTCTAGTAGCTCTATTGCTGAAGAAGGACGGGGCTTTGAAAATGTTAGTTTTTCGCCCCATCAGCCCAATCCACTCCATAGCCAAGCTGATTGCAAAAGTGCTCTCCATCCACCCGATAATTTCGCCTGCCCAAACGGCCTTCATGAGATCAAAATGCATTCATGACAGTTTTATGTATGTTCAGAATGGGGTGAGGTCACTGCACAAGAAGAACACACCGGCAGTGTTGCTGAAGTTGGATATCACCAGGGCTTTTGACAGTATCTCCTGGACCTATCTGCTTGAGCTCATGCAACAATTGGGATTCAGTGCGCGCTGGCGGGACTGGGTGACGCTGCTACTGTCCACCTCGCGCTCCTCTTTCATGCTTAATGGTGTCCCAGGAATGCCGGTCTTGCACTGCAAAGGATTGAGGCAGGGTGATCCTCTATCCCCGATGTTGTTCATCATTGCCATAGACCCTCTACACCGGTTGCTGCAAGCTGCAGGCGATCAAGGCTTGCTCCAGCCACTGCTGGGCAGAGAAATTTAGCTGAGGGTGTGTTGGGGAACGTAGCATGCAATTTTTAAAAAAATCCTATGATCACGCAAGATCTATCTAGAAGATGCATAGCAACGAGAGGGGGAGAGTGTGTCCGCGTACCCTCGTAGACTGAAAGCGGGAGCGTTAGCTTAACGCGGTTGATGTAGTCGAACGTCTTCTCGATTCAACCGATCAAGCACCGAACGCATGGCACCTCCGAGTTCTGCACACGTTCAGCTCGATGACGTCCCTCGAACTCTTGATCCAGCAAAGTGACGAGGGAGAGTTTCATCAGCACGACGGCGTGGTGGCGGTGATGGTGAAGTGATCCTCGCAGGGCTTTGCCTAAGCACCATGATAATATGACCAGAGGAGTAAACGGTGGAGGGGGCGCCGCACACGGCTTGGAAAAATTGATGTGTGTTACAGCCGCCCCACCCCTGTATATAAAGGAGGGAGAGGGGAGGAGGCCGGCCCTAGGCGCCCCAAGTGGGACGAGTCTCACTTAGGCTCCTAGTAGGATTCGCCACCCCTTCCTTTTATCGGAGGGAGAAATGGGGAAGGAGAGGGAGAAGGAGAAGGAGAAGGAAAGGGGGCGCCACCCCCTCCCCTAGTCCAATTCGGATTCCTCCCTTGGGGGGGGGGGGGGTGCGCGCCACCCCTTAAGGGCGGGCCTGCCTCCCTCCTATGGCCCATATCTTCCCCCGAGGGGTTCCGATAACCCCCCAGTACTCCAATACGTACCCATACATTCCGAAACACTTCCGATGTCTGAATACTATCGTCCAGTATATCAATCTTTACCTCTCGACTATTTCGAGACTCCTCATCATGTCCGTGATCTCATCCAGGACTCTGAACAACATTCGGACACCAAATCACATAACTCATAATACAAATCGTCATCGAACGTTAAGCGTGCGGACCCTACGGGTTTGAGAACTATGTAGACATGACCGAGACACCTCTCCGGTCGATAACCAACAACGGAATCTGGATGCTCATATTGGTTCCTACATATTGTATGAAGATCTTTATCGGTCAAACCGTAATGACAACATACGTCATTCCCTTTGTCATCGGTATGTTACTTGCCCGAGATTCGATCGTCGGTATCTTCATACCTAGTTCAATCTCGTTACAGGCAAGTCTCTTTACTCGTTGCGTAATGCTTCATCTCACAACTAACTCATTAGTCACATTGCTTGCAAGGCTTATCATGATGTGCATTACCGAGAGGGCCCAGAGATACCTCTCCGACACTCGGAGTGACCAATCCTAATCTCGATCTATGCCAACCCAATAGACACCTTTGGAGATACTTGTAGAGCATCTTTATAATTACCCAGTTACGTTGTGACGTTTGATAGTGCACAAGGTATTCCTCCGGTATCCGGGAGTTGCATAATCTCATAGTCGAAGGAATATGTATAAGTCATGAAGAAAGAAATATCAATAAAAATTTAACGATCATTATGCTAAGCTAACGGATGGGTCTTGTCCATCACATCATTCTTCTAATGATGTGATCTCGTTCATCAAATGACAACACATGTCTATGGTTAGGAAACTTAACCGACTTTGATTAACGAGCTAGTCTAGTAGAGGCATACTAGGGACACTGTGTTTTGTCTATGTATCCACTCATGTATCAAGTTTCCGGTTAATAAAATTCTAGCATGAATAATAAACATTTATCATGACATAAGGAAATATAAATAACAACTTTATTATTGCCTCTAGGGCATATTTCCTTCAGTCTCCCACTTGCACTAGAGTCAATAATGTAGATTACATTGTAATGATTCTAACACCCATGGAGTCTTGGTGTTGATCATGTTTTCCTCGTGGAAGAGGCTTAGTCAACGTGTTTGCCACATTCAGATCCGTATGTATTTTGCATATCTCTATGTCTCCCTCCTTGACTTGATCACGGATGGAGTTGAAGTTTCTCTTGATGTGTTTGGTTCTCTTGTGAAATCTGGATTCCTTCGCCAAGGCAATTGCTCCCGTATTGTCACAAAAGATTTTCATTAGACCCGATGCACTAGGTATGACACCTAGATCGGATATGAACTCCTTCATTCAGACTCCTTCATTCGCTACTTCCGAAGCAACTATGTACTCCGCTTCACACGTAGATCCCGCCATGACGCTTTGCTTGGAACTGCACCAACTGACATCTCCACCATTCAATATAAATACGTATCCAGTTTGTGACTTAGAATCATCCGGATCAGTGTCAAAGCTAGCATCAATGTAACCATTTACGAAGAGCTCTTTGTCACCTCCATAAACGAGAAACATATCCTTAGTCCTTTTCAGTTATTTCATGATGTTCTTGACCGCTGTCCAGTGATCCACTCCTGGATTACTTTGGTACCTCCCTGCTACACTTATAGCAAGGCACACATCAGGTCTGGTACACATCATTGCATACATGATAGAACCTATGGCTGAGGCATAGGGAATGACTTTCATTTTCTCTCTATCTTCTGCAGTGGTCGGGCATTGAGTCTGACTCAACTTCACACCTTGTAACACAGGCAAGAACCCTTTCTTTGATAGATCCATTTTGAACTTCTTCAAAACTTTACCAAGGTATGTACTTTGTGAAAGTCCAATTAAGCGTCTTGATTTATCTCTATAGATCTTGATGCCCAATATATAAGGAGCTTCACCGAGGTCTTTCATTGAAAAACTCTTATTCAAGTATCCTTTTATGCTATCCAGAAATTCTATATCATTTCCAATCAACAATATGGCATCCACATATAATATTAGAATTGCTACAGAGCTCCCACTCACTTTCTTGTAAAAATAGGCTTCTCCAAAAGTCTGTATAAAACCATATGCTTTCATCACACTATTAAAGCGTATATTCCAACTCTGAGATGCTTGTACCGGTCCATATATGGATCGCTGGAGCTTGCACACTTGGTTAGCACCTTTACGATCGACAAAACCTTCTGGTTGTATCATATACAACTCTTCTTTGAGAAATCCATTAAGGAATGTAGTTATGACGTCCATTTGCTAGATTTCATAATCATAAAATGCGGCAATTGCTAACATGATTCAGACAGACTTAAGCATCGCTACGGGTGAGAAAGGCTCAGATTCCCCCTCCGGCAACCTCCAAGATTTGTCAGAAATCATACCGTCCTTAACGAGCCTCTCTAGGTCTTCCCGCTCGATGGCGGAGTCCAGTCCCCCTGGATCCAACCAGGCGACAGACCGGACCGCGATGACGTCCCCCGAGCCGTCTTCTTGCCTTTCACTGTCGCCATTGCCTTGTTCGCCCGCTCCAAGGACACCGCTGAAAGAACATGCGGTGCCCCCATGTTTGGTTTTGGTAATTGATGACAGTCTATGTGGACTAATGTTTACATTGAGTTATATTTGAAGGATTTGTCCATAGGTTTTTCTTGAAGTCCATTTGTTGGTTTCAAGGATTTTATGAGTTACCATGGTGCTTTTAAGGAATTATCCAAAGATTGGTCATGTGAGTGTTGATCTTATTGCAGGCATGTCTTGAAGAAGAAGATTGTGTGAACATTCATGTTTACCTTCAAAACATCATCTTAATGGAGAAAGTTGGAAAGATTCAAGGTTGCGGTGTGCAAGTTCAAGTGGAGCATCACGAAGAGATCATATGCTTGAAGCTTGCCGTCCATTGTGGTGACAATGGACTTGTGAAGATGTGCGGAAGATTGGCTCACCCATAGTGGAATATGGGGGAGCAATCAACTAGTCTTCATCGAGCCAACACAATCAAGAAAGGTGGTCAACTTGAGGGAGTCAAGATCGTCATCATCTAGCTCAAGTGGACTATGTGCAAGACAAAGGTTTGCCCTTGATAGGTTTTCTATTCTACTAGTCTCATAGTGGTAGTTGGGAGACCAGGTTATAGGATCGATTGCCGTACTATCAAGGGGGGCTCTCGATGAGTAGCTTGATCGTATCGTTCATAGAGAGCTCAAACCTTTGCATCCTTGCATCATCTTTATTGGTTCTTGTTTGGTTCGCTTTGTGAGTCTCAGAGCTTATGGTCATCTTTATGACAAGCTCGAGTTCATCGAAAACGGAGTTCACATGCATCTTCTATGATGTTTTCGATGTTGGAGGTTTTGCCGGTTCTTCTCGGTTGGAGGTTTCACTCCTCTATTTGTTAGGCATACCTCCCCTGCCTCTTCTTACTATAACAATGGATTTATGAAGATGTGCGGAAGAGTGGCTCATCCATAGTGGAGTATGGGGGAGCAATCAACTAGTCTTCATCAAGCCAGCGCAATCAAGAAAGGTGGTCCAACTTGAGGGAGTCAAGATCGTCATCATCTAGCTCAAGTGGACCATGTGCAAGCCAGAGGTTTGCCCTTGATAGGTTTTCTATTTTACCGGTCTCATGGTGGTAGTTGGGAGACCGGGTTATAGGATCGATTGCCGTACTATCAAGGGGGGCTCTCGATGAGTATCTTGATCGTATCATTCGTAGAGAGCTCAAACCATTGCATCCTTGCATCATCTTTATTGGTTCTTGTTTGGTTCTCTTTGAGAGTTTTGGAGCTTATGGTCATCTTGATGACAAGCTCGAGTTCATCAAACACGGAGTTCACTTGCATCTTCTATGATGTTCTCGATGTTGGAGGTTATGCCCGTTCTTCTTCGTTGGAGGTTTCTCTCCTCCATTTGTTAGGCATACCTCCCCAGCCTCTTCTTTCTTTATCCAGTCGTTGTTTTGATGCTACTCGTCGTCTTGTATCCAACAAGCTTGAGTTTGTTCAATTTGGAGCTCTTATGAAGAAGTTATGGCAGTTCTGGTTTTCTCCCTGCGGTAGTACCGCGGTCGGCAGCGGTAGTACCGCTCCAGTACCGCTCTACTACCGCCTCGATTTTGGGTCCTGCACTTTTCGTGTCGGCTTTAGCAGTAGTTGCACGGCAGTAAGGCACGATAGTTCCGCCTACCGCCTATAAGTGGTAATACCGCTCCGGTCGGGCGGTAGTATCGCTACTGCATTACTGCCGTCGTACTCTGCTCTACCCTGCCTCTTTTGGTCCCGTGTTCTGCTCCTCCAGCGGTAGTACCGCCCCAAGGTTCATGTTTTGTTGCTCCTTTTCCCTGCTTCTTCCGCCCAAGCGGTAGTACCGCTCGTGTGCGGGCTGAGCACATAACGGTTGGATTTTTTCCCTCCTATAAAAGGGGGTCTTCTTCCCCAATGAACCTTATCCTTTGAGCTCGTGTTCTTCCCCCATTGTTGATCTTCTTCGAGCTTGCTAACTCTCAATCCCTCCATGGATTCTTGCTAGTTTTTGAGGGAAAAGAGAGAGGAGATCTAGATCCACTTTTCCACCAATCACTTTCTCCTCTATGTGAGGGGAACCACTTGGATCTAGATCTTGGAGTTCTTGGTGTTCTCCTTTTTGTTCTTCCTCTCATTTTACTCCCTAGCATTAGTTGCATCGGTGGGATTTGAGAGAGAAGGACTTGGGCACTCCGTGTGCCCTTGCCATTGCATTTGGTGCACCGATTTGAGTTCTCCACGGTGATACGTGGAAGTTACAAGTTGAGAAGTGATACGTCTCCGTCGTATCTACTTTTCCAAACACTTTCGCCCTTGTTTTGGACTCTAACTTTCAAGATTTGAATGGAACTAAACCGGACTGACGTTGTTTTCAGCAGAATTACCATGGTGTTATTTATGTGCAGAAACAAACGTTCTCGGAATGACCTAAAACTTCACAGAGCAACTTTTCAGAAAATATGAAAAATACCTGCAAAAGATGAAGGCTAGGGGGCCCACCACCTGTCCACGAGGGTGTGGGGGGCGCGCCTGCCCCCTAGGGTGCGCCCCCTACCTCGTGGGCCCCCTGTTGCCTCTCCGACTCCAACTCCATATATTGAGTTTCGGGGAGAAAAAAATCAAAGAGAAGAATTCATTGCATTTTACGATACGGAGCCGCCGCCAAGCCCTAAAACCTCTCGGGAGGGCTGATCTGGAGTCCATTCGGGGCTCCGGAGAGGGGAATCCGTCGCCATCGTCATCATCAACCATCCTCCATCACTAATTTCATGATGCGCACTGCCATGCGTGAGTAATTCCATCGTAGGCTTGCTGGACGGTGATGGGTTGGATGGGATCTATCATGTAATCGAGTTATTTTTGTTAGGGTTTGATCCCTAGTATCCATTATGTTCTGAGATTGATGTTGCTATGACTTTGCTATGCTTAATGCTTGTCACTAGGGCCCGAGTGCCATGATTTCAGATCTGAACCTATTATGTTTTCATCAATATATGAGTGTTCTTGATCCTATCTTGCAAGTCTATAGTCACCTATTATGTGTTATGATCCGTTAACCCCGAAGTGACAATAATCGGGATACTTACCGGTGATGACCGTAGTTTGAGGAGTTCATGCATTCAGTATATGTTAATGCTTTGTTTCGGTTCTCTATTAAAAGGAGGCCTTAATATCCCTTAGTTTCTGTAAGGACCCCGCTGCCACGGGAGGGTAGGACAAAAGATGTCATGCAAGTTCTTTTCCATAAGCACATATGACTATATTCGGAATACATGTCTACATTATATCAATGAACTGGAGCTAGTTCTGTGTCACCCTAGGTCATGACTGTTACATGATGAACCACATCCGGCATAATTCTCCATCACCGATCCATTGCCTACGAGCTTTCCATATATTGTTCTCCGCTTATTTACTTTTCCGTTGCTATTGCTATCATCACTACAAAATACCAAAAACATTACTTTTACTGCTGTTACCTTTTGCTACCGTTACCATTACTATCATATTACTTTGCTACTAAACACTTTGCTGCAGATATTAAGTTTCCAGGTGTGTTTGAATTGACAACTCAACTGCTAATACTTGAGAATATTCTTTGGCTCCCCTTGTGTCGAATCAATAAATTTGGGTTGAATACTCTACCCTCGAAAACTGTTGCGATCCCCTATACTTGTGGGTTATCAAGAGTATTTTCTGGAGCCGTTCCCGGGGAGCGTAGCTCTATTCTTTGAGTCACTTGGGATATATATATATATCTGCTTATCATTATGAAGAACTTGAAAGATCAAAGAACCAAGATTTATCACTCAACTACGAGGGGAGGTAAGGAACTGCCATCTAGCTCTGCACTTGATTCACCTTCTATTTTGAGTAAGCTTGCGACACCTAAACCTGCTTTTGCAATTCGTTTCGATATGTCGCATGTTATTGATGATGCCACTTGTACTATGTATGATACTTATGATGAAACTACTTCTATGCTTGATACTACTGTGCCACATGGTAAATTTCTTGATGAACAACTTGCTAGGGCTAGAGAGATTGAAAATATTGAATCTGATGATACTGATGAAAGTGATGATGAAGAATCACTTGTTATTCCTAAGGGTTATGTTTTTGATCAAGAAGCTTCTTTAGCTATTTTAGCTTGCAAAGATAGATATGAACTAAAAAGGTTATTAGCTAAATGGAACAAGCAATCTCTAAATGCTAGAATGAAACCTGACCCTGATTTTGCTACTTCACCTATCTGTGTTACTGATAAGGATTATGAATTATCTGTTGATCCTGATATAATTACTTTGGTTGAATCTGATCCTTTTCATGGTTATGAATCTGAAACTGTTGTGGCACATCTTACTAAACTGAATGATATAGACACCCAATTCACTAAAGATGAGAGAACTCGTTCCTTTTATATCCTTAAAATATTTCCGCTCACATAAAGGGTGATGCTAAGATATGGTTTAATTCTCTTGATCCTGGTTGTGTGCATAGTCCCCAGGATATGATTTATTACTTCTCTGCTAAATATTTCCTTGCTCATAAGAAACAAGCTGCTTTAAGGGATATATATAATTTTGCGCAAATCGAAGAAGAGAGTCTCCCACAAGCTTGGGGGAGGCTTCTCCAATTACTTAATGCTTTGCCTGATCATCCTCTTAAGAAAAATGAAATACTTGATATCTTTTATAATGGACTAACCGATGCCTCCAGAGATTACCTGGATAGTTGTGCTGGTTCTGTTTTTAGGGAAAGAACACCGGATGAAGCTGAAATTCTATTGAATAATATGTTGACAAATGAAAATAATTGGACACCTCCTGAGCCAGTTCCTGAGCCTATTCCTAAACCAACTCCGAAGAAGAGGGGTATTCTATTTCTCAGTCCTGAAGATATGCAAGAGGCAAAGAAATCTATGAAAGAAAAAGTTATTAAAGCTAAAGATGTTAAGAATTTACCTCCTATTGAAGAAATACATGGTCTTAATTTACCGCCTCTTGAAGAAACGTATGATCTTAATCATTTACCTATTGAAGAAACTCATGGTCTTGATAACTCGACATAGGTAGTGAAGGTAAATTCTCTCTATAGATATGATAAAGCTGAAATCTCATTTACTAAGTTTGCTAGCCCATGCTTAGATGATTTTGATAAATTTATGGCTAATCAAGAAGATTTTAATGCTTATTTTGGCAGACAATTGAAATACAATTCAAATATTCTTGAACACTTGGGTGATTATATGGCTAATGTTAAAGGTGAACTTAAACTTATTAGTAAACATGCTTCTATGGTTACCACTCAAGTAGAACAAGTACTTAAAGCTCAAAATGATTTGCTCAATGAATTGAATAGTAAAGATAATGATAATGATGTTAGAGTTATGACTAGAGGTGGTAGAATGACTGAGGAACCTTTGTATCCTGAAGGCCATCCTAAGAGAATTGAGCAAGATTCTCAGAGAAATAATATAGATGCACCTAGTTCTTCTAAAAAAAGAAAAAGAAAAATGATAGGACTTTGCATGCTTCTAGTGATCCTATTGTTGAAACACCTGAGAATCCAAATGATATTTCTATTTCTGATGATGAAACACAATCTGGTAATGAACCTGAAACTAGTGATAATGTTAATAATAATATTCATGATGATGCTCAACCTAGTAATGATAATGATATAGAAATTGAACCCGCTGTTGATCTTGATAACCCACAATCAAAGAATCAACGTTATGATAAGAAAGACTTTGTTGCCAGCAAACATGGTAAAGAAAGAGAGCCTTGGGTTCAAAAACCCATGCCTTTTCCTCCCAAACCATCCAAGAAAAAAGATGATGAGGATTTTGAGCGCTTTGCTGAAATGATTAGACCTATCTTTTTGCGTATGCGATTAACTGATATGCTCAAAACCAATCCTTATGCTAAGTACATGAAAGATATAATTACAAACCAAAGAAAGATACCGGAAGCTGAAATTTCCACCATGCTTGCTAATTATACTTTTAAGGGTGGAATACCAAAGAAACTTGGAGATCCAGGAGTACTCACTATACCATGCTCTATTAAAAGAAACTATGTTAAAACTGCTTTATGTGATCTTGGAGCCGGCGTTAGTGTTATGCCTCTCTCTTTATATCGTAGACTTGATTTGAATAAGTTGACACCTACTGAAATATCTTTGCAAATGGCTGATAAATCAACTGCTATACCTGTCGGTATTTGTGAGGATGTGCTTGTTGTAGTTGCAAACGTTACAATTTTAATGGACTTTGTTATTCCTGACATTCCCGAGGATGATAGTATGTCTATTATTCTTGGAAGACCCTTTTTGGATACTGCAGGGGCTGTTATTGATTGCACTAAGGGCAATGTCACTTTTCATGTTAATGGTAATGAGCACACGATACACTTTCCGAGGAAACAACCTCAAGTTCATAGTATCAACTCTATTGGAAAAATTCCATCGATTATATTTGGAGGTTTTGAATTTCCTCTTCCTATCATCAATAAGAAATATGATATTCTTATTATTGGGGATGTGCATATCCCCGTTGAGGTAACATAGTGTTATTCGAAATTTCTCCGGTTCCATATTATTCGGAATGAGTTCGTTAACAAGACTTGATCAACCTTGTTAGTGGATCCCTTTTGATTAGCATGAGATGGATGAAACTAGAAGGCACAACCTTCTGTACCCCACTTTTACTTTCTGTTATTTATATTAAATAAAATAAAAATAAATATTTTTCTATTTGTTATCCGATTATCCGTGCAATATAAAAATACCCCGAAAATAAAAGTTCTCCAAATGCCCTAAAATTTAAATATGATTTTTTCTGGAATATTTGAGAATATTTGGCACTGAGAACATAGCAGGGGGGTCAACCACCTGCCCACGAGGGTGGAGGGCGCGCCCCCCTGCCTCGTGGGCCGACGGTGGCCCTCCTCCACTTATCCTTTCACCCACACACTCCTTCTTCCTCCCCCAAACACGAATATCCAGCTCAAGCACGAGTTCTAGCTCATCTTGCTGCCATTCTCGATCTCCTTGCTCAAAGCACCTCTCACAAAACTGCTTGGGGAGATTGTTCCTTGGTATGTGACTTCTCCATTGGTCCAATTAGTTTTTGTTCTAGTGCTTTATTCATTGCAAATTTTTGCTCCTTAGGTAACCCTGTTCTTGAGCTTGCATGTCAAATTTATATGGTCAAAAGTAGTTTTGATGCATGATATAGTTCCTAGGCACTTGTAGGAGTAGTTGCTATCAATATTATTGAGTTTGGTTTACTTTTATTCTGAAGTTACTAAAAATTTCAGAATTTTTCAGAAAATGATGAAGAGATTTTTGAGGGGCTCATCGAGCCAAAGCTCGAAGGAAAAGGCACCTAAGCCTAAGTATAATCTGCCTCGCACCACGGAGGTTCTGGCGTGTGAATGGCCTTCCGATGATTTCTTGAGGGCAGCCGGAATTTATGAAGATTTTCATGAATTGGCTAAGAATGCAGGCCTCACCGCTTTCCTCCACGACCAATGTGATCAGTATCTCTTACTCACAAATATCTTTGTGCAAAACTTTCATTTCCATTCTAGGAGCTCAGCACCTATGGTGGAGTTTTATTTATATGATGAGCATAAGGAGATGTCACTTTATGATTTTTGTCGGGTTTTTTTAGTCCCTTTTGAGGGCAAGACAGAAGAACCACATCACAATGATGTGGATGAGTTTATTGATACTATCACTGTAGGGGAAAGAAGGAAGGTTTCCGATGCATGAATCACCAGCATACATTTTCCTGTTTTACGTTATTTTGCATTATTTGCTAGTCGTTGTTTAATTGGTCGCAGAAACTATTGAAACCTTAGTATCCCTGATATTATTATTTTGCTCCACGGTTTATAAGGTGATAACTCTGTTAGTATGGGCGGCATTATTGCCAAACGGTTAAGTCTGAACCGTACCAAGGGCCCCATCTTTGGAGGCATTTATGCTTCACGCCTAGCTGCACATTTTAACATACCTATTAGGCATTATGAGAAGGAAGAGAAAGTGTTGCCTCGTGTTTATCTAGATTATAAAAGTATGGTGGCACATGATTTTATTGTTAAGAATAGGGAAGGAGAGCTTAAATACAAATTGTTCTTTAATAAACATCATCCTGAGACTATTACCATGCCTGCTCCTTCTTTGTTTGATTTATCTGTAGGCCAGTACCTTGTTCCGTTGAAGGCTATTCACACCTACCGGAACCCTACACCAGCCATGGAGCCAAAGCCGGAACCACAAGTTGATCCTTCATGACAGTCTAATTACCAGTGGGATCCGGAGATGATTGTCAGCCAGTGGCAATCGGAGTCTTCCTCTTCTTCATCTTAGTACGACCCCAACTACTATTATGGATATCTGCTAGGCCAGCCGTGACCATAGACCAACTTAGGCCAAAAGCCTAAGCTTGGGAGAGTATGTATTTCCCACCGACATTACATTTATGTTCACACACTCATTGCCAGATGTCGGTGCTCATACTTTTTCATTGTATCATCCATGCTAGTTTATTTTCCTTTTTATGCTTTCTTCTTGTTTGTTTAATAAACCTTAAGAAAAACCAAAAAATTTAGTTGTAGCTTTTAGTTAGTTTAATTTCCATGCTTGTAGTAGTAATTAAAAAGAAAACCCAAAAAGAATTCATGTTCTTCTTTTACTTGTTGGGAGCTTTCCCGTGTAAATAGTTTTATTTCTTTTCTTTTCTTTGGGGGTCGATAGGAGAAGACCATGATTAAATTGTTGAAGTGGCTCTTATATGCATTATTGTTGATCTGACAAAAGAGCCCATATTGCCTTGTCTTCTCCTGTTTATTGAATGCTTGTAGATTCCAGCTTAGTCCAATGCACGCGCACTATTATTATTATTCACATTGTTCGATCGTGCAAGTGAAAGGCAATTATGATGATATATGATGGACTGACTGAGATGAGAAAAGCTAGTATGAACTCGACCTCTTTTGTTTTTGTAAATATGATTAGTTCGTCGTTCCTGATTTAGCCTATTATGAATAAACATGTTTGCAATCACAACTAGAGATCATAGTTCCTCATGCCATGCTTGATTAGCTATGAGTCATAATGGTTTACATTGCGTGCCAACATGCTATTGAGATGGTTATGATGTGGTATGAGAGGGTGGTATCCTCCTCTGAATGATTTAAGTGACTTGACTTGGCGCATGTTCACGCATGTAGTTGAAATAAAATCAACATAGCCTTCAAGATATTTATGTTCATGGTGGATTATATCCTACTCATGCTTGCATTCAGTGTTGATTAATTTTAATGCATGCTCATGACTGTTGTCGCTCTCTAGCTGGTCGCTTCCCAGACTTTTGCTAGCCTTCACCTGTACTAAGCGGGAATACTGCTTGTGCATCCAATCCCTTAAACCCCAAAGTTATTCCATAAGAGTCCACTATACCTACCTATATATGGTATCTACCTGCCGTTCCAAGTAAATTTGTATGTGCCGAACTCTAAACCTTCAAATAAATATCCTGTTTTGTATGCTCGAATAGCTCACGTATCAACTAGGGATGTCTGTATATTCCATGTTAGGCGGGTTATTCTCAAGAGGAGTGGACTCCGCTCCTCACTCACGAGATAAACGGCTGGTCACCGGGATGCCCAGTCCCATGCTTTATGCAGACTAAATCAAAATAATTGCAAACAAAACTACCCCTGGGACTCTTGTTAGTTGGAGGCACTCGTTGTTTCGAGCAAGCCATGGATTGAGCAAGCCATGGATTGATGCTTGTTGGTGGAAGGGGGAGTATAAACTTTACCATTCTATTTGGGAACCGCCTATAATGTGTGTAGCATGGAAGATATCGCCATCTCTTGGTTATTATGTTGACAATGAAAGTATACCGCTCAAAATATTATTCACCTCTATTTCAAAACCGAGCTCTGGCACCACTACAAATCCCTGCTTCCCTCTGTGAAGGTCCTATCTATTTACTTTTATGCTGAGTCATCATCCTCTTATTAAAAAGCACCAGTTGGAGAGCACCGCTGTCATTTGCATTCATTACTGTTAATTTACATTGAATATGACTTGACTGGATATCTTTTACCATAATTACAATGTCTAGTCAGTCATTGGTCCTTAAAGGTGCTCTGCATTTATGTTTTGCGTTCTCAGAAAAGGCTAGCGAGATACCACCTTGTTATATCATATTATGATTGTTTTGAGAAAGTGTTGTCATCCGAGATTTATTATTATTGCTCGCTAGTTGATTATGCCATTGATATGAGTAAACTTGAGATCTATGCGTTATTGTGAATGTGGTTAGTTATAATCTTTGCTGAAAATTTGAATGCTGACTTTACATATTTACAACAACAAGAGCAAACAGAGTTTGTAAAAGTTTTTCTTTATCACTTTTAGTTTGTCAACTGAATTGCTTGAGGACAAGCAAAGGGTTAAGCTTGGGGGAGTCGATACGTCTCCGTCGTATCTACTTTTCCAAACACTTTTTCCCTTGTTTTGGACTCTAACTTGCATGATTTGAATGGAACTAACCCGGACTGACGCTGTTTTCAGCAGAATTACCATGGTGTTATTTATGTGCAGAAAAAAACGTTCTCGGAATGACCTGAAACTTCACGGAGCAAATTTTCAAAAAATATGAAAAATACCTGCAAAAGATGAAGGCCAGGGGGGCACCACCTGTCCACGAGGGTGGGGGCGCGCCCCCTACCTCGTGGGCCCCCTGTTGCCTCTCCGACTCCAACTCCATATATTGAGTTTCGGGGAGAAAAAAACCAGAGAGAAGAATTCATCGTGTTTTACGATACGGAGCCGCCACCAAGCCCTAAAACCTCTCGGGAGGGCTGATCTGGAGTCCGCTCGGGGCTCCGGAGAGGGGAATCTGTCGCCATCGTCATCATCAACCATCCTCCATCACCAATTTCATGATGCTCACCGCCGTGCATGAGTAATTCCATCGTAGGCTTGCTAGACGGTGATGGATTGGATGGGATCTATCATGTAATCGAGTTAGTTTTGTTAGGGTTTGATCCCTAGTATCCACTATGTTCTGAGATTGATATTGCTATGACTTTGCTATGCTTAATGCTTGTCACTAGGGCCCGAGTGCCATGATTTCAGATCTGAACCTATTATGTTTTCATCAATATATGAGTGTTCTTGATCCTATCTTGCAAGTCTATTAAAAGGAGTTCATGTATTCACTATATGTTAATGCTTTGTTCCGGTTCTCTATTAAAAGGAGGCCTTAATATCCCTCAGTTTCCGTAAGGACCCCGCTGCCACGGGAGGGTAGGACAAAAGATGTCATGCAAGTTCTTTTCCATAAGCACGTATGAGTATATTCGAAATACATGCCTACATTATATCAATGAACTGGAGCTAGTTATGTGTCACCCTAGGTTATGACTGTTACATGATGAACTGCATCTAGCATAATTCTCCATCACCGATCCATTGCCTACGAGCTTTCCATATATTGTTCTCCGCTTATTTACTTTTCCGTTGCTGTTGCTATCATCACTACAAAATACCAAAAACATTACTTTTTCTACTGTTACCTTTTTCTACCGTTACCCTTACTATCATATTACTTTGCTACTAAACACTTTGCTGCAGATATTAAGTTTCCAGGTGTGGTTGAATTGACAACTCAGCCGCTAATACTTGAGAATATTCTTTGGCTCCCCTTGTGTCGAATCAATAAATTTGAGTTGAATACTCTACCCTTGGAAACTGTTGCGATCCCCTATACTTGTGGGTTATCAAGAAGCTTATTACTCTTGGGTGCTTGGTGCCCTTGAGCTTGTTCCTCTTGGGTGCTTGGGCGCCCTAGATGGTTGGTGGTGTTCGGAGCTCAATCATTGTGGTGTAAAGCTCCGGGCAAGCGTCGGGGTATCCAATTAGGTTATGAAGATCACCCCGAGCAATTTGACGGGTTTCGGTGACCACCCCCAAGGGTTGCCAAAGTGTACGGGTTTGGTAACCGCCCCCAAGGGTTGCCATTTGTATGGGTTCGGTGACCGCTCTCAAGGGTCCCTCAGTGGAATCACAGCATTTTGCATTGTGCGAGGGCGTGATGAGATTACGGTGGCCCTAGTGGCTTCTTGGGGAGCATTGTGCCTCCACACCGCTCCAAACGGAGATTAGCATCCACAAGGGTGTGAACTTCGGGATACATCGTCGTCTCCGCGTGCCTCGGTTATCTCTTACCCGAGCCCCTTTACTTATGCACTTTACTTTGTGATAGCCATATTGTTTCTTGTGATATATCTTGCTATCATATAGTTTCTTATCTTGCCTAGCTTAAGTTGTTGGTGCACATAGGTGAGCCTAGTTGTTTTAGGTTTTGTGCTTGACAAATTAACCGCTAGGTTTATTCCGCATTTGTTCAAGCCTAAACCGTAATTATTTTAAAACACCTATTCACCCCCCTCTAGGCGACATCCACGATCTTTCAACCGTCTTGTCCTTCACCATTGCGGCAGAGTGCGCACAGGCTAAGCAGAGACATCGAGAGCAAAGGAGGGCACCGTGGGGAAGCAGAGGAAGGAGAGAGAGAATGAGGCATACTGTGCTTTGCATCGGCTTCGACGCCTTTTATGGGTCTGCTGGCGAGTGGCTGACCCATGGGCTCGAGAAATCCTGTCATATCCCGCAACAGTCGCTCACCCGATACATGGCGAAAAAGGTGGCACCAAGATCGAGGCGCCTCTGTCTACCTGCTCCGATTATCATGGCACACTCCGTCCCGCGCGCTTCTCCAAAATTTCAAATCCCATGAGATCCAGGAACCGCAAAGCAACCAATCGCATCGAAGATTTCGCACCATAACAACGCTCGAAGATTATCAGCATAATTCACTCGATGACCTCTGAATTGATCAAGGTGGCTGAAACAAGGTTGAAGCTTCAGCGTGATTTTCAGACTCCAACGAAATACCTCCAAAGCGTGGAATCAAGTCGAAACCAAATTCAACCCTTTTTCATTCGGACCTCAATCCATTCGGGGGCTAATGACGATGACATGTACCTAGGGTAGGGTCATAGGCCTGACCTAGACGCCCTACCCAAGGACACTGCCCTAGAGTCAAAGACATTCAAAGTACAACTGAAGATACCGACTGAAATCACCTTGGAGTGTAGTCCACTCGACCAGATGAACCACTCAATATCACAATTCCACTCGACCAAGATAGAGTCATTCGACCATACGAAGAATCACTTGGAGTACAGAAGATCTAAAGTCACTCAAGATGGCAACGGTCAGGCATTCACTCCGTAGTTTTAAAGGTCATTTATAGTCCTTTATAGCCGGCGTTACCAGTAACGCCCTGTCTTAACATACATTGAACCCTGTGTAACCGAGGGCTGGAAGGGCCTGGCGCACTCTATAGAAGCCACCCTCCTCCTCTGGCACAAGGGTTCGCACCCCCTCTAAGTTCCACGCATAATCCAGTCGACCAAGCCTCCGGGCAACAAGACGCTGGGCTATTACTTCTTCTAAGAAGGGCCTGAACTTGTAAATCTTGCGTGCACAACCTTGCCATAGCTAGGGCCTTGCCTCCTCCTACATACTCCCTATTCTTACTGTCAGACTTGCTCCCACGATAGTTGGCGCCCACCTTGGGGCAGGCGTCTTAGCGACTTCCGGCGAGGTTGCAGTTTTTTCTGATCTTCATCGACATGGTTTCTTGTGGTGGTTTGGCTTTGGGCCGCGAGATCGGTCTCGGCGCGCTCATTTTCATCGCAGAGAACTCTCCTGGCTCCAAGAGGCCCCCCTCGACGTCGAGGCCCTTCTCGTCCGCGGGGCGACGCACTTCCGAGCGAGTGCCTGCGGTGTCCTCCTATGGCAGTCGTCGACCCAGTATTAGTCGGCTCCCGCGTCATCCACTCCCCCCGCTGTACGCCGCCGCAAGTGATCCGGTTGGTCGCGGCTTTAGCAATGGGTGAGGCATACGGTCGCTCGACAAACAGCCACCCCTCAAGTCGCGGCAATCGAGCCCGATGAATCTCTCTACGGACCATTCGACCTGTTCCGCGAAGACTCTTTCCGAGTGTGTAAGCAGCGACCCTGCGGCGGAAGTCCTCATGGTCGACACGCCGCGTAACCCACCTGGGTTCTGTCGCGGTGGTGGAGGCGTTGGCGGCGGTGGCCCGTCGCATGGTCACGACGAATATCATCCCGAAGCCCTCACTTCTGAGCAATGGGACGAGCTGCATTGTCGCAACGTAGAGGCACTCCACACCCCCATCATTGGGGAGACCTCTGAGGCTTGGGCCTTGGAGGCCGCATGTCTGGCCACCTTGGCTAAGCATGCACGACTGGAGAATCTCCAACATTCACTCAACGAGCGCGCCCGTCGACAGATCCCTGAATCCACTCAATGACCTCGACAATTGTTTCCGCCTGAACCTCAGGTATACCGTACTCTAGTCTAGAATCTTGCAGCTGCAGCGCGTATAGGAGAGTCAATTCAGCTGTCTCGTTCAGAAGCCGGTAGAGGTTTGTTGCAGATCCGCGCGCTGCTCCGAGCGGCAGGTGAACAAAACTCATCTGTTTCTCAGTCGTGCAACAGGATCCATAGTAGATTCATGGTCGCAGACACAGTTCGGTCAGCACACAGTCCGAGGTCGCCTCTGCGGCGTGACGATCGTGGGCACCGCCAGGATTAGTACCTGGATCGGGGCCACGGACAATATGATCATCGATACGCCCGTGATGACCACCGTCGAGTGCCTACACCCCCTCGAGGGGCGGATTGTACGCGCCCCGGCGGTATGATGACAGGCGCCTGTATGATGATGAGCGGAGAGCTCCAGTTAACCTAAGAGAGCCTGGATTTGATCCAAGATCACTCCTCATGCAAGGTCTGGTCGACAGGGGCCGGGTACATAGAGAAGGACAAGACATAAACCGTCCGAGTGGAAGCAGAGTGCATGTTTCTGGACCTGAATGTTTTAGCAGAGCCATCCGAGCTGCTGAAATCCCTCCCAACTTCAGGTTGGCAACGGGTGTGAGTAAGTTTACCGGTGGGTCGAAGCCCAACACTTGGCTAGAAGATTACCGAGTGGCAGTGCAGATTGGTGGAGACAATGATGATGTGGCCATGAAGCACCTCCCCCTGATGCTCGAGGGTTCAGCAAGAGCCTAGTTGAATCAGTTAGCCCCTGGAAGTATTTTCAGTTGGGAATAATTGTCCCGAGTGTTTATCAAAACATTTGAGGGAACCTGCAAGCGACCTGCTGGACTGACTGAATTGCAGCACTACGTTCAGAAACAGAATGAGACTTTGAGAGACTTCATCCGGAGATGGACTACTCTTCATCATACTGTAGATAATGTGTCAGAGCACCAAGCAGTTTGCGCTGTCAAAGAGAGCGTTCGATACAGAGAGCTCATCCTGAAATTCGGTCGGTCAGGTGACATGTCTTTGGCCTGAATGATGGAAATAGCCAATCGGTACGCTAACAGCAAAGAGGAGGACCGACTCTGCAGTGGCAAGAACAAACCAGTTGCCCAAGACACCAGAGGAGGAAATTCCAGTCGGAAGCAGAAGCGCAAGGCTAAAGCTGCAGGTCCTGCTGAAGCTGCAGGTTGAAATCAAGGGAAGTTCAAGGGAAAGCCTAAAGGGCCATGGATCCCCAAAAAGTGAAAGATCAGGCAGGAAATGAGGTTCCTGATTTGCCATGACACATACACACCAAAACAGATGCAGAGGGTAACTTGATTTTGCCCAAGCATACCACCCGACAGTGTCGACTCCTGATTCAGAGTTTCCGAGAAGGTCAGCCCAGTGAGAAGGGAAAATAATCTAATAAGGACGAAGATAAGGAGGAAGATGATGGTTACCCTAATGCCGATGCTACTTTAGTGATTTTTGCTGACATCGAGAGCAAAAATCAACTCAAAGTTATCAATAGAGAAGTGAACATGGTTGCTCCGGCAACTACGACATACTTGAAGTGGTCAAAAACTCCCAATACATTCAACCAGTCCGATCACCCAGTGCATGTTGCTATCCCCGGCGGCAAGCGTTGGTGGTCGACCCAGTCGTTGGTGGCACCCGACTGACCAAGGTTCTGATGGATGGCGGTAGTGGTTTGAACATTATGTATGCTGAAACCCTCTGAGGGATGGGCATTCCGATGTCCAAGCTCAGTGAAAGTAACGTGCGATTTCATGGAGTCATCCCAGGAAAGAAAGCAGATTCACCTGGTCAGATCACTATTAACGTGGTTTTCGGTGATTCAAGGAATTACCGCAAGGAAAAGTTTACGTTTGAGGTGGTGGATTTTCATAGTGCCTACCATGCTATTCTGGGCAGGCCTGCATATGCTCGTTTCATGGCTCGACCATGTTACGTATACCTCAAGTTGAAGATGTCTAGTCCCGGAGGTGTGATCATAGTTACAGGGAATCGGCAAAGAGCAGAAGAGTGCCTCCAGAAAGGCTCAAAGATTGCCGATGAACAAATGGCAGCAGTTGAGATGGAAGAGTACAACAAAAATGCAGACCCGAGTGATTTGTTGTGAGCCAAGAAGCCTGCTTCAGAGTCCGCATTTCAGTCGGCCGATGAGACAAAGCCAGTTCATGTTCACCCGACTGATCCCAATGCTGCTCCAACCCACATCTCAACAACACTCGACAGCAAATAGGAAGAAGCGCTCATCCAGTTCCTCCGTGAGAACTGGGACATCTTCACATGGAAACCATCTGACATGCCGGGTGTACCCAGGGGACTGGTTGAGCACTACTTGCGCGTCGACCCAAAAGTAAAACCTGTCAAAGAACATCTCCGTCGGTACACCGTGGAGAAGAGAAAGGCAATTGGCGAACAGGTGGCACGGCTTCTGGCAGCTAAGTTCATCCGCGAGATATACCACTCCAAGTGGCTCACCAATGTTGTCATGGTCCCCAAGAAAGATGATTCACTTCATATGTGTATCGATTTCAAGCACATCAATCGGGCCTGCCCAAACGATCATTTCCCTCTCCCCCTCATCGACCAGATCATCGACTCAACTGTGGGGGGTGAGCGTTTGTCCTTTTTGGATGCGTATTCAAGGTACCATCAGATCCAACTGTATGGACCCGATGAAATAAAAACATCCTTCATCACCCCCATTTGGGTGTTTTTGTTATGTCACCATGCCCTTTGGTCTTAAGAATGCTGGCGCCACATTCATGCGCATGATTCAGAAGTGCCTGCTCACTCAAATCAGTCGGAATGTGGAAGCATACATGGATGACATTGTGGTCAAGTCACGTAATGGTTCTGACCTGCTGACTGACCTCGCCAAAACATTTGCCAACTTAAGAAGATATGACATTAAGCTCAATCTGTCAAAATGAACATTCGGAGTCCCAGGCAGAAAGTTACTCGGTTTTCTCGTTTCTGAATGAGGAATCGACGCAAACCCAGAGAAGATTGGAGCAATTCTCCGAATGAAATGTCCTATGTGTGTGCATGATGTTCAGAATCTTACTGGTTGTTTGGATACACTGAGTCGATTCATCTCGCGTCTTGGTGAAAAGGAATTGCCTCTTTACCGACTGATGAAGAAATCTAACAAGTTCGAGTGGACTCCTGAAGCCGAAGCTGCATTTGTAGAGCTCAAAGCCCTGCTTTCCACCCAGCCGATGCTTGCTGCTATAGTCAGCAAAGAGCCTCTACTGCTGTATATTGCAGCCACGGGACAAGTTGTCGGCACAGTGCTCATAGTCGAGCGGGAGGAAGAAGGCAAAGCGTATAAAGTTCAGCACCTAGTGTACTATATATCTGAAGTCTTGATCCCGTCCAAGCAAAGGTATCCACATTATCAGAAGCTTGTCTACGGGATTTATCTAACCACGAAGAAAGTTGCACATGACTTCGCATACCACTCGATTTCAGCCGCCAGCGATGCTCTGTTATCAGAAATCTTGAACAATCGAGATGCAATCGGTCAAGTGGCCAAGTGGGCGATTGAACTCCTCCCTTTGGATATCAAGTTCGAGGCAAAAAGGCGATCAAGTGCCAGGCAATAGTAGATTTTCTGGCCGAGTGGATCGAACAGCAGCAACTGACTCAGATTCACTCAGAACATTAGACTATGTTCTTTGATGGGTCCAAGATGTTTAATGGTTCTGGTGCTAGAGTGGTCCTGGTATCCCCAAGAGGTGATAAGCTCAATTATGTCCTCTAGATTCACTTCAATTCTTCAAACAATGAAGCTGAGTATGAATCACTCCTGTATGGGTTGCGTATGGCCATCTCACTCGGCATCCGTCGCCTGATGGTCTATGGCAACTCAGACTTGGTGGTCAATCAAGGGATGAAGGAGTGGGATATCAGGAGCCCAGCTATGACTGGTTACTGCAATGCGGTGAGAAAGCTAGAGAAGAAGTTTGAAGGGTTAGAACTCCATCACATACCCCGACTCAAGAATCAAGCGGCTGATGATCTGGCGAAGTTGGGTTCCACTCGGAAACCAATTCCCAGTAATGTGTTCTTAGAGCATCTTCATACACCATCAGTCCAAGAAGATCCCTTTACAAAGGAGCCCCCCCAACCGATGAGTTCAACCAATCTGACTGAAATTGAAGTTCCAGCAGTAGTCGACTTGATCATGGAGGTTTTGGTGATCACTCTTGATTGGACGGTGCCATATATTGCATATCTGCTCAGGCAAGAACTCCCGGAGGATGAGGATGAGGCCCACCAGATCGTCTGCAGATCCAAAGCCTTCATAGTAATAAGTGGACAACTTTACAGAGAAAGTGTTACTGGAGTGGCTCAGCATTGTATCTCTCTAGAAGAAGGTCGATTTATTTTAAATGAGATTTGCTTGGGGACCTGTGGTCACCACGTGTCCTCTTGGACCATCGTGGCCAAAGCATACCGAGCGGGATTTTACTGGCCACAAGCTAATGAGATGGACAAAGATATAGTTGACAAGTGTGAAGGCTGCCAGTTTTACTCAAACATGTCTCACAAGCCTCCATCTGCCTTGAAGACTATTCCACTTGTCTGGCCTTTTGCAGTTTGGGGGTTGGTCATGGTCGGGCCTTTCAAGACTGGCAGAAGTGGTTTCACTCATTTTCCCATAGCAGTCGACAAGTTCACCAAGTGGATCGAAGCCAAGCCTGTCAAGAATCTCGACTCAAGCACTTCCATTAGTTTCATTCGAGAGCTAATATTCGGATATGGAGTCCGTCACAGCATTATCATAGATAACGGCTCCAACTATGATTCTAATGAGTTCAGAGAATTTTGCGCATCCCAAGGCACTTGGGTCGATTATGCATCCGTTGAGCACACAGTCGAATGGGCAGACAGAAAGAGCAAATGGCTTGATCCTTCAAGGGCTGAAACCCCGACTGATGCGCGACCTAAAGCATGCTGCTGAGGCTTTGGTAACTGAATTGACATCTATCCTATGGGGACTGAGAATGACTCCCAATCGGTCGACCGATCGAACCCCTTTCTTCATGGTATATGGTGCTGAAGCCATGCTTCCAAGTGATTTGCTGCACAATGTCCCCCGAGTGGAACTTTTCTCAGAAGCTGAAGCAGAACAAGCGCGCCAGGACGCGATTGATCTCCTAGAGGAAGAATGAGAGATGGTTCTGATCCGGTCGACCATCTATCAACAAGACCTGCATCGATTCCATGCCCGAAACATCAAAGGCCGAGCATTTCAGGAAGGGGACCTCTTGCTCCGAGTGCACCAAAAACGGCCTCACAAGCTCGCTCCGGCATGGGAAGGGCCCTTCATCATCACCAAGGTGCTCCACAACGGGGCATATCACCTCTACAACATAGCTAAGAAAGAAGGCGAGCCACGCTCATGGAACACGAATATGCTCCGCCACTTTTATACCTAGAAACTCAGATCGGCGAGTTGTAATAAAGGATTGTTCGGTTTGCTTGTCAAAGACATGATTTTCCCAGTATCTTAATGATTGTTATCGCATAAGCATATGCGTTCAAATCCCCAAGTGGGTGGCTTAGCTGCGAAGCCGATTCGCCTAAGTTTCAAAAACACTCTGAGTGACGAGCAACCCTCTCACTCGGGGGCTTAGCCGCGAACCCGATTGGCCTAAGTTTCAAAAACCACTCCGAGTGGAGAGCAATCCTCCCACTCGGGGGCTTAGTCGTGATCCCGTATTCGCCTAAGTAACAAAACTACTCCGAGTGGAGAGCAATTCTCCCACTCGGGGGCTTAGCCGCGACCCCGTATTCGCCAAAGTTACAAAACTACTCCGAGTGGAGAGCAATGCTTCCACTCGGGGGCTTAGCTGCGATCCCGTATTCGCCTAAGTAAAAAAACTACTCCGAGTGGAGAGCAATCCTCCCACTCAGGGGCTTAGTCGTGATCCCATATTCGCCTAAGTAACAAAACTACTCTGAGTGGAGAGCAATCCTTCCACTCGGGGGCTTAGCTGTGATCTGTACTCGTCTAAGTAACAAAACTACTCCGAGTGGAGAGCAATCCTCCCACTCAGGGGCTTAGTTGTGATCTCGTACTCGCCTAAGTAACAAAACTACTCCTAGTGGAGAGTAATCCCTCCACTCGGGGGCTTAGCTGTGATCCCGTAAACAACTCCGAGTGGAGATCAATCCTTCCACTCGGGGGCTTAGCTGCGATCCCGTACTCGCCTAAGTGAGAAAACACTCCGAGTGACCAGAAACCCTCTCATTCGGGGGCTTAGCCGCGAACCCAACTGGCCTAAGTTTCAAAACCACTCCAAGTGGAGAGCAATCCTCCCACTCAGGGGGCTTAGCCGCGATCCCGTATTCGCCTAAGTAACAAAACTACTCCGAGTGGAGAGAAATCCTCCCACTCGCGGGCTTAGCCGCGATCCCGTTCTCGCCTAAGTAACAAAACTACTCCGAGTGGAGAGCAATCCTCCTACTCGGAGGCTTAGCCAGAATCCCATATTCGCCTAAGTTACGAAACTACTCCGAGTGGAGAGCAACCCTCCCACTCGGAGGCTCGACCACGCACCTTGAGCTGCGCCACAAGTACAACGTCTGGCTGCACTCGGAGCTGCACCACAAGTACAAAGTCTGGTTGTGCTCAGAGCTGCACCACAAGTACAACATCTGGCTACACTCGGAGCCGCGCCACAAGTACAATGTTTGGTTGCGCACGGAGCTGCACCACAAGTACAACGTATGGATGCATCGGAGCTGCGCCAGAAGTACAACGTTTGGCTGCACTCGGAGCTGCGCCACAAGTACACCGTCTGGTTGCGCTTGGAGCTGCACCACAAGTACAACGTTTGGCTGCACTCGGAGCTGTGCCACATGTACAATGCCTGGTTCCGCTTGGAGCTGCACCACAAGTACAATGTCTGGCTGCACTCGGAGCTGCGCCACAAGTACAACATCCAGTTGCACTCGGAGCTGCACTGAAAGTACGACGTCTACTTCGAGTGAAGAACGACCCTCTCACTCGAAGATTTAGCTGTGATTCCCAATTTTCTCTCGTCAAGAAATCTGAAGGTGATAAAGACAAAGCAACCGCATTCAAAAGAAAAATCAAGTTCGGATAAATCCATGAAGGTTCAAAACCACCGGCAGAAGTACTCGAGCCTCAAGCCTGAAAGAGTTTTAACGATTACATGATCACTCGACATTCTGAGGCAAATAAAATCAAGTTATCAAGTTTTCACTCGGAAGGAGTAGGACGTGCTGGCTCGACAAAACTGTCAAGGTCGATGTCATCTGCAATACGAGTCATAGCATCGATGAAGGTCTCCATGAAAGATTGGAATTGCAGCTTCTTGGTGTTGGCAACCTTGAGAGCCGCCAACTTCTCTTCCTTGACTTCCTTGCAATGGACCGGGACCAGCGATAGAGCTATGTCAGCACCGCAGTGAGCATATGACTTATTCCACGCCTGCACTCATTCAGGGATGTTGTTGGGTCGAGTCATCGGTGACTCGAGGTCATTTTGGAACATCGCACCGGGCCAGAGCTCCGTGTCGATCGCGACACCACTACTTTCAGTCAGCCAAGGTAGTCCAAAACATTGGCGAGACAAGATTCCAGTCGCAACACATTCATGTCGGCTTCATCCTAGATGAGAGAATTGATAAGGTCCAAGTTTGTCTCGGCCCGCCTGGTTTCTTCCTCAAAGTTCTGACAGAATTCTGCACAAACAAAAGGTGTTGAAATGACAGAGACACAACGGAAAAGTTCTTTGCAATCAGTCGGATAAAGAAAGGTACCTTCAAGCATGAGGAACATCTTCTTGGCAAGACCTCCCAGATAAATTTCCAGCTCATCCCTCTTCCGAGTGAGATTGTCGGAGTAATGGGCCACGGGTAGGCCAACCCGGGTCCCATAACCTTTCAAGACATCGGGGCAGGCTACGTCCCTCAAGACTCCGGGATGAAGAGCCGCCTCCTGAGGAGTCGACGGCAGGGCGGCCGACTGCCCGCTCACGGCCGAGTCCTAGGGACGACTTCCAGAGAACCCGGCTTTGGGGAGTCGGCCGGTGACTCCAACAAATCATGACCTCATCGAAGGGGACGGGGCAGGGGAGTGGCTACAGTGAAGCCCACTCCCCGCCCCTGACCAAGGGCAGGCATGGCCACAGCACACCGTACTCATGAAGATCTTCGTGCGGCGTGGCACTGTTGCCCGGCCGGCCCTGACGTCAGCACCACATACCGAGTCCTGTGCCCACGAAGGCTTGTCTGTACGGCCTAGAAGTAGCGGGGCCCACCAGCCAGTGAGACCTCAGGAGACGGCGGGAGAACCGCCAGTCAGACCCGTCGGAAGTCGGCCCGGGGGAGTCGGCCAAGCCCTTCCCCGGGGCCCACACGCCATTAATCAAGATGAGATGGGGAGTGGCCACAGTGATCGCCTGCCATGCGGCGGGGCTGTTGCCACGACCCCATGACCAAGCCCGCGTCATCAGAGGCACGGCTACAGTAATCAGCAGCCGGCAAGACCCGCCCGCGGCGGACGTGGCCTGTCGGTGGGGCCCACCAGTCGGCCGGCCCCAGCAGTCGGCGGAGAAGTCGGAGGCACTTACGGCTGGGCCCGCGCCCAGTCTAATTACCATTGTACCCCTGGGGGTAGGCCTATATAAACCCCCAGGGCACCCATGCAAAGGGTTGGATCCCAGTAGTTCTAGACCAGACCAGATAAAAGGAGAGAGCTAGCCTTGCCCTCTTCTACCACCAAAAACAGCTCAAGGAGCAACCGTGTAAACACTTGGCCATAGTGATCATGCGGAGACCCCGCACAGCAGCAGTAGGGGTGTTATCTCCTCGGAGAGCCCTGAAGCTGGGTAAGATTCACCGGCGTGCATGTCTTCGCCTCATCCCGTTTCCAGGCACCAGCGACATTCTACTCGCCCCCACCATGATAAGCCATCCGTTGGCATATGTCGCACCAAACCCCCGACATTTGGCGCCCATTGTGGGGCGTGGTGCACCGCCGTCCGGAGATCTGTTCTGGACGGGAATCCTTTTCCTCCCCGGCGAGCGCAGCCAGCCAGGCACGCCAGACGAAGTATGCATCGACGCGCTGCACGGTGTTGAGATCGCCTGCGCAGCCAGCTCCTTGCCGAGCTTGTCGGTGAGGTCCGCCTCTCCGATGAACCTGCATCCGACGTAGGCACGGGCGGCCCCGAGAGCCTCCTCGCGGGCCTCCTCGGTCAACTCCACGTTTCCGGTGAGCCTGCCATAGACTTGGAGTCCGTAGGCTCCACCGACCCGATGCTGGTCGACTCCGACACCGCGTCGCTCGATGCGTTCCCCCACCAACGTGGTGGTCTATGACGAACCTCTCCCCCGCGCAGAGAGCGACGGAAGCACCGTCACTGAGGTGCTAGTCATACGTCATGACGAGTTCCCCGGCGGAGGAGCGCCAGACTCACTCGGCGCGGCGCTGCAAGACCTAGCTGCGCCCATTCCGGAAGATGCTGACGCAGAGACATTAGAAGCGCGCCGCCTTCAGCTCGTTGAAGGCACGAAGAGGCTGGCCAGCATGAGATGCTTGTCAAAAGCTTACCTGCGGGAGATGGATCACGCCGTTGGCGGCTCGCCGGCCCCGGCAGGGCCCCAGCCGCCTTGGCGCGGTCCAGCAGCGTGGCGCAGCCATCGCTGGCCTGTTTGGGGCTAGCCGCCCCGTGTACGCTACACCAGCGGAGAACATCCGAGCCGCCCAGGCAGCGGCGGATGAGCTGGACAATTTTGAGGGCGAAGAACGCCGCCTCATGATGGAGCGAGTCCAACGGCTCCTCGACGCGGCCGCCGTGCAGAACAAGGCCGGCTGCCGCACGGAGGCGTCGCAGCAGCCAAACGACGACCCGCACCAAGATCAAGACGCGACGTCTTGGACACCGACTGGCGGCGCTCGAGGAAGAAAGGACAAGGAGCCGGCTGTCAGCCACAGTCGGACTCGCATTACCATAGAGCGCGACCGAGATGGCCGCCCGAGAGCAGTGGAATGACGGGACGATTGTCCGCCTCCCCCTCCCCACAAGGAGAGGCGAGTCTCCCCGCCGCCTATTGACCATCCGACTCTCGGTGACCGCCTTGGCCGCCGAGAGGGAGTTGGAGAGAATGACGCCCGCCACCGGATCGACCGACTCCACCGGTCCCTGGCGCTGGAAGAAGAAGACAAGTTGGGTCCGCCTTGTTTTGGGCCCCGCATTCGGGATGAGCCCTTTCCCAGAGGGTTCACGCTCCCAAGAGACACGCCTAAGTATACCGCCTCCGTGAAGCCGGAAGACTGGCTAGTCGACTACTCCACGGCTGTCAGCATAGCAAACGGCAACAAGCGTGTCGCCATAAAGTACGTTCCGCTCATGCTCCAGGGCACAGCCCGGACATGGCTGAACAGCCTAAAGCCCCGCAGCATCAACAGCTGGGTCGACTTCACCGAAGCGTTCGTCCGCAACTTCACCAGCATGTACAAGCGTCCTCCCAAGCCTCGTCAGCTCTCCTTGTGCGTGCAAGGTCCTGACGAGTCGACCCGCGACTACCTCACGCGTTGGGCTGAGCTCCGGAACTCCTGCGAGGGCGTGCACGAGTTGCAGGCCATCAAGTACTTCACAGCCGGGTGCCGAGAAGGCACCCTCCTCAAGCACAAGCTCCTCTACGACGATCCAGAAACCCTCGACGAGCTGCTGATCATAGCGAACAAGTACGCTACGGCCGACTCCTCCATGAAGGCGGAAATTCAAATCAGCACGACCGGCAAAGTGGCTCCTCAAGCTCCAAGAACTCCGGCGGCAGACGCCGGCCGGCGACAACAAGCACGAGGCCCCGCAGCCGGCTTCCGGCAGCCGGCAGGTCGTGACCATTGAAGCCCAGCAGCCAGAAGAGCAACCTCCGCCCAAGCGACAGAAAGGCGGCAAGCCGAACTGGTTGCCGGCCTTCTCCTATGAGCAGACCTTGGATGGACCTTGCAAGTTCCACAGCAGCGCAAAGCCGTCAAATCACACCACCCAGAAGTGCCACTGGCTCACCAGGATCGCCAAGGGAGACGGCCTCCTGCTACCCCTGCCTGCTGGGCAGCCGCCTCCACCTCCGCCCCAGCAGCCGGCAGTCAGGCCAGTCGGCGCAGTACAAGACGAATACCCTGAAGAGCATGGAGCCTATGTGGTGTTCACCAGTGTGGCTGATGATCGACGCAGCAGGTGGCTGTAGCGACAAGAGGTGAACGCAGTATCCTCAGAGACGCCAGAGTTCATGCATTGGTCTGAGAAGCCCATCAGCTGGAGCAGGGCTGACCACCCAAAAGTGATGCCAAGTCCGAGCTCCTACGCCTTGGTCCTGGACGCCACCTTCACTACGGACAAACGAGCCGCGTGTTTCTCACGAGTTCTGATAGACGGGGGCAACAACATCAATATCCTGTACAAGGACACCATGAGAAGTTAGGAATCAAGCAAAGACAGCTTCAGAACAGACGGACTGTGTTCCACGGCATTGTTCCTGGGCTTTCCTGCTCACCAATCGGCAAGATCCTGAATGACGTCCTCTTTGGGGACAAAGATCACTTCCGAAGAGAGCCTGTTTGGTTTGAGGTGGTGGACCTTGAGAGCCCATACCATGCGCTGCTTGGCCGACCCGCCTTGGCCAAGTTCATGGCGGTCCCTCACTATGCCTACCTCAAGATGAAGATGCCCAGTTTCAAGGGAATTCTGACTGTGGCAGGCGACTACCGGAAGTCGTCTGCTTGCACAGCTGAGAGCAGTCGGCTGGCTGAGTCCCTGGTAATCGCGGCAGAGAAGCGGCTCCTTGAACGAGTTGTGGCGATGGCTGGTAAGCAGCCGGAGATATCGCCCGACCCAAAGGAGTCGGAAGCCGAGGGTTCGTTCAAGCCGGCCAAAGAGACAAAGAAGATACCCTTGGTTCCGGAGCACCCAGAGAGGTATGCCGTCGTAGGTGCAAACCTCGACAGCAAATAGGAAGGCGAGCTCGTCGATTTCCTCCATGAGAATCGGGACATCTTCGCATCGTCTCCCAAAGACATGCCAGGTGTACCAACGGATTTCGCCGAGCACAAGTTACATGTCCGATCTGATGCAAAGCCGGTCAGGCAGCCCCTGCGCCGCTTATCAGAAGAGAAGAGAAGAGTCGTCGGAGAAGAGATAGCCCGACTCCTAGCAGCCGGCTTCATTATGGAAGTTTTCTTTCCAGAGTGGCGGGCAAATCCGGTCCTGTTGCTAAAGAAGAACAAGCAGTGGCGAATGTGTATTGACTACATGAGCCTCAACAAGGCCTGCCCCAAGGACCCATTTGCTCTACCAAGAATCGATCAGGTGATAGACTCCACAGCCGGATGCGAGCTGTTGAGTTTCTTGGATGCGTACTCAGGGTATCACCAGATCAAGCTGAACCCGGCTGATAGATTGAAGACCGCCTTCATCACGCCGTTTAGAGCATTCTGCTACCTCACCATGACGTTCGGCTTAAGGAATGCCGGCGCCACCTTTCAGCGTTGCATGCAGAAGTGCCTCCTCAAGCAGCTCGGCAGGAACGCCCACGTTTACGTGGACGACGTGGTGGTGAAGACAGAAAAGCGTGGAACACTGCTGGAAGACCTCAAGGAGACCTTTGAGAACCTGCGCCGGTTCCAGATCAAGCTCAACCCTGAGAAGTGTGTCTTCGGAGTACCAGCCGGCCAACTGCTAGGCTTCCTGGTCTCTGAATGCAGGATAGAATGCAACCCAGTAAAAATCAAGGCCATCGAGAGAATGGAGGTACCCAGCCGACTGCTGGATGTGCAGAAGTTCACCGGCTGCTTAGCGTCCATCAGCCGATTCATCAGTCGGCTGGGCGAGAAAGCTCTCCCCTTATACCAACTCATGAAGAAGACCACTTTTTTCGAGTGGAACCATAAGGCGGACGAAGCTTTTCACCAGTTGAAGAAGACGTTGACTACTCCGCATGTCCTAGCGGCTCCGACTCCCGAGGAACCTATGCTCCTGTACATCGCTGCCACCAGCCGAGTAGTCAGCACAGTCATTGTAGTAAAGCGCAAGGAGGAAGGTAAGGCGCTACCGGTCCAGAGACCAGTATATTACCTGAGCGAGGTACTGTCGACCTCCAAGCAGAACTACCCCCACTACCAGAAGATGTGCTACGGCGTGCACTTTGCTGCCAAGAAATTGAAGCCTTACTTTCAAGAGCATCCAATCACAGTGGTCTGCACGGCTCCGCTTGCCGAGATCATCGGTAGCCGAGATGCTTCTGGTCGAGTGGCCAAGTGGGCCATAGAGCTGGCTCCTTACACCATCTACTACCAGCCCTCGCCGCCATCAAGTCACAAGCACTGGCCGACTTCCTCGTTGATTGGGCCGAGACCCAGTACCTGCCTCCAGCACCTGACTCCACCCATTGGCGGATGCACTTCGACGGCTCCAAGATGCGCACCGGCTTGGGAGCCAGCGTCGTCCTCACCTCTCCTAAAGGCGACAAGCTCAAATATGCACTGAAAATCCATTTTGCCGCCTCCAACAACATTGCCGAGTACGAGGCGCTCATTCATGGGCTCCGGCTTGCCAAAGAACTTGGCATCCGCCGGATCTTATGTTATGGCGACTCGGGCTTAGTGGTCCAGCAGTCATCTGGCGAACGGGACGCGAAAGACGCAAACATGGCGAGCTACCGTTTCCTCGTGCAGCAACTCAGCGGGTATTTCGAAGGGTGCGAGTTCCTCCATGTGCCAAGAAACGACAACGACCAAGCAGACGCCTTGGCACGAATCGGCTCTACCCGCCAAGCAATACCCTCTGGCGTCGCCCTTCAACGCCTCCTCAAGCCGTCTGTCAAGCCTTCACCAGAATCAGACTCCATTTTTGTGCCGGCTCCTCCCGAAGAAGGCGGATCCAACTCCAGAGCTCCGGCAGTCGGAACAGGGACTTTGGCGGATGACTCCAAGGCCGCCATGGTCGAGCCCGGCCCGGGGACTGCGGTGGCGGACTTGAAGATTCCAGAACTCGGTCCAAGGACCGCGCCAGTCGGCCTGGGGACTTCATCAACCCAGCAAGCGGCTGTTGACTCCAACCCGCTGCCTCCCAGCCCAGCCGCCCTCGTCCAAGTCGCAGTTCTGGTAGTCGAAGAAATCGCAGCACCCTCATGGGCGCATCCCATCCTCAAATTCCTGGTGAACAAAGAGCTACCAACTGATGAGACCTCAGCTCGGTAAGTACAACGCTGGGTGGTAGCCTATACCATAATCAACAGAGAGTTGGTCAGGAGCAGCGTCACTGGTGTCTACCAGTGCTGCGTAGAGCCAGAGCAATGCCAGGCGATTCTCAAAGACATTCATCAAGGTGAATGCGGCCACCATGCGGCTTCAAGAGCACTCGTCGCCAAAGCCTTTTGGCACGGTTTCTTCTGGCCGACTGCCTTGGAAGAGGCCAAGGAGTTTGTCCAAAAATGCAAAGGGTGCCAGAAGTTCAGCTCCAAGCCGCACCAGCCGGCTTCTATGCTCAAGACCATCCCCATTGCCTGGCCTTTCGTAGTTTGGGGTCTAGACATGGTGGGACCATTCAAGACAGCACGAGGTGGTTTAACTCACCTACTTGTCGCAGTGGACAAGTTCACCAAGTGGGTGGAAGTGAAGCCAATTAAGAAACTGAATGGTCCGACTGCCGTGACCTTCATCACCGATATCACAATTCGGTACGGCATACCACACAGCATCATCACCGACAATGGCACAAATTTTGCCAAAGGCGCCTTGGCCCATTTCTGCGCAACACAGGGCATCCGACTTGACCTAGTGTCCGTCGCCCATCCGCAATCAAACGCCCAAGTGGAGCGAGAAAACGGCCTCATCCTGTCCGGCATCAAGCCTTGGTTGATCGAGCCTCTGGAGCGCTCGGCTGGCTGCTGGCTCGGCGAGCTGCCAGCCGTCCTTTGGAGTCTGCACACGACTCCAAACAAGTCAACTGGCTTCATGCCCTTCTTCCTCGTCTATGGTGTCGAAGCCGTCATCCCAACGGACATAGAGTTTGACTCCCCACGAGTCACCATGTACACCGAGGAGGAAGCAGAAGAAGCACGACAAGACGGCGTTGATCTGTTGGAAGAAGGCCGGCTGTTGGCACTCAGCCGGTCCAGCATCTACCAGCAGAGCCTGCGCCGATACCATAATAGGAAGGTCAGGACAAGATCTTTCCAAGAAGGCGACCTGGTGCTCCGGCTGATCCAGCGAACAGCCGGCCAGCACAAGCTGTCGGCGCCTTGGGAAGGCCCTTTCATCATCAGCAAAGTAGTGGGCAACGATTCCTACTACCTGATCGCGCTCAGAAGCCCCGAGCATGCAAGAGGGACGACCCTGGCAAGGAGACAGAGCGGCCATGGAATGCAAATCTCCTCCGAAGATTTTACAGTTGATGCAGTATGTACCACGCTACCTTTTGTATTTAAGTATCAAGACTTCGGGCCCCCCGAGACGAGCTCGGGGACTGCCCTCTTTTGTCTGTATGATAAAAATTATGCCTACAAGTATGTTACTCTTTGTCATGCCGCTTGGCATCGGGCTCGACAAGTCGGCCCGGGGACTTGCCGCCTTGCACTATGAAACGCTTCCTGCAGTCGGACAAGTAGTGTGTAAACGCCTAAGCCGTCTCCTGTCAGAAGCCGCAGCTCGTAGAGCGACTGTACGGTGGGCAGCAGTAAGGTAGAATGGGCATTCACATGAAAAAATGGCTAAGGACTCAAAGCATAAAACATAGCTCAAGACGGCTTTCAGCCTTTCTCACAAACTGACTCTTGGATAGTCAGATTGCCGTCTTCTATCCAACTTGCTCAAACAATCTTGAAAACGGCTAAGTACTTGCTGGGCCTCCGACAGAAGCGTGGCCAACTGGTCCAGATCCAGCCCCGGGTACCACGCCTTGACGAACTCCAAGGCCCGGCGCGCTCCAGCCCGGGCCGAAGAGCCCTTCCAGGCCTCAAGACGACCAGCCGCGACCTCCAGCCAGTTGGCCATCAGGCTGGGGGTGCGCGGAGCCTGCATATCATGCCAAAGGGCGGCAATCACCTGGGCACCGATGCGCTGAAGCCGGCGCAGCATCCGGTGAGCCGGCCGGAGGCGAGCCTCGATGCTCAGGATGAGCTCATCAAGAGTTCGGGGGGCATCGGCGGCGATCTCTGCGCCCTCCGCCCTCCGACTTTCACGGTCGGCCTCGATGGCTTGGATGGCGGCCTGCGACTGCCCAGGGAAGAAGTCTGCAAAGACGTGAAGAAACGAAGAAGCTAGTCAAAAACCAGGAGTCGGCACGATTTAAATCGGCAGCTCGAGGAAAGAAAAAAAGAGACTCACCATCAGCGATGTCTTCAATCTCGTGGAAGCCGGAGGACAGCAGCACCTCCTTGTCAGACCAGGAGGAGCGCTCGCTTGCGAACTCGGCCAAGAGGGCGGTTTCCGCCTCCTCCACCTCTTTCTGCGACTTCACAACCAGCCCCTTCTGCTCTGCCAACTGAGTGGCCAGCAGATCGCACTCTGTGGCGAGCCTGCTGCACTCCTCCCCTTTGGCGTGCAGGGCGGAGTTGGCTTCGCTCAGCTGCTGTTGAAGAGTGCGACTGCTCAGCAAAGGAAGAAAGACAACAGTCGTCAATAAAGAAGGTCGCCAGGAAGATCCGGCCCGACTGCTCAGCAGTCGGCCCGAATCTCGGGGACTACAGCCCGCGGTTGCGCCAGCGCGCCCCTGCAGAGAAGAAAAAGAGGGACTTACTCCGGCTCTCCACCAAGTCGGCGGTCCGCTTGCCTAGCTCTTCAATGTTATGGTTGAAGGCAGTGACGTGGAGGTTGTGGTAATCCTGCAACAAGCATTTCAGACAAAGTTAGTACCCAGAAGTTCATCAATTGGAGTTCCGGGCCGCCTGCTCAGCAGCCGGCCCAAAACTCGGGGACTACACCCAGTGGGTGCGCTGGCACGCCCCCACAGAGAGGAACAAGAAAACAAAGACCAAAGGAAAAAAATACCCGGACGGCTGCCCGCGACGCTAGGAACGCCTTGGTGCAACTCTGGAGAGAGCATCGCCCTTAGCACGGAGCTTCGCCTGAACGTCCAGGAGCGCTCGGTTCAGCGGCCTTGTGCCGCCTCCTCGCACCCACCCAACAGGTGCGGCACTCGTCGCTTCGGCGTCTGGGGCCGCCGAGCTGGCGGTGCCGGCTTCCAGGGGGCGGGGTGCCGAAGTCGCCTTCTCCAGACGACGGCGCGTTGGCGAGCCGACTTGGAGGAGTAGCCTTGCCACGACCTCTTCTTCGGTCGGCGGCACCGGAGGGTCCCCTAGCTGCTCGCCTTGCGCGCCTTCAGACGGCGGCGGAACGTTCGCATCCGGAGTAGAGGGGTCGCCGCCTTCCCTCTCCGCGATGAGGTTCTCCCCGCCGGCTTCTCCAATTGGCCCCGTGAGCTCTGGAGGCGGCGGCGCAGAGTTCAGCGGGGTAACGAGCAAGGCCGACTGGCGGCATGCGGCTTCTTCAGCCTGCTGCTTCGCCGCAGGGGCGGCCTCGGCCTCCGCTAGTTTTTTCTTAGCGGAGGCCTCCGCCCTGTCGGCCTCCGCCTTCTCCAGGCGGAGGGCCTCCTCTTCGTTGCGCTTCTCGTGCGCATTCCGCTCCGTCGCCTCCCGGAGGTCAGCAGCGGGGTCAATCCGCCGAGTGGTGGCGGACGTCTCCGCTGACCCCATGACGGAGGCGGCGGCGACCCGCTTAAGAGAGAGGGGAGCCCTGAAGAAAGAGGGGCAAGGAGAGACTCAGACAAACCACGAAGAAAGAATAAAACTTTAACGACAGAATACTTATGCGGAGACCAACGACGGCTTCTTCACTTCCTTACGGAAGCGGATGGCCTTCGCGGCTGCCTCGTCCCGTCGGGTCGCCGCAGCCGAGCCCTTGGGCTTCTTTGGCTGACTGCCGAACAAGGTCGGCACGGCCCCGCGCTTCTTCCCGCCGCCTGGAGCGCCCGGCGCGGCAGAAGAGCTCGCGCCAGGCTGGCTGGCTCCTGGCCGATGGCGAGGGGTGACTTCTCCCTCGGCGTTGTCTTCAGGCCAGTCGGCGAAGGTAGCCGAAGGCCTGAAGTCGCCTGCTGTCCCTCCACCTCCCTCGGTGTCGTCTTCCAGAGCCGCCGCCCCTAGATTGGGGTCGTCAATGTCGCTCTCCGCCTGGTCGGCAATGAACTCATGGGCCGGCCCCGAGGTGTCGGCTGGTGGGTGAACAAGGGGATTCTAACCAAAGCCGACTGGTCAGAACAAAACTCGGCAAGAAAAGACAATCTAAAGAAAGAAACGAAAGGCGACTCACCACGGGCGGGGGTCGTCACGGGAGTACGGCACCTTGCCGAATCACCGGTCCTCTGGGAGCCTGCTGTCCGAAAGGTAGTTCGCCATGGGGGCCAGCTCTTCGTGAGGCATGTCCTTGGTGCATATCCGACTCGGGTCGTGGCGCCCGCTCATCTGGCATATCATGTGAGGGCGGCCTTGGAGTGGAAGAACTCGACGCGACACGAAGGCGGCCAGCAGGTCCGGACCAGTCAGACCCTCCGACTGCGTCAGCACTTGGAATCGCGTGATGGTGCCGGCTCCCGCAGGCGTCAGCGACCTGGCCCGGTACGACCAGTTGGGCAGTCTCCCAGCCGGCGGGCCGGCTTCGAAAGCCGGCAGGTTGACCCAGTCGCCCCTCGTGGCGACGTTCCTGACATAGAAGTAGGACCTCTGCCACTTCTTCACCGACTTTAGCAGCGAGATGGAGGGGAAGGGGTTGTCGGCTCCTGACCTTCGCACGACGATGAAGGCGCCGCATTGAGCCGGCACGCCCGCGGCCTGGGTGCCGAGCTTGGAGAAGAAGAACTCCCCCAAGAGCTCGAGGGTGGGGAGGACACCGAGGAAGCCTTCGCACAACGCCACAAAGGCAAACAGTAGCACCACGGTGTTGGGGGTGAGGTGGTGCGGCTGGAGTCCGTAGAACTCCATGAAAGACCGGAAAAAGCTGCTCGCCGGCAGCCCCAGCCCGCGCAGGCAGTGCGAGCGGAAGATGACCCGCTCGCCCTCCTGCGGGGCGGGGGAAATCTCCCCCTCCGGCGCAAGACGCACCTGCACGCGATCCTCGCCGGGAAGCCGACGGGTCCGGCGGAGGAACTCGATGTGGTCTTCATGGACTTCAGAACCGTCCCAGGTGCCGGAGCACACTCGGGGAGGCGCGACAGCGGAGGAGGAACTCATCGCGAGCTGTCGCCGTGGTGTTCGCTAGAGCTTGGGCGTGCGGTGGAGCGAAGAAGAGAGGAGGAGAGCGAGGAAAGCGAGGAAGAAGAGAGCGAGGGGTAGTGGGAAGGAGGGGGGCGCGTGCCCCCCTCTTCCCCCTACTTATAGCCCCGTGGGCTGCGAAGCCGAGGGGGCGGACGTGGGGATTTACTGCGCCCACAACCCCACGACCCCCACGATCCCCATAAAGTTACTACGTGCAGTAACTCTACAGGAATCCCAACCGTCCACCAGGGCCACAGCGGATCCCCTTGGGCACCGAGGCGCGGTAGTGGCGGGCCCCGCCTATGGGCCTGTCCCGTCGTGCGCGTAGGCTGACAGGATGGCCTAGCCACGTGCCCTCGCGTGACAGGCCAATAACGGGCGGCGGCCTGGAGGCTTAGCTAGCACGCCACTTGAAATCCCGCCGCGACGTTCGAAATACCGAGCAAGTCGAAATTGAGTGAAGTACGAGTTGAGCAAGTCCGACTCCTTCTAGACGGCCCGGCAGAAGTCAATCAAGACCATGTGTCGAGCTCCCGGAGAGAGAAACTGCTGAGGCTTCTCGACCGATCGTCCACGGCGCCTCACTAGCTTCGGGGACTACTGTCGGAGTAATGGGCCATGGGTAGGCCAACCCGGGTCCCATAACCTTTCAAGACATCGGGGTAGGCTGCGCCCCTCAAGACTCCGGGACGAAGAGCCGCCTCCTAAGGAGTCGACGTCAGGGCGGCCGACTGCCCGCTCACGGCCGAGTCCCAGGGACAACTTCTAGAGAAGCCGGCTTTGGGGAGTCGGCCGGCGAGTCCAACAAATCATGACATCATCGAAGGGGACGGGGCAAGGGAGTGGCTACAATGAAGCCCACTCCCCGCCCCTGACCAAGGGCAGGCATGGCCACAGCACGCCGTACTCAGGAAGATCTCCGTGCGGCGTGGCACTGTTGCCCAGCCGGCCCTGACATCAGCACCACAGTACCGAGTCCTGTGCCCACGACGGCTTGTCTGAACGGCCTGGAAGCAGCGGGGCCCACCAGCCAGCGAGACCTCAGGAGACGGCGGGAGAACCGCCAGTCGGACCCGTCGGAAGTCGGCCCGGGGGAGTCGGCCAAGCCCTCCCCCGGGGCCCACGCGCCATTAATCAAGATGAGATGGGGAGTGGCCACAGTGATCGCCCGCCATGCGGCGGGGCTGTTGCCACGCCCCCATGACCAAGCCTGCGTCATCAGAGGCACGGCTACAGTAATCAGAAGCGGCAAGACCCGCCCGCGGCAGATGCGGCCTGTCGGCTCCGTACCAGACCAGTCGGCAGGGCCCACCAGTCGGCGGGCCCCGGCAGTCGGCGGAGAAGTCGGAGGTCGGAGGCACTGACGGCTGGGCCCGCACCCAGTCTAATTACCATTGTACCCCTGGGGGTAGGCCTGTATAAACCCCCCAGGGCACCCATGCAAAGGGTTGGATCCCAGTAGTTCTAGACCAGACCAGATAAAAGAAGAGAGCTAGCCTTGCCGTCTTCTACCACCAAAAACAGCTCAAGGAGCAACCGTGTAAACACTTGGCCATAGTGATCATGCGGAGACGCCGCAGAGCTGTAGTAGGGGTGTTATCTCCTCAGAGAGCCCTGAAGCTGGGTAAGATTCGCCGGCGTGCATGTCTTCGCCTCATCCCGTTTCCAGGCACCGGCGACGTTCTACTCGCCCCCACCATGATAAGTCATCCGTTGGCATATGTCGCACCAAACCCCCGACAGAGATCGTCAACTCTGTCTGTCAAGGCCACCTTCTCCTCCTTCAGTTGCACGACTTCCTTCTTGGCTTCATCGACAACGGTTTTCAACTTGGCGTTCTCCTCTTCTAACTTGCCGACTGAAGCCAACTTCTTGTTAGCGAGTTCAGTTTTCTCCCGTGCTGTCTTCTGTGCTGCTGCGAGGTCAAGATCCTTCTGCTCCAGAGCTTGCTTCATTTTGTCTAAAGAAATAACATTCTTCAGACGAGCTTGGGGTTAACGATTTTCAATACGCACATCTGTTCGAGTGGAATCACTCGGTTTAAAGGTTGAAAAGAAAAGATAGGAAGACTAACAGTCGATAGAATTGTTACCTCCCATAATGGCTGCTTCGTCTTGGGCCTTCTTCAAATTCTCCTGGGCCAGCTCCAGGTCGAGGTTGAGTTGAATTTTTTCCTCTCCAATTCAGTAAACTGGGCCCCAAACTCACAAGATTTCTGAAGTCAATGAACAAGACACATCAGTCGACAAAAACAAAGATCGGTTGCTTCCAAGCGATAAGATACAAGTTCAAGTTATTATGACAAAAAGAGTTCTAAGACTACTGCTGAATCAAACATTCAACAGTAGTCTCGGGAACAACACCCAATGGGTGCACTTGGCATGCCCCCACTGGTTCGATTTCACACTCGCCATGGCCCATCCAGTCCGAGTGGAAGGAGTAAAACAACAACGACATTTGTTCTCAGACCACCGTCGACTGCCCGCAGTCGACCGCGGTCTCGGGGACAACATCCAGTGGGTGCACTTAGCGTGCCCCCACTGACTCGGAGTTCACTCGACATGATCCGTCTAAAACTGAGTGAATGTATGATACATCTCCAACGTATCTATAATTTATGAAGTATTCATGCCAATATAGTATAATTCTTGGATATTTTACAATCATTTTATAGCGACATTATATCATTTTTTGGGGACTAACCTATTGACCCAGTGACTAGTGCTAGTTGATGTTTTTTGCTTGTTTTTTACATCGCAGGAAATCGATATCAAACGGAGTCCAAACGCAATGAAACTTTACGGAGTTTTTTTTTGGACCAGAAGGAACCCATTGGGCCAGAGCTGTACCTAGGGAGTGCCCCGAGGGGGGCACAACCAACTAGGGCGCGCCAGGGGGGCCTAGCGCGCCAGGTGGGTCGTGCCCACCTCGGTGGCCTCCCGCACCCCTTATTTGCACTATAAATTCCCAAATATTCTAAAACCCTTGGGGGTTAACCTAGATCGGAAGTTCCGCCGCTGCAGGGCTCCGTAGCCACCGAAAACCAATCTAGACCCGTTCCGGCACCCTGCCGGAGGGAGGAATCATCTCCGGTGGCCATCTTCATCATCCTGGCGATCACCACGACGAGGAGGGAGTAGTCCACCCTCGGGGCTGAGGGTTTGTACTAGTAGCTATGTGTTTAATCTCTCTCTCTCTCTCTCTCGTGATCTATATCATGGGCTTTGTTAATATAGATGGATCATATGATGTTTCTCCCCTCTATATTCTTGTTTTGATGAATTGAGTCTTTACCCTTTGAAGTTTTGTCTTGTCGGATTGAATATTAAGAGATGAGAACACACGATATATGTCTTGCAGTATGAATACTTGAGGTGACAATTGGGATATCTTATTGATTCACTTGATATATGTTATGGCATTCAACTCGCGGTTCCCGCGGTGATATTGGGGTAATCTATGCATAGGGGTTGGTGCACGTTTTTATTATCTTTTCTCCGACAGAAACTTTGGGGTCTCCTTGTAGTTCTTTGCGTGGATTGAGTATTATGAATATGAATTTTCTTTGGTGTTATTCTAGTATGAACTCTAGGATAGATCGGACAGAAACAATAACTTTGTGTTATTTTTAGTACGAACTCTAGAATAGATCGAACGGAAAGAATAGCTTTGAGGTGGTTTCTGTTGGGGAACGTTGCAGAAAACAAAAAAATTTCCTACGGTTTCACCAAGATCCATCTATGAGTTCATCTAGCAACGAGTGATCGGATGCATCTACATACCTTTGTAGATCGCGAGCGGAAGCGTTCACTAGAACGTGGATGATGGAGTCGTACTCGCCGTGATCCAAATCACCGGTGACCAAGCGCCGAACGGACGGCACCTCCGTGTTCAACACACGTACGGAGCGGATGACGTCTCCTCCTTCTTGATCCAGCAAGGGGAAAGGAGAGGTTGATGAAAATCCAGCAGCACGACGGCGTGGTGGTGGATGCAGTTGTCATGTGCAGCAGGGCTTCGCCGAGCGTCTGCGCGAGAGGGAGAGGTGTAGCAGGGGAGAGGGGGGCGCCAAGATGCCAGGGTGCGGCTGCCCCCTCCCTCCCCCCTTTATATAGGCCCCTGGGGGGCGCCGGCCCTTGGGAGATCCAATCTCCAAGGGGGGCGGCGGCCAAGGGGGGTGGAGTGCCCCCCAAGGCAAGTGGGGCGCCCCCACCCTAGGGTTCCAACCCTAGGCGCAGGGGGTGGGCCTAGGGGGGTGCACCAGCCCACTAAGGGCTGGTTCCCCCTCCCACTTCAGCCCATGGGGCCCTCCGGGATGGGTGGCCCCACCCGGTGGACCCCCAGGACCCATCCGGTGGTCCCGGTACAATACCGGTGACCACCGAAACTTTCCTGATGGCCGAAATTGCACTTCCTATATATAATTCTTTACCTCCGGACCATTCCGGAACTCCTCGTGACATTCGGGATCTCATCCGGGACTCCGAACAACTTTCGGATTACTGCTTATACATATCTTTACAACCCTAGCGTCACCGAACCTTAAGTGTGTAGACCCTACGGGTTCGGGAGACATGTAGACATGACCGAGATTGCTCTCCGGTCAATAACCAACAGCGGGATCTGGATACCCATGTTGGCTCCCACATGCTCCTCGATGATCTCATCGGATGAACCACGATGTCGAGGATTCAAGCAACCCCGTATACAATTCCCTTTGTCAATCGGTATGTTACTTGCCCGAGATTCGATCGTCGGTATCCCAATACCTTGTTCAATCTCGTTACCGGCAAGTCACTTTAGTCGTACCGTAATGCATGATCCCGTGACCAGACACTTGGTCACTTTGAGCTCATAATGATGATGCATTACCGAATGGGCCCAGTGATACCTCTCCGTCATACGGAGTGACAAATCCCAGTCTTGATCCATGTCAACCCAACAGACACTTTCGGAGATACCCGTAGTATACCTTTATAGTCACCCAGTTACGTTGTGACGTCTGGTACACCCAAAGCACTCCTACGGTATCCGGGAGTTACATGATCTCATGGTCTAAGGAAAGGATACTTGACATTGGAAAAACTCTAGCAAACGAACTACATGATCTTATGCTATGTTTAGGATTGGGTCTTGTCCATCACATCATTCTCCTAATGATGTGATCTCGTTATCAATGACATCCAATGTCCATAGTCAGGAAACCATGACTATCTGTTGATCAACGAGTCTAGTCAACTAGAGGCTTACTAGGGACATGTTGGTGTCCATTATTCACACATGTATTACGATTTCCGGATAACACAATTATAGCATGAATAAAGACAATTATCATGAACAAGGAAATATAATAATAATGATTTTATTATTGCCTCTGGGGCATATTTCCAACAGTCTCCCACTTGCACTAGAGTCAATAATCTAGTTACATTGTGATGAATCGAACACCCATGGAATTCTGGTGTTGATCATGTTTTGTTCTAGGGAGAGGTTTAGTCAACGGATCTGCTACATTCAAGCCCGTATGTACTTTACAAATATCTATGTCTCCATCTTGAACATTTTCACGAATGGAGTTGAAGCGATGCTTGATGTGTCTGGTCTTCTTGTGATACCTGGGCTCCTTGGCAAGTGCAATAGCTCCAGTGTTGTCACAGAAGAGTTTGATTGGCCCCGACGCATTGGGTATGACTCCTAGGTCAGTGATGAACTCCTTCACCCAAATTGCTTCATGCGCTGCCTCCGAGGCTGCCATGTACTCTGCTTCACATGTAGATCCCGCCACGACGCTCTGCTTGCAACTGCACCAGCTTACTGCCTCACCATTCAAAATATACACGTATCTGGTTTGTGACTTAGAGTCATCCAGATCTGTGTCAAAGCTAGCGTCAACGTAACCCTTTAATATGAGCTCTTCGTCACCTCCATAAACGAGAAACATTTCCTTAGTCCTTTTCAGGTACTCCAGGATATTCTTGACCGTTGTCCAGTGTTCCTTGCCGGGATTACTTTGGTACCTTCCTACCAAACTTATGGCAAGGTTTACATCAGGTCTGGTACACAGCATGGCATACATAATAGAACCTATGCCTGAGGCATAGGGGATGACACTCATCTCTTCTATATCTTCTGCCGTGATCGGACATTGAGCTGAGCTCAATTTCACACCTTGTAACACACGCAAGAACCCCTTCTTAGACTGATCCATATTGAATTTCTTCAATATCTTATCAAGGTATGTTCTTTGTGAAAGACCTATGAGGCGTCTTGATCTATCTCTATAGATCTTGATGCCTAATATATATGCAGCTTCTCCAAGGTCCTTCATTGAAAAAGTCTTATTCAAGTAGGCCTTAATGCTGTCCAAGAGTTCTATATCATTTCCCATCAAAAGTATGTCATCTACATATAATATGAGAAATGCTACAGAGCTCCCACTCACTTTCTTGTAAACGCAGGCTTCTCCATAAGTCTGCGTAAACCCAAACGCTTTGATCATCTCATTAAAGCGAATGTTCCAACTCCGATATGCTTGCACCAGCCCATAAATCGAGCGTTGGAGCTTGCACACCTTGTCAGCATTCTTAGGATCGACAAAACCTTCCGGCTGCATCATACACAATTCTTCCTTAAGGAAACCATTAAGGAATGCCATTTTGACGTCCATTTGCCATATCTCATAATCATAGTATCCGACAATTGCTAACATAATTCGGACGGACTTCAGCTTTGCTACCGGTGAGAAAGTCTCATCATAGTCAACCCCTTGAACTTGTCGATAACCCTTGGCGACAAGCCGAGCTTTATGGATGGTCACATTACTATCCGCGTCTGTCTTCTTCTTAAAGATCCATTTATTTTCTATGGCTCGCCGATCATCGGGCAAGTCAGTCAAAGTCCATACTTCGTTTTCATACATGGATCCTATCTCGGATTTCATGGCTTCCAGCCATTTGTCGGAATCCGGGCCCGCCATCGCTTCTTCATAGTTTGAAGGTTCACCGTTGTCTAACAACATGGTTTCCAAGACAGGGTTGCCGTACCAATCTGGTGCGGAACGTGTCCTTGTGAACCTTTGAATTTCAGTAGGAGCTTGATCAGAAGTATCTTGATCATCATCATTAACTTCCTCTCTAGTCGGTGCAGGCACCTCAGGAACATTTTCTTGAGTTGCGCCATTTTCCGGTTCAAGAGGTAATACTTCATCAAGTTCCACTTTCTTCCCACTTACTTCTTTCGAGTGAAACTCCTTCTCTAGAAAGGATCCATTCTTGGCAACAAAGATCTTGCCTTCGGATCTGAGGTAGAAGGTATACCCAATAGTTTCTTTAGGGTATCCTATGAATGCGCATTTTTCCGACTTGGGTTCGAGCTTTTCAGGTTGAAGTTTCTTGACATAAGCATCGCATCCCCAAACTTTTAGAAACGACAGCTTAGGTTTCTTCCCAAACCATAATTCATACAGTGTCATCTCAACGGATTTCGACGGAGCCCTATTTAAAGTGAATGCGGCAGTCTCTAAAGCATAGCCCCAAAAAGATAGCGGTAAATCGGTAAGAGACATCATAGATCGCACCATATCTAATAGAGTGCGATTACGACGTTCGGACACACCATTACGCTGAGGTGTTCCAGGCGCCGAGAGTTGTGAAACTATTCCACATTTCCTTAAGTGTGTGCCAAATTCGCGACTCAAGTATTCTCCTCCACGATCTGATCGCAAAAACTTGATTTTTCTGTCACGTTGATTCTCAACCTCACTCTGAAATTCCTTGAACTTTTCAAAGGTTTCAGACTTGTGTTTCATTAAGTAGACATACCCATATCTACTCAAGTCATCAGTGAGGGTGAGAACATAACGATATCCACCGCGAGCCTCAACGCTCATTGGACCGCACACATCAGTATGTATAATTTCCAATAAGTTGGTTGCTCGCTCCATTGTTCCTGAGAACGGAGTCTTGGTCATTTTACCCATGAGGCATGGTTCTCACATGTCAAATGATTCATAATAAAGAGACTCTAAAAGTCCATCTGCATGGAGCTTCTTCATGCGTTTGACACCTATGTGACCAAGGCGGCAGTGCCACAAGTATGTGGGACTATCATTATCAACCTTACATCTTTTGGTATTCACACTATGAACATGTGTATCATTACGCTCGAGATTCATTAAGAATAAACCATTCACCATCGGAGCATGACCATAAAACATATCTCTCATATAAATAGAACAACCATTATTCTCGGATTTAAATGAGTAGCCATCTCGAATTAAACGAGATCCTGATACAATGTTCATGCTCAAAGCTGGCACTAAATAACAATTATTAAGGTTTAAAACTAAGGATCACATTGACCTTGGAACCATTCCCGACGCGCATCGTCACCTTGTCCTTTGCTAGTCTCCGCTTATTCCGCAGCTCCTGCTTTGAGTTACAAATGTGAGCAACTGCACCGGTATCAAATACCCAGGAGCTACTACGAGTATTGGTAAGGTACACATCAATTACATGTATATCACATATACCTTTTGTTTTGCCGGCCTTCTTGTCCGCTAAGTATTTGGGGCAGTTCCGCTTCCAGTGACCACTTCCCTTGCAATAAAAGCCCTTAGTCTCGGGCTTGGGTCCATTCTTTGGCTTCTTCCCGGTAGCTTGCTTACCGGGCGCGGCAACTCCCTTGCCGTCCTTCTTGAAGTTCTTCTTACCCTTGCCTTTCTTGAACTTAGTGGTTTTATTCATCATCAAAACTTGATGTTCCTTTTTGACTTCTACCTCTTGTGATTTCAGCATTGAAAATAACTCAGGAATGGTCTTTTCCATCCCCTGCATATTGAAGTTCATCACAAAGCTCTTTTAGGTTGGTGGAAGTGACTGGAGGATTCTGTCAATGACCGCATCATCCGGGAGATTAACTCTCAGCTGAGTCAAGCGGTTATGTAACCCAGACATAGTGAGTATGTGCTCACTGACAGAACTATTTTCCTCCATCTTACAGCTGAAGAATTTGTCGGAGACTTCATATCTCTCGACCCGGGCATGAGCTTGAAAAACCATTTTCAGCTCTTCGAACATCTCATATGCTCCATGTCTCTCAAAACGCTTTTGGAGCCCCAGCTCTAAGCTGTAAAGCATGCCGCACTGAACGAGGGAGTAGTCATCAGCACGTGTCTGCCAAGCGTTCATAATGTCTTGGTTCTGTGGGACGGGTGCATCACCTAGCGGCGCTTGTAGGACATATTCTTTCTTGGCAGCTATGAGGATGATCCTCAGGTTCCGGACCCAGTCCGTATAGTTGCTGCCATCGTCTTTCAGCTTGGTTTTCTGTAGGAACGCGTTGAAGTTGAGGACTACGTTGGCCATTTGATCTATAAGACATATTGTAAATACTTTAGACTAAGTTCATGATAATTAAGTTCATCTAATCAAATTATTCAATGAACTCCCACTTAGATAGACATCCCTCTAGTTATCTAAGTATAACATGATCCGAGTTAACTAGGCCGTGTCCGATCATCACGTGAGACGGACTAGTCAACATCGGTGAACATCTTCATGTTGATCGTATCTTCTATACGACTCATGCTCGACCATTCGGTCTTCTGTGTTCCGAGGCCATGTCTGTACATGCTAGGCTCGTCAAGTCAACCTAAGTGTTTGCATGTGTAAATCTGTCTTACATCCGTTGTATGTGAAAGTTGGAATCTAACACCCGATCATCACGTGGTGCTTCGAAACAACGAACTGTCGCAACGGTGCACAGTTAGGGGGAACACTTTCTTGAAATTATTATGAGGGATCATCTTATTTACTACCGTCATTCTAAGTAAACAAGATGCAAAAAACATGATAAACATCACATGCAATCAAATAATAATAGTGACATGATATGGCCAATATCACATAGCTCCTTTGATCTCCATCTTGGGGCTCCATGATCATCTTGTCACCGGCATGACACCATGATCTCCATCATCATGATCTCCATCATCGTGTCTCCATGAAGTTGCTCGCCAACTATTACCTACTACTATGGCCAACGCGTTTAGCAATAAAGTAAAGTAATTTACATGGCGTTTCTCAATGACACGCAGGTCATACAAAAATAAAGACAACTCCTATGGCTCCTGCCGATTGTCATACTCATCGACATGCAAGTCGTGATTCCTATTACAATAGCATGAACATCTCATACATCACATATATATCATTCATCATTCATCACAACTTTGGCCATATCATATCACAGAACACTTGCTGCAAAAACAAGTTAGACATCCTCTAATTGTTGTTGTAAGTTTTATGTGGCTGCAATAGGGTTCTAGCAAGAATGTTTTCTTACCTACATGAAAGCCACAACGTGATTTGTCAACTTCCATTTACCCTTCTTAAGGACCCTTTTCATCGAATCCGCTCCAACTAAAGTGGGAGAGACAGACACCCGCCAGCCACCTTATGCAACTTCTGCATGTTAGTCGGTGGAACCGGTCTCACGTAAGCGTACGTGTAAGGTTGGTCCGGGCCGCTTCATCCCACAATACCGCTGAAGCAAGATAAGACTAGTAGCGGCAAGAAAGTTGACAACATCTACGCCCACAACAAATTGTGTTCTACTCGTGCAAAGAGAACTACGCATAGACCTAGCTCATGATGCCACTGTTGGGGAACGTTGCAGAAAACAAAAAAAATCCTACGGTTTCACCAAGATCCATCTATGAGTTCATCTAGCAACGAGTGATCGGATGCATCTACATACCTTTGTAGATCGCGAGCGGAAGCGTTCACTAGAACGTGGATGATGGAGTCGTACTCGCCGTGATCCAAATCACCGATGACCAAGCGCCGAACGGACGGCACCTCCGCGTTCAACACACGTACGGAGCGGATGACGTCTCCTCCGTCTTGATCCAGCAAGGGGAAAGGAGAGGTTGATGAAAATCTAGCAGCACAACGGCGTGGTGGCGGATGCAGTTGTCACATGCAGCAGGGCTTCGTCGAGCGTCTGCGCGAGAGGGAGAGGTGCAGCAGGGGAGAGGGGGCGCCAAGATGCCAGGGTGCGGCTGCCCCCTCCCTCCCCCCCTTTATATAGGCCCCTGGGGGCGCCGGCCCTTGGGAGATCCAATCTCCAAGGGGGGGCGGCGGCCAAGGGGGGTGGAGTGCCCCCCAAGGCAAGTGGGCCCGCCCCACCCTAGGGTTCCAACCCTAGGCGCAGGGGGTGGGCCTAGGGGGGCGCACCAGCCCACTAAGGGCTGGTTCCCCCTCCCACTTCAGCCCATGGGGCCCTCCGGGATGGGTGGCCCCACCCGGTGGACCCCCGGGACCCATTCGGTCGTCCCGGTACAATACCGGTGACCCCCGAAACTTTCCCGATGGCCGAAACTGCACTTCCTATATATAATTCTTTACCTCCGGACCATTCCGGAACTCCTCGTGACATCCGGGATCTCATCCGAGACTCCGAACAACTTTCGGATTACTGCATATACATATCTTTACAACCCTAGCGTCACCGAACCTTAAGTGTGTAGACACTACGGGTTCGGGAGACATGTAGACATGACAGAGATTACTCTCCGGTCAATAACCAACAGCGGGATCCGGATACCCATGTTGGCTCCCACATGCTCCTCGATGATCTCATCGGATGAACCACGATGTCGAGGATTCAAGCAACCCCGTATACAATTCCCTTTGTCAATCGGTATGTTACTTGCCCGAGATTCGATCGTCGGTATCCCAATACCTTGTTCAATCTCGTTACCGGCAAGTCACTTTACTCGTACCGTAATGCATGATCCCGTGACCAGACACTTGGTCACTTTGAGCTCATAATGATGATGCATTACCGAGTGGGCCCAGTGATACCTCTCCGTCATACGGAGTGACAAATCCCAGTCTTGATCCATGTCAACCCAACAGACACTTTCGGAGATACCCGTAGTATACCTTTATAGTCACCCAGTTACGTTGTGACGTTTGGTACACCCAAAGCACTCCTACGGTATCCGGGAGTTACACGATCTCATGGTCTAAGGAAAGGATACTTGACATTGGAAAAACTCTAGCAAACGAACTACACGATCTTATGCTATGTTTAGGATTGGGTCTTGTCCATCACATCATTCTCCTAATGATGTGATCTCGTTATCAATGACATCCAATGTCCATAGTCGGGAAACCATGACTATCTGTTGATCAAGGAGTCTAGTCAACTAGAGGCTTACTAGGGACATGTTGGTGTCTATTATTCACACATGTATTACGATTTCCGGATAACACAATTATAGCATGAATAAAGACAATTATCATGAACAAGGAAATATAATAATAATGCTTTTATTATTGCCTCTAGGGCATATTTCCAACAGTTTCGTACCCTACAATCAATTCCTATCTTTTGTTCTCCGCTAATAGGAACTCGGGAGTGATTCTTTATTGTACTTTGAGGGATAATCATCCAACTATGTTAGCACTGTTGAGAGATTGCACTAGTGAAAGTACGGACCCTGGACCTTATTTTTAAGCATTGCAATACCATTTTTGGGCCCATTTACTATTTGTTACCTTGCTGTTTTTATTTATTCAGATTATAAAAATATATTTCTACCATCCATATTACACTTTTATGACCATCTCTTCGCCGAAGTAGTGCACCTATACAATTTGCCATTGTATTGGGTGTGTTGGGGACACAAGAGATTTCTTGTATTTGGTTGCTGGGTCGTTTGAGAGAGACGATCTTCATCCTACACCTCTCACGGATTGATAAACCTTAGGTCATCCACTTGAGGGAAAATTGCTACTCTTCTACAATACTCTGCGCTTGGAGGCTCAACACGTGTGAGGGAGTCCTGGATTAGGGGGTGTTCGGGTAGCCGGACTATACCTTCAGCCGGACTCCAGGACTATGAAGATACAAGATTGAAGACTTCGTCCCGTGTCCGGATGGGACTTTCCTTGGCGCGGAAGGCAAGCTTGGCGATGCGGATATTCAAGATCTCCTACCATTGTAACCGACTCTATGTAACCCTAACCCTATCTGGTGTCTATATAAACCGGAGGGTTGTAGTCCATAGGCAATCAACTCCATACACAACAATCATACCATAGGCTAGCTTCTAGGGTTTAGCCTCCTTGATCTCGTGGTAGATCTACTCTTGTACTACCCATATCATCAATATTAATCAAGCAGGACGTAGGTTTTTACCTCCATCGAGAGGGCCCGAACCTGGGTAAAACATCATGTTCCCTGCCTCCTGTTACCATCCGGCCTAGACGCACAGTTCGGGACCCCCTGCCCGAGATCTGCCGGTTTTGACACCGACATTGGTGCTTTCATTGAGAGTTCCTCTGTGTCGTCGCCTTTAGGCCCGATGGCTCCTTTGATCATCAACAACGATGCGGTCCAGGGTGAGACTTTTCTCCCCGGACAGATCTTCGTCTTCGGCGACTTCGCTCTGCGGGCCAATTCGCTTGGCCGCCTGGAGCAGATCGAAAGCTACGCCCCTGGCCATCCAGTCAGGTTTGGAAGCTTAAACTACACGGCTGACATCCGCGAAGACTTTGTCTTCGACGGGTTCGAGCCACGGCCAAGCGCGCCGCACTATCTCGAGGGGCATGATCTAGCTCTGCCTCCGGACAGTGCCCTGGAGGCCGCACACACATCGGTTCCGACCCCTAACTCGGAGCCTGTTGCGCCAATCATGGACGAACGGTTGGACGTCACCTCAGGGGCTGCGATCTCAAAGGCGATCGAGCCAAACGCTAGCCCCGCACTCTGCATGACCCGTGACTCCGAGGATCTGGACTCCTCCCCGGACTCCGAACCCCCCTCGCCTCTGCCGATCGAATCCGATTGGGCGCCGATAATGGAGTTCACCGCCGCAGACATCTTTCAGCACTTGCCTTTTGGCAACATCCTGAATTCTCTTAAGTCTCTCTCTTTATCAAGAGAGCCCTGGCCGGATTAGGGTCAGCGAGGGTGGGATACGGTCGACGAAGAAATTCAAAGCCCACCCACCACCCACTTGGTAGCCATGGTCGACAATTTAAACGACATGCTCAACTTCGACTCCGGAGACATCGACGGCATGGATGACGATGCAGGAGATACCGACGAACCAACGCCCATAGGGCATTGGACAGCCACCTCATCTCACGATGTGTACATGGTGGATACCCCTAAAGGAAGCGACAACGAGGAAAAAGGGGATGGAACGGGAGATCAACCCCCCGAAAAGCAATCAAAGCGTCGGCGTAAACGCCGACCCAAGCCCCGCCTCGATAAAAACCCAGCCATAGAGCAGGACGAGCCGGTAGACAACGAGCAGGCCTTAGAGTAACCGTCCGAACAGGGCAACACAGATAGAGAAACCGAACATCCCTCCTCCGGCGAAAACGGCATTCCGGACGACCTCACGCCGGATAAACCTATGGAGCAGAAGAATCTCCACGAGAGGCTCATTGCAACTGCACGCAGCCTAAAAAAGCAGAAGCGGAAACTAAAAACAGCGAAAGATGCACTCCAGATTAGATGGAGCAAAGTAATCAATACCGCAGATAAATACGACGACAGTCGCCGCACTAAAAGCTATCCGAAAAGAAAGCTACTGCCTGAATTCGACGAAGAGGCCCTAGAGCCCTCGCATTCAAAAAATGAGAAAGCCACACGGTCGGATAGACGACCCCATAAAGCAGCAAGCGGCGCCGCACTTAAATCGGCATGCGACCCACTTAAGCATTCGCATCATGGCCCAGTCAGCTCCATTTATGGGCCAAGAAAGCAAGCTCTCGTAAGCAATACTATGAAGCCATCATAAGAATCCAGCACACCCAAATACAGGGGCGCCGCACACCCTCTATGTTTCACCGATGAGGTCCTGGACTATGAATTTCCAAAGGGATTCAAACCCGTAAACATAGAGGCATATGATGGAACAACAGACCCCGGAGTTTGGATCGAGGATTATATCCATAGAGGCATATTCAGACCCTCTACAAGAACAAAGTTGCATAGTAGACATCAAACTCTTTTCTGGAACCGTTGCCTGGGAGGTGAGTGCTTGAAGGTATATCTTTAGATCTTGCAATTGAATCTTTTAGTTTCTTTTTTTTATCACTAGTTTGGTTTATAAAAAGAAAACTACAAAAAATGGAATTTAGGTTGCATCATATTATTGATCATCTTTATAAAATCTTTCTTGAAAATGATCGTTCGGAAAATTGTGCTCAATTGTTAGAAGAAGAGGTCAATAAAATGCTTGGCACAAAATATTTGAATGATGAGCATGATTGCAATGTTGTTCGTGTGAATTCTTTGAATATCCAAAATGCTAATAATGATTGCACAAGTCATGACAAAAATGTTTATTATAAGCATGTCACTTTTTGCAGAGTGAATTGGGAGTACCTTTGCACACCAAAAAGGGAAGATAGATTTTTGTGAGAAGCATAAATATTTAGAAACAAAAAGGTTGCAAGAGAGGCTAGATGATTGTGCTGAAAGATGTAATTTTTTTCGCCATCCTTGTGAACTTTGCAATGAGCATGGTCATTTAAATGTCCAATGCAAATTCTTTCATGATCAAATCGTGTCCAAAAATTGTGATAACTTGATTACCCTTGAGCATCATAAAGAGCTTTGCCTTCTTTTGGGGTATGAAGAAATGAAACGTATAACTAAGGGTTTTCCAAATCCCAAGAGATTTTTTGGTTTTGATCTAGACGAAATTTATACATTTTGTACGGTAAATTGCATTGAGAATCCTTATATTGCCAACTATCTAAAGTCAAGAAAACAAATGAAATATGAAGAGAGTACTAATGAAAGGGAAAATGTTTCCCAATACCCTCCTAGTGTTTATCATGATGAATCAGGTAACGATGGGGAGCTTCCTATTCAATCAATCTCTTCAACAAGAAGCTTGAAAAGGTTAATTAAATCCACACATGGTGTGGTGAAGAAGAAGAAAGGAAGAAAGAATAGAGGTAAAACTGTATCTCTCCCAAATAATGTTGCTCCTATCACCATTGTGCCTCATGAAAGTGAATCAAATATGTTGATGGAGGATGATGATATTGAGTATGATTTTGTGATACCTGCTACTTTTTGTAATGATTATGATTGGAAAGACAATGATATCCCTTATGGTCTTGAAAATCCTTTTAGCACTTGCTTGGAAGAATATGACAATATTGTTTGCTATACTATTGGTGTCATTCATGCTATTGATAAGAATGATTGTGATGATATGCAAAACCACAAGCTTGGGGATGCTATGTTTGATGAGTATGATATGTTTGAAGATTTATTTGCTGGAAATAATGCTTGTCCTAAGCTTGGGGATGATTTGCTTAATGAATATGATCCTTTCATTCCTTCTACTTTCGGTAAGAAAATTTATTATGATGATAGCATGCCTCCTATTTATGATGATTACATTGATGAAAGTGGGTTTGGAAGAGTGTCAACTCTAGGTAGTGGTGATCCCACTATTTTGGAGGGTGTTGAATCTTATTACAATATTGATGAAAGTGGATTTGGAGAGGTCATGAATTTATTTAGTGATACATCCATTATTTTGGAAGAGGTTTCAATTGACTATAACAATAAGGTTGCTATCTATGATGATTATTATGATGACATCTATGCCATAAAGAGTGATAAATCTTCTATGCTTGTGCATCATGAAAAGAGCATTGTATGTGATAGTTATATTGTTGAATACATTCGTGATATCTCTAAAAATTATTATGAGAAAGGAATTTACGCCCTTACATATCTCAATAATATCCAGTTTCTTCTCTATCTGTTGATTGTTTTGAAGTTACACTTGTTTTGCCTTCCCATGCAAGTTTATTCTTGTTCCCATAAGTTGTTTTCTCACAAAATCCCTATGCATAGGAAGTGGGTTAGACCTAAATGTGCTAGTCTTATGCTTCATGATGCTCTCTTCATGTTTCAATTCTTATCTTTTATGCGAGCATCATCGAAATCATCATGCCTAGCTTAAAAGGCATAAAAGAAATGCGCTTGTTGGGAGACTACCCAACACTTTTACTACTGTTTTTGTGTGTTCACATAATTATGCTACTGTAGTAATCATGTTTTATGTCTTTTGTTTCAATAAGTGCCAAGTAAAGCCTTTGGGATCATGTTGGGTGATAGATGATTTGATCTTACTGAAAAACAGAAACTTTTGTGCTCACGAAAATAATTATATTTTTTAAAAGAAGAGTGCGTTTGGGTTGATTATTTTTACAGAAGATTATAATACTAATTTATCAGGTTTCCTAATTTTTCAGAATTTTTGGAGTAGCAAAAGTATGGTTTGAGTACAGACTACTACAGACTGTTCTGTTTTTTCACATATTCTGCTTTCAATGCATAGTTTGCTTGTTTTCTAGTTTCTATGGATTATATTGCTCAATATAAATTGTAGAAATGATATGATACAGTAGGCATTGTTTAATAACAATTATGAATCTTGTCTTTGGCAGTACCAAAAGTGGAATGGTTTGCTCTTTATCATACTAACCTATCTCACAAAGTTCCGTTAAGTTTTGTGTGATTGAAGTTTTCAAGTTTTGGGTGAGATGACGATATGAGGAGAATAAGGAGTGACAGCACCCTAAGCTTGGGGATGCCCAAGTCACCACAAGGTAATATTCAAGGAAGATCCAAGCAACTAAGCTTGGGGATGCCCCGGAAGGCATCCCCTCTTTCGTCTCCAACATTATCGGTAACCTCACTTGGAGCTATGTTTTCATTCGTCACATGATATGAGTTTGCTTGGAGTGTCAATTTATTTTGTTAGAATTTGCTTTCTGTTATTTAGAATAATGTTTTGCATCTTTTATTTCAATAAAAGTGGCAATGGTAGCCTTTGCCTTGCTTATATTGCAAGTATACATATTGCTGTTTGAAAACAGAAAGTTTACCGCTGTTGCAAAAATTCCCTAGAAAATTCAGTATGTGATAAAATGTTGAAATTTTTTGCAAAATGAGATCTGATAAATTTTCTACAGTGTGGTAAATTTTCATAATGTTTATAGTTGAATAATTATTGATACTCTTGCATTATTTACAGACTGTACTGTTTTGGCAGCTTGCTGTTATGTTTGCATTGTTTGCATATGTTTGCTTGTTTAATGATGTTATTTGAGGATAGGATTATTAAATATGCAGAGTCATTTAGTATGAAATGTTGAATAATAATTTTAGTGATTTGCTACGGTAGAGAATGATAAGGTTTTTGCATTGGTTTATACTAACTTATCTCACGAGTTCTTGTTGAGTTTTGTGTGGATGAAGCTTTTGAGATTTAGGAAAACCGTGATATGACACAAAAGCTCAAGCTTGGTGATGCCCAAGGCATCCCAAGATAATGTTTCAAGAAGTCTCAAGCATCTAAGCTTGGGGATGCCCCGGTAGGCATCCCACCTTTCTTCTTCAACAATTATCGGTTAGTATCGGTTGAGCCTTAGTTTCTGCTTCTTCACATGAGTTGTGCTATTGTTGGAATGTCATTTTATTTTGTTTTGCTTGCTGTTTTAATAAAGTACTTAGATCTGAAAGTTTTTAAATAAAATAAAATCCTCAAATAGTTGCCAGGGAGGCTAGGTAAGCAGCATTGACATCCCGTCAATGAAGCTCTTTTCTATGTCATTTACTCTTGTGCTTCACATGTATCCGATGAGTAAATTGTTGAATAAATTGAATGCCATGAAGTTGAAATCATATCATGCCTAGTGCTAGCTTCACATTGGGTTTAGAAAGTGAAATCTTTTGAGGCTTGACAATCACAATATTGGTCATACAAGAAATTCACGAATAATTAGTATAAGGAAGAGAACTTTCACATATAAATACACTATCATGGAAATCTTTTGTGATTGTGAGTCCCCATCAAAATATTATATGCCAAAATTGTTCACGTTGGACAAGGAAGACAACGTAATGGTTTATGTTTGTTCATATTCACATAGAAGTCATATTGTCATAGATCCTTCAACATGTGGTGCTTGCCCCCCATCTTTGCTAGCCAGAAATTCCGCACCAAGTAGAGATATTGCTTGTGCATCCAAAAACCCTTAAACCCAAATCTTATTTTCAAGAGTCCACTATATCTACCTATATGCGGTATTCTTTTGCCATTCTAAGCAAATTTGTATGTGTCATCTCTAATATTCAAAATAAATTTCTCTTTTGTGTGCTCGTACCGCTTGCGAGGCGGTGAGGGGTGGCCAATATTTTCCATGCTAGATGTGGTATTCTCACGATGAGTGTTTCTTCACTTGTCATTGCACGGGAGTAAGGCAAAGGTATTAGGGATGCCCAGTCTCAAAATGAACAATGAATTTACTTTATGTTGTCAAATAATAAATTTCTTGGAAAGTATTGGTATGGAGGGCACCCATGGATATGGTTAGCCATGGAAATCGAAAGTATGGTGGAAAAAGGAATAAACTTTATTTTCTTTTTGGGAACCGCCTATGATATATCTAGCATGGAAAGTGTTGGGAGCTCTAAGTCATTTTCATTGGTGGGAAAAGTATGCCTCTCAAAATATTTTTTATCTCTCAATTTTCGCTTTGATACGTCTCCGTTGTATCTATAATTTTTCATTATCCCATGCCAATATTATACAACTTTCATATACTTTTGGCAACTTTTTTATACTATTTTTGGGACTAACATATTGATCCAGTGCCCGGTGCCAGTCCCTGTTTGTTGCATATTTTTTGTTTCGCAGTAAATCCATATCAAACGGATTCCAAACGGGATAAAAACTGACAGAGATTTTTTTTGGAATATATGTGATTTTTGGGAAGAAAAATCAATGGGAGACGATGTCTGAGGGGGCCACGAGGCAGGGGCGCGCCCCAGGGGGCAGGTGCGCCCTGGGCCCTCGTGGCCACCCTGTAAGGCGGTTGATGCCCTTCTTTCGCCACAAGAAAGCTAATATCCGGATAGAGATCGTGTTAAAATTTCATCCCAATCGGAGTTACGGATCTCTGGGAATATAAGAAACAGTGAAAGGGCAGAATCTGAGAACATAGAAACAGAGAGAGACAGAGAGACAGATCCAATCTCGGAGGGGCTCTCGCCCCTCCCGCGCCATGGAGACCATGGACCAGAGGGGAAACCCTTCTCCCATCTAGGGAGAAGGTCAAGGAAGAAGAAGAAGGAGGGGGCTCTCTCCCCCTCATTTACGGTGGCGCCGGAACGCCGCCGGGGGCCATCATCATCACCGCAATCTACACCAACACCTCCGCCATCTTCACCAACATCTCCATCACCTTCCCCAATCTATCTACAGCGGTCCACTCTCCCGCAACCCACTGTACCCTCTACTTGAACATGGTGTTTTATGCTTCATATTATTATCCAATGATGTGTTGCCATCCTATGATGTCTGAGTAGATTTTCGTTGTCCTATCAGTGATTGGTGAATTACTATGATTGATTTAATTTGCTTGTGGTTATGTTGCTGTCCTTTGGTGCCCATCATATGAGCCCGCGCGTGGATCACACCATAGGGTTAGTTGTATGTTGATAAGACTATGTATTGGAGGGCAAGAGTGACAGAAGCTTCAACCTAGCATAGAAATTGATACATACGGGATTGAAGGGGGACCAATTTATCTTAATGCTATGGTTGGGTTTTACCTTAATGAATGTTAGTAGTTGCTGATGCTTGCTAATAGTTCCAATTATAAGTGCATAGAATTCCAAGTTAGGGATGACATGCTAGCAGTGGCCTCTCCCACATAAAACTTGCTATCGGTCTAGTAAAGTAGTCAATTTCTTAGGGACAATTTCGCAACTCCTATCACCACTTTTCCACACTCGCTATATTTACTTTATTGCTTCTTTACCTAAACAGCCCCTAGCTTTTATTTACGTGCTCTTTATTATCTTGCAAACCTATCCAAAAACACCTACAAAGTACTTCTAGTTTTATACTTGTTCTAGGTAAGGTGAACGTCAAGCATGCGTAGAGTTGTATCGGTGGTTGATAGAACTTGAGGGAATATTTGTTCTACCTTTAGCTTCTCGTTGGGTTCGGAACTCTTACTTATCGAAAGAGGCTACAATTGATCCCCTATACTTGTGGGTTATCACGCTTTGAGCTCTGGCACCTCTACTAATCCCTACTTCCCTTTGCGAAGGGCCTATGTTTTACTTTTATGCAAAGAGTCAGAGTTCTTCTCTCCATTTCCTTTTTATTTTTCTCTTTTGGCAAGCATCATGTGGTGAGGATCTAGGCACATATATCCAGTTGAATATGGATAGCATGAGTTATTATTGTTCAAATCACCCTTGTAGCAACCATACCTCAAACGGTCCGATCTCTGTGCTTCAGTGTCATCCCTGGATCAATAATGCTGACACGCATAGTACTTGAAGGATTTATACAGAGTAGCAATCACACACTTATTACAACAAGTGTCTCAAAAGAGAACTTATTACAAATAATATGGCTTAAGGCCATCTAATAATGATAACAGCGGAAGGCTTGGAAGATAAGTGAGTCCATCAACTCCAGCGGCATCACTGAGCATAGAACCACGACCTAAAGGCACCTTACTCGTCGTCTGAAAAGTCTGCAACATGAACGTTGCAGCCCGAAAACGGGTCGGCACATGGAATATGCTGGCAATGTAACACATGGAGAGTAATGAACAGAAATAGGCTATACTACACGCATATATGGCTGGTGGAAAGTTCTATGGTTACAGTTTTGCGTAAAGCCAATTTTTCCCTATTGCAAAGGAATAAATTTTATTTAACTATCATGGTAGTTGTTAAACATTGAGAGTGTAGACACCCTCTCAATCCCAATTAAGCATCATCATTAAAAACCCAACAAAATTAATTAAAGTAACATGATGAGATTCACATGATAATCCAAGAACTAGATCTCAAGTTGTCCATAACCGGGGACATAGCTAACCATGATTAGTTTTTACACTCTCCAGAGGTTTGCGCACTTTTCCCCACAAGACTCGATCTCCTCCGTCGGGATTCTCGCACTACATGGTGTTTGAGAAACGGATGACCGTGACATAGTCTTTCAGAAGCGCTAGCACCTTACGATCGGGTAGACCGTTACACCAACTTTCCCCTACATCTGCTAGTCTACCACTGTAAGAGTTCGCACGACTTAATCAAATATGCTAGAGCCCATATATAGTAGCTTGTGGCTGCACACGGAAGTTTCTAGTATGAATAATCTCAGGATCCCTTTGAGCCTGGGTGGCGGTCCATAAAGAAAAACAGGCAATCGCTGGAATACCCAGGTGCCTCAATCCACCCAGATGTGTATTAAAGTTGCCACCTTAAATAAACCATTAATTAACAATCTCACATCTGTCATGGATACACTCACCCAATTGTGACGCCCCCGATTCAATCATACACTAATCATACATGCAAACGTGTATGATCAAGGTCAGGGACTCACAGGAAGATATCACAACACAACTCTACAAATAAAAATTAGTCATACAAGCATCATATTACAAGACAGGGGCCTCGAGAGCTCGAATACAAGAGCTCGATCATAGACGAGTCAGCGGAAGCAACAATATCTGAGTACAGACATAAGTTAAACAAGTTGCCTTAAGAAGGCTAGCACAAACTGGGATACAGATCAAAAGAGGCGCAGGCCTCCTGCCTGGGATCCTCCTAACTACTCCTGGTTGCCGTCAGCGGGCTGCACGTAGTAGTAGGCACCTCCCGAGTAGTAGTAGTAGTCGTCGACGGTGGCGTCTGGCTCCTAGGCTCCAACGTCTGGTCGCAGCAATCGGGTATAGAAAGGGGGAAAAGAGAGGGCAAAGCAACCGTGAGTACTCATCCAAAGTACTCACAAGCACGGAGCTACACTACATATGTATGCATTGGTATCAAATGGAATAAGGCTATCATATGTGGAATAAATTGTAAAATGCCGGAATAAGAGGGGGATAGCTAGTCATATCGAAGACTACGCTTCTGGTAACCTCCATCTTGCAGCAGAAGATGAGAGTAGATGGTAAGTCCACCAAGTAGCATCGTGTAGCATAATCCTAACCGATGATCCTCCCCTCGTCGCCCTGTGAGAGAGCGATCACCGGTTGTATCTGGCACTTGGAAGGGTGTGTTTTATTAAGTATCCGGTTCTAGTTGTCATAAGGTCAAGGTACAACTCCAAGTCGTCCTGTTACCGAAGATCACGGCTATTCGAATAGATTAACTTTCCTGCAGGGCTGCACCACATATCCCAACACGCTCAATCCCATTTGGCCGGACACACTTTCCTGGGTCATGCCCGGCCTCGGAAGATCAACACGTCGCAGCCCTACCTAGGCACAACAGAGAGGTCAGCACGCCGGTCTAAATCCTATGGCGCAGGGGTCTGGGCCCATCGCCCATTGCACACCTGCACGTTGCGAACGCGGCCAGTGAGCAGACCTAGCAACCTCCATTACAAAGGAAGTTGCATTACGCGGTCCAACCCGGCGCACGCCGCTCAGTCGCTGACGTCACAAAGGCTTCGGCTGATACCACGATGTCGAGTGCCCATAACTGTCCCCGCGTAGATGGTTAGTGCGTATAGGCCAGTAGCCAGACTCAGATCAAATACCAAGATCTCGTTAAACATGTTATCTTGAAGACACCGCGAACGCCGACCAGGGCCAGGCCCACCTCTCTCCTAGGTGGTCTCAACCTGCCCTGTCGCTCCGCCACAAAGATCCACCCAGAGGGCCATCGGGACAAAGGTCCTTTCAGCCCCCAATCCGTGAATCACTCGCGGGTACTCCTCGAGCCAACCCGACTTTAGTCATCACATGTATCATGTATAAAGTATAGGTATATACCCATGATCAACTCTTGAGTGATCACGGCCCGATAGTATAGCATGGCAGACGGACAAGAATGTATGACCACTGATGATAAACTAGCATCCTATACTAAGCATTTAGGATTGCAGGTAAGGTATCAACAGTTGTAGCAACAATGACAGGCTATGCATCAGGATAGGATTAACGCAAAGCAGTAACATGCTACACTACTCTAATGCAAGCAGTATAGAGGAGAGTAGGCGATATATGGTGATCAAGGGGGGGGGCTTGCCTGGTTGCTCTGGCAAGAGAGAGTGGTAATCAACACCGTAGTCGTACTAGGTAGCAGCGGCGTCGGTCTCGGTGTCTAGCGAGAGAAGAGGGGGAATAAACAATAAATATAATGCAAACAAATGCATGACGATGCATGACATGACAAAGCGTGATGCTAGGCGTGCCCTAACGCGGTACGAGGTGGTACCGGTGAAGGGGGAAACATCCGGGAAAGTATTCCCGGTGTTTTGCGTTTTCGGACAGAGGAGCCGGAGGGGGAAAGTTGTGTGTTCGGTATGCTAGGGAGGCGTGGTGGACGAACGGGTTGCGTATTCGGGTTCGTCTCGTCGTTCCGAGCAACTTTCATGTTGAAAATAATTTAATCCGAGTTACGGACTAAATGATATGATTTTCTAAAGATTTACTAATTTCTGGAATTTAATTAATTATTTAATTTAATTCTAAATTTGGATTTACAACATCAGCATGATGTCATGCTGACGTCAGCAGTCAACAGGGGTTGACTGGGTCAACTGACGCGTGGGTCCAGTAGGACCCACCTGTCATACTCTGTTAGGTTAATTAGGGTTTAGTTAATTGATTAGGCTAATCTAATCAGGATTAATTCGTTTAATTAATTCTTTAATTAATTAATTAATTATCATTTTAACTAATTTTAATTATTATTTATTAATTCATTCATTTTTTAAATTATTTTTTTATTTCGTTTTCGTTTCAGGGGGCGTGGGGCCCCGCACACAGGGCCACCGCGGGGCGGTTGCCAGCGGGCGCTGGGTGCGGGCGCACCCGAGCGGGCACTCGCCCGTAGGGCGGGATGAGGCCGCCGAGGCATCGACGGCGGGGCAAGCCGGCATGGCCAGCCGGGGCCACGCCGGGTGGAGACGAGGGATGGCACTCGACGGCGGGCAACGACAGGCGCGGGCCAACCGGGCGGTGGCCGCGGCTGATAGGGCGCAGGAAGGGGAGAGGCGAGAACGCGACGCACGGGGAAGGAGCATCAAGGGCGAGGAGCGCCACGGGACGACGCGCAGCGGGCCCCGGTCACAGGCGCGTGCGGGCGCGCACCTCACGCGGCGGGGCGGCTGCTGTGCGAGCTGCGGCGCGGGCGCGCGTGATGCAGTGGGGGGACAGGGCGGTGGCGTGGTGCGTCAACACGGAGCAACGGGCACGGCCGGACGGTGCCCGGGGACGTGCGGGACAGGGGGGAGAGGGGAGGGCGAGGCCCTCACCAGCGTTGGCGGGCAGAGGATCGGCGTGGCTCGGTGGAGCCTTCAAGGGGGAGACGAGGACGGGGCGATGGGGAGGCAGTCCAGCGTGGGGGCTCCGGCGACGGGGAGGTCGAGGCGGAGGCGCTCCGGGTGGCTGCGGCGAGGCGTGGTGGAGACCCGCGCGGAGGAGGGTTCGGGGAGGATGTCCGGCAACGGTGAGGCGGGGGCGATGGCCGACGCGACCGGCACGGCGAGAGGCGCCGTCGAGCTCCCGATCCAATCTGGATCGGGGGAGCAGAGGGAGGAGTGGGGGAGTGGTGCGGTCAGAGGGGTGAGGGTTCGGGGGTAGTTGATAAGGGGGAGTGCGGTGATGGCCGGTTGGGCCGGTAGGCTAGCTGGGCCGCACGGCCAACTGGGCCAAGGCCGAGTCGGGAGGAGGGGGGTTTGTTTTCCTTTTATTCTTTTGTTTTCTTTTTCTGTAATTTTTCTTTATGCTCATTTAATTTTGTTTTACAAAATATATACAAAAGCACCTAAATTAGTGTGACTAGTTTTACCATTGCCACAAAAGTCCACACCTAATTAAAATAGTTTAATACTCTATAAATTATGAAAGACATTTATTTAAATGTTTAAGCTACTGTTTTATTTATTTTAGAGCCTTTAAACACTTTATCAAAGTTTGGTTTCTCCGCCACAATTACCTATGCAATATTTGGATTACTCCGAACATTTTAGTTTTAATATTTGAAAACTTTTATTGTTTGCCTCTGTTTTGAATTTGAATTTGAATCGGTTTTGAACTAACGCGAGATTAGCGACAGTAACGGAGGTGGTGTGGCGTCATTAGCAAAGGTTACTATAACTTGATTATCCGGGCATCACACCAATCCACGTCTACGAGCATAGCATAGCAATATAAGCAACGCGTAGAAGTAACTCCCAAGGGTTTGATAATAAAACAGGTAATAGGTACTACCTCATCTACTATCCCAAAACCCACAATTTAATTAGATCCTAATCATGCAATGTTTGAGGATTGATCTAATGCACAAAAACAGGGTATGAAAGGGATATGATCAAAGTGCTACTTGCCTTGCTGATGATCCGTGAAACCTAGAGATTCGAAGTAGCAAGCGGCGCACTCCGGGTACTCTAACACACACAAACAAACAAGCATACAATAAGTACTCATCTAATGCACAAAAAAAACTCAAATAAGAGGTCTAACCAGAAAGTTCAACTTAAGAACTCCGGTTTGCAAAAAGAAACAAAACAAACAAAGAGACGAAAGGCAAACAGGCGAAAGAAACAAGCTTCGTTTACTAATCTGGATCTAAGTCAAATTTTACATAAGAAAAAACTTGTTTGAGTTGCTTCAACGGAAAGAGGGTTTCAAGACGAAACTCTAGGCGCTTGAATTGCCTGATTCCGATAAACGAGCGAAAAGTTATACTAAAACAAAAATCGGATCAGGAATCGCGATCAGAAATAATCGCGAAAATTCTGAGAAAAAGGAAAAACGACGAACAAGCTAACGAACGAACGTTCGTTGTCTGCGTCTAAATGGCGAAAACCGTTCGTTAAAACGAATGTATGGACGAACGTCCTCTAAATAATTAAACCGAATAAAACCAATCTAAAAAATAAACCGCGAGTTCTAACGAAAAACCAATCGGTTTTCCGTAGAAAACCAACGACGGTGGCGGGCTCCGGCGAGGCGGCGGTGGTGGCGGCGGCGGCAGGACGGTGCGGGCGGCGGCAGCAGGATCCGGCTAGGGTTAGGGTTTTCGGGTGGGGGCGGGTTGAACGGACCTCGGGCGGCGGCTTTTAAAGGCCGGCCCGAGAAGTCCTGGCCAAGTACGGCCCTAAGTCGGTCGACTCTTTTTTTATAAAATAATTTTGACGTGCAGAAAAAGAAAGAAAAGAAAGACTAAACGGACTCAAAAATCCCGAAATAAATTTTCCCTCACTTATAAAATCAAGCCGGACAAAGAGAACATTTATTTGGGGCCTAAATGCAATTTTGAAAAACGCGCATTTTTCCTAAATTCAAATAAAACAGCGAAAAACTCCAAAATAAAAATATTATTTGATTTTTTTATTAAATCCTTAATATTTCTTTATTTTGGGAAAGTCATTTTATTCCTTCGCACTTATTTTTATAATTGAAATAATTGAAGATAAAATAAATAAAATCAAATGATCCTCTTTTCATAATTCAAGAAAACCTCAAATACGAAAATAACGAAATCCCCAACTCTCTCCGTAGGTCCTTGATTTGCGTGGAATTTCTAGGATCAACCAAAATGCAATAAAATATGATATGCAATGATGATCTATGTATAACATTCCAAATTGAAAATTTGGGATGTTACAAACCTACCCGCCTTAAGATGAATCTCGCCCTCGAGATTCGGGTTGGCTAGAAAATAGGTGAGGGTGGTCCTTCAGCAAATCTTCCTCTCGCTCCCAGGTGGCTTCATCCTCGGTGTGGTGGCTCCACTGAACTTTACAAAACTTGATAACCTTGCTGCGGGTAACTCGGCTCGCAAACTCGAGTATCTTGACTGTTTCTCCTCGTAGGTAAAATCACTATCCAACTGAATCGCTTCCAGCGGCACTGTATCTCTCAGCGTTATATCTGCCATCTCTGCGTGGCACTTTTTCAACTAGGAATCATGGAACACATCGTGAACTCCTAACAATCCTTCGGGCAACTCCAACTTGTAAGCAACTTCTCCCATACGCTCCAAAACTTTGTATGGTCCCACAAAACGTGGCGCTAACTTTCCCTTAACTCCAAAGCGCTTAACTCCTCGAAGTGGGGATACACGAAGATAAACTCTTTCTCTGACTTCGTAAACTGTCTCCTTGCATTTAGAACCTGCATAGCTCTTCTGCCTAGATTGGGCTACCTTGAGCCTCTCGCGAATCAACTTCACCTTCTGTTTAGACTCCGTAATTAAATCCGGTCCAAACAACTGACGGTCTCCAACTTCATCCCACAACAGCGGGGTTCTGCACCTCCTTCCGTACAAGGCTTCAAAAGGGGCCATCTTCAAACTGGATTGATAACTGTTGTTGTAAGAGAACTCGGCATACGGCAAATTGTCGTCCCAACTAGATCCATAACCTAGCGCACAAGCTCTCAGCATATCCTCCAAAATCTAATTGACTCTCTCGGTTTGTCCATCTGTCTGCGGATGAAAAGCTGTACTGAACTCAAGCCTGGTACCCAAAGTATCGTGCAACTGATTCCAGAACTTTGAGGTAAACTGGGTTCCTCTATCTGATACAGTGCTCCTCGGAACTCCATGCAGACATATGATCCTGGTCATGTATATCTTAGCCAACTTGGCACTGCTGTAAGTAGTCTTCACTGGGATGAAATGAGCTACCTTCGTCAAACGATCGACTACAACCCATATCGAGTCATAGCCTGAACGGGTCTTGGGTAATCCCGTGATAAAATCCATGCCTATCTTATCCCACTTCCATTCGGGTATCGGCAATGGCTGTAGCAATCCCGTTGGCTTCTGATGTTCTGCTTTTACTCTCTGACATACATCACAAACTGCTACATACTCCGCAATATCTTTCTTCATTCCAATCCACCAGAAAGTATCCTTCAAATCCAAATACATCTTGGTATTTCCTGGGTGAATCGAGTACGGTGAGTCATGGGCCTCTTGCAGAATTAGCTTTCTGATCTCCGGGTAATTGGGCACATAAACGCGGTCCTCAAACCATAAGGTATCGTGTTCATCCTCACGACATCCTTTAGCTTTTCCTTTGCTCATTTTCTCTTTAATAGAGGCAATCTCCTTGTTAGTCTTCTGAGCTTCTCTAATCCTATCCATCAAAGTAGACTGAACCTCCAATGCTGCTACATAGCCTCTCGGACCTATCTCCAAACATAGCTCATGAAGGTCCTCGGCTAACTCCTTTGGTAACTCTCCGGTCATGAGTGTGTTGACATGGCTCTTGCGGCTCAACGCATCGGCTACTACGTTAGCCTTTCCGGGATGATAGTGCAATCTCATGTCATAATCCTTGATGAGCTCCAACCATCTCCTTTGCCTGAGATTCAACTGCTTCTGCATGAAGATGTACTTCAAACTCTTATGATCCATTGTCGGGGGTTGCTGATCCCCACGGACACCTATGGGACCACGGCGGACCGGGGCCCCTTTCGGTTCGGCAGGGGGGGCGGAGAATGCATAAAGAGCAGATCGAGGCGAACGCACGAGCGACGCGATCGGTTTACCCAGGTTCGGGCCGCACGGATGCGTAAAACCCTACTCCTGCTTTGATTTGTATTTGTGTTCTTGCTCGGGAGCGATGAATGCTACATTACACTCGGGTGGCTAGCGAGACCGAGCGTGAGAATGATCATCCCCCCTGTTGCGCATGGGCCTCCTTTTATATGTCAAAGGGGTCACCGACAGGTGGCAAGAGAGATGAGGGTAAAAAGGTAAAAGAGGTGGTAGTTGGTGCCACCGCTTTCTACAGTTGTATCATACCTAACCCTGACGGCAGGGGACAAAGGCATTAAATGCCTGTCTGTGTCGTCTAGACGGTGCAGAAAGGGACCGTCAGGGGCGCCACCGTTTGCCACGATGGCTATCTTGTCAGTGCCCGCTTGCCACCGCATGCCCCTGGCTGCACAGCCTCCCGCCACGTATGCCAGGAACGGTCCCAGAGCGACACGTTGGTGGGTGAGCTGGAGTGCGGGCTGCGGAGTAGTAGCTTGCCGCGGCAAGCGCCTTGCCGCGGATGCTGCCTTGTCGCATCCGGGAGCTTGTCGCTCACTGGGTCTTGTCGCGTCCGGGAGCTTGTCGCTCACCGGGTCTTGCCGGGACACGTGGTGCGCTGCGGCAAGTTCCTTGATATGTCTTGGTTGGTCTTCCCGGCAAGCTCCTCTTGCCGGGGTCTTGTCTCCTTCCCGGCAAGCTCCTCTTGCCGGGGCCTTGGATACTTTGTTCTTGAATGGCTCCAAAGGAACCACGGAGGGTCTTGGCGGTCGCCCGGCAAGCCTTGCCGCGGGGTGCTGCGACTGCCCGTGCACAAGTTCAGGATACTAGGGTACCCCTACTTTAGTACACCGACAGGAGCCCCCGGGCCTGGGCCATACACGGTGCCGAGCGCTGTTGGGCCAGGCCCAAAACAGTGCACGGGCACGCGCGGCCTAGGTTACGCCATAACTCACTCCGCATCCACCGCGCCCTCCCAGCATGGCACGCATCAAACGCGGCATCGTGGGAGAGATCGTGGGCGGTTTTCGAGGTGTCCACTCCCCACGATCACGGGGTGGGGAGAGGCCGCCCCATCCATCACCTCGGTTCTGCACGCCTGCCACGCGGCTCCCATGCGCTTGGGATTGCGGGCGGTGGAGGTGGGAAACTGGGCCGTCGCGGGTCGAGGCAGTGGGTCGGCCCCAGCTCCCTGCTCTTTCCGTGTCTTGATTCGCTGAGCGGGGCAGCCGAGCCCCCACCTCGCTCCTTTATAAAGAGCGGGAGGGGAGGACGGAAGCCCGCATCTTCTCATCTCCTCCTTCCTTCAGCTTCTGCTCTCCTTTCTCTCATTCGCCATGGAGAAAGGGAACCCAGGTCCTTCATCGGTGGCGACGAGGGTCGCCGCCAGACAGCGCATCCCTCCCTCTCCCGCACCCGTGGTGGCAGAGCCAGCCGTAAGGGGAAGAGGGAGGGGGCGAGGTCGTGGACGAGGTCGAGGATGAGGTCGAGGCGCTCGGGGAAGAGGTGGACGGGGCGGCGCGCCGGCTTCGCCTCCGCCAGCGGTTCCTCTTCCCACGGGGGTTCTTCGTCAGGCTGCGCCGGGCGCCTCGTCGTCGACTCCGACTCCCAGCTCTGTTCGCGGGCGCGATGGAGTTGGACCCGCCCGAGACACTGAGACTGCACATGAGGGGCTGTGGGATCAGCGGCACGTGAGTCCGCGTTGAAGTCCCAGCCCCCGGTGTGATGTATCTTGGTCAAGGGTGGAAGATGTTCACCCGTATCCACAGCTTGACGGCGGGGCTCACCCTCCATTCCAAGTTGATGGAGGGCGATCTCCTCTCCGTCAAGGTCTTCGGGTGCTTCGGCACTTGGGCAAAGTGCTGCGTGGACAGCTCCTCCGATAGCGAAGGCTCCTCCTCGAGCGAGAGTGACGAGGAGGGGAGCGACAGCGACGACGAGGGTAGCGGGCGGCAGGATGACGGGTCCGACTAGGTGTCGGGCGCCGCTCCATGCGGCATCGGCGACCCCATCATCCGTGTCGCCGGCTCCTTGAACTCCCCGGGGTCGTCTCCTTGGGCGGCTGGCGTAGGGAGGCTGCGGAAGAGGAAGAGGGCTGGCGGCAAGGCCGCCAAGCCGCAGTACGAGGGCGTGGTGCCCTTGACAACGTGCTGACGTCCTGCCGCCTCGTCTTCGAGCCCCGCTTCCGGCGCTGCCATCACCGTCCACCCTTCGGACGGCCCCCGGGATGTTCTCTTGGTGTCTTCTGGCACCCGTAGCTCGCCTAGGCGCTCCTTTTGCCCTTCCCGCCTCCTTGACCTACCTCCTGAAAAGAGGGACAAGAAAGGGATTACGGGCATCTTATCTTTTAATTTGTAAGCCTTCGGGCCTTAGTTGCATTTAAAACTTGTAATCCCCTCTTTCATGTTTTTCATCCTCTATGGACTGTACCTGAGTGGAATGTTTTTTAATGAAAAGGGGATGCTTGCCGGGTTATTTATCTCGCGGGTAAAACCCACGTCAAGGAGCAAATCCTTGGTATCTTTCAGATAGACACTTCTTCCCCGGCAACAGGCCCTGCCGTCTTCCCACGTCGCTCGACCTTTCTCATGCTTTTGACGGAGGCAGGGACGAGGCGGGTGCGGCCCCTCGTTTCATCCCTTTGCTGCCGCGACTACGACCAAAACTTGGCCCCAGGAACGAGTCCCAGGGCCTAGAGTTAAGGGAGCACGGTAGTTTTCAGGAAGAAACGATGTTTCGTATTCCCCAGTCCATAAGAGAATGCATGATGAGGGATGAAAAACTTATCTGAGTTTGCAGCCCCCGGCAACTCTGGCTTGCCGTGGGTGAACCTTGGTACTTGCAGCCCCCGGCAACACTGGCTTGCCGGGGTCCAGATGCCGGTACGTCCTTCTTCTCCTTTTCGTCCTCAAGCGGTCCGGCAAGGATATGCGAGCCCTGCGAACCAAGGGAGACGAAAGAAAGGCAAAGGGACGCACACTCGACCTCTAAGTTAGGGGTTAGCTGCTATTAAGCACTATCAACCCTGACCAAGGACGAGACTCGACCTAGCATGCATGCTATAACTCTGGGCGCCAGCACTTCATTTACTTGTGCTCAGGGTCTGCGCCTGGCTTTGTACAAAGGATTACATGCAACAGCGGCAAGACTTGTACAAAAGGGTGGTTGCCGGACGGGGTCCGACAACCGCGCCTTACGGGTAAAACTTACGAAGATGCTTGATATTCTAGGAGTTGCTCACTGGTACGCCATCTTCGGTCTCCAGGCGGACAGCGCCAGGCCTGGTGACTCGTTTCACCCGGTAATGGCCTTCCCACTTCGGCGTCAACTTGTTGGAATTCTTGGCGGACTGAACGCGCCGAAGAACAAGGTTGCCTTCCTCGAGACTTCTGTCGTTAACTTTGCGGCTATGATAGCGGCGCAAAGCTTGCTGGTAGCGAGCGGCTCGCATAGCAGCCCGAAGACGATCTTCCTCAAGGAGCAGCGCGTCATCTTCATGCAACTGCCCTTGCTCAAGCTCATCATAAGCGAGCACTCGAGGTGACCCGTATACGAGTTCCGTGGGGATAACTGCCTCCGCTCCATAGACTAGAGCAAAGGGTGTCTGGCCAGTGGCTCGATTTGGCGTCGTCCTGATTGACCAAAGAACCGGCAGCTCCTCGATCCAGTTTCTTCCGCACTTGTGCAGCCTGTCGAAAGTTCTGGTCTTGAGCCTGCGCAGCACTTCAACGTTTGCCCTCTCAGCTTGACCGTTGCTTCTCGGGTGAGCAACAGAAGCGAAGCAGACCTTGGCGCCAAGATCTTGGACGTACTGCATGAAGGTGCGGCTCGTAAATTGTGTACTGTTGTCGGTAATTATCCTGTTAGGGATCCCGAAACGGCAAACAATCGACCTGAAGAACTTGACTGCTGACTGTGCTGTCACCTTCCTCACTGGTTCCACTTCCAGCCACTTTGTGAACTTGTCAATTGCAACGTACAAGTACTCAAAGCCCCCGACAGCTCGGGGAAAGGGGCCGAGGATATCGAGCCCCCAGACCGAAAATGGCCAGGATAAAGGGATCGTCTGGAGAGCTTGAGCTGGCTGGTGTATCTGCTTGGAATGGAACTGGCACGCTTCACACTTGGTTACTTGTGCAGTTGCATCCTGGAGGGCTGTCGGCCAGAAGAAGCCTTGCCGGAATGCTTTTCTGACAAGAGTTCTTGCGCCAATGTGGTGACCACATATGCCTCCATATATCTCTGCCAACAGCTTCTGTCCATCTTCCCGGGGAATACACTTCAATTTCACACCATTGAGTCTTCTTCTGTACAGTGTGTTATTGACAAACTGGTACATACTAGACTGCCGGGCTACTCTTTCCGCTTCTTCTGGCTCTTCGAGAAGTTCTCCTGTCTGAAGGAAACGGACAATCTGCTGCGCCCATGTTGGAGCCTGTGGCTCGACAACAAGGACTAAAGGCGCATCTCCTGCTGCGGGAACATCCGCTTCTACGGCAAGAGCCTGCGGCTCTGCCGAAGCTTGACGTTCCCCGGCAAGCTTGCCGGAGCAGAACGTGTCGGGAGCGTCTGCTTCAACGGAACAAACCCTGGGATTTGCCGGAGCAGACTGCTCCTCAGCACTCTTGGCGTCGATCTTGGGGACCTTCTTGGCGGCGGCTTCGGGAAGCTCTGCCGGGAGATAGTCATCAGAAATCAACTTCCTCTTCTTGCTCTGTCCAGTTGATGGTGTTACGGACGGCTGAGTCAGCTTGAGCACAAAGATCCCTGGTTCCACAGGTAACTTAAGTGTTGCGCACTTTGACAGGCGATCGGCAATGCCGTTCTCAGCTCTTGGAACATGTTCCATTTGCAGGCCGTCAAAGCGCTCTTCTAGCTTCCTCACTTAATTAATGTAAGCTTCCATCAACGGACTCTGGTAAACCTTGTTCACTTGGCGGACGACAAGCTGCGAGTCACCCCTGACAATAAGCTTCTTAATCCCAAGTTCTGCCGCGATTCTGAGACCGGCAAGCAAGCCTTCATACTCTGCAGTATTGTTTGTCGCTTGCTCCTTGGGAAAGTGCATCTGGACTATGTACTTGAGGTGCTCTCCGGTGGGCGCGACAAGCAGCACGCCAGCACCGGCGCCTTGCAGCGAGAAGGCACCGTCAAAGTACATGAGCCACTCTTTGCTTGCTTCCTTGGCGGGGATGCTCGTCTCCGGAATTTCTTCGTCTGGAGTTGGCGTCCACTCTGCTACGAACTCTGCCAATGCTCTGCTTTGGGTTGTTGATGTACTCTCAAATTTGAGGCCAAAGCTTGACAGTTCCAGTGCCCACTCGACAATCCTGCCTGTTGCTTCTGGATTTTGCAATATCCTTTTCAGCGGAAAGCGAGTGATAACTGTGATCTCATGTGCTTGGAAGTAATGGCGCAGCTTTCTCGAGGGCATGAGAAGGCCGAAAAGCAACTTATGCACACCAGAGTACCTTGACCTAGCCCCCTGCAAAAGGGAACTGACAAAGTAAACTGGGCGCTGCACCATCTTCTTCTGTATCTCCTCTTGCATCTGCGCAGATCCTTGCTTGTCGGGACCAGAGCTTGTCGGGGAAGCCCCCTGCTTGTCGCTGGATGTGCTTGCCGCGGCCACTGGCTCGTCATCTGCCTCCCTCTCCGCTACTAACGCAGCACTAACCACTTGATTGGTTGCCGCTATGTACAGCAGCAACTTCTCTTGTGGTTTAGGTGTGACAAGTGTTGGAGTGGAGGACAGGTATCTCTTCAAGTCTTGCAGCGCAGCCTCCGCTTCCGGAGTCCATTTCATTGGACCTGCCCTTTTCAAAATTTTGAAAAATGGCAGGGCGCGCTCAGCAGACCGAGAGATAAACCTGCTGAGAGCAGCCACGCAGCCGGCAAGCTTCCGCACATCCTTGACACGCTTTGGTGCTTTGATCTGCTCAATGGCCTTGATCTTGTCGGGATTAGGTTCGATTCCCCGCTGAGACACAAAGAACCCGAGAAGCTTGCCGGAAGGGACTCCAAACATACACTTCTCGGGGTTGAGCTTGAGGTTGACCTTGCGCAGATTTGCAAAAGTCTCTTCTAAGTCTTGGATCAGAGTTGCCCTGTCTTTGCTTTTGACCACTATATCATCCATGTAAGCTTCTACATTTCTACGTATCTGTGGCTTCAAAGCGATATGGACTACTCTGGCAAATGTTGAACCAGCATTCTTTAATCCGAAAGGCATCCGTACGAAACAGTACATGCCACATGGAGTAATGAATGCGGTTTTCTCCTCATCCTCTTCTGCCATGAAGATCTGATGGTATCCTGAATATGCGTCAAGAAGTGAAAGCAACTCACATCCGGCTGTGGAGTCAACAATCTGGTCAATGCGCGGCAAGGGAAATGGATCTTTGGGACAAGCTTTATTAACATCAGTAAAGTCAATACAAAGCCTCCATTTCCCATTCGCCTTGCGCACTACAACCGGATTGGCCAACCACGTGGGATGGAGCACCCCTCTGACAAGGCCTGCTGCTTCCAATTTCTTGATTTCTTCTGCTATGAATTCTTGGCGCTCCACTGCCTGTTTTCTGACCTTCTGCTTGACGGGCCGCGCATGAGGACAAACGGCAAGATGGTGCTCAATTACTTTCCTGGGAACACCGGGGATATCAGACGGTTGCCATGCAAACACGTCGACATTTGCCCGCAGGAAAGTAACGAGCGCGCTTTCCTATTTAGGGTCAAGCGTGGCACTGATGGTGAAGGTACCACCAGTGCTGTCCTCCTTGGCGGACACCTTCTTGGTAAGTGGTGGAGCAGCCATTGCCTTCTTACACTTGCCGATGGAGCTCAATGGTGCGTCCTCGATGGCAGCGCAGCACTCCGAAGAGGTGCGCTTGCCGGAGTGGGCATCAGAGCTCTTGCCGGACTTGGTCTTCTTCTTCCCCCCGGGAGCTTCAGCGGTAAGTGTCTTGCGGTCTGTCGCGACAGCTGCTTCCCGGTAGATCTTGTCGGCGCAGATAAGGGCATCCTTCTTGTCGCCAGGGACAGAGATGACGCTTATCGGGCCTGGCATCTTGAGCATGTTGTATGCATAGTGAGAGGCTGCCATGAACTTGGCGAGTGTTGGACGGCCAAGTATCCCATTGTAAGGCAATGGGAAATCAGCAACGTCAAAAGTGACCCTCTCCGTTCTAAAATTCATCTCGCTGCCAAATGTCACCGGCAACGTGACCTTCCCTTTCGGCTTGCTCCTTCCCGGGTTAATTCCTTGGAATGTACCGGTCTCTTCGAGCTCGCTGTCCGGGATCTGGAGTTTTTGGAGCACAGCAGAGGAGATCAGATTTAAGCCGGCCCCGCCGTCAACTAGCATCTTAGTGACTTTGAGGTTGCGGATTGTTGGCGAAACCAACAACGGCAAGCACCCGACCGCAGTTGTGCGATCAGGGTGGTCCTCAATGTCAAAGATGATAGGCGTGCTGGACCACTTCAGAAGCTTGCGTGATTCGACAGGTGGCTCTGCCGCATTAACTTCCCGGAGCCACTGTTTGAGCTGGCGGTGGGAAGTATGCAGAGAAGCACCACTGTCAACACACAAGACTTCTGTAGCCTTCTGAAACTGCTGCTCACTGTTCTCAACATCATCCATGTCTTCATCATCGTCTTCGTCATCATCCTTGTCGCGGCCGCGGGGAGGTCTGTTGTTTCGAGTCCGCTCAACAACTTAAGTGAGCTGCAACTAGCTCTGCGACAAGGTTTCTTGTCGGCGGCGGCACCGCTAGCAGGTTGCTGACGTTCCGCACTCAGCACTCGCGGCAAGCGTGCCCGCGCTGGCAAGTTCCCTAAAAGCGTAGGGTAAAAACATACAAGGGAAGGAGTCAAGTAAAGGAAATAACATAGCAATTAAATTTATGAGGTTATTTCCTTGAATGACCATCCCTTGTATGGAAAACCTGTGCGCGAAGGAACCAGCTCGTAGCTAGTTGCGCCCTTACTGTTGTTTCGAGTCCGCTCAACAACTTAAGTGAGATGCAACTAGCTCTGCGACAAGGTTTCTTGTCAGCCGCGGCACCGCCAGCAGGTTGCTGACGTTCCGCACTCAGCACTCACGGCAAGCGTGCCCACGCCGGCAAGTTCCCTGAAAGAGTAGGGTAAAAACATACAAGGGTAGGAGTCAAGTAAAGGAAATAACATAGCAATTACTACTGAGGATAGAATATATTACGAAATAACTTGTCGCAGCTCTAACAGACTGTTTTTCATAACGTGATTAACAGCGACAAGGAAAGAAAAAGATAAATGGCCTAGTCTACGCGGTCGCCTTCGACCCTCCTGATTCCGCTCACCCTGTCCACAATGGGTGCGACAAGGGCCTTGAGTTCCTCTAGATCAGCATCTGGCGGCAAGCTTCGGAGGATGTTGGTGAGGTGGAGACCCGGGTTGCGGAAGGCCACCTTCATCGGCACCTTCTCAAGAGCTCCCGCGCAAATCTTGCGCGACTCGTCGGCAAGCTGCTTTGGGATCTGCTCCCGGAGTCGCTGGAGCGTCGTCGCCACGCCCTTGAAGAACAGAGTAAGCTTGGCGCTGGGTTGGAGGTTCTCGTCGGAGGAGTACCCGAGATCCACCATGCCCAACTGCGCCAGCTCCTTGTCGACATCCACGGCGATGTCCACCAGACCCTCCGTCCAGTGCTCCACATTCTCTGACAAAGTCTTCCGGGCGGCAGCGGCCTTCGCCAGCAGCACCTTGCCGGCCTTGACCTCCTCCTTCAGGGCCGTCTCCTGCTCCTTGGCGCCGTCCAGAGATTTGGTCAGGGCCACCAGCTTCACTTCGAGATCGGCGTTGGAGTTCTTGGCGGCGTCCAGTTCCTTGCCCTTCTCGGCGAAAAGGGCCTGCAGCTCCGAATAGCTATTGGCGTCCTTCTCACGCTCGAGCTTGAGCGCGGCAAGCTCGTCGCCGCTCGCCTTGAGGTCCGCCTCCAGCTGCGTCACCTTCAGCTCCAGCTCAGCCTTGGCGGCCTCGGCAGCTGCGGCGGTGTCTTCGGCCTGCTTGACGGCTCCGCCAACTACTCGCTCGCGCGCGGCAAGTTCCTCCTCGTGGATGTCGAGGTGGACCTTCCGCTGCACCAAGTCACCCTCCTGCGAAGACAGCTTCTCCACGGCAAGCCTTTGGCGCTCTTTGACATCGGCCTTCTCGAGGAGGAAGGCCTGCTGAGCTTCGGCAAGATCTTCCTGCTCCTTTGCCAAGGAGCGGAGAGCTTCCTGGTTGGCGCCTCGGAGCTCTTCTACGCGCTTCTCGATATCAGCACCAGCCTTCGCGACGAGTGCTTCACGGGACTCCAGCTTGGCCTGCCGGGCGCGGTAGAGCGCCACTAGCTTCCGCACCAGGCGCTCCTCTTCAGGTTCGCCGCCGCTGCTGCTTGGCACGTCGACCAGTTTTAGCCCGGCGGAGGCAAGCACCTCTCCGTCCAGCATCTCCCCCTCGATCGGCGCCCTGGAGCTTGATGCCCAGGGGAGGTTGATGAAGATATCCTCGCCAGCCTTCAGGTAGACGCCAGGCTGGGGCTCATCGGAGCCTGGCGCGGTGGCTGTGGCGGAGGAGTCGGTGGTCGGAGCAGCGCCTGGCGCTGCTGCGGCCTCCGGGTCGTCAGTACGACCGCCAGACTCCCCGCCCGCTTCCGCGGCGGCAGCCCTGGCAGCCTCCTCGCCGGTGCCGGCTGTGTCCTCGGCGGCGACTTCAGTCTCCATCGGCTCTGCGGCAGATGGACCTGACGGCCAGAAGAGGGGAGAAGATTCAAGCAAAATTCGAGCAAAATCCAAGAGGAAGATCAAGAAGACGAAGAAGCCAAGAGGAGTTTGGAAGCAAGGAAGTTACCTGTGCCAGGGTCTGCCGCTGTGGTCTCCGTTGCCGGGGGATCGCTGGCGCAGTCCCTTGCTGGTGATCCTTGCCGTGCTGGGGGCTCCTCCCTTGCCGGAGCCTCCTCTCTTGCCGGGGGCTCCTCCCTTGACGGAGTCGCCTCCCTTGCCGGAGACCTCTCCCTCGCCGGAGGACTCTTCCTTGGTGCTTCGGCAGTGGCCTCCAGGCTCTCCTGGTGAGGCTGCTCTGCTCCTGCACAAGTCAGTAAACAAGTATCAGTACAGCAAGGATCTTCGTGGGCGCCCAACAGCGGGAAGTAAACAAGACACTTATGCTGGGGGCTGCTCTGAAGATCAGCCGCCGGGTCCGACGGGTTCGTCTCAGGCATGTCCCCTGTTGACGCAGTGGGTTCGTCCTCGATGACGATCACCGGCACCTTGGCTCTTTTTGCCGCTCTCTGCGCCAGAGTCCTAAAAAGGAAGAGATATAGAGGAAGGCAGGTGAGAAACAAGACAAGACACAAACAGCGGAAATCAAAGAATTGCGAGTACAATAAGAAGAACTTACTCCTCTTCTTCTTCCTCGTCGGAGCTAAACGCGGAGAAGTCAAAATCCGGCCCGCGGCTGGCGCGGGGAGGTGGAGGGGTAGGCTCCCTTGGCCGCTTGGCGCGAGCAGAAGCGGCAGTCCGGGAAGACCCCGCTCCAGTCGAAGCAGCAGCATGGGGCGCTCCCGCGGCAACGGTGCTTGCCGCGGTGGAGCGCGTCATGCGGCGCGGCGACTGCCGGCCCGCCTGCCGCCTTGCCGCATCCCCGACCTTGCGGAGATGCCTTCTTGGTGGAGACGGAGACGCTGCTGGCGGCGTACTGTCGGAGGATGAAGTGGAGGAGGAGTCGATCTACAAAGAGCCGCTCGCATCATCGGCAGGCTCGCTCGGTTCGGCGTCATGCCCGGCAACTTGGCTCGGCCTGGCATCGCGCCTGGCAACCTCCTTCTTGCCGGCAAGATCCTTCTTGCCGGCAAGATCCTTCTTGCCGGCAAGATCTTCCCGCTCGGCACGGTTTGCCGCCTCTGCCGCCGCAGCCTCCTCCAAGGTGAAGCCGAACTCGCCCGCCGCGGCAACTGCTACCGCCTCTTCCAACCTGGTGGCGATGTACGCCAGCTCGCCTCGGTGGTGTCACGGGTGAGGCCGTCCTTCTCGTCGGCGCGGATTGGCACTTCCACCAAGTCGTCGAAGAATTGCTGCACAACCTCGTCCTCTGGCTCTTGCCAAGTCAGCACGATTCCATGCGAATCACACAGTGGCATCATCGCCCTGATGCGGTCGAGCGCCGAATTGTTGCACAGAGGGACGATGCCCTGCGGCAATCTGAAGACCTCGGGGTGATCTGAATCATACTTGAAGAGCTCCTGCAATACCCCGTTGAGTTCAAGGACAGTGAAATTGTAGTTGAGGCCTGGGCGCAGCCTCATGACGTCTGCCGCGTTCTTGAACTCCCAGGCAGGCCTCCCCCGTTCCTGCAGGGGAGCGATGCGGCGACGAAGAAAGTCTGCGCCAACGGCCCCTACGGTGAGCCCGGCAAGCCTGAGGCGCTGGATCCTGGTGACGGCAATCTTCAGCCTGCCGTCCTCCGGGGCCACGTCGCTCCAGTCGCTGGCGCGCACTGCTGCTATTTGACGCCGGGCGGTGAATGGCTGGGGGCTCTCCTCGACAATCCAACACCAATCCGCTCTACACTCCTTCCACTTGCCGTGGAACTCCCCCTTCAGATAAGATTCCTTATTGCCGGCCCTAGAGACCCAAGCAATTCCACCGGACAGGGTTTCTCCTCTCTCTACCCGGGGAATGAAAAAGTGGCGAAAAAGGGCTACGCTAGGGTGGACTCCGACAAAGTTCTCGCAAAGGTGTGCGAAAACTGCCATGGTGAGGACGGCATTGGGAGTGATGTCAAGGAGATAGAGATTGTATGGGTTCATGATATCGCAGAAGAACTCAGAAAAAGGCGGGCAGAGCCCGCAGTAGACGAAGACGGCAAAGAAAGGGTACCCGTCCGGAGCCGTCGCGTGAGCAGCGCCCGGGAACACCTTGGTCCGCGGGTGAGCTCGCGTCTCCGTCGCCCAGAAGAGGTAATAGTACTCCCGCAGCTCCTTGGCGTTGAGCTTGGGGGGGGGGGAGATGGCTCGCTCCCTCCGCATCGCCGCGAGCCGCTGCGCCTCGGTCGACTTCACGGCCTTCCCCTTGTCGCCCTTCGGAGCCATGGCGGAAGCAGTGGAGGAGGTCGACGGCGTGGTGGTGCTGGGGGCAATGCGGTGGGGGGAGGGGGTAGGGCGCTGCGCTCTGTGTGCTTTGGGAAGACGGAGGCGAGGCAGAGTTTTTCAAGATTGGAGCAGAATGGGAGCGAGTGGGCGCACTACCCCTGCTTTCCCTTGCTTATAAAGGGGGAGGTGGTTGACGTTCCGCCTTTCCTAATAATAAAACCGCCCACGATCTCTCCCACGACGTGACGCATGCACGCGGGGCTCGGCCCCGCGCATGCCGCCCACATCACTCACGATGTCGCGTTTGACGCGTGCCGTGCGGGGAGGCCGCGGTGGATGCGGAGTGAGTTATGGCGTATCCTAGGCCGCGCGTGCCCGTGCACTGTTTTCGGCCTGGCCCAACAGCGCTCGGCACCGTGTATGGCCCAGGCCCGGGGGCTCCTGTCGGTGTACTAAAGTAGGGGTACCTTAGTATCCCGAACTTGTGCACGGGCAGTCGCAGCACCCCGCGGCAAGGCTTGCCGGGCGACCGCCAAGACCCTCTGTGGTTCCTTTGGAGCCATTCAAGAACAAAGTATCCAAGGGCCCGGCAAGAGGAGCTTGCCGGGAAGGAGACAAGACCCCGGCAAGAGGAGCTTGCCGGGAAGACCAACCAAGACATATCAAGGAACTTGCCGCAGCGCACCACGTGTCCCGGCATGACCCGGTGAGCGACAAGCTCCCGGACGCGACAAGACCCGGTGAGCGACAAGCTCCCGGACGCGACAAGGCAGCATCCGCGGCAAGGCGCTTGCCGCGGCAAGCTACTATTCCGCAGCCCGCACTCCAGCTCACCCACCAACTTGTCGCTCTGGGACCGTTCCTGGCGTACGTGGCGGGAGGCTGTGCAGCCAGGGGCATGCGATGGCAAGCAGGCGCTGACAAGATAGCCATCGTGGCAAACGGTGGCGCCCCTGACGGTCCCTTTCTGCACCGTCTAGACGACACAGACATGCATTTAATGCCTTTGTCCCCTGCCGTCAGGGTTAGGTATGATACAACTGTAGAAACCGGTGGCGCCAACTACCACCTCTTTTACCTTTTTACCCTCATCTCTGTTGCCACCTGTCGGTGACCCCTTTGACATATAAAAGGAGGCCCATGCGCAACAGGGGGGGCGATCATTCTCACGCTCGGTCTCGCTAGCCACCCGAGTGTACTGTAGCATTCATCGCTCCCGAGCAAGAACACAAATACAAATCAAAGAAGGAGTAGGGTTTTACGCATCCGTGCGGCCCGAACCTGGGTAAACCGATCGCGTCGCTCGTGCGTTCGCCTCGATCTGCTCTTTGTGCATTCTCCGCCCCCCTGTCGGGGGTTGTTGATCCCCACGGACACCTATGGGACCACGGCGGACCGGGGCCCCTTTCGGTTCGGCAGGGGGGCGGAGAATGCAGAAAGAGCAGATCGAGGCGAACGAACGAGCGACGCGATCGGTTTACCCAGGTTCGGGCCGCACGGATGCGTAAAACCCTACTCCTACTTTGATTTGTATTTGTGTTCTTGCTCGGGAGCGATGAATGCTACAGTACACTCGGGTGGCTAGCGAGACCGAGCGTGAGAATGATCGTCCCCCCCCCCCCCCCCCCCCCCCCCCGTGTTGCGCATGGGCCTCCTTTTATATGTCAAAGGGGTCACCGACAGGTGGCAACAGAGATGAGGATAAAAAGGTAAAAGAGGTGGTAGTTGGCACCACCACTTTCTACAGTTGTATCATACCTAACCCTGACGGCAGGGGACAAAGGCATTAAATGCCTGTCTGTGTCGTCTAGATGGTGCCGAAAGGGACCGTCAGGGGCGCCACCGTTTGCCACGATGGCTATCTTGTCAGTGCCCGCTTGCCACCTCATGCCCCTGGCTGCACAGCCTCCCGCCACGTACGCCAGGAACGGTCCCAGAGCGACACGTTGGTGGGTGAGCTGGAGTGCGGGCTGCGGAGTAGTAGCTTGCCGCGGCAAGCGCCTTGCCGCGGATGCTGCCTTGTCGCATCCGGGAGCTTGTCGCTCACCGGGTCTTGTCGCGTCCGGGAGCTTGTCGCTCACCGGGTCTTGCCAGGACACGTGGTGCGCTGCGGCAAGTTCCTTGATATGTCTTGGTTGGTCTTCCCGGCAAGCTCCTCTTGCCGGGGTCTTGTCTCCTTCCTGGCAAGCTCCTCTTGCCGGGGCCTTGGATACTTTGTTCTTGAATGGCAACAAAGGAACCACGGAGGGTCTTGGCGGTCGCCCGGCAAGCCTTGCCGCGGGGTGCTGCGACTGCCGTGCACAAGTTCGGGATACTAAGGTACCCCTACTTTAGTACACCGACATCCATGTATACCTCACAATGGTTTCCAATGAGAAAATGTCTCCAAGTCTTCAATGCATGCACTACGGCTGCTAACTCCAAATCATGGGTAGCATAATTCACCTCATGGGGCTTAAGCTGTCATGAAGCATACGAAACAACTCTTCTCTCCTCCGTAAGCACTGCTCCAAGTCCTTGACGTGAAGCGTCGCAATAGACCTCATAATCCTTGCGCTGATCTGGCAGAATCAACACTGGCGAGGTAACCAAACGTTTCTTCAACCCCTGGAAACTGGCTTCACATTCCTTAGTCCATTTGAACTTGGTATCCTTCTTCAACAACTCCGTCATAGGTTTTGCAATCTTCGAGAAATTTTCAATGAATCTCCGGTAGTATCCTTCGAGTCCAAGAAAACTCTGGATCTCTCCAACTGTTGTTGGGGCTTCCTAATTTGTCACAGTGACAACCTTGGTGGGATCTACTACTATTCCTTCTCCGGATATAACATGTCTGAGGAATCCAACTTCCTTCAACCAAAACTCACATTTGCTGAACTTGGCGTATAACTGATGTTCTCTGAGCTTACCAAGTACCAAACGCAAATGTTCCTTATGTTCTTCTCCATTCTTCGAGTAAACCAGAATGTCATCAATGAACACTACGACGAACTTATCCAAAAACTCCATAAACACTTTGTTCATCATGTTCATAAAATAAGCAGGTGCGTTAGTCTGACCAAATGACATAACGGTATACTCATACAACCCGTACCTTGTAGTAAAAGCTATCTTAGGTATGTCCTACTCTCGAATCTTCAGCTGGTGGTATCCTGATTACAAATCGATCTTGGAAAATACCTTTGCTCCTTGCAATTGGTCAAACAAATCATTGATCATCGGTAGTGGGTACTTATTCTTGATCGTCAATTCATTCAATCCTCGATAATCAACAACCATCCTTAACGATCCATCCTTCTTTTCCACTAGAAGTACTGGTGATCCCCAAGGTGACGAACTTGGGCGAATATATCCCTTATCTAATAACTCCTTAATCTGCTTCTTAATCTCCTCCAAATCCTTTGCAGGCATTCTATATGGTCTCTTAGATGTTGGTCCTATGCCTGGCAAAAGCTCAATCAAAAACTCAATGTCTCTATCTGGTAGCATGCCTGGCAATTCTTCTGGAAATACATCCGGAAAATCCTTTACCACCGGTACTTCCTCCTGTACAACTCCTGTTAGGGAATTTACTTGAGTCCTATTCGACACATGCCGTGATACATACTTGATCCTTCTTCCTTCTGGGGTGGTAAGCAAAATCGACTTACTGGCGCAATCGATGTTTCCTCCATACATCGATAGCCAATCGATACCCAGAATTACATCCAAACCTTGTGATTCCAAAATGATTAAATCCGAGGGAAACACATGCCTACCTATACTCAATGGCACTTGAAAACATCCTTTACTGGCCATATACTCCGCTCCTGGTGAGCTTACTAACATAGTGTTCTAAGAACCTTGGTGGGCAGGTTATACTTATCCACGAATCCCCTTGATATGTATGAATGCGATGCACCAGTATCGAAAAGAATGATTGCAGTAAAAGACTTAACCAAAAACTTACTGATTACTGCATCTGGCTGGGCTTCAACCTCCTCCACGTTAATGTGGTTCACCTGTCCCCTGTTGAAAGGGTTTGGCTTCTTCCCAGAGCCTCCATTGCCATTTCCATTCTGGTTTTCAGGACATTCATTGGCATAATGTCCGGTCTTCTGCCACTTATAACAAGTGACTTGGCTAAGGTCTCTCTTGGCTGGGGTTGATGGGTTGTTACGGTTCTGACCATTGCTTCCCCCATTCCCGTTACTGTTCTTGGGGCCATTATGATTATGCGAACTTCCCCCTCTATGGGTATGCTGAAAATGTCCTCCCGATTTTGGGGTAAAACATGGCTTCTGCTGAGCTCTTGAATTGTACTTCCCTTGTCCATACTTCCTCTTGCGGTTCTCAATCTGTTGCTGCTTCCCTTCAATCATAAGAGCACGATCTACCAGTTCCTGGTAGTTGTTGAAGGTTGCTACCATCAACTACATGCTCAACTCATCATTCAGTCCTTCCAGAAACTTCTCCTGCTTAGCTGCATCTGTAGCAACATCATCCGGGGCATAACGTGCTAACTTACTAAAGTCATGCACGTATTGGCCAACTGTCCGTCCTCCTTGGCGCAAGTTGCGAAACTCATGCTTCTTCATGGCCATAGCTCATGCTGAAACATGGGTTGTATGAAAAGCCTGCTGAAATTGGTCCCATGTCACCGTGGCTATAGGGTAGGTGACAGTCTAATTCTCCCACCATGATGCTGCTGGTCCATCCAACTGATGTATGGCAAAGTGCACTTTCTCAGCATTAGTACATCCTGTAGTGGTTAACTCCCTTCCAATCTTGCGGAGCCAATCATCTGCTACTATAGGCTCGGTGCTACTAGAGAACACCGGCGGATTCAGCCTAAGGAAACGGGTTAAGTGATCAACAGGTGGTGGTGGTGGTGGGTTGTTGTTGTTGTTGTTCCCCTGATTCTGATTCCGGACTAGCAACTGCATCAACGCATTATGCTCCTGGATCAACTGAGTGAGCTCTGCTGGAAATGCAAATCCATTGTCACGTCTCGGAGGCATCTGATGGGTTTAGAAAATATGAGATTTAAGAATAGAGGGAGGTCTAGAGAGAAAACACTACCCATATGCACATGAGGCAAATGCAAACGAAATCACTTCATTCAATCAAACAAGGGCATACAATCGGTCTAACTATCGCAAAAGTGCTCGGACTACCCTATTTACATGGTGGAATACTACTACTGATGGGGTGGTCTACTAGAAATATTCTTTGGTTGCAGACTCTATGATATCTGCTCCAGGTTCGTCAACATAGTCATCATCGCTCAGGTCAGAGTCGGTGTCGTCGATGATGATGTAGTCTTCTAGGCGAATCTCCTTGGGTTCTTCGTCTTCTTCTACTGGTGTAGGGTCTCCCATGAATATTCCGATCTTCTTGATGAGGTCCTCATTCTTCTCCACTAGTACGACGATTTCCTCCTGATAATCTTCACTTGTAGCCTTGAGTTCTTCCTCCAGTTCTGTGATTCTTGTCATCGCCTTCTTCAGATCTATCATGTCTGCGCACATCTGGTTCTCCTGACGTCTAATGTGCTGGTTTAACTCCTGTATAAAAGCTGCGATTGATCTATCCTTCTTGGTGCTGATCATTTCCTAGTGCTCATCTCAGCGCCCATAAATCTAGTAGATAGTATCCTTGAGATCATTGCGGTAAACTTCTCCAATATGTCCCATGGCGATGTGGGCTGCCATGCTCTTTCCTAGACTCCAGGTTAGTGCATCAAAGGAAAACTCTATGGGCGCGGTGACTGGCATGAACGTCCTTCCTGGAACTTGAACTTGAAACATCCAGCGCTCCTCTTCGGGTAAAGTGGCGTTGTAGGTCCCGGTGAAGCTTGGTACTCCGATGTTCAGGTACTTAGTGACTTCCTTCAGGTGGCGTCCAAAGGGTGTATCTTCATCCGGTTGTGTGAACTTGTTCCTTGCATCCACCATCCTAAAAGAGTAGAAAAGATGAGGAGTCAGAAATGAGAAGAGAATAGTGATCTAGGGCTTTATCTTAGTGGTCGTGTCCTATAGTCAGCGTGTGCTCTGATACCATCTTGTAGCGACCAGACCTCAAACGGTCCGATCTATGTGCTTCAGTGTCATCCCTGGATCAGTAATGCTGACACGCACAGTACTTGAAGGATTTATACAGAGTAGCAATCACACACTTATTACAACGAGTGTCTCAAAAGAGAACTTATTACAAATAATATGGCTTAAGGCCATCTAATAACGATAACAGTGGAAGGCTTGGAAGATAAGTGAGTCCATCAACTCCAGCGGCATCACTGAGTATAGAAGCACGACCTAAAGGCACCTTACTCGTCGTCCGAAAAGTCTGCAACATGAACGTTACAGCCCAAAAACGGGTCAGCACATGGAATATGCTGGCAATGTAACACATAGAGAGTAATGAACAGAAATAGGCTATACTACATGCATATATGGCTGGTGGAAAGCTCTATGGTTACAGTTTTGCGTAAAGCCAATTTTTCCCTATTGCAAAGGAATAAATTTTATTTAACTGTCATGGTAGTTGTTAAACATTGAGAGTATAGACACCCTCTCAATCCCAATTAAGCATCATCATTAAAAACCCAACAAAATTAATTAAAGTAACATGATGAGATTCACATGATAATCCAAGAACTAGATCTCAAGTTGTCCATAACCGGGGACACGGCTAACCATGATTAGTTTTTACACTCTGCAGAGGTTTGCGCACTTTTCCCCACAAGACTCGATCTCCTCCGTTGGGATTCTCGCACTACATGGTGTTTGAGAAATGGATGACCGAGACATAGTCTTTCAGAAGCGCTAGCACCTTACGATCGGTTAGACCGTTACACCTACTTTCCCCTACATATGCTAGTCTACCACTGTAAGAGTTCGCACGACTTAATCAACTATGCTAGAGCCCATAGTAGCTTGTGGCTGCACACGGAAGTTTCTAGTATGAATAATCTCATGATCCCTTTGAGCCTGGGTGGCGGTCCATAAAGAAAAACAGGCAATCGCTGGAATACCCAGGTGCCTCAATCCACCCAGATGTGTATTAAAGTTGCCACCTTAAATAAACCATTAACAATCTCACATCTGTCATGGATACACTCACCCAATCCACGTCTACGAGCATAGCATAGCAATATAAGCAACGCGTAGAAGTAACTCCCAAGGGCCACTACAAAAAAAGACACATCCGTGACATTTTGGGCCGAACAATTTTTTTCTATCATACATATGACACTTCTATGACGATAATTGTGACAAAACCCGGTATCATCATAGATGTGGTGGGCTCCTACTTCTATGACAAAAATCATGACAGAAAATGGGCTTTTCGTCCTGGGCGAGCCGGAGACGCATCTGCATGACATTCTTTGGGCTGTCCATGACGAAAAAACCATGGTAGAAGCAAGGGGGAGGAAAATTTCGGGGAGTTCCCGGTTACGGTGGGAGGTCGGGGGCCGAGCGATGCGCGTTTCTCTCGTACACGTACGCGCGTGTGTGCGAGGCGTTGGCTCTAACAGAATCCGAGCGAGGCGTTGGGCTCTAACTGAACCCGAGCGATTGCACTGCAGGCTATGCATTACTGAACTCGAGCGATCGATCGATGGCTGTTAACTGAACCCGATCGAGCGATTCCTTCGCTACTGCTGCTAACTGAAGCCGATCGATGGGATGAACTATGAGCGTTGCGGAGGGGTTTGGATGAACAGTGAGCGGTGTCGTTGCCTCTGGATGAACAGGACCCCGTGGTGTGGTGGAGGGCTGGATGAACAGTAGACGATGGAGGGGTGCCCTTGGAGGGGTGGATGAACAGGACCCCGTGGTGTGGAGGGCTGGATGAACAGTAGACGGCGAAGGGGTGCCCGTGGAGGGGTGGTTGAACAGGACCCCGTGGTGTGGAGGGCTGGATGAACAGTAGATGGTGGAGGGGTGGTTGAACAGTAGCCGGTGGAGTAGCGCGCGGTGGAGGCTGGATGAACAGGAGCCCGTGGATGAACAGTCGCAGGTGGAGGCTGGAGGACGTCGACGGTGGATGAACAGTAGCTCGTGGAGGCTGGAGGGGGTCGACGGTGGAGATGAACAGTATCCCGTGGAGTCTCGTTTTGCAGTACGCCACACCCCTCCCGATGAACAGGACCCCCGTTTCGACCGTAGCGCTCCAACACAAGTCCGTTTCGTCCGTTTTGCGGTACGCCAGACCCCTCTCGATCAACAGGACCCCCGTTTCGACCATAGGAGGTCCATTTCCTCTGTTTTGCGGTACGCCAGACCCTTCCCGATGAACAGGATCCCGTTTCGAACATGGTCGGTCGAACACAAGGCTGTTTCCTCCGTTCTGCGATACGCCAGGCCTCGTTTACATCGCATGTTCCGTCCAAGCCCTCCCAATGAACACGGCACATTCTGTTGCCTCCCCATGAACACGACGATGGCACTGTTTCTCCGTTCCGACCTAGCCGTACGTATGCACGAGTAGGCATTCGAGACCTGGCCCGTATGTACACATACGTGGCCGTATTTTCTTTCTTGCACCCTGGCTGTTGTAAGTACGTGTACATGCTGCGTGCGCGCCTCTACTACGACACGTGCGCGCCTCTACTACGACACGTGCGTGCCTCTACATCGACCAGTATGTACGTACATGTTCGCGACCAGAATGACAACGCTACGTACGCTTCGACCAGGTGGGTCCCGACTGTCAGGCACTTCCTTGCCCGTGAAGATGTAGCTGGTGGGTCCCAGCAGTCAGGGGGGAGAAATACGGTGGCCCGTCCGGTGGGTCCCGCTGTTAGGTGGAGGAATAATTATTTTGCACGTAATAAGGAGGCACTTCCTTGCTGCGGCCATGGACCCAGCTGTCAGCCTCTCCACGTACAGTCCACGTCCGATGGAAGCCGTTCCTTGACCACGTTGACCACGCCGCGCCGAGAGCACCAGGGCGGTGGACGACGGCGAGGCCTAGGAAGGGGACAACGCGGAGCCGGGGAAGACATGGCAGTGGATGCCCACGCGTAGAGGAGTACGAGGGTTCACTGGTTCGCTGCGGTGTGAGGCTGCCGTCGCCGCAGAATAACAGGGGGTGTGGGTGAGTAGAGGGATGGCCTGGCCAGTGGTGGGAGTAGTAGGGGGCGGTGGGGCCTCCGCCGCATCGCAGCCGGCCATGGGAGGCGGGAGCACGAGGCATGACCGGCGCTGGTTTGGGCGGCTAGAGCAAGAAGACCAGAGGTTAAAGAAATACTATGGCCGTTGGATGGACATCGTACGGTCACTGGAGCTAGAATCATGCATATTGACTAAGTTGACAAAGCCCTCCGTCCCTGTCAACTTAGTAGGCCCACAAGTCAGCCTGCCACTATACTGGGTCCCAGCTAACAGGGGGAGTATTCATTTTTTTGTGCGTAATAAGGAGGCACTTCCTTGCGTGCAAAGATATAGCTAGTGGGTCCGAGCTGTCAGCGGAGGTAACATTTTTTTCACGAAATACAGAGGCCCTTTCGGTGGGTCCCCGATGTCAGGTGGAGGAATCATTATTTTGCGTGTAATAAGGAGGCATTTCCTTGCGCGCGGTCGTGGACCCAGCTATCGGCCTCTCCACGTAAAGTCCACTTCAGATGCATGTCGGTCGTTGACCACATTGACCAGGCCGCGCCGAGAGCACCAGGGCGGTGGACGACGGCGAGGCCTAGGAAGGGGACAAGATGGAGGCAGGGAAGACTCGGCAGTTGTTTCCCACGCGGAGGGGAGTACGACTGTATGAGGGTTTACTGGTTCGTCTACCGTCGCCGGAGAATAACAGCAGGTGTGGGTGAGTAGAGGGATGGCTAGGCCAGCGATGGGAGTACGGTCGGGCGGTGAGGCCTGCGCGGTAGCATAGCCGACCGCGAGGAGGAGGAAGCAGGCAGTCCTGCCGGCGCTTGTTTGAGCGGTTGGAGCAGGAAGAGCAGATATTGAAGAAGCACGGCGGTCGTTGGATGGACATCCAATAGTTAGTGCTTGTGCGTCAACCTTTTTTTAGGAAAGCCTCAAATCTGTGGAAAACATCATACATCCCATCTGCCATTATTTCTAATAATTTACAGCCCATTTGCTAATTCTTAAGGTTTTTTTGGAGCCCGTATTCTTTTTGTTAGCATTACAGCCCATATTGTGGCAACTGTTAAAAAGTTTACGAAATTTTGCATATTTTGGTGCGGTCCGAACTGTTTTTAATCCCGAAATTTTGACTCACATTCAAACTGATTTTAAAAATAAATGTATATCAATATAAAATCCAACAAATTCTCCACGCATAAAAATTAATGTAATTTAAAATCTTGAAATGAAAAAAAGATATTTGAAACTAATTGCCAGTTTGATGTGTTTTAAAAACGTACAACCCATTTCTCATTACTGATGGGCCATTTTCTCGGCCGGCCGAATGAAAGCTCTCCCCTCTTGAAAGAATTGCAGCCCAATAGGCCTAACAAAGCGACTTACTTGGCAAATCACAAAAAACTAGGTTGCGGCCGTGGACCCAGCTGTCAGCCTCTCCACGTATAGTACTCTTCCGATGGAAGTCGTTCCTTGACCACATTGACCACGCCGCGCGGAGAGCACCATGGCGGTGGACGACGGCGAGGCCTAGGAAGGGGACGACGTGGCAGTGGAAGCCCGCGCAGAGAGGACTACGAGGGTTCACTGGTTCGGCTGCGGTGTGAGGCTGTCGTCGCCGCAGGGCTTGGCCAGCGGTGGGAATAGTAGGGGGCGACGAGGCCTCTGCGGCAGCACAGCCGGCCACGGGAGGCAGGAGCATGCGGCATGACCGGCGCTGCTTTGGGCGGCTGGAGCAAGAAAACCAGAGGTTGAAGAAGCACTATGGTCGTTGGATGGACATCATACGATCACTGGAGTATTGACTAAGTTGACAAAGCTCTCCGTCCTTGTCAACTTAGTAGGCCCACAAGTCAGCCCAACAATATGGTGGGTCCCAGCTAGCAGGGGGTATTCATTTTTTGGGCGTAATAAGGAGGCACTTCCTTGCGTGCGAAGATATAGCTGGTGGATCCGACCTGTCAGCGGGGGAATGTTTTTTTCGTGAAATACAGAGGCCCTTCCTGTGGGTCCTACCTGTCAGGTGGAGGAATCATTATTTTGCACGTAATAAGGAGGCATTTCCTTGAGTGCAGCCATGGACCCAACTGTCAGCCTCTTCACGTACAGTCCAGTTCCGATGGATGTCATTCGTTGACCATGTTGACCAGGCCGCGCCGAGAGCACCAGGGCGGTGGACGACGGCGAGGCCTAGGAAGGGAACGACACGGAGCCAGGGAATACTTGGCAGTTGTTTCCCACGCAGAGGAGTACGAGAGTTTACTTGTTCGTCTGTCGTCGCCGGAGAATAACAGCAGGTGTGGGTGAGTAGAGGGATGGCTAGGCCAGCGATGGGAGTATGGTGGGGCTGTGAGGCCTGCGCGGCAGCATAGCCGGCCGCGGGAGGAGGGAGCAGGCAGTCCCGTCGGCGCTTGTTTGAGCGGCTTGAGCATGAAGAGCAGAGATTGAAGAAGCACGACAGCCGTTGGATGGACATCCAACAATCACTGCTCTCGTGTGTTCACTAAGTTGACAGGGCGTTGTGTGTGCATCAACCTTTTTTTATGAAAGCATACACGTCAACCTGTAGTAGGCGCACAAGCCAGCCTCAAATATGTGGAAAACAGCATACAACCCATCTGCCATTATTTCTAATAATGTACAGCCCATTTGCTAATTCGTAAGAATTTTTTTGGAGCCCATCTTCTTTTTGTAAGCATCACACCCCATATTGTGGCCACGGGTAAAAAGTATACGAAATTTTGCATATTTCCGTGCGGTCAATTGTTTTTAATCTAGAAATATCGATTCACATTCAAACTATTTTGAAAAATAATTTATATAAATATAAAATCCAAATAATTGTCCACGCATAAAATCAATGGAATTTAAGATCTTGTAATGAAAACAAATTGAAACTAATTCCCGGTTTGATGTGTTTTAAAAATGTACAGCCCATTTCGGGGCAAACCGAATGAAACTCTCCTCGTCTTGAAAGATTTGCAGCCTAGCAGGGCCGATAAAGCAAGTAGGCCTTGTTTGGGTATTTCTTTCAAAAAATAGAACTGGGCTAGCCATTTTCAGCAAGAAAAAAACACAACTGGGCTCATGATGTGGTAAACATAAATAAAACCCTGGCTAGACGGGCCACAGCCCCCGTACAGCCCCGTTGTTACCCTGATCTGTTGCTAAAACCAGTATAAATAACAACTGCTTGTTCCTAAAAAAACTACGCGACTTGCTGGGTCCCTGGTGTCAGCCGCTCGTAGTGTAATTCTCTCGTTTATTGACTACGTTGACAATGGCGTGAGCCCTAGATGTCCAACCAATTAGGAGGAACCATATTTTGGGGCCTGTACTATAGAGGCACTTGCTTGCGTACTGCCATGACGATGGTGGGTCCCTACTGTCATCCTCTCCACGTACAGTCATCTCCTTGTTCCTCTCGGTTGTTGACGACGTTGACAACGCAAGAGGGCAGTGCACCGCGCACGGCGAGGGAACCAAGGCCGCAAGGCAGAGGACGACGGCGAGGCCTCGGACGGAACGAACAGTAGCCATTGAAGATGTGCCGACCCAGTTGCAGGCGGAGGGGAGTACGAGGGCTGACTGGTTCAGGCGCGGGTGCGTGTTGGGGCTGACGTCGCCGGAGAACAACAGGACGTGTGGGGGAATAGAGGGAGGGACTGTCCAACGTTGGAGGGTACGTACGGTAGGGCGGCGGAGGCGCAACCAGCCATGGGAGGCGGGAGCAGGCGGAGCCGACGGGGTGGTTTGGTTTGGGCGATTGGAGGAAGAAGAAGACAAGAGATAGAAGATACACGACAGATGTTGGATGTCAATCCAACGGCTGGTAGGCAGAATCGTTTGTTGACTGGCTAGTAAGTCGACACCACCTTGGATAGGCTATTTCCTCGCGGGTCCCAAATGTCAGAATCCAAATTTGTCACGGTTATGCAGCCTTTCCTATGAAAATTTACAGCCCATTTGATGTGCTAGTTCGAAATAAGTTTGTGGGTGCTGGTGGGGGCTAATCACTTGGCTTCTGTAATGCACAGTGAGCTCAAGCAGCCGGCTAGAGTGATGTTATTTCCCTTGGTTTGGATTTGTTACAATATTTCATTCTAAATTAAACGAATGGCAAGCCATTTTCCTTGTTTCAAAGAAAATATGACAGTCACAACCGAGTTGAAAAGGGCAGGAACATCTAACTCCAGCTTACAAACTATACAAAAGCACGAGGGTTAATTGTTCATCAGGTTTACAAAAAAACCAGATTGAAAAGGTAAACAACATCTAAAGGGTTAATTGTTCATCAGGTTTACAAAAAAACCAGATTGAAAAGGTAAACAACATCTAACTCCAGCACTGTTTTCGGCAGTCACAGTCAAATGGATCGGTCAGGTCCATAGAATGAACATCCTGGGTCGTAAAATTTACTGGATTATGACCACAATATGTTGTAAATAGAAGCCCAGCATGTTCAGAAGCTCTTTTGCCCACCCGAAACATCTTTTTTTGCTCTTCGACATACCCATCCGTCAAAACCATGCTGCTGATAAACTTAAGCCTGATGGACAATAGTAACCTCGCATTCAGCAGGAAGAATGTGACAAATCTTGTGTTTGCACGGTTGGCTACATATCATTCTAGCGTTATTGTCTTCAACCGAATCTCATGAGAAGTGAGAAAATCCCGATGCTTACGAATCCACCGATTGGTTATAACTTTCTTACCCCGGCCTGTTGCCTAAATAGACATGAGGATTGAAAACAGTTAAGGTCTAAAAGAAGAGTGTCAAAAGAGCAACAACTGAACGGTTAATTCTAGTACACTATATGCGGGCTTCCAATGTGTGTGAAATTATCACCTTTATATACAACTTCTCCAGACATGGAAAGCATTGTAGCAAGCCAATAATCTTGTTCAGATCAAAACTATTCATTTGGATATATAAGATCTTAACAGAATCCAGCACCATTGATAGGCCATCCATGGAGAAACTCTTCATTGAGCATAGAACATAATATTAGTACAAAATGTGTACTCCAAGATGATATATAAATTATGCGCAGAAATTTAAAATGCAGCTTATTGTTACAAGTGTAGATGATAATATAAAGTACCTGAAGAACTATGGAGCCAAACACCATATTGAAATGAGCACAAAGATCATGTATTACACCCAAGGTCTCCAGTTTAGGCGCAGAGAGGACGGTTATTTGCAACGGTGAATAACTAGAATCAAGGATCAACCTTTGAAGTGAAGGGGCATCTTGGATGATGAGCTTCCTTCCGTCAAAAGAAATTCCAATTCTTACAAGGTTAGGCGACTTTATTTGGAGACAACCGATTCTAACTGTGAAAACAAGCACCAAGCACTCCAGCGCAGGGCAACTGGAGTGGATGATGCTGTGCAACGAGGCCTCCAATATACGAACCCGCACAAGTAAAAGTTTCTTGAGAAATGGGAGTCGAATGTTTAGTACCAGATTGTCTGGTAGGTAGCACTGCGCAAAGGTGGCAGTGTGGAGAGAGGACGAAAACCCCGAGAAGGTCATCGGTGCTGAGGGCACAAGTTCATAGCATTCGGTATGTGGTATGTGATTTCCAGGGGAATAGTAGAACTCAAGCAGCTGTAGTTCTGCGAATTCAGGGGATTCCAGCCAGGCGTCCACCGTTCAGGGCATGGTATGCCTGCTCAGGTAGCATGACGGGATGCAGAGGCTTTGAACGTAGCCCTGGTGGGAGGAGATGACGGCTCTGGGGATTTCAAAATCATTGAAGAGAGATAGCTGATGATAGTCGAGATTAAGGGGAATGACGCGCCATAGAGGGCGCCACCGAATTGAGAGGACTTGGGTGCGGTAGCAATCCTTGGTGGGGATAAGCAAGATGATCTCCCCAAGGATGGCGTTCGGGAGATCGCTGATGCGGTCCACCCGAGATTCTACGGGTTCCTGGGATTCGGTGGAGGCGGGGTCGCCGCTTCTCCCGACGCTGCCGGGTGCGGGATCTACAACAGGCGTCGCCGCTGGCGGGAGCCTCATCTTCTTGGTGATGGGGTCAGCCGACTCCATTTTCCTCGAGGGCGTCATGTCGCCCTCACGGATTTGAGCAGAGTAACGAATGACGAGCCTAGTTGTAGTGCGAGCGAAGAAGAAGGGGAGCTGGGGGTTTTCTGTAGGAGTGAGGAAGAAGGGGAGCTGGGGTTTTCTGTAGGAGTGAGGTGAGGAATTTGGGGGTACGACTGGAGCGAGCTGACGTGAGGTGGGTGGGAGCGAGGAGGAAGAAGAGCACCCAGGTTTTTGAATTGATTTTACTATTTACTAGTGTGGATGGGCTGTTTTGTCTTGGGACCCGAGAAACAATTACTACTAGTACAGTGGAGACATTCTATAGCTACCCAGAAAAACAATTACTACTAGTACAGTGCAGACACTCTACCGCTTCTGGCTCCTCCTAGGTCATTGAAATGTCTCTCTCTACTGAATGCCGTTATACTTTTTGTTCACCGACATGCGGGCCATGCAGCACGTGGGCCCGAATGCCATCCACCAAATTAGAAGGTAGTATGCAGGCGGAGAGTCACCCCGGTCGTAGCGCGGCAGTAACGAGCCGTCGTATCACAAAACCCCACCTCCACGCAGTTTAGGTTTGACGGAAAAAGCAACCATCATTTCACTCTTCGCTGAATCCCCTTCTCCCTCACCATCCTCAAGAAAGGCAACACTTGCATCTGCCACTGTTCTTCTCTCCGAACGAAGGGAAGGTGCGCGGATCCGTGATGTTGGTATATTTTCGTTCAGAGGAAAAAAGAACTTTTGCAAAGCAGTAACCGATCCTCACTCTCTTTTTTGTGTCATTGTCATTGCGATTGTGTTTTCCTTTCAGTGGACTCCTAGTATTCGTCAGTTTCATGATGGACCAAGGAGAACCAGGCAAAGATCTGCCGATATTGGAGCAGACGCGGGAGGCTGATCCCCACGAGACAGAGAGCTCCAAGAAGATGGAGGCAACCACCGAGGCGACCCCAGATACTGAGATGGTCAACGCCCCGTTTGAGGTTACAGCCCCCGTGGCACTGCAGGAGCAGGTTTCCCCCTTCGAGGATGTGTCCCCCCCCCCCCGCGCTGAGCTGACCAAGGTGATTTCCTTCTTTGCCGATCTCGATTGTGGTTTTTCATCTAAGTATGTGGTGATTTTTTTTAGAAAAGGAAGTATGTGGTGATTAATAATGTACACTTTTATTAGCTTCGATGCCGTGGTATACGTAATGGTTTAAATAACTTGTGTTTCTTATACTGAAAAGTAATTCAGAATTTGTTTCTGTTTCAATTAGAGCCCTGATGCAGACAAGGATTGTGTGGTTGTACATGTCACTCGCTATGAGGCGGACGACCTGAATATATGCACTGGCAAAACAGAGTTCTTATGCTGTTGGATCCTGGAAGCCATTTGCGGTTATACCAATGAAGAGTTGTATTCCAGCCTCACTATTGTCAGGCGTGTTGTCCAGGGTGTACTGAAGCACAAGAAGTTCAAAGCTACTCCTTCGTTTGTGAGGAATATTGTTCTTGTCAAGCTTACGCAGGAAGTTGACGTGGCATGCCTCCAGAAACAAGTTTATCAGTGGCAAGTTCATGAAGGTTCACAGGATTGAGCTGCTGCAGGACGTCCTCGATGATGTTCATGGCAAGGTCCGTCTTGTGTCCAGCCCAAATTAGATTGAGGCACGAAATAGTTGCCCCAGCTAGTGTTTAATAGTACTTTGGATTGTGTCTAATTATCCGAACCTTGCCTGTTATCGACCCCTCTGGGGCTAGTACTCTGTTTGAATCCGTCTATGGGAATTGCGGCTACTTTTGTGTGCCCGTGAATCATGTGAGAACCATCGTAATTGTTGCCAAAACAGATGCGTCCTCACTAGTTTTTTCATGAATATGGCATGGTAAGACATAAGTTGTCACGGTTTATTATATGAGCAGTGTGTGTTTTGACGAAATAGAGCACTCGTTCGAGAACCGTGCGCCGACGTATACATAAGTACTTGTAAACACTGTTGGTGCTACCCCACTTGTAAGCAGTTGTGCAAAACACAACACATTGGCTCAGCTCGCTTCAACACTAGGCTATCGACCAGCTAACAATCAACAATCTGCTGTCTGACATATAAGCAACTATGTATCTTGTTACAATGGTTCATGCAGTTAATTGAGGCCATAATATAATAAATTCCAAACGTTCACACGCTAGTCCAGCGCTCATGTGGAACACTCACATTAAACTCGTCTTCATAAAAAACTTGAAAAGCATAAGTTAAGCAATTTTATACATCTCAATGATTCATAGAACATAACAAACATATACTAGTTCATAGCAAAAGACAAAGTTGTGAGAAGGTTTACAAATCAGGAAAAAACAAGCAAGGCTTCTCTCTGAGCAAAGGGCCTCCCGGCAGGCTTAAATTTCCTGGAGTTCACTCTGGTTTTTTCTTGTTGCCACCATTCAGGGTTAGGTTCTCTCATTCCAGAATAACCAATTATAATTGTGGTATCAGCTAGAATGCTGAATTGAACCATGCAGTGTACTGACCAGCTGAAATGCTTGTGCATTCCACTAAATTTAAGCACCGCTATTTGCAGAATTAAGCATACCACAATGAGTCTTGTCCGCGCACCTGTCCAAAAAACCGTCGTGCAGCCGTGCCAGCTAGTCCTTGGTCCATGGATGAACTGGTAGAAAGTGCATTCCAGACTAGGATGCAGTTGTTTTCCCTCGTCCCTGCACTGCAACCAGGAAGTAAAACATATGAATCGGCTTCTTTTAGATTGCGTTGGTCATTCTACCTTAGTTACTACCAATGTAGTGATACCTTGAAGACGGGAGGTTAGACGATGGCAGCGAGGGATAGCCATCTCATTTTGCGCAGTTGTACTAAAACTGAGGTGTGTGCTTTTGATTGCGCGGATAGAAATGATACGGAGACATACATCCCAAAACAATATGGAGACAGACATCCCTGTTTGCGCAAATAAGATATACAATTATTTAAACAGTGACAGATATTACTACTTTCCCCCGTTTCCTCTTAGAACCAAGTCCTAGATTCATGCTACAACTTTCCCACTTTCTTCCCTGTTTGAACCAACGCTTTGAGTCGACTGTATGAAATAGCTTTACTTCTACTACTACTATAATGCGCCAGTTTTGAAATTGGATTTACCACTCCATCTTCAGTTCTCCCGCCCAAACAAGCATTGGCTCAAAATCCACCGTTCATTTCCCCTCTCATGCATATCACTGCCGTCCATTAAACAAAGGATGACATGATCTGACGGCTAAGAGCTGCCGGCTTTGCTCCCGCTCCTTGTGCACATGGCCGACTCTGCTCTCCAAGTAAACAAATAAAGAAGTCCCCGTTGAATCTGGATTGCACCTACTGAAGTTGAGAAATGTCCAGAAACTGCCGCCACCTCCTCACATGCAAGTACGACAAGTTGGAAAATAGCTAGCACATTTTGGTTCCCCGTTGTCACCTGGGAAATAAACACTCTACTACTAACTAATTTTTTTAGATTACTGTAAAAATGGATTTTTTTTAGATGCCGCTATACTGCAAAGTTTACACTGTTCACATAACATAACATTGCATGGCTGATGCTAGCTAAAGTTTTATTCTGCTTCATCGAGAAATGTAATATTTTTATTATTCGCAGAAAAAGCATAATATTTTATTTCAGTCATACATAAGCTATACCTCAAGCTAATACAGGACATGAGTGTCTATCAGACCTAAATGACTTATTTAGTTGCACAAAATAGTCCATAAACATGCATGTAAACCGTCAAACAACTCTGGAACTATACATCAGTGGAACCCAGGAAACAACATATAATAAAACTACAACTTGTATCTTGTAATCAAATTCTTACTTGGAACTCAGTTTGATTTGTGCAAGTGATTTGCTTCTTATTTCAGAATAGTCCTTAGATCATGCAAACAAACACACTATGATATCTACTCAAGATACGAGTACCCATTTCTCTCTCTAAAAAGAAGGTATATGAGTATCTATCATACAGAACATACATGCAAAGCACGTGCCTTAGTAGAAGTCTAGGTGGCTTTGGAACGATGGACGGAAGTAGAAAAGGATCCACACCAAGGGAGCTGGGGCAGTAGAGCAAGGCAGGTTTCGAAGGAATATATACCTGAGGGTCGTCGGCATGTCGCAAAGACGGCGTCGGGAGGCCGCATCTTGGCCATAATACCGCAGGGAGGAAGAAGGGGTCGGAGGCCCTCCCGAGCCGGCGCTCTCTCGGAGAGAACGGCACGGCCGTCGATCGGGACGTGCGGGCAGCCGTTGGTCTCCTCCCTCACCGCCGACGACAGCGTGAACGATGCACCTACACCACTGCCCCGGTCGAGGTTGTCTGACCGGATTTGTGACCAACCGTGAGCTGAGAGAGAGTGTGGCCACCTATGTGTTGCTTAGATCTGGAGAGCATGAGAGAGTGAACGAGAGGAACCCTAGTAAAGCAAGCACTAAGGCTCCTGCTTTTATATATAGTGGAGTGATTTTGTTGTACCAGCTTCAAAAAAATGCGCTCCTACGTGTACCCGCGAGTGGGTGTGAGAGAACTAGTGCAGGTGTGCATCACTTCTCTTCGTGAGAGTACAATATACTATGCCCAAAGAACGTTCACCGCAAGAGTAATAGTACAAGTGTGTGACATGTTAGCTAAACTAAAATGTGTGCACCGTCTTTTGTTTTTTAGAAGTTCTGAGGGTAGGGTGTGAAGAGCACATATGTGCGTGACGTCTACCTGCAGATAGACGGTGGGTGCAACGTGCGAGTCTGCGAGAGGACTCGGGAGAGTCGTGACTCGTGAGGGTGCGTGTGCGTGAGAGAGAGGGGGGCACGTATCAATGCAATGCATGTGTGCGTAAATCATTATCCGACAAACGCTCGCCACAAGCCTTTTCCTGACGAACACCGTAAGGACCGTTAGATCGGCATCCGACAGTGTCAGTTTTGCCATGTCATTTAACAGAACAGCCACTCCTCCTACACACAAATCTTCCACGTGAGTGTTAGCAACTGCCGTATGCTCTCTCCATTCCAAAATGCAGTGCATATAGCTTTATTGAAAATTCAAACCTCGCAAACTTTTACCGAGTTTTCGTGTACCAAATTGCACATGTAGAATACCATGTATATATCATTTCATTCATCTTCGAGAGGTAACTATAAAGTTGGGTGAGGAGTCTACAAAGAAAGACCATCGTATCACCCGCAGAAATTTCAAGCATCCTTTAGTGTCGAGGAATATCATAGGAACTCTATATGATATGATTTTCATAGGATTTTTTTTTCTTTAGAGCCAATTGGTTCATAGGAATAGATTCATATACTCCACATTTCAAAGGAAATAAACATGATATCATTTCTATAGCTTTAGAGCCACTTGGTTCATATGAATGGATTCGTATACTCCCTTAATTTCAAAGGAAAATAAACATTAGTGTATATTCAATAGAAAAGTTCCTATGATATGAACCAAATTACATCTCTTTTGTAATCCCTCCTCATAGGAATTGAGAAACATGTCATCTCTATATTCAATAGAAAAGTTCCATTGATGTGAACCAAATGACATCTCTTTGCCAATCCCTACTCATAGGAATTGAGATGCTCCATGTCATCTCTTTCCCTACAACTTTCATGTATACATCTTCTATTCCTAAATAGATAGTACAACCCACTAGTAGCTTTTTTCCAAAACATGCAACTATGGCACAAGAACTATATAGTGTGCCAATAACTTTGAAAGATGGTCGCTGGATGAAGCTAACCGGCAGTGTAGAGATAGGCAAACCGAGCACTACTGGCCATTGGATATCATCAACATTCCACCAGATCTGCCACATGTACAATTTAGAAGACTCCATGGTTGAACTTAAGCATAATGCACAAACCTCAAAACACAAGCACTTCTCCTTTGTTCTAGAATCTTCTGTATCATAATTGATTATTTTTTTCTAAATGAATTGCCATTATTTGTTTTTTACTTTGTGATTTACTCCCTCCGTTCCAAAATAGATGACCCAACTTTGCACTAACTTTGTACAAAGTTAGTGCAAAGTTGGGTCATCTATTTTGGAACGGAGGGAGTACAATGCACAACCCCATGAATCTTAACATTTTTATAAAACTTATTGATTTTGAATGAGATGAACTATAAGAACTAAGCGAACATCAACATCATGCATATATGACTCAAAGCTTTACATCCTATAGTGTGTATTTATTCATAATTTGGTTTCGAAATCTCATGCGTTCAATACATGTGTACCTTACTAGTTTTGAGTAGAGTAGCAAATTTCACGCGGCCCCGGGTATATCAAAATGCAGGGCCCATGCATCATTGCCTTTCGGTCGAACCTACGTCCACAATTTTTTGTACGTACTATATCTCCACTGGTCCCCGAACCCAAAATGCTGCCTCGTAACCGTAAAACCAAGCGGCCCACACATATTTAAGGTGTCGGCTCAAACCCGTTTACTACGACGTGGCCCCGCACACCGTAGTACTCCTACAAGCCCTACCGCCGCACTCATCATCGGTTTTCTTCAAGAGGACAAGGGAGGAGCTGATTTGTAGTGGAGGCATTTTCAAAAAAAGGATCTATAGTGGAGACCCCTACCCTAGGGTGCCCTAGGTAGCTACCGCACGCATCATTGTCTTCTCTTTTCTTTATGCTCTTGCGCCCTAGAGTGAAATGATGGTTGCTTCGTTCGTCCAGCTTAATGCGGGAAAGGTGGGGCTTTGTGATTTGACCCCTTGTCGCTCATTTTCTACTACTGCGGCGCTACGACCGGGGTGCCTCCAATTCCAACTGCTGCTTCGAACTGTAATTTGGTGCATTGCACGTGGAACAAGACGGTGGACGAGCCACATGTCGGCCAAAGGGGTCTTGTTAAGTGTGTCACCATTTCGTGTGCGGACTGACCCTGCTTGAGTTGCTACGCCAACACGACAGGAGCAGCCTACCACTTGGTTTTGCTCCTTGGTGAATCCCGATTATATTGATCTAAAAAGATACGTGCTAAACTACCCTCTCCATCTCGGTTTTTTTATTTTTAGGCGTCTCGGTTTATAGGGCCTGCACGTAGTTCTAGGTCATCCATTTGACTAACTAAATATGAGTTACTATGTCACAAAAAGTATATCATTGGATTCTTAAGTGGATGTAGTTGTATTTAAAAGTCGAGGGCGGGGCTTTTCCTATGCGGTAGGCGGCGGGGCAGTTCCGCCTAGTCGGTTTGACAGAGACGGGAGAAGACGAGGGAGTAGGCTGCTGCAGACGTAGGGCTGTGTGATTTGACAGCGAGTTACTGCTGGACAGGTGGGGCCCCGTGATTTGACTTGCCATTATCATTTTAACTGCGGCACTACGACCGACGTGAGTCTCCCAGATTCCTGACCAGCTCCATACAGGTGCCTCTCCCAATGCTCCACCATGTAGTAGAGGCTGGCTCTTGCATGAGAGCCCACTTCTCCACTTTTTCCTTGCCTCTCTTTCCTCCACATATGCAAAAATGCCATGTAAAGCGCACTATTGTACTTACTTTTACTTGCTCCTACAGGTGCTTAAGCTTGCCACATAAGGCCTTGTACAATGGGAGATCCTTAGGGAAGTGCTTAGAAAAATAAACCGGATTTTTTTGAAGCACCGGTGCCTATTTCTATAGGAGAGACGCTTAGTTAAGCGTCTACCCTGTACAAATAAGCACCGGTGCTTAAGGAAATCCTAGTTTATTTCTCTAAGAACCTCTCCTAAGCACCTCCCATTGTACAAGGCCTAAGCATAAAGTCTGATGTGGCAAGTTAATCAAGAAGACAGAGACTACTTTGGTGACCCAAGGAAGAAGTGGTGCTAAGCGCGTGTACCTAGGTGAAAAGACAATTTTGAGTCTATAGCTAATTAAATGAAGCAAACTTAGCAACACCATTTCATTGGAAGAGGTCACTCCTTGGCAAATGCAATAAATACACGCGCTTAGCACCGTTTCTTCCTTGAGTACGAAGAAAGAGATATAGGAGTAAAAAAATACACTTATAGCCAACCTTGTTGTAGTATGAGTGACTAAGTGATGACTATGTATGACATGCCAACGTCAGATAGCCTAACACACCGTGTTAAATCTCCAAGGGAGCGACCACGCGAGCGACACAACGGTCGTGGTAGGCGCAACCATGATACGGGCTGCTGGCAGCCCTTGGATCTGAGATCAAGCAGTCGCATGCTAAGTTGCTGAAAATTTGCAGAATAACCCTCCAGGATAGGATATTCACCCATAGGTCTAGAATCACGCCATGCAACCGTTTGATCTCAGATCCAAGGGCTCTCGGAAGCCCGTATCATGGGAGAATGGAAAGCCACTACCCTGCCGTTCGCACGCTGGCAGTTCGCTCCTACTCGTCCTCGCACGTCCTTCAATACTACGGCGGTTCGCTCCTAGTCGTCCCGTCCATTCACATTACGGCAGTTCCACTAATCCTAACCCTCCTCCCAAATCCATGGCGTCCCAAATCTCCACGATCGGCGGTGAGTACAAGGTTAGAACCATCATCGGTGATGAGTTCAACGTCATCTACACCCGTTCTTCCGCGACGGTGAAAGGATGCCTTTCTCGCTTCAGACGCATGCTCGAAAACTCAGATGATGAGTGGGTCGCTGGGCTAGATGTTGAGTACACCACAGTCCTGGGACCAGAGAAGGATCTAAAGGACGAAGAGAGGAAGAAGCCCGCCATGATCCAGGTTTGCGTAGATAACGTTTGCTTGGTCTACCACATATGCCATGCGGACGTTGAGTGCCAGGATTTTAAGAACTTCCTCAAGGAAAAAACAGTGAAATTTGTTACTGTAGACTTTAAGAACGACAGGGATGTCCTGCGTCGGATAGGTCTCGTTGTAGGCAACCCCTTCGACCTCCAAAAGAATCGGTTGGTGTCCACTCGTCAACCTTCAATGTTGACCCTGGCAGGAGCCATGGTTCATCCTTCGTACAGTAAACTGGAGAAACCTCCATACTTGTTTCATCGTCATGCATGGCAGCGGAATGTACTAGATATAGACCACATCCACTATGCTGCAATGGATGGCTACCTTTGCTTCAATATCTACAAGGGTTGGATGAAGAGCAACAGCCAAGTGTGCAGTTCAAGCAAAGAAGTATCGGCCAAGAGGAAGAGGGACAAGGACGAAGTCGAGGACGTGGACGAGGACTCCGAGTAAGGTGGCAGTGTCGTTGCTCATGGTGGTTCTAATGCAATGTCTACCGGAATAGTTGCAAAGTTTAATTTCAGGTGTGCTTAATTTAATTTGAGGGGTGTGTTGTGCTGAGCCCCTAGCAGAACTATGTTATGTTTCTTCTTGTTACTTTAACTCTTCAGTACGTACATACTAGTATTTATTACATTTCATCTTTTAGTTGGTATAGTACTATCACTCGTTTCTTCACATTATACACATACAATATATATATGGCCAACATCATATAGCCAGCAGTTTAGTTGTCAAAGAATTTCAGGGTGCTTAGTTTTGTCAAAGAATTCTAGGATGCTTAGAGGGTGCTTGGATCCAAGGGACTTATTTTAGTCTGACTAAAAATAGTCTCTTTAAGAGGCTAAAGTTCCAAGCAGCCCTGACTAAAGAGGGGCTAAAACTAGTCTTGAGACTAAATTTTTTTAGTCAGGGGTACCCCTACTAAAATGTGGATTAGTCCTCTCTCTACTCATTTAACTCCTCTCCTTTAACACAGGCGAGTTCTGGATTGGAGGGTTTGGAGGATAATAAATGCTCATTAACTTGATTTTAGCCTTTTTAGTATTTGGATCCAAGCATGGGTGAGGCTAGCATTTTTTAGTCCCACTACTTTTAGTCATGGGACTAAAACGTATCCAAGCACCCTCTTAGTTTTATTTGAGGGGTGGGTTGTGTTGGACACCATTATTGTGACTAGCCTTTTTAATAGTACTATATGCATAATTTGGCGACGAGCACTCTCTATATGTACCACCTTTTTTTAATTTCAAGTTTTGCTCCATGGCGCAATCCATCGATAGTACTGTTGTACAAAAGTATACATTTTTTAAAAGGCTAGAGTACTGTTCATCACATATATAGCCAGTTAAATTCTCAACCTAGAACGGCGTGCATGCCATGTAGTAAACCGATACGGAGGAAGTATAGTAAAAATGAGGTGATTTTACCGAGCAATCGGCGGGCGAGCATGGCCTGTCATGCGGTCCCACGTGTCATGATGTACCAAGGCGATGCGCGTGTCCCTCTTAAGGCAGAAGCAATACTAGTACGTGCTTTGAGATGATGGCGAACCGAAGTGTGAAATAATGGTTGCTTCGTCTGTCTGGGAAAGTGCGGCATTGTGATTTGACGTCTCATTGCTCATTACTACTACTGGGCCGGTACGAGTGGGGTGCGTCCCCCCTGCTGTTCTGCACTGTTATTTGGTGCTTGACATGTCGACCCGGTTGCTATATGTCCCACATGTTGGCGATAGGAAGTACAGAATTCATGAAAGGGAGCGTCGACGGAGGAGTATACTATAGAATTCATGAAAGGGAGTGACTTAGTTTTGGAAAAATCTGTTTTTACGAAGTATGTACCCACTAGGGTTTATAGGGCTCATCTAAAAAACATTCATTTTTTCCATTTGATATGTCTCAATTCTACTATACTAGTAGTAGTACCATTACATGTTGGATTTCGAGGTGCGTTAGATCACCCAACGCAAGTAGTGTCAAGAGGAAACTAACCAATGCATGTACAAGTTCATGGAAATTTAGTGGTCATTCATGCATTCGTTCTAACTAATGCCTCGGTAAACATAACTTCTTGAGAAAAACGAGCGTACTAATTACTTGTGCAAAATACAAAATTAATTCGACCACTCACTGTCAACCTTGGTTGGAGAGATTTTGAAATTGAGCGATAAACTGGAAAGGAGGGAGTAGTAAATTTTGTCTCGATTACTATTTGTGGCCTTGTATAGATGCAAAATGTATTTTTTATAGTGGCCTTGTATAAGTAGATGGAGGGAGTACTAACCAAAGTACGTAGTAGGGACGAGGAGTAAACGGAGGGAGTAGTAAAATTTTCTCCTCGTGCTGTGAGCCACCGCGCGTGTGGGCGAGGGAGCGGGCGTAAGGCGTACTAGTAAGCAAGCTTCACCTCATCCTGCGAGCCACCGCGCCCGTGGGCGGGGGAGACGGCGTACTAAGCAAGCTTCTCCTCGTTCTGCGAGTTGACGGGACACATCAAAGGTACTCTAGTGTATAGAGCCTTGCATCTAAGGTAGGCCCCACATTGTTTGCCTCTTTTTTTAATTTAACATAACACGTCAAGTCACAATTTGTTAGTTCACCCCTGGTAGACGATCCTCCCTCCACCAAGTGGACAACCAGTACACGTGCCAAATTACCACGTGGGCTGCCTTTTTCGTATAGAAATGAGCTCCACCGTGTACCCGCGCGGGTGTGGTTGGGAAAGAGACGGGAGTACGTGCGCCGTGCGTGCACCTCTTCTCTTCGTGCACGTCCCCCACCTACGTGGGTGTGTGTGAGAGAGATACAAACCTAGACATAATGCGCCATCCATCCATATGCCTCCGCCCAGTCCGACCACCAGTCACCACCACGCCCCACTCCTCCTCACCTTATCTCTCATCTTTCTCCCTCCATTTTTATATACAACGGCCACTATCAAAATTACAATTTGCAGATATACAAGGCCACTAACGCTAATCGATGCAATATTAATGGTGTTTGCCTCATGGTACTAGCAAAGGAGGACATTAATTATCCATTGCAGGCATGCGGGAGTTTGTAAAAAATGCATCTTGATGTTCCGTGCAATGCACGGGCATCTTGCTAATCCATGAAAACAACACATGGCAAAATTCCACGGCTTGGGGCGGCAACTGGCTCTGTCGGGCGAGGGGAGGGAGGTGGATCAGCGAGCTGCATAGCTCGTATCCGGCAGGCTACCCAGCCGGCTTGGATGCGGAATAACTACTCTTCTTAAGCCATTGTAAGAGTGGACAAAATGGTGGCGGAGATAGGGGAGCGGCCCGGTCATGAATGGACGTGTGTCCAGAGTGGGTTTCTCGGCTTCCACACGGGCGGGTTTCATGGAGGCGTCTGAATGCGGCACGAAGGCGTGTTGAGCCGGGCGTGCCGCGAGTGGCGCCCTCGACTCTGACCTAGGACACCGCGTCGTTCTTCCACTAACATGTGGGCTCTTTGGGTGCATGGCATGCATGTGAGTGACCCAACGCAGGCAGCGCACAACAGAGGAACCTTTGGTGGGCCAGGGCGGTCAGAAGCGGGCATTTCATAAACCGATGATTGTTCATTGAGTGTGACGTCATCATTTTCATGTAGATAAGCCTACTATGTTGATAGCCCATTCGATATGTTGTGATTCATAAAGACGGCTGCAAACATCAATGTTCTGCTTATCATAGATAAGATTGATTAATACCCGTAACAATCCATGTCCTTAACAGAGGGTGCATGCACATATAGGTTGAACGTGTGTCTTGCGTCGTGTGATGTGTGCATGCAGGCGTGCGAGTGTTGCATGCGTGCAAGGGTACGTTTCAGTGTTGCATGCATGGGTGCGTACGTGCGTGTGTTCGTGAGTGCATGTGTACGTGTCAGTGTTGCACGCCAGCATGCGTGCGTGTGTACGTGTCAGTGTTGCACGCCTACATGCGTGCATGTCTTGCGTGCGTGCATGTGTACGTGCGGGGTGAGGCTACACGTCAGTCGACTGACTTTTACATCTCTGGTCATTAGATTTTCCAGCTGTTGGATACGAAATCAAGGGCCTCCGGTTTATCATCAAACTCCACCCCCCTGAGACGCCAGCCACCATCGGCCGAGCCGCCAGCCCCTGCCGCCCGCGGCCGGCCCGCCCTCCCCGAAACCACTCATTTATTACCATTTTTGTCCTTCATATACGCACTGATGGGTGGGCCCTATGGTAATGTGCACTGCTGAATGTGGACCGTTTGACTGGTCAATTGATCGTGTTATCAACAAATTACGGAGCTGTATGGCGAGCCAGTGACCGTATGATCACCCTAAAATGTACTCCTCTTTTATTAACACAGTACAGACTCAAACTACCATTTCTTTCTTTCATATACGGGATGGCAGGTGGGCCCCACAGTTACGCGCCCCGATGGTGCAACACTAGTTGCGCCGCGTGGAATGTTTGACTGGTCAACTGATTGTGTCATCAACAAAATACGGAGTTGTACGGGTGAGCCAGTGACCGTATAATCATGATATGTATTTGTTTAACATGGTACAGACGGAAGGGCTCATATATACGCGCAAGCACTCGCCGATATAAGCGCACACATGCGAACCCTACCCCTATGAGCACCTTCGAGAGAGTGGGCCAGCATATATAATCTTGAGATTTTACGAAGTCACCATAGGTGCCTCGTAGTCGAGTGGAACGTCTCCTCCCACTGAACGTACGTCGCCGAAAAATACTGAAATTAACACAAGATAAATGCGAGCACCGGGACTTTAACCTTGGTGGGCTCGAGAAACCACTGTCCTCTAACCATCCAACCACATGTTGGTTAGCACGACAAAATGTATGTGGTGACCATGATGAGCTTATTCTGAAGTCCAGTGACCATATCGTGCTTTCGCTTCAAATACAATGACCGTAAGTGTCGTCAACAAAATACGGAGCACGCATCAAATGCAAAGTCCGTCAGTGTCATCAACAAAATATGGAGACGTATCGTGAGCTAGATACCATTGTACTATTGTATATGCTTATTTTCTTAGTGGCCGATTGCGTGTGTGGTGTGGTGGGCACATCATTTCTAGTTGTGGTGGGTCAACATGAAGACTCATGGGTCCGTTCCATCCTGCGCCACATATAGGTTGGATCGAGACGTGTTATACGAAGACCCATGTGGAGGACTCGGCGTACAACACGAAGCTACCAGAGTCGCGGAGGACTCTATCCCCACTGGTGATAAGCCGACTATATGTGATTTGTAACCCTAGGCCCTTAGTATGTTATACAAGCTTGGGGGCTAGTTCATCGATAGTATACACACACGCACAATGCCTGGTATTCATGTGTACTTTGTACACACCGCTATCACTAATATACAGTACCAGGAGTAGGCTATTTCTTCAACTGCAATTGAATTCTAGCATGTGCATGTGTTTATTTCATATTATCGATCCATAGAGTGAGAGCGGTTTGAAATACAGGCAATGGATGCTTTTGCAATTCATATATAAACATTAATTAGTGCACTCCATGTTGTTAGTGTGAAGCACTTTATACATTTGTCACTTGCATGGATACATTCCAAATTGCTAGCTACGAAATAGAATACATGTCGAATTCAATATAAAGCGGGTTTCAAAGATTTGAATTCATAGGAAGTGCATTCATCTATTTGAACCCGAGATAATGGCATTTGTAAATCAGATGTAAAAGGGGGCATCAATCTTTGTTGTGAGTTTGAACATGCTATATATATTCATACGCATATCTAACTTTTTTTTGCAACCAAGGAGATTATATCTGGAACCATGCATGAACTGAGGTAAGTTGCATATTTTTTAATATATACTCGTGCACAATGTATATTCAAATGTACCCCCTCCATTCCAAAATAATCGTAGCTTTAGGATTTTCAAGAGTAAGATTTGTGAAGTTTGACAAATCCTGAAAGTTCAATTCAAGAGAACCGAAAACGTTAAATGCTTCTGCTCCCAAATATCTCCTTTGATTCAAAGGAATTGCATAGGATTTTTGGAGGATTTAAACCCTTAGGAATTTTTCCTGTGATGCTCGTTTGATTCGTAGGATTGGCATCCTTAGGAATTTTTCCATATGATCCATTTGTACTACATTTTGGAGGAAAATTTCCATCCACTCAAACCTCTTTGTAGAATTCCTCTGTTTTTCCTATGCTGTCAAACATTCTTTCAAATCCTGTAGGATACTATGGGACATGTCACCCTATTCCTGCATTTTCCCTATTCCTTCATTTTGACAATCCTGTGAATCAAAGAGGCCCTGAACGAAGCGCCAAATAGGCCTCTGGTCACCCGAAACCACGCGAGACTAATGTTTTGGTGGTAGGAAATTACTGTCCTGACTCTGGCCCGTGTAGCCTATCGGCCCGATGTCCAAAGGTCTAAATCGGGGTAGGTTGTAACTTCACCAAGACGCCAGCGAAGCATTTATACGCCGTGGGTGCCTACCCATGCACTCGGCCGAAATCTATCCCGCCCAAATTTGGAACACCTGACATGACTGTCCTACCCCCAACCCGCAATATGTCTGAAATTTTAGATGGGGGAAAGTTTGTAACTTTCCCCAAATTTCAAACAAGCGCGTCTCAAACCGAAACATTGTTCCCCCTTAGTTCCCCGCCTCCCTCCGTTTCCCCATTCATACTCCGTGGGCGTGAAAACGCCCTCTCCACTAGCCACGAAACCCTAGCCTCCTCCATCCTCCACCCCATAGCGGCCAATCCACCGCCGCCCCCACCATCACGCCGGAGCCGGTACCCCGACATCGTCGTCCAACGCAAGCGCAACCGCAATGCCCTCAAGGACTTAGCGGCTGAAGCCGAGGCAGAGCTGCCTCCAGGACGCCGACGCCGACGTACGCCGTACCAGAACCACTCCGACCACGCCATCCTGCGCCTCACTGCTGCGGCTCCACTATCGCAACCGTCCACCGCACCGGAGTTGTTCCCGCTACACCGTCGTTCGCCGCCTCGGATCTGCTTCCCTGCCGCCGACAGACGGCCACCGCACCACACACAACAACTTGGCCATGGGTTCATCCAAGGTTGCACCATCCTCCACAACTTCTGGTTTCCGGTGAACAACAAGAAGATCGTCGGAAAAACAGAAGGAGGGCACAACACTGCCAGCAGAAAGAGGTACTCCTCTTCCCTTATTCGTGCAAATCTTACGTCTCCGCTCACACCGTATTCATCCCACGAAAGAAACTAGTTAAGCGCTTCATACTACATCTTCTTCGTGATACTAAATGCACAAGGTTTCCTCCCTTTTACTATTTCACCTTTGCTAGAGGTCAGTAGCCCGCCTGGATTTCAATTCAGGGTCAGTCGAACCGCAATTAAAAGAAGCAGCACCCGCTTAGGCACGCGGAGCACCTAGTCCGCCTGTTCCTAGAATCATGTAGTAATTTAGTGTGCCATGCATGTTGTAGGGATATCATATGTCTCTCGTCATTTATTTCTCACTGACCTGCTATCTGCTACCTTTACACTGTACTAATTGTGCACACACTTCACCCATACTCACACTATTGTTTTTTTATGCATGGGTATTTCAGACTCTGGCGCAGTGTTGATGAATGTAGAAAAGAAAAGACAGAAGTCGCTCCAGTGTAATTCGAAGATAAGCACTAAGTGTTCCATTGCTCTAACGGGTGCAGTGTCAGCAGTTGGAGACAGTAAACTTAGCTCTGCAGTTGATGATCTCAATTACCACACACAACCATCCCAGGTGCTTGCTTTAACTTCGCGCTGTCAAATGTGGTTGCATGTTGCATATGGTGTCCAGCTTGTATTGCTTCCAATTTGGTTAAATTGCATCTGCTTACTTTACACATTATACCTTTGATAATGACAAGCCTTCCTATTTTTGATACATACTACATATGTCTATTAACCATGTTCATACATCAAACTAATGCTCTTTTGTATCCCTCGTCAATCACTTATGATGAGACAGTCACCCGGGTGGGTTTCTGTGAGACGCCATACTCGTATAAAGAGTGCAGTGGCATCCTCCCCACATGATTCTCAAGAAATAGCAAGGCTAAATGAAGATAGTCAACGTAGCTCTCTAGTTAATCACCGCAATTCCCCCACACCACCATTGCAGGTGCTTGCTCTTACTTGGCAGTGTGATATGTAGTGTTCGTCTTACATGAAAGTAGTGTTCGTCAGTATCATGCATCAATGAGTTCTGAAGAGAAAATTTTATTCCTTTTTCTTGTGGGTTTGACTTGACAAGGCAAAATCAAGAAAGAGGAAGGAAAAGAGTAAGGAAGGCGATGATGGTGGTCCTCTGCAGCAACGTAAACAGAGCATCTGTACCGATTCTCCTTGTACTGATAGTGCATTGCAAGGTCCAAGTCTCAGCTCCCCTACTCCACCATCCAAGGTGCTTGCTCTAACTTGGCAGTGTGATATCTGGTTGCATGTTGCATATGGTGTCTAGCTTGTATTGCTCCTAATTAGTGTAAATTGCATCTGCTTAGCTTACACATGATACATGTGAATATGACACACTTTCCTGTTTTTGGTACATACTATATCTTATGATAAGGCACTTTTCTTGTGTATCCCTCATCAATGATCCTAATTTGTTAAATTGCATCTCCTTAGCTTACACATTATACATGTGAATATGACACACCTTCCTGTTTTTGGTACATACTACATCTGCCTATCACACCATGTTCTTACATCAAACTACTGTTCTTGTGTATCCTGCGTCTATCGCTTATGATGAGACAGTCACGCATGTGGGTTAATATGAGACGCAATACTCTTATAAAGAATGCAATTTCATCCTCTCCACATGATTCTCAAGAAACAGCAAGCCTAAATGAAGATATTGAACGTAGCTCTGTACCTAAAGACCGCACTTCCCCTAAACCACCATCACAGGTGCTTGCTCTAACTTCGCAGTGTGATATGTGGTTGCATGTTGCATCCGGTGTCTAGCTTGTAATGCTTCTAATTAGGGTAAATTGCATCTGCTTAGTTTACAAACTATACCTGTGAATATGACATGCCTTCCTATTTTTGGTACACACTACATCTATGTGTTAACCTTGTTCTTACATGAAACTACCTCTCTTCTGTATCCTGCATCAATCACTTATGATGAGTCACCTTTATTCGTTGCATATTGCTTATTATTTCTAGCCTGTTGCCATGTATTGCTTCTAATTTGGTCAAATACATTTGTTAGGGCACCCTTTTAATTTGGCAGAGTGATATTGGTTTCATCTTTCATATGGTTTCTAGCTTGCATCAATTCTAACAAGTTCAAGCACCTTGTGCTTAGTTTACACTTTGTACATCATACATGTCAATATGTCACGCTGTCCTGTTTTTCATATATATTCCATCCTCCTATCATGCGGCTGCCTTACATGAAAGTAGTGTTCGTCAGTATCATGCATCAATGAGTTCTGAAGAGCAAATTTTATTCTTTTTTCTTGTGGGTTTGACTTGACAAGGCAAAATCAAGAAAGGGGAAGGAAAAGAGTAAGGAAGGCGATGATGGTGGTCCTCTACAGCAATGTAAACGGAGCATCTGTACCGATTCTCCTTGTACTGATAGTGCATTACAAGGTCCAAGTCTCCGCTCCCCTACTCCACCATCCAAGGTGCTTGCTCTAACTTGGCAGTGTGATATCTGGTTGCATGTTGCATATGGTGTCTAGCTCGTATTGCTCCTAATTAGTGTAAATTGCATTTGCTTAGCTTACACATGATACATGTGAATATGACACGCTTTCCTCTTTTTGGTACATACTATATCTGTCTATCACACCATGTTCTTATATGAAACTACTCTTCTTGTGTACCCTGCATCAGTCACTTATGATGGGACACCTTTAAGTTGGCAGTGTGATATTGGTTTGCGTCTTGAATATGATTTCTAGCATGTATTGCTTCTAGTTTGATGAACGCCACCTATGATGAGACAGTTTTAACTTGGCAGAGTGATATTGACTGCACCTTCCATATGGTGTCTTGCAGTGTTTCTAATTTGTTGAAGTGCCTTCTGCTTAGTTACCACATCATAGGTTTGAATATGTCAAGCCATCCATTTTTTCGTACATATTCCATCCTCGTATCATGACTTTGCCTTTCATCAGAGTAGTGTTCGTCAGTATCATGCATGAATGAGTTCTGAAGAGCGAATGATATTCCTTTTTCTTGTCGGTATGACCTCACAATGCAAAATCAATAAAGCTGAAGGAAATTGGCAAGTCATTGGATGATGGTGGTCCTTCCGAGCAACTGAAACGGAGGTTCTCTACAGATTCTACTCCGCCATCCTCCCAACAAGATTCGCAAGACAACGCAAGGCTAGACAGTCAACGTAGCTGTGTAGATGATGAGCACATCTCCCCTACACCATCACAGGTGCTTGCTCTAACTTGGCACTATTATATGTGGTTGCATGTTGCGTATGATGTCTAGCTTGTATTGCTTCTAACTTTGTTGAATTGCATATGCTTACTTTACACATAATGCCTGTGAATATGACATGTGTTCCTGTTTCTACATCAAACTACTATTCTTGCATGTCCCGCATCAGTCACTTATGATAAGGCACCTTTAAGTCACCACTATGATATTGGTTGTGTCTTGCATATGATTTCTAGCATGTACTGCTTCTAATTTGTTGAAACGCCATATAGTTTGAACTTGGCAGAGTGATATTGGTTACATCTTTCATATGGTGTCTAGCTTGCAGTGCTTCTAATTTGTTGAAATGCCTTCTGCTTAGTTACCACATCATAGGTGTGAATATGTCACACCATCCTGTTTTTAATACATATTCCATCCTCGCATCATGTGTTTGCCTTTCATCCGAGTAGTGTTCGTCAGTATCATGCATGAATGAGTTCTGAAGAGCAAAATCATTACAGCTGAAGGAAATTAGTCCGGCAGTGGATGATGGTGGTCCTTCGAAGCAACTCAAACAGGGGGTCTCTACAGATTCTACTCCGCCATCCTCCCAACAAGATTCGCAAGACAACACAAGGCTGGACAGTCAACGTAGCTATGTAGATTATGAGCACATCTCCCCTACTCCACCATCACATGTGCTTGCTCTAACTTGACACTATTATTTGTGGTTGCATGTTGTGTATGATGTCTAGCTTGTATTGCTTCTAGCTTGAATTGCATCTGCTTACTTTACACATAATGCCTGTGAATACGACGCGTGTTCTTGTTTCTAGAACATACGTGTACATGATGAGCACATCTCCCCTACTCCACCATCACAGGTGCTTGCTCTTACTTGGAACTGTTATACGTGGTTGCGCTTTCCGTATGATGTCTAGTTTGTATTGCTTCTGATTATGTTGAATTGCATCTACGTAGCTTACAACTTATACCTGCAACGATCACTTACCCATAAGACACATTTAACTTGGGACTATGATGTAGGTTGCATCTTGCATTGTCTTCTAGCTTGTACTGCTTCTAATTTCTTAAAATGGCTCTTACGACGAGACACTTTTTACCTGATAGAGTGATATTGGTTGCATGTTCATATGGTGCCTAGCTTTCATTTCTTCTAATTTTGTTGAAATGCCTTCCGCTTACTGTTTTTTCATACATATTCCACCCTCCTATCGTACGTGTGAATATGAAACGCTGTCTTTTTTGTATATATTCCATCCTCCTATCCTGCGCTTGCCTTACATCAAAGTAGTGTCCGTCTATATCATGCATCAACCAGTTATGCAGAGCTAATTTTATTCATCTTCTTGTGGTTTTGACTTCATAAGGCAATATCAGAAAATAGGAAGGAAAAGAGTAAGTTAGGGGATGTTGGTGGTCCTCCCCACCGACGCAAACAAAGACTCTCTAGATTTGCCACTACTACTGCTAATGAAGTTGAAGTCCCAAGTCTACATGATGAGTTCATCTCCCGTACTCCACCATCGCAGGTGCTTTCTCTAAGTTGACAGTGTGATAATTAGTTTCATGTTGCATATGTTGTCTAGCCTGTATTTCTTCTATTTTGATTAAATTGCACCTGCTGAGTTTATACGTTATACATGTTGTCGGATTTCGGGTTCCGGCAGACCCTTAAGGTTCGAACACTGGGGTGCACGCGGAAATCACGTCCTCTACCTCCCCGTCTCACAAAGATCTAAACTACTAAAAGAACTACACAAGGGACACAAGATTTATACTGGTTCGGGCCACCGTTGTTGTGTAATACCCTACTCTAGTGTGTGGTGGATGGATTGCCTCTTGGGGCTGATGATGATGAACACTACAAGGAAGAACAGCCTCGCGAGGGTCTGTTCTTGGCTGGGGCGACGAACTACTGGGAGGAGTTCAGCCACCTTCTCTCTCACTTACTCACTCTGCTTGCTAGTCGGATCCACACGCCGAACCGAACCCTTTCTACGAACTGATCGACCGATCGAACCCCCTTGCAACATGGGTGACCGGCCCCTATTTATAGGCGAAGGCCCTGGGCCTCTTCCCAAATATTGAGCGGGAAGGGCGCCAACAATGGCGGGCTAATTTGAAGGGGGACAACAAGTACTCTCATCCTGACTAAAGTTGGTCTTCGCCTGCGAAAGACTCTGCGGTGACGCCGTGCTGGCCTCCATGGTGACCTCCGTCTCGTAGTCTGCTTGGTCCTGATCTCGTTGCACCAAAATGGCAACCTTTGCCTGATGCCTCGGTACTCCGCGGCTGCGCTTGCCCCCTTTGCACCAAAGATGAAAGAAGGACGCTGCGCGCGCTGGCGCCCGCCTGGCACCTTCGGTCGTCATGGCTTGCGTCATGGGCACCTCGCGAGGTACCCTGCCTTGATATCTCTGTCTCCTCGCGAGCCAGCCTTAGGAGACTGCACCTGAGGATGCGCCGTGTCGTCCGCCTCGCGAGGCTTGGCCCCTCGCGAGGGTCTTGAGTCTTGTGCTGATGAAGATGGGCCAGGTTGGGCCCCCATTTGAGCCACGCCGCAGGCCGCAGGCAGGCAAGTCTGGGGACCCCCGTTCCCAGAACACCGACAGCGCATGGGCTTGGCCGTGCCGAGAGGCAAAAGGGCAAGGGCGAAGCGCCGCGGGCCCTAATAGCCTGCAGCCTTGGGTGCCGCGTGGCGGTTGATGGGACGTGGGCGGCACTGCTCCCCCCACGCCCCCTTATTCTGCGCCCTGTCAGGCGGACTTGTGGTTGCACATAGCCGCTCCCCTCCTTGCTGCTCGAGCGTCTCCTGCTCTTCCTTCCTTCGCACGCCGGCTCCCGCCTCCAATCCAATCTCAAATCTTCCCCCTCCTTCCCATCGCCATGACTCCGACGAGGAAGGAGAGAGGGGATAAATCCGCGCCTCCGTCTGATGCGCCGCCATCGGTGGCCCCCGCCATCGGCCAGTCGACCGTACTCAACCAAGAGTGCCTGGGCAGGGACAGCTTGGCCCTGGCCTCCATCTTCAATGAGTGCGGAAGGACGACGGCTTGGCCCGCGTCCCACTTCTCCATCAACAGGATAGCAACCGAGGTTCCATGTTTCACCGACGCCTTGTGGGCGGGTCTGGTTCCCCCCTTCTCCGATTTCTTCAGTGCCGTGCTCTCCCATTACCAGATCCACTTGATGCATCTAAGTCCTGAGTCCATCACCCTTCTTTCGGTCTTCGCCTTCGTTTGCGAAGCCATGGTGGGCATCCCTCCTTCGGTTGCCTTGCTGCGCCACTTCTTCTCATTGCGTCTTGTCGACCCTTCCCAACGCTGGGCATGCGTGAGCTTTGCTGCCGAGCCTGCGACCGAGGCCTCTGGGATTGACTTCAAACTCCCCCAGCCCGCGGTTGGGTTCCGCGAGCGGTGGTTGTTCGTGGATGCAGGGGTACCCAGCCCCCTGCTATCGGAGCCGACCTCGCCTGCTGTCCCCAATTCGGGTTGGGGCCAGGAGACGCTCAAGAGCCCCCGGCTCATCTTCGTCTGGAGCCGCTTCACGCTCCTGAGGAAGCTTGGCGTGACAGCGCCCAAAGTGGTGAAGGAGTTTCTGTTGTGCCGCGTCGCTCCCCTGCAGCGCCACTTTCGCAGGATGTGGGCCTTCCGTGGGCGCGAGGATAACATGAGGCTCTAGGAGGAGGACCTGGCTCCGGCAGTGCTGAAGTTGACGCTCTTGACCCTAGCCGGCGACCTCAACCCCGGCAACGTTCGGTAGGGAGGGGCTTTGCTGTATCTCTGCCAGAGCAGGGCCGACTTCGTGAAGCAGATGCCTATCTTTGATGAATGGGGACTGCACCCGGTCGGCCTCCAGGGACCTCGCGAGAACCCGATGGTGGTGACTGCCCTTCCAACCGGCCAAGGCGGCTCCTCCTCAAGTGGCGGAGCAAGGAGGCAGGAGGCGCCTGAGGCCGAGGGTGCCCCTGATGAGGTGGCAGCGCCGGGTGGCACTCGCGAGGGGACAGCTCCTGAGGCCCGTGCCGCTGCGGCTGAAGGTGGCAAGCAGCCGCTCCCGGCGCCCGGGGATGAGGCCTTGGTGGCACCAGTCGCGTCTTCTAGCGAGGCAATGGAAGGCAGGTGCCTGGCAGGCGCCCCCGACGCGGACCGCTCTGATGCTCCGTCTTCTCGGCAGGATGATCCTTGCGCTCTTCTCTTGGGCCGCTTCCGCGTGGACTTTGAGGCCCTCCGGAGGAAGAGGGAGGCCCTAGGTGATGACTTCGCTTGTCGCGCGCTGAAGCGCAGGAAGTACTTCGCTACTGACGAGTAAGTCCTCTTTCTCTCTGGCTCCTGATCCCCTTGTTGCTTCCGCTGATCCTTGTTCTGCAGGCCCCTCCCGACGGAGCTCGCGGAAGTCGCCGAGGTGCCGCCTCCCTTAGCTTCGTCCCCTCTACCGTATTCAAATGCTCCGAGCAGCTCTGCCCTGGTGGTGAGGGCGTCTAAAGGGGCAGACCATCTCGAGGTGCACCGCGGCCCGTCGTTCCCCACGATTTTCCTTCGTGGGCCCTCTCAGGGAATAGCCAGCCTGCCGTGGGCTTCCCGTCTGGTCGGGGACTGCGACTGGTTGAGGCGCCTCCTGCGCCCCTCATCTGGAGACGGGCTGGCCCTAGGCCGGGCTTCCAACGCGACGCGCCCAGCCATCGCGAGGGCGCCAGCTCCCAGCCCCCTGCCCGGAGGAGGAACAATGATTCGTGGCCCCCGACGCTTGCTTGGGGTGGATGACGGTGTGGAAGATGTGCTTGAGCGTGCCCGGGAGCGCCGCGCCCGCCGCCAAGGGTTCCTTCAAAGAGCGGCCGACACGGTGAACTTGCTTGGGGAGGAGCTCGCTGACAAAGACGCGCGCCTGGAGGCCAAGGGCCTGCGCCTGGCTGCAGGGAGGCGCGAGCTGGAGGCCGCCATCGCCCTCGTGCACCGTCAGCGGGATCTTGATGACGAAGAGGCGAAGGCGTCCCTGGAGGCCTCTCGAGTGGCCCGATCCCAGGCCGCTGAGGAGGCCCGGAGAGCTGACCGATGGCGAGAGGCAGCGGAGGAGCGGGCTCATGAGCTCCTGGCCCGGTGCCACTCACTGGAGGAGCAAGCGGAGCTACGTGAGCTGGCCCTTGTGTCGATGCGGGTGGCCTCTGGCGACCCAGCTGAGCTCCAGAGGCGCGAAGAAGCATTGACGCTGGAAGCCGATGAACGAACTCGCGAGTACGAGCAGCTGGAGACGAGGAAGCGCCTAGTGACGCAGGCGGAAGACGATGTCGCCGCGCGGGAAGCGCGTGTCCTGGAGGAGGTTTGTCGTCGGGTGGCGACGGCGCGCCAAGGCCATGAGCGAGAGTTCGAGGGGAAGCTGGGGATGATCCGGGTCGAAGCCGAGGGCAGAACCGCAGCCCTGAGGGCCCAACGCGATGAGGCGACGCGGCTGGTCGATGCCTCCCGGGCCGCCCTCAAGGCAGCGCAAAAGGAGCTGGCTGCCTCCCAGGCCGAGGTGCTCCGTCTTCGCCAGCGGATGGAAGAGGTCGAAGCCATCGAGCGCCAGAACGCCGACGAAATACGCCAGCGGCGGGTCCTGGAGCACGCGCACGGCCCCATGCTCACCATGCTCAGGGTGAGGGCTAACGCAGCCTTGGGCAACATCTGCGAGGCAGCCGTCGGCGAGCCGCACACGATTAACTATGCCGGCAACCTGCAGTTCTTCACCGCCGTGGTAACGCAGCTGGAGGCTCGGTCGGTCATGGCCGACAGGTTGGTGGAGGAGAGGAGCCGCGCCCTGCTCGGGCGCGCCTTTTCCCGCATCTTCAGCCATCTCCGGAACATGGATCCCCACTTTGACTTTGACGCCGCCATCGCACCAGTTCCCCAGGCCGTCCGAGGCGACCTGGCGGAATGGGTGGAGAACAACTTGGATGCTCTCGTCCGGGCCTTCGCTTCGGATGACAACGACGTGGTCGTGGCTGCCGACGAAGGCAGCGTGGTAGATGGCCCCGACGCCGCTGGTGGTGGCGCAGACGACGAGGGCGGATTCAGTGATGCCAGCGACAGCTCGGGAGGCGCCCCCGAGGATGCGTTGGGGGATTTGTCAGACTGACCATGTACTTCTCCTGTCTTTTACCCTGCTTGAATAGAACTCAGGTGTTTGGCCTGACGGTCGTGAGAGCATTTTGGGAGGGGAAGCCCCTCATATAAAAACTTGTGTCCGGCGTATCAGTAGTAGTCAAATTGCGCACGTGCCTGACAGTGGGCTGGTTTACCTTTGCCCCACGCTGGCCCCGAGGCGGCCTGCAGGTGGGCGCGACGCCTTGGGTGCTCTCTAGTTGGGTCCTCGGGATGTGAGATCGTTGCTGGTGAAAAACTTCACAGGCGTTGGCCTTCTTCACAGGCTCTGGGCCTTCTCCTGAGCGCGAGGGCTTCTCAAGCACTCGCCTTGCTTCACAGGCTCTGGGCCTTTTCCTTAGTGCGAGGGCTTCACAGGCACTCGCCTTGCTTCACAGGCTCTGGGCCTTCTCCTTAGCGCGAGGGCTTCACAGGCACTCGCCTTGCTTCACAGGCTCTGGGCCTTTTCCTTAGCGCGAGGGCTTCACAGGCACTCGCCTTGCTTCACAGGCTCTGGGCCTTTCTAAACAGGACAACCTCCGCAGGCACCCGAAAAATCCTCCCGAGGGGGGAGCAGCAGCAGCAGCCTGATCCGACTCGCGAGGGGCTCGTGAGGGGAGGCAGCTGTGATGAAGCGGTAACCAGAACGCAAGAAATGGCTCGAGCGAGAATAAGCACCCCTTCCCTGAACACACGCAAATCTCAAACTCGAATCCAACTTAAATCCAACGGGGGAAAGCAACAGCCAAAGGGAAAGGCAACGAAAAGCAGACAAAAAGCCGCGTCCGGCACCTAATCTAGTCTTGGACGTCTTCGCACCAGCATGGAGCTAAGTGCTGTCCACTGGGCGTGGGAGGGAGCCCCAGGGCCTGAGGCCGGCACCCCTGAGACTCCGGGGCATGTACATCCCCACTCATTATTACGTGAGAGTGTCACGGGGCGGCGAGCTTCACAGGCACTGGGCCTTCTTCACAAGTACTGGCCTTGCTTCATATCGCCAGATAAGGGCCCCGCCTTGCGCCACACTCTAGTGCCATCAGCAACGACCGGAACCCAGGACGCCGCCTGATGGGGTAGAGCGGTCGCCAGCGGTTCCCCCGACGACCACGGGTCCTCTGCCAGGGGCAGGCCCTGAGGCACCTCCCCAGCAGAGGGCCTACCTCCTGAGAACGCCTTGCTCCGAATGCCGCGATGGTGATGTAGGATCTCGAACCCTCTCCCGCAGCCCCCTGCGCCCTCCTCCCGAGGGGTAGGAGACTGTGGGAGCGGGGCAGCTGCTTGCCGCGGCGACCTGCACCTCCTGCGATCCATGGTTAGCATATACCTGCCCCTGAAGAGTTAGCGGTGCCCGATAGTCGTTGCCTCCAGCGTGGCCAGCGGGTTCGTCCATGGGCTCCTGGAAGGGCTCGGCTTCCATTGCCTCATCCCCCCAGCTCGGGCCGAGGAGCGAGCCTTGCCTGCTCTCGCGAGGGTGTCCTTGGTCCAGCATGAGGGGCACGTATTCCTCCGTTGCCATCATCCCGAATGCCACGCCGTGATGCCCCGCATGCCACGCGGTCCCGCCTGCCGTGCCTACCGCGGGGTGGCAGCCCTCCAGGTCACGTCGAGTCCTTCTTCTTCGCGGGCCGGGGGCGGAGGCAGCACCGCCGCCAGTCCGGCGCTGACGGCTTCACTGGCGTCGGAGTAGCCTTGGAGTCCGCGGGCGCGCGCGGAGCCCCCGCGCGGGCCGCCCTGGGCTTGAGATGGGAGCTGGGTGGAGAAGGGATGAGCCCCCGAGGCGGCGAAGCCCAGGAGCTCCGCCACCCGCTCCAGCAGCACGTCGTGGCCGCCCTCCAGCAGTCTGCATCGTAGCAGCTCCTGGGCCACCGTGAGCGCAGCCCTTGAATTCGCCTGCTCCCCGCGGGTGTACGGCGTCGTGGTTGCGGCGTGATTGGAGGCCCTTGCCGCCAACCACGCTTGTCGTGGTGTGAGGGTCGCGGAAGCCTGTCCGCGTCGCCCGTGGCCCGCAGCGCTCTGCGGGCCGCGAGCTGCCTGGGGCGCGGGACCGCCCGAGGCGGACGGCTCCGCGCAGGTGGGCCACGCCGCCCATGGACCTTGGTTGCCCGCCTGGTCGCCGGACGTGGTGATGACGATGCGACGGGAGGCAGAGCGGAGCGGTGGAAGACAGATTCCGGCGCACCCCTACCTAGCGCGCCAAATGTCGGATTTCGGGTTCCGGCAGACCCTTAAGGTTCGAACACTGGGGTGCGCGTGGAAATCACGTCCTCTACCTCCCCGTCTCACAAAGATCTAAACTACTAAAAGAACTGCACAAGGGACACAAGATTTATACTGGTTCGGGCCACCGTTGTGGTGTAATACCCTACTCCAGTGTGTGGTGGATGGATTGCCTCTTGGGGCTGATGATGATGAACACTACAAGGAAGAACAGCCTCGCGAGGGTCTGTTCTTGGCTGGGGCGACGAACTACTGGGAGGAGTTCAGCCACCTTCTCTCTCACTTACTCACTCTGCTTGCTAGTCGGATCCACACGCCGAACCGAACCCTTTCTACGAACTGATCGACTGATCGAACCCCCTTGCAACGTGGGTGACCGGCCCCTATTTATAGGCGAAGGCCCTGGGCCTCTTCCCAAATATTGAGCGGGAAGGGCGCCAACAATGACGGGCTAATTTGAAGGGGGACAACAAGTACTCTTATCCTGACTAAAGTTGGTCTTCGCCTGCGAAAGACTCTGCGGTGACGCCGTGCTGGGCTCCATGGTGACCTCCGTCTCGTAGTCCGCTTGGTCCTGGTCTCGTTGCACCAAAATGGCAACCTTTGCCTGATGCCTCGGTACTCCGCGGCTGCGCTTGCCCCCTTTGCACCAAAGAGGAAAGAAGGACGCTGCGCGCGCTGGCGCCCGCCTGGCACCTTCGGTCGTCACGGCTTGCGTCATGGGCACCTCGCGAGGTACCCTGCCTTGATATCTCCATCTCCTCGCGAGCCAGCCTGAGGAGGCTGCGCCTGAGAATGCGCTGTGTCATCCGCCTCGCGAGGCTTGGCCCCTCGCGAGGGTCTTGAGTCTTGTGCTGATGAAGATGGGCCAGGTTGGGCCCCCATTTGAGCCACGCCGCAGGCCGCAGGCAGGCAAGTCTGGGGACCCCCGTTCCTAGAACGCCGACACATGTGCATATGACATGGCTTTCTGTGTCTAGAATACACTGCATCTATCTATCATACCATGTTCTTACATCAAAGTACTGTTGTTGTGTATCCTGCATCAGTCACTCATAATTGGACGCTTCTAACATGGCAGTTTGATAGTGGTTGCATCTTGCATTGATTTCTACGTTGTACTACTTCTAATTTTTCGAATTGCCACTTATGACAAGACACTTTTAACATGGCAGAGTAATATTGGTTGCATCTTTCATATGGTGTCTAGCTTGCATTACTTCTATTTTCTTGAAAATCCTTCTGCTTAGTTTGCACATCGTAGCTGTGAATATGCCATGCCGTCCTATTTTTCTTACATATTCCATCCTCATACATTTGTCTTACATCAAAGTATTGCTTGTCTGTATCATGCATCAATGAGTTCTGAAGAGTGATTTTATTCTTTTGTGTTGTGGGTACAGCTTGACATGGCAAAGTCAAAAAAGAGCAAGGAAAATAATATAGTAGGGAGTGTTGTTACTCGTCGGGTGAAACAGAAAAGGTTCTGCCGTCGAGATTCTGCTGGTACTTATAGTGCAGTAGAAGGTCCAAGTCCACCGGCTAAATATACAAACACAGTATCACCTGCTCCACCAGCTACAGCATCCGCTTCAACTGTACCAGCATCTCAACCAGTTACTCGTTCGTTTGCTCCGGAACTGGCCAGTTCCCAAGTTGCCTTCACACCTAACACTACTTCCGAAGCACTGCTGACACAATAGGACTTGGCAAGATCAGATGAACCTCATGAGCATCAACACCAAGACAGTACCTGACCAAGTCAAGTTGCAGTTGCATGCTCCTTTATATGTACTCTCACAGTTTGATGTACACTAACACTTTCCATATTCGTTGTTGAACTAGCACCACGGCGCAAGCGGAAACAAACATCAGGGATAATGCTTGACATATTAGCAAAATCTAAAGGAGGAAGAATGGAGATCCATTTGAGGCAGGTTTAAAAAGGCCACGTGATGCTACAGAGTCAGCCTAGTTAGTATCAGAGGCAGCCGTTGCCGTTAGGTGTCATGCACGTATCCTCCCAACATGGATTCAGTACAGGAATGAGAAAGACAATACCCAGCTTAACACCTTCCTTAACCGTTTATCCGTAAGTAATGTTATTCATCGCAATTAGTAATATTGTCTTGCTCTGTCCCATACTTTCTAGCTTCCTCCTAATAAGACTTACATTCTTTTTTCAACAGGTGAGGTTCAAGTTGGATCCGAAAGATGATGCAACTAGACAAGCATGCACTCATGTTTTTCAGTCTGCTCTGCGACAGTACCGGTACCACCTTAGAAAATCTCACTTTGAAGGCAAGGCTAACAATGAAATCGCCCAAACATCTCCAGTGGAATATATTACAGATGAAGATTGGACAGCCCTCGTTAAACACTGGTCTGATCCAAAGTATCAGGTAGGCTATATGTATTTGATCAGACCACATATTGAACTTGTATTTATGTATGTGCCTTACAAGTGTATCTTCTTCTAGGCTAACTGTTTGAAGAACAAAACCAACCGTTCTAAAGTGAAATTCCAACAGACCACAGGATCTCATAGCTATATTGCACACTGTGAGGCTCTTGTAAATAGCTGCTACTTCCTTCTTTTTTTGTGCCATATTATCGTATCTATATTGACTTGTTCCAAATACAGAGGAAATCCCGTGCGGACCAAAAAGAACCTGAACCGAATGTCGTGCAAATCTTCAAGGATTGCCACACCAGCAAGATGAAGGGCATGAGCACACCAGTTCAAGCCGCTGTTGTAAGTCCTTACTCCTGCCTTGAACTGATTGGTACTGTCATGTGTTCATTTAACTACTTGGTTTGCAACCAATGTCAGTTACTCTGTTCACTTTTATTCACAGTTGTCTTAACGTATCATTTCACCTTACATGGTTTAAAAGAGATGAAGGATATTCTTTTGGTCTTGATCTGTAATCTAGTTGTTATGTTCACGTGCGCACACAATGATAAAATAGCCTGTTTGTTTTATATCTGTTTGCCCATGATATGAATGATGTCATAATATGTTCATCCTACTTTAAACCATGTCTCTTTATCCTTAGATGTTAACGAATGTGAGGAAATAGACAATACAGTAGGCATGCTACATGGACATATGTCCCGAAAGTGATTTTATTATGTAGTTGGCACTACAATACATGATAATGTATTACAGTAGTTCACCAAAATAAGTTATGTATAAACGTTTAACCTACTTTGTTTGTTTTTGTCTCATTAGTAACTTATCTGGTACACTAATCTACAAGTTCAAACTTTCAGGAAGCTATGGAACAAATGATTGAACAGCCATAACCACCTGAAGGTGACGAGGCTACTACAGGCACAATGTCACCTCTTGCTGCAGTGCCTCAGTATCTCTCCAGTAACAGTGCAAAAAGCACCTTCCTGCGTAATTCTGGGTTGTTTGTCAAGGTAACCTCATCCAAATCGCCTACTGAACAAAATCTTCCTGCTAGACAGAGTGATATATCTGTGCTCCAGACACAAGTCCAATCCCTAGTGGATGTTGTTTTGGAAACAAGACTAGTGGTTGAGAAATGTCGTCAAGATATGAATGGTTTTGAAACCAGACTATCAGACATTCACTTCATTGTTCAAGAGCAATGGCAGAAAAAAAGGTGGAGATCGTGCTGCTCCATCAGATTCTACAGCCTGAAACATTAGCACTCAGGTCAAATGATCTATGCTTCTATACATCTAATGGTGCTTTTATCTAGAAGGACTATAAACTTTATGCCAACAGGCCTTTTTGTATGGTTGGAATTTATTTTGTTGTGATACAACATTTATGATGCTGCCTCAAGCTGCAGTAATTACGACGCTATTTTTGTATAGTGTAGGTTTATCTTAGTAATGTATTTGGCCTAAAGCTTCGTAGGAGTCCAACATGCCAACATTCGTCAGGCCCATTCCAATTGGGCTAAAAACGATTATGGGCCGAAATTGGCATGTAGCCCACTAAAAATATCTGGGCCTAAATCAGCATAAGCTTTCATATTTTTCTGGTAGGCATGTGCCCATAGTGGGCCTTTAACAGGCCTAAACATAATTTGGGCCCTCAGTAAAAATAGGCCGTTTATAGGTGTAAATATCTCGAGCCCATAAAATACATGGGCCTTTAATAGACCGAAAGTGAGATTGGGCCCTCATTGTGCCAAATAACCCATTGGACTTTAACAGGCCGAAATCCGGACGGGCCGTAAATGCGCCGACCTAATACACGGGCCTTTAACAGGACGGAACTTCGGTCAGGCTAGATTATCGTCATTTTTATATGGGCCGTTAATGGGCCCGATATGACGTTGGGCCACATATGGCCCATGGTTTACGTCTGGCGTTAACAGGCCGAAAATGACAACAGGCCGAAAGTGGCCCAAAGCTATAGTGGGCCTCTAACAGGCCGAATGTCAGACATGGCCAAATATGACCCAAATCCTTCACGGTCGTTTATGGGCCGAAAGTTTTGATGGCCTGTAAATGGGCCCAAATGAAGTCGGGCCTTTAACAGGCCGGAAATACACCGGGCCGTAATTTGACCCAATTACTTAGTGGACTGTTAACGGGCCAGAAGTGACCATGGGCGGCGTTGATGACAAGTTTAGGACAGGCCGTTCACGGGCCGATTTGACAGAGAATGTTGGGCCTTTAGCTGGGCTGGCCCATTGTGGTCCGCAAAATCTTGTGGGCCTTTAGCTGGGCCGACCCATTATGGTCTGCAAAATCGTGTGGGCCTTTAGCTGGGTCGGCTCATTATGGTCCGCTAAATTTTGTGGGCCTTTAGCTGGGTCGGGCCATTATGGTCCGCTAAATCTTATGGGCCTTCGGTTGGACCGGCCCATTTACTCTTTGTGGGCCACTTTTGGGCCCGTCCACATGTCAACATATCATAGGCCCATCTCGACCGTTGGAGGAGTGACACATGTGCCAACGCGGAGCTGACGCGTGGATCCGTCAGCCAATGAGAATTTTACACGTGGAAAATCGGCATTGGTCGTGGCTGTTAACGGGTTATCGGATCCAAAATCCGACCCGATAGCTTAACGGCGTTCCGTTACGGTGGATGCCACGTGTCGGTCACCCTTGACGAAAGCACTTCTATGACGCGCGATTTATCGTCATGGAAGTGGACACTTCCGTGATGATAATTTTGGCAATGTCATGGAACACTTCTACGACCGCACAGGTATGACTATCTTGATTCTATCATAAATTTGTCATGGATGTACATGCATGACAGAAAACGCGACCTACTGTGACAAACACGTATCATCACGGAAGTGTATTTTTTTGTAGTGGGTTTGATACTAAAATAGGTAATAAGTACTACCTCATCTACTTTCCCAAAACCCGCAATTTAATTAGATCATAATCATGCAATGTTTGAGGATTGATCTAATGCACAAAAACTGGGTATGAAAGGGATATGGTCAAAGTGTTACTTGCCTTGCTGATGATCCATGAAACCTAGAGATTCGAAATAGAAAGCGGTGCACTCCGGGTACTCTAACGCACACAAACAAACAAGCATACAATAAGTACTCATCTAATGGACAAAAAACTCAAATAAGTGATCTAACCAGAAAGTTCAACTTAAGAACTCCGGTTTGCAAAAAGAAACAAAACAAACGAACAGACGAAAGGCAAACGGCGAAAGAAACAAGCTTCATTTACTAATCTGGATCTAAGTCAAATTTTACAGAAGCAAAAACTTGTTTGAGTTGGTTAAACGAACAGAGGGTTTCCAGACGAAACTCTAGGCGCTTGAATGGCCTGATTCCGATAAACGAGCGAAAAGTTATACTAAAACGAAAATCGGATCAGGAATCGCGATCAGAAATAATCGCAAAAAATCCGAGAAAAAGAAAAAACGACGAAGAGGCTAACGAACGAACATTCGTTGTTTGTGTCTAAACGGCGAAAACCGTTCGTTAAAACGAGCGTATGGACGAACGTCCTCTAAATAAATAAACCAAATAAAACCAATCTAAAAAAATAAACCGCGAGTTCTAACGAAAAACCAATCGGTTTTCCGTAGAAAACTGACGGCTGCGGCAGCGGTTACCGGCGACGGCGGCGGCGGGCTCTGGCGAGGCGGCGCGGGCGGCAGCGGCCGGCTCCGGCGCGGGGCAGCGCGGGCGGCGGTGGCGGGATCCGGCTAGGGTTAGGGTTTTCGGGTGGGGGCGGGTTGAACGGGCCTCGGGCGGTGGCTTTCAAAGGCCGGCCCGAGAAGTCCTGGCCGAGTACGGCCCTAAGTCGGTCGACTCTTTTTTTAAATAATTTTGACGTGCTGAAAAAGAAAGAAAAGAAATACTAAACGGACTCCAAAAATCCCGAAATAAATTTTCCCCGACTTCTAAAATCAAGCCGGACAAAGTGAACATTTATTTGGAGCCTAAATGCAATTTTCCAAAAACGCGCATTTTTCCTAAATTCAAATAAAAGAGCGAAAAACTCCAAAATAAAAATCTTATTTGATTTTTTTATTAAATCCTCAATATTTCTTTATTTTGGGAAAGTCATTTTATTCCCTCTCACTTATTTTTATAATTGGAATAATTGAATATAAAATAAATAAAATCAAATGATCCTCTTTTCATAATTCGAGAGAACCTCAAATATGAAAATAACGAAATCCCCAACTCTCTCCGTAGGTCCTTGAGTTGCGTGGAATTTCTAGGATCAACCAAAATGCAATAAAATATGATATGCAATGATGATCTACGTATAACTTTCCAAATTGAAAATTTGGGATGTTACAACCCTTGAGGTGAATACGTTGGGAGGCAAAACAATAAGCCCCAATCTTTCTATGTGTTCGGTTGAAACGTTTTTCTCATGTGTACGCGGTGAGTGTTACAATCATAGAAGACTATATGATGGTTGAGTATGTGGAGCTCTTACTTCAACTCCGTTGAATAAGTTGAATTGCAATCGCTTGGTGACTAAGAATATAGGTTGTTGGGTTTCAAGAGAATTCATTGTTTGAACCTTAACATGTGAATTGGTTGCCACTATAACATGAGAAGTTTCATAAGAAAGAATTGTTGTTATGATGCTAGGAAAAGTGATTGAAATTATGATTGATCAAACTTATGCACTTTGCTAGCATTCACACTTCATAAATTATTTCTTTCATCATTTACCTACTCGAGGACGAGTAGGAACTAAGCTTGGGGATGCTGATATGTCTCCAATGTATCTATAATTTATGAAGTATTCATGCCAATATATTATCATTTCTTGGATGTTTTACAATCATTTTATAGCAACTTTATATCATTTTTTGGGGACTAACCTATTGACCCAGTGCCAAGTGTCAGTTGTTGTTTTTCGCTTGTTTTTACATCGCAGGAAATCAATATCAAACGGAGTCCAAACACAACGAAACTTTACAGAGATTTTTTTTGGACCAGAAGGAACCCATTGGGCCAGAGCTGCACCTGGGGGTGCCCCGAGGGGGGCACAACCCACCAGGGCACGCGAGGGGGGCTTGGCGTGCCCAGGTGGGTTGTGCCCACCTCGGTGGCCTCCTGCACCCCTTCTTTGCACTATAAATTCCCAAATATCCCAAAACCCTTGGGGGTTAACCTAGATCAGAAGTTCCACCGCCGCAAGGCTCCGTAGCCACTGAAAACCAATCTAGACCCATTCAGGCACCCTGCCGGAGGGGGGAATCATCTCCGGTGGCCATCTTCATCATCCCGGCGACCACCACAATGAGGAGGGAGTAGTCCACCCTCGGGGCTGAGGGTTTGTACCAGTAGCTATGCGTTTAATCTCTCTCTCTCGTGATCTATATCATGGGCTTTGTTAATATAGATGGATCATATGATGTTTCTCCCCTCTATACTCTTGTTGTGATGAACTGAGTCTTTACCCTTTGAAGTTTTGTCTTGTTGGATTGAATATTCAGAGATGAGAACACATGATATATGCCTTGCGGTATGAATACTTGAGGTGACAATTGGGGTATCTTATTAATCCACTTGATATATGTTATGGCATTCAACTCGCAGATTCCTGCGGTGATATTGGGGTAATCTATGCATAGGGGTTGATGCACGTTCTTATTATCTTTTCTCCGACGGAAACTTTGGGGTCTCCTTGTAGTTCTTTGTGTGGATTGAGTATTAAGAATATGAATTTGCTTTGGTGTTATTCTAGTACGAACTCTAGGATAGATCGAATGTAAACAATAGCTTTGTGTTATTTTAGTATGAACTCTTGAATAGATTGAACGAAAAGAATAGCTTTGAGGTGGTTTCGTACCCTACAATCAATTCCTATCTTTTGCTCTCCTCTAAGAGGAACTCGGGAGTGATTATTTATTGTACTTTGAGGGATAATCATATGATCCAACTATGTTAGCACTGTTAAGAGATTGCACTAGTGAAAGTACGGACCCTAGGCCTTGTTTTTAAGCATTGCAATACCGTTTGTGTGCCCTTTTACTTTTGTTACCTTGCTATTTTTATTTATTAAGATTATAAAAATATATTTCTACCATCCATATTACACTTTTATCACCATCTCTTCGCCAAACTAGTGCACCTATACAATTTGCCATTGTATTGGGTGTGTTGGGGACACAAGAGATTTCTTGTATTTGTTTGCAGGGTTGTTTGAGAGAGACCATCTTCATCCTGCACATCTCACAGATTGATAAACCTTAGGCCATCCACTTGAGGGAAAATTTGTATTGTCCTACAGAACTCTACTCTTGGAGGCCCAACACGTGTCTACAAGAATAAAGTTGTATAGTAGACATCAAGGTACTGCAAACAAACAAGTTCTAAGGCTCCCGTGGTGAAATAACACTTTGGAAAGACCCCCGCCGAATCAACCATTCCACGGCAGTCTCGGGGACTACACCGAGTGATGTCGCTTGAAGCCACGTCGGTATTTTCCCAAAGAAGAAGGGATAATGCAGCACAGCGGTGGTAGGTATTTCCCTCAGATGTGAAACCAAGGTTATCGAACCAGTAGGAGAACCAAGCAACACAACGTAAACACCACATGCACACAAATAACAACTTCTCGCAACCCGACATGTTAAAGGGGTTGTCAATCCCTTCCGGGGTACGACGCCTCAAGATAGGCAAATGGACATGAATAAATTTGTAGTAGATTGATAGATCGAACGCCAAATAAAATAAATAAGAACAAATTGCAGCAAGGTATTTTTGAGTTTTTGGTTTGATAGATCTGAAAATAAATGCAAAGGAAAATAGATCGCGAAGGCAGATAATATGAGAAAGAGACCGGGGGACCGTAGGTTTCACTAGTGGCTTCTCTCGAGAAAAATAGCAAACGATGAGCGAACAAATTACTGTTGGGAAATTGATAGAACTTCAAATAATCATGATGATATCCAGGCAATGATCATTACATAGGCATCACGTCCAAGATTAGTAGACTGACTCCTGCCTGCATCTACTACTATTACTCCACACATCGACCGCTATCCAACATGCATCTAGTATATTAAGTTCATGGAGAAATGGAGTAATGCAATAAGAACGATGACATGATGTAGACAAGATCTATCTATGTAGAGATAGACCCCGGCGTTTTATCCTTAGTAGCAACGATACATACGTGTCGGTTCCCCTTCTGTCACTGGGATCAAGCACCATAAGATCAAACCCACTAGAAAGTACCTCTTCCCTTTGCAAGATAAATAGATCAAGTTGGCCAAACAAAACCCAAATACTGGAGAAGAAATACGAGGCTATAAGTAATCATGCATAAAAGAGATCAAAGAAACTCAAATACTTCCATGGATATAAAAAGATAGATCTGATCATAAAATCAAAGTTTGTCGGATCCCAACAAACACACCGCAAAAGAGTTACATCATATGGATCTCCGAGAGACCATTGTATTGAGAATCAAGAGAGAGAGAGAGAGAGAGGAAGCAATCTAGCTACTATCTATGGACCGAAGGTCTACAAAGAACTACTCACGCATCATCGAAGAGGCACTAATGGAGGTGGTGAACCCCATCCGAGATGGTGCCTAGATTGGACCTGGTGGTTCTAGACTCCGCGGCGGTTGGATGAATATTTCGTCGACTCCCCTAGGGTTTCTGGAATATTGGGGTATTTATAGAGCAAAGAGGCGGTCCAGGGGAGCACCCGAGGTGGGCATAACCCACCAGGGCGCGCCTAGGCCTCCTGGCGTGCCTTGGTGGGTTGTGCTATCCTCAGAGAACCCCCCAGGTGCAGCCAGGGCCCATTATGTTCCTTCTGGTCCATAAAAAATCTTCATAAAGTTGCGTGGCATTTGGACTCCGTTTGATATTGATTTTCTGTGATGTAAAAAAGATGGAAAAAACAGCAACTGGCACTTGGCACTATGCCAATAGGTTAGTACCAGAAAATGATATAAAATGACTATAAAATGAGTATAAAACATCCAAGATTGATAATATAACAGCATGGAACAATCAAAAATTATAGATACATTGGAGATGTATCAGCATCCCCAAGCTTAACTCCTACTCGTCCTCGAGTAGGGAAGTGATAAAACAGAATTTTTGATGTGGAATGCTTCCTAACATGTCATATCGTATTCTTTTCTTCATAGCATGAACATTTGGACATTTTTATATTGTTCAAAGCAATAGTCTAGTTTTGACATGATAATTTAAATACTCAAGCATATCAACAAGCAACCACGTGTTTCAAAATATCAACGCTAAAATAAGTTATCCCTAGCCCATCATGCTCAACCATTGATCCATTCATGAAACAGACTCGCATATTAGCTACACCCAATACTCAAGTACGATCATATTGCCTCCTAGCTGGTGCTTTTATAAAAGAAGATGGAGACTCAAATTCAAAATAAAAATTGCATAAAGTAAAAGAAAGGCCCTTCGCAGAGGGAAGTAGGGATTTGTAGAGGTGCCAGAGCTCAAAGTGAAAAACTTAGAGAGAAAAACATTTTGGGAGGTGTATCCATCCCACCAACGAAAACGACTTAGAGTTCCCAACACTTTCCATGCTTAGATATATCATAGGCGGTTCCCAAACAGAAAATAAAGTTTATTCCTTTTTCCACCATACTTTCACTTTCCATGGCTAGCCGTATCCACGGTTGCCCTCCATACCAACACTTTCCAAGGAATTTATTATTTGACAACATAAAGTAAATTCATTTTTCATTTCGGGACTGGGCATCCCTGGTACCTTTGCCTTACTCTCATGCAATGACAAGTGAATAAACACTCATCGTGAGAATAACACATCTAGCATGGGGAATATTAGCCACCCTCACCACTCCGCGAGCGAAACGAACACACAAAAGAGAAGTTTATTTTGAAAATTAGATATGGCACATGCAAATTTGCTTAGAATGGCAAAAGAATACTGCACATAGGTAGATATAGTGGACTCGTGTGGCAAAACTAGTTTAAAGGTTTTTGGATGCACAAGTAGAGATCATACTTAGTGCAAAATGAAGGCTAGCAAAAGATTGAGAAGCGACCAACCAAGAAATAGATAACCTCATAAGCAAGCATTAAGCATAACTAACACTGAATAATGCACCACAAGTAGGATATAATTTCATTGCATGACTATTTACTTTCGTGCTTGCATAGGGAATCACAAACCTTAACACCAATATTCTTACTAAAGCATAATTACTCATCAAGATGACTCACATATCACATCATCATATCTCAAAACTATTACTAAGAATCAATTATATTTTGTCCAATAATCTTCATGAAAGTTTTATTATATCCTTCTTGAATATCTATCAATTTGGGACTAATTTTCATGTGTTGCTTTTCATAAGCTCAAACAAATATAAGTGAAGATCATGAGCATAATATTTATTTCTCTCAAATTAATTTAAGTGAAGCAAGAGAGAATTTCTTGAAAATTTTACTAACTCTCAAATAAATCTAAGTGAAGCAAGAGAGCATTTCTTCAAAAATACTTAGCACACCATGCTCAAAAAGATGTAAGTGAAGCACTAGAGCAAGTCCATAGCTCATAAAAATTTAAGTGAAGCACAGAGAGCAATTCTAACAAGTCATGGCATAATTTTGGCTCTCTCAAATAGGTGTGTCCAACAAGGGATCAAGACTTAAAACACAAAATAAAACAAACAAAGACTCATATCATACTAGACGCTCCAAGCAAAACACATAGTATGTGACGAATAAAAATATAGCTTTGAGTAAAATACCGATGGTCGTTAGAAGAAAGAGGGGATGCCACTCGGGGGCATCCCCATGCTTAGTTGGTTGCTCATTTTTGGATACTAGCTTGGGATGTCGGGGCATCCCCAAGCTTAGGCTCTTCTACTCCTTATTCATTCATCCATCATAAGATAACCCAAAACTTGAAAACTTCAATCACACAAAACTCAACAAAACCTTCGTGAGATCCGTTAGTATAAGAATAATAAATCACTACTATAAGTGATGTATCAAACCAATTCACATTTTGTTCTTGAATTATATCTACTGTATTCCAACTTTTCTATGGCAAAAACTCATCAAAGAAAAGCATAGAGCCATCAAAATAAGCACACAACGCAAAGAAAACAAAATCTGTCAAAACAGAACAGTTTGTAGCAATCTGACTATTTCGAATAATTCTGTAACTCCAAAAATTCTGAAAAATTAGCACGACCTGAGAAATTTGTATATTGACATACTGCGAGCGGAATGGGTATTTTATCACTCTCTGGTAAAAAGTGATAATTATTTTTGCGAGCGCAAAAGTTTCTAATTTTTCAGCAAGATCAAACAACTATCACCCAAGAAGATTCTAAAGGCTTTACTTGGCACAAACAATAATTAAAACATAAAAAACACAATCATAACAGTAGCATAATTGTGTTAACACTCAAAAACAGGAAGGAAAAATAAATTTTATTCATTGGGTTGCCTCCCAACAAGCGTTATAGTTTTACGCCCTTAGCTAGGCATAAAGCAAGGATCTAATTTTTGTCTTTCGAAGTTTTGGCAACTTTTGTAAGGGTTTTCTCAAACCCGGGCGGCTCTTTACGCTTCCCTAAATTCTCCGGGAAAGAAACCATCTTAAGATGCAAAATGTCCAAATGCTTGTTGCAAAGAGTAATCAGGGTATTCATGTGATTGATACTACCATTGAGGTGTTTAAGGGGTTCATTATATTTCGGTATTCCAACTATATGTTTATGCAGATCACCAAGTTTTTCCAACATTTGGGCTCCCTCAGGGGTAAAATAAAACCCCGTCTTTTGAGGTGGAATTCCCAAAATTCCTTCTAAAATTTCATAGGCAGCATTGGTATCAAGCTCAATGAAATTTCCTTTAGCGACAAAATCTAGAAGTTGTCTATGATGCAAAGCCAATCCTATGTAAAAATTATGAAGCAAAACCCTAGCGTCCCCCTTTAAATTGGAAATACGATACGATTCCATAAGCCTATACCAGACATCTTTCAAATTTTCTCCTTGTCTTTGCTTGAAGTAAAGAAGTTCAAAATATGGTGATAAAGGAGGAGTAGGAACGCTAGCCATCAAGACTACAAAGCAAGAGAATGGCGAACGGAGAAAAAGAGGGGCGAATAAAATGGCAAATTTTTCTGAAGTGGGGTAGAGGAAAATGAGAGACAAATGGTAAATAATGTAAATTGCGAGGAGATGAGATTTCTGATTAGCAACCTGGTATATGTTGAAGATCCTCCCCGGCAACGGTGCCAGAAATGGTGCGTTGACAGGAAACTATCTTGACTTGATCCTCCCCGGCAACGGTGCCAGAAATTCCTTTTGATGTCGCTTGAAGCTACGTCGGTATTTCCCCAAAGAGGAAGGGATGATGCAGCACAGCGGCGGTAGGTATTTCCCTCAGATGTGAAACCAAGGTTATCGAACTAGTAGGAGAACCAAGCAACACAACATAAACAACACATGCACACAAATAACAACTTCTCGCAATCTGACGTGTTAAAGGGGTTGTCAATCCCTTCCGGGGTATGGCGCCACAAGATAGGCAAACTGACGTGAATAAATTTGTAGTAGATTGATAGATCGAACGCCAAATAAAATAAATAAGAATATATTGCAGCAAGGTATTTTTTGGATTTTTGGTTTGATAGATCTGAAAATAAATGCAAAGGGAAATAGATCGCAAAGGCAAATAATATGAGAAAGAGACCGGGGGACCATAGGTTTCACTAGTGGCTTCTCTCGAGAAAAATAGCAAATGGTGGGCGAACAAATTACTGTTGGGCAATTGATAGAACTTCAAATACTCATGACGATATCCAGGCAATGATCATTACAGAGGCATCACGTCCAAGATTAGTAGACCAACTCCTGCCTGCATCTACTACTATTACTCCACACATCGATCGCTATCCAACATGCATCTAGTGTATTAATTTCATGGAGAAACAGAGTAATGCAATAAGAACAATGACATGATGTAGACAAGATCTATCTATGTAGAGATAGACCCCATCATTTTATCCTTAGTAGCAACTATACATACGTCTTAGTTCCTCTTCTGTCACTGGGATCAAGCACCGTAAGATCGAACCCACTACAAAGTACCTCTTCCCTTTGCAAGATAAATAGATCAAGTTGGCCAAACAAAATCCAAATATCAGAGAAGAAATACGAGGCTATAAGCAATCATGCATAAAAGAGATCAAAGAAACTCAAATACTTTCATGGATATAAAAAGATAGATCTGATCATAAACTCAAAGTTCATCGGATCCCAGCAAACACACCGCAAAAGAGTTACATCATTTGGATCTCCAAGTGACCATTCTATTGAGAATCAAGAGAGAGAGAGAGAGAGGGAGAGAGAGGAAGCCATCTAGCTACTAACTACGGACCCAAAGGTCTACAAAGAACTACTCACGCATCATCGGAGAGGCACCAATGGAGGTGGTGAACCCCATCCGACATGGTGTCTAGATTGGATCTGGTGGTTCTGGACTCTACGGCTGCTGGATGAATCTTTCGTCGACTCCCCTATGGTTTCTGGAATATTGGGGTATTTATAGAGCAAAGAGGCAGTCCGAGGGCGGTGGGCACAACCCACCAGGGCGCGCCTGGGCCTCCTGGCGTGCCCTGGTGGGTTCTGCTCTCCTCGAAGCATCCCCCAGGCACAGCCAGGGCCCATTATGTTCCTTCTGGTCCATAAAAAATCTTCGTAAAGTTTCGTGGCATTTGTACTCCATTTGATATTGATTTTCTGTGATGTAAAAAACATGGGAAAACAGCAACTGGCATTTGGCACTATGTCAATAGGTTTGTACCAAAAAATGATATAAATTGACTATAAATGATTATAAAACATCCAAGATTGATAATATAAAAGCATGGAACAATCAAAAATTATAGATACATTGGAGACATATCACCTAGTGGGTGCACTCAGCGTGCCCCCACTGGTCCAAGAGTTCACTCGACACAACTTGGTTGATTCAACTGAAAAAGCTACGAGGCAAAAGAGGACACCCAGTGGGTGAACAGATGCAAGGTGCAAATTCATGATAGATGCACATAAGGTTTCAAAACGCTCATCTACGGACATCTTACGGATAATAAAATAGTAGTTTACAAATAGCATGTCCTAACAGAACAAAGATCAAGCTGAAGATCAGTCAGAAATCAACTTACAACCCCACTTACCTAGACGTTGGTTTGAAGGGCAGAGCAAGCATCATAGGCAGCCTTGCTGGCCTCGTACACCACCTTCATTCAGTCCATCATTAGTCCTGCTTGGCATATGGCTTCCTTAGCAGCGCCTACCTGGTCCTCCGGGACATCATGACTAACAAAAACTGCAGTTGGTGGAATAGACGAGGTAGCCAGGGGAGCTGAAGCCTGGAGTTAAACAAGTCGGAGCAAGGTCTTGAGCAGTCGACACCGAAGGTCGATCAGTCAACATAGGATCAGCAAAAGAAACAGAAGTCCGAATTGGATCTCCGGATTGCTGAGCGACTGGTTCTGGCGCCGAAGTCAAGTGAGACACTTTACTGGTAGGCACCTGATTCGTCCATTTTGCATCATGCTTTTATATCGATATTTATTGCATTATGGGGTGTTATTACACACCATGTCACAATACTTATGCCTATTCTCTCTTGTTTTACAAGGTTAACGCGAAGAGGGAGAATGTCGGCAGCTGGAATTCTGGGCTGGAAAAGGAGAAAATATTAGAGACCTATTCCGCACAACTCCAAAAGTCCTAAAACTCCACGGAAGTCAGTTTCAGAATACATATAAAATATTGGGCGAAGGAAGCACCAGAGGGGGGCTACCACCATCCACAAGGGTGGGGGCGCGCCCCCTGCCTCATGGGCCCCCTGGCAGGCCTCCGGTGCCCATCTTTGGCTATATGAAGTCTTTCACCCTGGAAAAATCATAAGTAAGCTCTCGGGATGAAACTCCGCCGCCACGAGGAGGAACCTTGGCGGAACCAATCTAGGGCTCCGGCGGAGTTGTTCTGCCGGGGAAACATCCCTCCGGGAGGGGGAAATCATCACTATCGTCATCACCATCGATCCTCTCATCGGGAGGGGGTCAATATCCATCAACATCTTCACCAGCACCATCTCATCTCAAGCCCTAGTTCATCTCTTGTATCCAATCTTTGTCTCAAAACCTCAGAGTGGTACCTATGGGTTGCTAGTAGTGTTGATTACTCCTTGTAGTTGATGCTAGTTGGTTTATTTGGTGGAAGATCATATGTTCAGATCCTTTATGCATATTAATACCCCTCTGATTATGAAGATGAATATGATTTGTGAGTATTTGCGTTTGTTCCTGAGGACATGGGAGAAGTCTTGCTATAAGTAGTCATGTGAATTTGGTATTCGTTCGATATTTTGATGAGATGTATGTTGTCTTTCCTCTAGTGGTGTCATGTGAACGTCGACTACATGACACTTCACCATTGTTTGGGCCTAGGGGAAGGCATTGGGAAGTAATAAGTAGATGATGGGTTGCTAGAGTGACAGAATCTTAAACCCTAGTTTATGTGTTGGTTTGTAAGGGGCTGATTTGGATCCATATGTTTCATGCTATGGTTAGGTTTACCTTAATACTTCTTTTGTAGTTGCGGATGCTTGCAAGAGGGGTTAATCATAAGTGGGATGCTTGCAAGAGGGGTTAATCATAAGTGGGATGCTTGTCCAAGGAAGGGTAGTACCCAAGCACCGGTCCACCCACATATTGAATTATCAAAGTACCGAACGCGAATCATATGAACGTGATGAAAACTAGCTTGACGATAATTCCCATGTGTCCTCGGGAGCGTTTTCCTTGATATAAGAGTTTGTCTAGGCTTGTCCTTTGCTACAAAAAGGATTGGGCCATCTTTCTGCACCTTATTTACTTTTATTACTTCTTACCCGTTACAAATTACCTTATCACAAAACTATATGTTACCGATAATTTCAGTGCTTGCAGAGAATACCTTACTGAAAACTACTTATCATTTCCTTCTGCTCCACGTTGGGTTCGACACTCTTACTTATCGAAGGGACTATGATAGATCCCCTATACTTGTGGGTCATCAAGACTGTTTTCTGGCGCCGTTGCCGGGGAGTGAACGCTTTTGGTAAGTGGAATTTGGTAAGGAAAATTTTATATAGTGTGCTGAAATTTACTGTCACTTGTTACTATGGAAGGTAATCCTTTTAGGGGCTTGTTCGGGGTATCTTCACCCCGACCAGTAGAGCAAAGAGTTTCTCCTCAACCTACTAAACCTACTGAAAATGTTTACTTTGAAATTCCTTTGGGTGTGATACAGAAACTGCTAGCTATTCCTTTTACAGGAGATGGAACGTTGCATCCTGATTTGCACCTAATCTATGTGGAGGAAGTTTGTGGATTATTTAAGCTTGCAGGTATGCCTGAGGATGTTATCAAGAAGAAGGTCTTCCCTTTATCTTTGAAGGGAAAGGCATGACATGGTTTAGGCAATGTGATGATATGGGATCATGGAACTACAACCGATTGAAACTGGAATTTCATCAGAAGTTTTATCCTATGCATCTTGTTCATCGTGATCGTAATTATATATATCATTTTTGGCCTCGTGAAGTAGAAAGTATCGCTCAAGCTTGGGGAGGCTTAAGTCAATGTTATATTCATGCCCCAATCATGAGCTCTCAAGAGAAACTATTATTCAAAAAATTTATGCTCGGCTTTCTCTCAATAATCGCTCCATGCTTGATACTTCTTGTACTGGTTCTTTTATGATGAAGACTATTGAATTCGAATGGGATTTATTGGAAAGAATTAGACACAACTCTGAAGATTGGGAACTCGACAAAGGTAAGGAGTCAGGTATAACACCGAAGTTTGATTGTGTTAAATCTTTTATGGATACCGATGCTTTCCGTGAATTTAGCACTAAATATGGATTTGACTTTGAGGTAGTAGCTTCTTTTTGTGAATCCTTTACTACTCATGTTGATCTCCCTAAGGAGAAGTGGATTAAATATCAACCTCCCATTGAAGTAAAAGTAGTTGAACCTATTAAAGTCGAAGAAAAGACTATCGCTTATAATGTTGATCCTATTGTTCCTACTGCTTATAGTGAAAAACCACCTTTCCCTACTAGAATAAAGGATCATGCTAAAGCTTCAACTATGGTTCGTAAGAGTAATACTAGAACACCGACACCCTCTGAGAAAATTAAAGTTGAACCTAGTATTGCTATGGTTAAAGATCTCTTGTCAGATAATATTAATGGGCATGTTATTTACTTCTGTGATGAAGCTGCTAGAATTGCTAGACCCGATACTAAAAATAAACATAGACCTATTGTAGGCATGCATTTATTTATGTTAAAATAGGACATCATTGCTATCATGGCCTATGTGATATGGGTGCTGGTGCTAGTGCAATACCCCATTCTTTATATGAAGAAATTATGCATGATATTGCACCTCCTGAGCTAGAAGGTATTGATGTTGCAATTAAGCTTGCCAATATAAATACTATTTCACTTGCTGGGATTGTTGGAGATGTTGAAGTCTTGTGTGGGAAAGTTAAATATCCTGCCGATTTTCTTCTTCTTGGTTCCCCACAAGATGACTTTTGTCCCATTATATTTGGTAGACCCTTCTTGAATACTGTTAATGCTAAGATAGACTGCAAAAGGATATTGTTTCTGTTGGTTTAGGGGATATGTCTCATGATTTTAATTTTGCTAAATTTCATAGACATCCCCATGATAAAGAATTGCCTAGTAAAGATGAAATTAATGGTCTTGCTTCTATTGTCGTGCCTCCTGATGATCCTTTAGAACAATATTTTCTAGACCATGAAAATGATATGTTTATGAGTGAAAGGAGGGAAATAGATGAAGTATTCTTTAAATAGGGACCTATTTTGAAACACAACTTTCATGTCGAAATTCTAGGGGATCCTCTTCCACCCAAGGGTGATCCTGTGTTTGAGTTTAAACCATTGCCTAATACTCTTAAATATGCTTATCTTGATGAAAATAAGACATATCCTGTTATTATTAGTGCTAACCTTTCATAGCAGGAATAAGAGAAATTATTGAAAACTCTAAAGAAGCACCGTGCTGCTATTGGATATACTCTTGATGGTCTTAAGGGCATTAGTCCCACTCTATGCCAGCACAAAATAAAATTGGAGAAAGATGCTAAACCGGTTGTTGATCACCAACGACGGTTAAATCCTAAGATGAAAGGAGTGGTAAGAACAAAAATACTAAAGCTTCTGGAGGTAGGTATAATTTATCCCGTTGCTGATAGTCAGTGGGTAAGTCCTGTCCATTGTGTCCCTAAGAAGGGAGGTATTACTGTTGTTCCTAATGATAAAGATGAACTGATCCCACAGAGAATTGTTACAGGTTATAGAATGGTAATTGATTTTTGCAAACTAAATAAAGCTACTAAAAAAGATCATTACCCTTTACCTTTTATTAACCAAATGCTAGAAAGATTATCTAAACATACACATTTTTCTTTCTAGATGGTTATTCTGGTTTCTCTCAAATACCTGTGTCAAAAGAGGATCAAGAAAAGACCACTGTTACTTGCCCTTTCGGTACCTTTGCTTATAGACGTATGCCTTTTAGTTTATGTAATGCACCTGCTACCTTTCAAAGATGCATGACTGCTATATTCTCTGACTTTTGTGAAAAGATTTTTGAGGTATTCATGGATGATTTTTCTGTATATGGAACCTCTTTTGATGATTGCTTAAGCAACCTTGATCGAGTTTTGCAGAGATGTGAAGAAACTAATCTTGTCTTGAATTGGGAGAAGTTCCACTTTATGGTTAATAAAGGCATTTTTTTGGGACATAAAATTTCTGAAAGAGGTATTGAAGTTGATAAAGCCAAAGTTGATGCTATTGAAAAGATGATGTGTCCTAAGGACATCAAAGGTATAAGAAGTTGCCTTGGTCATGCTAGTTTTTATAGGAGGTTCATTAAGGACTTCTCAAAAATTGCCAGGCCTCTGGCTAATGTCTTACAAAAAGATATTCCTTTTGTCTTTGATGATGATTGTGCAGAAGCATTTGAAATACTTAAGAAAGCTTTGATTTCTGCACCTATTGTTCATCCACCTGATTGGAATTTACCCTTTGAAATTATGTGTGATTCTAGTGATTATGTTGTAGGTGCTGTTCTAGGACAAAGAGTTGATAAGAAATTAAATGTTATCCAATATGCTAGTAAAACTCTAGACAGTGCCCAGAGAAATTATGCTACTACTGAAAAGGAATTTTTAGCAGTTGTATTTGCTTGTGATAAGTTCAGACCTTATATTGTTGATTCTAAAGTAATTGTTCACACTGTTCATGCTGCTATTAAATATCTTGTGGAAAGGAAAGATGCTAAACCTAGACTTATTAGATGGGTTCTCCTACTACAAGATTTTTTTTGCATATTATCGATAGAAAGGGAGCTGAGAACCCCGTTGCGGACAACTTGTCTAGGTTAGAGAATGTTCTTGATGACCCACTACCTATTGATGATAGCTTTCCTGACAAACAATTAGATGTCATAAATGCTTCTCGTTGTGCTCCATGGTATGTTGATTATGCTAATTACATTGTTGCTAAATTTATACCACCTAGTTTCACATACCAACAAAATAAAAAGTTTTTCTATGATTTAAGACATTACTTCTGGGATGACCCACACCTTTATAAAGGAGTAGATGGGATTATTAAATGTTGTGTACCTGAGCATGAACAGGAATAGATCCTACGCAAGTGTAACTCTGAGGCTTATGGAGGACACCATGCTGGAGATAGAACTGCACACAAGGTATTGTGACCCGGTTTTTATTGGCCTACTCTCTTCGAGGATGCCCGTAAGTTTGTCTTGTCTTGTGATGAATGTCAAAGAATTGGTAATATTAGTAGACGTCAAGAAATTCCTATGAATTATTCACTTGTTATAGAACCATGTGATGTTTGGGACTTCGATTATATGGGACGGTTTCCTTCCTCTAATGGGTATACACATATTTTAGTTGTTGTTGATTACGTTACTAAGTGGGTAGAAGCTATTCAACTAGTAGTGCTAGTCATAACACCTCTATTAAGATGCTTAAAGAAGTTATTTTTCCGAGGTTTGGAGTCCCTAGATATTTAATGACTGATGGTGGTTCACATTTTATTCATGGTGCTTTTCGTAAAATGCTTGCTAAGTGTGATGTTAATCATAGAATTGCATCTCCATGTCATGCACAGTCTAGTGGTCAAGTAGAACTGAGTAATTGAGATCTTAAATTAATTTTGCAAAAGACTGTTAATAGATCTAGAAAGAATTGGTCCAAGAAACTTGATGATGCATTATGGGCCTATAGAACTGCATACAAAAATCCTATGGGTATGTCTCGATATAAAATGGTCTATGGAAAAGCATGCCACTTACCTCTTGAACTAGAACATAAGGCATATTGGGTCATTAAAGAGCTCAATTATGACTTCAAACTTGCGTTATCGAGGAGGTCTATCGTTCCGGTGCTATAAAAATCAACAACTTCGAAGGCACAAATCCAAGGGTGGTGAACGGTCAAAAAATCAAACATTATGTCTCAGGAATCCTATAAATGTTGAAACTAATGTTATTGAAACCGTAACCCCGGAGGAGTATATAAGGGACACTTCCTAGAACATTTCAGCCTCCGAAAAGGAAGAGGCATGTGGTACGGTAAGTAAACCGACTCCAAAACAGTTCTAATAGCAATTTTTCTCCATTTTGGAATATTTAAGAAAATAGGAAAATAAGAAGCAGTTCGGCAAGGACACAAGGCATCCACGAGGGTGGAGGGCGTGCCCAACCCGCTGGGCGCGCCCCCTGCCTCGTGGGCACCTTGTGTGCCCTCCGGACTCCATTTTCTTGCACGATACTTCTTTTGGTCGGTAAAAATTTGACACGTCTCCAACATATCTATAATTTTGGATTGTTCCATGCTATTATATTATCAACCTTGGATGTTTTATATGCATTTATATGAAATTTTATATGATTTTTGGGACTAACCTATTAACCTAGAGCCCAGTGCCGGCTTCTGTTTTTTCCTTGTTTTTGAGTATCGCGGAAAAGGAAAACCAAACGGAGTCCAATTGCCCTGAAATTTCACGAAGATCATTTTTTGACCATAAGAAGCCCACAGGGTATTGGAGATGGGCCAGAAGATTCCCGAGGCACCCACGAGGGTGGGGGCGCGTCCTACCCCCATGGGCGCGCCCCCTACCTCGTGGCTGCCTCGGGGACCCCCCTGACTTGTTCCCGACTCCAACACCTCTTATATAACATGAAACTTCTAGAAAGAAACCTAGATCGGGAATTCTGCCGCCGCAAGCCTCTGTAGCCACGAAAAACCAATCTAGACCCGTTCCGGCACCCTGCTGGAGGGGGGAATCCCTATCTGGTGGCCATCTTCATCATCCCGGCGCTCTCCATGACGAGGAGGGAGTAGTTCACCCTCGGGGCTGAGGATATGTACCAGTAGCTATGTGTTTGATCTCTCTCTCTCTCTCGTGTTCTTGATTCGGCACGATCTTGATGTATCGCAAGCTTTGCTATTATAGTTGGATCTTATGATGTTTCTCCCCCTCTACTTTCTTGTAATGGATTGAGTTTTCCCTTTGAAGTTATCTTATTGGATTGAGTCTTTAAGGATTTGAGAACACTTTATGTATGTCTTGCATGTGCTTATCTGTGGTGACAATGGGATATCACGTGATCCACTTGATGTATGTTTTGGTGATCAACTTGCGAGTTCCGTGACCTTGTGAACTTATGCATAGGGGTTGGCACATGTTTTCGTCTTGACTCTTCGGTAGAAACTTTGGGGCACTCTTTGAAGCTCTTTGTGTTGGTTGAATAGATGAATCTGAATTGTGTGATGCATATCGTATAATCATACCCAGGGATACTTGAGGTACATTGGAGTATCTAGGTGACATTAGGGTTTTGGTTGATTTGTGTCTTAAGGTGTTATTCTAGTACGAACTCTAGGATAGATTGAACGGAAAGAATAGCTTCGTGTTATTTTACTACAGACTCTTGAATAGATTGATCAGAAAGGATAACTTTGAGGTGGTTTTGTACCCTACAATAATCTCTTCGTTTGTTCTCCGCCATTAGTGACTTTGGAGTGACTCTTTGTTGCATGTTGAGGGATTTTTATATTGTCCAATTATGTTATTATTGTTGAGACAACTTGCACTAGTGAAAGTATGAACCCTAGGCCTTGTTTCCTAGCATTGCAATACTGTTTACGCTCACTTTTACCACTTGCACCTTGCTGTTTTTATATTTTTAGATTACAAAAACCTATATCTACCATCCATATTGCACTTGTATCACCATCTCTTCGCCGAACTAGAGCACCTATACAATTTACCATTGTATTGGGTATGTTGGGGACACAAGAGACTCTTTGTTATTTGGTTGCAGGGTTGTTTGAGAGAGACCATGTTCATCCTACGCCTCCCACGGATTGATAAACATTAAGGTTGCCTCATATGCTTCATCTTTTTAATGTCTTTCATGAAAATAAGGATTCCGATAATTGTGCCAAAGTGTTAGAAGAAGAATGTAGTAAAATGTTTGGCACTAAATCTTTGGATGATGAGCATGATTGCAATATTGTTAGTATGAATTCTTTGAATATCCATGATGCTAATGATATGCAAAGCCACAAGCTTGGGGATGCTATGTTTGATGAAGATGATATTTTTTGTCCCCCAAGTTTTGATGAGCAAATTTATTTTGATGATAGCATGCCTCCTATTTATGATGATTATATTGATGGAAGTGGGCTTGGAAGAGTGTAAATTTTAGTAAGTAATGATCCCACTATTTTGGAGGGTGTTGAATCTTATTTTGATAATTATGAAAGTGGGTTTGGAGAGGTCATGACTTTAGTTAATGTTAATCCCACTATTTTGGAAGAGTGTCAACTTTGCATACATGTGGATCGTGTTAAGAATATGTTTTGTGATAGCTATATTTTTGAATTTGCTTATGATACTACATGTAATTATTATGAGGGAGGAACATATGCTTGTAGGAATTGCAATAATATCAAGTTTCCTCTCTATGTGTTGAAAATCTTGAAGATTTGCTTGTTTTACCTTCCTATGCAAGTTGATTCTTGTTCCCACAAGTTGTTTGCTCACAAAATCCTATGCATAGGAAGTGGGTTAGACTTAAATGTGCTAGTCATATTCTTCATGATGCTCTCTTTATGTTTCAATTCTTATCTTTTATGTGAGCATCATTGAAATCATCATGCCTAGCTAGGGGCGTTAAACGTTAGCGCTTGTTGGGAGGCAACCCATTTTTTTATTTTTGTTCCTTGATTTTTGTTCCTGTTTAGTAATAAATATTTCATCTAGCATCTGTTTATATGTGGTTTTATGTTTTAATTAGTGTTTGTGCCAAGTAGAACCTGTGGGAAGACTTGGGTGAAGTCTTTGCGATCTTGTTGTAAAAAACAGAAACTTTTGCGCTCACGAGATTATCTGCCATTTTTTACTGGAGAGTACGATTAGGTTGATTCTTTTTGAAGATGATTAATAGACAAATTCCTCAGGTCCAGAAGTTTATTTCAGAATTTTTGGAGTGACATAAGTATTCGAATGATACAGATTGCTATAGACTGTTCTATTTTTGACAGATTCTGTTTTTTATGTGTTGTTTGCTTATTTTGATGAATCTATGAGTAGTATCGGAGGGTATGAACCATAGAGAAGTTCGAATACAGTATATATTACACCAATATGAATTTAGAATGAGTTCACAACAGTACCTATGTGGCGATTTATTTTCTTATACTAACGGAGCTTACGAGTTTTCTGTTAAGTTTTGTGTTGTGAAGTTTTCAAGTTTTGGGTAAAGATTCGATGGACTATGGAATAAGGAGTGGAAAGAGCCTAAGATTGGGGGTTCCCGAGGAACCCCAAGGTAATATTCAAGTAAAACCAAGAGCCTAAGCTTGGGGATGCCCCGGATGGCATCCCCTCTTAAGTCTTCGTTCATCGGTAACTTTACTTGGAGCTATATTTTTTTCACCACATGATATGTGTTTTGCTTGGATCGTCATTTTATTTTTCTTATGTTTTGCTTGTTGTTTGAATAAAATACCAAGATATGAATTATTAAATGTTAGAGAGTCTTCACATAGTTGCATAATTATCCGACTACTCATTGATCTTCACGTATATCTTTCGGAGTAGTTTGTCATTTGCTCTAGTGCTTCACTTATATCCTTTTAGAGCACGGTGGTGGTTTTATTTTGAAGAAATATATGAACTCTCGTGATTCACTTATATTATTTTGAGAGTCTTTAGAACAGCATGGTAATTTGCTTTGGTTATGAATTTAGTCCTAATATGATAGGCATCCAAGAGGGATATAATAAAAACTTTCATGTAGAGTGCATTGAATACTATGAGAAGTTTGATACTTGATAATTGTTTTGATATATAAAGATGGTGATATTAGTGTCGTGCTAGTTGAGTAATTGTGAATTTGAGAAATACTTGTGTTGAGGTTTGCAAGTCCCGTAGCATGCACGTATGGTAACTGTTGTGTGACAAATTTGAAGCATGAGGTGTTTCTTTGATTGCCTTCCTTATGAGTGGCGGTCGGGGACGAGCGATGGTCTTTTCCTACCAATCTATCCCCCTAGGAGCATGCATGTAATGCTTGGTTTTTTATGACTTGTAGATTTTTGCAATAAGTATGTGAGTTCTTTATGACTAATGTTGAGTCCATGGATTATATGCATTCTCACCCTTCCATCATTGCTAGCCTCCTCAGTACTGTGCATTGCCCTTTCTCACCTCGAGAGTTGGTGCAAACTTCGCTGGTGCATCCAAACCCCGTGATATGATACGCTCTATCACACATAAACCTCCCTATATCTTCCTCAAAACAGCCACCATACCTACCTATTATGGCATTTCCATGGCCATTCCGAGATATATTGCCATGCAACTTTCCACCGTTCCGTTCATCATGACACACATCATCATTGTCATATTGCCTTGCATGATCATGTAGTTGACATCATATTTGTGGCAAAGCCACCATGCATAATTTATCATGCATGTCACTCTTGATTCATTGCCCATCCCGGTACACCGCCGGAGGCATTCATATAGAGTCATACTTTGTTCTAGTATCAAGTTGTAATCATTGAGTTGTAAATAAATAGAAGTGTGATGATCATCATTAATAGAGCATTTTCCCAAATAAAAAAAGAAAAAGAAAAAAGGGGGAAGGCCAAATAAAAAAAGAAAGTCCCAAAAAAGAGACAATGCTACTATCCTTTTTTCCACACTTGTGCTTTAGAGTAGCACCATGATCTTCATGATAGAGAGTCTCTTATGTTGTCACTTTCATATACTAAGTGGGAATTTTTCATTATAGAGCTTGGCTTGTATATTCCAATACGGGCTTCCTCAAATGCCCTAGGTCTTCGTGAGCAAGTAAGTTGGATGCAAACCCACTTAGTTTATTTTTGTTGAGCTTTCATACATTTATAGCTCTAGTGCATCTTTTGCATGGCAATCCCTACTCCTCGCATTGACATCAATTGATAGGCATCTCCATAGCCCGTTGATTAGCCAAGTCAATGTGAGACTTTCTCCTTTTTTGTCTTCTCCACACAACCCCCATCATTATATTCTATTCCACCCATAGTGCTATGTCCATGGCTCACGCTCATGTATTGCGTGAAAGTTGAAAAAAGTTTGAGATTACTAAAGTATGAAACAATTGCTTGGCTTGTCATCGGGGTTGTGCATGATGGGAGCATTTTTGTGTGACGAAAATGAAGCATAGCCGAACTATATGATTTTGTAGGGATAAGCTTTCTTTGGCCATGTTACTTTGAGAAGACATGACTGCTTAGTTAGTATGCTTGAAGTATTATTATTTTTATGTCAATATTAAACTTTTGTATTTAATCTTATGGATCTGAATATTCTTGCCACAATAAATAGGGTTACATAGATAAATATGTTAGGTAGCATTCCACATCAAAAATTCTGTTTTTAGCATTTACCTACTCCAGGACGAGCAGGAATTAAGCTTGGGGATGCTTGATACGTCTCCAACGTATCTATAATTTTTGATTGTTCCATGCTATTATAATATCAACCTTGGATGTTTTATATGCATTTATATGCTATTTTATATGATTTTTGGGACTAAACTATTAACCTAGAGCCTAGTGCTAGTTTTTGTTTTCCCCTTGTTTTTGTGTATCGCAGAAAAGGAAAACCAAACGGAGTCCAATTGACCTGAAATTTCACGGAGATCATTTTTGGACCAGAAGAAGCCCACAGAATATCGGAGATGGGCTAGAAGAGTCCCGAGGCACCCACGAGGGTGGGGCGCGTCCTACCCCCCTGGGCGCGCCCCTACCTCGTGGCTGCCTCGGGGACCCCCTGACTTGTTCCTGACTCCAACACCTCTTATATAACCTGAAACTTCCAGAAAGGAACCTAGATCGGGAGTTCCGCCGCCGCAAGCCTCTATAGCCACCGAAAACCAATCTAAACCCGTTCTGGCACCCTGCCGGAGGAGGAATCCCTCTCCGGTGGCCATCTTCATCATCCCGGCGCTCTCCATGACGAGGAGGGAGTAGTTCACCCTCGGGGCTGAGGGTATGTACTAGTAGCTATGTGTTTGATCTCTCTCTCTCGTGTTCTTGATTCGGCACAATCTTGATGTATCGCGAGCTTTGCTATTATAGTTGGATCTTATGTTGTTTCTCCCCCTCTACTCTCTTGTAATGGATTGGGTTTTCCCTTTGAAGTTATCTTATCGGATTGAGTCTTTAAGGATTTGAGAACACTTGATGTATGTCTTGCATGTGCTTTTCTGTGGTGACAATGGGATATCACGTGATCCACTTGATGTATGTTTTGGTGATCAACTTGCGAGTTCCGTGACCTTGTGAACTTATGCAGGTGTTGGCACACGTTTTCGTCTTGACTCTCCGATAGAAACTTTGGGGCACTCTTTGAAGTTCTTTGTGTTGGTTGAATAGATGAATCTGAGTTTGTGTGATGCATATCGTATAATCATACCCACGGATACTTGAGGTGACATTGGAGTATCTAGGTGACATTAGGGTTTTGGTTGATTTGTGTCTTAAGGTGTAATTCTAGTACGGACTCTAGGATAGATTTAATGGAAAGAATAGCTTCGTGTTATTTTACTACAGACTCTTGAATAGATTCATCAGAAAGGATAACTTTGAGGTGGTTTCGTACCCTACAATAATCTCTTCGTTTGTTCTCTGCTATTAGTGACTTTGGGGTGACTCTTTGTTGCATGTTGAGAGATTTTTATATGATCCAATTATGTTATTATTGTTGAGACAACTTGCACTAGTGAAAGAATGAACCCTAGGCCTTGTTTCCTAGCATTGCAATACTGTTTACGCTCAGTTTTACCACTTGCTACCTTGCTGTTTTTTATATTTTCAGATTACAAAAACCTATATCTACCATCCATATTGCACTTGTATCACCATCTCTTCGGCGAACTAGTGCACCTATACAATTTACCATTGTATTGGGTGTGTTGGGGACACAAGAGACTCTTTGTTATTTGGTTGCAGGGTTGTTTGAGAGAGACCATCTTCATCCTACGCCTCCCATGGATTGATAAACCTTAGGTCATCCACTTGAGGGAAATTTGTTGTTGTCCTACAAACCTCTGCACTTGGAGGCCCAACAACGTCTACAAGAAGAAGGTTGTGTAGTAGACATCAAAATTCATTATATAATCTCCCGAAGGTTTTGACCACCGTACCATGCAAATATCTCATGTCTTTGTTTCGAGCTGTTCTGCTGCAGATTTGGATCAAGATGTCTTCTCAAGAGTCAGTCAGGGAGAGTCGGGTGTCTCATCCGACACTGGGACCAGGAGCAAACAATGATGCTGACCACTTTGGGCCATCAACGGAGGAAGAGATGGAGGCCAACTTGAAAAGGATAGATGCCATGGAAGAGGATCTAGAGCTATGCAGCATCCATGGGTGAAAGGAGCTTTAGCCGTCACGGGCAAGCTCCGTAAGGAAATAATGGACCTCAAGCAGCAAGTCAATAAGCTCGAGGAAGAGAATCATATATTGAAGGGCATCATCGCCAAGAATATCACATCACCACCTCTGAAGAAAGAGGCATAAATATATGGGTATGGGCACTCCCCTTGGCAACTGCCAAGCTTGGGGGAGTGCCCCGGTATCGTATCACCATCACACTTTTATCTTTATCGTTTTTCTAGTTCGATCCTTTTGGTAATATCTTGATCTAGTAGAATAAAGTTTTAGTATGATCTAGTTTTGAGTTTTGCTTTATGATCCTTCTATGTAATCGAGTCCGTGAGCTATATTTATAATAAAGATTAGTTTTGAGTCAAGGGCTTGGTTATCTTGCTATGATCTTGAGGGAATAAAAATAAAAGAGAGGATAAAGAATAAAAAGAAATAAAGAGATCATATGGATCTTATGGAGAGTAATGACTTCACATATAAAGAGTATGATGAATAAAAGTTGTTGAGAGTTGACAAACATAGTTTTGGTCATCGTTGTAATTAATAGGAAGTAATAAATAAAGAGAGGTTTCCACATATAAATATACTATCTTGGACATCTTTTATGATTGTGAGCACTCATTAAAATATGACATGCTAAAAAGTTGATGTTGGACAAGGAAGACAACGTAATGGGTTATGTTTTCTTATATCCGAAATAAAGTATATTTTCATGGATCATCAAACATGTTGAGCTTGCCTTTCCCCCTCATGCTAGCCGAATTCTTTGCACCAAGTAGAGATACTACTTGTGCTTCCAAATATCCATAAAACCCGGTTTTGCCAGGAGACTCCACCATATCTACCTATGGATTGAGTAAGATCCTTCAAGTAAGTTATCATGTTGCAGGCAATAAAAATTGCTCTCTAAATATGTATGATTTATTAGTGTGGAGAAAATAAGCTTTATACGATCTTGTGATGTGGAAGCAATAAAAGTGACTGACTACATAATAAAGGTCCATATCACAAGTGGCAATATAAAGTGACGTTATTTCGCATTAAGATTTTGTGCATCCAACCATAAAGCACATGAAAACCTCTGCTTCCCTCTGCGAAGGGCCTATCTTTTATTCTTCTCTTATACTTCATACAAGAGTGATGGTGATCTTCACCTTTCCTTTTTACATTTTATCCTTTGGCAAGCACGATGTGTTGGAAAGATCCTGATATATATAGCTAATTGGATGTGAGTTTTCATGAACTATTATTGTCGACATTACCCTTGAGGTAAAAGGTTGGGAGGCAAAACTATAAGCCCCTATCTTTCTCTATGTCCGATTAAAACTTCATACCCATAAGTATTGCGTGAGTGTTAGCAATAGTGAAAGACTAAATGATAGTTGAGTATGTGAACTTGCAAAAAAGCTCTTATATTGACTCTTTCCGATATTATGATAAATTGCAATTGCTTCAGTGACTGAGATTATAGTTTGCTAGTTTTCAATGAAGTTTCTGATTCATACTTGAAATTGTGAATGAATTGTTACTTTAGCATAAGAAATCATATGACAATATATACATATGTTGACGTTCTAAGAATGATCATGATGCCCTCATGTTCGTATTTTATTTTATCGACACCTCTATATCTAAACTTGTGGACATATTTTGTGATATCGGCTTTCGCTTGAGGACAAGCGAGGTCTAAGCTTGGGGGAGTTGATACGTCCATTTTGCATGATGCTTTTATATCGATATTTATTTCATTATAGGATGTTATTACACATTATGTCACAATATTTATGCCTATTCTCTCTTATTTTACAAGGTTTACACGAAGAGAGAGAATGCCGGCAGCTGGAATTCTGGGCTGGAAAAGGAGCAAATATTAGAGACCTATTCTGCACAGCTCCAGAAGTCCTGAAACTCTACGAAAGTCAGTTTTAGAATATATAAAAAATATTAGGCGAAGGAAGCACCAGAGGGGGCCACCCACCATCCAGGAGGGTGGGGGCGCCCTACCCCCTAGGTGCGCCCCCTACCTTGTGGGCCTCCTGGCAGGCCTCCGATGCCCATATTTGGCTATATGAAGTCTTTCGCCCTGGAAAAAATCATAAGCAAGCTCTCAGGACGAAACTTCGCCGCCACGAGGCGGAACCTTGGCGGAACCAATCTAGGCCTCCGGCGGAGCTGTTCTGCCGAGGAACCATCCCTCCGGGAGGGGAAAATCATCACCATCGTCATTACCATCGATCCTCTCATCGGGAGGGAGTCAATCTCCATCAACATCTTCACCAACACCATCTCATTTAAAACCCTAGTTCATCTCTTGTATCCAATCTTTGTCTCAAAACCTCAGATTGGTACATGTGGGTTGCTAGTAGTGTTGATTACTCCTTGTAGTTGATGCTAGTTGGTTTACTTGGTGGAAGATCATATGTTCAGATCCTTTAGGCATATTAATACCCCTCTGATTATGAACATGTATATGATTTGTGAGTAGTTACGTTTGTTCCTGAGGACATGGGAGAAGTCTTGCTATAAGTAGTCATGTGAATTTGGTATTCGTTCGATATTTTGATGAGATGTATGTTGTCTTTCCTCTAGTGGTGTCATGTGAACGTCGACTACATGACACTTCACCATTGTTTGGGCCTAGGGGAGGGCATTGGGAAGTAATAAGTAGATGATGGGTTGCTAGAGTGACAGAAGCTTAAACCCTAGTTTATGCGTTGGTTCGTAAGGGGCTGATTTGGATCCATATATTTCATGTTATGGTTAGGTTTACCTTAATACTTCTTTTGTAGTTGCGGATGCTTGCAAGAGGGGTTAATCATAAGTGGGATGCTTGTCCAAGGAAGGGCAGTTGGTCTACCCACATATCAAATTATCAAAGTACCGAACGCGAATCATACGAACGTGATGAAAACTAGCTTGACGATAATTCCCATGTGTCCTCGGGAGCGTTTTCCTTTATATAAGAGTTTGTCCAGGCTTGTCCTTTGCTACAAAAAGGATTGGGCCATCTTGCTGCACCTTATTTACTTTTATTACTTGTTACCCGTTACAAATTACCTTATCACAAAACTATCTGTTACCGATAATTTCAGTGCTTGCAGAGAATACCTTACTAAAAACTGCTTATCATTTCCTTTTGCTCCTCGTTGGGTTCGACACTCTTACTTACCGAAAGGACTACAATAGATCCCTTGTACTTGTGGGTCATCAGCACATTCTTGCTCAAAGTCCTGCTCCTTCTCCATGTGTTCTTCTGAGGCGCATCTTCATGGTCATCGTCGTCTAGAAGTTCAATAACATTTGGTGGCGCTACAAAACACTCGACCGTAAGAATTTAGTCGACTGACAGGACAACTAGCAAAGTAAGATCATGGTTGTGGAGCTATACCTGCCCGAGAAGCGGACACATCTGCAGTTTCCTCGTCATCATGCTCCTTGTCGATATCCATGGATGTCCCAGAAGTAGCATCACTGAAAGTTCCAAAACTCACTCGGTCAAACAACCGGATGAGTCAACAATAACATAGAAGATGAAGAGAAGAAGCAAATACTTACACAGAAGCAACAGGGACATCCACCTTGATCTTGGGCAGGGCCTTCCGAGGATTTGTTGTGACAACCTTGGGCTGCTTAGCGGCCTTCTCCGACGGTTCTGGAGTCAAAGTCCGAGTGCGCTCTGGCACTTGTGTGCTTGATGGAGCTGCCTTGCCACACCCACCTGCAGGGTCTTGGGATTGTTTGGATCTACGTTTTGAGCGGGGCGGCGAGTCGACCTCCTCGCTGCTGCCCGAGTCGTCACTATCATCTTCACTGTCATCTCCGGATTGCCAGTCGGTGCTTTTGTCTACGCTCTCCTCTCACTCCTGGAGTTGTTCCCCGTTTGGCATCGAGTACATCTTGGTGTAAATAGGCGCAAGTCAACAAGAGTCAATGGAATTCAAGAGCAATTGCAGATCGAAAGAAGAAAGCACTCGGTATTTTGATCATGACCTCTTCCGGCTCGTGGTTGGTGTCAAATGGCCGAACTCTCCTGGACCCCCTGGGGTTATCCTTGTTTCCGGTGATGCTTCCCAGCCATTGAGCCACCATCTCCTCGGTGACTTCCTCTGGGTGGACCCGAGCGGTGTCTCCAGGGCCTGAGTACATCCACATCAGGTGGTCTCTGGCTTGGAGAGGCTGGATGCGTCGACTGAGGAACACTTCCAACAGATCCATGCCAGTCACACCCTCCCAGACTAAGTTGACAACCTGGTCAACTAAAAGAGACACCTCGCCTTTCTCCTCTGGGGTCACAGTTAATGAAGAAGGTTGGCGAAGTCGCTCCATAGTGAAAGGGAGGAGACCGGTCGACTGACCAGGAGTCAGGACGTCTTTGCAGTAGAACAAGGTCGACTACCATCCCAGTACTAACTCGGGAAGGGTTATGGAAGGAAAAGTGCTCCTACCCCTAGTTTGAATTCCTAAACCCCCACACATCTGGATCACATGCGTCTTCTCATCAGTCGGATGTGCCTTCTTCACTGACTGAGAGCGGCAAGTGAATTTGTGTTTGAACAGACCCTGGTGTGGTTGACAGCCCAAGAATTTTTCACACAACGAGATGAAAGCATCAAGATACGTGGTTGTGTTTGGGGGGAAATAATGAATCTGAGCACCGAAAAAGTTCAGGAAACCCCTAAAGAATGGATGCGGAGGAAGAGAAAGACCTCGGTTGACATGTGTGCTGAGGAGGACACGCTCACCCTCGCGCGGCTGGGGCTCAGATTCCCCCTCCGGCAACCTCCAAGATTTGTCAGCAATCATACCATCCTCAACGAGCCTCTCCAGATCTTCCCGATCGATGGTGGAGCGGATCTAGTCCCGCTAGATCCAACTAGGTGGCATACCGGACCGCGACGACGTCCCCTGAGCCGTCTTCTTGCCTTTCTCTGTCACCATCACCTTCTTCGCGCGCTCCAAGGCCGTTGTCTTGTCCTTCACTATTGCGGCAAAGTGCGCATGGGCTAAGCGGAGATGTCGAGAGCAGAGGAGAGCACGGTGGGGAAGCAGAGGAAGGAGAGAGAATGAGGCGTACTATACTTTGCATCGGCTTCGATGCCTTTTATGGGTCTACTGCCGAGCGGCTGACCTGTGGGCCCGAGCAATCCTGTCATATCCCGCAACAGTCGCTCACCCGATACGTGGTGAAAAGGCGGCATGAAGATCGAGGCGCCTCTGTCTACCCGCTCCGATTGCCGCAGCATGCTCCGTCCCGCGTGCTTCTCCAAAATTTCGAATCCCGTGAGATCCGGGAACCGCAAAGCAACCAATCACGCCGAAGATTTTGCACCATGACAACGCTCGAAGATTATCAGCATAATTCACTCGACGACCTCTAAATTGATCAAGGCGGCTGAAACAAGGTTGAAGCTTCAGCATGATTTTCAGACTCCAACGAAATACCTCCAAAGCGTGGGATCAAGTCGGAACCAACTTCATCCCTTTTTCATTCGGACCTCAATCCATTTGGGGGCTAATGACGATGACATGTACCTAGGGTAGGGTCATAGGCCTGACCTAGACGCCCTACCAAGGACACTGCCCTAGAGTCAAAGACATTCAAAGTAGAACTGAAGATACCGACTAAAATCACCTTGGACTGTAGTCCACTCGACCATGTGAACCACTCGGATATCACAATTCCACTCGACCAAGATAGAGTCATTCGACCATACGAAGAATCACTTGGAGTACAAAAGATCTAAAGTCACTCAAGATGGCAACGGTCAGGCATTCACTCCGTAGTTTTAAAGGTCATTTATAGTCCTTTATAGCTGGCCTTACCAGTAACGCCATCTCTTAACATACATTGAACCTCGTGTAACTGAGGGCTGGAGGGGCCTGGCGCACTCTATATAAGCCACCATCCTCCTCTGGGAGAAGGGTTCGCACCCCCTGTAACTTTCACGCATAATCCAGTCGACCAAGCCTCCGGGCACCGAGACGTAGGGCTATTACTTCTTTTGAGAAGAGCCTGAACTCGTAAATCTTGCGTACACAACCTTGTCGTGGCTAGGGCCTTGCCTCCTCCTACGTACCCCCTATTCTTACTGTTAGACTTGCTCCAACGACACTTTTGACAGTATCTCCTGGACCTATTGATGTCTACTACACAACCTTCTTCTTGTAGACATTGTTGGGCCTCCAAGTGCAGAGGTTTGTAGGAAAGTAGCAAATTTCCCTCAAGTGGATGACCTAAGGTTTATCAATCCGTAGGAGGCGTAGGATGAAGATGGTCTCTCTCAAGCAACCCTGCAACCAAATAACAAAGAGTCTCTTGTGTCCCCGACACACCCAATACAATGGTAAATTGTATAGGTGCACTAGTTCGGCGAAGAGATGGTGATACAAGTGGTATATGGATAGTAGATAAAGGTATTTGTAATCTAAAATTATAAAAACAGCAAGGTAACTAATGATAAAATTGAGCATAAACGGTATTGCAATGCATGGAAATAAGGCCTAGGGTTCATACTTTCACTAGTGTAAGTTCCCTCAACAATGATAACATAATTGGATCACATAACCATCCCTCAACATGCAACAAAGAGTCACTCCAAAGTCACTAATAGCGAAGAACGAACGAAGAGATTATGGTAGGGTACGAAACCACCTCAAAGTTATTCTTTCCAATCAATCCGTTGAGCTATTCCTATAAGTGTCACAAACAGCACTAGAGTTCGTACTAGAATAACACCTTAACACAAATCAACCAAAACCCTAATGTCACCTAGATACTCCAATGTCACCTCAAGTATCTGTGGGCATGATTATACGATATGCATCACACAATCTTAGATTCATCTATTCAACCAACACAAAGGACCTCAAAGAGTGCCCCAAAGTTTCTACCGGAGAATCACGACGAAAACATGTGCCAACCCCTATGAATAGGTTCATGGGCGGAACCTGCAGGTTGATCACCAAAACATACATCAAGTGAATCACGTGGTATCCCATTGTCACCACAGATACGCACGGCAAGACATACATCAAGTGTTCTCAAATCTATAAAGACTCAATCCGATAAGATAACTTCAAAGGGAAAACTCAATTCATTACAAGAGAGTAGAGGGGGAGGAGAAACATAAGATCCAACTATAATAGCAAAGCTCGCAATACATCAAGATCGTATCACCTCAAGAACACGAGAGAGAGAGAGAGAGAGAGAGAGATCAAACACATAGCTACTGGTACATACCCTCAGCCCCGAGGGAGGACTACTCCCTCCTCGTCATGGAGAGCACCCGGATGATGAAGATGGCCACCGGAGAGGGATTGCCCCCTCCGTCAGGGTGCTGGAACAGGTCTAGATTGGCTTTCGGTGGCTACGGAGGCTTCTAGTGGCGGAACTCCCGATCTATTGTCTGTCCTGGAAGTTTTAGGGTACGTGAGTATATATGGGTGCAGGAAGTACGTCGGTGGAGCTTCGGGGGCCCCACGAGGCAGGGGCGCACCCTAGGGGGGCGCCCCCCACCCTCATGAGCACCTCCCTTATCTCCTGACGTGGGTCCAAGTCCATCCGGTAGCTTTCCTTCCAAAAACAACTTCTCTAGTTGATTTCGTTCGTTTCGACTCCGTTTGATATTCCTTTTCTTCGAAACATTGAAATAGGCAAAAAAAACCAGCAAATCTGGGCTCGGCCTCCGGTTAATAGGTTAGTCCCAAAAATAATATAAAAGTGGATAATAAAGCCCAATATTGCCCAAAACAGTAGATAACATAGCATGGAGCAATCAAAAATTATAGATACGTTGGAGACGTATCAAGCATCCCCAAGCTTAATTCCTGCTCGTCCTTGAGTAGGTAAATGATAAAAATAGAATTTTTGATGTGGAGTGCTACTTGGCATAATTTCAATGTGATTCTTCTTAATTGTGGCATGAATATTCAGATCCATAAGATTCAAGACAAAAGTTCATATTGACATAAAAATGATAATACTTCAAGCATACTAACTAAGCAATTATGTCTTCTCAAAATAACACGGCCAAAGAAAGTTCATCCCTACAAAATCATATAGTTCAGTCATGTTTCATTTTCGTCACACAAGAATGCTCTCATCATGCACAACCCTCATGACAAGCCAAGCAATTGTTTCATACTTTAGTAATCTCAAACCTATAAACTTTCACGCAGTATATGAGCGCGAGCCATGGACATAGCACTATGGGTGGAATAGAATATAATGAAGGGGGGTTATGTGGAGAAGACAAAAAAGGAGAAAGTCTCACATCAACGAGGCTAATCAATGGGCTATGGAGATGCCCACTGATTGATGTTAATGCAAGGAGTAGGGATTGCCATGCAATGGATGCACTAGAGCTATAAATGTATGAAAGCTCGACAAAAGAAACTATGTGGGTGTGCATCCAACTTGCTTGCTCACGAAGACCTAGGGCACTTGAGGAGGCCCATTGTTGGAATATACAAGCCAAGCTCTATAATGAAAACTTCCCACTAGTATATGAAAGTGACAAAACAAGAGACTCTCTATCATAAAGATCATGGTGCTACTTTGAAGCACAAGTGTGGAAAAGGATAGTAGCATTGTCCCTTCTCTCTTTTTCTCTCATTTTTTTATTTGGCCTTTTCTTTTTTATGGCCTTTCTCTTTTTTGGGGGGCCTTCTATTTTTTTATGGCCTTTCTCTTCTTCTTTTTTTATTCCTCACTTGGGACAATGCTCTAATAATGATGATCATCACACTTCTTTTTATTTACAACTCAATGATTACAACTCGATACTAGAACAAAGATGACTCTATATGAATGCCTCCGGCGGTGTACCGGGATATGCAATGAACCAAGAGTGACATGTATGAAAGAATTATGAATGGTGGCTTTGCCACAAATACAATGTCAACTACATGATCATGCAAAGCAATATGACAATGATGATGCGTGTCATAATAAACGGAATGGTGGAAAGTTGCATGGCAATATATCTCAGAATGGCTATGGAAATGCCATAATCGGTAGGTATGGTGGCTGTTTTGGGGAAGATATAAGGAGGTTTACGTGTGACAGAGCGTATCATATCACGGGGTTTGGATGCACCGACGAAGTTTGCACCAACTTTCAATGTGAGAAAGGGCAATGCACGGTACCGAAGAGGCTAGCAATGATGGAAGGGTGAGAGTGCGTATAATCCATGGACTCAACATTAGTCATAAAGAACTCACATACTTATTGCAAAAATCTACCAGCCATCAAAAACCTCGGCACTACGCGCATGCTCCTAGGGGGTAGATTGGTAGGAAAAGACCATCGCTCGTTCCCGACCGCCACTCATAAGGAGGACAATCAAATAGCACCTCGTGTTTCAAATTTGTTGCATAATGTTTACCATACGTGCATGCTACAGGACTTGCAAACTTCAACACAAGCATTTCTCAATTTCACAACTACTCAACTAGCATGACTTTGATATTATTACCTCCATATCTCAAAACAATCATCAAGCATCAAACTTCTCTCAGTATTCAAAACACTCATAAGAAAATTTTACTAAACTTGAATACCTAGCATATTAGGATTTTAAGCAAATTAACATGCTATTTAAGACTCTCAAAATAATCTAAGTGAAGCATGAGAGTTCATATATTTCTACAAAATAAAACCACCACCGTGCTCTAAAAATATATAAGTGAAGCACTAGAGCAAATGACAAACTACTCCGAAAGATATAAGTGAAGATCAATGAGTAGTTGAATAATTATGCAACTATATGAAGACTCTCTAACATTTAAGAATTTCAGATCTTGAAATTTTATTCAAGCAGCAAGCAAAACTAAATAAAATTACATCCTAAGAATGGCAAACATCGTGTGAAGAAGCAAAAACTTAGGATCAACCGATACTAACCGATAGTTGTTGAAGAAGAAAGGTGGGATGCCAACCGGGGCATCCCCAAGCTTAGACGCTTGATACTTCTTGAAATATTATCTTGGGGTGCCTTGGGCATCCCCAAGCTTGAGCTTTTGTGTCTCCTTAATTCCTCTCATATCACGGTCTCCCTAAATCACAAAAGCTTCATCCACACAAAACTCAACAAGGACTCGTGAGATAAGTTAGTACAAACCATTGCAAAAACCTTATCATACTCTACTGTAGAAAATCACTAAAATTATTATTCAACATTGCATACTAAATTACTCTGCATATTTAATAGTCCTATCCTCAAATAGAATCATAAAATAAGCAAACATATGCAAACAATGCAAACATAACAACAATCTGCCTAAACACGATAGTCTGTAAAGAATGCTACAACATCCATACTTCCCTAGCTCCAAATATTATGAAAGAAAATTATCATTGTAGTAAATTTATCAGATCTTAATATTAAAAAGGTTTCAACATTTTATCACATTCTTACTTTTCTAGGGAATTATTGCAACAGCGGTAAACTTTCTGTTTTCAAACAGCAACATGTATACTTGTAACATAGGCATAGTAAAGGTTATCAATGACACTTTTACTGAAATAAAAGATGCAAAACATTGTTATAAATAACAGCATGCAAATCCTAACAAAATAAATTGACGCTCCAAGCAAAACACATATCATGTGGCGAATAAAAATATAGCTCCAAGTAAAGTTACCGATGAACGAAGACGAAAGAGGGGATGCCTTCCGGGGATTCCCCAAGCTTAGGCTCTTGGCTATCCTTGAATATTACCTTGGGGTGCCTTGGTCATCCCCAATCTTAGGCTCTTGCCACTCCTTATTCCATAGTCCATCAAATCCTTACCCAAAACTTGAAAACTTCACAACACAAAACTTAACAGAAAACTCATAAGCTCCGTTAGTATAAGAAAATAAATCACCACTTAAAGGTACTGTAATAACCTCATTCTTTACTTATATTGGTGTTAAACCTACTTTATTCCAACTTTTCTATGGTTTATAAACTATTTTACTAGCCATAGATTCATCAAAATAAGTAAACAACACATGAAAAACAGAATCTGTCAAAAACAGAACAGTCTGTAGTAATCTGGATCAAACGTATACTTATGGAACTCATAAAATTCTCAAATAAATTTTTGAACCTGAGGAATTTATCTATTAATGATATGCAAAAGGAATTAACTAAATATCACTCTCCAACTGAAAATGGCAGCAATTCTCGTGAGCGCTAAAGTTTCTGTTTTTTACAGCATGATCACAAAGACTTCCCCCAAGTCTTCCCAAAGGTTCTACTTGTCACAAACACTAATTAAAAGCATAAAACCACATCTAAACATAGGCTATATGAATTATTTATTACTAAACAGGAGCAAAAAGAAAGGGACAAAAATAAAATTGGGTTGCCTCCCAACAAGCGCTATCGTTTAAAGCCCCTAGCTAGGCATGATGATTTCAATGATGCTCACATAAAAGATAAGAATTGAAACATAAAGAGAGCATCATGAAGAATATGACTAACACATTTAAGTCTAACTCACTTCCTATGCATTGGGATTTTGTGAGCAAACAACTTGTGGGAACAAGAATCAACTTGCATAGGAAGGTAAAACAAGCATAACTTCAAAACTTTAAGCACATAAAGAGGAAACTTGATATTATTGCAACTCCTACAAGCATCTGTTCCTCCCTCATAATAATTTTCAGTAGCATCATGAATGAATTCAATAATATAACCAGCACCTAAAACATTCTTTTCATGATCTACAAGCATAGAATTTTTATTACTCTCCACATAAGCAAATTTCTTCTCATGAATAGTAGTGGGAGCAAACTCAACAAAATAACTATCATGTGATTGAAAATTAATATCAAGATGACAAATTTCATTGTTATAGTTGTTCTTTAAAGCATACGTGTCATCACAATAATCATCATAGATAGGAGGCATGATTTCATCATAATAAATTTGCTCATCAAAACTTGGGGGACAAAAAATATCATCTTCATCAAGCATAGCTTCCCCAAGCTTGTGGCTTTGCATATCATTAGCATCACGGATATTCACGGAATTTATACTAACAACATTGCAATCATGCTCATCATTCAAATATTTAGTGCCAAACATTCTAATGCATTCTTCTTCTAGCACTTGAGCACAATTATCGGAATCCTTATTCTCATGATAGATATTAAATAGATAAAGCGTATGAGGCAAACTTAATTCCATTTTTTTGTAATTTTCTTTTATAAACTAAACTAATGATAAAACAAGAAACTAAAAGACTCGATTGCAAGATCTAAAGATATACCTTCAAGCACTCACCTCCCCGGCAATGGCGCCAGAAAAGAGCTTGATGTCTACTAGACAACCTTCTTCTTGTAGACGTTGTTGGGCCTCCAAGTGCAGAGGTTTGTAGGACAGTAGCAAATTTCCCTCAAGTGGATGACCTAAGGTTTATCAATCCGTAGGAGGCGTAGGATGAAGATGGTCTCTCTCAAGCAACCCTGCAACCAAATAACAAAGAGTCTCTTGTGTCCCCAACACACCCAATACAATGGTAAATTGTATAGGTGCACTAGTTCGGCGAAGAGATGGTGATACAAGTGGTATATGGATAGTAGATAAAGGTATTTGTAATCTAAAATTATAAAACAGAAGGAAACTAATGATAAAAGTGAGCATAAACGGTATTGCAATGCGTGGAAATAAGGCCTAGGGTTCATACTTTCACTAGTGTAAGTTCCCTCAACAATGATAACATAATTGGATCACATAACCATCCCTCAACATGCAACAAAGAGTCACTCCAAAGTCACTAATAGCGGAGAACGAACGAAGAGATTATGGTAGGGTACGAAACCACCTCAAAGTTATTCTTTCCAATCAATCCGTTGGGCTATTCCTATAAGTGTCAGAAACAGCCCTAGATTCGTACTAGAATAACACCTTAACACACAAATCAACCAAAACCCTAATGTCACCTAGATACTCCAATGTCACCTCAAGTATCCGTGGGCATGATTATACGATATGCATCACACAATCTCAGATTCATCTATTCAACCAACACAAAGGACCTCAAAGAGTGCTCCAAAGTTTCTACCGGAGAATCACGACGAAAACATATGCCAACCCCTATGCATAGGTTCATGGGCGGAACCCACAAGTTGATCACCAAAACATACATCAAGTGAATCACATGGTATCCCATTGTCACCACAGATACGCACGGCAAGACATACATCAAGTGTACTCAAATCTTTAAAGACTCAATCCGATAAGATAACTTCAAAGGGAAAACTCAATTCATTACAAGAGAGTAGAGGGGGAGGAGAAACATAAGATCCAACTATAATAGCAAAGCTCGCGATACATCAAGATCGTATCACCTCAAGAACACGAGAGAGAGAGAGAGGGAGATCAAACACATAGCTACTGGTACATACCCTCAGCCCCGAGGGATAACTACTCCCTCCTCGTCATGGAGAGCACCGGGATGATGAAGATGGCCACCGGAGAGGGATTGCCCCCTCCAGCAGGGTGCCGGAACGGGTCTAGATTGGATTTCGGTGGCTACGGAGGCTTCTGGCGGCGGAACTCCCGATCTATTGTTTGTCCTACAAGTTTTAGGGTACGTGAGTATATATGGCTGCAGGAAGTATGTCGGTGGAGCTTCGGGGGCCCCACGAGGCAGGGGGCGCGCCCTAGGGGGCGCCTCCCACCCTCGTGAGCACCTCCCTTATCTCCTGGCATGGGATCCAAGTCCATCCGGTAGCTTTCCTTCCAAAAATAACTTCTCCGGTTGATTTCGTTCTGTGTCGACTCCGTTTGATATTCCTTTTCTTCGAAACAATGAAATAGGCAAAAAAACAAATCTGGGCTGGGCCTCCGGTTAATAGGTTAGTCCCAAAAATAATATAAAAGTGGATAATAAAGCCCAATATTGCCTAAAACAGTAGATAACATAGCATGGAGCAATCAAAAATTATAGATACGTTGGAGACGTATCACCTATCTGCTTGAGCTCATGCAACAATTGGGATTCAGTGCGCGCTGGCGGGACTGGGTGACGCTGCTACTGTCCACCTCACGCTCCTCTTTCATGCTTAATGGTGTCCCAGGAATGCCGGTCTTGCACCGCAAAGGATTGAGGCAGGGTGACCCTCTATCCCCGCTGTTGTTCATCATTGCCATAGACCCTCTACACCGGTTGCTGCAAGCTGTTGGCGATCAAGGCCTGCTCCAGCCACTGTCGGGTAGAGAAATTAAGCTGAGGGTGTGTTGGAGAACGTAGCATGCAATTTCAAAACAATTCCTATGATCACGCACGATCTATCTAGGAGATGCATAGCAACGAGAGGGGTAGAGTGTGTCCACGTACCCTCGTAGACCGAAAGCGGGAGCGTTAGCTTAACGCGGTTGATGTAGTCGAACGTCTTCTCGATTCAACCGATCAAGCACCGAACGTACGGCACCTCCGAGTTCCGCACATGTTCAGCTCGATGACCTCCCTTGAACTCTTGATCCAGCAAAGTGTTGAGGGAGAGTTTCGTCAGCACGAAGGCGTGGTGACGGTGATGGTGAAGTGATCCGCGCAGGGCTTTGCCTAAGCACTACGACAATATGACCGGAGGAGTAAACGGTGGAGGGGGCGCCGCACACGGCTTGGAACAATTGATGTGTGTTAGAGCCGCCCCCACCCCCGTATGTAAAGGAGGGAGAGGGGAGGAGGTCAGCCCTAGGCGCGCCCCAAGTGGGAGGAGTCCCACTTGGGCTCCTAGTAGGATTCGCGCCCCCTTCCTTTTATCGGAGGGAGAAAGGGGGAAGGAAAAGGAAAGGGGGGCGCCACCCCCTCCCCTAGTCCAATTCGGAATCCTCCCTTGGGGGGGCACCCCTTGTGGGCTGGCCTGCCTACCTCCTATGGCCCATATGGCCCATATCTTCCCCCGGGGAGTTCCGATAACCCCCCGGTACTCCGATACGTACCTGACACATTCCGAACACTTCCGGTGTCTGAATACTATCGTCCAATATATCAACCTTTACCTCTCGACTATTTTGAGACTTCTCGTCATGTCCGTGATCTCATCCGGGACTCCGAACAACATTCGGTCACCAAATCACATAACTCATAATACAAATCATCATCGAATGTTAAGCGTGCGGACCCTATGGGTTCGAGAACTATGTAGACATGACCGAGACACCTCTCCGGTCAATAACCAACAGCGGAACCTGGATGCTCATATTGGTTCCTACATATTATACGAAGATCTTTATTGGTTAAACCGTAATGATAACATACGTCATTCTCTTTGTCATCGGTATGTTACTTGCCCGAGATTCGACCGTCAGTATCTTCATCCCTAGTTCAATCTCGTTACCGACAAGTCTCTTTACTCGTTCTGTAATGCATCATCCCACAACTAACTCATTAGTCACATTGCTTGCAAGGCTTATCATGATGTGCATTACCGAGAGGGCCCAGAGATACCTCTCCGACACTCGGAGTGACAAATCCTAATCTCGATCTATGCCAACCCAACAGACACCTTCAGAGATACCTATAGAGCATCTTTATAATCACCCAGTTACATTGTTACTTTGATAGTGCACAAGGTATTCCTCCGGTATCCGAGAGTTGCATAATCTCATAGTCAAAGGAATATGTATAAGTCATGAAGAAAGGAAAAGCAATAAAACTTCAACGATCATTATGCTAAGCTAATGGATGGGTCTTGTCCATCACATCATTCTCCTAATGATGTGATCCCGTTCATCATATGACAACACATGTCTATGGTTAGGAAACTTAACCATCTTTGATTAATGAGCTAGTCTAGTAGAGGCATACTAGGGACATTGTGTTTGTTCTATGTCTCCACACATGTATCAAGTTTCCGTTTAATACAACTCTAGCATGAATAATAAGCATTTATCATGGTATAAGGAAATATAAATAACAACTTTATTATTGCCTCTAGGGTATATTTCCTTCTGCCTCCCACTTGCACTAGAGTTAATAATCTAGATTACATTGTAATGATTCTAACACCCATGGAGTCTTGGTGTTGATCATGTTTTGCTCGTGGAAGAAGCTTAGTCAACGTGTCTGCCACATTCAGATCCGTATGTATTTTTCATATCTCTATGTCTCCCTCCTTGAATTGCTCATGAATGGAGTTGAAGCGTATCTTGATGTGTTTGGTTCTCTTGTGAAATCTGGGTTCCTTAACCAAGGCAATTGCTCCAGTATTGTCACAAAAGATTTTCATTGGACCCGATGCACTAGGTATTACACGAAGATCGGATATGAGCGCCGTCATCCAGACTCATTCATTCGCTACTTCTGAAGCAGCTATGTACTCCGCTTCACACGTAGATCCCGCCACAAAGCTTTTCTTGGGACTGCACCAACTAACATCTCCACCATTCAATATAAATACGTATCCGGTTTTTGACTTAGTGCTACCTCTTGAGCATGCGTTGGTTTTCCCTTGAAGAGGAAAGGGTGATGCAGCAAAGTGGCATAAGTATTTCCCTCAGTTTTTGAGAACCAAGGTATAAATCCATTAGGAGACTACACACAAGTCGCCTAGTACCTGCACAAACAAACAACAACCTCACCAACAATGCGATAAAAGGGTTGTCAATCCCTTCACGGTCACTTACGAAAGTGAGATCTGATAAAGATAATGAGATAAATATTTTTGGTATTTTTTGTATAGATTGAAAAGTAAAGATTGCAAAATAATATAAATAGTAAACTAGAATTGTAGATCGGAAACTTATATGATGTAAAGTAGACCCAGGGGCCATAGGTTTCACTAGTGGCTTCTCTCAAGATAGCATATATTACGGTGGGTGAACAAATTACTGTCGAGCAATTGATAGAAAAGTGCATAGTTATGAGAATATCTAGGCATGATCATGAACATAGGCATCACGTCCGTGTCAAGTAGACCGAAATGATTCTGCATCTACTACTATTACTCCACACATCGACCGCTATCCAGCATGCATCTAAAGTATTAAGTTCATAAGAACATAGTAGCGCATTAGGCAAGATGACATGATGTAGAGGGATAAACTCAAGCAAGATATAAACCCCATATTTTTATCCTCGATGGCAACAATACAATACGTGTTGGTTCCCTTTCTGTCACTGGGATCGAGCACCGCAAGATTGAACCCAAAGCTAAGCACTTCTCCCATTGCAAGAAAGATCAATCTAGTAGGCCAAACCAAACTGATAATTCGAAGAGACTTGCAAAGATATCAAATCATGCATATAAGAATTCAGAGAAGAATCAAATATTGTTCATAGATAATATTGATCATAAACCCACAATTCATCAGATCTCGACAAACACACCGCAAAAAGTATTACATCGAATAGATCTCCAAGAACATCGAGGAGAACTTTGCATCGAGATCCAAAGAGAGAGAAGAAGCCATCTAGCTAATAACTATGGACCCGAAGGTCCGTGGTAAACTACTCACACATCATCGAAGAGGCTATGGAGTTGATGTAGAAGCCCTCCGTGATTGGATCCCCCTCCGGCAGATCGCCGGAAAAGGTCCCGAGATGGGATCTCACGGGTACAGAAGTTTGCGGCGGTGGAAAAGTGGTTTCATGGCTCTCCTGGATGTTTTTAGGGTATAAGAGCATATATAGGCAAAAGAAATAGGTCGGTGGAGCTACGAGGGGCCCACGAGGGTGGGGGCGCACCTGCCCCCTGAGCGCGCCGCCCTACCTCGTGTCCGCCTTGTTGCTTCCTTGACCTCCACTCCAAGTCTCCTGGATTGCGCTTGTTCCAAAAACGATCATCGCGAATTTTCGTTCTGTTTGATATTCCTTTTCGGCGGAACACTGAAATAGGCAAAAAACAAAAATTTGCACTGGGCCTTCGGTTAATAGGTTAGTCCCAAAAATAATATAAAAGTGCATAATAAAGCCCATTAAACATCCAAAACAGATAATATAATAGCACGGAACAATCAAATATTATAGATACATTGGAGACATATCACTTAGAATCATCCGGATCAGTGTCAAAGCTAGCACCGATGTAACCATTTACGACGAGCTCTTTGTCACCTCCATAAATGAGAAACATATCCTTAGTCCTTTTCAGGTATTTTAGGATATTCTTGACCGTTGTCCAGTGATCCACTCCTGGATTACTTTGGTACCTCCCTGCTAGACTTATAGCAAGGCACACATCAGGTCTGGTACACATCATTGCATACATGATAGAACCTATGGCTGAGGCACAGGGAATGACTTTCATTTTTTTCTCTATCTTCTGCAGTGGCCGGGCATTGAGTCTGACTCAACTTCACACCTTGTAACACAGGCAAGAACCCTTTCTTTCACTGATCCATTTTGAACTTCTTCAAAACTTTATCAAGGTATGTGCTTTGTGAAAGTCCAATTAAGCGTCTTGATCTATCTCTCTAGATCTTGATGCCCAATATATAAGAAGCTTCACCGAGGTCTTTCATTGAAACACTCTTATTCAAGTATCCTTTTATGCTATCCAGAAATTCTATATCATTTCCAATCAACAATATGTCATCCACATATAATATTAGAAATGCTATAGAGCTCCCACTCACTTTCTTGTAAATATAGGCTTCTCCAAAAGTCTGTATAAACCCATATGCTTTGATCACACTATCAAAGCGTATATTCCAACTCTGAGATGCTTGCACCAGTCCATAAATGGATCGCTGGAGCTTGCACACTTTGTTAGCACCATTAGGATCGACAAAACCTTCTAGTTGTATCATATACAACTCTTCTTTGAGAAATCCATTAAGGAATGCAGTTTTGACGTCCATTTGCTAGATTTCATAATCATAAAATGCGGCAGTTGCTAACATGATTCGGACAGACTTAAGCATTGTTACAGGTGAGAAAGTCTCATCTAGTCAACTCCTTGAACTTGTCGAAAACCTTTCGCAATAAGTCGAGCTTTGTAGACAGTAACATTACCATCAGCGTCAGTCTTCTTATTGAAGACACATTTATTCTCTATGTCATGTCGATCATCGGGCAAGTCAACCAAAGTCCACCCTTTGTTCTCATACATGGATCCCATCTCAGATTTCATGGCCTCAAGCCATTTCGTGGAATCTGGGCTCATCATCCCTTCCTCATAGTTTGTAAGTTCCTCATGGTCTAGTAACATGACTTCCAGAACAGGATTACCATACCACTCTGGTGCGGAACGTACTCTAGTTGACCTACGAGGTTCGTTAGTAACTTAATTTGAAGTTTCATGATCATCATCATTAACTTCCTCACCAGTTGGTGTAGGCATCACGGGAACGGTTTTTTGGGATGAGCTACTTTCCAATTCGAGAGAAGGTACAATTACCTCATCAAGTTCTACTTTCCTCCCACTCACTTCTTTCGAGAGAAACTCCTTCTCTAGAAAGGATCCATTCTTATCAACAAAGATCTTGCCTTCGGGTTTGTGATAGAAGGTGTACCCAATAGTTTCTTTTGGATATCCTATGAAGACGCACTTCTCTGATTTGGGTTCAAGCTTATTAGGCTTAATCTTTTTCACATAAGCATCGCAACCCCAAAATTTAAGAAACGATAGCTTAGGTTTCTTGCCAAACCACAGTTCATACGGTGTCATCTCAACGGATTTAGATGGTGCCCTATTTACTGTGAATGCAGCTGTCTCTAATGCATAACCCCAAAACGATAGTGGTAAATCAGTAAGAGACATCATAGATCGCACCATATCTAATAAAGTACAGTTACAATGTTGGACACACCATTACGCTGTGGTGATCCAGGTGGCATGAGTTGTGAAACTATTCCACATTATTTTAAATGAAGGCCAAACTCGTAACTCAAATATTCGCCTCCGGGATCAGATCGTAGAAACTTTATTTTCTTGTAACGATGATTTTCCACTTCACTCTGAAATCCTTTGAACTTTTCAAATGTTTCACACTTGTGTTTCATTAAGTAGATATACCCATATCTGCTCAAATCATCTGTGAAGGTCAGAAAATAATGATACCCGCCGCGAGCCTCAACACTCCTCGGACCACATATGTTGGTGTGTATTATTTCCAACAAGTCAGTGGCTCGCTCCATTGTTCCGAAGAACGGAGTCTTAGTCATCTTGCCCATGAGGCATGGTTCGCAAACATCAAATGATTCATAATCAAGTGATTCCAAAAGTCCATCTGCATGGAGTTTCTTCATGCACTTCACACCAATATGACCTCAACAGCAATGCCACAAATATGTTGCACTATCATTATCAACTTTGCATCTTTTGGCATCAATATTATGAATATGTGTATCACCACGATCGATATTCAACAAAAATAGACCACTCTTCAAGGGTGCATGACCATAAAAGATATTACTCATATAAATAGAACAACCATTCTCTGATTTAAATGAATAATCGTCTCGCATCAAACAAGATCCAGATATAATGTTCATCATTAATGCTGCACCAAATAACAATTATTCAGGTCTAAAACTAATCCCGAAGGTAGATGTAGAGGTAGTGTTCCGACGGCGATCACATCGACCTTGGAACCATTCCCGGTGCGCATCGTCACCTCGTCCTTAGCAAATCTTCATTTAATCCGTAGCCCCTGTTTCGAGTTGCAAATATGAGCAACAGAACCAGTATCAAATACCCAGGCGCTACTACGAGCATTAGTAAGGTACACATCAATAACATGTATATCAAATATAACTTTGTTCACTTTGCCATCCTTCTTATCCGCTAAATGGGGTAGTTCTGCTTCCAATGAACAGTCCCTTTGCAGTAGAAGCACTCAGTTTCAGGCTTGGGTCCAAACTTGGGCTTATTCCCGGGAGTGACAACTTGCTTTCCATTATTCATGAAGTTCCCCTTCTTTCCCTTGCCCTTTTTCTTGAAACTAGTGGTCTTGTTAACCATCAACACTTGATGCACTTTCTTTATTTCTACCTCCGCAGCTTTGAGCATAGCAAAGAGCTCGGGAATTGTCTTATCCATCCCTTGCATATTATAGTTCATCACGAAGCCTTTATAGCTTGGTGGTAGTGATTGAAGAACTTTGTCAATAACGCTATCATCTAGAAGATTAACTCCTAGCTGAGTCAAGTGGTTATGGTACCCAGACATTCTGAGTATGTGTTCACTAACAGAATTGTTCTCCTCCATCTTGCAGCTATAGAACTTGTTGGAGACTTCATATCTCTCAACTCGGGCATTTGCTTGAAATATTAACTTCAACTCCTGGAACATCTCATATGGTCCATGACGTTCAAAACATCTTTGAAGTCCCGATTCTAAGCCATAAAGCATGGAACACTGAACTATAGAGTAGTCATCAAACTGCGTCTGCCAGACGTTCAAAGCGTCTACATTAGTGGTAGGGGACTTGTCACCAGCGGTGCATCAAGGACATAGTTCTTCTGTGCAGCAATGAGGATAATCCTCAAGTTACGTACCCAGTCTGTGTAGTTGCTACCATCATCTTTCAACTTAGCTTTCTCTAGGAACGCATTAAAATTCAAGGGAACGGTAGCACGGGCCATTGATCTACAACATAGATATGCAAAAACTATCAGGACTAAGTTCATGATAAATTAAGTTCAGTTAATCATATTACTTAAGAACTCCCACTTAGATAGACATCCCTCGAGTCATCTAAATGATTACGTGATCCATATCAACTAAACCATGTCAGATCATCACGTGAGATTGAGTAGTTTTCAATGGTGAACATCTCTATGTTGGTCATATCTACTATATGATTCACATTCGACCGTTCGGTCTCTAGTATTCTGAGGCCATGTCTGTACATGCTAGGCTCGCCAAGTTTAACCTGAGTATTCTGCACGTGCAAAACTGTCTTGCACCCATTGTATGTGAACATAGAGCTTATCACACCCGACCATCACATGGAGTCTCGGCACGACGAACTGTCGCACAGTGCATACTCAGGGAGAACACTTATACCTTGAAATTTAGTGAGAGATCATCTTATAATGCTACCGCCGTACTAATCAAAATAAGATGCATAAAAGATAAACATCACATGCAATCAAAATATGTGACATGATATGGCCATCATCATCGCCATTGATCTCTATCTCCAAAGCACCATCATGATCTCCATCGTCATTGGCTTGACACCTTGATCTCCATCGTAGCGTCGTTGTCGTCTCGCCAACTATTGCTTCTACAACTATCGCTAACGCATAGTGATAAAGTAAAGCAATTACATGGCCATTGCATTTCATACAATAAAGAGACAACAATAAGGCTCCTGCCAGTTGCCGATAACTTTTACAAGACATGATCATCTCATACAATAACGTATATCACATCATGTCTTGACCATATCACATCACAACATGCCCTACAAAAGCAAGGTAGACCTGTACTTTGTTGTTGCAAGTTTTACGTGGCTGCTACGGGATTCTAGTAAGAACTGTTCTTACCTACGCATCAAAATCACAACGATGTTTCGTCAAGTATGCTGTTTTAACCTTCAACAAGGACCAGTCGTGGTCAAATTCGATTCAACTAAAGTTGGAGAAACAGACACCCGCCAGCCACCTTTATGCAAAACAAGTTGCATGTCTATCGGTGGAACCGGTCACATGAATGTGGTCATGTAAGGTTGGTCTGGGCCGCTTCATCCAACAATACCGCCGAATCAAAATACGACGTTGGTGGTAAGCAGTATGACTATCATCGCCCAAAACTCTTTGTGTTCTACTCGTGCATATCATCTACGCATAGACCTGGCTCGGATGCCACTATTGGGGAACGTAGCATGCAATTTAAAAAAATTCCTACGATCACACAGGATATATCTAGGAGATGCATAGCAACGAGAGTGGGAGAGTGTGTCCACGTAACCTCGTAGACCGAAAGTGGGAGTGTTAGTTTAACGCGGTTGATGTAGTCGAACGTCTTCTCGATTCAACCGATCAAGCACCAAACATACGGCACCTCCGAGTTCTGCACATGTTCAGCTCGATGACGTCCGTCGAACTATTGATCCAGAAAAGTGTCGAGGGAGAGTTTCGTCAGCACGACGGCGTGGCGATGGTGATGGTGAAGTGATCCGTGCAGGGCTTTGCCTAAGAACTACGACAATATGACCGGAGGAGTAAACGGTGGAGGGGGGCGCCGCACATGGCTTGGAACAATTGATGTGTGTTAGAGGCGCCCCCACCCCCGTATATAAAGGAGGGAGAGGCGAGGAGGAGGGCCCTAGGTGCACCCCAAGTGGGAGGAGTCCCACTTGGGTTCCTAGTAGGATTTGGCCCCCTTCCATTTATCAGAGGGAGAAAGGGGGGAGGAGAAGGAAAGGGGGCCGCCGCCCATCCCCTAGTCCAATTCGGACTCCTCCCTTTGCGGGGGGGGGGCGCAACCCCTTGTGGGCTGGCCTGCCTCCCTCCTATGTCCCATATGGCCCATATCTTCCCGCGGGGGGTTCCGGTAACCCCCCGGTACTCCGATATGTACCTGATACATTCCAAAACACTTTCGGTGTTTGAATACTATCGTCCAATATATCAATCTTTACCTCTAGACTATTTCGAGACTCCTCATCATGTCCATGATCTCATCCGGGACTCCAAACAACATTCGGTCACCAAATCACATAACTCATAATACAAATCGTCATCGAACGTTAAGCGTGTGGACCCTATGGGTTCGAGAACTATCTAGACATGACGGAGACACCTCTTCGGTCAATAACCAACAACAGAACCTAGATGCTCATATCGGTTCCTACATATTATACGAAGATCTTTATATGTCAAACCGTAATGACAACATACGTCATTCCCTTTGTCATCGGTATGTTACTTGCCCGAGATTCGATCATAGGTATCTTCATACCTAGGTTAATCTCGTTACCGGGAAGTCTCTTTACTCGTTTCGTAATGCATCATCCCACAACTAACTCATTAGTCACATTGCTTGCAAGGCTTATCATGATGTGCAATTCCGAGAGGGCCCAGAGATACCTCTCCGACACTCGGAGTGACAAATCCTAATCTCAAACTATGCCAACCCAATAGACACCTTCGGAGATACCTATAGAGCATCTTTATAATCACCCAGTTACGTTGTGACGTTTGATAGCACACAAGGTATTCCTCAGGTATACGGAAGTTGCATAATCTCATAGTCAAAGGAATATGTATAAGACATGAAGAAAGCAATAGCAATGAAACTTTGACGATCATTATGCTAAGCTAACGGATGGGTCTTGTCCATCACATCATTCTCCTAATGATGTGATCTCGTTCATCAAATGACAACACATGTCTATGGTTAGGAAACTTAACCATGTTTGATTAACGAGCTAGTCTAGTAGAGGCATACTAGGGACACTGTGTTTTGTCTATGTATCCACACTTGTATCAAGTTTCCAGTTAATACAATTCTAGCATGAATAATAAACATTTATCATGATATAAGGAAATATAAATAACAACTTTATTATTGCCTCTAGGGCATATTTCCTTCATGGTGAGCCTATATGCGGATGATGCGGTCATCTTTGCAAACCTGATCAAAGAAGAGATTGAAACACTCATGCAAATTGTACACTGTTCCGGGGAAGCCACAAGACTGAAAATAAACCTCTAGAAGTCAACGGCCACACCAATCCGGTGCTTTGAAATTAATATGGAGTAGGTCCTACAGAGCTTCGGTGGGCAACAAACAAGCTTCCCCCTCACATACCTGGGACTGTCGATCACCATCAAGGAATCAGATTAGACCACCTATAGTTTATCCTTCATAGGATTCGGGCTCGACTTGTCGGGTGGAAAGGAAAACTAATGTCCATCGCGGCCTGGAGGGTCCTAGTCAGAGTTTTCCTTAGCTCATTGCCAACATTTGCAGTTATGGCACATCGGGTGAGAAAAAGATTTCTCAAGGAAGTGGATAAATCCCGTCGAAGATTCCTATGGGCACAAGACGAGGAACTGTCGGGAGGGAGTGCAAGATTAATGATGGGGAACGTAGTAATTTCAAAAAAAAATCCTACGCACACGCAAGAACATGGTGATGCATAGCAACGAGAGGGGAAAGTCTTGTCCACGTACCCTCATAGACCGAAAGGGGAAGCCTTAGCACAACGCGGTTGATGTAGTCGTACGTCTTCACGATACGACCGATCAAGTACCGAACGTACGGCACCTCCGAGTTCAGCACACATTCAGCCCGACGACATCCCTCGAACTCCGATCCAGCCGAGTGTTGAGGGAGAGTTTCGTCAGCACGACGGCGTGGTGACGATGTTGATGTTCTACTAATGCAGGGCTTAGCCTAAGCACCACTACAGGATTATCGAGGTGAACTATGGTGGAGGGGGCACCGCACACGGCTAAAAGATCAAATAGATCAATTGTTGTGTCTCTAGGGTGCCCCCTGCCCCCGTATATAAAGGAGCAACGGGGGTGCGGCCGGCCAGGGGAGAGGGCGCGCCAGGAGGAGTCCTACTCCTACCGGGAGTAGGACTCCCCCCTTTTCCTTGTTGGACTAGGAGAGAGAGGGGAAAGAGGTGGAGGAGAAGAAGGAAAGGGGGGCGTCGCACCCCTCTCCTTGTCCTATTCGGACTAGGGGGGAGGGGCGCGCGGCCCTGCCCTAGCCGCCTCTCCTCTCTTCCACCAAGGCCCACTAAGGCCCATTATGTTCCCGGGGGGTTCCGGTAACCTCCCGGTACTCCGGTAAAATCCCGATTCCACCCGGAACACTTCCGATATCCAAACATAGGCTTCCAATATATCAATCTTCATGTCTCGACCATTTTGAGACTCCTCATCATCTACGTGATCACATCCGGGACTCTGAACAACCTTCAGTACATCAAAACATATAAACTCATAATATAACTGTCATCATAACGTTAAGCGTGCGGACCCAACGAGTTCGAGAACTATGTAGACATGACCGAGACACGTCTCCGGTCAATAACCAATAGCGGAACCTCGATGCTCATATTGGCTCCCACATATTCTACGAAGATCTTTATCGGTCAGACCGCATAACAACATATGTTGTTCCCTTTGTCATCGGTATGTTACTTGCCCGAGATTTGATCGTTGGTATCTCAATATACCTAGTTCAATCTCGTTACCAGGAAGTCTCTTTACTCGTTCTGTAATACATCATCCCGCAACTAACTCATTAGTTGCAATGCTTGCAAGCCTTAAGTGATGTGTATTACCGAGAGGGCCCAGAGATACCTCTCCGAAAATCGGAGTGACAAATCCTAATCTCGAAATACGCCAACCCAACAAGTACCTTTGGAGACACCTGTAGAGCACCTTTATAATCACCCAGTTATGTTGTGACGTTTGGTAGCACACAAAGTGTTCCTCCGGTAAACGGGAGTTGCATAATCTCATAGTCATAGGAACATGTATAAGTCATGAAGAAAGCAATAGCAACATACTAAACGATCATGTGCTAAGCTAACGGAATGGGTCATGTCAATCACATCATTCTCCTAATGATGTGATCCCGTTAATCAAATGACAACTCATGTCTATGGTTAGGAAACGTAACCATCTTTGATCAACGAGCTAGTCAAGTAGAGGCATACTACTGACACTTTGTTTGTCTATGTATTCACACATGTATTATGTTTCCAGTTAATACAATTCTAGCATGAATAATAAACATTTATCATGATATAAGGAAATAAATAATAACTTTATTATTGCCTCTAGGGCATATTTTCTTCAGTCTCACACTTGCACTAGAGTCAATAATCTAGATTACACAGTAATGATTCTAACATCCATGGAGCCTTGGCGCTGATCATGTTTTGCTCATGGAAGAGGCTTAGTCAACGGGTCTGCAACATTTAGATCCGTATGTATCTTGCAAATTTCTATGTCTCCCACCTAGACTAGATCCCGGATGAAATTGAAGCGTCTCTTGATGTGCTTGGTTCTCTTGTGAAATCTGGATTCCTTCGCCAAGGCAATTGCACCAGTATTGTCACAAAAGATTTTCATTGGACCCGATGCACTAGGTATGACACCTAGATCGGATATGAACTCCTTCATCCAGACTCCTTCATTTGTTGCTTCTGAAGCAGCTATGTATTCCGCTTCACACGTAGATCCCGCCACGACGCTTTGTTTAGAACTGCACCAGCTGACAGCTCCACCGTTCAATGTAAACATGTATCCGATTTGCGATTTAGAATTGTCCGAATCAGTGTCAAAGCTTGCATCAACGTAACCATTTACGATGAGCTCTTTGTCACCTCCATAAACGAGAAACATATCCTTAGTCATTTTCAGGTATTTCAGGATGTTCTTGACCGTTGTCCAGTGATCCACTCCTGGATTACTTTGGTACCTCCCTGCTAAACTTATAGCAAGGCACACATCAGGTCAGGTACACAGCATTGCATACATGATAGAGCCTATGGCTGAAGCATAGGGAACATCTTTCATTTTCTCTCTATCTTCTGCAGTGGTCGGGCATTGAGTCTTACTCAACTTCACACCTTGTAACACAGGCAAGAACCCTTTCTTTGCTTGATCCATTTTGAACTTCTTCAAAACTTTGTCAAGGTATGTGCTTTGTGAAAGTCCAATTAAACGTCTTGATCTATCTCTATGGATCTTAATGCCCAATATATAAGCAGCTTCACCGAGGTCTTTCATTGAAAAACTCTTATTCAAGTATCCCTTTATGCTATCCAGAAATTCTATATCATTTCCAATCAGCAATATGTCATCCACATATAATATTAGAAATGCTACAGAGCTCCCACTCACTTTCTTGTAAATACAGGCTTCTCCAAAAGTCTATACAAAACCAAATGCTTTGATCACACTATCAAAGCATTTATTCCAACTCCGAGAGGCTTGCACCAGTCCATAAATGGATCGCTGGAGCTTGCACACTTTGTTAGCTCCCTTTGGATCGAAAAAACCTTCCAGTTGCATCATATACAACTCTTCTTCCAAAAATCCATTCAGGAAAGCAGTTTTGACATCCATTTGCCAAATTTCATAATCATAAAAGGCGGCAATTGCTAACATGATTCGGACAGACTTAAGCATAGCTACGGGTGAGAAGGTCTCATCGTAGTCAATCCCTTGAACTTGTCGAAAACCTTTTGCAACAAGTTGAGCTTTGTAGACAGTAACATTACCGTCAGCGTCAGTCTTCTTCTTGAAGATCCATTTATTCTCAATTGCTTGCCGATCATCGGGCAAGTCAACCAAAGTCCACACTTTGTTCTCATACATGGATCCCATCTCAGATTTCATGATCTTAAGCCATTTTGCGGAATCTGGGCTCACCATCGCTTCTTCATAGTTCGTAGGTTCATCATGATCTAGTAGCATGACTTCCAGAACAGGATTACCGTACCACTCTGTTGCGGATCTTTCTTTGGTTGATCTACGAGATTTCGTAACAACTTGATCTGAAGTTCCATGATCATCATCATTTACTTCCTCACTAATTGGTGTAGGCGTCACGGGAACAGATTTCTGTGATGAGCTACTTTCCAATAAGGGAGCAGGTACAGTTACCTCATCAAGTTCTACTTTCCTCCCACTCACTTCTTTCGAGAGAAACTCCTTCTCTAGAAAGGATCCATTCTTAGCAACGAATATTTTGCCTTCGGATCTGTGATAGAAAGTATACCCAACAGTCTCCTTTGGGTATCCTATGAAGGCACATTTCTCCGATTTGGGTTCAAGCTTATCAGGTTGAAGCTTTTTCACATAAGCATTGCAACCCCAAACTTTCAGAAACGACAACTTTGGTTTCTTGCCAAACCACAGTTCATAAGGCTTCGTTTCAACAGATTTCGGTGGTGCCCTATTTAACGTGAATGCGGCCGTCTCTAAAGCATAACCCCAAAACAATAGCGGTAAATCAGTAAGAGACATCATAGATCGCACCATATCTAGTAAAGTACGATTACGACGTTCGGACACACCATTACGTTGTGGTGTTCCGGGTGGCGTGAGTTGCGAAACTATTCCGCATTGTTTCAAATGTAGACCAAACTCGTAACTCAAATATTCTCCTCCACGATCAGATCGTAGAAACTTTATTTTCTTGTTACGATGATTTTCAACTTCACTTTGAAATTCTTTGAACTTTTCAAACGTTTCAGACTTATGCTTCATTAAGTAGATATACCCATATCTGCTTAAGTCATCTGTGAAGGTGAGAAAATAACGATATCTGCCACGAGCCTCAACATTCATCGGACCACATACATCTGTATGTATGATTTCCAACAAATCTATTGCTCTCTCCATAGTTCCGGAGAACGGCGTTTTAGACATCTTGCCCATGAGGCATGGTTCGCAAGTACCAAGTGATTCATAATCAAGTGGTTCCAAAAGTCCATCAGTATGGAGTTTCTTCATGCGCTTTACACTGATATGACCTAAACGGCAGTGCCACAAATAAGTTGCACTATCATTATCAACTCTGCATCTTTTGGCTTCAACTTTATGAATATGTGTATCACTACTATCGAGATTCATCAAAAATAGACCACTCTTCAAGGGTGCATGACCATAAAATATATTACTCATATAAATAGAACAACCATTATTCTCTTATTTAAATGAATAACCGTCTCGCATCAAACAAGATCCAGATATAATGTTCATGCTCAACGCTGGCACCAAATAAAAATTATTTGTGTCTAATACTAATCCCGAAGGTAGATGTAGAGGTAGCGTGCCCACCGCGATCACATCGAATTTGGAGCCATTTCCCACGTGCATCGTCACCTTGTCCTTAGCCAGTGTTCGCTTAATCCGTAGTCCCTATTTTGAGTTGCAAATATTAGCAACAGAACCAGTATCAAATACCCAGGTGCTACTGTGAGCTCTAGTAAGGTACACATCAATAACATGTATATCACATATACCTTTGTTCACCTTGCCATCCTTCTTATCCGCCAAATACTTGGGGCAGTTCCGCTTCCAGTGACCAGTCTGCTTGCAGTAGAAGCACTCAGTTTCAGGCTTAGGTCCAAACTTGGGTTTCTTCTCCTGAGCAGCAACTTGCTTGTTGTTCTTTTTGAAGTTCCCATTCTTCTTCCCTTTGCCCTTTTTCTTGAAACTAGTGGTCTTATTGACCAGCAACACTTGATGTTCCTCTTTGATTTCTACCTTCGCTGCCTTTAGCATTGCGAAGAGCTCGGGAATTGTCTTATCCATCCCTTGCATATTATAGTTCATCACGAAGCTCTTGTAGCTTGGTGGCAGTGATTGGAGAATTCTGTCAATGATGCTATCATCCGGAACATTAACTCCCAGTTGAATCAAGTGATTGCAGTACCCAGACATCTTGAGTATATGCTCACTGACAGAACTATTCTCCTCCATCTTGCTGCTATAGAACTTATTGGAGACTTCATATCTCTCAATCCGGGTATTTGCTTGAAATATTAACTTCAACTCCTAGAACATCTCATATGCTCCATGACGTTCAAAAACGTCGTTGAAGTCCCAGTTCTAAGCCATAAAGCATGTCACATTGAACTATCGAGTAGTCATCAGCTTTGCTCTGCCAGACATTCTTAACGTCGTCAGTTGCATCAGCAGCAGGCCTGGCACACAGCGGTGCTTCCAGGACGTAATTCTTCTATGCAGCAATGAGGATAATCCTCAAGTTACAGACCCGGTCCGTGTAATTGCTACCATCATCTTTCAACTTTGCTTTCTCAAGGAACGCATTAAAATTCAACGAAACAATAGCACGGGCCATCTATCTACAATCAAACATAGACAAGCAAGATACTATCAGGTACTAAGTTCATGATAAATTTAAGTTCAGTTAATTATATTACTTAATAACTCCCACTTAGAAAGACATCTCTCTAATCCTCTAAGTGATCACGTGATCCAAATCAACTAAATCATAACCGATCATCGCGTGAAATGGAGTAGTTTTCAATGGTGAACATCACTATATTGATCATATCTACTATATGATTTACGCTCGACCTTTCGGTCAGTGTTCCGAGGCCATATCTGCATATGCTAGGCTCATCAAGTTTAACCCGAGTATTCTGCGTGTGCAAAACTGGCTTGCACCTGTTGTAGATGGACGTAGAGCTTATCACACCCGATCATCACGTGGTGTCTGGGCACGACGAACTTTGGCAATGGTTCATACTCAGGGAGAACACTTTTATCTTGAAATTTAGTGAGAGATCATCTTATAATGCTACCGTCAATCAAAGAAAGATAAGATGCATAAAAGATAAACATCGCATGCAATCAATATAAGTGATATGATATGGCCATCATCATCTTGTGCTTGTGATCTCCATCTCCGAAGCACCGTCATGATCACCATCTTCACCGGCGCGACACCTTGATCTCCATCGTAGCATCGTTGTCGTCTCACCAATCTTATGCTTCTACGACTATCGCTACCGCTTAGTGATAAAATAAAGCATTATAGGGCGATTGCATTGCATACAATAAAGCGACAACCATATGGCTCCTGCCAGTTGCCGATAACTCGGTTACAAAACATGATCATCTCATACAATAAAATTTAGCATCATGTCTTGACCATATCACATCACAACATGCCCTGCAAAAACAAGTTAGACGTCCTCTACTTTGTTGTTGCAAGTTTTACGTGGCTGCTACGGGCTTAGCAAGAACCGTTCTTACCTACGCATCAAAACCACAACGATAGTTTGTCAAGTTGGTGCTGTTTTAACCTTCGCAAGGACCGAGCGTAGCCACACTCTGTTCAACTAAAGTTGGAGAAACTGACACCCGCCAGCCACCTGTGTGCAAAGCACGTCGGTAGAACCAGTCTCGCGTAAGCGTACGCGTAATGTCGGTCCGGGCCGCTTCATCCAACAATACCGCCGAACCAAAGTATAACATGCTGGTAAGCAGTATGACTTATATCGCCCACAACTCACTTGTGTTCTACTCGTGCATATGACATCTACGCATAAAACCTGGCTCGGATGCCACTGATGGGGAATGTAGTAATTTCAAAAAAATTCCTACGCACACACAAGAACATGGTGATGCATAGCAACGAGAGGGGAGAGTGTTGTCCATGTACCCTCGTAGACCGAAAGAGGAAGCGTTAGCACAACGTGGTTGATGTAGTCGTACGTCTTCACGATCCGGCCGATCAAGTACCGAACGTACGGCACCTCCGAGTTCAGCACACGTTCAGCCCGATGACGTCCCTCGAACTCCGATCCAGCCGAGTGTTGAGGGAGAGTTTCGTCAGCACGAAGGCATGGTGACGATGCTGTTGTTCTACTGACGCAGGGCTTCGCCTAAGCACCGCTACAGTATTATTGAGGTGGACTATGGTGGAGGGGGGCACCGCACACGGCTAAAAGATCAAATAGATCAATTGTTGTGTCTCTAGGGTGCCCCTGCCCCCGTATATAAAGGAGCAAGGGGGGTGCGGCCGACCAGGGGAGAGGGCGCGCCAGGAGGAGTCCTACTCCTACCGGGAGTAGGACTCCCCCCCTTTTCCTTGTTGGACTCGGAGAGAGAGGGGAAAGAGGTGGAGGAGAAGAAGGAAAAGGGGGGGGCGGCGTCCCCTCTCCTTGTCCTATTCGGACTAGGGGGGAGGGGAGCGCGGCCCTACCCTAGCCGACTCTCCTCTCTTCCACCAAGGCCCACTAAGGCCCATTAAGTTCCCCGGGGGGGGGGGGGGTCCGGTAACCTCCCGGTACTCCGGTAAAATCCCGATTTCACCCGGAACACTTTCGATATCCAAACATAGGCTTCCAATATATCAATCTTCATGTCTCGACCATTTTGAGACTCCTCGTCATGTCCGTGATCACATCCGGGACTCCGAACAACCTTCGGTACATCAAAACATATAAACTCATAATATAATTATCATCGTAAAATTAAGCGTGCGGACCCTACGGGTTCGAGAACTATGTAGACATGACCGAGACACGTCTTCGGTCAATAACCAATGGCGGAACCTGGATGCTCATATTGGCTCCCACATATTCTACGAAGATCTTTATCGGTCAGACCGCATAACAACATATGTTGTTCCCTTTGTCATCGGTATGTTACTTGCCCGAGATTCGACCGTCGGTATCTCAATACCTAGTTCAATCTCTTTACCAGCAAGTCTCTTTACTCATTCCGTAATACATCATCCCGCAACTAACTCATTAGTTGCAATGCTTGCAAGGCTTAAGTGATGTGCATTACCGAGAGGGCCCAGAGATACCTCTCCGACAATCTGAGTGACAAATCCTAATCTCGAAATACGCCAACCTAACAAGTACCTTTGGAGACACCTGTACAGCACCTTTATAATCACCCAGTTATGTTGTGACGTTTGGTAGCACACAAAGTGTTCCTCCGGTAAACGGGAGTTGCATAATCTCATAGTCATAGGAACATGTATAAGTCATGAAGAAAGCAATAGCAACATACTAAACGATCGTGTGCTAAGCTAACGGAATGGGTCATGTCAATCACATCATTCTCCTAATGATGTGATCCCGTTAATCAAATGACAACTCATGCCTATGGTTAGGAAACATAACCATCTTTGATCAACGAGCTAGTCAAGTCGAGGCATACTAGTGACACTCTGTTTGTCTATGTATTCACACATGTATTATGTTTCCGGTTAATACAATTCTAGCATGAATAATAAACATTTATCATGATATAAGGAAATAAATAATAACTTTATTATTGCCTCTAGGGCATATTTCCTTCAGTTAATTGGTCCAAAGTTTCCTCGCCAATAGAATACGGTGGGCTTGTCATCCTCAACCTCGAGAAATTCAGTAGGGCACTTAGGTTGCGATGGTTGTGGCACTCTTGGAAGAATCCCGATCGACCATAGGTGGGGATGGAGGTGCCATGTGATGACAAAGACAACGCCACATACAACGCAATGACGACGATCACCATAGGGGACGGAAGCAGGGCCACCTTCTGGGTTGTGGTTGGGCGGATGCTGAACCCTGGAAGCTCTCCTTCCTGCACCTGTTCAAACACTCTAAAAGGAAAAATAGAATTGTACAGGCGGCACTCCATGCCAACACTTGGATCAAGGACCTGGCACATGGAGACACAAACCCCCTGCTCCAGGAGTTCTTGAACATGGAGAGGTTGATCAGAATCGCCAGAGCGAGAATCAGACTGGGCCAACCGAATGAGATTAAATGGGAGCTCACGGCAAATGAGCACTATAGCGCATCATCGGCGTATCAAGCCCAGTTCCAAGGATCCCCGAAGACCCCTTTCAAGGTGATTTTCTGGAGTCTCTGGGCTCCTGGACATCTCAAGATCTTCTCATGGTTGATGCATCTAAAATGACTATGGTGCAACGACAGGCTGCAAAGACAAAGATGGGAGAACCGATACTTCTGTCAACTATGCTTCAGACACCTAGAAAGCTCGATCCACCTGTTCTGGTAGTGTGAACTGTCTAGGGCTGTTTGGGAGAAGGTGGCTACGTGGAATGGCTGCCAGGCCATGAGCCCATCCATCTGGTCCTCCCTCAACCACTCAATAGACATTGTTGATAGGATCATCGGTAGCACAACGACATTGAACCGAAAGGGGATCACAACGATCGTCACCCTGGTGCTATGGGAAATCTGGTTGGAGCGACACCAGTGCACCTTCAGAGACAAAATTGCACAAGGGATAGATGTTCCGACAGCTGCAAGACGAAGCATTGAACTATATATGGCGCCAAGCAGGAGCCAAATGCCTGGAGCAGCCATTTGCAGAGCCGCCAGCAGGGATTGGCTAAGTCGTGTAATACAACTGTAGTGCCTCTGTGCCTTTTCTTTCTTTTTGCTTTTCCCTTTGATCTCTAGATCACATCCTCCATGTTAAGCATTTTCCCGCTAGTTCTTGCTGAATATATGAATGCCGGCAATTTGCTAGATCTTTCAAAAAAAGGAGTTCGAGAGTTGACCGGTGCATGTGTGGTGATGATGGGTCACAGGTGCCAAAGAAGAACCATATGTTAGAGGGATACCTGGTGCGTCGGCGACTCCGGCAGGGTGGCACTGGCACGGTCGCAATGCCAACTACGGGTATGGTGGTTGGAGACGGTGCTTCAGCCGGTGGCGGTAGGCTGCAATGGGGCCAGCGTGCAACGATGCCGTGGAGAGGAGGAAGGCGGCGGGAGAATCAAAGGATCACAACATTATGAACTAACAAATAATCCTCCCCTAAAAGCATCTACGGCGGGTGCCTGAAACCTTCCTTTTATGTCGCGGATGGCCCAGTCACTGACCAGTAAAGAAAAAACTCAAACAAGCTCCTCATACCGATCCTAAAAGCCCGGCCAGACCGATACCCCTCATATTCAACCCAAATCTCGGGTGGATATGGGGAGGCCCGAGCGCGCCTGCCACATCGGACCAGACAGGCGGACCCTGCCCCAAATTGCACCAAATCACCCCCTGTCCTAGTTGATTCGTTTTATTCCTCTCCTCTCTCCTCTCTTCTCCGCGTCATCCCTCCCCTAGCTCTGCCGCCATACTGAGTCGTCATGCCGCCAACACCGCTCAAACAGCTCGCCCATCCATTCTCACCTCCGCAGACGTTGTTGTCGGCCTGGCCGCCACCACGCTACATCCGGTAACTCTACTATCAATAGTCGCAACTATAACATGGGGTCATATCTTGCTGATGATATCTATTCTCGGTGAGCGGCGTTTGTGAAGACCATATCCAAACCCCGAGGTAAAAAACAAAGCCACTTTGCAACAATGCAAGATGCAGTTGGGAAGGATGTGGAGAGGAAATTCAGAGTGCCCCAAGCTGGTTGGAGAATTGTTTGTGGAGCTGCAATGATGTGTGAATCGAAGACTTTATGGCAAGTAATGACATGTTGTATTATTTTGCACAATATGATTGTCGAGTACGAGGGTGGTGGGGTAGCCCAAACCAATGATTTTGCGACGCATGGAGAACAATTTCACATTCCAAAACAACAAGATGCATATCATCTTATGAGAATCTTTGCGATCAACAGGTACACACGCATCTACTCAGTGATCTTGTGAAGTATACATGGACCTACAATGAAAACAAAGTGCTAATGTTTGAATTGTGCACTTCAAATAAATTATATATTCAAACTATGTATTTTCGATATCAACATTTAATATTTACGTGTGAGATAGATGTCCATGAATTTGCATGAATTTAAGAGTCAGGCATGATTGTGATTGCCAGGCATGACATTTGAGAGGTTGCCCGATACTGTCCGCGGGTCTGCCTGAACATGTCCATAGACATATAGAAGGCCGGATTTGTCATGTCCTCTTGTAGATGCTCTAACATCTTAGTACTAGTATAGTAGAGAACATGAACAGAGTAAATCATTCCCAGCAAATTTGCATGCGCATAGCACCAAATTTGTGGGACGCATCCGGCATACAACCAAATTAGCCGTGATGGAGATTTATCTGGAATTCTGGACCATCGCTTGCTGGTAGACGTACGAATCATGGTTCTTGCTAAGATCTGTATATGATGACAGGAGGTTTCTGAATTGGACGCCGCTTGTCCTCGCTCGACGAGAATTTTTGGTGGCCTCGCCAAGTTTGAGAGCAACTCTAGTCGAGTCGGCATATTGTCGGCTATACTAATGGTCAATGCAGTAATTTAGGGTTAGAATGACACTCAATGTAGGATCACGTTAAATGACAAAAGCGCGGTCTGGATGTATTTACTCGGATGGTCGACATGTGAGAGAAAAGGAAAATTGATGCCCGACATAGCATCGTTCAAGCAGCAGTAGGTAGACTCCAAAGGCGAGCGACGTTTCTACGCCCGAGCTCACCTAGGAACATCAAATTCGAAACAAAAGGTAAACATTTCAATAAAAAATGTAGTTTTACACTAAAGAAGATGAAATTTCGTATGAGCTTGCAAATTTTCATGCCACGATGACTTCGGGAGGGACTCCATAAAAAAAAAGCAAAAACGGAGCTAGGAAAACTCGAGTAGCTTCGGCCATTTTTGGAGTTCTGATTTTGTGTTTTGTCTTTACGGAGCTCCTCCTGAAGTCACCTCGGCACCAAACTTTTGCAAGCTCCTAGCAAATTACATGATATTTACCGCAAACAAAATCATATGTTTTGACTAAATTTTTTTAATTTACTCATCACGCTGGAGTAGATGAGCTCGGGCTCAGCCCCGAATCCAAAGCAGCCATATATACAGCACAAAACTGCCAACACCAAAGCTCAAAAGGCAGAAGTGAAAATTACCCGCCACCGAATACAACAGTGCCAAGCACAGACAGCAGCACTTTCATCCGGCGCAAGCCGGCCAGAGAGCAGCCAACAAACGAGCGTCGGGGCCGGTCCCTCGCCGCCCGCCGTCCATCTGCATGTCCCGTTTGCACCACAGCTCCACTGTTCCAGGCCAACCCCGCCGCGATAGTAATAGGGCACCTTCCAGTCCAGGCCAGCCAGGGTCCCGGCGATCCTCCTACTCCTACCCCTCCCAACTGCCGATGCCACTGTGCTCACCGATTCTCAACGGAGGAAATGGCCATGCACAGCACACCACACCGCAGTGCGCCTACCTAGGGTCGGTCCTCTACCTACCAACTCCCCCACTTTAACGCTAATCTCCAACAGAAAAAAGGCCAAAGGCGACGGAGGCTGGACTCACTGGACTGGAAGCCACCCGGCCGGCCTCCTCCTCCTCAGTAGCCCTCACTCTCCCACACTGCTCACTGGTTGGTCGATGATGATAAAAACCTCCACACGATAGGAATCTCAAGCCATCCTCCTCCTCTTCCTCCTCCTCCCGGCAGTTTCCTCCACGGCTCCACCACCCCGAGCCCAAGCCAACCGAGCAAAGCGCACGCCAAAGCGAGGGGCTTTGCCTCGAATCCTGGGCGAGCCGACCCACGAGCCCCACCGCCGCCGCTTTCGCCTTTCCGTTCATTCATTCCAAGAACCGGGGCCGGGCGCAGGCAGCCGCAGGCACAGACATGGCGCCGTCGGCGGCAGATGCAGCCTCGGACGAGCCGGTGCACAAGGGGCGGACCAACTCCATCCTGCTCCCCATCCTCGCCGTGCTCCTCGCCTACCTGCTCTACCGCTACCTCCGCCCGCGCCTCCGCGGCCTGCGCCTCGACCGCCTCCCGTTCCGCGTCCCGGACTGCCTCCGCCGCCGCGGCAATGCCACCCGGACCACCCTGCTGCCCTACTTCGCGCCCATCGCCGACCGCCTCGGCGCGCTGCAGCCCTACCTCGGCCCCATCGCCGACCGCCTCGGGGTCGGCGGCCCGCACGGCCACGGCGGCGGGTACGGCGGCGCCGACGCGCTCGTCAGGTTCCCCGGTGGCGAGGGCCTGTCGGTGGCCGCCATCCTCGAGGCGCCCGGGGAGGTGGTGGCCAAGTCGTCGCACAGCACGCTCTACCGCGCCGCCATGCGCTCCGGGGAGACGGCCGTGCTGCTCCGGTTCGTCCGGCCCGCGTGCGCCGTGGGCGCCGACGAGGCCGCCGCCGCCGCGCGCCGGATCGGCGCCGTCAGCCACCCGAACCTCGTGCCGCTCCGCGCCGTGTACGTCGGGCCCAGGGGCGAGAAGCTGCTCGTGCACCCCTTCTACGCCGCCGGCTCGCTCCACCGATTCTTGCAAGGTCAGTGCATGCGCATCACTCACTCTTGCTTTGGTCGACATGTTCATCCTGATTCGTACAAATGCACAATTTTGCTACGTCAAAAGTGCACATGAGCCCACACCGCAAATGAAACTTTTTCTTTATTCTATTTGTTGCGACGAGATCACACATGAAACATTATACAATTACATTTCGTCACAAAGGGAAAAGCATGGCGTGGTTGCTAAGCGAGTTCGAAGACTCCAAAAAGGCAGATCGGCAGCTTTCACTAAACAAAATCATTTGGGCCATCAGTTTCAACTTTCTTTTTCGATAATCAGTATCAACTTTTGAGGCAATGTGGAATGTGTTACACAGTTTGGTTATGGTACAGAGTCCATTTCTTATTTCCAGTTCATGTTCGCTGGTTCTTATTATTATTGCCTAGTGCGGCCAGGCAGGAAACATTTCTCTGCTTTGGTTGTTAGCTTGAGACCTCACATGACACTGTCCTGAAGCAATGGTCCTAGCCATTAATGTTAGATGAGGTCATTAGATCACCCTTTCACAATCGTGATCGTTGGGGCATACAATCATTCCAGTGTGTTGCTCAGTTAAAACAGTGGTTAGTGCTGTATAGTCGTCTGTCAAACAGTAGTGAACATAGTCATTGTTGTGCCTTAATTGAAGGCACATGCACACATGTGCAGTCTTTTCAAGCCAAAACCATGCATTCATAATATTGGCATTTGTTGTGATGGTAGCTGATGATAGCCTGCCTGTGTGCTGCCATTTTCACAGAGGGGATCGCCGACTCGCAGAGATGGAGCCTGATCTGCAAGCTCTCGGTGTGCATCGCCAAGGGGCTCGACCACCTGCACACGGGGATGGAGAAGCCGATCATCCACGGCAACCTCAAGACGAGCAACATCCTCCTCGACGCCAGCTACGAGTGCAGGATCTCGGACTACGGCCTCTACCTCCTGCTCAACACCGGCGGCGCCCACGAGATGCTGGAGGCGTCGGCGGCGCAGGGGTACAAGGCGCCGGAGCTGGTCAAGATGAGGGACGCCACCAGGGAGAGCGACGTGTACAGCCTGGGCGTGGTGCTGCTGGAGATGCTCGCGCAGAAGGAGCCCGCCGGCGACGACGACCGCGCGCCCAGCTCCCGCGACATCTTCCTGCCGGCGTCGTTCAAGAACCTGGTGCTCGAGAGGAAGATCTCCGACGCCTTCAGCTCCGACCTCGTCAGGCAGAGCAGGAAGTCGGGGAACGAGAAGAAGCTGAACGCGTTCTTCGAGCTGGCCACGGCGTGCTGCAGCCCTTCGCCGTCGCTCAGGCCCAACACCAAGGAGATACTCAGAAGGCTTGAGGAGATAGCAAAATAATTAACTAAATGCGGGTAGGTTCACCATTCAGACGTAGCACGAGACAAGGCTCAAGGAACGACTGAACCTCTGCTGGACGGAACATTGGAGAATGGAGGCACACGGTTCAGATATCATGGAATGTGTATAGTCAGAGTGTAAACGCAGTGGAGGCCATCGTCTCAAGAATATACTCATTGTACGTAATTTATTTTCTTGTGCTTTGCTTGAAACCGACCATGTACAAAGTGTTGAAAGAGTGGGGAAGGCGTATGCTGCATGTTCATGCATCAAAATCGCCATGTCGATGTAACCTTGGTCTGATCTGAGTGTTATATCAGATATGATTGGTAGGAGCATTTGCTGTGCAGCTTGTGATGTTCCCGGTGCATGTGCGGTTGTTCTACTTGTACGCACTGACAAGGGCCGGCAGGGAGTGATTCTCTCCAAGGGAATTATGCCCAGCGTTGCCTGATTTCGGTCTCTGCACAGTCATGCTGTCCTTAACAGTGGCTAGATTCCGAAATAGTAAGAAATTAAGATTCGGAACTTTTGGTTGTAGCTAGATTGCTCAGCGGCATGGCCTCAAAAACAGGTCACCATCCACCACCTTCTCTTTCGCCGACACCAAAAGCGTAGCGTCCGTAACACACGGGCCTACAGTGTGCTGATCTATTTCGTAATCTCCATTCCATTGTAATCTCCAAATGAATCAGCTATTCACTGCCCCACATCGACAAAACATGTGTGCTAGCTGACCAAAAATTCTTGAGCTTCACGCTGGAAAAACTTACTCATCATCTCTAGCTAGCCTCCTTGAATTATCGTGTCGAGACAAACTCATGAAAGGCATGTGTCATGGCCTCCGCTGGCCGAGTGATTATCAGGTGGGTGAGGCCTTGATTTCTGCCACCGGTTAGCCGCGGCGTCTCTCTCGCAGCGCAGGGAAAGCGGCAGCACGTGAAGCGCCAACGAACCCACCGAGAAAACTTGGAGCAAGCCTCCAAGCCTCCAAGCCGGGACCGCCTCTCGTCGTCCTCCAACTCCGCGGCATCCTAATGGTAGATCTTGTCGGCACGTACATACGTCCGTAGGCCGTAGCGTAGATCAAATGCCCCTGCGCGCGCTCCGCCCGGCCGGTCCCGTCCGGTGCACGGACGCCTGCGCGCGCCGTGCCGTGGTATCAAATTTGCTAATGCACATGTCCCCTGGTCACAAATTTTGCGGGTACGGGCACGGTCGACGCAGCGGCGAGTTTTTACTGCCTCTGTCCCATTGCCGGTGCCGGTGCCATGGCCGTGCGCCGTGGTCCTCGCCCGTCCGTTCGCGGCTACTACAGTTGTGCGCGCCGTCCGTCGTGTAGCGTCTTGGGGGCATGCGGCGTGCACCGTGTTTAACTTGGTAAGCTAAGCCGCACACGACGAGGTGATCGGGTCGGTGGGAGGCGGGTCACCGTACCTACCTATGCGTCGACATGTACCCGGCGTACGTACGTGCCGGGCCGCGACGGCGACGGCGACGGCTGGAGAGGAGATGATGGTGGTGGCGGTGGTTGCGCGTGGCTGGCGCGGCGGAGTAGGAGTGGTAGGGCGTCGGGGCGGTACCACGCGGATTGGGTGCGCGTGCACGGCCCCGAGCGCAGGGGCGTGGCCGGATGATGGTAGTAGATGGCTAGATGCGTCGCACGCAGGCGCAGGCATGTGGGCGTCATGTTGTGGTAGGGAGTTGGCTGCTGCTGGGACTAGCAATGCTACTGGGGTGAGATAAGGCTCTGATAAGATGTGATTTGGCTACTGCCGCTCGCGATTCGCTGCTGCGCTGTCTATTCATTGCGAGAGTTGATGCTTGTCACTGAATGTGAATGGTACCGTACCGGAGTTAAATCAAGTGACAGCAGCAAGTGCCACTGCCGGGGTTTATTTATGTTGGGTTGCACTGCGGCGCTGCAATCATCGCTCTTCCGTGCGGCTTCCTTTGCTGGGGCCGGGGGAAACGGGTTGGCCTTGGCCGTCGCCGGCCGAATGCAATATGGCATCGCGATCCAAAGCTTTTGCTGCGGTATTGCCGACTTGCAAGTTAAGTTTTTTTTTAATGAACGAGCAAGCTCGGTTGAGATCCTTGCTTTTTCAACCTTGAACAGCGGTAGTTGTTTTGATAGAGTATTTTTCATTAATTCATATTGAAACACAAGGAGATGTACAAAATACAACGAGCACACAGCCAGCCACTACACGATTAGGCCTTGTTCGGTTGTAGCAGAATTAATCCTCTAGTGGATTTAATCCTTTAGAGGATTGGGTGATCCCCGCTTGACACCAAAACCACTTGGGGATCAAATCCCTGCCAGTATGCAATCCACGCCACTCTCATGCATTCGGTTAGTCCCCAAGGGCACTGGACCACAGGGACAACAGTATTGACATAGATGAAGTGGTACATATAGATAACAACAATTCTCATGCAGTAATGACACAGATGCAGACTGAAGTGACAATAACACTCACAGTTTAAAACACTTATTATCCCAACAATAACAACAATTCTAAGATTTGAACAGGGCACAAATACTAAAAAAAATAATAGCAATTTGAAGCATACATAATATATAATATGTTGAATAGACCACAAGAGTTTAATTATCAGTTCCTCCCAAATTCTTCCACGCTACAGTCAGTCGTTTCAGAAATAGTGTTTAGTTTCTCTACAAATATCACATGGACAAAACCCAGCGAATAGATATGAAGCCTTCCACTGAAAAGCACACACAAATAGATCCAAGTCGCGGCACCTTCGCTCTTCTTCCGGAGCATTCTTATGTAGAACTCCTGCTTTTTGAAACCATTCAAACCCAAAATTAGTTTGAGAGTGAAATACTTGGCAGTTTTATTTCCAGGAATGGAAACAATGAGAAAAACATACATAAATAGTAGGTAAATCAATCTCTATCCTCTGATCTATGTTAAAAGCATCCCTTTTTATTTTCTAGGGACAAGGCATCATAGCAGTTTAGAAATAGACAATTACTACAACCACAAGAAAATCAGCCTAGCCTAGCTACAACACAAGCACTTGTCAACCTGTGTCGATACATCAAGCAATCATTTGAAAAAAGGTTGTATTATTCAAGCAAAGTATTCCTATAACCAGTCAGTCTAATAGTTTGCAAAAGAACTTCATAAATATATTTAAAACAACTATCCATTTCAGCAGAAAATAATGTCTTTACAGCAGCAGCAACAACAACAACATGGACTATATGGCTAGCAAGGAGTTTAGTAACATGCACTAATTGAAAAGAGGAGTACCTGAGTTATTCCATTTCAGCTCTCAGCCACATAAGAGCAGTCTCCGGTCTGGCACTCATGAAAATCTCTCGGTTCTCGGGGATCTTGAAGACTCGGAAAGCCTTGACTTCTTCTTCAAGTGTGATCTCCATTGTTTTCAGCAGATCAATGCAGTTTTTGATAGAGTACTCATCCACGACCCTTGGCTTATTCCTCTCATCCTCCACCTGCTTCGTCCTTATGTCCAAGTACTTCTCCATCATTGCAGCCACATCACCATTCGCCCCCCTCCTTCTCTTTGGTTCTTTCTCTTCTCCATTTCTTGAGGGTGCAGTAGCCAAATTTGGTTGAGTTTGCTCGGGATCCACATCAATGTTTTCTTGCACATAAACCTCCTCAACATCTTCATCGATCTGCACCCTTTCTCCTCCAAGATTCTCACCATCAGCTGATGTTTCTCCTTGATTCTTGCTAGCTCCTCCAAGATTCTCGAGATCTGATTGGGTTGAGCAATGTGATGACTCGATAGAGGTGAAGTTATATGTCCCTTTTGCAGTTTGGCCTACAAGTTAAAGTGACAATCAAATATAAGATTTCAAACTAGAAGAGTAAACAAACATAAAACAATGACATGAGTATATGAATGAAGTTGATAACTAACCATCATGCAATTCTCCCAAAGCTTCAAAAAGAGGGAAGGCTTTTGTCTTGAACTTTCCAGCTTTAGGGTGTGACTACATAGTTGACAAGAAAATGATATTAGAGACATGCAACAAGTAATGAAACTTTTAGGGAATAACAATGACATTCTTACTATGATGATGTTTTTCCAAAGTGGTGGATCCGCTAGAATCCTGCACTGCCGGTCGTCCCATGAAACGCCGCTTTGCTTCCTTATCTCTTTGATCATCTTGTATTCTCTTTTCAACTCTTTTTCCTTTTCTTGGATTTTCTTCTTCTCGTACCTAGCATAAGGATTCTTTTGGTGGAATTTCTTCACTATCGTATTCCATGCTTCTGAGCTCCATCCATTTTGACCCTTATGTTCAGGTGTATCATGCTCACGAAGCAAGTCCACAAGATCTTTCTCAAGGCTTGCATTCCACTGTGCTCTATCTTCTGCATTTCCACATTGTATGTTAATGTACCTTTTTCTATCTTAACTATTTTGGTTTTAAGCAAATAAAGTCCCGACAAGAGAAATAAAGTCACGGCTAGTTTATTACCTTTGGGAGACCCTCTCATCCTCTTTGTCACACTGCTTGTAGGAGGTGATGCTCTATCCCTTTCGACAGCTTTTTTGAGGAGGCTCAACCTTGGTGACCCTCGAGCAGTCATCATAGTGACTTCTGAACAATATTCATGACATGAACAACAGAAAAAAACATAAACTTCTACACTATACTTATTACTACTACACTACAAATGACAAGTTATGCATGTCGATAATCAGCCCACATTTGATGAGCAATGGCATCTCTAAGGTTGTCGCCTTCATGGTTGATTTGATGATTTTGAGGAATATCACCGTCAGGAAGATCAACAAAATTCATGACAGGTATATTGTTTGGTTGGTTATCTAACCAACGCTCATCTCCTTTTTCAGATCGGATGATGTTATGTAAGATTGCCGCCGCTGCTGGTAGCTTGACTTGGTTCTCTATTCGATGATGCGTGCCCACTTTTAGGATTGGGAACCGCTTCTTCAAGATTCCTAATCCCCGTTCGACGTGATTTCGTAACACGGCATGCCGGAGATTGAATAGCTCCCTGTGATTTTGGGGTCGACGGCGACCGCGTGCAAACTCCTTCAGATGGTACCGAACACCACGATACGGTGCCAAGAAGTAAGGTGTGTTGGCATAACCACCATCAACCAGATAAAACTTGCCCGGAGGTACATGAAACCCACTATTAAGTGCTGACCGGAGAAGTTTAGCATCGGTAGCAGATCCCTCCCAGCCACAAGAAAGGAAGGTGAAGTTCAGGTCGAAGTCGCACACGACCATAACATTATGGCTTAGGGACCCTTTCCTATTTCTGAATGGTGCGGCTTTTTCTCCTGAAATTGTTATGGGAACATGTGTCCCATCAATTGCCCCAATGCAATTCTGCAACGAAATACTATAACTTAGCACCTATAACATGAAGAGTAAGTTATCGATGTGGATCAAAGTTGGCGAAGCAAAAACCTGAAAATAAGGAAAGAATCTCGTGTCCGACTGAATCTTCGGATGCACTGGGATTTGGAGGCTTCAAAAAATGCTTGGAGAGAATAGGGATGATGTCAAAGAAATTCTTCATTTGCCAATGGAAAGTATCCCCGCTGTGACCAAACCGAACTTGAAGGTCTTCAAATGAAGAATTATGGGATAACATCCACAGAAATGATGCTAGTTTCTCTTCGACTTTAATTCTGGTATCTTTCACCAACTTCTCCCTTCGAAGATAATTAGCCAAAGATTTGAAGATACGCGGCTCCATCCTAAATGCTACCCGACAGTTTTTGACGTGCCCTTCGAGTAACTCCTTAACAAACATCTCGCCTGTTAGCGATGATGTATGACGCGGAATCCTCCGCTCCCTAAGAGCAACTCCATCGGTCTCTATCAAATGTAGTGCAGGGAAAACAAATAACATCATTTAGTCATCCTCCTCCTCCCTCTTCCTAACACGATCCCTCATTTCAGGATCAATTCCAAGTCTAAAGAAGAAAAATGTGGCTAGTTATTACTACTACACCAAAACAGTAAGAGTGCAAGTTGTACAAACAAACAGTTTACAAAAAAAAACAACTGTAGTAAGAGCTAAAATTCTTCAACAACTACAATGTCTAGTATGTAAGATATTAACATAGCTCTCAGCTTACCAAAAAACAGTTTGTAACACAGATCTATCGACCAAGCAATAATAACCAACAGTACATGAATAAGGAGAAGATTAAAACAAGAGGATTAATCTACCTTGTCCTTCACGATGCTGCCCAATTCAGGGTCTTGCTGCAGCTGTGAGGCGGCGAAGCTAGCTTATATCTGGCATCATCAAAATATCTGGCATTGGAACATCATCTAACAAAAAGGACAACACTAGAAAAAAAGGACAACTGCAATGTGTACCAATGAAGAACAGATGATGATCACACACCATGAAGAGAACAATTATATAATCTACCAATGATCATACCCGAAGTATCTTTTGTTCGGACATAAAAAACAACATGCATTGTTGTTCCTCCAGATTAGATAGTCCTTCTTTATACCAAGAGATAGACTAACAATTATACTACTACTACAATAATTATGTCGAGAAAAATAAAACAAATCCAAATTACTAACACCAAATCGTACTGCTGACTCCATTTACTAACACAAAATTGTACTACTGACTCCAATACAAATTACTAACAACGGGAAGACAGATCTTGACGATCACATTCGGGAAGACAAATCATGAAATAACAATTGATGCTAGTTCCTAGGAAACCCCAAGAAAAGTCTCGACCTTGACGACCACATTCGGGAAGACAGATCAATATTTGTCTAGGTTTTCATGGAGGGGGCAAATCAGTGCTGCTAGAGAGAAAGGCGGTGGGAGGGAGGGGGGAGGAGGGAGAGAGAGAACTAACCAGAGATCTCCTCGCCTGCAGCAACCACTTCTCCGGAGCTAGGGTTCCGGCCGCGGGCCCGCGGCAAGGGGGCGGCGGGGGAGATGGGACAATCAGAGGCTAGGGTTCCGGCAGGCTTCGTGGCAGGTCGTCGAAGCAGGAGGGCACCCTCCTCCTCCGGGTAGGTTGCGCCGCCGTCGTCCACTCGTCCCCGCCGCCTCCTTGCCGCCGCTTCTGTCGCTCGGGAGAGATGAGACGAGCGCCTCGCTCGGGGATTCCTTCCACGGGGTGCTAGTGGATGATTTTTTCCGCGTGGGTTTGGAGAGGTTTGGGCCGGGGAAATACAACGCGGGGCTTAACCGAACGAGAAAAACTGGATGGGCCGGGTTTATTCCCCGGCTGGGGTAATCCCTGCGGACCCGCGTGGATTGGACCCGAAACCTCGCTGGGCTGGGCGTAACCGAACAAGGCCTTAGGGTGCACACAACCAACACACACACACACACACACACACAAAGATATTCATCACAAAATCAAAACTATGCCTAAGTCAAATAAAAAGAAAGAGAAAAGAAAAGGAGAAAGGACTTCGCCGAAGCAGTAGAAACAACCACCATCATTAGCAACACTAGTGCCGCGGAAAAGATACTTCGAAATATTAGACAGAACATAAAAGGCTGGATTCTAAATGCAAATGCAATGCATAGGAAAAAGAAAAAAAAGGAATTGTTAAGTATATTGGATGTGATGGACAAAAATGCTGAATCTAGAGGTATCAATGCTCAGGAAACAGACATTCAAAAAGAACTAAGGAGAGAATTAAAAAAATACTCAAACTGGAAGAAATTAAGTGGCTACAAAGATATGAGGACAAAGAAATTAAAGAGGGAGACTCTAATACTAGATATTATCATGCCAAGGTAAATGGGAGAAGGAGAAAAATAGAATTATTAAATTGGAGCAAGATGGGGAAGTGGTTGAAGGGGGAAAAGAACTTATGGAATACATCACTGCATTCTACAAAAATATGTTTGGAAAAGCTGAAACTTCCAGTATTAATCTTAACATACAAGGGGCTGCAGAAATTTCCCCTCAAACACAAGAAGAGCTGATCAAAAACTTCTCTATGGAGGAGATTAAAGAGGTTGTTTTCTTTATGGTAAAAAACAAAAGTCCAGACCCTGATGGGATTGCTATTGAATTCTATCATAACTTCTAGGAAGTGGTTAAAAATGACTTAGAAAAATATACTCGATGATTTTCACACAGGGGTGGTTGATTTAGCCAAACTTAACTATGGAATTATTACTTTGGTTCCTAAAGTTAAGGATGCTAAACAGACTCAAAAATTCCGACCTATATGTCTCCTAAATGCTAGTTTCAAAATCATTACTAAAGTCTTAATGAACAGAATTAGCAAGCCAGTCAACCCAATAATTTCACCCATCCAAATTGTCTTTGTTAAGGATAGATATATTATGGAGGGAGTGGTCATTTTACATGAAGCTCTGAATTCAAATCCATGCAAAAAAGCAGAATGCTATGCTGTTTAAAGTTGATTTTGAAAAAGCATACGACAAAATTAAGTGGCCTTTTGTCCACAAGATGCTTAAATTGAAGAACTTCCTTGATAAGTGGTGTGACTGGGTGATGCACACCATGAGCGTGGGGGGGGACAAGTGGGGGTGAAGGTCAATGATAATGTGGGGAATTTTTTCAAAACCTTCAAAGGGCTTAGGTAGGGGGATTCTTTATCCCCTTTGCTATTTGATCTAGTTGTAGATGCCCTGGCCATAATAATGGATAAAGCTAGAACTGAAGGTTATATTAAAGGGGTACTTACTGACATTCATGAAAATGGAGTTAATATGCTGCAATATGATGATGACACTATATTTTTGATATAGGATGATGAGGAATTAGCAAGAAACTTGAAATTCATTTTGACTGCCTTTGAACAAATGTCAGGATTGACAGTTAACTTCCATAAAAGTGACATTTATCTTTTGGGGGAAGCTAAGAGCAAGATAAATTTATATCAAGAGATCTTCACATGTGCCCTTGGGGAAATGCCTTTGAATATTTAGGTTTACCCATCCATAACAAAAGGATCAGTAATAAAATGTGGGGAAATGTGAATGAAAAAATTGAAAAGAGATGTGCTTGCTGGCAGGGCAGATTGCTCAATATTGCTGGTAGAGTCACACTGGTGCAATCCTGTCTAACAAATATTCCCATTTATATGATGTATTTTTACCTACTCCCTGCCGGAGTTAGGAAAAAAATTGACTTCTATAGAGCTAGATTAGTGTGGCAAGCTGAAGAAGATAAAAAGAAATATCACCTAGTTAATTGGAAAACTTGCTGCCTGCCAAAACAACAAGGTGGGCTGGGGATAATAAATCTTGAGAATTTTAATATTGCTCTGCTTGCTAAATGGATTTGGAAACTGAAGGCTGAGGAATGGCTCTGGCAAGATATTATTAAATCCATATATCTCCAAGACAAATGCCTTTCTGGAGCCAAAAAGAGAAAAGGAGACTCTCAATTCTGGGCTAGCCTGCTAAAAATTAGGGGTGTGGTTTTCCCTCACATCAAGAAAAATCTGGGTGATGGGAGAAATACAAGATTCTAGGAAGACTGGTGGGTGGATGATAAACCCCTAAAGGAGGCTTACCCCTCATTATATTCCATTAGTAATGATAGAGAAATTACTGTCAGAGGGGTGATAGATAGAGGTTGGGGGGCTATGTCTTTCAGAAGAACAATCTGTGGGGGATAGGGAAATCTCTGGGATAGCTTCAAGAGGAGATGTGAGGAAATTACAATGCATGGAGGGAGGGACAAACCCATGTGGATGTTGACTGCTAACAGAATATTCTATGTGAAATCCCTATATCTACATCTTGTTAAATCTGATGTTGGCTTTCCACATAAATTTCTGTGGAAAGTTAAGGTGCCTGCAAAAATTAAATTTTTTCCTTTGGCTCTTGAATAAAAAAAGTATTCTAACCAGAGATAACCTGTTGAAAAGGGGATGGAAAGGAGACAAACACTGTGTGTTCCGTGGGAAAGAAGAAAATATTGATCACCTATTCTTTTCTTACTCTGTTGCTAGACTTGTTTGGAGTCTGGTAGGGTGTACTTTTGATTTTAAAAACATTCCAAAAGATATGGATGACTGTTTGGAAAACTGGTTGAACAAATTCAACAAAAATGACAAGAAAATGGTCTTGATTGGTACCTCTACTCTTCTTTGGGCGATCTGGAATAGTAGAAATGATATTGTGTTTGGTAGAAAATATATAAACGACCCGATTGGGATCGTTAAAAGAATGTGCAGCTGGATTACTGACTGGGCTATTTTGCAGAAAAAGGACCCAGGGGAAAGATCGCTGATGTTGGGGGCAAGACTCATCGAACAGGTGGCAAGTGAAATCTACAAAGCTTCGCAGGGATGGCGCTTCGGAGTTCCAAGGTTGCAAATGTGAAGCTTCGGGGAGCAGAACTTCAGAGCTTGTCTCCTGTTTCTATGTGTTTCTTAGCCTTCTTCCTTTTGGATGGAATGTAATAAACTCTTGTGATGTTGCCGTAGTGGTTCTAGTCTGTAGGGTCTCACAGGGTGAGTTTGCCCATCTTGCTAGGCTCTCTCCTAATTTGCGTCTTTTATTGTGTTAGAATTTGTATCAGACAACTTGACTACTCGTTGGCTTCGGCCTGGTTTCTCTAATGGAAATCGGAGGGGAAACCCTCTTTTGCTCTAAAAAAAGAGTGAGGCATCCAAAAAGGGAACAATGCACAAGCGTCGTCATTGCCTGATCAACCATCAAAGTCAAGTCAGGGGGTTTCACCTTGGAGAAAGTCTGATTAATCTCCAGACAATGCCTTCAACGAGGAAACATATAGAGATCCACCATTGCTTGGTACAACGAATAAGGCCATGTCTGGGGGTTTCACTCCAGAATCTGAAAGTGCGTTATATCGACTAGAGGGGGGGTGAATAGGCGATTTTTATGAAAGTCTTCAAAACGTGGAAGTTATGAAGACAAACAGAATAGACAAGCCTATCACTATGCAGCGGAAGTTAGATTACACAAGGCAAGCCATGGTCAAGTATTCAATATAGTGAAAGCACAGTGACAAACAGCTTCAGTGTAATAAGGATCAGGTAGGAAGAAGTTATGAAGTCAAACAAATCATACAGTTAAGTTGTGAAGACAGAAGATAAAGCAAGCATGCAATGGCTTCACAATGTGTAACGGTAAGTAAAAGGAGGTGAAGATGAAACCAGTGACACGCTGAAGACAATGATTTGTTGGACCAGTTCCAGTTGCTGTGACAACTATACGTATGGTTGGAGCGGCTAGGTATTTAAACCAAAGGACACACAGTCCCGGACACCCAGTCCTGAACACGCAGCTCAGGACACCCAGTCCTCACCGTTTTCTCCTTGAGCTAAGGTCACACAGACCTCGCCCAATCACTCTGGTAAGTCTTCAAGGTAGACTCCCAAACCTTCACAGACTTCGTTCACCGGCAATCCACAATTTCTCTTGGATGCTCAGAACGCGACGCCTAACCGGTTGGAGGATGCACAGTCCTCAAGTGTAATAAGTCTTCAGATCACTCAGACAAGAAGACTTAAGTGATGCCCAATTTACTCTGGCTCTGGGTGGTTAGGGCTTTTCTCCTTGCTAGGAATTTTCTCTCAAGGCTTCAAGGTGGGTTGCTCTCAAACGAAAAAAGCCGTGCACTGAAATCTGAGCAGCCAACCGTTTATGGTTGTAGGGGTGAACTATTTATAGCCACTTGGCAACCCGACCTGATTTGTCCGAAATAACCCTAGGTCACTAAGGAACTGACACGTGTACCAACGGTCGGATTTCGAACTCACACGGCAACTTTACTTGGGCTACAAGTAAAGCTGACTTGTCTGACTCTGGACAAGATTTTCTCTCATAGTCTTCGCTCGAAGACATAGGATTTGAATTAGGCATCACTTCAGTCATCCTGACTGGTTCTCTTGGACCCCACTTAACAGTACGGTGGTTCCTATGACACAACATAAATGAAGTAAAACTACGAAGGATCTAAGTCTTCGAGTTCCATAAGCTTCATAGGGAGTCTTCACATGTCATTGTCTTCAATATGAATATCTTCATAAACCACCATTGTCTTCAATGTCTTCGTACATTTTTAGGGGTCATCTCTGGTAGTGAAACCGAATCAATGAGGGACTTCTACCTGTGTTATCCTGCAATTCTCACAAACACATTAGTCCCTCAACTAGGTTTGTCGTCAATACTCCAAAACCAACTAGGGGTGGCACTAGATGCACTTACAATCTCCCCCTTTTTGGTGATTGATGACAAACTAGTTGAAGTTTTCAACGGGGAACATAATTTGTGAAATTGTATATGAATAGTCTTCATAAGCTGCAAGGGCTCCCCCTGAAGATGTGCATATAAGTAATTTGCTTCTTGAATGCAAATGCACATGGCAGGTTGTACTTGTGGAGATCCACTTCAACTTATGATGACAATCCACTATGCATGTTAGAGTATACGAAGATAATGACATGCATAATGGAAAATGGACGTCTGCAGAATGATCTAAGTGCAGAATTTATCGTCGCACATGCGGAATTTATCTTCGCATAACAGAGTGACAAACAGGTAGCAGACGACCATCAAGGCTACGTGTTACAACTCAAAGAAGCAAATGTAGCAAAAACGGGAGTTGTAAGCACGAAGCAAAATGTAGCAAAAGATGAAAGGCACCAGCCCATAGTGACCCGCTTGAAGACTACAAACATCACATGCTTCTCCCCCTTTTGTCAGTGATGACCAAAAAGGTTTGAAGACATAGAGTTTTCTACGCGTTCCCAAGCGCAGCAGGGTTGGTGGAGTTGGGTGGCGGTGCAGACGAGCTTGGTGCAGATTCGACGCGAGCTGAAGTAGGTGGAGGTGATGTAGCATCGTCTTCTTCTTTGATAATTCAGGCGGACACGGTGGCAGCAGAGGAAGAGAACTCTGAATCTTCAAGTGATGGTGTGCTTCGCATCATAGCTCTTCTAGGAGGTGTGGAGTCAAACTTGAATCGCTCTTTGAAGCCATCCTCTTGAAATTCAGCTTCAGTGCACATCATGGTGAGGCCTTTCCAAGTGCGGCGACAGGTTTCATGTGTGACAAATGCATTCTTGGTGGCCAGATTTCTGATGCGATTGACGTCTTGCATGATACTTCTCATCTGCCTCTTGAGCCAGTCGTGATGCCTATCTTGCTTTTGGTGAAGAGCCACAAGAAGTTCTCGGTCATTGAGTGCATGAGCGCGTTTCTTGGGTCTCAGTGCAGCTGTGCTGTCAGTGGCTTCAGTTGATGCAGGGGCACATGTGGTGCTAGCCATTGGATTCACTCTTGAGATGGCTTCAACACCTTCATCATTCTGAGTGAAGCTCTGGTGTTCTGCATTCTAAAGACTTAATGGTTGCTTGGCAGGCTCAGGATATATTGCTTCAGCAGAGGTGTCCACATCGGGTAAGAAGATCCTATGGTTGCGGGCTGAGGACTGATAGGAGATAGCAGAGTGAAGCTTGATCAGCCTCATAACCCAAGGAGCATAAAACTTCAAACCAAAGAGATCTGAGCCAGACGCTGCAAGTTGGCGTATAAAGAGATCCTGTGCGTTGAAGCATTTGCCATGCAGGATACAGAAGATGAGAGTCTTCATTGCACCTTCAACCTTGGCATATGGAGAGTGCCCCTTAATGGGCCGTAGAGTCCGCCTGACGATGTGATATATGGTTCTGGGCAGGTATTCTAAGTCTTCAACGAAGAACTCAGTTGGATAAGGTGCATCATGAGGCAATGGCTTCATCATTGAGAGAATCTGACTCATATTTGGCTCAGGCCGCTGGAATATGCTCGCAATTGCTTCAGCATGGAGTTGGCAGCCTTCTTCGAAGAGTTCGCCAGGAGTGGGTAGGCCGGTAAGCTCAATGATATCGAATGCATTAGCTTCATGATGGACATTGCCGGTCATCCACTCCAGGACCCAAGTCTTCGGATCTCTGTTATAGCCTTTGATATGCAGGGTGGCATAGAACTGGAGCAGAAGCTCTTCATTCCAGTGCTCTTCATCGGTGATAAACGGCAGCAGACCCACTTGCTTGAAGCAATCCAGTGCTTCTTCCAGACCAGGCAGACCAGCAACAGTTTCAACCTCAAGGCGCTGGTGAGGAAAGATGCGGCCTTGGTTGTATAGGATGCATGAATAATAGCTGGTTGTGGGTAGCTCCAGAACCTATCTGATACAATCCGTTCCCTTGAATAAGGGTTCGTGGAGCTGTTGAAGAACGTGTTATCTGCCCTGAAGCTGTTGATGTTGAAGGAGCCAGGAGCTGATGCAGGACCTGGGAACCTTGGCAGTCGTGGGATCGGCTTCTGGACCTGGGGCCTGTGCGCAACATGATAGTTGAATTGTGGACCGGCAGCAGACTCAGGCACAGAAGGTTCAGGTGCAGTAGCTTCAGTGTCTCTTGAAGCTGTTGTTGGGAAGGGCTCCACAATTGCTTCAGTGTTGGTTGTGGCAGCCTCAACGTTTTCAGCCTCAACACGTGTAGTGAGAGGGACGGATTCAGGTACGTTCTCCTGGAAAACTGCTTCTTGTTGGTGCGGGGGAGATGGAGCTTGAGGTTCTTCTTCAATATCTTCGGCGGATGCAGCCGGAATGTTGTCAGCAGCCTGAGCCCTTGGCCCTTTGCGAAGCCTACGGAATGTAGGCGACGCCGGTGGAGTTGTAGTGGGCTGGGGCTCGTTATCTTCCTCCTGTGGGCGATCTGCCCACGATGCGTCTTGTGTGATTGGTGTCAATGGACGACCAATGCCGATCAGTTCGCTTGTCTCAAGCTGAGGAAGGGCTGTATCACCTTGTACATTGTCTTGGAGACCAATGTCATCAACAGCGTTGGGGTCGGCTGCTGGAATGTCTTCAGCGTGCGGAGCCTCTGTGAAAGCAGGTTCATGCACTGTCAACCGACGATCTTCGTCAGGATAGCGGACGGAGAGGGGTTCGACTATCAAGGGCTCTGTGGGAGCAGCCCGAGATTTCTTGGTCTTGCGCTTCTTGATGGTGGGGTCAGAAGGAAAGGCTTCAGAGTGTTTCCTCTTCCGAGCTTCAGCCTCTACAGTCCGTGTCTTCTTGAGCTCTGAGGCGGTTGATCGACTCTTTGGCTTCGAGCCATTTGTTGCGGCGGGGAAGACAATCGGAGCAGTTTCTGACCTTGGCGCCTCTGGTTCAGTTACAGCAGGCTTCTTTTTCTTCTTCGCGGCCATCTTGGGGTCGATGCCGGGACGCCCAAGTGCCTTGCGCTTCTCGGCCTCATTGTAGGCCTGCACGCAGTGATCAGCCAAAGTCTTCATGCGCTCTCGCGAGCCTTGAGCTTCGGCACGCGTCTTCAAAAAGTTCTCTTTCAGCTCGTGCAACATGATCTTGAAGTTTCTTACTTCTTGCACGCTGAGCTTGGCCACATGCTTCTTGAACTAAGCCTTTTCGAAATCAATTTTCTGCTTCTGTTCAACAATGCGCTGGGCTATTGCAAGTTCTGAAGCAATTGCGCCTTGAAAGCAACGCTGAGGCCTATTGGCAGCTGCAGATCGTTGAAGCTGATGTCCGGTGAGGTAAACCATTCATCGATGAAGTTGTGGATGATGGCGACATCAAACAGAGGCAGATTGTTGAAGATTTCAGCCGCCTCCTTGCTCTTGATGAGCTGCTCAAGAGCATCATCTCCAAGATCTTCATCGCTTGAAAGATCAATGGTTTCGCAGCGCAGAATGGCAACAGCTGTGAGCTCTTTGCCTCTGTGTGGCTGAGGCTTCTTGGCTTCTTGGGGCTTGGAGACTCGTGATAAGTCTTCAGACTGCACACTGGCTTCAGGAGGTGCAGTTGCCAATGGCTTCGCTCTGGAGATTTTGGGAGAAGCGGCTGGCTTTGAAGCTTTTGGCTTCTTCGTCTGCTTCAGCTTCGGTGCAGCAGGAGCATCATCAGACTCAGTGTCTGCTGGAGGGTCGTTCATGGAAGTCCCTTGGACTAGAATGCGAGTGATGAGGCCTGCGAGATTGGCATACGGCCCGATGATATTGGGATCGGCGTCGCGTGTGCCATCCGCCCTTGGTTCAGAGGGACCAGGGTTGAAGTCCAACCCCAGCTTCTTCTTGTTTTGCTTCACAGAGTTCTGAGCAAATTGGAAGTTGCGCTTGAACAGATTGTCATCGCGACACCAGAGAAGGTGATGACGGATGTGCTTCAGCTGGCTGTGGTCCTCTGACCATGCATGGATAGAAGCCTTGAGCGTGGCTTCGTCTCTGGACCGGGGTACGAGATTTTTGTATAATAAGTCTCCCCACGGTCTCTTGATGGCGCACTTTTCTACATATTCCTGAGTGACGAAGCGGTATTGGAACCACTGCTCTACCCAATATCTTCGAATCCATTGGATTCGTGTCTTGCGCTGACCATAGCTCTCTTCAGGATCAGTTTTGTACATTTCTGCCAATTCATCAGGCAGATCTTTGGACGTTCCACCACGTCTCTGTCTGCCTCCCTTCCTGGCTACTATTTCTGAAGCCATGAATCTTAGCTTGGAAGGCTTCAAGATGTTCAAAGTCTTCAAAGGCTTCCTTTTTCTTGACCAACAAGAACTGGCTTCAGGAGAGTTGATGTGATGCTGCAAGTATTCTGCAAATGAATGCAGACTATGAGAACCAAAGGATTCTCCCACGGACATGTACCTGTGACAGCATTAAGGTGCGAGGGAAGGGGAAGAGGTCATATGCATTCTCAGAAGACTTTTGAAGATAAATCAGTTTAGAAGACATTGACCTCATCGTGCGAAGACATTTACTCATAGATAAGGAGTTGGTTCCAGATTTGTACGAACCCACAGGTCAGTACAAGTGAGGAATCTAACTACTTCATGATGCACAAGTGAATATTCTAGGCAGGTTATGAGATGCAGATTGAGAGAGATGTAACTTGTGAGAGCAGAAACTTCTTATGGCAGTAGGTGACTGAACTATGGGATCAAAAGAGGTTGTAAAAAGAGGTTTTATTTACCACACTTGGAACTGCTAGACGAAGTGGGAGTTGAGGCCGAGCAGTTCGATCCTCCGTGCCCTAACTTGGCGACGGAAGACACCTACGGCGACGGCGGAGAGAGCGATGTCCGCTGTCGGCGTGAAAACGGCATCGGAGAGGTTGCGGCAGTGAAGCGCTTCGTCGCCGGCGTCGTCGAGAGCTAGCGGTGGCGCTAGGGTTCGTGCGAGGGTGGAAGAAGAGATAATGACCGCAGTGAATCGTGTATTTATAGGGATAGAGGCGGCACTGCGCTATTACTCAGGTGCCCCTGGCGATTCGCATCTGAACAGCACGTGGCCATCATGCGGTATTTTGGGGGCAGTTCCACATCCCATGCACGCCTTGATTGTCGGGTGTCGTTCCTACTTCTCCGGATTTCTTGTTGATGAAAAAGCATTGAAAACGGTTTTAAAGTTTGTCTCTGTATCTTCTGCTGACAAAGATGCAGTGAAGACATTCGACGGTTTCAATAGAATGCATACGACTTGGAGAGATAGAGTTTGAGGTAGGAAGCATGGAGAGGTTAGGGTCCGATCACATTCACTTAGTTCAAAAGATTCAAACAAGAAGACATAGCTATAAGTGAATGCTATAGAGGACAAAACACCAGTACATATATATATATATATATATATATATATATATATAATTAACGCAGTGAAGATAATCATGAAGACAAATTGATTGAAGCCAAACCAAATGTGAAGACATTGCGAGGTAACGCCATGAGTGAAACACTTCAAATAGAACGTTTGGTGGTGGTGTTACCCACCGTATAGAAAGTATTAGACTTAGACACGGCGCACAATTATCGTGGCACTCCGAAGTCAAATTCCATGTTAATGTATTCACACTTAGAATGTATGTCTTCATTGATTGAAGATATACATTACTTCGTGTGTTGCACATCTAAGTCATCAACATGCATAAGTGTTAGGATGTGTGCCTGATCACAGGACATTTGAGGATTCCAAGATATTTAGCTCACACCGTAACTTGCAAAATCTCTTCTCATCCAAGGGCTTGGTGAAGATATCTGCCAATTGCTCTTCAGTGTTGACGTGTATGATATCAATATCTTCCTTTGCAACATGATCTCTGAGAAAATGATGACGAATTTCAATGTGCTTTGTCTTCGAGTGCTGAACTGGGTTGTTGGCGATCTTGATGGCGCTTTCGTTGTCGCAGTAAAGTGGCAATTGCTTCAGATGAATGCCATAATCCTTGAGGGTTTGCTTCATCCATAGAAGCTGGGCGCAGCAGGATCCAGCAGCAATGTATTCAGATTCAGCAGTGGAGAGAGATACACAGTTCTGCTTCTTTGAAGACCAACATACAAGTGATCGGCCCAGAAAGTGACATGTGCCTGACGTGGACTTCCGATCAACCTTGTCACCAGCGTAATCAGCATCCGAGAATCCAACCAGATCAAACTCTGAGCCCTTTGGATACCATAACCCTAGAGTTGGGGTGTGAGCCAAATATCAAAGAATTCGCTTCACAGCTAAGTGATGCGACTCCTTTGGTGCCGCTTGGAATCGAGCACACATGCAAACACTGAGCATAATATCTGGCCTAGATGCACATAAATAAAACAAAGAGCCAATCATGGAGCGCTATACCTTTTGATCGAACTCTTTACCATTGTCGTCGGGACCCAGATGATGTTTGGCTGGCATTGGTGTTGTGAAGCCTTTGCAGTCTTGCATACCGAACTTCTTCAGGCACTCTTTAAGATATTTCTCTTGAGATATGAAAATGCCGTTGTGTTGTTGCCGTATTTGAAGACCGAGGAAGAACTTCAGCTCCCCCATCATGGACATCTGATATTGCTCTTGCATTATATAGCCAAACTCTTCACTGTACTTCTGATTTGTGCAGCCGAAGATAATGTCATCCACATATATTTGGCACACGAACAGTTCACCATCATATGTCTTCGTGAAGAGTGTGGGATCTAAGGAACCAGGTATGAAGCCTTTGCTCTTCAGGAAGTATTTGAGTGTATCATACCAGGCCTGAGGGGCTTGTTTGAGGCCGTACAGTGCCTTATTGAGCTTGTACACCATGTCAGGATGTTTTGGATCTTCAAACCCTGGTGGTTGTGCGACATACACTTCTTCTTCAATTTTGCCATTGAGAAAGGCACTCTTCACATCCATTTGATACAGAATTATGTTGTGATGATTTGCATAGGCCAGCAGTATGCGTATGGCTTCAAGTCTAGCCACAGGAGCAAATGTTTCATCGAAGTCAATGCCTTCCACTTGAGTATATCCTTGAGCAACGAGGCGAGCTTTGTTTCTGATGATCTGTCCATGCTCATCTTGCTTGTTGCGGTATATCCATTTTGTGCCTATTATGTTATGCTTCCGTGGATCAGGACGCTTAACCAGTTCCCATACATTGCTCAGCTCAAACTGTTGAAGCTCTTCTTGCATAGATTGAATCCATTCAGGTTCCATAAAGGCTTCTTCAACTTTCTTGGGTTCTGAGATTGAGACGAATGCGAAGTGCCCACAGAAATTTGCCAGTTGAGTTGCCCTTGAACGAGTGAGGGGACCAGGTGCATTGATGCTATCAATTATTCTGTCAATCTGCACTTCATTGGCAACACGAGGATGTATAGGGCGAAGACTTTGCTCTTGCTGATCTGTGTTGTCATTTGGAGGTATATCTTCAGGCTGAATATTGTCTTCATGTGGATCAGGTGCTGAGATGATAAGTTCTTCTTTAGGATGAGCTTCAGAAGGTACAATCTCTCTAGTTCCCATAAGCTTGATTGATTCACTGGCTGGAACTTCATCTAGCACATTTGGCAATTGCTCTCTTTGTGATCCATTGGTTTCATCGAACCGCACATCCACTGTCTCAACCACTTTGTAGTGGAAGAGATTGAAGACTCTGTAGGAGTGCGAATCCTTTCCATATCCAAGCATGAATCCCTCATGTGCTTTTGGTGCAAACTTTGAGGTGTGGTGTGGGTCCTTGATCCAGCATCTCGCACCAAATACTCTGAAGTAACTGACATTTGGCTTCTTGCCAGTTAGGAGTTCATAAGATGTCTTGTTCAGAAGCTTGTGAAGATAAACGCGGTTGATTTTATGGCATGCAGTGTCAATAGCTTCAGTCCAGAATTTTCTTGGAGTCTTGTATTCATCTAGCATTGTTCTGGCCATCTCAATGAGTGTTCTGTTCTTGCGTTCAACGATGCCATTTTGCTGTGGCGTGTAAGGAGCTGAGAATTCATGAGTGATGCCCAATGTATCAAGATATGTGTCAATGCCAGTGTTCTTGAATTCAGTGTCATTATCACTTCTGATGTGCTTTATCTTGGCACCATAATTGTTCATGGCTCGATTTGCGAAGCGTCTGAAGACATCCTGCACTTCAGTCTTGAAAAGGATTATGTGCACCCAAGTATATCTAGAATAATCATCAACAATTACGAAGCCATAGAGACAAGCAGTAGTGGAAAAGGTTGAGTAGTGAGTGGGACCAAAAAGATCCATATGAAGCAATTCGAAGGGTCGAGTAGTGGTCATGATTGTCTTCGAAGGATGTTTTGCCCTTGTCATCTTCCCTGCTTCACAGGCACCGCATAAGTGATCTTTCTTGAACTTGACGCCCTCGATGCCTATGACATGCTTCTTCTTTGCAAGGGTGTGAAGATTCCTCATGCCAGCATGTCCAAGCCTCCGATGCCAAAGCCAGCATTCTGAAGCCTTTGCCAAAAGGCACACTGCAAGTTGTGGCCCTGCTGAGAAATCTACCACATACAGATCATCTTTCCGATACCCTTCAAACACTAGAGACTTGTCAGATTCCATTAGTACCAGGCAACAATATTTTCCAAATATTACGACCATATTCAAATCGCAAAGCATTGAGACAGACATTAAGTTGAAGCCAAGGGATTCAACAAGCATGACTTTATCCATGTGTTGATCCTTTGAAATTGCAACTCTACCTAGACCCAATACCTTACTTTTACCAGTGTCAGCAAATGTGATGTGACTCTTGTCGGATGGACGTAAGGTTGAGTCCATAAAGAGGCTTCTTTTGCCAGTCATGTGATTTGTACACCCACTGTCAATAATCCATTCTGAAGACTCTGAAGACGCTGGTGTCGTACCCTAGAGTGCAGTTAGGGGGATAGGCTTCACGAAGAGAATTGTGAAGCAAAAACATTTGACGAACCAGTGGGTTATGAAAACTTAGATCCATATTAGAACTAATAGGGAGAGTTGCATGCGATTCAGGAACGAAATACATAGTGATACCATTAGGGCATTTTATCTTGCGCCCTGCAAGATTTTTAAGGTCCCCAGCAATAGCGTCAGAAGATTTTGTTTTTCTGCTGGAGACCTTCCCTGCAAAAGAGAGTTAAGCTTTCTTAACCACCCACATCCTCAAGGGTGGCTTAGAAGCAATAAGTCTGAGTGCAGCATCTGAGAACTTTGGCTTTGGAGCCCTAGCAAACAGTCTAGCAGGGGGGGCAATAGTAATCATAAGAATAGGCAGAATAGTTCTTATTCATATGAACATGGCGGTTTGATGAACCGTTCTCATATTCATATGCCTGATTATGGTTTCCCTGCAAAACATTTGCATTAGTGCGACTCTGGTGAGTCTTCTGTCTGTATGAAGCCTTTGGACCATATGAAGCCTTTGGACCATATGAAGCCTTTGGTTTGAGGTTTGTCTTCTTCATGTGAGGTGTCATGAAGACATTCACAGGAAGATTTTCCAGACATGTTTTCGGAACCCAGATCTTCTTCATAGGCGACCCATTCCTACAGTTAGTACCAATGTACCTGGCAAACACTTCACCATTCTGATTCTTAAACAGTTTATAGTTTGCATCAAAGGATTCATCAATGATAATGGGGTTAGCACAAGTGAAGCCAGATAAATTTGATGGATCGGCTGAGGATTCCTTTGCAGCAACCCATGTGGTTTTGGGGTACTGCTCAGGTTTCTAGTAAGAGCCATCTGCATTTATTTTCCTTATGAACCCAACACCCTCTTTCCTAGGGTTTCGGTTCAGAATCTACTTCTTAAGGACATCACACAATGTCTGATGCCCTTTAAGACTTTTGTACATCCCTGTTTCAAGCAATGTCTTCAACCTAGCATTCTCATCAACAATAATAGTGGTATCCTCAGCAGAGGGGTTAGTTACCACCTCAACAGTTGAAGATATTGCAACAGCAGTAGCAGTGGAACATTCAGCAACAGAGGTAGCATTATCACGCTCGATGCATTTAAGGCATGGTGGTTCAAATCCTTCCTGAGCGGAACTGATCTGTTCGGCTCGAAGTGACTCGTTTTCCTTTTGAAGATCTTCATGATCCGCTCTCAACTTCTCAAGATCTTGCTTCTTTTGAAGATAATCATAGGAAAGCTTTTCATGAGTAGTTGAGAGAGTCTCAAGACGATCTTCAAGTTCCTGATACTTAACATGAAGATTTTTTATGTCTTCAATTAAGGATTCAGAACGAGTCATTTCAGCACCCAACAGATCATCGCTTCTGTCTAACAGTTTTTGAATATGTTCCATAGCCTTTTGTTGTTCAGTTGCAATTTTAGCAAGTGTTTTGTAGCTGGGTTTTGAATCACAATCAGAGTCATCGTCACTGGATGTTTGATAGTGAGTAGTGCGTTTGGTTACCTTGGCACCACGGGCCATGAAGCAGTAGGTAGGAGTGGAGTCGTCCTTGTCATTTGCATCGGTGTTGGTGATGAGGTCATTGTCTTCAGTGTTGAAGATGGACTTGGCGACGTATGCTGTAGCCAGACTCGCAATGCCAGAATCAGACTCCTCCTCAGACTCCACCTTTGTCTTCTCAGAAGCGGATTCCTCCTCTGAATCCATTTCCTTGCCAACAAACGCACGAGCCTTGCCAGTTGAGCTCTTCTTGTGTGATGAAGACTTTGAGGAAGACTTGGATGACGACTTTGAGTATTTCTTCTTCTTCTTGTCGTCAGACTCATATTCCTTGCTCTTCTTCTTCTTTCTGTTCTCATTGTCCCACTGTGGACACTCAGAGATGAAGTGTCCAGTTTTCTTGCACTTGTGACATGTTTTCTTCTTGTAGTCATGAGCAGAAACTTCATCATTCCTTGAGCTTGATCGTGAAGACTTTCTGAAGCCTTTCTTCTTGGTGAATTTCTAGAACTTCTTCACTAGCATTGCAAGTTCCCTTCCAATGTCTTCAGGATTATCAGAGCTGCTGTCAGATTCTTCTTCAGATGAGGACACAGCTTTTGCCTTCAAGGCACGAGTTCGCCCATAGTTTGGACCGTAGATATCTCTTTTCTCAGAAAGCTGAAACTCATGTGTGTTGAGCCTCTCAAGTATGTCAGACGGATCGAGTGTCTTGAAGTCTGGACGTTCTTGAATCATCAAGGCTAGGATGTCAAACGAACTGTCAAGTGATCTCAGCAGCGTCTTGACGATTTCATGTTTGGTGATCTCAGTGGCGCCGAGGGCTTGAAGCTCATTTGTAATGTCAGTGAGCCGGTCAAATGTGTGCTGGACATTCTCATTGTCATTTTGCTTGAAGCGGTTGAAGAGGTTGCGAAGAACACTGATTCTCTGATCTCTCTGGGTTGAGATGCCTTCATTGACTTTGGAGAGCCAGTCCCGGACCAGCTTGGATGCCTTCAAGGCACTCACACGGCCGTACTGTCCCTTAGTCAGATGACCACAGATGATATTCTTGGCAGTAGAGTCCAGTTGGGTGAACTTCTTGACATTAGCAGCAGTGACACCTTCTCCAGCCTTGGGAACGCCGTTTTCGACGACATACCATAGGTCGACGTCAATGGCTTCAAGATGCATGCGCATCTTATTCTTTCAGTAGGGATATTCAGTTCCATCGAAGACGGGGCACGCAGCGGAGACTTTAATTATCCCTGCAGTCGACATAGCTAAAACTCCAGGTGGTTAAACCGAATCACACAGAACAAGGGAGCACCTTGCTCTGATACCAATTGAAAGTGCGTTATATCGACTAGAGGGGGGTGAATAGGCGATTTTTATGAAAGTCTTCAAAACGTGGAAGTTATGAAGACAAACAGAATAGACAAGCCTATCACTATGCAGTGGAAGTTAGATTACACAAGGCAAGCCATGGTCAAGTATTCAATATAGTGAAAGCACAGTGACAAACAGCTTCAGTGTAATAAGGATCAAGTAGGAAGAAGTTATGAAGCCAAACAAATCATACAGTTAAGTTGTGAAGACAGAAGATAAAGCAAGTATGCAATGGCTTCACAATGTGTAGCGGTAAGTAAAAGGAGGTGAAGATGAAACCAGTGACACGCTGAAGACAATGATTTGTTGGACCAGTTCCAGTTGCTGCGACAACTGTACGTCTGGTTGGAGCGGCTAGGTATTTAAACCAAAGGACACACAGTCCCGGACACCCAGTCCTGAACACGCAGCTCAGGACACCCAGTCCTCACCGTTTTCTCCTTGAGCTAAGGTCACACAGACCTCGCCCAATCACTCTGGTAAGTCTTCAAGGTAGACTCCCAAACCTTCACAGACTTCGTTCACCGGCAATCCACAATTTCTCTTGGATGTTCAGAATGCGACGCCTAACCGGCTGGAGGATGCACAGTCCTCAAGTGTAATAAGTCTTCAGATCACTCAGACAAGAAGACTTAAGTGATGCCCAATTTACTCTGGCTCTGGGTGGTTAGGGCTTTTCTCCTTGCTAGGAATTTTCTCTCAAAGGCTTCAAGGTGGGTTGCTCTCAAACGACAAAAGCCGTGCACTGAAATCTGAGCAGCCAACCGTTTATGGTTGTAGGGGTGGACTATTTATAGCCACTTGGCAACCCGACCTGATTTGTCCGAAATGACCCTGGGTCACTAAGGAACTGACACGTGTACCAACGGTCGGATTTCGAACTCACACGACAACTTTACTTGGGCTACAAGTAAAGCTGACTTGTCTGACTCTGGACAAGATTTTCTCTCATAGTCTTTGCTCGAAGACATAGGATTTGAATTAGGCATCACTTCAGTCATCCTGACTGGTTCTCTTGGACCCCACTTAACAGTACGGTGGTTCCTATGACACAACATAAATGAAGTAAAACTACGAAGGATCTAAGTCTTCGAGTTCCATAAGCTTCATAGGGAGTCTTCACATGTCATTGTCTTCAATATGAATATCTTCATAAACCACCATTGTCTTCAATGTCTTCGTACATTTTTAGGGGTCATCTCTGGTAGTGAAACCGAATCAATGAGGGACTTCTACCTGTGTTATCCTGCAATTCTCACAAACACATTAGTCCCTCAACTAGGTTTGTCGTCAATACTCCAAAACCAACTAGGGGTGGCACTAGATGCACTTACAGAATCAAGACTCGGTGCCCCAAAAAAACACCACCAAAAATGAACCCTATGTTGATGCCCCCATTTGCCGAGAACGTTTCTGCAATACACCAATCGTCCGGCTCATAGTCGTCACACACATAGTTTTGATGTAGACACATCCAAACGGAACCACACTCGCGGAATGAGAACTAAAGCGTTGCCTTCTCCCATCAATTGGGGTGCTTTGTCCTTTGAGCCTTGCCTATCTCTTCAAACACAACCGCCAAGAACATCGCCACACCACTTTGTTTTAGTGCTTTGCCACCTTTGCTCGCTCCATCGGGTTTCTTGAATCAAAATATGATGCCTCTCTATCCATTTTTCAATAAGGTACCTCCATGGCTTATCTTCTACTTTATGTCGATGGCATCATTCTTAGTGCTTCCTCTTCGTCCACCGTTGCTACCATCACTCGCGCCATGGAAAGTGAATTTTCCATGAAGGACCTTAGGTCCTTAGCCCTCTACATCACTTTCTTGGCATTTTAGTCACTTGTACATCTAGTGGCCTCCATCTTTCACAACGCCAATATATTCATGACATCTTCCGGCATGTGTAGCTGGCATCTTGTTTCTACACTCATTGGCACCAAAGGTAAACTATCTTCTTCGATCAGTGATCCTTCATTTTATCGTAGCATAGCGGGTGCTCTTGAATATGCTACCCTCACTCGCGATGACACTGCTTTGTCGCACAATTCTGTCTTCACATGCATGATCCTCATGAATCCCAATTTTCTCTCATCATCAAACACATCCTTCCTTTATCTGAATGGAACTCTCCGTCATGGTCTATCATTACACTGCACTTCTTATTCTCTCACTACCTGTTGGGATGCCGATTGGGCTGGGTGCCCAAACACCATACACTCCAGCTCAAGGTTTTGCATGTATCTCGTTGATAACATGGTCTCCTGATCCTCCCGCCTACAGACAACGGTTCCCACTCTAGTGCGGAGGCAGAGTACAGGGCAATTGGTGCGGTTGTTCCAGAATCATGTTGGGTTCGTCAACTGTTACAGGATCTTTGACAACCGATTTCGAGTGCTACTATTCCTACTTATCAGTTAATCCAGTTCAGCATCGCCTGACTAAACATATCGAGCTTCATATTCACTTTGTTCGGGAGAAGGTAGCACTTGATGATGCTCCAGTATTACACGTCCCACCATCTTCACAGTTTGCAGATATATTTTACGAAGGGCTTACCCACAGCTCTTTTTCAAGAATTTCGCTCGTCTTCAGGTCCATTCTATTCCCAATTCAGATTGCCGGCGCGTGTTAAGAGTCCTACCGTCCTTCGGCTACCGATCGACAGTTCCATATTATTTGTCTCATTGCATTTGTATAAACAGTCTCTTTTGTTGATAAATATACGTGGAGGCTGAGCCGTGGCAGGCATTGAGTCGCCCTGTCTGTTCTTTTACAGCGAGCAGAGCCCAGCCCAACATCAGATGTAAGAAACTCAAAATCATGTTCCTGTCAAAGAGACGTCATGAAACGGCTCCAAAATCATTGCAACAAAAAATTAAGTAACAACACTTACAAACTAATTTTTTTCCAGATGAATTAAGTACATGTATGAAGTTATGAACTGTAATACTACAAGTACATAAAGCTTTCAATCGTGACTTTCAAAGCCTTTCCAAGTGAATCTTTGGTGTGTCCGTGTGTGTGTATCCTGCTCAACAAAACTTTCGCTGTCATTTCATTGGTAAATGATATGGTGGCTGACCTCCAAAATATCATACAGATGTACATATGGAACTATGGAGAACATACTACACATAGGGCTTCGAGCAATACAGGTAGGCTTACGGCCATGGCCTCCCCTGACGATCCAATCGTACATGGATTTTCAGATAAACTTGGAGGCTTGCAATAGATCATGGGGCTTCCGAAGGCACTCCATGATACGCAACAGACGAGTGGTCCGAAGTAGACGGAACAGCGTTGTACTGACCATATCCAGCATATACCCCCACCGCGATGAGACTAAGGATGACAAATCTGTACCAAGCTTCTTCATGTAGCTGCAAACAAAGTGCCATTACCAAACCATTAGTCCTATGATGGCAGTCAGTAAACAGGGCGAACTACTACAGCACATTTTTGTAATGAAATCATCAACTATAAATTCTGGTAAATACAGCTACAAGTAAAATCCTGCTTACCTGAGCAAACAAAAACATATTGAAGAAAACAGAGACAATCGGAACCATAGGAACTCCAGGACAAGAAAAGCGAGGTGGGTCCACAGGAACATACACCTGGAAATGGATGTCATACAATGTTAGAAGAACCACCCGATTAATAGCGGGATCTGACATCCATGCATGCCAAATTTTGCTACTCCCTCCGATCCATATTAATATGGAATTCGGATGGAGTGCATGACGCGTCAGACTCTGATTCATGTAATAGCTAACGAAGATGCAAATGATTGTGAAACCATGGACAATTTGGTACATCTGAGATTTTTAGGGATGATATAATGATCTCTTATTTGGTACGTACTACAAATTGAAAGAAAATGCACTTACCTGACGAAACAGCAGAGAAAAACTGCCGACGGTAGCTATCAGAAAAGCTATGATGATGAAGGCAATAGAATAGCTAAACCGGTAGGATATTCCTGCTATGAAACCACAGAGAGCCACTATGACAAGACAAAAAACACCCTCCTGCCAGATTGAAAATTTTCCAAGGGAGCGAGAATTAGTTGCTTTGTCGCTCCATCGAAGTGTGATCACACAAGCTGATACAACCGAGTAGCCTGTCTGGTTCCAAAAAAAAAGCAGTTAAATGTCACTTATGAACAGCCAAATCTTGTGTTACAATTGCAAATAGTATTCTGAAGCTTCAATACCAGTGTACCAACTGAGAGAATATGAGAGAGTGCATGCACATTAAAGAGGCCAGCTAAGACTGCTGCAACACAACCAACCCAGATCTGAGAGTGCAGAGGAGTATGCAGTGTTGGATGAACTTTAGAAAATATTGAAGGTAGTAGGCCATCCCTTCCAAGTCCAAGATACAAACGTGACTGTTATGGATCAAAAGGAGGTGATGTTGGTAAAGTGGAATAATATGATTCAGAAGAAATTATTAGTCCGTCAGTGATAGATAATAATGTCGTCAGGTTACCTGAACATACAGACCAACAAGAAGTGTTGTAGTAAGACCAGCAACAGCTCCAATGCTGATCAAAACAGTTACAAATTTCAGCCCCTTTGCAGAAAAAGCCTCAGCCAAGGGAGCATCTTCACCCAGTAATGTATATGGCAACATTCCAGTAATCACCAAGCATACAGCAACATATAGGATGACACATGCCAGAAGGCTTCCTAGGATGCCAATAGGCAAGTCCCGCTGGACATATTGGTTTGCATGATAGTGAAAAGAAAAGTTAAAACATATTATGATGACAAAAGGGAAGATATTAATTGAAAATTGGAGAACGTTTCTAAATTCTAAGAAGCCAATGAACTATGATGACAAAGGGAGAACATTTAATGAAAATGGGAGAACATTTCCAGGTTCTAAAAGGCAAATGAATTATGATGACAAAAAAAAATACTTAAGGTGATAGTACGGAAATAAGAGTAAAATTACCTGTGGGTTTTTAGCTTCCTCGGCAGAATTAGCAACTGCATCGAATCCAACATATGCAAAGAAGACTACTGTAGATCCGGTTACAACAGCTTTGAAACCATTCGGCATAAATGGTGACCAGTTTGATACATCCACCTCAAACACACCAGCAAATACAACGACTATGACGATGATTATCTGCATCCCCGCATCAAATCCAACACGGCAGACGAAACCACAGACATAGTTAATAATCATTTGAGCAAATCATGAAAAGTTGCTCACGAAACTCGTACTGTGTTGCAAGTTATAAATCATGGAAAATATCGCTTTGTGCAAGCACAAATCGCAATATCACTGAACATCACAAAATTGTTCTACAACGATATTTGACCTAGCCAATTTAACTTTCAAATGTTACTTGTGATTGATGAAACAAACATATCTTAGTTTAGAAGCAGTCTTACCTTCAATGTAGTCATAAAGGTATTCACTGCAGATGATTCTTTGACACCGCGGCATAGGATCACAGTCAGGATGACAAGAAGGATTGGAGCCAATATGTTAACTGAAACGACACCACCAAAAAACTCTTCTCCATGCCCAATCCAACTCGGAACATTGCCTTTCACAGAAGGAATCAGCTCCAAGAATTGGATAAAATAGCTTGCTAGGCTACGAGCAATGCTTGCAGCCCCAATATGGTAATCAAGCATCAACTGGGTGAAAACCAAGAAGGCCGTGAGTTCATTAAACGCTGCATATGTGTACAAGTATGCTCCCCCGACCACGGCAGGAAAACGAGATGCCAGTTCAGCATAGCACAATGCATTGAGCACACACGCAGCTCCAGCGAGAGCAAAACTGATTGTAACACCTGTTAGAAGCAAACATGTTATTTGAGCAGAAATAAACAAGGAAACAAACTTTAGAGTAGCAGCTGATAATATCAAAGTGATGATAACAACCAAACGCTACTGAGGAATAGCAACCTATTCGATGGTAGAAAAACTAGGTATTCAGATTCATTATTGGACAATATGGATCAGAATATTTGAGCTCGCTATTGTTATGAATTATGAGGCTAATTAATCTGATGCCAATGGTTGTCAAGTATAAAATAAAAGGCTACCAATTGGCTCTTGCCAATTTTGGCAACATTTGAGCCAAACCAACAAGCTGCTGCCACAATTGCAAACTGCAGTCTGTTGACCGAGTAGTAGTGTGCAGTGCCTACTATTGACTGGAATGAGGAACAGAGGCGTAAGGGGCTTAATAACCTGGGCCGGCGTCGCGGGCGACGGTTCCGGTGATGACGAAGATGCCGGCACCGATGGACGCGCCGATCCCGAGGAGCACGAGCTCGAGGACGCCGAGCTGCCGCACGAGGCCCTCGCCGGAGGCGGCGGCAGAGGCGCGCGCGGAGATGGGCTTGCGGCGGAGCGCGGCGGCGCAGAGGCCGGAGAGGAAGGGGCGGCCGGACGAGGAGGAGGAAGAGGGCCTGTGGTGCGCGTCTTCTCCATCCATGGCCTCTGCGGTGGTGGCGTGGAGCGACTGGCGTCGACTACTGGGCCTTCGCGCAGTCGTCCGCGCCCAGACCGGGAGGAGTGACGTCGGCCCTTGCGTCATGGAGAGGCGTGGCCCCCACTGCGCGGGGATCGGTCGGGATCGAGCGAGGAAGAGGCCTCCCTCAGCGGGGTATTCATTTTTTTAATGGGCGCTGCTAGGCGTCATCCGGTTGATTAGAGGGGAACTTAAAAGCTGCCTCCACGGCCGTTAGGAGCGCCTATCACAGCCGTCGCTTGGGCCTTCCAGATCCCACATCGCTTGCCTGCACTGAGCAACACACGCATCACCATCTCAGGCATCGCTCCCCTCACATCGGCAATCGGCCCCAGCTTGCCCCCGACGGCATTAGCAATCGCTCTCCGGTGGTGCTGCAAAGAAACACTCATCGCATCTCATGTGTGCTGTAACGGGCCGCCGTTGCTCATGGCCGCCGCCGGCAAAGTGCTTCATCGGAACACCGGGAAACCACCGCCTAGCACTTCATCGCAGCATCGGACGCCGTTGCGCGACTGCTCCATTGCAGCAGCAAGTGTTGCATCGTAGCTTTCAGAGTCTTGGCGAGTGCTCCATTGCAATGTCGGAAGCTCCGTCGCAGCGCCGAGAGCCGCTGTCGAGTGCTCCATTGCAGCACCCGGTGCCGCATCGCAGCTCTGCGAGACACCGGCGAGCGCTGCTTCAGTGGTTGCCCGTTGCTCCATTGCAGCGTTCAGAGCTACATCAAAGCTCCACGAGCCGCCGGCGAGCTTTGGCTGAGCGCTCCGTTGCAGCGTCAGAAGTTCCGTCGCAGCGTTGGGAGCCACTGTCGAGCGCCATTGCAGCGCTGGAAGCTCCGTCGCAGCGCCGGGAGCCGCTGTCAAGCGCCACTGCAGCGCCGGGAGTCTTCGAAAAGCGCTCCATTGCAGCGCTGGTGCCACATCACAGCTCCGTGAGCCGCCGGCGAGAGCTGCCATGATGGTTGCCCCTTGCTCCATTGTAGCGCCCAGAGCAGCATCAAAGCTCCGCCAGCTGCCGGTGAGCTTTGTGGCTGCATCTCTGGTTGCCCCTTGCAGCATTTGTGTCGTCGCGCGGTGTCACGGCGACACCCAGTTGCAGCACCTCCACCGACCATCGTTGCCCCATGAAGCAACCGTGGGTGAGCGATGGGCAGTGGCCATCCTTTTGGTTTGCAACAGCGGGTAGGAGAAGCAGCTACAGAAAAGTGGTGTTCCTCCTAGCGATGCACACATATGGGGAAGTAGAAGCTTGCAAACAGTGGCGGCCCTCGACTTGTCGGCGTTTGCCCCGAAGCCCGGACTTGGGAAAGCGGAGGGCAAAGGAGAGAGGAAAAATCATGGAGGAAGACGAAGGATAGGGGAGAAGAGGAAATGAGTGGCTCTGTGTTTCGCTGCGTGGGGATAACGGAGAGAGCTAGCGGTGCGTGGGGCCCAGCCCATGGGATGCGTGTCGATCGCTCCAGCCGGCTTACGCGTCACGTGGTATCAGCCGGTTGAAACAGAGTCTTTTCCTTTTTTATTGATGAGGTACACGCACTAGAGCAAATGTTTTCTGCAAAAGTAAATTCACTCTGGATTGCAGTTGCATGTTGGCTTACAATTACAAGTGTTGCAATTTGATTTGTAACTTCATTATTTTCAATATGATTGTAACTGGGTCGATAGAGGGGTGTCGGCCAATTTAAACATTCACCACTAAATATGCAACTGCAAGGATTGCAACTCAACTGCAACAACATGGGCTTTTATGTGACTGTAACTGGGCCGATTACGTAGGGGGTGGTCGGCCAGTTCATGTGCACCAATAGACATGTAACTGCAAGGGTTGCAACTCGACTTCAACTGCATTGTCCCAACGTGAACTTGGCTGGTACGAGGGTTCGTTTTCTAGTTGCATGTGCACCACTAGACTTGCAACTATAAATGTTGTAACCTGACTGCAAATGACTCCCAATGCGACTACAATGGGGTCCGTAGGCTTGTCAACTAGTTGCATGTCATGCCTGTCCGCTAGTAGAGAAGTAACTACAAGTGTTTCTCCCTCGATTGTATTGTGCATGCCTTTCTGTCATAGTCACAAGTTCACCCCCAACATACAACTGCCACGGGCTCTTTTTTGTGCCAGTTGCAAGTTTACCCTCGACATACAACTCATCCTTGGCCCTTTTTGTGTCCCAGTTGCAAGCCTCCCCTAGACATGCAACTAGCCTGGACCTTTTGTCCCAGTTTCAAGTCCACCGTCGACGCGCAACTGGTCCAGAACCTTTTTTAGCCTAGCTGCGAGTCCACTCTCAAACGCAAACCAGTCCCTGCCCTTTGTCTTAGCTGTAAGTCCGCCCTTGACTCGTGACTAGCCTCGACCTTTCTTTTGTGCTAGTTGCAAGTCCACCATCGGCACTCAACTGGGCCTGACCCTTTTTACTTAGTTGCAAGTTCACCCTTAACTCGCATCTGGGCTCGTAGTTTGTAGTTATCCCTATTGCAAGTCCACACTTGACTCACAACTCGTATCGTAGTTTCCTGTAGTTGTCCCAGTTGCAGGCCCACCCTTGACTCACAACTCATATCATAGTTTTGTGTAGTTTCCCATTTGCAAGTACATCCTCGACTCGCAACTAGGTTCATAGTTTGATCTATTCCAATTGCAAGCCCACCCCTTGACTCGCAACTTTGGTTGTTTTGTTTTTTTAACCCACCTGTAGGTCCATTATTGACTGCAATCGGGCATGTAATTTGTTTCATCCCGGTTGTAAATCGACCCATCACTCGCAACTGGGCTCATAGTTTCGTAGTTGTCCCACTTGCAAGTCCAACATCAGCTCACAACAAGGCTCGTAGTTGTACGAGTTGCAAGCCCACCATCGACTCGCAACTGGAGCATATGTTTTGTTTTTTCATCCTAGTTGCAACTCCACACTCGTAACTGGACCAATAGTTTATTTCGTGCTAGTTGCAAGTCGACTATTGACTCACAACTAGGCTTGTCGTTTTGTAGTTGTCCCAGTTGTAAGTCCACCCTTGACTCACAAATGAGCTCGTAGGTGTTCCAGTCGCAAGTTCACCCTCAACTTGGAATTAGTAATGTCTTTTGTCTTTCATCCTAGTTGCAAGTCCACGCTCGACTCGCAACTAGGCTCGTAGTTTGTTAAACTCCTAGTTGCAAGTTTACCCTCGACTCGCAAATGTGTATCGCGGTTTCGTCCGGTTGTCTCAGTTGCAAGTCCATCCTTCACTCACAATTAGGCTCGTAGGTTGTTTCATCCCTGTTGCAAGTCGATCGTTGACTTTCAACTCGGCTCATAGTTTGTGTTATCCAAGTTGCAAGTCAACTCTTGACTCGCAACCTGGCTCGTAGTTTTGTAGTTCTCCCAGATGCAAGTTCACCCTGGACTCACAACTGGACTCGTAGTTGCAGAGTTGCAAGGTCACCCTGGACTCGCAACTGGAGTAGTGTTTTGTTTTTCATCCTAGTTGCAAGTCCACCATTGACTCACAATTGGGCCCATACTTTCTTACCAGCTGCAAGTCAAACCTTGGCTCACAATTGGGCATGTTTTCTTTCATCCCACTTCCAAGTTCACGCTCGACTCGCAACTCGGCTCGTAGTTTTTTATTGTCCCAGTTGTAAGTTCGCCCTTGACTTGCAAATGATATCGTAGTTTTGTGTAGTTTTCTAAGTTGCAAGTCCTTCCTTGACTCATAACTGGACCCGATTTTTGTTACATCACAGTTGCAAGTCCATTCTTGACTCGCAGATGGGTTTGTAGTTTTCTCAGTTATCCCAGTAGCAACTCCATCCTTGAAACACAACTAGGCCCATAGTTTTCAATTGTCCCAGTTGCAAGTCCATCCTTGAATCACAACAATGCCCATAATTTTGTTGTTATCCCGGTTGTAAGTCCAACCTCCGACTCGCAACTAGGCCCGCAGTTTGTTTCGTCGTAATTGTAGGTTCACCCTCAACTGGTATCATAGTTTTGTGTAGTTGTACCAGTTGCAAGACCACCCTCGACTCACAACTAGGCCTATATTTTGTTTTTCATCCCAGTTCACTGTAGTTTGTTTGTCATCCCGGTTGCATGTCTACCCTCGACTCACAACTAGGCTCATACTTGTCCTAGTCACCCTCGACAACAACTGGTCTTATAGTTTTGTATAGGTGTCCCAGTTGCAAGTCCACCCTCGACTTGCAACCAGTCTCATAATTTGTTTTTCATCTTAGTTGTAAGCCCCCCCTCGACTCACAACTAGGTCAATAGTTTGTTTTCCAGTCCAGTTGCAAGTCCACCCTCAACTCGCAACTAGGCTTGCAGTTCTCCAGTTGCAAGTCCACCATCAACTCGCAACTGGGCTGAATCTAGACCTGGCCTTTTATTTCGTCCTCAGTTGGAAGTCCACCCACGACTCTCAACTTCTAATGTTTTCCATCGATTACAATTGGAAGGCTTCAATAGTACTACAACTGGGGGTGGTTGGTGTCCAGCCTCTCTTTTGTCTCAGTTGCAAGTTCACCCTCAACTCGTAACCGGGTTCAAAGTTTTTTTCTCCCAGTTACAAGTTCACCATCAACTCGCAACTGGTCCAAAGTTTATTTTCATCCAAGTTTCAAGTCCACCATCAACTCGCAACTGGGCTCAATCTCGGCCTGACCTTTTGTTTCCTCATTGGTTGCAAGTCCACCCTTAACTCGCCACTGTGTTTCCACCGACTGCAAATGCAATCTTCCAACGCTACTGCAATCTCCCAGTTGCAAGTTCAGCCTCAACTCACAACTTCATTCGAAGTTTTTTTGTTCCAATTGCAACTCCACCATTAACTTGCGACTTTGCCCTATGTTATTTTGTGTCCTGGTTGCAAGTCCATCGTCAACTCACAACTAGGCTGATCTAGGTATGACCCTTTTTTTGCCTCAGTTGCATGTCCACCCTCGACTCGTAACTACTAGTGTTGCCCCCGACTGCAATTGTATGCCTTCAATTATACTACAACTAGGGGTGGTTGGGTTTGGCTGCGGAATTCGTGTTGTTGGAGAGCAATTGCATGCCCAACATTATACTACAATTATTGTTTTACCATCAATACAAACTTTTTTAAGAAGAGGAAGGCGAACGTTGTTGGAGGAAACTATATAATGAAATATTTTTAAATACATGATTAACATTTTTTGAATAAAAGTAAAACATTTTTTAAATACATGATGGGGGTGTCACGTGGTATGGGTCAAACAAACCGAAATCCTATACACCGCTTACTGCAGGCTGCAGCAAAATGTGCTCACCTTTCTCAACATCTGTTCGTAAGTTATAGAAATGTTCTTGTTTATTCAAAACAAGTTCAGATATTTGAAACAATGTTCGCTTTTCCAACAATTGTTTGAAAATTTATAAAAATAACTTGTTGAAAAAGTGTGCACATTTTCAATGGCTGCCATATGTGATTTTCATTATTTTTTTTGCAAAACACCACTCTTGCACCCTTTTTGCACCTTCTCCATGTTTGTTTCCACAACTGAACAAAACCTTTTTTATTATCTATTTTCTCAACTCCTCTCATACAAATAGTTTGGTATCTTCATCATAGTGATAAATGCAGAAGCACAAAGGGAGGGGAGTGCAGGCAACAACCATAGGTAACACCCATTTGCAAAAACCAAATCCTAGAGTTATCCTACCCCACATTCATGAATTAAGAAAAGTGTTTATGAATTTAAAATTATGTTCATGAATTTGAGAAATGTTAACAAAATTTAAAAATATTCAAGAATTTTAAAAAATGTTCACTAGTTTGAAAATGTTCCTAAATTAAAAATGGTCATGACTTGGAAAAGTGTACATGAATTAAAATGGTCCTAAATTCCAAAAGTGATAATGAATTTGAAAAATGTTGGCGAATTACAAAATATTCACGGACTTAATAAATGTTCACTATTTTAAAAATATTCACAAATTGATAAATACACATGTATTTAAAAATATACTCCCTCCGTTCCTTTATGTAAGGCGTATTATTTTCGGCACGGTGACCAAGGCACATAATTATAGACAAGTTGGGACAAAATTACCCTTGGCAAATTTGTTGGTTAGTGGCAAGTAAATCATTTAGTACAGGAAAGTAAGAGATACATGCAATCGACAAAGAGATATTTTTCTTCTTTTGCTACAAAAAAATATAGGCAATTAGAAGAGAGATACTTTCCTTTTTTATGAAGGGCTAATAAGGAAATTATGAGGAACTGAAAGAAATGCACCTTACATTCTAAAATTTTATCAAAAATAAATACACATAATAGAAAGGAACGGAGGGAGTATTCAACATTTTAGAAACTTTCACGAAAAATGAACCGAGAAAGATACAAAATAAGAAATGAATGGTAAAGAAAAACAGAAGAAAAAATGATAGAAAAGGAAACAAAATACAGAGGAAAAGGTAGAAAATCGGTCAGAACCTTCCTTGAACCCGCTAGAAGCTTTCCAGAGCCAGACTTGGGGCGAACTGCTACGACTTGACAAAAGGATTCGAAAAAATCAGGCAAGCCCAAGTTGCGTTCCCCTATATTGTAATGATTCTAATTAGTCAGCCGATCTGGCGCGAGGCATCCGCCACCTCGCGTGGCTTGCTTGACCACGCATGTTTCTCTTCCTCATCCTTTTTTGCAACAATGATCTTATTGCAGAATAGTGGCAGCGAACAATGATTGCGCAAGTGTGTGACCTGGCCGGAGATATGTTGTAATTTTTGTAACATGCTCTTGTTGCAGAAAATTAGATGAGGTGGAGATGTTGCTGCATTTTTTGCAGTAAGGGTTTTGTTGCAAAAAAATAAAGAAGAAGAGGTTACGTAATATGGGTCTTGTTGCAGAAAATTAGACAAAAACAAAGGCCTTGTCACAAGAGGAATGGATATAAACAACTCGTAAAAGGACGGTTTGCGAGACAGCGGATCTTTTAAATCCATCGGCCGACGCGTAGTAGGCTCCATGTATTTAGCAAATTTAGGTTGTCCTAGGCTGGGCGTGGGCGTTGAGAAAAACAAAAACAAAAGAGACAAACAAAATAAACAATGATGATCCTGCCAAACAAACAATGGTGCACGGTATGAGCGTGACATATGAGCGTTAGACATAACTTTTTTTTGTGAAAGGAAGATTTTATTTTATCAATCAGGACATAAGTTGTTCTTACAAATATCACAGACGTCTCTTAATCCCGAACCCGGCCACATCATAGTGCGACCTTATGTCTAGCCAAAAGCGGCCAGATTATGACTTACACCATTATATTCCCTACGAACATGAGATAGCTTGAACATTATCCCTTCCCTCAAAAGACTTTGGATTTGATCAACCAACATGGAATAATGAGACCAGTCCCTGTTCGGGCCTATTTTAATATCAAGCGCCATTGACTCAAATTGTGCCTTACTCGATTACTACCCCATGATGTTCAACTGAGTATACAGAAGCAACGTTCCACATTTGATCTAACTGCGTTGATTGAACATGAGGTGCGTGGTGAAAGAATTATGACCACTTATGGCAAAAGGCTGTTGGGGGCGACCGGAGGGCTTTTCTCGGTGCTCACCATCGCCAACTCCGACAATGAGGCCATTGATCTGGTTGCTGGTGATGACGCCCCTCTCCTCCCCGTGCTTCCCGACATCATCCATCAAATGTGTATATCGGGCTCATTTACAGTTGCTCGGTCCCCAAATAGTAAACTTGATGGATGTGATGGTGCCACCAGGAGTTCCGACGCACGCTGAGCTAGCTAGTCGCCCGCAGGGGGGGGGGGGGGGGGCATTGACAAGAGACAAGAGGCTAATGAGGACTTGATCTAGCGAGTCACACAATCGTGGGCGGCCGAGGATTGGCATCCATGGTGTGGATATCAAGATAATATCAGAGAGAAATATGACTATCATCCGACAACTTCTCAATTTGGTTAAATATAGTGGTTATGATAATATTCCTCTAAATACTACATTGATCACTTCTAAAAATGAGACGACGAAGAATGCCGGCGGCGGAGTACAACCGTGCGCATGCGGTTCATGTTGTGGGTCTGCTAGACTTGTTGGTACTCCCGGCTAGTCGGCGGATGGTTTGGTGAGGCCACCAAATTATTTGGGGTGTGTCAGCGCGAGGTGAAGGCACATCATCAAGCTTGTAGGGCGACAATGTTTGCCTATAAGGTAGCTTTGGATGAATTCATGTATTTATTTTATAAGACCGTTGAATAATATAATAAAGATAGTTGTGTGCATCGTTTAATGTAGAGACCGAGGATTATTCTTTTTTTTCAAAAAAAAAACCAAGATTGCATACGTCAATCGTGTGTCTCAGAATCCTTCGAATCTGAACGCGTGGGATGTGCACCATAGATGATCAAAATCGATCACTGGACACCTCAAGCGCTCGTATATAAGTGCCCGCCCTGTGGATCCACCGAGCATATCAGGATGACACTCCAAGCCAGCGAACTACAGTTTCTACGATTGCAAGTATCCAATTCTAATCAACAAAAGGATAAGTGTATGCACATATATATAAGCGTTTGTATTTATATTGATGCTAAAAAAAACAAAGGGACCGCAATCCACCATCCAAGAGTGTCGGGTCAGGTCACACTGCACCGAAAAATCCGAACAAAAACCCTGGTGGACTAGTTATTCCATCACGTTAATAGTTTGATACTTGCCGGGATAAATGATAAACACAATGCTTCATGTTGAGTATGTGTTTTATATTGCATATGTATTGAAGTTATGACTCATCTTTTAGTCTTGTATAGTCGAGGTAGAAATTTTTTCTTGCATTATATATACGTGCATCAGCATCCCATCAATACAACGTCTATTGTATTGCAAACTTTCTCGTCTACATGGTATCATTGCTTCCGCACCTCCTCGCGCGCGCCGCCGTTCCCCACCGCCGCCGTCGGCGCCGCGTAACGCCTTCCCGCGCGTGTCGCCGCCGCTTGCATGCAGCGCCTCCCCGCTCACCGCCGCCGCCGTCACCACGCAGCGCCTCCCCCCGCGCGCCGCCGCTCCCCATCGCCGCCGTCGCCGTCGCCACGTCCTCCTCTGACGCCGCCACCGCCTTGTGCCGCCGTCGCCGCTCCCCACCGTCGTCGCCGCCGCCGCGTCCTCCTCTGACGCCGTCGCCGCCCTGTACCGTCGCGCCGCTTCCGCTCCCACCCGTTGCGTAGACTTACTGCCGCCGCGCGTCCCCTGCCGCGCCGCTGCCGCCCCGTCGCGCCGCAACCATAACCCGCCGCGCCGCCGCCCCCTTCCTCTTCCCGCCGCCTCTGACGCCTTTCATGGACTCTCCAGGCTACTTCACCATCTGCGGTGGAACCGCTTCACCGACCGCGTCGATCCAGTCGCGTCCTCCCGCACCCGTCGGGTGTTACCCATTGTGCCACCAGCGCCTCTGTCGCAGCACCCGCAAGGGAGAGGGGGCCGATGCAACCGGCGTGGCGGCGATCGCCCCCGCCTGCAGCAGCCGCGGGCCCAGGACGCCGGGGGGGGGCACTATCAGCACGCTCTCCCCGCTGGCCACCAGGCGTTCATCGGCGCGCCCTTCCAGCTGACTGGCGCCGGCTACGGCGCCCTCCTTGCGTCGCCGCCCCTCGGTGGTTATGGCCGCCCCGTCCCGGCGCCTCCGTACGGGGGCCTTCCGTTGCCTCCGGTACCTGTGCCATGGCACCCCACCCTTCTCGCCGCCCAGAACTCCGCACCGTCGCCGATTAGCTCTGTTGGTGGAGGCGACTGGTACATGGAATCATGTGCTACTACGCACATGGCAGCTCATCCTGGTAACCTAACCTCCTCCACTCCCGTTCACACACCCACTCGTATCATCGTCGGCAATGACTCCTCCTTACCCATTACTCATATCGGTAGCACTAGCTTTCCCTCCACTTCCACACCCATCACTATGTTTAATGTTCTTGTTTCACCTGATTTAGTCATAAACCTAGTTTCCATTCATCGTCTTACTCATGAGAACCCACTTACTGTTGAATTTGAAGGTGTCGACTTTTCTGTGAAAGACGCCCTTACCCGGACGGTCCTTCACCGATGTGACAGTCTCGATGAGCTCTACCCCGTGCACGTCGGTGCCTTCACCTCCACACCCGTTGCTCTTGCCGCCGGCGTTGACCTTTGGCATGCTCGCTTGGGTCACCCCAACCACACCGTCTTACGTCAAATTCTTAGGAGTTTCTCTTTCTCATGTGATAAGCTCGATGAGCACTCTTGTGAGGCTTGTCGCTTAGGCAAGCACATTCGTCTTCCCTTTAGTGTGTCTTCTTCAGTTTCCACTTTTCCGTTTTAATTACTTCATAGTGATGTTTGGACATCTCCCGTTGCGAGTAACACGGGCTATCTATACTACTTGATGATTTTAGATGATTATTCTCATTATGTGTGGACTTTTCCCCTTCGTCGTAAATCCGATGCTTTAGCCACACTCACCGCCTTTTATTCCTATGTCACCACCCAATTCGGTCGCCCCATACTCGCACTCCAAACTGATAACGGAAAGGAGTTTGACAACGTCGCTCTTCGCACACTTCTGCCTCTCACGGCACCATCTGCCGTCTGACTTGCCCCTACACTTCCCAGCAGAATGGCCGTGCCGAGCTCATTCTCTGCACTCTTAATGACTGTGTTCGCACGTTACTCTTTCACTCTAACGTGCCCGCTCGGTTTTGGCCTGATGCCCTCGCTACCGCCACTCTCTTAGTTAACATTCGTCCGTGTCGCCCTCGGTGGAACTACGCCCCTCACCACCTTCTCTTCGGCACACACAACCGTCCTACGATGGTCTCCGCATCTTCGGGTGTCTCCGTTGAAAGAACATGCGGTGCCCCCATGTTTGGTTTTGGTAATTGATGACAATCTCTATGGACTAATGGTTGCCTTGAGTTATATTTGAAGGTTTTGTCCATAGGCTTTTCTTGGAGTACATGTGTTGGTTTCAAGGAGAGTTTGTGTCGACCAAGGTGCTATTCAAGGAATTACCTAAAGATTGGTCTTGTGAGAGGTTGATCAAGACTAAGTTAAAGAGTGAATCAAGTTGATCAACCCACAAAGCATAGAAGATGTACCGAGAGGGATCAAGTGATCCCATGGTATGGTAAGCATTGTCAATTATGCTTTGTGTACTAACCCATGGTCTTCGTGAGGGTTCTTTTTGGGGTTAGGTTGCGGTGTGCAAGTTCAAGTGGAGCATCACGAAGAGATCAAATGCTTGAAGCTTGCCGTCCTTTGTGGTGACAATGGACTTGTGAAGATGTGCGGAAGAAAGGCTCACCCATAGTGGAGTATGCGGGAGCAATCAACTAGTCTTCATCGAGCCAACACAATCAAGAAAGGTGGTCCAACTTGAGGAAGTCAAGATCGTCATCATCTAGCTCAAGTGGACCATGTGCAAGGCAAAGGTTTGCCCTTGATAGGTTTTCTATTTTACTGGTCTCATGATGGTAGTTGGGAGACCGGGTTATAGGATCGATTGCCGTACTATCAAGGGGGGCTCTTGATGAGTAGCTTGATCGTATTGTTCGTAGAGAGCTCAAACCATTGCATCCTTGCATCATCTTTCTTGGTTCTTGTTTGGTTCTCTTTGTGAGTCTTAGAGCTTATGGTCATCTTGATGACAAGCTTGAGTTCATCGAAAACGGAGTTCGCATGCATCTTCTATGATGTTTTCGATGTTGGAGGTTTTGCCGGTTCTTCTCGGTTGGAGGTTTCACTCCTCTTTTTATTAGGCATACCTCCCCTGCCTCTTCTTACTATAACAATGGATTTATGAAGATGTGCGGAAGAGTGGCTCACCCATAGTTTCCAACAAGCTTGAGTTTGCTCCCCTCGCTGTTTTGATGCTACTCGTCGTCTTGTTTCCAACAAGCTTGAGTTTGCTCAATTCGGAGCTCATATGCAGAAGTTATGGCAGTTCTGATTTTCTGGAGTGTGGTTTTTGTCCTGGACCCAGCGGTAGTACCGCGGGCCACGACGGTAGTACCGCTGAAGCTCACTAAGCGGTAGTACCGCTTGATGGTCTCAGCAGTAGTACCGCTGCGGCTCCGTGCTCCTACCGCCTTGACTCGAGTGCGCTTTTTCTCGTGTTGGGTTTTGCGGCACTAGCTGCGGTAGTAGTGGCGGTAGTACCGCTTATTTGCGGTAGTACCGCCCTGCCTCCACGGTAGTACCGCTCAGGGTCCCAGCCCCAGCCCTTTTTCTTCTGGCGCGGCAGTACCGCTGAGGGGGAGCGGTAGTACCGCTTACTAGCGGTAGTACTGCTTACGAGCGGTAGTACCGCCCTGCCTCCGCGGTAGTACCGCTCTCTGCGGGGCTGAGTGGGGGATAACGGTTGTTTTTCCCCCTCCTATAAAAGGGGGTCTTCTTCCCCTTTGAACCCAATCCTTTTGAGCTCGTGTTCTTCCCCCATTGTTGACCTTCTTCGAGCTTGCTAACTCTCAATCCCTCCATGGATTCTTGCTAGTTTTTGAGGGAAAAGAGAGAGGAGATCTAGATCCACATTTTCACCAATCACTTTCTCCTCTATGTGAGGGGAACCCCTTGGATCTAGATCTTGGAGTTCTTGGTGTTCTCTTTCTTGTTCTTCCTCTCATTTTCCTCCCTAGCATTAGTTGCTTCGGTGGGATTTGAGAGAGAAGGACTTGGGCACTCCGTGTGCCCTTGCCATTGCATTTGGTGCATCGGGTTGAGTTCTCCACGTGATACGTGGAAGTTACAAGTTGAGAAGCTTATTACTCTTGGGTGCTTGGTACCCTTGAGCTTGTTCCTCTTGGGTGCTTGGGCGCCCTAGACGGTTGTTGGTGTTCGGAGCTCAATCATTGTGGTGCAAAGCTCCGGGCAAGCGTCGGGGTCTCCAATTAGGTTGTGGAGATCGCCCCGAGCAATTTGACGGGTACCGGTGACCACCCCAAGGGTTGCCAAAGTGTACGGGTTCGGTGACCGCCCCTAAGGGTTGCCATTTGTATGGGTTCGGTGACCGCCCTCAAGGGTCCCTTAGTGGAATCACGACATCTTGCATTGTGCGAGAGCGTGAGGAGATTACGGTGGCCCTAGTGGCTTCTTGGGGAGCATTGTGCCTCCACACCGCTCCAAACGGAGATTAGCATCCGCAAGGGTGTGAACTTCGGGATACATCGTCTCCGCGTGCCTCGGTTATCTCTTACCCGAGCCCCTTTACTTATGCACTTTACTTTGTGATAGCCATATTGTTTCTTGTCATATATCTTGCTATCACATAGTTGCTTATCTTGCTTAGCATAAGTTGTTGGTGCACATAGGTGAGCCTAGTTGTTTTAGGTTTTGTGCTTGACAAATTAACCGCTAGGTTGATTCCGCATTTGTTCAAGCCTAAACCGTAATTATTTTAAAACGCCTATTCACCCCCCCCCCCTCTAGGCGACATCCACGATCTTTCATCTGGTATCCTAGCACCGCGTCCACCACGCCACACAAGCTCGCACCATGATATGTCCTATGCGTCTTCCTTGGTTACCCTCCTAATACTAAAGGTTACCGGTGTTATAATCCTGTCACTCATCGTGTGTACACCTCGAGGCATGTGTACTTTGTCGAGACGGTGTTCCCTTTTTTTCAGGTTCCTCCGGCTTCGGCCCCTTCGGCGCCAGCCCCCACGCCCCCTTCGTGGAGAGATGCGCGGCAACAGCCCCCGGCACGTCGCCCTTTGCCGCCACCACCTGGCTTCGTGACTCCCTTCCCTGAGGTCGAGTCCGAACGGGCCCCCGGGTCCCCGTCTCCCTCATACGAGGTTGTGCCCGGCACCCCGCCCGCCACGCCTGCAACGGGCTCGACGTCAACCTCGCCCGTCGCCTCTTCCTCTGCCGGATCGGCCGACGCTGCTGTCGTCGCGGCCCCCACCGCCGCCGCCGTTGCGGCCTCCGCCGCCGCCGCGGCCTCTGCCGCCACGACACCCGTCGACCCTGCTGTCCCGTCACTTGGCGTGACTACCCATGCCCGAGCAGGAGTGCTTTGGCCCAGCACGCGCTACTCCGTCGACGAGTATGTGTGCAATGCCTCGACGTCGATGCCATCACCCGTCCCCACCTCCGCTCGTGCTGCCCTTCGGGATCCCCACTGGTTAGCTGCGATGCAGGAGGAGTTCGGTGCCTTACAATGCAACCACATGTGGCAGCTTGTTCCACGACCCCCTCATGCCAATATCATCTCTGACAAGTGGGTGTTTCACCACAAGACTCATCCGGATGGTTCTCTCGAGCGCTACAAGGCTCTGTGGGTGGTTCATGGTTTCGACGGCGCGCGGGCGTGGACTTCACCGACACCTTCGCCCCGGTTGTGAAACCGGGCACGGTTCACGCCGTACTTCAGCTGGCGGTCTCGCGCGCCTGGCCTGTGCACCAGTTGGATGTCTCCAACACCTTCTTGCACGACCATCTCGCTGAGCAGGTGTTCTATGAGTAGCCCACTGGTTTCGTCGACGCCGAGCACCCCGACTTCGTGTGCTTGCTCTCCGTTCTCTTTTGAAGCAGGCACCTCGGGCTTGGTATCAGCATATCGCCGCCTTCCTGCAGTCTCTCGGATTTCCGTCCACTCGCTCCGATGCTTCACTCTTCATGTATCATCCAGGAGTTGACACTGCATATCTGCTGCTCTATGTCGACGACATCATTCTCACGGCATCCGCCTCTGACCTCCTTCAGCGGCTGACTGCTTGTTTTCGCCCTCAAGGACTCGGGGCCCCTGCACTACTTCCTCGGCATCGAGGTGGTCCGACAGACTGATGGCTTCTTTCTGCATTAGCAGAAGTACGCCGACGAGCTCCTAGAGCATGCTGGTATGCTTAACTGCAAGCCGACGCCCACCCCCGTCGACACGAAGGCGAATGTCTCTGCTCTCGAGGGGGCCTTGCGTCCGATGGAGCGTTTTATCACTCTATTGTCAGTGCTTTACAGTACCTGACGCTGAGTTGCCCTGACCTGCAGTACGCTGTCCAGCAGGTGTGCCTCCATATGCACGCCCCGCGTGACTCTCACTGGACTCTGGTGAAGCATATTCTCCATTACATACGCGACACCATGTCCTTGGTGTTGGGGAACGTAGTAATTTCAAAAAAATTCCTACGCACACGCAAGATCATGGTGATGCATAGCAACGAGGGGGAGAGTCTGATCTACGTACCCTTGTAGATCGCAACGGAAGCGTTGACACAACATAGAGGAAGTAGTCGTACGTCTTCTTCCCGATCCGACCGATCCAAGCACCGTTACTCCGGCACCTCCGAGTTCTTAGCACACGTACAGCTTGATGACGATCCCTGGGCTCCGATCCAGCAAAGCTTCGGGGAGGAGTTCCGTCAGCACGACGGTGTGATGACGATCTTGATGTTCTACCGACGCAGGGCTTCGCCTAAGCACTACAACGATATGATCGAGGTCGAATATGGTGGCAGGGGGCACCGCACACGGCTAAGGAACGATCACGTGGATCAACTTGTGTGTCTATGGGGTGCCCCCTGCCTCAGTATATAAAGGATGGAGGAGGGGGAGGCCTGCCAAGGCTATTGGTGCGGCCAGGATGGGAGTCCCACTAGGACTCCAAGTCCTAGTAGGAGTCCATCAAGAGGGGAGGAAGGGAGAAGGAAGTGGAGGAGAAGGAGAGGTGGCCGGCCCCCTTTTCCTTAGTCCAATTCGGACCAAAGGGGAGGGGGGCGCAGCAGCCTTTTTCCTCTTCCCACTAAAGCCCATCAAGGCCCATTACTTCTCCCGTAACTACCCGGTACTCCGAAAAATACCCGAATCACTCGGAACCTTTCCGATGTCCGAATATAGTCGTCCAATATATCGATCTTTATGTCTCGACCATTTCGAGACTCCTCGTCATGTCCCCGATCTCATCTGGGACTCCGAACTCCTTCGGTACATCAAAACTCATAAACTCATAATATAACTGTCATCGAAACCTTAAGCGTGCGGACCCTACGGTTCGAGAACAATGTAGACATGACCGAGACACATCTCCGGTCAATAACCAATAGCGGGACCTGGATGCCCATATTGGCTCCTACATATTCTACGAAGATCTTTATCGGTCATACCGCATAACAACATACGTTGTTCCCTTTATCATCGGTATGTTACTTGCCCGAGATTCGATCGTCGGTATCCAATACCTAATTCAATCTCGTTACCGGCAAGTCTCTTTACTCGTTCCGTAATACAACATCCCGCAACTAACTCATTAGTTGCAATGCTTGCAAGGCTTTAAGTGATTTGCATTACCGAGAGGGCCCAGAGATACCTCTCCGACAATCGGAGTGACAAATCCTAATCTCGAAATACGCCAACCCAACATCTACCTTTGGAGACACCTGTAGTACTCCTTTATAATCACCCAGTTACGTTGTGACATTTGGTAGTACCCAAAGTGTTCCTCCGGTAAACGGGAGTTGCATAATCTCATAGTCATAGGAACATGTATAAGTCATGAAGAAAGCAATAGCAACATACTAAACGATCGGGTGCTAAGCTAATGGAATGGGTCATGTCAATCAGATCATTCATCTAATGATGTGATCCCATTAATCAAATAACAACTCTTTGTCCATGGTTAGGAAACATAACCATCTTTGATTAACGAGCTAGTCAAGTAGAGGCATAGTAGTGACACTCTGTTTGTCTATGTATTCACACATGTATTATGTTTCCGGTTAATACAATTCTAGCATGAATAATAAATATTTATCATGACATAAGGAAATAAATAATAACTTTATTATTGCCTCTAGGGCATATTTCCTTCACTTGGGACTCACCCTGACGGCCTCCGCCTCCACCGACTGGGCTAGCTGCCCTGACACGTGATGCTCTACGTCAGGCTACTGCGTCTACCTTGGGCCCTCGTTGATCTCTTGGTCATCGAAGTGGCAACCCATGGTCTCCCGCTCCAGCGCCGAGGCAGAGTATCGCGTCGTGGCTAGTGTCGTGGCCGAGTGCTCTTGGATATGTCAGCTGCTCCAGGAGTTGCTTTGTGATGTTCACAAGGCCACTCTTGTCTACTGCGATAACGTCAGCGCGGTCTACCTCTCTGCCAACCCGGTGCACCATCGACAGACGAAGCATATTGAGCTCGATATTCACTTCATGCACGAGCAGGTTGTCCTTGGCCGTGTTCGGGTTCTCCACGTGTCGACGACGCAATAGTTTGCTGATGTGATGACTAAGGGATTGCCTACTCCCGTCTTCGATGAGTTTCGGTCCAGTCTCTGTGTCTTCGGCGACGCTTCGACTGCGGGGGGGGGGGGGTATTGAGTATGTGTTTTGTATTGCACGTGTATTGGAGTTGTGGCCCACCTCCTAGTCTTGTATAGTTGAGGTAGAATTCTTCCCTTGTATTATATATACATGCACCAACAACCCATCAATACAACGTCTATTGTATTGCAAACTTTCCCGTCTACACTTCACACTAGAAATTACGCTAGTACATGCATGTAAAATGGAGTAACAATTTCACTAACATCAATTATATGCAGAAGCTCGTCTCAAGAAATTACACCAAAGTTGCAACTGATGTTCGCTCATATATATGGCTAAAGGTCGAATACTACATCCAACTTCATCCAAGACTCCATAGCTTAGATTGTTCATCAAACACGCTGTTAGACTGTATAGCCTCTGTATTTACATGTGTATATTGTAAGGTTGTATACCATCTCATTATATATATGTGATAGGCCACCCCTAGAGGGTTGTGCTGGTTCCCCCAAAATCTATTGTCTTACATGGTATCACGCTAGGTTATGATCCCTTCCGCTAAACCCTAATACCCAGTACCGCCGCCGCCGTCGCCATCATCACCGCCACCGCTCCCGATCGCGCCGCACCATGTCGAGCGCCGCCACGTCCAGTTCCACCACCGCGGGGTTCCTGCCGGCCTCTCTTGCGGCGCTGTTGTCCCTCCCGCTGGACGCCGCCGCTGTGCCGGCCCCGCTCGAGACCCGGAGTGTAGGCTCCTTCTTCTCGACTCCTCCGGCGTCCTCATCATTCGGGCATGAGCTCATTGTGCACACCGCTGATGCGTCCTCTCCTGCCGCGGGTGCCGTCCCGTCACTACCGCCGGTGGTGCCCGAGTCCGCCTTGATGGCAAGGCTGTCGGTGTCAGGCCCGACTGCGGCGCCATCTGACCATGCGCCCTTTGTTCCTCCGTCCGCGTCCCCGGTCACACTGACGATCTCTGTGGTGCCCTCGCTCCAGGCCGTCTCCTTGATGGGATCGTCGCCACCGCCGCCGTTTCACTTCGGCCACCTCATCACCATCAAGTTGTCGTCGGACAACTACATCTTATGGCATGCGCAGATTCTTCCGCTCCTGGGGAGCCATTACCTGCTTGGCTACATTGACAACTCTCTTCCTTGCCCCCCCCCGCACTGGTGGACAGCGTGCACGGTCCGGTCTACAATCCGGCCCACCGTGTTTGGACGGGGCAGGACCAGGCGAACCTCTCCTCCAACCAGGGGTCGCTCTCTCCGGCTGTCACCGGGCTTGTTGTCTTCGCCAAGACGTCTCATGAGGCCTGGACCATCCTTGAACGCTCATTTGCGACGCAGTCTCACGCTCGTGTCTCCGCGCTCCGTTGTCAGCTTGGCGAGTGCGAGAAGCTTGACTCCACGGCCATGGAGTTCTACAACAAGGTCAAGGGCATTGCTGACACGTTGGCCTCCATTGCACAGCCGCTCACCGACTCCAAGTTCAAATCCTTCGTTGTCAACGGGCTCGACGAGGAGTATGATGCTTTGGTCGAGATCATCAACGAGCGGGGCAACTCAACTCCCATGATGGCACATGAGGTCTACTCCTGCCTTCTCCTCAGCGAGCAACGTGTCGAGGCGCGCCGCTCCAAGGCCAGTCACGGCTCCCTCTCCGCGAACGTTGCCACTAAGGGTGGCCGCAGCTTGTCAAAGGGGTTGCCCCTGCTTCGTCTTCGCCATCTTCGGCTCCCCCCGCGTCCGCAACCCTACCAGGGGCTGGTGGTCGACGCGTGTGTCAGTTGTGTGGCATTGAGGGGCACTGGTCCTCCAAGTGTCACAAACGCTTTCAGCGGAGCTTTCTTGGTCTTGGCAATGACGGCAAGGACACATGCAACTTTGCCCGTCAGGTTGCCATGGCTGATCATCCGACACCGCAGAAGCAACAAGGACACACTTAGTCCTACTCCATCGATCCCCACTAGTACATGGACTCTGGGGCGACGGAGCACTTGACGAGCGACATGGGGAAGCTTCACACTCGTGAACCCTATCATGGCTCCGACAAGATCCACACCGCCAATGGAGCAGGTATGCACATCTCTCATATTGGTCAAGCATCTCTTCTCACTAGACATTCCAATAGGAGTCTTCAGCTTCGCAATGTTCTTAGAGTTCCATCTGTGACGCGTAATCTTCTTTCAGTTCCTAAACTCACATGCGATAATAATGTGCTTTGTGAATTTCATCATTTTGATCTTTTTATTAAGGATCGGGGCACGAGGGAAATTCTTCTTAGTGGGCGGCTGTGCCAGGGCCTTTACCGTCTGGAGCATCCTGGTGTCGCTCGCGTTTCCAGTGGAGTTCGGGTATCTCTGTCACAATGGCATGCTCGTCTTGGTCACCCAGCCACACCTATTGTCCGTCATGTTTTGCGTCATCATGAGCTTCCTAGCTTGTCTAGTAATAAAGATGTAGCGGTGTGTGATGCTTGTCAGCAGGGGAAGAGTCATCAACTTCCTTTTTTGGAGTCCGGTCGTGAGGTGAAACATCCTTTAGAACTTGTGTTTTCAGATGTATGGGGTCCTGCTCAGACTTTTGTCAGTGGTCACAATTATTATATCAGTTTCGTTGATGCTTATAGTCGCTTTACCTGCCTTTATCTTATTAAACGTAAATTTGATGTGTTTGACATTTTTGTTTAGTTTCAAAAACATGTTGAACGCCTTCTCAAGCACAAAATTGTTCATGTCCAGTCGGACTGGGGGGGGGGGCGAGCATCGCAACCTCAACTCCTTCTTCTAGTCGCTTGGGATCGCTCATCGTTTAGCATGTGTACATACACATCAGCAGAATGGTTCAGTAGAACGTAAGCATCGTCACATTGTTGAAGCTGGTCTTACTGTTTTGGCCCATGCATCTGTTCTGTTTCGGTTTTGATGCTTTCACCACTGCATGTTTTCTCATCAATCGTACTCCCACTCGTGTTTTGAACATGAAGACTCCCATTGAAGTTCTCCTTAATGAACAACCCAATTACACTTTCTTCAAGGTTTTTAGGTGTGCCTGCTGGCCGCATCTCCGTCCATATAACAAGCGCAAGCTTGAGTTTCGCTCCAAGAAGTGTGTTTTTCTTGGCTATAGCTCTCTTCATAAAGGATACAAATGTCTTCATGTTCCCACTAATCGTGTTTATATATCTCGGGATGTCGTGTTTGATGAGCATGTTTTTCCCTTTGCCAAACTTCCTGTGTCCACCGATAAACCACCATCCATGCATTCATCCTCTATTGCTTCTGACCAATTTGAAGATGTTGCATATTCTCCTATATTGTTGCCTAATCATGGTGCAGGCACTGGACATGGGGCTCGCTTGGAGGTTTTAGAGGCGCCATCACCTTCGTCGCCCTTGCCTTCATCGTCGGCACCTACCGGTGTGCACGTCGATCGCATGGCGCCTCTGCATGGCCTTGGGCCTCGTGCCCATGCATGACCACTTGGTGATCCGATGCTGCTGCCCGCTTCATCGCCCGCATAGGCCTCTGGGCTGGCTCCATCGCCCGCCCGGGCTTCGTCGCCCGCCCGTCCCATGACACCGATCACGCCTACAGTGCCTGGGCCAGCTTCACCCGCCCTTGCCTCGCCTCGGGTGACCGGGTCGCTGTCCCCGGGGCATGCCTCTCCTAGCCTGTCGCCTGGCTCCGGGTTCCCAGAGTCGCCTCGCTTCGGGTCTCCCGAGTCGCTTGTCATCAGGTCTCCCACGTCGTCGCAGCCGCCGCTTGGTCTCCTGCTGACCAGGCCACCTTCGCCGTCCTCGTCCGGTCCGGCTCCTGCTGCGGGCTCTTCTGCCGCCTCTCCGTCATCATCCAAAACTTTGACGGCTCCGGCTGCTTCTCTTCGTCCACATACGCGCAGCCGTAGGGGCATTTTTCAGCCTAAGCAACGTCATGATGGTACAGTTGCCTGGTTAGCTGCATGCATGACTGCTGCCCTTGCAGATCCCTCCTTCGAGCCGCGCACGTATCAAGCTGCTATGCGCATTCCTCATTGGAGAGAGGCCATGGAGCAGGAGTATCAAGCTCTCATTCGCAATCAGACATGGACTCTTGTTCCTCCATCATCCCGGGTTAATGTCATTGATTCTAAATGGGTTTTCAAAGTGAAGAGGCATTCTGATGGGTCCATTGAGCGCTACAAAGCTCGTCTTGTTGCTCGTGGTTTTCGATAGCGTTTTGGTCTTGACTATGAAGACACCTTCAGTCCAGTGGTCAAGCCTACTACCATCAGGCTTCTTCTATCTCTTGCGGTTACTCGAGGTTGGTTTCTTCGTCAACTTGATGACCAAAATGCCTTCCTCCATGGTGTGTTGGAGGAGGAGGTCTATATGCGCCAGCCTCCGGGTTTTTCTGATCCGGATCGTCCTGATCATCTCTGTCGTCTGTCCAAGGCATTTTATGGTCTAAAGCAAGCCCCCCGTGCTTGGCATGCTCGTCTTGCAATGGCCCTTCGTGCTCATGGTTTTGCATCGTCCACTGCTGTTTCCTCACTATTTCTTCTACATAGGCCTGAGGTCACTATGTACTTACTGGTCTATGTGGATGATATTATTCTGGTCAGCTCCTCTCAGTCGGCTGCTACTGCTCTTGTTCGTTCGCTTGGTGCTGATTTTGCGGTCAAGGACCTTGGGAAGCTTCACTACTTCCTTGGTGTGGAGGTCTCTTTTTGGGCTGATGGTCTTGTTATGATGTAGAAGAAGTACTCCTTGGATTTGTTGCAGCAGGCTGGGATGCTTAAGTGCAAGCCGACGACTACACCCATGTCTACCACTGACAAGATCACTGCCGTTGATGGTGAGCTTCTGTCTTCTGCTGATGCGACAGAGTACAGGAGTATTGTTGGTGGTCTTCAGTACTTGACGATCACCCGACCGAACATCTCTTTTGCTGTTAACCGAGTCTGCCAGTATCTGCAGTCACCCCGTGATACTCATTGGTCTGCTGTTAAGTGTATCTTGCGCTACATTCGATTCACGGTGTCTCGCGGATTGCATATTCGACCGACCTCCTCTGGATGTCTCTCAGCATATTCTGATGCGGATTGGGCTGGCAATCCAGATGATAGACGATCTACGGGGGGTTATGTTGTGTTCTTTGGCTCTAATCTGATCGCCTGGAGTGGTCGGAAACATGCCACTGTCTCACGTAGTAGTACTGGAGCTGAGTATAAGGCCGTGGCCAATGCCACTTCGGAGATTATCTGGGTGTCGTGATCCTAAGACTGACATTAGAATATGGGGATAGGAATGTAGAGGCAAGATCCTAGCTATGGAGGAGTTGTACACACGAGTTTACGAGTTCAGGCCCTTCTCGGAGGAAGTAACAACCCTACGTCTCGGAGCCCTGAGGTGGTCGACTGAATATATGTGTGTGAATTACAGAAAGTGCGAACCCTTGTCCCAGAGGAGGGGTGGCTTATATAGAGTGCGCCAGGACCCCAGCTCCCCTCCGTTACACAAGGTTCATTGCTCATAAAGCAGGGGCGTTACTGGTAACGTCTACAGTAAAGTATTATAAATGCCCATAATGCTATGGTTTAAGTCCTGACCGTTGCAGAGTGGAAGGTTTCTCATCTTCTGGTGGTCGAGTGTCTTCAAGGTGGTCGAGTGAGCACATTTCCACGGTCGAGTGGATGATGGTTTCTCTTCGACTGCTTCTGATTCTTTGTAGAGATGTCCTGGGGGAGGGTATGTTGGACAGATCCATGACCCTACCCTAGGTACATAACTTCATCATTAGCCCCCGAATGGATCAGGGTTTGAGTGAGGAAGGAGTTGGGAACACTTCCGACCCATTCTTTGTGCTATGAGTATATCTTGTTCTGGAACAATGAGTTGGGGTGACGACGTCGACTCCTTTCTCAGTCGCCTTAGTCCATTCTTGGTTTTTGTCGAGTGAACTTTCATGGTAGAATTCCAAATGATGATATAGAGGATGTTTGTCTTCAGTCTGACAGGTTGTTCTGCTCTCCGCGGATCTCGCGGGATTCGAATTTTGGGAAGTGCGCCAGACGGGCCGAACAGAGGTTATCGGGACGGATTAGGCAAGTCTCCTCGATCCCTGCGCCACCTTTTTCGCCACGTACTGCACGCGTGACTTTTGCGGGATTTGTTTAGATCGTCTGGGTCCACCAGTCAGCCACTCGGGGAGTGACCTTATAAAAGGGCCCGAACCAGGCCTCTGCCCCGTGCGCTCCCATTCTCTCTTCTTCTCCTCCTGATCTCTCTGCCACGCTCGTTTCCGCCCTCGTCACCAGACCTTTGCTTGAGCTCGACCCATCGCCATGGGGAAGGAGAAGACGGCGGCGCTGGAACATGCGAAGAAAGCGACCGCGAAGGCGAAGGGCAAGCGGACCAGTCGGGGCGGATCCTCGTCGAGATCTGGCCTGCCCGCGGGCTGGATTCAGGGCGACTAGATCCGGTCGGCAATCACCCAAGACGACCCCGACGACCTGGATCACTTGGGGTCGAATGATCTGCCTTGCAGCTCCACCCAATGTCATAGACCTTCCAGACGACGATGAAGATGTGGCTCTTAAGCCCAGGAAGAGCAAGAAGGTAGCAGCTGGCAGGATGTCTCGGCAAGAGCTAACTACAACACCTCCTGTCTGTCAGCCTAAGGACGCGGCCAGGGCTTCTGTGACCCTCGCTGCACCCTTGTCGAGTGAGCGCCCTGCACCGTCGACTGCACCTGTGATTCCTTCGGCCGTCCAACTTCATGCCACGGAGCTCCAAGCCGCCGCACCTGGGTCGTCTGCTCACTTCTTCACCAGCTACCCCGTCCCAGACAACCAGTCGGAAGCGGCTGCGGAAGCCATCCGACAAGCTGACATGATGATGGAGTGGGTGAAGATAGTGCATGAGAACAGCCAGGCTGCCTACGACGCCAGTGCTGCCCTTCGGGCCAATGTCCAGGTGAGTAGACTTTCCGATTGTTTTTACTCTGTGAGGAAGTGTTACTCGGAAAAAATCTTCTTCTACATAATCTGCTGTTGTTTGCGTCGAATTAGAGCACCCACTGGGTGTTTTTTTGGTGGTTTCGATCTTCCACTCGGTCTGGGCGAGTGGGATCTGAACCGGTGGGGGCACGCTAAGTGCACCCACTGGGTGTAGTCCCCGAGACCGCAGTCGACTGCTGGCAGTCGACTGGGGTCTGAGTTCTTCCTTTTATTCTCTTTTAGTGTAGTCCCCGAGATCGCAGTCGACTGCTGGCAGTCGACTGGGGTCTGAACAGTTTTTTTTGACTTGACCCGGGTCTTAATCAGCAGGGGCACGCCAAGTGCACCCGCTGGGTGTAGTTCCCGAGGCCGCAGTCGACTGTGTGCAGTCGGCTGGGGTCTAAGCGAACCTCTTTAAGTTTTATCCACTCGGAAGTGAACAACCTTTGATCTTGTCGATTGAAACGTCTTTTGCCTTCTGCATAAATCTTGTACTCTCATTTCCAAGTTTGCCGAACTGGAGGAGAAGCAGAGGCAACTCAACCTCGACTTGGAGTTGGCCCAGCAGAATCTGAAGAAAGCTCAAGACGAAGCTGCTGGTATGGAAGGTAATTGCCTGTCGTCTGTCTTTTTAAAACATTTCTTCGAGCTCTTGGCTGATCTGATTGCTTCTTTTACAGAGAAAATGAAGTCGGCTCTAGAGAAGAAGGACTTGGACCTCGCCGCTGCACAGAAGGAAGCCAAAGATAAAACTACCCTCGCAGACCAGAAGCAGGCTTCAGTCGAAGCACTGGAAGGGGAGGTGACCAAGCTGAAGTCATGTCTCAACGAGTCCAACCGAGAGGTGAGTTGTCTGAAGAAGGACAAAATTACCCTGAACGAAAAGCTGGAGTCTGCGGTCCACAAGAGGAATGACACAGAGGTTTATCTGAGAACTCTCGCCAAGAAGCTTTATCTTATGCTGGAAGGTATTTCTTTTGTGGACTGTGTTGATGTTTGCAATCGGATCTTGCTCGGTCGGTTGACTAATTTTTGGCTGTAGAATTCTGCCAAGACTTCGACGAGGAAACTGGAAGGGTCGAGACGGGTCTGGACCCTATCGCTTCCCCAGTCTGCGAAGAAACTGCGATGAATGTGCTTCGACTGGAGTCCCGTATCGCCAGCGCCACAAGCTACCTCGTGCGCCTGAAGGAGGTAGTCTCTCGAATCGACTCATCGCTTTGGCCGGGGGCGACGCTTCAGAATTACCTGGAGTCCCTGATGACTCGACTGAACGAAATCCCTGACCGAGTGCAAGAATGGAAGAAATCCTCCGCCCGGTGTGGCGCTGATGTGGCGCTGTCCTTGGTGCGAGTCCATTGCAAGGAGGCTCGTGAAGACAAGCTGGCTGCAATCAAAGTCGCGAACACAAAAAAGCACGACTTCCAATCCTTCATGGAGACTTTCATTGTTGCTGCCACTCGGATCGCTGATGGGATCGACCTGGACTCATTCATGGAGCCTGCCAGCCCTCCTCCAGCCGAGTGAACAAACTTATGAAACTTGAATATGCTTTAAATTTGCCTCGGAATGCCGAGTGATTGCTGTAACCGTTGAACTCCTTCGGGCTTGATGCTCGAGCACTTTTGATTTGCTGCTTGGAACCTTTAGGATTTATCTGAATTTGTTTTATTTCGGAATGTGTTTGTTTTTGCCTTCGAATGGACTTTGCTCACTGCTCGGAACGCTTCGTAGCTCTGAAGAAGAAGGTTGCAGTCGACCTGCACCTCGTCATCCTTGCGGACAGGGATGGAGCGGACGTTGTACTTGTGTCGTAGCTCCAAAGAAGAAGGTTGCAGTCGACCTGCACCTCGTCATCCTTGCGGATAGGGATGGAGCAGACGTTGTACTTGTGCCGTAGCTCCAAAGAAGAAGGTTGCAGTCGACCTGCACCTCATCATCCTTGCGGATAGGGATGGAGCGGACATTGTACTGGTGTCGCAGCTCCTAAGAAGAAGGTTGCAGTCGACCTGCACCTCGTCATCCTTGCGGATGGGATGGAGCGGACGTTGTACTTGTGTCGTAGCTCTGAAGAAGAAGGTTGCAGTCGACCTGCACCTCGTCATCCTTACGGATAGGGACATGTTTCAAACTTGGGCGAGTACTGGACTGCAGCTAAGCTCCCGAGCGGGAGGATTGCTCTCCACTCGGTAGGATTTTGTTCAAACTTAGGCGAGTACCCGACTGCAGCTAAGCCTCCTAGTGAGAGAACTTAGGCGAGTGCTGGACTATAGCTAAGCCCCCGAGTGGGAGGATTGCTCTCCACTCGGTAGGATTTTTTCAAACCTAGGCGAGTACCGGACTGCAGCTAAGCCTCCTAGTGAGAGAACTTAGGCGAGTGTTGGACTGCAGCTAAACTCCCGAGTGGGAGGATTGCTCTCCACTCGGTAGGATTTTTTCAAACTTAGGCGAGTACCGGACTGCAGCTAAGCCTCCTAGTGAGAGAACTTAGGCGAGTGCTGGACTGCAGCTAAGCCCCCGAGTTCGGTAGGATTTCTCGTCATCCTTGCGGATAGGGATATGTTTCAAACTTAGGCGAGTACCGGACTGCAGCTAAGCCTCCTAGTGAGAGAACTTAGGCGAGTGCTGGACTGCAGCTAAGCCCCCGAGTGGGAGGATTGCTCTCCACTCGGTAGGATTTCTCGTCATCCTTGCGGATAGGGATATGTTTCAAACTTAGGCGAGTACCGGACTGTAGCTAAGCCTCCTAGTGAGAGAACTTAGGCGAGTGCTGGACGGCACCTAAGCCCCCGAGTGGGAGGATTGCTCTCCACTCGGTAGGATTTTTTTCAAACTTAGGAGAGTACTGGACTGCAGCTAAGCCTCCTAGTGAGAGAACTTAGGCGAGTGCTGGACTGCAGCTAAGCCCCCGAGTGGGAGGATTGCTCTCCACTCGGTGGGATTTTTTCAAACTTAGGCGAGTACCGGACTGCAGCTAAGCCTCCTAGTGAGAGAACTTAGGCGAGTGCTGGACTGCAGCTAAGCCCCGAGTGGGAGGATTGCTCTCCCCTCGGTAGGACTTTTTCAAACTTAGGCGAAACGGATTCGCAACTAAGCCCACCCACTGGGGGATTTTAGAAGTAAATAAGAACACAACAATCGAATGATAGGACCATAAGCTCTTGTCTTTGATAAACAAATTACAAAAGGTGTTCCTTATTACATTTTATTCGAACGAGTGCTTAAGTATAAAAGGGGCGAAGCAGCTCCGCGTTCCAAGCCCGTGGCTCGTCTTTCTGATGCTCAATACTGTAAAGATGGTATGCTCCGTTGTGAAGAACTTTGGTGATGATGAAGGGGCCTTCCCAAGTCGGGGCGAGCTTGTGTGGTTTCTGCTGATCCACTCGAAGAACCAGGTCTCCTTCTTGAAAGGCTCGACCCCTCACATTTCTGGCGTGGAATCGACGCAAGTCTTGCTGATAAATGGTCGAGCGGATCAAGGCCATCTCTCTTTCCTCCTCTAAGAGATCGACTGAATCTTGCCGGGCCTGCTCTGCTTCCTCTTTGGAGAAGAGCTCAACTCGAGGTGCATTGTGGAGTAGGTCACCTGGCAGAACAGCTTCGGCTCCATAGACCAAGAAGAAAGGAGTTCGTCTGGTCAACCGATTAGGAGTTATCCTTAAACCCCACAAAACTGACGGAAGTTCATCAACCCAAGCACCTGCTGCATGTTTGAGATCACGCATCAGTCGGGGTTTCAGTCCTTTGAGAATTAGGCCATTGGCTCTTTCTGTTTGTCCGTTCAACTGCGGGTGAGTGACAGAAGCATAGTCGACTCGAGTGCCCTGAGAGGCGCAGAAAGCTCTGAACTCATCAGAATCGAAGTTTGATCCATTGTCTGTGATAATGCTGTGTAGGACTCCATATCTGAATGTCAATTCTCTGATAAAACTGACAGCGGTGCTAGCATCAAGGTTCTTGATAGGTTTAGCTTCGATCCATTTGGTAAACTTGTCGACTGCAACGAGCACATGAGTGAAGCCGCTCCTGCCAGTTCTCAGTGGTCCAACCATATCCAGTCCCCAAACAGCAAAGGGCCATATGAGGGGGATGGTCTTCAGGGCTGACGCTGGCTTGTGAGACATGTCGGAGTAAAACTGGTAGCCTTCACATCTGTCGACTATATCTTTTGCCATTTCATTTGCTCGTGGCCAATAGAATCCAGCTCGGTATGCTTTAGCCACGATGGCCCGAGAGGACGCATGATGACCACAGGTCCCCGAGTGGATGTCATTGAGGATCATTCGACCTTCTTATGGTGTTATGCATCTCTGACCGACTCCAGTCACGCTTTCTCTGAACAGCTGTCCTCTTATCACAGTAAAGGCCTTGGATCGACGGACGATCTGTCGAGCCTCTTCTTCATCCTCTGGGAGTTCTTTCCTGAGGATGTACGCAATGTAGGGCACCGTCCAGTCGGGAGTAATGGCCAGAACCTCCATGATCAGGTCGACCACGGCTGGGACCTCGACTTCAGTCGGATCTGTGGAGCTCTTAGGTTGCGGGGGCTCTTCAGTGAAAGGATCTTCTTGAACTGCCGGCGAGTGAATATGCTCTAAGAACACATTGCTGGAAATGGCTTCTCTCTTGGAGCCTATCTTTGCCAAATCATCGGCTGCTTGGTTTTTCAGTCGGGGTATGGGGTGGAGTTCTAACCCCTCAAACTTCTTCTCAAGCTTTCTCACCGCGTTGCAGTAACCAGTCATGGCTGGGCTTCTGACGTCCCACTCCTTCATCACTTGATTAACTACCAAATCTGAGTCGCCATAGACCATGAGGCGACGGACGCCGAGTGAGATGGCCATGCGCAACCCATACAGGAGTGCTTCATATTCTGCTTCATTTTTGGAGGAATCAAAGTGAATCTAGAGGACATATCTGAGCCTATCTCCTCAAGGGGATACCAGAACTACCCCAGCACCAGACCCATTCAGCATCTTGGATCCGTCAAAGAACATGGTCCAGTGCTCCGAGTGAACTTGAGTCGGCAGTTGCTGTTCGGTCCACTCGGCGAGGAAATCTGCTATTGCCTGGGACTTGATAGATTTCTTTGCCTCAAACTTGATATCCAAGGGAAGGAGTTCAATCGCCCATTTGGCCACTCGACCAGTTGCTTCTCTGTTGTGCAGAATCTCTAACAATGGGGCGTCGCTGACGACTGTAACAGAGTGATCTAAGAAATAGTGTGCAACCTTCTTCGTGGTCATGTAAATCCCATAGACAAGCTTCTGATAGTGAGGATATCTCTGCTTTGACGGGGTCAGGACTTCAGAAATATAATAAACTGGGTGTTGAACCTTATAAGCTTTTCCTTCTTCTTCCCGCTCGACCGTAAGTACTGTACTGACGACTTTTCCAGTGGCTGCTATATAAAGCAGTAGAGGCTCTTTACTGATTGGAGCAGCAAGCACCGGCTGGGTGGAAAGCAGGGCTTTTAGCTCTGCAAACGCTGTATCAGCTTCAGGGGTCCACTCGAACTTGTCTGATTCCTTCATCAGTCAGTAAAGAGGCAACGCCTTTTCACCGAGGCAAGAAATGAATCGACTTAGGGCGGCCAAGCAACCAGTAAGCTTCTGTACATCATGCACACGCACAGGGCGTTTAATTCGGAGTATAGCGCCTACCTTCTCTGGGTTAGCATCGATTCCTCGTTCGGAAACAAGAAAACCGAGTAACTTTCTGCCTGGAACTCCAAACATGCACTTTGATGGATTGAGCTTGATATCATACCTTCTGAGGTTGGCAAAGGTTTTAGCAAGGTCAGTCAGTAGGTCGGAACCTTTACGTGACTTGACCACAATGTCATCCATGTATGCTTCCACATTCCGACTGATTTGAGTGAGCAGGCACTTCTGAATCATCCGCATGAATGTGGCTCCGGCGTTCTTCAAACAGAATGGCATTGTGACATAACAGAAGCACCCAAACGAGGTGATAAAAGCTGTTTTTATCTCATCGGATCCGTACAGACGGATCTGGTGGTATCCAAAGTAGGCGTCCAAAAAGGACAAACGCTTGCACCCTGCAGTCAGTCGACTATCTGGTCGATGCGAGGGAGAGGGAAGTGATCTTTCGGGCAGGCCCGATTGATATGCTTGAAATCATTACACATGCGAAGTGAGTCGTCTTTCTTTGGGACCATGACAACATTGGCTAACCACTCGGAGTGGTAAATCTCTCGGATGAACTCAGCTGCCAAAAGCCGAGCCACCTCTTCACCGATTGCTTTTCTTTTCTGGACGGCGGACCGTCGAAGATGCTCTTTGAGTGGTTTCACCTTTGGGTCGACTCACAAACGAGGCTCAGCCAGTCCCCTGGGAACACCCGGCATATCAGAAGGCTTCCATGCAAAGATGTCCCAGTTCTCACGGAGGAACTGGATGAGCGCTTCTTTCTATTTGGAGTCGAGTGTGGTCGAAATGTGAGTCGGAGCTGCATTGGGATCCGTCGGGTGAATATGAATCGACTTCGTTTCACCAGACGACTGGAATGCTGAATCTATGGCTGGCTTCTTGGCACGCAGCAAGTCACTCGGATCTGCATTTTTCTGGTATTCTTGCAATTCTACCACGGCCATCTGGGCATCGGCGATCTTTGAGCACTTCTGGAAGCACTCTTTTGCCTTCTTCTGAATACCAGAGATAGTGATCACTCCTCTGGGACCAGGCATCTTTAGTTTGAGGTACACGTAACATGGTCGAGCCATAAATCGTGCATAAACCGGCCTGCCCAGAATTGCATGATAAGCGCTCTGGAAATCCACAACTTCAAACGTCAACTTTTCTTTGCGGTAATTTTTGGAATCACCGAAAACCACGTCGAGTGCAATCTGACCGAGGGATGCAGCCTTCTTGCCTGGAATGACCCCATGGAAACTCATATGGCTTTCACCGAGTCTGGACATCGGAATACCCATTCCTTTCAACGTTTCTGCATACAGTATGTTCAATCCACTACCACCGTCCATCATGACCTTTGTCAGTCGAGTGCCTTCGACCACCGGGTCGACCACTAGTGCTTGCCTCCTAGGGGTGGCGATGTGCGCTGGATGATCAGACTGGTCGAATGTAATGGCAGTCTGCGACCACTTCAAGTAACTGGGTGTCGCCGGCGCGACCATGTTCACTTCCCTGTTGATGAATTTCAATCGACTTTTGCTCTCAACATCAGCAAAAATCATCAGAGTGGAATTCACGTGGGGATAACCATCATCATCCTCTCCCTCATCTTCAGCCTTGTCTGCCTCCTTCTCCTTTTCCTTAGGTTGTTTCTCTCGGAACTGCTGGATTAGGAGTCGACACTGCCGAGTGGTGTGCTTCGGGTAAATGAAATTACCTTCTTCATCTTTTTTGGTGTGGATATGGCACGGCAGATCCAATACGTCATTTCCATCTTGATCTTTGACTTTTTTGGGGTTCCACGGCCCCTTGGGTTTCCCCTTGAACTTTCCTTGAACCACAGCCAAGGCTTCACCAGGAGCAACCGGCTCGGCCTTGCGCTTCTGTTTCCGACTGGAGTTTCCTCCTCCGGCTTCGTGGGTGACTGCTTTGTGCTTGCCACTCCGGAGTCGCTCTTCCTCTTCACCATTGGCATACTTGGTGGCAATTTCCATCATCCGAGTCAGAGTCATGTTTCCTGTCCGACCGAATTTCAGATTCAACTCCCGATACTTGACGCCTTCCTTGAAAGCACAAATTGCCTGATGATCAGACACATCTTCCACCGTGTGGTGTAGGGTGATCCATCTCTGGATATAATCCCTCAAAGTTTCATCCGGTTTCTGGACGCAACACTGTAATTCTGTCAAACCTGCTGGCCGTTTGTAGGTACCCTCGAATGTTTTGACAAACACTCGGGCGAGATCTTCCCAAGTATAGATGTTGCCGGGCGCCAACTGATTCAGCCATGCTCTAGCCGAGCCCTCCAACATCAGAGGAAGGTGTTTCATGGCCACTTCATCATTGCCGCCACCAATCTGGACAGCCACTCGGTAGTCTTCAAGCCAAGTGTCAGGCTTGGACTCTCCGGTGAACTTGCTGACTCCAGTCGCCAACCTGAAGTTGGGGGGAATCACTGCAACTCTGATAGCTCTGCTGAAGCACTCCGGACCAGAGACATGCACCCTGTTGCTGGTTTGCGGATCTCTGTCATGGCCCTCTCGGTGAGCTCTGTTTCTGTCGACCAAGCCCTGCACGAGAATAGATCTCGCATCAAAGCCTGGCTCCCTGGGGTCGACTGGAATACCTCTTCCGACACTGTGAGGGCGTTTGTCTTCATGTGGCTGAGGCACGTATGACCCACTCCTTGGAGGAGGCGTGGGCACTCGACGGCGATCATCATGATCGGCACGGCGATCATATTGCTCTCGGTTTCTGTACTGATCACGTCGATCTCCATGTCCCTCATGCCTCGGGGGCGATCTTGGGCTATGGGCCGACTGAACTGTGTCTGCAACCACGGACCTGCTATGGATCCTATTCCGAGACTGAGATACGACCGTATTATGTTCCCCCGCTGCCCGGAGCAAGGCTCTAATCTGCACTAGACCTCGGCCAGCTTCTGATTGGGAAGGTTGGATTGACTCTGCTATCCGGGCAGCAGCTGCTAGATTCTGGATGGGGGTTCGATACACCTGAGTCGTAGGTGGAAAAAGTTGACGTCGACTGGACTCAGGAGCATGTTGTCGAGCGCGATCGTCGAGTGCGCGCTGGAGGTTCTCCAGTCGAGTGTGCTCAGCCAGGTTGGCCAAATGCGCCTGCTCCAAGGCCTGGGCCTCAGGGGTCTCCCCAACTATAGGAGTATGCAGGGCATCCATGTTCCGGCGACGAAGTTCCTCCCTCTGCCGCGAGGAGAGGGGTTCAGGGCGGTACTCCTCGTGAACGCGTGATGAATCGCCGTTCTCGTCACCTCCGTCTTCACGATTGAAGCCAGGAGGACTGCGTGGTCCATTGACCATCAGGACTTCCGCCGCTGGGTCGCTGCTGTCGCATTCGGATGCGGTCTCTACGAAGCCAGTCGACAGATCGAACAGGCCGTAGAGAGATTCGTCGGGCTCGATCGCCGCGACTTGAGGGGTGGCCGACTGGCGGGCCACTACATGCTTCACCCACCGCTGAAGCCTCGACCGACCGGTGCGTTTGCTCCGGCGGGCCACAGGGAGGGGGAAAGCTGCTGGAGTCGACTGGTACTGGGTCGATGGTTGCCGCAGGAGGACGCCGCGGACGCACGCGCGAAAGTGCGTCGCCCTACGGGCGGGGAGCGCGTCGGCGTCGAGTGGTGCCTCCTGAAGCCAAGCGGAGTCGTCGGCGACAAATACGAGCGTGCCGAGACGGATCGCGCGGCCCTCAGCCAAACCTCCGCCTGAAACCATGATGAAGGGGATCGGAAAAATTGCAACTTCTCCAACAAGTCGCTAAGACACCTGCCCCACGGTGGGCGTGCCAACTGTCGTGGTCCTAAAACTGACAGTAGAATAAGGGGATAGGAATGTAGAGGCAAGATCCTAGTTATGGAGGAGTTGTACACACGAGTTTACGAGTTCAGGCCCTTCTCGGAGGAAGTAACAACCCTACGTCTCGGAGCCTTGAGGCGGTCGACTGAATATATGTGTGTGAATTATAGAAAGTGCGAACCCTTCTCTCAGAGGAGGGGGTGGCTTATATAGAGTGCGCCAGGACCCCAGCTCCCCTCCGTTACACAAGGTTCAATGCTCATAAAGCAGGGGCATTACTGGTAACGTCTACAGTAAAGTATTATAAATGCCCATAATGCTATGGTTTAAGTCCTGACCATTGCAGAGTGGAAGGTTTCTCATCTTGTGGTGGTTGAGTGTCTTCAAGGTGGTCGAGTGAGCACATTTCCACGGTCGAGTGGATGATGGTTTCTCTTCGACTGCTTCTGATTCTTTGTAGAGATGTCCTTGGGGAGGGTATGTTGGACAGATCCATGACCCTACCCTAGGTACATAACTTCATCACTGGGTACAGTCTTTGCTTCCGGAATTGGGTATATCCCAACCACAGTCTCCTGTCCTTTGGTATGATAACATCGGTGCTACATACCTCTCTGCAAATTCGGTAACCCATGCCCGAACGAAACACATTGAAGTTGACTATCACTTTGTGCATGAGCATATTTCTCAGAAGCAACTACAAATCAAGTTCATCTCTTTCAATGATCAACTTGCAGACATCTTCACCAAGCCATTGCCTCTACCACAGTTTGAGGCTTGTCGGCGCAATCTTATCCTTCTACATTCTTTAGGAAGTGGCTAAGATTAAGGGAGGATGTTAGACTGTATAGCCTTTGTATTTACACGTGTATATTGTAACGTTGTATACTATTTCATTATATATATGTGATAGGCCATCGCTAGAGGATTGTGCCGATTCCTCCAAAACCTATTGTCTTACACACGCAATACTGTATCTTGACCAGATGGCCACAATCCAGGCTAATGATTTGACCCGCATTATCCGAATAACTAGTACTAGTCGATGAGTGCTGGGGGATCTATCGAGTTAACAATAAGAACACTACTAGATTAATTCCCTGCTGTGAGTGAGGTGACCTGATTGGAAGGATAACAAGTTCGAATGTGGCCGCAAATGAAATGACCGGTGGTTTTCATACAACATTCTGATCATGGTCAACAGATGTACTATATGTTTCTAACTTTCTATGTTACCACACCATCTCGTCAGTTTGCAAGATGAGACATACTATGGCCCTGTTTGATTTGGCCGTGGATTTCTAAAAGCAGCTGTGAAAAATCTGTTGTGGAAAAACAGGTGTGAAAAATCTCATATGAAAAAGATGTAGGTCATTTGGCAAACCAGTTGATACAGCTTTTTCGGATTTTGGCCCGCATCAGAATTAGATTTTGGAAAACACGTCCTGGGCTGCTTCCGCTTTTAGTTCAGATTTTGCCAGCGGATTTCTGAAATCGGATTCTGCTAGGTTCGCCTTTTAGTTCGGATTCTGCTGCACGGTAGCGGAATCCGTCGATAAAAGCTGAACCAAACAGGGCCTATGTAGGATAGGTGCCATTGCCTATTTGCCGTGATCTTGACTACATGCTTTGTCAGCATACTATATCTTTGTTGAGAATGGAAGACGGGTTCCAAAGCTCTACAAGGTACGGTTTGATCCTTTATCATCCACTCCAAAGGACCATCAAAACTAGAAAAGGTGATTATAATTGATGACATTGATACACGTCTCCATCATCTATGTCATCCTAGACCCCGAAGAAACTAAACCGATGTTATTCCTACGTGGATCACATGAGCAGGCTCACACTTGCTGAGGCTGCAACAAGCAACCGTCGAGTCGCTTTAACTAAGTAAGGCAGCCACTTTTAATTGTGACCACATGGAAAATCGACCGATCAGAAGTAGAGAGCTCTCAACCATGAAACGTCTTGGCATCCACCAAAGAAAAAAAAAACAAGATTCCAGTGGATTAATCCCTCACATGCTCACGGCTATACCTACGGCCGGTAAAATTTGTTTACTGTTAGCTAAGATTTAGGAAATGTACGATGACGAGATCATCATTCATCAACATGCGTTTAAGAGGAGCTTGCGCCAGAATTCAATTGAAAATCAAGTTGTGGTACACCAAAACAGATTGATACTGCCGAAATGTCCAAATGGAACCCAGGCTACATTTAACTTATGCTTTTAAAAAATAAAAAATACCATGTTTAGATATGAAAATATGTCTAAAACAATTTGCGCATATACTGACAGATGAGTACTATGACTGTTTGAACACGTGAATTTTCTTCAATATATCGTTTCATACATGATGTGGAAAAACAAATTTGTCTTTTTGTGTAGTCTACAAATCAACGTATTATTTGATGAAATTTAAATCTTTTATTAGGGTCGGGTCAGATCACTCTGCACCAAAAAAACCCAGACAAAAACCCCGATGGAGCAGTTATTCTGCCACATTGATAGTTTGATACTTGCCGGGGTGAATGACAAACAAGAAACCAAAAAAACAAAACAAGAAACGACACACTGGTACACGCATATAAAATGGAGTAACAATTTCACCAAAATCAATTATGCAGAAGCTCATCTCAAGTAATTATACCGAAGCTGTAACTGATGATTGCTCATAGATATAGCCAAAGGCCGAAAACTACATCCAAGACTCCACAGCTGCATCTCTCGATCAGACGACCACAACCCAGGCTAATTATGTGACCCGCATTACCCAGTTAACTAGTACTACTAGTCGATGAAGTGATGGGAGACCTGTTCAGTTAAAAATAAGAGTCAATCACACCACATGTGTCTAAACTTGGCAAGAAAATTTACTTCGGTGCTGAAACTCGTGACGTACAGATATGTGGTGACAGAACTTGACTTCGTGGTTCATATACAGTCAAAATCGCGTTTGCATACGTACTAGGTGCCGACGAGGCGCGCCAGCATGGCGCGGGACCCTCTGTCAGTGGCTGAAAGGCGCGGACAGAGGCGTGTGGCCTGTCTATTTACGGTGAACCCCCTGGAATTTTTATTTTTGACACGAAAAAGACCCTACAGAGGCTGGATTAGTGAACCAAAACCCTGCCTCTTCAACTGCCTCGCCTGGAGTTCTCCTCCTGATCGTTCGTAGGCGACAGCGGCGGCGATTGGGGCGACGACGTTGATCGGCGGCTTCGACGACGATGGAGCCCCGTCGGCGAGATCCAGGGGAACCAGCCCCTGTATATGGTGAGCATGCCCTCGATTTCTCTCCCCCCCACCTCTCACTCCCCTGTTAATGTTAGGGTTTTTGTCAGTTGGTCGGATCGGTGGAAATTTTGTAGTTAGGTCTTGATTTCGTCGGTGAGTGCTTGTTTAATGCCAAGGTGTATGAAACCCCCTTCACATTCATCCATAGTGCCAGTTCTGTACATGGTTTCTCCTGGGTTAAAAAGGGCTCTGTTTTGTGAACGTAAGTATTGAGATATGCCTTAGAAATTAGCCACCTGTTGTACAAGATTGTTAGAACACGTTTGCTCGTGTGAAAACATTGGATGTGCGTACAGAAGTTTGTAATTTTCATGAACTAAACTTAACTGAATTTTTCGACAGTAGCTAACTGAATTTTTCGACAGTAGCTAACTGATTTTTTCGACCGTGATTGTGGGTACAGCAGTTCATTTTTGAAAGTTAGGAAATTTGTGACACTTAAATGAACATGTTTACTAGTGGATCTTCAGTTAACATGTTTACTAATTGAAGATCCAGTAGTAAACAATGCGTACTTCCATACTAGGATGTTGGTACAGCAGTTTGCTTGCTGTTACTTACATGTACTACGGGTTCTGTAGTATGTGTAGTGAAACCATGATGATACATAGATAATGTGCTTGTTATATCCGTTGCGTATGGTAAAGAGAAGATATTCCTCTTTGTTGTCACCATAAGTTTCACCATGGAAACTATTTCGACGGATACCTCTATAGTTTAGTAGGGTACGAGTTAAACTCGGAAGCAATAAAGCATGATGACGTTACTCGAGTACCCACAGGGATAATAAATATGACTCGAGTTGAGCCAACAAATACCTCATCACGTCTAGCAATTTTAAAATATCTCCTTTCTCTCAACGAGAGTGGAAACATTTCACTTCCCTGGGTATAGAGTTCGTGGTGCATATGTCCACAAGGCACAAATCATCTTTCATCAGATTGACCCCCATAGAAATCTATATATAGACATGAAGATTCTCAAGAAAAATCACTGTCGGATATATAGAATACATGATGACAACAATAGTCATGTTCATATTAAAACATCATAAATGGACATAAATAAATAGATCATAGAGGAGATTGAGGGACTAAATGTAGTCTTCAAACATGTTAGTTGATGCATATTCAACCTTCATGTTCTCCATGCTCATAAGGTCCCGTGACAGCTTGATGGTGTCATGTTGAGGGTTTGAAGTGAGTTTCAAACCATTTTCCTTGAGGTCCTTTGCGCCCCGATGGCGTGGCTTGGATTGCACGCGCTATCTCATGGGAGGCAAGACCGATCTTGATATTCATGACCTGCTTAAGTAAGTTATGGCCATGGAGGGCAAGAGCCTCAAATTATGTAGCCATCGATTACTTAAAAGGGGCAAACCAGAGATAATTAATTTATGAGTACTAAATTAAAGACCATCATGGTTAGTATTGCAATGAATTTTGCAAAATTGATGGGTGTTTCAAGAAGTTATCTTGAAACCATTAGTGTGAACTTCAAATTGCTAAGTATGACATCTTGCAGATAATCTCCTAAAGGGAGTAGATCTCGCAGCACTAGGGAGTATAATCTGATGAAATCAGTAGATACTCATTCCTAATGCCTTATGTCATGACTTAGTAAAAAGTGTGGGAGAGCACTTTGTAAAGCAATCATAATATCGAAACGACAAAATATAGGCTTTATCAGTAGTCATCGATAATCTGCGTAGGCAGTAGATCCATATGACTACATTGTGATCTCAAGCATCAATTTGAAGAAATCACCTTCAATTTTGCATCCGTATTTGTAAGAAATAAAAAAATCTCAATTACAAATTGACGTATCAATCTCGACATGTGGTTAACATGAAAATAGATGCATCACAGAAATATTCCAGAATACCTCATACTCATCGGAGAAACAGTAGTACATAAGTACTGAATTTATTTTTGTGAGAGATTAAAAAAAATTCTATTGCAAATGGAGGATGTAATTAATCTCAACACATAATAAACATGGAGATGTATTACATCAACTTAAGGTCTGGAATACATCCGTACTCAACAGAAATCAGTACTAAAATAGATGTACTGAATTAACATGTCTAGAACAGACTAACTCTGCTAGAACTACTGTTATCACATTCAGTACGTGGCCCATAAACCAAACTAGTACTGCAAGTACTGGTGGGGCAGCATTGTTTCTATCGCATGCACATGTCCTCCTGGAGCCTGATTGCCCCCCTGCCACACACCTACACACGCACATGCCACTTATTGCTTCCCAGCCTGGTGAAGGGATAAGAGCATTTCAGCCCTTGGCCCTTCAAGGGCGCCTAAAATCACCGCTTGGAGTGAGTTGGTGCAAAAATTGGGTTTGGAGGCGAGTTGGTCCCCAGCCGCCGGCCCCAGGGTCGCCTCCAGGCGCGTTTGAAAATAAAATTTGTAAAGCAAATTTCGGCACAGTTCGGCGAAGTTCGGCGAAACATGATAAATTTCGGCAAAGTTGGGCATATGTTAGGCATGTTCGCCGGTTTTCATTACATAGCAAAATAGATAATAACTAAGCTAAAAGAGAAACTGGCTGAACGTCGAGTAGTCGCTGTTGTCGCCGCCATCGTCGCCGCCGCCGTCGGACTTCTCCTCCTTGACGCGGCCGTCCCTGGTGGACCCCTGACCGGCGTCGCCAACACGGGCTGGTGGCGGTGGCGCGTCGTCGTCGTCGCTGTCGCAGATGACGACGACCCCGCCTTCGTCGCGGCCGCGTCAACGCTCCGCGAAGCGGCGCAGGGCGGTGCACTGGCGCTCCTTCGCCTTCTCCAAGCGCTCCTTCTCCATCGCTATGAAGTCCCCGCGCGCCCATTCCAGGGCCGCGTCATCGTCGTCGAGCTCCGTATTCACCGGCGCGGCCGGCTCCTTCCTCGCCGGCGGGAGCCCCGGCTCCGTCTTCACCGGCGCGAGCCCCGGCTCCGTCTTCACTAGCGCGAGCCCCGGCTCCGTCTTTGGCTTGACGAAGCGCGGAGGAGCCGACGAGGAGGCGTGCTGGCCGCCCTCGTTGATGACGATGCCGGAGCTGCTTGTGCGTCGACCGAGCGGCGTCTCCACCGCGGGCTCGGCCTTGACGCCGAGCAGGGCCGGAGCACCGGAGGAGTGAGAGGAAGAGCGCGAGGAGGAAGAAGAGGAGGAGGACCCGAACCTCCTTGGCGCCCATGGCCCGGTGCGTCGGTGGTGCGGCGGAGCGGCCGCCCTCGCCGGGTACGCCAACGGTGGGTTGTTGCCGCCCTCGAGGTGCGTCAGCACGCCCTCGAGTGTGCGGCCGGGGACGCCCCACCACAGGTGGCGCCCCTCGCTGTTCTTCTGGCCGCCGACCACCAACGCGTCGTTGGTGGACGCCAACCGCTGCCGCTGGCGGCGCTCGAAGTACGCCGCCCAAGCCGCGTGGTTGTCGGCGGCGTACTGGGGGAGGGAGAGCTCGACGTCCGTGAGGGAGGCGCGGACGACCTCGACCTCCTCGGCGAAGTAGTTTGGCTTGGCCACGGCGTCGGGCAACGGGGGAACGGGCACTCCCCCGTCGCTGAGCCTCCACCCCATCGGCCCGTCGCGCATGTCCGGCGGCGCCGGGATGTTCGCCTGGAACAGGAGCCAGGACTCCTGTTCGCGCAGCGAACGGCGTCCGAAGCTGTTGGCCGCCGCCTCGTCTCCGGGGAAACGTTATGCCGTGGCGACGGGCTCGGGAGAGGTAGAGAGGGAGAGGGAGGGGCTGGGCGGCGGCGCTCGAGAGAGGTAGAGGGAGGGGCTGGGCGGCGGCGAGGGGCGGGGCTGGTGTGGGCACAGGCGAGTGAGGCCACAAGCTATATAGCCGCGCCGCGCCCGTGTGAACGCGTGCGAGGGAGGGGAGGCGTAGGCTCGCCGTCCCGTGACGCGCCACCCGTGAGGAATCAATGGCAAGGCTGACCGGCGGCAGCCTTGCCATTGATTCCCCACGGGAACCGAGGCCGTTGGGGGAAGACGAGGCGCCGTGTCGCTAACGCGGCTGGCCCGCGGCTTTTTCGCGCCAAAACTGCTCGCCCCGGCGCCCCCGGGCGCCCCAGCGCGCCGGGTTCGGCCTGGGTCCGCCGGCGCTGTTTTCGGCCCAGGCCGGCGAAAATCGGGCTCCTGGGGGCGCGACTAGGCCTTTTTTCGGCGGCGGCGCGAGAAAATCGCCTGGGGAGGCTTTCTTGGGGGTGCGGCTGGAGATGCTCTAAGGAGACGACCGGCTGACTAGGCAATCCCCAATCTCTCAATCTAATCCTCACGACCCATACATACAGGTGGAGAGCACACGGGCACAGCCGGCCTGCCGGCCGCATCACCGGCGGCGAGAAGAACTCCCGCCATGCTCATCCTCGGAGGGAGAGTCGCGGGGGCTGTGGGTGCCGTTCGCAAGTCCAAGAAGGCGAAGCGCAACAGGGCTCCATGTGCCGGAGCGGCCGGAGTGGCCGCTCGACAGTGGGCTTGCCAGCGGGACGTCGAGAGCCTATGAGTGCTCGTGCGAGGCGAGGGCGGAGGAGTGGCCGGTGTCGGGGTCGGCAGGCGCGACGCGACGACGTCAACATCGACAACCGCGTGTGGTTGGAGGAGCCGTTCGCGCCAGAGCCGAAGTTGAAGACGGTGGCTCCGGTCGATGCGGACATGAAGGCGAGCGCGTCGCCCTCGCGATCCTGCACGCGAGGTGCATCCAGGGCGCTTGTCTCCATTGGAGGCAGCAGAGGCGCGGTGTCGGCGGCCGTAGGCGCACGGCACGGACACGGGCCCCAACCGTGGTACTAGTAGCATCCCGGCGGCCGCGAGGCCTCGAGTGCCTGGTCGACGTCCTCAAGCATTGGCGCCGTAGGACCATTCGGGAGCCAGGCGGGAGCCGCCGGTTCCATAGGCTACACGGCCGGCCCAAGTGCCTGCACCGGCACCGGCGCGACAGACTGCTGCGCAGCCGGCACAAAGGCCTGCACCGGCGGCGCCGTCGCAATGTTCTGGTGGTGACGACGAGAGGTGCGATACCCTCCTTCACCGTGGCGGCGGTAGACTCCATCACCGTAGCGACGTCCGTTGAAACGACGACGGGCGTTTGCACGGTTGAGGCGGCGCCGGTTCCAACCTCCACGCCGGAAACGGCGAAGGTCTCGCACTTGAGGTGGAACGGCGGCGGTAGCCTTAGTCGCGAAGGAGTAGCAGGAAGAGAGAAAGAAGCGCAGGCATTGTATTTCTCACCTTTTGGTGTTCTTCCTTGTCTACTTCTTCTCGCTCAGATGTGAGCGTGCTGATAACGTGTTGTAATTAAATGAAGCAAAATGAATGTCTTTATTGATGAAAGTGCTGCTATTTATACAAAGCCAAGGGACGCCTTCTCAATAGGCGCCCATACCATAAGTTTCAGCACCAAAGTGAATTTTCTTGCCAAGTTTAGACGACACCTGTGGTGTAATCTCCTCTAATAATAAAGCATTTATTACTTCTGGTGGTACGTCATCTAATTTGCCCCTAAAGTTGCTAAATATTATCCACCAATACCACCTATAAGTGAGGAAAAACGATTCAGTTTTTTTTCTCGCGGCATTCGCCTCTCGTTTATCTAAAGGCGGTGTCCAAATAGTAGCAGAATGACTCCCATAGCGCATTGGCTGGACTGTTTGAATCGTACCCACGAGACGTGGGTTCGAGCCCTGGCTCTCTCTTCTTTTTCAACTTTTTTGTTTTTTTTTTCTGACATATTAAAATGGTCTCAAAATATTTATCTTTCAAACACTAACTCAAAATATAACATGTTATATATGAAATGGTCTTAAAAAAAATTATCTTTCAAACACTAACTCAAAATATAACATAACAATAAAACCTGAGAAAAAAACACTACTTCAAAATATAACATGTCATATATGAAAAAAACCCTGAGAAAATGTGTATTAGTTTTAAATATACATACGTATATACCTAAAAAATCCTTTCGCCGGCCTAAATTTTTACGTCTAACAGATTAAAATTGTCTTTGAAATATTTATCTTTCAAACGCTAACTCAAAATATAACATGTTATATATGAAAAAAAACTGAGAAAAATGTGTATAAATTTTAAATATACATATATACCTAAAAAATCCTTTCGTCGGCCTAATTTTTTGCGCCACATTCGTCCGGGTCAGGCACAGACAATACACGCGTTTTTTTGCTCATCTCCCTTTGATATTCCATATGAATCTGTTGAACGTGGACATAGGACTCTAGATATATATACATGTATAAAAATATCAGGACCAACACAGTTCTTGAAAAAATAGGCTCGCCTCAGAAAAGCCGTCGCCGCCATCAGTAGCAGCCCTCGAGCGCGGACGCAACGATCTAGACGCCATGCAACACGTTTTCAACCAGGTACATTAGTACCACTATATTGATCGCTTCAGCCGCTGCTTCCATCAATCAATCATCAATGGTATAATGGACCCTCGATGATCACGTCGTATGCACATATTAGTGTAGGGGAGTTGGCCATCTTGTGATTGACCATACCATTTATACGTGTATGCACTCCGTGGAGAGACCGGGAGAAGAAGTACTGCTGCCGCAACTTTTGATTGCCCTAAACATACTTGTGATTTGGCATAGTCTACAAGTTTACAACGAGGTGGGGAGCTTGCAGATGTTGGGAACCAGGCTTGGCTCCGCATGCCTCGCTTCCCTTGAGTGGGAGCTCATAGGAGAAGTAGGTCTCTCGCTGGGAGGCCGACACGGTCATCAACATCGAATCGGTCACTCACATATCTTCTTTCACTCACAGCTCAAGCTGATGTACATGCCTTTGCCTGCTGTCCAACTGACTATCAACTACAACAACACCTGCAATAACGGATGTCGCAAAATCTAAGTAGATGCTTTCTACCGGACCATACATTATTTGACACGTACTCCCTCTGTAAAGAATTAAACGCTCTTATAACTTTTTATAGAGGAAGCGCTATTTTTCAAGTTGAATATATTTGTAGGTAACCTACATCTTTTTTTTAGAACATAGACGTCAGAGACGTCCGGCTTTAAATTAATAAAGCCCTCAACATAGGCAGCGTGCACAAACGGAACAAACCAAATAAACGAAATCGAAGCTAGTCAACCATGTTCTAATGCATGCCATAATGGCGAAGACGACGAAATAGAGTGCATTACATGGCATAGCCAGCCAGACTAACGAGCACGCAGGCTCAAGGGTAACCAAGACCAAAAGAGCTGCTCATCCCTATGAAGCAGCAAACCGAGGTGACGGGGCTCGGGACGCCGAGTACACGGAGCGGAGACATGCGATAGCTTGTCGATGGAGATCAGAGTCCTGTTGTCTTCCCAGCGGTGCCCACTGCTCTTCCCAGCGGTGCCCACTGCTGCAAGAATAAGATGCATTTGAAAATAACATCAGCGGGGTGAGAGGGAAACACTCCCTCAATAGTAAACTTGTTACAAATATGCCATAAGGCCCACAGCATGGCCGAGGCACACGTCCACATGATCCGGCATAAAGAGCCCTGGATCGAAGATAGGTATGACACAAGCTCAGAGCGTGAGCGTGGATCCCAATCCACCCCAGCGGCCTCACGGACCGCGCTCCAAGCAAAGCGCGCCAAAGGACACCGGAAGAACACGTGGTCAGCATCTTCCACGTTAACACACAAAGCGCAAGGGCCGGAAGCAGGGCCATTGCGCTTAGTATTGGGGAACGTAGTAATTTCAAAAAATTTCCTACGCACACGCAAGATCATGGTGATGCATAGCAATGAGAGGGGAGAGTGTTGTCTACGTACCAACGCAGACCGACTGCGGAAGCAATCACACAACATAGAGGAAGTAGTCGTACGTCTTCCCGATCCGACCGATCCAAGCACCGTTACTCCGGCACCTCCGAGTTCTTAGCACACGTTCAGCTCGATGACGATCCTCGGGCTCCGATCCAGCAAAGCGCCGAGGAAGAGTTCCGTCAGCACGACGGCGTGATGACGATCTTGATGTATTACCGACGCAGGGCTTCGCCTAAGCACTGCAACAATATGATCGAGTTGGAATTTGGTGGCAGGGGGCATCGCACACGGCTAAGGAACGATCACCAAGGATCAACTTGTGCGTCTATGGGGTGCCCCTTGCCTCAGTATATAAAGGATGGAGGAGGAGGAGGCCGGCCAAGGCCATTGGTGCGGTCAGGATGGGAGTCCTACTAGGTCTCCAAGTCCTAGTAGGAGTCCATCAAGAGGGGAGGAAGGGAGAAGGAAGTGGAGGAGTAGGAAAGGTGGCCGACCCCCTTTTCCCTAGTCCAATTCGGACTAGAGGGGAGGGGGGCCGCAGCAGGCCTTTTCTCCTCTTCCCATGTGACGCCCCCGATTTAATCGTACACTAATCATACACGCAAACGTGTACGATCAAGATCAGGGACTCACGGGAAGATATCACAACACAACTCTACAAATAAAATAAGTCATACAAGCATCATATTACAAGCCAGGGGCCTCGAGGGCTCGAATACAAGACCTCGATCATAGACGAGTCAGCGGGAGCAACAACATCTGAGTACAGACATAAGGTAAATGAGATTGCCTTAAGAAGGCTAACACAAACTGGGATACAGATCGAAAGAGGTGCAGGCCTCCTGCCTGGGATCCTCCTAAACTACTCCTGGTCGTCGTCAGCGGGCAGCACGTAGTAGTAGGCACCTCCGGTGTAGTAGGAGTCGTCGTCGACGGTGGCGTCTGGCTCCTGGGCTCCAACATCTGGTTGCGACAACCAGGTAGAAGGAATAGAGGGAAAGAAGGAGAAAGCAACCGTGAGTACTCATCCAAAGTACTCGCAAGCAAGGAGCTACACTACATATGTATGCATTGGTATCAACTGGAATAAGGCTATTATAAGTGGACTGAACTGCAGAAAGCCGGAATAAGAGGGGGATAGCTAGTCCTTTCGAAGACTACGCTTCTGGCAGCCCCCGTCTTGCAGCATGTAGAAGAGAGTAGACTGAAGTCCTCCAAGTAGCATCGCATAGCATAAACCTAACCGATGATCCTCCCCTCGTCGCCCTGTGAGAGAGCGATCACCGGTTGTATCTGGCTCTTGGAAGGGTGTTTTTATTAAGTATCCGGTTCTAGTTGTCATAAGGTCAAGGTACAACTCCGGGTCGTCCTTTTACCGAGGGACACGGCTATTCGAATAGATAAACTTTCCTGCAGGGGTGCACCACATACCCCAACACGCTCGATCCCATTTGGCCGGACACACTTTTCTGGGTCATGCCCGGCCTCGGAAGATCAACACGTCGCAGCCCTACCTAGGCACAACAGAGAGGTCAGCACGCCGGTCTAAATCCTATGGCGCAGGGGTCTGGGCCCATCGCCCTTTGCACAGCTGCACGTTGCGTACGCGGCCGGAAGCAGACCTAGCCTAGTGGCGTTCCGGTCCAATCCGGCGCGCGCCACTCAGTCGCTGACATCACGAAGGCTTCGGCTGATACCACGACGCCGGGATACCCATAACTACTACCGCGTAGATGGTTAGTGCGTATAGACCAAAAGGCCAGACTCAGATCAAATACCCAGATCTCGTTAAGCGTGTTAAGTGTTCGCGAACGCCGACCAGGGCCAGGCCCACCTCTCTCCTAGGTGGTCGGAACCTGCCCTGTCGCTCCGCCTCAAAGATCCACTCGTGGGTGCTCCTACGAGCCGACCCATCCTTAATCACCACATGTATCATGTATAAAGTATATAGTAAATATCCGTGATCACCTCCCGAGTGATCACGGCCCGATAGTATAGCATGGCAGACGGACAAGAATGTAGGGCCACTGATGATAAACTAGCATCCTATACTAAGCATTAGGATTGCAGGTAAAGGTAACAACAGTAGTAGCAAGGACAGGCTATGCATCAGTATAGGATTAACGGGAAACAGTAACATGCTACACTACTCTAATGCAAGCAGTATAGAGAAGAGTAGACGATATCTGGTGATCAAAGGGGGGGCTTGCCTGGTTGCTCTGGCAAGAGAGAGGGGTCGTCAACTCCGTAGTCGTACTGGGTAGCACCGGCGTCGGTCTCGGTGTCTATCGAGAGAAGAGGGGGAAGAAACAATAAATATTTAAGCAAGCATGTGCATAGTGATGCATGACATGACAAGTAACGGCGTTAGAGGTGCCCTAACGCGGTAATAGGTGATACCGGTGAAGGGGGATGACATCCGGGAAAGTATCCCCGGTGTTTTGCGTTTTCGAGCAGAGGAGCCGGAGGGGGAAAGTTGCGAGTTTGCTATGCTAGGGATGTGTCGCGGACGAACGGAGAGTGTATTCGTATTCGTCTCGTCGTTCTGAGCAACTTTCATGTAGAAAGTATTTTCATCTGAGCTACGGTTAATTTTCTATGATTTTCCAAAGTTTTGAGTATTTTCTGAAATTTCTGGATTTATATATTTAGTTTAATCCGAACTGACCAAGTCAATTTAACTAGTCAAAAGGACATGTGGCCCACATGTCATAGACTATTTATCTAGACAATTAAATAAGTCTAATTTATTTAATGAGAGCCTACATGTCATCTACTACTAGACTAATTTAGCACTAATTAACACCTATTATAGTAGTACTAATCTAAGTAAGGGTCGGCCATTACTGGGCACAGCCGGCCACATGCACGGCGCACACACACCACGCTGCACAAGGCACACACAACACACAGACACACACGACCATGGCCAGCGGCAAGCACACAGAACACGCGGAACACACACACACATCACACCCACAGTACATAGCTAGGAGTTAATTCTGTTATCTGAACATAGCATTTTGCGATTTTTATATTATTTAATCCGGGCATCTAAGGGATTTGGTTCAATGGGATAAAATGGAGTTCGTCATGCAAACTTTCTACTCATATTATTTTTGCTGATGTTAGCAGTTGGTTAGCCACTGTTTAGAGACAATCTAGAAGGTTAGTCATTGTAAAAATAAGAAAGCTAGCTAGTAATATCTACAGTAGCAAGCACTACATGCAGAGCAGCGATGGAAAGAAAAGAAGCAGCAAAAGTGCAGCAGCACGCAGAGCATCAGTGCGAGAGGCGCGTGGACGTCGCCGGCTAGCGACTGCGGTCATGGCCGGGGCGGCCAAGGCGCGGGCGGGAAGCATGGCCGGCGCGACCAGCTGAGCAGTGGCAGGCAGCGTAGTAGCAGCTCTGCAGCAGCAACAGTGGCAACCGGAGGCGAGTGGGAGCAGCACGCGGGCGGCCGAAGGCGATGGGCACGCGCGCTTTGCGGAGGCGGGCGCGCGGCAGGTGCAGCTGGCGCACGGGCACGGCCAGGCGACGAGGCGAGGTGAGGCACGGCGGGACGGGCACCGGGTGCGACGAGCAGGAGGCGCAGGCGAAGACTACGGTGGCGATGGCAACGATGGCTACAGGCGACCAAACAAAGCGTTGGGAGAGGGGTTCCGTACGGGGGCTCACCGTGAAGGCACAAGGAAGCCCGTTGAGAGGTTAGGAGCTGCAGTGGCGTGGATCGACACGACGGAGCTCTGGTGGCCGAAGACGAAGTCGAGGTCGATCTGCTCATGCTGGTGCGGCTCCAGTCGATTTGCTCCTTGTAGGCGAAGTAGGAGATGTAGACGAAGCAGGAGGACAAACTCCTAGGCATCAGGGAGCTCAGTGGGCGCGAGGGCGATGGCGGCCATGGCCATGACGGCATCGTGTTCGCGTTGGGAAGAAGAGAGCGGCGCGAGGGAGAGGACGAATTGAGCTAGTGTTCGTCGGGGGTGTTGGGGGCTTGGCCTTATACTCCAATGGGACTGGGGGATGGCCGGCACGCGCCATGGCGCGGCCATGGCCGGTCGGATGTCGGCCACGATCCCCCACCTCCCTGTAGCAAGAGGATGGGGATAAGTGGGGATGTGGGGTGGGCCTGTGGGCTGTTGGGTTGGATGCCCAGTTGGGCCAAACGGCTGAAGGGGAGGGGGGGGGAAGGCACGGGGTTTTCTTTCTTTCCTTTTCTTTGTTTTCTTTTTATTTGAACTACTAGTTTCTATTTAGTTTCTAAACCATTTTAGTCTTAATAAAAACAAAACTTGCTCCACAATTAGTATAGTAATATAGGCTACTATAAAAAAAAGGTTCGGGGGCAAATAATATAGTTTGGAGATTTCTACCATTTTGAAAATATTTTTAAAAAAATAATTGGCCCATGTTTTAATTATTTTAGTCCACTTAAATACTTTACAAAAAGTTTATTTCCCCACCATAATTGCCTATGGATTATTTGGCACAACCGGAACATTTTAGTTTTAATATTTGAAAAACTTTACCGTTTGACTTGATTTTGAATTTGAATTTGAATTAGTTTCGAATCAACGCGAGTTTATCAATAGTAATCGAGGTAACGTGGCATCATTAGTAGGGGATCACTGTAGCTTAATTATCCGGGCGTTACAATTCTCCTCCACTACAAGAAATCTCGTCCCGAGATTTAAGAGGTAGAGTAAGGGGAAAAGGTCTGGTTACGATATTCCAACGGATCTTCTCGGTCATAGTTGCTCTTCTCGAAGATGTCGATCCATGACATTGATGTCTTCATTCCTCTACTTCATGTCATCATGATGAAGTTGTCGTCCTTTCTTCGGGGAACTCCATCGTACTAACGAATAGGTAAGGGGCAGCTCTACAATGATAGGATGCTATAAGGGTTAACTATCGGGGGTTATCCCATGAATGAACACAGGGGTATCTCTCGAGTTGGTCAAATGAAACACATCGAGAGCCAAGCAAGAAGGTATAGTAAGAAGTATCAAGCGGATAGGCAATCGTTTGATGCCTAATTAGAAGGTGAAAGGGTTTCAGGGCACGAGAATAAGTATTGCGCCTGATACCAGAGTAGATCACTAGGAAGGTGGCTCGCGAATTACATATCAAGTCAAGCGCGAGGAATATCCTTGGCAACAGGGTGTACAGGAGAGTCAGGTTTCGATCCTAGGACATGTGGGTTATGGGCCCACCATGTGGGTTAAAGACAGAAAGATTGACCATAACCTGTCGGTTATGTCGGCAACAGCGCCGGTACCAAGGCCAGGGGACGAAGAGAACCATTTTCCTGCTCGTTGAACGAGGCAGACCAATAGGCAAGGTTCTCGTCCATCGATGGTTACCAGAATGTCATCAACAAAAGCAACAGGGCCTTACTGATAGAATTGTACACAGAGGTGTTAACATAAGTAGGGAATTAATTGTGACGCCCCCGATTTGACCGTACACTAATCATGCACGCAAATGTGTATGATCAAGATCAAGGACTCACGGGTAGATATCACAACACAACTCTGCAAATAAAATAAGTCATACAAGCATCATATTACAAGCCAGGGGCCTCGAGGGCTCGAATACAAGAGCTCAATCATAGACGAGTCAGCGGAAGCAACAATATCTGAGTACAGACAAAAGTTAAACAAGTTTGCCTTAAGAAGGCTAGCACAAACTGGGATACAGATCGAAAGAGGCGCAGGCCTCCTGCCTGGGATCCTCCTAAACTACTCCTGGTCACCGTCAACGGGCTGCACGTAGTAGTAGGCACCTCCTGAGTAGTAGTAGTCGTCGTCGAAGGTGGTGTCTGGCTCCTGGGTTCCAACATCTGGTTGCGACAACCAGGTAGAAGGGATAGGGGGGGGGGGGAAGAGGGAGAAAGCAACCGTGAGTACTCATCCAAAGTACTCGCAAGCAAGGAGCTACACTACATATGTATGCATTGGTATCAACTGGAATAAGGCTATTATATGTGGACTGGACTGTAAAAAGCCGGAATAAGAGGGGGATAGCTAGTCCTTTCGAAGACTACGCCTCTGGCAGCCTCCGTCTTGCAGCATGTAGAGGAGAGTAGACTGAAGTCCTCCAAGTAGCATCGTATAGCATAATCCTAACCGATGATCCTCTCCTCGTCGCCCTGTGAGAGAGCAATCACCGGTTGTATCTGGCACTTGGAAGGGTGTGTTTTATTAAGTATCCGGTTCTAGTTGTCATAAGGTCAAGGTACAACTCCGGGTCGTCCTTTTACCGAGGGACACGGCTATTCGAATAGATAAACTTCCCTGCAGGGGTGCACCACATACCCCAACACGCTCGATCCCATTTGGCCGGACACACTTTCCTGGGTCATGGCCGGCCTCGGAAGATCAACACGTCGCAGCCCTACCTAGGCACAACAGAGAGGTCAGCACGCCGGTCTAAACCCTATGGCGCAGGGGTCTGGGCCCATCGCCCTTTGCACACCTGCACGTTGCGAACGCGGTCGGAAGCAGAACTAGCCCCCTTAATACAAGAGCAGGCTTACGGTCCAATCCGGCGCGCGCCACTCAGTTGCTGATGTCACGAAGGCTTCGGCTGATACCACGACGTCGGGATACCCATAACTACTCCCGCGTAGATGGTTAGTGCGTATAGACCAAATGGCCAGACTCAGATCAAATACCCAGATCTCGTTAAGCGTGTTAAGTATCCGCGAACCCCGAACAGGGCCAGGCCCACCTCTCTCCTAGGTGGTCTGAACCTGCCCTGTCGCTCCGCCACAAAGTAACAGTCGGGGGCCGTCGGGAACCCAGGCCCACCTCTACCGGGATGGAGCCACCTGCCCCTTTAGCCCCCAACTCCGAACAGTACCACAGGTAATGTAACTGCGTAAGGTATATAGTATATGCCCGTGATCACCTCCCGAAGTGATCACGGCCCAGTAGTATAGCATGGCAGGCGGACAAGAGTGTAGGGCCACTGATGGAACACTAGCATCCTATACTAGGCATGTAGGATTGCAGGTAAAGGTAACAACAGTAATAACAAGGACAGGCTATACATCAGGATAGGAATAACGGAAAGCAGTATCATGCTACACTACTCTAATGCAAGCAGTATAGAAGAGAGTAGGCGATATCTGGTGATCAAGGGGGGGGGGGCTTGCCTGGTTGCTCTGGCAAGAGAGAGTGGTCGTCAACACCGTAGTCGTACAGGGTAGCAGCGGCGTCGGTCTCGGTGTCTAGCGAGAGAAGAGGGGGAAGAAACAATAAATATAATGCAAACAAATGCATCACGATGCATGACATGACAAAGCGTGATGTTAGGGGTGCCCTAACGTGGTAAGAGGTGGTACTGGTGAAGGGGGAAAACATCCGGGAAAGTATCCCCGGTGTTTCGCGTTTTCGGGCAGAGTAGCCAGAGGGGAAAAGTTACGAGTTCGATAGGTTAGGGAGATGTCGCGGACGAACGAGTTGCGTATCCGGAATCGTCTCGTCGTTCTGAGCAACTTTCATGTAGAAATCATTTTCATCCGAGTTACGGATTAAAAGATATGATTTTCTAAAGATTTAAATCATTTTCTGATTTTCAATTAATTATTTAATTTAATTCAAAAATGGATATATGACATCTACATGATGTCATGCTGACGTCAGCAGTCAACAGGGGTTGACTGGTCAACCAGACGTGTGGGACCGGTCAGTGCCTAGTCAGCAGTACAGTCAGCGTTGACTGGGTCAAAGTTGACCAGTCAACAGGGCCAATGGGGCCCATCTGTCAGTGTCACATATTTTAAAAAGGGGTTTAAATTAAGCTAACTAGGGGTGGGGCCCCACTGTCATTGACTGTTAACTAACCTAACAGATTAATTAACTAAACTAAGTGATTAGGTTAATCTAATCAGAATTAATTATACTAATTAATTCTTCAATTAATTAATATTTTAATTAATTTTAATTATTATTTATTAATTTATTTTCTTAATTTTTTTTACTAAAACGTTCTGGGGCTGTGCCCCACTTGTCATAGGGCCAAAGCCTTAGTGGATCGGGTGCTACGGGGCGGTTCGGGCGAACGGGCACAGGGCATGGCCCGCCCGAGTGGGACGAGGCCACCGGGCGCCGCGGCCAACCGTGAAGGGGAGCGGGCGCCGGCGCGACGCCGGCGAGGCCACCTCGAGGCGGGGCGGTGGCGAAGCGGGCAGTCGCCGAAGGAGGACGCCGGGGGCCGTGGATGGTGCGGTCGGACCGAGCGACAATGGCGAGCGGAGGCGTTTGCGAGCGTGCAGGCCAGCGGGGGCGCAGCAGCGGGCGCCTGGCGGCGGAGGAGCTGCAAGGCGTTGCGGTGAGCGCGCGGAGTGCAGACAGCCGCAGGGGAGTCGCCGGGCGCGGCTAAAGACGCGGTGAGCACGCGCTCGCGCGGCGAAGGACGGCGCCGGTGCGCGTGTAGGACAGGGGAGAAAGGGGAGGGCGTGGCCCTCACCGACGTTGGCGGGCAGGGGATCGGCATGGCTCGATGGAGCCGTCGAGGGGGAGGACGGGGACGATGTGCGGCGTGGCGACGAGGTCCTGCGGCGGGGTGGACGTAGGCGATCGGGGCGACGACGTCGTTGAGGTCGTTCGGAGAGGAGGTCGAGGACGGCCGGGCGACGGGGAGACGAGCGGCTGCGGCGAGGGACAGCACCGGCGTCGGCGTTGAGCGGCGGGGGGCGCGTCGGGCTCGGCGCGGCCGTGGGTGCGTTCCCCCGATCCCGATCTGGATCGGGGAGGAGGAGAAGCGAGAGGGAGTGGGGAAGTGGGGGCCGAGTGGGGGTTGCGGCGCTAGGGTTCCAAGGGAGTGGGGTTAAGGGGGGCGTCGGCTGGGCCGGCCTGGTGACCTGCTGGGCCGAGGCCTAGTCGGGGGGGGGGGGGAAGGAGGAGTGGTGTTCTACTTCTCTTTTTGCGGGGGGGGGGGGGCTTTTGTTTTTATATTTTCTTTTATTTTATTTATTTCCCTTTTCTGTTTTATTTAATTTAAGGCATCTTAGCATTTTCTAAATATGTGTTTTCTTCACAACAATTACCTATGTAATATTTGGCACTAACCGAACATTTTTATTTTAATGTTTGAAAACTTTTATTATTTACCATACTTTGAATTTGAATTTTGGACCGGTCTTGATCTAGCGCGAGATTAGCTATAGTAACCAAGGTGACGTGGCGACATTAATGTGGGATTACTGTAGCCTAATTATCCGGGCGTCACATTAATACTGCTTAGATCATAATGATCACCAGAAAGGTCAAACAAACCAATGGAAAGGAAAATGTGATCATTAGGTTAAACAGAACAATTGAAAGGAAAAATGTGTTTAAACACATTCAGTGGTATATCCTTCCCAAGGGCAAGCAGAGCATGATATCTATGGCAGGATACAACGTAGAAAACTCTTTAGGTACGGGAGAGAATTTTCATGACATTATCCATACAGCGGTGTTTGGATAATTGAGCAGGAAACATTTAACATTGGGCTTCAATTGTTCCTGTTCAGATTCGGAGTACCATGGACTTGCTTTGAGATAGCATTGACATGGTCATCCGGTGAAGATCAGACTTTGAAAACAAAAGGATCCATTAGGAACAACTTATAGGATAAGTCTTACAATTTCCACACAGAAGGATGACTAACCTTGCCAAAAAGGAAACTATAACAATAGGTCCTCCGGCCAGGTGTGCTAGGCATGACATCGCCTTACCGGGTCATATAAGGATCAATGTTATAACTCCTGGAAATATGTTGTAACCATCATATCTGACCGAGATTCAGATCTGATTGGTGTCAGGATAACTCAGACTCAGGATGCCCGAGAAGAAAAGGTGCAACACAAATTAACGCAAGGACATCCTAAGATTCCCGGGAAATGAACCATGGAAGGAAGTTCCGAAACCAGAGTTAATCATTAAACCAAGGAGAGGATGAGGAAGTGACTGACGGACTCAACGATAATTCAATGAGGTATCCAAAAAGATGCATCTCCTCAATTATGTGGATAAGGAGATAGCATTTGTCAGATCAAATGATATAATGAAGCATGTTTGAGCATAACATACACAATTAAACATTGCTAGAAAGGTGCGCCCGAAATATGGGTTGGGCTGCACGACCAATGTCAGAATGCTGATTCAATAATCAATAGTCTAACAATGAATGGCCGACCATTAACTTCAAAGCAATAGGGTTGCTAGAAAGGCAGAATCCAAACAGCACCGTTCACTTGTTGGTACCCCGGTTGGAATCAACGCGAGGACCAAGAAGGAATGGTGATGATGAGAAGTATCACTACACCAAGAATTCTTAAGAGGTGGAGCAATCCTCACAACATCCTTGATATTAAAAGATGGTCATACTCCAAGGTAAAGAAGAACAAATGCTGGATAGCAGGGAACTCAAGGTATAACACAAAACACGAACAAGTTTGTGTTGAACGGAAGGCAATAAAGTGGTCAAAGATAACACAACTCATCGGGGGCAAGGATAATATTTCTCATCATGAACTCAATTCATATCCTGGAAGAGCTCATAAGGTCGATGATGACCACGACACATTTGTCGAGAGATTTCATGAAGATGTAATCAATCAACGACGACATCAGGTCAAAGGAATGACGAAGCGGAAGGTTATTGGAACCATGGGTAGGACACAAACTTGAAATCAAGCTTGTTGTTCAAGGCGAACTGATATGGCGAGGAAGATCGACGTAAGCTTAGCTCATCATCGAAAGTTGTGCTCCGGGATTAAGGACCAGGTAGCACAATTAAAGTTTAGCATGATAGTGATATAGCCGAGCAGGCCAGGACTTACGTGATCGAGTTCAAATTCGTAAGTAATGAAGGTTACCAAGAGTTGTTTAATCGCGGTGCGATCTCGATTCACTTATCGGTGTCTTTGAGTGTCTAATAACTCAGAGCCCGTGGAAAAATGGAATCAGTGAGAATGTAGTACTTGATGAAGAACTCATAAGAAGTTATGCAGTTCCGTGATAATCTCGAGATGCCAGGGGGGTAATACTCAACGACAGATCAAAGTAGAGGTTGCGGAGATGTATCGATCAACAAAAGACAAGTGCTTTAACTTGTCTGAGAAATGGTATTTAAAGGAGAACATGGTCGGAACCATGCTTGCCAAGGCCAGATCCGAGATATAATATGAACTTATAGTAAGGGAATAATTAATTTAAGAGAAGCTTTAATGATAAGATCTACATCGTGTCCATGGGCATGAACACAAAGTTTAAGGTCGACTCCCACTTCTCCAATGCATAACATTTCATTCACTTCTCACATTCGAGGAATTTGTAGTGTTGAAAGTTTATCTGGCAAAATACCAGAAGTGTGTGACTCGTGAAAACTTTCAAGTTCACACATATTAAGGAAGGCATAGGTTCAACCCGTCAGGGTATCATGGAAACATATACCACAAATTTCAAGAGTAAATATCACAAGCTCGAAAGTAGAGCAAGGTTGAGATAGTAGATGATACCATTTACCAAAGGCATTATGTATCCGAGGGAAGGCTCACAAGGTTATTCAATATGAAGGACGCCGTCGGATAAAATCCATTAAAGGATCTGCCGGTCCATAACAGAGCTGACGTGAGCATCGGCACACAACCAGAGGAAGTAACAATGCAAAGGCATTGGATTATGGAAACAACTGACTAATCCAGAGCTCAAATGCAAAGGAATTATGATTTTCAAATCAAGGGATCAGAAGCAATGTTCTGATTAGGGATGGATAAGTTGAATAGTCTTAGGGGTACAATCGACGTCAATTGGATTTGTTGATAACTAGCTCATGTTTAAAATGACGTCTGAGCCGGAAGGACGAAATGAAGGATCTGATTAAGGATTGCGAGCATTCGCAACATATTGATTCAACAGACTCAAACTGATAACGACTAAGGATGCCAATAAGATCACCATACTTACGGGATCAATCATAATGCAAGCGAGTAAGAATTTCGAGAGCAATAGGCTCTTGATGATTTTCAGGAGATCGAATGGTATTTCGAAGACCTTTGTGAAACACGTGAACAACTCGGGATGAGCGGATACTCGGCAAGTGCAAGGAAATACTCGTAGGGGTATTAATGTAACAAGGAACTGCAAGGCAGTAGGCACAACGATTCTCGGAACAACGAGTATTTCGGGATAATAACAAGAGCAACTGGGGACTAAGGTAATAATGGCAAGTGCATGTAGTTATCTATAGGGGTTGACGGTGGAAGGGAATTGCAAATGCAATGAGCACAAGTTCTCGGGATAACATCGGAGGGTATCTTCTGAATCTTCTGGTGTAGCAGGCGTTCATCTGTAATAAGGGGCTCTCCGGGAGAAAGTAGTTACGAGAACCTAGAGTCAAATTTAGTGAAATCATTTAACCCGAATAGAAGAGAGTTCAGAATCCCGGAGTAAAGATCGAGGAGTAAAAGATCCTAATACCACCCGATGGCGACGTGTACCCGTAAGACACACAGCCATGTTAGTAAAAGTTTTGCAATGTCTAGACTCGACTTCGGCCAAAGAGTTGGAAGGGGGATTCCTACAGGCAGTCGGCTCTGATACCAACTTGTGACGCCCCCGATTTAATCGTACACTAATCATACACGCAAACGTGTACGATCAAGATCAGGGACTCATGGGAAGATATCACAACACAACTCTACAAATAAAATAAGTCATACAAGCATCATATTACAAGCCAGGGGCCTCGAGGGCTCGAATACAAGAGCTCGATCATAGATGAGTCAGCGGGAGCAACAACATCTGAGTACAGACATAAGGTAAACGAGATTGCCTTAAGAAGGCTAACACAAACTAGGATACAGATCGAAAGAGGTGCAGGCCTCCTGCCTGGGATCCTCCTAAACTACTCCTGGTCGTCGTCAGGGGGCAGCACGTAGTAGTAGGCACCTCCGGTGTAGTAGGAGTTGTCGTTGACGGTGGCGTCTGGCTCCTGGGCTCCAACATCTGGTTGCGACAACCAGGTAGAAGGAATAGAGGGAAAAGAAGGAGAAAGCAACCGTGAGTACTCATCCAAAGTACTCGTAAGCAAGGAGCTACACTACATATGTATGCATTGGTATCAACTGGAATAAGGCTATTATAAGTGGACTGAACTGCAGAAAGCCGGAATAAGAGGGGGATAGCTAGTCCTTTCAAAGACTACGCTTCTGGCAGCCCCCGTCTTGCAGCATGTAGAAGAGAGTAGACTGAAATCCTCCAAGTAGCATCGCATAGCATAAACCTAACCGATGATCCTCCCCTCGTCGCCCTGTGAGAGAGCGATCACCGGTTGTATCTGGCTCTTGGAAGGGTGTGTTTTATTAAGTATCCGGTTCTAGTTGTCATAAGGTCAAGGTACAACTCCGGGTCGTCCTTTTACCGAGGGACACGGCTATTCGAATAGATAAACTTTCCTGCAGGGATGCACCACATACCCCAACACGCTCGATCCCATTTGGCTGGACACGCTTTTCTGGGTCATGCCCGGCCTCGGAAGATCAACACGTCGCAGCCCTACCTAGGCACAACAGAGAGGTCAGCACGCCAGTCTAAATCCTATGGCGCAGGGGTTTGGGCCCATCGCCCTTTGCACACCTGCACGTTGCGTACGCGGCCGGAAGCAGACCTAGCCTAGTGGCGTTCCAGTCCAATCCGACACGCGCCACTCAGTCGTTGACGTCACGAAGGCTTCGGCTGATACCACGATGCCGGGATACCCATAACTACTCCCGCGTAGATGGTTAGTGCGTATAGACCAAAAGGCCAGACTCAGATCAAATACCCAGATCTCGTTAAGCGTGTTAAGTGTCCGCGAACGCCGACCAGGGCCAGGCCCACCTCTCTCCTAGGTGGTCGGAACCTGCCTCGCTCCGCCTCAAAGATCCACTCGCGGGTGCTCCTACGAGCCGACCCATCCTTAATCACCACATGTATCATGTATAAAGTATATAGTAAATACCCGTGATCACCTCCCGAGTGATCACGGCCCGATAGTATAGCATGGCAGACGGACAAGAATGTAGGGCCACTGATGATAAACTAGCATCCTATACTAAGCATTAGGATTGCAGGTAAAGGTAACAACAGTAGTAGCAAGGACAGGCTATGCATCAGTATAGGATTAACGGGAAACAGTAACATGCTACACTACTCTAATGCAAGCAGTATAGAGAAGAGTAGACGATATCTGGTGATCAAAGGGGGGGCTTGCCTGGTTGCTCTGGCAAGAGAGAGGGGTCGTCAACTTCGTAGTCGTACTGGGTAGCAGCGGCGTCGGTCTCGGTGTCTATCAAGAGAAGAGGGGGAAGAAACAATAAATATTTAAGCAAGCATATGTATAGTGATGCATGACATGACAAGTAACGGCGTTAGAGGTGCCCTAACGCGGTAATAGGTGATACCGGTGAAGGGGGATGACATCTGGGAAAGTATCCCCGGTGTTTTGCGTTTTCGAGCAGAGGAGCCGGAGGGGGAAAGTTGCGAGTTTGCTATGCTAGGGATGTGTCGCGGACGAACGGATAGTGTATTCGTATTCGTCTCGTCGTTCTGAGCAACTTTCATGTAGAAAGTATTTTCATCTGAGCTACGGTTAATTTTCTATGATTTTCCAAAGTTTTAAGTATTTTCTGAAATTTCTGGATTTATTATATTTAGTTTAATCCGAACTAACCAAGTCAATTTAACTAGTCAAAAGGACATGTGGCCCACATGTCATAGACTATTTACCTAGACAATTAAATAAGTCTAATTTATTTAATGAGGGCCTACATGTCATCTACTACTAGACTAATTTAGCACTAATTAACACCTATTATAGTAGTACTAATCTAAGCAAGGGCCGACCATTACTGGGCACAGCCGGCCACATGCACGGCGCACACACACCACGCTGCACAAGGCACACACAACACACGGACACACACGACCATGGCCAGCGGCAAGCACACAGAACACGCGGAACACACACACACATCACACGCACAGTACATAGCTAGGAGTTAATTCTGTTATGTGAACATAGCATTTTGCAATTTTTATATTATTTAATCCGGGCATCTAAGGGATTTGGTCCAATGGGATAAAATGGAGTTCGTCATGCAAACTTTCTACTCATATTATTTTTGCTGATGTTAGCAGTTGGTTAGCCACTGTTTAGAGACAATCTAGAAGGTTAGTCATTGTAAAAATAAGAAAGCTAGCTAGTAATATCTACAGTAGCAAGCACTACATGCAGAGCAGCGATGGAAAGAAAAGAAGCAGCAAAAGTGCAGCAGCACGCAGAGCATCAGCGCGAGAGGCGCGTGGACGTCGCCGGCTAGCGAATGCGGTCATGGCCGGGGCGGCCAAGGCGCGGGCGGGAAGCATGGCCGGCGCGGCCAGCTGAGCAGTGGCAGGCAGCGCAGTAGCAGCTCTGCAGCAGCAATAGTGGCAGCCAGAGGCGAGTGGGAGCAGCACGCGGGCGGCCGAAGGCGGTGGGCACGCGCGCTGTGCGGAGGCGGGCGTGCGGCAGGTGCAGCTGGCGCACGGGCACGGCCAGGCGACGAGGCGAGGTGAGGCACGGCGGGACGGGCACCGGGTGCGACGAGCAGGAGGCGCAGGCGAAGACTACGGTGGTGATGGCAACGATGGCTACAGGCGACCAAACAAAGCGTTGGGAGAGGGGTTCCGTACGGGGGCTCACCGTGAAGGCACAAGGAAGCCCGTCGAGAGGTTAGGAGCTGCAGTGGCGTGGATCGACACGACGGAGCTCTGGTGGCCGAAGACGAAGTCGAGGTCGATCTGCTCGTGCTGGTGCGGCTCCAGTCGATTTGCTCCTTGTAGGCGAAGTAGGAGATGTAGACGAAGCAGGAGGACAAACTCCTAGGCATCAGGGAGCTCAGTGGGCGCGAGGGCGATGGCGGCCATGGCCATGACGACATCGTGTTCGCGTTGGGAAGAAGAGAGCGGCGCGAGGGAGAGGACGAATTGAGCTAGGGTTCGTCGGGGGTGTTGGGGGCTTGGCCTTATACTCCAACGGGACTGGGGTATGGCCGGCACGCGCCATGGCGCGGCCATGGCCGGTCGGATGTCGGCCACGATCCCCCACCTCCCTGTAGCAAGAGGATGGGGATAAGTGGGGATGTGGGGTGGGCCTGTGGGCTGGTGGGTTGGATGCCCAGTTGGGCCAAACGGCTGAAGGGGAGGGGGGAAGGCACGGGGTTTTCTTTCTTTCCTTTTCTTTGTTTTCTTTTTATTTCAACTACTAGTTTCTATTTAGTTTCTAAACCATTTTAGTCTTAATAAAAACAAAACTTGCTCCACAATTAGTATAGTAATATAGGCTACTATCAAAAAAAAGGTTCGGGGGCAAATAATATAGTTTGGAGATTTCTACCATTTTGAAAATATTTTAAAAAAAATAATTGGCCCATGTTTTAATTATTTTAGTCCACTTAAATACTTTACAAAAAGTTTATTTCCCCACCATAATTGCCTATGGATTATTTGGCACAACCGGAACATTTTAGTTTTAATATTTGAAAAACTTTACCGTTTGACTTGATTTTGAATTTGAATCTGTTTCGAATCAACGCGAGTTTATCAATAGTAATCGAGGTAACGTGGCATCATTAGCAGGGGATCACTGTAGCTTAATTATCCGGGCGTCACATCCCACTAAAGCCCATCAAGGCCCAATACTTCTCCCAGCGAATTCCCGTAACTCTCCGGTACTCCGAAAAATACCCGAATCACTCGGAACCTTTCCGAAGTCCGAATATAGTCGTCCAATATATCGATCTTTACGTCTCGACCATTTCGAGACTCCTCGTCATGTCCCCGATCTCATCCCGGACTCCGAACTCCTTGTTAATCAAATAACAACTCTTTGTTCATGGTTAGGAAACATAACCATCTTTGATTAACGAGCTAGTCAAGTAGAGGCATACTAGTGACACTCTGTTTGTCTATGTATTCACACATGTATTATGTTTTCGGTTAATACAATTCTAGCATGAATAATAAACATTTATCATGATATAAGGAAATAAATAATAACTTTATTATTGCCTCTAGGGCATATTTCCTTCAGTCTCCCACTTGCACTAGAGTCAATAATCTAGTTCACATCGCCATGTGATTTAACAGCAATAGTTCACATCACCATGTGATTAACACCCATAGTTCACATCGTCATATGACCAACACTCAAAGGGTTTACTAGAGTCAGTAATCTAGTTCACATCTCTATGTGATTAACATCCAAAGAGTACTAAGGTGTGATCATGTTTTGCTTGTGAGATAATTTTAGTCAACGGGTCTGTCACATTCAGATCCGTAAGTATTTTGCAAGTTCTATGTCTACAATGCTCTACACGGAGCTACTCTAGCTAATTGCTCCCACTTTCAATATTCATCCAGATTGAGACTTAGAATCATCTAGATCAGTGTCAAAAACTTGCATCGACGTAACCCTTTACGACGAACCTTTTTGTCACGTCCATAATCGAGAAACATATCCTTATTTCACTTAGGATAATTCTGACCGCTGTCCAGTGATCTACTCCTAGATCACTATTGTACTCCCTTGCCAAATCAATGCAGGGTATACAATAGATCTGGTATACAGCATGACATACTTTATAGAACCTATGGCCAAGGCATAGGGAATGACTTTCATTCTCTTTCTATCTTCTGCCGTGGTTGGGCTTTGAGTCTTACTCAATTTCACAACTTGTAACATAGGCAAGAAACTCTTTCTTTGACTGTTCCATTTTGAACTACTTCAAAATCTTGTCAAGGTATGTATTTATTGAAAAAAACTTATCAAGCGCCTATCTCTATAGATCTTGAAGCTCAATATGTAAGCAGCTTCACCGAAGTCTTTCTTTGAAAAACTCCTTTCAAACACTCATTTATGCTTTACAGAACAATTCTACATTATTTCCGATCAACAATATGTCATTCACATATACTTATCAGAAATGCTGTAGTGCTCCCACTCACTTTCTCGTAAATACAGGCTTCACCGCAAGTCTGTATAAAACTATATGCTTTGATCAACTCATCAAAGCGTATATTCCAACTCCGAGATGCTTGCACCAGTCCACAGATAGATCGCTGGAGCTTGCACATTTTGTTAGCACCTTTCGGATTGACAAAACCTTCTAGTTGTATCGTATACAACTCTTCTTTAATAAATCCATTAAGGAATTCAGTTTTGTTTATCCGTTTGCCAGATTTCATAAAATGTGGCAATTGCTAACATGATTCGGACAGACTTAAGCATAGATTCGAGTGAGAATCTCTCATCGTAGTCAACACCTTGAACTTGTCGAAAACCTTTTGCGACAATTCTAGCTTTGTAGATAATAACACTACTATCAGCGGCCGTCTTCCTCTTGAAGATCCATTTATTTTTATGGCTTGCCGATCATCAGGCAAATCCATCAAAGTCCATACTTTGTTCTCATACATGGATCCTATCTCAGATTTCATGGCCTCAAGCCATTTATCGGAATCTGGGCTCATCATCGCTTCCTCATAGTTCGTAGGCTCGTCATGGTCTAGTAACATGACTTCCAGAACAGGATTACCGTACCACTCGGATGCGGATCTTACTCTGGTTCACCTACGAGATTCGGTAGTAACTTGATCTGAAGTTTCATGATCATCATCATTAGCTTCCTCACTAATTGGTGTAGGTGTCACAGAAACAGATTTCTGTGATGAACTATTTTCCAATAAGGGAGAAGGTACAATTACCTTATCAAGTTTTCTACTTTCCTCCCACTCACTTCCTTCGAGAGAAACTTCTTCTCTAGAAAGGATCCATTCTTAGCAACGAATGTCTTGTCTTCGGATCTGTGATAGAAGGTGTACCCAACTGTCTCCTTTGGGTATCCTATGAAGATATATTTCTCCGATTTGAGGTTGAGCTTATCGAGATGAAACTTTTTCACATAAGCATCGCAACTCCAAACTTTAAGAAACGACAACTTAGGTTTCTTGCCAAACCATAGTTCACACGGTGTCGTCTCAACGGATTTAGATGGTGCCCTATTTAACGTGAATGCAGCTGTCTCTAATGCATAACCCCAAAAACGATAGTGGTAAATCGGCAAGAGACATCATAGGTTGCACCATATCTAATAAAGTACGGTTATGACGTTCGGACACACCATTACATTGTGGTGTTCCAGGTGGCGTGAGTAGTGAAACTATTTCACATTGTTTCTAACTGAAGACCAAACTTGTAACTCAAATATTTGTCTCCGCAATCAGATCGTAGAAACTTTATTTTCTTGTCACAATGATTTTTCACTTCACTCTGAAATTCTTTGAACTTTTCAAATGTTTCAGACTTATGTTTCATCAAGTAGATATACTCATATCTGCTCAAATCATCTGTGAAGATCAGAAAATAATGATACCTATCGCGAGCCTCAATATTCATCGAACCACATACATCAGTATGTATGATTTCCAATAAATCTGTTGCTCGCTCCATTGTTCCGAAGAACAGAGTCTTAGTCATCTTGCCCAAGAGGCATGGTTCGCAAGCATCAACTGATTCATAATCAAGTGATTCCAAAATCCCATCAGCATGGAGTTTCTTCATGCGCTTTACACCAATATGACCTAAACGGCAGTGCTACAAATAAGTTGCACTATCCTTATTAACTTTGCATCTTTTGGTTTCAATATTATGATTATGTGTAACACTACGATCGAGATCCAACGAACTATTTTCATTGGGTGTGTAACCATATAAGGTTTTATTCATGTAAATAGAACAACAATTTATTCTTTTACTTAAATGAATAACCGTATTACAATAAACATGATCAAATCATATTCATGCTCAACGCAAACACCAAATAACACTTATTTAGGTTCAACACTAATCCCAAAAGTATAGGGAGTGTGCGATGATGATCATATCAATCTTGGAACCACTTCCAACACACATCGTCACTTCACCCTTAACTAGTCTCTGTTCATTCTGCAACTCCCGTTTCGAGTTACTACTCTTAGCAACTGAACTAGCATCAAATACTGAGGGGTTGCTATAAACAATAGTAAAGTACACATCAATAACATGTATATCAAATATACTTATGTTCACTTTGCCATCCTTCTTATCCGCCAATCACTTGGGGTAGTTCCGCTTCCAGTGACCAGTCCCTTTGCAGTAGAAGCACTTAGTCTCAGGCTTAGGATCAGACTTGGGCTTCTTCACTTGAGCAGCAACTTGCTTGCCGTTCTTCTTGAAGTTCCCCTTCTTCCCTTTGCCCTTTTCTTGAAACTAGTGGTCTTGTCAACCATCAACACTTGATGTTTTTCTTGATTTCTACCTTCGTTGATTTCAGCATCACGAAGAGCTTGGGAGTTGTTTCCGTTATCCCTTGCATATTATAGTTCATCACGAAGTTCTACTAACTTGGTGATGGTGACTTGAGAATTCTGTCAATCACTATCTTATCTGGAAGATTAACTCCCACTTGATTCAAGCGATTGTAGTACCCAGACAATCTGAGCACATGCTCACTAGTTGAGTGATTCTCCTCCATCTTTTAGCTATAGAACTTGTTGGAGACTTCATATCTCTCAACTCGGGTATTTGCTTGAAATATTAACTTCAACTCCTGGAACATCTCATATGGTCCATGACGTTCAAAACATCTTTGAAGTCCCGATTCTAAGCCATTAAGCATGGTGCACTAAACTATCAAGTAGTCATCATATTGAGCTAGCCAAACGTTCATAACGTCTGCATCTGCTCCTGCAATAGGTCTGTCACCTAGCGGTGCATCAAGGACATGATTCTTCTGTGCAGCAATGAGAATAAACCTCAGATCACGGATCCAATCCGCATCATTGCTACTAACATCTTTCAACACAATTTTCTCTAGGAACATATCAAAAATAAACACAGGGAAGCAACAACGTGAGCTATTGATCTACAACATAATTTGCAAAATACTACCAGGACTAAGTTCATGATAAATTTAAGTTCAATTTAATCATATTACTTAAGAACTCCCACTTAGATAGACATCCCTCTAACCCTCTAAGTGATCACGTGATCCAAATCAACTAAACCATAACCGATCATCACGTGAGATGGAGTAGTTTTCAATGGTGAACATCATCATGTTGATCATATCTACTATATGATTCACGCTCGACCTTTCGGTCTCCGTGTTCCGAGGCCATATCTGCATATGCTAGGCTCGTCAAGTTTGACCTGAGTATTCTACGTGTGCAAAACTGGCTTGCACCCGTTGTAGATGGACGTAGAGCTTATCACACCCGATCATCACGTGGTGTCTGGGCACGACGAACTTTGGCAACGGTGCATACTCAGGGAGAACACTTCTTGATAATTTAGTGAGAGATCATCTTATAATGCTACCGTCAATCAAAGCAAGATAAGATGCATAAAAGGATAAACATCACATGCAATCAATATAAGTGATATGATATGGCCATCATCATCTTGTGCTTGTGATCTCCATCTCCGAAGCACCGTCATGATCACCATCGTCACCGGCGCGACACCTTGATCTCCATTGTAGCATCGTTGTCGTCTCGCCAATCTTATGCTTCCACGACTATCACTACCGCTTAGTAATAAAGTAAAGCATTACATCACGATTGCATTGCATACAATAAAGCGACAACCATATGGCTCCTGCCAGTTGCCGATAACTTGGTTACAAAACATGATCATCTCATACAATAAAATTTAGCATCATGCCTTGACCATATCACATCACAACATGCCCTGCAAAAACAAGTTAGACGTCCTCTACTTTGTTGTTGCAAGTTTTACGTGGCTGCTACGGGCTTAAGCAAGAACTCATCTCACCTACGCATCAAAACCATAACGATAGTTTGTCAAATAGACTCCGTTTTAACCTTCTCAAGGACCGGGCGTAGCCACACTTGGTTCAACTAAAGTTGGAGAGACAGTCGCCCGCAAGCCATCTATGTGCAAAGCACGTCGAGGGAACCGGTCTCGCGTAAGCGTACGCGTAATGTTGGTCCGGGTCGTCTCGTCCAACAATACCGCCGAACCAAAGTATGACATGCTGGTAGGCAGTATGACTTGTATCGCCCACAACTCACTTGTGTTCTACTCGTGCAAATAACATCAAACCATAAAACCTAGGCTCGGATGCCACTGTTGGGGAACGTAGTAATTTCAAAAAAATTCCTACGCACACGCAAGATCATGGTGATGCATAGCAACGAGAGGGGCGAGTGTTGTCTACGTACCAACGCAGACCGACTGCGGAAGCGATCACACAACGTAGAGGAAGTAGTCGTACGTCTTCCTGATCCGACCGATCCAAGCACCGTTACTCCGGCACCTCCGAGTTCTTAGCACACGTTCAGCTCGATGACGATCCTCGGGCTCCGATCCAGCAAAGCGTCGAGGAGGAGTTCCGTCAGCACGACGGCGTGATGACGATCTTGATGTATTACCGACGCAGGGCTTCGCCTAAGCACTGCAACAATATGATCGAGGTGGAATTTGGTGGCAGGGGGCACCGCACACGGCTAAGGAACGATCATCAAGGATCAACTTGTGCGTCTATGGGGTGCCCCTTGCCTCAGTATATAAAGGATGGAGGAGGAGGAGGCCGGCCAAGGCCATTGGTGCGGCCAGGATGGGAGTCCTACTAGGTCTCCAAGTCCTAATAGGAGTCCATCAAGAGGGGAGGAAGGGAGAAGGAAGTGGAGGAGTAGGAAAGGTGGCCGGCCCCCTTTTCCCTAGTCCAATTCGGACTAGAGGTGAGGGGGGCGCAGCAGGCCTTTTCTCCTCTTCCCACTAAAGCCCATCAAGGCCCAATACTTCTCCCAGCGTATTCCCGTAACTCTCCGGTACTCCGAAAAATACCCGAATCACTCGGAACCTTTCCGAAGTCCGAATATAGTCGTCCAATATATTGATCTTTACGTCTCGACCATTTCGAGACTCCTCGTCATGTCCCCGATCTCATCCGGGACTCCGAACTCCTTCGGTACATCAAAACTCATAAACTCATAATATAACTGTCATCGAAACCTTAAGCGTGCGGACCCTACGGTTCGAGAACAATGTAGACATGACCGAGACACGTCTCCGGTCAATAACCAATAGCGGGACCTGGATGCCCATATTGGCTCCTACATATTCTACGAAGATCTTTATCGGTCAGACCGCATAACAACATACGTTGTTCCCTTTATCATCGGTATGTTACTTGCCCGAGATTCGATCGTCGCTATCCAATACCTAGTTCAATCTCGTTACCGGCAAGTCTCTTTACTCGTTCCGTAATACATCATCTCACAACTAACATATTAGTTGCAGTGCTTGCAAGGCTTATGTGATGTGCATTACCGAGAGGGCCCAAAGATACCTCTCCGACAATCGGAGTGACAAATCCTAATCTCGAAATACGCCAACCCAACATCTACCTTTGGAGACACCTGTAGTACTCCTTTATAATCACCCAGTTACGTTGTGACGTTTGGTAGTATCCAAAGTGTTCCTCCGGTAAACGGGAGTTGCATAATCTCATAGTCATAGGAACATGTATAAGTCATGAAGAAAGCAATAGCAACATACTAAACGATCGGGTGCTAAGCTAATGGAATGGGTCATGTCAATCAGATCATTCAACTAATGATGTGATCCCGTTAATCAAATAACAACTCTTTGTTCATGGTTAGGAAACATAACCATCTTTGATTAACGAGCTAGTCAAGTAGAGGCATACTAGTGACACTCTGTTTGTCTATGTATTCACACATTTATTATTTTTTCGGTTAATACAATTCTAGCATGATAATAAACATTTATCATGATATAAGGAAATAAATAATAACTTTATTATTGCCTCTAGGGCATATTTCCTTCACTTAGCTATATTGATAGAGGTAGGAAGGCAATCTTGGCATAATTGCCATAGGAAGACCTTAATCTCTAGCGGGATTCGCGCCTTCCAAAGCCCCGTGGCTGCCATAGAGGCATGGCCACGGCACAACTCTCTATACAGGGACTTGACAATGAACCTGCCAGAGCCCGAAAGTCTCCAAGAGACCTCGTCTGCGGAGTCCGACAAACGCACATTCGCTATCAGAGCCCGCAGGCGATCCCACCCTGGCAGCTCCGGCCCCAAAAGTCCCTTCTGAAGTAGATGGGAGGCGGAGTGGTACTAAGAGCCGAAGCAACCAGTTGGTTGGGCTCAACCGCGATGGAATAGAGATGGGTGAACTCAGACCAAAGAGGCTGCTGGCCGATCCAAACGTCGTGCCAAAACCGTATGGAGCGGCCGTTATTAACCGTGAACCTCGCGCCCCTGGCGAAGTATGGTTTGAGGGATTGGATGGAGGTCCAGAAGGGGGACCCATGAGGTGTTGCCTCAAAGAAATTCCCATGCGGGAAGTACTTGGCACGAAGGAGGTCAATCCAGAGGCCGGTCCCTCCCCGGGACAGCTTCCAGATCCACTTGCACATAAGTGCAATGTTCATCAGCTTAGAGTTGATGATCCCGAGGCCCCCCTGGGCTTTAGGTCTACATACGGCTTGCCAGTTAACCATGTGGTACTTCCGTTTTGGACCCGCTCCTTCCCAAAAGAAACGTGCCCGTGGTGTGTCCATTTTCGTGTGGACCCCATCAGCCAACAAGAACATACCCATGGCAAACATGGGTAGGGACGAGAGGCTGGAGTTAGTAAGGATTAGTCTTGCCCCTGAAGACATAAATCGACCTCTCCACGGACACACCCAGTCTGCCACCTTAGTGTTGAGAGGTTCCCAATCGGCAATCGAGCATTTCTTCTCTGCGATCGGGAGGCCGAGGTAGGTAAACGGAAACTTTCCAAGTTTGCAATTGAGCAAGTTGGCAACCCGCTCACTTTCGGCCGCGTCCATCCCTATGGACACCACTTCACATTTGTGGAAGTTAATTTTTAGTCCGGACATGAGTTCAAAACACAGCAAGATGGCCTTAACCGTTGCAATACTGTGTGCGTCCGGCTCAAAAAGGAGTAGAGTGTCATCCGCATACTGCAGGTGTGACACACCTCCTGGGATCAGGTTACCGACCACTCCCCTGATGTGGACAGCCGAGCGAGCTTTGTCTAGCATGGCGCCCAAGGCGTCCGCCACAAAGTTGAAGAGCAACGGTGAGGCTGGGTCCCCTTGACGCAGCCCGCGCTTGTTGCGGAAGAAGTTCCCTACTTCTCCGTTCACCGCTATCGCCGTTTGGCCTCCCGAGACCAGTTGCATCATACGGTGAACCCAAACCGACGAAAATCCTCGATCCAGAAGGATTTGTCGGAGGAACTCCCAGTTCACTCGATCGTACGCCTTCTCAAAATCTAATTTCAAAAGAATTGCCGACTGGCGAGTGCGTTTGAGCGAGTGAACGATCTCTTGGAGGGCCAATGGCCCCTCCAAGATGTTGCGACCACGAATAAAAATCGGTTGGTTCCTACTAATAATACGATGAGCCACCGGAGACAAGCGCATAGAACAAGCCTTAGAACAAATTTTAAACGGGACATTGATAAGCGCTATTGGGCGAAAAAGTCTAATGTTGTCCGCGCCCTGAACTTTGGGGATAAGCGAAAGAACCCCAAAGTTAAGGCGAGAGATGTCTATTGTGCCACGCATGAACCCGTTACATACTTCGAAAATTGGGCCTTTTAGTACTTGCCAAAACCTTTTGAACATCGCCACCGGCCACCAATCCGGACCCGGGGTTGTGTCAGATTTCATCCCAAGGGCCGCCTGGTCGATCTCCTGGGGAAGGAAGGCGAGGCCCAAGCCTTCATTCTCCTCGTCCGAGACCCTCAGTGCGGGATCCCAAACATCCGACCACAGCCGAGCCCTGGACTCCTCCCTGGAGCCCATCAACTGGATGTAGAAGTCATAAATGTGACGTACGATATCCTGTTGGCGCAAAAGGAGCCCCTGCTCAGATTGCAGTCTCAGGATGGCGCACTTACGTCGCCGGCCGTTAATATAGGCATGGAAATATTTTGTATTCGCATCCCCCTTGAGCGTCCACTTGATTCCACCCCGCCTACGCCAGTACTCCTCCTCAGCACATAGGAGGGACTCAACTTGGGCCTCTACAGCGTATCGCTGAGCCCAGTCTTGCTCCGAGAAGACCCGTGAGTCCGAAGCAGCATCCATACGGGCGAGGTCCGCGACCAAGCGCGCTCGGAGCAGCTTATCCTCACGACCCTGGTTGGCCCCTCGGCCTTTGAGAGCCGCCCACATCCCCGCCCCTGCGGCAATCCAGAAATCCATGGGCCCTCGTGTGTGCCCGATCCGGGCAACACAAGTCTCCCATTTGGAGAGGAAGAGTTGCTCAAATTCCGGGTCCTCAAACCACACAGTTTCAAAGAAAAATCGTGGGCTTCGTTTTAACCGATCCTCCCCCGAGGAGAGGATTAAAGGGACGTGGTCCGACCCGATCCTCGTTTCTGCGTGTAGGGAGCACATGGGAACAAGCATTTCCCACTCCGCGGACATAAAAACTCGGTCTAGCACTGACCAAACCGGTGTAAGCTGCTTGTTTGTCCAAGTGTAACGTGCGCCCACGCGGGCCACTTCCCTAAGGGCCATTGATGCTATCGCGTTATTGAACATGGACACCCTTGTCCAGTTAATAATCTCATTGTTCTTATCCGCTCCCGAACGGATTAAGTTAAAATCCCCACCGATTATCAGTGGTAAGTTACGCACACCCAAGGCCGCTACCTTCTCCTGCAGTTCCCCCAAGAACTCATGCAAGTGCGAGTGATCGGCCGGGCCATAAACCACGATAACCTCCCACTCGCAGAGTGTCGCGTGATGGCGGACGTGTGCCGACACGAAGAAACGACCGGCATCCCACGCCACCACCTCGCAGCAAACATGGCTGATGCCAAGGAGCAGACCCCCCGAGTGGCCCACCGCAGGCACCCAGTGCCACGCGAAGCGCTCGAGCGGGTCGATGGCTAGCAGGTCTCGGTGAGAGAATTCAGCCTTGATGGTTTCCTGCAAGCCAACTACATCGATATCCTTGGCACGTATGAACTCTTTTAGCTGAGTCCGCCTCCCAACGTGGCCAAAGCCTCGGATGTTCCAGAAGATGAAACACATTAAATTATGCGATTGCGGAGGCGGATACCGCGAGCGGTAACCGCTTTGGCCACACGCCGTGTCTTGACAGGACCACGGGCTTAGGGGGACGGCGCAGCCCCTGCTGCTGTGTCCACCCGATCAGGCCGCGCAACTGGCACCAGAGAAGCCCCTACTTCTTCTGGGACTGGCGCAACGCGGGCCGCCGCTGCCTGGGCGAGTGCGGCCTGCGCGATCTCCTTAGAGCTAATGAGGGATAAAAGCTCTCGAGCCTCCCCCTCATCAGACAGATCAACCCCACTATCCGCTAAAATACCCCCTAGGCGCTCATCCGAATAATCATCAAAAATCGTAAAACGGGGTAGGGGGTTACCTTCGGTCTCCATGTTCTTCTGGGCCACCAAGAGTTGAGCGCGCTGGAGAGCAGGGAGGTTGCCCTTGGCGCCCTTTGACCGAGAACTTGCCCGCTCCTGCGCCACCGGGGTTGACACCACCGCCTTGGAGCGCTTGGCCGTGGAGATGGGCACCGCCTTGGTCACCTCCGCCCGGAGCGTGTCAGAGGGAGGAGGAGGGCCGCCGGCGAGGGCCCACCAACCGGACCCCCAGGGGAGGCCAACGCCATCACCACCGGCCGGTGCGAGACAGGCGTGCCCGCATGAACCGAGGGAGGACTCGTCGGCGCCACCGGGGGAGTCTTGCGGCCCGCCGTCTTCTTGTGGAGTCGCACCCCGCCGCTGCCAAGACCGCGCGCAGACATGGGTAGCCCACCCACCTCCGCAGCCACCGGGGAGACGAGCATGGAGCGGCCCTCCTAATCGCACGAAGCAAAAATGCCCTTGTCAAGGTCGAGGCCGAGGGACATGTTGGAGCCATATTGATTGAAGCCCGTCTCGTTGCTGCCCACGATCACTTGGCGCTCCTCCACATCCTTTGCGGCACCCGAAGTCGGGGCCACGGCCTCGGAAGTCTTGTCCTTGAGGCCCAGCTTGTCCCAAGTCGCGGTGTCGATGGAGTCATCACCCATGCTCGTGTCCTTGTCCTTGTCCATGTCATCAGGCCCCTTGTCCATGTTTGCGGGGGGAGGGGGAGGAGGGGCACCCCCCTGCCTGCCATCCGCCTCGGCCTCCAGCCGAATGGTGAAGCCCTCACTATTGAACCACACTTGGACATACCCTTTGAGCTTAGCCGGGGAGCGGCACGCAAAGCGCATCCGCACGGGACCCAGCCCCGTCAGCGACGCCTTGTCCACCTCCATCGGGTGCCCGATCATCACTGTCCCTGCCATGTGTCGGTCCACACGACGGTGCTTGGGCGACACTCCCCAGAGCTTGACCCACACATCCGGCATGATTTCGGCCTTGGGCGTCTCCTGAATCGCTTTCTTGATCTCCGCCATGATGTCGTTGAGGGAGAGGTATAATTTGCGGCTTCGCGTCGCCATTCGCAGCATGGCCTTGTTGGGGAAGATGACGGAGAACATGTCGTCCCCGACGGCCGTCACCTGCCAATCCCATTCCCCTTCGAAGAGGTGGGGGAGCTCCGCCTCCAAGATGGGAATCGACAGCTTGCCGGGCGCCGCCGAGATGAACGCCGCGTCCGCCACCACCGGGGCACAGACCTCCTCGCCCTCCGTCTCCACGTAGGGAAGGCAGAAGAAGCCCTCGCCAGGGATGGCGTTGCCCATGATCTGCAGCAGCAAAGGCCGCCCGCGCGTGGGGTAGTGCGCCGACGCGTGCCCCTCCTCGTGGCAGACGACGCACAGAGGCTTGAAGTGGCACATGTTCTGGTAGTGGCCCACCCGACCACATTTGAAGCACTCTGGCCCGTCAAACTCCTCCACTGGGATCGGGGCGTCGGCCGAACCCTTCGACGCCGACGGCCCGGCCGCCAGCAGCGGTAGCGCCGAGCCATACCCCTTCTGCTTCTGCTTCTTGGCGAGTGGATCCCCAGCCCGCTCGCCGCTCGGAGGAAGGAGGGATTCCTTCCTCTTGCGCTCTTTCTTCTGCTCCAGCCCACGGCGCCGATATTCCTCCTTCTTCTTTTTGCGCTCGGGCTCCTCCAGCTTCTTCCGCTCTTGCTCCGCGAGCCACCAGGGAGGCGGCGGCCCCCAGCCCGCCTCCTCCGCCAGAGGCGCCGAGACCTTGGAGAGCGCCTTCGCCCTCAGATCTTGCTCACGCTGACGCTCAGCCGCCGGGATCGGAGGCGACATGGGTGGCTTCTCCACGCGGCGGGATCCCATCCGCACCGCGGTTGCGAACGAGCAAGTGAGTGGGGGGGGTGGCGGAGCGGAGCAGACGACGAGCGAGATGCCCGAATCGCCGCACCTGCGAGTGGGATGCGGGAAACCCTAGTGACAGATCTAGGGCACCCTTCGGCAGCCACAACCACCTATTAATAGGCGGAAGCGGCCGCGCATCCACCGTCGCGATGGGCCCGGGCCTAACCCCTTGCGGGCGTAAAGCTACCGGGCCAGGCTGACCAGGCCCAAGCGCTGAGGAGCGCCCCTGCGTCCCTACTGGCAAAGACGCAATTGGGTCGGCCAATGGGCCCCCTAGCCCACGCACTGGCAAACTGGGCCAGTCCGACAGGCCCAGCAAGGGAGCCGGCCCGAGCGACGCCGGCACCGAAACCCTAGCCAAGGTCCGCGTCTCCCTTGCAGGGTCAACCCCGCCGCCGTCGCCGACCCCTGTCGACTCCGGCGAGCTCACCGAGCCCGAAGGCGGCGCGACCAACGCCAGATCGAGGCGCCCCTCCTCCGGCAGGGCACGCGAGCGACCCTCAGGGCCCGCATCCACGTCCCTCGGTGGGCGCCAGATCCGCGGTGCAAGGCAGCGTCCGCCTCGTCCACCAGGGGCGAACGCACGCCGGCGACCAGCCATGAGAGAGCCCCCCAGCTCCTCCGCACGGGCGACAAAGTCACCCACCGAGCACCCCGCACGGGGCCTCCGCGAACCACCACCACCATCACTTACCTCGCTACTTACCTTGTCGTCGTCGCCGTCGGAGTCGATCCCCTCCAGAGCCCAGAACCTCCTGCCGGAGAGGGACGGGGCGGGGGGCCGCTCCCCAGACGGCGCGCTCCACCGCGCGCACCCCTGAGCAGGCCGCACTGCTGTCCAGCCTTCCGCCTCCGCCGCGGGGCCGCTAGCGGCGTCGCCCGCGGAATCGCCCCCCCCCCCCCCCCCCCCCCGAGTCGCCAGACCGAAACGCCATCTCACTGGCAGTGGAAACGATCCACCGCTCAATTTCCATATCCATGCAATACCTACATCTTTTTTACCCTTCATCGTCGATGGTATCAAAATTTTCCATGTGCATGATCCCACCCAAATATAAGGTGCAACATCACAGCCTTCTATTGCAGCTATAATGATTACCATCAAGGGATGTGGACACTAACTCCACATTGAGCATTTGGTTATATAACCCAGATACAAGCAAATCAGAATCATTAATTGTGCTGACAAGTAAAGTAAAATAGATCAAGACTCCAGTTATTAAGATGGCACTCAAAGTAGGTCTTGACCTCCACCTCTTCTTTCTAATTGGCATTTGCTCAGTATGACGATGGAAACCACAAGGCCATGTACATAATAAAACTTGCAAAATGGCAGACGGATGAATAGGTTGATGACAGTGACGGGACGGAGCAATTGTGATAAGTGACGAAACATAATTTTGTTATCCCGTTGCAACGCACGGACTCTTTTGCTAGTTGACTCTAAAAATAACTACATTACTAGATCAATTGTCACATGGACTAGATCAATTATTCTTTGGAACTACTCTTCGGTCACTCTTCAGTACCAAAGCTAGCTGAAGTGCTGAACTAGTCGGCTACGAGGGCCAGGAGGCAGATGATGTCGTCCGCCGTGAGGACGACGATGGCCACGCTGCAGGACATCCTGAAGAGTGAAGAGGTCTCCTATGTCGGCGAAGTAATTGAGGAAGACGCCCCTAGCGTACATGCAGTGGCCGGCGACGGTGAGCGCGAGCGCGAGGTAGGCGACCCAGGGACGGCGGCACGGGAGCAGCAGCGCCAGCGCCGCCGCGGCCGCCTGGAGTGCGGCGCAGCACAGCATCCCGATCACTAGGGCAGTCTCCTCGGCGGCCTCCGCGTCCGTCACCGTCAGCTTGTGGCACCGCAGAAAGAAGGATGACTGCAGAGGACGAAGCATGAATATGCATAACTCGATCGGAAATTCGAGATGTAGCAGAAGCACAAGCACGGGTTGTAGACTTGTACTCCCTCCGTCCGAAAATATTTGTCGAAGAAATAGTTGTATCTAGACATATTTTAGTGTAAGATACATCCATTTTTATCCATGTTTTGGATAAGTATTTCCGGACGGAGGGAGGAGGGAGTACGTAGTAGTCACCTGGCTGCAGGGAACGTGGTGGTGGTCGAGTGCGTAGGCGATTGCGTAGCCCAGGGCGTAGGAGACGACAAGGACCAAGGCGGTGAAGAGCGCCCAAGCGCTGAGCAGCAGGACATGATCCTGGAACAGACAAGCGGCCAAGGTCTTCTTGGCCACGGTCGCACTCACAGCCAGCTCGCCGTCCATGGATCCAAGCTTTTCTTATGGGGAGTCCATCCAGCCAACCTAGCGAGGGCGAGATCAGCAGCAACGTAGTGTTAGTACTTAGTTCCCTGGTCTAATTTTCCATCACGAAAGAAACGATCGAGACATCACGGCGTAGATCCGACGAGGACAGAGCAAAATGGCCGGCCGGAGGGAACAGAGGGAGGGAGAGAGACTCACCTTTGCTGGTTGCTTGATGTGGGAGGTGCTTCCCCTATGCTCGATCCCTAGCTTGGTATGCGAGCGACGTGCTGGCCGACGTCGGTCGTATTGGAGCTTCGCTGTTTAAGTAGCCGAGCCTGCGACGAAGCGCCGAGCAAAGCGAGCGGGTCGTGTTGGAGCCTGCCATGCGAGCGAGGGAGAGCGACGCCCCAACACCCACGACGTGACGAGCCTGAGGCACTGAGCTGAGCCTGTTCATAAGCCTATTATAGGTAAAACCTTAACTTTGAATTAGGTTTTTACTTTTTATGGTCATTCATAAACTTATTTATCTTTGTCGAGAATGAAAAGTGAGGCTTCGCAATGTCTACATTATTGAGCTGGACCTTATCATCTACTAAAAAAATGTGTCAAAAAAGAATAAAAAAAGTGATGACAATTGATGGTATGCCTCGCCAAGGCATAAAGTGGTGAGGCATCATGTGCTTTCCAACAACGCAACTTTTTAAGACATTATCTTTAATAAACTGAATTTCTCTCTCTTCATGATTTTTATTATGGATGAAAGGTGGGGCTCTAAAAGGTCTACATCATTGAGCTTGACCTTGTCATCTACCCAAAAATCATGTACAAAAAGAAAAAGAAAAAGGTGACGGCAATTGATGGCATGCCTCTCCAAGGCATAAAGTGGTGAGGCACCATGTGCTTTTCAACAAATGCAACTTTTCAAGACATTATTTTTAATAAGCTGAATTTTTCTTTCTCCATAATTTTTATCATGAATGAAAGATAGGGCTCCAAAAGGTCTATAAAGTTTCACTTCATCCTTGTCATCTACTCAAAAAACATGTAGAAAAAGAGATGATGATTGATGGGCATGCAACCACCAAGGCATAAGGTGGTGAGGCATCATGTGCCTTCCAACAACGCAAATTTTCAAGGCATTAACTTATGTTTTCAAGGCTTTAATGGCATCCATCCACCAAGACATAAAGTGGTGAGACGTCAAGTGTTTTCACAACGCAAATTCTCAATGCATCAACTTGAGTAATCTCATTTTTCTCTTCATAATTATTATCATGGATGAAAGATGGGGCTCCACAAGGTCTATACAATACATTTGACCCTTGTCATCTAATTGAAAAGGTGTCAAAAGAAGAAGAAGAAACTAATGATGATTTATGGCATACCTCCAGCAAGGCATAAAGTGGTGAGGCCTGGTGTGTTTTCCAACAACACAAGTTTTTAAGGTATGGCCTTGAGTGAGCTAATTGTTCTTCTCTTTTTCACAACTTTTCCTAATTCTTAGCTAGTCGCGGACAACAAATCTAAGCCATCTTTGTTGCTTTTCTTTCTCTCTCTCTCTCTCTCTCTCTCTCTCTCTCTCTCTAACTACTTTGTCATGAAGAAACTGACTCCTCCATCGAATTAGCCTCGGACTAAAAGTAACAATTTATATATTTATTAAACAAAATGAGACGGTCACTATTTAATCTATCATGAATGCTTGGACCTCTCAACACATGAAACATGTCGGTATCCAAGAAAAAGAATTCAAGATCCTAGATGACTAATCCTTCACATGCTCACCTATCATAAGTATCGTATGTACCTCTTGATAGATCCTCTGGATCGTGTAGGTTAGATCTTTCCGGTAACCTACCTTCCTTGGGTGCGGATGAGCTCGATCCAGAGCCGGCCATGGTGAAGTAGAGGCCGGTGGTAGCAGAGAGATCGAGACAGAGAGATGGCAGTGGTGCTTCCCGTGAGCACTGCGATTGCCCTAGATCGGAAGGGGATTTTGGTGGGGAGTCTGGCGGCGCGGTGAACCTCGTACCGTGCGCCCCGGCCCCCACCTCTTTATATATCGCAGGTCACAGGGGCCCACCAACCATAGAACGGTTGGGCGCCCCCGATCAGGGCGCGAATAGATCAGGGCCCGATGGGCCGTTGAGCCCACTCGGTGGAGAGATCAACCTAACATTCTCCCCCTTGATCTCAACTTTTACTTTTAACCTTATACTTTCTAGTTTATTTGTTTCATCACATATTGGTACATAGAGTATGTTTCATCGTCACAGCTTAATTGCCGTTAGAATCATGCAGCTACAACATACGTTATGATCAGAAGCAAATTCTGTTCCTTTTGGGCCTATCCAGGAATCATAAGGCTTTCCCTTAAACCCATGCCGGCTATGTGTTCCTTGAACACATTGGGTGGTAAGCCTTTCGTTAGCGGATCCGCAAGCATATCCTTTGTTCTTATATGCTCGAGACTTATAGTTTGATCCTGGATTTTATCTTTCACAATATAATACCTTATCTCTATTGTTTTGGCAGCATTACTCGACCTGTTGTTGTGAGCGTAAAATACTGCGGGTTGGTTGTCGCAGTACATCTTTAGTGGCTTGTGAATACAATCTACCACTTTCAAGTCGGGTACAAATTTCTTTAGCCATATCGCCTGCCCCGTGGCTTCGAAGCATGCTATGAATTCTGCATACATCGTGGATGATGCAACTATTGACTGTTTGGAGCTTTTCCACGAAATAGCTCCCCCAGCGAGAGTGAAGACGTATCCTGACGTGGATTTTCTATCATCTCTGTCCCCCGCAAAATCTGCGTCTGAATACCCTTTTATCTCTAGGGATTCACTTCTCCTGTATATTAGCATGTAGTCCTTCGTGCCTTGCGCATAACGCAATGCTTTCTTTACCATCTTCCAGTGTTCCATGCCTGGATTCTCTTGATATCTACCGAGTACCCCGGTGATAAAAGCTAAGTCAGGGCGAGTGCACACTTGTGCATACTGTAAGCTGCCAACTGCCGAAGCATATGGTACTGCTTTCATTTGATCGATCTCGTACTGGTTCTTGGGACATTGGAATTTCCCAAAACTATCGCCCTTCACTATAGGAGCAGGTGTGGCTTTACTCGCATGCATGTTATACTTTTTAAGAACCTTTTCTAAATATGCTTTCTGCGATAGTCCTAAGACTCCACTGTTCCTATCTCGGTGAATTTCTATGCCCAAAACATATGATGCTTCACCAAGATCTGTTATGTCAAAATTTGAGGATAAGTATTTCTTTGTTTCTTGTAGTAGACTAACATCACTACTAGCAAGCAGGATATCATCCACATACAAGATTAGGAAAATATATTTTCCATTTTTAAACTTTGCATAAATGCAATTATCCTCAATATTTTCTTGAAATCCAAAACTTTTAATCGTTTGATTAAACTTTAGATACCACTGCCGAGAGGCTTGTCTTAATCCATAAATGGATTTCTTCAGGCGGCATCCCATATTTTCCTTGCCTTCCATGATAAAACCCTTAGGCTGTTTCATGTAGACATTTTCTTTTAAATCACCATTCAGAAATGCCGTCTTAACATCCATTTGATGTAATTCTAAATCAAAATGAGCAACTAATGCCATTATGATTCTGAAGGAATCCTTACATGAGACTGGAGAAAATGTCTCATTGTAATCTATCCCTTCTCTTTGTGTAAATCCTTTTGCCACGAGTCGTGCTTTATACTTTTCTATATTCCCTTTAGAGTCATACTTAATTTTGTAGACCCATTTACAGCCTACTGTTTTGGCTCCTTTAGGAATTTCCTCTAAGTCCCAAACATCTTTGGAACTCATCGATTTCATCTCGTCTTCCATTGCCTTCATCCACATCGATGAATGAGGGCTTCTCGTGGCTTCTTCATATGAGGTGGGATCTTTTTCCATATGAACCGTTTCTGTGTTATGAACTTTAAAGTCAGTAGAAATAGCTGACTTTCTTGGTCTTGTAGACCTTCTTAAGGCCTCAGTTTCTGGCACGTTCTGTGCCTCAACTTCTGGCACTTCTTCTAAAATTTGCTGTTGCACCTCCCTTTCATGCTCAACAATGGGTTCAGTCGGCTCCTGACGGACAGGTTCCGGGTCTACCCCCAAGGTTGTCATGGGTGGAGTTGCAACTGGTAGTGAGAAAAATGGCTCCTGAATCATCGGATTAGGTGCATGCACCCTCTTCTCCTCAAGATCAATTTTTCGAGCTACCAAGCTCCCCCTCATCATTTCGTCCTCAAAGAAGACTGCATGTCTCGTTTCTACAAACTTTGTATATCTGTCTGGGCAGTAGAAACGAAAACCTTTTGATCTGTCTGGATAGCCAATGAAGTGGCAACTTACTGTTTTGGGATCTAACTTTGCAATGTTTGGATTAAACATTTTGGCCTCAGCAGGGCACCCCCACACCCTGAAATGTTGTAGGGAGGGAACCCTTCCTGTCCATAGCTCGTACGGTGTTTTGGGCACCGACTTGCTTGGTACTCTATTGAGAATGTGAATGGCGGTTTTAAGCGCCTCCATCCATAATCCCAATGGCAAGTTGGAATAACTCATCATGCTGCGCACCATATCCATAAGCGTACGGTTGCGCCTTTCAGCTACTCCATTTTGCTGAGGTTCACCCGGCATTGAATACTGGGCAACTATGCCAGTCTCCTGTAAGAATTTTGCAAAAGGTCCAGGGACTTGGCCATATGGAGTGTGTCGACCGTAGTACTCTCCCCCACGGTCGGACCTTACTATCTTTATTCTTTTATCATGCTGATTCTCAACTTCAGCTTTAAATATTTTAAATTTATCCAACGCTTCAAATCTTTCTTTGATTGGATAAATATAACCATAGCGAGAGTAATCATCTGTGAATGTTATGAACGAGTCATATCCATCCACACTTTTCACCGGAAATGGTCCACAAATGTCGGTGTGGATGATTTCTAGTGTGCTTGAGCTATGGATTGCACCTTTTTTGATTTGTTTTATATACTTTCCTTTAATGCAATCTACACATTGTTCTAAGTCTGAGAATTCTAACTGTGGAAGAATTTCACTTTTGACTAATCTTTCTATTCGCCCCTTCGAAATATGGCCCAAGCGACAGTGCCATAATTTCGATGAGTCGAATGTTCTCTTTCTTTTCTTTTGTTCTTTATTTGACACGGAAACATGTTCATTCACATTGCATACAGGATGCACTTTTTCACGAAGTGATAACAGATAAAGCTCATCATGTAGTAAAGCATTACCAACGTAAGCATTATTATACCAGATGGCACACTTGCCATGTCCAAAATAACACTCATAATTTTCTTTGTCCAAACATGAAACGCTAATTAAATTTCTATTGCATGAAGGAACATAAAGAACATCTCTAAGTAGAAGCTTGAATCCATCAGCTAACTCCAAGGAGATGTCGCCGACAGCCTCAACTTCTGCTTTTATTCCATTGGCTACTTCAATGCCTCCTTCTCTTCTTAGCGTAGTCCGGGTCGAATGGAATCCCTGTAAACAATTTGCAACATGAACAGTTGCCCCTGAGTCAATCCACCAAGTAGATTTCGAAAACTGTGTGTACAATGATTCATTTACTAAGGAAACAATGTTGTTACCTTGCTTTGCCATTAAGGACTTCAGCCAAACAGGGCAGTCTTGCTTGTAATGCCCGGTCTGCTTACAGTGGAGACAAGTGTCTTTGTCCACTGGGAAAGACTGTTGCTGACGCTGATGCTGATAGGGAGCTTTTCCTTTTGGCTTTGAAGGAGAACTTTTGTTGTTTTGATTGTAGTTCTTTTTCTTATGATCCTTCACATAGTTGAGTGTTCCAAAATGTGAAGCTTTTAGTCTGTCCTCTTCTTGGACATACATAGCAATTGTCTTTTCTATGTCCCATGTTCCAGGTGACATATTATAATTCACAACAAAAGTTTCAAATTCCTTTGGCAGTGAAGCCATGACAAGGTGAACCAGGAGCTTTGGTTTGATCTCCAGATCCTCATCCATAGGCTTTAACTTTGCTGCCATATTGCTCATTCTCAAGATGTGCTCTCTTATTCCACCACCCGTGTACTGTTTCGTCACAAGTTGTTTTAACACCTGGGTGGCATATATCTTTGAAGAGCCAGTGAACTGGCTCTTTATCTTCATCAGCAACTCAGCTGCTGAAGAGCACTCTGCAATGGAGCCCACAATGGTGCTCTCAATGGTATTCTTTATAAAGGCCATGCATTTTTTATTTGCATTGACCCACTTTTGATTGGCTATGATGTAGGACATCTCCAACGGAGCATAATCCCCTTTCCTTTTAGCCCATGCAGCATCATCCTCAGTAGTTTCTCTTACTGGCTCTGTAGGTCTGACCGGCTGTGGTTCTTCCAAAACCCAGTCCAGATCAGCACAAACAAATGCCAGTTCAACTTTCTTCCTCCACTCAGTGTGGTTGTCACCTCTGAGTGCCGGAACTTCTTTTAGGCAACTCATCAAGTGAAAGCCTCCTGAAATCACAATTTAAGTGACATCAATATAACAATCATATGTATTAATCTAACGTTGGTCAAATTAACATATAATTGTCTATGCAATTAAATCTATATTACCGTTGGGCAAAATATTAGAAATAAATGCACCTTTAATTTCAATAATAAAATATGGTCAAGTTATTAACAACGTTGGTCATAAGAATAACATAAACATATTTATTCTAATTATAACTTTAACATGCTCTTTTCATGAATTTTTCTAAACTTTTATTATCAAGGAAAAGAGCAATATTAATTCTGTACGCAGCGGAAAATCATGAACTTTTTACTTTTACTTTTCAGAGTCATTTTCTGTTAGCTTTTCTATTTTATAAACAAAAAATTTCGTTGGAAAAAATTTGCATAGAAAAACTATTAAATCTGCCCAAAAACTGGACTAAAACTATTAAAAACGAAATTAAACATGTAGCTGGCCCGGCGCGTGAAGCTGCTGGCCTCGGCCTAGCGCAGCCCAGCCGCCCTTGGCTCAGCCCGCGCGTCTGCTGGCCTTGGCCCAGCACGCGCCGCGGCGCCCGCAGCTGGCGGCCCTCGGCCCAGCTGTCGCCTCCACTTTCAGCCCAGAAGGCCCAGCGCTACTTAGGGTTTGCTCAGGACCGTCGGATCAAATCGGACGGACGCCCGGTGTCCTCGCTGGATCAAAACCGAGACCGAGCTCTCTCTCGACCGAAACCCTAGTCATTCTTTTCTCCTCCCCCGCGCCGCTCTCTCCATCCCTTTCTCTCTCAGCGGCGAGGCAGAGAAGATCTGCAGCGCTCCGTTCCCGAGCAGTTCGCGTCGGCCGCCGGCCGGTTCTGCTGCCCGCGACGGGGAGCCGCGCCTCTCTTCCTTCCCCGCAGGGAGGTTACGGCCGACGGCGCGCCAGCGACGGCGAGTTCATGCCGCCGCGGCTGCCCGGTCCTCTTTCCCCTTTCCCGTTTCTGTCTTCTCCATCTCCACTCCCAACAGAGGGAGAGATAGATATACTCCGACGGCGCCGTTGCCTCCCCTTCGCCGGTGGCGCGTTTCCCTTAGCGGAAGCGCGCCGCCGTCGAACGGCGTAGCTGCGGTGCCAACTTTGAGCTTTTCCTTTGCCCCGTGAGGGGTGGTACCTTCGTCCGACGCCTCGGCTTGCCGATGCGCGTCGAGATCGAGAGGGTCAGCGCGGCCTTACGGCGGCACTCTTTGCCGGCGAGGCCTGAGGCCCTCTCCGGTGGTCTTTGCCCTGTTCTAGGGTTCTTTTGGGGAGAGGGATTTCTTTTTCTTTCTCTGTTTTATCTTTTTACCGAAAAACATCTAACCAAGATGGCCTGATACCATTGATAGATCCTCTGGATCGTGTAGGCTAGATCTTTCCGGTAACCTACCTTCCTTGGGTGCGGATGAGCTCGATCCAGAGCCGGCCATGGTGAAGTAAAGGCCGGTGGTAGCAGAGAGATCGAGACGGAGAGATGGCAGTGGTGCTTCCCGTGAGCACTGCGATTGCCCTAGATCGGAAGGGGATTTCGGTGGGGAGTCTGGCGGCGCGGTGAACCTCGTACCGTGTGCCCCGGCCCCCACCTCTTTATATATCGCAGGTCACAGGGGCCCACCAACCATAGAACGGTTGGGCGCCCCCGATCAGGGCGCGAATAGATCAGGGCCCGATGGGCCGTTGAGCCCACTCGGTGGAGAGATCAACCTAACACCTCTAAACAGTATTTTGCTAAGCGCAATAAAAAAATTAGCGTGAACTCAGGTTCAAGGAATGCATGACATAACAAGATCGTCAATATAAGCTTGACCGCTAAACTGAAGCAGCTTGCACCAAAATTCAGATAGGAAATCCATATGCACATCAAATCGTAAACATGATTTATAATTTATCAAGAGGAATTTTGGCATAGGGAAACAAGTGAATATTGACTCCTTAAAGGGGATGACAACGCTTAAACGGCATGATGCAACGGATTTGCAAGTGTCCCCTTGAAGTATGTGTCCTCCTGATGGCAGATGAAGAAAACGTACTCATCGTTCCGAAGCTCACAAAGCCCACGTACCGATGATGTGTGTCGCGGTGCACCATACACGACATCCACCGTAATGGTGGCCTTTGTCGTGTCATCACACATGCATCATGTCGAGCCGCACCATGGTGTCTACGACACCGTGTCACGTCTAAGATGTGCCCCCAATGGCCTAGCCACGTGTTGCGGCCACTAGTGGCCCTACTGGCTATCACACACCATGGTCTCCGCCTCGTGGGTTGGCATGTTGCCGCATACTTTCCACTAGGTCCCTAACATGCAAGGATTCAATCTTTTGGGAGTGTAGCATCATAAAAACCTTCATGTGCAACCGTAAACATTTTCAAACGGTGCCGACTGAATAAAGGATGTGCAACCATCTTCAAACGATCGCACCTAAGAGCATCTCCAACAGCTCCTGTAAAAATCTCCACATAGAAGTGGTTTTACGGGGTGTTTTAGGGAAAGTTCCCAAAATATGTTTTTTTATCTTTCATTAAACAAGCATACAAATGGAGCGGATGAGCATCCGAGTAGCAGGCGTCGGTGTGGGGAGGCGGGCGGGCGGCAGGCGGCTCATCCGTGTGGGCGGGGTGGTGCAAGGAGGCGTCGGCGTGGCGGTGCATGGTGGTGCGGCCAGTCCCTCCGTCAGGCGGTAGGGCGGCGAGGGTGGCAGAGCCGGCAGGAAGAGGCAGGCGTTGAGGCACCTTGAAAATTCAGTTGTTGCCTCCTGTCAAAGTTTACGAGAAGACTCATCTTACTGTAGACAGAATGAATGTTTAGAGAATTTACGGGATCCGGTAAAAGAAAATACGCGTTTACGCGAACTGTTTGAGAGCCTTTTTTTTCTCAACTTCCCCTAAACGATGGTTATTTTACAGGTACAAAACGGTCGGAGATGCTCAACTTCCCCTAAACAATGATTATTTTATGGATACGGGATTGTTGGAGATGCTCTGAAGGCCATAAGCTTCAAAGCATTCCCACGCTCACCTAACTGAACTAGCCTTCAATCATGTGAGCTAGATAAATCTATGTCCTTAGCATGAAAAGTTAGTCGCAAATTTATATATTTATTTTGAACAGGGAAAGGCGCCCGAGGCACCAAATTTCATTCAGCTCAGTAACAGTATACAGCGTGAAGTAGAAAACTCCAAGGGTTGAAGGTAGAACGAAGAGAGATTACATGGCAAGGCACGTTCCTGTGAGATGAACCAAAGCAACTAAAGATAGGTTCGAAAGCACAACTAACCTGTTGAGCAACATTGTAAGCTATCCCATTGATCTCCCTGAAAATGTGAAACACCTCCGGTTGAAGATTGAGAAATCTGCAAGAGTAATTCTATTCGTCCATGGAGTGGAGTCCGCCCAAATATTTCTGGCCACTGCCGCCTTCGCCAAAGAGAGGTTGTCTAAGAAAGGTTGGTTGAGGAACCTGCAAGAGCTGAGTCACCTTGGCTTCAAGAAGAGACTGTGCTTCTGCTTGAAAAGGTGATTGTGTAATCAGTAATCGGGGCAGAAGCTTAACTCTGAATTTGAATTCTCCTCTGATCCTGCAAACAGTTGAGGAAAACTCCAATGCCCGTGCAGTGCTTCCGTTCAAGCCTGGAATTTTTGTACATTTGCAAGAGGCATCAGAGTAAATTCTGCTCCTGTAATTAGAAGATCAGACCTGAGTGTCTCTTTATTAGACTGAAAGAATAGCATGGGATGACAGGTTGACAAAATAGCAACAAGTTCAGAACCAAGAAACTTGAGTTCCATGACTTGTTCACACAAGTAAATTAAATTCTGAAGCATCTGACCATAACTAACAAGCCACAGATAGTGATGCCCAATTCTGAACAATGCCATTTTAGGAAACTTAAGCTTCAAGCTGTGCCAGTACTCATAATCCACAAATATCACAAGATAACCAATATGCCACAGATTATGGAGCATTTGATCTGAAAAATAGCTCAAGCAGCAGAGTAACTGTTTCACCACAAAAAAAAAGAGTAACTGTTGATTTCATTGAGTAACCGCTTCTGATTTTGACTGAACCAGACGTTTGCAGTATGTTTTCAATCAACAGCTAAAAAAAAGAATAAAAATCGACAAAATCAGAATCAGCGTCTGATTAATAGGATCGATATGCTATCCCACATCATAATTTGCTATCTTCACGGCATTTACTGTTTCTCGTTCATCAAACTGACCAAATGTGGTCAAATGTGACGATCTGCTAGAAGAAAAGAGACCCAAATCTGCAAAAGCCTACTCATTTCTCTCTACAATCGTACTCCCATCCAAGAATCCTGTACACAACCATGTAGCAGACTAAGAAAACTACCAAGAACCGCTCTGCCGAGCCAAGAAAACTAACTAGAGTTACGTCAAGAACGCTTCTTGATCAGAAGTTCAGAGGCGGACCAAGAATCGTCAAGAACCAAGAAAGCGCGCGCACGCGCCCCCGTGTCAGCACCCCGGAGCAGTCTTGGCCGCCGTCAGCGAGGCCTGCGGCGACTGCGGCGTGGCCCAGATGTTGCACACGGGGCAGCGCGGCGAGATGGCCAGCCACCGGTCGACGCAGTCCTGGTGGAAGGCGCGGTTGCAGCCGGGGAGGACGCGCACGGCGCGGCCCGGCTCCATGGCGTCGAGGCAGATGGGGCAGAGCGCCTCCTCGTCGTCGTCGACGGCGGCCTCCGCCTGGACGACCCCGCCAAGCCGCCTCAGCTCCGCCTCCGATAGCCCGTTCTTGTCGTCGCCGTCGCCGTCTTCGCTCGTGTCCAGCGTCTCGGGCGGCGGGGCGGGAGGCGGGCCCAGCGCCACGGCCTGGAACAGGTAGCAGAGCCAGACTCCGAGCACCCCGAGCAGGCCGATGGCGAGCGACCCCACGGCCAGGAACACCGCCCAGAGGGAAGCGGATCCTCTAGGATGTCACGAAGCTACATTAAAATACGTGCATAAAGCGAAGGGATGTCAGCGTGATTTACTGTAGCATGTATAAAAATAAATTAAGAAATAATTTTATTACATCATAATTTTGTCTGTATGTAATTTTTGTAAATGTATACAGTAGATTTGTAATTTGCAAATTAATTATAATCATTTTAGTCTTAACCATATGGATGTGAAAAAGAGATGTCACGATTATTGTAGCTTACGTGACATCCCTTAAGGATGTTAGAGGATCCGGTTCCCGCCCAGAGCTGCGCCATCCCTCTGTCTCGTCTCGTCGAGCGCGCGTGGTACTAGCAGTTACGGGCTCAGGCGCGTGCCATACGTCGTGGAATAGCATAGGACGCAGGTTTTATTTTAGAGATTAACAATCTAGGCTTTATTATTGCTCAGGCCTCGTTCGGTTCATATGATATACAAATATCATCAAAATTAGGAAAATCATAGTGTATCTCATTTTCTATAAGAAAAGAGATGTCATTTGATTCATAAGATATGAATATTTTCATTGAGTCCAGACTAACCATTCTCTTTCTCTAAAATGTAATTTAAAGAATTAGTTCCTATCTTGCAGATGGGATACCATCTGCCGGCCAACCTGCTATGAAGAGCTTGGGGTAAGAAACATGAGACTGCAATCGCTCTCATACAGAGTGAGGTGAGAATGACTTTGACGCACGGACCCGCAGAGGCCGTGGCAAGGCCTGTCGATGATGCTGGACTCGAATGCCCGCATGGTGTTTGATAGTTTTTTTTCTGCGAATACGTAAAGCTTGCGTATCGTTTCATTGATAGTAAGGAAGAAGAAATGGTACAATAAAGGGTACAACACATAACATGATCACAAGAAGGCATAAGCATGGTGTCCAAAGCAGAGAGAGACCGGGTGCTTAGCCTGAATAGGGTGACTGACACAACTAGACTCACCAAACCTAAAATTAGAGAAGGAAGAAACCATTCCTATAAACCAAAGGGCTTTAAAGATATTATTTTGTACATAAATCTTATCATTTAGAATTCCTACAAAATTCATGTAAACCAAAGAAGGCCTTGATTGGTATATTTACACAGATAACAATAGGATCATGAGAATATCCCAACCATAAATGACCACCTAAATCTAATTACAGGGAATACCTAGCAAGATTGTGAGCTTCACATTTTGAGCTCCTAGACTCAGGAGCAAAACTACAAGCGGTAAAATTATTCATCCAGCTTCTAATCTCCATGATAACTCCTTCGTGGATGCCCCTAAACCTTCATGAATATGGTTGATGACCATCTTGCAATCCGTAGCAATGAACATGTTTTGGAGGCCCAAATCATCAACATTGGAGCTTCATGACATGATATGGCTTCAAGCAACATAGGATCGACAACCTATGAATAACAATTGTCGATGACCCAGATAGACCATTTTTATCATGACAACTCGTCGTCGTCGTACCCAAGTTTCTGTCACAAAAGACTCGCGTCAACATTAAATTACACGCTTCCATCCGGAGGGGGGGGGGCACTTCTCGCGTGTTATTGCTCGTGGAGCAGCCGTTGGGGCATAATTGAGGTGTTCTTATAGATGCCAAGATAAATCTTGTGATAAAGAGGTGAGTGGACAATTAATGGGCCCTGGTTGAGTCCTTCATAAATAAGTTTTCTCCTTAGTGTCCAGATGGACCAAAGCGTGGCTATCATTCGCGTACAAGCTTCGTGCGGCAGCTAAGCGATCATGGGAAGCAACCAATTTTTAGCATTTGGTTCGGTAATCATGATCATGTGCTCCATGAGATCTCGCCCCCCCCCCCCACACACACACAACAAGCCATCGTGCACTCGAGAAGGCCATGCCTTCATGAATCTTATATCCCCCACACAACACATGTACACTCTTTCGCCATCTTCCCATGCATATGTGATTGGGAACGTCGCATGGAAAACAATTTTTTCCCTACTAAACACCCAAGACCTATTTTGTGGAGATGGTAGCGACGAGAGGGGAGTGTCTACATACCCTTTTAGATTGAAAGCGTTAACGGTCTAAAGATTGTGATTGGCGTAGTCCTACTCCCTTCGCGATCCAGTCCAATCCAGCGCCGAACGGACGACACCTCCGATATGTGCACACCTAAGAATCATGACGTCTTGCTACCTCTTGAGTTTGCGTTGGCTTTTCTCTTGAAGAGGAAAGGGTGATGCAGCAAAGGAGAGTAAGTATTTCCCTCAGTTTGAGAACCAAGGTATCAATCCAGTAGGAGACAATGAACAAGTCATCGAATACCTGCACAAACAATCAACAGCTTGCATCCAACGCGAAAAAGGGGTTGTCAATCCCTTCACAGTTATTTGCAAAAATGAGATCTGATAGAGATAGATAAACGGTAAAGTAAATATTTTTGATATTTTTGGTTTATAGATCGGAAAGTAAAAGATTGCAAAGGAAGTCAATCAAAAACTAATATGATGAAAAATAGCAGATTATATGATGGAAAATAGACCCGGGGCCATAGGTTTCACTAGAGGCTTCTCTCAAGATAGAAAATAATACGGTGGGTGAACAAATTATTGTCGAGCAATTGATAGAAAAACACAAAGTATGACGATATCTAAGGCAATGATCATGAATATAGGCATCACGTCCGTGTCAAGTAGACTGACTCCTGTCTGCATCTACTACTATTACTCCACACATCGACAGACTCCTGCCGGCATCTAGAGTATTAAGTTCATAGAACACGGTAACACATTAAGTAAGATGACATGATGTAGCGGGATAAACTTAAGCAATATGATGAAACCCCATCTTGTTATCCTCGATGGAAACAATACAATACGTGCCGGTTCCCCTTCTGTCACTGAGATCAAGCACCGCAAGATTGATCACAAAGCTAAGCACTTCTCCCATTGCAAGAAAAACCAATTTAGTTGGCCAAACCAAAACGATAGTTTGAAGAGACTTGCAAAGATATCAAATCATGCATATAAGAATCCAGAGAAGATTCAAATAATATTCATAGATAAGTTGATCATAAATCCACAATTCATCGGATCTCGGCAAACACACCGCAAAAAGTTGTTACATCCAATAGATCTCCAAGAACATGGTATTGAGAATCAAAGAGAGAGAGAGAGAAGAAGCCATCTAGCTACTAGCTATGGACCCGTAGGTCTAAGGTAAACTACTCACACTTCATCAGAGAGCCAATGGTGTTGATGTAGAAGCCCTCCGTGATCGAATTTCCCTCCGGCAGGACGCCGGAAAAGGCCCCTAGATGGGATCTCACGGGTACAGAAGGTTGCGGCGGTGGAAAAGTATTTTCGTGGCTCTCCTGGTTGGTTTTGGAATATTTGAGAATATATAGGTGGAAGAAATAGGTCGGTGGAGTCACGAGGGCCCACAAGGGCGGGGGCGCGCCCTACCCCCTGGGCGTGCCCTCCGTCCTTGTGGCTGCCTCGTGGCTTCCCTAACTTGCACTCCAAGTCCTCTGGATGTCTTCTGGTCCAAGAAAAATCATCGCAAAAGTTCCACTCCGTTTGGACTCCGTTTGATATTCCTTTTCTATGAAACTCTAAAGCAAGGAAAAACAGAAACTGGCACTGGGCTCTAGGTTAATAGGTTAGTCCCAAAAATAATATAAATAGCATATTAATGCATATAAAATATCCAAAACAGATAATATAATAGCATGGAACAATAAAAAATTATTGATACGTTGGAGACGTATCAAGCATCCCCAAGCTTAAATCCTGCTTGTCCTCGAGTAGGTAAATGATAAAAACAAAAAATTGATATGGAAAGCTACCTAACATATTTATCCATGTAATTTCTCTTATTGTAGCATGAATGTTCAGACCAGTATTATTCAAAACAAAAGTTTAATATTGACATAAAAACAATAATACTTCAAGCATACTAACAAGGCAATTATGTCTTCTCAAAATAACATGGCCAAAGAAAGTTTATCCCTACAAAATCATATAGTCTGGCTATACTCCATCTTCATCACACAAATATTCAAATCATGCACAACCCCGATGACAGGCCTAGCAATTGTTTCATACTTTTGATGTTCTTAAACTTTTTCAATTTTCATGCAATACATGAGCGTGAGTCATGGATATAACACTATTGGTGGAATAGATGGTGGTTGTGGAGAAGACAAAAAAAGGAGATAGTCACACATCAACTAGGCATATCAACGGGCTATGGAGATGCCCATTAATAGATATCAATGTGAGTGAGTAGGGATTGCCATGCAATGGATGCAACAGAGCTATAAGTTTATAAAAGCTCAAAAAGAAATTAAGTGTGTGTGCATCCAACTTGCTTGCACATGAAAATCTAGGGCAATTTAAGGAAGCCCATTATTGGAATATGCAAGCCAAGTTATATAATGAAAAATTCCCACTAGTATATGAAAGTGACAATATAGGAGACTCTCTATCATCATGCTGCTACTTTTAAGCACAAGTGTGGTAAAAGGATAGTAGCATTGCCCCTTCTCTCTTTTCTCTCATCTTTTTATTTGGGTCTTCTCTCATTATGTTGGCCTCTTTTTTTATTCATCCGGAGTCTCATCCCGACTTGTGGGGGAATTATAATCTCCATCATCATTTCCTCACATGGTACAATGCTCTAATAATGAAGATCATCTCACTTTTACTTACTTACAACTCAAGAATTACAACTCAATACTTAGAACAAAATATGACTCTATGTGAATGCGTTCGATGGTGTACCGGGATGTGCAATGAATCAAGAGTGACATGTATGAAAGAATTATAAACGGTGGATTTGCCACAAATACGATGTCAACTACATGATCATGCAAAGCAATATGACAATGATGGAGCGTGTCATAATAAACGGAATGATGGAAAGTTGCATGGCAATATATCTTAGAATGACTATGGAAATGACATAATAGAAAGGTATGGTGGCTGTTTTGAGGAAGGTATGTGGTGGGTTTATGGTACCGGCAAAAGTTGTGTGGCACAAGAGAGGCTAGCAATGATGGAAGGGTGAGAGTGCGTATAATCCATGGACTCAACATTAGTCATAAAGAACTCATATACTTATTGCAAAGATCTATTAGTTACCGAAATGAAGTACTACATGCATGCTCCTAGGGGGATAGATTGGTAGGAAAAGACCATCGCTCGTCCCCGACCGCCACTCATAAGGTAGACAATCAATAAATAAATCATGCTCCAACTTCATCACATAACGGTTCACCATACGTACATGCTATGCGAATCACAAACTTTAACACAAGTATTTCTCAAATTCACAATTACTCACTAGCACGACTCTAATATCACCATCTTCATATCCCAAAACAATCATAAGGAATCAAACTTCTCATAGTATTCAATGCACTTTATATGAAAGTTTATTATATCCCTCTTGGATGCCTATCATATTAGAACTAGATTTATAACCAAAGCAAATTACCATGCTATTTAGAGACTCTCAAAATAATTTAAGTGAAGCACGAGAGTTCATCAATTTCTATAAAATAAAACTACCGCCGTGCTCGAAAAAGATATAAGTGAAGCACTAGAGCAATATTGCCTAGCTGAAAAGATATATATATATATATACATATATATATATATATATATATATACAGCCGGTCTATTCTCATAACATTATGAGAATAATATTTTCATAACACTTCCGAACTGCATTGTGATACTGCATTGGAAAGCTATGCGCACTGTACCACAGAGACCAGCGAACTTCATGTTTGAAAAAACTGTACGTGTGGTTTTTTCGGTACCTTTTTTGCTCTAGTTTTTTAACCGTTTATCGGAATTATGCGTGTAATATACCGTTGAAAAACTATGGAGTAGACGCAATTTCGCCATGTTGAACACTTTTCAAAATTCATCATAGTTTAAGAGCAGTTTCGAAAATCGTGCGGCTCACAACGAATGGCAGCGAGCGTTTTTTTGCCTTTTTTCTAAACCGCTCATCGGAATGAAACATACGATACACCGTTGGAAAGATATCGTCGGCGCGCATCTTTTTCATATTTATTTTATTTTCTAATTCGCTACGGTTTAAGAGCAGTTTTGAATGTACTAAATCGCGGAATTGTGTTTTTCGTTTTTTTTCAAATTTTCGGTACTGTTTTCACTCCAGTTTTCTAACCGTTTGTCGAAACAAGGCGTGTAATATACCGTTGGAAAGCTACGAACGAGGCGCAACTTTCATATGTTGAAATGTTTGTGAGATTCCTTACGGTTTTTAGTTAAATTTGAAAATCGTGCGTCTGACTACGAAGGGCAGCGGCCGTTTTTTCGTGAAATTTTTACAAAACGTTGGTCGAAATGATCCAACTGATACACCGTTGGAAAGATATCGTCGAGACGCTACTTTTTCATATAGAACACTCCCTCTAATTCATTACGGTTTAAGAGCAGTTTTGAAATTACAAAAACGCGGAAACTCTGTTTTTCGCGACAACAAAATCGACGTGGGTACTTCATCCGACTGAAAACCGCACTGCATCGGACGAAAAATCGCACTGCATCAAACGGGTAAGAGAACTGCATGTTTTTCTTTTATTCAAACGTAATTTTTTTCTAGGACGAGAAAGTAGAGTGCACTTCACATCTGGTGTAAATAAACCACAACACTATCAAGAAGTGAACCGCATTACTTTTTTTCGTTTCCTTAACAATTTTTTTGCACTTAGGGGATGAACAACATCACACGGTCAACCGCACTGCTTCAGAATGAAAAGCGCACCGCATCAGACGGGCAAGCGAACTTCATTGTTTTTTTGTTAGACGTACATTTTCTCAAGCGAGGAAGTGGAGTGTGCTTCACATCGGGCATAAGTGAACCACAACACTATTGAGAGCTGAGCCGCATGAGAATACAAAGTGAGCTTCATATTCGATATCGCAACACTACCGAGAGGTGCGCCGCATGGGATTACAAAGTGAGCTTCGCCTCGGGCGTAAGTGGACTGCAAAACTATCGAGAGGCGAGCCACATGACATTACAAAGTGAGCTTCAAAAATTTACATACCAGACACTTTTTTGTTTACCAAGTGAACCACATAGGATTTTACTCTGAAACGCATCTAAGCATCATTTTTTACAACAAATTTGGCCTTGCAATTCTGTTACACATGCTGTACATACAATTCACATAAAAAATTAAGTGAGGATAGCACCACGAGGCCTTCGACGAGACTCTGAAACCAAAAATGCACTGCATTGCACTGCGGTACTGCACCGAACACACAAACTCTAAACTTGTTGGGTTGGATGGATGTGCTGCTGCAAAAATAATCAAAAACTGCACTCAAACTACATTATGTGGTGCGGACGTGATGTAGACTCGCCAGAGAGAGTTTGCTCGGCGGAGGTGAGCTGCACGGGGGCGGCAAGCGAGCTACACGAGGAGAGGCAACTGAGCTGCACAGAGGCTGGCGATGCGGTGAGTGGTCACTGCCTCCTTCTCCAGCACGCCGCCCACTCCCACCCAGCTCCTCCCGGATCCAGGTGAGGGTGCCACCACCACCCTCCTACAGCCTGCATCGATGGTGCACCACCGGACTACACTGCAAACGGCTCGCCAGCGAACTGCACTGCAAGTGCGCCTACCGTAGGGGCACCACCAGGGGGTGCGTTGACCAGCGCCTCCTCAATCTACTGGCAGAGGGAGAAGGAGCTCGCTGGCGAGGGAGAAGAAGCTCGGCCCGCAGCTATTGATGCACTCGATTCCAGTATGGATCGAGATAGGAGCGGTCGGCAAGGCTCCAGGGCGGCGCGGCCGTGGCACGAGAGCCATAGGAGGAGGGGAGGTAGGCCAGGAGAAGTTACTGGCGGCGGCAGCTCGATCTAGGAGCCATGGATCTAGTGTGTGGGAAGGAGGGATTTGCCTGGGGGTGGCTAGATCCGCTGCACGGGCGACCGGATCGGTTCCCTGGGCGTGGCGGCATGGACGCCCATAGTGGTAGCCGAACTGCATTGGGGCAGGACCGAGCTTCACTGGATGACGCCCATGGACCACTGCGGCGCGCTCAAGCAAGTTCGGGGTTGCTGCCGGCGGTGGCTAGGGGAAGAATCTCAATGGGAGTTGGGGCGATACGCAGCTGCATGGGAGGGAGGTGGTGGAGGAACGAGGAGGGGTTCTCACTAGCGACCCTCGAGCTCACCGGCCCCTCCATGGACGCCCCTGACGCGCCCCCATGATGGCTACAAGTGGATCTGGCGTCGGGCAGCCGCGAGAGGACGATGACAGGGCAGATCCGGCAGCTGGCCGACGCAAGGGTAGGTGGGCCGAGGAGGGAGGTGGTTGGAGAGGGTGCGTCGGCGTGGGGAGGGAGCGGGTGCCGCAACGCCGGGAGGGGAGTGGTGTCGCGGCGTGGTGGGTGAGGTGGTGCAGTGGCACCGGGGAGGAGTTGGTGCAGCACCGGGATGGTTGGGTAGGGGGTGGCGGGGGTGGGAGGAAGGAGGTGCGGGGAAGGTGGTGCTCGGGGTTGGGAGCGCCGGCGGGGCATGGCGCCTCGATGGAAGAAGGTGGAAGGGTGATCGGGGGTGTGACGCAGGGAAGAAGGTGGAGGGGGATCGGGGGAGTGACGCAAGGAAGGTGGACAGGGATTTGGGTGTGGTGAGGTGGGTTGAGGGACGAGGGATCGCTAGTGTTAGCAGAATGAGGTTTTTGTTATGAGAATAAGATCTTAAGGGGTGTTATGAGAATAGACCCACCCTATATATATATAAGTGAAGCACATAGAGTATTCTAATAAATCACGATTCATGCGTGTCTCTCTCAAAAGGTGTGTACAGAAAGAATGATTGTGGCAAACTAAAAAGCAAAGACTCAAATCATACAAGATGCTCCACAAAACACATATCATGTGGTGAATAAAAATATAGCCTTAAGTAAAGTTACCGATAGACAAAGACGAAAGAGGGGATGTCTTTCGGGGCATCCTCAAGCTTAGGCTCTTGGTTATCCTTGAATATTACCTTGGGGTGCCTTGGGCATCCCCAAGCTTAGGCTCTTGCCACTCCTTATTCCAGAGTCCATCAAATTCTTACCCAAAACTTGAAAACTTCACAACACAAAACTCAACAGAAAATCTCATAAGCTCCGGTAGTATAAGAAAATAAATCACCACTTTTGGTACTGTTGTGAACTCATTATTTATTCATATTGGTATAATATATACTGTATTCTAACTTTTTCACGGTTCATACCCCCCGATATTAGCCATATATTCATCAAAATAAGCAAACAACACAAAGAAAACAGAATCTGTCAAAAACAGAACAGTCTGTAGCAATCTAGATATTTTGAATATTTCTGTAACTCCAAAATTCTAAAAAATCAGGAAAACCTAAGCAATTTGTTTATTACACTACAAAAAAAGACACATCCGTGACATTTTGAGCCGAAAGAAAAAAATTCTGTCATACATATGATACTTCTATGACGATAGTTGTGACAAAACCCGGTATCATCATAGATGTGGTGGGCTCCTACTTCTATGACAAAAAATCATGACAGAAAATGGGCTTTCATCCTGGGCGGGCCGGAGACACAGCTGCATGACATTCTTTGGGCCGTCCATGACGGAAAAAACCGTTGTAGAAGCGAGGGCGAGGAAAATTTCGGAGAGTTCCCCATTACGGTGGGAGGTCGGGGGCCGAGCGATGCGCGTTTCTCTCGTACACGTACGCGCATGTGTGTGAGGCGTTGTATCTAACTGAACCCGAGCGAGGCGTTGGGCTCTAACTGAACCCGAACGATTGCACTGCAGGCTACGTGTTACTGAACCCGAGCGATCGATCGATGACTGTTAATTGAACCTGATCGAGCGATTCCTTCGCTACTGCTGCTAACTGAAGCCGATCGATGCTGCCTATGGATGAATAGTGAGTGTTGCCGGGGGGGGCTGGATGAACAGTTCCCGGTGGGGGTGGATGAACATGATCCCGTGGTGTTGCCTCTGGATGAACAGGACCCCGATCGATCGAGCCGGTTGGGGCTGGATGAACATGACCCCGTGGAGGGCTGGATGAACAGGACCACCCTGTGGAGGGCAGGATGAACAGTAGACGGTGGAGGGCAGGATGAACAGTAGCCTGTGGAGGGGTGGTTGAACAAGAGCCCGTGGAGAGGGCTGGTTGAACAGTAGCCGGTGGAGTAGCGCGCGGTGGAGGCTAGATGAACAGGAGCCCGTGGATGAACAGTCGCAGGTGGAGGCTGGAGGAGGTCGACGATGGATGAACAGTAGCTCGTGGAGGCTGGAGGGGGTCGACGGTGGAGATGAACAGTATCCCGTGGAGTCCCGTTTTGCGGTACGCCACACCCCTCCCGATGAACAGGACCCCCGTTTCGACCGTACCGCTCCAACACAAGTCAGTTTCATCCGATTTGCGGTACGCCACACCCCTCCCGATCAACAGGACCCCCGTTTTAACCGTAGGAGGTCCGTTTCCTCCGTTTTGCAGTACGTCAAACCCCACCGATGAACAGGATCCCGTTTCGAACGTGGCCGGTCGAACACAAGGCCGTTTCCTCTGTTTTGCGGTATGCCAGGCCTCGTTTCCATCACCTGTTCCGTCCAAGCCCTCCCTATGAACACGACCACACATTCCGTCCCGACCCAGCCGGTTGGCTCCCACACGTTCCATTGCCTCCCCATGAACACGACGCATTCCGTTGCCTCCCCATGAACACGACACATTCCGTTGCCTCGCCATGAACATGACGACGACGCTGTTTCTCTGTTCCGACCCAGCCATGTACACGAGCCCTGGCCATACGTATGCGCGAGTAGGCGTTCGAGACCCCGCCCGTATGTACACATACATGGTCGTATTTTCTTTCTTGCACCCTGGCCGTTGTACGTACATGTACATGCTACGTGCGCGCCTCTACTACGACACTTGCGCGCCTCTACTACGACACGTGCGCGCCTCTACATCGACCAGTATGTACGTACACGTTCGCGACCAGAATGACAACGCTATGTACGCTTCGACCAGGTGGGTCCCGACTGTCAGGCACTTCCTTGCCTGCGAAGATGTAGCTGATGGGTCCCAGCAGTCAGGGGGCGAATCGTTTTTTTGCCCGGACGCACTTCCTTGCGTGCGAAGATGTAGCCGGTGGGTCCCAATAGTCAGGGGGAACGTTTTATTCGCGAAATACAATGGCCCGTCCGGTGGGTCCCAGCTGTCACGTGGAGGAATCATTATTTTCCGCGTAATAAGGAGGCACTTCCTTTCTGCGGCCGTGGACCCAGCTGTCAGCCTCTCCACGTACAGTCCACGTCCGATGGAAGTCGTTCCTTGACCATGTTGACCATGCCGCGCCGAGAGCACCAGGGTGGTGGATGACGGCGAGGCCTAGGAAGGGGACGACACAGAGGCAGGGAAGACTTGGCAGTTGTTTCCCACGCGGAGGGGAGTACGACTGTACGAGGGTTTACTGGTTCGTCTGCCGTCGCCGGAGAATAACAGCAGGTGTGGGTGAGTAGAGGGATGGCTAGGCCAGCGATGGGAGTACGATCAGGCCGTGAGGCCTGCGTGGCAGCACAGCCGGCCACGAGGAGAAGGGAGCAGGCAGTCCCGCCGGCGCTTGTTTGAGCGGCTGGAGCAGGAAGAGCAGAGATTGAAGAAGCACGACGGCTGTTGGATGGACATCCAACAGTCAGTGCTTATGCGTCAACCTTTTTTAGGAAAGCCTCAAATCTGTGGAAAACAACATACAACCCATCTGCCATTATTTTTAATAATTTACAACCCATTTGCTAATTCTTAAGGTTTTTTTGGAGCCCATATTCTTTTTGTTAGCATTACAGCCCATATTGTGGCAACGGTTAAAAAATTATATGAAAATTTTCATATTTCGGTGCGGTCCGAACTGTTTTTAATCTCGAAATTTCGACTCATATTCAAACTGATTTTAAAAATAAATGTATATCAATATAAAATCCAATAGATTCTCCACGCATAAAAATTAATGTAATTTAAAATCTTGAATGAAAAAAAGATATTTGAAACTAATTGCCGGTTTGATGTGTTTTAAAAATGTACAACCCATTTCTCATTACTGATGGGCCATTTTCTTGGCCAGCCGAATGAAAGCTCTCCTCGTCTTGAAAGATTTGCAGCCCAACAGGCCTGACAAAGCAACTTACTTGGCAAATCACAAAAAAACTGGGCTGTGGTCGTGGACCCAGCTATCAGCCTCTCCACGTACAGTACTCTTCTAATGGAAGTCGTTCCTTGACCACGTTGACCACGCCGCGCGGAGAGCACCACGGCGGTGGATGACGGCGAGGCCTAGGAAGGGGACGATGCGGCAGTGGAAGCCCGCGCGGAGAGGACTACGAGGGTTCACTGCTTCAGCTGCGGTGTGAGGCTGCCATCGCCGCAGGGCCTGGCCAGCAGTGGGAATAGTAGGGGGCTGTGAGGCCTCTGCGGCAGCACAGCCGGCCACGGGAGGCAGGAGCATGCGGCATGACCGGTGCTGCTTTGGGTGGCTGGAGCAAAAAGACCAGAGGTTGAAGAAGCACTACGGCCGTTGGATGGACATCGTACGGTCACTGGAGCTAGAATCGTTCATATTGACTAAGTTGACAGAGCCCTTCGTCCCCGTCAACTTAGTAGGCCCACAAGTCAGCCTCCCAGCAAGGTGGGTCCCAGCTAGCCAGGGGAATATTCATTTTTTTGTGCGTAATAAGGAGGCACTTCTGGTGGGTCCGAGTTGACAGCGGGGGGAACATTTTTTTCGCGAAATACGGTGGCCCATCCGGTGGGTCCCAGCAGTCAGGGGGAAACGATTTTTTTTGCAAAATACTGGTGGCCCGTCCGGTGGGTCCCTGCTGTCAGGTGGAGGAATCATTATTTTCCATGTAATAAGGAGGCACTTCCTTGCTACCGCCGTGGACCCAGCTGTCAGCCGCTCCACGTACTGTCCACGTCCGATGGAAATCGTTCCTTGACCACGTTGACCAAGCCGCGCCGAGAGCACCAGGACGGTGGACGACAGCGAGGCCTAGGAAGGGGACGACGCGGAGCCGGTGAAGACGCGGCAGTGGATGCCCACGCGGAGAGGAGTATGAGGGTTCACTCGTTCGGCTGCGGTGTGAGGCTGCCGTCGCCGCATAGCCTGGCCAGCGGTGGGAATAGTTGGGGGCGGTGAGGCCTCCGCGGCAGCACAGCCGACCACGGGAGGCAGGAGCAGGCGACACGACCGGCTGCTTTGGGCGGTTGGAGCAAGAAGACCAGAGGTTGAAGAAGCACTACGGCCATTGGATGGACATCATACGGTCACTGCAGCTAGAATCGTTTATATTGGCTAAGTTGACAAAGCCCTTGGTACGTCAACTTAGTAGGCCCACAGGTCAGCTTCCAAAACGGTGCGCCCCAAATGTCAGGGGGAGGAATCATTTTTTGGGCGGGTGAAGCTAGAATATCCGAGATTGAAGAAGAAGCACGGCATCCGTTGGATGGACATCCAACGACCATTGCTGCTAGAACCGTGTGTTGACTATAAGTTGACAAAGCCTTGCATACGCGTTAACTATGTTTTTTTAGGGACGCGTCAACTTAGTAAGGCCAGAAGTGTGTGGCAGAGAACTTATAGCCCATTTGAGATTTGTAAGAATGTGTAGCCCATTTTTGAATTCTAATGGAATTTACTACAACCCATTTACAGTTTGTTAAAAAGTACAGCCCATTTCAACCAACCGTTCAAAACAGAATTTAATAAAATTTCCCACATTTTGATGGGATCCGAAATATTTTATCCCAAAATTTCTAGTCAGATTAAATAAAATTTCAATATAAATTTATATTACGTAAAAATCCAACGAAACATTGCGCTCGCAACAATTAATGAAATTAAAATTTTCAATATCCAAAAATAATATTTTATAAAGTAATCACGTGTTTGGTGCATTTTTTATAGTTACTGTCCAGTTTTTATAATTACATCCCATTTATTATTTATTAAAGCCTATTTTCTTGTTAAGTCTAATGCATCCCTCCTAGGAAAGATTTGCAGCCCAGTGGGGCGGAGAATAACAACTTGACCTTGCCTGGGTATTCCGAAAAAAAAGTATAGCTGGGCTAGCCATTTTCAGCTTGAAAAAAATTAATATCTGGGCTGGATATCTGGCCTGGGTTAGACGGGTCACAGCCCGCCCAGTTAATACCTGCAGCAATGTTTTCTTTGTTGTTCAGAGGAGAAAAATTAATATCTGGGCTAAACATCGAAAAACTCTGCAGTGCTCACACCTCAAAAACACAAATACTGCTCGAGCTGCTTGGTCCCAGCTGTCGGCCGCTTCTTGTCCAATTCTCTCATTTATTGACTACTACATAGGTTGACAATTGTGTGGGACCGTGATGTCAGGAAACCAGGGGGAAGCAAAATAAATTACTCCACCGAGCGCTTCCACCTCTGCCTTGTTGTCTCCCGTGGAAACCCCTTTCCTTTCTTTTTTTTGCTCGGGAAAGGACCAATGCATGCAGCACGTCCATGCGCTTATTAGGCAAGAAATAAAAGCGTTTTGCATGCTATGAATTACGATGGCCTGCATGGGTAGCTAATAAGGCATCCTCTTAACTGCTATGATTAAATGTTGTGTTTAGAAGAAAGAAATATTCTTCTTTTCCACCAATCTGCTTGCACCTAGGTCGTGATGCACCTTCTAATACGACTTATTCACCTAGACGGAGGGAGTATATATATATACATATATATATATATATATATATATATATATATAAAATAAGGAGGCACTTGCGTACGTGAGGCTATGGACCTGGTGGGTCCCCATTATCATCCTCTCCAAGTAAAGTCATCTCCTCGCCCACGCGCGCTTTCCGCCCGAAACAGTCGGCGCCGCCCGCCCCGCTTCCCGGTGCAGGCGATTGTTCCGCCTTCAAACGACACAAGTGTCGTCCGCCCGTCCATCTGCCGCCCACATTAATGATACGCGGTTGCCGAGGCGGCTACTCCGGCGCCACACGTCTGTCCCTCCGCCCGCCCACCATTGCTATATAAACTGCTGCGCCGGCCATTGCCGCAGTCATCCGCATCCGTTCCTTTTCTCCTGTCCACACCACTACTGCCCACCATGGCTTCCTCGCGCTCCAGTGCTCTTCGGGACGGGCAAACGACGGACCACAAGGAGATGGCAGCCATTGCTACCGACCGGCTGGCCGACCGGCAGCTGGAGGACGACGACATCCCAATAGAGAATATGGTAGTCGACGATTCGGCGCCAACCCCCTCCTCTGCGCCATCCTCGCCAGTGCATTGCACCATGACCATTGGCGAGGCCCATGCCCAATATATGGACAATGTGAGGCAGATGCGTCAGGAGCAGTTCCGGGAGGCGCAGGCCGACGCCGCCTACAACCACCATCTCCTCCAGGAGCACCTGTAGGCGGAGGAGCAGATCGCCGCGGAGCGGGCGGAGCAGGAGGCGCTGCTCGACTCATACCACTCCGCCCGCAAGGGCCGCCTCGAGCACTGGCGGTACCACATGCAGGTGGCAGATGCTGCGGCTGCCTACAAAGAGGCTAGCAAAGAGGGCGATGAAGCGGGCGAGGTGCTGTTTGGCGAGACCGAGGACGAGGCAGAGGACAATGCCGGCTCTGACGAGTCCCCGCTCCGCTGGCGTCGATGAGGCCCTGCTCCGCTGAGGCCCCGTGGCGTCAACAATGAGGCAGAGGACACCGCTGGCTCAGCTGAGGCCCTGCCCCGCCAACAACGAGGTAGAGGACATCGCCGGCTCAGCCGAGGCCCCACCCTGCCGGCATCGCGGGGGAGGATTTTCACCGCTCCGCTGAGGCGCCGCCCGCCGGCAACGAGACAGAGGACATCGCCGGCTCCATCGAGGCCCCGCCCCGCTGGCAACGAGGCCGCGCCACACAGAAAACGAGAAAGAGTAGAACACGGTAGGTCGCCGCCGCTCAGGTCCAAGTAAGGCCACCGCTGCTACCCTCCTGTTGAAGCCAAGCTAGGCGGGTTGACCATTGACGGCCGGTTAGCTTCTTGGCGGCGACATGGAGCCGGGGAGTTCTGCTGGAGAATAACGCTGCTTCTACTTAACTGTTGGTGCAGTTTGCTGACTGACACGTGGGCCCAACAGGCCACATGTCAGTTACGCACCTGCATCTGCAGTTAAGTCAGTGAAGCTTCTGTTCGGCTCAGCGGGACATAGGTGGGTAGCTTCGGTTAATTAATTATACCTCCAGCGCACCCCTTTTTAGTTGAAGAATGTATGTAGTGTAATGAAATTTGGCATGTTTATATGAAATACGACCGTGTATGAATGAATTTATTTCGATTAGTTCAAATTCCTGTATCACTGGCATTGGATGAACATGCAAAACAATACGTACTAGCATTATTCCCAGGGTGATCACCTCATTTGCAGCAGTTTCACATGTACTCCCTCCGGTCCTTTCTAGTCTGCATACAAGTTTTGTCTGCAGTCAAAGTATCTCTACTTTGACCAATCTTATACAAAAAAGTATGCACTTTCACAACGTGCAAAGTAAAAAGGAACAGAAGGAGTACAAAGAGTTTGAGCAGTTTTTTAGCGTTTTTGTATGTTGCAATCAAACACACAGGCCTGGCAATTCATAGAGAACATTCAAAACAATTGATGATTATGCATCTCAGCGACTCACATGTGAGAGGCAATATTTACTTCACAACTAAAGAATAAAGAAAAAAATTGATCGACGCTGCTGACAGCAAAGGGCGTCCCATTCGAAAATATCAAACGCATGTCTAGCTAAAATCAATGAGCAAAATTTGACAAGGTTGTCCCATTCCAAAATATCAAATGCCTACGATTGTGGAATGGGCAGGGTTTGCCATCAGTTCAGACATTGACATGGCACCTCGTGCTAAATAAACCATCTGTTCTTTTTATGCAGTTCCACCAAAATCAACCAAATTCGCGCGTAGCTTGCATGATTTCGCCCTTATATGTTGCAACGCCTTGAACTTATCGACACCTCCTTTCTTGTGGTGGAAATGAATGATCCGCTGTATTCATGAACATTTTGTGCAGTTCCCATTGAAATCAAGCTGAGCACCCCTGTTTGCACAAATACAAAAAAGTGATTAGTATAGAGCAAACTGTACTATGAATTGACAGTTTCAACATGCACATACATGGTCCATGTAGAGCACACTTTCAGAAAAATGGAACTCACCAGAAAGAATCCTAGAACAACATTGTACTCGCGCATCACAACAAAAAAATGGAGATTTTGTCAGTCCTTCTAAGCTGAAGTTAGTTTGGTCTTGTTGGGAGTAATGTAACCATCCTTCAACTGCTCCTTCTGATGGTAAGATAGACAGGGCTTCTTCATCCCGGCATAATCGGAACTAGTCACTTCACGTACTTCATATTCTTCTTCAGAGGAAGATGATCCTATTGTGCAAAGACAAGAGGACTAATAAATGCTAGCATCACTGTTTGCTCAAAAAAAGGAAAGGAAATATTTAAAACAGCACAGATGAAGCACTTCTCAAGGACAATACCACTTTTTCATGACAGTATCTAAACAGTAGCACAACACCAATAGAGATGACAAAGCTCAATCATATGGATGAAATCAGTGGGCGAGTACCAACCTTTGTCAAGAGGCTTATTGTGTGGAGCATACAGATGAAGCAATTCTCCGGAACCATCTGTTGCTATCTACGGTGGTGGCCATGCTTACTATATACTCCTCGATTAGTTTAATGGTTCCAACATCTTCTTGTGCAGTTCCACTAAAATATATGGTAACTTTAAAGAATATCCCTGTTTGCACAAGTAGAGATAATTACATATTACATTAAGAGTGGCATCAAATCAGTGGCAAAACAATTGCTCATTCCAGCCATAGCAATAAATTAAGATGCAAAACTATATCATTACTTCTGTCATCACAGTTCCAGTGCTTCATTACAGCACCGGGAGTTGATTTTTGTTTTTGTTCCCCTTGTTCTTCCCCTTCATCACTTGCTTCAATAACAAACAAGCTTCGCCTTCAATGTAAGATTTGGCATGTCAATTAGGGAGCACAAGTATAGTACTAAACTTAATTTTCTGATGAAAGTGGCAAAATACAGGCCAGCAGTTGTGAAATATCCTTATCTTACCTCAATTGGATATTACGGTGCACATACAGATTGGAAGTCTTGTCTCCATTTGTGCAGTTCACTAAAATCAAGCAACATTATCGTACAAGTAGCACAACATATGAATGCACACTGCAGAATCATGTGAAAGAAGTCTAGTACCGACCTCTCATGATGCGGAATTCAAACAACTCACAAGAAGAAGATCTGAACCAAATTCGCCTTAACGGATAGGAAGTAAGATATCCTCTTGTGAAGTTCCACTAAGATCAAGCAATCAAGCAACGTTGTCGGTGTGACATTTTGGTTGAACTGCACAAAACACTCTTAAAACAAAAAGTGCTTTGTGCTGTGCAACAAAAGGTCACAATGGCAACGAGGTGAAGCAGATAACCCTGTTTACACAGAGGTGAAAAGGAAACAATTAGTGGTCAATAACGGTGGATGACACAGAAGCCAACAAAAAGAAGCATCTACCTTATCTAAATGGGAAATAAAGCAAGACAATAGCATTTCTCAAACGGTGGCATTGATTAATATTAACATAGAGATTATATTAACAATAAAATTCGTTAAACATGTAATTTTCTTTTAACTGTGGCATTGCATCAATTTTCCAGCGACATTATTAGAGGGTGTTTGTTTACAGGGACATTTTGGTGTAGGGACTAAAAAAACTCCGTGTCAGTCCCATCTAAACCAAAGAGGAGGGACTTTCAGGGACTAAAAGTGGGCATTTTGGACTAAAGAAAGAAGACCCCGAGGGAGTCTTTTTGGGACTTTTTCCAACAGTTGCCCTTGCCACGCATCACACCTTGTCTCTATTAGTTCATTACTAGGGGTAACATGGTCTTTTAGCATGTCATTTAATAACCTCTAGTCCATGTTTAGTCCTTGGAACCCAGCAGGTAGGGACTAGGGAGTTTTTAACCAAACATGGCCTTATATTAACAACAGCTAATGAGTTGCACGGGACAGTGGACGCACCAACACCATGTGCATCTACTGATGTACTGTGGTCATGCACAGTCTATTGCAACAAAGAACAAACAACCAAGGAGCATATTTGTGTTGGTCCCAGTTTTGTTATCTTTAGACGCCTTTCCCTATGTGAGCGCAACAAATCTAGTCCTACTCAAACTCTACAGCCTTGTCCCTTCCTTTCCTTTTTGAACTAGTACTTTCGCCCCTTCCTTTCCTCTTTGAACCACGTCCTAGATTTATGCGATACAACTTTCCCCTATTCCTTTCCTCTTTGAACCATGTCCTAGATTAATGTTATACAACTTTCCCCCTTCATTTCCTCTTTGAACAACGTCCAAGATTCATGCTATATACAACTTTTCCCACTACTTCCCACACTCCTTTCCTCTTTGAACCACGTCCTAGATTCATGGTATACATGCAGCTAGAGTAATGCATGTGGAGTAAGTAAATTATACCTTAAGGTTCTTGGGGCATGGTTCGGTGGGCGACGGGAAGGCGGCGAAGAAGAAGGGGTCGGAGGCCCTCCCGCACCGCCGCTGGGTGGAAAGTGAATAGCTGCGCCGTTAGTCCCTCATTGACGGCGATAGCGTTAAGCCTCCTTCCCTTCCCGGCAGACGGTCCTGCCGGCTCTTTGAGTAGCAGTGAGGGTAGAGAGAGGCCAACGAAGTCTTGTTTAGATCTGGAGAGAGCGAGAGAGTGTGAAGAGAGCAACTACAAGCGCTGAGGCTCATATATACTAGAGAGATAGTGTGAAGCGTGCAAACCCTAGAAAACATTTTGACCAGTCAAAGAATCCTCCTGGCACAGATTATGCTCAAGTGTAGTTATCGAACCCGAGACCTCAAGTTTGATGAGCGAACAGGCTAACCAGCTACACAACCCTCCCGTTATGTTCAACGAGAGGGAAATAACCTTTTATACATTCCTGCATTCGTGTGACAAGCATGCCGTGTTTTTTTTGTGTGTGTGGGAGTCATTGGGATTTCAATCATAATCGTGTCATGTGGCTTTGGTGGTAAGACTATCCACAGTGGTGCAGAAATAATGCAGCCTTAGTCACCTTACCTCTCTCCACATAGTACGTTGGGTCCCGCCAGTCAGAGGGTGAAACAAACAAATTAATAAGAAAAATTAAAAGCGCCAGCGGTGTATCTTACCTCACACATCTCGCTACTGCTCGGGAACACTATCCAATTGATCCATCTGTTCGCTCATGTACTATTTTAAGTGAATCCTTATTATAACATGCACACAAATTTTGGGCACTTGTATTCGACTTAAGTCAGTGTGCCATCGTATCTCGTATACTTACTACTCCCTCCGTCTAGGTGTAATAAGTCACGTTAGAAGGTGCAATGGGACCAAGGTGCGTGTGTGTGTGTGTGTGTTTAACACCATGTGTGTGTTAGAGAGAGCGATAGATCGACCTACTCCTACAAAGAGATGTTGTGTAGTGTACGATTTTAGCTGCGAGAGTTGGTGCATCCTCTCGTTTCCGGGCATGTCTGGTAGGGACATGCGGACAGCTGCCATGCCCGCTCCTGACCAGCCTGGCCCACCCAAAGCCCCTCCATCGCCCGCGCGCGCTTCCTGCCCGAAACAGTCAGCGCCGCTCCAAAGCATCGGTGCCGCATTCATGCCCGGGCAGAGCGGACGCGACCTCTCACTGGCGTAAGAGTGATGGTTGCTTCGTCCGTCCAACTTACTGCTGGGTCTATGTGATTTGTCGGCTCATTGGTCTATGCAAAGAAGTAGAGAAATATCCACAAGGAGTGATGTGGGCAGCTGGAGCAGTGGTGCAAGCCGGCTGTAAAGGGAGTTGTACCTGAGGGACGTAGCTCAACCTTGAGGAGGGCGGCGGGAGGCGGCAACTGCCCACGTCGCGACAGTGAGCAAGGGACGAAGGCAACCTCACCGGCTTTGTGAGCGAGAACGGCGGGGACCCCTGATCGGGACGTGCCGACAGTGGGTTTTCGCCATCGGGGACGGCCACCGCATCTACACTAAGCATCCACCCCTTCCCCAAGCGGACGTGATCCACCGGGATGTTAGAGATGTGGCCACAGTCGTTTTGTGCGAGAGAGTGTGAAGAGAGCAACCCCAGCAAGCAACCGTGTAGGCTGGCCCATCCTGACTATGTATAGTGGAGCGGTTTCCTTTTCTCTCCATATGAACCTATCATATTGCGTACGTGCCACTGAAGAAAAAAAACTTTATTTATAAATGACGCGACACCTACTACTTGTTCTCCTATAACCTTGTGCTTGGCATCTCCAAAATATTAACCTTGCGATTGGCTCTTCGCCTCTTCGGGAAGTCGAGCAATAATGGTAGTACAGTATATATCGTTCTGGCTATATGAGACCGAATGAATTGCTACACGTCCACCACGTGGGCGAGGGTCGAGGGGCGAGGGAGAGTGCTACATACAAAGCAAAATGAGTGAATCTACACTCTGAAATACGTCTATATACATCAGTGTTTGGAGTATGTACTAGTAGTTCATATTGAAATCTACTAAAGGACATATATATTCCAAACAATATGATATAATCTCTATAACCAAGGTAATAGGGACGAGGAGTAAACGGAGGGAGTAGTAAATTTTTCTCCTCGTCCTGCGAGCCACCGCGTGCATGGGCGAGGGAGTGGGCGTAAGGCGTAGTAAGCAAGCTTCACCTCATCCTGCGAGCCACCGCGCCCGTGGGCGGGGGAGACAGCGTACTAAGCAAGCTTCTCCTCGTTCTGCGAGTTGAAGGGACACATCAAAAGTACTCCAGTGTATAGAGCCTTGCCTCTAAGGTAGGCCCCACATGGTTTGCCTCTTTTTTAACATAACACGTCAAGTCGCAATTTGTTTGTTCACCCATGGTAGACGACCCTCCCTCCACCAAGTGGACAACCAGTACACGTGCCAAATTACCACGTGGGCTGCCTTTTTCGTACATAAATGAGCTCCACCGTGTACCCGCGCGGGTGTGGTTGGGAAAGAGACAGGAGTATGTGCGTCGTGCATGCACCTCTTCTCTTCGTGCACGTCCCCCACCTATGTGGGTGTGTGAAAAAGATACAAACCGCGTTCGTGAGTGTTTTTTGTTTTGGGTGGGGGTGGGGTGGGGGGTTGATTTCGTGAATTATTTGTGGGAATATGTGTTGATGACATCTCAAACAAAATTTTGCATGCAATGTGTGTGAAATGGAGGCCTATCCATATCATACATAGAGGGTCGGGCAATCCACAAGAAGAGAGGGAGGGGTCATAGCTATTGATAGAGTCGAAGAGAGGATCGAGTGGGTGGGTGCGAGATCGATGAAGAGAGCCATCGAAATTGTGTGTGTGTGTGTGTACAAGTCAAAGATATAGGGCGACTGGCCTACCGGAACGTTAGAGGGCACACGTCAAGTTTGTGTGTGGCAGGGAGACATGACTAGAGCGCTCGATGTATCGGTGTGTGTGGGGGAGGGGGTGGTGGGAGGGGTAGGCAGAGGCCTAACTATAGAGGTAGAACGACTCGTATATGTGTTGAGAAGGAGAGACCCAGCTATGTCTTGAGGGAGATCGGTCGACATCCATACATAACTGAAGGACGGGAAATATGATGGGAGAGAGAGAGAGGGAGGGAGAGGGAGGGAGAGGGGTAGAGTGCTGGATGGGTGATGGAGTTGCTTCTCGAAGATGGTGGGAGAGGCCTACTAGACAAACTGAGGGTGGAACTGCAATGTTATCAATAAGAGTGGGGATGTGTTTCTGTGTGTGCCTGTGCGTGATAGATCTGTTGGGATGCATCCATGGATGATGAAGGAGAACCATGTGTTTGGTAAGCAAACCTAACTAGATCGGTAGATCAATTGTTGTTTGTCGGAGGAAGGGAGAGACACAACTAATGAGGTAGATCGATTGACGTGTGGGTACAAACGAGTTATAAGGACCTAGCTAGCTATATGTATAGCGAGAGATCGGTCGGTGTATGTCCATTTGTTAGAGGCAAATAAGGCCCAGCGAGACGGATAGACAGAGAGAATGGAGCTAGGAGGTGGTGCGAGAGGCCCAACTACTAGCTAGATAGGGGGAGGAGTGTGCGGTTGTGAGAGCGATGAAAAGAGGGGCGAGAGTTTACACGTGTGTCTGACCGTATGAGAGACACGAGGCAAGGACACATAAAGGAGGAGATTGAAGGTGTGTTTGTATGTTGTAGGCAAGCATCGCTGGAGAGGTTTATCGATCGGTGTGTGTCGGAAAGGAGTTGTGTAGACTCTGGGAGAACAACCTAAAGAAAAAATTGAATGTGCCCGGTCGATAGAATGCCGAGGGAGGGGGAGGGCGAGGAGGGCGTGTGCATGCACGAGAGAAAGTTAGTGGTAGCTACAAAGGTTAGAGGATTGTGTGGGTGTAAGAGACTAACAAAGATCATAATTTGATATGAAAGCAGATTCATATATTTGAACAGGAGATCATAGTGTTTTAAACATTGCATGCATGAATATCACGGTGATACACGTGCTGTGCACATGTTATACCATAATGTGATAATGCATGGCATTTGCAACTCACAGCTAAATGCCGAACAATCTAAACCATACTATACATCAAACAATCTCACATTTTATTTGAATTTGTGATAATGTGTGGCGTTTGTAGCTTACAACTAAATATCGAACAATCTAAACAATACTATATATCGAACATTCTCACATTTTATTTGAATTTGTGGTAATGTGTGGTGTTTGCAACTCACATCTAAATACTTGTAGGCGTAGGGGGCAGAGCACCATACATAATGTGATAAACACATTATACATATGAGACATGGTTTAGATTATGAAGATCTAGCTAGAGCTAGAAATGTAATGTGATTTGAAATCAAAATAAAGTGGATTCAAAAAATCTAGTTCGAGTTCATATAGTACACATAGTTCATATGTAACTGGAGACTAATCCTGTGGTGTGCTGTGAAGATAATGCACAAACGATGGTTTAACTTGACAATAATGATGATTGTAGATCTTACTAAAATAGAGAAACGAATTCAAATGCTTTGACTTCACAACAATCATTACTATAGATCTTATTGAAATAGAGAAACGAATTCAAATTTAGTTCATATTGAAGTGGTAGTATATACGTTTGGAATGCACTAAAACGTTCATTTGAGTACTAGGTTGCATGCATTATACACGTAGCGAAATATTTTAATTGAACATAACATGAATTCAAAGTTTTGAATGACATTTGTAGGGCGCATTGATTTGGTACAGTACACGTTAGGCTTGTCTGGAAATTTCAACCCGCGCCTTGTTAGCCCGAAATACTTAAGATTATCTTTGTCTTGTTGTGCTCCGACAACTCCCTCCATCTCAACCCGTACCTTGCTATTCCGAAATTACAACGCGCGCGAAAACTCCCATCTCCTATGAAATCCCGACACGCGAAAGGCCCGTGGTACCCCTGAACCGAAAGAACCGCCTCAAATCGGTGGGGGTACTTTCGTAACTTACCCCACATTTCGGACAAGTGCGTCTCTAAGCCATGGTTCCCCACTGCCATCCCATCCGCCCACCCATTCATACACCGAGGCCGCAAAAGCCACGACGAAACCCCACACCCTGCTCCGTCCACCACCCAGCCAGAGCCTCTTCCCCGATGACGTCGTCCACAACAACACCTCGACGTCCCTCATCCACCGTACCAGATGAGGATCCGTCGTCGATCTCATCGTCCCACCGGTTCAGCCACCCCGTCCTCCACCTCCAAGGAGCTGCCCCGATGTTCCCCTCGTCTTTCGTGCCACCTCCATTCCCACACCGCCGTCTTCACCTGCACCACCGGAAGAGCATCATCAACACCGTTTCCTCGGATGAAGTTGTGGCCTAATCGGCGCCACCAAAGAGGTTGTACACTAATCGCCGCATTTTCTTCTTGATTCGATCTCATGGTGCTACCGGCGCTTGGTCCCGAGCCGACACGGCGCGGCTCCATCCATGGCGGCGTCGCCGGCCACTTCCTCCATGGTGTCGCTCCCTCGGCGGCGACGTCCACATCAGTAGGACCTGCTGCTGCTTTAGCTCTCGCTCGCGCTGCTGCTCTGCTCTTGCTCTCGGTCCCCTGCCTGGTTTTCTCTTGCTATTGCTCTTGCTCGCGCTGCTGCTCTCGCTCTTGCTTGCGATGCTGCTCCGATTTAGCTACACTTCACTCCGATGTCGCCGGGGTGAAGGAAGAACCAGCCGAAGCGGGAAGGGGGGCTCGCCGGAGAGGTACCCCACTATCTATCTTAGGGTTCAGGATGGGGGCGGTGGTCGCCGGCGGTGGCGGGGCGGTGGCGTGGGGATCGCTGGAGAAAAAACTCGTCATAGGGGGGGGGGGCTAGAGGGATGGCCGGGGTGGCGGTGGACCGGCGGTGGGGAGTGTTTTCAGGGCGGGCGGGGCGGCGCACTGCCGGCCGCGGGCGGCGGGGGGCTGCTGTTTGGCCGGCTCACGGGGATGGAGGTTGAAGATGAATCGCAGGCCCTTGATTTCGTATCCAACGGCTGCAAAATCGACTAACCAGAGATGAAAAAATCAGTCGACCGACATGTAGCCTCACCTTGCTAGTGCATTCAGTTTCGACAGGAAAATTCAGTTTCGGCAGTTAAGTTCAGTTTCGACAGTTAAGTTCAGTTTCGACAGTTAAATTCAGTTTCGACAGTTAACTTCAAAGACGAGCGGCTGATGTATTTTACATCTAGCACTTTGTGTTTATGTATTTTACGTCATGTATTGGAGATGCTATTAGAATTCAACTCAGGTTAACGTTGTTTGTTGTCTCTCTTGTCCTGCTTCAGCCTCGGCGTCGTACAACTCACCGGAGCTGCTCCAACGACGAAACCCTCCATCACAGCGGAGCAGTACCTCGGGCTCCATCTCCAGACACCTAAGATCTTCTTCCCCTCCTCCGACAGCCAAGTCAGCCAGAGCATCCTTTTTACTCTACATGTTGAGAGTAATCATGCTGAGATCGACATGGCTTCGCCAAAGAGGTTGTACACTTGTTGCATCTCTTTTTTACTCTACATGTTATATATATTGTCCACTGAGCACACGAATTTATTCCTTTAGTGTCTCCTTGAAAGAAAAAACGTAGGAATTTTAATTTTCACTTGTCCTCCTTTTCAAATTCATGAAGCACAAGACTAAGAGATAGTAGCATAATAGCATTATAACCGTACATTTTCTTGTGGTTTGACTTAATCTCACCATGCTTCTTTGCATCCTGTGATCTTCCAATTGTTGTGAATCAAACACCCAAATTGGCAGAAATCCTGTGTTTTTAAATTCTCTGTTTTGCACGTGCATTCCTATCCTATTCCTGTCTATTTCCTATCCCTGCATTGTTGGAATCCTCCAATTCAAACGAGCCCTTACAGAATTACTTCTCTTACAGATAATTGTCAAAGAAAACCTTGCGTGGTTTGTCCTGCTCCTACTGCGTCGTCGTCCACCACAGCTCAGCTGCTCCAACGACAGAAGGGTCCAGCACAGCAGGGATCCGGCCTCCAGACTGTCTTTTGCCGCCTCAGATCTTCTTCCCCGCCGCTGGTAGCCATGAAAACTGCAGTACCATCATCAACCGAGCAGATGACCTCGAGGACTACACGGGTCCGCAAGAGTGGTCGCACTCTTTCGTGTCTGCTTATGTTATGCATCGCGTAATATTACATGCTACTTTATCTTCCTGTTCACCGATTAGACTCTGAGTCAGTTCCAAACTAATAGTCAAACTTGAGTTTTTAAATGGTTGTGGGGTACATGTCGGGGCTGCTATCAATATTATCTATCTACTATCTGGTTAATCTCCGGTGTCTACTATGAGTTTCATGTTGGGTGGGAAACAAACAGTAAAGAAGCCATTATCTGTATTTTTTAACTGAAGCCATTATCTGCCTGCTATTATTGGTTTTGGGTCTATCCACAGGTTGCTACCATCACTCTGGATTTCTGCATGCACTCCTTACATAACCTCACTATGTTTTATTCCTATGCATGACAGTTATTGTAAACAATGCAACTGAACATGTAGAGCAAAAGAGACGAGCCTTGCGTGGCAATAAAATTTCATGCAGACGTCACTCCATGGTAGGCGCAAAGGCAGCCCCCCTCAATGCATTTCGGATTGTAATCGAGAGGAAGATATCTGTTCTGAGGGGGATTCAGAAGGAGAAGAGAACTCCTATTTACCCCCTGAGGTATTCGCTCTAACTTGGCATGCTGATGTTGGTTATATCATGCATATGGTGTCTTGCATTGCTTACTTTATACATCAAATATGTCATCTGCTTAGTTTAGACATCCTTCATGTGAATGCCATCTGTTTAGTTTATTCATCGTTTATGTGAATTATGCAACGCCATCTTGTTTAGCCAGACATCATATATGTGAATTTTGCAATGTCATCCTGCTTAGCCAGTCATCTTATATGTAAATTATATTAGGCCAGCCTTTTTTTCGTTACATATTACATTTGTCAACAATGTTATTACATTCAACTGCTCTTCGTGTGCATCAACCATTTGACACGGTGATGGCAAATTCTAGAGTGAAAACAAGGTCTTCAGAGCAGACTATGCTATCTGCCGAAGCGCATATCTCGCTGGTTACGGATAGCTCCTTAGAGGAGGATTCAGAGACAGATGACCAGTCCTATTCCCCCCCTCCCGAGGTGTATGCTCTAACTTGGCAGGGTTATGTTGCTCATATCGTGCGTATGGTGTCTCGCATTGCTATGTCATTTGATTTGTTTAGACATGCTTTGTGTGAATGCCACCTGTTCAGTGTCTAATTACCATATATGTGAATTGTGCATTGCCATCTTGTTGCAAGACATTATATATGTGAATTATACATGATATCTTGTTGCAAAGGCATTATATATGTGAATTATGCAATGCCATGCTGTTTAGCCAATCATCATGTATGTGAATTATATCATGCTATCATTTTTTTGTATTACATGTTCCATTTGTCGACAACGTTTGTATATTCAACTACTCTTCCTGTGCATCAGCCATTTGAAGCGGTGATGGAAGTATCTAGAGTGAAAACAAGGTATTCAGAGCATACAATGCTACCTGCTGAAGCAGACATCCTGCTGGTTACAGAGAGCTCCTCAGAGGAGGATTCAGAGACTGATGACCAGTCCTATTTTCCCCTGAGGTCTATGCTCAAACTTGGCAGGGTTATATTACCCATGTCATGCATGTTGTCTTGCATTGCTTAGTTTTTACATCATATATGGATTGCCATCTGCTTACTTGCTTACTATATAAATCATATATTTGAATTGTATCATGCCATCATGTTTACATAGTACATACACATCATCTATCTGAATTATGGCATGGCAACCCATTTAATAAAGACATCATATAGTTATATCATCTCATCCTGTTTAGTGTTTACAGTCATCATATTTTGAATTATGGCATTCTATCCGTGAATGTATGTGAATTATGGCATGCCAACCTATTTAATAAACACATTATATAGTTATGTCATGTCATCCTGTTTACATAGTCTCATATTTTGAACTATGTCTTTCCATATTTTTTAGTTAGCCATCATAATGTGAAATTGTGTCATGCTATCCTGTTTAGTTAGCCATCGTATATGTGAAATTGTGTCATGCTATCCTGTTTAGTTAGACAACATAAATATGAATTATTTCATGCCCTCTTTTATTCCCCACTATCCATTGCACCTGTCTATCATACAATGTCTATACTTTCAATTACTTTTCTTGTTTATCAGCCATTTGAATTGGAGAGCGTGATGGCAGTATCTAAGGGAGTAACAACACGGTCTTCAGAAAAGATAGTGCTACCAGTTGATGCAGATAGAACCACGGTTGTACTTGCCCAAGGACCAGATCCACCACAAATAACCCAGACTCCCGCAGATTGTACCCCTACCCAGTTGGACAGAGAACTAGCTACACCCCTTCTAACCCCAACCCCGGCAGATAGTAACCCAGTTCTAGTTGACACAACACCGTCTCCACCACAGAGCACCCAAACACGAGCAGTTAGTAAGGGAACTGTAGTGCCCAAAGCACGAGGACCACCACTCCGAATCCCAAGTCAACGCTTAAAGGAGAAGAAGATTTGTTCTCAGGTCAGGTTCTGTAGCTATGGTTCATACTCCTTTGCTCTTGCATGACTGTATTTACTCATACCAACTATTTTCAAATTTGAAGGATGGAATTGAAACTCCAATGGTGCAACAGGTATGTTTTAAACCTGTTTCTTTAACTGGTTTGCTGTTGTAACCTGCTCTATGTTGATTTCAGTTTCAATTGAATAAACAGTTATGTTCTCATGTCAATCACATTACAAGTGTTGTTATTGCTCTATAGTTACCCACACTTATATTCTGTCTATTCTGCTTTGTCTTGAACAAATATTATTTTGAACTGTGTCTCTATCTTGATTTGGCAACAAAAACTAGAATGATATAGACCATAAAGTGACCATGGTACATAGATATATGTTTGTTTCATGTTGTTATCCTGTCCACTTTACTACTGAACTCATTTACCAAAATGAGTTTCATATACAACATGGTAAACATGTGATGTGTCTGCTTGTTTCTCTTTTAGAATGCGGACAAAATATTGGAGAACAGTACCGCGTTATCCAATGGTAAAGGAAGTAATGCAGATAAGGTTCAAGATAGTGAGACATCCCTGTTGGTCTCCAAGAAAGCTGATAAAAACTATCTTGACGACAGTGAGGGAACCCAAAAGTCCTGTCTTGATGTAGTGTTCGAGTTACTGGCCAGTACTGCTGGCACAAGCTCTTCAAACTCGCTGCCTGAATCAGTTCGTCTTCTTGAGTCTCAACTTCAAGTTGAAAGACATCGATCAAATGTGCTACGACAGGAAGCTGAAGGACTGAGGAAGTCCCTGCAGAATTCAGATGCATGTTTTCTGGTGCAACATCAAGCGCTGGAGGATTTAAGCGCCAAACAAGAGAAAGTTAATAAGCTTGCTAAGCATCTTGCCAGCATTATGGGTACCCAGGATATTATTTCTTGAGATCTTCTGAAGTGGTTTCAGTTCTGGATTTGTTTTGCTGCAGCGTTTATTTGGGCTGGTCGCCAACTTTGACAACCAGTGTATATGATATGCTGCTTTGTTCCCTATATTTGCACTGGTGGCGAACTTTGATGCCTAGTGGATGTAATATGTGTAATAGCCGTGATAGCCTAGTGTTAGTTGCTTGCTTATTTATTTCCTTGTTGTCTTGTTTATTTGTTTGCTTGTAGTCATTGCAGTTCTTTTTCCGCGGTTAGCTAGTGGCTGCAATAACCTATTTTTTAAAACTAGGCTATAATAACCATGGGCTAATATTTACTGTAGTGACACTGGGCCTCCTACTGGCCGTAGAAATGGTGGGCCTTCTACGGGCCGTAGAAACAATGGGCCTTCTACGGGCCGTAGAAACAATGGGCCTCCTGCGGGCCGTATTATCAATGGGCCTTATACGAGCCATATAATCGATTGGCCAAACATGGGCCAAACAGACCGCATTATGGCCGTAAACGGGCTAGAGTTGGAATCGTCCGTTCATGGGCCGACCATAACGGGCCATCGTTAATAGGCCGTATTTGATGACGCTATGAAATTGGCCCAGCGTATTAACGGACCAAAAACGGGCCGACTGTAACCACGGGTTGAATTTGGCCCACAAGCAGAAAATGACAGTAACGGGCCGTAAGTAAACGAATGCTGGAAATGAGCCCAAGAATTAATGGGCTCTGAGAAGGCCGAAAGATAACATGGGCTGGAAACGGCCCAACGGAATAATGGGCCGTTAATGGGTATAAAGTGAGACACTGTTCATTATGGGCCAGTTTCACCATGGGCCGTTAATGGGTGTAAAGTGATACACTGCTCATTACGGGCTAGTTTCACTACGGGCCGTTAGTAGGCCAAGAGTTACATAGGGCCTCATATGGGCCGAAAGATGTCATGGGCCGTACATGGGCTAGAAGTGAAAACGGGCTAGAATCATATTGGATGGCCCAGACGACGCTACTGGGCCTAATTCGGATAGGGCGTAATGGGCCTTGGGTTAGCGGTCTATAAATGGGCTATATTCGAACAAGCCGTTAACGGGCTTTCCATGGGCCGGCCCGCCAGCTTTTGACCAAGTCAAACGGGCCGGCCTTTTCACAGGAATGGGCCTCTGTTGGGTCGTGCCACGTGTCGACGTATCATAGGCGCCTTCCGTCCAATGAGTGGTTGACATCTGTCCCAATGATGAGCCGACATGTGTTTCCTCCAGCCAATGATGATTTTACACGTGGAAAATCCCCATTGGTCGGGGCTATTAACGGGTTATCGGATCCAAAACCCGACCCGATAGCTTAACGGCGTTCCGTTACAGTGGATGCCATGTGTCGGTCACCCTTGACGAAAGCACTTCTGTGACGCGCGATTTATCGTCATGAAAGTGGACATTTCCATGATGATAATTTTGGTAATGTCATGGAACACTTCTACGACAGCACAGGTATGACTATCTTGATTCTGACATAAATTTTTCATGGATGTACATGCATGACAAAAAAAGCGACCTACTGTGACAAACATGTATCATCACGGAAGTGTATTTTTTTTGTAGTGTTAATCTTCTTCAAAAAGAAACAGTATTTTATCGTATTTCTTCTAAAAATGAAAGTTAATATCCTGGACGCAAAAGTTTCTATTGTTCAGCAAGATCAAATCAACTTTCACCATAAGCTATCTCAAATGTCTTACTTGGCCAAACACTAATTAAAACACAAAACCACATCTAACCAGAGGCTAGATGAATTATTTATTCAAAAACAGAAAGGAAATATATTGGGTTATCTCCCAACAAGCGCTTTTCTTTAAAGCCTTTTAGCTACGCAATGATAATTTTAATGATGCTCACATGAAAGATAGCAATTGAAACACGAAGAGAGCATCATGAAACATGTGACAAGCACACTTAAGTCTAACATACTTCCTATGCATAGGTATTTTATAAGCAAAAAAATTATCATGGCAAGCAAAAACTAGCATATGCAATGAAGAAGAAAGAGACGATAGCAATGTCAACATGAAGAGAGGTAATTTAGTAACATGAAAATTTCTACAATCATATTATCCTCTCTCATAATAATTACATGTAGGATCATAAGCAAATTCAACAAAACAGTTATCACATAACATATTCTCAACACGATCCACATGCATGCGAAGTTGACACTCTTCCAAAATAGTGGGATTAACATTAACTAAAGTCATGACCTCTGCAAACCCACTTTTATCAAAAATTTCATAAGATTGAACATTCTCCAAATATGTGGGATCTAAAGTTGACACCCTTCCAAACCCACTTTCAATCTCATATTCATCATGGGGCTTAAATAAATTTTCAAGATCATAAGAAGAGTCACCCCAATCGTGATCATTGCAACAAATAGTGGACATAGAAAAACCAGCATCCCCAAGCTTAGGGTTTTGCATATCGTTAACATAATTGACATTTATGGAATTTATAATAACATCATTGCAATCATGCTTTTCATTCAAGGCACTATCGTGAATCACTTTATAATTTTCTTATTTCAACACTTCATCACAATTTTTAGATTCACGAATTTCAAGCAAAACCTCATAAAGATAATCTAGTGCACTCAACTCACTAGCAATTGGTTCATCATAATTGGATCTATTAAAAAGATTAGCAAGTGGATGAGGATCCATACACTTTTGGTTTTTGATTTTCAATAAACACACAATTATACCAAGCGAACAAGCAAACGAACCAAGTAAGACATAAAGGCAAACGAAAAGATGAACGGAAAGAAGGGCGAATAAAAAGGCAAATTGTCATGGAATTGTCACGGCAGATGTCCTAGTATGAGGACTTAGTCGTGAGGCCAACGCGTCTTTGTAGTAGCTTGAGAGGGGTTGAGTGGAATCCAGAGACGCAACACAAGACAAGGATTTAGACAGCTTCGGGCCCCGGGAAACATCATCCGGAATAGCCCTACATGCTGTTTGTGGCTAGATCTCATTATGCTCATGAGAGAGTCGTCGCATAAGCCGGCTCCCCCTTTGTATCTAGCCCTAGAGATTTTTTCTTGTCGCTTGTCCCTCTTTGGGGAGCCCTACCCCTCCTTATATAAGTTGAAGGGGCGGCTTACATGTAGAGTCCTAGTAGGATTAGAACTAACTTATTCTCTTATTACAAGTAGGATACAAGTATGGGTCTTGCTTCCTCGTGAAGGAAATATTCCTTATGCCTTCCATCTTAAGCCGACCCACTATAACATGAGCCGGCCTACTGGACCTTGGGCCCTTGTCATCCGTCTGACCCGCCGTTGGGGCCATCATTAAGCCGACAGGCTCGTGAGTCGTCACACCAGTGAACTGCCAGACCCGTGAGTCACCAATCCTTCGGCAGGCCACGATGAAGCGCCAAGTCCGGCCGGGTCATGCCGCGGGGTATATCCCCGACATTAGCCTCCAGTTTAATTTGGATTTATCCATGTTAAACTGATCCTATAAAATAAACACAAGAACAAACTTGATAGGTTGTGCTCCGGGTTAAAAAATTTCTTGAACCGGCACCTGATCATCTTTATGTCCTTGTCATTTCCTCCTGGATGCATATTCAAGATCTTATAGAAAATCTCTTTTAACATATATGTCGAAACCTTGCCAATGCAAAAAATCCAGGCACTTCTTCTAAAAAATCCGGGTGCCAGCTTCATAACCAATTTGCTGACATTGGCTCTTGTAGAGAAATGTTATAAGGAATAATCCATTTGAGTCGGCCTTCAATGCTCTGACTTGACAAAAATATTGGTCTTGAAATATTCAACTGATATTCAACCGGCTTAAAGATGTAGATCTTTGCCGATTTATGATTGCCAACATTACCGGGTTATAAATAAATGATGTCGGGTCATGATTATTGCAGGCACCGGGTTTAATCTGGTCTACTCCAAACAGAGAATTTGAATATTTTTTTCCTCCCTTATATGCATATCACCTGTATCCCCCCAAGTGCCGGGTTGTCATGCTTGCAACAACCTGGGACTTGTAATTGCCTTATGCTAATGAAAACTTCAACCAGTGTAGCCCCCAAGGGCCGGCTTAGTAAGATAATACTGAGTTGGGACTTTTTATATAATTTATTGATAATAACATCATATAATATGATCTCTACCATGGGGCTTGAAGCCACGTACACAAGGTTAAAAGCTTTGTACTCTACCAACTAAATAGCGAACCGTTCAATATAATGGATTAATGCTAGTGTACCTTGAATTTTTGACAGGAGCAATTGGTAGCCCCCAAGGCCCGGCTCATTTAGAATGTGATGAGTCGGGTCTTCAATAAGTTGAGCAAAAAATGACTTTGCATTAACCCCCAAGTGCCATGGTGCATGCCGGCAATGACATGGGACTTGCATATTTGATATAAATCTCAAACTGAATAATGTAGCCCCCAAGTGCCGGGTTGTAAGCCTGCAGCGACTCGGGACTATTCATTCCATTGTATAATAAATCATATCCATTGATAAAAGAATAGCCATTGCGCCAAAGCGACTTTGAATACCTTATCTGTTGACAAGTAAATCCAGAGTTTAAATACCCGACGGCTCTTGGCCGATGGCGATTTAATATGCCTCCATTGTAAGCCAGAATTTTTATAACCCGGTGGCTTATAGACTTTGAGAAAATCAAGAATTGATAACCCTTTTGAGACACCAATTTCAATCTTTGATGATGGGTTGGAACTTCAACATTCATGTAAATCATAGCTCTATAAATCCTACACAGAGTTTAAACAACATATGCCCTGGCGACTTAACGTCAAAAGACAGGGCGGGTAACCACCCAAATGTAGTCTTGTCCTGCACACAAGTAGATCACAAGATCGCTTGGTGGTTTACCGCGGGGCAGGTCATAATATCCCACATATAACCATTGTGATATTGAATTTGTACTGCCGGTTTACATGACCTGTGCAGTAAGGGTGATGACCCAATCGTTGGAAGCCAATACTTCCAAATATATGACAATTGTCACATGTTGGCGACTTACCGTCCAAAGCCAAGCCGAGTTTAAACGAAACCACACTTATACTTAGATCCGAACAAAAAAGCCTAAGACAAAACCAAAGATTGTTTGCAAAAACTTAAACCAAATAAAAATCGAGGTTTCTGATTCGAATACGATCAGTAAAATGTTCCAAAGGGGTTAAGCTAGGATTCGAGTACGATCATGTAGTCCCAGTGGCTTTAGCGTTGCGCCGATCAAGAGGGTACCAACAACTATGTTCTCTTTGGTTCGAATACGACCTATGTTTGAACAAGAAGCCCCCAAATGACCTTGAGAGCTTTTTAACGACCCTGATTCGAATACGATCCAAGTCGGACCCAAAAGGGGTTAAGCTATGATTCAAATACGATCAAGAAGCCCCCTAGTGAGTTTGGCATTGCGCCGATCAAGAGGGTACCGACAGCTATGTTCTCTTTGGTTCGAATACGACCTATGTTTGAACAGGAAGCCCCCAAATGACCATATAAATTTTGGCATCACGCCCATCAAGAGGGTACCGACAGCTATGCTCGATGAGCAGGAAGCCCCCAAGTGACCGTAATAAGGTAAGCCGTAACGCAGGATACCCATGTTTGAACCGCGCATCATGGCAGCAAGTTCTCTTTGGCAACCTTTAATTCTTCTGAGAACTAGAATCTTGCGAGAGATTAATTCTTTTTGAACTGGAACTTTGAAACAGATTTTGAAAGATTCAAAACTTTGTGGGAGACAGATTGTCCTTGAGTCGGATGTTTGAACCGGATTTGAGAGCTTAAAAGCTTTGTAAGAGATAAATTTACCTTGAGCCGGATGTTTGAACCGGATTTGAGAGCTTCAAAGCTTTGTGGGAGAGAGATGTCTCTTGAACCGGAATCTTTATTTTGAACCGACAATTTTCTAACAGCCTTTAAATTTTCATCAATATGGCGGTGTCCTCCAGAACCGGGTTATCATTCCCTCCAATGACCCGGAGTTCCCGAGTCATGTCCTTGTAGCCCCAGAGTCTTAAGACTACTCGAGGAGTTGGCTTGAGACTCTCCATATTCGACCGTGATATAAACTGGTATGAGTCCTTCAACAGCGCAATGCTATAATAACCCCGTCCTGCATTGGAAATCTTACAAGCCGGAAAAATTGCTCTTTTAAAGAAAGCAATATGTAATATAAAAGGGACAAATGCATTTTTGCCCCTAGTTGGAATCTACCCACGGGTTTTGTCCTTACTTTTCGACTCTGCTCAGTTTTGCCCTTAGATTTTCCTCCGAGGTCGCCCGAATGCCCTTTGACCATTTAACCAATACTTTGAAAATTCATAACAAATTGATATGAACTCAGAAAAATGCAAATAAGATATCAAAATGTTCAGATAAACATTAGCTTTATGTGTATGTCATTTGCATTTAGGAAAAAGTACCGTTTAAACTACCTAAGTTTATTAATGTTTTTAACATTATTAATAATAAAAAGGTATAAATAATACTTTTTTCAGGAATAAAAATTACACGCAAATGTAGGTGACGTTTTCTAGACATCCTGATATCTTATTTGCATTTTTCTGAGTTCATGTCAACTTGTTATGAAGTTTCAAAATAATGGTCAAAGTCGTTCGAACATTCATAAAAAATGATATGAACTCATAAAAATGCAAAAAAGATATCAAGATGTTCAGAAAACATCACCTACATTTGCATGTAATTTTTATTCTTTAAAAAGTTATTTTTATAACCTTTTATTTTTAATAATGTTAATAACATTAATAACCTTGGGTAGTTTAAATAATACTTCTGTCCTTAATGCAAATGATATGCACATAAAGGTAATGTTTGTGTGAACATTTTGATATCTTATTTGCATTTTTCCGAGTTCATATGAATTTGTTATGAATTTTCAAAGTATTGGTCAAATGGTCAAAGGGCATTTGGGTGACCTTGGGGGAAAATCTAAGGGAAAAACTAAGCAGAGTCAAAAAGTAAGGGCAAAACCCATGGGTAGGTTCCAACTAGGGGCAAAAATGCAATTGTCCCAATATAAAAATATATCGGATGGATTTCACCTGATATTTATCCACCGCGCAGTTGATGATCACTGCGGTGACGCTAAAATCAATCACAGCCAAATCGGCCGCGGGAGCAGACAGATGAGCCGGCCACAGCATTGTAAGCTGGTGCAGAAGGGCGAGTCAATCACAGGTGCGGTAAACCGCGTGGATGAGTGAGTCAATCATAGGTGCAGTAAGCCATGCGGACGGGCGAGTCAGCCACGTCGTGTTGATGTAGTGGAGGCGGTGACTTGCGCAGGATGAGCGCTAGTGCAAAAACAACATTTTCTCATGCCCCTTGTGTGACACCTTTTTGTAAGGGATAATGATCCTACGAAAAAATATCATAAACCAAGTAATTGTTCTTTGATGAAAACAATATGTGTTAATAAAATAAATTTAGATAGATTTCACCTGATTTGTCCAGATGATAGATGATCTGTTCAACGCGACAGAAACGGCTCATGCAGACCGGCGACTCAATATAACCCCGACGGCTTAACACGACAGAGGCGGCTCAACGCGGCCCCGGCAGCTCAACACAGCAGAGGCAGCTCTACGCAACCCCGGCGGCTCAACACATTAGAGGCAGCTCTACACAGGTAGCAGCAGAAGCGAGCCGGATGGCTGTGCACATATACGTGCACGCAGGGTAGGAGTATAGGCGAGCTTTGGATTTGACTCGATCCTGACACCAGAAAAATTATCAGCAGAGGCGTAACCCGGCGACTCCAGAGGGGCGTCGGCAAGGCGGGCCGCTGCCAGGTAGCAGCGGCTCTCGGGGCGATAGCGGTGGAGACCCGGCCAGGGCGGCTCGTCATGTGATAGGAGCGGCTCAACACAGCCACGGCGGCTCAAGACAGCAGAGGTGACCCACAGCTTGAGACGGAATCTGTACTAGCTTAATTTCTGTTGAGGCTTGACTAAGTACGTGAAGTGGTTTGCACTTTGATACGTCTCCAACGTATCTATAATTTTTTATTGCTCCTTGCTATATTACCTACTATTTTGAACTATATTGGGCTTTATTTTCCACTTTTATAGTATTTTTGGGACTAACCTATTAACCGGAGGCCCAGCCCAGAATTGCTATTTTTTTTGCCTATTTCAGTGTTTCGAAGAAACGGAATATCAAACGGAGTCCAAACGGAATAAAATCTTCGGGAACGTGATTTTCTCATCAAACGTGATCCAGGAGACTTGGACCCTGCTCCAAGGAACAAAAGAGGCGGTCACGAGGGTGGGGGGCGCCCCCCTAGGGCGCGCCCCCTGCTTCGTGGGCCCCTCGTTGCTCCTCCGGTGTACTTCTTCCTCCTATATATACACACGTACCCCCAAACGATCAGAACAGGAGCCAAAAACCTAATTCCACCGCCACAACTTTCTGTATCCACGAGATCCCATCTTGGGGCCTCTTTCGGAGCTCCGCCGGAAGAGGGCCGTCATCACGGAGGGCTTCTACATCATCCTAGCCTCTGCAATGAAGTGTGAGTAGTTTACCTCAGACCTTTGGGTCCATAGTTAGTAGCTAGATGGCTTCTTCTCTCTCTTTGAATCTCAATACAAAGTTCTCCCCCTCTCTCGTGGAGATCTATTCGATGTAATCTTCTTTTTGCGGTGTGTTTGTTGAGACCGATGAATTGTGGGTTTATGATCAAGTCTATCTATGAATAATATTTGAATCTTCTCTAAATTCTTTTATGTATGATTGGTTATCTTTGCAAGTCTATTCGAATTATCCGTTTGGTTTGGCCAACTAGATTGGTAGTTCTTGCCATGGGAGAAGTGCTTAGCTTTGGGTTCGATCTTGCGGTGTCCTTTTCCAGTGACAGAAGGGGCAGCAAGGCACGTATTGCATCGTTGCCATCGAGGATAACAAGATGGGGTTTATTTCATATTGCATGAATTTATCTCTCTACATCATGTCATCTTACTTAAGGCGTTACTCTGTTTCTAACTTAATACTCTAGATGCATGCTGGATAGCGGTCGATGAGTGGAGTAATAGTAGTAGATGCAGAATCGTTTCGGTCTACTTGTCACGGACGTGATGCCTATATACATGATCATGCGTAGATATTCTCATAACTATTTTCAATTCTGTCAATAGCTCAACAGTAATTTGTTTAACCGCTGTAGAATAATTATGCTCTTGAGAGAAGCCACTAGTGAAACCTATGGCCCCCGGGTTTATTCTCATCATATCAATCTCCATCACTTTAATATTGCTTTGCTATTTACTTTGCCTTTACTTTTTTACTTTGCATCTTTATATCAGAAATACCAAAATATTATATCTATCAGATCTCACTCTCGTAAGTGACCGTGAAGGGCTTGACAACCCCTAATCGTGTTGGTTGCAAGTAGCTATCGTTTTGTGCAGGTACGAGGGACTTGAGCATGGCCTCCTACTGGATTGATACCTTGGTTCTCAAAAACTGAGGGAAATACTTACGCTACTCTGCTGCATCATCCCTTCCTCTTCGGGGAAAACCAACGCAAGCTCAAGATGTAGCAAGAAGGATTTCTGACGCCGTTGCTGGGGAGTCTGCGCAAAAGTCAATATACTAAGTACCCATCACAATCCCTATCTCTCGCATTACATTATTTGGTTTTTGCCTCTCGTTTTCCTCTCCCCCACTTCACCCTTGCCGTTTTATTCGCCCTCTCTCTCTCTATCCTCCCTCTTTGTTTGCTCGTGTGCTAGTTTGTTTGCTTGTTGTAATGGCTTGTCTCATATCTTCTCCGTTGTCTCCCGAGAGTGAAGTTCTTAATTTTAAACAAAGGGAGGGAGAAAATCTAAAAGATGCTTGGTATAGGATTTGCAATGCTCAAAGTAGATCTACCAGGAAGCAATCTACCTTAGTTATTCTCCGCAATTTTTATGTAGGTATTAATCCTTGGAATGGATATATCCTCGATACCATTACCGGAGGGAACTTCTTGGGTAGCCATACTTTTGATTCTTATAATGCTATGTTAGATTTATTTGGCTCACCTCCTCTTTTGGTTAATGGAACCATATTAACTTTGGAGCATGTTATGCAAAGACTTGAAATTATTGAAAATAAAGTTGCTACTATTGAATCAATTGAAAATCTAGATAAAAAGATCCACAATCAAATTACTCAATATGGATCGAAGGTAGGAATGACTTTGAAAAATATTAAGGAAAAGGAATCCATAGTTAATGAGAAGATGAACTTAGATTCTACTAGAATTGATAAACTTGAGGGTATCATTACAAATTTGGGAACCACTTTTTCTTCCGTAAAAAATACTCCTAGTCCTCCTACTAAAATTGCCAAGCTTATGTATGTTCCTAAAAATAAGGGTGAATCATCTAGTAAGGAAACTGCTGATCTTAAATCTATAAGTATTCATCCCAATCTTTTTGCTATCATTAAGGAACCATTTATTACAAATGAATTTTTCGACCTTGTGTCTAAAAGTTTGATAATTAATAAAAATAAAGAAATTCCTAAATATGGTAGATGCCTAATTGAAGAATTGCCTACCAAAGATGGCAATACCTAGATCTATCCTTGCTGGTTATGCCTAGCTAGGGGCGTTAAACGATAGCGCTTGTTGGGAGGCAACCCAATTTTATTTTTATTCCTTGCTATTTGCTCCTGTTTAGTAATAAATAAATTATCTAGCCTCTCTCTTGGTTGTGTTTTTTGTGTTTAATTAGTGTTTGTGCCAAGTAGAACCGTTGGGAAGACTTGGGGAAAGTCTTGTTGAACTTGCTGTAAAAAACAGAAACTTTAGCGCTCACGAGAACTGCTGTCATTTTTATTTGAATAGTTATATTTAGTTAATTCTTTTTGCAGATAATTAATAGATAAATTCCTCACGTCCAGAAATTTATTTTAGAATTTTTGGGGTTCCATATATTGCGCTAGCTACAGATTACTACAGACTGTTCTGTTTTTGGCAGATTCTGCTTTTCGTGTGTTGTTTGCTTATTTTGATGAATCTATGGCTAGTAAAATAGTTTATAATACATAGAGAAGTTGGAATACAGTAGATTTAACACCAATATAAATAAATAATGAGTTCATTACAGTACCTTGAAGTGGTCTTTTGTTTTCTTTCGCTAACGGAGCTCACGAGTATTCTATTTTGAGTTTTGTGTTGTGAAGTTTTCAAGTTTTGGATAAGAATTTGATGGATTATGGAACAAGGAGTGGCAAGAGCCTAAGCTTGGGGATGCCCATGTAACCCCCAAGATAATCCAAGGACACCAAAAATTCAAAGCTTGGGGATGCCCCGGAAGGCATCCCCTCTTTTCGTCCACTTCCATCGGTAATTTACTTGGAGCTATATTTTTATTCACCAACATGATATGTGTTTTACTTGGAGCGTCTTGTATTATTTGTGTCTTTGTTTGTTAGTATGCCACAATCATCCTTGCTGTACACACCTTTTGAGAGAGCCATACATGAATTAAAATTTGATAGAATACTCTATGTGCTTCACTTATATCTTTTGAGCTAAGTAGATTTGCTCTATATGCTTCACTTATATCTTTTGAGCGTTATAATTTTGCTCTATGTGCTTCACTTAGATCTTTTAGAGCACGGTGGTGGATTTGTTTTAAAGAAACTATTGATCTCTCATGCTTCACTTAAATTATTTTGAGAGTCTCTTAATAGCATGGTAATTTGCTTAATAATAATATGCTTGGTATTCAAGATTTGTGAAACTTTCTTTTGAGTGTGTTGAATACTAAGAAAAGATTGAAGCATGATAATTGTTTTGAGATATGGAGGTGATAATATTAAAGTCATGCTAGTTGAGTAGTTGTGAATTTAAAGAATACTTGTGTTGAAGTTTGTGATTCCCGTAGCATGCACGTATGGTGAACCGTTATGTGATGAAGTCGGAGCATGATTTATTTATTGATTGTCTTCCTTATGAGTGGCGGTCGGGGACGAGCGATGGTCTTTTCCTACCAATCTATCCCCCTAGGAGCATGCGCATAGTACTTTGCTTTGATAACTTCTAGATGTTTTCAATAAGTATATGAGTTCTTTAAGACTAATGTTGAGTCCATGGATTATACGCACTCTCACCCTTCCACCTTTGCTAGCCTCTCTAATACCGCGCACCTTTCGCCGGTATCATACACCTACCATATACGTTCCTCAAAACAGCCACCATACCTACCTATTATGGCATTCCCATAGCCATTCCGAGATATATTGTCATGCAACTTTCCACCGTTCCGTTTATTATGACACACTCCATCATTGTCATATTGCATATCCCAGTACACCGCCGGAGGCATTCATATAGAGTCATATTTTGTTCTAACTATCGAGTTGTAATTGTTGAGTTGTAAGAAAAATAAAAGTGTGATGATCATCATTATTAGAGCATTGTCCCAGTGAGGAAAGAATGATGGAGACTATGATTCCCCCACAAGTCGGGATGAGACTCCGGACGAAAAATAAAAAAAATAAAAAAAGCCCCCCAAAAAAGAGAAAGGCCATAAAAAAAGAAAGGCCATAAAAAAAGAAAGGCCATAAAAATATATTTAAAATGAGAGAAAAAGAGAGAAGGGACAATGTTACTATCCTTTTACCACACTTGTGCTTCAAAGTAGCACCATGATCTTCATAGTAGAGAGTCTCTCATGTTATCACTTTCATATACTAATGGGAATCTTTTATTATAGAACTTGGCTTGTATATTCCAATGATGGGCTTCCTCAAATTGCCCTAGGTCTTCATGAGCAAGCAAGTTGGATGCACACCCACTTAGTTTCTTTTTGAGCTTTCATATACTTGTAGCTCTAGTGCATCCGTTGCATGGCAATCCCTACTCACTCACATTGATATCTATTGATGGGCATCTCCATAGCCTGTTGATACGGCCAGTTGATGTGAGACTACCTTCTCCTTTTTGTCTTCTCCACAACCACCATTCTATTCCACCTATAGTGCTATATCCATGGCTCACGCTCATGTATTGCGTGAAGATTGAAAAAGTTTTGAAAAAGTTAGAGTATGAAAGAATTGCTTGGCTTGTCATTGGGGTTGTGCATGATTTAAATATTTTGTGTGGTGAAGATAGAGCATAGCCAGACAATATGATTTTGTAGTGATAACTTTCTTTGGCCATGTTATTTTGAGAAAACATAATTGCTTTGTTAGTATGCTTGAAGTATTATTATTTTTATGTCAATATAAACCTTTGTCTTGAATCTTTCTAATCTGAATATTCATACCACAATTAAGAATATTTGCATTGAAATTATGCCAAGTAGCACTCCGCATCAAAAAATCTCTTTTTATCATTTACCTACTCGAGGACGAGCAGGAATCAAGCTTGGGGATGCCTGATACGTCTCCAACATATCTATAATTTTTTATTGCTCCATGCTATATTATCTACTGTTTTGGACTATATTGGGCTTTATTTTCCACTTTTATATTATTTTTGGGACTAACCTATTAACCGGAGGCCCAGCCCAGAATTGTTGTTTTTACCTATTTCAGTGTTTCGAAGAAACGAAATATCAAACGGAGACCAAACGGAATAAAATCTTCGGGAACGTGATTTTCTCACCGAACGTGATCCAGGAGACTTGGACCCTGCTCCAAGGAACAAAAGAGGCGGTCACGAGGGTGGGGGGCGTCCCCCCTAGGGCGCGCCCCCTGCCTCATGGGCCCCTCATTGCTCCTCCGGCGTACTTCTTCCTCCTATATATACACACGTACCCCCAAACGATCAGAACAGGAGCCAAAAACCTAATTCCAACGCCGGAACTTTCTGTATCCACGAGATCCCATCTTGGGGCCTGTTCCGGAGCTCCGCCGGAAGAGGGCCGTCATCACGGAGGGCTTCTACATCATCCTAGCCTCTCCGATGAAGTGTGAGTAGTTTACCTCAGACCTTTGGGTCCATAGTTAGTAGCTAGATGGCTTCTTCTCTCTCTTTGAATCTCAATACAAAGTTCTCCCCCTCTCTCGTGGAGATCTATTCGATGTAATCTTCTTTTTGCGGTGTGTTTGTTGAGACCGATGAATTGTGGGTTTATGATCAAGTCTATCTATGAATAATGTCTGAATTCTTTTATGTATGATTGGTTATCTTTGCAAGTCTCTTCGAATTATCCATTTGGTTTGGCCAACTAGATTGGTAGTTCTTGCCATGGGAGAAGTGCTTAGCTTTGGGTTTGATCTTGCGGTGTCCTTTCCCAGTGATAGAAGGGGCAGCAAGGCATGTATTGCATCGTTGCCATCGAGGATAACAAGATGGGGTTTATTTCATATTGCATGAATTTATCTCTCTACATCATGTCATCTTGCTTAAGGCGTTACTCTGTTTCTAACTTAATACTCTAGATGCATGCTGGATAGCGGTCGATGAGTGGAGTAATCGTAGTAGATGCAGAATCGTTTCGGTCTACTTGTCACGGACGTGATGCCTATATACATGATCATGCCTAGATATTCTCATAACAATGCTCAATTCTGTCAATTGCTCAACAGTAATTTGTTCACCCACCATAGAATACTTATGCTCTTGAGAGAAGCCACTAGTGAAACCTGTGGCCCCCGGGTCTATTCTCATCATATCAATCTCCATCACTTTAATATTGCTTTGCTATTTACTTTGCCCTTACTTTTTACTTTGCATCTTTATATCAAAAATACCAAAATATTATATCTATCAGATCTCACTCTCGTAAGTGACCGTGAAGGGCTTGACAACCCCTAATCGCGTTGGTTGCAAGTAGCTATCGTTTTGTGCAGGTACGAGGGACTTGAGCGTGGCCTCCTACTGGATTGATACCTTGGTTCCTAAAAACTGAGGGAAATACTTATGCTACTTTGCTGCATCATCCCTTCCTCTTCGGGGAAAACCAACGCAAGCTCAAGACGTAGCACACTTCCAAATAATACGGAGGAAAAACCCACTTCAAATGCGAGCACGTGTGCTCAGCGGAGGCGCTTGGTTACTGTTCAGGCCGGCGGGTCAGCGGGCAATTTGAGGCGCTCCATTCAGGAGACATATTCTTCATCAGGGATCTTTTCCTTCAGGTTGTACAAGAAAAACTTGCTCAAACAGCATCACAGAGCATAACAATTGAAGAAGGAAAAGTAGCTCTGTGGTCTCCACGTGATGACAGGGAGTACTAGTGGAAAGTAATATTTGATGATTGGGTTTGCTTCGGTTTTCAGGGTATGTACAATGGTGCTATATTAGGAGTGCCACGTAGGATAAATGATGGTGTGGAGAAGAGAGAACTCATAAGAAAAGGCTTGTCTTCTCTTATTTAAGATAAGACAAGAGATGATCTGTTAGCACAATTTGTCTCACCATGTTTTAAGGAATTGCTAGTTATTGAAGATAAAACTAAGATATAACCCATTGTAGACATATCTTTTTGTCATCTCTAAGTTATATGAAAAACTTAAGATAAGACTATATTATCAATCATTGTACACGCCCTCATGTAGACTGAGGTGGCCAAGGAAGCGGCTTGTGGCAGAAGTGGCACGCCGGCAACCCAGCTTGGAGCGCACTATGTCGGTTTGAGGTAGTAAGGTGTCACGGCGCTTTGCAGGCTTATGGGTGGGTCGACACAGAGGCGGCCGGCAATGGCCGCAACAGCTGTGGAGGCAGAAAGCGGCTCAGCGATGTTATCGAGGCCTGACACGGCTCGGAAACACTAGACCACGGCCACTCACCGGCCAACGCTGCTCGTGGACAACTTGTGCCAGCTTTTTTAGAAAGGTAACTTTCACCTGTACAGGTCTTTCCATGCTCATTAAGGAACACGCTGTAATCTTTGTCCACTTCCAAATATAATATCTAATTTTATTCAATGAACCGTGTCCGACTAGTAGCCGGTAAATTTCCAACTCTTGAGTGACTCCAAGAATACTTTTTCCATCGCTGTTGATGATTACTCGGCGATTCCAACTATACCGGCTTTGGCGAGTTATGGGTTCAGACTTGACACGCCAGCGAAAACATGCTATAGTAGAAAACGTCAATGTCGGCGACTTATGGTGGCGCACAGGCGCAACCCTAACTTTCTCTTAAACCTTAAATCTTACCAATATTAAACCTTGACTGGTGAATTTGAAGCTTATGCAAATCCTTTCAAACCAGCTCTTCTTCATCTAAAAAATTGCGAACTTCTCAAAACCCTGTAAAAGATCCCTCCAAGATCTCAACACCACCGTGCACAGGCCCCATGGTGGGCGCCAACTGTCTTGAAAATGTCACGGCAAATGTCCTAGTGTGAGGACTTAGTCGGGAGGCCAACACATATTTATAGTAGCTTGAGAGGGGTTGAGCGGAATCAAGAGACGCAACACAAGACAAGGATTTAGACAGCTTCAGGCCCCGGGAAACATCATCCGGAATAGCCTTACATGTTGTTTGTGGCTAGATCTCATTATGCTCATGAGAGAGTCGCCGCATAAGCCGGCTCCCCCTTTGTGTCTAGCCCTAGAGATTGTTTCTTGTCGCTTGTCCCTCTTTGGGGAGCCCTGCCCCTCCTTATATAAGTTGAAGGGGTTACATGTAGAGTCCTAGTAGGATTAGAACTAACTTATTCTCTTATTACAAGTCGGATACAAGTACGGGTCTTGCTTCCTCGTAAAGGAAATATTCCTTATGCCTTCCATCTTAAGCCGACCCACTATAACATGAGTCGGCCTAGTGGGCCTTGGGCCCTTGTCATCCGTCTGACCCGCCGCCGGGGCCATCATTAAGCCGCCAGGCTCATGAGTCGTCACATCAGTGAACTGCCAGACCTGTGAGTCGCCAATCCTCTGGCGGGCCACGATGAAGCGCCAAGTCCGGCCGGGTCATACTTCCGGCTGGGTCATACCACCGGGTATATCCCCGACACAAATCTTTTCGAAAATCATTTTAGAAGTGGGGGAGAGGAAAATGAGAGGCAAATGGCAAATAATGTAATGCAAGAGATGAGAGTTTATGATGGGTACTTGGTATGTCTTGACTTGGCATAGATCTCCCCGGCTACGGCGCCAGAAATTGGCAAGTTGACGGGAGACAAATCTTGACTCTTGACTTGGCGTAAATCTCCCTGGCAACGATGCCAGAAATTCTTCCTGCTACCTCTTGAGCTTGCGTTGGTTTTTCCCTTGAAGAGGAAATGGTGATGCAGCAAAGTAGAGTGAGTATTTACCTCAGTTTGAGAACCAAGGTACCAATCCAGTAGGAGACAACAAACAAGTCACTGAATACCTGCACAAACAATCAACAGCTTGCACCCAACACAAAAAGGGGTTGTCAATCCCTTCACGGTTATTTTGCAAAAAGTGAGATCTGATAGAGATAGACAAACGGTGAAGTAAATATTTTTGGTATTTTTGGTTTATAGATCGGAAAATAGAAGATTGCAAAGGAAGTAAATGAAATATTAATATGATGGAAAATAGCAGATTATATGATGGAAAATAGACCCAGGGGCCATAGTTTTCACTAAAGGCTTCTCTCAAGATAGAAAATAATACGGTGGGTGAACAAACTACTGCCGAGCAATTGATAGAAAAGCGCAAAGTTATGACGATATCTAAGGCAGTGATCCTGAATATAGGCATCACGTCCGTGTCAAGTAGACCAACTCCTGCCTGCATCTACTACTATTACTCCACACATCGACCGACTCCTGTCTGCATCTAGAGTATTGAGTTCATAGAACACAGTAACGCATTAAGTAAGATGACATGATGTAGCGGGATAAACTCAAGCAATATGATGAAAACCCCATCTTATTATCCTCGATGGCAACAATACAATATGTGTCGGTTCCCCTTCTGTCACTAAGATCAAGCACCGCAAGATTGAACCCAAAGCTAAGCACTTCTCCCATTGCAAGAAAAACCAATCTAGTTGGCCAAACCAAATCGATAGTTCGAAGAGACTTGCAAAGATAGCAAATCATGCATATAAGAATTCGGAGAAGATTCAAATAATATTCATAGATAAGCTGATCATTAATCCACAATTCATCTGATCTCGGCAAACACACCGCAAAAAGGTATTACATCGAATAGATCTCCAAGAACATCGAGGAGAACATGGTATTGAGAATCGGAGAGAGAGAGAAGAAGCCATCTAGCTACTCGCTATGGACCCGTAGGTCTGAGGTAAACTACTCACACTTCATCGAAGAGGCAATGGTGTTGATGTAGAAGCCCTCTATGATCGAATCCCCCTCCGGCAGGACGCGTGAAAAGGCCCCTAGATGGGATCTCACGGGTACAGAAGGTTGCGGCGGTGGAAAAGTGTTTTCATGGCTCTTCTGGTTGGTTTTGGAATATTTGAGAATATATAGGCGGAAGAAAAAGGTCGATGGAGTCACGAGGGCCCACAAGAGTGGGGGCGCACACTACCCCCCTGGGCGCGCCCTCCATCCTTGTGGTTGCCTCGTGGCTTCCCTGACTTGCACTCCAAGTCCTTTGGATGTCTTCCGGTCCAAGAAAAATCATCGCAAAAGTTTTAGTCCGTTTGGACTCCGTTTGGTATTCCTTTTCTACGAAACTCTAAAATAAGGAAAAAACAGAAATTGGCACTGGGCTCTAGGTTAATAGGTTAGTCCCAAAAATAATGTAAAATATCATATTAATGCATATAAAACATCCAAAATAGATAATATAATAGCATGAAACAATCAAAAAATATAGATATGTTGGAGACGTTTCACGTCTCCACCTTCTTGATCCAGCAAGGGAGGGTGGAGAGGTAGATGGGATCTAGGCCATCACGATGGTGTGGTGGTGATGGTGGTGGCAGAGAAACACCAGCAGGGCTTCGCCAAGCGCTACGGCTTGGAAAAGGAGTAATGGGTGGGAGAGGTGGCCAAGGGTGGAAGCATGGCTGCCCCTATGCCTCCCCACCTTTATATAGGCGTGGAGGGGGCTGGTGACTTGCCTTCCAAGCCCTAAGGTCGTTGGCCAAGGGGGAGGAAGAAATCACTCTTTTCCTCCCCCATTGATCACTACCCCTTTTTAGGGATCTTGTCTTATGCCTTGGGGATATGATCCTATTCCTTTTAAGCCAGTACAATAGTGGGCTTATAGCCCGCTTACATGGCACTTTTGCCTATATGGAGGAAAGAGATCACTGGTACAACGACGTGCTATACAAACGATTTTAACCCCTTTCTGCGGCGGCGTTTGGAACCATCACCAAGAGAGTGTGGGCGATAGGGGGTCCTTCCCACACGACCAAGAAACCGTCGAGGATAGGCCCTCCTGGCTCATAGGCTGGGGCTAAATGAGCTCGTGTGCGATCTGGCGGGGCATCGAAACCCAATTGTTTTCGTTCGTATGTACATCCCACATGGTGAATCCCAGAAAATCATTTCTGTTTGTATATATATCACACACAGTTTGTTGTCTAGAAACGTTTGTGCAAGGTGGCCTATCGCAAACATTTCTCTGCCGGAAGCCGTGTGTGATTGTTAGTTGATCGAACACGCCCACTTTCTAGAAACTGTGCGGGTTGTTTGAGTTTATTGCCCACGGTGCTGTCAGAGTAACCGTTTGAAACCCCCCCAATAAGCAGGGTAATTAGCCTATTATTGATAATCCATGCACTAATCAAATTGATATGTCTTATAAAATACACCAGATATTCCATATCCATATAACAACAACCACGATTTCATAATCGAATTACATCACATAGCTTCGGCACTCAGTTACGCCATTACGCAACAGGACCAAGTTTCACATGCAACATCAAAAACCTTTGGAAAGTAGCATCATACATGGTAAATAGACAGATGAATCTCATCTGGGAAAGTGCACAAGCGGAAGGCAAATACTGAGCCTTCAGTGATGTTGAATGTCCTTGCAACTTTAGGCTAGTGGCTATGGATAATTGCCAGCCCAACCTTCGTCCTCTTCAGCAAGACTTCAATATTGCACCGTGGGTGTTGAATGAATACCTTCCTCACCTCTTGACCATGCACGTGGTTTGAGAGGTAATCATTGGTGAACTGCTTTGAAACTACCGAAAACAAAGATATGCATAAATCACTGTTATAAATTTTGAAATAGCGCAAGGGGTAAAAACAAGGTAAAAGAGTTAGTACCATCATATAGTTGACTGATGTCTTCTTCATTGTGCAAACAAAGATCTTGCTGTTATTCATCGCAAGTTTCTTCATCCTAACAATCTTTCTGAGTTTCTTGACTCGACTGATATTCATGGACATCTCATTTCCCCATATGCAAAATGAGTCAAACAGTGGGTCTAAGCCTCTGACAGCAGGACCTACATGTGCAAGACCAAATTTTAAGAAACCTAAATATTAGAATGATTCCTGCAACTGCACAATAATGTGCTATTAGCCAAAGGACCATGCTTGAACAAACCTCGATGGTAAACCATAGTGTCTCCCATTGTTTCCCTGCAACACACATAAGGAAGATCTTGATCAGGTTAACTGAGAGTTGCCATACTATTAGTAGAATATGTATTGAGTACAACCAAATTCGATTTATTTCACATGCATAAAAAGACAAAATTGTACCCACAGAAAATGAAAATCAAATTGCAGAACTGAACCAAATAGTTAAATGGACAACAGAATAAATGAACCAAAAAAGTTAACTGAGCATGACATTGAAGAATAGAAACATGTACTAGAAGATAAGACAGTTAACACAACAAAGAATGCTTGAGAACAGTACTACGAAATGTAGCAATTGTTGGACCAAAGTGTTAACTGAACATTACATTTCAGAGGACCAAATTGTTAACTGAACTTCAGATTGCATATTAACATTACAAAGGACAAATCACTAGAAGGCACTGGCGGTGGCCTCGAGAAAACATCATGAAATGTATTTTAAAGTAGATAACCGCGTGGCGGTGTCGATGGTGGCCTTGAAAACGAGGTGCTCCTCCAAGATCTGGCGGTCGGCACGCATGGCAGCCATAGCAACCTCGTGCGCGCGTGCGACCGCATGCTACTGATACGTCTCCAACGTATCTATCTTTTTGATTGTTCCATGCTATTATATTATCTGTTTTGGATGCTTAATGGGCTTTAATATACCTTTTTATATTATTTTTGGGACAAACCTACTAACCAAAGGCCTAGTGCAAATTGTTGTTTTTTTTGCCTATTTCAGTGTTTCGCAGAAAAGGAATAATAAACGGAATCCAAATGGAATGGAACCTTCGGGAGAGTTATTTTTGGAACAAACGTGATCCAGGAGACTTGGAGTGGGTGTCGAGAAAGAAGCGAGGAGGCCACGAGGCAGGGGCGCGCGCCCGGGGGTGGGGGGTAGGCGCGCCCCTCACCCTCGTGGGCCCCTCGCAGCTCCACCGGCGTACTTCTTCCTCCTATATATATACCCATATACCCCGAAAATATCCAAGAGCACCACAAAACCCTATTTCCACCGCCGCAACCTTCTGTACCCATGAGATCCCATCTTGGGGCCTTTTCCGGCGCTCCGTCGGAGGGGGAATCGATCACGAAGGGCTTCTACATCAACACCATGGCCTCTCCGATGATGTGTGAGTAGTTTACCACAGACCCTCGGGTCCATAGTTATTAGCTAGATGGCTTCTTCTCTCTCTTTGGATCTCAATACAAAGTTCTCCTCGATTCTCTTGGAGATCTATTCGATGTAATTCTTTTTGCGGTGTGTTTGTCGAGATCCTATGAATTGTGGGTTTATGATCAAGATTATCTATGAACAATATTTGATTCTTCTCTGAATTCTTTTATGTATGATTGGTTATCTTTGCAAGTCTCTTTGAATTATCAGTTTGGTTTGGCCTACTAGATTGATCTTTCTTGCAATGGGAGAAGTGCTTAGCTTTGGGTTCAATCTTGCGGTGTCCTTTCCCAGTGACAGCAGGGGCAAAAAGGCACGTATTGTATTGTTGCCATCGAGGATAAAAAGATGGGTTTTATATCATATTGCTTGAGTTTATCCCTCTACATCATGTCATCTTGCCTAATGCGTTACTCCGTTCTTATGAACTTAATACTCTATATGCATGCTGGATAGTGGTCAATGTGTGGAGTAATAGTAGTAGATGCAGAATTCTTTTATGCATGATTTAAATATCTTTGTAAGTCTCTTCGAATTATCAGTTTGGTTTGGCCTACTAGATTGATCTTTCTTCCAATGGGAGAAGTGCTTAGCTTTGGGTTCAATCTTGCGGTGTCCTTTCCCAGTGATAGCAGGGGCAGCAAGGCACGTATTGTATTGTTGTCATCGAGGATAAAAAGATGGGGTTTATGTCATATTGCTTGAGATTATCCCTCTACATCATGTCATCTTGCCTAATGCGTTACTCTGTTCTTATGAAATTAATACTCTAGATGCATGTTGGATAGCGGTCGATGTGTAGAGCAATAGTAGTAGATGCATAATCGTTTCGGTCTACTTGTCGCGGACGTGATACCTATATACATGATCATGCCTTGATATTCTCATAATTATTCGCTTTTCTATCAATTGCTTGACAGTAATTTATTCACCCATGCTACCTCTTGAGCACTGCGTTGGATTTCCCCGAAGAGGAAGGGATGATGCAGCAAAGTAGCGTAAGTATTTCCCTGAGTTTTTGAGAACCAAGGTATCAATCCAGTAGGAGGCTACGCGCAAGTCCCTCGTACCTTCACAAAAACAATAGCTCAACGCAACCAACGCGCTTAGGGGTTGTCAATCCCTTCACGGTCACTTACGAAAGTGAGATCTGATAGAGATGATAAATAATATTTTTGGTAGTTTTGGTATAGAGATGCAAAGTAAAAAGTAAAAGCAAAGCAATAATAAAGTGATGGAGATTGATATGATGAGAAAGAGACCCGGGGGCCATTGGTTTCACTAGTGGCTTCTCTCAAGAGCATAAGTATTCTACGGTGGGTGAACAAATTACTATTGAGCAATTGATAGAATTGAGCATAGTTATGAGAATATCTAGGTATGATCATGTATATAGGCATCACGTCTGAGACAAGTAGACCGAAATGATTCTGCATCTACTACTATTACTCCACTCATCGACCGCTATCCAACATGCATCTAGAGTATTATGTTAAAAACAGAGTAACGCCTTAAGCAAGATGACATGATGTAGAGGGATAGTTTCATGCAATATGATAAAAAAAACCATCTTGTTATCCTCGATGGAAATGATACAATACGTGCCTTGCTGCCCCTTCTATCATTGGGAAAGGACACCGCAAGATCGAACCCAAAGCTAAGCACTTCTGCCATGGCAAGAACAACCAATCTAGTAGGCCAAACCAAACTGATAATTCGAAGAGACTTGCAAAGATAACCAATCATACATAAAAGAATTCAGAGAAGATTCAAATATTATTCATAGATAGACTTGATCATAAACCCACAATTCATCGGTCTCAACAAACACACCGCAAAAAGAAGATTACATCGAATAGATCTCCACGAGAGAGGGGGAGAACATTGTATTGAGATCCAAAAAGAGAGAAGAAGGCATCTAGCTACTAGCTATGGACCCGTAGGTCTGAAGTAAACTGCTCACACTTCATCGGAGGGGCTTGGATGATGATGTAGAAGCCCTCCGTGATCGATGCCCCCTCTGGCGGAGCTTCGGAACAGGCCCCAAGATGGGATCTTGTGGATACAGAAAGTTGCGGCGGTGGAATTAGGTTTTTGGCTCCGTCCCCGATCGTTTGGGGGTACATGGATATATATAGGAGGAAGAAGTACGTCGGAGGACCTTCGAGGGGCCCACGAGGCAGGGGGCGCGCCCTAGGGGTGTGTGTGTGGGGGGGGGGGTGCCCTCCACCCTCGTGACCGCCTCGTGGCTTTCTTGACAGAGGGTCCAAGTCTCCTGGATCTTATCTAATGAGAAAATCACGTTTCCGAAGGTTTCATTCCATTTGGACTCCATTTGATATTCCTTTTCTTCGAAACCCTAAAACAGGCAAAAAATAGCAATTCTGGGTTGGGCCTCCGGTTAATAGGTTAGTCCCAAAAATAATATAAAAGTGGATAATGAAGCCCAATAATGTCCAAAACAATAGATAATATAGCATGGAGCAATCAAAAATTATAGATACGTTGGAGACGTATCAAGCATCCCCGTGCTTAATTCCTGCTCGTCCTCGAGTAGGTAAATGATAAAAACAGAATTTTTGATGCCGAGTGCTACTTGGCATAATTTTAATGTAATTCTTCTTAATTGTGGTATGAATATTCAGATCTGAAAGAGTGAAAACAAAAGTTCATATTGACATAAAAATGATAATACTTCAAGCATACTAACTAAGCAATTATGTCTTCTCAAAATAACATGGCCAAAGAAAGTTCATCCCTACAAAATCATATAGTTTAGTCATGTTTCATTTTCGTCACACAAGAATGCTCTCATCATGTACAACCCCGATGACAAGCCAAGCAATTGTTTCATACTTTAGTAATCTCAAACCTATAAACTTTCACGCAATATATGAGCGCGAGCCATGGACATAGCACTATGGGTGGAATAGAATATAATGAGGGGGGTTATTTGGAGAAGACAAAAAAGGAGAAAGTCTCACATCAACGAGGCTAATCAATGTGCTATGGAAATGCCTACCGATTGATGTTAATGCAAGGAGTAGGGATTGCCATGCAACAATTGCACTAGAGCTATAAATGTATGAAAGCTCAACAAAAGAAACTAGTGGGTGTGCATCCAACTTGCTTGCTCACGAAGACCTAGGGCACTTGAGGAGGCCCATTGTTGGAATATACAAGCCAAGTTCTATAATGAAAAATTCCCACTAGTATATGAAAGTGATAACATGAGAGACTCTCTACTATGAAGATCATTGTGCTACTTTGAAGCACAAGTGTGGTAAAAGGATAGTAAAATTGTCTCTTCTCTCTTTTTCTCTCATTTTTTGGGCCTTTTTTGGGCCTTCTCTTTTTTATATCCTTTCTTTTTTTATTCCTCACTTGGTACAATGCTCTAATGATGACCATCACACTTCTTATTTATTTACAACTCAATGATTACAACCCGATACTAGAACAAAGATGACTCTATATGAATGCCTCCGGCGGTGTACCGGGATATGCAATGAACCAAGAGTGACATGTATGAAAGAATTATGAACGGTGGCTTTGCCACAAATACTATGTCAACTACATGATCATGCTAAGCAATATGACAATGATGAATGTGTCATGGTGAACGGAATGATGGAAAGTTGCATGGCAATATATCTCGGAATGGCTATGGAAATGCCATAATAGGTAGGTATGGTGGGTGTTTTGAGGAAGATATAAGGAGGTTTATGTGTGAAAGAGCGTATCATATCACGGGGTTTGGATGCACCGGCGAAGGTTGCGCCAACTCTCAATGTGAGAAAGGGCAATGCAGGGTACCGAAGAGGCTAGCAAGGATGGAAGGGTGAGAGTGCGTATAATCCATGGACTCAACATTAGTCATAAAGAACTCACATACTTATTTCAAAAATCTACAAGTCATCAAAAACCTCGGCACTACGGGCATGCTCCTAGGGGGATAGATTGGTAGGAAAAGACCATCGCTCGTCCCCGACCGCCACTTATAAGGAAGACAATCAAATAACACCTCATGTTTCAAATTTGTTGCATACCGTTTACCATACATGCATGCTACGGGACTTGCAAACTTAAACACAAGTATTTCTCAATTTCACAACTACTCAACTAGCATGAATTTGATATTATTACCTCCATGTCTCAAAACAATCATCAAGCATCAAACTTTTCTTAGTATTCAACACACTCATACGAAAGTTTTATTATTAATCTTGCATACCAAGCATATTAGGATTTTAAGAAAATTACCATGCTATTAAGACTCTCAAAATTATCTAAGTGAAGCATGAGATATCAATAGTTTCTATAAAACAAATCCACCACCGTGCTCTAAAAGATATAAGTGAAGCACTAGAGCAAAACTATAAAGCTCAAAAGATATAAGTGAAGCACATAGAGTATTCTATCAAATTCCAAATCATGTATGGCTCTCTCAAAAGGTGTGTACATAAAGGATGATTGTGGTAGACTAACAAGCAAAGACTCAAATGATAAAAGACGCTCCAAGCAAAACACATATCAGGTGGTGAATAAAAATATAGCTCCAAGTAAATTTACCGATAGAAGTAGACGAAAGAGGGGATGCCTTCCGGGGCATCCCCAAGCTTTGGATTTTAGGTGTCATTATATTATCTTGGGGGTTCCATGGGCATCCCCAATCTTAGTATCTTTCCACTCCTCATTCCATAATCCATCAAATCTTTACCCAAAACTTGAAAACTTCACAACACAAAACTTAAAGTAGAAAATCTCGTGAGCTCCGTTAGCGAAAGAAAACAAAAGTCCACTTCAAGGTACTGTAATGAACTCATTATTTATTTATATTGGTGTTATACATACTGTACTCCAACTTCTCTATGGATTATAAACTATTTTACTAGCCATAGATTCATCAAAATAAGCAAACAACACACGAACAACAGAATCTGTCAAAAACAGAACAGTCTGTAGTAATCTGTAGCTAGCGCAAGATCTGGAACCCCAAAAATTCAAAAATAAATTTCTTGACGTGAGTAATTTATCTATTAATCATCTTCAAAAATAATTAACTAAATATCGCTTTCCAAATAAAAATGACAGCAGTTCTCGTGAGCGCTAAAGTTTCTGTTTTTTACAGCAAGTTCAACAAGACTTTCCCCAAGTCTTCCCAACGGTTCTACTTGGCACAAACACTAATTGAACACAAAAAACACAACCAAAACACAGGCTAGATAATTTACTTATTACTAAACAGGAAAAAAAGCAAGGAATAAAAATAAACTTGGGTTGCGTCCCAACAAGCGCTATCGTTTAACGCCCCTAGCTAGGCATAACAAGCAAGAATAGATCTAGGTATTGCCATCTTTGGTAGGCAATCCATAAGTGGCTCTCATGATAGATTCATATGGTAATTTTATTTTCTTTGTAGGGAAGTGTTCCATGCCCTTTTTTAATGGAAATTGGAATCTAATATTCCGTTCCTTCATATCAATAATTGCACCAACCGTTCTAAGGAAAGGTCTATCAGGAATAATAGGGCAAGAAGGATTGCAATCTATATCAAGAACGATAAAATCTACATGCACATAATTCCTATTAGCAACAATAAGAACATCATTAATTCTTTCCGTAGGTTTCTTAATAGTGGAATCCACAAGATGCAAGTTTAGAGAGTAATCAGCAAATCACACAAAGTTTTGGGAATAGTAGAGACACTAGCACCCAAATCACACAAAGCATAAAACTCATAATTTTTTATTTTAATTTTAATAGTAGGTTCCCACTCATCATAAATTTTTCTAGGGATATAAACTTCCAATTCAAGTTTTTCTTCATAAGATTGCATCAAGGCATCAACGATATGTTTCGTAAACGCTTTATTTTGACTATAAGCGTGAGGAGATTTTAGCACGGATTGCAACAAGGAAATACAATCAATCAAAGAGCAATTTTCATAGTTAAATTCCTTGAAATCCATAATAGTGGGTTTAGCAACATCTAGGGTTTTAATTTCTTCAATCCCACTTTTATCAAATTTAGCATCAAGATCAACAAATTCCGAATTCTTAGAACGCCTTCTAGGTAAAGGTGGATCATATTCAGTCCCATCATTATCAAGATTCATATTGCAAAACAAAGATTTAATAGGGGACACATCAATAACTTTTAGATCTTCATCATTATTTTCATAGGAACTAGAAGAACACGCTTTTATAAAGGCATCTTTCTTAGCACGCATCCTAGCGGTTCTTTCTTTGCACTCGTCAATGGAAATTCCCATGGCTTTGAGAGACTCATTGATATCATGCTTAGGTGGAATAGATCTAAGTTTCAAAGAATCAACATCAAGAGCAATTCTATCAACGTTCCTAGCCAAATCGTCAATCTTAAGCAATTTTTCTTCAATCATAGCATTAAAATTCTTTTGCGAAGAAATAAATTCTTTAATATTAGATTCAAAATCAGAGGGAATCTTACTATAATTTCCATAATAATTGTTGTAGGAATTACCATAATTATTAGAGGGATTACTAGGATAAGGCCTAGGATTGAAATTTCCTCTATACGCGTTGTTACCAAAATTGTTCCTACCAACAAAATTCACATCCATAGATTCATTATTATTATTATCAATCAAAGTAGACAAGGGCACATCATTAGGATCAGAAGAAACACTCTTATTAGTAAATAATTTCATAAGTTCATCCATCTTTCCACTCAAAACATTAATTTCTTCTATCGCTTGCACCTTTTTATTAGTAGATCTTTCAGTATGCCATTGAGAATAATTAACCATAATATTATCTAGGAGTTTAGTAGCTTCTCCTAAAGTGATTCCCATAAAAGTGCCTCCCACGGCCGAATCTAAAAATTTCTAGAAGCAAAATTCAATCCGGCATAAAAAATTTGTATAATCATCCACAAATTTAAACCATGAGTAGGGCAATTACGTATCATTAATTTCATTCTCTCCCAAGCCTGTGCAACATGTTCACGATCAAGTTGTTTAAAATTCATAATATCGTTTCTAAGAGAGATGATCTTAGTGGGAGGAAAATACTAAGAGATAAAAGCATCTTTGCACTTGTTCCATGAATCAATACTATTTTTAGGCAAAGATGAAAACCAAGCTTTAGCACGATCTCTAAGTGAAAAAGGAAATAGCTTCAATTTAACAATATCATTATCGACATCTTTCTTCTTTTGCATGTCACACAAATCAACGAAGCTATTAAGATGGGTAGCGGCATCTTCACTAGGAAGGCCGGAGAACGGATCTTTCATGACAAGATTCAACAAAGCAGCATTAATTTCACAAGATTCAGCATCGGTAAGAGGAGCAATCGGAGTGCTAAGGAAATCATTATTGTTGGTATTGGTGAAGTCACACAATTTCGTATTATCTTGAGCCATCGCGACAAACAAGCAAACTAACACACAAGCAAACAAAACGCAAGCGGGCAAAAAGTGGCAAATAGTGAAAGAGAGGGAGGATAGAGAGAGAGAGAGAGAGAGGGCAAATAAAACGGCAAGGGTGAAGTGGGGGGAGAGGAAAACGAGAGGCAAATGGCAAATAATGTAATGCGGGAGATAAGGGTATGTGATGGGTAATTGGTATGTTGACTTTTGCGTAGACCTCCCCGGCAATGGCGCCAGAAATCCTTCTTGCTACCTCTTTTAGCACTGCGTTGGTTTTCCCCGAAGAGGAAGGGATGATGCAGCAAAGTAGCGTGAAGATCATTGAGATCATGTAGCAAAGTAGGGATGATGCAACAACATAGGAGACTCTCTATCATGAAGATCATGGTGCTACTTTGAATCACAAGTGTGGTAAAAGGATAGTAACATTGTCCCTTCTCTCTTTTTCTCTCTTTCTTTTTCTTTTTTTTCTTTTTTTATTTTTTTTTTAAAAAAAATATTTCGTCCGGAGTCTCATCCTGACTTGTGGGGGAATCATAGTCTCCATCATCCTTTCCTCACATGGGACAATGCTCTAATAATGATGATCATCACACTTTTATTTACTTACAACTCGATACTAGAACAAAATATGACTCTATGTGAATGCCTCCGGCGGTGTACCGATATATGCAATGAATCAAGAGTGACATGTATGAAAGAATTATAAAGGGTGTCTTTGCCACAAATATGATGTCAACTACATGATCATGCAAAGCAATATGACAATGATGTAGCGTGTCATAACAAACGGAACGGTGGAAAGCTGCATGGCAATATATCTCGGAATGGCTATGGAAATGCCATAATAGGTAGGTATGGTGGCTGTTTTGAGGAAGGTATATGGTGGGTGTATGATACCGGCGAAAGGTGGGCGGTATTAGAGAGGCTAGCAATGGTAGAAGGGTGAGAGTGCGTATAATCCATGGGCTCAACATTAGTCATAAAGAACTCACATACTTATTGCAAAAATCTATTAGTTATCGAAACAAAGTACTACGCACATGCTTCTTGGGGGTAGATTGGTAGGAAAAGACCATCGCTCGTACCCGACCGCCACTCATAAGGAAGACAATCAATAAATAAATCATGCTCCGACTTCATCACATAATGGTTCACCATACGTGCATGCTATGGGAATCATAAACTTTAGAACAAGTATTTCTCAAATTTACAACTACTCAACTAGCATGACTCTAATATCACCATCTTCATATCTCAAAACAATCATCAAGTATCAAACTTCTCATAGTATTCAATGCACTTTTTATGATAGTTTTTATTGTACCCATCTTGGATGCCTATCATATTAGGACTAATTTTATAGCCAAAGGAAATTACCATGCTATTCTATAAGACCCTCAAAATGATATAAGTGAAGCGTGAGAGATCAATAATTTCTATAAAATAAAACCACCACCATGCTCTAAAAAGATATAAGTGAAGCACTAGAGCAAAATTATCTAGCTCAAAAGATATAAGTGAAGCACATAGAGTATTCTAATAAACTATGATTCATGTGTGTCTCTCCAAAAGGTGTGTACAGCAAGGATGATTGTGGTAAACTAAAAATCAAAGACTCAAATCATACAAAACGCTCCAAGCAAAACACATATCATGTGGTGAATAAAAATATAGCCTCAAGTAAAGTTACCGATAGATGAACACGAAACAGGGGATGCCTTCCGGGGCATCCCCAAGCTTAGGCTTTTGGTTGTCCTTGAATTTTACCTTGGGGTGCCTTGGGCATACCCAAGCTTAGGATCTTGCCACTCCTTATTCCAAAATCCATCAAATCTTTACCCAAAACTTGAAAACTTCACAACACAAAACTCAACAGAAAATCTCATGAGCTCCGTTAGTATAAGAAAACAAACCACCATTTCAAGGTACTGTAATTAAATCATTCTTTATTTATATTGGTTTAAACCTACTGTATTCCAAATTCTCTATGGTTCATACCCCCCCCCCCCCCCCCGATACTAGCCATAGATTCATCAAAATAAGCAAACAACACACGAAAAACAGAATCTGTCAAAAACAGAACAATCTGTAGTAATCTGTAGGTTTCGAATACTTCTGTAACCCCAAAAATTCTGAAATAAATTGGTGGACGTGAGGAATTTGTCTATTAATCATCTTAAAAAAGAATCAACCTAATCTCACTCTCCAGTAAAAAATGGAAGCAAATCTCGTGAGCGCTAAATTTTCTGTTTTTTACAGCAAGATCGCAAAGACTTCTCCCAAGTCTTCCCAAAGGTTCTACTTGGCACAAACACTAATTAAAAGCATAAAACCACATATAAACAGAAGCTAGATGAATTATTTATTACTAAACAGGAACAAAAATCAAGAAACAAAAATAAAATTGGGTTGCCTCCCAACAAGCGCTATCGTTTAACGCCCCTAGCTAGGCATTGATAATTTCAATGATGCTCACATGAAAGACAAGAATTGAAGCACAAAGAGAGCATTGTGAAACACGTGACAAACACATATAAGTCTAACATTATTCCTATGAATAGGCATCTTATAGGCAGACAAATTATCATAGCAAGCAAAAACTAGCATACGCAAGGAAGCGGAAAGAAACAATAGCAATCTCAACATAACGAGAGGTAATTTAGTAACATGAAAATTTCTACAATCATATTTTCCTCTCTCATAATAATTACATGTGGGATCATAAGAAAATTCAAAAAAATAGCTATCACATAAAATATTTTCAACACGATCCACATGCATGCAAAGTTGACACTCTTCCAAAATAGTGGGATTAACATTAACTAAAGTCATGACCTCTCCAAACCCACTTTTATCAAAAATTTCATAAGATTGAACATTCTCCAAATATGTGGTATCTAAAGTTGACACTCTTCCAAATCCACTTTCAATAATATTGCAAACACTATTATCAATCTCATATTCATCATGGGGCTTAGATAAATTTTCAAGATCAAAAGAAGAATCACCCCAATCATGATCATTGCAACAAATAGTAGTCATAGCAAAACTAGCATCCCCAAGCTTAGGGTTTTGCATATTATTAGCACAATTGACGTTAATAGAAATTATAATAACATCATTGCAATCATGCTTTTCATCGAAGGAACTATCAAGTATGGGTGTAATATCAACAATCTCATGTTTAACATAAGGAACTATAGCAAATTCATCTTCATAAATATTGGCATCATGGCCACAAGAATAGCAAGCATCATGTTCATAAAGGGATATTTCAATCAAATCATCGGAATCATAATTATCTATAGATTCATGCATATCATTATTTTCTTTCGAAGCAACGGTCATTCTTTCAATAAGTTCTTTGACATAGACATTATGAGCATAGTTTTCATAGCAATATTTAAGTATCTCAAAATTTTCAGATTTGTAGAGAGTAATATCATACTTTTCAATCAAATAAGCAACTTCATAAGCACCCTTAAAAGCAACAAATTCTTCAATTTGTTCGATATCGTAGTAACTATAAACACCCTTTGCATAAGAAGATAAGATTTCATTGTCATTAAACTCACATAGGTAGGGGAGGTGTTTTTTAGGTTTCTTAGAGCAACAAGTAAAATCATAAATTTCATAAAGATTCCAAGCATAACACCGTAATCTATTTATTTGAGCCCATAAGAGTCTCCCTTTTTCAGACAAACGGTGACGCACAAAATGAGCATGCTCATCTAAAGATTTCCTGTAACGCCCTCGATGCGGCTATATCTCCCACGTGTCGAAGCACGACTTAGAGGCATAACCGCATTGAAAGCAATGTCGCAAGCGAGGTAATCTTCACACAACCCATGTAATACATAAGGGAAAGAGATACATAGTTGGCTTACAATAGCCACTTCACACAATTACATGAATAAAGCATTACAACATCCAAATACAATCAAGGTCCGACTACGGAACCAAAATAAAAGAAGAACCCCAAATGCGACAAGGTCCCCGATCGACCCCAACTGGGCTCCACTACTGGTCAATTGGAAACGGAGACAACATGACAAGCATGATCTTCTTTGAGCTCCTCCTTGAGCTTGGTTGGGTCACCTGCACGGTCTCATCGGCACCTGCAAGCTGGTTTTGGAAGTATCTGTGAGTCACGGGGACTCAGCAATCTCGCACCCTCGTGATCAAGACTATTTAAGCTTATAGGAAGGGTAAAAGGTATGAGGTGGAGCTGCAACAAGCGACTAGCATATATGGTGGCTAACATACGCAAAAGAGAGCGATAAGAGAAGGCAAAGCACAGTCGATAAGAGTATGATCAAGAAGTGATCCTAGAACAACCTACGTCAAGCATAACTCCAACACCGTGTTCACTTCCCGGACTCCGCCGGAAAGAGACCATCACGGTTACACACACGGTTGATGCATTTTAATTAAGGTCAACTTCAGGTTTTCTACAACTGGACATTAACAAATTCCCGTCTGCCCATAACCGCGGGCACGGCTTTCAAAAGTTCAAATCCCTGCAGGGGTGCCCCAACTTAGCCCATAACAAGCTCTCACGGTCAATGAAGGATATTCCTTCTAGCGGGAAGACCCGATCAGACTCGGAATCCCAGTTACAAGACATTTCGACAAGGTAAAACTAAACCAGCAACACCGCCCGAATGTGCCGACAAATCCCGATAGGAGCTGCACATATCTCTTTCTCAGGGCACACTCAGATTGTTTAAGGTACGGGTAGGCCAGCCCAGAGTTGCCCCTGGTGGCCACCGGCAGCTGACAGGTTGGACCAACACTCAAAGGAGCACTGGCCTAGGGGGTTAAAATAATGATGACCCTTGAGTCTGCAGAACCCAAGGGAAAGAAGAGGCTAGGTGGCGAATGGTAAAACCAATGTTGGGCATTGCTGGAAGAGTTTTATTCAAGGCGAACTGTCAAGGGGTTCCCATTATTACCCAACCGCGTAAGGAACGCAAAATCCGGGAACATAACACCGATATGACGGAAACTAGAGCGGCAAGAGTGGAACAAAACACCAGGCATAAGGCCGAGCCTTCCATCCTTTACCAAGTATATAGATGCATTAATTAAATAAGAGATATTGTGATATCCCAACAAGTAAACATGTCCCAACAAGGAACAACATCTCCATGTTCCAACAAGGAACAAACTTCAATCTTCACCTGCAACTAACAACACTATAAGAGGGGCTGAGCAAAGCGGTAACATAGCCAAACAACGGTTTGCTAGGACAAGGTGGGTTAGAGGCTTGGTTCAACAATATGGGAGGCATGATAAGCAAGTGGTAGGTATCGCAGCATAGGCATAGCAAAAGAGCGAGCTACTAGCAAGCAAAGATAGAAGTGATTTCGAGGGTATGATCATCTTGCCTGAAATCCCGCAAGGGAGAAGAACAAGTCCATGAAGAAGACAAACGAACATAGATGAATGGGTCCTCACAAACGCGACGTTATCGGAACCAACCCGAAGAAGCAAACACCGGAAAGAAGCACACAACATAGTAAACAACCAACACATGAACATGGTATGATATGCGGGATGCGGTATGCGATGCATATGCATGATTTGATGAGGAATGATTGAACCTGGCCTCAACTTGGAAATCCAAGAGTGCCACTGGAAAGGTGAGGTGATTTCGGTTGAAATCGATATAAAGATCACCGGAATCGGATGCACGGTTTGGAAATGGCAAGCAAAACAAATATGGCATCGGTCTGCGACAAACAGCAAATGAAAGCGGAGAGGAAACATGAATCTTCGAGATATCTTCAGCACTCCGGAATAATTCAATAGCGAGAAGTGAAAGATTAAGAGGGTGAACCGGCATGAGAAAGTATTGAAATACGGAAAAGAATATGATCAACACCGAAAGCTTGAATTGAATCCACCGGAGAAGAAAAAGAGCAAAGAATACAACACTTGAACCTCCGTTAGAATCTTCATGAGAAACACCGGATAAGAATATTGATGGAAAAGAATGGAGAGACTTCATAACCGATAAGATGGATACTTGATTAAGAATTCGGAGTCCTCGAAGAAAAAGGGTGGGTGGGCGGGAAAACAAAGACAACTTGAAGACGGATGAAAACAAACACCGTTGAGAAGGACTAGTAATAGATCTTGCGGATGTTGAAATGATCGGATCCACTTGAAGAGAAAACACGCCGGTTGAAAAGGATTGACATGACAATATCGATGATCATGAAGGATTGGTATCCACAGTGGAGTATGAGAACACCACTTAAGAAAGGTATGGAATCAACATTTGACTTCGAAGCAACTCGAATACCACAACTCAAAACAAAACAAAGGATTGGCTTGCAGAATAAGCCGGAACAAACATATGATAGAGATTTCGTCCGAAATTTTCGTCACAAAACCATCAGAACAATTCCAAGATACCCACGTGATCCTAAAAAAAATTTAGTGAAAATTTGAGAAGAGAAGAGTCAAAACTCTACATCAGGATGCCTTACCAGAGCGATGAAGGGACTGGGGAGTAAGAAGAATTCCTAAACTCTCCGATATATAATTCCTAAAAGACTCAAAACATTTTTCTAGACTCAACTCGTCCGCTAATTCGATCAAGCAGTGGGGGCTCCTAAGGTCGGGGAAGGAGGTGCCGATGAGACCGTGCAGGTGACGCAACCAAGCACATGGAGGAGCTCGAAGAAGATCGTGTTTGTTATGTTGTTTCTGTTTCCAGTTGACCAGTAGTGGCAAGGTTGTCAGAATCATGATTCTGAATCGGATCGGAAGTCCGATGGCAGGATCGCAAATCGCAGAATCTTAACTACCAGGATCGTAAAAACGTAGGTTCTATGAACCAAAATCCTAGAATCAGAGGGCTTAGTTTGGATCGTAAAGTCGTAGAATCATATAATAGAATCACGATTCTGACAACCTTGAGTAATGGAGCCCAGTTGGGGTCGATCGGGGACCTTGTCGCATTTGGGGTTCTTCTTTTATTTTGGTTCCGTAGTCGGACCTTGATTGTATTTGGATGTTGTAATGCTTTATTCATGTAATTGTGTGAAGTGGCAATTGTAAGCCAACTATGTATCTCTTTCCCTTATGTATTACATGGGTTGTGTGAAGATTACCTCACTTGCGACATTGCTTTCAATGCGGTTATGCCTCTAAGTCGTGCTTCAACACGTGGGAGATATAGCCGCATCGAGGGCGTTACATTTCCCATCAACTAGGCTAGTTGGGGAGTCAGCACGAGCGCATAAGGATCGAAGATGATCCAAGTAGAACACTTTAAGTGGATCCATATCAATAGATTTTTAGCAAGCAAAGATGCAAGAAAAATAGAAGGCACATGGAAACACAAACAAAGATACATACGGGAAGAAGGCGAAGAAAAGGCAAAGGTTTTTGAAAATAGTTTTAGAAGTGGGGGAGAGGAAAACGAGAGGAAAATGGCAAATAACGTAATGCGAGGGATAAGAGTTTGTGATGGTGAAAGTGCAACTATCCCTAGGTGGTTTTGGTAATTCATAACAACATATAGCTCATTGAGCTAATGCTATTCCAAGATGATTATTTCAGGAAAGCTCAATGATTGGCATGGCATGGATGTGAAAGTGGAACCCTCAAAATGCTAAGGACAAAGGATTGGCTCAAGCTTAAAAGCTCAAGACTCTTCATTTTATATTTTAGTGATCCAAGATCACATTGAGTCTTTAGGAAAAGCCAATACTATCAAGGAGGGATGAGGTGTTGCTTAATGAGCCTCTTGCTTTATGTGCTTAATGATATGCTCCAAAATCCTCAGCTACTTTCCCATATCCACAAATGACCTAAACCCTAAGCCAAACTCGGTCATACCGATTCTATCTATCCGGCGCCACCGAGTTTCACTTGTCATAAGCCACTGCCAATCCCTAGCAATTCGGTCCTACCGATAGGGATCTCGGTCTCACCGAGATGGGGTTGCAAACTCTCTGTTTCCCTTTCGTAACTTTTCGGTCTCACCGAAAGAGCGAATCGGTCCCACCGAGATTGCAATGTAAACTCTGTGTTTCCCTTTTGTAACTTTTTGGTCTCACCAAAAGAGCAAATCGGTCCCACCGAGTTTGCCTGACCAACTCTCTGGTTAGCTTATTACCAAACTCGGTCTCACCAAGTTTGTGTAATCGGTCTCACTGAGATTACGTTATGCCCAAACCCTAACAGAATCGGTCCTACCGAGTTGCATGTCAGTCCCACCGAAAATCTCTAACGGTCACTAGGTTTACCTTTTCGGTCTGACTGAGTTTATTGATTCGGTCCCACCGAGATTGGTAGATTGTGTGTAATGGTTGGATTTTGTGTGGAGGATATATATACCCCTCCACCTCCTCTTCATTTGCAAGAGAGAGCCATCAGAACACATACACCATTCCAACTCATATGTTCTGAGAGAGAACCACCTACTCATGTGTTGAGACCAAGACATTCCATTCCTACCATATGAATCTTGATCTCTAGCCTTCCCAAGTTGCTTTCCACTCAAATCTTCTTTCCACTAGATCCAAATCCTATGAGAGAGAGTTGAGTGTTGGGGAGACTATCATTTGAAGCACAAGAGCAAGGAGTTCATCATCAACACACTGTTTGTTACTTCTTGGAGAGTGGTGTCTCCTAGATTGGCTAGGTGTCACTTGGGAGCCTCCGACAAGATTGTGGAGTTGAACCAAGTAGTTTGTAAGGGCAAGGAGATCGCCTACTTCGTGAAGATCTACCGCTAGTGAGGCAAGTCCTTCGTGGGCGATGGCCATGGTGGGATAGACAAGGTTGCTACTTCGTGGACCCTTCGTGGGTGGAGCCCTCCGTGGACTCGCGCAACCGTTACCCTTCGTGGGTTGAAGTCTCCATCAACGTGGATGTAGGATAGCACCACCTATCTGAACCACGGGAAAAACATCCGTGTCTCCAATTGCGTTTGAATCCTCCAAACCCTTCCTTTTACATTCTTGCAAGTTGCATGCTTTACTTTCCGCTGCCAATATACTCTTTGCATGCTTGCTTGAATTGTGTGATGATTGCTTGACTTGTCCTAAAATAGCTAAAATCTGCCAAGAACTAAAATTGGGAAAAGGTCAAGTTTTTATTTGGTCAAGTAGTCTAATCACCCCCCCTCTAGACATACTTTCGATCCTACAAGTGGTATCAGAGCTTTGGTCTCCATTTGCTTTGATCTCCATAGCTTTTGGTGGTCATAGCCTTGGTTTCACAACCTAGGAGAGTATGGCGTCTAGCGAGGGAAATTATCACCGTAGAGGTCCTTACTTTGATGGTACTAATTTTGCTAGTTGGAGGCATAAAATGAAAATGCATATTCTTGGACATAACCCCGCCGTTTGGGCTATTGTGTGTGTTGGTTTGCAAGGTGACTTCTTTGATGGGAGAGAACCAAACCGTGAAGCTACTGCTTGTGATATTCTATTCAACGGATTATGCCCTGAAGAATTCAACAAAATCAGCCGTCTTGAGAATGCAAAGGAAATTTGGGACACTTTGATTGATATGCACGAAGGTACCGACTCCGTCAAGGAATCCAAGTTGGATGTGCTTCAAAGTCAACTTGACAAGTTCAAAATGAAGGATGGTGAAGGTGTAGCTGAAATGTACTCTAGGCTTGCTCTCATCACAAATGAGATTGCCGGCTTAGGAAGTGAAGAGATGACTGATAGATTCATCATCAAGAAGATTCTAAGAGCCTTGGATGGAAAATATGATACCGTGTGCACATTGATACAAATGATGCCCAATTACAAAGATCTCAAGCCAACGGAAGTGATTGGAAGAATTGTTGCTCATGAGATGTCACTTAAGGATAAAGAGGAACTTCACAACAAATCAAGTGGTGCCTACAAAGCCTCATGTGAAGCCCCTACATCATGAAGTGAGAAACAAAGCTTCAACGAAGAATTGAGCTTAATGGTGAAGAACTTCAACAAGTTCTACAAGAGTAGAAGCAAAGATAGAAGCTTCAAGTCAAGGTCCTAAAATGACAAAAGATCTTCTAGTCGAGAGCGAAACTGCTACAATTGTGGAAGACCCGGACACTATTCCAATGAGTGTACGGCTCCCTACAAGAGAAGAGAAGATTCTCCAAAAAGAAGAAGCAAAGATTCACCACCAAGAGAGAGAAGGAGTAGAGATGATCGTTATGAACGAAGATACTCATGGAGAAGCAAGGATTCGGAAAGGAAGGAAAAATCATCAAGGAGCTACACAAAACGAAGACATCAAGCTCATGTTGGTGAATGGGTATCCGGCTCCGACTCCGACAGCCACTCCGAGAGAAGTTATCACTCCGACTCCGAAGATACTCAAGATGAAGGTGTTGCCGGTCTAGCACTTGTGTCATCCAACTCCTATGACATATTTGATTCACCAAATGAAGGAATTGGAAGATGCTTCATGGCCAAAGGTCCTAAGGTAACACACCCCGAGTATGTTGATTTTAATAGTGATGAAGATGACTTGTTAGGTGATGATGATTTGCTTGTTGACAAGTCTAGTGATGAATACTATGATGAAACGTCAATTAATCATGCTAATCAAGATAAAACGAATGACAATGATAAGGAGAAGATTCAGGCTCTAACTAAAGAACTAAACACTCTTAAGTTAGCTCATGAAACTATCTTCGAAGATCATCGAGAACTTTTAAGAGCTCATGAGAAATTACGCTTTGAAAAGCTCAATCTTGAGCAAGAGCATGAGTTTTTAAAAGCAATCAATGATGATCTCCGCAAGAAAAGTTCTTCTTACATTGCCAAGCGTTTGCTCTTACCCACTTACATGCCTCAAGTCAAGTCTAGTAACAAGAACAAGAAAGATTCTTCCTCTAGTAGTAACAATGATCATGCTAAATCCAATATTGTTGCTTCTAGTAGTTCTCTTGATTCCACTAATGATTCTCTTAGCCAAGTTACACTTGAGCAAGAAAATAGCTTATTGAAGGGAATTATAGAGAAAGGAGTGTACAAAAGCCTTGCCGGGAGTAAGCAATTTGAGGAAATTGTGCGCAAGCAAGGAATGCACCGGAAGAATCAAGGTGTTGGTTTTGAACGAAAGTTCAATGCCAATGGAGTTGAGTGGGAAGAAGATCAATACCCCAAGACAAATTTTGTTCCTCAACAAGAGAAGTATGATACTTCCTTCAAGGGGATACAAGCTCAAGATGATCTTCCACCACAAGACTACAAGCAAAAAGGCAAGGACAAGCTTCAAGAGGAAATTGATGCATTTGAAGAAGCTCCTAAGACCTTAGTCAAGTGGATTCCCAAGACTACTTCAAGTTCCACTTCATCAAGTACGACTACAACTCCAAGGATTCCCATCAAGATGATGTGGATCCAAAAGAATAAGAACTAGAGAGTTCTTGAGGGTGACTCCGCCAACATACTTCACTCTTATCATTTTGGCAAGAACAAGTGCAATCAACTTCCACATCTTGCACTAGTTCAAGGAGTCACAAAACCCTCTTGTTGGTAAGACAAGGGACAAGGTAACCTAAAAGTTTTCATGGACATCATCTTGTGTGTGCATCACTCTGTGTCTATGGATATCCTTGTTTGTTCCTTGTGGGACTAACCCATGTAGGTATTGAAAGTGCAATTCACTCAAATGGATAGCTCCAAGTGATCTACATCAACATTGAGCATCCACATCTTCAACATCTACATGAAGTCATCATCGACAAAACCCAAGGTTAGTTCATCCCTCTAAGGGGGGATATCACATCTAGGGGGAGCTTTACTCTAAGACTTGAGCTAAAGCAACTCTAAAGATGTGAACACAACAATGCTTTATGTAAAAGTGGTAACCCCACTTGAGCTTAAATGATGAGTATGACCTATGATCAAGTGTTCTCACTTGACTCCTAAGTCAATATACTCATATATAGATGACCTAGTCATCGCAAATTGCTTGATCGATGCTAGAATTGGTTGTGCATGCTTTGTCACATATTTCATTTGCCATCTTATTGTGTGAGCATGTTGGTTGCATATTTTACTCATTCGAGGACATCCACTTGTTGTTTTGATTGTTTGGCTTTATTTTCTTTTGCCAAGTGGATGGACAAGAATGCCTAAGAACCTCCTCTAGCTATCTATGCTTTTCTCGTCTCAAACTCTATTCATGCTACATCACAAAATTTGATCAAGTCAGATTCGAACCACTCTGTGTGAGGAGCGCTCGGAGTCCCCGATTCGTCATAGACTTAAACTTCCAAAACCTCTTTGTGATTCTCAGTCTGACCGATTCCCCACTTTCGGTCCTATCGAGATCATTAAGTTGATCTAGGTTTTCGATCTTGGTGCAACCGATTTGAACCTTTCGGTCACACCGAGTTGCAGTAACTACTCGCAGTTATGCATCTCAGTGCCACCGAGTTGTTCCACTCGGTCACACCGACAGGGTCGGGCTATATATAGTCACGGGCAAAAATTTGGAAATTTCTCCGAACCCCTTCGCCCGCGTGATAGCCTGCTCTGCCAACTTGTTCTCCGGATCGTCTCCTCGCCGCCAGCAGCCTCCAGTCGCTGGTCTCCGTCGCCGCCAACGGGAATTCTACCTCGCCGTTGCTGCCGTAGCGAGTCTCCGCCGCACTAGGGTATGGACTCGATCTTTGTGCTTTTCTCCAATCCGATTCCTAGCACATTGTGATCATCATGATTCTTGCCATGTTTGATAAACTCCTATCCAGTCAATGAACTCGTAGATTAGGTTTAATTCGAAAATTTTAGGGTTAGGTTTCCGCCGAAACCATCTCGGACCCACCGAGTTGAAAAACTCGGTCCCACCGATTTGGCTTATGCCATTGCACAAGTGAGACTCGGTCTGACCGAGAATTACTTATCGGTGTGACCGATTTTGGAATTCTGTGAAACCCTAGCAGTCTCGGTGCCACCGAACTGTGACTCGGTCTGACCGAGTTCACTAGTTTAGGTTCCAAAACTGCTTCGGTATCACCGAGTTTAGAAATCGGTAGATCCGAGATGCTTTCAGTGGGAAACTAAAACTAAGTTTTTGGATTATTATTTTGCAAAAATCTCTGCATTTTGTGATGCTCATCTACTCTATCTCATCTATAACCTATTCATAGGGTCAGCAGTCAGAGCTTGCATCATGTCAGACCAAAGTGATAGCCAGAACCTGTCAGAACAGCAAGTGCAGCTGAGTGAGGGCACTAGTCCCTCAAGTTCCTTAGATGATGGCAGCAGGAGCACCCCTAGCAATCTGCCTAAAGCTGCCACAAGACAGAGAAAGAAGAGAACCTCAGACTCAGAAGATGAGGATTATGTGGCAGAAGAGGAAGCAACCTCCAAGAGAGTTGAGCCAGCACAGGGTACAAAGCCAGGGTTGAAGTTCAAAAGGCCAGTAGGCAGGCAGCCTATGTCAAAGGCAAGAGCTTCAACTGAGAAGCCCACTCCCATTGAGCCAGTTGCTACTGAGGGCAAGAAGAGGAAAGAAAGGGTGAAGAAAACTGTAGCCAGAGTGCTTGGCAAAGCTTCCATCATGGAAGATGAGGAGGAAGAAGAAGAGGTGGCTGCACCAGCACCAAAGTCACCCAAGCTGACGGGTGATGCCATAAGATCAGGGGGAGCTGCTTCCAAGGCCAAGCCAGCTCCAAAGCCCAAGCCAAAGAGGAATACAAGAAGCATCCCAGCTGCTGAGAAGAACAAGGCCCCAGTGCCTGAAGCTGCAGAAGAAGAGGAAGAGAATGTCCACATGAAGCTCAAGCCCAAGATCCCAGACCACAATGATGCTCATCCTGTGGCTGAGGATATGAAACTCAGGAGAGATTCAGGGCTCCGGAAGTGGAGAGAAGCAGACCCGTATGCTTCAAGGAGAAGGACTGCAGTTGACTACAGGTTTCACACCAAGGAGCAGCAAGATTTCTATGAGACAGTGCTGCTAGACAAGAAGCCCATTGTCTGTGACATGAGATGGGTCGATTGGCAATATATCAAGGATAACGAGGAGTACTACCCTGGAGTGCAGGACAGCTTCAAGGAGTGTGGAGTAGAGGACTTTGTTGGGCAGAAGCTCACAAAGTGGAACGAGGAACTCATCATGCAGTTCTACTCCACAGCCCATTTTTATCCAGATGGTAGGATAATTTGGATGTCAGAGGGTACGAGGTGCCAGTCTACAGTTACTGAGTGGGCTCAGCTGATCAATGCCCCACAAGAGCATGAGGATGACTTGGATATCTATGCCAAGAAGAAGATGGACCACAACTCAATGTCAAACATGTACAAGGAGATTCCAAATGAAGCACTTGACACTTTCAAGTTTGGCTCAGTACACTATCTTCTATCAGGGCTGCCCGCTATCAATTGGATACTGAAGCACACCTTATTGCCCAAGTCTGGAGATCACAAGATGATCAGAGGCCACGCGATCAACTTGCTTCATATCTTTGACGTGCCTCAGAAATTCAAGGTGATGAGCCTAATGGTAGAGACCATTAAGAGGACAGCAGCAGACCAGAAGAGGAGCTGTGGATATGCCCCACAGATTCAGGAGCTCATCAACTCCAAGATGGGCACGGGCATATACCTCTTGGACAAGGAACACCTGCCTATCCGTCCGGACTTTGAAGATAACCAAGTGGTCATGACTGAGAATGAGCCATCATCTGCCCAAGCACAAGCCAAGAAGGAGAAGGCTAGGAAGGAGAAAGCTGCCAAGATGCCTACTCAAGCGGAGGCATCTGAATATTTCCTGAAAACCAAACAAGAGCAGCTTGGTTACTTGATTGCATCCACCCTGCGGATTGAGCAATGACTAGCCACCCTAACTCAAAACCAGGCAAGCTTAGAGAGGATCATGGAACAAAAGTTCTATGACTTGGATGTCAAAGTGACAGAGATTCAGTCTGCAGCGGAGCAGCTCCAGGATGACATGCAGGAGAGGAGAGGCAAGACTACAACTGATGCCTTTGCCAGAGTGCCCCGAGCTCCGAGGTCGTCTGCAGTGCCAGTTCCTGACACAAGGGCAACCGCCTCAGCTCCAGCCGCAGCATCAGCTCCAACTCCAGCATCTACTTCAGCTCCAGCGTCTACTTCAGCATCTACGGAAGCCTTCGTACTTGGAGTGATCCGGACTCCACCACCACCTGAAGATCAAGCCTGAGTGTCGACTTAGCACTATGCATTTTCTAGGAACTTTTTGGTAACTTGTTGCCAAAGGGGGAGAAAATGTATAGATCATAGGCTTCAAGAGAGAGTGTTGCTTTTATTCTCTCTTGTTTTATTTGGTGGTTTTTCGAACTTCGTTTGCTTTTGTGTGAGATACTATGTCATTATCTATGAGACATTGATGATCATGTGGTTTGATCATAAGCTACACTTAATGCTTGCTTAATGCTATTATCCTATCTATCTTATGTGATCATTCACTATTCTTGGTGATGGGTGCATGTATTTCATTCTTATCTTTTTAAGCGCTCCACCAAGATGTATGTGACATGGAAGAGTACCCCATGACTCTAACTCTTTGTGCATTTGTAGTCCAAAGCAAATTTTAATATGCACAAATTTAGGGGGAGCTCTTACTTGTCACATACTTCTCAAAGCGACGATATATTTCATGCTTATTATCATTTGTCGAAGCTTTGATCTATATGTTGTCATCAATTACCAAAAAGGGGGAGATTGAAAGTGCAACTATCCCTAGGTGGTTTTGGTAATTCATAACAACATATAGCTCATTGAGCTAATGCTATTCCAAGATGATTATTTCAGGAAAGCTCAATGATTGGCATGGCATGGATGTGAAAGTGGAACCCTCAAAATGCTAAGGACAAAGGATTGGCTCAAGCTCAAAAGCTCAAGACTCTTCATTTTATATTTTAGTGATCCAAGATCACATTGAGTCTTTAGGAAAAGCCAATACTATCAAGGAGGGATGAGGTGTTGCTTAATGAGCCTCTTGCTTCATGTGCTTAATGATATGCTCCAAAATCCTCAGCTACTTTCCCATATCCACAAATGACCTAAACCCTAAGCCAAACTCGGTCATACCGATTCTATCTATCCGGCGCCACCAAGTTTCACTTGTCATAAGCCACTGCCAAACCCTAGCAATTCGGTCCTACCGATAGGGATCTCGGTCTCACCGAGATGGGGTTGCAAACTCTCTATTTCCCTTTCGTAACTTTTCGGTCTCACCGAAAGAGCGAATCGGTCCCAACGAGATTGCAATGTAAACTCTGTGTTTCCCTTTTGTAACTTTTCGGTCTCACCGAAAGAGCAAATCGGTCCCACCGAGTTTGCCTGACCAACTCTCTGGTTAGCTTATTACCAAACTCGGTCTCACCAAGTTTGTGTAATCGGTCTCACCGAGATTACGTTATGCCCAAACCCTAACAGAATCGGTCCTACCGAGTTGCATGTCAGTCCCACCGAAAATCTCTAACGGTCACTAGGTTTACCTTTTCGATCTGACTGAGTTTATTGATTCGGTCCCACCGAGATTGGTAGATTGTGTGTAACGGTTGGATTTTGTGTGGAGGCTATATATACCCCTCCACCTCCTCTTCATTCGCAAGAGAGAGCCATCAGAACACATACACCATTCCAACTCATATGTTCTGAGAGAGAACCACCTACTCATGTGTTGAGACCAAGACATTCCATTCCTACCATATGAATCTTGATCTCTAGCCTTCCCAAGTTGCTTTCCACTCAAATCTTCTTTCCACTAGATCCAAATCCTATGAGAGAGAGTTGAGTGTTGGGGAGACTATCATTTGAAGCACAAGAGCAAGGAGTTCATCATCAACACACTGTTTGTTACTTCTTGGAGAGTGGTGTCTCCTAGATTTGCTAGGTGTCACTTGGGAGCCTCCGACAAGATTGTGGAGTTGAACCAAGGAGTTTGTAAGGGCAAGGAGCTCGCCTAGTTCATGAAGATCTACCGCTAGTGAGGCAAGTCCTTCGTGGGCGATGGCCATGGTGGGATAGACAAGGTTGCTACTTCGTGGACCCTTCGTGGGTGGAGCCCTCCGTGGACTCGCGCAACCATTACCCTTCGTGGGTTGAAGTCTCCATCAACGTGGATGTAGGATAGCACCACCTATCCGAACCACGGGAAAAACATCCGTGTCTCCAATTGCGTTTGAATCCTCCAAACCCTTCCCTTTACATTCTTGCAAGTTGCATGCTTTACTTTCCGCTGCCAATATACTCTTTGCATGCTTGCTTGAATCGTGTGATGATTGCTTGACTTGTCCTAAAATAGCTAAAATCTGCCAAGAACTAAAATTGGAAAAGATCAAGTTTTTATTTGGTCAAGTAGTCTAATCACCCCCCCTCTATACATACTTTCGATCCTACAGATGGGTACTTGGTATGTCTTGACTTGTGCATAGATCCCCCCGGCAACGGCGCCAAAAATCCTTCTTGCTACCTCTTGAGCATGCGTTGTTTTTCCCTTGAAGTGGAAAGGGTGATGTAGCAAAGTAGCGTAAGTATTTCCGTCAGTTTTTGAGAACCAAGGTATCAATCCAGTAGGAGATTACACACAAGTCCCTCGTACCTGCACAAACAAACAAGAACCTCGCAACCAACGCGATAAAGGGGTCGTCAATCCCTTCACGATCACACTTACGAAAGTGAGATCTGATATAGATAATAAGATAAATATTTTTGGTATTTTTGTTGTATAGATTGGAAAATAAAGATAGCAAAATAAATGGCGCCAGAAATAACTAGTTGACGGGAGATTAATATAATGGAAAATAGACCCGGGCACCATAGGTTTCACTAGTGGCTTCTCTCAAGATAGCAAATTCTACGGTGGGTTGATACGTCTCCAACGTATCTATAATTTTTGATTGCTCCATGCTATATTATCTACTGTTTTGGAAATTATTGGGCTTTATTATCCACTTTTATATTATTTTTGGGACTAACCTATTAACCGGAGGCCCAGCCTAGAATTGCTGTTTTTTGCCTGTTTTAGAGTTTTGAAGAAAAGGAATATCAAACGGAGTCCAAACGGAATGAAACCTTCGGAAACGTGATTTTCTCATCAGATAAGATCCAGGAGACTTGGACCCTCCGTCAAGAAAGCCACGAGGGGGTCACGAGGGTGGAGGGCACCCCCTAGGGCGCGCCCCCTGCCTCGTGGGCCCCTCGAAGCTCCACCGATGTACTTCTTTCTCCTATATAAATCCACGTAACCCCAAACGATCGGGGACAGAGCCAAAAACCTAATTCCACCGCCACAATTTTTTGTATCCACGAGATCCCATCTTGGGGCCTGTTCCAGAGCTCCGCCGGAGGGGGCATCGATCACGGAGGGCTTCTACATCATCATCCAATCCCCTTCGATGAAGTGTGAGTAGTTTACTTTGGACCTACGGGTCCATAGCTAGTAGCTAGATGGCTTCTTCTCTCTTTTTGGATCTCAATACAATGTTCTCCCCCTCTCTCGTGGAGATCTATTCGATGTAATCTTCTTTTTGCGGTGTGTTTGTTGAGACCGATGAATTGTGGGTTTATGATCAAGTCTATCTATGAATAATATTTGAATCTTCTCTGAATTCTTTTATCTATGATTGGTTATCTTTGCAAGTCTCTTCGAATTATCAGTCTGATTTGGCCTACTAGATTGGTTGTTCTTGCCATGGGAGAAGTGCTTAGCTTTGGGTTCGATCTTGCGGTGACCTTTGCCAGTGACAGAAGGGGCAGCAAGGCACGTATTGTCTTGTTGCCATCGAGGATAACAAGATGGGGTTTTTTATCATACTGCATGAAACTATCCCTCTACATCATGTCATCTTGCTTAAGGCGTTACTCTGTCTTTAACTTAATACTCTAGATGCATGCTGGATAGCGGTCGATGAGTGGAGTAATAGTAGTAGATGCAGAATTGTTTCGGTGTACTTGTCTCGGACATGATGCCTATATACATGATCATACCTAGATATTCTCATAACTATGATCAATTCTGTCAATTGCTCAACAGTAATTTGTTCACCCAGTACAATACTTATGCTCTTGAGAGAAGCCACTAGTGAAACCAATGGCCCCCGGGTCTCTTTCCCATCATATCAATCTCCATCACTTTATTATTGCTTTACTTTTACTTTGCTTTTAATTTTTACTTTGCATCTCTATACCAAAAATACCAAAAATATTATTTATCATCTCTATCAGATCTCACTTTCGTAAGTGACCATGAAGGGATTGACAGCCCCTAAGCGCGTTGGTTGCGTTGAGCTATTGTTTTTGTGTAGGTACGAGGGACTCGTGCGTAGCCTCCTACTGGATTGATACCTTGGTTCTCAAAAACTGAGGGAAATACTTACGCTACTTTGCTGCATCATCCCTTACTCTTTGGGGAAATCCAACACAGTGCTCAAGAGGTAGCAAGAAGAATTTCTGGCGCCGTTGCCGGGGAGGTTCGCGCAAGTCAAGATTTGACTCCCGACAACGAGCCATTTCTGGCGCCGTTGTCGGGGAGTCTGCGCAAAAGTCAACATACCAAGTACCCATCACAATCCCTATCTCCCGCATTACATTATTTGTCATTTGCCTCTCGTTTTCCTCTCCCCCACTTCACCCTTGCCGTTTTATTCACCCTATCTCTCTCTATTTGCCTCTTTTGCCCGTTTGTTTTTTGTTTGCCCATGTGTTGGATCATCATCCCTTCCTCTTCGGGGAAAATCAACGCAGGGCTAAAAGAGGGAGCAAGAAGGATTTCTGGCGCCGTTGCCGGGGAGGTCTACGCAAAAGTCAACATACCAAGCACCCATCACATACCCATATCTCCCGCATTACATTATTTGCCATTTGCCTCTCGTTTTCCTCTCCCCCCACTTCACCCTTGCCGTTTTATTTGCCCTCTCTCTCTCTCTATCCTCCCTCTCTTTCTCTATTTGCCTCTTTTTGCCCGCTTGCTTTTTGTTTGCTTGTGTGTTAGTTTGCTTGTTTGTCGCGATGGCTCAAGTTAATACTAAATTGTGTGACTTCACCAATACCAACAATAATGATTTCCTTAGCACTCCGATTGCTCCTCTTACCGATGTTGAATCTTGTGAAATTAATGCTGCTTTGTTGAATCTTGTCATGAAAGATCCGTTCTCCGGCCTTCCTAGTGAAGATGCCGCTACCCATATTAATAGCTTCGTTGATTTATGTGACATGCGAAAGAAGAAAGATGTCGATAATGATATTATTAAATTGAAGCTATTTCCTTTTTCACTTAGAGATCGTGCTAAAGCTTGGTTTTCATCTTTGCCTAAAAATAGTATTGATTCATGGAACAAGTGCAAAGATGCTTTTATCTCTTATTATTTTCCTCCCACTAAGATCATCTCTCTTAGAAATGATATTATGAATTTTAAACAACTTGATCATGAACATGTTGCACAAGCTTGGGAGAGAATGAAATTAATGATACGTAATTGCCCTACTCATGGTTTAAATTTGTGGATGATTATACAAATTTTTTATGCCGGATTGAATTTTGCTTCTAGAAATCTTTTAGATTCGGCCGTGGGAGGCACTTTTATGGGAATCACTTTAGGAGAAGCTACTAAACTCCTAGATAATATTATGGTTAATTATTCTCAATGGCATACTGAAAGATCTACTAATAAAAAGGTGCAAGCGATAGAAGAAATTAATGTTTTGAGTGGAAAGATGGATGAACTTATGAAATTATTTGCTAATAAGAGTGTTTCTTCTGATCCTAATGATGTGCCCTTGTCTACTTTGATTGATAATAATAATGAATCTATGGATGTGAATTTTGTTGGTAGGAACAATTTTGGTAACAACGCGTATATAGGAAATTTCAATCCTAGGCCTTATCCTAGTAATCCCTCTAATAATTATGGTAATTCCTACAACAATTCTTATGGAAATTATAATAAGATGCCCTCTGATTTTGAATCTAATATTAAAGAATTTATTTCTTCGCAAAAGAATTTTAATGCTATGATTGAAGAAAAATTGCTTAAGATTGATGATTTGGCTAGGAACATTGATAGAATTGCTCTTGATGTTGATTCTTTGAAACTTAGATATATTCCACCTAAGCATGATATCAATGAGTCTCTCAAAGCCATGGGAATTTCCATTGACGAGTGCAAAGAAAGAACCGCTAGGATGCGTGCTAAGAAAGATGCCTTTATAAAAGCGTGTTCTTCTAGTTCCTATGAAAATAATGATGAAGATCTAAAAGTTATTGATGTGTCCCCTATTAAATCTTTGTTTTGCAATATGAATCTTGATAATGATGGGACTGAATATGATCCACCTTTACCTAGAAGGCGTTCTAAGAAATCGGAATTTGTTGATCTTGATGCTAAATTTGATAAAAGTGGGATTGAAGAAATTAAAACCCTAGATGTTGCTAAACCCACTATTATGGATTTCAAGGAATTTAACTATGAAAATTTCTCTTTGATTGATTGTATTTCCTTGTTGCAATCCGTGCTAAAATCTCCTCATGCTTATAGTCAAAATAAAGCGTTTACTAAACATATCGTTGATGCCTTGATGCAATCTTATGAAGAAAAACTTGAATTGGAAGTTTATATCCCTAGAAAACTTTATGATGATTGGGAACCTACTCATAAAATTAAAATAAAAAATTATGAGTTTTATGCTTTGTGTGATTTGGGTGCTAGTGTCTCTACTATTCCCAAAACTTTGTGTGATTTGCTAGATTTCCGTGATTTTGATGATTGCTCTCTAAACTTGCATCTTATGGATTCCACTATTAAGAAACCTACGGGAAGAATTAATGATGTTCTTATTGTTGCTAATAGGAATTATGTTCCCGTAGATTTTATCGTTCTTGATATAGATTGCAATCCTTCTTGCCCTATTATTCCTGATAGACCTTTCCTTAGAATGGTTGGTGCAATTATTGATATGAAGGAAGAGAATATTAGATTCCAATTGCCGTTAAAAAAGGGCATGGAACACTTCCCTACAAAGAAAATAAAATTACCATATGAATCTATCATGAGAGCCACTTATGGATTGCCTACCAAAGATGGCAATACCTAGATCTATTCTTGCTTGTTATGCCTAGCTAGGGGCGTTAAACGATACCGCTTGTTGGGACGCAACCCAAGTTTATTTTTATTCCTTGCTTTTTGTTCCTGTTTAGTAATAAATAAATTATCTAGCCTCTGTTTTGGTTGTGTTTTTTATGTTTAATTAGTGTTTGTGCCAAGTAGAACCGTTGGGAAGACTTGGGGAAAGTCTTGTTGAACTTGCTGTAAAAAACAGAAACTTTAGCGCTCACGAGAACTGCTGTCATTTTTATTTGGAAAGGGATATTTAGTTAATTATTTTTGAAGATGATTAATAGATAAATTACTCACGTCAAGAAATTTATTTTAGAATTTTTGGGGTTCCAGATCTTGCGCTAGCTACAGATTACTACAGACTGTTCTGTTTTTCACAGATTCTGTTGTTCGTGTGTTGTTTGCTTATTTTGATGAATCTATGGCTAGTAAAATAGTTTATAATCCATAGAGAAGTTGGAATACAGTAGGTATAACACCAATATAAATAAAGAATGAGTTCATTACAGTACCTTGAAGTGGTCTTTTGTTTTTCTTTCGCTAACGGAGCTCACGAGATTTTCTACTTTAAGTTTTGTGTTGTGAAGTTTTCAAGTTTTGGGTAAAGATTTGACGGATTATGGAACGAGGAGTGGCAAGAGCCTAAGCTTGGGGATGCCCATGGCACCCACAAGATAATATAAGTACACCTAAAATCCAAAGCTTGGGGATGCCCCGGAAGGCAGCCCCTCTTTCGTCTACTTCTATCGGTAAATTTACTTGGAGCTATATTTTTATTCACCACATGATATGTGTTTTGCTTGGAGCGTCTTTTATTATTTGAGTCTTTGCTTGTTAGTCTACCACAATCATCCTTTCTGTACACACCTTTTGAGAGAGCCTTACATGATTTGGAATTTGATAGAATACTCTATGTGCTTCACTTATATCTTTTGAGCTTTATAGTTTTGCTCTAGTGCTTCACTTATATCTTTTAGAGCACGGTGGTGGATTTGTTTTATAGAAACTATTGATATCTCATGCTTCACTTAGATAATTTTGAGAGTCTTAATAGCATGGTAATTTGCTTAAAATCCTAATATGCTTGGTATGCAAGATTAATAATAAAACATTTGTATGAGTGTGTTGAATACTAAGAAAAGTTTGATGCTTGATGATTGTTTTGAGACTTGGAGGTAATAATATCAAAGTCATGATAGTTGAGTAGTTTTGAAATTGAGAAATACTTGTGTTTAACTTTGCAAGTCCTGTAGCATGCACGTATGGTAAACGGTATGCAACAAATTTGAAACATGAGGTGTTATTTGATTGTCTTCCTTATAAGTGGCGGTCGGGGACGAGCGATGGTCTTTTCCTACCAATCTACCCCCCTAGGAGCATGCCCATAGTGCCGAGGTTTTTGATGACTTGTAGATTTTTGCAATAAGTATGTGAGTTCTTTATGACTAATGTTGAGTCCATGGATTATACACACGCTCACCCTTCCATCCTTGCTAGCCTCTTCGGTACCGTGCATTGCCCTTTCTCACATTGAGAGTTAGTGCAACCTTCGCCGGTGCATCCAAACCCCGTGATATGATACGCTCTTTCACACATAAATCTCCTTATATCTTCCTCAAAACAGCAACCATACCTACCTATTATGGCATTTGCATAGCCATTCCGAGATATATTGCCATGCAACTTTCCATCATTCCGTTCATCATGACACATTCATCATTGTCATATTGCTTAGCATGATCATGTAGTTGACATAGTATTTGTGGCAAAGCCACTATTCATAATTCTTTCATACATGTCACTCTTGGTTCATTGCATATCCTGGTACACCACCGGAGGCATTCATATAGAGTCATCTTTGTTCTAGTATCGAGTTGTAATCATTGAGTTGTAAATAAATAAGAAGTGTGATGATCATCATTAGAGCATTGTCCCAAGTGAGGAATAAAAAAAATAAAGGACATAAAAAAGAGAAGGCCCAAAAAGGCCCAAAAAATGAGAGAAAAAGAGAGAAGATACAATGTTACTATCCTTTTACCACACTTGTGCTTCAAAGTAGCACAATGATCTTCATAGTAGAGAGTCTCTCATGTTATCACTTTCATATACTAGTGGGAATTTTTCATTATAGAACTTGGCTTGTATATTCCAACAATGGGCCTCCTCAAGTGCCCTAGGTCTTCGTGAGCAAGCAAGTTGGATGCACACCCACTAGTTTCTTTTGTTGAGCTTTCATACATTTATAGCTCTAGTGCATCTGTTGCATGGCAATCCCTACTCCTTGCATTAACATCAATCGGTGGGCATTTCCATAGCCCATTGATTAGCCTCGTTGATGTGAGACTTTCTCCTTTTTTGTCTTCTCCAAATAACCCCCCCTCATTATATTCTATTCCACCCATAGTGTTATGTCCATGGCTCGCGCTCATATATTGCGTGAAGATTGAAAAAGTTTGAGAACATCAAAAGTATGAAACAATTGCTTGGCTTGTCATCAGGGTTGTGCATGATTTAAATACTTTGTGTTATGAAGATAGAACATATCCAGACTATATGATTTTGTAGGGATAACTTTCTTTGGCCATGTTATTTTGAGAAGACGTGATTGCTTTGTTAGTATGCTTGAAGTATTATTATTTTTATGTCAATATTAAACTTTTGTCTTGAATCTTTCGGATCTGAACATTCATGCCACAATAAAGAAAATTACATTGAGAATTATGCTAGGTAGCATTCCACATCAAAAATTCTATTTTTATTATTTACCTACTCGAAGACGAGCAGGAATTAAGCTTGGGGATGCTTGATACATATCCAACGTATCTATAATTTTTGATTGTTCCATGCTATTATATTTTCTATTTTGGATGTTTAATGGGCTTTAATATACCTTTTTATATTATTTTTGGGACTAACCTACTAACCAAAGGCCCGGTGCAAATTGATGTTTTTTGCCTATTTCAGTGTTTCGCAGAAAAGGAATTTCAAACAGAATCCAAGCGGAATGAAACCTTCGGGAGAGTTATTTTTGGAACAAACGTGATCCAGGAGACTTAGAGTGGACGTCAAGAAAGAAGCAAGGAGGCCACGAGGCAGGAGGGCGCGCCCAGGGGGGTAGGCGCGCCCCCCACCCTCGTGGGCCCCTCGCAGCTCCACCGACGTACTTCTTCCTCCTATATATACCCATATACCCCGAAAATATCCAGGAGCACCACGAAACCCTATTTCCACCGCTGCAACCTTATGTACCCGTGAGATCCCACCTTGGGGCCTTTTCCGGCGCTCCGCCGGAGGGGGAATCGATCACGGAGGGCTTCTACATCAACACCATAGCCTCTCCGATGATGTGTGAGTAGTTTACCACAGACCTTCGGGTCCATAGTTATTAGCTAGATGGCTTCTTCCCTCTCTTTGGATCTCAATACAAAGTTCTCCTTGATTCTCTTGGAGATCTATTTGATGTAACTATTTTTGCATTGTGTTTGTCGAGATCCGATGAATTGTGGGTTTATGATCAAGATTATCTATGAACAATATTTGATTCTTCTCTGAATTCTTTTATGTATGATTGGTTATCTTTGCAAGTCTCTTTGAATTATCAGTTTGGTTTGGCCTACTAGATTGATCTTTCTTGCAATGGGAGAAGTGCTTAGCTTTGGGTTCAATCTTGCGGTGTCCTTTCCCAGTGACAGCAGGGGCAAAAAGGCACGTATTGTATTGTTGCCATCGAGGATAAAAAGATGGGTTTTATATCATATTGCTTGAGTTTATCCCTCTACATCATGTCATCTTGCCTAATGCGTTACTCCGTTCTTATGAACTTAATACTCTATATGCATGCTGGATAGTGGTCAATGTGTGGAGTAATAGTAGTAGATGCAGAATCGTTTCGGTCTACTTGTCACGGACGTGATGCCTATATACATGATCATGCCTAGATATTCTCATAATTATGCACTTTTTTATCAATTGCTCGACAGTAATTTGTTCACCCACCGTAATACTTATGCTATCTTGAGAGAAGCCACTAGTGAAACCTATGGCCCCGGGTCTATCTTTTATCATATAAGTTTCCAATCTACTATATTTTGCAATCTTTACTTTCAATCTATATCATAAAAATACCAAAAATATTTATCTTATTATTATTATCTCTATCAGATCTCACTCTCGTAAGTAACCGTGAAGGGATTGACAAAACCCCTTTATCGCATTGGTTGTGAGGTTCTTATTTGTTTGTGTAGGTACGAGGGACTTGTGTGCAGTCTCCTACTGGATTGATACCTTGGTTCTCAAAAACTGAGGGAAATACTTACGCTACTTTGCTGCATCACCCTTTCCTCTTCAAGGAAAGACCAACGCAGTGCTCAAGAGGTAGCAGTAATCTCCTACTGGATTGATACCTTGGTTCTCAAAAACTGAGGGAAATACTTACGCTACTTTGCTGCATCACCCTTTCCTCTTCAAGGGAAAACCAACGCATGCTCAAGAGGTAGCAGCTACTGAGCTCCATGGTATACTGCGTGCAAAATGGCTGTGGGCGGCGCTTAATTGGAGGAGGTGAAGGAAATATGCCCTATAGGAAATAATAAAGTTATTATTTATTTCTTTATTTCATGATAAATGTTTATTATTCATGCTAGAATTGTATTAACCGTAAACATAATACATGTGTGAATACATAGACAAACAAAGTGTCACTAGTATGCCTCTACTTGACTAGCTCGTTGATCAAAGATGGTTATGTTTCCTAATCATGGACATGAGTTGTCATTTGATAAACGGGATCACATCATTAGGAGAATGATGTGATTGACTTGACCCATTCCGTTAGCTTAGCACTTGATCGTTTTAGTTTACTGCTATTGCTTTCTTCATGACGTATACATGTTGCTATAACTATGAGATTATGTAACTCCCGATTACCGGAGGAACACTTTGTGTGATACCAAACGTCACAAGTAACTGGGTGATTATAAAGGTGCTCTACAGGTGTCTCCGATGGTACTTGTTGAGTTGGCATAGATCGAGATTAAGATTTGTCACTCCGATTGTCCGAGAGGTGTCTCTGGGCCCTCTCGGTAATGCACATCACTATAAGCCTTGCAAGCAATGCAACTAATGATTTAGTTGTGGGATAGTGCATTACAGAACGCGTAAAGAGACTTGCCGGTAACGAGATTGAACTAGGTATTGAGATACCGACGATCGAATCTCGGCAAGTAACATACCGATGACAAAGGGAACAACGTATGTTGTTATGCGGTTTGACCTATAAAGATCTCCGTAGAATATGTAGGAGCCAATATGAACATCCATGTTCCGCTATTTGTTATTGATCATAGACGTGTCTCGGTCATGTCTACATAGTTCTCGAACCCGTAGGGTCCGCACGCTTAACGTTCGGTGACGATCGGTATTATGAGTTTATGTGATTTGATGTACCGAAGGTAGTTCTGAGTCCCAGATGAGATCGGGGACATGACAAGGAGTCTCAAAATGGTCAAGACGTAAAGATCGATATATTGGATGACTATATTCGGACATCGGAAAGGTTCCGAGTATTCGGGTATTTTTCGAAGTACCGGGAGTTACGGGAATACGGGGAAGAAGTATTGGACCTCATAGGCCAAGTGGTGGAAGAGAGGAGGCAGGGCACGCGGCCCCCCTAGCCCAAACCGAATTGGACTAGGGGGCCAGCCCCCCTTTCCTCCCTCTCCTTCCTTCTCCCCTTTCCTCTTCCTGAGTCCTACTCCTACTAGGAGGAGGACTCCTCCTGGCACGCCCTACAGGGGCCGGTCGGCCTCCCCCTTGCTCCTTTGTATACGGGGGCAGGGGGCACCCTAGAACACACAAGTTGATCATTGATCCCTTAGCCGTGTGTGGTGCCCCCCTCCACCATAATTCACCTCGATCATATCGTAGTGGTGCTTAGGTGAAGCCCTACGTCGGTAGCAACATCATCACCGTCATTACGCCGTCATGCTGACGGAACTCTCCCGTGAAGCTCTGCTGGATCGGGGTTCATGGGACGTCATCGAGCTGAACGTGTGCTGAACTCGGAGGTGCCGTGCGTTTGTTACTTGGATCGGTCAGATCATGAAGGCGTTCGACTACATCAACCGCGTTCTCATAACGCTTCCGCTTACGGTCTACGAGGGTACGTGGATGATACTCTTCCCTCTCGTTGCTATGCATCACCATGATCTTGCATGTGCATAGGATTTTTTTTGAAATTACTACGTTCTCCAACAGTGGTATCAGAGCCAGGTTTATGCGTAGGTGTTATATGCACAAGTAGAACATAAGTGAGTTGTGGGCGATACAAGTCATACTTCTTACCAGCATGTCATACTTTGGTTCAGTGGTATTGTTGGATGAAGCGGCCCGAACCGACATTACGCGTACGCTTACGCGAGACTGGTTGTACCGACGTGCTTCACACACAGGTGGCTGGCGGGTGTCAGTTTCTCCAACTTTAGATGAACCGAGTGTGACTACACCCGGTCCTTGTTGGAGGTTAAAACAACACTAACTTGACGAAATATCATTGTGGTTTTGATGCGTAGGTAAGAACGGTTCTTGCTCAGCACGTAGCAGCCACGTAAAGCTTGCAACAACAAAGTAGAGGACGTCTAACTTGTTTTTGCAGGGCATGTTGTGATGTCATATGGTCAAGGCATGATGCTATATTTTATTGTATGAGATGATCATGTTTTGTAACGGAGTTATCGGCAACTGGCAGGAGCCATATGGTTGTCGCTTTATTGTATGCAATGCAATCGCCCTGTAATTGCTTTACATTATCACTAAGCAGTAGCGATAGTTGTGGAGGCAATAGTTGGCGTGACGACAGCGATGCTTCGATGGAGATCAAGGTGTCAAGCCGGTGATGATGGTGATCATGACGATGCTTTGGAGATGGAGATCACATGCACAAGATGATGATGGCCATATCTGTAACACCCATGATGCGGCTATATCTCCCACGTGTCGGAGCACGACTTAGAGACATAACCGCATAGTAGGCATGTCGCAAGAGGGGTAATCTTTACACACACCATGTACTGAATATGAAAGGGATAAAGAGTTGGCTTACAATCGCCACTTCACACAATACATAAATATAGCATTACATCATCCAGAATACAATCAAGGTCCGACTACGATACCAAAATAAAGAAGGACAACCCCTAATGCAAGATCCCCGATCGCCCCAACTAGGCTCCTCTACTAATTGTCCGGAAAGGAAACATAGTAATGTCTTGAATCCTCGTCAAACTCCCACTTGAGTTCGGTCGGGTCCCCTGCACTGGCATCATTGGCACCTGCATCCGGTTTTGGAAGCAATCTATGAGTCACGAGGACTCAGCAATCACACACCCTCGCGATCAAGACTCTTTAAGCTTATGGGCAGGAAAAGGTAGTAAGGTGGATCTGCAGCAAGCACTAGCATATATGGTGGCTAACTTACGCAAATGAGAGCGAGAAGAGAAGCAAGCACAGTCGAGAAGCTATAAAGATCAAGAAGTGATCCTGAAACTACTTACGTTCAAGCATTACACGAGACCGTGTTCTCTTCCCGGACTCCGCCGAAAAGAGACCATCACGGCTACACACGATGTTGATTCATTTTAATTAAGTTAAGTGTTAGGTTTTCTACAACCAGATATTAACAAATTCCTGTCTGCCCATAACCACGGGCACGGCTTTCGAAAGTTCAAAACCCTACGGGGGTGTCCCAACTTAGCCCATCACAAGCTCTCACGGTCAACGAAGGATATTCCTTCTCCCAGGACGACCCGATCAGACTCGGAATCCCGGTTACAAGACATTTCGACAATGGTAAAACAAGACCAGCAAAGCCACCAGATGTGCTGACAAATCCTGATAGGAGTCACACGTATCTCGTCCTCAGGGCAAAACGGATGGGCAAGACGTTGGGTTGGCATAAACCCTGGTTGGCTAGGGGGCGCCGGACATCGCCCAGTTTGGACCAACACTCAGAGGAGCACTGGCCCGGGGGTTCAGAATAAAGATGACCCTTGAGTCCGCGAAACCCAAGGGAAAAGGCTTAGGTGGCAAATGGTAAAACCAAGGTCGGGCCTTGCTGGAGGAGTTTTATTCAAGGAGAACTATCAAGGGGTTCCCATTATAACCCAACCGCATAAGGAACGCAAAATCAAGGAACATAACACCGATATGATGGAAACTAGGGCGGCAAGAGTGGAACAAAACACCAGGCATAAGGCCAAGCCTTCCACCCTTTACCAAGTATATAGGTGCATTAAAGTAAACAAGATATAATAATAATGATATCCCAACAATAATCATGTTCCAACAAGGAACAAACTTCAACTTCACCTGCAACTAGCAACACTATAAGAGGGGCTAAGCAAAGCGGTAACATAGCCAAACAATGGTTTGCTAGGAAAGGTGGGTTAGAGGCTTGACATGGCAATATGGGAGGCATGATATAGCAAGTGGTAGGTATCGCGGCATACCAAAAGAGCGAACAACTAGCAAGCAAAGATAGAAGTGATTTCGAGGGTATGGTCATCTTGCTTGCAAAGTTCTCCGAGTTGACGAAAGCTTGATCCTCGTAAGCATACTCAATGGGTTCCTTGATCACGTACTCGTCTCCTAGCTCTACCCAAGGCAAGAACACAAGCAAAGGAAACAACAATCAACCACGGTGCAAGGCGCAAGCAAAATGATGCAAAACATGGCATGATATGCGGGATGTGATATGCAATGCATATGCGTGCTCCGGGAGGAAAAGAATGAACCAGTCCTCACCTTGGCAAACCAAGTGTGCCACTGGAAAGATGAGTTGATTTCGGTCGAAATCGATATAAAGATCTCCGGGATCGGATGCACGGTTTGCAAATGGCAAGCAAAACAAGAATGACACAATTCTGGAATTAATAGCACGATGCCATCTAGAATGCAACAAAAACTAAGCTACTGCACTCCATAATATAAAAAACCATATGAGCCAGGAATTAACATGTCAGGAATTAACACCAGGAAGCAATGTTTAGAGCAAGCTAACAACTGCTACAGGAACAGATCATAGCAATAAAAGGCATAGCATGAAATTACTCAAAGCATAGAACAGAAGTCCCTTACTGACCATGAGCCAAAAAGGATCAGAAGATATTATGGCACCCATGTAAACATAGCAAGTTTCGTTAACAAATTCACACTTAGCAGAAAACTGGACATGGCATAAACAGAGTTATGGAGGCCTTTTTGCGAGCTCGATTCACTCACCACAAGGCCTTGCATGACAAAATAATCATACTACCAGCAAGAAGACATGTTCATGAAGCTAAACATGGCAAGAACAAGCTCATATCATGAATGGATCAACTACAATAACCTTGGCAAAATTGATTAACACATAAACAATCTGCCAGGAACATTTTATAGCAAAAGTAGAGCAAGATTGAGACATTCTAGGGCACTCCATAAATGCAAACAGGGGCATGGATGGATAGAGCACCACCATATGTCCAAATCATACTTACTGAACATACTCAAAAGAAGCATGGATCTCTCTGTAGCAACATGAATACATGGCATAAAAATAACAGCAGGGAAAAGACTTGGTGAAATTCTAAGTCTCTGAAATCAGCAATATCACGAGAGCTACTTTGCATGCATGTGCTAGTCACCATAAAGATCACAAAAATACATGGCATACACCCTTGTAAAGATGGCATGGCATAGCCCAAAACACATGTAGAGCTCATGTTCATATGCAGCACACAACAATTGTAGCAAAAAAATGACAAATGCTCATACTCTGCTAAGAATCAGCACCTAACATTTTATAGCACTCTTGCATCAGCGATTTGGGCTTCAAGATGGACTCAAACAAGCATGGCACAATGGAACAAAATGAAGAGCACATCGTGATGAACATTTCCATATATCAAGCATGCAAAACGGATCTACGGATCAGGAGTTATGGCATGATGAACAGGGCTTCAGAATGCAGAAAAAAATGACTTAGAGGAAAAACGGGGTCAACCCTAGGGTTTTCCAGATCTGGATCTGAGGTAGCACGGACTTCGATGTTTACCGGAGAGGTCGCCAGAGTTCGTCCCGTGGTGGCCGGAGCACCTGTGCAGAGAGGGAGCTCGGGTGAGGGAGGAGGAGAGGAAGGAGAAGGAGGAGAGGGCCAAACACACGGGGCTCACCGGAGCGCGGTGCGGCGAGGCGGAGTTGCGGTTGGCGATAGGCGGCGGCCGGCAAGGAGCTGCGGGCGGCGGCACGGCGAGCGGTGACCGGCGCGCACGGGCGCGGGCGGCGGGTCCGGCGCGGGGAGGCGCGGGGCGCGGGCCCGGTCGGCGGAGCGGGAGGGCCGGCCTCGGGCCAGGCGGGCCGACGGCGGTGGAAGGCGGCGGGAGGACACGTGGCAGGCGGCGATAGGTGCGGGGTGGCGGCGCGATTTTGGTCCGGCCGGACCGGACACGTCCGACGGCGGAGAGGGAGCGGGGCTAGGGTTGGACTGCGAAAAATTTGGAAGGGATGCACAAATATATACATAGGAGGTGGGAGTGTCCAAATGGAGAGCGGTTTTCGGCCACGCGATCGTGGTCCGATGACGGAGGACATGGGATAGGTTTGGATGGGTTATTGGGCCACTTTGTGGGGGTGTTGGGCTGCAACACACACGAGGCCTTTACGGTTCCTCGGTTAACCGTTGGAGTATCAAACGGACTCCAAATGGCACGAAACTTGATAGGCGGTCTACCGGTGGTGTACCAAGGACGCTTGGCAAATCTCGGTCCATTCGGAGAACATTTAACGCCCGCACACGAAAAGAGGCAAAAGGGGGCGCCGGAGGACATAGGAGTACCGGATTGCAAAACGGACAACGGGGAAATGCTCGGATGCATGAGACGGACACGTATGCAAATGAGATGCACATGATGACATGATATGAAATGCATGACATGAACAAAATGCAAAACAAAGACAAACCCAACCATGAGGGAATCTCATAACTTAGAGCCGAAAATGGCAAGAGTCGGAGCACAAATATGGTAAGTTACATCTGGGGTGTTACAACACTCCACCACTATGAAAGGATCCCGTCCAGTGATTTAGGACTGAAAGAACTCCGGATATTCAGAACGGAGGTGGTCCTCGCGTTCCTAGGTGGCTTCTCGGTCGGAATGGTGTGACCACTTCACTTTCAGGAATTTGATAGACTTGTTGCGAGTCTTGCGCTCGGTTTCTTCAAGGATAGCAACGGGATGCTCATGATAAGACAAGTCTTCTTGGAGATCAATCTCTTCAAATTTGATGGTGCGGTTAGGAGTCTTGAAGCACTTGCGAAGCTGTGACACGTGAAACACGTCGTGCACATTTGCAAAGTTGGATGGAAGCTCAAGTTGATAGGCGAGGTCGCCTCTTTTGCCAATGATCTTGAAAGGACCCACGTATCTAGGGGCAAGCTTCCCTTTGATACCGAAACGACGAGTACCTTTCATTGGAGAGACACGGAGGTAGACATGGTCTCCGATCTCGAAAGCCAAGTCACGATGCCTGCTATCATAGTAACTCTTCTGGCGCGATTGCATGGCTTTGAGATTTTTACGGATGACTTTGCACACTTCTTCGGCTTCTGTGATTAAGTCATTGCCAAGAAGTTGGCGTTCACCAGTCTCTGACCAATTAAGAGGAGTACGGCACTTCCTGCCATAGAGAATCTCGAATGGGGCCTTGCCCGAACTCGCTTGGAAGCTGTTGTTGTAGGAGAACTCGGCATATGGAAGACAATCTTCCCACTTCATACCAAAAGAAATGACACAAGCCCTGAGCATATCTTCAAGGATTTGATTGACTCACTCGAGTTGTCCACTAGTTTGAGGATGGAAGGCTGTGCTGAAGCGAATGTTGGTGCCCATGGCCTTCTGAAAGGAGTCCCAGAACTTAGAAGTAAAGATGCTTCCACGATCTGAAGATATCAACTGCGGAATGTCGTGCAAGGAGACAATCCTGGAGGTATATAGCTCTGCCAACTGAGCTGCTGTGATAGATTCATTGATAGGAAGAAAATGAGCCACTTTAGTAAGCTTGTCGATGACAACAAAGATAGCATCATTTCCACGCTTGGACTTGGGGAATCTAGTCACGAAGTCCATCTCAATATGGTCAAACTTCCATTCTGGAATGGCAAGAGGTTGGAGGAGACCAGCTGGCCGTTGGTGTTCTACTTTCACTCTTCTGCAGACATCACATTCATTCACGAACTGAGCAATTTCTCGCTTCATTCGAGTCCACCAATACGACTGCTTGAGGTCATTGTACATCTTTTTACTTCCAGGATGAATAGATAGGAGTGAATTGTGAGCCTCGTTCATAATGACTTTATGAAGGTCACCTTCCGAAACCACAATTCGATCCTCGAAGAAAAGAGTATCTTTGTCATCAAGGCGATAGCACTTGTACTTGGGTTGGCTCTTGGTGATCCCATTTTTCACCTTCTTCACCATTGCATCAAGAAGTTGTGCCTCATGAATTTGATCTTCCAAAGTAGGAGAGACTTGGAGGTTGGCAAGAAATCCTTGAGGAACAACTTGGAGATTTAGTTTGCGGAAAGCTTCACAAAGGTCCGGTTGGAAGGGCTTGAGAATTAGGCTATTGCAGTAAGCCTTCCTGCTCAAAGTGTCTGCAATGACATTGGCCTTGCCTGGAGTATATTCAATACTCGGATTATACTCTTGAATCGTTTCGACCCAACGAGTCTGCCTGAGGTTGAGGTTGGTGAGGGAGTCCTAGATTAGGGGGTATCTGGACAGCTGGATTATATCCTTTGGCCGGACTGTTGGACTATGAAGATACAAGATTGAAGACTTCATCCCATGTCCGGATGGGACTCTCCTTGGTGTGGAAGGCAAGCTTGGCAATACGGATATGTAGATCTCCTTCCTTCCAACCGACTCTGTGTAACCCTAGCCCCCTTCGGTGTCTATATAAACCGGAGGGTTTTAGTCCGTAGGACAACATACAATCATACCATAGGCTGGCTTCTAGGGTTTAGCCTCTCTGATCTCGTGGTAGATCAACTCTTGTACTACTCATATTATCAAGAACAATCAAGCAGGACGTAGGGTTTTACCTCCATCAAGAGGGCATGAACCTGGGTAAACATCGTGCCCCTTGCCTCCTGTTACCATCCGCCTAGACGCACAGTTCGGGACCCCCTACCCGAGATTCGCCAGTTTTGACACCGACGTTGCTGCTTTCATTGAGAGTTCCTCGGTGTCATCATCGTTAGGCTTGATGGCTCCTTCAATCATCGATAGCAATGCAGTCCCGGGTGAGACTTTTCTCCCCGGACGGATCTTTGTATTCGGCGGCCTCGCACTGCGGGCCAACTCGCTTGGCTATCTGGAGCAGATCGAGAGTTACGCCCCTGGCCACCAGGTCAGGTTTGGAAGCTTAAACTACACAGCCGACATCCGCGGAGACTTGATGTTCGACGGATTCGAGCCCCTACCGAGTGCGCCGCATGGTCACGATGAGCATGATTTAGCTCTACAATCGGACAGTGTTCAGGAGACCGCTCCGACCCTCAATTCAGAGCCAATTGCGCCATCCATGGATGGGTGGATAGACCCCGGCACGGAGGCTGCATTCTCAACGGCGATCGAGCCGAGTATTGACCTTACCCTTCACGAGAGCCGTGACGCCAAACTACCGGATTCTTCCCCGGCTACGGGCTCCGAACCGCTTGCGCCCGTGCCTATTGAATCCGCCTGGGCGCCGATCATGGAGTTCACCTCCGCAGATATCTTTCAGCACTCGCCCTTCGGCGACATACTGAACTCATTAAGGTCTCTCTCCTTGTCAGGAGAGTCCTGGCCGAACTATGTCCAGCCGGATTGGGATGCGGATGACGAAGAAATTCGCCGCCCACCCACCACCCACTTAGTAGCCACTGTCGATGATTTGACCGACATGCTCGACTTTGACTCCAAAGACATCGACGATATGGACGACGATGCAGGAGACGAATAGGAACCACTGCACACAGGGCACTGGACGCCCACTTCATCATATGATGTATACATGGTGGACACACCCAAAGAAAACGACAACGAGGAACAGAAGGACGCAGCGAAGGATTGTTCCCTCGAGAAGCAGTCAAAGCGGCGGCGGAAGCGCCGCTCCAAATCCCACCTCGGCAGAAACAGCGATCATATAGACCCAGCGATAGAGCAGGGTGAGCCAGCGGACGACAAACACAGCATTGAACCATCGTCCAACCACGGCAACACGGAGAATCAAACCGAACAAACCAACTCTGGCGAAGATAATAGTCCGAATGACATCACACCGGACAGGCACGCGGAGCAACAGAATACCCATCAAAGGCTTGTTGCCACTGCGAGGAGTCTGAAGAAGCAGAAGCAAAGGCTCAGGGCTGCACAAGACACACTCAAAATTAGATGGAGTAAAGTACTCAACACTGCAGCAAAGTACGGCAGTAGTCGCCACACAAAGAGCTACCCAAAGCGAAAGCTGCTACCTGAATTCGATGAGGAGGCCTTAGATCCCCCGCAATCAAAAAACAAAACAGCCATCCGGTCGGATAGACGACCTCGTGGCCAACATAGAGCGGCAAATGACGCCGCACACAAGCCAGTACGCGATCCATGTGAGGGCTCGCATCAAAAGGACGATGCAACCAGATCCATCTACGGGCCAATCAAGCACGCAATGCAACACAACAAAAATCCGAACACCATGGTACACCCAAATACAGGGGTGCCGCACACCCCCTATGTTTCACCGATGAGGTGCTGGACCATGAATTTCCAGAGGGATTCAAACTCGTAAACATAGAGGCGTACGATGGAATGACAGACCCTGGGGTCTAGATTGAGGACTATATCCTCCATATCCACATGGCTCGAGGAGATGATCTCCATGCCATCAAGTACTTACCCCTCAAGCTCAAAGGGCCAGCTCGGCACTGGCTTAAAAGGCCTCCCCGAAAACTCCAATGGAAGCTGGGAAGAGCTCGAAGACGCTTTTCGCGCAAATTTTCAAGGGACCTGTGTCCGACCACCAGATGCAGACGATTTAAGTCATATAACTCAACAACCTGGAGAGTCGGCCCGAAAGCTTTGGAACAGGTTTCTCACTAAAAAGAACCAAATAGTTGATTGTCCGAACGCCGAAGCCTTAGCAGCTTTCAAGCACAGCTTTCAAGCACTGCGCCTCTACCACGGCAACGTGGTGGGTGACTTTGGGAGAGTTAATTTCTCCTAGATCGGGTTTAAGCCCAACCTGGTCGTAATCCATAGCGACCCCCAGGGCGGCGATGCGATCCAAGAGCTCGTTTACGGAAGAGAGCTCCATTGGATCTAGCTGCTCGACGAGCTCCGAGCTGACGTGTAGGTTGCTTTTGATGACCCGAGAGGTCACCGTCGGCGCAACAGCCGAACAGGCGGTCATGAGGAAACCACCTAATCGGAGAGTTTGGCTGACAGCCAAGGCTCCCTTAGCAACGGCGCCGTCTTTAAAGATGGGAGGAGGCATCCTTCCTGATTGCGACGACACAGAGGAACTCTCAATGAAAGCACCAATGTCGGTGTCAAAACCGGCGGATCTCGGGTAGGGGGTCCCGAACTGTGCGTCTAGGCCGGATGGTAACAGGAGGCAGGGAACACGATGTTTTACCCAGGTTCGGGCCCTCTCGATGGAGGTAAAACCCTACGTCCTGCTTGATTAATATTGATGATATGGGTAGTACAAGAGTAGATCTACCACGAGATCAAGGAGGCTAAACCCTAGAAGCTAGCCTATGGTATGATTGTTGTATATGGAGTTGATTGCCTACGGACTACAACCCTCCAGTTTATATAGACACCGGATAGGGTTAGGGTTACATAGAGTTGGTTACAATGGTAGGAGATCTTGAATATCCGCATCGCCAAGCTTGCCTTCCACGCCAAGGAAAGTCCCATCCGGATACGGGACGAAGTCTTCAATCTTGTATCTTCATAGTCCTGGAGTCCGGCTGGAGGTATAGTCCGGCTCCCCAAACACCCCCTAATCCAGGACTCCCTCACCCGGTCCACGTGGCATCATTACAGTAAATGGAAATATTGAGCGCTCCTTGCGCGCGGAAGACCGTGCGGCTGCCTTAGCAGCCGCACACTAAACGGCCTCACCAACTAGAGCATCTGACAGGTCGTTAAGACCACGGACGCAGTTTGACGAGTCCGGTGAAGCTATATGTAATTGATACGGGTTTGATGGCTATACCCCTATAACAATACAAGGGGCTCAACGCGTGTAAACAAGTGACAATTAGGCTCAACTTTACTCATCTTGAACTGTACATGGTTTATTTAGTATAACCTACCTTTTTGCATGACAACTTTTCAACTAAGTTCCTCTCTTTTACAGATGACCATCATGCTACACCCGTCCAGGATACGGCACAACGGAGACACAGGCGCAAACATGCAGCAGGGACCCGTTCCAAGGATTCTTTTGAGATTAAGAGCATGCGTAAACCTTTTTTACTGTCTCTTGTTGATACACATCCCCCGGATTCTCAGTACAATTGAGAAGGATGCTGGCGTATTGGCATGTGGCCACGTCAGAATATTGCACGTACCTGGACACCAGGGGCTTATTACAAAGGGCACTGTTTAAGCCCGGTTTACATCATAAAGACCGAATACCTTAGGGAGTGTTCGGCGTCGCGAGTTTGACCTTATATGCATCAGCTCCGAATCATGTCTTTGGTCAAATGTTGGGTTTGCTCGGCTCCTGTGTTTTGCTGACTTACGTTCCACTCTATCGGCTAAGGCGGCACCAGGAGAACTACTGCGATTGTGCCCTGGTTCATCCGAACGAGCACCTCAGTAGAGAAAGCCAAAAACTAACTGTCATGATATAGCGTGAGACTGGTCAACCACTCGATGACCTAGCGGAATCTTCGGGATTCCTCCGCCTTAACAAAGGGTCGTTTCCCAGCCAGGCATGTACGCACCCTGAATTCGGATGAGCGTGGAGCCACCAGGGGCTATATAGTAGCCCCACTGTCAAACTCCTCTAGCTAAGTGAAAGTGTTAAAGCATTATAGTCCGATTGCCTAGTTCGCTGCGCTATCACCTTCTTAATGGACCAAGACGTTGGATCAAGTGTGAACATGTGTCTTCTGCGAACACCCCCGCATTATATGCGTGGGGGCTGAAGCCGACGACTGCCATCTTTCAGGTTATATACATATATACATAAACGGTCGCACAGGAGGCATCATAGTACTTTCGGGCAAAAGTATAAATACAGCCTTGATAAACTCAATAAAACATTGTTTTTACAATGGGAATACATGTGAATTAAACATAATATTCTTCGAGCACTTAGCCTCTATCAAACAAGCGCCTTCAAGAACTTCTTCAAAGTAGTGCTCGGCAACCACTCGGCCTATGGCCAAACCCTGTGCCGCAACAGTGGTGGCATCCATCTCCGCCCAATACGTTTTGACACGGGCAAGGGCCATCCGCGAGCCTTCTATGCATGCCGACCTCTTTACAGCATCGATGCGTGGCACAGCACCAAGGAATTGTTGCACCAAGCTAAAGTAGCTATTCGGCCTTGGCCCTCCTGACCACAGATGATCCACAACAGACCTCATGGCAAGTCCGGATAATCTATGGAGCTCGGCCCAACCGGTCAATCGCTCATTCAGCAACAGCGGACGAACTAGAGCATGAAACTGTGACCAGAACAGCTTGTCCACTTCAGGACCTTTCTGATCCTTGAAGTACTCGGCCGCATCAGCAGCACTTGCATCCAAATCCATGTACTCATCCGCAGAACTCCATAGCCGGTATAGAGGTGCATACTTCGAATCCCCGAACTTAGTCCGCAACAAGAAGGGCTTCCCAGATACAATATCCGCAGCTTGATGTAGCTCCTCCTTCGTCGCTCTAATTTTGGAGCGGGCTTCCTTGGCAGCCACCCGGGCCTTTTCCAGGTTCGTCGCTTTCGCCCGGTTTTCTTCTTCAAGAAGCTGGTAACGGTCAGCAGCATCTTTTAACTCTACAGCCATCTTGGCTATTTTTTCTTTGCTCTCGCAATGCGTGGCCTGTTCGGCCCTTAACTCTTCGGCCGCCTTTAAAGCGGCCGCATTGCTACTCCTTGCTTGCTCCTTGGCTCGGGCAAGCTCCGCCCGAAGGGTCTCCATGGTGGCAGCTCCATCTGCAGTCACAACATATTAAAGATACTGGCATCATGCTGCTCTTATTATGGGACAACCACTAGAAAAATCACCTACCCTGTGCCTTGTCAAGCCGCTTGTTAACAAGCACGATGTAGGCATGTGCCGCATCCAGTTGCCGCCTTAGTTCGGCAAACTCATCAGTCCGGCTAGCCACCGGAGCTACAACCACGTGCACATGAAGGCGGTCTGGTTATTACCTGGGACTATGGTCCTCTATTTGCCGCCGTTTTCGACGACAGCCAGAGTCTCAGGGGCTACTATCTACACAGGGCACATCTAAAAATGTGCGGTACTGTACATCATTTCGTGTACATCAAAACCCGTCAGTAGACTCATAAAGGCTTCATGCAACCCGCTTTTGACGGACGAAGTCCTTTCAATCACCGTACCCATCAATGTGGGGTGCTCTTCTGAGATAGCCGCTTGCTCTAGCAGATCCCTCAGTACGTCCGACCGCACACCAGACGGTGTCGGACTCTTTTGATTGCTCTCTTCAAAAGATGGATACTGAGGACTTTGGGTGGCCATAGGATTACCTTCTGGCCTTGCCGGATCAAGAGAAACCCTCCGCGACGACACCTCGGGGTCGCCCGCCTCATGAGGCGGTATGGCAGGGGGAGGCGTTTCGCTCTCCATCATCTCTGGAAGAAGATCCCCTGAAGACGAGCTCTGCTGAGAAGGGCTAAGATCCGAACTGCAAGATAAATGCCTCGGTTATTTTCCTTAGAGGTAAAGCGAGATATTTTCGTTATTAAGTACCCTTTCACTTACACCTTGGTGGAGGGCTGATCCCCTTGAGGGCATAGTGCGGCCAGGGTATCCCCCAGGGCAGGACCCTCCGGCGGAGATTTCTTCCCCCGTTTGGAGACCATTGTCTCTGGGTCCTCAGAGGCGGTTCTCTTCCTTCCCTAGGGAGAGGAAGTTTTAGTTCCTCCTCCCCGGCTAACCTCCTTCGCGGAGGTGCTAGCCTCCTTGTTCCCCCCCTTTATCCTCTCCTGAGGGCGCTTGATAAGGCGCGATCTCCAGCATCCTGGTTAGCACGGGATTTGGTGAGGTCTCGGGGAGGGGGGCCGGACACCTGATCAACTTTGCCTTCGCTATCCAATCCTAGTCAAAGAGCAGCTTTTTTAGGGCAACGTTGCGATAAATAAATGGATAGTGTGTTCGGATGCGGGGCTACTTACTTGGGTATCCGGGCGATTACAGCTCAGACCTGCATCCTCAGTGATGTCTGGACACATTATTTGTGGTCCGAAGAACAATTTGTACATCTCTTCGTGCGTCATGCCGAGGAAATGTTGAATAGCTCGCGGCCCTTCCGGGTTGAATTCCCACATGCGAAGGGGCCGGCGTTTGCAAGGCTGGACTTGACGAACTAGCATAACTTGCACTACCATAACCAGACTGAAATCTCTCTCAAAGAGATCTCGGATACGGCTTTGCAATATTGGCACGTCCTTGGCTAGACCCCAGCTCAGCCCCCTGTTAATCCATGACATCAGTTGCGGTGGGGGCCAGAGTGAAAGGTGGGGGCAGCTACCCACTTGGCACTTTGGGGAGTTGTGATGTAGAACCACTCCCACTGCCACAATCTGGACACCTCTGGGAAGCAACCCTCAGGCCATGGAGCGTCAGTGATTATGCTTATTGAAGCGCCTCCGCACGCTGCGTGCTGCCCCTCGATCATCTTCGGCTTCACATCGAAGGTCTTGAGCCACAGGCCGAAGTGAGGGGTAATGCGGAGGAAGGCATCACATACGACAATAAATGTCGAGCTGTGAAGAAGGGAATCTGGGGCCAGATCGTGAAAATCTAACCCATAATAGAACATAAGACCCCTAACAAAGGGATCCAGAGTGAGGCCTAGTCCTCGGAGGAAGTGGGATACGAACACGATGCTCTCGTTGGGTTCGGGGGTAGGGACGACCTGCCCTCGGGCGGGCAGCCGATGCGTAATTTCGGCTGTCAGATATCTGGCCTCTCTCAACCTCTTGATGTCCTCCTCCGTGATGGAGGAAGGCATCCACCGACCTTGAAGGTTGGATCCAGACATAGTTGAAGGTTCGAAGCACCTGACCTAAGTTTTGGGTGTTAAAACTCGAGGCGGGGGAAGGATTTGATTGAGTACGAGAGGGAAAAAAGAAAAAGCCTTGTCCCTTTTATAAAGAGGGTGAATATCAAGCGTCCTCCTCGTAGCCGTTTGGGACTTGCCTAAGATCTAGGAGTCCTACCAATAGGCACGGTTGGGTTACCCATGTCCGTATTGATGAGAATCCCATAATAAAGGGGACACGATCTCTGCTTCGACAAGACGTGCCAAGGAAACTGCCTCGCGAAACACGCTGAGATTGGTTATGAAAAACGATTCGAATAAAGACCTAGCTATGGTGTGATGTCATGCTGCGGGGTACGTCAGCAGATTAGATTTGTGGAAATATTATCCTCTCTACGATGGTATGTGGAACTTGTTTTGCAGAGCCGGACACGATCCTCGTGTTCAAAATCTTCTATGAAGTATTCGGAGGAGGAACCCGCCTTGCAATGCCGAAGACGATCTGCGCGCTGGACTCACCGTCATTGAAGCTTGGTTCAGGGGCTATTGAGGGAGTCCTGGATTAGGGGGTATCCGGACAGCCAGATTATATCCTTTGGCCGGACTGTTGGACTATGAAGATACAAGATTGAAGACTTCGTCCTGTATCCGAATGGGACACTCCTTGGCATGGAAGGCAAGCTTGGCAATACGGATATGTAGATCTCCTTCCTTGTAACCGACTCTGTGTGACCCTAGCCCCCTCCGGTGTCTATATAAATCGGAGGGTTTTAGTCTGTAGGACAACATACAATCATACCATAGGCTAGCTTCTAGGGTTTAGCCTCTCTGATCTCGTGGTAGATCAACTCTTGTACTACTCATATTATCAAGAACAATCAAGCAGGACGTAGGGGTTTACCTCCATCAAGAGGGCCCGAACCTGGGTAAACAGCGTGTCCCCTGCCTCCTATTACCATCCGCCTAGACGCACAGTTCGGGACCCCCTACCCGAGATCCGCCGGTTTTGACACCGACAGTTGGGTTGAGTGAAGATGTCCACTTTCCTTCCCAACAAGAGATGTCTCCATGTTAACAAAGCATGGCAACTGCTGCCAACTCGAGGTCGTGAGTGGGTTAGTTCTTTTCGTTGGGCTTCAACTGACGAGAGGTCTAAGCCACAACTTTCTTCTCTTGCATTAACACAGCACCGAGACCTTGCAGGGAGGCATCACAGAAAACTTCGAATGGTTTGGATTCATCAGGAGGAGTCAAAACTGGAGTTGTGACTAGCTTCTCTTTGAGGGTGTTGAAAGCGATGTCACATTCAGGTGTCCAGACATACTTCACATGCTTCTAGAGGAGGTTGGAAAGAGGCTTTGCAATCTTAGAGAAATTCTCAACGAATCTTCGATAATAGCTTGCAAGCCCAAGAAAGCTATGTAGCTGCTTCACATTCTGAGGCGGTTCCCAATTCACAATTGCAGACACCTTCTCGGGATTAAAAGCTATGCCCTGGGCGGAGATGATATGGCCACGGTAGAGAACCTCATCGAGCCAAAACTCGCACTATGAAAACTTCACATAGAACTGATGTTCTCTGAGTTTGTCCAGCACCAATCTCAAATGCTTGGCATGATCCTCCTTGTTCTTGGAAAAGACCAAAATATTATCGAGATACACCAAGACGAAATCATTTGTGTAAGTGTTGAAGATGAAGTTCATCGTGCGAGAGAACGTTGGAGGAGCGTTAACAAGGCCGAAAGACATGACAATGTATTCATAGGAACCATAGCTTGTTCTGAATGCTGTCTTGGGGATATCTTGTTCACGAATGTGAATCTGATGATACCCATACGGAGGTCAAGCTTGGAGAATACTTGATCACCCTTGAGTTGCTCGAAAAGCTCACTGATGTTGGGAAGTGGGTACTTGTTCTTTATTGTCTTGTTGTTCAATGGGCGGTAGTCGACGCAGAGTCATTCCGTTCCATCCTTCTTCTTGACAAAAAGAACACCACAACCCCATGGAGAAGAACTTGGTCGGATCAGACCCATACGCTCTTGTTCATTGAGTTGTTTCTTCATCTCCTTCAACTCTTCTAGTCCAAGCTTGTAAGGACGTTTGCAAACAGGTTCCGTGTCAGGCTCAAGATCGATGACGAATTCAACTGGCCAGTGAGGAGGCATTCTTGGAAGCTCTTCTGGAAAAACGTCTTGATATTCACAAACGACTGGAATCTGAGAGATGGCATTCAACTCGCCCTTCTCATTGAGAGAAAATAGTCGAATGGTATCGTCATGAGTGGCATAGATGGTCACATCCTCAGATGAGTGTGTCAATTGAATTTGCATGGCAGCACAATCAAGCTGAGCCTTGTGCTTAGAAAGCCAGTCCATGCCGAGAATTAGATCAATATCCGAGTTACCAAGGACCATTGGAGAAGACAGAATTTATAATCTCCCATCTTGATAGAAACATCCGGAGCCATCATTTTGGTGTTCATGAACAAACCTGGAGAGGAAACCGCTATCGGCTTAGGCAAATCGACAATATGCAAATCGTGCATGGATGCAAAAGGCTTCGATATGAATGACAAAGATGCACCAGTATCAAATAAGACTCTTGCAGGAATATCATTAATAGGAAGATTACCCATGATCACTTCTGAAGAGTCCTCTGCCTGAGCTACATTCATCATGTTGACCTTTGCAGACTTGAAATTATGCTTGACCACTGCATTGCTGGCAGATCTCATGGGAGGAGGAGGCGGAAGACGCCTTTGGTTGAAGCATTTGTTTGCATAGTGCCCTTTCTGCTGACACTTGTTGCAAGTAACCTCTGAGAGCGGACGGTGATACGGAGCACTTGACCTTGGAGCATGAGACGGAGCTTTGTTCTGATAGCCTGGGTTGGGTGGGTGGGAAGATCCATTGCCACCTTTACTCTTCTGTTGATAAGGCTGACGGAACGGAGGAGGAGGAGGAGGCAACCAAAACTTTTGCTGCTTAGCTGCCACTTGAGTTGAAGAAGAAGAAGGAGTTGCATCCCTGACTCTCTTCTTAGAAGCATCGCACTTGAGCTGAGCAGCTTCTTGCTTTAGTGCCATGTTGTAGAAATCATCATACTTGGTCGGCTCAAAAAGCACGAGAGCTAGTTGCAGATCTTCTCTGAGGCCACCTCTGAATTGATAAATCATGCTCTTCTCATTAGGGACGTCTTGTTTAGCAAAGCGAGCGAGCCTCTGAAATAGGATGTTGTATTGGTAAACAGACATGCTGCCTTGCTTGAGATTGCGGAACTCCTCACGCTTACTCTCAGCAACACTTGGTGGAATGTGGTGAGCTTTGAAGTCTCGGCGGAAATCATCCCAGGTAATCACACGACCTCCTCTGGAATCTTTGTATTGTTGATACCACTCAGCAGCTTGGTCTTTGAGTTAGAACGAAGCAAACTTGACAAAGTCCTCAGGCCTGACATTGCTACACTCAAAATGTTTGCAGATATCCACGAGCCAATCGTCAGCGTCTATGGCTTCGACACAGTTACTGAAGGACTTCGGCTGATTTGCGAGGAACTAATTGAGGGTAGCAAACTGAGCTTGATTGTTGCCTTGGCCTTGATTTCCTTAGTTGTGCTCTTGCAAGAGTTGCATAAGCATCTGCGTGTTGGCGTTGGTGGCAGCCATGACAGCTTGTCATGCCTCCAGAGGTGGAGGTGGTGGCGGAGGTTCCGGATTCTGAAGCGTTGGAGGAGCCATCCTGAAGAGGGTGACCTCCGTTAGCATCTTGAAAGACATATATTCAAGCTGAATCAATGGATCGAAATTGCAACATATAGCCTTAACATTCGAACAAGAATGAACGGATGAATTCCAAAGTAAATCATCACACTGCCATAAATTGAGAAGCCACTTAGATAGAGATAGATGAATAAAGCAACAAGGTACGAACATGAACAAATAATTGGTAAGGATTACCCAATCACAAACCAAATATCTCCGGGAAGAAATACTAGAGCTACATGAATTGCCACCTATGAAACTCCCGAAACTTTCTGGTTATGCAATCAAGTGTTGGGGATATAGGGGAAGCATAATATCTCACCCAAAACTAGCAAATCATACATCCAGCTGTATCCATCCTTCAACACATAACCAAGAAACCTTCGGAAATCATTTACCTCAACCTTCAAAAAGCATCCGTTATACGAGTTATGGCAATACTCCCGAACTCCCGCCCCAGTACTGGGTGGCGTCAAGGTTATCTCACCAACAACTGCATAAAGGAGATTTTCGATCTCGGCGAACTTAGGTATTCCAGAATTGCAACGATAAAATTGTGACGACAACACCTCGGAGCTCAACTCCGCTGGACACGGCCACAACCCCTAAATGTCAGGAGGCACCAAGAACAATGTTCTCGTCACAAAACCATCGGAATGATTCCAAGATACCCACGCGATCCTAAAAACGTGAAATTTGAGAAGAGAAGGGTCAAAACTCTACGTCAGGAGGTCTCACTAGAGCGACGAAGGGACTGAGGAGTAAAAAGAATCCTACTCCCCGATATATATAATCCTATAAGACTCAAAACATTTTTCTAGACTCAACAACGCCAGCGATTCGATCAAGCAGGGGGCTCCTAAGTCGGGGAAGTATCTGATTACCAACTTGGAACACCCATGATGCGGCTATATCTCCCACGTGTCGGAGCACGACTTAGAGGCATAACCGCATAGTAGGCATGTCGCGAGAGGGGTAATCTTTACACATCCCATGTACTGAATATGAAAGGGATAAAGAGTTGGCTTACAATCGCCACTTCACACAATACATAAATATAGCATTACATCATCCAGAATACAATCAAGGTCCGACTACGGTACCAAAATAAAGAAAGACAACCCCTAATGCAAGATCCCCAATCACCCCAACTGGGCTCCTCTACTGATCATCCGGAAAGGAAACACAGTAACGTCCAGAATCCTCGTCGAACTCCCACTTGAGTTCGGTCGCGTCCCCTACACTGGCATCATCGGCACCTACATCTGGTTTTGGAAGTAATATGTGAGTCACGGGGACTCAGCAATCTCACACCCTCGCGATCAAGACTATTTAAGCTTATGGGTAGGAAAGGGTAGTAAGGTGGATCTGCAGCAAGCACTAGCATATATGGTGGCTAACTTACGCAAATGAGAACGAGAAGAAAAGAAACCACGGTCGAGAAGCTATAAAGATCAAGAAGTGATCCTGAAACTACTTACGTTCAAGCATTACATGAGACCGTGTTCTCTTCCCGGACTCCGCCGAAAAGAGACCATCACGGCTACACACGCTGTTGATTCATTTTAATTAAGTTAAGTGTCAGGTTTTCTACTACCGGATATTAACAAATTCCCGTCTGCCCATAACCGCGGGCATGGCTTTCGAAAGTTCAAAACCCTGCAGGGGTGTCCCAACTTAGCCCATCACAAGCTCTCACGGTCAACGAAGGATATTCCTTCTCCCAGGACGACCCGATCCGACTCGGAATCCCGGTTACAAGACATTTCAACAATGGTAAAACAAGACCAGCAAAGCCACCCGATGTGCCGACAAATCCCGATAGGATTCACACATATCTCGTTCTCAGGGCACAACGGATGGGCAAGGCGTCGGGTTGGCATAAACCCTAGTTGCCCATGGGGCGCTGGACATCGCCCAGTTTTGACCAACACTCAGAGGAGCACTGGCCCGGGGGTTTAAAATAAAGATGACCCTTGAGTACGCGAAACCCAAGGGAAAAAGGCTTAGGTGGCAAATGGTAAAACCAAGGTTGGGCCTTGCTGGAGGAGTTTTATTCAAGGCGAACTGTCAAGGAGTTCCCATTATAACCCAACCGCATAAGGAACGCAAAATCAAGGAACATAACACTGGTATGACGGAAACTAGGGCTGCAAGAGTGGAACAAAACACCAGGCATAAGGTCGAGCCTTCCACCCTTTACCAAGTATATAGGTGCATTAAAGTAAACAAGATATAATAATAATGATATCCCAACAATAATCATGTTCCAACAAGGAACAAAATTCAACTTCACCTGCAACTAGCAACGCTATAAGAGGGGCTGAGCAAAGCGGTAACATGGCCAAACAATGGTTTGCTAGGAAAGGTGGGTTAGAGGCTTGACATGGCAATATGGGAGGCATGATATAGCAAGTGGTAGGTATCGCGGCATAGCAAAAGAGCGAACAACTAGCAAGCAAAGATAGAAGTGATTTTGAGGGTATGGTCATCTTGCCTGCAAAGTTCTCCGAGTTGACAAAAGATTGATCCTCGTAAGCGTACTCAACGGGTTCCTCGATCACGTACTTGTCTCCCAGCTCTACCCAAGGCAAGAACACAAGCAAAGGAAACAACAATCAACCACGGTGCAATGCGCAAGCAACATGATGCAAAACATGGCATGATATGCGGGATGTGATATGCAATGCATATGCGTGCTCCAGGAGGAAAAGAATGAACCAGGCCTCAACTTGGCAAACCAAGTGTGTCTCTGGAAAGATGAGTTGATTTCGGTCGAAATCGATATAAAGATCACCGGGATCGGATGCACGGTTTGCAAATGGCAAGCAAAACAAGAATGACACAATTCTGCGATTAACAGCACGATGCCATCTAGAATGCAACAAGAAACTAAGCTACTGCACTCCAACATAGCAACAAAGCACATGGCAGTGATCTACTCAAGATGCTTGACAAAAGATGAACACTGATCTACGGCTAAATCACACAAGAGCATGTTCAAACAAGCATGGAAAAAGTGCAAAAGATATCAGCTTCACAGACTTAGTGAAAATACTAACATGTCAGGAATTAACATCAGGAAGCAATATTTAGAGCAAGCTAACAACTACTACAGGAACAGATCACACATGAAACTACTCAAAGCATAGAACAGAAGTCCCTTACTAACCATGAGCCAAAAAGGATCAGAAGATATGATGGCACCCATGTAAACATAGCAAGTTTCGTTAAAAGATTCAGACTTAACAGAAAACTGGACATGGCATAAACAGAATTATGAAGGCCTCTTTGCGAGCTCGATTCACTCACCACAAGGCCTTGCATGAAAAACTAATCATACTACCAGCAAGAAGACATGTTCATGAAGCTAAACATGGCAAGAACAAGCTCATAGCATGCATCGATCAACTACAACAACCTTGGCAAAATTGATTAACACGTAAACAATATGTCAGGAACATTTTATAGCAAAAGTAGAGCAAGATTGAGACATTCTAGGGCACTCCATAAATGCAAACAGGGGCATGGATGGATTGAGCACCACGATATGTCCAAATCATCCTTACTGAACATACTCAAAAGAAGCATGGATCTCTCTGTAGCAACATGAATACATGGCATAAAAATAACATCAGGGAAAAGACTTGGTGAAATTCTAAGTCTCTGAAATCAGCAATATCACGAGCGCTACTTTGCATGCATGTGCTAGTCACCACAAAGATCACAAAAATACATGGCATACACCCCTGTAAAGATGGCATGGCATAGCCCAAAACACATGTAGAGCTCATGTTCATATGCAGCACACAACAATTGTAGCAAAAAATGACAAATGCTCATACTCTGCTAAGAATCAGCACCTAACATTTTATAGCACTCTTGCATTAGCGATTTGGACATCAAGATGGACTCAAACAAGCATGGCACAATGGAACAAAATGAAGAGCACATCGTGATGAACATTTTCATATATCATGCATGCAAAACGGATCTACGGATGAGGAGTTATTGCATGATGAACAGGGCTTCAGAATGCAGAAAAAAATGACTTGGAGGAAAAACGGGGTCAACCCTAGGGTTTTTCAGATCTGGATCTGAGACAGCATGGACTTCGATGTTCGCCGGAGTTCGTCCCGTGGTGGCCGAAGCACCTGTGCAGAGAGGGAGCTCGGGTGAGGGAGGAGGAGAGGAAGGAGAAGGAGGACAGGGTCGGACGCACGGGGCTCACCGGAGCGCGGTGCGGGGCGGCGGAGCTGCGGTTGGTGGTGGGCGGCGGCCGGCGAGGAGCTGCGGGCGGCGGCGCGGCGGGCGGCGACCGGCACACGCGGGCGCAAGCGGCGGGGGCGCGGAGCGGGAGGGCCGGCCTCGGGCCAGGCGGGCCGGCGGCGGTGGGAGGCGGCAGGAGGACACATGGCAGGCGGCGATAGGTGCGGGGCGGCGGCGCGATTTTTGTCCGGCCGGACCGGACACGTCCGGCGGCGGAGAGGGAGCGGGGCTAGGGTTGGACTGCGAAAAATTTGGAAGGGATGCACATATATATACATAGAAGGAGGTGGGAGTGTCCAAATGGAGAGCGGTTTTCGGCCACTCGATCGTGATCTGACGACGGAGGACATGGGATAGATTTGGATGTTTTATTGGGCCACTTTGGAGGGGTGTTGGGCTGCAACACACACGAGGCCTTTACGGTTCCTCGGTTAACCGTTGGAGTATCAAATGGACTCCAAATGGCACGAAACTTGACATGCGGTCTACCGGTGGTGTACCAAGGCTGCTTGGCAAATCTCTTTCCGTTCCGAGAATGTTTAATGCCCACACAGGAAAAGAGGCAAAAGGGGGCACCGGAGGACATAGGAGTGCCGGATTGCAAAACGGACAACGGGGAAAATGCTCGGATGCTTGAGACGAACACGTATGCAAATGTGATGCACACTATGACATGATATGAAATGCATGACATGAACAAAATGCAAAACGAAGACAAAACCCAACCACGAGGGAACCTCATAACTTAGAGCCGAAAATGGCAAGATTCGGAGTACAAATATGGTAAGTTACATCTGGGGTATTACAATATCATATCACTTATATTGATTGCATGTGATGTTTATCCTTTATGCATATTATTCTTCTTCATTGACGGTAGCATTATAAGATGATCTCTCACTAAATTTCAAGATACAAGTGTTTTCCCTGAGTATGCACCGTTGCCAAAGTTCGTCGTGCCGAGACACCACGTGATGATCGGGTGTGATAAGCTCTATGTTCACATACAACGGGTGCAAGCCAGTTTTTGCACATGTAGAAATACTCGGGTTAAACTTGACGAGCCTAGCATATGCATATATGGCCTCAGAACACTGAGATCGAAAGGTCGAGCGTGAATCATATAGTAGATATGATCAACATAGTGATGTTCACCATTGAAAACTACTCCATTTCACGTGATGATCGGTCATGGTTTAGTTGATATGGATCGCGTGATCACTTAGATGATTAGAGGGATGTCTATCTAAGTGGGAGTTCTTAAATAGGATTAATTGAACTTTAATTTATCATGAACTTAGTACCTGATAGTATTTTGCTTGTCTATGTTGTTGTAGATAGATGGCCCGTGTTGTTGTTCCGTTAAATTTTAATGCGTTCCTTGAGAAAGCAAAGTTGAAAGATGATGGTAGCAATTACACGGACTGGGTCCGTAACTTGAGGATTCTCCTCATTGCTGCACAGAAGAATTACGTCCTGGAAGCACCGCTAGGTGTACCACCCGCGCCGGCAACTGCAGACATTGTGAATGCCTGGCAGTCGCGTGTCGATGACTACTCAATAGTAAAGTGTGCCAAGCTTTACGGCTTAGAATCGGGACTTCAACGACATTTTGAACGTCATGGAGCATATGAGATGTTCCAGGAGTTGAAGTTAATATTTCAAGCAAATGCCTGGATTGAGAGATATGAGGTCCCCAATAAGTTCTACAGCTGCAAAATGGAGGAGAATAGTTCTGTCAGTGAACATATACTCAGAATGTCTGGGTACTACAATCACATGATTCAACTGGGAGTTAATCTTGGGATGATAGTGTCATTGACAGAATTCTTCAATCACTGCCACCAAGCTACAAGAGCTTCGTGATGACCTATAATATGCAAGGGATGGATAAGACGATTCCCGAGCTCTTCGCAATGCTAAAAGCTGTGGAGGTAGAAATCAAGAAGGAGCATCAAGTGTTGATGGTCAACAAGACCACCAATTTCAAGAAAAAGGGTAAAGGGAAGAAGAAAGGGAACTTCAAGATGAATGGCAAACAAGTTGCTGCTCAAGAGACCCAAGTCTAGACCTAAGCCTGAGATTGAGTGCTTCTACTGCAAAGGGACTGGTCACTGGAAGCGGAACTGCCCCAAGTATTTGGCAGATAAGAAGGATGTCAAGGTGAACAAAGGTATATGTGATATACATGTTATTGATGTGTACCTTACTAAAGCTCGCAGTAGCACCTGGGTATTTGATAATGTTTATGTTGCTAATATTTGCAACTCGAAACAGGGACTACGGATTAAGCGAAGATTGGCTAAGGATGAGGTGACGATGCGCGTGGGAAATGGTTCCAAAGTCGATGTGATCGCCGTCGACACGCTACCTCTACATCTACCTTCGGGATTAGTTTTAGACCAGAATAATTGTTATTTGGTGCCAGCGTTGAGCATGAACTTTATATCTGGATCTTGTTTGATTGGAGACAGTTATTCATTTAAATCATAGAATAATGGTTGTTCTATTTATATGAGTAATATCTTTTATGGTCATGCACCCTTGAAGAGTGGTGTATTTCTGATGAATCTTGATAGTAGTGATACACATATCCATAATGTTGAAGCCAAAAGATGCAGAGTTGATAATGATAGTGTAACTTATTTGTGGCACTGCCGTTTAGGTCATATTGGTGTAAAGCGCATGAAGAAACTCCATTCTAATGGACTTTTGGAATCACTTGATTATGAATCACTTGGTACTTGCGAACCATGCCTCATGGGCAAGATGACTAAAACACCGTTCTCCGGAACTACGGAGCGAGCAACAGATTTGTTGGAAATCATACATATTGATGTATGTGGTCCGATGAAGATTGAGGCTCGCGGCGGGTATCATTATTTTCTCTCCTTCACAAATGATTTGAGCAGATATGGGTATATCTACTTGATGAAACATAAGTCTGAAACATTTGAAAAGTTTAACGAATTTCAGAGTGAAGTGGAAAATCATCATAACAAGAAAATAAAGTTTCTACAATCAGATCGTGGAGGAGAATATTTGAGTTACGAGTTTGGTCTTCATTTGAAACAATGCAGAATAGTTTCGCAACTCACGCCACCCGGAACACCACAGCGTAATGGTGTGTCTGAATGTCGTAATCGTACTTTACTAGATATGGTGCGATCTATGATGTCTGTTACTGATTTACCGCTATCGTTTTGGGGTTACACTTTAGAGACAGTTGCATTCACGTTAAATAGGGCACCATCTAAATCCGTTGAGATGACGCCTTATGAACTATGGTTTGGCAAGAAACCAGAGTTGTCGTTTCTTAAAGTTTGGGGCTGCGATGCTTATGTGAAAAGGCTTCAACCTGATAAGCTCAAACCCAAATCGGAGAAATGTGTCTTCATAGGACACCCAAAGGAGACTATTGGGTACACCTTCTATCATAGATCCGAAGGCAAGAAATTTGTTGCTAAGAATGGATCCTTTCTAGAGAGGGAGTTTCTCTCGAAATAAGTGAGTGGGAGGAAAGTAGAACTTGATGAGGTAACTATATCTGCTCCCTTATTGGAAAGTAGTCCATCACAGAAACCGGTTCCTGTGACACCTACACCAATTAGTGAGGAAGCCAATGATGATGAACATGAAACTTCAGACCGAGTTACTACCGAACCTCGTAGGTCAACCAGTGTAAGATCCGCACCAGAGTGGTACGGTAATCCTGTTATGTAGGTCATGTTACTTGACCATGACGAACCTACGAACTATGAGGAAGCGATGATGAGCCCAGATTCCGCAAAATGGCTTGAGGCCATGAAATCTAAGATGGGATCCATGTATGAGAACAAAGTATGGACTTTGGTTGACTTGCCCGATGATCGGCAAGCCATCGAGAATAAATGAATCTTCAAGAAGAAGACTGACGCTGATGGTAACATTATTGTCTACAAAGCTTGACATGTCGCAAAAGGTTTTCGACAAGTTCAAGGAGTTGACTATGATGAGACCTTCTCACCCGTAGCGATGCTTAAGTCCGTCCGAATCATGTTAGCAATTGCCGCATTTTATGATTATGAAATTTGGCAAATGGATGTAAAGACTGCATTCCTGAATGGATTTCTGGAAGAAGAGTTGTATATGATGCAACCTGAAGGTTTTATTGATCCAAAGGGTGCTAACAAAGCGTGCAAGCTCCAGCGATCCATTTATGGACTGGTGCAAGTCTCTCGGAGTTGGAATAAACGTTTTGATAGTGTCATCAAAGCATATGGTTTTATACATACTTTTGGAGAAGACTGTATTTACAAGAAAGTGAGTGGGAGCTCTGTAGCATTTCTAATATTATATGTGGATGACATATTGTTGATTGGAAATGATATAGAATTTCTGGATAGCATAAAAGGATACTTGAATAAGAGTTTTTCAATGAAAGACCTCGGGGAAGATGCTTATATATTGGGCATCAAGATCTATAGAGATAGATCAAGACGCTTAATTGGACTTTCACAAAGCACATACCTTGATAAAGTTTTGAAGAAGTTCAAAATGGATCGAGCTAAGAAAGGGTTCTTGCCTGTTTTACAAGGTGTGAAGTTGAGTAAGACTCAATGCCCGACCACTGCAGAAGATAGAGAGAAAATTAAAAGTGTTCCCTATGCTTCAGCCATAGGCTCTATCATGTATGCAATGATATGTACCAGACCTGATGTGTGCCTTGCTATTAGTTTAGCAGGGAGGTACCAAAGTAATCCAGGAGTGGATCACTGGACAGCGGTCAAGAACATCCTGAAATACCTGAAAAGGACAAAGGATATGTTTCTCGTTAATGGAGGTGACAAAGAGCTCGTCGTAAATAGTTACGTCGATACAAGCTTTGACACTAATCCGGACAATTCTAAATAGCAAACCGGATACGTGTTTATATTGAATGGTGGAGCTGTCAGTTGGAGCAGTTCTAAACAAAGCATCATGGCGGGATCTACATGTGAAGCAGAGTACATAGCTACTTCGAAAGCAGCAAATGAAGGAGTCTGGATGAAGGAGTTCATATCCGATCTAGGTGTCATACCTAGTGCATCGGGTCCAATGAAAATATTTTGTGACAATATTGGTGCAATTGCCTTGGCAAAGGAATCCGGATTTCACAAGAGAACCAAACACATCAAGAGATGCTTTAATTCCATCCGCGATCAAGTCCAAGTGGGAGACATAGAGATTTGCAAGATACATACGGATCTGAATGTAGCAGACCCGTTGACTAAGCCTCTCTCACGAGCAAAACATGATCGGCACCAAGGCTCCATGGGTGTTAGAATCATTACTATATAATCGAGATTATTGACTCTGGTGCAAGTGGGAGACTGAAGGAAATATGCCCTAGAGGCAATAATAAAGTTATTATTTATTTCCTTATTTCATGATAAATTTTTATTATTCATGCCAGAATTGTATTAATCGGAAACATAATACATGTGTGAATACATAGACAAACAAAGTGTCACTAGTATGCCTCTACTTGACTAGCTCGTTGATCAAAGATGGTTATGTTTCCTAACCATGGACATGAGTTGTCATTTGATAAAACGGGATCACATCATTAGGAGAATGATGTGATTGACTTGACCGATTCCGTTAGCTTTGCACTTGATCGTTTTAGTTTACTGCTATTGCTTTCTTCATGACTTATACATGTTCCTATAACTATGAGATTATGCAACTCCCGATTACCGGATGAACACTTTGTGTGCTACCAGACGTCACAACGTAACTGGGTGATTATAAAGGTGCTCTGCAGGTGTCTCCGATGGTACTTGTTGAGTTGGCATAGATCGAGATTAGGATTTGTCACTCCGATTGTCGGAGAGGTATCTCTGGGCCCTCTCGGTAATGCACATCACTATAAGCCTTGCAAGCAATGCAACTAATGAGTTAGTTGCGGGATAGTGCATTACGGAATGAGCAACGAGACTTGCCGGTAACGAGATTGAGCGAGGAGGCGGTACTGCAAGAAGAAGGGTAGATGGCGAGGAGGCGGCGCTGCAAGAAGAAGGGTCGCCGGCGAGGAGGCTGAGCTGCCAGTAAGCAGCAGTGAAGGTTTGAACTTGGAAAGCAAGGAGGAACAGTGGAAATGTGTCTTTTGGTGAGAGGGAGGGGGCGGGGAGATAGATATTTCCACAGTGGCAAAAAAAATTTGCTCAGTGCCGCAAGAAACTGGCGCGCAAGTGTGGTTCAAGCGGGGACGATGGACTGTAGACCACGAAGCTTCCTGTGTAACCCAGACAAGACGATGCGCCAAGATATTTTATATCGCATCCCACACGATTCTTTCTAGTAAACTGTTTGTGGTATATCTAATTTTTTTATTATGTTTTGAAGGACAAAATGGTGTTACAGAGGGAAATGGTGGTGTTTGAATTGCTAGAACATTTAAGTGCAGTGAACATGCAACTAGTACATGAGTGTCATGTTTAAATTTGGAATTATTCCGGGTTTGTTTGGCATTTTTATGCATTAATTGAATTTTGGGGCATTTAATGTGCATAATTCAAATTTGAACTCCAAGCACATGCTCCAGTGCATCAAAGTTTGTTGAAAAATCACATGTGTGTCTTTGGGTGAATTTATAGGTCCCATTCAAGAAATGAGAATGAAATTCAAACATCTGGGCGTCGTGGCTCAGCCGGATATATTGAGAAACTTAATTTTTTAATTCCTGTAAATTCAAAACACGCCCGAAAATCATGAAACTTAGCATGGTGTCATGACATGGCACCAAAATGTTGCGGTAAATTTTTGGGCCGAATTGGGACAAACTTTGGTATAACCTTCTTGCAAACCGGAGCTTCCCTCAAGAAGGCTTGTGATTCCGAGAGGGAACGTGTCACCTCCGTGTGCAAAATGACATACGTACACTGCCTTCTCCTACCTTAATTTTTTTTACACAGGCAGATTAGACCAAATAGAAGTATCGTGCTAAATTTTAAAATTATTCCGGGTTCGTTTGGCCTTTTTATACATTAATTGAGTTTCTGGGCATTGAATGTGTATAATTCAAATTTGAACTACAAGCACATGCTCCAGTGCACCAAAGTTGATTGAAAAATCACATGTGTGCTTGTGGGTGAATTTCTAGGTTCCATGCAAGAAATGAGAATGAAATTCAAACATCTAGGCGTCGTGGCTCGGCCGAAAAGATTGAGAAACTTGTTTTTTTAATTTCTGTAAATCCAAAACATGCCTGGAAATCATGAAACTTGGCATGGTGTCATGACATGGCACCAACATGATATGGTATTTTTTCTGTCCGATTTGCGAAGGCGCACACATTAACAATCAACAAAGTCATTTTGGAACAAGTGTTGTCACGTTAAAAATCGGAAACACAAGTATTATTGAAACCGTGGGTGTTCTACTTACCAATTATGTGTCGCCATGCGTCCTTTTTTTATTGGCCAGGAGGTGTCGTGCGGGGTAGCTATTTGAGTACGGGTGGCGTGCGATCAGACCCCTACGCATGCTCATCGAGAGGAGAGCCCTTTGACCTCTACCCACCGCGCACCTCCCTCTGAACATCTCCATTAATGGCGCCTGAGCCCCTGTTCTACGGCGTGGCTATATGTCTCACTGGACTGAGATTTAAGAGAGAACAATGAAAATCTGAAGAAAAAAAGTTTTGCACGGATCTTGATGTAAGATCCGACGGACCTATATATCGACTGCAACTTATAGCAAGCATGATGAATATAAGAACGATGACAGTGGATAATATTGTCTTACATATTTAGGAACATAATTAAAAAAAAGTCACATGTGGCAACACCCGAAATACACAAGGGCAAAAAAAGACGGAAGACAGCGTTCTGGCTCGGTGATCTCTACTTTCTTGATGCGTTGCTGCAGGACGCGGGAACTAGTCTCCGCAGCGAGCGGTGATGAGCTCTTTCTTGTCCTCAAGATGCTGCTTGAGAGCATCCATGGATTCCTCCACCAGCCTTCTGCACTCAATGCGCAGCATGGCATTCTCGTCCATAAGTTTGTTGACGATGACACCAGTCTTCTTCAACAAGGCAGTGGTCTCCTCCTGCTGCTCCGCACTTCCGAAGATCTTCGCCCTCAACAGGTCGTGCTCGACCAGGAGCTTCGCATTGCTCTCATTTAGTTGTCGGATGATGTCGGTAGCCTGTTCAAAAGAGGCTTTCATGTCTTCCTGCAACCTCGCCCAGCCGGAGATCTGATCCATCTAGTTATGGGCGATCGCATGCATGCGCCTGTAAGAGTCCTCACCTGCCCACGAGACATTTTCCGAGGCCACCGCGATGCGGGAGGACATCTCTGCTGCATTCGCGGTGCGACGGGACATCTCTTCTGCTTCCGCGGCGCTGCCGGACCAGCCTGCTGCATCGACGGCATGGCGGGACCTCTGTGCTGCTTCGGCGGTGCAGCGGGACCTCCGTGCTGCTTCAGCGGCCTAGCGGGACCTCTGTGCTGCTACGGCTGCGCGATGGGACATGCTGGCTGCTTTCGCAGCGAGGCGGGACATCTCTCATGCTTCCGCTTCCATGCTCGCATCTCCCTGGTGCCAATCTCTCGACCCAAAACTCACGCTGGCCATGGCACACACAAGGAAATGATGATGAATGACTTGTTTGTTTTTGTGGATGAGGAGTTGAGGAGGAATGTGCAGTCATCTTGGAGTAGTAGTATTTATAAACGAGTACTAATACACTCCTAAGTGTGAAACTGTTTAGGTTTTGATCAGTGTGAACAGGTTTGCAATTAAATATAACATGGCAGTAATTTGGAATGTGACGGGACGTAGGCTCAAAATTTATTGACAGTTATAAGTGCGACACTATTCCCGGAAGGCGTAACGTGGGCACGCCTTCTCGGCCGCGTACGTGGCGTTTGCACCATAGGGTGCACTGCAATAGGCAATGTTAGCACACGTCTTGTTCCAACAACCGTGTGCGCTCGTTATTACTATCGCGCACGCTTCTTTTAATTAAAATGTGTTTGCCCGTCTAGCGCACACACGTTGATCTATATAATTGTTTCTGTTTGTTGTGGCTAATCGCAAACAGTGCGCAGACACTTTGATCTGGCAGACCTGTTTCTGTTCCGTTGCCTAATCACAAATAGTTAATCCTTCTGAACTGTATGCTCTCAATCGCACACACCTTTATCTAGCTGCCCATTTCTGTTGTTCCTCCTCATCACAAACAGTTCATCCGAGTGAACCGTATGCTGTATATCGCACATGCCTTCATCTGGCTGCCCGTTTCTTTTGTTCCGCCTCACCGCAAAAAATTCATTGAACTGAGCCGTATGCCCTGCATCGCACACGCAATTAAAATTAAAATCAGAACCGTGGTTGATGCATCCGGCATCGCAAATGTTTTGCACCTTTTTGACAGTTCTTTTACACCACCGTTTGCGATTATTGCATGGCACACAGTTTCGTCAAAGGGTCTCTGATCGTAGTGTCGCGTTAGCAGCAACCTGCAGTAGTGGATGTGAAAAAGTAAGAAAAGTGGATTCTCATGCAAGAGTCTAGCTATATGCGCATTCCTAAGCAAATACAATAAATATTAAGAAAGAGAGAAGATAGAAAAATGTACTAATGTAATAGCCAACCTTATAGCCCGTACTATTTTATGAGTGACTATAGATGATGGCTATACATGGCATGGCACTTCATATAGCAAGCGGCTGACTATACTATTAACCATGCGCTTAGGGGGATCTTGGTGCGCCTAGACCAGGGGTGTGGGGCCTTGCCCCACTACCACGTCCATGTGGGTCCCACTCCAAAACCTTCTAGAACATTCCCAGCACAATATCGAAAAATCCCGAACATTTTTCGAAACCCTAAATATGACTTTCATATATAAACATCCGGACCATTCCAGAGCTCATCGTGATGTCCCGGATCCCATCTGGGACACTAAACTACTTTCGGACTCACCATATGGATATCCCAATACTACTCTAGCCTTACCGAACGTTAAGTGTGTGACCCTACGAGTTCGAGAACATGTAGACATGACCGAGACACCTCTCCAGTCAATAATCAATAGCGTGACCTGGATGCCTGTATTGACTCCTACATATTCAACGAAGATCTATATCAGTCTGAATCACGATGTCAAGGATTCAGTTAATCCCGTATACAATTCTTTTTGTTCGGCGATATGTTACTTACCCGAGATTCGATCATCGGTATTGCCACACCTAGTTCAATCTTATTACCGACAACAACAGCAGCAGCAACTTCATGGTGGGCCTGGGGCCTTGATGGCTCCAACGTCACACACAATGGTGCGAGGCAGCAATTGACGGGGAACAGGTAGCTTGCAGCGGCCAGAGCATGGCTCGCAGCCGGGCAATATCATGATGCTAATGGGCGGTAGGGTGGTGGCAACACGCAAATGGGCGTGAGGTGCATAGTGCACGATGGCTAAGACACGCACGGGGTGCAGAGCTACACGGTCAAGTGCGGATCTCACACACCACTTCCATGGTGTGACCACGACGACGGTTAGCCAGGCCGGTGCGGTAACGACAATGACAGGGAGGCATAGGAAGGGGCCATATGCACATGACGATATTTAGCGAGGACGTGTCAACTCCATAGTGCTGCTCGTGACGGCATGCGACAACGGACATGGCGAGCCGTCATCGACATGGTACGTCTCGACGATGGCTAGTGGGGGCTCGCGCTGCTGACAGAGGCTTTGGACGACGCCGTTGAGTCACGACATCTCCCCTTGGTGAGCCCAGAGCTCGTGTTAGTGTCCTTCTCACCCAGTAGCTTGCAGGTGTGCCGCAACTGTGTGGCCATGGCGTCCTTGAGGCACCGAAAGTTTCGTGACATGCCCTTCCGCATCAGTGTCGTGTAGGGCATCGCCGCCCCTAAACCCATCACCGCTTTGCCATGGTCTTCAGGAGGGAGGTGCGGCGGCTGTGCTACTCATGGCGGTTGCAGGGTGGCAGGTGGTAGCCACAACGCAGTCGGACGCGAGGGGCAAAGCTCAGGTGGAGGTAGGGTAGCGCGGGGAGCAGGTCGGTGGCGTCCTGCCGCAAGAGCGACGGGGGCGTCAGTGAATTGGGAATTTTCTTTTACCAACTCAATGTGCAATGCCACATCAGCATGACCAATCATTACGGTTAAAGACAAAACCACCTCAAATTATGTCCAAAACTTCTCAAATATGAGGGGGTTGAATAACCGGTTTTGAGAAGCGCCAAAGCTTACATAGTTTTTTTAGACAAAAGAGTACGTAGCTTTAGGCAGGATTACAATCGGATGCAACCAAGTCAGATAATAGCCCAGGGACAACTGCAACATTTGATTTTCATCAGATTGGCCACACATATCTTGGGGGGAAACTATACTTTTCTCTACTGTATATAGTACTTGCTGGAATTTTGTCTATTTTGGGCCTAGCCCAACAGCAGTTTCAGAAATTCCTAATAAATCCTAGAGTCCCACGCAGCCCATTTGTGCAAGGCAAGAGGTGGAACTAAAGTTTATTCCCACATTGCTAGTTTAGAGGGAATTGGACCTCTTTATAGGGGAGGTTCTTTCCCCACTTGTATGAACATAAGAACAAGAGGGGTATCCACGCGCGCTCCTCCTTCGCCGCCTGCCTCGCCACGCCACGCCTCGCCTCGCCTCACGACGCGCCACGCCGCGCTGCGGGTTGCGGGAATGAGCCGACGTCTAAATTTTTGCCACGCACTACGGGTATACGAAAGGTCACACGGAAGCTGAAAAGATTTTTGCGAAAGTGGAGTTCGAATGCGAACGGTGCAGCCCTTCGGCTGCTGGCTATTCGCTTCATCTCCGTTGCTACCTCTTTTAGCACTGCGTTGGTTTTCCCCAAAGAGGAAAGGATGATGCAGCAAAATAGTGTAAGTATTTCCCTTAGTTTTTGAGAACCAAGGTATCAATCCAGTAGGAGGCTACGCGCGAGTCCCTCATACCTGCACAAAACAAATAAATCCTCGCAACCAACGCAAATAGGGGTTGTCAATCCCTATAAGGTCACTTACGAGAGTGAGATCTGATAGATATGTTAAGATAATATTTTTGGTATTTTTATGATAAAGATGCAAAGTAAAGTAATGGCAAAGTAAATAGCAAAGTAAATAACTAAGTAGTAGGAGATTGATATGATAAAGATAGACCCGGGGGCCATGTTTCACTAGTGGCTTCTCTCGAGAGCATAAGTATCCTACGGTGGGTGAACAAATTACTGTTGAGCAATTGACAGAATTGAGCATAGTTATGAGAATATCTAGGTATGATCATGTATATAGGCATCACGTCCGAGACAAGTAGACCATCTCCTGCCTGCATCTACTACTATTACTCCACTCATCGACCACTATCCAGCATGCATCTAGAGTATTAAGTTAAAAACAGAGTAACGCCTTAAGCAAGATGACAAGATGTAGAGGGATAGACTCATGCAATATGAAGAAAACCCCATCTTGTTATCCTCGATGGCAACAATACAATACGTGCCTTGCTGCCATTATTGTCACCGGGAAAGGACACCGCAAGATTGAACCCAAAGCTAAGCACTTCTCCCATTGCAAGAAAGATCAATCTAGTAGGCCAAATCAAACTGATAATTTGAAGAGACTTGCAAAGATAACCAATCGTACATAAAAGAATTCAGAGAATATTCAAATATTATTCATAGATAGACTTGATCATAAACCCACAATTCATCGGTCTCAACAAACACACCGCAAAAAGAAGATTACATCGAATAGATCTCCACAAGAGAGGGGGAGAACATTGTATTGAGATCCAAAAATAGAGAAGAAGCCATCTAGCTACTAACTATGGACCCATAGGTCTGAGGTAAACTACTCAAACTTCATCGGAGAGGCTATGGTGTTGATGTAGAAGCCCTCCGTGATCGATGCCCCCTCCGACGGAGCTCCGGAACAGGCCCCAAGATGGGATCTCATGGATACAGAAAGTTACGGCGGTGGAATTAGGGTTTTGGCTCCGTATCTGATCGTTTGGGGGTACGTGGGTATATATAGGAGGAAGAAGTGCGTCGGTGGAGCAACAGGGGGCCCATGAGGGTGGAGGGCGCGCCTAGGGGGTAGGCGCGCCCCCCTACCTCGTGGCCTCCTGTTACATGTCTTGACGTAGGGTCCAAGTCTCCTGAGTTGTATTCGATGAGAAAATCACGTTCCCGAAGGTTTCATTCCGTTTGGACTCCATTTGATATTCCTTTTCTTCGAAACCCTAAAACAGGCAAAAAACAACAATTCTGGGTTGGGCCTCCGGTTAATAGGTTAGTCCCAAAAATAATATAAAAGTGGATAATAAAGCCCAATAATGTCTAAAATAGTAGATAATATAGCATGGAGCAATCAAAAATTATAGATACGTTGGAGACGTATCAAGCATCCCCAAGCTTAATTCCTGCTTGTCCTCGAGTAGGTAAATGATAAAAACAGATTTTTTGATGCGGAGTGCTACTTGGCATAATTTTAATGTAATTCTTCTTAATTGTGATATGAATATTCAGATCCGAAAGATTCAAGACAAAAGTTCATATTGACATAAAAATAATAATACTTCAAGCATACTAACAAAGCAATTATGTCTTCTCAAAATGACATGGCTAAAGAAAGTTATCCCTACAAAATCATATAGTCTGGCTATGCTCTATCTTCACCACACAAAATATTTAAATCATGCACAACCCCGATGACAAGCCAAGCAATTGTTTCATACTTTTGACATTCTCAAAACTTTTTCAATCTTCACGCAATACATGAGCGTGAGCCATGGATATATAACACTATAGGTGGAATAGAGTGGTGGTTGTGGAGAAGACAAAAAGGAGAAGATAGTCTCACGCCAACTAGGCGTATCAACGGGCTATGGAGATGCCCATCAATAGCTATCAATGTGAGTGAGTAGGGATTGCCATGCAACGGATGCACTGGAGTTATAAGTATATGAAGGCTCAAAAAGAAACTAAGTGGGTGTGCATCCAACTTGCTTGCACATGAAGACCTAGGGCATTTTGAGGAAGCCCATCATTGGAATATACAAGCCAAGTTCTATAATGAAAAATTCCCACTAGTATATGAAAGTGATAACATGAGAGACTCTCTACTATGAAGATCATGGTGCTACTTTGAAGCACAAGTGTGGTAAAAGGATAGTAACATTGTCCCTTCTCTATTTTTCTCTCATTTTTTCTTTTTTTATTTGGGCCTTTTCTCTTCTTTTTTATGGCCTCTTTTCTTTTTATTTTTTTTATTTTTCGTCCGGAGTCTCATCCCGACTTGTGGGGGAATCATAGTCTCCATCATCCTTTCTTCACTGGGACAATGCTCTAATAATGATGATCATCACACTTTTATTTTTCTTACAACTCAACAATTACAACTCGATACTTAGAACAAAATATGACTCTATATGAATGCCTCCGGTGGTGTACCGGGATATGCAATATGACAATGATGGAGTGTGTCATAATAAACAGAACGACGGAAAGTTGCATGGAAATATATCTCGGAATGGCTATGGAAATGCCATAATAGGTAGGTATGGTGGATGTTTTGAGTAAGGTATATGGTGGGTGTATGATACCGGTGAAAGGTGCGCGGTATTAGAGAGGCTAGCAAAGGTGGAAGGGTGAGAGTGCGTATAATCCATGGACTCAACATTAGTCATAAAGAACTCATATACTTATTGCAAAAATCTACAAGTAATCAAAGAAAAGTATTATGCACATGCTCCTAGGGGTAGATTGGTAGGAAAAGACCATCGCTCGTCCTCGACCGCCACTCATAAGGAAGACAATCGATAAATAAATCATGCTCCAACTTCATCACATAATGGTTCACCATACGTGCATGCTACGGGAATCACAAGATTCAACACAAGTATTTCTCAAATTCATAACTACTCAACTAGCATGACTTTAATATCACCATCTCCATATCTCAAAACAATTATCAAGTATCAAACTTATCATAGTATTCAACACACTCATAAGAAAGTTTTATTATTAATCTTACATACCAAGCATATTAGGATTTTAAGCAAATTACCATGCTATTAAGACTCTCAAAATAATCTAAGTGAAACATGAGATATCAATAGTTTCTATAAAACAAATCCACCACCGTGCTCTAAAAGATATAAGTGAAGTACTAGAGGAAAATTATATAACTCAAAAGATATAAGCGAAGCACATAGAGTATTCTAACAAATTCCAAATCATGTGTGGCTCTCTCAAAAGGTGTGTACAGCAAGGATGATTGTGGTAAACTAAAAAGCAAATACTCAAATCATACAAGACGCTCCAAGCAAAACACATATCATGGGGTAAATAAAAATATAGCTCCAAGTAAAGTTACCGATAGAAGTAGACGAAAGAGGGGATGCCTTCTGGGGCATCCCCAAGCTTTGGCTTTTAGGTGTCCTTAGGTTATCTTGGGGGTGCCATGGGCATCCCCAAGCTTAGGCTCTTGCCACTCCTTGTTACATAATCCATCAAATCTTTACCCAAAACTTGAAAACTTCACAACACAAAACTTAAAGTAGAAAATCTCGTGAGCTCCGTTAGCGAAAGAAAACAAAAGACCACTTCAAGGTACTGTAATGAACTCATTATTTATTTATATTGGTGTTATAACTACTGTATTCCAACTTCTATATGGTTTATAAACTATTTTACTAGCCATAGATTCATCAAAATAAGCAAACAACACACGAAAAACAGAATCTGTCAAAAACAGAACAGTCTGTAGTAATCTATAGCTAGCAAAAGATCTGGAACGCCAAAAATTCTAAAATAAATTGATGGACGTGAGGAATTTACCTATTGATCATCTGCAAAAATAATTAACTAAATAGCACTTTCCAAATAAAAATGGCAGCAGTTCTACTCAGCGCTAAAGTTTCTGTTTTTTAGAGCAAGTTCAACAAGACTTTCCCCAAGTCTTCCCAACGGTTCTACTTGGCACAAACACTAATTAAACACAAAAAAACACAACCAAAACAGAGGCTAGATAATTTATTTATTACTAAACAGGAGCAAAATGCAAGGAATGAAAATAAAATTGGTTTGCCTCCCAACAAGCGCTATCGTTTAACGCCCCTAGCTAGGCATAACAAGCAAGAATAGATCTAGGTATTGCCATCTTTGGTAGGCAATCCATAAGTGGCTCTCATAATAGATTCATAAGTTAATTTAATTTTCTTTCTAGGAAAGTGTTCCATGCCTTTTCTTAATGGAAATTGGAATCTAACATTTCCTTCCTTCATATTAATAATTGCACCAATCGTTCTAAGGAAAGGTCTACCAAGAATAATAGGACATGAAGGATTGCAATCTAAGTCAAGAACAATAAAATCTATGGGCACATAATTCCTATTTGCAATAATAAGAACATCATTAATTCTTCCCATAGGTTTCTTAATAGTGGAATCCGCAAGGTGCAAGTTTAGAGAGCAATCATCAAAATCACGGAAACCTAACAAATCACACAATGTCTTTGGAATCGTGGAAACACTAGCACCCAAATCACATAAAGCATAGCATTCATGATCTTTAATTTTAATTTTAATAGTTGGTTCCCACTCATCATAAAGTTTCCTATGGATAGAAACTTCTAATTCAAGTTTTTCTTCATAAGATTGCATCAAGGCATCAATGATATGTTTAGTAAACGCTTTATTTTGACTATAAGCGTGAGGAGAATTTAGCATGGATGGCAATAAGGAAATACAATCAATCAAAGAGCAATTTTCATAGTTAAATTCCTTGAAATCCATAATAGTGGGTTTAGCAACATCTAGGGTTTTAATTTCTTCAATCCCACTTTTATCAAATTTAGCATCAAGATCAAAAGATTCAGAATTCTTGGAACGCCCTCTAGGTAAAGGTGGATCATAATCAGTCCCATCATTATCAAGATTCGTATTGCAAAACGAAGATTTAATAGGGGACACATCAATAACTTTTAGATCTTCATCATTATTTTCATATGAACTAGAAGAACACGCTTTTATAAAGGCATCTTTCTTAGCATGCATCCTAGCAGTTCTTTCTTTGCACTCATCAATGGAAATTATCATGGCTTTGAGAGACTCATTGATATCATGCTTAGGTGGAATAGATCTAAGTTTCAAAGAATCAACATCAAGAGCAATTCTATCAACGTTCCTAGCCAAATCATCAATCTTAAGCAATTTTTCTTCAATCATAGCATTAAAATTCTTTTGCGAAGTAATAAATTCTTTAATATTAGAATCAAAATCAGAGGGAATCTTATTATAATTTCCATAAGAATTGTTGTAGGAATTACCATAATTATTAGAGGGATTACTAGGATAAGGCCTAGGATTGAAATTTCCTCTATACGCGTTGTTACCAAAATTGTTCCTACCAACAAAATTCACATCCATAGATTCATTATTATTCTCAATCAAAGTAGACAAGGGAATATCATTAGGATCAGAAGGAAACACTCTTATTAGCAAATAATTTCATAAGTTCATCCATCTTTCCACTCAAAACATTAATTTCTTCTTTCGCATGCACCTTTTTATTAGTAGATCTTTCAGTATGCCATTGAGAATAATTAACCATAATATTATCTAGGAGTTTAGTAGCTTCTCCTAGAGTGATTTCCATAAAAGTGCCTCCCGCGGCCGAATCTAAAAGATTTCTAGAAGCAAAATTCAATCCGGCATAAAAAATTTGTATAATCATCCACAAATATAAACCATGAGTAGGGCAATTACGTATCATTAATTTCATTCTCTCCCAAGCTTGTGCAACATGTTCATGATCAAGTTGCTTAAAATTCATAATGTCGTTTCTAAGAGAGATGATCTTAGCGGGAGGAAAATACTTAGAGATAAAAGCATCTTTGCACTTGTTCCATGAATCAATACTATTTTTAGGCAAAGACGAGAACCAAGCTTTAGCACGATCTCTAAGCGAAAAAGGAAATAGCTTCAATTTAACAATATCATTATCCACATCTTTCTTCTTTTGCATGTCACACAAATCAACGAAGCTATTTAGATGGGTAGCGGCATCTTCACTAGGAAGGCCGGAAAACGGATCTTTCATGACAAGATTCAGCAAAGCATTATTAATTTCACAAGATCCGGCATCGGTAAGAGGAGCAATCAGAGTGCTAATAAAATCATTATTGTTGGTATTGGTGAAGTCACACAATTTAGTATTATCTTGAGCCATCATGACAAGCAAGCAAACTAACACACAAGCAAACAAAAAGCAAGCGGGCAAAAAGAGGCAAATAGATAAAGAGAGGGAGGATAGAGAGAGAGAGAGGGCAAATAAAATGGCAAGGGTGAAGTGGGGGAGAGGAAAACGAGAGGCAAATGGCAAATAATGTAATGCGGGAGATAAGGGTATCTGATGGGTACTTGGTATGTTAACTTTTGCGTAGACCTCCCCGGCAACGGCGCCAGAAATCCTTCTTGCTACCTCTTTTAGCACTGTGTTGGTTTTCCCCGGAGAGGAAGGGATGATGCAGCAAAGTAGCGTAAGTATTTCCCTCACTTTTTGAGAACCAAGGTATCAATCCAGTAGGAGGCTACGCGCGAGTCCCTCGTACCTGCACAAAACAAATAAATCCTCGCAACCAACGCAAATAGGGGTTGTCAATCCCTATAAGGCCGCTTACGAGAGTGAGATCTGATAGATATGATAAGATAATATTTTTGGTATTTTTATGATAAAGATGCAAAGTAAAGTAAAGGCAAAGTAAATAACTAAGTAGTAGGAGATTGATATGATAAAGATAGACCCGGGGGCCATAGGTTTCACTAGTGGCTTCTCTCGAGAGCATAAGTATTCTACGGTGGGTGAACAAATTACTGTTGAGCAATTGACAGAATTGAGCATAGTTATGAGAATATCTAGGTATGATCATGTATATAGGCATCACATCCGAGACAAGTAGACCGACTCCTGCCTGCATCTACTACTATTACTCCACTCATCGACCGTTATGCAGCATGCATCTAGAGTATTAAGTTAAAAACAGAGTAACGCCTTAAGCAAGATGACATGATGTAGAGGGATAGACTCATGCAATATGAAGAAAACCCCATCTTGTTATCCTCGATGGCAACAATACAATACGTGCCTTGCTGCCCTTACTGTCACCGGGAAAGGACACTGCAAGATTGAACCCAAAGCTAAGCACTTCTCCCATTGCAAGAAAGATCAATCCAGTAGGACAAACCAAACTGATAATTCGAAGAGACTTGCAAAGATAACCAGTCATACATAAAATAATTCAGAGAAGATTCAAATATTATTCATGGATAGACTTGATCATAAACCCACAATTCATCGGTCTCAACAAACACACCACAAAAAGAAGATTACATCGAATAGATCTCCACAAGAGAGGGGGAGAACATTGTATTGAGATCCAAAAAGAGAGAAGAAGCCATCTAGCTACTAACTATGGACCCGTAGGTCTGAGGTAAACTACTCACACTTCATCGGAGAGGCTATGGTGTTGATGTAGAAGCCCTCCATGATCGATGCCCCCTCCGGCGGAGCTCCGAAACAGGCCCAAGATGGGATCTCGTGGATACAGAAAGTTACGGAGGTGGAATTAGGGTTTTGGCTCTGTATCTAATCGTTTCGGGGGTGCGTGGGTATATATAGGAGGAAGAAGTACGTCGATGGAGCAACAGGGGGCCCACGAGGGTGGAGGGCGCGCCTGGGGGGTAGGCGCGCCCCCCTACCTCGTGGCCTCCTATTTCGTGTCTTGATGTAGGGTCCAAGTCTCCTGACTTGTATTCGATGACAAAATCACGTTCCCGAAGGTTTCATTCCGTTTGGACTCCGTTTGATATTCCTTTTCTTCGAAACCCTAAAACAGGCAAAAAAACAACAATTCTAGGCTGGGCCTCCAGTTAATAGGTTAGTCCCAAAAATAATATAAAAGTGGATAATAAAGCCCAATAATGTCCAAAACAGTAGATAATATAGCATGGAGCAATCAAAAATTATAGATACATTGGAGACGTATCATCCGTCTCTTCGTTTCACCTCCTGTCGCTGCCCTCTCGCCTCCTTCTCTTGCGCCTATAAAAGGGAGGTCGCTCCCCCCAGAGAGACACACCAAAACTACTCCTTCCCTCGCCATTGGTTCCATCTCTGAGCTGTTGTTGTCTTCCTCATCCCGGCTTGCAACATGCACCACACGTCGGGACAGTAGGCCTCCGAAACCGCATCTTTTGAGTCCTGTATGGGAGAAGGGTGATAAGGTTTTTGGGGAGCGCTCAGTGCGACTACTGGCTGCTTCATCACGAACGAACCAGTCGTCGCCGACTACTTCCCGGACGACAACTTCTTCCCCGACGTCCACGACCTCCTCGACGACATGGCAGGCAAGGACAGCGACCCCAAGTCCAGCGCTTCTGCTGCTGCTGTCCCGTACATGTTCTTGTCCTTTCTATTAGAGGTCCTACTATAGTTCCTTGTTCTAGTATTGCCCTAGATATGTTAGACTCTATTTCATATATGCAACTTGCTATACTGTCCGCTCTAGATATGTTTAGTTACAGTTCATATATGAAGATGTTGTTTACCTTCTCTTTGTCAAATCGCATGGCTTGTTTTATCACTACTATACTGGTCATGCTTTATCTAGTATTTCTATTAATAAAATCATTCGGTAAATTGCTCATATTTCCAACAATCCAAAAACCTTATTATAGGCAATTTACCCCGAGTGGTTTTGCTGCTTCCATGAGACCTCCTATGTTTGAGGGTATCCACTATAAGAGGTGGCGTGAGAGCAGTCTTATGGTTTCAAACCATGAGTTGCTATGACACCATTCTTGGCAAACCTGAAGGAGAGCTTGATGCTCAACAGGCACAAGCCTTTCAGAAAATAGATACTCTGTTTAAGGCTGCTCTCTTGAGTGTTCTTGGTGAGAACATAGTTGATGCTTATGCATCAATTGATAATGGAAAAGATATGTGGGATGCACTCGAGGCCAAGCTTGGGGTTTCGGATGCTGGCACTGAGTTGTACATCATGGAGCAATCCTATGATTACAGGATGACTGAAGAGCGCTCCATGGTTGAGCAAGCTCATGAGATACAGTCATTTGCTAGAGAACTTGAACACTTCGGTTGTATGCTACTGGACAAGTTTGTTGCCGGAGGTATCATCACTAAGCTTCCTCCTTCATGGAGGAACTTTGCTACCTTGCTGAAGCATAAGAGGCATGAGTTTTCCGTCCCGGATCTTATTGGCACTCTTGATGTGGAAGAAAAGGCGAGAGCAAAGGACACACGTGCTCGAGGTATTGAGGGAGGATCTAGTGCCAATGTGGTACAGAAGCAGAACTTCCAGCCCCACAAGTTCAAGAACAAGGGCAAGTTTGATGGTAAAGCAAAGTTTGATGGGAAGAACAAGGCTGTCTAGCACAAGAACTTCAAGAAGAAGAATGACAAGAAGAAAGGTGTCTGTCATGTGTGTGGGGATCCTGATCATTGGGCTCCTAGTTGCCCTAATCGCTATGACAAGCGTCATCCTGGGAAAGGCGGCAAGACCGCTAATGTTGTCATTGGAGACATTGATATGAAGGATGCTGGGTATGGTATATTTCCCACTATTCTTTCAGTATGTCATTCTCCTGATTGGTTGATTGACACGGGTGCTAATGTGCATGTATGCGGTGATATTTCCATGTTTTCGTCTTATCAGACCGCAGGGACTTCAACCGTGTTGATGGGCAACGGTTCAAGTGCTTCTGTTCATGGTGTTGGCACGATCGATCTGAAGTTTACTTTGGGGAAGATCGTGCAGCTGAAGAACGTGCATTATGTCCCCTCCGTCAATAAAAATCTTGTTAGCGGATCTCTTCTGTGTAGAGATGGATACAAGCTTGTCTTTGAGTCGAATAAATTTGTAATATCCAAGTATGGAACCTTTGTTGGTAAAGGTTATGAGTCAGGAGGCCTGTTTCGTTTATCCTTATCAGACGTTTGCAATAAAGTTGTTAATCATATTTGCAACAATAGTGAATCAAATGTGTGGCATTCACGTCTTTGTCATGTTAACTTTGGTTGCATGTCGTGACTAGCGAAGTTGAACTTAATCCCTAGTTTCACCACTGTCAAGGGATCTAAGTGTCAAGTGTGTGTGCAAGCTAAGCAACCTCGTAAGTCTCACACGAGTGCGGAAGCGAGAAATCTTGCACCGCTAGAGCTCATACATTCAAATCTATGTGAAATGAATGGTGTTTTGACAAAAGGTGGAAAGAAATATTTCATGACGTTAATCGATGACTCCACTAGATACTGCCGTGTGTATCTTCTGAAGTCTAAGGATGAGGTTTTGAACTTTTTCAAGATCTATAAAGCTGAAGTGGAAAACCAACTTGATCGAAAAATCAAGAGGCTTAGGTCCGACCATGGTGAAGAGTATTTTTCCAATGAATTTGATGCTTTTTGTGCGGAACATGGTATAATCCATGAGAGGACGCCTCCCTACTCACCTCAGTCAAATGGGGTGGCCGAAAGAAAGAACCGTACTCTAACTGATTTGGTTAACGCCATGTTAGACACATCGGGTCTCTCCGAGGCATGGTGGGGGGAGGCGATATTGACGGCATGTCATGTCCTAAACCGAGTTCCCACAAAGAATAAAGAGATAACTCCATTCGAGGAATGGGAGAAGAAAAGGTTAAAACTCTCTTATCTACGAACATGGGGTTGTTTGGCGAAAGTCAATGTTCCAATTCCAAAGAAGCGGAAGCTTGGACCAAAGACTGTGGATTGTGTTTTCCTGGGATATGCTTTTCATAGCATTGGCTATAGATTCTTGGTTGTAAAATCGGAGGTAACTGACATGCATGTCGGTATGATCATGGAGTCGAATGATGCGACTTTCTTTGAAGATATCTTTCCCATGAAGGATATGGCTACCTCATCTAATCAGGAGATGCCTAGTTCATCGAATCAGGAACCAGTTACAATTACCAAACTTGCCATTTCGATAGAACACTTTGAAAGTCCCGTGGAGGAGAACAATGAAGTTCCTACTAGGAGCAAGAGACAGAGGGCTGCAAAGTCCTTTGGTGATGATTTTCTTGTGTATCTCACAGATGACACTCCCAGTTCTATTTCAGAGGCCTATGCATCTGAAGATGCTGACTATTGGAAGGAAGCAGTTCGTAGCGAGATGGATTCCATCTTGGCGAATAAAACTTGGGAGATAACTAATCGTCCTTATGGGCGCAAACCTATGGGATGCAAATGGGCATTCAAGAAAAAGCTTAGGTCTGATGGTACTATTGAAAAGTACAAGGGTCGGCTCGTGGCTAAGGGTTATACCCAAAAGGAAGGTGAAGACTTCTTTGATACTTACTCACCTGTGGCTCGATTGACCACTATTCGAGTTCTACTTTCACTAGCTGCCTCACATGGTCTTCTTGTTCATCAAATGGATGTTAAGACTGCTTTCCTAAATGGAGAGTTGGACGAGGAAATTTATATGGAACAACCAGATGGGTTTGTACTAGATGGTCAGGAAGGAAAAGTGTGGAAGTTGCTGAAGTCTTTGTACGGACTTAAGCAAGCACCCAAACAGTGGCATGAGAAGTTTGAAAGAACTTTAACAGCTGCGGGCTTTGTTGTAAACGAAGCTGACAAATGTGTGTACTATTGCCATGGTGGGGGCGAGGGAGTTATCCTTTGCTTGTATGTTGATGACATACTGATTTTCGGAACAAATCTGAATGTTATTAAGGAGGTCAAGGATTTCCTATCTCGCTATTTTGAGATGAAGGATTTAGGAGTGGCTGATGTCATTCTGAACATCAAGTTGTTGAGAGACGATGATGGTGGGATTGCATTGCTTCAATCTCACTATGTGGAAAAGATCTTGAGTCACTTTGGCTACAGTGACTGTAAGCCCTCTCCAACACCATATGATGCTAGTGTGTTGCTTCGAAAGAATCGAAGAATTGCTAGAGACCAATTGAAGTATTCTCAGATTATTGGCTCGCTTATGTACTTAGCCAGTGCTACAAGACCTGACATCTCTTTTGTTGTTAGCAAACTGAGTCGGTTTGTTTCAAAACCAGGAGATGTGCATTGGAAAGCTCTAGAGAGAGTTTTGCGTTATTTGAAAGGCACTGCAAATTATGGAATTCACTACACCGGGCACCCAAAGGTGCTTGAAGGGTATAGTGACTCAAACTGGATCTCATATGCTGATGAGATAAAGGCCACGAGTGGATATGTATTCACTCATGGAGGTGGCGCTGTTTCTTGGAAGTCTTGCAAGCAGACCATCTTAACGAGGTTAACAATGGAAGCAGAACTCACATCACTAGATACAACTACGGCCGAAGCAGATTGGCTTCATCGGCTCTTGAATGACTTGCCAGTTATTGAGAAACCTGTACCGGGTATCCTTATGAATTGCGACAATCAAACTGTAATCACGAAAGTGAGCAGCTCAAAGGATAACATGAAGTCATCAAGACACGTTCAGAGAAGGTTAAAGTCTGTCAGGAAAATGAGAAACCCCGGAGTTATTGCATTGGATTATATCCAAACGTCTAAACTGGCAGATCCTTTTACTAAGGGTCTATCACGCAATGTGATAGATAATGCATCGAGGGAGATGGGTATGAGACCCACAATATGAGTTGTTCACAGTGGTAACCTATTCTTTGTGATCGGAGATCCCGTGAATTAGATGTGGAAGACAAGTTGTTGGTTAACTGAGAGGAGAGTATCCTTACTATTAACAATACCACTCCATGAAGATGCAATATTCTTCTAATCTGCATGATAGGTTGATGTATATCTTAATGTGTTCTTGGCTCTTTTAAGCAGAGATGTTATCCTGCAGAACATCTTTTGAAGAACACACCTATATGAGTTTGATTGTCAAACGTCACAATCTATGAGAGTAGGGTTCTCTCTAGTAAACTCATGAAAGGTCACGGAGTATGACGCATAAGCTCCACCTGCGGGGAAGACCCACGGTAGCCACGTATCGGTCAAGGCTTTATGTGAAGCTAGATTCGCAAAAAACTTACAGTTCAAGGCCCAGTCCACTCTTCAAGTTGCTTACTAGTGTAGCATAGAGTTCTAGGTGGAAGTTCAACTTAACAGTCTCCACTGCAGTACCGGTATATAAAACAGTGTTTTGGAACCAAAGGCAAATTTTGTGTGCCTCTGGGATCTGGTGGGGGATTGCTAGAATTTTGTCTATTTTGGGCCTAGCCCAATAGCAGTTTCAGAAATTCCTAATAAATCCTAGAGACCCACCCAGCCCATTTGTGCAAGGCAAGAGGTGGAACTAAAGTTTAGTCCCACATTGCTAGTTTAGAGGGAGTTGGACCTCTTTATAAGGGAGGTTCTTTCCCCACTTGTATGAGCATAAGAATAAGAGGGATATCCACGCGCGCTCCTCCTCCGTCGCCCGCCTCGCCACGCCACGCCACGACACATTGCGGGAATGAGCCGAGCCGATGTCTACATTTTTGCCACGTACTACGGGTATACGAAAGGTCACACGGAAGCTGAAAATATTTTTGCGAAAGTGGAGTTCGAATGCGAACGGTGCAGCCCTTCGGCTGCTGGTTGTTTGCTTCATCTCCGTCTATTTGTTTCATCTCCCGTCGCTGCCCTCTTGCCTCCTTCTCTTGCGCCTATAAAAGGGAGGTCGCTCCTCCCAGAGAGACGCACCAGAACTACTCCTTCCCTCGCCATCGATTCCATCTCTGAGCTGCTGCTGTCTTCCTTATCCCGGCTTGCAGCATGCACCGCACGTCGGGATAGTAGGCCTCCGAAACCGCACCTTTTGAGTCCTGTACGGGAGAAGGGTGATAAGGTTTTTGGGGAGCGCTCAATGCGACTACTGGCTGCTTCATCACGGACGATCCGGTCGTCGATGACTACTTCCCCGACGACGACTTCTTCCCCGACGTCCACGACCTCCTCGACGACATGGCAGGCGAGGACAACGACCCCAAGTCCAGCGCTTCTGCTGCTGCTGTCCCGTACGTGTTCTTGTCCTTTCTATTAGAGGTCCTGCTACAGTTCCTTGTTCTAGTATTTGCCCTAGATTTGTTAGACTCTATTTCATATATGCAACTTGCTATACTGTCTGCTCTAGATATGTTTAGTTACAGTTCATATATGAAGATGTTGTTTACCTTCTCTTTGTCAAATCGCATGGCTTGTTTTATCACTACTATACTGGTCATGTTTTATCTAGTATTTCTGTTAATAAAATCATTCGGTAAATTGCTCATATTTCCAACAGTACTCCATCCGTTCCTAAATATTTGTCTTTCTAGAGATTTCGAATGGTCACCACATACAGATGTATATAGACATATTTTAGAGTGTAGATTCACTCATTTTGCTTTGTATGTAGTCACCATTTGAAACCTCTAAAAAGACAAATATTTAGGAAACGGAGGAGTAGGGCGTTTTGGAGCTCGGCCTCCAAGGAGGCCGGATTTTCTGAAAAAATCAAAATTCGCACTTTCCAGTTTAAAAAAAATCTAAAAAATCATAAAAGTAAAACAAAGATGTTATGTGTATGTATGTAAAATTTGAGAATGAAATACCCTAGAATGCGATCTATGCAAAAAAGACAAATTCATGGACTTGGAGGATGAATAGTGCATCTACTAAAAAGTCTTAGATTTGTTCTTTTTGTGTAGCACTCATTTTAAGGTGTTTCGTCCTGAAAATTTACACACATATGCATTATGTCTCTAAGTATGTGTGTATTTTTTTTCAAAAAATTTTGAAATGTGAAATTTGAAATTTGATCAAGTCAAACTCGGGCTCCATGGAGCCCGAGCTCTAAAGAGCATTTTCGGAAACGGAGGGAGTACTTTTTTTTTAGAAACTACTGTATATTGTACTGGGCTATCTAATTGTACTGGCCGAAAAGCCCAGCTGGATCCAAGCCCGGTTAGGAGGGACGGGGAGTCAGCCCAGTTCCCTAGTATTATTGTTGTTATTATCGAAGACTGACTCGACAGAGAAACTACACACCGGAAGAGAGAAACCCCAACGACGACGAGGGAGAGAAGGGAAGGATCTCGTGCAGCTCGGCCATGGCGAACCAGGGATCCAAGAAGATTGTGGAGAGGAACAGGAAGCGCATGGATCTCCTCTGGCGCATAATCCTCGTGTCCAACGTGAGCGGCCCCCCTTCGATTCTCCCTTCCGCCCCCCTCAGATCCGTGGATTACTTGGGACTTTCGTAGATCGTTGCTGCTCGATACTTTGTATTTGACGGAGTTCGACTGATTTTGAGCTTGCCGTAGTGATTCCGCTGAAGCCTACTTAGGACCAGATTAGCCCATCTGTCCTGGAGCAATCGTCTGTACTGTGTAGTCTGCACTCTGGAGTAGTAGTCCGTCTCCATTCCGTCTCTTTTCCGAAAGCGTAGAATTGATCCTTGCATGGCAGTATGGTGTGTTGGGAAGTAAAAATCCAGTAGGAGGGAGGAGCGCTCTGCTGAGAGATGGCTTAATTTTATTCAAGGAATCTCCTGCGCTGCCTTGTTTAGTTTTGTTTAGGACTGCCGAGACTTTGTAGCCTCCTTCTGTGAATTGCATTTGTTGAACCACATGTAAGAGCTACTAGGTGGACTTCTGGATGTATGCCATCAACTAATCTAGTTATATAATTTTGCTGACCATCTGACAGATTTAGCCATTTTGAGTTCGAGGACTAGTTCATCTGTTCATGTGTAACTTTTGCTCCTTTGCAGGTTATTTACATAGTAGTGAGGATGGCTGTAATGTACTCTTCTTTCACCTGGAAGCATTGGATTGGCCTCGTGGTGACATCTGCTGCATACTTTCTTTCATACAAGCAACTCGCTAGTATGACAAAGCCCGAATATTTTGACGCGGACAATCGTGAACTTCTGAGTTCGGGTTATGACTTGGCCACCGGTGGGCTTTCCGAGTAAGGAACTGCATGATGGTGTAATTCTTAGCTTTGATCATTGTACTTGATGACAAATCACTGATTAGAGGATTACATAGTCTATGGCTCTCAGCTTCCTTAGAAATAATTTACAGTACCAACTTTAAATGTACATTGATAACTACTCCCTCCGTCCCACGATATAAGATCGTTTTTCAAGCCTCATATTATGGGACGGAGGGAGTAAAACATAAAGGGGCATACTAGTGAGTTTTGTTGAAAATTACTAGCATGGGCCATACTAACTACTAAATCATGAACATGTGAAAATTATAGTTGAAAAAAAATGAGAAGTTGGGGAATTGCTATTTTCCACTGGAGGATTATGTGAACTTGTATATGTGGTGCTTCTTTTCTTTCTTATAACCCAGTTACAAACTGTTTGCTGCATCTTTACCTGCAGATATATAGAGGATGTGATATACATCACAGCATTTGTGCAGCTTACGTCCATTATTTCTGGAAAATTTTGGTGGACATATCTGGTGGTAAGATATGCACGACCTGGGACTTCATACTGTATTCTTGTTTACCATAGCAATTCATTGCTGTCCTGCTAAAATCACCCTAAGGATCCTTTTTCTTAATAAAGAGCATATTAAATGTAAGGTACAAAAACCTGCTTATTGTGTAATCCCAACTCCAAAAGCAAGGTGCGCACGCTTTTCGAGATTCAAGTTTGGCGTGAATTTAACCAATAAAATGTGGGTTATGTGTCATTATACCATTGAATTCGTATTTGAAAGAACTTTTCTAATGGCATAATTTTAGGTTACATGACATGTATATTATTGGTCTAATTGATGGTCAAAGTTAAATCTCGAAAAGTATGCACGCCCACTTTTTGGAGTTGGAGGGAGTAGTTATCTTACAAGATGGACCTTGGATGGAAATAATTTATCATTTTTGATCCTTTTTTTTTAAACAGACGACAGCTATGTACTATTATTGTTGCGTATGACTTTAGCTTCAACTACTGTTTCATTCTTAGGATTGTTTTCTCAAGTTTGCAACTAGTGTTGCAATATATGGCAGCTGAACTGAAAGATTGTCACAACCAAGTCCAGTTAGAATTTGGTCCAACTGCAGCCCATTGTTGGCTGTATGCATGAGCACATATGCGATAATAGTCTCCATTGCTTAGTGAAGATAGAGCATCACCAATATATATTGCCAAGGTTTCAAGGGAACTAAACATGGATTAACTATTTCGCATGATTTCTGAATAATGCAAGTGGTTAGTTATGTAGTATGTGGCCGGCCCAAATAACAGGGCTGTCACAATGATCAATGTATATTACCATCACCTATCGGTACATGTTGCAAGTTTTGTTGTACATATATCTCGACACTTGCAGACAACTTACGTCTCTGGGTAAAGAAGGCTTTAGTGTTTCTTCACTAAATAGACATCTGACTAGTTACTTCTATTATTTGTGTTTTCACGCAATTTTCCCACTCCACAACATTTCGATTTTTTAAAATCATGGGCACACTTCATGCTATGATTTATATATACTTGAATTTTTGTGTGCAAAAAATATGCATCCTGTATGAAAAAAACAGCAGTGCAGTTTGAATAGTCAATGCGGTAATGTGTTATCCAAATTGTACCACTTTGTTTTGAGTGGAATACATATGGGTCATATTTTTGCACCAAATTTGCAAGTGTTTTGTATAGCAACAGGGGAAAACTTTTTTGAGTGGAAAACCCATTTAGAATATAGTATCTACTCTGTTCTCAAGAGGGTAGACACTACCAAGAGGGTTCCCCAATATTGTCAACTACTGATTATATTGCTTATTATCTATACATTCCTATATGCAGATACCAGCTTTCGGTGGATACAAGATCTTTTTTCTGTTGAAGGGAACATTCTTCGGTGGTGGTTCAGAGGTAAAATAGACCATGTACCAATGTTAGCAATTGTTACCATTCAGGGTTATTTGGAAATGACACACAAGTATTGTACCTCCTGTTTTCAGGGTGAAGTCGAAGATGAGAAGTCTCGAAAGAAGAGGGAGAAAATGGAGAAAAAGGCATCTAGAGGGAAGATGGTCAAAACCAGGACCCGTTGATATGACACATACATACCCTGTGGAAGAGTAGGTTGGTTTCTCATATCATAGCTGTCCAAGTAGAGTGCAAGCTGTTGGTGAGTTTGCTAACATGGATGATATGATTCATGTATCATTTGATCCGACAGCTAGCACAAATGTCAACTAATCTTAAAGTTATGATGAATACCAGCATTGGTATTTGTATATTTCCTGACCCTTCTGGTTATGTAAACCAACAATGAGGCATGGTAACCCAGACATCTTAGTGAGACATTTGAGACTGATTTTTTTTCTCTTTTTCTTGGCTAGAGCATCTTGTCATTTTGCGGCTTCGAGCTTGTCTTTGTTACGAATTGCATATGTTGCCTTTGTAGTAGCTAGAAATTTCATTAGGAAGTGCTTCGCTTCCATTGCATAAAAAATGAGTGGAAATACAACTTCTAACTAAATCGAGGCCTGATTCTCAGAGATACATTGCAGGACAGATAAGAGTGATAATTCTGTTTAAATTTTCCTATTATAATTAACTACTCCCTCTGTTCACAAATATATTGGATATTTCAATACAAACTACATACATCCGATTCGGAAAAAGTTAGAACATCTTATATTTGTGAACGGAGGGAATACTTTACAAGTTGCATGGAAGCTCTCCTTGGTTTAATTTTGCGCAAGAACTGTGAATGTGTTATACACGCCTTCTTTTCTTCAGCGTGCCATTCAGAAACCACTTTCAAAAGTAGGAGTATTTATTTCCAAATTCCAAAGGTTTTCTGCAAGCCCACTTTACTATCAACTGCTTTGGTATTTCACTCCACCACCTCTCCGGCGACAGAGCAGGCAGTAGACGGTGCCGGCGACGAAAAAGCTCACGAACCAGGCATTGTTGTAGGCTGCGACGAGTGCACCGGAGACACTCGGCAGAACGCCAACCTTGTGAAGAAACCCCGGCACGATCGGGGCAACTCCGGCCGCCATCGCCACCATGGCGGCAACGTTGAAACCACCCTGGAAGTAGTAGGGGCTCTCCCTGTCCTCCGAGTAGAGCGCGTCAACGTCCAAGGCGGTGCGCCTCACAATGTAGTGGTCGGCGAGGATGACCCCTCCGATGGGTCCCATGAGCGCCGAGTAGCCGAGCAGCCAGGTGTAGACGAAGCTCTCGCTGGAGCTGAGCAGCCGCCACGGCTGGCAGGCGATGCCGAGCAACGCGGTGATGAGCGCCCCCTGCGAGAACGTGAACCTCCGCGGGCTCATGCTGACGAACGCGTTCGCCGGCGCCACCACGTTGGCGGCGATGTTGGTCGTGATGGTCGCGAGGCTGATGCCGAAGATGGCGAGGACCGTCGTCGCCGGCCCGCCGATGCGCCCGAGGAGCTCGATTGGGTCGGAGATGATGTGGCCGAATATGGCCTCGGTGGAGGAGGTCACGGCGAGCCCCGCGAAGGTGAACATGCCCATGAACACCGGCAGCCCGGCCTGGCCGAGCACCTGGTCCGCTTGGCTGCGCGCGTACCGCGCGAAGTCCGGTATGTTGATGGCCACCGTGGCCCAGAAGCCGATGTTCGCCGTGAGCGCCGGGAAGAACACCTTCCAGAACTCGGCCCCTGTCAGTCTGGGAGGCAGCGAGAGGATGCGCCCGAAGCCGCCGGCGGACACGTATGCCCAGGTGAGCAGCGCGGAGGTGAGCACGATGAGCACCGGCGCCGAGTACCTCTCGAGCTTCCGGATGCCCTCCATGCCGTTCATGATGACGCCGAGCTGCGCGGCCCAGAAGGCCAGGAAGCACGCGAACTCGAGCGGCGCCGCGCCGAGGCCGGGCACCGGCGTGAGCAGCGGCCGGTACGTCTTGAGAGCTGACGGCAGGAGGAGGAACACGGCGCGGCCCCCGATCCAGGACTCGATGCCGAACCAGCCGCAGCCGACGAGGGCGCGGATGACGGCCGGGACGTGCGCCCCGCGCACGCCGAACGTGGCGCGCGCGAGCACCGGGAACGGCAGCCCGTGCGTGACCGCCGGCGCGGCCGTGAGCACGAGGCAGACGAGGACGACGAGGTTGGCGAAGGCGACCGTGGCGACGCCCTGGAGCGCGGACATGCCGAGGTCGACGAGGCTGCCGGCGAGGTAGTAGGACGGCACGCCGACGACGAGACCGATCCAGAGGCTGGCCAGGTCCCAGGCCGTCATGGTGCGCTCCGAGAGCGGCGTCGGGGACAGGTCCGATTCGCTTCCCGAGAGCCTGGGTCTCGCCGGCAGCATCCGCGGGCGGGCGGCGAGCGTGAGGCTTGGTCCGCGAGGCGGTAGAAGAGGCGGCCGCGGCGGTGACGCCTGCTGGGAGCTCGTCGACACGAGGCGGTGGCGAAAATGGTTGGGCTGGCGCACGGCGAGAGCTCTGGACATCGCCATGGACACGGCCATGGTCGCCGGAGGGGCAGGGGGAGGGGAAGGAGATGAGGGCAGGGAGAGCCCTTGACTTGTTGGAGCTTCGTTGGAGGTAAGAAACGATAGGGGGGATCTTGTTGCTTGGCGGGTTGCACCAGGTGACTGTGCAGCCGGGCCCACCACCCTCGACAGCGAGATCAGATTCCGTTGGTGCTCGGCTGCCACGGCTCCTCGCTGTCCAAGAGTGAGCTGAGCCGTCCGATGAGGAATGGACGGCGGTGGATTGATCAGGTGCACAATATTAAACACTTTTTAGATGCAGTGGAGGAAGTGATCGGGAAGGTGACGCCCGGGGATCTGGAGTGTTGGGAGATAACTTGGTTTGATGGTGATTTGTTGGGTTGATGACGCTATAAAGAAAGCCAGAACTCTGGCGCTCCGTCATCTACAACATGTTAGGGCCATGTGATGATAGGCCAGTTTTAGTTTAGGAGCTGATCTCGTCCAAGCTGCCATCGACGCATAATTGGACTGAGCACTCAACTTGAGCATTGTTTATGGCGGACTAAAGTAGAGGTTATGACACATGACCAACGACTAAGAGTGTATCATACAAGTCCATCACCAGTTAACCACGTTTCGTCGAAGTCGAATGATACAAACGAATGGTTAGTTTTTTCTTTGAATAAAACTAAATAATTAACCGTGACCACTGATGCCCTTTCAAGAAAAAAGTGACCACTAATGCGGTGAGAGAGAGTTTTCTTAGGCAGGAAAAACTTCTCCAACACGTAGGCCAATCAGTCAATCAGAGGTGATTGGTGTAGGAAAAAAAAAGTCAATCAGAAGTGCTTTGGGGAAGGAAAAAGTATAGGAGAAGGTGCACCGGGCATTTAATGTACATTATTATTCAAGGGCTATCTTCTAAAAGCATCTCCAGCCGTTGGCCCTTCAGGACGCCGAAAAAGAGCTATCTGGGACGAGCCGGCGCTAGATTGGCGATCTAGCTCCCAGCCACATCCCCAGGTGTCCCCCAAGTCGCAGCAAATTCAAACTTAGCCACTCATGCTCATAAAAAAACACTATAAGTCCGGCGATCAGCGGCCCAGTTTGGCGATCATCACAATTCGGCGATCGGATGAAAAGTTCATCGTACAAAAAAGGACGCGTGGGCAAGGCATCGCACGGCGGGGAAGGCCTCTTGCGTCGGTGGAGTCGGCGTGCGCCGGCTTGGCGGTGTCGGAGTTGCTTCTGTGTTGGGCGGCGTCGGCGCGGCGTCTGTGCTGTTGGGCGTCGTGGAGGCATAATCGCGCGGGCTTGGTGGCGGTGTCGACGTGGGCGTGGGAGTTGGCAGCGGCGTCGACGGCAGCTGGTTCAGGATGAGGCCGCGCTCCGCCAAGTACCACGCCTTGACCTGCTCGTCGTTGCTCTGGAGCATGTCCGCCCTGCCCAACAGGAAAGCCAGGTCGGTGTTCCTCTTCTTCGCGGCGACGTTGGTCCGGAGCAGGTCGAGTTTGACAGTGTTGTTCGTCATCAACGCCGACCACCGCGCCTCGGTCTTCTCTCCACGCAGGGCGGCCCGGGCCTGCGCGTCGGCGAGGCAATGCTCAATGGACTCCTGCACCCGCGTCGTTGCCGAGTCGGCGTGTTTCCCCTTCTTGGCCCCTTTGTTGCCTTCGGGGCGCCCGTCGCCCGCGCCCGGCGTCGGCGCGTCCGGCTTGTAGGTCTCCTTGGCCTTGGCGAGGGTGCACCGGACATCCGCCCACTTGTCGCACTTCTCGATCCGTTTGAAGACGTGGAGGTACTTGAAATCTTGGTCGCTGTTGTCCTGCCGAAACATGCCGAACATCCGCACCAGCTACGCCGAGGAACTTTCAGTGAGAGGCGCGCGCCCGGCGAAAAGAAAAGGGAGAGGCCGGCGTGCCATACTGTTGGAAATATGCCCTAGAGGCAATAATAAAAGGATTATTATTATATTTCCTTGTTCATGATAATTATCTTTTATTCATGCTATAATTGTGTTATCCGGAAATCGTAATACATGTGTGAATACATAGGCACCAACATGTCCCTAGTAAGCCTCTAGTTGATTAGCTCGTTGATCAACAGATAGTCATGGTTTCCTGACTATAGACATTGGATGTAATTGATAACGAGATCACATCATTAGGAGAATGATGTGATGGATAAGACCCAATCCTAAACATAGCACAAGATCGTATAGTTCGTTTGCTAGAGTTTTTCCAATGTCAAGTATCCTTTCCTTAGACCATGAGATCGTGTAACTCCCAGATACCGTAGGAGTGCTTTGGGTGTACCAAACGTCACAACGTAACTGGGTGACTATAAAGGTATACTACGGGTATCTCCGAAAATGTCTGTTGGGTTGACACGGATCAAGACTGGGATTTGTCACTCCGTATGACGGAGAGGTATCTCTGGGCCCACTCGGTAATGCATCATCATAATGAGCTCAAAGTGACCAAATGTCTGGTCACGGGATCATGCATTACGGTACGAGTAAAGTGACTTGCCGGTAATGAGATTGAATGAGGTATTGGGATACCGACGATCGAATCTCGGGCAAGTAGCGTACCGATTGACAAAGGGAATTGTATACGGGGTTGCTTGAATCCTCGACATCGTGGTTCATCCGATGAGATCATCGAGGAGCATGTGGGAGCCAACATGGGTATCCAGATCCCGCTGTTGGTTATTGACCGGAGAGCCGTCTCGGTCATGTCTACATGTCTCCCGAACCCGTAGGGTCTACACACTTAAGGTTCAGTGACGCTAGGGTTGTAGAGATATGAGTATGTAGTAACCCGAAAGTTGTTCGGAGTCCCGTATGAGATCCCGGACGTCACGAGGAGTTCCGGAATGGTCCGGAGGTCAAGAATTATATATAGGAAGTGCAGATTCGGCCATCGGAAGAGTTTCGGGGGTCACCGGTATTGTACCGGGACCACCGGAAGGGTCCCGGGGGTCCACTAGGTGGGGCCACCCATTCCGGAGGGCCCCATGGGCTGAAGTGGGGAGGGGAACCAGCCCATAGTGGGCTGGTGCGCCCCCCCTTGGGCCCCCCATGCGCCTAGGGTTGGGAACCCTAGGGGAGGGGGCGCCTCCACTTGCCTTGGGGGGCACTCCACCCCCTTGGCCGCCGCCCCCCTAGGAGATCCCATCTCCTAGGGCCGGCGCACCCCCGTAGGGGACCTATATAAAGGAGGGGGGGAGGGAGGGCAGCCGCACCTGAAGTCTTGGCGCCTTCCTCTCCCCTGCTACACCTCTCCCTCTCGCAGAAGCTCGGCGAAGCCCTGCTGCGATCACTGCTGCATCCACCACCACGCCGTCGTGCTGCTGGATCTCCGTCAACCTCTCCTCCCCCCCTTGCTGGATCAAGAAGGAGGAGACGTCATCCGCTCCGTACGTGTGTTGAACGCGGAGGTGCCGTCCGTTCGGCGCTAGGATCTCCGGTGATTTGGATCACGACGAGTACGACTCCCTCAACCCCGTTCTCTTGAACGCTTCCGCTCGCGATCTACAAAGGTATGTAGATGCACTCCGATCACTCGTTGCTAGATGAACTCATAGATAGATCTTGGTGAAACCGTATAATTTTGTTTGTTTTCTGCAACGTTCCCCAACAGTGGCATCATGAGCTAGGTCTATTCGTAGTTCTCTTTGCACGAGTAGAACACAACTTGTTGTGGGCGTAGATGTTGTCAACTTTCTTGCCGCTACTAGTCTTATTTTGCTTCAGCGGTATTGTGGGATGAAGCGGCCCGGACCGACCTTACACGTACGCTTATGTGAGACAGGTTCCACCGACTGACATGCACTAGTTGCATAAGGTGGCTAGCGGGTGTCTGTCTCTCCCACTTTAGTTGGAGCGGATTCGACGAAAAGGGTCCTTATGAAGGGTAAATAGAAGTTGACAAATCACGTTGTGGCTTTTACGTAGGTAAGAAAACGTTCTTGCTAGAACCCTATTGCAGCCACGTAAAACTTGCAACAATAATTAGAGGACGTCTAACTTGTTTTTGTAGCAAGTGTTTTGTGATATGATATGGCCAAAGTTGTGATGAATTATGAATGATATATATGTGATGTATGAGATCATGTTCTTGTAATAGGAATCACGACTTGCATGTCGATGAGTATGACAACCGGCAGAAGCCATAGGAGTTGTCTTTATTTTTGTATGACCCGCGTGTTATTGAGAAACGCCATGTAAATTACTTTACTTTATTGCTAAACGTGTTAGCTATAGTAGTAGAAGTAATAGTTGGTGAGCAACTTCATGGAGACACGATGATGGAGATCATGGTGTCATGCCGGTGACAAGATGATCATGGAGCCCCAAGATGGAGATCAAAGGAAGCTATATGATACTGGCCATATCATGTCACTATTATTTGATTGCATGTGATGTTTATCATGTTTTTGCATCTTGTTTACTTAGAACGACGGTAGTAAATAAGATGATCGCTCATAATAATTTCAAGAAAGTGTTTCCCCTAACTGTGCGCCGTTGCGACAGTTCGTTGTTTCGAAGCACCACGTGATGATCGGGTGTGATAGATTCCAACGTTCACATACAACGGGTGTAAGACAGATTTACACATGCAAACACTTAGGTTAACTTGACGAGCCTAGCATGTACAGACATGGCTTCGGAACACAAGAGACCGAAAGGTCAAACATGAGTCGTATGAAAGATACGATCAACATGGAGATGTTCACCGATGATGACTAGTCCGTCTCACGTGATGATCGGACACGGCCTAGTCGAGTCGGATCATGTTTCACTTAGATGACTAGAGGGATGTCTAATCTGAGTGGGAGTTCATTGAATAATTTGATTAGATGAACTTAATTATCATGAACTTAGTCTAAAATCTTTACAATATGTCTTGTAGATCAAATGGCCCACGTTGTCCTCAACTTCAACGCGTTCCTAGAGAAAACCAAGCTGAAAGATGATGGCAGCAACTATACGGACTGGGTCCAGAACCTGAGGATCATCCTCATAGCTGCCAAGAAAGATTATGTCCTAGAAGCACCGCTAGGTGACGCACTCGTCCCACAGAACCAAGACGTTATGAACGCTTGGCAAACACGTGCTGATGATTACTCCGTCGTTCGGTGCGGCATGCTTTACAGCTTAGAACCGGGGCTCCAAAAGCGTTTTGAGAGACACGGAGCATATGAGATGTTTGAAGAGCTGAAAATGGTTTTTCAAGCTCATGCCCGGGTCGAGAGATATGAAGTCTCCGACAAGTTCTTCAGTTGTAAGATGGAGGAAAACAGTTCTGTCAGTGAGCACATACTCACTATGTCTGGGTTACATAACCGCTTGACTCAGCTGGGAGTTAATCTCCCGAATGACGCGGTCATTGACAGAATCCTTCAGTCGCTTCCATCGAGCTACAAGAGCTTTGTGATGAACTTCAATATGCAGGGGATGGAAAAGACCATTCCTGAGGTATATTCAATGCTGAAATCAGCAGAGGTAGAAGTCAAAAAGGAACATCAAGTATTGATGGTGAATAAAACCACTAAGTTCAAGAAAGGCAAGGGTAAAAAGAACTTCAAGAAGGACGGCAAGGCAGTTGCCGCGCCCGGTAAGCAAGCTGCCGGGAAGAAGCCAAAGAATGGACCCAAGCCCGAGAGTGGGTGTTTTTATTGCAAGGGAAGTGGTACACTGGAAGCGGAACTGCCCCAAATACTTAGCGGACAAGAAGGCCGGCAACACGAAAGGTATATGTGATATACATGTAATTGATGTGTACCTCATAGTAGCTCCTGCGCATTTGATACCGGTGCGGTTGCTCACATTTGTAACTCAAAGCAGGAGTTGCGGAATAAGCGGAGACTGGCGAAGGATGAGGTGACGATGCACGTTGGGAATGGTTCCAAGGTCGATGTGATCGCCGTCGGCACGCTACCTCTACATTTACCTACGGGATTAGTTTTAAACCTCAATAATTGTTATTTAGTGCCAGCTTTAAGCATGAACATTGTATCAGGATCTCGTTTAATTCGAGATGGCTACTCATTTAAATCCGAGAATAATGGTTGTTCTATTTATATGAGAGATATGTTTTATGGTCATGCTCCGATGGTGAATGGTTTATTCTTAATGAATCTCGAGCGTAATGCTACACATATTCATAGTGTGAATACCAAAAGATGTAAGGTTGATAATGATAGTCCCACATACTTGTGGCACTGCCGCCTTGGTCACATAGGTGTCAAACGCATGAAGAAGCTCCATGCAGATGGACTTTTAGAGTCTCTTGATTACGAATCATTTGACACGTGCGAACCATGCCTCATGGGTAAGATGACCAAGACTCCGTTCTCAGGAACAATGGAGCGAGCAACCAACTTATTGGAAATCATACATACTGATGTGTGCGGTCCAATGAGTGTTGAGGCTCACGGTGGCTATCGTTATGTTCTCACCCTCACTGATGACTTGAGTAGATATGGGTATGTCTACTTAATGAAACACAAGCCTGAGACCTTTGAAAAGTTCAAGGAATTTCAGAGTGAGGTTGAGAATCAACGTGACAGGAAAATCAAGTTCTTGCGATCAGATCGTGGGGGAGAATACTTGAGTCACGAATTTGGCACACACTTAAGAAAATGTGGAATAGTTTCACAACTCACGCCGCCTGGAACACCTCAGCGTAATGGTGTGTCCGAACGTCGTAATCGCACTCTATTAGATATGATGCGATCTATGATGTCTCTTACCGATTTACCGCTATCATTTTGGGGCTATGCTTTAGAGACTGCCGCATTCACTTTAAATAGGGCTCTGTCGAAATCCGTTGAGACAACACTGCATGAATTATGGTTTGGGAAGAAACCTAAGCTGTCGTTTCTAAAAGTTTGGGGATGCGATGATTATGTCAAGAAACTTCAACCTGAAAAGCTCGAACCCAAGTCGGAAAAATGCGTCTTCATAGGATACCCTAAAGAAACTATTGGGTATACCTTCTACCTCAGATCCGAAGGCAAGATCTTTGTTGCCAAGAATGGATCCTTTCTAGAGAAAGAGTTTCTCTCGAAAGAAGTAAGTGGGAGGAAAGTAGAACTTGATGAAGTATTACCTCTTGAACCAGAAAGTGGCGCAACTCAGGAAAATGTTCCTGAGGTGCCTGCACCGACTAGAGAGGAAGTTAATGATGATGGCCATGAAACTTCAGATCAAGTTGCTACTGAACTTCGTAGGTCCACAAGGACACGTTCCGCACCAGAGTGGTACGGCAACCCTGTCTTGGAAATCATGTTGTCAGACAACAGTGAACCTTCGAAGTATGAAGAAGCGATGGCGGGCCCGGATTCCGACAAATGGCTAGAAGCCATGAAATCCGAGATAGGATCCGTGTATGAAAATGAAGTATGGACTTTGACTGACTTGCCCGATGATCGGTGAGCCATAGAAAATAAATGGATCTTTAAGAAGAAGACAGACGCGGATGGTAATGTGACCATCTATAAAGCTAGGCTTGTCGCTAAGGGTTATCGACAAGTTCAAGGGGTTGACTACGATGAGACTTTCTCTCCCGTAGCAAAGCTGAAGTCCGTCCGAATCATGTTAGCAATTTTCGCATGCTATGATTATGAGATATGGCAAATGGACGTCAAAACGGCATTCCTTAATGGTTATCTTAAGGAAGAACTGTATATGATGCAGCCAGAAGGTTTTGTCGATCCTAAGAATGCTGACAAGGTATGCAAGCTCCAACGATCCATTTATGGGCTGGTGCAAGCATCTCGGAGTTGGAACATTCACTTTGATGAGATGATCAAAGCGTTTGGGTTTATGCAGACTTATGGAGAAGCCTGCGTTTACAAGAAAGTGAGTGGGAGCTCTGTAGCATTTCTCATATTATATGTAGATGACATACTTTTGATGGGAAATGATATAGAACTTTTGGACAACATTAAGGCCTACTTGAATAAGAGTTTTTCAATGAAGGACCTTGGAGAAGCTGCTTATATATTAGGCATCAAGATCTATAGAGATAGATCAAGACGCCTCATAGGTCTTTCACAAAGCACATACCTTGATAGGATATTGAAGAAGTTCAATATGTATCAGTCTAAGAAGGGGTTCTTGCCTGTGTTGCAAAGTATGAAATTGAGCTCAGCTCAATGTCCGACCACGGCAGAAGATATAGAAGAGATGAGTGTCATTCCCTATGCCTTAGCCATAGGGTCTATTATGTATGCCATGCTGTGTACCAGACCTGATGTAAACCTTGCCGTAAGTTTGGTAGGAAGGTACCAAAGTAATCCCGGCAAGGAACACTGGACAGCGGTCAAGAATATCCTGAAGTACCTGAAAAGGACTAAGGACATGTTTCTCGTTTATGGAGGTGACGAAGAGCTCGTCGTAAAGGGTTACGTCAACGCTAGCTTCGACACAGATATGGATGACTCTAAGTCACAAACCGGATACGTGTATATGTTGAATGGTGGAGCAGTAAGCTGGTGCAGCTGCAAGCAGAGCGTCGTGACAGGATCTACATGTGAAGCGGAGTACATGGCAGCCTCGGAGGCAGCGCATGAAGCAATTTGGGTGAAGGAGTTCATCACCGACCTAGGAGTCATACCCAATGCGTCGGGGCCGATCAAACTCTTCCGTGACAACACTGGAGCTATTGCACTTGCCAAGGAGCCCAGGTTTCACAAGAAGACCAGGCACATCAAGCGTCGCTTGAACTCCATTCGTGAAAATGTTCAAGATGGAGACATAGATATTTGTAAAGTACATACGGATCTGAATGTCGCAAATCCGTTGACTAAACCTCTCCCTAGGGCAAACCATGATCAACACCAGAACTCTATGGGTGTTCGATTCATCACAATGTAACTAGATTATTGACTCTAGTGCAAGTGGGAGACTGTTGGAAATATGCCCTAGAGGCAATAATAAAAGGATTATTATTATATTTCCTTGTTCATGATAATTGTCTTTTATTCATGCTATAGTTGTGTTATCCGGAAATCGTAATACATGTGTGAATACATAGGCACCAACATGTCCCTAGTAAGCCTCTAGTTGGCTAGCTCGTTGATCAACAGATAGTCATGGTTTCCTGACTATGGACATTGGATGTCATTGATAACGAGATCACATCATTAGGAGAATGATGTGATGGATAAGACCCAATCCTAAACATAGCACAAGATCGTATAGTTTGTTTGCTAGAGTTTTTCCAATGTCAAGTATCCTTTCCTTAGACCATGAGATCGTGTAACTCCCGGATACCGTAGGAGTGCTTTGGGTGTACCAAACGTCACAACGTAACTGGGTGACTATAAAGGTATACTACGGGTATCTCCGAAAGTGTCTGTTGGGTTGACACGGATCAAGACTGGGATTTGTCACTCCGTATGACGGAGAGGTATCTCTGGGCCCACTCGGTAATGCATCATCATAATGAGCTCAAAGTGACCAAATGTCTGGTCACGGGATCATGCATTACGGTACGAGTAAAGTGACCTGCCGGTAACGAGATTGAACGAGGTATTGGGATACCGACGATCGAATCTCGGGCAAGTAACGTACCGATTGACAAAGGGACTTGTATACGGGGTTGCTTGAATCCTCGACATCATGGTTCATCCGATGCGATCATCGAGGAGCATGTGGGAGCCAACATGGGTATCCAGATCCCGCTGTTGGTTATTGACCGGAGAGCAGTCTCGGTCATGTCTACATGTCTCCCGAACCCGTAGGGTCTACACACTTAAGGTTCAGTGACGCCAGGGTTGTAGAGATATGAGTATGCAGTAACCCGAAAGTTGTTCGGAGTCCCGGATGAGATCCCGGACGTCACGAGGAGTTCCGGAATGGTCCGGAGGTGAAGAATTATATATAGGAAGTGCAGATTCGGCCATCGGGAGAGTTTCGGGGGTCACCAGTATTGTACCGGGACCACCGGAAGGGTCCCGGGGGTCCATCGGGTGGGGCCACCCATCCCGGAGGGCCCCATGGGCTGAAGTGGGGAGGGGAACCAGCCCATAGTGGGCTGGTGCGCCCCCTTGGGCCCCCCATGCGCCTAGGGTTGGGAACCCTAGGGGAGGGGGCGCCTCCACTTGCCTTGGGGGGCACTCCACCCCCTTGGCCGCCGCCCCCCTAGGAGATCCCATCTCCTAGGGCTGGCGCACCCCCCTAGGGGGCCTATATAAAGGAGGGGGGAGGGAGGGCAGCCGCACCTGAAGTCTTGGCGCCTCCCTCTCCCCTGCTACACCTCTCCCTCTCGCAAAAGCTCGGGGAAGCCCTGCTGCGATCACTACTGCATCCACCACCACGCCGTCGTGCTACTGGATCTCCGTCAACCTCTCCTCCCCCTTGCTGGATCAAGAAGGAGGAGACGTCATCCGCTCCGTACGTGTGTTGAACACGGAGGTGCCGTCCGTTCGGCGCTAGGATCTCCGGTGATTTGGATCACGACGAGTATGACTCCCTCAACCCCGTTCTCTTGAACGCTTCCGCTCGCGATCTACAAAGGTATGTAGATGCACTCCGATCACTCGTTGCTAGATGAACTCATAGATAGATCTTGGTGAAACCGTAGAAATTTTTTTGTTTTCTGCAACGTTCCCCAACACATACCTGATCCTCGATGCTGGTGCCGCTCTCTGGGTGAGCCACGATCTCCTCGACGATTCCATGCCATTTGTTACACGCCGATTGGATGAGCCCCCAATGGTTCGCCATTGCCTTCGCCCTGCGCTGCATGTACACACGTTTGAAGTAGGGGTCGATGAGTTTACGCTTGTCGAACTCGGCCTTGATGCGGCCCCAATATGTCCCGATGCTCTGGTTCGTGCCGGTGATCGGGTCGAGGCAGACGACTTTCCATGCTTCGGCGAGGAACTCGTCCTCCTTGGACGCCCACTTGATGCGCGGCTCACCGGTCCTGGCCGCCCCCTTCTTCTTCTTCCGTTTCCTCGCCGGAGCAGGCGCCAGATCCTCCTCCTCCTCCTCCTCCTCCTCCTCAGGCTCCGCCTCCTCGCCGTACTCGAGCTAGCCGTCCATGTCACCGTTGAGGTCCACTGTGTCGTCCTGGGTAGTAAACCCAGGGGACGCGGCGGCGGCGGCCAAGCCGGCCGTGATGATGTCGTCCATGTCGGCTTCTGTTGCGTCGGTGTCGCCGAGATGCGATGTGGAGGCTTGAGAGAAGGGCAGCGCGCCATGGCGGAGAGGGGGTCATCATCCCCACGCGAGTCGCCTCGGCTTGTTCGGCCGACCGCTCTGCCTGCTCCGCCATCGCCGCAGTCGCGAGCCGCGCCGCGCTGTCACGGGCCTTCTTGGCGTTGGCCCTGTTCCGCCGGTCGGTGGTGACAGCCTCCCGGCACTGAACTTCAGCCCTCCAGTCGGCATTGGACATGCCCGGGGGCTTGGAATGCGGTGCCCTCGGCTTCCTCTGCTTCGGCTGGGCGACGACGACAGTTGCACCCATCGCGGCGCGGGGGAACACGTACTTCTTTGGCGGCATGGAGGCCAGCTGGGAGGGGAGGAGGAGGAGAGTGGCGGGAGGAATCGAGAGAATGGGAGGGAAGCCGGGGGGAAGCGGGAAGAAACGACGGGAAAAGGTCCTCCTCTCGCCGACGGAGCGGCCCCATGCCCCTTTTCGTTTGTGCCAGCGCCCCCAGGCACCCCTAGCACGTCGGGTTTGGCTCGGGTGCGCCGGCTATTATTTCGGCCCAACCCAGCGAAAAACTGACTCCTGGGGATGCGACTGGGCCGATTTTCGCCCGCCGGTGCTAAAAATTCGTCTGGGAAGGGCCTGTTGGGGGCGCGGTTGGAGATGATCTAAGATATCAAGCTCCTAAAATTGGAGCGTTCTGGTGCGTATGTGGGGTTGCTATACTGAAAAAGGTTTTCGCCCCATTATATATATAAAGCACCAATCAACAATCATCCAGTACAAACACACGCCACCACAACACACGCACACATCCAGGACAGGATACATAGGTGCTGAGCGTAGCAACACCACCCCTAGCACTACCATCGTGAAGAGATGAAGCCACATATGACAAACCATGGGCTCCAAGGCGGCGCCTTCAGAAAGGGAATGACACCGGAGCGCCGCCACTGCCCGATCCGAGGATCAGAGTTTCCCCTGGAGCCGCATGACGGGCAATGAGAGCCGCGAGGACGCCTTCAAGAAGGAAACAAGCTTCGCACCGCCGCTCAGTCCGAAGAAAAGCAGGTTTTCACCCCGGCCAACACTCACCGCCACCCAACGCCACACCCCAGGCAGCACCAAGCCACAAACTCTACCCAAGAGCACCGTGCTACCACTACCAGGGCCGCCGCCCCGACATCTTGACCTTGACACCGCCTCACTCGGGACCCGCCGCTACCCCAACCAAAGAGATGAGCGGAAACGTCCCACCTTTCACACCCCTGGGCGACCCCCAGCGTCGAGACCCAATAGGTCGGCCAGAATTGGCATCCATCGGTCCGTCCTGCAGCCCCGAGCGTGAGACGAGCTCAGTCCTGCAGTACCGTGAGGGGGGCAAGGTCAGTCCCGCTGCACCGTGTGCAAGAAGAGCTCGGTCCTGCCGCACCGGGCACGTGACGAGCGATGGACCGCGGCTGGGAGAGGACCAACCCTTCGATGGAAGTAGTGACCGGACAACGAGGAGATGGGGCGAAGGTCGAAATGGTCTGAACGCGGACGAGCCGATGCCGGAGAAGCTGGCTGCCACCGCAGTCAGAGCCGTTGAGCCTCCATGAAGCCGCCACGACACCGGGAGACCACCACCAACGCCGGACCTCCCCACGCCGCCGCCCACGGCCAAAGCAACGGGCACGCCCGGCCGTTGCCCACCCACATCGCCCGGCGAGCTCCAAGCGTTGGAGCCGCCGGACACGCACCACCGATGCCACATGCCGGAGCGCCAGCCACCACCACAGAACATGCGCGTCCATGCCCTGGCCAACACCACCGGAAGCCCCACCACCCCACCGGAGCAGCACAACCACCAGCGGCACCACCACCACCTTAGTAGGGCCGTCAGCCTTCCCCGCCGCCACCAACCACCACCACCAACCAGATCTGGGCAGAGCCACCCAGATCCCCCCGCCAGAGCAACCTGCCTCCCCGGAGCCCCACAAGCCAGCGTTGGAGGGGGGAGGGAGGAGAGGGGGGCACTCCTGCAGGTCACCACGATGTCGGGGAGGGGGAGGGAGCCGGAGCAGAGGAGTGTTGGAAATATGCTCAAGAGGCAATAATAAAATAGTTATTATTATATTTCCTTGTTCATGATAATTGTCTATTGTTCATACTATAATTGTATTAACCGGAAACCATAATACATGTGTGAATACATAGACCACAACATGTCCCTAGTGAGCCTCTAGTTGACTAGTTCGTTGATCAATAGATGGTTGTGGTTTCCTGACCATGGACATTGGAAGTTGTTGATAAAGGGACCACATCATCAGGAGAATGATGTGATGGACAAGACCCAATCCTAAGCATAGCACAAGATCGTGTAGTTCATTTGCTAGAGCTTTTCTAATGTCAAGTGTCATTTCCTTAGACCATGATATTGTGCAACTCCCGGATACTGTAGGGGTGCTTTGAGTGTATCAAACGCCACAACGTAACTGGGTGACTATAAAGGTGCACTACAGGTATCTGCGAAGGTGTCTGTTGGGTGGACACGAATCAAGACTGGGATTTGTCACTCCGTATGACGGAGAGGTATCTCTGGGCCCACTCGATAATGCATCCTCATAATGAGCTCAATGTGACTAAGGAGTTAGCCACGGGATCATGCGTTATGGAACGAGTAAAGAGACTTTCCGGTAACGAGATTGAACAAGGTGCTTAGGTGCTGTTCTTACTTGAACAAACCTCCTACTTATGATTAACCCTCCCACAAGAATCCGCAACTACGAGAAAAGTATTAAGAATAAATTCTAACCATAGCATTAAACTTTTGGATCCAATCGGTCCCTTACGGAATAGCGCATAAACTGGGGTTTAAGCTTCTGTCACTCTCGCAGCCCATCATCTAATTGCTACTCCACAATGCATTCCCTTAGGCCCAAACATGGTAAAGTGTCATGTAGTCGACGTTCAGATGACACCACTAAGGGAATCACAACATACATACTATCAAAATATCGAACACATATCAAGTTCACATGATTACTTGCAACATGATTTCTCCCGTGACCTCAAGAACAAAAGTAACTACTCACAAATAATAATCATGCTCAAGATCAGAGGGGTATTAAATAGCATAATGGATCTGAACATATAATATTCCATCAAATAAACCATATAGTAATCAACTACAAGATGTAATCAACACTACTAGTCACCCACGAGTACCAATCTATAGTTTCGATAACAAGATTGAACACAAGAGATGAACTAGGGTTTGAGAGTAGATGGTGATGTTGAATATGTTGATGGAGATTGCCCTCCCCAAGATGGGAGAGTTGTTGGTGATGATGATGACGATGATTTCCCCCTCCGGGAGGGAAGTTCCCCTGGCGGAATCGCTCCGCCGGAGGGCAAAAGTGCTCCTGCCCAAGTACCGCCTCGAGGCAGCGGCGCTCCATCCCGAAAGTTCTCTCCTTATTTTTTCTAGGTCAAAACGACCTATATACCAGAAGATGGGCACCGGAGGTGGGCCTGGATGAGCACAACCCACCAGGGCGCGCTTGGGCTCCCTGGCACGCCTAGGTGGGTTGTGCCCACCTGGTGGGCCCCCTATGGTAGTTATTTGCTCCAATAATTCTTAAATATTCCATAAAAAATCTCCGTGAAGTTTCAGCTTGTTTGGAGTTGTGCAGAATAGGTAGCCTGACGTAGCTTTTCCAGGTCCAGATTTCCAGCCGCCAAAATTCTCCTTCTTGGTGCGTACCTTGCAAATTATAAGAGAAAAGGCATTAGAATTACTCCAAAAAGCATTATTATGGATAAAAACATCATAAATAACAGCAAGAAAACATGATGCAAAATGGACGTATTAACTCCCCCAAGCTTAGACCTCGCTTGTCCTCAAGCGAAAACCGAAATCAAAAAACAGGTCCACATGCTTTGAGAGAGAGGTGTCGATAAAAACAAAATACGAACATAGAAGCATCATGTTGATTATTATAACAACAACAAAATTAAAGATAGGACTTTTACCATATACTTCTCATGAATAAGTAATAGTTCATCACACAATCGAAGTATAAAGCAAAAACTCTATTAGAAACCAACAAACTATGTTCTCAGTCAACTTTGCAACTACAATTCATCATCTTTTTAGGAAGGGTCATGTGTCGGAGCCTTTAGGCAAGTCCAGATACTCAACCATCATATAGTCTTCTATGATTGCTAACACTCACCACGTACACATGAGCAAAACGTTTCAACTGGACACACAGAAAGAAACGAGCTTATGGTTTCGCCTCCTAACGTACTTACCTCAAGGGTGATGTCAACAATAATAACTCATGCCACCCATATTCAACTGTACATATGTGCCTAGATCTTTCCTCACCACATGATGCTTGCCAAAGGAGAAAAATAAAAGGAATAGAGAGAAAAACTTTGACTCTTGCATAAAATTAAAAGATAGGCCCTTCGCGGAGGGAAGCAGAGGTTGCCATGCGCTTATTTGTTTGTATGCTATATCCCTTAGTGTAAAAGAACGTCATGTTACATTGCCCCTTGTGATAGCGACCTTTATTATGCAGTTTGTTGCTTTTATTCTTCACCATCACAAGTTCGTGCAACGCTCAATTTTCTCTTACACTAAATGATATCACACTTTTAGAAGCAATTTTTATTGCATTTTTGCACTGATGACAACTTACTTGAGGGATCTTGCTCAATCCCTAGGTAGGTATGGTTGACTCTTGAAAATGGTATTTGGGTTTAAGGGTTTTTGGATACACAAGTAGTATCTCTACTTAGTGTGGAATTTTTGTCTAGCAAAGATAGGGGGCAAGCACCACATGTTAAAGATCCATGACAATATGAATTCTATGTGAATATGAACAAGCATAAATGATTACGTTGTCTTCCTTGTCCAATGTCAACAATTTTGGCATATAATATTTTGATGAGGGCTCACAATCACAAAAGATTTCTAGGATAGTATATTTATATGTGAATGTTCTCTTCCCTTATTAATTCTTTCATGAGTTGCATCATTGACTAATGCTATGTTTGTCAATCTCTAATAAAATTTTCTACTTATACTTTTCCTTATGTGGTGCCATCACCTACCATAGGATTAGTGTTGGGGAACGTAGTAATTTCAAAAAAATTCCTACGCACACGCAAGATCATGGTGATGCATAGCAACGAGAGGGGAGAGTATGTCCACGTACCCTCGTAGACCGAAAGCGGAAGCGTTAGCACAACGCGGTTGATGTAGTCGTACGTTTTCATGATCCGACCGATCAAGTACCGAACGCACGACACCTCTGAGTTCAGCACACGTTCAACTCGATGACGTCCCTCGAACTCCGATCCAGACGAGCTTTGAGGGAGAGTTCCGTCAGCACGACGACGTGGTTACGATGTTGATGTTCTACTGTCGCAGGGCTTCGCCTAAGCACCGCTACAATATTATCGAGGTGGACTATGGTGGAGAGGGGCACCGCACATGGTTAAAAGATCAAAGAGATCAATTGTTGTGTCTATGGGGTGCCCCACTCCTCCGTACATAAAGGAGGGGAGGAGAGGGCCGGCCAAAGGGAGGAGTCCTACTCCCACCGGTAGTAGGACTCCTCCTTTTCCTATTTGGAGAGGGAGAGGGAAGGAAGAGGAAGGAGGGAGGAAGGAAAGGGGGGCCCGGCCCCCCTCCCAATTCGGATTGGGCTTGGGAGGGGGGCCCCTCCCTTGCTCCTTTCTCCTCCTTTCCACTAAAGCCCATTAAGGCCCATATACCTCCCGGGGGTTCCGATAACCTCCCGGTGCCCAGGTATTATTCCGATCTCACCCGAAACCATTCCGGTATCCAAATATAGTCGTCCAATATATTGATCTTTACGTCTCAAACATTTCGAGACTCCTCGTCATGTCCATGATCACATCCGGGACTCCGAACTACCTTCGGTGCATCAAAAAACTATAAACTCATAATATAACCGTCATCAAACTTTAAGCGTGCGGACCCTACGGGTTCGAGAACTATGTAGACATGACCGAGACACATCTCCGGTCAATAACCAATAACGGAACCTGGATGCTCATATTGGCTCCTACATATTCTACGAAGATCTTTGTCGGTCAAACCGCATAACAACATACGGTTGTTCCCTTTGTCATCGGTATGTTACTTGCCCGAGATTTGATCGTCGGTATCTCAATACCTAGTTCAATCTCGTTATCGGCAAGTCTCTTTACTCGTTCTGTAACACATCATCCTGCAACTAACTCATTAGTTGCAATGCTTGCAAGGCTTAAGTGATGTGTATTACCGAGTGGGCCCAGAGATACCTCTCCGACAATCGGAGTGACAAATCCTAATCTCGAAATACGCCAACCCAACAAGTACCTTCGGAGACACCTGTAGAGCACCTTTATAATCACCCAGTTACGTTGCGATATTTGCTAGTACACAAAGTGTTCCTCCGGTAAACGGGAGTTGCATAATCTCATAGTCATAGGAACATGTATAAGTCATGAAGAAAGCAATAGCAACAAACTAAACGATCAAGTGCTAAGCTAACAGAATGGGTCAAGTCAATCACATCATTCTCCTAATGATGTGATCCCATTAATCAAATGACAACTCTTTGTCTATGGCTAGGAAACATAACCATCTTTGATCAACGAGCTAGTCAAGTAGAGGCATACTAGTGACACTCTATTTGTCTATGTATTCACACATGTATTATGTTTCCGGTTAATACAATTCTAGCATGAATAATAAACATTTATCATGATATAAGGAAATATAAATAACACATTTATTATTGCCTCTAGGGCATATTTCCTTCAGTCTCCCACTTGCACTAGAGTCAATAATCTAGTTCACATCGTCATGTGATTTAACACCAATACCTCACATCTTTATATGATTAGTTCACATCTTCATGTGACTAACACCCAAAGGGTTTACTAGAGTCAATAATCTAGTTCACATCGTTGTGTGATTAACACCCAAAGAGTACTAAGGTGTGATCATGTTTTGCTTGTGCGAGAAGTTTAGTCTACGGGTCTGCCACATTCAGATCCGTATGTATTTTGCAAATTTCTATGTCAACAATGCTTTGCACGGAGCTACTTTAGCTAATTGCTCCCACTATCAATATGTATCCAGATTGAGACTCTGGATCAGTGTCAAAACTTGCATCGACGTAACCCTTTACGATGAACCTTTTGTCACCTCCATAATCCAGAAACATGTCCTTTTTCCACTAAGGATAATTTTGACCGCTGTCCAGTGATCTACTCCTAGATTACTATTGTACTCCCTTGCTAAACACGGTGTAGGGTATAAAATAGATCTGGTACACAGCATGGCATACTTTATAGAAACTATGGCTGAGGCATAGGGAATGACTTTCATTCTCTTTCTATCTTCTGCCGTGGTCGGGCTTTGAGTCTTACTCAATTTCACACCTTGTAACACATGTAAGAATTCTTTCTTTGACTGTTCCATTTTGAACTACTTCGAAATCTTTGAAGGTATGTACTCATCGAAAAAACTTATCAAGCGACTTGATCTATCTCTATAGATCTTGATGCTCAATATGTAAGTAGCTTCACCGAGGTCTTTATTTGAAAAAATCCTTTCAAATACTCCTTTATGCTTTCCAAAAAATTCAACATTATTTCCGATCAACAATATGTCATTCACATATATTTATCAGAAATGTTGTAGTGCTCCCACTCACTTTCTTGTAAATACAGGCTTCACCACAAGTCTGTATAAAACTATATGCTTTGATCAACTCATCAAAGCATATATTCCAACTCTGAGATGCTTGCACCAGTCCATAGATGGATCGCTGGAGCTTGCACATTTTGTTAGCACCTTTAGGATCGACAAAATCTTCTGGTTGCATCATATAAAACTCTTCTTTAAGAAATCCATTAAGGAATGTAGTTTTGACATCCATTTGCCTAATTTCATAAATGTGGCAACTTGCTAACATGATTCGGACATACTTAAGCATCGCTACGAGTGAGAAAATCTCATCATAGTCAACACTTTGAACTTTGTCAAAACCTTTTTCAACATGTCTAGCTTTGTAGATAGTAACACTACTATCAGCGTCCGTCTTCCTCTTGAAGATCCATTTATTTTTATGGCTTGCCGATCACTGGGCAACTCAACCAAAGTCCACACTTTGTTCTCATGCATGGATCCCATCTCAGATTTCATGGCCTCAAGCCATTTTGCGGAATCTAGGCTCATCATCACTTCCTCATAGTTTGTAGGTTTGTTATGGTCAACTAACATGACCTCCAGAATAGGATTACCGTAGCACTTCTGGTGCGGATCTTGCTCTGGTTGACCTACGAGGTTCGGTAGTGACTTGATCTGAAGTTACATGATCATCATCATTAGCTTCCTCACTAATTTGTGTAGGAGTCACAGAAACATATTTCTGTGATGAACAACTTTCCAATAAGGGAGCAGGTATAGTTACCTCATCAAGTTCTACTTTCCTCCCACTCACTTCTTTCGAGAGAAACTCCTTCTCTAGAAAGGATCCATTCTCAGCAACAAATATCTTGCCTTCGGATCTGTGATAGAAGGTGTACCCAACAGTTACTTTTGGGTATCCTATGAAGACGCACTTCTTCGACTTGGGTTTGAGCTTATCAAGATGAAACTTTTTCACATAAGCATCGCAACCCCAAACTTTAAGAAACGACAGCTTAGGTTTCTGGCTAAACCACAATTCATATGGTGTCGTCTCAACGGATTTAGATGGTGCCCTTTTTAATGTGAATGCAGCTGTCTCTAATGCATAACCCCAAAACGATAGTGGTAAATCGGTAAGAGACATCATAGATTGCACTATATCAAATAAAGTACGATTATGACGTTTGGACACACCATTATGTTGCGGTGTTCCAGGTGGCATGAGTTTGTGAAACTATTCCACATTGTTTTAATTGAAGGCCAAACTCGTAACTCAAATATTCGCCTCTGCGATCAGATTGAAGAAACTTTATTTTCTTGTTACGATGATTTTCCACTTCACTCTGAAATTCTTTGAACTTTTCAAATGTTTCAGACTTATGTTTCATCAAGTAGATATACCCATATCTGCTCAAATCATCTGTGAAGGTCAAAAAATAACGATACCCGCCGCGAGCCTCAACACTCATTGGACTGCATACATCAATATGTATTATTTCCAACAAGTTTGTTGCTTGCTCCATTGTTCCGGAGAACAGAGTCTTAGTCATCTTGCCCATGAGGCATGGTTCTCAAGCATCAACTGATTCATAATCAAGTGATTCCAAAAGCCCATCAACATGGAGTTTTTTCATGCGCTTTATACCAATATGACCCAAACGGCAGTGCCACAAATAAGTTGCACTATCATTATTAACTTTGCATCTTTTGGCTTCAATATTATGAATATGTGTATCACTATGATCGAGATCCAACAAACCAATTTCATTGGGTGTATAACCATAGAAGGTTTTATTCATGTAAACAAAACAACAATTATTCTCTGATTTTAAATGAATAACCGTATTGCAATAAACATGATCAAATCATATTCATGCTCAACGCAAATGCCAAATAACATATTTTTAGGTTTAACACTAATCTCGAAAGTATAGGGAGTGTACGATGATGATCATATCAATGTTGGAACCACTTCCAAAACACATCGTCGCTTCACCCTTAACTAGTCTCTATTTATTCTGTAGCTCCTATTTCGAGTTACTAATTTTTAGCAACCGAACAAGTATCAAATACCCAGGGGCTACTATAAATACTAGTAAGGTACGCATCAATAACCTGTATATCAAATATACCCTTGTTCACTTTTCCATCCTTCTTATCCACTAAATATTCAGGGCATTTCCGCTTCCAGTGACCAATCCCTTTGCAGTAGAAGCACTTAGTCTCAGGCTTAGGTCCAGACTTGGGCTTCTTCACTTGAGCAACAACTTGCTTGCCGTTCTTCTTGAAGTTCCCTTTATTTCCCTTTGCCCTTTTGTTGAAACTAGTGGTCTTGTTAATCATCAACACTTGATGCTCTTTCTTGATTTCTACCTTCATTGATTTCATCATCATGAAAAGCTCAGGAATCATTTACGTCATCCCTTGCATACTATAGTTCATCACGAAGTTCTACTAACTTGGTGATGGTGACTAGAGAATTCTGTCAATCACTATTTTATCTGGAAGATTAACTCCCACTTGATTCAAGTGATTGTAGTACCCAGACAATCTGAGCACATGCTCACTGCTTGAGCTATTCTCCTCCATCTTTTAGCTATAGAACTTGTTGGAGACTTCATATCTCTCAACTCGGGTATTTGCTTGAAATATTAACTTCAACTCCTGGAACATCTCACATGGTCCATGACGTTCAAAACGTCTTTGAAATCCCGATTCTAAGCTGTTAAGCATGGTGCACTAAACTATCAAGTAGTCATCATATTGAACTAGCCAAACGTTCATAATGTCTGCATCTGCTCCTGTAATACGTCAGTCACCTAGCGGTGCATCAAGGACATAATTCTTCTGTGCAGCAATGAGGATAAACCTCAGATCACGGACCCAGTCCGCATCATTGCTACTATCATCTTTCAACTTAGTTTTCTCTAGGAACACATATAAAACATAGGGAAGCAATAACACGAGCTATTGATCTACCACATAGATATGCAAATACTATGACGACTAAGTTCATGATAAATTAAAGTTCAATTAATCATATTACTTAAGAACTCCCACTTAGATAGACATCCCTCTAATCATCTAAGTGATCACGCGATCCATATCAACTAAACCATGACCGATCATCACGTGAAATGGAGTAGTTTTCAATGGTGAACACCATTATGTTGATCATATCTACTATATGATTCATGCTCGACCTTTCGGTCTCCAGTGTTCCGAGGCCATATCTGCATATGCTAGGCTCGTCAAGTTTAACCCGAGTATTTCTGCGTGTGCAAAACTGGCTTGCACCCGTTGTAGATGGATGTAGAGCTTATCACACCCGATCATCATGTGGTGTCTAGGCACGACGAACTTTGGCAACGGTGCATACTCAGGGAGAACATTTTTATCTTGAAATTTAGTGAGAGATCATCTTATAATGCTACCGTCATAACTAAGCAAAGTAAGATAAATAAAAGATAAACATCACATGCAATCAAAATATGTGATATGATATGGCCATCATCATCTTGTGCCTTTGATCTCTATCTCCAAAGCATCGTCATGATCTCCATCGTTACCAGCATGACACCATGATCTCCATCATCTTGATCTATATCAATGTGTCATCACATGGTCGTCTCGCCAACTATTTCTCTTGCAACTATTGCTATCACATAGCAATAAAGTAAAGCAATTATTTGGCACTTGCATCTTATGCAATAAAGAGACAACCATAAGGCTTTTGCCAATTGCCGATAACTTCAACAAAACATGATCATCTCATACAACAACTTATATCTCATCACGTCTTGACCATATCACATCACAACATGCCCTGCAAAAACAAGTTAGACGTCCTCTACTTTGTTGTTGCAAGTTTTACGTGGCTGCTACGGGCTGAGTAAGAACCGTTCTTACCTACGCATCTGTAACGCCCCGAGACCGATGTCCCAGGTGTCGTTCAGTTATTCGCTGTTGTTGTGTTGTCATTGCTTGCGTGTCATGCATTGCATATCATGTCATCATGTGCATTTCATTTTCATACGTGTTCGTCTCATGCATCCAAGCATTTTCCCCGTTGTCCGTTTTGCATTCCGGGGCTTCGTTCTCCTCCGGTGGTCATTTCTACCTTTCTTTCGTGTGTGGGGATTAAACATTTCCGGATTGGACCGAGACTTGCCAGGTGGCCTTGGTTTACTACCGGTAGACCGCCTGTCAAGTTTTGTACCATTTGGACTTCGTTTGATGCTCCAACGGTTAACCGAGGGACCGAAAAGGCCTCGTGTGTGTTGCAGCCCAACACCCCTCCATTGTGGCCCAAAACCCACCAAACTCTACTCCATCACCTAGAGCGTTCGATCACGATCGCGTGGCCGAAAACCGCACCTCATTTGGACTCTCCTAGCTCCCTCTACCTATAAAATGGTCTCCTCCCCGAAAATTCCGGATCAAAATCCACCCTAACCCTAATTTTTCGTCTCTTCCGCCGCCGGACGCGTCCGCTCCCGCGCCGGACATGTCCGCACCCCGCCCGCGCCCAATCCGTAGCCTCCACATGGCACGCCGCCGTCCCACCGCCGCCGCGGGCCGATGAGCCCGAAGCCGGCCCCCGCGGCCCATCGTCACAGCGCCGCCGCCCGGGGCCATCGTCTCTCGCCGCCGCCCCTCCGGCGCCGATCCGCCGGCCGGCGCCGCTCCGCCGCACGCCGGTGTCGTCACCTCACCGGCGGGAGCTCGCCTCCACCCAAGCTCGCCGGTCCGGCCCCACGCCACCCCGCGCCTTCCTTCCTCCACGCCGGCGACGTCTCCTCCCCACCCCGGCGAGCCCCGCGGCTACCCCGGCGACTACTCCGGCCGCCACGAGCCATCGACGCCGGCGAGCCCCCCGGCGAGCTCAGATACGATCTCGGGGCACGTGCAAACCCTAGATCTAGCGGTTGACTATTTCTCCTCTCATCCTGATTTTTGGTGCATACTTTGACCTGCCATATCTCCGCATCCGTAGCTCCGATTTGGACATATAGTTTATCAAAATGTTCATCTCGACGAGTACATCATTTCATTCCATTGCATCATTTTCATTTGAATTCATCTTGATGCCCGAAATGCTGCTAGAAGGAGGCTTCGTGAGATAATTGTCACATCTGCTAGTTCATCTTAGACTTTTGTCATTTTTGCCATGATTGTTGTGTGCATGATATGCCTGTGAGTCCTTCATATGTTTTGTTAAGCATTTTGTTATCTTTCCATGGGTGCAACCCATGAATTTTTAGGATGTGTGTGGTGACTTGCGCAAGCTTGCAAAGTGAGGCACCCGGTAAATCTGTTTTCAGTGACTTAGTGATTTCACTAAGTCTGGGATCATTTAGTTCATGATGCCATATGTTCTTGCCGTTTCCTAATGATCCGTGCCTCTTTTGAGGATGATCAGTAAAGGAGTTTTGTTAATATTGTAGTGCTCTATCCATCCATGTCTTTGTTTGCAATTGTGGAGTACCCTAGCTTGAGTCAATCGAGCTCTACTTTTGCTTCGTGGTGAATCTGGGCAGATCGTCAACTTGTTTGCGATTTTGCCGATGTTATTGTAGTTGATCCGTGCATGCTATGCCATTGTTCTTGCCATGTCTAGCTAGCATTTTGTGCCTTATTATTGGATGTATGCTTGCCTTGCCATGACCTGCACCGTAGTGAGAGCATCGAGCTCGTTTACATGCCTTCGTGAGTTATGTTTCAGCATGTCCCAGTTTTCACGAAGTCTGAAAACTGATTATGTTTTAGCTATGTTCGTGTGCTTGTTAGTATATTTTGTGATCCCTTTTGGCCACAGGTCACTTGGGGACTTTTGTTAAGCTTGTTGAGTAGCTCCATGCCATGTCTTTCTTTGTCATGTTCAGGTCCTGTAGCATGTTGTTTTGCGGCTCCGAAGAGAGCTTCACGATCTGAAATTTCAGACAAGTGTTAATTTCACTAAGTCTGAAATCTGTTTTGCATTTGCGTTTTTGCCATGCTTGTTTGAACCTCATAATGGATGAATTGGCTGTAGCTCAGTGCTAGTCTTTTGTTAAGAATATTGAATGCTTCCCTGCCATGTATTTTGTTGTCATGTTTGAGTGCTGTAGCATGTTCATCTCATTGCATTTAGATGCCTACTTGCTGTAAATCGCAGACCGGTGTCATATTTGAATCGCTTGCCATTTCCAAACCGTAACTCTGATTCCGGCGTTCTTTATATCGTTTTCAAGCGATTTCATCTCATCTTTCCAGTGGCACACTTGGTTTTCCAAGTTGAGGCCAGGTTCATGCATTTCCTGTCATATCTTGCATTTTGCATAACGCATCGCATCCCGCATCTCACATATCATACCATGTTCATGTGTTGGTTGTTTACTATGTTGTGTGCTTCTTTTCCGGTGTTTGCTTCTTCGGGTTGGATCCGGTAACATCGAGTTGTGAGGACCCGTTCGACTATGTCCGTTTATCTTCTTCATGGACTCATTCTTCTTCCTTGCGGGATTTCAGGCAAGATGATCATACCCTTGAAATCACTTCTATCTTTGCTTTGCTAGATGCTCGCTCTTTTGCTATGCCTATGCTGCGATACCTACCACTTGCTTATCATGCCTCCTACTTTGTTGAACCAAGCCTCTAACCCACCTTGTCCTAGCAAACCGTTGTTTGGCTATGTTACCGCTTTGCTCAGCCCCTCTTATAGCGTTGTTAGTTGCAGGTGAAGATTGAAGTTTGTTCCTTGTTGGAACATGGAGATGTTGTTCCGTGTTGGAACATGTTTACTTGTTGGGATATCACTATATATCTTATTTAATTAATGCATCTATATACTTGGTAAAGGGTGGAAGGCTCGGCCTTATGCCTGGTGTTTTGTTCCACTCTTGCCGCTCTAGTTTTCGTCATATCGGTGTTATGTTCCCGGATTTTGCGTCCCTTACGCGGTTGGGCTATAATGGGAACCCCTTGACAGTTCGCATTAAGTAAAGCTCTTCCAGCAATGCCCAACATTGGTTTTACCATTCGCCACCTAGCCTCTTTTTCCCTTGGGTTTCGCGGACTCAAGGGTCATCATTATTTTAACCCCCTGGGCCAGTGCTCCTCTGAGTGTTGGTCCAACTTGTCAGCCGCCGGTGGCCACCAGGGGCAACTCTGGGCTGGCCTGCCGGAAGTTTGGACGATCCGGTGTGCCCTGAGAAAGAGATATGTGCAGCTCCTATCGGGATTTGTCGGCACATTCGGGTGGTGTTGCTGGTTTAGTTTTACCCTGTCGAAATGTCTTGTTGTACCGGGATACCGAGTCTGATCGGAATATCTCGGGTGGAGGTCTATTCTTTCGTTGACCGTGAGAGCTTGTGATGGGCTAAGTTGGGTCACCCCTGCAAGGATTTGAACTTTCGAAAGTCGTGCCCGCGGTTATGGGCAGATGGGAATTTGTTAACGTCCGGTTGTAGAAAACCTGAAGTCGACCTTAATTAAAATGAATCAACCGCGTGTGTAACCGTGATGGTCTCTTTCCGGCGGCGTCCCGGAAGTGAACACGGTTGTTGGAGTTATGCTGACGTAGGTAGTCCAGGATCACTTCTTGATCATACTTTTATCGACCGTGCTTTGCCTTCTCTTCTCGCTCTCATTTGCGTATGTTAGCCACCATATATGCTAGTCGCTTGCTGTAGCTCCACCTCACACCTTTACCTTACCCATAAGCTTAAATAGTCTTAATCGCGAGGGTGCGAGATTGCTGAGTCCCCGTGGCTCACAGATACTTCCAAACCAGCTTGCAGGTGCTGATGAGTCCGTGCAGATGACACAACCAAGCTCAGGAGGAGCTCGATGAAGATCTTGTCCTTTGTGTTGTTCCGTTCTAGTTGATCAGTAGTGGAGCCCAGTTGGGGTCGATCGGGGACCTTTATCGCATTTGGGGTTCTTCTTTTATTTTGGTTCCTTAGTCGGACCTTGATTGTATCTGGTTGATGTAATGCTTTATTCATGTATTGTGTGAAGTGGCGATTGTAAGCCAACTATGTATCTCTTTCCCTTATGTATTACATGGGTTGTGTGAAGATTACCTCACTTGCGACATTGCTTTCAATGCGGTTATGCCTCTAAGTCGTGCTTCGACACGTGGGAGATATAGCCGCATCGAGGGCGTTACAAGTTGGTAATCAGAGCCTTCCCCGACCTTAGGAGCCCCATTGCTTGATCGTTTTTAGCAGCCGAGTTGTGTCTAGAAAAATGTTTTGAGTCATTTAGGAATTATATATCGGAGAGCTTAGGAATTCTTTTTACTCCCCAGTCTCCTCATCGCTCTGGTAAGGCATCCTGACGTAGAGTTTTGACTCTTCTCTTCTCAAATTTCACTAAAAAAATTTAGGATCACGCGGGTATCTTGGAATCGTTTCGATGGCTTATTATGAGAAAATTGTCTTGGTGCCTCCTGTCAGGGGTTTTGTGGAAGTGTCCCGGGGAGTTGAGCTCTGAGGTGTTGTCGTCATAATTTTATCGTTGCAGTTCTGGAATACCTGAGTTTAGTACGCCGACATCGAAAATCTCTTTTATGCAGTTCGTTGGTGAGATAACCTCGACGCCACCCAGTACTGGGGCGGGAGTTTGGGAGTATTGCCATAACTTGTATAACGGATGCTTTTCGAAGGTTGAGGTAGATGGTTTCCGAAGGTTTCTTGGTTATGTGTTGAAGGATGGATACAGCTGGATGTAGGATTTGCTAGCTTGGGTGAGATATTATGCTTCCCCTGTATCCCCAACACCTGATTGCATAACCAGAAAATTTCAGGAGTTTCATAGGTGGGAAATCAAGTAGCTCTTAGGATATCTTTCCGTCAGATGTATGATATGAAATTGGGGTTCGACGTCTAGTGGTCCGCCTATTCACGGTCGGTTTTACAGTGGTCTCGTTGTGTCTTAAAGAGTCCTTGGCTATGCCGACTCGGGGACGCTTCGTATGTCATGTGCACTGCCTTGTACATGATGGTGCTGTACGATCGAGCCCGTGTAGGTCCCACCACAAAAACTTCGGACGAAATCTCCATCATATGTTTGTTCCGGCTTATTCTGCAAGCCAATCCTTTGTTTTTGTTTTGAGTTGTGGTATTCGAGTTGCTACAAAGTCAAATGTTGATTCCATACCTTCCCCAAATGGTGTTCTCATACTCCGATGTGAATACCAATCCTTCTTGATCATCAAGATTGTTTTTGTCAATCCTTTTAACCGACACGTTTCTCTTCAAGTGGATCCAATCTTGTCAACATTCACAAGATCAGGTATTAGTTCTTCTCAACGTTGTTTGTGTCATCTATCTCCAAGTTGCCTTTGTTTTTCCCGCCCTCCCTCCCTTGTTTTCTTTAAGGACTCAGATTTCTTATTCAAGTATCCATTTTATTGATGGGAAGCCTCTCCATTCTTTTCCGTCTATATTCTTACCCGGTGGTTCTCAAGAAGATGTTCTACTAGTTCGTCATTCCTCATTCCTTTTCTTCTCCAGTGGTTCCAAGTCAAGCTTTGTTGATCATATCCTTTCCTCGTTTAAATGTTTTCTCAAGCCGGTGCAATTCTTATTCGTTCACCTCTCGCTATTCTATTATCCCAGAGTGCTCAAAATATCTCAGAAGGATCATCTTGTCATTCAAGATCCATTAATCCTATTTCGAGATTGTTATCTCTTTCTAGCCATTTTATTTAACCGGTGCAATCTGTCTTTTAAATCGTTCTACGGTGTTTCTTTTGAGTGGGCCCCAACCCACAGGTCTTTTTCCAGGATCTTACCTGACTCTTCTTATTTTCCCGGAGGTGTCCTCAAAATTCTTTTCGAAGTTTGACGCAAAGAATGATTTATCATTAGTCAAATGTCTTTCTCCAAGATCTCTCAATTTCTTTTCATCGTTGGCTCAACCTCTTCGCTTTTGATTCTTCCAGAGTGCCTAAATAATTCTTGGTGTTGTTTCTCGTCATCATTCTCAACATTTGAAGACCGAAGAAGATTTTTCTCTCAATCTTGCTCCATTATCTTCAAGATTCGTGATTCTAGCTTGTTGCCATCCTCTCATAATTATTTGCGATTGTGAGATATTCTTTTCAACCATCCGGAGTAATTCAGAAGTCTTTTCAGTTTGATTCTCCGAAGGCCATTATTTCGGGATTATTCATGCTCAGCTTTCAGTTATCATTCTCCAATTTTACCGGTGCATCAAGTGATCTCTAATCAGCTCGTGATCTCTTCGCTCTCATGTATCTAAATTCTCTCAAGCGTCTTCGTTCATTTGCTTAATTCTTTACTGTGTGTCTTCATGTTTTAATCGTTCTTTTCAATTCTTACGGTGGTTTGTTCAAGAGTTTTTTCTTCCTTCGTGTATCATATCTATGCATTCGTGCTTTTCAAATTCTACCGGTGGATCGTTGAAGACTTTCTCAAGTTGCGCTATATCCATCTTAATCCTTTCTATGAGAATAAGTAATATGTCAAATCTGTTGATTGTCATCAATTTAATTGATGAAGGATAAGCATAATGTAATTCTTATTCTTGTTTCATCCAAGTGATTTAATTCCTTAGTCCGGAGGTCCATCAAATTCTTGATTTCTTTTATTTATCTTTCTTTTTCCGGAGTTCCAAGTTTCCACTTTATCTCATCGCAAAGCTTCATCTAAATCATCACAAGGTTTCACCTTGTGTTTTCAACTTCCCTTTCTTCTCGTTATCCTTTTGTTACCGGAGTTCTTCATGGATGTTCTACATGATGGTTCATCAAGGATTTATATCCCTCCTCCAAGTGTTCATTGAGATTCTTTTCAGAGAAGCTCAAGTTTTCTTCATCTTGTAATCCGGAGTTCATTCTTTCTTCCGTATTATTGAAGGTGGTATTATGTCATTCTTGATAATTTGAGTTCGTGTTTCATGATTCACATGTTATTAAGAATGAGGTACTTTAAATCCATCAATCTCGTCATTGGAGTTATCTTGGGTTATATTTCACCTAAAGCCTTCTCTGAGGATTGTTGCTATCTATGGTGCTTATAAATGACCCAAGTTCTTCATTTATCCTCCCGGTGAAATAGTTTCTCGTCTTCTTGCTCATATCAACTCAATCTATTGTTTTCCGTTATTGGCAGAATTTCAGCTCATAATTTTGAGATGTATTCCATAAGACCATATCAAGATTATCCTTTTCGTTGTGGGTTTTCCAACAACTCCGTTCGACCCTTCTCCTTAAGATGCCTTTTCAAACTCTTTTGTAGCAGAAGTTGGCTTTTCTTCTACATTCTTTTCTCTCAATTATCCTTATCCTATTCTTTCTCCCGGAGGTCTATTGTTGTTGCTCCTCTCAACCCATCATCTCGTTTGTCTAAGATCATGTTTTTTTTCATGATTGCTCATTTAACCGGAGTGTCGTGCCCTCTTTTCAAGTTCTATCACCTTACCAAGTTCTTATTCAATTATTTTTCATTTCAACCGGAGTGCTGCCTGAACTTGGTCTTCCTTGATCCCCTTCTTTAACCGGAGTGTTTTCAATATATATCTTGCCCATCAATCTCAAGGTTTTTCGCAACTCTCTTTGTCCCTCTTTTCTAACGGAGTGTTTTCGACCTAGTTCACCTTCGTTGTATTCTTTTCTCGAATTTGTTCAACCTCGCAAGGTTCTTCGGTTTCACTCGTTTGTCAAAGAAGCAACTTAGTTTTACCTCTTCTCTTTCTCTTCCGTTGTCCCTCCGGTGCCATTCTAGATCTCGGGACGAGATCCTCTCGTAGCGGTGGAGTGTTGTAACGCCCCGAGACCGATGTGCCAGGTGTCGTTCAGTTATTCGCTGTTGTTGTGTTGTCATTGCTTGCGTGTCATGCATTGCATATCATGTCATTATGTGCATTTCATTTGCATACGTGTTCGTCTCATGCATCCGAGCATTTTCCCCGTTGTCCGTTTTGCATTCCGGGGCTTCGTTCTCCTCCGGTGGTCATTTCTACCTTTCTTTCGTGTGTGGGGGTTAAACATTTCTAGATTGGACTGAGACTTGCCAAGCGGCCTTGGTTTACTACCGGTAGACCGCCCGTCAAGTTTCGTACCATTTGGACTTCGTTTGATGCTCCAACGGTTAACCGAGGGACCGAAAAGGCCTCGTGTGTGTTGAAGCCCAACACCCCTCCATTTTGGCCCAAAACCCACCAAACTCTGCTCCATCACCTAGAGCGTTCGATCACGATCACGTGGCCGAAAACCGCACCTCATTTGGACTCTCCTAGCTCCCTCTACCTATAAAATGGTCTCCTCCCCGAAAATTCCGGATCCAAATCCACCCTAACCCTAATTTTTCGTCCCTTCCGCCGCCGGACGCGTCCGCTCCCGCGCCGGACATGTCCACACCCCGCCCGCGCCCAATCCCGAGCCTCCACGTGGCACGCCGCCGTCCCACCGCCGCCGCGGGCCGGGGAGCCCGAAGCCGGCCCCCGCGGCCCACCGTCACCGCGCCGCCGCCCGGGGCCATCGTCTCTCGCCGCCGCCTACCTCCACCTCCTCCGGCGCCGATCTGCCGCCCGGCGCCGCTCCGCCGCACGCCGGCGTCGTTGCCTCACCGGCGCGAGCTCGCCTCCACCCAAGCTCGCCGGTCCGGCCCCGCGCCACCCCGCGCCTTCCTTCCTCCACGCCGGCGACGTCTCCTCCCCACCCCGGCGAGCCCCGCGGCTACCCCGGCGACTACTCCGGCTGCCACGAGCCATCGACGCCGGCGAGCCCCCCGGCGAGCTCAGATCCGATCTCGGGGCACGTGCAAACCCTAGATCTAGCGGTTGACTATTTCTCCTCTCATCCTGATTTTTGGTGCATACTTTGACCTGCCATATCTCCGCAACCGTAGCTCCGATTTGGACATATAGTATATCAAAATGTTCGCCTCGACGAGTTCATCATTTCATTCCATTGCATCATTTTCATTTGAGTTCATCTTGATGCCCGAAATGCTGCTAGAAGGAGGCTTCGTGAGTTAATTGTCAGATCTGCTAGTTCATCTTAGACTTTTGTCATTTTTGCCATGATTGTTGTGTGCATGATATGCTTGTGAGTCCTTCATATGTTTTGTTAAGCATTTTGTTATCTTTCCAGAGGTGCAACCCATGAACTTTTAGGATGTGTGTGGTGACTTGTGCAAGCTTGCAAAGTGAGGCACCCGGTAAATCTGTTTTCAGTGACTTAGTGATTGCACTAAGTCTGGGATCATTTAGTTCATGATGCCATATGTTCTTGCTGTTTCCTAATGATCCGTGCCTCTTTTGAGGATGATTAGTAAAGGAGTTTTGTTAATATTGTAGTGCTCTATCCATCCATGTCTTTGTTTGCAATTGTGGAGTACCCTAGCTTGAGTCAATCGAGCTCTACTTTTGCTTCGTGGTGAATCTGGGCAGATCGTCAACTTGTTTGCGATTTTGCCGATGTTATTGTAGTTGATCCGTGCATGCTATGCCATTGTTCTTGCCATGTCTAGCTAGCATTTTGTGCCTTATTATTGGATGTATGCTTGCCTTGCCATGACCTGCACCATAGTGAGAGCATCGAGCTCGTTTACATGCCTTCGCGAGTTATGTTTCAGCATGTCCCAGTTTTCACTAAGTCTGAAAACTGATTATGTTTTAGCTATGTTCGTGTGCTTGTTAGTATATTTTGTGGTCCCTTTTGGCCTCAGGTCACTTGGGGACTTTTGTTAAGCTTGTTGAGTAGCTCCATGCCATGTCTTTCTTTGTCATGTTCAGTTTCTGTAGCATGTTGTTTTGTGGCTCCGAAGAGGGCTTCACGATCTGAAATTTCAGACAAGTGTTAATTTCACTAAGTCTGAAATCTGTTTTGCATTTGCGTTTTTGCCATGCTTGTTTGAACCTCATAATGGCTGAATTGGCCGTAGCTCAGTGCTAGTCTTTTGTTAAGCATCTTGAATGCTTCCCTGCCATGTATTTTGTTGTCATATTTGAGTGCTGTAGCATGTTCATCTCATTGCATTTAGATGCCTACTTGCTGTAAATCGCAGACCGGTGTCATATTTGAATCGCTTGCCATTTCCAAACCGTCACTCCGATTCCGGCGTTCTTTATATCGTTTTCAAGCGATTTCATCTCATCTTTCCAGTGGAACACTTGGTTTTCCAAGTTGAGGCCAGGTTCATGAATTTCCTGTCATATCTTGCATTTTGCATACCGCATTGCATCCCGCATCTCACATATCATACCATGTTCATGTGTTGGTTGTTTACTATGTTGTGTGCTTCTTTTCCGGTGTTTGCTTCTTCGGGTTGGATCCGATAACGTCGAGTTGTGAGGACCCGTTTGACTACGTCTGTTTATCTTCTTCATGGACTCGTTCATCTTCCTTGCGGGATTTCAGGCAAGATGATCATACCCTCGAAATCACTTCTATCTTTGCTTTGCTAGATGCTCGCTCTTTTGCTATGCCTATGCTGCGATACCTACCACTTGCTTATCATGCCTCCTACTTTGTTGAACCAAGCCTCTAACCCACCTTGTCCTAGCAAACCGTTGTTTGGCTATGTTACCGCTTTGCTCAGCCCCTCTTATAGCGTTGTTAGTTGTAGATGAAGATTGAAGTTTGTTCCTTGATGGAACATGGAGATGTTGTTCCGTGTTGGAACATGTTTACTTGTTGGGATATCACTATATATCTTATTTAATTAATGCATCTATATACTTGGTTAAGGGTGGAAGGCTCGGCCATATGCCTGGTGTTTTGTTCCACTCTTGCCGCCCTAGTTTCCGTCATATCGGTGTTATGTTCCCGGATTTTGCGTCCCTTACGCAATTGCGCTATAATGGGAACCCCTTGACAGTTCGCCTTAAGTAAAGCTCTTCCAGCAATGCCGAACATTGGTTTTACCATTCACCACCTAGCCTCTTTTTCCCTTGGGTTTCGCGGACTCAAGTGTCATCATTATTTTAACCCCCCAGGCTAGTGCTCCTCTGAGTGTTGGTCCAACTTGTCAGCCGCCGGTGGCCACCAGGGGCAACTCTGGGCTGGCCTACCGGAAGTTTGGACGATCCGGTGTGCCCTGAGAAAGAAATATGTGCAGCTCCTATCGGGATTTGTCGGCACATTCGGGCGGTGTTGCTGGTTTAGTTTTACCCTGTCGAAATGTCTTGTTGTACCGGGATACCGAGTCTGATCGGAATGTCTCGGGTGGAGGTCTATTCCTTCGTTGACCGTGAGAGCTTGTGATGGGCTAAGTTGTGACATCCCTGCAGGGATTTGAACTTTCGAAAGCCGTGCCTGCGGTTATGGGCAGATGGGAATTTGTTAACGTCCGGTTGTAGAAAACCTGAAGTCGACCTTAATTAAAATGAATCAACCGCGTGTGTAACCGTGATGGTCTCTTTCCGGCGGCGTCCGGGAAGTGAACACAGTTGTTGGAGTTATGCTTGACGTAGGTAGTCCAGGATCACTTCTTGGTCATACTTTTATCGACCGTGCTTTGCCTTCTCTTCTCGCTCTCATTTGCGTATGTTAGCCACCATATATGCTAGTCGCTTGCTGCAGCTCCACCTCACACCTTTACCTTACCCATAAGCTTAAATAGTCTTAATCGCGAGGGTGCGAGATTGCTGAGTCCCCGTGGCTCACAGATACTTCCAAACCAGCTTGCAGGTGCCGATGAGTCCGTGCAGATGATGCAACCAAGCTCAGGAGGAGCTCGATGAAGATCTTGTCCTTTGTGTTGTTCTGTTCTAGTTGATCAGTAGTGGAGCCCAGTTGGGGTCGATCGGGGACCTTTGTCGCATTTGGGGTTCTTCTTTTATTTTGGTTCTGTAGTCAGACCTTGATTGTATCTGGTTGATGTAATGCTTTATTCATGTATTGTGTGAAGTGGCGATTGTAAGCCAACTATGTATCTCTTTCCCTTATGTATTACATGGGTTGTGTGAAGATTACTTCACTTGCGACATTGCTTTCAATGCGGTTATGCCTCTAAGTCGTGCTTTGACACGTGGGAGATATAGCCGCATCAAGGGCGTTACTGTTGGGGAACGTAGTAATTTCAAAAAAATTCCTACGCACACGCAAGATTATGGTGATGCATAGCAACGAGGGGGAGAGTGTTGTCTACGTACCAATGCAGACCGACTGTGGAAGCGATCACACAACATAGATGAAGTAGTCGTACGTCTTCTTCCCGTTCCGACCGATCCAAGCACCGTTACTCCGGCACCTCCGAGTTCTTAGCACACGTTCAGCTCGATGACGATCCTCGGGCTCCGATCCAGCAAAGCGTCGAGGAAGAGTTTTGTCAGCACGACGGCGTGGTGACGATCTTGATGTACTACCGACGCAGGGCTTCGCCTAAGCACTGTAACGGTATGATCAAGGTGGAATTTGGTGGCAGGGGGCACCGCACACGGCTAAGGAACGATCTCAAGGATCAACTTGTGTGTCTTGGGGTGTCCCCTGCCCCCGTATATAAAGGATGGAGGAGGAGGAGCTGGCCGGCCAAGGTGGGAGGCGCAGGAGGAGTCCTACTCCTACCGGGAGTAGGACTCCCCCCTCCAATCCTAGTCCAACTAGGTTTCCTCAAGAGGGAAGTGAAAGAGAGAGGTGGCCGGCCCCTCTCCTAGTCCTAATAGGAATAGGGAGAGGGGGGGAGGCGCAGCCCTATGTGGGCTGCCCTCTCACCTTTCCACTAAGGCCCATGTTGGCCCATTTGGCTCCAGGGGGGTTCCGGTAACCCTCCCGGTAATCCGGTAAAATCCCGATTTCACCCGGAACACTTCCGGTGTCCAAACATAGGCTTCCAATATATCAATCTTTACGTCTCGACCATTTCGAGACTCCTCATCATGTCCGTGATCACATCCGGGACTCCGAACAACCTTCGGTACATCAAAATGCATAAACTCATAATAACTGTCATCGTAACGTTAAGCGTGCGGACCCTACGGTTCGAGAACAATGTAGACATGACCGAGACACGTCTCCGGTCAATAACCAATAGCGGGACCTGGATGCCCATATTGGCTCCTACATATTCTACGAAGATCTTTATCGGTCAGACCGCATAACAACATACGTTGTTCCCTTTGTCATCGGTATGTTACTTGCCCGAGATTCGATCGTCGGTATCCAATACCTAGTTCAATCTCGTTACTGGCAAGTCTCTTTACTCGTTACGTAATACATCATCTCATAACTAACATCTTAGTTATTATGCTTGCAAGGCTTATGTGATGTGTATTACCGAGAGGGCCCAGAGATACCTCTCCGACAATCGGAGTGACAAACCCTAATCTCGAAATACGCCAGCCCAACATCTACCATTGGAGACACCTGTAGTACTCCTTTATAATCACCCAGTTACGTTGTGACGTTTGGTAGTACCGAAAGTGTTCCTCCGGTAAACGGGAGTTGCATAATCTCATAGTTATAGGAACATGTATAAGTCATGAAGAAAGCAATAGCAACATACTAAACGATCGGGTGCTAAGCTAATGGAATGGGTCATGTCAATCAGATCATTCAACTAATGATGTGACCTCGTTAATCAAATAACAACTCTTTGTTCATGGTTAGGAAACATAACCATCTTTGATTAACGAGCTAGTCAAGTAGAGGCATACTAGTGACACTTTGTTGGTCTATATATTCACACATGTATTATGTTTCCGGTTAATACAATTCTAGCATGAATAATAAACTTTTATCATGATATAAGGAAATAAATAATAACTTTATTATTGCCTCTAGGGCATATTTCCTTCAGTCTCCCACTTGCACTAGAGTCAATAATCTAGATTACACAGTAATGATTCTAACACCCATGGAGCCTTGGTGCTGATCATGTTTTGCTCGTGGAAGAGGCTTAGTCAACGGGTCTGCAACATTCAGATCCGTATGTATCTTGCAAATCTCTATGTCTCCCACCTGGACTAAATCCCGGATGGAGTTGAAGCGTCTCTTGATGTGTTTGGTTCTTTTGTGAAATCTGGATTCCTTTGCCAAGGCAATTGCACCAGTATTGTCACAGAAGATTTTCATTGGACCCGATGCACTAGGTATGACACCTAGATCGGATATGAACTCCTTCATCCAGACTCCTTCGTTCGCTGCTTCCGAAGCAGCTATGTACTCCGCTTCACATGTAGATCCCGCTACGACGCTTTGTTTAGAACTGCACCAACTGACAGCTCCACCGTTTAAAGTAAACACGTATCCGGTTTGCGATTTAGAATCGTCCGGATCAGTGTCAAAGCTTGCATCAACGTAACCTCTTACCGTGAGCTCTTTGTCACCTCCATATACGAGAAACATATCCCTAGTCCTTTTCAGGTATTTCAGGATGTTCTTGACCGCTGTCCAGTGATCCACTCCTGGATTACTTTGGTACCTCCCTGCTAAACTTATAGCAAGGCACACATCAGGTCTGGTACACAGCATTGCATACATGATAGATCCTATGGCTGAAGCATAGGGAACATCTTTCATTTTCTCTCTATCTTCTGCATTGGTCGGGCATTGAGTCTGACTCAACTTCACACCTTGTAACACAGGCAAGAACCCTTTCTTTGCTTGATCCATTTTGAACTTCTTCAAAATCTTGTCAAGGTATGTGCTTTGTGAAAGTCCAATTAAGCGTTTTGATCTATCTCTATAGATCTTTATGCCTAATATATAAGCAGCTTCCCCGAGGTCTTTCATCGAAAAACTTTTATTCAAGTATCCCTTTATGCTATCCAGAAATTCTATATCATTTCCAATCAGCTATATGTCATCCACATATAATATCAGAAATGCTACAGAGCTCCCACTCACTTTCTTGTAAATACAGGCTTCTCCAAAAGTCTGTATAAAGCCAAATGCTTTGATCACACTATCAAAGCGTTTATTCCAACTCCGAGATGCTTGCACCACTCCATAAATGGATCGCTGGAGTTTGCACACTTTGTTAGCTCCCTTCGGATCGACAAAACCTTCTGGTTGCATCATATACAACTCTTCTTCCAGAAATCCATTCAGGAATGCAGTTTTGACATCCATTTGCCATATTTCATAATCATAAAACGCAGCAATTGCTAACATAATTCTGATGGACTTAAGCATCGCTACGGGTGAGAAGGTCTCATCATAGTCAACCCCTTGAACTTGTCGAAAACCTTTTGCGACAAGTCGAGCTTTATAGACAGTAATATTACCGTCAGCGTCAGTCTTTTTCTTGAAGATCCATTTATTCTCAATTGCTTGCCGATCATCGGGCAAGTCAACCAAAGTCCATACTTTGTTCTCATACATGGATCCCATCTCAGATTTCATGGCCTCAAGCCACTTTGCGGAATCTGGGCTCACCATCGCTTCTTCATAGTTCGTAGGTTCATCATGATCTAGTAGCATGACTTCTAGAACTGGATTACCGTACCACTCTGGTGCGGATCTCACTCTGGTTGATCTACGTGGTTCAGTAGTATCTTGTCCTGAAGCTTCATGATCATCATCATTAGCTTCCTCACTAATTGGTATAGGTGTCGCAGAAACAGTTTTCTGTGATGTACTATTTTCCAATAAGGGAACAGGTACAGTTACCTCGTCAAGTTCTACTTTCCTCCCACTCACTTCTTTCGAGAGGAACTCCTTCTCTAGAAATGATCCATTCTTAGCAACGAATGTCTTGCCTTCGGATCTGTGATAGAAGGTATACCCAACAGTTTCCTTTGGGTATACTATGAAGACACATTTCTCCGCTTTGGGTTCGAGCTTATCAGGTTGAAGCTTTTTCACATAAGCATCGCAGCCCCAAACTTTAAGAAACGACAACTTTGGTTTCTTGCCAAACCATAGTTCATAAGGTGTCGTCTCAACGGATTTTGATGGTGCCCTATTTAACGTGAATGCGGCCGTCTCTAAAGCATAACCCCAAAACGATAGCGGTAAAACAGTAAGAGACATCATAGATCGCACCATATCTAGTAAAGTACGATTACGACGTTCGGACACACCATTACGCTGTGGTGTTCCGGGTGGCGTGAGTTGCGAAACTATTCCACAATTTTTCAAATGTATACCAAACTCGTAACTCAAATATTCTCCTCCACGATCAGATCGTAGAAACTTTATTTTTCTTGTTACGATGATTTTCAACTTCACTCTGAAATTCCTTGAACTTTTCAAATGTTTCAGACTTATGTTTCATTAAGTAGATATACCCATATCTGCTTAAATCATCTGTGAAGGTGAGAAAATAACGATATCCGCCACGAGCCTCAATATTCATCGGACCACATACATCGGTATGTATGATTTCCAATAAATCTGTTGCTCTCTCCATAGTACCGGAGAACGGTGTTTTAGTCATCTTGCCTATGAGGCACGGTTCGCAAGTACCAAGTGCTTCATAATCAAGTGGTTCCAAAAGCCCATCAGTATGGAGTTTCTTCATGCGCTTTACACCGATATGACCTAAACGGCAGTGCCACAAATAAGTTGCACTATCATTATCAACTCTGCATCTTTTGGCTTCTACATTATGAATATGTGTATCACTACTATCGAGATTCAATAAGAATAGACCACTCTTCAAGGGTGCATGACCATAAAAGATATTACTCATATAAATAGAACAACCATTATTCTCTGATTTAAATGAATAACCGTCTCGCATCAAACAAGATCCAGATATAATGTTCATGCTCAACGCTGGCACCAAATAACAATTATTTAGGTCTAATATTAATCCCGAAGGTAGATGTAGAGGTAGCGTGCCGACCGCGATCACATCGACTTTGGAACCGTTTCCCACGCGCATCGTCACCTCGTCCTTTTCTAGCGTCCGCTTATTCCGTAGTCCCTGTTTCGAGTTGCAAATATTAGCAACAGAACCAGTATCAAATACCCAGGTGCTACTGCGAGCTCTAGTAAGGTACACATCAATAACATGTATATCACATATACCTTTGTTCACCTTGCCATCCTTCTTATCCGCCAAATACTTGGGGCAGTTCCGCTTCCAGTGACCAGTCTGCTTGCAGTAGAAGCACTCAGTTTCAGGCTTAGGTCCAGACTTGGGTTTCTTCACCTGAGCAGCAACTTGCTTGCTGTTCTTCTTGAAGTTTCCCTTCTTCTTCCCTTTGCCCTTTTTCTTGAAACTAGTGGTTTTGCTAACCATCAACACTTGATGCTCCTTCTTGATTTCTACCTCCGCAGCTTTCAGCATTGCGAAGAGCTCGGGAATAGTCTTGTTCATCCCTTGCATATTATAGTTCATCACGAAGCTCTTGTAGCTTGGTGGCAGTGATTGGAGAATTCTGTCAATGACGCAATCATCTGGAAGATTAACTCCCATCTGAATCAAGTGATTATTATACCCAGACATTTTGAGTATATGCTCACTGACAGAACTGTTCTCCTCCATCTTGCAGCTATAGAACTTATTGGAGACTTCATATCTCTCAATTCGGGCATTTGCTTGAAATATTAACTTCAATTCCTGGAACATCTCATATGCTCCATGACGTTCAAAACGTCGTTGAAGTCCCAATTCTAAGCTGTAAAGCATGGCACACTGAACTATCGAGTAGTCATCAGCTTTGCTCTGCCAGACATTCATAACATCTGGCGTTGCTCCAGCAGCAGGCCTAGCACCCAGCGGTGCTTCCAGGACGTAATTCTTCTGTGCAGCAATGAGGATAATCCTCAGGTTACGGACCCAGTCCGTGTAATTGCTACCATCATCTTTCAACTTTGCTTTCTCAAGGAACGCATTAAAATTCAACGGAACAACAGCACGAGCCATCTATCTACAATTAACATAAACAAGCAAGATACTATCAGGTACTAAGTTCATGATAAGTTTAAGTTCAGTTAATCAAATTACTTAGGAACTCCCACTTAGATAGACATCCCTCTAATCCTGTAAGTGATCACGTGATCCAAATCAACTAAACCATAACCGATCATCACGTGAGATGGAGTAGTTTTCAATGGTGAACATCGTCATGTTGATCATATCTACTATATGATTCACGCTCGACCTTTCGGTCTCTGTGTTCCGAGGCCATATCTGCATATGCTAGGCTCGTCAAGTTTAACCTGAGTATTCTGCGTGTGCAAAACTGGCTTGCACCCATTGTAGATGGACGTAGAGCTTATCACACCCGATCATCACGTGGTGTCTGGGCACGACGAACTTTGGCAACGGTGCATACTCAGGGAGAACACTTCTTGATAATTTAGTGAGAGATCATCTTATAATGCTACCGTCAATCAAAGCAAGATAAGATGCATAAAAGGATAAACATCACATGCAATCAATATAAGTGATATGATATGGCCATCATCATCTTGTGCTTGTGATCTCCATCTCCGAAGCACGTTCATGATCACCATCGTCACCGGCGCGACACCTTGATCTTCATCGTAGCATCGTTGTCGTCTCGCCAATCTTATGCTTCCACGACTATCACTACCGCTTAGTAATAAAGTAAAGCATTACATCGCGATTGCATTGCATACAATAAAGCGACAACCATATGGCTCCTGCCAGTTGCCGATAACTCGGTTACAAAACATGATCATCTCATACAATAAAATCAGCATCATGCCTTGACCATATCACATCACAACATGCCCTGCAAAAACAAGTTAGACGTCCTCTACTTTGTTGTTGCAAGTTTTACGTGGCTGCTACGGGCTTAAGTAATAACTCATCTCACCTACGCATCAAAACCACAACGATAGTTCGTCATATAGACTCTGTTTTAACCTTCTCAAGGACCGGGCGTAGTCACACTTGGTTCAACTAAAGTTGGAGAGACAGTCGCCCGCAAGCCATCTATGTACAAAGCACGTCGAGGGAACCGGTCTCGTGTAAGCGTACGCGTAAGGTTGGTCCGGGTCGTCTCGTCCAACAATACCGCCGAACCAAAGTATGACATGCTGGTAGGCAGTATGACTTGTATCGCCCACAACTCACTTGTGTTCTACTCGTGCATATAACATCAAACCATAAAACCTAGGCTCGGATGCCACTGTTGGGGAACGTAGTAATTTCAAAAAATTTCCTACGCACACACAAGATCATGGTGATGCATAGCAACGAGGGGGAGAGTGTTGTCTACGTACCAACGCAGACCGACTGCGGAAGCGATCACACAACGTAGAGGAAGTAGTCGTACGTCTTCTTCCCGATCCGACCGATCCAAGCACCGTTACTTCGGCACCTCCGAGTTCTTAGCACATGTTCAGCTCGATGACGATCCTCGGGCTCCGATCTAGCAAAGCGTCGAGGAAGAGTTTCGTCAGCACGACGGCATGGTGACGATCTTGATGTACTACCGACGCAGGGCTTCGCCTAAGCACTGTAACGGTATGATCGAGGTGGAATTTGGTGGCAGGGGGCACCGCACACGGCTAAGGAACGATCTCAAGGATCAACTTGTGTGTCTTGGGGTGTCCCCTGCCCCCATATATAAAGCATGGAGGAGGAGGAGCTGGCCGGCCAAGGTGGGAGGCGCAGGAGGAGTCCTACTCCTACCGGGAGTAGGACTCCCCCCTCCAATCCTAGTCCAACTAGGTTTCCTCAAGAGGGAAGTGAAAGAGAGAGGTGGCCGGCCCCTCTCCTAGTCCTAATAGGACTAGGGAGAGGGGGGGAGGCGCAGCCCTATGTGGGCTGCCCTCTCACCTTTCCACTAAGGCCCATGTTGGCCCATTTGGCTCCCGGGGGGTTCCGGTAACCCTCCCGGTAATCCGGTAAAATCCCGATTTCACCCGGAACACTTCCGGTGTCCAAACATAGGCTTCCAATATATCAATCTTTACGTCTCGACCATTTCGAGACTCCTCGTCATGTCCGTGATCACATCCGGGACTCCGAACAACCTTCGGTACATCAAAATGCATAAACTCATAATAACTGTCATCGTAACGTTAAGCGTGCGGACCCTACGGTTCGAGAACAATGTAGACATGACCGAGACACGTCTCCGGTCAATAACCAATAGCGGGACCTGGATGCCCATATTGGCTCCTACATATTCTACGAAGATCTTTATCGGTCAGACCGCATAACAACATACGTTGTTCCCTTTGTCATCGGTATGTTACTTGCCCGAGATTCGATCGTCGGTATCCAATACCTAGTTCAATCTCGTTACTGGCAAGTCTCTTTACTTGTTCCGTAATACATCATCTCATAACTAACATCTTAGTTATTATGCTTGCAAGGCTTATGTGATGTGTATTATCGAGAGGGCCCAGAGATACCTCTCCGACAATCGGAGTGACAAACCCTAATCTCGAAATACGCCAGCCCAACATCTACCATTGGAGACACCTGTAGTACTCCTTTATAATCACCCAGTTACGTTGTGACGTTTGGTAGTACCGAAAGTGTTCCTCCGGTAAACGGGAGTTGCATAATCTCATAGTTATAGGAACATGTATAAGTCATGAAGAAAGCAATAGCAACATACTAAACGATCGGGTGCTAAGCTAATGGAATGGGTCATGTCAATCAGATCATTCAACTAATGATGTGACCTCGTTAATCAAATAACAACTCTTTGTTCATGGTTAGGAAACATAACCATCTTTGATTAACGAGCTAGTCAAGTAGAGGCATACTAGTGACACTTTGTTGGTCTATATATTCACACATGTATTATGTTTCCGGTTAATACAATTCTAGCATGAATAATAAACTTTTATCATGATATAAGGAAATAAATAATAACTTTATTATTGCCTCTAGGGCATATTTCCTTCAGTTACAGCATCAAAACCACAACGATAGTTCGTCAAGTTTGTGTTGTTTTAACCTTCTCCAGGACCGGGCATAGCTATACTCGGTTCAACTAAAGTTGGAGAAACTGACACCCGCCAGCCACCTGTGTGCAAAGCACGTCGGTAGAACCAGTCTCGCGTAAGCGCACGCGTAATGTCGGTCCGGGCCGCTTCATCCAACAATACCGCCGAACCAAAGTATGCCATGCTGGTAAGCAGTATGACTTGCATCGCCCACAACTCACTTGTGTTCTACTCGTGCATATACATCAACGCATAAAACCTGGCTCTGATGCCATTGTTGGGGAACGTAGTAATTTCAAAAAAATTCCTACGCACACGCAAGATCATGGTGATGCATAGCAAAAAGAGGGGAGAGTGTGTCCACGTACCCTCGAAGACCGAAAGCGGAAGCGTTAGCACAATGCGGTTGATGTAGTCGTACGTTTTCACGATCCGACCGATCAAGTACCGAACGCACGACACCTCCGAGTTCAGCACACGTTCAACTCAATGACGTCCCTCGAACTCCGATCCAACCAAGCTTTGAGGGAGAGTTTCGTCAGCATGACGGCGTGGTGATGATGTTGATGTTCTACTATCGCAGGGCTTCGCCTAAGCACCGCTACAATATTATCGAGGTGGACTATGGTGGAGAGGGGCACCGCACACGGTTAAAAGATCAAAGAGATCAATTGTTGTGTCTATGGGGTACCCCTCTCCTCCGTATATAAAGGAGGGGAGGAGAGGGCCGGCCAAGGGGAGGAGTCACACCCAAGGGGGGAGTCCTACTCCCACCGGGAGTAGGACTCCTCCTTTTCCTATTTGGAGAGGGAGAGGGAAGGAAGAGGAAGGAGGGAGGAAGGAAAGGGGGGCATCCCCCTCCCAATTCGGATTTGGCTTGGGGGGGCCTCCCTTGCTCCTTTCCCTCCTTTCCACTAAAGCCCATTAAGGCCCATATACCTCCCAGGGCGGTTCCGATAACCTCCCGGTGCTCCGGTATTATTCCGATCTCACCCGGAACCATTCCGGTATCCAAATATAGTCGTCCAATATATCGATCTTTACGTCTTGAACATTTCGAGACTCTTCGTCATGTCCATGATCACATCCGGGACTCCGAACTACCTTCGGTAAATAAAAAAACTGTAAACTCATAATATAACCGTCATCGAACTTTAAGCATGCGGACCCTACGGGTTCGAGAACTATGTAGACATGACCGAGACACGTCTCCGGTCAATAACCAATAGCGGAACCTGGATGCTCATATTGGCTCCTACATATTCTACGAAGATCTTTATTGGTCAAACCGCATAACAACATATGTTTGTTCCCTTTGTCACCGGTATGTTACTTGCCCGAGATTCGATCGTCGGTATCTCAATACCTAGTTCAATCTCGTTACCGGCAAGTCACTTTACTCGTTCCGTAACACATCATCCCGCAACTAACTCATTAGTTGCAATGCTTGCAAGGCTTAAGTGATGTGTATTACCGAGTGGGCCCAGAGATACCTCTCGACAATCAGAGTGACAAATCTTAATCTCGAAATACGCCAACCCAACAAGTACCTTTGGAGACACCTGTAGAGCACCTTTATAATCACCCAGTTACGCTGCGACATTTGGTAGCACACAAAGTGTTCCTCCGACAAACGGGAGTTGCATAATCTCATAGTCATAGGAACATGTATAAGTCATTAAGAAAGCAATAGCAACAAACTAAACGATCAAGTGCTAAGCTAACAGAATGGGTCAAGTCAATCACATCATTCTCCTAATGATGTGACCCTGTTAATCAAATGACAACTCTTTGTCTATGGCTAGGAAACATAACCATCTTTGATCAACGAGCTATTCAAGTAGAGGCATACTAGTGACACTCCGTTTGTCTATGCATTCACACATGTATTATGTTTCCGGTTAATACAATTCTAGCATGAATAAGAAACATTTATCATGATATAAGGAAATATAAATAACAACTTTATTATTGCCTCTAGGGCATATTTCCTTCAATTAGTATATAATCTTTTATTTATTTATTTCATTTCTCTTTTTCTTTCTTTATTTCTTTTCTTTTCTTTGCAATATGAAAGTAAAGAAAGCAAAAACTCAAACTAAACTTTTATTATATAACTTGCACACAATTACAAGGATAGACCACTAAGCAAACTCTCAAAGAAGAGAGGATCGAACTAACTTTTATTCATCTAAAGCAAAAGATCGAACTAAAATAAGTAAAAGTAATAAGATAGTGGGATGATACGATACCGGGGCACCTCCCCAAGCTTAGAGGAAGCCAAGGGGAGTGCCCATACCCGATACTCAGTTCTCCTTTGGTGATGAAGAAGATGATGGTGGTGAAGAAGAAGTGACCTTTTCCTCGGATTCCCAAGGCAGTGGTCTACCATCATAAGAGGAGGAGTGAGTCTCGCGGGTCCTGCAACTAGCAGCCAAACTCATACCTTTAAACCCCGCCTCATATTCAAAGACTTGGTTTTGAAGATCATAGATCTGGCTTTGGAGAAAGTTGATTTGCTCGTTGAGGGTGAAGATGATGTCCTTCATGGGCTTGCCATCCACCTTGAGATCATGGGAAAGGTCCATGACCATGAGGTGATTGGCATTGAGCCCACGCTCCACCATCCCTTCGCACCAGAAGACTTCCTGCTCCATGGCTTCAAGCCTGGCCTCCATGGTTCCCGTGCCCTTGGGACCTTTGACAGCATCCGTAGGCTCCTCCCTATTTGTCTCGATCTTCAGCAACCAAGCATCTTCTTCATGTTGTTAGAGGAGCAGAAAGACATGGTGCCTAGCTTGATAAATCTGACCGGAAACAGCAAGAAAAGAGAACAGAGGATTTCTCCGTGATACGGTGATCAACAGGTTCGAGAAGTATATATAGATTTTTTATCTTGGAGGACAATCTTACGAAAGAAAAACGAAGTCCGGAGGGTGTCCCATGTGGGCACAACCCACCTGGGCATGCCAGGCTTGACTGGTGCGCCCTGGTGTCTTGTGCCCACCAGGGTACGCTTCCTGGAAGTTTCTTTATTTCCAATTTTTTTAAATATTCCAAAACTAATAAAAAATATTTTTTTAGATTTTTTGGAGTCCGTTTACTTACCGTATCATGTACCTCCTTATTTTCATGATTCTTGAGTGTTCCGGAAGGACTCTTTTATGTGGTCTTCCGGTGTCAAAGTTTGGATAACATTTCTTTCAACATTAATAGGCGTACCTGAGATATAATGATTTATTCGTTGCCCATTGACAACCTTCGGGTTAGTACCTTCAGAATTATTTATTTTGATGGGCTTCCCGAGGGAGGCGATCAGAGGATCAAAAGATATGCCCAGGAAGTAATATGATTAATTGGAACACATGCTGTGACCTCCCCGGAAACTGTCCGGACTATAGAGATTGTGGATTTGCAACACAAGATTGATGAGGCAGATACTGATATCACTCTTATCAACATGCGTCTTGACGAGTTGCAAGGTACGTATTCGGAGCAATCCTTACATATACGTGTTTGTAATATAAGCGTGACGCTCAAAGTTGCATACTGGAATATGCATGGCTGCAGATGGTGCCGCCGCCGTTGAGATTCTTCGGGCGGACCTCGCCCGGGCCAAGGAGCAGGCCCGGTTTAGTAATGCGGCTGCCGAAAAGGCATCAGCCAAGTTAAAGGCCAAACAAGATGCTCGGCACCAAGATGAGGAGAAAATATCCTTGATGGCGCTCGAACTGAAAAATGCTACTAGCCACTGTGAATTCCCAGAGGAGGAAAATAAAGCCAAAGCGGCTAAGCTTGACAAGGCCTTGCGAGAGGCGAAAGAAGCGCGGTCCGAATCTAGAGCAGCCCGTGAGGAGATCCGGTAAGTTGGGGAGACTGCGGCTGGTAAGCCCTTTTTGTTACAGACTAAGTTCGGCGATCCGAATTATGCTCAGCTTAACCAAGTGTGGAGTTCTCCAGACATGTTTTTGGACCTGCCGAAGAGTTCATCCGATGCGGTGCAGTTTTACCAAGCGCAAGAGGGATATGCAACGGAGAAGCTTTTCTGGTCACAGTTCGACGCATCAAAACGCCCTCTGCTGCTGAATGAACAGATGTCCCAATGGGCCGAGCTTCACAGGATGTCCGGTGCTGCCATGAAGAATGTCATACTTCAGCTGTGGCCGACTGGGCCGATTCCAAATAGCTATTTTGGCTTGGTGCGGCGGCTTGTTGATGCGGTGCCACGTATCGACGCCGTGAAGCGGTCGACGTGCATTGAAGGTGCACGGATGGCCCTTGCCTGAGTCAAGACATACCGGGGGAAGATGAAGGCCATCGATGTTGCAGCGCAGGGTCCACCCAAGGGCAAGGACCATCACGCATGAGATCATTAATTTGAGGACGTCTTAGAGGCTGCCCACTTGATAGAGGGTCAATATTTGAAAGGCATAATATTCGAGTGAACTCTTTATGAATTGTAAAAGACAATTGTTATAATCAGTCTATATTTTGATTTTGCCTAAAGGCTTTTGTTCCTCTTGTGCGGCCGTTTGTATATGATCTGAAAGTTTTCCAGTCGTCGGCTTCAGCCCCCTCGTAGGAAGTACAGGGGTGTTCGAAAAAGCATCTGATCACTCTTGACCCAACGTCTAGGTCCGTGAAGGAGGTATCAATGCGGTGAACCAGGCAACCAGACTATAGGGCGTTAACACTTTCACATGGTGGGTCTACGACATAGCCCTGGTATGTATGCAGCTTATTCATACGATGTGTTTACATATTTGACCGGAAAAAGGTCCTTCGTGTGACACGGGGGGGGGGGGGGGAGTCGCGAAAGATTCTGATAAGTCATCGAGTGGTTGACCAGCTCTCGCCGCATCATGATAGTCAATTTTCGGCTTTCTCTGCTGAGGTGCTTAACCAGGTGAACCGGAAGCACAATTACAACAGCTCTCCCTTTACTACCCTAGCCGATAGAGCGGAACGTAGGATAGCAAGCACAGGAGCCGGGCAACCCAACTATTGACCCAAGACATGATTCGGAGATGATGCATATAAGGCCAAACTCACGACGCTGAAGTACGCTATAGAGCTGTTCGGACTTGTCGGCAACTCGTTTGTTCCCATACCAAGCCCCTGGCAAGTTATGCCGAGGTGTATGTTTGAAACAACCGTAGGGGCAAAACTCGGTTCTTCAGAAAAGAATGAATTATTTTTACTGGGGTATGAGTGATGTGCCAATCGTGTATATAGATAACAAAGCCGCAACCCCGGCTATTTGATATGCCAGGGGTCGAAGGCAGAGAAAAAAGGCACTTTACAAGCTCGAAATAGAGAGTGCGGTTTATAAAAAGTTATTTTGGACCTCCTGTCGCATGTCTGCGTGAAAGTGCAACTATCCCTAGGTGGTTTTGCTAATTCCTAACAAAATATAGCTCATTGAGATAATGCTATTTCAAGATTAATATCTTAGGAAACCTCAATGATTGGCATGGCATGGATGAGAAAAGTGGACCCCTCAAAATGCTAAGGACAAAAGGATTGGCTCAAGCTCAAGCTCAAGACTCTACATTTTCTATTTTCGTGATCCAAGATCACATTGAGTCTATAGGAAAAGCCAATACTATCAAGGAGGGATGAGGTGTTGCTTAATGAGGCTCTTGCTCAAAATGCTTAGTGATATGCTCCAAAGCCCTCAACTACTTTCTCACATCCACATATAACCTAAACCAAAAGTCAAACTCGGCCCCACCGATTCTTTCTATCCGGCGCCACCGAGTTCAGATGTCATAGCCACTGCCACAAACCCTAGGCAAATCGGTATCACCGATAGGGATCTCGGTCTCACCGAGATGGGATTGTAATCTCTCTGTTTCCCTTCGTAACGTTTCGGTCCCACCGAGATGAGCGATTGGTCCCATCGAGATTGCAATGTAAACTCTCTGTTTCCCTTCCGTAACATTTCGGTCTCACCGAAATGAGCGAATCGGTCCCACTCAGTTTAGCTGACCAACTCTTTGGTTAACTTATTACCAAAATCGGTCTCACCGAGTTTGTGTAATCGGTCTCACCGAGATTACGTTATGCCCTAACGCTAACCATATCGGTCCTACCGAGTTGCATGTCGGTCCCACCGAAACTCCTAACGGTCACTAGCTTTGCTGAATCAGTCCGACCGAGTTTATCAATTCGGTCCCACCGATATTGGCAAGTTGTGTGTAACGGTTAGATTTTGTGTGGAGGCTATATATACCCCTCCACCTCCTATTCATTTGAGAAGAGAGCCATCAGAACAAACCTACACTTCCAACTTACTTTTTCTGAGAGAGAACCACCTACACTTGTGTTGAGGCCAAGATATTCCATTCTTACCATATGAATCTTGATCTCTAGCCTTCCCCAAGTTGCTTTCCACTCAAATATTCTTTCCACAAAATCCATATCCCGTGAGAGAGAGTTGAGTGTTGGGGAGACTATCATTTGAAGCACAAGAGCAAGGAGTTCATCATCAACACACCATTTGTTACTTCTTGGGGAGTGGTGTCTCCTAGATTGGCTAGGTGTCACTTGGGAGCCTCCGACAAGATTGTGGAGTTGAACCAAGGAGTTTGTAAGGGCAAGGAGATCGCCTACTTCATGAAGATCTACCGCTAGTGAGGCAAGTCCTTCGTGGGCGACGGCCATGGTGGGATAGACAAGGTTGTTTCTTCGTGGACCCTTCGTGGGTGGAGCCCTCCGTGGACGCGCAGCCGTTACCCTTCGTGGGTTGAAGTCTCCATCAACGTGGATGTACGATAGCACCACCTATCGGAACCATGACAAAAACATCCGTGTCTCCTATTGCGTTTGAATCCTCCAAACCCTTCCCTTTACATTCTTGCAAGTTGCATGCTTTACTTATGCTGCTCACATACTCATTGCATGCTTGCTTGAATTGTGTTAAGATTGCTTGACTTGTCCAAAGTTGCTAAAATCTGCCAAGAACTAAAATTGGGAAAAGGATAAGTTTTTATTTGGTCAAGTGGTCTAATCACCCCCTCTCTAGACATACTTTCGATCCTACAAGTGGTATCAGAGCTTTGGTCTCCATTTGCTTTGATTTCCATAGCTTTTGGTAGTCATAGACTTGGTTTCACAACCTAGGAGAGTATGGCGTCTAGCAATGGAAACTACCACCGTAGAGGTCCTTACTTTGATGGTACTAATTTTGCTAGTTGGAAGCATAAGATGAAAATGCATATTCTTGGACATAACCCCGCCGTATGGGCTATTGTGTGTATTGGCTTGCAAGGTGAATTCTTTGATGGGAGAGAACTGAACCTTGAAGCTACCGCGGAAGAGTTGAAGCTGTTGCAATATAATGCTCAAGCTTGTGATATCCTCTTCAACGGATTGTGCCCCGAAGAATTCAACAAAATCAGCCGTCTTGAGAATGCAAACGAAATTTGGGATACTTTGATTGATATGCACGAAGGTACCGACTCCGTCAAGGAATCCAAGTTGGATGTGCTTCAAAGTCAGCTTGACAAGTTCAAAATGAAGGATGGTGAAGGTGTCGTTGAAATGTACTCTAGGATTGCTCTTATCACAAATGAGATCGCCGGCTTAGGAAGTGAAGAGATGACCGACAAATTCATCATCAATAAGATCCTAAGAGCTTTGGATGGAAAATATGATACCGTATGCACATTGATCCAAATGGTGCCCAATTACAAAGATCTCAAGCCAACGAAAGTCATTGGAAGAATTGTTGCTCATGAGATGTCACTCAAGGATAAGGAGGAGCTCCATAACAAGTCAAGTGGTGCTTACAAAGCCTCATGTGAAGCTCCCACATCATCAAGTGAGAAACAAACCTTCAATGAAGAATTGAGCCTAATGGTGAAGAACTTCAACAAGTTCTACAAGAGTAGAAGCAAAGAGAGAAGTTCCAAGTCAAGGTCCTACAATGACAAAAGATCTTCTAGTCGAGAGCGAAATTGCTACAATTGTGGAAGACCCGGACACTATTCCAATGAGTGGACGACACCCTACAAGAGAAGAGAAGATTCTTCAAAAAGAAGAAGTAGAAGAGAAGAATCACCATCAAGAGAGAGAAGGAGTAGAGATGATCGTTATGAACGAAGAACATCCCGGAGAAGCAAAGATTCAGAAAGGAAGGACAAGTCATCAAGGAGCTACACAAAACGAAGACATCAAGCTCATGTTGGTGAATGGGTATCCGGCTCCGACTCCGACAATCACTCCGAGAGAAGCTATCACTCCGACTCCGAATATACTCAAGATGAAGGTGTTGCCGGTCTAGCACTTGTTTCAACCAACTCCTACGACATATTTGATTCACCAAATGAAGGACTTGGAAGATGCTTAATGGCTAAAGGCCCAAAGGTATCACACCCCGAGTACGTTGATTTCAATAGTGATGAAGATGACTTGTTAGGTGATGATGATTTACTTGTTGACAACTCTAGTTATGAATACTATGATGAAACATCAATTAAACATGCTAATCAAGATAAAACGAATGACAATGATAAGGAGAAGATTGAGTTTCTAACTAAAGAACTAAACACTCTTAAGTTAGCTCATGAAACTATCTTAGGAGATCATCGAGAACTTTTAAGGACTCATGAGAAATTACGTTTTGAAAAGCTCAACCTTGAGCAAGAGCATGAGTTCTTAAAGGCAATCAATGATGATCTTCGCAAGAAAAATTCTTCTTACATTTCCAAGCTTTTACTCTTATCCACTTACATGCCTCAAGTCAAGTCTAGTAACAAGAACAAGAAAGATTTTTCGTCTAGTAGTAACAATAATCATGTTAAATCCAATGTTGTTGCTTCTAGTAGTTCTCTTGATTCCACTAATGATTCTCTTAGCCAAGTTACACTTGAGCAAGAAAATAGCTTATTGAAGGGAATTATAGATAAAGGTGTTTACAAGAGCCTTGCTGGGAGTAAGCAATTCGAGGAAATAGTACGCAAGCAAGGAAGACACCGGAAGAACCAAGGTGTTGGTTTTGAACAAAAGTTCAATGGCAATGGAGTTGTATGGGAAGAAGATCAATACCCCAAGACGAAGTTTGTTCCTCAACAAAAGAAGTATGATCCTACTTCCTTCAAAGGGACACATGCTCAAGATGATCTTCCACCACAAGACCACAATCAAAAAGGCAAGGATAAGCTTCAAGAGGAAATTGATGCTTTTGAAGAAGCACCCAAGGCCTTGGTCAAGTGGGTTCCCAAGACTACATCAAGTTCTACTTCATCAAGTATGACTACAATTCCAAGGATTCCCATCAAGATGGTGTGGATCCCGAAGAAGAAGAACTAGAGAGTTCCTGAGGGTGACTCCGCCAACATACTTCACTCTTATCATTTTGGCAAGAACAAGTGCGATCAACTTCCACATCTTGCACTAGTTCAAGGAGTCACAAACCCTCTTGTTGGTAAGACAAGGGACAAGGTAACCTAATGCTTTCATAGACATCATCTTGTGTGTGTGCATCACTCTATGTCTATGGTTATCCTTGTTTGTTCCGTGTGGGACTAACCCGTATAGGTATTGAAAGTGCAACTCACTCCAAAGGATTGCTCCAAATGATCTACATCAACATTGAGCATCCACATCTTCAACACCTACATGAAGTCATCATCGACAAAACCCATGGTTAGTTCATCCCTCTTAAGGGGATTTCACATCTAGGGGGAGCTTTACTCTAAGAATTGAGCTAAAGCAACTCTAATGGTGTGAACACAACAATGCTTTATGTAAAAGTGGTAACCCCACTTGTGCTTAAACGATGAGTATGACCTATGATCAAATGTTCCCATTTGACTCCTAAGTCAATATACTCATATATAGATGACCTAGTCATCGCCAATTGCTTGATAGATGCTAGAAATGGTTGTGCATGCTTTCCCACATATTTCATTTGCCATTTTATTGTGTGAGCATGTTGGTTGCATAATTTACTCATTCGAGGACATCCACTTGTTGTTTTGATTGTTTGGTTCCTTTTTCTTTTGCCAAGTGAATGGACAAGAATGCCTAAGAACCTTCTCTAGCTATATATGCTTTTCTTGTCTCAAACTCTATTCATGCTACATCATAAAGTTTGATTAAGTCAGATTCGAACCACTCTGTGTGAGGAGCACTCGGAGTCCCCGATTCGTCATAGACTTAAACTTCCAAAACTTCTTTGTGCGTTTCGGTCTGACCAATTCACCCATTTCGGTCATACCAAGATCACTAAGTCGATCTAGGTTTTCAATCTCGGTGCAACCGATTTGAACTTTTCGGTCACACCGAGTTTCAGTAACTGCTTGCAGTTATGAATCTCGGTGCCACCGAGTTGTTCCACTCGGTCACACCGGCAGGGTCAAGCTATATATATCCCCAGGCCAAATAGAATATTTTCCGAACCCCTTCGCCCGCGCTCAGCCTGCTCAGCCTCCCTCGGTCTCCGGATCGTCCTCCTCGTCGCCAGCTGCCTCCCTCCGCTGGTCTCCGCCGCCGTCAACGGAAATCGTCTCCGTCGTTGCCGCCGTAGCAGGTCCATCGCCGCACTTAGGGTATGGACTTGATCCTTGTGCTAATCCCTCTCCGATTCCTAGCACATTGTTTTGCCATGTATCTTGCCACAATTGAGATCACTCTATCCAGCGAAATCACTCCGTAGTTTAGTCGTGGATTGAAAATTTAGGGTTAGGTTTCCGCCGAAATCATCTCGGACCAACCGAGTTGTTGAAATCGGTTCCACCGATTTGGCTAAGGCCATTGCACATGTGATTCTCGGTCTGATCGAGAATTGCAAATCGGTGTGACCGAGTTCAATACTTTGTGAAACCCTAGCAGTCTCGATGCCACCGAACTGTGACTCGGTCTGACCGAGTTCACTAGTTTAGGTTCCAAAAGCTGCTTCGGTATCACCGAGTTTTCAAATCGGTAGATCCGAAATGCTTCCTATGGAAAACTAAAACTAAGTTTTTGACTCATTCTTTTGCAAAAACCTATGTACTTTGTGATGCTCATCCAATCTACCTCATCTATAATCTATTCACAGGGTCTGCTGTCAGTGTTTGCATCATGTCAGATCAGAGTGACAGTCAAAACAAGTCTGAGGAGCAAGTTAACATGAGTGAGGGCACTAGTCCCTCTAGCAGCTTTGATGAGGGAAGTAGGAGTACACCCAGAAACTTGCCTAAGGCAGCCACCAGGACCAGAAAGAAGAGAACCTCAGACTCTAAGGATGAGGACTATGTAGCTGTTGAGGAAGAGGCCACCTCAAAGAGGAAAGTCCTGAAAAAGGAATATGACACAGCTGCTGCCACTAAGCCAGGAATGAAGCAAAAGGTTCCTGCCAAGAGAGTTCCCATGTCAAAAGCCAGAACATCCACTCAAAAGACTTTGGGATCTGCACCCAAAGAACAGGTTGTGGCAGAGAAGAAAAGGAAGGAAAGGGTCAAGAAGACTGATACGTCTCCATCGTATCTATAATTTTTGATTGTTCCATGCCAATATTCTACAACTTTCATATACTTTTGGCAACGTTTATACTATTTTTGGGACTAACATATTGATCCAGTGCCCAATGCCAGTTCATGTTTGTTGCATGTTTTTTGTTTCGCAGAATATCCATATCAAACAGAGTCCAAACGGGATAAAAACTAACGGAGATTTTTTTTGGAATATATATGATTTTTGGGAAGAAAAATCCACGCGAGACGGTGCCTGAGGTGGCCACGAGGCAGGGGGCGCGCCTGCCCCCCTGGGCACGCCCCTGACCCTCGTGGGCCACCCGTAAGGCGGTTGATGCCCTTCTTTCGCCGCAAGAAAGCTAATATCTGGATAGAGATCATGTTAAAATTTCAGCCCAATCGGAGTTACGGATCTCCGGGAATATAAGAAATCGTGAAAGGGAAGAATCTGGAAACGTAGAAACCAAGAGAGACAGAGAGACAGATCCAATCTCGGAGAGGCTCTCGCCCCTCCCATGCCATGGAGACCATGGACCAGAGGGGAAACCCTTCTCCCATCTAGGGAGAAGGTCAAGGAAGAAGAAGAAGGAGGGGGGCTCTCTCCCCCTCGCTTCCGGTGGCACCGGAGTGCCACCGGGGGCCATCATCATCACCGCGATCTACACCAACATCTCCATCACCTTTCCCCCTCTATCTAAAGTGGTCCACTCTCCCGCAACCCGATGTACCCTCTACTTGAACATGGTGCTTTATGCTTCATATAATTATCCAATGATGTGTTGCCATCCTATGATGTCTGAGTAGATTTTCGTTGTCCTATCGGTGGTTGATGAATTGCTATGATTGATTTAATTTGCTTGTGGTTATGTTGTTGTCCTTTGGTGCCCATCATATGATTGCGCGTGTGGATCACACCTTAGGGTTAGTTGTATGTTGATAGGACTATTTATTGGAGGGCAAGAGTGACAGAAGCTTCAACCTAGCATAGAAATTGATGCATACGGGATTGAAGGGGGACCAATATACCTTAATGCTATGGTTGGGTTTTACCTTAATGAACATTAGTAGTTGCAGATGCTTGCTAATAGTTCCAATCATAAGTGCATAGAATTCCAAGTCAGGGATGACATGCTAGCAGTGGCCTCTCCCACATAATACTTGCTATCGGTCTAGTAAAGTAGTCAATTGCTTAGGGGCAATTTCGCAACTCCTACCACCACTTTTCCACACTCGCTATATTTACTTTATTGTTTATTTATCTAAACAGCCCCTACTTTTTATTTACGTACTCTTTATTATCTTGCAAACCTATCCAACAACACCTACAAAGTGCTTCTAGTTTCATACTTGCTCTAGGTAAAGCGAACGTCAAGCATGCGTAGAGTTGTATCAGTGGTCGATAGAACTTGAGGGAATATTTGTTCTACCTTTAGCTCCTCGTTGGGTTCGACACTCCTACTTATCAAAAACTGTTGTGATCCCCTATACTTGTGGGTTATCAAGACCTTTTTCTGGCGCCGTTGCCGGGGAGCAATAGCGTGGGGTGAATATTCTCGTGTGTGCTTGTTTTGCTTTGTCACTAAGTAATTTTTATTTGTTGTTCTTAGTTGTTCTCTATCTTTAGTTATGGATATGGAACACAAAATACCAAAAAAATTAGGTGTACTTGCTACTCATGGAGATGGGGAACCTCCTAAAACCCTCAATGCTGGTTATGTGAAAAATATTATGTACTACTTTAATAATCTTGAGAAAACCCCATTCAATTATGTAATGGGAGTAACGTTGGTTCAATGTGAATACTTTAGGGATTACCGCTTGACACAAAAAGGGAAACTATTATGGGATCAAATTCATATATTGAATTGGTATGCTAGGCAACTATGCTTTAGATATGATTATTCTTGTTGCTCTAAGGTGAAGGCTCCACACCTTCCCTTTTCATGTGAATTTAATGATAATGAAACCTTAGCTTCTTATTCTAATGGTATATATGATTACTATGATGTGGAACAAATAGAAGAATTTGTTGCTTTTAAGGGTGCTTATGAAATTGTATCTTTGTTTGAAAAGCATGAAGCTTATAATGACGATGTTTATAGGCCTGAAAATTTAGCTAAATATTGCTATGATAATTATGAATATAATTCCTATATTAATGCGCTTATTGAGAAAGTCACCGCTGTCCAAGAAGAGACTAATATTTTGCAGGAGTCTATGGAAGAAGAAATTGATGAAACTGTGAGCTCATTGGATGAAAAAGATGAGGAGCAGAGCGAAGAACAAAAGGAGGAAGAGGGGATTAGCTACCCATGCCCTCCTTCTAATGATACTAACTCTTCAACTCATACATTGTTTGATTTCCCTTCGTGCTTACCGAAGGATGATTGCTATGATGATTGTTATGATCCCGTTGATTCTCTTGAAATATCCCTTTTTGATGATGCTTGTGGCCAAGATGCCAATATGAATTATGCTTATGGAGATGAACTTGCTATAGTTCCTTATGTTAAACATGAAATTTTTGTTATTGCACCCACACATGATAGTCCTATTATCTTTTTGAACTCTCCAAACTACACTATATCGAAGAAGTTTGTGCTTATTAAGGATTATATTGATGGGTTGCCTTTTACTACTACACATTATGATTTTGATGAATATAATATGCATGTGCTTGCTGCTCCTACTTGCAATTATTATGAGAGAGGAACTATATCTCCACCTCTCTATGTTTCCAATATGATAAAATTGCAAGAAACTGTTTATACTATGCATTGGCCTTTACTTTGTGTGCATGAATTGTTCTTTTATGACATGCCAATGCATAGGAAGAGATTTAGACTTCGTCATTACATGATGATATGTTACCTTGTGCTCACCACTAAATTACAAATCATTGTTAATTAAAATTGGCTTCGATATACCTTGGGATCCGGGTGAATCCATTACTTGAGCACTATATGCCTAGCTTAATGGCTTTAAAGAAAGCACTGCCAGGGAGACAACCCGAAAGTTTTAGAGAGTCATTTATTTCTGTTGAGTGCTTTTATATAGTTTTAAAACAACAAAAATAAAGAGGGGAACCCAAAACTTTTTCAAAAAGGAAAGCGAAAGTGAGAAAGACAAGCATTGTTGAAGTGGGAGCTAGCCTTGAACTTTGTTCATGCTCACGGAAACTTTGTGAATCTTGATTACAGAAAATTTTCAATAAAAATAATTATCCCCTTGTACAATTCCATTGTATTATAAAAATAATGTGCCAAGGTTTGCCTTTAGGATGTTTACATTTACTTGATGGTCTGTACGGTGCAGGACAGAAACTTTGGCTGTAGTGTGCGATTTTACATTTTTAGCTGGAACATCAAATGGTTCTGATTATTTTTTCACTATCTTCCTATACAAATTGTTTATTTTTCCTAATTTGGGTAGAATTTTTCAAGTACCAGAAGTATGGTGAATGTTCAGATTATTACAGACTGTTCTGTTTTAGACAGATTCTGTTTTTTGATGCATAGTTTGCTTGTTTTGATGAAACTATCAATTTATATTAGTGGATTAAGCCATGAAAAAGTTATACTACAGTAGACACAATGCAAAAACAAAAAATGAATTGGTTTGCAACAGTACTTAGAGTAGTGATTTGCTTTATTATACTAACGGATCTTACCGAGTTTTCTGTTGAAGTTTTGTGTGGATGAAGTGTTCGATGATCGAGAAGGTCTCAATGTGAGAAGAAGGAAGAGATGCAAGAGCTCAAGCTTGGGGATGCCCGAGGCACCCCAAGTAAATATTCAAGGATACTCAAGCGTCTAAGCTTGGGGATGCCCCGGAATGCATCCCCTCTTTCTTCAACAAGTATCGGTATGTTTTTGGATTCGTTTCGTTCATGCGATATGTGCAATCTTGGAGCGTCTTTTGCATTTAGTTTTCATTTTTATTTTATGCACCATGCTGGTATGAGATAGTCCTTGGTTGATTTATAGAATGCTCTTTGCACTTCACTTATATCTTTTAAGTATGGCTTTATAGAATGCTTCATGTGCTTCACTTATATCATTTGAAGTTTGGATTGCCTGTTTCTCTTTACATAGACAACCGCCATTTGTAGAATGCTCTTTTGCTTCACTTATATTTGTTAGAGCGTGGGCATATCTTTTGAAGAAAGAATTAAACTCTCTTGCTTCACTTATATCTATTTAGAGAGATGACAGGAATTGGTCATTCATATGGTTAGTCATAAAATACTACATAAGACTTGTAGATCACTGAATATGATGTGTTTGATTCCTTACAATAGTTTTGCGATATAAAGATGGTGATATTAGAGTCATGCTAGTGGGTAGTTGTGAATTGTAGAAATACTTGTGTTGAGGTTTGTGATTCCCATAGCATGCACGTATGGTGAACCATTATGTAACGAAGTTGGAGCATGAGGTATTTATTGATTGTCTTCCTTATGAGTGGCGGTCGGGGACGAGCGATGGTCTTTTCCTACCAATCTATCCCCCTAGGAGCATGCGCGTAGTACTTTGTTTCGATGACTAATAGATTTTTGCAATAAGTATGTGAGTTCTTTATGACTAATGTTGAGTCCATGGATTATACGCACTCTCACCCTTCCACCATTGCTAGCCTCTCTAGTATCGCGCAACTTTCGCCGGTACCATAAACCCACCATATACCTTCCTCAAAACAGCCACCATACCTACCTATCATGGCATTTCCATAGCCATTCCGAGATATATTGCCATGCAACTCTCATCATCATATACATGACTTGAGCATTCATTGTCATATTGCTTTGCATGATCATAAGATAGCTAGCATGATGTTTTCATGGCTTGTCCATTTTTTGATGTCATTGCTACGCTAGATCATTGCACATCCCGGTACACCGCCGGAGGCATCCATATAGAGTCATACTTTTTTCTAGATATCGATTTGTAATATTGAGTTGTAAGTAAATAAAAGTGTGATGATCATCATTATTAGAACACTGTCCCATGTGAGGTTATCAAAATAAAAGTGGCCAAAGAAGCCCCAAAAAAATAAAAGAGAGAGAGAGAGGCCAAAGAAGCCTACAAAAAAAGAAAAAAATGAGAGAACAAGAGAGAAGGGGCAATGTTACTATCCTTTTACCACACTTGTGCTTCAAAGTAGCACCATGTTCTTCATATAGAGAGTCTCTTGAGTCATCACTTTCATATACTAATGGGAATTTTCATTATAGAACTTGGCTTGTATATTCCAATGATGGGCTTCCTCAAATGCCCTAGGTCTTCATGAGCAAGCAAGTTGGATGCACACCCACTTAGTTTCAGTTAGAGCTTTCATATACTTATAGCTCTAGTGCATCCGTTGCATGGCAATCCCTACTCACTCACATTGATATCTATTGATGGGCATCTCCATAGCCCGTTGATACGCCTAGTTGATGTGAGACTATCTTCTCCTTTTTGTCTTCTCCACAACCACCATTCTATTCCACCTATAGTGCTATGTCCATGGCTCACGCTCATGTATTGCATGAAAGTTGAAAATGTTTGAGAACGTCAAAAGTATGAAACAATTGCTCGGCTTGTCATCGGGGTTGTGCATGATGTGAGTATTTTGTGTGGTGAAGATGGAGCATAGCTAGACTATATGATTTTGTAGGGATAACTTTCTTTGGCCTTGTTATTTTGAAAAGACATGATTGCTTTATTAGTGGGCTTGAAGTATTATTGTTTTTATGTCAAATGATAGACTTTTGCTTTGAATCACTCATATCTTAATATTAATGCCATGATTAGATATGTGATCAAGATTATGCTAGGTAGCATTACACATCAAAAATTATCTTTTTATCATTTACCTACTCGAGGACGAGCAGGAATTAAAGACCACTGCCAGAGTGCTTGGCAGATCTTCAATAATGAGAGATTCTGAAGAAGAGGAAGAGGAAGAGGATGCAGCACCAGCACCCAAAGCTCAAAAGCTTATGGGAGATGCTATAAGGGAAGGGGCTGCTCCATCTAAGCCCAAAACTGCTCCTAAGACTGCTGCTCCAGCTCCAAAGCCAAAACCCAAGAGGAGCACCAGGAACATCCCTGCCGAGGAGAAGAACAAGGCCCTAGTGCCTCAAGCTGCTGAAGAAGATGATGATTCTATTGTTTTGAGAAAGTTGAAGCCCAAAATTCCAGATCACAATGATGCTCACCCAGTTGCAGAGAATATGAAAATCAAGAAGGATTCGGGATTGAGGCTATGGAGAGAGTCTGATCCATATGCCACCAGGAGAAGGACTGTTGTGGACTACAGGTTCCATACAAAGGAACGTCAGGACTTCTATGAGACTATTTTACTTGACAAGAAGCCCATAGTGTGTGACATGAGATGGGTTGATTGGAAATTCATTGAGGAAAATGAGGATCACTTCCCTGGTGTATATGACAGCTTCAAGGCATGTGGAGTCGATGAGTTTGTGGCTCAGAAGCTCACAAAGTGGAATGATGAGCTTATTATGCAGTTCTACTCCACAGCTCATTTCTACCTAGATGGAAGGATTGTTTGGATGTCTGAAGGTACTAGGTACCAGTCAACGGTTAAAGAATGGGAAAAATAGATCAATGCTCCTGAGGAGAATGAAGATGACTTGGATGTCTATGCCAAGAATAAGAAGGATCACAACACCATGGCACATATGTACAAAGAGATCCCAGATGCTGCTCTTGAGACACACAAGTTTGGATCAGTACATTACCTTCTGTCAGGTTCGCCAACAATCAACTGGATCCTCAGGCACACTCTCTTGCCAAAGTCAGGTGATCACAAGATGATCAGAGGCCATGCAATTAACTTGCTTCACATATTTGATGTGCCTCAAAAGTTCAAAGTCATGAGCCTAATTGTGGAAACCATAAAGAGAACAACTACATATCAGAAGTGAAGTTGTGGGTATGCCCCACAGATCCAGGAGCTAATCAACTCCAAGATGGGCACTGGCACATATCTTTTGGACAAGGAACACATGCCCATCTACCCAGACTTTGAGGATAACACTATGGTGATGGATGAGAATGAACCATCTTCTGTGCAAGCACAAGCAAAGAGGGAGAAGGCAAGGACTGAAAAGGCTGCAAAGATGCCAACCATTGATGAGGCATCTCAGTATCTTCTGAAGAATAAGCAAGATCAGCTTGGCTACTTGATTGCCTCCACTCTGAGGATTGAGAAGGGATTGGCCACCCTGACTCAAAACCAGGAGAGCTTGGAGAGAATCATGGAGCAGAAGTTCTATGACTTAGATGTGAAGGTCACTGAGATACAGTCAATTGTTGAGCAACTTCAGGATGAAGTCCAGGAGAAGAATTGCAAGTCTACCACTGATGCTTTTGCTAGAGTGCCCGGAGGACAGAGATCTGCTGCAGTGCCTATTACAGACACCAAAGCAACTTCATCTGCACCAGCTACAGCTTCAGTGCCACCAGCTCCAGCACCCACTCCACCATCTCCATCTACATCAACTCATGCCTTCATCCTTGGAGTTTTATCTACACCACCACCTGAAGACCAAGCCTGAGAGTCGATCTAGCACTATGCATTTTTATGAACTTTTTGGTAACTTGTTGCCAAAGGGGGAGAAAATGTATAGATCATAGGTTTCAAGAGAGAGTGTTGCTTTTTATTCTCTATTATTGTTTGGTGGTTGAACTTTGTTTATTTGCTTGCTTGAGATACCTTATGCTTGTGTGTGATACTTGGATGATCACGTGTTTGATCATATGCTACCTTAATGCTTGTTGATGACATTATCCTTTTATATCCCCATATGATCATTCACTTTGCTTGGTGATGAGTGCATGTATTTCATTATTATGTATTTCATTATTATCATTTTGAGCACTCCACCAAGATGTATGTGACGTGGAAGAGTAACCCATGTTCCTAACTCATTGTGCATTTGCAGTCCAAAGCAAATCTTAAACTATGCACAAATTTAGGGGGAGCTCTTGCTTTTCACATACTTCTCAAAGCGACAAATGTTTTTCACTCTTATTATCATTTGTCGAAGCTTTGATCTATATGTTGTCATCAGTTACCAAAAAGGAGGAGATTGAAAGTGCAACTATCCCTAGGTGGTTTTGGTAATTCCTAACAACATATAGCTCATTGAGCTAATGCTATTTCAAGATTAATATCTCAAGAAAGCTCAATGATTGGCATGGCATGGATGAGAAAAGTGGACCCCTCAAAATGCTAAGGACAAAAGGATTGGCTCAAGCTCAATCTCAAGACTCTACATTTTCTATTTTAGTGATCCAAGATCACACTGAGTCTATAGGAAAATCCAATACTATCAAGGAGGGATGAGGTGTTGTTTAATGAGGCTCTTGCTCAAAATGCTTAGTGATATGCTCCAAAGCCCTCAACTACTTTCTCACATCCACATATGACCTAAACCAAAAGTCAAACTCGGCCCCACCGATTATTTCTATCCGGCGCCACCGAGTTCAGATGTCATAGCCACTGTCACAAACCCTAGGCAAATCGGTCTCATCGATAGGGATCTCGGTCTCACTGAGATGGGATTGTAATCTCTTTGTTTCCCTTTGTAACATTTCGGTCCCACCAAGATGAGCGATCGGTCCCACCGAGATTGCAATGTAAACTCTCCTTCCCTTTCGTAACATTTCGGTCTCACCGAAATGAGCGAGTCAGTCCCACCGCATTTACCTGACCAACTCTCTGGTTAACTTATTACCAAAATTGGTCTCACCGAGTTTGTGTAATCGGTCTCACCGAGATTATGTTATGCCCTAACCCTAACCATATCGGTCCTACCGAGTTGCATGTCGGTCCCACCGAAACTCCTAACGGTCACTAGCTTTGCTGAATCGGTCCAACCGAGTTTATCAATTTGGTCCCACCGAGATTGGCAAGTTGTGTGTAACGGTTAGATTTTGTGTGGAGGCTATATATACCCCTCCACCTCCTCTTCATCCGAGAAGAGAGCCATCAGAACAAACCTACATTTCCAACTTACTTTTTCTGAGAGAAAACCACCTACACTTGTGTTGAGGCTAAGATATTCCATTCTTACCATATGAATCTTGATCTATAGCCTTCCCCAAGTTGCTTTCCACTCAAATCTTCTTTCCACCAAATCCAAATCCCGTGAGAGAGAGTTGAGTGTTGGGGAGACTATCACTTGAAGCACAAGAGCAAGGATTTCATCAACACACCATTTGTTACTTCTTGGAGAGTGGTGTCTCCTAGATTGGCTAGGTGTCACTTGGGAGCCTCCGACAAGAATGTGGAGTTGAACCAAGGAGTTTGTAAGGGCAAGGAGATCGCCTACTTCGTGAATATCTACCGCTAGTGAGGCAAGTCCTTCGTGGGCGACGGCCATGGTGGGATAGACAAGGTTGCTTCTTCGTGGACCCTTCGTGGGTGGAGCCCTCCGTGGATTTGCGCAGCCATTACCCTTCGTGGATTGATGTCTCCATCAACATGGATGTACAATAGCACCACCGATCGAAACCACGACAAAAACATCCGTGTCTCCTATTGCATTTGAATCCTCCAAACCCTTCCCATTACATTCTTGCAAGTTGCATGCTTTACTTTCCGCTACTCACATACTCTTTGCATGCTTGCTTGAATTGTGTTAAGATTGCTTGACTTGTCCAAAGTTGCTAAAATTTGCCAATAACTAAAATTGGGAAAAGGATGAGTTTTTATTTGGTCAAGTAGTCTAATCACCCCCCTCTAGACATACTTTCGATCCTACACTGCGCCGCCTGTCCTTGGTGAAGGGACTCCTTGACGGAAATAGCCCTTGGGTGAGTGTATGAACCTTAACTCTGATAGATTCCCAGGCCAGCCATTGAGCCACCTATGGAGGGAAATAAGAAGAAGGAAGAAGAAAAAATAGTTAAAAAAGGAAGGTTATGGGAGTACTTTTAGGTTCGTCCGTATTGTGCTTCCGCCGGTGCTCAGGGTATTTTAAGTGCGTAGTTATGTATGCGCGGTACAGATTTTCCAGGTATATGCGGTGGACGGCGGAAGCCGAACTGCTAGTCCTGTATGAGATTTGAACGGTCATGTTGAATGGAGACCGTTGGCTTAATGGCCGACGAGGTATGCGGTGTAATGCCCCCGCTCTGTAGTTCGGCTGAGATAGTCATAGTGTGATCCTTTGCACACACAGAGCGCTCCATGCGTTCCCCTATAGGGGACGGTGCCATGTGTACCATGTTCACTGTCTTTACTTTGGGGGGAAACTGCTTCTGATCCCCAGTGTTTGGTTGGCGAGTTTCGTCGTCGTCGTCGCCGTCGCTGGGCGGCTTCTTCCCCTTGTATTCGGCGTTTAACTTGTTGGCCTGTTTGAAGACCCAACAACTTCTGTTGGTGTGGTTAGCTGGTTTATTGGGGTGGCCATGAATCTGGCAGGGCCTATCCAATATCTTATCCAAATTGGATAGTCCATCTCTGTTTGCCTTGAATGGCTTCTTCCGTTGACCGGGTTTGGGGCCGCTGAATCTGGCGTTGACCGTTGTGCCGTGCGCTCCCTCATTACTATTGCCACGTTTGTGCTTATTGTGTGGTGGTTTTCCGTTGCCATCTCAAACTTCGGAAGTGCCCGGATCGGTGGCACTGTTGCTTCTACGAGCAAGCCAGCTGTCTTCTCCCGCGCAACAGCGGGTCATCAGAGCGGTAAGGGCTGGCATGGATTTTGGTTTTTCCTAACCGAGGTGGCGGGCGAGCCACTCGTCCCGGACACTGTGTTTAAAGGCCGCTAGGGCTTCCGTGTCCAGACAGTCTATGATTTGGTTCTTTTTAACTAAGAACCTAGTCCAGAGCTTTCTGGCTGACTCTCCGGACTGTTGTATGATGTGACTTAAGTCATCGGCGTCTGGTGGCCGAACATCTGTACCTTTGGAAGTTGTCACGGAAAGCGTCTTCCAGATCCTCCCAGTTGCCGATAGAGTTTTCAGGCAAACTGTTTTACCAGTACCTTGCTGGTCCTCTGAGTTTTAGTGGGTGGTATTTGATGGCATGAAGGTCGTCTCCGTGAGCCATGTGAATATGGAGAAGAAAATCCTCGATCCATACCGCGGGATCGGTTGTTCCATCATATGATTCGATATTCACGGGTCTAAACCCCTCTGGGAATTCATGCTTCATTCCTTTGTCAGTGAAGCAGAGTGGGTGTGCGACGCCTCTATATTGGGCCACGTCGCGACGTAGCTTAGATGGAGTCCGTCTGCAGTTTTCGGCCCAGGCATAACTAGACTTGTCCCGTCCGAATAGGCAGCCGACGTCGCGTGTCAAGGCACGTCCTCGTGATCCGTAGATCGACCTGTTGTGTCGTGCTCTACTGTCTAGGTTCTGCCGAGGGTCATATGTATGACCCCGAGCTGTTTTGTCTCTATTTTTTCTTTGGGGTGAGGCGGGCTGCTGTTCGGCTTGAGCTGCTGCTTTATCCCGACTGCATAGTGGTCGGTTAGCCGCATTGTCCCGATCATGTGGTACAAGTGCCGGCGCCTCCTCATCGAACTGAGGTAGCAATCTGTGCTTCAGGTAACACTTGGTCGTGTGCTTGGGGCCGTATTCTTCGGCCACTAGGATGTCTATCCATCTATCCTTGAGCAGATCTTGGTCAGCTTGAAGCTGCTGCTGTTTCTTTTTCAGGCTCCTTGCCGTGGCTAATAGCCAGCGTTTAAAGCGCTCCTGCTCAAGAGGTTCCTCAGGCACGATGAAATCCTTGTCGCCGAGGCTCTCCTCATCCTCGGAGAGCGGAAGATAATTACTGTCCTCCGAGTCTTCATGTATGGCTTGTTCATGCGGGCTATCATGTCTGTCTTCCAGTTCATCCTGTTCGGATGTTGCCCCAATAGGGGCTTCATTGTCGTCGGCATCGTCCGGGGTGTTGTTTTCTCCAGCGTCGGTATTACTGTCTTTTGCGAGATGTGACTTAGAGTGGCGCCGCTGACGCCGGCGTCTGGGCTGTGTCTCAGGAGTTTTATCCTAAATTGGATCTTCTTTGTCATCGTCGTTAGTTTCTTTAGGTGTATCCATCATGTATATGTCGTATGAAGAAGTGACCGTCCCGCGTCCGGTGAGTGACGGGTTACGGCCCTGCTCTTCTTCGACATCGTCGTCTATACTGTCGAAGTCTTCGGCGCCATAATCGAGCATATCGGTTAAGTCCTCGACAGTGACTATGGAGTGGGTGGCGGGTGGGAAGCAAGATTCTCCATCATCAGCCCCTAGTTTGAACCGAACATAGTTCGACGGTGAGTCCCCCGCCAAGGACAGGTTTTTCAATGAGTTTAGCATGTCACCCAAAGGCGAGTGCTGGAAGATGTCTGCGGCCCTGAATTCGAAGATCGATAAACGATCAAGTTCGGCGTCCACGGGCTCACATGGTTCGGAACTTACGGCCGGAGACGAGCCCGGAGTTCCGGTGGCACAGGTATCGTGTGAGATCAAGTCTATGTGCGGCTCCAACGTCGGGGAATCTGTGACCTCCGTGGCGGGGTTGAGCTTCCCGTCCTTGGATGGTGCAGTCTGCTCCGGATCTAAGGCCAGAGCGGTTACGGGAGCTGTCTCCTGGATGCAGTCCGACGACATATTTAGGCCATGTCTCTCGGGGTGACCAGGAGTGGTAGCCGCGGTCTCGAATCCGGCGAAGATCAAGTCTCCACGGATGTCCGCAACGTAGTTCAAGCTTCCAGATCTGACCTGATGCCCAGGGGCGTAGCTTTCTTCTGCTCCAGGTGGCCAAACGAATTGGCCCGCAGTCCGAAGCCGCTGAACACAAAGATTTGTCCGGGGAGGAAAGTTTCTCCTTGGAAAGCGTCATTATTGACGATTGAAGGGGCCATCAAACCTTTTGGCGACAACATAGTGGAACTCTCAATTAAAGCACCAATGTTGGTGTCAAAACCGGCGGATCTCGGGTAGGGGGTCCCGAATTGTGCGTCTAAGGTCGATGGTAACAGGAGACAAGGGACACAATATTTTACCCAGGTTCGGGTCCTCTCTATGGAGGTAATACCCTACGTCATGCTTGATTGATCTTGATGAATATGAGTATTACAAGTTAATCTACCACGAGATCGTAATGGCTAAAACCCTAGAGGCCTAGCTTGTATGGTTATAATAATGAGTATCCCTCCGGACTAAGTCCTCCGGTTTATATAGACAACGGGAGGATTTAGGGTTACACAAGATCGGTTACAAAAAAAGGAATCCACATATTTGATCGCCAAGCTTGCCTTCCACGTCAAGGAGAGTCATATTCGGATACGAGTGCAGTCTTCGGTCTTTGTATCTTCACAGCCCATCAGTCCGGCCCATGGCTAACAGGCCGGACGCCTGAGGACCCCTTCGTTCAGGACTCCCTCACCCCCCTTCTCTTTTTTTCTTTTCATGTTTGTTTGTTCTGTTTTCTCCTCTTTTATTTTTTACATTTTAATTTATCCATATTAATTAAAATTTGCAAACATTTGAAAACCATGTATATTTTTATTGAAAAAATCAAATTATTGAACATTTTTAATTCATGAATATTTGTAAAGTTTGTGATTTTTTTACAATAAGCGAATTTTTACAAATTTATGAAACTTTTTCAAATTCACAAATAATGTTTGAAATTCATAATATTTTAAAATTCATGTTTTTTTAATTCATATTTTTTTTAAAAAAATCAAGATTTTAAAAAATAGTGTCATCTTTTTTATTGACCGAACTATTCAACCAAATAAAGTAAATACAATAGCCTGTTATTCCGAGCTAGAAGTGAAGCCAACGGGAAAAAAACTAAACGAGTGAGCATGGCATGGAGCTGAGCTGAGCGAGCGGGAACTTCAATTGCCATCCCATGTAAGTTACATAAGCAATTTCATGGTTTCAATGTGGAATAATAGCTCACAAGGGGCTCACATAACCATCATCGACTAACAACCACGTAGCAACTCCACTCCCCATGTAGAATAAATACAGTCTTTAACAGCAGCCCCACACGATATATGAATGAAAATAAAACACCACAAAGAACAAGAATGTCGCGGTGAAGCATGCGTTAGCCTCCGGCAGGCTAGTATGATCTAAATCCAATGCAAGAAGGAACATTCTCTTGGTAGAAGAGGCTGGAAAAGATGATGACTTCTAGTGGACTAAAGGTGGTGTCTGTTGGCAGTGAGCTTGGAGAAGTTGCACGAAAATGATATGCTTGATGTTCTTATTAGAGGAGAGAAAGAAAAAAAAAGGATGGCCCTGTGTCGTGTATAGTCATACACTTGCAATTTTTCATAAAGAATTCGGCACTTAAATGTGTGACAATCCATGGAAGGTCTGATTAGTTACATCAAAGAATACACAAACCCAATCGTAATACAAATGAAGATTGAATAAAAACAACATGTACCATCAAATCAATAATCCAAGCACGGGGAACGAATCCTCTGACCAAACACACCACACAAGCAAAGCAAACACACACCGCATAATATGTACGTGCACGGGACTCCCCGTCGCGCGGCCCTGCACCAGCACCACGTACGTACCACTCAGATGTGCACGTGGCAGTAGACCCGGTCGAAGGAGCTGGGCGAGGCGAAGTCGACGGGCACCAGCGGGCAGCTCGCGCGCATCTTGTACCGCCGCGTCCTCACCAGGCCGTACTTGAACCACACCTTGCCCCGGACGTGCACGTCCAGCGGCAGCGTCCCGGCGGACCGGTCCTTCTTCATCTCCCGCTCCACGTCCCGCGGCAGCGGTTCCCGCGCCGCGGGGGCCGCCACCACGATCCTCGTCTCGTTGCGCGGCGGCTGGCGGAACCCAGGCACCTCGGCGCCGCCCAGGTACGTGTCGCCGTACCACACGCCGACATCGAGCGAGCGGTACACGGCGGTGCGCTTGTTGGGGTTGTAGGCGCGGAGGACGAGGGCGAAGGTGCCCTGCAGCGCGCCCCCCGACGTGAAGTTGAAGCCGCGGACCGTCGCGTGGTCGACGGAGAGCTGCAGCTTCCCGGGCCGGACCGCCAGCCAGATGATGACGATGATGGCGACCACGACGAGCAGCGCGAACAGCGTCGCCGCGATGCACTGCGCCGGCGTCGGGCGCGTGCGCCGCGTCGCGCTCAGTGGCCCCGCCATTGATCCCTTCCTTCCTTCGCCCCGGAGCTTAAGGCGGTGCACTGCTTGAGCTAGCTAGGTTCTGTGGGAGAGAGAGGTGCTCTGTCTTGGCTTGCTGGAAACGGATTGCGTCGCCGCGTCCCTATATAGTGAGTTGCGGGGCGATGCTTTGAGTGGCGAGGGGAGGTTTCTGCGAGGTGTCACAGCCTGTGGTTGGAGTATACGTAGCAGGCGGTTTTGGTACGTTTTGCATGCGACGAGCCGCCAGCCGTGGTGGTGGTGCAACCAGTTCTTTTCTTTCACAGGCAGCGGTCAATTCGCCGTGGGCTCTAGAGTTTGGGCGGAGCTTTGGTTTTGGAATCCTTCTGGCTCACTCCTACGTAGGAATCGATGCGCGGCAAGGAAGGGAAAGCATATTGACAGCCCACGAATGGTGCGCTCACATCACATGTGGAGCTTTTTTTTACTTTTGGATCAAAAGACGGGGGTTTACCGAAGAACCCAAGAATGCGGAGGACTCCGGAGAAAGGTCTCGCGCCTTCTTGAGTTCTATTTTTTGAACATTGGCAGTAGAGCAGCCAAATTCATTGATTAGAAGAATCGTTACAAGAACCCAAGAATGATGAATATTTACTTTTATACATGATATGCATATTTTATTTGAAATATATGAACATTCATAATGATGTGTATGAGCATATCCCATTGTTTGCAATATATGAACATTCATAATGATGTGTATGAGCATATCCCATTGTTCGCAATATATGAATATTTTTCATTATTTAAATGGATTATGGTCATATGTTTAGATGATATCGGTTGTAATAAGATCATATGGGATGAAGGAAGTATTAAATAACCACATATTTCTAGAAATGTATAAAAATATATATATAATGTGGGTTGTACTAGTGGCTAGGCTATATAGGAGCTCTTGAGGCGATTTGTTTCCTGTCCTTTGCTAAAGTCTAAATTTGAAAAAAAAAATGGGAGCACTCAGATTAGCAAAATGGCTGAAAGTGGCGCTTGCAGCTGCATTTACATGGAAGTCCAGGGCACCTAACCAGTGCCGCCTCTTTGCATGGCTTGCCATCAAGGACGACGTCCGACAGATTAGCAAGGAAAGGACTACCGCACCAAAGCGGCTGCCCGTTGTGTGACCAGCACGAGGAGACCATGAATCACATCATGATTGGTTGTGTCTTTGTTCAAGAGACCTGGACACGGATTTGCAAGACTATGGGAAAGTCGGAAAGGGCCCCACTATCGCAAGAGACACTACCTGACTGGTGCATCAGGCACGAAGAGAGTGGAGAGCATCGGAAGGCGGTGAGGGCCATGTGCCTCCTCGCCTTGTGGGAAATTTGAAAACACCGCAATGTCATGGTGTTCAACGGAGCTATGCCTTCCACACGACAGGTTTTACATCGACTTGTTGATGAGGGATGAATACGGATTCAGGCAGGCCTACTACGCGGTGTAGCTGAGGGGTTCTTCAACAAGGTGGCAACGTGGGCGAGTAGTGAGTAGTCTGCATAGGACAATTATTATGATGGAGGTGGCCGTTAGGTCGGTTGTAATTAAACTGTAATCGAGACCGCGGAGGAAGACTTCACTCATGCGTATTTAAGAAAAAAAAGATGAGTCTTCGCTTTATGAACCGGTAAGGAACAATCAATTTGACAACCAGCTGATTAGTTTGGGCCCACAATCAGATTTTTCTCCTTAGAATGAAGCAGGTTATGCGTCCAATTTGTTTGAGCAAACTCGGTGCAGTTAAATACTTCCTATGTCCCATAATGTAACATGTTTTTGCAAGTAGTTTGAAAAAACGTTTTACATTATGAAACGAAAGGAGTACTTTTTATGTTTCTGTTTTTTTAAGTTTCTTGTTTATTCTTTTTATCAGCTTCCAAAACATCACGAAGTGTACTCAACCCACCTTAATGGCCCAGTTTATTAATAAACATGTTAGGGGGCGAGTGAGGTGTTTTGCCTGCCAAAATTAACACGCTTCGAAGTTTCAGAATAAAATGTAAGCATATATGTATGTGTGTGGCCCCAGATAAAAAATATTGCTTTCAGAAATTTTAGACAAATATTTTAGTGGCAGTGTATATGTATGCTTTTTATGGAAGGGCGTATATGTACGAACTCACTAGTTAAGTAACCCCTTGCAAAGGTCATTCCCTACCTTCTCAGGCGTTGACAAGTGGTCCACTGCACGTCGAAATCTTACAAACCATGTGTCCAAATCTTGATCCGTTATATCATTGAATTTCTCGCATCGAGATCTTCGAAGTTAAACCCATGTTAATAGGTTTCACAAACTTTTTTCAGGTAAAAAGAAAACGAGAAATAAAAAAAACAAAAACTGGTAAAACAAAGACAAAAAAGGTAAAAAAGAATAACATTGAAGAAAACCAGAGTCCGGAAATAAGGTTGCAGTTTTCACGTATTTTTTGCATTTACGAGAAGCATAACTTATTTTTTCCCTAAAAGCACATTTGCGCTTCTCGTGGGAGAAAATCTGTGCTTCCACACGAAGCAATCTATGCTTCTCGTGGAAGCATATTTTTTTTCTTTTTGAGAAGCACAACTCTACTTCTCGCAGAAGCAAATCTATAAATCCATGAGAAGCAAATCTATACTTTTTGTGGAATCATAGTTTTTTTTTCCTTTTTGAGAAGCATAGGTGTGCTTTCTCGAAAGCAAATCTGTGCTTGTGTGAAAAGCTAATTTGTGCTTTTTTTTCTCTCTCCAAAACCTAGAAAAACTCAAACAAACAAAAAATCAAAAAGAAAGAAAATCATCAAAAACATGAAAACATGTGCAAAAAGATAAAATTAAAATTCAGAGGGGCGCCAAACATGGGACACATGGCGGCGGCTAGCCGTATCACTGGGCGCACTTGCAGGCCAAGAAAGTGAACCTTGCAGGTAGATCCTATTTGACACTCGTTAGCTTTAACTAGTAAGTGTGCACGTGTAACGCATGTCTATTTGAACTAATAAGTGTACATGTGCATCACGTATTTATTTGGATTAACACACTATACTAAACTTAATATAAGACAACTTATTCATAAATTTTAATTTTCCCTATAAAATACATAATCTCTTATTCCTACTAGTACAAACAATTTAAAATATCGTTTCTCCTGTATTAAAAGATCACCCAATGTTCTCAATATATAAAACTAAAAAATATTTAGAAGATTCATCATGATTTTCCATATGCACACATTTATGCAAGTATAATTTGAAAATGGTCTTCAATATGCGTAGGCTACCACTTGTAAGGATAACAGTGGCAAAAAAAGACCAACAAATGCCGGTTTAGAAAGAAAAAACTGCAGACATGCTTACAATTTTAGCAACTCTAGTGGATAAAACATACCTTACCTCTCAAGTCAGGAAATAGTCAAATGAAAAAATGTACTTTTTATAAGTAGTAGAGATGAAGTTATGAGGATCATGATTCAAGATATTCGAAGAAACATGGTTGGTCTCTCTGTATGATGTGAACTCGTCATTTCTACCAAAGTGGTCGTGCATAGTATGTAATGTAGAGTGCAATAATGAAATAAAATAAATGATATGAGAATTTACCATGACCACAAAATATGCTACATCCGTCATCATCATAATCAACATGCATTTTTTGCTTTTCTTATATGTGGTCCAAGTTTTCTATCAGGAAAATATGTTAACTCAACTGTAAATAAGGACGGTATGAAAATGCTCATATAAAATTATAATTGCCATGTATCTGCTGGACAAACAAATACACTTATGCAAACTTCAGGTTTTTAGTAAAACTTATGCGAACTTTATTTTTTTTCAATAAAACTTATGCAAACTTCTGGGTTTTTTTCACATAATTTCATGACTGCAAGTAAGGTCTTAGTTCAGCGAATTTGTCTGTGAGTTCATTGTGTAGTCGTGAGTTGGCCATGTAATAATCGATAGTCAGTATTTAAAAAAACAGGGATGTCTGTTACAGATACGCGAAAATCAATGCAAAAATAAAGAAAGAAAGAAGGCATTAGTTGCCTGAAACCCAACTGTGTGTGCTCCAGCGCGCCTCTGTTTCTCATTGCCCCATCTCTAGTTCCTGTACTTCTAGATGTGTCACAGTAAAAAAATAACACTCGGTGCTTACCTGATTAGTGTGTGCGTGCGGTGCGTTCGCGTGAAGGCGAGCGTCTCCATCGTTCAGGCATGCGAGCGGCCGCGGCGACCGTGTCCTCTCATCAGCTGGGCGGCGTTGTCGACGCAGGTGAATCAGTCGTCCAGCTTTGAGGCGGCGCCCTCCATGAACCGGGGCGCCCCCACTTGATTTTTTTGGCCCACTTATACTGGTCCAGGATACTCAACGTTGCCCCCACTTGAAGAGCGTCGGCGGTGGGTGGTTGTCAGCGTGGGTGTTGTGAACGGAGTTGAAGTCGACGCGGATGCCGGTGGTTCCCAGAGAGCATGCCCGGACATGGACGAAGTCGTTGCAATCAGTATAAAAGTGACCTAGCCTCCAGGCAGAAGACGAAAGCGGCGACAACACGTGTGTGTGTTCGGAGGAAGCCGCAGCTCCTCCTGGCGTGTCTTCCACTATGACTCGCATGGGTGGTGGGCTGGTGATGGCAAGCGACTTGCGATCACGATTCCCGAGACGATAGGATGCGCTCGTGATTAGTTTCCTAATAATTAGATACGTTCATGATTAGTTATCTAATAGGATGCGTCCGTGATTAGTTTTCTTATAATTAGATGCGTCCATGATTAATTTTCTAATAGGATGCACGTGATTATTTTTCTAATAATAGGATGCGCTCATGATTAGTTTCCTAATAATAAGATGCATTTGTGATTAGTTTCCTAATAATTTGATTCGCTTGTGATTAGTTTCTTAATAGAAGTGCCCATGATTATAGTTTTCTAATTGACCGGACGTGGACTTTCACATTTTCCTTCGTGGTGGAGTACGGTCAGTCAATGTAAATTGCTAAATGCACACAGAGAATAAATTAAGTTAATGCTACTCCCTCCTTTCTGGTTTATAAGGCTCAATTCAAAAATCTCACCAGCAAGGTAGATGATGAGTGATGAAATATTTTTTGTAGTTTGCAAAAACATCCGATTAATGCTTTTGTTTTCCTCAAAAGATTATGTTTACGAATGCATTAATTGCAATGCATTCATGCATAAAGTGCATGCATTGGTCAGTTTCTCTTAATACTTACATGCAATGATTTAATGCACCTTAAAGTCTGAACATGTGATGGAGAACAACCAAATTAAGCCTTATAAAATGGAAAAACTAAATTTTTGAGATAAGCCCTATAAACTGGAAAGGAGGGAGTAGCAGTTAGATTGAGTTTAGTAGGACTAATCATGCTATGGTAATATGTCCGTGTACGTTTTATAGGATGCATTTAGAGAAGATAATGTTTGCTTTTTTATAAATAGTATAGAAGAAAAATGTAGTGGCTTCCCTAAAGCTCTTCCTCTCGACGCCCCGGTTTGGGCCGGCCTACGATCGCTTCGTTGTTTCTTATATTTTCTGTTTCCTTTTTCTATTTTTGTTTCTATTTCTATTTTATTTTATTTTATTTTATTTTGTTTTACTTTTTACTTTTCTGTTTATTTTTTTCTGTAATATACATAGTTCATTAAGTGTTAAAAAAATGTTCATTAAATATTAAGAAAATATCCACGGTATATTACAAGAAGTTCACCATGCATTATATGTATATTAGAAATTGCTCCTCGAATAATACAAATGTTAAGTTTGTTTTTGAAATTTGTTCATACTATGTTACACAAATGTATAATGTGTATTAATAATTTGTTCAAAGTATACTACTCCCTTCATCCCAAAATAAGTGACTCAAATTTGTATTAACTTTGTACAAATTTGAGTCACTTATTTTGGGACGGAGGGAGTACAAAATTTTCAGTGCATATTTGAAAAAATTTCAACGTACACATTAATATTTTTCTAATATGTTCATCATATATTAAAAAAAATCATCATATAATACGAAATGTTCATTATGTATTATTAAAATGTTGATTGTATGTTTAGAAGATGTTCAGTGTGTGTTTTTAAATAATGTTCACTATATATATAAATTTGTTTATACCACAGAAATTTCTAAAAAAAAGTGGAAAAAATAAACGTGAAAAAACATGTTCTTAGAAAAGACCATCATGACTACTACCTCTCTCTCAGTTTACAGGACGTGCGCGTACTTTTAGGTCGTCAATTTGATCAACCTAATACAAGTCATATATTACAAAAAATATACCAATATAAACTTCAGATGTTCTATTTTCAAACAATATAATTTTTGTGTTATATAGTCTATATTAGGATGATAAAATTGACAACCTAGATATACCCGTAGGACTTGTAAACTGAAACAGAGGTAGTAGCTTTATTTATCTGAAGTAATAGATACATCATCTACGAACTTAATGACCAACACATTAGGAGGCTTGTGCATCCAAACCAAAGAAAGCTTATTGCAATAACTATAATTTGCTAGCACATGCGTTGCTTGATTAGACGATCTATAATACTCCCTCCTTTTTTATATACAAGGCCACAAATCCATATTATAGGTACCAAGATAGAAATTAATGGGTACTTAAACCAATATTGCAAACTAGTCTTTTCTCATTGCTTGACGTGTTAATTAATGTGTATTTTTCTCTCAACACACAACAAGACAACTCTCTCACTCCTCGTTGGTTGATTAATATGGTGCATGCAAATCAATTTTTCTCACTCCCGCATGCATGCATGAGGTATTAATGTCTTCGGTTGCTAGTATGATGCAAACCTCATCAATTTTACATCGACTGTGTTAGGCCCCTCCCAATGCTCCACCTTGTACATGTGCTAAGCCTTCCACGTAGGCAAAAAATCTGATGTGGCAAGTTATTTAAGAGAAGAGATATGAGTATGGTGACCCAGGAAGAACCAATGCTAAGCGCGTGAACCTAGACAAAACATTTAAAGAAAGAGAGCCCACCAATACATGAAGAGCTTTAGTTGCTAAATCATTAAATGAAGCAAGCTTAGCAACCATAAACTAAGCACCTATGCATTGGGGAGTATAGTTGCTAAGCTATTTAATGTGCTTAGCACCTCATCTAAGCACACATGTATTGGCAGCAGCCTTAGTGGCCTTGTATAGCTGCAAATTGTAATTTTGATAATGGCTTTGTATACAAAAATGAAGGGAGTAGTGCTTATAGACGTCCTTCCCAATTGACATAGTTGTATCCACAGACTCATTGTTGCCGCTGCATCCCACCATTTGGTATGACCGGTACAAAAAATAATCACTTGCAAGGAATTAATGACCAAAAACGGGCCACTACAGTAAACGGACTACTAAAGTGTACATTTAGTACAATAACGCTTGTTGGGCAGGCCCAATGCACCCGACCCTGTGCTTTGCCTCCGTTGTTTGACACCTGCGGGCGTCGAACAGGAGGTCTCCTTGCGGGGCTCCAGGTGACATGGGTTCTTTTTTTTAACAAACATATATTTTTAAGTTAGGAGCATTTTACTGAGACAAGCATGAAAGGAAACACGCTGGATACAGAAAGGTTTCCCTGACTGAACAAAGACCTGCATCAAAATATAAGCAATGAAATAATACAGGTCTATTTTGGACTTTCAAAGATAGGCGTGCAAGATGATCCGCCTTGACGTTGTTCTCCCTGTAGATGTGAGCAACTTTTTATGCTGGAAAGAAGGACTATTTTGTATTTGAGCAAGTAGCGGCCTGTTGTCCCAAGGACCGGGAGCAGAGAGAATGTTCGTCGTTTTTGCTGTCAAAGCTAACACTGAGCAATCTGTGAAGAAGGGAGGATCCTGAATATTGAGTATGTATGCCAGCCAGCTTGGTTGCAAGCATAAGACCAAAAGTCTCGGCTTGAAGAGGAGAAGAAGCAGGAGGGGATATTGTGGCAATGTGAATTTGCTGTATGCGATCGTCATTTTGGACCTGGATAAAGACTCCAATTCTTGCCTTATTAGAAGTGTTGGCTGGTTGTATTTTCCATCCAGCGTTACAGAAGATTGTGTTGTGTTAGACTATGTATAGCTTCTGTATTTGTGTACGTATATTGTACTTATTGTAACACACCCATTATATATATGAGATAAGCCACCCTTAGAGGGTTGAGTTGGTTCCCCCCAAATCATTGTCTTACATGGTATCAAACCTAATTACGATCCACGCTTCCGCAAAACCCTAAACCCGCCGCCGCCCCCTCCATCGCGCCGCCGCCGCCATGTCGGGTGCTGCCGCCTCCAGCTCCTCCTCTGTCGGGTTTCTCCCGGCCTCGCTCGCCGCCCTCCTCTCGCTCCCGCTTGACTCGGCCACGATGCGGCCGCCGCAGCTCAGGACTAGGAGCGTTGGCTCGTTTTTCTCCAACAACTCTCCGGCTTCTCCATCGCCGGGCCTTGCGCTGACGGTTCATACGTCGAGCGCGTCTTCACCCGCCCCGTCGTCCGGCGTCATCACGCCTCTGGCTTTCACGCCCGAGGCCACCTCGTCGGCGGTCATGGCGGGCCTCATGCCATCCGCGCCTCAGGCGGGATTCACCCCGGCAGCGCCCGTTGCCTCCCTCTACGGGGCATACTCGCCGCCGCTGCCCGCGGGTTCCAATCCCGTGGTCCCGCCCGCCCCTGCTCCCATGGCGCACGCGCCTTCGGCAGGTGCCTCCACGGGATCGTTGCCTCCACCGTTTCACTTCGGCAACCTCATCACCGTCAAGCTCTTGCCCGACAATTATATCTTCTGGCGTGCGCAGGTTCTTCCGCTCCTTGGGAGCCACTTCTTGCTTGGCTACGTCGACGACACTTTTCCTTGCCCTCCTGCGCTGGTGGTGTAACGCCCTCGATGCGGCTATATCTCCCACGTGTCGAAGCACGACTTAGAGGCATAACCGCATTGAAAGCAATGTCGCAAGTGAGATAATCTTCACACAACCCATGTAATACAATAGGGAAAAAAGATACATAGTTGGCTTACAATCGCCACTTCACACAATTACATGAATAAAGCATTACAACATCCAAATACAATCAGGGCCCGACTACGGAGCCAGAATAAAAGAAGAACCCCAAATGCGACAAAGGTCCCCGATCGACCCCAACTGGACTCCACTACTGATCCACTAGAACGGAAACAACACAAAGGACAAGATCTTCATCGAGCTCCTCCTGAGCTGGGTTGCGTTATCTGCACGGACTCATCGGCACCTGCAAACTGGTTTTGGAAGTATCTGTGAGCCACGGGGACTCCGCAATCTCGCACCGTCGCGATCAAGACTATTTAAGCTTATGGGTAAGGTAAAAGTATGAGGTGGAGCTGCAGCAAGCGACTAACATATATGGTGGCTAACATACGCAAATGAGAGCGAGAAGAGAAGGCAAAGCATGATCGATAAAAGTATGATCAAGAAGTGATCCTGGACTACCTACGTCAAGCATAACTCCAACAACCGTGTTCACTTCCCGAGCTCCGCCGGAAAGAGACCATCACGGTTACACACGCGGTTGATTCATTTTAATTAAGGTCAACTTCAGGATTTCTACAACCGGACATTAACAAATTCCCATCTGCCCATAACCGCGGGCACGGCTTTCGAAAGTTCAAATCCCTGCAGGGTGTCCCAACTTAGCCCATAACAAGCTCTCACGGTCAACGAAGGAATAGACCTCCACCCGAGACATTCCGATCAGACTCGGTATCCCAGTACAACCAGACATTTCGACAGGATAAAACTAAACCAGCAACACCGTTCGAATGTGCCGGCAAATCCCGATAGGAGCTGCACATATCTCTTTCTCAGGGCACACTCAGATGAGACATCCTACGAGTAAAACCAACCCTCAAGTTGCCCCGAGATGGCCCCGCAGTCTACTCGGTCGGACCAACACTCAGAGGAGCAGCACTGGCCCCGGGGGGGGGGGGGGGGTTAAAATAAAGATGACCCTTAAGCTGGCCGACTCAAGGGAAAGAAAAGGCTAGGTGGCGAATGGTAAAACCAATGTTGGGCATTGCTGGACAAGCTTTACTTAAGGCGAACTGTCAAGGGGTTCCCATTATAGCCCAACCGTGTAAGGGACGCAAAATCCGGGAACATAACACCGATATGACGGAAACTAGGGCGGCAAGAGTGGAACAAAACACCAGGCATAAGGCCGAGCCTTCCACCCTTTACCAAGTATATAGATGCATTAATTAAATAAGATATATAGTGATATCCCAACAAGTAAACATGTCCCAACAAGGAACGATCTCCATGTTCCAACAAGGAACAAACTTCAATCTTCACCTGCAACTAACAACGCTATAAGAGGGGCTGAGCAAAGCGGTAACATAGCCAAACAACGGTTTGCTAGGACAAGGTGGGTTAGAGGCTTGGTTCAACAATATGGGAGGCATGATAAGCAAGTGGTAGGTATCGCAGCATAGGCCAGCAAAAGAGCGAGCATCTAGCAAAGCAAAGATAGTAGTGATTTCGAGGGTATGATCATCTTGGCTGAAATCCCGCAAGGAAGAAGAACGAGTCCATGAAGAAGACAAATGGACGTAGTCGAATGGGTCCTCACAAGCTCGACGTAACCGGATCCAACCCGAAGAAGCAATAAACCGGAAAAGAAGCACACAACATAGTAAACAAACCACACATGAACATGGTATGATATGCGGGATGCGGAATGCGATGCATATGCATGATTGGACAAGGAATGCATGAACCTGGCCTCAACTTGGAAAACCAAGTGTGCCACTGGAAATATGAGATGAAATCGCTTGAAAACGATATAAAGATCGCCGGAATCGGAGTTACGGTTTGGAAATGGCAAGCGATTCAAATATGACACCGGTCTGCGATTTACAGCAAGTAGGCATCTAAATGCAATGAGATAAACATGTTACAGCACTCAAACATGGCATCAAAATACATGGCAGGGAAGCATTCAAGATGCTTAACAAAAGTCTAGCACTGAGCTACGTCCAATTCATCCATTAAGAGGTTCAAACAAGCATGGCAAAAACGCAAATGGTAAAACAGATCTCAGACTTAGTGAAATTAACACTTGTCTGGAATTTCAGATCATGAAGCCCTCTTCGGAGCAACAAAATGACATGCTACAGGACCTGAACATGACAAAGAAAGACATGGCATGGAGCTACTCAACAAGCTTAACAAAAGTCCCTTAGTGATCTTGAGCCAAAAGGGATCACAAAATATACTAACAAGCACACGAACATAGCTAAAAACATAATCAGTTTTCAGACTTAGAGAAAACAGGGACATGCTGAAAACATAACTCACGAAGGCATGTAAACGAGCTCGATGCACTCGCTACGGTGCAAGTCATGGCAAGGCAATCATACATACATTAAGAAGGCACAAAATTGTAGCTAGACATGGCAAGAACAATGTCATAGCATGCATGGATCAACTACAATAACTCCGGCAAAATCGCAAACAAGTTGACGATCTGCCCAGATTCACAACGAAGCAAAAGTAGAGCTCGATTGGCTCAAGCTAGGGTGCTCCATATATGCAAGTAAAGACATGGATGGATAGAGCACTATAATATTAACAAAACTCCTATACTGATCATCCTCAAAAGAGGCACGGATCACTAGGAAACAACAAGAACATATGGCATCGTGAACTAAACAACCCCAGGACTTAGTGAAATTACTAAGTCACTGAAAACAGATTTACCGGGTGCCTCACTTTGCAAGCTTGTACAAGTCACCACACACATCCTAAAAATTCATGGGTTGCACCTCTGGAAAGATAACAAGATGCTTAACAAAACATATGAAGGACTCACAGGCATATCATGCACACAACAATCATGGCAAAAATGACAAAAGTCTAAGATGAACTAGCAGATCTGACAATTAACTCACGAAGCCTCCTTCTAACAGCATTTCGGGCATCAAGATGAACTCAAATGAAAATGATGCAATGGAATGAAATGATGTACTCGTCGAGACGAACATTTTGATGTGCTATATGTCCAAAACGGAGCTAAGGATGCGGAGATATCACCGGTCAAAGTATGCACAACAAATTAGGGTTCAAGGGAAAAGTCAACCCTTTGATTTTCAGATCTGGATCCGGTGCGTTTCCCGAGACGGTCACCGGAGTTCACTGTTCACGCCGGAGTTCGTCGGAGAGGGAGAAGGTGGCCGGGGGCGGCCGGATCCGTACGGGAGGAGGTGGAGGAGCTGGCCGGCTCGGGGCGGCGCGCTGCCTCGTGGCGGCGGCGGGGACCCACTGGCGAGGCGGCGACGGCGAACGGCGGCCGGGGCGGCGGAGGCCGGCGCGCGCGGCGGGCGAGGCGAAGGACGGCGGCCCGTGGGGCAGCCCGGTGAGGCGCGGGAGAGGGCCCGCCTCGGGCCTGGGAGGGCCACGGCGGCGGCGGTGGCCGGGTGCCACGTGTCGGGGCGTGGGAGGCTGGAGGCGGCGGGGCGGACACATCCGTCGGCAGGGAAAAATGTCCGGCGGGCGCGATGATGAGATCTAGGGTTTCGGGGAGGAAGGAGAGGAAGAAAACGAAGGGGGTGTTTAAATAGGCATAGGGGGAGCTAGGAGAGTCCAAATGAGGTGCGGTTTTCGGCCACGCGATCGTGATCGAACGCTCTAGGTGATGGAGCAGAGTTTGGTGGGTTTTGGGCCAAATTGGAGGGGTGTTGGGCTGCAACACACACGATGCCTTTTCGGTCCCTCGGTTAACCGTTGGAGTATCAAACGAAGTCCAAAAGATACGAAACTTGACAGGCGGTCTACCGGTAGTAAACCAAGGCCGCATGGCAAGTCTCGGTCCAATCCGGAAATGTTTAATCCCCACACATGAAAGAAAGGTAGAAATGTCCACCGGAGGAGAACGAAGCGCCGGATTGCAAAACGGACAACGGGGAAAATGCTCGGATGCATGAGACGAACACGTATGCAAATGAAATGCACATGATGACATGATATGCAATGCATGACACGCAAGCAATGACAAGGCAACATCAGCGAATAACTGGACGACACCTGGCACATCGGTCTCGGGGCGTTACAACACTCCAGCACTACAAGAGGATCTTGTCCCGAGATCTAGAATGGCACCGGAGGGAAATGGAAAAGGAAGAGAAGAGGTAAAACTAATTGCTTCTTTGACAAACGAGTGAAACCACAACCTTGATAGGTTGAATAAATTCGAGACAGAATACAACAAAGGTGAACAAGGTCGAAAACACTCCTTTAGAAAAGAGGAACAAAGAACATTGCGAAAAACCTTGAGGTTGAAGGGCAAGATAAATATTGAAACCACTCCGGTTAAAACAAGATAGAAAAGGATTAAGAATGATATAATTTGGACAGCACTCCGACTGAAAAGAAAAGGGATTGAATAAGAACTTGATAAGATGAGAAGATACTTGATGAAATCACAATACACTGCCTCCGGAACGAAAGAATAGACTATAGATAATTGAAATAGAAGAATGGAGAAGAAAAAGCCAACTTCTGCCAAAAGAGGTTGAGAAGGCATCCTTAGGAAAGGGTTGAACGGAGTTGTTGGAAAAAACCACCAATGAAAAGAATAAGCTTGATATGATCTTATGGAATACAACTCAAATTATGAGGTGTCAACCTGCCACCCACGGGAAGCAGAATTGGATTGATATGAACAAGGAGACGAGAAACTTATATCACCGGGAGGATAATTGAAGAACTTGGGTCATAATAAGCACCATAAATAGACACAATCCTTCGGGAAGGATTTAGGTGAAATATAACCCAAGATAACTCCAATGACGAGATTTGTGGATTTAAAATACCTCATCTTGATAACCTGTGAAACACGAAGCACGAAGGGAAATAATCAAGAATGACATAATACCACCTCCAATGATACGGTAGAAAGAAAATGCACTTCGGAAATGCGAGATGAAGGATGCTTCAGCTCCTTAAAAGGAGTCTCGATGAAAACTTTGGGAAGGGATTAAATCCTTTATGAACCATCGTGTAGAACCTTCATGAAGAACTCCGTTAACCAAAAGAATAATCACACGAAAGGAAAAGAGAAGTCGAAAACACAAGGTGAGAACTTGCAATGATTAGATGGATCTCCGCGGTGAAATAATTGAAAGAGGTTGGAACTCCGGGAAAGAAAAATGAACACTTGAACCCAAGAATTTAATCATCAAGAACAAACTCCGGAAAAAAAAGATTAACATATGGATGAAACAAGAATAAGAATTACATTATGCTTATCCTTCACCAATTTAAATTGATGACAAACACGGATTTGGCATATTACTAATTCTCATATAAAAGATTAAGATAGATATAGCGCGAACTTGAGAAAGTCTTCGACGAACCACCGGTAGGGTTGAAACAAAGAATAAATTGATATGATAACGAAGGAAGAGAAATCTTGAACGAACCACCGTAAGAAATGAAAATGAGCGGAGAAAAGATAAAGGGACAACGGGAAAATTAGCAAATGGACGAAGAAGCTTGAGAGAATTTAGATGGAATTTAATATAATAGATCATGGACCGATTAGAGATCACTTGAACGCTGCACCGGTATGATTTAGAGTATGAGAGCTGAAAGCTGGAATGAATAAGTGTTCTTAAATGATGGGCTCCGGATGAACAAACTGAAAAAGGCTCCTGAATTGCTCCGGATGGATAAAAAGAATTCTCACAATCAAACAATTATGAGAGGATGACCTCGAATTAGAGCCACGATTCTCTGAGAGAATGGATAAGATATGGAGGTAAAACTCTTCTTCGGTCTTCAAATGATGAGAATGGCAACAAGAAGCACCACCAAGAATTATTGAGGCACACATGAATGAAGAATGGAAAAGTTGAGCCAACGATGAAAAGAATTAGAAAGATCTTGGAGAAGGGCATTTGACTGATGGCAATTCATTCTTACGTCAAACTTCGAAAAGAATTTTAAGAATATCTCCGGGAGAATTAGAAGAGTCAGTTAAGATCCTGGGAAAAGACCTGTGGGTTAGGGCCCACTCAAAAGAAACACCGTTGAAATGATTTAAAAGAGAGGTTGCACTAGTTGAATTAAATGGCTTGAATGAGGGAACATCCTCGAAAGAACTTGAACGAAAGTAGAGTGGAAACACGAATCTTCGAGATATCTTGAGCACTCCAGAACAATAAATAGCGAGAAGTGGAATGATAATGAGGTGCACCGGCAAGAGAAAGCATTGAGACGAGGAAAAAGGTATGATCAACAAAACTTGACTTGAAACCACCGGAGAAGAAAAAGAATGAAAAGTGACGAACTAGTAGAACATCTTCATGGAAACCACCGGGTAAGAACATTGACGGAAAAGAATGGAGAGGCTTCCATCAATAAAATGGATACTTGAATAAGAATCTGGGTCCTTGGAGAAAAACAAAGGGAGGGAGGGTGGGAAAAACAAAGACAATTTGGAATGGATGGAACGAACACCGTAGAGAAGAACTGATACTTGATCTTGCGGATGTTGAAATGATCGGACCCACTTGAAGAGAAACACGCCGGTGAGAAGAAATTGAAATGACAAACTCGATCATCGAGGAGGATTAGTATTCACATAGGAATATGAGAACACCACTTAGGGAAGGTATGGAATCAACATTTGACTTTGAAGCAACTCGAATACCACAACTCAAAACAAAAACAAAGGATTGGCTTGCAAAATAAGCCAGAACAAACATATGATAGAGATTTCGTCTGAAGTTTTCGTGGTGGGGCCTACACGGGCTCGATCATACAGCACCATCATGTACAAGGCAGTGTACATGACATACGAAGCGTCCCCGAGTCAGCATAGCCAAGGACTCTTTAAGACACAACGAGACCACTGTAAAATCGACCGTGAATAGGCGGACCACTAGACGTCGAACCCCAATTTCATATCATACATCTGTCGGAAAGATATCCTAAGAGCTACTTGAATTCCCACCTATGAAACTCCCAAAATTTTCCGGTTATGCAATCAGGTGTTGGGGATACAGGGGAAGCATAATATCTCACCCAAACTAGCAAATCCTACATCCAGTTGTATCCATCCTTCAACACATAACCAAGAAACCTTCGGAAATCATCTACCTCAACCTTCGAAAAGCATCAGTTATACAAGTTATGGCGATACTCCCGAACTCCCGCCCCAGTACTGGGTGGCGTCGAGGTTATCTCACCAACGAACTGCATAAAAGAGACTTTCGATGTCGGCGTACTAAACTCAGGTATTCCAGAACTGCAACGATAAAATTATGATGACAACACCTCAGAGCTCAACTCCCCGGGACACTTCCACTAAACCCCTGACAGGAGGCACCAAGACAATGTTCTCGTCATAAAACCATCGGAACGATTCCAAGATACCCGTGTGATCCTAATTTTTTTTAGTGAAATTTGAGAAGAGAATAGTCAAAACTCTACGACAGAATGCCTTATCGAAGCGATGAAGAGACTAGGAAGTAAAAAGAATTCCTAAATTCTCCGATATATAATTCCTAAATGACTCAAAACATTTTTCTAGACTCCAACTCGGCTGCTAAGAATGATCAAACAGTGGGGGCTCCTAAGGTCGGGGAAGGCTCTGATACCAACTTGTAACGCCCTCGATGCGGCTATATCTCCCACGTGTCGAAGCACGACTTAGAGGCATAACCGCATTGAAAGCAATGTCGCAAGTGAGATAATCTTCACACAACCTATGTAATACAATAGGGAAAAAAGATACATAGTTGGCTTACAATCGCCATTTCACACAATTACATGAATAAAGCATTACAACATCCAAATACAATCAGGGCCTGACTACGAAGCCAAAATAAAAGAAGAACCCCAAATGCGACAAAGGTCCCCGATCGACCCCAACTGGGCTCCACTACTGATCCACTAACACGGAAACAACACAAATGACAAGATCTTCATCGAGCTCCTCCTGAGCTGGGTTGCGTCATCTGCACGGACTCATCGGCACCTGCAAACTGGTTTTGGAAGTATCTGTGAGCCATGGGGACTCCGCAATCTCGCACCCTCGCAATCAAGACTATTTAAGCTTATGGGTAAGGTAAAAGTATGAGGTGGAGCTGCAGCAAGCGACTAGCATATATGGTGGCTAGCATACGCAAATGAGAGTGAGAAGAGAAGGCAAAGCACGATCGATAAAAGTATGATCAAGAAGTGATCCTGGACTACCTATGTCAAGCATAACTCCAACAACCATGTTCACTTCCCGGGCTCCGCCGGAAAGAGACCATCACGGTTACACACGCGGTTGATTCATTTTAATTAAGGTCAACTTCAGGTTTTCTACAACCGGACATTAACAAATTCCCATCTGCCCATAACCGTGGGCACGACTTTCGAAAGTTCAAATCCCTGCAGGGTGTCCCAACTTAGCCCATAACAAGCTCACGGTCAACGAAGGAATAGACCTCCACCCGAGACATTCCGATCAGACTCGGTATCCCAGTACAACAAGACATTTCGACACGGTAAAACTAAACCAGCAACACCGCCCGAATGTGCCGACAAATCCCGATAGGAGCTGCACATATCTCTTTCTCAGGGCACACTCTGATGAGACATCCTACGAGTAAAACCAACCCTCAAGTTGCCCCGAGGTGGCCCCGCAGTCTACTCGGTCGGACCAACACTCAGAGAAGCACTGGCCCGGGGGGGGGGGGGGGTTAAAATAAAGATGACCCTTGAGCCGGCCGACTCAAGGGAAAGAAAGGCTAGGTGGCGAATGGTAAAACCAATGTTGGGCATTGCTGGAGAAGCTTTACTTAAGGCGAACTGTCAAGGGGTTCCCATTATAGCCCAACCGCGTAAGGGACGCAAAATTCGGGAACATAACACCGATATGACGGAAACTAGGGCGGCAAGAGTGGAACAAAACACCAGGCATAAGGCCGAGCCTTCCACCCTTTACCAAGTATATAGATGCATTAATTAAATAAGATATATAGTGATATCCCAACAAGTAAACATGTCCCAACAAGGAACGATCTCCATGTTCCAACAAGGAACAAATTTCAATCTTCACCTGCAACTAACAACGCTATAAGAGGGGCTGAGCAAAGCGGTAACATAGCCAAACAACGGTTTGCTAGGACAAGGTGGGTTAGAGGCTTGGTTCAACAATATGGGAGGCATGATAAGCAAGTGGTAGGTATCGTAGCATAGGCCAGCAAAAGAGCGAGCATCTAGTAAAGCAAAGATAGTAGTGATTTCGAGGGTATGATCATCTTGCCTGAAATCCCGCAAGGAAGAAGAACGAGTCCATGAAGAAGACAAACGGACGTAGTCAAACGGGTCCTCACAAGCTCGACGTAATCGGATCCAACCCGAAGAAGAAATCACCGGAAAAGAAGCACACAACATAGTAAACAAACCACACATGAACATGGTATGATATGCGGGATGTGGAATGCGATGCATATGCATGATTGGACAAGGAATGCATGAACCTGGCCTCAACTTGGAAAACCAAGTGTGCCACTAGAAATATGAGATGAAATCGCTTGAAAACGATATAAAGATCGCCAGAATCGGAGTTACGGTTTGGAAATGGCAAGCGATTCAAATATGACACCGGTCTGCGATTTACAGCAAGTAGGCATCTAAATGCAATGAGATGAACATGTTACATCACTCAAACATGGCATCAAAATACATGGCAGGGAAGCATTCAAGATGCTTAACAAAAGTCTAGCACTGAGCTACGTCCAATTCATCCATTAAGAGGTTCAAACAAGCATGGCAAAAACGCAAATGGTAAAACAGATCTCAGATATAGTGAAATTAACACTTGTCTGGAATTTCAGATCATGAAGCCCTCTTCGGAGCAACAAAACGACATGCTACAGGACCTGAACATGACAAAGAAAGACATGGCATGGAGCTACTCAACAAGCTTAACAAAAGTCCCTTAGTGATCTTGAGCCAAAAGGGATCACAAAATATACTAACAAGCACACGAACATAGCTAAAAACATAATCAGTTTTCAGACTTAGTGAAAACTGGGACGTGCTGAAAACATAACTCACGAAGGCATGTAAACGAGCTCGATGCACTCGCTACGTTGCAAGTCATGGCAAGGCAATCATACATACATTAAGAAGGCACAAAATTCTAGCTAGACATGGCAAGAACATGGCATAGCATGCACGGATCAACTACAATAACTCCGGCAAAATCGCAAACAAGTTGACGATCTGCCCAGATTCACAACAAAGCAAAAGTAGAGCTCGATTGGCTCAAGCTAGGGTGCTCCATATATGCAAGTAAAGACATGGATGGATAGAGCACTACAATATTAACAAAACTCCTATACTTATCATCCTCAAAAGAGGTACGGATCACTAGGAAACAACAAGAACATATGGCATCGTGAACTAAACAACCCCAGGACTTAGTGAAATTACTAAGTCACTGAAAATAGATTTACCGGGTGCCTCACTTTGCAAGCTTGTACAAGTCACCACACACATCCTAAAAATGCATGGGTTGCACCTCTGGAAAGATAACAAGATGCTTAACAAAACATATGAAGGACTCACACGCGTATCATGCACACAACAATCATGGCAAAAATGACAAAAGTCTAAGATGAACTAGTAGATCTGACAATTAACTAACGAAGCCTCCTTCTAACAGCATTTCGGGCATCAAGATGAACTCAAATAAAAATGATGCAATGGAATGAAATGATGTACTCGTCGAGACGAACATTTTGATATGCTATATGTCCAAAACGGAGCTACGGATGCGGAGATATCACCAGTCAAAGTATGCACAAAAATTAGGGTTCGAGGGAAAAGTCAACCCTTCGATTTTCAGATCTGGATCTGGTGCGTTTCCCGAGACGGTCGCCGGAGTTCACTGTTCACGCCGGAGTTTTCACCGGAGTTCGTCGGAGAGGGAGAAGGTGGCCGGGGGCGACCGGATCCGTACGGGAGGAGGCGGAGGAGCTGGCCAGCTCGGGGCGGCGCGCTGCCCCACGGCGGCGGCGGGGACCCGCTGGCGAGGCGGCGGCGGCTGACGGCGGACGGGGTGGCGGAGGCCGGCGCACGCGGCGGGCGAGGCGAATGGCGGCAGCGCGTGGGGCGGCCCGGTGAGGCACGGGAGAGGGCCCGCCTCGGGCCTGGGCGGGCCGCGGCGGTGGCGGTGGCCGGGTGCCACGTGTCGGGGCGTGGGAGGCTGGAGGCGGCGAGGCGGACACGTCCGTCGGCAGGGAAAAATGTCCGGCGGGCGCGATGATGAGATCTAGGGTTTCGGGGAGGAAGGAGAAGAAGAAAACGGAGGGGGTGTTTAAATAGGCATAGGGGGAGCTAGGAGAGTCCAAATGAGGTGCGATTTTCGGCCACGCGATCGTGATCGAACGCTCTAGGTGATGGAGCAGAGTTTGGTGGGTTTTGGGCCAAATTGGAGTAGTGTTGGGCTGCAACACACACGATGCCTTTTCGGTCCCTCGGTTAACCGTTGGAGTATCAAACGAAGTCCAAATGATACGAAACTTGACAGGCGGTCTACCGGTAGTAAACCAAGGCCGCATGGCAAGTCTCGGTCCAATCCGGAAATGTTTAATCCCCACACATGAAAGAAAGGTAGAAATGTTCACCGGAGGAGAACGAAGCGCTGGATTGCAAAACGGACAACGGGGAAAATGCTCGGATGCATGAGATGAACACGTATGCAAATGAAATGCACATGATGACATGATATGCAATGCATGACACACAAGCAATGACAAGGCAACATCAACGAATAACTGGACGACACCTGGCACATCGGTCTCGGGGCGTTACAGGTGGATAGCGTGAACGGCCCGGTTTACAACCCGGCACACTGTGTCTGGACGGGGCAAGACCAGGCGAACCTCTCCTCGATCCAGGGTTCGCTCACTCCGGCTATTGCTGGGCTCGTCGTCTTCGCGAAGACTTCCCATGAGGCTTGGACCATCCTTGAGCGCTCTTTTGCGTCTCAGTCGCAAGCCCAGGTCAGTGCCCTCCGTCGCGAGCTTGGTGCCTGTGAGAAGCTTGATTCCACGGCAACGGAGTTCTACAACAAGGTCAAGGCTCTTGCTAACACATTAGCATCCATTGGATAGTCGCTTACTGATTCTGAGTTCAACTCCTTCATTGTCAACGGCCTCGATGAAGAGTATGATGGCTTAGTTGGGATCATTAATGAGCGCGGCAACATGACCCCCTGATGGCGCATGAGCTCTACTCTTGGCTCCTTCTTACTGAGCAGCGCATTGAGGCGCGTCGCGCCAATCGCAGTTGCGGCTCCTCCTCCGCCAATACGGCCTACCGAGGTGGTCGCCCCTCCAGCGGCGCTCAGTCATCCGCCCCGGGCAAGGGGCCCGCGCCGCTCCCTCCGGCCTCGTCCGCCCCCACTCTGACGCTACCAGGTGATGGGGGTCGGCGGGTCTGCCAGCTCTGTGGTCTTGACGGACATTGGGCCTCCAAGTGCCATCGTCGCTTTCAGAAGAGTTTCCTCAGTCTCGGCAATGACGGCAAGGATACGTGCAGCACTGCGTGTCAGGTGGCTATGGCCGATCGCCCGGCACCGCAGAAGCCTCAGGGCCATACTCAGTCCTACTCCGTTGATCCGCACTGGTACATGGATTCTGGTGCGACGGAGCATCTGACGAATGAGATGGGGAAGCTTCATCCTCGCGAGCCCTATCATGGTTCCGATAAGATCCACACCGCCAACGGAGCAGGTATGCACATCTCCCATATTGGTCAAGCATCCCTTCTCACTAGTCATGCCACTAGGAGGCTTCAGCTTCGTGATGTTCTTAGAGTACCATCTGTGACGCGTAATCTCCTTTCCGTTCCTAAACTCACTTATGACAATAATGTGTTCTGTGAATTTCACCCGTTTGATCTTTTTATTAAGGATCGGGACACGAGGGTCGTTCTGCTTAGTGGGCGGCTCTACCAGGGCCTCTACCGTCTGGAGCATCCTGGAGTCTCTCGGGTTTTTAGTGGAGTTCGCGTCTCGTCGTCACAGTGGCATGCTCGCCTTGGTCATCCTGCCACACCTATCGTTCGTCATGTTTTGCGTCGTCATGAGCTTCCTAGTGTCTCTAGCAATAATGATGTAGCCGTGTGTGATGCTTGTCAGTAGGTGAAGAGTCATCAACTTCCTTTTTCGGAGTCTAGCCGTGAGGTGAAACATCCTTTAGAACATGTTTTTTCGGATGTATGGGGCCCTGCCCAAACTTCTGTCAGTGGTCATAACTATTATATTAGTTTTGTGGATGCTTACAGTCGTTTTACTTGGCTCTATCATATTAAGCGTAAATCTGATGTGTTTGATATTGTCGTTCAGTTTCAAAAACATGTTGAACGTCTTCTCAAGCATAAAATTGTTCATGTTCAGTCGGACTGGGGTGGCAAGTATCGCAACCTCAACTCCTTCTTTCAGTCGCTTGGGATTGCTCATCGTTTAGCATGTCCACATACTCATCAGCAGAATGGTTCCGTCGAACGTAAGCATCGTCATATTGTTGAGACCGGTCTCACTCTTTTGGCCCATGCATCGGTTCCTTTCCGGTTTTGGAGTGATGCTTTTACCACTGCTTGTTTTCTTATCAACCGTACTCCCACATGTGTTCTCAACATGAAGACTCCCCTTGAACTTCTCCTTAATGAACAACCTGATTATACTTTCTTTAAAGTCTTTGGGTGTGCTTGCTGGCCGCATCTTCGACCCTATAATAAACGCAAGCTGGAATTTAGGTCCAAAAAGTGTGTCTTTCTTGGCTATAGTTCCCTTCATAAAGGTTATAAATGTCTTCATGTTCCCACTAATCGTGTCTACATTTCTAGGGATGTAGTGTTTGATGAGCGTGTCTTTCCGTTTGCCAATCTACCTGTGTCCACAGATGCTCCTCCGTCCATGCATCCATCCTCTCTTGCCTGTGACCAATTTGATGATGTTGCATACTCCCCTGTGTTATTGCCTAACCATCATGCAGGAACCGGACGTGGGGCTCGTTTGCAGCTTTTGGAGGACTCCCCATCATCATTGCCGCCGCCCTCTGCTGTGCACGTCGATCACACCGCGATGTTGCATGGGCTTGATCCGTGTGCCCATGCACGCTCGGTGGATGCACCTGAGGCACCGGCCTCGGTCTCTGATTGGCCTGGGACACCTGCGTCTCCTGCGGCTCGGCCCGCTACGCCGGCCTCGCCGGCGTCTCCCGCGGATCGGCCCGCTACGCCGGCCTCGCCCGCGTCTCCCGCGGATCAGCCCGCTACGCCGGCCTCGCCCGCGTCTCCAGCGGATCAGCCCGCTACGCCGGCCTCGTCTGCAGCTTGGCCCACTACGTCGGCGTCGCCTGTGGCTCGGTCCGCTCCACCGGCCTCGCCCGTGACTCTGTTGAATAGCCCACTGGCGGGTTCTGGATCCACCGAGCCGGCTGCCACGACGGAGGACCTGGTTCCATCGTCTGGCTCTTCGTCGCCCAGCCCCTCGCCGGCTGCTTCCTCGACCTCGACGGCTCCTGTGTTACGTCCACATACACGCAGTCGCAGTGGTGTTTTTTGACCAAAGGAACGTACGGATGGTATTGTTGCTTGGTTGGCAGCATGTCTGGCTGCTGCTGTTGCGGATCCGTCTTCTGAGCCCCGCTCGTATCAGGCCGCCATGTGTGTTCCTCATTGGCGAGAGGCTATGGAGAAGGAGTATCATGCTCTTCTTCGTAACGAGACATGGACTCTTGTTCCTCCCCCACCACGGGTTAATGTTATTAACTGCAAGTTGGTGTTCAAAGTGAAGAAGCACTCGGATGGATCTATTGAGCGTTATAAAGCGCGCCTTGTTGCCAGAGGATTTCGGCAGCGCTATGGTCTTGATTACAAGGACACCTTCAATCCCATTGTCAAGCCTACCACCATTCGGCTTCTTCTTTCTCTTGCTGTCACTCGCGGTTGGTCTCTTCGTCAACTTGATGTGCAGAATGCCTTTCTTCATGGTTTCTTGGAGGAAGAGGTTTATATGCGACAACCGCCTGGTTTCTCTGATCCTGATCGTCCTGATCACATCTGCTGTCTCACCAAAGCGCTCTATGGTCTGAAGCAAGCTCCTCGTGCCTGGCATGCTCGTCTTGCCTCAGCTCTTCGTGCTCATGGGTTTGTGCCATCCACTGCTGACTCCTCTTTATTTCTTCTCCAGAAGCCAGAAGTCACTATGTATATTTTGGTCTATGTGGATGATATTATTCTTGTCAGTTCCTCTCGTTATGCTGCTGATGCTCTTGTTCGCTCTCTTGGTGCTGCTTTTGCTGTCAAAGATCTTGGGAAGCTTCACTACTTTTTTGGGGTTGAGGTTACCTCTCGTGCTGATGGTCTTGTTATGACACAAAAGAAGTACTCCTTGGATTTATTGCAGCGAGCTGGGATGCTTAAGTGCAAACCGACTACCACACCCATCTCATCTACCGAGAAGCTCACTGCTGTTCATGGTGCGCTTCTGTCTTCTGCGGATGCCACAGAGTACAGGAGTATTGTTGGTGGGCTTCAGTACTTGACGATTACGAGACCAGATATTTCTTATGCTGTCAACAGGGTTTGTCAGTATCTTCAGGCTCCTCGCGACACTCATTGGGCGGCTGTTAAGCGCATCCTGCATTATGTCCAATTCACAGTGTCTTTTGGGATGCATGTTCGACCGACTTTCTCTCAGGTTCTTTCGGCCTACTCTAATGCGGACTGGGCTGGCAGCCCGGATGACAGGCGATCCACGGGGGGCTATGCTGTGTTCTTTGGCTCTAACTTGATCGCCTGGAGTGCTCGGAAATAGGCTACTGTATCACGTAGTAGGACTGAAGCTGAGTATAAGGCTGTGGCTAATGCTACTGCAGAGATTATTTGGGTGCAATCTTTGCTTCAGGAGTTGGGTATGTCTCAACCGCAGCCTCCTATCCTTTGGTGTGACAACATCGGTGCTACATACCTTTCTGCAAATCCGGTATTTCATGCCCAAACGAAACACATTGAAGTGGATTATCACTTTGTACGGGAACGTGTGTCACAGAAGCAACTTCAGATCAAGTTCATCTCTTCCAAAGATCAACTTGCAGACATCTTCACTAAGCCTTTTCCTTCACCACAGTTCGAGGCTTGTAGGCGCAATCTTACCCTTCTCAGTTCTTTAGAAAGTGGCTAAGATTGAGGGAGGGTGTTAGACTATGTATAGCTTCTGTATTTGTGTACGTATATTGTACCTATTGTAACACACCCATTATATATATGAGATAAGCCACCCCTAGAGGGTTAAGCTGGTTCCCCCCAAATCATTGTCTTACATGTTGCCTGTAAAAGAGTCCGGATTTTTTATCACTGGTTGCACCAGTTGGTCCTGTAAGCAATGCGCACCATGATCTTCACCGGGGTTCTCTCCTAACATGGTTCTTTGTATGATTGCATTTGCTATTGCATACACCTGAAAGGGTCTGCAATATTTTGTAGCAAAGAGAACATCGTTTCGAGACTTCCAAAGGCACCTTTCGAGACTTCCAAAGGCACCACAGAAAAGTATATAAGTTAGAAAGATTAATATCTGGATGACCTAAGTTAAGAAAAGTTTGGATCATGTCAGGAATAGAATGATTAGGTATAGTGAGGATTTCTATTTTAATAAACCATGGTGAGCAAAACCAGGCTGTTTTTGTTGGGGAACGTAGTAATTTCAAAATTTTCCTACGCACACGCAAGATCATGGTGATGCATAGCAACAAGAGGGGAGAGTGTTGTCTACGTACCAACGCAGACCGACTACGGAAGCGATCACACAACGTAGAGGAAGTAGTCGTACGTCTTCCCGATCCGACCGATCCAAGCACCGTTACTCCGGCACCTCCGAGTTCTTAGCACACGTTCAGCTCGATGACGATCCTCGGGCTCCGATCCAGTAAAGCGTCGAGGAAGAGTTCCGTCAGCACGACGGCGTGGTGACGATCTTGATGTACTACCGACGCAGGGCTTCGCCTAAGCACTACAACGGTATGATCGAGGTGGAATTTGGTGGCAGGGGGCACCGCACACGGCTAAGGAACGATCAACAATGATCAATTGTGTGTCTATGGGGTGCCCCCTGCCCCCGTATATAAAGGAGCAGGGGGAGGGGTTCGGCCGGCTAGGGAGAGGGGTGCAGGAGGAGTCCTACTCCTATCGGGAGTAGGACTCCCCCCCCCCAATCCTATTCCTAATAGGATTCTTCCAAAGGGAAGAGAGAAAGAGGGGGCCGGCCCCTTCTCCTAGTCCTAATAGGACTAGGGAAGGGTGGAAGGCGCGCAACCCTTGTAGGCAGCCCCTTTCACTTTTCCACTAAGGCCCAATAGGCCCATTTGCCTCCCGGGGGGGTTCCGGTAACCCTCCCGGTATTCCGGTAAAATCCCGATTTCATCCGGAACACTTCCGATGTCGAAACATAGGCTTCTAATATATCAATCTTTATGTCTCGACCATTTCGAGACTCCTCGTCATGTCCGTGATCACATCTGGGACTCCAAACAACCTTCAGTACATCAAAATGCATAAACTCATAATAATTGTCATCGTAACGTTAAGCGTGCGGACCCTACGGTTCGAGAACAATGTAGACATGACCGAGACATGTCTCCGGTCAATAACCAATAGCGGGACCTGGATGCCCATATTGGCTCCTACATATTCTACGAAGATCTTTATTGGTCAGACCGCATAACAACATACGTTGTTCCCTTTGTCATCGGTATGTTACTTGCCTGAGATTCGATCGTCGGTATCCAATACCTAGTTCAATCTCGTTACTGGCAAGTCTCTTTACTCGTTTCGTAATACATCATCTCATAACTAACATCTTAGTTATTATGCTTGCAAGGCTTATGTGATGTGTATTACCGAGAGGGCCCAGAGATACCTCTCCGACAATCGGAGTGACAAACCCTAATCTCGAAATACGCCAACCCAACATCTACCATTAGAGACACCTGTAGTACTCCTTTATAATCACCCAGTTACGTTGTGACGTTTGGTAGTACCCAAAGTGTTCCTCCGGTAAACGGGAGTTGCATAATCTCATAGTTATAGGAACATGTATAAGTCATGAAGAAAGCAATAGCAACATACTAAACGATCGGGTGCTAAGCTAATGGAATGGGTCATATCAATCAGATCATTCAACTAATGATGTGACCTCGTTAATCAAATAACAACTCTTTGTTCATGGTTAGGAAACATAACCATCTTTGATTAACGAGCTAGTCAAGTAGAGGCATACTAGTGACACTCTGTTTGTCTATGTATTCACACATGTATTATGTTTCCGGTTAATACAATTCTAGCATGAATAATAAACATTTATCATGATATAAGGAAATAAATAATAACTTTATTATTGCCTCTAGGGCATATTTCCTTCAGTCTCCCACTTGCACTAGAGTCAATAATCTAGATTACACAGTAATGATTCTAACACCCATGGAGCCTTGGTGCTGATCATGTTTTGCTCGTGGAAGAGGCTTAGTCAACGGGTCTGCAACATTCAGATCCGTATGTATCTTGCAAATCTCTGTGTCTCCCACCTGGACTAAATCCCGGATGGAGTTGAAGCGTCTCTTGATGTGTTTGGTCCTTTTGTGAAATCTAGATTCCTTTGCCAAAGCAATTGCACCAGTATTGTCAGAAAAGATTTTCATTGGACCCGATGCACTAGGTATGACACCTAGACCGGATATGAACTCCTTCATCCAGACTCCTTCGTTCGCTGCTTCCGAAGCAGCTATGTACTCCGCTTCACATGTAGATCCCGCTACGACGCTTTGTTTAGAACTGCACCAACTGACAGCTCCACCGTTTAAAGTAAACACGTATCCGGTTTGCGATTTAGAATCGTCCGGATCAGTGTCAAAGCTTGCATCAACGTAACCTCTTATGGTGAGCTCTTTGTCACCTCCATATGCGAGAAACATATCCTTAGTCCTCTTCAGGTATTTCAGGATGTTCTTGACCGCTGTCTAGTGATCCACTCCTGGATTACTTTGGTACCTCCCTGCTAAACTTATAGCAAGGCACACATCAGGTCTGGTACACAGCATTGCATACATGATAGAGCCTATGGCTGAAGCATAGGGAACATCTTTCATTTTCTCTCTATCTTCTGCAGTGGTCGGGCATTGAGTCTGACTCAACTTCACACCATGTAACACAGGCAAGAACCCTTTCTTTGCTTGATCCATTTTGAACTTCTTCAAAATCTTGTCAAGGTATGTGCTTTGTGAAAGTCCAATTAAGCGTCTTGATCTATCTCTATAGATCTTTATGCCTAATATGTAAGCAGCTTCCCCGAGGTCTTTCATCGAAAAACTTTTATTCAAGTATCCCTTTATGCTATCCAGAAATTCTATATCATTTCCAATCAGCAATATGTCATCCACATATAATATCAGAAATGCTACAGAGCTCCCACTCACTTTCTTGTAAATACAGGCTTCTCCAAAAGTCTGTATAAAGCCAAATGCTTTGATCACACTATCAAAGCGTTTATTCCAACTCCGAGATGCTTGCACCAGTCCATAAATGGATCGCTGGAGTTTGCACACTTTGTTAGCTCCCTTTGGATCGACAAAACCTTCTGGTTGCATCATATACAACTCTTCTTCCAGAAATCCATTCAGGAATGCAGTTTTGACATCCATCTACCATATTTCATAATCATAAAATGCGGCAATTGCTAACATGATTCTGACGGATTTAAGCATCACTACGGGTGAGAAGGTCTCATCGTAGTCAACCCCTTGAACTTGTCGAAAACCTTCTGCGACAAGTCGAGCTTTATAGACAGTAATATTACCGTCAGCGTCAGTCTTTTTCTTGAAGATCCATTTATTCTCAATTGCTTGCCGATCATCGGGCAAGTCAACCAAAGTCCATACTTTGTTCTCATACATGGATCCCATCTCAGATTTCATGGCCTCAAGCCACTTTGCGGAATCTGGGCTCACCATCGCTTCTTCATAGTTCGTAGGTTCATCATGATCTAGTAGCATGACTTCCAGAACTGGATTACCGTACCACTCTGGTGCGGATCTCACTCTGGTTGATCTACGTGGTTCAGTAGTATCTTGTCCTGAAGCTTCATGATCATCATCATTAGCTTCCTCACTAATTGGTATAGGTGTCGCAGAAACAGTTTTCTGTGATGTACTATTTTACAATAAGGGAGCAGGTACAGTTACCTCGTCAAGTTCTACTTTCCTCCCACTCACTTCTTTCGAGAGAAACTCCTTCTCTAGAAATGATCCATTCTTAGCAACGAATGTCTTGCCTTCGGATCTGTGATAGAAGGTATACCCGACAGTTTCCTTTGGGTATCCTATGAAGACACATTTCTCCGCTTTGGGTTCGAGCTTATCAGGTTGAAGCTTTTTCACATAAGCATCGCAGCCCCAAACTTTAAGAAACGACAACTTTGGTTTCTTGCCAAACCATAGTTCATAAGGCGTCGTCTCAACGGATTTTGATGGTGCCCTATTTAACGTGAATGCGGCCGTCTCTAAAGCATAACCCCAAAACAATAGCGGTAAATCAGTAAGAGACATCATAGATCGCACCATATCTAGTAAAGTACGATTACGACGTTCGGACACACCATTACATTGTGGTGTTCCGGGTGGCGTGAGTTGCGAAACTATTCCACAATTTTTCAAATGTACACCAAACTCGTAACTCAAATATTCTCCTCCACGATCAGATCGTAGAAACTTTATTTTCTTGTTACGATGATTTTCAACTTCACTCTGAAATTCCTTGAACTTTTCAAATGTTTCAGACTTATGTTTCATTAAGTAGATATACCCATATCTGCTTAAATCATCTGTGAAGGTGAGAAAATAACGATATCCGCCACGAGCCTCAATATTCATCGGACCACATACATCGGTATGTATGATTTCCAATAAATCTGTTGCTCTCTCCATAGTACCGGAGAACGGTGTTTTAGTCATCTTGCCTATGAGGCACGGTTCGCAAGTACCAAGTGATTCATAATCAAGTGGTTCCAAAAGCCCATCAGTATGGAGTTTCTTCATGCGCTTTACACCGATATGACCTAAACGGCAGTGCCACAAATAAGTTGCACTATCATTATCAACTCTGCATCTTTTGGCTTCTACATTATGAATATGTGTATCACTACTATCGAGATTCAACAAGAATAGACCACTCTTCAAAGGTGCATGACCATAAAAGATATTACTCATATAAATAGAACAACCATTATTCTCTGATTTAAATGAATAACCGTCTCGCATTAAACAAGATCCAGATATAATGTTCATGCTCAACATAAAACTTGTTGAGATGAGTTCTTACTTAAGCGCGTAGCAGCCACGTAAAACTTGCAACAACAAAGTAGAGGATGTCTAACTTGTTTTTGCAGGGCATGTTGTGATGTGATATGGTCAAGGCATGATGCTGATTTTATTGTATGAGATGATCATGTTTTGTAACCAAGTTATCGGCAACTGGCAGGAGCCATATGGTTGTCGCTTTATTGTATGCAATGCAATCGCGATGTAATGCTTTACTTTATTACTAAGCGGTAGTGATAGTCATAGAAGCATAAGATTGGCGAGACGACAACGATGCTACGATGGAGATCAAGGTATCGCGCCGGTGACGATGGTGATCATGACGGTGCTTCGGAGATGGAGATCACAAGCACAAGATGATGATGGCCATATCATATCACTTATATTGATTGCATGTGATGTTTATCCTTTTATGCATCTTATCTTGCTTTGATTGACGGTAGCATTATAAGATGATCTCTCACTAAATTATCAAGAAGTGTTCTCCCTGAGTATGCACCGTTGCCAAAGTTCGTCGTGCCCAGACACCACGTGATGATCGGGTGTGATAAGCTCTACGTCCATCTACAACGGGTGCAAGCCAGTTTTGCACACGCAGAATACTCAGGTTAAACTTGACGAGCCTAGCATATGCAGATATGGCCTCGGAACACAGAGACCGAAAGGTCGAGCATGAATCATATAGTAGATATGATCAACATAATGATGTTCACCATTGAAAACTACTCCATCTCACGTGATGATCGGTTATGGTTTAGTTGACTTGGATCACGTGATCACTTAGAGGATTAGAGGGATGTCTATCTAAGGGGGAGTTCCTAAGTAATTTGATTAACTGAACTTAAACTTATCATGAACTTAGTACCTGATAGTATCTTGCTTGTTTATGTTGATTGTAGATAGATGGCTCATGCTGTTGTTCCGTTGAATTTTAATGCGTTCCTTGAGAAAGCAAAGTTGAAAGATGATGGTAGCAATTACATGGACTGGGTCCGTAACCTGAGGATTATCCTCATTGCTGCACAGAAGAATTACGCCCTGGAAGCACCGCTGGGTGCCAGGCCTGCTGCTGGAGCTACGCCAGATGTTATGAACATCTGGCAGAGCAAAGCTGATGACTACTCGATAGTTCAGTGTGCCATGCTTTATGGCTTAGAATCGGGACTTCAACGACGTTTTGAACGTCATGGAGCATATGAGATGTTCCAGGAGTTGAAGTTAATATTTCAAGCAAATGCCCGAATTGAGAGATATGAAGTCTCCAATAAGTTCTATAGCTGCAAGATGGAGGAGAATAGTTCTGTCAGTGAGCATATACTCAAAATGTCTGGGTATAATAATCACTTGATTCAGATGGGAGTTAATCTTCCAGATGATTGCGTCATTGACAGAATTCTCCAATCACTGCCACCAAGCTACAAGAGCTTCGTGATGAACTATAATATGCAAGGGATGAACAAGACTATTCCCGAGCTCTTCGCAATGCTGAAAGCTGCGGAGGTAGAAATCAAGAAGGAGCATCAAGTGTTGATGGTCAACAAGACCACTAGTTTCAAGAAAAAGGGCAAAGGGAAGAAGAAGGGGACCTTCAAGAAGAACAGCAAGCAAGTTGCTGCTCAGGAGAAGAAACCCAAGTTTGGACCTAAGCCTGAAACTGAGTGCTTCTACTGCAAGCAGACTGGTCACTGGAAGCGGAACTGCCCCAAGTATTTGGCGGATAAGAAGGATGGCAAGGTGAACAAAGGTATATGTGATATACATGTTATTGATGTGTACCTTACTAGAGCTCGCAGTAGCATCTGGGTATTTGATACTGGTTCTGTTGCTAATATTTGCAACTCGAAACAGGGACTACGGATTAAGCGAACACTGGCGAAGGACGAGGTGACGATGCGCGTGGGAAACGGTTCCAAAGTTGATGTGATCGCAGTCGGCACGCTACCTCTACATCTACCTTCGGGATTAATATTAGACCTAAATAATTGTTATTTGGTGCCAGCGTTAAGCATGAACATTATATCTGGATCTTGTTTGATGCGAGAAGGTTATTCATTTAAATCAGAGAATAATGGTTGTTCTATTTATATGAGTAATATCTTTTATGGTCATGCACCTTTGAAGAATGGTCTATTCTTGATGAATCTCGATAATAGTAACACACATATTCATAATGTTGAAGCCAAAAGATGCAGAGTTGATAATGAAAGTGCAACTTATTTGTGGCACTGCCTTTTGGGTCATATCGGTATAAAGCGCATGAAGAAACTCCATACTGATGGACTTTTGGAACCACTTGATTATGAATCACTTGGTACTTGTGAACCGTGCCTTATGGGCAAGATGACTAAAACACCGTTCTCCGGTACTATGGAGAGAGCAACAGATTTGTTGGAGATCATACATACCAATGTATGTGGTCCGATGAATATTGAGGCTCGTGGCGGATATCGTTATTTTCTCACCTTCACAGATGATTTAAGCAGATATGGGTATATCTACTTAATGAAACACAAGTCTGAAACATTTGAAAAGTTCAAAGAATTTCAGAGTGAAGTTGAAAATCATTGTAACAAGAAAATAAAGTTTCTACGATCTGATCGTGGAGGAGAATATTTGAGTTACGAGTTTGGTGTACATTTGAAAAATTTTGGAATAGTTTCGCAACTCACGCCACCCGGAACACCGCAGCGTAATGGTGTGTCCGAACGTCGTAATCGTACTTTACTAGATATGGTGTGATCTATGATGTCTCTTACTGATTTACCGCTATCGTTTTGGGGATACGCTCTAGAGACGGCCGCATTCACGTTAAATAGGGCACCATTAAAATCCGTTGAGACGACGCCTTATGAACTGTGGTTTGGCAAGAAACCAAAGTTGTCGTTTCTTAAAGTTTGGGGCTGCGATGCTTATGTGAAAAAACTTCAACCTGATAAGCTCGAACCCAAATCGGAGAAATGTGTCTTCATAGGATACCCAAAGGAGACTGTTGGGTACACCTTCTATCACAGATCCGAAGGCAAAACATTCGTTGCTAAGAATGGATCCTTTCTAGAGAAGGAGTTTCTCTCGAAAGAAGTGAGTGGGAGGAAAGTAGAACTTGACGAGGTAACTGTACCTGCTCCCTTGTTGGAAAGTAGTACATCACAGAAAACTATTTCTGCGACACCTACACCAATAAGTGAGGAAGTTAATGATCATGATCATGAAACTTCAGAACAAGATGCTACTGAACCTCGTAGATCAACCAGAGTGAGATCCGCACCAGAGTGGTACGGTAATCCAGTTCTGGAAATCATGCTACTAGATCATGATGAACCTACGAACTATGAAGAAGCGATGGTGAGCCCAGATCCGCAAAGTGGCTTGAAGCCATGAAATCTGAGAAGGGATCCATGTATGAGAACAAAGTATGGACTTTGGTTGACTTGCCTGATGATCGGCAAGCAATTGAGAATAAATGGATTTTCAAGAAGAAGACTGACGCTGATGGTAATGTTACTGTCTACAAAGCTCGACTTGTCGCAAAAGGTTTTCGACAAGTTCAAGGAGTTAACTACGATGAGACCTTCTCACCCGTAGCGATGCTTAAGTCTGTCAGAATCATGTTAGCAATTGCCGCATTTTATGATTATGAAATTTGGCAGATGGATGTCAAAACTGCATTCCTGAATGGATTTCTGGAAGAAGAGTTGTATATGATGCAACCGGAAGGTTTTGTCGATCCAAAGGGAGCTAACAAAGTGTGCAAGCTTCAGCGATCCATTTATGGACTGGTGCAAGCCTCTCGGAGTTGGAATAAACGCTTTGATAGTGTGATCAAAGCATTTGGTTTTATACAGACTTTTGGAGAAGCCTGTATTTACAAGAAAGTGAGTGGGAGCTCTGTAGCATTTTTGATATTATATGTGGATGACATATTACTGATTGGAAATGATATAGAATTTCTGGATAGCATAAAGGGATACTTGAATAAGAGTTTTTCAATGAAAGACCTCGGTGAAGCTGCTTACATATTAGGCATAAAGATCTATAGAGATAGATCAAGACGCTTAATTGGACTTTCACAAAGCACATACCTTGACAAGATTTTGAAGAAGTTCAAAATGGATCAAGCAAAGAAAGGGTTCTTGCCTGTGTTACAAGGTGTGAAGTTGAGTCAGACTCAATGCCCGACCACTGCAGAAGATAGAGAGAAAATGAAAGATGTTCCCTATGCTTCAGCCATAGGCTCTATCATGTATGCAATGTTGTGTACCAGACCTGATGTGTGCCTTGCTATAAGTTTAGCAGGGAGGTACCAAAGTAATCCAGGAGTGGATCACTGGACAGCGGTCAAGAACATCCTGAAATACCTGAAAAGGACTAAGGATATGTTTATCGTATATGGAGGTGACAAAGAGCTCACCGTAAGAGTTTACGTTGATGCAAGCTTTGACACTGATCCGGACGATTCTAAATCGCAAACCAGATACGTGTTTACATTAAACGGTGGAGCTGTCAGTTGGTGCAGTTCTAAACAAAGCGTCGTAGCGGGATCTACATGTGAAGCGGAGTACATAGCTACTTCGGAAGCAGCGAACGAAGGAGTCTGGATGAAGGAGTTCATATCCGATCTAGGTGTCATACCTAGTGCATCGGGTCCAATGAAAATCTTTTGTGACAATACTGGTGCAATTGCCTTGGCAAAGGAATCCAGATTTCACAAAAGGACCAAGCACATCAAGAGACGCTTCAATTCCATCCGGGATCTAGTCCAGGTGGGAGACATAGAGATTTGCAAGATACATACGGATCTGAATGTTGCAGACCCCTTGACTAAGCCTCTTCCATGAGCAAAACATGATCAGCACCAAGGCTCCATGGGTGTTAGAATCATTACTGTGTAATCTAGATTATTGACTCTAGTGCAAGTGGGAGACTGAAGGAAATATGCCCTAGAGGCAATAATGAAGTTATTATTTATTTCCTTATATCATGATAAATGTTTATTATTCATGCTAGAATTGTATTACCCGGAAACATAATACATGTGTGAATACATAGACAAACAGAGTGTCACTAGTATGCCTCTACTAGACTAGCTCGTTAATCAAAGATGGTTATGTTTCCTAACCATGAGCAAAGAGTTGTTATTTGATTAACGAGGTCACATCATTAGTTGAATGATCTGATTGACATGACCCATTCCATTAGCTTAGCACCCGATCGTTTAGTATGTTGCTATTGCTTTCTTCATGACTTATACATGTTCCTATAACTATGAGATTATGCAACTCCCGTTTGCCGGAGGAACACTTTGGGTGCTACCAAACGTCACAACGTAACTGGGTGATTATAAAGGAGTACTACAGGTGTCTCCAATGGTAGATGTTGGGTTGGCGTATTTCGAGAATAGGATTTGTCACTCCGATTGTCGGAGAGGTATCTCTGGGCCCTCTTGGTAATGCACATCACTTAAGCCTTGCAAGCATTGCAACTAATGAGTTAGTTGCGGGATGATGTATTACGGAATGAGTAAAGAGACTTGCCGGTAACGAGATTGAACTAGGTATTGGATACCGACGATCGAATCTCGGGCAAGTAACATACCGATGACAAAGGGAACAACGTATGTTGTTATGCGGTCTGACCGATAAAGATCTTCGTAGAATATGTAGGAACCAATATGGGCATCCAGGTCCCGCTATTGGTTATTGACCGGAGATGTGCCTCAGTCATGTCTACATTGTTCTCGAACCGTAGGGTCCGCACGCTTAATGTTACGATGACAGTTATTATGAGTTTATGCATTTTGATGTACCGAAGGTTGTTCGGAGTCCCGGATGTGATCACGGACATGACGAGGAGTCTCGAAATGGTCGAGACATAAAGATTGATATATTGGAAGCCTATGTTTGGACATCGGAAGTGTTCCGGGTGAAATCGGGATTTTACCGGAGTACCGGGAGGTTACCGGAACCCCCCGGGAATCACATGGGCCATAGTGGGCCTTAGTGGAAAGGAGAAGGGAGCAGCCCAAGGTGGCCGCGCGCCTCCCCCCTCCCCTAGTCCTATTAGGACTAGGAGAGGTGGCCGGCCCCCCTCTCTCTCTTTCCCCCTTGATGAATCCTATTCCAACTAGGATTGGGGGGGGGGAGTCCTACTCCCGGTAGGAGTAGGACTCCTCCTGGCGCGCCCCAAGGCTGGCCGCACCTCTCCCCCCTTGCTCCTTTATATACAGGGGCAGGGGGCACCTCTAGATACACAAGTTGATCCTTGAGATCGTTCCTTAGCCGTGTGTGGTGCCCCCTGCCACTATATTCCACCTCGATCATATCGTTGTAGTGCTTAGGTGAAGCCCTGCGTCGGTAGAACATCAAGATCGTCACCACGCCGTCGTGCTGACGGAACTCTTCCCTGACGCTTTGCTGGATTGGAGCCCGGGGATCGTCATCGAGCTGTACGTGTGCTAAGAACTCGGAGGTGCCGGAGTAACGGTGCTTGGATCGGTCGGATCGGGAAGACGTACGACTACTTCCTCTACGTTGTGTGATCGCTTCCGCAGTCGGTCTGCGTTGGTACGTAGACAACACTCTCCCCTCTCATTGCTGTGCATCACCATGATCTTGCGTGTGCGTAGGAATTTTTTTGAAATTACTGTGTTCCCCAACAATCAGGATATACATGGATTCATTATGTGACATTCAGTTAACATGCCTCAGCTTTAGGTGGTCTCTATTATCTCCTATTTTGGGCTGCTTAACAACTTTTAATTTACAACATCTACAACCGGGCACCTCAAAACCGCCTTAAATGCCCGGTCACTAACCGGTCAAAAAATCGACCCCACTCGGAGGCCTCAACCCGGCCTCAAAAGACTGGGCTGTCCGGCGCCCGTCATATCCAGCCATAATGTAGGGTGGATATGGGGCGGCCCGGGCGCCCTCGCCACGTCATCTCGGCCCACCGCGACCTCACAAATATCCCCTCTGGTGAAACCCTAGACCACAATCCGCTCAGTCCACTCCACTCTCTCTGTCCACCCTTCTTCCCAATCCATCGTTTCCTCTCTATTTCTAATCAATGGCGGATGACTACAGCAGCTCCGGCTCGAGCGGCGATGAGAGCAACGTCTATGAGGTCGCTCTCTGCATCGCTTCGCGCCGCTCGAGTCTAGATCAGGGCGACAACTCAGAGAGCGACATGTCGTCCCCTTTTGCCCGGCGTCGTAGTGCGAGCAATGTTGCTGGACCCTCCCGTCCGGTGCCCAGCACTGGTGGGAGCGCCGCCCACTCCGCCCCACTCCAGCTACGCCGTCCCCCCGCCACCACATCCAATCTACCTCCGAAGGGCGTCCACGGGCACTGTTGGGTGCTTGTGCCCTCGCTGGTGCTGGACCGGTTGAGGAAGCCCGATTCGGAGGCGCGAGTCATATGGCGCGAGCGGCGGTGGGCGACACGTCAGCGAGGCGCGGGGCAATTGTGCGTGCACTAGTCTATCCCAACGATGCGCTCATCGTGTCCTCCGGTGCTCCCTCCACAAGGGAAGGGGGCAGGAAATGGTGCTTTCCTTCGCCCTCCCCCGTTTAATCTAGTTTTTTTATTGTATGTTTACGTACTGTCCGAACTAAACTACATATTTTGGTTGTCCACTAATCGTTTATGCTTAAATTATGTCCGATTTAAGTAGATTTGGTGCTAGTTCATTGATCTACATATGTTTATTGTCATACGTGTAGGTGTTCCATGGATATGAGGGACCATATTTGAGATACACGAATACGGACGCACCAAAATGAGGAGTGCCCGGTCAGTGCCCGCGGATGTGTCCGAATGCGTCTGCGGGCATTGGAGGGGTTGGATTTAGTGTCTTTCGCCTGTAGATGCTCCCAGGAATGTAAAAATTAGGACATTTTGAGGTGAATGCACATACATTATAACCAATTACCGAAGTAGAAACAACATTTTTGGTGAATGCACATGCATTATAAACAAGAAACTAGATGCTGCTTCCCACCAGAGCTATATGTCGCCCGTAGCGATTGCTAATGTCTATCGCCTCTAGCGCCAGACCCACTCGCTGCTTGTGGTCTGGCCAAGAAAGGAACGCGTTGAGGAGTGATTTTAGGGAGCAACTAGTTAACAAGCATTCCTTTGGGAGCTTCGCAACGATCAGTGTCATTTGGTGCACTCTCAGCCATTTGTCACGTGTCGCGTTCTGGACGCTCCTTTCGGATTTTTTTTATTTTTCCGCACGCGTTTTCAGCTTTTTAAATGGTTTTTTTCCGGTTTTTTTCGACGTTTTGGTTTTTCCTCGGTCTTTCTTAGCTTTTCGATCAAAAAAATTTCGCGAAAAAACGTGTTTTTTTTTCTTTCGTGAAAGTCACGGTTTTTCTTCCGCGAGAGGCATGGTTGTGCTTTAGCGAGAGTCACGGCCGTGCCTCTCAGAAACGAAAAAACACGTTTTCTGTTTTTTTTTTCTTTCGCGAGAGTCACGGTTTTGCTTTCCCGAGAGGCACGGTTATGCTTTCGTGAGAGTCACGGCCGTGCCTCTCGGAAAGGAAAAAACAAAACGCGTTTTCTGTTTTTTTTTCGTTCGTGAGAGTCACGGTTTTGCTTCCGCGAGAGGCACGGTTGTGCTTACGCGAAAGTCACGGCCGTGCCTTTCGGAAAGGGAAAAACAAAACGCGTTTTCTATTTTTTTCGTTCGTGAGAGTCACGGTTTTGCTTCCGCGAGAGGCACGGTTGTGCTTACGCGAAAGTCACGGCCGTGCCTCTCGAAAAGGGAAAAAATACACGTTTTCTGTTTTTTTTCTTTCGCGAGAGTCACGGTTTAGCTTTCGCGAGAGGCACGGTTGTGCTTTCGCGAGAGTCACGGCCGTGCCTCTCGGAAACGGAAAAAAACGCGTTTTCTGTTTTTCTCCTTACACGAGAGTTACGGTTTTGCTTCAACGAGAGGCACGGTTGTGATTTTGCGAGAGGCACGGACGTGTCTCTTTCGGAAAGGAAAAAAACCATGCTCCTGGTTCGGTTTTTTCGCCCGGTTTTTTCGTCCGGTTTTTCGTGAAAAAAGTTCGTCAAAATCTATCAACATGGGATCTAGTTTTGAAGATCTCGACGCGAGGAATCCAATGGAGAAAACGGTTCGAGATTTAGACGCACGGTTTAAGAGATAAAACGTTTTGAATAAACGGATCTATGAAAAAAGAGAAAACTCCCAGGTTGCGACAAGTGGCGCGCTGCATGTGCGCCACTTGTCGCGACCTGGGAAAGTGGAGTATTCTTTGCAAGGAGTACTCCTTAATTAGTGATTTCGGCGATTTTGCATCGGGTTTTTCTGCGGTCTTCCTCCATTTCTTCTATTTTCGTTTTTTCTTCGATTTTCTTTGTTTATTTCTCAGTTTTATTCGGTTTTCTTTATTTTATTGGTTTTCAATTTTCTTCTTCTTATTTTTTCATTTTCTAATCCATTTCTATATTTTTCATATGGATTGTACATTTTTCGTACATGACAGGAACATTTTTTTTACACATTTAACCAAATACATGATTAATATTTTTTTGAACATTTTTCTGAATATGTGTTAAACATATTTTCATATACACGTTGGAATATGTTTGTGTACTATGCAATTTTTTTTCATCGAATAATTTTTTTCTAAAGATGTCGCAAACATTTGTTTGGCATGCGCGAACATGTTCCTAAATGTAGCATACATTTATTTGAATGGTACATTTTTTAATTACACGAACATCTTTTTTACATTGTATGACATTTTCTTTTCAAATGCCACATACATATTTTTGAAATTAGTGAATATTTTTGAAATTAGTGAATATTTTTGAAATGTTCATAGATTTTTTTAATGGTAAAATAATTTCCTAAAATTTGAGCCAACATTTTTTCACTGCTCTTACATCTTAGTAAGGTGAACCAAGTATCCTAGTAAGTTAGATCTCGTCGGGGAATATCCAACCTCCGACGAGGCCTCCCCTCTAAAGATAATCTCAATAACATAAGCAGGAGTAGCGTGCTATCTCCTCCCGGAGGGCCCGAACCTGGGTACAATCTCTCGCCTCCACGTTAGTTTCATGAAGGATCTAATGATATTGATTTTTTATTGCAAATGTTGATATTTCTTTCTATAAAGTTGGTCAAACCTTTTGAAGTTTGACTTTAGACAAATCTTACATGCAGAGTAAAAAGACTGGGGGTACTAGAGAAGAGAGCCATGCACATGAGCTTGCCCTTTATTTATTACTTGTGGGCTCCATGTTATAAGCGGTTATAACCTCCTTACACTATAGAATTTTCAGCTAACATAGAGGTAAGTTCATGGGGCCAATCCTATCTCTTGCACAAAAAGGCAGGTTGCAATCGCCTTATTATTGATTCGGATAATATGGAAGTCAATGGAGAATGGTGGACCACCTGCCGTGACAAAACCACGACAGAAGCGGCGGCGACAGTTTTTCGATGATTGCTATTTTTGACCTTTTGATTTTTCTCTTACTAGTTTTGAACATTGTAACAGTGAAACTAATAAAGTTGCCCATAAACTTGCTAGGTTAGCAAAAATGGCAGCTATAAGGGATTGGTTTGAGAAGCCCTTGGATGAGATTGTATCTCTTCTTATTGACGATGTAACCATTATTTACAATTAATAAAATTTTATTATTGTTCAAAAAAAAGTGCGGGCCAATCTTAGAGACGGGTTTGCCTCCACACACTATTGATGCTCCCAGACAACAACTTTTGCTTCAACCACAAAAGTGTTTGTCCATAAACTTGCTAGATTAGCAAAAGTTGCAGCTATAAGGGATTGGTTTGAGGAGCCCTTGGATGAGATTGTATCTTTTCTTATTGATGATGTAACTGTTATTTACAATTAATAAATTTTGTTATTATTCAAAAAGAAGTGCGCGGGCCAATCTTAGAGACGGGTTTGCCTCCACACACTATTGATACTCCTAGACAACAACTTTTGCTTGAACCGCAGAAGGGTCTAGTTTTTTAAGAGAAAAATTAAAAGGCATATGGTTCTTCTTTTACCGTTTGAGAATTGAGAGTAGCACCTTATAAAAGGATCGCAATTTGTAATTACCTAACGTTCTCAATTTCACATTAGATCCGAACGACCTGGAAACACTCGGATCGCGATCTCGTGGTCCTTCGCGGATGCAGGCGCCCCGCAATTTGCGCTGACCAGCTGCGGGATGGGATCGCTATCTCGTGGCTGTGTGCGACAAAAAATAAATTGAATGCAATTCCTAGGATTCGAATCGAAACCTGGCTGATGGGAAGCAGCATGCCCCTGCTAACCAACGCCCTTATGTGACTTCTTATCTCCAAACGTATGAACATACTTATTTGGACTATGATATATACCAAACGTTCGTATCTATAGTAAAGATCCAAACGATCCCACCTTCACGAGGCCGAGTGCGCGTAGCGCGCGAGGCCGAGCTATCGAGCGGAGGCAATCACAAGGCCCATCTCAACGCCCCTCACGTGACCCTGGCCCACAACCATCACGGACCCCCCTCCCCCTAAAAACCCAACTTTCTTATCTCCACAGCAAGAAAACGCAACAAACACTCTCCATCGACCCTCTTCTTATTCCTCTTTCCCTGGCGACGAACTCAACCATTCATCTCCGTCGCCTACCCCCCCTCCAATTGCTTCACAAAACATGCAATACACTTGAGAAAACTGAAGTTACCACCGGATCTCGACTTGATCTACCACCGGGTAGACAAGAACTCACCAAGCGTCCAGAATCCAGCAAAATCTTCGCAAAATCATGCAGAAACGCTTGGGGGGCTCAAGTTACCACCCGATCTCGACTTGATCTACCACCAGGGACACCAGAACTTACCAGGCGTCCAGAATCCAGCAAGAATCCAGATGGATCAGGTACATCTAAGCACTCCCTACTGTATCTGAATTCCATTTCAGTTCAACCCAAAAAAGCCCCATGAAAAAAGGAAGAAAAAAGTGGCATTTTTTCCTAATTTATTGTACTATGTGCATAGAAGCTATCATGACAGAATAATGAGTTATCAGGGCATATGCAAAGGTTTTTCTTGAAAAAATACAACTCCTTTTCAACTTATTACACAAAAACAGTGAAATTAGGCTAAAAAAAATACTTGTTGTATGTAAAATAGGAAGTCACAACACCATAACAGAATCCACTCTTGTTACAATTAGGCTATAATTATTGTGTAGAGAAAGCTACCACATTTTTTCATACAAAAGTTATCATCAGGATTGTCATCTGTTACCATGCCATCATGGTGCTTCTATGCAAAAAGTTACCAAAAAAAACTTGAACTAATTTTTGAAGCAGGGAATGGTGTGCCGAGTAGAGTAGAGTCCCAAATGAGTAACAAATTGTTACCTACAGAAAAAATAATAATATCCATGTCAACTCAAAAAGAATCACAAAAAAGTACAAAAAGATAGCATGCACCATGTGCAAAAATGTGATTTATGTATGTAAACAGTAGTGTTATTTTCAGTTGTCTCACATATGCTATTAACATGTGTAAGCAGGTGCTTCAATAACATGTCGAAAAACCATGGATATAACACAAATGCCACAGATAGTGCTAGACGAGAGAAACAACATGATGACGATGCGCGTACGACTAGCTTTGGTTCAGGTAAGTGGCAACTCACTTACAGAAGTGTCACACTATATGCTTATGCTGGAAGCAGAATGTTATCATCACAGCATACTACAACTTACCACACTTGTTCAATACAAGTTACCACCAAACAATGATAAATCATGATATGACAAAAGCATTTCATGTGAAAAACATGCAGGTGCTCCACCTACATCTAACCAGAGGATCCATGAGCCAAGCAAGGAAGCAAGTTCTAGCGTTGGGGGAGAAGAAAGGTTCTTTGATGTGTCGGTTAGCGAGCCAGCAAGTCCAGAAACAGGAGCGCTCAACGCTGATCAAGGAGGAGTTAACGCTGAGGCATACTCCACACCTAAGGGTCCTGATACAACAATGAAGTTTGAAAGTTTTGAGGAGGCTGTTGATCACTACGAGCTATATGCACTCAGAAATGGATTTGGGACAAGGATAGAGTACACAAGAACACTGAAGGACAACACAGTGAGCAGAGCACTCCTGGTGTGTGGGAAAGGCGGCAAGCCAAAGAAGAAGAAGGAGGAGGTGCAGGATGTACTGAACCCAAAAGACATCGTGAAGAAGAGAAAAAGGCGTAAGGTTAAGAGGACTCAGTGTCCAACCCACCTTTACCATGCATGGTGGAGAGTCGAACGCTTTGATGACAACCACATCCATCCACTGATAAGAAAGCCATCTCTGACAAAATTTCTAGCCTCACATAGGAACATTCCCAAAGATGAACAAGATTTCTTACGGATTCTACATGAATGCAACATAGACACCGCAAGGCAAATACAACTAATTTCATGGTTCTATGGTGATGCTGAGAATGTACCATACACAACACAGGACCTTGCAAATCAGCGAGCCAAATTTCGCAAGGAGTACCGTAATGCAGACGTGGGGAGCACAATTGCATACTTTGAGGAGCCCAGGGCAAAGGATCCAGATTTCTATTGGAGAATGAAACTTGATGATGAAGACAGGGTGGAAAACGTGTTCTGGATAGATGGTGCATCACGTAGGGCATACGCAAAATACAACGACATTGTGTTGTTCGACACAACGTACATGACTAATATGTACAAGATGTCGTGTGCCCCCTTCATTGGCATTAACAACCATGGGCAATCAATCCAATTCGGTTGTGGTTTCGTTCGAAACGAACTGACTGACAACTTTGTGTGGTTGTTTAACACATTCTTGCATGCGATGGGTGGGGTTGTACCAAAGAACATAATCACATATCAGGACTTTGCCATGAGGAATGCTATTGACGAGGTGTTCATCGGGATAGTACACAGAAATTGCAGATGGCACATTATGAAGAAAGCACATGAGAAGCTTGGGAGGTTAATGGCCAATGATGAACCATTGAACAAAGCATTCAAAGATTGTGTTGACAACAGCTTGAATGGTATTGTATTTTCACACAACACACTCCACTCATATTGCCGTAAATTACATAAATGTGCTGCTATATCCAATGTTACCATGCTGAATTATAATAAATTATGACCAACATTACACATTTTTCCCACATTGATAAAAATAAGGTTTCATGTGAAAAACTGGACTGTTGTGAAAGAGTTACCATTACACATGTTCTTAAGTGACTGTGACCACTTTAGCATGTTTGCCATGTAGTTATAGTTCCCAAAATCTGCATCGACTACGACCACCTAGTGTTGCATGAAGGAAGTTATCATGATAAGTGCATCAAAAGTTATCATGATATGTGTAGTTGACTTACCATCTTTTTCACTTTTGCATGTAGTGGAAGAGTTATATGAGATTGGGTCACATGTAACTATGTAGTTGAGTTGTGTTAAATATATCATAACTATGTGCATTGGGGGAGTTCCCCATTTTGCATGAACAGAACCACATACTGTCCCCTGAAGCAAGTTATCATGTTAAGTGTATTAGAATTACCATGAGGTGTGCACTGAAATTACCACATACTGTCCCTTGAAGCAAGTTATCATGTTAAGTGTATTAGAATTACCATGAGGTGTGCACTGAAATTACCATCTACTTGGTTTTTGAACGCAGTTGAGGAGTTTGAGGAAAAATGGTGGAAGATGCTAGACGATCATGGGCAAACGGACAACGAGCATTTCCACTGGCTGTGGGAAAACAGGGAATGCTGGGTCCCAGTGTACTACATGCACGACTTCTTCCCAATCTTGAAGACAACGGCAAGGAGCGAGGGATTCAACACTGTGTTGAAGAAGTACGCCAACCCAAATAACTTGCTAGTGGAATTTGCAAAACAGTACAATGCAATACAGGAGAAGGTGATGGTGAGCGTGTCAAAAGAGCACTTGGAAACAGTGTACAAAGAGGTGGAAACATACTCCTTCAACCCACTCGAGTTACAGGTGCAGGGCCTCTACACGCATAATCTTTTCACCAAATTCCAGATGGAGATGAAGGTGAAAACTGGCTACAGATGTGACACGTTGCAAGATGGGTCATTCAAGGTTGGTTCAGTCAGAGGAATCATACCAAAATATGGGGATAGGGACTACCTGAAGGAGATATGCCCTAGAGGCAATAATAAAGTTATTATTTATTTCCTTATTTCATGATAAATGTTTATTATTCATGCTAGAATTGTATTAACCGGAAACATAATACACATGTGAATACATAGACAAACAAAGTGTCACTAGTATGCCTCTACTTGACTAGCTCGTTAATTAAAGATGGTTATGTTTCCTAACCATAGACATGTGTTGTCATTTGATTAACGGGATCACATCATTAGGAGAATGATGTGATTGACATGACCCATTCCATTAGCTTAGCACCCGATCGTTTAGTATGTTGCTATTGCTTTCTTCATGACTTATACATGTTCCTATGACTATGAGATTATGCAACTCCCGTTTGCCGGAGGAACACTTTGTATTCTACCAAACGTCATAACGTAACTGGGTGATTATAAAGGAGCTCTACAGGTGTCTCCAAAGGTACATGTTGGGTTGGCGTATTTCGAGATTAGGATTTGTCACTCCGATTGTTGGAGAGGTATCTCTGGGCCCTCTCGGTAATGCACATCACATAAGCATTGCAACTAATGAGTTAGTTGCGAGATGATGTATTACAGAACGAGTAAAGAGACTTGCCGGTAACGAGATTGAACTAGGTATTGAGATACCGACGATCGAATCTCAGGCAAGTAACATACCGATGACAAAGGGAACAACGTATGTTGTTATGCGATCTGACCGATAAAGATCTTCGTAGAATATGTGGGAGCCAATATGAGCATCCAGGTTCCACTATTGGTTATTGACCAGAGACGTGTCTCGTTCATGTCTACATTGTTCTCAAACCCGTAGGGTCCGCACGCTTAAGGTTTCGATGACAGTTTCATTATGAGTTTATATGTTTTGATGTACCGAAGGAGTTCGGAGTCCCAGATGAGATCGGGGACATGACGAGGAGTCTCTAAGTGGTCGAGACGTAAAGATCGATATATTGGACCACTATATTTGGACATCGGAAAGGTTCCGAGTGATTCGGATATTTTCGGAGGTACCGGGGAGTTACGGGAATACGAGGAAGAAGCAATGGGCCTTAGTGGGAAGGACCAGGAGGTGGCGCGCGCCCCTCCCAAGCCCAGTCCGAATTGGACAAGGGGTTTGGGGCGCGACCCCTCTCTCCCTTCCTTCCCCTCTTCCCCCCTTTCCCCCCTTCTCCTAGTTGGACTAGGAAAGGAGGAAACCTACTCCAACTAGGAGTAGGAATCCTACTCCCCTGGCGCGCCCCTCCTAGGGACGGCCTCCTCCCCCCTTGCTCCTTTATATACAGGGGCAGGGGGACACCCCATGGACACACAAGTTGATCTTCGTGATCGTTCTCTTAGCCGTGTGCGGTGCCCCCTCCACCATACTCCTCAATAATATTGTAGCGGTGCTTAGGCGAAGCCCTGGGACGGTAGTGAAGGAAATATGCCCTAGAGGCAATAATAAAGTTATTATTTATTTCCTTATATCATGATAAATGTTTATTATTCATGCTAGAATTGTATTAACCGGAAACATAATACATGTGTGAATACATAGACAAACTTAGTGTCACTAGTATGCCTCTACTTGACTAGCTCGTTAATCAAAGATGGTTATGTTTCCTAACCATGAACAAGGTGTTGTTATTTTATTAACGAGGTCACATCATTAGTTGAATGATCTGATTGACATGACCCATTTCATTAGCTTAGCACCCGATCGTTTAGTATGTTGCTATTGCTTTCTTCATGACTTATACATGTTCCTATGACTATGAGATTATGCAACTCCCGTTTACCGGAGGAACACTTTGTGTGCTACCAAACGTCACAACGTAACTGGGTGATTATAAAGGAGCTCTACAGGTGTCTCCAAAGGTACATGTTGGGTTGGCGTATTTCGAGATTAGGATTTGTCACTCCGATTGTCGGAGAGGTATCTCTGGGCCCTCTCGGTAATGCACATCACATAAGCCTTGCAAGCATTGCAACTAATGAGTTAGTTGCGAGATGATGTATTACGGAACGAATAAAGAGACTTGCCGGTAACGAGATTGAACTAGGTATTGAGATACCGACGATCGAATCTCGTGCAAGTAACATACCGATGACAAAGGGAACAACGTATGTTGTTATGCGGTCTGACCGATAAAGATCTTCGTAGAATATGTAGGAGCCAATATGGGCATCCAGGTCCCGCTATTGGTTATTGACCGGAGATGTGTCTCAGTCATGTCTACATTGTTCTCGAACCGTAGGGTCCGCACGCTTAACGTTACGATGACAGTTATTATGAGTTTATGCATTTTGATGTACCGAAGGAGTTCAGAGTCCCGGATGAGATCAGGGACACGACCAGGAGTCTCGAAATGGTTGAGACGTAAAGATTGATATATTGGACGACTATATTTGGATATCGAAAGTGTTCCGGGTGAAATCGGGATTTTACCGGAGTACCGGGAGGTTACCGGAACCCCCCGGGAACCATATGGACCTTAATGGGCTTTAGTGGAAAGGAGAAAGGGGCAGCCCAAGGTGGCCAGGTGCCTCCCCCCTCCCCTAGTCCTATTAGGACTAGGAGAGGTGGCCGGCCCCCCTCTCTCTCTTTCCACCTCGAGGAATCCTAGTCCAACTAGGATTGGGGGGGGGGGAGTCCTACTCCCGGTAGGAGTAGGACTCCTCCTACACCCTCCTCCTGGCCGACGGCCCCCTCCCCCGTGGCTCCTTTATGTACGGAGGCAGGGGCACCTCTAGACACACAAGTTGATCATTGAGATCGTTCCTTAGCCGTGTGCGGTGCCCCCTGCCACCATATTCCACCTCGATCATATCGTTGTAGTGCTTAGGCGAAGCCCTGCGTCGGTAGAACATCAAGATCGTCACCATGCCGTCGTGCTGACGGAACTCTTCCCCGACGCTTTGCTGGATCGGAGCCCGGGGATCGTCATCGAGCTGTACGTGTGCTAAGAACTCGGAGGTGCCGGAGTAACGGTGCTTGGATCGGTCGGATCGGGAAGACGTACGACTACTTCCTCTACGTTGTGTCAACGCTTCCGCAGTCGGTCTGCGTGGGTACGTAGACAATACTCTCCCCTCTCGTTGCTGTGCATCACCATGATCTTGCGTGTGCGTAGGAATTTTTTTGAAATTACTACGTTCCCCAACAGGTAGAACATCAAGATCGTCACCACGCCATCATGCTGATGGAACTCTTCCCCGACACTTTGCTGGATCGGAGTCCGGGGATCGTCATCGAGCTGAACATGTGTTAGAACTCGGAGGTGTCGTAGTTTCGGTGCTTGATCGGTCGGATTGCGAAGACGTACGGCTACATCAACCGCGTTGTCATAACGCTTCCGCTTTCGGTCTATGAGGGTATGTAGACAACACTCTCTCCACTCGTTGCTATGCATCACCATGATCTTGCGTGTGCGTAGGAAATTTTTGAAATTACTACGTTCCCCAACAGTGGCATCTGAGCCTAGGTTTTATGTGTTGATGTTATTTGCACGAGTAGAACACAAGTGAGTTGTGGGCGATATAAGTCATACTGCTTACCAGCATGTCATACTTTGGTTCGGCGGTATTGTTGGATGAAGCGGTCCAGTCCGACATTACGCATACGCTTACGCGAGACTGGTTCTACCGACGTGCTTTGCACAAAGGTGGCTGGCGGGTGTCAGTTTCTCCAACTTTAGTTGAACCAAGTGTGGCTACGCCCGGTCCTTGCGAAGGTTAAAACAACACCAACTTGACAAACTATCGTTGTGGTTTTGATGCGTAGGTAAGATTGGTTCTTGCTTAAGCCCTTAGCAGCCACGTAAAACTTGCAACAACAAAGTAGAGGACGTCTAACTTGTTTTTGCAGGGCATGTTGTGATGTCATATGGTCAAGACATGATGCTAAATTTTATTGTATGAGATGATCATGTTTTGTGACCGAGTTATCGGCAACTGGCAGGAGCCATATGGTTGTCGCTTTATTGTATGCAATGCAATCGCGCTGTAATGCTTTACTTTATCACTAAGCGGTAGCGATAGTCGTGGAAGCATAATATTGGCGAGACGACAACGATGCTACGATGGTGATCAAGGTGTCGCACCGGTGACAAGGTGTCGCGCCGGTGACGATGGTGATCATGACGATGCTTCGGAGATGGAGATCACAAGCACAATATGATGATGGCCATATCATATCACTTATATTGATTGCATGTGATGTTTATCTTTTATGCATCTTATCTTGCTTTGATTGACAGTAGCATTATAAGATGATCTCTCACTAAATTTCAAGATAAAAGTGTTCTCCCTGAGTATGCACAGTTGCCAAAGTTCGTCGTGCCCAAACACCACGTGATGATCGGGTGTGATAGCTCTACGTCCATCTACAACGGGTGCAAGCCAGTTTTGCACACGCAGAATACTCAGGTTAAACTTGACGAGCCTAGTATATACAGATATGGCCTCGGAACACGGAGACCGAAAGGTCGAACGTGAATCATATAGTAGATATGATCAACATAGTGATGTTCACCATTGAAAACTACTCCATCTCACGTGATGATCGGACATGGTTTAGTTGATTTGGATCACGTGATCACTTAAAGGATTAGAGGGATGTCTATCTAAGTGGGAGTTCTTAAGTAATATGATTAATTGAACTTTAATTTATCATGAACTTAGTCCTGGTAGTATTAGCATATCTATGTTGTAGATCAATAGCTCGCGTTGTTGCTTCCCTATGTTTATTTTGATATGTTCCTAGAGAAAATTGTGTTGAAAGATGTTAGTAGCAATGATGCGGATTGGATCCGTGATCTGAGGTTTATCCTCATTGCTACACAGAAGAATTATGTCCTTGATGCACCGCTAGGTGACAGACCTATTGCAGGAGCAGATGCAGATGTTATGAACGTTTGGCTAGCTCAATATGATGACTACTTGATAGTTTAGTGCACCACGCTTAACGGCTTAGAATCGGGACTTCAAAGACGTTTTGAACGTCATGGACCATATGAGATATTCCAGGAGTTGAAGTTAATATTTCAAGCAAATATCCGAGTTGAGAGATATGAAGTTTCCAACAAGTTCTATAGCTAAAAGATGGAGGAGAATCGCTCAACTAGTGAGCATATGCTCAGATTGTCTGGATACTACAATGGCTTGAATCAAGTGGGAGTTAATCTTCCAGATAAGATAGTGATTGACAGAATTCTCTAGTCACCATCACCAAGTTAGTAGAACTTCGTGATGAACTATAGTATGCAAGGGATGACGAAAACGACTCCCGAGCTTTTCATGATGATGAATTCAATGAAGGTAGAAATCAAGAAAGAGCATCAAGTGTTGATGGTTGACAAGACCACTAGTTTCAAGAAAAGGGCAAAGGGAAGAAGGGGAACTTCAAGAAGAACGGAAAGCAAGTTGCTACTCAAGTGAAGAAACCCAAGTCTGATCCTAAGCCTGAGACTAAGTGCTTCTACTGCAAAGGGACTGGTCACTGGAAGTGGAACTGCCCCAAGTATTTGGCGGATAAGAAGGATGGCAAAGTGAACATAAGTATATTTGATATACATGTTATTGATGTGTACTTTACTAGTGTTTATAGCAACCCCTCAGTATTTGATACTAGTTCAGTTACTATGATTAGTAACTTGAATCGGGAGTTGCAGAATAAACAGAGACTAGTTAAGGGTGAAGTGATGATTTGTGTTGGAAGTGGTTCCAAGATTGATATGATCATCATCGCACACTCCCTATACTTTCGGGATTAGTATTGAACCTAAATAAGTGTTATTTGGTGTTTGCGTTGAGCATGAATATGATTTGATCATGTTTATTGTAATACAATTATTCATTTAAGTAAGAGAATAAATTGTTGTTCTGTTTACATGAATAAAACCTTATATGGTTACACACCCAAATGAAAATAGTTCATTGGATCTCGATCGTAGTGATACACATATTCATAATATTGAAACCAAAAGATGCGAAGTTAATAATGATAGTGCAACTTATTTGTGGCACTGCCGTTTAGGTCATATTGGTGTAAAGTGCATGAAGAAACTCCATGCTGATGGGATTTTGGAATCACTTGATTATGAATCACTTGGTGCTTGCAAACCATGCCTTATGGGCAAGATGACTAAAGACTCCGTTCTCCGGAACAATGGAGCGAGCAACTGACTTATTGAAAATAATACATACTGATGTATGCGATCCGATGAGTGTTGAGGCTCGCGGCGGGTATCGTTATTTTCTAACCTTCACAGATGATTTGAGCAGATATGGGTATATCTACTTGATGAAATACAAGTCTGAAACATTTGAAAAGTTCAAATAATTTTAGAATGAAGTGGAGAATCATCGTAACAAGAAAATAAAAGTTTCTACGATATGATCGCAGAAATAAAATATTTGAGTTAACGAGTTTGGTCTTCAGTTAAAACAATGTGAAATAGTTTCACTATTCATGCCACCTGGAACACCACAGTGTAATGGTGTGTCCGAACGTCATAACCGTACTTTATTAGATATGGTGCAATCTATGATGTCTCTTATCGATTTACCACTATCGTTTTGGGGTTATGCATTAGAGACAGCTGCATTCACATTAAATAGGGCACCATCTAAATCCATTGAGACGACCCTATATGAACTATGGTTTAGCAAGAAACCAAAGTTGTCGTTTTTAAAGTTTGAGGTTGCAATGCTTATGTGAAAAAGTTTCAACCTGATAAGCTCTAACCCAAATCGGAGAAGTGCGTCTTCATAGGATACCCAAAAGAAAATGTTGGGTACACCTTCTATCATAGATCCAAAGGCAATATATTCGTTGCTTTGAATGGATCCTTTCTAGAAAAGGAGTTTCTCTCGAAAGAAGTGAGTGGGAGGAAAGTAGAACTTGATGAGGTAACTGTACCTGCTCCCTTATTGGAAAGTAGTTCATCACAGAAATCTATTCTTGTGACTACTACACTGATTAGTGAGGAAGCTAATGATGATGATCATGTAACTTCAGATCAAGTTACTACCGAACCTCATAGGTGAACCAAAGTGAGATCCGCACCAGAGTGGTACGGTAATCCTGTTCTGGAGGTCATGTTACTTGACCATGACGAGCCTACGAACTATGAGGAAGCGATGATGAGCCCAGATTCCGCGAAATGGCTTGAGGCCATGAAATCTGAGATGAGATCCATGTATGAGAGCAAAGTATGGACTTTGATTGACTTGCCCAATGATCGGCGAGCCATTGAGATTAAATGGATCTTCAAGAGGAAGACGGACGCTGATAGTAGTGTTACTGTCTACAAAGCTAGAATTGTCGCAAAAGGGTTTTCGACAAGTTCAAGGTGTTGACGATGATGAGAGTTTCTCACTCGTATCTATGCTTAAGTCTGTCCGAATCATGTTAGCAATTGCCGCATTTTTTGAAATCTGACAAATGGATAAACAAAACTGCATTCCTTAATGGATTTATTAAAGAAGAGTTGTATATGATGCAACCAGAAGGTTTTGTCAATCCTAAATGTACTAACAAAATATGCAAGCTCTAGCGATCCATCTATGGACTGGTGCAAGCATTTTGGAGTTGGAATATACGCTTTGATAAGTTGATCAAAGCATATAGTTTTACACAGACTTGCGGTGAAGCCTGTATTTACAAGAAAGTGAGTGGGAGCACTACATCATTTCTGATAAGTATATGTTAATGACATATTGTTGATCAGAGATAATGTAGAAGTATTCTGCAAAGCATAAAGGAATGTTTGAAAGGAGTTTTTCAAAGAAAGACCTCGGTGAAGCTGCTTACATATTGAGCATCAAGATCTATAGAGATAGATCAAGACGCTTGATAAGTTTTTTCAATGAGTACATACCTTGACAAGATTTTGAAGTAGTTCAAAATGGAATAGTCAAAGAAAGAGTTATTGCCTGTGTTACAAGGTGTGAAATTGAGTAAGACTCAAAGCCTGATCATGGCAGAAGATAGAAAGAGAATGAAAGTCATTCCCTATGCCTCAGCCATAGGTTCTATAAAGTATGCCATGCTATGTACCAGATCTATTGTATACCCTACACTGTTTTTGGCAAGGGAGTACAATAGTGATCTAGGAGTATATCACTGGACATCGGTCAAAATTATCCTTAGTGGAATAAGGATATGTTTCTCGATTATGGAGGTGACAAAAGGTTCATCGTAAAAGGATCACGTCGATACAATTTTTTGGCACTGATCCGGATGACTCTAAGTCTTCATCTGGATACATATTGAAAGTGGGAGTAATTAGCTAAAGTAGCTCCGTGCAGAGCATTGAAGACATAGAAATTTGCAAAATACATACGGATCTGAATTTTGGCACACTCGTTGACCAAGCTTCTCTCACAAGCAAAACATGATCACACCTTAGTACTCTTTGGGTGTTAATCATATATAGATGTGAACTAGATTACTGACTCTAGTAAACCCTTTGAGTGTTGGTCACATGACGATGTGAACTATGGGTGTTAATCACATGGTGATGTGAACTATTGATGTTAAATCACATGGCGATGTGATCTAGATTATTGACTCTAGTGCAAGTGGGAGACTGAAGGAAATATGCCCTAGAGGCAATAATAAAGTTATTATTTATTTCCTTATTTCATGATAAATGTTTATTATTCATGCTAGAATTGTATTAACCGAAAACATAATACATGTGTGAATACATAGACAAACAAAGTGTCACTAGTATGCCTCTACTTGACTAGCTCATTAATCAAAGATGGTTATGTTTCCTAACCATAGACATGTGTTTTCATTTGATTAACGGGATCACATCATTAGGAGAATGATGTGATTGACATGACCCATTCCATTAGCTTAGCACCCGATCGTTTAGTATGTTGCTATTGCTTTCTTCATGACTTATACATGTTCCTATGACTATGAGATTATGCAACTCCCGTTTGCCGGAGGAACACTTTGTGTGCTACCAAATGTCACAACGTAACTGGGTGATTATAAAGGAGCTCTACAGGTGTCTCCAAAGGTACATGTTGGGTTGGCGTATTTCAAGATTAGGATTTGTCACTCCGATTGTCGGAGAGGTATCTCTGGGCCCTCTCGGTAATGCACATCACATAAGCCTTGCAAGCATTACAACTAATGAGTTAGTTGCAAGATGATGTATTACGGAACGAGTAAAGAGACTTGCCGGTAACGAGATTGAACTAGGTATTGGATACCGACGATCGAATCTCGGGCAAGTAACATACCGATGACAAAGGGAACAACGTATGTTGTTATGCGGTCTGACCGATAAAGATCTTCGTAGAATATATGGGAGCCAATATGAGCATCCAGGTTCCGCTATTGGTTATTGACCGGAGACGTGTCTCGGTCATGTCTACATTGTTCTCGAACCCATAGGGTCCGCACGCTTAAGGTTTCGATGACGGTTTCATTATGAGTTTATATGTTTTGATGTACCGAAGGAGTTCGGAGTCCCGTATGAGATCAGGGACACGACGAGGAGTCTCAAAATGGTCGAGACGTAAAGATTGATATATTGGACGACTGTATTCGGACATCGGAAAGGTTCCGAGTGATTCGGGTATTTTCAGAGGTACCGGGGGAGTTACGGGAATACGAGGAAGAAGCAATGGGCCTTAATGGGCCTTAGTGGGAAGGACCAGGAGGTGGTGCCCGCCCCTCCCAAGCCCAGTCCGAATTGGACAAGGGGTTTGGGGCGCGGCCCCTCTCTCCCTTCCTTCCCCTCTTCCCCCCTTTCCCCCCTTCTCCTAGTTGGACTAGGAAAGGAGGAAACCTACTCCAACTAGGAGTAGGAATCCTACTCCCCTGGCGCCCCCCTCCTAGGGCCGGCCTCCCCCCTTGCTCCTTTATATACGGGGGCATGGGGCACCCCATAGACACACAAGTTGATGCACGTGATCGTTTTCTTAGCCATGTGCGGTGCCCCCTTCCACCATACTCCTCGATAATATTGTAGCGGTGCTTAGGCGAAGCCCTGCAATGGTAGAACATCAAGATCGTCACCACGCCGTCGTGCTGACAGAACTCTTCCTCGATACTTTGCTGGATCGGAGTCCGGGGATCGTCATCGAGCTGAACATGTGCTAGAACTCGGAGGTGTCGTAGTTTCGGTGCTTGATCGGTCAGATCGCGAAGACGTACGGCTACATCAACCGCGTTTTCATAATGCTTCCGCTTTCGTTCTACGAGGGTACATAGACAACACTCTCTCCACTCGTTGCTATACTAGACCCTCCGAAGACTGTCACGAAAGGACGGCCGAAAATAAAGAAGCATCAGCATCCCTTTGACATTGCAAAACCAACAAAACAAAGAAAGTGCAGTGTCTGCGGCAGCATGCGCCACGACAAGCGCAGGTGCACGTCACCTCTAGTAAGATGAATGAAAGAGAAAACAAGATCGTCGCTACAAATGAATGGATAAGAAACTTATCTTCATTTGTTTTGCTGATTGTTATCAGTGCAAAAAAAAGTAATCCGAATTATAGCACCTATATTTATGTAAGCTATCAACACATTTGTGGGCTGAAGTTTTAAGTATTTTGTGGTGAAAGTTATCGTAAGCACATTGGGTAAGTTATTTGTGGGCTATCCTCAGTTTCCTATATGTTTTACATGTGTCATTTCACTACAATGAGTTTTCAACACTATCTACAAGCATCCCTCTGATAAAGTTTTCCTATATGTTTTTGGAAAACTATCAGCTTGTATTCATACTAGTTATCAACAACACAAAAATGCAATTTACCGAATAAATTGTGATCACATTATTCCATGACCAAAAAAAATAAGAGAACCAACTAGTTATCAGACTATTTATATAAGAAAAGGAATAGCAGCCACGTAAGGTATATGTTACCATCTGGTACTGAATTTCTTCTATGTGTGATGACAAGACACTAAAAACAATCAGTGTGCCAACAAAGAAAATGCTAAACTACTTCTTTCGAGTAGTTAACATCAATTTAAGACCAGCACTGAAAAATGCTCTCAAAAACGAAAAGAAGAAGAAGAAGATGATAGTTGATACCTCACGAACTGTTGCCAAACAAATGATAGCGCCACTCTTTGCATCTGTTTTGAGTGTGATTTAGCCACCTCGATGTGAAAAAAATTTCTGAGTGCAGGTACTTGCTCTTGGGTGAAGGCAGGAATAATTTTCCCATTCCACAGCTCCAAAGACATGAAAGCGAAGTAGCCACAATCAATGCTGAAAACAGAGTGTGTTTGTGAGTACATAAAACATGATATCGAACAAATGGGGCTACATCTAAATTAGGGAACACAGATAAACAACTAACCCATTCTCTTGTTTAGAAACATCAATATACACGAGTTCATAATCTTGAATTTGCTTGTGCGAGTCCTTGTATGAAATCAACCAAGCCTTCTTTATAGCATTCATATACCTCGTTGCGTGCTCAATTAAAGACGGACTATCTTCTTCACGCAGCGAATCCAGCACCTCAAATCGTTTCGCCTTAAGATTCAGCGACAGTACATACCAATGACCGTCATCTGGTCCCCGTCCCAACTTTTGCAGAGCAGGGAATAGAAGCTACAATAATCATAGCGGTAACAAAAAAGATGAAGCCATATTTAAATACAGGGAACACAAGAAAAAGTTATCATGGCAGAAGAAACAAAGTTACCAGAAACTGAGTGCTAAAGTTACCATGCAAAACAAATCTAAGTTGTCATACCACGGAAACTTAATTAAAAAAACAAGAATATGGATGCTGACGCTAACATTAAAACACACAAAAAAACAGGCATTGGATGCTCAATTTACCAGCAAAAGTAAATGAATTATCATACCAGACTATGTATAATCAAGTTATCATGAAAAAAAGGCACTGTAAAAAAGTAAAAAAAAGTGTAAACAATGGATATTAAAAGTGTAGAGTGGCAAGAAAACTCAGAAAAGTACCTCATTTTGATGGCTCGGAATGTAGTGTTGGTCCCGTCGGAAATGATGAAGTACACATTTACAGTTGAAGTCTCGATCTTGATGTTCTACCGTCGCAGGGCTTCGCCTAAGCACCGCTACAATATTATCGAGGATTATGGTGGAAGGGGGCACCGCACATGGCTAAGAAAACGATCACGTGCATCAACTTGTGTGTCTATGGGGGTGCCCCTGACCCCGTATATAAAGGAGCAAGGGGGGAGGAGGCCGGTCCTAGGAGGGGCGCGCCAGGGGAGTAGGATTCCTACTCCTAGTTGGAGTAGGTTTCCTCCTTTCCTAGTCCAACTAGGAGAAGGGGGGAAAGGGGGGAAGAGGGGAAGGAAGGGAGAGAGGGGCCGCGCCCCAAACCCCTTGTCCAATTCGGACTGGGCTTGGGAGGGGCGCGCGCCACCTCCTGGTCCTTCCCACTAAGGCCCATTAAGGCCCATTGCTTCTTTCTCATATTCCCGTAACTCCCCGGTACCTCTGAAAATACCCGAATCATTCGGAACCTTTTCGATGTCCGAATATAGTCATCCAATATATCGATCTTTATGTCTCGACCATTTCGGGACTCCTCGTCATGTCCCCGATCTCATCCGGGACACCGAACTCCTTCGGTACATCAAAACTCATAAACTCATAATATAACTGTCATCGAAACCTTAAGCGTGCGGACCCTATGGGTTCGAGAACAATGTAGACATGACTGAGATACGTCTCCGATCAATAACCAATAGCAGAACCTGGATGCTCATATTGGCTCCCACATATTCTACGAAGATCTTTATCGGTCAGACCGCATAACAACATACGTTGTTCCCTTTGTCATCGGTATGTTACTTGCCCGAGATTCGATCGTCGGTATCTCAATACCTAGTTCAATCTCGTTACCGGCAAGTCTCTTTACTCGTTCCGTAATACATCATCTCGCAACTAACTCATTAGTTGCAATGCTTGCAAGGCTTATGTGATGTGCATTACCGAGAGGGCCCACAGTACCTCTCTGACAATCGGAGTGACAAATCCTAATCTCGAAATACGCCAACCCAACATGTACCTTTGGAGACACCTGTAGAGCTCCTTTATAATCACCCAGTTACGTTGTGATGTTTGGTAGCACACAAAGTGTTCCTCCGGTAAACGAGAGTTGCATAATCTCATAGTCATAGGAACATGTATAAGTCATGAAGAAAGCAATAGCAACATACTAAACGATCCAGTGCTAAGCTAACGGAATGGGTCAAGTCAATCACATCATTCTCCTAATGATGTGATCCCGTTAATCAAATGACAACACATGTCTATGGTTAGGAAACATAACCATCTTTGATTAACGAGCTAGTCAAGTAGAGGCATACTAGTGACACTTTGTTTGTCTATGTATTCACACATGTATTATGTTTCCGGTTAATACAATTCTAGCATGAATAATAAACATTTATCATGAAATAATGAAATAAATAATAACTTTATTATTGCCTCTAGGGCATATTTCCTTCATGTGGTGCTCCTGCTCCTGTTTGTGGTGCATGAGGTGATTCAGGAATACCCTGAACCACAGCTGCCACTGGTGGAGCCACTGGTGAATCTTCAGGCGTCACACCAAAAATGGAGCCAAGTCCAAGAGAGCAGCTTAGTGAGGTGAAATCACCAGCAACTCTAACTGCAACATCATCACTTGCAGCTTCTGGAGTGACAACAACGTCTTCCGCTTGAACTTGATGATGCAATTGGACATTCTGGGAATCATCCGCAACTTTAAGTTCGGCAGTTTCATCTTGAGCATCAGAATTGTCAGCTGGGACTGCAGTATACAAGTACACTTACCATCAGAAAATACTATATTTACCATCATAAAAAGTAAGAGTTACCACCAGAAAAATGTTATAGTTACCATCAGGACAGTCCATACCTGGAGCTGCTTTTCCTGCATCAACACCAGTTACTACAACAGCCACTCCGACTTCAGGGGGCACGGACACTTGGGCAGCTTCGGTGACGGTTCAGTAACATGTTGAGCTGCATCAAATGAGAGGACAAAAAAGTTATCACATTGAACAAACTAGATATGTATGTTTAACATCAGACTATTTATCATTCAATGCATACTAGTGTCCATCACAGGAGTGTCATCAACATGAATCTCATCATTAACAGCTGCAGTGGCGAGCTCTTCAACGATAGAAGTGACGGTGGCCACTGTGGCTAGTTGTTCTACAGATTCAGCAGCATCAGACGCAACTTCAGGGGCAGCTGCTGCTTCGACGGACGCTGGCAAATAGCCCATTACAATAGGTTGTGAAACGACAACAGGAGACGTCAACGTGGGCGGATCTTCAAGATCCACAACCTCTATCGGCTTTGAAGAAGCTGCTCTTAGTCGAGGAGAAGACCTAGTCTTGGTAAACCGCACCTTTTTAGCGGCATTAATTCCACTTGACTTCCCTACAAAAAAAGGCTAAGTTGTGAGATGTATTGTTAAAATGAACAGACACAATTAGCTATTTATAAGAAGTAGCAGGTGTGAATCCTAAAAAAAAGTTACCATCTAAAAAGAGCATAGATGCATAGAAACAAGGAGACAGTTACAGGTTATCATTGTAATACTACTAAAATTACCAGACAAACAGTTCAAACTACCATGCAAAACAGTAATGAAAATCTGCAACATATTTTTAACAAAAGATAATCACGACGAATAATGAACCAGCTAAAAATATAATACGCGGATGTATATACTGTACAAAAGGGCAGCTAATTATAAGAAGTAGCAAGTATGAAATCTAAAAAGAAAAAGAAACTGAAATTCTTGATAAATTATGCAACACGAAATGAATAAAAAAGACAGAAAAAGGACCAATTGGTCCAACAGATTACCTAGATTTTGGGATACTGGATGACGCCTCAAGTGTACCAACTTGTTTGCAGGGTGCCCTGAAAAAATAAACTGGAGTAGTGAACAAAGAGGTTGGACCAGTAGTTTAGAACCAAACAAAGCGAAGATGTGTATAAGACAAAAAAGGTGCAAGTTATCGGAGGGGTCCTACTGAAGTTATCACATACAATCAGTTGAAGCTACAATGCAGTGTTAGAACTGAAGAAATACAAAAAAATAGAAAAAATACAAAAGGATATTTCACCTGCGTGGAACCTGTTTAGTACCAGTTGAGGGTCGAATGACCTCACCGGTGCCCTTGTCAGCCACACGGATCCCAAGCTCTTCTACAACCACTTTCATGACAGATAAATGAATGTCCCTTTCTGACAGCTGGACAGGCTCAGATGGCGGAGTAGAACGGGGTGGTGATGGTAGCTTCAACTTCTTGCGCCTCCGCATGTAAGCCAAATTTTTGGCAAGCTGAGCACTGCATCTTTTAACAGAAGATTCAGTGGCCAAATCAAACTGCGTGTCTGTCATATCATGCTGGCTGAGCACGCCATCCCCCGAGCTGCTTGACACCGTGTTAGAAGTACCAGTGAGCAAGATTTGGGACTCAATAACAGGTTCATCGCCCGCATGGTCAGATATCCCTTCGACATTTCCTGCTACACTGTCACGCGCTTCAGCGTTTGCATCACTTGATTGAGTTGGGTCCATAATTCCTACTACACTATCAGGTATGCCTTCAACATTTTCTGTTAAAGTGCCACGCACTTCAGTGTTTGCATCGCCTGAGTGAGTTGTATCCACATCCGCTGCCCCGCTGCCAGAGGCCACATTCTTTGCCTCCCTGCGGGAAGAAAAACCATGATACAAAACTGTAAAGTCATCATCACCATCATCAGATTCGTCCCCGTCGTTTTCATCCGTATCACGGTCAGTATCAGACTCATCCATATTATTCTTGCCAGGGCTCTCCGATTGACGGGTACGGCATGCAGGAGAGGGCTTTGCCATATTCCGGGTAGCAGAAGAAATCGCCCTAAGATTAGTGTCTAGTCGACGAGACACATGTGAACAGCCTTCATCATCAAGTGAGACGAACCCTTGCACAAGATCGCCAAGTAGGCCAACCAAGCCAGATGAAAACCGACCCACGAGCTCCGAAGCCTTTGCAAGTTTCTACTCATTAATAATAAATCAAAAGAGACAAAAAGGAACACTTTTAGTTACCAGACATTATTTTTTAGATGCAAACAATAATACACAAAACAGACAAAACAAGAGATCATAAGAGAATTAAAAGAATAGACAGGATTTCCATACTCAAGTTATCATGTGAGTGCAACAGAAAGTATCAACCAATTACAACACAAGTTATCAGCAGTTAAAAAAATTAAAAATTAGATTGGTAAAACATGATTTATCAGGTAAAACTGACACAAATTACCATGTGTATGCAACAAAAGTTACCATCATAAAACACAACATAAAAACAGCAATGAAGAAAATATTCCAGATGTGTAATACAAAAACACTTATAAGGTTGCATAGTCATTAGTTACCATCAAAAAATGTATCAACAACAAAGAAAAAGGCTACAAATTACCAGAATACATATAATCAATAAAAATCATACCTCTTCACTGCAGTTTGGTGGGACATGCACATGCATGAACTTCCCAAGACCTTGTAAACCGCCAAACAAGCAGAAATCAACGCCAAACTGGGGTTTCAACTAGTGATTTGTTAAGAATGAAAATGAGTAAAGAAAAGTATAAAGAACAAATGCATTTGTAGTAAGTACATGAACTGATTAGAAGGAAAAGAAAAACAAAGTTACCTATAGTTTGCCGTAAGAAATTCCGTCCGCTTGGACATCCATACTAAGCAATTCAGATATCTTCTCTTTTGTCCAAACATTGATAGGAAATGCACCATCGGGCAATGAGATACCAAGACCAGTAAGATCGATAGCATCAATGTATAGAAGCTGGTAAAAAGAGTCATTGCTGTCAGAAATACGCAACCAGATAGTAGGAAAAGAAAAGAAAAAAAGCACACCAACGCTTACATTGTACTCCCTCCGTTCCCAAATACTTGTCTTTCTAGACATTTCAAATGACTACTACATACAGATGTATGTAGACATATTTTAGAGTGTAGATTCACTCATTTTACTCTGTATGTAGTCACTTGTTAAAATGCCTAGAAAGACAAGTATTTAGGAACGGAGGGAGTAGAAAAGAAGACACCCCTTTGTAGGCCTCCCCTTCAAAAGTGCCTTATGGAGCTCATCAACAATGAACTTGGACCAGTTCAAGTCCTTGACTCTATTAATGTTTTGCTTAAAAAATAAGGAAGTAAATGAACAAAAATTCTACATGATATAAAGCAATACAGTTACGATGTAAACATGATGCAAGTTATCAGCTACGTAACATAAGTTACCAGTACTTACCAGCACACCATACCATCAAGGGCTGATCTTGTTGGATGTAGTAGGAGCAATGACAGTATTGCTGGCAAGCATAAGCCACATCCGCTTGAACTTCTCATCATAATTGACAGAACTTGTTATGAGATCAAGGACATCAGTCATTTTTGGAGTGTGGCCAAGCTCACCAAACATCTCAATCCCTAACTCAATATCAGCTTCTGTGGGCAGACTGTAAGGGACATCTTCCCCACCACGAGGCACACCCATCACACGATGAACGGACTCTTCGTTAACAGGGATCCTCCCACGCCCCGGAACAACCACTTCACGAGAGTCTGGCTCGTATAACCCAGCAAGCCATTCACTAAGAAAACTGAAAAGGTGGTCGCACTTGATCTCTCGAAGGCTTTTCAAGTCCATTTCATCGATAGCATTTTTCCTACCATCAGACAGATCTTTACACGCAGCCAGAAGTGATTTAGGCGAAGCCCTGTTCCGAGGTGGAGGGCGCTTCGGCTTTTTTGAAGGAACACCCTCATGGCCATCACCAGATCCTTTGCGCTTCCTTGGCATCGTGCCCCTGAGAAACAAAATAATATTAAAGGACTGACAAGTAAGGAGTTACAGAAGGTGAATTGGAAGACACAACAACCAATGAGATAACAAAACAAAAAGTCTGGTAACTTGTATGAATGGGACTGATAGCCATAACTTACCAGCCATGATAACTTTCTTAAAATCTCATTAAAAATAGATACCGAGACATATGCGTGATTTGAAAATGCAGCTAGAGTAATTAAAATGGAAACAACTTAACAATTCAAGTGCTAGTTTGAAGTAATAAGACATGACAAAAATCAAACGGAATGCTAGATATAAAAACAAGTGGACCACAGAGGGATTGCAGGGTAACCGCTAAAAAATCAGTGGTAATGACAAGCAAAAAAGGACTTGGAAAAAACATTATGCAATAAGTTGTATCTGAAGCATGTGACCTAGCATGAATTTCGTGGTAACACATAACAATTCCGGTGGTAACTTTAGTGAACGAGTCATGATAGATGTGCACCGACCACAATTTATAGTTGCAATATGAACCTAAACAAGTCACACCTCGCGCAATACAACATCATAGATCTGCATCCCGAAACACATCAGGGAGGGGGTGGATACAGAGTTCACATCCACATTCCAAAAATTCATCAAAAATGGAAGGAACCACGCGCTGATCAGACTCATACAAACCATCCACTGTCAAAATCGGTCTTCAACCACCTGTTTCATCGCCATCTACGCCTAATCCACAACTTATCCTCCCCCCCCCCCCCCCCGTACGACCTAGAATGGAAACGGATGAACTCACATATGCACTCGCAACTCGATCAAAACAACTCGACGAAAACAGGTCGCTGCAACATCAAAATCAACTATGGCGCTCTCATCCGCGGAAGCCCAGGCTTTACCCAACAACAGAAACACAATGCGGGGGGGGGGGGGGAGGAAATCTCACCGGAACAAGTCGCCGCCGACCGCCGTGGAAGCAACCAGCGCCCGTCCGCGCGATATCTGCAGAAACTCGAGCGATTTGGAGTCGAATCGCTCGGAGGAAGAGGAAGAGGAGAAGTAATGGCGAAGTGGGAGGAGTGGGGTGAGAGCCGTTGTAGTTCGGGAGAAGAAGAGACGGGATCGTGGGCGAGGGAAGTGGGGATTGGAGGAAACCGCGGCGGGCGGGGCCATTTGCCAGAGGGAGAGAGGGGCGCGGGGTAACTCCCTCGCGCGAGAGACGCTGAGATGCAACGGCGAAATTCACTCGCGATGACAGATGCAGATCGGACGGCTGTGCGGTCGTTCGGACCTTTTGTCAATTCCAGAACGTTCGCTCGTTACATTTGTCGCAAAATGAATGGTCAGATTGTTTTTTCTTAACCTTCTGCTCGACCTCATGTTCACTTCTTCTCTGAACCACTCAACGTACCACCTGCCGGCGGCTGGCGGCGCCCCCGCGCCTGCCTCGTCGCCTCACCCTTCCCCAATCGCCGCCCACCGCCGCGCTTGCACTGCCCTTGGTCATCCCCCTAACCTCGATCAACCTCCAGATTTTCCTGTCGAACCTGCACCCCTCCCTCCACCCTCAAGATAGATACCCGACGAGTCGGCCACCCTAACATAGACCTAGAGGCTGTTGCTTCACTGGCGAGCCGACGGCTGCTCCTTGTTGTTTCCTTCATCTGAAATCGTCTGACCCAGCTATCATTTCGAGTCGACTGACGTCCAGCTAAATTGCCTTTTTAAGCATCTATACTAGTGGTTAGCTCGCTGAACCTCGTTGGTTGCTGGATTAATGTGCTGAAAGGACGTGACACTGTTTTCATGCGCACCACCCTGAATAGAGCTAGTAGTACGTACCATGGTTGGTTTATTTTGCTGCCAATCGAGCAACATGTCTAGTCCTGTGAAAAACAACTGGCAGTAGCAAAAGACGTGCATGTCGTCAACCCGGGCACCCGTGCGAAAGCAAACACTGCACCCGGAGCGACATGGACTAAGTCACGTTTCCATGGGGTGAAAGTTGAGAACCTGCATCTATACTTGGGGCAGTAGCAGTGGATGGAGTAGGTTGACCCAACGGCCCCAAACACCGTCCCAACTAACAAAACAAGCTTTGGCCTCTGATCCGTGTGACATGGACTCGTGTCTCTCCCAACCAGGACGTAGCAAGCAAGCCCCAATTAACTAGTTATCGGCCAGAGCTGAGCCGCGCCGCACATGGCGCTGCCAGGCCGCACGCCGACATCGCTCCTTCAAGGCGGCCGGCTCGAGCTGGCCGGCCGGAGTCGCCGCGGCGTTTATTGTTTCCGCTCCCATCGTGTCCCAGCTGCAGTGCACTGCATCGCACTCCACCCATGCACAACGCAGCGCAGCACCGTCGCGTTGGTACGTACAGTGCTGTACAGGGAAGGGAAGGGAAGGGTGCATGGTGATGGTGGGTTGATGATGGACGGACGGTTGGATCTCCATTTAAGCGTCTCCACCCCCCTTGAATGCATTCAATGGGCTCCCCCCTCTCCACCGTTGGGTAGCTAGGCGATCGATCGACCGATGATGGAAGGCGGGCGATTGGCCTTGGCTGACCGCGCTGCTGGCTGGTTTCTCCTCTCGTTTGCCTGGGCCAGTTGGGCGCGCCCTGGTCGCTGGGTCGCCCAACGACCCCGGCGGCAATTTATGGCCCACCACCCCCCGCCCCCGTTTCTTCGTTTGTTCATCGGTCCAGAGCCCGCTCGGTCACTACCACTCACTACACACGCAAAGAAATGAAAAGAAAAACAGAGTAGAATCGAGACGTAGTACGTATATGCAGGTATCCTGCTGTAGATCGTAGTAGTACGGCATGCAGCTACAGCGGGGCGCGCTGGCAGGCTACCAATAAATCGCCAGCCATCTCAACCAACTCTCAACACTGCACTGCTCCCATCGATAACCCACCACTTCCTATAAAACCCTAGTCTCCCCCAGCCATCCTCCTCGCTCGCTTGCTCCATGTGGAGTCACTTATTACGCCCAGCCCAGCCCAGCCAGCGCCTTAACTCGGCGATCCACCACTTGGATCCACTCTACCCAGCTCGCTAGCCAGCGGAGTACATACACGCACGCACGTACGTGCGTACGTACACTTGCAGAGCTTGCTTCAGGGAGGTCAGCCGGCAATGGAGGTGGGGACGTGGGCGGTGGTGGCGTCGGCTGTGGCCGCGTACATGGCGTGGTTCTGGCGGATGTCGCGCGGCCTGCGCGGGCCGCGGGTGTGGCCCGTGCTCGGCAGCCTGCCCGGCCTGGTGCAGCACGCCGAGGACATGCACGAGTGGATCGCCGGCAACCTGCGCCGCGCGGGCGGCACCTACCAGACCTGCATCTTCGCGGTGCCCGGGGTGGCGCGCCGCGGCGGGCTGGTCACCGTCACCTGCGACCCGCGCAACCTGGAGCACGTCCTCAAGGCGCGCTTCGACAACTACCCCAAGGGCCCCTTCTGGCACGGCGTCTTCCGGGACCTGCTCGGCGACGGCATCTTCAACTCCGACGGCGACACCTGGCTCGCGCAGCGCAAGACGGCCGCGCTCGAGTTCACCACCCGCACGCTCCGGACCGCCATGTCCCGCTGGGTCTCGCGCTCCATCCACGGCCGCCTCCTGCCCATCCTGGCCGACGCGGCCGAGGGCAAGGCGCAGGTGGATCTCCAGGACCTCCTCCTCCGCCTCACCTTCGACAACATCTGCGGCCTGGCGTTCGGTAAGGACCCCGAGACGCTCGCCCAGGGCCTGCCGGAGAACGAGTTCGCCTCCGCGTTCGACCGCGCGACGGAGGCCACGCTCAACCGCTTCATCTTCCCGGAGTGCCTGTGGCGCTGCAAGAAGTGGCTGGGCCTCGGCATGGAGACCACGCTGACCAGCAGCATGGCCCACGTCGACCAGTACCTCGCCGCCGTCATCAAGAAGCGCAAGCTCGAGCTCGCCGCCGGCAACGGCAAGTGCGACACGGCGGCGACGCACGACGACCTGCTCTCCCGGTTCATGCGGAAGGGGTCCTACTCAGACGAGTCGCTGCAGCACGTGGCGCTCAACTTCATCCTCGCCGGCCGCGACACCTCCTCTGTGGCGCTCTCCTGGTTCTTCTGGCTCGTGTCCACCCACCCCGCTGTGGAGCGCAAGATCGTGCGCGAGCTCTGCTCCGTTCTCGCCGCGTCACGGGGCGCCCATGACCCGGCATTGTGGCTGGCGGAGCCCTTCACCTTCGAGGAGCTCGACCGACTGGTCTACCTCAAGGCGGCGCTGTCGGAGACCCTCCGGCTCTACCCCTCCGTCCCCGAGGACTCCAAGCACGTGGTCGCGGACGACTACCTCCCCGACGGCACGTTCGTGCCGGCCGGGTCGTCGGTCACCTACTCCATATACTCGGCGGGGCGCATGAAGGCGGTGTGGGGGGAGGACTGCCTCGAGTTCCGGCCGGAGCGATGGCTGTCGGCCGACGGCACCAAGTTCGAGCAGCACGACTCGTACAAGTTCGTGGCGTTCAACGCCGGGCCGAGGGTGTGCCTGGGCAAGGACCTAGCCTACCTGCAGATGAAGAACATCGCCGGGAGCGTGCTGCTCCGGCACCGCCTGACCGTGGCGCCGGGCCACCGCGTGGAGCAGAAGATGTCGCTCACGCTCTTCATGAAGGACGGGCTACGGATGGAGGTACGTCCGCGCGACCTCGCCCCCGTCCTCGACGAGCCCTGCGGCCTGGACGCCGCCGCCACCGCGGCCGCAGCGAGTGCCACAGCGCCGTGCGCGTAGAAGACCTGGCAGTGGCACGGGCACGCGCCATGCATGATTCGTGCGTGCTAGCTGTTGAAGGGACGGCGGACATTGAATGTGTAGATAGGGCAGCAGTGCAAGACCGTAAGTAAAATTGATGATGGGTTTGGTGACAACATTCAAGTCACTCCTTTCCAGAATTTACGACCCGGATAGGAGAAACAGGGAAACTTTGCAGATCACAACACAAGATCTAGCCAGCCGGGGATCTGATCGATCTGCGTCTGCTCAGAGCACGGGTGCATGGGAGACCAAGGAGGAAAGCATAAAATAACAGAAACTGAGTGAGCAATATTTGTGATTGTAGCCACGGGAGAGAGAGAGGAGTAATTAGTAATTCAGATTTGTTTGCAGTAGCTCGGTGTTGGTGACCAGATCATAGCCAACTAGGCTATTCTATTTTTGGAGATTATTTCTCAAAGCAATGTATTATTCTATTCTTAGAGAGTTCATATCCTGTCCAAGAAACTTGTAAGTAGACTTTCCAGTAGACGTGCTCAAGGTTGTTTGCTTCTTTGACACCATGTTCATCCATGCAAGTTTCTTCTTCAGCGGTCTGATTCGCTGCAGCACGTTTCTAGCTTCTCTAGCTAGCTATAAGCTTGGTGCTGGATCTGCACGCGATGACATTGACTCTCGTGCATGCATGTATCGGTGCCTTGATGAGGTCTGTTGCGCGCGCCGTCCGATCTGGTGAGCGATAGCAACCAAGAATCTCAGGTGCGTAAAAGCAAGTTTGATGTGGATGGCTCCCAACATCAACATGCACATATTTGGCAGCCGTTCTCTCTGGCCTGCAGGCTCGTCCTCATGCACTCTCTCTAATTGTCGTTGTTACGACAGCGATGTTCCCATTCTCTAAGGATCGCGCGATACGAGAAAAAGGAACTGAAGTTGACGCGGTACGATTTAGACGGGTGTTTGTTGGCATGGTTGGTTCGTTTGATGCAACGATTTTAATCTACCTCTAGCTACCTTATGTTCAGAGTGTTTTTGTGACTTGATTTGATCGGTATCAGTATTTTTTTTACTAAATGATCCTACGAGAAACTTTAATCCGCTCATTGACCCCCTTGACAAACTTTTTTTTTGTGGGAAATACTTTTGTATTAGTCAAGAAGCCATGCTACCCTCCGGATTACATTGTTCAACAACTTTGTCCGGTCCATCAGGGTTTCAGTTCTGGTGCTCGTATTTATTTTTAGATTTATTTCAGGATTTCCGGCAATGCACATTTAGTGGAAGAAGACGTTTCCGTTGACGACGAGGTGCCTACGGTGACTTCGTAAATTTCAAGATGATATGCTGGCTCAGTCTTTTGGAGGTGCTTATAGAGCTAGAGTGTATGTGTGCACATTCATAAAAGTAAGTATATACACGTGTATATAAACACTTGCATCTATACTATGTTAAAAAATACTTTGTCCGGTCCAAAACCCAGTCATACAACAGTTCGGCCATTAGCTCTGCCATAACTTGCCAAACAATAACTAACAAGATTGTATTCGCAAAGCAAGTATTTCATTGTCCCGTGAGAAGCTCGTGGACAATAAATCCATAACGTGTCCTATCCATACCTTTTCTTCTTTAAGAGATGAGTTAATTCGTGAATCAATCTGTGGTTGGATAGTTAGAGAAATTGTGGTATCTCAGCCCATCAGGGTTCAAGTCTTGGTGCTTGTATTTTTTCTGGATTTATTTCAAGATTCCGGCGATGCGCATTCAGTGCTAGGAGACGTTCCCGTCGATGAAGATGTGCCTATGGTGACTTCGTAAATTTTAAGATGATATGCCGGTTCAGTCTTTCGGAGGCGCTCATAGGGGTAGGGTGTGCGTGTCTGCGTTCATAGAGGTGAGTGTATGCACATGTATATGAATGCTTACGTCTGTACTGTGTTAAAAAAAAGATGAGTCAATTCTATTTTTTGCCCTCAAAATATACGCGTTTGATAAATTGTACCCCCAAGTTGACATTCGATCAAGTGGTGGCCCATAATTTAAAGATTACTTTCACATTTTGCCCCTCTCCCTCCATGACACAAATTGCCCCCAATTTTACTGTTCACCCTAATTTGGTGTTGATTTGGCAAGCCATGTCGGTGATATTTCAATTTGTTGGTTTGGTTTCTGATTTTTATCGAACTTCAATCGGTTTTTTGTGGGTGTACTGAACCGGCCGGTGAAGCGCCCACCCAGGTCTGGCCACACCCAGCTGGTCTGGTCGCACGTCATCGCTGACGGAGTCCTGCAGGATTAGGGGTACTCACCACATCGACTCCCGGCCAGGTGGGAAGGGCCGAGGACCCCGTGACGATCACTAAGGGGCCATATCGGGCAGCCCATGATGTATGTAAGGAAGATTCTACAAGATTTGGTGCACAAGACGAGAATTTCTCTAAATCCTAGGCCTCTGGTGCATTATATAAACCGAGGTTAGGCTAGTCAATAGTTCATCTTATATTCATTCATTAGAATCTTACACAACAATCTTGTGGTAGATACACGTACTGTGTACTTTACCCCATATCAACACAATCAAAAACAGGATGTAGGGTATTATTTCTTTTAGAGAGCCTGAACCTGGGTAAAATTTATGTGTCCATGTTACCATCATTTCAAGACGCCTAGATGAGGACCCCTACCTCGAGATATGCCCTATATAGGTCCCTGCTCATAGTCGCCACAGTGCGATGTGAATTCAGATCGGTTTTGACGCGATCTACGCGCTGAAATCGAGCTTCGTCGTTGACGTTGGCATCTTCATCGCTGGGTCGACTCATCACCTCGGCTAGGCTGAGGATTACACCCCATGTCAGATCGTCAAGATGAGATAGGTGCCTTCATCAACGTCAACCTTGATATCAACTGAGGTCATGGAAAAAACTATCCATGGTGCTCGGGGGCTCAACGTCAACATTGCCCTCGTGCGACCTGAAGGAAATATGCCCTAGAAGTAATAATAAAGTTGTTATTTTATATTTCCTTATTCATGATAAAGGTTTATTATTCATACTAGAATTGTATTGATTAGAAACTTAAATACATGAACGAATACCGTGTCCCTAGTATGCCTCTACTAGACTAGCTCGTTGATCAAAGATGGTTAAGGTTTTCTAACCATGGACATGTGTTGTCATTTGATAACGGGATCACATCATTAGGAGAATGATGTGATGGACAAGACCCATCCGTTAGCTTAGCATAATGATCGTTCAGTTTTATTGCTATTGCTTTCTTATGTCAAATACATATTCCTTCGACTATGAGATTATGCAACTCCCGAATACCGTAGGAATGTTTTGTGTTCTATCAAACGTCACAACGTAACTAGGTGATCATAAAGATGCTCTACAAGTATCTCAGAAGGTGTTTGTTGAGTTGGCACAGATCGATATTAGGATTTGCCACTCTGAGTATCGGAGAGGTATCTCTGGGCCCTCTCGGTAATACACATCATAAGCTCGCAAGCAAATGACTAAGGAGTTAGTTACGAGGCAATGTATTATGGAACGAGTAGAGAGACTTGCTGGTAATGAGATTAAACTAGGTATAGAGATACTGACAATTGAATATCGGGCAAGTAACATACCGATGGACAAAGGAAATTACGTATGTTGTCATAAGGTTTGATTGATAAAGATCTTAGTAGAATATGTAGTAACCAATATGGGCATCCAGGTTCCGTTATCGGTTATTGACCGGAGAGATGTCTCGGTCATGTCTACATAGTTCTCAGACCTGTAGGGTTCGCACACTTAACGCTCGTTGACGATATAGTATTATATGAGTTATGTATGTTGGTAACCGAATGTTGTTCGGAGTCCGAGATGAGATCAAGAACATGACGAGGAGCTCCAGAATGGTCCGGAGGTAAAGATTGATATATGGGATAATAGTGTTTGGCCTTCGGAAGGGTTCCGGAATTCACCGGAAGGGGTTTCGGATGTTTCCCGAAATGTTCTGGTGCGAGGACACTTTATTTGGGCCAGAGGGGAAAGCCCACGAGGTTTTTGGAAAGCGCAAAAGGAAGCTTTGCGGAGACCAGGGGCCAGACGCCAGGGACAATGGTGTCTAGGTCCAGACGCCGGGAACCCTGGCGTCTGGTCCTGGAGTCCGAGAAGGACTCTTGCCTTTCAGGCAAAACCGACTTTGAGGAGGCTTTTACTCCAAGTGTCGACCCCAAGGCTCAACATATAAATAGAGGGGCAGCACTAGCACCCAAGACACATCAAGATACACCAAGCCGTGTGCCGGCAACCCCGTCCCTCTAGTTTATCCTCCTTCATAGTTTCTGTTGTACTTGGCGAAGCCCTGCGGAGATTGTTCTTCACCAACACCGTCACCACGCCGCCGTGCCGCCGGAACTCATCTACTACTTCGCCTCTCTTACTGGATTGAGAAGGCGAGGACATCATCGAGCTGAACATGTGCTGAACACGGAGGTGCCGTACATTAGGTACTTGATCGGGACGGATCGTGAAGGTGTACGATGCTACTTCTTGAGCTTGCGTTGGTTTTTCCCTTGAAGAGGAAAGGGTGATGCAACAAAGTAGAGATAAATATTTCCCTCAGTTCGAGAACCAAGGTATCAATCCAGTAGGAGACAACGCACAAATCACCAATACCTGCACAAACAATCAAACACTTGCACCCAACGCGATAAAGGGGTTGTCAATCCCTTCACGGTCACTTGCAAAAGTGAGATGTGATAGAGATAGATAAATCTAAACAAAAGATAAAGTAAATATTTTTGGGTTTTTTGGTTTATAGATCGGAAAGTAAAATATAGCAAAATAGTAGATCGGAAACTTATATGATGGAAAATAGACCCGGGGGCCATAGGTTTCACTAAAGGCTTCTCTCAAGATAGCAAATAATATGGTGGGTGAACAAATTACCGTCGAGCAATTGATAGAAAAGCGCAAAGTTATGACGATATCTAAGGCAATGATTATGAAATATAGGCATCACGTCCATGTCAAGTAGACCGACTCCTACCTGCATCTACTACTATTACTCCACACATCGACCAACTCCTGCCTGCATCTAGAGTATTGAGTTCATGAAGAACACAGTAACGCTTTAAGTAAGATGACATGATGTAGAGGAATAAACTCAAGCAATATGATGTAAACCCCATCTTTTTATCCTCGATGGCAACAATACAATACATGACTTGCTGCCCCTACTGTCACTTGGAAAGTACACCACAAGACTGAACCCAAAGCTAAGCACTTCTCCCATTACAAGAAAAACCAATCTAGTTGGCCAAACTAAACCGATAGTTCAAAGAGAATTACAAAGATATCAAATCATGCATATAAGAATTCATAGAAGATTCAAACAATATTCACAGATAAGCTGATCATAAATCCACAATTCATCGGATCTCGACAAACACACCACAAAAGAAGATTGCATTGGATAGATCTCCAAGAAAATCGAGGAGAACATGGTATTGAGAATCAAAGAGAGAGAAGAAGCCATCTAGCTACTAGCTATGGACCCTTAGGTCTGCGGTAAACTACTCACGCTTCATCGGAAGGGCAATAGAGTTAATTTAGAAGCCCCCGTGGTCGAATACCCCTCCGGCAGGATGCCGGAAAAGGCCCCAAGATGGGATATCACGGGAACAGAAGGTTGCGGCGGTGGAAAAGTGTTTTCGTGGATGCTTCTGGTGGTTTGGGAATATATGTGAATATATAGGAGGAAGATCTAGGTCAGGGGGTCACCGAGGGGCCCACAAGGTAGGGGGCACGCCCTACCCCCTGGGCGCGCCCTCCACCCTTGTGGCCGCCTCGTGGCTCTTCTGACTTGCACTCCAAGTCTCCTGGGTGTCTTCTGGTCCAAGAAAAATCATCGCAAAGGTTTTATTCAATTTGGACTCTGTTTGGTATTCCTTTTCTATGAAGCTCAAAAACAAGGAAAAAACAGAAACTGACACTCGGCTCTAGGTTAACAGGTTAGTCCCAAAAAGAATATAAAATAGCATATTAATGCGTATAAAACACCCAAAACAGATAATATAATAGCATGGAACAATAAAAAATTATAGATACGTTGGAGACGTATCAAGCATTCCCAAGCTTAATTCGTGCTCGTCCTCGAGTAGGTAAATGATAAAACCAAATTTTTGATGTGGAATGCTACCTAGCATATTTATCCATGTAATTTTTCTTTATTGTGGCATGAATGTTCAGATCCATAAGATTCAAAACAAAAGTATAATATTGACATAAAACAATAATACTTCAAGCATACTAACAATGCAATTATGTCTTCTCAAAATAACATGGCCAAATAAAGCTATCCCTACAAAATCATATAGTCTGGCTATGCTCCATCTTCATCACACAAAATATTCAAATCATGCACAACCCCGATGACAAGCCAAGCAATTGTTTCATACTTTTGGTGTTCTCAAACCTTTTCAACTTTCACGCAATATATGAGCGTGAGCCATGGACATAGCACTATAGGTGGAATAGAATATGGTGGTTGTGGAGAAGACAAAAAGAGGGAGATAGTCTCACATCAACTAGGCGTATTAACGGGCTATGGAGATGCCCATCAATAGATATCAATGTGAGTGAGTAGGGATTGCCATGCAATGAATGCACTAGAGCTATAAGTTTATGAAAGCTCAAAAAGAAAGGTAAGTGGGTGTGCATCCAACTTGCTTGCTCATGAAGACCTAGGGCAATTTGAGGAAGCCCATCGTTGGTATATACAAGCTAAGTTATATAATGAAAAATTCCCACTAGCATATGAAAGTGACAACATAGGAGACTCTCTATCATGAAGATCATGGTGCTACTTTGAAGCACAAGTGTGGGAAAAAGGATAGTAACATTGCCCCTTCTCTCTTTTTCACTCATTTTTTTGTTTGCCTGCTTCGGCCTCCCTTTTATTTTTCCCTCACATGGGACAATGCTCTAATAGTGAAGATCATCACACTCTTATTTACTTACAACTCAAAAATTACAACTCGATACTTAGAACAAAATATGACTCTATATGAATGCCTCCGGCAGTGTACCGGGATGTGCAATGACTCAAGAGTGACATGTATGAAAGAATTATGAAAGGTGGCTTTGCCACAAATACGATGTCAACTACATGATCATGCAAAGTAATATGACAATGATGGAACGTGTCATAATAAAACGGAATGGTAGAAAGTTGCATGGCAATATATCTCGGAATGGCTATGAAAATGCCATAATAGGTAGGTATGGTGGCTGTTTTGAGGAAGGTATATGATGGGTGTATGGTACCGGTGAAGTTGCGCGACACTAGAGAGGCTAGCAATGGTGGAAGGGTGAGAGTGCGTATAATCCATGCACCCAACATTAGTCATAAAGAACTCACATACTTATTGCAAATCTATTAGTCATCGAAACAAACTACTATGCACATGATCCTAGGGGGGTAGATTGGTAGGAAAATACCATCGCTCATCCCCGACCGCCACTCATAAGGAAGACAATCAAAAATTCCTCATGCTCCGACTTCGTTACATAACGGTTCACCATATGTGCATGCTATGGGAATCACAAACCTTAACACAAGTATTTATCCAATTCACAGTTACTCACTAGCATGACTCTAATATCACCATCTTCATATCTCAAAACAATCATAATGAATCAAACTTCTCGTAGTATTCAATGCACTTTATATGAAAGTTTTTATTATATCACTCTTGGATGTCTATCATATTAGGACTAAATTCATAACCAAAGCAAATTACCATGCTGTTTAAAAGGACTCTCAAAATAATATAAGTGAAGCATGAGATTTCAATAATTTGTACAAAATAAAACCACCGCTGTGCTCTAAAAAGATATAAATGAAGCACTAGAGCAAAATTGCCTAGCTCAAAAGATATAAGTGAAGCACATAGAGTATTCTAATAAATGACGATTCATGTGTGTCCCTCTCAAAAGGTGTGTACAACAAGGATGATTGTGGCAAACTAAAAAAATAAAGACTCATATCATACAAGACGCTCCAAGCAAAACACATATCATGTGGTGAACAAAAATATAGCCTCAAGTAAAGTTACCGATAGACGAAGACGAAAGAGGGGATGCCTTCCGGGGCATCCCCAAGCTTAGGCTCTTAGTTGTCCTTGAATATTACCTTGGGGTGCATTGGGAATCCCCAAGCTTAGGCTCTTGCCACTCCTTATTCCATAGTCCATCAAATCCTTACCCAAAACTTGAAAACTTCACAACACAAAACTCAACAGAAAATCTCATAAGCTCCGTTAGTATAAGAAAATAAATCACCACTTTTTGTACTGTTGTGAACTCATTCTTTATTTATATTGGTGTCTGTATTCCAACTTCTCCATGGTTCATACTTCCCGATACTACCCATAGATTCATCAAAATAAGCAAACAACACATAGAAAACATAATCTGTCAAAAACAGAATAGTCTTATGTAACTCCAAAAATTCTGAAAAATTAGGACAACAGAGGAAATTTTTATACCAATCTTCTGTAAAAAGAATCAGTATTTTATCGTGCTTCTGTGATTTTTAACAATTCTAGGACTGAGCGCAAAAGTTTCTGTTTTTCAGCAAGATCAAATCAACTATCATCGTAAGCTATCCCAAAGATCTTACTTGGCACAAACACTAATTAAAACACAAAAACACATCTAACCAGAGGTTAGATGAATTATTTATTGAATAACAGCAAGGAAAAATATTGGGTTATCTCCCAACAAGCGCTTTTCTTTAAAGCCTTTTAGCTAGGCATTGATAATTTTAATGATGGTCACATGAAAGATAGCAATTGAAACACGAAGAGAGCATCATGTAGCATGTGAAAAACAAGTTTAAGTATAACATACTTCATATGCATAGGCATTTTATAGGCAAACAAATAATCAAGACAAGCAAAACCTAGCATATGTAGGGAAGAAGAAAGAAACAATAGCAATCATAACAAAACAAGAGGTAATTTAGTAACATGAAATTTTCTAAACCATATTTTCCTCTGTCATAATAATTACATGTGGAATTGTACTCAAACTCAACAATATAGCTATCACATAACATATTCTCAACACGATCCACATGCATTAGAAGTTGACACTCTTCCAAAGTAGTGGGATTAACATTAACTAAAGTCATGACCCCTCAGAACCCACTTTTATCAAAAATTTCATAACATTGATCATGCTTTATATGATGGGTACTTGGTATGTCTTGACTTGGCGTAGATCTCCCCGGCAACGGCGCCGGAAATTCTTCCTGCTATGATACGTCCATTTTGCATCATGCTTTTATATCGATATTTATTGCATTATGGGTTGTTATTACACATTATGTCACAATACTTATGCCTCTTCTTGATGACCCACAAGTATAGGGGATCTATCTTAGTCCTTTCGGTAGGTAAGAGTGTCGAACCCAACTAGGAGTAGAAGGAAATGATAAGCGGTTTTCAGCAAGGTATTCTCTGCAAGTACTGAAATAAGTGGTAACAGATAGTTTTGTAATAGGATAAATTGTAACGAGCAACAAGTAACAAAAGTAAATAAAGTGCAGCAAGGTGGCCCAATCCTTTTGTAGAAAAGGACAAGCCGGAACAAACTCTTATAATAGGAAAAGCGCTCCCGAGGACACATGGGAATATCGTCAAGCTAGTTTTCATCACGTTCATATGATTCGCGTTCGATACTTTGATACTTTGATATGTGGGTGGACCGGTGCTTGGGTGCTGTTCTTACTTGAACAAGCATCCCACTTATGATTAACCTCTATTGCAAGCATCCGCAACTACAACAAAAGTATTAAGGTAAACCTAACCATAGCATGAAACATATGGATCCAAATCAGCCCCTTACGAAGCAACACATAAACTAGGGTTTAAGCTTCTGTCACTCTAGCAACCCATCATCTACTTATTACTTCCCAATGCCTTCCTCTAGGCCCAAATAATGGTGAAGTGTTATGTAGTCGACGTTCACATAACACCACTAGAGGCTAGACAACATACATCTTATCAAAATATCAAACAAATACCAAATTCACATGACTACTCATAGCAAGACTTCTCCCTTGTCCTAAGGAACGAATGTAATTACTCACAAAGCATATTCATGTTCATAATCAGAGGGGTAATAATATGCATATAGGATCTGAACATATGATCTTCCACCAATTAAACCAACTAGCATCAACTACAAGGAGTAATCAACACTACTAGCAACCTACTAGCACCAATCCTGGCCTTTGAGACAAGAATTGGATACAAGAGATGAACTAGGGTTTGGAGATGAGATGGTGCTGGTGAAGATGTTGATGGAGATTTCCCTCTCCCGATGAGAGTAGCGTTGGTGATGACGATGGTGATGATTTCCCCCTCCGGGAGAGAAGTTTCCCCGACAGAACAGCTCTACCGGAGCTCTAGATTGGATCCACCAAGGTTTCGCCTCGTGGCGGCGGAGTCTCGTCTCGAAAAGCTCCTTCCTATTTTTTTCTCATCGAAAGACCTCATATAGGAGAAGATGGGCATCGGAGAGCCACCAGAGGGCCCACAAGGTAGGGGCGCACCCTAGGGGGCACCCTCGTGAGAAGGGTGTGGGCCCCCTGGCCTTCATCTTTGGCGTGGATTTTTATTTATTTCTTTTAAGACATTCCGTGGAGTTTCAGGACTTTTGAAGTTGCACAGAATAGGTCTCTAATATTTGCTCCTTTTCCAGACCAGAATTCCAGCTGCCGGCATTCTCCCTCTTTACGTAAACCTTGTAAAATAAGAGAGAATAGCCATAAGTATTGTGATATAAAGTGAAATAATAGTCCATAATGCGATAACTATCGATATAAAAGCATGATGCAAAATGGACGTATCAACTCCCCCAAGCTTAGACCTCGCTTGTTCTCAAGCGAAAAGCCGATAACAATAAATATGTCCTCATTGTTTAGAGGTAGAGGCGTCGATAAAAAAATAAAATACGGACATGAAGGCATCATGATTATTCTCATAACAGCAACATATATAGATTTTGTCATATGATTACTTATGTTCAAGTGATGATCTATTCGCAATGCAAAAGTATAAATCATAAACCTTATTGGGCTCCGACAAACTGTAATCTCAGTCATTGAAGCAATTGCAATTTATCATAACATCGGAAAGAGTCTATGTCAGACCTAAAAAGCAAGTCCACATACTCAACTATCATTTAGTCCTCCATAATTGGTAACACTCACGCGATACTTGTGGTTACTTGTGGTTACTTGTGGTTACACAGAGAAAGATAGGGGTTTATAGTTTTGCCCCACAACCTTTTACCTCAAGGGTAATGTCAACAATAATGGTTCATGCTCCCCTATATCCAATTATATATATATATATATATATATATATATCATGTTCTTTCCAACATGCTGAGCTTGCCAAAGGATAAAATGAAAAAGAAAAGGTGAAGATCACCATGACTCTTGCATAAGGTAGAAGATAATAATAAAGGATAGGCCCTTCGCAGAGGGAAGCAGAGGTTGCCATGCGCTTTTATGGTTGGATATATAAAATCTCAATGCGAAAGAACGTCACTTTATATTGCCCCTTGTGATATGAACCTTTATTATGCAATCCATCGCTTTTATTACTTTCACATCACAAGATCGTATAAAGCTTATTTCTCCCACACCAATCAATCATACATATTTAGAGCAATTTTTATTGCTTTGCACCGATGCCAACTTACTTGAAGGATCTTACTTAATCCATAGGTAGATATGGTGGACTCTCATGGCAAAACTGGTTTAAGGGTATTTGGAAGCACAAGTAGTATTTCTACTTGGTGCTGAGAATTTGGCTAGCATGAGGGGGAAAGGCAAGCTCAACAAGTTAGAGGATCCATGACAACATACTTTATCTCAGATATAAGAAAGACATGACTCATTACGTCGTCTTCCTTGTCCAACATCAACTCTTTAGCATGTCATATTTTAATGAGTGCTCCCAATCATAAAAGATGTCAATGATAATATATGTATATGTGAAACCTCTCTTTCCTTATTACTTCCTATTAATTGCAACAATGACCAAAGCTATGTCTGCCAACTCCCAACAACTTTTAATCATCATACTCTTTCTATGTGAAGTCATTACTCTCAATAAGATCAATATGAACTTTTTGTTTCTTTTTATTCTTTTTTTCTCTTTTCTTTTATTCACCCAAGATCATGGCAAAATAATCAAGCCCTTGACTCAACACTAATCTTTATTATATAGCTCACGGACTCGATTACATAGAGAGATCATAAAGCAAAACTCAAAACTAGATCATGCCATAAACTTTATTCTACTAGATCAAGATACTACTAATAGGATCGAACTAAGAAAAACGTTAAAGATAGGAGTTGTGATTGTGATACGATACCGGGGCACCTCCCCCAAGCTTGGCAGTTGCCAAGGGGAGTGCCCATACCCAGATACTCAATTCTTCTTTGTTGGAGGAGACGGTGGTGGTGATGTTGGCTTAGTTGATGGCTTAGTCTTCTCCCTTAATTTGCGCTTGAGGATGGCATTTTGATCCCTCAGATCATCAATTTCTCACTCCAGGGTTAATATCTTTTTGCATAGGTCCTGCTTATTTTCCTGCAAGAGACGAAAAGGGATAAACTTGAACTTGGGTTTCTTTACCCTATCAGGGAGACTTGACTTTCTGAACTCCACGTGCATTTCCCCAGGTTGAGGTAATGGTGCTTCATCTTCATCTGAGCTCGTCTCCTCCTTCCCCTTGGGTTCATAGTCCTCTTCTTCCTCCGTGGTCCATCCATTATGTTCCACATCTCCATAGACCTTTGGATTTGCTAAGTAATCATCCACATAGCTTTCTCCTTCCGAATCCTGGGAAGACATGTTGATTTAATCTGCAACAGGACAACTCGAAACAAAGACAGGAGATTTTTGTGTGATACGGGAGTCAAAAACTTTAGGAGAATATATAATGAATTTTTACCGAGCAAACCGAGCAAAATGCGTAACGTGCAAGAAAACGGGTCCGGACGGCACACACGGTGCTCACGAGGTAGGGGGGCGCATCCAGGGGGTAGGGCGCGCCCACCACCCTCGTGGGGCCCTCGTGTCCTTCCCGGACTGCTACTTATTTTTCTATTTTTCTAAATATTCTAAAACGGAGAAATATTGCCTTAAAAATTGTTTTGGAGTCGGTTTACTTACCGTATCACATACCTATTCCTTTTCGGAGTCTGAAACGTTCCGGAAAGTGTCCCTTATGTATTCCTCCGGGGTTACGGTTTCAATAATATTGGTTTCAACATTTATGGGATTACCTGAGATATAATGTTTGATTCTTTGATTGTTTACCACCTTCGGATTTGTGCCCTCGAAGTTGTTGATTTTTATAGCACCGGAACGATAGACCTCTTCGATAACATAGGGGCCTTCCCATTTAGAGAGAAGTTTTCCTGCAAAAAATCTTAAACGAGAGTTGTATAGCAATACATAATCACCTACATTAAACTCACGCTTTTGTATCCTTTTGTCATGCCATCTTTTAACTTTTTCTTTAAACAACTTGGCATTTTCATAAGCTTGGGTTCTCCATTCATCAAGTGAGCTAATATCAAATAACCTCTTCTCACCGGCAAGTTTAAAATCATAGTTGAGCTCTTTAATAGCCCAATATGCCTTATGTTCTAGTTCGAGAGGTAAGTGACATGCTTTTCCATAAACCATTTTATACTGAGACATACCCATAGGATTTTTGTATGCAGTTCTATAAGCCCATAATGCATCATCAAGTTTCTTAGACTAATTCTTTCTAGGCCTATTAACAGTCTTTTGCAAAATTAATTTGAGCTCTTTATTGCTCAACTCTACTTGACCACTAGACTGTGGGTGATAAGGAGATGCAATTCTATGATTAACATCATATTTAGCAAGCATTTTACGGAAAGCACCATGAATAAAGTGTGAACCACCGTTAGTCATTAAATATCTAGGGACTCCAAACCTCAGAAAAAGAACTTCTTTAAGCATGTTAATAGAAGTGTTATGATCAACACTACTAGTTGGAATAGCTTCTACCCACTTAGTAACATAATCAACAACAACTAAAATATGTGTGTATCCATTAGAGGCAGGAAAAGGTCCCATATAATTAAAACCCCAAACATCAAACGGTTCAATAACAAGTGAATAATTCATAGGCATTTCTTGACATCTACTAATATTACCAATTCTTTGACATTCATCACAAGACAAGACAAACTTACGAGCATCCTTGAAGAGAGTAGGCCAATAAAAACCAGATTGCAATACCTTATGTGCAGTTCTATCTCCAGCGTGGTGTCCTCCATAAGACTCGGAATGACACTTGCATAGGATCTGTTCCTGTTCATGCCCAGGTACACAACGTCTAATAACACCATCTACTCCTTCTTTATAAAGATGTTGGTCATCCCAAAAGTAATGTCTCAAATCATAGAAGAACCTTTTCTTTTGCTGGTATGTGAAGCTAGGTGGTATAAATTTAGCAACAATATAATTAGCATAATCAGCATATCATGGAGTACTACGAGAAGTACTTATAACATTTAATTGTTCATCAGGAAAGTTATCATTAATAGGTAGTGGGTCATCAAGAATATTTTCTAACCTAGACAGGTTGTCTGCAAAGGGGTTCTCAGCTCCTTTTCTATCAACAATATGCAAATCAAATTCTTGTATCAAGAGAACCCATCTAATAAGTCTAGGTTTAGCATCTTTCTTTTCCATAAGATATTTAATAGCAGCATGATCAGTTTGAATAGTTACTTTAGAATCAACAATATAAGATCTGAACTTATCACAAGCAAATACAACTGCTAAGAGTTCTTTTTCAGTAGTAGCATAATTTCTTTGAGCATTGTCTAGAGTCTTACTAGCATAATGAATAACATTTAATTTCTTATATCTCAGCCAAGGAGTAATCAACACTACTAGCAACCTACTAGCACCAATCCCGGCCTTTGAGACAAGAATTGGATACAAGAGATGAACTAGGGTTTGGAGATGAGATGGTGCTGGTGAAGATGTTGATGGAGATTGCCCTCTCCCGATGAGAGGAGCGTTGGTGATGACGATGGTGATGATTTCCCCCTCCAGGAGGGAAGTTTCCCCGGCAGAACAGCTCTGCCGGAGCTCTAGATTGGATCCGCCAAGGTTCCGCCTCGTGGGGGCGGAGTCTCATCCCGAAAAGTTCCTTCCTTTTTTTTCTCATCGAAAGACCTCATATAGGAGAAGATGGTCATCATAGAGCCACCAGGGGGCCCACGAGGTAGGGGGCGCGCCCTAGGGAGGGCACCCCCCACCCTCGTGAGAAGGGTGTGGGCCCCCTGGCCTTCATCTTTGGCGTGGATTTTTCTTTATTTCTTTTAAGACGTTCCGTGGAGTTTCAGGACTTTTGGTGTTGCGCAGAATAGGTCTCTAATATTTGCTCCTTTTCCAGACCAGAATTCCAGCTGCCGGCATTCTCCCTCTTTATGTAAACCTTGTAAAATACTCCCTCCGTCCCATAATGTAAGACATTTTTTGACACTACACTAATGCCAAAAAACGTCCTACATTATGGTACGGAGGGAGTAAGAGAGAATAGCCATAAGTATTGTGATATAAAGTGAAATAACAGTCCATAATGCGATAAATATCGATATAAAAGCATGATGCGAAATGGATGTATCACTTCTCTCTTATTTTACCAGGTTTACATGAAGAGGGGGAATGCCGTCAGCTGGAATTCTGGGCTGGAAAAAGAGCAAATATTAGAGACCTATTCTGCACAGCTCCAAAAGTCCTAAAACTTCACAGAAGTTATTTTTGGAATTAATAAAAAATACTGGAGAAAGAATCCACCAGAGGGGGCCCACACCCTGTCCACGAGGGTGGGGGCGTGCCCTACCCCCCTGGGCGCTCCCCCTGCCTCGTGGGCCCCATGGCAGGCCTCCAGTGCGCATGTTTTGCTATATGAAGTCTTTTGTCTGAGAAAAAAATCATAAGCAAGCTTTCGGGAAGAAACTCCGCCGCCATGAGGCGGAACCTTGGCAGAACCAATCTAGGGCTCCGGTAGAGCTGTTCTGCCGGGGAAACTTCCCTCCGGGAGGGGGAAATCATCACCATTGTCATCACCAATGATCCTCTCATCGGGAGGGGGTCAATCTCCATCAACATCTTCACCAGCACCATCTCATCTCAAACCCTAGTTCACCTCTTGTATACAATCTTTGTATCCAAACCTCAGATTGGTACCTGTGGGTTGCTAGTAGTGTTGATTACTCCTTGTAGTTGATGCTAGTTGGTTTACTTGGTGGAAGATCATATGTTCAGATCCATTATGCATATTAATACCCCTCTGATTATGAACATGAGTATGCTTTGTGAGTAGTTACGTTTGTCCCTGAGGACATGGGAGAAGTCTTGCTATAAGTAGTCGTGTGAATTTGGTATTCGTTCGATATTTTAATGAGATGTATGTTGTCATCCCTCTAGTGGTGTCATGTGAACATCGACTACATGACACTTCACCATTGTTTGGGCCTAGAGGGAGGCATTGGGAAGTAATAAGTAGATGATGGGTTGCTAGAGTGACAGAAGCTTAAACCCTAGTTTATGCATTGCTTCGTAAGGGGCTGATTTGGATCCATATGTTTCATGCTATGGTTAGGTTTACCTTAATACTTCTGTTATAGTTGTGGATGCTTGCAATGGGGGTTAATCATAAGTGGGATTCTTGTCCAAGTAAGGACAGTACCCAAGCACCGGTCCACCCACATATCAAATTATCAAAGTACCGAACGCGAATCATATGAACGTGATGAAAACTAGCTTGACGATAATTCCCATGTGTCCTCAGGAGCGCTTTCCTTCATATAAGAGTTTGTCCAGGCTTGTCCTTTGCTACAAAAAGGATTGGGCCATCTTGCTGCACCTTATTTACTTCTATTACTTGCTACTCGTTACAAATTACCTTATCACAAAACTATTTGTTATCGATAATTTCAGTGCTTGCAGAGAATAGCTTACTGAAAACTGCTTATCATTTCCTTCTGTTCCTCGTTGGGTTCGACACTCTTACTTATTGAAAAGGCTACGATAGATCCCCTACACTTGTGGGTCATCAAGACTCTTTTTTGGCGCCGTTGCTGGGGAGTGAAGCGCCTTTGGTAGGTGGAATTTGGTAAGGAAAAATTTATATAGTGTGCTGAAATTTACTGTCACTTGTTACTATGGAACATAATCCTTTGAGGGGCTTGTTCGGGGTATCTTCACCCCGACCAGTAGAGCAAAGAGTTGCTCCTCAACCTACCGAACCTACTGAAAATGTTTACTTCGAAATTACTTTGGGTATGATAGAGAAACTGCTAGCTAATCCTTTTGCAGGAGATGGAACATTGCATCCCGATTTACACTTAATCTATGTGGATGAAGTTTGTGGATTATTTAAGCTTGCAGGTATGCCCGATGATGTTATCAAGAAGAAGGTCTTCCCTTTATCTTTGAAGGGAGATGCATTGGCATGGTTTAGGCTATGTGATGATATTGGATCATGGAACTACAAACGATTGAAATTGGAATTTGATCAGAAGTTTTATCCTATGCATCTTGTTCATCGTGATCGTAATTATATATATAATTTTTGGCCTCGCGAAGGAGAAAGCATCGCTCAAGCTTGGGGAGGCTTAAGTCAATGTTATATTCATGCCTCAATCATGAGCTCTCAAAAGAAATGATTATTCAAAAAATTTATGCTCGGCTTTCTCTCAGTAATCGGTCCATGCTCGATACTTCTTGTTGGATCTTTTATGATGAAGACTATTGAATTCAAATGGGATTTATTGGAAAGAATTAAATGCAACTTTGAAGATTGGAACCTCGACGAAGGTAAGGAGTCAGGTATAACACCTAAGTTTGATTGTGTTAAATATTTTATGGATACCAATGTTTTCTGTGAATTTAGCACTAAATATGTACTTGATTCTGAGATAGTAGCTTCTTTATGCGAATCCTTTGCTACTCATGTTGATCTCCCTAAGGAGAAGTGGTTTAAATATAATCCTCCCATTGAAGTAAAAGTAGTTGCACCTATTAAAGTTGAAGAAAAGACTATCACTTACAATGATCCTGTTGTTCCTAGTGCTTATATTGAGAAACCACCTTTCCCTGTTAGAATAAAGAATCATGCTAAAGCTTCAACTGTGGTCAACAAAAGTAATATTAAGACACCCAAACCCCCTGAGAAAATTAAAGTTGAACCTAGTGTTGCCATGGTTAAATATCTCTTGGCCGATAATATCGATGGGCATGTTATTTACTTCTATGATGAAGCTGCTAGAATTGCTAGACCTGATACTAAAAATAAACATAGACCTGTTGTAGGTATGCCTATTATTTCTGTTAAAATAGGAGATCATTGCTATCATGGCTTATGTGATATGGGTGCTAGTGCAAGTGGAATACCTCATTCCTTATACAAAGAAATTATGCATTATATTGCACCTGCTGAGATAGAAGAGATTGATGTTACAATCAAGCTTGCCAATAGAGATAGTATTTCACCAGTTGGGATTGTTAGAGATGTTGAAGTCTTGTGTGGGAAAGTTAAATACCCTGCTGATTTTCTTGTTCTTGGTTCCCCACAAGATAACTTTTGTCCCATTATATTTGGTCGACCCTTCTTGAATACTGTTAATGCTAAGATAGACTGCAATAAGGATATTGTTTCTCTTGGTTTGCGGGATATGTCTCATGAGTTTAATTTTGATAAATTTCATAGACAACCCCATGATAAAGAATTGCCTAGTAAAGATGAAATTATTTGTCTTCCTTCTATTGTCGTGCCTCCTACTAATCCTTTAGAACAATATTTGCTAGAACATGAAAATGATATGTTTATGAATGAAAGAAGGGAAATAGATGAAGTATTCTTTAAACAGGGACCTATTCTGAAACACAACTTGCCTGTTGAAATCCTAGGGGATGTAGCAACCCGACCTCAAATGTTCAAGTCTCTGTGCTTCCGTGTCATCCCTGGATCGGTAATGCTGACACACGTAGTACTCGAGGATTCATAACAGAGTAGCAATCACACACTTATTACATCGAATGTCTCAAAAGAGAACTTATTACAATAAATATGGCTTAAGGCCATCTAAGAATATAACATCGGAAGGCTTGGAAGATAAAGTGAGCCCATCAACTCCAACGGCATAGCTGAGCTTCACGGCAACGACCTAACGGACCTTACTCCTCGTTTGAAAAGTCTGCAACATAATACATTGCAGCCCGAAATGGGTCAGCACACGGAATATGCTGGCAATATAACACAGTAGAGCAAGAACATAATAATGCTATCACTACATGCATATTTGGCTGGTGGAAAGCTCTATGGTCATAGTTTTTGCGAAAAGCCAATTGTTCCCTACAACAAAGGAATAGATTTTAATTTAACTATCATGGTAGTTGAAACATCATTGAGAAGGTTCCTCCAACTCAATCCCAATTAAAGTAATTATCAACCCAACACTATTAATTTAAAGAGTGATGAGATACTTAAGATACTCCAAGTACTAGATACTCAAAACTGACCATAACCGGGGACACAGCTAACCATGATTAGATTGTACACTCTGCAGAGGTTTGTGCACTTTTCCCCACAAGACTCGATCGCCTCCGTTGAATTTCTCGCACTACATGGTGTTTGAGAAACGGATGACCGAGACACAGTCTTTCAGAAACATTAACTCTCTACTCCGGGTAGACCATACCAAACCTACAACCCACTACCTGCTGATCTACCTCTTTGAGAGCTTCACGTAACTTACTCAACTATGCTAGAGCCCATAATAGCTTGTGGCTGCACACGGAAGTTTCTAGCATGAATCATCTCAGTTCCCTTTGAGCCTGGGTGGCGGTCCATAGGAAAATCACACAGAACCCCGGGATTTCCAAAAATACAGGCAACACTGGGTTCTCTAGGTGCCTCAATCCACCCAGATGTGTATTGAAGTTGCCACCTTAAGTTGAACCATTAATTAACAATCTCACATCTGTCATGGATTTCACTCACCCAAACCACGTCTACGAGCATAGCATAGCAATATAAGCAACGCGTAGAAATAACTCCCAAGGGTTTGAATATAAGAGGGCAATAGGTTCTACCTCATCAACTACTTCCGAACCCACATGTTAATGGCATCCTAATCATGCAATGTTTGAGGATTGAAACTAATGCATAAAACTGGGTATGGAAAAAGTATGATCAATGTGTTACTTGCCTTGCTGACGATCCGTGAAACCTAGGGATTCGATGTAACACGCCTCGCACTCTGGGAATTCTATCGCAAACAAACAATAGCATACATAAGAAATCAAGCAAAGAAGCACGGGAAAATCTCAAATAAGAGGATCTAACCAGAAAGTTCAACTTAAGAACTCCGGTTGGCAAAAAGAATCAAATCAAACGGAGCAACGAAACTCAAACGGCGAAAGAAACAAGATCCGTTTACTAATCTGGACTAAGGTCAAATTTTATAGTAGCAAAATCTTGTTTAAGTTGATTAAACAGAAAGAGGGTCTCGAGACAAAGATCTAGGCGCTTGAATCGCTTGATTCCGATAAACGAGCGAAAAGATAAACTGAAACGAAAATCGGATCAGAAATCGCGATTGAAAATAATCGCGGAAAAATCCGAGAAAAAGAAAGCTGACGAATAGACCAACGAACGAGCGTTCGTTGTCTGTAACTAACGAGCGAAAACCGTTCGTTTAAACGAATGTACGGACGAACATCCACTAAATAGAAGAATCGGGAAAAACCGGCGAACCGATCTAAAAAATGAACTAGGGTTTTTTTTCTTAAAAAACCGAATCGGTTTTCTAAAAAAAACCAACAGTGAACGGCTACCTCGTCGGGTCCGGCGAGACGCGGGGCTCCGGCGGCGGGGCTTCGGTGGCGGGGCGAGGCGGCGGGGCAGCGGGCTTGCGGGGCGGCGGGGCAAGGCGGCGCAGCGAGGGGCGGCGGCGCTGAGGCGGTGGCGAGGCGCGAGGCGGCAGGGTTGGGTGGTGGTGGCGGGGGGCAGCGGCGGTATATAAAGGAGGGGGTGACTTGGAGGAGGGGGCAAGGCGGCGGTGGAGGAGTCCAACTCGGACTCCTGTCTGAGTCGTCGTCGTCGGCGGCGCGCGTCCTGGAGGAGATGGCGGCGCAGGAGATGGGCCGGCCCGGCTGGGTTTCGGCCAATCGGCGCCCGAAGTTTTTTTAAACAATTCTGCCGGACAGAAAATAAATCCTACAAAATAAAATAAAAATCTAAAAATGCCAAAACAAATTTTCACTGTCTAAATGGAACATTTAGAACGAGATGAACATTTTCTTGGCCCTAAAATGCAACTTTGAAAACGTGCACTTTTTCTAATGCAAATAGAATTGCAATAAAATCCAAATAAAATCAAATATTTGATTTTAATATTTTTCATCCAATATTTCAATTATTTTGGAGAAGTCATATTATCTCCTCTCATATAATTTAATATGAAATATTTTTGGAGAGAAAAATAATTAAAACCAAAAATCCTCGTTTCAATATTAAAAACCAAAAATATGAAAACCGGGAAATCCTCAACTCTCTCCGAGGGTCCTTGAGTTGCTTAGGATTTTTGAGGATCGCGAGACGAAATGCAATAAAATATGATATGCAAGAATGATCTATGTATAATATTCCAAATTGAAAATTTGGGATGTTACAGGGGATCCCCCTCCACCTAAGGGCGATCCTGTGTTTGAGCTTAAACCTTTACCTGATACTCTCAAATATGCTTATCTTGATGAGAAAGAGATATATCCTATTATTATTAGTGCTAACCTTTCAGAGCATGAAGAAAAGAAATTATTGAAAACTCTGAAGAAGAACCGTGCTGCTATTGGATATACTCTTGATGATCTTAAGGGAATTAGTCCCACTCTATGCCAGCACAAAATAAAATTGGAGAAGGATGCTAAACCGGTTGTTGATCACCAATGATGGTTAAATCCTAAGATGAAAGAAGTGGTAAGAAAAGAAATACTAAAGCTTCTTGCGGCAGGTATAATTTATCCCATTGCTGATTGTCAATGGGTAAGTCCTGTCCATTGCGTCCCTAAGAAGGGAGGTATTACTGTTGTTCCTAATGATAAAGATGAATTGATCCCACAAAGAATTGTTACAGGTTATAGAATAGTAATTGATTTCCGCAAATTAAATAAAGACACTAAAAAGGATCATTACCTCTTACCTTTTATTGATCAAATGCTAGAAAGATTATCCAAGCATACACATTTTTGCTTTCGAGATGGTTATTCTCTCTCAAATACCTGTGTCAAAAGAGGATCAACAAAAGACAAACTTTACTTGCCCTTTCGGTACCTTTGCTTATAGACGTATGACTTTTGGTTTATGTAGTGCACCTGCTACTTTTCAAAGATGTATGACTGCTATATTCTCCGACTTTTGTGAAAAGATTGTTGTGGTTTTCATGGATGATTTCTCCGTTTACGGAACTTGTTTTGATGATTGCTTAAGCAACCTTGATCGAGTTTTGCAGAGATGTGAAGAAACTAATCTTGTCTTAAATTGGGAGAAGTGCCACTTTATGGTTAATGAAGGTATTGTCTTGGGGCATAAAATTTCTGAAAGAGGCATTGAAGTTGATAAAGCTAAAGTTGATGCTATTGAAAAGATGCCATGTCCTAAGGACATTAAAGGTATAAGAAGTTTCCTTGGTCATGCCGGTTTTTATAGGAGGTTCATTAAGGACTTCTCTAAAATCCCTCGGCCTTTGACTAATCTCTTACAAAAAGATGTCCCTTTTGTCTTTGACGATGAATGTGTAGAAGCATTTGAAATACTTAAGAAAGCTTTGGTTTCTGCACCTATTGTTCAACCTCCTGATTGGAATTTACCATTTGAAATTATGTGTGATGCTAGTGATTATGCTGCAGGGGCTGTTTTAGGACAAAGAGTTGATAAGAAATTAAATTTTATCCAATATGCTAGTAAAACTCTAGATAGTGCCCAAAGAAATTATGCTACTACTGAAAAAGAATTTTTAGCAGTTGTATTTGCTTGTTGATACGTCCCCAACGTATCTATAATTTTTGATTGCTCCATGCTATATTATCTACTATTTTGGACATTATGTAACACCCCGAGAATCTTGCTACAGTAATCCCATCCCTAATGACGCCATGAAATCATAATCATTTTGCTAATCCTCACTTTGTTTCAAACCAAACTCAAATCCAGATTCAAATGCTAAGTCAAATAATATTTTTTATAAAATAGTAATTTAAAAATGTTCCTTAGGTTGAAAACTTTCATTACATAATTGTCATGCATTAAACAAACATTATGGAGATGTTTAAAATACCCCTGAAAATTATAACACTGGTCCAATAGCTAATTATTTGACCTTTTCAATTTCTAAAAAAAAGTTGAACACTCCCAAATGCTTTGAAACTTTTTGTAGCAACCCGGAATATTGCGCTTTACTTTTGTTCCAAGTTTTGTACTAAATAAAACTCTTTTAGTAGCTCAAATAAAATGCAAAGTATGAAAGTTAAATTAAAAATAGAAAAATAGAACATATCCTACCGGGCCACTTGGACCATCTAACTAAAACCAGCCCACAAACCCCCCTACTTGTCTCCTTCTGCTGCTAGTGGAGGCAGGGGAGGCCGTGGTGCCATCTCCATGGCCGCCGGCCACGCGTCGGCATCCGAGCCGCCTTGCCCACCTACAAGACCCCCTTGACCCCCTGGACGAACCCTAGTCCTCCCTCTCTTCCTCCCCCGCACATTTTCTTCTGCCCAGAGCAACCACCCGAGGCGTCATGGTCGTGCCGCTATAGATCCCGTGGCCACAGACAACCCCGCGCCCAGCCGTCGTGTCCTTAGGCTCCGCCGTCGACTGCTTCGTCGTCTTCAACCACCAGATCGAGCCGGGACTCCCGAACGACTATGCCCACGACCATCTTCCTCGCCACGGCCGCCGGAGCTCCGCCGCTCGATCCGCCACCGTCCGGCCACCACGACGCCCACGAGCCGTCCGCGTGACTTCCCTATGAGCAGACACGCTATCCCTCTCCTTTCCCTTCTTCAATTGATAGTCGTAACTACCCTGTACGCCATGGCCGGACCTCCGCGCCCGCAGCTGCTTGCCGCGGCCGGCCCGTCCCATGGCCACACTCCCCTTGCCCCGGGCGCTCCCCTGCACCATGCCCCTGGCCGCCCACGCTGGCCGCGCTCGGCTCGCCCGCTGCCGCTGGCACCCGTGTGCGCTCGGCCGCCCCTGACCGCGTCGTCGTCTGAGCTCCCGTGCTGCTGAGCTGCTCCTTGCGCCGTTGTTTCTTCGCTGCTACTTCCGCCACTGCTTGCTCCTTGACCGCTGCTTGCTGCTACCGGTAGCCGCTGTTGTGCGTGCCTGCTACTGCGCCGCTCTGCTTCGACACTGCTGTTGCTTACTGCAACTACTGCGCTGCTCTACTCCAGCCGCTGCTAGTTGCTGCTAAAGGCCATGGCCGAGTGTGTGCGTGCAGCGTGTATGTGTGTGTGTTGTGTGCGTGCAGTGTGTGTGTGTTGTGTGTGTGTGCGTGAGTGTGTGTTCTGTGTGTGTGGCCGGCCAAATACTAGTTCCTAAAATCTAAAAAGTGCATACACACTATTTGGACACATCGAGCGGCCGGCTCGCGGCCGCACGATTCGGCCATCACAACCGCTATGTGACAAGTTCCCGGTCCACCCCACCAACAGCCTCTCTCTGTCTTCCCCGTAGCACCCGTGTCTCTCTCTCACTCTCCCAATGGATCTGGATCAGAGGGGGCTCACTGGCCTCTCCCCTCAACGCCGACCACCAGGAGCCTCCCACTAACCGGCCACCATGCTCCACTGGCGGATCGGGGGAGGGGAGGACCACCCCCGCGTGGCTCTGCCCCGAGGTCGTCATCGCACCACCACGACGACGATTGGCTTGTCCGCACCACCATTAGCCCACTCCACCATGGCATCCTCTCCAACTGCTCCGCTCCTCCCTGCGCAACCAGATCCAGCCCCATCGCCGCCGTGCCCCGCCGTCGTCGACAGGATGCAGCCGTCGTCTCCTTCGTCTGCCCGAGGTTGGTTGAGATTCCTTCCCCTCCGGCTCCGACTGAGCCCACTCCCCCCATCTGCTTGCTCTTTGATGATCTCCTCCACGTGCCTGGACACCGTGATGGCGGAGGTGGAGGATCCTCTGGTCAAGGTGGCGTTTGATGTCTGTGTCACATGATGGCGGAGATGGAGCAGCCTCCGGTGGTGGTGGTGTCTGATGTGGTCTTTCCGGTCATGATCTATTGCGGAGGTGCAGCAGTGTCAGGTCCCAGCACCGGCAGCGATTCTGGCCTGATTTAGGCAGAAGGGTCCCATGGGAGAGCATTGACACCTTCTCGTCTGAAATTCGTTGACTGGACCATCATAGGCTAGCGATTCTGGGTGCCTGCATGTCAATACAGTGTAGTAGTATTTGCTAGTAGTCCTGGCACACGAGTCTAGTGTATATTTACATTTTTAATGTTAGTTTCCCTTTTTCCAATTGAGTGCTAGTCTGCTACTCAGTACATGACTGAAGCAAAATAGTCCAATTCTATGTGTGTTCCATCGTCCTTGAAGAAATTGAATGATTGGGTGGTGAAATAAGTGTTTTCTTTAGTTAGCTAACACTGTAACGTTTGTATGTTTTGATTTTTGGGCGGCAATTTGAGTTGGAATAGAAGGAGGGAAGTACATAAGAGTACCGAGAGGATAGTTCTAATGTTATTGCTCGACCCTCTCAAAATGTATTTGTGTGGTTTCTCTGTTTTTTAATAAGTTCCATGCATATAAATAACCAGTTAGCTATTTTGTTGTCATAGTTGCACAGAAACGCAAATGTAGTTGGATCATGCATATACAAATCTCAATTGGCTAGCCAACTTATGAAGTTGCACAGTGAGGGCTAACCAGTTGCACAAACGATAATATTCAGATGGATGCACTGTGTAAATCATGTTCAAGCAGTATATGTGTTCATTTGGTTGCACACTCATGTGTGCTCTGTTGTCACAAGGGTATGCATTCATACATGAGTTTGCAAATCAAAGCAGTACATATCCTAGCTGGCTTAGTCACACTTATGCAGTTGTACAGGGAAGGGCTATATAGTTGCATGGTTGACAACTAGTTTAGTTTTGGCTTCAATGCCTAAATCATGACCATGTAGTGTGTATGCTGATTTTTTGGTTGCACGCTTGTGTGACCTGTTGGCCATACAGTGCATCAAGTTGCACACATTTTTGTTTTGTTTTGTAGGTGTGCTTTGAAAAATCAACATTACTTGCTTACCTCATGGCATTTTTTGATATCAGTTGTTTTTGCTCATTTTTTCTCTTTAATACATTTGGTTGCTTCGATTAATTTGTTTGTCCGCTTTTCTTTTCACAGACCAAAAATGGTTGTAGAAGGATATGCGGCTCCTAGTGAATGAGAGGTATGTTTGCTTTTTTCATCATTTTTCATTTATCCTTGTGGCAGTTTTGTTTTGCAATTATAGTAACTATTTGGGGGGGGGGGGGGGGGGGTTCCTGACCATGTTATGTGTTTTGTTTGTTCTTTGCAGGGGCCTGTAAACAATTCTTCTCGGTGGAACTCGAAACAGCCCCGCCAAGTCGATGGGGAGGCAGAGGATGATGAGGTAAGTATCGTGCAAAGTTTTCGACTAGACAAGTCCTTCTGGGGTAGCGACTCTTGACGAGTCATGCCGTGCCGATCTAGTCGAGGTGTCTGACTCGACTTCTAGTTACGACTCATCAACTAGTCGTGACTATTCGTTTGACTCAAAAACAGGGGTATCGAGCAAGCAGTGAGGGTGCATTTCCCTTTTTTGGACACACACACAAGTTACTTTTTCCATGCATCCTTTAGGTTGGTGATCCATTCCTCTTCGTGAAACGGCGGAAACGGAAGGCGACCACGCAGGTTGGAGTTGTAGCTGGAGTCGGCACATCGTCTGCAGCAGCTGCCGAGGTAACATAAAATGGCATTAGGATTTTTTTCCTACACAAAGAAACCTGGGATATTATTTTTTACGCAGTTGCACAAGAACCAGCTAGGTTTTGGCATCCTAAAACTTTTATAGTTGTACAAAAATTAATTAAAAGTTGGTACTCTCAACTTTTCAAATAGTTGCACAACAGTATCACACGAGTTGGCATCCTCGACTTTCATAGTTGCACGAGAACCATTTGGGAGTTGGCAGTCTCAACTTTTTGAATAGTCACATAACAATATCACATGAGTTGGCATCCGCAACTATTTTAGTTTTACAAGGGAGTTGGCATCACCAATTTTTTAATAGTTGCGCAACAGTGCCACATGAGTTGGCATCTTCAACTTTAGTTGCACAAGAACCATTCAGTAGTTGGCATACTCATGTGTTCACATGCATATGATTTTCTAGGTTTGCAAATGCACTTGACTATAGTTACACTACTTATTTGGAAGATTATAATCTGTTAAATTCACTATTTTATCTATTTTCTTGTGTTTAGATAGGCTAAATTCATCATGTTCCTCAGTTCAAAATTCATCACATAGTTGCATAAACACGCAACATGATTTGCATGCAGGAGTACTTGCAGTTGCACAAAATAGATGATGTAGTTGCACAACAGCCAACATAAAGTTTATTTTTGGAATTCTGCATACATATTTTTAGCTAAAACCAAAATGAATCTGAAATTATCTGAGTTGGCATCTTTTACTTTTATATGAGTTGAAGATGCCAACTAATGAAATTCAAACTCCATAAGTGGATGGATATGGGAGTGTTGTCGGTTCCACACTTGTACTTGTTAAGTTGCACAAATACAAGCTAGCGTTGGTTCATTTTTTTCTCAAGCTTCTTTTTTGCATCATGTGCAGGTTTTACATGCTATGGGGGTGCATGAACTGATGTTGATTTTTGCACACAATTCTAAGCTACAAAGTCACATATACTACTGTGTGGAAAGATCAAAGGAAAAAATCACGTATACTTCTTGTCTAGTTGGTAGTTATATTCTCATTGTACCTACAATATGCTTTTTCCTTTTCTTTTTTTGCTACAGTGACACTGGTTCTTTTGCATTATGTGTGAAATAAGACTCTATATGTGCTCTCTTATATATATTTGCATATTTTCTGTGTTTTGTTGCACACATTGCTGCAAAAGTTGACTTGTCTTATGATTTAGTCGCACAATAATTAGTTAAAATTGCACAGGTACCGGATCTCCCCATTTTTTATCCATATTTGTGTTGTCTTTTAAGTATGGAGAAGCTATTTTTCAAAGATAAATTTGGTGTGGGGGTGAAAGGGAAAGTCAAGGAGTGAGGATCAACCTCTTTTTCACCCTTGTTGGTGCTGCCTGGTACTTTCTAGTCTGTCCTCCCTCTTTCTTCTTTTTTTCGCAGCAAATTGTTCCACAGCATTGTTATTTCACCTTGATTCACCTGCCATGGCAGCTCTGGCGATGGAGATCCAGAACTGGGAATCCCTTGTTTCGTGGAGAAGAAGCTAGGTGGGGGCAGGTAGGGGCATGGGGAGAAGGTTGGTGGGCAAGAGGGCGCAAGAGCTTTGAGTGCTTCAGGAGGGGAGGGAACGGCATGTGATGGCCTGGGGACCGCGTCCTGTGTGTAGTTTGTTGGGTTGGCGTGGGTCTGTGATTTCCTTTTCTGAGGTCAGGGGGACCGAATCTTTCCTTTTCTGGTGGTGGCTGCTCGGGAACGCTAGGGAGCAGCTGGCCGCTCCCTAGACGCGTCCATACTAGTTTAGGGACTAGTTTAGTTTGTTTGTGTAGTTAGTAGTACTAGTTAATTAGTCCAATGGTAGATGACATGTGGACCCACTGTTAGTTAAAAAAACAAATTTTAGAAAAGTCTAAGTCAATGACATGTGGCCCCTACACCGTTTATATGTTGACTAGTCAACTGTTGACTTTGACCCTGACCCCACAAGTGATAAACTATGGCTAGAATAGCACTAGGTGAAAAAACAAATTTTTGTTTTATTTCCGAATTATAAGAATTCCAAACTACTATTAAAACATCAGAAAATCATATAAAATAACCGTAACTCGGATGAAAAAACTTTGTACATGAAAGTTGCTCAGACCGACGAGACAAATCCGAATATGCAGTTCGTTTCTCCGCCACGCATCTCTAGCATAGCTAACACACAACTTTCCCCCTCCGGTTCATCTGTCCGAAAACGTGAAACACCGGGGATATTTTCCCAGATGTTTTCCTCCTTCATCGGTACCACCTCATACCTCATTAGGGCACCCCTAGCACCGCTACTTCTCTTGTCATGCATCGTTATTCATCTGTTTGCATTATATTTATTGTTTCTTCCCCTTCTTCTCTTGCTAGACACCGAGACCGACGCTGCTGCTATCCAGTACGACTACGGTGTTGACGACCCCTCTCTCTTGCCAGAGCAACCAGGCAAGCCCCCCCCCTTGATCACCAGATATCGCATACTCTTCTCTATACTGCTTGCATTAGAGTAGTGTAGCATGTTATTGCTTTCCGTTAATCCTATCCTGATGCATAGCCTGTCCTTACTACTACTGTTGTTACTTTTACCTGCAATCCTAATGCTTAGTATAGGATGCTAGTTTATCATCAGTGGACATACATTCTTGTCCGTCTGCCATGCTATACTATCGGGCCGTGATCACTCGTGTTGACTAAAGTCGGGTTGGCTCGAGGAGTACCCGCGGTTGATTCACAAATTGGGGGCTAGAAGGACATACTTTCCCGACGGCCCTCTATGTGGATCTTTGTGGCGAAGCGACAGGGCAGGTTGAGACCACCTAGGAGAGAGGTGGGTCTGGCCCTGGTCGGCGTTCGCGGTTATTTCAAAATAACACGCTTAACGAGATCTTGGTATTTGATCTGAGTCTGGCTACTGGCCTATACGCACTAACCATCTACGCGGGGACAGTTATGGGCACTCGACGTCGTGGTATCAGTCGAAGCCTTCGTGACGTCGGCGACTGAGCGGCGCACGCCGGGTTGGACTGGAACGCCTACTCTTGTATAAGGGAGGCTAGGTCTGCTCACCAGCCGCGTACGCAACGTGCAGGTGTGCAATGGGTGATGGGCCCAGACCCCTGCGCCATAGGATTTAGACCGGCGTGCTGACCTCTCTGTTGTGCCTAGGCAGGGCTGCGACCTGTTGATCTTCCGAGGCCGGGCATGACCCAGAAAAGTGTGTCCGGCCAAATGGGATCGAGCGTGTTGGGTTATGTGGTGCACCCCTGCAGGGAAGTTAATCTATTCGAATAGCCGTGATCTTCGGTAACAGGACGACTTGGAGTTGTACCTTGACCTTATGACAACTAGAACCGGATACATAATAAAACACACCCTTCCAAGTGCCAGATACAACCCGGTGATCGCTCTCTAACAGGGCGACGAGGGAAGGATCGCCGGTTAGGGTTATGCTACACGATGCTACTTGGTGAACTTACCATCTACTCTCTTCTCCTACTGCAAGATGGAGGTTACCAGAAGCGTAGTCTTCGATAGGACTAGCTATCCCCCACTTATTCCGGCATTCTGCAGTTCAGTCCACATATGATACCCTTATTCCATTTGATACCAATGCATACATATGTAGTGTAGCTCCTTGCCTGCGAGGACTTTGGATGAGTACTCACGGTTGCTTTGCTCCCTCGTTTCCCCCTTTCCATACCCGATTGCTGCGACCAGACGATGGAGCCCAGGAGCCAGACGCCACTGTCGATGACGACTACTACTACTCGGGAGGTGCCTACTACTACGTGCAGCCCGCTGACGACGACCAGGAGTAGTTTAGGAGGATCCCAGGCAGGAGGCATGCGCCTCTTTCGATCTGTATCCCAGTTTGTGCTAGCCTTCTTAAGGCAAACTTGTTTAAACTTATGTCTGTACTCAGATATTGTTGCTTCCGCTGACTCGTCTATGATCGAGTTCTTGTATTCGAGCCTTCGAGGCCCCTGGCTTGTAATATGATGCTTGTATGACTTATTTTATTTGTAGAGTTGTGTTGTGATATCTTCCCGTGAGTCCCTGATCTTGATCGTACACGTTTGCGTGTATGATTAGTGTACGACTGAATCAGGGGCGTCACACATTATTGGGCTTTATTTTCCACTTTTATATTATTTTTGGGACTAACCTATTAACCGGAGGCCTAGCCCAGAATTGCTGTTTTTTTGCCTATTTTTGGGTTTCGGAGAAAAGGAATATCAAACGGAGTCCAAACGGAATGAAACCTTCGGGAACGTGATTTTCTCACCGAACATGATCCAGGAGACTTGGATCCTACGTCAAGAAACAAAGGAGGAGGCCACGAGGTAGGGGGGCACACCTACTCCCCAGGCGCGCCCTCCACCCTCGTGGGCCCCTTGTTGCTCCACCGACGTACTCCTTCCTCCTATATATACCTACGTACCCCCAAACGATCAGATCTGGAGCCAAAACCCTAATTCCATCGCCGTAACTTCCTGTATCCACGAGATCCCATCTTGGGGCCTGTTCCGGAGCTCCGCCGGAGGGGGTATCCATCACGGAGGGCTTCTACATCAACACCATAGCCTCTCCGATGAAGTGTGAGTAGTTTACCTCAGACCTTCGGGTCCATAGTTATTTGCTAGATGGCTTCTTCTCTCTTTTTGGATCTCAATACAATGTTCTCCCCCTCTCTTGTGGAGAACTATTCAATGTAATCTTCTTTTTGCGGTGTGTTTGTTGAGACCAATGAATTGCGGGTTTATGATCAAGTCTATCTATGAACAATATTTGAATGTTCTCTGAATTCTTTTATGTATGTTTGGTTATCTTTGCAGGTCTCTTCGAATTACCAGTTTGGTTTGGCCTACTAGATTGATCTTTCTTGCAATGGGAGAACTGCTTAGCTTTGGGTTCAATCTTGCGACGTCCTTTCCCAGTGACAGTAGGGGTAGCAAGGCACGTATTGTATTGTTGCCATTGAGGATAACAAGATGGTTTTTTTATCATATCGCATGAATTTATCACTCTACATCATGTCATCTTGCTTAAGGCGTTACTCTGTTTTCATTAACTTAATACTCTAGATGCATGCTGGATAGCGGTCGATGAGTGGAGTAATAGTAGTAGATGCAGGCAGGGTAGGTCTACTTGTCTTAGACGTGATGCCTATATACATGATCATACCTAGATATTCTCATAACTATGCTCAATTAGGTAAATTGCTCAACAGTAATTCGTTCACCCATCGTAGAATACTTATGCTCCTGAGAGAAGCCACTAGTGATACCTATGGCCCCCGGGTCTATCTTCATCATATTAATCTTCCAATACTTAGTTATTTCCTTTGCTTTTTTACATTGCATCTTTATCATAAAAATACCAAAAATATTATCTTATCATATCTATCAGATCTCACTCTCGTAAGTTGATGTCTACTACACAACCTTCTTCTTGTAGACGTTGTTGGGCCTCCAAGTGCAGAGGTTTGTAGGACAGTAGCAAATTTCCCTCAAGTGGATGACCTAAAGTTTATCAAGCCGTAGGAGGCATAGGATGAAGATGGTCTCTCTCTAGCAACCCTGCAACCAAATAACAAAGAGTCTCTTGTGTCCCCAACACACCCAATACAACGGTAAATTGTATAGGTGCACTAGTTCGGCGAAGAGATGGTGATACAAGTGGTATATGGATAGTAGATAATAGTTTTTGTAATCTAAAAATATAAAAACAGCATGGTAACGAATGATAAAAGTGAGCGTAAACGGTATTGCAATGCTAGGAAACAAGGACTAGGGTTCATACTTTCACTAGTGTAAGTTCCCTCAACAATACTATCATAATTGGATCACATAACTATCCCTCAACATGCAACAAAGAGTCACTCCAAAGTCACTAATAGCGGAGAACGAATGAAGAGATTATGGTAGGGTACGAAACCACCTCAAAGTTATTCTTTCCAATCAATCCATTGGGCTATTCCTATAAGTGTCACAAACAGCCCTAGAGTTCGTACTAGAATAACACCTTAAGATACAAATCAATCAAAACCCTAATGTCACCTAGATACTCCAATGTCACCTCAAGTATCCGTGGGCATGATTATACGATATGCATCACACAATCTCAATTCACCTATTCAATCAACACAAAGGACCTCAAAGAGTGCCCCAAAGTTCTACCAGAGAATCACGACGAAAACATGTGCCAACCCCTATGCATAGGTTCCCAATGTCACGAAACCCGCAAGTTGGTCACCTTAACATACATCAAGTGGCACGTGGTATCCCATTGTCACCACAGATATCCACGGCAAGACATACATCAAGTGTTCTCAAGTCTTTAAAGACTCAATCCGATAAGATTACTTCAAAGGGGAAACTCGATTCATTACAAGAGAGAAGAGGGGGGAAGAAACATCATAGGATCCAAATATAATAGCAAAGCTCGCATACATCAAGATCGTATCATCTCAAGGACACGAGAGAGAGAGAGAGATCAAACACATAGCTACTGGTACATACCCTTAGCCCCGAGTGAGAACTACTCCCTCCTCCTCATGGAGAGCACCGGGATGATGAAGATGGCCACCGGTGAGGGTCCCCCCCCTCCGGCAGGGTGCCGAAACAGGGTCCCGATTGACTTTTGGTGGCTATGGAGGCTTCTGGCGGCGGATCTCCCGATCTATGTTTGTTTTGGAAGTTTTAGGTCATGTAGGTATATATGGGTGCAGGAGGTACGTCAGGGGAGCCACGGGGGCCCCACGAGACAGGGGGCGCGCCCCCCACCCTCGTGGGCAGCTCCCGTATCTTCTAACGTGGGGTCCAAGTCCATCAGGTGTGTTTCCTTCCAAAAATAACTTCTCCAGTTGATTTCGTTCCGTTTCGACTCCGTCTGATATTCCTTTTGTTCAAAACACTGAAATAGGCATAAAACAGCAAATCTGGGCTGGGCCTCCGGTTAATAGGTTAGTCTCAAAAGTAATATAAAAGTGGATAATAAAGCCCAGTATTGCCCAAAACAGTAGATAATATAGCATGGAGCAATAAAAAATTATAGATACGTTGGAGACGTATCATAAGTGACCGTGAAGGGATTGACAACCCCTTATCGCGTTGGTTGCGAGGAGTTATTTGCTTTGTGCAAGTACTAGGGGACACACGCACAACCTCCTACTGGATTGATACCTTGGTTCTCAAAAACTGAGGGAAATACTTATGCTACTTTGCTGCATCATCCTTTCCTCTTCGGGGAAATCCAACACAGTGCTGAAGAGGTAGCAAGAAGAATTTCTGGCGCCGTTGCCGGGGAGGTTCATGCAAGTAAAGATTTGACTTCCAACAACGAGCCATTTCTGGCATCTACGCAAAAGTCAACATACCAAGTACCCATCACAATCCTTATCTCCCGCATTACATTATTTGCCATTTGCCTCTCATTTTCCTCTCCCCCACTTCACCCTTTCCGTTTTATTCGCCCTCTCTCTCTATCCTCCCTCTCCTTCTCTATTTGCCTCTTTTTCTCGCTTGCTTTTTGTTTGCTTGTGTGTTGGATTGCTTGCTTGTCACAATGGCTCAAGATAACACTAAATTGTGTGACTTTACCAATACCAACAACAATGATTTTATTAGCACCCCGATTGCTCCTCTTATCGATGCTAAATCTTGTGAAATTAATGCCGCTTTGCTGAATCTTGTTATGAAAGATCCGTTCTCCGGCCTTCCTAGTGAAGATGCCGCTACCCATCTAAATAGCTTCGTTGATTTGTGTGATATGCAAAAGAAGAAAGATGTGGATAATGACATTGTTAAATTGAAGCTATTTCCTTTTTCCCTTAGAGATCGTGCGAAAGCTTGGTTTTCGCCTTTGCCTAAAAATAGTATTGATTCTTGGAACAAGTGCAAAGATGCTTTTATCTCTAAGTATTTTCCTCCCGCTAAGATCATCTCCCTTAGAAACGATATTATGAATTTTAAGCAACTTGATCATGAACATGTTGCACAAGCTTGGGATAGGATGAAATTAATGATACGTAATTTCCCTACTCATGGTATGAATTTGTGAATGATTATACAAAAAATTTATGCCAGATTGAATTTTGCTTCTAGAAATCTTTTAGATTCGGCCGCGGGAGGCACTTTTATGGAAATCACTTTAGGAGAAGCTATTAAACTCCTAGATAATATTATGGTTAATTATTCTCAATGGCATACTAAAAGATCTACTAATAAAAAGGTGCATGCGATAGAAGAAATTAATGTTTTGAGTGGAAAGATGGATGAACTTATGAAATTATTTGCTAGTAAGAGTGTTTCTTCTGATCCTAATGCTATGCCCTTGTCTACTTTGAATGCTATGCCCTTGTCTACTTTGATTGAGAATAATAATGAATCTATGGATGTGAATTTTGTTGGTAGGAATAATTTTGGTAACAATGCGTATAGAGGAAACTTTAGTCCTAGGCCTTATCCTAGTAATCCCTCTAATAATTATGGTAATTCCTACAACAATTCTTATGGAAATTATAATAAGATGACCTCTGATTTTGAATCTAATATTAAAGAATTTATTACTTCGCAAAAGAATTTCAATGCTTTGATTGAAGAAAAATTGCTTAAGATTGATGATTTGGCTAGGAACGTTGATAGAATTTCTCTTGATGTTGATTCTTTGAAACTTAGATCTATTCCACGTCAGCATGATATCAATGAGTCTCTCAAAGCCATGAGAATTTCTATTGATGAGTGCAAAGAAAGAACCGCTAGGATGCGTGCTAAGAAAGATGCCTTTATAAGAGCGTGTTCTTCTAGTTCCTATGAAAATAAAGATGAAGATCTAAAAGTTATTGATGTGTCCCCTATTAAATCTTTGTTTTGCAATATGAATCTTAATAATGATGGGACTGAATATGATCCACCTTTACCTAGAAGGCGTTCCAAAAATTCGGAGTTTTTAGATCTTGAGGCTAAAATTGATGAAACTGGGATTGAAGAAATTAAAACCCTAGATGGTGCTAAACCCACTATTTTGGATTTAAAGGAATTTAATTATGAAAATTGCTCTTTGGTTGATTGTATTTCCTTGTTGCAATCCGTGCTAAATTCTCCTCATGCTTATAGTCAAAATAAAGCGTTTACTAAACATACCATTGATGTCTTGATGCAATCTTATGAAGAAAAACTTGAGTTGGAAGTTTCTATCCCTAGAAAACTTTATGATGAGTGGGAACCAACTATTAAAATTAAGATTAAAGATCATGAGTTCTATGCTTTATGTGATTTGGGTGCTAGTGTTTCCACGATTCCAAAGACTTTGTGTGATTTGTTAGGTTTCCGTGATTTTGATGATTGCTCTCTAAACTTGCACCTTGCGGATTCCACTATTAATAAACCTATGGGAAGAATTAATGATGTTCTTATTGTTTCAAATAGGAATTATGTGCCCGTAGATTTTATTGTTCTATAGATTGCAATCCTTCATGTCCTATTATTCTTGGTAGACCTTTCCTTAGAACGATTGGTGCAATTATTGATATGAAGGAAGGAGATATTAGATTCAAATTTCCGTTAAGGAAAGGCATGGAACACTTTCCTAGAAAGAAAATTAAATTACCTTATGAATCTATTATGAGAGCCACTTATGGATTGCCTACCAAAGATGGCAATACCTAGATCTATCCTTGCTTTTTATGCCTAGCTACGGGCGTTAAACGATAGCGCTTGTTGGGAGACAACCCAATTTTATTTTTATTCCTTGATTTTTTCTCCTCTTTAGTAATAAATAATTTATCTAGCCTATGTTTTGGTTGTGTTTTTTGTGTTTAATTAGTGTTTGTGCCAAGTAGAACCGTTGGGAAGACTTGGGGAAAGTCTTGATATCTTGCTATAAAAAACAGAAACTTTAGCGCTCACAAGAACTGCTGTCATTTTTATTTGGAAAGTTCTATTTAGTTAATTATTTTTTAATATTATTAATAGATAAATTCCTGACGTCCAGAAATTTATTTTAGAATTTTTGGGGTTCCATATCTTGCACTAGCTACAGATTACTACAGACTGTTCTGTTTTGGACAGATTCTGTTTTTTGTGTGTTGTTTGCTTATTTTGATGAATCTATGGCTATTAAAATAGTTTATAAACCATATAGAAGTTGGAATACGGTAGTTTTAACACCAATATAAATAAATAATGAGTTCATTACAGTACCTTGAAGTGGTCTTTTGTTTCCTTTCGCTAACGGAGCTCATGAGATTTTCTACTTTAAGTTTTGTGTTGTGAAGTTTTCAAGTTTTGGGTAAAGATTTGATGGATTATGGAACAAGGAGTTGCAAGAGCCTAAGCTTGGCTATGCCCATGGCACCCCCAAGATAATCTAAGGACACCTAAAAGCCAAAGCTTGGGGATGCCCCGGAAGGCATCCCCTCTTTCATCTACTTCCATCGGTAACTTTACTTGGAGCTATATTTTTATTCACCACATGATATGTGTTTTGCTTGGAGCGTCTTGTATTATTTGAGTATTTATTTGTTAGTTTAGCACAATCATCCTTGCTGTACACACCTTTTGAGAGAGCCATACATGATTTGGAATTTGTTAGAATACTCTATGTGCTTCGCTTTTATCTTTTGAGTTATATAGTTTTGCTCTAGTACTTCACTTATATCTTTTAGAGCACGGTGGTGGATTTGTTTTATAGAAACTATTGATCTCTCATGCTTCACTTAGATTATTTTGAGAGTCTTAAATAGCATGGTTATCTGCTTAAAAAACCTTATATGCTAGGTATACAAGATTAATAATAAAATTCTCTTATGAGTGTGTTGAATACTATGAGAAGTTTGATGCTTGATAATTGTTTTGAGATATGAAGATGGTGATATTAAAGTTGTGCTAGTTGATTAGTTGTGAATTTGAGAAATACTTGTGTTAAAGTTTGTGATTCCCGTAGCATGCACGTATGGTGAACAGTTATGTGATGAAGTCGGAGCAAGATTTATTTATTGATTGTCTTCCTTATGAGTGGCGGTCGGGGACGAGCGATGGTCTTTTCCTACCAATCTATCCCCCTAGGAGCATGTGCGTAATACTTTGCTTTGATAACTTGTAGATTTTTGCAATAAGTATATGAGTTATTTATGACTAATGATGAGTCCATGGATTATACGCACTCTCACCCTTCCACCATTGCTAGCCTCTCCTATACCGCGCACCTTTCGCCGGTATCATACACCCACCATATACCTTCCTCAAAACAGCCACCATACCTACCTATTATGGCATTTCCATAGCCATTCCGAGATATATTGCCATGCAACTTTCCACCGTTTCGTTTATTATGACACACTCCATCATTGTCATATTGCTTAACATGATCATGTAGTTGACATCGTATTTGTGGCAAAGCCACCATTCATAATTCTTTCATACATGTCACTCATTAGTCATTGCATATCCCGGTACACCGCCGGAGGCATTCATATAGAGTCATATTTTGTTCTAAGTATCGAGTTGTAATTGTTGAGTTGTAAGAAAATAAAAGTGTGATGATCATCATTATTAGAGCATTGTCCCAGTGAGGAAAGGATGATGGAGACTATGATTCCCCCACAAGTCGGGATGAGACTCCGGACGAAAAATAAAAAGAAAGAAAGAAGAGTGGCCATAAAAAAAGAGAAAAGGCCCAAATAAAAAAAGAAAAAATTGGAGAAAAAGAGAGAAGGGGCAATGCTACTAACCTTTTACCACACTTGTGCTTCAAAGTAGCACCATGATCTTCATAGTAGAGAGTCTCTCTGTCGGTGTCAAAACCGGCGGATCTCGGGTAGGGGGTCCCGAACTGTGCGTCTAGGCCGGATGGTAACAGGAGGCAAGGGACACGAAGTTTTACCCAGGTTCGGGCCCTCTTGATGGAGATAAAACCCTACGTCCTGCTTGATTAATATTGATGATATGGGTGTTACAAGAGTAGATCTACCACGAGATCAGAGAGGCTAAACCCTAGAAGCTACCCTATGGTATGATTGTATGTTGTGATTGTTGTCCTACGGACTAAAACCCTTCGGTTTATATGGACACCGGAGAGGGTTAGGGTTACACAAGGTCGGTTACAAAGGAGGAGATATCCATATACGTATTCCCTAGCTTGCCTTCCACGCCAAGTAGAGTCCCATCCGGACACGAGACAAAGTCTTCAATCTTGTATCTTCATAGTCTAACAGTCCGGCCAATGGAGATAGTCCGGCTGTCCGGAGACCCCCTAATCCAGGACTCCCTCAGTAGCCCCTGAACCAGGCTTCAATGACGATAAATCCGGTGCAGTTGTCTTCGGCATTGCAAGGCGGGTTCCTTCTCTGAATACGTCACAGAAGAGTTTGAATACGAGGATAGTGTCCGATCCCGCAAAATAAGTTCCACATTCCACCACAGAGAGAATAACGCTTTCGTAGATCTAATTTGCTGGCTTGTTTTGGAAGCATGACGTTACATCATGGACCGGTGATTATTCGAACCGTTTCTTTCAACCAGCTCCACACATAACGTGATGCGGTTTCGTGACACGTCTTGCCGAAGCGGAGACCGTGTTCCCCCAATTACGGGATTCTCATCAATATGGGCGTGGGTAACCCAACCGTGTCTAGGACTCCTAGATTATAGGCAAGTCCTAAACGGCTACGGAGAGGACGCTTGATATTCACCCTCTTTATAAAGGGACGGGGTTTTTGATTTTTCTCTGTCGTGCTCAATCGAACCCTTCCTCTGCCTCGAGTTCTAACACCCAAAGCCCAGGTTAGGTGCTCCGGATCTTCAATCATGTCCGGATCCAGCCTTCAAGGCCGATGGATGCCCTCCTCGTGACGGAAGAGGACATTAAGAAGTTTAGGGAGGCCAGATACCTGACCGCCGAGGTTTCGCATCGGCTGCCTGCTCAAGGGCAGGTCGTCCCTACTCCCGAACCCAACGAGAACGTTGTGTTCGTCTCCCACTTCCTCTGAGGTCTAGGCCTCACTCTGGATCCTTTCGCCAGGGGCTTGATGTTCTATTACAGGCTAGATTTCCACGATCTAGCTCCGGACTCCTTTCTCCACATCACGACATTTATTGTCGTGTGTGAGGCCTTCCTCCGTGTGACCCCTCACTTCGGCCTGTGGCTCAAGACCTTTGAAGTACAACCGAAGATGATCGAGGGGCAACATGCAGCGTGCGGAGGTGCATCAATAGGCAAGATGGCAGGAGCTCCATGGCCGAAAGGTTCCTTTCCAGAGGTGTCCGAATTATGGCAACGGGAGTGGTTTTACGTCACGGCTCCCAGAAGTGCCAAGTGGGCGGCTGCCCCCGCTTTCCGCCCGGGCCCCCCACCACAACTGATGTCATGGATTAGTAGGGGTCTAAGCTGGGGTCCAGCCAAGGATGTGCCTATGCTGCAAAGCCGCATCCGAGATCTCTTCGAGGGAGATTTTAATTTGGTTGCGGTAATACAAGTTATGCTGGTTCATCAAGTCTAGCCTTGCAAACGCCGGCCCCTACGCTTGTGGGAGTTCAACCCAGAGGGGCCACGTGCCATTCAAAGTTTCCTCGGCCTGATGCACGAGGAGATGTACAAGTCATTCTTTGGACCTCAAGTGGAATGTTCGGATATCACTGAGGACGTGGGCCTGAGCAGTAACCGCGCCGCCGAACAAGTAAGAAATCCTCTAGCCGAACACGCTGTCTTTTATTCGAAGTTATTTCTAAGAGTTCGCTTTTTCACCAGGACTGGCTAACAAAGGCGAAGATGATTCGGTGTTTGGCCGCCCTCCTTGAGGGTTTGGAAAATCCAGTATTGGAGAAGATGCTCGAGGTCGCACCTTGCCCGGAGCCCTTGAAGGAAGATACCGAGGGAGATAATATGGGCGGACGCGGGCCCCCATCGCTATTCGCTCCAACCGAGGGAACGAGTGTCTCCACAAAGGAAGACGATCGGGGGAGGAAAAGGACTGCTTCCGAGGATCCGGAAGCCGAAGCCTCCAAACGGGAGAAGAGGTCTCCCACTGAGGGTCCTGCCTTGGGGGTGCTTCTGCCGCACAGAGTCCGCGGGGGGATCAGCCCTCCAACGAGTCGTAAGTGATCCAAAATATTTCAATAGTAAGGGTATGCTATCTTTTTCCTCTGAGAAAATAACCACCGCATCTATCTTGCAGTTCGGGCCTCAGCCCCTCTCAAATGAGATCATCTTCGGGGGATCTTCTTCTAGAGATGATGGAGAGTGAAATGCCTCCCCCGGACTCCTCCGCTCCAGAAGCGGGCGACCCCGAAGTGTCGTCGCGGAGGGCCTCTCCGGATCTGGTGAGGCCAGAAGATAATCCCGCAGACCCCCAAAGTCCCCAGTGTCCGGCTCCCGAAGAGAGCATACGAAAGAGTCCGACACCGTCTGGTGTGCGGTCGGACGTTCTGAGGGAGTTGGTGGGGCGAGCGGCCATCTCAGAAGAGCACCGTACGCTGATGGGTACGGTGATGGAGAGAATCTCGTCCGCTGAAAGCGGATTACATGAAGCCTTTATGAGTCTATTGACAGGCTTTGAGGTATGTGAGATAATATGTGATAGTACTGCACATGGTATAGTAGCCCCTGAGACTCTGGTTGTCATCGAGAACGGCGGCGAACAGAGGATCATATTCCCAAGCAATAACCAAACTGCCTTTATGTGCAGGTGGTGGGAGCTCCGGTGGCTAGCCGGACTAGGGAGTTTACCCAATTAAAACGATAACTGGATGCGGCAGACGCCGACATCGAGCTTGTTAACAAGAGGCTTGATGAGGCACAGGGTAAGTGTTATTATCCGGTGAACGCCACATAGTAAGAGCAGCATAATGCCAGTATCTTTAATATGTTGTTACTACAGATGGAGCTGCCACCGTGGAAGCCTTGCGTGCGGAACTTGCCCGAGCCAAGGAACAAGCGAGGATTAGTAATGCGGCTGCTTTGAAGGTAGACGAAGAGTTGAAAGCCGAGAAGGCCGCACATTGCGAGAGCCAGGAGAAGATGGCCAAGATGGCCGTAGAATTAAAAGACACTACCGACTGTTGCCGGTTCCTTGAAAAAGAAAACCGAGCGAAGGCAACGGACCTTGAGAAGGCCACGGCGGCGGACAAAGACACCCGTTCTGCTATGAGAGCGAAGAAGGAGGAGCTGCGGGAAGTCGGGGATATTGTGGCTGGGAAACCCTTCATGTTACGGAGGAAGTTCGGAGATCCTCGGTATGCCCCTCTGGATCGGCTGTGGAGTTCGGCAGATGCGTATATGGATGTGGCGGCGAGCGCTGCCGATGCGGCCAAGTACTTCCAAGGTCAAACAGATCGTGAAGTGGACAAGCTGTTCTGGACGCAATTCCATGTTCCAGAGCGTCCACTTTCATTGACTGACCAACTAGCCGAATGGGCCGAACTGAATAGGTTGTCCGGACTCGCCATGAGGTCTGTTGTGGATCAACTATGGCCGGAAAGACCAAAGCCGAACAACTATTTCAGCTTAGTGGAGCAGTTCCTTGATGCGGTGCCACGCATTAATGCGATGAAGAGGTCGGTGTACATAGAAGGCTCGCGGATGGCCCTTGCCCGTGTTAAAGCATACTGGGCAGAGATGGACGCTACCACTATTGCGGCGCAGGGATCGGCCATAGGCCGGGTGGCTGTCGAGCACTATTTCGAGGAGGTTCTTGAGGGTGCTCGTTTGATATAGGCCCAGTGCTCAAAAAATATTATGTTTGAGTGATATGTATTTTCATTGTAAGCACAATGCTTTTATGAATTTTTTATAAGGTTATTTTTATACTTTTGCCTGAAAGTAGTATGATGCCTCTTGTGCAGCTGTTTATGTATACCTGTGTATAACCTGAAAGATTGCAGCCGTCGGCTTCAACCCCCACGCATAAAATGCGGGGGTGTTCACAAAAAACACGTTTTCACACTTAACCCAATGTCTTGGTCCTATTAAGGAGGTGATAGCATAGCGAGCGAGGCAACCGGACTATAATGCTTTAACATTTTCACTTAGCCATAGGAGTTTGACAGTGGGGCTACTAGATAGCCCCTGGTGGCTCCGCACTCTCCCGATCGCGGGGTGCGTACATGCCTGGCCGGGAAACGGCCTTCGTTAAGGCGGAGGAATTCTAACATTCCGATAGATCACCGAGTGGTTGACCAGTCTCACGCTATATCATGACAGTCAGTTTTCGGCTTTCTCTAATGAGGTGCTCGCCCGGATGAACCAGGGCACAATCGCAGTAGTTCTCCTGGTGCTATGTTAGCCGGTAAAGCGTAACATAAGGCACCAAAACACAGGAGCCGGGCAAACCCAAAATTTGACTTCTGGTGGAAATTTCTTTTGTTCCCCAGTGTCTTCCTTGAAAGGCTCATCCTCATCTTCGCTTGGTGTATCCTCCCCCTTGTGTATGGCGTTGAGCTTGCTGGACTGCTTGAAGACCCAACATTCTCTGTGGGTATGATTGGCTGGTTTGCCAGGGGTGCTATGGACCTGACATATTTGGTCCAGAATTGTGTTTAGACTGGACAGTTCGTCTCTGGCGCCTTTAGGGGGCGGCTTTTGCTGACCCAGCCGAGAGCTTTTGAATCCGGCATTTACTGCCATGCTCTTCGTGCTATCTATTTTATTCCGGCCTTTGTTGATGCTGTTGCGCCGTGATTTCCCGTTTCCATCTCTAACTTCAGATGTACTGGGGTCGCTGGAGCTGCATCGGGCTAGCCAGCTGTCTTCACCCATGCAAAAGCAGGTCATGAGGCTTGTTAATGCTGCCATTGTTCTTGGTTTTTCTTGGCCGAGGTGTTGGGCAAGCCATTCGTCACGGACGCTGTGCTTAAAAGCTGCCAAGGCTTCGGCGTCCGGGCAGTCGACAAATTGGTTCTTTTTAGTGAGAAACCTGTTCCAAAGCTTTCGGGCTGACTCTCCGTGCTGTTGAGTTATGTGACTCAAATCATCCGCATCCGGAGGTCGGACATATGTCCCTTAAAAGTTTGCCCGAAAAGCATCTTTGAGCTCCGCCCAGCTTCCAATGGAGTTTTCGGGGAGGCCTTTAAGCCAATGACGAGCTGGCCCTTTGAGTTTGAGTGGTAAGTACTTGATGGCGTGGAGATCATCTCCTCGAGACATATGGATGTGGAGGATATAGTCCTCGATCCAGACCCCAGGGTCTATTGTTCTGTCGTATGCCTCTATGTTTACAGGTTTGAATCCCTCTGGAAATTCATGATCCAGCACCTCGTCGGTGAAACATACGGGGTGTGTGTTGGGGAACGTAGTAATTTCAAAAAAATTCCTACGCACACGCAAGATCATGGTGATGCATAGAAACGAGAGGGGAGAGTGTTGTCTACGTACCCTCATAGACCGAAGCGGAAGCGTTGACGCAACGTAGAGGAAGTAGTCGTACGTCTTCCCGATCCGACCGATCCAAGCACCGTTACCCCGGCACCTCCGAGTTCTTGGCACACGTATAGCTCGATGACGCTCCCCGGGCTCCGATCCAGCAAAGCTTCGGGGATGAGTTCCGTCAGCACAACGGCGTGGTGACGATGATGATGTTCTACCGGCGCAGGGCTTCGCCTAAGCACTACAACGATATGATTGAGGTGGAATTTGGTGGCAGGGGGCACCGCGCACGGCTAAGGAATGATCACGTGGATCAACTTGTGTGTCCTAGGGTGCCCCCCCTGCCCCAGTATATAAAGGAGCAAGGGGGAGGCCGGCCGGCCCTATGGGGCACGCCAAGGGGAGGGGGAGTCCTCCTCCTAGTGGGAGTAGGACTCCCCTTTCCTAGTCCAACTAGGAGACTTGAGGGGGAAGGAAAGAGAGGGAGAGGGAGAGGGAAAGGGGGGCCGTGCCCCCCCTCCTACTCCAATTCGGACTCCCATGAGGGGGGCGGCGCGCCACCTCTTGGGCTGCTGCCCTCTCTCTCCCCTCAGGCCCAATAAGGCCCATTACTTCCCCGGGGGGTTCCAGTAACCCCTCCGGCACTCCGGTTTTATCCGTAAATCACCCGGAACACTTCCGGTGTCCGAATATAGCCGTCCAATATATCAATCTTTATGTCTCGACCATTTCGAGACTCCTCGTCATGTCCGTGATCACATCCGGGACTCCGAACTAACTTCGGTACATCAAAATGCATAAACTCATAATAACTGTCATCGTAACATTAAGCGTGCGGACCCTACGGTTCGAGAACAATGTAGACATGACCGAGACACGTCTCTGGTCAATAACCAATAGAGGGACCTGGATGCCCATATTGGCTCCTACATATTCTACGAAGATCTTTATCGGTCAGACCGCATAACAACATACGTTGTTCCCTTTGTCATCGGTATGTTACTTGCCCGAGATTCGATCGTCGGTATCCAATACCTAGTTCAATCTCGTTACTGGCAAGTCTCTTTACTCGTTCCGTAATACATCATCTCGCAACTAACTCATTAGTTGTAATGCTTGCAAGGCTTATGTGATGTGCATTACCGAGAGGGCCTAGAGATACCTCTCCGACAATCGGAGTGACAAATCCTAATCTCGAAATACACCAACCCAACATCTACCTTTGGAGACACCTGTAGAGCACCTTTATAATCACCCAGTTACGTTGTGACATTTGGTAGCACACAAAGTGTTCCTCTGGCAAACGGGAGTTGCATAATCTCATAGTCATAGGAACATGTACAAGTCATGAAGAAAGAAACACCAACTTACTAAACGATCGGGTGCTAAGCTAATGGAATGGGTCATGTCAATCAGATCATTCAACTAATGATGTGACCTCGTTAATCAAATAACAACTCTTTGTTCATGGTTAGGAAACATAACCATCTTTGATTAACGAGCTAGTCAAGTAGAGGCATACTAGTGACACTCTGTTTGTCTATGTATTCACACATGTATTATGTTTCCGGTTAATACAATTCTAGCATGAATAATAAACATTTATCATGATGTAAGGAAATACATAAAACTTTATTATTGCCTCTAGGGCATATTTCCTTCAGTCTCCCACTTGCACTAGAGTCAATAATCTAGATTACACAGTAATGATTCTAACACCCATGGAGCCTTGGTGCTGATCATGTTTTGCTCGTGGAAGAGGCTTAGTCAACGGGTCTGCAACATTCAGATCCGTATGTATCTTGCAAATCTCTATGTCTCCCACCTGGACTAGATCCCGGATGGAATTGAAGTGTCTCTTGAAGTGCTTGGTTCTCTTGTGAAATCTGGATTCCTTTGCCAAGGCAATTGCACCAGTATTGTCACAAAAGATTTTCATTGGACCCGATGCACTAGGTATGACACCTAGATCGGATATGAACTCCTTCATCCAGACTCCTTCGTTTGCTGCTTCCGAAGCAGCTATGCATTCCGGTTCACATGTAGATCCCTCCACAACGCTTTGTTTAGAACTGCACCAACTGACAGCTCCATCGTTTAATGTAAACACGTATCCGGTTTGCGATTTAGGATCGTCCGGATCAGTGTCAAAGCTTGCATCAACGTAACCATTTACGATGAGCTCTTTGTCACCTCCATATACGAGAAACATATCCTTAGTCCTTTTCAGGTATTTCAGGATGTTCTTGACCGCTGTCCAGTGATCCACTCCTGGATTACTTTGGTACCTCCCTGCTAAACTTATAGCAAGGCACACATCAGGTCTGGTACACAGCATTGCATACATGATAGAGCCTATGGCTGAAGCATAGGGAACATCTTTCATTTTCTCTCTATCTTCTGCAGTGGTCGGGCATTGAGTCTGACTCAACTTCACACCTTGTAACACAGGCAAGAACCCTTTCTTTGCTTGATCCATTTTGAACTTCTTCAAAATCTTGTCAAGGTATGTGCTTTGTGAAAGTCCAATTAAGCGTCTTGATCTATCTCTATAGATCTCTATGCCTAATATGTAAGCAGCTTCACCGAGGTCTTTCATTGAAAAACTCTTATTCAAGTATCCCTTTATGCTATCCAGAAATTCTATATCATTTCCAATCAGTAATATGTCATCCACATATAATATTAGAAATGCTACAGAGCTCCCACTCACTTTCTTGTAAATACAGGCTTCTCCGAAAGTCTGTACAAAACCAAATGTTTTGATCACATTATCAAAGCGTTTATTCCAACTCCGAGAGGCTTGCACCAGTCCATAAATGGATCACTGGAGCTTGCACACTTTGTTAGCTCCCTTTGGATCGACAAAACCTTCTGGTTGCATCATATACAACTCTTCTTCCAGAAATCCATTCAGGAATGCAGTTTTGACATCCATCTACCAAATTTCATAATCATAAAATGCGGCAATTGCTAACATGATTCGGACGAACTTAAGCATCGCTACGGGTGAGAAGGTCTCATCGTAGTCAACCCCTTGAACTTGTCGAAAACCTTTTGCAACAAGTCGAGCTTTGTAGACAGTAACATTACTGTCAGCGTCAATCTTCTTCTTGAAGATCCATTTATTCTCAATTGCTTGCCGACCATCAGGCAAGTCACCCAAAGTCCATACTTTGTTCTCATACATGGATCCCATCTCAGATTTCATGTCTTCAAGCCAGTTTGCGGAATCTGGGCTCACCATCGCTTCTTCATAGTTCGTAGGTTCATCATGATCTAGTAGCATGATTTCCAGAACAGGATTACCGTACCACTCTGGCGCGGATCTCACTCTGGTTGATCTACGAGGTTCAGTACTATCTTGTCCTGAAGTTTCATGATCATTATCATTAGCTTCCTCACTTGTTGGTGTAGGTGCCGCAGAAACAGTTTTCTGTGATGTACTACTTTCCAATAAGGGAGCAGGTATAGTTACCTCGTCAAGTTCTACTTTCCTCCCACTCACTTCTTTCGAGAGAAACTCCTTCTCTAGAAAGGATCCATTCTTAGCAACGAATGTCTTGCCTTCGGATCTGTGATAGAAGGTGTACCCAACAGTCTCCTTTGGGTAACCTATGAAGACACATTTCTCCGATTTGGGTTCGAGCTTATCAGGTTGAAGCTTTTTCACATAAGCATCGCAGCCCCAAACTTTAAGAAACGACAACTTTGGTTTCTTGCCAAACCATAGTTCATAAGGCGTCGTCTCAACGGATTTTGATGGTGCCCTATTTAACATGAATGCGGCCATCTCTAAAGCATAACCCCAAAACGATAGCGGTAAATCAGTAAGAGACATCATGGATCGCACCATATCTAGTAAAGTACGATTACGACGTTCGGACACACCATTACGCTGTGGTGTTCCAGGTGGCATGAGTTGCGAAACTATTCCGCATTGTTTCAAATGTACACCAAACTCGTAACTCAAATATTCTCCTCCACGATCAGATCGTAGAAACTTTATTTTCTTGTTACGATGATTTTCAACTTCACTCTGAAATTCTTTGAACTTTTCAAATGTTTCAGACTTGTGTTTCATTAAGTAGATATACCCATATCTGCTTAAATCATCTATGAAGGTGAGAAAATAACGATATCCGCCACGAGCCTCAGTATTCATCGGACCACATACATCGGTATGTATGATTTCCAACAAATCTGTTGCTCTCTCCATAGTACCGGAGAACGGTGTTTTAGTCATCTTGCCCATGAGGCACGGTTCGCAAGTACCAAGTGATTCATAATCAAGTGGTTCCAAAAGTCCATCAGTATGGAGTTTCTTCATGCGCTTTACACCGATATGACCTAAACGGCAGTGCCACAAATAAGTTGCACTATCATTATCAACTCTGCATCTTTTGGTTTCAACATTATGAATATGTGTATCACTACTATCGAGATTCATCAGAAATAGACCACTCTTCAAGGGTGCATGACCATAAAAGATATTACTCATATAAATAGAACAACCATTATTCTCTGATTTAAATGAATAACCGTCTCGCATCAAACAAGATCCAGATATAATGTTCATGCTTAACGCTGGCACCAAATAACAATTATTTAGGTCTAATACTAATCCCGAAGGTAGATGTAGAGGTAGCGTGCCGACCGCGATCACATCGACTTTGGAACCGTTTCCCACGTGCATCGTCACCTCGTCCTTTGCTAGTGTTTGCCTAATCCGTAGTCCCTGTTTCGAGTTGCAAATATTAGCAACAGAACCAGTATCAAATACCCAGGTGCTACTGCGAGCTCTAGTAAGGTACACATCAATAACATGTATATCACATATACCTTTGTTCACCTTGCCATCCTTCTTATCCGCCAAATACTTGGGGCAGTTCCGCTTCCAGTGACCAGTCTGCTTGCAGTAGAAGCACTCAGTTTCAGGCTTAGGTCCAGACTTGGGTTTCTTCTCCTGAGCAGCAACTTGATTGCCGTTCTTCTTGAAGTTCCCCTTCTTCTTCCCTTTGCCCTTTTTCTTGAAACTAGTGGTCTTGCTGACCATCAACACTTGATGCTCCTTCTAGATTTCTACCTCCGCAGCTTTCGGCATTGAGAAGAGCTCGTGAATAGTCTTATTCATCCCTTGCATATTATAGTTCATCATGAAGCTCTTGTAGCTTGGTGGTAGTGATTGGAGAATTCTGTCAATGACGCAATCATCTGGAAGATTAACTCCCATCTGAATCAAGTGATTATTATACCTAGACATTTTGAGTATATGCTAACTGACAGAACTGTTCTCCTCCATCTTGCAGCTATAGAACTTATTGGAGACTTCATATCTCTCAATCCGGGCATTTGCTTGAAATATTAACTTCAACTCCTGGAACATCTCATATGCTCCATGACGTTCAAAACGTCGTTGAAGTCCCGATTCTAAGCCGTAAAGCATGGCACACTGAACTATCGAGTAGTCATCAACTTTGCTCTGCCAGACGTTCATAACATCTGGTGTTGCTCCAGCAGCAGGCCTGGAACCCAGCGGTGCTTCCAGGACGTAATTCTTCTGTGCAGCAATGAGGATAATCCTCAAGTTACGGACCCAGTCCGTGTAATTGCTACCATCATATTTCAACTTTGCTTTCTCAAGGAACGCATTAAAATTCAACGGAACAACAGCACGGGCCATCTATCTACAATCAAACATACATAAGAAAGATACTATCAGGTACTAAGTTCATGATAAATTTAAGTTCAATTAATCAAATTACTTAAAGAACTCCCACTTAGATAGACATCCCTCTAATCTTCTAAGTGATCACTTGATCCAAATCAACTAAACCATAACCGATCATCACGTGAGATGGATTAGTTTTCAATGGTGAACATCATTATGTTGATCATATCTACTATATGATTCACGCTCGGCCTTTCGGTCTCCGTGTTCCGAGGCCATATCTGTATATGCTAGGCTCATCAAGTTTAAGCTGAGTATTCTGCGTGTGCAAAACTGGCTTGCACCCATTGTAGATGGACGCAGAGCTTATCACACCCGATCATCACGTGGTGTCTGGGCACGACGAACTCTGGCAACGGTGCATACTCAGGGAGAACACTTCTTGATAATTTAGAGAGAGATCATCTTATAATGCTACCGTCAATCAAAGCAAGATAAGATGCATAAAAGATAAACATCACATGCAATCAATATAAGTGATATGATATGGCCATCATCATCTTGTGCTTGTGATCTCCATCTCCGAAGCACCGTCATGATCACCATCGTCACCGGCGCGACACCTTGATCTCCATCGTAGCATCGTTGTCGTCTCGCCGATCTTATGCTTCCACGACTATCGCTACCGCTTAGTGATAAAGTAAAGCATTACAGCGCGATTGCATTGCATACAATAAAGAGACAACCATATGGCTCCTGCCAGTTGCCGATAACTCGGTTACAAAACATGATCATCTCATACAATAAAATTTAGCATCATGTCTTGACCATATCACATCACAACATGCCCTGCAAAAACAAGTTAGACGTCCTCTACTTTGTTGTTGCATGTTTTACGTGGCTGCTACGGGCTTAAGCAAGAACCAATCTTACCTACGCATCAAAACCACAACGATAGTTTGTCAAGTTGATGCCGTTTTAACCTTCGCAAGGACCGGGCGTAGCCACACTTGGTTCAACTAAAGTTGGAGAAACTGTCACCCGCAAGCCACCTATGTGCAAAGCATGTCGGGAGAACCGGTCTCGCGTAAGCGTACGCGTAATGTCGGTCCGGGCCGCTTCATCCAACAATACCGCCGAACCAAAGTATGACATGCTGGTAGGCAGTATGACTTATATCGCCCATAACTCACTTGTGTTCTACTCGTGCAAATAACATCAAACCATAAAACCTGGCTCTGATACCACTATTGGGGAACATAGTAATTTCAAAAAATTTCCCATGCACACGCAAGATCATGGTGATGCATAGCAACGAGAGGGGAGAGTGTTGTCTACGTAACCTCGTAGACCAAAGCGGAAGCGTTGACGCAACGTAGAGGAAGTAGTCGTACGTCTTCCTGGCGACCGATGCAAGCACCGTTACTCTGGCACCTCCGAGTTCTTGGCAGACGTACAACTCGATGACGCTCCCCGGGCTCCGATCCAGCAAAGCCTCGGGGATGAGTTCCGTCAGCACAATGACGTGGTGACGATGATGATGTTCTACCGGCGCAGGGCTTCGCCTAAGCACTACAACGATATGATCGAGGTGGAATTTGGTGGCAGGGGGCACTGCACATGGCTAAGGAACGATCACGTGGATAAACTGGTGTGTCCTAGGGTGTCCCCCTGCCCCAGTATATAAAGGAGCAAGGGGGAGGCCGGCCGGTCCTATGGGGCGCGCCAAGGGGAGGGGGAGTCCTCCTCCTAGTGGGAGTAGGACTCCCCTTTCCTAGTCCAACTAGGAGACTTGAGGGGGAAGGAAAGAGAGGGAGAGGGAGAGGGAAAGGGGGGCCGCGCCCCCCTCCTAGTACAATTCGGACTCCCATGAGGGGGCGCGCGCCACCTCTTGGGCTGCTGCCCTCTCTCTCCCCTCAGGCCCAATAAGGCCCATTACTTCCCCGGGGGGTTCCGGTAACCCCTCCGGCACTCCGGTTTTATCCGTAAATCACCCGGAACACTTCCGGTGTCTGAATATAGCCGTCCAATATATCAATCTTTATGTCTCGACCATTTCGAGACTCCTCGTCATGTCCGTGATCACATCCGGGACTCCGAACTAACTTCGGTACATCAAAATGCATAAACTCATAATAACTGTCATCGTAACGTTAAGCGTGCGGACCCTATGGTTCGAGAACAATGTAGACATGACCAAGACACGTCTCTGGTCAATAACCAATAGCGGGACCTGGATGCCCATATTGGCTCCTACATATTCTACGAAGATCTTTATCGGTCAGACCGCATAACAACATACGTTGTTCCCTTTGTCATCGGTATGTTACTTGCCCGAGATTCGATCGTCGGTATCCAATACCTAGTTCAATCTCGTTACCGGCAAGTCTCTTTACTCGTTCCGTAATACATCATCTTGCAACTAACTCATTAGTTGTAATGCTTGCAAGGCTTATGTGATGTGCATTACCGAGAGGGCCCAGAGATACCTCTCCGACAATCGGAGTGATAAATCCTAATCTCGAAATACGCCAACCCAACATCTACCTTTGGAGACACCTGTAGAGCACCTTTATAATCACCCAGTTACGTTGTGACGTTTGGTAGCACACAAAGTGTTCCTCTGGCAAACGGGAGTTGCATAATCTCATAGTCATATGAACATGTATAAGTCATGAAGAAAGCAACAGCAACATACTAAATGATTGGGTGCTAAGCTAATGGAATGGGTCATGTCAATCAGATCATTCAACTAATGATGTGACCTCGTTAATCAAATAACCTCTTTGTTCATGGTTAGGAAATATAACCATCTTTGATTAACGAGCTAGTCAAGTAGAGGCATACTAGTGACACTCTGTTTGTCTATGTATTCACACATGTATTATGTTTCCAGTTAATACAATTCTAGCATGAATAATAAACATTTATCATGATGTAAGGAAATACATAAAACTTTATTATTGCCTCTAGGGCATATTTCCTTCAGTGTGCGGCACCCCTGTATCTGGGTGTACCACGTTGTTCGGATGTTTGTTGTGTTATATCGTATGCTGGGGCGCGCTTGCGTGGTCCGTAGATGGATCTGGTTGCGCTGTCCTTTTGGTGCAAGCCCTCGCGTGAATCGGGTATTGTCTTGTGGGTGGCATTGTTTGCTGCTCTATGTTGGCCGTGAGGTCGTCTATCCGGCCAGGTGGCTATTCTGATTTTTGGTTGTGAGGGGTCTGAGGCCTCCTCATCGAATTCAGGTAGCAACTTCCGCTTTGGGTAGCTCTTGGTGGGGCGATTGTCGCCGTACTTCGATGTTGTGTTGAGTACTTTACTCCATCTAATTTGGAGTGTGTCCTGCGCAGCCTTGAGCCTTTGCTGCTGCTTTTTCAGTCTCCTCGCGGTGGCAACAAGCCTTTGACAGGCATTCTGCTGCTCTGGGTGCCTGTCCGGCATTGTGTCGTCCGGACTATTATCTTTGACCGAATTGGTTTGTTCGGTTTGATTCTTCGTATTGCCGTGGTCCGGAAGTGGTTCGCCCTACTCCAACGCCGGGTCTGTGTTATCATTATTTTTGGCGAGGCATGATTTGGGGCGGCGCTTGCGCCGCCGTTTTGACTGCTTCTCGAGGGAATAAGCCTTCGGTGCGTCTTTCCGTTCCTTGTCGTCTTCTTTTGGTGTATCCACCATGTATACGTCGTATGATGAAGTGGACGTCCAGCGCCCTGTGGGTGGTGGTTCCTCTTCGCCTCCCGCATCGTTGTCCATACCGTCGATGTCTTCGGAGTCGAAGTCGAGCATGTCGGTTGAATCATCGACAGTGGCTATTTAGTGGGTGGTGGGTGGGCGTCGAATTTCTTCGTCGTCCACATCCTAATCCTGTTGGCCATGATACGGCCAGGGGTCTCCTGACAAAGAGAGAGACCTTAGTGAATTCAGAATATCGCCGAAGGGCGAGCGCTGAAAGGTATCCGTGGTGGTGAATTTCATGATCGGCGCCCAATCGGATTCGATTGGCAGGGGCACGGATGGTTCGGGTGCCGGAAGAGAGTCCGGCACCTTGGAGTCATGGGCTGCGCGGAGATTTATGCTGGTGTTCGTCTCGATCGCTGTTGAGACTGCAACCCCTGAGGCGGTGTCTAACCACCCGTCCTCGATTGGCACAGTTGGCTCCGAACTAAGGGTCAGAGCTGATGCGGGCGCGGCCTCTGGAGTACCGTCCGGTGGCAGAGCTAGGTCATACCCATCGCGACAGTGCGGCGCGCTCGGCTGTGGCTCGAATCCGTCGAAGATCAAGTCCCCACGGATATTGGCCGTGTAAGTCAAACTTCCAAATCTGACCTGATGGCCAGGGGCGTAGCTTTCAATCTGCTCGAGATGGCCAAGCGAATTAGCCCGCAGTGCAAAGCCGCCGAATACGAAGATCTGTCCGGGGAGAAAAGTCTCACCCTGGACCGCATCGCTATCGATGATAGTAGGAGCCATCAAGCCTAACGGCGACGACACAGAGGAACTCTCAATGAAAGCACCAATGTCGCTGTCAAAACCGGCGGATCTCGGATAGGGGGTCCCAAACCGTGCATCTAGGCTGGATGGTAACAGGAGGCAAGGGACACGAAGTTTTACCCAGGTTCGGGCCCTCTTGATGGAGGTAAAACCCTACGTCCTGCTTGATTAATATTGATGATATGGGTGTTACAAGAGTAGATCTACCACGAGATCAGAGAGGCTAAACCCTAGAAGCTAGCCTATGGTATGATTGTATGTTGTGATTGTTGTCCTACGGACTAAAACCCTTCGGTTTATATAGACACCGGAGAGGGTTAGGGTTACACAAGATCGATTACAAAGGAGGAGATATCCATATACGTATTGCCTAGCTTGCCTTCCACACCAAGTAGAGTCCCATTCGGACACGAGACGAAGTCTTCAATCTTGTATCTTCATAGTCTAACAGTCCGGCCAATGGAGATAGTCAGGCTGTCCGGAGACCCCCTAATCCAGGACTCCCTCACTCTCATTTCGTCACTTTCATATACTAGCGGGAATTTTTCATTATAGAACTTGGCTTCTATATTCCAATGATGGGCTTCCTCAAATTGTCCTAGGTCTTCGTGAGCAAGCAAGTTGGATGCACACCCACTTAGTTTCTTTTGTTGAGCTTTCATACATTTATAGCTCTAGTGCATCCGTTGCATGGCAATCCCTACTCACTCACATTGATATCTATTCATGGGCATCTCCATAGCCCGTCGATACGCCTAGTTGATGTGAGACTATCTTCTCCCTTTTTGTCTTCTCCACAACCACCATTCTATTCCACCTATAGTGCTATATCCATGGCTCACGCTCATGTATTGCGTGAAGATTGAAAAAGTTTTGAGAATGTCAAAAGTATGAAACAATTGCTTGGCTTGTCATTGGGGTTGTGCATGATTTAAATACTTTGTGTGGTGAAGATAGAGCATAGCCAGACTATATGATTTTGTAGGGATAACTTTCTTTGGCCATGTTATTTTGAGAAGACATGATTGCTTTGTTAGTATGCTTGAAGTATTATTATTTTTATGTCAATATGAAATTTTATCTTGAATCTTTCGTATCTGAATATTCATACCATAATTAAGAAGAATTACATTAAAATTATGCCAAGTAGCACTCCGCATCAAAAATTCTGTTTTTATCATTTACCTACTCGAGGACGAGCAGGAATTAAGCTTGGGGATGCTTGATACGTCTCCAACGTATCTATAATTTTCAATTGCTCCATGGTATATTATCTACTGTTTTGTACATTATTGGGCTTTATTTTCCACTATTATCTTATTTTTGGGACTAACCTATTAACCGGAGGCCCAGCTCAGAATTGCTATTTTTTTGTGCCTATTTTAGGGTTTCGAAGAAAAGGAATATCAAACAGAGTCCAAACGGAATGAAACCTTTGGGAACACGATTTTTATCACCGAACATGATCCAGGAGACTTGGACCCTACGTCAAGAAACAAAGGAGGAGGCCACGAGGTAGGGGGGCGCGCCTACCCCCCAGGCGCGCCCTCCACCTTTGTGGGGCCCCTGTTGCTCCACCGACGTACTTCTTCCTCCTATATATACCTACGTACCCCCAAACGATCAGATACGGAGCCAAAACCCTAATTCCACCGCCGTAACTTCCTGTATCCACGAGATCCCATCTTGGGGCCTGTTCCGGAGCTCCGCCGGAGGGGGTATCCATCAAGGAGGGCTTCTACATTAACACCATAGCCTCTCCGATGAAGTGCGAGTAGTTTACCTCAGACCTTCGGGTCCATAGTTATTAGCTAGATGGCTTCTTCTCTCTTTTTGGATCTCAATACAATGTTCTCCCCCTCTTTTGTGGAGAACTATTCGATGTAATCTTCTTTTTACGGTGTGTTTGTTGAGACCGATGAATTGTGGGTTTATGATCAAGTCTATCTATGAACTATATTTGAATCTTCTCTGAATTCTTTTATGGATGATTGGTTATCTTTGCAAGTCTCTTTGAATTATCAGTTTGGTTTGGCCTACTAGATTGATCTTTGTTGCAATGGGAGAAGTGCTTAACTTTGGGTTCAATCTTGCGATGTCCTTTCCGAGTGACAGTAGGGGCAGCAAGGAACATATTGTATTGTTGCTATCGAGGATAACAAGATGGGGTTTTTTAAATCATATTGCATGAATTTATCCCTCTACATCATGTCATCTTGCTTAAGGCGTTACTCTGTTTTCATTAACTTAATACTCTAGATGCATGCTGGATAGAGGTCGATGAGTGGAGTAATAGTAGTAGATGCAGGCAGGAGTCGGTCTACTTGTCTCGGGCGTGATGCCTATATACATGATCATACCTAGATATTCTCATAACTATGCTCAATTCTGTCAATTTCTCAACATTAATTCGTTCACCCACCATAGAATACTTATGCTCTTGAGAGAAGCCACTAGTGAAACCTATGGCCCCCGGGTCTATCTTCATCATATTAATCTTCCAATACTTAGTTATTTCCTTTGCTTTTTTACTTTGCCTTTATTTTACTTTGCATCTTTATCATAAAAATACCAAAAATATTATCTTATCATATCTATCATATCTCACTCTCGTAAGAGACAGTGAAGGGATTGACAACCCCTTATCATGTTGGTTGCGAGGAGTTATTTGCTTTGTGAAGGTACTAGGGGACGCGCGCACAACCTCCTACTGGATTGATACCTTGGTTCTCAAAAACTGAGGTAAATACTTACGCTACTTTGCTGCATCATCCTTTCCTCTTCGGGAAATCCAATGCAGTGCTCAAGAGGTAGCGCCTGTGATAAGTTCAGACCTTATATTGTTGATTCTAAAGTAACTGTTCACACTGATCATGCTGCTATTAAATATCTTATGGAAAAGAAAGATGCTAAACCTAAACTTATTAGATGGGTTCTCTTGCTACAAGAATTTGATTTGCATATTATTGATAGAAAGGGAGCTGAGAATCCCATTGTAGACAACTTGTCTAGGTTAGAGAATGTTCTTGATGACCCACTACATATTGATGATAGCTTTCTTGATGAACAATTAGCTGCCATAAATGCTTCTCGCACTGCTCCATGGTATGCTGATTATGCTAATTACATACACCTAGTGATACGCCTCCAACGTATCTATAATTTTTGATTGTTTCATGCTATTATATTATCAACCTTGGATGTTTTATATGCATTTATAAGCTATTTTATATGATTTTTGGGACTAACCTATTAACCTAGAGCCCAGTGCCAGTTTCTGTTTTTTCTTGTTTTAGAGTATCGCATAAAAGGAAAATCAAACGGAGTCCAATTGACCTGAAACTTCACGGAACTTATTTTTGGACCAGAAGAAGCCCACGGAGTATCGGAGATGGACTAGGAGAGTCCCGGGCTGCCCACGAGGGTGGGGGGTGCGCCCACCCCCTGGGCGCGCCCCCTGCCTCGTGGACAGCCCGGAGATCCACCGATGTACTTCTTCCTCTTATATACACCCATATACCCTAAAAACTTCGGAGAGCAGAATAGATCGGGAGTTCCACCGTCGCAAGCCTCTGTAGCCACCAAAAATCAATCGGGACCCTGTTTCGGCACCCTGTCGGAGGGGGGAACCCTCACCGGTGGCCATCTTCATCATGCTGGCGCTCTCCATGACGAGGAGGGAGTAGTTCACCCTTGGGGCTGAGGCTATGTACCAGTAGCTATGTGTTTGATCTCTCTCTCGTGTTCTTGAGGTGATACGATCTTGATGTATCGCGAGCTTTGCTATTACAGTTGGATCTTATGATGTTTCTCCCCCTCTACTCTCTTATGATGAATTGAGTTTTCCCTTTGAAGTTATCTTATCGGATTGAGTCTTTAACGATTTGAGAACACTTGATGTATGTCTTGCGTGGGATACCCGTGGTGACAATGGGGTATTCTATTGATCCACTTGATGTATGTTTTGGTGATCAACTTGCGGGTTCCGCCCATGAACCTATGCATAGGGGTTGGCACACGTTTTCGTCTTGACTCTCCGGTAGAAACTTTGGGGCACTCTTTGAAGTACTTTGTGCTGGTTTGAATAGATGAATCTGAGATTGTGTGATGCATATCGTATAATCATACCCACGGACACTTGAGGTGACATTGGAGTATCTAGGTGACATTAGGGTTTTGGTTGATTTGTGTCTTAAGGTGTTATTCTAGTACGATCTCTATGATAGATTGAACGGAAAGAATAGCTTCATGTTATTTTACTACGGACTCTTGAATAGATCGACTAGAAAGGATAACTTCGAGGTGGTTTCATACCCTACCATAATCTCTTCGTTTGTTCTCCTCTATTAGTAATTTTGGAGTGACTCTTTGTTGCATGTTGAGGGATAGTTATATGATCCAATTATGTTATTATTGTTGAGGGAACTTGCACTAGTGAAAGTATGAACCCTAGGCCTTGTTCCAACGCATTGCAATACCATTTACGCTCACTTTTATCATTAGTTACCTTGCTATTTTTATATTTTCATATTACAAAAACCTATATCTACCATCCATATTGCACCTGTATCACCATCTATTCGCCGAACTAATGCACCTATACAATTTACCATTGTATTGGGTGTGTTGGGGACACAAGAGACGCTTTGTTATTTGGTTGCAGGGTTGCTTGAGAGAGACCATCTTCATCCTACGCCTCCCACGGATTGATAAACCTTAGTTTATCCACTTGAGGGAAATTTGCTACTGTCCTACAAACCTCTGCACTTGGAGGCCCAACAACGTCTACAAGAAGAAGGTTGTGTAGTAGACATCACCTAGTTTCACATACCAGCAAAAGAAAAAGTTTTTCTATGATTTAAGACATTACTTCTGGGATGACCCACATCTTTATAAAGAAGGAGTAGATGATGTTATTAGACGTTGCATACCTGAGCATGAACAGGAACAGATCCTACGCAAGTGTCACTCCGAAGCTTATGGAGGACACCATGCTGGAGATAGAACTACACATAAGGTATTGCAATCCGATTTTTATTGGCCTGCTCTCTTCAGGGATGCCCATAAGTTTGTCTTATCTTGTGATGAATGTCAAAGAATTGGTAATATTAGAGATGTCAAGAAATGCCTATGGATTATTCACTTGTTATTGAACCATTTGATGTTTGGGGCTTTGATTATATGGGACCTTTTCCTTCCTCTAATGGGTATACACATATTTTAGTTGCTGTTGATTACATTACTAAGTGGGTAGAAGGTATTTTAACTAGTAGTGCTGATCTTAACACCTCTATTAAGATTCTTAAAGAAGTTATTTTTACGAGGTTTGGAGTCCCTAGATACTTAATGACTGATGGTGGTTCACATTTTATTCATGGTGCCTTTCGTAAAATGCTTGCTTAGTATGATGCTAATCATAGAATTGCATCTCCTTATCATCCATAGTCTAGTGGTCAAGTAGAATTGAGTAATAGAGAGCTCAAATTAATTTTGCAAAAGACTGTTAATAGATCTAGAAAGAATTGGTCCAAGAAACTAGATGATGCATTATGGGCTTATAGAACTGCATATAAAAATCCTTTGGGTATGTATCTGTATAAAATGGTTTTTGGAAAAGCATGTCACTTACCTCTCGAATTAGAACATAAGGCATATTGGGCCATCAAAGAGCTAAATTATGATTTCAAACTTGCCGGTGAGAAGAGGTTATTTGACATTAGCTCACTTGATGAATGGAGAACCCAGGCCTATGAGAATGCCAAACTGTTTAAAGAAAAAGTTAAAAGATGGCATGACAAAAGGATACAAAAGCGTGAGTTTAATGTAGGTGATTTTGTGTTGCTATTCAACTCTCGTTTAAGATTTTTTGCAGGAAAACTTCTCTCTAAATGGGAAGGTCCTTGCATTATTGAGGAGGTCTATCGTTCCGGTGCCATAAAAATCAACAACTTCGAAGGCACAAATCCGAAGGTGGTGAACGGTCAATGAATCAAACATTATATCTCAGGTAATCTCATAAATGTTGAAACTAATGTTATTGAAACCTTAACCTCGGAGGAATACATAAGGGACACTTTTCAGAACGTTTCAGACTCCGAAAAGGAATAGGTACGTGGTATGGTAAGTAAACCGACTCCAAAACAGTTCTAATGGCAATTTTTCTCCGTTTTGGAATATTTAAGAAAGTAGGAAAATAAGAAGCAGTCCGGAAAGGACACGAGGCTTCTACGAGGGTGGAGGGCACGCCCTACCCCCTGGGCGCGTCCCCTGCCTTGCATGCACCTCGTGTGCCCTCCGGACTCTGTTTTCTTGCACGGTACTTCTTTTGGTCGGTAAAATTCATTATATAATCTCCCGAAGGTTTTGACCACCATACCACGCAAATATCCTCTGTCTTTGTTTCGAGTTGTTTCTGCTGCAAATTTAGAGCAAGATGTCTTCTCAAGAGTCAGTCGGGGAGAGGCGGGTGTCTCATCCGACACTGGGGCCAAGGGCAAACAGCAATGCTGACCCCTTTGGGCCATCAACTGAGGAAGAGATGGAGGCCGATTTGAAAAGGATAGATGCCATGGAGGAGGATGAAGAAGTTACTTCTTGTTTCTGAGCGAGATTCACTATGGGGGAACCATAGAGCTTGGCTATTCCAAACTCGGTCATCCCTTCCAATGTTAGATTTCTTTCTTATGAAAATATGAAAAAGAGTGTTACTTGTTCTCCCGCAACTATGCAACATCCTTGGGTGAAGGGAGATTTAGCCGTCACGAGCAAGCTCCGTAAGGAAATAATGGAGCTCAAGCAGCAAGTCAATAAGCTCGAAGAAGAGAATCGTATCCTGAGGGGCATCATCGCCAAAAATATCACATCACCACCCCCGAAGAAGGAGTTATAAACACATGGGTATGGGCACCCCCTGGCAACTGCCAAGCTTGGGGGAGTGCCCCGGTATCGTATCACCATCACTTTTATCTTTACCATTTTTCTTAGTTCGATCCTTTTGATAATATCTTGATCTAGTAGAATAAAGTTTTAGTATGATCTAACTGTGAGTTTTGCTTTATGATCTTCCTATGTAATCGAGTCCATGAGCTATATATAATAAAGATTAGTGTTGAGTCAAGGGCTTGATTATTTTGCTATGATCTTGAGGGAATAAAATAGAAGAGAAGAAATAAAAAGAAATAAAGAGATCATATGGATCTTATGGAGGGTAATGAGCTCACATATAAAGAGTATGAAGAATAAAAATTATTGAGAGTTGACAAACATAGTTTTGGTCATCATTGCAATTAATAGGAAGTAATAAATAAAGAGAGGTTCACATATAAATATACTATCTTGGACATCTTTTATAATTGTGAGCACTCATTAAAGTATGATATGCTAAAGAGTTGACGTTGGACAAGTAAGACAACGTAATGGGTTATGTTTTCTTACATCTGAGATAAATTATATTGTCATGGATCATCCAACATGTTGAGCTTGCCTTTTCCTCTCTTGCTAGCCAATTTCTTTGCACCAAGTAGAGATACTACTTGTGCTTCCAAATATCCCTAAACCCAGTTTTGCCATGAGAGTCTACCATATCTACCTATGGATCGAGTAAGATCCATCAAGTAAGTTGTCATCGTTGCAAGCAATAAGAATTGCTCTCTAAATATGTATGACTTATTAGTGTGGAGGAAATAAGCTTTATACGATGTTGTGATGTGGAAGAAATAAAAGCGACGGACTACATAATAAAGGTCCATATCACAAGTGGCAATATAAAGTGATGTTTTTTTGCATTAAGATTTCGTGCATCCAACCATAAAAGCACATGACGACCTCTCCTTCCCACTGTGAAGGGCCTATCTTTTATTCCTGTCTTATACTTCATGCAAAGAGTCATGGTGATCTTCACCTTTCCTTTTTACATTTTATCCTTTGGCAAGCACAATGTGTTGGAAAGATCCTGATATATATGGCTAATTGGATGTGGGTTTTCATGAACTATTATTGTTGATATTACCCTTGAGGTGAAAAGTTGGGAGGCAAAACTATAAGCCCCTATCTTTCTCTGTGTCCGATTAAAACTTCATAACCATAAATATCGCATTAGTGTTAGCAATTGTGAAAGACTAAAAGATGGTTGAGTATGTGGACTTGCTGAGAAGCTCTTATATTGACTCTTTCCTATGTTATGATAAATTGCAATTGCTTCAATGACCGAGACTATAGTTTGTTAGTTTTCAATGAAGTTTCTGATTCATACTTGAGTATGTGAATGAATTGTTACTTTAGCATAAGAGATCATATGACAATATATATATATATATATATGTGTGTGTGTGTGTGTGTGTGTGTGTGTGTGTGTGTGTTGCTGTTTAAGAATGATCATGATGCCCTCATGTCCGTATTTTATTTTATCGACACCTCTATCTCTAAACATGTGGACATATTTTTCGATTCCGGCTTTCGCTTGAGGACAAGCGAGGTCTAAGCTTGGGGGAGTTGATACGTCCATTTTGCATCATGCTTTTATATCGATATTTATTGCATTATGGGCTGTTATTACACATTAAGTCACAATACTTATGCATTTTCTCTCTTATTTTACAAGGTTTACATGAAGAGGGGGAATGCCGGCAGCTGGAATTCTAGGCTGGAAAAGGAGCAAATATTAGAGACCTATTCTGCACAGCTCCAAAAGTCCTAAAACTTCACGGAAGTTATTTTTGGAATTAATAAAAAATACTAGAGAAAGAATCCACCAGAGGGGGCCCACACCCTGGCCACGAGGGTGGGGGGGGGGGGGCGCCCTACCCCCTGGGCGCGCCCCCTGCCTTGTGGGCCCCATGGCAGGCCTCCGGTACCCATCTTCTGCTATATGAAGTCTTTCGTCCGAGAAAAAATCATTAGCAAGCTTTCGGGAAGAAACTCTGCCGCCACGAGACGGAACCTTGGCAGAACCAATCTAGGGCTCCGGCAGAGCTGTTCTACCGAGGAAACTTCCCTCCGGGAGGGGGAAATCATCACCATTGTCATCACCAACAATCCTCTCATCGGGAGGGGGTCAATCTCCATCAACATATTCACTAGCACCATCTCATCTCAAACCCTAGTTCATCTCTTGTATCCAATCTTTGTATCCAAACCTTAGATTGATACCTGTGGGTTGCTAGTAGTGTTGATTACTCCTTGTAGTTGATGCTAGTTGGTTTACTTGGTGGAAGATCATATGTTTAGATCCATTATGCATATTAATACCCCTCTTATTATGATTATGAACATGAATATGCTTTATGAGTAGTTATGTTTGTTCCTGAGGACATGGGAGAAGTCTTGCTATAAGTAGTCATGTGAATTTGGTATTCGCTCAATATTTTGATGAGATGTATGTTGTCATCCCTCTAGTGGTGTCATGTGAACGTCGACTACATGACACTTCACCATTGTTTTGGCCTAGAGGGAGGCATTGGGAAGTAATAAGTAGATGATGGGTTGCTAGAGTGACAGAAGCTTAAACCCTAGTTTATGCATTGCTTCGTAAGGGGCTGCTTTGGATCCATATGTTTCATGCTATGGTTAGGTTTACCTTAATACTTCTGTTGTAGTTGCGGATGCTTGCAATGGGGGTTAATCATATGTGGGATGCTTGTCCAAGTAAGGACAGTACCCAAGCACCGGTCCACCCACATATAAAATTATCAAAGTACCGAACGTGAATCATATGAACGTGATGAAAACTAGCTTGACGATAATTCCCATGTGTCCTTGGGAGCGCTTTCCTTTATATAAGAGTTTGTCCAGGCTTGTCATTTGCTACAAAAAGGATTGGGCCATCTTGCTGCACCTTATTTACTTTTATTACTTGCTACTCGTTACAAATTACCTTATCACAAAACTATCTGTTACCGATAATTTCAGTGCTTGCAGAGAATACCTTACTGAAAACTGCTTATCATTTCCTTCTGCTCCTCGTTGGGTTCGACAATCTTAATTCTCGAAAAGGCTACGATAGATCCCCTACACTCGTGGGTCATCATGCTACTTCTTGAGCTTGTGTTGGTTTTTACCTTGAAGAGGAAAGGGTGATGCAGCAAGAGATAAGTATTTCCCTCAGTTGGAGAACCAAGGTATCAATCCAGTAGGAGACAACGCACAAATCACCAATACCTGCACAAACAATCAAACACTTGCACCCAACACGATAAAGGGGTTGTCAATCCATTCACGGTCACTTGCAAAAGTGAGATCTGATAGAGATAGATAAAACTAAACAATAGATAAAGTAAATATTTTTAGGTTTTTCTGGTTTATCGATTGGAAAGTAAAAGATTGCAAAATAGTAGATAGGAAACTTATATGATGGAAAATAGACCCGGGGCCATAGGTTTCACTAGAGGATTCTCTCAAGATAGCAAATAATACGGTGGGTAAACAAATTACCATCGAGTAATTGATAGAAAAGCGCAAAGTTATGACGATATCTAAGGCAGTGATTATGAAATATAGGCATCTTGTCCATGTTAAGTATTACTCCACACATCTACTACTATTACTCCACACATCGACCGACTTCTGCCTGCATCTAGAGTATTGAGTCCATGAAGAACATAGTAACGCTTTAAATAAGATGACATGATGTAGAGAAATAAACTCAAGCAATATGATGTAAACCCGATCTTTTTATCCTCGATGACAACTATACAATATGTGCCTTGCCGCCCCTACTGTCACTGGGAAAGGACACCGCAAGATTGAACCCAAAGCTAAGTACTTCTCCCATTGCAAGAAAAAACAATTTAGTTGGCCAAACTAATCCGATAGTTCGAAGACAATTACAAAGATATCAAATCATGCATATAATAATTCAGAGAAGATTCAAATAATATTCATAGATAAGCTGATCATAAATCCCCAATTCATCGGATCTCGACAAACACACCACAAAAGAAGATTACATCGTATAGATCTCCAAGAACATCGAGGAGACATGGTATTGAGAATCAAAGAGAGAGAAGAAGCCATCTAGCTACTAGCTATGGACCCTTAGGTCTATGGTAAACTACTCACGCCTCATCGGAAGGGCAATAGAGTTGATGTAGAAGCCCTCCGTGATCGAATACCCCTCCGGCAGGATGCCGGAAAAGGCCCCAAGATGGGATCTCACAGTAACAGAAGGTTGCGGTGGTGGAAAAGTGTTTCTGTGGATGCTTCTGGTGGTTTGGGAATATATGTGAATATATAGGAGGAAGATCTAGGTTAGGGGGTCAACGAGGGGCCCACAAGGTAGGGGGCGTGCCCTACCCCCTGGGCCCGCCCTCCACCCTTGTGGCTGCCTCGTGGCTCTTCGACTTGCACTGTAAGTCTCTTAGGTGTCTTCTGGTCCAAGAAAAATCATCACGAAGGTTTTATTCCATTTGGTATTCCTTTTCCGCGAAGCTCAAAAACAAGGAAAAAACAGAAACTCTCACTGGGCTCTAGGTTAATAGGTTAGTCCCAAAAATAATATAAAATAACATATTTGTCGGCGTTCTGGGAACGGGGGTCCCCAGGCTTGCCTGCCTGCGGCCTGCGGCGTGGCTCAAAGGAGGCCCAGCATGGCCCATCTTCATCAACACAAGACTCAAGACCCTCGCGAGGCAGACGACATGGAGCTTCCTCCGGCGCAGCCTCCTCAGGCTGGCTCGCGAGGAGGCGGAGAAATCAAGGCAGGGTGCCTCGCGAGGTGCCCATGACGCAAGCCATGACGACTCAGGGCGCCAGGCGGGCGCTAGCGCGCGCAGCGTCCTTCTTTCCTCTTTGGTGCAAAGGGGGCAAGCGCAGCCGCTGAGTACCGAGGCGTCAGGCAAAGATTGCCATTTCGGTGCAACGAGACCAAGACCAGGCGGACTACGAGACGGAGGTCACCATGGAGCCCAGCACGACGTCACCGCAGAGCCTTTGGCAGGCGAAGACTAACTTTAGTCAGGATAAGTGTACTAGATGTTCCCCTCCGAATTGGCCAATTGTTGGCACCCTTCCCGCTCAATATTTGGGGAGAGGCCGAGGGCCTTTGCCTATAAATAGGACCGGCCACCCACGTAGCAAGGGGTTGGTTGGTCCGGCTAGCAAGCAGAGAGAGTGAGTGAGAGAGAGAGAGAGAAGGGTGACTGAACTCCCCCTAGCAGGTCTTCGCCCCAGCCAAGAACAGACCCTCGCGAGGCTGTTCTTCCTTGTATTGTTCGTCGTCACCAGCCCCAAGAGGCAATCCACCCACCACACACTGGAGTAGGGTATCACACCACAATGGTGGCCCGAACCAGTATAAACCTTGTGTCTCTTGTGCAGTTCTTTTAGTAGTTTAGGTCTTTGTGAGACGGGGAGGTCGAGGGCGTGATCTCCACGCACACCCCAGTGTTCGAACCTTAAGGGTCTGCCGGAACCCGTGAATCCGACATTTTGGCGCGCCAGGTAGGGGTGCGCCGGAATCTTTCCCCCACCACTCCGTTCTCCTCCGACCGTCGCGTCCATGTCCGACGCTCGTCGGGCCCGCGCCGAGCGCCGGGCCGCCATCGCTTCTCGTGTCGCCCAAACGGCCCCCGTCGGTGGGCGTCCTCGTCGTTCCCCGTCGCCCACCGCCAACACCGCCACCGGCCCGGCGGGGGGTGAGCAGCAAGCGTCTAAGCATCCATCCGTTCGCCAAGACGGCCGCACCGCTACTCCATCGCTCGCACCAGCTGGCTCTTTGTCCCGCGCGCTCCGCGCACCCTTGGAGGCTCGAGCTGCGCTCCTCGCGGCAAACGAGCTCCTGCGCTACCGCCCCGTCGGCGACGTCTATGAAGAGTGGCTCGACCGCGTCGCCGAGCTTGCCCGCGCCGCAGGGGGCTCTTCCGCGCCGTACGATCCTCTGCGCCACACCCTGCTCCGCGCGGGCAACGATGCTCCAGAGGCGCACCAGCCGCCTCCTCTCCAAGAAGATGCCATGGCTCCAAGGCGCGTGGCCTCTGGGCGGAACCCGCTCCGTCAGGTGCCAGCGCAACAAGAACGGAGCTGACAAGAAGTCCCTCGCCCGCAAGGAGCTGCTAGGGTGCTCCCTGCTCCGGCATGCCGCGACCCTGCTCCAGCTCCGGCACGCCAAGACCCCGCTCTGCTCCTAGCTGCAGCGCGTCGGGACCCTCAAGACCAAGCTCTCCACCAGCCAAAGCCTTTCGTGGCCACCACAGGCTGCCATGCCTACACCACTGAGCTGCGTAGCGTCGCGTGGCCCGGCAAGTTCAAGCTAGACCTGCCTCCACGCTATGACGGCACACCTGATCCCGCAGAGTTCCTCCAGCTCTATGAGCTGGGCATCGAGGCTGCCAGCGGGGATGAAAAGGTCATGGTGAACTGGTTCCCCATGGCGCTCAAGGAAGGAGCTCGAACCTGGCTCCCGAATCTGGCTCCGGGCACGATCTCCTCCTGGGACCAGATGCGCACCCGCTTCATCGCCAACTTCCAAGGTACTCGCGACTGGCCACCCGCCGTGAGCGACATGCGCCGCATCAAGCAACAACCCGGAGAGACCCTGCAAAAGTACATCCAGCGCTTCAACAATGCGCGCCTCAAGATCCCCAAGGTGTCCGAGGAAGCCATCATCTCGGCCTTCTCCGATGGCGTGTGCGACGTCAAGATGAAGGAGGAGCTGGCCATGCACGAAGACCTCCGCACCTCCCTGGAGCTGTTCAACTTGGCGACCAAGTGCGCTAGGGCTGAGGAGGGACATCTCTCCCTCCTCGAGCTGCCTGCCGCGGACCCAGAAGAGAAGAAGCCCAAGGCCAAGGACGTGAAGAGCAAGGGGGCTGCCGTACTCGCGGCAGAACCAGACACCAAGCGGGGCAAGCATCTGCCCGAACCCTCCAGAGGCAGCCGGTACTGTGTGTACCACGACCTCCACACCCACAACACCAACGAATGTCAAGAACTCCGCACCGTGCGAGAAGGAAGGATCGGCCGTCGCCCTGACCATGCTGACTGGGGCTACGACCGAGGAGGAGGAAGAAACCCAGGACGCTGGGAAGATCGCGGCCCGCGCCAGGGGTGGCGCGACCAGCCTCGCGAGGACCGCTGGCGGGACCTGCCTCGCGAGGGAGACTGGAGGGATCAGCCTCATGAGGATCGCCCTCATGGCAACGCAGGCCTACCTCCGCTGCCGCCTCAGCCAAGGAGGAACGAAGACCGCCATCAAGACGAGGGGGATGGGGGCTTCCAAGAGCCGCGCGCAATCGCCTGCATCCTGGGCGGAGCTCAAGCCCCAGCCTCTCAACGTATCTTCAAGCAGTTTGCCCACGAAGTGAATGCAGTTCTCCCCAAGCTCGAAGCAACGCGCCCCCTCAGGTGGTCGGCGTGCGCCATCACATTCAGCTCAACGGACGAGCTCAAGTGCGCGGCCACGACAGGAGTCCTCCCGATGCTTTGCTCCCCAGTCATCAGCAACGTGCTAGTCACCAAGACCCTCATCGATGGTGGGGCAGGGCTCAGCGTCCTGTCCGTGGAAACATTCAACAACCTCCAAGTGACATATGACTAGCTTCAACCAACCAAGCCCTTCTCCGGAATCACCGACGGTTCCACAGTCTCGATCGGGCAGGTCCGCCTCCCTGTCACCTTCGGGGCTCGCAGCAACTACCGCACCTTGCTCATCGACTTCGACGTCGCCCACATCCGCCTGCCGTACAACGCCATCCTCGGATACCCAACACTGGCCAAGTTCATGGCCGTGACTCACCACGGCTACAATGTCCTCAAGATGCCAGGAAGTGGCGGCGTCATCACGGTGCCCTATGAAGAGAAGGATGCAGTGTGTTCCCTGGAGCAAGCCTTTCAGGCCGCGTCGCTAGAAGACCCAGATCGCGGAAGCAGGAGGCTTCCTGAGACCACCCCCAAGAAGAAGAAGACATCGTCAGGCTCAGCCCCTCAGGAGGCAGGCCTCTCAGGGCCCGTGTCTGCCCAGGGGACCCCCCATCCATCGCATAGGAAAGCGCGCCCAGCGCCCTCCTCAGGCAGGGCTCGGGGGCTCTCACCTGGAGGGCCACCGACCTAGCCAGGGTCACGAGGGAGGCGCTTGGGCACCATGTGGAGGCGTGCTGCGAAGCACGTTTCCCTCGAGAAGGAGCCAGCCAAGGAAGGTCAGACCAGCAGGAGTTCGTTAACGAGGCCATTCAAGAACTACAGGAGTCAAGGATCATGAGAGGTTGCCGCCGTCTACCAGCTGTGGCCCCACATCCAGGCGAGGATGGTGGGCTGCGCGTCTGCGTCGACGTACCAGGGCTCAACCAGATCGCCAGGATGGAGCGTCTCTGGCCCTCGCAAGTGGGGCGCTACGGGGGTCCACCCCACAGCTATGTTCGCATGCCTTACGGCCTGCCGAGCGTGGCTGTGGCGTACCAGCGCCTCATGAGGGGTATCATGGAGGCTCAGGGAGATATACAAGTTTGCTAATTGACTAGCAGTGATTGTCTCCTTGACCGACAGAAAGTGAGCAACTTTCGAGAATTGGTTGATGACGACAAAGATAGCATCATTACCTTTCTGAGACTTGGGAAGGCCAGTGACGAAATCCATTTGGATCTTATCCCATTTTCATTCAGGGATAGGGAGATGTTGTAGAAGTCCATCCGGTTTCTGATGTTCTGCTTTGACGCGAGGACAAATGTCACATTCTTTGATGTATCGAGCAATGTCTTGCTTCATCTTGGACCACCAATACTTCTGACGAATGTCTAAGTACATCCTGGAACTTCCCGGATGAATAGAGAGAGGGGTGTCATGCACTTCTTTCATCACCTTCTCTGTCATAAGCTCGAACTGGGGTATGATAACCCACAAGTATAGGGGATCACAACAGCTTTCGAGGGTAGAGTATTCAACCCAAATTTATTGATTCGACACAAGGGGAGCCAAAGAATATTCTCAAGTATTAGCAGATGAGTTGTCAATTCAACCACACCTGGAAACTTAGTATGTGCAGCAAAGTGTTTAGTAGCAAAGTAATATGATAGTGGTGGTAGCGGCAACAAAAGTAAAGACAACAAAAGTAATGTTTTTGGTATTTTGTAGTGATTGTAACAGTAGCAACGGGAAAGTAAATAAGCGAGAACCAGTATATGGAAAAATCGTAGGCACCAGATCAGTGATGGATAATTATGCCGGATGCGGTTCACCATGTAACAGTCATAACATAGGGTGACACAGAACTAGCTCCAATTCATCAATATAATGTAGGCATGTATTCCGTATATAGTCATACATGCTTATGGAAAAGAACTTGCATGACATCTTTTGTCCTACCCTCCCGTGGCAGCGGGGTCCTATTGGGAACTAAGGGATATTAAGGCCTCCTTTTAATAGAGAACCGGAACAAAGCATTACCACATAGTGAATACATGAACTCCTCAAACTATGGTCATCACCGGGAGTGGTCCCGATTATTGTCACTTCGGGGTTGCCGGATCATAACACATAGTAGGTGACTATAGACTTGCAAGATAGGATCAAGAACTCACATATATTCATGAAAACATAATTGGTTCAGATCTGAAATCATGGCACTCGGGCCCTAGTGACAAGCATTAAGCATAGCAAAGTCATAGCAACATCAATCTCAGAACATAGTGGATACTAGGGATTCAACCCTAACAAAACTAACTCGATTACATGATAAATCTCATCCAATCATCACCGTCCAGCAAGCCTATGATGGAATTACTCACGCACGGCGGTGAGCATCATGAAATTGGTGATGGAGGATGGTTGATGATGACAACGGCGACGAATCCCCCTCTCCGGAGCCCCGAACGGACTCCAAATCAGCCCTCCCGAGAGGTTTTTGGGTTTGGCGGCGGCTCCTTATCGTAAAACACGATGATTTCTTCTCTCTGATTTTTTCTCTCTGAAAGCAAAGATATAGAGTTGGAGTTGGCGTCGGAGGGCATCGAGGGGGCCCACGAGGTAGGGGGCGCGCCCTAGGGGGGCACCCTCGTGAGAAGGGTGTGGGCCCCCTGGCCTTCATCTTTGGCGAGGATTTATTATTATTTTTTGTAAGATGTTCCGTGGAGTTTTAGGTCATTCTGAGAATATTTGTTTTCTGCACATAAAACAACACCATGGCAATTCTGCTGAAAATAGCGTCAGTCTGGGTTAGTTCCATTCAAATCATACAAGTTAGAGTCCAAAACAAGGGCAAAAGTGTTTGGAAAAGTAGATACGACGGAGACGTATCAACTGCCCCAAGCTTAAACCCTTGCTTGTCCTAAAGCAATTCAGTTGACAAACTGAAAGAAAGAAAGAAAAACTTTTACAAACTTTGTTTGCTCTTGTTGTTGTAACTATGTCAAGCCGGCATTCAAGTTTTCAGCATAGATCATAACTAACCATATTTTCAATAATTCTCAGGTCTCATAATTACTCATATCAATAGCATAATCAACTAGCAAGTCATAATAATAAATCTCAGATGACAACACTTTCTCAAAACAATCATAATATGATATAACAAGATGGTATCTCACTAGCCCTTTCTAAGACCGCAAAACATAAATGCAGAGAACCTTTAAAGATTAAGGACTGACTAGACATTGTAATTCATGGTAAAAGAGATCCAATCATAGTCACACCCAATATAAATTAATAGTGATGAATGCAAATGACAGCTGTGCTCTCCAGCTAGTGCTTTTTAATAAGAGGGTGATGACTCAACATAAAAGTAAATGGATAGGCCCTTCGCAGAGGGAAGCAGGGATTTGTAGAGGTGCCAGAGCTCGGTTTTGAAATAGAGATAAATTGTATTTTGAGCGGTATACTTTCATTGTCAACGTAACAACTAAGAGATGGCGATATCTTCCATGCTAAACACATTATAGGCGGTTCCCAAACAGAATGGTAAAGTTTATACTCCCCCTCCACGAACAAGCATCAATCCATGGCTTGCTCGAAACAACGAGTGCCTCCAACATACATCAGGTCCCAGGGGGAGTTTTGTTTGCAATTAATTTTGATTTAGTTTGCATAAAGCATGGGACTGGGCATCCCGGTGACCAGCCATTTATCTCGTGAGTGAGGAGCGGAGTCCACACCTCTTGAGAATAACCCGCCTAACACGGAAGATAAGGACGGCCTTGGTTGATACATGAGCTATTCGAGCATCCAAAATAGAATGTTTATTTGAAGGTTTAGAGTTTGGCACATACAAATTTACTTGGAACGGCAGGTAGATACCGCATATAGGAAGGTATAGTGGACTCATCTGGAATAACTTTGGGGTTTAAGGGATTGGATGCACAAGCAGTATTCCCGCTTAGTACAAGTGAAGGCTAGCAAAAGACTGGGAAGAGACCAACTAGAGAGCGACAACAGCCATGTACATGCATTAAAATTAATAAACATTGGATGCAAGCATGAGTAGGATATAATCTACCATGAACATAAATATCGTGAAGGCTATGTTGATTTTGTTTCAACTACATGCGTGAACATGTGCCAAGTCAAGTCACTTAAATCATTCAAAGGAGGATACCACCCCATCATACCACATCATAATCATCTCAATAAGCATGTTGGCACACAAGGTAAATCATTATAACTCATAGCTAATCAAGCATGGCACAAGCAACTACGATCTCTAATTGTCATTGCAAACATGTTTATTCATAATAAGCTGAATCAAGAATGAGGGACTTAATATTTACAAAAACAAAAGAGGTCGAGTTCATACCAGCTTTTCTCATCTCAGTCAGTCCATCATATATCATCATAATTGCCTTTCACTTGCACGACCGAATGGTGTGAATAATAAGAGTGCACGTGCATTGGACTAAGCTGGAATCTGCGAGCATTCAATAAACAGGAGAAGACAAGGCAATATGGGCTCTTGGTTAAATCAACAATAATGCATATGAGAGCCACTTCAACAATTTAATTATGGTCTTCTCCTACTGACCCCGAAAGAAAAGAAAAGAAATAAAAACTATTTACACGGGAAAGCTCCCAACAAGCAAAAGAAGAACGGGAAATATTTTTGGGTTTTATTTTTAATTATTACTACTACAGCAGAAAAATAAACTACTACTATTTTTTTTGTTTTTCTTAAGGTTTAACAAACACACAAGAAGAAAGCAGGAAAAAGAAAATAAACTAGCATGGATATTATAGTGAAAAAGTATGAGCACCGACATCTGGCAATGAGTGTGTGTGAACATAAATGTAATGTCGGTGAGAAATACGTACTCCCCCAAGCTTAGGCTTTTGGCCTAAGTTGGTCTATGTCCATGGCTGGCTTGGCGGATATCCATACTAATAGTTGTTGGGGTCGTACTATGATGAGGAAGAATAGTTGGGATCATACTGATGTGCAGCGGTTATCGCCTGCTGAGCTGCAGCGTGGAGTCGAGCTGCCTCTGCTCTCCTCTCGTACTCTTCTGCCTCCTCTCTAGTAATAACATATCTTCTTTTTGTTTGTGAATCAAAGAAGGCAGGAGCAGGGAGAGTAATACGGAAAACACGTCGTTTATCAAAAATTAAATGATATAAGAGAGGTGATTCAGGCCTCTCGACAAACTGGTGCGAAGCCATAGAGTCATAATCTAAATATGCAGGAGGCAACTTCGTATCACCCTCACGAATGTCTATCTCAAGAAAATGAGCTAAGCGGGTTGCATAAATTCCTCCAAAGAAATATCCATTATGTCTATTATGATGCAACCTACGAGCTACAATGGCTCCCATATGATAATATTGGTCTCCTAACACAGCACTCCTAAGAATGCTAAGATCAGGGACACACATGTGACATGCTTCATCCTTAGCATTTATGCATCTACCGATGAAAAGAGCAAAATAATGTATAGCAGGAAAGTGAATGCTCCCTATGGTAGCCTGCGTTATATCTCTAGATTCCCCCACAGTTATACTAGTAAGAAAGTTTCTAAATTCATATTTAGGGGGATCCCTAACACTACCGCATGATGGAAGTTTGCAAGCAGAAGTGAAATCCTCTAAGTCCATGGTATAAGATTTGTCATAGAGATCAAACATGATTGAAGGAGAATTACGCGAAGATGAATACTCAAACCTCCTCACAAATGAACTTGTGAGATCATGATCCTGGGGGCATTTGTTAGCCTCAAAATCCTCAAGACCGGCATTGCGCAAATACGCTTTGAATTCTTCTTTAATTCCCGCACGGTCCATAAAATTTTCCGACGGCCATTCGCAAGGCCGTACTAGAGCGTCTCTTGGTGGATCCTCGTCAGCATCGCGCATAGCAATCCTGGGTCCTTGCTTCTTAGAGGAACCACCTTGGAACATCTTCCTAAGCATATTGTTTTTCTTTGAAAAATTCTAAATTTTTAGTAACTTCAAACAAAAGTGAACCAACTTCAATAAAACCGATAGCAACTACTCCTACAAGTGCCTAGAGCCTATATAAAGCATTAGAACTACTTGGAACCATATAAATTTGACATGCAAGCTCAAGAACATGGTCACCTATGCAGCACAAATTTGCACAGAATAAAGCACTAGAACAAAAATTAATTGGACCAATGGAGGAGTCACATACCAAGGAACAATCTCCCCAAGGAGTTTTGCGAGAGGTGCTTTGAGCAAGGAGATCGAAAATCACAGCAAAAGTGGCTGGAACTCGTGCTTGAGTTGGTTTTTCGGATTTGTGTGAGACAGAGGAAGAAGATGGGTGCTGGGATAAGTGGAGGAGGGCCACCGTGGGCCCACGAGGCAGGGGGGCGCGCCCGCGCCCACCCCCCTCGTGGCCAGGTGGCAGCTCCTCCCGCGGTAATTTTTGCACAGTAAATCCTCAAATATTTCCGAAAAAATCATATTAAATTGGCATGTTATTCTGAGGACTTTTATTTTCGGGATATTTTTATATTGCACGGATAAGTCAGGAAACAGACAGAAAAATACTATTTTTTACTTTATTTAATATAAATAACATAAAGTAAAAGAGAAGGTACAGAAGGTGGTGCTTCTAGTTTCATCCATCTCATGCTCATCAAGAAGAATCCACTAACAAGGTTGATCAGGTCTTGTTAACAAACTCATTCCGATAATCATGAAACCGGAGAAATTTCGAATAACACTAAGTTACCTCAACGGGGATATGCACATCCCCAATAATAAGAATATCATATTTCTTCTTGACAGTAGGAAGAGGAAATTCAAAACCACCAAATATAATCGATGTAATTTTTACAATAGAGTTGATACTATGAACTTGAGGTTGTTTCCTCGGAAAGTGTACCGTATGCTCATTACCATTAACATGAAAAGTGACATTGCCTTTGTTGAAATCAATAACAGCCCCTGCAGTACTAAGAAAAGGTCTTCCAAGAATAATAGACATACTATCATCCTCGGGAATACCAAGAATAACAAAGTTCGTTAAAATAGTAACGTTTGCAACCACAACAGGCACATCCTCGCAAATACCGACAGGTATACCAGTTGATTTATCAGCCATTTGCAAAGATATTTTGGTAGGTGTCAACTTATTCAAGTCAAGTCTATAATATAAATAGAGATGCATAACACTAACACCGGCTCCAAGATCACATAAAGCAGTTTTAATATAATTTATTTTAATGGAGCAAGGTATAGTAGGTACTCCGGGGTCTCCAAATTTCTTTGGTACTCCACCCTTAAAAGTATAATTAGTAAGCATGGTGGAAATTTCAGCTTCCGGTATCTTTCTTTTATTAGTAATGATATCCTTCATATATTTAGCATAAGGATTTGTTTTGAGCACATCAGTTAATCTCATACGCAAAAAGATAGGCCTAATCATTTCAGCAAAGCGCTCAAAATCCTCATCATCCTTTTTCTTGGATGGTTTCGGAGGAAAAGGCATGGGTTTTTGAACACAAGGTTCCCTTTCTTTACCATGTTTCCAAGCAACAAAGTCTCTTTTATCATGACGTTGATTCTTTGATTGTGGGTTATCAAGATCAACAGCAGGTTCAACTTCTACATCATTATCATTACTAGGTTGAGCATCATCATGAACATCATCATTAATATTTTCATTAGGTTCATGTTCATTACCAGATTGTGTTTCAGCATCAGCCATAGATATATCATTTGGGTTATCAGGTGGTTCAGCAATAGGTTCACTAGAAGTTTGCACAATTCTATCATTTTTCTTTTTCTTCTTTTTAGAAGAACTAGGAACATCAATATTATTTCTTTGAGAATCTTGCTCAATTCTCTTAGGGTGGCCTTCAGGATACAAAGGTTCCTGAGTCATTCTACCAGTTCTAGTAGCCACTCTAACAGCATAATCATTTTTCTTACTATTCATTTCATCAAGCACTTCTTTTTGAGCCCTAAGTACTTGTTCTACTTGAGTGGTAACCATAGAAGCATGTTTGCTAACAAGTTTAAGTTCACCTCTAATATTAGCCATATAATCACCCAAGCATCTAATCATATAAGCATTTTCTTTTAATTGTCTACCAAAATAAGCATTGAAGTCATCTTGCTTAAATATAAAGTTATCAAACTCATCCAAGCACTGACTAGCAATTTTAGTAGGAGGGACTTCAACTTTATCATATCTATAGAGAGAATTTACCTTTACTACCTGTGTCGGGATATCGGGATCAGGAGGTTCTTCAATAAATAAAGAATTGAGATCATATGTTTCTTCAACATGTGGTGAATTAAGACCATGTATTTCTTCAATAGGAGGTAAATTCTTAATGTCTTCAGCTTTAATACCTTTTTCTTTCATAGATTTCTTTGCCTCTTGCATATCTTCGGGATTGAGAAATAGAACACCTCTCTTCTTCGGAGTTGGTTTAGGAATAGGCTCAGTAATTGGAGCAGGAGTTGGCTCAGGAGCTGGCTCAGGAGGTGCCCAATTATTTTCATTTGTCAACATATTATTCAATAGGATTTCAGCTTCATCCGGTGTTCTTTTCCCGAAAAGAGAACCAGCTCAACTATCCAGGTAATCTGTGGAAGCATCGGTTAGTCCATTATAAAAGATATCAAGTATTTCAGGTTTCTTAAGAGGATGACCAGGCAAAGCATTAAGTAACTTGAGAAGCCTCCCCCAAGCTTGTGGGAGACTCTCTTCTTTAATTTGCACGAAGTTGTATATTTCCCTCAAAGCAGCTTGTTTCTTATGAGCAGGGAAATATTTAGCAGAGAAGTAATAAATCATATCCTGGGGACTACGCACACAACCAGGATCAAGATAATTAAACCATATCTTAGCATCACACTTTAATGAGAACGGAAATATCTTGAGTATATAAAAGTAACACGATCTCTCATCATTAGTGAACAGGGCAGCTATATCATTTAACTTAGTAAGATGTGCCACAACAGTTTCAGATTCATAGCCATAAAACGGATTAGATTCAACCAAAGTAATTATATCAGGATCAATAGAGAATTCATAATCCTTATCAGGAACACAGATAGGTGAAGTAGCAAAAGCAGGGTCAAGTTTCATTTTATCTCTAAGTGACTCTTTATTCCATTTAATTAATAACCTCTTAATCTCATATCTATCTTTGCAAGCTAAAATAGCGGCAGAAGATTCCATATCAAAAAGATAACCCTCAGGAATAACAGGCATACTTTCATCATCACTATCATCATCGTATTCAGAATCAATAATTTCTTTTTCTCTAGCCCTAGCAATTTGTTCATCAAGAAATTCACCAAGGGGCACAGTAGTATCAAGCATAGAAGCAGTTTCATCATAAGTATCATGCATAGTAGAAGTGACATCATCAATAACATGCAACATATCAGAACGAATAGCAGAAGCAGGTGTAGGTGTCGCTAGCTTACTCATAACAGAAGGTGAATCAAGTGCAGAGCTAGATGGCAGTTCCTTACCTCCCCTCGTAGTTGAGGGATAGATCTTGGTTTTTGGATCTCTCAAGTTCTTCATAGTGTCCAACAGATATAAATCCCAAGTGACTCAAAGAATAGAGCTATGCTCCCTGGCAACGGCGCCAGAAATTTGTCTTGATAACCCACAAGTATAGGGGATCGCAACAGCTTTCGAGGGTAGAGTATTCAACCCAAATTTATTGATTTGACACAAGGGGAGCCAAAGAATATTCTCAAGTATTAGCAACTGAGTTTTCAATTCAACAACACCTGGAAACTTAGTATCTGCAGCAAAGTGTTTAGTAGCAAAGTAATATGATAGTGGTGGTAGCGGCAACAAAAGTAAAGACAGCAAAAGTAATGTTTTTGGTATTTTGTAGTGATTGTAGTAGTAGCAGCGGGAAAGTAAATAAGCAAGAACCAGTACATGGAAACCTCGTAGGCACCGGATTAGTGATGGATAATTATGCCGGATGTGGTTCATCTTGTAACAGTCCTAACATAGGGTGAAACAGAACTAGCTCCAATTCATCAATATAATGTAGGCATGTATTCCGTATATAGTCATACGTGCTTATGGAAAAGAACTTGCATGACATCTTTTGTCCTACCCTCCCGTGGCAGCGGGGTCCTATTGGAAACTAAGGGATATTAAGGCCTCCTTTTAATAGAGAACCGGAACAAAGCATTACCACATAGTGAATACATGAACTCCTCAAACTATGGTCATCACCGGGAGTGGTCCCGATTATTGTCACTTCGGGGTTGCCGGATCATAACACATAGTAGGTGACTATAGACTTGCAAGATAGGATCAAGAACTCACATATATTCATGAAAACTTAATAGGTTCAGATCTGAAATCATGGCACTCGGGCCCTAGTGACAAGCATTAAGCATAGCAAAGTCATAGCAACATCAATCTTAGAACATAGTGGATACTAGGGATCAAACCCTAACAAAATTAACTCGATTACATGATAAATCTCATCCAACCCATCACCGTCCAAGCCTACGATGGAATTACTCACGCACGGCGGTGAGCATCATGAAATTGGTGATGGAGGATGGTTGATGATGACGACGGCGACGAATCCCCCTCTCTGGAGCCCCGAACGGACTCCAGATCAACCCTCCCGAGAGGTTTTTGGGCTTGGCGGCGGCTCCGTATCGTAAAACGCGATGATTTCTTCTCTCTGATTTTTTTCTCTCCGAAAGCAAATATATAGAGTTGGAGTTGGCGTCGGAGGGCATCCAGGGGGCCCACGAGGTAGGGGGCGCGCCCCCACCCTCGTGAGAAGGGTGTGGGGCCCCTGGTCTTCATCTTTGGCGAGGATTTTTTATTATTTTTCCTAAGATGTTCCGTGGAGTTTCAGGTCATTCCGAGAAAATTTGTTTTCTGCACATAAAACAACACCATGGCAATTCTGTTGAAAACAACGTCAGTCCGGGTTAGTTCCATTCAAATCATACAAGTTAGAGTCCAAAACAAGGGCAAAAGTGTTTGGAAAAGTAGATACGACAGAGACGTATCAGGGTACTACAATACGATCTCTGAAGTATAAGGTTCCATCTTCACCAAGTGAGAAATCTCTGGATTTCTGTAAGGCAAGATCCTTTTTCATCAGATCAACATGAGCATCTTTGGCTTGTGCAGACTTAATAGCTTTGAGAAGAGTTGGTTGCAGGACAAGGTTATTCAGAGAACCCTGTGAAACTAGTTGAAGGTTTAGCTTACAAAGTTCTTCATGAAGGCGGGTTGAGCTTGGTAAACCATGTGATTGTTGCAATAAGATTTACGGCTCAGGGCATCAGCCATTACATTAGCCTTGCCAGGGGTATATGATATACCGCTGTTGTATTCAGCAATAACTTCCATCCATCACTGCTGACGGAGGTTCACATCTGGCTGACTAAAAGTTACTTCAGACTCTGATGATCAGTGAAGATCTCACAACGATTACCGAGAAGGTACTATCGCCATAGCTTCAGTGCATAGATAACGGCAGCAAGCTCAAGGTCGTGAAATAGGTAGTTCTCTTCGTGAGGACACACTTGACGGGAGGCATCAGCAATCACTCTACGCTCTTGCATTAGGATACAACCTACACTACAGGAATCAGCTACTTTGTCGTCTGCCACGGCGGACGGCAAAGGCCTTTGCCGTCAGCCGCGGACGGCAAAAGGCTCTGGCAACGTAGGCTCCGGTAAACAGTTTCTTTGCCGTCTGCTACTGACGGCAAAGTCTTTGCCGTCTGCGGCAGACGGCAAAGAGAGCGCGGCAGACGGCAAAGAAAGCGGCGACAATGACTATGCTGTCAGTCCGTTAATTGGCTAATGGCAGGCCTTTGCCGTCCGCCGCTGACGGCAAACTTTGGAAGGCCTTTGCCGTCCGCCGTGTGATGTCAGCTGACGTCACTACACGGCAGGCCTTTGCCGTCCGCCTCTGACGGCAAACTTTGGAAGGCCTTTGCCGTCTGCCACTATAGGCAAACTGACCAAATTGGTCAGCCTCCCAGGAAGCACAGCTGCCTGCCACGTGGCCTCTTTGCCGTCCACTGCTGATGGCAAAGAGCCCTTTGCCGTCGGTGGCTGACGGCAAAGAGCCTGTATATTGTCTCTTTTTTTTCTGTTTTTTCTTAATCCAACAATTTTCACAGCAAATATATCACATATTTAACAGCAAACATATCCAGCACACATATGACATATCCAGCACATAATTCCATATACATATATATAACATAGCAAAGTTTCATCAACACATATAGCAAGTTCCATCCATACACATTGTTCCATATACATATTACATAGCAAAGTTTCATCAACATAGCAAGTTCTATCATAGCAAGCTAGATACAATGCAAAGTTTTAACAAAGAAAAAGCAAGCACTCCATCCTAGCAAGCTAGCTTCCATGAAGTGAGTCAAATCTGCAAAATGGTAAATATGAAGTTAGAAATTGGTGAATAGAACAAGAAGAAGACTATAACAAGAAGTATATGTCATTTATGACCTAACTTAGGTGGAATGGATCATTTATGAGCTAACTTAGGTGGAATGGATCATTTATGAGCTAACTAAGTTGAAATGGGTTGTTTATGAGCTAACTTAGTTGGAATGTATCATTTATGAGCTAACATAGTTGAAATGGGTCGTTTATGAGCTAACTAAGGTGAAGGGCATCATTTTTGAGCTAAGGTGAAATGGATCGTTTTTGAGCTAACTAAGGTGAAATGAATCGTTTTTGAGCTAACTAAGGTAAAATGGATCGTTTTTGAGCTAACTTAGTTGAAATGGGTCATTTATGAGCTAACTAAGGTGAAATGCCACGTTTTTGAACTAACTAAGGTGAAATGGATCGTTTTTGAGCTAACTAAGGTGAAAAGGATCGTTTTTGAGCAAACTTAGGTGAAATGGATCATTTAAGAGCTAATTTAGGTGAAATGGATCGTTTTTGAGCTAACTAAGGTGAAATGGATCGTTTTTGAGCAAACTTAGGTGAAATGGATCATTTAAGAGCTAATTTAGGTGAAATGGATCGTTTTTGAGCAAACTTAGGTGAAATGGATCATTTAAGAGCTAATTTAGGTGAAATGGATCGTTTTTAGCTAACTTAGGTGAAATGGATCGTTTAGGAGCTACTCTAGGTAAATTGGGTCATTTTAGAGCTAACTTGGATAAACTGGATCATTTATAAGCTAACCTAGGTAAGATGGGTCATTTTGGAGCTAACTTAGGTAAAATGGATCGTCTATGAGCTAACTAAGCTAATTATGCAATTTTTGACATAAGTAAGCTAAGTACAGATCGTTTTAGAGCTAACTTAGGTAAAATGGATGGTTTTGGAGGTTAGTAAGCTTATTAAGTCATTTTGGAGGAGAAGAAGCTAAGTCTAGGTCATTATGGTAAGCATTGGAGGAAATAAAGATAAGTCTAGGTCTTTATGCATGTGTTAAGCAAAACACTAGATAAACTTACCAAGATCCAGGAGGTGTAGGAGCGGGGTGGCTCGTGTCTGTAGCTGGAGAAGGATCGTGCGATGCTTGTCTGGAGTTACGCTGCACCAAAGATCATTTCCAATGTCTTGTTAGCATGATGACACTCAAATGTTAAGACTAGCAAGTAATGTCCATTCAAATAAAACTCACCGTGGTCCCAGGAGCAATCACTGGCATCGGCGGAGCGGTCTGACCTGTCTTCTCACACATAGACTGCACATTTGGTTTTGACGACTCGGTCATACTAGTTAGTAATGAGACAAACACTACATGAATGTTTTGGATAATCTGCCGAAGAAACTTACCACAAGGAGCTCGTACATGGCCCTTGCCTACATGTCATTCCATGCCCTCTCCTCCTCCATCATCTTTATCGTCCTCTCCTCCAACTCCCGCTGCCTCTCCGCCGCCTCCGCCAGAAGTTTCTCCGTTCTATCTCTCTCACTCTGTATAGCAGCCTGCAACACCACTCACATGACCATTTGTAATCATTGATGGAAGCGCACACAATGTAATGGAGAAAGATAACTGAGTACGTATCACTAACCTTGATGGCGAGTTGCACTGGCCATTCACGAGGCCTTATCTCAGGAGCGGAGCTCGACTGGCGTGCCTTGATCTCCGGGAGAGTGCTAGGACAACGGATAAGTCCATCTCCAATGGCTATGGAGCCATGGGACCTCCCGCCACCAGATATCATCAACAACTCTGGATCAATGGGACCCTGGCTCGGGTTAAAGTCCTCCCCTTTCCTCGCCTTCCCCTCATCTCTATATCTCACGAGCTTGTTGTGGGAGGAGATGTTGGTGAAGTTGTTTGCATCATCGAGGTCAGACTGAGAGAAGGCCTTGACTTTCTTGAAAGAGGCATTGTGGGCCATGGCATACAGGTCGTACACCTCTGGCACCTTATCCTCCTTATTGTAGCGTGCCTGAAAGAGAGAAACAATGAAAATTAGTAATTAAAGGGCTCAAGCTAGCATGATGAATGAATTGCATGAATCATGAAGCAAACCACATACCCAGTTGCGTCCGAACTGATATAAGTTGGAGCTGCCTTGATGGTGTGGCACACCTTCCATTTGGGCACGTTTGTCCTTGCCTCCTTGTGGAGGGCTAGCCATCGTTGTGAGCACCACTCATCGACCAACACCTCCCAACAATCCATCCGATCCGCACACCATCTCGGAGGCGCCTAAGTTAGCAAATAGAAACTTGGGCGCTACGGCTAAGAATTACTAAATGAAGGAACTTAAGTAGAGAAGGCCTTAAGAATTACCTTCATGTACTGCTCCTTACTCAGGAACTTATTGCGGCACGCCGGCTTGGTCTTCTTGATACCACGCAAGGCGTAGTAGTCTCGAACAGCCTACACCCGAGCCTCGTGCCGTAAGTTCTGGAGTAGGCGCTTGCAGACGTTCTCGATAACATGTGCCGCGTCCTCCTCGTATCCCTCCTCACACCTGTAGAATGTCTGCAATCAAATGAGACAATGTTGATTAGTACAATTAATAACTAGCCCTACATGTTCATGAGTCCTTCTAGTCTCCTTCGGCTGAAACCAATAACATTTGAAGACTACGACATTCGGTGGGTTTTCACCATAGAACAGAAGTTCATAAATTGCTTCAACTCTCCCATAATACTCGGTACCTCCTTCGCCGATAGCAGATACACAACAATTTGTTGACTTTCGGTCCGCCATAGATAGCTCTTTGCCATAGGTACGAAAGCGATACCCGTTGATGTCGTACTTGTCAAATGAACGGACCTTATAGTCAAAACCATTAGCGACTTGTCTCAATTCGGCGTCCATAGACTCTGAATTAGCCTACAGGTTTAGTATGAAAGGATTGTTGCATTATGCACAAATTAGCGAATGAAATGAAATTGTCTAATAGAAATTACCGTTTGTTTGAACCAAGAGATGAAACCGGGATAGCCACCTCCTTGCTTTGCGAGAAGCTCATACTCTTCGACGGAATCCTTTTGGATCTCCGCTCCATACGAGAATATGGTGACGCATCGACTGTATGACATATCCAGGAATAAGAGTAGTTCAAAGGAAATAGAAGTTGTGAAACAATGTACCGAGAACTTACTCGATGTACGGCCGCACTTCTATCAGGTTGTTGAAGATATACAACGAAATGGTCCGCCATTCTTCGTTATCCAAAGATACTGGATGTGAAACACTAGCTGGTGCGAGATTCCCTTTGAATAGGCTGAGGTTGGATCCACCCTTTTTAGGCTCGTCAGCATTGTACCGAGGCTTTGGATTATGCAAATGATGATTTTTGGCTTTGTAGTGCGCTGTTACGAAGTTTGCCACCTCCTCTGTAATGAATGCCTCAGCCATCGATGCTTCAATTCTACGTTTATTTTTACATTTTTCTCGAAGCGTCTTCTGCATCCTCTCAGTTGGGTAGCACCAATGATTTTGCACGGGCCCCCCCAATCTTGCCTCGGTCGGGAGATGCAAAATCAAATGCTGCATTGGATTAAAGAAGCCCGGTGGAAAGATCTTCTCTAACTTGCAGATCAACTCCGGCACCAACTCTTCCATTTCTTCTAGCACGCCAGGCGATAGTTCTTTCGGACAAAGAACACGGAAGAAATAGCTGAGTTCTGCCAGTACTAGCCATTCATCCTCAGGGATGAAGCCACGCAACATCACCGGCATTACCTGCTCAATCCATATGTGCCAATCATGACTCTTGAGACCAAATATCTTCAGTTTATCAAGATTTGCTCCCCTCTTTAGATTCGCTACATACCCATCGGGGAACATCAACTGCTGTTGCACCCACAAGAGAATTTCCCTCATAGTTGGCCTTCCAAGATTGAACCATGCCTTTGGCTTCATCCAGTTCTGCTTTCCTTTCGGTTCTTTCATGTTTTGTAACGGCCTATCACATATCGCCTCCAGATCGACTCTAGCCTTAGTATTATCCTTTGACTTCCCATCTATGCCGAACAATGTACCAAAAAGTGCCTCGGCGATATTCTTCTCAGTGTGCATCACGTCGATGTTGTGTGGGCAAAGGAGGTCTTTGAAGTAAGGCAGATCCCATAAGCATGTTTTGTGAGTCCACGCGTGCTTAGTATTATACCCCTTGAAGTACCCTGGACGTTGTGGATCTGGCTCGAGAGCGTTTAACTGATCCAGGGTCTGTTGGCCTGTCAATACAGGTGGTGCAGAGTTTTTGACAACTCTACCCCTGATGAAGTTCTTCTTGTCTTTCCTGAACTTATGGCGAGGATCCAGGAACTGTCTATGCATGTCGAAGCAAGAAAACTTGCGACCGGCCTGAAGCCAACGAAACTCAAGAGCTCCCTTGCATGTGGGGCACGGGAACCTCCCATGCACACACCAGCCAATGAATAGCGCATACGCCGGCAAGTCATGCGTCGAGTACATGTACCAGACACGCATTATGAAGTTCCGTTTGCTAAAGGCGTCGTATGTCCTGAACCCATTATCCCAGGCTTCTTGCAATTCGTCCTTAAGCGGCTGCATGTACACATTCATATTTTTGCCCGGATAGTTGGGTCTTGGAATTATCAACATCAGGAAAATGTTCTTTCTTTGCATAATCTGTCCTGGGGGGAGATTGAGTGGAAAGACAAATACGGGCCAACAACTGTATTGGGCTGCCGTCATACCAAACACACTGAACCCATCCGTGCTAATGCCGACTCGAGGATGCCTCGGATCTGCCGCTTTGTCAGCATGTAATTCATCAAACTTTTTCCACGCAACACCATCCGATGTGTGTACCATCATCAGATTCCCATCTGCATCTAGTTCGGTTCTTTTGCCTGTTTTGTGCCATGTCATCTGTCTGGCCGTCTCTTCGACCATGAAAAGACGTTGAAGTCTTGGTACAATTGGCATATACCGAAGAACACTAACGGGGATTTTGGTCTGTGTCTTCTCACCCATACCGCTGTCTACCACAATATACCTGGAAGACTTGCAAATGGGACAATAGTTCAAGTCCGCATAGTCAAGCCTAAATAAGGCACATCCTTTCTCACAGGCATGTATCTTCTCATAGGGCATCTTCAGTGCACGGAGGATTTTGTCCGACTGGTATAGGTTTGCAGGCATTACATGGCCTTTGGGTAGAAAGCGTCCAAATACTGTCATAATTGCGTCATAGCATTCTCTGCCCAAGTTGAACTGAGCCTTCAGAGCCATTACTTGTGAGATGGCATCCAACTGACAAAGCTCAGTGTGGTCGTGGAGCGGACGTTTCGAAGACTCCAACATTTCATTGAAGGCCTTTGCAGATTCCTCCATCTCCTCGTCCGAATCCCGAGCATCATCATAGCCTTGCACCATGTTTTCCATCCCGGTACCATGCTCGTTGGTGCGACGACGATCCACCTCAGCTCGGTCACGTTGGGCAGACTCACCATGAAATGTCCACACCGTATAATCGGGCGTAAAACCACTCTTCTGCAGGTGTTTGCCCATTTCAGCCTCTGTCTTCTTTTCCCAATTGCCGCACCGGAAACAGGGGCGCCAGGTTTTCTATTGGCCATTTGCAAATGCGGCTTGCACAAACCCCTTAGTTTTTGTGAACCATTCAGCGCTCCATTTGTTCTGACCAGTGTGACCGGTATACATCCAAGCACGGTCACTCATCTTGACTTTCAGAGCTACTGGACACACAACAATTATATATGTAATTCACCATGTATATATTCATCAGTTGATCTACTTTGTCAATTTTATTACGTCCATGCAACCTACACTCTAATAGGTAATGATAGGTCCTAATCCAACTCGTGTATGTGTAGATTGGGTTCATTTTCCCATGCTATGCTCCGGATCCGACGCAAAATTTCGGCAGCGCCTCCCCGCTGTTCTCCCGATACACGTCTCTGCAATAAACAGAGAGGATGTGTACCCGGAGAACAACAGGGGAGGCACTGACGAAATTTATGCGTCGGATCCGGAGCAAAGCATATGGGAAAACGAACCCAATCTACACATACTCGGGCTGTCCATGGACAGCGTTGGACAATTCGAAAGAATCAAGGTTATAAATATGCAAATGCATGCATATTTATAACTATGACGCTTTCGAACGGGAGACACATATTGGTTACGCATACTGATGATTCAAGACACATATATAGCTAGCTATCAAGTTTCATCGGAATAGATCAAATAATTAATGGGGGAGGAGGACTTGTCATTTGTGCTCACCCACGAACGAAGGGGCAGAGCTCGTCAAACGCACGACGAGGTCGTCAAACACAAAACCTCGCAGCGATGAAACAACTGCACATTTAAAACTACACGATCAACACAATTATATATGATGTTTTTCATAACAAAATTGAAAAATATATGACCTAACTAATAATTCACAAATATATGACCCCGTCGGCCTCTGGAAGGCCAAAGAACACCTTTTCGGTAGGTGTCGGGGGTCGGGGTGTCCTGTCGGTGTCGGGGTGCCGTGTCGGGGTCGGGGTGCTGTTTTGGGGTCGGGGTGTGGTGTCGGGGTCAGGGGGTCAGGGGGTCGGTTGTCGGGGTGTGGTGTCGGGGTCGGGGTGTGGTGTCGGGGTTGGGGGGTCAGGGGGTCGGGTGTCGGGGTATCGGGGTGTCGTGTCGGGGTCGGGGTGTGGTGTCAGGGTGTCGGGGGTCGGGGTCGGGGTGTCGGGCCGGGGTGTCGGGGTGGCGTGTCGGGGTCGGGGTGTCGGAGGTCGGGGTCGGGGTGTCGGGGGTCGGGGGTCGGGGTGTCGGGCCGGGGTGTCGGGGTGGCGTGTCGGGATCGGGGTCGGGGTGTCGGGGGTCGGGGTCGGGTTGTCGGGCCGGGGTGTCGGGGTGGCGTGTCGGGATCGGGGTCGGGGTGTCGGGGGTCGGGGTCGGGGTCGGGGTCGGGTTGTCGGGCCGGGGTGTCGGGGGTCGGGGTCGGGGTGTCGGGGTCAGTGGTCGGGGTGTTTCCTTCTATCCTTCTTCTTCTTTCCTTCTCTTCTTCTTCTTTTTTCTTCTTCTTTCCTTTCTTCTTCTTCTTCTATCCTTCTTCTTTCCTTTCTTCTTCTTCTTCTTCTTCTTCTTCTTCTTCTTTCCTTTCTTCTTCTTCTTCTTCTTCTTCTTTCATCTTTTTTCTACTTCTTTTATTTTCTTCTATTCTTCTTCTTCTACTTCTTCTACTTCTTTTCTTCTTCTTCTTTTTCATCTTTTTTCTACTTCTTTTCTTTTCTTCTTTTTCATCTTTTTTCCACTTCTTCTTCTTTTCTTCTACATATTCTTTTTTCTAACACTAACACTAAATTTTCTTCTTTTCTAACACTAAATCTAACACTAACACTAACACTAACAATTAAACAAGAATTAAACAGCAAAAAAAAGAAAAACAGAAAAAAAACTCACCGGAGCAGGGGGCGACGCTGGCGCCGGGGTGGTGGGTGGGTGGGGGGGCGGCGGGGCTCCGGGGCAGTGGGATGGCCGGGCGGCGGGGGCGGGGGCGGCGCCGGGTGGGAGGGGCGGGGGCGGGAGGGGCGGGGGCAGCGTCGGGCAGCGGGACGATGGGGCGGTGGCGGGTGTGGGAGGGGGTGGGAGCGGCGGCGGCGCCGGACGGCGATGGGCGGTGGCGGGTGCGGTGAGGGCGGGGGCGGCGCCGGGCGGCGGGGGCGGGGGCGGCGCCGGGTGGGAGGGGCGGGGGCGGCGCCGGGTGGGAGGGGCGGGGGCGGGAGGGGCGGGGGCAGCGTCGGGCGGCGGGACAGTGGGGCGGTGGCGGGTGGGGGAGGGGGTGGGAGCGGCGGCGGCGCCGGACGGCGATGGGCGGTGGCGGGTGCGGCGAGGGCGGGGGCGGCGCTGGGGGGCGGGGGCGGGGGCGGCAGGGGCGGGGCCGGAGGAGGTCGAGGGAGAGAGATGAGTAACGGGCGGGGGAGGGGGCTCGGCCGTTAGTTAGGTTAGTTAGGGTAGCCTTTGCCGTCCGCCTTCCTTTGCCGTCCGCTTTTCTTCATATTTGCCATCTGCGGCGGACCGCAAAGCGGGGGACGTTAAGTATTTTTTAACCAGCTCCTCAGTGGGCCCCCCTCCCTCTTTGCCGTCCGCTAGCGGACGTCAAAGAGCTGGCTGATGGCAAAGGCTTTCTTTGCCATCAGCCAGTTCTTTGCCGTCTGCTTTCGGGTAGCTGATGGCAAAGAGCTTCTTTGCCGTCCGCTAGCAGACGGCAAAGAGCTGGCAGATGGCAAAGTAGCTGATTCCAGTAGTGCTAATCCTTGACGTGAATCATCACAATAGATGACAAAGTCCTTGCGAGAATCAGGGGGAGCAAGCACTGGGGCAGAAGTCAGTTTGTCCTTGAGTGTCTGGAAACTTTCCTGACATTTGTCTATCCAATCGAACTTAACGCCTTTGTGAAGCAGATTGGTTAGTGGCTTGGCAATCTTTGCGAAGTTCACGACGAAACGACGGCAGTAGCTGGTGAGTCCAAGAAAGCTTCTGACTTGCTTGACAGTCTTTGGAGGGGTCCAGTCAAGAATAGCCTGAACTCGCTCTAGGTTGACGGCAATACCATCCTTGGAGATGAAATGACCAAGGTAGGTGACTTCGGGTAACCAGAATTCGCACTTGGAATACTTGGCATAAAGTTGATGTTCTCGAGGCTTCTCTACAACAAGTCGAAGATGTTCAACATGTTCTTCTTTGTTCTTCGAATATACCAGGATATCATCCAGATAGACCACGACGAACTTGTCGAGGTAATCCATGAATATGTAGTTCGTCAGATGAGAGAATGTAGCTGGAGCATTGGTTAAACCGAATGACATGATGGTGTACTCATATGAACCATATCGAGTAACAAAGGCGGTCTTGGGAATATCCTCTTCACGAACACGGATCTAGTGGTAACCCAACCTCAAGTCGAGTTTAGAGAATATCAATGAACCAGCCAGTTGATCATACAGATCATTGATCCGAGGAAGGGGATATTTGTTCTGAATTGTAGCTTGATTGATAGGACGATAGTCTTGGACCAATCGGTTTGTTCCGTCCTTCTTCTTGACGAAGAGAGAAGGTGCTCCCCAAGCAGAGGAGCTTGGACGAATGAAACCCTTGCGAAGAGATTTGTCGATTTCCTCCTTAAGTTCAAGGAGTTCATGAGGTGGCATCTTGTAGGGTCGTTTGGCGATAGGAACGGTGCCTGGTTTCAAGTCGATGACGAACTCGACAGGCCGAGCAGGGGGTATTCTTGGAAGTTCTTCTGGAAAGACGTCTAGGAAGTCGCAAACAACTAGAATATTTTCAATTCCCTCAAGAGGTGATGCGTTCAACACATTTAAGACATAAAGTTGTGCTTCAGCGTTTTGAACAATTTGAGCATGGTAGCTTACTATCTCATCGAAAGGATGTAGGAGATGAACGACTTTGGTGGCACAAATGATAGAAGCGGTATGTGCTTTCAACCATTCCATTCCCAGAATGAGGTCAATATTGGAAGACTCAGAAACATGAAATTCCAACCCTTCGATTTCAACGGAGACCTCGCGACCAATCATGGTAGTTCGACACTGACCCGCAGGGGTGCGTACTATAATCGGAGTGTTCATGGGCGCGCATCAAATGTCGTGTGCATATGCAAAATTTTCTAACATGAATGGATGAGATGCTCCTAAATCAAATAAAACAGATGCTATTACTGAATTAATAAGGAGAGTACCCATGACAGTGGCAGGCTGGTCTTGAGCTTCATTCAGATCAACATGATTAGCCTAACCACGACGATAAGGTATGGCATTGCCGTTGCAGGGCTAGTTGTTTCCACGGGCATTAGAAGGCAGAGCCAGCTAATTCTTATTCTGAGGGCTTCTTGGAATGGTGACCTGGAAGGCCACACTTGAAGCACAGACCATCATTGGGATTGGGAGCAGGAGCTTGGGGTGGTGCAATCTGAAGAGGCTGCCTCATTGGTCGAGGAGGCAGACATGAAGTAGCATAGGATTGTCTTGGTGTAGGTGCAGTTGGATGACACATGCTGTGGGGAATCCATATCCGACGCTTCTGCGCCGACGGGCCCGAAGATGAGCCAGCGTCACGGCTACGCCTGAGGGATCCCTGGTGTTCTTGAAGAGCAGTCTCAACCTGAATAGCCTTGATCACCAAGGTGGCAAAGTTGGCAAAGTCATGAATGAGCAGTGCTATCTTGATATCAGGGTGAAGTCCATCACGGAGCTTTTCTTTCCTAGGAGCATCAGTAGCATTGTCTTCTTCAGCATAACATGACAAGTCTAGAAATTCCCGCTAATAAACATCTACAGTCTTGTTGCCTTGGGTGAGGTTGCAGAACTCGCGCTTCTTCTTGTCCATGATTCCCTAAGGAATGAAGCGAGCACGGAAAGAAGCTTGGAAATCCAGCCAAGTGATGGTTGTTCCAGCCGGCAGAGTACGCCTGTGGCTGTCCCACCATTGAGCAGCGGGACCCTTGGGGAAGAAGGATGCAAATGTGACATAGCTTGCAGGGGCTACATCAGCAGACTCCATTTCATATGTGATGTCGCGGAGCCAGTCATCAGCATCAAGGGGTTGAGTTGAGCTGCGGTAAATAGTTGGGTTGAGGCGCAGGAAGTACTGCAGAGTTATCGGGGTTGGCTGTTGATTCATATTCGAACGAGGAAACTGAGCCGTCATTCCTTCCATGAATTGGCGATTCAGCTCAAACTGTTGCATCATTCTGGCCATGAATTCAGGCGGTGGTGGAGCATTGCCACCATGGCCACGAGTAGCGGGTCTAACCATCCCGCTAACATGTAACAGGGGTAGTTCATCATCGAGCATTTGTAAAGACAAAGGATCATACATGAAGAAACATGCATAATGAAAGAGGTACGATGGATACCACATAGTAGTCAACATGACAGTGTGTGTACTATTCAAGATACTATTCTAAGGAATAACTATGGCTTATCCAAATTTGGGGTGAATGTGGTCATGGGATTCTAATGTTAGAGTTAGTAAATTTGTTTAATCCGAATGGAAGAGAGATCAGAGTCCCAAAGTATAGGCAAGGCGTAAAAGATCCTAATACCACCCAATGGCGACGTGGGCCGGTAAGCCACACAGCCATGTTAGCAAATCACGTTTTTCATAGACTAGACTCAACTTCGGCCAAGGAGTTGGAAAGGGGGATCCTACAGGCAGTCGGCTCTGATACCAACTCGTGATGCCCCTGATTCAATCATACACTAATCATACACGCAAATGTGTACGATCAAGATCAAGGACTCACGGGAAGATATCACAACACAACTCTAGACACAAATTAAAATAATACAAGCCTTATATTTCAAGCCAGGGGCCTCGAGGGCTCGAATACATCAGCTCGAATACACAAGAGTCCGCAGAAGCAACAATATCTGAGTACAGACATAAGTTAAACAAGTTTGCCTTAAGAAGGCTAACACAAAAGCAACAATGATCGAAAAGTCAAGGCCTCTTGCCTGGGAGCCTCCTAACTACTCCAGGTCATCAGCGGCCGTCACGTAGTAGTAGGGACCCTCGGGGTAGTAGTAGTCATTAGTGGTGTCGTCTGGCTCCTGGAATCCGTCATCTGGTTGCAACAATCGGGTATGGGGAAAAAGAGGTAGCAAAGCAACCGTGAGTACTCACCCAAAGTACTCGCAAGACTTACATCAGATCTAAACTAAGTATGCATCTGTATCAAAGGAATGGGTTGTATCTGTGGACTAAACTGCAGAATGCCAAAAGATAAGGGGAAAGCCAAGCCTATCAAAGACTAGCATCTTCAAGAAGCTCCAAGCATCTTGCAGCATTAGAAGAGATAAGAGTGGCATAGTATAATATTAGTAAGTATGTTGTAACATTGCCTAGAGATCACTTCCTCGACTCCCTATGAGGAAATAATCCCAGAGCCATCATTTCCATTACATGCCTTAGCATCCAATATCCAGTTCTAGTTGTATCGATCAGGATACAACTCCGAGTGTCCGTTACCATAGAACAGGCTATCGATAGATGTTTTCTTCCCTACACGGGTGCACCAACTTACCCACCACGCTCGCTTAACTCCGGCGGGACACACTTTACTGGGTCATGCCCGATCACAGCCAAACAATACGCCGCAACCCGACCTAGGCTTAATAGAGAGGTCAGCACGCCGGACTAAACCTATGCCCTAGGGGTCATGGGCCATCGCCCCGGGAACTCCTACACGTTGCGTGGGCGGCCGGTGAGAAGACCTAGCTACCACCTTAAAAAGGCAGGTGCTTACGCAGTCCAACCCGGCGCGCGCCGCTCAGTCGTTGACGTCTATTAAGCTTCAGCTGATGCATACGACGCAGAACGCCCATACTATGCCGACGTGATGGTTAGTTCTATCATGCCAGAGGCCCCTAGGATCAAATATCCAAATCGTAGTGGATTAGGAGCATGCGGTAACAAGTAGAGACTCATGAAAGATGTGATCCCGTTGCCCCGTCTCGAGGACTTGCAGCAAGGGCTAAGAATGCCCGGCCGTGCCTCGTAAGTAGCTCATGGGCACCTTCCAGGTCAACCCGACTCCACATCACTCGCAATTAAGCTCGCACGGGTACCCCTCAGGGCCGACCCGTCTTTAGTAACCTGGTTCAGGGTAAAGTCATAGTAACCATAATAACCGTGTGACTAACACCAAGGGGAACCCTGAGGAACCACCCTCGATGGATTCCACTCGATGTAATCATCAAGGTGAACATACGAGGAACGACCCTCGAGGTTCACACTTGAGGCGTTGCACGACAGAGTCGTGTCGGAAGTGTTTAAGGAGGAAATCACCCTCGATGACCATGACCTAATAGCTACACTACAGAGATATCATCAAGAGTGATGTATGAGGTTCCACCCTCGGCACTCGATGGTAACTCTACGGAGTCGAGCAACAAAAGGGGCCTGATGTGATGTGAGGTATCGGGCTCTGGTCATCGATCATGTTGATCGAGTCATCGAGGATGAAGCAGGGGCAACAAGGACTAGGTGGGGGTCACTGATGGATCACTAACCAACCTATACTAAGCAGTTTAGGATAAGCAGGTAAGGTACAATGAGCAGGTTACAAAAGCAGGCTATGCATCAGAATAGGAGCAAACAATAACAGTAGCAAAATCTAATGCAAGCATGAGAGAATGGAATGGGCGGTATCGGGATGATCAGAGGGGGGGGGGGCTTGCCTGGAAGCTCTGCTGTAACGGAAGAAGGGTCGTCGGAGACGTAGTCGATCACAGGGGCAACATCAATCTCGGGGTCTACCAGAGAGAAGAAGGGGAAGACACAATAAATATAAAGCAAACAAAGTATGACAAAGCATAACATGGCAATAAGTTGTGTCGGGTGTGAGCTAACTTATGGCTACACGATATAGGTGAAGGGGGGAAACAACCGGGAAGGTATTCTCGGTTCCGGACCTGTGTTAGGCAGATGAGCGGAGGGGGAAAGTTCCACGTTCAGAATGCTAGGGGTATGTGAAAGATGAGCGGACCACGTATTTGGATTTGTTGGATTTTTCTGAGCAACTTTCATGTAGAAAACTTTTTCATCTGAGTTACGGATTATTTTCTTTGACTTTTCAAAGTTTAAACAACATTATGGAATTATTAATATTAACGGAAATGGAATATGACATTAGCATGACATGTTCATGACGTCAACAGTCAACAGAGCGGTTGACCAGGTCAAACCTAACCAGTGGGGCCACTGGGACCCACATGTGAGCCTCTGTTAGCTTAATAGTGGATTAAACTAATCTAACATGGTTAATTAGCACCTGGACCCCACCTGTCAGTGTCTTAACTAAATAACTAATTAATTTTAATTATAAAACTGGTTTAGTTAAACTAATTACACGGTGGTGCCCGCACGTCAGCGTCACAGAGAAGCCCAATCAGCAATTTGCACTACTAGGAAAAGGCCTACTAATGGCGCACCTAATTTGGCCATTAATGGCGCATTAGTGGTGCGCCATTAGTAGCACGCCATTAGTATATTTTACTAATGGCGCACCAGGGATGCGCCATTAGTATATACAACAGTGTGCCATTAGTATGCCTCCCAGGGGGCCATGTATACCCAGGTGCTTTGGCATACTAATGGCGCACAACAACAGGATGCGCCATTAGTAACTTCGGCATACTAATGACGCACTATTTAATGATGCGCCATTAGTATCCTTTGGCATACTAATGGCGCACTATGATGTGATGCGCCATTAGTATGAATATTAGGTTTTTTATTTTTTAATTTTCTGTTTTTTGCACAGGTTACAAAATGTATTATTGGACAAAATATAGACAGCACACATCAACAACAGATTCATCGAATAAAATAGAAGATTAGTCTCTGAATACAATTCATCATTTTAGTCTCCGAATACAATTCATCATATTAGTCCCCGAATTGAAAAGACCGAACAAAGATAGAACATTATATTACAAGTCTCGAGACCGCGAGTTTGTCTTCACATTACAAGTCGATATCGATCATCTAAACTACCATCACATAGAAGAGAGCTGCGGTCATCATGATGAGCATCATCACGATGAAACTCGTCTTCATCCGGTTCCTCCAATGCTCCCTCCCCTCTCCCGCTAGATAGCGGGCGTATCTAGATTCGGCCTCGGCCCTAGTGGTGTACCCTTTGTAACTATTACCGCTGAATCGGTGAACCTGTCTCCGACACTCCTCCCAGTCGTTGTAGACTCCGGGAACCTTACCCTTGTACACAACATACCACGGCATCGCTATGCAGTAGCCAAACGAAACGTTAGTACCAATTCACAAACAATACATAAGCAACATATAAGTATGCAACAGAACGATCGGAAGAGAAAAGCAAAACATTAATAGCATCGATTACATCTAAGTTGAACGACTCTCAAAACCAAAGAGACATACTACAAGTTCATTAAAGTTTAATTACAACATGAGCCAATCGATGTTTCAGAATTAGACATAGCATCACTGTTTTCGACTCGACTCAAGGGACCGGAGCGTGGATGAAGCCGCCGTCTGTCGTGGGAGTCATGAAACAACGGGCGTTGTCAGCCTGCATTTGTAGGATTGTGTCGATGTCACTGTTGGATGGTTGATTTCTGAGGTAGAACTGCCCCGAGGTACGAAGGACATCTTGATGGATGATTTCCGCAAACACCGACTGGATGCGAAAGAATTCTTGTCTGATGTCCGCGTCATGGATTGCCGACACGCTCGCGGCCCAATCTTTGAGTCTACTCGGTAGCAGAAGTTGATGATGGTCCCGTGCGATCGCTCGCATGTGATGGATGGCGTAGTAGGCACCCTTCTGACCACCAGTTGGCTGCTTGACGCAGCAGAACGTCGTATTGTGGGAGAACACGTGCTTGCCGTACTTACGAATAGGCCTGGTGAAGGTTCCTCCAGATTTGACGTAGCCGGGGAGAACATCATCAAGAACCTTCTTGACATTTGTGTAGTCTACGTTCGACTGACGGTCCGGGTCGAAATATGTGGCCATGGAATATTTGGGGCTTAGGAGGATGAGCGTGCAACGTGTGTCACTGCAGAAAACACGGAATGTTAAAAGAAAAACAATCGAAATCTAAGAATTCATATGTTACAGGGCGGTTGAGGGGAGGACTTACTCGGGAAAGTAAGGCACGAGGAAGTTATCCTTATCTTGTTTTGCCAGAATGACGCCTTCGAGGTAAGAACTCGCGACTTGCCGGTCCCCAGCGCTGCCCAAGATCTTGGCACGCATGTAGTAGGGGTCGACTATCACGATGTCTGGGGTCTTGTCGCAAATGATCCGCATCTCCATACTCAGCGAAAATAGCCGAACGAAAGTGTAGTGCAGCGGATGAAGGTTCAACATAGCGTGGATGTCATCAAACCACAGGATGATCGTACCCCCGATGGAGTTATCCACAAAGCCCTTGCCCTCTGGCACCTTGGCCGCGAAAACCGGGTATGCCACATCCTTCTCTCCGAGACGCTGCTTCTCCAAAGAAAGAACAATGTCATGCAGACTCCGCATAGCACCGGTTGCAGCATCGAGCATATTTCTCGGTAGCATCGGCCTACCCACCACATGCACCCTCCTCGAGATATCCTCAGGTGCAGGTGGCCCGTCCTGAGCACGGATCGTACTCGGTGCCGGCTGGCCCGCACCCTTGTTAGTCTTTCTTTTGCGTGCCTTCTTCTTCTCCTGTAATGGGACCGAGTTCTGCTCACAGACCGCCTTCTTGAGTGTGTTGGGGCTGATAATATTTCGCTCCTCGCCTATCTGAGGCTCGGTGAAGTCGGCAGCTGGAGGCGTCTCCTGAGAGCTGAACGCTAGACGACGCCTGTTGCAACTTGGCTTCTCCGCGGTACCAGCTAGATCGCGCATGTCTTTTGTTGGGTTGGGTTCTTGAGAAGGAGGCCCCATGAAGTCGCCACCGTACCCATGATCGGCAAAGTACTGATCGACGTTGGCAAATGTATCGTCGTCGTCGTCACAGAGAAGCCCAATCAGCATGTTTTGACTGGTCAAACTAGTCAATGGGGACCCATGGGGCTTGCTGGCTGTGATCCTGGGGTGGCCCCAGGCCAGCTACATCGGCGGTGGCCAGCGGCTTAACACTGGCGACGGCGATACGCGGCGGCGCGACTCTGCCCTCGTCGGAAAACGCATACAGGTCTCGGGGAGGAGCGGGGCCAGGCTCATTCAAACGAGCTGTCAGCGCGGCGTCTAGTGGTGGCCGTAGCATCGCTGGACTTGGCCGGAATCGGCGCCGACGAGCGGCGGAGGCGGCGACGTGCACGTGTGCTCGACGAAAACAGAGCTACGACGCGCTAGCGAGCAAAGGGAGAGGCTGGGGAGTATCTACGCGGTGCGGTGAGTGCAACGGGCACTGGCCCATGACCATTTGGTCACCGGAGACACGCCGGCGACGAGCTCCGCGTCGCTGCGTTCGGTTGCTCGGGAAAAGGTAGCGAGGGGACGCGCGGGAGCTTCCAGAGAGAGGAAGAAGGATGAGGGGCTCACCGAGCGGCACACGGAGGCCGGTGCTAGGCTTAGTAGCAGTAGGAGTCGTCGGAGAGGAGGAAGATCGCCGACGACCGAGGCTGAAGGGGGCGGCTTGATCCATGGCCTGTGGTGCTCCACTGATTGTGCTCGTGGATGGGGACGAGGAAGGCGACAACGACGGAGCTGCTGGACAGGTCGGCGAGGCGAGGCGAGGTCGGTAGCCGCGGCTGCGACGGCGAGCGGTGACGGAGGCACTCGGGATGATGGGGGAGTGAGGAGCGGTGCGAGGGAGAGGCGGAGAGGACGAGGGGGAGGGTAGTGGGAGAAGGGCCCGAGGCGCCGGGGGTGTGGAGGCCTTATCCTCCCCTCAACCCCAGCGAGGGGGGTCCGGTGGCGACCGCTGACGGTGTCCTGGACTAGGGGGTACTCACCACATCGTCTCCTGATCAGTTGGATTGGGCCGAGGACCCCCATGGTCGTTTACCAGTTCGGATAGCCGAAGACATATACGAGGAAGATTCCACATGACTTGGTGATCAAGACATGGACTCCTCTCCACCGACGTATTCGACTAGGACTCTTGTTATCCCAGGCCTCTGGTATGTTATATAAGACGAGGCCAGGCTAGTCAATAGATTATTATGATATTATTCATCACACCCTTAGGTTTTAGACAACAACATATGATCTCGAGGTAGATCAACTATATACTTGATAGTCCATCAATATAAACAAGAGCAGGACGTAGGGTTTTACCTCCATCAAGAGGGCCCGAACCTGGGTATACATCGTGTCCCATGTCTCCTGTTACCCATCGATCCATGATACACAGCTTGGGACCCCCTACCCAAGATCTGCCGATTTTGACACCGACAATGGTGCTTTCAATGAGAGTTCCACTGGGTGATCGACAAAGGATCAATGGCTCGCCCACAGATTAACTGCGACACCGATATCTTCGTCACCGGCTCGACTGGTCACCTTGGCTCGACCGAGGACCATGCTCTATCTCCGATCATCATGTTCGGACGGGGGCCTTCATTAACATCAATTCCAATCTCTATCATGATCATAGAGTAATCATCCATGGAGCTCGGGGGCTCAACGTCAACATTGCCCTCGGGCGGCCGTGCTGCGTTTCTGGATAGTGAACTTGTATCCGCTGTCGCCGCCTCCTCGAGCGTCGGTTTAACGATTGCTTCAGCAGAACTGTGCAGAATGAAGTATACAACAGCCATGCAAAATTTCGTCGAGTTCCGATGGAGGAATCTCCGACAATCTACGATATACCAGAGCCTTGTCAAATCTGGATGGGAATCTGTACGAGTTTAGGGCGTGGTCTCCAGAGCCCCGCTCGGAGGTCCTTTGGAAGATCCAACCGTTCATCTACTGTGGAATTCACATCTCTACCACCCCTCAAAATTTCAGCTCGATCTGGCGATTCAAACTCCGGGAACCTTCCGATGAGTGGACCAATTTTCGGATATGTTTCCTGCGCGAATACGGATCCGACCCGAATTCATGTTTCTTTATGAACGTGATATTGGACAACCTTCTTAAAGGAATTTTCTTCTAGGGTATTGTGCGTTGTTTTTAAACACGTGCCCGCACAATTTTAAGCCTCCTCTGTGGTAATCTTCACCATCATGCTGGTGTCAAACTAGTCCGGCAATATTGATCCTCAGCTGCTGACCTATGCTAGACACGTCGTCGCTTTTTGAGCCGAGCTCAACTTCTTCGGATCATCATCTCGGCGAGCGAACAAGAGTTCGAAATCACCAAGGATAAATCATCACCAACATCGCCGCCCCATGGACTACACAGAGCGAGCACACAGGCATCGCCGCATGCTCACTTCATCAAGCCGGTATTGGCCGCGTCACAAGTTATGACCTGCGTCGGCATGGCCGCACTGTTGCTTCTTCAAGCCGATGTTCATCACACTGAACTACTTCTACACCTCGGCTGACATGGCAGCTGCAACGTCTCTGAGGGAGTCCTGGATTAGGAGGTGTTCGGATAGCCGAACTATACCTTCAGCCGGACTCCTGGACTATGAAGATACAAGATTGAAGACTCCGTCCCGTGTCCGGAAGGGACTTTCCTTGGTGTGGAAGGCAAGCTTGGTGATGCGGATGATCAGATCTCCTATCATTGTAACTGACTTTATGTAACCCTAACCCTCTCCGGTGTCTATATAAACCGGAGGGTTTTAGTCCGTAGGAAACATACACATCAACAATCATACCATAGGCTAGCTTCTAGGGTTTAGCCTCTCTGATCTCGTGGTAGATCAACTCTTGTAATACCCATATCATCAATATTAATCAAGCAGGACGTAGGGTTTTACCTCCATCGAGAGGGCCCGAACCTGGGTAAAACTTCGTGTCCCCTGCCTCCTGTTACCATCCGGCCTAGACGCATAGTTCGGGAACCCCTACCCGAGATCCGCCGGTTTTGACACCGACAGTCTCCTTACCAAACTGCTCCATCTCCTTGCCTGGACCGAGGGCTTCACCATCTCTTCATCAACTTACTTCAGCGACTTCGGCGTCACCAGTCGACCAGCTTCATCACATTAGCTGGACCACAGGCTTTGCCTCGATGAGCCAACCTTTGTCAGCATCACCATGCCTCTGCTTCATCACCCATCAGGCAATGGGTGTGCGGATCGAGTCCCACCGATTTGGCTTATGCCATTGCACAAGTAAAACTCGGTCTGACTGAGAATTACTTATCGGTGTGACCGATTTTGGAACTCTGTGAAACCCTAGCAGTCTCGGTGCCACCGAACTGTGACTCGGTCTGACCGAGTTCACTAGTTCTGGTGCCAAAACTGTTTCGGTGTCACCGAGTTTGAAAATCGGTAGATCCGAGATGATTTCAGTGGGAAACTAAAACTAAGTTTTTGAATTATTCTTTTGCAAAAATCTCTGCATTTTGTGATGCTCATCCACTTTATCTCATCTATAATCTATTCACAGGGTCAGCAGTCAGAGTTTGCATCATGTCAGACCAAAGTGACAGCCAGAACCTCTCAGAGCAGCAAGTGGTGATGAGTGAGGGCACTAGTCCCTCCAGCTCCTCAGATGATGGCAGCAGGAGCACCCCCAGCAATCTGCCTAAAGCTGTCACACGTCAGAGAAAGAAGAGAACCTCAGATTCTGAAGATGAGGATTATGTGGCAGAGGAGGAAGCCACCTCCAAGAGAGTTGAGCCAGCAGCAGTTACAAAGCCAGGGTTGAAGTTCAAAAGGCCAGCAGGCAGGCAGCCCATGTCTAAGGTTAGAGCTTCAACTGAGAAGCCTGCACCCACAGAGCCAGTTGCTGCTGAAGGCAAAAAGAGGAAGGAAAGGGTCAAGAAGACTGTAGCCAGAGTGCTTGGCAAGGCCTCCATCATGGTAGATGAGGAGGAAGAAGAAGAGGTTGCTGCACCAGCACCCAAGGCACCCAAGCTAATGGGTGATGCCATAAAATCAGGGGGAGCTGCTTCCAAGGCCAAGTCAGCTCCAAAGCCAAAGCCAAAGAGAAACACAAGAAGCATCCCAGCCACTGAAAAGAACAAGGCCCTAGTGCCTGAAGCTGCAGAGGAAGAGGAAGAGAATGTCCTTAGAAAGCTCAAGCCCAAGATCCCAGACCACAACGATGCTCATCCTGTGGCTGAGGATATGAAGCTCGGGAGAGATTCAGGGCTGAGGAAGTGGAGAGAAGCAGATTCGTATGCTTCTAGGAGAAGGACTGCAGTGGTCTACAGATTTCACACCAAGGTGCAGCAGGATTTCTATGAGACAATTTTGCTTGACAAGAAGCCAATAGTATGTGACATGAGATGGGTCGACTGGACCTACATGAAGGAAAATGAGGAACACTATCCTGGAGTGTATCACAGCTTTAGTGCATGTGGAGTTGCAGACTTTGTTGGGCAGAAGCTCACAAAGTGGAACGAGGAGCTAATCATGCAATTCTACTCCACAGCACATTTCTATCCAGATGGCAGGATTGTATGGATGTCAGAAGGTACGAGGTACCAGTCCACAGTTGCTGAATGGGCTCAGCTGATCAACGCCCCAGAAGAGCAGGATGATGACTTGGTCATTTATGCCAAGAAAAAGATGGACCACAACTCTATGTCCAACATGTACAAGGACATTCCGAATGAAGCACTTGACACGTTCAAATTTGGCTTAGTGCATTATCTTCTATCAGGACTTCCCACTATCAACTGGATTCTAAGGCACACCTTATTGCCCAAATCTGGAGATCACAAGATGATCAGAGGCCACGCAATCAACTTGCTTCATATCTTTGACGTGCCTCAGAAATTCAAGGTGATGAGCCTAATGGTAGAGACCATTAAGAGGACAGCAGTAGACCAGAAGAGGAGCTGTGGATATGCCCCACAGATTCAGGAGCTCATCAACTCCAAGATGGGCACGGGCATATACCTCTTGGATAAGGAACACCTACCCATCCGTCCAGATTTTGAAGATAACCAAGTGGTCATGACTGAGAATGAGCCATCATCTGCCCAAGCACAAGCCAAGAAGGAGAAGGCGAAGAAGGAGAAAGCTGCCAGGATGCCTACTCAAGAGGAGGCATCTGAATATTTTCTGAAAACCAAACAAGAGCAGCTTGGTTACCTGATTGCGTCCACCCTGCGGATTGAGCAAGGACTAGCCCCCCTAACTCAGAACCAGGCAAGCTTAGAGAGGATCATGGAACAGAGGTTCTATGATTTGGACATCAAGGTGACAGAGATACAGACTGCCGTGGAGCAGCTCCAGGATGACATGAATGAGAGGAGAGGCAGGACTACGACTGATGCTTTTGCCAGGGTGCCACGAGGTCCAAGGTCGTCTGCAATGCCAGTTGCTGACACCAGAGCTACCACATCTGCGCCAGCCACAGCCTTAGTTCCACCAGCTCCAGCATCCACTTCAGTCTCAACTGCGACCACGTCTACCGAAGGCTTCGTCCTTGGAGTGCTCCGGACTCCACCACCACCTGAAGATCGAGCCTGAGCGTCGACTTAGCACTATGCATTTTCTAGGAACTTTTTGGTAACTTGTCGCCAAAGGGGGAGAAAATGTATAGATCATAGGCTTCGAGAGAGAGTGTTGCTGTTATTCTCTGTTGTTTTATTTTGTGTTTTTTTGAACTTTATTTGCTTTTGTGTGAGATACAATGCCCTTATCTGTGTGAGACATCGATGATCATGTGTTTGATCATAAGCTACACTTAATGTTTGCTTAATGCTATTATTATTCTATCTATCTTATGTGATCACTCACTATTCTTGGTGATGAGTGCATGTATTCCAATCTTATCATTTTTTAGCGGTCCACCAAGATGTATGTGATATGGAAGAGTAACCCATGACTCTAACTCCTTGTGCATTTGCAGTCCAAAGCAAATTCTAAATATGCACAAATTTAGGGGGAGCTCTTATTTGTCGCATACTTCTCAAAGCGATGATATATTTCATGCTTATTATCATTTGTCGAAGCTTTGATCTATATGTTGTCATCAATTACCAAAAAGGGGGAGATTGAAAGTGCAACTATCCCTAGGTGGTTTTGGTAATTCATAACAACATATAGCTCATTGAGCTAATGCTATTTCAAGATGATTATTTCAGGAAAGCTCAATGATTGGCATGGCATGGATGTGAAGGTGGAACCCTCAAAATGCTAAGGACAAAGAATTGGCTCAAGCTCAAAAGTTCAAGACTCTTCATTTTATATTTTAGTGATCCAAGATCACATTGAGTCTTTAGGAAAAGCCAATACTATCAAGGAGGGATGAGGTGTTGCTTAATGAGCCTCTTGCTTTATGTGCTTAATGATATGCTCCAAAATCCTCAGCTACTTTCCCATATCCACAAATGACCCAAACCCTAAGCCAAACTCGGTCATACCGATTCTTTCAATCCGGCGCCACTGAGTTTCACTTGTCATTTGCCACTGCCAAACCCTAGCAATTCGGTCCTAATGATAAGGATCTCGGTCTCACCGAGATGGGATTGCAAACTCTCTGTTTCCCTTTCGTAACTTTTCGGTCTCACCGAAAGAGCGAATCGGTCCCACCGAGATTGCAATGTAAACTCTATATTTCCTTCTTGTAACTTTTCGGTCTCACCGAAAGAGCGAGTCGGTCCCACCGAGTTTGCCTGACCAACTCTCTGGTTAGCTTATTGCCAAACTCGGTCTCACCGAGTTTGTGCAATCCGTCTCACCGAGATTACGTTATGCCCAAACCCTAACCGAATCGGTCCTACCGAGTTGCATGTCAGTCCCACCGAAATTCCTAACGGTCACTAGGTTTACTATTTCGGTCCGACCGAGTTTTCTGATTCGGTCCCACCGAGATTGGTAAATTGTGTGTAACGGTTGGATTTTGTGTGGAGGCTATAAATACCCCTCCACCACCTCTTCACTCGTGGAGAGAGCCATCAGAACACATACACCATTCCAACTCATATGTTCTGAAAGACAACCACCTACTCATGTGTTGAGACCAAGATATTCCATTCCAACCATATGAATCTTGATCTCTAGCCTTCCCCTTGTTGCTTTCCACTCAAATCTTCTTTCCACCAGATCCAAATCCTATGAGAGAGAGTTGAGTGTTGGGGAGACTATCATTTGAAGCACAAGAGCAAGGAGTTCATCATCAACACACCATTTGTTACTTCTTGGAGAGTGGTGTCCCCTAGATTGGCTAGGTGTCACTTGGGAGCCTCCGACAAGATTGTGGAGTTGAGCCAAGGAGTTTGTAAGGGCAAGGAGATCGCCTACTTCGTGAAGATCTACCGCTAGTGAGGCAAGTCCTTCGTGGGCGATGGCCATGGTGGGATAGACAAGCTTGCTTCTTCGTGGACCCTTCGTGGGTGGAGCCCTCCGTGGACTCGCGCAACCGTTACCCTTCGTGGGTTGAAGTCTCCATCAACGTGGATGTAGGATAGCACCACCTATCTGAACCACGGGAAAAACATCCGTGTCACTAATTGCGTTTGAATCCTCAAAACCCTTCCCTTTACATTCTTGCAAGTTGCATGCTTTACTTTCCACTGCCAATATACTCTTTGCATGCTTGCTTGAATTGTGTGATGATTGCTTGACTTGCCCTAAGATAGGTAAAATCTGTCAAGAACTAAAATTGGGAAAAGGTTAAGTTTTTATTTGGTCAAGTAGTCTAATCACCCCCCCTCTAGACATACTTCCGATCCTACAAGTGGTATCAGAGCTTTGGTCTCCATTTGCTTTGATCTCCATAGCTTTTGGTGGTCATAGCCTTGGTTTCACAACCTAGGAGAGTATGGCGTCTAGCGAGGGAAATTATCACCGTAGAGGTCCTTACTTTGATGGTACTAATTTTGCTAGTTGGAAGCATAAAATGAAAATGCATATTCTTGGACATAACCCTGCCGTATGGGCTATTGATTGTGTTGGTTTGCAAGGTGAGTTCTTTGATGGGAGGGAACCAAACCGTGAAGCTACCGCAGATGAGTTGAAGATGTTGCAATATAGTGCTTAAGCTTGTGATATTCTCTTCAATGGATTGTGCCCCGAAGAATTCAACAAAATCAGCCGTCTTGAGAATGCAAAGGAAATTTGGGACACTTTGATTGATATGCACGAAGGTACCGACTCCGTCAAGGAATCCAAGTTGGATGTGCTCCAAAGTCAACTTGACAAGTTCAAGATGAAGGATGGTGAAGGTGTCGCCGAAATGTACTCTAGGCTTGCTCTCATCACAAATGAGATTGCCGGCTTAGGAAGTGAAGAGATGACCGATAGATTCATCATCAAGAAGATCCTAAGAGCCTTGGATGGGAAATATGATACCGTGTGCACATTGATTCAAATGATGCCCAATTACAAAGATCTCAAACCAACGGAAGTGATTGGAAGGATTGTTGCTCATGAGATGTCACTCAAGGATAAAGAGGAACTTCACAACAAATCAAGTGGTGCCTACAAAGCCTCGTGTGAAGTCCCCACATCGTCAAGTGAGAAACAAAACTTCAATGAGGAATTGAGCTTAATGGTGAAGAACTTCAACAAGTTCTACAAGAGTAGAAGCAAAGATAGAAGCTTCAAGTCAAGGTCCTACAATGACAAAAGATCTTCTAGTCGAGAGCGAAACTGCTATAATTGTGAAAAACCCGGACACTATTCCAATGAGTGTACGGCTCCCTACAAGAGAAGAGAAGATTCTCCAAAAAGAAGAAGCAAAGAATCACCACCAAGAGAGAGAAGGAGTAGAGATAATCGTTATGAACGGAGATACTCACGGAGAAGCAAGGACTCGGAAAGGAAGGAAAAATCATCAAGGAGCTACACAAAATGAAGACATCAAGCTCATGTTGGTGAATGGGTATCCGGCTCCGACTCCGACAGCCACTCCGAGAGAAGTTATCACTCCGACTCCGAAGATACTCAAGATGAAGGTGTTGCCGGTCTAGCACTTGTGTCAACCAACTCCTACGACATATTTGACTCACCAAATGAAGGAATTGGAAGATGCTTCATGGCCAAAGGTCCTAAGGTAACACACCCCGAGTATGTTGATTTCAATAGTGATGAAGATGACTTGTTAGGTGATGATGACTTGCTTGTTGACAACTCTAGTGATGAGTACTATGATGAAACATCAATTATTCACGCTAATCAAAATAAAACGAATGACAATGATAACGAGAAGATTGAGGCTCTAACTAAAGAACTAAACACTCTTAAGTTAGCTCATGAAACTATCTTCGAAGATCATCGAGAACTTTTAAGAGCTCATGAGAAATTACACTTTGAAAAGATCAATCTTGAGCAAGAGCATGAGTTCTTAAAAGCAATCAATGATGATCTCCGCAAGAAAAGTTCTTCTTACATTGCCAAGCGTTTACTATTATCCACTTACATGCCTCAAGTCAAGTCTAGTAACAAGAACAAGAAAGATTCTTCCACTAGTAGTAACAATGATCATGCTAAATCCAATATTGTTGCTTCTAGTAGTTCTCTTGATTCCACTAATGATTCTCTTAGCCAAGTTACACTTGAGCAAGAAAATAGCTTATTGAAGGGGATTATAGAGAAAGGAGTGTACAAAAGCCTTGCCGGGAGTAAGCAATTCGAGGAAATTGTGCGCAAGCAAGGAATGCACCGGAAGAATCAAGGTGTTGGTTTTGAACGAAAGTTCAATGCCAATGGAGTTGAGTGGGAAGAAGATCAATACCCCAAGACAAAGTTTGTTCCTCAACAAGAGAAGTATGACAACTCTTTCAAGGGGATACAAGCTCAAGATGATCTTCCACCACAAGACTACAAGCAAAAAGGCAAGGACAAGCTTCAAGAGGAGATTGATGCATTTGAAGAAGCTCCTAAGACCTTAGTCAAGTGGATTCCCAAGACCACGTCAAGTTCCACTTCATCAAGTACGACTACAACTCCAAGGATTCCCATCAAGATGGTGTGGATCCAAAATAAAAAGAACTAGAGAGTTCTTGAGGGTGACTCCGCCAACATATTTCACTCTCATCATTTTGGCAAGAACAAGTGCAATCAACTTCCACATCATGCACTAGTTCAAGGAGTCACAAACCCTCTTGTTGGTAAGACAAGGGACAAGGTAACCAAAAGCTTTCATGGACATCATCTTGTGTATGCATCACTCTATGTCTATGGATATCCTTGTTTGTTCCTTGTGGGACTAACACATGTAGGTATTGAAAGTGCAATTCACTCAAATGGATAGCTCCAAGTGATCTACATCAACATTGAGCATCCACATCTTCAACATCTACATGAAGTCATCATCGACAAAACCCAAGGTTAGTTCATCCCTCTTAGGGGGGATATCACATCTAGGGGGAGCTTTACTCTAAGACTTGAGCTAAAGCAACTCTAAAGATGTGAATACAACAATGCTTTATGTAAAAGTGGTAACCCCACTTGAGCTTAAACGACGAGTATGACCTACGATCAAGTGTTCTCACTTGACTCCTAAGTCAATATACTCATACATAGATGACCTAGTCATCGAAAATTGCTTGATAGATGCTAGAATTGGTTGTGCATGCTTTGCCACATATTTCATTTGCCATCTTATTGTGTGAGCATGTTGGTTGCATATTTTACTCATTCGAGGACATCCACTTGTTGTTTTGATTGTTTGGCTTTATCTTCTTTTGCCAAGTGGATGGACAAGAATGCCTAAGAACCTCCTCTAGCTATCTATGCTTTTCTCGTCTCAAACTCTATTCATGCTGCATCACAAAACTTGATCAAGTCAGATTCGAACCACTCTATGTGAGGAGCGCTCGGAGTCTCCGATTCGTCATAGAATTAAACTTCCAAAACCTCTTCGTGATTCTCGGTCTGACCGATACCATATTTTCGGTCCTACCGAGATCATTAAGTTGATCTAGGTTTTCGATCTCGGTGCAACCGATTTGAACCACTCGGTCACACCGAGTTGCAATAACTGTATACAGTTTTGCATCTCGGTGCCACCGAGTTGTTCCACTCGGTCACACCGACAGGGTCGGGCTATATATAGTGACGGGCAGAATTTTGGAAATTTCTCCGAAATCTCTTCGCCCGCGCATAGCTCGCTCTGCCTCCTGGGTCTTTGGATCGTCCTCCTCGTCGCTAGCAGCCTCCAGTCGCTGGTCTCCGTCGCCGTCAACGGAATTCTGCCCCGCCGTTTCCGCCGTAGCGAGTCTCCGCCGAACTAGGGTATGGACTCGATCTTTGTGCTATTCTCCAATCCGATTCCTAGCACATTGTGATCATCATGATTCTTGCCACGTTTGATAAACTGCTATCCAGTCAATGAACTCGTAGATTAGGTTTAATTCGAAAATTTTAGGGTTAGGTTTCCGCCGAAACCATCTCGGACCCACCGAGTTGAAAAACTCGGTCCCACCGATTTGGCTTATGCCATTGCACAAGTAAAACTCGGTCTGACTGAGAATTACTTATCGGTGTGACCGATTTTGGAACTCTGTGAAACCCTAGCAGTCTCGGTGCCACCGAACTGTGACTCGGTCTGACCGAGTTCACTAGTTCTGGTGCCAAAACTGTTTCGGTGTCACCGAGTTTGAAAATCGGTAGATCCGAGATGATTTCAGTGGGAAACTAAAACTAAGTTTTTGAATTATTCTTTTGCAAAAATCTCTGCATTTTGTGATGCTCATCCACTTTATCTCATCTATAATCTATTCACAGGGTCAGCAGTCAGAGTTTGCATCATGTCAGACCAAAGTGACAGCCAGAACCTCTCAGAGCAGCAAGTGGTGATGAGTGAGGGCACTAGTCCCTCCAGCTCCTCAGATGATGGCAGCAGGAGCACCCCCAGCAATCTGCCTAAAGCTGTCACACGTCAGAGAAAGAAGAGAACCTCAGATTCTGAAGATGAGGATTATGTGGCAGAGGAGGAAGCCACCTCCAAGAGAGTTGAGCCAGCAGCAGTTACAAAGCCAGGGTTGAAGTTCAAAAGGCCAGCAGGCAGGCAGCCCATGTCTAAGGTTAGAGCTTCAACTGAGAAGCCTGCACCCACAGAGCCAGTTGCTGCTGAAGGCAAAAAGAGGAAGGAAAGGGTCAAGAAGACTGTAGCCAGAGTGCTTGGCAAGGCCTCCATCATGGTAGATGAGGAGGAAGAAGAAGAGGTTGCTGCACCAGCACCCAAGGCACCCAAGCTAATGGGTGATGCCATAAAATCAGGGGGAGCTGCTTCCAAGGCCAAGTCAGCTCCAAAGCCAAAGCCAAAGAGAAACACAAGAAGCATCCCAGCCACTGAAAAGAACAAGGCCCTAGTGCCTGAAGCTGCAGAGGAAGAGGAAGAGAATGTCCTTAGAAAGCTCAAGCCCAAGATCCCAGACCACAACGATGCTCATCCTGTGGCTGAGGATATGAAGCTCGGGAGAGATTCAGGGCTGAGGAAGTGGAGAGAAGCAGATTCGTATGCTTCTAGGAGAAGGACTGCAGTGGTCTACAGATTTCACACCAAGGTGCAGCAGGATTTCTATGAGACAATTTTGCTTGACAAGAAGCCAATAGTATGTGACATGAGATGGGTCGACTGGACCTACATGAAGGAAAATGAGGAACACTATCCTGGAGTGTATCACAGCTTTAGTGCATGTGGAGTTGCAGACTTTGTTGGGCAGAAGCTCACAAAGTGGAACGAGGAGCTAATCATGCAATTCTACTCCACAGCACATTTCTATCCAGATGGCAGGATTGTATGGATGTCAGAAGGTACGAGGTACCAGTCCACAGTTGCTGAATGGGCTCAGCTGATCAACGCCCCAGAAGAGCAGGATGATGACTTGGTCATTTATGCCAAGAAAAAGATGGACCACAACTCTATGTCCAACATGTACAAGGACATTCCGAATGAAGCACTTGACACGTTCAAATTTGGCTTAGTGCATTATCTTCTATCAGGACTTCCCACTATCAACTGGATTCTAAGGCACACCTTATTGCCCAAATCTGGAGATCACAAGATGATCAGAGGCCACGCAATCAACTTGCTTCATATCTTTGACGTGCCTCAGAAATTCAAGGTGATGAGCCTAATGGTAGAGACCATTAAGAGGACAGCAGTAGACCAGAAGAGGAGCTGTGGATATGCCCCACAGATTCAGGAGCTCATCAACTCCAAGATGGGCACGGGCATATACCTCTTGGATAAGGAACACCTACCCATCCGTCCAGATTTTGAAGATAACCAAGTGGTCATGACTGAGAATGAGCCATCATCTGCCCAAGCACAAGCCAAGAAGGAGAAGGCGAAGAAGGAGAAAGCTGCCAGGATGCCTACTCAAGAGGAGGCATCTGAATATTTTCTGAAAACCAAACAAGAGCAGCTTGGTTACCTGATTGCGTCCACCCTGCGGATTGAGCAAGGACTAGCCCCCCTAACTCAGAACCAGGCAAGCTTAGAGAGGATCATGGAACAGAGGTTCTATGATTTGGACATCAAGGTGACAGAGATACAGACTGCCGTGGAGCAGCTCCAGGATGACATGAATGAGAGGAGAGGCAGGACTACGACTGATGCTTTTGCCAGGGTGCCACGAGGTCCAAGGTCGTCTGCAATGCCAGTTGCTGACACCAGAGCTACCACATCTGCGCCAGCCACAGCCTTAGTTCCACCAGCTCCAGCATCCACTTCAGTCTCAACTGCGACCACGTCTACCGAAGGCTTCGTCCTTGGAGTGCTCCGGACTCCACCACCACCTGAAGATCGAGCCTGAGCGTCGACTTAGCACTATGCATTTTCTAGGAACTTTTTGGTAACTTGTCGCCAAAGGGGGAGAAAATGTATAGATCATAGGCTTCGAGAGAGAGTGTTGCTGTTATTCTCTGTTGTTTTATTTTGTGTTTTTTTGAACTTTATTTGCTTTTGTGTGAGATACAATGCCCTTATCTGTGTGAGACATCGATGATCATGTGTTTGATCATAAGCTACACTTAATGTTTGCTTAATGCTATTATTATTCTATCTATCTTATGTGATCACTCACTATTCTTGGTGATGAGTGCATGTATTCCAATCTTATCATTTTTTAGCGGTCCACCAAGATGTATGTGATATGGAAGAGTAACCCATGACTCTAACTCCTTGTGCATTTGCAGTCCAAAGCAAATTCTAAATATGCACAAATTTAGGGGGAGCTCTTATTTGTCGCATACTTCTCAAAGCGATGATATATTTCATGCTTATTATCATTTGTCGAAGCTTTGATCTATATGTTGTCATCAATTACCAAAAAGGGGGAGATTGAAAGTGCAACTATCCCTAGGTGGTTTTGGTAATTCATAACAACATATAGCTCATTGAGCTAATGCTATTTCAAGATGATTATTTCAGGAAAGCTCAATGATTGGCATGGCATGGATGTGAAGGTGGAACCCTCAAAATGCTAAGGACAAAGAATTGGCTCAAGCTCAAAAGTTCAAGACTCTTCATTTTATATTTTAGTGATCCAAGATCACATTGAGTCTTTAGGAAAAGCCAATACTATCAAGGAGGGATGAGGTGTTGCTTAATGAGCCTCTTGCTTTATGTGCTTAATGATATGCTCCAAAATCCTCAGCTACTTTCCCATATCCACAAATGACCCAAACCCTAAGCCAAACTCGGTCATACCGATTCTTTCAATCCGGCGCCACTGAGTTTCACTTGTCATTTGCCACTGCCAAACCCTAGCAATTCGGTCCTAATGATAAGGATCTCGGTCTCACCGAGATGGGATTGCAAACTCTCTGTTTCCCTTTCGTAACTTTTCGGTCTCACCGAAAGAGCGAATCGGTCCCACCGAGATTGCAATGTAAACTCTATATTTCCTTCTTGTAACTTTTCGGTCTCACCGAAAGAGCGAGTCGGTCCCACCGAGTTTGCCTGACCAACTCTCTGGTTAGCTTATTGCCAAACTCGGTCTCACCGAGTTTGTGCAATCCGTCTCACCGAGATTACGTTATGCCCAAACCCTAACCGAATCGGTCCTACCGAGTTGCATGTCAGTCCCACCGAAATTCCTAACGGTCACTAGGTTTACTATTTTGGTCCAACCGAGTTTTCTGATTCGGTCCCACCGAGATTGGCAAATTGTGTGTAACGGTTGGATTTTGTGTGGAGGCTATAAATACCCCCCACCTCCTCTTCACTCATGGAGAGACCCATCAGAACACATACACCATTCCAACTCATATGTTCTAAAAGAGAACCACCTACTCATGTGTTGAGACCAAGATATTCCATTCCAACCATATGAATCTTGATCTCTAGCCTTCCCCAAGTTGCTTTCCACCCAAATCTTCTTTCCACCAGATCCAAATCCTATGAGAGAGAGTTGAGTGTTGGGGAGACTATCATTTGAAGCACAAGAGCAAGGAGTTCATCATCAACACACCATTTGTTACTTCTTGGAGAGTGGTGTCTCCTAGATTGGCTAGGTGTCACTTGGGAGCCTCCGACAAGATTGTGGAGTTGAACCAAGGAGTTTGTAAGGGTAAGGAGATCGCCTACTTCGTGAAGATCTACCGCTAGTGAGGCAAGTCCTTCGTGGGCGATGGCCATGGTGGGATAGACAAGGTTGCTTCTTCGTGGACCCTTCGTGGGTGGAGCCCTCCGTGGACTCGCGCAACCATTACCCTTCATGGGTTGAAGTCTCCGTCAACGTGGATGTAGGATAGCACCACCTATCCGAACCACGGGAAAAACATCCGTGTCTCCAATTGCGTTTGAATCCTCAAAACCCTTCCGTTTACATTCTTGCAAGTTGCATGCTTTACTTTCCGCTGCCAATATACTCTTTGCATGCTTGCTTGAATTGTGTGATGATTGCTTGACTTGCCCTAAGATAGGTAAAATCTGTCAAGAACTAAAATTGGGAAAAGGTTAAGTTTTTATTTGGTCAAGTAGTCTAATCACCCCCCCTCTAGACATACTTCCGATCCTACAACGGGTTTCGTCTCACCAAGGTACTCATGGACGGCGGCAGCGGATTGAACCTCATCTATGAGGAAACTCTTCAAAAAATGGGTATAGACTGGAACCGCATCATGCGAAGCAGCACAACCTTTAGAGGAATAATCCCCAGTCGGGAAGCGCGCTGTACAGGAAAAATCACACTAGATGTGGTATTCGGCATGCTGGATAATTACAGGTCCGAAGAGGTCACGTTCCATGTGGCCCCGTTCAGCAGCGGTTACCACGCCTTGCTAGGGCGGGAAGCATTCACAATCTTCCAAGCAATACCCCATTACGGGTACATGAAGCTCAAGATGCCCGGGCCTAATGGGATCATCTCCCTCGCTAGTGATCCGGACGTAGCACTCCGCACCGAAAACAAGACAGCCGCACTGGCCCTAGAGGCACTATTTGAAGCCCTAGCGGCTGAGGAGCTGACTGCACTGCGCTCTACCGTGAATAGGGACGATGTGGTACTCGACAAAAGATCCAAATCTACCTCCTTTAAACCAGCAGACGAAATAGTCAAATTCCAAGTCCATCCAACGGACCCCAATAAAACAGCTTCCATCGGGGCACAGTTAAAGCCTGATGTCGATGCCGCATTGAGAGAGTTCCTACGAGAGAACTGGGACATTTTTGCCTGGCACCCTTCAGACATGCCAGGAATCCCACGCAGGCTGGCTGAGCACAGCTTAAATATCCAGACAGGATTCAAACCTGTCAAACAAGCTCTTCGGCGTTTTTCCGAACCTAAGAGACAGGCTATGGGAGAGGAGCTAGCAAAGCTATTAGAGGCCGGATTCATCAGAGATATAAAACATCTGGACTGGCTAGCAAACCTGGTGATGGTACCAAAGAAGGACAAATCCTGGCGCCTGTGTGTTGATTTTAAAGACCTTAACAAGGCTTGCCCAAAGGACCCCTTCCCCCTCCCCCGCATTGATCAAATTATCGATGCTACCGCAGGACACGATTCATTGTGTTTCCTCGACGCATATTCTGGCTATCATCAAATCAAGATGGCAGAACCAGACCAAGCCGCAACGGCATTTATCACACCATACGGGCCATTTTGCTTCAACACAATGCCCTTCGGGCTCAAAAACACCGGTGCAACATATCAGTACATGATGCAGACTTGTCTGGCAAGTCAGATCGGTAAAACAGTGGAGGCATACGTAGATGATGTGGTCGTCAAAACAAGACATGTTGAATCTCTAGTAGACAACTTGAGGCTTACATTTGATAATCTCCGAACATATGCCATCAAGCTCGACCCGAAAAAATGTGTTTTCGGCGTTCCAGCCGGAAAGCTCTTGGGCTTCATTGTATCCAATAGAGGAATTGAAGCAAATCCAGCCAAGATCTGAGCTCTGTCGCAACTGGATATCCCAAAGGACCTCAAACAAATACAAAAGTTAACCAGATGTGTGGCGGCTCTAAGCCGCTTTATCTCCCGCCTGGGAGAAAAGGCCCTTCCCCTTTACCGCCTCCTTCGGCGCACCGAACACTTCAAATGGACGGACGCAGCCACGGCCGGACTTGACGAAATAAAAGCCATACTGGCAACAAACCCAGTCCTGGCCGCGCCAAACACCGGCGAACCAATGCTATTGTACATCACAGCAACACATCAGGTTGTAAGCGCAGTGCTCGTCGTCGAACGAGAAGCGGACGGACACAAATTCCCCCTTCAAAGGCCCGTCTATTATGTGTCCACTGTCCTCACTCCCTGCAAATCATGGCACCCGCATTATCAAAATATTGCGTACGCGGTATTCATGGCATCCCGGAAGCTACGACACCACTTTCAAGAGTGTTCAATAACAGTAGCCTCAGAAGTACCACTTAACAACATTATTAACAACCGCGACGCAGTGGGCCGGATTGCGAAATGGGCCATCGAGCTCCTCCCGTTCGACATAACTTATAAGCCATGACGAGCCATCAAGTCACAAGTTTTGGCCGATTTCGTCGCAGAATGGACGGAGGCCGAACTCCCTAAAGAGTACGGCACATATTCAAATTGGATCATGCATTTAGACGGCTCCAAAATGTTGGCCGGACTGGGGGCTGGTGTCATTTTGACGTCCCCCATAGGAGACATAGTTCAATACGTACTACAGATTCTGTACATGGATTCCAACAACGCAGCCGAATATGAGGCCCTTCTACATGGTCTCCGGATGGCAGTATCCATGGGCATCCAACGCCTAGAGGTGCGAGGGGACTCGAACCTCGCAATATCCCAAATAAACGGAGACTTCGATGCCAAGGATCCGAAAATGGCAGCTTACCGCAACGCCGCCCTAAAAATGTCTGCTCGGTTCGATGGGCTTGAATTCCACCATATAGCCCGGGAAAATAATCAGAAGGCAGATGTCCTGGCACGCATCGGCGCAAAACGCGATGTAGTCCCCCAACATATTCTTGGAAAGGCTTTTTAAGCCATCCGTGGCATGGGAAAGGGAGCCGAACAATAACAGCCCGGACCCAACCGCACCGCCTGACTCCGAACATTCTGACACAATCGGTGGCCCTACCATTGAAGTAACACCTTCAGCCCACGTAATAATGGCCGTCATTGCCCCATGGACGGAACCATTCCTTGCCTACCTTACTAGGAAGGTACTCCCCGAGGACCAAAATGAGGCACGCTGCATAGTGCGGCGATCCAAAGCATACAAAGTCCACGAGGGGGAGCTTTATAAGAAAAGCAGTACCGGAGTCCTTCAAAGGTGCATCTCCAAAGAGGAGGGGCGGAATCTCCTGGCTGAAATCGATGCTGGACTCGGCGGTCATCACGCTGCAGCCCGATCTCGGGTAAGCAAAGCCTTCTGTACAGGCTTTTATTGGCCGACGACCCGGGCAGACGCTCAGGACTTAGTCCAGCGATGCACCAGTTGCCAGCTCTTTGCAAACCAAAGCCATATGCCACCCACCGCCCTCCAAACTATCCCCATCATTTGGCCCTTTGCGGTCTGGGGGCTTGATATGGTTGGACCCCTTAAAGGCGGAACCCACAAGCACAAATACCTACTTGTCATGGTGGATAAGTTCACCAAATGGATAGAAGCCAAGCCTATCAAGAAGGCTGAATCCGGGCCTGTGATAGACTTCATATCCGGGGATGTACACCATTACGGCGTCCCCCACAACATCATCACTGATAATGGCACGAACTTTATGGCCAACGAGGTAAAACTCTGGTGCAAAAACTTGGGCATCAATCTCGATTACGCTTCTGTCTATCACCCACAGACTAACGGCCAGGTCGAACGTGCAAACTGTCTTATCATGAGCGGCATTAAACCCAGATTAGTACGGTCCCTCAAGGAATCTAATACACACTGGGTAGAGGAGCTCGACTCCGTACTCTGGGGGCTGCGGACCACACCGAATCGCACCACCGGATATACACCGTTCTTCATGGTGTACGGCGCTGAGGCAGTTTTGCCATGCGACATAATTCATGACTCACCTCGAGTGCGCATGTACGAAGAGAGAGAAGCCAAGCTCGATCGGCAGTACAGTTTGGACACATTAGAGGAGGAGCATGACGTGGCAAAAGCCCGTTCCGCATTTTATCAACAGCAGGCTCGAAGATACCAAAGCAGAGAAGTATGGGCCAAAAATTACAATGTTGGAAAATTAGTTCTACGCCTGTTGGACAAGAAAAAAGGACAAACTCAAGCCCAAGTGGGAAGGTCCCTTCATCATCGACCAAGTCCTGACTGGTGGTGCGTACCGCCTGCGAAATGCATCGGATAACCGACTCGAGCCGAACCCATGGAACGCAGCCCACCTCCGAAGATTCTATGCCTAGCGCCGGATCCTGTGTTCGTCTCCTTACTCTGTCCATTTTTTATATATACCTTCTGTCTTACATTTCTCTCCTTCTCTCTCTCTCTCTCTCTCTCTCTCTCTCTCTCTCTCTTTCCCTCTTATAGCCTTTCGAGGCTCACAAAGTGACGCGCTATCCGCGCTTAGCAAACCTGGGGGCTTCTTTCGACAGAAGCTTATTTCTACGGGCTTCACGCCCAACACATGTGTCAAACTTCCGCATGTACCTTTTATTCACCACTATATGCATCGATATGACTTAAGTTTTGGCCAAGCTGGGTTGCCTGGCTCCTGTGCTTACCCCTACGTTCTCGATTGTTCGGCTAGGTGGTAAAGGGAGCACCTCTATGGTTGTTACTGCCGGGTTAGCCGGACGTGCACCTCAGACTGGGTGAAGCCAAAAGCTAGAGTTCTTAAGGGAATATTCGGTCGGTGAACTAAAGACGATCTTTTTTATTTTTTCCACGTGCCCCCAGATGTTTTTCCTGCGTTTCTCTTCGCAGCATGGACATGCACTTTAGGGCATGCCTCCCAGGGAAAGGAACCCCTAACGGAACTATTCTCCCTGGAAGATGTTTCTTACTAACCATGTAATATAACATAACTAGTCGGGCACTTGTCTGTTCACGCCATAATGACCCCTACGCCTGGTCTCCACGCATTCCCCGGTTCCTATATAACCGCATGAGAATTCGGACACACTACGGACCGTCAGGTCCCGAGGCTGAAGCAAAAAGGTCGGCCATGACAAATGATCTACAATCCTGCTAGAAGGCATTATAAATGTCAATTAAATTACATAGTCATTTTGACTGATTGTACTCGTCTTCAATACCATCTAACAGGCTGTCTAATTTACAGTCCTGCTGGGAATACTTTGCGGCCAACTCTACTTGGCCATATACTAAGCTCACAGGGATCTCCTTCCCATCGGGCCCGACAGGACCAACCTCGGCCATACGGTTGGGGTCGGCCTGTGAATACCGCGTCTTCACCATGGCCCAGGCCTCCCTAGTGCCTTGACGGCAGGCTGATATCTTCCACAACTGGAAGCGCCGCCGTGCTCCTCTCAGCTTCTCCGCAAGCTCTCCAAGACCTTTGGGCGTGGAGACGGATGGCCACAGGGCCTGGGCGACGCCTCACATCGCCTGCCGAACTCGATCGAGCAATTGTAAGAGCTCGGGAAGAAGGTCACCCATAGAACCGGGCATCTCCTCTGCAGGACGACCAGTTAACATACCTACGGATATTGCTCTGTTAATCGACGGCACCGCCGAACTTTCTTTCAAAAGGTTCGTTCAAGCACTTACTAAATATGCCGCGCCGAAGCTGCTGATTCTCCCTCACGGAGTCTGACAGCTGGGCACGAACATCTTTTAGCTCGACGCCCAGCCGGGTGTTGGCAACTTGGAGAACGCTCTTCTCCCCCATCACCTTTAATAGCACCCTCTCACCAGCCTTTAGTTGGCGTAGGAGGTGTTGCCTTTCTGGATTCAATCCGGCGCCATCTGCAATTTTATTTGTCAGATTCGCACCAAAGCCGTGCTTCGCAACATACTTATCTTTCGAAATGTATATTACCAGAGGGGGTCTCCTTAGGCTCCCTACCGCGGCTAGTGCGGCCTCCAGTTGGGCTTTGCACTCTTCCAGCTCCTGGGACAGTAGGGAATTCTTTTCTGTAAGAACCTGCATCTCAAATGATCCTTAAACCAGTTATTCTATCCGTTTTTAGTCACGGCGGCTACTGCTACATATATATTTACCAAAAATTTCTTACCCGTATGTCTTTTACATATTGCTCCGTGGCTCTGGCTAGACCATTTTGAGCGGCACGGAGGTGCGCATCTCCTGAATTGAAGGCATCTAACGCCTCTTGGGAGAAGCAAGCATCGCGAAGAATTGTCCGGCAACGCCTGTGGTTCATGGCACTTTCCACCTCAGAGTTGGTGGCAGATAACCCGTCCGAATCCTCCGTCGGAGGAACGTCTGGCACACGCCTTGCGTTCGCTTCCGCCCCCGGAGCAGGCTTTGGAGCCTGGCTGGCGGAGGCGCGATTAGCAGCCTCTCCGGATATAGTCCGGTGAGGTCTCTTTGTCCTGAAAAGGGCACGAGTGTCAAATGTGCCACGAAGGTATAACAACTGGGATAAAGGGGCGCGCCATACCTTCGCGCGGATGCCTCGGTCCGGACTGCACCTCTTTTCTGCCCATAGGGCCCTGCGGCCCCTGGTTGGTTTGTCGCCGCAAGTTCGGCCTTCCGCCTCAAAAACCTCCCCTGCAAAGTTCTGTTGCAATCAGGAAATTGAACACGCGTGGACGGACCCCTATTCGGGTTGCAGGGACTTCGGTCTCAGGTACCTGGGGTGTTCAGATTAGCCCTGGGTAATCGGCCGTAATGGCCACCAAGGCGTTGTCCTCGCTCAATTGATGGAAAACTCCATCAATCAGCTCCAAAGATATGTCCGGATCCTCTTGAGAGGCCGGATCGAGAGACCGTCCTGGGTCCTCGGGTTGTGGAGGCGGGCTGCTTATGTCCTTAACGGCCCGGCGCAATTCCTGCGTTGAAGTCATCAGACTAAGTATTTAACAATGGGAACACTAAACAGATGAGCAAGTAAATGCGACCACTTACCCATCTTGGCGGATTGTGCATAGAGAATCCACCCTATGGGTTGACACGGAGAAATTCCTCCTCTTCTCCCATGTACAAAGTGGACAAGATCTTTAATAGAGCGGCAACTGAATTTGGCCCTTTACGGCCATAGCGTGTGGCGTCATCCTCCCCGTTGAAATCCCACATGGGGTGGCTTCTGTACTAAAGTGGCTGGACCCCCCGCATGATGCATTCGGCCACGACTCCGATCAGGGTTAGTCCGGAATGGGCCAACAATCTTATTTGGCCCATGAGATAAACGATGTCCCTGTCACTTTCCCTTTGAGGGCTCCGTGGATTCCAGCTTAGGCGCTTCTTTAAAGGAGCACTATCGAACTCTAGGAGGCCAATCCGGATAGGATCCGACAGCGGGACGTCTTCTATATAGAACCATTCTGAGGGCCAATCTTTGGACGCCTTCTTTGGGGTTCCGGACAGATATCCGGTCCCGGCGATGCGCCATACTTCGGCTCCGCCCACTTGATACATTGACCCTTTCTTGGAACGGGGCACGAGGCAAAATAGCTCCTTCCACAGTCCGAAATGAGCTTCAATACCCAAGAACAGCTCGCAGAGGGCTACAAAGCCCGCGATATGCAATATTGAGGCGGGCGTGAGATGATGTAGCTGGAGGCCGTAGAACTCCAGCAGCCCCCGGAGAAACGGGTGGATGGGAAATCCGAGCCCCCTTATTAAGTAAGGGACAAGGCACACTCGCTCTCCTTTGGATGGATTAGGGGCATTCTCTGCTTGCTCTCCGCCATTGTAGATGGCAAGGCCGGCTCGGACCGGGACCATATAGGCCGGGGGGAGAAATCCCTTGGTATGAAGCGTCACTAGCTCGCTATGCGGAGTAGAACATCTCTCCCAATATCCAGGCTTAGGGCTAGAAGGGCGAGCGGAGGAGTTGCGGCGGCTGGCCATGGTGGAATGGACCTTTGTCGGATGCGCTCTGATGAACACTCGTGGAGGGGAGAAGGTGCGGATTGGATCTAAATCCTCATCCCCTTAAAAAGGGCAACTCATTTACGTGGCTAGGGGTGTGAACGTAAAAACACTCAGAGTTTTCATATTCGTTTGACACGTGGAAAACGGCCATTATTGGGCGTAGAAGCCAAGGAGCGCAACATCTACAAGAAACCGGACTTTATTCAAACAGGTACACGGAATTTGGAGGAGAACCTGCCTTGCAATGCCTAAGGCAATCTGCGCGCCGGACTCATCGTCATTGAAGCATGGTTCGGGGGCTACTGAGGGAGTCCTGGATTAGGGGGTGTTCGGATAGCCGAACTATACCTTTAGCCGGACTCCTGGACTATGAAGATACAAGATTGAAGACTCCGTCCCGTGTCCGGAAGGGACTTTCCTTGGCATGGAAGGCAAGCTTGGCGATGCGGATGATCATATCTCCTATCATTGTAACCGACTTTATGTAACCCTAACCCTCTCCGGTGTCTATATAAACCGGAGGGTTTTAGTCCGTAGGAAACATACACATCAACAATCATACCATAGGCTAGCTTCTAGGGTTTAGCCTCTCTGATCTCGTGGTAGATCAACTCTTGTAATACCCATATCATCAATATTAATCAAGCAGGACGTAGGGTTTTACCTCCATCGAGAGGGCCCGAACCTGGGTAAAACTTCGTGTCCCCTGCCTCCTGTTACCATCCGGCCTAGACGCATAGTTCGGGAACCCCTACCCGAGATCCGCCGGTTTTGACACCGACAGTCTCCTTACCAAACTGCTCCATCTCCTTGCCTGGACCGAGGGCTTCACCATCTCTTCATCAACTTACTTCAGCGACTTCGGCGTCACCAGTCGACCAGCTTCATCACATTAGCTGGACCACAGGCTTTGCCTCGATGAGCCAACCTTTGTCAGCATCACCATGCCTCTGCTTCATCACCCATCAGGCAATGGGTGTGCGGATCGAGTCCCAATTTTGGGAGTAACCTTTCTCCAGATTGCTACAACATATAAACCAGATGCTATTAATCCTAATATTTTTTTCTTGCTTGGGTTTATTTTTCCCAAGAAATTATTACTCTGGTTTTTTTCATCATATATACACAGGTATATCAAATGGTGGCCGCATTAACAACGGTCGCGTGGTGGTTCGGTCAGTTTCTGTATACAGTTCGGTGAATGCCGCATCCGGAACTCGGACTGGCCTATGAAGTCCGGCTTTGCCATGCCTTCACCGCGTCACGCTGATGCCCTGCATCGACATTGACTTCGGCGCCAGGCTACATCTCTTCCAATAAATTATTTTTGTGAAAAGCAACTATCCTTTTTGGACCGCACTATTTTATGTGTGTAGGTGATCGAATTTGACTGCGTCACATGGTCACTTTGGCAAGCCGACGTCGTTGTCCCAATCGGCATAAATCGGCTCGCGTGATCACCTTGTTGGTTGAATCGCCATACCAACATCTTCGGTTGCCTTGGGGACTTCGGCATCACTGAGAGAGCTCTAATTCATCGAGTGTTCGGCACACGGGCCATATTTCTTTTATTATTCACTTTTCTTCAATTATTAATTATCCAGAGATTTTTTATTATTATTATCATCATCATTATCTCCGGATTGCACTATTTTTTGTGCACGGGTAAATGATTTCGGCCGGGCAATGCTATTACCTTGGCGCACCAATGTGCTGATGTGGGGGTTCTGTCGTCACCTTGCCGACCTACCACATCACCTCAGCTGGACCGGGGGCTTCATCATCACTTCATTACACAAGCTAGGGGCTTCGGCGTCACACTGCCGGCCTGCTCTGTCGCCGCGGTCGGACTAGGGTTTTCACCTCGCCCATCGACTATGCTGCATCACCACTTCATCAAGCCGAGTTCTTTACTCAGACATCTCGGGGCCGGCTTGGGGGCTGGGTTCTTGTCCTGCCACAATCTCGGCCTGCGTCATCAACAGCTAATTTTCTTTCATGCTCAAAAACTTTCAGTTTTAAATTTTGTCCAGTTTGACCAAGCATTATACTTTTTTGGCAAAAAGTTGTTTGTGACAAAATTCCTTGTCAAACCTTTGTTTGTGACACACAAATTCAAATACCCCGTTTATTTAGGGGCTTCCTTTATGAAGCCTTTCCTCTTGCATATGATTATACTTGTACGGCTTCATTCCTTGTTCGTGTATTACGCCACAATATGCACCATGTTGACTTAAGTGTTTCGCAACATGGGTTGCCTGGCTCCTGTGCCTACCCCAATGTTCCCGATTGTTCGGCTAGGGAGTAAAGGGAGCACCTCTGTGATTGTTACTACCGGGTCATCCGAGTTAGTATCTCAGACTGGGTGAAACCGAAAGCTAGCGCTCTTATTGTTTTCAATCATGGTTGGCACACAACAGAACTCATGAGTACAAAAAATCTATTGCACAAGTCTCATAGTAACAATGAGCAACCGAAGAAAGGTATCAGTGGGGGTACTATTTTCTTTGAAGATGCTTCTTACACTTCATCAGTAATATAACATAAGTTCCCTGAGCGCGCCTTATCTGTTACAGCCTTATGGCATGATTGCCTGGTTATCACAAGCATCGTCGATATCTCGACAGTTGGAGTACATAACACTTTTCGGCCCTGGGCCGAAGAGGGAGAAGCCGACGGTCGGTTAAGATGCGTTTAAAATTTGGGTGAACACAGATATGATATAAGTACTTAAGTGCATACAATCATTATACATAAAATTCTTTTACCCAAGTCACTTGGGGGCTCTTAAAATTTATATGAGTTGTTTTATAGTAAATGTATTTTCTTCTTGGTCGTTGCAAAGTCTTTTTCTACCGCTTCTTTTTTGACTCGAGTGTATGGTCAATAGTCGGATAGCCTGTCTTCTCTCTAAAAGTTGCTCGAGTTCAATTTGCTAAACTGATCTCGGAGAAGTACTCCGCCTTTGGGATAATAAGCTTAAAGCCGTAGGCTGACCCGCGTGAAGTCTTGAGATCGGGTGTGTTATGTTAAAGCACGACAGAAACACAATTTTTTTTCCAAATTTCAGATTGGCACCAAACAGTTGATCTTGTTCAGACGTCAAGATTTTACTGAAGTTTTTTGGTTTTCCAAGCTTATGGTACTTTTAAACTATTCGTGTGTTTTCAGCATAAGTCTCGCAGTGCAACGCCGGACACCTTTAGAGATTCGGCAAAAACATTCTCGGATATTGCTATATATGCATCGGTTTCAAATTGTGTCTTGGTCAAATAGTTGGGTTGCCCGGCTCCTGTGCTTGCCCCCTACGTTCCGCTTTGCTCGGCTAGGTGTGCAAAGGGAGAAGCACTGCGATTGTGCTTCCAGCTCGCATAGTTAAGCACCTCAGTGGAGAAAGCCGAAAACCGACTATCACAATAAGCTTAAACTGGTCAGCGATCCAATGACTATGTTAAATGACAGGCCATTCATAACATTGGCCGAAGTGTTTACGGCTTGACCTCGGATGTCGCCGAACACTATCCGGGGCCTCGTAGCTAGCTTCCCCCGTTTAAAGCTCCTATTACTAAGTGAAATTTATAAAGCCCGCATATCTGATTGCCTCGTTTCCGCTAACACAACCGCCTTCGGGCACCGAGACGTTGGCTAAGGGTTGTCTTGTTATTGTGGTGACACCCTGCGTAGTATCTACAAAGGGGTAGAAGCCGACGATGGGCCACTTTCAACTGATAAAAGGTCGCAATGGAGTCAAAATAAACATATCATCGTCATTTGTATTTAATATACAAGGGCTGCCTTTCGTAATTGCTACCTCTTGAGCACTGCGTTGGATTTCCCCGAAGAGGAGAGGATGATGCAGCAAAGTAGCGTAAGTATTTCCCTCAGTTTTTGAGAACCAAGGTATCAATCCAGTAGGAGGCTACGCGCGAGTCCCTTGTACCTACACAAAAACAATAGCTCAACGCAACCAACGCGCTTAGGGGTTGTCAATCCCTTCACGGTCACTTACGAAAGTGAGATCTGATAGAGATGATAAATAATATTTTTGGTATTTTTGGTATAGATATGCAAAATGAAAAGTAAAAGCAAAGTAGTAATAAAGTGATGGAGATTAATATGATGAGAAAGAGACCCGGGGGCCATAGGTTTCACTAGTGGCTTCTCTCAAGAGCATAAGTATTCTTCGGTGGGTGAACAAATTACTGTTGAGCAATTGACAGAATTGAGCATAGTTATGAGAATATCTAGGTACGATCATGTATATAGGCATCACGTCCAAGACAAGTAGACCGACTCCTGCCTGCATCTACTACTATTACTCCACTCATCGACCGCTATCCAACATGCATGTAGAGTATTAAGTTAAAAATAGTAAGCAAGATGACATGATGTAGAGGGATAGTTTCATGCAATATGATAAAAAAAACCCATCTTGTTATCCTCGATGGCAACGATACAATACATGCCTTGCCGCCCCTTCTGTCACTGGGAAAGGACACCGCAAGATCGAACCCAAAGCTAAGCACTTCTCCCATGGCAAGAATAACCAATCTAGTAGGCCAAACCAAACTGATAATTCGAAGAGACTTGCAAAGATAACCAATCATACATAAAAGACTTCAGAGAAGATTCAAATATTATTCATAGATAGACTTGATCATAAGCCCACAATTCATCGATCTCAACAAACACACCGCAAAAAGAAGATTACATCGAATAGATCTCCATGAGAGAGGGGGAACATTCTATTGAGATCCAAAAAGAGAGAAGAGGCCATCTAGCTACTAACTATGGACCCGTAGGTCTGAAATAAACTACTCACACTTCATCGGAGGGGCTTGGATGATGATGTAGAAGCCCTCCGTGATCGATGCCCCCTCCGGCGGAGCTCCGGAGCAGGCCCCAAGATGGGATCTCGTGGATACAGAAAGTTGCGGTGGTGGAATTAGGTTTTTGGCTCCGTATCTGATCGTTGGGGTACGTGGATATATATAGGAGGAAGAAGTATGTCGGTGGAGCAACAGGGGGCCCACGAGGGTGGGGCGCACCTGGGGGGTAGGGCGCGCCCCCCTACCTCGTGGCCTCCTGTTACGTGCCTTGACGTAGGTCCAAGTCTCCTGAGTTGTATTCAGCGAGAAAATCACGTTCCCGAAGGTTTCATTCCGTTTGGACTCCGTTTGATATTCCTTTTCTTTGAAACCCTAAAACAGGCAAAAAACAGCAATTCTGGGTTGGGCCTCCGGTTAGTAGGTTAGTCCCAAAAATAATATAAAAGTGGATAATAAAGCCCAATATAGTCCAAAAAATTATAGATACATTGGAGACGTATCAGTAATCATCATTATAAAGCCATAAATATGCATCAATTTGACTTAAGATTTTTGCCAAGCTGGGTTGCCTCGCTCCTGTGCTTACCGCTACGTTCCCGATTGTTCAGCTAGGCGGTAAAGGGAGCACCTCTGTGATTGTCACTACCGGGTCATCCGAGTTAGTACCTCAGACTGGGTGAAGCCAAAAGCTAGTGATCTGAAAGGATCACATTTTTTCGGCAATGACAGAAGTAAAAAATTTGGTTCATTAATACCACAGAGTTTGGGAACTTTCCCCGAACTAAATCCTCAATATTTTCTTCGCACATTTATCGGAGGTGAGGTTTCATGATCATGATACGCATGACGACCCAAAGAAAGGAACCGATAGCGGGACTATTGTCCTTGGAAGATGTTTCTTACATTAAGTAATATAACATATCTCTCATCGTACCTTTGTTTATAAAACCGTATGGCTGGATTGCCTTGTTTTCCATAAATCTTTGCCCTTATAACGGCTTTATAAAGTAGGACAAACACTCCTCGGCTATTGGCCGAGGAGGTGCAAGCCGATGGTCGGTCAACAAAGTTTTGTACAATGTGGATCTGAGCATTAATGATGTAAAGTATTTGGATACAAAGAATCATTACACGTAATTTGTGATTTTACTCTGGATATCGATCCTTAATTCGGCCACCCGTGCCCGCATTAAGGCTCGGGGGCTACTGGGCTTTGGGATTATCATTTACTAATATTAAAGGGGCACATCTATCCCCTGATCTGGTGTTGCCACCCGACCAGTGTCTCGGGGGCTACTACATTGGCAATCTAGTGCAGAAAATTTAAGTGCAATATAGTTTTCGAGGAGATTATGATCCTCAGGTTGGTCGGCCGCACCCAACCTGAGTCACGAGGACTTTGCACACCGCTTTTTGTGTCCCGAAGTATTCTGTCGAGCTAGGAGTTGATCCTCAGGCTGATTTTGCAAATCAACCCGAGTCTCAGCGGCTACTGGGATCAGTGGTCTTATGTCATCCTTCAGGTGCATCTTAGGTTTTAGATCGATACACAGCTTGAGGGCTGCTGGCTATATATCTCGGCAGAGAATAAATTGCACCAATAAAAAATATTGACAAAAATCGGCCCACAGTCAGGGTGGTGCACCACCTTGGAAGCAGTCCAACATAAAGCTCGGGCGCCAGTGGCTGGCTCCATAGAGGGCATTTCCGGCATTAAGCTCGGCTAAACTCGTTCAACTTTTTTGAACCAAGGTGATCTATGACACCTCGGATATAGTCCGGCATTGGAGCTTGGACATAGTCCGGCGTTGGAGCTCGGAGACATTCCGGCGTTGGAGCTCGGAAGCGGTCCGGCCTTGGTGCTCGTCTGCAAAAGATACCTCGAATATAGTCCGACATCGGAGCTTGGACGCAAGAGGACACTACCGTCCGGGAACAACTTCAAACCCGAGGTGTGGCATAAAAATAACGAGGCATTGATAGGCCGAAGACTTAAAGGGCTCCTCGGATACCCGACGTGTGAGATCTTCAGATTTAGCTCGGCAATCCTCAAGATAGAAGATGAGAAGATTTGTTGAACCAGTTTTCAAGACCGACGAACAAAGATGCAGAATAGTTCGGAACAACCGAGGAGCGTCCCCAACTTGAAGACCGGTTCAGGGGGCTACTGACGGTGTCCTGGACTAGGGGGTACTCACCACATCGTCTCCTGATCAGTTGGATTGGGCCGAGGACCCCATGGTCGTTTACTCATGGACCAGTTCGGACAACCGAAGACACATACGAGGAAGATTCCACATGACTTGGTGATCAAGATAAGGACTCCTCTCCACTGACGTATTTGACTAGGACTCTTGTTATCCTAGGCCTCTGGTATGTTATATAAGCCGAGGCCAGGCTAGTCAATAGATTATTATGATATTATTCATCATACCCTTAGGTTTTAGACCACAACATATGATCTCAAGGTAGATCAACTTTGTACTTGATACTCCATCAATATAAACAAGAGCAGGACGTAGGGTTTTACCTCCATCAAGAGGGCCTGAACCTGGGTAAACATCGTGTCCCTTGTCTCCTATTACCCTTCGATCCATGATACAAAGCTTGAGACCCCCCACCCGAGATCTGCCGGTTTTGACACCGACAACCACGCCCTGTAGTGGCACGCGACCGAGGAACAGGAAGGGGCGCGGTGCGGGGAGCTGGGCCGGCCAGGCTGGTTGAGGTCCAAGGGGCAGGGGTTCTCTCTCTCTCTCCTCTGCTTTTCCTTTTCTTTCCTTTTCTTTTTCTTTTCTTTTTCTTTTCTTTTTCTTTTTCCAGAACCTTATGCATTCTCTTTTAGCTACTAATGACTTTGCAAAATTATGCCACTAGTGAAAACAATTTCAAAGAATTAATGTGCACTGCCACAAAAAGATTGTGAGACTTTTGAAAATAGTTTGCAATTTTTATAAAATACAAAGGCATTTAATTTATTGCTTAGGTCACTGTTTTTAGTAGTTTAATCCACTTAAACACTTTGCAAAAATGTTGGTTCACCACCAATATTTGTTGTGGATTATTTGGCACATGATGACCATTTTAGTTTTCATGTTTGAGCAATTTTGAATTTCACTCAGAATTTGAAATTGAATTCAACTGGAATTTGAAATGAGAGAGAACCAAGGATGATCAAACACTTGTTTAGAAAAATGATTAACTTAACCCTAGGGGTTACTGTAGCATCATTACACCGGGGTGTTACAAACAGGACCCCGTTTCGACCGTAGGAGGTCCAAGAGAAGTCCGTTGCCTCCATTTTGCGCTACACCAGACCCTTTATGATGAACATGATTCTGTTTCGACTGTGGCCGGTCGAACACAAGGCCGTTTCCTCCGTTCTACGGTATGCGAGGCCTCATTTCGATCAGCTATTCCGTCTAGGCCGGTTGGCTCCCGATGAACACGACGCATTCTGATCCAGTCGGTTTCCTCCCGATGAACATGACGTTGTTTATTCGTTCTTACCCAGCCGGTTCGCTGCTCGATGAACAAGACGCCGTTGCTACCGTCCATTGCCTGTCCATGTACACAAGCCCTGGTCGTCCGTATATATGCGCGAGTACGCACTTGAGACCCCGCCCGTATGTACGTACGTGGCCGCATTTTTTGCCATGTGGATGTACGTATGTGTACATGACTTAGACGGGACTGCGTGAACTGCTATGCCGGGTGCTCTACAACGACACATGCCGCTACTTACTCGGCCATGGTTCATACTTGTAGAGAGACCGATCGACCAGTATATACATACATGTTCGCAACCAGACAGATAACACTACATAGGCTTTGACTGGGTGGGTCCCAGCGGTCAGGGAGGATAAGGACGCACTTCCTTGTGTGCGAAGATATAGCTGGCTGGTCCCAGCTGTCAGGGGAAGGAATCATTTTTATTTTGTGAGTAATAAGGAGGCACTTCATTGTGTTCTAAGATATAGCTGGCGGGTCTAGCTGTTAGCCTCACCGCCTAAAGTCCTCTTCCGATGGATGTCCTTCGTTGACCACGTTGACCATGCCGCACCGAGAGCACCAAGGCGGTGGATGACAGCGAGGCCTAGGAAGGGAACGACATGGAGCCAGGGAAGACGCGACAGTGGATGACCACACGGAGGGGAGTACATGGGTTGACTGCTTCGGCTGCGGTGTGTGGCTGTTGTTGCTGGAGAATAACAAGAGGTGTGGGTGAGTATAGAGGGATGGCATGGCCAGCAGTTGTAGCACAACCAGACATGGGAGGCGGGAGCAGGCGGCACGGCCGGTGCTGGTTTGGGCGGTTGGAGCAAAAAGACCAGAGGTTAAAGAAGCACGATGGCCGTTGGATGGACATCATACGGTCACTGCAGTTAGAATCGTTTATATTGACTAAGTTGACAAAACCCTTGGTACGCGTCAACTTAGTAGGCCCACAGGTCAGCCTCTGAAATGGTGCGCCCCAGATGTCAGGGGGAGGAATCATTTTTAGGGTGGCTGAAGCAAGAATATCCGAGATCAAAGAAGAAGCACGCATCTGTTGGATGGACATCCAACAGCCACTGCTGCTAGAACCGTGTGTTGACTATAAGTTGACACAGCCTTGCATACGCATCAACTTAGTATTTTTTTTGAGGGGACGCGTCAACTTAGTAGGCCCACAAGTGCGTGGCAGAGAACATATAGCCCATTTGCGATTTGTAAGAATGTACAACCTATTTTTGAATTCTAATGGAATTTACGACAACCCATTTTCTAGCTAGGACAACGATTAATAATTTCAACCAACCACTCAAAACAGAATTCAATAAAAATTCCCACATTTTGATGGGATCCGAAGTATTTTTATCCCGAAATTTCTAGTTAGATTAAATATAATTTCAAAATAAATTTGTATTACTTAAAAATCCAATGAAATATTGCGCGTGCAACAAGTAATGAAATTAAAAATTTCAAAATCCAAAAATAATATTTTTTTAAAACTAATTACGTGCTTGGTACTTTTTATATAGTTACTACCTAGTTTTTATAATTACATTCTATTTATTATTTCTTAAAGCCTGTTTTATTGTTAAGCCTAATGCACCCCTCCTAGGAAAGATTGGCAGCCCAGCGGGGCGGAGAATAACAAGTTGACCCAGATATTGTGTACAACTGTCAGCCTAGTTGCATTGCTGATGTTCAAAAAAGGCCTGTCTAGTACAATACAACTTTACATGGCTACTCAGCACACATTCAGCGACGCCGGAAAGGCCCAAACAAGGCTTATGTACAACTTTTTGAAGTCACTGAGCTCAATTAATAACTTAAGAAAAAGTTAGAGTATAGTGGAACCTAATTAAAAGATGTCATGAGCAAAGAAATAATTCAGTGGGCCCGACTTGTGCATGTGTGTGCGCGTGTGTGTGAGAGAGAGACCCATCGGTCGATGCTCAAAAATATAGCTTTTAGCCATATGCATTGTTGATGCTCAGTAAAAACTTTTATAGTTGACACAATCATATAGAACATCGTAGCACACTGAACTTGCATACAAAAATTTCATGCAGGCGGCACAATCAGGGTGGAAGCAGTGGATCACTACGGGTAGGGCTATGTTGAAACCAACGAACTCATACATAACGGTTCATCGTATTTATCAATGACGGGGAAATATCTTGAATGTTGTGCAAAGAAAACAGAGAGACAACACAATAAGTTATGCTAGCACATTAAGTTGACGTACAACCCTTTCTAAAAAAAGTTCAGGTACAAAAATAGAATAGGTCACAATCAAATGTACTGGCACATCAGTGCGTCACAACCATAGCTCGGATTAAACTAGTATTTGACAAGATTTAGTTGTTACCTCAAATTACAGCACATCCAGGTAGCTAGCCCTGCCTCTTCTCCCAAAGAAGTAGTGGCCTCCGCCGCGCGATGGAGTAGGCCCTGTGCCATCCATCGTTCTGAGCAACACAGGGAAAGTCTGACATTGACTCCTGTAATGGACGTCATCGACGGACCCTGGCACCAGCGGCGGCGGTAGGACTTCAATTGATGGATTGACCACTTCTTCGACATGCATGAACACTCGATACAAGTACATCCATAACGTGGTCCACGACGGCCTTGGTGGCAATGAATAGTACAACCCCGGTTCCTGCACCGGCATCTCAACACCAATCACCTTCATTATGGTGGATGGCTTCTTCATCCATGCCATAACCGTCAGAGCCCAGCTGCCTGGAGGAACAAACATACATAAGAGCTCGCCTCCAAGGTTGTTGATAAGCTCATTCATGGACTCGCTGTTCCAAGCACGTCGAGGCATGCCGTGGAAGATAAGCTTTGTTAAAAACTCAAGCTCAGAGGGCACCAAGCCCCATCCTGGGTGCCACCGATCAAAGCTCACCAGCACGCCATCGCAAAACAAACACTGGGAAGATTCGAACACACAACTGCAGTCAAAAGTTGTCTAGAACGTGACGAAGAAATCAGCCGGTGGCGGACAGACTTCGACGGGCAAGTCACTTATTTGGATGCCGTTCGTAATGCCAAGAGCTTTGACAATGTCGTCCGGCGAGACGGGAGGCCGGTCGCCGTTGATGGTTACCATCAACACTTTGCCGGCAAACTGGTCATCAAGCGCCGCCATGCCACTGTTGAGAGACCGCACGCAACACCCGAAGGCAGGACGAACCTCGGGATCTCCAGCTCAGAGGTCCGCGTTGACCGGAGACATGACAGTGCGCTTGAGTATAGGGAGTATAGGAGGGGGATTTGGGGGAACTGGAGATTCCAGAGGTGGGGGAGGGGCGGGAGATTGGGGATGAAAAGGTAGCATGAATTTCGAACACGCGCTAATTTGCTCTCGGTGCACAAGCGCACGAAAACACCGATGGCGCCCACATGTCAGCCTAAGAGTCCTTATTCTTTATTTTTTTTGAGAGCCCGGGCATTTTTTAGGATCTTTTGAGAGCCCGACCCGAGAGTCATAATTGACCTGTTTGGCATTGCATTACTACTTGGCCCATATTCAATGACACCTCACTGGCCCAAACAAGTGTACATCATCGAAAAGACACCAAGCTCAAATTATAACTTGAAAATAGTCAAACTCGGCCCCACCGATTTGATCTATCCGGCGCCACCGAGTTCATTTGACATAGCCAATGCCACAAACCCTAATCAGTTCGGTCTCACCGATAGGGATCTCAGTCTCACCGAGATGGGATTGCAAACTCTCTGTCTCCCTTCATAACGTTTCCGTCTAACCGAGATGAGCGATCGGTCCCACCAAGTTCGTAATGCAAACTCTTTGTTTCCTTTTCGTAACGTTTCAGTCTCACCGAAATGAGCAATCGGTCCCACCGAGTCTGCCTGACCAGCTCTCTATTTTCCTATTATAGAAATCGGTCTCACCAAGATTACGTTATGCCCTAACCCTAATGAAATCGGCCACACCGAGTTGACATGTTGGTCCCACCGAAAATCCTAACATTCACATTTTGGACTAAATCAGTTTGACCGAGTTTAACTATTCGGTCCCACCAAGTTTGGTAAATTGTGTGTAACAGTTAGATTTTGTGTGGAGGCTATATATACCCCTCCACCCTTCCTCTATTCGTGGAGAGAGCTATCAGAACGTGCCTACACTTCCACCATTCATTTTCTGAGAGAGAACCACCTACTCATGTGTTGAGACCAAGATATTCCAATCCAACCACAGGAATCTTGATCTCTAGCCTTCCGCAAGTTGCTTTCCACTCAAAACATCTTTCCACCAAATCCAAATCTATGAGAGAGAGTTGAGTGTTGGGGAGACTATCATTTGAAGCACAAGAGCAAGGAGTTCATCATCAACACACCATCTATTACCTTTTGGAGAGTGGTGTCTCCTAGATTGGTTAGGTGTCACTTGGGAGCCTCCATCAAGATTGTGGAGTTGAACCAAGGAATTTGTAAGGGAAAGGAAATCGCCTACTTCGTGAAGATCTACCCAAGTGAGGCAAGTCCATCGTGGGCGATGGCCATGGTGGGATAGACAAGGTTGCTTCTTCGTGGACCCTTCATGGGTGGCCTTGTGGTGCTACCTCTGCACAAACTCGTGCGAAACTCGAGATTTGTTTCTTACTAGTACATGCACGCAATGATTTAATGGACATTGTAATCTCAACATGTGATGGGGAGCTCTAAATTTGAATTTGAAACTTATAAAACAAAAAATTCAAAACAAATAAACTGGAAGACAGGGAGTATAGCGTAGGATGTGTCCCATACGATACAAGTCCCCTGGTTTGTCACCGCGAAGATGCGGTTAGAAAGGAGCACAACGTCTTCGTACTCGTATGACAACAAATCAGCCATAGACAGCGTGATCCACCTTTGACTGCCATGTGCAGGGTTCATGAAAGCAACCGCGATGTCAAACATCGTGATGAGAGTGTAATTTTGGTTGGCGGACGACCTTATCGGGGCTTCCAGGATTGCTATCTTCTTCAATCTCACCGTTGCTCCATGTTGCCTATTCTGGCGGTGGCCCGTTGCATGGCTGATCCCAATGTTGGACAAAGGTTCTATGGGAACGGTGTCACCGTTGTAAATGTTGTGCAAATTGATGTTGGTACCCTCCCGTACATATGCAAGCTAATCTCCACTAGCACCAAGCCTAACCTATGAAATAGTGGGCAACGGGAGAATTAGGAAATGGACACGGAAATAGTCTTTAGAGTGCATTTACTACGTGATCAAACTCATCACTTACCTGCTCATCAGACAATATCCGAGTGCCCCTCAACGTCGGCATGTCAAGGGGCGTCAACTTGCAACTACAACCATGCCGCGCTGGAGAGACCCCCAAGGAAACATCCTCATGTGTTGCACGTAACATCAAGATGCATTTGTATGAGTAGTTTATCTTGTGAGAGAAAAGGATGAATGAGGGAAGGCCTGATTTGCAAATGTGGAGAGGGGTGTGGGTATGTTTTTGCAAAATTGCCATAGTTTTCTTCCTATCCGTCACATATAAATTGGACGGACTATATTGTAGGATGGTAGGCACACCATCATCACCAACTCTGTTTTTTATAAGAGTAGTAGACTAGCAAGATGCCTGTGCGTTGCACGGAACATCAAGATGCATTTGTATGAGTAGTTTATCTTGTGGGAGAAAAGGATGGACGAGGGAAAGCCTTATTTGCAAATGTGGAGAGGGGTGTGGGTATCTCTTTGCAAAATTGCCATAGTTTCAATCCTATTCGTCAGATATAAATCGGACAACCTATATTGCAGGATGGCAGGCACACCATCATCAACCACTCTGTTTTTATAAGAGTAGAGATAGAGACTACTACTACCAATGTGTCAGCCCGTGCGTTGCAATGGATCCAAAGTAGTAGAATAATACTTGTTCACAGGTTTGAAATATAAACACTCTAGTTTTCATATACATATATCAGTAAAAATAAATCATGCTTCACTCAAAATATATTCCTCGGGCTATTTTGATGAGGTGAGTGACGGGTGTGGCTGGTTTCAAGATAACAAGTTTTGAAAAATTGGAGCTGTTTTTTACATTTTGTAGCATGGCACAACATCCGGTGCACCTAAGTGTCTGGAAAAAATTGAGTTTGGGTCAGTGGCACACCCTACGGCAAGATGCCCGTGTGGGCTTCTTTTATAACTAGCAACATGCCTGTGCATTGCAGGGAACATCAAGGTGCACTTCTTTACAAAACACCTGTTGTGATTGGCCCTTGCAGGAGTAATACCGTGTGTAAAAACTAATGATATCTCTAGAATTTTATTGGAAAATGGTATCTTTGGAACAAGTTTTCTCTACTACTGCTCCTTGCAGTGAGCGGTATGAAATGCATGTGTCAGCAGACATGACAGCTTGTCCATGGAAGTTGAACCACGACGACCATCACGTTTCTACCACTGCCACATGCAATTACCACGATGCCACTCCAACCCATGGCACGACGTCCCCCGACGTGCGCCTCATCCCTCTCGGCCCCACCGCTCCTCTGCCTTTGTGGGCATGACATGCGGGCCAGCTGAACTACGGCGGCCATCAAGTTTCTATCATAGCCACACCCGGTTGGATGCGGGTTGCCTGCTCCGCTCCTGTGCTCCGTTCCGTACTCCCGCACCATCGAATTTTCATCTAGCGGTTGTGACATATTTCGTCCTGGGCATCACTCCCTAGCTAGAGTCACAGTTCAAGAATTCACCTGATTAATTAGTTAACGGGCTAGTTAATTGCTACTCGTAACATGGCCGAATCGAATAACACCTATTCATCGCGTTAACTTGCCAGGCCGATTAATTGTCCAGTTAGACTGATTAATCAACTGTCATGTCGATTAATCCAGCTGGCCCATTAGCAGATGGGCAAACAAAGCCCAAATTTTTGGCCCGTAACACCTTCCAGCCCCATCCCGCTCCTTAATAGCTAGGATTAAGAATTTTAGCTCCTCTCTATACTTTTCATATGTGCACAACAACAAATTTTGGTATACTACATAACTGGGAGCATGAGAGTATGATATAATACATAAAAAATTCTAGATATATGTTGGAAAGTTCCTATTCAATCTACCGATTAATGCTGGACCGATTAATCAAGTTGACAGCCCAATTCACCGATTAATCGCTACTCCTAAAGTGACCAATCAACTACCAGTTAACGATTTCTTGAACATTGGCTAGAGTATTTCTGTACTACAGGTAGTACCAGCTGGTGTGGCCATCTACGCCTCGTAACGCCCCGACGCCCAGCTGTGGCACCCTCACCATGGCCACGCCACCACCGCCCGGTTCATCTCGAATGAGTGAGTCGCGAACCATGCCACCACCATGGGAATGACATATGGGCCAACCGCATTTAAGGTCTAGATGTCATTGACTCATCGGCCGGTGCACTAAGCTGCTGAAGGTTGGTCCCGTGGGCCTCGAGAGGGAAATGTAACTCCTGCAGCAGGCCTTATGGTGCTACCGTAGTACAAACTCGTACCAAACCCGGAATTTGTTTCTTACTACTACCAATGTACCGGCCCGTGCATTGCAATGGATCCAAAGTTTATATATTTAGTGGAGTGCACTCTAAACACATTATCTATTTATTTTTCTCTGGCCTTTCCTAGCCATGCAACGAAGCCACATAAGCTTCATGGGTTCCCCCACATCATATTTAGTGGAATACTACATTTACTAGAAAAAAAGATAAATCACCCAAAACAAGATCTTCCCCTTTTTTGTTCTTACGATGCTGTGTCGTGCACGTACCTAGTAGTTGTTTAGTGGTAGTACTACTTGTAGTACAAACTTCGTACTAGTAGGAGTAGTAGTACGGAGTGCTCCTACTCTATCAACGAGCGCCATCTGACACCAAATTTGTTGGCTTCCGTGCTACAGCTAGATCTTCCCCTCCTCGTTTCTGTTTTCCAACGCGACGGGTGGGGTGCGGTTTGCCAATAGTCGGTTTGCTCAACTACGATCCCGCATGAAAGTCAAAATGCTAGGCAACACGCCTTCCCTAGCTATGTGTCGTGCCGGATGGGCCGTGGAGTACTCCCGATTGCCGGGCGTGTGGGGGTGCGACGCGAACATGGCAGGCCTTTTCCTTTTACTAGCAATGTGCCCATGCGTTGCGATGGATCTAATGTACTAGTAGAATAGTAGTACTTGTTCACAAACTTGAAAGAAAATACTCTTGTTTTGATATACATATATACCACTAAAAATATATTACTTTTCACTCAAAATATATTTCTCGGGCTGTTTTGGTGAGGTGAGGGAGGGATGTGGTTGTTTTCAAGATAATAAGTTTTTTTTGCAAATTGGAGCAGAGAAGTGGGCTATTGTTGCAAAAATTCCACAACTTACCTCACAGTCTTTAGATGCAGATCTAATGGTCAGAAATGACAGATGGCATACACACCACCATCACCAACTGAATATTTTAGAGTAGAAGTAGAGAAACATGTATAAATTGTAACATTTGGTTCTGCTCCTTGGCACGATCGATAGATAGAAATAACGATTGGAAACGCTAGGGCGGGGATTTTTCCGCCAGATAAGCTGGTAGTAGCTAGGTTGGCGCATCGTCGGTTTGGTCACATGCGGTCCGACATGTTCTAGTGTTTCTAGGAAGATGCCCGTGCGTTGCACGAAGTTGATGGAAAAGGTAAGCACAACTTATAAATTGAACGATGAAGTACTATTTACAGTGATGCATATACTGGAATGAGAATGCAATAGCATAATAAGAATTAATGCCACGATGTTGCGATCGCAGTGGTGGTTACAGGAGGCAAGAAGAAAGATGCATCCATCAACGTAGGACCTCCTCCTCCTCCTCAACTCAGTGCGCCGGGCCACCGACCGACGGCTAAGGAGTGGCGGCTTTTCTGGCGAGGTCAAGGTGCTTCTCAGCAAAGGCATCGAAGGCTTCCAGCCGGTTGAGGAAGGCCAACGTCGTAGCATCCTCACTGGCCTCATAGATACCTATGTATACGATTTGCTCGTACACGTGGATGTGTAGGTCGACGAATTCTTGCAGGTCAAGGCGCTTCGCGGCGAGCGCGACCTCCAGGTGGACATTCTTCGTGGCGTCGGCAGACAGTCGTAGGGCCACCAGTGCTTGAAAGAGGTTCCGGCCATGGTGGCCAATAAGGGTGGTAGGCAGTGAAGAGCCTGGGTGCATGGGATGGAGGAGTACGGCGAGGTCGTCCGCGAGCTTCTTGATGACGATGAACTTGTTGGTGGTGGCAATGATCATCTGGTCCAATGGAGAGTCATAGTTGGCATCGACTGCGGCCATCCACCAGCCGGTCGCCAACACCGTCTGGAGACGATCCTTGGTGCCATGCCGTAGGCCGGTGTCGTGGACAATCTGGCACAGCCGCTGGCCGCTCACGCGCATCCCCGCCTTGGGTCTGGAGTGAGCATTTTGCGCTTAGTGTAGGTGCTTAGGCAAATGCTTATGTGCGTACGATGTGGTATATGCATTGGAATGGAGGGGCGCCTTTATGTGAGTGCAAACTGCATTGCATTCACATCGTGCTGCCTCTTTTCCCGGTCATCCTCCCATTACTTCCCTCATGCATTCACGATGCTAATTGAAGGATGATGCATCATTGGCCGTTCAACATTTCGGGAACTGCTACCCTCTCCCTTGTCTGCATTAAAGCTGTATCGGGAACTGTGCTGCCCATTGTCAAATCGAATAGTACTGCGCTGCCCGCTGCATGCCCGGCTGAACATGCCTCCTCGCCTCTATCAAACGCCTCCGTTAAACCCACCTGCAAACAGAGAAACCTACTCCGGCCACATGTCCGTTCATGAGCGGGCCAGAATTAAATGCAACACCGTCCGAGCTCCTCCCGTCCGCCCTCAGTTTAAATGAGGCCAGACGCCAGCCAAGCTCCAACCATCCGCCCTCTATTTAAAGAGGCCAGACAAATAGCGGGCAAGAATCGCACCCCTCCGCCGTTGCCCCATCTCCTCATTCACCATTTTCTCCACTCTTCCGATGGCTTCCAAGGAGCCGTTCTCCAGCATACTACCCAGCTGGGTGGCTCTCTGAGCCCTCCAGATATGAGCAAGGCCGCTCGAGGCTTCACCAACCTCGCTTGGCCCGACGGAGCCAGTTGCCAGCCCAAGTCGGCGCGTGGTTCAGCAACTTGCCACTCCAGTTTAGCTCGATGAGGAGTGGCGAGTTGCTCCACGCCGGCATGGCGGCGAGCACGGCGACACGGGCGTTGTCGCTGCCGCATCGTTTCGCACCACCAGTATCTGCGGTGGCCACGCCTCCCGTTCCTGCGGTAGCACCATGGAGGCAGAGACAAAAGCCGGGTACGTGGAGAGCGATGAGTCGGTGGCCAGTTTCTCCGTGTCCACCGCCATCATCGAGGAGAAGTAGAACACGGGAGGCCGTCGCCACTTTGATCCCATGAAGGCCACCGCTGAGGTGACGATTGCGTATTCAGGTGGTTTCTTTGCTGCTTCGTCTCTTCTGAGGACCTTCATCGACCCCGCAAGTGTCTGCCGGACATGAGGAAGACAAAGGGATCCATGGGCGGCCATTTAGATTAGGTACTCCCCTTGTCCCAAAATATTTGTTCTCTAAATGGATAAATTGGATGTATCTATAACTAAAATAAGTGTAGATACATCCATTTCTAGGACAAGTCTTTCTGGACGGAGGGAGTATTAATTATAGCATGAGAGCCGGATTAACACCACTTAGTTCATGTAAATGTAATGAAATCCATCATGTTTATATGAAGATCCGCCTTTTTTATACGAAATCCTTCATGCTTATATGAAATCAATCCGTGTTTGCATGAATTTCCTCTGGTTGGTTAGAGTTGTGAAAATGTATGCCGCTGGCGTTTGATGTCGTCCTCTGCGGAAGGAAGCGGGAGGAAATTTTTCGGCTGCCGTTGGAGATGCTCTTATGCTGGAATTAATAGAGTCACATCCAATCCATTTGAGTTAATTGTGTGTATGATTCTCCCTCTATAAAAAGTTAATTGCATGTACAGTGTACACGTGACTTGCAGGGTGGCTAAAACTTCCCACAGAAAGTAAAAAAGAAACAAATACATCCTTAATCTTGTATTCTAAGTACTATGTGGGTTCCACTGTCAGTACAGTAGAGAAAGAAGTATATATTAATATAAAAATATATAATATAAAAATCTAATGTTAAAGACAGAATTCGAACTCAGGTCATCGCGTTGCGAGCATCCGGCGCTAACCAGTCCAGCACATTTTCATTGTGGACCATGCTGAAGATATATCTCCATGTCTACTCTTATACTTCCTCCATTCCTAAATATTTGTCTTTTTCAAATTTGAAATGGACTACCACATACAGATTTTAGAGTGTAGATTCACTAATTTTGCTCCGTATGTAGTCACTCTAAAAAGACAAATATTTAGAACGGAGGGAGTAGAAAACAGAATTGATGTTGATGGTGTGCGTGCCATCCTACAATATAGGCCGTCGGATTTATATCTAACGGATAGGAAGGAAACTATGGAAATTTTGCAAAAATATACCCACACCCCTCTCCACATTTGCAAATAAGGCCTTCCCACGTTCATCCTTTTCTCTCACAAGATAAACTACTCATACAAATGCATCTTAATGTTCCGTGCAACGCTTGGCCATCTAGCTAGTTTCTTTTAAAATAGTTATTGCGATAATTGGATTGAAGTGATATTATTTTATGTCTGCCCCGAATGATTTCAGATTCACTAGTAGTAACAAATAAAAGGTTGCCTTGTTAATTAACAGAAAACAGGGTGGAAACTATCAAACAAGGCCGGTAAAAACAAGGCACACTGGGTTCAGCATCATCGTCACTACAGTTGTGCACGCGCAAGAAGTCTACATATCGAGGGGGATACGGAGAGAAAGACGTATCGAGTGTGTTTGAGCGAGGTATGGAGACACAACTAGCACGCGCGCGTGTGTGTGTGTGTGTGAGAGAGAGAAACCATTTGGTAGATTAAGATCAAGATCGAGTTCTCACCCTTCTGCTGTCATTGTTGGGGGAGGGGGAGGGAGAGAAAGACGTATCAAGAGTGTGCGCGCGGCAGGCACAGAGGCACAACTAGCGAGTGTGTGTATGTGTGTGTGTTTGAGAGAGAAGCCAGTAGATAGATTACTATCAAGATCGAGGTGTCACCCTACTCCTTCGGTGTCGGGTAGTGTACATGTGTGTATGTGTGTGTGTGTGTTTGAGAGAGAAGCCAATAGATAGATTAGTATCAAGATTGAGGCGTCACCCTGCTCCTTCGGTGTCGAGAAATGTGTCTGTGTGGGTCTGGGGGGGGGGGGGGGGGGCAGTGCCACTTAGATATAAGGAGAAGGAGTTTGTGTGACACCTATCTATATTAAGGGATATGTAGATAGCATGTGTGCGAGGCATACTTAAAGCATCACGGAGATAAACAAATGATGTGCTATGCAAGTGTCGAAAAAAATGAAGAGAGAAACATTGTCTACGCGCGCGCGTGTGTGTGTGTGAGAGAGAGAGAAAGAGATAGAGAGAGAGAGAGAGAGAGAGCGAGCGAGAGAGAGCGAGAGAGCGAGCGAGAGAGAGAGAGCAAAATCTCAAAACAAAAGGTGCTTTGTTGGCATCCCATTGTATGTATTCATATGGTTCCGGAACTCGAGTTAACCTCTCGATTTAACCTTAGGCACATGTGTGAGAGACATAAGTATACTTTGAGACATTAGTGGCGGTGGGTGGGCGGAATTAAAGGGGTGGCCGTGTTCGATAGAGAGAGCATGTGTGTTTCTGTGTGAGAGACTTGTAGGATGGGGTAGAAAGACGAATCCTAACCTTGACAGAGGGAGATAAATACACGAAGTGCACGTGTGTGATTCCGATGCCCAAGGAGAAATGAGATATGTATGCGTGTGAGAGAGATTGCACAATTCATTCACGTATCACTATCTAGCGATCGTGGATGTGCATCGCCTTAACATAAATCAATATATACTTCGTATTGTGGCCAAAGATACAATATTGATTCAACGCTATAAAGATTGGACACTCACATATCACATTTTTTCTAAATAATCCTTTTCAATTGTGCATGCCAAAGTTACAATGATGTTTCTTCAAACTACCAATGTAGCTATCATGTACATGCACCATTGTTAGTCTTGCATTCAATTTCATTAGTATTGGATGATTTAAGGTTCTATTATGAAGTAATATATGTAATATTCATATATGAATTCAACATCCATTTCTTTTTGTGCGCCTCTATAATATCCATTTCTTTTGTGGGACTAAAATATCCATTTATTTTTGTGCGCCTCTACAATAACACGTCAATGCATTATGTTTAAAGTAAATAACCAATGGCACTACGTTATCTATCTACACAAGAAATACATAGGTTGAGCGTTTGATCTACACCCATACGATTGGCCGCACCTGTGTGAACGTCCAAGTTATCGGTGCATCATCCCGAGTTATTGTCTTTTTTTCTCGGGTGGACTTCACACCAGTTATTGACTGCTGACGCGTGCCCCGCGTACACAGTCTCGCATGACCTTCCTGCTAGCACCGTCCAAAATTAGTTGAAACTAGATACGAACGATCCCGCGGGTGGCAAAATCTCCCGCCTCCTAAAATTTCCCCCACCTAGTCTTTAGCATGAGAAATTCCCCTTTTGTCCTTGGTGCACGGAGAACAATAGTTACAAATACCACCCTCATTCACATAATAGGTCCAAGCTGCTTTGCTATCTTCCGGTCCCCTCACCAGACGGCACCCCCATTTCCTCTCCCCCTCCCGCAAAAACGACTAACTCCACAGCAGCAGTGCATCTTACATCACGCCATCCGTACTTCACCGGCCTTTCTACCCCTCCCCTCTCGAAACCCTAGACTGCTCATTCACCGGCATACTAGAGCCCATTCACTTCCAGCGGCATCCACCTCGCCGAATCTGCTTCTGCGGCTGCATCTACCCCTCCCACCTCCCCTAGAAACAAGTAGAGTGGTCATCCACCACTGTACCACAGCCCATTCAGTGTCAGCCTTGTCCATGGTGCCGGATCTGCTTCGCCGGTACTCTTGTCAACCGCAGCGCATCTGCAGCGGCTCCTTTGTACCCCCCACCGGAGACGCTTCGTCCACACCCCCCGGAACCGCCCCACCGACGCCCCCGTCGACAGCCTCTAATCCTCTTTGTCGACACCTTCCTTAACCCTACCGAAGCCGCTTCGCCGACACCATCGTCAGCCCTACCGGAGTAGCTTAACCTGTACCATTCTCAACCCTACCAGGGCCGCTTTGCCAACTCACAAGTCCACGGCCTCAGATCTGCTTCGTCGCACCCTCGTCCAACCTACTAGAGCAACTTCCGACGCCTTGTACACGGCTGCAGATCCGCATCGTCGACACCATCCTTAACCCAACAACCAGAGCAGCCTCACCGACGCCCACGTCCACGGCCACAGATCCACTTCGCCCACACCGTAGTCCAACCTACCGGAGCCGCTCCACAAACGCCCAACTCGACGGTTCTAGATCTCCTTACCGGAGCCCGACAGCCAGCACAACTTCATCACCCTTGACGTTTCTAACCTGATTCCCACCGTCTGGCAAGATGCCAAGCACCCGCCACGGCCTAGGTACTTGTCACCTTTAGACCCGTCCAGCATCACCTGCCTGATGTAATTCAAATATACTAACAGGTCGCTGTTACCTGTTATGCAGCTAGCAAAAACTACAAGGACGATGTTTCTTCTGGATCTAATAGCTTGGACAACCAAGATCCTGGACTAAGGTATTGCTATGATCTTGTAAGTGCGTCTCTCTCTCTCTTGTATTGTTTTGTGCCTGCCAGCATGCTTTGCTAGAATTTTCGACCATTAATCCCATTGTGCAGACAATATTTCTACTACTGGTTGCTAAATTAGATATGTAGATGTCATACATGATACTACTTCGCACTTCCGTTCCTAAATATAAGTCTTTCTAGAGATTCCACTATAGGCTACATACAGAGCAAAATGAGTGAATCTACACTCGAAAATGCATCTATATATATCTGTATGTGGTCCATACTGGAATCTCTACAAAGACATATATTTAGGAACAGAGGTAATACATTGCTCAAAATCATAGGTGGCATGTAGGAATTCCAGTGCACTACATTAGGCTCCCTTAGAGTGCCTGCTAGTCCAGCACACAAAGTCATGGCTAGTTTATGCTACGCACACAATCGTTAAGTGGTGGTTTAAATATGCGCAAGGGATATGCAATGTATTATCATGTAAAGATGTCTAGAATTAGCCGTGTCAACTTGCGGATGGGGTTACACAATGAAAAAGTACAAGATGTATGTAGCAATTTCATGGAACATCACAAAAAAGGAGAGGCAGCGGTGAGCCTATCAGTATGCTACGGTAGGTCGCTCCTCCATTGCAATCATCGTGACATGTGATTTGTATGTCAGTTCTATTGGCCAAGTTTCTTAGGGACAGTTTTTACGAGTTATCCTAAGAAAATAAGCACCTGTGAATATAAGCTCCAGGTAATAAGCCAACCAGTTCTTTTCATTGCCTTCCTTTTCAGCTTATCTTTGGTATGATCAGTGAAAAGTCTGGATTGCATTATATTTTGTCATTTTGCTACCCATATGAAAATTATTTTGACTTGCAAACATCACAAATTGAACCTAGTACAGTAATTAATATGATAGGAAAACAGACCATCACTATTTGTTCAAAATGCAAATACAAAGATACCATCTACTTGGCACAATCTACTTTGGTCAATGTATTCCATAGAGATCCCATTTCCTAATTTAAACGAAGCACGCATGACCCACATTTAAATGAAGAACAATTATTTATTGAAATTCGGTGGTCCAAGTGGCTGGTAATTATCATATAGTAGCACCACCTGAAAGCATCATATAGCAGCAGCAACTCATCATATAGCAGCAGTAGTGTGCAGTTCATCATATACTAGCAGCAGCTCATAGCAATTCATCATATAGCAGTAGCAGGAGCAGCTCATAGCAATTCATCATATAACAGTAGCAGGAGCAGCTCATGGCAATTCATCATATAGCAGCAGCAGGAGCAGCTTATAGCAACTCATCATATAGCAGCAGCAGCTCATAGCAATTCATCATATAGCAGTAGCAGCTCATAGCAATTCATCATGTAGCAGCAGCGGGAGCAGCTCATAGCAATGCACCATATAGCACCAGCAGAAGCAGCTCATAGCAATTCATCGTATAGTGGATCAGAATGAAAATTTGGCAAAAAATCAGAGGAGATCCTCACCTTGTTGGATGAGCTCATCCTTTAACAGCACCTCAAGGCCATGGTCTGGGAGGAGCGGAGGGGGGATAAGGTGCCTTCTGCCGCAGTGTGGCATCGGCCGTAGTTGTGCGGCGCCCGCCGGAGTAGTGCGTTGGACGGACCATAGTGGAGCAGCTGCTGGAGACCATGAGAATGAGGGGCGGCACCAGAGGGAGGAGCAGCCAGCGATATTTGGTCCTACCCTCATGTAGCCTAGCTGCACAGAGCATCGTCGAGGACCAGGCCAGATGGGACAAGCGGCAACGGCTCGCTGGAGGAACCCTAGCGCTGCAGGCAGGGGATCGAGGTAGAGGGAAAGGGGAGAGGAGATGCAAGCGGGCAGGGCAATGAACGCCCTCGTGTTTGTTTTTTTACTTGAGGGTCAGGTGTGACGCGGGTGTGAGCAGTTGCATTTTGAGTGTAATATAGGTAGACAACAGAGTCATTTCACGATTCCCCTTCCCTTCAATTTTTAGTGAGCTTCTACCCGAAACACCCCCCTCCAAAGAGAAATATGTTAAGCCCAAGAAGCCCATCACTCAAAAATGACTTCTTTACATCTTTTATGGCTTATTTTGACAATAAGCTCTAAAAAGGTGGAATAGAACTGGCCCTTAACCTGCAATTCAATTGTGCGTGCAATGATGAATCACTCCTGCCTGCTATAGTGTACATTTAGGCATCATCATACATGGGATAACCTAATACATGTGCATTCCATTGTAGAATCTGGAATATGCAATGTTTATGTTAGTTCATACGTTTCACATGATGTTTAAATGCCCTTAAATCTGGTCAGTCAAGTGATGGTCTTTAAGCCTTCTTCTTTGCTTCTTTTCTTGATATGTAAGATTTGCTCACACATCTGTTCAATTGCTTTTTTGTGTCAACCAGCCATACTACGATTGTTTGCTTTGATTACTTGTTGTTCTTGATCTAACACTCTAACAGAGCTTGTCAACGATTTAAACACTAAGGGCTACTGTAGTGGGGGCTTGTCTAACTCATAGGTGACATAAATGTTTGGCTGTACACTAAAGTAGGTTCTCCAAGAGTACCTGGAGATCTAGTTCGAACGTATGCCTAGTTTTTACATAGTGCATCATTTCATTGTGTGCAAGTGCAAGAGATGTGGCATGTTTCATTATGTGGTGTTGTTTTTTTTATAATCTCATCCTATTGTGTTGTTCACAGTCTGGAAAGTATGCATATTTATCTTCCAAGGAGACAAGTAACTAGTTTGTGTCACCTTGCAGAACGGGTGCAATGAAGATAAGATTGAGGATTTCCAAGTACAGGATGTTAGGAAGGAGCCTTGCAAGAGAAGGAGGAGGAGCGTCGAGCCTGTTCAACCAGTTAAGGTAAGTCACTGTATCCAACTCAATAGTTCAATTGCTTGTTTGTTTCAGGCATAGTTAATTTGCTCTTTTCAATTGCTTTATTTGTCCTCGGTTAATGAGATTCCCAAACAATGATGCCTCATGTTGGGTACTTGTATAACTATTAGTCGACATAATTGAAGGCCTTACCATTTAATTACTCTGGCGAAGTGTGCCTGAAGCTTTGAAGTCTATTAACCAACTATTACTGCATGAGGCTCACAATCCAGTTTATACTAGGCTAATGAGTGCATAGTTTTGCTTGTTGTAGTAGGTTTGTATGAATCCCTCTACTGTTCATTATGCTCCCTAAGACGTTAATTGAGCTACAGAATGGCCAACTGCTTGCTTACTTATACACAACATGTTGTCTAAATTTGTAACTTGTCTGTGTTTTGGATTTGGCCCCAACATCATGCTCCTCTAGTGAGCTAAGAGAGATTTATGTATACGGGCTGCACAAACTACCATTTTTGTAATTTTTAAAATATCACCTGCTTATGCTTCATGGCATGTACCATTATTGTTAGTCCTGTTTTGCCATGTACAAAATAGTTTGTCTTGCTCGCTTCACTGTTGTAAATATATTTTTGCCCTAGTCATGTGTACTTACAGAAACATTTCAGGATGAAGTGACATCAACACAAAGATCTGCGAGCAGTGCGGAATGGCCGTTACCAAATGATTATGGATTGGAATTGGAATGTGCTGATGTTCTCGAGCATCAACTAGAGGTGGCAAGACAATGTGTACATGATTCTCAACGTACAATGAGCAAGTTGAGACTGGACTTGCAGGTATTAGATGCAGGAGTCAAAAAATGAAACGAGACACTGAGGTAACCATGAAGGAATTGGAGATTTTGCAGACTGAAATTTGTGCTATCTGAATCCAGCTAATCCTATTTTCTGAAGAGATTATAGTTCAAATGGTAAGTTCTGTTGATGTGTGCCCATGATGTATGAGCTTTATTTGTCCAATGTATGTAATTTTCTATTTGTGTATGCTTTATTATCACTGTTGCCGAACTATAATTCCCAGTGGGTATATTCGCATGTAATTTCATTATTGTATAGTGTAGGGTTATTCTACGTTTCTATGCCTTAGTCTTTTTATTGTATAGTGTATGTTTTTAGAGGTGATAGGATAGAGTAGCATAATTCTTGAATATGCTATATCGTTGAAACGGGGGCCAACACGCCCAAACATTTCCTGGACGCCATACAAATGAACAAACATGTGTAGTCAAAGCGGGCCTTAATTGGGCTGGTCAAAATAATATTTAGTGGTTCCCAAATGATGTGGCCCACCATAACAACGGCTCTTAGCAGGCCGTTAATGGGCCAAAAGCTCGATAGGGCCGTATAAATGGAAATGGCCTGCGGGCCTCTAGGAGGCCGAAATAAATGTCAATTTTGTCTCGGTCCTTGTACTTTACGGGCGAGTAAGAGGATGAAAGTGTTATGGGCCAGAGGAGGCCCAATTTGCAAACTAGGCTTTTAACAGGCCGAAAGTTGCATCGGGTTTAAATTTTTCCCGGCGGAACGTGGGCCCCAAAAGTCAAAGGCCCAACTGTTGTGCATGCCGTTAACAGGCCGGAAGACAAAATGGGCTAGGAATTAGCCCGTTTACTGAATGGGCCGAGGACGGGCCTAAAGTCACAACGGGCTAGAATTGGCCCAACTGCAGAATGGGCCGAGAAAAGGCCGAAAGACGTTCCTGGTCGAGTAACGGACAAGTAATGGTAAATAAAGTGCAGCAAGGTAGCCTAATCCTTTTTGTAGCAAAGGACAAGCTGGAACAGTCTCCTATAATAAGCAAAGTGTTCTTGAGGGCACATGGGAATTTCATCTTGTCACTTTCATCATGTTGGTTTGATTCGCGTTCACTACTTTGATAATTTGATATGTGGGTGGACCGGTGCTTGGGTGTTGTTCTTACTTAAACAAGCCTCCCACTTATGATTAACCCCCTCGCAAGCATTCGCAACTACGAAAGAAGTATTAAGATAAAATCTAACCATAGCATTAAACATATGGATCCAAATCAGCCCCTTACGAAATAGCACATAAACTAGGGTTTAAGCTTCTGTCACTGTAGCAACCCATCATCTAATTACTACTCCACAATGCATTCCCTTAGGCCCAAAGACGGTGAAGTGTCATGTAGTCAACGTCCACATAACACCACTAAGGGAATCACAAAATACATATCATCAAAATATCGAACACATATCGAATTCACATGATTACTTGCAACATGACTTCTCTTGTGGCCTCAGGAACAAAGTTAACTACTCACAAATAAAATGCATGGTCAAGATCAGAGGGATATTAAATAGCATAATGGATCTCAACATATAATCTTCCATCAAATAAACCATATAGCATCAACTACAAGATGTAGTCAACACTACTAGTCACCCATAGGTACCAATCTGAAGTTCCAGTACAAAGATTCAACACAAGAGATGAACTAGGGTTTGAGATGAGATGGTGCTGTTGAATATGTTGATGAGGATTTTCCTCCCAAAGATAAGAGGGTTGTTAGTGATGACGATGGCTTCGATTTCCCCCTCCAGGAGGGAAGTTCCCCCAGCGGATCGCTCTGCCGGAGGGCAAAAGTGCTCCTGCCCAAGTTCCTCCTCGAGACAGCGACGCTCCATCCTGAAAGTCCTCTCTTTATTTTTTCAAGGTTAAAGACCTTATGTACTAGAAGATGGGCACCGCATGTGGGCAAGGCTGCCCACCACCCACCAGGGCACGCCTGGGGGGAGGGGGGCTGGCACACCCTGGTGTCTTGTGGGCACCTGACAGCCCCCCTCTGGTATTTCTTTTCTCCAATATTTATTATATATTCCAAAATAATTCTCTATAAAATTTCAGCTCATTTGGAGATGTGCAGAATAAGTATCTCTGAGATAGCTTTTTCAGGTCCAGAATTCTAGCTACTGGCGTTCTCCCTCTTTGTGTAAACCTTGCATATTATGAGAGGAAAGGCATTAGAATTACTCCATAAAGAGTTATTATGCATAAAAACATTATAAATAGTAGTAGGAAAACATGATGCAAAATGGACGTATCAACTCCCCCAAGCTTAGACCTGGCTTGTCCTCAAGCGAAAGCCGATATCGAAAATCATGTACACATGTTTAGAGAGAGAGAGCTTAAAAACAAAATACAGACATAGTAGCATCATGCAAATTATTATAGCAGCAACACATTTTATCATAAAGCTTTATCATATAACTTCTCATGAACAAGTAACAATTCATCACAACATCAAAGTAAAAAAACATTAACTTTATTAAAAACCAACAAACTATGTTCTCAGTCAACTTTGCAACTACAATTGATCATATTTTCAGGAAGGGTCTCGTATTGAAGCCTTTTGGCAAGTCCACATACTCAACCATCATTTAATCTTCCATGATTGCTAACACTCACAACATATATATGAGCAAAAGGTTTCAACCGGACACATAGAAAGATAGGGGCTTATAGTTTCGCCTCCCAACTTATTCACCTCAAGGGTGATGTCAACAATAATAGCTCATGCTCACTCATATCCAACTGGGTATATGTGCCTAGATCTTTCCCCACCACATGATGCTTGCCAAAGAGAAAACTAAAAAGAATAGAGAATAATACTTTGACTCTTGCATAAAAAGTAAATACATGAAAGTAAAATATGGGCCCTTCATAAAGGGAAGGAGAGGTTGTCATGCGCTTTTTGGTTTTGTATGTACAATCTCTTAATGCAAAAGAATGTCACATTATATTGCCCCTTATGATAGCAACCTTTATTATGCAGTGTGTCGCTTTTATTACTTTGCCATTACAAGTTCGTACAACGCTTATTTTCCCTTACACTAAAAGATAAAAGACATTTAGAAGCATTTTTTGTTGCCTTTTTGCACCAATGACAACTTACTTGAAGGATCTTACTCAATCCATAGGTAGCTATGGTGGACTCTCAAAATATGAATTTCGGTTTAAGGGTTTTGGATGCATAAGTAGTATCTTTACTTAGTGCGGATTATTGGCCAACAAAGATATTGAGCAAGCACCACATGTTGAAGGATCTATGACAATATAACTTCTATGTGAATATGAACAAACATAAATCATTACGTTGTCTTCCTTGTCCAACGTCAACAGTTTGGCATAAGATATTTAGTGCGGGCTCACAATCATAAAAGATGTCCAAGATAGTGTATTTGAATGTGAATCTTATCTTCCCTTATTAATTCCTTCATGAAGTGCATTATTGACCAATGCTATGTTTGCCAATTTCAACAAATTTTAGCACTTATACTTTTCCTTATGTGATGTCATTACTTACCATAAGATTAGCATACGATCTGTTTCATTATTTTCTTTTATTTTGATTGAAACATAAAAGTAAATAAGTAAAAACTCAAACTAAAATTTATTATATAGCTCTCACTTGATTACATAGATAGATAGATCATGAAACTAGCACTGAAAATAGATCATACTAAACTTTTGTTCAACTAAATCATGAAATAGCTAAGGATCGAACTAATATAGGTAAAGGTAATAAAAGTGATGGTGATACGATACCGGGGCATCTCCCCCAAGCTTGGCACAGGCCAAGGGGAGTGATCATACCTGTGTACTCAAGTCTCCTTCTTTGGTGATGATGATGATGGTGGTGGTGATGAGGTGGTCTTTTTCTCCAACTTGCGTCGGAGGCTAAAATTTTCCTCCCTTAGATCATCATTCTCCAGCTCAAGCTTTAATACCCTCTTACATAATGCCGCCTTGCTCCCATGCAGAAAACGGGATGGGATAAATTGAACCTTAGGTTTGTTTCTTTTGTCAAGAAGGCTTGACTTCCTGAATTCCACGTGCATATCTGCAGGTTGAGGTAGTGGATCTTCATCTTCCTCGGAGCTATTATCCCTTGCTTCCTTCATGTCAGAGTCTTCCTCCTCATCCGTGGTCCATCAGTAAGGATCCTCCTCCCCATAGACCTTGGGATTTGTGATATAATCAGTGACATAACTCTCTCCCCCCGAATCTTGAGACGTCATATTTTCAGATCTTCCAGGAAAACAGCACAAAACAAGAACAGAGGATTTCTCCGCGATGCAGTGGTCAAATTGTCCGCGGGTATTGTCGGTGTCAAAACCGGTGGATCTCGGGTAGGGGGTCCCGAACTATGCGTCTAAGGCGGATGGTAACAGGAGGCAGGGGACACGATGTTTTACCCAGGTTCGGGCCCTCTTGATGGAGGTAAAACCCTACGTCCTGCTTGATTTATTCTTGATGATATGAGTATTACAAGAGTTGATCTACCATGATATCGGAGAGTCTAAACCCTAAAAGCTAGCCTATGGTATGATTGTATGTTGTCCTACGGACTAAAACCCTCCGGTTTATATAGACACCGGAGGGGGTTAGGGTTACACAAGGTCGGTTACAAAGGAGGAGATATCTATATCTGTACTGCCTAGCTTGCCTTCCATGCCAAGTAGAGTCCCATCCGGACATGAGACGAAGTCTTCAATCTTGTATCTTCATAGACCAACAGTCCGGCCACAGGATATAGTCCGGCTGTTCGGAGATCCCCTAATCTAGGACTCCCTCAGTAGCCCCTGAACTAGGCTTCAATGACGATGAGTCCGGCGCGCAGTGTTGCCTTCGGCATTGCAAGGCGGATTCCTCCTCCGAATATACCACGGAAGAATTTGAATACAAGGATAGTGTCCGACCCTGCAAAATAAGTTCCACATACCACTGTAGAGAGAATAATATTTCCACAAATCTTCTGTTGACACGTTTTGGCAACATGACGTCATGCCATGGCCCGACGTTCATTCGAACCGTTTTTCTTTAACCTGCCCCGCACATAACGCGAGGCAGTCTCTTGACATGTCTTGTCAAAGTAGAGATTGTGTCCCCCTTATTACGGGATTCTCATCAATACGGGCATGGGTAACCCAACCGTGCCATCAATTACGGCAGGGATAAGCGAGTGTCTGTGTCAAAACCGGCGGACCTCAGGTAGGGGGTCCCGAACTGTGCGCCTAAGACGGATGGTAACAGGAGGCAGGGGACACGATGTTTTACCCAGGTTCGGGCCCTCTTGATGGAGGTAAAACCCTACATCCTGCTTGATTAATATTGATGATATGGGTAGTACAAGAGTAGATCTACCACGAGATCAGAGAGGCTAAACCCTAGAAGCTAGCCTACAGTATGACTGTATGATGTATATGATCTATCGACTAGCCTGGCCTCAGTTTATATAATGCACCAGAGGCCTAGGATAACAAGAATCCTAGCCGAATACGCCGGTAGGGAGGAGTCCTTGTCTTGATCGCGAAGTCTTGTGGAATCTTCCTTGTATGCGGCATCTGTCTGAACTGGCCCGTGAGTATACGACCATGGGGGTCCTCGGCCCAATCTAACAGACCGGGAGATGACGTGGTGAGTACCCCCTAGTCCAGGACACCGTCAGTAGCCCCCTGAACCGGTCTTCAAGTTAGGGACGCTCCTCGATTTTTCCAAACTGTTCTTCATCTTCGGTCGTCGGTCTTGAAAACTGGTTCAACAAATCTTCTCATCTTCAATCTTGAGGATCGCCGAAATGCATTCGGCGAGTTTACACGTCGGGTATCCAACGAGCCCCTTTAAGTTTCCGGCCTTTATCAATGCCACACCTCGGGTTTGAAGTTGTTCCCGAGAGGCAGTGTCCTCTTGCGTTCGAGCTCTAACGCCGGACTGCATTCGAGGTATCTTTTGCAGCCGTGCACCAAGGCCGGACCGCTTCCGAGCTCTAACGCCGGAATGTATCCGAGCTCCAACGCCAGACTATGTATCCAAGCTCCAACGCCGGACTATATCCGAGCTCCAATGCCGGACTGTATCCGAGGTGTCATAAATCATTTTGGTTCAAAGAAGTTTGAAGGAGTTTAGCCGAGCTTAATGCCGGAAATGCCCTCTATGGAGCCAGCCACTAGCGCCCGAGCTTTATGCCGGACTGCTTCCGAGGTGGTGCACCACCCCGAATGTGGGCCGATTTTTGTGAATATTTTTTATTGGTGCAATTTATTCTCTGCCGAGATATATAGCCAGTAGCCCTCAAGGTGTGTATCAGTCTAAAACCCGAGATACACATGAAGGATGACATAAGACCACTGATCCCAGTAGCCGCTGAGACTTAGGTTGATTTGCAAAATCGGTCTGAGGATCAAGTCCTAGCTCGGCAGAATACTTTGGAACACCAAAAGCAGCATGGTCAGTCCTCGAGACTCAGGTTGGGTGCGGCCGACCAACCTGAGGATCAAAATCTCCTCGGAAACTATATTACACTTAAATTTTCTGCACTGGATTGCCAATGCAGTAGCCCCCGAGACACTGGTCGGGTGGCAACACCAGATCCGGGGATCGATGTGCCCTTGTAATATTTGTAAACAATAAGCCTGAAGCCCAGTAGCCCCCGAGCCTTAATGCGGGCACGGGTGGCCGAATTAATGATCGATATCCATAGTAAAATCACAAATTATGTGTAATGACTCTATGTATCCAAGTACTTTACCTCATTAATGCTCGGATCCGCATTGTACAAAACTTTGTTGACCGACCACCGGCTTCCACCTCCTTGGCTAGTAGCCGAGGAGTGTTTGTCCTACTTTATAAAGCCTTTATGAGGGCAAAGATTTACGACAAACAAGGCAATCTGGCCACACAGTTTTATAAACAAAGGTACGCAGAGAGATATGTTATATTACTATTTAACAGAAGAAATGTCTTCGAAAGAAAATAGTCCCGCTATCGGTTCCTTTCTTTGGGTTGTCATGCTAAGCATGATCATGAAACCTCAGCTCGAATGTAAGAGAAAAATATCGAGGATTTAGTTTGGGAGGCCAGTTAATAGCCCCCGGTAGTATTCGGCGACAGTCGAGGTCAAGCCGTAAACACTTCGGCCATTGTTATCAATGGCCCATCATTTAACATAGTCATTGGATCGCTGACCATTTTACGCTTATTGTGACAGCCAGTTTTCAGCTTTCTCCACTGAGGTGCTTAACCATGTAAGCTAGAAGCACAATCACAGCGGTTCTCCCTTTGCATGCCTAGCCGAACAAAGCGGAACGTAGGAAGCAAGTGCAGGAGCCGGGCAACCCAACTATTGACCGAAGACACAATTCGAAACCGATGCATATATAGCAATATCCGAGAATGTTTTTACCGAATCTCTAAAGGTGTCCGGCGTTGCACTGTGAGACTTGTGCTGAAAACACACAAATAGTTTGAAAGTGCCATAAGCTTGGAAAACCAAAAACCGTCAGTAAAAACTTGACGTCCAAACAAGATCAAGTGTTCGGTGCCAATCTGAAAATTGGTCTTAGAAAAAAAGGAGTGCTTCTCTCGTGCTTTAACATGACACATCCTATCTCAAGACTTCAAGCGGGTCAGCCTATGGCTTCAACCTCCTATCCCGAAGGCGGAGTACTTCTCATTAGGCCAGTTTAGCAAACTAAACTCTAGCGGCTTTGAGAGAGAAATTAGGCTCCCCAGATAGTGACCACACACTCGTGTCGAAAAAAGGAGTGATGAATAATAATAGTAAAAAAACTTTGCAACAACTAAGAAGAAGAACACTTATCATAAAACGGCTCATACAAATTTAAGAGCCCCTAAGTGACTTGGGTAAAAGAATGATTGCATGTACCGAAGTACTTATATCATATCTATGTTCAACCGAACTTTAAACGCGTCTTAACCGACCATCAGCTTCTCCCTCTTCGGTCAAGGACCGAAAAGTGTTATGTACTCCATCTGTCGAGAATATTGATGGTGTTTCCAATAACCAGGCAATCAGGCCATAAGGCTGTAACAGACAAAGCGCGCTCAGGGACTTATGCTATATTACTGCGAAGTGTAAGAAGCATCTTCGAAGAAAATAGTACCCCCATCTATACCTTTCTTCGGTGCTCATTGTTGTTATGAGACTTGTGCAATAGATTTTTTGTACTCATGAGTTCCGTTGTGTGCCGACCATCATTGAAAACTATAAGAGCGCTAGCTTTCGGCTTCACCCAGTCTGAGGTCCGGCTCGGATGACCCGATCGTGACAATCGCGGAGGTGGTCCCTTTACTCCCTAGCCAAACAATCAGGAACATAGGGGTAAACACAGGAGCGAGGCAACCCAGCTTGCAAATCACTTAAGTCAATATGGTGCATATTGTGGCGTAATACACGAAGAAGGAACGAAGCCGTACAAGTATCATCATATGCAAGAGGAAAAGATTCATGAAGGAAGCCCCCAAATGAATTGGGTATTTGAATTTATGCGTCACAAACAAAGTTTGGACAAGGCTTTTTTTACAAGCAGCTTTTTTTCCAAAAAAGTATAATGCTTGGTCGAACCGAACACATGTTAGAAATTAAAGCTTTGAGCATGAAAGCGACTTAGCTGGTTAATGTGTTCGGTATTGATGACGCGGTCTGAGCTTGATGCGGGACAAGTTTCCATCCCCCAAGCCGGTCCCGAGGTGGCGGAGCGGAGAGCTCAACACGCCGAAGTGGTGACATAGCACGGTCAATGCAGACCGACAGCGTGACGCCGAAGTCCCCGGATCATTTTCCTATGCACAAAAAATAGTGCAAACCGGAGATAATAGTAATAATGATAATTAAAAAAATCGTTGCATAATAAATAATTTATGCAAAGTGAGTAATAAAATAAATATAGTCTGGCGCCGAAGTCAATGTCGATGCAGGGCGTCAGCGTGATGCGGTAAAGGCATGGCAAAGCCTGAATTCACAGGTCGGTCCGAGCTCCACCATGTACGAAAACTGACCGAACCACCATGCGACTGTCGTTAATGCCGCCACCATTTGATAGACCTGTGTACATATGATGGACAAACCAGAGTAATAATTCATTGGGAAAAATGAACCCAAATAAGCAAAAAATATTTGGATTAATAGCACCTGGTTTATTTGTTGTAGCAATCCGAAGGAAGGTGATTCCCAAAATTGGGACCCGATCCGCACACCCATTGCCTGATGGGCGATAAAATGACGGCATGGCAATGCTGGCAAAGGTTGGCTCGCCGAGGCAAAGCCCTCCGTCCAGCTAACGTGACGGAGCAGGTCGGCTAGTGACGCCGTAGTGTCCGGAGTAGGTTGATGAAGAGATGGCAAAGCCCCCGGTCCAGCCGAGATGTCGAAGCCTCGATGTCAGCCGATGAGTCGAAGTAGGTCGGCGTGATGGACACCAGCTTGAAGAAGCAATAGTGCGGCCCTGCCGATGCAGGTCGTGACGTGGTCGATGCCGGCTTGATGAAGCGACCGTGCGGCGATGCCGGTATGCCCGCTCCGTGTAATCCGTGGGGCGGCGATGATGGTGATGATTTATCCTTCGCGATGCCGGACTCTTGTTCGGCTTGCCGAGATGATGATCCAAAGAGGTTGAGCTTGGCTCAACAAAGTGATGACGTGTCTAGCGTAGGTCGGCAGACGTGGAGCAATATTGCCAGACTGGTTTGACACCAGCATGATGTTGAAGATCATGTACAAAAGATCTTAAAGTTAGTGGGATGTGTTCGGGAACAAAACACAATACCCCATACAAAACTTCCTTCAAAAGGGATGTCCGAAATCCCGTTCATAAAAAACGAACTCGGGTCGGATTCATTTTCGCGCAGAAAACAGATCCGAAAAGTGATGCACTAATCGGAAGGTTCCGGGAGTTGGACGGTCGGATCGAGCTGAAATTTTGAGAGGTGGTAGATATAGGAATTCCGCAGCCGATCAACGGTTGGATCTTCCAAAGGACGTCCGAGCTAGAAGCTGGAAACCACGCCCTAAACTCATCCAGATTCCCGTCCAGATTTGGCAGGGCTCCGGTATATCGTGATTCGCCAGAGATTCCTCCATCGGAACTCGACGAAACTTTCCAGGGTTGTTGTAGACTCAATTCCGCACAATTCCATCAAAGCGATCGTTAAAAAGACACTTGAGGAGGCGGTGGCGGCGGACACAAGTTTGCTGTCCAGAAAAACAGCACGGTCGCCCGAGGGCAATGTTGACGTTGAGCCCCCGGGCTCCCTGGATGATTACTCCATGATCTTGATAGAGATCGGAGTAGATGCTTATAAAGGCTCTTATCCGAACATGACGATCGGTGGTAGGGCGCAGTCCTTGGTCAAACCAAGGTGACCAGTCGAGCTGGTGACGAAGATGCCGAAGTCGCAGTTGATCTGCAGGCGAGCCATCAACCTTTTGCCGAACACACAGTGGAACTCTCAATGAAAGCACCATTATCGATGTCAAAACCAGCGGATCTCGGGTAGGGGGTCCCGAACTATGCGTCTAATACGGATGGTAACAGGAGGCAGGGGACACGATGTTTTAACAAGGTTCGGGCCCTCTTGACGGAGGTAAAAACCCTACGTCCTGCTTGATTAATATTGATGATATGGGTAGTACAAGAGTAGATCTACCACGAGATCAGAGAGGCTAAACCCTAGAAGCTAGCCTACGGTATGATTGTATGATGTATATGATCTATCGACTAGCCTGGCCTCGGTTTATATAATGCACTAGAGGCCTAGGATAACAAGAGTCCTAGCTGAATACGCCAGTGGGGAGGAGTCCTTGTCTTGATCGCCAAGTCTTGTGGAATCTTCCTTGTATGCGGCAGCTGTCCAAACTGGCCCATGAGTATACGGCCATGGGGGTCCTCGGCCCAATGTAACAGATCGGAAGATGACGTGGTGAGTACCCCCTAGTCCAGGACACCGTCAGCGAGTTTTACCAGGCTAGTGGGGGCACATAGTTTCGGCCGCCCTTATAAAGGGATAAGGTTTAACCTTCTTCTACCCACGCCTTCTTTCTCCTTGCTCATCCATTCTTACGCACTCGAGCTCCAACGCCCAAGTCCACATCCTTCTCCTCAACCTTCTCCAAACATGTCCGGAGCTGGAGGCAAGTGGATGGCTTCCTCTGTCACAGAGGGACACATCAAAAAGCTACGCGGAGCCGGATACTTAGCCGCGAATATCACGCATCGGCTGCCCGCTGCGGGGCAGATCGTCCCTACCCCGGAACCTCACGAGAGGGTAGTCTTCCTCCACCACATCATCGGCGGACTTGGGTTTCCCCTCCATCCATTGGTCTGCGGTCTTATGTTCTACTACGGGCTGGACTTTCATGATCTGGCCCCGAACTTCATCCTCAACATTTCGGCGTTCATCGTTGTGTGTGAGGCTTTCCTCCGCATCCGGCCCCACTTCGGCCTGTGGCTGAAGACCTTCAATATCAAGCCGAAGGTGGTGGGAGGCCAACAAGCGGAATGCGGCAGAGCCATGGTGGGCAAGATGCCGAATGTTATATGGCTTGAAGGCTCCTTCGTGGAGACCATAAAGGGGAGGCAATAGGCGTGGTTCTACATCACCGAGCCGCGCGACACCAAATGGGTGGTGGCCCCCGAGTTTCGTTCCGGAATCCCCACGCGGCTCACCTCCTGGAAAGAGAAGGGTCTGTCCTAGGGTTCATCGGTGGAGCTGGACGGACTCCAAAAATGTATCTAGAATATGGCAACCAAGAAGCTCAAACTGGTCAACATAGTCCAGGTCATGCTCTTCCGCCGGATCCTCCCATGCCAACAGCGGGATTTCAATTTATGGGAGTTCGACCCGGCCCGGCACCAGACTCTAAGCGAGATCTTTGACACAACGCACAAAGACATCTGGAGGGTGATTTTCAAGGGCATCGAGGTCCCTCCCTCTCTCACCGAGGACCACGGGCTAAGCGCGAAGCGCCCTGCGAATCCGGTAAGTTTTGTGCATCTGGTAGGATTTTAACTTCCCATAGCTTAACCATGTGCGGGGTCTGAGCTCCCATGCCTTTGACAGGACTGGGTGGGGGCATCGGAGAAGATCAACTGTCCGGCCCCTCTGCCCGAAGACACTGTGGACACTCTCCTGACGGAGATGCTGACTCCGGCTCCTTACAAGGTGCCGGAGAAGACCAAGAAGAAGGCCAAGGGAACCCGAAAGATTTCCCAGCGCCAGGTGGTATCAGACTCATCGTCCGATGACTCTGCGACGCACTCCTCCCACGAAGACGAGGAGGAAGATGAAGATGCTCCCCCTCCAGCCGGGGAGACAAGAAAAGGAAGGCCGCCCCAACTGGGGGGGGCGAAGGGTCCAAGAAGGGAAGGACTCTCCTTCCGGACTGCTCCACCACCGTCGCCGAAGACGAAGACGAGTGGCTGCTAAGGGCCAAGCCCCTGGAGAAGTCGTAAGTATTCGGATACCATAGTAACTCATAGCATACCTTTCTCGCACTGCTTCTCCTAATGCCGAATATGATTATGCAGACCGCCCCAAGCCCGTATCGACGTATCTTCGTCGGATGGCTCCTTGGACTCGTCGGATATGGATAGAGATCCACTTCCGACCGCCACCTCCCCTTGCCCTACGAACAATGCCGAGGTACTGTCTCAAGAGGCACCGGGTCAAGGGGAGACAGTCCCGGAGGCGCCTCAAGGCGACCTTCCAGACTCCGGGAGCAGAGGGGGTAAGGCTCCCGAGGGCTATGAGTTCGGACTTCAGCCGAACACTGTGCCGGAACCTCCAGTGGTTCCGGACTAGGGCAGGCGGCCTCCTTCCAAAAGGGGCAAGACGCTCGTGCCGGTGACCTCTGTCCATCCGAAGGCACCGGACAATCTGCTAGGAGCGCTTCGCAGCGCTTCCATCGATGACGAGCACCGCACTATTATGAGTGTGGTGATCAAGAAGGTTCGGTCCGCCAAGAGCGGACTGACTAAAGCCTGTGCCTGCCTTTTAACAGGCTTTGAGGTAAGTATTTAAAATATAGGAAAAATATTACCGCATAGACAGTAGCCCGTGATGCTCTGTTTGGTGATCACAAAGAAAAGCCGAATAGAGGATCAAATAATATCTGCAGTTGTCTAATACTAGTATGTCTGTATGCGTATGCAGGCTTCGCTGCTGACCTCTACTGCACTGACTGCGGAGGTCGCCGCACTGAAGCAGGACCTTGAGGGGTCCGAGAAAGAGCTCGGCCTTGCTAAGAGGCAGCTCGAGGAGAACAAAGTTAAGTAATACCTAGTCTATAGATATATATAAAAAAGATACGATTGCAAAAATGACAGGATCATCTTAAATTTGCCAGGGGCCACGACCGAGGTGGCGACCCTGAAGCAAGCGCTATCCGACGCCGAAAACAAAGCGGCCCAGGAGCGCACCAAGCGGGAAAAACAAGAGGCACGGGTGGGAGAGGTGCAGCAAGAGCTCCACGCTCTCGTGACAAAGCACGATGCGTTGGAGCTTGACTTGAAGACGCGAGAGTCCGAGCTTGCCGCGGCCCTTGAGAGTGCAAAGAGTGCCAAGGCTGAAGCCCAAAAGGCCCTCTAGGAGATTGATGCGATGAAGAAGATAGTGGCGGGGAAGGCATTCAATATGCAAAGCAAGCATGTGAAAGTAAATTATTTGTTACTTACCCGAGTCCGGAGCTCTCCAGGAGCATTCGCAGATTTTCCCCGCAGCATGTCGGATGCCGCACAGTTTTACCAGGCCGAGGAGGGAAGCTCGACGGAGAAGTTGTTCCGGTCTCAGTATACTGGGACCGAACACCTGGTGCCTGTGAGCGACCAACTGAAGCAACTGGTCGAGCTGCACAAGGCGGCCGAACAGGCCATGAAGGGCTTTATAGTCTGGATGTGGCCTGACGATGCCCTTCCCAACAGCTACTTCGGCCTGGTGAGGCGGCTTGTTGATGCCTGCCCACGGCTGGAAGTCATCAAGCAGTCCGTCTGCATCGAAGGTGCTCGTCGGGGTTTCGCCCGTGCGAAGGGGCACTGGGCCAAGATGGACGCCGTGAAGCTGGTGAAGGAGGGGCCGCCGTAGGGCAAGGAGCATCGCAACCCCGAGATGTACTATGAGGGTGTCCTGAAGGGTGCCTGCCTTGTAGCGGACGAGTGTGCAAAAGATGTAATATTTGAATGAACTTGCTCGTGTGATCCTGTATGATGAAAACTTGTTCATATGCGTTATGCAACGCTTGTTTGAATTTAAAATATTACCTTATGTTTGGCTGTTTATCAAATCTAAGAGATGGCTAGTCGTCGGCTTCTGCCCCCATGCCACAAGTGCTGGGGTGTTCAGGATAAACCCGAGCACTCTTGTTCCCATTTTGGGTCCTTCGAGGGAGGTGCTCAGCACAATGAACAAGGCAATCGGACTATAATGCATTATCACTCTCACTTAGCCATAGAATTCTATAATTTTAAATTTCGGCGAAGCCCCTAGTATTCGGAAGGCCGAATTCAGGGTGCTATACACGCCTTTGGCCGGACAGAGCCGACTCCTCGCTCTAAGCGGCATATGTCTTTTGGGACTCGAAACCTCCCGAACAGCGACCAGTCCTCGCCTTGTCATGACAGTCAGTTTTAGCTTTCTCTACTGAGGTGCTTAGCCCAGCAGAACCGGGGCACAATCGCAGTAGTTCTCCCGGTGCTACCTTAGCCGATATAGCGGAATGTAAGTTACCAAAACATGGGAGCCGGGCAAACCCAACTATTGACCCAAGACATGATTCGGAGCTGATGCATATAATGCTATAAGTTCGGGGTGCCGCACTGTCAAAAGTGTTCGGACTTCTCACGCCGTATAATGGTGTATGCTTAAGCCCCTAGCGTATTGGCCGTACCAGAGTGTACGGGTGCTAGATGTCATGAATGAACACACACACACACACAAACACACACACACACACACACACACATATATATATATATAAATGAAGAATGCAATAATAGTCTTAATGCTATGCATTGTTTATTCAAAAAGGTGCGTTAAAGCAGAATGATACAAGTAGTGCGATAAGCAAAAAGTAGGACTGCTTGACATGTCCCTTCCTAGGGCAAGCTGAGGAATAGTATTAAAGCAAGTATTTCACTCGTTATCGTAATGCACCTCGGAGTTCCGTGGTGTGAAGTAGCTTTCTGCCTCCTTGGTTGCTGCATCATCTGTTCGGCAATCATGCTGCCGGACAGGGTTTCCAGAGATTAAAGTCCTGAAAGAGAAAAATAACAAAGAGGGAAGCCCCTAGTGCGGTTTAAGTCGCGTCTTGGAGTGTGCCGTAGTCGTGGCCCCCTCCCCACCTGTGCCCATGGTATTTTTAATGCGTAATTTTGTACGCGTGGCACGGATTTCGCCGTTTGGCTGGGACTGGGGTGGGGGCGCATTGCTATGTGAGCTCGGAACATGCTAGGCGGTCCTGTTGCCGATTACTCTGGGCACGCTTGAAGGTGTCTGGGCATGCTTGAAGATTACACCGGTTGAATTAAAAGACATGAATGAGAGAACCTCCTCGAAAGATCTTGAATGAATGCAGAGTGGAAACACGAATCTTTGAGATATCTTGAGCACTTCGGAACAGATGGATAGCGAGAAGTGAATTATTATGAGGTGCACCGGCATGAGAAAGCATAGAAATGAGGAAAGGGTATGACCAACAAGCTTGACTTGAATCCACCGAAGAAGAACAAGAGTGACGAGTGACGAATTTGAAGCTCCGTTAGAATCTTCCTGATAATCACCGGGTAAGAACATTGATTGAAAAGAAAGAAGAGGCTTCACATGAATAAGATGGATAGATGATTAAGAAATCTTAGACCTTGAAGAAAAAGGGTGGGAGGGTGGGAAAACAAGGTCAACTTGGAGATGGATGAAACAAACAACATTGAGAAGAACTGATAATTGATCTTGTGAATGTTGAAGTGATTGGATCCACTTGAAGAGAGACACACCGGTTGAAAAGGATTGACATGACAAACTCGATGATCGAGAAGGATTAGTATTCACATAGGAATATGAGAACACCATCTGGGGAAGGTATGGAATCAACACTTGACATTGAAGCAACTCGAATACCACAACTCAAAAACAAAACCAAAGGGTTGGCTTGCAGAATAAGCCGAAACAAACATATGATAGAGATTTCGTCTGAAGTTTTCGTGGTGGGGCCTACACGGGCTCGATCGTACAGCACCATCATGTACAAGGCAGTGCACATGACATACGAAGCGTCCCCGAGTCGGCATAGCCAAGGACTCTTTAAGACACAACGAGACCACTGTAAAACCGACCGTGGATAGGCGGACCACTAGACGTCGAACCCCAATTTCATATCATACATCTGTCGAAAGATATCCTAAGAGCTACTTGAATTCCCACTTATAAACTCCCGAAACTTTCCGGTTATGCAATCAGATGTTGCAGATATAGGGGAAGCATAATATCTCACCCAAATCTAGCAAATCCTACATCCAGCTGTATCCATCCTTGAACACATAACCAAGAAACCTTCGGAAATCATCTACCTCAACCTTCGAAAAGCATCCGTTATACAAGTTATGGCAATACTCCCGAACTCCCGCCCCAGTACTGGGTGGCGTCGAGGTTATCTCACCAACGAACTGCATAAAAGAGATTTTCGATGTCGGCGTACTAAACTCAGGTATTCCAGAACTGCAACGATAAAATTGTGACGATAACACCTCGGAGCTCAACTCCCCGGGCACCTCCACAAAACCCCTGACAGGAGGCACCAAGACAATGTTCTCGTCACAAAACCATCGGGACGATTCCAAGATACCCGCGTGATCCTAAATTTTTTTTAGTGAAATTTGAGAAGAGAAGAGTCAAAACTCTACGTCAGGATGCCTTACCAGAGCGATGAAGGGACTGGGAAGTAAAAGGAATTCCTAAAATCTCCGATATATAATTCCTAAATGACTCAAAACCTTTTTTCTAGACTCAACTCGTCTCCTAATAACGATCAATCAGTGGGGGCTCCTAAGGTCGAGGAAGGCTCTGATTACCAACTTGTAACGCCCTCAATGCGGCTATATCTCCAAAGTGTCGAAGCACAACTTAGAGGCATAACCACATTGAAAGCAATGTCGCAAGTGAGGTAATCTTCACACAACCCATGTAATACATAAGGGAAAGAGATACATAGTTGGCTTACAATCGCCACTTCACACAATTACATGAATAAAGCATTACATCATCCAAATACAATCAAGGCCCGACTATGGAGCCAAAGTAAAAGAAGACTACCCCAAATGCTACACAGATCCCCAATCGTCCCGACTGGGCTCCACTACTGAACAACTAGAACGAAAACAACACAAAGGACAAGATCTTCATCGAGCTCCTCCTTGAGCTTGGTTGCGTCATCTGCTCGGACTCATCGGCACCTGCAAGCTGGTTTTGGAAGTATCTGTGAGCCACGGGGACTCAGCAATCTCACACCCTCGCGATCAAGACTATTTAAGCTTATGGGTAAGGTAAAAGGTATGAGGTGGAGCTGCAGCAAGCGACTAGCATATATGGTGGCTAACATACGCAAATGAGAGCGAGAAGAGAAGGCAAAGCACGGTTGATAAAAGTATGATCAAGAAGTGATCCTAAAACAACCTACGTCAAGCATAACTCCAACACCATGTTCACTTCCCGGACTCCGCCGGAAAGAGACCATCACGGTTACACACGCGGTTGATGCATTTTAATTAAGGTCGACTTCAGGTTTTCTACAACCGGACATTAACAAATTCACATCTGCCCATAACCGCGGGCATGGCTTTCAAAAGTTCAAATCCCTGCAGGGGTGTCCCAACTTAGCCCATCACAAGCTCTCACGGTCAACGAAGGAATAGACATCCTCCCAAGACATTCCGATCAGACTCGGTATCCCGGTTCTACAAGACATTTCGACAGGGTAAAACTAAACCAGCAACACCACCCAATTGTGCTGTCAAATCCCGATAGGAGCTGCACATATCTCTTTCTCAGGGCACACCGGATTGTCTAAACTTCCGGTAGGCTAGCCCAGAGTTGCCCCTGGTGGGCACCGGCAGCTGACAAGTTGGACCAACACTCAGAGGAGCACTGGCCCGAGGGGTTAAAATAATGATGACCCTCAGGAGCGCGACTCCCAAGGGAAAAGAAAAGGCTAGGTGGCGAATGGTAAAACCAATGTTGGGCATTGCTGGAAGAGCTTTACTTAAGGCGAACTATCAAGGGGTTCCCATAATAGCCCAACCGCGTAAGGAACGCAAAATCCGGGAACATAACACCGATGTGACGGAAACTAGGGCAGCAAGAGTGGAACAAAACACCAGGCATAAGGCCGAGCCTTCCACCCTTTACCAAGTATATAGATGCATTAATTAAATAAGATATATTGTGATATCCCAACAAGTAAACATGTTCCAACAAGGAACAACATCTCCATGTTCCAACAAGGAACAAACTTCAATCTTCACCTGCAGCTAACAACGCTATAAGAGGGGCTGAGCAAAGCGGTAACATAGCCAAACAACGGTTTGCTAGGACAAGGTGGGTTTGTCGGTGTTCCGGGAACGGGGGTCCCCAGACTTGCCTGCCTGCGGCCTGCGGCGTGGCTCAAAGGAGGCCCAGCATGGCCCATCTTCATCAACACAAGACTCAAGACCCTCGGGAGGGGCCAAGCCTCGCGAGGCAGACGACACGGAGCTTCCTCAGGCATGGCCTCGTCAGGCTGGCTCGCGAGGAGGCGGAGAGATCAAGGCGGGGTACCTCACGAGGTGCCCGTGACGCAAGCCATGACGACTCAGGGCGCCAGGCGGGTGCCAGCGCGCGCAGCGTCCTTCTTTCCTCTTTGGTGCAAAGGGGGCAAGTGCAGCCGTGGAGTACCGAGGCATCAGGCAAAGGTTGCCATTTCGGTGCAACGAGACCAAGACCAGGAGGACTATGAGATGGAGGTCACCGTGGATCCCAGGACGGCGTCATCACCAGAGCTTTGCGCCGGCGAAGACTGCTTTTGTCAGGATAGTTGATACTTGCTGTCCCCCTTCAAATTAGCCCGCCATTGTTGGCTCCCTTTCCCCTCAATATTTGGGAAGAGGACCAGGGCCTCTATAAATAGAACTAGCCACCCACATAGTAGGGTATTCGGTCGGTGGGTTCGGTTCGGTTATGTTCGTTCTATCGGTAGGAAGCAGAGTAAGAGAGAGAGAGAGAGAGAGAGAAAGGTGGCTGAACTCCTCCTAGCAGTTTATCACCCCAGCCAAGAACAGACCCTCGCGAGGCTGTTCTTCCTTGTATTGTTAATCACCATCAGCCCCAAGAGGCAATCCACCCACCACACACTGGAGTAGGGTATTACACCACAACGGTGGCCTGAACCAGTATAAATCTTGTGTCCCTTGTGCAGTTCTTTTAGTAGTTTAGATCTTTGCGAGGCGGGGAGGTAGAAGGCGTAATCTCCGCGCGCACCCCAGTGTTCGAACCTTAAGGGTCTGCCGGAACCTGAAATCCGACATTTGGTGCGCCAGGTAGGGGTGCGCCGGAATTCGTCGTTCACCGCTCCGTTCTGCTCCGACCGTCGCATCCATGTCCGATGCTCGTCGGGCCCGCGCCGAGCGTCGGGCCGCCATCGCTTCTCGCGTCGCCCAGACGGCGCCCGTCGGTGGACGTCCTCGTCGTTCCCCATCGCCCGCCATCAACGCCGCCACCGGCCCGGCGGGGGGCGAGCAGCAAGCATCGTCCCAGCATCCATCCATGCGGCAAGATGGCCGCACCGCTACTCCATCGCTCGCACCAGCTGGTTCTTCGCCCCGCGCGCTCCGCGCACCCATGGTGGCTCGAGCTGCGCTCCTCGCGGCAAACGAGCTCCTACGCTATCGTCCCATTGACGACGTCTACGAGGAGTGGCTCGACCGCGTCGCCGAGCTTGTCCGTGCCGCAGGGGGCTCTCCCGCGCCGTCCGTTCCTCTGCGCCACACCCCGCCCCGCGCGGGCAACGAAGCTCCGGAGGCTTACCAGCCGCCCCCTCTCCAAGAAGACGTTATGGCTCCAAGGCATGTGGCCCCTGGGCGGAACCCGCTCCGTCAGGTGCCAGCGCAGCAAGAACGGAGCTGCCAAGAGATCCCACGCCCGCAAGGGGCTGCCCGGGCGCTCCCAGCTCCGGCACGCCGCGACCCTGCTCCAGCTCCGGCACGCCAAGACCCCGCGCTGCTCCTAGCTGCAGCGCGTGGGGACCCTCAAGACCAAGCTCTCCACCAGCCGAGGCCTTTTGTGGCCACCGCAGGCTGCCGTGCCTACACCACCGAGCTGTGTAGCATCGTGTGCCCTGGCAAGTTCAAGCCAGACCTGCCTCCTCGTTACGATGGCACGACTGACCCTGCAGAGTTCTTCCAGCTCTACGAGCTGGGCATCGAAGCTGCCAGCGGGGACGAAAAGGTCATGGTGAACTGGTTCCCCATGGCGCTCAAGGAAGGAGCTCGCACATGGCCCCTGAATCTGGCTCCAGGCACGATCTCTTCCTGGGACCAGATGCGCACCCGCTTCATCGCCAGCTTCCAAGGTACTCGCGACCGTCCGCCCATCGTGAGCGACATGCGCCGCATCAAGCAACAACCTGGAGAGACCCTGCAAAAGTACATACAACGCTTCAACAGCGCGCGCCTCAAGATCCCCAAGGTGTCCGAGGAGGCCATCATCTCGGCCTTCTGCGATGGCGTGCACGACGTCAAGATGAAGGAGGAGCTGGCGATGCATGAAGACCTGTGCACCTCCCTGGAGCTGTTCAACTTGGCGACCAAGTGCGCCAGGGCTGAGGAGGGACGCCTCTCCCTCCTCGAGCTGCCTGCCGCAGAACCAGAGGAGAAAAAGCCCAAGGCCAAGGACATGAAGCGCAAGGGGGCTGCCGTGCTCGCAGCAGAACCAGACACCAAGCGGGGCAAAGATCTGCCTGAGTCCTCCAGGGGCATCCGGTACTCTGTGTACCACGACCTCCACACCCACAACACCAACGAATGCCAAGAACTCCGCGCCGTGCGGGAAGGAACGATCAGCCGTCATCCCGATCAAGCCGATCAGGGCTACGGCCGAGGAGGAGGAAGAAACGCAGGACGCTAGGAAGACCGTGGCCCGCGCCAAGGGTGGCGCGATCAGCCTCGCGAGGACCGCTGGTGAGACCTGCCTCGCTAGGGGGACTGGAGGGATCAGCCTCGTGAGGACCGCCCACAGGGCAACGCAGGCCTCCCTCCACTGCCGCCTCAGCCAAGGAGGAATGAGGACCGCCATCAAGACGAGGGGGCTGCGGGCTTCCAGGAGCCACGCGCAATCGCTTGCATCCTGGGCGGAGCTCAAGCCCCAGCCTCCCAACACATCTTCAAGCAGTTTGCCCGCGAGGTGAACGCAGCCCTCCCCAGGCTCGAAGCAATGCGCCCTCTCAGGTGGTCGGCGTGCGCTATCACATTCAGCTCAGCAGATCAACTCAAGTGTGCAGCCACAGCTGGCGTCCTCCCGATGCTCTGCTCCCCAGTCATCAGCAATGTACTGGTCACCAAGACCCTCATCGATGGCGAGGCAGGGCTCAACGTCCTATTAGTGGAAACGTTCAACAATCTCCAAGTGCCCTACGACCAGCTTCAGCCAACCAAGCCCTTCTCCGGAATCACCGACAGCACCACGGCCCCGATCGGGCAGGTCCGCCTCCTTGTCACCTTCGGGGCACGCGACAACTACCGCACTGAGCTCATCGACTTCAACGTCGCCCACATCCGCCTGCCGTACAACGCCATCCTCGGGTACCCAACGCTGGCCAAGTTCATGGCCGTGAATCACCATGGCTATAACGTCCTCAAGATTCCAGGGAGTGGCGGAGTCATCACGGTGCCCTGTGAAGAGAGGGATGCAGTGTGTTCCCTGGAGCGAGCCTTTCAGGCCGCGTCACTGGAAGACCCAGATCGCGGAAGCAGGAGGCTTCGCGAGACCACCCCCAAGAAGAAGAAGACATCGTCCGGACCGGCCCCTCGGGAGGCAGGCCCCTCAGGGCCCGCGTCTGTCCAGGGGGAGCCTCCTTCCATCGCATAGGAAAGCGCGCCCGACGCCCTCCTTAGGCAGGGCTCGGGGGCTCTCCCCTGGAGGGCCACCGACCTGGCCAGGGTCACGAGGGAGGCGCTTGGGCACCACGTGGAGGCGTGTTTCGAAGCACGTTTCCCTCAAGAAGGAGCAAGGCAAGGAAGGTCAGACCCGCAGGAGTTCGTCGACAAAGCCATTCAAGAACTACAGGAATCAAGGATCATGAGAGGTTGCCGCCATCTACCGGCTGTAGCTCCCCATCCAGGCGAGGATGGTGGGCTGCGCGTCTGCGTCGATGTACCAGGGCTCAACCAAGCCGCTACGATGGAGCGCCTCTGGCCCTCGCGAGTGGGGCGCTGCCGGGGTCCGCCCCACAGCTACGTTCACATGCCTTACGGCCTGCCGACCGCGGTTGCTACGCGCCAGCGCCTCATGAGGGGCATCATGGAGGCTCAAGAAGACAGGCGTTCCGCAGCCTTGGCGGAGATGGAGATGATTCGCGAAGAGATACCAGTGCCTCCGGAGCCTCCCGAGGCCCCTGGGCCTGGGGGCTCGTGAGGATCGGCTTCCGCAGCCTCCCGAGTCTGCTGCACCAACACCCCTTCGCCCTCGACACCCTCAGGTGACATCTTACAAGTCTCATTTCCAGCTGGGAGCGCCCTCCCAGGGCCGCATCGTTCCCAGGCCGCGTGGGTCCGTCCCTGCGGTATGTATCCCTTTTATTTTCATGTCGTTAGCTTGCTTTGTTGGGGCGCCCCTCGGGCTGCATTATCCCCAAGTCGCACGGGCCCGACCCAGCGACGTCTACCTTCCCAGCATCTGTCCCCTCCTTCGTGGCTAACGTGTTTGATCTAGTTGCCTGCTCAACTAACGCCAACTGACGGAATTGCTCCCATAACGGCACGACGCTTGCGCATGGGTCCGTCCCTGCAACGCCGACAAACCTGGGTGGCTGAGCTCTGGCCGCGGCAGCCCCGCATGGCGCCACCTCGTCAAGCCTCCAGTGCCTCACCTCCCCTCGGAAGCAACTAACGGCAGACTGATAGTTGTCATGGCAACCTTTCCTTCCTTCTATGATGAGTTTACAGGATCCCCTAAGGGAGTTGCACCAGGCAAGGCCCTCGCGGCGTTCCTTTCACTCTCGTCCGCGCGAACCGCTTGCACGTTAAAGGGGGGGTGCCTCAGCATTGCGACTCAGGGCTCCTAATGGCTCTCCAGCCCTCACCCTCTGGCCTTGACCACAACATCGTGACCTGGAATACCAGCGACGGCTGAGACTAGCTCGAGGGCCGGGACCCGAGGACGTAGAGCAGAAAGGGGAGCAAAGGCGGGGGAGAAGGGGCACGCGAGGACCCAGCCGAGCGATTCTGCTCCTACCGACGCGCGGACCCGACGACACACCAGGAATAATCCCCGACTCTCAAGATAAGTCACCGCCTGAAAGCACCAGCTATCGCAGCACTACCCCCGCACCTAATGCAATTCCGTGTCAGCGACGCCGCTCTCCTTTCTCGCCAAACGACGGCTCCTTGAGCGCCAAAGGGGACCTCCTAAGCATCGCGACTCAGGGGCTCTTACCGGACCCCGAGTCGCTCACCTCCTGGCCTTGACCACGGCATTGCGACCTGGCATACCAGCGACGGCTGATGCCGCCTGGGGACTGGGACCTATCGGCGCAGAGCACCAAGCCCTCACGAGGTTCGAAGGGGAGAAATGAGCTAAGACGGAATTAGCGATTGACACAGCTCTACGGCAAGGATTATGTATTAACAAACAGGACTACAAGCACCTTACAAGCCCCCATGGGGCGCATTTTGATTCCTCACAGGGAACGGAACCTAAGGGAAGCTAACTACATGTGCTCCTGCAAAAGATGCCATCATCAATAATGGGCCGTCAAGCGCTGGCGCCAACCCCATCCAGATCAGAGTCAGCGACGGCCAGACGAGCCCGCCCTGCTCCGGGAGCGGCGCCGACTCGGGGGCTTGTAGCTGTCGTCGCTCGTCTCCGGAGTCGCAAAGATCTCGCCAGAGTCACTGGACCCTCCGGCGCCTCCGCCAAGGGAGCGGTCGACGGGCCTAGCCCTCACCAGGGCAAGGTCCTGGCCACCTCTCCCGGGGCAACACACCAGCCGGCGCCCGTTCGCATCGAAGACCTTGAAGAACAACGCCGAAGCGCCATCGTACTCCAAGTGGACCGCGAAGACGCCCCTTTCCCTGCAAACCCGGGCGATCTCTCTCCAGCCACGAGACATGTAGACCTCGCCCGGGGCAGCGACCACGACCTCTGCCTCAGTCGCGAGGGTACCGCAGCCGACGTGCTGCAGCCAGAGCTCCAGGGGCTCCCCCGGAGGGATGATGGAGGCAAAGAAGGGAGGCAGACAAATCCAAGACTGGAGAGGAATGGCGATGTGGAGCACGAACTCTTGGGAGGGCGTGAACCCCAAGAGGAACAACCCACGCCTTCGTGACCCAACAGCGCCGACGACGGTGCTGACCACGGGGATCGGCATCGACACCTCTGGGGCCCTCGACATGGGCATACAAGGGAAGTGGGAACCCCGGCGGAGCCCGCTCGCACCAGGGCCTCGGCGCCGCCTGACGGTCCTCCTCGTCCCGGCTGCAAAGCGCGAGCCGCTTCTTCGGCGGGAGCGGGTCTGGTCCCTCTCGAGGGGCCTTCCCCTTCTCTGCCGCAGAGATCCGGCGGATCGGAGCCATCGCTGCAAGACGGAGCAAGGATCGGGAAGAAGGAGAAGCAAGCAGGAATGGACTGGAAGGACACGCGCAGTTCCGTACTTATAGCCGGCGAAGGCCAACCGCCGGCCTCCACGATCGCAGGTAATCATGACACGATTTGCATGCAGGGACTTGTCCAACTCACGCGATCACCGAGGCGTCGTGGGGAAGTGGAGACGCCCACGTCCCATCAACTGCCACGCGGTGCCCAAGGCTGCAGGCTGTTAGGGCCCGCGGCGCTTCGCCCCTGCCCTTTCGCCTCTTGGCACGGCCAAGTCCGGGCGCGCCTTGGGCCCGGGGGCTACTGTCGGTGTTCTGGGAATGGGGGTCCCCAGACTTGCCTCCCTGTGGCCTGCGGCGTGGCTCAAAGGAGGCCCAGCATGGCCCATCTTCATCAACACAAGACTCAAGACCCTCGCGAGGGGTAAAGCCTCGCGAGGCGGACAACACGGAGCTTCCTCAGGCACGGCCCCATCAGGCTGGCTCGCGAGGAGGCGGAGAGATCAAGGCGGGGTACCTCACGAGGTGCCCGTGACGGAAGCCATGACGACTCAGGGCGCCAGGCGGGTGCCAGCACGTGCAGCGTCCTTCTTTCCTCTTTGGTGCAAAGGGGGCAAGCGCAGCCGCGGAGTACTGAGGCATCAGGCAAAGGTTGCCATTTCGGTGCAACGAGACCAAGACCAGGAGGACTACGAGACGGAGGTCACCGTGGAGCCCAGGACGACGTCATCACCAAAGCTTTGCGCAGGCGAAGACTGCTTTTGTCAGGATAGTTGATACTTGTTGTCCCCCTTCAAATTAGCCCGCCATTGTTGGCTCCCTTCCCGCTCAATTTTGGGAAGAGGACCAGGGCCTCTATAAATAGAACCAGCCACCCACATAGCAGGGGATTCGGTCGGTGGGTTCGGTTCGGTTCTGTTCGTTCTATCGGTAGGAGGCAGAGTAAGAGAGAGAGAGAGAAAGGTGGCTGAACTCCTCCTAGCAGTTCATCACCCCAGCCAAGAACAGACCCTCGCGAGGCTGTTCTTCCTTGTATTGTTTGTCATCATCAGCCCCAAGAGGCAATCCACCCACCACACACTGGAGTAGGGTATTACACCACAACGGTGGCCCGAACCAGTATAAATCTTGTGTCGCTTGTGCAGTTCTTTTAGTAGTTTAGATCTTTGCGAGGCGAGGAGGTAGAAGGCGTATTCTCCGTGCGCACCCTAGTGTTCAAACCTTAAGGGTCTGCCGGAACCCGAAATCCGACAGGGTTAGAGGCTTGGTTCAACAATATATGAGGCATGATAAGCAAGTGGTAGGTATCGCAGCATAGGCATAGCAAAAGAGCGAGCAACTAGCAAGCAAAGATAGAAGTGATTTCGAGGGTATGATCATCTTGCCTGAAATCCCGCAAGGAATAAGAACGCGTCCATGAAGGAGACAAACGGACATAGTCGAACGGTTCCTCACAAACGCACGTTATCGAAACCAACCCGAAGAAGCAACACCGGAAAGAAGCAAACAACATGGTAAACAACCACGACATGAACATGGCATGATGCACAATCAAGTATGATGCATGTCCGGTTTAATGAAGCATGGCATGGCAAGGTGCACAAGCAACCCTACAAATTAAGTGGAGCTCAATATGCAACGAGTTGCATATTGACAAAACACCACGATAAGTTATTTAGTTCGACCTCGTTTATGTACCCAACAATATTAAATGTTGTTAAACATGGCAAGAGGGTGAAGCAAAAGAAAACTACCTATCTAGGCAAGTTTAAATGAGGCCAGAAACAATGAACAACAATTCCGGTAAATCCCCATGTGCATATATTAGGTTTGGTCCTGTTCTGCCCTAAACCATATTTTATAGTTATTAAACATGCAAGATGATTCCACCATGTTAAACTAGGCAAAATTCTATCCCATTTACATATAAAGTTTATTAAAAACCGAGTTATGGTTATTTAGTTATGAATTAAAGCATTTTAACATGGGATAGGAGCAAAATTTAAACAAACAACATTTTAAGCATTTTAAACATAGATGAAAGTTGCAAATTATTAAACTAGATGAAATTCTAGTCAAGTTACATATATGACATGTTTTAAATGGATGCATGGTTCAAAAGTTATTAGCAGTTTAAAAATAGGGGCAGTTTTGTAAATATGCAAAGCCCTGAGAAATTAAATAATTCGCTGACAACAGAAAAATAAACGAACGGGCCAAAACTGGCCGGCCCAACCAGCAGGGAAAAGGAAAAAAAACAAGAGGTGCTGGGGCTTCTCACCCATGGGTTTAGGCCCAGTTTGCGGAGAGGCCTTGCTGGCCAGATCGGGAGGTGGGCTTGGCATGAATGGGCCTTGCTGCGGGATGCGGTTGCTGGGCCGGCTCTCATGGTCGCCACCCATGCGCTGGTCAACGCACGCGTCCCCCTCGCTCACACGATCTGGAGCAGGGGACGTAGAGGCTGGCGACGCCGGCGAACTCCCGCGGCGAGGGAGGGCGCTGGGAGGCAACGGGGGCCCTATGCGACACGGGAATAGCTGGATCCGGTCCCGCGCGACCGAATCCGGGCAATGCGGTGGTGGATGGAGCTCCGGCGATAGCAGAGAAGGATCTGAGGCGGCCGCGGCCATGGCTTCGAGCTCCCTGGTCCTGCAGGCGGAGAGGGAGATGGTGAGCGGGCGAGGGCGAGACGAAGAGGGAAGGAGAGGGGGCAATGAAGGCAGGCCTACACGTGGAGTCCGACGAGGTTGCCGTGGTGCGGGCGGTGGCGAGAGGCCGATAGGTGGCGGAGTTCGATCTGGATGGGGAGCTCCTCTCCCGATCTGGATCGGTCGGTCGAAGGGTACGAGCGGTGGCACGGTCGGGCAAGCTTGGGCCCGGCGGGCCGCGCGGTGGAGAAGGAGGCCTGGGATGCGTGGCGCGAGGGGATTGGATGCGGGCATGGTCAGGTGGCTACGTGGTGCTGCTGGGTTGGTCGGGGAAGGTGGCACTAGTGGTGGCTGGCGGCGGCCGGCCGTAGGGGCGGCGACAAGTGGCGAGGCAGGGGTGGTGCGGCGCGGAAATGGAGGTTGGAGGCGGCTAGAGGTAGGTGGGGGCCTAGGGATGCCCAAAAATGGAAGGAGGGGTCTATAAATAGCAAGGGGCTAGGGTTAGGGGAACTATCATCCGTTTTTGGGCATCGGATCTCGATCTGACGGTCCGGAGCGGAGTAGTATAGGTGGGCTGCAGGTGGGTGTGTAGAGGGGTTTGGGCTGAGAGGAGAGGGGGAAATGCAACCCGGCAAGGTTTCCGGAGACCGAAAACGTCCGACGATAGACCGGCTATAATGCCGCTATAGTTATCCGTTGGGCTATCAAACGAACTCCGAATGCGATGAAACTTGACAGGCGCACTATCTACACTATAAAAACAGCGCATGCCAACTTTCAACCCATTCCGAGAACATTTTCCGGCCACTTATAAAATAATATTTCGGACGTGCCGCGGGCGCGTGCAAGTGTGACTCGGCTCAAACCGGACAACGGACGGAACTGGGGAACCCGGACGGATGCAAGTTTTTTAAAAACATGATGATGCAATGCACATGATGACATGATAAGATGCAACACGCAAGCAAATGACATGGCAACAACAACGAATAAATGGAAGACACCTGGCGCAACGGTCTCGGGGCGTTACAACACTCCACCACTACGAGAGGATCTCGTCCCGAGATCTAGAATGGCACCAGAGGGAAAACAAAAGAGAAAGAGAAGAGGTAAAACTAAGTTGCTTCTTTGACAAACAAGTGGAACCAAGGAACCTTGAGAGGTTAAACCATTTTTCGAAAAGAAAAACAACGGAGATGATCGAAGTTGAAAACACTCCATTAGAAAAAAAAAATAACAAGGAACATTACGAGAACCTTGTAGGTTGAAAGACAAAAGACAAGGATTGCAATGGACAAGAAGTACATGCAAACACTCTGGTAGGACGAGATGCACAAGGAACGATAAGGATCAATTACGACAACACTACGGTTGGAAATGGAAGGTAAAGAATATGAGCTTTGCAATAAGAAAACACTTGGATGAGACTCCGGTTAGAAGAGGAATGATAGACACAACACTCCGGTTAAAACAAGATATGGAAGGTATAAGAATGATATAAATTTGGACAGCACTTCGACTATAAATGGAAGAAATTGAACATGATCTTGCCAAAACAAGATGAGGAGTGAAAAGAGCAACATCAATAGACCTCCAGGAGAAAGAATAGAATAAGGATAATTGAGACAAAAGAATGTAGAAGACAATGCCAACTTCTGCTACAAAAGAGCTTGAAAAGGCATCTTTAGGAGAAGGGTTGAACGGAGTTGTTGGAACACCAACAACGAAAAGAATAGGCTTGATATGGTCTTATGGAATACATCTCAAATTATGAGGTGACAACCTGCCACTCACGGGGAAAAGAATTGGATTGGTATGACCAAGGAGACGAGAACGTATATCACCGGGAGTATAAAGAAGAACTTGGGTCCTTTATAAGCACCATAAATAGCAACAATCCTTAGGGAAGGTTTTTGGTGAAATATAACCCAAGATAACTCCAATGACGAGATTGATGGATTTAAAATATCTCATTCATGACAACATGTGAATCGTGAAACATGAACTCAAATTATCAAGAATGACATAATACCACCTCCGATAATATGGTAGAAAGAATTTGCACTCCGGATTGCAAGATGAAGAATGCTTGAGCTCCTCTGAAAAGAATGTTGATGAACCCTTCGAGAAGGAATTAAATCCTTGATGAACCATCATGTAGAACCTTCATGAAGAACTCCGGTAATAAAAGAATGATCCAAAATAATTGACTAATGGAAAGAATAAGATTGAAGCCTCGCAATGATTTAGATAGAGATCTCCGTGATAAAATAATTGCGAGAGCTTGGGACTCTGGGAAAGAAAAATGAATCAAGTGAAACCGATAATTTGATGAACATCCGGAATAAAGAATTAATCACTTGGATGAAACAAGAATAAGAATTACATTGTGCTTATACTTCACCAGTTAAATTGGTGACAATCAATGGATTTGGCATACTACTTATTCTCGTACAAAGGATTAAAAGAGATATATCAAAACTTGAGAACGTCTTCAACGAACCACCGTAAGAATTGAAACAATGAATAAATTGATAAGATAAATGAAGGAAGAAGAATCTTGAGCGAACCACCATAAGAATTGAAAAAGAACGATTAAAATATGAAGAAACACCGGGAAGAATTATGAAATGAACGAAGATACTTGAGAGGATTTAGATACATGAGAACAAAGAGATTACGAGCTGATTAGAGAATCCTTGATTTAAGCAGCGGTATGATTTAGAGTATGAGAGCTGAAAGCTGGAATGAATAACTTTGAGATGATGGGCTCTAGATAATCAAACTGAAAAGAATCTTGAATTGCTCCTGAAGGGTGATAAGAATTCTCACAATTGAAATAATTATGAGAGGGTGACAACAAGCTAGAACCATGAATCATCACGAGAACGGAACAAGATTGAGAGAGAAAATCTTCTTCGTCTTCAAAAATCCGAGAATGACGACGAGAAACACCACCATGAATTATTGAGGCACTCCGGAATTAAAATTGGAAAGGTTGAACCAACGATGATAAGAATTTGAAAGATCTTGGAGAAAAACATATGACTGATGACAATTCATTCTTACGTCAAACTTGGAAAAGAATTTGATAAGCTCCAGGAAAATAAGAAGAGTCAGGTAAGATCCTGGCAAAAGACCTGTGGGTTAGGGCCCACTCAAAAAATACACCGTTGAAAAGGTCTCTTGGAAGATTGATTACACCGGTTGAATTAAAAGACTTGAATGAGAGAACCTCCTCGAAAGATCTTGAATGAATGCAGAGTGGAAACACGAATCTTTGAGATATCTTGAGCACTCCAGAACAGATGGATAGCGAGAAGTGAATTATTATGAGGTGCACCGGCATGAGAAAGCATAGAAATGAGGAAAGGGTATGACCAACAAGCTTGACTTGAATCCACCGAAGAAGAACAAGAGTGACGAGTGACGAATTTGAAGCTCTGTTAGAATCTTCCTGATAATCACCGGGTAAGAACATTGATTGAAAAGAAAGAAGAGGCTTCACATGAATAAGATGGATAGCTGATTAAGAAATCTTAGACCTTGAAGAAAAAGGGTGGGAGGGTGGGAAAACAAGGTCAACTTGGAGATGGATGAAACAAACAACATTGAGAAGAACTGATAATTGATCTTGTGAATGTTGAAGTGATCGGATCCACTTGAAGAGAGACACACCGGTTGAAAAGGATTGACATGACAAACTCGATGATCGAGAAGGATTAGTATTCACATAGGAATATGAGAACACCATCTGGGGAAGGTATGGAATCAACACTTGACATTGAAGCAACTCGAATACCACAACTCAAAAACAAAAACAAAGGGTTGGCTTGTAGAATAAGCCGGAACAAACATATGATAGAGATTTCGTCCGAAGTTTTCATGGTGGGGCCTACACGGGCTCGATCATACAGGACCATTATGTACAAGGCAGTGCACATGACATACGAAGCGTCCCCGAGGCGGCATAGCCAAGGAATCTTTAAGACACAACGAGACCACTGTAAAACCGACCGTGGATAGGCGGACCACTAGACGTCGAACCCTAATTTCATATCATACATCTATCGAAAGATATCCTAAGAGCTACTTGAATTCCCACTTATAAACTCCCAAAACTTTCCGGTTATGCAATCAGGTGTTGGGGATACAAGGGAAGCATAATATCTCACCCAAATCTGGCAAATCCTACATCCAGCTGTATCCATCCTTGAACACATAACCAAGAAACCTTCGGAAATCATCTACCTCAACCTTCGAAAAGCATCCGTTATACAAGTTATGGCAATACTCCCGAACTCCTGCCCTAGTACTGGGTGGCGTCGAGGTTATCTCACCAACGAACTACATAAAAGAGATTTCCAATGTCGGCGTACTAAACTCAGGTATTCCAGAACTGCAACGATAAAATTGTGACGACAACACCTCGGAGCTCAAATCCCCGGGACACCTCCACAAAACCCCTGACAGGAGGCACCAAGACAATGTTCTCGTCACAAAACCATCGGAACGATTCCAAGATACCCGCGTGATCCTAAATTTTTTTAGTGAAATTTGAGAAGAGAAGAGTCGAAACTCTATGTCAAGATGCATTACCAGAGCGATGAAGGGACTGGGGAGTAAAAAGAATTCCTAAACTCTCCGATATATAATTCCTAAATGACTCAAAACCTTTTTTCTAGACTCAACTCGTCCGCTAATAATGATCAATCAGTGGGGGCTCCTAAGGTCGGGGAAGGCTCTGATTACCAACTTGTAACGCCCTCGATGCGGCTATATCTCCCACGTGTCAAAGCACGACTTAGAGGCATAACCGCATTGAAAGCAATGTCGCAAGTGAGGTAATCTTCACACAACCCATGTAATACATAAGGGAAAGAGATACATAGTTGGCTTACAATCGCCACTTCACACAATTACATGAATAAAGCATTACATCATCCAAATACAATCAAGACCGACTACGGAGCCAAAGTAAAAGAAGACTACCCCAAATGCTACACAGATCCCCGATCGTCCCGACTGGGCTCCACTACTGAACAACTAGAACGAAAACAACACAAAGGACAAGATCTTCATGGAGCTCCTCCTTGAGCTTGGTTGCGTCATCTGCTCGGACTCATTGGTACCTGCAAGCTGGTTTTGGAAGTATCTGTGAGCCACGGGGACTCACCAATCTCACACCCTCGCGATCAAGACTATTTAAGCTTATGGGTAAGGTAAAAGGTATGAGGTGGAGCTGTAGCAAGCGACTAGCCTATATGGTGGCTAACATACGCAAATGAGAGCGAGAAGAGAAGGAAAAGCATGGTCGATAAAAGCATGATCAAGAAGTGATCCTAAAACAACCTACGTCAAGCATAACTCCAACACCGTGTTCACTTCCCGGACTCCGCCGGAAAGAGACCATCACGGTTACACACGCGGTTGATGCATTTTAATTAAGGTCGACTTCAGGTTTTCTACAACCGGACATTAACAAATTCCCATCTGCCCATAACCGCGGGCATGGCTTTCGAAAGTTCAAATCCCTGCAGGGGTGTCCCAACTTAGCCCATCACAAGCTCTCACGGTCAACGAAGGAATAGACCTCCTCCCGAGACATTCCGATCAGACTTGGTATCCCGGTTCTACAAGACATTTCGACAGGGTAAAACTAAACCAGCAACACCACCCGATTGTGCCGTCAAATCCCGATAGGAGCTGCACATATCTCTTTCTCAGGGCACACCGGATTGTCTAAACTTCCGGTAGGCTAGCCCAGAGTTGCCCCTGGTGGGCACCGGCAGCTGACAAGTTGGACCAACACTCAGAGGAGCACTGGCCCGGGGGTTAAAATAATGATGACCCTCAGGAGCGCGACTCCCAAGGGAAAAGAAAAGGCTAGGTGGCGAATGGTAAAACCAATGTTGGGCATTGCTGGAAGAGCTTTACTTAAGGCGAACTGTCAAGGGCTTCCCATAATAGCCCAACCGCGTAAGGAACGCAAAATCCGGGAACATAACATCGATATGACGGAAACTAGGGCGGCAAGAGTGGAACAAAACACCAGGCATAAGGCCAAGACTTCCACCCTTTACCAAGTATATAGATGCATTAATTAAATAAGATATATTGTGATATCCCAACAAGTAAACATGTTCCAACAAGGAACAACATCTCCATGTTCCAACAAGGAACAAACTTCAATCTTCACCTGCAGCTAACAACGCTATAAGAGGGGCTGAGCAAAGCGGTAACATAGCCAAACAACGGTTTGCTAGGACAAGGTGGGTTAGAGGCTTGGCTCAACAATATAGGAGGCATGATAAGCAAGTGGTAGGTATCACAGCATAGGCATAGCAAAAGAGCGAGCAACTAGCAAGCAAAGATAGAAGTGATTTCGAGGGTATGATCATCTTGCCTGAAATCCCGCAAGGAAGAAGAACGAGTCCATGAAGGTGACTAACGGACATAGTCGAACGGTTCCTCACAAACGCGACGTTATCGAAACCAACCCGAAGAAGCAACATCGGAAAGAAGCAAACAACATGGTAAACAACCACGACATGAACATGGCATGATGCACAATCAAGTATGATGCATGTCCGGTTTAATGAAGCATGGCATGGCAAGGTGCACAAGCAACCCTACAAATTAAGTGGAGCTCAATACGCAATGAGTTGCATATTGACAAAACACCACGACAAGTTATTTAGTTCGATCTCGTTTATGTACCCAACAATATTAAATGTTGTTAAACATGGCAAGAGGGTGAAGCAAAAGAAAACTACCTATCTAGGCAAGTTTAAATGAGGCCGGAAACAATGAACAACAATTCCGGTAAATCCCCATGTGAATATATTAGGTTTGGTCCTGTTCTGCCCTAAACCATATTTTATAGTTATTAAACATGCGAGATGATTCCACCATGTTAAACTAGCCAAAATTTTACCCCATTTACATATAAAGTTTATTAAAAACCGAGTTATGGTTATTCAGTTATGAATTAAAGCATTTTAACATGGCATAGGAGCAAAATTTAAACAAACAACATTTTAAGCGTTTTAAACATAGATGAAAGTTGCAAATTATTAAACTAGATGAAATTCTAGTCAAGTTACATATATGACATGTTTTAAATGGATGCATGGTTCAAAAGTTATTAGCAGTTTAAAAATAGGGGCAGTTCTATAAATATGCAAAGCCCTGAGAAATTAAATAATTCGCTGACGACAGAAAAAAAAACGAACGGGCCAAAACTGGCCGGCCCAACCAGCGGGGAAAAGGAAAAAAACAAGAGGTGCTGGGGCTTCTCACCCATGGGCTGAGGCCCAGTTTGCGGAGAGGCCTCGCAGGCCGGATCGGGAGGTGAGCTTAGCATGAATGGGCCTTGCTGCGGGATGCGGTTGCTGGGCCGACTCTCATGGTCGCGACCCATGCGCTGGTCAACGCGCGCGTCCCCCTTGCTTACACGATCTGGAGCAGGGCACATAGAGGCTGGCGACGCCGGCGAACTCCCGCGGCGAGGGAGGGCGCTGGGAGGCATCGGGGGCCCTAGGCGACGCGAGAATAGCTGGATCCGGTCCCGCACGACCAAATCTGGGCAATGCGGCAGTGGACGGAGCTCCGGCGATAGCAGAGAAGGATCCGAGGCGGCCGCGGCCATGGCTTCGAGCTCCCTGGGTCCTGCAGGCGGACAGGGAGATGGTGAGCGGGTGAGGGCGAGACGAAAAGGGAAGGAGAGGGGGCAACGAACGCAGGCCTGCATGTGGAGTCGGACGAGGTTGCCATGGTGCGGGTGGTGGAGAGAGGCCGACAGGTGGCAGAGTTCGATCTGGATCAGGAGCTCCTCTCCCGATCTGGATCGGTCGGTCGAACGGGTATGAGCGGCGGCACGGTCGGGCAAGCTTGGGCCCGGCGGGCCAGATCCGGACCCCGGCGGGCCGCACGGTGGAGAAGGAGGCCTAGGACGCGTGGCGCGAGGGGATTGGATGCGGGCGCGGTCAGGTGGCTATGTGGCGCCGCTGGGTTGGTCGGGGAAGGTGGCACTAGTTGTGGCTGGCGGCGGCCGGCCGTAGGGGCGGCGACAAGTGGCAAGGCAGGGGTGGTGCCGCGCGAAAATGGAGGTGGGAGGCGGCTAGAGGTAGGTGGGGGGGCTAGGGATGCCCAAAAATGGAAGGAGGGGTCTATAAATAGCAAGGGGATAGGTTTAGGGGAACTATCATCCGTTTTTGGGCATCGGATCTCGATCTGATGGTCCGGAGCGGAGTAGTATAGGTGGGCTGCAGGTGGGTGTGTAGAGGGGTTTGGGCTGAGAGGAGAGGGGGAAATGCAACCCGGCAAGGTTTCCGGAGACCGGAAACGTCGGACGATAGACCGGCTATAATGCCGCTATAGTTATCCGTTGGGCTATCAAACGAACTCCGAATGCGATGAAACTTGAAAGGCGCACTATCTACACTATAACAACACCGCATGCCAACTTTCAACCCATTCCGAGAACATTTTCTGGCCACTTATAAAATAATATTTCGGACGTGCCGCGGGCGCCTGCAAGTGTGACTCGGCTCAGAACGGACAACGGACGGAACTGAGGAACCCGGACGGATGCAAGTTTTTTAAAAACATGATGATGCAATGCACATGATGACATGATAAGATGCAACATGCAAGCAAATGACATGGCAACAACAACGAATGAATGGAAGACACCTGGCACAACGGTCTCGGGGCGTTACAGGAACCTCTTCTGTCCTCCGGTGTTCGGCTGCCGGGGCTCCTCCTCGTCATCGCTATGTGACCCCTTATCTTTGTTTTCGGCATTTAACTTGCCGGCCTGCTTGAACACCCAACAATCCCTGTTGGTGTGGTTGGCTGGCTTGTCGGGGGTGCCGTGTATTTGACACGAGCGATCGAGTATATGGTCCAAACTGGACAGGCCCGGAGTGCTTCTTTTGAATGGCTTTTTCCGCCGACTGGGTTTAGAGCCTTTGAATCCGGCATTGACTGCCGTATCCTCGGTATTGTCGCTGTTAATGCGGCGCTTATGTTTGTTGCGACGTAACCTGCGGTTGCCGTCCTTGGTATCCGAAGCACCATGGTTCTTTGATATGTTATTGCTGCGAGCCAACCAGCTATCTTGTCCCGCACAAAAGCGGGTCATGAGTGTCGTGAGGGCTGCCATAGATTTCGGCTTTTCCTGGCCAAGGTGCCGGGCGAGCCACTCGTTGCGGATGTTGTGCTTAAAAGCTGCTAGGGCCTCTGCATCTGGACAGTCGATGATTTGATTTTTCTTTGTTAGGAACCGTGTCCAGAATTGCCTCGCCGATTCCTCTGACTGCTGAATTATGTGGCTCAAGTCATCGGCATCTGGTGGTCGCACATAAGTGCCCCGGAAGTTGTCGAGGAATGCGGCTTCCAGATCCTCCCAATAGCCAATGGACTTTGCTGGCAAGCTATTGAGCCAATGCCGAGCTGGTCCTTTGAGTTTGAGTGCGAGGTATTTAATGGCGTGTAGATCATCACCGCGGGCCATGTGGATATGCAGGAGGAAATCCTCGATCCATACCGCAGGTTCTATTGTGCCGTCGTATGATTCTATATTTACGGGTTTGAAACCCTCTGGGATTTGATGATCCATTACTTCATCTGTGAAGCATAGGGGGTGTGCGGCGCCTCTGTACTGGGCTATATCGCGACGCAGCTCGAACGAGTCTTGCCCGCTGTGTTCGGCCCGGCCGGACTTACTTTTACTGTCTCCGGGGTGACGATTATCGTCTCGCATAGTGGCGCGCCCTTGTGATCCGTAGATTGATCTTGCATGTTTTGCTTTGTCCTCCTATATGTCTCGCAGGTCTGGCGTATTTCCCCATGCCTTGACATTTTTTTGTGAGTGGCGTCGGAGTGCAGGCTGAGCTTTTGGCTAAAATGCCTCTCTGTCGCGGCCATGAGGTGGCCGGTCAGCCGCATCATATGCTGGAGATGTGGGTTTGAGTGCTTCCTCCTCCAGTCGGGGGAGCAACCTACGCTTCGGGTAACTCTTGGAGGGACGTTCGAGTTTATATTCCTTGGCCACCAGGACTTCAGTCCATCTGTCAGCTAGCAAATCTTGATCAGCTTGAAGCTGCTGCTGCTTTTTCTTAAGGCTATTTGCCATGGCTATAAGCCGGCGCTTGAAGCACTCTTGTTCGACGGGATCCTCTGGCACGACGAATTCGTCATCGTCGAGGCTTGCCTCGTCTCCGGAGGGAGGCATGTAATTATCATCCTCCGCCTCTCCATATGCCGCTCTCTCAGGAGGGCTGGCTTCTCCATCCTCCCGCTCTAAATCTTGTTGGAGGGGATTGTTGTTGTCTTTGGCACTGTCCGGAGTGCAATTATCTCCGGTGCCGGTATCACCACTTTTGCCTTGGCGGGACTTAGAGCGGCGCCACTGACGCCGGCGCTTGGGTTGCTTCTTGGAGGGGTCATCCTCCGCTATCCCATCGCCATTGCCTTCTTTGGGTGTGTCCACCATGTATATGTCATATGATGAGGTGGCTGTCCAGTGCCCTGTGGGCAGTGGTTCCTCTTCGCCTCCCGCATCGTCGTCCATACCATCGATGTCTTCGGAGTCGAATTCGAGCATGTCGGTTAAGTCATCAATAGTGGCTACTAAGTGGGTGGTGGGTGGGCGGCGAATTTCTTCGTCCTCCGCATCCCAATCCTGCCGGATGTAGTTCAGCCAGGACTCTCCTGACAAGGAGAGAGACCTTAATGAGTTCAGTATGTCGCCAAAGGGCGAGTGCTGAAAAATATCCACGGAGGTAAACTCCATGATCGGCGCCTAGCCGGATTCGATAGGCACGGGCGCAGGCGGTTCGGAGTCCGTGGTCGGAGAAGGATCCGACAGTTTAGCAACACGGCTCTCGTGAAAGTTAAGGTCGATATTCGACCCGATCGCCGCAGAGGGTACGACTTCCGTGGCGGGGTCTATCCACCCATCCATGGATGGCGCGACTGGTTTTGAATTGAGGGTCGGAGTGGTTGCTGGTGCGATCTTGTGAACACTGTCCGATGGTAGAGCTAAATCGTACTCATCGTGGTCGTGTGGCGCACAAGGCAGGGCTCGGATCCATCGAAGATCAAGTATCTGCGGATATTGGCCGTGTAGTTTAAGCTTCCATACCTGACCTGGTGGCCAGGGGCGTAACTTTCGATCTGCTCCAGATGGCCAAGCGAGTTGGCCCGCAATGCGAAACCGCCGAATACGAAGATCTGTCCGGGGAGAAAAGTCTCACCCTGGACTGCATCGCTATCGATGATTGAAGGATCCATCAAGCCTAATGGCGACGACACGGAGGAACTCTCAATGAAAGCACCAATGTTGGTGTCAAAACCGGCGGATATCGAGTAGGGGGTCCCGAACTGTGCGTCTAAGGCGGATGGTAACAGGAGGCAGGGGACACGATGTTTTACCAAGGTTTGGGCCCTCTTGATGGAGGTAAAACCCTACGTCATGCTTGATTTATTCTTGATGATATGAGTATTACAAGAGTTGATCTACCACGAGATCGGAGAGGCTAAACCCTAAAAGCTAGCCTATGGTATGATTGTATGTTGTCCTACGGACTAAAACCCTCCGGTTTATATAGACACCGGAGGGGGTTAGGGTTACACAAGGTCGGTTACAAAGGAGGAGATACCATATTCGTACTGCCTAGCTTGCCTTCCACACCAAGTAGAGTCCCATCCGGACATGAGACGAAGTCTTCAATCTTGTATCTTCATAGACCAACAGTCCGGCCACAGGATATAGTCCGGCTGTCCGGAGACCGCCTAATCCAGGACTCCCTCGGGTATATATAAAGATTGTTTATCTTGGGAAACAAGTATACATAATGAAAACAGAGTCAGGAAGTTGCCCGAGGGGCCCCACCCACCAGGGCGCGTCAGGTGGGGCAGGTGCACCCTGGTGTCTTGTGGGCACCTGGGTTGCCTTCCTGGTTGTTTCTTATTTTCTATTTTTTTAATATTCCAAAACTGACAGAAAATATTTTTGTAGATTTTTCAGAGTCCGTTTACTTACCATATCACATACCTCTTCCTTTTCAGGGTTCTGGAGTGTTCTGGAAGGTTTCTTTTATGTGTTCCTCCGATGGTATGGTTTGGATGATATTGCTTTCAACATTAATAGGTGTACCTGAGATAAAGTGCTTAATTCTTTGTCCATTGAGACCACCTTCAGGTTAGTACCTGATACGTCCATTTTGCATCATGCTTTTATATTGATATTTATTGCATTATGGGATGTTATTACCTATTTTGATACAACACTTATGGCTTTTCTCTCTTATTTTACAAGGTTTACATGAAGAGGGAGAATGCCCGCAGCTGGAATTCTGGACTGGAAAAGGAGCAAATCTAAGAGACCTATTCTGTAGAACTCCCAAAAGTCCTGAAAATTTACAGAGAATTCTTTTGGAATATATATAAAATATTGGGTGAAGAAAATACCAGAGGGGACCCACCAGGTAGCCACAAGGGTGGGGGTGCACCCTACCCCTGGGCGCGCCCCCTGGCTTGTGGGCCCCCTAGCAGGCCTCCGGTGCCCATCTTTTAATATATGATGTGTTTTGACATGAAAAATATCAGAAGGAAGCTTTTGGGATGAAGTGCCGCCGTCTCGAGGCGGAACCTGGGCAGAAGCAATCTAGGGCACCAACGGAGCTGTTCTGCTGGGGAAACTTCCCTCCCAGAGGGGGAAATCGAACCCATCGTAATCACCGACAATCCTCTCATTGAGAGGGCGTCAATCTCAATCAACATATTCACCAGCACCATCTCCTCTCAAACCCTAGTTCATCTCTTGTATCTGATCTTTGTCTCAAAACCTCAGATTGGTACTTGTGGGTTGCTAGTAGCGTTGATTACTCCTTGTAGTTGATGCTAGTTGGTTTACTCGGTGGAAGATCATATGTTCAGATCCTTCATGATAATTAATACTCCTCTGATTATGAACATGAATATGCTTTGTGAGTAGTTATTTTAGTTCCTGAGGACATGGGAGAAGTCTTGTTATAATTAATCATTTGAATTTGGTATTCGTTCGATATTTTGATGAGATGTATGTTGTATTTCCTCTAGTGGTGTTATGTGAATGTCGACTACATGAAACTTCACCATTGTTTGGGCCTAGGGGAGGGAATTGGGAAGTAATAAGTATATGATGGATTGCTAGAGTCACAGAAACTTAAACCTTAGTTTATGTGTTGCTTCGTAAGGGGCTGATTTGGATCCATATGTTTCATACTATGGTTAGATTTATCTTAATTCGTCTTTCGTAGTTGCGGATGCTTACGAGAGCGGTTAATCATAAGTGGCAGGCTTGTCCAAGTAAGGACACCACCCAAGCACCGGTCCACCCACATATCAAATTATCAAAGTAATGAACGCGATTCATATGAGCATGATGGAAACTAGCTTGACAATGATTCCCATGTGTCCTTGGGAGCGCTTTGCTTTATATAAGAGTTCGTCCGTGCTTCTCCTTTGCTACAAAAAGGATTGGGCCACCTTGCTGCACCTTTGTTACACTTATTACTTGTTACCTGTTACGAATTATCTTATCACAAAACTATCTGTTACCGATAATTTCAGTGCTTGCGGAGAATACATTGCTGAAAACCGCTTGTCATTTCCTTCCGCTCCTCGTTGAGTTCGACACTCTTACTTATCAAAAGGATTATGATAGATCCCCTATACTTGTGGGTCATCAAGACTCTTTTCTGGCACTGTTGCCGGGGAGTGAAGCACCTTTGGTAAGGAAAAATTTATATAGTGTGTTGAAATTTACTATCACTTGTTACTATGGAAAATAATCCTTTGAAGGGCTTGTTCGGGGTATCTTCACCCGACCGGAAGAACGAAGAGTTGCTCCTCAACCTATTGAACCTACTGAAAATATTTATTATGAAATTCCTTCGGGTATGATAGAGAAACTGCTAGGTAATCCTTATGCAGGAGATGGAATACTACATCCTGATATGCATCTCATCTATGTGGATGAAGTTTGTGGATTATAAGCTTGCAGGTTTGCCCAAGGATGAAGTCAAGAAGAAGGTCTTACCTTTATCTTTTAAGGAGAAGGCACCAAAATGGTATAGTCTATGCGATGATATTGGATCATGGAACTACAACCAATTGAAATTGGAATTTCATCAGAAGTTTTATCCTTTGCATCTAGTTCATCATGATCGGAATTATATTTATAAGTTTTGGCCTCGTGAAGGAGAAAGTATCGCTCAAGCTTGGGAGGCTTAAGTCAATGTTATATTCATGCCCCAATCGTGAGCTCTCAAGAGAAATTATTGTTTGGAATTTTATGCTCGGCTTTCTCGTAATGATCAATCCATGCTCGATACTTCTTGTACTGGTCTTTTATGAAGAAGACTATTGAATTCAAATGACATTTATTGGAAATAATTAAATGCAACTCTGGAGATTGGGAACTCAACGATGGTAAGGAGTCATGTATAAACCTTAAGTTTGATTGTGTTAAATCTTTTATGGATGCCGATGCTTTTCGTGAATTTAGCACTAAATATGGACTTGACTCTGAGATAGTAGCTTCCTCTTGTGAATCATTTGCTACTCATGTTGATCCCCCTAAGGAGAAGTGGTTTAAATATCATCATCCCATTGAAGTGAAAGTAGAAGAACCTATTAAACTTGAAGAAGAAACTATTACTTATAATGTTGATCTTGTTATTCCTACGCTTATATTGAGAAACCACCTTTCTCTGTTAGAATAAAGGAACATGCTAAAGCTTCAACTACGGTTCGTAAGAGTTATACTAGAACACCTACACCCCCTGAACAAATTAAAGTTGAACCTAGTATTGCTATGCTTAAAGATCTCTTAGTCGATAATATTGATGGGCATGTTATTTACTTCTGTGATGAAGCTGCTGGAATTGCTAAACCCAATGATAAAGATAAACATAGACCTGTTGTCGACATGCCTGTTGTTTCAGTTAAGATAGGAGATCATTGTCTTCATGGATTATATGATGTGGGTGCTAGTGTGAGTGCAATTCCCTTTACTTTATATCAAAAAATTATGAGTGATATTGCACCTGCTGAGATAGAAGATATTGATGTTACTATCAAGCTTGCTAATAGAGATACTATATCAGCAATTGGGATTGTTAGAGATGTTGAAGTATTGTGTGGAAAAATAAAATACCCTACTGATTTTCTAGTTCTTGGTTCCCCACAAGATGATTTTTGTCCCATTATATTTGGTAGACCTTTCTTGAACACTATTAATGCTAAAATAGATTTTGAGAAAGAAACTGTTACTGTATGTTTTGGGGATGGGTCTCATGAGTTCAATTTTTCTAAATTTCATAGACAACCCCATGACAAAGAATTGCCTAGTAAAGATGGAATTATTGGTCTTTCTTCTATTGTTGTACCTCCTACTGATCCTTTAGAACAACTAGTAAGATGCCCGTGCTATGCTACGGGATAAAAAAAATTAGGTGGACTTAAATTATAGTCAGGAACCCATACATTGCTATGAACAATGAAAAATGTAATGTGATCTTGAATGTGAAAATATATGGTAGAACTATTTTTTTCTGAAAACCTGTTCGTTTGCTTCCCTGCCCAAAATTCCTAGCGGACATATGAGGACAACCACGACCAGTACAACATACGTGTGGTTATCTTGGGAGAAGTTCATGCGAGCAGTTCATGAGCGAAGTTGGTTTTTCTTTTCCAATCATAGAGTGCATTCCACACACTATCTTTAAGGAGGAAAGAAGTGGACAGAGCAACCATCTGCTCCTCCATCCTGTAGTTTTTCTCAAGCACAACTCCATATATCTGCAACATAGATTCACAGTCTAGAACATCCATTTCATCATGAATGCAACTCCATACTTCCGTAATACACATTCATACTTTAGAACATCCAGTTCATCATATTTGTTATGGCATTTGTGAATAGAAATTATCGTTTTCTCCACTGAATGACATTTCTAATGTATTTTCAAAAGCTAAGAGTGGCAAAAGTGAGATGTCAAATTCTAGAGTGGCATAAGCAAAGTGGGCAAAAACTAGTGTGGCAAAAACAAAGTTTTCCCTATTTGTATCACACTTGGCACAGATTAGAATCAGAGAAGGCACAACAATGGAATAATTACTAAATCCGAATTTAAATGTTTCTACGTCCCATTGATATAAGTTTAAGTTATGATAATGTTTCAGCTTGATTTAGTCCAGGAACAATATAGCTTCTGCCATCAAGCATCAAGTAGTGAACAAGTAGCAAAGAATAAGAGTAACACATAGTGGAATTATTCATTTACGTTGCTCGAGTTAACAACATTCCAAGGCACCAATACAATAAAAACTCAGGTTAAGAGTGGGAGCATCACAAAAAAAGTACTGAATACAATGGAAACAACACAACAGGATGAAACTATTTAGAAATACACAGAGAAACATAAGGGTATTATCACTTCAAAATAGGTGCCTCAACAGACTGAACATATTTGGGAAAACAAAGGCAGGATAATGTACAAAAATAAATCCCTGTCATTTCACCCGCAGAACTCTTCTAACTCAACAATAAATGACCACCATAATATGTGATGTCTTCTCCACTCCAGGCCAGCTACAAGATCACAACCATCCTCCCGTTCATCACATCACCTAAATCCAAATTACTTTAGTATTTTGATGCACGCGAATTAGATCTCAATAATTCAGGTAACCCAAGGTAGAATTTGGAAAATGGGGAAGCATAAAACGACATGTATTATGTTCTTTCTGGAAAAAATACCCCGATATTGCCTTATAGAATCAACTAATTAGTGTTACCTACCGATCTAGCGACTCTATGTAAAATGACAACGATAAGTACATGTGATCTCCAAGGCAAAGTGCAGGAAAACAAGATCTAAAGTACATATGAATTTTTTTTGCTCTAATCAAAACTTGCATAGACGCAGCCTGGGACCTAAGCATGGATGTATTAGGAGGGGGAGGAGGCTGAGAAAGATTGGCCAAGTTTACACAAAATTAACCAGTCTAGGGAGTCGGTTAGAGCAGCGTTGGCGGGCAATTAGCAATGGAGTGGCCTCAACGTTGTCCTCTGCGACTATGAGCTTATATGAAGCTTACTTATTTATGCTGGTACTTCCAGATCTCTCCTCCCTCCTATTCTCCTTCCCTTTGCACCATTGAGACTCACTTTTCTGTGAACTTTGAGCAACAAGAGTTCAGTATAATGGAAAAGCAATATCTTTGGAGATGTAACAATTATGTAACATGTCATTCTTAAGAACTACCAGAAACCAATTTTAGACATACACGTGAGCATATACATGGTAATGTTAATAACTGCTTAGAAACAAACCAAAAACTTGATAAGATGATAATTTTTAAGAGCATGAATTCAATCTGCCATCATCAGTATGTCGCCTCGCAAACTATGACAAAGAAGATAAATAAATTTTTCTGAGTTGTGACATTTGCCCATGTTTAGATCATTGAAATTAGTTACATGCCCATAATGTATGCGGTAATTTATAACGGAATCACTTGGAAATTGCATCTACCAACTGAATGGCTGATACAATAGATGTATACATACTCTGTAATTTTATCGAGCATCTGGCAAGCATGCAACAACCAACATTGGATATGTAGAACAATTTTTACTTTGATGGGCAAGGATCTCGGGAACCCGCTGTCATTCAGGTTGGAAGGCCATAGAATCAACTAACTTCCATGACGTGCAGTCCTCGTCTAACCCGATGTGGGCAATGGTTGTCCACGACTGTAGGTAGAAAATGCAAGCTCACCATAGGTGTGAGTCTGAGGTGGCACGTTAGTGGAAAATGAGGAGAAATTTTTCTTAGTTCATGGTGTTCCATCAGGCATCAGCCCGCCAGCCGTGTAGCGCTCGCCCTCCTTGGCATCGTGCTAATAGGAGATGAGCAATGGGCGGAGGAGACAACAAGGAGGAGGGGGTTGCCGGTGATGGTGGGCGGTGGGATGGCTGGGACAGAGGAGGGGGCAGGAGATGCATTAAGGAACGGACAACTTTAGTGGCGTACTTCCGGACATGGAGACGAAGGAGACGGGGAAGGGGCCAGAGGAGATGGCCCAGAGGGGAGGTGGGTGATGGGGGTGGGAGTTGTGTTGGTGGAGGGCGGTGGGCTTCCGCGGCAAAGAAGGAGATATCCAAGCGTTGGGGGCGGACGATGATGTTGGCGGCCACCGCATCAGATCTGAGGGAAAGTGCGGGTGGGGGAATGGGGAGAGACGAAGCCAGGAAGGTTCCAGATCGGGCGAGGGGGGGTTTAGTGTAAACAAAGATTGAATTAGAGTGGTGGGCCTTTTTGTAAATATGCAACAACTGACTCATATGCGTTAGATGTAGAACGGACGGTCAAAATTGTTGGATGGCAGACACACCATCACCACCAACTCAGATTTTTATAGGAGTAGAGATATCTGCTAGACCATGAAAATGATATGTTTGTGAATGAATGGAAGGAATTGGATGAAATATTCTTTAATCAGATGCCTGTTTTGAAGCACAACTTGCTTGTTGAGATTCTTGGGGATCCTCCTCCACCCAAGGGTGATACCGTGTTTGAGCTTAAACAATGACCTGATACTTTGAAATATGCTTATCTTGATGAAAAGAAGATATATCATGTTATTATTAGTGCAAACCTTTCAGAGCATGAAGAAAAGAAAAGAAATTATTGAAAACTCTAAGGAAGCACCGGGATGCTATTGGATATACTCTTCATGATCTTAAGGGCATTAGTCCCACTCTATGTCAGCACAAAATTAATATGGAGCCAGATGCTAAACCGATTGTTGATCACCAATGACGATTAAATCCCAAGATGAAGGAAGTGGTAAGAAATGAAATACTAAAGCTTCTGGAGGCAGGTATAATTTATCCTATTACTAATAGTAGGTGGGTAAGTCCTGTTCATTATGTCCCTAAGAAGGGAGGTGTTACTGTTGTTCCTAATGATAAGAATGAATTAATCCCACAAAGAATTTTTACATGTTATAGAATGGTAATTAATTTTCGCAAATTAAACAAAGCCACTAGGAAAGATCATTACCCATTACCTTTCATTGATCAAATGCTAGAAAGACTATCCAAACATACACACTTCTACTTTCTAGATGGTTATTCTGGCTTCTCTCAAATAACTGTGTGAAAAGAGGATCAAGAAAAGACTACATTTACTTGCCCTTTTGGTACCTTTGTGTAGGATCGGAAGTATGTCTAGAGGGGGGTGATTAGATTACTTGACCAAATAAAAATCTAGCCTTTTCCCAATTTTAAGTCTTGGCAGATTTTAGCAACTTATCACAAGTCAAGCAACCAACCTACACATGCAAATCTAAGAGTATAGCATCGGAATGTAAATCATTGCATATGAAGGTAAAGGGGAGGAGTTTGGAGGGAGCAAACGCAATGTAGACAAGGAGATTTTTGGTGTGGTTCCGATAGGTGGTGCTATCGTACATCCACGTTGATGGAGACTTCAAACCACAAAGGGTAACAGTTGCGCGAGTCCATGGAGGGCTCCACCCATGAAGGGTCCATGAAGAAGCAACCTTGTCTATCCCACCATGGCCATCACCCACGAAGGACTTGCCTCACTTGGGTAGATCCTCACGAAGTAGGCAATCTCCTTGCCCATAAAAACTCCTTGGTTCTACTCCACAATCTTGACGGAGGCTCCCAGGTGACACCTAACCAATCTAGGAGACACCACTCTCCAAAAGGTAATAGATGGTGTGTTGATGATGAACTCCTTGCTCTTGTGCTTCAAATGATAGTCTCCCCAACACTCAACTCTCTCACACAGATTTGGATTTGGTGGAAAGATGATTTGAGTGGTAAGTAACTTGGGGAAGGCTAGAGATCAAGATTCTTGTGGTTGGATTGGAATATCTTGGTCTCAACACATGAGTAGGTGGTTCTCTCTCATAAAATGAATGGTGGAAGTGTAGGCATGTTCTGATGGCTCTCTCCACGAATGGAAGAAGGGTGGAGGGGTATATATAGCCTCCACACAAAATCTAACCGTTACAAAAAATTTACCAAACTCGGTGGGACCAAATAGTTAAACTCGGTCAGACCGATTTAGTTCAAAATGTGAATGTTAGGATTTTCGGTGGGACCGACATGTCAACTTGGTGGGACCGATTTCATTAGGGTTAGGGCATAACGTAATCTAGGTGAGACCGATCACATAAACTTGGTGATACCGATTTCTGTAATAGGCAAACAGAGAGTTGGTCACGCAAACTCGGTGGGACCGATCGCTCATTTCGGTGAGACCGAAATGTTGCGAAAAGGAAACAGAGAGTTTGCATCGCGAACTTGGTGGGACCGATCGCTCATCTCGGTTAGACCGAAACATTACGAAGGGAAACAGAGAGTTTGCAATCCCATCTCAGTGAGACCGAGATCCCTATCGGTGAGACTGAACTGATTAGGGTTTCTGGCATTGGCTATGTCAAATGAACTCGGTGGCGCCGGATAGATCAAATTGGTGGGGCCGAGTTTGACTTTTGTTTTGGGACATATGTGGATATGAGAAAGTGATTGAGGGCTTTTGGAGCATATCACTAAGCATTTTGAGCAAGCAAGCCATTAAGCAACACCTCATCCCCTTTTAATAGTATTGGGTTTTCCTATGGACTCAATGTGATCTTGGATCACTAAAATGAAAATGTAGAGTCTTGAGCTTGAGCCAATATGTGTCCTTAGCATTTTGAGGGGTCCACATCTCTAGTCCATGCCATGCCAATGATTGAACTTTCTGAAATGATCATCTTGAAAGAGTATTAGTTCAATGAGCTATATGTTGTCAATAATTACCAAAACCACCCTTGAACTAGTTGCACTTTCAATCTCCCTCTTTTTGGTAATTGATGACAACATAAATATCAAAGCTTCAACAAATGATAATAAGAGTGAAATATATAGTCACTTTGAGAAGTATGTGATAAGTAAGAGCTCCCCCTAAATTTGTGCATTATTTAGAATTTGCTTTTGAATGCAAATGCACAATCGATTACGATCATGGGTTACTCTTCCATGTCACATACATCTTGGTGGAGCGCTCAAAATGATAGAAAATGAAATATGCACTCATCACCAAGGCAAAGTGAATGATCATACATGAGAGATAAATAATGTCATCATCCAAGCACAAGCATTAAAGTGATATGATCAAACACATGACCATACAAGTATCTCACACACACATAAAGTATCTTCCAGACAAGCAAACAAATAAGTATCAACCAAGAAGAAAAAGAGGCAAAAAGAAGCAAATCTCTCTCTCTCTCAGAGCCTATGATCAATACACTTTCTCCCCCTTTGGCAACAAGTTACCAAAAATCTCGAAAATGAGTACTGATATGCGGCTCTCTAGGCTTGATCTTCGGGAGGTGGCGTTTAGAGGACTCCAAGGATGAATGCATCTGTTGAAGTTGATGGAGCTGGTGGAGTGGCAACTGGAGGGGCTACCGAAGCTATGGCTGCAGGTGCTGACATAGTAGCTCTTGTGTGTGTCACACGCACTGCTGTAGATCTCTGTGCCCTAGGCACTCTCTGAAAAGCATCTGTGGTAGCATTCCCTTTCCTTTCCTTCGCTTCTTCCTGGAGTTGCTCAACAGTTGTCTGCATCTCTGTCACCTTCAAGTCAAGATCATAAAACTTTGTCTCAATGATCCTCTCCAGGCTCTCTTGAACCTGAGTCGGGGTGGCCAATCCTTTCTCACTCCTTAGAGTGACTTGAATAAGATATCCAAGTTGATCTTGCTTTGACTTGAGGAAAGCTTGTGAATCCTCTTCAGCACTTGGCATCTTTGTTGCCTTCTCAGCTTTTGCTTTATCCCTCTTCTCTTGAGCCTCTACAGATGTGGGATCATTGGAATCCATGACACTTGTGTTGTCCTCAAAGTCAGGCCTCAAGGGAAGATGTTCCTTGTCCAACAAGTATGTGCCTATGCCCATCTTGGAGTTGATGAGCATCTGGATGTGTGGAGCATACCCACATGATCTCTTCTGGTCTGCAACTGTCCTCTTGATTGTTTCAACAATCAGACTCATTACCTTCAACTTTTGGGGCACATCAAACAACTGGAGCAGATTTATGGAGTGGCCTCTGATCATCCTGTGATCTCCTGACTTGGGCAACAAGGTGTGCCTCAAGATGGTGTTGATAGTGGCTAGTCCAGACAACAGATAATATACAGAACCTAGCTTGTGATTCTCCAAGGCTTTGTCAGGAATCTCCTTGTACATGTTGGCCATGGAGTTGTGGTCTTTCTTCCTCTTGGCATAGACATCTATGTCATTCTCAAGCTCTGCAGAGGCATTAATCAGCTTTGCCCATTCAACAACTGTTGATTGGTATCTTGTACCTTCAGACATCCATACAATCCTTCCATCAGGATAGAAATGAGTTGTAGAGTAGAATTGCATGATGAGTTCATAATTCCACTTGGTCAATTTTTGACCCACAAAAGCATCTACTCCATTGAGTCTGAAGCTCTCATGCACTCTTGGGAAGTGGTCTTCATTGTTGTGAATGTATTTCCAATCAACCGATTTCATGTCACACACTATGGGCTTTTATCCAACAAATTTGTCTCATAGAAGTCCTGTTGCTCCTTGGTGTGAAACCTATAGTCTACTGCAGTCCTTCTCCTCATAGCATATGGATCTGATTCTCTCCGTAATCCGAGTCTTGCATCCTTTCTGTTTTTTCATGTTCTAAGCCACAGGATGATTGTCATGATGGTCAGGGATCTTTGGCTTGAGCTTCCTAAGCACTTGGGCTTCATCATCATATTCTTCTTCAACTTCAGGCACTATGGCCTTGTTCTTCTCAGCAGCTTGTATATTTCTTGTGCTCCTCTTTGATGCAGTCTTGGGGGCTAGAGCAGAAGCTTTGGGGCAGTCTTGGGCTTTGAAGGAGCAGCCCTAGACTTGATGGCATCGCCCATCAGCTTTTGAGCTTTAGGTGCTGGTGCAGCATCCTCTTTCTCCTTATCAAACTGAATCATCATGGAGGGCTTGTGTAGGATCAAAAGTATGTCTAGAGGGGGGTGATTAGACTACTTGACCAAATAAAAACTTAACATTTTCCCAATTTTAGTTCTTGGCAGATTTTGGCTACTTTAGGACAAGTCAAGCAATCATCACACAATTCAAGCAAGCATGCAAAGAGTATATTAGCAGCGGAAAGTAAAGCATGCAACTTGCAAGAATGTAAAGGGAAGGGTTTGGAGAATTCAAACGCAATTGTAGACACGGATGTTCTTCCCGTGGTTCAGATAGGTGGTGCTATCCTACATCCATGTTGATGGAGACTTCAACCCACGAAGGGTAACGGTTGCGCGAGTCCACGGAGGGCTCCCCCCATGAAGGGTCCACGAAGAAGCAACCTTGTCTATCCCACCATGGCCATCGCCCACGATGGACTTGCCTCACTAGCGGTAGATCTTCATGAAGTAGGCAATCTCCTTGCCCTTACAAACTCCTTGGTTCAACTCCACAATCTTGTCGGAGGCTCCCAAGTGACACCTAGCCAATCTAGGAGACACCACTCTCCAAGAAGTAACAAATGGTGTGTTGATGATGAACTCCTTGCTCTTGTGCTTCAAATGATAGTCTCCCCAACACTCAACTCTCTCTCACAGGATGTGGATATGGTGGAAAGAAGATTTGAGTGGAAAGCAACTTGGGGAAGGCTAGAGATCAAGATTCATATGGTAGGAATGGAATATCTTGGCCTCAACACATGAGTAGGTGGTTCTCTCTCAGAACATAAGAGTTGGAAGTGTAGATGTGTTCTGATGGCTCTCTCCATGAGTGAAGAGGAGGTGGAGGGGTATATATAGCCTCCAAACAAAATCTAACCGTTACACACAATTTACCAATCTCGGTGGGACCAAATCAACAAACTCGGTCAGACCGAAATAGTAAACCTAGTGACCGTTAGAGATTTTCGATGGGACTGACATGCAACTCGGTAGGACCGATATGGTTAGGGTTAGGGCATAACGTAATCTCGGTGAGACCGATTACACAAACTCGGTGGGACCGATTTTGGTAATAAGCTAACCAGAGAGTTGGTCAGGTAAACTCAGTGGGACCGATTTGCTCTTTCGATGAGACCGAAATGTTACAAAAAGGAAACAGAGTTTACATTGCAATCTCGGTGGGACCGATCCGCTCTTTCGGTGAGACCGAAAAGTTACAAAAGGGAAACAGAGAGTTTGCAATCCCATCTCGATGAGACCGAGATCCCTATCGGTAGAACCGATTTGCTAGGGTTTGGCAATGGCTATGAGAAGTGAAACTCGGTGGCGCCGGGTTGAAAGAATCGGTAGGGCCGAGTTTGGCTTAGGGTTTAGGTCAAATGTGGATATGGGAAAGTAGCTGAGGGTTTTGGAGCATATCACTAAGCACATGAAGAAAGAGGCTCATTAAGCAACACCTCATCCCTCCTTGATAGTATTGGCTTTTCCTAAAGACTCAATGTGATCTTGGATCACTAAAATATAAAATGAAGAGTCTTGAGCTTTTGAGCTTGAGCGAATCCTTTGTCCTTAGCATTTTGAGGGTTCCACTTTCACCATCCATGCCATGCCAATCATTGAGCTTTCCTGAAATAATCATCTTGGAATAGCATTAGCTCAATGAGCTATATGTTGTTATGAATTACCAAAACCACCTAGGGATAGTTGAACTTTCAATCTCCCCCTTTTTGGTAATTGATGACAACCTATAGATCAAAGCTTCGACAAATGATAATAAGCATGAAATATATCGTTGCTTTGAGAAGTATGTGATAAGTAAGAGCTCCCCCTAAATTTGTGCATATTTAAAATTTGCTTTGGACTGCATATGCACAAAGAGTTAGAGTCATGGGTTACTCTTCCATGTCACATACATCTTGGTGGAGCACTTAAAATGATAAGAATGAAATACATGCACCCATCACCAAGAAAAGTGAATGATCACATAAGATAGATAAGATAATAGCATGCATAAGTGTAGCTTATGATCAAACACATGATCATCAATGTCTCACAGATAACGGCATAGTATCTCAAGCACTCAAAAGCAAACAAAGTTTGAAAAACCACCAAATAAAGCAAGAGAGAAAAAACAACACTCTCTCTCTCTCGAAGCCTATGATCTATACATTTTTCTCCCCCTTTGGCAACAAGTTACCAAAAAGTTCCTAGAAAATGCATAGTGCTAGATCGACTCTCAGGCTTGATCTTCTGGTGGTGGTGGAGTCCGGAGCACTCCAAGGACGAAGCCTTCTGTAGACGTGGTTGGAGTTGAAGCTGAAGTAGATGCTGGAGTTGGTTGGGCTGGTGCTGTAGCTGGAGCTGAGGTGGTGGCTCTGGTGTCAGGAACTGGCACTGCAATCGACCTCTGAGCTCGTGGCACTCTGGCAAATGCATCAGTTGTAGTCTTGCCCTTCCTCTCCTACATATCATCCTGAAGTTGCTCCACTACCGACTGAATTTCTGTCACCTTCACATCTAGGTCATAGAACTTCTGTTCCATGATTCTTTTCAAGCTCTGCTGATTCTGAGTGAGGGTGGCCAGTCCTTGCTCAATCCTCAGTGTGGATGCAATCAAGTAACTAAGCTGCTCTTGTTTGGTCTTCAAGAAATACTCAGATGCCTCTGCTTGAGTTGGCATCTTGGCAGCTTTCTCCTTCCTTGCCTTCTCCTTCTTTGCTTGTGCTTGTGCAGATGACGGTTCATTCTCATTCATGACAACTTGATTGTCCTCAAAGTCCGGATGGATGGGCAGGTGTTCCTTGTCCAATAAGTATATGCCTGTGCCCATCTTTGAGTTGATCAACTCCTAAATCTGAGGGGCATAACCACAGCTCCTCTTCTGATCTGCTGCAGTCCTCTTGATAGTCTCTACTATGAGGCTCATGACCTTGAATTTCTAAGGTACATCAAATACATGAAGCAAATTGATTGCATGGCCTCTGATCATCTTGTGATCACCTGACTTGGGTAAGAGAGTGTTCCTCAAAATCCAATTAATAGTTGGCAGCCCTGACAGAAGATAATGCACTGAGCCAAATTTGAAAGTTTCAAGAGCTTCAGTTGGAATTTCCTTGTACATATTGGACATAGAGTTGTGGTCCATCTTCTTCTTGGCATAGATATCCAAGTCATCTTCCTGCTCTTCTGGGGCATTGATCAACTGAGCCCACTCAGCAACTGTTGATTGATACCTTGCCCCTTCTGACATCCACACAATCCTTCCATCTGGATAGAAGTGTGCTGTGGAGTAGAACTGCATGATCAGCTCTTCATTCCACTTTGTGAGCTTCTGCCCAACAAAGTCTGCTACTCCACAAGAACTTAAGCTATCATACACTCCAGGATAGTGTTCTTCATTGTCCTTGATGTACTCTGAATTGACCCATCTCATGTCACAAACAATGGGCTTCTTGTCCAACAAAACTGTCTCATAGAAGTCCTGTTGTTCCTTAGTGTGGAACCTATAATCAACAACAGTTCTTCTCCTTGAAGCATATGGATCTGCTTCTCTCCACTTCCTTAGCCCTGAATCTCTTCTGATTTTCATGTCCTCAGCCACAGGATGAGCATCATTGTGGTCTGGGATCTTGGGCTTAAGCTTCCTGAGAACTTGACCTTCTTCTTCTTCAGCAATGTCAGGCACTGGGGCCTTGTTCTTCTCAGCAGCTGGTATGCTCCTTGTATTCCTCTTTGGTGCTGGCTTGGGCTTGGAGGCAGCTTTGGGTGCTTCTTTGGGCTTTGATGCAGCAGCCCCTGTCCTGATAGCATCACCCATAAGGTTAGGTGCCTTAGGTGCTGGTGCAGCAACCTCTTCTTCCTCTTCTTCCATGATGGAAGCCTTTCCGAGTACTCTGGCTACGGTCTTCTTGACCCTTTCCTTCCTTTTCTTTCCTTCAACAGCAACTGGCTCTATGGGTGCAGGCTTTTCAGGAATCTGAGTTGAAGCTCTGGCCTTTGGCATAGGCTGCCTACCTGCTGGCCTTTTGATTTTCAATCCTGGCTTTGTGGCTTTAGCTGAGCCATACTCCTTCTTGAGCACTACTTTCTTGGGAGTAGCTTCCTCTTCTGCCACATAGTCCTCATCCTCTGAGTCTGAGGTTCTCTTCTTCCTTTGTCTGGTGGCAGCTTTTGGCAGATTGCTAGGGGTGCTCCTGCTGCCTTCATCAGAAGAACTGGATGTACTAGTGCCCTCACTCATGTGCACTTGCTGTTCTGACACATTCTGGTTGTCACTCTGATCTGACATGATGAACAAGCTGTCTGCTGACCCTGTGAATAGTTTCTAGATGAGGTAGAATAGATGAGCATCACAAAATGCAGAGATTTTTGCAAAAGAATGACTCAAAATCTTAGTTTTAGTTTCCCACAGAAATCATCTCGGATCTACCGATTTTTAAACTCGGTGATACCAAAGCAGTTTTTGGAACCTAAACTAGTGAACTCGGTCAGACCGAGTCACAGTTTGGTGGCACCGAGACTGCTAGGGTTTCACAAAGTTCCAAAATCGGTCACACCGATTAGTAATTCTCGGTCAGACCGAGTTTCACTTGTGCAATAGCATGAGCCAAATCGGTGGGACCGATTTTTTCAACTCGGTGGGTCCGAGATGGTTTCGGCAGAAACCTAACCCTAAAAATTTCGAATCAAAACTAATCTATGAACGCATTGACTGGATAGGAGTGTTTCAATCGTGGCAAGAATCATTAAGAACACAATGTGCTAGGAATCGGACGGGGAATAGCACTGTGATCGAGTCCATACCCTAGTTCGGCGGAGACTCGCTACGGCATCAACGACGGGGTAGAATTCCGTTGACGGCGATGGAGACCAGCGACTGGAGGCGGTTGGCGGCGAGGAGACGATCCGGAGACCACGTTGGCAGAGCGAGCTATCGCGCGGGCGAAGGGGTTCGGAGAAATTTCCAAATTTTTGCCCGTGACTATATATAGCCCGACCCTGTCGGTGTGACCGAGTGGAACAACTCGGTGCACCGAGATGCAAAACTGTATACAGTTATTGCAACTCGGTGTGACCGAATGGTTCAAATCGGTTGCACCGAGATCGAAAATTCAGATCAACTTAATGATCTCGGTAGGACCGAAAGTAGGATATCGGTCAGACCGAGAATCATAAAGAGGTTTTGGAAGTTTAAGTCTATGACGAATCGGGGACTCCGAGTGCTCCTCACACAGAGTGGTTCGAATCTGACTTGATCAAATTTTGTGATGTAGCATGAATAGAGTTTGAGATGAGAAAAGCATAGATAGCTAGAGGAGGTTCTTAGGCATTCTTGTCCATCCACTTGGCAAAAGGAAATAAAACCAAACAATCAAAACAACAAGTGGATGTCCTCGAATGAGTAAAATATGCAACCAACATGCTCACACAATAAAATGGCAATTGAAATATGTGACAAAGCATGCACAACCAATTCTAGCATCTATCAAGCAATTGGCGATGACTAGGTCATCTATATATGAGTATATTGACTTAGGAGTCAAGTGAGAACACTTGATCATAGGTCATACTCATCGTTTAAGCTCAAGTGGGGTTACCACTTTTACATAAAGCATTGTTGTGTTCACATCTTCAGAGTTGCTTTAGCTCAAGTCTTAGAGTAAAGCTCCCCCTAGATGTGATATCCCCCCTAACAGGGATGAACTAACCTTGGGTTTTGTCGATGATGACTTCATGTAGATGTTGAAGATGTGGATGCTCAATGTTGATGTAGATCACTTGGAGCTATCCATTTGAGTGAATTGCACTTTCAATACCTACATGGGTTAGTCCCACAAGGAACAAACAAGGATATCCATAGACATCGAGTGATGCACACACAAGATAATGTCCATGAAAACTTTTAGGTTACCTTGTCCCTTGTCTTACCAACAAGAGGGTTTGTGACTCCTTGAACTAGTGCAAGATGTGGAAGTTGATTGCACTTGTTCTTGCCAAAATAATAAGAGTGAAGTATGTTGGCGGAGTCACCCTCAAGAACTCTCTAGTTCTTCTTCTTTTGGATCCACACCATCTTGATGGGAATCCTTGGAGTCGTAGTCGTACTTGATGAAGTGGAACTTGAAGTGGTCTTGGGAATCCACTTGACCAAGGTCTTAGGAGCTTCTTCAAATGCATCAATTTCCTCTTGAAGCTTGTCCTTGCCTTTTTGCTTGTAGTCTTGTGGTGGAAGATCATCTTCAGCTTGTGTCCCCTTGAAGGAAGTGTCATACTTCTCTTGTTGAGGAACAAACTTTGTCTTGGGGTATTGATCTTCTTCCCACTCAACTCCATTGGCATTGAACTTCTGTTCAAAACCAACACCTTGATTCTTCCGGTGCATTCCTTGCTTGCGCACAATTTCCTCGAATTGCTTACTCCCGGCAAGGCTTTTGTACACTCCTTTCTCTATAATTCCCTTCAATAAGCTATTTTCTTGCTCAAGTGTAACTTGGCTAAGAGAATCATTAGTGGAATCAAGAGAACTACTAGAAGCAACAATATTGGATTTAGCATGATCATTGTTACTACTAGAGGAAGAATCTTTCTTGTTCTTGTTACTAGACTTGACTTGAGGCATGTAAGTGGATAAGAGTAAACGCTTGGCAATGTAAGAAGAACTTTTCTTGCGGAGATCATCATTAATTGCCTTTAAAAACTCATGCTCTTACTCAAGATTTCGCTTTTCAAAGCATAACTTCTCATGAGGTCTTAAAAGTTCTCGATGATCTTCGAAGATAGTTTCATGAGCTAACTTAAGAGTGTTTAGTTCTTTAGTTAGAGCCTCAATCTTCTCCTTATCATTGTCATCCATTTTATCTTGATTAGCATGATTAATTGACGTTTCATCATAGTATTCATCACTAGAGTTGTCAACAAGTAAATTATCATCACCTAACAAGTCATCTTCATCACTATTAAAATCAACATACTCGGGGTGTGTTACCTTAGGACCTTTGGTCATGAAGCATCTTCCAATTCCTTCATTTGGTGAGTCAAATATATCGTAGGAGTTGGTTGACACAAGTGCTAGACCGGCAACACCTTCATCTTGAGTATATTCGGAATCGGAGTGATAACTTCTCTCGGAGTGGTCGTCGGAGTCGGAGCCGGATACCCATTCACCAACCTGAGCTTGATGTCTTCGTTTTATGTAGCTCCTTGATGATTTTTCCTTCATTTTCGAATCCTTTCTTCTCCATGAGTATCTCCATTCATAACGATCATCTCTACTCCTTCTCTCTCTTGGTGGTGATTCTTCTCTTTTGCTTCTTCTTTTTGGAGAGTCTTCTCTTCTCTTGTAGGGAGCCGTACACTCATTGGAATAGTGTCTGGGTCTTCCACAGTTGTAGCAGTTTCGCTCTCGACTAGAAGATCTTTTGTCATTGTAGGACCTTGACTTGGAGCTTCTATCTTTGCTTCTACTCTTGTAGAATTTGTTGAAGTTCTTCACCATTAAGCTCAATTATTCATTGAAGTTTTGTTTCTCACTTGATGATGTAGGGGCTTCACATGAGGCTTTGTAGGCACCACTTGATTTGTTGTGAAGTTCCTCTTTATCCTTAAGTGACATCTCATGAGCAACAATTCTTCCAATTACCTCCGTTGGCTTGAGATCTTTGTAATTTGGCATCATTTGGATCAATGTGCACACGGTATCACATTTTCCATCCAAGGCTCTTAGAATCTTCTTAATGATGAATCTATCGGTCATCTCTTCACTCCCTAAGCCGGCAATCTCATTTGTGACGAGAGCAAGCCTAGAGTACATTTCAGCGACACCTTCACCATCCTTCATTTTGAACTTGTCAAGTTGACTTTGAAGAACATCCAATTTGGATTCCTTGACTGAGTCAGTACCTTCGTGCATATCAATCAAAGTGTCCCAAATTTCCTTTGCATTCTCAAGACAGCTGATTTTGTTAAATTCTTCGGGGCACAATCCGTTGAAGAGAATATCACAAGATTGAGCATTGTATTGCAACATCTTCAACTCATCCGCGGTAGCTTCACGGTTTGGTTCTTTCCCATCAAAGAAGTCACCTTGCAAACCAACACACACAATAGCCCAAACGGCGGGGTTATGTCCAAGAATATGCATTTTCATTTTATGCTTCCAACTAGCAAAATTTGTACCATCAAAGTAAGGACCTCTACGGTGATAATTTCCCTCGCTAGACGCCATACTCTCCTAGGTTGTGAAACCAAGGCTATGACCACCAAAAGCTATGGAAATTAAAGCAAATGGAGACCAAAGCTCTGATACCACTTGTAGGATCGAAAGTATGTCTAGAGGGGGGTGATTAGACTACTTGACCAAATAAAAACTTAACCTTTTCCCAATTTTAGTTCTTGGCAGATTTTGGCTACTTTAGGACAAGTCAAGCAATCATCACACAATTCAAGCAAGCATGCAAAGAGTACATTGGCAGCGGAAAGTAAAGCATGCAACTTGCAAGAATGTAAAGGGAAGGGTTTGGAGAATTCAAACACAATTGGAGACACGGATGTTTTTCCCGTGGTTCGGATAGGTGGTGCTATCCTACATCCACGTTGATGGAGACTTCAACCCACAAAGGGTAACGGTTGCGCGAGTCCACGGAGGGCTCCACCCACGAAGGGTCCACGAAGAAGCAACCTTGTCTATCCCACCATGGCCATCGCCCACGAAGGACTTGCCTCACTAGCGGTAGATCTTCATGAAGTAGGCGATCTCCTTGCCCTTACAAACTCCTTGGTTCAACTCCACAATCCTGTTGGAGGCTCCCAAGTGACACCTAGCCAATCCAGGAGACACCACTCTCCAAGAAGTAACAAATGGTGTGTTGATGATGAACTCCTTGCTCTTGTGCTTCAAATGATAGTCTCCCCAACACTCAACTCTCTCTCACAGGAGTTGGATATGGTGGAAAGAAGATTTGAGTGGAAAGCAACTTGGGGAAGGCTAGAGATCAAGATTCATATGGTAGGAAGGGAATATCTTGGCCTCAACACATGAGTAGGTGGTTCTCTCTCAGAACATAAGAGTTGGAAGTGTAGATGTGTTCTGATGGCTCTCTCCACGAGAGAAGAGGAGGTGGAGGGGTATATATAGCCTCCACACAAAATCTAACCGTTACACACAATTTACTAATCTCGGTGGGACCGAATCAACAAACTCGGTCAAACCGAAATAGTAAACCTAGTGACCGTTATAGATTTTCGGTGGGACTGACATGCAACTCGGTAGGACCGATATGGTTAGGGTTAGGGCATAACGTAATCTCGGTGAGACCGATTACACAAACTCGGTGACACCGGTTTTGGTAATAAGCTAAACAGAGAGTTTGTCAGGTAAACTCGGTGGAACCGATTTTCTCTTTCGGTGAGACCGAAATGTTACAAAAAGGAAACAGAGAGTTTACATTGCAATCTCAGTGGGACCGGTCTGCTCTTTCGGTGAGACCGAAAAGTTACGAAAGGGAAACAAAGAGTTTGCAATCCCATCTTGGTGAGACCGAGATCCCTATCGGTAGAACCGATTTGCTAGGGTTTGGCAATGGCTATGACAAGTGAAACTCGGTGGCGCCGGGTTGAAAGAATTGGTAGGGCCGAGTTTGGCTTAGGGTTTAGGTCAAATGTGGATACGGGAAAGTAGCTGAGGGTTTTGGAGCATATCACTAAGCACATGAAGCAAGAGGCTCATTAAGCAACACCTCATCCCTCCTTGATAGTATTGGCTTTTCCTAAAGACTCAATGTGATCTTGGATCACTAAAATATAAAATGAAGAGTCTTGAGCTTTTGAGCTTGAGCCAATCCTTTGTCCTTAGCATTTTGAGGGTTCCACTTTCACCATCCATGCCATGCCAATCATTGAGCTTTCCTGAAATAATCATCTTGGAATAGCATTAGCTCAATGAGCTATATGTTGTTATGAATTACCAAAACCACCTAGGGATAGTTGCAGTTTCAGCTTGCCAATAACTTTGGTCATGGTCTTCTTGACCCTTTCCTTCCTTTTCTTGCCCTCACCAGCAGCCTCCTCAATAGTTGATTTGGAAGTTTAAACAGTTGAGGCCCTAGCTTTTGAAGTGGGCACTCTCTTGGCAGGAGCCTTCTTGTGCATACCAGGCATTGTTGATGCAACAATGCCAAATTCCTTCTTGACAACCTTCTTTTTGGAGCTGACCTCCTCCTCAGCAGCAATGTAGTCTTCATCCTCAGAATCAAAATTTCTCTTTCTCCTCTGCCTAGTAGCAGCCTTAGAGCATCTCCAACGGTCGCACAAAAGCTTGGCGCCCAATAAAAGTTATAGCGTGCCACTTTAGCACTTTTAGTGCGCCAGGACCAACATCGCGCGCACAAAAAGCAAACAATGCAAATTGTGAAGCGCGCGCAATCCGGAGCCCAAAATATGTTGCGCACGATAGCGTTTTACAGCGCGCGCCCAAAAACTTTTAGCGTTACAGCATCTGTTGGAGCTGTGCGGCGCCTAAAAAAACAAAATTTTAATGCGCGGAGCTCTTTTTGGGCTCCTGTTGGAGATGCTCTTAGGCAGGCAGCTAGGAGTACTTTTGCTGCCAACATCATAACTGCTAGAGGGACTAGTGCCCTCACTCAGATTCACCCGCTCCTCAGACCTGTTCTGGTTATCACTTTGATCTGACATGTCTGACACTGAAAGCTGGCCCTGTTAATAGTTATAGATGAGCTAGAGTAGAAGAGCATCACAAAGTGCAGAGGTTTTGCAAAACAAATGAGTCAAAAACTTTTTTTTAGTTTTCCACAGAAAGCATTTCGGAGCTATCAATTTTGTAAACTCGGTGACACCGAAGCAACTTTCGAGTCTAAACTAGTGAAATCGGTCAGACCGAGATATAGTTCGGTGACTCCGAGATTGCTAGGGTTTCACTGAGAGTTGAACTCGGTCACATCGATTTGCAAGTTTTGGTCAGACCGAAAGTTACAAGTGCAATGACCTACACATCGGTGAGACCAATTTCCACAACTCGGTTGGTCCGAGATGAGTTCAGCGGAAACCTAACCCTACATTTTTGAATCAAAACTAATCTAAAGGAAGTTTTTGCTAGATAGTATGATCTCATACGTGGTAAGAATCATGGCATTTACTTTGTGCTAACAAATCAGAGATAAGAATTGCACACAGATTTGAACTCGTACCCTAACTCGGCAATGAGATCGCTATGGCGGCAACGGCGGTGAAGATTTCCGTTGACAGCGACAGAGACCAGCGGCGGGAGGTCGCTGGCGACAAGAGGATGATCCATAGACCTGAGTCGGTAGAGCAGGACACGCGCAGGCGAAGAGGTTTTGGTGGAATTTCCAAATTTTGAGTCATTTGTATATATCCTGACCCTATCGGTGTGACCGAGTGGAACAACTCGGTTGCACCGAGATGCAGAATCGCAAGCGGTTACTGCAACTCGGTGTGACCAAATGGTTCTAATCGGTTACCGAGATTGAAAACCTAGATCAACTCAGTGAACTCGGTATGACCAAAAAGGATGAATCGGTCAGACCGAAATGCACAGAGAGGTTTTGGAAGTTTAAGTCTATGACAAATCAGTGACTCCGAGTGCTCCTCACCCAGAGGGTTCAAATCTGACTTGATCAAACTTTGTGATGTAGCATGAATAGAGTTTGAGACGACAAAGGCATAGATAGCTAGAGGAGGTTCTTAGGCATTCTTGTCCATCCATTTGGCAAAAGAAGAAGAGCCAAACTATCAAAGCAACAAATGGATGTCCTCGAATGAAAAAATATGCAATCAACATGCCCACACAATAAAATGGCAAAGGAAATATGTGGCAAAGCATGCACAAACACTCTAGCATCTATCAAGCAATTGGCAATGACTAGGTCATCTATATATGAGTATATTGACTTAGGAGTCAAATGAGAACATTTGATCGTAGGTCATACTCATCGTTTAAGTGCAAGTGGGGTTACCACTTTTACATAAAGCATTGTTGTGCTCACACCATTAGAGTTGCTTTAGCTCAATTCTTAGAGCAAAGCTCCCCCTAGGTGTGATATCCCCCGTAAGAGGGATGAACTAACCTTGGGTTTTGTTGATGATGACTTCATGTAGATGTTGAAGATGTGGATGCTCAATGTTGATGTAGATCATTTGTAGAAATCCATTGGAGTGAGTTGCACTTTCAATACCTACACGGGTTAGTCCCATAAGGAACAAGCAATGATATCCATAGACATAGAGTGAAATACGCACAAGATGATGTCCATGAGATCTTTAGGTTACCTTGTCCCTTGTCTTACCAACAAGAGGGTTTGTGACTCCTTGAACTAGTGCAGGATGTGGAAGTTGTTTGCACTTATTCTCTCCAAGATGATATGAGTGAAGTATGTTGGCAGAGTCACCCTCAAGAACTCTCTAGTTCTTCTTCTTCGGGATCCATATCAACTTGATGGGAATCCTTGGAGTTGTAGTCGTACTTGATGAAGTAGAACTTGATGTAGTCTTGGGAACCCACTTGACCAAGGCCTTGGGAGCTTCTTCAAATACATCATTCTCCTCTTGAATCTTGTCCTTGCCTTTTTGCTTGTGGTCTTGTGGTGAAAGATCATCTTCAGCTTGTGTTTCCTTGAAAGAAGTAGGATCATACTTCTCTTGTTGAGGAACAAACTTCGTCTTGGGGTATTGATCTTCTTCCCACTCAACTCCATTGGCATTGAACTTTTGTTCAAAATTGACACCTTGATTCTTCTGGTGCCTTCCTTGCTTGTGTACAATTTCCTCAAATTGTTTACTTCTGACAAGGTACTTGTAAACACCTTTCTCTATAAGTCCCTTCAATAAGCTATTTTCTTGCTCGAGTGTAACTTGGCTAAGAGAATCATTAGTGGAGTCAAGAGAACTACTATAAGTAACAACATTGGATTTAACCTGATTATTGTTACTACTAGAAGAACAATCTTTCTTGCTCTTGTTGCTAGATTTTACTTGTGGCATGTAAGTAGACAAGAGTAAACGCTGTAAGAAGAACTTTTCTTGCGAAGATCATCATTGATTGCTTTTAAGAACCCATGCCCTTGCTCTGGATTGAGCTTTTCAAAGCGTAGCTTCTCATGAGTCTTTAAAAGCTCTTGATGATCTTCCAAGGTAGTTCATCATAGCAAGTTCTTATCATCGTCATTCGTTTTATCTTGATTAGCATGATTAATAGCAAGTTCATCATAGTTTTCATCACTAGAGTTGTCAACAAGTAAATCATCGTCACCTAGCAAATCATCTTCATCACTATTGAAATCAACATACTCGGGGTGTGATACCTTTGGGCCTTTAGCCATGAAGCATCTTCCAATTTCTTCATTTGGTGAGATAAATATGTCATAGGAGTTGGTTGACACAAGTGCAAGACCCGCAACACCTTCATCTTGAGTATATTCTAAGTCGGAGTGATAACTTCTCTCGGAATGATGGTCGGAGTCGGTTCCGGATACCCATTCACCAACATGAGCTTGATGTCTTCGTTTTGTGTAGCTCCTTGATGACTTGTCCTTCCTTTCCGAATCGTTGCTTCCGCGAGAGGTTCTTTGTTCATAACGATCATCTCTATTCCTTCTCTCTCTTGGAGGTGATCCTTCTCTTCTACTTCTCCTTTTAGGCGAGTCTTCTCTTCTTTTGTAGGGAGCCGTACACTTTTTTTGAGAACTGATTATAGTGAGGTTCCCTCACTGCCTTTTATATTAATATGTTAAAAGAGAGGGGGGGTTAGAAAGTCCAGAGAGTTATGGATTACAATTGAGGAGGGGGGTTATAGAGACTAAACTATTACAAGAAAATTTACAAGGAACTTTATAGAGAACCAACAAGTGATAAAATGTAGGGACTATACTCCTACTTTGCTCTATGAACTAGCATGGCAAAGTCCCGTTTGAATCTGTCCCTCCAGGATCCAAAAGAGGGTTGAATCCCACGGAAATGCTTGTCATTTCTCTCCTTCCAGATCCCCCAAGCTGCCACCGCAATGACTTCGAGGAACATTGGTCGAGCCCATCTAGCCCTGGCTTCATGCAGTTTCCTCAACCTACATGGATCACTTGGCCATTGTATTCCCACAGCATTCCAACATCTCTGACTGAAGGGACAAGTAAAAAAGAGGTGTGTAATGTCTTCCTCCAGGGGGGTTACAGCAGAGCAGACACGTATAATCATCATTTTGGATTCTGTAATGTCTTCTCTTGAGCATTCTAGTGTTCAATCTGTCGGACATTAGCAACCATAGGAAAACCTTCCACTGCATGGTGCATTTGGTTTTCCAAATCCACATGAAGGCGTCATCAACCTGAACTTGACTGAAGCAATAAGCGTAGTATTGCATGGAACTAAAAACTCCCCCCAGACACAAGACCAAATATCCTTGTCCTCGGTGATGGATACCTCCATAGTATCCACCTGCAAACCAGCCACCTCTTGGCGTGCCTCTTGTGATAATGGAAGGTGAAACACCTCACTCAAACATTGAGAAGAGAGAACCTGGCGCACCGATATGTCTGGATCTGTGGCAAACGAGAAGGCTCTTAGGAACCGATCCTGAAAAACCTCATTTTTTCATTTGTCCTTCCAAAAGAGGACCGTGTCACCCGCAGCGACCTCCGCCTTGGTGATCCCTCGGTAGATATCCGAGAGCTGTATGATATCCCTCCACCAAAACGATCCACAGGGCTCTGTTGCATGAGGTACCCTGCCTGTATAGTAAGCATTCCAGATCAAGTTTACCCAGGGGACATCAAGCTTGTTATAGAAATTGTGGAGCTGTTTGAGCAGAAGCCCTTGATTTTGGATTTTGAGATCAATGACTCCCAGGCCTCCTTTGTTCTTTGGTCTATACACCATCCCCCATGCTACTAGAGAGCTACTTTTGTTTCCATCATTTGATTTCCTCACCTAGAGACAAGACCTAAGCTGTTTATCAAGGTGTTCAATGATTTTAGGGTTTATCTTGATCGAGCACATGGCATATATGGCCAGAGAGGTCACCACAGAATTTAGTAACGTTAGCTTGGAGCCATAATCCAATAGGGATGCAGTAGCCGGAACCCTCCTCTGCACTGACGTGACCAATGGCATCAAATCATTTACAGATGGGGGCGTGGTGCCCATGGGTAAACCAACATACGTGAATGGCATCTGGCCGATGGAGCAACCAAAGACTGCCGCTAACACCATGGCATTCGTCCGATCTAGGTTGATAGGTACCAAAGTGGACTTGTGAAAGTTGATCTTGAGACCCACAGATGTTGCGTAAACCATCAAAATATTCCTCAACACCTGAGCCTGCATGGGGCAAGCGGGGAACATAACAATCGTACTGTCAGCGTACTGGATTACAGGGTAGTCATTATTTGGTCTTGGTATAGGTAGTTGGATCAACCCGGAGTTGCACACGTCATTGATCGCCGACTGCAGCAGATCCGCTACGAGAACGAAAATCAGTGGTGATAGAGGATCACCCTAACGAACACCGCAAAGACACTGGAACTGCTTCCTCGGGGTGCCGTTGACCAGCACCGAAGAACAACCAGAGTAGAAAATGCAATTGATCTAGCCCAACCACTTATCATCAAAACCCATACTACGCATGATCTCAATCATTGGTTCATGCTGAATCGTGTCGAAAGCCTTTGGAAAGTCCAACTTCAGGATACAACATTCCCTTCCAGAGGCCTGACACTGATGGATGTACTCAAAGGCCCAAGCCAAGCAGTCTTGGATCGACCTCCCTTTGAGAAAATCATACTGGTTGCGATGGATAACCTTAAGAACATTTTTTTGTAGACGATTAGCAAGCAACTTAGTTATAAGCTTGAGACAACAGTTGAGAAAGGTGATTGGTCTGTAATCAATAGCAGTTTCAGGCGAATGGATCTTCGGGATGACTGTGATATAACCTGAGTTGAGACTTTGGAGTTCTAAAGTGCCATCATAGAAATCCTTGCAAAGACTGTAAAAAAATCCTCTTTGACAATATGCCAGCAAGTTTTGAGGAAGCAACCATTGAACCCATCGGGGCCTCGTGCTCTGTCCAGAGGCATCTCCTGCACCACCTTGTTTATCTCCTCATGCGTGAAGGGTTTAGTCAGTTCATCCAATCCCTCAACTTTCTTAATAATCCTCGCCAGATCAAATTTCATTTCATAAGGTGTCTTTCTGCCCAGTCTTTCCTTGTACGTTTCAAAGAGCTCCTTTGCTTTACTTGCGTGGTCAGAAACAATAGTACCATCCTGAAGTTTGAGAGATGCGATGGAATTTTTGCGATATCTCTCCCACGCTGCTGAGTGGAAAAATTTAGTGTTATCACCCCCACATTTGAACCAACGAACTGTGTACCTCTTCTTCCCATATTCTTGTTTATAACCGAGGAGGGTGATCAAATGATCCTTGAGAATTCCCCTGAAGTTTGCTTCAGGTATTGTTAACGCCCGCTTATCTTCGATATTATACAGTTTGAGAAGTGCCCAGTTTGAGTTGTCAATACACAAATTCAAACGAGAGATGTTTTTACTCCATTTTTAAGAGCATACCTCAAGTTTTTCAGCTTCTTGCATAGCAATGCAGCTGAGTTGGGCGCGTAACAATATTTACCCCATGTTGCCTGAACCAGCTCCAAGAAACCTGGATGTGAAATACAGAAATTTTCAAACCTAAACACCTTACTTTTGGGGACATAGGACTCTATGGAGACCACACAAGGAATATGATCAGAAACTGGCTTGGGGAGTGTCCCCATAGTGGTGTTTGGATAGTTCGACGTCCAATTCGAGGAAGTAAAGAACCAGTCAATTTGTTCGAGTAGGGGATCAATTTGCATATTGCTCCACGTGTACTGCATGCCCTTAATTGGTAGTTCGACCAACGCTTGAGATTGTATAAAATCATTAAACGTTAACATGTCATTAGCATCCCCTCCAGGTTTGTAACGATTATCAGGTGCTCTAATATAGTTAAAGTCTCCACAGAGAAGCCAATCCTCATCATCAGGTATGTCCAAATCAAACAACCAAGAAGTGAAGGCAGCTCTGGCCGGCCCAGTACATGGCCCATGAACACTAATAAGATTATACTTGTTGGAAGTGTGGATAGATGTAAACTGAATACCCAAAGCAAAAGATTCTGAACATATCACACTGCCATTAAACATCGAACTATCCCAGAGAACCATTAAACCACTAGAGGCTCCCTGAGAGGGCACCACTTCAAATTTATCAAACTTTTTAGGACAGAAAAGTTTAACAAAAGCAACATCAAAAGTAGCACACTTGGTTTCTTGCAAACAAATTACTGAACACCCACTACTACTAATAGCATTACGCAAAGCCAATTGTTTTTGCTCAGAGTTGATCCATCGGGCGTTCCAGCACAGCACCTTCCATGCCTTAAACTGCATCAGGGTCCACGAAGTCGCTCTTCTGCCCAGCTTGAGAAGAGAACAGCTTCTGCTTACTTAATTGACTCGGATGCAAACCACATGTAACGCCCTCGATGCGGCTATATCTCCCACGTGTCGAGGCACGACTTAGAGGCATAACCGCATTGAAAGCAGTGTTGCAAGTTAGGCAATCATAACAACTTCCTATGTAATACATAACAAGGGAATAAGTAACATAGTTGGCTTACACTCGCCATGTCACACAAAGTACATAAATAGCATTACATCAACCAATCACTCATGGCCCAACTACAGTGCCAAAATAAAAGACCAACCCAACAAGCGACATGGTCCCGATCACACCGACTGGGCACCACTACTGATCATTAGGGAAAGATACATAGTAATGACGGGAAGCTTCATCGAACTCCCACTTCAGCTCTAACGCTTCACCTAGAACGGAGTCGTCTGGCCCTGCATCTGGTTTGGAAGTAAACTATGAGCCACAGGGACTCAGCAACCTCGCACCCTCGCGATCAAGACTATTTAAGCTTATAGGAAAGGCAAGGTAAAAAATGTGGAGCTGCGGCAAGCGACTAGCATGTATGGTGGCTAACCTATTCGCAAAAGAGAGCGAGGAGAGAAAGCAAAGCGCGAACGGATAACTAGAGAGCAACCTGCGGCAAGCATTACTACAACACCGTGTTCACTTCCCGGACTCCGCCGAGAAGAGACCATCACGGTAACTCACACGGTTGATTCATTTTAAAATAAATTAAGGTTCAAGTTATCTACAACCGGACATTAACAAATTCCCATCTGCCCATAACCGCGGGCACGGCTTTCGAAAGTTTAAACCCCGCAGGGGAGTCCCAACTTAGCCCATGACAAGCTCTCACGGTCAACAAAGGAATAGACCTCCTCCCGAGACATTCCGATCAGACTCGGTATCCTGGTTCTACAAGACACTTCGACAAGTTAAAACCAATCCAGCAATGCCACCCGCTGTGCCGACAAATCCCGATAGGAGCTGCACATATCTCGTTCTCAGGGCACACCGGATAAGCTAAGCCTACGGAAGCCAACGTAACCCAAGTTGCCAAGGGACGGCCCCGCACGGTGCTCTAGGTTGGACCAACACTTAGAGAAGCACTGGCCCGGGGGTTTAAAACAAAGATGACCCTTGAGTCCATGAAACCCAAGGGAAAAAGGCTAGGTGGCAAATGGTAAAACCAAGGTTGGGCATTGCTGGAAGAGTTTTATTCAAGGCGAACTATCAAGGGGTTCCCATTATCACCCAACCGCGTAAGGAACGCAAAATCCGGGAACATAACACCGATATGACAGAAACTAGGGCAGCAAGAGTGGAACAAAACACCAGGCAAAAGGGCTGAGCCTTCCACCCTTTACCAAGTATATAGATGCATTAAGATAACAAGATAATATAATGGTATCCCAACAAGTAAGTAATGTTCCAACAAGGAACGGTCTCCAATCTTCACCTGCAACTAGCAACGCTATAAGAGGGGCAAAGCGGTAACATAGCCAATCAATGGTTTGCTAGGACATGGTGGGTTAGAGGTTGAACATGGCAATTTGGGGGGCTTGATAAGCAAGTGGTAGGCATCGTAGCATAGGCATAGCAAAAGAGCGAGCATCTAGCAAAGCAAAGATAGAAGTGATTTCGAGGGTATGATCATCTTGCCTGCAAAGTTGATAGAGTTGACTGGATCCTCGAAAGAAAACTCAACGGGATCCTCGTTAGCGCACTCATCTCCCGGCTCTACCCAAACAAGACAAACAAGCAAAAGGAACGCAATCAACCACATGCACAACTCAAACAACACGACGCAAACATGGTATGCTATGCGGGATGCGATGCGGGATGCATATGAAAGATTTGACAAGGAATGAATGAACCTGGCCTCAACTTGGAAATCTGAGTGTGCCACTGGAAAGGTGAGATGAAATCGCTTGAAAACGATATAAAGAACGCCGAAATCGGAGTCACGGTTTGGAAATGGCAAGCAATTCAAATATGGCACCGTTCTGCGATATACAGCAAGTGACCATCTAGATGCAACAAGATGAACATGCTAGAGCACACAAACATGGCAGGAATCCATTCATGGACCTTAACAAAAGAGGAACACTGAGCTACGGCCAATTCATCCATTAACAGGTTCAAACAAGCATGGCAAAAATGCATTTGGTAAACAGATTTCAGACTTAGTGAAATTAACACTTGTCTGGAATTTCAGATCAGATAGCACTCTTTGGAGCATGGAACCTATATGCTACAGAACCTGAACATGGCAAAGTAAAGCATGGCATGGAGCTACTCAAAGATCTTCACAAAAGTACCTTAGTGACCTTGAGCCAAAAGGGATCAGAAAATACATTTGCAAGCATCTGAACATGGCAAAAACATAATCAGTTCTCAGACTTAGTGAAAAACTGGAGCATGCAAAATCAGATATCAATAGGCATGTTTACGAGCTCGATGCACTCACTACAGAGCATGTCATGACAATCTAAGCATACACCCATCAAGAATACACATTATGCAAGCTAGACATGGCAAGAACAATAACATGGCATGCACGGATCAACTATAACATCATCGGCAAAATCGCTAATAAGTAGACAATCTACCCAGATTCACGAAATGACAAAAGTAGAGCTCGATTTACTCAAGCTAGGGTGCTCCATAATTTCAAACAAAGACATGGATGGATAGAGCACAACAAGATTAACAAAACATCCTTACTGATCATCCTCAAAAGAGGCACGGATCACTAGGAAACAACATGAACATATGGCATATTGAAATAAACAGATCAAGGACTTGGTGGAATTGCTAAGTCACTGAAATCAACATTAATGATCGCGCCACTTTGCAAGCTTATGCTAGTCACCACACACATCACAAAAAATACATGGGTGGCACCACTGGAAAGATGACAAAGCATGTAACAAAACATATGTAGAGCTCATTGGCATATCATGCACACAATAATCATGGCAAAAATGACAAATATCTAATTGCAGCAGCAAATCTGACAATTATCTCAAATAGCACTCTTCTAACAGCATTTTGGGCATCAAGATGAACTCAAATGAAAATGATGCAATGAGATGAAATGATGTGCTCTCTGAGACGAACATTTTGATATGCTATATGCCCAAAATGGAGCTACGGATGCAAAGTTACGGCACAATGAACAAGGGCAAAATAATTAGGGTTTCGGGGTAAAAAGTCAACCGATCCGAGATCCGGATCCAGATCTGGCCGCACAGACTTCGAGGTTCGCCGGGATCTTCGAGCTCGCAGGAGAGGAACTTGGAGGGCGCCGGAGGAGGAGGAAGACGGCCGGGGCGGTGGTGGCGATGGCGGCGCTCGCCGGCGCGGGCTGACGGCGGGTCGGGCGGCGGAGCGGTGGTGGCGTCGGGGCGGCGGTGCCTCGCCGGAGCGGCGAGGCCGGCAATGGCGCGCGGCGGCGCCGGGCGCCGGGCGCGGGAAGGAGGAGGACGCGGGGCGGCGCTGCGCTCCGGGCCGGGGAGGGCCCCGCACGGGCCCGGGCGGGCCCGCGGCGTGGGAGGCGATGATGTGGTCACGGGGCGCGGGCGAATGGCGGAGTGCCACGTGCCGGCGGCGGCGGGGTGGATCCGGACGTGTCCGTCGGTGGCAGTTTTGTCCGGCGGCGCGCGATGATGAGTGGAGCTAGGGTTTCGGGGGGAAGGAGAAGGAGAAATTTGGAGGGGTCTTTAAATAGGAATAGGAGGAGCTAGGAGAGTCCAAATGAGGTGCAGTTTTTGGCCACGCTATTGTGATCGAACGCTCTAGATGATGGAGAGGGTTTTGGTGGGTTTTGGGCGAAATTGGAGGGGTGTTGGGCTGCAACACACACGAGGCCTTTTAGGTCCCTTGGTTAACCGTTGGAGCATCAAACGAAGTTCAAATTGTACGAACTTGACAGGCGGTCTACCGGTAGTAAACCAAGGCCGCTTGGCAAGTCGCGGTCCAATCCGGAAATGTTTAACCTCCACACACGAAAGAAAGGTAGAAATGACCACCGGAGGAGAACGAAGCGCCGGAATGCAAAACGGACAACGGGGAAAATGCTCGAATGCATGAGATGAACACGTATGCAAATGCAATGCACATGATGGCATGATATGAGATGCATGACAATGACAACAACACACGGAGACAAAAACCTGAACCCGAGAAAATAAAATAACTTAACGCCGGAAACGGCAAGAGTTGGATTACATATTGGGTAAATCATATCCGGGGTGTTACAACACTCCACCACTACGAAAGGATCTCGTCCCGAGATCTAGGACTGAAAGAACGCCGGGTACTTAGAACGGAGGTGATCCTCGCGTTCCCAGGTGGCTTCACGGTCGGAATGGTGTGACCACTTGACTTTGAGGAATTTGATCGACTTGTTGTGAGTCTTGCGTTCGGTCTCTTCAAGAATAGCAACGGGGTGCTCACGGTAAGACAGATCTTCTTGGAGCTCAATGTCCTCGAAGTTGACGGTGTGGTCAGGAGTCTTGAAGCACTTGCGGAGCTGAGAGACATGGAACACGTCATGCACATTTGCAAAATTTGAAGGAAGCTCGAGTTGATAGGCGAGGTCGCCTCTCTTGCTGACGATCTTAAAAGGTCCCACGTATCTAGGGGCAAGTTTCCCTTTGATACCGAAGCGACGAGTACCTTTCATAGGAGAGACGCAGAAGTAAGCATGATCTCCGATCTCGAAAGCCAAATCACGATGCTTACTATCATAGTAGCTCTTCTGGCACGATTGGGCTGCTTTGAGGTTATCTCGAATGACTTTACACATCTCTTCTGCCTCTGTGATTAAGTCATTTCCCAAAAGCTGATGTTCACCGGTTTCGGACCAGTTGAGAGGGGTACGGGACTTCCTGCCATACAGAATTTCGAATGGGGCCTTGCCCGAACTTGCTTGAAAACTATTGTTGTAGGAAAATTCAGCATATGGAAGACAATCCTCCCACTTCATGCCGAAGGAGATCACACAAGCCCTGAGCATATCTTCAATAATCTGATTGACACGCTCGACTTTACCGCTAGTTTGAGGATGGAAAGTTGTGCTGAAGCGGATGTTGGTGCCCATGGCCTTCTGAAAAGAATCTCAAAACTTTGAGGTAAAGATGCTGCCATGGTCTGAAGAGGTCACCTGTGGAATACCGTGCAGCGAGACAATACGAGAGGTATAGAGTTCCGCCAATTGAGCTGCCATGATAGACTCTTTGATAGGCAGAAAATGAGCCACTTTAGTGAGTTTGTCGATGACAACGAATATAGCATCATTGCCACGCTTGGACTTGGGAAACCCAATCACGAAGTCCATCTCAATGTGGTCGAACTTCCATTCTGGAATGGCAAGAGGTTGGAGGAGACCAGCTGGCCTTTGGTGTTCTGCCTTCACTCTTCTGCAGACGTCACATTCATTCACGAACAGAGCAATCTTGCACTTCATTCGAGTCCACCAATAAGCCTGCTTGAGGTCCTGATACATCTTCATGCTCCCAGGGTGGATGGAGAGGAGAGAATTGTGAGCCTCGTTCATGATCACTTTACGAAGGTCACCTTTGGGCACGACAAAACAATCCTCGAAGAAAAGAGTATCCTTGTCATCAAGGCGGTAGCACTTGTACTTGGGTTGACTCTTGGCAATCCCAATCTTCACCTTCTTTACCATAGCATCAAGAAGCTGAGCTTGGCGAATCTGATCTTCCAAGGTAGGAGAGACTTGAAGGTTGGCGAGGAAACCTTGAGGAACAACTTGCAGATTAAGTTTGCGGAAAGTTTCACAAAGCTCGGGTTGATAAGGCTTGAGAATCAGACTGTTGCAGTAAGCCTTCCTGCTCAATGCGTCAGCAATCACATTAGCCTTGCCTGGAGTATACTCGATACTCAGATTATACTCTTGAATCATTTCGACCCATCGAGTCTGCCTGAGGTTGAGATTAGGCTGAGTGAAGATGTACTTGAGACTCTTGTGCTCAGTGAAGATGTCCACTTTTCTTCCCAATAAGAGATGTCTCCAAGTCAAAAGAGCTTGCACAACTGCCGCCAACTCGAGGGCATGAGTGGGGTAGTTTTTCTCATTGGGCTTCAACTGGCGAGAGGTATAAGCCACAACTTTCTTCTCTTGCATCAACACTGCGCCAAGACCTTGAAGAGAGGCATCACAGAAGACCTCAAACGGTTTGGATTCATCAGGAGGAGTCAGAACTGGAGCAGTGACCAATTTCTCTTTCAAAGTGTTGAAAGCAATGTCACACTCCGGAGACCAAACGTACTTGATGTGCTTCCGGAGAAGATTTGAGAGAGGCTTCGCGATCTTAGAAAAGTTCTCCACGAACCTTCTACAATAGCTTGCGAGACCGAGGAAGCTACGGAGTTGCTTCACGTTCTGAGGTGGTTCCCAATTCACAATTGCAGACACCTTCTCAGGATTCACTGCAATGCCCTTGGCAGAGATGATATGACCAAGATAAAGAACCTCATTGAGCCAAAATTCGCACTTGGAGAACTTGGCGTAGAACTGATGTTCCCTGAGCTTATCGAGCACCAAACGCAAGTGCTTGGTATGATCTTCCTTGTTCTTCGAAAAGACTAGAATGTCGTCGAGATAGACCAAAACGAAGTCATTGGTGTAGGCATTGAAGATGAAGTTCATCATGCGAGAGAAAGTCAGAGGAGCGTTGACGAGGCCAAAAGACATGACAGTGTATTCATATGAACCATAGCTTTTCCTGAAAGCCGTCTTGGGAATATCTTGTTCACGGATTCGAATCTGATGATAACCCATACGGAGATCAAGCTTGGAGAATACTTGGGCACCTTTGAGTTGTTCGAACAGCTCGTTGATGTTGGGAAGTGGGTACTTGTTCTTGATAGTCTTCTTGTTCAATGGACGGTAGTCAACACAAAGTCGGTCCGTTCCATCCTTCTTCTTCACAAAAAGAACACCACAACCCCACGGAGAAGAACTAGGTCGGATGAGAGCCATTCTCTCTTGAATATCGAGTTGCTTCTTCAGCTCCTTCAACTCTTCAGGTCCGAGCTTGTAAGGACGTTTGCACACAGGTTCCGTGCCAGGCTCAAGATCGATGACGAATTCAACTAGCCGGTGCGGAGGCATTCCTGGAAGCTCTTCTGGAAAGACGTCTTGATATTCGCAAACGACTAGAATTTGCGAGATGGCATCCAGTTCACCCTTCTCATTGAGAGAAAACAGACAGATGGTATCATCATTTGCGGCAAAGACAATTACATCCTCAGACGAATGAGTCAATTGAATCTGCCTGGCTGCACAATCAAGCTGAGCCTTGTGCTTAGAAAGCCAATCCATCCCGAGAATAAGATCAATATCCGAATTACCAAGGACCATTGGAGAAGCCAGAAACTTGAAATCACCCATCATGATAGAAACATCCGGGACTATTGAAGTAGCCCTCATAGACTTAGCTGGAGAAACCACTCCCATAGGTTTACCCAACATTTGTGTAACGAAGTCATGCTTGGAAAAAAATGATCTTGACATGAAACAATGCGATGCACCAGTGTCAAAAAGAACTTTTGTAGGAATAGAGTTAACTGGAAAGTTACCCATGATGACATCTAACGAGTCCTCTTCCTGAGCTGCATTCAGTAAGTTGACCTTGGCGGAATTGGGGTTATGCTTGACCACAGCTGTACTTGCCGTTCTCACAGGAGGAGGAGGAGGAAGACGCCTCTGATTGAAGCACTTGTTGGCACAGTGACCCTTTTGTTGGCACTTGTTGCACGTGACCTCTGAAAGCGGGCGGTGGTACGGAGCACTCGATCTTGGAGCTTGAGACGAAGTCTTGTTCTGAAAGCCAGGGTTGGGTGGGTGGGAAGATCCACTGCCACCTTTGCTCTTCTGATACGGCTGATGAAACGGAGGAGGAGGAAGCCAATACTTCTGCTGCTTGGCCACTTGAGTAGAGGAAGACGGAGTAGCATCTCTGACTCGCTTCTTGGAAGCATCACACCTCAGTTGAGCAGCCTCTTGCTTCAATGCCATGTTGTAGAACTCATCGTACCTCAAGGGCTCAAAGAGAACAAGAGCTAGCTGGATTTCTTCTCTAAGACCACCCCTGAACTGATATATCATGCTCTTCTCGTCAGGGACATCCTGCTTAGCAAAGCGGGCGAGCTTCTGAAACAACTTGTTGTAGTCATAGACAGACAAAGAGCCTTGCTTCAGGTTGCGGAATTCCTCACGCTTGCTTTCAACCACGCTCTGAGGAATATGATGAGCTTTGAAGTCTTGACAGAATTCATCCCAGGTAATCACACGTCCACCTCTGGAATCCTTGTACTGCTAGAACCATTCTGCAGCTTGGTCTTTGAGTTGGAAGGAAGCGAACTTGACAAAGTCCTCAGGCCTGACGTTACTGCACTCGAAATGCTTGCACAGATCCACGAGCCAATCGTCAGCATCAGTTGCCTCAACACAATTGCTGAAAGTCGTTGGCCCATTAGCAAGGAACTGGTTGAGTGTAGCAAAGTGATTCTAATTGTTTCCTTGGTTGCCTTGGTTGCCTTGATTGCGCTCTTGAAGAATTTGCATGATCAACTGCGTGTTTGCATTAGTAGCGGCCATCACAGCTTGCCATGCCTCCGGAGGAGGGGGAGGTGGTGGCGGATCAGGATTCGGAGTCATGCACGTTGGAGGAGCCATCTTGAAGAGGTTGACATCCATTAGCACATTGATAGACAAATATTGAAGCTGAATCCAACGGAATGAAATTGCAACATATAGTCTTCACATCCGAACAAAATGAACGAATGCATTCCACTTGAAATGGTCACATATCCATAAATTGAGAAGCCACTTAGAATTTAGGTAGAGAAATAAATCAACAAGGTACGGATCAAGAACGAATACTCGGTAAGAAATCCCAATCTCAAACCAAATATCCATGGAAGAAGAACTAGAGCTACAAGAATTCCCACCTATGAAACTCCCGAACCTTTCCGGTTATGCAATCAGGTGTTGGGGATACAGGGGAAGCATAATATCTCACCCAAATCTAGCAAATCCTACATCCAGTTGTATCCGTCCTTCAACACATAACCGAGAAAATTTCGGAAACCATCTACCTCAACCTTCGAAAAGCATCCGTTATACCAGTTATGGCGATACTCCCGAACTCCCGCCCCAGTACTGGGTGGCGTTGAGGTTATCTCACCAACGAACTGCATAAAAGAGATTTTTGATGTCGGCGCACTAAACTTAGGTATTCCAGAACTGCAACGATAAAATTGTGACGACAACACCTCAGAGCTCAACTTCCCGGGACACTGCCACAACCCCTAAAGACAGGAGGCACCAAGAACAATGTTCTTGTCACAAAACCATCGGAACGATTCCAAGATACCCGTGTGATCGTAAAAAAATTAGTGAAATTTGAGGAGAGAAGAGTCAAAACTCTACGTCAGGAAGCCTTACCAGAGCGATGAAGGGACTGGGAAGTAAAAAAGAATTCCTAAACTCTCCGATATATAATTCCTAAATGACTCAAAACATTTTTTTAGACTCAACTCGGCCGCTAAAAACGATCAAGCAATGGGGCTCCTAAGGTCGGAAGGCTCTGATTACCAACTTGTAACGCCCTCGATGCGGCTATATCTCCCACGTGTCGAGGCACGACTTAGAGGCATAACCGCATTGAAAGCAATGTCACAAGTTAGGAAATCATCACAACTTCCAATGTAATACATAACAAGGGAATAAGTAACATAGTTGGCTTACACTCGCCACGTCACACAAAGTACATAAATAGCATTACATCAACCAATCACTCATGGCCCGACTACGGTGCCAAAATAAAAGACCAACCCAACAAGCGACATGGTCCCGATCACCCCGACTGGGCACCACTACTGATCATCAGGGAAAGATACATAGTAACGACGGGAAGCTTCATCGAACTCCCACTTGAGATCTAACGCGTCACCTGGAACGGAGTTGTCTGGCCCTGCATCTGGTTTGGAAGTAAACTGTGAGCCACAGGGACTCAGCAATCTCGCACCCTCGCGATCAAGACTATTTAAGCTTATAATAAAGGCAAGGTAAAATATGTGGAGCTGCAGCAAGCGACTAGCATGTATGGTGGCTAACCTATTCGCAAAAGAGAGCGAGGAGAGAAAGCAAAGCGCGAACAGATAACTAGAGAGCAACCTACGGCAAGCATTACTCCAACAACGTGTTCACTTCCTGGACTCCGCCGAGAAGAGACCATCACGGTAACTCACACGGTTGATTCATTTTAAATTAAATTAAGGTTCAAGTTATCTACACCTGGACATTATCAAATTCCCATATGCCCATAACCGTGGGCACGGCTTTCGAAAGTTCAAACCCTGCAGGCGAGTCCCATCTTAGCCCATGACAAGCTCTCACGGTCAACGAAGGAATAGACCTCCTCCCGAGACATTCCGATCAGACTCGGTATCCCGGTTCTACAAGACACTTCGACAAGTTAAAACCAATCCAGCAACGCCACCCGCTGTGCCAACAAATCCCGATAGGAGCTGCACATATCTCGTTCTCAGGGCACACCGGATAAGCTAAGCGTACGGATGCCAACGTAACCAAAGTTGCCAAGGGACGGCCCCGCACGGTGCTCTAGGTTGGACCAACACTTAGAGAAGCACTGGCCCGGGGGTTTAAAACAAAGATGATCCTTGAGTCCGCAAAACCCAAGGGAAAAAGGCTAGGTGGCAAATGGTAAAACCAAGGTTGGGCATTGCTGGAAGAGTTTTATTCAAGGCGAACTATCAAGGGGTTCCCATTATCACCCAACCGCGTAAGGAACGCAAAATCCGGGAACATAACACCAATATGACGGAAACTAGGGCGGCAAGAGTGGAACAAAACACCAGGCAAAAGGGCCGAGCCTTCCTCCCTTTACCAAGTATATAGATGCATTAAGATAACAAGATAATATAATGGTATCCCAACAAGTAAGTAATGTTCCAACAAGGAACGGTCTCCAATCTTCACCTGCAACTAGCAATGCTATAAGAGGGGCTGAGCAAAGCGGTAACATAGCCAATCAACAGTTTGCTAGGACATGGTGGGTTAGAGGTTGAACATGGCAATTTGGGGGGCTTGATAAGCAAGTGGTAGGCATCATAGCATAGGCATAGCAAAAGAGCGAGCATCTAGCAAAGCAAAGATAGAAGTGATTTCGAGGGTATGATCATCTTGCCTGCAAAGTTGTCAGAGTTGACTGGATCCTCGAAAGCAAACTCAACGGGCTCCTCGTTAGCGAACTCGTCTCCCGGCTCTATCCAAACAAGGTATGCTATGCGGGATGCATATGCAAGATTTGACAAGGAATGAATAAACCTGGCCTCAACATGGAAATCCAAGTGTGCCACTGGAAAGGTGAGATGAAATCGCTTGAAAATGATATAAAAAACACTGGAATCGGAGTCACGGTTTGGAAATGGCAAGCAATTCAAATATGGCACCGTTCTATGATATACAGCAAGTGACCATCTAGATGCAACAAGATGAACATGCTACAGCACACAAACATGGCAACAAAATACATGGCAGGAATCCATTCATGGAGCTTAACAAAAGAGGAACACTGAGCTACGGCCAATTCATCCATTAATAGGTTCAAACAAGCATGGCAAAATGCATTTGGTAAACAGATTTCAGACTTAGTGAAATTAACACTTGTCTGGAATTTCAGATCAGATAGCACTCTTTGAAGTATGAAACCTATATGCTACAGAACCTGAACATGGCAAAGTAAGGCATGGCATGGAGCTACTCAAAGAGCTTAACAAAAGTCCCTTAGTGACCTTGAGCCAAAAGGGATCAGAAAATACATTTGCAAGCATGTGAACATGGCAAAAACATAATCAGTTCTCAGACTTAGTGAAAAACTGGAGCATCCAAAATCAGATATCAAGTAGGCATGTTTACGAGCTCGATGCACTCACTACAGAGCATGTCATGACAACCTAAGCATACACCCATCAAGAATACACATTATTCAAGCTAGACATGGCAAGAACAATAACATGGCATGCACGGATCAACTACAACATCATCGGCAAAATCGCTAACAAGTAGACAATCTGCCCAGATTCACGAAATGACAAAAGTAGAGCTCGATTGACTCAAGCTAGGGTGCTCCATAATTGCAAACAAAGACATGGATGGATAGAGCACTACAAGATTAACAAAACATCCTTAATGATCATCCTCAACAGAGGCACGGATCACTAGGAAACAACATGGACATATGGCATATTGAAATAAACAGATCAAGGACTTAGTGGAATTGCTAAGTCACTGAAATCAACATTAACGATTGCACCACTTTGCAAGCTTGTGCTAGTCACCACACACATCACAAAAATACATGGGTGGTACCGCTGGAAAGATGACAAAGCATGTAACAAAACATATGTAGAGCTCATTGGCATATCATGCACACAATAATCATGACAAAATGACAAATATCTAATTGGAGCAGCAGATCTGACAATTATCTCAAATAGCACTCTTCTAATAGCATTTCGGGCATCAAGATGAACTCAAATGAAAATGATGCAATGAGATGCAATGATGTGCTCGCTGAGACGAACATTTTGATATGCTATATGCCCAAAACGGAGCTACAGATGCAAAGTTACGGCATGATGAACAAGGGCAAAATAATTAGGGTTTTGGGGTAAAAAGTCAACCGATCCGAGATCTGGATCCAGATCTGGCCGCATGGACTTCGAGGTTTGCCGGGATCTTGGAGCTCGCCGGAGAGGAACTTGGAGGGCGCCGGAGGAGGAGGAGGAAGACGGCCGAGGCGGTGGTGGCGATGGCGGCGCTCGCCAACGCGGGCTGACGGCGCGTCGGGCGGCGGAGCGATGGTGGCGTCGGGGCGGCGGTGCCTCGCCCGAGCGGTGAGGCCGGCAATGGCACGCGGCGGCGCCGGGCACCGGGTGCGGGAAGGAGGAGGACATGGGGCGGCGCTGCGCTCCGGGCCAGGGAGGGTCCCGCACGGGCCCGGGCGGGCCCGCGGCGCGGGAGGCCGTGATGTGGTCACGGAGCGAGGGCGAATGGTGGAGCGCCATGTGGCGGCGGGGGGGGGGGGGGGTGGATCCGGTCGTGTCCGTCGGTAGCAGTTTTGGCCGGCGGCGCGCGATGATGAGTGGAGCTAGGGTTTCGGGGGGAAGGAGAAGGAGAAATTTGGAGGGGTCTTTAAATAGGCATAGGAGGAGCTAGGAGAGTCCAAATGAGGTGCGGTTTTCGGCCATGCGATCGTGATCGAACGCCCTAGATGATGGAGAGGGTTTTGGTGGGTTTTGGGCCAAATTAGAGGGGTGTTGGGCTGCAACAAACACAGGCCTTTTCGGTCCCTCAGTTAACCGTTGGAGCATCAAACGAAGTTCAAATGGTACGAAACTTGACAGGCGGTCTACCGGTAGTAAACCAAGGCCGCTTTGCAAGTCTCGGTCCAATCCGGAAATGTTTAACCCCCCACACACGAAAGAAAGGTAGAAATGACCACCGGAGGAGAACGAAGCGCCGGAATGCAAAACGGACAATGGGGAAAATGCTCGAATGCATGAGATGAACACGTATGCAAATGCAATGCACATGATGACATGATATGAGATGCATGACAACGACAACAACACACGGAGACAAAAACCCGAACCCGAGAAAATAAAATAACTTAACACCGGAAACGGCAAGAGTTGGATTACATATTGGGTAAATCATATCCGGGGTGTTACACCACACATATTAGTACCAATGGATTGGATAGCTAGGATGGAGGTGGGAGGTGGAATAACATGAGATACCTTTTCAGGCCCCAGCAAAAGAGGAGCAAGGAACAAAAGGATCTTTCCTGGGCTTGACCTTGGATGTCACAGCTCTCTTGTCACACACAGGTGGCACCCTGAACCCATCGTACTTGTTTGTACGAGCACTTCTGTAGAGGAGGACAGTATCCACATGGGCAGTTTCACTTTGCATCATATGGCCAATTGGATCTGGTCTCGGCGCAGGGTCATCAAGTACCTCCTTGTGGGCTTGATCAACCACTTGGAGATCAGCCCTAATCAGCACAGCACAACCATCCACAACAGACATGTCAATCACCAGGCCAAGACAAAAAACAGATCTGAAGAAGCTCCCAAACACATCAGATTCTGGCATCAATTGTGCAAGCAGAGCCAAACACATAGAGTTCATTTGACACTGAATGAAACTGAAGGGGTTGAGAGGGAAGCAAGCTGAACTTGGCATCATCGGTGGCAGAATCGAGCGGGTGTAGATCCTTTTGAGGATGCCTCCCATCCACCGCAACAGCTCTCCATCAGTAGTGACAAGGATCGCAGATGCAGAACCCCCAGCTCCGACGAAAGCAAACTGGGCCTCAGGGACGCCATTGATGAAGTTATCAGCTAGCTCCTTGATACGACCATTCTGCATCATGCTTTTATATCGATATTTATCGCATTATGGACTGTTATTTCACTTTATATCACAATACTTATGGCTATTCTCTCTTATTTTACAAGGTTTACATAAGGAGGGAGAATGCCGACAGCTGGAATTCTGGGCTCGAAAAGGAGCAAATATTAGAGACCTATTCTGCACAACTCCAAAAGTCCTGAAACTCCACGGAAAATCTTAAAATAAATAAAGAAAAATCCTCGCCAAAGATGAAGGCCAGGGGTCCCACACCCTGCTCATGAGGGTGCCCCCCCTAGGGCGCGCCCCCTAACTCGTGGGCCCCCTGGTGGCTCTCCGACACCCATCTTCTCCTATGTGAAGTCTTTGAATGAGAAAAAAATAAGAAGGAACTTCTCGGGACGAGACTCCGCCGCCATGAGGCGGAACCTTGGCGGATTCAATCTAGAGCTCCGGAAGAGCTGTTCTGCCGGGGATACTTCCCTCCGGAGGGGGAAATCACCACCATCGTCATCACCAATGCTCCTCTCATCGGGAGAGGGAAATCTCCATCAATCTTCACCAGCACAATTTCATCTCCAAACCCTAGTTCATCTCTTGTATCCAATTCTTGTCTCAAAGTTCGGGATTGGTGCTAGTAGGTTGCTAGTAGTGTTGATTACTCCTTGTAGTTGATGCTAGTTGGTTTATTTGGTGGAAGATCATATGTTCAGATCCTATATGCATATTATTACCCCTCTTATTATGAACATGAATATGCTTTGTGAGTAATTACGTTCGTTCCTGAGGACAAGGGAGAAGTCTTGCTATTAGTAGTCATGTGGATTTGGTATCCGTTTGATATTTTGATAAGATGTATGTTGTCTAGCCTCTAGTGGTGTTATGTGAACGTCTACTACATAACACTTCACCATTATTTGGGCCTAGAGGAAGGCATTGGGAAGTAATAAGTAGATGATGGGTTGCTAGAGTGACAGAAGCTTAAACCCTAGTTTATGCATTGCTTCATAAGGGGCTGATTTGGATCCACATGTTTCATGCTATGGTTAGGTTTGCCTTAATACTTTTGTTGTAGTTGCGGATGCTTGCAATAGAGGTTAATCATAAGTGGGATGTTTGTTCAAGTAAGAACAGCACCCAAGCACCGGTCCACCCACATATCAAATTATCAAAGTATCGAACACGAATCGTATGAACGTGATGAAAACTAGCTTGACGATATTCCCATGTGTCCTCGGGAGTGCTTTTCCTATTGTAAGAGTATGTTCCGGCTTGTCCTTTGCTACAAAAAGGATTGGGCCACCTTGTTGCACTTTATTTACTTTTGTTACTTGTTGCTCGTTACAATTTATCCTATCATAAAACTATCTGTTACCACTTTTTTCAGTACTTGCAGAGAATACCTTGCTGAAAACCGGTTATCATTTCCTTTTGCTCCTCGTTGGGTTCGACACTCTTACTTATCGAAAGGACTATGATAGATCCCCTATACTTGCGGGTCATCAAGACTCTTTTCTGGCACCATTGCCGGGGAGTGTAGCGCTTTTGGTAGGTGGAATTTGGTAAGGAAAAATTTATATAGTGTGCTGAAATTTACTGTCACTTGCTACTATGGAAAGTAATTCTCTGAGGGGCTTGTTCGGGGTATCTTCACCCCGTCCAGTAGAGCAAAGAGTTGCTCCTCAACCTACTGAACCAATTGAAAATGAAACTCCTTTTGAATTTCCTTCGGGTATGATGGAAAAACTGCTAGCTAACCCTTTTACAAGAGATGGAACAAAGCATCCTGATGAGCACTTAATATATGTGGATGAAGTTTGTGGATATTTAAGCTTGCAGGTATACCCGATGATGTTGTTAAGAAGAAGGTCTTCCCTTTATCTTTGAAGGGAGACGCATTGATATGGTATAGGCTATGTGATGATATGAGATTTTGGGACTATAAAAGATTGAAGTTGGAATTTCATCAAAACTATTACCCTATGCATCTTGTTCATCGTGATCGCAATTATATATATAATTTCTGGCCTCGCGAAGGAGAAAGCATCGCTCAAGCTTGGGGAGGCTTAAATCAATGTTATATTCATGCCCCAATCATGAGCTCTCAAGAGAAATGATTATTCAAAATTTATATGCTCGGCTTTCTGAAAACAATCGCGCCATGCTCGATACTTCTTGTGCTGGCTCTTTTATGATGAAGACTACTGAATTCAGATGGAATTTATTGGATAGAATTAAACGCAACTCTGAAGATTGGGACCTCGATGAAGGTAAGGAGTCAGGTATGACACCTAAGTTTGATTGTGTTATATCTTTTATGGATACCGATATTTTCCGTAAGTTTAGCACTAAATATGGACTTGACTCTGAGATAGTAGCTTCTTTCTGTGAATCTTTTGCTACTTATGTTGATCTCCCTAAGGAGAAGTGGTCTAAATATCATCCTCCCATAGAAGTAAAAGCAGCTACACCTATTAAAGTTGAAGAAAAGAATGTCACTTATAATGATCCTATTGTTCCTACTTCTTATATTGAGAAACCACCTTTCCCTGTTAGAATAAAGGATCATGCTAAAGCTTCAACTGCTATTCGTAAAAGCAATATTAGAACTTATACACCTCCTGAGAAAGTTAAAGTAGAACCTAATATTGCTATTGTTAAAGATCTCTTGTCTGATAATATTGATGGGCATGTTATTCAGTTCGAAGGTGAAACTGCTAGAATTGCTAAACCTTGTGATAAAGATAAACATATACCTGTGGAAGGCGTGCCTATTATTTCTGTTAAAATAGGAGATCATTCTTATCATGGCTTATGTGATATGGGTGCAAGTGCTAGTGTTATACCACATACTTTATACAAAGAAATTGAGAATGAAATTGCACCTGCTGAGTTAGAAGGTATTGATGTCACAATAAACTTGGCAATAGAGATACTATTTCACCAATTGGAATTGTTAGAGATGTTGAAGTCTTGTGTGGGAAAACTAAATATCATGTTGATTTCCTTGTTCTTGGTTCCCCACAAGATAGTTTTTGTCCCATTAGATTTGGTAGACCCTTCTTAAATACTTTCAATGCTACCATAGACTGCACAAAGAATGTTGTTACTATTGGCTTGGATGATATGGTTCATGAGTTTAATTTCTCTAAATTTAGTAAACAACATCGTGAGGAAGAATTACCTAGTAAGGATGAAATTATTGGTCTTGCTTCTATTGGCGTACCTCCTAGTGATCCTTTAGAACACTATTTGCTAGACCATGAAAATGATATGTTCATGAATGAAAGAAGGGAAATAGATGGAGTATTCTTTAAACAGGAACCTATTCTGCAACACAATTTGCCTGTTGAAATTTTAGGGGATCCACCTCCACCCAAGGGTGATCCCGTGTTTGAGCTCAAACCGTTGCCTGATAATCTTAAATATGCTTATCTTGATGAAAAGAAGATATATCCTGTTATTATTAGTGCTAACCTTTCAGAGCATGAAGAAGAAAGATTATTGAAAACTCTAAAGAAGCACCATGCTGCTATGGGATATACTCTTGATGATCTTAAGGGCATTAGTCCCACTCTATGTCAACATAAAATAAATTTGGAAGCAGATGCCAAACCAGTTCGTGATCCTCAACGACGTCTGAATCCTAAAATGAAAGAAGTGGTAAGAAAAGAAATATTAAAGCTTCTGGAGGCAGGTATAATCTATCCCCTTGCTAATAGTGAGTGGGTAAGTCCTGTCCATTGTGTCCCTAAGAAGGGAGGTATAACTCTTGTTCCTAATGATAAAGATGAATTGATTCCACAAAGAATTATCACAGGTTATAGGATGGTAATTGATTTCCGCAAATTAAATAAAGCTACTAAAAAGATCATTACCCCTTACCTTTTATTGATCAAAAGCTAGAAATATTATGCAAACATACACACTATTGCTTTCTAGATGGTTATTCTGGTTTCTCTCAAATACCTGTGTCAGCTAGAGATCAATCAAAGACTACTTTTACATGCCCTTTTGGTACTTTTGCTTATAGACGTATGCCTTTTGGTTTATGTAATGCACCTGCTACCTTTCAAAGATGCATGATGGCTATATTCTCTGACTTTTGTGAAAAGATTTGTGAGGTTTTCATGGACGACTTTTCCGTCTATGGTTCCTCTTTTGATGATTGCTTGAGCAATCTTGATCGAGTTTTGCAGAGATGTGAAGAAACTAATCTTGTCTTGAATTGGGAAAAGTGCCACTTTATGGTTAATGAAGGTATTGTCTTGGGGCACAAAGTTTCTGAAAGAGGTATTGAAGTTGATAAAGCCAAGGTGGATGCTATTGAAAATATGCCATGTCCCAAGGACATCAAAGGTATAAGAAGTTTCCTTGGTCACGCCGGATTTTACAGGAGGTTCATTAAGGACTTCTCAAAAATTTCTCGGCCTCTGACTAATTTAATGCAAAAAGATATACCATTTGTTTTTGATGATGATTGTGTAGAAGCATTTGAAGTACTTAAGAAAGCATTAGTCTCTGCACCTGTTGTTCAGCCACCTCATTGGAATTTACCCTTTGAAATTATGTGTGATGCTAGTGATTATGCTGTAGGTGCTGTTCTAGGGCAAAGAGTTGATAAGAAATTAAATGTTATTCATTATGCTAGTAAGACTCTAGACAATGCTCAAAGAAATTATGCTACTACTGAAAAAGAGTTTTTAGAAGTTGTATTTGCTTGTGATAAGTTCAGACCTTATATTGTTGATTCTAAAGTAACTATTCAAACTGATCATGCTGCTATTAAATATCTTATGGAAAAGAAAGATGCTAAACCTAGACTTATTAGATGGGTTCTCTTGCTATAAGAATTTGATTTGCATATTGTTGACAGAAAGGGAGCTGAGAACCCCGTTGCAGACAACTTGTCTAGGTTAGAAAATATTCTTGATGACCCACTACCTATTAATGATAGCTTTCCTGATGAACAATTAAATGTTATAAGTACTTCTCGTAGTACTCCATGGTATGCTAATTATGCTAATTATACTGTTGCTAAGTTTATACCACCTAGCTTCACATACCAGCAAAAGAAAAAGTTTTCCATGATTTAAGACATTACTTTTGGGATGACCCACATCTTTATAAGGAAGGAGTAGATGGTGTTATTAGACGTTGTGTACCTGAGCATGAACAGGAACAGATCCTACGCAAGTGTCATTCCGAGGCTTATGGAGGACACCACGCTGGAGATAGAACTGCACATAAGGTATTGCAATCTGGTTTTTATTGGCCTACTCTCTTCAAGGATGCCCGTAAGTTTGTCTTGTCTTGTGATGAATGTCAAAGAATTGGTAATGTTAGTAGACGTCAAGAAATGCCTATGAATTATTCTCTTGTTATTGAACCGTTTGATTTTTGGGGCTTTGATTATATGGGACCTTTTCCTGCCTCTAATGGACATACACATATTTTAGTTATTGTTGATTACATTAATAAGTGGGTAGAAGCTATTCCAACTAGTTGTGTTGATCACAACACTTCTATTAAAATGCTTAAGGAAGTTATTTTTCCGAGGTTTGGAGTCCCTAGATATTTAATGACTGATGGTGGTTCACACTTTATTCATGGTGCTTTCCGTAAAATGCTTGCTAAATATGATGTTAATCATAGAATTGCATCTCCTTATCACCCTCAGTCTAGTGGTCAAGTAGAGTTGAGCAATAGAGAGCTCAAATTAATTTTGCAAAAGACTGTTAATAGGTCTAGAAAGAATTGGTCTAAGAAACTTGATGATGCATTATGGGCCTATAGAACTGCATATAAAAATCCTATGGGTATGTCTCCGTATAAAATGGTTTATGGAAAAGCATCTCACTTACCTCTTGAACTAGAACATAAGGCATATTGGGCTATTAAAGAGCTCAACTATGATTTTAAACTTGCTGGTGAGAAGAGGTTATTTGATATTAGCTCACTTGATGAATGGAGAACCCAAGCATATAAAAATGCCAAGTTGTTTAAAGAAAAAGTTAAAAGATGGCATGACAAAAGGATACAAAAGCGTGACTTTAATGTAGGTGATTATGTATTGCTATACAACTCTCGTTTAAGATTTTTTGCAGGAAAACTTCTCTCTAAATGGGAAGTCCCTTATGTTATCGAAGAGGTCTATCGTTCCGGTGCCATAAAAATAAACAACTTCGAGGGAACAAATCCGAAGGTGGTAAACGGTCAAAGAATCAAACATTATATCTCAGGTAATCCCATAAATGTTGAAACTAATATTATTGAAACCGTAACCCAGAGGAATACATAAGGGACACTTTCCGGAACGTTTCAGAATCCGAAAAGGAATAGGTATGTGGTACGGTAAGTAAACCGACTCCAAAACAATTTTTAAGGCAATATTTCTTCGTTTTGGAATATTTAGAAAAATAGAAAAATAAGTAGCAGTCCGGGAAGGACACGAGGGCCCCACGAGGGTGGTGGGCGCGCCCTACCCCCGTGGGCGCGCCCCTACCTCGTGAGCACCTCGGGTGCCTTCCGGACTCTGTTTTCTTGCACATTACATATTTTGGTCGGTAAAAATTCATTATATAATTTCCCGAAGGTTTTGACTCCTGTATCACGCAAATATCCTCTGTTTTCGTTTCGAGCTGTCCCGTTGCAGATTAAATCAACATGTCTTCCCAGGATTCGGAAGGAGAAAGCTATGTGGATGATTACTTAGCAAATCCAAAGGTCTATGGAGATGTGGAACACGATGGATGGACCACGGAGGAAGAAGAGGACTATGAACCCAAGGGGAAGGAGGAAACGAGCTCAGGTGAAGATAAAGCACCATTACCTCAACCTGGGGACATGCACGTGGAGTTCAAAAAGTCTAGTCTCCCTGATAGGGTAAAGAAACCCAAGTTCGAGTTTATCCCTTTTCGTCTCTTGCAGGAAAATAAGCAGGACCTATGCAAAAAAGATATTAACCCTGGAGTGGGAGATTGATGATCTGAGGAATCAAAATGCCGTTCTCAAGCGCAAAATTAGGGAGAAGCCTAAGCCATCAACTAATCCAACATCACCTCCACCTTCTTCACCAACCAAGGAGATATAATCACATGGGTATGGGCACTCCCCTTGGCAACTGCCAAGCTTGGGGGAGGTGCCACGGTATCGTATCACAATCACAACTCTTATCTTTACCATTTTTCTTAGTTCGATCCTATTAGTAGTATCTTGATCTAGTAGAATAAAGTTTATGGCATGATCTAGTTTTGAGTTTGCTTTATGATCTCTCTTTGTAATCGAGTCCGTGAGCTATATATATAATAAAGATGAGTGTTGAGTCAAGGGCTTGATTATTTTGCCATGATCTTGGGTGAATAAAAGAAAAGAGAAAAAGAACAAGAAGAAACAAAAAGTTCATATTGATCTTATTGAGAGTAATGCCTTCACATAGAAAGAGTATGATGATTAAAAGTTGTTGGGAGTTGGCAGACATAGCTTTGGTCATTGTTGCAATTAATAGGAAGTAATAAGGAAAGAGAGGTTTTCACATATAGATATATTATCATCGACATCTTTCATGATTGGGAGCACTCATTAAAATATGACATGCCAAAGAGTTGATGTTGGACAAGGAAGACAACATAATGAGTTATGTCTTTCTTATATCTGAGATAAAGTATGTTGTCATGGATCCTCTAACTTGTTGAGCTTGCCTTTCCCCCTCATGCTAGCCAAATTCTCAGCACCAAGTAGAAATACTACTTGTGCTTCGAAATACCCTTAAACCAGTTTTGCCATGAGAGTCCACCATATCTACCTATGGATTGAGTAAGATCCTTCAAGTAAGTTGTCATCGGTGCAAAGCAATAAAATTGCTCTAAATATGTATGATTGATTGGTGTGGGAGAAATAAGCTTTATACGATCTTGTGATGTGGAAGTAATAAAAGCGACGGACTGCATAATAAAGGTTCATATCACAAGGGGCAATATAAAGTGATGTTCTTTCGCATTGAGATTTTATATATCCAACCCTAAAAGCGCATGGCAACCTCTGCTTCCCTCTGCGAAGGGCCTATCTTTTATTATTATCTTCTACCTTATGCAAGAGTCACGATGATCTTCACTTTTTCTTTTCATTTTATCCTTTGGCAAGCTCAGCATGTTGGAAAGAACATGATATATATATCTAATTTGATGTAGGGGAGCATGAACCATTGTTGTTGACATTACCCTTGAGGTAAAAGGTCGTGGGGCAAAACTACAAGCCCCTATCTTTCTCTGTGTCCGATTAAAACTCCATAACCACAAGTATCGCGTGAGTGTTAGCAATTATGGAGGACTAAATGATAGTTGAGTATGTGGACTTGCTTTTTAGCTCTGACATAGACTCTTTCCGATGTTATGATAAATTGCAATTGCTTCAATGACTGAGATTATAGTTTTTCAGAGCCCAATAAGGTTTATGATTTATACTTTTGCATTGTGAATAGATCATCACTTGAACATAAGTAATCATATGACGAAATCTATATATGTTGCTGTTATGAGAATAATCATGATGCCTTCATCTCCGTATTTTATTTTTATCTATGCCTATACCTCTAAACATGAGGACATATTTATTGTTATCGGCTTTTCGCTTGAGGACACGCGAGGTCTAAGCTTGGGGGAGTTGATATGTCCATTCTGCATCATGCTTTTATATTGATATTTATCGCATTATGGACTGTTATTTCACTTTATATCACAATAATTATGGCTATTCTCTCTTATTTTACAAGGTTTACATAAGGAGGGACAATGCCGGCAGTTGGAATTCTGGGCTGGAAAAGGAGCAAATATTAGAGACCTATTCTGTGCAACTCCAAAAGTCCTGAAAGTCCACGGAACATCTTAAAATAAATAAAGAAAAATCCTCGCCAAAGATGAAGGCTAGGGGCCCACACCCTGCTCACGAGGGTGGGGGGCGCGCCCCTACCTCGTGGGCCCCCTGGTGGCTCTCCGACGCCCATCTTCTCCTATATGAAGTCTTTCGAGGAGAAAAAAATAAGAACTTTTCGGGACGAGACTCCGTCACCACGAGGCAGAACCTTGGCGGATCCAATCTAGAGCTCTGGCAGAGCTGTTCTGCCGGGGATACTTCCCTCCGGGAGGGGGAAATCATCACCATCGTCATCACCAACGCTCCTCTCATCGGGAGAGGGCAATCTCCATCAACATCTTCACCAGCACCATCTCATCTCCAAACCCTAATTCATCTCTTGTATCCAATTCTTGTCTCAAAGTTCGGGATTGGTGCTAGTAGGTTGCTAGTAGTGTTGATTACTCCTTGTAGTTGATGCTAGTTGGTTTATTTTGTGGAAGATCATATGTTCAGATCCTATATGCATAGTATTACCCCTCTGATTATGAACATGAATATGCTTTGTGAGTAATTACGTTCGTTCCTGAGGACAAGGGAGAAGTCTTGCTATTAGTAGTCATGTGAATTTGGTATTCGTTTGATATTTTGATAAGATGTATGTTGTCTAGCCTCTAGTGGTGTTATGTGAATGTCGACTACATAACACTTCACCATTATTTGAGCCTAGAGGAAGGCATTGGCAAGTAATAAGTAGATGATGGGTTGCTAGAGTGACAGAAGCTTAAACCCTAGTTTATGCGTTGCTTCGTAAGGGGCTGATTTGGATCCACATGTTTCATGCTATGATTAGGTTTACCTTTATACTTTTGTTGTAGTTGCGGATGCTTGCAATAGAGGTTAATCATAAGTGGGATGTTTGTTCAAGTAAGAACATCACCCAAGCACCGGTCCACCCACATATCGAATTATCAAAGTATCGAACATGAATCATATGAACGTGATGAAAACTAGCTTGACGATATTCCCATGTGTCCTCGGGAGCGCTTTTCCTATTATAAGAGATTGTTCCGGCTTTGTCCTTTGCTACAAAAAGGATTGGGCCACCTTGCTGCACTTTATTTACTTTTGTTACTTGTTGCTCGTTACAATTTATCCTATCACAAAACTATATGTTACCACTTATTTCAGTAATTGCAGAGAATACCTTGCTGAAAACCGCTTATCATTTCCTTCTGCTCCTCGTTGGGTTCGACACTCTTACTTATCGAAAGGACTACGATAGATCCCCTATACTTGTGGGTCATCACTCCTCCACATGAGAATATTCTGACCAGGCATCAAAGAGATTGTCCGTGATGTTATGCTCCTGTGTCACTCCATCCATGAGAGAGGGGCCATTGTACTCAATAAGTTCTGAAGCTGAAACCAGTATACGAGGGAGGGGCGATCAACCAGGCTCTCCAACCATTGTCTCGAACTTGGTCCTGCACCTGCTCGTTACCATTCCAAAGCGCCTCATTAGTAACCCGTTGCACCTCCAACTCATCAATCCTTTCTTGCTGCATGGGAGTATAGTACAGCAGTTGATATGGATGTGGTGAAGCATTCAGCAATGGTGTAGCATCCTCATTCCCACGCAGGCCCGGGATAGTGTTTCTACCATTCAACACATAAACTGGAACCGACCAAGATCTAGCTAGGCCTGGTAGCATCCCAACCCTGGTGACAACCAGGCTATGAGGAACCTCAGCAATATCCTTAATGTGACACTTGACAAGCACTCGAGCTTTGTTTTCATCTGGTCTGGGCCATGCCAGCAGCTTGCCAAACTTGGATACAACTTTATACACATAATGTTCTGTCATGTAATCCATAGGAAAAGCAAGCATAAGGATCCAGACTTCATATTCAAAAGCAGGCATTCTCATGTTAATCCCTTCATCATGGGGGATCAAAGAGAAGTAAGAATCCTCAGTTAACGCATGCGGACCATCTCTAATTGCTTAATCTCTACTCTGAACATCCGTAATAGCAACACAACCAACAGCAATCGGATAAACAAACTCATCCTCAATCTGATACTCAAGATCCTCTCTAATGTTGCGACAAACTTCCTCAAGCCAAAACCTTTTTTTGATGATCTGGAACAGGCGGATTGATCTCAATCAAGGCATACCTGTCATGATTGAGAGGCGGATCATCGACGACCATGGTGCTCTGCTGAATCCGATGATCTAGACCATGCTCAATCTTGGAGCCGATGGGGTGTAGTCAAACGGCCAGACCAGAAAGTTCGCCATGGCTGCAGCACTAGGGTTTTCCGGAGGAGTTGAGGCACTAGAAGGAGGGGAGAGCAGAGCAAGAACAGGGGAGGTAGGGGAGGCGTATGCAACTGGGAGGACTGTGCTGGATTGGGGCCCCGGGGCGGTGGAATTGAGCGCTGTGGGGGCAGGGAGTCGTATCGACATGCAATGGGGGGAAGCCACATCACAAGTATCCAAGATTTTCTATTTCACTTTCCATCCCTGGCCCTGATTTTTACCGTGTATATCCCGATTTTCGGGCGGCTGGATACCATGTCGTTCCACCCGACCACACACAGATGTTGCTAGCTCTTTGGGCCGCCAAATATATCTTGGCCCAGGGAATCCTCCACGGCAGAAGGCATGGCCCAAAAACTACAAGACCTACACCTCTTAAGGCCGAGACAACTGGTGGCAGAGTGACCACTTTGGCTACACACTAGGCATAGGGTTTTCATGCGGCCCAATATGCATGTATTTGACCTCTCATACTATTTAGCAGAACATAGACATTGATCAATAGGTTGAATACAATGTTGACAGAAAATACCTGGGCAATTAGAAACTAGATGTCCATGACGCAAACAGTTCATGCATTTGAAGAGTCTAGCATCAATATAAGCGTGAGGTGACACATCCTTGATTTGCACCATAGACTTAATGTCAATATCAGAATAACCCGCTTGCCATCCATCCGTAATGTGATACAATTTATCATCCGAGATGGAATTCCAATATAATTCTCTGAAATGGGACCCAAGAAAGACCTGAACAGTAGAAGGCAGCTTATCATGATAGTTGCAAACCATATCACCAATTCGAAGCTGAGTAATAGGATCCGAAATAATCGGAAATTGAAATTTTCCGAATGAGATGTCATTGGTGATCGGATCTCTCTCGGTGTTCCTCTCCTGCGAGGTGGATTGAACAATCTTGGCTTGCTGATCCTGTAGCCATTTAGATTTAATAGCTATAGATCTAAACCCCACCCCAGACAGATGACAATCCGCATGCCAACCAATATCAGGATGATCCGAAACTGAGTTAATCTCACCACGGAAGAGGTGAAAATGACAAACAAAATCCGGCCAAATCCGATCCTTAAGGCCATAGATAAAATGTCCCACTCGATTAGAAGCCACGAAGAACCGGAAACGGCGATCACTTAACCGCAAAACCCGAACTGAGACCACCAATGCAAGATTGTAAGGTAAGTACCACCGATTCCTCCGTCAATGGAAAGTATGCTGAGGAGAATGAAACAACTAGGTAGAATTCCTTAGAAGATCTGGGATGGGTCGACGAGAAGTGCACTATCGGGTGGTAGGTGCGACATATGCCAATGGGTGGCTTATCATTGTGGGAGCCAGTAAAACATCGCCGGTGCCTGGAAACGGGATGAGGCGAAGACATGCACGCCGGTGAATCTTACCTAGCTTCGGGGCTCTCCATGGAGATAACACCCCTACTGCTGCTCTGCGGGGTCTCCGCATGATCACTAGATGAACAAGTAGCTACACGATGCTCCTTGAGCTGTTTGGTGAGAGGAGGAAGAAGGGCACGGCTTGCTTGCTTCTTCTCCTTGTGTGGTGTCTAGAACTAGCTGGGATCCCCCCTTGCATGGGTGCCCCGGGGGGTTTATATAGGCCTACCCCCCGGGGGTACAATGGTAATCCGACTAGGTGCGGGGCCTAGCCGTCTGTGACTGCGCTCGCCGACTTCTGCGCCGACTGCTGGGGCCCGCCGGCTGGTGGGTCCCGCTGGGTGGTTACTGTTGCTCAATCCTGGTGACGAGGGCGTCGTCGAGGTAGGCGTGGCTATAGTGCCGCCGTCCGGCTGGTGATCACTGTAGCCTCACCGCGTCTTGTCTCTTTAAGGGGGGGCGTCTGGCCGGCTATGGAGAGCCGGCTTTGTCTTGGGCCGACTGGGGGATGCACGGGCGTCTCTCTGCCCGAAGGGGCCCACCGCCCGCGGGCCGTACTGGTAGTCCATCATGGATGACATCAGGGTCAACATGGCAACAGTGCCGCGCCGGACGGGTCATGGCCACCCGTACGGCGCACTGTGCCAGTCGTGCTTCTGGATTCGGGGGTGGCAGGCTTCACTGTAGCCACGCCCAGTCACATTGCCATTAAGGGGATGCAAACTTTGAGGGTACGGTCTTGATCACTTTGTGGGAGCCGGCTTCCTGGAGTCGGCCTTCTCGTGGCCGGCTTCTCGAAGCCGGCCCTCCCGTGGTTTTCTTCACGAGGGCCAAAGTCGGGCTGCCTTACGATAGCCGGCCTGGGAGACAGCCGGCAAGGGGAAGGCGGCCCACGTCCTGGATCCTTATGAGCCGGATGGGCTCATAATTTTTTCAGAAGGGCCAGGGGAAGCCGGCTGGGCTACCCATGCCTATTTACTCCGACAGTAGTCCCCGAAGCTGATCGAGCTTCGAGGCTGGTAAAGGGACGAGAAGCTGGGTCAGCTTCCTATCCTGAGGGGACAGCTTCGATGATGTGCGCCGTCTTCGGGGAGCTCCGCCTCTCGCGGGCGGGAACGCGGTCGACCCGCGAGCTGACCACAGGCTTTCCCGTGCGCCACATGGCAGCGAAACCCTGGCAGCGCACGCGTGCGACGAGACACCATTGTAGGCCCGGGCCCGCCACTTCCTAGGCCTCAGCCCGAGCGCGGATGTTCTGCGGCCCATGCGGACCGCTTGCCTTCCCGCGGCGATTTTATTACGCCATTAGGGCGCAATAATCGCGGGACGTGGGGGAGTTGGCACAGTTGATCCCGACGTTCCCCCACGCCGCGCCTCCTCGGCTCCGCCGTGCTGTCTATAAGTAGGGGGAGGAGGGGGAGCGGCAGAGGCTTCGCACGCTCTCCCTCGCTCCGCCTCCTTTCGCCTTCATTCTCCTTCTTCTCGTCGCCACAGCCACCCACCGCCGCACCGTTCCGCCGCCGCATCGCCTCGCTTCCATGGCGCTATTGAGCTCATGGGATGGCTCCAATGTCCAAGAGGACCACGTCGAGTTCCTCCGCCAGACGCGACGCCTGCCCGGCGAGAGATTCGTGCGGGTCCGTCGAGCGCCAGAGAACGAGGTTTCGCCGGCACTGGAGGAGGGCGAGTGGGTTGTCTTCCGCTCGCACTGCCTGCGCGGCTTCGGCCTTCCGGCGAGCGGGATTCTCCGTTCCTTCCTCGAGTTCTACATCCTTCAGCCGCATCACCTCACGCCCAACGCGGTGATGCTGCTGTCGGCCTTCGTCACCCTCTGCGAAGGTTTCCTTGGGGTCCTCCCCACGCTTGAGCTCTAGGGGGAATTCTTCCAGAGCAAACTCGGCACCATCATCGCGGGCGTGCCCGCCCCCTGCGGGGCTTATATCGCCATGAGGCGGTCGGGCGAGAACAACCCGTTCCCGCCCATCCCGCTGATCCAGTCGGTGAAGATCTGGCAGAAGTCGTACTTCTACGTGAAGAACGTCGCTCAGCAAGGCGACTATGTCAACCTGCCGGCTTACGTCAACCTAAGGCAACCCTCGTGGAGCTTCCGGGCCCGGTCATTGTCTCAGGCCGGGAACGCAGCCGTCTCCCGGCTTCGGGTGATGATCCAGTCGGAAGGCCTGACCGGAGCCGACTTGGTGGCCACCTTCGTGGAGCGCCGGGTACTTCCTCTTCAAAGCCGGCCTCACATGATTTGTCAGATGAGCGGCCGCTTTGACCCATGCCGGCTGAGCACCAGGGAAATGCCTCATGCTGAAGTGTCGTACATGGTGAATTACATCTCCAACTGCAAGCTCGCCGAGGACTGGCGATACGGCAAGGCGCCGTATTCTCGCGCCAACCCTCCGCCTGTGGTAGGTTTTTCCTTCTTTTCTCCTATTGGTGGCCGGCCTTATGATAGCCGGCTTTTGATTAGTTGGTTCTCCCCTAGCAGAACCCTCTCCTTCCGCCTACGACCGGAGCCGCAGGGGTAGAGCGCCAGCTCGTCCCTGACCGCGCAGTGGACGACGCCGATGACCCGGACTTGGGAGCAGCCGCCATGGAAGACACCGTCGTGGGGGAAAGCGACGAGCCCGGAGGCGCGGGGCTCACGGCCGGCTTCGAAGACTGGCCGGATGATGCCCAGGTCGAAGCCGCCCCGCATCGCCAGCCGGCGCCTGATCACCAAGGCGCGAGCTCGTCCGCCACGTCGGCTGCTGGCGGCGGCGGCCAAAAGCGCCGGGCCATGTCGATCCTCTTCGGCAGCCGGCCAAAGAAGTCCAAGGCTTCCACGGCGGTAACCAAGCGAGATGAAGCGGCCGCGAAGGCGGCCCGCTTCCGCAAGGCGGTGAAGCAGCCGCAGGCGATCTCAGCGTAAGTCATCGAATGCTTGGACGCATATTTTTTGTTGTTCTTTTCGGTCGAAAAACTCTTCTAAACCTTTCTTTGCTCGCCGGACAGGGCGCCGCTTTCCCTTGAGCGGGGTCCGGGCGGCTCCGTAGTCGGGCCGACTGGAGGGTCTTTAGGCTCCCGCCGCGTGGACCCCCGCGCCGACCTCAGGGAGGCCACGGAGCGGAACGCTCGTGAGGCGCAGGAGGAGCGGGAGGCGGAGGAACGAAGGGCCGCCCAGGCGGCGAAGAAGCGGGCCGACGCAGCAGCCAAGGCCTGGGCGGAGGCGGCAGCCGCGGAGACGGAGGCGAAGGCTTCGCACAACCAGCCTCTGCTGCTCGCCATTCCCCTCCGCGCCATGGCCCCCAACATCCCAGTGCCCCCGTCGGAGGAAGTCAACCAAGAGGTTCAAGTGGCTCCGTGGCCGCTGGCGATGGAGAGGAGGGAGGTCCAAGTGGCTCCGTGGAAGGAACGCTGCAGACGGCGCCGACTGGAGCCGGCCAAGCCGGCCAATCCGCCGTGGCGCCAGATCAGCCGGCCGGCGGTGAATCGGCAGCAGGAGCCGGCCTCGAGGTGCAGCCGGCAACGCGCCGGCGAGCGGGGGGAAGCGCCGCGGCGCCGGAGCCGCACCGAGTTACGGGTGCCGGCCAGACGGCGGAGGCCTTGGAGGCAGCCAGCACCGCCACGTCCGAGTGGACTCCCAGTGGGGGGACGGGCGAGCTGAACGTGGCGGCCCAAGAGGTTCGGAATCGGCTTCAGGCCCAGGCCGCCTCGCTGCAGCAGTACACCCAAGAATTCCTAGCAACGCAGGCCGTCATCCGGGTGAGTCTTCCAGCCTTGTTTGTTTTGTTTTCTTGATTTCTTCCATGGGGGCGCGTCAGCGCACCCACTGGGTGTAGTCCCCGAGTTCCGAGTCGGCTGTTGCGCAGGCGGCTCGGAACTTACCAGGCCCTGACAACCATCTTATACCCGCCTCCTGCCTGTCCTTTCAGGAAAATCACAACCTCCGTGCTGCCGCCTTCAACTCCCAGGCTCAGGAGCTGGGCCGGAGAACCGAAGACCTGGTCAACAGCCGGAGTGCGTCCTTGTCTTCGTTCATCTCCTGTGGGGGTGCGTCAGCGCACCCACTGGGTGTAGTCCCTGAGATTCGGGCCGACTGCTGAGCAGTCGAGTCGGATCTTTCCTGACGACTTCTTCCTCATTGGTTTTTCTTTTGTCTTTCGTGCTTGCAGGGGCCAATGCCGACTTGAGGGGGCAACTCAGCGAGGCGCAGGCCGCCCTTCGCATCAAGGAAACCGAACATGCCGCCTTGGTCCTGGAGCGTGACCGCCTGGCCAAGAAGCTGGCTGACCAGGAGGAGAGCCACAAGGCGGCCCTAAAGAAAGCGCAGGATAGCGAAGCCGCCTTGAAGGCCGAGTTCGAGACTGAGGCGGCGGGCTGGGCTGAGACCAGGCAAGTGCTGGATGAAGGCTTCGGCCATATTGAGGACTTAATCGACGGTAAGCCAGCTTCCTTGCTCCTTGCCTAGCCCTTGCCGCTTGATTTTTGTTCTAACTTGTGCTGCTTTTTATTCTTTGTGCAGACTACTTCCCCGGCTACTCCGCCTTCGCCGCCCAAGCCATCGAGGCTCATCATGAAGCGGGTCGTCAGGCGGGGGCCGACATCGCACCGGACGCGAATCGGACGCTTGAGGAGCAGCTCTTGGCGGTCCAAGCGCGGCTGCAGCCGGCTCATCGTATGCTCCGCCGCCTCCAGCGCGCCGGGGCGCAGGTGCTGGCCGCCCTCTGGCCCGGCGAGGCTATTCCCCGCACCCCGAGCCGGACAGCCGACTGGCTGGAGGTTCCGGTTGGCCGCTTCGAGGCCTGGAAGGCATCGGCGGCCCGGCTTGGAGCTGGGCGGGCGTTGGAGTTCGTCCGGGCTTGGTATCCGGGGCTGAACCTGGACCAACTGCGCACCTGGCGGCTGGAGGCCGACGCAGAGCTAGAGGAGGTGCGGCCGGCTATTGCTCAGCGCGCTTCGACGATCACCGAGTGCACCGACATCAGCGTCTTTGCACCTGAGATAAATGATGACGGCGTTGCCCAGCCGGAGGAGTGGTTCGGGCTGAACCCGGCGGCGGGCGAGTACTCGGCAGAGGAGATCGCCTCCAGCGACGAAGGCGAAGACGACGAAGGAGGGGAAGGCGAAGACGTCGAGTCGGCCGGTGGAACGGTCGACTAGCCTCAGCCTGACCGTGCCTCCAGCAACGAGGCGCGCACAAACGCGCCCTCTGCGGGAGGCGGTGATCCAGCCGAGGTTTGCCAGCCGGCCACTCCTCCAGCCGGCACAGCCGTCTCCACCGACCAGCCCGGCTCGTCGGTCGCTCCGCCAGCTTAATCTGTCGTCCTTGTTTTTTTCCTATTTGTTGCCTTCTGAACAATTTTATTAAGCTTTCGCAGTTCCACCCACTAGGGGTGTATCCAAACTATGTTGAATGCTGGCCTCTTGGAGGTCTTTTATGTAAATATCATCGTGTGTATGTTCGGTTTCCCTTCACGTGTGCTTTTTATCCTTAGGCTTTTTCCTTTGCCGCCTTCCCCTTTTGGGGAGGTAAGTACTCGAGCTTTCTTGGATTGAAGTGAAGTGAATGGAAGCCGGCCGGCCGGCTACTCTGGTAGTCGGTCGGCGGTAGGAGGCAAACCGGCTTTCGTTATATTAGTCCGTTAGTCCCTAGCCATTTTTCGTGTGGGCATCCTTTCTTGCTTTTAACTCTCACCAGTCGGACAGCCGGTTCTTCGAACTACGACTTTTGGTCGAGAGAAAGCTTGGGTACCAGCACGCTACTTGTCTGACTGCGGGTAGGACTTCTAATATAACTCTAGGCGGCCAGTCCCCGGGCCGACTAGTCGAACCCGGTGCCGGACGAAGAAAAAGTGAAAGTAATGACAATGTCATAAGCATGATGTTCTTCATCCATAGATAAAAGATGGCAGTCCCCGAGCTCTCCTCGGGGGGCCTATTGTCTCGTACTTAGTACAAAAGTTAGCGTGATACATACTGCATTTCAACTATAAAATCTTCGGAGGAGGTTGGCGTTCCATGGTCGTTCCGACTCCTTGCCGGAGTCGTTGCCTAGAGCTCTGCTGATGACGAAGGGGCCTTCCCAAGGGGCCAAGAGCTTGTGCTGGCCGGCTGTTCGCTGGATCAGCCGGAGCACAAGGTCGCCCTCTTGGAAGGATCTTGGCCTGACCTTTCGACTGTGGTAGCGGCGCAAACCCTGCTGGTAGATGGCAGACCGGCTGAGGGCTAACAGCCGGCCCTCTTCCAGCAGGTCGACGCCGTCTCCTCGTGCTTCCTTGGCCTCCGCCTCCGTGTACATGGTTACCCGAGGCGAGTCGAACTCGATGTTAGTTGGGATGACCGCCTCGGCACCATATACGAGGAAGAAAGGAGTGAAGCCGGTTGACTTGTTTGGAGTAGTGCGCAGACTCCAGAGGACAGCCGGCAGCTCATCGAGCCAACAGCCGGCTGAACGCTCTAGTGGTACGACCAGTCGGGGCTTGATGCCGGAAAGGATGAGGCCGTTGGCTCGCTCAACCTGGCCGTTTGACTGCGGGTGGGCGACGGATGCTAAGTCCAGCCGGATACCTTGCGTTGCGCAGAAACGTGCCAAGGCTCCCTTGGCAAAATTCGTGCCATTGTCGGTGATGATGCTGTGTGGCACACCGTACCGAGTTGTTATATCTGCAATGAATGTCACAGCAGTTGGCCCATTCAGCTTCTTGATCGGTTTTGCCTCAATCCACTTGGTGAATTTGTCCACGGCGATGAGCAAATGTGTCATACCGCGGCACGCCGTCTTGAATGGGCCCACTCCAGTCCCCAAACGGCGAAGGGCCAAGTTAGGGGAATGGTCTTGAGTGCTGAAGCCAGCATGTGTGGCTTGGAGCTGAAGAGTTGGCACCCTTTGCAATGTTTAACCAACTCTTTGGCGTCATCCAAAGCAGTCGGCCAAAAGAAACCATGGCAGAAGGCCTTGGCGACGAGTGATCTTGAGGCCGCATGGTGGCCGCATTCTCCTAGGTGGATGTCTATGAGGATTGCAATGCCTTTCTCTTGCTCGACGCATCGCTGGAGGACTCCAGTGACACTGCGCTTGACGAGTTCTCTGTTGATGATTGTGTATGCTCCGGCTCGGCGTTGTACTTGTCTTGCTTCTGTCTCGTCAGTCGGCAGATCTTGGTTTATTAGGAAGTTGAGGATGGACTGAGCCCATGATGGAGCTGCGACTTCTTCTATTGCCAGTGTGGCTACTGCGACCAGGGCGGGCGGGCTGGGTGGTGAAATGCTAGAGTCGGCTGCCGGCTGTTGTGTTGGTGTAGTCCTCGGGCCGACTACCGCAGTCCCGAGCCGGGTGTGGCAGTCCCCTGGTCGGGCGTAACTGCGGGAGTCCCCGAGCCGGCTACTGGAGTCCCCGGGCCGACTATTGAAGTCCCCGGGTCACCTGCTTGGTTCTTCGAGCCGGAGCTGGCCGTGTCGAGGTCAAGCGGCATGAAGATGGAGTCGGACTCTGGAGACGGCTTGATTAGGCGATGTAGAGAGACACCGGTTGGTATTGCTTGCCGAGTGGAGCCTATTCGAGCCAAGGCATCGGCCGGCTCGTTGTCGGCTCACGGTACGTGGTGGAACTCGCATCCTTCGAAGTACCCACTGATTTGCTGAAGAAGGAAACGGTAGCTTGCCATGTTTGCGTCCTTGGCGTCCCAATCGCCGGATGATTGCTGGACCATCAAGTCCGAGTCGCCATAACATAGGATCCGGCGAATGCCGAGTTCTTTGGCAAGCCGGAGCCCGTGTATGAGCGCCTCGTACTCGGCTACATTGTTGGAAGCGGCAAAGTGAATCTGCAGCGTGTATCTGAGCTTGTCACCCTTGGGAGAGGTGAGGACGACGCCGGCTCCCAAGCCGGTGCGCATCTTGGACCCGTCGAAGTGCATGCGCCAATGAGTGCAGTCAGGAGCCGGCGGCAGGTGCTGGGTCTCGGCCCAGTTGACGAGGAAGTCGGCCAGTGCTTGGGACTTGATGGCGGTGCGGGGCTGGTAGAAGATCGTGTAGGGGGCCAGCTCGATGGCCCATTTCGCCACCCGGCCGGATGCATCCCAGCTGCCTATGATCTCGGCCAGCGGGGCGGTGCATACGACCGTGATGGGATACTCTTGAAAGTAGGGCTTCAGCTTCTTGGCGGTGAAGTACACTCCATAACACATCTTTTGGTAGTGCGGGTAGTTCTGCTTCGAGGCGGACAGTACCTCGCTCAGATAGTACACCGGCCTCTGGACCGGCTGGGCTCGGCCCTCTTCTGGTCATTGGACTATGATGACGGTGCTGACCACCCGGCTAGTTGCGGCAATGTAGAGGAACATGGGCTCTTTCTCAGTCGGCACCGCCAGGACGGGCGGCGTGGCCAGCGTCTTCTTCAGCTCGTGAAAAGCTTCATCGGCTTGGTCATTCCACTCGAAGTGAGTGGTCTTCTTCATGAGGCAGTAGAGGGGGAGAGCTTTCTCTCCGAGCCGGCTGATGAAGCGGTTCAGGGAAGCCAAGCATCCAGTGAACTTCTGGACGTCCCGCAGCTTGGTGGGGATCGCCATTCTCTCAATGGCCTTGACCTTTACCGGGTTGCATTCGATGCCGCGTTCGGAGACCAGGAAGCCTAGGAGTTGGCCGGCTGGCGCTCCGAACACGCATTTCTCGGGATTAAGCTTGATTTTAAATCGGCGCAGGTTCTCAAATGTTTCTTTGAGGTCTTCCAGCAAGGTGCCGCACTTCTCTGTCTTCACCACAATGTCGTCTACGTAGACGTGAGCATTTCTGCCGAGTTGCTTGAGGAGGCACATCTGCATGCAACGCTGAAAAGTGGCACCGGCATTTCTCAAGCCGAATGTCATAGTCAGGTAGCAGAAGGCTCCGAAGGGCGTGATGAAGGCGGTCTTCAGGCGGTCAGCCGGATCTAACTTTATCTGGTGGTAGCCTGAGTAAGCATCCAAGAAACTCAACAGGTCGCATCCGGCCGTGGAGTCTATCACTTGGTCAATCCTTGTCAAGGCAAAGGGATCTTTAGGGCAGGCCTTGTTGGGGCTCGTGTAGTCTATGCACATGCGCCACTTGTTGTTCTTCTTTAGCACAAGGACCGGGTTGGCAAGCCATTCTGGAAAGAAAACTTCCATAATGAAGCCGGCTGCCAGAAGCCGGGCTATTTCTTCTCCTACAATCCTTCTTTTTTCTTCCGACAGTCGGCGGAGGGGCTGTTTGACTGGTTTTGCGTCTTCTCGGATGTGTAGTTTGTGCTCGGCGAATCCCTTCGGAACACCCGGCATGTCCTTGGGGGACCATGTGAAGATATCCCGATTCTCATGGAGGAAATCGGCGAGCTCGCCTTCCTATTTGATGTTCAAGCCTGCCCCGATGACGGCAAACCTCTCGGGGTGCTCGGGGTCAAGAGGTATCTTCTTCGTCTCTTTGGCCGGCTGGAAAGATCCTTGGGCATCATACTCCTTGGGGTCGGGGGACAGGACCGGCTGCTTGCCGGCCATGGCCACGACCCGGTCCAACACCTTCTTCTCTTCGGCAATCACAAGGGACTCGGCCAGCCGGCTGCTGGCGGCAGCACACTTGGAGGACTTCTTGTAATCGCCGGCTATGGTGATGATGCCCTTAGTGCTCGGCATCTTCATCTTGAGGTATGCATAGTGGGGAACCGCCATGAACCTAGCCAAGGCAGGTCGGCCAAGCAACGCATGGTAGGGGCTCTCCAGGTCCACCACTTCAAACCAGATCACTTCCCGGTGGAAATGCTCCTTGTCCCCAAAGAGTACATCAATCTTGATCTTGCCAATGGGGGCGCAGGATAAGCCGGCTATGATGCCATGGAACACTGTCCGAGTAGGCATGAGTTGCTTCGTCTTGACATTCAGCTTCTCCAGGGTGTCACGGTACAAGATGTTGATGCTGCTCCCGCCGTTTATCAACACATGGGAGAAGCGGGCGGCGCGTCTGTCCGTTGCAAGGGTGGCATCCAAAACTAGCGCATAAGAGCCGGGAGACGGCATCACCTCTGGGTGGTTGGCCCGGCTCCAGCTGATAGGTTTTTCTGACCAATGCATACGCTCGGCAGGGCTGGCAGCGACCATGCTAACTTCATGGTGCTCTCGGCGTTTGCCGCGCTGGTCTTCGGGCTGGCTTGTAAAGACGATATAGGCTGCATGCTCGTCGGGGAACTCATCATGCACGGCTTCGATTGCGGGCCGAGTGGTAGGCGGCGGCGGAGCTGGAGGCGGCGGGCCGGCAGGCGGAGGCGGTGCAAGCCCTTCACCTTTGGAGATTCGGGTGAGCCAATGGCACTTCCGGGTTGTGTGGTTGGACGGCTTCGCGCCGCTGTGGAATTTGCACGGGGCGTCGAGAGTTTGCTCGTAGGAGATGGCCGGCTACCAAGCCGGCCAGCCGCCCTTGGGTTTCTTGGGCGCGGGCCGCCCTTTGGGCGGCTCGTCTTCGACTGTGGCCACCTGCCGACTGGCGGAAGGCGGCGCGGGGCCCTTGCGCTTGTGATCGTTCGGGTGTGGGCGTCGGCCGGACTCCCCAGCCGGCGTCTTGGGCGCCGGGTGGAGTACCTTCCCGGACGCGTCTACCCGGAGCTCAGTCTTCATCGAGGAGTCAGCGGTGGTGTACTTGTCCGCTATGTCCAGAAGCTCGTCGAGGGTAGTCGGCTCATCGCAGAGAAGCTTGTGCTTGAGGAGGGTGCCTTCTCGGCACCCGGCGGTGAAGTATTCTATGGCCCGCACCTCGTGCACCCCCTTGCAAGAGTTGCGGAGCTTGGCCCAACGCGTGAGGTAGTCGCGAGTAGACTTGGCAGGGCCTTGTACGCACAAGGAGAGCTGTCTGGGCTTGGGAGCCCGCTTGTAGGTGCTGGTGAAGTTGCGGACGAAAGCTTCCGTGAAATCTAGCCAGCTGTTGATGCTGAAGGGCTTGAGGCCGTTGAGCCAGGTCCGCGTTGTGCCTTGCAGCATGAGGGGCACGTACTTCACGGCAACGCGCCTGTTGCCGTTGGCTATGCTAACCTCCGTGGAGTAGTCGATCAACCAATCTTCCGGCTTCACGGAGCCGTTGTACTTGGGCGTGTCTCTCAGAAGCGAGAACCCTTTGGGGAAAGGCTCGCCGCGGATGCGGGAGCCAAAACAAGGCGGATCGACATCATCTTCTTCTTCTTCCAGCGCCAGGGATCGCACCAGGCGGTCGATCCGATGGCGGGCGTCGTTCTCGCCGACTCCTTCGCGGAGACCTAGTCGGCCGCTGAGAGTCGGATGCGCCACAGGCGGCGGGGTGGGATATCTCTCTCCACGGGGCCGAGGTGGAGGCGGGTTGCCCCGCCACTCCACAGCCCGGGGATGGCCTTCTGCGTCTCGCTCGATGGAGATTCGGGTCCGGCTTCGGCTAGTAGCCGGCTCTTTCTCGCGCCGTGCGCGGGTGTTGCCCGTAGTCGGCAACTGGGATGTCGCGCCGTGATCTCGGCGCGGAGGAGGGCTTTCCGCGCGGGCGTCAGCTTCGTGCCGCCGTGCGGCCGCATCGATTAGCTGCTGAATGCGTCTGGTCATATGGGGAAGTTCTTCGGCCCCCAATCCGTCTAGCTCGTCTACGGCCGCCTGGGCGGCACGCAGGTTCTCGAGCGGAGTGGCATAGACTGGGCGGTCGACCCCCAGCGTGTCGGCGATGACAGCGCCGCGCTGCCTGACAACACCGGCCCGGCTCGGCCCGCCTGGAGCCGGCGTGCCAAAAGCGACGCGGTCGGCTTCGCCCTGATGGGCTTCAGTGAGGCGTCTCAAGGAGGCCAGCCTCCGGCCCTCCGCGAGGAGAGCGAGGCGGCGCGCCTCCAATGCTTCGTCGTCGGCATCAGCCGGGAGCGGGATGGACAAGTCGTGGACCGCCGCGTGCGAGGCGTCGTGGGCGCTCTCGTCAGCAGCGCCGCCGTGGCCGATGACCATCACCTCGGTGGTGACAGCGTCACAGCCATCGGTCCCGGGAAGCGGGTCATTGTAGATCGTGACATTGGTGGGGAAGGTGTCGAGCGAGGCCGTGTCGGAGTCGACAGGCATCGGGTCGGTGGAGCCAACCGACTCCGTGTCCACAGCAGGCTCACCGAAGACATGGAGCTGGCCGAGGAGGTTGACAAGGTGGTCGGTGCCCGCATCGGAGGCGAGCTCGTCGGAGATGAGGGTCTTGTCAAGGAGATCGGTGAGGCTGCTCGCCGCGCAGATGTTGGTGACGCCTTGCAGCGCGTCGTGGCAAGTGCCATCGGGCGTGCCGGGCTGGCTACGCTCGCTGGGGAGGAAGAGGGTTCCCGTCCAGAACAGGTCTCCGGACGACGGTGCACCCGGCCCCATGGTGGGCGCCAAATGTCGGGTGGTAGGTGCGACATATGCCAACGGGTGGCTTATCATTGTGGGAGCCAGTAAAACATCGCCGGTGCCTGGAAACGGGATGAGGCGAAGACATGCACGCTGGCGAATCTTACCCAGCTTTGGGGCTCTCTGTGGAGATAACACCCCTACTGCTGCTCTGCGGGGTCTCCACATGATCACTAGATGAACAAGTAGCTACACGATGCTCCTTGAGCTGTTTGGTGAGAGGAGGAAGAAGGGCACGGCTCGCTTGCTTCTTCTCCTTGTGTGGTGTCTAGAACTAGCTGGGATCCCCCCTTGCATGGATGCCCCGGGGGGTTTATATAGGCCTACCCCCCGGGGGTATAATGGTAATCCGACTAGGTGCGGGGCCCAGCCGTCTGTGACTGCGCTCGCCGGCTTCTGCGCCGACTGCTGGGGCCCGCCGGCTGGTGGGTCCCACCGGCTGGTTACTGTTGCTCAATCCTGGTGACGAGAGCATCGTCGAGGTTGGCGTGGCTACAGTGCCGCCGTCCGGCAGGTGATCACTGTAGCCTCACCGCGTCTTGTCTCTTTAAGGGGGGGGGGCGTCTGGCCGGCTATGGAGAGCCGGCTTTGTCTTGGGCCGACTGGGGGATGCACGGGCGTCTCTCTGCCCGAAGGGGCCCACCGCCCGCGGGCCGTACTGGTAGTCCATTGTGGATGACATCAGGGTCAACATGGCAACAGTGCTGCGCCGGACGGGTCATGGCCACCCGTACGGCGCACTGTGCCAGTCGTGCTTCTGGATTCGGGGGTGGCAGGCATCACTATAGCCACGCCCAGTCACATCGCCGTTAAGGGGATGCAAACTTTGAGGGTATGGTCTTGATCACTTTGTGGGAGCCGGCTTCCTGGAGTCGGCCTTCTCGCGGCCGGCTTCTCGAAGCCGGCCCACCCGTGGTTTTCTTCACGAGGGCCGAAGTCGGGCCGCCTTACGATAGCCGGCCTGGGAGACAGCCGGCAAGGGGAAGGCGGCCCACGTCATGGATCCTTATGAGCCGGATGGGCTCGTAATTTTTTCAGAAGGGCCAGGGGAAGCCGGCTGGGCTACCCATGGCTATTTACTCCGACATGCACCGTGGATCTGAATTTGTCACGTACCTGAGATTCAATCGCCAAACCCAGGGAGAAGTCCCAATGGGGGAGACTCTCCATATCGTCGTGGTGGCTGCCACGGCCGAAGTGGCCGGTGACCGAATGGTGGCCGCCGGGGCCGGAGCGGCCACCGACGGTGGTGGCTAGGGAGTCGCCTAGGAGGGGAGCCATACACTCATTGGAGTAGTGTCCGGGTCTTCCACAATTGTAGCAATTATGCTCACGACTAGAAGATCTTTTGTCATTGTAGGACCTTTACTTGGAACTTCTTTCTTTGCTTCTACTCTTGTAGAACTTGTTGAAGTTCTTCACCATTAGGATCAATTCCTCATTGAAGACTTGTTTCTCACTTGATGATGTAGGAGTATCACATGAGGCTTTGTAAGCACCACTTGACTTGTTGTGAAGCTCTTCTTTATCCTTGAGTGACATCTCATGAGCAACAATTCTCCCAATGACTTCTGTTGGCTTGAAATCTCTATAATTGGGCATCATTTGGATCAATGTGCACACAATATCATATTTTCCATCCAAGGCTCTTAGGATCTTCTTGATGACGAATCTGTCGGTCATCTCTTCACTTCCTAAGCTGGCAATATCATTTGTGATGAGAGCAAGCCTAGAGTGCATTTCAGTGACACCTTCACCATCCTTCATTTTGAACTTGTCAAGCTGACTTTGAAGCACATCCAATTTGGATTCCTTGACGGAGTCAGTACCTTCGTGCATATCAATCAAGGTATCCCAAATTTCCCTTGCATTCTCAACACGGCTGATTTTGTTGAATTCTTCAGGGCACAATCCGTTGAAGAGGATATCGCAAGCTTGAGCATTGTATTGCAACATCTTCAATTCTTCTGCATTAGCTTCACTATTAGGTTCTCTCCCATCAAAGAATTCACCTTGCAAGCCAATACACACAATAGCCCAAACGACAGGGTTATGTCCAAGAATATGCATTTTCATCTTATGCTTCCAACTAGCAAAATTAGTACCATCAAAGTAAGGACCTCTACGGTGGTAATTTCCCTCGCTAGACGCCATACTCTCCTAGGTTGTGAAACCAAGACTATGATCACCAAAGCTATGCAAATCAAGGCAAATGGAGACCAATGCTTTGATACCACTTGTAGGATCAGAAGTATGTCTAGAGGGGGGTGATTTGATTAGTTGACCAAATAAAAATCTAGCCTTTTCCCAATTTTAAGTCTTGACAGATTTTAGCAACTTATCACAAGTCAAGCAATCAACCTACACATGCAAATCTAAGAGTATAGCAGCAGAATGTAAATCACCGCATATGAAGGTAAAGGGGAGGAGTTTGAGGGGAGAAAACGCAATGTAGACACGGAGATTTTTGGCGTGGTTCCGATAGGTGGTGCTATCGTACATCCACGTTGATGGAGACTTCAACCCACGAAGGGTAACAGTTGTGCGAGTCCATGGAGGGCTCCACCCACGAAGGGTCCACGAAGAAGCTGTTGGAGAACGTTGCAGAAAACAAAAAATTTCCTACTCGTTTCACCAAGATCATCTAGGAGTTCATCTAGCAACGAGTCACGAGATGCATCTACATACCTTTGTAGATCGCGTGCGGAAGCGTTCAACGAACGGGGATGATGTAGTCGTACACAACGTGATCCAAATCACCGATGACCAGCGCCGAACGGACGGCACCTCCGCGTTCAACACATGTACGGGACGGGAGACGTCTCCTCCTTCTTGATCCAGCAAGGGGGAAGGAGAGGTTGACGAAGATCCAGCAGCACGACGGCGTGGTGGTGGATGCAGGGCGTCGCAGTAGCAGGGCTTCGCCTATACTACAAGGAAGAGAGACGTATCGGGGAGAGAGGGAGGCGCCAGGGGCTGGTCTGTCAAGTCCTTCCTCTCCCCCACTATATATAGTGGTGCCATGGGGGGGGCCGGCCCTAGTAGATGGAATCTACTAGGGGGGGCGGCGGCCTAGGGTGGGGCTTGCTCCCCAAGGCAAGGGGGGCGCCCCCTCTAGGGTTTCCCCTTAGCCCTAGCCGCATGGGCCCCCTACGGGCTGGCGCCCAAGCCCACTATGGGCTGGGTTCCCTCCTATTTCAGCCCATGGGGCCCTCCGGGATAGGTGGCCCCACCCGGTGGACCCCCGGGACCCTTCCGGTGGTCCCGGTACAATACCGGGTACCCCGAAACTTGTCCCGATGGCCGAAACTGCACATCCTATATATAATTCTTTACCTCCGGACCATTCCGAAACTCCTCGTGACGTCCTGGATCTCATCCGGGACCCCGAACAACATTCGGGTTACTGCATATACTTATCTTCACAACCCTAGCGTCACCGAACCTTAAGTGTGTAGACCCTATGGGTTCGGGAGACAAGCAGACATGACCGAGACGACTCTCCGGTCAATAACCAACAGCGGGATCTGGATACCCATGTTGGCTCCCACATGCTCCACGATGATCTCATCGGATGAACCACGATGTCGAGGATTCAATCAACCCCGTATGCAATTCCCTTTGCCAATCGATATATTACTTGCCCGAGATTCGATCGTCGGTATCCCAATACCTCGTTCAATCTCGTCACCGGCAAGTCACTTTACTCATACCATAATGCATGATCCCGTGACCAGACACTTGGTCACTTTGAGCTCATTATGATGATGCATTACCGAGTGGGCCCGGTGATACCTCTCCGTCATACGGAGTGACAAATCCCAGTCTTGATCCGTGTCAACCCAACAGACACTTTCGGAGATACCCGTAGTATACCTTTATAGTCACCCAGTTACGTTGTGACGTTTGGTACACCCAAAGCACTCCTACGGTATCCGGGAGTTACACGATCTCATGGTCTAAGGAAAAGATACTTGACATTGCAAAACTCTAGCAAACGAACTATACCATCTTTATGCTATGTTTAGGATTGGGTCTTGTCCATCACATCATTCTCCTAATGATGTGATCTCGTTATCAATGACATCTTATGTCCATAGCCAGGAAACCATGACTATCTGTTGATTAACGAGCTAGTCAACTAGAGGCTTACTAGGGACATGTTGGTGTCTGTTATTCACACATGTATTACGATTTCCGGATAACACAATTATAGCATGAATAAAGACAATTACCATGAACAAGGAAATATAATAATAATGCTTTTATTATTGCCTCTAGGGCATATTTCCAACAGTCTCCCACTTGCACTAGAGTCAATAATCTAGTTACATTGTGATGAATCGAACACCCATGGAATTCTGGTGTTGATCATGTTTTGCCCTAGGGAGAGGTTTAGTCAACGGATCTGCTACATTCAGGTCCGTATGTACTTTACAAATATCTATGTCTCCATCCTGAACATTTTCACGAATGGAGTTGAAGTGACGCTTGATATGCCTTGTCTTCTTGTGAAACCTGGGCTCCTTGGCAAGTGCAATAGCTCCAGTGTTGTCACAGAAAAGCTTGATCGGCCCCGACGCATTGGGTATGACTCCGAGATCGGTGATGAACTCCTTCACCCAGATTGCTTCATGTACTGCCTCCGAGGCTGCCATGTACTCTGCTTCACATGTAGATCCCGCCACGACGCTCTGCTTGCAACTGCACCAGCTTACTGCCCCACCATTCAAAATATACACGTATCCGGTTTGTGACTTTGAGTCATCCAGATCTGTGTCGAAGCTAGCGTCGACGTAACCCTTTACGACGAGCTCTTCGTCACCTCCATAAATGAGAAACATCTCCTTAGTCCTTTTCAAGTACTTCAGGATATTCTTGACCGCTGTCCAGTGTTCCTTGCCGGGATTACTTTGGTACCTTCCTACCAAACTTACGACAAGGTTTACATCAGGTCTGGTACACAGCATGGCATACATAATAGAACCTATGGCTGAGGCATAGGGGATGACACTCATCTCTTCTATTTCTTTTGCCGTGGTCGGACTTTGAGCCGAGCTCAATTTCATACCTTGTAACACAGGCAAGAACCCCTTCTTAGATTGATCCATATTGAACTTCTTCAATATCTTATCAAGGTATGTGCTTTGTGAAAGACCTATGAGGCGTCTCGATCTATCTCTATAGATCTTGATGCCTAATATATAAGCAGCTTCTCCAAGGTCCTTCATTGAAAAACTCTTATTCAAGTAGGCCTTGATGCTGTCCAAAAGTTCTATATCATTTCCCATCAAAAGTATGTCATCTACATATAATATGAGAAATGCTACAGAGCTCCCACTCACTTTCTTGTAAACACAGGCTTCTCCATAAGTCTGTGTAAACCCAAACACTTTGATCATCTCATCAAAGCGAATGTTCCAACTCTGAGATGCTTGCACCAGCCCATAAATCGAGCGTTGGAGCTTGCACACTTTGTCAGCATTCTTAGGATCGACAAAACCTTCCGGCTGCATCATATACAATTCTTCCTTAAGGAAACCATTAAGGAATGCCGTTTTGACGTCCATTTGCCATATTTCATAATCGTAAAACGCGGCAATTGCTAACATGATTCGGACGGACTTCAGCTTCGCTACCGGTGAGAAAGTCTCATCGTAGTCAACCCCTTGAACTTGTCGATAACCTTTAGCGACAAGCCGAGCTTTATAGATGGTCACATTACCATCCGCGTCTGTCTTCTTCTTAAAGATCCATTTATTCTCTATGGCTCGCTGTTCAATGGGCAAGTCAGTCAAAGTCCATACTTCGTTTTCATACATGGATCCTATCTCGGATTTCATGGCTTCTAGCCATTTGTCGGAATCCGGGCCCGCCATCGCTTCTTCATAGTTCGAAGGTTCACCGTTGTCTAACAACATGATTTCCAAGACAGGGTTGCCGTACCACTCTGGTGCGGAACGTGTCCTTGTGGACCTTCGAATTTCAGTAGTAACTTGATCAGAAGTTTCATGATCATCATCATTAACTTCCTCTCCAGTCGGTGTAGGCACCTCAGGAACATTTTCTTGAGTTGCGTCATTTTCCGGTTCAAGAGGTAATACTTCATCAAGTTCTATTTTCCTCCAACTTACTTCTTTTGAGAGAAACTCTTTCTCTAGAAAGGATCCATTCTTGGCAACAAAGATCTTGCCTTCGGATCTGAGGTAGAAGGTATACCCAATAGTTTCTTTTGGGTATCCTATGAAGACGCATTTTTCCGACTTGGGTTCGAGCTTTTTAGGTTGAAGTTTCTTGACATAAGCATCGCATCCCCAAACTTTCAGAAATGACAACTTAGGTTTCTTTCCAAACCATAATTCAAACGGTGTCGTCTCAACGGATTTTGACGGAGCCCTATTTAAAGTGAATGCAGCAGTCTCTAAAGCATAGCCCCAAAAAGATAGTGGTAAATCGGCAAGAGACATCATAGACCGCACCATATCTAATAGAGTGCGATTACGATGTTCGGACACACCGTTACGCTGAGGTGTTCCAGGCGGCGTGAGCTGTGAAACTATTCCACATTTTCTTAAGTGTGTGCCAAATTCGTGACTCAAGTATTCTCCTCCATGATCTGATCGTAGAAACTTGATTTTCCTGTCACGTTGATTCTCGACCTCACTCTGAAATTCCTTGAACTTTTCAAAGGTTTCAGACTTGTGTTTCATTAAGTAAATATATCCATATCTACTCAAATCATCAGTGAGAGTGAGAACATAACGATAGCCACCGCGAGCCTCAACACTCATTGGACCGCACACATCAGTATGTATGATTTCCAATAAGTTGGTTGCTCGCTCCATTGTTCCTGAGAACGGAGTCTTGGTCATTTTACCCATAAGGCATGGTTCGCATGTGTCAAATGATTCATAATCAAGAGACTCTAAAAGTCCATCTGAATGGAGCTTCTTCATGCGTTTGACACCTATGTGACCAAGGCGGCAGTGCCACAAGTATGTGGGACTATCATTATCAACCTTACATCTTTTGGTACTCACACTATGAACATGTGTAGCATTACGTTCGAGATTCATAAAGAATAAACCATTCACCATAGGAGCATGACCATAAAACATATCTCTCATATAAATAGAACAACCATTATTCTCGGATTTAAATGAGTAGCCATCTCGAATTAAACGAGATCCCGATACAATGTTCATGCTCAAAGCTGGTACTAAATAACAATTAGTGAGGTTTTAAAACTAATCCCGTAGGTAAATGAAGAGGCAGTGTGCCGACGGCGATCACATCGACTTTGGAACCATTCCCAACGCGCATCGTCACCTCGTCCTTTGCCAGTCTTCGCCTATTCCGTAGTTCCTGCTGTGAGTTACAAATGTGAGCAACTGCACCGGTATCAAATACCCAAGAGCTACTACGATTACTGGTAAGGTACACATCAATTACATGTATATCACATATACCTTTTGTTTTGCCGGCCTTCTTGTCTGCTAAGTACTTGGGGCAATTCCGCTTCCAGTGACCGCTTCCCTTGCAATAAAAACACTCAGTCTCGGGCTTGGGTCCATTCTTTGGCTTCTTCCCGGCAGCTTGCTTGCCGGGCGCGGCAACCTCCTTGCCGTCCTTCTTGAAGGCTTTCTTACCCTTGCCCTTCTTGAACTTAGTGGTTTTATTGACCATCAACACTTGATATTCCTTCTTGACTTCTACCTCTGCTGATTTCAGCATAGCAAATACTTCAGGAATGGTCTTTTCCATCCCCTGCATATTGAAGTTCATCACAAAGCTCTTGTAGCTCGGTGGAAGCGACTAGAGGATTCTGTCAATGACCGCATCATCCGGGAGATTAACTCCCAGCTGAGTCAAGCGGTTATGTAATCCAGACATCGTGAGTATGTGCTCACTGACAGAACTGTTTTCCTCCATCTTATAGCTGAAGAACTTGTCAGAGACCTCATATCTCTCGACCCGGGCATGAGCTTGGAAAACCATTTTCAGCTCTTCGAACATCTCATATGCTCCATGTCTCTCAAAACGCTTTTGGAGCCCCGGTTCTAAACTGTAAAGCATGCCGCACTGAACGAGGGAGTAGTCATCGGTACGTGCCTGCCAAGCGTTCATAACGTCTTGTTCAGCAGGGAGGACAGGTGCGTCACCCAGCGGTGCTTGTAGGACATAATCTTTCTTGGCAGCTATGAGGATGATCCTCAGGTTCCGGACCCAGTCCATATAGTTGCTGCCATCGTCTTTCAGCTTGGTTTTCTCTAGGAACGCGTTGAAGTTGAGGACTACGTGGGCCATTTGATCTACAAGACATATTGTAAAATATTTTAGACTAATGTTCATGATAATAAAGTTCATCCAATCAAATTATAATGAACTCCCACTTAGATTAGACATCCCTCTAGTCATCTAAGTATTACATGATCCTAGTTAACTAGGCCGTGTCCGATCATCACGTGAGACGGACTAGTCAACGTCGGTGAACATCTTCATGTTGATCGCATCTTCTATACGACTCATGCTCGACCTTTCGGTCTTCTGTGTTCCAAGGCCATGTCTATGCACATGCTAGGCTCGTCAAGTTAACCCTAAGTGTTTTGCATGTGTAAAACTGTCTTACACCCGTTGTATGTGAACGTAAGAATCTATCACACCCGATCATCACGTGGTGCTTCAAAACGACGAACTTTAGCAACGGTGCACAGTTAGGGGAGAACACTTCTTGAAATTGTTATGAGGGATCATCTTATTTACTACCGCCGTTCTAAGTAAACAAGATGCAAAACATGATAAACATCACATGCAATCAAATAATAAACGTGACATGATATGGCCATTATCACATAGCTCCTTTGATCTCCATCTTGGGGCTCCATGATCGTCTTGTCACCGGCTTGACACCATGATCTCCATCATCATGATCTCCATCATCGTGTCTCCATGAAGTTGCTCGCCAATTATTACTTCTACTACTATGGCTAACGCGTTTAGCAATGAAGCAAAGTAATTTACATGGCGTTTCTCAATGACACGCAGGTCATATAAAAGAATAAAGACAACTCCTATGGCTCCTGCCGGTTGTCATACTCATCGACATGCAAGTCGTGATTCCTATTACAATAGCATGAACATCTCATACATCACATATAGATCATTCATCATTCATCACAACTTTGGCCATATCATATCACAATCACTTGCTGCAAAAACAAGTTAGACGTCCTCTAATTGTTGTTACAAGTTTTACGTGGCTGAATTAGGGTTCTAGCAAGAACGTTTTCTTACCTACATGAAAGCCACAACGTGATTTGTCAACTTCTATTTACCCTTCATAAGGACCCTATTCATCGAATCCGCTCCAACTAAAGTAGGAGAGACAGACACCCGCCAGCCACCTTATGCAACTAGTGCATGTTAGTCGGTGGAACCGGTCTCACGTAAGCGTACGTGTAAGGTTGGTCCGGGCCGCTTCATCCCACAATACCGCTGAAGCAAGAAAAGACTAGTAGCGGCAAGAAAGTTGACAAATCCACGCCCACAACAAATTGTGTTCTACTCGCGCAAGAAGAACTACGCATAGACCTAGCTCATGATGCCACTGTTGGAGAACGTTGCAGAAAACAAAAAAATTCCTACTCGTTTCACCAAGATCATCTAGGAGTTCATCTAGCAACGAGTCACGAGGTGCATCTACATACCTTTGTAGATCGCGTGCGGAAGCGTTCAACGAACGGGGATGATGTAGTCGTACACAACGTGATCCAAATCACCGATGACCAGCGCCGAACGGACGGCACCTCCGCGTTCAACACACGTACGGGACGGGAGACGTCTCCTCCTTCTTGATCCAGCAAGGGGGAAGGAGAGGTTGACGAAGATCCAGCAGCACGACGGCGTGGTGGTGGATGCAGAGCGTCGCAGTAGCAGGGCTTCGCCTATACTACGAGGAAGAGAGACGTAACGGGGAGAGAGGGAGGCGCCAGGGGCTGGTCTGTCAAGTCCCTCCTCTCCCCCACTATATATAGGGGTGCCATGGGGGGCGCCGGCCCTAGTAGATGGAATCTACTAGGGGGGGCGGCGGCCTAGGGTGGGGCTTGCTCCCCAAGGCAAGGGGGGCGCCCCCTCTAGGGTTTCCCCTTAGCCCTAGCCGCATGGGCCCCCTAGGGGCTGGCGCCCCAGCCCACTATGGGCTGGGTTCCCTCCTATTTCAGCCCATGGGGCCCTCCGGGATAGGTGGCCCCACCCGGTGGACCCCCGGGACCCTTTCGGTGGTCCCGGTACAATACCGGGTACCCCGAAACTTGTCCCGATGGCCGAAACTGCACATCCTATATATAATTCTTTACCTCCGGACCATTCCGGAACTCCTTGTGACGTCCTGGATCTCATCCGGGACCCCGAACAACATTCGGGTTACTGCATATACTTATCTTCACAACCCTAGCGTCACCGAACCTTAAGTGTGTAGACCCTACGGGTTCGGGAGACAAGCAGACATGACCGAGACGACTCTCCGGTCAATAACCAACAGTGGGATCTGGATACCCATGTTGGCTCCCACATGCTCCACGATGATCTCATCGGATGAACCACGATGTCGAGGATTCAATCAACCCCGTATGCAATTCCCTTTGTCAATCGATATATTACTTGCCCGAGATTCGATCGTCGGTATCCCAATACCTCGTTCAATCTCGTCACCGGCAAGTCACTTTACTCGTACCGTAATGCATGATCCCGTGACCAGACACTTGGTCACTTTGAGCTCATTATGATGATGCATTACCGAGTGGGCCCAGTGATACCTCTCCGTCATACCGAGTGACAAATCCCAGTCTTGATCCGTGTCAACCCAACAGACGCTTTCGGAGATACCCGTAGTATACCTTTATAGTCACCCAGTTATGTTGTGACGTTTGGTACACCCAAAGCACTCCTACGGTATCCGGGAGTTACACGATCTCATGGTCTAAGGAAAAGATACTTGACATTGCAAAACTCTAGCAAACGAACTATACGATCTTTATGCTATGTTTAGGATTGGGTCTTGTCCATCACATCATTCCCCTAATGATGTGATCTCGTTATCAATGACATCTTATGTCCATAGCCAGGAAACCATGACTATCTGTTGATTAACGAGCTAGTCAATTAGAGGCTTACTAGGGACATGTTGGTGTCTGTTATTCACACATGTATTACGATTTCCGGATAACACAATTATAGCATGAATAAAGACAATTACCATGAACAAGGAAATATAATAATAATGCTTTTATTATTGCCTCTAGGGCATATTTCCAACAGAAGCAACCTTGTCTATCCCACCATGGCCGTCGTCCACGAAGGACTTGCCTCACTTGGGTAGATCTTCACGAAGTAGGTGGTCTCCTTGCCCTTACAAACTCCTTGGTTCAACTCCACAATCTCGATGGAGGCTCCCAAGTGACACCTAACCAATCTAGGAGATACAACTCTCCAAAAGGTAATAGATGGTGTGTTGATGACGAACTCCTTGCTCTTGTGCTTCAAATGATAGTCTCCCCAACACTCAACTCTCTCTCACGGATATGGATTTGGTGGAAAGATGATTTGAGTGGAAAGCAACCTGGGGAAGGCTATAGATATATATTCCTGTGGCTGTATTGGAATATCTTGGTCTCAACACACGTGTAGGTGGTTCTCTCTCAGAAAATGAATGGTGGAAGTGTAGGCATGTTCTGATGGCTCTCTCCATGAATGGAGGAAGCGTGGAGGGGTATATATAGCCTCCACACAAAATCTAACCGTTACACACAATTTACCAAACTCAGTGCGACCGAATAGTTAAACTCGGTCAGACCGATTTAGTTCAAAATGTGAATGTTAGGATTTTTGGTGGGACCGATTTCATTAGGGTTAGGGCATAACGTAATCTCGGTGAGTCTGATCACATAAACTCGGTGAGACCGATTTCTGTAATAGGCAAACAGAGAGTTGGTCCAGCAAACTCGGTGGGACCGATTGCTCATTTCGGTGAGACCGAAACGTTAAGAAAAGGAAACCGAGAGTTTGCATTGCAAACTTCGTGGGACCGATCGCTCATCTCGGTTAGACCAAAATGTTACAAAGGAAAACAGAGAGTTTGCAATCTCATCTCGGTGAGACCGAGATACCTATCGGTGAGACCGCATTGATTAGGGTTTCTGGCAGTGGCTATGTCAAATGTACTCGGTGGCGCCGGATAGTTCAAATCAATGGGGCCGAGTTTGACTTTTGGTTTGGGACATATGTGGATATGAGAAAGTGGTTGAGGGCTTTTGGAGCATATCACTAAGCATTTTGAGCAAGCAAGCCATTAAGCAACACTTCATCCCATTTTAATAGTATTGGTTTTCCTATGGACTCAATGTGATCTTGGATCACTAAAATGAAAATGTAGAGTATTGAGCTTGAGCCAATATGTGTCCTTAGCATTTTGAGGGGTCCACATCTCTAGTGCATGCCATGCCAATGATTGAACTTTCTGAAATGATCATCTTGAAAGAGTATTAGTTCAATGAGCTATATGTTGTTAATAATTACCAAAACCACTCAGGGATTAGTTGCACTTTCACTTTACTTATAGACGTGTGCCTTTTGGTTTATGTAATGCACCTGCTACCTTTCAAAGATGTATGACTGCTATATTCTCTAACTTTTGTGAAAAGATTGTTGAGGTTTTCATGGATGATTTCTCCATTTACGGAACTTCTTTTGATGATTGCTTAAGCAACCTTGAGCGAGTTTCGCAGAGATGTGAAGAAACTAATCTTGTCTTGAATTGGGAGAAGTGCCACTTTATGGTTAATGAAGGTATTGTTTTGGGGCATAAAATCTCCGAAAGAGGTATTGAAGTTGATAAAGCTAAAGTAGATGCTATTGAAAAGATGCCGTGTCCTAAAGATATCAAAGGTATAAGAAGTTTCCTTGGTCATGCTGGTTTCTATATGAGGTTTATTAAAGATTTCTCTAAAATTTCTAGGCCTCTCACTAATCTCTTGCAAAAATATGTTCCATTTGTTTTTGATGATGATTGTGTAGAAGCATTTGAAATACTTAAGAAAGCCTTAATTTTTGCACCTATTATTCAACCACCTGATTGGAACCTGCCCTTTGAAATTATGTGTGATGCCAGTGATTATGCCGTTGGTGTTGTTCTAGGACAAAGAGTTGATAATAAATTAAACGTTATCCATTATGCCAGTAAAACTCTAGATAGAGCTCAAATAAATTATGCTACTACTGAAAAAGAATTTTTAGCGGTTGTGTTTGCTTGTGATAAGTTTAGACCATATATTGTTGATTCTAAAGTAACTGTTCACACTGATCATGCTGCTATTAAATATCTTATGGAAAAGAAAGATGCTAAACCTGGACTTATTAGATGGGTTCTCTTGCTACATGAATTTGATTTGCATATTATTGATAGAAAGGGTGCTGAAAACCCTATACACTACAAAAAAGAGACATCCGTGACATTTTGGGTTGGACGAAACTTTTTTCTGTCATGCTTATGACACTTCTATGACGATAATTGTGACAAAACCCGGTATCCTCATAGATGTGGTGGGCTCCTACTTCTATGACAAAAAATCATGACAGCAAATGGGCTTTTCGTCCTGGGCGGGCCGGAGATGCAACTGCATGACATTCTTTGGGCCGTCCATGACGGAAAAAACCATGGTAGAAGCGAGGGCGAGGAAAATATCAGGTGAGTTCCCGGTTACTGTAGGTGGTTGGGGGCCGAGCGATGCGCGTTTCTCTCGTACTTACGCGCATGTGTGCGAGGCATTGCACTCTAACTGAACCTGAGCGAGGCGTTGGGCTCTAACTGAACCCGAGCGATTGCACTAGCTACATTATTGAACCCGGGCGATCGATCCCTTGCTGTTAACTGAACCCGAGTGATTCCTTCGGTACTACTGGTAACTGAAGCCAATCGATGCTGCCTCTGGATGAATAGTGAGCGTTGTGGGGGGGGGGGGGTTGGGTGAACAGTTCTTGGTGGGGGGTTGGATGAACAGGACCCCGTGGTAGTAGAGGTCGTTGCCGCTAGATGAACATGACCCCGATCGAGCCGGTTGGGGGTGGATGAACAGGACCCTGTGGAGGGGTGGATGAACAGGACCCCGTGGAGGGATGGATGAACAGGACCCTGTGGAGGGCTGGTTAAACAGTAGCCCGTGGAGGGCTGGATGAACAGTAGCCCATGGAGGGGTGGTTGAATAGGACCCCGTGGAGAGGGCTGGTTGAACAGTAGCCGGTGGAGGAGCAGTGGAGGCTGGATGAACAGGAGCCCGTGGATGAACAGTCACAGGTGGAGGCTGGAGGAGGTCACGGTGGATGAACAGTAGCCCATGGAGGCCGGAGGAGGTCGACGGTGGAGATGAACAGTATCCCGTGGAGTCCCGTTTTGCGGTACGCCACACCCCTCCCGATGAACAAGACCCCCGTTTCGACCGTAGCGCTCTAACACAAGTTCGTTTCCTCCGTTTTGCGGTACACCACACCCCTCCCAATCAACAGGACCCCGTTTTGACCATAGGAGGTCCAAGAGAAGTCTATTTCCTCTGTTTTGCGGTACGCCAGACCCCTCCCGATGAACAGGATCCAGTTTCAACCGTGGCCGGTTGAACACAAGGCAATTGTCTCTGTTCTGTGGCACGTCAGGCCACGTTGGCTCCCAATGAACACCAGGTATTCCGTTGCCTCCCGATGAACACGACGCATTCCGTTGACTCCCCATGAACATGACGAAGATGTAGTTTCTCCATTCCGACCCAGCCATGTACACGAGCCCTGACCGTATGTATGCGCGAGTAGGCGTTCGAGATCCCGCCCGTATGTACGTACGTGGCCATATTTACTTTCTTGCACCCTGGCCGTTGTACGTACGTGTACATGCTATGTGCGCGCCTCTACTATGAAACATGCATGCCTCTACATCGACCAGTCTGTATGTACATGTTCACGACCAGAATGACAACGCTACGTACGCTTCGACCAAGTGGGTCCTGACTGTCAGGCACTTCCTTGCATGTGAAGATGTAGCTGATGGGTCCCAGCGGTTAGGGGGAAATGTTTTTTTCACAAAATACGGTGGCCCATTCGGTGGGTCCCTACTGTCAGGTGGAGGAATCATTATTTTCCACGTAATAAGGAGGCACTTCCTTTCTACGACCGTGGACCCAACTATCAGCCTCTTTACGTACAATACTCTTCCGATGGAAGTCGTTTGTTGACCACATTGACCACACCGCGTCGAGAGCACCAAGGCGGTGGACAATGGCGAGGCCTAGGAAGGGGACGACGCGGAGCCGAGGAAGACGCGGCAGTGGATGCCCAAGCAGAGAGGAGTACGAGGGTTCACTGGTTCGGCTACGGTGTGAGGCTGTCGTCGCCACAGAATAACAGGGGGTGTGGGTGAGTAGAGGGATGGCCTAGCCAGCGGTGGGAGTAGTAGGGGCGGTGAGGCCTCCGCTGCAGCACAGCCGTCCACGGGAGGCAGGAGCAGGCGGCATGACCGGCACTGCTTTGGGCGGCTGGAGCAAGAAGACCAGAGGTTGAAGAAGCACAACGGCTGTTGGATGGACATCGTATGGTCACTGCAACTAGAATCGTTCATATTGACTAAGTTGCCAAAGCCCTCTGCCCGCGTCAACATAGGAGGCCCATAAGTCAGCGTCCCATATGGTGGGTCCCAGCTAGCAGGGGGAGTACTCATGTTTTTGTGCATAATAAGGAAGCACTTCCTTGCGTGTGAAGATATAGCTGGTGGGTCTGAGCTGACAATGGGGGAACGTTTTTTTCACGAAATACAGAGGCCCTTTCGGTGGGTCCCAGCTGTTAGGTGGAGGAATCATTATTTTGTGCGTAATAAGGAGGCAGTTCCTTGTGTGCGCCCCTACTGTCAGCCTCTTCCGATGGCTGTTGTATGTTGACCATGTTGACCTCACTGCGCCGAGAGCACAAACGCGGTGGACGAGGGCGAGGCCTAGGAAGGGAACGACCCGGAGCCGGTGAAGCCACCGCAGTGGATGCCCATGCTGAGGGGAGTACGAGCGCTGACTGGCCGGCTGTAGGGTGAGGCTGACATCACCGGAAAAAAAATAGGATGTGTGGGTGGGTAGAGGGATGGCATTACGGCACCACGGCCAGCCACGGGAGGAGGGAGCAGGCAGTCCCACTGGTGCTGGTTTGGGCGGTTGGAGCAGGAAGATCAGAGATTGAAGAAGCACGGCAGCCATTGGATGGACATCCAATAGTCACTGCCCTGTGTTGACTAAGTTGACAAAGCCTTGCGTACGCATCAAAAAAATTAGGACAACGTCATCGTCAACCTAGTAGGCCCAGAAGTCAGCCTCCAAATCTATGGAAAATAGCATACATCCCATTTGCCATTATTTTCAATAATTTACAGCCCATTTGCTAATTCGTAAGGATATTTGAAGCCCATATTATTTTTATTAGCATTACAGACCATATATTATGGGCACTGTTAAAAAATTCAACAAAATTTTGCATATTTCGGTGGGGTCTGAACTCTTTTAATCAAGAAATTTCGAGTCACATTAAAAATAATTTTTAAAAAAATATATCAAAACAATTCTCCGCAAAAAAATGAATGAAATTTAAAATCTTAACTAGCAAGATGCTCGTGTGTTGCACGGAACATCAAGATGCATTTGTATGAGTAGTTCATCTTGTGTGAGAAAATACGATATTTTAATGTAATTGCCAGCTGGCTTTGGTTTTTATAAGAGTAGAGAGTAGAGAAATCCAGAAAAAATGACATTTTAATGTAATTGCTGGTTGGCTTTGGTTTAAAAACTTACAACCCATTTCTTACAACTTATAGCCCATTTTCTGGGGAAGCCCATTTCTTACTACTTACATCCCTCCTCGTCATGAAAGATTTGCAGCCTAGCAGCACAGAGAAAAGCAAGTAGGCCTCGGTTTTGGTATTCTCCAAAAAAGAACTGGGCTAGCCATTTTCAGACAGACAAAAGATATCAACTGGGCTCGTCATGTGCTTAAATAAAAGCGTAAGAGTGGGCTAGATGGGCCACGGCCCCCGCACAACGCGCAGTTGAGCTCCGTCTCTGAAAGTAAAAAAACAATTGTGCGAGTTGCTGGGTCCCTGGTGTTATCCGCTCATTGTGTAATTTTCTCGTTTATTAACTACATTGACAATGGCATGGGACCTAGTTGTCAAACAATTAGGAGGAAGTGTTTTTTGGCTCGTAATAACGAGGTAAAACTTAACCCTCATGGACAATAGTAACCTCGCATTCAACAGGAAGAATGTGACAAAGCTTATGTTTGCCTGGTTGGGAGCATATCTTTCCATCATTATTGTCCTCAAACGAATGTCATGAGAATTGAGAAAATCCTGGTGCTTATCATGCCACTGATTGGTTATACATTTTTCTCCATGTGGTTGCAGTATCTAAGTAGACATGAAGATTGAAAACAGTTAAGGTATGAAAAAAGAGTATGTCGAAAGAGCGACAGCTGAATGGTTAATTCTAGTACAATATATATGGGCTTTCAATGTGCATGAAATCATCACCTCTATATATAAATTCTCCAGAGATCGAAAGCATCACAGCAAGCCAATAATTATGTTCAGATCAAAACTAGACATTCTGATATATAAGATCTTGACAGAATCCAGCGGCATTGATAGGCTATCCACAGACAAACTCTTCATTGAGCATATAACATAATATTAGTACCCAAAGTGTACTCCAAGATGATATAAAACTTATGCGCACAAATGAAAAATCCAGCTTATGATTACAAATATGTAGATGATAATATACGATACCTGAAAAAGCGAGGAGCCAAACACCAACTTCCAGTGATCATTAAACGGATCATGAATTACACCCAAGGTCTCCAGTTTGGGCGCAGAGACGACAATTATTTGTGAAGGTTTATAACAATTATCAAGGAGCAACCTTTGCAGTCAAGGGGCATCTTCGATTATGAGTCGTTGTCCTTCAAAACAAATTCCAATGCTTTTAAGGTGAGGTGACTTTATTTGGAGACAACCGATAGGGATTTCTATTCCCAAAACAATTAGCAAGCGCTCCAGGGCAGGGCAACTGGAGTGGATGATGTTGTGCAGTGAGGCCTCCGACAGATAAACCACCACAAGTGAAAGTTTTTTTTAGTAGTGGGAGTCGAAGCATTTGTACCAGATCGTCTTGTAGATGGCACCGGGCGAAGGTGGTGGTGTGGAGAGAGGAGGAAAACCGCGAGATGGACAATGGTGGTGTGGCCACAAATTTTTGGTGTGTTCGTGATATGAAACTTTCATGGTAATGGTAGAACTCAAACTGCTGGAGTTTTCCAAATTTAGGGGATGTCAGCCAAGCGTCCACCATGTCAGGTATGGACAGCAGGTAGCATGTCGGGATGAAGAGGCGTTGAATGAGGCCCTGCTGGTGAGAGGATACGATGGCTCTGAGGAGATCAAATTCAGGAAGGACAAATATCTGACGACAGTCGAGATTGAGGGGCGCGGTGCGCCATAGAGGGCGCCACCGAGTTGAGAGGACTTGTGTGCGGCAGCAATCCTTGGTGGGTAGAAGCGGGATGATCTCCTCAAGGATGACGTCTGGGAGATCGCAGATGCGGTCCATCGGAGAATCTACTGGTTCCTCAGATCCGGGTGGGGGGCTCACCGCTTCTCCCTGCGCTGCCAGGTGCGGGATCTACAACCGGCGTCGCCACTAGCGGAAGCCTCATCTTCTTGGTGCTGCGGCCAGCCGACTCCATTTTCCTTGTGGGCATCGTGCCGAGCTCACAGGTTTGAGCAGAGTAGCCAGAGACGATCCTAGTGGCAGTGCGAGTGGGGAAGAAGGAGGGCTGGGGTTTTCTGTAGGAGTGGAAGAATAGGAGCAGGCGTTTTCTGTACGAGTGAGGAAGAAGGTGAGTGGGTTTTATGGACGAGTGAGGAAGATGGGGAGTGGGAGGAATTGGGCGGAGACGGAAGCGGGAGAGCGAGGTGCAGTATAAGTGAAAGCGAGGAGGAAGGAGGGTTTTTCTGGGATCGCCCCCTCTTCAAGAAATATGGGCTTCTAATCGCAAAAAACAAAAACAAATGGGCTTTAAGATGGATAGGCTTTTGTACCGGCCCAGTCGGCTGCTCGTGTTTCGTACTGGAGGGCCTTGTGCTAGAGGCAGCCCGAGACACTCTCCAGCTTATTACCCAGTCGAAAGAAAAAAAGAGATGGCTCCAGCTTATGGCTACTCATCGGTAACCTTTTTCAACTTGGCATCCACCAAATTAGAGGATGCAGTACTGGATGCAGATACTCACACTGGTCTCATAGCACGGCGAAGTGAGGTGTCAAATAACAGGCCTATAATATACTTACTAGATTGTGAGGGTTCACAGGCTAGTCAATATTCACATTAAACTAAGCTTCAGAAGATACGGTATGCATACTAACATTCAGAAGAACAAAAGTTCGGCATGTTTATGCATCTCAATGATTCACCATACTATAACCAATACAAAGCTATGAGAAGGTGTGGAAATAAAGAAAATCAGTCGATGCTTGTCGGTGTTCTGGGAATGGGGGTCCCCAGACTTGCCTGCCTGTGGCCCATGGCGTGGCGGGGCCAACAGGCCGTACGGCCCATCTTCATCAACAAAGCATCCAAGACCCTCGTGAGGGGGGCGACGTCAAGACCTCCTCAGGAGTGGCCTGGTCAGGCAGGCTCGCGAGGAGCGGAGATATCAAGGCAAGGCGAGCCTCACGAGGCTCTCGTGACGTAAGCCATGACGATCGACACCAGGCGGGCGCCAGCGCGCGCAGCGTCCTTGTTTCCTCTTTGGTGCAAGGGAGGCAAGCGCGGCCACGGAGTACCGAGGCCTCAAGCAAAGGTTGCCATTTCGGTGCAACAAGACCAAGACCATGGACTGCAAGACGGAGGTCACCGTGGAGCCCAAGACGGTGTCACCGCCAGAGCTTTGTGCAGGCGAAGACTACCTTTTGTCAGGATAGCTTGTACTACCTGCCCCCCCTTCAAATTAGACCGCCATTGTTGGCTCCCTTCCCGCTCGATATTTGGGAAGAGGACCAGGGCCTCTATAAATAGGAGTAGCCACCATAGGAGAGAAGGGGCCAGAGAGACACACAAGTCCATAAGCACAAGAACACCTCGACCTCAGGAGGCAGTTCTTCCCTTGTAATGTTCATCATCAACTCAAGAGGCAATCCACCACCACCACACTGGAGTAGGGTATTACACCACAATGGTGTCCCGAACCAGTATAAACCCTGTGTCTTTCTGTGTTGCGAGTTCGTCGAGTTCGTCCGCAAGATCTTAGCGAGCTAGAGCGTAGATTGGTAGAAGGGAAAGACTTCGCGCGCACCCCAGCATTCGAACCTTAAGGGTAGCTAGAACCCCATGTCCGACATTTGGCGCGCCAGGTAGGGGTGCGCCGGGGCTTCTCTCCACCAACCATCGCCCCGCACCGCCGCACTATGCTCCCATGGCAGGCGCCCCGCCACTATAGCGACCAGACCTCAAACAGTCTGATCTCTGTGCTCCGGTGTCATCCCTGGATCAGTAATGCTGACACCACACAGTACTCCGAGAATTTATAACAGAGTAGCAATCACACACTTATTACATTGAGTGTCTCCATAGAGAACTTATTACAATAAATATGGCTTAAGGCCATCTAATAACGATAACAACGGAAGGCTTGGAAGATAAGTGAGTCCATCAACTCCAACGGCATCACTGAGTATAGAACCACAACCTAAAAACTCCTTAATCATCGTCTGAAAAGTCTACAACATTAACGTTGCAGCCCGAAACGGGTCAGCACATGGAATATGCTGGCAATGTAACACATAGAGGGTAATGGTATGAAACAGCTATACTATATGCATATTTGGCTGGTGGAAAGCTCTATGGTTACAGTTTTGCGTAAAGCCAATTTTTCCCTACTTCAAAGGAATCAATTTAATTACTATCATGGTAGTTGTTAAACATTGAGAATGGTTGACAGCATTCTCAATCCCAATTAAGCAACATCATTAAACAAAACCCAACAAAATTAATTTAGAGTAACATGTTGAGATTCACATGATAATCTAGGTACTAGATACTCAAGATGTCCATAACTGGGGACACGGCTAACCATGATTAGTTTATTACACTCTGCAGAGGTTTGCGCACTTTTCCCCACAAGACTCGATCGCCTCCGTTTGGTTTCTCGCACTACATGGTGTTTGAGAAGACGGATGACCGAGACATAGTCTTTTAGAAGCGCTAGCACCTTACGATCGGGTACACCGTACCACCTACATCCCCTACATCTGCTAGTCTACCACTGTAAGAGTTCGCACGACTTAGTCAACTATGCTAGAGCCCATAATAGCTTGTGGCTGCACACGGAAGTTTCTAGTATGAATAGTCTCATGATCCCTTTGAGTCTGGGTGGCAGTCCAAAAGAAAACAGGCAAGTCCTGGAATACCTAGGTGCCTCAATCCACCCAGATGTGTGTTTAAGTTGCCACCTTAGATAAACCATTAATTAACAAACTCACATCTGTCATGGATATCACTCACCCAATCCACGGCTACTAGCATAGCATGGCATAATAAGCAAACGCAGAAGTAACTCCCAAAGGTTTGATAATAATCAGGTACTAGGTACTACCTCAACTAATTCCCATCCCTCAATTTAATTAGATCCTAATCATGCAATGTGTGAGGATTGATCTAATGCAATAAAACTGGGTAGTAGGAAAGGTATGATCAAAGTGTTACTTGCCTTGGTGATGATCCGGGAAACCTAGTGATTCGAAGTAACAAACGGCGCACTCCACGTACTCTATCGCAAACAAACAAACAAACAAGCGTACAATAAGTACTCATCTAATGCACTGGTAAAAATCAAATAAGAGATCTAACCAGAAGGTTCAACTTAAGAACTCCGGTTTGCAAAAAGAATCAAATCGAACGAAGCAACGAAAGTCAAACGGCGAAATAAAACAACTTTATTCTACTAATCTGGATCTAAGGCAAATTTTACAGTAGAAAAAACTTGTTTAAGTAGGTTAAACGGATAGAGGGTTTCGAGACGAAACTCCACGCGCTTGAATCGCCTGATTCCGATAAACGAGCGAAAAGTTAAACTAAAAAGAAAATCGGATCAGGAATCGCGATCCGAAAATCGCGGATTTAATCCGAGAAAAAGAAAAACAACGAACGTTCGCTAGAACGAACGAACGGACGCTATTTAAATAAACCGGAAAAACCAATCTATTTCAAAAACGAAACTAAAAAAACCAACGAAAAACTGACAGAAAAACCGAACGGTTTTTCGAATAAAAAATAAAAAGAACCAGCACGGAAATCGAGGCGACGAACCTCGGGCGGCGGCGGCGGGCGGCTTAGGGTTTCGGCTGGGGCGGGCGGCTTAGGGTTTCGGCTGGGGCTGGGCCTCCCCCGGGCTTATAAAGCCTAGTGGGCCGGGAGTCCGGGTCGGACACGGCCCCTAGGTCGGTTCGTTTTTTTAAATAATTATGCGTAGAAGAAAAATAAAAAGAAATACTAAATGGACTCCAAAAATCCCAAAATAAATTTTCCCGGGATTCTAAAAGCAAGCCTCACAAGGTGAACATTTATTTGGGGCCTAAATGCAATTTTGAAAAACGCACATTTTTCCTAAATTCAAATAAAATACCGAATTACTCTGAAATAAAATCTTATTTGATTTTATTATTAAATCCTCAATATTTCTTTATTTTGGGAAAGTCATTTTATTCCCTCTCTCATATTTTTGTAATAGAAATAACTGATAATAAAATAATTAAAATCAAATGATCCTATTCTCCAAATTTGAGAAAACTTAAATATGAAAATAACGAAATCCCCAACTCTCTCCGTGGGTCCTTGAGTTGCGTAGAATTTCTAGGATCAACCAAAATGCAAAATAAAATATGATATGCAATGATGATCTAATGTATAACATTCCAAATTGAAAATTTGGGATGTTACAAACCTACCCCCCTTAAGATGAATCTCGCCCTCGAGATTCGGGTTGGCTAGAAAATAGGTGAGGGTGGTCCTTGAGCAAATCTTCCTCTCGTTCCCAGGTGGCTTCATCCTCTGTGTGGTGGCTCCACTGAACTTTGCAAAACTTGATAACCTTGCTGCGAGTGACTCGATTGGCAAACTCGAGAATCTTAATTGGTTTCTCCTCATAGGTCAAATCGTTATCCAACTGAATAGTTTCCAATGGCACTGTGTCTCTCAACGGTATGTCAGCCATCTCCGCGTGACACTTCTTCAACTGGGAAACATGGAACACATCATGAACTCCTGACAATCCTTCAGGTAATTCCAACTTGTAGGCCACTTCTCCCATACGCTCCAAAACTCGATATGGTCCTACAAATCATGGCGCTAACTTCCCTTTAACTCCAAAATGCTTTGTTCCCCGAAGTGGAGATACTCGAAGATAAGCTCTATCTCCGACTTCATAAACTGTCTCCTTGCGTTTAGAATCTGCATAACTCTTCTGTCTGAACTGAGCTACCTTGAGCCTATCGCGAATCAACTTCACCTTCTGTTCAGACTCTTTAACCAAGTCAGGTCCAAACAACTGGCAGTCTCCAACTTCGTCCCATGACAACGGTGTCCTGCACCTCCTTCCGTACAAGGCTTCTTAAGGGGCCATCTTTAAACTGGTTTGGTAACTGTTGTTGTAAGAGAACTCTGCATATGGCAAATTGTCCTCCCAACTGGATCCGTAATCTAGCACACAAGCTCTCAGAATATCCTCCAAAATCTGATTGACTCTCTCGGTCTGTCCATCTGTCTGTGGATGAAAAGTTGTACTGAATTCTAGCCTAGTTCCCAAAGTTTCGTGCAACTGCTTCCAGAACTTTGAGGTAAACTGGGTTCCTCTATCTGATACGATACTCCTTGGAACTCCATGCAAACATACAATCCTGGTCATGTATATCTTTGCCAACTTAGCACTGGTGTACATGGTCTTTACTGGGATGAAATGAGCTACCTTTGTCAACCGATCGACTACAACCCAAATTGAGTCATAGCCTGAACGAGTCCTAGGTAATCCCGTGATAAAATCCATGCCTAACTTATCCCACTTCCATTCGGGTATCGGCAAGGGTTGTAGCAATCCTACTGGCTTCTGATGCTCTGCCTTTACTCTCTGACACACATCACAAACTACTATATACTCCGCAATATCCTTCTTCATTCCGGTCCACCAGAAAATATCTTTCATATCCAAATACATCTTGGTATTTCCTGGGTGAATCGAATATGGTGAATCGTGTGCCTCTTGCAGAATCAACTTCCTGATCTCCGGGTCATTGGGCACATAAACACGGTCTTCAAACCATAGGGTGTCGTGCTCATCCTCACGAAATCCTTTAGCTTTTCCTTTGCTCAATTTCTCCTTTATAGCGGCAATCTCCTTGTCAGTCTTCTGAGCTTCTCTGATTCTATCCATCAAAGTTGACTGAATCTCCAATGTTGCTATATAGCCTCTCGGAACTATTTCCAAACATAGTTCACGAAGATTTTCTGCTAACTCCTTTGGTATTTCTCCCGTCATTAATGTATTGACGTGGCTCTTATGGCCTAATGCGTCAGCTACTACATTTGCCTTTCCGGGATGGTAATGCAATCTCATATCGTAATCCTTGATGAGCTCCAACAATCTCCTTTGTCTGAGATTCAACTCCTTCTGTGTGAAAATGTACTTCAAACTCTTATGATCCGTGTACACCTCACAATGGTTTCCAATGAGGAAATGCCTCCTTGTTTTCAAAGCATGCACTACGGCTGCTAACTCCAAATCATGCGTAGCATAATTCAACTCATGAGGCTTCAGTTGTCTTGAGGCATATGAAACAACTCTCCCTTCCTGCATAAGCACTGCTCCAAGTCCTCGACGTGAAGCGTCGCAATACACCTCATAATCTTTGGTCTGGTCTGGCAAAATCAACACTGGTGAGGTAACCAAACGTTTCTTCGACTCCTGGAAACTAGCCTCACATTCCTCCGTCCATATGAACTTGGTATCTTTCTTTAATAACTCCGTCATAGGCTTCGCAATCTTTGAGAAATTCTCAGTGAATCTCCGGTAGTATCCGGCGAGTCCAAGAAAACTCCGGATCTCTCCAACTGTTGTTGGTGCTTCCCACTTGGTCACGGTATCTACTTTAGTGGGATCTACTGCTATTCCTTCTTCGAATATAATGTGTCCGAGGAATCCTACTTCCTTCAACCAAAACTCACATTTGCTGAACTTGGCATATAATTGATGTTCTCTGAGCTTTCCAAGTACCAAACGCAAATGCTCCTTATGCTCCTCTTCATTCTTCGAGTAGACCAGGATATCATCAATGAACACTACGACGAACTTATCCAAAAACTCCATAAATACTTTGTTCATCATGTTCATAAAATAGGCAGGTGCGTTAGTCAGACCAAATGACATAACGGTATACTCGTACAGCCCATACCTTGTGGTAAAAGCTGTCTTAGGAATATCCTGTTCTCAGATCTTCAACTGGTGGTATCCTGATCGTAGATCAACCTTGGAAAATACCTTAGCTCCTTGCAATCGATCAAACAGATCATTGATCATTGGTAGTGGGTACTTGTTCTTAATCGTTACTTCATTCAATCCTCGATAATCAACAACCATTCTTAACGATCCATCCTTCTTCGCCACTAGAAGTACTGGCGATCCCCAAGGCGAAGAACTTGGGTGAATATATCCTTTATCCAGTAACTCCTTAATCTGCTTCTTAATTTCTACCAAATCCTTTGATGGCATCCTATATGGTCTCTTTGCTATTGGCCCGGTGCCTGGCAATAGCTCAATCAAAAACTCAATATCTCTATCCGGTGGCATGCCTGGCAACTCTTCTGGAAATACTTCAGGGAAATCCCTTACCACTGGTACTTCCTCCTGCACAACTCATGTTAAGCAATTTACTTGAGTCCTCTTCGGCACATGTCGGGATACATACTTGATACTTCTCCCTTCTGGGGTGGTAAGCAAATTGACTTACTAGCGCATTCAATATTCCCTTCATACTTTGATAACCAATCCATGCCTAATATCACATCCAATCCTTGGGATTCCAATACTATTAGGTCTGAGGGAAAAACATAGTTACCAATCCTTAATGGTAACCGATCACGCCATCGACTAGCCATATATTCTGCTCCAGGCGAGGTTACTAACATGGGTGACCGAAGGGCTTGGGTTGACAGGTTATACTTATCCACAAATCCCCTTGAGATGTATGAATGCGATGCACCAGTATCAAAAAGAACGAGTGCAGTAAATGACTTAACCAAAAACTTACCTATTACTTCATCAGGCTGGGCTTCAACCTCCTCCATGCTAACGTGGTTCACCTGTCCCCTGTTGAAAGGGTTCGGCTTCTTCCCAGAGCTTCCATTGCCATTTCCATTTTGTATTTCAGGGCATTCATTGGCATAATGTCCGGTCTTCGAACACTTAAAGCAAGTGACTTGGCTCAGGTCCTTCTTGGCTGGGGTTGATGGGTTGGTGCGATTCTGGTCGTTGCTTCCTCCATTCCCAATACCATTCTTGGTGCCATTGTGATTGTGCGAGCTACCTCCTCCATGGGTATGCTGAAAATGTCCTCCCGGTCTAGGGGTAAAATGTGGCTTCTGCTGAGCTCCTGAAGTGTACTTTCCTTGTCCATACTTCCTCTTGCGATTCTCAATTTGCTGCTGCTTCCCTTCAATCATAAGAGCACGATCTACCAACTCCTGGTAGTTGTTGAAGGTTGCTACCATCAACTGCATGCTCAACTCATCATTCAGTCCTTCCAGAAACTTCTCCTGCTTAGCTGCATCCGTAGCGACGTCATCTGGGGCATAACGTGCTAACTTACTAAAGTCCTCCACATACTGGCCAACTGTCCGTCCTCCTTGGCGCAAGTTGCGAAACTCACGCTTCTTCATGGCCATAGCTCCTGCTGAAACATGTGCAGTAAACATGTGCAGTACGAAAAGCCTGCTGAAACTGGTCCATGTGACAGTGTCGACAGGGAAAGTGGCTGTGAAATTCTCCCACCATGATGCTGCGGGTCCTTCAAGTTGATGTGCGGCAAACTTCACCTTCTCCGCATCTATGCATCCTTCTGTGGTCAACTCTCTAGCTGTCTTGCGGAGCCAATCATCTTCTACTATCGGCTTGGTGCTACTGGAAAACACCGGTGGATTTAGCCTAAGAAAACGGGCTAAGTGATCAACAGGTGGTGGTGGTGGTGGGTTGTTGTTGTTGTTCCCCTGATTCTGATTCTGGACTAGCAACTGCATCAATGTGTTCTGCTGCTGGATCAACTGAGTGAGCTCCGGTGGAAAGGTAAATCCGGGGTCATGTCTCGAAGGCATCTGACGGTTTAGAAAAGATGAGATGTAAGAAAAGAGGGGGTCTAAAGAGAAAACACTACCCATATGCACATGAGGCAAGAGCAAACAATTCACTTCATTCAATCAAACAAGGGCATACAATCGATCTAACTATCGCAAAAGTGCTCGAACTACTATATTTACATGGTGGACTACTACTACTGATGAGGCGGTCTACTAGAAATATTCTTCGGTTGCAGACTCCATGATATCTGCTCCAGCTTCATCAACATAGTCATCATCGCTTTCGTCTGGGTCCGAGTTTGTGTCGTCGATGATGATGTAGTCTTCCGGGCTAATCTCCTTGGGTTCTTCGTCTTCATCTACTGGTGTAGGGCCTCCCATAAATATTCCGATCTTCTTGATCAGGTCGTCATTCTTCTCCACCAATACTTCAATTTCTTCTTCATAATCATCACGTGTAGCCTTGAGTTCTTCCTCCAGTTCCTTAATTCTAGTCTTAGCCTTCTTCAGATCTATCATGTCAGCGCACATCTGGTTCTCATGTCGTTGAATGTGCTGGTTTAGCTCCTAGATAAAAGCTGCAATTGATCTATCCTTCCTGGTGCTGATCATCTCCCAATGCTCATCTCGGCGCCCACAAATCTGGTAGATAGTATCCTTGAGATCATTGCGGTAGACTTCTCCAATGCGTCCCATGGCGACGTGAGCTGCCATGCTCCTTCCTAGACTCCAAGTTGGTGTATCAAAAGAAAACTCTATGGGCTCAATGACTGGCATGAACGTCCTTCCTGGAACTTGAACTTGAATCATCCATCGCTCTTCTTCAGGTAAAGTGGCGTTGTAGGTTCCGGTGAAGCTTGGTATTCCTATGTTCAGGTATCTAGTGACTTCCTTCAAGTGACGTCCAAAGGGTGTATCTTCATCTGGTTGCGTGAACTTGTTCCTTGCATTCGCCATCCTAAAGTGTAGAAAAGATGAGAGGTCATAAGAGAAAAGAGTGAATAGTGATCTAGGTCATTAGCTTAGTGGTCGTTTCCTACATCAGCGTGTGCTCTGATACCATCTCTGTAGCGACCAGACCTCAAACAGTCTGATCTCTATGCTCCGGTGTCATCCCTGGATCAGTAATGCTGACACCACACAGTACTTGGAGGATTTATAACAGAGTAGCAATCACACACTTATTACATCGAGTGTCTCCATAGAGAACTTATTACAATAAATATGGCTTAAGGCCATCTAATAACGATAACAGCGGAAGGCTTGGAAGATAAGTGAGTCCATCAACTCCAACGGCATCACTGAGTATAGAACCACGACCTAAAAACTCCTTAATCATCGTCTGAAAAGTCTACAACATTAACGTTGCAGCCCGAAACGGGTCATCACATGGAATATGCTGGCAATGTAACACATAGAGGGTAATGGTATGAAACGGCTATACTATATGCATATTTGGCTGGTGGAAAGCTCTATGGTTACAGTTTTGCGTAAAGCCAATTTTTCCCTACTTCAAAGGAATAAATTTAATTACTATCATGGTAGTTGTTAAACATTGAGAATGGTTGACAGCATTCTCAATCCCAATTAAGCATCAACATTAAACAAAACCCAACAAAATTAATTTAGAGTAACATGTTGAGATTCACATGATAATCCAGGTACTAGATACTCAAGATGTCCATAACTGGGGACACGGCTAACCATGATTAGTTTATTGCACTCTACAGAGGTTTGCGCACTTTTCCCCACAAGACTCGATCGCCTCCGTTTGGTTTCTCGCACTACATGGTGTTTGAGAAGACGGATGACCGAGACATAGTCTTTCAGAAGCGCTAGCACCTTACGATTGGGTACACCGTACCACCTACATCCCCTACATCTTCTAGTCTACCACTGTAAGAGTTCGCACGACTTAGTCAACTATGCTAGAGCCCATAATAGCTTGTGGCTACACACGGAAGTTTCTAGTATGAATAGTCTCATGATCCCTTTGAGTCTGGGTGGCGGTCCAAAAGAAAATAGGCAAGTCCTGGAATACCCAGGTGCCTCAATCCACCCAGATGTGTGTTTAAGTTGCCACCTTAGATAAACCATTAATTAACAAACTCACATCTGTCATGGATATCACTCACCCAATCCACGTCTACTAGCATAGCATGGCATAATAAGCAAATGCAGAAGTAACTCCCAAAGGTTGGATAATAATCAGGTAATAAGTACTACCTCAACTACTTCCCATCCCACAATTTAATTAGATCCTAATCATGCAATGTGTGAGGATTGATCTAATGCAATAAAACTGGGTAGTAGGAAAGGTATGATCAAAGTGTTACTTGCCTTGCTGATGATCTGGGAAACCTAGTAATTTGAAGTAACAAGCGGCGCACTCTGGGTACTCTATCGCAAACAAACAAACAAACAAGCGTACAATAAGTACTCATCTAATGCACGGGTAAACTCAAATAAGAGATCTAACCAGAAGGTTCAACTTAAGAACTCATGTTTGCAAAAAGAATCAAATCGAACGAAGCAACGAAAGTCAAACGGCGAAAGAAAACAACTTCGTTCTACTAATCTGGATCTAAGGCAAATTTTACAGTAGCAAAAACTTGTTTAAGTTGGTTAAATGGATAGAGGGTTTCCAGACGAAACTCCAGGCGCTTGAATCGCCTGATTCTGATAAACGAGCGAAAAGTTATACTAAAAAGAAATTCGGATCAGGAACCGCGATTAGAAAATCACGGATTTAATCCGAGAAAAAGAAAAACGACGAACGTTCGCTAGAATGAACGAACGGACGAACGCTCGCTATTTAAATAAACCGGAAAAACCGATCTATTTAAAAAACGAAACTAAAAAAACCAACGAAAAACTGACGGAAAAACCGAACGGTTTTTCAGAAAAAAAAAATAAAAAAGAACCGGCGCGGAAATCGAGGCGACGAACCTCGGGCGGCGTGCGGCGGCGGGGCGGCTTAGGGTTTCGGCTGGGGCTGGGCGGCTTAGGGTTTCGGCTGGGGCTGGGCCTCCCCCCGGCTTATAAAGCCTAGCGGGCCGGGAGTCCGGGTCGGACACGGCCCCTAGGTCGGTTCGTTTTTTTAAATAATTACGCGCAGAAGAAAAATAAAAAGAAATACTAAATGGACTCCAAAAATCCCGAAATAAATTTCCCGGGCTTCTAAAATCAAGCCTCACAAGGTGAACATTTATTTGGGGCCTAAATGCAATTTTGAAAAATGCACATTTTTCCTAAATTCAAATAAAATACCGAAAAACTCCGAAATAAAATCTTATTTGATTTTATTATTAAATCCTCAATATTTCTTTATTTTGGGAAAGTCATTTATTCCCTCTCTCATATTTTTGCAATAGAAATAATTGATGATAAAATAATTAAAATCAAATGATCATATTCTCCAAATTTGAGAAAACTCAAATATGAAAATAACGAAATCCCCAACTCTCTCCGTGGGTCCTTGAGTTGCGTAGAATTTCTAGGATCAACCAAAATGCAAATTAAAATATGAAATGCAATGATGATCTAATGTATAACATTCCAAATTGAAAATTTGGGATGTTACAGCCACCAACCTCTGCGGCCAACACGGGCAGCGGGGAGTCTGGGTACCGAGCCCTGGCCCCCGCTCTATGGCAGGTGCAGTGGCCGGCCAAGTTCAGGTCAGAGATGCCGCCGCGTTATGATGGCGTGGCAGACACGTCGCTGTTCCTACTAGCATACGAGGGGCCATCCTCGAAGCTGGAGGCGACGACAAGATCATGGCAAACTTGTCCCCCCTGGCGCTCGCCGGCGAGCAGCGCGCCTGGCTGCTCAACCTCCCGGGATCCACGGTGACATCCTGGGGGGAACTCCGTGACCTCTTCGCTGCGCGCTACGCGGTGCCGGCACACCACGCAGTCGCGACACTGCTGGGTGGCTCCCAAGCACCTCCTTAAGATCGCCACATCAAGCCTTTCTTCGGCCAGATTGGGGCAGCCTGTAGGTGCCCGGGGGCTCCGCCAGGTTGGGCTGCGCCGGAGCCTGACCTCACCTTCGACTCGGAAGACCACCCCGGCTCCACCGCCGGCTCCGGAATGCTCCCAATGCACTACACGCCCACCATCTGCAACGTGGCCGTCACCAAGACCCTCATCGACGGCGGTGCCGACCTCAACTTGCTCTTCGTGGAAGCCTTCAGCCTTCTTCACGTGCCGCTTGAACGGGTCAGCCTTAGCAAGCCCTTCACATGAGTGGGCGGTGGAGCTGCTCACCCTCTGGGGCAGATCCTACTCCCTGTCACCTTTGGCATGTGAGACAACTATTGCACCGAGCTGGTGGACTTTGACATCGCCCGCATCGGTCTCCCGTACAACGCCATCCTCGGGTACCCGGCTCTCGCTCAATTCATGGCGGCGACTCACCCGGCCTACAACCTCATGAAGATGCCAGGGAGCAAGGGCATCCTCACCATCAAGGGGGACACTAAGGAGGTCGTGACGGCGCTCAGGCTCGCCTTCAAGACCGCGGCAGCAGCACAGCCAGCTGGCGCCGGTGCGCCAGAGGCCAAGGAGACCGCGCCCACCAAGAAGAGGCATTTGTTCACCCAAGACAAGGCAGAGACCAAGCAAGTGTCGGTCAGCGAGGACGGATCTTCAGGAGCCACCTTCACCATAGGAACCGGCCTTGACCCAGGACAAGAAGAAGCTTTGGTGAGGTTTTTGCGCGTCAACAAGGAGATATTTGCGTGGGAGCCCAATAAGCTAGTAGGGGTCCCGAGAGAGGTAATCCAGCATCATCTAAGGGTGTGCCCCAACATGCGCCCCGTGAAGCAGCGAGCAAGACGGCAGTCCACTGAAAAGCAGGCCTTCATCGTCCAAGAGACACGCAAGCTGGAGGTGGCAGGTGCCATCCGAGAAGTTCGATACCCCGAATGGCTGGCGAACCCCGTCGTAGTATCGAAGAAAGGTGGGAAGGAATGGATGTGCGTCGACTTCACCAACCTCAACAAAGCCTGCCCCCAAGACCCGTCCCCCCTTCCGCACATAGTTCAAATCGTTCACTCCACCGCCGAGTGTGATTTCTTATGTTTCCTGGATGCATTCTCTGGATACCATCAGATCAAGATGGCGGTGGAGGCTGTGGATAAGACGGCCTTCTTAACGCCATGTGGGGTGTACTGCTACACCTGCATGCCTTTTGGCCTCTGCAACGCGGGCGCAACCTTTCAGCGGCTGATGCACATCGCCTTGGGTAGCAGCTCGGCAGGAACACAGAGGCCTATCTTGATGACATAGTGGTCAAATCTTGCGAGGCGAGGACATTGATTCAAGACTTGGAAGAGACCTTTGAGAGTTTGCGCCAGGTGAACTTGAGGCTTAACCCAGAGAAGTGCGTATTTGGCATCCCCTCTGGCAAGCTGTTGGGGTTTCTCGTATCCCACAGAGGGATCGAGGCGAACCCGGAGAAGATCAAGGCCATCGAAGACATGAGCCCACCATAGATCCTCAAGGAGATGCAAAAGCTGGCAGGACGGATGATCGTGTTATGGCGTTTCATCTCTAAGCTGGGCGAGCGCGCCTTATCCTTCTTTAAGGTCATGAAGAAGAAGGGCCCCTTCGAGTGGACCCCGGAGGCCGACCGGGCCTTCCAAGACCTCAAGAAATACCTCACCAGCCCCCCGGTGATGGTGGCATCACGGCCTCTTGAGCCATTGGTACTCTACCTCGCCGCCACCCCATACTCCGCCAGTGCGGCGCTGGTGGCGGTCCGGGAGGAGCGCAGAGACAAGGGTGTGCCACACCAAGCCAGAGCTGATGCAGCGCAGGGTCAGGAAGGCACACCAGAGCCATCAGCGGCGGAAGACCAAGCTTGGCAGGGCAGCGTCACAGAAACTCCTAAGGATGGCCAAGTCTCAAGAAACCCTCCACCTCGGTATACGCCACAATCTCTGCAAGACCCGAGCCTCAACAGTGTGCCAGTCCTCGTCGAGCACCCGGTGTACTTCGTCAGCACCATACTGCGAGACGCAAGGGCACGCTACCCCATGCCGCAAAAGCTCCTGCTCGCACTCTTGGTGGCCTCGCACAAGCCGCGACACTACTTCCAGGGGCACCCCATCAAGGTCGTCTCATCTTACCCATTGGAGAGGGTACTCAGGAGCCCAAACTCAGCCGGAAGGGTCGCTGAATGGAACATCGAGCTGCAAGCGTTCCAGCTGGAGTTCAGCACCACCAGGGTCATCAAGGGAGCCGCGCTCGCCGATTTTGTGGCGGAATGGACAGATGCCCGGGCTCTTGAGGAAGGAGAAGACGATCCACCTCCCCAGGAAGTGAGGCACTAGACGGCTGGGTGATGTATTTTGATGGCACCTTTGTGCACCAGGGCGCGGGGGCTGGAGCAGTGCTGATCTCGCCCACCCAGGACAAGCTTTACTATGCCGTGCAACTCTGCTTCCAGCACGGTGAGAAGGTCTCCAACAATATCGCTGAATACGAAGGCCTCATAGCCGGCCTGAAGGCTGCGGCGGCTCTGGGAGTGAGGCACCTTACCGTCAAGGGCGACTCGCATCTCCTCGTCAACTTTTCCAACAAAGTGTACGAGCCAAAGGACAAGCACATGGAGGCCTACCTTGCGGAGGTGCATAAGATGGAAAAGCAATTCTTAGGCTTGGAGCTGCAGCACGTACCCCGGGGGACTAACAAGGAACCCGACGACATCGCCAAAAGAGCATCCAAGCGGCAACCGCAAGAGCCTGGCATCTTCGAAGAGCGGCTCTTCAAGCCGTCAGCTACGCCACCTCTTTCAGGCATGACTCAGCCTTGGGAGGAGCTCCCACAGCCCCCGGCCACGGGAGCACCAGCTTGTGGCCCAACCTCAGGAGCTCGTCTACTCTTGGCACTCGAGCCCCAGGAGGAGTGCTGGACCAAGGAGTTCAAGGAGTACCTGATGCACGGGACACTGCCGGAGAAGGAAGAGGACACGGAGCGAGTGGCACGACAGGCCACGTCATATTGCATCCAGGACGGCGAGTTGTACAGGAAGCGACCGAACGATGTCACGCTGCGCTGCATCACCAACGATCAAGGGAGGGAGCTGCTGACTGACATACACGGCGGGGACTGTGGACATCACTCATCATCACGGACCCTCGTCGACAAGGCCTTCCGCAGCGGATTCTATTGGCCCACAGCACTCAATGATGCAGCCGAGCTGGTGAAGTCCTGCGAAGCTTGCCAATTCCACACCAAGCAAATCCATCAGCCTGCTTAGGGCCTCCAAACCATCCCGCTCACATGGCCGTTCGCGGTCTGGCGGCTAGACATCCTAGGCCCATTCCCATGAGAGCCAGGGGGCTACCGCTATCTCTACGTCGCCATCGACAAGTTCACCAAATGGGCGGAAGTGGAAGTCGTCCGAACCATTCCAGCCGGCTCTGCTGTCAAGTTCATCAAGGGCCTCGTGAGCAGCTTCGGGGTCCCCAACCGTATCATCACAGATAACGGCTCGCAGTTTACTAGTAACCTCTTTAAAACCTACTGTGCTAACCTTGGAACGCAGATCTGCTACGCTTCGGTGGCCCACCCCAGGAGCAATGGTCAGGCTGAGCGCGCCAACTCTGAGGTCCTGAGGGACCTTAAGACCAGGACCTTCAAGAAGAAGCTGGAGGCCTATGGTAGTGGCTGGCACGACGAGCTTCAGTCCATGTTGTGGTCCATCCGCACCACCGCCACCAAGCCAACAGGCGAGACTCCGTTCTTCCTCGTCTGCGGAGCTAAAGTAGTCCTCCCTCACGAGGTCAAGCATCGCTCCGCGCGGGTCCTGGCGTTCGACGAAACGCAGCAGGACGCCATGCGGGGGATGGACCTTGTGCTGGGGGAGGAACATCGTCGCGAAGCCGCATTAAGGGCGGCAAGGTACCAGCAAGCGCTGCGGCGTTACCACTGCCGCAACATTCGCTCCAGGACGCTCGAGACGGGTGACCTGGTCCTCAGGCGGGTCCTCTCCAGGGAAGGGTTGCACAAGCTTTCACCCATGTGGGAGGGCCCGTTCAGGGTCGTCCACATCTCCAAGCCTGGTGCGGTGCGCCTGGATATGCAAGAAGGGACACCTATCCAAAACGCCTGGAACATCCAGCACCTCCGGAGGTTCTACCCGTGAAGCAAGGCCCAGAGCCTGTGAAGCAAGGCCCAGAGACTGAGAAGAAAGGCCTAGAGCCTGTGAAGAAGGCCCGGTGCCTGTGAAGAATCGCCGCCCGTGACACTCTCACGTAATAACGAGTTGGGGCTGTACACGCCCCGGAGTCTCAGGAGCGCCGGCCTCAGGCCCTGGGGCTCCCTCCCACGCCTAGTGGACAACACTTAGCTCCGCGCTGGTGAGATGACTTGAAGACTAGATTAGGTGCCGGACGCGGCTTTTCATTTGCTTTCTGAAGTTGGCTCGCTTCTCCTTAAACAAGTTTGCCCTTGGCGTTCCTTGCTGATTTGTTTCCTTCACCTTTTACCACGTTTTTCGGCTCTGTTTCACTCTTGATCTCTCTCTCGCATGCCTCGCAAGGGGGCTAGGCAGCTGCCCTCACGAGCATTTTTCTTCTCCCTGCCTTCTCGCGAGTCACCGTCGTTCGAGCCTGAAAGCTGGCACATCTCTCCTAAATGCGTGCCCCTTGGGTACCGCGATACAAAGCGCCAAGTCAAGGTTCGGGTGAACAACAAATCCTCTAGCGCACCGCTAACAAATTTTTTGTTGTTTCTGAGCAAGCGCAGGCATCTTGCGAAGGGAAGGGCGTCCCAAACGTGCCAGGTTAAGTTATCTTTTGCCCAAAACAACAACATGGCATGGGAATAACATGCATGCTGCACTAACCAAGAACCACAGTTCGATACATGCCCCTCCGGGCCCATACTGGTTTCATTTTCTGACGCAGGAAAAAAGGAAGATCTAAACAAGGCAGTGTTACAGCAATCCGCGGAGGCAGGCCCTTGGCAACGCCCCGAGCCTAGCCAGACTCCTCCTCGCGCTTCACGGAGGCGCAGCGACGAGATGACCCGCTACCTCCTTCGAAGAGGGTGCGGCGGCGTGGCAGTTGGTCATAGACACTGCTGCTGGAGCTGTCACAGAAGGAAGAGCCGCCGTAGCTGGAAGAGACGTGGTCGCCGCCAAGGGCAGGCCTGCCCTCATCCTCGTCGTGACCGTCCCGAAGGCCGAGCACCTCCTCACCCTCATTCATCTCGGTGCAGCACCCGGCGCGGAGACCGTCTTTCCCGAACACCCTCACATAGAGGGTCAATCCACCGTTATACCTAAAGTGGAGCATGCACCGCCTACCAAGGCCATGCGCACGGGCGAACGTCTGCCAGCCGCGGGCCAGGGCTATATTGCCCGCGGCGGAATTCTCGACCGTGACCCGGGAGGCCTTGCTGCAGCAACCATCCGCCTGCAAGCAGAGCCTGCCTGGACCAGGGGCCTGCAGTTCATCGACAAGGAAGCACGGAAGCTGGAGCTGGTTGCCAGCCGGGTTCTCCGACCATACAACGAACTCGGGCGACACCTCCGCTGAATGGAAGCGTGGGCGGGGAGGCCGTGCCACCATCGCGCGCCTCCCCTCGTCAGCTGGACTGCCATGGTTGGGATGGTCCCCTTTGCGTGCCATGGTGCTGCCTCGACGGTGGGCCACGGCGGGGGTCGCAGAGTGCTTGTGCGGACGGCCGTGACCGCGCTTGGGCGCCGGGGAACTGGGGCCCTCGCGATGGGCCTTCCCTTTCTCGACGGCAGAGAACTTCCTACGCGGCGCCATCGGAGGCACTACAAGCAACAAAGCAGAGAAGAAGCAAGCAAGCAAGGAAGGGATGGGCGACGGGGGCTCCGCCCACCTCTCCATTTATAGCGGAAGAAGGCCAACGGGCACCTGCCACGATCGTAGGTAATGATGGTTTCCCTTACATGTCGTAGGGACTTGTCAAGTCGTGCAGTTGCCAAGGCGACGTGGGGAAGCGGAGACGCCCACGTCCAATCAACTGCCACACGACAACCGAGGACGCATGCTTTTTGGGCCCGTGGTGCTCCGAACTTGACCCTTAGCTTCGCCGCGAAGCCAAGCCCGCGCGCACCTTGGGCCCGTGGGCTACTGTCGGCGTTCTGGGAATGGGGGTCCCCAGACTTGCCTGCCTATGGCCCATGGCGTGGCGGGGCCACCAGGCCATGCGGCCCATCTTCATCAACAAAGCATCCAAGACCCTTGCGAGGGGGGGCGATGTCAAGACCTCCTCAGGAGTGGCCTGGTCAGGCAGGCTCGCGAGGAGCGGAGATATCAAGGCAAGGCAAACCTCATGAGGCTCTCGTGACATAAGCCATGACGATCGACACCACGCGGGCGCCAGGCAAGCGCCAGCGCGCGTAGCGTCCTTGTTTCCACTTTGGTGCAAGGGAGGCAAGCGCAACCGCGGAGTACTGAGGCCTCAGGCAAAGGTTGCCATTTCGGTGCAACAAGACCAAGACCATGGACTGCAAGACGGAGGTCACCGTGGAGCCCAAGACGGCGTCACCACCAGAGCTTTGTGCAGGCGAAGACTACCTTTTGTCAAGATAGCTTGTACTAGTTGTCCCCCTTCAAATTAGCCCGCCATTGTTGGCTCCCTTCCAGCTCGATATTTGCGAAGAGTACTAGGGCCTCTATAAATAGGACTAGCCACCATAGGAGAGAAGGGGCCGGAGAGACACACAAGTCCATAAGCACAAGAACACCTCAACCTCAGGAGGCGGTTCTTCCCTTGTACTGTTCATCATCAGCCCAAGAGGCAATCCACCACCACCACACTGGAGTAGGGTATTACACCACAACGGTGGCCCGAGCCAGTATAAACCCTGTGTCTTTCTGTGTTGCGAGTTCGTCGAGTTCGTCCGCAAGATCTTAGCGAGCTAGAGCGTAGATTGGTAGAAGGGAAAGACTTCGTGCGCACCCAAGTGTTCGAACCTTAAGGGTAGCCGGAACCCCACGTATGACAATGCTTCTCTGAGCAAAGGGCCTCCCTGCGCACACATTAATTTCCTGGGCATGCTTGTTTCTTCTCAATGTTGTGAGCACTTTGAGCATTTTGGCAACTCCACAGCTAGCTAGCTGCCTCATCTTGCAATTGATGCTGACACATTTGCAGCAAACACATGAGGCAACAGAGATGACTCAACATGAGTCTGTATTATGCAGTTCCCCTGAAATCATCTTCATTGTCCTGAATCTGAAAAGATAGGAAAACAATATCTATACTTAAACGGTGTTGCAAAATAGTAGCACATATCAATAGCTCGGCATCACAAAACACAATCATCTAGACGAAGGGGATACTGACCTACCTAAGTAAGATTATATATAATTTCATAAGTCCTTGGTTGATTTCCACCTTCGGCTGCACTACTTGTTTGCTCCTCCACACATGACAGGATCGTTCCGCGCTGCAATCAGCAAGTCAACGTACGAATAAGCTTATTTCATCTCGCGGTGGTCATTGTACCTAGTTACTAATGTAGGAATACCTAGAGCACCATGAGGTTATCTGACAGCAGGTAGATGCAGCCATACAAATTTTGTGCGGTGCTACCAAAATTGAGGTTTGTATCCCTTCCTGTTATGAGAATTCTTCTTGAAGTTGGTAGAATGTGATGGCTTGTTCTTTGCATCAAACTTGCCTTTCCCCTGAGATATGTTCTTGCTGTTTTGGGGCTGGTTGGGCTGGAAGTTCTTCTTGTGTACCTTGTGGGCACTAGAAGCTCCCTCAGCGACCCGAGCACGTGTGTCTTTTGCTCTCGCCTTCTCTTCAAAATTAAGAGTGCTAATGAGATCCGAAACGGAAAACTCATGTCTCTTGTTTTTCACAGAAGTAGGAAAATCGTTCAATGAAGGTGGAAGCTTGGCAATGATGGTCAAAGCAACAAATTTGTCTGACAACACACACTTAAAGTACTCAAGTTCCTTAGCAAGTCATTGTATCTCAGGAGTCTGCTGAACAACAGAGCGCTTGTCAGTGTCAAAACCGGTGGATTTCGGGTAGGGGGTCCCGAACTGTGCGTCTAGGCCGGATGGTAACAGGAGGCAAGGGACACGAAGTTTTACCCAGGTTCAGGCCCTCTCGATGGAGGTAAAACCCTATGTCCTGCTTGATTAATATTGATGATATGGGTAGTACAAGAGTAGATCTACCACGAGATCGGAGAGGCTAAACCCTAGAAGCTAGCCTATGGTATGATTGTTGTTCTGTATGTTGTCCTATGGACTAAAACCCTCCGGTTTATATAGACACCGGAAAGGGTTAGGGTTACACAAAGTCCGTTACAATGGTAGGAGATCTACATATCCGTATCGCCAAGCTTTCCTTCCACGACAAGGAAAGTCCCTCCCGGACACAGGACGAAGTCTTCAATGTTGTATCTTCATAGTCCGGCTGAAGGTATAGTCCGGCCATCCGGACACCCCCTAATCCAGGACTCCCTCAGTAGCCCCGAACCAGGCTTCAATGACGATGAGTCCGGCGCGCAGATTGTCTTCGGCATTGCAAGGCGGGTTCTCCTCCCAATTTTGTATACCTGTTGAATAAAGTCTGGTTTCTTGTAAATGTTGCGCTCCTTGGCTTCTACGCCCTATAATGGCCGTCTCCCACATGTCAAATGAATATGAAAAGTCCGAGTGTTTTTACATTCACACCCCTAGCCGCGCAAATGAGCCGCCCATTTAAGGGGACGAGGATTTAGATCCAAACCACACCTTCTCCCCTTCACGAGTGTTCATCAGAGCGCATCCGACAAAGGTCCATTCCACCATGGCCAGCCGTCGCAACTCCTCCTTTCGCCCTTCCAGCCCTCAGCCTGGATATTGGGAGATATGCTGCATCCCGCATAGCAAGCTAGCGACGCTCCAGACCAAGGGATTTCTCCCCCCAGCCTATATGGTCCTGGTTCGAGCCGGTCTTGCCATCTATAATGGAGGAGAGCAAGCGGAGAGTGCCCCTAATCCTTTCAAAGGAGAGCGAATATGCCTTGTCCCTTATTTAATAAGAGGGCTCGGATTTCCAATCCATCCATTTCTCCGGGAGCTCCTGGAGTTCTATGGCCTCCAGCTACACAATCTCACGCCTGCCTCCGTATTGCATATCGCGGGCTTCGTAGCCCTCTGCGAGCTGTTTTTGGGCGTTGAGGCTCATTTCGGGCTGTGGAAAGAGTTATTCTGCCTTGTGCCCCGTTCTCAGAAGGGGTTTATATATCAAGTGGGCGGAGCCGAAGTGTGGCGCATCGCCGGGATCGGATATCTATCCGGAACCCCAAAGAAGGCGTCCGAGGACTGGCCTTCGGAATGGTTTTACATAGAGGACGTCCCGCTGCCGGATCCTGTCCGGATCGGCCTCCCTGAGTTCGACGGTGCTCCACTAAAGAAGCGCCTAAGTTGGCGTCCACGGAGCCCTCAGAGGGAAAGTGACAAGGACGTCTGTTACCTGATGGGCCGGATAAGATTGTTAGCTCATTCCGGACTGACCATGATCGGGGTCATGGCCGCATGCATCATGCAAGGGGTGCAGCCGCTACAGTATAGAGGCCACCCCATGTGGGACTTCAACGGGGAGGACGACGCCACCCGCTATGGCCGTAAGGGACCGGATTCGGCTGCGGCTCTAACAAAGACCTTGTCCGCTTTGTACAAGGGAGAAGAGGAGGAATTTCTCCGCGTCAACCCATAGGGTGGATTTTCTATGTACAATTCCCCAAGCTGGGTAAGTGGTCACATTTACTTGCCCATCCGTTTTATATTCCCATTGTTAAATATTCAGTCTAATGACTTCAACGCAGGAACTGCGCCAGGCTATTAAAGAAATAAACATCCCTTCTCCACAACCCGAGGACCCAGGACGGTCCCTCGACCCGGACTCTCAAGAGGATCCGGACTTATCAGTGGAGCTGATTGATGGAGTGTTCCATCAATTGAGCAAGGACAACGCCTGGGTGGCCATTACGGCCGATTACCCAGGGCTAATCCCATCCTCCCAGGTAACTGAGATCGAAGTCTCGGTACCCTGAATAGGGGTCCGCCCTCTCGTGTTTTCAGTTTCCTGATTACAACCGAGCTTTGCAGGGGAGGTTTTTGAGACGGGAGTCCGAACCTGCGGCGACAAGCCAACGAGGGGCCGCAGGGCCCCGTGGGCAGAAAAGAGGTGCAGTCCGGACCAAGGCGCCAGCGCAAAGGTATGGCGTGCCCCCTTATACCAGGTGTTATACCTTCAAGGCATATTAACACTCGTGCTCTCTTCAGGACAAAGAGACCTCGCCGGACTATATCCGGAGAGACTGCCAATTGCGCCTCCACTAGCCAGGCTCCAAAGCCTGGTCCTGAGGCGGAGGCGAACACAAGGCGTGCACCGGACGCTCCTCCGACGGAGGATGTGGACAGGTTGTCTACCACCAACTCTGAGGTGGAGAGTGCCATGAACCACAGGCGTCGCCGGAAAATTCTCCGCAACACCTGTTTCTCCCAAGAGGCCTTAGATGCCTTCAATTCAGGAGATGTGTACCTCTGTGCCGCTCAAAATGGTCTGGCTAGAGCCATAGAGCAATATGTAAAAGACATACGGGTAAGAAAATTTTGGTAATTATATATATATACCAGTAGCCCCCGAGACTTGAAACAGTTAGAATAACTGATTTAAGGATCATTTGTTATGCAGGTTCTTACAGAAAAGAATTACCTATTGTCCCAGGAGCTGGAAGAGTGCAAAGCCCAACTAGAGGTTGCACTAGCCACGGCAGGGGAGCCCAAGGAGACCCCCTCTGGTAATATACACTTCGAAAGATAAGTATTTTGCGAAGCACAGCATGGGTGTGAATCTGACAAATGAAACTGCAGATGGCGCCGGATTGAATCCAAAAATGCAACAACTCCTACGCCAGCTGAAGGCTGGTGAGAAGGTGTTGACAAAGGTGAGGCGGGAGAAGAACGATCTCTAAGATGCCAACACCAAGCTGGGCGTCGACCTGAAAGATGTTCGTGCCCAGCTGTCAGACTTCGTTATGGAGAATCAGCGGCTTCGGCGCGGCATATTTAGTAAGTGCTTGAACGAACCTTTGAAAAAAAGTTCGGCGGGGAAGTCGACTAACAAAGTAATGTGTGTAGGTGTGCTAACAGGTCGTCCTGCAGAGGAGATGCCCGGTTCTACGGGTGACCTTCTTCCCGAGCTCTCGCAACTGCTCGAGCGAGTTCGGCAGGCGATGCAAGGCGTCGCTCAGGCCTTGTTGTCGGTGTTCTGGGAATGGGGGTCCCTAGACTTGCCTGCCTGCGGCCTGCGGCGTGGCTCAAAGGAGGCCCAGCATGGCCCATCTTCATCAACACAAGACTCAAGACCCTCGTGAGGGGCCAAGCCTCGTGGGGCGGACGACACGGCGCATCCTCAGGCGCAGCCTCCTCAAGCTGGCTCGCAAGGAGGCGGAGAAATCGAGGCAGGGTACCTCGCGAGGTGCCCATGACGCAAGCCATGACGATCGAGGGTGCCAGGCGGGCGCCAGCGCGCGCAGCGTCCTTCTTTCCTCTTTGGTGCAAAGGGGGCAAGCGCAGCCGCGGAGTACCGAGGCATCAGGCAAAGGTTGCCATTTCGGTGCAACGAGACCAAGACCAGGCGGACTACGAGACGGAGGTCACCATGGAGCCCAGCATGGCATCACCACAGAGCCTTTGGCAGGCGAAGACCAACTTTAGTCAGGATAAGTGTACTAGATGTTCCCCTTCGAATTGGCCAATTGTTGGCGCCCTTCCCGCTCAATATTTGGGAAGAGGACCAGGGCCTCTATAAATAGGACCAGCCACCCACATAGCAAACGAACGGTCAACAAGTGAGAGCAAAGCAGAGAGAGTGAGTGAGAGAGAGAGGTGACTGAACTCCTCCTAGCAGTTCATCACCCCAGCGAAGAATAGACCCTTGCGAGGCTGTTCTTCCTTGTATTGTTCATCATCACCAGCCCCAGGAGGCAATCCACCAACCACACACTGGAGTAGGGTATTACACCACAACGGTGGCCCGAACCAGTACAAACCTTGTGTCTCTTGTGCAGTTCTTTCAGTAGTTTAGATCTTAGTGAGACGGGGAGGTGGAAGGCATAATCTCCGCGCGCACCCCAATGTTCGAACTTTAAGGGTCTGCCGGAACCCGTGATCCGACATTTGGCGCGCCAGGTAGGGGTGTGTCGGAATCTGTCTTCTACCACTCCGCTCTCCTTCGACTGTCGCATCCATGTCCGACGCTCGTCGGGCCCGCGCCGAGCGCCGGGCCGCCATCGCCTCTCGCGTCGCCCAGACGGCCCCCGACGGTGTGCGTCCTCGTCGTTCCCCATTGCCCGCCGTCAACGCCGCCACCGGCCCGGCGGGGGGCGAACAGCAAGCGTCGTCTCAGCATCCATCCGTGCGGCAAGACGGCCGCACCGCTACTCCATCGCTCACCCCAGCCGGCTCTTCGTCCCGCGCGCTCCGCGCACCCTTGGAGGCTCGAGCTGCGCTCATCGCGGCAAACGAACTCCTGCGCTACCGCCCCGTCGATGACGTCTACGAGGAGTGGCTCGACCGCGTCGCCGAGCTTGTCTGCGCCGTAGGGGGCTCTCCTGCGCCGTCCGCTCCGCTGCGCTACACCCTGCCCCGCGCGGGCAATGAAGCTCCGGGGGCGTACCAACCGCCTCCTCTCCAAGAAGACGCCATGGCTCCAAGGCGCGTGGCCCCTGGGCGGAACCTGCTCCGCCAGATGCCAGCACAGCAAGAACGGAGCTGCCAAGAAGTCCCTCGCCCGTAAGGAGCTGCCCGGGCGCTCCCTGCTCCGGCACGCCATGACCCTGCTCCAGCTCCGGCACGCAAAGACCCCGCTCTACTCCTAGCTGCAGCGCGTGGGGACCCTCAAGGCCAAGCTCTCCCTCAACCGAAGCCTCCCGTAGCCACCGCAGGCTGCCGCGCCGACACCATCGAGCTGCGTAGCGTCGCGTGGCCCGGTAAGTTCAAGCCAGACCTGCCTCCTCGCTACGACGGCACAACTGATCCCGCAGAGTTCCTCCAGCTCTATGAGCTGGGCATCGAGGCTGCCAACGGGGATGAAAAGGTCATGGCGAACTGGTTCCCCATGGCGCTGAAGGAAGGAGCGCGCACCTGGCTCCTGAATCTGGCTCCGGGCACGATCTCCTCCTGGGAGCAGATGCGCACTCGGTTCATCGCCAACTTCCAAGGTACTCGTGACCGGCCGCCCGCCGTGAGCGACATGCGCCGCATCAAGCAGCAACCTGGGGAGACCCTGCAAAAGTACATCCAGCGCTTCAACAGTGCGCGCCTCAAGATCCCCAAGGTGTCCGAGGAAGCCATCATCTCGGCCTTCTCCGATGGCGTGTGCGACGTCAAGATGAAGGAGGAGCTGGCGATGCATGAAGACCTCTGCACCTCCCTGGAGCTGTTCAACTTGGCGACCAAGTGCGCCAGGGCTGAGGAGGGACGTCTCTCCCTCCTCGAGCTGCCTGCCGCAGACCCAGAAGAGAATAAGCCCAAGGCCAAGGACGTGAAGCGCAAGGGGGCTGCCGTATTCGCAACAGAACCAGACACCAAGCGGGGCAAGGATCTGCCCGAACCCTCCAAGGGCAGCCGGTACTGTGTGTACCACGACCTCCACACCCACAACACCAACGAATGTCAAGAACTCCGCGCCGTGCGAGAAGGAAGGATCGGCCGTCGCCCTGACCATGCTGACCGGGGCTACGGCCGAGGAAGAGGAAGAAACCCAGGACGCTAGGAAGATCGCGGCCCGCGCCAGGGGTGGCGCGACCAACCTCGCGAGGACCGCTGGCGGGACCTGCCTCGCGAGGGGGACTGGAGGGATCAGCCTCGTGAGGATCGCCCTCAAGGCAACGCAGGCCTACCTCTGCTGCCGCCTCAGCCAAGGAGGAACGAAGACCGCCATCAAGACGAGGGGGCTGGGGGCTTCCAAGAGCCGCGCGCAATCGCCTGCATCCTGGGCGGAGCTCAAGCCCTAGCCTCTCAACGTATCTTCAAGCAGTTTGCCCGCGAAGTGAATGCAGTTCTCCCCAAGCTCGAAGCAACGCGCCCCCTCAGGTGGTCGGCGTGCGCCATCACGTTCAGCTCAGCAGACCAGCTCAAGTGCGCGGCCACGGCCGGAGTCCTCCTGATGCTTTGCTCCCCAGTCATCAGCAATGTGCTGGTCACCAGGACCCTCATCGACGGAGGGGCAGGGCTCAACGTCCTGTCCGTGGAAACATTCAACAACCTCCAAGTGCCCTATGACCAGCTTCAGCCAACCAAGCCTTTCTCCGGAGTCACCAAAGGTTCCATAGTCCCGATCAGGCAGGTCCGCCTTCCTGTCACCTTCGGGGCCCGCAGCAACTACCGCACCGAGCTCATCGACTTCGACGTCGCCCACATCCGCCTGCCGTACAACACCATCCTCGGGTACCCAACGCTGGCCAAGTTCATGGCCGTGACTCACCATGGCTACAACGTCCTCAAGATGCCAGGAAGTGGCGGCGTCATCACGGTGCCCTGTGAAGAGAAGGATGCAGTGTGTTCCCTGGAGCGAGCCTATCAGGCCGCGTCGCTAGAAGACCCAGATCGCGGAAGCAGGAGGCTTCCTGAGACCACCCCCAAGAAGAAGAAGACGTCGTCAGGCTCAACCCCTCAGGAGGCAGGCCCTTCAGGGCACGTGTCTGCCCAGGGGGACCCCCTTCCATCGCATAGGAAAGCGCGCCCGGCGCCCTCCTCAGGTAGGGCTCGGGGGCTCTCACCTGGAGGGCCACCGACCTAGCCAGGGTCACGAGGGAGGCGCTTGGGCACCATGTGGAGGCGTGCTTTGAAGCACGTTTCCCTCGAGAAGGAGCCAGGCAAGGAAGGTCAGACCAGCCGGAGTTCGTTGACAAGGCCATTCAAGAACTACAGGAGTCAAGGATCATGAGAGGTTGCCGCCGTCTACCAGCTGTGGCCCCACATCCAGGCGAGGATGGTGGGTTGCGCATCTGCGTCGACGTACCAGGGCTCAATCAGATCGCCATGACGGAGCGTCTCTGGCCCTCGCAAGTGGGGCGCTGCGGGGGTCCACCCCACAGCTATGTTCGCATGCCTTACGGCCTGCCGAGCATGGCTGCGGCGTACCAGCGCCTCATGAGGGGCATCATGGAGGCTCAGGAAGACAGGCGTTCCGCGGCCCTGGCGGAGATGAAGACAGCTCGCGAGGAGCCACCAGTGCCTCCGGAGCCTCCCGAGGCCCCGGGGCCTGGGGGCTCGTGAGGATCGGCTTTCGCAGCCCACCGAGTCTGCTGCACCAACACCACTTCGCCGACAACATCCTCAGGTGACATCTTTCAAGCTTCATTCCCAGCTAGGAGCGCCCTCCCAGGGTTGCATCACTCCCAGGCCGCGTGGGTCCGTCCCTGCGGCATGTATCCCGTTTTATTTTTCGGTCGTTAGTTTGCCTTGTTGGGGGCACCCCTCGGGCTGCATCATCCCCAAGCCGCTCGGGCTAGGCCCAGCGGCGTGTATCTCCCTCGCGTTTATTTCCAACTATGCATTCGCCTATCACGCTTGATTGCTTGATGCCTGTCCGCGGCATCCCTTCTTCTCCATGTCGGCCACTTGCACGTTAAAGGGGGGGTGCCTGAGCATCGCGACTCAGGGCTCTTACTGGCTCTCCAGCCCTCACCCTCTGGCCTTGTCCACGGCATCGCGACCTGGCATACCAACGACGGCTGAGACAAGCTCGAGGGCCGGGACCCGAGGACGTAGAGTACCGGCATCTAACCAAATTTTGCAGGGACACATCTCAAGATACGGCCCAGTGCCAGGCGCAACCCGCCTAGAGGTAGGGCCTCGTGAGTCCCGCGCTGGCTCACGGGTGCCCAGATACACCTACCTAGCCCTACTGTGCCGGCCACGTGTCAGGGCGGGGCTGTACACGCCCCAGGGGCTCCTCCCGGAGGGGAGCCCCCTCCCACGTACCAGTGGAAGCACCATGCTCCGCGCTGGCTGACGACACTGCCGAGGAGCGGCTATGCCCGTACACATACGGAAGCGCTATGCTCCGCGCCGGTGATAAACAACTGAGGGTGGCCTCCGGGCCGCATTAACCTCAGGGAGCCCAGAGCTCAGTGGCTAGCCTCATCGCAACGCCTCCCCTCGGGAGTGCCGCGCGAGGGGGCTAGGCACGGGGGCTACGACTGGGTCACGCCCAGACGTACGCCGCCCAGCCAGGCCCCTCGGGCCTGGTTCATCGCGCGTCTCTCCCTGAGCGGAGCCAGGGTATGAAGGCCGTTTGAGCGTCAAGGGGGACCCCTGAGCATCGCGACTCAGGGGCCTAACTGGTCCCGTAGCCCCTCACTCCTTAGTTCCGAAAGGCTATGCTGGGTGAGGTACGCGCGGGGCCGGGCTCTGCAGACGTAGAACGGTAGCCCAGCTTACATCTCGCCTCAGCACCCGCTGTTTGCGCGTCAAGGGGGACTCCTGAGCATCGCGACTCAGGAGCCTAACTGGCTCCGTAGCCCCTCACTCCTTAGTTCCGAAAGGCTATGCTGGGTGAGGTACGCGCGAAGTCGGGCTCTACAGACGTAGAACGGAAGATACACCTACATCACGCTTCCCTACTTGTTGTTCGCGCGCCAAGGGGGACTCCTGAGCATCGCGACTCAGGAGCCTAACTTGTCACGTAGCCCCTCACTCCTTTGGTCCCGTCCTGGTTTCCGGTCGGGGCTAATGCTGGGTGAGGCACGCGTGGGGCCGGGCTCTGCCGGGGTAGAACACAAGCAAGTAGGGAAGAAAAAACATAAAATTCAAGGAACTTAAAAGCGAATATTACAGCCGATACTATCGTCTCGGTACCAAACGCAAGTTTAAATGCCTCCCCGAGGCGTGATGCATGTGCAGGAATTGAAAGAAGAACAGGGATGGAACGGAGTCACTTGTCGGCGGTGAAGCTGTGTGGAGTGGCTTCGCCTCATGGAGCGGCAGGGCCGGCAGCGCCTTGCTTTGGCCTGGTGCTGAAGGCCCGGAACTTCCCCAGCAGCGCCTCTGCGCGCCCCTTCACGGCTTCGACAGTGGCGGCAGCACCCTCACCGCTCACCGGTTCGAGCAGGCCGTCGAGGTCGGCGTTGGGATCGCAAAGGTAGATGTGGGCGAAGACCCGCGTCAGCGTAGCAGAAGACAGGACGCGCGCCTCGGCCTCGGCCGTGGGGCCAATGCCAAGTGCGACATCCCCAAGGGCCTTAACCAGGAAGGGAAGCAGCTTGGCGGGGCTGTCCTCGTCACCAGCTAGCGGGCTGTCTAGGCCGCTCTCGTAAAGCGTCTTCAGTGAAGCGCGGGCATCTTTCTCCATGTCCGCGAAGGCCACGCGATCCTTGGCAAGAACCTTGGCCTTGCTCTCCAGCTCGACCCTCGTCGCCTCCAGCTCCTCCCCCAGCGCACTTAGGCGGTCGCGTCGCTTCTTGAGCTTGGCCTCCCGGCCCTCGATGGCCGCCTCGCGAGCCTTCATGCCTTCTTCTTGTTCCTGGCGAAGACGAACCTCCTTCGCGAGCTGGTCCCGCAGGCCTTGCAGCTCGTCCTCCAGCGCCTTGCAACGACCATGGACTTCATCCACCTCTCCCAGGGCCGCGTCTCGGGCAGCCTTCGCCTCGAGGGTGGCCTCCCTCTCTCCGTCACAGGCCATTGAGGCCTGAACCAACGCCGCCCGAATCGTAGCATCAGAGCGAATCCACCCCGAAGCCTGTTCCAGGCGCCCGGCCACCAGGCGACAGTCAGCGCCGAGAAGATCTTGCCGCAGCTGGTCCAGTTCAGCAACGGCACGCTCCAGGATGGAAGAAGAAGGCGGAAAACATCGGTGCACTCCAAGACAATAGGAGGAGTTGGGGAAGCGACGGTCGGTGGAACGGGAGGAGAAAGTAGCGGCGGCGAGGCCGCAGTGTCCCGAGGCGGAGTCCGCTGCGCCTCCACAGCCGTAGCAGCGGCGCCAGACGAGGGCACCTCGGGAGTCGTTCGAGCCATGGGGGCTGGGCTCGCCCCAGCCAGCTCAGCCAAGCCTCGCAAGGATGAGCGGGCAGGAGAGGCCCCGCGCGTCACGATCTCCCTCCCCTGCAGGCGAAGGCGTCGCCGCAGATGGGGCCTCAGGGGCTCCCTTCGGCTTCTTTGCCATGGGCGCCAGCCTATTCAAGAGAAGCAATCATCAAGCCTCGTCGGCAGAACAAGAAACAAAAGATCAAGGATCAAGCACATACGGGTCGTCGCCAGAAAGCTCTAGCTGCCTCCGGCCATACTTGAAGCCTGAGAGCCGGCTGGAGGGGTCAACCTTAGAAGCAGAAGGCGCGTCCACGGTTCGCCCCGGAGTCAGGACGGAGCCGCGGGGGATCGACCTGGTCCTGCCCCTCTTTGGGATCGAGGGCGAGCTCCCGCTACCCAGCACGTCATCGTCATCATCATCATCATCGCTCAGCAAAAGGCGGAGAGTACGGGACCTGTGCCGGGGGAGGGGAGCCCTCGACTCTCCATCGGTCACCCCAGAGTCGGGCCCCTCTCCCCGCTCCTCTTCCTCCTCCTCATTGCTGGAGTCGCCGGAGGGCACATCCACCGGTCCTTCGGAAGCCGCCACGGGCACGAGCCCATCCCCGTTAAAAACGGGCATGGACTCCACCACCTGCTCCCAGTCGTCGCGAAGGAACAAGGGCTTGGGAGCGCCCTGCAACCTTGCCATCTCGCCCCCGACCAGAGATTGGAGAACCGCGGTCACATCCTCTTCGCCACAGCCGCGGGGCTCGGATGAGGCCTCCACATTGGAGGAGAGTACTGCCAGAGTGGAGCCAGCTGGTGCTCCAAGAACTCCCTCAGCAGCAACGCACCGGTCAACTTCGCCGCCGCCATGCTGGCCGGCCTCAAGTCCGCGTCCATCTTCTCCAGCACCAGTTTTGTGCGAGGGTCCGTGAGCTCCACTCGGCCCTAGTCGCCGGAGCTCGTGGGCGGCTCCACGGGCAAGATCAGCCTAGGATGGACGCGCCCGGCATCCACCAAGACCCACTTGCTCCTGAAGCCCTCAATCCTCTTCTCGGGATTCGAGATGGCAATGGTGCCGCCATATGCGACGAAGCCCGCGCACGCGGAAGGAGAGCCGCGAGTGACCCGGAGGGAGAAGTAGTGGCGCAGCAAGGCCACCGAAGGCTGCACCCCTACGTGGGCCTCGCAGTAGTAAGCGAAGATCGCCAGAAGAAGGACAGAGTTGGGGTGGAGATGCATAGCCTGCAAGTTGTAATGGCAAAGGACAGAGAAGAAGAACTCGGAGAAGGGAGGCACCAGGCCCGCAGCAATGGAGCTTACAAAGAGAGGATAAAAGGTGCTCCCTCGGCCCTCAGGGGTGGCGGAGCCGGCCTTGAACACCTTCGTCCCGTTGATGCCCTGCGCCGCCGCCATCTGGCGCAGCCGGGCAAGGCCGGCCTTGGACACATTCGGCGAGTCCAGAGTAGGAGAATACCTAGCATCGGCCGGAGGCTGGCGAGGCGCCATGGCTTCCTAGGTCGCGCAGCCGGAGTAGATCTGGAAGTTTGGAGGAAGAAAGGGAAGGCGCAAGAAAGGGGATCTGAGCAACGACCGGAGAAAGCAAAAGGCAAAGTCTGGGCAGATGCCGCTCCTTTATCAACCTGCGCGGTTGCTGAAGCACTTGAGTCCCATCAACCGCCACGCGGCGCCCAAGGCCGCCGGCTGTTAGGGCCCACGGCGCTTCGCCCTTGCCCTTTCGCCTCTCGGCACGGCCAAGTCCATGCGCGCCTTGGGCCCGGGGGCTACTGTCAGCGTTCTGGGAACGGGGGTCCCCAAACTTGCCTGCCTGCGGCCTGCGGCGTGGCTCAAAGGAGGCCCAGCATGGCCCATCTTCATCAACACAAGACTCAAGACCCTCACGAGGGGCCAAGCCTCGCGGGGCAGACGACACGGCGCATCCTCAGGCGCAGCCTCCTCAGGCTGGCTTGCAAGGAGGCAGAGAAATCGAGGCAGGGTACCTCGCGAGGTGCCCATGACGCAAGCCATGACGATCGAGGGTGCCAGGCGGGCGCCAGCACGTGCAGCGTCCTTCTTTCCTCTTTGGTGCAAAGGGGGCAAGCGCAGCCGTGGAGTACCGAGGCATCAGGCAAAGGTTACCATTTCGGTGCAACGAGACCAAGACCAGGCGGACTACGAGACGGAGGTCACCATGGAGCCCAGCACGGCGTCACCACAGAGCCTTTGGCAGGCGAAGACCAACTTTAGTCAGGATAAGTGTACTAGATGTTCCCCTTCGAATTGGCCAATTGTTGGCGCCCTTCCCGCTCAATATTTGGGAAGAGGACTAGGGCCTCTATAAATAGGACCAGCCACCCACATAGCAAACGGACGGTCGACAAGTGAGAGCAAAGCAGAGAGAGTGAGTGAGAGAGAGAGAGAGAGGTGACTGAACTCCTCCTAGCAGTTCATCACCCCAGCGAAGAACAGACCCTCGCGAGGCTGTTCTTCCTTGTATTGTTCATCATCACCAGCCCCAGGAGGCAATCCACCAACCACACACTAGAGTAGGGTATTACACCACAACGGTGGCCCAAACCAGTATAAACCTTGTGTCTCTTGTGCAGTTCTTTCAGTAGTTTAGATCTTAGTGAGACGGGGAGGTGGAAGGCGTAATCTCCGCGCGCACCCCAGTGTTCGAACTTTAAGGGTCTGCCGGAACCCGTGATCCGACACTTGTGGCCATCCATCTCCATGCCCGAAGGTCTTGGAGAGCTTGCGGAGAAGCTGAAGGGAGCACGGCGGCGCTTCCGATTGTGGAAGATATCGGCCTGCCGTCAAGGCACTAGGGAGGCCTGGGCCATGGTGAAGACGTGGTACACAAAGGCTGATCCCAACCACATGGCCGAGGTCGGTCCTGTGGGGCCCGATGGGAGGGAGATCCCTGTAAGCTTAGTATACGGCCAAGTAGAATTGGCCGCAAAGTATTCCCAGCAGGACTGTAAATTAGATAGCATGTTAGATCGTATTGAAGAGGAATACAATCAGTCAGAATGACTATGTAATTTAATTGACATTTATAATGCCTTCTAGCCGGATTGTAGATCGTTTGTCATGGCCGACCTTTTCGCTTCAGCCTCGGGACCTGATGGTCCGGAGTGTGTCCGAATTCCCATGCGGTTATATAAGAACCGGGGAATGCATGGAGACCAGGCATAGGGGTCATTAGTGCGTGAACAGACAAGTGCCCGACTAGTTATGTTATATTACATGGTTAGTAAGAAACATCTTCCAGTGAGAATAGTTCCGTTAGGGGTTCCTTTCCCTGGGAGGCATGCCCTAAAGTGCATGCCCAATCCGCAAAAAAGATGCGGGAAAAAGCATCTGGGGGCGCATAAATAAATAAGTGAAAAGATCATCTTTTAGGTCACCGACCGAATATTCCCTTAAGAACGCTAGCTTTCGGCTTCACCCAGTCTGAGGTACACATCCGTCTGATCCGGCAGTAACAATCACAGAGGTGCTCCCTTTACCGCCTAGCCGAATAATCGGGAACATAGGGGTAAGCACAGGAGCCAGGCAACCCAGCTTGGCCAAAACTTAAGTCATATCGATGCATATAATGGTGAAATAAAAGGTACATGCAGAAGTATAACACATGTGTTGGGCATGAAGCCCGTATAAGTAAGCTTCTGTTGAAAGAAGCCCCCAGGTTTAATGAGTGCGAATAGCACGTCATTTGATGAGCCTTTAAAGGTTATAAGAGGAAGGAAGGGGAGAAGGAGAGAAATGTAAGACAGGCAGTATATAAAAATGGACAGAGGAAGGAGACGAACACAGAGTCCGGCGCTAGGCATAGAATTTTCGGAGACGGGCTGCGTTCCATGGGTTCGGCTCGATTCAGTTATCCGATGCATCTCGCAGGCGGTACGCTCCACCAGTCAGGACTTGGTCAATTATGAAGGGACCTTCCCACCTGGGCTTGAGTTTGTCCTTTCTCTTGTCCGGCAGGCGTAGAACTAATTCACCAACGTTGTAATTTTTGGCCCGTACTTCTCTACTTTGGTATCTTCGAGCCTGCTGTTGATAGAATGCTGAACGGGCTTTTGCCACGTCACGCTCCTCCTCCAATGCGTCAAACTGTCCTGCCGATCGAGCTCAGCTTCTCTTTCTTCGTACATGCGCACTCGAGGTGAGTCATGAATTATGTCGCAAGGCAAAACTGCCTCTGTGCCGTACACCATAAAGAATGGTGTGTATTCGGTGGTGCGATTCGGCGTGGTCCGCAGCCGCCAGAGTACGGAGTCGAGCTCCTCTACCCAGTGCGTGTTAAATTCCTTGAGGGACCGCACTAATCTGGGTTTGCTGCCGCTCATGATAAGACCATTTGCACGTTCGACCTGGCCGTTAGTTTGTGGGTGATAGACGGAAGCATAATCGAGCTTGATGCCCATGTTTTTGAACCAGAGTTTTACCTCGTCGGCCGTAAAGTTCGTGCCGTTATCAGTGATGATGTTGTGGGGGACGCCGTAACGGTGTACAACCCTGGATATAAAGTCTATCACCGGTCCGGATTCGGCCGTCTTAACAGGCTTGGCTTCTATCCATTTGGTGAACTTATCCACCATGACCAGTAAGTATTTTTGCTTGTGGGTTCCGCCTTTAAGGGGTCCAACCATGTCAAGACCCCAGACCGCGAAGGGCCAAGTGATGGGGATAGTTTGGAGGGCTGTGGGTGGCATATGGCTTTGGTTTGCAAAGAGCTGGCAACCGACGCATCGTTGGACTAAGTCCTGGGCATCTGCCCGGGCCGTTGGCAAATAAAAGCCTGTACGGAAGGCCTTGCTTACAAGGGACCGAGCTACAGCGTGATGACCGCCGAGTCCAGCATGAATTTCAGCCAGGAGGTTCCGCCCTTCCTCTTCGGAGATGCACCTTTGAAGGACTCCGGTAGTGCTTTTCTTATAAAGCTCTCCCTCGTGGACTTTGTAGGCTTTGGATCGCCGCATTATGCAGCGTGCCTCATTTTGGTCCTCGGGGAGTTCCTGCCTAGTAAGGTAGGCGAGGAATGGTTCTGTCCACGGGGCGATGATGGACATTATTACGTGGGCTGAAGGTGTTATTTCATTGGCAGAGCCTCCGATTGTGTCAGAATGTTTGGTGGCAGGCAGTGCGGTTGGGTCCGGGCTGTTATTGTTCGGCCCCCCTTCCCATACTACGGATGGCTTGAACAGCCTTTCCAAGAAGATGTTGGGGGGGACTACATCGCGTTTTGCACCGATGCGTGCCAGGACATGTGCCGCCTGATTATTTTCCCGGGCTATATGGTGAAATTCAAGCCCTTCGAACCGAGCTGACATTTTTAGGATGGCGTTGCGATAAGCTGCCATTTTTGGATCCTTGGCATCGAAGTCTCCATTTATTTGGGATATTGCGAGGTTCAAGTCCCCGTGCACCTCTAGGCATTGAATGCCCATGGATACTGCCATCCGGAGACCATGTAAAAGGGCCTCATATTCGGCTGCATTGTTGGAGTCTGTGTACATAATCTGGAGTACGTATTGAACTGTGTCTCCTGTGGGGGGCGTCAAAACGACGCCAGCCCCTAGTCTCGCCAACATCTTGGAGCCGTCGAAATTCATGATCCAATTTGAATATGTGCCGTACTCTTTAGGGAGTTCGGCCTCCGTCCATTCTGCGACGATGTCGGCCAAAACTTGCGACTTGATGGCTCGCCGTGGCTTATAAGTTATGTCGAACGGGAGGAGCTCAATGGCCCATTTTGCAATCCGGCCCGTTGCGTCACGGTTGTTTATAATATCGTTAAGTGGTACTTCCGAGGCTACTGTTATTGAACACTCTTGAAAGTAGTGGCGTAGCTTCCGGGATGCCATGAATACCGCGTACGCAATCTTTTGATAATGCGGGTACCGTGACTTGCACAGAGTGAGGACAGTGGACACATAATAGACTGGCTTTTGAAGGGGGAATTTGTGTCCGTCCGTTTCTCATTCGACGACGAGCACTGTGCTGACAACCTGGTGTGTTGCTGCAATGTACAATAGCATTGGTTCGCCAATGTTTGGCGCGGCCAGGACTGGGTTTGTTGCCAATAGGGCTTTTATTTCGTTGAGTCCGGCCATGGCTGCCTCCGTCCATTCGAAGTGTTTGGTGCGTCGAAGGAGGCAGTAAAGGGGTAGGGCCTTCTCTCCCAAGCGGGAGATAAAGCGGCTTAGAGCCGCCACGCATCCGGTTAACTTTTGTATTTGTTTGAGGTCCTTTGGGATATCCAATTGTGACAGAGCTCGGATCTTGGCTGGATTTGCTTCAATTCCTCTACCGGATACAATGAAGCCCAAGAGCTTTCTGGCTGGAACGCCGAAAACGCATTTTTCCGGGTTGAGCTTGATGCCGTATGTCCGGAGGCTATCAAATGTGAGCCTCAAGTCGTCTACTAGAGATTCGACATGTCTTGTTTTGACGACCACATCATCTACATATGCCTCCACTGCTTTGCCGATCTGGTTTGCTAGACATGTCTGAATCATGTGCTGATATGTTGCACCGGCGTTTTTGAGCCCGAAGGGCATTGTGTTGAAGCCGAATGGGCCGTATGGTGTGATAAATGTCGTTGCGGCTTGGTCTGATTTTGTCATCTTGATTTGATGGTAGCCGGAATATGCGTCGAGGAAACACAACAAATCATGTCCTACGGTAGCGTCGATAATTTGATCGATACGGCGGAGGGGGAAGGGATCCTTTGGGCAAGCCTTGTTAAGGTCTTTAAAATCAATGCACAGACGCCAGGACTTGTCCTTCTTTGGTACCATGACCAGGTTTGCTAGCCAGTCCGGATGTTTTATATCTCTGATGAATCCGGCCTCCAATAGCTTTGCTAGCTCCTCTCCCATGGCCTGTCTCTTAGGTTCGGAAAAACGCCGCAAAGCTTGTTTGACAGGTTTGAATCCTTTTTGGATATTTAAGTTGTGCTCGGTCAGCCTGCGTGGGATTCCTGGCATGTCTGAAGGGTGCCAGGCGAAAATGTCCCAGTTCTCTCGTAGGAACTCTCGCAGTGCGGCGTCTACATCAAGGTTTAACTGTGCCCCGATGGAAGCTGTTTATTGGGGTCCATTGGATGGACCTGGAATTTGACTATTTCGTCCGCCGGTTTAAAGGAGGTGGACTTGGATCTTTTGTCGAGTACCACATCGTCCCTATTCACTATGGAACGTAGCACAGTCAGTTCCTCAGCCGCTAGGGCTTCGGATAGTGCCTCGAGGGCCAGTGCGGCTGTCTTGTTTTCGGTGCGGAGTGCTATGTCCGGATCACTAGCGAGAGTGATGATCCCGTTAGGCCCGGGCATCTTGAGCTTCATGTAACCGTAATGGGGTATTGCTTGGAAGATTGTAAACGCTTCCCGCTTGTTGGGGAACGTAGTAATTTCAAAAAAATTCCTACGCACACGCAAGATCATGGTGATGCACAGCAACGAGAGGAGAGTATGATCTACGTACCCTTGTAGATCGCAATGGAAGCGTTGACACAACGTAGAGGAAGTAGTCGTACGTCTTCTTCCCGATCCGACCGATCCAAGCACCGTTACTCTGGCACCTCCGAGTAATTAGCACACGTACAGCTCGATGATGATCCCTGGGCTCCGATCCAGCAAAGCTTCGGGGAGGAGTTCCATCAGCACGACGGCGTGATGATGATCTTGATGTTCTACCGATGCAGGGCTTCGCCTAAGCACTACAACGATATGATCGAGGTGGAATATGGTGGCAGGGGGCACCGCACACGGCTAAGGAACGATCTCAATGATCAACTTGTGTGTCTAGAGGTGCCCCCTGCCCCCGTATATAAAGGATCCAAGGGGGAGGGGTTCGGCCGGCCCTATGGTGGCGCAGGAGGAGTCCTACTCCTACCGGGAGTAGGACTCCCCCCCCCCTTTTCCTAGTCCAAGTAGGATTAGTGGAGAAGAGAGGGAAAGAGGGGGGCGCCGCCCCTCCCTCCTAGTCCAATTCGGACTAGGGGGAGAGGGGGCGCGCGGCCTGCCCTGGCAGCCCCTCCCACTTCTCCACTTTAGGCCCATAAGGCCCATTAACCCCCCGGGGGGGTTCCGGTAACCCCCCCGGTGCTCCGGTTTTATCCGATACTCTTCCGGAACCCTTCCGGTGTCCGAATATAGTCATCCAATATATCAATCTTTATGTCTCGACCATTTCAAGACTCCTCGTCATGTCCGTGATCACATCCGGGACTCCGAACTAACTTTGGTACATCAAAATGTATAAACTCATAATAACTGTCATCGTAACGTTAAGCGTGCGGACCCTACGGTTCGAGAACAATGTAGACATGACTGAGACACATCTCCGGTCAATAACCAATAGCGGGACCTGGATGCCCATATTGGCTCCTACATATTCTACGAAGATCTTTATTGGTCAGACCGCATAACAACATACGTTGTTCCCTTTGTCATCGGTATGTTACTTGCCCGAGATTCGATCGTCGGTATCCAATACCTAGTTCAATCTCGTTACCGGCAAGTCTCTTTACTCGTTCCGTAATACATCATCTCGCAACTAACTCATTAGTCGCAATGCTTGCAAGGCTTATGTGATGTGCATTACCGAGAGGGCCCAGAGATACCTCTCCGACAATCGGAGTGACAAATCCTAATCTCGAAATACGCCAACCCAACATCTACCTTTGGAGACACCTGTACAGCTCCTTTATAATCACCCAGTTATGTTGTGACGTTTGGTAGCACACAAAGTGTTCCTCCGGTAAACGGGAGTTGCATAATCTCATAGTCATAGGAACATGTATAAGTCATGAAGAAAGCAATAGCAACATACTAAACGATCGGGTGCTAAGCTAATGAAATGGGTCATGTCAATCAGATCATTCAACTAATGATGTGACCTCGTTAATCAAATAACAACACATTGTTCATGGTTAGGAAACATAACCATCTTTGATTAACGAGCTAGTCAAGTAGAGGCATACTAGTGACACTAAGTTTGTCTATGTATTCACACATGTATTATGTTTCCGGTTAATACAATTCTAGCATGAATAATAAACATTTATCATGATATAAGGAAATAAATAATAACTTTATTATTGCCTCTAGGGCATATTTCCTTCAGTCTCCCACTTGCACTAGAGTCAATAATCTAGATTACACAGTAATGATTCTAACACCCATGGAGCCTTGGTGCTGATCATGTTTTGCTTGTGGAAGAGGCTTAGTCAACGGGTCTGCAACATTCAGATCCATATGTATCTTGCAAATCTCTATGTCTCCCACCTGGACTAGATCCCGGATGGAATTGAAGCGTCTCTTGATGTGTTTGGTCCTCTTGTGAAATCTGGATTCCTTTGCCAAGGCAATTGCACCAGTATTGTCACAAAAGATTTTCATTGGACCCGATGCACTAGGTATGACACCTAGATCGGATATTAACTCCTTCATCCAGACTCCTTCGTTCGCTGCTTCCGAAGCAGCTATGTACTCCGCTTCACATGTAGATCCCGCTACGATGCTTTGTTTAGAACTGCACCAACTGACAGCTCCACCGTTTAATGTAAACACGTATCCGGTTTGCGATTTAGAATCGTCCGGATCAGTGTCAAAGCTTGCATCAATGTAACCTTTTACGGTGAGCTCTTTGTCACCTCCATATACGAGAAACATATCCTTAGTCCTTTTCAGGTATTTCAGGATGTTCTTGACCGCTGTCCAGTGATCCACTCCTGGATTACTTTGGTACCTCCCTGCTAAACTTATAGCAAGGCACACATCAGGTCTGGTACACAGCATTGCATACATGATAGAGCCTATGGCTGAAGCATAGGGAACATCTTTCATTTTCTCTCTATCTTCTACAGTGGTCGGGCATTGAGTCTGACTCAATTTCACACCTTGTAACACAGGCAAGAACCCTTTCTTTGCTTGATCCATTTTGAACTTCAAAATCTTGTCAAGGTATGTGCTTTGTGAAAGTCCAATTAAGCATCTTGATCTATCTCTATAGATCTTTATGCCTAATATGTAAGCAGCTTCACCGAGGTCTTTCATTGAAAAACTCTTATTCAAGTATCCCTTTATGCTATCCAGAAATTCTATATCATTTCCAATCAGCAATATGTCATCCTCATATAATATTAGAAATGCTACAGAGCTCCCACTCACTTTCTTGTAAATACAGGCTTCTCCGAAAGTCTGTATAAAACCAAATGCTTTGATCACACAATCAAAGCGATTATTCCAACTCCGAGAGGCTTGCACCAGTCCATAAATGGATCGCTGGAGCTTGCACACTTTGTTAGCTCCCTTTGGATCGACAAAACCTTCCGGCTGCATCATATACAACTCTTCTTCCAGAAATCCATTCAGGAATGCAGTTTTGACATCCATCTGCCAAATTTCATAATCATAAAACGCGGCAATTGCTAAAATGATTCGGACAGACTTAAGCATCGCTACGGGTGAGAAGGTCTCATCGTAGTCAACCCCTTGAACTTGTTGAAAACCTTTTACGACAAGTCGAGCTTTATAGACAGTAACATTACCATCAGCGTCAGTCTTTTTCTTCAAGATCCATTTATTCTCAATTGCTTGCCGATCATCGGGCAAGTCAACCAAAGTCCATACTTTGTTCTCATACATGGATCCCATCTCAGATTTCATGGCTTCAAGCCACTTTGCGGAATCTGGACTCACCATCGCTTCTTCATAGTTCATAGGTTCATCATGATCTAGCAGCATGACTTCCAGAACTGGATTACCGTACCACTCTGGCGCGGATCTTGCTCTGGTTGATCTACGAGGTTCAGTAGTATCTTGTTCTGAAGTTTCATGATCATTATCATTAATTTCCTCACTTGTTGGTGTAGGTGTCGTAGAAACAGTTTTCTGTGATGTACTACTTTCCAATAATGGAGCAGGTACGGTTACCTCCTCAAGTTCTACTTTCCTCCCACTCACTTCTTTCGAGAGAAACTCCTTCTCAAGAAAGTTTCTGAATTTAGCAACAAAAGTCTTGCCTTCGGATCTGTGATAGAAGGTGTATCCAATAGTTTCCTTTGGATATCCTATGAAGACACATTTCTCCGATTTGGGTTCGAGCTTATCAGGTTGAAGCTTTTTCACATAAGCATCGCAGCCCCAAACTTTCAGAAACGACAACTTTGGTTTCTTGCCAAACCATAGTTCATAAGGCGTCGTCTCAATGGATTTTGATGGTGCCCTATTTAACGTGAATGCGGCCGTCTCTAGAGCGTATCCCCAAAACGATAGCGGTAAATCAGTAAGAGACATCATAGATCGCACCATATTTAGTAAAGTACGATTACGACGTTCGGACACACCATTACACTGTGGTGTTCCGGGTGGCGTGAGTTGCGAAACTATTCCACAAATTTTCAAATGTACACCAAACTCGTAACTCAAATATTCTCCTCCACGATCAGATCGTAGAAACTTAATTTTCTTGTTACGATGATTTTCCACTTCACTCTGAAATTCTTTGAACTTTTCAAATGTTTCAGACTTATGTTTCATTAAGTAGATATACCCATATCTGCTTAAATCATCTGTGAAGGTGAGAAAATAACGATATCCGCCACGAGCCTCAATATTCATCGGACCGCATACATCTGTATGTATGATTTCCAACAAATCTGTTGCTCTCTCCATAGTACCGGAGAACGGTGTTTTAGTCATCTTGCCCATGAGGCACGGTTCGCAAGTACCAAGTGATTCATAATCAAGTGGTTCCAAATGTCCATCAGTATGGAGTTTCTTCATGCGCTTTACACGGATATGACCTAAACGGCAGTGCCACAAATAAGTTGCACTATCATTATCAACTCTGCATCTTTTGGCTTCTACATTATGAATATGTGTATCACTACTATCGAGATTCAACAAGAATAGACCACTCTTCAAGGGTGCATGACCATAAAAGATATTACTCATATAAATAGAACAACCATTATTCTCTGATTTAAATGAATAACCGTCTCGCATTAAACAAGATCCAGATATAATGTTCATGCTTAACGCTGGCACCAAATAACAATTATTTAGGTCTAATACTAATCCCGAAGGTAGATGTAGAGGTAGCGTGCCGACTGCGATCACATCGACTTTGGAACTGTTTCCCACGCGCATCGTCGCCTCGTCCTTAGCCAATCTTCGCTTAATCCGTAGTCCCTGTTTTGAGTTGCAAATATTAGCAACAGAACCAGTATTAAATACCCAGGTGCTACTGCGAGCATTAGTAAGGTACACATCAATAACATGTATATCACATATACCTTTGTTCACCTTGCCATTCTTCTTATCCGCCAAATACTTGGGGCAGTTCCGCTTCCAGTGACCAGTCTGCTTGCAGTAGAAGCACTCAGTTTCAGGCTTATGTCCAGACTTGGGTTTCTTCTCCTGAGCAGCAACTTGCTTGCCGTTCTTCTTGAAGTTCCCCTTCTTCTTCCCTTTGCCCTTTTTCTTGAAACTAGTGGTTTTGTTAACCATCAACACTTGATGCTCCTTCTTGATTTCTACCTCCGCAGCTTTCAGCATTGCGAAGAGCTCGGGAATAGAATTGTTCATCCCTTGCATATTATAGTTCATCACGAAGCTCTTGTAGCTTGGTGGCAGTGATTGGAGAATTCTGTCAATGACGCAATCATCTGGAAGATTAACTCCCAATTGAATCAAGTGATTATTATACCCAGACATTTTGAGTATATGCTCACTGACAGAACTGTTCTCCTCCATCTTGCAGCTATAGAACTTATTGGAGACTTCATATCTCTCAATCCGGGCATTTTCTTGAAATATTAACTTCAACTCTTGAAACATATCATATGCTCCATGACGTTCAAAACGTCGTTGAAGTCCCGATTCTAAGCCGTAAAGCATGGCACACTGAACTATCGAGTAGTCATCAGCTTTGCTCTGCCAGACGTTCATAACATCTGGTGTTGCTCCAGCAGCAGGCCTGGCACCCAGCGGTGCTTCCAGGACGTAATTCTTCTGTGCAGCAATGAGGATAATCCTCAAGTTACGGACCCAGTCCGTGTAATTGCTACCATCATCTTTCAACTTTGCTTTCTCAAGGAACGCATTAAAATTCAACGGAACAACAGCACGAGCCATCTATCTACAATCAACATAAACAAGCAAGATACTATCAGGTACTAAGTTCATGATAAATTTAAGTTCAATTAATCATATTACTTAAGAACTCCAACTTAGATAGACATCCCTCTAATCCTCTAAGTGATTACCTGATCCAAATCAACTAAACCATGTCCGATCATCACGTGAGATGGAGTAGTTTCATCGGTGAACATCATTATGTTGATCATATCTACTATATGATTCACGCTTGACCTTTCGGTCTCCGTGTTCTGAGGCCATATCTGTATATGCTTGGCTCGTCAAGTATAACCTGAGTATTCCGCGTGTGCAACTGTTTTGCACCCGTTGTATTTGAACGTAGAGCCTATCACCCCCGATCATCACATGGTGTCTCAGCACGAAGAACTTTCGCAACGGTGCATACTCAGGGAGAACACTTCTTGATAATTTAGTGAGAGATCATCTTATAATGCTACCATCAATCAAAGCAAGATAAGATGCATAAAAGATAAACATCACATGCAATCAATATAAGTGATATGATATGGCCATCATCATCTTGTGCTTGTGATCTCCATCTCCGAAGCACCGTCATGATCACCATCGTCACCGGCGCGACACCTTGATCTCCATCGTAGCATCATTGTCGTCTCGCCAATCTTATGCTTCCACGACTATCGCTACCGCTTAGTGATAAAGTAAAGCATTACATCGCGATTGCATTGCATACAATAAAGCGACAACCATATGGCTCCTGCCAGTTGCCGATAACTCGGTTACAAAACATGATCATCTCATACAATAAAATTTAGCATCATGTCTTGACCATATCACATCACAACATGCCCTGCAAAAACAAGTTAGACGTCCTCTACTTTGTTGTTGCAAGTTTTACGTGGCTGCTACGGGCTTAAGCAAGAACCAATCTCACCTACGCATCAAAACCACAACGATAGTTTGTCAAATAGACTCTGTTTTAACCTTCGCAAGGACCGGGCGTAGCCACACTCGGTTCAACTAAAGTTGGAGAGACAGTCGCCCGCAAGCCACCTGTGTGCAAAGCACGTCGGGGGAACCGGTCTCGCGTAAGCGTACGCATAATGTTGGTCCGGGTCGTCTCGTCCAACAATACCGCTGAACCAAAGTATGACATGCTGGTAGGCAGTATGACTTATATCGCCCACAACTCACTTGTGTTCTACTCATGCAAATAACATCAAACCATAAAACCTAGGCTCTGATACCACTGTTGGGGAACGTAGTAATTTCAAAAAAAATCCTACGCACACGCAAGATCATGGTGATGCACAGCAACGAGAGGAGAGTATGATCTATGTACCCTTGTAGATTGCAACGGAAGCGTTGACACAACGTAGAGGAAGTAGTCATACGTCTTCTTCTCGATCCGACCGATCCAAGCACCGTTACTCCGACACCTCCGAGTTCTTAGCACACGTACAGCTCGATGACGATCCCCGGGCTCCAATCCAGCAAAGCTTCGGGGAGGAGTTCCGTCAGCACGACGGCGTGATGACGATCTTGATGTTCTACCGACGCAGGGCTTCGCCTAAGCACTACAACGATATGATCAAGGTGGAATATGGTGGCAGGGGGCACCGCACACGGCTAAGGAACGATCTCAATGATCAACTTGTGTGTCTAGAGGTGCCCCCTGCCCCCGTATATAAAGGATCCAAGGGGGAGGGGTTCGGCCGGCCCTATGGTGGCGCAGGAGGAGTCCTACTCCTACCGGGAGTAGGACTCCCCCCCCCCTTTTCCTAGTCCAAGTAGGATTGGTGGAGAAGAGAGGGAAAGAGGGGGGCGTCGCCCCTCCCTCCTAGTCCAATTCGGACTAGGGGGAGAGGGGGCGTGCGGCCTGCCCTGGCAGCCCCTCCCACTTCTCCACTTTAGGCCCATAAGGCCCATTAACCCCCCGGGGGGTTCCGGTAACCCCCCGGTGCTCCGGTTTTATCCGATACTCTTCCGGAACCCTTCCGGTGTCCGAATATAGTCATCCAATATATCAATCTTTATGTCTCGACCATTTCGAGACTCCTCGTCATGTCCGTGATCACATCCCGGACTCCGAACTAACTTCGATACATCAAAATGTATAAACTCATAATAACTGTCATCGTAATGTTAAGCGTGCGGACCCTACGGTTCGAGAACAATGTAGACATGACTGAGACACATCTCCGGTCAATAACCAATAGCGGGACCTGGATGCCCATATTGGCTCCTACATATTCTACGAAGATCTTTATTGGTCAGGCCGCATAACAACATACGTTGTTCCCTTTGTCATCGGTATGTTACTTGCCCGAGATTCGATCGTCGGTATCCAATACCTAGTTCAATCTCGTTACCGGCAAGTCTCTTTACTCGTTCCGTAATACATCATCTCGCAACTAACTCATTAGTCGCAATGCTTGCAAGGCTTATGTGATGTGCATTACCGAGAGGGCCCAGAGATACCTCTCCGGCAATCGGAGTGACAAATCCTAATCTCGAAATACGCCAACCCAACATCTACCTTTGGAGACACCTGTACAGCTCCTTTCTAATCACCCAGTTACGTTGTGACGTTTGGTAGCACACAAAGTGTTCCTCCGGTAAACGGGAGTTGCATAATCTCATAGTCATAGGAACATGTATAAGTCATGAAGAAAGCAATAGCAACATACTAAACGATCGGGTGCTAAGCTAATGAAATGGGTCATGTCAATCAGATCATTCAACTAATGATGTGACCTCGTTAATCAAATAACAACACATTGTTCATGGTTAGGAAACATAACCATCTTTGATTAACGAGCTAGTCAAGTAGAGGCATACTAGTGACACTAAGTTTGTCTATGTATTCACACATGTATTATGTTTCCGGTTAATACAATTCTAGCATGAATAATAAACATTTATCATGATATAAGGAAATAAATAATAACTTTATTATTGCCTCTAGGGCATATTTCCTTCACCGCCCTAGCAGAGCGTGATAACTGCTGCTGAACGGAGCCACATGGAATGTGACCTCGTCGGACCTGTAATTATCCAGCGTGTCGAACACCACATCTAGTGTGATTTTTCCTGTACAGTGCGCTTCCCGGCTGGGGATTATTCCTCTAAAGGTTGTGCTGCTTTGCTCAATGCGGTTCCAGTCTATTTCCATTTTTTGAAGGTTTTCCTCATAAATGAGGTTCAATCCGCTGCCGCCATCCATGAGTACCTTGGTAAGACGAAAGTCGTCCACTATTGGACTGAGGACCAATGCGGCTGGTGCTCGGGCGTTTCGGAATTTTGGTTCATCACTGGCGTTAAAGGTAATAGCCGTGTCACTCCATGGGTTTATTGTTGCTACTTGGTAGACTTCGGCAAGGCTGCGGAGTGTCCTTTTTCGCATGTTATTTGATGCGGAAGTCTCGAAGACTGTTAATACCGTATTGGTGTCTCTGGGGTGGCTTTCCGTGGCCTCCGGAATTAGGAGATCTTCGCCAATTTTGGCCACGTGTCGGAGTATCCAACATGCTCTAAGGCTGTGAGTTGGTGTGGCGTCCTCTGTACTGTGAATTTTACAGGGTCCATTAAGCCATCCTTCCAGTACGGTTCCATGCCCTATAGAGGGTTTTTGGTTTTTGGTGCTTGACCCGGGTGTCTGGCGATGATGCACCCTTTTATTTCAGACTGGGTTTGTATTCAGGGCCGGATCGTCCCAAAATTTTATTTTGGTTTTCCAGGCGCTCTCCATCGCATAGTACTTTCGTACAATGGACGCCAAGTCAGTGAAGCGTGTAATATCACGGCAACTTATGGCGTTGAGGATTCCCTTGTCCGTGCAATTATTGCAGAAGATTGAGATTGAGTCTTCCTCGCGGTAGTCCCTTATCATGTTCCTAACCAGGAGGAATCTAGCCCAGTAATGATGTATTGTTTCTTCGGGCTCTTGCCTGATTTGGGATAGATCGCTTATGTTCGGGTGGGTGGGTGGAATTAAATCCGAAGCCTCACCCCATCTGAGGCTCAAAGGCCGAGGAATTTCCCAACTCGAAAATTTGGATTCTTGGATGTTGTCCAATGAATCCAGCCCGTCGCCTGACTCTAAGTTCAGGTCTTGAGTGATATCCTCCCCTCCGTGGGTATCCGGCTTGGAGGGATCGGGAATCCGGACGTATCTAGTCCTTAAGATAGATGAGGGGTCGCCGCACTGTACCTCTACCATGGCAACATGACGGGTGACTTGGGGAGAGTTAATCTCTCTCGGATCGGGCTTAAGCCCAATCTGGTTGCAATCCGTAGCGACTCCTAGGGCGGCGATGCGATCCAGGAGCTCGTTTATGGAGGAGAGCTCCATTGGATCTAGCTGCTCGGCGAGTTCCGAGCTGACATGAAGATTGTTTTCGATGGCTCGAGAGGTCATCGTCGGCGCAGAAGCCGAACATGCGGTCATAAGAAAACCACCTAGCCGGAGGGTTTGGCTGACAGCCAAAGCTCCCTTAGCAACGGTGCCGTCTTTAAAGACGAGGCGAGGCATCCTTCCTGATGGCGACGACACAGAGGAACTCTCAATGAAAGCACCAATGTCGGTGTCAAAACCGGCGGACCTCGGGTAGGGGGTCCCGAACTGTGCGTCTAGGCCGGATGGTAATAGGAGGCAAGGGACACGAAGTTTTACCCAGGTTCGGGCCCTCTCGATAGAGGTAAAACCCTACGTCCTGCTTGATTAATATTGATGATATGGGTAGTACAAGAGTAGATCTACCACGAGATCGGAGAGGCTAAACCCTAAAAGCTAGCCTATGGTATGATTGTTGTTCTGTATGTTGTCCTACGGACTAAAACCCTCCGGTTTATATAGACACCGGAAAGGGTTAGGGTTACACAAAGTCGGTTACAATGGTAGGAGATCTACATATCCGTATCGCCAAGCTTGCCTTCCACGCCAAGGAAAGTCCCTCCCAGACACGGGACGAAGTCTTCAATCTTGTATCTTCATAGTCCGGCTGAAGGTATAGTCTGGCCATCCAGACACCCCCTAATCCAGGACTCCCTCAGCGCTCATCAGTCATCTTGTAGTCACAGAATTGCTCCATGACGTACAACTCGTTGCCAGCGCCCGAGGCCCCAAACGTGACCTCGAGCGCAACCCACATGGCTTTGCCACTGTCAAACGACATATATGAATCCACAATGGAATCATCAAGAACACTCAGCAAGGCGGCTTTGAAGAGGGTATCCATGTTCTCAAAAGCTTCGTGTTGTGTAGGATTAAGATCTCCCTCAGGCTTACCCTTAGTGGCGTCATAGCAATACATGATCTAAAACCAATATACTGCTCTTGTGTGCCACCTTTTATATCGCACCCCCTTAAAAGTAGGCGGCTTCAAAAGCGCAGCAAAACCACTCAGAGTAAATTGCCTATAATCAGGTTTTTGGATTGGATTGTTGAATATATGAGTAGTTTACTATGAGATTTAATCTGAATCAACAGTAAATAGATCATGACGACAATTGCAAAGATCAAAGTAATGATGCAGACTAAACCAGGCGGACAGAATCACATATTGTACAGCGGGAGTAGAACCGCTGTGGTTGATGTTGTCACTCATGTCGTTGATGAAGAGGTTACCAAGGTCGGGGAAGAAGGTTGTCATTGAGGAAGTTGTCGCTAGCAGCAGTCACATGAGTGTGCTCCCCAAAAACCTGATCGCCCCTCTCCCGTACAGAATCACGAAAGGTGGGGTTCAGAGGACTGTTGTCCCTTCTTGCGATGCACGCCAGAAGGAGGGCTGGAGAAGAATTGCGTGGCACCACTAAGATCTGCAACAGTGTGAAACCATATGATACAGCGGCGGCTAGGGTAGAGCCTGTCAGGTCGGTCGTGCGAGTAAGACCAAGTATAATAGTAGGCCTTTGGCCCAAACCCCACGTCCAAGTCAATAGTAGCCCCACTATCCAAAAGAATCAGAAACGGCTAAGTAATTAAGGCGTCCATTGATTATTAATTAATGACTTAATAAATTTTCCGACCAACAAAAATATAGACCATGTGGATAGCTTTTGTCCTTGGATAGGCTCATTTCCGAAGAGCGCGCGTGTAGATTTCCTATTATCATGCTCATGCAAATGCTAGAATAGATCACATTATAAAGTGGTGCAACTCACACTCACCTAGCAGTATGGGACTAAACTTTAGTCACACTCACACCACACTTTGAGCATGGTTGATAGTATAGCCAACATCCGGCTATATGAAGTTGACACATCATCTAGAACCAACCTAATAGCCTGCTAGTACAATAGTTAGTCCCTTTAGTATAATACTATATCATTAATAATGGCCCCACCTTTTGTCTCACAAATTATGTTGGAGCTCCTGCTACAACCGGCTACGAGTTTACAACACCCTTCTCTTCTCTCTCCTCTTCTCTCTCCTTCAACTAAGCACAGATACTATATTTAAATCCTTATAGCCTGCTTATGTCATCTAATTGTAGTACTTGCTCTAAAGTTACTCTCCACTATGTAGTCTAAAATGCTGGGCGTGCAGCGGGCGGTGCCCTCGGTCGGCGCGCCTCTTCAATGGTAGAAGCAGTGAGAGGTTGCGTCGCCCTGACTTGCCATCAATGTGGAGCGGCGGGCTCAGCTCGCGCCGGCGGGAGGAGGGAGGGGTTTTTGTTGGGCCAAGAAGGTGAGAAGCCAACTTGGGATCGGTTTGGACGGGGAAATATCATGTGCTCCCATACTCACTAGTAGTTTCATGCATATGACACTAGTCTATGTTACTGCTCCCTCCTTTCCGGTTTATAGGGCTTATCTGAAAATCTTAGTTTTTCCATTTTATAAGGATTAATTTGCTTGTTCCCCATCACAAGTTTAGATTTCAAGGTGCATTAAATAATTGCATGCAAGTATTAAGAGAAAATTGACCAATGCATGTACTTTATGCATGCATGCATTGCAATTAATACAATGGTAAACATAAATTTTTGAGGAAAACAAGAGCATTAATTGGGTGCTTTTGCAAATTACAAAAAGTATTCCACCACTCATCATCTACCTTGGTTGGTGAGATTCTCGAATTGAACCCTATAAACCGGAAAGGAGGGAGCCCTATAAACCGGAAAGGAAGGAGTAGTACAGTAATGTTATGATGGCTTCATTTATTAGCTTGTAGACTCATCTTGTCTTGGGAAACGCTATGTTACAGTAACATATTATGTTACCACTTCTCATTAACTACTTGCCACATAAGCAAAATTTTCTTGGAGTGCGCTAATTGACTCCCAATATAACTAGCCGTACAAAGTGTGGGCTATGTAGAGGGCGTAGTAAGAAAGCTTCTCATCGTTCTGCGAGTTGACATGACACATCAAAGTAGTAGTTTTTTTCAAAATTTACATCAAAGTACCAGTGTAGTAGTCTCCAAAAAGGGCCGACCATGTCCATGGCTACCATCCCATCCCATGCTCCGTTATTGAGTATGTCCACGATTCACGTGCCATTCAAGAAAAAAACTGCGTACCTTCCATTGAAGAAACAAATTAAAAACAAACACGCCACCGCGTCATGGTCGAACTTTGATTAGTCCACGCGTGGTTCCCGACCCTCCACTAAGTGAACAACTACCAAACGCGTCAAATTATCACGTGAGCTGCCTCTTCATCAAGAAATGAGCTCCACCGTGTACCCGCGCGCGTGTGTTAGTGAATGTGGCACAATGTACGTGCGTCAGTGCATGCAATTTTTCTCATCGTGCACGTACTCCTTTTTTGTGGGTGATACGTGAACGTACTCGGCCTACGTTGGTGACCGTTGGTGAGTCTCACTCATCTCTACATCTCAACATGTACATCTACATCTGCAACTACGTCTACACTACATCTACATCTACATATACCTCTACTATAGTGCAACAAGTTTTAAACATGAGACCAGCCATTTTCTCGCATGACACGACTAGCCCGTATCACTTCTTGCTCCTCATCTCTCTCAAAGTGCGTCCGACAGGCGATTTTGCCGTCGATTGAGGTCGGTTCGCTCACACTCGGTCCCACATGTTATTAATATAAAAAGAATACTCTGACCAGCGGACCATTGAAAGAAATATATTTTTCACCCTCAAATGTAAGTTGATGGACAAATAAGCCCTCAAAGTCAATTTTGGTACGATTTTTACCCTCAAATATCTAAAACCAGGTAAATCACCCCCTTGAGCTGTTTTAGTGTTCACATGTTAGAGTTTAGGTGGTTTTGATTGTTGACTAGGAATTGACTAATTATTTACACTAATGATATGGCAACGACGCCGTCGAAAGCCGCGGATGTCGACGGAGATGTACCCAATGGACCCCGATCTTCCCTATGAGGAGAGGAGATCATGCGGGTGCCTTTGAAGCTCAAGGGGTCGTCGGGCTACCTCGTCGGCTCTTCGGCCGCCTCATAGTGGGAGTAACTTAGGTAGTCACATAGCGCACTCCAAGAAAATTTTGCTTATGTGGCATGTAGTTAATGAGGAGAGAGATGTTTAGAGTAACATAGTAATATGTTACAGTATAAGTTACTCCCCACTATGACCAGCCTTGGCCTCTCCAAGTGCCCACCATGTATAGCTGCTAAGCCTGCCACGTAGGCATAAAATATGATGTGGCAAGTTAATTAAGAAGAGAGAGACTAGTTTGGTGACCCCGGGAAGAAACGGTGGAAAGACAGTTTTGAGTCTATAGCTAATTAAATGAAGCAAGCTTAGCAACAACAAACTAAGCACCTATGCATTGGAGACTTGAGTTTCTAAGCCATTTAATGCACTTAGCACCTCATCTAAGCACATTTGCATTGGAAGAGGTCTTAATTCCATACGGTGTCATAATATGAAACTCAACTCTCTCTTTCTTCATTTAATTCTACGCCACCTCATCAAATTTGCCTACTACTAGTTGGCATGCATGATACTACTTATAATACTCCCATTACAACCAACCTGGTAGAATTAAAATACCTAATCTAAATGGTCACCACCCAATCTCTTTGTCCTCCTCCAGCATCCGGCAGAAGAAGAATCGTGCAAGACAATGGTTGTATTCGCCGGCGTCGCCTCAGCGGCGGCCTTCATGGGATACAATCAGCGGCAGCCTCCCGTGTTCTACTTCTCCTTGATGATGGCGGCAGGTGGGGACGTGATGCTCGTCACCTCGTCGACATCCGCATAGTCGCATCACCTCATCAACATCCGCGGCGGCTTCTTTCTCTGCCTACATGTCGCGGCTACGAGCGCATCGACGGCGGATGGCACAGTCGCAGATACTGGAGGCGATGTACGACGTGGTTGCATTGAGGGCATTGACGATGCCCGTGCCGCCGTACTCCCCGACAAGCCGGCGTCGAGCAAGTCGGCACTCTTCCTCGAGCTATATTGGAGAGGCCAGCTGCAGAACCACGCGCTGGCTTAGTGCGGCAACTGCCTCCGATGGGCTAGGTGAGGTAGGTGGAGAAGCGAGTTGCCTCGCTCGTAACTGCCAGGCTCGGCGGGCCACACAGACGGCTTTTATGCCGGAGAACTGCTCTTCCTACTCGTCGGATGTCGCTGAAAGAGTGGACAAAATGGTGGAAGGAGGAGCTTGGCCGGCGTCTTGCTCCTGCATGGATGTGTGTGGCCGGAGTTAGTTTCTTGCATTCCACGTGGTTTTAAATGTAGGTTTTTGGATGCGGCGAAGAGGCGGGTACAGGTGGGAGTGCAGCGGGCGGCGCCCTGGGTAGGCGCACCGCTTCAAATGGGAGACGCAGTAAGAGGTCGCGCCCGCCTTGACCCCCTTGACCGTGGACCTTGACGGTGTACGTCACCTTGTGTCCAGATCTGAGATGCCACGTGTACCAGATGAATGACTCCAAGCTCGACCACCGTGATGCAAGAGGTGCGAGCCGAGGAATACTGTTGGAGACACCCCCCTCAGACTAGCCACAATGGGTAGTAACATAGACTACTAACATGCTCATGTTACTAGTCTATTTTACTACCTCTATAGTAACATATCACTACAGCAGGATGCTGCTAACGCGACACTACGATCAGAGACCCTTCAACGAAACTGTGTGCGATGCAATAATCGCAAACGGTGGTGTAAAAGAACCGTCAAAAAAGGTGCAAAACGTTTGCAATGGCAGAGCCATCAAACACGGTTCAGATTTTAGTTGCGTGTGCAATGCAGGGCATACAGTTCAGTCCAATGAAATATTTGCGATGAGGCGGAATAAAAGAAACGGGCAGCCTGATGAAGGCGTGTGCGATATACAACATATGGTTCACTCGGATGAGCTTTTTGTGATTAGGCAACACAAAAGAAATGGTCAGTCGGATCAAGGTGTGTGTGATTCAGGGCATACGCTTCAGAAGGATTAACTGTTTCAGATTAGGCAATAGAACAGAAACGGGTTAGCCAGATCAAAGTGTCTGTGATTGATGGCATACACTTCACATGGATGAACTTTTTGCGATTAGCCACAACAAACTGAAAAGGTTAGATAGATCAACATGTGTGCGCTATATGGGCACACACATTCTAATTAAAAGAATCACGCGTGATGGTAATAACGAGCGCGCACGATTGTTGGAACAAGATGTGTGCTGACATTGCCTATTGCGGTGCACCCTATGGTGCAAACGCCACGTACGCGGCCGAGAAGGCGTACGTGCCCACGTTACGCCTTCTGGGAATATTGTCGCACTTATAACCGTCAGTAAATTTTGAGCATGCGTCCCGTCACATTCCCAATTGCAAACCTGTTCACACCGATCAAAACCTAAACGGTTTCCCACTTAGGAGCGTATTACTACTCGGTTATAAATACTACTACTCCAAGATGACTGGACATTCCTCCTCAACTCCTCATCCACAAAAAAAGTCATTCATCATCGTTCCCTTTGCATCTGCCATTGCCAGCGTGAGTTCTAGGTCGAGAGATTGCCACCAGGGAGATGCGAGCATGGAAGCGAAAGCACGAGAGATGTCCCGCCTCGCCGCGAACGCAGCCGGCATGTCCGGCCGCGCGACCGTAGCAGCACCGAGGTCCCGCCGTGCCACCGAAGTAGCACGCAGGTCCCGTCGCACCGTCGATGCGGCAGACTGGTCCGGCCGCTCCGCGGAAGGAGAAGAGATGTCCCGCCGTGCCGCAATGCAACAGAGATGTCCTCACGCACTGCGACAGCCTAGAAAAATGTCTCGTGGGCAGGCGAGGACTCTTACAGGTGCATGCAACCGATCGTACATAGCCAGATGGATCAGATCTCCGGCTGGGCAAGGTTGCAGGACGACATGAAAGCCTCTTTTGCTGGCGTCATCCGGCAACTAAATGAGAGCAATGCAAAGCTCCGGGCCGAGCTTGACCTGCTGAGGGCGAAGATCATTGAAAGCGCGGAGCAGCAGGAGGAGACCGCTGCCTTGTTGAAGAGGACTGGCGTCATCGTCGAGAAACTTATGGACTGATACGTCTCCAATGTATCTATAATTTTTGATTATTCCATGCTATTATATTATCAACCTTGGATGTTTTATATGCATTTCTATGCTATTTTATATGATTTTTGGGACTAACCTATTAACCAAGAGCCTATTGCCAGTTTCTGTTTTTTCCTTGTTTTAGAATATCACAGAAAAGGAAAATCAAGCGGAGTCCAATTGACCTGAAACTTCACGGAACTTATTTTTGGATCAGAAGAAGCCAAGAAGACTTGGAGTGCACGTCAGGGGATCAACGAGGAAGCCATGAGGCAGGGGGCGCACCCACCCCCCAGGGCGCGCCCTCCACCCTCGTGTGCCCCTCGTGCCCCCCCTGGCGCACTTCTTCCTCCTATATATCTCCATATACCCTAAAATGATCGGAGAGCACAATAGATCGGGAGTTCCGCCGCCAGAAGCCTCCGTAGCCACCGAAAGCAAATCTAGACCCGTTCCGGCACCCTGCCAGAGGGGGAATCCCTCTCCGGTGACCATCTTCATCATCCCGGTGCTCTCCATGACGAGGAGGGAGTAGTTCTCCCTCGGGGCTGAGGGTATGTACCAGTAGCTATGTGTTTGATCTCTCTCTCTCTCTCGTGTTCTTGAGGTGATACGATCTTGATCTATCGCGAGCTTTGCTATTATAGTTGGATCCTATGATGTTTTCTCCCCCCTCTACTCTCTTGTAATGAATTGAGTTTCCCCTTTGAAGTTATCTTATCGGATTGAGTCTTTAAAGATTTGAGAACACTTGATGTATGTCTTGCCGTGCATATCTGTGGTGACAATGGGATATCACGTGATTCACTTGATGTATGTTTTGGTGATCAACTTGCGGGTTCCGCCCATGAACCTATGCATAGGGGTTGGCACACGTTTTCGTCGTGATTCTCCGATAGAAACTTTGGGGCACTCTTTGAGGTTCTATGTGTTGGTTGAATAGATGAATCTGAGATTGTGTGATGCATATCGTATAATCATACCCATGGATACTTGAGGTGACATTGGAGTATCTAGGTGACATTAGGGTTTTGGTTGATTTGTGTCTTAAGGTGTTATTATAGTACGAACTCTAGGGCTGTTTGTGACACCTATAGGAATAGCCCAACAGATTGATTGGAAAGAATAACTTTGAGGTGGTTTCATACCCTACCATAATCTCTTCGTTTGTTCTCCGATATTAGTGACTTTGGAGTGAATCTTTGTTGCATGTTGAGGGATAGTTATGTGATCCAATTATGCTATTATTGTTGGGGACCTTGCACTAGCGAAAGTATGAACCCTAGGCCTTGTTTCAACGCATTGCAATACCGTTTACGCTCACTTTTATCATTAGTTTCCTTGCTGTTTTTATATTTTCAGATTACAAAAACTATTATCTACTATCCATATACCACTTGTATCACCATCTCTTCGCCGAACTAGTGCACCTATACAATTTACCATTGTATTGGGTGTGTTGGGGACACAAGAGACTCTTTGTTATTTGATTGCAGGGTTGCTTGAGAGAGACCATCTTCATCCTACGCCTCCTATGGATTAATAAACCTTAGGTCATCCACTTGAGGGAAATTTGCTACTGTCCTACAAACCTCTGCACTTGGAGGCCCAACAACGTCTACAAGAAGAAGGTTGTGTAGTAGACATCAAGCTCTTTTCTAGCGCCGTTGCCGGGGAGGTGAGTGCTTGAAGGTATATATTTAGATCTTGCAATCGAGTCTTTTAGTTTCTTGTTTTATCACTAGTTTAGTTTATAAAAGAAAATTAAAAAATGGAATTAAGTTTGCCTCATACGCTTCATCTTTTTAATATCTTTCGTGAGTATGATGGAAAGGAAAATTGTGCCAAAGTGTTAGAAGAAGAATGCATTAAAATGTTTGGCACTAAATCTTTGAATGATGAGCATGATTGCAATGTTGTTAGTATGAACTCCTTGAATGTCCATGGTACTAATGATGATTGCACTAGTTATGATGAAAATGTCTCCTATAAACATGTCAACTTTTGTGTAGTGCATTGGGTTTGTAAGTACACACCAAATAGGGAAGATAGATATTGCAAGACGCATAAGTACTTAGAAACTAAATTGTTGCAAGAAAGGCTAGATGATTGTGCTGAAGATTTAAATTTTCTTGGCCGTACTTGTATGCTTTGCAATGAATAGGGTCATTTAGCTATCCGATGCCAATTGTTTCATGATCTAATCGTGTCCAAAAATTCTGATGACTTGATTTCCCTTGCACATTATAATGAACTTAGTTTGCTTATGGGCTACGAATAAATGAAACGTATAACTACACGTCTTCCAGAATTTTCCCGTTATAAACTTCTTGGTTTTGATCTAGAGGAAATTTATATGTATTGTGCGGTGAATTGTATTGAAAATCCTTATATTGCCAATTACATAAAGAAAAGAAAAGAAATATAAGATGAAGAGAATACTAATGAAAGGGAAGAGACTTCCCAATACCCTCCTATTATTTCTTATGATGAATCAGGTAACGAGGAGGAGCCTCCTATTCAACCAATCTCATTAATAAGGAGCTCCAAAAAGAGGATTGAACCCACACATGATGTGGTGAAGAAGAAGAAAAGAAAAAGGAAGAGAGGTAAAAAGATATCTCTCCAAAACAATGCAGCTCCTATTACTATTGTGCCTCATGAAAATATAATTGTGAAATATAATGATACTTCTTATGATCTTGAAAATATTTTTGGCACTTGCTTGGAAGAATATGATAATTGCTATACTATTGGTGCTATCTATACTGTTAATGATGAGAGTGATTATGCTTATGATATGAAAAGGCCCAAGCTTGGGGATGCTATGTTTGATGAAGATGATGTTTTTGAGAATATATTTGCTGCAATTAATGTTTGTCCCAAGCTTGGGGATGCTACGCTTAATGAAGATGATATTTTTATTCTCCCAAGTTTTGATATGCAAATTTATAATGATGATAGCATGCCTCCTACTTATGATAATTATTGTGATGATACATATGCTATAAAAGTAGTGATGATTATATTTATAAAACTTGTCATGATTATGATTACCCTTTTTCTGAACATTACTCTTTTAATGTAGAAACAATTTATAGTATTCAAGTCTCTTATGATACTCCCACTACTCCGAATGAGAAGAATTTTGCTTATGTGGAGAGTAATAAAAATTCTATGCTTGTAGATCATGAAAAGAATGCTTTAGGTGCTGGTTATATTGTTGAATTCATTCATGATGCTACTGAAAAATTATTATGAGGGAGGATTATATGCTTGTAGGAATTGCAATAATATCAAGTTTCCTCTCTATGTGCTTAATGTTTTGAAGTTATGCTTGTTTTACCTTCCTATGCAAGTTGATTCTTGTTCCCACAATTTGTTTGCTCACAAAATCACAATGCATAGGAAGTGGGTTAGACTTAAATGTTCTATTCATATTCTTCATGATGCTCTCTTTATGTTTCAATTCTTATCCTTTATGTGAGCATCATTGAAATCATCATGCCTAGCTAGGGGCGTTAAACGATAGCGCTTGTTGGGAGGCAACCCAGTTTTATTTTTGTTCCTTGCTTTTCGTTCCTGTTTAGTAATAAATAATTCATCTATCCTCTGTTATGATTGAGTTTTTATGTTTCAATTAGTGTTTGTTCCAAGTAGAACCGTTGGGAAGACTTGGGGAAAGTCTTGTTGATCTTGCTGTAAAAAACAGAAACTTTAGCGCTCACGAGAATTTCTGCCAGTATTTATTGGAGAGTGATATTGAGTTGATTCTTTTTGCAGATGATTAATAGGAAAATTACTCACGTCCAGCAATTTATTTTATAATTTTATGAGTTCATAATTATACGTTTGATCCAGATTACTATAGACTGTTTTGTTTTTGAAAGATTCTGTTTTTCGTGTGTAGTTTGCTTATTTTGATGAATCTATGGATAGTAAAAGAGTTTATAAACCATAGATAAGTTGGAATACAGTAGATATTACACCAATATGAATTTAGAATGAGTTCACAACAGTACCTAAGTGGTGATTTATTTTCTTATACTAACGGAGCTTACGCGTTTTCTGTTAAGTTTTGTGTTGTGAAGTTTTCAAGTTTTGGGTAAAGATTCGGTGGACTATGGAATAAGGAGTGGCAAGAGCCTAATATTGGGGATGCCCAAGGAACCCCAAGGTAATATTCAAGGACAACCAAAATCCTAAGCTTGGGGATGCCCCGGAAGGCATCCCCTCTTTCGTCTACTTCCATCGGTAACTTTACTTGAAGCTATATTTTTATTTACCACATGATATATGTTTTACTTGGAGCATCAATTTCTTTAGTTAGTATTGGCTTTATATTATTTAGAACAATGTTTTGCATCTTTTATTTCAATAAAAGTGGCATTGATAGCCTTTACAATGCCTATTTTACAAGTCTTCATGTTGCTGTTTGAAAACAGAAAGTTTACCGCTGTTGCAATAATTCCCTAGAAAATTCAGAATGTGATAAAATATTGAAACCTTTTGAATATTAATCTATGATAAATTTACTACAGTGGGAATTTTATTTCATAATTTTTGGAGCTAGGGAAGTATGGATGTTGCTGCATTCTTTATAGACTGTCCTGTTTAGGCAGATTGCTGTTATGTTTGCATTGTTTGCATATGTTTGCTTCTTTAATGATTCTATTTGAGGATAGGACTATTAAATATGCAGAGGAATTTAGTATGCAATGTTGAATCATAATTTTAGTTATTTGCTACAGTGGAGTATGATAAGGTTTTGCAATGGTTTATACTAACTTATCTCACGAGTCCTTGTTGAGTTTTGTGTGGATGAAGCTTTTGAGATTTAGGGAGACCGTGATATGAGAGGAATTAAGGAGACACAAAAGCTCAAGCTTGGGGATGCCCAAGGCATCCCAAGATAATATTTCAAGAAGTCTCAAGCATCTAAGCTTGGGGATGCCCCGGTTGGCATCCCACCTTTCTTCTTTAACAACTATTGGTTAGTTTCGGTTGATCCTAAGTTTTTGCTTCTTCACATGATGTTTGCCATTCTTAGAATGTCATTTTATTTTGCTTTGCTTGCTGTTTGAATAAAATACCAAGATATGAAATTATTAAATGTTAGAGAGTCTTCACATAGCTAAATAATTATTTAACTACTCATTGATCTTCACTTATATCTTCGGAGTAGTTTGTTGTTGCTCTAGCGCTTCACTTATATATTTTTAGAGAACGGTGGTGGTTTTATTTTGTAGAAATAGATGAACTCACACGCTTCACTTATATCATTTTGAGAGTCTTTAGAATAGCATGGTAGTTTGCTTTGGTTATGAAACTAGTCCTAATATGATGGGCATCCAAGAGGGATATAATAAAAACTTTCATATAAAGTGCATTGAATACTAAGAGAAGTTTGATACTTGATAATTGTTTTGAGATATGAGGATGCTAATATTAGAGTCATGCTAGTTGAGCAGTTGTGAATTTGAGAAATACTTGTGTTGAAGTTTGTGATTCCCGTAGCATGCACGTATGGTGAACCGTTATGTGATGAAGTCGGAGCATGATTTATTTATTGATTGTCCTCCTTATGAGTGGCGGTCGGGGACGAGCGATGGTCTTTTCCTACCAATCTATCCCCCTAGGAGCATGCGTGTAGTACTTTGTTTCAATAACTAATAGATTTTTGCAATAAGTATGTGAGTTCTTTATGACTAATGTTGAGTCCATGGATTATACGCACTCTCACCCTTCCACCATTGCTAGCCTCTCTAGTACCGCGCAACTTTCGCCGGTACCATAAACCCACCATATACCTTCCTCAAAACAGCCACCATACCTACCTATCATGGCATTTCCATAGCCATTCCGAGATATATTGCCATGCAACTTCCCACCGTTTCGTTATTATGACACGCTTCATCATTGTCATATCGCTTTGCACACTACAAAAAAATACACTTCCGTGATGATACGTGTTTGTCATAGTAGGTCGCGTTTTTTGTCATGCATGTACATCAATGACAAATTTATGACAGAATCAAGATAGTCATACATGTGCTGTCATAGAAGTGTTCCATGACATTACCAAAATTATCATCACGGAAGTGTCCACTTCCATGACGATAAATCGCGCGTCACAGAAGTGCTTTCGTCAAGGGTGACCGACATGTGGCATCCACCGTAACGGGACGACGTTAAGCTATCGGGTCGGATTTTGGATCCGATAACCCATTAACAGCCCCGACCAATGGGGATTTTCCACGTGTAAAATCATCATTGGCTGGAGGAGACACGTGTCAGGTCCGCGTTGGCACATGTGTCACTCATCCAATGGGCGAGACGCGCCTATGATATGTTGACACGTGGACCGGCCCATCAAGTTTAAATGGGCCGGCCCAACTGAAGGCCCACAAGATTTTGCGGATCCTAATGGGCCGGCCCAGCTAAAGTCCCATGAGATTTTGCAGACCATAATGGGCTGGCCCAGCTAAAGGCCCACAAGATTTTGTGGGCCATAATGGGCCGACCCAGGTAAAGGCCCACAAGATTTTTGTGTGCCATAGTGGGACGGCCCAGGTAAAGGCCCACAAGATTCTTGCGGATCATAATGGGCTGGCCCAGCTAAAGGCCCACGAGATTTCGCCGACATTAATGGACCGGCCCAGCTGTAGGCCCACAAGATTTTGAGGACCCTAGTAGGCCGGCCCATTAACTGGCTGCCATGTTTTGGGCCAAATGCCGGCCCATATTTAATTCGGTCCATTAATGGTCTGCCACGCTCCGGGCCTAATAGTGGCCCATATGAGATCCGGCCCATTAAAATCCTACCGCGTTCTGGGCCAAATTACGACCCAGATCAGGTATGGCCCTTTAAGAGGCTTTGGGCTCAATTATGGCCCATATCAGATTCGGCCCGTCAACTGGACACTATGCTTTTGGGCCCACTTGCTAAAGGCCACTTAGTAATTCGGCCTGATATTAGTTTTGGTCTGTTAAGGGCCCGTTTAACATTTCGGCACTATATTAATTTCAGCCTGTTAAAAGCCCGTCATATAGTTGGGCCTAACTATGGCTCGGTTTGCATCCGGCCTGCTCGCAGCCGATATCTGATTGGGCCAAACAAGGACCAAGACAATTTTGGCCTGTTAAAAGCCCGTGATTTGATTCGCACAATCATGGGCCGGGGTTCATTTCGGGCTGCTGCCGGCCTGTGAGCTGTTCGACACGTTTCAAGCCCAACCTACATCATGATTGCATGATGGCCCGATTATGTACCATAGTTTTACGGTTTGGCCGGTTTACTGCGAAGACAGGATATATATATATATATATATAGTAAAATAACTGCAGCATCATGAATAAGAAAAAACTTAGACTATACAATAAAGAAATTACGGCATATTACATCCACTGGGCATCAAAGTTCGCCACTATGATAATAAAGCACAAGCAGACAGCAGATTACATACACTGGGCATCAAAGATCGCCACCAGTGCAAATAAACACGCCGACAAAATAATATACAAAACTGACAGCACTTCAATAGAGTTCAAGAAAGGTTAGCCCTGCTGGGGAGCTGCAGCGCAAGCAGCTGAGCAAGATGATGAGACTGCGCTTGTTCAACACATATATCTTCCTCACTCTGAAAGATAAACAAGCAGACAGATGACAGGTTTGGCACATAAAAGTATCAGTGCTGACAATTCATCACATTTCTTACTGATGAATAAAGTGACATAGTTTAAAATTGCATTAACACAATATGGTATTGTTCAGGTCAAGACATGGCAGGAAATGACATTGTGAAGGAGTTGGCAGCTTCACAACACCACTGGATTACAGATCAAGAACTCATAAGTATCAATGGTTAGTGTGCTGTCAATTTATACCATTTCAGATTGGCAAATAAAGAGACGGTTTAAATAATAGTAGAATGATATGACATTGTTCATAGTTAAGACATTGCAGAATATGATATTGTGCTGTAGTGGGTAGGTTCACCACACCACTGGATTACGGATGAAGAACAGAAGCATACATGCAGTGCAAAAGAAGATCACTTGCTCTGTATAGTTTAATTTACATGGTATGAAGAAGGAACTTGGTTGTACAACTAAAAACTTAAATTGAGAAAGGACAAACTTTTGTTTATGAACTACATAATAAACTTTAAACAAGCAATTTGATGCAAACACCAAAAATAAACAGCTGTTGCAGTCATGCCTAACCTAATATATACAACAAAGTTTGAAGGCTTGAGATGGACAAACTTACATTATTGGTGAAGACAGGCTCTATAAAGGCCTTGTCCATACTGATGGGGGGCAATTCAAGAAGTTTACCACAGAATCTTCTTTAAAAGCATTGCCTTTATTTTACATTTCATTAAGAGTAAATATAGATGTGATAATATACGGAAAAATGGAGAATATTTAAGATAAGATGAAGAGTGATGCTACATAACCAAGTAGCTATAAATGTAAGTGCGGCGATACAAGCAAAAGGTACAGCCAAGAGCAATGCATAGCTAAACTTCTTCAGTACCAACCTTATGGTAAGAGTAAATATAGATCTGATGTGTAGAAAATGGAGGGCAAAGGAAAATAAGCTGCAGAGTGATGGTACATGAACAACTACCTGTCATTATAAGTACACTGATAAAGGACATCATGTACTTACAAGAACAATGCAGAGCTAAAAAAACATTGGCATTGGATATATTCTACACTAATGTAACCATTCATATAGATCAGATAATTTGGAGCGAACAATTGATAAGCATGCTATCATGCATACTGCTGTCACATAATGAACCAGGTATGTATGCAAGTAAAGTGATACAGGACAACAGGTACTAACAAGAGCAAAGCAGTGGGCAGCATATTTGCGATATCATGTCGTTCTTGTCAAACAGGAATTCTTCTTCGAGCAGATTTCCTACAAAAAAGATCCGTAAGGCACATGCGGAAAAGTAGAAGTTCAAATTGTCATGTGATTTCATAGATAGTACCTCATCATGGGAACGAGACCAGTGCATAACAAGGTTTTTCCATTCAATGTCTTCTAAATTTAGCACATGAGACTTCACCGGAAATTCGTTTATAGACTTGCCATCAAAGTGTGATTTCCTCAGGTAACACCGATACTGCTGCAATGCTTCCTTGAAAAGAACAAGCAAGCTTTGCTCGTCATGACTATCCAGATTGACCCTCGCCTAGTTACAACAATGTAATGTATATCATTGATGTGTTCAATCAGCAGAAAACATGAAAATAATAACCATGAATAATAGCACTTACATGTAAGTTGGACAGGAAGATGTGAAATGGTGTTTGTCTTCACAATAATCTTCCCATGATGGGAATATATGCACGTAGTCCCTAACAACATTGAAAGCATTGTCTTTTAAACTGGGAATAAATGGAATGGGGTTCCAATCTGCAGGAATTGGTCGTCTCTGCAGTTGGGATAGGTCTTCGGCCGGTGGACTTGCTGTACTTTCTGCTGGAGTGGGGTTTCTCTGTGGTACAGCTGGTGCTATGGCAAATGAAATCGGTATACCTTTTGCTGGAGTGCAGGTCCTGTGTGGTGGGGCTAGTGGTGTGGCTAGTGAAGTATGGGTACAGTCTGCTTGAGTCGGTCCTACGTTTTGTGTCACTGGTTGTACAGCCAATATAAGTGGGGTGATGTCTGATTTCTCCGGCACCACCATGTTTTTCAAGGACTTTGCTGGTGCTCCTTCAGGTTCGGCAATCACCCTCTTCCTTTTTGATGTCTAATGCACAAGAACAACATTTGAGTGGAAAACATGGTATGTTGACAGATGGAATATGTATTGATAATGGATGGGCATGGCATCTCGACATATATGATGAGTAAACTAAGCAGATGGCGGTGCAACAAAGTAGAAGAAATGCAAGACAACATATGCAAGATACCCGCAATCAATAAAACATTGCCAAATTAGAACAGGCACCTTGATGGGTGAACAGGACAGGCCATCTGCCTTTGACTCCTCGAGGTTAGAATAGTCATTAGGATCATATTCTGAACAAGAATGAACAGGTGGGGAGCGTATGAGTTTCATTGCATCCAGAATGGCACTCAATGCCTTGGTGCCAATTTTGTAAGTCATTGCAGTGTTTAGCTTCAAGAGTGGACTGCTGCTAGTGCGACACAAAGCAGCTACACGGATCATAGTGTAGATATAACGGGAAAACCTTAAGCATCAGAGTAAAATCAGCAAAGTGGAACTTGCTGGAATATATGTGCTAGTATTGCCGGTACGGCTAGAAAGGCTTCGGATACCAGCTCTCTTCAAGTCAAGGTGCGGTACTGTTAATATCAGTGTAACTCTCAAAGGCGACACAGCTCCCCGCATTTCCTTGCTATTCTTATAGGATTCAAGTGGGTAGGCCACTACAAATCCTATTCCTACGTTTACAAGATTCTACGAATCAAAGAGGCTCAAAGTGTCCATCACAACCGACCGTATAGACCTCTACACTGCAAATGTCCATGCTCATCTTCAGTACAAGGAACATACTGTACTACTATCATACTCCCTCCGTTCCAAGATATAAGTCTTGGTAGAGATTTCCACTATGGAGCACATACAGATGTATCCAAATACATTTTAGAGTGTAGATTCACTCATTTTGCTCCATATGTAGTCCATGGTGGAATCTATACAAGGACTTGTATTTAGGAATGGAGAGAGTACATATTAAAGAAGAACGAAAGAGGAACATGGTAAAGAAGAGCAAGCAGATTTTGGATAATAAAATGTTGGTTGCGCAGTGGCCACACATGATGAACCAGAGCGCATTAAGAATGCAACTCCCAGCTATCTCTCGACCATTTCAGGCGGTTGGATGAAGATCCTACGTCTCCTAACCCTTCTTCTTCCTCGTCTCTGATTCTTCCCATACAAAACACCGCACGGGCCGCCGGCCGGACCACCGGCCCCCACCGCCTGTGTTCCTCCGCCACCCCCACCCCCGCCCCAACCCCCACCCGTGTCGAGTTTTCTTCGTTCGGTGAGGCCCCACAACCACCCGAGCCCCTTCGATCGCACCGGCGAACTCTGGCGAGCTCTGAAAAATCGACTGACCCAATTTTGAAATTTAGTCTACTGTGATTTAACTAGTGTGGAATATAAAAGGGGAAAACCATAAGCATTGGGAGTATAGTGTTGAGCGTGCCATGGTGGATCTGAAGGTGCAAACCGGTCAAAGGCAACTTCGCAACCAAGACAAGAAATCAGAGTAAAGCAGTGGCGATCTATTTTCTTGTAGCGATAAATAAGTTGAGCAGATACGAAGGAGTACCGCCTCTGGTGCGGCGTCGTGTACGCATCTACTGAGAATTTGAAGGTGCTGCGGTTGCGATGGCTGTCGGCAGCATGGAAGCAGATCTAGGAGGGTAGATGGTAGCGGCAGGACGCGGTGGACGAGATGGTCGTAGGAGCGGCGCCGGCAAGGTGGACGACGGCGGGGATGAAGCGATAGGACGGGATGCAAGGATCCCGGTCCGAAGCCGTGGATGGGAGAAGTCCATCTCTTGTAATGGACGGCGGCGGCGGGGTATCAGCTCCGGCATGGTGGAGGAGGGCGGCGGTGGATGGGGTGGCGGACGGAGGAGGGTGGGGTGGAGAGGGTGTTTTGGCGCCCACAGAGTACGAATGGGGAAAAGGGAGGTAGAGAGGAAGGGGGGAACCATGTATTAAGGGCGCGCTTGTCTCAAATGCGAGGAAATTTACAAACTTAGCCCCCGTTTCAAATTTCTGCTACATCACAGCAACATTAGTCGGTTGGGGATAGGACGGTAATCTCGCATACACCGAATATTTGCCGACGAGAGTTTGTTTTTGGCGCCCACCGTGTATGAATATGAATCGAGGAGGGAGTCGATTTCGGCCGAGGACACACTCTGTTTTGGCGCGCACCGTGTATGAATCCGGGTGAGAGGCGGTTACGTCACGTTTGGGTGAAATTACAAACCTATCCACATCGAAACCTATAGAAATCCAGCAGATAGGCTTTGCGTGGCAGGGATTGGCAGTAGTGATTTCCATCTCGCAGATTTTGGTTTCGGGCGGTTACTCCGACTTTCCCTGCTTTGTTCAAATTTTGCAGAGTGCACGTTTACCGTGCCAACTCAATTCAAATCCCGTTTGTATTCTATTTTTTTCGGGCGGGATCCATTTTCAATTGGAATTACATTTTATATACATCATTTTTATATATATACTTTCAAAAGCACAACAAAGAATTCTGCTCCTTTATATGTATAATATGATTTACAAATACAACGATCTCGAAATCTTAAGATTGAATTCGAAAAAATTTAACCAAATTATGTTCTACTAAAATATATGGATCAGTAATATCTATATATTAAATAACTTAGATGTGCGTGAATTCATATGAGTATGCATGTTTGATACATCAATTTTGGTTCGAGTACGGATTACATGTATCATCATCTCGAATTCAAATATTTGAATCCATTTTTTGTTCACTCCTTTCACGTCCATCTCTCTCGCATGCATGCTCCTTCAGGTAGCTATCACTCTCTTTTCTCCAGCTCACCCGCACGCTCACTTCATGTTTCTCCTATCCTCACAAACATGGTCTCTCGATGTCTCCCTTGAGAAGTGTCACACTCTCCCTATCATTATACATTACACGGTTTTCATTATCTCTCACGTCTCTACTGTTCTCTGGTATCACTCGGTACCTAAGCTTTCTTTTTCACCACCACACACACAGTCTCCACTCGTCTTTCACTTTATCTTTCTCTCTATGAGATTCTCTCACACACTCTATATGAAACTACATATGACTCATACCACTAAAATTACTCTCTCTCTCCTGTAGACACAACATTTGTTGCGGTCTCCTTTTCGTCTCCATCCCAGACTGACATTATTCATTTGTTTACCGATCAGACAACCCCGACTACCGTCTCCTCTCTCTCACACACAGACACACACACAACTCCTGCTTCCACTCCCCTTCCCGACTACCGTCTCTCTCTCACACACACTCAACTCTTGCTTTCGCACCCCGACTCGTATTTCTCTCACAAACATTTATCGACTAGCTAGCCTCTAGATAGGTTTATACACCCGCACACTCGTGCTTCCACCATCGCATACATGTCTCTCTCCCGCTCCTTGTATCTATGTAGATTTTTTTTCCTTCTTGAGACACGCCCTCTCGATCGTGCACACACACACTATCGCCTCATTTTAAGCTGATACCTATCGCACACACACCCCTTGTGTCTTTGTCACACATGCACTCCGCCCTTCTCCACTCTCCCTCTCTCTCACACACATGGGCTTTTTGCAACAACTAGCAAGATGCCCATGCGTTGCACGGAACATCAAGATGCATTTGTATGAGTAGTTTATCTTGTGGGGGAAAAGGATGAACGAGGGAAGGCCTTATTTGCAAATGTGGAGAGGGGTGTGGGTATCTTTTTTGCAAAATTGCCATAGTTTCCTTCCTATCCGTCAGATATAGATCGGACGGCCTATATTGCAGGATGGCAGGCACACGATCATCACCGACAATGCTTTTTATAAGAGTAGGGATAAAAAATAGAGTTGGTGATGATGGTGGACCTGCCATCCTGCAATGTAGGTCGTCCGATTTATATCTGACGGATAGGAAGGAAAATATGGCAATTTACCCGCACTCTTCACCACATTTGCAGATAAGGCCTTCCCTCGTTCATCCTTTTCTCCCACAAGATATTGATCTTCCGTGCAATGCACTGGCATCTTGCTAGTAACAGTAGAAATTAGACATATACCACTTCTCGAATCTTGAAACCAACAACATTCCTCCCTTATCTCATCAAAACCGCCAAAGGAATATATTTTGAGTGAAACATAACATATTTTTAGTGATATATGTATTTCAAAACTAGACTTTTTTTCTATCAAATCGGTGAATATGTATTAATCTATTTTGATCGTGTGGCAACGCATTGGCACATTGCTAGTAGTTATTATAATTTTTTGGACACCAGACAAACGGTGGAGTACATATATGAAGAGAAGAGGAGCACACACGCAGTCGGCCTCTCGCTGTCTCGCACACATGAGTGTTACGTAAAGGCGACATTAACAAATAAACCCTAAAACCCTAGGTGCACGATTGCTGCATTCGCGGGTACCGGGTACGTGGTGGTGCACCTTTGTAGGAATAGTCTGCTGAGCACGCCTCCTCGCCACGTAATTGCTCTGACACGGATGTGACCTATCATAGCGCAGGCATTGAACTGGCGCGCCGACCAAGAGGGACGCACTCGCTGCAGGCCCGGCTGAGCACGCCTCCTTGCCGCGTGCAACCAGCTTAAGACTGCCCTGCCTACAGGAATTTTAGAACACAAAAATGACTAAAATATAATTAATTTACGCATGGTCTTAACTTGTTGTGCTCGCACTGGTAGCAGGAACTAGTAGAGGATTTTCTTTATTTATAACCCTCCTCACATTTTTTGGTTTTGAAGTGAATCATGGTTGTGGACATTATGTATGAATGTGCAGATATCTGTGTGTTGGGGAACGTAGTAATTTCAAAAAAATTCCTACGCACACGCAAGATCATGGTGATGCATAGCAACGAGGGGAGAGTCTGATCTACGTACCCTTGTAGATCGCAACGGAAGCATTGACACAACGTAGAGGAAGTAGTCGTACGTCTTCTTCCCGATCCGACCGATCCAAGCACCGTTACTCCGGCACCTCCGAGTTCTTAGCACACGTACAGCTCGATGACGATCCCCGGGATCCGATCCAGCAAAGCGTCGAGGAAGAGTTCCGTCAGCACGACGGCGTGGTGACGATCTTGATGTACTACCGACGCAGGGCTTCGCCTAAGCACTGCAACAATATGATCGAGGTGGAATTTGGTGGCAGGGGGCACCGCACACGGCTAAGGAACGATCACCAAGGATCAACTTGTGTGTCTATGGGGTGCCCCCTGCCCCTGTATATAAAGGATGAAGGAGGAGGAGGCCGGCCAAGGCATAAGGTGCGGCCAGGATGGGAGTCCTACTAGGACTCCAAGTCCTAGTAGGAGTCCATCAAGAGGGGAGGAAGGGAGAAGGAATAGGAGGAGAAGGAGAGGTGGCCGGCCCCCTTTTCCCTAGTCCAATTCGGACCAAAGGGGAGGGGGGCGCAGCAGCCTTTTCCTCTTCCCACTAAAGCCCATCAAGGCCCATTACTTCTCCCGTAACTACCCGGTACTCCGAAAAATACCCGAATCACTCGGAACCTTTCCGATGTCCGAATATAGTCGTCCAATATATCGATCTTTACATCTCGACCATTTCGAGACTCCTCGTCATGTCCCCGATCTCATCCGGGACTCCGAACTCCTTCGGTACATCAAAACTCATAAACTCATAATATAACTGTCATCGAAACCTTAAGCGTGCGGACCCTACGGTTCGAGAACAATGTAGACATGACCGAGACACGTCTCCGGTCAATAACCAATAGCAGGACCTGGATGCCCATATTGGCTCCTACATATTCTACGAAGATCTTTAGCGGTCAGACCGCATAACAACATACGTTGTTCCCTTTGTCATCGGTATGTTACTTGCCCGAGATTCGATCGTCGGTATCCAATACCTAGTTCAATCTCGTTACCGGCAAGTCTCTTTACTCGTTTCGTAATACATCATCTCACAACTAACATATTAGTTGCAGTGCTTGCAAGGCTTATGTGATGTGCATTACCGAGAGGGCCCAGAGATACCTCTCCGACAATCGGAGTGACAAATCCTAATCTCGAAATACGCCAACCCAACATCTACCTTTGGAGACACCTGTAGTACTCCTTTATAATCACCCAGTTACGTTGTGACGTTTGGTAGCACCCAAAGTGTTCCTCCGGCAAACGGGAGTTGCATAATCTCATAGTCATAGGAACATGTATAAGTCATGAAGAAAGCAATAGCAACATACTAAACGATCGGGTGCTAAGCTAATGGAATGGGTCATGTCAATCAGATCATTCAACTAATGATGTGATCCCGTTAATCAAATAACAACTCTTTGTTCATGGTTAGGAAACATAACCATCTTTGATTAACGAGCTAGTCTAGTAGAGGCATACTAGTGACACTCTGTTTGTCTATGTATTCACACATGTATTATGTTTCCGGTTAATACAATTCTAGCATGAATAATAAACATTTATCATGATATAAGGAAATAAATAATAACTTTATTATTGCCTCTAGGGCATATTTCCTTCAGTCTCCCACTTGCACTAGAGTCAATAATCTAGTTCACATCGCCATGTGATTTAACAGCAATAGTTCACATCACCATGTGATTAACACCCATAGTTCACATCGTCATGTGACCAACACTCAAAGGGTTTACTAGAGTCAGTAATCTAGTTCACATATCTATGTGATTAACACCCAAAGAGTACTAAGGTGTGATCATGTTTTGCTTGTGAGATAATTTTAGTCAACAGGTCTGTCACATTCAGATCCGTAAGTATTTTGCAAGTTCTATGTCTACAATGCTCTACACGGAGCTACTCTAGCTAATTGCTCCCACTTTCAATATGTATCTAGATTGAGACTTTAGATTCATCTGGATCAGTGTCAAAAACTTGCATTGACGTAACCCTTTACGACGAACCTTTTTGTCACGTCCATAATCGAGAAACATATCCTTATTTCACTAAGGATAATTCTGACCGCTGTCCAGTGATCTACTCCTAGATCACTATTGTACTCCCTTGCCAAATCAATGCAGGGTATACAATAGATCTGGTATATAGCATGACATACTTTATAGAACCTATGGCCAAGGCATAGGGAATGACTTTCATTCTCTTTCTATCTTCTGCCGTGGTCGGGCTTTGAGTCTTACTCAACTTCACACCTTGTAATACAGGCAAGAACTCTTTCTTTGACTGCTCCATTTTGAACTACTTCAAAATCTTGTCAAGGTATGTACTCATTGAAAAAACTTATCAAGCGTCTTGATCTATCTCTATAGATCTTGAAGCTCAATATGTAAGCAGCTTCACCGAAGTCTTTCTTTGAAAAACTCCTTTCAAACACTCCTTTATGCTTTACAGAATAATTCTACATTATTTCCGATCAACAATATGTCATTCACATATACTTATCAGAAATGTTGTAGTGCTCCCACTCACTTTCTTGTAAATACAGGCTTCACCGCAAGTCTGTATAAAACTATATGCTTTGATCAACTCATCAAAGTGTATATTCCTACTCCGAGATGCTTGCACTAGTCCATAAATGGATCGCTGGAGCTTGCACACTTTGTTAGCTCCCTTTGGATCGACAAAACCTTCCGGTTGCATCATATACAACTCTTCTTTAATAAATCTATTAAGGAATGCAGTTTTGTTTATCCATTTGCCAGATTTCATAAAATGCGGCAATTACTAACATGATTCGGACAGACTTAAGCATAGATACGAGTGAGAGAATCTCATCGTAGTCAACACCTTGAACTTGTCGAAAACCTTTTGCGACAATTCTAGCTTTGTAGATAATAACATTACTATCAGCGTCCGTCTTCCTCTTGAAGATCCATTTATTCTCAATTGCTTGCCGATCATCGGGCAAGTCAACCAAAGTCCAAACTTTGTTCTCATACATGGATCATATCTCAGATTTCATGGCCTCAAATCATTTCGCGGAATCTGGGCTCATCATCGCTTCCTCATAGTTTGTAGGTTCGTCATGGTCAAGTAACATGATCTCCAGAACAGGATTACCGTACCACTCTGGTGCGGATCTCACTCTGGTTTACCTACGAGATTCGGTAGTAACTTGATCTGAAGTTACATGATCATCATCATTAGCTTCCTCACTAATTGGTGTAGTAGTCACAAGAACAGATTTTTGTGATGAACTACTTTCCAATAAGGTAGAAGGTACAATTACCTTATCAAGTTTTCTACTTTCCCCCCACTCACTTTTTTCGATAGAAACTCCTTCTCTAGAAAAACTCCGAATTTAGCAACAAATGTCTTGCCTTCGGATTTGTGATAGAAGGTGTACCCAATAGTCTCCTTTGGGTATTCTATGAAGACATATTTCTCCGATTTGGGTTTGAGCTTATCAGGTTGAAACTTTTTCATATAAGCATTGCAACCTCAAACTTTAAGAAACGACAGCTTAGGTTTCTTGCCAAACCATAGTTCATACGGTGTCGTCTCAACGGATTTAGATGGTGCCCTATTTAACGTGAATGCAGCTGTCTCTAATGCATGAACCCAAAACGATAGTGGTAGATCGGTAAGAGACATCATAGATCGCACCATATCTAATAAAGTACGGTTATGACGTTCGGACACACCATTACATTGTGGTGTTCCAGGTGGCATGAGTAGTGAAACTATTTCACATTGTTTTAACTGAAGACCAAACTCATAACTCAAATATTCTTTTCCACGATCAGATCATAGAAACTTTATTTTCTTGTTACGATGATTTTCCACTTCACTCTGAAATTCTTTGAACTGTTCAAGTGTTTCAGACTTATATTTCATCAAGTAGATATCCCCATATCTGCTCAAATCATCTTGTGAAGGTCAGAAAACAATGATACCTGCTGTAAGCCTTAATATTCATCGGACCACATACATCAGTATGTATGATTTCCAACAAATCTGTTGCTTGCTTCATTGTTCCGGAGAACGGTGTTTTAGTCATCTTGCCCATAAGGCATGGTTCGCAAGCATCAAGTGATTCATAATCAAGTGATTCCAAAATCCCATCAGCATGGAGTTTCTTCATGCGCTTTACACCAATATGACCTAAACGGCAGTGCCACAAATAAGTTGCACTATCATTATTAACTTGGCATCTTTTGGTTTCAATATTATGAATATGTGTATTATTAAGATCGAGATTCAATGAACTATTTTCATTGGGTGTGTAACCATATAAGGTTTTATTCATGTAAACAGAACAACAATTTATTCTTTTACTTAAATGAATAACCGTATTACAATAAACATGATCAAATCATATTCATGCTCAACGCAAACACCAAATAACACTTATTTAGGTTCAACACTAATCCCGAAATTATAGGGAGTGTGCGATGATGATCATATCAATCTTGGAACCACTTCCAACACACATCGTCACTTCACCCTTAACTAGTCTCTGTTCATTCTGCAACTCCCGTTTCGAGTTACTACTCTTAGCAACTGAACTAGCATCAAATACTAAGGGGTTGCTATAAACACTAGTAAAGTACACATCAATAACATGTATATCAAATATACTTATGTTCACTTTGCCATCCTTCTTAACCGCCAATCACTTGGGGTAGTTCCGCTTCCAGTGACCAGTCCCTTTGTAGTATAAGCACTTAGTCTCAGGCTTAGGATCAGACTTGGGCTTCTTCACTTGAGCAGCAACTTGCTTGCCGTTCTTCTTGAAGTTCCCCTTCTTCCCTTTGCCCTTTTTTTTAAACTAGTGGTCTTGTCAACCATCAACACTTGATGTTTTTTCTTGATTTCTACCTTCGTCGATTTCAGCATCACGAAGATCTTGGGAATTACTTTTGTCATCCCTTGCATATTATAGTTCATCACGAAGTTCTACTAACTTGGTGATGGTGACTAGAGAATTCTGTCAATCACTATCTTATCTGGAAGATTAACTCCCACTTGATTCAAGCGATTGTAGTACTCAGACAATCTGGGCACATGCTCACTAGTTGAGCGATTCTCCTCCATCTTTTAGCTATAGAACTTGTTGGAGACTTCATATCTCTCAACTCGGGTATTTGCTTGAAATATTAACTTCAACTCCTGGAACATCTCATATGTTCCATGACGTTCAAAACGTCTTTGAAGTCCCGATTCTAAGCCATTAAGCATGGTGCACTAAACTATCAAGTAGTCATCATATTGAGCTAGCCAAACATTCATAATGTCTGCATCTGCTCCTGCAATAGGTCTGTCACCTAGCGGTGCATCAAGGACATAATTCTTCTGTGCAGCAATGAGGATAAACCTCAGATCACGGATCCAATCCGCATCATTGCTACTAACATCTTTCAACACAATTTTCTCTAGGAACATATCAAAAATAAACACAGGGAAGCAACAACGCGAGCTATTGATCTACAACATAATTTGCAAAATACTACCAGGACTAAGTTCATGATAAATTTAAGTTCAATTTAATCATATTACTTAAGAACTCCCACTTAGATGGACATCCCTCTAATCCTCTAAGTGATCACGTGATCCAAATCAACTAAACCATGTCCGATCATCACGTGAGATGGAGTAGTTTCAATGGTGAACATCACTATGTTGATCATATCTACTATATGATTCACGCTCAACCTTTCGGTCTCCGTGTTCCGAGGCCATATCTGTATATGCTTGGCTCGTCAAGTATAACCTGAGTATTCCGCGTGTGCAACTGTTTTGCACCCGTTGTATTTGAACGTAGAGCCTATCACACCCAATCATCACGTGGTGTCTCAGCACGAAGAACTTTCGCAACGGTGCATACTCAGGGAGAACACTTCTTGATAATTTAGTGAGAGATCATCTTATAATGCTACCGTCAATCAAAGCAAGATAAGATGCATAAAAGATAAACATCACATGCAATCAATATAAGTGATATGATATGGCCATCATCATCTTGTGCTTGTGATCTCCATCTCCGAAGCACCGTCATGATCACCATCGTCAGCGGTGCGACACCTTGATCTCCATCGTAGCATCGTTGTCGTCTCGCCAATCTTATGCTTCCACGACTATCACTACCGCTTAGCAATAAAGTAAAGCATTACATCGCGATTGCATTGCATACAATAAAGCGACAACCATATGGCTCCTGCCAGTTGCCGATAACTTGGTTACAAAACATGATCATCTCATACAATAAAAATGAGCATCATGCCTTGACCATATCACATCACAACATGCCCTGCAAAAACAAGTTAGACGTCCTCTACTTTGTTGTTGCAAGTTTTACGTGGCTGCTACGGGCTTAAGCAAGAACTCATCTCACCTACGCATCAAAACCACAACGATAGTTTGTCAAATAGACTCCGTTTTAACCTTCTCAAGGACCGGGCGTAGCCATACTCGGTTCAACTAAAGTTGGAGAGACAGTCGCCCGCAAGCCATCTATGTGCAAAGCACGTCGAGGGAACCGGTCTCGCGTAAGCGTACGCGTAAGGTTGGTCCGGGTCGTCTCGTCCAACAATACCGCCGAACCAAAGTATGACATGCTGGTAGGCAGTATGACTTGTATCGCCCACAACTCACTTGTGTTCTACTCATGCAAATAACATCAAACCATAAAACCTAGGCTCTGATACCACTGTTGGGGAACGTAGTAATTTCAAAAAAATTCCTACGCACACGCAAGATCATGGTGATGCATAGCAACGAGGGGAGAGTCTGATCTACGTACCCTTGTAGATCGCAACGAAACCATTGACACAACATAGAGGAAGTAGTCGTACGTCTTCTTCCCGATCCGACCAATCCAAGCACCGTTACTCCGGCACCTCCGAGTTCTTAGCACACGTACAGCTCGATGACGATCCCCGGGCTCCGATCCAGCAAAGCGTCGAGGAAGAGTTCCGTCAGCACGACGGTGTGGTGACGATCTTGATGTACTACCGACGCAGGGCTTCGCCTAAGCACTGCAACAATATGATCGAGGTGGAATTTGGTGGCAGGGGGCACCGCACACGGCTAAGGAACGATCACCAAGGATCAACTTGTGTGTCTATGGGGTGCCCCCTGCCCCTGTATATAAAGGATGAAGGAGGAGGAGGCCGGCCAAGGCATAAGGTGCGGCCAGGATGGGAGTCCTACTAGGACTCCAAGTCCTAGTAGGAGTCCATCAAGAGGGGAGGAAGGGAGAAGGAATAGGAGGAGAAGGAGAGGTGGCCGGCCCCCTTTTCCCTAGTCCAATTCGGACCAAAGGGGAGGGGAGCGCAGCAGCCTTTTCCTCTTCCCACTAAAGCCCATCAAGGCCCATTACTTCTCCCGTAACTACCCGGTACTCCGAAAAATACCCGAATCACTCGGAACCTTTCCGATGTCCGAATATAGTCGTCCAATATATCGATCTTTACGTCTCGACCATTTCGAGACTCCTCGTCATGTCCCCGATCTCATCCGGGACTCCGAACTCCTTCGGTACATCAAAACTCATAAACTCATAATATAACTGTCATCGAAACCTTAAGCGTGCGGACCCTACGGTTCGAGAACAATGTAGACATGACCGAGACACGTCTCCGGTCAATAACCAATAGCGGGACCTGGATGCCCATATTGGCTCCTACATATTCTACGAAGATCTTTATCGGTCAGACCGCATAACAACATACGTTGTTCCCTTTGTCATCGGTATGTTACTTGCCCGAGATTCGATCGTCGGTATCCAATACCTAGTTCAATCTCGTTACCGGCAAGTCTCTTTACTCATTCCGTAATACATCATCTCACAACTAACATATTAGTTGCAGTGCTTGCAAGGCTTATGTGATGTGCATTACCGAGAGGGCCCAGAGATACCTCTACGACAATCGGAGTGACAAATCCTAATCTCGAAATACGCCAACCCAACATCTACCTTTGGAGACACCTGTAGTACTCCTTTATAATCACCCAGTTACGTTGTGACGTTTGGTAGCACCCAAAGTGTTCCTCCGGCAAACGGGGGTTGCATAATCTCATAGTCATAGGAACATGTATAAGTCATGAAGAAAGCAATAGCAACATACTAAACGATCGGGTGCTAAGCTAATGGAATGGGTCATGTCAATCAAATCACTCAACTAATGATGTGATCCCGTTAATCAAATAACAACTCTTTGTTCATGGTTAGGAAACATAACCATCTTTGATTAACGAGCTAGTCTAGTAGAGGCATACTAGTGACACTCTGTTTGTCTATGTATTCACACATGTATTATGTTTCCGGTTAATATAATTCTAGCATGAATAATAAACATTTATCATGATATAAGGAAATAAATAATAACTTTATTATTGCCTCTAGGGCATATTTCCTTCACTGTGAACATGAGTTTGATGTGGAAGTTGAACTTGGAATGTCGGGCTTGCGCGTGAACTATACCATGTTCAATGCTTCGTCTGTTATTGTTTGGAAAGTAATTGTTGCTACTACATGACCCGAAAAAAACATTTTGTGCCACATCAGTAGATGCACGGACATCACAGCAGGCATGCTGATTGGATAAACATTTGGACCTAGCTATTATGAAGGAAATTTTGTATTGACAACAGTTTTAGATAGCAGGAGACGCCTAGCCTGCTCTGCCTCTTCTAGCTTATTTCTGGCTTCTTCCATCTCTTCTTTGGCTTGGGTGAAGAGAGCATCTGATTGCTCTTTTCGCTTCTTCAGGAACTCGGCTACATTCTCAAGGGCTGTTGCATGCTTTCTTTCAGCCTTTACTAATGCCACGAGGACACGAATAGCTGACGACTCCACCTGGCTTGTGTGTAATCCAGCATCATCTAGGAATTTGCACCTTGTGTCTAATCCAGCATCATTAGGGAACTGGCACCTTGTGTGTAATCCAGCCTCATTTTGGAAACATGATCTCGAGGTTGACCATACTTCCCTCCTCGCATGGACTGCATCCTGACATGAAGTTACTTCTTTTTTAGATCAATACTTAGAGCAACCTAGATCCATTTAGTAGAAGCCAAATAAGCAGAACTCGGAGAAGTGAATTCAAAAGGAAAAAAATAAAAACAGACTACAAGGTGAGAACACCCACTTCCTACATCAAGCTAAAAATGAAAGCATTAGGACGATTAAGACTCTTCTTATTACACATCGAAGAACACCACGCTTAAGAGAAACAGAAACTACAACATATACACATCGAAGAACACGAGGCTACACGAAAGTAATTGAAAGGGTGTTACTTACCAAAGCTCGTTTTACAGGTTCGGTGCAGCTCCTCTTTAACTTGCCACGCTCCTTGAAGATGTCCCGAATATCCCGTGTTTGGTCTTCATTGCTCCTCTGCATGTTCGCACTCGTGGTTTTAAAATCTCAACATGGCAAGAAAAATATACTACTAGTAATACTCGCGTATCTTGTGGGCAACATTAAAGCACTCGTCTGCCATGTTAGAGCATCTCCAACAGAATCGCAATGCGCGACGCTTTAAAAATCTCAACATGCTATCTCTACTCTCTTCTCTACTGTTATGTTTTTTTAATTTTTATCTCTACTTCCTTTACTATCTACTTTTTTTCTCTATACTTTTTTTTCTTGCAATATAGGCCGTTCGATTTCTATCTGACAGATAGGAAGGAAACAAATGGGAATTTTGCAAAAAGATACCCATACCCCTCTCCATATTTGCAAATAAGGCCTTCCCTCGTTCATCCTTTTCTCCCACAAGATAAACTACTCATACAAATGCATCTTGATGCATGCAATGCATGGGCATCTTGCTAGTTCTAAAAACCTTTCCATCATTTGCCACACTACTGGTTGCAGATGAAAACCTACCCAAGCATAGCGTGATATAGGAGCGACGCACAATTAGAAGCTGATATTCTGTTGGGCAATGGAGGCTATAACCAATTACTTTTACGGGAACAATAGCACCCAGGAAATTTGAAGGGTAGGTATGAACAAAATTGGAACTGCACATGTACTGCTAAGTGATTCAATACACACATTACCAATCGAGGAGGAGAACGATGGTCGCGGCGGCCTCTGTGAGTCATGGTCGGCAACGGGAGTCAGTTCATTGTCCACGACGGTGGTACTTCTGTGCTTGGCGTCGGCTTCCGGGAAGCAGATCCGAGACCGTGGAAGACGATGCCGAGGAAGAGGCTCCGTGTACGACGACGACGGTGGACTGGCTCCAGTGCGGCGTACAAGGTCGTCGATGAGGCAGATGCGCTGAAGTGGATGAGTGCGCCGATGTAAAGGGGAGGAGCACGAAGGCTGTGGTGCTGTGGAGAAGTCTATTTTGTGGTGGGGATAGAAAATGGGGAGTATTCAGGTGTACTACTCTGGGTGCCGGGGTGGGGTTGGCTGGGTAGGGTGAACCTAAAGTTACGAAAACAGCCCCCTACCAAGCGTCATCCGTAGGCCTGTTCTGAAGGCTCTGATGGTAACTTCCCACTGCTCGAATCAGGGGCGCGGGAGATTTTCCCGCTGACCTCAAAATTTTGTGACACTGGACTCCCCGTGTGGCATGTTGAGTGATTCGGCTAAGAAACTAGCGAGTAGTAGTAAACTCTGCATATTAGGTTTGACCGAAGTCAAACTTCCTAAAGTTTGACCAAGTTTATAGAAAAATATAAACATTTACCATAACAAATATGTATGATGTGAAAGTACATTCAATAATGAATCTAATGGTATTTATTTGTTATTGTATATGTTAATATTTTTTGTTATAAGCTTTCTGAGAGATTACAAAACTTGACTTTGACCAATGCTAATACGTGGACTTAAATAAAAACAAAGGGAGTACACATTTGTTTTCTTAGTTTGTAGTGAACTAATCATTTGTTGAAATTGTGAAATAAATATATTAGGCTATTGACTTCGAATGTAATGGTCTATACAATTCAATAGTTACAATCATTGTCGAATCCCAAGATGTATACAAGGTCTATAGTACTTCACAACATGCTCGAACTCACATAATCCCAGTCAAATGAGAATCTAAATGCATTTCATAGTTATTACTTTGTAGGATGCAACAAAAACAACCATAACTCTACATCAGTCATTATAGAAGCAACATTTTGACATATCCCAATGTGTGAATGAAACGTGCAGAGAGAGCTTTTGAAGATGGAGCAGATAGGGCGGGAAAGATTGTATGTATGTGGACGAGAGAGTAGGAGACAAACCTAACGAGACAGACAGAGAGAGAGATAGAGAGAGAGAGAAAGAGAGAGGAAGAAGTTAGGTCTGTGAGAAAGATGGATACATGTAATATACATGAGATGCGTGTGCATCTGGATTCTGTATACGTGGAAGGAGAAGAGACAACATGTTTGATGGGAGAGCTAGAAAAACATGGACGAGAGGGGAAGGATCTCATGGGTTGAGGGATTGACAATTTTGTGCGGGGGGAGAGGGATTGGTAATTTTGTGCAAGAGAGAGAGAGGGCGGGGGGAGGAGTCATTCAGCCATCGTGACATCACCCTGCTTCCAAATGACCCCGCATTACCTAGCGCGGTGTGGTCGCCGTCTTCGATCTGCTCTATGCCCTCTTTGAAGATTTAGGTGTTGTGCATGTTGGGGTGCAAAGAAGCACAAGCGAGAGTGGTCGCCGTATAACCTTGGATGGGGATGAATTGTGTGCTTGGGGGAGTGTGTGTGTGTGTGTTGTGCTGCGTCTCTCTCTCTCTCTCTGTGTGTGTGTGTCAGATATTGAGAGAAAACAAACTAAGGAGAGAAATGGGTATTCACGAAGAGATTGTGCGGGCCTTGAGGTGGGCAGGGGTCGGGTGAGGGTGTCAAAATGTGCGCGTTGATGCATGTGTTGCATGCGACCGTGCGAGGGACGGACGAATCGAGAGAGATGGTTGTTGTGTTACGGATGCTCCTCTCTCTGTCTCTCTCTCCCTCTCTCTCTCTCTCTCTCTCACACACACACACACAAGTAAACTAGAAGACCGTTCTCTCATGTATACACAACGTATCGGCATCTGTCTATGTCTCACTCATGCATGATCATTTGCACATTCACACCTCTCTATGTCTGTATCACACGCACACCGTCTCCACATTGCCCTTCCACCACAACACACATATGGACACATACACACGTTCTCTCTTAGTCACACACACAAAAGCAGTATTAAAAAAACTAGGGCGCACCTAAAATGTCCAAATCCAAATAAACACGAACTGGAGCTAAATTCAAATATATGGAAATATTGCAGCGTCAAGAACTTTCATAGGAAAAAAAGTTGAGTAATATTCGAGGATTGTTTTCACACACACACACAAAGGTTCGGTGGATGTCCTTCGAGCGCGACACGGTGACGCACCGTTCAATCGACCGCGCGGCCGCGGTTCACACGCTTGCACAGGATTCCGTATCGTGGCTGTGGTACTAACTAATAAAAGCGCTGCCTAAGTGTAATGTTTACGTGTACTAGTACGATTTTCTTTTAAATTTAACCAAACTTATATAAAAAACTAAAGTAAGCTCCCACACGCGCACTCATCAATATGCCGCCGCCGCCGTTGCGCATGTCGGTGCCCACCTGCTCCGGCCAACAATTTCTCGCCCATCACCGTCGTGTCGCCGCCATCCCTGTGCCATGAAGCCGAAGGCTCGCCCGCTCACGTCGTCTGCAGTCCCTCCTCATGATGCCGCCATGCTGCCAAGCACGCGAGCAGCTGGTGGAGCCGCGTCTATGCATGCAGCATACAAAGAATAGGACGAGCACGTGCTCCAGCACGCCAACGAGGAGGAACTAGCGTGTCATTGTCGTCTCCGCCCGCGCGGAGGAGGCGAGCATGGTGGCTGTCGCGGCGGAAGCCGGTCGCGCGCGCGTCGAGCCTGCAAACCGGGTGCGGACGCGGAATCTACCTTCGAGACCTTGAATGCCATGTGGATCCTGCAATCTGAAGGAGAAATTTGGGTCAGTCGACTCATGTGAGCCGTTTGATGCAACATGGATGGCTAGAAGGGCTTATTCCACCTCTTCTGCCGTCTTCTTCCTTTGCACCGTCGAACTTCTTTCACAAATCGACTGACCCAAATTATACTACTAGTATGAATGTATTAATTACAGTAGGAACACTAAGATACAACAGTAGTACCAACTGCAAGAAGAACAGTAGTAAGACATAGTACTAGTACTACTGTACATACTAAAGAGTTCAAATAACGAGAAAGAACATAAACATAGTTCTACTAGGGCCTCAACACAACACACCCTTGAAAATAAACTAAGCAACTAGTCCGCTTGACACTGCAGTAGAACCAGCATGAGCGACGACACTGCCACCTACTCGGAGTCCGAGTCCACGTCCTCGACTTTGTCCTCTTCCCCTTCGCCGACGCTTCTTTGCTTGAACCGGACACTGGGCTCTGCTTCTTCATCCAACCCTTGTAGATATTTAAACAAAGGTAGCCATCCATTTCTGCGTACAGGATGTGATCTTCATCTAATGTCTTCGACTCCCATGCATGATGAAAATCGTGATGAGGTTTCTTCAGTTTAGCGTACGAAGGATCAATCATGGCTGCTGCCAGGGTCAGCATTGAAGGTTGAGAGGAGGACACCAGGCTTGCCTTCTGGAGATCGAAGGGCTGGCCTACAATGAGACCTATCCGACACAGGACATCCATATCGTTCTTAAAGCCTACAGTAATGAATTTCACTCTTTTATCCTTTAGGAAGTTCTTAAAATCCTGGCACTCAACATCGGCATGGCATATGTGGTAGACCAAGCAAACGTTATGTACGCAAACCTGGATCATGGCGGGCTTCTTCCTCACTTCGTCCTTTAGGTCCTTCTCTCGTCCCAGGACTGTGGTGTACTCAACATCTAGCCCAGCGACCCACTCATCCGTTGAACTGTTGAACATGCATAGGAAGCGAGCAAGCCATGCTTTCACCGTTTCAGATCCACGTGTGTAGATGACAATGAACTGATCTCCGGTGATGGCTCTAACCTGGTACTCAGCGGCGACCATGGAGATTTGGGAGGCCATGGATTTTGGAGGAGGGTTAGGAGAAGTTGAACTGTTGTACCCCGCAAAAAAAACTGGGAGTGAACTAATGTGAAAGGACGGGACGACTGGGAGCGAACTGTTGTAAGGTAGAAGACGGGGACGAGTAGGGCATGCGAACGGCGTGGGGTTGCTGGCATGGCCGGTGGATAAACGGCTGCAAGCCCCCAAAGAGTTCTCGAGAACTATGCGGGACCCACTAGATGTCATGTCTACTAGACCCATATCGTAGGCCTGACTGTATAGCTTCTGCCTCTTTGCACGCCATGTCGGCGCGTGGATGTAACTTCACTTAATTCCGTCAAACGTTGAGCCTCCCACGACCTTCGCCTCCCTTGCGTGGTCACGCGCTTTGAAACTTCGACCGGCTATAAATGAGCAATTTTTTTGCCCTTTTTTAGACAAGCAATTTTTTGCCACATCAGCATGTTTGCTATTCCCGTGTGCATGTTTGCTATTCTCGTGTGCATGAAACCAGCTAAGATACCACCATTATGGCCAGCCTTAATCATCGCATGCAATAACTTAGTGCACCTTCAAATATGAACATGCGTGGGGCGTGTATGTTTCTAATGATTTGAGACTATACCTAGCCTGGCATGCAAGATGACTTATTATGCATCGTTCCTCATGTGTGGAAACAATATGCCTGCCAAACTCTCCTTCTCCCTCCGGCGGTCCCACCACTCCACCCCATGTGAAAAAAAATATGCATGCGTGACTCTCCTCCCACCACGCTCGTCCAACCGTTGTGACCAGCAATATTTCCACCCCTTCGCTCCCCCGCAATTTACTCCAACAAATATGCCCATGTAGTTGTTACTTAACTACAGGTGCATTGGGTCACTGACATATGGGCCCAACAGGGGTCTGGCCCACATGTCAGTGACGCAACTGGACCTGCAGTTAAGTCAGTGCAGCTCAGTCCATATCTTACGTAGGTCTGCCATTGCTCGCTATAAATACTGCGCCTCCACGACATCGCTATCTCCTCCCCCTCACGTTCACGTTCATCACTATCTCCTCCCCCTCCCTCTCACGTCGACCACCATGGCATCGCCCCTCCCAAGCCCTAAGAGCCCCTCGCTGCACCGCGCGGACGGTCACACGTCGCCATTCCGTTCCTCGCCACCACTAGTCGAGGAGGACGCATCGGTGTTCCGCTCCTCGCCGCTACGCGATGCTTCGCCGTTCCGTTCCTCGCCGCCACTAGTCGAGGAGGACGCGTCGGTGTTCCGCTCCTCGCCGCGATGCGACACATCGTCGTTCCGTTCCTCGCCGCCACCAGTTGAGGAGGACGCGTCCGCGTTCCGCTCCTCGCCGCGATGCTCGAGGTGGACGCGTCCGCGTTCCCAATCTCGCCAGCACGCGCGCCTGAGGACGCGTCGGCTCCCCGCTACGAGGAGAACGCCGCGCCGCCCGCCGAGCCCCCGAGCCTTGAGGATCTTTGGAAAAAACGGATGTCGCCTTGTGGGAGGCTTTGCCTCTAGCAGAGCATGCCAAAATAGAGGCGGAGAAGAAGGCCGAGGAAGAGAAGCACACCGCGGAACAAGCTGCCTGGGAGGCCTATGTCGCGTCCGAGAGAGTCAGGCGATTGGCGCTTTGGCAGAAGGCTTGTGCGAGGGCCGTGAGGGTGGCGGAGGATGTCCGTGCCGACGCCCTGAGTGCAGTCGGGCCCAAGCGCCTCATCTACGCTTGGCGGTACGTGGACCAGGTGCACGCTTCCAGCGAGGAGGAGTACCTGTTGGCACCGGATCACCACACCGGTGAGATTGCGCTCGCCCACCAGCAAGCCGCCAATCAGCACCTCACGAGTTGCGAGGCTGAGGAAGAGGTGTTGTGTCAGCGTGTTGGGAAACGGCCGCGCACCAGGGCACTCCACTACAAAAAAAGACACATCCGTGACATTTTGGGCCGAACGAATTTTTTTCTGTCATACATATGACACTTCTATGACGATAATTGTGACAAAACTCGGTATCATCATAGATGTGGTGGGCTCCTACTTCTATGACAAAAAATCATGACCGAAAATGGGCTTTTCGTCCTCGGCGGGCCGGAGATGCAGCTGCATGACATTCTTTGGGCCGTCCATGACAGAAAAAACCGTGGTAGAAGCAAGGGGGAGGAAAATTTTAGGGAGTTCCCGGTTACGGTGGGAGGTTGGGGGCCGAGCGATGCACGTTTCTCTCATACACATAAGCGCGTGTGTGCGAGGCATTGGCTCTAACTGAACCCGAGTGAGGCGTTGGGCTCTAACTGAACCCGAGCGATTGCACTGCAGGCTACGCGTTACTAAACCCGAGCGATCGATCGATGGCTGTTAACTGAACCCGATCGAGCGATTCCTTGGCTATTGCTGCTAACTGAAGCCGATCGATGGGATGAACAGTGAGCGTTGCGGGGGGTTTTGGATGAATAGTGAGTGGTGGCGTTGCCTCTGGATGAACAGGACCCCGTGGTGTGGTGGAGGGCTGGTGAACAGTAGACGATGGAGGTGTGCCCGTGGAGGGGTGGATGAACAGGACCCTGTGGTGTGGAGGGCAGGATAAACAGTAGACGGTGGAGGGGTGCCCGTGGAGGGGTGGTTGAACAGGACCCCGTGGTGTGGAGGGCTGGATGAACAGTAGACGGTGGAGGGGTGGTTGAACAGTAGCCGGTGGAGTAGCGCGCGGTGGAGGCTGGATGAACAGGAGCCCGTGGAGGCTGGAGGAGGTCGATGGTGGATGAACAGTAGCTCGTGGAGGCTGGAGGGAGTCGACAGTGGAGATGAACAGTATCCCATGGAGTCCCGTTTTGCGGTACGCCACACCCCTCCCGATGAACAGGACCCCCGTTTCGACTGTAGCGCTCCAACACAAGTCTGTTTCCTCCGTTTTGCGGTACGCCACACCCCTCCCGATCAATAGGATCCACGTTTCGACCGTAGGAGGTCCGTTTCCTCCGTTTTGTGGTACGCCACACCCCTCCCGATCAACAGGACCCCCCGTTTCGACCGTAGGAGGTCCATTTCCTCCGTTTTGCGGTACGCCGCACCCCTCCCGATCAACAGGACCCCCATTTCGACCATAGGAGGTCAGTTTCCTCCATTGTGCGGTACGACAGGCCTCGTTTCCATCGCCTCTTCCATCCAAGCCCTCCCGATGAACACGACCACGCATTTTGTTCCGACCCATGAACACGACGACGATGTTGTTTCTTCGTTCCGACCCAGCCATGTACACGAGCCCTCGCCGTACGTATGCGCGAGTAGGCGTTCGAGACCCCGCCCATATGTACACATATGTGGCCGTATTTTCTTTCTGGAACCCTGGCCGCTGTACGTACGTGTACATGCTACGTGCGCGCCTCTACTACGACACGTGCGCGCCTCTACTACAACACATGAGCGCCTCTACATCCACCAGTATATATGTACGTACACATTCGCGACCAGAATGACAATGCTACGTACGCTTCGACCAGGTGGGTCCCGACTGTTAGGCACTTCCTTGCGTGCGAAGGTGTAGCTGGTGGGTCCCAGCAGTCAGGTGGGAAACGTTTTTTCGCGAAATACGGTGGCCCGTCCGGTGGGTCCCTGCTGTCAGGTGGAGGAAACATTATTTTCCGCATAATAAGGAGGCATTTCCTTGCTGTGGCCATGGACCCAGCTGTCAGCCTCTCCACATACAGTCCACGTCTGATGGAAGTCGTTCCTTGACCACCTTAACCACGCCGCACCGAGAGCACCAGGGCAGTGGACGATGGCGAGGCCTAGGAAGGGGACGACGCGGAGCCGAGGAAGACGCAGCAGTGGAAGCCCGTGCGGAGAGGAGTACGAGGGTTCACTGGTTCGGCTGTGGTGTGAGGCTGCCGTCGCCGCAGAATAACAGGGGGTGTGGGTGAGTAGAGGGATGGCCTAGCCAGCGGTGGGAGTAGTACGGGGCGGTGAGGCCTCCGCGGCATCACAGCCGGCCACGAGAGGCAGGAGCATGCGGCACGACCGGCGCTGCTTTGGGCGGCTGGAGCAAGAAGACCAGAGGTTGAAGAAGCACTACGGCCGTTCGATGCACATTGTACGGTCACTGGAGCTAGAATCGTTCATATTGACTAAAGTTGACAAAGGCCCCCATCCTAGTCAACTTAGTAGGCCCACAAGTCAGCCTCCCACCATGGTGGGTCCCAGCTAGCAGGGGGAGTATTCATTTTTTGTGCGTAATAAGGAGGCACTTCCAGTGGGTCCGAGCTGATAGCGGGGGGGGCGTTTTTTTGCGAAATACGTTGAACTGTCCGGTGGGTCCGAGCAGTCAGGGGGCACCGTTTTTCATGAAATAAGGTGGCCCGTCCGATGGGTCCCTGCTATAAGGTGGAGGAATAATTATTTTGCGCATAATAAGGAGGCACTTCCTTGCGGCCTCCTGGACCCAGCTGTCAGCCTCTCCACGTACAGTACTCTTCCGATGGAAGTCGGTCGTTGACCACGTTGACCATGCCGCGCCGAGAGCACCAGGGCGGTGGTCTGGACGACGGCGAGGCCTAGGAAGGGGACGACGTAGAGCCAGGGAAGACGCAGCAGTGGAAGCCCATGCGGAGAGGAGTACGAGGTTCACTAGTTCGGCTGCGGTGTGAGGCTGCTGTCGCCGTAGAATAACAGGGGGTGTGGGTGAGTGGAGGGATGGCCTGGCCATCGGTGGGAGTAGTATGGGGGCGGCAGCACAGCCGGCCATGGGAGGCAGGAGCAGGCGGCACGACCGACGCTGCTTTGGGCGGCTGCACCAAGAAGACCAGAGGTTGAGGAAGCACTACGACCGTTGGATGGACATCGTACAGTCACTGAAGCTAGAAACGTTTATTATTGACTAAGTTGACAAAGCCCTTGGTACGCTCCAACTTAGTAGGCCCACAGGTCAGCCTCCGAAATGGTGCGCCCCAGATGTGAGGAGGAGGAATCATTTTTTGGGCGGCCGAAACTAAGAATATCCGAAATTGAAGAAGAAGCACGACATCCGTTGGATAGACATCCAACGGCCACTGCTGCTAGAACCGTGTGTTGACTATAATAAGTTAGCAAAGCCTTGCATATGCGTCAACTTATTTTTTTAGGGGACGCGTCACTTAGTAGGCCCACAAGTGTGTGGCAGAGAAATTATAGCCCATTTACGTTTTGTAAGAATGTACAACCCATTTTGGAATTCTAATGGAATTTACAACAGCCCATTTACAGTTTGTTAAAAGTACAACCCATTTTCTAGCTAGGACAATGATTAATAATTTCAACCAACCGTTGAAGACAGAATTCAATAAAATTTCCCACATTTTGATGGGCTCCGAAATATTTCTATCCCGAAATTTCTAGTCAGATTAAATATAAATTTGTATTACGTAAAAATCTAACGAAACATTGCACGCGCAACAATGAAAATTTAAGATTTTCAAAATCCATAAATAATATTTTATAAACTAATTTCGTGTTTGGTGCTTTTTTTATAGTTACTGCCCAGTTTTTATAATTACATCCCATTTATTATTTTTAAAGCCCATTTTCCTGTTAAGCCTGATGCATCCCTCCTAGGAAAGATTTGCAGCCCAGCGGGTATTCCTCAAAAAGACGTATAGCTGGGCTAGCCATTTTCATCTTGAAAAAATTATTATCTGGGCTGGATATCTGGCCTGGGCTAGACGGGCCACAACCCGCCCAGTTAACACCCTGCTCTCATCAGTACTGCTCGAGCTGCTTGGAACCAGCTGTCGGCCGCACCTTGTGCAATTCTCTCGTTTATATTGACTACATAGGTTGACAATGGTGTGGGACCGTGATGTCACGAAACCAGGAGAAAGCAAAAAAATATAGTTGTACATAATAAGGAGGCACTTGCGTACGTACGGCTATGGCCCTAGTGGGTCCCTAGTGTCATCCAGTCAAAATAAAGTCATCTCCTGAATCCTCATGTTCGTTGACGATGTTAACAATGCTCGATGCCACGGCGAGCGCAACAACTCAAAGGACAACGGAGAGGGCCTCGTGGGCCCTATGGATGGTCTGATACAGCGCCCGCTACTCATTCAGGAAGCCAGGATCATCGGACACCTATGAGCACCTTCGAGAAACTGAGACGGCATGAAATGGTAAGGCCGCGCTTGGGAGCTCTATTTTATTTCAAACCTGTATTAACATACAAGTGTAATTTACTCGTCATCGAAAACAACGCGTAAAATACAGGCGTAATGAAACCGAGGGCCCGAGGTCTGTAAGTAAAACCGGCGGGTTACGCATGTAATTTGAGAGACCAGTGTATATTTTACGAGCACTGCTATATGGACGACATTACCAGACGATACATGCACGACGTGCGTATCATGCCATCCATGGGCAAGGCTGAAACAACAGCTAACAGCTGGATTAGCAATCATCCAAGTGTCGTTCAGCGTTTTTATCGTGTGTCAAGTACTTCCGATATTTTACTAGTCGAAATCGACCAACCAAGCACCTTCGCCCGAGACCATCTGCTTTAATTTACAAGCGTCAGTTTTACAAGCAGTTTTGGTTGGAAAATGACGATCCAATCACGACCTAATATCATGAGTTGGTCGGTAGATCATATGGTTTCACTTCTAACCAACCCGACTTGTCGCATAGGCTATGAATGAAACATCAGACGATGAACTTCTTAAGCACGGAAACAACAGAAGAGGATGATCTTCTTAACAAGCAAATCACTGGCATTAGATCGACATGCAAAACAATACAAAGCATTATTATCAAGAGGCACGGTGAACAGCTCGTGATGCCGCATGCCACAACATTCCAAGCTCAACTTTGCAATCAAACACAAGGCCTGGCATTACATAGACAATATTCAGAACAAACTCTTAACACATGAATATCTCAGCAGAGTAACTATCTACTTCTAAACTGAACACACGAATAGGAAAAAACACTCGACGCTTCTGGCTAACATCAATGAGCAAATTTCGACAAGGTTTTCCAATTCCAATATATTAAACTAACGTCTTGTTGCTAACATCAATGATTAAACTTTGACAAGCTTTTCCCATTCAAAATATGTAATGCCTATGATCGTGGAGTCCTGTCACTTCTTGCTAACATCAATGATTAAACTTTGACAAGCTTTTCCCATTCAAAATATGTAATGCCTATGATCGTGGAGGCACTCCACGTGTTGTTAAATTGCCAATCGTCTCTGCAGACTAGTCATGTCACCGGTGTCTAATAATACTCTGTAAAGCTTCTCGGTCATTCCTTCTGTAATGTAGCGCAAACAGGGACTGCTTCTTTCTGCAAAGTGGAACGACCAACTGGACCGAGTAATGCAGCAATTTGCATTGGACACATTGTCTCCTTTTGTGCAGTTGAACTAAAATCGAAGTCGGAATAAAACCGAGCTTTAATTTTGATATCCCTGTAAGCAACAAAAGGTATAAGGGAAACAATTACGGAGAAATAACGGTTGATGACTTGTACTCCTAGAAGAAAAACATCTACTGATCTACCTTATCTTAATGGGAAACAAAGCAGGAGAGTAGCAATTCTCAATCAGTGTGATTCATTCATATTAACTAAGACATTATCTTAACAATGCCTTGTTTCAAGATGTATAAAGAACGAAAAAGCAGAAAAGTATCATTCCTAAAACAATGCGACTGATTCATTTTAACAGAGACATTATCTTAACAATACCTTGGTTAAACATGTAGAAAGAACTACAAAGCAGGATAGTACCATTTGTAAAACAATGTAAGTCTGTAACTGATATATAATAACAGAGACATTATCTGAATAATACATTTCTTAAACATGTACTCCGGCCGATCCCTAACAGAAATGGTACTCTTGCCGATCCCTAACAAGTGTTTGCAGTTTTGAACTAAGATTCAGTAGTTAATTCGGAGGAAGGTCGGTACTGACCATTCAAGACCAAGATTTGAAACAACTCATGAGGAACATCTCACAGAGATCTCAAAACATATATGGAAATCCGGTCTCATTTTGTGCAGTTCCACCAAAATTAAGCGAAGCAAAATGTCGCAATAGCAACAAGTTGAAAAGATATCCCTGTTTTAACAGAGGCAAAAAAGGAATCAATTACTGGCCAATAAAGGAGGATGAAACATGCGGCCACAAAAATGGTAATCCAGCCAATCCCTAACAAGTGTTGCAGTTTTGAAATAAGATTCAATAATTAATTCTGAGAGTGGCATCAATTACTGGCTTATAAAGGGGGTGATGCTGAATTTGTTGTAACAAAGCAACAAGCATCATGTCTGGGTTGGTCCCATCTTTGTTCACTACTTAATGGGAAAAGACAGCAATAAATAGCTTCAATTCAACATTTATTTAAAATAGTACCAATACAAGTAGCACAACATCTCAAAGCACACTGCACAATCATGTGGATGAAGGCCTGTACTGACCTTTCATGAGACCAACAACGATAAAATACGAATCTGCCAACACAAATAGGAAATCCAATCTCGTTTTGTGCAGTTGCACTGAAATCAAGCAAAGTGTTTCACGTAGCAAAGCAAAATGTCGCAATAGCAACAAGTTGAATAGATATCCCTGTTTAAACAGAGGCAAAAAGGAATCAATTACTGGCTAATAAAGGAGGATGAAACATGCGGCCACAAAAATGGTAATCCCGCCAATCCCTAACAAGTGTTGCAGTTTTGAAATAAGATTCAGTAGTTAATTCTGAGAGTGGCATCAATTACTTGCTTATAAAGGGGGTGATGCTGAATTTGTTGTAACAAAGCAACAAGCATCATGTCTGGGTTGGTCCCATTTTTGTTCACTACTTAATGGGAAAAGACAGCAATACAATAGCTTCAATTCATCATTTATTTAAAACAGTACCAATACAAGTAGCACAGCATCTCAAAGCACACTACACAATAATGTGGATGAAAGCATGTACTGACCTTTCATGAGACGACCAAGATAAAATACGAATCTACCAACACGAATAGGAAATCCAATCAAGTTTTGTGCAGTTGCACTGAAATCAAGCAAAGTTGCCGGTGTGACATTTAAGTTTTCTATAGCAACAAGTTGAATAGATATCCCTGTTTTAAGAGGCAAAAAAGAAAAACAATTACTGGCCAATAAAGGAGGATGAAACATGCGGCCACAAAAAGAAACATCTACCTTATCTTGATGGAAAACAAAGTATAGGAAAGTAGCATTTCTAAAACGGTTGCATTGATTCATATTAACAGAGAAATTCTCCTAAAACAGATCAGTAGTTAATTCTGAGAGCAGCATCAATTACTAGCTTATAAAGGGGGTGATGCTGAATTTGTTGTAACAAAGCAACAAGCATCATGTCTGGGTTGGTACCATTTTTGTTCACTACTTAATGGGAAAAGACAGCAATACAATAGCTTCAATTCATCATTTATTTAAAACGGTTGCAGTGATTCATATTAACAGAGACATTCTCTTGAAACAACATTCGTTAAAAATGTGATTTACTTTTAACAGTGGCATTGCTTCAATTTTCCGGCGGCACTCTTAGATTAACAACAGCAAAATAGCTGCATGGGACATGCCAGCACCATGTGCGTCCACACGTATAAATGGGTGATGCAGAGTATGTAGCCAAGCAGCATATATGCGCTGGTCCCATATGTGTTCTCTTTGAACCGTCTTCCTATGTGAGGGCAGCAAATCTAGTCGTGCACAAACTACCCGACCCCCAGTTTCTTTCCCTTTTCAACAAAGAGATCGGTTCCTTACAGATGTGTGTACTGGGTTACCCCCTTTTTCCCTTTTCGACCTACAAAGCGGCTGGATAGCCAGTCTATACTACTTTTCGCCCCTCCTTTCCTCATTGAACCACGTCCTAGATTCTTGCTCCAGCCCACCGCACCCTTCTTTCCTCTTTGAACCAAGACCTAGATTCGACTACAGATCGAAAAAGATTCACATGCAGCTAGAGCAACGACGGTTTCAAAGAAACTTATACCTTAGGGTCATCGAGATGTGGCAAGGCATGCGGCAGGAGGCCGGATCTGCCCACACTACGTACGACAGTGAGGAAGAAGGGGTCAGTGGCCCTCCTGCACAGGCGCTGGGTGAAAGAGAACAGCGCAGCCGGCAGTGGATTGCCTCCCTCGCCGAAGGCGATAGAGTGAACGCTGCACCTCCTCCCCTTCCCGGTGCGACGGGAAACAGACGCCTCCTTCACCAGCTGTGAGGGGGGGAGAGAGACAAGAGGCCAACGCAGTCTTTTTTATATCTGGTGAAGAGAGGGTGAGAGACGTTGAATATAGCAAACCCTAGCAAATGAACGCTGAGCCTCCAGCGTGTAACATATATGTAGTTCGGCGAGCGTGTGGAGAGTGCAAACCCTAGCGAACAAGCGCTGAGGCTCCCGCTTATATATATACTACTGTAGTATGGACTGAGCTCCGGCGCCTTCACTACACCTGCTTTTGGCTGTATGACAGGTGAGCCAGCCACATTTTGGGCCCACCTGTCATAAATCCAAAGGCAGGTGCACTAAGTCAATGAAGCTGCATCCATATAGTACTCTCGTGTATACGACTAAAATATAGTGGAGTGGATTTCTTATTCTCTCCATAACAATCGTTTTAAATTGTGTAAGTACGAAACGAAACTCTTTATTTAATGTACAGTGAAGAAAACTAGTACTACTTCCGATGAACTAACGATCCACGCCCACGCGTCCTGGTCGCACTTCCTGTCCTTCACGTGTGGCACACTACCCTCCCTTAAGTGAACAACCACACATGTGCCAAATTATCGGAAACGTGCGAGAGTGTGTACAAATAAAGAAATTTAATTTCAATTATCAGAAAGGTTTGAGAGTATTACAGAGTTTGACTTCAGTCAAATCTAATATGCAGAGTAAATAAAAATGGAGGGCCACTACGTCCATCCGGGTTTTTAGTCCACACCATTTTTTAAATCAAAGTTAATAGCTGGACAAATAAAATTATAGGGGAGCTGGAGACAAAGTTGTGAGAAGGCTTAGAAATCAATACAAAACTTGTGCTCTTAGTACCAATGTTGATCCTTCTTCGAGGAAACATTTGGTTCATAGCCAATTGTGTGATAAAATTGCACCAACGTGAAAGACGGCTGCGTCTCCAATGCAACCAAGGTGAACTGACGAAGGATATCATCTTTGTGCGTAACAAGCAAAGAGCACTGATGGAAGACAACTTGTTTTTCGTCGAAAATCGATCAGCTTCACCAGCCGACGCAACCATGAGGCGCAACCATGAGCATCGATAGGTCATCGTGGTGAGGCATCATCCATTTGGCATCAAGTTAGGGTGAGGCACCTAAGAAGTTCGACAAATCCTCACTGTGGTCTGTTTCTTCTCAGTAATCAAGCTCGAGGAAGGAAGAACCACGCGGCAGAGGACAGTGAGGCGGAACAACAATGGCCATCCAATTTTGTGCAGTTCCACTAAAATTGAGGAAGACATGCCCGGGTATGGAGACACGCATCGCTGTTTCAAAAAATATAAAAAAGGGTTAGCAACGACATCTCAATTGTCAATAAGAATTAATGAAAAGTACACCAACAAACATAAGCATCATACTATCTTGATGAGAACTAAACCAGGATACCCGAGAAAAAAGCATTTCTTCATTTAACCAGTGATAGTACTACCACCATATGGACAATGACCGCACAACCACCATGTACTTTTTGTCAAAACAACATGTATACCTCCACCGAGGCATAAATCAGGACAACTTTTTGAGTGGCATTTCCTCTATAATAGTAGTAGGTGATGTTGGACCAGCCGACGAACCGTAGCTACTATGCATGGGGAGCTGGGGAGTAGTCTCATAGAAGAAAACCCGCACGCAGCGACCTGGGGAGCTGGACAAGTACAAGAAGTTATACCTCAGGTGGGCGAGATGTCGTTTAGGCGGGCGGGCGGGATCTGCCCACACGACGGCAGCGAACAAGGGCGCGGAGGATCTTCATCCGCGCCAGCGCCGGCTCCGAGAGGATGGTGCGCATTGGCTTCCTCCGTCGCCGACGGCGACAACGTCAATGCTGCACCTCCTCACCTCCCGCAGCGGACGGGATTCGGCCGGATCTGTGACCACCGGTGAGGAGAGATATAGGTGGACACTGTCATCTTGTTTTGGTATGGAGAGGGTGAGAGAGCGAGACGCGAGAAACTCTATCAAACAAGAGGCTATAATGGAGTAAAAAAATCTCTCCATAGCAGTGGTTTCAAATAGAATACGCTCGTTCCCGGAAAAAAGAAACGAAAACTGGCCGACAATTTTTTAAGGGTCTGTCTAGGACACATCTAGATGTGACATAGTTATGTCACATATAAGTTGATGTCCACTCTGTTTGTGGTCTTTTCCTAGTTTTTTTGTTTCTTGTTGCTACATTATATACTTGTGGGAGCTTAGATGTGATATCCTTAAATAACATCTAGATGTGAATTAGATAAACTAATTTTTCTAACGTACCAAGAAAGAAAACTCGATCAAAAACACGCCCCCGCTTCCAGGTCGCGAGAGTCGTCGCGCACACACACATAGACATAGACATGCATATCCGTGTTTACGTAAAATTCCATCTCCATCTCCATCTCCAATCATATTTGTCCAACTAGCACATTATTTGCGTTGTTAATTATATACGCAACAATATTAACGTACATCATCTCTTGTTTGCGCATGTCCGGACCGCTGCCACGACCGGTCCTGACCAACCCGAACCCTCTTCATCACCCGCGCGTGCTTCCCGCCCGAAACGGTCAGTGCCGCATTCATGCCCGGCCAGAGCGGATGCGACCTCTCACTGGCGTCGGCATTGAAGCGATGCGCCGACCGAGAGAGCGTCGCCCGCGCCGCTTCCGGGTGCACGCGGCTGCTCCGCATTCAAAGGTCGCAATAGCCGGCTACAACATGCATGTAAAAAGTTCTTGGGAGTCCGTGCTACAGCTAGCTGTCCTCCCCCAACTCGTCAATCTCTTCCAGTAGTGCTAGTACTCCATGGCGCGATCCATCGACAAGCAGGCGGGAAAGTTATGGTATACTACTCGGTTTGCGGTGAGTGGCATGCCGAGCGACCGTGTGAGACACGAACACGACAGACGTGATTTAAACGTTGGTTTTGCTCGATGGCGCGATCCAACGAAACAAAACGTTGGTTTCTCTCCGTTTCCATTTTTTCTCCGGAAAAACGGAAACTTTTCCACTCCATTTTCATTCCTATTCCAAGGTTGCCCCGTTACAACATTCCATCAAATACAAAGGAAAACTAACACACATGCTGATGCATCTCAATGATTCACAGATCATAGCCAATATTTACTTCACAACTAAAGAAAAAAGTTGTGAGAGCGTGTACGAAAGAAAAACTACTGATGGGGTCACTACTACTTAAACCCTAAACCCTAAACATGATTTAATTTCCTGGTCAGGTAGAACCTGTCGAAGGAAAGATGGCTGTCACCCTCGGATCATACGATGCTTTTGTGCAGTTCCACTAAAATCGACCTGAGCATCCCTGATGGCAAAGATATTGAAGAAGTGTGATTAGAGTAATAGTACTGGCACTAGTTCATGAGACATAAACTCATCACAAGTAGAAGCCGGTAGAAGTAGAGAAAGATTGACATGGAGATGGAGCTACGGCAGTGGAGCAAGCCGGCTTCAAAAGGAAGATGGACTACATGGGATGTCGAGCTGTAGCTAGAAGGGCGGTTGGGACGCGGCATCGGCCCATACTGCGGTGACCCCCGATTGGGACGCACCCACTGTGGGTTTTCTCCCTCGCCGATGTCGACCGCGTCTACGCAGAACATTGTTCCCTTCCCCCAGCTGCGGGATCAGGCCCGCCATTCTATGCTTGTGAAGAGAGCAACCTAAGCAAGCAGGCTTGTAGCTTAGGCTCCTGCTAGTGTATATATAGTGGTTTTCTTTTTCTCTCCATATCAAACATTTTATATTGCGTACGTGTCATTCAAGAGTGAAATGATGGTTGCTTCTTCCGACTAACTTAGTGTGTGATTTGACTGCTCCTTAGTGGCCCCTACACGTACTCCCCCTACGTGTATGCAACAGTCACACGTACACATGGACACAAAAACGCGCGCGACGCCCTAATGCATGCATGTCCGAGCACATGACGGAACACACACGGTGACGCTCAAGTGCTCAACCTACACGTGCATGCACACACATACTCAGTCAGGGTGAGCTAGTGACCGTATGAACACCGGAATATATATATATATATATATATATATATATATATATATATATTGAGCGCAATGAGCGTATTATGAAGTCCACTGACCATATTTTTACAAATATACAGTGACAGACAATGTATTTATCTCGTTTGAAATTAAGCCATGTTAACCGGAGAGGAGGCAGCATGGACTAGCATTACTTTGCTGTGTCCCGTCAACTTGCCGAACGAGGAGAAGGTTGCAGGACGGGAGAAGCTTGCGCGCGGTGGCTCGCAGGACAAGGAGAAACTTTTGACTAATGCAAGCTCTCCCTCGCTCAGGCGGTGGACGTGCAACAGTTAATTTGGTGTCAGATTGCCAGAAGCATACTACACTATACTAATAGGAATCGGATGGAGGAGCGTCTGCACTCTTATTATAATTTTAAAATGTGATAAAGCAATCTTCAGCACATTTGGTTCTCTTCGAGGGTTCTCGCATGTGATAATGGAAGTTGATTGCATGGAACAGTCGCCACAATTCTCACTTAATTCTAGCTCATATCCTGTTACAAATAGTAGCGCTCAGTAATATTTCCTCTTTTTTTGTTATTCAGCATGTAAACAGGTCAGCAAACCTTGTGGCGCATCTTCGTGCGAACTGTGCTTGCTGCACTTTGAATGTGGCCGAGAGCTGGCTTGATGAAACACCTCGCTTCCTACTTCTTTTTTTGTCTTCCTAGTGACCAGTGTCTTGGCTGATCGTCCTAAGAATGCTTATATATGAATAAAGCTCTCATTTACCCGCAAAAAAGATTAAGCCATATTAACCGGAAAGGAGGGAGTATGGACTAGCACTACTTTTTGGTGTGTCCCGTCAACTCGCAGAACGAGGAGAAGCTTGTAGGACAAGGTGAAGCTCGCTTACGCCTTTTGACTAATGCAACCTACCCTCGGTGGACATGCATCAGTCCATTCGGTGTCAGATTGTCAGAGGCATACACTGTAGTACCCAACATGCGGAGTACCATCATTGTTCGACTTCACGAAGGGGCGAAGAGCCAAGCGCAGTACTAGTACGCGTACTTGGTTTTGCACCTTCATACTACTCCACCCTCCGTCACAGTTTACAGGGCGCGCTTCATTATGATGCATTTCTCTCACTGCATTTCCACCACCAGAGAGACTTTAGACGCGCTTGGTTTAATGCTCAATTAATTAGGGCATGGTAACCGCAATCAAGTCCACAATTTTCTCTCCATGTACTGTACTACTACGGAGTGCATGCATGTGTGTACGCATTATTCCCTCTAGTAATAGACGCCATGCTATAACTACCAATGCTATTTTTCAGGCCGATCGCTAGTCGCCTTGGTCCCACATTTTTTTTTCTTTTTTCTGAAGCGCGCTGTATAAACAGTGACGGATGGAGTAGTATGAGAGGATTCAAAGAAGAGCGTATTGATGGTTGCTTCTTCAGAGCAACTTACAGTGGGAAAGGTGGGGCTTATGATTTGACTGCTCATTACTCACTATTAATGCGGCGCAACGACCGGGCTGAGTCTCCCATGCGATTGTGCACTACCCCCTCGGTTCTTAAATATACTCCGGAGTATTTGTCTTTCTAAAATATGTTGAAATCTCTGTTAAGACGAATATAATATTTAGGAACGGAGGGAGTACACATACGAAGCAAAATGAGTGAATCTACACTCTAAAATATGCCCGTTTGAAATTTGTAAAAAGAAAAATATTTAGGAACGAAGGAGTATAATTTCGTGCATGGCACATGGACCCGGATGATGAAGAGGCTTTTGGCAATGCTATCAAGCTTCCGTCATTTGTTTAGATAATTGACGTACTATATAAATAATTTTCCAGCGACATGAAATTGTACAATGGTGTGAGCTTTCAGCTTTTGTTTCGTGTTTCTTGCCATCGATGCTCTTTTGGAAACAATAAAAAACTAACTTCCTTGCTAATGCATGTCAATTATTAGCATATCAGATCTAATAATTACATCACAACTGAAGACAAATTGTGAGAAGGTGTTAAATTAAAATTGATCCATGCTTTCATTGGCAGCAACGTCCCCCCAGCTTTGTCTAAATCAACAAGGCATGTTAGGAAAAAAGTACCTGTCTGGAGCATGCAACATTCCGATCATTTTGTGCAGTTCCACTAAAATAGAGCTGAGCGTCCTGTTCCAAAGATATCAAGTGTGATTACGATAATAGAGGACTGCTGATGAAACAATAAACACACAAATAGAAGCCAGTCACCTTTGTGGTCTCTCTTAAGACTAACTAGTTGGAGAAGATTAGGCTCGGAGTTGGATGAGGAGGATAGAGCAAAACCAATCTCCCTTTGTGCAGTCGCACTGAAATGTAGAGACGTTGCCCGTGTGACATTTTAGTACAATTGCACAAAACACTCTTAAGAAAAAAGTTATTTGTGCAGTTCACCAAAAGGTCGCAATAGCAATGAGGTCAAATGGATAGCCCTGTTTGCAAAAAAGAGGTAGAAAGGAAACAATTACTGGCCAATAACAGTTGATGACACATGCGACGACAAAAAAGAAACATATTCCTTGTCCTAAGGGAAGATAACAACACGGTTGTGTTTGTCTAAAACAGTGTGAGGACGAGAATGCAATATGGAAAGTACGCCGGACGAGCTACATTTTGGGCAAAGAACTATGGAAGATCCACATGCAGGGACATGGGAAAACGGGCAGTGGAGCAAGGCCGGAGGGGATACCTGGAGGTCGTCGGGATGTAACTAGGTGAGCGGCGGCGGGCGGAATCTGCGAGCAGGTGGCATAGGCCCTGCCGCGCCGGATCTTGGTCAGAGAGAACGGCGTGTACCGCAGATCGGGACGTGCTGCCTCGGCGCCGTCGAACGGAGAAACGATGCACTTCCTTCCTTTCCCCCGGCGAACGGGATGCGGCCGAATCAGTGACCAACGGTGAGAGAGAGAGAGGCCACCGCACTCCCTTTCCCCCGGCGGACGGGATGCGGCCAGATCAGTGACCAACAGTGAGAGAGAGAGGCCACCGCACTCCCTTTCCCCCGGCGGACGGGATGCGGCCGGATCAGTGACCAACGGTGAGAGAGAGAGAGGCCACCGGAGCCTTGTGTGAGATACTCTGAAGAGCGGACTACCTTTTCCTCCATAAAAATCGTTTTATATCCTATGTACGTGCCACTGAGCACTATAACTTTATTTAAAAATAACGCGGCAACTCGTCAAGTCGAACTTTGTTTCGTGCACGCGTGGTACACGACCTCCCTAGGTAAACAACCGCTACAGGCGTTCAAATTAGCACGTGGGCTGCCATTTCGTAAAGAAATGAGCTCCACCGTGTACCCGCGCGGGTGTGGCTAGGCACGAAGCGTGAGTACGTGCACGGTGCACCTATTCTCTTCTTGTATACGTACACCACCTACGTGGGGTTGTGTGAGAGAGATACAAACCTAGAGAGATATAGTGTGTGGGTTCTTGAGAGTTTTTGGGGAGGGGGGGTTAATCAAAAAATTTAACATATGCAATGTGTGTGAAATAGAGTCCTGGATATAACATATATATAGAGGGGGCGATCCACGAGAAGAGAGTGGAGGTATCATCGGCTTGAGGTGTCTATAGAATCGAAGAGAGGGGTGATGTGTGTGTGTGTGTGCGCGCGCGATCGATAAAGAGTGCCATCGAATTTGTGTGTGCCCACGTCAAAGATATAGAGTGGCTGGCCTACTGGAATGTGAGATGGGACATGTGCAGTTTGTCTCTGTGGCATGGATACCTACCTGCAGCGCTCGACTATCGGTGTGTGGTGGGGGAAGAGGGAGGCCCAATTACTATAGAGGTACAATGGCTGGTATATGTGTGGAGGATGAGAGAGGCCTACCTCATGTATTAAGGAGATCGATCTGCCTCATGTATTAAGGGAGATCGATCGGCATCCATGCATATGTGCAGGAGATGAATAAGGTTGGGAGAGAGACAGAGCTAGAGTGTTGGAGGGGGTGGTAGTGGAGTTGCTTCTAACAAATGGTGGGATAGGCTTGCTAGACAAACGGAGGGCACGCCCGCAATATCAATAAGAGAGGAGATGGCTGCTTCTTGTCTGTGCACGTGCGTGTGAGAGACGGGTCAGGAGGCATGCATGAATGATGAGGGGGGACGATGTGGCTGTGGTAAGCAGACGTAACTACATAGGAAGATCAATCGCCCTTTGTAAGAGAAAGGAGAGACATAACTTGTGAGGTACGTCGATCGATGGGGGGTAGTTAAAGTTGATCTAGGTATATGTTGGGAGATCGATCGGTATACATGCATGTCTGTGTTAGAAGCAAATGAGGCACGAGGAGAAGGATAGAGAGAGAGGGATGCTTGTAGGAGGTGGTACGAGAGGCATACTATATCGAGGGGGAGGAGTGTGCGAGTACGAGAACGATGAAAAGAGTGGTGGGAGTGAGGCATGGACGGTGAAAAGAGAAGAGGGGAAGCTTGTGTTTGTGCTAGGCACACCTGGCTAGAGAGGCATATCGATCGATGTGTGTCGTAAAGAAGGAGCTGGGGGCCTACACACACCGTGGGTGAACGACCTAAAGTGAAAACACGAATTTGCGCGATGGAGCTAGAGAATGCTGAGGGAGGGTGAGAGGGATGCGGGCGTGTGCATGCACAAGAGAAAGTTAGCGCTAGCTACAAAGATAAGAAGGTTGTGTGGGTGTAAAAGACGAATAGAGATCATATATACTTCATTGTAAAAAGCGAATTCGGATATTTGAAGAATTTATCATAGTGTTTAAAACCGACGGATGTGTGAATATATATAACGGTGATAAACATGGTGTGGTTATGAACATGGTATACTACATTTAATATATTTTATCTCTACTCTTATAAAAAAACGGAGTTGTTGATGATGGTGTGCCTACCATCCTGCATTATAGGCCGTCTGATTTATATCTGGTGGATAGCAAGGAAACTTTGATGGTTGAAGTTGGCAACAATCATGATTGTAGATTCTTATTGAAATAGAGAAACGCATTCAAATTTAGTTCGAAATGCAGCGGTAGTATAGGCATTTGGAATGCACTAAAATGTTGGTATGAGTAGGTTACATGCATTATACAGCAAGCGAAAAAATTTAATCGGACATAACATGGATTCATACTCCCTCATTCCATCTACATAGGGCGTAATGAGATTTTTAAGACCGCCTTTGACTATTGACAAGATTAATAGTACATGACATGCACAATGTGAAAATTATATCATTGAAAGAACCTTTCACAGATGAATTTAACGGTGTGCTTTGTGTAAGTTGCATGTCATATATTATTGCTCTAATATTTGGTCAAAGTTAGCATCGAAAAACACATTAGGCCCTATATAGATGGAAGGAGGGAGTAGCTTTGAATAGCATTTGTATAGTAAAACGGGGCAAGACTCTCTCTTTGTGTGGTGTGAATAGTTTTATTTTTTCGTTTTCTTTTTGGTTCAGGGAAGTGCGAATTGATTTGGTACGTACAAGTACAATATTACGACACGTTAGGCTTGTCCCTGAAATTCAACCCACGTCTTGTTATATCCCGAAAATTCAGATATCATGCTCCCAAAACTGGCGCCTTCACAACCCGCGCCTTGCTATCCCGAAATTACAACGCGCGCGAAAACTCCCTCCAGCTGCCAAATCCCGACACGTGAAATCCCCCTTCTAACCCTGAGCCGAAAGCGCCGCTAGTTCAAATTGGTGGGGGGTACTTTTGTAACACACCCTACATTTTGGACAAACGCGTTCCTAAGTCATGCTTCACCCCCTCCCATCACCCCCTTTTCGCCATTCGAAATCCCAGGCCGCCATAACCTCTCCGCTCCAGCCGCGAAACCCCACCCTCCTCCGTCCGCCACGTCACCGCTGACCAGCCGGAGCCTCTTACCCGACGACGTCGTCCACCGCAACAGCTCGACGTCCCTCGTCCACCTCCCCGAATGAGGATCCGTCGTCCATCTCGCCGTCCCGCCAGTTCAGCTGCCCTGTCCTCCACCTCCAAGTAGCTGCTCCGACGATCGCCTCATCTATCACGGCTGCTCCATCCCCACAGCGCCACCTTAACCTGCTCCACCGGAACCGCATCATCCTCACCGACTCCTCGGACGAAGCCGAGGCCTACTCGGCGCCACCAAAGAGGTTGTACACTCATCGCATCGCACTTCTCCTTAACTCGACCTCCCGGCGCCGACGGTGCTCCATCCCGCACCCCATGGAGTGGCTACCTTGAAGCCGGCGTCGCGAGCGACATCTCCATGGCGGCTCTCCCCCAGTGCGAGGCCCCTTCAGCGGCGGCATCCATAACACCCGGATCTGCTGCTGCTGCTCCGGCTCTCGCTCAATCACTCGCTCGCCTAGCTGCTGCTGCTGCTGCTCTCCCCCTCGCTCGTGCTGCTGCTCTGCTCCGATTAAGCCACTGTCGGATTTCGGGTTCCGGCAGACCCTTGAGGTTCGAACACTGGGGTGCGCGCGGAGCTTTCGTCTCCTACCTACCTTCACCCCTCCGCCTTGCTAGGATCTAAACTAAGGAAAGAACAACACAAGAGACACAGGGTTTATACTGGTTCGGGCCACCGTTGTGGTGTAATACCCTACTCCAGTGTGTGGTGTGGTGGATTGCCTCTTGGGCTGATGATGATGAACAATACAAGGAAGAACAGCCTCGCGAGGGTCTGTTCTTAGCTGGGGCGATGAACTGCTGGGAGGAGCTCAATCGCCCTTCTCTCTCTCTCTCTCTCTCTCTCTCTCTCTCTGCCCTCCGTCCTCTCTGTCTAGCGGGTGGCTAGTCCTATTTATAGGGGCCCTGGTCCTCTTCCCAAATATCGAGCGGGAAGGGAGCCAACAATGGCGGGCTAATTTGAAGGGGGGCAGCTAGTACTAGCTATACTGACAAAAGTAGTCTTCGCCTGCGCAAAGCTCTGGTGATGACGCCGTCTTGGGCTCCACGGTGACCTCCGTCTCGTAGTCCTCCTGGTCTTGGTCTCGTTGCACCGAAATGGCAACCTTTGCCTGATGCCTCGGTACTCCGCGGCTGCGTTTGCCCCCTTTGCACCAAAGAGGAAAGGAGGACACTGCGCGGGCTGGCACCCGCCTGGCGCCCTTGGTCGTCATGGCTTGCGTCACGGGCACCTCGTTAGGTACCCCGCCTTGATCTCTCTGCCTCCTCATGAGCCAGCCTGACGAGGTCGTGCCTGAGGAAGCTCCACGTCGTCCGCCCGCGAGGCTTGGCCCCTCGTGAGGGTCTTGGGTTTGTGTTGGTGAAGATGGGCCGCGCTGGGCCCCCTTTTGAGCCACGGCGCAGGCCGCAGGCAGGCAAGTCTGGGGACCCCCGTTCCCAGAACGCCGACAGTAGCCCCCGGGCCCAAGGCACGCCCGAACTTGGCCGTGCAGGGAGGCGGAAGGGCAAGAGCGAAGCGTCGCGAGCCCTAACAGTCCACGGCCTTGGGCGCCGCGTGGCGGTTGGTTGGACGTGGGCGCCTCCACTTCCCCAAGGCGCCTTGGCAACTGCACGGATTGGACAAGTCCCTGCATGCAAAGTGGGTCCTGATTACCTGCGATCGTGGAGGTAGGCGGTTGGCCTCCGCCGGCCATAAGTACGAAACAACGCGCGCCCTTCCAGTCCATCCCTCCTTGCTTCTCTTTCTTCCCGATCCTTGCTCCGTCTTGCTGTGATGGCTCCGATCCGCCGGTTCTCAACGACAGAGAAGGGAAAGGCTCCCCGAGAGGAACCAGACCCACTCCCGCCGAAGAAACGGCTCGCCCCCCGTGGCTCGGACGAGGGGGCCCTTCAAGTGGTGTCGAGGCCTTTGTGCGAGTGGGCACCGCCAGGGTTCCCGCTTCCATTGTATGCCCACGTCGAGGGCCCTGAAGGAGCTGATGCTGACCGCCACGGGCGGCGCCGCCGTCGGCGCCGGCGGGTCATGAAGGTGTGGGTCGTCCCCCTTGGGGTCCACACCGAGGGCTCCTCCCGAGTGTTCGTGCTTCACGTCGCCATTCCTCTTCAGTCTTGGATCCGCCTTCCTCCCTTCTTCGCCTCCATCATCCCACGGGGGGAGCCCCTGGAGCTCTGGCTGTAGCACGCCGACTACAGCACCCTCGCGACCGAGGCAGAGGTTGCAGTCGTTGCCTCGGGCGAGGTCTACATGACTCGGGGCTGGAGAGAGATTGCCCGGGTTTGCAGGGTAAGGGGCGTCTTCGCGGTCCACTTGGATTACGACGATGCTTCGGTGATGCTCTTCAAGGTCTTTGATGTGAGCGGGCGCCGGCTGGAGTGTTGCCCCGGGGAAGGTGGCCAGGACCCTGCCGCGACGAGGACTGGGCCCGCCAACTGCTCCCCTTCCTGGTTCGCGCTCTTGAAGATGTCACCCTTAGCCTTGGCCCCACGGCAGAGGCCGAGGCGCGTGTCCTGTCTTCTGCAGCACTGACGCGGGTGCTCACCCACATCTACCTTCGCGATCCCGACGTCGACCTCGACGGCCTGCTGGAGCCAGTAAGCGGCGAGCGTGCCGCTGCCGCTGCCGAGGCCGTGAAGGGTCGCGCGGAGGTTCTGCTGGGGAAATTCCGGGCTTCAGCACCAAGCCGAAGCAAGGCGCTGTCGACCCTGCTGCTCCATGAGGCGAAGCTACTCCGCGCTGCTCCACCACCGACAAGTGGCTCCGCTGTGGCTCCTGTCCTGCTTTTAATTCCTGCACATGTATCATGCCTCGAGGAGGCGTTTAAACTTGCGTTTGGTATCGAGATAACAGTGTGGACTGTAATATTTGCTTTTGAATTCCTTGAAATTTGCGCTTTTCCTTCCTACTTGCTTATGTTCTACGCCGGCAGAGCCCGGCCGCGCGCGTACCTCACCCAGCATTAGCCCCGACCGGAAACCAGGACGGGACCAAAGGAGTGAGGGGCTACGTGACAAGTTAGGCTCCTGAGTCGCGATGCTCAGGAGTCCCCCTTGGCGCACGAACAACAAGTAGGGAGGTGTGATGTAGGTGGATCCACCGTTCTACGTCTGCAGAGCCCGACCCTGCGCATACCTCACCCAGCATTAGCCCTGACCGGAAACCAGGACGGGACCAAAGGAGTGAGGGGCTACGTGACAAGTTAGGCTCCTGAGTCGCGATGCTCAGGAGTCCCCCTTGGCGCACGAACAGCAAGTAGGGAGGTGTGATGTAGGTGGATCCACCGTTCTACGTCTGCAGAGCCCGGCCCCGCGCATACCTCACCCAACATTAGCCCCAACCGGAAACCAGGACGGGACCAAAGGAGTGAGGGGCTACGTGACCAGTTAGGCTCCTAAGTCGCGATGCTCAGGAGTCCCCCTTGACGCTCAAACGGCCTTCGTACCATGGCTCTGGTCAGGGAGAGACGTGCGATGAACCAGGCCCAGGGGGCCTAGCTGGGTGGCGTGCGTCTGGGCGTGACCCAGGCGCAACCCCCGTGCCCAGCCCCCTCGCGCGGCACTCCCGAGGGGAGGCGTTGCGATGAGGCTAGACACTGAGCTCTGGGCTCCCTGAGGTTGATGCGGCCCGGGGGCCACCCTCAGTTGTTTATCACCAGCGCGGAGCATAGCGCTTCCGTATGTGTACGGGCATAGCCGCTCCTCGGCAGTGTCGTCAGCCAGGGCGGAGCATGGTGCTTCCACTGTTACGTGGGAGGGGGCCCCCAGGGCGTGTACAGCCCCACCCTGACACGTGGCTGGCACGGTAGGGCCTGGCGAGGTGTATCTGGGCACCCGTGAGCCAGCGCGGGACTCACGGGGCCCTACCTCTAGGCAGGTTGCGCCTGGCACTGGGCCTTATCTTGTGATGCGTTCCTGCAAATTTGGTTAGATGTCGGCACTCTACGTCCTCGGGTCCCGGCCCTCGAGCTGGTCTCAGCCGTCGCTGGTATGCCAGGTCACGATGCCATGGATAAGGCCAGAGGGTGAGGGCTGGAGAACCAGTAAGAGCCCTGAGTCGCGATGCTCAGGTACCCCCCCTTTAACGTGCAAGTGGTCGGCATGGAGAAGAAGAGGTGCCGTGGACCGGCATCAAATAATCAAGCATGGTGGGTATGACGCATAACCGGAAATAACTACAACTGAGATACACACCGCTGGGTCTGGCCCGAGCGACTTGGGGATCGTGCAGCCCGAGGGGCGTCCCCAACAAGGTAAGCTAACAGCATGAAATAAAAGGGATACATGCCGCAGGGACGGACCCATGCGGCCTGGGAATAATGCAGCCCTGGGGGGGCGCTCCCAGCTGGAAGTAAAACTTGAAAGATGTCACCTGATGACGTTGAGGACAAAGGGGTGTTGGTGTAGCAGACTCGGTGGGCTGCGGAAGCCGATCCTCACGAGCCCCCGGGCCCAGGGGCCCCAGGAGGCTCTGGGGGGGGCTGGTGGCTCCCTGCGGGCCATCTCCATCTCCGCCAGGGCTGCGGAACGCCTGGCCTCTTGTGCCTCCATGATGCCCCTCATGAGGTGCTAGTACGTGACAGCCGCGTTCGGCAAGTCGTAAGGCACGCGAACGCAGCTGTGGGGTGGTCCTCCGTAGCTCCCCACTCGCGAGGGCCAGAGGCGCTCCAGAGAAGCGACTCGGATGTGCCCTGGTATGTCGATGCAGACGCGCAGCCCACCATCCTCGCCTGGATGGGGAGCCACTGCTGGTAGGCGGCAGCCGCCTTTCATGACTCTTGACTCCTGTAGCTTCTGAATGGCCTTGCTGATGAACTCCTGAGGGTCTGGATCTCCTTGCCTTGCTCCTTCTTGAGGGAAACGTGCTTCGAAACACGCCTCCATGTGGTGCCCAAGCGCCTCCCTTGTGATCCTAGCTAGGTCGGTGGCCCTCCAAGGGAGAGCCCCCGAGCCCTGCCTGAGGAGGGCACTGGGCGCGCTTTCCTATGCGATGGAAGGAGGTTCCCCCTGGGCAGGCACGGGCCCAGAGGGGCCTGGCTCCTGAGGGGCCGGGCCGGACAATGTCTTCTTCTTCTTGGGGGCGGTCTCGGGAAGCCTCCTGCTTCCGCGATCCAGGTCTTCCAGTGACGCGGCCTGAAAGGCTCGTTCCAGGGAACACACCGCGTCCTTCTCTTCACAGGGCACCGTGATGACTCCGCCACTTCCTGGCATCTTGAGGACGTTGTAGCCGTGGTGAGTTATGGCCATGAACTTGGCCAGCGTTGGGTACACAAGGATGGCGTTGTACGGCAGGCGAATGTGAGCGATGTCGAAGTCGATGAGCTCGGTGCGGTAGTTGTCACGTGCCTCGAAGGTGACAGGGAGGCGGACCTGCCAAATCGGGGCCGTGGAGCCGTCGGTGATACCGGAGAAAGGCTTGGTTGGCTGAAGCTGGCTGTAGGGCACTTGGAGGTTGTTGAATGTTTCCACAGACAGGACGTTGAGCCCTGCCCCGCCATCGATGAGGGTCTTGGTGACCACCACGTTGCTGATGATTGGGGAACAAAGCATCGGGAGGACTCCGGCTGTGGCCGCACACTTGAGCTGATCTGCCGAGCTGAACGTGATGGCGCACGCCGACCACCTGAGAGGGCGCGTGGCTTCGAGCCTGGGGAGGACTGCGTTCACTTCGCGGGCGAACTACTTGAAGATGCGCTGAGAGGCTGGGGCTTGTGCCCCACCCAAGATGCAGGCGATCGCGCGCGGCTCCTAGAAGCCCCCAGCCCCCTCATCCTCGTGGCGGTCTTTGTTTATTCTTGGCTGCGGTGGCAGCGGTGGGAGGCATGCGTTGCCTTGCGGGCGATCCTCGCGAGGCTGATCCCTCCAGTCCCCCTGGCGAGGCTGATCCCTCCAGCCTCCCTGGTGAGGCGGGTCTTGCCAGCGATCCTCGCAAGGTTGGTCGCGCCACCCTTGGCGTGGGCCACGGTCTTCCCAGCGTCCTGCGTTCCTTCCTCCTCCTCGGCCGTAGCCCCGGTCACTGCGGTCAGGGCGACGGCCGATCCTTCCTTCTCGCACAGCTCGGAGCTCTTGACATTCGTTGGTGTTGTGGGTGTGGAGGTCATGGTACACACAGTACCAGCCGCCCTTGGAAGGTTCGGGCTGATCTCTACCTCGCTTGGTGTCTGGTTCTGCCGCGAGCACGGTAGCCCCCTTGCGCTTCACATCCTTGGTCTTGGGCTTCTTCTCTTCTGGGTCTGTGGCAGGCAGCTCGAGGAGGGAGAGACGCCCTTCCTCGGCCCTGGCTCACTTGGTTGCCAGGTTGAACAGCTCCAAGGAGGTGCACAGGTCTTCATGCATCGCCAGCTCCTCCTTCATCTTGACGTCGCGCACGCCGTCGGAGAAGGCCGAGATGATGGCCTCCTCGGTCACCTTGGGAATCTTGAGGCGCGCGTTGTTGAAGCGCTGGATGTACTTCTGCAGGGTCTCCCCGGGCTGTTGCTTGATGCGGCGCATGTTGCTTACGGCGGGTGGCCGGTCGCGAGTGCCTTGGAAGTTGGCGATGAAGCGGGTGCGCATCTTGTCCCAGGAGGAGATTGTGCCTGGAGCCAGGTTCAGGAGCCAGTTGCGGGCCCCGTCCTTGAGTGCCATGGGGAACCAGTTCGCCATGACCTTCTCGTCTCCGTTGGCAGCTTTGATGCCCAGCTCGTAGAGCTGGAGGAACTCCGCAGGGTCAGCCGTGACATCGTAGTGAGGAGGCAAGTCTGGCTTGAACTTGCCGGGCCACGCGACGCTGCGTAGCTCGGCGGTGAAGGCGCGGCAGCCTGCTGTGGCCACGGGAGGCCTTGGATGACGGGGAGCTTGGTCTTGCATGTCCCCACGCGCTGCAGCTAGGTGCAGCGCAGGGTCTTGACACGTGGGAGCAGGAGCATGGTCGCGACGTGCTGGAGCAGGGAGCGCCCGGGCAGCTTCTTGTGGGCGAGGGACTTCTTGACAGCTCTGCTCTTGCTGCGCTGGCGCCTGCCGGAGCAGGGTCCGCCCAGGGGCCACGCGCCTTGGATCCATGGCGCCTTCCTGAGGAGGAGGCGGTCGGGGCGCCGCCGGAGCTTCATTGCCCGCACGGGGCGGGGTGCGGTGCAGCGGAACGGATGGCGCAGGAGAGCCCCCTGCGGCGCGGACGAGCTCAGCGACGCGGTCGAGCCATTCTTCATAGACGTCGTCGACGGGGCGGTAGCGCAGGAGCTCGTTCGCCGTGATGAGTGCAGCTCGAGCCTCCATGGGCGCGCGAAGCGCGCGGGACGAAGAACCAGCTGGGGTGAGCGAGGGAGTTGCGGTGCGGCCATCTTGCCGCATGGACGGATGCTGGGACGATGCTTGCCGCTCGTCCCCCGCCGGGCTGGTGGTGGCGTTGACGGCAGGTGACGGGGAACGGCGAGGGCGCCCGCTGACAGGGGCCGTCTGGGCGACGCGGGAAGCGAGCGCGGCCCGGCGCTCGGCGCGGGCCCGACGAGCGTCGGACATGGGCGTGATGGTCGGAGGAGAACGGGGTGGTGGAAGACAAATCCCGGTGCACCCCTACCTGGCGTGCCAAATGTCGGATTTCGCGTTCCGGCTGACCCTTGAGGTTCGAACACAGGGGTGCGCGCGGAGCTTTCGTCTCCTACCTACCTGCACCCCTCCGCCTTGCTAGGATCTAAACTAAGGAAAGAACAACACAAGAGACACAGGGTTTATACTGGTTCGGGCCACCGTTGTGGTGTAATACCCTACTCCAGTGTGTGGTGTGGTGGATTGCCTCTTGGGCTGATGATGATGAACAATACAAGGAAGAACAGCCTCGCGAGGGTCTGTTCTTGGCTGGGGCGATGAACTGCTGGGAGGAGCTCAGTCGCCCTTCTCTCTCTCTCTCTCTCTTTTTGCCCTCCGCCCTCTCTGTCTAGTGGGTGGCTGGTCCTATTTATAGGGGCCCTGGTCCTCTTCCCAAATATCGAGCGGGAAGGGAGCCAACAATGGCGGGCTAATTTGAAGGGGGGCAGCTAGTACTAGCTATCCTGACAAAAGTAGTCTTCACCAGCGCAAAGCTCTGTGATGACGCCGTCTTGGGCTCCACGGTGACCTCCGTCTCGTAGTCCTCCTGGTCTTGGTCTCGTTGCACCAAAATGGCAACCTTTGCCTGATGCCTCGGTACTCCGCGGCTGTGCTTGCCCCCTTTGCACCAAAGAGGAAAGTAGGACACTGCGCGGGCTGGCACCCGCCTGCGCCCTTGGTCGTCATGGCTTGCGTCACGGGCACCTCGTGAGGTACCCCGCCTTGATCTCTCCGCCTCCTCGTGAGCCAGCCTGACGAGGCCGTGCCTGAGGAAGCTCCGCGTCGTCCGCCCCGCGAGGCTTGGCCCCTCGCGAGGGTCTTGGGTTTGTGTTGGTGAAGATGGGCCGCGCTGGGCCCCCTTTTGAGCCACGCCGCAGGCCGCAAGCAGGCAAGTCTGGGGACCCCCATTCCCAGAATGCCGACAGCCACACTTCAGTCGACTGGATCAACTTTTGGGTTAGTCGATTTTTAGGGGTTGGGGGGGATCGCCGGAGTTAAGGAAGAACCACCCGCAGCGGGGACGGGGGCTCGCCGGAGAGGTACCCCACTATCTATCTTAGGGTTCAGGGTGGGGGCGGGGGGCATAGAGGGCTGGCCGGGGCGGCGGTGGCGAGTTGTTTCGGGGCGGCGAGGCGGCGCTGGGGCCGGCGGTTCGGCCGGTGGTGGCTGGCGGCTCAGGGGGTGCAGGTTGAATATGAACTACAGGCCCTCCCTAAACTACATGTCAAGTGCCTCTCTGCTACCATGGCGTTCAGTTTTGACAGTAGCATTCAGATTCCAAAGTAAATTTTAGTTCCGACAGTTAAGTTCAGAGTCAACAGTTTTTACCTCATATGTTGTTGTCAGGTGGTTTTTGGTGATGTTAATTTTACATCCATTTTACATCATCTATTGGAGATGCTATTAGAATCCCACTTGAGATTGGCGATGTCTGTCTTGTGCTGCTTCAGCCTTGACGTCTTACGGCTCACCGGAGCTGCTCCAATGACAAAACGATCCATCACAACAGAGCAATGCCCTGGACGCCGTCTACAGATTCCTCAGATCTTCCTCCACACCTCCGACAGCCACCTCTGCCTCAACTGCTTCAGCGACCAACCCAATGATGCTGAGGTCGACACGGCTACGGCAAAGAGGTTGTACACTTGTTGCGTCACTTATTACTATACATTCACGTCGATCCATTAGGGCTATTTTGGCTCAACGGAAAAACATCGATCCACTGGTTGTTACCATCACTCTAAATTTCTGCATGCTCTCCTTACATAATCTCACCATATTTTTTTGTATGCATGTCAGATATTGTACACAGTCATGCTGAACATGTAGAGAAAAAGAGAAGAGTTTTGCGCAGCAATACAATGTCATGCAGACATCACTCCATGGTGGGTTCAATGGCAAACCCTCCCCACCCCTCTCCAGATTGTAATCCAGAGGAAGATATCTGTTCTGAGGCGGATTCGGACGCCGATGACCACTCCTATTTACCCCCCAAGGTGTTTGCTCTACCTTGGCATGATGATGTTAGTCATATCATGCATATGTTGCCTTGCAGTGCCTATTTTTGACATCATATATGTCATCTGCTTAGTTTAGACATGTTCTGTAATGCCACCTGTTTAGTTTCTATATCATATATGGGAATTATGCAGTCTCATGTCTTTTAGCCAGCCATAATATATGTGAAATATGCAATGCTATCCTGTTTAACCAGGCATCGTATATTTGAATGATATCTTGCCCTTCCTTTTCTTCATTACATTTCCATTTGTCGACAATGTTTGTACATTAAGCTACTCTTCCTGTGAATCAGCCATTTGGGTGGGAGATGGAAAAATCTGGAGTGAAAACAAGGCCTTCAGAGCAGACAGTGCTACCTGTCGAAGCAGATCTCTTGTTGGGTCCCGATAGCTCCTCAGAGATGGATTCAGAGACAGATGACCAGTCCTATTCCCCCATTGGGGTGTATGCTCTAACTTGGCACGGTTATACTGTTCATATCATGCATACAGTGTCTTGCATTGCATAGTTTAGACATCATATACACAATATTCAACACCATGTTCTTAGTTCAGACATCATATCGAATGCCCTATGTTTAGCATATAAATCACATATGTGAATTAAATGATGCGATCTTGATTACTTAGATAACATGCGATCTTGATCCTGTTTAGTTATTCATCATATCTTTGAATTATGTTATGCTATGCTATCCAGTTTAGATAGACATTATATATGTGAAATTATGTCATGCTATCCGTTTTAGTTAAACAATATACATGTCAACTATTTCATGCCCTCTTTTTTCCACACTATCTATTGCATCTGTCTCTCATACAATGTTTGTACATTCAACTATGTTTCCTGTTTATCAGCCATTTGAATTGGAGCGGGTGATGCCAGTATCTAGCGGACTAAAAACACGGTCTTCAAATAAAACAGTGATACCTCTTGGTGGAGATAGCACCCCGGTTGTACATGCACAAGAACCAGCCCTACCACACATAACCCAAACTCTCGCAGATTGTACCCCTACTACGATGCACAGAGAACCAGCTTCACCCAATCTAACCCCAACCCCAGCCGATAGTAAGCCAGTTCTTGTTGACACAGCACCATCTCCACCATAGAGCTCCCAAACAAGAGCAGTTAGTAAGGCAGCTCCAGTGCCCAAAGGGCCAGTACTATCACGGCGAACCCCAACTCCACCAGTTAGTACGCCTATTCCTGTGGAGGAAGCACAACCAGCTAGTCGTAGTTTAGCATCTATCGCATTTGATGTTGTTAAATCGTATGTGCGTATCTTCCCATCTTGGAAATATTATACTGAAGATGAAGGAAAATGCCAGTTGCAGGTGTTTGTCTAGGAGTTATGTGTAAGTAATGTTATTCATGGCAATTACTTTGCTTTGTCCCATACATCCTACCTCCATGATGGTTATAATACAGCAAATTTTCCCATTTTTCTCTATAGAGAAGGACCGATTTGGAAACTCAGGATGAGGTAACCTGTGCTAATACCTCTGCTATCTTCAAGAATGCTTGGTGGCAGTATCGGAATTACCTGAAGAAAATGTACTTCACTGGTAAAGAAACTCATCAAATTCCCTTACGTTCTCCTAAGACACATTTACTGGACGATGACTAGGAACGCCTTGTTCTGTACTGGTCCAAACCAAGAATGTGGTAAGGTCTATGAGCTCATTTTCTATTTTTAAGTATTATATTCTTGTGTTTTACTGTACTCTGTTCATGTAGAACAAGTGCCTAAACCTGAAGAACAACTGTTCTAATTTAAGAGTCCATTGCTACCATAGGACATGGATATATGTTTGTTTGATGCTTTTATTATGTACTAGTACTTGGCAATAGAAGACTTGGTAGTTTAATCCTGTCCACCTTACTAATGAACTGGTTCACCGAAATGAGTTTCATATAGTAGTACATGCTAAACTTGTTATGTGTCTGCTTGTTTCTTCTTTTAGAATGCTGATAGAATATTGGGGAAGAGTGCCTTATTAAGCAACGGTAAAGGAAGTAATGCAGATAAGGTTTAGGATAGTGACACATCCTATCTTGGTTTATTGTTGGAGTTACTAGCCACTACCGCTTGCACAAGCTATTCAAACTCACTGTCCGAATCAGTTCGGTTTCTTGAGTCTCAACTACAAGCTGAAAGATATCGATCAGCTGTGCTGCGACAAGAAGCGAAAGGACTATGGAAGTCCCTGGAGCATTCGGATGCATACTTTCTGGTGCAACAGCAAGCGTTGGAGGATTTTGGCGCCAAACAGGACAAATCTAATCAGCTTGCTAAGCTTATTGCCAGCATGGTGGATACCCAGGATAATGTTTCTTGAGCTCTTCTGAAGTTGTTTCAGTTATGCTCTTGTTTTGCTGCCGCGTTTATTTGCACTAGTGGCCAATTTTGACGGCCAGTATATATGATATGCTGCTTTCTTCCCTATATTTGCACTGGTGGCGAACTTTGATGCCCAGTGGATGTAATATGTGTAATTGCCGTGATAGCCTAGCGTTAGTTGCTTGCTTATTTATTTCCTTGTTTTCTTGTTTATTTGTTTGCTTGTAGTCATTGCAGTTCTTTTTCCGCGGTTAACTAGTGGCTGCAATAACCTATTTTTTAAAACTAGGCCACAATAACCATGGGCTAATATTTACTATAGTGACACTGGGCCTCCTACGGGCCATAGAAACCGTGGGCCTTTTACGGGCCGTAGAAACAGTAGGCCTTCTACGGGCGGTATCATCAATGGGCCTTATACGGGCCGTATGATCGATTGGCCAAACATGGGCCAATAACAGGCCGCATTATGGCCATAAACGGTCTAGAGTTGGAATCGTCCGTTCATGGACTGACCGTAACGGGCCATCGTTACTAGGCCGTATTTGATGACTCTATGAAAACGGCCCACGTATTAACGGACCACAAACGGGCCGACTGTAACCATGGGCTGAATTTGGCCCATAAGCAGAAAATGACAGTAACGAGCTGTAAGTAAACGAATGCTGGAAATGAGCCCAAGAATAAATGGGCTCTGAGAAGGCCGAAAGATAACATGGGCTGGAAACGGCCCAACGGAATAACGGGCCGTTAATGGGTATAAAGTGATACACTGTTCATTACGGGCCAGTTTCACCATGGGCCATTAATGGGTGTAAAGTGATACACTGTTCATTACGGGCCAGTTTCACCACGGGCCGTTAATAGGCCAAGAGTTACATAGGGCCTCATATGGGCCGAAAGATGTCATGGGCCATACATGCGCCAGAAGTGAAAACGGGCTGGAATCATATTGGATGGCCCAGATGACACTACTAGGCCTAATTCGGATAGGGCGTAACAGGCCTTGGGTTACCGGGCTGTAAATGGGCTATATGCGAACAGGCCGTTAACAGGCTTTCCATGGGCCGGCCCGCCAGCTTTTGACCAAGTCAAATGGGCCGGCCTTTTCACAGGAATGGGCCTCTGTTGGGCCGTGCCACGTGTCGACGTATCATATGTGCCTATCTGACCCACTGACAAACTGACACGTGTTTCGTCCGGCCAATAAGAATTTTACACGTGTAAATTTCCCATTGGTCGGGGCTGTTAACGGGTTATTGGATCCAAAACCCGACCTGATAGCTTAACGGCGTTCCGTTACGGTGGATGCCACGTGTCGGTCACCCTTGATGAAAGCACTTCTGTGACGCGCGATTTATCATCATGGAACTGGACACTTCCGTGATGATAATTTTGGTAATGTCATGGAACACTTCTACGACAGCACAAGTATGACTATCTTGATTCTGTCATAAATTTGTCATGGATGTACATGCATGACAAAAAAAGCGACCTACTGTGACAAACACGTATCATCACGGAAGTGTATTTTTTTTGTAGTGCCCGTGGCGCGCCGCAAGCGCTCCTGCGAGCGACGTGGCTTTTAGGAGGAGTATAATTTTTGTTTAGTAAGGCGATCTCATTAGTTTTGGGACGCAAATGATAAATCCCGAACGTTCAGGAATTTTTAGTGTCCTTAATTAAGTATGTAAAAGGGAAAGTTTGGAAACCTTGTGTATTCGTACGCATTTTGCAACTACATGCATATAGCACAAACTTTATTATATACTATCGCACTACACGTCTCTCTCGATATATGCTTGCAGACTGTGCTACTCCCTCCGTCCAGGTAAATAAGTCATCTTTGGTTGTGCACCGTGACCAAGAAGGAGGGAAGACTTATATATCTAGACGGAGGGAGTACTACTATTACTTATGTACGTGCAAATGCACGTTTTAACATTAAGATGCGGTTTTTGTAAAAGTATAAAAACATCACTAGTCAAGCTTGTGAAACGATTCAATGCAAACAAATGCAAAAATGCTCATTTGATTGTTTACTTTTAGCTTCCTTCTCTGTGGTTATTTATCTGTCGTACTTTGTACGGAGTATCTCACTGGTTGGAAAGGCATGCAAATTCCCAAACCGCTTCCTACACACTATATCGAATTTTTTGCCTAACAAGTTGTGTCGTGCAATTGGAATTCCAACTTGAGTACTACTACTAGTAGGAGTACCAGGGGCCAGTTCTTTTAGGCTTCTAGATTAGTAATCCCATAACTACTACCTTCGTCCTGGTTTATTGGTCCCCATTGTAATCTGTGTCAAATTTTGATCAAAAATTTAACTAATGAAATGTTAGTGCATGTCACATGCAGTACTCCATCCGTCTAGGTGAGTAAGTCATCTTAGGCTGTGCACCGTGACCAAGGAGGAGGAGAAAACGAGAAACGTTAATGTTTATTTGCTAATTAATAGTATTGCATGCAATGAACTAACCACTGCATGTCGTGTTTGATATCTCAAGTCATTAAAAGCATGCACACTCTTTATCTCTTATTGGTTGATATGTTAAGAAACAAGAAACGACATAGAAGTTAATGCACTGCGCCTAAGTGTTTTGGGATTATTCGGTTTTCGTAAGATGGAGGGATTACAATGGTGAGGAATAAACCAGTTAAATCTTTGGTCAAAATTTAGCACAAATTACAATGGTGAGGAATAAACCAGGACGGAGTAGTAGTTTAGAAGCCCAAATGAATGAGTGAGGCGCCTTATTGTTACTCTCCACTATGACTAGTCTTGTGGGAAAAGCTGGGGAAGCCGCCAAAATAACTGGCCCTAGGAGTAGTAGCTAGAGATGAAATGCAAAAAAGACGGAGGGATGTGATGGTTGCTTGTCCGTTTATTTTACCAGGCCACTTATTACTGGGAGTGGTTGGGTTTTGTGATATGACGGCTTTACTGCCGCGCCACGAGTGGGGTGAGAGGTGAGACTCCCGTGCAGCGCCGCCCTCTACACTTGTACTACATCGGTCGTGGTTTATTAGTCCCCCATTGAATTTGACTGAAGATTTAACTGACAAAATGTTAGTGCATGTCAACAAAAACTATATCGTTGGATCTGTATTTGAACATAGTTTTGAATGATATAATTTTAGGTGACATGCATCTGCATTTATTGTACTATATATAATGTTAGTTCAATTTTTGGTCGTACTAATCTATAGTAGTAAGGTGCCCGTGCGTTGCACCGAAGAGTGAAATGCATTGATCGGGGAGTTGTTTATTTTGACAAAGGATGTGGGGGTCATCTCATGTGTAACGGGTATCGATAGGTTTCTTCGGATATTATTTCATCTCTAGAGCTCACAAACATCTGGGTGAAATAGATAAAAAGGTATCTTTTGCAAACAAAAGCGTTCAACTGTTCAACCTGCATCCAAAACTTGTGAAGAAATAACACTTATTGTGCTTTGCAAGAAATGGTCTTTAAGAATTAGTTTTTGAGTATCGATTGTTATACATGTTGGCTACAGATGACATGGCACTTTCTTATAGTCAACAGTTGGCTATACTATTAAGTAATATTAACCATGCCTTATACACCTAGACAGAGGGATTAAATCAGTATGACTTGCAAGCGGGCAGAGGAGATGTAAGAAATGGTTCATCGTAAGTCTTTCACCAGTACTGTAGTAAAAATTCATACATGGAAGATTCCGGACTAAACCATAAATGGATACACTTTTATTCATGCGCGATACTCCAATAAAGCAAGATCCTGCATGGAAGTCTCCACATGCTTAGACAACGGATTACATTGAGCGAAGACTAATGATCAACATTTAACTTGAAAATGCAGATGTCCAGGTGAACCTCCTTGGAGTCCCCGTGCACATTGTTGGAGTTCAAATAACACCATGGGTTTTCCATGTCCACATCGGCGGGAAGGTCCCAGCTCGGCAGAGTCCAAGTATGCTTGGCGTAGCCATTGTCGCCGCCCACGTACCTCCGAGGGGTAGTAATAGTGAGCACGCACGCGAACATAGGCCTCGTGTCAGCGTCAGCGGCGTCGCCCCTGACGCACACTACAGAGATGTGGCGGCGGCCTGCGCGGGCCTCGCCGGTGGCCACAATCAAGAGGAAGACATTGCCGTCCTCCTCCAAGACTAGCAGGCAGCGCCGATCCTCCAGCGACTCCGACACGGTGAACGGGTAGCACGTCTCGTACTTGATGTTCTTCGCCGAGGGCCAGTAGTGATTGCCGCACGCCTGTGTCAGGTGATGCACGATGTCCGCCGGCAAGTCCCAAAACGGCACCGGGCACTCATAGCAGTAGACGAAGGGCTCCTTGGAGGCATCGACCAGGCCGTCCATGAAACGGGAGTGGCTGTAGGGGACGTTCCGACAGTTGAATATATGAGCAAGTTACTACGAGATTTACTACAAAATAAATCATGACGGCTATAACAAAGATTAAACTAATCATGCGGACTAGCATAGTAGATGAATAGATCGAATCTAGGACACAGACTAGAAACATGAATTCTACCACGATTTCGAACAGGAAGGACAGAAACACATACGGTGCAACAGGAGCAGCACCATTGGCGTTGAGGTTGTCGCCCATGTCGTTGAGGAAGAGGTTGCCGAGGTCGGGGAAGAAGTCGTCGTCGGTGAAGTCATCACTGCTAGCAGTCATGAGAGTGCGCTCCCCAAATTTCAACAGCGCCCGCCGAATGGAGCGCAGGAGGGAGTGGCTGTAGGGGACGTTGCGGCCGCCGAATGGAATGCAGGAGTAGCCCACGAAGCAGTAGATGGTGGTCCTCCCTAGTATCTATTCTTATCTCTATCTCTACTACTCTTCTTTGTTTTTTATAATATACTAGTTGCAGTTGTCAAATCGAATAGTATTGCGCCGTCCACTACACGCCCGGCTGAACACGCCTCCTCGCCTCCATCAAACCCCTCCGTTAAACCCGCATGCAAACCTAGAAACCTACTCCGGCCCGCGTGAGGAAATTTGCCGGTTGCCGTTGGATAATAATAGAGTCACGTCCAATCCATTTGAGTTAATTGCGTGTATGATTCTCCCTCTATAAAAAGTTAATTACATCCTTAATCTTGTATTCTAAGTACTCTGTGGGTTCCACTATCAGTACAGTGTACATGACTTGCAGGCTGGCTACAGATTCATATAGAAAGTTAAAAAGAAACAAATCCATGACTTGCAGGATTGGAGTTAGCACCGATGGCGGTTCGTAGTCGTTCCACGCTCGGGCATTGAAGTTTGTAACTATTTTAGATTAGAACATACTACTCCGGTGCTAGTAGTAGAGCAGAGTCCTACTCCACTACTACTGCTCTACTCAAGCAAGTTAGGGCATAGTAGCAGGTACTGTAGGGAGTACCAGTACTGTGATCACTCAAGCAAGTTGTCTGACTTTGATATGACCCTACGCTGCTGGTATGTGTCTCGTAAGTCAAGCGGCGTGTTGTAGTCATCATCACCTGTCCACTTCCCGCAGCACATATTCGCTTCTCCATCTTTGTCCGCTCTTCCATCCCTGCTAAGGCGCCTCCCCCCCCCCTCGTCCGAAACCCAAGCACTAACAATGGCAGAACCGAGCAGCGTCCGCCGAAAGAGTGGCTGGAATTCGCTCCCCACAGAGGTAATCAAGCTCATTGTTTCGCGTGTGGACAATCTCAGTACCATGCCGCTCGCCGCGTGCTCGTCGGGGTTGTACCGTTTACTCAAAGCCCTAGGCCGGAGCTTTTTAAGCCAGCTCCTTGCTTGCTGATGCCGCCTGATCTTCAAAAACGGCATGTCACGCAGCATAACGATCATAGGGTGGTGAGCATCAACCCCCTTGACTGCGATCCGATCCCCGTCAGCCTCAACTACATTAACGGTATGTACTGGGTCGGCATGAACACGTCTTGGATGGTGCTCATCGACGTTCGCGGCAGCTGGATGCTCGTGGAGGTCTACACCCAGCGATTGATCCCCCTTCCTTCGATTAACACTGCATTGCTTTGGCACCGTGGCCCAGGATACTCGGAATCTTACAGTAGCCAACATGATACCAAGTTTGATTTGCTCAAGGTTGTAATCTACCAAGTGCCCACAAGATCTATGAATTATAAAGACTTTAGGCTAATTGCGTTCTTCAACCGTGGTCTCGCCTATCTGACAAGTCACTGCGGTAAGTGGATAAATCCGCACGTCCATCGCAGGATCATACATCCTCCATGGTTCTCTGATGCCATTGAACACAAGGGCTTCATTTACGCTGTTGACTCCTTCTATGGTTGGACGTATTGCTGGCCTACTCCAGTCATCGCTACAAACGGATGTTACACCAGTAAGTTCCTTTCCTATGATATCATGATGGCTTGCTTATATTACTGTCAACATTTGCTGAAAAAATATTCATGCTCATAACATGTTGTTCTTAAGATTGACTAAATCAAGAGCCCTTTTTTATTTGACTCCAACTTGATATGATGTTGTAGGCCGCCTGGTGTCCCTACCCTTCCTAATCCCAGAACCTTTCAAAGAAAAGCGGCATGGCAGTTGCAGGTGGTTCCTGGCTCGATCAGACGATGGCGAAAGATTGATGATATCATTCGCACGTACCGGACGTGTTGTTTCATGGAATACAATCACAGTCACTGCAAGGTCTTTGAGATGGATCCCAGCTTCTCTGGGCCTTCAGGAATTTTTGACCGGAGGCTGGTAAATAGCCTTGGTACACGCTCTTTGTTTGTCAGACTGAATTATCTGATTAACCAGGAAATAACCACGGCAAGGATCATGATGGCAGCGCGGTTTCGTTCATCAAGCAAAATTGTGTGTACACAGCGTACCATGCATCTCTGCATGCACCATACCCTGATATGTGCCGCCACGCTCTACAGCCCAAAGTAGGAGAGAGGGTCGCAAGTATCAGACTTCGACCTGCTGGCTGGAGTTTTCCCCGTCAGGCACCCATCTGGTTCAAGTCGTCAGCCAATCTCCACAGCTTAATAAATAGTAACGTCTAACTAAGCCAGTTAGTTAGATGCGTACACTTGGTGTAGTAGGATCTTTATTTAGTTTGATGCATACACTTGTTCTTTTTTGGTAGCCCTTTTGTAATGATGGCTGATGTTTGGTTTGGAAGAGAGAGCTGCGTCTTCACTCTTCTAGCCTGCTTACTGATTCTGTTGCACCCCCAGCCCTAGTTGTTGGTGCTGCTGTTTTCAATGTATAATCAATAGTATATTTTGTCTATTGGTTGAATAAATGTGTTATTAGAATGACAAACACAATGTTTTGAAAGTCATTGCATGGTTCGATCCTTTAGTGCCCCGTACCGTACGTAGCGCATACTATTTTTCGTACGGAACACATTTTCCACTTGTTGATAACATGCAGCCCACTGATGAAGGCCCAATAGAGAAGCCCATAATTAACTGGAAGGGAGGCTCTCACATGAATCCGGCCCAGGTACATGCTCATGATCCCCTAAACATAAATAAATAAATAAAGCTAAATGCTCATGCACCAGTTCTGTGGGAAAATAGGTAGCCCAGTATTTCTTTTTGAAGAATACCCAAGCTAGGCCTATTTGTTTTCTCCGAATTACTAGGCTGCAAATCTTTCAAGATGAGGAGGGATGCATTCCGGCCTGGCTTAAGAGTATGGTCAATGTCTGTTAAAAGTAATATCAAAAGGGGTTGAAAATTCCAAAAAAAATTATAGTAAATGGGATATAAGTTTCTTTTTTTGTTTTTGTTCTTCACTGATATCTTATACGTATTTCATTGTATTTAACATGACATAGTACTAATTTATTTTTAAATTTGTTTTAGTATGGCTATTAATTTTTGGATTAAGAATATTTCGTTCCCCAGCAAAAATTTGTGAATTTCAAATTTTCCCACATATTTAGTTAATTTTTGACCCTGGTACTGACCAGAAAATGGCCAGCAATTCTAAAAATGGAAAACTAAATTCCGTATGAATTAGAAAATGAGTAAAAATTATAAAAATAATAGCAAATGGGCTATACACGCCGCAGATTTCGAGGCTGACTTGTTTACGCAAGGCTTTGTCAGTGAACATACGATTCTAGCAGCAGTGACCATGACTGTTGGATGTCCATCCAACGGCCGACGTGCTTCTTCAATCTCTGATCTTCCTGCTCCAGCCGCCTAAACTAGCGCCGGAGGGACTGCCTGTTCCCTCCTCTTGTGGCCCACTGTGATGCCGGGCAGGCTTCCCCGGTCCATCCTACTCGCTCCGCTGGCCTGGCCGCACGCAATCAACTACCTCTTTATTACGCGAAAAAAATATATTCCTCCCACTGACATCTGGGGCGCACCAGTTGGGAGGCTGACCTATGGGCCAACTAAGTTGACGCGTACGCAGGGCTTGTCAACTTAGTCAACAAACGATTCTAGCAGCAGTACCGTTGGATTTGAATCGAACGGTCCTGCTGCTTCTTCAATCGCTGCTCTTCTTGCACCAGCTGCCCAAACCAGCGCTGGGGAGACCGCCTGCTCCTGCCTCCAGTGGCCGGCTATGCTGCCGTTGAGGCCTCATCGCCCCCTACTACTCCCACCGCTAGCCAGGCCCTGCAGCGACGGCAGCCTCACACAGCAGCCGAACCAGTGAACCCTCGTACTCCTCTCCGTGTGGGCATCCACTGCCGCGTCTTCCCCGGCTCCGCGTTGTCTCCTTCCTAGGCCTCGCCGTCGTCCACCGCCTTGGTGCTCTCGGCGCGGCGTGGCCAACTTTGTCAACGACATTCCATCGGAAGAGTACTATACGTGGAGAGGCCGACAACTGGGTCCACGGCCACAACCCAGTTCTTTTGTGATTTGCCAAGTAAATCGCTTTGTCAGGCCTGTTGGGCTGCAAATCTTTCAAGATGAGGAGAGCTTCCATTCGGCTGCCCGAGAGAATGGCCCATCAGTAATGAGAAATGAGATGTACATTTTTAAAACACATCAAACCGGCAATTAGTTTCAAATATCTTTTTTTTCATTTCAAGATTTTAAATTACATTAATTTTTATGCATGGAGAATTTGTTGGATTTTATATTGTTATACATTTATTTTTAAAATCAGTATAAATGTGAGTCGAAATTTTGGGATTAAAAACAGTTCGAACTGCACCGAAATATGCAAAATTTCGTATAATTTTTTAACCGTGGCCACAATATGGGTTGTAATGCTAACAAAAAGAATATGGGCTCAAAAAACCTTAATAATTAGCAAATGGGCTGTAAATTATTAGAAATAATGGCAGATGGGTTGTATGCTGTTTTCCACAGATTTGAGGCTTTCCTAAAAAAAGGTTGACGCACAAGCAATGACTGTTGGATGGCCATCCAACGGGCATCGTGCTTCTTCAATCTCTGCTCTTCCTGCTCCAGCCGCTCAAACAAGCGCCGGCGGGACTGCGTGCTCCCTCCTCCCCGCGGCCGACTCTGCTGTCGCGCAGGCCTCACCGCCCCACCGTACTCCCATCGCTGGCCTAGCCATCCCTCTACTCACCCACACCTGTTGTTATTCTCCGGCGACGGCAAACGAACCAGTAAACCCTCGTACAGTCGTACTCCCCTCCGTGTGGGAACAACTCCTGAGTCTTCCCTGCCTCCGTGTCGTTCCCTTCCTAGGCCTAGCCGCCGTCCACCGCCCTGGTGCTCTCGGCGTGGCCTGGTCAACGTGGTCAATGACCGACATGCATCTGAAGTGGACTGTATGTGGAGAGGCTGACAGCTGGGTCCACGGCCGCACTATAAGGCCCATGATGCGGCTATATCTCCCACGTGTCGAAGCATAACTTAGAGGCATAACTGCATTGTAAGCAATGTTGCAAGTGGGGTAATCTTCACACAACCCATGTACTGAATAAGGAAAGAGATACATAGTTGGCTTACAATCGCCACGTCACACAATGCATAAATATAACATTACATTCATCCAGATACAATCAAGGTCCGACTACGGAACCAAAATAAAGATAACCCCAAAAGCAACAATGTCCCCAATCGACCCAACTGGGCACCTCTACTGATCGTCTGGAAAGGAAACGTAGTATCGTCCTGAGTCCTCATCGAACTCCCACTTGAGATCGGTCGAATCTCCTGGAATGGTATCATCGGTCCCTGCATCTGGTTTTGAAGTAATCTGTGAGTCACGAGGACTCAGCAATCTCACACCCTCGTGATCAAGACTATTTAAGCTTACAGGTAAGGTAAAAGGTATGAGGTGGAGCTGTAGCAAGCACTAACATATATGGTGGCTAACATACGCAAATGAGAGCGATAAGAGAAGGCAAAGGCATGATCGATAAACTATGATCAAGAAGTGATCCTAGAACAACCTACGTTCAAGCATAACTCGAGACCGTGTTCTCTTCCCGGACTCCGCCGAAAAGAGACCATCACGGCCACACACTCGGTTGATTCATTTTAATTAAGTTAAGTTTTAGGTTATCTACAACCGGACATTAACAAATTCCCATCTGCCCATAACCGCGGGCACGACTTTCGAAAGATCAAATCCCTGCAAGGGAGTCCCAACTTAGCCCATCACAAGCTCTCACGGTCAACGAAGGATATTCCTTCTCCCAAGACAATCCGATCAGACTCGGAATCCCCGGTTACAAGACATCTCGACAATGGTAAAACAAGTCCAGCAAAGCCACCCGCTGTGCCAACAAATCCCGATAGGAGCTGCACATATCTCGTTCTCAGGGCACACCGGATGAGCGCTCCGTACAACTAAAACCAAACCTCAAGTTTCCCCGAGGGGGCGCTGCAAAGGGCTCTAGTTTGGACCAACACTCAGAGGAGCACTGGCCCGGGGGTTTAAAATAAAGATGACCTTGAGTCCGCGAAACCCAAGGGAAAAGGCTAGGTAGCAAATGGTAAAACCAAGGTTGGGCCTTGCTGGAGGAGTTTTATTCAAGGCGAACTGTCAAGGGGTTCCCATTATAACCCAACCGGGGTTGTGGCAGGATGTGATCCGGGCAAAATACTTTAAAAAAGACACAGTGATATCGGTAAAAACTAAATTTGGTGATTCCCCGACTTGGAAGGCCATTATGAAGGTTAAAGAACACTACCTTGCTGGCAGAAAGGTGGTGCTGAATTCTAGCAACCTTGCTAGAGTGTGGATCAACCCAGTTTGGAATGAGCCTCCCCTGTGTTTGCAATTCCCTATGTTATATAATATTTTGCAATATAATGATCAAGAGATCATTGTTATTAAATTCAGAGAAAGAGTGGAAAATAACTTCTTTAGAAGACGCTTACACCCTCCTCTACTTGATCAGTGGAAAGAAGTCCAAGCTAGAGTGGGGGCATGGCCTCTCTCTAGTGAGCTTAACCAGGTCATTTGGACCCTTGGGAAAAAGAAAAATAAGTTTACCACTAAATTTGTCTATGAGTACTTGGAGAGAAATGTAGTTGGATGTAACTACAAGTAGATTGGAGATAAAAAATTCCTCTAAAAGTTCAGATTTTCCTTTGGCAATTATTCCAGGATGACGTTTTAACTAGAGATGTTATGAGCAAACGGAGGTGGTTGGGAAACCCTCCCTGTTCCTTTTGTGATGGCAGAGAAACCTCTCAGCAACTATTCTTTACTTGTCCTATGGCTAGAGTCCTATGAAGGACTGTGGGATGTGTCATGGGCACAGATCATTGCCCTAATAATATTTGGCAATACTTCTCTTGGTGTTACACGTTTCTCCCAGATGGGGAGAAGTTTTATACCTTTGGCTTAGCTGCCTTATGCTGGGCGATGTGGAATAGCCATAACAAAACCACCTTTGAGTTCCAAAAAATGAGATCCCCATTTGATGTGGTATACTCTGCATGTGGTTACCTCACTTATTGGGTAGGGTTGCTGATGGGAGAGGACCGGGAGGCAATGGAGCATGGAGCTAAGATGTTGAGGATCAACGCCTCGAACATGACGAGAATCTGCGCGGCACCAGGTGAATCAATGAAGAGCTGAAGTTTGAGTGCACCTGGCGCGGATCGGATATGCATCTACATCGTCTGATGGTTCATTTGCTTGCCTCTTGTGTTGGTGGCCGAACTTATGTGTGGAGTCCGATCCTTGCTATTGTATGAGCTTCTGTTGTGGCCTGGTTGGTAAGGCTTGTAAGGCCAACTCCACCGCGCGACCCTATCCTGTCCGTTCCCGTCTGTTTGGGGTAAAACGAACAAAACAAACGGCCTAGCGCACGACCCCATCTGTAAAAAACGTCCGTTTCTTGTCCGTCTCACCCCATCCCGGGCGCAAGTTTGAGCTGGGTTTGGGTCCAAAGCGGACACAGGCGGACGTTTTCTGGGTTGTCCTCGTCCGGCCTTGTCCCTTTTGCATGTGACCCTGGCCCGCCTGTCATCCTCTCTCTTCTCTCTCACGTGGCCCACCCCACCTACCATCCTCTCTCTCCACCCAAGACCAACAGAGACGAAAAAGACGGGGCGAGTCCACGACGGGGCGGCCATGGCACGGGCGCGCGCGCGCAGGCGCAGGGGGCGGCGGGTGGCGGGCGGCGCGGGTCGAGCGGGCGGCGGGCGACCATGGCGCGGGCGCGCAGGGGCGGCAGGCGGCGCGGGCCGAGCGGGCGCAGGGGGCGGCGGGCGGAGGGCGGCGCGGGCGCGCGGGCCGAGCGGGCAGCAGGCGGCGCGGGCGCGCGCGAGCAGGGGGCAGCGGGCGGCGTGCCGCGCGGCCGCGCGCGCAGGGGGCAGCGGGTGGCGTGGCGGCGGCGGCGGGGCGCGACTGCGAGGTGGCCGCGGCCGAGGTGGGGCGGAGCGCGCGCGGGCGCGGCGCAGCGGCTGGGGCGCGGGCGCGTGGGCGGCCGAGCGCGCGTAGCTGGGCGCGGCCGCGGCCGGGGCGGGGCGGAGCCAAGCGCGCGGAGCAGGGCGCGACCGCGGCCGAGCTCGCGGCGGCCGGGGTCGGGGCGCGGCGCAGCGGCTGGGGCGGGGCGGAGGACGCGGGCGCGCTGTGCGGAGCAAGACCTCGCGCCGGAGCTCTCGGACGCGGCCTGCAGGCGGGTGCGAGCGCACGCGCGGGAGGCGGGCGCAGCGGCAGGCGTGGCCGGGCGAGCGCAGGCGGACGCGACCGGGCGGGCGCGACATGGTGGCGGCGAGCGCAGCGGCGGGGCAGCGCGGGCGCGGGCGCGGTCGAGGCGGGGGGCGCGGTTGCCGGTGGCCCCGGCGAGCGAGCGCGGCCACGGCATGCTACAGTGGGCGTGGGGGCAGCGGACAAAATTTAGGGTTGGTCGCCGCGGTGGGCGCCTCGAACGGAAGTCGGACACGCATGTCCTTTTTGACACCTATCACCATCCAAACGGACGAAATCCGGACAAAACGGACGTCCGTTTGAGGTCGTGCGGTGGAGTTGGCCTAATGGTTGGAATGTTGGTTTGTTAGGTTCTCGTAGCTGTTCTGGTCCATGGTGAACTGCTCGATGACAGGTGTTTACCGCGGGTTTTCCAGTGATACGTTGAACTCGCTTTTTCCTTTCTAGGTTTCCTTTATTTTCATTATGTAAGTAATGGAAAAATGTTATGCCCGGTTAAAAAAATAATGATTCCAGCATACAGTCATTTTTCTACGGTGATATGTCCCCATTAGACGATACTAGGATCATAGCCATGGCAAAACAAACCCAAATTAATGGAATCCAATGCCATTATAGAAAATGAATTAATCTACAGTGATATGTCCCCATTACACGATACTAGGATCATAGCCATGGCAAAACAAACCCAAATTAATGGAATCCAATGCCATTATAGAAAATGAATTAACTCATACACCATAAAGCCCGAAGTTAACTCGACCTTATCCTCACGGGCGAGGCTCCTGGAGAGCAGTCGGTTACTTGACTTCTTTCCTTGCTAAGCTCTACCGTGTTTTACGGTAGTTGTTTCCGGTTGTACAATTTTTCCCGTCTTCATGCAAAAGCAAAACAAACCCAAACTACTGGAATTTGATGCTGCCGCAGTAGATGAATTAAGTTATATACCGTGAAAATCGAAGTTAACTCAATTGTAGATAAAGAGGTAAATACACCAGAGGTCTTAAAACTTGCACGCGGCGGTCACTTTGGTGCACAAAGTTGCAAAATACGTGTTTGTGGTCACTAAACTTGTGAGACTGTTCAAATACAGTCACTCTCTCTGTACGCGAGCGTATCCGTCGATGCCAGCATGGCATGGGCCCGCTGTCAATGACACATGGACGCATTTTTGCACAAAACCCCTTCTTCTTCTTCTTCTTCTTCTTCTTCTTCTTCTTCTTCTATGCAAAATAAAAAATCAACAATCGATGGGACGAAAAGTTTAACTGCCAGATCTCGAACCCCGACCTAATGCTAGTACAATACAGGTCACACAAACTGCGCCACACATCTGTAGACAGCTATTAAGAGTAACTAAGATTAATATACAAAAACGAAAGCGCTCATGGAACAGAAATGGGCTGTGGTCCGGCGACCCATTTTGCACTTGTTTATTTTTCAGAAATTTGTAGATAGTATGCAAATTATAATGCCATCAATAAGATAATTTCAAATAATTTTCATGTATTATTCTAAAATAATACTTATGAATTATAAAAATGTTTGCATAATAATAACACAAATAGTTTTTAAATATTCATAATAACACCTATTCGTTTTATTTGAGAAATTCATGGATCAGAAAAAATTGTTCATGTATTATTTTCAAATAATATTGTTTGTGCAATTCAAAATATGTACATGCGTTAAAAAAACTACATGGCATTTATAAAAATGTTTAAACACTGTGAAAACTATTCATGTAAATTAAGAAATGTACATTGCATTTAAAAAATGTTGACACATTTCAAAAAAATTGTGAGTTTTACAGAATGTACAATTATGCTCGCATGGTTCAAAAAACTGTTCGTGTAGTTTTTCTATTGCATGAACATATTTTGAATTACATGACATTTTTTACAATGTTTAAACATTTTTTAAAACGGCACATACTTACAGAGAACAAGAGTGATAAAAACATATACATTGTCTATATCTAAATTACATCACATGTCGCAGTTGCTTGGTGGTTGGCTTATACGCGAGTGAATCTCCATGTCACAGGTTTGAACCCACCGGTTGCACTTTGCATTCTTATTATTAGAAGACATAAATTTCTTCATTATCATTTTTTGGGTTCACCCGGATAGGATATACAGTATAATATAGTAGTGCAAAGTAAACACATGATACTGTTGGCGTGGTGGTTGTTCGATCGTGCCACTTAGCAGTACGTCCAAGTATGGAACCCCGCCGCCCCACTATTTTTCTTATTTTAGGGGTTCCTATGTAAATAAAAAAAACTACGGGCTTTTCTACAAATCTATCATACAAGAGCAATTACGATGGCTGACAGCGGGCTTGTGCCATGCTGGCGTCTATGGATACGTATGCGTACGGTGAGAGTGACTGTATTTGAACGGCCTCGCAAGTTTAGTGACCACAAACACGTATTTTACAATTTTGTGCACCAAAGTGACCGCCGCACGCAAGTTCTAAGACCTCTGGTGTATTTACCTCGTAGATAAAATCCAAACATGCAAAAATGGTAGTAGTAGTGGGTAGTGATACTTACCCCAAAAGAAAGTAGGTAGTGATACCGGATACATAATTAGGCATATATTCATTTTTCTACAATACAACCCCATTACACGGTACTAGGATTAGAACCCTGGCAAAACAAACCTAAATTAATGGAATCCAATGCCATTATAGGAAATGAATTAATTAATACCCATAAAAGACCGAAGTTAACTCGACCTTATCCTCTGCGGAGAGGCTCCCGGAGAGCAGTTGGTTACTTGGCGTCCGCTTTCAGCAAGCTCTGCCGTTCCTCAAGTTTTACGGTGGTTTTTCCCCGTCTTCCTCCTGCCGTTCGCGGTAAAAATAAAAAATAATACTCCTGCCTGCGTCTCGTGCTCCCCGCACCTCTCTCTTCTCTGTTCCAAACCGAAGAGGAAACTCCTGAGTGAGTGACCTACCAACCCAAGCCCAACGCGGCTCAAATCTCCCCCACTCCACCACCGCGCTCCCCGTCACCGCCGGCGCCTCAATCCCGCCCAGCGCCGGCCCCCTGACACCGCCCGCCTCCCACTCGCGCCGCCGCCGTCCGCTCCCGTCCGTCCTCATCGCAACATCGCGTTCCTGCTACCTCCACACCGTCCGCAGTCGTTGGCCATTGGGTTCGAGGTATGAGCTTGTTCTCTCCAGCGATTAGTTAGCCCCCCACAATTTCTGGGCGTGGCTCCTGCCACCATCTAGATCCGCCCCAGCCTGCTCGAATGCACATTTTGTCATGGAGGTCTTTACAGAGGCCTGCTGATGTAGCACCGCATGTGAACGATCAGCTATTAATGCAGTTCAACCATAAGAATGGGTCGAATTGTTGCCTGACGGATTACAGACCTTGATATGGCATGTTCTTCAGGATTGAGATGAATTAATTGCTGTTTGCTTGTATCTGAACATTTTGCCCAAAGCTGAATCTGTTATAATTTGCTATATCTATCTTTATCGGCATACATTCTCAAGATGCTCAACTACCCCTCAAGGCCTCAACATATAAATATCAAGATGTTGGTAACTTATCTGATCTGAGACGTTGGTAACTTATCGAATGGCCCTAAACCAAAGTCTTCAGATTTCCGGACTTTGGAGTGTTTCCACCTTAGACACGCCCTTCCATTTTTGGATGAGCAGGGCAGCAGGCAGCGCTGCAACAAGTACCTTACGCGTGTAAAAATGATTCAACATACTTAACAGAACTTGACATGGCATTTATCCTGTTCAAATTAATGCGATTTTAAAATTCTGCCTGTACATCTGGATTCACCAAAACCTAATCAAGAAAGCATGTGTCACCTGGATCCACTCAACAATCAAGCACTCATCTATTGAAAATTATATTTTTCTTTCAGTTGTCGTAATAATGTCATGATGCTGTGTGCTTATGCTCATTGCGGTTATTTATGTGATGCTTATTATGAATTTGATTTCACTATTTGGGATGAAGCAGGCATTGAGCATTGATCTCAACATGAACAGGCACTAACAAGAAATCTCTACGTTTCAGATTCCGTTGTGTGGAAGGTTTTTTGCTGGTCCACTGGGGAAATGGATGGTCCAATGCATCAACTGTTTGGCAGAACATGATAGTTTATTAAACTGCAGGACTTCACTATAAATATATAGCCCAGTTAATTCTTCTGCAACTTATTTCTTATTCAACATGCCACCATGGTGGGGAAGGTCTTCATCCAAAGAAGTAAAGAAGTCGGCCACAGAAAATCTAATTGACACATTTCAGCGGTTCATAAGTCCAAGTGAGCAAAAGGGGAGCACAAAATCACGAGGGGGTCGCAGACGTGGTAAAGACCAAACTGCTGAGAAACGTTGCTGGTCTACTGCCCACTCACGCTCCACATCCCCTTCAAAAGAGGTTTCTCGCTGTCAAAGCTTTGCAACAGATAGAGCACATGCACAACCACTCCCCCTTCCTAGATCACGTGCTGGGGTGAGACGTATTGTATCTGATAATCCCGACTCAAAGCCCATTTTGGAGAAGAGTGGTACAGGACATCAACTACCACTGCCAGCCCTGAACCGGCTTGCAAATGCTTCTGTCTCCAGCAACAGTTCTATTGACAGTGATGATCGTGCAGATTCTCAACTTCAGAGTCCCGCAGGAAACGAGGTGACCAATGTTACAGCACCGAGTAGTTCAAGGTATGATCCTTAGTGCCACTTTTCATTCAACAACATCATTTTGTTGCTGTAATCACTCAAATACACCGTTATGACTCTTCAATATTCTATTTTTGAAGCGGTGTGCGTAAAGAGTGTTCAGGTGCTACCACCAGAAGGAGCACCAAGGAAGTGACAAAGCCAAGAAATGCTTTTCCCAGTAACCAAATTCTGTTTACATCTCCAAGTGGTGCTGTCACTGACAGTTACCAACCTAGTTTGCAAAATTCACGACAAGTTGCTCTTGAGAGTGCTCCAAATAGTTTGATGTCAAGCCCTTCTCAAAGCCCAAGAACAATATTTCCTGACCAGATTCCAACATCAGCTTTTTGGGCGGTTAAGCCTCAGCCAGACGTAGTTTTCCTTGGGTCTGGTCAGTGCTCCAGTCCAGGCTCAGGGCAAACATCTGGGCATAATTCAGTGGGAGGTGATATGCTAGCTCAGTTCTTTTGGCAGCCTAGCCGAGGTAGTCCAGAGTGTTCACCAATTCCAAGCCCAAGAATGACGAGTCCTGGTCCAAGTTCAAGGGTGCATAGCGGAAGTGTGTCTCCGTTGCATCCAAGGGCTGGTGGGATTGTACCTGAATCTCCAACTAGCCGGCGTGATGAGGGGAAGAAAAGGCAAACCCACCGATTGCCTCTTCCACCATTAAGCATCTCTAACAGTTCCCCATTTTTACCGAACAACTCCGCACCAACAAGTCCTATATCTCGTAGTCCTGGTAGAGCAGAGAATCCACCCAGTCCTGGACCACGGTGGAAGAAGGGAAAGCTGATTGGGCGTGGCACATTCGGCCATGTATATGCTGGCTTTAACAGGTATGTCTTTCCATGATTGAAGTTAGAAGATGTTCAATTCAATATGCATGACAACTGCACACATGGCATGCTTTCCATAAAAAACATAGATGTTAAAAGACTGTCTGGAAAAGTCTTATTTTTTCTTGTGATCACATTTTCTGTACTTTTGAATGCTTGTTGATATGCTATTTATTTCTCATGAGTGTGTTTATGTACTGCTACCTTTACAAGAGAAGAGTTCAGTCGAGTTGCACACATGCTACAAAATACACCAGTCTGATTAATCCTCTTCAGTTGACTTGTAATATTTCTCGTGTATACCTCTTTCTCAAACTGCATATGCAAACCATATCGAATATGACAATTAAATGATTAATACATTAGCATTTTTTTAACAGAGTCACCAACATAAATATCCTGTCTTGATAGCCTAGAAAGTAAACTACTCTATGGCAATAACTCAATGCTAAAACATTTTATCATCTTGTAACTGTGGGAATAATAAATTATCTTAGTTGGTTTCATGTTGAATTGTGTCCTCATTACTCCATTAAAGTGTCAGAGCCGACAGCACTCGACCTATCTTTTATATTAAGGTAAAATTTCACACACACTCCTACATGTAACTCCTGAGTTTAAGGACACTCCCACAGATTATTTTTTGGTGTGCACACAGTTCACAAGTATCTCAATTCCCCTAGATGCCTTCCATTACTTTCTTCACTAGTTTTAATGAAAAAACACTAGAAGAGAAATACTCCCTCTGTAAAGAAATATAAGAGGGTTTAGATCATTATTTCTTTACGGAGGGAGTAGTAACTAAAATACCAGCCAGCATGTTAATCATCACGCTAAGTAAAAAACTCAATTTTTCTACTTATATTTTTTATCTACTTGCTCTTACTTTCCTCTGTCGTGTTTAAAACCTTAGTTCACAGACTTGGTACGCGAGAGATGTGTATGTCAAAACTGCTTCATGTTTGTTGAGATCCTAGTTGAAAACGACCGAAAAGTACCATTGAGGGGATGGGAGGGGTAAACAGAGGAATCCTACGAGGGTGTAAATCCCAGTGACAACTGGGGGCACTTTTACAATTTCCCTTGTTTTAAATAGTTTCATTGCGATCGCTCGCCCTTTGCTTCATCACCTTAATTTTGTGTTTTTTTGTCATCTGTATGATTGTTGTTTCAGTGATAGAGGCCAAATGTGTGCAATGAAGGAGGTTACCCTTTTCTCAGATGATCCTAAGTCAAAAGAAAGTGCAAAACAGTTGGGCCAGGTATGCCCATTTTTCCATGTTTACACTTAGTAGTCACAACCCAGATTTTTGATTGACATTTTTTTGTCTTATCTTTTTAAATGTTATTGGTTCAATCCTCAGGAAATATCACTTCTGAGCCGTCTGCAACATCCAAATATTGTACGATACTATGGATCTGAAACGGTATGACCTATTCCCAACAGTTGTTATTTACTGCTAATAGTATCAACAAAGCTCATATTCTTGTAATTGTTACTTGCACTTTTTTCTCATTACATATGTAGCTGAACAGTTTATATTGTCGGAATCCTTTTCTAATTGTGGGAAAAAAATACAGAGACATGCATAATTTTCTAAACTTCACCTTTGTCTGCAGTTCTTCACCTCTGTGTGTTTTTCTAAACATGTCTTGTCATTATCCATGTATCCAAAATAGGTTGAAGATAAGCTTTATATATACCTGGAGTTTGTGTCCGGTGGATCCATCCACAAACTTCTCCAGGAGTATGGACAGTTTGGTGAACAAGCAATTCGGAACTATACTAAGCAAATACTTTTGGGCTTAGCTTTTTTGCACGCGACGAATACAGTTCACAGGTAACGTTCCATTTACTTTTGTTGATTACTTGTTTAGTCTAATTTAGGTATGCTGCTAAGTTGTAATTTACTTTGAATTTTTGTGTTTATTTATGCTCTTTTAAAATTTCAGGGATATTAAAGGTGCAAACATATTAGTAGACCCTAAAGGCCGCGTAAAGCTTGCTGACTTCGGAATGGCGAAACACGTAAAGTTTCTGTTCATTTTTCATCTGTAAATACTAGCTCGAAATTTGAATGAGACTATTATTAGCTATAATGTCATAAACAATCTTCATAGAAGGAAATGGTGTACATTATCTTATCGTTATCCTTGTGTGCTCCTCCACTCATGCCAACCACACTTGAGTTTGGTCAACCTCTTTGATAGAAACAACTACTTTAATTAGGTCCTTGCTATACCAACATATCTGCTGACTTACTTGAGGAAGGGTTTTCTCTCTCTCAAAATATGATTCTTTTTTTGTTTACTCACAAGTCATGAACATGTATAAGCTTGCTTTCTGTTTTTTTAGATCAATGGGCAGCAGTGTCCTTTCTCACTTAAGGGTAGCCCATACTGGATGGCTCCTGAGGTATTGCTCCAAATTTTGCTTTTTCCATCACTTCTTTAGCTATTTTTATTTAATTTATATGTACCTTCCCTTCTTTTTCAAAATGCAACCTTTTTTCTCATTCTCTCACATCAAAGTATGTAACAAATATGCAGGTTATAAAGAATTCGAGCGGATGCAACCTTGCTGTTGACATATGGAGTTTAGGATGCACAGTTCTAGAGATGGCTACCTCAAAACCTCCATGGAGCGAATATGAAGGGGTTAGTACCAGATTTTGAAGCTACAATTTATATTTGTTCATGGAGTATTAATTTGTCTGGGAGAAGCTGCTATGTAACATGCATGATGCATATCTTTGTTGCTACTGCATTATAGTCAGCAGTTCAGCATGGCTAGTTATTTTACCTTAAGTACCTCAGTGCCCTTTTAAATTAGCATGTATAGTTGGATAACTATTATGGTGTGCCTTCACAAAAGGTATATCTCTTATGTTGCGTGTACTTGAATTTTGAATGTGTGTGACAAAGCATTCCCAATGTTTTAAATAGCTAGTTTTTTTTGAGAGAGAGAACACAAAAGCTTTGCGTCTTGTTGTATTGAAAAGGCTGGAACAAAAGTTATTTACACGCCCAAGCGACGCAGGGTCGAAACAAGAAACAGAACAAGAAAAGCAGGCTATTGCTATGCTATAGCTTTTTTGTAGCCTAAAAAGTATGCCATGGCACCTAATGCCGCTATTCTAGCTTAGGCCGCCATCGAAATAAATAGCTGCGCTGTTTGCCTCAGAGCGGAAGTAGCTATAGCTGACGCCGTTCCTTTGTAAGTAAAAATGGGCCAAAACAGGAGGGTTTTTTTTGCGGGGTAAAAACAGGAGGTTGTTTTCAGTTTTAGTTATAAATAAACCCGGAATGAATATATATAGTTTAGACCTACCAGGATGGCATCCACAATCTTGCGTCGGTGCATGCTTTTTTGAGTTTTTATAATGCTACTTTGCCTGATTCAGTGGTACGTCTAAATTACTACTGTGACTTTTCTAATATTTTGATGATTTGTATACTTTAATAACAAAACACTATTGGAAATAGCTTTCGCAATACCTGTAGCTTAGACCTAGCCGCAAAGCCACGGAAAACACGATTTAAAACATTGAGCATTCCGAATTAATTCAAAGAGCAGCCAGGGGGCTAATTTCACTCTGAATCTCTTATCAGTTGAACAACATGCTTGAATTGTTGTTGTGGTATTCCTATATTTACCTAATCCTATCATGTTTGGTGTTATTTGCTGGTACTTTTGGATTTTATAAGATGTTACTTGGTTTTTCTCTATACGAGCAAACACTTCGTTGCTTTCTGTGTTTTTCGTTTCCTATATGCATGCCATAATTTTCCTTTTCTGCAGTAGTGGGTACGCAGAACACACCTTCTCCGATCTTTTATTTTTTTGGAAAAAATTATATGGATCGGTAAACAGAATAAATTTTGAGAAATTTCCTTATATGCCACTGAAATTTGCTTCCTAATCTGCTGCTGAAAATGGTGACCCATTCTATGCTACTGAATTGAAATTTCAATCGTCATGTGCCACTGCCACAGCTCCGTTTGGCGCAGCTGCTTTTAACCCTTGAAAAACTTGCCAGTTTCTTGTCAAATATCAATCATACATTCACAAAAACTTATAGTGCATGTCACCTGTTATGTGCCTCTATCTTCTTTCGTACACCCTCCAAAGATCTTGGAGCGCTGCCACCTTGTCCAGTGCAAGGCATACGAGCTTTGGGTCCGGTGAAGTCCGGTCAGACCGTCAGAGGAGGCCGGCCGATTGGGGTGGGGATTGTAGGTAGTACTCTACCAGCCAGGAAGAAGAGGAAGATGAATGATTGAGAAATGGCAATTCCACCCTTTTGCGGCCCACTTGACAAGAGGCTAACAGAATAAATTTTGAGAAAATAACTGCATACTCTAAGGCACTTAGAAATGCTATGCTCGCGGCTCCTCCCTGCTCTGCCTATTCATGGTCGTCCGAGCTGGACTCCAACAAATCTTGGCTGTTGGATCAGGTTCATGAAGTGAAGTTACATTTGCTTTGACTGCCACAGGACCTACCAAATGCTGAGTCCGTGGCGCAGCGACCGAGCATGTGCGCCACACGGTAATAATAATAATAATACCGGGGATGGAAACGTAGCCTAGCCCCCATGCTCTTCCTTTCACAGTCTCATACCTTTGATCATGTAGCGCCTTGGACCGATGGTTGACACACGCCGTGCCGCCATGCAGCCACTCTGATATTGAACCTGAAGTTGTTGGTGGATTTTGTCTTTTTATCGGAGCCATGGATGAGTCCTTGGTTTCCTAGATTTACCGAAAAAGGCTTTCGCCCACCTTTATATATAAAGCAACGATCGTCATACAGGATGCAAACCACTCGACACCACACACACACCCAAGGCAGATACAAGGGAGCTGACGAACATCAGCACTACTCCAAACGCCCCAAAGCAAACAAGTAGGCAGAAGAGCATAGCTAAAGATCTAAGGTCTCTCCACCGTGAACGAGTCACCGCGAGGAGACGAAGCCGCAACTCGACGAACCAGGGACTCCAAAGCGGTGCTTCCAGGAAAGAAACGACACTGAAGAGCTGCCATAGCCCGATCCAGTGAATCGAGGTTTTCACCCGGAGTAACACAAAGAACGCAGGGCCACGGCGATGGAGCCTTCAAGAAGGGAGCAACGCATGGAGCATAGCTAAAGATCTAAGGGCTCTCCACCATGAACGAGTCACTGCGAGGAGACGAAGCCGCAACTCGATGAACCAGGGACTCCAAAGCGGTGCTTCCAGGAAAGAAACGACACCGAAGAGCTGCCACAGCCTGATCCAGTGAATCGAGGTTTTCACCCGGAGTAACACAAAGAACGCAGGGCCATGGCGATGGAGCCTTCAAGAAGGGAGAAACGCATGGAGCATAGCTAAAGATCTAAGGGCTCTCCACCTTGAACGAGTCACCGCGAGGAGACGAAGCCGCAACTCGACGAACCAGGGACTCCAAAGCGGTGCTTCCAGGAAAGAAACGACACTGAAGAGCTGCCACAGCCCGATCCAGTGAATCGAGGTTTTCACCTGGAGTAACACAAAGGACGCAGGGCCATCGCGATGGAGCCTTCAAGAAGGGAGCAACGCATGGACGCCGCCGTCATCGGTCTGCCCGGTACGGGCCTACAAGAGAGCGCCGGCCGCACCACCACCGTAGAACGTCGAAGAACCGCTCCCATGCCGCCCACGCTGCCATGACAGCAAGCCCGTCGGCGCCGAGCCACGAGCTCCGCCCACGAGCCCGCAGCTCCCGCCACCAAGGCTGACGCCTTGCATCTAGACACTCCGGAGACCATCAAAGGCACGAGCTTTGAGCCGAGCGGCAGATCCGTAACACCATCCGAGCCGCCGGTGACCGACCCGCCCCGAACAACGGTCAGCAGCCAGGAGTCACTAGGCCAGGAAAAGGGGAGGGGGGAGCGGAGCTTGTCCGGACTGGCGCGCCCCTGCGCTAGTGACAGGCAGTCGGTCTACCCGTCCCTCTAGCAGCCTCTCCTGCGTCACCCCTGGCACCCTACCATTGCCTCCGGCCAGAACCACGCGAGGAAGAGGCATCCATCCGCCCGCCTGCGAGGGCCGCCGGATCGACCGCACCCTGCCGCCGAAGAAGGCCTCTGGAGGAGCCAGCGCACTAACCGCACCACCGCCGTGTCGCCGGGACGTCCCGCCGCCAGGCACCGTCGCCTGAGCCGCCCACCGGTCCACGCCGTCCTCGACCCGCATCACAAAGGTCCAGATCGGAGCCAGCCGCAGCCGTTGACCCAGACCCCAGCATGCCTTTGTCGCGTCGCCCATCACGCCGCCGCCACGAATCCTACGCCATCACGCCGGTCCACGCCGTCCTCGACCCGCATCACAAAGGTCCAGATCGGAGCTAGCCGCAGCCGTTGACCCAGACCCCAGCATGCCTTTGTCGCGTCGCCCATCACGCCGCCGCCATGAAGCCGACGCCATCTGGCTCCAGCTCGCCGCCGCGCCCGCCGCCAGCGCCGCATCCCAGGTGGCCGCCTCGACCCGTGCTGATGGCCCCCACCGAGGAGACGAGACAGCCTTGCCCCGCCGGCGCGCCCTCTGGCGGCCGCGAGGGAGAGGAGAAGGGAGGAGGGGGGAGGGCTCGCCTGCGGCGGCGCTAGGGTTTCTCCCGTGATGCGCGCGCGGGGCTCATAGCAGGTGGGAAGGGGGGGATGGATGGTCTTCTCAGAGAATCTTAGTCTTGATGGACAACTTCACATCGGTTTCCTAGATTTGTGTGAACAAAACTTGCAATGACTGGATACTGCATCTAGTTTCCTTATTTGTACATGTTGACAACCAATCCATTGCGATTAGGGGCGATGCAGCAAAGTGTGCCCCTCCACCTCCTGCCCAACCTTACACCGGTGATGCCGCAGTCCCCTGTCTTTGCTTGTGCTGCCCACGTCTATGTAGCAGAAACAGAACCGGGCGACGAAGGCGTGCGTTCCCTTTTAGTTCCTTATATGCCACTGATTTTTTTCCCATTTCCTAATTGGTTGTTAGAAAAGGTAACCCATGCTAAGCCAGCCTGATCCAGTAATGATCGGCTCCCCTGAGGTGTCCCTGCCTTTGGTCCCGAGCTGGTGCGACCCGGGAGGAGAAGTGCGTGTTTTTTTGGCATGTTTGGCTTTGCGCCTCGGCCTCCTTCTGGTGGTTACCCGTCGGCATGTGTACGGACGAAGGAACGACCGATGGAGTTGGCAGTGGTGCGCGCGACTTTGGCCGTCAGGCTTCGTGTGCCAGGCTACCACATACCTCCTGCCCACATGATGGACCATCTTGGGTTTCCGTCGTGTTCCGGTGATGGTGGGGTTGTACCTCAGATCAGCGCAGGTATTAGCACGCTGGACATCTGCGTTGGTGGATCTGATGTCTCAGCAAATGTTCCGGTGCTGATTGGGACATTACAGCAGGACTTCTTTGTCAAGTTGGTGGCGGCAACAGAGAGGACTTCGTCTATGGTGGTGCTCTTCGAGTACCAGGTCTCCTTTTCCGGGGTGAAAACCTTAGTTCTGACCTTCACTGATTGTACTTGGCAGTGGCATTACGCCCCCTTGTTGAAGGCACTGCCGGAAGCTTACTCGGACTTTCTCTTCTGGGTGAGAACCCACATGGTTGGATCCACCGACAATGGCGTTCATGCACCGTTTCCTTGCTGAAGACATTGCTGTTGGGGAACCTTCTCGTCGCCTGGGTGTTGTCAGAAATGGTGGTAGTAGTTGATGTTTTGCTGCAGTGGGTCGTTTGCCTCGCCCTGACCCCTGTGGGTCACTTTCTTTTTCTTTTCCTTTGTTTGGCTTTGTGCATCCTAGTCGCGTAGAGGCCAGGTGTGTACTTGTTTTGTTTGTTTCCCCTTGAAGTGAGATTATGTGTCAATAAAGAGCGCCCTTTATTGAAAAAAAACTTTCTATGCTACCCAATTGGAATTTTGGCTGTCGTGTGTCACTGTCACAGCCCTGTTTGGCCTAGCTGCTGTTAACCCTTGAAAAGTTCTCAGTTTCTTGTCAAATGCCAATCTTACCCTAAAAAAATGTTATGGTGCATGTCATGTCCCCCATCCTGTCCGTCTTCTTGCTTATGCACTCCAAAGATCTTGGAGTGCTGCTATCTTATCCGATCCAATGAAGTCAGGCTGGCCAATTGACGGTGGTCTGGTGGAGGTTGTAGGTGGCACACTCTCCTTTTGCAGTCCACTTCACAGAAGGCTGGAAGTGGCACGAAAGGGACCAAAAAGTGAACTCAGTGGCATAGTTTCAAAGGTTAGAAAAGGCGTTAGGCATTAATTTCGCGTTTTGCCACCGCCTTGTGCTTTTCTGGCCAAAGTGCACATTAAGTGCTAAGCGTTTTGCTATTGACTAGAGCCTAGGCGTGCTTAAGCGCTCACCTAGGCGCACCTTTAGTAACTATGAATTTTTAACTTGAGGCATATCAAGAAACAACTTCCTGTTTCATTTAAGAAACTTCCGAATAAATTTTTATTATTTAAAACTGGATGCTGACATGATATTTTCTCCTTCTTTAGATTGCTGCAATGTTCAAGATAGGTAACAGCAAGGAGCTTCCACCAATACCGGACCACCTTTCTGAAGAGGGCAAGGATTTCATACGTCAGTGCCTGCAACGTGATCCATCTAGCCGTCCAACAGCTGTGGATCTTTTGCAGCATTCATTTGTACGAAGTGCATCACCACTTGAAAGACCAGCTGCCTCTGTTCCATTGGAACAGTTGGCTGCTATATCTTGCAAACCAAGTTCCAAGGTACTAATTGTTGAGTGTTAGTGAACAAGGTGTTATTCTTAGGCTAAACAATCATCCTTCTTGTTCAGCAGGCAGATGCGTACAGAAAATTCTGCTAATTTTGTAAATTTAGGCAGTCCCAGTTTATTCTCCTTACATTCCTTTCATTTGTTTCACCTTGTCCCTCGAATATAATTTTTTAGAAGGGTCGCACGGATATATTTTGCCGAGTGATCTACTTGATTGTTGAAGGCCTCATTTGACTCTTGTTGTTTTATTTTTAATATTTCATCTGCATGGCTTATATTTTGTGTGTTTCTTTTGATATTCCAGGTGGTTGGGCAGGCCAAAAATATGCCCTCTTTGGGCTTGGAAGGGCAATCCATTTACCAAAGAAGAGCTGCCAAGTTTTCTTCAACAAACAGGTGAACCATTCAGCATTTACTGCATTCACGTGCTTTGGTGTGTGTCTGAATCTGGCGAGTTGATCCACTTTGATCCAGTAGAAAGCCCAGTCAGTCATAGAATAGGAAGATTCTAACGTTAAAAAAAGATGCTTCTAAACGTTAAGGGGCGCTCAACCTGCCACTCAAATCCTTTTTACCAGAAGGGAGCTTGCTGCCCTAAATGAGCAGTAACCAATATATATCTGTTGGGAGATGTTTCACCCTGAAATATGATCTGAAGCAATCATTTTCATAGCAGAACTTTTTGTTCTAGTTTGATGAGGGATAAATTAGGTAAATTTTCAAAACAAACTATCGCAATTAACACCAGTATTCCATATTTTACTGAACTACTATTTTCTGCTACGTACTTTATTTTAACAGTTGCCTTCACGTACTTCCAGTTTGCAAATTAAGACGTACTGTACCGTAGATAAAAAGACCAATGTATGAAATTACACACACAAACAAATAAAAATACTTGATTGTACTTGATTTTCGTATTGTTGTCCCTCCTTTTTCATTTATGTAAACTGCAATAGACTCCATTATAAACAGTGAAGCAGTGTAAAAGAAAAAAAAGCTATCACTTGAGCAGTATATGAAGCTATTACATCGCTGTTGCATTTTTCCCTGCAGTCTATTTTCGACCACAACTTAGTTCTGTACTTTTTGTCAGAAAACATGCACCCGGTGATTTTTCTTTATATCTGCATAATAATACCTGTCCTCTAATTACTGGTGCTCTGCAGTGGGATTCATATTCGGAGTAATACATCTTGCCCAGTTTCTCCATGTGGAAGCCCTCTTCTAAGGTCAAGATCCCCACAACATCAAAATGGTAGAATGTCACCATCTCCAATTTCTAGCCCCAGAGCTACTTCTGGTGCTTCCAGTCCTGTGGGAGGTGTCCATGGAGCTATTCCGTTTAGCCATGCCAGACAACCAGCTTACAGCAATGAGGGATTCACAATTGCACCGAGAGGCCTTGATAAAAACTTGCCTACCAGGCCTCCGGATCCGGTCCTTGGTCATTTTGGTAGAGCGCAGCAATTCTCGACAGGCACTCAGGAGAGGGTGATCTCTGAATGTGACATTCTGAGACCTCAGACTGGAAAAATGAGACGGCTCAATGTGCAAGATTTGAATGCTACCACATTGCCTTCCAAGCATGTTTCTCAGCATGGCTCTGGGAGTCACGTGAGGCTAAAACCTTCACTGGACTTGACATCTGGTAATCAGCGCCTTGTGCGCAACCATGGTTATTGATTCTGAAGCAAAGGTTGTGCGATAGCGTTTAGTCGGAGATATCTCCAATGCTAGTTTGCCCATCTCTCTCTGTTAAGACCTGGAATTGTATCATAATACAATAAGGATATCAAACTAATTATTACAGATGCTGACAGTTGACAATTCATATAGACTCTCCAAAGTGATTTCCATTATTTCAACTAAAGGTACGTCCCTTGTCAGAATTCCTGAGAATTATCACAGTCAACATTTATATATTTTCAAGAGTTTGAGTAGGAAGTTTTACATTCGGCCATGTAGAACAAAGAAGTGGCGTACAATATTTACAGCATCAACATCTTTTGCACCTTCACGGGCTATATGATACGTATATGTTACCAATGAGTGACTTATTACCATCAGTGCTTTTATTTTTCCCTGGTTTATTTAAGGCACATAATCTTTGATGCATAAAACATGACTAGCTCAACACCTTGTTTACTCTTGGTACCGCATTAGTTGCTAAACTGTTACTCTACAAGTTACTGTCGGTAAAATCCTGAAACAATGGCCTGAGATTCAGGAATCAAATCGGTCGAGCTATTGTTACATATTCATCATTTTCTCTCATGGAGAGCTCCAACATCACCCTCCAGACTTCAGTTTTCTATACATTTTGTAGACATTGAATCCTGTCTTTGTCAGAGTCCATGTCAACTAACGTTGCGTTCCTAATTTGCAGATGAGACTTGCCCTATCAGGAAGAGGCGTAGACTGACTACCTGGTCTGCAATTGTACATTAGAGCGTCTTCTACATCAAATGATCCAAAATTTGTGGTGCTGCTGTGCCCGTATCTGCTTCGTCTTTTCCGTCTTATTATTATGTGGTTCGGAGGCCATTGAAAACTCCCTTGCCTTGTACAAAAGGAACCTCACATGAGAGCGCAACTGAGCCGTCCAGTTAAGTTAATTATCACCCAGATATTCCATGTACCCTGGAGATTGTACAAAGATTTGGATGTTTCATCAAACTTAACAGCATCAAAAGTCGTTCATCTATCATTTCTTGTTTCTCGTGTTGAGCTGGTTTGGCGAAGAATTTCTTGTTTCTCGTGTTTAGCTGATTTGGTGAAGCCTGCTCCCCGTCCCGGGGGGGCGCGCCGCGCTTTTCAGTTTCAGCTCTTGCGGTCGCGCAATGTATATGGCCTGCCCTCCTGAGTTTATGCGGCTTGTGCTTGCTATAAGCTTGTGATTTCCAAATTGGGCATATGAACTGAAATGTTTCTCTTACTGAACACGGTAGTTGTAGCTTGTACCATTGTGTGGCACACGTTCCATGATCGTCATTCCACACAGTCTAGAGCCCCCACTCCACGATGGAAGAAGGGAACCGCCAGCTCCGGCGATCCAGCCAAGCACGGCTTGATGTTGCTAACTTCATATGCAGTATGCATGCTACATGTTAGAGCATCTATATCTGAACTTGGCAAATCCACCCTCTAAACGTATGTGGACGCGCCTGGACACAACCCCGGACAGCATTGGACGGCCCTCAAATGTCCTGTACAATCGCACATCTTTATCCTTATCTAATAATGGACAGCATTGGACGGCCCTCAAATGTCCTGTACAACCGCGCATCTTTATCCTTATCTAATAATAAAGGACGGAGACTTTCATAGTTCTCCATACGTCATTTCTCTATAACCGTTGATTTTATGTTAAAGATAGTTTTTGTCGTGGAATTGTTACGGCAGATGTTCTCATAGAAGGACTTAGTTATGGAGCCATTGCGACGAGGTTAGCTGGGTTAAACGGGATAAAGGACACGGAGAGTTTATACTGGTTCGGCCCCTTGCGGTGAACGTAAAAGCCTACTCCAGTTTGATGTGGTATTGCTAGGGTTTCAATTACCAGGAAGCAAATACGCTTTGCCTGACTTTTGATCTGTGTCTCTTGCCCTAAGCCGCTGCCGGATCGTCCCCTTATATACACAGGTTGACGCCCTGCAGCCTACAGAGTCCCGGCCGGCTCATACAAACGTGTCCGGCTCGATGACTTATCTTACATGCCTTATAATACAAGTTACATATACATGGCGGTTTATACTCACGGGCCTTAAGCCGCCTCTTGGTTTGGGCCCCTTAAGGCCTTGTACAATGAGAGCCGCTTAGAGAAATAAATCAGTTTTTTCTTAAGCACCGGTGCTTATTTGTACAGGATAGACGCTTAACTAAGCGTCTCTCTTGTAGAAATAGGCACCGGTGCTTCAGAAAAACCCGGGTTATTTTTCTAAGCATCTCTCTAAGCACCTCCCATTATACAAGGCCTAACATGCCTACTTCATGAACCGCCATCTTCACATACTTATGGGCTTCGTCTAGATGAACGGCCATTGGGATAACCCGGCCCCTCCTGGGCGGGTCATACCCAATAGTTATATCCCCAACATTAGGCCCCAGGTTGATTTGAACTTATTCATGTCAATCTTCAACACTTAGAAAAAATCCTCCTTCATCTTGTTGTGTTTACCTGTAAACCGCCATGACATCATCTCCTGAACTCGCGGCAACCCGCCACGACGTCACCTGTTATTAATGTTACATACGGCCCAAATCTTAATAAATATTTTCCTTTACTGATTCTTCGAAGATCAAGGCGTCCGCGCCGTCACCTATCCGTTTTCTTGTCTCCTCGATTCTCGCGCATGCTACTTATCCTTCTAGCCTTATAAATAGGGCCACGGGTTCACTTCCCATTCTCCTCCTTTGCCTTCTCGCTTCTTCTTCCTCCTCACGACGCTCCAGCGTGCCCGAGCTCTGCCGCCGTTGCTCTTTGTCTCCTTCATCGACTCCGGCCGCCGCATCACCCTGAATGGACCAGAACGGCACGACACTCCTCCGCCGTCAACCATCATCAGTAAGTCTTTTGCCTTTCCTCTTCATGGATCTGCGTTAGGGTTTCTCTGTTCATCGGTGTTCATCACCGTTCTTCCCTTTCTCCGTCCTAGATCACATAGTCTCGATCCGGAAATAGCACAGATCTCGCGCGGTAGCAGTTTTAGCACTTATTTTTTGATATCAGATTATATCTTCTTTGTAGTAGATCTCATCTGAGCACCCTCACTCTTCTGCTGCCGCCACCTTAGGTTTAGATTTATTCCATTTTTCTAAACAACTGCAGATCCTGTTTTATAACTTCAACCCGTGAAACCTGTTTGTCCCAACACTTAGTAAAATTTTGCTCTTGTCAGACCTTGAATGCCAGTACGTGTCATGGCGGCTTACACCTCCGGCCTGTAATCACTCATATATCATTAGTCCTCACTTAAGACGACAGTCTCCAACAAATACTTATAACATTTTCCGCCGGCTTAAATGGATTAACTTTAAACCGGAAAACTTTCTTCCTTTTAGGCCTCCCTTTCTGCGATGCTGCCAAAGACAGTTACTACATGTAACTGGGTTCCCTCCATCGTCACTGAGGGTACTTTGAAAGGCTTTGTCAAGGTTGGGTATTTACCAGCAAAGAGTGTCATGCATTACCGCGCCCCTGATCCAGGTGAAGAAAGACCTCTGCCAAAGGATAATGAAGTGATTGTTTTTACTGATCACATGAACCGGGGCTTCTCTTCGCCTGGTTCTAATTTTTTTCCGAGACGTTCTGCAATTCTTCCAACTCCATCCTCAAGACATCGGACCCAATTCTGTGTCAAACATTTGCAACTTTCAAGTTTTCTGTGAAGTATACCTTCAAGAGGAGCCTAGTATCGAACTTTTTAGGGAATTCTTCTATTTGAACCGCCAAAATGAGTTCACAAACGGGCCCAGCTTGGAACTTGGCGCAATCTCGATTCAACGCAAAAGAGATGCCATCTTCCCTCATGCAGTTCTACCGAGTCACCCTAAGGACTAGAATCAGACGTGGTTTTACTGCAAGGATATCTCTTCGGCTGATGAAAATCCATTGTCGGGTTATCGTGCTGAACGTCTTGACCCAAAACATCAACTCCCTGAAAAACTTACCGTCACTGAACGTAAAAAACTCGCCCCCACTATCGCGAAGGTCAAAGCCCTGCTGGGGAACGGGTTAACTGGCAATGATTTGGTCTGATTCTGGGTCTCATGGCGGATCATACCCTTGAGCCGCCGACCCAGTTTGATGTGTACTTATACCGGAGAAACAAATGATCCATTACGCCACAGCTCTTTGCGTTTGACTGAAGAGGCAATTATTGAAATGACAAAAACACTTGTGAATGAAAAATTCGAAGACTACAACAAAGTGGGCCAGAACCCTTTCTGCAAATTTAATCTGCCGCTGATACTTCTCCATCATATCTACTTTTCCAAACACTTTTGCCCTTGTTTTGGACTCTAAATTGCATGATTTGAATGGAACTAACCCGGACTGACACTGTTTTCAGCAGAATTGCCATGGTGTTATTTATGTGCAGAAACAAAAGTTCTCGGAATGACCTGAAACTCCACGGAGATTATTTTTTGGAAATAATAAAAAATACTGATGAAAGAATCAAGGCTAGGGGGCCAACACCCTAGCCACGAGGGTGGGGGCGTGCTTGCCCCCCTGGGCGCGCCCCCTGCCTCGTGGGCCCCCGGAGCTCCACCGACCTCAACTCCAACTCCATATATTCGTGTTCGGGGATAAAAAATCAGAGAGAAGGATTCATTGCGTTTTACGATACGGAGCCACCGCCAAGCCCTAAACTCTCTTGGGAGGGCTGATCTGGAGTCCGTTCGGGGCTCCAGAGAGGGGAATCTGTCGCCGTCGTCATCATCAACCATCCTCCATCACCAATTTCATGATGCTCACCGTCGTGCGTGAGTAATTCCATCGTAGGCTTGCTGGGCGGTGATGGGTTGGATGAAATTTATCATGTAATCGAGTTAGTTTTGTTAGGGTTTGATCCCTAGTATCCACTATGTTCTGAGATTGATGTTGCTATGACTTTGCCATGCTTAATGCTTGTCACTAGGGGCCGAGTGCCATGATTTCAGATCTGAACCTATTATGTTTTCATGAATATATGTGAGTTGTTGATACTATCTTGCAAGTCTATAGTCACTTACTATGTGTTATGATCCAGCAACCCTGAAGTGACAATAATTGGGACCACTCCCGGTGATGACCGTAGTTTGAGGAGTTCATGTATTCACTATGTGTTAATGCTTTGGTCCGGTACTCTATTAAAAGGAGGCCTTAATATCCCTTAGTTTCCAATAGGACCCCGCTGCCACGGGAGGGTGATACGTCTCCAACGTATCTATAACTTTTGATTGCTCCATGCTATATTATCTACTGTTTTGGACATTATTGTGACTTATTATCCACTTTTATATTATTTTTAGGACTAACCTATTAACTGGAAGCCCAGCCCAGAATTGTTGTTTTTGGCCTGTTTTAGGGTTTCGAAGAAAAGGAATATCAAATGGAGTCCAAACGGAATGAAACCTTCGGGAACATGATTTTTAGGAAGATTATGATCCGGGAGACTTGGACCCTATGTCAAGAAAAGAAACATGAGGCTACGAGGTAGGGGGACGTGCCTACCCCCCCCCCCCCAGGCACGCCCTCCACCCTCGTGGGCCCCATGTTGCTCCACCGACGTACTCCTTCCTCCTATATATACCTACGTACCCCCAAACGATCAGATACGGAGCCAAAAACCTAATTCCACCGCCGCAACTTTCTGTATCCACGAGATCCCATCTTGGGGCCTGTTCCGGAGCTCCGCCGGAGGGGGCATCGATCACGGAGGGCTTCTACATCAACACCGTAGCCTCTCCGATGGAGTGTGAGTAGTTTACCTCAGACCTACGGGTCCATAGTTATTAGCTAGATGGCTTCTTCTCTCTTTTTGGATCTCAATACAATGTTCTCCCCCTCTCTTGTGGAGAACTATTCGATGTAATCTTCTTTTTGCGGTGTGTTTGTTGAGCCCGATGAATTGTGGGTTTATGATCAAGTCTATCTATGAATAATATTTGAATCTTCTCTGAATTCTTTTATGTATGATTAGTTATCTTTGCAAGTCTCTTCGAATTATCAGCTTGGTTTGGCCTACTAGATTGATCTTTCTTGCAATGGGAGAAGTGCTTAGCTTTGGGTTCAATCTTGTGGTGTCCTTTCCCAGTGACAGTAGGGGCTGTAAGGCACGTATTGTATTGTTGCCATCAAGGATAACAAGATGGGGTTTTCTTCATATTGCATGAGTCTACCCCTCTACATCATGTCGTCTTGCTTAAGGCGTTACCCTGTTTTTAACTTAATACTCTAGATGCATGTTGGATAGCGATCGATGAGTGGAGTAATAGTAGTAGATGCAGGCAGGAGTCGGTCTACTTGTCTCGGACGTGATGCGTATATACATGATCATACCTAGATATTCTCATAACTATGCTCAATTCTGTTAATTGCTCAACAGTAATTTGTTCACCCACCGTAGAATACTTATGCTCTCGAGAGAAGCCACTAGTGAAACCTATGGCCCCCGGGTTTATCTTTATTATCATATTAATCTCCTACTACTTAGTTATTTCCTTTTTTATTTACTTTGCCTTTATTTTACTTTGCATCTTTATCATAAAAATACCAAAAAATATTATCTTATCATATCTATCAGATCTCACTCTCGTAAGTGGCCTTATAGGGATTGACAACCCCTATTTGCGTTGGTTGCGAGGATTTATTTGTTTTGTGCAGGTACGAGGGACTGGTTCGTAGCCTCCTACTGGATTGATACCTTGGTTCTCAAAAACTGAGGGAAATACTTACACCACTTTGGTGCATCATCCCTTCCTCTTCGGGGAAAACCAACGCAGTGCTCAAGAGGTAGCAGAGGGTAGGACAAAAGATGTCATGCAAGTTCTTTTCCATAAGCATGTATGACTATATTCGAAATACATGCATACATTACATTGATGAATTGGAGCTAGTTCTGTGTCACCCTCTGTTATGACTGTTACATGATGAACTACATCCGGCATAATTTTCTATCACCGATCCATTGCCTACGAGCTTTCCATATATTGTTCTTTGCTTATTTACTTTTCTGTTGCTATTGTTATCATCACTACAAAATACCAAAAATATTACTTTTGCTACCATTACCTTTTACCACTGTTACCACTACTATCATATTACTTTGCTACTAAATACTTTGCTGCAGATATTAAGTTATCCAGGTGTGGTTGAATTGACAACTCAGCTGCTAATACTTGAGAATATTCTTTGGATCCCCTTTTGTCGAATCAATAAATTTGGGTTGAATAATCTACCCTCGAAAACTGTTGCGATCCCCTATACTTGTGGGTTATCAGCCGCCAGATGTGAGTCTCTTAATTTTCCATACTTTTATCTCATCATCCAAATACCGTGTTAACTCAAGTAAGCTAATTTTTCGCAGGATAAATCTGATTTCTGGAAGGCAAAATATGATCATGAAGCTGCCAAAAAGGCCATGGCTGCCACGAAAGCCGACAAGAAAACCACCAAGAAGCACAAGAAGAAACCAACTGCCTCTGACCTGCTTAATCTAGATGAAACTTCTGAGTTGGAGGTAGCCCTTGACTCCCCTGGCTCCTTTTTTCAATTATCTTATTGACATTTATTACTCCAATGGTGACACGAGGGCCATTCAAGCAGTTGATGAAGAGGTAACTATCATTTCCTCCGACTCAGAGCCCTTGCCAAGACAGAAAATTCGACTAATAGTCCAAAAAGTAAGCTTTTCACACCCCTTAGCTCATTGAGATCCTCACTTTATTTTGAAGCAACAGTAGCACGAGAGCCGGTGCCAGACTCGGAATAGTGAAGGTGAAGAATTGTCCTCCGGTTTACCAGACACTCCAATTCCACGGAAACGCCAAAATGAGGTTCTTCCATACTTAGCTCCTTTTTACCCGTTGGTGGGTCTCTTTCGCCAGCCACTCAATTCCTCTGATTCAAACTTCCAGGAGGTTTCTCACTCTTCCTCTGGTGACTCATCCCAGACCCAGCTGCCGGCTTTCAAGACTGCCCCTGGGTAACGACGATTACTTTTATTCTGTACGTTACATTCTTACCAGTATACTGATTTGTCATAACCCATTCAGTGGACAAGCAAAACCTAACAAAAAGGCAAAAGTGTCCAAGTCGGCTGATGATCTTAAAGTTGCTAAATCGGAGCAGCAAGCCTTTGTACCTGATGCCTCCGAAAAATAGCCATAAGAACCTGCTTCTGACATTCCACCTGAGATGCCTGACCTCTCCGTTGATCAAACCAACACTGGCTCATTGAATACTGAACTGTCAAGCTCACTTAAGCCGTCAGAGACCCATACTGATGACGTTCTGATCACTGGCACCGGTTTTACTAAACCAGGAAATCCAACTATTTTAGCCAAACACTCTGCCAAGCAAGAAGTTATTGAAAGACAGAAAGTGAGGTTTGATATCTCCCACTATGCTCAATTGAGCAGCAGTGAAGTATTGTCTGGTTATCTCAACCAAGTACACTCCAGCCGCGATTTTGAAATCGAGATGGTGAAACAGATGCACCAAAAATATGAGGTAGGTCTTCTGGTTTTAAATAAGTTATGTACATCCTGCCAGCCCCCAAGTCTACTGGTTATGATAAGATTGAATAAGCTACAGACTTAGAATAATCCATAAGCATCTGTAATAGAATCCTTCCAAAGCCGGCTGTCATAATTAGATTTAAGCCAGATGTGTAAACAATTTAGCATTGCATCTGTAGTCCCCAAGGGCCGGCTTAATCAACATGAATGAGCCGGTACTTCTCAGTTGTAGAGGGCAGAATTTACTTACCCGGCCTCCATGAGCCGGCTGTGACACCTAAACCCGCTTCTGCTATTAATCCTGATATGTCGCATATTATTGATGATGCCACTTCTGCTATGCATGATAGTTATGATGAAACTACTTCTATGCTTGATACTACTGTGCCACTTGGTGAATTTCTTGATGAACAACTTGCTAGGGCTAGAAAGAATCAAATTATTGAAACGGATAATATTGATGAAAGTGATGATGTAGACTCTCCTAATAAATATGAATTGCCTGTTGTGCCTGAGGGCTATGTTATGGATGAAGAAACTAAAAGAGACTTTCTTGCATGCAATGATAGAAGTGATCTTAAGAAATTATTAGCTAACCTTAAACAGAAAACTCTGAATGCTAGAATGAAATATGATCTTGCTTATGCTACTTCACCTATCTTTGTTACTGATAAGGATTATGAATTCTCTATTGATCCTGATATAATACTTTGGTTGAATCTGATCCTTTTTATGGCTATGAATTTGAAACTGTTGTGGCACATCTTACTAAATTAAATGATTTAGCCACCCTGTTCACTAATGATGATAGAACTCGCTACTTTTATATCCTTAAAATATTTCCGTTCTCATTAAAGGGTGATGCTAAGATATGGTTTAATTCTCTTGATCCTGGTTGTGGGTGTAGTCCCCAGGATATGATTTATTACTTCTCTGCTAAATATTTCCATGCTCATAAGAAACAAGCTGCCTTAAGGGATATATATAATTTTGTGCAAATTGAAGAAGAGAGTCTCCCACAAGCTTGGGGGATGCTTCTCAAATTACTTAATGCTTTGCCTGATCATCCTCTTAAGAAAACTGAAATACTTGATATCTTTTATAATGGACTAACCGATGCTTCTAGAGACCACCTGGATAGTTGTGCTGGTTCTGTTTTCAGGAAAAGAACACCGGATGAAGCTGAAATTCTATTGAATAATATGTTGCCAAATGAAAATAATTGGACACTTCCTGAGCCAGCTCCTGAGCCAACTCCCGAGCCTATTCCTAAACCAACTCCGAAGAAAAGGGGTGTTCTATTTCTCAGTCCTGAAGATATGCAAGAGGCAAAGAAATCCATGAAAGAAAAGGGTATTAAAGCTGAAGATGTTAAGAATTTACCTCCTATTGAAGAATACATGGTCTTAATTTACCGCCCGTTGAAGAAATATATGGTTTTAATCCATCACCTATTGAAGAAACACATGGTCTTGATAACCCGACACAGGTAGTAAAGGTAAATTCTCTCTATAGATATGATAAAGCCGAAATCCCTCCTACTAAGTTTGCTAGCCAATGTTTGGATGAGTTTGATAACTTTATGGTTAAGCAAGAAGACTTCAATGCTTATTTTGGTAGACAATTGAAACAAAATGCTTATATGATTGAACACTTGGGTGATTATATGTCTAGAGTTAAAGGTGAACTTAAACTCATTAGTAAACATGCTTCTATGGTTACCACTCAAGTAGAACAAGTACTTAAAGCTCAGAATGATTTGCTCAATGAATTAAATAGTAAGAAAAATGATAATGTTGTTAGAGTTATGACTAGAGGTGGTAAAATGACTCAGGAATCTTTGTATCCTGAGGGCCATCCTAAGAGAATTGAGCAAGATTATCAGAGAAATGATATTGATGCACCTAGTCCTTCTAAGAGGAAGAAAAAGAAAAATGATAGGACTTTGCATGCTTCTAGTGAACCTGTTATTGACACACTTGAGAATCCCAATGATATCTCTATTTCTGATGCTGAAACACAATCTAGTAATGAACATGAAATTAGTGATAATGTTAATGATAATGTTCATGTTGATGCTCAACCTAGCAATGATAATGATGTAGAAGCTGAACCTGCTGTTGATCTTGATAACCCACAATCAAAGAATCAACGTTATGATAAAAGAGACTTTGTTGCTAGGAAACACAGTAATGAAAGAGAGCCTTGGGTTCAGAAACCCATGCCGTTTCCTCCTAAGCCATCCAAGAAAAAAGATGATGAGGATTTTGAGCGCTTTGCTGATATGATTAGACCTATCTTTTTGCGTATGTGTTTGACTGATATGCTTAAAATGAATCCTTACGCTAAGTATATGAAAGATATTGTCACTAATAAAAGAAAGATACCGGAAGCTGAAATTTCCACCATGCTTACTAATTATACTTTTAAGGGAGGAATGCCAAAGAAACTTGGAGATCTCAGAGTACCAACTATACCATGCTCCATTAAAAGAAACTATGTTAAAACTGCTTTATGTGATCTTGGAGCCGGTGTTAGTGTTATGCCTCTCTCTCTATATCGTAGACTTGATTTGAATAAGTTGACACCTACTAAAATATCTTTGCAAATGGTTGATAAATCAACTTCTATACCTGTCGGTATTTGTGAGGATGTGCCTGTTGTGGTTGCAAACGTTACTATTTTAACGGACTTTGTTATTCTTGATATTCCCGAGGACGATAGTATGTCTATTATTCTTGGAAGACCCTTTTTGAATACTGCAGGGGCTGTTAGTAATTGCACCAAAGGCAATGCCACTTTTCATGTTAATGGTAATGAGCATACGGTGCACTTTCCGAGGAAACAACCTCAAGTCCACAGTATAAATTCTATCGGAAAAATTTCAACAATCACTATTGGAGGTTTTGAATTTCCTCTTCCTACTGTCAAGAAGAAATATGATATTCTTATTGTTGGGGATGTGCATATCCCTGTTGAGGTAACCTAGTGTTATTCGAAAATTCTCCGGTTCCATGTTATTCGGAATGAGTTTGTTAACAAGACCTGATCAACCCTGTTAGTGGATTCCTTTTGATGAGCATGAGATGGATGAATTTAGAAAACACAAATCTCTATACCCTCTTTTTACTTTCTGTTATTTATATTAAATAAAGCAAAAATAGTAATTTCTGTCTGTTTTCTGAATTATCCATGCAATAAAAAAATACCCCGAAAATAAAAGTTCTCCAAATGCCCTGAAATTTAAATATGATTTTTTATGGAATATTTGAGAATATCTGGCACTGAGAACACAACAGGGGGAGCAAGCACCTGGGCACGAGAGTCCATGGCGCGCCCGTGCCTCATGGGCCCACGGTGGCTCCCCTCCACTTATTCCTGCACCCACACACTTCTTCCTCCCAAAAAAATCACTAGCCAGCTCAAGCACGAGTTCTAGCTCATTTTGCTGTGATTTTCGATCTCCTTGCTCAAAGCACCTCTCACAAAACTGCTTTGGGGGGGGGGATTGTTCCTTGGTATGTGACTCCTCCATAGGTCCAATTAGTTTTTGTTCTAGTGCTTTATTCATTGCAAATTTATGCTGCCTAGGTGACCATGTTCTTGAGCTTGCATGTCAAATTTATATGGTTCCAAGTAGTTCTAATGCATGATATAGGCTCTAGGCACTTGTAGGAGTAGTTGCTATCAATTTTGTTGAGTTTGGTTTACTTTTATTTGAAGTTACTAAAAATTTCAGAAATTTTTCAGAGGAAAAAATATGCTTAGGAAAATGTACCAAGGTGGTTCTTCAAGGAAACAAGGACCCATGCTTGCAATGCGTGATGCTGATGATGAGCCACCAAGGGACGCTCCAGTGTGGCCTTGTGAATGGCCTTTAGAGGACCTCATGGATCAAGCTGGAATTAAGGAAGAATTTAACGCATACTTGCGTAACGCTGATCTTGTGAGCTTAGAGGCAGAAAAGTGCCGCCAGTACCACTGTCTCACTAGTTCCTTTATGAGGAGGTTTGAATATTCATCTTCACGCAATTCTCAAACTGTCATGTTTGATCTTTATGGAAATTCTTATACTATGGACTTAGAGGATTTTACCACTGCTTGCAAACTTCCACAATGGGGTAGTGCTAGTGAACCTCGCAAATCTGAATTTTGAGATTTTCTTGCTTGTATAACGGTGGGGAAATCTAGAGACATAGCACAAGCTACCATGGGGAGCATTCATTTTCCTGCTATACATTATTTCGCTCTCTTCATAGATAGGTGTATAAATGGTAAGGATGAAGCATGTCACATGTGTGTCCCTGACCTCAGTATTCTTAGGAGTGCTGTGTTAGGAGATAAATCTTATAATTTGGGAGCCATTGTTGCACGTAGGTTGCATCATAATAGATTTAATGGAGATTTCTTTGGTGGAATTTATGCAACCCGTATAGCTAATTTTCTCGGTATAACCATATGTGAGGATGATATTGAGTTGCGTCCTGCTTATTTGGATTATGAGGCTATGGTTCATCATCCTTTTGTTGAGAGGAACGATCAGTTCCTCCAGTACCGACTAATCTTTGATAGACGATGCACCTATCACATCGCTCTCCCTGCTTCTACCTTTTTTGACTTTTAGGCAAAGGGGAGATAACATAACCAGAGAGGAGGCAGATGGGTATAAGAGGAGGGCTGAGATAGCTCTCCTCCAAGCTGCAGCCCACGATGCAATGACTGCTGCATCTCAGTACGACCCTACAACTTTGGATATCCGCCAGGCCATCCGTGGCAATTGACCAACTTAGGCCAAAAGCCTAAGCTTGGGGGAGTACGCATTTCCCACCGACATTACATTTATGTTCACACACTCATTGCTAGATGTTGGTGCTCATACTTTTTCATTGTAATATCCGTGCTAGTTTATTTCTTTTTTATGCTTTCTTCTTGTGTGTTTGATAAACCTTAAGAAAAACAAAAAAAATAGTAGTAGCTTTTAGCTATTTTATTTTTCTTGCTGTAGTGGTAATAACTAAAAAGAAAACTCAAAAAGATTTCCCCTTCTTTTGCTTGTTGGGAGCTTTCCTATGTGAATAATTTTATTTCTTTTCTTTTCTTTGGGGGTCGATAGGAGAAGACCATGATTAAATTGTTGAAGTGACTCCTATATGCATTATTGTTGATTTAACCAAGAGCCCATATTTCCTTGTCTTCTCCTGTTTATTGAATGCTTGCAGATTCCAGCTTAGTCCAATGCACGCGCACTGTTATTATTATTCACATCATTCGGTTGTGCAAGTGAAAGGCAATTATGATGATATATGATGGACTGATTGAGATGGGAGAAGCTGGTATGAACTCGACCTCTCTTGTTTTTGTAAATATGATTAGTTCATCATTCCTGATTCAGCCTATTATCAATAAACATGTTTGCAATGACAATTAGATATTATAGTTGCTTATGCCATGCTTAATTAGCTAGGAGCTTATAATAGTTTACCTTGCGTGCCAACATGCTATTAAAATGGTTGTGATGTGGTATGATAGGGTGGTATCCTCTTTTGAACGATTCGAGTGGCTTGACTTGGCACATGTTCACGCATGTAGTTGAAACAAAATCAAATAGCCTCTACGATATTTATGTTCATGGTGCATCATATCCTACTCATGCTTGCATTCAGTGTTGATTAATTTTAATGCATGTTCATGACTGTTGTCGCTCTCTAGCTGGTCGCTTCCCAGTCTTTTTCTAGCCTACACCTGTACTAAGCAGGAATACTGCTTGTGCATCCAATCCCACAAACCCCAAAGTTATTCCATATGAGTCCACCATACCTACCTATATATGGTATCTACGTGCCATTCCAAGTAAATTTGTATGTGCCAAACTCTAAACCTTCAAATGAAATTCTGTTTTGTATGCTCGAATAGCTCATCACTACAAAAAAAAGACACATCCGTGACATTTTGGGCCGAACGAATTTTTTTATGTCATACATATGACACTTCTATGATGATAATTGTGAAAAAACTGGGTATCATCATAGATGTGGTGGGCTCCTACTTCTATGACAAAAAATCATGACAGAAAATGGGCTTTTCGTCCTGGGCGAGCCAAAGACGCAGTTGCATGACATTCTTTGGGCCGTCCATGACGGAAAAAACCGTGGTAGAAGCGAGGGGGAGGAAAATTTCGGGGAGTTCCCGGTTACGGTGGGAGGTCGTGAAGGAAATATGCCCTAGACAAATAATAAAGTTATTATTTATTTCCTTATATCATGATAAATGTTTATTATTCATGCTAGAATTGTATTAACCGGAAACATAATACATGTGTGAATACATAGACAAACAGAGTGTCACTAGTATGCCTCTACTTGACTAGCTCGTTAATCAAAGATGGTTATGTTTCCTAACCATGAACAAAGAGTTGTTATTTGATTAACGGGATCACATCATTAGTTGAATGATCTGATTGACATGACCCATTCCATTAGCTTAGCACCCGATCGTTTAGTATGTTGCTATTGCTTTCTTCATGACTTATACATGTTCCTATGACTATGAGATTATGCAACTCCCGTTTGCCGGAGGAACACTTTGGGTGCTACCAAACGTCACAACGTAACTGGGTGATTATAAAGGAGTACTACAGGTGTCTCCAAAGGTAGATGTTGGGTTGGCGTATTTCGAGATTAGGATTTGTCACTCCGATTGTCGGAGAGGTATCTCTGGGCCCTCTCGGTAATGCACATCAATAAGCCTTGCAAGCACTGCAACTAATATGTTAGTTGTGAGATGATGTATTACGGAACGAGTAAAGAGACTTGCCGGTAACGAGATTGAACTAGGTATTGGATACCGACGATCGAATCTCGGGCAAGTAACATACCGATGACAAAGGGAACAACGTATGTTGTTATGCGGTCTGACCGATAAAGATCTTCGTAGAATATGTAGGAGCCAATATGGGCATCCAGGTCCCGCTATTGGTTATTGACCGGAGACGTGTCTCAGTCATGTCTACATTGTTCTCGAACCGTAGGGTCCGCACGCTTAAGGTTTTGATGACAGTTATATTATGAGTTTATGAGTTTTGATGTACCGAAGGAGTTCGGAGTCCCGGATGAGATCGGGGACATGACGAGGAGTCTCAAAATGGTCGAGACGTAAAGATCGATATATTGGACGACTATATTCGGACTTCGGAAAGGTTCCGAGTGATTCGGGTATTTTTCAGAGTACCGGAGAGTTACGGGAATTCGCTGGGAGAAGTATTGGGCCTTGATGGGCTTTAGTGGGAAGAGGAGAAAAGGCCTGCTGCCCCCCCTCCCCTCTAGTCCGAATTGGACTAGGGAAAAGGGGGCCGGCCACCTTTCCTACTCCTCCACTTCCTTCTCCCTTCCTCCCCTCTTGATGGACTCCTACTAGGACTTGGAGTCCTAGTAGGACTCCCATCCTGGCCGCACCAATGGCCTTGGCCGGCCTCCTCCTCCTCCATCCTTTATATACTGAGGCAAGGGGCACCCCATAGACACACAAGTTGATCATTGAGATCGTTCCTTAGCCGTGTGCGGTGTCCCCTGCCACCATATTCCACCTCAATCATATCGTTGTAGTGCTTAGGCGAAGCCCTGCGTCGGTAGAACATCAAGATCGTCACCACGCCGTCGTGCTGACGGAACTCCTCCCCGAAGCTTTGCTGGATCGGAGCCCGGGGATCGTCATCGAGCTGTACGTGTGCTAAGAACTCGGAGGTGCCGGAGTAACGGTGCTTGGATCGGTCGGATCGGAAAGAAGACGTACGACTACTTCCTCTATGTTGTGTGATCGCTTCCGCAGTCGGTCTGTGTTGGTACGTAGACAACACTCTCCCCTCTCGTTGCTATGCATCACCATGATCTTGTGTGTGCGTAGGAAATTTTTGAAATTACTACGTTCCCCAACAGGTCGGGGGCCGAGCGATGCACACTTCTCTCATACACGTACGCGCGTGTGTGCGAGGCGTTGGCTCTAACTGAACCCGAGCGAGGCGTTGGGCTCTAACTGAACCCGAGCGATTGCACAGCAGGCTACGCATTACTGAACCCGAGCGATCGATCGATGGCTGTTAACTGAACCCGATCGAGCGATTCCTTCGCTACTGCTGCTAACTGAAGCCGATCGATGCTACCTATGGATGAAAAGTGAGCGCTGTGAGGGGGGATGAACAGTTCCTGGTGGGGGTGGATGAACAGGACCCCGTGGTGTTGCCTCTGGATGAATAGGACCCCGATCGAGCCGGTTGGGGCTGGATGAACAGGACCACCCCATGGAGGGCAGGATGAACAGTAGACGGTGGAGGGCAGGATGAACAGTAGCCTGTGGAGGGGTGGTTGAACAGGAGCCCGTGGAGAGGGCTGGTTGAACAGTAGCCGGTGGAGTAGCGCGCGGTGGAGGCTGGATGAACAGGACCCCGAACAGTCGCAGGTGGAGGCTGGAGGAGGTCGATGGTGGATGAACAGTAGCTCGTGGAGGCTGGAGGGGGTCGACGGTGGAGATGAACAGTACCGTGGAGTCCCGTTTTGCGGTACGCCACACCCCTCCCGATGAACAGGACCCCCGTTTCAACCGTAGCGCTCCAACACAAGTCTGTTTCGTCCGTTTTGCGATACGCCACACCCCTCCCGATCAACAGGACCCTCGTTTCGACCGTAGGTGGTCCATTTCCTCCGTTTTGCGGTACGCCAGACCCCTCCCGATGAACAGAATCCCGTTTCGAACATGGCCGGTCGAACACAAGGCCGTTTACTCCGTTCTGTGGTACGCCAGGCCTCATTTCCATCGCCTGTTCCGTCCAAGCCCTCCCGATGAACACGACGCATTCCGTTGCCTCCCCATGAACACGACGCATTCCGTTGCCTCCCCATGAACACGACAACGACGCTATTTCTCCATTCCGACCCAGCCATGTACACGAGCCCTGGCTGTACGTATGCGCGAGTAGGCGTTCAAGACCCCGCCCGTATATACACATACGTGGCCGTATTTTCTTTTTTGCACCCTGGCCGTTGTACGTTCGTGTACATGCTACGTGCGCGCCTCTACTACGACACATGCACGCCTCTACATCGACCCGTATATGTGTGCGTACATGTTCGTGACCAGAATGACAACGCTACGTACGCTTCGACCAGGTGGGTCCCGACTGTCAGGCACTTCCTTGCGTGCGAAGATGTAGCTGGTGGGTCCCAGCAGTCAGGGAGGCGAAACACGGTGGCCCGTCCGGTGGGTCCTCGCTGTCAGGTGGAGGAATAATTATTTTGCATGTAATAAGGAGACACTTCCTTGCCGCGGCCGTGGACCCAGCTGTCAGCCTCTCCACGTACAGTCCACGTCCGATGGAAGTCGTTCCTTGACCATGTTGACCACGCCGCGCCGAGAGCACCAAGGCGGTAGACGACGGCGAGGCCTAGGAAGGGGACGACGCGAATCCGGGGAAGACGCGACAGTGGATGCCCACGCGTAGAGGAGTACGAGGGTTCACTGGTTCGCTGCGGTGTGAGGCTGCCGTCACCGCAGAATAACAGGGGGTGTGGGTGAGTAGAGGGATGGCCTGGCCAGCGGTGGGAGTAGTAGGGGGCGGTGAGGCCTCCGCCACATTGCAGCCGGCCACGGGAGGCAGGAGCACGAGGCACGACCGGCGCTGGTTTGGGCGGCTAGAGCAAGAAGACCAGAGGTTGAAGAAGCACTACGGCCGATGGATGGACATCGTACGGTCACTGGAGCTAGAATTGTGCATATTGACTAAGTTGACAAAGTCCTCCGTCCCCGTCAACTTAGTAGGCCCACAAGTCAGCCTCCCACCAAGGTGGGTCCCAGCTAGCAGGGGGTATTCATTTTTTTGAGCGTAATAATGAGGCACTTCCTTGCGTGCGAAGATATAGCTGGTGGGTCCGAGCTGTCATCGGCGGTAACGTTTTTTTCACGAAATACAGAGGCCCTTTCGGTGGGTCCCTGATGTCAGGTGGAGGAATTATTATTTTACGCGTAATAAGGAGGCATTTCCTTGCGTGCGGCCGTGGACCCAGCTGTCGTCCTCTCCACGTACAGTCCACTTCAGATGCATGTCGGTCGTCGACCACGTTGACCAGGCCGCGCCGAGAGCACCAGGGCAGTGGACGACGGCGAGGCCTAGGAAGGGAACGACACGGAGGCAGGGAAGACTCGGCAGTTGTTTCCCACGCGGAGGGGAGTACGACTCTTACGAGGGTTTACTAGTTCGTCTGTCGTCGCCGGAGAATAACAGCAGGTGTGGGTGAGTAGAGGGATGGCTAGGCCAGCGATGGGAGTACGGTGGGGAGGTGAGGCCTGCGCGGCAGCACAGCCGGCCGCAGGGAGGAGGGAGCAGGCAGTCCCGCCGACGCTTGTTTGAGCAGCTGGAGAAGGAAGAGCAGAGATTGAAGAAGCACAACGGCCGTTCGATGGACATCGAACAGTCACTGCTTGTGCGTCAACTTTTTTTTAGGAAAGCCTCAAATTTGTGGAAAACAGCATACAACCCATATGCCATTATTTCTAATAATTTACAGCGCATTTGCTAATTCTTAAGGTTATTTTTGGAGCCCATATTCTTTTTGTTAGCATTACAGCCCATATTGTGGCCACAGTTAAAAAATTAACAAAATTTTGCATATTTTGGTGCGGTCTGAACTGTTTTAATCCCGAAATTTCGACTCACATTCAAACTGATTTTAAAAATAAATGTATATCAATATAAAATCCAACAAATTCTCCACGCATAAAAATTAATGTAATTTAAATCATGAAATGAAAAAAAGATATTTTAAACTAATTGTCAGTTTGATGTGTTTTAAAAATGTACAACCCATTTCTCATTACTGATGGGCCATTTTCTTGGCCAGCCAAATGAAGCTCTCCTCGTCTTGAAAGATTTGCAGCCCAACGGGCCTGACAAAGCGACTTACTTGGCAAATCACAAAAAACTGGGCTGTGGCCGTGGACCCAGCTGTCAGCCTCTCCACGTACAGTACTCTTCCGATGGAAGTCGGTCGTTGACCACATTGACCACGCCGCGCCGAGAGCACCAAGGCGGTGGACGACAGCGAGGCCTAGGAAGGGGAAGACGCGGAGCCGGGGAAGACGCGACAGTGGATGCCCACACGGAGAGGAGTATGATGGTTCACTGGTTCGGCTGCGGTGTGAGGCCGCCGTCGCCGCAGAATAACAGGGGGTGTGGGTGAGTAGAGGGATAGCATGGGCCAACGGTGGGAGTAGTAGGGGGCGGTGAGGCCTCCGCGGCATCACAGCCGGCCACAAGAGGCCGGAGCACGCGGCACGACCGGCGCAACTTTGGGCGGCTGGAGCAAGAAGACCAGAGGTTGAAGAAGCACTACAACCATTGGATGGACATCGTACGGTCACTGGAGCTAGAATCGTTCATATTGACTAAGTTGACAAAGCCCTCCATCCTCGTCAACTTAGTAGGCCCACAAGTCAGCCTCCCACCAGGTTGGGTCCCAGCTAGCAGGGGGAGTATTCATTTTTCTGTGCGTAATAAGGAGGCACTTCCGGTGGGTCCGAGCTGACAGCGGGGAGGGAACGTTTTTTTTCGTGAAATACGGTGGTCCGTCCGATGGGTCCCAGCAGTCAGGGGCAAACGTTTTTTTTTGCGAAATACGGTGGCTTGTCCGGTGGGTCCCAGCAGTCAGGGGGGAAACGTTTTTTCCGCGAAATATTGGTGGCCCGTTCGGTGGGTCCCTGCTGTCAGGTGGAGGAATAATTATTTTGCGTGTAATAATGAGGCACTTCCTTGCGGCTACCGTGGACCCAACTGTCAGCCTTTCCATGTACACTACTCTTCCGATGGAAGTCGGTCGTTGACCACATTGACCACACCGTGCCGAGAGCACCACGGCGGTGGACGACGGTGAGGCCTAGGAAGGGGACGACGCAGAGCCGGGGAAGACACGGCAGTGGATGCCCACGTGGAGAGGAGTACGAGGGTTCACTGGTTCGGCTGCGGTGTGAGGCTGCCGTCGCCGCAGAATAACAGGGGGAGTGGGTGAGTGGAGGGATGGCCTAGCCAGCGGTGGAAGTAGTATGGGGACGGTGAGGCCTCCGCGGTAGCACTGTCGGCCACAGGAGGCAGGAGCATGCGGCACGACCGGCGCTGCTTTGGGCGGCTGGGGCAAGAAGACCAGAGGTTGAAGAAGCACTACGGCCGTTAGATGGACATCGTTGACCACGTCGCGCCGAGAGCACCAGGGCGGTGGACGATGGCGAGGCCTACGAAGGGAACGACACGGAGCCGGGGAAGACACGGCAGTGGCTGCCCACGCGGTGGAGAGTATGAGGGTTGTCTGGTTCGGCTGCCGTCGCCGGAAAATAACAGGAGGTGTGGGTGAGTAGAGGGATAGACAGGCCAGGGATGCGAGTATGATGGGGCCGTGAGGCCTTCCCGGCAGCGCTGCCGGCCACGGGAGGCGGGAGCAGGCAGTTCCAACAGCGCTGGTTTGGGCGGCTGGGGCAGGAAGATCAGAGACTGAAGAAGCACGATTGCCGTTAGATTGACATCTAACGGTCTGACGTTGGTAGAGTCGATTGTTGACTAAGTTTCTTTTTTTAGAAACCTTGTGTACACATGAACTTAGTAGGCCCACCAGTCAGCCTCCAAATCTATGGCAGACAACATAAAGCCCATTTGCTATTTTTTATAATTTGCAGCCCATTTGCTAATTCTTAAGTAATTTATTACAGCCCATTTTCTGCCCAGGACCATGGTCAAAAAGTCCAACCTTATTTTGCATATTTCGGTGGAGTCCGAACTGTTGTAATCCGAAATGATAAACATTTTTTTAAGAACTTATTGATTTGCCAACAAAATCGTTTTGTTTTTGTAAGAAAATAAGACGTGGGACAATTTAGTTGGTTTAAGGGAAAACCAGTGGTAAAAAAATCAGCGCTGGGTGGGAAAAAACAACAAAAATAAGGATGTGAATATGAAAAGGGAATTTTATGTGTTTTCAATATAATGATACGTGTATATGAACTAGTAAAACTATAGGTAGAGATTAGAAAACGGATGTAGGACATGTGTTTCAAGAGGAAAATAGAACTAGGTTGTGTGTTTGATTCAGTAAAAAAACTGCCTGCGGATGTTGTAAGAAAAAATATAACTAATGCTGGTGGGAAGGAGGCCAGTAGATACCTGCTGGATCTTTGTGCCCCATTCTTGTCATGGGCTAGGCCTGTTAAAAACAAAACAACCCTGGGCAATCTACAGCCCAGTTGAAACTTGCTCGACCTGGAAAAACAATACGTGCTCAATAAACGAGAGAATTCTGCAAGTACAGACTGATAACTGGGATGCAGCACGGATATTGTTTTTTATCGCGATAATAAGTGCATGCACTTGTTTCGAAAAAATTGGAGAACCGGGAATTCGAACGGCGGGTGCTTATGCTACCCATCAAATAAAAATCAGGTGCCTGAAAATTCGTTTTAAAACAAATGATTCAGCTTTATATCCACGTCGGCCCTCGACATGATGGTTGGAAGCAAATGCAAGTTCATACCAAAAGATCGTTAACAGCAATACCAATTTACGGACAACAAGGTAGTACAACTACCAATACCAAACTAACTTATAATCTTTTTACTCCTAGCCCTAGTGTTCGTCTGGTAGAAAATCTTGCAGAGGACCAGCTCCCGCTCCTTCTCTTACTCCAGGTCCCCGAGGTGGTACTGGAGCATCACCCAGTTGGTCATCTGCTGGTCGAAGTTCTTGTTGGTGTGCAGCACCAGAACCTTTTTTGCTGCCCGTCTGCCGGCCGTTGACCATCACCGGCAAGGTATTATCGGTCTTGTGCCACATCGCGTGCATGCCGCACTCCGACTGTATCTTGCGACGCGTCCACGCGCCCCTTTTGAACGCCCTAGAATTGCACTGGAAGAAATGCTTCCCTAGGCCACTCAGTGTGATACCTGCAGTATTGTGGAATACAGATTTTAGTGTACCTAGTTGGCATTTTCATAACATCTTTGGCATGTTGCAGTCACTTGTTTCACTTTTTATTAACTGTAAAATTGTAATTGCTTCACCAGGTCTATGTCTAAAAAGAAAAATAGAGGTATAAACAAAGGAATATGTTTGTCCAAGCAGACGGCCGATCGGTGTCTTACCTGGAAGTTTCTCAGGTTGGGTGTAACATATGTCGTGCTCGCTGTCAATGGTTGGTATGAACAAATCGATGAGAGACTGAAATCTCGCGCTGTCAGCACTCACTTTGACCTCAAGGTGCTCGATCAGCTCCTGATCCATGGGATCGAACTTGACGCCAGCCGGCAGCACGGGCCAATCCTTCTTCGACTTGCATCGGTAATTCCAGTTATATGGTACTCAATGTATGATCAATCGACTGTTTTAAGTGAATGATGAAAGATTTTGACAGATAATTGGTACTCCAAATCTGAAGTCCAGAATACCCGAACACGCCGCCGGGATTCTTGTGTCACCTCACACGCAGCGTGTTGTCACGTCAATTCAATATGTGGACATGATGAATAATTTGACCGACGTATACTAGTACCGCTACTGTACTACTTACTAGTTGTATTTAGTGTCACAATTTATACATAGGTTTAACTAACAAGTACACACTTAAAGCCTAACTGATATATATATATATATATAGTGATGCTATTCATCACCCAGGGTGCAGAATAGGTTATTCTGCACCCGAGGTAATCTTACGATCACTTCATAATTAAATTACGTTTAGAATTCAAATAGTTACATTCCTATTGATTCATTAAGTAAAATTTAGTATAAGAAAATAAAAATATATGTCATAAGACAAGAAATTTGCAATTTATGTGTATTTTACACTATGTTTTTACGTTTGTAATTTTACATAACATAAAATATGTTTTTCGACGATTATATATTTTCTTACGATCTCTTTTTACTTCAGAAATAAGACAAAATTTACGGAACGTAAAATTACGGTCCATTGATGGTAAAATAGAGGGGATGAAGAATAACTATTCCTCACCCAGGGTGATGAATAGTCAATCCCTATATATATATAGTGTTACTATTCATCGCCCAGGGTGCAGAATAAGTTATTCTTCACCCGAGGTAATCTTACGATCATTTCATAATTAAATTACGTTTCGAATTCAAATAGTTACATTCCTATTGATTCACTACGTAAAATTTGACATAAGAAAATAAAAATATAGGTCATAAAACAATTCAGGCCATCCTTTGCAATCCCTGTTTGGAAAACGACCTTAGGGTTCGATTTAGACCGGGATTGTGTAGTTCAGGGTGCGATTGACTGGGACTTCGACGTGGGGGTTTATTTCGTCCAACCTCTACGAGCTCAAGGTTTAAAATGAACTTTTTTAGTTGTGCCCTTTTTTTCTTTTGCTGAGCCTCACGGAGTGGTCAAAGTAAACGTTAAAAACAATCCAGGCCATCCTTTGCAATCCCTGTTTGGAAAATGACCTTAGGGTTCGATTTAGACCGGGATTGTGTAGCGATCGACTAGGACTTCGACATGGGGGTTTATTTTGTCCAACCTCTACGAGCTTAAAGTTTAAAATGAACTTTTTTAGTTATGCCCTTTTTTTTCTCTTTTGCTGAGCCTCACGGAGTGGTCAAAGTAAACGTTAAAAACAATCCAGGCCATCCTTTGCAATCCCTATTTGAAAAACGACCTTAGGGTTCGATTTAGACCGGGATTGTGTAGTTCAGGGTGCGATCTACTGGGACTTTGACATGGGGGTTTATTTTGTCCAACCTCTACGAACTCAAGGTTTAAAATGAACTTTTTCCCACAGGGCAAAAAGATGTGGGCCGTGTGAGTAGGCAGCCGTAGAGTAACCTCGCTGGAGATTGTAATGAGAGAAACTGGTGTTGCTCATGTTCATGCTGTAGTTGGGATAAATGCTTGTCTCTTGCCGAAAGTTTACTTCTTTCTTTGTTTATGTATGTATGTATGTATGTATGTATGTATGTATGTATCTGAAATAATTGATATTTTCTAAGCTCACCAATTTTGCCTTTTGTTGCGAGATTCAGCTCTTCCAATCTGACGACAACCACCCGTGTTTACTGCTGCTTCTGGTTTGACTGACGTATTTTTCTGTATCATGGTGCTCCATAGAAGTCTCAGCACCAAGCCTACCTGTTTCTTTCGGGTTCATGTGGCCATACCATACCGACAGTGTTAGTATTTAGTATTGTAGTGTGTAGTGTCAGGCCAGCTGAATCTTGAGAAGAAATACCCCGCAAAAAAAAAGAATCTTGAGAAGAAATGACGGGGTGCAGGAATGAGCAGTTGAGGATCCAGCTACTGTTTACATAAAGTTTCAAGAGGCATCTAGTTTCAGTACTTTTAAGCTGGCTGCACTTTCTAGAGCTTAACAATCTGCTCTTATGTGGTACCACCTCCGTACACTAATATAAGATGCTTTTGCAGTTCAATTTGAACCGAAAAAACGTCTTGCATTAGGTTACATAGTGTTGAGTGTACGTTGTACACTGCATATATATAAGACTTAGGTCTGTATTTATATCATTTTATCTCTCTTTTTATATATTTGTACATCTTGAAAGACAAGTAGAGGCCGATCCACCCTGTACCTATATATGTGCACCATGCACACAATCAATGATTACCGATTCGTGCAATCTCATTCTTCCTAACTAACATGGTATCAATTTAGCACGTCGATCCTATTCCCACCTTCCGCACCAGCCGCCGCCGTGCCTTACAGCCGCCGCCGCCGCCTCTTTTGCATCGCCGCCGCCGCTGTACACTGCCGCCGCTGCGCCCCTTCCCCTCGCAGCCGTCGCTCTCCTCTCTGCCGCTGCTGCCTCCCTCCCCCAGTCGCCGCCGCGCCCCAAAACCCTAACCCTAACCCGCGCCGCCGCCACTAGCCTACCCACCTGAGCCGCCGCAACCCTCCCTTGCCCGCTGCTCCCATGGCGTCTCCCCTCTCCAGCAACTCCAACCCGTTCGCCACACTTGTGCCTGACGCCACCGCCGTCCGTGATCTCGACATCCACACCCGCGTTCCCATCAAGCTCGACCAATCCACCTCCTCGTACTACGCGTGGAAGACCTACTTCAACCTCGTCTTTCGCGAGTACCACCTCGTCGAGCACGTCGACGGGACCGTGGATGGCGATCTCATGGCGGACGATCCGGACTGGGCGGCCATTGAGGCCTCCCTCATCCGGTGGTTCTATCTCACGGTCTCCCCGAACATCTTCCACACGGTCGTCTCGGAGGATGACGATGCGTGTGCCGTGTGGACCAAGATCAACAATCTCTTCACCGACAATAAGCTTCAACGTCTTGTGTTTTAGCAGCAAGAATTTTTCGGGTGCCACCAAGATTATTCCTCCATCGACGACTACTGCATGCGCCTGAAGCGCCTCGCCAACGAGCTCCGCGACATCAGCGCCAAGGTGTCAGACGAGCTCATGCTTAACACCCTCACCGTCGGCCTCAACGAGGATTTCGGCAACGTGGCCTCGAACCTCTCCCTGCTGCTGAACCCGACCTTCCAGTCCGTTGCCGCGTATCTACGCTTGGAGGAACGCCGGATGAAGAAGGTCAAGGCCCGTGTTCATCACACCGCCCTCGCCGCTGGGACATCTCGCGGGCCGCCGCACCCCGCCCCGCCCCAACCACATCCGCCGGCGCCACCGGGGTACTTTCCCCTCCCGCCCGCTCCACCTGCACCTCCCGCTCCACCCGCACCTCCCGCACCTCCCGCTCCTTCGCAACAGCAGCAAGGCGGGGGCGGCGGCCGCCGCAACCGGCGTCGTGGGGGCGGGGGTGCAGGTCGCCCCCACCACCAGCAGCAGCAGCCGGGGTATGGGGGGGCTCCACGCCACCATCAGCCCTCCCCGCCCTGGGCCGTCGGCCCTAACCCATGGACCGCCGTGGTCCACGCTTACCACATGCCGGTCCCACGGGCTCCAGGCATCCTCGGGCCGCACCCGGCCGGGCCTCAGGCGCACCTCGACGCCGCACTTCACCAGGCGGGTGGGGGCGGCTACGCACCGGGCGGCTATGCCCCGGGTGGCTACGAGCCCCTTCGGTGCCTGCCTCCTTCGGCTACGCACCGCCGCCTGCACCGGCTCAACTTCCTCTGGCCCCTTGGGATCCCGCACTGCTCGCTGTGCTACACTCGGTGCCGTCTCCCTCCAACTACGGAGGTGGCCGTGATTGGTACATGGACACGGGGGCTACCGCCCACATGAAGTCGCACCCCTGTAACCTTGCCTCTTCCTTCCCGGTCACCACCTCGAACCGCATCACCTTTGGTGATGGTTCCTCCGTACCCATTACTCATGTTGGTCACCGTTTCTTTCCGTCTAATTCTCTGCCTATTAACATGACTAATGTTCTTGTCTCATCTCACCTAGTTAAAAACATTGTCTCCATTCGTCGTCTTGCACGTGACAATCCTCTCACTGTTGAATTTGATGGTCTTGGTTTCTCTGTGAAGGACGCCCGTACACGGATGGTGCTCCACCGATGTGACAGCCCCGACGACTTGTACCCGGTGCATTCCGCCTCCACCGCCACCGCCACCGCCTCTCCAGTCGCCCTCTCCGCCGGTGTCGACCTTTGGCATGCACGCTTGGGTCACCCCAACTCCACCGTCCTTCGCCAGATTCGTAAGAGTTTTTTTCATGTAATAAATTCGACGAGCACACTTGTCATGCTTGCCGTCTCGGTAAACATGTTCGTCGACCGTTTAGCGAGTCAAACGCTATTTCTTCTTTTCTGTTTCAATTAATCCATAGTGATGTTTGGACATCTCCCGGTGCGAGCAACATGGGCTTCTTATATTATCTTGTTTTACTTTATGATTTCTCTCATTTTGCGTGGACGTTTCCGCTTCGTCGCAAGTCCGATGTTCTCGCCACTCTCACGGCCTTTTACTCCCACATCACCACCCAGTTCGGGCGCCCTATTCTCGCCCTTCAGACTGACAATGGAAAAGAGTTTGACAATGTTGCCACCCATCACCTTCTCGCATCTCACGGCACTACCTTTCGTCTCACATGCCCGTACACATCCCAGCAAAACGGCCGCGCCGAGCGGATCCTCCGCACTCTTAACGATTGCGTCCGCATGTTGTTGATTCACTCAAACGTGCCCCCTCGGTTCTGGCCCAATGCACTCGCCACCGCCTGATGGCCCACAAGTATAGGGGATCTATCATAGTTCTTTTGATAAGTAAGAGTGTCGAACCCAACGAGGAGCAGAAGGAAATGATAAGCGGTTTCCAGCAAGGTATTCTCTGCAAGTACTGAAATAAGTGGTAATAGATAGTTTTGTGATAGGATAATTTGTAACGAGCAACAAGTAACAAAAGTAAATAAAGTGCGGCAAGGTGGCCCAATCCTTTTGTAGCAAAGGACAAGCCTGGACAAACTCTTATATAGAGAAAAGCGCTCCCGAGGACACATGGGAATATCGTCAAGCTAGTTTTCATCACGCTCATATGATTCGCGTTCGGTACTTTGATAATTTGGTATGTGGGTGGACCGGTGCTTGGGTACTGCCCTTACTTGGACAAGCATCCCACTTTTGATTAACCTCTATTGCAAGCATCTGCAACTACAACAAAAGTATTAAGGTAAACCTAACCATAGCATGAAACATATGGATCCAAATCAGCCCCTTACGAAGCAACGCATAAACTAGGGTTTAAGCTTCTGTCACTCTAGCAACCCATCATCTACTTATTACTTTCCAATGCCTTCCTCTAGGCCCAAACAATAGTGAAGTGTCATGTAGTCGACGTTCACATAACACCACTAGAGGTGAGACAACATACATCTCATCAAAATATCGAACGAATACCAAATTCACATGACTACTAATAGCAAGACTTCCCCCATGTCCTCAGGAACAAAAGTAACTACTCACAAAGCATAAACATGTTCATAATCATAGGGGTATTAATATGCATATAGGATCTGAACATATGATCTTCCACCAATTAAACCAACTAGCATCAACTACAAGGAGTAATTAACACTACTAGCAACCTACTAGCACCAATCCCGGACTTGGAGACAAGAATTGGATACAAGAGATGAACTAGGGTTTTGAGAGGAGATGGTGCTAATGAAGATGTTGATGGAGATTGACCTCTCCCGATGAGAGGAGCGTTGGTGATGACGATGGCGATGATTTCCCCCTCCGGGAGGGAAGTTTCCCCGGCAGAACAGCTCCGCCAGAGCCCTAGATTGGTTCCGCCAAGGTTCCGTCTCGTGACGGCGGAGTTTCGTCCGGGAAGGAGGCTTATGATTTTTTCCCATCGAAAGACTTCATATAGCAGAAGATGGCCACCGGAGGGCCACCAGGGGGCCCATGAGGTAGGGGGGCATGCCCAGGGGGTAGGGCGCGCCCCCACCCTCGTGGGCAGGGTGTGGCCCCCCTGGTGAATTTCTTCCGCTGAGTATTTTTTTATATATTCTGAAAACGTCTTCCATGAAGTTTCAGGACTTTTGGAGCTGTGCAGAATAGGCCTCTAATATTTTCTCCTTTTCCAGCCCAGAATACCAGCTGTCGGCATTCTCCCTCTTTATATAAACATTGTAAAATAAGAGAGAATATGCATAAGTATTGTGACATAATATGTAATAACAACCCATAGTGCAATAAATATCGATATAAAAGCATGATGCAAAATGGACGTATCAACTCCCCCAAGCTTAGACCTCGCTTGTCCTCAAGCGAAAAGCCGAAATCAAAAAATATGTCCACATGTTTAGAGATAGAGGTGTCGATAAAAATAAAATACGGACATGAGGGCATCATGATCATTCTTAGAACAACAACTTATATAATTCTTGTCATATGATTTCTTATGCCAGAGTAATAATTCAATCACAATTTGTCATGACCGGTTTTCCAATAAAAATATTTATTGAGAAACCAATCTTTGAGTCCAGTATGAGAGAAAATCCTCCTCACTGGCAGACAAATACTTGATACAATAAGCCAGTAGCATAGAATATTTTACAGGGTTGAGCTAGGGCTACTCAACAAATTATTACAAGCGCGCCAATAATTATACATAATGGCGGATATAACACAATGGTGTGGTGGCATACTACTGACTCGAGGTTAAAGCGATGGTGGAATAACACAGTGGGGAGTGTGGTAACATGACTCTCAAACTGGCATTTCATCGAGCGTCGAGGTGAGGCTCGATAAATTTATTCGGGTTGCGGAAGCGGGTATAAAACTATGACCAAGTCCAGGGTCGCACGAGACTGACTGGGATTCCTCTAGGCGTCGGACTCACTATCGAACTCTTCATCCATGGGATCGCCTTCGTCACCATCTGGCCAAATCAACAAGCCAGTGAGTACTTTGAAAGTACTCGCAAGACAGTTCGGACGTAAGATATAACAAATGCATGCATGAATGCGTCATGAATAATCTTTCCAATGCACAATTAAAAATTTGCATAGCGAAATAAGTATGAGGGAAACGGCGGTAGTCCGCCTGAAATCCCGACAAAATATAAATGAAAACCGATCGGGTGTCTGAAGCGACGCCTCGAAAGGTGCACAAATAATAAAAGAAAAATCATGCCACAGTCGGGCGTCTTAGCGACACCACCTAAAGGGCTTTAAAATAAATGCCACAGTCGGACGTCTGGGCGACATCACAGAAAGGGCTTTAAAAGAAATGCCACAGTCGGACGTCTGAGCGACATCACAGAAAGGGCTTTAAAAGAAATGCCACAGTCGGACGTCTGAGTGACAGCACAGAAAGGGCTTTAAAAGAAATGCCATAGTCGAACGTCTGAGCGACATCACAGAAAGAGCTTTAAAAGAAATGCCACAGTCGGACGTCTGAGCGACATCACAGAAAGAGCTTTAAAAGAAATGCCACAGTCGGACGTCTGAGCGACATCACAGAAAGGGCTTTAAAAGAAATGCCATAGTCGGACGTCTGAGCGACATCACAGAAAGGGATTTAAAAGAAATGCCACAGTCGGACGTCTGAGCGACATCACAGAAAGGGCTTTAATCCACAAGTAAATAATACTCATGATAAATATTCAGTTCATGATAATAAACGGGTTAGTCCATCCACAGGAATAAACTTTTAACCGAGCTTAGTGCTCATGGGATTCACCGGAGTATCTGTCACCAAAACTGGCACTTGTCAGAATAAGTCAGCGCAAAATTTGGATATGGATAAGATGATTTGGAGATTTATGACTCTGCAGAGTTTGTGCCAAAAATTTCCCACAGCTAACGGATTTCCGTAGTCTCGAAGGACTAGTTCCGTTTACGGTATTTCGGAAGAAAACACAGCTATCCAGTACACACCCATCCTATCTCTCGATGCCAGGACTCACCCTAGACATCGTCCAAGAAAAACTTTGAGACGGGGAGATCACAATCTCGAATAGCATGGGATCAAATTTATATACGCGCGCTCTAAGGGGTGCCCCCCTCTCGGTCCCAACCGGAAACACCCATGCCCCCTGACCGGATGACTGGCTTTAATCCAGGGCCATGGAACCATCATCCCGGCCTCTCCTTTTGGTGTGTACCAGGAAAGCGGTTTGCAACTTACTAAGCCATATTCCTTGCGGAAAACATGTGGTAGTACAAGGAAGGAAAAGGGAGGAACTGGACCGATACAATTTGACACGGTAGTCAAATAGTCTGGCATAACACTGGCATGCTACAACACTGCCATCTTACCCATCCTCATGCCAACCCATGGCCATTCATACTCACATCCATCCACTTATGGATCATCGAGCTCACTTACCTTAACCATGCATGAAAATAACGTTCATCGATATGCTCATCAACATGCCATGAAACTAACTAAATGCAAAACATGCCAAGACACTCATCATATCAAAAGTTCAAACATGCTTGCCTGGTTCAGAGTAGTCGGAGCCTAGCTCGGTGAAGTTCGCGGCTCCGTCACCTCCTTCGGTATCTATGGTATACAGAAAATATAGGCGCTATCGTAAATACCAAGAAGTGCACAAAAAGTATTCCAATTTTTTTTTAATTAAATATGATAAAAAACTAGACAAAATTTCAAAGAGAACAGAAAAAGAATCAATCAAAAATACTTTTCTGTTTAAAAGTTATAAAGGTTTTAGTCCAGGGACTCATCTGTAATGAAACAGAATATTTCCAGGGGCTAGCTCATAAAAACTGAAAACGCTTCGGTAGAGAATACACCAGCCCAGGAGGAAAACACATTTGGCAGAATACGCTTCCAGAAACGGTTCGTTTAGAAAGGGACAGAGAGGCTGACGGGCAGGTCCCACCCGTCAGGTTTGAAAATTCAAAACGGGCGGCAGAGCTCGACGGAGCCCGAGAGCCGCGGTGGTCGCCGCCGGCGGTCCACAGCGAGGTAAGGGGATCGGAGGGTACCTCCTTGCTCAGGGCGCCCTTCCGCGTCGGTTGGTGGTGGTGGTGGTCGCCGGCGAGTACCACGTCGACGGCGAGCCCTACTCCGGCGGACGGCGGCTCGGGTGGAGATGGACCTCGCCGGGGAGAGCTGCGAAGGTCAAATTGATGCTTGGGTTAGCTCACTAGGTGCTCGAGGAAGCTACTGACGAAGTTTGGGCGCCGGGGATGGCCTCACCGGAGCGAATCGAGGTGGAGGCCGAGGCGGAACGAGGTGGCCGGAGTCGAGGAAGAAGGGCCCCTTGAAGCTCTTCTAGTTGTTGGTCGGGGTCCAGAGAGGTAGTGGAGGTGTGCGGGGGCGAGAGGGAGCTTGGGGCGCTATATATAGCCGGCCCGAGGCGGTTGCCGCGAACGGGATAAGTCCGGCGAGCAATTACGGCGGCGCCGTGGTTGGGCAGTGGGATTAGGGGCTTAGGCATCGTCTAGGTGGATTAGTTGTTCCATTCCAGGGTCCAACTCAGCACGGGGGGGGGGGGGGAAGTTTACGGCTGGTCCCAACGGAACGGCCGTGCGACACGTCGGCGGCAGGGAGCACGCCCTGCGCGTGCCAGGCTACGGTGACTGTGCAGCGGGGCTGCGCTGGCATGCATGTGCCACGCGGAGAGCCAGGGAGCATTGGGCGGCGCCGAACGGCGTTGCGCCGCCGTTCTGCTTCCGGTCGGCCGTTACGGTGGTTCGGCCGCCGCAAGACACGCAGGCGCAGGCGGGCCCGGGCGCCACCGACGCCAGGAAGGCGCCAAGCGCGCGTGCGGCACTCCAGACAAGAGGGAGGGGCGGCGAGGAACGTGCCAAGGGCACTGTCCACGCGTGACTGGAACTGGCGAAGGGAAAACGACACTGAACTCTGAACTTTACTGAATTACTGAAAGTGCAAAATACAGTGTATGCAAGGTGTTCGACAGAATGATACTGGCCTCTAGGGATTTTTCCTAGAGCTGATTTTTGGTGGAGTGGCTACTCATTGCTCCAGTAGGCTGCCCGAATTTTTGTAGAATTTTTGGGGAAGTGTAGATATGAATTTCACCAAATTTGGCAAATCTGGTCCAAACTTGCAGAGGCTGAAATTTGGAAAAATTTGAAAAGAGGGAGAGTGGATCAAGATGGTTCTGAGTTGTGGATGCTAAGCACTATCCAGAGGAGTTGGTTTGAGATCAAAACTCAAAGGAAATAAGGTACTTGCTTTGTAAATGGCTCAGACTCCAAATAATTGACAGAATTGTTTTGAGAGGAAAAATAATTGAAATAAAATACCAAACTTGTTTGGATTAGTTGGGACAGAGAACTTAGGTTGATCCAAAGAGGAGGGGAGGTTTTTGGAGGGGTTTTACCACCTGTGATATGGTAAAATCATGGGTGGTTTCAAAAAGAAAGAAGTCCCAAAACTCCTAGGGTTTCTTTTTAAATGAAAATGAATAAGTTTGAGAGGGAAACAACCAGAAGAAAAGCTTCCAAAAATTCAATCACCAAAATTAAAAAGGAAAGGAAAACCTTGCCAAAGGTGAGAGGAAGTTTTTAAAGAGGAAGGATTTTTGGAAAATAAATTTTAAATGCCCTCTTTTATAATCCAATAAAGTTTTTGATGAAAACCAAATCAAAATTTTTTTTGGAGTGTCACACAATTTCAAGTATGAATCGTAAACTTCATTGACAACTAACAAACTATAATCTCAGTCATTGGAGCAATTGCAATTTATCATAACATAGGAAAGAGTCAACATATAAGAGCTTTTCAGCAAGTCCACATACTCAACTATCATATAGTCTTTCACAATTGTTGACACTCACACAATACTTATGGGTATGGAGTTTTAATCGGACACAGAGAAAGATAGGGGCTTATAATTTTGCCTCCCAATGTTTTACCTCAAGAGTAATGTCAACGGTAATAGTTCATGAAAACTCACATCCAATTAGCCATATATACCAGGATCTTTCCAACATACTATGCTTGCCAAAGGATAAAATGTAAAAAGGAAAGGTGAAGATCACCATGACTCTTATGCAGGGTAGGAGATAAAAGTAAAAGATAGGCTCTTCGTAGTGGGAAGCAGAGGTTGTCATGCGCTTTTATAGTTGGATGCACAAAATCTTAATGCGAAAGAACGTCACTTTATATTGCCACTTGTAATATGGACCTTTATTATGCAGTCTGTCGCTTTTCTTTCTTCCATATCACACGATCGTATAAAGCTTATTTTCTCCCACACTAACAAGTCATACATATTTAGAGAGCAATTTTTATTGCTTTGCACCGATGACAACTTACTCGGAGGATCTTACTCAATCCATAGGTAGGTATGGTGGACTCTCATGGCAAAACTGGTTTAAGGGTATTTGGAAGCACAAGTAGTATCTCTACTCGGTGCGATGAATTTAGCTAGCATGAGAGGGAAAGGCAAGCTCAACCATGTTGGATGATTCATGACGATATAATTTATCTCAGATGTAAGAAAACATAACCCATTACGTTGTCTTCATTGTCCAACGTCAACTCTTTAGCATGTCATATTTTAATGAGTGCTCACAATCATAAAAGATATCCAAGATAGTATATCTATATGTGAAGACCTCTCTTTCTTTATTACTTACTATTAATTGCAACGATGACCAAAACTATGTTTGTCAACCCTCAACAACTTTTACTCATCATACTTTTTCTATGTGAGCTCATTACTCTCCATGAGATCCATATGATCTCTTTGTTTCTTTTTATTTCCTTCTCTTTTTCTTTTATTTACTTAAGATCATGGCAAAAGAATCAAGCCCTTGACTCAACACTAATCTTTATTATATAGCTCATGGACTCGATTACATAGAAGAATTATAAAGCGAAACTCATGACTAGATCAAACTAAGAACTTTTATTCTACTAGATCAAGATATTACCAAAAGGATCGAACTAAGAAAAACGGTAAAGATAAAAGTGATGGTGATACGATACCGGGGCACTCCCTAAAGCTTGGCAGTTGCCAAGGGGGGTGCCCATGCCAGATACTCAAGTCTTCTTTGTTGGTGGAGATGGTGGTGATTTTGTTGATGGTGTAGGCTTGTCGTCCTTCTTCCAAGGCATAGGCTCACCATCATAGAAGGATGACCGAGTCTCCTGGAACCTCAAATCTGCAGCCAAACTCATCCTATTGAATCTATATTCATACTCATAGTTTTGATTTTGCAGGTCATAGATCTGGGCTTGGAGGTGCTCGTTTCTCTCATGAAGCTTGAAGATCGCCTCCCCAATGTCCTTGACGTCTAGCTTGCGGTTGTTGGTGAACTCCGTGATCATGATGTGATTGGAATCGAGTCCACGCTCCACCATCTCCCGACACTTAAAACTTCTTGCTCCAATGCCTCGAGCCTTGCCTCCGTGCTTCCGGTCTTCCTTGGTCCCTCAGCATCGCGGATGTGCAACAACCCCTCACGCATCTCAATGGTTTGAGGGTGTTGCGGCACTTCAATCAAGAAAAACATCAAGTGTTGATGGTTGACAAGACCACTAATTTGAAGAAAAGGGCAAAAGGGAAGAAGGGGAACTTCAAGAAGAACGGCAGGCAAGTTGCTACTCAAGTGAAGAAGCCCAAGTCTGGTCCTAAGCCTGAGACTAAGTGCTTCTACTGCAAGGGGCTGGTCACTGGAAGCGGAACTGCCCCAAGTATTTGGCGGATAAGAAAGATGGCAAAGTGAACAAAAGTATATTTGATATACATGTTATTGACGTGTGCTTTACTAGTTTTCATAGCAACCCCTCAGTATTTGATATTGGATCAGTTGCTAAGAGTAGTAACTCGAAACATGAGTTGCAGAATAAACAGAGACTAGTTAAGGGTGAAGTGACGATGTGTGTTGGAAGTAGTTCCAAGATTGATATGATCATCATCGCACACTCCCCTATACTTTCGGGATTAGTGTTGAACTTAAATAAGTGTTATTTGGTTTTTGCGTTGAGCATGAATATGATTTGATCATGTTTATTGCAATACGGTTATTCATTAAAGTCAGAGAATAATTGTTGTTCTATTTACATGAATAAAACCTTCGATGGTCATACACCCAATGAAACAAGTTCATTGGATCTCGATCGTAGTGATACACATATTCATAATATTGAAACCAAAAGATGCAAAGTTAATAATGATAGTGCAACTTATTTGTGGCACTGCCGTTTAGGTCATATTGGTATAAAGCGCATGAAGAAACTCCATGCTGATGGGCTTTCGGAATCACTTGATTATGAATCACTTGATGCTTGTGAATCATGCCTTTTGGGCAAGATGACTAAAACGCCGTTCTCCGGAACAATGGAGCAAGCAACAGATTTGTTGGAAATCATACATACTGATGTATGTGGTCCGATGAATATTTAAGGCTTGCAGCGGGTATCATTATTTTCTGACCTTCACAGATGATTTGAGCAGATATGGGTATATCTACTTAATGAAATAGAAGTCTGATACATTTGAAAAGTTCATATAATTTCAGAGTGAAGTGGAAAATCATCATAACAAGAAAATAAAGTTTCTATGATCTGATCGTGGAAAAGAGTATTTGAGTTACGAGTTTGGTCTTCAGTTAAAACAATGTGAAATAGTTTTACTACTCACGCCACCTGGAACACCACATCATAATGGTGTGTCCGAACGTCATAACCGTACTTTATTGGATATAGTGCAATCTATGATGTTTCTTACCGATTTACCACTATTGTTTTTGGGGTCATGCATTAGAGATAGCTGCATTCACGTTAAAAAGGGGCACCATCTATATCCGTCGAGATGGCGCCTTATGAACTATGGTTTGGCAAGAAACCAAAGTTGTCGTTTCTTGAAGTTTGGGGTTGCGATGCTTATGAGAAAAAGTTTCATCCTGATAAGCTCAAACCCAAATCGGAGAAATATGTCTTCATAGGATACCCAAAGGAGACTGTTGGGTACACCTTCTATCACAGATCCTAAGGCAAGACATTTGTTGCTTATAATGGATCCTTTCTATAGAAGGAGTTTCTCTTGAAAGAAGTGAGTGGGAGGAAAGTAGAAAACTTGATAAGGTAATTGTACCTTCTACCTTATTGGAAAGTAGTTCATCACAAAAATCTGTTCTTGTGACTACTACACCAATTAGTGAGGAAGCTAATGATGATGATCATGTAACTTCAGATCAAGTTACTACCAAATCTCGTAGGTAAACCAGAGTGAGATCCGCACCAGAGTGGTACGATAATCCTGTTCTGGAGGTCATGTTACTTGACCATGACGAACCTACGAACTATGAGGAAGCGATGATGAGCCCGGATTCCGCGAAATGGTTTGAGGCCATGAAATCTGAGATATGATCCATGTATGAGAACAAAGTTTGGACTTTGGTTGACTTGCCCGATGATCGGCAAGCAATTGAGAATAAATGGATCTTCAAGAGGAAGACGGACGCTGATAGTAGTGTTACTATCTACAAAGCTAGAATTGTCGCAAAAGGTTTTCGACAAGTTCAAGGTGTTGACTATGATGAGAGCTTCTCACTCGTATCTATGCTTGAGTCTGTCCGAATCATGTTAGTAATTGCCGCATTTTATGAAATCTGGCAAACGGATAAACAAAACTGCATGGATTTATTAAAGAAGAGTTGTATATGATGCAACCAGAAGGTTTTGTCAATCCGAAAGGTGCTAACAAAATGTGCAAGCTCCAGCGATCCATCTGTGGACTGGTGCAAGCATCTCGGAGTTGGAATATACGCTTTGATAAGTTGATCAAAGCATATAGTTTTATACAGACTTGCGGTGAAGCCTGTATTTAAGAGAAAGTGACTGGGAGCACTACAGCATTTCTGATAAGTATATGTGAATGACATATTGTTGATCAGAAATAATGTAGAATTATTCTGTAAAGCATAAAGGAGTGTTTGAAAGGAGTTTTTCAAAGAAAGACTTCGGTGAAGCTGCTTACATATTGAGCTTCAAGATCTATAGAGATAGATCAAGATGCTTGATAAGTTTTTTCAATGAGTACATACCTTGACAAGATTTTGAAGTAGTTCAAAATGGAGCAGTCAAAGAAAGAGTTCTTGCCTGTATTACAAGGTGTGAAGTTGAGTAAGACTTAAAGCCCGACCACGGCAGAAGATAGAAAGAGAATGAAAGTCATTCCCTATGCCTTGGCCATAGGTTCTATAAAGTATGTCATGCTGTATACCAGATCTATTGTATACCCTGCATTGATTTGGCAAGGGAGTACAATAGTGATCTAGGAGTAGATCACTGGACAACGGTCAGAATTATCCTTAGTGAAATAAGGATATGTTTCTCGATTATGGACGTGACAAAAAGGTTCGTTGTAAAGGGTTACATCGATGCAAGTTTTTGACACTGATCCATATGAATCTAAAGTCTCAGTCTGGATACATATTGAAAGTGGGAGCAATTAGCTAGAGTAGCTCCGTGTAGAGCATTGTAGACATAGAACTTGCAAAATACTTACGGATCTGAATGTGACAGACCCGTTGACTAAAATTATCTCACAAGCAAAACATGATCACACCTTAGTACTCTTTGGGTGTTAATCACATAGATATGTGAACTAGATTACTGACTCTAGTAAACCCTTTGAGTGTTGGTCACATGACGATGTGAACTATGGGTGTTAATCACATGGTGATGTAAACTATTGCTGTTAAATCACATGGCGATGTGAACTAGATTATTGACTCTAGTGCAAGTGGGAGACTGAAGGAAATATGCCATAGAGGCAATAATAAAGTTATTATTTATTTCCTTATATCATGATAAATGTTTATTATTCATGCTAGAATTGTATTAACCGGAAACATAATACATGTGTGAATACATAGACAAACAGAGTGTCACTAGTATGCCTCTACTTGACTAGCTCGTTAATCAAAGATGGTTATGTTTCCTAACCATGAACAAAGAGTTGTTATTTGATTAACGGGATCACATCATTAGTTGAATGATCTGATTGACATGACCCATTCCATTAGCTTAGCACCCGATCATTCAGTATGTTGCTATTGCTTTCTTCATGACTTATACATGTTCCTATGACTATGAGATTATGCAACTCCCATTTGCCGGAGGAACACTTTGGGTGCTACCAAACGTCACAACGTAACTAGGTGATTATAAAGGAGTACTACAGGTGTCACCAAAGGTAGATGTTGGGTTGGCGTATTTCGAGATTAGGATTTGTCACTCCGATTGTCGGAGAGGTATCTCTGGGCCCTCTCGGTAATGCACATCACATAAGCCTTGCAAGCACTGCAACTAATATGTTAGTTGTGAGATGATGTATTACGGAACGAGTAAAGAGACTTGCCGGTAACGAGATTGAACTAGGTATTGGATACCGACGATCGAATCTCGGGCAAGTAACATACCGATGACAAAGGGAACAACGTATGTTGTTATGCGGTCTGACCGATAAAGATCTTCGTAGAATATGTAGGAGCCAATATGGGCATCCAGGTCCCGCTATTGGTTATTGACCGGAGACGTGTCTCGGTCATGTCTACATTGTTCTCGAACCGTAGGGTCCGCACGCTTAAGGTTTTGATGACAGTTATATTATGAGTTTATGAGTTTTGATGTACCGAAGGAGTTCGGAGTCCCGGATGAGATCGGGGACATGACGAGGAGTCTGGAAATGGTCGAGACGTAAAGATCGATATATTGGACAACTATATTCGGACTTCGGAAAGGTTCCGAGTGATTCGGGTATTTTTCGGAGTACCGGAGAGTTACGGGAATTCGCTGGGAGAAGTATTGGGCCTTGATGGGCTTTAGTGGGAAGAGGAGAAAAGGCCTGCTGCGCCCCCCTCCCCTCTAGTCCGAATTGGACTAGGGAAAAGGGGGCCGGCCACCTTTCCTACTCCTCCACTTCCTTCTCCCTTCCTCCCCTCTTGATGGACTCCTACTAGGACTTGGAGTCCTAGTAGGACTCCCATCCTGGCTGCACCAATGGCCTTGGCCGGCCTCCTCCTCCTCCATCCTTTATATACTGAGGCAAGGGGCACCCCATAGACACACAAGTTGATCATTGAGATCGTTCCTTAGCCGTGTGCGGTGCCCCCTGCCACCATATTCCACCTCGATCATATCGTTGTAGTGCTTAGGCGAAGCCCTGCGTTGGTAGAACATCAAGATCGTCACCACGCCGTCGTGCTGACGGAACTCCTCCCCGAAGCTTTGCTGGATCGGAGCCCGGGGATCGTCATCGAGCTGTACGTGTGCTAAGAACTCGGAGGTGCCGGAGTAACGGTGCTTGGATCGGTCGGATCGGAAAGAAGACGTACGACTACTTCCTCTACGTTGTGTGATCGCTTCCGCAGTCGGTCTGCGTTGGTACGTAGACAACACTCTCCCCTCTCGTTGCTATGCATCACCATGATCTTGCGTGTGCGTAGGAAATTTTTGAAATTACTACGTTCCCCAACAGGTCGGGGGCCGAGCGATGCACACTTCTCTCATACACATACGCGCGTGTGTGCGAGGTGTTGGCTCTAACTGAACCCGAGCGAGGCGTTGGGCTCTAACTGAACCCGAGCGATTGCACAGCAGGCTACGCATTACTAAACCCGAGCGATCGATCGATGGCTGTTAACTGAACCCGATCGAGCGATTCCTTCGCTACTGCTGCTAACTGAAGCCGATCGATGCTGCCTATGGATGAACAGTGAGCGTTGTGAGGAGGGATGAACAGTTCCTGGTGGGGGTGGATGAACAGGACCCCGTGGTGTTGCCTCTGGATGAATAGGACCCCGATCGAGCCGGTTGGGGCTGGATGAACAGGACCACCCCATGGAGGGCAGGATGAACAGTAGACGGTGGAGGGCAGGATGAACAGTAGCCTGTGGAGGGGTGGTTGAACAGGAGCCCGTGGAGAGGGCTGGTTGAACAGTAGCCGGTGGAGTAGCGCGCGGTGGAGGCTGGATGAACAGGAGCCCGTGGATGAACAGTCGCAGGTGGAGGCTGGAGGAGGTCGATGGTGGATGAACAGTAGCTCGTGGAGGCTGGAGGGGGTCGACGGTGGAGATGAACAGTACCGTGGAGTCCCGTTTTGCGGTACGCCACACCCCTCCCGATGAACAGGACCCCCGTTTCAACCGTAGCGCTCCAACACAAGTCTGTTTCGTCCATTTTGCGATACGCCACACCCCTCCCGATCAACAGGACCCCCGTTTCGACCGTAGGTGGTCCATTTCCTCCGTTTTGCGGTACGCCAGACCCCTCCCGATGAACAGAATCCCGTTTCGAACATGGCCGGTCGAACACAAGGCCGTTTCCTCCGTTCTGTGGTACGCCAGGCCTCATTTCCATCGCCTGTTCCGTCCAAGCCCTCCCGATGAACACGACGCATTCCGTTGCCTCCCCATGAACACGACGCATTCCGTTGCCTCCCCATGAACACGACAACGACGTTGTTTCTCCATTCCGACCCAGCCATGTACACGAGCCCTGGCCGTACGTATGCGCGAGTAGGCGTTCAAGACCCCGCCCGTATATACACATACGTGGCCGTATTTTCTTTCTTGCACCCTGGCCGCTGTACGTTCGTGTACATGCTACGTGCGCGCCTCTACTACGACACATGCACGCCTCTACATCGACCCGTATATATGTACGTACACGTTCGTGACCAGAATGACATCGCTACGTACGCTTTGACCAGGTGGGTCCCGACTGTCAGGCACTTCCTTGCGTGCGAAGATGTAGCTGGTGGGTCCCAGCAGTCAGGGAAGCGAAATACGGTGGCCCGTCCGGTGGGTCCCCGCTGTCAGGTGGAGGAATAATTATTTTGCATGTAATAAGGAGACACTTCCTTGCCGCAGCCATGGACCCAGCTGTCAGCCTCTCCACGTACAGTCCACGTCCGATGGAAGTCGTTCCTTGACCATGTTGACCACGCCGCGCCAAGAGCACCAAGGCGGTGGACGACGACGAGGCCTAGGAAGGGGACGACGCGAATCCGGGGAAGACGCGACAGTGGATGCTCACGTGTAGAGGAGTACGAGGGTTCACTGGTTCGCTGCGGTGTGAGGCTGCCGTCGCCGCAGAATAACAGGGGGTGTGGGTGAGTAGAGGGATGGCCTGGCCAGCGGTGGGAGTAGTAGGGGGCGGTGAGGCCTCCGCCACATCGCAGCCGGCCACGGGAGGCAGGAGCACGAGGCACGGCCGGCACTGGTTTGGGCGGCTAGAGCAAGAAGACCAGAGGTTGAAGAAGCACTACGGCCGATGGATGGACATCGTATGGTCACTGGAGCTAGAATTGTGCATATTGACTAAGTTAACAAAGTCCTCCGTCCCCGTCAACTTAGTAGGCCCACAAGTCAGCCTCCCACCAAGGTGGGTCCCAGCTAGCAGGGGGTATTCATTTTTTTGAGCATAATAAGGAGGCACTTCCTTTCGTGCGAAGATATAGCTGGTGGGTCTGAGCTGTCATCGGCGGTAACATTTTTTTCACGAAATACAGAGGCCCTTTCGGTGGGTCCCTGATGTCAGGTGGAGGAATTATTATTTTACGTGTAATAAGGAGGCATTTCCTTGCGTGCGGCCGTGGACCCAGCTGTCGTCCTCTCCATGTACAGTCCACTTTAGATGCATGTCGGTCGTCGACCACGTTGACCAGGCCGCGCCGAGAGCACCAGGGCGGTGGACGACGGCGAGGCCTAGGAAGGGAACGACATGGAGGCAGGGAAGACTCGGCAGTTGTTTCCCACGCGGAGGGGAGTACGACTCTTACGAGGGTTTACTAGTTCGTCTGTCATCGCCGGAGAATAACAGCAGGTGTGGGTGAGTAGAGGGATGGCTAGGCCAGCGATGGGAGTACGATGGGGAGGTGAGGCCTGCGCGGCAGCACAGCCGGCCGCGGGGAGGAGGGAGCAGGTAGTCCCGCCGACGCTTGTTTGAGCAGCTGGAGAAGGAAGAGCAGAGATTGAAGAAGCACAACGGCCGTTCGATGGACATCGAACAGTCACTGCTTGTGCGTCAACCTTTTTTAGGAAAGCCTCAAATTTGTGGAAAACAACATACAACCCATCTGCCATTATTTCTAATAATTTACAGCGCATTTGCTAATTCTTAAGGTTATTTTTGGAGCCCATATTTTTGTTTGTTAGCATTACAGCCCATATTGTGGCCACAGTTAAAAAATTAACGAAATTTTGCATATTTTGGTGCGGTCTGAACTGTTTTAATCCCGAAATTTCGACTCACATTCAAACAGATTTTAAAAATAAATGTATATCAATATAAAATCCAACAAATTCTCCACGCATAAAAATTAATGTAATTTAAATCATGAAATGAAAAAAAAGATATTTTAAACTAATTGTCGGTTTGATGTGTTTTAAAATGTACAACCCATTTCTCATTACTGATGGGCCATTTTCTTGGCCAGCCGAATGAAGCTCTTCTCGTCTTGAAAGATTTGCAGCCCAACGGGCCTGACAAAGCGACTTACTTGGCAAATCACAAAAAAACTGGGCTGTGGCCGTGGACCCAGCTGTCAGCCTCTCCACGTACAGTACTCTTCCGATGGAAGTCGGTCGTTGACCACATTGACCATGCCGCGCCGAGAGCACCAAGGCGGTGGACGACAGCGAGGCCTAGGAAGGGGAAGACGCGGAGCCGGGGAAGACGCGACAGTGGATGCCCACACGGAGAGGAGTATGATGGTTCACTGGTTCGGCTGCGGTGTGAGGCTGCCGTCGCCGCAGAATAACAGGGGGTGTGGGTGAGTAGAGGGATAGCATGGGCCAACGGTGGGAGTAGTAGGGGGCGGTGAGGCCTCCGCGGCATCACAGCCGGCCACGAGAGGCCGGTGCACGCGGCACGACCGGCGCAACTTTGGGCGGCTGGAGCAAGAAGACCAGAGGTTGAAGAAGCACTACAGCCATTGGATGGACATCGTACGGTCACTGGAGCTAGAATCGTTCATATTGACTAAGTTGACAAAGCCCTCCATCCTCGTCAACTTAGTAGGCCCACAAGTCAGCCTCCCACCAGGTTGGGTCCCAGCTAGCAGGGGGAGTATTCATTTTTCTGTGCGTAATAAGGAGGCACTTCCGGTGGGTCCGAGCTGACAGCGGGGAGGGAACGTTTTTTTTTTCGCGAAATACGGTGGTCCGTCCGATGGGTCCCAGCTGTCAGGGGCAAACGTTTTTTTTGCGAAATACGGTGGCCTGTCCGGTGGGTCCCAGCAGTCAGGGGGGAAACGTTTTTTCCGCGAAATATTGGTGGCCCGTTCGGTGGGTCCCTGCTGTCAGGTGGAGGAATAATTATTTTGCGTGTACTAAGGAGGCACTTCCTTGCGGTTGCCGTGGACCCAACTGTCAGCCTCTCCACGTACACTACTCTTCCGATGGAAGTCGGTCGTTGACCACATTGACCACGCCGTGCCGAGAGCACCACGGCGGTGGACGACGGCGAGGCCTAGGAAGGGGACGACGCAGAGCCGGGGAAGACACGGCAGTGGATGCCCACGTGGAGAGGAGTACGAGGATTCACTGGTTCGGCTGCGGTGTGAGGCTGCCGTTGCCGCAAAATAACAGGGGGAGTGGGTGAGTGGAGGGATGGCCTAGCCAGCGGTGGAAGTAGTATGGGGACGGTGAGGCCTCCGCGGCAGCACTGTCGGCCACAGGAGGCAGTAGCATGCGGCACGACCGGCGCTGCTTTGGGCGGCTGGGGCAAGAAGACCAGAGGTTGAAGAAGCACTACGGCCGTTAGATGGACATCGTTGACCACGTCGCGCCGAGAGCACCAGGGCGATGGACGATGGCGAGGCCTACGAAGGGAACGACACGGAGCCGGGGAAGACACGGCAGTGGCTGCCCACGCGGTGGAGAGTACGAGGGTTGTCTGGTTCGGCTGCCGTCGCCGGAAAATAACAGGGGGTGTGGGTGAGTAGAGGGATAGACAGGCCAGGGATGCGAGTATGATGGGGCCGTGAGGCCTTCCCGGCAGTGCTGCCGGCCACGGGAGGCGGGAGCAGGCAGTTCCGACAGCGCTGGTTTGGGCGGCTGGGGCAGGAAGATCAGAGACTGAAGAAGCACGATTGCCGTTAGATTGACATCTAACGGTCTGACGTTGGTAGAGTCGATTGTTGACTAAGTTTCTTTTTTTAGAAACCTTGTGTACACATGAACTTAGTAGGCCCACCAATCAGCCTCCAAATCTGTGGCAAACAACATAAAGCCCATTTGCTATTTTTTATAATTTGCAGCCCATTTGCTAATTCTTAAGTAATTTATTACAGCCCATTTTCTGCCCAGGACCACGGTCAAAAAGTTCAACCTTATTTTGCATATTTCGGTGGAGTCCGAACTATTGTAATCCGAAATGATAAACATTTTTTTAAGAACTTATTGATTTGCCAACAAAATCGTTTTGTTTTTGTAAGAAAATAAGACGTGGGACAATTTAGTTGGTTTAAGGGAAAACCAGTGGTAAAAAAATCAGCGCTGGGTGGGAAAAAACAACAAAAATAAGGATGTGAATATGAAAAGGGAATTTTATGTGTTTTCAATATAATGATACGTGTATATGAACTAGTAAAACTATAGGTAGAGATTAGAAAACGGATGTAGGACATGTGTTTCAAGAGGAAAATAGAACTAGGTTGTGTGTTTGATTCAGTAAAAAAACTGCCTGCGGATGTTGTAAGACAAAATATAACTAATGCTGGTGGGAAGGAGGCCAGTAGATACCTGCTGGATCTTTGTGCCCCGTTCTTGTCATGGGCTAGGCCTGTTAAAAACAAAACAACCCTGGGCAATCTACAGCCCAGTTGAAACTTGCTCGACCTGGAAAAACAATACGTGCTCAATAAACGAGAGAATTCTGCAAGTACAGACTGATAACTGGGATGCAGCACGGATATTGTTTTTTTATCGCGATAATAAGTGCATGCACTTGTTTCGAAAAAATTGGAGAACCGGGAATTCGAACGGCGGGTGCTTATGCTACCCATCAAATAAAAATCAGGTGCCTGAAAATTCGTTTTAAAACAAATGATTCAGCTTTATATCCACGTCGACCCTCGACATGATGGTTGGAAGCAAATGCAAGTTCATACCAAAAGATCGTTAACAGCAATACAAATTTGCGGACAACAAGGTAGTACAACTACCAATACCAAACTAACTTATAATCTTTTTACTCCTAGACCTAGTGTTCGTCTGGTAGAAAATCTTGCAGAGGACCAGCTCCCGCTCCTTCTCTTACTCCAGGTCCCCGAGGTGGTACTGGTGCATCACCCAGTTGGTCATCTGCTGGTCAAAGTTCTTGTTGGTGTGCAGCACCAGAACCTTTTTTGCTGCCCGTCTGCCGGCCATTGACCATCACCGGCAAGGTATTACCGGTCTTGTGCCACATCGCGTGCATGCCGCACTCCGACTGTATCTTGCGACGCGTCCACGCGCCCCTTTTGAATGCCCTGGAATTGCACTGGAAGAAATGCTTCCCTAGGCCACTCAGTGTGATACCTGCAGTATTGTGGAATACAGATTTTAGTGTACCTAGTTGGCATTTTCATAACATCTTTGGCATGTTGCAGTCACTTGTTTCACTTTTTATTAACTGTAAAATTGTAATTGCTTCACCAGGTCTGTGTCTAAAAAGAAAAATAGAGGTATAAACAAAGGAATATGTTTGTGCAAGCAGACGGCCGATCGGTGTCTTACCTGGAAGTTTCCCAGGTTGGGTGTAACATATGCCGTGCTCGCTGTCAATGGTTGGTATGAACAAATCGATGAGAGACTGAAATCTCGCGCTGTCAGCACTCACTTTGGCCTCAAGGTGCTCGATCAGCTCCTGATCCATGGGATCGAACTTGACGCCAGCCGGCAGCACGGGCCAATCCTTCTTCGACTTGCATTGGTAATTCCAGTTATATGGTACTCAATGTATGATCAATCGACTGTTTTAAGTGAATGATGAAAGATTTCGACAGATAAGTGGTACTCCAAATCTGAAGTCCAGAATACCCGAACACGCCGCCGGGATTCTTGTGTCACCTCACACGCAGCGTGTTGTCACGTCAATTCAATGTGTGGACATGATGAATAATTTGACCGACGTATACTAGTACCGCTACTGTACTACTTACTAGTTGTATTTAGTGTCACAATTTATACATAGGTTTAACTAACAAGTACACACTTAAAGCCTAACTGATATATATATATATATACATATATATATATATATAGTGATGCTATTCATCACCCAGGGTGCAGAATAGGTTATTCTTCACCCGAGGTAATCTTACGATCACTTCATAATTAAATTACGTTTAGAATTCAAATAGTTACATTCCTATTAATTTATTAAGTAAAATTTAGTATAAGAAAATAAAAATATAGGTCATAAGACAAGAAATTTGCAATTTATGTGTATTTTACACTATGTTTTTACGTTTGTAATTTTACATAACATAAAATATGTTTTTCGACGATTATATATTTTCTTACGATCTCTTTTTACTTCAGAAATAAGACAAAATTTACAGAATATAAAAATTAGGGTCCATTGATGGTAAAATAGAGGGGGATGAAGAATAACTATTCCTCACCCAGGGTGACGAATAGTCAATCCCTATATATAGTGTTACTATTCATCGCCCAGGGTGCAGAATAAGTTATTCTTCACCCGAGGTAATCTTACGATCATTTCATAATTAAATTACGTTTCGAATTCAAATAGTTACATTCCTATTGATTCACTACGTAAAATTTGACATAAGAAAATAAAAATATAGGTCATAAAACAATTCAGGCCATCCTTTGCAATCCCTGTTTGGAAAACGACCTTAGGGTTCGATTTAGACCGGGGTTGTGTAGTTCAGGGTGCGATTGACTGGGACTTCGACGTGGGGGTTTATTTCGTCCAACCTCTACGAGCTCAAGGTTTAAAATGAACTTTTTTAGTTGTGCCCTTTTTTTCTTTTGCTGAGCCTCACGGAGTGGTCAAAGTAAACGTTAAAAACAATCCAGGCCATCCTTTGCAATCCCTGTTTGGAAAATGACCTTAGGGTTCGATTTAGACCGGGATTGTGTAGTGATCGACTAGGACTTCGACATGGGGGTTTATTTTGTCCAACCTCTACGAGCTTAAGGTTTAAAATGAACTTTTTTAGTTGTGCCCTTTTTTTTCTCTTTTGCTGAGCCTCACGGAGTGGTCAAAGTAAACGTTAAAAACAATCCAGGCCATCCTTTGCAATCCCTGTTTGAAAAACGACCTTAGGGTTTGATTTAGACCGGGATTGTGTAGTTCAGGGTGCGATCTACTGGGACTTTGACATGGGGGTTTATTTTGTCCAACCTCTACGAACTCAAGGTTTAAAATGAACTTTTTCCCACGGGGCAAAAAGATGTGGGTCGTGTGACTAGGCAGCCGTAGAGTAACCTCGTTGGAGATTGTAATGAGAGAAACTGGTGTTGCTCATGTTCATGCTGTAGTTGGGATAAATGCTTGTCTCTTGCCGAAAGTTTACTTCTTTCTTTGTTTATGTATGTATGTATGTATGTATGTATGTATGTATGTATGTATCTGAAATAATTGATATTTTTCTAAGCTCACCAATTTTGCCTTTTGTTGCGAGATTCAGCTCTTCCAATCTGACGACAGCCACCCGTTTTTACTGCTGCTTCTGGTTTGACTGACGTATTTTTCTGTATCATGGTGCTCCATAGAAGTCTCAGCACCAAGCCTACCTGTTTCTTTCGGGTTCATGTGGCCATACCATACTGACAGTGTTAGTATTTAGTATTGTAGTGTGTAGTGTCAGGCCAGCTGAATCTTGAGAAGAAATACCCTGCAAAAAAAGAATCTTGAGAAGAAATGACGGGGCGCAGGAATGAGCAGTTGAGGATCCAGCTACTGTTTACATAAAGTTTCAAGAGGCATCTAGTTTCAGTACTTTTAAGCTGGCTGCACTTTCTAGAGCTTAACAATCTGCTCTTATGTGGTACCACCTCCGTACACTAATATAAGATGCTTTTGTAGTTCAATTTGAACCGCAAAAACGTCTTGCATTAGGTTACATAGTGTTGAGTGTACGTTGTACACTGCATATATATAAGACTTAGGTCTGTATTTATATCATTGTATCTCTCTTTTTATATATTTGTACATCTTGAAAGACAAGTAGAGGCCGATCCACCCTGTACCTATATATGTGCACCATGCACACAATCAATGATTATCGATTCGTGCAATCTCATTCTTCCTAACTAACATGGTATCAGTTTAGCACGTCGATCCTATTCCCACCTTCCGCACCAGCCGCCGCCGTGCCTTACAGCCGCCGCCGCCTCTTTTGCATCGCCGCCGCCGCTGTACACCGCCGCCGCTGCGCCCCTTCCCCTCGCAGCCGTCGCTCTCCTCTCTGCCGCTGCTGCCTCCCTCCCCCAGTCGCCGCCGCGCCCCAAAACCCTAACCCTAACCCGCGCCGCCGCCACTAGCCTACCCACCTGAGCCGCCGCAACCCTCCCTTGCCCGCTGCTCCCATGGCGTCTCCCCTCTCCAGCAACTCCAACCCGTTCGCCAGACTTGTGCCTGACGCCACCGCCGTCCGTGATCTCGACATCCACACCCGCGTTCCCATCAAGCTCGACCAATCCACCTCCTCGTACTACGCGTGGAAGACCTACTTCAACCTCGTCTTTCGCGAGTACCACCTCGTCGAGCACGTCGACGGGACCGTGGATGGCGATCTCATGGCGGACGATCCGGACTGGGCGGCCATTGAGGCCTCCCTCATCCGATGGTTCTACCTCACGGTCTCCCCGAACATCTTCCACACGGTCGTCTCGGAGGATGACGATGCGTGTGCCGTGTGGACCAAGATCAACAATCTCTTCACCGACAATAAGCTTCAACGTCTTGTGTTTTAGCAGCAAGAATTTTTCGGGTGCCACCAAGATTATTCCTCCATCGACGACTACTGCATGCGCCTGAAGCGCCTCGCCAACGAGCTCCACGACATCAGCGCCAAGGTGTCAGACGAGCTCATGCTTAACACCCTCACCGTCGGCCTCAACGAGGATTTCGGCAACGTGGCCTCGAACCTCTCCCTACTGCTGAACCCGACCTTCCAGTCCGTTACCGCGTATCTACGCTTGGAGGAACGCCGGATGAAGAAGGTCAAGGCCCGTGTTCATCACACCGCCCTCGCCGCCGGGACATCTCGCGGGTCGCCGCACCCCGCCCCGCCCCAACCACATCCACCGGCGCCACCGGGGTACTTTCCCCTCCCGCCCGCTCCACCTGCACCTCCCGCTCCACCCGCACCTCCCGCACCTCCCGCTCCTTCGCAACAGCAGCAAGGCGGGGGCGGCGGCCGCCGCAACCGGCGTCGTGGGGGAGGGGGTGCAGGTCGCCCCCACCACCAGCAGCAGCAGCCGGGGTATGGGGGGGCTCCACGCCACCATCAGCCCTCCCCGCCCTGGGCCGTCGGCCCTAACCCATGGACCGCCGTGGTCCACGCATACCACATGCCGGTCCCACGGGCTCCAGGCATCCTCGGGCCGCACCCGGCCGGGCCTCAGGCGCACCTCGACGCCGCACCTCACCAGGCGGGTGGGGCGGCTACGCACCGGGCGGCTATGCCCCGGGTGGCTACGAGCCCCTTCGGTGCCTGCCTCCTTCGGCTACGCACCGCCGCCCGCACCGGCTCAACTTCCTCTAGCCCCTTGGGATCCCGCACTGCTCGCTGTGCTACACTCGGTGCCGTCTCCTTCCAACTACGGAGGTGGCGGTGATTGGTACATGGACACGGGGGCTACCGCCCACATGAAGTCGCACCCCTGTAACCTTGCCTCTTCCTTCCCGGTCACCACCTCGAACCGCATCACCTTTGGTGATGGTTCCTCCGTACCCATTACTCATGTTGGTCACCGTTTCTTTCCGTCTAATTCTCTGCCTATTAACATGACTAATGTTCTTGTCTCATCTCACCTAGTTAAAAACATTGTCTCCATTCGTCGTCTTGCACGTGACAATCCTCTCACTGTTGAATTTGATGGTCTTGGTTTCTCTGTGAAGGACGCCCGTACACGGATGGTGCTCCACCGATGTGACAGCCCCGACGACTTGTACCCGGTGCATTCCACCTCCACCGCCACCGCCACCGCCTCTCCAGTCGCCCTCTCCGCCGGTGTCGACCTTTGGCATGCACGCTTGGGTCACCCCAACTCCACCGTCCTTCACCAGATTCGTAAGAGTTTTTTTTCATGTAATAAATTCGACGAGCACACTTGTCATGCTTGCCGTCTCGGTAAACATGTTCGTCGACCGTTTAGCGAGTCAAACGCTATTTCTTCTTTTCTGTTTCAGTTAATCCATAGTGATGTTTGGACATCTCCCGTTGCGAGCAACATGGGCTTCTTATATTATCTTGTTTTACTTTATGATTTCTCTCATTTTGCGTGGACGTTTCCGCTCCGTCGCAAGTCCGATGTTCTCGCCACTCTCACGGCCTTTTACTCCCACATCACCACCCAGTTCGGGCGCCCTATTCTCGCCCTTCAGACTGACAATGGAAAAGAGTTTGACAATGTTGCCCCATCACCTTCTCGCATCTCACGGCACTACCTTTCGTCTCACATGCCCGTACACATCCCAGCAAAACGGCCGCGCCGAGCGGATCCTCCGCACTCTTAACGATTGCGTCCGCACGTTGTTGATTCACTCCAACGTGCCCCCTCGGTTCTGGCCCAATGCACTCGCCACCGCCTGATGGCCCACAAGTATAGGGGATCTATCGTAGTCCTTTCGATAAGTAAGAGTGTCGAACCCAACGAGGAGCATAAGGAAATGATAAGCGGTTTCCAGCAAGGTATTCTCTGCAAGTACTGAAATAAGTGGTAATAAATAGTTTTGTGATAGGATAATTTGTAACGAGCAACAAGTAACAAAAGTAAATAAAGTGCGGCAAGGTGGCCCAATCCTTTTGTAGCAAAGGACAAGCCTGGACAAACTCTTATATAGAGAAAAGCGCTCCCGAGGACACATGGGAATATCGTCAAGCTAGTTTTCATCACGCTCATATGATTCGCGTTCGGTACTTTGATAATTTGGTATGTGGGTGGACCGGTGCTTGGGTACTGCCCTTACTTGGACAAGCATCCCACTTATGATTAACCTCTATTGCAAGCATCTGCAACTACAACAAAAGTATTATGGTAAACCTAACCATAGCATGAAACATATGGATCCAAATCAGCCCCTTACGAAGCAACGCATAAACTAGGGTTTAAGCTTCTGTCACTCTAGCAACCCATCATCTACTTATTACTTTCCAATGCCTTCCTCTAGGCCCAAAAAATGGTGAAGTGTCATGTAGTCGACGTTCACATAACACCACTAGAGGAGAGACAACATACATCTCATCAAAATATCGAACGAATACCAAATTCACATGACTACTAATAGCAAGACTTCCCCCATGTCCTCAGGAACAAAAGTAACTACTCACGAAGCATAAACATGTTCATAATCATAGGGGTATTAATATGCATATAGGATCTGAACATATGATCTTCCACCAATTAAACCAACTAGCATCAACTGCAAGGAGTAATTAACACTACTAGCAACCTACTAGCACCAATCCCGGACTTGGAGACAAGAATTGGATACAAGAGATGAACTAGGGTTTTGAGAGGAGATGGTGCTAATGAAGATGTTGATGGATATTGACCTCTCCCGATGAGAGGAGCGTTGGTGATGACGATGGAGATGATTTCCCCCTCCGGGAGGGAAGTTTCCCCGGCAGAACAGCTCCGCCAGAGCCCTAGATTGGTTCCGCCAAGGTTCCGTCTCGTGACGGCGGAGTTTCGTCCGGGAAGGAGGCTTATGATTTTTTTCCCATCGAAAGACTTCATATAGCAGAAGATGGCCACCGGAGGGCCACCAGGGGGCCCACGAGGTAGGGGGGCACGCCCAGGGGGTAGGGCGCGCCCCCACCCTCGTGGGCAGGGTGTGGCCCCCCTGGTGAATTTCTTCCGCTCAGTATTTTTTTATATATTCTGAAAACGTCTTCCGTGAAGTTTCAGGACTTTTGGAGCTGTGCAGAATAGGTCTATAATATTTTCTCCTTTTCCAGCCCAGAATACCAGCTGTCGGCATTCTCCCTCTTTATATAAACATTGTAAAATAAGAGAGAATAGGCATAAGTATTGTGACATAATATGTAATAACAGCCCATAATGCAATAAATATCGATATAAAAGCATGATGCAAAATGGACGTATCAACTCCCCCAAGCTTAGACCTCGCTTGTCCTCAAGCGAAAAGCCGAAATCAAAAAATATGTCCACATGTTTAGAGATAGAGGTGTCGATAAAAATAAAATACGGACATGAGGGCATCATGATCATTCTTAGAACAACAACTTATATAATTCTTGTCATATGATTTCTTATGCCAGAGTAATAATTCAATCACAATTTGTCACGACCGGTTTTCCAATAAAAATATTTATTGAGAAACCAATCTTTGAGTCCGGTATGAGAGAAAATCCTCCTCACTAGCAGACAAATACTTGATACAATAAGCCAGTAGCATAGAATATTTTACAGGGTTGAGCTAGGGCTACTCAACAAATTATTACAAGCGCGCCAATAATTATACATAATGGCGGATATAACACAATGGTGTGGTGGCATACTACTGACTCGAGGTTAAAGCGATGGTGGAATAACACAGTGGGGAGTGTGGTAACATGACTCTCAAACTGGCATCTCATCGAGCGTCGAGGTGAGGCTCGATAAATTTATTCGGGTTGCGGAAGCGGGTATAAAACTGTGACCAAGTCCAGGGTCGCACGAGACTGACTGGGAGTCCTCTAGGCGTCGGACTCACTATCGAACTCTTCATCCATGAGATCGCCTTCATCACCATCTGGCCAAATCAACAAGCCAGTGAGTACTTTGAAAGTACTCGCAAGACAGTTTGGACGTAAGATATAACAAATGCATGCATGAATGCGTCATGAATAATCTTTTCAATGCACAATTAAAAATTTGCATAGCGAAATAAGTACGAGGGAAACGGCGGTAGTCTACCTGAAATCCCGACAAAATATAAATGAAAACCGATCGGGTGTCTGAAGCGACGCCTCAAAAGGTGAACAAATAATAAAAGAAAAATCATGCCACAGTCGGGCGTCTTAGCGACACCACCTAAAGGGCTTTAAAATAAATGCCACAGTCGGACGTCTGGGCGACATCACAGAAAGGGCTTTAAAAGAAATGCCACAGTCGGACGTCTGCGCGACATCACAGAAAGGGCTTTAAAAGAAATGCCACAGTCGGACGTCTGAGCGACATCACAGAAAGGGCTTTAAAAGAAATGCCACAGTCGGACGTCTGAGCGACATCACAGAAAGAGCTTTAAAAGAAATGCCACAGTCGGACGTCTGAGCGACATAACAGAAAGGGCTTTAAAAGAAATGCCACAGTCGGACGTCTGAGCGACATCACAGAAAGGGTTTTAAAAGAAATGCCACAGTCGGACGTCTGAGCGACATCACAGAAAGAGCTTTAAAAGAAATGCCACAGTCGGACGTCTGAGCGACATCACAGAAAGAGCTTTAAAAGAAATGCCACAGTCGGACGTCTGAGCGACATCACAGAAAGGGCTTTAAAAGAAATGCCACAGTCGGACGTCTGAGCGACATCACAGAAAGGGCTTTAAAAGAAATGCCACAGTCGGACGTCTGAGCGACATCACAGAAAGGGCTTTAATCCACAAGTAAATAATACTCATAATAAATATTCAGTTCATGATAATAAACGGGTTAGTCCATCCACAGGAATAAACTTTTAACCGAGCTTAGTGCTCATGGGATTCACCGGAGTATCTGTCACCAAAACTGGCACTTGTCAGAATAAGTCAGCACAAAATTTGGATATGGATAAGATGATTTGGAGATTTATGACTCTGCAGAGTTTGTGCCAAAAATTTCCCACAGCTAACGGATTTCCGTAGTCTCGAAGGACTAGTTCCGTTTATGGTATTTCGGAAGAAAACACAGCTATCCAGTACACACCCATCCTATCTCTCGATGCCAGGACTCACCCTAGACATCGTCCAAGAAAAACTTTGAGACGGGAAGATCACAATCTCGAATAGCATGGGATCAAATTTATATACACGCGCTCTAAGGGGTGCCCCCCTCTCGGTCCCAACCGGAAACACCCATGCCCCCTGACCGGATGACTGGCTTTAATCCAGGGCCATGGAACCATCATCCCGGCCTCTCCTTTTGGTGTGTACCAGGAAAGCGGTTTGCAACTTACTAAGCCATATTCCTTGCGGAAAACATGTGGTAGTACAAGGAAGGAAAAGGGAGGAACTGGACCGATACGATTTGACACGGTAGTCAAATAGTCTGGCATAACACTGGCATGCTACAACACTGCCATCTTACCCATCCTCATGCCAACCCATGGCCATTCATACTCACATCCATCCACTTATGGATCATCGAGCTCACTTACCTTAACCATGCATGAAAATAACGTTCATCGGTATGCTCATCAACATGCCATGAAACTAACTAAATGCAAAACATGCCAAGACACTCATCATATCAAAAGTTCAAACATGCTTGCCTGGTTCAGAGTAGTCGGAGCCTAGCTCGGTGAAGTTCGCGGCTCCGTCACCTCCTTCGGTATCTACGGTATACAGAAAATATAGGCGCTATCGTAAATACCAAGAAGTGCACAAAAAGTATTCCAAAATTTTTTCAAATAAATCTGATAAAAAACTAGACAAAATTTCAAAGAGAACAGAAAAAGAATCAATCAAAAATACTTTTCTGTTTAAAAGTTATAAAGGTTTTAGTCCAGGGACTCATCTGTAATGAAACAGAATATTTCCAGGGGCTAGCTCATAAAAACTGAAAACGCTTCGGTAGAGAATACGCCAGCCCAGGAGGAAAACGCATTTGGCAGAATACGCTTCCAGAAACGGTTCGTTTAGAAAGAGACAGAGAGGCTGACGGGCAGGTCCCACCCGTCAGGTTTGAAAATTCAAAACGGGCGGCAGAGCTCGACGGAGCCCGAGAGCCGCGGTGGTCGCCGCCGGCGGTCCACGGCGAGGTAAGGGGATCGGAGGGTACCTCCTTGCTCAGGGCGCCCTTCCGCGTCGGTTGGTGGTGGTGGTGGTCGCCGGCGAGTACCACGTCAACGGCGAGCCCTACTCTGGCGGACGGCGGCTCGGGTGGAGATGGACCTCGCCGGGGAGAGCTGCGAAGGTCAAATTGATGCTTGGGTTAGCTCACTGGGTGCTCGAGGAAGCTACTGACGAAGTTTGGGCACCGGGGATGGCCTCACCGGAGCGAATCGAGGTGGAGGCCGAGGCGGAACAAGGTGGCCGGAGTCGAGGAAGAAGGGCCCCTCAAAGCTCTTCTAGTTGTTGGTCGGGGTCCAGAGAGGTAGTGGAGGTGTGCGGGGGCGAGAGGGAGCTTGGGGCGCTATATATAGCCGGCCCGAGGCGGTTGCCGCGAACGGGATAAGTCCGGCGAGCAATTACGGCGGCGCCGTGGTTGGGCAGTGGGATTAGGGGCTTAGGCATCGTCTAGGTGGAGTAGTGGTTCCATTCCAGGGTCCAACTCAGCATGGGCGGGGGGGAGTTTACGGCTGGTCCCAATGGAACGGCCGTGCGGCACGTCGGTGGCAGGGAGCGCGCCCTGCGCGTGCCAGGCTACGGTGACTGTGCAGCGGGGCTGCGCTGGCATGCATGTGCCACGCGGAGAGCCAGGGAGCATTGGGCGGCGCCGAACGGCGTTGCGCCGCCGTTCTGCTTCCGGTCGGCCGTTACGGTGGATCGGCCGCCGCAAGACACGCCGGCGCAGGCGGGCCCGGGCGCCACCGATGCCAGGAAGGCGCCAAGCGCGCGTGCGGCACTCCAGACAAGAGGGAGGGGCAGCGAGGAACGTGCCAAGGGCACTGTCCATGCGTGACTGAAACTACCGAAGGGAAAACGACACTGAACTCTGAACTTTACTGAATTACTGAAAGTGCAAAATACAGTGTATGCAAGGTGTTCGACAGAATGATACTGGCCTCTAGGTATTTTTCCTAGAGCTGATTTTTGGTGGAGTGGCTACTCATTGCTCCAGTAGGCTGCCCGAATTTTTGTAGAATTTTTGGGGAAGTGTAGATATGAATTTCACCAAATTTGGCAAATCTGGTCCAAACTTGCAGAGGCTGAAATTTGAAAAAATTTGAAAAGAGGGAGAGTGGATCAAGATGGTTCTGAGTTGTGGATGCTAAGGACAATCCAGAGGAGTTGGTTTGAGATCAAAACTCAAAGGAAATAAGGTACTTGCTTTGTAAATGGCTCAGACTCCAAATAATTGACAGAATTGTTTTGAGAGGAAAAATAATTGAAATAAAATACCAAACTTGTTTGGATTAGTTGGGACAGAGAACTTAGGTTGATCCAAAGAGGAGGGGAGGTTTTTGGAGGGGTTTTACCACCTGTGATATGGTAAAATCATTTGTGGTTTCAAAAAGAAAGAAGTCCCAAAACTCCTAGGGTTTCTTTTTAAATGAAAATGAATAAGTTTGAGAGGGAAACAACCAGAAGAAAAGCTTCCAAAAATTCAATCACCAAAATTAAAAAGGAAAGGAAAACCTTGCCAAAGGTGAGAGGAAGTTTTTAAAGAGGAAGGATTTCTGGAAAAGAAATTTTAAATGCCCTCTTTTAGAATCCAATAAAGTTTTTGATGAAAACCAAATCAAATTTTTTTTTGGAGTGTCACACAATTTCAAGTATGAATCGTAAACTTCATTGACAACTAACAAACTATAATCTCAGTCATTGGAGCAATTACAATTTATCATAACATAGGAAAGAGTCAACATATAAGAGCTTTTCAGCAAGTCCACATACTCAACTATCATATAGTCTTTCACAATTGTTGACACTCACACAATACTTATGGGTATGGAGTTTTAATCGGACACAGAGAAAGATAGGGGCTTATAGTTTTGCCTCCCAATGTTTTACCTCAAGAGTAATGTCAACGGTAATAGTTCATGAAAACTCACATCCAATTAGCCATATATACCAGGATCTTTCCAACATACTGTGCTTGCCAAAGGATAAAATGTAAAAAGGAAAGGTGAAGATCACCATGACTCTTATGCAGGGTAGGAGATAAAAGTAAAAGATAGGCTCTTCGCAGTGGGAAGCAGAGGTTGTCATGCGCTTTTATAGTTGGATGCACAAAATCTTAATGCGAAAGAACGTCACTTTATATTGCCACTTGTAATATGGACCTTTATTATGTAGTCTGTCGCTTTTCTTTCTTCCATATCACACGATCGTATAAAGCTTATTTTCTCCCACACTAATAAGTCTTACATATTTAGAGAGCAATTTTTATTGCTTTGCACCGATGACAACTTACTCGGAGGATCTTACTCAATCCATAGGTAGGTATGGTGGACTCTCATGGCAAAACTGGTTTAAGGGTATTTGGAAGCACAAGTAGTATCTCTACTCAGTGCGATGAATTTAGCTAGCATGAGAGGGAAAGGCAAGCTCAACCATGTTGGATGATTCATGACGATATAATTTATCTCAGATGTAAGAAAACATAACCCATTACGTTGTCTTCATTGTCCAATGTCAACTCTTTAGCATGTCATATTTTAATGAGTGCTCACAATCATAAAAGATATCCAAGATAGTATATCTATATGTGGAGACCTCTCTTTCTTTATTACTTCCTATTAATTGCAACGATGACCAAAACTATGTTTGTCAACCCTCAACAACTTTTACTCATCATACTTTTTCTATGTGAGCTCATTACTCTCCATGAGATCCATATGATCTCTTTGTTTCTTTTTATTTCCTTCTCTTTTTCTTTTATTTACTTAAGATCATGGCAAAAGAATCAAGCCCTTGACTCAACACTAATCTTTATTATATAGCTCATGGACTCGATTACATAGAAGAATTATAAAGCGAAACTCATGACTAGATCAAACTAAGAACTTTTATTCTACTAGATCAAGATATTACCAAAAGGATCGAACTAAGAAAAACGGTAAAGATAAAAGTGATGGTGATACGATACCGGGGCACTCCCTAAAGCTTGGCAGTTGCCAAGGGGGGTGCCCATGCCAGATACTCAAGTCTTCTTTGTTGGTGGAGATGGTGGTGATTTTGTTGATGGTGTAGGCTTGTCGTCCTTCTTCCAAGGCATAGGCTCACCATCATAGAAGGATGACCGAGTCTCCTGGAACCTCAAATCTGCAGCCAAACTCATCCTCTTGAATCTATATTCATACTCACAGTTTTGATTTTGCAGGTCATAGATCTGGGCTTGGAGGTGCTCGTTTCTCTCATGAAGCTTGAAGATCGCCTCCCCAATGTCCTTGACGTCTAGCTTGCGGTTGTTGGTGAACTCCGTGATCATGATGTGATTGGAATCAAGTCCACGCTCCACCATCTCCTGACACTTAAAACTTCTTGCTCCAATGCCTCGAGCCTTGCCTCCGTGCTTCCGGTCTTCCTTGGTCCCTCAGCATCGCGGATGTGCAACAACCCCTCACGCATCTCAATGGTTTGAGGGTGTTGCGGCACTTCTGCGAGTTAGGGGTTGATGACCTTCTTGAAGAACTGGTCCTTGGGGGCGCTTGAAGACAACATGACGGCCTGGATCTGTCAGAAAAACAACTCGAAACGAAAATAGGAGATTTTTGCGTGATACGGGAGTCAAAACCTTTGGGAGATTATATAATGAATTTTTACCGACCAAAATACGTGTCGTGTACGAAAACGGAGTCCGGAGAGCACACGAGGTGCCCACGAGGTAGGGGGCGCGCCCAGTAGGGTAGGGCGCACCCTCCACCCTCGTGGAACCCTCATGTTCTTCCCGGACTGCTACTTATTTTTCTATTTTTCTAAATATTCCAAAACAGAGAAATATTGCCTTAAAAACTATTTTGGAGTCGGTTTACTTACCGTACCACATACCTATAAATTTTCGGAGTCTGAAACGTTCCGGAAAGTGTCCCTTACGTATTCCTCCGGGGTTACGGTTTCAATAATATTGGTTTCAACATTTATGGGATTACCTGAGATATAAAGTTTGATTCTTTGACCGTTCACCACCTTCGGATTTGTGCCTTCGAAGTTGTTGATTTTTATGGCACCAGAATGATAGGCCTCCTCGATAACGTAAGGACCTTCCCATTTAGAGAGAAGTTTTCCAGCAAAAAATCTTAAACGAGAGTTGTATAGCAATACATAATCACCTACATTAAACTCACGCTTTTGTATCCTTTTGTCATGCCACCTTTTAACTTTTTCTTTAAACAACTTGGCATTTTCATAGGCTTGGGTTCCCCATTCATCAAGTGAGCTAATATCAAATAACCTCTTCTCACCGGCAAGTTTGAAATCATAATTGAGTTCTTTAATAGCCCAATATGCCTTGTGTTCTAGTTCGAGAGGTAAGTGACATGCTTTTCCATAAACCATTTTATATGGAGACATACCCATAGGATTTTTATATACAGTTCTATAGGCCCATAATGCATCATCAAGTTTCTTGGACCAATTTTTTCTAGATCTATTAACAGTCTTTTGCAAAATTAATTTGAGCTCTCTATTACTCAATTCTACTTGACCACTAGACTAAGGATGATAAGGAGATGCAATTCTATGATTAACATCATATTTAGTAAGCATTTTACGGAAAGCACCACAAATAAAATGTGAACCACCATCAGTCACTAAATATCTAGGGACTCCAAATCTTGGAAAAATAACTTCTTTAAGCATTTTAATAGAAGTGTTATGATCAGCACTACTAGTTGGAATAGCTTCTACCCACTTAGTAACGTAATCAACAGCAACTAAAATATGTGTATATCCATTAGAGGAAGGAAAGGGTCCCATATAGTCAAAGCCCCAAACATCAAATGGTTCAATAACAAGTGAATAGTTCATAGGCATTTCTTGACGTCTACTAATATTACCAATGCTTTGACATTCATCACAAGATAAGACAAACTTACGGGCATCCTTGAAGAGAGTAGGCCAATGAAAACCAGATTGCAATACCTTATGTGCAGTTCTATCTCCAGCATGGTGTCCTCCATAAGCTTCGGAGTGACACTTGCGTAGGATCTGTTCCTGTTCATGCTCAGGTACACAACGTCTAATAACACCATCTACTCCTTCTTTATAAAGATGTGGATCATCCCAAAAGTAATGCCTCAAATCATAGAAGAACCTTTTCTTTTGCTGGTATGTGAAACTAGGTGGTATGAACTTAGCAACAATGTAATTAGCATAATCAGCATACCATCGAGCAGTATGAGAAGCATTTATGACATTTAATTGCTCATCAGGAAAGCTATCATCAATAGGAAGTGGGTCATCAAGCACATCTTCTAACCTAGACAAGTTGTCTGCAACGGGGTTCTCAGCTCCCTTTCTATCAACAATATGTAAGTCAAATTCTTGTAGCAAGAGAACCCATCTAATAAGTCTAGGTTTAGCAACTTTCTTTTCCATGAGATATTTAATAGCAGCATGATTAGTGTGAATAGTTACTTTAGAATCAACAATATAAGGTCTGAGCTTATCACAAGCAAATACAACTGCTAAGAATTCTTTTTCAGTAGTAGCATAATTTCTTTGAGCATTGTCTAGGGTTTTACTAGCATATTGAATAACATTTAATTTCTTATCAACTCTTTGTCCTAGAACAACACCTACAACATAATCACTAGCATCACACATAATTTCAAAGGGTAAATTCCAATCAGGTGGATGAACAATAGGTGCAGAGATCAATGCTTTCTTAAGTATTTCAATGCTTCTACATAATCATCATCAAAGACAAATGGTATATCTTTTTGTAATAAATTAGTCAGAGGCTGAGAAATTTTTGAAAAGTCCTTAATGAACCTCCTATAAAATCCGGCATGACCAAGGAAACTTCTTATACCTTTGATGTCCTTGGGACATGGCATCTTTTCAATAGCATCAACCTTGGCTTTATCAACTTCAATACCTCTTTCAGAAACTTTGTGCCCCAAGACAATACCTTCATTAACCATAAAGTGGCACTTTTCCCAATTCAAGATAAGATTATTTTCTTCACATCTCTGCAAAACTCGATCAAGGTTGCTCAAGCAATCATCAAAAGAAGATCCATAGATAGAGAAATCGTCCATGAAAACCTCACAAATCTTTTCACAAAAGTCAGAGAATATAGCCATCATGCATCTTTGAAAGGTAGCAGGTGCATTACATAAACCAAAAGGCATACGTCTATAAGCAAAAGTACCAAAAGGGCATGTAAAAGTAGTCTTTGATTGATCTTTGGCTGACATAGGTATTTGAGAGAAATCAGAATAACCATCTAGAAAGCAAAAATGTGTATGTTTGGATAATCTTTCTAGCATTTGATCGATAAAAGGTAAGGGGTAATGATCCTTTTTAGTTGCCTTATTTAATTTGCGGAAATCAGTTACCATCTTATAACCTGTAATAATTCTTTGAGGGATCAATTCATCTTTATCATTAGGAACAACAGTAATACCTCCCTTCTTAGGGACACAATGGACAGGACTTACCCACTGACTATCAGCAATGGGATAGATTATACCTGCCTCAAGGAGCTTTAGTATTTCCTTTCTTACCACTTCTTTCATTTTAGGATTCAACCGTTGTTGATGATCACGAACTGGTTTAGCATCTTCTTCCAAATTAATTTTATGTTGACATGGAGTGGGACTAATGCCCTTAAGATCATCAAGAGTATACCCAATAGCAGCACGGTGCTTCTTCAGAGTTTTCAATAATCTCTCTTCCTCATGCTCTAAAAGGTTAGCACTAATAATAACAGGATATATCTTTTTCTCATCAAGATAAGCATATTTAAGAGTATCAGGTGACGGTTTAAGCTCAAACACGGGATCACCCTTGGGTGGAGGAGGATCCCCTAAGATTTCAACAGGTAAATTGTTTTTCAGAATATGTTCCTGTTTAAAAAATACTTCATCTATTTCCCTTGTTTCATTCATAAACATGTCATTTTCATGGTCTAGCAAATATTGTTCTAAAGGATCACTAGGAGGTACGGCAATAGAAGCAAGACCAATAATTTCATCCTTACTAGGTAATTCTTCTTCACGGTGTTGTCTACTAAATTTAGAAAAATTAAATTCATGAGTCATATCATCTAAACCGATAGTAACAACATCCCTTTTTCAATCTATGGTATCATTAATAGTGTTTAAGAAGGGTCTACCAAATATAATGGGACAAAAGCTATCTTGTGGGAACCAAGAACAAGAAAATCAGCAGGATATTTAGTTGTCCCACACAAGACTTCAACATCTCTAACAATCCCCATTGGTGAAATAGTATCTCTATTGGCAAGTTTAATTGTGACATCAATATCTTCTAACTCAACAGGTGCAATATCATGCATAATTTCTCTATAAATGCTAATAGGTATTGCACTAGCACTGGCACCCATATCACATAAGCCATGATAACAATGATCTCCTATTTTAACAGAAATAACATGCATGCCTACCACAGGTCTAGGTTTATCTTTAGCACAAGGTTTAGCAATTCTAGCAGTTTCATCACAGAAATAAATAACATGCCCATCAATATTATCAGACAAGAGATCTTTAACAATAGCAATATTAGGTTCAACTTTAACTTGCTCAGGAGGTGTATATGTTTTAATATTTCTTTTACGAACCACGGTTGAAGCTTTAGCATGATCCTTTATCCTAATAGGGAAAGGTGGTTTCTCAACATACGCAGTAGGAACAATAGGATCATTATAACTGACAATCTTTTCCTCAACTTTAATAGGTGCAGCTACTTTTACTTCTATGGGAGGATGATATTTAAACCACTTCTCCTTGGAGAGATCAATATAAGTAGAAAAAGGTTCACAAAAAGAAGCTACTATCTTAGAGTCAAGTCCATATTTAGTGCTAAATTTACGGAAAACATCCATATCCATAAAAGATTTAACACGATCAAAACTAGGTGTCATACCTGACTCCTTACCTTTGCCGAGGTCCCAATCTTCAGAGTTGCGTTTAATTCTTTCCAATAAATCCCATTTGAATTCAATAGTCTTCATCATAAAAGAGCCAGCACAGGAAGTATCAAGCATGGTGCGATTGCTTTCAGAAAGCCAAGCATAATTTTTTTGAATAATCATTTCTCTTGAGAGATCATGATTGGGGCATGAATATAACATTGATTGAAGCCTCCCCCAAGCTTGAGCGATGCTTTCTCCTTCGCGAGGCCAAAAATTATATATATATAATTGCGATCACGATGAACAAGATGCATAGGATAAAACTTCTGATGAAATTCCAATTTCAATCGTTTGTAATTCCAAGACCCCATATCATCACATAGCCTATACCATGTTGATGCATCTCCCTTCAAAGATAAAGGGAAGACCTTCTTCTTAACAACATCTCCGGGTACACCTGCAAGCTTAAATAATCCACAAACTTCATCCACATATATTAGATGCTCATCAGGATGTTTTGTTCCATCTCCTAAAAAGGGATTAGCTAGCAGTTTTTCTATCATACCCGAAGGAATTTCAAAGCAGGCATTTTCATTTTCATTTTCAATAGGTTGAGTAGGTTGAGGAGCAACTCTTTGCTCTACTGGTCGGGGTGAAGATACCCCGAACAAGCCCCTCAGAGGATTACTTTCCATAGTAATAAGTGACAGTAAATTTCAGCACACTATATAAATTTTCCTTACCAAATTGCACCAACCAAAGGCGCTACTCCCCGGCAACGGCGCCAAAAAAGAGTCTTGATGACCCACAAGTATAGGGGATCTATCGTAGTCCTTTCAATAAGTAAGAGTGTCGAACCCAACGAGGAGCAGAAGGAAATGATAAGCGGTTTCCAGCAAGGTATTCTCTTCAAGTACTGAAATAAGTGGTAACAGATAGTTTTGTGATAGGATAATTTGTAACGAGCAACAAGTAACAAAAGTAAATAAAGTGCAGCAAGGTGGCCCAATCCTTTTTGTAGCAAAGGACAAGCCTGGACAAACTCTTATATAGAGAAAAGCGCTCCCGAGGACACATGGGAATATCGTCAAGCTAGTTTTCATCACGCTCATATGGTTCGCGTTCGGTACTTTGATAATTTAGTATGTGGGTGGACCGGTGCTTGGGTACTGCCCTTATTTGTACAAGCATCCCACTTATGATTAACCTCTATTGCAAGCATCCGCAACTACAACAAAAGTATTAAGGTAAACCTAACCATAGCATGAAACATATGGATCCAAATCAGCCCCTTACGAAGCAACGCATAAACTAGGGTTTAAGCTTCTGTCACTCTAGCAACCCATCATCTACTTATTACTTTCCAATGCCTTCCTCTAGGCCCAAACGATGGTGAAGTGTCATGTAGTCGACGTTCACATAACACCACTAGAGGAGCAACAACATACATCTCATCAAAATATCGAACGAATACCAAATTCACATGACTACTAATAGCAAGACTTCTCCCATGTCCTCAGGAAAAAAAGTAACTACTCACAAAGCATAAACATGTTCATAATCAGAGGGGTATTAATATGCATATGGGATCTGAACATATGATCTTCCACCAATTAAACCAATTAGCATCAACTACAAGGAGTAATTAACACTACTAGCAACCTACTAGCACCAATCCCGGACTTGGAGACAAGAATTGGATACAAGAGATGAACTAGGGTTTTGAGAGGAGATGGTGCTGATGAAGATGTTGATGTAGATTGCCCTCTCCCGATGAGAGGAGAGTTGGTGATGACGATGGCGATGATTTCCCCCTCCGGGAGGGAAGTTTCCCCGGTAGAATAGCTCCGCCAGAGCCCTATATTGGTTCCGCCAAGGTTCCGCCTCGTGGCAGCGGAGTTTCGTCCGAGAAGAAGGCTTATGATTTTTTTCCCATCGAAAGACTTCATATAGCAGAAGATGGCCACCGGAGGGCCACCAGGGGGCCCACGAGGTAGGGGGCGCGCCCCCACCCTCGTGGGCAGGGTGTGGCCCCCTGGTGAATTTCTTCCGCTGAGTATTTTATATATATTCTGAAAACCTCTTCCGTGAAGTTTCAGGACTTTTGGAGCTGTGCAGAATAGGTCTCTAATATTTGCTCCTTTTCCAGCCCAGAATCCCAGCTCCGGCATTCTCCCTCTTCATGTAAACCTTGTAAAATAAGAGAGAATAGACATAAGTATTGTGACATAATGTGTAATAACAGCCCATAATGCAATAAATATCGATATAAAAGCATGATGTAAAATGGACGTATCACCGCCACTCTCCTAGTTAACATTAGGCCTTGTCGTCCTCGCTGGAACTACACCCCACACCAACTTCTCTTTGGTTCCCCTCCATCCTACGATGGTCTCCGCATCTTCGGTTGTTTGTGTTATCCTAGCACCGCATCCACTACACCACACAAACTGGCTCCTCGCTCTGTAGCTTGCATCTTCCTAGGCTACCCCCTAGCACCAAAGGTTACCGGTGCTACGACCCCGTGTCCCACCATGTGTATACCTCCCGACACGTGTACTTTGATGAGCGGGTTTTTCCCTTTTACCAGGTACCGCCTTTTGCAGAGGACTCGGCGCCCCATGATGGTGTCTCGGATGCGGACCCGATGTAGCCCCCGGCACGGCCCCTCCTGGCCCCGACGCGGCTCCCGCTGGCTCCTCCCGGTGCGGCCTCAACGTGCCCTCCCGCGGCTAGTCCCTCTGTTGCAGCCCCTGCTGTGGGTCCCTCCGCCGCGGCCCCGACAGCCGGTCCCTCGGCCTCGGCCCCAGCACGGCCATGCATGGCCCCGAGTGGCCCTTCGGCTCCCACTCCACCGAGTGGCATGGCTGGCGCCGCCCCGGCTGGCTCCACCACCCCAGTTGGCCCCGCTGCTTCGGCCGGCCCCGGTCCCGCTGCGACGCCGGGAGCGGCGGACTCTTCATCACCTCCGTCCATCGCTCCTACCACAACCGACCCGCCTTCCGCTGGCATGGTGACGCTGTCCCGCGCCGGCACCTACCGCCCTAGCACGCGCTACGGTGCCGATGAGTACGCGTGCGCGGTGTCAACATCATCCTCCCCACCGTCGCCCATCCCCTCGTCTACACGCGCCGCCCGTCGTGATCCACATTGGCTTGCCGCGATGTGCGAGAAGTTTGATGCGTTGCAGTGCAACCGCACGTGGCATCTTGTGCCGCGACCCCCTCACGCCAACGTCATCAGTGGAAAATGGGTGTTTCGTCACAAGACCAACCCTGACGGTTCTCTCGAGCGCTACAAGGCTCATTGGGTGGTGCGCGGTTTCCGCCAGCGCGCCGGCGCGGACTTCACCAACACCTTCGCCCGGTCGTTAAACCCGGCACGATTCGTACGGTGCTTTAGCTGGCGGTTTCCCGTGGCTGGCCAGTGCATCAGTTGGATGTCTCCAACGCGTTTCTGCACGGCCACCTCACGGAACGGGTCTTCTGCGAGCAGCCGACTGGCTTCGTCGACGCCGAGCATCCCGACCACGTCTGCCTGCTCTCTCGGTCCCTCTATGGACTGAAGTAGGCCCCCAGGGCGTGGTACCAGTGTATGGCCGTGTCCCTACAGCAGCTTGGGTTTCACACAATCCGCTCCGACGCGTCTCTGTTCGTCTATCATCAGGGCACTGCCACTGCATACCTGCTGCTCTATGTGGACGACATTATCCTGACGGCATCCTCGCCTGGGCTTCTTCAGCAGCTCACGGCTCGTCTTCGCGATGAGTTTGGCCTCAAGGATCTTGGAGCGCTGCACTACTTCCTTGGCATTGAGATCGTTCGCCGTGCCGATGGGTTCTTTCTGCATCAGCAGAAGTACGCTCATGAGCTTCTCGAGCGCGTGGGTATGCTTAATTGCAAAACCACGTCCACGCCTGTTGACACCAAGGTGAAGGTTTCTACTTTCACTACTAGGAAAAGGCTTACTAATGGCGCACCAGTTTTGCCTACTAATGGCGTATCACTGGTGCGCCATTAGTATCACGCCACTAGTATTTATTACTAATGGCGCACCACTAGTGCGCCATTAGTATCTGGTATACTAATGGCGCACCACCCAGTGCGCCATTAGTATATAACACCATGTGCCATTAGTATGCCTCTCAGGGGCCATATTTAACCATGTGCTTTGGCACACTAATGGCGCACTGTTTGGTGATGCGCCATTAGTATACTTTGGCATACTAATGACGCACTCTGTAGTGATGCGCCATTAGTATGAATATTAGGTTTTATTTTTTTTACTTTTCTGATTTTTGCACAGGTTACAAAATATATTATTTGACAGAATATAGACAGTAGCACACAGCAACAGCAGATTCATCGAATACAATAGAAGATTAGTCTCCGAATACAATTCATCATATTAGTCTCCGAATTCAAAAGACCGAACAAAGATAAAACATTACAAGACTCGAGACCGCGAGTATCAAGTTTGTCTTTACATTACAAGTCGATATCGATCATCTAAACTACCATCACATAGAAGAGAGCTGCGGTCATCACGATGAGCATCATCGCGATGAAACTGGTCTTCATCCGGTTCCTCCAACGCTCCCTCCTCTCTCCCGCTAGATAACGGGCGTATCTAGATTCCGCCTCCGCCCAAGTAGTACCAATGAACATATAGTCCAGCAAGTAGAAAAAGCTGAAGTTCTCGGCATGAAGAATCACACAACACATCACCTACATTATGATGATACATTTGGAGATTTCACATACAGTTTTCACATAAGCATAATTGTTCTGGAGATTGCACATACAGTTTTTGACAGCACATCACATGCAGTTTTCGTTACTGCTCCCAAATGAAATGACACTTTGACATGGCTGCAATTTTTAGTGTCTACTTATCTGCAATTTTTCAGTGTCTGCTTAGGAGAAATAGGTTCCAAACTGAAGCTTGCTTTGTATAAGGAGACTAAAAAAACTATCTAAGGAGTTCTTCAAGTTCAAGTTACAGCCTGCATGACATTTTCCTACACAATGCTTGTTGTAAATAATTACTTAAAGTAAACACTTTTTTTATCTTAGCTTACTTACAACAGAATACCTATCTTTCTGGTTTTCCAATTCCTTTTGTTTCATTTTCAACATTGCTCTATTTGTAATTAATAGCACTATTCAAGAAATCTGTATATGCAATCTACAGAGATCCCCCTCCTGACTTTTAGACTGATTTTCCATCAAAATTGAAAATAGTTACACTAAGTTTCAAAATAAAAAATACACTTCTCAGTTTTACAAACTAAAAATTACTCTAAAACTGAAACTTTAACTGACTTTTAGACTAAATTTTTACTCCAAGAGTTTTTATATTCAGATCACTTTAACTGAATTTTACATTGAGTTTTAGATTGAATTTTAAACTTTCTTGCAATATAAGCTTGTCGTACACTTTATATTTAGATCAGGAGCCAAGCTCTAAAATTGAATTTTGAACTGAATTTTTACGACTGCATCTGTTTCAATTTCAGTTTCAGATAAAGTTTATATTCAAATCAGGAGACTGACTTTTAAACTGACTTTATATTCAGTTTCAGGTAAGGACATCAGAGAATCTACAGCGAGGGGCGGCCGGCGCGGTGAGCACGAGCCCGCATGCACAAACGGTGACTAAACAAGGAGAAAAACAGGGGAATCAATGGAGACGCTCACCGCGGAGCTGGGGAAGGAGAAAGCGAGGCCGAGGGTGGTCGGGGCAGCGCGGATCGACGCCGAGAAGCAGTGGTCGGTGATGAGGAAGAAGAGGTCGATGCGCTCGATCCTTGATGACCCGGCTCCAATCCGTGGACGTAGGCGATGAAGGTGATGATGGTGTTGCTCCTGGCGTAGCTCCTAGGCACGATGACGGAGGACGGGGCGGTCGGTGGCGGCGGTGACGCGCGGCGGCGGCGCTCGGGGTGGAGGGAAGGAGCGGGGCAGGCCGTCGACGGTGAGGACCGGGAGGGCGATTGAGGAGTGGAGGGAAGGAGCGGGGCAGGCCGTCGGCGGCGAGGACCGAGACGGCGAGGCGGGGTGCGGGGGTCGTCGGGCGACTAGGGGGGAATGAATCTGGCGAGGGGGGAGTGAATCTGGCGAGCGGGAGGGACGAAGGGATCGGGCGACTACGGGGGAAGATTACTAATGGCGCACCCCCTGGAGGTGCGCCATTAGTATGTTTTTTTATAGCAATGGCGCACCCCCGAGACGGTGCGCCATTAGTATTCTTTTTTTTAGATAGCAATGGCGCACCAGCCAGCCGTGCGCCATAAGTAAGATTTTTTTATTATTATTTTATTGCATCTAAGAATTTAATAGAAAATTAATATGAATATGAATATGAAAAACTTTTTCATCCGAGTTCGTACGCAAAAGTTATGCCCATTTTTACAAATTCTCGAAAGATTTTGCAAAAAAGTCGAAAATTCATGTTTGTATATTTTGCTAACAACTAGACCACATATCACATGGGAATCTTATTTTTTTGACATTTCTATCATTTTCTCTTTTTTTTGAAACTGAAAAGGCGGTCCACCGGGGGGGTGCATTCGGGCGAATGTTTGGGCCAAGTTACTAATGGCGCACCATGGGAGTGGTGCGCCATTACTAGTTCACGGTGCGCCATTAGTAGTTTTGAAAAAAAAATAATTTTTTTTACTAATGGCGCACCACTCCCACGGTGCGCCATTAGTAGTTTTGAAAAAATTAAATTTTTTTACTAATGGCGCACCAACACATGATTAGCCATTAGTATATAGTAATGGCGCACCACATGTCTGGTGCGCCATTAGTGTCAATTCCATCTATAGCCCTTTTCCTAGTAGTGTTTGGAGGGTTCCCCTGCGCCGGATGCGGCGTTCTACCGCTCCATCGTCGGTGCTTTGCAGTATCTCACCCTCACTCGACCTGACTTGTAGTATGCAGTCCAGCAGGTGTGCCTTCACATGCACTCCCCACGTGATTCTCATTGGACTCTCGTGAAGCGTATTCTTCGGTATATATGCGACACTATGACCATGGGACTCACCCTGACGGCTTCCTCCTCCATCGACATGGTCGCCTACTCCGACGCTGATTGGGCTGGCTGGCCGGACAAGCGTCGCTAGGCCTACGCGTCGCTCTACGTCAGGCTATTGTGTCTACCTCGGGCCGTCGCTGGTATCGTGGTCGTCCAAGCGGCAGCCCACGGTCTCTCGCTCGAGTGCCGAGGCGGAGTATCGGGCAGTGGCTAACGCCGTTGCTGAGTGCTCTTGGCTCCGTCAGCTTCTTCAGGAGTTGCTTTGTGTGGTCCCCAAGGCCACGATTGTCTACTGTAACGTCTCCGCCAACCCTGTCCACCATCGCCGTACGAAGTATATTGAGCTCGACATTCACTTCGTTCACGAGCAGGTAGCTCTCGGGAAGGTTCGTGTTCTGCATGTTCCTACCATTCAGCAGTTTGCTGATGTTATGACTAAGGGACTATCGACCCCAGTCTTTGAGGAGTTTCGGTCCAGTCTCTGTGTCTCCGGCGACGCTTCAACTGCGGGGGGTGTTGAGCGTACGTTATACACTGCATATGTATAGGACTTGGGTGTGTATTTATACCGTTGTATCTCTCTCTCCCCCCTCGTATATTTGTACATCTTGGGAGACAAATAGAGTACGGTCCACCCTATACCTATATATGTGCACCATGCACACAATCAATGATTATCGATTCGATTCGTGCAATCTCATTCTTCCCAACCAACGCAGAGGGAGTACATCAGAAATACAAGGAGAAAGATGCCCCGCCTCACATTGGAGCCTGGAGGAACCATGCTCAGGCACAAGCAGCTTCAGCAGTCTGAACCTCATTTGACATGAAATGGAATGCTCCGAGAGGCAACCAATAATTTTGGCCCAGACTGGCACAATTCTGAGGCATGGCATTCTCTTCCCAGTTTCACCTCAGTGGGGATGCTCTAGCCCTGGCTGCCTACGCGCTAGACCTTGGCTTCCGAAAGGGTGTTTTGGCGCCTTTGGAATTCAGACATTGAACGGACAGGGACAAGCCATGTGCCGTGGCGTAGAGGGAGAGCGCGCACTATCGGCCGGCCGGCCTTTACACCGTGTGCCACTGCCAATGCCATCAATCAACCATCCTCATCTCCATCTTCATACTTGTCCCCACCATCCACCAAAGCAACCGCTCCAACAACCACCACTACCGTTCGTTGCAGCCCTCGCGGATTCAAATGAAACGGAGAAAACTTCTCCAACCCGCAAACCTCGGGCGTGCTGATCTCAATCATCTGTTTCCGAAGAGTTGGCCAGTGGGGGTTCATTTCTCTCATTGGCCATAGGCCATAGCATCACTCGATTCAGAGCAAAACCTTCTCTCCTTTTTTGTTTTTTCTTACTGTTTTCATCTAGTTTCGGTGGCTTAGGATCTCGGTAATTTATGTTTTCCTTGCTTTAGTTTAGGTTAACTATCAGCTAGGACAATCTTATATTAGCATCGTTGTCAACATTCCAGACACAAACACGGGAGCAGCTATAGGGAAACTACAGCAACAAATTATAACTTATTAAATCTTCCACAATGAGGACACACACAACTGTCACACCGGAGTCTTAACACACACAAGTCTGGATTCAGTCAGGAGAGAACATCTTGAGGAGAATCGACGGCGGATGCGATACTAGGCGCTCGAAACAAGACATCACAAAGAAGCTCGTTATTCCCGATCGGCTTTTGGTAGCGGAGGCTACCGGCTTACGACCTGCTCTTGTTGAACGGAATCGCTCTGATGATCACCTGGTGGTACACGGCCGCCAGGGCAGCGCCCACGAAGGGGCCCACCCAGAAGATCCACTGCAAAATCAAACTAGCTTAGGAATGAAGTTTTTCAGGTATATACAGCCTCTGTTATTGATAGGTGAGGCATGAGAAAACAGATTGAGTTGCTACACCATATCCCATAGCTTACTTATTAAACGATAACGTGCCACTATGTTAGCATCATTGAGGTTGTTAATTCTATGATTAATTGTGGTTGGTTACATGCAACACCTGATGAGCTCAGACTACCCAGAACATTGTGCACTAACTATCAACTAATATGCCCCACCATGATATGGAAGTGCTGAGTGCATTTGATATGTTCGTCTGGAGGCAGTTTCATTGTTAGTGGAACTATTTGCTGAAAAGGGCAAGTAGGTGAGAGTGGGGTTTCACTCACATGGTCATTCCAGGCATGGTCCCTGTTGTAGATGATGGCAGCGCCAAGGCTCCTCGCTGGGTTGATGCCGGTGCCAGTGATGGGGATGGTGGCCAGGTGGACCAGGAACACCGCGAACCCAATCGGCAGAGGGGCCAGGATCTGTTTTCACAAGCAAGGGATGGAAAAATGTTACGGTATGTACCAAAACACTTAGCAAAATCATAATGAGATGACTAGACACACAATTCACTGGAGCAAGCAAGATGAACCAGAGAATGTAAGTTACAAGCGCATCAGTTCATTGTAATCACATCAGCACATCAGTTCATTGCTATTCAGTACAAACTACCCAGCTAATAACCAAGGCATTGCTAGCATGTAGCATCACATATAAAACAGAACTGGTGGAGTAGAAGTGTAGAGTACTTACAGGAACATGGGAGTCTCTGGCATTCCTCTTGGCATCAGTAGCAGAGAAAACGGTGTAGACCAAGACGAAGGTGCCAATGATCTCAGCGCCAAGGCCATCGCCCTTGGTGTAGCCACTGGCGACTACATTGGCGCCGCCACCGTTGCCCATGTACAGACCCTGCTGGAAGCCCTTCACCACTCCAGCTCCACAGATGGCCCCTAGGCATTGCATAATTATGTAGAAGATGGCCCTGGTCAGGGACAGCTTCCTGGCTAAGAACAGCCCAAAAGTCACCGCTGGGTTGATGTGTCCTCCTGTCATTGTACCACAATAGAGATTAGCAGTGTCCTCGACTCTGGTAGTGCTTTTATTGTTACACATATTTGTTCTCTGACAATTTGATATTTTGAGATTAACCAGGCAGAATCTAGATTCAGGAGCAGTAAGTAGTGAGAATTGGACCACAACATTTACTGAGAGACATTGTACAATTTGACAATAAAAGTGGTTTAGTGACTACTAAATGATGTGTTGGCCGTAGCAGAGTTTCAGCAAACGAATTTTATGAAATATTACTGCATATTGGTCACTCACCTCCAAGTGAAACCGAAACAGATCGAGTAATAAAAATGGCGCTTTTCATGTGCACCTTTGACCTTTTGAGGTTGGAATATCTAGATTTGGACATTACAGAAGCGCTGCATCAAAAGATGAGCTCTAGTAGTGTCCTTTAGTTGTGAATTGTGCCTTTGCAAAAATAAAACTTGGTTTACATATACTGCAGTAGTACAGTTTTGTGGATGAAATGTCTAATACTACTAACTGCTCTCAGTGCTACAAAACAAAGACACAGATTTTGTGCACATGGTCGAGCACGGACCCTAAATTCTCTCTTAAATTATTACTTTACTTTTTAATTTTATGAACTTTTTGAAATAAAGATCATATGTATCCTATGTTCATCTTGATGATATATGTCAACATGCGAAAATTTCAACTAAGAAAAGACATGGAAAAAATGGTGGGAAAATATGATATTGTTCGCCCTGTGCCCAAAAAACAAAAACAAATTGGTGTAGTCTCAACAGGCACACACTTTGTCGTTTTTGTTTAGAGTGCACGCCTAATTAAAAAAAATGTTTTTACAACTGTTTAATAAAGTGAGCGGAGAAGAGGGATTATTGTAGGTTGGACACGCAACCCATTTTACTTTTTGAAGACAAAACATTCTACTACCTCCGTTTCAGTTTATAAGTCCTACGCGTATACCTAGGTTGCCAATTTTATCACCTTCATATAAACTATATAATACAAAAATTATACGGTTTGAAAATAAAACATCTGAATTTTATATTGGTATATTTTTTGTAATATATGACTTATATTAGGTTGGTCAAATTGACGATTTAGGGGCCCTACTGAGAGAGGTAGTAGAATCTAGATGCGTTGCGTACAATAACAACAAAAAGGCACAGTACTAACTGACAGCTGCTTCAGCTGTGAAGCAACGAACAGCCAGGAGTATGTAGCAAGCCAAGAAGAGGGAGAGAGAGAGGGAGGGAGGGAGAGAGAGAGAGAGAGAGAGAGGAGGCTGTGGGGAGACCTGAGATGCCGGCGGTGCAGTAGACGAGCGCGAAGATCATGCCGCCGAAGGACCAGGCGATGCCCTGGATGCCGACGGTGGCGCACTTGGAGGGGGACTTGGAGACGCCCATGACGGTGAGCACGGTGACGTAGAGGAAGAGGAAGGTGGCGATGAACTCGGCGATGCCCGCGCGGTAGAAGGACCAGGACTTGAGCTCCCCGGGCTCGAAGAGGGGAGCCGGGGGCGGCTCCTTGTAGTCCTTGTCGTCGCCGCCGCCCTGCGCCGCCGTCCCGATGGGCTGCCGCTCCGAGTACCTGTTGGCGCCCAGCCGCACGTCCTCCTCCTTCCCCTCCATTGTCCTCTCTGGCTGCTGCTGCTCCGGGAAGTTGAAGGAGCGGAAGCGGTGGGTGTGTTGTGAGCTGTGAGCTGTGACGTGGTGGAGTACAGGCGGGTTATAAAGGCAGGAGCGGGGGTGAGTGAGTGAGGGCGGCACTGTGAGAGTGTGAGGAGAGGAAGGTGGTGCTGGAAAGGGGCGAGGAGGGTGATGAGGGAGGAGCACGGGGGTGTCGAGTGGGGCAGTCCAATGGAGTGCAGTGGTAGTAGTTGGCTGCGTCGGGCGCCTTTTCCGCTTTATTGTTTGTCTCCGAGCTTATCCAATTCCAGCTCTTCTTCCTCCACTCTGTTTGTCTGCACTAAGCATATTGTTTCATCAATAATCGGAGAATGAGAATAAATGTATTCACGAATACACCAGAAAGTCTAGGATCGAAACAAAATATTACGAAGGTAACAAAGAAATGCTCCTCCATGATAATCTGAAGAGTTGCGCTTCGGATGTACTATATGTTACGGTCTTCCCCGACGGCCCCTACGAATTGCGGAAGATCGTCGCCGCCTTCCCCCCGCACTACTCAGCGAGACATCATCGAGCTGCGTCCTTCACCGACTGCCCCTGCCTGGCTGCGTCGCGCAGGTCCGTGTATGGGCTTGCTGGTGTCATCGGAGGACACGCCACCGGGTTGTCCTGCTCGGTCGTCGCCTCGTCTGCTTCAGCGTGCATCCTCCCGGACTCCAAGCCCCCTCACGCCGATCCACCAGACTGCTCCTTCGCCTGGCTCCCTCACGCCGCTACACCAACATGCCGAGTTGTCTGGCTCTGCTGACGAGCTCATGGTGACTTCCACTCCAAAAGAGACTCCTTCCCCTCCGGTCACCCCGATCCACATACCTATGTCTACGCCGCCTGGAAGCCCGATAGCGTCGCCGCCACGCTCCCCGTTATTCATCGCCCATCAACCGCCACTCTTAGCTGATCCAAGCTCCCCTCCACCTCGACGGCCGGCGACCAGGAGGAAGACGCTCGCGGGCGTCTCAGGCTTCAATCTGACCAGGTGCAACCCACGGCTAGGTGCCAAAAAGAGGACGATGCCGATTGCACAGATGGCAGAGAGGCTACTCTGTCAGCGCATGGGCATCATTGATGAAGGCCATCAGCTCACCGAAGACGCCATTGGCAGGTTTGTTGCCATGTTCCAGGGAAGGCTCCCCGACATCACTGTTTTTGCCCTTCGAGCCCTATTCAACCTTGATTGTGACTTGACAAAGGCAGTTGAAGATGCCCTTGTCGAACATGGCGGAGAAGCCGGGCTGGAGCTGCAAACGACGCGAGAGGAGGTTTCCGACGAGGCGGCATGACCTGGACTGTGTTTGTTCCATCCGATGTACTTTGTTCCTCATGTTAGATACAACTTGTAGATGGTTCTTGTTCGCTTGTTGGTTGTCGGTGCTGCTGGCCGCTGCCATCTACCCTTGCGTGGCACACAGGGGTGTTTGTTGTGGCTGTTGTTTGATGTTGCTTAGCGTGCTGCTCCTCCTGGTGTTGTTGTACTCTGCTTCTTGTGCTGGTCCTGCCAAGTGTAGATCTACTGAAGTATGCTGGTGCCATTTATGTTAGAACAAAACCTGAATATTCTGAGCTGGAATGTCCGTGGCTTGAATTGTCCTGACCTCGTACTGCTATTCATGAGACCATCGCTGCTACTCCGTGCCACCTCGTCTGTTTACAAGAGACCAAGCTCGGGCGTGTTGACCCTTCCATTGCTACATTTCTAGGTGGATACAGACTGAAGAGCTTTGCTCACCGCCCAGCTTTGGGCACCCGTGGGGGCATCCTTCTTCTTTGGGACGAGAATTTTGTCTCTGTCCATGATGTTAGCATCGGAGCCTTTTTCCTTTCGGCCACGGTCACCATCACCTCTACGAGTTCATCCTTCAAGCTAACAACTGTTTATGGCCCGACGCGAAGCAATCTGAAAGACGCCTTCTTCCAAAAATTAGTTAGTGAGAAGCCCCCCCCCCCCATGGTGATAAGTGACTGGTCAATGGTGATTTCAACCAAATATGCCGGGCTAGAGACAAGAAGCGTGCGAATGTTGATCGGAGTCGCATTGTTCGCTTTCGCAACGCCCTCAATGTGTGTGAGTTAAAAGAGATACACCTTCAAAACCGGAAATTTACTTGGAGTAATGAGCGAAACAATCCAACTTTGAGCAAGCTTGATTCCTACTTTTGCAATGAAGATTGGGACCTTCAATTCGGCACACACCTCCTGCATGCTCTTTCCTCATCACTCTCTGATCATTGCCCTCTCCTCCTTGCTAATGATAAAGGGCCTCCGAGGACCAAGTCGTTCCGATTTGAAAACTTTTGGATCAAAATGCATAGATTCAAGGATGTTGTCCATGGTGCTTGGAACCAAGAGGTGAACCATTTTGATCCTTACCACATCCTCTTCCAGAAGTTGAAAAAGACAAGTCATGTTCTTAGAAAGTGGAGCAAGACGATTTTTGCGCATTCAAAGGTGCAAATTCACATGGCCCTCGAGATCATTCTCCGCTTGGACGTGGCCCAAGAATCCCGACCTTTAAGTGCTGATGAGCGGGACATTCGTAGGAGACTCAAGCGCAAGGTTCTTAGTTTGTCCGTGCTTGAACGCGCGCGAAAAAGGCAATGTTCGAGGATCACCAATCTCAAAGATGGAGATGCTAACACTCGCTTCTTTCACCTCCGGGTCAACCATAGAAGGCGAAAGAATTTCATCCACCGTCTTAAGCACAATAACGGTTGGGTCACCGACCATGAGCACAAGAAGTCCATCATACAAAACCACTTCAGCGAAGTCACCAAGAGGGGTGCGCCCCATACCATTGACATCAATTGGGATAATATCCCTGTCCCCGCTTGCGATCTCTCAAACCTTGGGGATGCCTTCTCGGAGGAGGAGGTCAAGAAGGCAATCTTCGATCTACCAAGTGACAAAGCTCCGGGACCGGACGGCTTCACCGGTGCCTTCTTCAAGGAATGTTGGGAGATCATCAGAGGAGACATTATGAATGTTGTCAACCACTTCTCGAGCATGCACACCTCCAACCTCCATTGGATCAACTCAGCAAACATTGCCCTCATTCCTAAGAAAGATGGGGCGGAGTGCATCTCTGATTTCCGTCCCATTAGTCTTATTGAAAGAACATGTGGTGCCCCCATGTTTGGTTTTGGTAATTGATGACAATCTCTATGGACTAATGGTTGCCTTGAGTTATATTTGAAGGTTTTGTCCATAGGCTTTTCTTGGAGTACATGTGTTGGTTTCAAGGAGAGTTTGTGTCGACCAAGGTGCTATTCAAGGAATTACCTAAAGATTGGTCTTGTGAGAGGTTGATCAAGACTAAGTCAAAGAGTGAATCAAGTTGATCAACCCACAAAGCGTAGAAGATGTACCGAGAGGGATCAAGTGATCCTATGGTATGGTAAGCATTGTCAATTACGCTTTGTGTACTAACCCATGGTCTTCGTGAGGGTTCTTTGTGGGGTTAGGTTGCGGTGTGCAAGTTCAAGTGGAGCATCGCGAAGAGATCAAATGCTTGAAGCTTGCCGTCCTTTGTGGTGACAATGGACTTGTGAAGATGTGCGGAAGAGTGGCTCACCCATAGTGGAGTATGGGGGAGCAATCAACTAGTCTTCATCAAGTCAACACAATCAAGAAAGGTTCCGGTGTGCAAGTTCAAGTGGAGCATCACGAAGAGATCAAATGCTTGAAGCTTGCCATCCTTTGTGGTGACAATGGACTTGTGAAGATGTGCGGAAGAGTGGCTCACCCATAGTGGAGTATGGGGGAGCAATCAACTAGTCTTCATCGAGTCAACCCAATCAAGAAAGGTGGTCCAACTTAAGGGAGTCAAGATCGTCATCATCTAGCTCAAGTGGACCATGTGCAAGGCAAATGTTTGCCCTTGGTAGGTTTTCTATTTTACCGGTCTCATGATGGTAGTTGGGAGACCGGGTTATAGGATCAATTGTCGTACTATCAAGGGGGGCTCTCGATGAGTACCTTGATCGTATCATTGTAGAGAGCTCAAACCATTGCATCCTTGCATCATCTTTATTGGTTCTTATTTGGTTCTTCTCTTTGTGAGTTTTGGAGCTTATGGTCATCTTGGTGACAAGCTCGAGTTCATCAAAAACGGAGTTCACATGCATCTTCTATGATGTTTTCGATGTTGGAGGTTTTGCCGGTTGTTCTCGATTGGAGGTCTTACTCCTCTATTTGTTGGCACACCTTCCCTGCCTCTTCTTACTATAACCAGTCGCTGTTTTGATGCTACTCGTCGTCTTGTATCTAACAAGCTTGAGTTTGCTCAATTCGAAGCTCATATGCAGAAGTTATGGCAGTTCTGGTTTTCCATGGAGTTTACTTGCTTTCGTGGAAGTGGCTTAAGGATGGCGCCAGCGGTAGTACCGCTGGGCCGGAGCGGCAGTACCGCTTATCGCCGCAAGCAGTAGTACCGCCCATGGCCATAAGCGGTAGTACGGCTCCGGTTCCGCGCTGGTACCGCCTTGACTCGAGACGTGGTTTTCTCGTGTCGGGTTCAGCGGCAGTAGGAGCGGTAGTACCGCTCATGTGCAGTAGTACCGCGGCTACCACCACCCCTAGTGCCGCTCAATGGCCCTCCTCTCTGTTCCTTCTCCCTGTGCTCGTGGTAGGCGTTGTGCGCGGTCCCAGCGGTAGTACCGCCGGGCCGGAGCGGCAGTACCGCTTATCGCCACAAGCGGTAGTACCGCTGTCCCAAGCGGCAGTACCGCTGCGGCCAAAAGTAGTACCGCTGGCTCCAGCGGTAGTGCCGCTCATACAGCTCCGCCACGCACTCTGTTTCGCTCCGCTCTCCGTGTTCTACCTCCCAGGCGGTAGTACCGCTCCCCTGAGCGGTAGTACCGCTCGTGCGCGGACTGAGCACATAACGGTTGGATTCGGGTGCTCCTATAAAAGGGGTCTTCTTCCCCATTCAACCTTATCCTTTGAGCTCGTGTTCTTCCCCCATTGTTGATCTTCTTCGAGCTTGCTAACTCTCAATCCCTCCATGGATTCTTGCTAGTTTTCGAGGGAAAAGAGAGAGGAGATCTAGATCCACATTTCCACCAATCACTTTCTCCTCTATGTGAGGGGAACCCCTTGGATCTAGATCTTGTAGTTCTTGGTGTTCTCCTTCTTGTTCTTCCTCTCATTTTCCTCCCTAGTATTAGTTGCTTCGGTGGGATTTGAGAGAGAAGGACTTGGGCACTCCGTGTGCCCTTGCCATTGCATTTGGTGCATCGATTTGAGTTCTCCACGGTGATACGTGGAAGTGAAGGTTGAGAAGCTTATTACTCTTGGGTGTTTGGGCACCCTAGAGCTTGTCCATCTTGGGTGCCTTGGCGCCCTAGATGGTTGGTGTTGTTCGGAGCTCAATCATTGTGGTGAAAAGCTCCGGGCAAGCATTGGGATCTCCAATTAGGTTGTGGAGATCACCCCGAGCAATTTGACGGGTATCGGTGACCGCCCCCAAGGGTTGCCAAAGTGTACGGGTTCGGTGACCGCCCCCAAGGGTTGCCATTTGTACGGGTTCGGTGACCGCCCTCAAGGGTCCCTTAGTGGAATCATGGCATCTTGCATTGTGCAAGGGCGTGAGGAGATTACGGTGGCCCTAGTGGCTTCTTGGGGAGCATTGTGCCTCCACACCGCTCCAAACGGAGATTAGCATCCGCAAGGGTGTGAACTTCGGGATACATCGTCGTCTCCGCGTGCCTCGGTTATCTCTTACCCGAGCCCTTTACTTATGCGCTTTACTTTGTGATAGGCATATTGTTCTTTGTCATATATCTTGCTATCTCATAGTTGCTTATCTTGCTTAGCATAAGTTGTTGGTGCACATAGGTGAGCCTAGTTGTTTTAGGTTTTATGCTTGGCAAATTAACCGCTAGGTTTATTCCGCATTTGTTCAAGCCTAAACCGTAATTATTTTAAAGCGCCTATTCACCCCCCCCCCCCTCTAGGCGACATCCATGATCTTTCACTTATCCATGCCATTGCGAAGATTATAGCTAAGATGATGGCCTCACGTCTCGCACCGCACATGCAAAGTCTTGTCTCAAATTCCCAAAGCGCTTTTATCAAGAAAATGAGCATACATGATAATTTCATGTATGTGAGAGGCCTGGCGAGAAAGTTGCATCGCAACAAGACCCCGACTTTGCTCTTCAAGCTCGATATCAAGAAAGCTTTCGACTCTGAGATGGGATTTCCTTTTGGATCTCTTAAGGCATCTGGGCTTCCCAAGCAAATTTCGCGACTGGGTTTCGGCCCTCCTTTCCACTGCTTCGTCGAGGGTTTTGATCAATGGTGTGTTGGGTGATCCGTTGAAGCATGGATGTGGCCGCAGGCAAGGCGATCCTCTATCCCCCCTGCTGTTCGTTTTGGTGATTGATCCTCTACACCATCTTCTCAACAAAGCCACGGCCCAAGGGCACCTCCATCCTCTCTGTGGTAGAGCCACGGCCATCCGTGCTTCGCTCTATGCGGACGATGCTGCCATCTTTGTCAAGCCCATCAAAGAGGATGTTCGATTCCTTGCTTCCTCTCTGGCCTCCTTTGGAGTTATTACCGGTTTAGTCACCAACTGTGCCAAAAGCCTCGTCGCCCCTATTCGATGCGAAAATGTTGACCTTGATGATATTCTACTTGCTTTCCCGCCTGTCCATTCTTCGTTTCCGATGAGATACCTTGGACTCCCGCTGTCCATCAAGCGTCTCAAGAGGATCCATTTTCAACACCTTGAGGATAAGGTCGCTGGCAAGCTCCCTCCCTGGCAAGGAAGACATGTCGCTACTGCTGGCCGGGTTGTTCTTGTCAAAGCTGTCCTCACTGCCATCGTCATTTACCATATTACGCCTCTTGATATCTCGATGGCGGTTCTCAAGAAGATTGACCATCTTCGTCGTGCCTATCTTTGGGCGGGAGCCGACAAGGTTTCCGGTGGGAAATGCAAGGTTAATTGGGACCTTGTTTGCAAGCCTAAGAAACATGGTGGCCTGGGTGTGCTCAATTTGGACAAATTTTCCATCAAGCGTCTCAAGAGGATCCATTTTCAACACCTTGAGGATAAGGTCGCTGGCAAGCTCCCTCCCTGGCAAGGAAGACATGTCGCTACTGCTGGCCGGGTTGTTCTTGTCAAAGCTGTCCTCACTGCCATCGCCATTTACCATATTACGCCTCTTGATATCTCCATGGCGGTTCTCAAGAAGATTGACCATCTTCGTCGTGCCTATCTTTGGGCGGGAGCCGACAAGGTTTCCGGTGGGAAATGCAATGTTAATTGGGACCTTGTTTGCAAGCCTAAGAAACATGGTGGCCTGGGTGTGCTCAATTTGGACATATTTTCCAAGGCTCTTAGGCTTCGATGGCTCTGGTTTGAATGGAAAGAGTCGGCAAAACCATGGATTGGTATGGGCACGCCATGTACGGACAAGGACAAAGATTTGTTTGTAGCTGCCACTATAGTCACGGTTGGCAATGGGCGTATGGCCAGATTCTGGAACTCCTCTTGGCTGAATGGTTTGCGCCCGTGTGATATTGCACCTGACATCTTTGATCTATCCAAAAAGAAAAACTGCTCGGTCCAGCAAGCTTTATCAACCAACACTTGGATCTCTCACATCGACATCTCCAATGGCCTAACCATCGACCACGTTCAACAGTTTGCCAACCTTTGGGAAAAGGTTGCTCAGGTCACACTTGTTGAGGATATGGAGGATTCCATTATTTGGAAGTTCACCAAGGACGGTTTGATTCTGCCTCATCGGCTTATAAGGTGCAATTTGAGGGCCTTACTACGTCGGATATGGTTCTTTCGGTGTGGAAGGTGTGGGCTCCTCCGTGGTGCAAATTTTTTGCTTGGCTTGCTCTTCAAAACGGGATTTGGACATCAAACCGCCTTCTTCGTCGTGGATGGCCCAACTGCGGTCTTTGCCCCTTTTGCAAGCAAAGTCAGGAATCGGCGGCCCACCTACTGTTCCAATGTCGTTTCACCCTTCGCGTGTGGAATGAAATTCTCCAGTGGCTCGGCTTGCAGCACATCAATACCGTAGCTTGGATGACGAGGGTCTCGGTGAGGGAATGGTGGACAGAAAACATTTATATCCGTAGTGAATCCCCCAAGGCGCTTGCTTCGCTGATGATGCTCATCTCCTGGGAGATTTGGTCGGAGCGTAATGTTAGAATTTTCCGCAATACGGCCGCTCCGTCGGCGGCCCTTGTTAGTAAGATTAAAGAGGAGTTGTCTCTTTGGGCATTGGCGGGCGCCAATCACTTGAGTATTGTAATGGTAATCAATGAAATGGCAAATCTTTTGTCTTGTTTCGAAAAAGTAGTGTGTGAGCCGAGTGTGACGTCCATTTTCTGTTGCTTCTTGGTAAATTTCTTAGATTCTCCCTTGCTTGTTGAGCACATTCTTTTGCGGCACTCAATCTTTCTTTAGCTAGGCTTTTTCCTCGCTTCCAAGGATTCTTTGCTTTGGCTTTTGTTCTGTCCGGGGTCCACCAAAGCCATCCATCGATCCTCCAGCAGGGGAGTGGAGAGGACAAGGAGCACCCAGCACAAACACAAAGACAGCGATGGGACTTACAGGAGTAGGTGCCTCATGTATTTACATTCGTTCGTTCGTCCGTTCGTACGTGCAACACGTGGCCCCCCTTGTGGTTAGCGCTGGCCTCCTCTTTTCCCCGTTACGGGATTCTCACTCCTTTGGTGGCCCTGATGAGTGATGACACTGTTTCCTCCATCAACACGGTAATAAGCACAGCAATACCTGCTGTTGCTGTGGCTCTCACAGCGCCGAGTTTAACGTTTGATGATCCAGCATGGCCTCGCACAACTATTACCATTAGCGTATCCCCTGCCAGGCTCGTGAGACGGCTTTAATAGCCACTTTGCTTCTTCATCCGGTAAGCTTTCCCGGCGCGCATCGCATCGCATCGCATCGCGATTTCTATTAAAACGGGCAGTGCAATTCACCCGAAAAGAATGGCCAGTCTGCCGCTCACTTTGAGGTTGAGTCAAGATGGGAATGGGCCGACCCGGACCTGGCCTTGGACCTGGCCCCATGGCCCCAAGGTCAATATGTGAGGCCATGGGTCGGCCTATTTCATCAGATATTTGTGGCCTCATTGACCCGTTGGGTAAATGTGGCCGATCCAAAATCCAGCAAAATCAACACTGAAAATCATCTACAGTATGTCTTTGATACAGCCGAAACACATAATTATTATTCTGTAGGTCTGATATTAATCAAGTGAGGATTCACTTTGCGGCTGCGCCCCCTGTTGTTTGTTGATGTAGGGCCTGAGCATCATATTGGAGATGCACTGCAGCCCAAACGCAATGTTCGCTGCAGTCTACAAGATTGACAAAAATTCCAACACATATACGCACCAGAATCTAAACTGAAGCTACTACATACAGCACTAACGAAGAACCAAAACCTGTGCGTGACTTGTGGCGTCGGCAGAGATGCTCGGGGGCAGCGACTAGGGAATAGCTATTTTACCGGGTCGACCCGTTTGACCCATTGGGTCGCACGGTGCCGGCTCCATTGACCCATATATTACTTAAGGCCGACCCATTTGGCCCATTGACCTCGACTTTTTGGGTCGGGTCAGTGACCCAGCGGGCCGACCCGGCCCATTCCCATCTTGAAGGTTGAGAGAGTCAAAAGCCACCATGATCCAAGGGCCCGGCCACAGCTAGGTGTCGCGCTGCAACGCAACTTGTACTACTGCAACACGAATCCGGAGGGAGAGAGAGAGTAAAGTTGCAGCAGCAGCAGAGCGATGAGCTACACTGTCATCGTTCGTCCTCTTGTAAGGGGAGAAGCTGCTGCTCTGAAACAACAACCTCTCGCAGAAATTGTGCAGAGGATCCGGCAATTCGGAGGCCCCATGCCATTGCCATTGCCATTGCCATTGCCATGGTATAGCTAGGGATGGAATCCTCTTTACACCTAGGCATGGCAATGACGTGATTGATTGCGGCGTCCTGCAGTTGCGGATGCCAGGTGCTAACGTAGAGTGGATTGGATCTCCAGGATCAAATGCTGCAAAAATAATATTACTTGAGGTTTACGAATGTATGACTGGCTCAACTGCATCGTTTGGACTAATGTCATTAATCAAATGTGTGCAATCCTTTCGAATGAAAATGACATAATCAAATCGCATGTGGTCGACGAACTCATCATACAAGGTTCAAGCAAACTGATCATTAATTGCCTGGTGGGATTTGATTAGACGGCCAAAGGCCAGTGCAGCTGTGCAGGCGCCTACCTGAAAGCCAGGAATCCTGGTGTTTCCCTCCTAAACATTCTGAAAGTGGCTACTTTTGCTTGCAGGCACGGCTGTTTCTGTTTGAATGGAGCATAGCAAAGTATTGTTCATGGAACAGGGAAAAAATTAGCATTGATGGTTGACTTTTTTTTAACTTAGCATTGATGGTTGACTTGATCTATCTTGTAGCCGTCCTTTTGTTTCCTGAGTTCAATCCTTCTGAATTGCAAGTGTCTCCTCCATTGCTGTTGCTTCCCGCTTTCTCATCTCACGCAGAAACCCAATGTTCTAGGTCTTTTTTTTTTTAAGATAAAAGGCATACGCCCGATGTTCTAGGTCTTTATAATCTGTATATAAGAGCAATTCACATTTGGTTATGAAGTTGCAGTTTGTGACTGGGAGCAATGAAGAAACATCTGAGAGCAGATCTCTTCCAGGGTTTTTTCTTCTGTTAATTTCTTCAGACAGTCAGCTTTTCTGTTGTAGTTCCACTGGCTATTGATCAACCGTGTTGTGAACATTGAAACCATTTTTGCGAGCAACATGGTCAGTCAGTCACATCTAGTACCAGCAGGCGATATACCGTCGCATACAACTACACGAGCATGCTTTGTGTATCTTCTCAGATTGAAAACCATACTCAATCCGAGAAGAAAATCATCAATCATGCATGCTCTGTGTATCTTCTGAGTCGCTGGAGTATTATTCATCAACATGATTGATGATTCGAGAACACAAATGCAGCGAACATCGCAATTTTATTACTAGTATTATTCAACGTGCACATTGATCAGGAAGCAAAGACAAGTAGGAAGACCTTTCTTTCATTTTCAGTCTGGGTCAGCCGCCGCTGATTGGCGGGATGATGGCGAGCTCGTCCCCGTCGGCGGCGGGGGCGGACTCGGGCGCATACTCCTCATTGAGCGCGAGCACCATGGAGCGGCGGATCTCGTCCAGCTTGGGGAACGAGGCCAGCACCCGGCCGAGGCACTCCCCAGCGGTGCTCCCCGGAGGGCACCTCCACGGAGGCCTCCGCGACGCCCGTCAGATCCCGCATTGCAAGTGTCTCCTCCATTGCTGTCAGAGAATTCATCCTGAGTTACATCCTTCTGAATTGCAAGTGTCTCCTCCATTGCTGTCGCTTCCCGCATTCTCATCTCATGCAGAAACCAATGTTCTAGGTCTTGTTTTAGATAAAAGGCATGCACCCGATGTTCTAGGTCTTTAATGATCTATAAGAGCAATTCACATTTGGTTATGAAGTTGCAGTTTGTGACCGGGAGCAATGAAGAAACATCTGAGAGCAGATCTCTTTTAGGGCTTCTTCTTCTGCTAGTCTCTTCATTCAGACAAATCCCTTCTAAAGGATTCAGCTACCTCAGACCGATTAGCACGGCGTGGGCTGGATCACCAAGACGCTTGCCCGTTTTGCGACCAAGCGGAGGAGACCATAGACCACATACTCGCCCAATGCGTTTTTTCGAGAGAGATATGGACACGGATATGCATGGCGATGAACAAGCAAGAGTGGATACCAAACGGGGACACAAGGCTGACCGAGTGGTGCCCAGCCAAGGGTGGAAACAAAGGTGAAGGAAAAGACATTCGCACCCTCGTCCTCCTTGTCATGTGGAAACTGTGGAAGCACCGCAACTCGATTGTGTTTCGATGGTGCAACACCATTGGTAGGAGAAGTACTACGCCGTATAGAGGAGGAGGGCAGAGCGTGGAGGACGTCAGGCATCATCAAAGCCGACGTGGAAAGCTTCTTTGCGGCTCTAGCGGTGGGCAATGACGCGAGGAGTTAGCAATATGTAATAGATTAGGTGGAGTTGGGTGTATATATGTGTATGTAAACCCAAAGTGGAGGGGCTCTTTAGCCCCTTTTCTCTTACGCACTCGTGCGTACTCGAGAAAAAAGGTTTTCTGTTGTAGTTTCACTGGCTATTGATCAACTGTGTTGTGAACGTTGAAACCATTTTTGGGGAGCAACCATGGTCAGTCAGCCAGCATCTAATACCAGCAGGCGATATACTGTCATATACAACAACTACACGAGCATGCTTTCTGTATCTTCTCAGTCGCTGGAGTGTTATTCATCAACATGATTGATGACTCGAGAACACAAATGTCAGCGAACATCGCAACTTTATTACTAGTATTATTCAGCGTGCACATTGATCAGGAAGCAAAGACAAGTATTGAAGAAAGAAGACGACCTTTCTTTCTTTCTTTTTCTTCATTTTCAGTCAGCCGCCGCTGATTGGCGGGATGATGGCGAGCTCGTCTCCGTCGGCGACGGGGGCGGACTCGGGCGCGTACTCCTCGTTGAGCGCGAGCACCATAGAGCGGCGGATCTCGTCCAGCTTGGGGAACGAGGCCAGCACCCGGCCGAGGCACTCCCCCGCGGTGCTCCCGGAGGGCACCTCCACGGAGGCCTCCGCGACGCCCGTCAGATCCCGCGCGCGGGCGAAGAACAGCACCTTCACCCTCACCTTCGCCGCCGCCTCCGCTGATCCGGCCGCGGGGTCGTCCCCGGGAGCAGCGTCCGGAAGCATGAGGAGAGGAGGAGGAGACCGTATTTTTCTCGACTCTGGGGTACGACTACGGGATATGACCACGACGGAGACGGGGGAAGGAACCAACCAAGTGGTGGTTGCATTGACCAAAGAGGTCTGCTTCGGTACACACACACCCCGCGCTTAACGTATAAAGGCATTTTAGGCGTATGGTGCTTAACGTATCCCGCACCGTATGCGCCGTGGCCATACAGGTAGAGCCGAGCGCACGGCTCGAGCCGATACGGCCGACTCGCAACTACCCTCTTCCCTTTGCGCAAAAAAAAAACACGACCTGCGCTGATCACGCGGCCCATTCCAACGTCGCCCCGCCCCGCCGATCGCCGCCCTTACCTGCCGATCGCCGCCCTTACCTGCCGATAGCCGCCTTTCCCCGTCGATCTAGACGTGATCACGCTGCCAATTCCAATGTCTTCCCGTTCGGCCGATCGCCGCCTTCTCCCCGTCTTCACCCGGGATCTGGCCGGCGCGGACAGATCTTGGAGTCGCCCGCCGTACGTGATGTCGCCTCCGTGCAGGTCGTCACGGTGACGTGGCCTACGTGGACGCCGTCGCCGCCCGCAACTCCGTGATCAACCTCTCCGGGAACGTCCTCGCCGTTCGCAGCCACGCCAGGCCGGCCGAAGTGCACGTGCATGCCATGTAAGCCGTCTAGTTCGTCAAAAAAATTGAATCTGTAAATAATTATATGCAATCACTTGTTAGATAAGAATTTCTCATCTGTATGATCATAGTACATTTAATTTGATTTAAAATTGATAGATCAATTTTTTATTATAATATTGCAGTGTTGGTTGAGAGATCATTTAATGGATAAAGAAACTAGATTTACGGACCTGTTTTTGGACACGAGTTGGGATGGTAGCGATAGTGTTGATCGTACAAATGGTAATGATAGTAAAGATGATGATGATGGCAGCGACAATGAATCCTGGTCGTCGTATGATAATTTACCTGAAGAGGATTTTGAAAAGGAGGAGGGTGCTTGTAGTGAAAACGTAAGTGTCATGTACATTCTTTTCGTCGGATGAAGAACCATATGGTACTTACACGTGCATATGATTTTTTTATGTGCAGGAGGATATTGATGTTCAGAACGAGGAAAATCATGGTGTTGAATCTTTCGGGGATAACATAAGCCAGGTTCGGTCCAAAATTTAAGATGTCATTGAATAATAAAAAATTGGTTATGACAACTTACACTTGCTTATGTGGAATATTGTAGGCTAACTTTGATGATTGGAGTGGTGAAGATGGATATGAGCATGAGGATGGAGCTAATATGGACATTGAGGAAGCTGAAATCCAGCAACGTGCGCTGGAGACACAGTTGAAGGTTATGGGTATGACATTTGCATCACAATGGGAGGCTCACATGTTCTATAATAACTACGCCAAAGACTGTGGATTCAGTATCAGAAAAGATAAGGTGAAACGAGGAAAAGGACTTTCAACCACTGTTCGGTATAGGAGATACGTTTGCTCGAGGGCAGGAAAACGTCTCAGTAAATTTTTAAACCCGGAGGGCCGTACACGCAGGCTAAGACCAGAGACTCGTTGCGAGTGTGGCGCACATTTAATCGTGAAGTTGGACAAAGGACGTGGAGTTTGGTTCGTGGCAGCTTTTATGGATGATCACAACCATTTGTTGGCTAGACCAGATGAGGTGGTATTTCTGCGGTCACATCGAGTGATGGGAGATCACCAAATAGCTGAGATCTTGGCGATGGAAGGAGCTGGGATCAGAAAGCATATCATCGTTGACAACTTCATTAGCAGGTATGGCTCGTATGATAAGTGTGGGTTTCTGAGACGAGACGTGTACAATCTATGTTGCCGAGAAAAAATGAAGTTGATTGCGAAGGGTGATGCTAACACGGCAATCGGGATTATGAGGAGCAGAAAGGAGAAGGATCCAGAGTTTTTCTTTGAGTACGTGCTCGATAAGGAGGGCCGTTTGAAGAGCATGTTCTGGTGCGATGCACAGTCGCGGCGGGACTATCAATTGTATGGAGATGTGACGGTGTTCGACAGCACGTATAAGATGAACAGATATGGTATGTCGTTCATCCCCTTTGTTGGTGTAAACAATCACTGTTGCACCACAGTTTTTGGTTGGGCCATTGTGTCCGACGAGACCGAAGCGACGTACGTGTGGCTGCTTCAGACATTCCTGAAGGCCAATTGTCAGAAAAAGCCAAGGTCAATCATCACAGATGGAGACGCTGCAATGATACGAGCTATTCGGTTGGTTTTGGTTGATGTGTTGCACCGTCTCTGCTCATGGCACGTGGAAAAAAACATGCAGAAGCACCTTAATTACAAATCGCTAAGTGAGTTCAGGGAACTCTTGTACTACTCCACCTCTCCAGCCAAATTTGAGGCGAGATGGCACGTTTTCGTCCGTAAATGGAAGACTGATAAAACAGAAGAGTGGCTGAGTAGGATGTACAGGAAGAGGAGTCTGTGGGCAGCATCATATCTGTCAGATGGTTTTTTTTTGGGTATGCGCAGTAATCAGAGGAGTGAAAGTCTTAACTCTTGTCTTCATCTGCACTTGGACAGCGGTATGACTATTGTTGACCTAGTTGTGCATTATGAGAATTGCATAGTCCGACTACGTGAGAACGAGGCGCATGATGACTGTGTTTCAAATCAGTCATTGCCACCATCAGTCACAGAATATAAGGATATTGAGAAGCATGCCGCCGAAGTATTCACTCATTCCAATTTTTATATTCTTCAACAAGATCTGAAGAAGATGGGAGAACTTGAGATTTTTGAGACGCTAGTGGGAGTTGACTGCCACACCTTCATCGTGACATGGAGAAATAACCGGAAATTTCAGTTCAGCGTTAATTATCGAGCTGAAAATTCTGAGAATACGATAAACTGCAGTTGTGGACGAATGCTTCAGAAAGGATTGCCTTGCAAACACATTCTGTATGTGTTGGTTCATCTTAAAAAATCTAAAATACCTAAGTGTTGCATCCTTATGTTAGGGAATGTAGTAATTTCAAAAAAATTCCTACGCACACGCAAGATCATGGTGATGCATAGCAACGAGGGGAGAGTGTGATCTACGTACCCTAATAGATCGACAACGGAAGCGTTTGGTTGATGTAGTCGTACGTCTTCACGGCCCGACCGATCAAGCACCAAAACTACGGCACCTCCGAGTTTTAGCACACGTTCAGCTCGATGACGATCCCCGAACTCCGATCCAGCAAAGTGTCGGGGAAGAGTTCCGTCAGCACGACGGCGTGGTGACGATCTTGATGTACTACTGTCGCAGGGCTTCGCCTAAGCACCGCTACAATATTATCGAGGACTATGGTGGCAGGGGGCGCCGCACACGGCTAAGAATAAGATCACATGGATCAACTTGTGTGTCTATGGGGTGCCCCCTGCCCCCGTATATAAAGGATCAAGGGGGGGTGCGGCCGGCCTAGGAGAGGCGCGCCAGGAGGAGTCCTACTCCCTCCCCCAATCCTAGTTGGAATAGGATTCGCGGAGGGGGGAAAAGAGAGAGGGGGGCCGGCCCTCTCTCCTTGTCCTATTCGGACCAAGGGAGGGGAGGGGCGCGCGGCCCATCTTGGGCTGCCCCTTCTCTTTTCCACTAAAGCCCACTAAGGCCCATATAGCTCCCGGGGGTTCCGATAACCTCCCAGTACTCCGGTAAAATCCCGATTTCACCCGGAACACTTCCGATATCCAAACATAGGCTTCCAATATATCAATCTTTATGTCTCGACCATTTCGAGAGTCCTCGTCATGTCCGTGATCACATCCGGAACTCCGAACAACCTTCGGTACATCAAAACGTATAAACTCATAATATAACTGTCATTGAAACCTTAAGCGTGCGGACCCTACGGGTTCGAGAACAATGTAGACATGACCGAGACACGTCTCCGGTCAATAACCAATAGCGGGACCTGGATGCCCATATTGGCTCCTACATATTCTACGAAGATCTTTATCGGTCAGATCGCATAACAACATACGTTGTTCCCTTTGTCATCGGTATGTTACTTGCCCGAGATTCGATCGTCGGTATCCAATACCTAGTTCAATCTCATTACCGGCAAGTCTCTTTACCCGTTCCGTAATACATCATCTTGCAACTAACTCATTAGTTGCATTGCTTGCAAGGCTTAAGTGATGTGCATTACCGAGAGGGCCCAGAGATACCTCTCCGACGATCGGAGTGACAAATCCTAATCTCAAAATACGTCAACCCAACATGTACCTTTGGAGACACCTGTAGAGCACCTTTATAATCACCCAGTTACGTTGTGACGTTTGGTAGCACACAAAGTGTTCCTCTGGCACACGGGAGTTACATAATCTCATAGTCATAGGAACATGTATAAGTCATGAAGAAAGCAATAGCAACATACTAAACGATCGGGTGCTAAGCTAATGGAATGGGTCATGTCAATCAGATCATTCAACTAATGATGTGATCCCGTTAATCAAATGACAACTCTTTGTCCATGGTTAGGAAACATAACCATCTTTGATTAACGAGCTAGTCAAGTAGAGGCATACTAGTGACACTCTGTTTGTCTATGTATTCACACATGTATTATGTTTCCGGTTAATACAATTCTAGCATGAATAATAAACCTTTATCATGATATAAGGAAATAAATAATAACTTTATTATTGCCTCTAGGGCATATTTCCTTTAGTCTCCCACTTGCACTAGAGTCAATAATCTAGATTACACAGTAATGATTCTAACACCCATGGAGCTTTGGTGCTGATCATGTTTTGCTCATGGAAGAGGCTTAGTCAACGGGTCTGCTACATTCAGCTCCGTATGTATCTTGCAAATCTCTATGTCTCCCACCTAGACTAGATCCCGGATGGAATTGAAGCGTCTCTTGATGTGTTTGGTCCTCTTGTGAAATCTGGATTCCTTTGCCAAGGCAATTGTGTTGGGGAACGTAGTAATTTCAAAAAATTTCCTACGCACATGCAAGATCATGGTGATGCATAGCAACGAGGGGGAGAGTCTGATCTACGTACCCTTGTAGATCGCAACGGAAGCATTGACACAACATAGAGGAAGTAGTCGTACGTCTTCTTCCCGATCCGACCGATCCAAGCACCGTTACTCCGGCACCTCCGAGTTCTTAGCACACGTACAGCTCGATAACGATCCCCGGGCTCCGATCCAGCAAAGCTTCGAGGAGGAGTTCCGTCAGCACGACGGTGTGGTGACGATCTTGATGTTCTACCGACGCAGGGCTTCGCCTAAGCACTACAACGATATGATCGAGGTGGAATATGGTGGCAGGGGGCACCGCACACGGCTAAGGAACGATCACAATGATCAACTTGTGTGTCTAGAGGTGCCCCCTGCCCCCGTATATAAAGGATCCAAGGGGAGGGGCTGGCCGGCCAAGGGAGGCGCGCCAGGAGAGTCCTACTCCCTCTGGGAGTAGGATTCCCCCCCCCCCCAATCCTAGTTGGAATAGGATTCATCAAGGGGGGGAAAGAGAGAGAGGGGGGCCGGCCACCTCTCATAGTCCTAATAGGACTAGGGGAGGGGGAGGCGCGCGGCCACCTTGGGCTGCCCCTTTCTCCTTTCCACGAAAGCCCACTAAGGCCCATATGACTCCCGGGGGGTTCCGGTAACCTCCCGGTACTTCGGTAAAATCCCGATTTTACCCGGAACACTTCCGATGTCCAAACATAGGCTTCCAATATAGCAATCTTTATGTCTCGACCATTTCGAGACTCCTCGTCATGTCCGCGATCACATCCGGGACTCCGAACAACCTTCGGTACATCAAAATGCATAAACTCATAATAATTGTCATCGTAACGTTAAGCGTGCGGACCCTACGGTTCGAGAACAATGTAGACATGATTGAGACACATCTCCGGTCAATAACCAACAGCAGGACCTGGATGCCCATATTGGTTCCTACATATTCTACGAAGATCTTTATCGGTCAGACCGCATAACAACATACCTTGTTCCCTTTGTCATCGGTATGTTACTTGCCCGAGATTCGATCGTCGGTATCCAAATACCTAGTTCAATCTCATTACCGGCAAGTCTCTTTACTCGTTCCGTAATACATCATCCCGCAACTAACTCATTAGTTGCAATGCTTGCAAGGCTTAAGTGATGTGCATTACCGAGAGGGCCCAGAGATACCTCTCTAACAATCGGAGTGACAAATCCTATTCTCGAAATACGCCAACCCAACATCTACCTTTGGAGACACCTGTAGTACTCCTTTATAATCACCCAGTTACGTTGTGACGTTTGGTAGCACCCAAAGTGTTCCTCCGGCAAACGGGAGTTGCATAATCTCATAGTTATAGGAACATGTATAAGTCATGAAGAAAGCAATAGCAACATACTAAACGATCGGGTGCTAAGCTAATGGAATGGGTCATGTCAATCAGATCATTCAACTAATGATGTGACCTCATTAATCAAATAACAACTCTTTGCTCATGGTTAGGAAACATAACCATCTTTGATTAACGAGCTAGTCTAGTAGAGGCATACTAGTGACACTCTGTTTGTCTATGTATTCACACATGTATTATGTTTCCGGTTAATACAATTCTAGCATGAATAATAAACCTTTATCATGATATAAGGAAATAAATAATAACTTTATTATTGCCTCCAGGGCATATTTCCTTCAGTCTCCCACTTGCACTAGAGTCAATAATCTAGATTACACAGTAATGATTCTAACACCCATGGAACCTTGGTGCTGATCATGTTTTGCTCGTGGAAGAGGCTTAGTCAACGGGTCTGCAACATTCAGATCCGTATGTATCTTGCAAATTTCTATGTCTCCCACCTGGACTAGATCCCGGATGGAATTAAAGCGTCTCTTGATGTGCTTGGTCCTTTTGTGAAATCTGGATTCCTTTGCCAAGGCAATTGCACCAGTATTGTCACAAAAGATTTTCATTGGACCCGATGCACTAGGTATGACACCTAGATCGGATATGAACTCCTTCATCCAGACTCCTTCGTTCGCTGCTTCCGAAGTAGCTATGTACTCCGCTTCACATGTAGATCTCGCTACGACGCTTTGTTTAGAACTGCACCAACTGACAGCTCCACCGTTTAATGTAAACACGTATCCGGTTTGCGATTTAGAATCGTCCGGATCAGTGTCAAAGCTTGCATCAACGTAACCTCTTACGGTGAGCTCTTTGTCACCTCCATATACGAGAAACATATCCTTAGTTCTTTTTAGGTATTTCAGGATGTTCTTGACCGCCGTCCCAGTGATCCACTCCTGGATTACTTTGGTACCTCCCTGCTAAACTTATAGCAAGGCACACATCAGGTCTGGTACACAGCATTGCATACATGATAGAGCCTATGGCTGAAGCATAGGGAACATCTTTCATTTTCTCTCTATCTTCTGCAGTGGTCGGGCATTGAGTCTGACTCAACTTCACACCTTGTAACACAGGCAAGAACCCTTTCTTTGCTTGATCCATTTTGAACTTCTTCAAAATCTTGTCAAGGTATGTGCTTTGTGAAAGTCCAATTAAGAGTCTTGATCTATCTCTATAGATCTTTATGCCTAATATGTAAGCAGCTTCACCGAGGTCTTTCATTGAAAAACTTTTATTCAAGTATCCCTTTATGCTATCCAGAAATTCTATATCATTTCCAATCAGTAATATGTCATCCACATATAATATCAGAAATGCTACAGAGCTCCCACTCACTTTCTTGTAAATACAGGCTTCTCTGAAAGTCTGTATAAAACCAAATGCTTTGATCACACTATCAAAGCGCTTATTCCAACTCCGAGAGGCTTGCACCAGTCCATAAATGGATTGCTGGAGCTTGCACACTTTGTTAGCTCCCTTTGGATCGACAAAACCTTCCGGTTGCATCATATACAACTCCTCTTCCAGAAATCCATTCAGGAATGCAGTTTTGACATCCATCTGCCAAATTTCATAATCATCAAATGCGGTAATTGCTAACATGATTCCGACAGACTTAAGCATCGCTACGGGTGAGAAGGTCTCATTGTAGTCAACCCCTTGAACTTGTCGAAAACCTTTTGCGACAAGTCGAGCTTTATAGACAGTAATATTACCGTCAGCGTCAGTCTTTTTCTTGAAGATCCATTTATTCTCAATTGCTTGCCGATCATCGGGCAAGTCAACCAAAGTCCATACTTTGTTCTCATACATGGATCCCATCTCAGATTTCATGGCTTCTAGCCACTTTGCGGAATCTGGGCTCACCATCGCTTCTTCATAGTTCGTAGGTTCATCATGATCTAGTAGCATGACTTCCAGAACTGCATTACCGTACCACTCTCGTGCGGATCTCACTCTGGTTGATCTACTAGGTTCAGTAGCATCTTGTTCTGAAGTTTCATGATCATGATCATTAACTTCCTCACTTATTGGTGTAGGTGTCGCAGAAACAGTTTTCTGTGATGTACTACTTTCCAACAAGGGAGCAGGTACAGTTACCTCGTCAAGTTCTACTTTCCTCCCACTCACTTCTTTCGAGAGAAACTCCTTCTCTAGAAAGGATCCATTCTTAGCAACGAATGTCTTGCCTTCGGATCTGTGATAGAAGGTGTACCCAACAATCTCCTTTGGGTATCATATGAAGACACATTTCTCCGATTTGGGTTCGAGCTTATCAGGTTGAAGCTTTTTCACATAAGCATCGCAGCCCCAAACTTTAAGAAACGACAACTTTGGTTTCTTGCCAAACCACAGTTCATAAGGCGTCGTCTCAACGGATTTTGATGGTGCCCTATTTAACATGAATGCGGCCGTCTCTAGAGCGTATCCCCAAAACGATAGTGGTAAATCAGTAAGAGACATCATAGATCGCACCATATCTAGTAAAGTACGATTACGACGTTCGGACACACCATTGCGCTGTGGTGTTCCGGGTGGCGTGAGTTGCGAAACTATTCCACAATTTTTCAAATGTACACCAAACTCGAACTCAAATATTCTCCTCCACGATCAGATCGTAGAAACTTTATTTTCTTGTTACGATGATTTTCAACTTCACTCTGAAATTCTTTGAACTTTTCAAATGTTTCAGACTTGTGTTTCATTAAGTAGATATACCCATATCTGCTTAAATCATCTGTGAAGGTGAGAAAATAATGATATCCGCCACGAGCCTCAATATTCATCGGACCACATACATCGGTATGTATGATTTCCAACAAATTTGTTGCTCTCTCCATAGTACCGGAGAACAGTGTTTTAGTCATCTTGCCCATGAGGCACGGTTCGCAAGTACCGAGTGATTCATAATTAAGAGGTTCCAAAAGCCCATCAGTATGGAGTTTCTTCATGCGCTTTACACCGATATGACCTAAACGGTAGTGCCACAAATAAGTTGCACTATCATTATCAACTCTGCATCTTTTGGCTTCAACATTATGAATATGTGTGTTACTACTATCGAGATTCATCAAAAATAGACCACTCTTCAAAGGTGCATGACCATAAAAGATATTACTCATATAAATAGAACAACCATTATTCTCTGATTTAAATGAATAACCGTCTCGCATCAAACAAGATCCAGATATAATGTTCATGCTTAACGCTGGCACCAAATAACAATTATTTAGGTCTAATATTAATCCCGAAGGTAGATGTAGAGGTAGCATGCCAACCGTGATCACATCGACTTTGGAACCGTTTCCCACGCGCATCGTCACCTCGTCCTTCGCGAGTGTTCGCTTAATCCATAGTCCCTGTTTCGAGCTGCAAATATTAGCAACAGAACCAGTATCAAATACCCAGGTGCTACTGCGAGCTCTAGTAAGGTACACATCAATAACATGTATATCACATATACCTTTGTTCACCTTGCCATCCTTCTTATCCGCCAAATACTTGGGGCAGTTCCGCTTCCAGTGACCAGTCTGCTTGCAGTAGAAGCACTCAGTTTCAGGCTTAGGTCCAGACTTGGGTTTCTTCTCCTGAGCAGCAACTTGCTTGCCGTTCTTCTTGAAGTTCCCCTTCTTCTCCCCTTTGCCCTTTTTTCTTGAAACTAGTGGTCTTGTTAACCATCAACACTTGATGCTCCTTTTTGATTTCTACCTCCGCAGCTTTCAGCATTGCGAAGAGCTCGGGAATAGTCTTGTTCATCCCTTGCATATTATAGTTCATCACGAAGCTCTTGTAGCTTGGTGGCAGTGATTGGAGAATTCTGTCAATGACGCAATCATCTGGAAGATTAACTCCCATCTGAATCAAGTGATTGTTATACCCAGACATTTTGAGTATATGCTCACTGACAGAACTGTTCTCCTCCATCTTGCAGCTATAGAACTTATTGGAGACTTCATATCTCTCAATCCGGGCATTTGCTTGAAATATTAACTTCAACTCCTGGAACATCTCATATGCTCCATGACGTTCAAAACGTAGTTGAAGTCCCGATTCTAAGCCGTAAAGCATGGCACACTGAACTATCGAGTAGTCATCAGCTTTGCTCTGCCAGACGTTCATAACATCTGGTGTTGCTCCAGCAGCAGGCCTGGCACCCAGCGGTGCTTCCAGGACGTAATTCTTCTGTGCAGCAATGAGGATAATCCTCAAGTTACGGACCCAGTCCGTGTAATTGCTACCATCATCTTTCAACTTTGCTTTCTCAAGGAACGCATTAAAATTCAACGGAACAACAGCACGAGCCATCTATCTACAATCAACATAAACAAGCAAGATACTATCAGGTACTAAGTTCATGATAAGTTTAAGTTCAATTAATCAAATTACTTAAGAACTCCCACTTAGATAGACATCCCTCTAATCCTCTAAGTGATTACGTGATCCAAATCAACTAAACCATAACCGATCATCACGTGAGATGGAGTAGTTTTCAATGGTGAACATCGTTATGTTGATCATATCTACTATATGATTCATGCTCGACCTTTCGATCTCCGTGTTCCAAGGCCATATCTGCATATGCTAGGCTCGTCAAGTTTAACCTGAGTATTCTGCGTGTGCAAAACTGGCTTGGACCCGTTGTAGAAGGACGTAGAGCTTATTACACCCGATCATCACGTGGTGTCTGGGCACGACGAACTTTGGCAACGGTGCATACTCAGGGAGAACACTTCTTGATAATTTAGTGAGAGATCATCTTATAATGCTACCGTCAATCAAAGCAAGATAAGATGCATAAAAAGATAAACATCACATGCAATCAATATAAGTGATATGATATGGCCATCATCATCTTGTGCTTGTGATCTCCATCTCCGAAGCACCGTCATGATCACCATCGTCACCGGCGCGACACCTTGATCTCCATCGTAGCATCGTTGTCATCTCGCCAATCTTATGCTTCCACGACTATCACTACCGCTTAGTAATAAAGTAAAGCATTACATCGCGATTGCATTGCATACAATAAAGCAACAACCATATGGCTCCTGCCAGTTGCCGATAACTCGGTTACAAAACATGATCATCTCATACAATAAAATTTAGCATCATGTCTTGACCATATCACAACACAACATGCCCTGCAAAAACAAGTTAGACGTCCTCTACTTTGTTGTTGCAAGTTTTACGTGGCTGCTACGGGCTTAAGCAAGAACCAATCTCACCTACGCATCAAAACCACAACGATAGTTTGTCAAATAGACTCCGTTTTAACCTTCTCAAGGACCGGGCGTAGCCACACTCGGTTCAACTAAAGTTGGAGAGACAGTCGCCCGCAAGCCATCTATGTGCAAAGCACGTCGAGGGAACCGGTCTCGCGTAAGCGTACGCATAATGTTGGTCCGGGTCGTCTCGTCCAACAATACCGCTGAACCAAAGTATGACATGCTGGTAGGCAGTATGACTTGTATCGCCCGCAACTCACTTGTGTTCTACTCATGCAAATAACATCAAACCATAAAACCTAGGCTCTGATACCACTGTTGGGGAACGTAGTAATTTAAAAAAAAATCCTACGCACACGCAAGATCATGGTGATGCATAGCAACGAGGGGGAGAGTCTGATCTATGTACCCTTGTAGATTGCAACGGAAGCGTTGACACAACATAGAGGAAGTAGTCGTACGTCTTCTTCCCGATCCGACCGATCCAAGCACCGTTACTCCGGCACCTCCGAGTTCTTAGCACACGTACAGCTCGATGACGATCCCCGGGCTCCGATCCAGCAAAGCTTCGAGGAGGAGTTCCGTCAGCACGACAGCGTGGTGACGATCTTGATGTTCTACCGACGCAGGGCTTCGCCTAAGCACTACAACGATATGATCGAGGTGGAATATGGTGGCAGAGGGCACCGCACACGGCTAAGGAACGATAACAATGATCAACTTGTGTGTCTAGAGGTGCCCCTGCCCCCGTATATAAAGGATCCAAGGGGGAAGGGCTGGCCGGCCAAGGGAGGCGCGCCAGGAGAGTCCTACTCCCTCTGGGAGTAGGATTCCCCCCCCCCAATCCTAGTTGGAATAGGATTCATCAAGGGGGGAAAGAGAGAGAGGGGGCCGGCCACCTCTCCTAGTCCTAATAGGACTAGGGGAGGGGGGAGGCGCGCGGCCACCTTGGGCTGCCCCTTTCTCCTTTCCACTAAAGCCCACTAAGGCCCATATGACTCCCGGGGGGTTCCGGTAACCTCCCGGTACTCCGGTAAAATCCCGATTTTACCCGGAACACTTCCGATGTCCAAACATAGGCTTCCAATATATCAATCTTTATGTCTCGACCATTTCGAGACTCCTCGTCATGTCCGTGATCACATCCGGGACTCCGAACAAGCTTCGGTACATCAAAATGCATAAACTCATAATAACTGTCATCGTAACGTTAAGCGTGCGGACCCTATGGTTCGAGAACAATGTAGACATGACGGAGACACATCTCCGGTCAATAACCAACAGCGGGACCTGGATGCCCATATTGGTTCCTACATATTCTACGAAGATCTTTATCGGTCAGACCGCATAACAACATACCTTGTTCCCTTTGTCATCGGTATGTTACTTGCCCGAGATTCGATTGTCAGTATCCAAATACCTAGTTCAATCTCGTTACCGCAAGTCTCTTTACTCGTTCCGTAGTACATCATCCCGCAACTAACTCATTAGTTGCAATGCTTGCAAGGCTTAAGTGATGTGCATTACCGAGAGGGCCCAGAGATACCTCTCCGACAATCGGAGTGACAAATCTTATTCTCGAAATACGCCAACCCAACATCTACCTTTGGAGACACCTGTAGTACTCCTTTATAATCACCCAGCTACGTTGTGACATTTGGTAGCACCCAAAGTGTTCCTCCGGCAAACGGGAGTTGCATAATCTCATAGTTATAGGAACATGTATAAGTCATGAAGAAAGCAATAGCAACATACTAAACGATCGGGTGCTAAGCTAATGGAATGGGTCATGTCAATCAGATCATTCAACTAATGATGTGACCTCGTTAATCAAATAACAACTCTTTGCTCATGGTTAGGAAACATAACCATCTTTGATTAACGAGCTAGTCTAGTAGAGGCATACTAGTGACACTTTGTTTGTCTATGTATTCACACAAGTATTATGTTTCCGGTTAATACAATTCTAGCATGAATAATAAACATTTATCATGATATAAGGAAATAAATAATAACTTTATTATTGCCTCTAGGGCATATTTCCTTCAAATTGCACCAGTATTGTCACAAAAGATTTTCATTGGACCCGATGCACTAGGTATGACACCTAGATCGGATATGAACTCCTTCATCCAGACTCCTTCGTTTGTTGCTTCCGAAGCAGCTATGTACTCCGCTTCACATGTAGATCCCGCCACGACGCTTTGTTTAGAACTGCACCAACTGACAGCTCCACCGTTTAATGTAAACACGTATCCGGTTTGCGATTTAGAATCGTCCGGATCAGTGTCAAAGCTTGCATCAACGTAACCATTTACGATGAGCTCTTTCTCACCTCCATATACGAGAAATATATCCTTAGTCGTTTTTAGGTACTTCAGGATGTTCTTGACCGCTGTCCAGTGATCCACTCCTGGATTACTTTGGTACCTCCCTGCTAAACTTATAGCAAGGCACACATCAGGTCTGGTACACAGCATTGCATACATGATAGAGCCTATGGCTGAAGCATAGGGAACATCTTTCATTTTCTCTCTATCTTCTGCAGTGGTCGGGCATTGAGTCTGACTCAACTTCACACCTTGTAACACAGGCAAGAACCCTTTCTTTGCTTGATCCATTTTGAACTTCTTCAAAATTTTGTCAAGGTATGTGCTTTGTGAAAGTCCAATTAAGCGTCTTGATCTATCTCTATAGATCTTTATGCCTAATATGTAAGCAGCTTCACCGAGGTCTTTCATTGAAAAACTCTTATTCAAGTATCCCTTTATGCTATCCAGAAATTCTATATCATTTCCAATCAGTAATATGTCATCCACATATAATATCGGAAATGCTACAGAGCTCCCACTCACTTTCTTGTAAATACAGGCTTCTCCAAAAGTCTGTATAAAACCAAATGCTTTGATCACACTATCAAAGCGTTTATTCCAACTCCGAGAGGCTTGCACCAGTCCATAAATGGATCGCTGGAGGTTGCACACTTTATTAGCTCCCTTTGGATCGACAAAACCTTCCGGTTGCATCATATACAACTCTTCTTCCAGAAATCTATTCAGGAATGCAGTTTTGACATCCATCTGCCAAATTTCATAATCATAAAATGCGGCAATTGCTAACATGATTCGGACAGACTTAAGCATCGCTACGGGTGAGAAGGTCTCATCGTAGTCAACTCCTTCAACTTGTCAAAAACCTTTTGCAACAAGTCGAGCTTTGTAGACAGTAATATTACCGTCAGCGTCAGTCTTCTTCTTGAAGATCCATTTATTCTCAATTGCTTGCCGATCATCGGGCAAGTCAACCAAAGTCCATACTTTGTTCTCATACATGGATCCCATCTCAGATTTCATGGCTTCAAGCCATTTTGCGGAATCTGGGCTCACCATCGCTTCTTCATAGTTTGTAGGTTCATCATGATCTAGCAGCATGATTTCCAGAACAGGATTACCGTACCACTCTGGCGCGGATCTCACTCTGGTTGATCTACGAGGTTCAGTAGTATCTTGTCCTGAAGTTTCATGATCAGTATCATTAGCTTCCTCACTAATTGGGGTAGGTGTCGCAGAAACAGTTTTCTGTGATGTACTACTTTCCAATAAGGGAGTAGGTACAGTTACCTCATCAAGTTCTACTTTCCTCCCACTCACATCTTTCGAGAGAAACTCCTTCTCCCGAAAGTTTCCGAATTTTGCAACAAAAGTCTTGCCTTCGGATCTGTGATAGAAGGTGTATCCAATAGTTTCCTTTGGATATCCTATGAAGACACATTTCTCCGATTTGGGTTCGTGCTTATCAGGTTGAAGCTTTTTCACATAAGCATCGCAGCCCCAAACTTTCAGAAACGACAACTTTGGTTTCTTGCCAAACCATAGTTCATAAGGCGTCGTCTCAACGGATTTTGATGGTGCCCTATTTAACGTGAATGCGGCCGTCTCTAAAGCATAACCCCAAAATGATAGCGGTAAATCAGTAAGAGACATCATAGATCGCACCATATCTAGTAAAGTACGATTACGATGTTCGGACACACCATTACGCTGTGGTGTTCCGGGTGGCGTGAGTTGCGAAACTATTCCGCATTGTTTCAAATGTACACCAAACTCGTAACTCAAATATTCTCCTCCACGATCAGATCGTAGAAACTTTATTTTCTTATTACGATGATTTTCAACTTCACTCTGAAATTCTTTGAACTTTTCAAATGTTTCAGACTTATGTTTCATTAAGTAGATATACCCATATCTTCTTAAGTCATATGTGAAGGTGAGAAAATAACGATATCCGCCACGAGCCTCAATATTCATTGGACCACATACATCTGTATGTGTGATTTCCAACAAATCTGTTGCTCTCTCCATAGTACCGGAGAACGGTGTTTTAGTCATCTTGCCCATGAGGCACGGGTCGCAAGTACCAAGTGATTCATAATCAATTGGTTCCAAAAGTCTATCAGTATGGAGTTTCTTCATGCGCTTTACACCGATATGACCTAAACGGCAGTGCCACAAATAAGTTGCACCATCATTATCAACTCTGCATTTTTTGGCTTCAATATTATGAATATGTGTGTCACTACTATCGAGATTCAATAAAAATAGACCACTCTTCAAGGGTGCATGACCATAAAAGATATTACTCATATAAATAGAACAACCATTATTCTCTGATTTAAATGAATAACCGTCTCGCATCAAACAAGATCCAGATATAATGTTCATGCTCAAGGCTGGCACCAAATAACAATTATTTAGGTCTAATACTAATCCCGAAGGTAGATGTAGAGGTAGCGTGCCGACCGCGATCACATCGACTTTGGAACCATTTCCCACGCGCATCGTCACCTCGTCCTTAGCCAATCTTCGCTTAATCCGTAGTCCCTGTTTCGAGTTGCAAATATTAGCAACAGAACCAGTATCAAATACCCAGGTGCTAGTGCGAGCATTAGTAAGGTACACATCAATAACATGTATATCACATATACCTTTGTTCACCTTGCCATCCTTCTTATCCGCCAAAGACTTGGGGCAGTTCTGCTTCCAGTGACCAGTCTGCTTGCAGTAGAAGCCCTCAGTTTCAGGCTTAGGTCCAGACTCGGGTTTCTTCTCTTGAGCAGCAACTTGCTTGTTGTTCTTCTTGAAGTTCCCCTTCTTCTTCCCTTTGCCCTTTTTCTTGAAACTAGTGGTCTTGTTGACCATCAACACTTCATGCTCCTTTTTGATTTCTACCTCCGCAACTTTCAGCATTGCGAAGAGCTCGGGAATAGTCTTATTCATCCCTTGCATATTATAGTTCATCACGAAGCTCTTGTAGCTTGGTGGCAGTGATTGGAGAATTCTGTCAATGACGCAATCATCTGGAAGATTAACTCCCATCTGAATCAAGTGATTATTATACCCAGACATTTTGAGTATATGCTCACTGACAGAACTGTTCTCCTTCATCTTGCAGCTATAGAACTTATTGGAGACTTCATATCTCTCAATCCGGGCATTTGTTTGAAATATTAACTTCAACTCCTGGAACATCTCATATGCTCCATGACGTTCAAAACGTCGTTGAAGTCCCGATTCTAAGCCGTAAAGCATGGCACACTGAACTATCGAGTAGTCATCAGCTTTGCTCTGCCAGACGTTCATAACATCTGGTGTTGCTCCTACAGCAGGCCTGACACCTAGCGGTGCTTCCAGGACGTAATTCTTCTGTGCGGCAATGAGGATAATCCTCAAGTTACGGACCCAATCCGTGTAATTGCTACCATCATCTTTCAACTTTGCTTTCTCAAGGAACGCATTAAAATTCAACGGAACAACAACACGGGCCATCTATCTACAATCAAACATACATGAGCAAGATACTATCAGGTACTAAGTTCATGATAAATTTAAGTTCAATTAGTTAAATTACTTAAAGAACTCCCACTTAGATAGACATCCCTCTAATCCTCTAAGTGATCACGTGATCCAAATCAACTAAACCATGTCCGATCATCATGTGAGTTGGAGTAGTTTCATTGGTGAACATCACTATGTTGATCATATCTACTATATGATTCACGTTCGACCTTTCGGTCTCCGTGTTCCGAGGCCATATCTGTATATGCTTGGCTCGTCAAGTATAACCTGAGTATTCCGCGTGTGCAACTGTTTTGCACCCGTTGTATTTGAACGTAGAGCCTATCACACCCGATCATCACGTGGTGTCTCAGCACGAAGAACTTTGGCAACGGTGCATACTCAGGGAGAACACTTCTTGATAATTTAGTGAGAGATCATCTTATAATGCTACCGTCAATCAAAGCAAGATAAGATGCATAAAAAGATAAACATCACATGCAATCAATATAAGTGATATGATATGGCCATCATCATCTTGTGCCTGTGATCTCCATCTCCGAAGCACCGTCATGATCACCATCGTCACCGGCGCGACACCTTGATCTCCATCGCAGCATCGTTGTCGTCTCACCACTTTTATGCTTCCACGACTATCGCTACCGCTTAGTGATAAAGTAAAGCATTACAGCGTGATTGCATTGCATACAATAAAGCGTCAACTATATGGCTCCTGCCAGTTGCCGATAACTCGGTTACAAAACATGATCATCTCATACAATAAAATTTAGCATCATGTCTTGACCATATCACATCACAACATGCCCTGCAAAAACAAGTTAGATGTCCTCTACTTTGTTTGTTGCAAGTTTTACGTGGCTGCTACGGGCTTAAGCAAGAACCAATCTTACCTATGCATCAAAACCACAACGATAGTTTGTCAAGTTGATGCCGTTTTAACCTTCGCAAGGACCGGGAGTAGCTACACTCGGTTCAACTAAAGTTGGAGAAATAGTCACCCGCAAGCCACCTATGTGCAAAGCACGTCGGGAGAACCGGTCTCGCGTAAGCGTACGCGTAATGTCGGTCCGGGCCGCTTCATCCAACAATACCGTCGAACCAAAGTATGACATGCTGGTAGGCAGTATGACTTATATCGCCCACAACTCACTTGTGTTCTACTCATGCACATAACATCAAAACATAAAACCTAGGCTCGGATGCCACTGTTAGGGAACGTAGTAATTTCAAAAAATTTCCTACGCACACGCAAGATCATGGTGATGCATAGCAACGAGGGGAGAGTGTGATCTACGTACCCTAGTAGATCGACAACGGAAGTGTTTGGTTGATGTAGTCGTACGTCTTCACGGCCCGACCGATCAAGCACAGAAACTACGGCACCTCCGAGTTTTAGCACACGTTCAGCTCGATGACGATCCCCGGACTCCGATCCAGCAAAGTGTCGGGGAAGAGTTCCGTCAGCACGACGGTGTGGTGACGATCTTGATGTACTACTGTCGTAGGGCTTCGCCTAAGCACCGCTACAATATTATCGAGGACTATGGTGGCAGGGGGCGCCGCACACGGCTAAGAATAAGATCACGTGGATCAACTTGTGTGTCTATGGGGTGCCCCTTGCCCCCGTATATAAAGGATCAAGGGGGGGGTGCGGCCGGCCTAGGAGAGGCGCGCCAGGAGGAGTCCTACTCCCTCTGGGAGTAGGATTCCCCCCCCCCCCAATCCTAGTTGAAATAGAATTCGTGGAGGGGGGAAAAGAGAGAGGGGGGGCGGCCCCCTCTCCTTGTCCTATTCGGACCAAGGGAGGGGAGGGGCGCGCGGCCCATCTTGGGCTGCCCCTTCTCTTTTCCACTAAAGCCCACTAAGGCCCATATAGCTCCCGGGGGGTTCCGGTAACCTCCAGGTACTCCGGTAAAATCCCGATTTCACCCGGAACACTTCCGATATCCAAACATAGGCTTCCAATATATCAATCTTTATGTCTCGACCATTTCGAGACTCCTCGTCATGTCCGTGATCACATCCGGGACTCCGAACAACCTTCGGTACATCAAAACGTATAAACTCATAATATAACTGTCATCGAAACCTTAAGCGTGCGGACCCTACGGGTTCGAGAACAATGTAGACATGACCGAGACACGTCTCCGGTCAATAACCAATAGCGGGACCTGGATGCCCATATTGGCTCCTACATATTCTACGAAGATCTTTATCGGTCAGACCGCATAACAACATACGTTGTTCCCTTTGTCATCGGTATGTTACTTGCCCGAGATTCGATCGTCGGTATCCAATACCTAGTTCAATCTCGTTACCGGCAAGTCTCTTTACTCGTTCCGTAGTACATCATCTCGCAACTAACTCATTAGTTGCATTGCTTGCATGGCTTAAGTGATGTGCATTACCGAGAGGGCCCAGAGATACCTCTCCAACGATCGGAGTGACAAATCCTAATCTCGAAATACGTCAACCCAACATGTACCTTTGGAGACACCTGTAGAGCACCTTTATAATCACCCAGTTACGTTGTGACGTTTGGTAGCACACAAAGTGTTCCTCCGGCACACGGGAGTTACATAATCTCATAGTCATAGGAACATGTATAAGTCATGAAGAAAGCAATAGCAACATACTAAACGATCGGGTGCTAAGCTAATGGAATGGGTCATGTCAATCAGATCATTCAACTAATGATGTGATCCCGTTAATCAAATGACAACTCTTTGTCCATGGTTAGGAAACATAACCATCTTTGATTAACGAGCTAGTCAAGTAGAGGCATACTAGTGACACTCTGTTTGTCTATGTATTCACACATGTATTATGTTTCCGGTTAATACAATTCTAGCATGAATAATATACCTTTATCATGATATAAGGAAATAAATAATAACTTTATTATTGCCTCTAGGGCATATTTCCTTCACCTTAAGAGGATGTCGAAAGTTGTGAGAGGTGGGCTGCCTGCACAGCGAAAGAGTGACTTGTTTGGCTGGGGTTGGACAGGGGCAGAGCAGCGTGCTCGCTATAGTCAACTTAGTATAACAGGAGCTAAAGCTTTTCATGTTGCTTCAAATGATCCATTCGTCTATGATGAGTTGATGCAGTGTCTGCAGAATATAGTAGCGAAGAAAAAGGTCCCTGATGATGATGCTGTTGGTAGTACAAGAAATGTGCATGAGGATCCACGTCAGCCGGAACAACATGTTGATGTCATAGGTGATCCCGTGAAAGTTTCCACGAAGGGCGCCCCTAAACAGAGCAGGACAGGGCGGGCATAGAAAGATCCAAATGTTACAAAGAATGGAAGACCAAAATCATTTTCTGAGAAAAACCCGGTCCTCTTTGTGGCATTTGTAAGAAAGAGGGCCATAGATGGCAAACGTGCCCTGAGAGTGAAAAGTAAGTTTTTCATTTTTTTTCAACTATTTTTTGGTTTTGTCTTCACAATTGTCTGATGAGTTGTTTACAATTTGTTATGTAGGAACCGGGCATAAAGATGAAGTACTCATAATCAGTTGAAGGTGAAAGTGCGTTATATCGACTAGAGGGGGGGTGAATAGGCGATTTTTATGAAAGTCTTCAAAACGTGGAAGTTATGAAGACAAACAGAATAGTCAAGCCTATCACTATGCAGCGAAAGTTAGATTACACAAGGCAAGCCATGGTCAAGTATTCAATATAGTGAAAGCACAATGACAAACAGCTTCAGTGTAATAAGGATCAGGTAGGAAGAAGTTATGAAGCCAAACAAATCATACAGTTAAGTTGTGAAGACAGAAGATAAATCAAGCATGCAATGGCTTCACAATGTGTAACGGTAAGTAAAAGGAGGTGAAGATGAAACCAGTGACACGCTGAAGACAATGATTTGTTGGACCAGTTCCAGTTGTTGTGACAACTGTACGTCTGGTTGGAGCGGCTAGGTATTTAAACCAAAGGACACACAGTCCCGGACACCCAGTCCTGAACACGCAGCTCAGGACACCCAGTCCTCACCGTTTTCTCCTTGAGCTAAGGTCACACAGACCTCGCCCAATCACTCTGGTAAGTCTTCAAGGTAGACTCCCAAACCTTCACAGACTTTGTTCACCGGCAATCCACAATTTCTCTTGGATGCTCAGAACGCGACGCCTAAGCGGCTGGAGGATGCACAGTCCTCAAGTGTAATAAGTCTTCAGATCACTCAAACAAGAAGACTTAAGTGATGCCCAATTTACTCTGGCTCTGGGTGGTTAGGGCTTTTCTCCTTGCTAGGAATTTTCTCTCAAAGGCTTCAAGGTGGGTTGCTCTCAAACGACAAAAGCCGTGCACTGAAATCTGAGCAGCCGACCATTTATGGTTGTAGGGGTGGACTATTTATAGCCACTTGGCAACCTGACCTGATTTGTCCGAAATGACCCTGGGTCACTAAGGAACTGACAAGTGTACCAACGGTCGGATTTCAAACTCACACGGCAACTTTACTTGGGCTACAAGTAAAGCTGACTTGTCTGACTCTGGACAAGATTTTCTCTCATAGTCTTCGCTCGAAGACATAGGATTTGAATTAGGCATCACTTCAGTCATCCTGACTGGTTCTCTTCGACCCCACTTAACAGTACGGTGGTTCCTATGACACAACATAAATGAAGTAAAACTACGAAGGATCTAAGTCTTCGAGTTCCATAAGCTTCATAGGGAGTCTTCACATGTCATTGTCTTCAATATGAATATCTTCATAAACCACCATTGTCTTCAATGTCTTCGTACATTTTTAGGGGTCATCTCTGGTAGTGAAACCGAATCAATGAGGGACTTCTACCTGTGTTATCCTGCAATTCTCACAAACACATTAGTCCCTCAACTAGGTTTGTCGTCAATACTCCAAAACCAACTAGGGGTGGCACTAGATGCACTTACAATCTCCCCCTTTTTGGTGATTGATGACAAACTAGTTGAAGTTTTCAACGGGGAACATAATTTGTGAAATTGTATAGGAATTGTCTTCATAAGCTTCAAGGGCTCCCCCTGAAGATGTGCATATAAGTAATTTGCTTCTTGAATGCAAACGCACATGGCAGGTTGTACTTGTGGAGATACACTTCAACTTATGATGACAATCCACTATGCATGTTAGAGCATACGAAGATAATGACATGCATAATGGAAAATGGACGTCTGCAGAATGATCTAAGTGCGGAATTTATCGTCGCACATGCGGAATTTATCTTCGCATAACAGAGTGAAAAACAGGTAGCAGACGACCATCAAGGCTACGTGTTACAACTCAAAGAAGCAAATGTAGCAAAAACGGGAGTTGTAAGCACGAAGCAAAATGTAGCAAAAGATGAAAGGCACCAGCCCATAGTGACCCGCTTGAAGACTATAAACATCATATGCTTCTCCCCCTTTTGTCAGTGATGACCAAAAAGGTTTGAAGACATAGAGTTTTCTACGCGTTCCCAGGCGCAGCAGGGTCGGTGGAGTTGGGTGGCGGTGCAGACGAGCTTGGTGCAGATTCAACACGAGCTGAAGTAGGTGGAGGTGATGTAGCATCGTCTTCTTCTTCGATAATTCGGGCGGACACGGTGGCAGCAGAGGAAGAGAACTCTGAATCTTCAAGTGATGGTGTGCTTCGCATCACAGCTCTTCTAGGAGGTGTGGAGTCAAACTTGAATCGCTCTTTGAAGCCATCCTCTTGAAGTTCAGCTTCAGTGCACATCATGGTGAGGCCTTTCCAAGTGCGGCGACAGGTTTCGTGTGTGACGAATGAATTCTTGGTGGCCAGATTTCTGATGCGATTGACGTCTTGCATGATACTTCTCATCCGCCTCTTGAGCTAGTCGTGATGCCTATCTTGCTTTTGGTGAAGAGCCACAAGAAGTTCTCGGTCATTGAGTGCACGAGCGCGTTTCTTGGGTCTCGGTGCAGCTGTGCTGTCAGTGGCTTCAGTTGATGCAGGGGCACGTGTGGTGCCAGCCATTGGATACACTCTTGAGATGGCTTCAACACCTTCATCATTCTGAGTGAAGCTCTGGTGTTCTGCATTCTGAAGACTTAATGGTTGCTTGGCAGGCTCAGGATATATTGCTTCAGCAGAGGTGTCCACATCGGGTAAGAAGATCCTATGGTTGCGGGCTGAGGGCTGATAGGAGATAGCAGAGTGAAGCTTGATCAGCCTCATAACCCAAGGAGCATAAAACTTCAAACCAAAGAGATCTGAGCCAGACGCTGCAAGTTGGCGTATAAAGAGATCCTGTGCGTTGAAGCATTTGCCATGCAGGATACAGAAGATGAGAGTCTTCATTGCACCTTCAACCTTGGCATATGGAGAGTGCCCCTTAATGGGCCATAGAGTCCGCCTGACGATGTGATATATGGTTCTGGGCAGGTACTCTAAGTCTTCAACGAAGAACTCCGTTGGATAAGGTGCATCATGAGGCAATGGCTTCATCATTGAGAGCATCTGACTCATATTTGGCTCAGGCCGCTGGAATATGCTTGCAATTGCTTCAGCATGGAGTTGGCAGCCTTCTTCGAAGAGTTTGCCAGGAGTGGGTAGGCTGGTAAGCTCAATGATATCGAATGCATTAGCTTCATGATGGACATTGCCGGTCATCCACTCCAGGACCCAAGTCTTCGGATCTCTGTTATAGCCTTTGATATGCAGGGTGGCATAGAACTGGAGTAGAAGCTCTTCATTCCAGTGCTCTTCATCGGTGATAAACGGCAGCAGACCCACTTGCTTGAAGCAATCCAGTGCTTCTTCCAGACCAGGCAGACCAGCAACAGCTTCAACCTCAAGGCGCTGGTGAGGAAAGATGCGGCCTTGGTTGTATAGGATGCATGAATAATAGCTGCGTTGTGGGTAGCTCCAGAACCTATCTGATACAATCCGTTCCCTTGAATAAGGGTTCGTGGAGCTGTTGAAGAACATGTTATCTGCCCTGAAGCTGTTGATGTTGAAGGAGCCAGGAGCTGATGCAGGACCTGGGAACCTTGGCAGTCGTGGGATTGGCTTCTGGACCTGGGGCCTGTGCGCAACATGATAGTTGAATTGTGGACCGGCAGCAGACTCAGGCACGGAAGGTTCAGGTGCAGTAGCTTCAGTGTCTCTTGAAGCTGTTGTTGGGAAGGGCTCCACAATTGCTTCAGTGTTGGTTGTGGCAGCCTCAACGTTTTCAGCCTCAACACATGTAGTGAGAGGGACGGATTCAGGTACGTTCTCCTGGAAAACTGCTTCTTGTTGGTGCGGGGGAGATGGAGCTTGAGGTTCTTCTTCAATATCTTCGGCAGATGCAGCCGGAATGTTGTTAGCAGCCTGAGCCCTTGGCCCTTTGCGAAGCCTACGGAATGTAGGCGATGCCGGTGGAGTTGCAGTGGGCTGGGGCTCATTATCTTCCTCCTGTGGGCGATCTACCCACGATGCATCTTGTGTGATTGGTGTCAATGGACGACCAATGCTGATCAGTTCGCTTGTCTCAAGCTGAGGAAGGGCTGTATCACCTTGTACATTGTCTTGGAGACCAATGTCTTCAGTAGCGTTGGGGTCGGCTGCTGGAATGTCTTCAGCGTGCGGAGCCTCTGTGAAAGCAGGCTCATGCACTGTCAACTGACGATCTTCGTCAGGATAGCGGACGGAGAGGGGTTCGACTATCAAGGGCTCTGTGGGAGCAGCCCGAGATTTCTTGGTCTTGCGCTTCTTGATGGTGGGGTCAAAAGGAGAGGCTTCAGAGTGTTTCCTCTTCCGAGCTTCAGCCTCTGCAGTCCGTGTCTTCTTGAGCTCTGAGGCGGTTGATCGACTCTTTGGCTTCGAGCCATTCGTTGCGGTGGGGAAGACAATCGGATCAGTTTCTGACCTTGGCGCCTCTGGTTCAGTTACAGCAGGCTTCTTTTTCTTTTTCGCGGCCATCTTGGGGTCGATGCCGGGACGCCCAAGTGCCTTGCGCTTCTCGGCCTCATTGTAGGCCTGCACGCAGCGATCAGCCAAAGTCTTCATGCGCTCTCGCGAGCCTTGAGCTTCGGCACGCGTCTTCAGAAAGTTCTCTTTCAGCTCGTGCAACATGATCTTGAAGTTTCTTACTTCTTGCACGCTGAGCTTGGCCACATGCTTCTTGAACTGAGCCTTTTCGAAATCAATTTTCTGCTTCTGTTCAACAATGCGCTGGGCTATTGCAAGTTCTGAAGCAATTGTGCCTTGAAAGGCAACGCTGAGGCCTATTGGCAGCTGCAGATCGTTGAAGCTGATGTCCGGTGAGGTAAACCATTCATCGATGAAGTTGTGGATGATGGCGACATCAAACAGAGGCAGATTGTTGAAGATTTCAGCCTCCTCCTTGCTCTTGATGAGCTGCTCAAGAGCATCACCTCCAAGATCTTCATCGCTTGAAAGATCAATGGTTTCGCAGCGCATAATGGCAGCAGCTGTGAGCTCTTTGCCTGTGTGTGGCTGAGGCTTCTTGGCTTCTTGGGGCTTGGAGACTCGTGATAAGTCTTCAGACTGCACACTGGCTTCAGGAGGTGCAGTTGCCAATGTCTTCGCTCTGGAGATTTTGGGAGAAGCGGCTGGCTTTGAAGCTTTTGGCTTCTTCGTCTGCTTCGGCTTCGGTGCAGCAGGAGCGTCATCAGACTCAGTGTCTGCTGGAGGGTCGTTCACGGCAGTCCCTTGGACTAGAATGCGAGTGATGAGGCCTGCGAGATTGGCATACGGCCCGATGATATTGGGATCGGCGTCGCGTGTGCCATCCGCCCTTGGTTTAGAGGGACCAGGGTTGAAGTCCAACCCCAGCTTCTTCTTGTTTTGCTTCGCAGAGTTCTGAGCAAATTGGAAGTTGCGCTTGAACAGACTGTCATCGCGACACCAGAGAAGTGATGACGGATGTGCTTCAGCTGGCTGTGGTCCTCTGACCATGCATGGATAGAAGCCTTGAGCAATGGCTTCGTCTCTGGACCGGGGTACGAGATTTTTGTATAATACGTCTCCCCACGGTCTCTTGATGGCGCACTTTTCTGCATATTCCTGAGTGACGAAGCGGTATTGGGACCACTGCTCTGCCCAATATCTTCGAATCCATTGGATTCGTGTCTTGCGCTGACCATAGCTCTCTTCAGGATCAGTTTTGTACATTTCTGCCAATTCATCAGGCAGATCTTTGGACATTCCACCACGTCTCTGTCTGCCTCCCTTCCTGGCTGCTGTTTCTGAAGCCATGAATCTTAACTTGGAAGGCTTCAAGATGTTCAGAGTCTTCAAAGGCTTCCTTTTGCTTGACCAACAAGAACTGGCTTCAGGAGAGTTGATGTGATGCTGCAAGTACTCTGCAAATGAATGCAGACTATGAGAACCAAAGGATTCTCCCACGGACATGTACCTGTGACAGCATTAAGGTGCGAGGGAAGGGGAAGAGGTCATATGCATTCTCAGAAGACTTTTGAAGATAAATCGGTTTAGAAGACATTGACCTCATCGTGCGAAGACATTCACTCATAGATAAGGAGTTGGTTCCAGATTTGTACGAACCCACAGATCAGTACAAGTGAGGAATCTAACTACTTCATGATGCACAAGTGAATATTCTAGGCAGGTTATGAGATGCAGATTGAGAGAGATGTAACTTGTGAGAGCAGAAACTTCTTATGGCAGTAGGTGACTGAACTATGGGATCAAAAGAGGCTGTAAAAAGAGGTTTTATTTACCACACTTGGAACTGCTAGACGAAGTGGGAGTTGAGGCCGAGCAGTTCGATCCTCCGTGCCCTAACTTGGCGACGGAAGACACCTACGGCGACGGCGGAGAGAGCGATGTCCGCTGTCGGCGTGAAAACGGCGTCGGAGAGGTTGCGGCAGTGAAGCGCTTCGTCGCCGGCGTCGTCGAGAGCTAGCGGTGGCGCTAGGGTTCGTGCGAGGGTGGAAGAAGAGATAATGACCGCAGTGAATCGTGTATTTATAGGGATAGAGGCGGCACTGCGCTATTACTCAGGTGCCCCTGGCGATTCGCATCTGAACAGCACGTGGCCATCATGCGGTATTTTGGGGGCAGTTCCACATCCCACGCACGCCTTGATTGTCGGGTGTCGTCCCTACTTCTCCGGATTTCTTGTTGATGAAAAAGCATTGAAAACGGTTTTAAAGTTTGTCTCTGTGTCTTCTGCTGACAAGGATGCAGTGAAGACATTCGACAGTTTCAGTAGAATGCATACGACTTGGAGAGATAGAGTTTGAGGTAGGAAGCATGGAGAGGTTAGGGTCCGATCACATTCACTTAGTTCAAAAGATTCAAACAAGAAGACATAGCTATAAGTGAATGCTGTAGAGGACAAAACACCAGTACATATATATATATATATATATATATAATTAACGCAGTGAAGATAATCATGAAGACAAATTGATTGAAGCCAAACCAAATGTGAAGACATTGCGAGGTAACGCCATGAGTGAAACACTTCAAATAGAACGTTTGGTGGTGGCGTTACCCACCGTATAGGAAGTATTAGACTTAGACACGGCGCACAATTATCGTGGCACTCCGAAGTCAAATTCCATGTTAATGTATTCACACTTAGAATGTATGTATTCATTGATTGAAGATATACGTTACTTCGTGTGTTGCACATCTAAGTCATCAACATGCATAAGTGTTAGGATGTGTGCCTGATCACAGGACATTTGAGGATTCCAAGATATTTAGCTCACACCGTAACTTGCAAAATCTCTTCTCATCCAAGGGCTTGGTGAAGATATCTGCCAATTGCTCTTCAGTGTTGACGTGTATGATATCAATATCTTCCTTTGCAACATGATCTCTGAGAAAATGATGACGAATTTCAATGTGCTTTATCTTCGAGTGCTAAACTGGGTTGTTGGCGATCTTGATGGCGCTTTCGTTGTCGCAGTAAAGTGGCACTTGCTTCAGATGAATGCCATAATCCTTGAGGGTTTGCTTCATCCATAGAAGCTGAGCGCAGCAGGATCCAGCAACAATGTATTCAGATTCAGCAGTGGAGAGAGATACACAGTTCTGCTTCTTTGAAGACCAACATACAAGTGATCGGCCCAGAAAGTGACATGTGCCTGACGTGGACTTCCGATCAACCTTGTCACCAGCGTAATCAGCATCCGAGAATCCAACCAGATCAAACTCTGAGCCCTTTAGATACCATAACCCTAGAGTTGGGGTGTGAGCCAAATATCGAAGAATTCGCTTCACGGCTAAGTGATGCGACTCCTTTGGTGCCGCTTGGAATCGAGCACACATGCAAACACTAAGCATAATATCTGGCCTAGATGCACATAAATAAAGCAAAGAACCAATCATGGAGCGGTATACCTTTTGATCGAACTCTTTACCATTGTCGTCGGGACCCAGATGATGTTTGGCTGGCATTGGTGTTGTGAAGCCTTTGCAGTCTTGCATACCGAACTTCTTCAGGCACTCTTTACGATATTTCTCTTGAGATATGAAAATGCCGTTGCGTTGTTGCCGTATTTGAAGACGGAGGAAGAACTTCAGCTCCCCCATCATGGACATCTGATATTGCTCTTGCATCATATAGCCAAACTCTTCACTGTACTTCTGATTTGTGCAGCCGAAGATAATGTCATCCACATATATTTGGCACATGAACAGTTCACCATCATATGTCTTCGTGAAGAGTGAGGGATCTAAGGAACCAGGTATGAAGCCTTTGCTCTTCAGGAAGTATTTGAGTGTATCATACCAGGCCCGAGGGGCTTATTTGAGGCTGTACAGTGCCTTATTGAGCTTGTACACCATGTCAGGATGTTTTGGATCTTCAAACCCTGGTGGTTGTGCGACATACACTTCTTCTTCAATTTTGCCATTGAGAAAGGCACTCTTCACACCCATTTGATACAGAATTATGTTGTGATGATTTGCATAGGCCAGCAGTATGCGTATGGCTTCAAGTCTAGACACAGGAGCAAATGTTTCATCGAAGTCAATGCCTTCCAGTTGAGTATATCCTTGAGCAACGAGGCGAGCTTTGTTTCTGATGATCTGTCCATGCTCATCTTTCTTGTTGCGGTATATCCATTTTGTGCCTATTATGTTATGCTTCCGTGGATCAAGACGCTTAACCAGTTCCCATACATTGTTCAGCTCAAACTGTTGAAGCTCTTCTTGCATAGCTTGAATCCATTCAGGTTCCATAAAGGCTTCTTCAACTTTCTTGGGTTCTGAGATTGAGACGAATGCGAAGTGCCCACAGAAATTTGCCAGTTGAGTTGCCCTTGAACGAGTGAGGGGACCAGGTGCATTGATGCTATCAATTATTCTATCAATCTGCACTTCATTGGCAACACGAGGATGTATAGGGCGAAGACTTTGCTCTTGCTGATCTGTGTTGTCATTTGGAGGTATATCTTCAGGCTGAGTATTGTCTTCATGTGGATCAAGTGCTGAGATGACAAGTTCTTCTTCAGGATGAGCTTCAGAAGGTACAATCTCTCCAGTTCCCATAAGCTTGATTGATTCACTAGCTGGAACTTCATCTAGCACATTTGGCAATTGCTCTCTTTGTGATCCATTGGTTTCATCGAACCGCACATCCACTGTCTCAACCACTTTGTAGTGGAAGAGATTGAAGACTCTGTAGGAGTGCGAATCCTTTCCATATCCAAGCATGAATCCCTCATGTGCTTTTGGTGCAAACTTTGAGGTGTGGTGTGGGTCCTTGATCCAGCATCTCGCACCAAATACTCTGAAGTAACTGACATTTGGCTTCTTGCCAGTTAGGAGTTCATAAGATGTCTTGTTCAGAAGCTTGTGAAGATAAACGCGGTTGATTGTATGGCATGCAGTGTCAATAGCTTCAGTCCAGAATTTTCTTGGAGTCTTGTATTCATCTAGCATTGTTCTGGCCATCTCAATGAGTGTTCTTTTCTTGCGTTCGACGATGCCATTTTGCTGTGGCGTGTAAGGAGCTGAGAATTCATGAGTGATGCCCAATGTATCAAGATATGTGTCAAGGCCAGTGTTCTTGAATTCAGTGCCATTGTCACTTCTGATGTGCTTTATCTTGGCACCATAATTGTTCATGGCTCGATTTGCGAAGCGTCTGAAGACATCCTGCACTTCAGTCTTGAAAAGGATTATGTGCACCCAAGTATATCTAGAATAATCATCAACAATTACGAAGCCATAGAGACAAGCAGTAGTGGAAAAGGTTGAGTAGTGAGTGGGACCAAAAAGATCCATATGAAGCAATTCGAAGGGTCGAGTAGTGGTCATGATTGTCTTCGAAGGATGTTTTGCCCTTGTCATCTTCCCTGCTTCACAGGCACCGCATAAGTGATCTTTCTTGAACTTGACGCCCTCGATGCCTATGACATGCTTCTTCTTTGCAAGGGTGTGAAGATTCCTCATGCCAGCATGTCCAAGCCTCCGATGCCAAAGCCAGCATTCTGAAGCCTTTGCCAAAAGGCACATTGCAAGTTGTGGCCCTGCTGAGAAATCTACCACATACAGATCATCTTTCCGATACCCTTCAAACACTAGAGACTTGTCAGATTCCATTAGTACCAGGCAACGATATTTTCCAAATATTACGACCATATTCAAATCGCAAAGCATTGAGACAGACATTAAGTTGAAGCCAAGGGATTCAACAAGCATGACTTTATCCATGTGTTGATCCTTTGAAATTGCAACTCTACCTAGACCCAATACCTTACTTTTACCAGTGTCAGCAAATGTGATGTGACTCTTGTCGGATGGACGTAAGGTTGAGTCCATAAAGAGGCTTCTTTTGCCAGTCATGTGATTTGTACACCCACTGTCAATAATCCATTCTGAAGACTCTGAAGACGCTGGTGTCGTACCCTACAGTGCAGTTAGGGGGATAGGCTTCACGAAGAGAATTGTGAAGCAAAAACATTTGACGAACCAGTGGGTTATGAAAACTTAGATCCAGATTAGAACTAATAGGGAGAGTTGCATGCGATTCAGGAACGAAATACATAGTGATACCATTAGGGCATTTTATCTTGCGCCCTGCAAGATTTTTAAGGTCCCCAGCAATAGCGTCAGAAGATTTTGTCTTTCTGCTGGAGACCTTTCCCTGCAAAAGAGAGTTAAGCTTTCTTAACCACCCACATCCTCAAGGGTGGCTTAGAAGCAATAAGTCTGAGTGCAGCATCTGAGAACTTTGGCTTTGGAGCCCTAGCAAACAGTCTAGCGGGGGGGGCAATAGTAATCATAAGAATAGGCAGAATAGTTCTTATTCATATGAACATGGCGGTTTGATGAACCGTTCTCATATTCATATGCCTGATTATGGTTTCCCTGCAAAACATTTGCGTTAGTGCGACTCTGGTGAGTCTTCTGTCTGTATGAAGCCTTTGGACCATATGAAGCCTTTGGTCTGAGGTTTGTCTTCTTCATGTGAGGTGTCATGAAGACATTCACAGGAAGATTTTCTAGACATGTTTTCGGAACCCAGATCTTCTTCATAGGCGACCCATTCCTGCAGTTAGTACCATTGTACCTGGAAAACACTTCACCATTCTGATTCTTAAACAGTTTATAGTTTGCATCAAAGGATTCATCAATGACAATGGGGTTAGCACAAGTGAAGCCAGATAAATTTGATGGATCGGCTGAGGATTCCTTTGCAGCAACCCATGTGGTTTTGGGGTACTGCTCAGGTTTCCAGTAAGAGCCATCTGCATTTATTTTCCTTGTGAACCCAACACCCTCTTTCCTAGGGTTTCGGTTCAGAATCTGCTTCTTAAGGACATCACACAATGTCTGATGCCCTTTAAGACTTTTGTACATCCCTGTTTCAAGCAATGTCTTCAACCTAGCATTCTCATCAGCAATAGTAGTGGTATCCTCAACAGAGGGGTTAGTTACCACTTCAACAGTTGAAGATATTGCAACAGCAGTAGCAGTGGAACATTCAGAAACAGAGGTAGCATTATCACGCTCAATGCATTTAAGGCATGGTGGTTCAAATCCTTCCTGAGCGGAACTGATCTGTTCGGCTCGAAGTGACTCGTTTTCCTTTTGAAGATCTTCATGATCCGCTCTCAACTTCTCAAGATCTTGCTTCTTTTGAAGATAATCATAGGAAAGCTTTTCATGAGTAGTTGAGAGAGTCTCAAGACGATCTTCAAGTTCCTGATACTTAACATGAAGATTTTTTATGTCTTCAATTAAGGATTCAGAACGAGTCATTTTAGCACCCAACAGATCATCGCTTCTGTCTAACAGTTTTTGAATATGTTCCATAGCCTTTTGTTGTTCAGTTGCAATTTTAGCAAGTGTTTTGTAGCTGGGTTTTGAATCACAATCAGAGTCATCGTCACTGGATGTTTGATAGTGAGTAGTGCGTTTGGTTACCTTGGCACCATGGGCCATGAAGCAGTAGGTAGGAGTGGAGTCGTCCTTGTCATTTGCATCGGTGTTGGTGATGAGGTCATTGTCTTCAGTGTTGAAGATGGACTTGGCAACGTATGCTGTAGCCAGACTCGCAATGCCAGAATCAGACTCCTCCTCAGACTCCACCTCTGCCTCCTCAGAAGCGGATTCCTCCTCTAAATCCATTTCCTTGCCAACAAACGCACGAGCCTTGCCAGTTGAGCTCTTCTTGTGTGACGAAGACTTTAAGGAAGACTTGGATGACAACTTTGAGTATTTCTTCTTCTTCTTGTCGTCAGAGTCATATTCCTTGCTCTTCTTCTTCTTTCTGTTCTCATTGTCCCACTGTGGACACTCAGAGATGAAGTGTCCAGTTTTCTTGCACTTGTGACATGTTTTCTTCTTGTAGTCATGAGCAGAAGCTTCATCATTCCTTGAGCTTGATCGTGAAGACTTTCTGAAGCCTTTCTTCTTGGTGAATTTCTGGAACTTCTTCACCAGCATTGCAAGTTCCCTTCCAATGTCTTCAGGATCATCAGAGCTGCTGTCAGATTCTTCTTCAGATGAGGACACAGCTTTTGCCTTCAAGGCACGAGTTCGCCCATAGTTTGGACCGTAGATATCTCTTTTCTCAGAAAGCTGAAACTCATGTGTGTTGAGCCTCTCAAGTATGTCAGACGGATCAAGTGTCTTGAAGTCTGGACGTTCTTGAATCATCAGGGCTAGGATGTCAAACGAACTGTCAAGTGATCTCAGCAGCGTCTTGACGATTTCATGTTTGGTGATCTCAGTGGCGCCGAGGGCTTGAAGCTCATTTGTAATGTCAGTGAGCCGGTCAAATGTGTGCTGGACATTCTCATTGTCATTTCGCTTGAAGCGGTTGAAGAGGTTGCAAAGAACACTGATTCTCTGATCTCTCTGGGTTGAGATGCCTTCATTGACTTTGGAGAGCCAGTCCCAGACCAGCTTGGATGTCTTCAAGGCACTCACACGGCCGTACTGTCCCTTAGTCAGATGACCACAGATGATATTCTTGGCAGTAGAGTCTAGTTGGGTGAACTTCTTGACATCAGCAGCAGTGACACCTTCTCCAGCCTTGGGAACGCCGTTTTCGACGACATACCATAGGTCGACGTCAATGGCTTCAAGATGCATGCGCATCTTATTCTTCCAGTAGGGATATTTAGTTCCATCAAAGACGGGGCATGCAGCGGAGACTTTAATTATCCCTGCAGTCGACATAGCTAAAACTCCAGGTGGTTAAACCGAATCACACAGGACAAGGGAGCACCTTACTCTGATACCAATTGAAAGTGCGTTATATCGACTAGAGGGGTGGTGAATAGGCGATTTTTATGAAAGTCTTCAAAAACATGGAAGTTATGAAGACAAACAGAATAGTCAAGCCTATCACTATGCAGCGGAAGTTAGATTACACAAGGCAAGCCATGGTCAAGTATTCAATATAGTGAAAGCACAGTGACAAATAGCTTCAGTGTAATAAGGATCAGGTAGGAAGAAGTTATGAAGCCAAACAAATCATACAGTTAAGTTGTGAAGACAGAAGATAAATCAAGCATGCAATGGCTTCACAATGTGTAATGGTAAGTAAAAGGAGGTGAAGATGAAACCAGTGACACGCTGAAGACAATGATTTGTTGGACCAGTTCCAGTTGCTGTGACAACTGTACGTCTGGTTGGAGCGGCTAGGTATTTAAACCAAAGGACACACAGTCCTGAACACGCAGCTCAGGACACCCAGTCCTCACCGTTTTCTCCTTGAGCTAAGGTCACACAGACCTCGCCCAATCACTCTGGTAAGTCTTCAAGGTAGACTCCCAAACCTTCACAGACTTTGTTCACCGGCAATCCACAATTTCTCTTGGATGCTCAGAACGCGACGCCTAACCGGCTGGAGGATGCACAGTCCTCAAGTGTAATAAGTCTTCAGATCACTCAGACAAGAAGACTTAAGTGATGCCCAATTTACTCTGGCTCTGGGTGGTTAGGGCTTTTCTCCTTGCTAGGAATTTTCTCTCAAAGGCTTCAAGGTGGGTTGCTCTCAAACGACAAAAGTCGTGCACTGAAATCTGAGCAGCCGACCGTTTATGGTTGTAGGGGTGGACTATTTATAGCCACTTGGCAACCTGACCTGATTTGTCCGAAATGACCCTGGGTCACTAAGGAACTGACACGTGTACCAACGGTCGGATTTTGAACTCACACGGCAACTTTACTTGGGCTACAAGTAAAGCTGACTTGTCTGACTCTGGACAAGATTTTCTCTCATAGTCTTCGCTCGAAGACATAGGATTTGAATTAGGCATCACTTCAGTCATCCTGACTGGTTCTCTTCGACCCCACTTAACAGTACGGTGGTTCCTATGACACAACATAAATGAAGTAAAACTACGAAGGATCTAAGTCTTCGAGTTCCATAAGCTTCATAGGGAGTCTTCACATGTCATTGTCTTCAATATGAATATCTTCATAAACCACCATTGTCTTCAATGTCTTCGTACATTTTTAGGGGTCATCTCTGGTAGTGAAACCGAATCAATGAGGGACTTCTACCTGTGTTATCCTGCAATTCTCACAAACACATTAGTCCCTCAACTAGGTTTGTCGTCAATCTCCAAAACCAACTAGAGGTGGCACTAGATGCACTTACAGAAGGCACTCGCAATTTCAATTTATTTGTTTAAGAATAAGAGACATGGCACTTTGAGTTTATTCTTTAAACCACCTTGTTTGATGAAAGTCATTAGCACTCTCAGTTTATTTGTTTAAGAATAATAGACATGGCACTTTGAGTTAATGTTTATGTCACCTTGTTCAATGTTATGAGACATGCGATTTATATTATTATGTATGAAACATATTATATTTGTATGAATGTGTTACTGCTGTAATGACATAGTAAACTTATGAAGATCTTTAAAATGTAATGTATGTGACAATTGTTTTGTAAAAAAAAGCCCCAGCCGTGGCCAGGCGCGCACGCGCGGATGGTAAACTACTACGCCTTCTGGCGAGGCCTTTCGGCCGCCGAGCGGGGAGGCCACGGCGCACAGCAGGGCATCATGTTCTGTAGCGAGCTTGTGAGAAGGCGAAGACGCGGGTATGTAAACCGGTCGGCGCGTCTCTCTGCGGGCGAGGTGGGACTAAACCTATTCGGCACAAAGCGCCAGCGTCCGTATCCGCACACGAAGAGGATCGGCCCACGCGCCCGACGCGCGTCGTTTATGGGCCGACAGATCGCCATATTCCCCCTCGGGATCGTTGCATGTGTGCCGCTGGCTGGGGCGGGACGAGACGTGTGCCACCCGGTGCGCGGCTGGTCGGTCGGCCGGCTGCTGGGTCAGCAGACCCGCCCCGTGGCGCAGGACGAATGGCGCCAGCCCGCACTACCTGCACTGCGCGGGCCCGCCACTGGCTCGGCTGTCGGCCACCGCACGGGCTGGAATATTCGTCGGACCGATCGCCGCTGCTGCCACCAGAATCGATATGAGAAATTGTGCAGCTTTTATCCACATCGCACCAACTCAGGACGGCGGGCATATTTTTTAATAAAAAAATGACCGCCGCGAGTAGGAACAACAACAACAGTACATGTAATATCGCAGAGGCAAACTGATACATTTTAGGACAGAAAAAATATTACTTGCCCACACGCATTTAAATTTTTAGTGTCTCACAAAAGCAATAAATAAAACGTGAAAAATTGTCGAAATCTATCCCAGTGCCATGTCGCATTACAATCGATCACAGTATCCAACAACGGTAGGGAAACCTTCTACGGGACTAAAACCCTACCGATGCTAATACCTACTCCTTCTCCATGATTTTAACAATTTTCATCTTCACTTTCTCTAATCTGTTGACCTCAGAAAAAATGATTTCCGCGACAATACGCGGCCTTGACTCATTAATCTCTTGCTGGTCAAATTCATGTGTCCAGCGATCTCCGTCCCAGTATTTTATGCACCACATCACAAAAAGTCCAGAAGACACTCTGCAATAAACATGTGTGTGATCAGCTTAGGATATAGCATGCACTTTCTTGTATTCATTTAACTTACCCATCATGTTGTCTCGGCATTTTATACTCATTAATTGGCCACGATGAGACATCTGGAAATTTTTTTGATTCAAGAATAGAGTTGGCCTCCATAATATCCTTAGAAATTTCAGCTCTCTGAAACAAATTAACAAACCAGAATTTAATGTATGACTCAATAATGTTCTGAATGGGAGTGTGACAATTATAGCGTACCAGGGTGGCAATCATATTGCGAATTCTTTTGCTTATTGCGCCTTTAGAATTTGAGTCAAGAACTTGAAACTCCTCCTTGACGGTGTGCATCACTATGGTTATCCAATGATTATCATTAACGTGCATAGGAAAATACGCCTATATAGTAAGCAAATGATGTTAGTGCAATTAAATAATAATGACTAACAAAAACAAATAAATATGAAAGGAATACCTTGTCCCGTCTGAAATACTCATCCGTTACTCTTGCGAGGACTTTTGCTTTCTTTGTAACATGTTCAGAATCCAAATCATTAATTGACTTGGTCTTTCCCCTAGCCCTACCCAACATAAATTTGGGGAACCACGTTGTTGATATGAAACGATCAGAGAAATCACGGTGTTGTAAGTGTTTACAATATGCATTGATTATCTGCATACATAAACAAAAAATGAGGTCAACTTGTGAAGTATAAATGAGAGTTTTGTTAAAACCAAACTCATACTTACAGCGCCATTCAACCATTTAAAAGTCAGGACATCGTGAAGCATAGCTGGCGTGCATATGTCCCCATCTGGTGGCGGCATATCGACCACGGTTCGGTGTGCATGCTTCTTTGTCAATGCGAGAGTCTCAACAAAAACTCTGGCTGCCTCTATGTGATCCGGAGTCATATTAAGGGAACTTGCCAGAATTGAATGTGGTGACGATGCAAACAGATCTAAAACAATGCAGCTACATTCGTTAAAAATAATAAAAAAATTTACATAACGCGTGAATGAATTATAAAGTAGTACTTGACTTACTTTTTTAAGACGTTTGTTCCGGGTAATGAGAAGGTCGTACGGGGATAGACAATATTTTGACGGATTTCGTTTGCGTTTACCTTCATTGTCCTCGCTGCCTTCACCATTACCTATGTTGCTCTTTGCCGGGAAACTCTCAGACATGTCTTCAGACTTTGTTGGTGACAAACCACCCATAGACTCACCAGAAATATCAGCATTCTGCGGGGTTCGGGACATAGACGGAAAGTCTTTTGTACGTACAGTTGATGACGAACATGGAGACTTTCCATTATCCTCTATAATGAAAGGATCAGTAGCGTCACCTTTGCCCGGTGTCGTCGCCGGAGCACCCGTGTCGTCAATGGGCACGTAGGTATCATTGAAACCCGTGAAAGATGTTACTAGCTCCACGTCGGTAGGTGAATCAATATCTGGCCAATATTTTGATGACTTGTACTTGCCATTCTCCATCCCAACTTCTTCACCTACATTATCAAATTCGTCATTGGTGTCCCTCTTATTGGGTTTGTACAACACACCTTCCGTGTTCAACTTTTCCATTACCATCTACAAACACAAATGAAACACGATAAGTACTTGAACAACTAAAACATGTTTAATATAAATTTTAAATTACCTGTGCACATCTTTCGGGTATATTGAGAACCTCCTTGTGAAACAGCTTTATGTATGTCATCACGCGGTCCATACTGTTAGTCGTGTTCGATGAAACCCCTGACGTGCTTGGCTTTCTACTCCTGCCACCACCTTTCCGTTTAGGTTTCTTTGTTTCTTCATCTGGGACAGTCCCTTCATGTGCTATCTTAGCACATCTGTACTCTTCGCTAACGCAGTTTTCAAGCTGTACAACAAAAAAAATAAAAAAATAACAACTATAGTTAATTACTATGTGCAACCAATAAGGACTATACTCATTGACTTACATTGCCGGTGCCACGCCCGTGCATGTTCTCATAGTCGTCTCTCTTTTTCCCTTCCATTTCTGGCCAGTTAACCATTAGTGGGTATTCACGAGACAAAGGATCAAATGTATCCACACCAATTGGCTCAACTTTTTCCCAGTATATATACTGCATGATAGTAAACACAACTAGTCAGACACATATATCACATAAAATTATCTATACATACAACTATTACGAAATGACTTGTACCTGAAGAAGAGCCAAGTTCCCGATAGGCCACTTGAATTTTTCAAGATCTTCGACCGATTTTTTAATAGCATCCATGCACACCTCCAACGTGAAATTGTTCCAATTGTATGACTTGATAGCGTTCACGTCCTCCACCATTTTGTAATAACGATAAGGAACAAACTTGGTGGATTGTGGTGCTAAGACTGTACCCATAAGAACTAGTACGGCCCTTCTCACAAAATCATCATCATATGACTGAGTATCAACAATATTTTTTATCAACTCATCGATGAGGATTAGGCCTGTTCTTTTGTCTAGAAACCGATTCGGAACAATTTTTTTGGCATCTAGTTGTACTGTTGCTATCATGCTACTGACATCATCACCCTCGTTAGGTAGCCCTAATATGTCGTAAACATCTTCATTAAGCACACTGAGGCCGTCAGTATTTGGCCGAATAATAAATCGCTTTCTAGTACTGTCATACGTTGTAATCATAAATTCCAATAAATTTTTCCTTATTTTCACGGAAGGAATTCTCAACATACAGTCCAATTTTGTGCCACGTAGCATCATGCGCTGTCTGGCTGTGAATTTTCCCACCAATTCGCACCACTTCTCAACCGAGCAGTACACATCTCCTAATTCTTGCATTCTAAATAAGATGCCAGTTAGCTAACTAGTTACGAGATTCAAAAAAGATTACGTACGGTTCAATACCATACCTTCCGGCGTCTCGACGAGCACCGGCAGCCACCGTTGCCAAACCCCACCCGGTGTGGGTTAGTCGTGGCAGCCGCGCGCCCTCTGCCCACACGAGCGCGCTGCCGACGGCCCGTCCTAGGGTTTAGGGTGCCGGCGAATTTGCCGAGACGGCACGGCCGGGCCTGAGATCCAAGTCGCGCGCGCAGATGACGGAAGGGAGTTTGGACGGCCACGGCGGTGCGACCGTCGGATCGGGGACGGGTGAGGAGGTGCGTGGAGGCGGCGGGGCTAGGCGGTCCTGGGGCGAGGTAATGGCGGCTTCGTTTCCATGCCATGCACGCACATACAGCATCATAGACGTGGTCACGACATAGTGGGCCACTTGGCCCGTCCCGTAAAACTACCGCCGGCTGGCCCACGATGCATTTATTAAAAACATGCATTGTAGATTAATACCACATCGCTAAGACGGCGCGCCGTTGACTCCTTTATATAATTTTCTGTCGGTCAATGAATAAACATCTCAGTTTGTGGGACTCTATTTGGAGGATATGCAGGATAGATGTGAGTCTTCACCTGCTAAGAGCTTGTGAAGGTTCACATTGATCATGCATATTCTTCAAAAAGAGAGCCATTATCTTCGATGTTTTTTTAACATCAGAAATTATTAATGCATTTTCTTAATGCAACAATTTTAACGTAAGCCGGTGGATCCCAAACTTTTTGGACACGCACCCATCGTCAGGTCCATCGTGCGTGCAAGTTTTCATAATTTTCCGGCGCCGTATGAATTTCCTATGGTTTTCTTCGTGAAACGCACCGAAAACACTGGCCGGGCGTGACGCAACGTGCGTATGGTGTCGGAATTCGTTCAACTTTTGCATGGGGCCCTAAGATGGGCATGCCCACTGCCTCCCAAAATTGGGACACGTTTCGTTCATGCCACCTCGTACCACCAACACAACCGGCACTGATCTGATATGGCCGATGTCAGCCCCGTACTGCGTTCTCTTTTCTGACTCAGCCGGTGGATCCCAAACTTTTTGGACACGCACCCATCGCCAGGTCCATCGTGCGTGCAAGTTTTCATAATTTTCCGGCATCGTATGAATTTCCTATGGTTTTCTTCGTGAAACGCACCGAAAACACTGGCCGGGCGTGATGCAACGTGTGTATGGTGTCGGAATTCGTTCAACTTTTGCGTGGGACCCTAAGATGGGCATGCCCACTGCCTCCCAAAATTGGAACACGTTTCGTTCATGCCACCTCGTACCACCAACACAACCGGCACTGATCTGATATGGCCGATGTCAGCCCCGTACTGCGTTTTCTTTTCTGACTCAGCCGGTGGATCCCAAACTTTTTGGACACGCACCCATCGCCAGGTCCATCGTGCGTGCAAGTTTTCATAATTTTTCAGCACCGTATGAATTTCCTATGGTTTTCTTCGTGAAACGCACCGAAAACACTGGCTGGGCGTAAGGCAACGTGCGTATGGTGTCGGAATTCATTCAACTTTTTCGTGGGGCCCTAAGATGGGCATGCCCACTGCCTCCCAAAATTGGGACACGTTTCGTTCATGCCACCTCGTACCACCAACACAACCGGCACTGATCTGATATGGCCGATGTCAGCCCCATACTGCGTTCTCTTTTCTGACTCAGCCGGTGGATCCCAAACTTTTTGGACATGCACCCATCGCCAGGTCCATCGTGCGTGCAAGTTTTCATAATTTTCCGGCACCGTATGAATTTCCTATGATTTTCTTCGTGAAACGCACCGAAAACACTGGCAGGGCGTGACGCAACGTGCGTATGGCGTCGAAATTCGTTCAACTTTTGCGTGGGGCCCTAAGATGGGCATGTCCACTGCCTCCCAAAATTGGGACACATTTCGTTCATGCCACCTCCCAAAATAACGTTTCGTGCACTCATTATTATTATGAAAAAATAATTAGTCATTAATGCAATACACATTACAGTACTAAACTTTGCACATATTTTAAGTATTTTTTAGACATTAATTAACATTACATACATATTAAAAATGTAATTACTAATTTACATAAATAACTGAACATAATATTCATTATAAAAGTACTAATTATCAATTAATTATCAAAAAACTCAGTATTGTTTTAGTAATTAATTATAAAAAACTAATTATTTTTTCTATAAAGTATAATAAAGAAGTAATTATTATTATAATAAATCTAGTTAACGAATGACATAAATAACTAAAACAACTTAATACTATTTAAAAAAAGAAAAGTGTTGACTGTGCGCGACGGCCCAGTGACTGTGCGCGACGCCGCGCGTGGGCTGTGCGTGACACTGTGGGCGCGGTGCGGGGGGGGGGCAGGGTCGGCGGGGGTGAGGACTAAAGTTTAGTCCCACCTCGCCCGTCGGGCGACGCCGTGACCGCCTTAAATAGCTGCCTCCCACAGCATATTCGAAGTCCTCTGATTCCCGCCTCGTCCCGCCACTGCCCCGTTTGCCTATGCTGCAGGCCGTAGCTGGGCGGCGGCGGTGTCCGGGCAGGTATGTAACGTCAAATCTCTTTAGTATTAGCTATTTTATATCTAGCAAAGATCACGAACGCGGCTATATAAGTCGGTCGTGGCATCCCTCGGCGAGCGAGGTGGGACTAAAAAAGCGCCCCTCCCACCTCCCCCCGCGCCGTGACTCATAAAAGGATAAAAAAATAGTGATGCAAAAAAAACAGGCCAACCGTGGTTGCAGGCCGCAACTGCGCGTAATCAGTGACAGTGCGCGACGGTGCGCGTGGGCCGGCCCATTGACTCTGCGTGCGGTGCGGGGGCAGGGTCGGCGGGGGTGAGTACTAAAGTTTAGTCCCACCTCGCCCGCCGAACGACGCCGCGACCGCCTTATATACCTGCCTCCCACCTCCCATTTGAACTCCTCTGACTCCCGCCCCGACCCGCCACTGCCCTGATTGACTGTGCTGCAGGCCGTAGCTGGGCCGAAAGGCCGGCCCTTTCGGCGCCCGGCTTGATCGGGCTGGACCGATTACGCGCAGTTGTGGCCTGCAAGCACAGGAGGCAATTTTTTTTATCATTGTTTTTCCTTTTTTATACAATTTTCTTATAATTTTTTGGTGATAACACCACATACCACATCCCGGACGTGACGCAATATGTTTTTGGTGTGCAGGCATGATAAGTTCTCCATAGACCGTTCGAGTATGAGTGAAAGCCTCATGCATGCGTAACCGAGCATTGATTTTCCTCGTAACGTTGAAATGCATGTTTCCGTTTATTTTTTGAAGTTGCACGACTAAAATCAAATTAAACATACGTTTTTTTCTTCAGATAAGCCATTTCGAGTTCATACATAATTCAAACTACCTTACATAGCACTAAACATAACTGAGCACTGCTCTTACATAACTTAGACCGAAATTTGAATAAAAACCCTAAAACTAGACTACTCCTCGTCGCTGGCGCCGGTGAGGTCGAGGACCGGCGCCATACCGCCGGCCTCTCCTCCGCCGCCGTCGCCGCCATCGTCGCCACCGTCGTCGTCGCTGAAATCCCACCAGTTCTCCTCTCGCGCCTGCTGCTCCTGCACCGCCGCTATGGCCGCCAGCCGCTCTCGTTCCTCACGAGTGGCCACCGCCGCCTCCTCTGCCGATTGGTCCAGCACCGCAAGTAGCCCTGGCGTGTCGTCGGGGTCTCCGTCTTGCGCGAGGGCGGCCTGCGCCGGCGGGATCTCGACCAACGCCGGGTCAGGGGGCGCTTGCTGTGCCGGGGCAGTGGGGGCGGTGAAGGAAATATGCCCTAGAGGCAATAATAAAGTTATTATTTATTTCCTTATACCATGATAAATGTTTATTATTCATGCTAGAATTGTATTAACCGGAAACATAATACATGTGTGAATACATAGACAAACAGAGTGTCACTAGTATGCCTCTACTAGACTAGCTCGTTAATCAAAGATGGTTATGTTTCCTAACCATGAGCAAAGAGTTGTTATTTGATTAACGAGGTCACATCATTAGTTGAATGATCTGATTGACATGACCCATTCCATTAGCTTAGCACCCGATCGTTTAGTATGTTGCTATTTCTTTCTTCATGACTTATACATGTTCCTATAACTATGAGATTATGCAACTCCCGTTTGCCGGAGGAACACTTTGGGTGCTACCAAACGTCACAACGTAACTGGGTGATTATAAAGGAGTACTACAAGTGTCTCCAAAGGTAGATGTTGGGTTGGCGTATTTCGAGAATAGGATTTGTCACTCCGATTGTCAGAGAGGTATCTCTGGGCCCTCTCGATAATGCACATCACTTAAGCCTTGCAAGCATTGCAACTAATGAGTTAGTTGTTGGGGAACGTAGTAATTTCAAAAAATTTCCTACGCACACGCAAGATCATGGTGATGTATAGCAACAAGAGGGGAGAGTGTTGTCTACGTACCAACGCAGACCGACTGCGGAAGCGATCACACAACATAGAGGAAGTAGTCTTACGTCTTCTTTCCGATCCGGCCGATCCAAGCACCGTTACTCCGGCACCTCCGAGTTCTTAGCACACGTACAACTCGATGACGATCCCCGGGCTCCGATCCAGCAAAGCTTCGGGGAGGAGTTCCGTCAGCACGACGGCGTGGTGACGATCTTGATGTACTACTGACGCAGGGCTTCGCCTAAGCACTACAACGGTATGATCGAGGTGGAATTTGGTGGCATGGGGCACCGCACACGGCTAAGGAACGATCTCAAGGATCAACTTGTGTGTCTTGGGGTGTCCCCTGCCCCCGTATATAAAGTATGGAGGGGGGAGGCTGGCCGTCCAAAGGAGGGAGGCGCAGGAGGAGTCCTACTCCTACCGGGAGTAGGACTCCCCCCTCCAATCCTAGTCCAACTAGGATTCCCAAGTGGGAAAGGGGGAGAGGGGGGCCGGCCACCTTATCCTAGTCCTAATAGGACTAGAGAGAGGGGGGAGGCGTGTAGCCCTATGTGGGCAGCCCTTTCACCTTTCCACTAAGGCCCATGTTGGCCCATTTGGCTCCCGGGGGGTTCCGGTAACCCTCCCGGTAATCCGGTAAAATCCCGATTTCACCCGGAACACTTCCGATGTCCAAACATAGGCTTCCAATATATCAATCTTTATGTCTCGACCATTTCGAGACTCCTCGTCATGTCTGTGATCACATCCGGGACTCCGAACTACCTTCGGTACATCAAAATGCATAAACTCATAATAACTGTCATCGTAACGTTAAGCGTGCGGACCCTACGGTTCGAGAACAATGTAGACATGACCGAGACACGTCTCCGGTCAATAACCAATAGCGGGACCTGGATGCCCATATTGGCTCCTACATATTCTACGATGATCTTTATCGGTCAGACCGCATAACAACATACGTTGTTCCCTTTGTCATCGGTATGTTACTTGCCCGAGATTCGATCGTCGGTATCCAATACCTAGTTCAATCTCGTTACTGGCAAGTCTCTTTACTCGTTCCGTAATACATCATCTCATAACTAACATCTTAGTTATTATGCTTGCAAGGCTTATGTGATGTGTATTACCGAGAGGGCCCAGAGATACCTCTCCGGCAATCGGAGTGACAAACCCTAATCTCGAAATACGCCAACCCAACATCCACCATTGGAGACACCTGTAGTACTCCTTTATAATCACCCAGTTACGTTGTGACGTTTGGTAGTACCCAAAGTGTTCCTCCGGTAAACGGGAGTTGCATAATCTCATAGTTATAGGAACATGTATAAGTCATGAAGAAAGCAATAGCAACATACTAAACGATCGGGTGCTAAGCTAATGGAATGGGTCATGTCAATCAGATCATTCAACTAATGATGTGACCTCGTTAATCAAATAACAACTCTTTGTTCATGGTTAGGAAACATAACCATCTTTGATTAACGAGCTAGTCAAGTAGAGGCATACTAGTGACACTCTGTTTGTCTATGTATTCACACATGTATTATGTTTCCGGTTAATACAATTCTAGCATGAATAATAAACATTTATCATGATATAAGGAAATAAATAATAACTTTATTATTGCCTCTAGGGCATATTTCCTTCAGTCTCCCACTTGCACTAGAGTCAATAATCTAGATTACACAGTAATGATTCTAACACCCATGGAGCCTTGGTGCTGATCATGTTTTGCTCGTGGAAGAGGCTTAGTCAACGGGTCTGCAACATTCAGATCCGTATGTATCTTGCAAATCTCTATGTCTCCCACCTGGACTAGATCCCGGATGGAGTTGAAGCGTCTTTTGATGTGTTTGGTCCTTTTGTGAAATCTGGATTCCTTTGCCAAAGCAATTGCACCAGTATTGTCACAAAAGATTTTCATTGGACCCGATGCACTAGGTATGACACCTAGATCGGATATGAACTCCTTCATCCAGACTCCTTCGTTCGCTGCTTCCGAAGCAGCTATGTACTCCGCTTCACATGTAGATCCCGCTATGACGCTTTGTTTAGAACTGCACCAACTGACAGCTCCACCGTTTAAAGTAAACACGTATCCGGTTTGCGATTTAGAATCGTCCGGATCAGTGTCAAAGCTTGCATCAACGTAACCTCTTACGATGAGCTCTTTGTCACCTCCATATACGAGAAACATATCCCTAGTCCTTTTCAGGTATTTCAGGATGTTCTTGACCGCTGTCTAGTGATCCACTCCTGGATTACTTTGGTACCTCCCTGCTAAACTTATAGCAAGGCACACATCAGGTCTGGTACACAGCATTGCATACATGATAGAGCCTATGGCTGAAGCATAGGGAACATCTTTCATTTTCTCTCTATCTTCTGTAGTGGTCGGGCATTGAGTCTGACTCAACTTCACACCTTGTAACACAGGCAAGAACCCTTTCTTTGCTTGATCCATTTTGAACTTCTTCAAAATCTTGTCAAGGTATGTGCTTTGTGAAAGTCCAATTAAGCGTCTTGATCTATCTCTATAGATCTTTATGCCTAATATGTAAGCAGCTTCCCCGAGGTCTTTCATCGAAAAACTTTTATTCAAGTATCCCTTTATGCTATCCAGAAATTCTATATCATTTCCAATCAGCAATATGTCATCCACATATAATATCAGAAATGCTACAGAGCTCCCACTCACTTTCTTGTAAATACAGGCTTCTCCAAAAGTTGTATAAAGCCAAATGCTTTGATCACACTATCAAAGCATTTATTCCAACTCCGAGATGCTTGCACCAGTCCATAAATGGATCACTGGAGTTTGCATACTTTGTTAGCTCCCTTTGGATCGACAAAACCTTCTGGTTGCATCATATACAACTCTTCTTCCAGAAATCCATTCAGGAATGCAGTTTTGACATCCATCTGCCATATTTCATAATCATAAAATGCGGCAATTGCTAACATGATTCTGACGGATTTAAGCATCGCTACGGGTGAGAAGGTCTCATCGTAGTCAACCCCTTGAACTTGTCGAAAACCTTTTGCGACAAGTCGAGCTTTATAGGCAGTAACATTACCGTCAGCGTCAGTCTTTTTCTTGAAGATCCATTTATTCTCAATTGCTTGCCGATCATCGGGCAAGTCAACCAAAGTCCATACTTTGTTCTCATACATGGATCCCATCTCAGATTTCATGGCCTCAAGCCACTTTGCGGAATCTGGGCTCACCATCGCTTCTTCATAGTTCATAGGTTCATCATGATCTAGTAGCATGACTTCTAGAACTGGATTACCGTACCACTCTGGTGCGGATCTCACTCTGGTTGATCTACGTGGTTCAGTAGTATCTTGTCCTGAAGTTTCATGATCATCATCATTAGCTTCCTCACTAATTGGTATAGGTGTCGCAGAAACAGTTTTCTGTGATGTACTATTTTCCAATAAGGGAGCAGGTACAGTTACCTCGTCAAGTTCTACTTTCCTCCCACTCACTTCTTTCGAGAGAAACTCCTTCTCTAGAAAGTTTCCGAACTTAGCAACAAAAGTCTTGCCTTCGGATCTGTGATAGAAGGTGTATCCAATAGTTTCCTTTGGATATCCTATGAAGACACATTTCTCCGATTTGGGTTCGAGCCTATCAGGTTGAAGCTTTTTCACATAAGCATCGCAGCCCCAAACTTTAAGAAATGACAACTTTGGTTTCTTGCCAAACCACAGTTCATAAGGCGTCGTCTCAACGGATTTTGATGGTGCCCTATTTAACGTGAATGCGGCCGTCTCTAGAGCGTATCCCCAAAACGATAGCGGTAAATCAGTAAGAGACATCATAGATCGCACCATATCTAGTAAGGTACGATTATGACGTTCGGACACACCATTACGCTGTGGTGTTCCGGGTGGCGTGAGTTGCGAAACTATTCCACAATTTTTCAAATGTACACCAAACTCGTAACTCAAATATTCTCCTCCACGATCAGATCGTAGAAATTTTATTTTCTTGTTACGATGATTTTCAACTTCACTCTGAAATTCCTTGAACTTTTCTAATGTTTCAGTCTTATGTTTCATTAAGTAGATATACCCATATCTGCTCAAATCATCTGTGAAGGTGAGAAAATAACGATATCCGCCACGAGCCTCAATATTCATCGGACCACATACATCGGTATGTATGATTTCCAATAAATCTGTTGCTCTCTCCATAGTACCCGAGAACGGTGTTTTAGTCATCTTGCCTATGAGGCACGGTTCGCAAGTACCAAGTGATTCATAATCAAGTGGTTCCAAAAGCCCATCAGTATGGAGTTTCTTCATGCGTTTTACACCGATATGACCTAAACGGCAGTGCCACAAATAAGTTGCACTATCATTATCAACTCTGCATCTTTTGGATTCTACATTATGAATATGTGTATCACTACTATCGAGATTCAACAAGAATAGACCACTCTTCAAAGGTGCATGACCATAAAAGATATTATTAATATAAATAGAACAACTATTATTCTCTGATTTAAATGAATAACGGTCTCGCATTAAACAAGATCCAGATATAATGTTCATGCTCAACGCTAGCACCAAATAACAATTATTTAGGTCTAATATTAATCCCGAAGGTAGATGTAGAGGTAGCGTGCCGACCGTGATCACATCGACTTTGGAACCGTTTCCCACGCGCATCGTCACCTCGTCCTTTGCTAGCGTCCGCTTATTCTGTAGTCCCTGTTTCAAGTTGCAAATATTAGCAACAGAACCAGTATCAAATACCCAGGTGCTACTGCGAGCTCTAGTAAGGTACACATCAATAACATGTATATCACATATACCTTTGTTCACCTTGCCATCCTTCTTATCCGCCAAATACTTGGGGCAGTTCCGCTTCCAGTGACCAGTCTGCTTGCAGTAGAAGCACTCAGTTTCAGGCTTAGGTCCAGACTTGGGTTTCTTCTCCTGAGCAGCAATTTGCTTGCTGTTCTTCTTGAAGTTCCCCTTCTTCTTCCCTTTGCCCTTTTTCTTGAAACTAGTGGTTTTGTTAACCATCAACACTTGATGCTCCTTCTTGATTTCTACCTCCGCAGCTTTCAGCATTGCGAAGAGCTCGGGAATAGTCTTGTTCATCCCTTGCATATTATAGTTCATCACGAAGCTCTTGTAGCTTGGTGGCAGTGATTGGAGAATTCTGTCAATGACGCAATCATCTGGAAGATTAACTCCCATCTGAATCAAGTGATTATTATACCCAGACATTTTGAGTATATGCTCACTGACAGAACTATTCTCCTCCATCTTGCAGCTATAGAACTTATTGGAGACTTCATATCTCTCAATTCGGGTATTTGCTTGAAATATCAACTTCAACTCCTGGAACATCTCATATGCTCCATGACGTTCAAAACATCGTTGAAGTCCCGATTCTAAGCCGTAAAGCATGGCACACTGAACTATTGAGTAGTCATCAGCTTTGCTCTGCCAGACGTTCATAACATCTGGCGTTGCTCCAGCAGCAGGCCTGGGACCCAGCGGTGCTTCCAGGACGTAATTCTTCTGTGCAGCAATGAGTATAATCCTCAAGTTACGGACCCAGTCCGTGTAATTACTACCATCATCTTTCAACTTTGCTTTCTCAAGGAACGCATTAAAATTCAACGGAACAACAGCACGAGCCATCTATCTACAATCAACATAAACAAGCAAGATACTATCAGGTACTAAGTTCATGATAAGTTTAAGTTCAGTTAATCAAATTACTTAAGAACTCCCACTTAGATGGACATCCCTCTAATCCTCTAAGTGATCACGTGATCCAAATCAACTAAACCATAACCGATCATCACGTGAGATGGAGTAGTTTTCAATGGTGAACATCGTTATGTTGATCATATCTACTATATGATTCACACTCGACCTTTCGGTCTCCGTGTTCCGAGGCCATATCTGTATATGCTTGGCTCGTCAAGTATAACCTGAGTATTCTGCGTGTGCAACTGTTTTGCACCCGTTGTATTTGGACGTAGAGCTTATCACACCCGATCATCACGTGGTGTCTGGGCACGACGAACTTTGGCAACGGTGCATACTCAGGGAGAACACTTCTCGATAATTTAGTGAGAGATCATCTTATAATGCTACCGTCAATCAAAGCAAGATAAGATGCATAAAAGGTAAACATCACATGCAATCAATATAAGTGATATGATATGGCCATCATCATCTTATGCTTGTGATCTCCATCTCTGAAGCACCGTCATGATCACCATCATCACCGGCGCGACACCTTGATCTCCATCGTAGCATCGTTGTCATCTCGCCAATCTTATGCTTCCACGACTATCACTACTGCTTAGTAATAAAGTAAAGCATTACATCGCGATTGCATTGCATACAATAAAGCGACAACCATATGGCTCCTGCCAGTTGCCGATAACTTGGTTACAAAACATGATCATCTCATACAATAAAATCAGCATCATGCCTTGACCATATCACATCACAACATGCCCTGCAAAAACAAGTTAGACGTCCTCTACTTTGTTGTTGCAAGTTTTACGTGGCTGCTACGGGCTTAAGTAAGAACTCATCTCACCTACGCATCAAAACCACAACGATAGTTTGTCAAATAGACTCTGTTTTAACCTTCTCAAGGACCGGGCATAGCCACACTTGGTTCAACTAAAGTTGGAGAGACAGTCTTCCGCAAGCCATCTATGTGCAAAGCACGTCGAGGGAACCGGTCTCGCGTAAGAGTACGCGTAAGGTTGGTCCGGATCGTCTCGTCCAACAATACCGCCGAACCAAAGTATGACATGCTGGTAGGCAGTATGACTTGTATCGCCCACAACTCACTTGTGTTCTACTCGTGCAAATAACATCAAACCATAAAAACCTAGGCTCGGATGCCACTGTTGGGGAACGTAGTAATTTCAAAATTTTCCTACGCACACACAAGATCATGGTGATGCATAGCAACGAGGGGGAGAGTGTTGTCTACGTACCAACGCAGACCGACTGCGGAAGCGATCACACAACGTAGAGGAAGTAGTCGTACGTCTTCTTCCCGATCCGACCGATCCAAGCACCGTTACTCCGGCACCTCCGAGTTCTTAGCACACGTTCAGCTCGATGACGATCCTCGGGCTCCGATCCAGCAAAGCGTCGAGGAAGAGTTCTGTCAGCACGACGGCGTGGTGACGATCTTGATGTACTACCGACGCAGGGCTTCGCCTAAGCACTGTAACGGTATGATCGAGGTGGAATTTGGTGGCAGGGGCACCGCACACGGCTAAGGAACGATCTCAAGGATCAACTTGTGTGTCTAGAGGTGCCCCCTGCCCCCGTATATAAAGGTTTCAAGGGGAGGGGCTGGCCGGCCAAGGTGGGAGGCGCAGGAGGAGTCCTACTCCTACCGGGAGTAGGACTCCCCCCTCCAATCCTAGTCCAACTAGGTTTCCTCAAGTGGGAAGTGAAAGAGAGAGGTGGCCGGCCCCTCTCCTAGTCCTAATAGGACTAGGGAGAGGGGGGGAGGCGCAGCCCTATGTGGGCTGCCATCTCACCTTTCCACTAAGGCCCATGTTGGCCCATTTGGCTCCCGGGGGGTTCCGGTAACCCTCCCGGTAATCCGGTAAAATCCCGATTTCACCCGGAACACTTCCGATGTCCAAACATAGGCTTCCAATATATCAATCTTTATGTCTCGACCATTTCGAGACTCCTCGTCATGTCCGTGATCACATCCGGGACTCCGAACTACCTTCGGTACATCAAAATGCATAAACTCATAATAACTGTCATCGTAACGTTAAGCGTGCGGACCCTACGGTTCGAGAACAATGTAGACATGACCGAGACACGTCTCCGGTCAATAACCAATAGCGGGACCTGGATGCCCATATTGGCTCCTACATATTCTACGAAGATCTTTATCGGTCAGACCGCATAACAACATACGTTGTTCCCTTTGTCATCGGTATGTTACTTGCCCGAGATTCGATCGTCGGTATCCAATACCTAGTTCAATCTCGTTACTGGCAAGTCTCTTTAATTGTTCCGTAATACATCATCCCGCAACTAATGAAGGAAATATGCCCTAGAGGCAATAATAAAGTTATTATTTATTTCCTTATATCATGATATCGTTATTTTCTCACCTTCCCGTTCCGCTGTTTCGGAACGGGGGCGGCCGCAGTAATCGGGAGCGACAGTGCGAAGGCTCCTCGATCCCCGCGCCGCCTTTTTCGCCACGTACAACGCGCGCGCCTGCCACGGGATTTGACTGGATAGCTCGGGCCTACCTGCCAGCCACTCGGTGGCGGCCCCTTATAAGTAGTTGGCCCAGAGCCTTTCGTCAGTACGCGTGCTCATCTCTTCCTCTTCCTTCTTTGTTTCTCCGTCGCCTCCTCCGCTTCCTCCGCTCTCGCCCCGCCACCACAAAACCAGCTCGAGACCTTGCCGGCGACGATGGTGAAGGGGAAGACGACCGCTCTGGAGCGCGCGAAGAAGGCGGCGGCGGCGGGGAAGGGAAAGAAGTCTGCGCGCGGGAGTTCTTCTTCTCGGACGGCCCTGCCCAAGGGGTGGATCCAGGGCGACTGGATGCCCTTGGTGCTCCGTCAGGAGGACCTCGACGACCTGGTTGAGGGAGGAGCCATTCCTCACAAGGCGGCGCGTCTTCCAGGGGGAGAAATCGAGCCCCAGCCACGCGACGGTGAGTGCGTCCTCCTGGCGACTCATATTGACCGTGGGTTCTCTCTGCCGCCCCACTCTTTCTTCCGCAACTTCCTGAACTTCTTCGGGGCGCAGCTCCATCACTTTACTCCGAACTCCATAGTCTATCTTGCCGCCTTTATTTCCATGTGTGAGGCGTTCCTGGGGTGCCGCCCACACTGGGGGCTTTTCAAGCATATCTTCACTTGTCGCTCTCAGTCGGTTAAGAAGGCCAAGTCGAGTGACGAGAGGACACATGTGATCCAGCTGTGTGGGGGCTTAGCGATCCAGACGAGGGGAAAAAGCTGTTTCCCCTCCATTACCTTCCCGGAGTCAGTTCGAGGATGGCAGGCGACTTGGTTCTACTGCCAGAATTAGGAGACTCCAGGGCAGTCGACTGGACTTCCACCCTTCACCCTCGACCGAGCCCAAAAGCCTGCTTCTCTGAAGGTGACGCCCGAAGAAAAGGCCCAGGTCAAGATACTGGCGGGTCGAGTGGTTGAACTTGTCCGTGAGGGCGTGACGGGGATGGATCTGCTAGAAGTCTTCCTCAAGAGGCGAATCCAACCACTCTAGGCTCGGGACCACCCGATGTGGTTGTACTCTGGCCTCGAGGACACCACTCGGATTCACCCGGAGGAGGTCACCGACGAGATGTTGGAGGGGTGGCTGTCAAGCATCACGGGGAACAAGGACAACCCCCGAGGAGCTAGGAGGGTCATTCCACTCGACAACTCGTATGAGGTCGACCAGGTGCGTCTTTATGTTTCTGACTGAAATCTTCGTTTTCTGCATTGGTCTTCTTTGAGCGAGTCGACTGACTTTTGTCTTGTCCGTTGTTCCTAGGCGACCACCGAGATGTACTCAACGCCCAACGGGGCGCAGGGGTCGACTGAGGAAGGTGAGGCGAGTGGAGGCGAGAGTGGGGATGACCAAGGCGAGTGGGAGTCTGACGGCGAAGGGGAGGGAGACGACGACGTCTTCTCCAGCGAGGAGGAGGAGGAGGAGGCTGAACCCCCCCCCCCCCCCCCCCGCCCGGAGGGGCGATCCAAGCTCATACACGACCCAGCGCGGGGCCGTGGCAAGGCCGCCGCACCTGCTGGGCAGACGTCGAAGCGCCCTCGGAGTTCTCCTCCTCCGCCGACTGAGAAGGCTCCCAAGCACCCACGAGCGACGCCATCCAAGCCGCCCAAAGTCCTGCCAAAGATGAAGATAGCTGTTCCTACCATTTCCGGGTAAATGATAGAAACTTTGCTTTCCTTTGTCGACCGTGGACGGATCCTTGGTCGATTCACCCTGCCGGCTGGCTGACTTTTGAGATTTTGCAGCGGTGCCACTTCTGAGGTTTCTGCCAGGAACGACGACCAAGAGATGGAGGACGTTGTTACCTCCAACCCCGGTATGATTAATGACATTTTGCTTTGAGTTGCCTGGCCCTTGTAGTTCTGGTCGATTGAGTGTTTCTCTTGCAGCCCCTGTTCATGTTATTGACCTCCCGGGCGATGATGACAACGAGCCGCTGAGGGTGAAGAGGACAAAGAAGGCGTCGGCTGTCAAGACCCCACGGTCCACTCCGGCACCTGAGGCCGCGGCTCGGGGCGATGGCGAGCCCACTCGGGCTTCTGTGACCTTTGCTGATCCCTTGTCGAGTGCGCAGCCCTCGGCGTCGACTGCCAACCCTACTTCGCTCTTTGTCGCGTACTCTGTCCCTGAAGACGAAGTGGCCGCTGTGAAGGAGGCCATACACCAGGCAGGGGTCATGATGGAACAGGTGAAGGTGGCTCGGGAGGCCAGCCAAGCCGCCTATGACGCGAGCTCGGCTCTTCAGAGCAATGTCCGGGTTAGTCGACTCAACACTTGATTGTTTGAAGAGTCTTTCTCCCTCTTTCTTTTCCTTGAAGATCTTTGTATCTGTATCTGTACACCCACTGGGTGTGTTTTCTCTTTCTTGGACTAGTGGGGGCACGCTGAGTGCACCCACTGGGTGTAGTCCCCGAGACTATGGTAGACTGCTGGCAGTCGACTGTAGTCTTTATATTGTGTTTCTAAATCTGTATTTCTTCACTCGGTTTGGTCTGGCCAGGTCGAGTGGGACCGTGTCCTGTCGACTGCGGGCAGTCGGGTTTTTTTTGGTCGAACCAGTGGGGGCACACTGAGTGCACCCACTGGGTGTAGTCCCCGAGACTACTGTCGAATGTTTTTGATTCGGCTGTGGTCTTAGAAACGTCACTATTGTTCCTTAGTTACTCGGAAGCGACTTATCTCGAACGTCTGACGACTGTTTTTTTTGCAGAAATCCTGTGAACTTGCCGCTCGCTATGCTGAACTGGAGAAACAGAAGATTCAACTGGATATTGATCTAGAGCTGGCCAGGACGGAGCTGCAGAAGGTCAGGGAGGGCGCCGCAGGTAAAGTGACTTTGTCGACTAATTTTTTTTTCAGGCTTGAGCATTCCTCCGCTGTTTCCGATTCGATCGCCATTTCTTTGTAGGAGAATTGGAAAAAGCTTTGGCGAGGAAGGACCAGGACCTGGCTGCTGCCCGCAAGGAGGCTGACGACAAGACGGCTCTGGCCAAACAGAAGCTGGCTTCGGTCGACCAGTTGGAAAAGGAGAACACCAGGTTGCAGACCGCTCTGACTGATGCCAACAGGTTGACTGCCAATTGGAAGAAGAAGAACCTCCTCTTGGGCGAGGAGATGGAAGGCATCGCTCGTAGGAGGGACGACCTGGAGAGCTACCTGAGGAGCCTCGCCAAGAGGCTGTACATCAAACTTGAAGGTGCACATCTAATTTTGACTGTTTTGTACTTTTGTGTCGACCCAATCTTGCGATCGTTGGCTTATCTTTAGGTCTTGTGTGCAGAATTCTGTCAGAACTTCGAAGAGGAGACCGGGCGGATCGAAACGGGTCTGGACCCAATCAATTCTCCGGTGAAAGATGATACTGCCATGAACCTGCTCCGACTGGAATCTCGAATCGACGGCACCGTGGATTACTTGGCTCGACTGAAGGTCGCCGTGTCGCGGATCGACTCGACACTTTGGCCAGGGTCCACGCTCCAGAACGATCTCGAGTCTCTTATGGCTCGACTTGACAAAATCCCCGATCGAGTGCAGGAGTGGAAGAAGTCATCTGCCCGGTGCGGCGCTGACGTGGCTCTATCCTTAGTCCGCGTCCACTGCAAGGAGGCGCGAGAAGAAAGGCTGGCCGCCATCCAAGTCGCCAATACCAAGAGGCACAGCTTCCAAGACTTCATGGAGACCTTCATTGCTGCAGCCACTCGCATTGCGAACGGAATCGACCTGGATGAGTTCGTCGCTCCTGCCAGCCCTCCTCTTGAGGAGTGAGAAAACTTTTATGCCTTCCCTTAAATTAGCCTCGAAATGCCGAGTGGACTTGTAATCGTTTAAATTCTGCCGAGCCGCGGGCTCGAGTACTTTGATTCGGGGCCCAGGGCCTTTTAAGCTTTATCCGAACTTAATTTTTGCTGAATGTCTTCGTGGTCTGGAACTGTCGTGTGGGGCTTGATGGCCGACCCTCACCCTGTTGTTATACATTGTATTTGTGGCGGAGCTCTCGGGAAAAGGTGGCAGTCGACCCACGCCTTGTTACTGTAGAGTGGGACAAAGCTCACATTGTATTTGTGGCGGAGCTCTTCAGGAGAAGGTGGGTTTCGAACTTAGGTGAGTATCTGACTGCAGCTAAGTCTCCTCGTGGAGAACTTAGGCGAGTGCCGAACTGCAGCTAAGCCCCCGAGTGGGAGGTTTGCTCTCCACTCGGTAGGATTTTTCAAACTTAGGCGAGTGTCTGACCGCAGCTAAGTCTCTTCATGGAGAACTTAGGCGAGTGCTGAACTGCAGCTAAGCCCCCGAGTGGGAGGTTTGCTCTCCACTCGGTAGGATTTTTCAAACTTAGGCGAGTGTCTGACTGCAGCTAAGTCTCTTCGTGGAGAACTTAGGCGAGTGCTGAACTGTAGCTAAGCCCCCGAGTGGGAGGTTTGCTCTCCACTCGGTAGGATTTTTCAAACTTAGGCGAGTGTCTGACTGCAGCTAAGTCTCTTCGTGGAGAACTTAGGCGAGTGCTGAACTGCAGCTAAGCCCCCGAGTGGGAGGTTTGCTCTCCACTCGGTAGGATTTTTCAAACTTAGGCGAGTGTCTGACTGCAGCTAAGTCTCTTCGTGGAGAACTTAGGCGAGTGCTGAACTGCAGCTAAGCCCCCGAGTGGGAGGTTTGCTCTCCACTCGGTAGGATTTTTCAAACTTAGGTGAGTGTCTGACTGCAGCTAAGTCTCTTCGTGGAGAACTTAGGCGAGTGCTGAACTGTAGCTAAGCCCCCGAGTGGGAGGTTTGCTCTCCACTCGGTAGGATTTTTCAAACTTAGGCGAGTGTCTGACTGCAGCTAAGTCTCTTCGTGGAGAAATTAGGCGAGTGCTGAACTGCAGCTAAGCCCCCGAGTGGGAGGTTTGCTCTCCACTCGGTAGGATTTTTCAAACTTAGGCGAGTGTCTGACTGCAGCTAAGTCTCTTCGTGGAGAACTTAGGCGAGTGCTGAACTGCAGCTAAGCCCCCGAGTGGGAGGTTTGCTCTCCACTCGGTAGGATCTTTCAAACTTAGGCGAGTGTTTGACTGCAGCTAAGTCTCTTCGTGGAGAACTTAGGCGAGTGCTGAACTGCAGCTAAGCCTCCGAGTGGGAGGTTTGCTCTCCACTCGGTAGGATTTTTCAAACTTAGGCGAATCGGATTCGCAGCTAAGTCACCCACTGGGGGATTTCGGATACATACAACAGTGACAGCAATTATTGGAACACTCTTATTTCTGATAAAAATGAACTTCAGGAGTTTTTCTTATTACATCTGGTTTGAGGGCGGACTTAAGTGTAAAAGGGGCGGAGAAGCTCCGCGTTCCAAGCTCGAGGTTCGTCGATTTGTTGATCAACATTGTAAAGGTGATATGCTCCGTTGTGGAGGACTCTGGTGACGATGAAGGGGCCTTCCCAAGTGGGAGCGAGCTTGTGAGGTTTCCATTGATCCACTCGGAGGACCAAATCTCCTTCTTGAAAGGCTCGACTCTTCACATTCCGGGCGTGGAATCGACGCAAGTCTTGCTGGTAAATGGTCGATCTGATCATTTCCATCTCCCTCTCTTCCTCCAAGAGGTCGACTGCGTCTTGCCGGGCCTGCTCCGCTTCATCTTCGGTGTAAAGTTCGACTCGGGGCGCATTATGAAGGAGATCGCTTGGCAGGACGGCTTCGGCTCCATAAACCAGAAAGAATGGGGTCCTTCCAGTCGACCGGTTAGGGGTGGTCCTTAATCCCCACAGCACTGACGGGTGCTCGTCGACCCAAGCGCCTGCCGCGTGCTTGAGATCGCGCATCAGCCGAGGTTTTAGCCCTTTGAGAATCAGACCATTTGCTCTCTCAGCCTGTCCATTCGACTGGGGGTGAGCGACTGAAGCGTAGTCGACTCGTGTGCCTTGAGAAGCGCAAAATGCTCTGAACTCGTCTGAATCGAAGTTTGACCCATTATTAGTGATGATGCTGTGCGGGACTCCATATCTGAATGTCAATCCTCTGATGAAATTGATAGCGGTGCCAGCGTCGAGGCTCTTTATGGGCTTAGCTTCGATCCATTTGGTAAACTTGTCGACTGCCACAAGCACATGAGTGAATCCACTCCTGCCCGTTCTTAGGGGGCCGACCATGTCCAATCCCCAGACGGCAAAGGGCCAGACGAGCGGAATGGTTTTCAGGGCTGACGCGGGCTTGTGTGACATGTTGGAGTAGAACTGGCAGCCCTCGCACCTGTCGACTATCTCTTTCGCCATCTCATTTGCCCTTGGCCAATAAAATCCAGCTCGGTATGCCTTAGCCACAATGGTCCAAGAGGACGCATGGTGACCGCAGGTTCCCGAGTGGATATCGTTGAGGATTATTTGACCCTCTTCTGGCGTTATGCATTTCTGGCCGACTCCGGTCGCACTTTCTCTGTATAGCTGTCCCCTTATGATCGTGAAGGCCTTAGATCGGCGGACGATCTGTTGAGCCTCCTCCTCGTCCTCCGGGAGTTCTTTCCTCAGGATATATGCAATGTACGGTATTGTCCAGTCAGGGGTGACTGCCAAGACTTCCATGATTAGGTCGACTACTGCAGGCACTTCAACTTCAGTCGGATCCGTGGCACTTTTCGGCTGCGGGGCTTCTTCTGTGAAAGGATCTTCTTGGACTGACGGCGAGTGAATGTGTTCCAAGAACACGTTGCTTGGAATGGCTTCTCTCTTGGAGCCTATCTTTGCCAAGTCGTCAGCTGCCTGGTTTTTCAGTTGGGGGATGTGGTGGAGTTCCAACCCCTCGAACTTCTTCTCTAGCTTCCGCACTGCATTGCAGTATCCAGTCATTGCCGGACTCCTGACGTCCCACTCCTTCATCACTTGATTAACCACCAAATCTGAGTCGCCATAGACCATGAGGCGACGGACGCCGAGTGAAATGGCCATGCGTAACCCATACAAAAGTGCTTCATACTCTGCTCCGTTATTGGAGGAATCGAAGTGAATCTGGAGAACGTATCTGAGCTTATCTCCTCGGGGGGAGACCAAAACTACCCCCGCGCCCGAACCATTCAGCATCTTGGATCCATCGAAGAACATAGTCTAGTGTTCCGAGTGAACTTGAGTCGGAAGTTGCTGTTCAATCCACTCGGCGATGAAATCCGCGATTGCTTGGGACTTGATGGCTTTCTTTGCTTCAAACTTGATGTCTAAAGGAAGGAGTTCAATCGCCCACTTGGCCACTCGACCAGTTGCATCTCTGTTATGCAGGATCTCCGATAATGTGGCGTCGCTGACGACTGTAATGGAGTGGTCAGAGAAATAATGTGCAACTTTCTTCGTGGTCATGTAAATCCCATATACAAGCTTCTGGTAGTGGGGGTATCTTTGTTTTGAAGGGGTCAAAACTTCAGACACATAATAAACAGGGCGTTGAACTTTGAAGGCCTTCCCTTCCTCTTCCCGCTCGACCGTAAATACTGTACTGACAACTTGTCCCGTGGCTGCAATGTAAAGCAGCAGAGGCTCTTTGCTAATTGGGGCAGCTAGCACCGGCTGGGTGGAGAGCAGAGCCTTGAGCTCTGCAAACGCTGCATCAGCTTCTGGAGTCCACTCGAACTTGTCAGACTTTTTCATCAGTCGGTAAAGAGGCAACGCTTTTTCACCGAGTCGAGAAATGAATCGACTTAAGGCGGCCAAGCAGCCTGTAAGTTTTTGGACATCATGCACACATACAGGACGCTTCATCCGGAGTATGGTGCCAATTTTTTCAGGATTGGCGTCGATTCCCCGTTCGGAAACGAGAAAACCGAGTAGCTTGCCACCTGGAACTCCGAAAGTGCATTTTGACGGATTGAGCTTGATATCGTACCTCCTGAGGTTGGCGAAGGTTTCAGCGAGGTCAGCCCGCAGGTCGGAACCTTTCCGGGACTTGACTACGATATCATCCATGTACGCCTCCACATTCCGACTGATTTGAGTGAGTAAACACTTCTGGATCATTCTCATGAACGTGGCTCCGGCGTTCTTGAGGCCGAATGGCATGGTGACGTAACAGAAGCATCCGAATGGAGTGATGAAAGCTGTTTTGATTTCGTCGGGCCCATACAGACGGATCTGATGGTACCCGGAGTAGGCATCCAGAAAAGACAATCTCTCGCATCCCGCAGTTGAGTCGACAATTTGGTCGATGCGAGGGAGAGGAAAATGATCTTTCGGGCAGGCCCGATTGATATGCTTGAAATCAATGCACATACGAAGTGACTTGTCCTTCTTGGGGACCATGACAACATTAGCGAGCCACTCGGAGTGGTAGGTCTCTCGGATGAACTCAGCTGCTAAGAGCCGAGCCACTTCCTCGCCAATGGCTTGCTTTTTCTGGACGGCGGACCGCCGAAGATGTTCCTTCATGGGTTTGAACTTTGAGTCGACTCGCAGGCGGTGCTCAGCCAGCCTCCTGGGAACTCCAGGCATGTCGGAGGGTTTCCATGCGAAGATGTCCCAGTTCTCACGGAGGAGCTGGATGAGCGCTTCTTCCTATTTGGAGTCGAGCGTCGTCGAGATGTGAGTCGGAGCTGCGTCGGGTGAATGTGGACTGTCTTTGTTTCGCCAGCCGACTCAAAAGCTGACTCGGAGGCAGGCTTCTTAGCCCGCAGCAATTCACTCGGGTCGGCAGTCTTTTGGTACTCTTTCAGCTCGACTACTGCCATCTGAGTGTCGGCGATCTTTGACCCCTTCTGGAAACATTCTTCTGCCTTCTTCCGGTTGCCTGTAACAGTGATCACACCTTTGGGGCCAGGCATTTTTAATTTAAGATACACGTAGCATGGTCGAACCATGAAGTGTGCGTAAGCTGGCCTGCCCAAGATGGCGTGATAAGCACTCTGGAAGTCCACAACTTCAAACATTAACTTTTCCTTGCGGTAATTCTTTGAATCACCGAAAACCACATCAAGAGCAATCTGGCCGAGTGACTCGGCTTTCTTCCCGGGAATGACTCCGTGGAAGCTCATGTTACTGGTGTTGAGTCTGGACATCGGAATGCCCATTCCTTTCAAGGTTTCAGCGTGCAGTATGTTCAGGCCACTGCCGCCGTCCATCAAGACTTTGGTCAGTCGAGTGCCTTCAACAACTGGGTCGACCACCAAAGCTTGCCTCCCAGGGGTGGCAATGTGCTTCGGGTGATCGGACTGGTCGAAGGTGATGGCAGTCTGAGACCACTTCAAGTAACTGGGAGTCGCCGGGGCAACCATGTTGACCTCACGGTTAATGATTTTCAGTCGACTTTTGCTTTCGAGATCAGCAAAAATCATCAAGGTGGAATTGACTTGGGGGTATCCATCGTCACTATCTTCCTTGTCTTCAACTCTGTATGGCTCCTTTTCCTTATCCTTGGGCTGCTTGCCCTGGAACTGCTGAATCAGAAGCCGACACTGTCGAGTGGTATGCTTTGGGAAAATAAAATTTCCTTCTTCATCTTTCTTGGTATGGATGTGACATGGCAGGTCCAGAACATCATTCCCATCCTGATCTTTAACCTTCTTGGGCTTCCATGTGCCCTTGGGCTTTCCCTTGAAATTTCCCTAGGCCACAGCCAGGGCCTCCCCCGGGGCGGCTGGCTCGGCCTTCCGCTTCTGCTTCCGACCGGAGTTTCCTCCGGTTTCTTGGGCGACTGACTTAAGTTTGCCACTTCGGAGTTGGTCCTCGTCTTCTCCATTAGCGTATTTGGTGGCAATCTCCATCATCCGATTAAGGGACATCTCTCCGGTCCGGCCAAACTTCAGATTCAACTCCCTGTACTTGACGCCTTCCTTGAAAGCGCAAACTGCTTGATGGTCTGGCACGTTCTCGACCGAGTGGTGCAGTGTGATCCACCTCTGGATATATTCTCTCAGAGTTTCGTTCGGCTTCTGTACGCAAGACCGCAGCTCCGTAAGGCCTGCAGGGCGCTTGCACGTCCCTTCGAAGGTTGTGATAAACACTCGGGAGAGATCCTCCCAAGTGTAAATGCTGCTGGGCGCCAACTGATTCAGCCACGCCCTAGCTGAGCCTTCCAACATGAGGGGTAAATGCTTCATGGCCACCTCATCGTTGCCGCCGCCAATCTGCACAGCCACTCGGTAATCCTCGAGCCATGTGTCAGGCTTGGACTCACCGGTGAACTTGCTGATTCCAGTCGCCAGCCGGAAGTTGGGAGGGATCACTGCAGCTCTGATGGCCCGACTGAAACACTCAGGCCCCGAGGCGTGTGTCCTGCTGCCGGTGGGCGTATCTCTGTTGTGGCCCTCCCGATGAGCCCTGTTCCTGTCCACCGGACCTTGAACGAGGATGGATCTCGTGTCAAAGCCTGGGTCTCTGGGGTCGACTGGGATCCTCTGCCCAGTGTTATGGGGGCGCCTGTCGACTCGATGTCGAGGTGCATATGATCCACTCCTCGGGGGAGGGGACGGCACCCGACGCCCCTCATCACGGTCGGGTCGGTGATCATATTGTTCATTCCTCCTATACTGATCGTGCCGGTCTCCACGCCCCTCACGCCTCGGGGGCGATCTCGGGTTGTGAGCCGACTGGACGGTCTCCGTTGCGACGGATCGACTGTGGATCCTGTCCCGCGGCTGAGAGACGGCGGAATTCTGATTTCCCGCCGCTCGGAGCAGTGCTCTGATCTGCAGCAATCCTCTGTCGGCCTCCGACTGGGAGGGCTGGATCGACTCCGCTATGCGGGCTGCGGCAGCCAGGTTCTGAACCGGAGTTCGGTACACCTGCGGTGGTGGAAAGAGCTGACGTCGACTGGGTTCGGGAGCTTGCTGGCGTCGACTGGACTCGGGAGCCTGCTGGCGTCGACTGGACTCGGGAGCCCGCTGACGCGCCCGCTCGTCGAGAGCTCGCTGTAGATTCTCCAGTCGAGTGCGCTCGGCTAGATTAGCCAAGCGCACGTCCTCCAAGGCCCGGGCCTTGGGGGTTTCTCCAACAATAGGAGTGTAGAGCGCGTCCATGTTCCGGCGACGAAGCTCCTCCCGCTGCAAAGACGTAAGAGGCTCGGGGAGGTATTCGTCGTGAGGGTGCGACGGATCGCCCCTATCGGCACTATCATCAGCGCGATGGAATCCAGGGGGACTGCGTGTCCCCTCGACCGCCAGAACCTCCGCCAAAGGGTCGCTGCTGTCACACTCGGAAGCGGTCTCCGTGGAGCCAGTCGACAGGTCGAACAGGCCGCAGAGGGATTCGTCAAGCTCGATTGCAGCGACTTGCGGGGTCGCCGACTGGCGGGCCGCGGCATGCTTCATCCACCGCTAGAGCCTCGACCGACCCGAGCGCTTGCGCTGGCGGGAGACAGGACGGGGAGATGACACGGGAGTCGACCGACATGGGGTCGACGGCTGCCTCGGGAGGACGCCACAGACGCACGCGCGGAAGTGCGTCGCACCGCGGATGGGGAGCACGTCGACGTCAAGCGGCGCCTCCTGGAGCCAGGCGGAGTCGTCAGCGATGAAAGTGAGTCCGCCGAGACGGATCTCGCGGCCCTCCGCCAAAGCTCCGAAGGAAAACATGATCAAGTGGATCGAAAAAATCGCAACTTCTCCAATTAGGCGCTAAGACTAAGGCCCCAAGGTGGGCGCCAACTGTCGTGGTTCTAAGTCTGACAGTGAGGTAGGGGGTGTGTATGGAGAGGCTAGACCTTAGCTATTGGGAAGTTGTAAGCACGCAAGGTTTACGAGTTCAGGCCCTTCTCTGAGGAAGTAACAGCCCTACGTCTCGGTGCCCGGAGACGGTCGACTGGATTATGCGTGTGTAAAATGACAGGGGTGCGAACCCTTGATACTGAGGAGGGGGTGGCTTATATAGAGTTCGCCAGCCCTCTCCCGCCCTCAGTAATGCAGGGTTTAAGGTACATTTAAGGTGGGCGTTACTGATAACGTCCCTAATAAAGTGTCATAATAATCATAAAGACTACTTAATAGCCGACCGTTTGCCTGCGGAGTGACTTGAGGTCTTCTGGCAGTCGAGTGGTTGGCTTCTTGGTCGAGTGACGGCTTCTTGGTCGAGTGTCTTCAACCCGTCGAGTGGGATACCTTCAAGTTGTCTTAAAGGCGACTTCCTCTAAGGATGTCCTATGGTAGGGCTCTTTAGGACGGGTCCGTGTCCCTACCGTAGGTACATGACTTCATCAATTGCCGCATTTTATGATTATGAAATTTGGCAGATGGATGTCAAAACTGCATTCCTGAATGGATTTCTGGAAGAGGAGTTGTATATGATGCAATCGGAAGGTTTTGTCGATCCAAAGGGAGCTAACAAAGTGTGCAAGCTCCAGCGATCCATTTATGGACTGGTGCAAGCCTCTCGGAGTTGGAATAAGTGCTTTGATAGTGTGATCAAAGCATTTGGTTTTATACAGACTTTCGAAGAAGCCTGTATTTACAATAAAGTGAGTGGGAGCTCTGTAGCATTTCTGATATTATATGTGGATGACATATTACTGATTGGAAATGATATAGAATTTCTGGATAGCATAAAGGGATACTTGAATAAAAGTTTTTCAATGAAAGACCTCGGTGAAGCTGCTTACATATTAGGCATAAAGATCTATAGAGATAGATCAAGACGCTTAATTGGACTTTCACAAAGCACATACCTTGACAAGATTTTGAAGAAGTTCAAAATGGATCAAGCAAAGAAAGGGTTCTTGCCTGTGTTACAAGGTGTGAAGTTGAGTCAGACTCAATGCCCGACCACTACAGAAGATAGAGAGAAAATGAAAGATGTTCCCTATGCTTCAGCCATAGGCTCTATCATGTATGCAATGCTGTGTACCAGACCTGATGTGTGCCTTGCTATAAGTTTAGCAAGGAGGTACCAAAGTAATCCAGGAGTGGATCACTGGACAGCGGTCAAGAACATCCTGAAATACCTGAAAAGGACTAAGGATATGTTTCTCGTATATGGAGGTGACAAAGAGCTCACCGTAAGAGGTTACGTTGATGCAAGCTTTGACACTGATCCGGACGATTCTAAATCGCAAACCGGATACGTGTTTACATTAAACGGTGGAGCTGTCAGTTGGTGCAGTTCTAAACAAAGCGTCGTAGCGGGATCTACATGTGAAGCGGAGTACATAGCTGCTTCGGAAGCAGCGAACGAAGGAGTCTGGATGAAGGAGTTCATATCCGATCTAGGTGTCATACCTAGTGCATCGGGTCCAATGAAAATCTTTTGTGACAATACTGGTGCAATTGCCTTGGCAAAGGAATCCAGATTTCACAAAAGGACCAAGCACATCAAGAGACGCTTCAATTCCATCCGGGATCTAGTCCAGGTGGGAGACATAGAAATTTGCAAGATACATACGAATCTGAATGTTGCAGACCCGTTGACTAAGCCTCTTCCACGAGCAAAACATGATCAACACCAAGGCTCCATGGGTGTTAGAATCATTACTGTGTAATCTAGATTATTGACTCTAGTGCAAGTGGGAGACTGAAGGAAATATGCCCTAGAGGCAATAATAAAGTTATTATTTATTTCCTTATATCATGATAAATGTTTATTATTCATGCTAGAATTGTATTAACCGGAAACATAATACATGTGTGAATACATAGACAAACAGAGTGTCACTAGTATGCCTCTACTAGACTAGCTCATTAATCAAAGATGGTTATGTTTCCTAACCATGAGCAAAGAGTTGTTATTTGACTAACGAGGTCACATCATTAGTTGAATGATCTGATTGACATGACCCATTCCATTAGCTTAGCACCCGATCGTTTAGTATGTTGCTATTGCTTTCTTCATGACTTATACATGTTCCTATAACTATGAGATTATGCAACTCCCGTTTGCCGGAGGAACACTTTGGGTGCTACCAAACGTCACAACGTAACTGGGTGATTATAAAGGAGTACTACAGGTGTCTCCAAAGGTAGATGTTGGGTTGGCGTATTTCGAGAATAGGATTTGTCACTCCGATTGTCAGAGAGGTATCTCTGGGCCCTCTCGGTAATGCACATCACTTAAGCCTTGCAAGCATTGCAACTAATGAGTTAGTTGCGGGATGATGTATTACGGAACGAGTAAAGAGACTTGCCGGTAACGAGATTGAACTAGGTATTTGGATACCGACGATCGAATCTCGGGCAAGTAACATACCGATGACAAAGGGAACAAGGTATGTTGTTATGCGGTCTGACCGATAAAGATCTTCGTAGAATATGTAGGAACCAATATGGGCATCCAGGTCCCGCTGTTGGTTATTGACCGGAGATGTGTCTCAGTCATGTCTACATTGTTCTCGAACCGTAGGGTCCGCACGCTTAACGTTACGATGACAGTTATTATGAGTTTATGCATTTTGATGTACCAAAGGTTGTTCGGAGTCCCGGATGTGATCACGGACATGACGAGGAGTCTCGAAATGGTCGAGACATAAAGATTGATATATTGGAAGCCTATGTTTGGACATCGGAAGTGTTCCGGGTAAAATCGGGATTTTACCGGAGTACCGGGAGGTTACCGGAACCCCCCGGGAGTCATATGGGCCTTAGTGGGCTTTAGTGGAAAGGAGAAAGGGGCAGCCCAAGGTGGCAGCGCGCCTCCCCCCTCCCCTAGTCCTATTAGGACTAGGAGAGGTGGTCGGCCCCCTCTCTCTCTTTCCCCCCTTGATGAATCCTATTCCAACTAGGATTGGGGGGGGGGGGGAATCCTACTCCCAGAGGGAGTAGGACTCTCTTGGCGCGCCTCCCTTGGCCGGCCAGCCCCTCCCCCTTGGATCCTTTATATACGGGGGCAGGGGGCACCTCTAGACACACAATTTGATCATTGTGATCGTTCCTTAGCCGTGTGCGGTGCCCCCTGCCACCATATTCCACCTCGATCATATCGTTGTAGTGCTTAGGCGAAGCCCTGCGTCGGTAGAACATCAAGATCGTCACCACGCCGTCGTGCTGACGGAACTCCTCCCCGAAGCTTTGCTGGATCGGAGCCCGGGGATCGTCATCGAGCTGTACGTGTGCTAAGAACTCGGAAGTGCCGGAGTAATGGTGCTTGGATTGGTCGGATCGGGAAGAAGACGTATGACTACTTCCTCTACGTTGTGTCAACACTTCCGTTGCGATCTACAAGGGTACGTAGATCAGACTCTCCCCCTCGTTGCTATGCATCACCATGATCTTGCGTGTGCGTAGGATTTTTTTTGAAATTACTACGTTCCCCAACAGGCGGCTGGAGGTGGGCCGTGGCGACGTCGACCACGGGAAGAGCCGGCCTCGCCGGTAATGTCTCCGACGGCGCGGCCGGCCGCCACGTCCCTGAACGCGCCGAGGACGACGTCGAAGTTCTTCCCCCGCCAGAACCTGCGCCGGGCCCTGCGGTTGTAGCGGCCGCCAGGGAACGCGTGGAGCTGCTGCCTCGTCGTCGGCGGGCCCATGGTGGGGATGCCGTCCGCTCCGATCCGCCACGGCCGCGGCACTTTGGCTGCCGGCGGCACCATCAGGCCGTACCGGGCCAGATCCTCCGTGTCGCCGACGGTGAGGCTCAGCGGCCAAACGTCGGTCGGCCACGCGCCCTCGTCGGAGTCACTAGAAGACATCGCCGGCGAGGAGAGGGAGATGGGCGGGCGAGAAGAGGAAGAGAGATGGGCGGGGCGAGGGAGATGGCACGACCTGCTCAGGGCTGGCGCTGCCTTTTATAGACGGCGGGGGGAGGGGTGGTGGGCGGCTGAGCCGTCGGTGGCGCGCGCCCCGAGGGAGAGGTGGGCGGTTGGCGGCACGCGCGGCAGCGGTGGCGTGTGAAAGCGAGGCAGCGGTGGCGTGTGAAGGCGCGACGCGGCAGCCGAGGCATCGCTGGCGTGGGAAGGTGGCGCAACGCGGCAGGCGAGGCATCGGTGGCGTGGGAAGGCGCGGGGACGGCACGCGCGGCAGTCGAAGCGCTGGTGGCGTCTGAAGGCGGGCGGGCGGTCGCCGCAGCGGCGGCAGCCGACTGGTCGCGTCAACTGCCGGCCCGAGGCGGAAGGCGCCCGGTCGCCGCACGCGCGGCAATGGAGGGCACGGACTACCACGCCAGAAGGCTGGCGGCAGGAGATCGGCCGCGAGCAGTCAGCGCCGCAATTAGTGCGCCGCTAACTGCACAACCGCGCCACGACCATACGTACGCCACCACCGACTGCGTTTGACTTTGTGGGCCCATGGATACTAACGGCTCGGCTTGGCTCGCGTCCTCACGGCTGCCATGCGGCTCGGCTCGTGCGGCAGCCCCTGTATACACAGGCGCGCGGGGGTATCGGCGTGGACGCGCGGTGGGGCGGGGGGGGGGGGGGGATTTTTTACATAAGACGATCATGCCCCTGACAGCGAAGGGGTATCGACTGATTTTAACCTTTGATGTGTTTAAGGAGGGTGTAGCGAAGCAGAAGTGTTGATGAAAATACCCCTCGTTCTGACTGCTGCCCTCCGGCACGCCGCTCGCCGGACCCCCACACGACACGCACGTCCGCCTATCGCCGCCCGTAGGAGCCCCGCCGGCGAGACTCGCGCATCCACTCTCTCGTGTCGTCGCACGCGCGCCAGTTGAGTTCGCTGCCCGTCAAATCGCCGTCTTTTCGCCTGGGCGTGGGCGTCCGTCCCCCTCGCAGCCCGGACCTCTGCGCCCCTCCCCGTTGGTGCGCCCGAAGAGGCGACTCTTGCTATTCCAAGGAGCCGCCGCGTTCCAAACTTCCATAGCTCCCTCGCTTCTAAACAGGCGGCGCATCTGCGGTGAGGGCAACGTGTTCGATGAAATGCCACCGGCTGGGCTTTTGGCTCGGCGAGTCGTCTGTGGGAGAGCTGAACCGCTGGTGAGGTCTGTGCGTCCTCTCAGGGCATGGACACGATGGCTGCACGGCGGCAGGGAGCCACAGGAAGAAGAGTTCCCGTATGCCGACGTGCCCCGGCCCGGGAGGAAGTGGGAGAGGAAGCCGTACGTGACGCCGATGAAGGTCCTCATCCGGAGGGCCAAGGAGGAGAGACGGGACCGGCAGGAGACCCCGTGCCGCGTGCTGGAGCACCCGCCCGCCAACGGCCTTCTCGTGCCGCACCTCGTCGAGGTTGCGCATCGGGTACACAGAGCAAGGGAGAGGCTCCTCAGCGGCCTCGCCACTCTCGTCAAGGGCGAATCTGCCATCCCGGTGAAGCGATGCAGGTAAAAGGAAAACATGCACACCCCAATGACAATGTAATTTCCTTTGCACAGCCATGGTCTGTTGGATTCAGCATGGCGGTATGAGTAACGGTGTCATGTGTCTGGTCAGGTTCTGCTCGGAGGTGCACATCGGTGACGTCGGGCACGAGATCAGGACGTGCGAGGGCCCCAACAGCGCGTCGAGGAACTCCTTGCACGTGTGGCGGCCAGGGACGGTACGGGACGTCCTTGGCTTCCCATACTGCTACCACCTGTTTGATCGCGTTGGGAAGCCCAGGGTGGTGCACAAGGAGAAGTACGTCGTCCCGAGGCTCCCGGCCATCCTGGAGCTATGCATCCAGGCAGGTGTCGACGTCGAGCGATACCCAACCAAGAGGAGGACAAGGCCAGTCTACTCAATCGATGGCAGGATTGCAGACTTCGAGCTGGACGAAGAAGACGGCTCCTCCGAAGCAGAAACATCGCCTGAAGCTTGGTCGTGTCCATCCCCGCCGCCTCCAGCGAGTTCTGCTTGTACTGCCTATGCCGGTGATCGAACAGAAGAAGAGATCACTGTGAGTGAGATGAGCTCCAGGACGCTGCAGTCCTGGCTGGAGATGCGGTCGGGCGCGGTGAAGCTGATGAGGAAGTACAGTGTGGTCACCTGCGGGTACTGCCCGGATGTGCAGGTCGGGCCCAAGGGCCACAAGGTGAGGATGTGCAAGGCGAGCAAGCACCAGCAGCGGGACGGCCAGCACGCGTGGCAGGAAGCCACGGTGGATGACATTGTCCCCCTGAACCATGTCTGGCACGTCCGCGACCCGGCTGGCGACAGTGTGCCTCTTGCGAACGAGCTCAAGAGGTACTACGGCAAGGCCCCGGCCGTGGTGGAACTCTGCGTGCGCGCGGGCGCGCCAGTACCGGCGCAGTACAGGAGCATGATGCGGCTGGACGTTGTGCCGCCCGCACGCGACGAGTACGACCTCGTTGCCTGATACTCAGACTGGCATTGCGGTGCCTGGTGCTCGTGCATGTTTTTGAGTTCGCCTGCATGTCGGAGCTGCGCAAGGTGGAAATGGTCAGGATGCCGATGCTTTTTTTCTTTTGAGGGTTGCCAATGCTATTTCTTCAGGGCATGTTTGTTTTTTCTTAGTTTTCATCTAAGTCTGGTGAGAGAATCTACATTACCCCCTGAACTTGTCTTAGGGTTTACTTTACAACCCTCAACTTTACTTTGGTTCAGATTTCACCCTCCAAGTTTAAAAGCCGTTCATAATACAACCCTGAGATGTATTGATATATTTTATCTCCGGTTTTGTCAGCCACGTCGTCGGTTTTTTCTCCTATAGGTTCTCAGGAGAAAATTCTCCCATGTTAGTAAGAATGTTTGCATACTTTGAATTGGGGTCAACATTGCTGGTTAACTTTTTTGGTTTCTTGATGGTTTTCTAAGCCAAGGAAGTGAATCATGCAAGTGTGATGGTTTTCTCAACAATAGTGAGCTAGTCCAAAGGCATAACTAGGGATCTGTTTGGTTTTTATCTTTCCACACATGCAAATAGTTTTTTCTCTGAATCTCACATTTGAGTTCCCTCCCCACCGCCGGCCGCTGGAGCGGCAGACAGAAAGGAGGTGAGTCCACGGGCTCATCGGCAGAGCCTCGAGGGAAGGAAGCTTCACCCTAGCTGCCGCCACCGTGGGAGGGGAATGAATAGATCGGTTTTGCTTGTGTATATACCTAGGTCTAAACTATCTGTTAACAGCTTACATCCGAGGCTGAGATGAATGTACTCCTTCATGAATCGGATGCAGTTCGTGACAGATCCTCATGTAGTCATGTCCCGTGCTTCTTCTGCTGCTGTTGCCACTCGAGAATCGCCGAATGGAGCGCCCTGTTTGGGGTGAGATCGCAGTGTTTGAGCTTCAGGTTCGTCATCGGCGACGTGTCGTGTCCACTGTCGAGCCACCTTCTGATAGCTTCAGCTTCGTATGTGAACCCATCTGCTGCAATCTGAGGGTCACACATCACCTCCTGTTCACCGTGCATCACAGCAAAAGTTGGTAAGTTCAGATGCTTCTCTAGTCTCTACTACTAAGACATTAAATTACGACGCAGTTTGTGAATCCTTACTAACCTGAGAGATTGCACAGACAAAGCTGGATGGTGTGTGTGTGTGTCATCTGACGAAGCTGCAAAGGATGTCCGCCCAGCGTTCCGGGAGGCGGCCTTCATCAGTGGCTCGAGCTCTCCCCACACCCCCCCTATAAGATCTGATTGGCGCTTCCCACTCAAGTTGGTGCATCTCAGTCCAAGACGCGCAAGCTGGTCGGCCTGTTGGTATGGCCAGCTCCCTGCGGAATCGTCGATAATGGAATGCAGGTGCCCCTTCTCCATCGCTTTTTCTACAGTCACAACGATCTTTTGCGATGACCTTCCTGTCAGCAGGCGTAGGATGATAATGCCAAAGGAGTACACATCGCACTGTGGGGTGAGTTCCCCAGTGGTTAAGAACTTGGGATCCTTAGTGTTCTTTGTGGCCCTTGGATTTTTCGAAACCTGGCAGATTCTCAACTTGCTCACAAAATTAGCGTCAAGAAGAATATTGTCCGGCTTTAGATCACCGTGAACAATGGGGAGAGGCTTGTGGGAGTGGATAAACGTCAAAGCCGACCATATCTCCCCAATAATCCTGGTGCGCACTTGCCATGTCAATGGTGGTGTGTTTTTCTTTTCCTTACAAGAGAGATGTTCCTCAAGGCTCCTATTTGGGAGGAACTCGTACACCAGGCCAGAACCAGAAGCCTCTTGGCATGCTCCTATAAACATCATGATGTTAGGATGCCTCACTGTACTGAGAAAAGCAACCTGCAGTGACGATGCCATGATGATGTTATTACTCTTTTGAATAAAAGCAAAAATATGATTCAGGAGAAGTCATCTCAATTACCTCTTGATGGAATTCTTGTTGTCCTTGAAGGCGTTGACAATGAAGCAACTTTATAGCTACAGTCGTGTTTCGGAGGAAACCCTTATAGACTCTTCCAGATCCACCTTCGCCAATCTTGAGTGATATATCAAAGCATTTGGTTGCTTGCTGCAGCTCAGATAGTGAGAACACCAAGGCTCCATGCTTATTCTTTTGCCGCAATTCTTTAGCCTCTGTTACTGCAGTATCTCTCTCATGTAGTGACTTGTCATACTTTGCTTGAATTTCTTGGATAAAGTGTTTGCTCTTTTCAAGCTCTTCTTCATGAAATTTTATGGCCGACTTCATATCAGATATATATTTGGCATTTATATCTGCCAGCTGTCGTATCATTGCCTGAATTTCCTCCTCCCGAATTGCATGCGCCTCCTCCACTGCTTCCCGCTTTCTCATCTCACGCAAAATACCATGCTCTAGTTCTTTAACCTATAAGAGCAATCCACATTTAGTTATGAAGCTGCAGTTTGTAATTGGGAGCAATGAAACAATATCTTACCATTTCAAGAGCTGAGAGCAGATCTCTTTCAGCCCTTCTTCTTCTGTAAGTTTCTTCAGGCGCATCCTGCACATCCTTAATAAAGGATTAAGTCAGATTTTCTATACGATCTCATAACAGACAGCTGAGAGACATACTTCCATACTTACAATTATTTTTAACCTGAGCATGTGTTCCTTTAAATCTTTTAGCTCATAATATAGTTCATCACGATGCTTCTTTGTTTCTTCAATCTCCACCCTCTGTCTCGTAATCTTCACATCCATGTCTAACTGCTGCCCCTTCTCGTTTTGGTACAGATTCTCCATCTCCCTGGCCTGCAATAATAGTTTAAATTTTATTCACGCACTTCTAAGTTGAACCATACTATTACTTCCTTTTGGAAATGAGTGACGTTGTTTTAGTTTTGAACTAAAACAGCATCACTTATTTCTGAACGGAGGGAGTACTAAAGATTCCTGGAGCAAACTCTTACTTTTTGGAGTGCTGAAAGCAGATCCATTTCGAGTTTTAGGCATTTCTTAGTTTCCTTGCACGATTTTTCTGTAAAGAAGTCAGTAATCTCCTTTACATTATCCTTTCTAGCAGTCTCGATCTGAATGATATGCTGTTCCAGCATGAGCTTCTGCTTCTTTGAATCCTGTAGTTCATCATGTAACGCATAGCGTCTTCTTTTCATTTCGTCAATCTCCAGCCTCTGTATTGTAAATATCTCCTCAATCTGTTTCCGCTGGTTCACCTCATGAAGATACGTATCTTCTGAAACTTTAGCCTGCAAGAACATTCTTGTCATACTATTTTTGGCTAAAAGAGAAACTAATTTGGCTGGTCTATAAAAGGGATGCTACTTTCATTACTTATGGATATGCAGCATGGACCTACGAAACAAAGCTTACTCTTTGAAGAGCTGAAAGCAGATCCTGTGCGGCTTTGTCACATTTGTTAGATTCGTCGTGTCCCTTCCACAGCTCAGCTACAGTGTACACCTCCTGATGTCCGAAATGTGTTTCTTCATCTACAATTAGTGCTTCTTCCTGTATGATACCATGAGCAAGGAATTATAACATGAATTACTTTAGTAAATTAATGATTTAGCACAGATGACCATACCATATGACATTCAGGCACCAAGTGGATGCCATCAGATTCATAAGTTGGAGAGTGTTTCACTTGTCTTAGTTTGTGTGCATCACCAATAATCACAGGTAAAGTTGTGGCTCCAGAGATACCGACTGCATCATCTGTCCTCGATGAGATATAGGTGGTCTTTTCCCAATCTGGAGTTCATTATAACAAAAATAAATAGCTTGACTACCTTTAAAGGAGAAAAGGTAAACAGTATGACCAAAATCATTTTCATTGAAGTGTATATGTGTGTCTAGCCCTTTCCATAAGTTTGGACTTTTGGTTGCGTTGGCTAATGCATGAAGCATAACATGGTATCAGAGCCTAAGGTCTTGAGTTCAAATCCTGACTTTCGCAATTTATCCAAAAATTGCTGCTGCCCCCCTTTGTGTCCATGTATAGGCCTCTTGAGCCATACCTCTAAGTCTATTCGTGTTGTCTTCCCGCGTCACACGTGAGAGGGGGTGTTGAAGTGTATATGTGAATTGTCTAGCCCTTTCCATAAGTTCGGACTTTTGGTTGCGTTGGCTGGTGCATGAAGCTCTACAATTTTTACTCTGTTCACATGAGGAAACATTTTCTCCACACATAGAACTAAAAATGGTTGTTTTGATCTGCTACCTCCAGTGTCCCATATCTTGTTGGTTAATTTCTATGGTGTAGACTCTTCTGAGCTTCAACAATTTTAACATACGTAAAGAATGTAGTTTATGAAAAATATACAAATTATGTTGTACTTTGTATTATTGCCAGTTCTATTGATTAAACATAGATCTCCGAGTTTATTCATGAACCCTTTGGATTCTTTAAATGGCCAACTATGCAGCGTAAAAAAAAAGGCCAACTATGGAAACCACAAACCAAAATTTTGGTCATTTTTCTTGTAATACAATAATATGATGTTGTAAGGATAAACCATCTATCGAGATTTAAAAAATAATAATCCAGAACAACTGTTTTTGCAATTTGCAAGAATGGCATAGAGTAGTCACTACAAAGTATAAATATGTTTAGGATAGTCACCTCCAAACAAAAAATCCCAGTCACTCATTTGTGATTGAAACGATGAAGCTGAATTGTATCCTTTTGAGCTTGCTTCTTCATTCTTCAGTGTCATTGATCCCATCTGGCTCGAAATTCTGCACACTGAAGATGGTGTTGTGCGTTGTACATGTGATGGGGATATTGCAGGCAGATTTTCCTTGTAACTGCACAGGTATGGTTAGTGGATTTTCAGTCATTTGCACGAGTTCTGTGAAAACACAATAAATTGGTCCCTAGGCTAAACTTGAAGATACTATCAATATGTAGAAGTATAAATACAAAAATCTGGATAACGTAGTAAAACTGCTGACACGGGATGGACCTTGCTCTACTTTTACCTGGTACATATCAGATGCCCATCACAGATAAACCATATCTTGCATGATGGAGCTGCTGTGTCCATCAGCTTGAGCGCTGTCTTGGACTTCGGTGTTTTCATTTCCCTATAGGTTGAGAACATTATTAGATTGTGCATAAGTTTGTTAATTGAAGCCTGCCTTAGCCTTATTTCACTACTTGTTAGGAAAAAAAGTTTGAAAATGCAGTCTCTATATTTAAAACACAGAGTAGTGTAATATATACAATTTGCAAATTACACTGAGTTGCACAATTTGCAAATTACAGTGAATTGGATTGCAGTATATATGAATCTGAACAAAAGATATCTGAAAGAATGGACATACAGAGTTATCCGTTAACGTTAAGTTCCTTGAAGTGGTATCATAATTTAACTCATATATACCCTTTTCCATTACTTGCAGGCCGCCGCTTCATCACTTAATTTTACTCGTGTGTCAAATAAATAAATAAAGTTGCTGTGGTAAGGTGATTTTGTTTGTAAATTTGGTATCTATGTTGAAATACCGTGTCGAAAAAGGACCGCATGTACTGAAAATACAGTTAGTCCACCGTGCTGGTGCTGCCTGTTCTAGAAACATAAATTGGCATGAGAAAAACAGCAGAACCCTTTTGGGGGAAAAGCACTGGGCTGGGCAGGTGTGATGTGTACTTTGAGTAGTGTTGGTCGGCAGCTGCTCCCATTACAAGCCTGGTGATGCCATGAATAGCAATGAGTTGTGCGAGTCCTTCCGCAACATCGTCCATCTCAATCACCACTTCATCACAGTCAATCTGGCATAGTAGAGTGTGTTCCACCTTAGTCTTGAACTGAATTCGAGTGATGGACGTAGCCAGAGGTAGAAAGGTATTGGCCGGTGACGGAAATTGAGTTGAACCTCTAGATCTTTTGTCGCGCGTTTCGCTGTCAGGGCATATTCATCCATGTTCTTCCCTGTTTTGTCCCGCTGTAAGTTTCTATGATTGCTGACCTCTTCTGGTCTCATGCTGCCATGATGAGCTTTTACCCCCACTGAAACATATCAGAAAAGATAACCCAAAATTCACCTGCTGATAATATGCAGGGAAGTGCCGGCTTACTTTTGTGGGTCGATCGTGTGGGGCTACGGACATAAGCTATCACAACCCTGGATCCATCCTTGGCCAGGTTCTTCATCGCCCACAGCAAGGTGCTCATCCCTTCGTTCACATCGTCTGATAACGCGACGAACACCGCGCCCTCTGCGCCAGGGGAGCTCTGCTGCTCGTCCCGCTCGTCGCCCGTCGATGAGCTGAGGCTGCAGTGGGCGCTCCAAAACGTCTCGTGGTCGCCGTCGTCCCGCTCCATTGCCGCCTCCTTGGGCTCCGACGATGAGAGAGCCGTGTGAGAGCTGTATGAGTACATAATTTTGGTTTCGGTCAGTGCTCAGTATACTTAACAACTCCAGGTGGTCGCTGACTTTCTGTTTCTAAGGATAGAGCAAAAACATGTTGCCGTGTGGAGCCAGCCAGGTGGACTCAGCTAACCACCAAATGTTGGTCGCACCTCGATGGGTGGAGCTTCGATTTTTTTTTTTAAAGATTCTTGTGATGCTACCAGGCTACCAGCAACAGCAACCATTGGTACGCCCCGGGCAAAACGACCTCGTCTTCTCTTCCAGCGGAGGAAATTGCACAAACCACAAATCACTGATGCCGATTTTGCACATAATTTAGTATCACCTTTGTTTCGAATTATAAGACGTTTGGGATATTTTAATATGGACTACATAAAGATTGAAATGAGTGAAACACACTAAAACACATATATATGCATCCGATTTAGAAAAGAAACTTGCAAGATCTTATAATTCGGAACCGAGGGAGCATTTTGCCTTTGTTGCATAAAACATCACATATTGATGTAATCCGTTGCAGCTAGCTCCAATCCATCATATGACTATGTTGACACGATTTCTAATGGTCACATCAGCTCGCCAGCTAAAACAATTAATATTGGTAGCTATAGTTGCTCACCCGCAAAAAAAAAAGCTATAGTTGCTCATTCAATTTTTTGACTCAAAATATAATGTTTTAAAAAACTGAATCATATATGGACCCAGTGATGGCCTGGAAAATATTCAACTTATTTGAATCATAGATTTGGGAGATATTAGTAGCTTAGTTGGTTCATTCAGATTATTTTTTTACAAAAATTAATATTTTCTAGAAAATGCAAAAAAAGAGTAAATCATACGTTTATCTAGTACTGATTTGGGATTATTTTTGGCACTTTTTGACCACTAGTTTCGGAAATCTTGGTAGCTTTGGTTGGCCGACTAGTGTGGCATACTTTTTGTCACGTGCACACTTACAAGCGGGACCAATCCATTAGGCATTCAAACGATGAATTAGAGCTAGCGGTAACAAATTGCACCAATAAGTGTTGTTTTGTGCAACAAACCCGATATATTATTTTAAAAAATTGGCCACGATAGTTCATGGGTTGTGCAATTTCCTCCTTCCAGTGTGCGTTGTTGCGACAAGTAAACCCCACTGGTTGATCCGTGCACAACGTTGGACAGCTAGACGACATCGTTCGATCTAAGCGAGATCCCGTGCTCCCGTCGACCCACCAAAAGTCATTGGTCTCTAGAAAATCTAGCACGGCCACAACCTTAATTCCCAAAGGCCTCTTTGATTCAAAGGATTTTCAAGAAAATTAAAATTATTTTAATCCTTAGGGATGTCTTCTTCATGTTGTTCGACTGCAGGATTCCAATCCATAGCATTATATAAATCATTTGTACTAGATGTGACGGTAAAATTTATATCGACTCCGATCTCATGGGAATAATCTTTTTATTTCCTGTGCACAATAAAACAAGCGCACAATTTGGTATTATCATTTAATGGGCACTAACTAAAGAGCGCTCGTTCCCAGCCTCGCGCCACTTGACGCGCTCTCAGCCGCCACCACGTGTTCTGCTCTGGGCACTTCCTTCGTATTTTTTTCACACACGTCCTTTAGATGTTTTTTCCGGTTTTTCACCGGTCTTCCTTAGAATTTGGATTAAAAAATTCGAAAAAGATTTTTTCTACACGGAAAAACACGTTTTCTCTTTTTTTTCCGTGAGAGGCACGGTCATGCCTCTTGAAAACGGAAAAAAATATGTTTTCTCTTTTTTTTCCGCGAGAGACACGGTTTTGCTTCCACGAGCGGCATGGTTTTGCTTCTGCAAGAGGCACAATCGTGCCTCTCGAAAACGAAAAAAAAACACATCTTCTCTTTTTTTTTCTTTCGCGAGAGGCAAGCGTGAGGCATGGTTTTATTTTCGTGAGAGGCCTCGGTCGTGTCTATTGAAAACGGAAACAATGTGTTATCTCTTTTTTCCTTCTTCCGTGAGAGGCACGGTTGTGCTTTCACTTCTCTTTTTTATTCTTCCACGTGAGGCACGGTTTTGCTTCCGCATGAGGCATGGTTATGCTTCCGTGACAGGCCTCGGTCGTGCCTCTTGGAAACAGAAAAAAATATATTTTCTCTTTTTTTCTTCTTTCGCGAGGGGCACGGTTTTGCTTCCGCGAGAGGCATGATTTTGCTGCTGCAAGAGGCACGGCCGTGCCTCTCGGAAGCGAAAAAAAGTGTTTTCTCTTTTTTTCGCGAGAGAAACGGTTTTATTTCCGTGAGAGGCATGATTTTGCTTCCGTGAGAGGTGTGGATGTGCCTTTCGGAAACAGGAAAAAACGTGTTTTCTCTTATTTTTGCAAGAGCACGATTTTGCTTCCGCGAGAGGCATGATTGTGCCTCTCGGAAACGGTTTTCGGAAAGGAAAAAAAAGTGCTTTGGGTCCGGCTTTTTTCGTGGGATCTAATTTTGAATATCTTGACGCGAGGAATTTAACTGTGAAAAATGATCGAGATTTGGACACACGATTTAAAAGATAAATCGTTTTGAATAAATGGATCTATGAAAAAAGGAAGACTTCTAGGTTGCGACAAGTGGCGCACATGCATCACGTCACTGGTCACACCCTGAGGAGGTGAAAGTGATCTTTGAAAAAAATACTCCCCAATTAGTGATTTCATCTATTCCCACGCTTTTAAAATCCTGTTTGGTTGGAGGCAAATCACTACAATTTGCCGGCCCATTTAGATTTTTTTCCTGCAAAAACTCCAAAAAACGCACACTCGCGGTGGGTTGGCCGTGACTAGAACCTGCGATCTACCAGTACAAATAAACTAGAGAAACCACCCGTGTCACGTCACCTCGTGTGATTAATTCTCTTTTCCTTTTTCCTTTTCTTAAATTCGTGAACCGTTGGAACCTGTGTTTCAAAACGATGAATTTTATAGGAATTTGTGAAATTTTAAAAATTCGATGGACGTTTTTGAAAATCGTTGATTTTTTTAAATCAATGAACTTCTTTACGAATTTTTGAACTTTTTTTTGAAAACTGATGATCATTTTTTCAAATCAATAAACCTTTCTATGAATTTGTGATTTTTTTGAAAATCGATGAACTTTTTTTTGAATTTATGAATTTTTCTTTAAAATCGATGATTTTTTTTGAATTTGTAATTTTTTTCTGGAAATCCATTAACCTTTTTTTCAAATCAATGAACTTTTTTTGGAATTTGTTAACTTTTTATGAAACTGATGAACTTTTTTTGAATTTTTGAACTTTCTTGAAAATCGATGGACTTTTTTTCGAAATCGATGAACTTTTTTCGAATGTGTGAACTTGTTTTGAAGCTCGATGTAGTTTTTCAAATTTGTGAACATTTTTTGAAAGTTGATGAATTTCTTTCAAAATCATGAATTTTATACATGAATTTTTTATTTTGTTCACATTTGCCCCCAAGAAAGATCATGTTTTTTCAAAAATGTATGTGCAAGAAATTGCACGGATAGTTCTTAAACATTTCACGCTGTAATCAATCACTAGCTCTTAGTTTTTCTTTTGAGGCTATCACTAGCTCTTAGTAAATGTAAGATGGCACGGTGCTTTGTATCTAAACGGCGCGAGCTCAAATCCTCATAGGAGTAACTGTTTTGGAAGGTTTTTCGCACTACACCGCTACGTGTTCCTGGGCCGGCCCAGTAGGTGCGCCAGTGGGCGCCAGTTCCCTGAAAGTCACGGGAGCAACTAGTTAACGAGTGCTCCATCAGAAGCCTCGCAACGATCAACGTTATTTGGCGCGCTCTCAGCCATTCATCACGTGTCGTGTTTTGGACGTTTTTTTGGATTTTACTTTTTATTTTTCCGCACGCGTTTTCGGCTTTTTAAATGTTTTTTCCGGGTTTTTTCGACGTTTTGGTTTTCCAGCGGTCTTTCTTAGCTTTTCAATAAAAAAATTGAAAAAAAAATATTTTGCACGATATAACGTGTTTTCTTTTTTTCTTTTCATGAGAGTCACGGTTTTTGCCTCCACGATTTTGCTTTCGCGAGAGTCATGGCCGTGCATCTAAAAAAACACGTTTTTTGTTTTTTTTTGTTTCGCGAGAGTCATAGTTTTGCTTCCGCGAGAGGCACGAGTGTGTTTTGGCGAGAGTCACGGCCGTGCCTCTCGGAAATGAAAAAAAACGCGTTTTCTGTTTTTTTTTTCTCTTTCGCGAGAGTCACGGTTTTGCTTCCGCGAGAAGCATGGTTGTGCTTTCGCGAGAGTCACGGCCGTGCCTCTACAAAAGGAAAAAATCGCGTTTTTTGTTTTTTTTTCTTTCGCGAGAGTCACGGTTTTGCTTCCGCAAAAGTCACGGGTGTGCTTTCATGAAAGTCACGGCCGTGCCTCCTCGGAAACGAAAACAATGCATTTTCTCTCTTTTTTTCGCGAGAGTCACGGTTGTGATTTCGTGAGAGGCACGGGCGTGCCTCTTTTGGAAAGGGAAAAAACCCGTGCTCCCGGTTCGGTTTTTTCGTTCGTTTTTTTCGTTCGGTTTTTTCGTTAAAAAAAGTTCATCAAAACCTATCAACATGGAATCTGTTTTTGAAGATTTCAACGCGAGGAATCCAACGATAAAAGCAGTTCAAAATTTGAACGCATGGTTTAAAAGATAAAACGTTTTGAATAAACGGATCTACGAAAAACGGAAAAACTTCCAGATTGCGACAAGTAGCGCGCTGTATGTGCATCACTTGTCGCAACTAGGGAAATTAAAGTGATATTTGCAACAAGTACTCCTTAATTAATAATTTCGGAAAGTCCTCGACTGATTAGAGGGTTCAACTACCCAAGCCCAATCCACCAGCAAACTCACATCTTTAAACTCCGAACTCACATCTTTAAACTCCGAAATCACTAATTGTTAAGTACTCATTTTAAAGATCACTTTCACTCTCAGAATACGACAAGTGACGCGCTGCATGCACATGTAATGCGTCATTTGTCGCAACTTGAGAGTTTTCCTTTTTTCTAAAACATTTTATCTCTTAAATCATGCACCCAAATCTCGAACCATTTTAACCATTGGATTACTCGTGTCAAGATCTTCAAACTAGATCCAATTTGATAGATTTTGACGAACTTTTTTAACAAAAAAACCGGACGGAAAACCAAAACAAGAGCATGTTTTTTTTCTCTTTCTAAAAGAGGCATGGCCGTGCCTCTCAAGCAAGCAAACTTGTGCCATTCATGGAAACAAAACCATGCCTCTCACAGGAAGAAAAAAAGAAAACACATTTTCCCCCTTTTCGGAAGTCACATCCGTGCCTTTCACGAAAACAAAACCATGCATCTTGCGGAATGAATATTTTTTTCCTTTCCAAGAGGCACGTCGCGAAAGCAAAACTGTGCCTCTCGTGAAAGTAGAACCGTGCCTCTCGTGGAAGAAAATAAAAAGAAAATGTATTTGCTTTCCGTTGTCGAGAGGCACGGTTATGCCTCTCGCGGAAAGAAAAAAAGAAATCCGTGGTCATGCCTCTCGTGAAAGGAAAAAAAACATTTTTATTACAATTTTTTTTCGTCCAAAAGCTAAAAAAGACTGGCAGAAAACCAAACTCCCAAAAAAATCCAAAAAGCCAAAAACGCGTGCGGAAAATAAAAAATATCCGGAAAAAACCCCGGAACACGACACGTGCCGGCGGCTGAGTGCACGCTCTCAGCCCACCCCTAAGTGATCGTTGGGACGTTGGGAGGCTCCTGAAGGAGCGATCGTTAGTTGCTCTCTTTAAGAGCAACTCCAAAGGGCCGACTCATTTCGTCCGCCTGCGTCCGTTTGGGTCGGCGCAGACAAAAATGGCGGCCCAACGCGTCGATCTAAACCCAAATCACGTCCGCGTGCGTCCGTGCCGACGCATTTGCGTCCCCAAATGCGTCGGCGCGGACGGTGAACAGACGCTTCGCGCGCCTTCTCGCTATCCGCCGCGTCCCCACATGGCGGCCGTCCAACTACCCGCTACCCACGCGATCAGCTAAATTTATGACTACGGGCCCACGCGTCAGCGACGACGCTCGTCCTTTTTTAAGCTGACCGTGCGGCGGGGCTGTCCTCATCCAAACTTGCCGTGCACACCTGCCCACCTTTGCTCCCTCGTCGCCAGCATACCCTAGCCACCACAACCACAACGAGATGGGCCTCTTCTCTGGCGCCAGCGGCAGCAAGGCCAAGGGCAAGTCCCCCGCCACCCCTTTCCTCCCGCCTCCGCCGGCGCCGGCGCCTCGCCGGCAGAGGCAGCGCGTGAACGTACCAGTGCACCAGGTGGAGTGGCATTGGCAGCACCGCCAGCCTCTGCCATATCCCGACGTGACGCTGCCGCACGACTGACATTTGGATCCAGATAGGATCCCAGTGCCGGCGGCACCGCGGGCGGCTCGTGCTCATGCGAAGGAGGTGCGGCGCTGCTGACGCCGGAGCAGCGCAGCGACCCTGCCTACGCAGCCGACTCGCCCAACTGAGCGAGATGGTTCGCCTTCGAGCACGAGGAGGCGAGACGACGAGGCGTGCACGAGGTCGACCGGAGGTCGCCGCCACCGGCGCTCATCGTCCGCGAGGAGGACCAGGCGGCGGAGGACGCCTACCAGGCGGCCCTTGCGGCCGTCTGCCGGGAGAGCGAGGAGGACGAGCAGCGCAGAGCGGAGACGGCGGAGGCGGAAGGGGAGGCCCGATACGAGGAGGCAATGGCGCAGGCCCTTGCCCTCTCCGCGGCGGGCGACCGCGTGGTGCCGCCGGTGGCCCCGCCGTCCCCCATCAAGCCGAAGCCGCAGCCGGAGCCCGGGCCCGAGCCCATCGCGCGCTTCTCCTGGAGGGAGAGTGGTGCGCGAGTGGGTGTCCGCGCCACCAGTTTGGCTGGGGGCGATGCCGGCGTAGGATCAGTCGTACCTCGAGATGTGGCGCCAGCGCCGGCTGGCAGAGGAGCGCCGTCGCGGCGAGTACGAGAAGATGCTCGAGCGCGACCTCGAGGAGGAGCAGCGCGAGGCCGAGGAGGAGGCGCGCCAGGTCTGATGTGACGGCGGCCCGATCTTTCGATGAGAGTGAGGATAAATATCGATTTGATGGATTTTGACCTTGACGATCCGGCTATACCATACTCGACGATACGCCTCGGCAATCGCTAAACCAATCTCCGATGGTTATTGATCTTGCTGTAGACACGATCAACCTGAACAACAAGGTTCGTGTTCCTGCAAGCAACTGAAGAACCAACAAAAACAATGATGAATTGCAATCTGCAATTGTGGATGAAAAATTGAGTACACGAATTAGATGAAAAGTTGGGATTCCACTGTAGATATGACAAGGCGGTAGTTCTACACGTCTCGTAAATGTAAATTATTATAGTGATGACTAGACAATACAATAAAACCCGAGTCTAAACCCTAATATATGATAGCTATTTATTACATGCAGATGTTGCGGCCGAGTCGGTTCGCTGTGTTTCGTCCACGCGTACAGGCCGAAGCGTGTCAGGGCCGGAGTCTTCTGGCACAGCCAAATATTCTAGTGCCCATAATTGGTAGTTGATTCCTAATCCAAGTGCTTTGGTCCTGGTGCTTTTGTCTTTGTACACGTAATATCATCGGCTGTGATGGATGGTTCCCTCGATACATGCATGCATGTGACATGGTTGATGGATGGAATGGATTCATTGGACATGCATGCAGTGTAGCTCCATCCGATTTGAATGAACAGTTGGCTTCATCTCTAATCTCTTCTTTGTTCAGTACAAGCAAATCGGAACACGAGTGTAGCATCGTAATTTTGTCAGTCAAATTATATACACGAAAGAGCGATAGTACCTGGCCATTTATTTGACGCGTACACGCTCTAGTTATAGGTCCGGATGAAATAACTGATGTAGGAGTGTCGGCAGGTGTAATTGTGGCAGAGATGTCCTCATCAAGGCCGCAGCTGCACAGGTGGCCACACACCCCCCTCCTCGGCACTGCCTGCGCCGGCACAACCCGATATGACGGCGCTCTGAAACACGGCGTTCACCTGGGCTGGGTCGGCGCCGACGCTCATCGACCTCACGGACCCCGAGGACGACAAAGACGACACCTAGGGCAGCACGCTGCCTCGTAGTTTATGCTCTTTTTATTTTTTTAATGCAAATGTGGACATATGGACTCTCACCGGCCTTTGTGACCGGCTTTAATATTTAATTAATGTTGTTCTCTTTTTTTAATATGCATGCGTTCATTTTTTTTGGCGCCGTCAAAATAGGTCTCAGGCCAGCATTGGGCACACGCGCCGACCCAAATACGGAAGCGGGCATTTGTATCCGTCTGGCCGACCCAAACGGACAAAACCGAACAAAATCGCCGTCCATTTGAGTCGGCCCGTTGGAATTGCTCTAAACTCACATTCCCTTTCCCTAGCATTGATCCAACCCGCCTGGCTGATCCATACACAGCATCGACCGCTCTCCAGAAAATCTGCATGTCCATGAGCAGTGGCACCACGCCCTCCCGGGCTCCCGCCACCGGTAGCCTTTTGGCGCTCGCCGGTAATGAGCAGTTCTTCTGTAGTAGTGACTCCACGCACGGCACAGGCAGGCGATTTTTCCAGATCACTATCGGTAAATCCGTCCCTTCGAACAATTTTGTTGGATTCAAACTTTTATGTACACCATTTACAGGACTTCGTGCGTGTTGAGGGATTGGTCATCTCCAGTCCTCATGGTACCGCTGATGTTGTAGCTGCCACTCGAGAATCACCGAGCGGAGCCCCCTGTTCGGGGTGAGCTCGCGGTGCGCGAGCTTCAGGTTCGTCATCGGCGACGTGTCGTGCCCGCTGTCCAGCCACCCTCTGATCGCCTCTGCTTCGTACGTGAACCCGTCCGCCGCGATGTGCGGATCACTCATCATCTCCTGCTCACCGCCCAGAAGATAATTTGGTAAGATTCATCTGAACCTTGTCATCTTGGTCACCAAAAATCATGCGTCGACACGCCATGTACGTACCTGGAAGATCGGGCAGACGAAGTAGGACGGCGTGGAAGCCTCGTCCGACGAAGCGGCGAACGTCGGCCGCCGGGCGGTCAGCGAGGCGGCCTTCATCAGGGGCTCGACCACGGTCCACACCTCCCGGGCCAGGTCCGGGCGGCGCCTCCTGCTCATCTCGGCGCACCGCACGCCGAGGTGCGCGAGCTGGTTGGCCTGCACGAACGGCCAGGCCCCCGCGGAGGGGTCGAGGACGGTGTGCAGCTCCCCCTTCTCCACCGCGTCCTCCACCACCTCGGCGATCTTCTGTGGCCGCCTGCCCGTCAGGAGCTGCAGGATGATGATGCCCAGGGAGTAGACGTCGGAGCGTGGCGTCAGCTCGCCGGACGACAGGAACTCCGGGTCCATGTACGTGAAGGTGCCCCTCGGCGTGGTCGTCCGGTACAGCGTGGTGGCGGCGGTGGAGGTGCCGGACTGCGTCAGCAGGCGGCAGATGCCGAAGTCCCCCAGCTTGCTCACCAGGTTGGCGTCCAGGAGGATGTTGGCCGGCTTCAGGTCCCCGTGGACCACCGGGTGCGGCTTGTTCGAGTGCAGGAACGTCAGGGCCGAGCACATCTCGTAGATGATCCTGGTGCGCACCTGCCATGTCAACGGCGGCGTGTCGCCCGCGCACGCGAGCCGGTCCTCAAGGCTGCCGTTCGGGAGGTACTCGTACACCAGGCCGAACGCCTCCCGGCACGACCCGATCAGCGCCACGAGGTTCGGGTGCCTTACTCTGCCGAGGACAGCAACCTGCCACGGCGTTTATCGCTGCAGGATCAGACATGACCGACTCTGTGAACTGACGCCAACGATGATCAACTGAAGGATTACCTCTTGGTTGAATTCTGACTGGCCCTGCAAGCTCTTCGGATGCAACAGCTTTATAGCCACGGTTGTGCTGCGAAGTGAGCCTTTGTAGACACACCCGAACCCGCCCTCGCCGATCTTGAGCGCTTCGTTAAAGCTCCGAGTTGCCTGCTCGAGCTCAACGGCGGAGAACTCGGTGTTCAATGCTTCAGCCGCCATAGAAATTCTCTGCTCGCTCTTCTGGCGCGACTCTTCAGCCGCGGTTGCCGCGGCATCTCTCTCTTGTTGCAGCTTCTCTTTGTCTGCTTGGAGAGCTTCGAGAAGGCACTTGCTTGTGGCCAGCTTCTCCTCGCCATCTCTAAAAGCAGACTCCATCTTGGTCATGCGCTGCTCCAACACGGCCTTCTGTTCTTCTGCATCATGTAGTTGGTCGTATATCGTGTCACACTGAATTTTCGTTGCTTCGAGCTCCTGCGCCTGTCTCACGAGTGTCTCCGCGATTGTTTTTCTCTGTCTTATCTCGTGATGATACAACTTCTCCAACTCCTTGGCCTGTAAGAATAGCTTATCTTTAGCTGGTTTCAGTTCAGACGCTTTACAATCTGAATTATGCTCCTTAGAAGAACTAGATTATGGGTCAGAACTCAGAACCAGTTACCTTTTGAAGAGCTGAAAGCAGATCAAGTTCGGCTTTTCGGCGCTTGGTTGATTCTTCGAACACCTCTTTCTTCGATTCTTGAGTTTCGCGGAGAGCCTCCTCAAGTCTACCGTACATTTCCGCATCAGCACCTGGATTCTCCTGTATGGCACAATCACTTCAGTTATCTGTTGCATTTTATTAGGTGGAGTTCTTTCTTTGGTGATTAATATTGTGAGACTTCGACAGAACAGTAGGTGATACGTACGAGCTCATGAAAAGGAGATGAAAAGCGGTCATCGTCAGACTCGTGCATTGGATGATGTGTTGCTGATTCGGAGACACTGATTGCATCATCGTTCCTTGATAGATTGTACCAGGAGCTTTGTGATCTCCTCCCAAATTCATCCCAGGAATCCATAGAACTCAATGGTGTTCTTGTTGGCCTCGCATTCGCATTGAGTTCCAAAGGTTCAAATAGCTGAGGTGGCGTACCGCCAGCTCCTCGAGAGTGATGTCGCATCACTTCTGTTCTCGATCTGTTCAGATTCTGCTGTGGACTTCCATTTGAGCTTGGTGCTTCACTCTCTGAGTGGTGGATCGTAATCGATCTCATGCGGCTGGAAATGCTGCTTGCTGATAATGTTGATGCAACTGTCGATGCAGGTGATGGTGGTATCATGGGAATGGTTGTGTTTGCTTCCCTGCAGCATTGAGCCATTGACAGGTAAGGCTAACTAATTTTCATATGTTGCTAAATGCACTCTACTGAGATCCATAGAAAGGAAAACTAAGTGCCTATCTTAAGGCTGTTGGCTTAATCATACCTGGTACATATCAGTTCTCCTTTACAAGTAAACCATATCTTACATGGTGAGGCTTCTGCCTCCATTAGTCTGAGTGCTGTCTTGGACTTTGGTCTTTTCATTTTCCTACAATTTTGCCATCAATGTTAGCTTTGGTATCATAAAATGTCAAGGCCTTTTTGTTTCTCATTTCTTACTAGCACCATACACGGACTGGTACTTATCAGGAACAAGCAAGATTTGCGGTGTATCACTTCATTCTAATGATATTCTGGAGATCTTAACTACGAAAGTATGGCATTAGAAGAGAACTATCAAGGTGTTTGGTCCATACTTTGAGTAATGTTTGTCTGCAGCTGCTCCCATGACAAGTCTGGTGATGCCATGAAGGACAATAAGCTCCTCAAGTCCTTTAGCAACATCATCTTTCTCAATTATTATCTTCTCACAGCTGACCTGTGAAAACAAAATGGTACAAGCAGATTCTCATACTGACCTGTGAAAGCAAAATGGTAAAAACAAAATTGCAATCGGGATACACATATGTTTCTTGAGTTATCCTATTTGTTAGTTTATACTGGATTACTTAGAGGCAACATATCATGCACAACTCATCCTTAGGGTACACTCATGTAACCTAGTCAGCTGAGGCACCAAATCAACATGAAAATAAATCTAAAATGAACTCAACACGCACTTACCAATTTACTCTACCCACGTATACAAGCAAAATCAAAATCCATTATGTGATAAAAGGTTCCAAGAAAGAGATTTTTTTTCTGACGCACTTTGAAGCTAATTTTCGAATTTATTTTGCCACCACACCCCATTGGTTGCACCTAAACAAAAAGCCCAGAAAAGTTTCATGCCGATGATATCTTCCTTGATTATAGTTATTTTGTCCGTGAGAGAGACGTGGCAGATGTAGGGAAGGAAACCTTGAGTATTGTGCATAGCACAACATATTCTTCTAGCCTTTCCAATGCCTTTTCTAGCTCCTGCTTTCTGTAGTCCTTGACCTGTTCCGGATCCAGCCTGGTATAGTGCATTTTTGCTCCCACTGGAAGAACAGAAAGACGAGGGGTTCAAAATGTGACAAGGACAAATCCTGTTAAGTCTACTATGAACCCCCAAGCAAAATGACCACATAAAGGTGGGACGCAAATTTTCAGTTAAATGGTTAGCGAATATTTATGCCTGATGCAACCCTGTGAATCTAAAACAAATAAATTACCATGTTGTTTCTGACATACTGCAGCAAACTTATGCTAGATTGACACCGAATGGAGGTGCTTTTCCTAAGAAAGCGAACTGTGTTGCCGAACTTCAAGGCCTGTTGGGTGTGTACATAGTCAAAGTCTAAGCATTGGCTCTCGGCTTCCTGTTGGCCAAAGCAAAATACAAAATACCACCAACAAACCAAATCCATTCAATTTGATGAACCGCACATTCACTGCGAATCGAAATGGCATCGGCATCCGATTTCGCGGACACCTTCTTCCTCAGAGATAATCCATGGCTAAAACCACCCAAAAATAAATAAAATAAAATAAAACAAGGAAGCCTTACTCATGGGGATCATCTGCGCGGGGCGGTGGACGTGGGCCACCACGACCCGCGCGCCGTCCTTGGCCAGGTTCTGCAGCGCCCACTGCAGGGCGCTCTTCCCGTGCTTGACCTCTCCGGGGACGGCCACGAACACCCTGTCCGCGGCGGCCCGCCCAGCCTCCGCCTCCGCCTCCACAATCTCGCCGCCGGCCTGGTCCGCCTCCACAATCTCGCCGCCGATGTCCGCGAGGCTGCTCACCGACGTCCTGAAGCTGTAGCGCGACCCGCTCCCCGACGTGTCCCACCGCCTGTGCGCCTCCATCGCCGCTGACTCCGACGGTGCCACTAATGAAATGCCGCGGCCGGCTGCCTATAAACGTATTGCGTGAGCGCGTTGCGGGCTCAGAGGAACTGGCCGGGGATGACGGGGGAAAATTCGGGGGAAATGGCTGCGCCGTGCCGAGTTGGTGTTTATCAATGCTTCACGACTTCGGGTCAACGGTCTCCGGGTCCGTGACAGGGAGTTCCGAATTTGTTAACGGATTCTAAAACCGGCAGAATATTATTAGGTGATGCAATGACTCAAGTGCTCCCATGCTCCAAATTTGGAAAAAAAAATCTGATTTTTTTTTTGTGAATGTCCACAACACATATGTCTACAACTCCTAAAAAAATCGAGATCCAAATTCAAAATACGCATTGAGAAACAAAAAGGAAAAATCCAACATGATTCAAATGCACCATATGGAACAGTTCAGCTACAAAAAGTAAATATAGTTCATCCAGTACAACAATTCAAATAGAAATATGCGTGTTGTTCATCCAAAAGCCCATCAGCACAATCACTCGGGCCGAACCTCGATTGGGCCAATATCTCACCACGAGTGAGTTGCCAATATCTCATATCTCATTGTCGTGGCAACCATCATGCTTGGAATTTTTTTTTTGGAATTGTTTGGATTGCTTATCACATGTGTCACGTGATAGCCATCGTGCTTGGATCCATGAACATGATGGCACGCTTTACGTTTTTTTCCCCTTTTGCAAGCCTTTTCTCTTCAGTTCAGTCCTACGCTCCCTTCCTTGCACCCACAATCTTGTATGCCTATCGTTAGGTTGATCGCTTTGCAACATGTCTAAGTCGAGTGACGTCAACATCTTTTTCCTTTTTCATATTATGTTTCCTTTTTATTTTTCTTTCTCAAATTTTTCGTCCCTTTTTCTCTTGATTTATGTTTTCTAATACATGAATGTATTTGTACTAATTTTTTGATCACGGATAAAATTAAATAAAATAAGTTAATGTATTTGTGCATGTTTGGAGGGCATGCAACTAGGGTTGCCCGATGTCGGTGGACATGCAGTTGTGCACATTTGTTCGATGCACAACTGCGGTTGTTGTGCGTCGATGTGCTGGCTTGCAACTGTAGTTGTGTGATGGTGTGCAGGCGTGCAACTATAGTGGGGTGCAACCAGTGACATGCAACAGTATTTGCTTGTGAACCGCTGGCATGCAACTGTAGTTCCGTAGTTGACGAGTGTGCAACTGTAATGGCGCACTGCATGAAAAAAGGACAAAATAAAAATCACAAAATCAATTAAATAGATACAAAATAACGGATGTAAAATAGATAGAAGGAAACAAAAGACCCGCACAGATTTTTCGCGCAAACCTTGCAGATATAGCCTCGACTGAGGCTTAACTAAGTTGAAATTAGAATGAAATTTAGCCGATAAAATAGACCCTTCTTATTGAAGAAATTTCTTTGTCGGGTAAGTTCCGACCAACATGAAAAGTGTAATGATCTGGGCACTTAAGAAGAGAATTGCATATTAAAGTAAGGCTTCCTTCTTGGCGTTACAAAGAACTGATATAGGGGTGGTCGTTTCTTAGTTCATTCCTTGGTAGAACAAGGCATCTAGCGGTGGGTTTGACTCCCACAGTATTGTACATTTCCAATCAGATTGATACTTTGTTTGACTCAGAGTTCTTACTGTCCATTATAAATTATGTGGCTGTGCAAACCCACTCCTTCATCGAGAAAGGATATTCGCTGAGACGCAAATTGAATTGGCTAAGTGCAGCCTAGGCATGAGAGTGGAAGCAAGTATGACTTCACATCCCACTGTGAGCATCTCTGAAACGCTGAGGTAACATATTTTGAGATTACGAAGTTACCATAAGCGTCTCATTATCAACACAAACATCATCTTCCACGAAACAAAAATCGCCGAAAAGTATGAAATAAATCTAGAAAAATATGAACACCAGCGCCAAAACTAGGAGTTAAATCTTGGCAGGCTTATTTCACCACAAAGAATCCAACTGTACGAGCTACTACGAACTACGATCAATTCCCAGTCATTTTTTAGAAGATGAAGTTGCAGACCTAAATGTCACATGAAAATTGATTGCTTGGTTGCATGTTGCCCTTTTGTTTGATACTTGGCAAAGAACTGCAAGCTAATGCTTCGTGTCAGATTTTTACAATGGTGCCTACATCTAAGATGGGAACATCAAACAACAAGTAGTTTTAATTACTAGGATAACATTTGAAAATAATGAGTATTATTTAAGTATGACATTAGTTAGGTTGGTAATAGCACATATGTTACTAACATCCATAATGAGTAGCAATATATATGTGGTATCATGCAATCCATCATTTGTTTAAATGTATTTCATTTTGACTCGGGTGCGTTATGTTATGGTAAAATATTATGTTACCACAATCATCTCTCTACTCTTTAACTACTTGTCACATAAGCAAAATTTCCATGGGGTGTATTATGTTACTAGCTAACTTACTCCCACCATGACCAGCCTTATGGCAACATTTGGTACCTATGGTTCCCTAGAGCTGTCAACCCCGCTATTGACTGAAAGACATCCTACTTCGAGTAGTTCAATGGTATTTTTTTTTGCTTCTTTTATTCTTATCAATATATTCTCCTCTGTATTCGCGCAAAAAATATATTTCCCCTCTAAGAGAGCCCATGATATCTCTTATGTTTGGCCTAATCATGTCTCGCGCCAACGCGAGAGGTAACATGTAGTGTCATATAACACTAAGCTGGATAATTCTTGACTTGGCAAAGTGCATGCAGGCTATTAAAAAGGTTTGGAAATAAAGATAAATTATAGGAGATATATGAAAAAAGGTAGGAATTTATCAGGCTCATGGATAGATGGGCTTGAGTGCTGGCAACAACTCATCTCATATTGAGCTAAAACCTTTTTTTCGTAGCCCTGAACCACCACACAAACCAATTAATTTTTTGTTATAACGAGAATGATGGCCACTAAACCCATCATTTTTTAAATTTGTCACATATAATTTTCAAAAGGTTTTTAGTAAAAAAAGGTTTAAGGCAAGGTTGAATAAAACATTGTTACATGTGACATTGTGATGCAAGTTCCTACTAATAATAAGAGGAGCTTTGGTGCTTACAAATTGTATGATGAAATGGGTTTGTGGCTATGTTGTGACCATAATTAAGTACTCCCTCCCAAAATGTAAGACCGTTTTGACACATTGCATGTGCATGATCACTAGTTGGGTTATTATGGATTGTGATGAAAATTGCACCAGCATCCTCCACTAGATTAGGAACATGAGCAATCAGGTGTCGATTATCACTACACCCACCACTAGGTTCTCCACAATCCAAAAAATCACGTTTCATGCATGTAGTTGACACATTACCCATGGAAAAGTATGACATAAGCAAAAAAGTATTCAGTTTTGCGTCTTGTAGTTAAGTCACCTTTGGAATCGTTGGGATACAGTTCTAACCAGTATTGAACCACATGTTGTGTAGTTTTGCGTTAGCCCCACACGACCATTCAAACTTGGTGTAATAGTCAAATCTTCCATATAAGCTTCACATTTGAACAATTGCTATTTCAGCTAAAACTCTTCGAGTCTGTGTCACTTGTATTTGCAATCATGTTCATGTACATCATTCCCTCCATTTAGAACCTTTTTGAATGCCTTGCATTGGGTAGGTACCTAGGAATATACCTAAGGGATCGTTGCAACTATCCAGAATGATATATGATGTTCTTGTCAGCGAACCTGATACTACACATTCCGTAGTAGAGGGCATATGCCCCCTCTATTTTTTCACATTATGTTATATTTTCCCATCTAACTACATACAAGTATACATAGAATGAATGTAGCCAAAACATTGCAAATTCAGTGTTGTTCAATTGACTCTACTTTCCCTTTTACCATGGGTCACATTGAGTCCTCAACAATTTTTTTGTTTGTGCAAATAAAAAGAGGCCAATCACGTGGCAAATTTCCTCAGTATAGCAAGGACCCAAAAACATAAATGTGAGATTCAATTATACCTTCTTGTGAACGTTTCGGTAGTGCACTGAAACGTAAAATTTATTATTTTCAACACTAGCACCCTAGTTCCCCTGATAACCTCTTTTAAACACTATGTGCCATGTCGTGCAAGTAGTTCATTAGCATTTTCATAATGTAATCAAGTTTAACAAAAAATATGTTGATTATAATAGTTAGTTGTATTTTATACCCGAGTTAATATAGGTTCATACTTGCAGTAGGGCGGTAGCCTTTTGTTTCTTGTCAAGCTTAAATGAAGTCGCACACTGGATTCTTGCTGGGATCACGACCCCTTTTGACCTGGGACAGTTTGTCCTTGCCTTGATGTGTTGGGTTGTGTCAAACTACCAATGTTGGATCTTGTTGTCCTTTTTGGTTCTTCCTTTTGTGCGCTTCACACTGCCTATTATTTTACCTCAGATAGTTTTTATGCTATCTGAGCCCATTCTGTTACTAGCGGTTTACCCTTCTAAATGAAATTTAGCACCTCTCCTGCTAATTAAAAAACATATTGTGATCTTCTTAGTGAACCTAGGAGTGCACATCTCATAGTAGAGGGCGTATGCCCCCCCAAATAATTTATATTTTCTAATATAATTACACACAATTATACATGGAATGAATACAATCAAAACTTTTAAACTTGGGTGTTGTCCAATTGAATCTACCTACCACTTTACCATGGGTCGCTTTGAGTTATGAAAAATCCTTCAAAGTTTCTACAAAATTATGTTTATGCAAAATAAGGGCCAAACATAGACAATTTTCTTATTATAGCAAGGATGCAAGAACAATAAAACTTGAGATTCAATTATACCTTTTTGTGAACATGCCGGGAGTGCAATGAAACACAAAACTTGTCTTTTTTGACGTAGAACCCTTAGTTTCTTTGAGAATTTTATCCACACATTTTGTGGCATTTTGTGTAAGTCATCATTAGAATTTCCATAAGGTAATCAAACTGAGTAACAAATGTGTTGAATATAATAATTAATTGTAGTTTATACCTTAGTTGTTGTATGTTCCTACTCACCTTAGATTAGTAGGCTTCTGTTTAATCACTCTATGAGTCAAATATTTATGTAGAATGGGAGATCATGAAAGACAAATCATAGATAAATTTTAAGAATTACAAGAAAGAATGTCTTACTAGTTTGATGTCAATCCCATGACTCCTCGCGTTCTCAGGATCGACGAGCAATATGAAGTCTTTCGTTGAGCATGATAATAGGAAAACACTTTGAAATCTCCAATTAGAAACGCGTAAAACTTTGAAACTAAAAGGATAAAAAAATCATTAGTACCACAATGCCTTATCACGCAACCTTCCAGTGATGATTGAAGTAGGGAACAAGTAGCCAACTTCTCTAACATCATCGCACATTTGATTATTTGACTGAGGATACAAAAGATTTTGAGATATCAAGAAACATGTAAGCATTTTAAAATTGTCAAGTCCTTTTGGCCAACCATCTAGGAGGTTGGAATATTCTTACAAATTCCAGGTCTGGTTTAGGCTTAATAAACGGCTCAAGGCATTGTAACTATTGGTTTGTGGTACTGATCAGGCCTGCGGTCCAAGTTATGAACATTCCATCATCACCATTATGATCCTTAGTTGCGACATTTGTCTCTACTAATCATTAATAGTGATGATTTCATTGTCAAAAATGGAAACATCACTTGGGGTGAAAAAAACATCATTGTTGTGGTGATTAAATTTGTCATCACAAAACCCCAACCACTTGTGTAGCACAAAAGGTACCTTGTATGCACAACGCTCACTATTTACTCATTCATATTGTCCTAGTGGAGGGTGGACTACATAGGAAACAAAACATTGGAGCAACTCTAGTAGAGTTGTTATATCAGACCGATCGACATACACTGGTACGCGTTGGTGCTATACAAACAGTTTTTAACCCTTTTCTGCGACGACATTTGGAACCGTCGCCAAGTGAGTGTGGGCGATAGGGGGGGTCCTTCCCTCACGACCCAGAAATCGTCAGGGATAGGCCCTCCTAGGACAAAGGCTGGGGCCGTGTGCGATCGGGCGAGGCATCGAAACCCAATCATTTCCGTAGGTATGTACATCCCACATGGTGAATCTCAAAAAAACATTTCCGTAGGTATGTACATCCCACACGGTGAATCCAAGGAATACGTTTCCGTTCTTATGTACATCCCACATAGTTAATCCATGGAAAATGTTTCCGTCCATATGTATATGACACACAGTCAATTCAAGGAATACATTTACGTTCTTATGTACATCCCACATAGTCAATCTAGGGAAAACATTTCCGTTCATATGTAAATCCCACATAGTTTTATGTGTAGGCTCATGTGTGAAAGGTGTAACTATCACACACGCTCTGTCTTGGTTAACTGTTTGCTTTTATCAATTACATCATACATGATTTGATGAAGAAAACTGTGTGGCATTGGGCTATCCATCACAAGCACTTTTACTGCTAGAACCGTTTGCAAAGTTCCATCACACATTTAGTAGGTTTATTAGTTTACAATTAATAATTCCAATATTACGCAAATTCATATTTCATATCGAACAACTGTTTGCCAATTTCATATCATGCACATAAATATATTATAACATCACAGTACGATAGCTACATGAAAACAACACATTAGAACATATAGCTAGTTCAACTTCATAAGAAAAATATATTCAATTCCCTAATCAAGACCATCCAGGCTCGTCTTATCCACCTCTGCTTTCAGTTCAGTAAGAACCTGTTTTGCACTGGCCAACTAGGAAAGTGCCTCATCCTTCGCCAACACCATCTTAGCAAAGTCTGATATAAAAAATCTAAGCTCATTCTCCACCTTCCTCCTTTTATCCCGCATCTTTAAATATTCTTCAGCATTGACAACACTTTCTCTAAGCCTACGTCTGTTCTCTTCCTCATACATGCTCCAGAGCTTCGCTATGCACATCTTCAAAGACTGTGGCCACTCTTGATCAACTCACTCCAAGTAAGAATACTTCTGTTCATCCTATAATATTTAAAACTAGATTAGTAACAATTGTAGGGGAAATGGGTTTATAGCAACATAGAAAATCACCAATGCTTATTTTGAAAAACTAAAGAAACATGTTAATTATGACATATCTTCTCAAAAAGATCAATGTGCAAATGAATTAATTGCTACTGAGACAACAACCAAATTCTGGAACATCAAAAGCTATAATTAACTACAAAAATGCTACAAGTTCTTACTCATGTACAATAAATAACAAATTGAACATTTTATGAGGAAGGTAAATATAACTGCAACAGCATAGCGACAGTGTTTGGATGACAGCAAATTGATACTAACAGGTGTGTACATGCACAAATTTAGTAACATAGAACTAATAGCACTAAGGCCGTCCACTATGTATGGAAAAACTGGTGTAAAGACAACTGTTGCTAGATCTCGCACCAGTGCCCTGAACTGGCGAGCCGATGCAGCGGAAAAAATCAGGGACCCAGACTCCGGAGCACGTAGTTGCTCCGATGCCCAGTTCCTTCGTGCCATAAAGATTTAATATTTTACTGCTTGGCTGCTCGGATGTGTGGACCAAAGTTGGCTGCACAAACTGCTGAAGTGGTGCCAAATAATTTTCTAATGGCACCACTGATGAGATGGCAACAATTTAAGATACTAGGTACAAACGGTGACACTGTCTTAGGATGCGTTTGGTTGAAGGTGTAGTATGAATGGGTTGGGACCGTGACAGTGTGTGAATCTCATCTAACAAATGATTTGTGACAACTAAAGATGGTCTAACCTTCTCTGCACATGCCAGAAACTTCCTCCCACTGTCCACAGATTCAAACACAACTAGCTTCATGCATGGAGATTGATGGTGACAACGAGCAGATAGATCTTCAGCCACCCTGCTTTTTTCGTTGCCACTGATAGTCCTAGGGAGCTACAAGAGGAAGAAATGACTCAAATCGACCGCTGGGTAAAAATCCTCCATTCCAAGTCATAGCCCGAGAGAGAGAGAGAGAGAGAGAGAGAAGAGAGGCATACCCGGGTGGTGAAGGGGTCGTTGCCGAAGGAGGAACCGCTGGAGAGGTCTTTGAAGAAGACCATGGTGACCCGGTGGTAGGATGCGAGACGACGAGAGTGAGGAAGAGGCTATAGCTTAGGAAGGAAAGAAGGAAGGAGGAAACAGGCGGGGGTAGATATTTTTGTTGGGGAACGTAGCATGCAATTTCAAAAATTTCCTACACTCACGCAAGATCTATCTAGGAGATGCATAGCAACGAGAGGGGGAGATCATCTTCATACCCTTGAAGATCGCAAATCGGAAGCATTTATCAACGCGGTTGATGTAGTCGTACACCTTCACGATCCATCCCGATCAAGTACCGAACGTATGGCGCCTCCGCGTTCAGCACACGTTCAGCTCGATGACGTCCTTGCCTTCTTGATCCAACAAGACGGGCGAAGTAGTAGATGAGTTCCGGCAGCACAACGACGTGGTGACGGTGTTGGCGAAGAACAATCTCCACAGGGCTTCGCCAAGCACTACGGAAACTATGACGGAGGATAAACTAGAGGGGACGGGGTTGCCGGCACACGGCTTGGTGATTCTTGATGTGTTCCAGGTGCTAGCACTGCCCCTCTATTTATATGTTGAGCCCTCGGGTCGAAACTTGGAGTAAAAGCCTCCTCAAAGTCGGTTTTGCCTGCAAGGGAGAGTCCTACTCGGACTTCGAGGACCAGATGCCACAGTCCTTGGCGTCTGGCCCAAACGCCATGGGCCTTGGTGTCTGGCCCAGGGCCAGACGCCAGGGTTTCCGGCATTTGCCCCCCGGCCTCCGCAAAACTCCTTTTGCACCGACCTAAAGCCTCATGGGCTTCACCCCTTGGCCGAACCATATCATCCTATATATCAATCTTTACCTCCAGACCATTCCGGAGCTCCTCGTCATGTCCGTGATCTCATCCGGGACTCCGAACAACATCAGGTCACCAACATACATAACTCATATAGTACTATATCGTCAACGAACATTAAGCGTGCGGACCCTACGGGTTCGAGAACTATGTAGACATGACTGAGACACCTCTCTGGTCAATAACCAATAGCAGAACTTGTATGCCCATATTGTTTCCTACATATTCTACGAAGATCTTTATCGGTCGAACCTTATGACAACATACATTATTCCCTTTGTCATCGGTATGTTACTTGCCCGAGATTCGATCGTTGGTATCCTCATACCTAGTTCAATCTCGTTACGGACAAGTCTCTTTACTCGTTCCGTAATACATCACCCCGCAACTAACTCATTAGTCACATTGCTTGCAAGGCTTACAGTGATGAGCATTACCGAGAGGGCCCAGAGATACCTCTCCGATACACGGAGTGACAAATCCTAATCTTGATCTATGCCAACTCAACAAACACCATCGGAGACACCTCTAGAGCATCTTTATAATCACCCACTTATGTTGTGACGTTTGATAACACACAAAGTGTTCCTCCGGTATTCGGGAGTTGTGTAATCTCATAGTCAGAGGAATATGTATAAGTCATGAAGAAAGAAATAGCAATAAAACTATACGATCATTATGCTAAGCTAACGGATGGGTCTTGTCGGGGGGATGGACCCCGGGTAGGCAACGAAACCCGAATCCTTTAAAAAACAATGGGGCCGGCATCGCCCCTCAAGACGGCTCGCGCTCGGCCGAGTCACTCGACTCGGCCAAGCCCCCTCAACCCGCCTAATCCGTGAGACTTCTCCAACAAGCTAGCCCAGGGCGGCCGAGCCCGGCGCACCAAGACTTACTCAACAAGCCAACACCCCTTGGCGTGTACTCCAACTCGACCAAGGGTCAGCGGCCGTCCCATCCCACCCGTACGATGGGATGAGTCGCCACCAACTAATGACCAAAGCCATAGTGTCCTGCCCATGCCTTTGGTTAGCCGGACGAGGCAACAATGCCCCCACCTACCCGCTGACCAAGCTCAGCATGGCAACAGTGCACCCGTCGTCACCCATGACGCCAGCAAGTGGCGACCTGACAGAGCACCATTGTAGCCGACTCGACTCGGCCACGCCCGGATGATTGACAAGACGCCCAACAGTGCCACCGTACCCGGCGAGCCTCGCGCCCGAGGAACCCGACGAGACCGGGTACCGGCGGGTCCCAACACCGGGTCCCTAGACGCTGACAACCCGACCCCGCGGCCCTGTAACATTGCCATTGTACCCCTGGGGGGTTGACCTATAAAACCTCCCAGGAGGCCTCCATGCACAAGAGGGAGGAACGCAGTAGTAGAACAGCTACATACAGGGAGGAACGCAGTAGTAGAACACCCACATAGAGGGAGAGAGCAGCCCAAGCCTCGGCCTGCCTTCTTCCTCCCCGATACAGCTCAAGGAGCAACTCTGTACCATAACACATAAACCACACTCGACTGGACTAGGGTTGTTATCTCTTCGGAGAGCCCCGAACCTGGGTATGTCTTGCGTCCCGCGCTCGCTCATGCCGACCTCGCCTCCGAAGCCCACCAGTGCCCTTGAGCCTTCTCCTCTCTTTACCCATCCCATGGCATCTGCCGTGCGCCCACCACGACAGTTGGCGCCCACCGTGGGGCAGCTCAAGGTCCTGGCTGGAAGCATGCTTCGGATGGGGCTCTACTCCAACTCTGATGAGCCCGTCACGCTGGCAGACGATGTCATCGACGCGGTCGCTGTCTCCTTCGCCGCGTTGCGCATCTCCGACATGCCTGCGGTCGACGAGTACCCCAGGGAGATGCTCGACTTCTCCGACTCCCCCCTTTCCCTCGGCGGCGGCGTTCCTGCCGGGGCAATGGACCTTTGCGTAGAGGTTTTCCTCACCTACACCGGCGCCGCTTCTTCGTCCAAGGTGGCGAGGAAGGCCGCCGAATCTAGGACCACAGCGGGTCGACCAGCCCGCCTGACCCCCTGCGGGCCACGATGCAGAGCCTGCGCGTCCCCATCGGCACCGACATCGACATCTCCGACGTTGTCGAGGCCCGGACCCACCTCGTTGAGGATCTCCAGCGTCTGCTGGACCTCACCGAGACACTCGCTGCCATGCAGCGCCGCCTCGACTCCGCTCAGCTGGAGCGCAACGCAGCCTACGGCTTCATGCCGGACGCGCCTGAGCCAAGCCATGTCGCCGACGTGCGAGCCCGTTGCGGCGCGATCGACCGCGCCTTCGGCGCCATCCCTCCCGTCTACGAGACCCTCATGAAGAACATGCGCACTGCCCAGGCGGCTGCGGTCGTCCTGGACCAGCTCGCGGGCGAAGAGCTGCAGGACCGCCTCAAGAGGGTGAGCGACCTCCTCGCTACAGCTAACGCATAGCAGGACCGCCTCAACCAACTCGTCAAGCCGGCCGGATCCGGCTCTGCCCGTGTCGCTGGACCCGGCGATTTCCAGCACACGGCGTCCTCCCCGCCCGGTGAAGCGCACTCCGGCCGCACCCCGACCCGGCGCAACCCCGCCCTGACGACCGCCGTCGGTTTGGGCGACGAGCCGACCTCGGAGGCCCGACGTAGGCTCGACCCCCTACTCCAACCCGGCCGACGTCCGACGGGAGGAGACCCGCCCCCCCGTGGCATGGTGACTGACCGGCTGGGCCCCTGTGCCATCGACGATCATCGCCTTGACCAACTCGCCCTCTCCCAAGAGCTGGAGGAAATCGGCCCCGTCGGGCCGGCATGCTTCAGACCACGCATCCAAGGTGAGCCCTTTACCAAAGGGTTCATGCTCCCCCGCGACACCCCCAGGTATAATGGCACCGTGAAGCCGGAGGACTGGCTCACCGACTACACCACCGCCATCGGCAACCGCCGCCTCGCCGTGCGCTACGCGCCCCTCATGCTCCAAGGGTCGGCCCACACCTGGTTGAATAGCCTGCCGGAGGGCAGCATCAACGTGTGGGTCGATTTCGAGCAAGCCTTCGTGCGCAACTTCACCGGCACGTACAAGCGACCCGGATGCCCCAGTCAGCTCGCCACGTGCGTGCAGGGACATGCGGAGATCGGCCATGAGTACCTCGCACGATGGACCGAGCTCTGGAACAGCTGCGAGGGCGCCCACGAAGTCCAAGCAATACAATACATCATCAATGGGTGCCGGGACGGCACCCTCCTCAAGCACAAGCTCTTGCGCTCCGAGCCGGCCACCATGGCCGCGCTCATGGTGATGGCGGACAAGTACGCCACCGCCGACTCCGCCATGAAGATCCAGATGGCGCTGGATGAGGCCGGTAAAGCAAAGCCGGTTCCCACTCCAAAGCCGGCCGGCGAAGGAAGCCAGCAGCAGCACAACCAGCAGAACAACAAGCGCAAGGCCGATCAGCTGGCTCAGCGCTACGACAACCGGCTCGTCGCGGCCACCGAGTAGGCTCCCGCGACCGACCCGGCCGCCAAGCGCCGGCCGATCGGCAAGACGACATGGCAACCCACCATGAGTTTCGAGGAGATGGTCGACGCTCCCTGCAAGCACCACAACGGCGCAAGGCCGTCCACGCACATGCTTCGGTAGTGCGCCATCACCATGCGCATCATGAGGGGCGACGTCCCGCCTCCTCCGGCCCCGGCTCCGGGAACGGTGCAGCCGCCTCTGCCTCCACCATCACCCCGGCCGGCAGTGCGATGCGCGACGACACCTACCCGGCCCAGAACGCAACCTACGTCGTCTTCATCAGCCTCGGCGACGGCAAGCGTAGCGAGCGCCTCCTTCGGCAGGAGGTGAAGACTGTCATCCCGGCCAAGACGGAGTACATGCATTGGTCGGAGCGCCTGGTCACCTGGACTTGGCAGGACCACCCGTCCGTCATGCCGAACCCGGGTGGTTATGCCCTCGTCCTCGACCCCATGATCATCGTGCCTCGACGCACGTGCAAGTTCTCTCAGGTGCTCATCGATGGTGGCAGCAGCATCAACATCCTCTACCGCGACACCATGACCAAGCTCGGCATCGAGACCAAGGACTTGGAGCCGACCCGGACGGTTTTCCATGGCATCGTTCCCGGCCTCTCCCGCTCCCCGATTGGACGGATCCGGCTCGACGTCCTATTCGGCGACAGCAGCCACTTTCGATGCGAGCCGATCTGGTTCGAGGTGGTGGACCTGTCCAGCGCGTATCATGCGCTGCTGGGCCGTCCCGCGCTCGCCAAGTTCATGGCAGTCCCCCACTATGCCTATCTGAAGATAAAGATGACAGGTCCAAAGGGCCTCATCACAATCACTGGCGACTACCGCAAGTCCGTGGAGTGTGCCCGAGACGGCGCCAAGTTGGCTGAGTCGTTGGTCGTAGCCGAGGAGCGGCGCCAGCTCGAACGGATCGTTGCCCTGGCCCAAGAGACGTCGGCCGCACCCATCCCGGCCGAGGACCCGGCCGTCGAGGCCTCGTTCAAGCCCTCCAAGGAGACCAAGAAGGTGGAGCTGAACCCGGAGGACCCCGACTGCAGCAAGTACGTTGTCGTTGGCACCCACCTCGATAGCAAATAGGAAGGCAAGCTCGTCGACGTCCTCCGTGAGAATTGGGATATCTTTGCATGGACCCCAAAGGACATGACGGGTATCCCGAGGAAGTACGCTGAGCACAAACTTCATGTCCACAAGGACGCCAAGCCCGTCCGTCAACCCCTACGACATTTTTCCGAAGAGAAGAGAAGGACCATTGGTGAAGAGGTCGCCAAGCTTTTGGCGGCCGGCTTCATCATGGAAGTATTTCACCCCAAGTGGCTGGCCAACCCGGTCCTCGTTTTGAAGAAGAAGAACACCTGGTGCATGTGTATCGACTGCACAAGCCTGAACAAGGCCTTCCCCAAAGACCCGTTCGCTCTCCCGCGGATCGACCAAGTCATCGACTCCACCGCCGGGTGTGAGCTCCTATCCTTTCTGGACGCTTACTCCGGCTATCACCAGATCAAGCTGGACCCGACTGACGCCCTGAAGACGTCCTTCATCACGCCCTTTGGGGCGTATTGCTACATCACCATGTCGTTCGGCTTGAAGAACGCTGGCGCCACTTTCCAGCACCGCATGCAGAAGTGCCTGCTGTCGCAACTTGGCCGCAATATCCATGTCTACATGGACGACATCATGGTGAAGACCAAGAAGCACCTCACGCTCCTCGACGATATGAAGGAGACCTTTGCCAACCTGCGTGAGTACAAGGTCAAGCTCAACCCATAGAAATGCGTTTTCCGCGTCCTGGCCGGAAAGCTACTCGGTTTCCTCGTCTCGGAGTGCAGCATTGAGGCTAACCCGGAGAAAATCAAGGCCATCGAGCACATGTGCAAGCCGGCCCGGCTGTGCGATGTCCAGAAGTTCACCGGCTGCTTGGCCTTGGTCAGCCGGTTTCTCAGCCGGCTGGGCGAGAGGGCCTTACCCCTGTATCAGCTGATGAAGAAGATGACGCCGTTCGAATGGAATGACCAGGAGGACGAAGCCTTCCGGGACCTCAAGCGCATGCTCTCCACCGCACCAGTCCTGGCCGCACCGGCCGAGAAGGAGCCGCTGTTGCTCTATATCGCCGCGACCTCGCGGTTGGTCAGCATGGTGATGGTGGTTGAGCGACCTGAGAGGGACAGGGTCCAAGCCGTCCAGCGTCCCGTCTACTACCTGAGCGAGGTTCTCTCCGCCTCGAAGCAGAACTACCCACACTACCAAAAGATGTGTTACGACATGTACTTCACCGCCAAGAAACTGAAGCAGTACTTCCAAGAGCATGTCATCACCGTGGTCAGCACGGCCCCTCTCGGCGACATCATCGGGTGCCAAGATGCCTCTGGCCGGGTCGCCAAGTGGGCGCTCAAGCTAGCCGGTCATACCATCCTCTATGAGCCCCGCACCACAATCAAGTCCCAAGCTTTGGCCGACTTCCTCGTCGACTGGACCGAGACCCAGTACCTGCCACCGCCTTTGGACTCGACGCACTGGCGCATGCAGTTCAACGGCTCAAAGATGCGACTCGGCCTGGGAGCCGGCATACTGCTGTCCTCCCCCAAGGGCGACCAGGTCAAGTACGCACTACAGATCCACTTCGCCGCCTCCAACAACGTCGCCGAGTACGAAGCCCTTGTGCACGGCCTCCGGCTTGCCAAGGAACTTGGCATCCGGCACATCCTATGCTTCGGCGACTCGGACCTGGTGGTGCAGCAGTGCTCAGGCGAGTGGCGCGCACGACTCCAACATGGCGAGCTATCGCTTCCTCGTCCAGAAGCTGTCCGGGTTCTTCGAGGGCCGCGAGTTCCTCCATGTCCCGCACGCGGAGAACGAGGCAGCCGACACACTTGCCAAGATCACCTCGTCTCGGCAGTCCATCCCATCCGGCGTCTCCCTCGAGCATCTACACAAGCCGTCCATCAAGCCATCTTCGGACTCCGAGTCCATCCATGTGCCAACCGACCCGGCTACGCCTCAACCCGGCCCGGGGGCTGCCGAACCAGGCTCGGGGGCTGCCGGACCCGTCCCGGGGGCTGCCGAACCCGGCTCGGGGGCTGCCGACCCAGAGCCCGAAATAGTGGCCGCCTTCGCCGTGGTGACGGCGCCATCCTGGGCCCTTCCCATCTCGGAGTTCCTGGATAACGGGGTCCTCCCCATGGATGAGACAGAAGCTCGGCAAGTGCAGCGTCGAGCGTCCGCCTACGACATCATCAACAACGAGCTCGTCAAGCGCAGATCCACCAGCGTGTTCCAATGCTGCGTCGAGCAGGACAAGGGTATTGAGATCCTCCTCGACATACACCAGGGCGAGTGTGGGCACCACGCCGCCTCGTGGTCCCTGGTGGCCAAGGCCTTCCGCCATGGTTTCTACTGGCCCACGACCCTCGAAGATGCAGAGTCACTCGTCAACAAGTGTGAGGGATGCCAGCGCTTCAGCAAGCGCAGCCACCAGCCGGCGTCAGCACTCCGGACCATCCCGGTCGCCTGGCCCTTCGCGGTCTGGGGACTCGACATGGTGGGGCCCTTCAAGACCGCCTGAGGCGGCATGACGCGTTTGCTGGCGTCGGTGGACAAGTTCACCAAATGGATCGAAGCAAGGTCAATCAAGAAGCTGGACGGCCCGACAGCCGTTCGGTTCATCAAGGACATCGCGGTGCACTACGGCATTGCCGAACAGCATCATCACGGACAACGACACCAACTTCGCCAAGGGCGCGCTTGCGCAGTACTGCTCCATCTCCAGCATCCGCCTCGACCTGGCTTCCGTTGCACATCCACAGTCCAACGGCCAGGTCGAGCGGGCCAACGGCCTCATTCTATCCGGCATCAAGCCGCGGTTCGTCGAGCCACTCGTTCGTTCCCCCGACAGCTGGCTTGATGAGTTGCCGGCCGTCCTCTAGAGTCTCCGAACCACGCCAAACCGGTCGACCGGGTTCACCATGTTCTTCCTCGTCTATGGAGCAGAAGCCGTCATTCCGACCGACGTCGAGTTAGACTCACCGCACGTCACGATGTACATGGAAGCCGAAGCTAAAGAAGCTCGCGAAGACGGCGTCGACCTGCTTGAAGAAGCACACCTCCTAGTGCTCAGTCGCTCGGCCATCTACCAGCAAGGCCTGAGGCACTACCACAGCAAGAAAATCAAGCCCCTCGCCTTTCGGGAGGGAGACCTCGTCCTCCGCCTCATCCAGGAGCAGGCCGGCCAGCACAAGCTGTCCTCCCCATGGGAGGGTCCCTTCATCATCAGCAAGGCCTTGTGCGATTGCAACGCGTACTACCTCATCGACGCCCGCAAGTCAAACAAGCGCAAGAGGGACACCGCCGGCAAAGAAACAACCCGTCCATGGAATGCGGAGCTCCTCCGCCCGTTTTACAGTTAGCCGTATGCACGTATGTATCACTGCCTTTTGTAACCATATGGAAACTATGGGACCCCCGATCAACGCTCGGGGCTGCCCTTTTTCGCGACCAAGCTATTGTGTCCCCTACATTTCGTGCATTACTTTCCTTGTAAGCCAACCCGGTCAACGAATCGACTCGCTCGACCCGGGGGCTCGGGGGCTGGCCGACTTGGCCACCCGCCGCTTCCCTTAGCAACTCTTGACGCGTCGGACTGCCACGGCCTCTCACTTCGCCCTAAGCCGCAGAACTGGCTTCGGTTGTTGGCTGGCAAGCACATGAGACTAGAGCACCGGTGCTCCTCGAGCACTAAGTCAAGAACTGCCGGGTCGTCCAACCCGGCCCTGCCACTTTAAAAGCCGTTGCATGACCAGCTGCTCGCCAACCCGGCCCCGCCGGATTGGCGCCAGTCGGCCCAGTGGGTGTTTCGCTTACTCTCAATGTTCTGAAAGGCTAAATATCACGCGTTCCTCCCAAAGGCCGAACCACTTGTCACAGACCAGAGCCTCGGCCGTCAGACTCGGGGGGGGGGGGGGGGGGCAAAGGAGGAGAAGTCGTGAGAAAAAAGCTTCAAAGACAAAGAGCAAGAGCGCTGGCATCCATGAGTTTTTTCGCAGGCTGCCGGGTCGCTTGACCCGGCCCCCGCCACTCCAAGCTGCCAAGCGACCGGCCGCCCGCCAACCCGGCCTTGCCGGTTTGCCGCCGGCTGGCCCAGTGGGTGTTTTCGCTCGCGCTCAACGTTACAAAAGCCTAAGTACTACATGCTCCCCTCAAAAGGCCGACCCTCTGTCACAGACCGGAGCCTCGGCCGTCAGACTCGCGGGGGAGAAGCCCAAGGACCAGGTTTCAGCGGTTTCATCAGCACTTGCATGTAGTGATCTGAAAGCTCACGTTCATGCTAGATCAGCTGCGCACCGACAAGGGGAGGACTGACAAGCAGGTTATGAAGCAATTCAGAGGCCGGTGCTTTGAAGTGAGTGTTATCGGTCATCCAGTCCAACACCCAAGAATTCACATCTTCAGCATTTCCTCTAATGTGAAGTGTCGCGTAGAACTGAAGAATTAGTTCTTCATTCCAGTCTACGATGTCGGTGCAGAAGTTGAGCAGCCCAGCTTCATGAAGAACACTGAGGACTAGTGTGAAGCAAGGCAGTGATTCCATGTCCACATGAGGAATATGTGCATGATCAAACACTTTGTCCTTATCAAAAAGCAGTGAAGAATAGAAGTTGGCTTGGCTTGCAGTCTAGAAACACTTCCTTCGCAGATGGGCAGAGTCATACGGATTGTAATCTGTGAAGAATACATGCTCATGGAAGAAGTCATCAGCCTTGAATTTTTGCTTCTTGGAGAAGGGATTATTTGGCTTGGGCTGAGGAGTGTCGGTCAAAGTCATCACAGCCTCAGGAATCACATTCTCCGGAACCACAAGCTGAGGAATTTCAGTTTCTGCTTTAGTAGCAGCCTGTGTCTTCAATTCTTCATCAACATTAACATCAACACTAGTGGCTAGAATCTCTTCATGAATGGAAGGGTTGTTCCCTCGAGAAGCAGTCAAAGCGGCGGCGTAAACGCCGCTCCAAATCCCGCCTCAGCAGAAATAACGATCATATAGACCCAGCGATAGAGCAGGGTGAACCATCGCCCGACCAGGGCAACATGGGGAATCAAACCAAACAACCCGACTCCGTCGAAGATAACAGTCTGGACGACACCACACCGGACAGGCGCCAGGAGCAACACAACACCCACCAAAGGCTTGTTGCCATGGCGAGGAGCCTGAAAAAACAGAAGCAAAGGCTCAAGGCTGCAAAAGACACACTCAAAATCAAATGGAGTGAAGTACTCAACACTGCAGCGAAGTATGGCAGTAATCGCCACACTAAGAGCTATCCGAAGCGAAAGTTGCTACCTGAATTTGATGAGGAGGCCTTAGATCCTCCACAATTGAAAAATAAAACGGCCATCCGGTCGGATAGACGACCTCATAGCCAACATAAAGCGGCAAACGAAGCCGCACATAAACCAGTACGCGATCCGCGTAAGGGCTCGCATCAAAAGGATGGCGCAACCAGATCCATCTATGGACCACGCAAGCGCGCTCCAACATACAATACAACACAACAAACATCCGAACACCACGGCACACCCAAATACAGAGGTGCCGCACACCCTCTATGTTTCACCGACGAGGTGCTGGATCATGAATTTCCAGAGGGATTCAACCCGTAAACATAGAGGCGTATGACGGAACAACAGACCCTGGGGTCTGGATTGAGGACTACATCCTCCATATCCATATGGCCCGAGGAGATGATCTCCACGCCATCAAGTACTTACCCCTCAAGCTCAAAGGGCCAGCTCGGCACTGGCTTAAAAGCCTCCCCGAAAACTCCATCGGAAGCTGGGAAGAGCTCGAAGATGCCTTTTGGGCAAATTTTCAAGGGACATATGTCCGACCACCGGATGCAGACGATTTAAGTCATATAACTGAACAGCCCGGTGAGTCAGCCCGAAAACTTTGGAACAGGTTCCTCACCAAAAAGAACCAAATAGTCGACTGTCTGGACGCCGAAGCCTTTGCAGCTTTCAAGCATAGCGCCTGAGACAAATGGCTTGCCAAACACCTCGGTCAAGAAAAGCCGAGAACAATGGCAGCATTAACAAGCCTCATGACCCGTTTTTGCGCGGGCGAGGACAACTGGTTAGCCAGATGCAGCACCAGCGACCCAAGTACATCCGAAGTCAGGGGTGGAAACGGGAAATCACGACGCAGCAAGAATAAGCGCCGAAATAAGGAAGACAGCCCGAAGAGCAGGGCGGTAAACGCCGGATTTAGAAGCTCTCGGCCAAGCCAGCAGAAGCCGCCCTCCAAAGGCAATAGAGACGAACTGTCTATCCTAAACAAAATTCTGGACCAAATATGTCAGATCCATAGCACCCCTGATAAACCTGCAAATCATACCCACAGAGAATGTTGGGTCTTCAAACAGTCCGGCAAGCTCAACGCCGAACACAAGGGGCAGGGTACACCAAGTGAAGACGAGGACGAGCCTCGCAAGCAAAGCACAGGGGAACCGAAGAAATTCCCACCAGAAGTCAAAACAGTCAAAGTTTTACACGTGATAAAAGGGAGAAACAAAGCAGCACCCTTAGAGAAACATGCCCCAGGGCCTATCACCGCGGAGCTCCGCCACTGGTCGTCCCAACCGATCACCTTCAACCATCGGGATTACTCAGCAAGTATCCGGCGGGCAGGATGGGCTGCCTTGGTATTAGATCCAATAATTGACGGATACCACTTCACACGAGTCCTGATGGACGGCGGCAGCAGTTTAAACCTAATATATCAGGACACAGTCCGCAAAATGGGGATAGACCCAATAAATATTTGCCGCAGCAATGCTACCTTTAAAGGAGTAACGCCAGGCCCGGAGGCTCATTGCAGGGGCTCTCTGCTACTAGAGGTTATATTCGGCTTCCTCGATAACTTCCGCAGCGAAAATTTAATTTTCCACGTCGCTCCGTTCCAAAGTGGCTATCAAGCACTACTCGGACACGAAGCTTTCGCTCGCTTTAACGCAATACCGCATTATGCTTCCCTCAAGCTCAAGATGCCCGGTCCACGCGACATCATTATGGTAAACGGAAATATTGAGCGCTCCTTGCGCGCCGAAGACGGTGCGGCCGCCTTGGCCACCGCACACTAAACGGCCTCACCAACTCAAGCATTTGATAGGTCGTTAAGACCACGGACACGGCTAGACGAGTCTGGCTCAGCTATATGTAATTAATACAGGTTTGATGGCTATACCCCTATTGCAATACAAGGGGCTCAACGCGTGCGCAAAAGTGGCAATAAGGCTCACCGTTACTCATTTTCAACTATATATTGTTTATTATAACTTTTGCACGACAACTTTTCAATTAAGTTCCTCTCTTTTTCAGATGACCATCGTGCTACACCCGTCCAGGATACGGCACAACGGAGACACAGGCGCAAACGTGCAGCAGGGACCCGTTCCAAGGATTCTTTGTAGATTAAGACCCTGCGTAAACCTTTTTTACTGTCTCTTGTTGACTTACATCCCTCGGTTTCTCAGTACAATCGAGAAGGATGCTGACGTCTTGGCATGTGGCCACGCCAGAATAAAGCACATACCTGGACACCTGGGGCTTATTACAAAGGGTACTGTTTAGACCCGGTTTACACCATAAAGACCGAATACCTTAGGGAGTGTTCGACGTCGCGAGATTGGCCTTATATGCATCAGCTCTGAATCATGTCTTTGGTCAAATGTTGGGTTTGCCCGGCTCATGTGTTTTGCTGCCTTACGTTCCGCTCTATCGGCTAAGGCGGCACCAGGAGAACTACTACGATTGTGCCCTGGTTCATCCGGACGAGCACCTCAGTAGAGAAAGCCGAAAGCTGACTATCATGATATAGCTTGAGACTGGTCAACCAATCGATGACCTATTGGAATCTTCGGGATTCCTCCGCATTAACGAAGGGCCGTTTCCTGGCCAGGCATGTACGCACCCCGAATCCGGATAAGTGCGGAGCCACCAGGGGCTATATAGTAGCCCCACTGTCAAACTCCTATGGCTAAGTGAAAGTGTTAAAGCATTATAGTCCGGTTGCCTAGTTCGCTGCGCTATCACCTCCTTATTAGGACCAAGACGTTGGATTAAGTGCGAATACGCGTCTTCTGCAAACACCCCCACATTATATGCGTGGGGGCTAAAGCCGACGACTGCAATCTTTCAGGTTATATACATGTATACATAAACGGCCGCACATGAGGCATCACAATACTTTTGGGCAAAAGTATAAACACAGCCTTGATAAATTCAATAAAATGTTGTTTTTACAATGGGAATACATGTCACTCAAACACAAAATTCTTCGAGCACTGGGCCTCTATCGAATGAGCACCCTCAAGAACTTCTTCAAAATAGTTCTCGGCAGCCACTCGGCCTATGGCCAAACCCTGCGCTGCGACAGTGGTGGCATCCATCTCCGCCCAGTATGTTTTGACATGGGCAAGGGCCATCCGCGAGCCTTCTATGCACGCCGACCTCTTGATCGCATTGATGCGTGGCACCGCACCAAGGAACTGCTGCACCAAGCTAAAATAGTTGTTCGGCTTCGGCCTTTCCGGCCACAAATGATCCACGACAGACCTCATGGCGAGTCTGGACAATAATTGAGTTCGGCCCATTCGGCAAGCTGATCAGTCAATGGAAGCGAATGCTCTGGAACGTTAAATTGCGACCAGAACAGCTTGTCCACTTCACGATCTGTTTGATCTCGGAAGTATTCGGCCGCATCGACAGCGCTCGCCGCCAAGTCCAGATATGCGTCGGCCGAACTCCACAGCCGATCCAGAGGGGCATACCGCGGATCGCTGAATTTCCTCCGTAGCATAAAGGGCTTCCCAGCCATGATATCCCTGGCTTCACGCAGTTCCTCCTTCTTTGCTCTCATTGCAGAGCGGGTGTCTTTAGTCGCCATTGTGGCCTTTTCGAGGTCCGTAGCCTTCACCCGATTTTCTTATTCAAGAAAATGGCAGCGGTCGGCAGTGTCTTTTAACTTCACAGTCATTTTGGCCATTTTCTCTTTGCTCTCGCTATGCACGGCCTTCTCGGCTCTCAACTCTTCGGCCGCCTTCAAAGCGGCCGCATTACTACTCCTCGCTTGCTCCTTGGCTCGGGCAAGCTCCGCCCGCAGGGCTTCCACGGTGGCAGCTCCATCTGCAGTCACAACATATTAAAGATACTGGCATCACACTGCTCTTACTATGTGATATTCACTATAAAAATCACCTACCCTGTGCCTCGTCAAGCCGCTTGTTAACAAGCTCGATATCGGCATCCGCCGCATCCAGTCGCCGCTTTAGTTCAGCAACCCCATCAGTCCGGCTAGCCACCGGAGCTTCAGACACCTGCACATAAAGGCGGTCTGATTATTACGTGGGACTATGATCCTCTGTTCGCCGCTGTTTTCGACGACAACCAGAGTCTCAGGGGCTACTATCTACACAGGGCACACCTAAAATGTGCGGTACCATCACAAATATATATCATTTCACGTACCTCAAAGCCCGTCAGTAGACTCATAAAGGCTTCATGCAACCCGTTTTCGGCGGACGAAATCCTTTCAATCACCATACACATTAATGTACGGTGCTCTTCTGAGATTGTTGCTCGCTCTAGCAGACCCTTCAGTACGTCCGACCGCACACCTGATGGTGCCGGACTCTTTTGATTGCTCTCTTCAAGAGCCGGATACTGAGGGCTTCGGGTGACCATGGGATTACCTTCTGGCCTTGCCGGATTTGGAGAAACTCTCTGTGATGACACTTCAAGGTTGCCCGCTTCTTGAGCCGGGGAGTCCGGGGGAGGCGTTTCGCTCTCCATCATCTTCGGAAGAAGATCCCCCGAAGACGAGCTCTGCTGTGAAGGGCTCAGATCCGAACTGCAAGATAAATGCTTCAGTTATCTTCCTCAGAAGTAAGGTAGTATACCTTCACTATTAAGTACTTTTTGATTACTTATAGCTTGTTAGAGGGCTGATCCCCGCATGGACTTTGTGCGGCAAGAGCACCCTCCGAGGCAGGACCCTCTGGTGGAGTTTTCTTCTCCCGTTTGGAGACCTTGGTTTCCGGATCTTTGGAGGTAGTCCTCTTCCTCCCCCGGTGTGATGGAACGTTAGATTCTTCCCCTTGGTTATCTTCCCTCACGGAGGCGCTCGTTCCCTCAGTTGGAACAGGTAGCGGTGGAAGCCCGCTTTCGCCCCCTTTATTCTCCCCTTCGTCTTCCCTTGAGGGCACCAGGCAAGGTGCTGGCTCAAGCATCTTTTCCAGCACCGGATTGTCCAAGCCATCGGGAAGAGGAGCCGAGCATCGAATCATCTTCGCCTTTGTTATCCAGTCCTAGTCAAAGAGCGATTCTTCAGAATGATGTCATGATAAAAGAAAGACAGTGTGTTCGACTAGAGGATTACTTACTTGGGCCACGGTGCGGTTGCTGCTCAGGCCCACGTCCTCGATGGTGTCCGAACACTCTGTTTGGGGTTCGAAGAATGACTTGTACATCTCCTCGTGCGTCAGGCCGAGCAAATTCTGAATAGCGCGCGGTCCTTCTGGGTTGAATTCCCACAAGCGGAGGGGCCGGCGTTTGCAAGGCTGGACTTGACGAACCAGCATGACTTGCACTACCATAACCAAACTAAAATCTCCCTCGAAGAGATCTTGGATGCGGCTCTACAGTATGGGCACATCCTTGGCTGGACCCCAGCTTAGCCCCCTGCCGATCCATGACATCAGTTGTGACGGAGGGCCCGAGCGAAAGGCGGGGGAAGCTACCCACTTGGCACTTCTGGGAGTGGTGACGTAGAACTACTCCCGCTGCCATATTCCGGACACCTCTAGAAAGGAACCCTTTGGCCACGGAGCTCCAGCGATCTTGCTTATTAATGCACCCCCGCACGCTGGATACCGCCCCTCGACCGTCTTCGGCTTCACATCAAAGGTCTTGAGCCACAGGCCGAAGTGAGGGGTAATGCGGAGGAAGGCCTCACATATGACAATAAATGCCGAGATGTGGAGAAAGGAATCCGGGGCTAGATCGTGGAAATCAAGCCCGTAATAGAACATCAAACCCCTAACGAAGGGATCTAGAGTGAGGCCTAGTCCTCGGAGGAAGTGGGAGATGAACATTATGTCTTCATTGGGTTCAGGAGTAGGGACGACCTGCCCTCGGGTGGGTAGCCGATGTGAGACTTCGGCGGTCAGGTATCTTGCCTCCCTCAACTTCTTGATATCCTCTTCCGTGACGGAGGAGGGCATCCACCGACCCTGGAGGCTGGATCCGGACATGATTGAAGGTCCGAAGCACCTGACCTGGGCTTTAAGTGTTAGAACTCAAGGCGGGGGAAGGATTCGATTGAGCACGGGAGGAAAAAAGTAAAATCCTTGACCCTTTATAAAGAGGGTGAATATCAAGCGTCCTCCTCGTGGCCGTTTGGGACTTGCCTAAAATCTAGGAGTCCTAGGCGCAGTTGGGTTACCCACGACCGTATTGATGAGAATCCCGTAATAAGGGGGACACGATCTCTGTTTTGACAAGACGTGTGAAGGAACCGCCTCGCGTTATGTGTGGGGCTAGTTAAAGAAAAACGGTTTGAATAATCACCAAGCCATGGCATGATGTCATGTTGCCAAAGCGTGGCAGCAGATTAGATTTGTGGAAATATTATTCTCTCTATGGTGGTATGTGGAACTTATTTTGCAGGGTCGGACACTATACTTTTATTCGAACTCTTCTGTGGTGTATCCGGAGGAGGAACCCGCCTTGCAATGCCGAAGACAACACTGCGCGCCGGACTCATCGTCATTGAAGCCTGGTTCAGGGGCTACTGAGGGAGTCCTGGATTAGGGGGTCTCCGGACAGGGGGGCTATATCCTTTGGCCGGACTGTTGGACTATGAAAATGATTGAAGACTTCGTCCCGTGTCTGGATAGGACTCTACTTGGTGTGGAAGGCAAGCTAGGCAGTACGGATATGGATATCTCCTCCTTTGTAACCGACCTTGTGTAACCCTAGCCCCCTCCGGTGTCTATATAAACCAGAGGGTTTTAGTCTATAGGACAACATACAATCATACCATAGGCTAGCTTCTAGGGTTTAGCCTCTCCGATCTCGTGGTAGATCAACTCTTGTAATACTCATATCATCAAGAATAAATCAAGCAGGACGTAGGGTTTTACCTCCATCAAGAGGGCCCGAACCTGGGTAAAACATCATGTCCCCCGCCTCCTGTTACCATCTGCCTTAGACGCACAGTTCGGGACCCCCTACCCGAGATCCGCCGGTTTTGACACGACAAGTGGAGTGATGATCTGCATAACCTATTTGAACTTTAGTGTGCACTGGGGACTGAGGAATTTGTTACAGTGGCGTGAAGAGCGGAGATTTGGGGTGCTGACTATCCCAATAATCATCATTCAACACTGGAGTGGAGCACCCAATGTCCACGTCTTCATCTTCTTCATTCAATTCTTCAACGCCTGCCTCTTCAGCTGTGAACTAAGGCATAGGCGATGAGATGACTGGGGTTGAAGGGATATCATTTGCTTCAATTTCTTCGTCCAATTGCTCTGAAGAAGCAGCAAAAGGAACATCTTCATTAGATCCGCTTGGGATCACATAATCCTCACCAAAGGGAACGAGTTCCTTTGATGGCATGCTTGAAACTAGAATAACATCAATTGGATTCTCAAAAGAGCTTGTCAATTTCTTCATCTTCTTCGGTGCTGAAGAGTCTGATGGAGCAGATGTCCTTTTCTTCAATATTGCTCGCTCCACAGCCTTGGTTTTCTTAACTTCTGATGCAGAAGGAAGAACTGGACTTGGTGTTGGTGCAGGAGGAGCAGAGTAAATTGGTTCAATAACCTCAGGCGCAACTGATGTAGTTGCCCTGGCATTTTGTGTTTCTTCAGGCACAGCGGTTGAAGCTTGAGCTAGCCTGGCTTGTTCTTCAGGTGCAACACTAGTGGTTGCCCTGGTAGTTTCATCAGAGGCTGGAATGGAGTTTTCAACCCTGGTACTAGCAGATTCATCAGCAGCCTGATTTTCATCAGCGGTGCTGGCATGTTCTTCAGTTGGCTGAGCAGAAGCGTCAGCTTGAGGAATTTCAATGTGCGTTTGAGTAGCAACATTGGAGGTGAATGTCTTTGCCAATTTCACAAATCTGACTTTGGGTCCCTTCCAATCTACATGATAGGCATCAAATTCATCACTGGGGTTTTTGATTTCAGCTTGAACAGCCACAAGTTCATTCCTAGTCATCTTGACAACGTTCTTCTTCAGATAGCGCTCCTTCTTGTACTATGCTTTCTTCAATTTCCTGGCCTTTTTAAATTTCCATTTTCTTCACCTATGAAGGCGGTCAGCATGTGACTTTGGCCAGGAGTGAGGTTGAGGTCAGGCATAGGAGTGTTGGGATCCTTGTGCCAGAGGTCAATGAAATCGAGGATCAACTTTGGATCCAAAAGCAGAGGCACATTTGTGCCTTTGGCTCTAGTGGCCCTTTGTTGCCTGTTTCTGATGATTTCGGTGAGTTCATCATCATCAGCTTCGTCATCAGAGGACGGTACTTGGAAGGCGACCTGCTTCTTTTGAGGACTTGGTCTAGTGCCTCGTCTAGTAGTGGCCTTGGTCTTCAGCATTGTGGGGCCTATTGAGGAATGCAGAGGAGCTGAAGAACTTGCTAAGGCTCCTGAGGCAATTGATTTGCCTGTGGTCCTTTGACACGAGGCGATATGCACAGGTGTTGAGGACTTTTCCAGAGGAGCTGAGGGTTTTGAAGCTTGAGGAACTAGGGCACCTTGAGGAATTGGCCGTGAGGGCTTAGTAGAACTGGGCGGTGAGGGCATAGCTGAGGAGCTTGGTCGTGAGGGCATTGAAGAAGAAGCACTAGGCTTATGTGCGGGCTTCTTAGGCTTGCTAGCAGAGGCCTCAGTAGTGGCAGCAGCAGCAGAGTCTTCATTGAATTTCTTCACTGCCTCTTTTGCCATTTTGGCCAGTTTAACTTGACGCTTGGCCCATTCAGCAGGAAATTCCTCACCTCTTCTGATGCTAGAGGGATCAGCAACTTGGCCTGGTGCCCATGGAGGTCTTGGGCATGGAGGGTGTACAACGAATTTCTTTATGTAATTGGGAGTGACATAGCGATATTCCCTCCATTCTCTGGCCCATCTCCTCTCAATCTTCTGAATGCGCACTTTGCGCTCATTCTTCGTTTCATGAGGAGGAGTGTAGTATCCTGCATAGATGTCATCAGGAATCTCAAAAGCAGTGTTGACTTCCAATTTGTTCCCATCCTTCTGAGGTTTCTTGCCATCTGCCATTTTCTTCAGCTGAGGATTATGAACTATTGAGTTCTTTGAAGAGGTATGCAGTCTTTCTTCGAGGAACGCTGCAAATGAGTTAAGTTGATGAGAACCTAGTGATTCAGCAGCAGACATGAGTACTTGTGAACAAAGTATAGGTGCAAAGAATTTGCAGAGGTCATATGCGTTCTCAGAAGTTTTTGCAAATAAGAACAAGTTTGAGGAATTTGACCAGATGCGTCTTGAGGAATTTCACTAAGCGTTCTTTAACTTAGGTTCCAGAGCTGTATAGATTGAAAATCCACACAATTGAGGAATCATGAAGAAAAATGTGGCTTAGAGAAACAAAGAAAGAACAAATGTTTATATGAGGTGTTCAAAGTGTGAAGATTGAAGAATAAACACCTTTTGAAGATTTTGAAGAAATCACTGGACTCAATAAGGGCAGTAAAAGTAGCTTTTAATTACCCTTGACGAAGAACACGACGAACTGGGAATGTAGATTGGGAGTTCGCCAGTCCAGATCTTCCATGCCCTAACTTGGCAGAGGAAGATAGCTACGGCGACGGCGGAGTGAAGAAATCCGCGGCCGGCGCGAGTACGACGGCGAAGAGGTCGAGGCAGCGAAGCTCTTCCTCACCGGCGATGATGGAAGTAGCAACGACGCTAGGTTTTGAGAGCTCGAGTGAGGGAGTGAGGTCGAGCAGAGTAAAAACAGACCGAGGAAGGGAAGTGGTATTTATAGCCACGGTGAAAAATTGCTCGTCCGAAGAAAATGGACGAACGTGACCCTGACCTTTCTCATCCTTGTGACATGTGTCACCCACGTATAGAGAGGTGGAAATCGTGAGTGATCGTGGGTGAATAGATAAGTATTATCGTGGTATGTGGAACGGTTTAGGCGGCAACAACCGAAAATTCAGATTAGAATATTTTAAGGTTTCGTTTGCAGAATCTTCAGCTGACAAGGACATAGTGAAGATTTTAAATGAGTTTCAAATAGAACGCACATGAAGAATTTGTGAAAAGACTGGGTTGAGTATAGCATAGAGGGGGAAGGGTCCGATCACATTCACTTAGCAGAAAGATCAAATTGAAGAAATAGCTATAAGTGAATGCTGTAGAGGACATAAAATCATATAAATATATATAGCCAATGAAGAAAAACTACGGGGAGAGTGAAGACATTGCAAAGTTGAAGAAATCAACTGAGGAATTTCAAAACCGAAGAAGACTCATGTTGAAGATTTTCAACTTTTGTTGGTGGCGTGACCCACCATATAAGAATGCTGATTTCAGACGCCGCGTACAATTGTTATAGGGCTCTGAGAATCAAATTCTTCATTAATTTCTTCACACTTAGAGGGTTAGTCTTCATTGATTGAAGAAAAACTTTACTTCATGTGTTGCACATCTAAGTCATCAATTTGCATAAGTGTTAGGATGTGTGTCCTTTTCAAAGGACATTCGAAGATTCTAAGATATTTATCTCACACCGCAACTTGCTAAATCTCTTCTCATCCAAGGGCTTTGTGAAGATATCGGCTAGCTGTTCTTCAGTCTTCACATGCTCGATGGAGATATCACCCTTCAACACATGATCACGAAGAAAATGATGACGAATCTGAATGTGCTTTGTCTTCGAGTGCTGAACCGGGTTATGAGCAATCTTGATAGCACTCTCATTGTCACAATAGAGTGGCACATTCTTCACATTGATGCCGTAGTCCTTGAGAGTTTGCTTCATCCATAGCAATTGAGCACAACACGAACCAACAGCAATGTACTCAGCTTCACCAGTAGAAAGTGATACGCAGTTCTGTTTCTTCGAAGACCAACAGACCAAGGACTGTCCGAGGAAATGGCATGTGCCTGATGTTGACTTGCGGTCCACACGATCACCAGCATAGACAAAATCTGAATATCCAATGAGATCAAAAGCTAAGCCCTTGGGATACCATAATCCAAGTGTTGGAGTGTGAGCTAGATATCGAAGAATATGCTTCATAGCCTTGTGGTGTGATTCCTTCGGTGTAGCTTGTAAACAGGCACACATGCAAACACTAAGCATAATATCTGGCCTAGATGCACATAAATACAATAAAGAGCCAATCATGGAGCGGTATACCTTTTGATCGAAGTCAATACCATTTTCATCAGTGCATAGATGGCCATTTATGGGCATAGGGATTTTGACACCTTTGCAATCTTGCATGTCGAATTTCCTCAACACATCCTTGAGGTATTTCTCCTAAGATATGAAGATGCCATTTCTTTGTTGATGAATCTGAAGACCTAAGAAGAATTTCAATTCTCCCATCATAGACATTTGATATTCTTCACTCCTCATATAGGCAAATTCATCACTGTAACGTTGGTTAGTACAACCAAAAATGATATCATCAACATATATTTGACACACGAATAATTCATCATCATAAGCTTTGGTGAAAAGTGTTGGGTCAAGTGAACCGGGTTTGAAGCCTTTCTTCATGAGGAATTCCTTCAAAGTGTCATACCATGCCCAAGGGGCCTGCTTGAGGCCATATAGGGCCTTATTGAGTCTGAAGACTTTGTCAGGTTGCTTTGGATCCTCAAAACCTGGGGGTTGAGCAACATATACTTCTTCCTCAAGCTTACTATTGAGGAATGCAGTTTTCACATCCATTTGATATAAGATGATGTTATGATGGTTATCATAAGCAAGTAATATGCGAATAGCCTCAAGTCTAGCAACATGTGCAAAAGTTTCATCGAAATCAATTCCTTCAACCTGTGTGTAGCCTTGAGCTAAAAGCCATGCCTTATTCCTCACCACAAGGGCATTTTGACTTGCTTGTTGCTGTAGATCCATTTGGTGCCTATGATATTGTGCTTGCGAGGGTCTGGTCGCTTGACAAGTTCCCAAACATTGTTGAGCTCGAACTGATGTAATTCCTCTTGCATAGCTTGAATCCACTCAGGCTCCAGAAATGCTTCATCTACCTTAGTGGGCTCTGTGATAGATACGAAAGCAAAGTGCCCACAAAAGTTAGACAAATGTGAAGCTTTTGAGCGTGTGAGAGGACTTGGTGCTTTGATGTCATTGATGATTCTCTCAATCTGCACTTCATTAGCAACACGAGGATGAGCTGGTTGACAATGAGGAATGTGCTCAGCATTTTCTTCATAGCCATTTTCTTCAGGTGCACTAGCATGATGTTCTTCATGTTCTGGAATGACTTCTTCAGCAGATTCTTCGATAGGAATGACATCCTCAGTAGCCTTGAGCTTAATGGATTCCTCGGGTGGTATTTCATCTAGCACAGGAGGTAGGTGCTCTCTTTGCGAGCCATTAGTTTCATCGAACCGCACATCTATAGTTTCAACAACCTTGTGGTGATAGGTGTTGAGGACTCTGTAGGTGTGCGAGTCCTTACCATAACCAAGCATAAAACCTTCATGCGCTTTTGGCGCAAATTTAGAATTGTGATGAGGATCTCTAATCCAACATTTAGCACCGAAGACTTTGAAATAACTCACATTGGGTTTCTTGTCAGTGAGGAGTTCATATGAGGTATTTTTGAAGAATTTGTGAAGATATACCCTGTTGATGATGTGGCACGCGGTATCAATTGCCTCAGGCCAGAAGCAAGGAGGCGTCTTGTACTCATCAAGCATAGTGCATGCCATCTCAATAAGAGTCCTGTTCTTGTGCTCCATGACGCCATTCTGCCGAGGAGTATAAGGAGCAGATAACTCATGAGTAATACCAAGTCCATCAAGATAGTCATCAAGACCAGTGTTCTTGAACTCAGTTCCATTATCACTTCTGATGTGCTTGATCTTCACACCAAAGTTGGTTGAAGCCCTCGAGGAAAATCGTTTGAAGACTTCCTGCACTTCAGTTTTGTAAGTAATGATATGCACCCATGTATAACAAGAATAGTCATCAACAATGACAAAGCCATATAGAGATGCAACATTGGTAAATGTGGCATAATTAGTAGGGCCAAAGAGATCCATGTGAAGAATTCAAATGGACGAATGGTAGTCATGATGGTCTTTGAGGGATTCTTGGCCTTGGTCATCTTTCCGGCTTCACAAGCTCCACACAAATGGTCCTTGAGGAATTTGACACCCTCGATGCCGATGACATGCTTCTTCTTCGCGAGCGTGTGCAAGTTCCTCATGCCAGCATGACCAAGTCGTCGATGCCATAGCCAACCTTCTGTAGCTTTTGCAAGTAGACATGTAGCAGGTTGTGGTCCTGTAGAGAAATTAACAATATACAAATCTCCTCTCCTAAAGCCTTCGAAGACTTTGGAATTGTCAGCTTCCATGATCACAACACAACGATACTTGCCAAAGACAACAACCATATCAAGATCACAAAGCATTGAGACAGACATGAGGTTGAACCCTAAGGACTCGACAAGCATGACTTTGTCCATGTGTCGATCCTTTGAGATTGCAACCTTACCTAGACCCAATACCTTGCTTTTTTCCTTTGTCAGCATAGGTGATATGCTTCAGATGCGATGGAGATAAAGCAGTATCCATCAATAAGCTCCTGTCACCGGTCATGTGATTTGTACATCCACTATCGAGGACCCACTCAGTGGCTTTGGGTTGATCATCCTACAGATGAATTAGTGCAGCTTACGAACTCATATACTTCATCAGTGATGAATATGACATGAAATTCATCAGATCAATTTCATCAAGCGATAGAGCAGGTAAAGTAGTATGAGGACGTGAGAAATGAAAATTCATTTCTTCATGATTATCTTGTGTCATTTCAAGCATATTCAGGTCTCTAGCAAATTCTTCAGACGTTTAGGTTCGTCTGGAGACCTGACCCTGCATAAGAAGTTAGTTCTTTTTCTTCACCACCCACATCTGGAGGGGTGGCAAAGAGTTCATCATTCTGCGAGCTCCATAAGAGAAAGGTGGAATAGATGCCAATCCACTTTGTTTCACATAACAGGGGTTAGGGTAAGCATATGAGTAAGAAGAGAAATTCTTCGAGGATTTATGAACATAATGATTTGAAGAATAATGCACATATCCATAATCCTTAGCCTTTCCCTGCGGAATAGTGATGTTAGCATGATGATGTTCATATGAGGACTTTGATCCATGTGAGGAATGTGGTCCATATGAGGACTTGGATCCATATGAAGACTTTGGTCCATATGGAGAATTTGATCTGGGTTTCCTATTCTTCACAGGTAGTGTCATGATGACATTCACCTGAAGACTTTCAAGGAACCTTTTGGGAACCCAGATTTTCTTCATAGGAGGACCGTTCCTGCAGTTAGTGCCAACATATCTAGCAAATACTTCACCATTCTGATTTTTGAACATTTTATAATTTGAGTCAAATGACTCATCAGAAGAATATGAAGATTCACATGTAAAGCGAGATAAAGTAGATGGATCCACTGAAGGTCCCTTTGCAGCAACCCATGAGATTTTGGGATACTGCTCAGGTTTCCAGTAGGTCCCATCAGCATTGAGTTTCCTCTCAAAGGCAATACCCTCTTTCCTAGGATTCCTGTTGAGGATCTGCCTCTTGAGCACATCACAAAGAGCCTAATGCCCTTTGAGGCTTTTGTACATGCCTGTCACATACAATTCCTTCAGCCCTTCATGGTCAGTGATACTAGCAGCATCCTCAGATGAGGAATTAGTGATAGCAGAGACAAGTGCAGAATTTGCAGCAATAGAAGCATTTGAACTTTCTGGTGAAGAGTTAGCGGATTCACGTTCAATGCACTTCAAACATGGAGGAATAAATTCTTCCTGAGTAGCGCTGATTTGTTGAGCAAGTAATTAATCACGCTCTTTCTGAAGATCTTCCTAACTCACTCTTAACTTCTCAAGATCTTGCTTTCTTTGAAGAAATTCATAAGAAAGCTTCTCATGATCAGATAAGAGAGTGTTATGATGACTCTGAAGATTATCAAACTTAGTCCGAAGTCTATGAAGATTTTCCGTCAAAGTTTTAGTGCGATCCATTTCTTCACCCAACATATCATCGCTTTTGTCTAGCATATTTTGAACCTTTTCAAGAGCCTTTTGTTGTTTCACAACAATCTTAGCAAGTTTAGAATAGCTATGCTTGAGGTTTTCATCAGATTCATCCTCACTTGATTCAGAGGAGGGATATTTGAGTACCTTTGCACCTTTTGCCATGAAGCGATAGGTGGGAGCGTAGTCATCATCGCCGTCGTTAGTAGTGTTGGGGAGGTCCTTTTCCTCAGAGTTGAAGATGGACTTGCTGACGAACGCAGTAGCAAGGGCTAGGCTCGCCACACTAGAGTCTGACTCCTCAGATGCCTCCTCTTCCTCATTTTCCTTGGATTCAGCCTCAGAGTCCATTTCCTTGCCAATGAATGCCCGAGCCTTCTTGGAGCTGCTCTTCTTGTGAGATGAAGACCTTGAAGGTTTTGATGAAGAGGACTTTGAAGATTTCTTCTTCTTCTTTGAATCATCAGAACTGTAGTCCTTTTACTTCTTCTTTTTTGATTCCTTTTCCCACTGAGGACAATCTTGAATGCGGTGACCGGGTTTCTTGCATTTGTGGCAGAGTCTCTTCTTGTAATCATGGGATGCGGAATCTGATCTTAAGTCATCACTTCTTGAGGATTTTCCAAAACAACCACGTCTTGAGAACTTCTGGAATTTCCTCACGAGCATTGCTAGCTCATGGCTCAGTTCTTCGGGATCACCAAGGCTGCTACGAGAATCTTCACCTTCAGATTCAGACACTGCCTTGGCCTTCAGAGCTCGTGATCTGCTATAGCTCGGTCCATAGAGATCTCTCTTCTCAGCAAGATGGAACTCATGAGTGTTTAGCCTCTCAAGGATATCAGCGGGATTAAGTGACTTGTAGTCTCCACGTTCTTGTATCATCAATGCAAGGGTGTCAAATGAGGAATCAAGCAATCGAAGCAATTTCTTCACCACCTCCTGGCCGGTGATGTCAGAGGCACCAAGTGCTTGAAGTTCATTTGAAATGTCAGTGAGGCGATCGAAGGTTTGCTGAACATTTTCATTGTCAAGTCTTTTGAAGCGGTTGAAGAGACGACGAAGAACGTCAACTCGAGAGTCACGCTGTGTTGAGACTCCTTCATTGACCTTGGACAGCCTGTCCCAGATAAGTTTTGCTATCTCCAAAGCACTCACTCTGCCATACCGCATTTTTCTCAGATGGCCACATATGATGTTCTTCGCTTGAGAGTCGAGTTGCTTGAATCTCTTCACATCAGCAGCTTTGATGGTAGGAGTGACAGAGGGAACACCATTTTCCACAACATACCAGAGATCGTTGTCAATTGCCTCAAGATGCATTCACATCTTATTCTTCCAGTAGGGGTAGTCCGTCCAATCGAAGGTAGGACACCCAGCAGACACCTTGATCATACCTGCAGTCGACATAACTAAAACTCCAGGCAGTTAAACCAAAATCACACAGAACAAGGGAGTACCTTGCTCTGATACCAATGGAAAGTGCGTTAAGTCAACTAGAGGGGGGTGAATAGGCGATTTTTATGAATTCTTCAATGAGGAATTACAGGGTGAGGAAATTCCTAAGCGAAGAACTACTTGTAGCGGAATAAGCACTCAGATGCAAACATAACATAACATAAGCATGGACATCATGATGAATAGGAAACAAACACAAAGTACAGAAAGCGTAAGCACATGATAAAACATAATGAAGACAAACAAACTGAAGAAATTGAACTGAGGAAATTGAGAATGTCTTCAGTCAAAGTCTTCAAACAGATATGAACAGGTACACAACACAGTAATGAAGAAATGAAAGGGTTGAGGAAATAGAACCAGTTAGCTCGGTGAAGATAAAGATTTGGTAGACCAGTTCCAACTGTTGTGACAGTTGTATGTCTGGTTAGAGCGGCTAGGTATTTAAACCTGAGGACACACAGTCCCGGACACACAGTCCTCACCGTATTCTCCTTGAACTAAGGTCACACATACCTCATCCAATCACTCGTGGTAAGTCTTCAGGTGACTTCCAAACCTTCATAGACCCGGTCACTCGGCGATCCACAATTTCCTCTTGGATGCTCTAGACCATGACGCCTAACCGTCTGGAGGATGCACAGTCCTTAAAGGTAACAAGCGTCGGTTCCACACAGGAACAATCTCTTCAGTGGTGCTCAATCACTTTGGGTTTGTAGGTGTTTGGTTTGGGGTTTTGGGTTTTTCCTCACTTGATGATTTTCGCTCAAAGTCCTCGGAGGATGGGATGCTCTTAATGACAAGTGTCAATTTCTCGCGGAGCAGCCAACCAGCTAGTGATTGTAGGGGGTGACTATTTATAGCCTAGGGAGCAGCCCGACATGATAAGACATAAATGCCCTTCAATGATATGACCATTAGGTGAGTAGACATTTTTGGACAGCTGGCGCATAGCACAGCAACGGTCGGAAATTTGAGGTTCAAATTCCTCAGGGCTATCATGTTCCTCACTTGTAGGCAATCCGCACTGGCGAATTCCTAACTCCTCAGTCAGAACAAATTCCTCAGAGACCAGAAGAACTTCGTCTCTGTCATTGAAGAAATTTGGCTGAACTGTATGAGATTTCCAATGGCTTCACTCGAAGGGATTGGTAGGTGTAGGATTTTGAGTTGAGCATCACCTGGAAACCTTTCCTTAGTTTTACCTCGACCCCCTTTAACAGTACGGTGTTTCCTATGACTCAAGAAAGAGAAAATGAAACTTCGAAAACAAAAGTCTTCATGCTTCATGTTCCTCGCATGAATATCAAGTCTTCACGGTCACACCAATTTCTTCACTTTCAAAGTCTTCAGAAATCCAGAGTCTTCAGTTGAAGACATTCATTTTTAGGGTCGACTTTCTCTGTAAATATGAAACTCCTCATAGACTTATAGTACCGTGTATACTCACAAACGTATTAGTCCCTTAACCTATAAATCTTCAATACACCAAAATCACTAAGGGGCACTAGATGCACTTACAAGATTCAATAAACCATTCACCTTGGGTGTATGACCACAAAAGGTTTTATTCATGTATAAATAGAATAACAATTATTCTTTGACTTAAATGAATAATCGTATTGCAATAAACATGACCCAATCATATTATGCTCAACGTAAACACCAAAATAACATTTATTTTAGGTTCCACACTAATCCCAAAGGTAAAGGGAGTGTGCGATGGTGATCTTATCAACCTTGGAATCACTTCCAAAACACATCGTCACCTCGCCCTCAACTAGTCTCTGTTCATTTTGTAACTACTTTTCAAGTTACTAATCATAGAAACTGAACCAGTATCAAATACCCAGGGGCTACTATGAACACTAGTAAAGTACACATCAATAACATGTATATCATACATACTTTTGTTCACCTTGCCATCCTTCTTATCCGCCAAGTATTTGGGGCACTTCTGTTTCCAATGACCATTTCCTTTGTAGTAGAAGCACTCAGTTTTAGGCTTGGGTCTAGCTTTGGGCTTCTTCATGGGAGTAGCAACTTGCTTGCCATTCTTCTTGAAGTTCCATTTCTTTCCCTTGCCCTTTTACTTGAAACTAGTGGTCTTATCAACCATCAACACTTCATGCTTTTCTTGATTTCTACCTTCGCCGATTTCAGCATCACGAAGAGCTCGGTGAATCATTTTCGTCATCCCTTGCATATTATAGTTCATCATGAAGTTCTAGTAACTTGGTGATAGTGACTAGAGAACTCTATCAATCACTATCTTATCTAGAAGATTAACTCCCACTTGATTCAAGCGATTGTAGTACTCAGACATTCTGAGCACATACTCACTGGTTGAGCTATTCTCCTCCATCTTGTAGGCAAAATACTTGTCATAGGTCTCATACCTCTCGACTCGGGCATGAGTCTGAAATACCAATTTCAGCTCTTGGAACATCTTATATGCTTCATGTCATTAAAAACGTTTTTGAAGTCCCGGTTATAAGCCGTAAAGCATGGCGCACTAAACTATCAAGTAGCCATCATACCGAGCTTGTGAAACGTTCATAACATCTGCATCTGCTCCTGCAATAGGTCTGTCACCTAACGGTGCATCAATGACATAATTCTTCTGTGCATCAATGAGGATAATCCTCAGATCACGGACCCAGTCCGCATCATTGCTACTATCATCTTTCAACTTAGTTTTTCTCTAGGAACATATCAAAAATTAAACAGGGGAGCTATACGTGAGCTATTGATCTACAACATAAATATGCAAATACTATCAGGACTAAGTTCATGATAAATTAAGTTCAATTAATCATATTACTTAAGAACTGCCACTTAGATAGACATCCCTCGAGTCATCTAAATGATCACGTGATCCATATCAACTAAACCATGTTTGATCATCATGTGAGATGGAGTAGTTTCCAATGGTGAACATCTCTATGTTGATCATATCTACTATATGATTTACGTTCGACCTTTTGGTCTCTAGTGTTCCGAGGCCATGTTTGTACATGCTAGGCTTGTCAAGTTTAACCCGAGTATTCTGCATGTGCAAAACTATCTTGGACCCGTTGTATGTGAACGTAGAGCTTATCACACCCGATCATCACGCGGTGTCTCGGCAGGACGAACTGTCGCAACGGTGCATACTCAGGGAGAACACTTATACCTTGAAATTTTAGTGAGGGGTCATCTTATAATGCTACCACCGTACTATGCAAAATAAGATGCATAAAAGATAAACATCACATGCAATCAAAATATGTGACATGATATGGCCATGATCATCTTGTGCCTTTGATCTCCATCTCCAAAGCACCGTCATGATCTCCATTATCACTAGCTTAACACCTTGATCTGCATCGTAGCGTCATTGTCGTCTCGCCAACTATTGCTTCTATGATTATTGCTAGCACTTAGTGATAAAGTAAAGCAATTACATGGCGATTGCATTTCATACAATAAAGCGACAACCATAAGGCTCCTGCCAGTTGCCGATAACAGTTACAAAACATGATCATCTCATACAAAAATTTATATCTCATCACGTCTTGACCATATCACATCACAACAAGCCCTGCAAAAACAAGTTATACGTCCTCTACTTTGTTGTTGCAAGTTTTACGTGGCTGCTACGGGTTTCTAGCAAGAACCGTTCTTGCCTACGCATCAAAACCACAACGATTTTTCATCAAGTGTGCTATTATAATCTTCAACAAGGACCAGGCATAGTCAAAGTCGATTCAACTAAAGTTGGAGAAACAGACACCCGCCAGCCACCTGTGTGTGAAGCACATCAGTAGAACCAGTCTCATGAACGCGGTCATGTAAGGTTGGTCCGGGCCGCTCCATCCAACAATACCGCTGAATCAAAATAAGACGTTCACTACTAGGGAAAACCCTAGTAGTAGCGCGGGTTTAATGCCCTCTAGTAGCGCGGGCAGCAGCGCTACTAGTAAGGCGCTACAGCTATTACTTAGCAGTAGCGCGTGCGACATGCACTACTGCTAAGACACATAGCCGTAGCGCTTGTCCACTACTGCGCTGCTGCTAATCTAGCTAGTAGTAGCTTGTTTACTATCCATCGCTACTAGTATTTTTTAGTGTATTTATACGCCGTTATACAAATTTTGGTACAATACCAATTATGAGGTTTATATCATTATGTCCATAACAACGTGTCAAATGAAGGTGGATTAGGTTCAAGTGGAGGCAATATATGGTGCATGTCAAAAGTATACTACTAATCCAAACTTGATCTAGTTTGGACTAGTAGTACTTTCAATGTGCACCACATGTTGCCTCCACTTGAATCTAATCTGCCGGCACAAGCTATTTAATCATCATCATAGTCATTACCACCAACAGTATGTATTTAATCATCATAGTCATAGTGTAGCACATCGTCATCTTCAAACTCATTCTAGCTAGCTAATCACCACCAACACTAGCTGCGGTAGCTATCTAATCACCACCAACACTAGCTAATAATAATCATCATAGTCATTACCACCAACACTAGCTATTTAATCATCATAGTCATAGTGTAGCACATCATCATCTTCAAACTCATTTCTAGCTAGCTAATCATTCATGCTGTTCTCTCTCAGGTAAAATAACATAAAACATGTGTAGCACTCCTCCTTCATCAAGTTGGAGCATGCAAATGAACCTGTCTCTTAATCATGGGCTACACTTCTGATTGCTTCCCCCTAGTACTTCTTTGCGATCGTTCACAATTTTGCTCCAGTCTTTCACTATTAAGCATTCCTCGCTATTAGAAATCCGGAATGCACTAAAGTGCATTATAGGATATCTTGGCCGTAAGCTAACAATATTCATGGTACCTTTAGTCTCGATCCAATGAGGCACAACATTCATCCGGAGTCCCTGTTGAAGAACATCGTATAGTAACATACTTAGCAATGAGGTTTAGCTTAAAAAATAATGTATGCAAAAGATGCACTGAGGACAAATAGTAAAAATCTTACCATCTTTCCTAAATAGATGTGACCGTAGTTTAGTACGAACACTATTGGTCGCACGTTTTGAGTACTAACATTTCTAAGTGCAGGAAGAAAATTTGTCTTGACAGTATGAAGATCCTCAAGCCATGAAACATAATGACTTATCTCCTTGCAGTTTAGTTCAGCCCCGGGACAGTAGTAGGTCCTGTCTACCAAGCACTGGACATGTTTGCTTGAACGGAAATAAGCTGATAATAGGAATTAGTTGTCAACTATTTTTGAATAAACAATATCAAAGACATAAATATGGTTGAGAAACTCACATAATGGTATAACTGGAGGCGTCTGCACATCGACCCAGATGTCGATATTACCTTCAATATCATCTTCTGGACGAATATCAAAAGTGATAACCATATCAGGCTCAAATGCATAAGTCTTGCATAGTGCTTGCCAAGTTTTGCATCCAAAATAGGTGTAGTCGTCAGCGTTGTATAATTTGGAAAATACAACCATGCTCGGTCTTCAAGTAAACTCTCTTTACCTCCATAGTACGAGTGAAACCTATCTTATCCAAGACAAAAAATCTTGCATGGCATGGGATACGCTAGTAGAATAGTAAAAATAAATAAATTATAAGTTGAAGCAAATGAAGCAGATGTCATGCTTAATTACGAAAAAGACTTGTCGTTGTGACTTACTGTATCCACTTCGAAGTTCTCGTCCAGCTTGATGCTGAAGCACCTATCATCATCTAGGAAGATTCCGTCGCACATGCCGCACTCGTCTTCACAGTATTTGCAAATACCGAAATCCTTTTCGTCGTCAGACATTTCCTATGTTCATTGTTGAAACATTAATTGAAAATTGATCGAAGACAACTACCAGGATACTCAACACAAAAATCCGGGGCACTCGATATTTCCTACATATTCTGGCACAAGTCATGCCAAAATTCACGAAAAAATCCGGCATGACCTTTGCTAAAATAGGACATATCGAGCGCCTGAAATTTGCCGGAACGTAAATGAATCAACACTCTGGCAAAACATAGGCCACTCGGAGGTGTAACCTGCAAACATGACCGGCCACTTGGGCAAGCACATATCCTATTTGAGCAACACAAGATATACATTTCAAAATATCTTATAGGACTCATATTGACACAAGCATTCAATAAGCAAAACCAAATCCTAAAATAAATAAGTATTCAAATTAGCATGCATTCAATAAGCAAAAGTAAATCATCTTATGCGTCCGTACATCGTCGAATATTATCACTAATACATCCCGAATAGTATCATACATATAACATCACTAATACAACTAAAACCCTAGCGCACGACGGGTATCGGCGCGGGCGGTGGACACCCAAAGAGAAGGAACCATCACAAGATCATAGCTCCAGTGAGATCCCTCAAGAACCTGCCAGGTATTGGAGAACCTGTGCTCCAACGCAAACAAGTAGCGACGGATGTGCGCGTCCTCCTCGTTGACACGGTGACGTACCACCTCCGCGGGGTCCTCAAGCCTCTGCACCGTCACTGGCCCACGCGACCGCCACCAAAGAAGGTTCGGGTCAACGATGGGCTGGCTCCTCACCAAGTTGCGCCCCCGGTAGGTAGCGCCTCCCAGTACCAGCCCAGCGGAGCCCAGTCCCGGACATAGCCCATCTGGTCAAGCTGGTATCCTCCGCTGAGTCGACGATGAGGATGCGGGATAGGCATCGTCGATGTCGATGCAGAAAAAAAATGCTTTAACTAAAAAATAACAACAAGTTCTTACTAACTAGTTCTATTAATTCAACTAGTTCTTAAAATAAACTTACTATAAATAAAAATAAACTAGTACCTAGTTCTTACTAACTAATTTGTACCTAGGAACTATTGCCCTAATTACCATCTAATTTGATGAACCTAGGGGTCGAAAGTGGTAGCGGATATTCCAATTATCCAACTTAAAAGTGAAATAAGTGGTCAAATTTTACTCGTTTTATTATGCATTACAATAGTGTTTATTCACCATCTAAGAAAACATCCGAGCCACATCCGTATCCGATAACATCCGCATCCGATTTATTTCCACCCATAGATGAACCCTAACTAATTTGATGCAACTGAAATTTGAAGAACCCTAGCTAGGCAGTGGTAGGGGAGGGGGAGGAGCAGGCGTGCGCACCTCGGGTGCCTGCGGCGAGGGAGGGGCAGGCGGCGTCGAGGTCAGGGTCGGGGGCGGCATCGAGCTCGGGGTCGGGGGCGGCGTTGAATCTGGGGTCGAGGGCTGCATCGAGGGTTTGCGGAGAGCGACAGGAGAGCGTGCAGCGGCCGACGGGCGATGGCGACGGTGACAGCGGAGGAATTGGATTTGGGGGAAGTGGCCGTGGGGAAGAACGACCGCGCGGTTAAGTCAGAAGTAGGAGTAGCGCGTTCCAGGAAGTGCGCTACTGCTAAGCTAGCTACAACATTTTCCTGAATACACGCTACTACTATTCCTTTCTCTTTTTTCCCTTTTCATTTATTTTTCTTCACATTTTATTTTTTTCGTTTCACCTTTTTCTATTTCTTTTATTTTCATTTACTTTTCTATTTGCTTTCCATTTAATTTTATTTCCTTTAGCAGTAGCGCATATCATCGTAAACGCGCTGCTACAAAGCAAGTAGCAGTAGCGCGGTTCTACGTAGATCGCTACTACTATGTGTAGCCTATCAGCTAAGCCGTGGGAATTTTAGTAGTAGCGTTTTTATCTTCAGGCGCGCTACTGCTAAAATTGTATCTGTAGCGCTGTTTACAGCAGCGCGCTACTGCTACTTAGCACCAGCGTGCTTTTTTAACACGCGCTATAGCTAAAGTTCTGTGTATAAGGTTTTCCCTAGTAGTGGTTGGTGGTAAGCGGTATGACTATTATCGCCCACAACTCTTTGTGTTCTACTCATGCATATCATCTACGCATAGACCTGGCTCAGATGCCACTGTTGGGGAACGTAGCATGCAATTTCAAAAATTTCCTACGCTCACGCAAGATCCATCTAGGAGATGCATAGCAACGAGAGGGGGAGAGCATCTTCATACCCTTGAAGATTGCAAAGCGGAAGCGTTTATCAACGCGGTTGATGTAGTCGTACACCTTCATGATCCGTCCCGATCAAGTACCGAACGTACGACATCTCCGCGTTCAGCACACATTCAACTCGATGACATCCTCGCCTTCTTGATCCAGCAAGACGGGCGAAGTAGTAGATGAGTTCCGCCAGCACAACGGCGTGGTGACGGTGTTGGTGAAGAACAATCTCCGCAGGGCTTCGCCAAGCACTACAGAAACTATGACGGAGGATAAACTAGAGGGGACGGGGTTGCCGGCACACGGCTTGGTGATTCTTGATGTGTTCCAGGTGCTAGCCCTGCCCCTCTATTTATATGTTGAGCCCTGGGGTCGAAACTTGGAGTAAAAGCCTCCTCAAAGTCGGTTTTCCCGCAAGGGAGAGTCCTACTCGGACTTCCAGGACCAGACGCCACAGTCCTTGGCGTCTGGCCCAAACACCATGGGCCTCGGCGTCTGGCCCGGGCCAGACGCCAGGGTCTCTGGCATTTGGCCCCCTGGCCTCCGCAAAACTCCTTTTGCACCGACCTAAAGCCTCGTGGGCTTCACCCCTTGGCCGAACCATATCATCCTATATATCAATCTTTACCCCCGGACCATTCCGGAGCTCCTCGTCATGTCCGTGATCTCATTCGGGACTCCGAACAACATTCAGTGACCAACATACATAACTCATATAGTACTATATCGTCAACGAACGTTAAGCGTGCGGACCCTACGGGTTCGAGAACTATGTAGACATGACCGAGACACCTCTCTGGTCAATAACCAATAGCGGAACCTGGATGCACATATTGGTTCCTACATATTCTATGAAGATCTTTATCAGTCGAACCTTATGACAACATACGTTACTCCCTTTGTCATAGGTATGTTACTTGCCTGAGATTCGATCGTCAGTATCCTCATACCTAGTTCAATCTCGTTACTGACAAGTCTCTTCACTCGTTCCATAATACATCACCACGCAACTAGCTCATTAGTCACATTGCTTGCAAGGCTTATATTGATGAGCATTACCGAGAGGGCCCAGAGATACCTCTCCGACACATGGAGTGACAATTCCTAATCTTGATCTATGCCAACTCAATAAACACCATCGGAGACACCCGTAGAGCATATTTATAATCACCCAGTTACGTTCTGACGTTTGATAGCACACAAAGTGTTCCTCCGATATTCGGGAGTTGCATAATCTCATAGTCAGAGGAATATGTATAAGTCATGAAGAAAGCAATAGCAATAAAACTATACGATCATTATGCTAAGCTAACGGATGGGTCTTGTCCATCACATCATTCTCTAATGATGTGATCCCGTTTATCAATTGACAACACATGTCTATGGTTAGGAAACTTAACCATCTTTGATTAACGAGCTAGTCAAGTAGAGGCATACTAGGGACACTCTATTTGTCTATGTATTCACACATGTACTAAGTTTCCGGTTAATACAATTCTAGCATGAATAATAAACATTTATCATGATATAAGGAAATATAAATAACAACTTTATTATTGCCTCTAGGGCATATTTCCTTCAATTTTGGCGGTAGGCCAAAAGTTTGGAAATGTGGAGGGAAACCTTGCACGCGTTGCCGTCGGACCATTCACTTTGAACGATTGTGTGCACCACAAACGATTCTTCTACTTTACGCGCATGGGATGAGTTTGATAATTCAAATTTTGGTGGAAATTTCCCTGGGTACGTCATTGCATAATTTAACATCGCTTGCTAATTTGGGCACACAAAAGAGCGTACAACAGACATACCACACTTACTGAATTAAGCAATTTTAGTAATTAAACAAAGCCAGTTGACCTAAACATTGCTCTAACAAAAGACCAGCATTAAAAACAAAGCCCAAGTATGCATAATTTTAACAAATCCGCCGCCGCACCGGCCTATGCATCGCCGGTGTGAGATGAGACGTCGATGACTTGTCCTGGCGACATGCCGCCGTTGGTGGACTCCACGCCCCCCTGCTGAAGTCGACCGCGTCCTCGGCGCCGCCCTCAAGGTTGTAGTACTCGTAGTAGTGGCTGCGCCAGAGCTCGTATTGGTACTCCACCGCCGATTCCTCAACGGACACACTCTTCTCTACCTCGACCTCGGCCACGCGCCACTCCTCCTCCCGGCGCTCCTCGATCTTTGCCGCTTCCTGCATCTCTAGCCCCCGCTCGGCGACCTCATGAGGAAGCAGGTGCTCCATGGCCACCGCCGCCTTTTTGGACATGGGTTGCATGCTGGAGTCCGAGGTGGCCTGGAATATCTTGGTGTGTGTATCCTCGATCTTGGCATGGATGGCCTCGACCCTGGCCAGGGAGACATCGGCGGCACGGACGGCAGCTCGAGCGCTCTTGGTGTTTGCAACCGCCATCGCAGCAGCATCTACAGCCGTCTCGGCTGCTGCTGCTGCCTTGTCGGCTGCTGCAGACGCCCTCTCGACGGAAGCGGCCACACTCAATGTGGATGCGGAGGCACTCTCAGCGTAGGCGGCCGCACTCTTGGCGCAGGCGGTGGTGCTCGAGAGGGACACGACCATCGTACAGACCTTCACGAAGTGTTTTCACAGTGTCATATTTGCAAGAAGGGGGTGCAAGAATGGGGATCAGGATTCATGGATTTGGGGGTTGCCGGCATTGGAGAAGGCGAGCCGGCAAAGCTTAAGGAGGGAGACTTAAATAGACCCAAATATTTTCATCGCAAACGGTTCCTAGAAAACAACTGTGTGATGTTGTAGATATTTTTTACTAGCTGTGAAAGATGAATCTGTAGTAAAGTGGCAATGGATGGTGTTTTAAATGTACACGAAATTTTGTAGTAGTAATACAACTGTCATGTCAAAATTTGGAAAATTTCAGGGGTCATTTGACCTTTTAAGACATTTAAGTGATTTTCTAGCCATTTAATGACCGTAATTGAAATTTGAACAACATGTACATGCAACAGCTAACCGCAACGGCTTTAAAAAGTCATATTTTGTGTACTTGTGTGCGATTTAATTCCATGTGCAGTAAATTGGAAGGAATTTTCAAACATATTGGTCTAACGGCTATGACACAATTAAGCATGGAGTGCCATGGCATTTAAATTCCAAAAAATTGAAAAATATCATAAACACATGAAACCTTGGTTGATGCAATGTCATGCCACCAAGATGATGTGGTAACAAATTGGCCTATTTGACGAAATTTTGGACACACACCCCTCACAAATCGGAGCAACTCACTAGAAGGCTCTTGGTTCCGAGAGGGAAGAATGCATGTTTGATGACGAACGGGATATAGCTTCCTCTTACAACCTTCAACTTTTTTCTACGTGTAACATGCACTAATAAAACTGTCATGTGAAAATTTGGAAAATTTTAGGGGTCATTTGACCTTTTGAAGACATTTAAGTGATTTATAGCCATTTAATGACCGTAATTCAAATTTGAACTACATCTACATGCAACGCCTAACCATAACAGTTTGAAAATCATATTTGTGTACTTGTGTGCGAGTTAATTCCATGTGCAGTAAATTAGAAGGAATTTTCAAACATATTTGTCTCACGACATGGACACATGCATATGTATGCATGGAGTGCCATGACATTTTAATTCCAAAAAATTAAGAAAATATCATAAACACATAAAACCTTGGTTGATGGAATGTTATGCCACCAAGATGATGTGGTAAAAAAATTGGCATGTTTGACGAAAGTTTGGACACACACCCCTCACAAACCGGAGCAACTCACTAGAAGGCTCGTGGTTCCGAGAGGGAACAATGCATGTTTGATGACGAATGAGAGATAGCTTCCTCTTATGGCCTTCAAATTTTTTCTGCGTTTAACACGCACTACTACAACTGCAATGTGGAAATTAGGAAATTCTAGGGGTCATTTGACCTTTTAAAGACATTTAAGTGATTTTCTAGCCATTTAATGACCGTAATTCAAATTTGAACTGCATCTTCATGCAACGGCTAACCATAATGGTTTAAAAAAAATATATTTGTGTACTTGTGTATGAGTTAATTCCATGTGCAGTAAATTAGAAGGAATTTTCAAAAATATTGGTCCCACGACATGGACACATGCATATGTATGCATGGAGTGCCATGGCATTTTAATTCCAAAAAATTAAAAAATGATCAGAAAAACATGAAACCTTGCTTGATGTGATGTCATGCCACCAAGATGATGTGGTAAAAAAATTGGCATGTGTGACGAAAGTTTGGGCACACCCCCCTCACAAACCGGAGCAACTCACTAGAAGGCTCGTGGTTCCGAGGTGGAACAATGCATGTTTGATGTCGAATAGGAGATAGCTTCCTCTTACGTCCTTCAAAGTTTTTTCTACGTTTAACGTGCTCTACTACAATCATACTGTGAAAATTTGCAAAATTCTAGCGGTCATTCGACCCTTTAAAGACATTTAAGTGATTTTCTAGCCATTTAATGACCGTAATTCAAATTTGAACTACATCTACATGCAACGGCTAACCATAACGGTTTGAAAAAAAATTCATATTGGTGTATTTGTGTGTGCGTGTTAATTCCATGTACAGTAAAATAGAAGGAATTTTCAAACATATTGGTTTCACGGCATGGGCACATGCATGGAGTGCCATGGCATTTCAATTACAAAAAATTAAAAAATGATCAGAAACAAATGAAACCTTGCTTGATGTAATGTCATGCCACAAAGATGATGTGGTAAAAAATTGGCATGTTTGATGAAAGTTTGGACACACACCCCTCACAAACCGGAGCAACCCACGAGAAGGCTCATGGTTCCGAGAGGGAACAATGCATGGTTGATGACAAACGGGAGATAGCTTCCTCTTACGACCTTCAATTGGTTTTCTATGTTTAACATGCACTAATACAACTGTCATGTGAAAATTTGGAAAATTTCAGGGGTCATTTGACCTGTTAAAGACATTTAAGTGATTTTTAGCCATTTAATGACCACAATTTAAATTTGAACTACATCTACATGCAACGGCTAACCATAACGGTTTGAAAAATCATATTTCTGTACTTATGTGCGAGTTAATTCCATGTGCAGTAAAATTGAAGGAATTTTCAAACATATTGGTCTCATGGCATGGGCACATGCATGGAGTGCCATGGCATTTTAATTCCAAAAAATTAAAAAATGATTAGAAAAACATGAAACCTTGCTTGCTACAATGTCATGCCACCAAGATGATGTGGTAAAAAAATTGGCTTGTTTGATGAAAGTTTGGACACACACCTCTCACAAACCGGAGCAACTCACTAGAAGGCTCGTGGTTCCGAGAGGGAACAATGCATGGTTGATGATGAACGGGAGATAGCTTCCCCTTACGGCCTTCAATTTTTTTCTATGTTTAACGTGCACTAATACAACTGTCATGTGAAAATTTGGAAAATTTCATGGGTCATTTGACCTTTTAAAGACAGTTAAGTGATTTTTTAGCCATTTAATGACCATTTTTTAAATTTGAACTACATCTACATGCAACGGCTAACCATAACGGTTTGAAAAAAAATCATATTGGTGTACTTGTGTGTGTGAGTTAATTCCATGTACAGTAAAATAGAAGGAATTTTCAAACATATTGGTTTCACGGCATGGGCACATGCATGGAGTGCCATGGCATTTCAATTCCAAAAAATTAAAAATGATCAGAAACAAAGGAAACCTTGCTTGATGTAATGTCATGCCACAAAGATGATGTGGTAAAAAATTGGCATGTTTGACGAAAGTTTGAACACACATCTCTCACAAGCCGGAGCAACTCACTAGAAGGCTCGTGGTTCCGAGAGGGAACAATGCATGGTTGATGATGAACGGGAGATAGCTTCCTCTTACGGCCTTCAATTTGTTTTCTATGTTTAACGTGCACTAATACAACTGTCATGTGAAAATTTGGAAAATTTCAGGGGTCATTTGACCTTTTAAAGACATTTAAGTGATTTTTAGCCATTAATTGAACGTAATTTAAATTTGAACTACATCTACATGCAACAGCTAACCACAACAGTTTGAAAAATCATATTTCTGTACTTGTGTGTGAGTTAATTCCATGTGTAGTAAAATTGAAGGAATTTTCAAACATATTGGTCTCACGGCATGGGCACATGCATGGAGTGCCATGGCATTTTAATTCCAAAAAATTAAAAAATGATCAGAAAAACATGAAACCTTGCTTGATGCAATGTCATGCCACCAAGATGATGTGGTAAAAAAATTGGTCTATTTGACGAAAATTTGGACACACACCCCTCACAAACCATAGCAACTCACTAGAAGGTTCGTGGTACCGAGAAGGAACAATGCATGTTTGATGACGAACAGAAGATAGCTTCCTCTTATGGCCTTCAATTTTTTCTACATTTAACGTGCACTAATACAACTGTCATGTGAAAAGTTGGAAAATTTTAGGGGTCATTTGACCTTTTAAAGACATTTAAATGATTTTCTAGCCATTTAATGACTGTAATTCAAATTTGAACTACATGTACATGCAACGGCTAACCATAACGGTTTGAAAAATCATATTTTTTGTGTACTTGTGTCTGAGTTAAAAAATCATCAGACGATGTAAATATCTGGTGTTCAAAAAATCAATAGTTTTAGTATTGTTAGTTTTCAATTTTATTCATTGTACCTAATAGTTAAGTATCATCACGTATATGTGATGATATTATATATATATATACATATATATATATATTCTGTGATGAACTAATGAACAATTAATATATATAGGGATTGACTATTCGTCACCCTGGGTGAGGACTAGTTATTCTTCACCACCCTCTATTTTACCATCAATGCACCGTAATTTTACGTTCCGTAAATTTTGTCTTATTTCCGATGTAAAAAGAGACCGTAAGAAAACATATAATCGTTGTAAAAAATATTTTATGTTATGTAAAATTACAAATGTAAAAACACAGTGTAAAATATACATAAACTACAAATTTTCTTGTCTTATGACCCATATTTTTATTTTCTTATGCCAATTTTACGTAGTGAATCGATAGGAATGTAACTATTTGAATTTCAAACGTAATTTAATTATAAAGAGATTGTAAGATTACCTTGGGCGAAGAATAACTTATTCTGCACCCTGGGTATGAATAGGATTACTATATATATTATGAATTCTATTTTCTATCTATTTTTGTATACTAATTTGAATCTAGTTGTTATCATCCACATATACAGAATGGAAAGCGTATGTACACACACTGAAATAAAATATATAAGAACAGAAAACAGAGTACACACATTGAAACAGAGCAATAATATGATTGCTGTGAATACATAACTATCCATGTCGAAATGACTCAACAAAATGTCCATGAGACCATGACCAGCAGCCGTTGCCTACAGTAGCTCTCGGCTCTGCCTAAACTCATGCAGGTGTTCGTCCAAGCGTTCGACACGCTTGCGGTACATCTGGAGTGTGATCTCGAGCTTCAAGTTGTCTATTTCATCGGAGATCACCAGCTCAAGGATGCGCGACCATGTTCCTCTACTGCGCCCAGGTGGACACCTGGGCCAAGGAGGCGGTCGAGCCTACGGACCAGCGTGTTAGCATCCAGCGGGCCGCGGACAAGGCGAACGGTGTGACCCATGCGAACGGCGCGGCGGGCGTCCGGTGCAAGTACGACGCGGCCGGCCTCTGGTGCAAGTAAGGGGCTGAGGGGCTCTGCCCACTCCTAGTGAGGAATGGGGTACTGACGGGACGTGTACCCGGCTGCGACGCGGTGTCGACAGTAGGCAAGCGTGGATGGATCCGCTCTTGCTGTGCGGCGCGCCGCGCCTCTTGCTCTGTGGCGCTCCAATGGTCTCGCCGTGCGGCGAGCCGCAGCCTATCTGCGCGAACGTGCCTAGCTTGCTCTGCGGCGCGCCATCGATCGTGTTGTGCGGCGAGCTGCAGCCTATCGGTGTTGACATGCCTATCATGATCCGTGGTGCTCAAGCGCCATGCGCCAAAGGTTTGCTCAACCCTAGCGATGACGCGCATCACGGTGTCGTCCATCGTGTTGCCGGGGAGCGCCTCGGCCTCGACGGGCCGTGGCGCCTGCTCGATTTCCTTGTTGACGAGGTTGATGGCAGAGGCGGCGCTTTGGTGGGTTGGCATGCTTGGAAAAGGTGGATGTGCTACAGGCTACACTTGTTGCCTCCGTGCGTCGCGCGCCGCCTAGGTTTATGTGCAATATCGTTGGGTTGCGGGAAATAGGTGAGGAAATGGTGGGAAACGGTGGCGTGTTCATAAAACACCATCAATTAATGGAAACTTAGCATAGAAGGAACATCAAGCTAGCACAAGAAATAAATGATGATCAGATGAACACGGGCCACACTAGGAATCCGTCAGTGATTAATTCATCAATCACAAACAGTTGAATACTAGCAAGTTTGCCCACAACACACATGACTTATTCCATCACAAACAGGTCGGATGGAGCAACTGTATGCCACGTATCACACATTGTCAAAAAGTAATGCGGTAGACCTTCTTTAACATGTGTTAAAAAATAAAGAAAAATAAAAAACAAGGACATCGAGGTTAAATTAACTCATGGGATGGGTCGTATCAGTCATTTAATTTAACAAATACGACCCATCCTATCTGTTAATTTAATGTCAACACAACTTCCCATCTAGTCACCCATCTGATGGCTGCTCCAGTCTGAGCACACTTAACTTGAGAGTTCTCTTACATGAGCTACTGGTGGAACAACTAGTCCTTACTGATATAGGATGCCTCTTCGCATACTTATGGCGTATCCGGATGACCACCCGTCCCCCAATGGCCAATAGATGTTGTGTAGATAGAGCATATCACATACGTCTTATTAGAAGCAATCGTCCGTGTTATTATCGGTCTTCGCACACATTTCTGTTTACAGACCTATTTGCCGCGTATCACACACATCTTGATATATTGAACCATTTCCGTTCTCTTGTCTCAACACAAACAGTTCATCCGAGTGAACCGCAAGCCATATATCGCACACACCTTGATCTGGCTGACCGTTTCCTTTGTGTTGCCTAATCACAAACAGTTCATCCGAGTGAACCATATGTTGTATATCGCACAGACCTTCATCTGGCTGCCCGTTTCTTTTGTTCCTCCTCATCACAAACAGTTAATTGAGCCGAACCATATGCCCTGCATCGCACATGCAACTAAAATTTGAACCATGTTTGATGCCTCCTCCATCACAGATGTTTTGCACCTTTTTTGACAGTTTTTACACCACAGTTTGTGATTATTGCATCGCACACAGTTTCGTCGAAGGGTCTCTGATTGTAATGTCGCGTTAGCAGCATCCTGCAGTAGTGCTAATAACCGTTGACATGAAAATTTTGACAAAAATCACTCTAGTAGAGTCACTATCTGACCCCTAGGTGCCATAAATTATGGAGGTGACGTGAGAGGAAGAAGCTAATTTGGAGCTTCCTCCATAAACGAGTTCGTGAAGGAAATATGCCCTAGAGGCAATAATAAAGTTGTTATTTATATTTCCATGATAAATGTTTATTATTCATGCTAGAATTGTATTAACCAGAAACTTGATACATGTGTGAATACATAGACAAAACATAGTGTCCCTAGTATGCGTCTACTTGACTAGCTCGTTAATCAAAGATGGTTAAGTTTCCCGACCATAGACATGTGTTGTCATCTGATGAATGGGGTCACATCATTAGGAGAATGATGTGGTGGACAAGAACCATTCGTTAGCTTAGCATAATGATCGTTAAGTTTTATTGCTATTACTTTCTTCATGACTTATACATATTCCTCTGACTATGAGAATATGCAACTCCCGACTACCAGAGGAACAACTTGTGTGCTATCAAATGTCACAACCTAAATAGGTGATTATAAAGATGATCTATAGGTGTCTCCGAAGGTGTTTGTTGGGTTGGCATAGATCGAGATTAGGATTTGCCACTCCGCGTATCAGAGAGGTATCTCTGGGCCCTCTAGGTAATGCACATCACTATAAGCCTTACAAGCAATGTGACTAATGAGTTAGTTGCGGGATGATGCATTACGAAACGAGTAAAGAGACTTGCTGGTAACGAGATTGAACTAGGTATAAGGATACCGACGATCGAATCTCGGGCAAGTAATATACCGATGACAAAGGGAATAACGTGTGTTGTTATTGCGGTTGACCGATAAAGATCTTCGTAGAATATGTAGGAACCAATATGAGCATCCAGGTTCCGCTATTGGTTATTGACCGGAGATGTGTCTCGTTCATGTCTACATAGTTCTCGAACCCGTAGGGTCCGCACGCTTAAACGTTCGATGACGATTTGTATTATGAGTTATGTGTTTTGGTGACCGAAGTTTGTTCGGAGTCCCGGATGAGGAGTCTCGAAATGGTCAAGAGGTAAAGATTGATATATTGGACGATGGTATTCGGACACCCGAATGGTTCCGGATTGTTTCGGTTATTTTTCGGAGTACCGGGAGGTTACCCGAACCCCTTGGGGAAAGTTATGGGCCTACATGGGCCATAGGGGAGAGGGGAGGTAGCCCACAAGGGGTGCCCACACCCCCTCCCATGGGGAGTCCGAATTGGACTAGGGGAGGGGGCACGCCCCCTTTCCTTCTCCTCTTCCCTCTCCTTCCCCCTTTTCCACCTCCGGAAGAAGGAAAGGGGAGGCCGAATTAGACATGGAGTCCAAGTCGGTTTCCACCCACTATGGCACGCCCCATGGCCGGCCTCCTCCCTCTCCTCCTTTATATACGGAGCACCCCAAAGCACATGAATTGTTCTCTTAGCCGTGTGCGGTGCCCCCTCCACAGTTTACTCCTTCGGTCATAGCATCGTAGTGCTTAGGCGAAGCCCTGCGCGGATCACATCACCATCACCATCACCATGCCGTTGTGCTGACGAAACTCTCCCTCGACCCTTTGCTGGATCAAGAGTTTGAGGGACGTCATCGAGCTGACCGTGTGCTGAACTCGGAGGTGCCATACGTTCGGTACTTGATCGGTTGGATCGCGAAGACGTGAGACTACATCAACCGCGTTAACCTAACGCTTCCGCTTTCGTTCTACGAGGGTACGTGGACACACTCTCCCCCTCTCATTTCTATGCATCTCCTAGATAGATCTTGTGTGTTCGCAGGAATTTTTTTGAAATTGCATGCTACGTTCCCCAACAGTGGCGTCCGAGCCAGGTCTATGCGTAGATGATATGCACGAGTAGAACACAAAGAGTTGTGGGCAATCATAGTCATACTGCTTACCACCATATTCGGTGGTATTGTTGGATGAAGCGGCCCGGACCAACCTTACATGACCAGGTTCATGGGACCGGTTCCACCGACAGACATGCAACTTGTTTTGCATAAAGGTGGCCGACAGGTGTCTGTTTCTCCAACTTTAGTTGAATTGAATTTGACTATGGCCGGTCCTTGTTGAAGGTTAAAACAACACACCTAACGAAAACTCGTTGTGGTTTTCATGCGTAGGTAAGAACGGTTCTTGCTAGAAGCTCGTAGCATCCACATAAAACATGCAAAAACAAAGTAGAGGACATCTAACTTGTTTTGCAGGGCATGTTGTGATGTGATATGGTCAAGACATGATGTGATATAAATTATTGTATGAGATGATCATGTTTTGTAAAAGTTATCGGCAACTGGCAGGAGCCTTATGGTTGTCGCTTTCTTGTATGAAATGCAATCGCCATGTAATTGCTTTACTTTATCACTATGTGTTAGCGATAGTCGTAATAGCAATAGTTGGCGAGACGACAACGATGCTACGATGGAGATCAAGGTGTCAAGCCGGTGACGATGGAGATCATGACGGTGCTTTGGAGATGGAGATCAAAGGCACAAGATGATGATGGCCATATCTTGTCACATATTTTGATTGCATGTGATGTTTATCTTTTATGCATCTTACTTTGCTTAGTACGGCGGTAGCATTATAAGATGATCCCTCACTAAATTTCAAGGTATAAGTGTTCTCCCTGAGTATGCACCGTTGTGACAGTTCATCATGCCGAGACACCACATGATGATCAGGTGTGATAAGCTCTACGTTAACATACAACGGGTGCAACATAGTTTTGCGTGTGCAGAATACTCGAGTTAAACTTGACGAGCCTAGCATGTACAGACATGGCCTCGGAACACTGAGACCAAAATGTCGAACGTGAATCATATAGTAGATATGATCAACATAGAGATGTTCACCATTGAAAACTACTCCATCTCGCGTGATGGTCGGTCATGGTTTAGTTGATATGGATCACGTGATCATTTAGATGACTCAAGGGATATCTATCTAAGTGGGAGTTCTTTAATAATATGATTAATTGAACTTAAATTTATCATGAACTTAGTCCTGATAGTTTTTGCATATCTATATTGTAGATCAATCTCCCGTGCTACTGTTCCCTTGAATCTTAATGCGTTCCTAGAGAAAGCTAAGTTGAAAGATGATGGTAGCAACTACATAGACTGAGTCCGTAACTTGAGGATTATCCTCATTGCTGCACAGAAGAATTATGTCCTTGAAGCACCGCTAGGTGCAAGGCCTGCTGCAGGAGCAACTCCGGACGTTATGAACGTCTGGCAAGCTAAATCTGATGACTACTCAATAATTCAGTGTGCCATGCTTTATGGCTTAGAATCGGGACTTCAAAGACATTTTGAACATCATGGAGCATATGAGATGTTCTAGGAGTTGAAGTTAATATTTCAACCAAATGCCCGAGTTGAGAGATATGAAGTCTCCAACAAGTTCTATAGCTGCAAGATGGAGGAGAATAGTTCTGTCAATGAACACATACTCAGAATGTCTGGGTACCATAACCACTTGACTCAGCTCGGAGTTAATCTTCCATATGATAGTGTCATTGACAGAGTTCTTCAATCACTGCCACCAAGCTATAAAGGCTTCGTGATGAACTATAATATGCAAGGGACAAATGATATGTCCATTTTGCATCATGTTTTCTTACTGTTATTTATAATGTTTTTATCCATAATAACACTTTTTGGAGTAATTATAATGCCTTTTCTCTCATAATTTGCAAGGAACACACCAAGAGGGAGAATTCCGACAGCTAGAAATCTGGACCTGGAAAAGCTACGCCAGGCCACCTATTCTGCACAACTCCAAATGAGCTGAAACTTCACAGAGATTTTTTATGGATTATTTAAGAAATACTGGAGCCAATAAACACCAGAGGGGGGCCACGAGGTGGGCACAACCCACCTGGGCGCGCCCCCCAGGCGCGCCCTGGTGGGTTGTGGCCTCCTTAGCCCACCTCCGGTGCCCATCTTCTGGTATATAAGTCATTTTAACCTAGTAAAAAAATACGGGAGAGACTTTTGGGACGAAGCACCGCTGCCTCGAGGCGAAACTTGGGCAGGAGCACTTTTGCCCTCCGGCGGAGCGATTCCGCCGGGGTAACTTCCCTCCCGGAGGGGGAAATCATCGTCATCATCATCACAAACAACTCTCCCATCTTGGGGAGGGCAATCTCCATCAACATCTCCAACAACACCATCTCCTCTCAAACCCTAGTTCATCTCTTGTGTTCAAGCTTGTTACCAGAACTATAGATTGGTGCTTGTGGGTGACTAGTAGTGTTGATTACATCTTGTAGTTGATTACTACATGGTTTATTCGGTGGAAGATTATATGTTCAGATCCAATATGCTATTTAATACCCCTCTTATCTTGAGCATGATTATTATTTGTGAGTAGTTACCTTTGTTCTTGAGGTCACGGGAGAAATCATGTTGCATGTAATCATGCGAACTTGACATGTTTTCGATATTTTGATAGTATGTATGTTGTTATTCCCTTAGTGGTGTCATGTGAACGTCGACTACATGACACTTCACCATATTTGGGCCTAAGGGAATGCATTGTGGAGTAGCAATTAGATGGAGGGTTGCGAGAGTGACACGTAACATATCAATTTTCATTTTGGATGTTATACATAGGTCATCATATGCATATCATATTTTATTTGCATTTTAGTTGTAATCCTAGAAATCTTAAGCAACTCAAGGACCCAAGGAGAGATTTGAAAGTTTCAGAAATTTTCCTATTTGAATTTATTTTCAAATTTGAAAAGAGGATCAATTTGGTTTTAATATTTTCTCTCCAATTATTTACAAAAAAATATAAAAATAAAAGAGAGAAGATAAAATGACTTTTTCAATAGGAGAGAAATATTGGAGATGAAATTTTAAAGTCAAATTAATATTTTATTTGCATTTTATTTTCTATTTTATTTGAATTAGAAAAATATGCATTTTTAGGTTAGAAAAATGTTCACTTTGTTCTAAATATTAGATTTAGACTGTGAAAATTGTTTCTGGTATTTTTTAGATTTTTTTAGATTTTATTAGGACTTTTCTTTCTAGCAAAATTTATTTTAAAAAAAATTCGTCGCCCGACAGGGCCGAAGGCCCAGCCGAGCTAGGCCGGCCCGCCTCGCCCCGCCCCTTCCTCCTTGTAGCAGGAGTCCCGCGCGCCGCCACCGCCGTTTGGGGAGTCCGAGCCGGGCTCCCGTCGCCGCCGCCCCCTCCTCCAAGGCAGCCCCTGGCCTCTTTAAAACCGGAGCCGCCCCCCTCTCCTCAACCGCCGCCGGTGCAGCCCGCCTTCCCCGCCGAGCCACGCCGCCGCCGCCACCATGCCGTGCCACCACAGCGCCGCCGCCACATCGCCTCGCCGCCGGAGCCGCGCCGGACCTCGCTGTCGCTTTTCTCCGGTTAATCGGTAAAAAAAACCGATTCGGTTTCCTCAGTTTTCTCCCGGTTTATTTTTAGGGTTAGGGTTTTCTCGGTTTTTATGATCGGTTCTAATTAGTGGATGTTCGTTCGTTAATCCACGGCAGCGAATGATTTTCATTCGTTAGTTTCTGTTAGCGAACGTTCGTTCGTTAGGTTTTTCTTTTTTTATTTTCGGCTAGGGACCTATCTGCGAATACTTTTATCACACATTAGTCCCTGATTTTCAAACCCTCGCTACTCTTTGCTCGTTCGTCCAAATCCAGTGAAACCAACGCCAAAATCTTCGTCTTGTTCCCATCTTTCCAGGTAATCACTTGAACATGGTTTTGATAAAATAAAATTTGGTTTCAAGCATATTTGAATTCGAACTTCTTTTGATCGTAGTTTGAGTTTCGTAGCTCCCATTTGATTGTTTCTTCTTCCAAATCGAAGCTCTTCAGTTGAACTTTCAGTTTGGATCTTTTCTCTTGAGTTTTACCCTTGCATATTATGTTTGAGTTCTTATGCATGCTATTGTTTGTTCACGATAGAGTTTCCGGAGTGCGAAGCGTGCTAGTACGAGTCACTAGGGTTTTCAGATCGTCAGCAAGGCAAGTAACACTTTGATCATATCCCTTATTACCCAGTTTTTATGCATTAGTTTCAATCCTCAAATGTTGCATGAGTAGGTTTGATAACATGTGGGTATTGGGAAGTAGTTGATGAGGTAGGAACCTACTTTTTTTATTTCAAACCCTGGGTGTTTCTACGTTATGCTTATTCTGCTGTGCTATGCCTGTAGACGTGGTTTGGGTTGAGTGATCCATGACAGATGTGAGAGTTTTAATGGTTAACTTAAGGTGGCTACTTTAATACACATCTGGGTGGATTGGTTGAGGCACCCTGGAGCACCCAGTGGTTGTCTGGGCACCTGGAGTAATCCAGTGTTGTCCTGGGATATCCCGGAGTACTCGTGTGATCATCCTATGGTTTGCCACCCATGCTCAAAGGGATCATAAGATTATTCATGATAGAAACTTCCGTGTGCAACGACAAAGAATTATGGGCTCTGTCATAGTTGAGTAAGTTGTGGGAATCCTTTCCATGATGGGCTAGCAGATGTAGGGGATTGTAGGTGTACCGACCTATCTATCTGTTAAGGGGACCTCTTCGCAAAGACTGTGTCTCGGTCATCCGTTTCTCAAACACCATGAAGTGTGAGAAATTCAACGGAGGAGATCGAGTCTTGTGGGGAAAAGTGCGCAAACCTTTGCAGAGTGTATAAACTAATCATGGTTAGCCGTGTCCCCGGTTATGGACATCTTGAGTATCTGGTACTTGAATTATTAATTTGATCTCACCACTTTACTTAATTAATTTGTTGGGTTGATAATTATTATTTTGGGATTGAGTTGGAGGAACCTTCTCAATGTTTTCAACAAACTCGTAGTTAAATAAAATATATTCCTTTGTTGTAGGGAAAAACTAGCTTTATGCAAATGATAACCATAGAGCCTCCACCAGCCATATATGCATATAGTTATAGCTGTTGCTTGTTCATTGCTCTATAGTGTTATCTTGCCAGCATATTCCATGTGCTGACCTACACAGGCTACAATGTATTATGTTGCAGAATTTTCAGACAGAGTAAGGTGCGCTAGGTCGTTGTCGTGCACTCATCTATGCCGTTGGAGTTGATGGACTCATTTACCTTCGAAGCTTCCGCAGTTATCTTATTTAGATGGCCTTCAGCCATATTATTGTAATAAGTATTCTCTTTGAGATATTCGATGTAATAAGTGTGTGATTGCACTCTGTTATAAATCCTTGAGTACCGTGTGTGTCAGCATTACCGATCCAGGGATGACACTTATGCACAGAGATTTAACCGTTTGAGGTCGGATCGCTACAACATGGCATCATAGCACACACTGACTGTAGGACGCGACCTCTTCTCTACTCATTTTTGACTCTTCTCCACTTTCCACTCTATAGATGGCGGACCCAAGGAACAAGTTTTCTCAACCGGATGAAGACACCCCTTTTGGATGACACTTGAAGGAGGCCACTAAGTAACTGAGCATCGGAATACCAAGCTTCACGCGTACCTACACCGCCACTCTACCGGAAGAAGAGCACTAGACAATTCGAGTACATGTTCCAAGAAGGACATTCTCAACAGTTACTGAGCCCATAGAGTTTTGCCTTGATGCACCAACCTGGAGTCTAGGAAAGAGCATGGTAGCTCACAACGCCATGGGACGCATCGATGAAGTATACCACAAGGATCTTAAGGACACCATCTACCAGATATGTGGACGCCGAGATGAGAAATAGGAGATGATTTGCACCAGGAGGGACAAGTCCATTGCAGCCTACATCCAGGAGTTGAACCAACACATTTGTCGTCAGGAGAACCAGATGTGCGCCAGCATGATGGACATGAAGAAGGTGATGACCCGGAACATGGAGCTAGAAGAGGAACTCAAGTCTACATGCGATGGATATGAAGAGGAAATTGCAGTACTACTGGAGAAGAATGAATACCTAAAGAAGAAGCTAGGAATATTCATGGGAGATCCCAGACCTAGAGAGGACAACCAACCCGAGGACTACATCATCATTGACGACACCGACTCCGACCCCGACAGTGATGATGATTATGAAGACGAAGCTGGAGCAAATATTATGGAGTCTTCCTCTGATCAAAATTTCTACTCGACCACCATACTATCAGTAGCATTCCCCCATGTATATATTAGTAGTTCGAGTATTGTCTAACGGTAGTTAGATCGTTTGTATGCCCTTGTTTGAAATTGAGTGGTGTGATATGAATGTGTTTGTCTCATGTGCATATGGGTAGTGATTTCTCTCTAGGCCTCACTCTATTCTAATCTCTCCCCCTCTAAAGTCAGATGCCTCCAAGACGTGACCCCGGATTTGTCTTCCCACCGGAGCTCACTCAGTTGATCCAACAGCAGAATGCCTTGATGCAGCTACTAGTTTAGAACAGAGGCAACAACAACAACAACAACAACAACAACAACCCACCGCCACCACCTCTAGTGGAAAACTTAGCCCCTTTTCTGAGGTTGAATCCTCCGGTGTTTCCTAGTAGCATCAAGCCAATTGTTGCTGATGACTGGCTCCGCAGGATTGGAAGGGAGCTGACCACCGCAGGTTGCATAGATGCTGAGAAGGTGTGCTGATAATCCCCAAGTGCAGGGAATCATCGTAGCAATTTCCAAAGGTGGAAGTGATAATTATGGAGTGTCGAACCCACAAGGAGCTAAAGGTAAGATCAATATTCTCTCAAGCCCTATCTGCCACTGATACGAGTCTACGTACGCCGAACGTTTGCTTCCAACTAGAAATGAGAAATAAAACTACGTTGTGGGTATGAAGTGGATAACTTTGTAATATATCGGAGAGCTAAAATATTAAAGTAGGTGCTGCTATCATAAAGTTAGAATATATTACTAAATATTATAAATAACGAGTGTGGAATAATGGTGGATCGGTGTGCGGAATTGCCCTAGGCAATTGTTAACAGGACCGGTAATCACTATTGCAGTTTCATATGAGGGAGAGGCATAAGCTAACATACTTTCTCTTCTTGGGTCATATGCACTTATCGTTGGAACTCTAGCAAGCATCCGCAACTACTAAAGATCATTAAGGTAAAACCCAACCATAGCATTAAAGTATCAAGGCCTCTTTATTCCCATACGCCATGTCCTGCTTATCCGTGTTTGTGTTTCAGTCACTCACGCAACACAGACAATAAGCAAACCATGGAAATATTGCAACACCTTACAATGGGAATCCCTCGTGCTTGCGTGACACAGAGGGCACCATAGGACAACACCAAAGTAAAACATACAACTCATACCAATCTAGATCATCAATCAACCCAAAGACAAAGGATATCTACTCAAAACATAATAGGATGGCAACACATCATTGGATTATAATATGTGGCACAAAGCACCATGTTCAAGTAGGGATTACAGCGGGGTGCGGGAGAGTGGACCGCGTAAAAGAGATGAGGATGGTGATGTTGATGAAGACGATCACCGCGGCGATGATTCCCCTCCTGATGGCACTCCGGTGCCACCGATAGAGAGGAGGAGAGGTTCTCCCCCTTGTGCTTCCTCCTCCATGGCCTCCCCCTGGATGGGGAGAGGTTCTCCCTCTGGTCCTTGGCCTTCATGACGATGATGGCCCCTCCGGGATCCTCCTCCATGCCCTCCGGTGATGATGGACCCCTCCGGCAGGGTACCAGAGAGGGCCTAGATTGATTTCTCGTGGTTACAGAGGCTTGCGGCGGTGGAACTTCTGATCTAGGTTATTTTCTGGAGGTTTGTGTATTTATAGGAATTTTTGGCGTCGGTCTCACGTCAAGGAGGTGCCCGAGTCATCCACGAGGCAGGCCCACACGCCCCCCTGGGGGGGGGGGTGGGTGGGCGTGCCCCACCCTCGTGGACGGCCCGGTACTCTTATGGCCCAAGTCTTTTACTTCGGGGTCTTCTTTTGGTCCATAAAAAATCATCAAAAATTGGCACGTCAATTGGACTTCATTTGGTATTCCTTTTCTGCAAAACTCAAAAACAAGGAAAAAACAGAAACTGGCACTGGGCTCTAGGTTAATAGGTTAGTCCCAAAAATCATATAAAATAGCATATAAATGCATATAAAACATCCAAGGTTGATAATATAATAGCATGAATACTTCATAAATTATAGATACGTTGGAGACGTATCCGCATCCCCAAGCTTAATTCCTGCTCGTCCTCGAGTAGGTAAATGATAAAAGAAATAATTTATGAAGTGTGAATGCTAGCAAGTGCATAAGTTTCATCAATGATAGTTCCAATCACTTTTTCTAGCATCATTATATATCATAATAGTAGCTCATTTTCATAAGAAATTTTCATGATCAAGTAACAAACTATTCACATGTTATAGTATAGATCATAAACTTTCTTGAAACTAACAAACTATATTCTCAGTCATCAAACAATTGCAATTCATCTTATTTTCAGGAAGGGTCTATGTCAGAGCTTTGATTTAGCAAACTCCACATACTCAACCATCATTTAATCTTTCACAATTACTAACACTCACGTGATATTTATGGGTTCAAAGTTTTAATCGGACATAAAGAAAGATAGGGGCTTATAAATTCGCCTCCCAACCTTTTACCTCAAGGTTAATGTCAACAATAATAGTTCATGATAACTTACATCCAATTGGATATATATATCAGGATCCTTCCAACACAATGTGCTTGCCAAAGGATAAAATGTAAAAAGGAAAGGTGAAGATGACCATGACTCTTGCATAAGGGTAGAAGATAAAAGTAAAAGATAGGCCCTTCGCAGAGGGAAGCAGAGGTTGTCATGCGCTTTTATGGCTGGATGCACAAAATCTTAATGCAAAAGAACGTCACTTTATATTGCCACTTGTGATATGTGTCGGATCACGGGTTCCGACAGACCCTTAAGGTTCGAACACTGGGGTGCGCGCGGAGATCACGCCTTCTACCTCCCCTTCTCACAAAGATCTAAACTACTGAAAGAACTGCACAAGAGACACAAGGTTTATACTGGTTCGGGCCACCGTTGTGGTGTAACACCCTACTCCAGTGTGTGGTTGGTGGATTGCCTTCTGGGGCTGGTGATGATAAACACTACAAGGAAGAACAGCCTCACGAGGGTCTGTTCTTCGCTGGGGTGATGAACTGCTAGGAGGAGTTCAGTCACCCTTGTCTCTCTCTCACTCACTCTCTCTGATTTCCTCTCACTTGTCGACCGAACGAATGAACCCCCCCTTTCTCTCCTTTCTCTGACCTGGGGGTGGCTAGTCCTATTTATAGGCAAAGGCCCTGGGCCTCTTCCCAAATATTGAGCGGGAAGCGCGCCAACAATTGGCTAATTCGAAGGGGAACATCTAGTACACTTATCCTGACTAAAGTTGGTCTTCGCCTGCCAAAGGCTCCGTGGTGATGCCGTGCTGGGCTCCATGGTGACCTCTGTCTCGTAGTCCGCCTGGTCTTGGTCTCCTTGCACCGAAATGGCAACCTTTGCCTGATGCCTCGGTACTCCGGGGCTGCGCTTGCCCCCTTTGCACCAAAGAGGAAAGAAGGACGCTGCGCGCGCTGGCGCCCGCCTGGCACCCTCGATCGTCATGGCTTGCGTCATGGGCACCTCACGAGGTACCCTGCCTTGATCTCTCCGCCTCCTCGTGAGCCAGCCTGAGGAGGCTGCGCCTGAGGATGCGCCATGTCGTCTGCCCCGCGAGGCTTGGCCCCTCGCGAGGGTCTTGAGTCTTGTGTTGATGAAGATGGGCCGCATTGGGCCTCCTTTGAGCCACGCCGCAGGCCGCAGGCAGGCAAGTCTGGGGACCCGCGTTCCCAGAACACCGACAGTAGCCCCCGGGCCCAAGGCGCGCATGGACTTGGCCGTGCCGAGAGGCGAAAGGGCAAGGGCGAAGCGCCGCGGGCCCTAACAGCCTATGGCCTTGGGCGCCGCGTGGCGGTTGATGGGACGTGGGCGTCTCCACTTCCCCATGATGCCTCGGTGATCGCGCGAGTTGGACAAGTCCCTGCATGCAGATCGTGTCATGATTACCTGTGATCGTGGAGGCCGGTGGTTGGTCTTCGCCGGCTATAAGTACGGCACCGCGCGTGCCCTTCCAGTCCATTCCTCCTGGCTTCTCCTTCTTCCCGATCCTTGCTCCGTCTTGCTGCGATGGCTCCGATCGGCCGGTTCTCTGCAGCGGAGAAGGGAAAGGCTCCTCGAGAGGGGCCAGACCCGCTCCCGCCGAAGAAACGGCTCGCCCTTTGCAGCCGGGGCGAGGAAGACCGTCAGGCGGTGCCGAGGCCCTGGTGCGAGCGGGCTCCACCGGGGTTCCCGCTTCCCTTGTATGCCCACGTCGAGGGCCCCGAAGGTGTCGATGCCGATCTCCGCGGTCGGCACCGTCGTAGGCGCTGTCGGGTCACGAAGGCGTGGGTTGTTCCTCCTGGAGTCCATGCCGAGGGCTCCTCCCAAGAGTTCATGCTCCACGTCGCCATTCCTCTCCAGTCCTGGATCCGTCTGCCTCCCTTCTTCGCCTCCATCATCCCTCCAGGAGGGCCCCTGGAGCTCTGGCTGCAGCACGCCGGCTACAGCGCCCTCGTGACCGAGGCAGAGGTCGTGGTCGCTGCCCCGGGCGAGGTCTACATGTCCTGCGGCTAGAGAGAGATCGCCAGGGTTTGCAGGGAAAGGGGCGTCTTCGTGGTCCACTTGGAGTATGATGGCGCTGCGGTGATGTTCTTCAAGGTCTTCGACGCGAACGGGCGCCGGCTGGAGTGTTGCCCCGGGAGAGGTGGCTAGGACCTTGCCATGGTGAGGGCTAGGCCCGTCGACCGCTCCCTTGGTGGAGGCGCCGGAGGGTCCAGTGACTCCGGTGAAATCTTCCCGACTCCGGAGACGAGCGACGACAACTACGAGCCCCCGAGTTGGCGCCGCTCTTGGAGCAGGGCGGGCTCGTCTGGCCGTCGCCGACCCTAATCTGGATGGGGTTGGCGCCGGTGCCTGACGGCCCACTGTTGATGATGGCATCTTTTGCAGGAGCTCGTGTAGTTAGTATCCCTTAGGATCCGTTCCCTGCGAGGAACCAAAATGCGCCCCACGGGGGCTTGTAAGGTGCCTGTAGTCCCATTTGTTAATACATAACCTTTGCTGCAGAGCTGTGTGAGTTGCTGATTCCGTCTTAGCTCAGTTCTCCCTTTCGAACCTCGCGAGGGCTTGGTGCTCTGCGTCAACAGGTCCCAGTCCCAAGGCGGCGTCAGCCGTCGCTGGTATGCCAGGTCGCGATGCCGTGGTCAAGGCCAGGAGGTGAGCAACCCGGGGTCCGGTAAGAGCCCCTGAGTCGCGATGCTCAGGAGGTCCCCTTTGGCGCCCAAGCAGCCGTCGCTCGGTGAGAAAGGGAAGCAACGTCGCTAGTACGGAATCGCTTTAGGTGCGGGGGTAGCGCCACGGTAACCAGTGCTTTGGGTGGTGACTTATCTTGAGGACCGGGGATCGCCCCTAGCGCATCGTCGGGTCCGTGGGGTAGTTGGGACGGAGTTGCTCGGCGAGGTCCTCACGCGCCCCTTCTCCCTCGCCTCTGCTCCCCTTTCTGCTCTACGTCCTCGGGTCCCGGCCCTCGAGCTGGTCTCAGCCGTCGCTGGTATGCCAGGTCGCGATGCCGTGGACAAGGCCAGAGGGTGAGGGCTGGAGAGCCAGTAAGAGCCCTCAGTCGCGATGCTCAGGCGCCCCCCCTTTAACGTGCAAGCGGTTCGCGCGGGCGAGGGTGAAGGGAACTCCGTGAGGGCCTTGGCTAGCGCAGTTCCCTCCAAGGATCCTGCAGGTTCATCACAGAAAGAAGATGGGGTTGCCATGGCAGTCATCAGTTGATCGTTAGTCGCTCAAGAGCTCGCTGGTTGGAGTAGGTGAGGTGTATCAGGGCACCCGTGAGCCAGCGCGGGACTCACGAGGCCCTACCTCTAGGCGGGTTGCGCCTGGCACTGGGTCGTATCTTGAGATGTGTCCCTGCAAAATTTGGTTAGACGCCGGTGTTGGGGAACGCAGTAATTTCAAAAATTTTCCTACGCACATGCAAGATCATGGTGATGCACAGCAACGAGAGGGGAGAGTGTTGTCTACGTACCAATGCAGACCGACTGCGGAAGCGATCACACAACATAGAGGAAGTAGTCGTACGTCTTCTTCCCGATCCGACCGATCCAAGCACCGTTACTCCGGCACCTCCGAGTTCTTAGCACACGTTCAGCTCGATGACGTTCCTCGGGCTCCGATCCAGCAAAGCGTCGAGGAAGAGTTCCGTCAGCACGACGGCGTGGTGATGATCTTGATGTACTACCGACGCAGGGCTTCGCCTAAGCACTACAACGGTACGATCGAGGTGGAATTTGGTGGCAGGGGGCACCGCACACGGCTAAGGAACGATCTCAAGGATCAAGTTGTGTGTCTTGGGGTGCCCCCGTATATAAAGGTTGGAGGAGGGGGGCCGGCCGGCCAAGGGAGGGGAGGCGCAGGGGAGTCCTACTCCCACCGGGAGTAGGACTCCTCCCCCCAATCCTAATCCAATTAGGACTCCCGGGGGGGGGGGGGGGGAAGAGAGAGAAGGGGGGCCGGCCCCTTATCCTATTCCTAATAGGACTTGGGGAAGGGGGGCGCCGGCCAGCTTGGGCCTTTTCCCTTTTTCTCTTTTTTCCACTAAGGCCCAATAGGCCCATTAGTCTCCCGGGGGGTTCCGGTAACCCTCCCGGTATTCCGGTAAAATCCCGATTTCACCCGGAACACTTCCGATGTCCAAACATAGGCTTCCAATATATCAATCTTTACGTCTCGACCATTTCGAGACTCCTCGTCATGTCCGTGATCTCATCCGGGACTCCGAACAACCTTCGGTACATCAAAATGCATAAACTCATAATTACTGTCATCGTAACGTTAAGCGTGCGGACCCTATGGTTCGAGAACAATGTAGACATGACCGAGATACGTCTCCGGTCAATAACCAATAGCGGGACCTGGATGCCCATATTGGCTCCTACATATTCTACGAAGATCTTTATCGGTCAGACCGCATAACAACATATGTTGTTCCCTTTGTCATCGGTATGTTACTTGCCCGAGATTCGATCGTCGGTATCCAATACCTAGTTCTATCTCGTTACCGGCAAGTCTCTTTACTCGTTCCGTAATACATCATCTCACAACTAACTTATTAGTTGCAGTGCTTGCAAGGCTTTATGTGATGTGCATTACCGAGAGGGCCCAGAGATACCTCTCCGACAATCGGAGTGACAAACCCTAATCTCGAAATACGCCAACCCAACATCTACCATTGGAGACACCTGTAGTACTCCTTTATAATCACCCAGTTACGTTGTGACGTTTGGTAGTACCCAAAGTGTTCCTCCGGTAAACGGGAGTTGCATAATCTCATAGTTATAGGAACATGTATAAGTCATGAAGAAAGCAATAGCAACATACTAAACGATCGGGTGCTAAGCTAATGGAATGGGTCATGTCAATCAGATCATTCTACTAATGATGTGACCTCGTTAATCAAATAACAACTCCTTGTTCATGGTTAGGAAACATAACCATCTTTGATTAACGAGCTAGTCAAGTAGAGGCATACTAGTGACACTCTGTTGGTCTATGTATTCACACATGTATTATGTTTCCGGTTAATACAATTCTAGCATGAATAATAAACATTTATCATGATATAAGGAAATAAATAATAACTTTATTATTGCCTCTAGGGCATATTTCCTTCAGTCTCCCACTTGCACTAGAGTCAATAATCTAGATTACACAGTAATGATTCTAACACCCATGGAGCCTTGGTGCTGATCATGTTTTGCTCGTGGAAGAGGCTTAGTCAACGGGTCTGCAACATTCAGATCCGTATGTATCTTGCAAATCTCTATGTCTCCCACCTGGACTAGATACCGGATGGAGTTGAAGCGTCTCTTGATGTGTTTGGTTCTTTTGTGAAATCTGGATTCCTTTGCCAAGGCAATTGCACCAGTATTGTCACAGAAGATTTTCATTGGACCCGATGCACTAGGTATGACACCTAGATCGGATATGAACTCCTTCATCCAGACTCCTTCGTTCGCTGCTTCAGAAGCAGCTATGTACTCCGCTTCACATGTAGATCCCGCTACGACGCTTTGTTTAGAACTGCACCAACTGACAGCTCCACCGTTTAAAGTAAACACGTATCCGGTTTGCGATTTAGAATCGTCCGGATCAGTGTCAAAGCTTGCATCAACGTAACCTCTTACGGTGAGCTCTTTGTCACCTCCATATACGAGAAACATATCCTTAGTCCTTTTCAGGTATTTCAGGATGTTCTTGACCGCTGTCCAGTGATCCATTCCAGGATTACTTTGGTACCTCCCTGCTAAACTTATAGCAAGGCACACATCAGGTCTGGTACACAGCATTGCATACATGATAGAGCCTATGGCTGAAGCATAGGGAACATCTTTCATTTTCTCTCTATCTTCTGCAGTGGTCGGGCATTGAGTCTTACTCAATTTCATACCTTGTAACACAGGCAAGAACCCTTTCTTTGCTTGATCCATTTTGAACTTCTTCAAAATCTTGTCAAGGTATGTGCTCTGTGAAAGTCTAATTAAGCGTTTTGATCTATCTCTATAGATCTTTATGCCTAATATGTAAGCAGCTTCCCCGAGGTCTTTCATCAAAAAACTTTTATTCAAGTATCCCTTTATGCTATCCAGAAATTCTATATCATTTCCAATCAGCAATATGTCATCCACATATAATATCAGAAATGCTACAGAGCTCCCACTCACTTTCTTGTAAATACAGGCTTCTCCAAAAGTCTGTATAAAGCCAAATGCTTTGATCACACTATCAAAGCGTTTATTCCAACTCCGAGATGCTTGCACCAGTCCATAAATGGATCGCTGGAGTTTGCATACTTTGTTAGCTCCCTTTGGATCGACAAAACCTTCCGGTTGTATCATATACAACTCTTCTTCCAGAAATCCATTCAGGAATGCAGTTTTGACATCCATCTGCCATATTTCATAATCATAAAATGCGGCAATTGCTAACATTATTCTGACGGACTTAAGCATCGCTACGGGTGAGAAAGTCTCATCGTAGTCAACCCCTTGAACTTGTCGAAAACCTTTTGCGACAAGTCGAGCTTTATAGACAGTAACATTACCGTCAGCGTCAGTCTTTTTCTTGAAGATCCATTTATTCTCAATTGCTTGCCGATCATCGGGCAAGTCAACCAAAGTCCATACTTTGTTCTCATACATGGATCCCATCTAAGATTTCATGGCCTCAAGCCACTTTGCGGAATCTGGGCTCACCATCGCTTCTTCATAGTTCGTAGGTTCATCATGATCTAGCATCATGACTTCCAGAACTGGATTACCGTACCACTCTGGTGCGGATCTCACTCTGGTTGATCTACGTGGTTCAGTAGTATCTTGATCTGAAGCTTCATGATCATCATCATTAGCTTCCTCACTGATTGGCATAGGTGTCGCAGAAACAGTTTTCTGTGATGTACTATTTTCCAATAAGGGAGCAGGTACAGTTACCTCGTCAAGTTCTACTTTCCTCCCACTCACTTCTTTCGAGAGAAACTCCTTCTCTAGAAATGATCCATTCTTAGCAACGAATGTCTTGCCTTCGGATCTGTGATAGAAGGTATACCCAACAGTTTCCTTTGGGTATCCTATGAAGACACATTTCTCCGCTTTGGGTTCGAGCTTATCAGGTTGAAGCTTTTTCACATAAGCGTCGCAGCCCCAAACTTTAAGAAACGACAACTTTGGTTTCTTGCCAAACCATAGTTCATAAGGCGTCGTCTCAACGGATTTTGATGGTGCCCTATTTAACGTGAATGCGGCCGTCTCTAAAGCATAACCCCAAAACGATAGCGGTAAATCAGTAAGAGACATCATGGATCGCACCATATCTAGTAAAGTGCGATTACGACGTTCGGACACACCATTACACTGTGGTGTTCCGGGTGGCGTGAGTTGCGAAACTATTCCACAATTTTTCAAATGTATACCAAACTCGTAACTCAAATATTCTCCTCCACGATCAGATCGTAGAAACTTTATTTTCTTGTTACGATGATTTTCAACTTCACTCTGAAATTCTTTGAACCTTTCAAACGTTTCAGACTTATGTTTCATTAAGTAGATATACCCATATCTGCTTAAATCATCTGTGAAGGTGAGAAAATAACGATATCCGCCACGAGCCTCAATATTCATCGGACCACATACATCGGTATGTATGATTTCCAGCAAATCTGTTGCTCTCTCCATAGTACCGGAGAACGGTGTTTTAGTCATCTTGCCTATGAGGCACGGTTCGCAAGTACCAAGTGATTCATAATCAAGTGGTTCCAAAAGCCCATCAGTATGGAGTTTCTTCATGCGCTTTACACCGATATGACCTAAACGGCAGTGCCACAAATAAGTTGCACTATCATTATTAACTTTGTATCTTTTGGCTTCTACATTATGAATATGTGTGTTACTATCTTCGAGATTCAACAAGAATAGACCACTCTTCAAAGGTGCATGACCATAAAAGATATTATTCATATAAATAGAACAACCATTATTCTCTGATTTAAATGAATAACCGTCTCGCATTAAACAAGATCCAGATATAATGTTCATGCTTAACGCTGGCACCAAATAACAATTATTTAGGTCTAATATTAATCTCGAAGGTAGATGTAGAGGTAGCGTGCCGACCGCGATCACATCGACTTTGGAACCGTTTCCCACGCGCATCGTCACCTCGTCCTTTGCTAGTGTCCGCTTATTCCGTAGTCCCTGTTTCGAGTTGCAAATATTAGCAACAGAACCAGTATCAAATACCCAGGTGCTACTGCGAGCTCTAGTAAGGTACACATCAATAACATGTATATCACATATACCTTTGCTCACTTTGCCATCCTTCTTATCCGCCAAATACTTGGGGCAGTTCCGCTTCCAGTGTCCAGTCTGCTTGTAGTAGAAGCACTCAGTTTCAGGCTTAGGTCCAGACTTGGGTTTCTTCTCTTGAGCAGCAACTTGCTTGCTGTTCTTCTTGAAGTTTCCCTTCTTCTTTCCTTTACCCTTTTTCTTGAAACTAGTGGTCTTGCTAACCATCAACACTTGATGCTCCTTCTTGATTTCTACCTCCGCAGCTTTCAGCATTGCGAAGAGCTCGGGAATAGTCTTGTTCATCCCTTGCATATTATAGTTCATCACGAAGCTCTTGTAGCTTGGTGGTAGTGATTGGAGAATTCTGTCAATGACGCAATCATCTGGAAGATTAACTCCCATCTGAATCAAGTGATTATTATACCCAGACATTTTGAGTATATGCTCACTGACAGAACTGTTCTCCTCCATCTTACAGCTATAGAACTTATTGGAGACTTCATATCTCTCAATTCGGGCATTTGCTTGAAATATTAACTTCAACTCCTGGAACATCTCATATGCTCCATGACGTTCAAAACGTCGTTGAAGTCCCGATTCTAAGCCGTAAAGCATGGCACACTGAACTATCGAGTAGTCATCAGCTTTGCTCTGCCAGACGTTCATAACATCTGGCGTTGCTCCAGCAGCAGGCCTGTCACCCAGCGGTGCTTCCAGGACGTAATTCTTCTGTGCAGCAATGAGGATAATCCTCAGGTTACGGACCCAGTCCGTGTAATTGCTACCATCATCTTTCAACTTTGCTTTCTCAAGGAACGCATTAAAATTCAACGGAACAATAGCACGAGCCATCTATCTACAAGCAACATAAACAAGCAAGATACTATCAGGTACTAAGTTCATGATAAGTTTAAGTTCAGTTAATCAAATTACTTAGGAACTCCCACTTAGATAGACATCCCTCTAATCCTCTAAGTGACCACGTGATCCAAATCAACTAAACCATAACCGATCATCACGTGATATGGAGTAGTTTTCAATGGTGAACATCGTCATGTTGATCATATCTACTATATGATTCACGCTCGACCTTTCGGTCTCTGTGTTCCGAGGCCATATCTGCATATGCTAGGCTCGTCAAGTATAACCTGAGTATTCTGCGTGTGCAAAAACTGGCTTGCACCCGTTGTAGATGGACGTAGAGCTTATCACACCCGATCATCACGTGGTGTCTGGGCACGACGAACTTTGGCAACGGTGCATACTCAGGGAGAACACTTCTTGATAATTTAGTGAGAGATCATCTTATAATGCTACCGTCAATCAAAGCAAGATAAGATGCATAAAAGGATAAACATCACATGCAATCAATATAAGTGATATGATATGGCCATCATCATCTTGTGCTTGTGATCTCCATCTCCGAAGCACCGTCATGATCACCATCGTCACCGGCGCGACACCTTGATCTCCATCGTAGCATCGTTGTCGTCTCGCCAATCGTATGCTTCCACGACTATTACTACCGTTTAGTAATCTAGTAAAGCATTACATCGCGATTGCATTGCATACAATAAAGCGACAACCATATGGCTCCTGCCAGTTGCCGATAACTTAGTTACAAAACATGATCATCTCATACAATAAAATCAGCATCATGCCTTGACCATATCACATCACAACATACCCTGCAAAAACAAGTTAGACGTCCTCTACTTTGTTGTTGCAAGTTTTACGTGGCTGCTATGGGCTTAAGTAAGAACTCATCTCACCTACGCATCAAAACCACAACGATAGTTCGTCAAATAGACTCCGTTTTAACCTTCTCAAGGACCGGGCGTAGTCACACTTGGTTCAACTAAAGTTGGAGAGACAGTCTTCCGCAAGCCATCTATGTGCAAAGCACGTCGAGGGAACCGGTCTCGCGTAAGAGTACGCGTAAGGTTGGTTCGGATCGTCTCAACCAACAATACCGCCGAACCAAAGTATGACATGCTGGTAGGCAGTATGACTTGTATCGCCCACAACTCACTTGTGTTCTACTCGTGCATATAACATCAAACCATAAAACCTAGGCTCGGATGCCACTGTTGGGGAACACAGTAATTTCAAAAATTTTCCTACGCACACGCAAGATCATGGTGATGCACAGCAACGAGAGGGGAGAGTGTTGTCTACGTACCAACGCAGACCGACTGCGGAAGCAATCACACAACGTAGAGGAAGTAGTCGTACGTCTTCTTCCCGATCCGACCGATCCAAGCACCGTTACTCCGGCACCTCCGAGTTCTTAGCACACGTTCAGCTCGATGACGTTCCTCGGGCTCCGATCCAGCAAAGCGTCGAGGAAGAGTTCCGTCAGCACGACGGTGTGGTGACGATCTTGATGTACTACCGACGCAGGGCTTCGCCTAAGCACTACAACGGTACGATCGAGGTGGAATTTGGTGGCAGGGGGCACCGCACACGGCTAAGGAACGATCTCAAGGATCAAGTTGTGTGTCTTGGGGTGCCCCCCGCCCCCGTATATAAAGGTTGGAGGAGGGGGGCTGGCCGGCCAAGGGAGGGGAGGCGCAGGGGAGTCCTACTCCCACCGGGAGTAGGACTCCTCCCCCCAATCCTAATCCAATTAGGACTCCCGGGGGGGGGGGGGGGAAAGAGAGAGAAGGGGGCCCGGCCCCTTATCCTATTCCTAATAGGACTTGGGGAAGGGGGGCGCCGGCCAGCTTGGGCCTTTTCCCTTTTTCTCTTTTTTCCACTAAGGCCCAATAGGCCCATTAGTCTCCCGGGGGGTTCCGGTAACCCTCCCGGTATTCCGGTAAAATCCCGATTTCACCCGGAACACTTCCGATGTCCAAACATAGGCTTCCAATATATCAATCTTTACGTCTCGACCATTTCGAGACTCCTCGTCATGTCCGTGATCTCATCCGGGACTCCGAACAACCTTCGGTACATCAAAATGCATAAAATCATAATTACTGTCATCGTAACGTTAAGCGTGCGGACCCTACGGTTCGAGAACAATGTCGACATGAAGAAAGCAATAGCAACATACTAAATGATCGGGTGCTAAGCTAATGGAATGGGTCATGTCAATCAGATCATTCTACTAATGATGTGACCTCGTTAATCAAATAACAACTCCTTGTTCATGGTTAGGAAACATAACCATCTTTAATTAACGAGCTAGTCAAGTAGAGGCATACTAGTGACACTCTATTGGTCTATGTATTCACACATGTATTATGTTTCCGGTTAATACAATTCTAGCATGAATAATAAACATTTATCATGATATAAGGAAATAAATAATAACTTTATTATTGCCTCTAGGGCATATTTCCTTCAGCCGGTACTCTACGTCCTCGGGTCCCAGCCCTCGAGCTTGTCTCAGCCGTCGCTGGTATGCCAGGTCGCGATGCCATGGACAAGGCCAAAGGGTGAGGGCTGGAGAGCCAGTAAGAGCCTTGAGTCGCGATGCTTAGGCACCCCCCCTTTAACGTGCAAGTGGCCGACATGGAGAAGAAGGGATGCCGCGGACAGACACCAAGCAATCAAGCGTGATAGGCGAATGCATAGTTGGAAATAAACGCGAGGGAGATACACGCCGCTGGGCCTAGCCCGAGCGGCTTGGGGATGATGCAGCCCGAGGGGCGCCCCCAACAAGGCAAACTAATGACCGAAAAATAAAAGGGGATACATGCCGCAGGGACGGACCCACGCGGACTGGGAGTGATGCAACCCTGGGAGGGCGCTCCCAGATGGGAATGAAGCTTCAAAGATGTCACCTGAGGATGTCGTCGGCGAAGTGGCGTTGGTGCTGCAGCCTCGGTGGGTTGCGGAAGCCGATCCTCACGGGCCCCCAGGCCCCGGGGCCTCGGGAGGCTCCGGAGGCACTGGTGGCCCCTCGCGAGCTGTCTTCATCTCCGCCAGGGCCGCGGAACGCCTGTCTTCCTGAGCCTCCATGATGCCCCTCATGAGGCATTGGTACGCTGCAGCCATGCTCGGCAGGCCGTAAGGCATGCGAACATAGCTGTGGGGTGGACTCTCGCAGTGCCCCACTTGCGAGGGCCGGAGACGCTCCGTCGAGGCGATCTGATTGAGCCCTGGTACGTCGACGCAGCCGCGCAGCCCACCATCCTCGCCTGGATGTGGGGCTACAGCTGGTAGAAGGCGGCAACCTCTCATGATCCTTGACTCTTGTAGTTCTTGAATGGCCTTGTCAACGAACTCCGGCTGGTCTGACCTTCCTTGCCTGGCTCCTTCTCGAGGGAAACGTGCTTCGAAGCACGCCTCCACATGGTGCCCAAGCGCCTCCCTCGTGACCCTGGCTAGGTCGGTGGCCCTCCAGGTGAGAGCCCCCGAGCCCTACCTGAGGAGGGCGCCGGGCGCGCTTTCCCATGCGATGGAAGGGAGGTCCCCTGGGCAGACACGGGCCCTGAAGGGCCTGCCTCCTGAGTGGCTGAGCCTGACGACGTCTTCTTCTTCTTGGGGGTGGTCTCAGGAAGCCTCCTGCTTCCGTGATCTGGGTCTTCTAGCGACGCGGCCTGATAGGCTCGCTCCAGGGAACACACTGCATCCTTCTCTTCACAGGGCACCGTGATGACGCCGCCACTTCCTGGCATCTTGAGGACATTGTAGCCGTGGTGAGTCACGGCCATGAACTTGGCCAGCGCTGAGTACCCGAGGATGGCGTTGTACGGCAGGCGGATGTGGGCGACGTCAAAGTCGATGAGCTCGGTGCAGTAGTTGCTGCGGGCCCCGAAGGTGACAGGGAGGCGGACCTGCCCGATCGGGACTATGGAACTGTCGGTGACTCCGGAGAAAGGCTTGGTTGGCTGAAGCTGGTCATAGGGCACCTGGAGGTTGTTGAATGTTTCCATGGACAGGAAGCTGAGCCCTGCCCCTCCATCGATGAGGGTCCTGGTGACCAGCACGTTGCTGATGACTGGGGAGCAAAGCATCGGGAGGACTCCGGCCGTGGCCACGCACTTGAGCTGGTCTGCTGAGCTGAACGTGATGGCGCACGCCGACCACCTGAGGGGGCGCGTTGCTTCGAGCTTGGGGAGAACTGCATTCACTTCGCGGGTAAACTGCTTGAAGATACGTTGAGAGGCTGGGGCTTGAGCTCCGCCCAGGATGCAGGCGATTGCGCGCGGCTCTTGGAAGCCCCCAGCCCCCTCGTCCTGATGGCGGTCTTTGTTCCTCCTCGGCTGAGGCGGCAGCGGAGGTAGGCCTGCGTTGCCATGAGGGAGATCCTCACGAGGCTGATCCCTCTAGTCCCCCTCGCGAGGCAGGTCCCGCCAGCGGTCCTCGCGAGGTTGGTCGTGCCACCCCTGGCGCGGGCCGCGATCTTCCCAGCGTCCTGGGTTTCTTCCTCCTCCTCGGCCGTAGCCCCGGTCAGCACGGTCAGGGCGACGGCCGATCCTTCCTTCTCGCATGGCGCGGAGTTCCTGACATTCGTTGGTGTTGTGGGTGTGGAGGTCGTGGTACACACAGTACCGGCTGCCCCTAGAGGGTTCGGGCAGATCCTTGCCCCGCTTGGTGTCTGGTTCTGCTGCGAGTACGGAAGCCCCCTTGCGCTTCACGTCCTTGGCCTTGGGCTTCTTCTCTTCTGGGTCCGCGGCAGGCAGCTCGAGGAGGGAGAGACGTCCCTCCTCAGCCCTGGCGCACTTGGTCGCCAACTTGAACAGCTCCAGGGAGGTGCAGAGGTCTTCATCCATCGCCAGCTCCTCCTTCATCTTGACGTCGCGCACGCCATTGGAGAAGGCCGAGATGATGGCTTCCTCGGACACCTTGGGGATCTTGAGGCGTGCACTGCTGAAGCACTGGATGTACTTTTGCAGGGTCTCCCTAGGTTGCTGCTTGATGCGGCGCATGTCGCTCACGGCGGGCGGCCGGTCGCGAGTACCTTGGAAGTTGGCGATGAAGCGGGTGCGCATCTGGTCCCAGGAGGAGATCATGCCCGGAGCCAGATTCAGGAGCCAGGTGCGAGATCCTTCCTTCAGCGCCATGGGGAACCAGTTCGCCATGACCTTTTCATCCCCGCTGGCAACCTCGATGCCCAGCTCATAGAGCTGGAGGAACTCTGCGGGATCAGTTGTGCCATTGTAGCGAGGAGGCAGGTCTGGCTTGAACTTGCCGGGCCACGCGACGCTGCGCAGCTCGATGGTGTAGGCGCGGCAGCCTGCGGTGGCCACGGGAGGCTTCGGTTGAGGGAGAGTTTGGTCTTGAGGGTCCCCACGCGCTGCAGCTAGGAGCAGAGCGGGGTCTTTGCGTTCCGGAGCCGGAGCAGGGTCGCGGCGTGCCGGAGCAGGGAGCGCCCGGGCAGCTCCTTGCGGGCGAGGGACTTCTTGGCAGCTCCGTTCTTGTTGCGCTGGCACCTGGCGGAGCGGGTTCCGCCCAGGGGCCATGCGCCTTGGAGCAATGGCGTCTTCTTGGAGAGGAGGCGGCTGGTACGCCCCCGGAGCTTCATTGCCCGCGCGGGGCAGGGTGCGGCGCAGTGGAGCGGACGGCGCAAGAGAGCCCCCTGCGGCGCGGACGAGCTCGACGACGCGGCTGAGCCACTCCTCGTAGACGTCGTCGATGGGGCAGTAGCGCAGGAGTTCGTTTGCCGCGATGAGCGCAGCTCGAGCCTCCAAGGGTGCGCGGAGCGCGCGGGACGAAGAGCCGGCTGGGGTGAGCGATTGAGTAGCGGTGCGGCCGTCTTGCCGCACGGATGGATGCTGAGATGACACTTGCTGTTCGCCCCCCGCCGGGCCGGTGGCGGCGTTGACGGCAGGCGACAGGGAACGACGAGGACGCCCACCGACGGGGGCCGTTTGGGCGACGCAGGAAGCGATGGCGGCCTGGCACTCGGCGCGGGCCCGACGAGCGTCAGACATGGATGCGACGGTCGGAGGAGAGCGGAGTGGTGGAAGACAGATTCCGGCGCACCCCTACCTGGCGCGCCAAATGTCGGATCACGGGTTCCGGCAGACCCTTAAGGTTCACCGGGGTGCGCGCGGAGATCACGCCTTCTACCTCCCCGTCTCGCAAAGATCTAAACTACTGAAAGAACCACACAAGAGACACAAGGTTTATACTGGTTCGGGCCACCGTTGTGGTGTAATACCCTACTCCAGTGTGTGGTTGGTGGATTGCCTTCTGGGGCTGGTCATGATGAACACTACAAGGAAGAACAGCCTCGCGAGGGTCTGTTCTTCGCTGGGGTGATGAACTGCTAGGAGGAGTTCAGTCACCCTTTTCTCTCTCTCTCTCACTCACTCTCTCTGATTAACTTGTCGACCGAACGAATGAACCCCCCCTTTCTCTCCTTTCTCTACCCTGGGGGTGGCTAGTCCTATTTATAGGCAGAGGCCCTGGGCCTCTTCCCAAATATTGAGCGGGAAGGGCGCCAACAATTGGCCAATTCGAAGGGGAACATCTAGTACACTTATCCTGACTAAAGTTGGTCTTCGCCTGCCAAAGGCTCTGTGGTGACGCCGTGCTGGGCTCTATGGTGACCTCCGTCTCGTAGTCCGCCTGGTCTTGGTCTCCTTGCACCGAAATGGCAACCTTTGCCTGATGCCTTGGTACTCCACGGCTGCGCTTGCCCCCTTTGCACCAAAGAGGAAAGAAGGACGCTGCGCGCGCTGGCGCCCGCCTGGCACCCTCGATCGTCATGGCTTGCGTCATGGGCACCTCGCGAGGTACCCTGCCTTGATCTCTCTGCCTCCTCGTGAGCCAGCCTGAGGAGGCTGCGCCTGAGGATGCGCCGTGTCGTCTGCCCCACGAGGCTTGGCCCCTCGCGAGGGTCTTGAGTCTTGTGTTGATGAAGATGGGCCGCACTGGGCCTCCTTTGAGCCACGCCGCAGGCAGGCAAGTCTGGGGACCCCCGTTCCCAGAACGCCAACAATATGGACCTTTATTATGTAGTCTGTCGCTTTTATTTCTTCTACATGACAAGATCGTATAAAGCTTATTTTCTCCACATTAATATATCATACATATTTAGAGGGAAATTTTTATTGCATGCACCGAAGACAACTTACTTGAAGGATCTTACTCAATCCATAGGTAGGTATGGTGGACTTTCATGGCAAAACTGGTGTAAGGAATGTTTTGAAGCACAAGTAGCATCTCTACTTGGTGCAAAGAATTTGGCTAGCATGAGGGGAAAAAGCAAGCTCAACATGTTGGATGATCCAAGACAATATACTTTATTTCGGATATAAGAAAACATAACCCATTACGTTGTCTTCCTTGTTCGACATCAACCTTTTAGCAAGTCATATTTTAATGAGTGCTCACAATTACAAAATATGTCCAAGATAGTATATTCATATGTGAAATCTCTCTTCCTTCAATATTCTTTCATGAATTGTTCAAGTGACCAATTCTACGTTTGCTAACTTTCAATAAGTTTTCTAACTATACTTATTCTGTGTGAAGTCATTACTCCCCATGGTATAAGCATATGAAACATATATAAATTCAGTTTTATGATATTCAATTTATTCAACCATTTACTCATAGGATATATGTGAAGCACGTGAGTAAATGACAAACTACTCCAAAAAGATATAAGTGAAGGACACTCAGTAGTCAAATAATTAACTAGCCATGGGAGGATTCTTTTTCATTCAAGATTTAAGATCCAATGATTTTATTCAAACAGCAAGTAAAATTGAAAATACACTCCAAGCAAAACACATATCATGTGACGAAAAATATAGCTCCGAGTAAGGTATACCGATAATTTTGAAGACGAAAGAGGGGATGCCTTCCGGGGCATCCCCAAGCTTAGGCGCTTGAGTCTTCCTTGAATATTACCTTGGGGTGCCTTGTGCATCCCCAAGCTTAGGGTCTTTCCACTCCTTATTCTCCTCATATCGATATCTCACCAAAAGCTTGAAAACTTCAAGCACACAAAACTTAATGGAACTTCGTGAGATAGGTTAGTATGATAAAGAGTAAACCATTCACTTTGGTACTGTCGAAGACAAGGATCATAATTGTTCTCACACAATTCCTACTGTACCATATCATTTCTACAATTTATATTGAGAAATATAAGTCATAGAAACTAGAAAACAAGCAAACTATGCAATGAAAACCGAATCTGGCAGAAACAGAACAGTCTGTAATGATCTGAACACCAACCATACTTCTGCTACTCCAAAAATTCTGAAATAAACTGGTGGACGTGAGGAATTTGTCTATTAATTTTCTGAAAAAAGAATCAACTCAATCGCACTCTTCTGTAAAAAATGGCAGCTAATCTCGTGAGCGCAAAGTTTCTGTTTTTTACAGCAAGATCACATAACTTTCACCCAAGTCTTCCCAAAGGTCTTACTTGACACTTTATTGAAACAAAATCTATAATACATGATTAATACAGTAGCTTAATCATGATAACACACAAAAACAGTAAGGTTAAATATTGGGTTGTCTCCCAACAAGCGCTTTTCTTTAATGCCTTTTAGCTAGACATGATGATTTCAATGATGCTCACATAAAAGATAAGAATTGAAACATAAAGAGAGCATCATGAAGAATATGACTAGTACATTTAAACCTAACCTACTGCTACCTCTTGAGCACTGTGTTGGTTTTCTCTTGAAGAGGAAAGGGTGGTGCAGTAAAGCAGCGTAAGTATTTCCCTCAGTTTTTGAGAACCAAGGTATCTATCCAGTAGGAGACCACGCACGAGTCACCTCGTACCTACACAAACAAATAAGAACCTCGCAACCAACACGATAAACGTGTTGTCAATCCCTTCACGTCCACTTGCAAGAGTGAGATCCGATAGAGATGATAATAATAAGATAAGTATTTTTGGTATTTTTATGATATAGATTGGAAGTAAAGATTGCAAAATAAAATAGATTGTAAACTTGTATGATGGAAAATAGACCCGGGGGCCATAGGTTTCACTGTGGCTTCTCTCAAGATAGCATAAGTATTATGGTGGGTGAACAAATTACTGTCGAGCAATTGATAGAAAAGCGAATAATTATGAGAATATCTAGGCATGATCATATATATAGGCATCATGTCCGTGACAAGTAGACCGAGTCCTACCTGCATCTACTACTATTACTCCACACATCGACCGCTATCCAGCATGCATCTAGAGTATTAAGTTCATAAGAACAGAGTAACGCCTTAAGCAAGATGACATGATGTAGAGGGATAAACTAATGCAATATGATGTAAACCCCATCTTTTTATCCTCGATGGCAACAATACAATATGTGTCGTTTCCCTTTCTGTCACTGGGATCGAGCACCGCAAGATTGAACCCAAAGCTAAGCACTTATACCATTGCAAGAAAGATCAATCTAGTAGGCCAAACCAAATTGATAATTCGAAGATACTTGCAAAGATAAACTAATCATACATAAAATAATTTAGAAAAGATTCAAATGTTGTTCATAGATAAACTTGATCATAAACCCACAATTCATTGGATCTCGACAAACATACCGCAAAAAGAAGAGTTACATCGAATAGATATCCAAGAGAATCGAGGAGAACTTTGTATTGAGATGCAAAGAGAGAGAAGAAGCCACTAGCTACTAGCTATGGACCCAAAGGACTGAAGTAAAATACTCACACATCATCGGAGGGGCCATGGAGTTGATGTAGAGGCCCTCCGTGATCAATGCCCCCTCCGGCGGAGCTCCGGAAAAGGCCCCAAGATGGGATCTCTTGGGTACAGAAGGTTGCGGTGGTGGAAATAGGGTTTCATGGTGCTCCTGGATGTTTGCGGGGTATGTGAACATATATAGGAGGAAGAAGTAGGTCGGTGGAGCTACGAGGGGCCCACGAGGGGGAGGGCGCGCCCAGGGGGGTAGGCGCGCCCCCGGCCTCATGGCCGCCTCGTTGATTGCTTGACGTCCACTCCAAGTCCTCTGGATCACGTTTGTTCCAAAAATCACGTTCCCGAAGGTTTCATTCCGTTTGGACTCCGTTTGATATTCCTTTTCTACGAAACATTGAAATAGGCAAAAAAACAACAATTTGGGCTGGGCCTCCGGTTAATAGGTTAGTCCCAAAAATAATATAAAAGTGTAAAATAAAGCCCGGTAACATCCAAAACAGATAATATAATAGCATGGAACAATAAAAAATTATAGATACGTTGGAGACGTATCAGCATCCCCAAGCTTAATTCCTGCTGGTCCTCGAGTAGGTAAATGATAAAAACGAAATTTTTGATGTGGAATGCTTTCTAGAATATTCTTCAATGTATTTTTCAATATTGTGGCATGAATGTTCAGATCCGAAAGATTCAAGGTAAGAGTTTATTGTTGACATAAAAATAGTAATACTCCAAGTATGCTAATCAAGCAATTATGTCTTATCAAAATACCATAGCCAAAGAAAACTTATCCCTACAAAGTCATATAGTTTGGCCATGCTTCATTTTCATCACACAAAATGCTCTCATCATGCACAACCCCGATGACAAGCCAAGCAATTGTTCAATACTTAGCTTTTTCAAACTCTTTCAACTTTTATGCAATATATGAGCGCGAGCCATGGACATAGCACTATGGGTGGAATAGAATATGATGATTGAGGTTGTATGAGAAGAAAAAAGGGAGAAAGTCTCACATTGACGCGGATAATCAATGGGCTATGGAGATGCCCACCGATTGATGTCAATGCAAGGAGTAGGGATTGCCATGCAACAGATGCACTAGACCTATAAATATATGAAAGCTCATCAAAGAAACTAAGTGGGTGTGCATCCAACTCGCTTGCTCACGAAGACCTAGGGCATTTGAGGAAGCCCATCATTGGAATATACAAGCCAAGTTCTATAATGAAATATTCCCACTATTATATGAAAGTGACAAAATAAGAGACTCTCTATCATGAAGATCATGGTGCTACTTTGAAGCACAAGTGTGGAAAAAGGATAGTAACATTGTCCCTTCTCTCTTTTTCTCTCATTTATTTATTTATTTTTATTTGGGCCTTCTTTTTTTGGGCCTTTTTTCTTCCTTTTTTTTTCTTTTTTGTCCGGAGTCTCATCCCGACTTGTGGGGGAATCATAGTCTCCATCATCCTTTCCTCACATGGGACAATCTCTAATGATGATCATCACACTTTTAATTTCTTACAACTCAAGAATTACAACTCGATACTTAGAACAAAATATGACTCTATGTGAATGCCTCCCGTGGAGTACTGGGATTGCGATGAATCAAGAGTGACATGTATGAAAAAAAATTATGAACGGTGGCTTTGCCACAAATACGATGTCAACTGCATGATCATGCAAAGCAATATGAAAATGTCAAAATGATGATGCGTGTCATAATAAATGGAACAGTGGAAAGTTGCATGGCAATATATCTCGGAATGGCTATGGAAATGCCACAATAGGTAGTGAGGGAGTCCTGGATTAGGGGGTCTCCGGACAGCCGGACTATCTCCATTGGCCGGACTATTAGACTATGAAGATACAAGATTGAAGATTTCATCTCGTGTTCGGATGGGACTCTACTTGGCGTGGAAGGCAAGCTAGGCAATACGTATATGGATATCTCCTCCTTTGTAACCGACCCTGTGTAACCCTAACCCTCTTCGGTGTCTATATAAACCGAAGGGTTTTAGTCCATAGGACAACAATCACAACATACAATCATACCATAGGCTAGCTTCTAGGGTTTAGCCTCTCTGATCTCGTGGTAGATCTACCCTTGTAACACCCATATCTTCAATATTAATCAAGCAGGACGTAGGGTTTTACCTCCATCAAGAGGGCCCGAACCTGGGTAAAACTTCGTGTCCCTTGCCTCCTATTACCATCCGGCCTAGACGCACAGTTCGGGACCCCCTACCCGAGATCCGCCGGTTTTGACACCGACATTGGTGCTTTCATTGAGAGTTCCTCTGTTTCGTCGCCGTTAGGCTTGATGGTTCCTACTATCATCGATAGCGATGCGGTCCAGGGTGAGACTTTTCTCCCCGGTCAGATCTTCGTATTCGGCGGCTTTGCACTGTGGGCTAATTCGCTTGGCCATCTAGAGCAGATTGAAAGCTACGCCCCTGGCCATCAGGTCAGATTTGGAAGTTTGAATTACATGGCCAACATCCGTGGGGACTTGATCTTCGACGGATTCGAGCCACAGCCGGGTGCGCCGCACTGTCGTGATGGGTATGACCTAGCTCTGCCATCGGACGGTACCCCAGAGGCCGCGCCCGCATCAGCTCCGACCCTTAGCTCGGAGCCAACTGCGCCAATCGAGGACAGGTGGCTAGACACCGCCTCAGGGGCTGTAGTCTTGACGGCGATCGAGCCAAACACTAGCATAATCCTCTGCGTAGCCCGTGACTCCAAGGTGCAGGACTCTCCTCCGGACCCCGAACCATCCGCGCCCCTGCCAATCGAATCCGATTGGGCGTCGATCATGGAATTCACCGCTGCGGATATCTTTCAGCACTCGCCCTTCGACGACATTCTGAATTCACTAAGGTCTCTCTCTTTGTTAGGAGAGCCCTGGCTGGATTATGGCCAACAGGACTGGGATGCGGACGACGAAGAAATTCGACGCCCACCCACCACCCACTTTGTAGCCACTGTTGATGATTTAACCGACATGCTCGACTTCGACTCCGAAGACATCGACGGTATGGACGACGATGTAGGAGACGAACATGAACCAGCACCTATAGGGCACTGGAAAGCCACCTCGTTGTATGTCATATACATGGTGGATACACCCAATGAAGGCAACGGCGACGAGACATCGGAGGATGACCCCTCCAAGAAGCAACCCAAGTGCCGACGTCAGCGGCGCCGCTCTAAGTCCCGCCAAAGCAAAAGTGGTGATACCGGCACAGGAGATAATAACACTCCGAATAGCGCCGAAGACAACAAAAATCCCCTCCAGCAAGAGTTAGATCAGGAGGATGAAGGAGCCAGCTCTCCTGAGAGAGCGGTTGGCGGAGAGGAGGAGGATGACAATTACATGCCCCCCTCCGAAGACGAGGCAAGCCTCGGCGACGATGAATTCGCCGTACCAGAGGATCCCGTCGAACAAGAGCGCTTCAAGCACAGGCTTATGGCCACGGCAAATAGCCTGAAGAAAAAGCAGCAACAGCTTCAAGCTGATCAAGATCTGCTAGCTGACAAATGGACTGAAGTCCCCGTGGCTGAGGAATATAAACTCGATCGTCCCTCCAAGAGTTACCCAAGACGCAGGTTACTACCCCGACTGGAGGAAGAAGCATATGATACGACTGATCGACCACCTCGTGGACGCGATAAAGAGGCATTACAGCCAAAAGCTCAGCCTCCACCCCAACGCCATCCAAATAAAAAGGCATGAGGAGATACGCCAGACCTGCGAGACATATCGGCTGTCGGTGTACAAAAAGAGGGGTACACTTTTTGTACCCCTATAACTGTGCACGGGCAGTCTGAGCCACGGGCACCACCACACCAAGCAAGGCAAGGGAGGTGAGCCAGGGTAAGACCGAAGCTCAAGAGAACTACGACGCCAAGGCCAAGACCACGAAGAGCAAAGGGGACGAAGCGGACTCCCCCCGGCAAGATCCTTGCCGGGAGACAGTTCTAGCAGCCCCGGCAATACCCTTGCCGCGGCGACTCATCCCGCGCCTACGGAGCGAATCACCCTTGAGTCCACTGCCCCCAAAGGGCAAGGATTCGGGAGACATCCCCGTGGCGGCATGCAGATCTTTGTGAAGACATTCAAGATCAGATACGCACTAAGGAGACGACAACCCTTGGTGGGATCCCAGCCGAGGAAGACCACAAGGCCCCTAGCAAGCGCCTTGCCGGGGATGACAACAGGCGCCTCGGCAAGACCCTTGCCGGAGCCCCGGCAAGGCCCTTGCCGAGGACTCCCGCAGGGCCACCATCAGGCCCACGCCGACTAAACCTCCACCACCGCATGCATGCAGCTGCCGACCCAACCAGCTGGGCAGGCACCTGCGTGGCGGCATGCAGATCTTCGTGAAGACCCACCACTGCGCCACCTCAGCTGCCTGCCTACCTATGTGGCATCACAGGCGTCACTGGCCAGGGCACGTGTCGACACAAGAAGGAGCGGCGACGGACGAGACAGGTTTCTCCCCCATCCCCGATAAAGCAAGGACACCTAAGCAAGACGCATTAAATGTGCCTTGTCATGTAATGCGAGGGATAACCTCGCATCATTGTACCCTTTCCACCTCCTGTGTGCCACTGTGGCAACCCCTTTTTCTATAAAAGGAGGCCCGAGGCGACCAGGAGAGGGATTCGGCTGTTTGGAGCTCCTCACGCCCCATAGCTAGCTCAAGAACACAGATATACGATCCACCAAAGCAGGAGTAGGGTTTTACGCATCCTCGCGGCCCGAACCTGGATAAACGAACCGTGTGCTACCTGTTAGATCTGCTCTTCTCACGACCCCGCGCCCCGCCAACCGTAGTAGGGATTCTTGTGATCCCATAGGTGTCGTTCCCGCCGACATCTCTGGCGTGCCCCCGAGGACACCCGCAGGGCCACCATCAGGCCCACGCCGACTAAACCTCCACCACCGCATGCATGCAGCTGCCGACCCAACTAGCTGGGCAGGCACCTGCGTGGCGGCATGCAGATCTTCGTGAAGACTCACCACTGCGCCACCTCAGCTGCATGCCTACCTACGTGGCATCACAGGCGTCGCTGGCCAGGGCGCGTGTCGACACAAGAAGGAGCGGCGACGGACGAGACAGGTTTCTCCCCCGTCCCCGATAAAGCAAGGACACCTAAGCAAGAGGCATTAAATGCGCCTTGTCATGTAATGCGAGGGATAACCTTGCATCACTGTACCCTTTCCACCTCCTGTGTGCCACTGTGGCAACCCCTTTTTCTATAAAAGGAGGCCCGAGGCGATCAGGAGAGGGATTCGGCTTTTTGGAGCTCCTCACGCCCCATAGCTAGCTCAAGAACACAGATATACAATCCACCAAAGAAGGAGTAGGGTTTTACGCATCCTCGCGGCCCGAACCTGGATAAACGAACCGTGTGCTACCTCTTAGATCCGCTCTTCTCACAACCCCACGCCCCCGCCAACCGTAGTAGGGATTCTTGTGATCCCATAGGTGCCGTTCCCACTGACATCTCTAGGGCACGCCAGGTAGGGGGCGCAGTTGTGAGAATCGGCTCTAGCAATCAGCCCAACACCCCTTCGTCTTCATGGCTCTTGGAGAGGGAAGGAGGCCGGAAGATCAGCGCTCGAGCGACTACAAACAGAAGCTAAGTTGCACTGAACCCTTATTTGTTCTATCCTTTTTATATGAGGTTATTCCCCCCGGAGATGTCACGCCTTTGTATGAGAAACCTGCACGCCAAGGGGCTCTCCCATATCAGCAACACCCTTGCTATGTTTCGAGTCCGCTCAACAGCTCAAGCGGCTGCGTCGAGGATGGCAGAGTAGCCTTCCGTGATCAACAACGCTCTCGATTCTGACTCGAGTCAAGCTCGACAGTTTGAGCGGCCGCGTTCTGAACGGAAAGGTGGCTCGTCTGGCAGCACGCGTACCCGGCAGGCCCATGGGGATCCATCCCCAAAACGCCGCTAGGGACTTCCGCGCCAGCGAGCCTACCCAATCAACGTAGGGTGCGCATACAAAGAGGAATTGAACGGGGAAATAACATGCATGAAATTAAAAGTACTGCAAAGTTATATTACATCACATCATTGCTGCGGTTCTAACTAAAGATGAAATTTGTCTTGGCCATGAACCTGCAGCGGCGGTGAAGAACGGGATGCCTAATCCCGGTGCTGGCCTTCCACCCTCTTGATTTCGTCGATGCTGCTGATGACGGGCTTGATGCGCTCCTTGAGCACCGTGAGGTCAATACCGTCTGGCAAGCTATCCATCGCGGCACCGAAGTCGAGGTCAGGGTTCCAGTACGCCATCTTGGTGAGGACCTTGGTCATGACCCCCCAGCAAAGTCGCCAGGCTTCCCCGGCCAACGTGGCCGCTCTGCTAGAGTGAAGATAAGCCAAGGCTCCAACGACGCCCTCGAAGAACAGAGTCAGCTTGGTGTTGACGGTCCCGCTGCACTCAGGGGCGTACCTCACGTTTGGCATCCCCATGGTGGCCAACTGCGAGGTGACCCTGCCGGGACGTCCTCCAGACGGCTGATCCATCTGTTCTCGCCCGCCACATAATCCTGGTGGGAGGCGGCCTCGTTCGCCCGCAGCTGCTTCTCCTCCTCTAGACTCCTGGTCAAGGTCTCCTCCCGAGCCCTGCTCTCCGACAACATCTTCTCGAGATCCTCCAGCTTCAGCTTGAGATCTCTGACGGAGTTTTGCGCTTCGGAGAGCTCCCCAGCCCTGCTGATGACCGCTCCTTGCGCCTCCACCAAGGCGCTGTTGAGAGTGCTCTTCTCATTGGACAGCTTGAGGGCCTTCTCCTTCAGCTTGTCCCGCTCCACCTCCAACTCCCTTACTTTGCCGGCATGGGCCAGAGCCTGGGCATCGAGTGCCTCCTTGTGCCTCTGCTCCAGCTCGCGAGTCCGCCGCGCGACAAGGGCCTCGACCTCCTCATCCTTGCCACGAAGCACTGCGGCAAGCTTCGCCTCACGCACGGTGAGGTCCTCTTCTTGGGAATCCAGTGCGGCTTGATGTTGGTTCCGGACGGCCTCGGCCGTGGCAGCCAAGTTCGCCACCTGTTCCTGGGCCTTCTCGATGTCAGCCATCTTCATGGTGAGGTCGACATTGCGCTTGGCCAATTCCTCCTGAAAGGCCCTCTGCTCCTCGCGAGTCTGGTGGAACCAGGTCTGCCTCTCAGCAATGCGTGCCTTGAAATCCACCTCTGCCTGGTCCACCGTTGCCGTCCTGGACTTAACCTTGTCCAGACGGACACGGTAGAGCGCCTGGAGTTTTCGGAAGTTGGCCCCCATAGCGCGGAAAAGCTGCTCTTTTGGAGAACCATCACCGCCAACGCCCGGCTCAGCGACAACCTCAAGCCCGGTGGCGGCAGGCACCTCGCCGTCAAAGACTTCCCCTTCGGCAGGCGCTCGGGAACTTGACGCCCCTGGGAGATGGACGAAAAGATCATCGCCCACCTTCAGATATCTGCCGGGGCCCGAGGTTGAGGAGGAGGGAGGCTGATCATCAACCACCTCTTCCTCGGCAGTGGCCTTGCCGGCTTCCCTGGCAGGCCCACCGTTGGCGCCCTCGGCAGAAGCCTCGCCGATCTCCTTGGCGGCCCCCGCAGCGGTGTCCTCGGCAACATCCTTGGTGGCCTCGTCAGCGGCGACCTCGTCAGCATCCCTGGCGGCCTCCTCAGCAATGTTCCCAACAATAGTATCCACGTCCTCCATACCTATTGAAGGAGGGCCTGGGTAGTAATGGGAGCATTGAAGCCAAGAAAAAGAATAAGGGAAAAACAAAGACGGAGGATAGGCGACTCACCAGTGCCAGGCTGTGAAGCAGAAGTCCCCTCCCCGCCAGCATCCGGCGCCGTGGCAGAGTCACCAGCTCCCAAGTTCCCCTCTTCCTCCATGGGTGTGGGCTCTGTGCTTGATGCCCTTGCCGGGGACACCCCTCGTAGCGGCGTAGTCGATGGGGGTGGTGTGTTGGGGGTAGCCCTCTGCGGCTCCTCCTGCTGCCGCTCCCCTCTTGCAAACCCGACAAGGTCAACACCATAGCATCGAACGCCTACCACATGTTGAATAAGAGGAGGGTGATGAACTTACGCTGGGGGCTGTGCTGGGGGCTGCTGTCCAGGCTGCTCAACACCACCAGTGGCATCTTTGAAGCCCCAGCTGGGGGCTGACTGCTTGCCGAGGCCTTCGCCCTCTTCACTCTCTGGGCCAATATCTCTGCATCCCTGCAAAAGAAAAAACGGATCAAGATGAGTGACTTAATTCAGAGGAATGGAAATGGCAGTAAGGAACGGAGTACTTACTCGTCATCCACCTCCTCCTCTTCCACCACTTTCCTTTTCCTCTTCGGGCTGAGAGGCTCGAGATCAAAAGTGACCTCCGCGTCAACATCCGAGTTGACATCTGCCGGAGCAGGCGAAGACGGCGGGGTTTGTGCGCGCCCAGATGAGGAAGGGGTTGTTGTCTTCTTCTTCTCAGTGGCCTTCGTCAGCCTCTTGGTTGACGTGGCCCTCGTGTGACGCCCAGACCCCTCCAGGGTCAATTGAGGCCGTGTAGCCCTGCCGGGCCGGACCGGCTCGCCGGAGCCAGCCCGCCGTGGGATTCGTCCTCTTCCCCTGGTTGGCGTCGAGCCCGCATCCGCGTCCTCCTCCGACGACGACTTGTCGGCCGCGTCTTCGATGAGCGGAGCTCCAGTGTTGGCGCTGCTGACCTCCCTGTAGGCCGCCGCCCACCGGGTGAGCTCCTCTTCCTCCACAGCCGTTGCGGCCTTGTCCTCCACACCCCCGGCGCTGCCGGCCTCCATGGCAAGCTGTGGCTCCCTCGCCCTAGTGGCGATGTAATCCAGCTCTGCCTGGGTGGTGTCCATGACAAGCCACCGCTCGGCGTCAGCATTGCATACACCTCGATCAAGGTGTCAAAGAATTGCTGCACATCCGCGTCCTTCGGCTCTCTCCAACTCGAGACAGGGCTGTGTGCATTACAGTCCGGCATCATGGCGATGATCTCGGACCGACGTGAATTGTTGCACAATAGGACCACCCCCGCTGGCAGCTTGAAAAACGGCCCCGAGGGCCTTGCCAACCTTTGCGGCAGCCCTCGCGGCCTTGCCGGTCTGTTCGACCTCACCATCGCGACCCACATCAAGCTGGAAAAGCCGCTAGCAGAAGTGGGCATGCGCCAGCACTGTGAAGTTGTGATCGAGGCCGTGGCGGAGTCACATAATGTCAGCCGGATTCGTAAAGAGCCAAGCTGGCCTCCCCTTGTTGTGCAGTGGGGTGATCCGGCGGCGAATGAAGTCTGCCCCGATCATCTCAAGGGTGAGTCTGGCCCGGGTGAGCCGGAGAATCCTAGTAGTGGCAACCATGAGCCTCCCGTCGGCAGCGCCGACATTGCTCCAATCGCTGCCACGGACCGGCGGCACTCGGCGGACCTTGCAGAATTCCGGCGGGTTTTCATCCTCAATCCAGCACCACCGGCCACGCCATTCCTCCCACCTCTCCTTCACGGCACCGTCCGGGTACGCCCCCTTGGATCTTGGGATCCAGGTGACGCAACCAGAGACGGCACCTCCCGGCTGGATCCAAGGGAAGAAGTAATGGCGGAAGAGCGCCGTGTTGGGCTGGACCCCGGCAAATCCTTCGCAAAGATGCGCGAAGAAGGCCATGCACGCCACCGCATTCGGAGTAAAATCCAATAGGTGAAAGCCGAAGGTGTGCATAATGTCGCAGAAGAAATCGGAGAAAGGGGGGCATAACCCGCAAGAAAGATAATCGACGAAAAAGGGATACCGATTTGGAGCAGGATCGGCGCAGGCGGCAGGAATGACGTGTGTTGCCGGGTGTCCCGAATTCTCTCCCCCCGTCTTCGCTCCCCATAGGGGCCTGATGGAGGACCGGAGCTCTTGAAAATCAACCATCGAGGGGAAGAAAAAGGCGGAGTTCGTCCAGTACCCTGACAGCGCGCTCTCCGGCGGCTCCATAGTCCCAGCGCCCTTAGCCACCCCCTTGCCCTTGACGGGTTTGGGCGCCATGGCGACCAAGAAGTTTAGAGGGCTGAGGAAGGGGGATGGCGAAGCAACGATGGCGGGCGACGGCGGAAGCTTAGGAAGGAAGGAAGAGAGGAAACAACGGCTCTGAGATTGGAAAAGGCACGAGGAAAGAGGAGAAAGTGAGCAGCGCGCCCGCGGTTATTCCTTTTTTATGGGGGAAAACACGGGCCGCCTCCTTTCACATTAACTGTGGTGTGATGCATGCCCGCGGGAACCAACCCCACGCATGCTGCCCACGTCACACGCACCTCCCCACGCTGCACCACGCGCGGGAGTCATGGGAAGCGCAGCGCGCGAAGAATCTTACCGCGGTAAAAACCGCCCCGCCTGCCCGTGCACTGTTTTTGGGCCTAGCCCAACAACGCACTGCGCTTATGTGTGGACCAGGCCCGGGGGCTCCTGTCGGTGTACAAAAAGAGGGGTACACTTTTTGTACCCCTATAACTATGCATGGGCAGTCTGAGCCATGGGCACCACCACACCAAACAATGCAAGGGAGGTGAGCCAAGGTAAGACCGAAGCTCAAGAGAACTACGACGCCAAGGCCAAGACCAGGAAGAGAAAAGGGGACGAAGCGGAATCCCCCCGGCAAGATCCTTGCCGGGGGATAGTTCTAGCAGCCCCGGCAGGACCCTTGCCACGACGACTCGTCCCGCTCCTACGGAGCGAATCACCCTTGAGTCCACTACCCCCAAAGGGCAAGGATTCGGGAGATATCCCCGTGGCCGCATGCAGATCTTCGTGAAGACATTCAAGATCAGATACACAATAAGGAGACGACAACCCTTGGCGGGATCCCAGCCGAGGAAGACCACAAGGCCCCCGACAAGTGCCTTGCCGGGGATGACAGCAGGCGCCTCGGCAAGACCCTTGCCGGAGCTCGGCAAGGCCCTTGCCGAGGACACCCGCAGGGCCACCATCAGGCCCACACCGACTAAACCTCCACCACCGCATGCATGCAGCTGCCGACCCAACCAGCTGGACGGGCATAGGAGGAGAAAGCAAATCATTCAATATCGATCTACGGATCACGAGGGCGCACCGCTGTACGAGACGGTAAATGTCACGCCGGATACAGTAAAAGCAAATCCGGCCGGGCTGAACACAGCGGGCAGGACCCATACGTGCTGCGTTGCGATATAGCCCAATATAGAGGCGCCGCACACCCCTTATGCTTCACAGACGAAGTAATGGAACATCAATTCCCAGAAGGTTTCAAACCTGTAAACATTCTATCATACGACGGCACAACAGATCCCGCAGTATGGATTGAGGACTTCCTCCTCCACATCCACATGGCCCGCGGTGATGACTTACATGCCATCAAATACCTCCCACTAAAACTCAAAGGACCAGCGCGACATTGGCTTAATAGCTTGCCAGCGGACTCCATTAGCTGTTGGGAAGATCTGGAAGCCGCATTCCTTGACAACTTTTAGGGCACTTATGTGCAACCACCAGACACCGATGACTTGAGCCACATAATTCAGTAGCCAGAAGAGTCGGCCAGGCAATTCTGGACTCGGTTCCTTACAAAGAAAAATCAAATCGTCGACTGTCCGGATGCGGAGGCCTTAGCGGCTTTCAAGCACAACATCCGAGACGAGTGGCTAGCCCGGCACCTTGGTCAGGAAAAGCCAAAATCTATGGCAGCCCTCACGACGCTCATGACCCGCTTTTGTGCGGGAGAAGATAGCTGGTTGGCTCGCAGTAACAACATATCAAAGAACCATGGTACCTTAGATACGAAGGACGGCAACAGCAGGTCACATCGCAACAAGCATAAGCGCCGCATTAACGGCGAAAGTACTAAGGATACGGCAGTCAATGCTAGATTCAAAGGCTCTAAACCCGATCAGCAGGAAAAGCCATTCAAGCAAAGTACGCTAGGTCCGTCCAGCTTGGACCATATACTCGATCGCTCTTGTCAAATACATGGCACCCCAGACAAGCCAGCCAATCACACCAACAGGGATTGTTGGGTGTTCAAGCAGGCCGGCAAGTTAATTGCCGAAAACAAGGACAAGGGGCCGCATAGCAATGACGAGGAAGAACCCCGGTAGCCGCACACTGGAGGACATAAGAGGTTTCCCCCGCAAATGCGGACGGTGAACATGATATACGCAACCCACATCCCTAAGAGGGAACGGAAGCGTGCGCTCAGGGACGTATATGCGTTGGAGCCAGTCGCCCCAAAGTTCAACCCTTGGTCCTCCTGTCCGATCATCTTCGATCGCAAGGACCACCCCACTAGTATCCGTCACGGCGGATTCGCTGCACTGGTCCTAGACCCAATCATCCACGGATTTCACCTCACTCGAGTCCTTATGGACGGCGGCAGCAGCCTGAACCTGCTTTATCAAGACACAATGCGAAAAATGGGTATAGACCCCTCAAGGATCAAACCCACAAAGATGACCTTTAAGGGCGTCATTCCAGGCGTAGAGGCCCACTGCACAGGCTCAATTACACTAGAAGTGGTCTTCGGATCCCCGGATAACTTCCGAAGCGAAGAGTTAATCTTCGATATAGTCCCGTTCCACAGTGGTTATCACACTGCACGGACGAACCACATTCGCTAGATTCAATGCGGTACCACGTTATGCATACCTCAAGCTCAAGATGCCAGGACCTCGCGGAGTTATTACAGTCAATGGAAACATAGAGCGCTCTCTCCGAACAGAGGAGCACACCGCGGCCCTCGCAGCAGAAGCGCAAAGCAGCCTCTCAAGGCAATCTACCAGTTCGGCGTTTCAAAGCCCGTACACCTTCAAGCGCGCTCGGGGAAATTGGCAAACAGACCGCCTGGCGCGATCTAAGCTCGCATAGCAATACGGCGGCCACCTCAATCCCAGCCCAACGGCATTGTTCGTGCCACATGCACATAATTACGCATTAAAAATACCATGGGCACAAATGGGGAGGGGGAGGCACAACTACGGCACGCCCCAAAACGTGGCCTAAACCGCACCAGGGGCTTCCCGTTTGGTTATTTTTCTTTTTCTTTCAGGACATCAATCTCTGGAAACACTGTCCTGCAGCTCTATTGCCGAACACATGATACAGCAATCAAGGAGGCCGACAACTACGGAATTCCCAGGTGGATTACAGATTTCATATAATTCCTCAGCTCGCCCTTGGAAGGGACATAGTCCTACTCTTTTGCTTATTACACTATTTGTATCACTCTGCTTTAATGCAATTTTTTTAATATACAATGCATGACATTATGACTATTATTGCTTTTTTGTTATATGTATACATATCTATGTGTTCATTAATGACGCCTAGCAACCGTACACTCTGGTACGGCCAATGCACCAGGGGCTTACGTACCCACAATATGGTGTGAAAAGTCCGAACACTTTCACAAGTGCGACACCCCGAACTTATAGCATTGTATGCATCAGCTCCGAATCATGTCTTTGGTCAAATGTTGGGTTTGCCCGGCTCCTATGTTTTGGTACCTTACGTTCCGCTCTATAGGCTAAGGTAGCGCTAGGAGAACTACTGCGATTGTACCCCAGTTCTGCCGGGCCGAGCACCTCAGTAGAGAAAGCTAAAACTGACTGTCATGATAAGGCGAGAGACTGGTTGCTGTTCGGTGAGGTTTTTCGAGTCCCTAAAGACTTATGCCGCTTAGGGCGAGGGGCCGGCTCCGTCCGGCTTATAGGTGTGTATCGCGCCCCGAATTCAGCCTTCCGAATACCGGGGGCTTTGCCGAAATTTAAAATTATAGAATTATATGGCTAAGTGAGAGTGATAAAGCATTATTAGTCCAGTTGCCTTGTTCGTTGTGCTGAGCACCTCCCTCGAAGGACCCAAACATGGGAACAAGAGTGCTCAGGTTTATCCTGAACACCCCGGCACTCGTGGCATGGGGGCAGAAGCCGAGGACTAGCCATCTCTCAGATTGGATAAACATCCAAACAGAAGGCAATATTTTAAATTCACACAAGCGTTGCATAGCGAATACGGTAAAAGTTTTCATACAGGACAAAACGAGCAAGTCTCATTCAAATATTACATTTTGTGAACACTCATCCGCGATAAGACGGGCGCCCGGCAGAACACCCTCATAGTACATCTCGGGGTGGCGGTGCTCCTTGCCCTCCGGCTGCCCCTCCTTGATCACCTTCACGGTGTCTAGCTTGACCCACTGCATTTTTACACGGGCGAAGGCCCGGCATGCACCTTCAATGCAGACGGATTGCTTGACAACCTCCAGCCGTGGGCAGGCATCCACAAGCCACCTCACGAGGCCAAAGAAACTGTTCGGAAGGGCATCGCCAGGCCACATGTAACGCCGTCGATGCAGCTATATCTCCTACGTGTCAAAGCACGACTTAGAGGCATAACCGCATTGAAAGCAATGTCGCAAGTGAGGTAATCTTCACACAACCCATGTATTACATAAGGGAAAAATACATAGTTGGCTTACACTCGCCACTTCACACAATACATGAATAAAGCATTAACAACAACCAGATATAAACAAGGTCCGACTACGGAACCAAAATAAAAGAAGACTACCCCAAAAGCTACACAGATCCCCGATCAACCCCAACTGGGCTCCACTACTGATCAACTAGAACGAAACAAAATAAAGGACAAGATCTTCAATGAGCTCCTCCTTGAGCTTGGTTGCGTCATCTGCATGGTATCATCGGCACCTGCAAACTGGTTTTTGAAGTATCTGTGAGTCACGGGGACTCAGCAATCTCACACCCTCACGATCAAGACTATTTAAGCTTATGGGTAAGGTGAAAGGTATGAGGTGGAGCTGCAGCAAGCGACTAGCATATATGGTGGCTAACATCGCAAAAGGAGAGCGAGAAGAGAAGGCAAAAGCACGGTCGAGAAACTATGATCAAGAAGTGATCCTAGAACAACCTACGTCAAGCATAACTCCAACACCGTGTTCACTTCCCGGACCCCGCCGAGAAGAGACCATCACGGTAACACACGCGATTGATGTATCTTAATTAAGATAAACTTCAGGTTTTCTACAACTGGATATTAACAAATTCCCATCTGCCCATAACCGCGGGCATGGCTTTTGAAAGTTCAAATCCCTGTAGGGGTGTCCTAACTTAGCCCATCACAAGCTCTCACGGTCAATGAAGGATATTCCTTCTCCCAAGACATTCTGATCAGACTCGGCATCTAGGTTACAAGACATTTCGACAATGGTAAAACAAGTCCAGCAAGACCGCCCGATGCGCCGACATCTTGATAGGAGCTGCACATATCTCGTTCTCAGGGCAACACCGGGTGAACACTACGTACAGCTAAAACCAGCCCTCAAGTTTCCCCGAGGTGGCACCGCAAGTGGCTCTAGTTTGGACCAACACTTAGACAAGCACTGGCCCCGGGGGTTAAAATAAAGATGACCCTTGGGATGCGCGACTCCCAAGGGAAAAAAGGCTAGGTGGCAAATGGTAAAACCAAGGTTGGGCCTTGCTGGAGGAGTTTTATTCAAAGCGAACTGTCAAGGGGTTCCCATTATAACCCAACCGTGTAAGGAACGCAAAATCCGGGAACATAACACCGATATGACGGAAACTAGGGCGGCAAGAGTGGAACAAAACACCAGGCATAAGGCCGAGCCTTCCACCCTTTACCAAGTATATAGATGCTTTAATTAAATAAGAGATATTGTGATATCCCAACAAGTAAACATATTCCAACAAGGAACAACATCTCCATGTTCCAACAAGGAACAAACTTCAATCTTTACCTGCAACTAACAACGCTATAAGAGGGGCTGAGCAAAGCGGTAACATAGCCAAACAACGGTTTGCTAGGACAAGGTGGGTTAGAGGCTTGGTTCAACAATATGGGTGGCATGATAAGCAAGTGGTAGGTATCGTAGCATAGGCATGGCAAAAGAGCGAGCAACTAGCAAGCAAAGATAGAAGTGATTTCGAGGGTATGATCATCTTGCCTGAAATCCCGCAAGGAGGAAGAACGAGTCCATGAAGAAGACATACAGACGTAGTCGAACGAATCCTCACAACATGACGTTATCGGAACCAATCCAAAGAAGCAACACCGGAAAGAAACAAACAATCATGGTAAACAACCATCAATAATCATGGCACGATGCGCAAACAAGTATGATGCATGTCCGGTTTAAAGAGGCATGCCAAAATGCACAAACAATCCTACAAATTAAGTGGAGCTCAACATGCAACGGAGTTGCATTTTGAAGAAAACACCACATGACTTATTTAGTTCTCTCTCGTTTATGTACCCAACAATATTAAATGTTGTTAAACATGGCAAGAGGGTGAAGCAAATGAAAACTACCTATCTAGTCAAGTTTAAATGAGGCCGGAAACAACGAACAACAATTACGGAAAATCCCCATATGCATATATTGGTTTGGTACTGATCTGCCCTAAACACAATTTTAGAGTTATTAAACATGCAAAGTAAAGCCACCATGTTAAACTAGGCAAAATTCTACCCCATTTACATATAAAGTTTATTAAATTTGGAGCTATGTTTATTTAGTTATGAATTAAATCATTTTTAACATGGCATAGGAGCAAAATTTAGTCTAAAAACATTTTAAGCATTTTAAACATGGGTGAAAGTTGCATATTATGAAACTAGACAACATTCTAAGCATATTTCATATATAAAGTTTCTCCATGTGATGCATGGTTAGTGAGTAATGAAAAGCATGAAGTTTAGGGGCTGATATGCAAAAGTGCAATTCCCTGGAAATTGATAAAATCGCAGCTAAGGAAAAAAATGATCTGGGCCAAAACTGGCTGGCCCATTAGTGCAAGGCGGGGCGCTGGATCTGGCTTACCATGGGCTTGGCCCGTTAAAAAAAATAGAGGAGGCCTGGCACTGGGCCTAGCGAAGAGGGAGATGCGGTCAACGCGAGCGGTTGCCTCGCTCGTTCTCCTCGCGCACAGAGACGAGCGGGAGGAGCATAAGCAGGGCATGACGGAGGCACGGGACTGCAGGACGGGCTGCTCCGGCGGAAGAGGCGCAGGGACTTGCCAGTCCAGCGGCGGCTGGAACAAACGGTTTGGGCCTTGGGGCACCGGATCCGGTGGGTGGTGGAGCTCCATGGGCGACGACGCTGCGGCTTGGTGCCGGGAGGAGATGGCGCTACCTGCGAACGCCATGAGAGAGAGAGAGAGAGAGATCATGAGAGAGAGAAGGAAGGAGAGGAAGCTGCGGGGGAGACGGGAAGGAGCAAGGACGGTCTGAGGGCGGGCTGCTCCGGCGTTCGACATGCGCCATGGAATCGATCCACGACGAAGGTGTCGAACAGGGAGGCGGCTTGGAGTTTCCGGCGACGATGATGAGCGAGGCAAGGCGGGCGCGGCGAGACTGTTAACCGACTCCACAGCCACGGTTCTAGGGAGGCACAGCTCTGGCGGGCAAGGGCCGGAGACGAGGTATGAAAGGACGGCTTCCATGGCCTCCTCATGTTCCTGTAGAAAGAGAGAAAAGAGAGAGATTTGAGAAGGGAGGGAGCAACGAGATGAACAGGGAGAAAGGAGGGATGGAGCGGGGGCGCGGGGTCCTACTGGAGCGGCGGCTGGATGGAGCCGATGGTGGTATGGTGAGCGCTGGTTGGACCGGCGCTGAGAACGAGGTGGAGGTGCGGTTGCTGCGGGAGGAGATCCCAATGTGGATTTGGAAAGCGGCGGCGGGCGACAGGACACATCTCCTAGATTTTAGGGTTTGTCCAAAAAGACTAGGAGTGGAGTATAAATACATCCAGATTAGGTTAGGGGCTACCTCGTCCCTCCGATCGTAATCAGACGGTCACGAATAATTAGGTTAGGGGGCCCAATTAACAAAACAGAGATGTTTTGTAGATGTTTGGAGATGATCCGGATCCAACGGTAACGACTGTCCGGGCCGGGTCCGGGACAACTTTTCGAACGCGCGCGAGAGGAGGTCCGTGCGCTGATGAGAGAGGTTAGGTAAGGCCTGACGGTGAGCGGTAGTGAGCTATGTAGACGGTCTTGAGCTGAGAGAAGAGAAGAGAGGGAGGCCCGGCGACTGTTTCCGAAGACCGAAAATGTCCGACGTTAGACTGGCTATACTGCCGCTATAGTTTAACGGTTGGGCTATCAAACGGACTCCGAATGCGATGAAACTTGGCAGGCGGTCTACTGACAATAAAACAACACCACACGTCAACTTTCATCCCAATCCGAGAACATTTTCCGACCACTTATAAAAATAATATTTCAGACACGCCGCGGGCACGTGCAAGTGTGGTTGGGCTCAGAACAGACAACGGAAGGAAACTGGGAGAACCCGGACGGATGCAAGTTTTAAAACATGATGATGCAATGCACATGATGACATGATATGCAATGCATGACACGCAAGCAAATGACATGGCAACGACAGCGAATAATTGGAGGACACCTGGCACAACGGTCTCGGGGCATTACAACACTCCACCACTACGAGAGGATCTCATCCCGAGATCTAGAATGGCACCGGAGGGAAAACAGAAGAGAAAGAGAAGAGGTAAAACAAATTGCTTCTTTGAAAAACGAGTGAAACCAAAGAACCTTGAAAAGGTTGAACAAATTGAAAGAAATAAAACAACGGAGAAGAACAAAGTTGAAAGCACTCCGTTAAGAAAGAGAAATAAGAAAGAACCGATTTGGGTAGCACTTCGGTTGAAAAGAGATGAAAACTTGATGAAATGAAAAAACTTGAGCAAAGGGGCACAATACTCCGGTTAAATGGATAAACCAAGAAAAGAACACGATCCTGACAAAACGAAAAGATGGGTTGAAGAGAGCAACATCACAATGCCTCCGGAACAAAAGAAAGAATGGAATGGAATGAACGACGAGAAAACAAGATCTTGAGGGAGCACGCTTACAACAAATGCTAGAACGGAGTCGTTGGAAAACCAACAACGAAAAGAATAAGCTTGATATGGTCTTATGGAATACGTCTCAAATTATGAGGTGACAACCTGCCACTCACGGGAAGAAGAATCGGATTGATATGAACGAGGAGACAAGAAACTATTTCACCGGGAGGATAAATGAAGAACTTGGGCCAATTATACGCCTCAGAATAGCAACAAACCTTAGGGAAGGCTTTAGGTAAAATATAACCCAAGATAACTCCAATGACGAGATTGATGGATTTAAAATATCTCATTCTTAACAACATGTGAATCATGAAACATGAACTCAAATTATCAAGAATGACATAATACCACCTCAAATGACACGGTAGAAAGAATTGAACTCCGGATTACAAGAAGAAGAATGCTTGAGCTTCTTAGAAAAGAATGTCGATGAAAAACTTGGAGAAGGAATTAAATCCTTTATGAACCATCATGTAGAACCTCCATGAAGAACTCCGGTAAACAAAAGGATGAATCAACTGAAAGGAAAGAGAAGTTGAAAACACAAGGTGAAACCTTGCGACGATTTAGATGAATCTCCGTGGTGATATAATTGAAATAACTTGGAGCTCCGGAAAAGAAAGATGAACAAAAGAAATCAAGAATTTTGATGAACCTCCAGAATAAGGAATTAAATCACTTGGATGAAACAAGAATAAGAATTACATTATGCTTATCCTTCACCAATTAAATTGATGACAATCAATGGATTTGGCATACTACTTATTCTCGTAGAAACGATTAAGAGAGATATAACATAAACTTGGGAAGGTCTTCGATGATCCACCGGTAGGATTTGAAAAGCACGAATGCATAGATATGATACACGAAGGAAGAAAAACTCTTGAATGAACCACCGTAAGAATTGAAAAAGAACGATTAAAACATGAAGAAACACCGAGAAGGATTAGCAATTTAAACGAAGATGCTTGAGAGAATTTAGATACAAGAGAATGAAGAGATCATGAGCTGATTAGAGGATATTTGAACGATGCACCGGTAAGATTTGGAGAATGATAGCTGAAAGCTGAGAATGAACAAGTCTTCTGAAATGATGGGCTCCGGATAATCGAACTGAAAATACCCTTGAATATATCCTGATGGGTGAAAAAAAGATTCTCACAATCGAAAATAATTATGAGATGATGGCAACAAGCTAGCACCATGAATCTTGAAGAGAATGGATCAAGATTAAAGAGAAACTCTTCTTCGGTCTTCAAAAGATGAGAATGACAACGAGAAACACCACCAAGAATTATTGAGGCACCGGAATAAGGAAGAATATAAAAGTTGAATCAACAATGAAATGAATTTGAAAGATCTTGGAGAAAGACATTTAACTGATGATAAATCATTCTTACGTCAAACTTCAAAAAGAAATTTGAGGATAGCTCCGGGAAATAAGAAGAGTCAGGTAAGATCCTGGGAAAAGACCTGTGGGTTAGGGCCCACTCAAAAGAAAACACCGTTGAATGATTTGAAAGAGAGGTTGCACCGGTTGAATTAAATGACTTGAATGAGATAACAACCTCGAAAGATCTTGAATGAATGCAGAGTGGAAAACACGAATCTTCGAGATATCTTGGGCAATCCGGAACAATTAAATAGCGAGAAGTTAATGAATATGAGGTGCACCGGCATGAGCATTTGAAATAAAGAAAATAATATGATCAAACACCTAAAGCTTGAATTGAATCCACCGGAGAAGATAAAGAACAAAGAATGTTAAACTTGAGGCTCCGTTAGAATCTTCATGAGCAACACCGGGTAAGAACATTGACAGGAAAGGAATGGAGAGACTTCACAAGAGTAAAGGATACTTGATTAAGAAATCTGAGTCCTTGAAGAAAAGGGTGGGAGGGAGGGAAAACAAGGGCAACTTGGAGACGGATGAAACAAACACCGTTGAGAAGAACTGATAAATGATCTTGTGAATGTTGAAATGATCGGATCCACTTGAAGAGAGACACACCGGTTGAAAAGCATTGACAAGACAATCTCGATTATCAAGAAGGATTACTATTCACATTGGAGTATGAGAACACCGCTTGGGGAAGGTATGGAATCAACATTTGACTTCGAAGCAACTCAAATACCACAACTCAAAACAAAACAAAAGGATTGGATTGCAGAATAAGCCGGAACAAACATATGATAGAGATTTCGTCCGAAGTTTTCGTGGTGGGGCCTACACGGGCTCGATCGTACATCACCATCATGTACAAGGCAGTGCACATGACATACGAAGCGTCCCCGAGTTGGCATAGCCAAGGACTCTTTAAGACACAATGAGACCACTGTAAAACCGATCGTGAATAGGCGGACCACTAGACGTCGAACCCCAATTTCATATCATACACCTGTCGGAAAGATATCCTAAGAGCTACTTGAATTCCCACTTATAAAACTCCCGAACCTTTCCGGTTATGCAATCAAGTGTTGGGGATATAGGGGAAGCATAATATCTCACCCAAAACTAGCAAACCCTACATCCAGCTGTATCCATCCTTCAACACATAACCAAGAAACCTTCAGAAATCGTCTACCTCAACCTTCGAAAAGCATCCGTTATACAAGTTATGGCAATACTCCCGAACTCCCGCCCCAGTACTGGGTGGCGTCGAGGTTATCTCACCAACAACTGCATAAAAGAGATTTTTGATGTCGGCGAAACTAAACTCAGGTATTCCAGAACTGCAACGATAAAATTGTGACGACAACACCTCGGAGCTCAACTCCCTGGGACACTGCCACAAAACCCCTGACAGGAGGCACGAAGACAATGTTCTCGTCACAAAACCATCGGAACGATTCCAAGATACCCGCGTGATCCTAAATTTTTTTAGTGAAATTTGAGAAGAGAAGAGTCAAAACACTACGTCAGGATGCCTCACCAGAGCGACGAAGGGACTGAGGAGTAAAACGAATTCCTAACTCTCCGATAAATATAATCCTAAATGACTCAAAACATTTTTTCTAGAGTCAACAACACCAACGATTCGATCAAGCAGGGGGCTCCTAAGGTCGCAGAAGGCTCTGATTACCAACTTGTAATGCCCCCGATGCGGCTATATCTCCTACGTGTCGAAGCACGACTTAGAGGCATAACCGCATTGAAAGCAATGTCGCAAGTGAGGTAATCTTCACACAACCCATGTATTACATAAGGGAAAAAAAAATACATAGTTGGCTTACACTCGCCACTTCACACAATACATGAATAAAGCATTTACATCAACCAGATATAAACAAGGTCCGTCTACGGAACCAAAATAAAAGAAGACTACCCCAAAAGCTACACAGATCCCCGATCGACCCCAACTGGGCTCCACTACTGATCAACTAGAACGAAACAACATAAAGGACAAGATCTTCAACGAGCTCCTCCTTGAGCTTGGTTGCGTCATCTGCACGGTATCATCGGCACATGCAAACTAGTTTTTGAAGTATTTGTGAGTCATGGGGACTCAGCAATCTCACACCCTCGCGATCAAGACTATTTAAGCTTATGGGTAAGGTGAAAGGTATGAGGTGGAGCTGCAGCAAGCGACTAGCATATATGGTGGCTAACATCGCAAAAGGAGAGCGAGAAGAGAAGGCAAAAGCACGGTCGAGAAACTATGATCAAGAAGTGATCCTAGAACAACCTACGTCAAGCATAACTCCAATACCGTGTTCACTTCCCGGACCCCGCCGAGAAGAGACCATCACGGTAACACACGCGGTTGATGTATCTTAATTAAGATCAACTTCAGGTTTTCTACAACCGGACATTAACAAATTCCCATCTGCCCATAACCGCGGGCACGGCTTTTGAAAGTTCAAATCCCTGCAGGGGTGTCCTAACTTAGCCCATCACAAGCTCTCACGGTCAATGAAGGATATTCCTTCTCCCAAGACATTCCGATCAGACTCGGCATCCAGGTTACAAGACATTTTGACAATGGTAAAACAAGTCCAGCAAGACCGCCCGATGAGCCGACATCCTGATAGGAGCTGCACATATATCGTTCTCAGGGCAACACCGGATGAACACTACGTACAGCTAAAACCAGCCCTCAAGTTTCCCCGAGGTGGCACCGCAAGTGGCTCTAGTTTGGACCAACACTTAGACAAGCACTGGCCCGGGGGGTTAAAATAAAGATGACCCTCGGGATGCGTGACTCCCAAGGGAAAAAAGGCTAGGTGGCAAATGGTAAAACCAAGGTTGGGCCTTGCTGGAGGAGTTTTATTCAAAGCGAACTGTCAAGGGGTTCCCATTATAACCCAACCGTGTAAGGAAGGCAAAATCCGGGAACATAACGCCGATATGACGGAAACTAGGGCGGCAAGAGTGGAACAAAACAACAGGCATAAGGCCGAGCCTTCCACCCTTTACCAAGTATATAGATGCTTTAATTAAATAAGAGATATTGTGATATCCCAACAAGTAAATGTCGGTGTACTAAAGTAGGGGTACCTTAGTATCCCGAACTTGTGCACGGGCAGTCGCAGCATCCCGCGGCAAGGCTTGCCAGGTGACCGCCAAGGTCCTCCGTGGCTCCTTTGGAGCCATTGAAGAACAAAGTATTCAAGCCCAGGGCGCGAGGCCCCGGCAAGAGGAGCTTGCCGGGAAGGCCACTCGAAGCACAAAGACCCCGGCAAGAGGAGCTTGCCGGGAACACCAACCAAGGCGTCCCGAGAAGCTTGCTGCAACGCGCTACGCGTCCCGGCAAGACCCGGTGAGCGACAAGCTCCCGGACGCGACAAGACCCGATGAGCGACAAGCTCCCGGACGCGACAAGACAACATCCGCGGCAAGGCGCCTACCGCGGCAAGCTACTACTCCGCAGCCCGCGCTCCAGCTCACCCACCAACGTGTCCCTCTGGGACCGTTCCTGGCGTACGTGGCGGGAGGCTGTGCAGCCAGGGGCATGCGGTGGCAAGCAGGCGCTGACAAGATAGCCATCGTGGCAAACGGTGGCGCCCTTGACGGTCCCTTTCCGCACCGTCTAGGCGACACAGACAGGCATTTAATGCCTTTGTCCCCTGCCGTCAGGGTTAGGTATGATACAACTGTAGTAAGCGGTGGCGCCAACCACCACCTCTTTTACCTTTTTACCCTCATCTCTGTTGCCACCTGTCGGTGACCCCTTTGACTTATAAAAGGAGGCCCATGCGCAACAGGGAAAGGGAGGACGATCATTCTCACGCTCGGTCTCGCTAGCCATTCAAGTGTACTGTAGCGTTCATCGCTCCCGAGCAAGAACACAATACAAATCAAAGCAGGAGTAGGGTTTTACGCATCCGTGCGGCCCGAACCTGGGTAAACTGATCGCGTCGCTCGTGCGTTCACCTCGATCTGCTGTTCGTGCACTCTCCGCCCCCCTGCCAAACCGAAAGGGGCCTCGGTCCGCCGTGGTCCCATAGGTGTCCGTGGGGATCAGTCACCCCCGACATCTTTGGCGCGCCAGGTAGGGGGTGCGTCGAGGCTGTGTGAACCTGATCCGGCGTTCGCACGGGCCAAATCTTCATCATCCCCATCAACATGCCGCCGAAGAAGAAGGCTTCGGAGGCGGCTGCCCCGTCTGCGCCGAGCCCGCCATAGCTGGAGCGAACGGCTGGTGGGGTAGACGCCGGCAGAAGAACGGGCGCCGACGAGGGGGCTCATGGTGCTGCCAGGTCCAAGGACAAGACTGCGCTGCACATCAGCGGCGCGGTCGGCTCCCACAACGACCGGGCGCACTCCAAGACCTCGGCGTCCGTACACGCACCGCGCCCGTCTAGGAGGCGCGGGACCAGCAGCGTCATGGTACCCATGGTACCATACGTCTGCTGGGCCAAGATCAAGCTGGCGGATCCCGGAGTGCTCAAGACTAGCACGCACGCCAACATGCTGGCACGAGCAGGGCACGGTCGCCTGGACGAGGTACTGCTCCTTCTAACACAGTTAGAAGTCCGAGCATATCTCGCTCCTCGCACCGTTCGCCGCCGCCGCCCGCCACTCCGGCAGAAGCGTTGGCACAGGCCCAACTGCTCCTAGATTACCCTCCAGCGCCAGAGAAGATCGATGACTGGAGGGCCACTATCCAAAGCCTCATCGGCTTCGCCGACGGCGACGACCCGCGGCAGCCGACCGCCTCGCAGCCGCGACAAGTTAGTCAGGTGCGAGCCGGTGGCGACAAGACCGGGGAGGGTGCAACCACTGTGCACTCTCCGCCTAGAAGGCCAAGATCGCCGACTCGCCGGATCCACCTCGACAGCGACTCCACCACGTCATCAGATCCGCGAACTCGTCGCGATCAGCGCCAAGTTCTTCATGAGAGACAGCAAGAAGACGCTCGAACACGCATCGAGCACCGAAGAGAAGCGCGGCGTCAGTCAGACCTGCGTGCTAGGCCTTCTGTTGACATGCATGCGCCCGGAGAACCAGGCGACTTGCCATATGCAGTAGGTTGCCCTGCGTTTACCCGTGAGCTGCGGCAAGTCCAGTGGCCCAGTCAGAAGAATTTCAAGCCAGACGTACCGGAGAAGTACGACGGCAAGTCGCACCCATCAAAGTTCCTCAGCATCTACACCATTGCGGTGCAAGCTGCCGGGGGGCGAGACGACAAGGTCCTTGCCAACTACTTCCCGCTTGTGGTCAAGTCCGAAGTCAGGTCCTGGCTCATGCACTTGCGGGACAACTCCATATCTTCTTGGGCGGACTTGTGCCATCATTTTGTCGGCGCCTTTACAGGCGGCCACAAACCACATGGCCAAGAAAGTGACCTCCACCTGCTTGCCCAGAAGGAAGGAGAGCCCCTGCGCAAGTATATCCAGAGATTCAGCCGTGTACAGCGCAACATCCCAGACATCCACCCTGCCGCGGTTATAAGCGCGTTCCATCAGAACATGCGTAATCGCAGGATGCGGGAGGAGATGGCGATGAGCAGGATCAGAGACGTCAGCGAGCTGTACGCCCTGGCCGACAAGTGTGCACGCGCTGAAGAAGGGAGGAAATTTCCCGGAGAGACTACAGGAGCAGGAGGATCTGACAGCGAAGATGCCGCCCCGGCAAAGAAAAACCGGAGGCGCAACAGGAAGAAGAAAGGCAAAGAGGTACTAGTCGTTGAGCAGTCCGGCAACGACGGTGGCGCCAAGCAAGCCAAAGTTGGCAGCTCCGGCAAGGAGGTTGCCGCATGCACCAACTGCCAAGCTGTGGCGGCCGCCAACAAGCAGGACGGCTCCGACAAGCAGTACTGCAAGATCCACCGCACCAAGGGCCATGATCTCCAGAGCTGCAAGAAGGTCGAGCAGCTTGTCCAGCAACAAAAAGCTGAGTATGAGCGGCGCGACAAGGAGAGAGCCCAAGGAGGCGGTGGAGAGGCCAGCAAGAAGCGCACTGGCTGGGGAGGATGCCGCGGCAAGGCCAAGCAGCGGCAAGGAGACAGACCTCCCCGTGGCCGCGACAAGGATGAAGACGAAGACGAAGATGAAGACATGGATGATGTTGAGAACAGTGAGCAGGAGTTTCAAAAGGCTACAGAAGTCTTGTGTGTTGACGGCGGTGCTTCTCTGCATACTTCCCACCGCCAACTCAAACAATGGCCGCAGGAAGCTAATGCGGCAGAGCCACCTGTCGAATCACGCAAGCTTCTGAAATGGTCTAGCACGCCTATCATCTTTGACATTGAGGACCACCCTGATCGCACAACTGCGGTCGGGTGCTTGCCGTTGCTGGTCTCGCCAACAATCCGCAACCTCAAAGTCACTAAGATGCTAGTTGACGGCGGGGCCGGCTTAAATCTGATCTCCTCCGCTGTGCTCCAGAAACTCCAAATCCCGGACAGCGAGCTCGAAGAGACCGGTACATTCCAAGGAATTAACCCGGGAAGGAGTAAGCCGAAAGGGAAGGTCACGTTGCCGGTGACGTTTGGTAGCGAGCTGAATTTCAGAACGGAGAGGGTCACTTTTGACGTTTGCCGATTTCCCATTGCCTTACAATGGGATACTTGGCCGTCCAGCGCTCGCCAAGTTCATGGCAGCCTCTCACTATGCATACAACATGCTCAAGATGCCAGGCCCGATAAGCGTCATCTCTGTCCCTGGCGACAAGAAGGATGCCCTTATCTGCGCCGACAAGATCTACCGGGAAGCAGTAGTTGCAACAGATCGCAAGACACTTGCCGCTGAAGCTACCGGGGGGAAGAAGAAGTCCAGGTCCGGCAAGAGCTCTGAGGCCCACTCCGGCAAGCGCACCTCCTCGGAGTGCTGCGCTGCCGTTGAGGACGCACCATCGAGCTCCATCGGCAAGTGTAAGAAGGCAATGGCAGCTCCACTGCATACCAAGAAAGTGTCTGCCAAGAAGGACAGCACTGGTGGTACCTTCACCATCAGTGCCACGCTTGACCCTAAATAGGAAAGCGCGCTCGTTACTTTCGTGCGGGCGAATGATGACGTGTTTGCATGGCAACCGTCTGATATCCCTGGTGTTCCCAGGAAAGTAATTGAGCACCATCTTGCCGTTTGTCCTCATGCGCGGCCCGTCAAGCAGAAGGTCAGGAAACAGGCAGTGGAGCGCCAAGAATTCATAGCAGAAGAAATCAAGAAATTGGAAGCAGCAGGCCTTGTCAGAGGAGTCCTCCATCCCACGTGGTTGGCCAATCCTGTTGTAGTGCGCAAGGCAAATGGAAAATGGAGGCTTTGTATTGACTTTACTGATGTTAATAGAGCTTGTCCCAAAGATCCATTTCCCTTGCCGCGCATTGACCAGATTGTTGACTCCACAGCCGGATGTGATTTGCTTTCGTTTCTTGACGCATATTCAGGATACCATCAGATCTTCATGGCAGAAGAGGATGAGGAGAAAACCGCTTTCATTACTCCATGTGGCACGTACAGTTTCGTACGGATGCCTTTTGGATTAAAGAATGCTGGTTCAACATTTGCCAGAGTAGTCCATGTCGCTTTGAAGCCACAGATACATAGAAATGTAGAAGCTTACATGGATGATATAGTGGTCAAGAGCAAGGACAGGGCAACTCTGATCCAAGATTTAGAAGAGACTTTTTCAAATCTGTGCAAGATCAACCTCAAGCTCAACCCCGAGAAGTGTGTGTTTGGAGTCCCTTCCGGCAAGCTTCTCGGGTTCTTTGTGTCTCAGCGGGGAATTGAAGCCAATCCCGACAAGATCAAGGCCATTGAGCAGATCGAAGCACCAAAGCGAGTCAAGGATGTACGAAAGCTTGCCGGTTGCGTGGCTGCTCTTAGCAGGTTTATTTCACGGTCTGCTGAGCGCGCCCTGCCATTTTTCAAAATTTTGAAAAAGGCAGGTCCAATGAAATGGACTCCGAAAGCGGAGGCCGCGCTGCAGGATTGAAGAGATACCTGTCCTCCACTCCAACACTTGTCGCACCTAAACCGCAAGAGAAGTTGCGGCTGTATATAGCGACAACCAATCAAGTGGTTAGTGCTGCGTTAGTGGCAGAGAGGGAGGCGGATGACGAGCCAGCAACCGCGGCAAGCACATCCAGCGACAAGCAGGGGGCTTCCCCGACAAGCTCTGGTCCCGACAAGCAAGGATCTGCGCAGACGCAAGAGGAGATACAGAAGAAGATGGTGCAGCGCCCAGTTTACTTTGTTAGTTCCCTTTTGCAAGGGGCTAGGTCGAGGTACTCTGGTGTGCAAAAGTTGCTTTTCGGCCTTCTCATGGCCTCGAGAAAGCGGTGCCATTACTTCCAAGCACATGAAATCACGGTTGTCACTCGCTTTCCGCTGAAGAGGATATTACAAAATCCAGAAGCGACAGGCAGGATTGTTGAGTGGGCACTGGAACTGTCAAGCTTTGGCCTCAAATTTGAGAGTACATCAACAATCCAAAGTAGAGCATTGGCAGAGTTCATAGCAGAGTGGACGCCAACTCCAGATGAAGAAATTCCAGAGACGAGCATCCCCGCCAAGGAAGCAAACAAAGAGTGGCTTATGTACTTTGACGGTGCCTTCTCGCTGCAAGGCGCCGGTGCCGGAGTGTTGCTTGTCGCACCCACCGAAGAGCACCTCAAGTACATAGTCCAGATGCACTTCCCCAAGGAGCAAGCAACAAACAACACTGCCGAGTATGAAGGCTTGCTTGCCGGTCTCAGGATCGCGGCAGAACTTGGGATTAAAAAGCTCATAGTTAGGGGTGACTCACAGCTTGTCGTCCGCCAAGTAAACAAGAATTACCAGAGTCCTTTAATGGAAGCTTACGTCGACGAAGTGAGAAAGCTAGAAGAGCACTTTGACGGCCTGCAGATGGAGCACGTTCCAAGAGCTCAGAATGACATTGCCGATGGCCTGTCAAAGTGCGCCGCACTAAAGTCACCTGTGGAACCAGGGATCTTTGTGCTCAAGCTGACTCAGCCATCCGTAACACCACCAACTGGACAGAGCAAGAAGAGGAAGTTGATTTCTGGCGACTACTTTCTGGCAGAGCTTCCCGAAGCCACCGCCAAAAAGGTCCCCAAGATCAACACCAAGAATGCTGAGGAGCAGTCTGCTCCGGCAAACCCTAGAGTTTGCTTCGTTGAAGCAGACACTCCCGACAAGTTTTGCTCCGGCAAGCTTGCCGGGGAACGTCAAGCTCCGGCAGAGCCGCAGGCTCTTGCCGTGGAAGCAGATGTTCCCGCAGCAGCAGAATTGCCTTTAGTCCTTGTTGTCGAGCCATAGGCTCCAACATGGGCGCCGCAGATCGTCCGTTTCCTTCAGACAGGAGAACTTCCCGAAGAACAAGAGGAAGTGGAAAGAGTAGCCCGACAGTCTAGTATGTACCAGTTTGTCGATAACACACTGTGCAGAAGAAGACCCAACGGTGTGAAATTGAAGTGTATTCCCCGGGAAGATGGACAGAAGCTGTTGGCGGAGATACATGGAGGCATATGTGGTCACCACATTGGCGCAAGAGCTCTTGTAGGAAAAGCATTCCGACAAGGCTTCTTCTGGCCGACAGCCCTCCAGGATGCAACTGCACAAGTAACCAAGTGTGAAGCGTGCGAGTTCCATTCCAAGCAGATACACCAACCAGCTCAAGCTCTCCAGACGATCCCTTTATCCTGGCCATTTTCGGTCTGGGGGCTTGATATCCTCGACCCCTTTCCCCGAGCCGTCGGGGGCTTTGAGTACTTGTACGTTGCAATCGACAAGTTCACAAAGTGGCCGGAAGTGGAACCAGTGAGGAAGGTGATAGCACAGTCAGCAGTCAAGTTCTTCAGGTCGATTGTTTGCCGTTTCGGGATCCCTAATAGGATAATCACTGACAACGGTACACAATTTACGAGCCGCACCTTCATGCAGTACGTCCAAGATCTTGGCGCCAAGGTGTGCTTCGCTTCTATTGTTCACCCGAGAAGCAACGGTCAAGCGGAGAGGGCAAATGCTGAAGTGCTGCGCGGGCTCAAGACCAGAACTTTTGATAGGCTGCACAAGTGCGGAAGAAACTGGATCGAGGAGCTGCCGGTGGTTCTTTGGTCGATCAGGACGATGCCAAATCGAGCCACTGGCCAGACACCCTTCACTGTAGTCTATGGAGTGGAGGCAGTTCTCCCCACGGAACTCGTATACGGGTCACCTCGAGTGCTCGCTTACGATGAGCTCGAGGAAGAGCAGCTGCGACAAGATGACGCGCTGCTCCTTGAGGAAGAAGGTCTTTAGGCTGCTGTGCGAGCCGCTCGCTACCAGCAAGCTTTGCGCCGCTATCATAGCCGCAAAGTTAAAGCCAGAAGCTTCGAGGAAGGCGACCTTGTTCTTCGGCGCGTTCAGTCCACCAAGAATTCCAACAAGTTGACGCTGAAGTGGGAAGGCCCTTACCGGGTGAAATGAGTCACTAGGCCTGGCGCTGTCTGCCTTGAGACCGAAGATGGCATTCCGGTGAGCAACTCCTGGAATATTGAGCATCTTCGTAAGTTTTACCCGTAAGGCGCGGTTGTCGGACCCTGTCCGGCAACCACCCTTTTGTACAAGTCTTGCCGCTGTTGCATGTAATCCTTTGTACAAAGCCAGGCGCAGACCCTGAGCACAAGTAAATGAAGCGTTGGCGCCCTGAGTTATAGCATGCATGCTAGATCGAGTCTCGTCCTTGGTTAGGGTTGATAGTGCTTAACAGCGGCTAACCCCTAGCTTAAAGGTCGAGTGTGCGTCCCTTTGCGTTTCTTTCGTTTCCCTTGGTTCGCAGGGCTCGCATATCCTGGCCGGACCGCTTGAGGATGAAAAGGAGAAGAAGGATGTACCGGCATCTGGACCCCGGCAAGCCAGTGTTGCCGGGGGCTGCAAGTACCAAGATTCACCCACGGCAAGCCAGAGTTGCCGGGGGCTGCAATCTCAGATAAGTCTTTCATCCCTCATCATGCGTTCTCTTATGGACTGGGGAATACGAAACCTCGTTTCTTCCTGAAAACTACCGTGCTCCCTTAACTCTAGGCCCTGGGGCTCGTTCCTGGGGCCAAGTTTGGTCGTAGTCGCGGCAGCAAAGGGATGAAACGAGGGGCCCGCACCCGCCTTGTCCCTGCCTCCGTCAAAAGCGTGAGAAAGCTCGAGCGACGTGGGAAGACGGCAGGGCCTGTTGCCGGGAGAAGAAGTGTCTATCTGAAAGATACCAAGGATTTGCTCCTTGACGTGGGTTCTACCCGCGAGACAAATGACCCGGCAAGCATCCCCTTTTCATTAAAAAACATTCCACTCAGGTACAGTCCATAGAGGATGAAAAACATGAAAGAGAGGATTACAAGTTTTAAATGCAACTAAGGCCCAAAGGCTTACAAATTAAAAAGATAAGATGCCCGTAATCCCTTTCTTGTCCCTCTCTTCAGGAGGTAGATCAAGGAGGCGAAAAGGGCAAAAGGGGCGCCTAGGCGAGCTACGGGTGCCAGAAGACACCAAGAGAACATCCCGGGGCCGTCCGAAGGCTGGACGGTGATGGCGGCGCCGGAAGCGGGGCTCAAAGACGAGGCGGCAGGATGTCAGCACGCTGTCGAGGGCACCACGCCCTCGTACTCCGACTTGACGGCCTTGCCGCCAGCCCTCTTCCTCTTCCGCAGCCTCCCTACACCAGCCGCCCAAGGAGACGACCCCGGGGAGTTCAAGGAGCCAGCGACACGGATGATGGGGTCGCCGGTGCCACACGGAGCGGCGCCCGACACCTAGTCGGACCCGTCATCCTGCCGCCCGCTACCCTCGTCGTCGCTGTCGCTCTCCTCCTCGTCACTCTTGCTCGAGGAGGAGCCTTCGCTATCGGAGGAGCTGTCCATGCAGCACCTTGCCCGAGTGCCGAAGCACCCGAAGACCTTGACAGAGAGGAGATCGCCCTCCATCAACTTAAAATGGAGGGTGAGCCCCCCCCCATCAGGCTGTGGATACGGGCGAACGTCTTCCACCCTCGACCAAGATACACCACATTAGGGGCTGGGAATTCAATGCGGACTCGCGTGCCGCTGATCCCACAGCCCCTCATGTGCAGTCTCAGTGTCTCGGGCGGGTCCAACTCCATCGCGCTCGCAAACAGAGCTGGGAGTCGGAGGCGACGACGAGGCGCCCAGCGCAGCCTGACGAAGAACTCGCAAGGGTCGTCCCCAATATGGACCACCGTGGGAAGAGGAACCGCCGGCGGAGGCGAAGCCGGCGCCCCGCCCCATCCACCTCTTCCCCGAGCGCCTCGTCCTCGACCTCGTCCATGACCTCGCCCCCTCCCTATTCCCCTTACGGCTGGCTCTGCCACCACGGGTGCGGGAGAGGGAGGGATGCGCTGTCTGGCGGTGACCCTCGCCGCCACCGATGAAGGACCAGGGATCCCTTTCTCCATGGCGAATGAGAGAAAGGGGAGCAGAAGCTGAAGGAAGGAGGAGATGAGAGAATGCGGGCTTCCGTCCTCCCCTCCCGCTCTTTATAAAGGAGCGAGGTGGGGGCTCGGCCGCCCCGCTCAGCGAATCAAGACACGGGAAGTGCAGGGAGCTGGGGCCGACCCGCTGCCTCGACCCGCGACGGCCCAGTTTCCCACCTCCACCGTCCGCGACCCCAAGCGCATGGGAGCCGCGTGGCCGGCGTACAGAACCGAGGCGACGGATGAGGCGACCTCTCCCCACCCCGTGATCGTGGGGAGTGGATGCCTTGAAAACCGCGCATCAGCCCCGTCCGGTAAATGAACCACGCCTCCACGCCTCCCTCCGTTTATGGGGGGGGGGGGGGGGGCGAACCGTCCCCTTTACCACGACGTGACGCATGCACGCGGGGCTTAGCCCCGCGCACGCCGCCCACGTCACGCACGACGCCGCGTTCGACGCGTGCCGCTCGGGGAGGGCGCGGTGAATGCGGAGTCAGATACGGCGTGACCCAGGCCGCGCGTGCCCGTGCACTGTTTTAGTCCTGGCCCAACAGCGCTCGGCACCGTGTATGGCCCAGGCCCGGGGGCTCCTATCGGTGTACTAAAGTAGGGGTACCTTAGTATCCCGAACTTGTGCACGGGCAGTCGCAGCACCCCGCGGCAAGGCTTGCCGGGTGACCGCCAAGGTCCTCCGTGGCTCCTTTGGAGCCATTCAAGAGCAAAGTATTCAAGCCCAGGGCGCGAGGCCCCGGCAAGAGGAGCTTGCCAGGAAGGCCACTCGACAAGACCCCGGCAAGAGGAGCTTGCCGGGAACACCAACCAAGGCGTCCCGAGAAGCTTGCTGCGACGCGCTGCGCGTCCCGGCAAGACCCGGTGAGCGACAAGCTCCCGGACGTGACAAGAACCGATGAGCGACAAGCTCCCGGACGCGACAAGACAACATCCGCGGCAAGGCGCTTGCCGCGGCAAGCTACTACTCCGCAGCCCGCGCTCCAGCTCACCCACCAATGTGTCGCTCTGGGACCGTTCCTGGCGTACGTGGCGGGAGGCTGTGCAGCCAGGGGCATGCGGTGGCAAGCAGGCGCTGACAAGATAGCCATCGTGGCAAACGGTGGCGCCCCTGACAGTCCCTTTTTGCACCGTCTAGGCGACACAGACAGGCATTTAATGCCTTTGTCCCCTGCCGTCAGGGTTAGGTATGATACAACTGTAGTAAGCGGTGGCGCCAACCACCACCTCTTTTACCTTTTTACCCTCATCTCTGTTGCCACCTATCGGTGACCCCTTTGACATATAAAAGGAGGCCCATGCGCAACAGGGAAAGGGAGGACGATCATTCTCACGCTCGGTCTCGCTAGCCATTCTAGTGTACTATAGCGTTCATCGCTCCCGAGCAAGAACACAATACAAATCAAAGCAGTAGTAGGGTTTTATGCATCCGTGCGGCCCGAACCTGGGTAAACTGATCGCGTCGCTCGTGTGTTCGCCTCGATCTTCTCTTCGTGCACTCTCCGCCCCCCTGCCGAACCGAAAGGGGCCTCGGTCCGCCGTGGTCCCATAGGTGTCTGTGGGGATCAGTCACCCCCGACAGTAAACATATTCCAACAAGGAACAACATCTCCATGTTCCAACAAGGAACAAACTTCAATCTTTACCTGCAACTAACAACGCTATAAGAGGGGCTGAGCAAAGCGGTAACATAGCCAAACAACGGTTTGCTAGGACAAGGTGGGTTAGAGGCTTGGTTCAACAATATGGGTGGCATGATAAGCAAGTGGTAGGTATCGCAGCATAGGCATGGCAAAAGAGCGAGCAACTAGCAAGCAAACATAGAAGTGATTTCGAGGGTATGATCATCTTGCCTGAAATCCCGCAAGGAAGAAGAACGAGTCCATGAAGAAGACATACGGACGTAGTCGAACGAATCCTCACAACACGACGTTATCGGAACCAATCCGAAGAAGCAACACCAGAAAGAAACAAACAATCATGGTAAACAACCATCACATAATCATGGCACGATGCGCAAACAAGTATGATGCATGTCCGGTTTAAAGAGGCATGGCAAAATGCACAAACAATCCTACAAATTAAGTGGAGCTCAACATGCAACGGAGTTGCATTTTGAAGAAAACACCACATGACTTATTTAGTTCTCTCTCATTTATGTACCCAACAATATTAAATGTTGTTAAACATGGCAAGAGGGTGAAGCAAATGAAAACTACCTATCTAGTCAAGTTTAAATGAGGCCGGAAACAACGAACAACAATTCCAGAAAATCCCCATATGCATATATTGGTTTGGTACTGATCTGCCCTAAACACAATTTTAGAGTTATTAAACATGCAAAGTAAAGCCACCATATTAAACTAGGCAAAATTCTACCCCATTTACATATAAAGTTTATTAAATTTGGAGCTACGGTTATTTAGTTATGAATTAAATCATTTTTAACATGGCATAGGAGCAAAATTTAGTCAAACAACATTTTAAGCATTTTAAACATGGGTGAAAGTTGCATATTATGAAACTAGACAAAATTCTAAGCATATTTCATATATAAAGTTTTTCCATGTGATGCATGGTTAGTGAGTAATGAAAAGCATGAAGTTTAGGGGTTGATCTGCAAAAGTGCAATTCCCTGGAAATTGATAAAATCACAGCTAAGGAAAAAAAATGATCTGGGCCAAAACTGGTTGGCCCATTAGTGCAAGGCGGGGTGTTGGATCTGGCTTACCATGGGCTTGGCCCGTTCAAAAAAAATAGAGGAGGCCTGGCGCTGGGCCTAGCGAAGAGGGAGATGCAGTCAACGCGAGCGGTTGCCTCGCTCGTTCTCCTCGCGCACAGAGACGAGCGGGAGGAGCATAAGCAGGGCACGACGGAGGCACGGGACTGCAGGACGGGCTGCTCCGGCGGAAGAGGCATAGGGACTTGCCAGTCCGGCGACGGCTGGAACGGACGGATCGGGCCTTGGGGCACCGGATCCGGTGGGTGGTGGAGCTCCATGGGCGGCGACGCTGCGGCTTGGTGCCGGGAGGAGATGGCACTACCTGCGAACGCCATGAGAGAGAGAGATCGTGAGAGAGAGAAGGAAGGAGAGGAAGCTGCTGGGGAGACGGGAAGGAGCAAGGACGGTCCGAGGTCGGGCAGCTCTGGCGTTCGACATGCGCCATGGAATCGATCCACGACGAAGGGTTCGAACAGGGAGGCGGCTTGGAGTTTCCGGCAACGATGATGAGCGAGGCAAGGTGGGCGCGGCGAGATTATTAACTGACTCCACAGCCACGGTTCCGGGGAGGCACGACTCTGGCGGGCAAGGGCCGGAGACGAGGTACGGAAGGACGGCTTCCATGGCCTCCTCACGTTCCTATAGAATGCGAGAAAAGAGAGAGATTTGAGAAGGGAGGGAGCAACAAGATGAACAGGGAGAAAGGAGGGATGGAGCGGGGTCCTGCTGGAGCGGTGGCTAGATGGAGCTGATGGTGGTAGGGCGAGCGCTGGTTGGACCGGCGCTGAGAACGAGGTGGAGGTGCGGTTGCTGCGGGAGGAGATCCCGATGTGGATTTGGAAAGCGGCGGTGGGCGACGGGACACATCTCCTAGATTTTAGGGTTTGTCCAAAAAGACTAGGAGTGGAGTATAAATACATCCCAGATTAGGTTAGGGGCTACCTCGTCCCTCCGATCGTAATCAGACGGTCGCGAATAATTAGGTTAGGGGGCCCAATTAACAAAACGGAGATGTTTTGTAGATGTTTGGGGATGATCCGGATCCAACGGTAACGACTGTCCGGGCCGGGTCCGGGACAACTTTTCGGACGCGCGCGCGAGGAGGTCTGCGCGCTGACGAGTGAGGTTAGGTAAGGCCTGACGGTGAGTGGTAGTGAGCTGTGTAGACGGTCTCGAGCTGAGAGAAGAGAAGAAAGGGTGGCCCGGCGACTGTTTCCGAAGACCGAAAACGTCCGATGTTAGACCGGCTATACTGCCGCTATAGTTTAACGGCTGGGCTATCAAATGGACTCCGAATGCGATGAAACTTGGCAGGCGGTCTACTGACAATAAAACAACACCGCACGTCAACTTTCATCCCATTCCGAGAACATTTTCCTTCCACTTATAAAAATAATATTTCGGACACGCCGCGGGCATGCTTGCTTTGCATATAGAAAGCCTTACCTTCCGCTATCTTCTTTATTGCGTCGATCTCCTGAAGGGCCTTCTGGGCCTCGGCCTTGGCACTCTTCGCGCTCTCACGGGCCACGACAAGCTCAGACTCTCGCGTCTTCAAGTCAAGATCCAACGCCTCGTGCTTCGTCACGAGAGCCTGGAGCTCTTGCTGCACCTCGCCCACCCGAGCGTCGTGCCTCTCTCGCTCGGTGCGCTCCTAGGCCGCCTTCTCTTCGGCCTGGGACAACGCTTGCTTCAGGGTCGCCACCTCGGTCGTGGCCCCTGGCAAACATACAATGATCCTGTCATTTAGCAATCGCGTCCTTTTTCTCATCTATAGACGGGGTATTACTTACCCTTGTTCTCCTCGATCTGCCTCTTAGCAAGGCCGAGCTCTTTCTGGGACCCCTCGAGGGCCTCCTTCAGTACGGCGACCTCCGCAATTAGTGCGGTGGACGCCAGCATCGAAGCCTGCATACGCATATTGACATACTTATATTAGACTCATGCAATATTATTTGATACTCTGTTCGGCTTTTCTTTGTGAACACCGAACAAAGCATCAGGGGCTACTGTCTATGCAGTAATATTTCTACTACATTTTAAAACACTTACCTCGAAGCCTGTTAGAAGGCTAGTACATGCTTCAGTCAATCCGCTCTTGGCAGATTGAACCTTCTGGATCACCGCACTCATGATAGTGCGGTGCTCCTCCTCGATGGAAGCGCTGCGAAGCGCTTCCAACATAGTGTCTGGCGCCTCTGGATGGACAGAGGTCACCGGCGCAGGCGTTTCACCCCCCTTAGAAGGGGACCGCCTGCCCGAGCTCGGAACCGTTGGAGGGTCCGACGCGGTGTTCAGCTGAGGGCCGAACTCGGAGCTCTCGGGGACCCCGTCCCCTCGGCTCCCGAAGTCCGGAAGGTTGCCTCCAGGCACCTTCGGGACTGTCGCCCCTCTATCCGGTGCCTCTTGAGACAGAACCTCGGCGTCATTGGCTGGATGAGGGGAGGTGGCGATCGGGACTGGGTCGCTATCCATGTCCGACGAGCCCAGGGAGCCGTCCGAGGATACCTCGATATTGGCTCGGGGCGGCCTGCACAATTGAGTTCAGCGTTAGGGAAAGCAATGCGACAAAGGAATCCTATGGGTTACTTTGGTATCCGAATACTTACGATCTCCCGTGGGGCTTGGCCCTGGGCAACCACTCGTCTTCACTTTCGTCGGCGGCGGTGGAGCTGTCCGGAAGGAGCGTCCTTCCCTTCTTGGACCCTCCGGCCTCCCCAGTTGGGGCGGCCTTCCTTTTCTTATCTCCCCCAGTTGGTGGGGGAGCCTCTTCTTCCTCTTCCTCGTCTTCGGGGGAAGAGTGCGCCGCAGAGTCATCGGACGGTGAGTCTGACGACGCCTGGCGTCAGGAACTCTTTCGGGCTCCCTTGGCCTTCTTGGTCTTCTCCGGCACCTTGTAAGGTGCCGGAATCAACATCTTCGCCAGAAGGGCGTCTGCAGGGCCTTCGGGCAAGGGAGCCGGACAGTCGATTTGTCCGGCCATCTTCTGCCAGTCCTGTTAACGACACGCTAGTTTAGATCCCGCGTAGAGCCAATCTATATAGAAAACAAATATCCTGTAAAAGGTAAAACAACTTACCGCACTGGCGTGGCGCTTCACGCTGAATCTGCGATCCTCAGTAATGGGGGGAGGGACATCGGCGCTCTTGAATAGCACCCTCCAGGCATCTTCATGAGTCGTATCGAAGAGCCTGTTCAGAGTTCGGTGCTGCGCCGGATTGAACTCCCACAAGGTAAACTCCCATTGTTGGCACGGGAGTATCCGGCGGACGAGCATAACCTGGACAATGTTGACAAGCTTGAGCTTCTTGTACACCATGTTCTGAATACATGACTGGAGTCTGGTTAGCTCCTTTGAATTACCCCAGGATAGGCCCTTCTCTTTCCAGGAGGTGAGCCGCATGGGGATGCCAGATCGGAACTCGGGGGACGCTACCCATGCGCGGTCGCGTAGGTCGGTGATATAGAACCACCCCGATTGCCACCCCTTTATGGTATCCACGAAGGTGCCCTCGAGCCATGTGATGTTGGGCATCTTGCCCACCATGGCGCCTCCGCACTCCGCCTGGCGGCCGCTCACTACCTTTGTCTTGACATTGAAGGTCTTCAGCCATAAGTCAAAGTGGGGCTTGATGCGGAGGAAGGCCTCGCACACGACGATAAACGGCAAGATGTTGAGGATGAAGTTCGGGGCCAGATCGTGGAAATCCAGGCCGTAATAAAACTCGAGCCCCCGGACGAAGGGATGGAGAGGGAATCCTAGTCCGCGGAGGAAATGGGTGAGGAATACCACCCTCTCATGGGGCTCGGGGGTGGGGATGAGCTGTCCCTCATCTGGGAGCCGGTGCGCGATGTCGTCGGGCAGGTATCCGGCTCTCCTCAGTTTCTGGAGGTCTCCCTCCGTGATGGAGGAGACCATCCACTTGCCTCCCGCTCCGAACATGGTTGGAGAAGGTTGATATGGAAGTGAGAGCTTGGGCGCTAGAGCTCGAGTGTGCGGGAGCGGATGAGCAGAGGAGGAAGAAGGCGTGGATAGAAACGTGAATCCTTATCCCTTTGTATGGGCAGACAAAATTAAACGTCCCCACTTGCCTGGTAAAACTCGCTTATCCCCCAAGCGTCGCAATTGATGGCGAGGTTGGGTTACCCACGCCCGTATTGATGAGAATCCCGTAATAAGGGGACACGATCTCTGCTTTGACAAGACGTGTCGAAAAACTGCCTCACGTTATGTGTGGGGCTGGTTAAAAGAAACTGTTCAAATAATCACCGGGCCATGACGTAACGCCATGTTGCCAAAACAAGCTACGGATTAGATCTGCGAAAACATTATTCTCTCCACGGTGAAATGTGGGACTTATTTTGAAGGGCCGGACACTATCCTCGTATTCAAATTCTTTTGCGATGTATTCGGAGAAGGAACCCGCCTTGCAATGCCAAAGAGAACTGCGCGCTGGACTCATCGTCATTGAAGCCAGGTTCAGGGGCTACTGAGGGAGTCCTGGATTAGGGGGTCTCTGGACAGCCGGACTATCTCCATTGGCCGGACTGTTAGACTATGAAGATACAAGATTGAAGACTTCGTCTCGTGTCCGGATGGGACTCTACTTGGCGTGGAAGGCAAGCTAGGCAATACGTATATGGATATCTCCTCCTTTGTAACCGACCTTGTGTAACCCTAACCCTCTTCGGTGTCTATATAAACCGAAGGGTTTTAGTCCGTAGGACAACAATCACAACATACAATCATACCATAGGCTAGCTTCTAGGGTTTAGCCTCTCTGATCTCGTGGTAGATCTACTCTTGTAACACCCATATCGTCAATATTAATCTAGAAGGACGTAGGGTTTTACCTCCATCAAGAGGGCCCGAACCTGGGTAAAACTTCGTGTCTCTTGCCTCCTGTTACCATCCGGCCTAGACGCACAGTTCGGGACCTCCTACCCAAGATCCGCCGGTTTTGACACTGACAAGTAGGTATGGTGGCTGTTTTGAGGAAGATATAAGGAGGCTTATGTGTGATAGAGCGTATCATATCACGGGGTTTGGATGCACCGGCGAAGTTTGCACCAACTCTCAAGGTGAGAAAGGGCAATGCATTGTACCGAAGAGGCTAGCAATGATGGAAGGGTGAGAGTGCGTATAATCCATGGACTCAACATTAGTCATAAATAACTCACATACTTATTGCAAAAATCTACAAGTCATCAAAACCAAGCACTGCGCGCATGCTCCTAGGGGGATAGATTGGTAGGAAAAGACCATCGCTCGTCCCCGACCGCCACTCATAAGGAAAGCAATCAAAGAACACCCCATGCTTCAAATTTGTCACATAACATTCACCATACGTGCATGCTACGGGACTTGCCAACTTCAATACAAGTATTCATCAATTTCACAATTACTCAACTAGCACACCTCTAATATTACCACCTTTATATCTCAAAACCATCTATCAAGCATCCAACTTCTCTTAGCATTAAAAAATTTATAACCAAAGTGAATTACCATGCTGTTCTAAAGGACTCTCTAAATGATATAAGTGAAGCATGAGAGATCAATTATTTCTATAAAATAGAACCACCACCGTGCTCTAAAAGATATAAGCGAAGCACTAGAGCAAAAATTATATAGCTCAAAAGATATAAGTGAAGCGCATAGAGTATTCTAATAAATTACAATTCATGTGTGTATCTCCCAAAAGGTGTGTAAATCAAGGATGATTGTGGTAAACTAAAAAGCAAGGACTCAAATCATACAAGACACTCCAAGCAAAACACATATCATGTGGCGAATAAAAATATAGCTTCAAGTAAAGTTACCGATGGACGAAGACGAAAGAGGGGATGCCTTCTGGGGCATGCCCAAGCTTAGGATTTTTGGTTTCCTTGGATTTTACCTTGGGGTGCCTTGGGAATCCCCAAGCTTAGGTTCTTACCACTCCTTGTTCCATAATCCATCAAATCTTTACCCAAAACATGAAAACTTGACAACACAAAACTTAAAAGAAAATCTTCATGAGCTCCGTTAGTAAAAGAAAACAAACCACCACTTTAAGGTACTGTAATGAACTCATTATTGATTTATATTGGTGTTAAACCTACTGTATTACAACTTTTCTATGGTTCATAAACTCTATTACTAGCCATAGATTCATCAAAATAAGCAAACAACACGCGAAAAACAGAACCTGTAAAAAACAGAACAGTCTATAGTAATCTGTAGGTTTCGAATACTTATGGAACCCCAAAAAATATCAAATAAATTTCTGGAAGTGAGGAATTTATCTATTAATCACCTGAAAAAATAGTTAACTAAATATGACTCTCCAGTCAAAAATGTCATCAATTCTCGCAAGCGCTAAAGTTTCTGTTTTTTTACAGCAGGATCAAAAAGACCTTCCCCAAGTCTTCCCAACGGTTATACTTGGCACAAACACTAATTAAACACAAAACACAACCAAAACAGAGGCTAGATAAATTATTTATTACTAAACAGGAGCAAAAAGCAAGGAACAAAAATAAAATTGGGTTGTCTGCCAACAAGCACTATTATTTAATGCCCCTAGCTAGGCATAATATTTAAATGATGCTCACACAGAAGATAATAATTGAGACAAATAGAGCATCATGAAACATGTGACAAACACATCTAAGTCTAACATATTTCCTATGCATAGGCATCTTATAGGCAAACAACTTATCAAGGCAAGCAAAAACTAGCATATGCAAGGAAGCGGAACGAAACAATAGCAATCTCAACATAACGAGAGGCAATTTAGTAACATGAAAATTTCTACAACCATATTTTCCTCTTTCATAATAATTACATGTATGATCATAAGAAAATTCAACAATATAGCTATCACAAAACATATTCTTAACAAGATCCACATGTATGCAAAGTTGACACTCTTCCAAAATAGTGGGATTAACATTAACTGAAGTTATGACCTCTCCAAACCCACTTTTATCAAAAACTTCATAAGATTGAACATTCTCCAAATATGTGGGATCTAAAGTTGACACTCTTCCAAACCCACTTTCAATATTATTGCAAACATTATAATCAATCTCATATTCATCACGGGGCTTAAATAAATTTTAGGATCAAAAGAAGAATCACCCCAATCATGATCATTGCAACAAGTAGAGGACATAACAAAAATAGCATCCCCAAGCTTAGGGTTCTGCATATTGTTAGCACAATTGACATTAAGAGAATTTATAATAACATCATTGCAATCATGCTTTTCATCGAAGTAACTATCAAGTGTGGGTGCAATAGCAACGATCTCATGTTTAGCATAAGGAACTATAGCAAACTCATCTTCATAAATATTGGCATCATGGCCATAAGAATAGAAAGCATCATGTTCATCAAGGGATATTTCAATCAAATCATCGAAATCATAATTATCTATAGATTCATGCATATCATTATTTTCTTCCGAAGCAACGGTCATTCTTTCAATAAATTCCTTGACATAGACATTATGAGCATAGTTTTCATAGCAATATTTAAGTATGTCAAAATTTTCAGATTCATAGAGAGTAATATCATACTTTTCAATCAAAGAAGCAACTTCATAAGCACCCTTAAAAGCAACAAATTCTTCAATTTGTTCAATATCGTAGTAACAATAAACACCCTTTGCATAAGAAGATAAGATTTCATTATCATTAAACTCACATAGGTAGGGGAGGTGTTTTTTAGGGTTCTTAGAGCAACAAGTAAGATCACAAATTTCACAAAGATTCCAAGCATAACATAGCAATCTGTTTATTTTATCCCATAAGAATCTCCCTTTTTCATACAAACGGTGACGCACAAAATGAGCATGCTCATCTAAAGATTTCCCATGAACTAGGCTAGTTGGGGTTTCAGCACGAGCACATAAGGATCAAAGATGGTCCAAGTAGAACACTTTAAGTGGATCCATATCAATAGATTTTTAGCAAGCAAAGATGCAAGCAAATAGAAGGCACATGGAAACACAAAGAAAGATACATACGGGAAGAAGGCGAACGGAAAAAGGGAGAATAAAATGGCAAGGGTGAAGTGGGGGAGAGGAAAACGAGAGGCAAATGGAAAATAATGTAATGTGAGGGATAAGAGTTTGTGATGGGTACTTGGTATGTCTTCACTTGTGCGTAGACTCCCCGGCAACGGCGCCAGAAATCCTTCTTGCTACCTCTTGAGCATTGCGTTGGTTTTCCCTTGAAGAGGAAAGGGTGGTGCAGTAAAGCAGCGTAAGTATTTCCCTCAGTTTTTGAGAACCAAGGTATCAATCTAGTAGGAGACCACGCGCGAGTCACCTCGTACCTACACAAACAAATAAGAACCTCACAACCAACACAATAAAGGGGTTGTCAATCCCTTCACGGGCACTTGCAAGAGTGAGATCTGATAGAGATGATAATAATAAGATAAGTATTTTTGGTATTTTTATGATATAGATTGAAAGTAAAGATTGCAAAATAAAATAGATTGGAAACTTGTTTGATGGAAAATAGACCTGGGGGCCATTGGTTTCACTAGTGGCTTCTCTCAAGATAGCATAAGTATTACGGTGGGTTTACAAATTATTGTCGAACAATTGATAGAAAAGCGAATAATTATGAGAATATCTAGGCATGATCATGTATATAGGCATCACGTCTGTGACAAGTAGACCGACTCCTGCCTGCATCTACTACTATTACTCCACACATTGACCGCTATCTAGCATGCATCTAGAGTCTTAAGTTCATAAGAACAGAGTAACGCCTTAAGCAAGATGGCATGATGTAGAGGGATAAACTAATGCAATATGATGTAAACCCCATATTTTTATCCTCGATGGCAACAATACAATACGTGTCGTTTCCCTTTCTATCACTGGGATCGAGCACCGCAAGATTGGACCCAAAGCTAAGCACTTCTCCCATTGCAAGAAAGATCAATCTAGTAGGCCAAACCAAACTGATAATTCGAAGAGACTTGCAAAGATAAACCAATCATACATAAAATAATTCAAGAAGATTCAAATATTGTTCATAGATAAACTTGATCATAAACCCACAATTCATCGGATCTCGACAAACACACCGCAAAAAGAAGAGTTACATCGAATAGATCTCCAGGAGAATCGAGGAGAACTTTGTATTGAGATCCAAAGAGAGAGAAGAAGCCATCTAGCTACTAGCTATGGACCCGAAGGTCTGAAGTAAACTACTCACACATCATCGGAGGGGCCATGGAGTTGATGTAGAGGCCCTCCGTGATCAATGCCCCCTCCGGCGGAGCTCCGGAAAAGGCCCCAAGATGGGATCTCTTGGGTACAGAAGGTTGCGGCGGTGGAAATAGGGTTTCGTGGTGCTCCTGGATGTTTGCGGGGTATGTGAATGTAACACCCACAACGCGGCTATATCTCCCACGTGTCGGGGCACGACTTAGAGGCATAGCCGCATGGTAGGCATGTCGCAAGAGGGGTAATCTTTACACATCCATGTACTGAATAAAAAGGGATAAAGAGTTGGCTTACAATCGCCACTTCACACAATACATAAATATGTCATACATCATCCAAAATACAAACAAGGTCCGACTATGGAACCAAAATAAAGAAAGACAACCCCAAATGCTAGATCCCCGATCGTCCCAACTGGGCTCCACTACTGATCAACTGGAAACGAAACAACACAATGAACATGAGCTTCATCAAGGTCCCACTTGAGCTGGGTTGCGTCATCTGCACTGGTATCATCGGCACCTGCAACTGTTTGGAAGTATCTGTGAGCCACGAGGTCTCAACAATCTCACACCCGCGAGATCAAGACTATTTAAGCTTATGGGTAGGAAAAGGTAGTGAGGTAGAGCTGCAGCAAGCACTAAGCACATATGGTGGCTAACATACGCAAAAGAGAGTGAGAAGAGAAGCAACGCACGATCGAGAAGCTAGAAGTGATCATGAAACTACTTACGTTCAAGCATAACACAAGAACCGTGTTCACTTCCCGGACTCCACCGAAAAGAGACCATCACGGCTACACACGCGGTTGATTCATTTTAATTAAGTTAAGTGTCAAGTTATATACAACCGGATATTAACAAATTCCCATCTACCCATAAATGCGGGCACGGCTTTCGAAAGTTCAAACCCTGCAGGGGTGTCACAACTTAGCCCATCACAAGCTCTCACGGTCAATGAAGGATATTCCTTCTCCCGGGAAGACCCGACCAGTCTCGGAATCTCGGCTAGATGACATTTCGACAATGGTAAAACAAGACCAGCAGAGCCGCCCGATGTGCCGACATCCTGATAGGAGCTGCACATATCTCATTCTCAGGGCAACACTGGATTTTCCAAGATTCCGGTAGGCCAGCCCAGAGTTTCCCTTGGTGCCCACCGGCGGCTGACAGGTTCGGACCAACACTTAGACAAGCACTGGCCCGGGGGGGGGGGGTTAAAATAAAGATGACCCTCGGGAGCGCGACTCCCAAGGGAAAAAGGTAGGTGGTGGTGAGGCAAATGGTAAAACCAAGGTTGGGCCTTGCTGGAGGAGTTTTATTGAAAGCAAACTGTCAAGGGGTTCCCATAACACCCAACCATGTAAGGAACGCAAAATCAAGGAACATAACACCAGTATGACGGAAACTAGGGCGGCAAGAGTGGAACAAAACACCAGGCATAAGGCCGAGCCTTCCACCCTTTACCAAGTATATATATGCATTAAATAAACAATATATATATATATAGTGATATCCCAACAATATCCATGTTCCAACATGGAACAAACTTCAACTTCACCTGCAACTAGCAACGCTACAAGAGGGGCTGAGCAAAGCGGTAACATAGCCAAACAACGGTTTTGTAGGAAAGGTGGTTTAGAGGCTTGACATGGCAATATGGGAGGCATGATATAGCAAGTGGTAGGTAGCGTGGCATAGCAATAGAGAGAACAACTAGCAAGCAAAGACTGAAGTGATTTCGAAGGTATGGTCATCTTGCCTGAGATCCCGGAAGGAAGAAGAGCGAGTCCATGAAGAAGACAAACGGACATAGTCGAACAGATCCTCACAAATGCAACATTACCGGAACTAACACGAAGAAGCAACACCGGAAAGGAGCAAAATCAAGGTGAACAACCATCACATAAACATGACATGATGCACAACCAAGTATGATGCATGTCCGGTTTAATGAGGCATGGCATGGCAAAGTGCACCAACGATACTACAAATTAAGTGGAGCTCAATATGCAACGAGTTGCATATTGACGGAACAACACATTCAAGTTATTTGGTTCGATCTCGTTTATGTACCCAACAATATTAAATGTTGATTAACATGGCAAGAGGTGAAGCAAATGAAAACTACCTAACTAGGCAAGTTTAAATGAGGCCGGAACAACAAGCAACAAGTCCAGAAAAATCCTCATGAGCATATATTAGATTTGGTACTGTTCTACCCTAAACCATAATTTTGAGTTGTTAAACATGCAAAGAAAGTACACCATGTTAAACTAGGTATTTTTCTATCCCATTTACATATAAAGTTTATTAAAAACCGAGCTACGGTTATTAAGTTATGGATTAAAGCATTTTAGCATGACAATAGGCAAATTATATGCAATCATCAATTTAAACATTTTAAACGTGGATGAAAGTTGCAAATTATTAATCTACACAAAATTCTAAGCAAGTTTCATATATTAAGTTTTTACATGTGATGCATGGTTGGTGAGTTATTAAATGCAAGAAGAACAGGGGCTTTTCTATAAAATAGTCATCTCTGGAATATTGGAAAAATTCACAGGACCAGGGAAAAACCATAGCGGGCTGAATCTGGCCGGCCCAAAAGTGCAAGGGGGCTTGGGTGCATGCTCACATCGGGCCAGCTCTGGCCGAAACTGGAGCTGGGTCGGCTCTGGAAGAGGCCCAAACGGGGCTCTGGAGCGGGCCTTGACGATGGATTGAGAGGAGGTGGCCCATGCGGGAATCACGGGGGAGCCGGCTGGGCCTTGCTCGGCATGGTGGGATGAGCCCGAGTCGGTCTGGATCGGACTGCGGTCAACGCTCGACCGGAACGAGCGTAGAAAGAGCAGGGAAAGTCAGCGGTGGCGCGAGATGCAGCTAACGTGAGGTTTAGGACGACAGCAGGCAGCGGGATCCGGCCAGGATGGGCCGTCCCTGGAGGAGGAGGTGGATCCGGCCGGACCTGGAGGAAGCCGTCGGCGAGCTTGGCTTCTGCGGACCTGGCGGTTCAGGAACTTGGCAAGGCGGAGGGAGGCAGACACGACAGCGGCGGCGTCGAAGCCCTGTCCATGGCGGCAGAGAGGGAGCAGAGAGATTAGAGACAGAGAGGAAAAAGAGACGGTCGGGGAAGTGGCTACACTGGCCTGGTTTGGTCGCCGGTGGCACTCGGCAGGAGGAAGGTCCGGTGAAGGAGAAGAAGACGACAGGGGCGGAGGTCTCCGGTGGCTTGCGTGCTCGGGGACGGGAGGACACAGGAGGCTGGGAAGCTTTGGATCGGGAGCTCCTCCCTCGATCGTGCAGCAAGGCGGGGAGGCTGCGGGCGATCCGCGTGCGAGGTGGGTCGAAGGGATGCTGGTTGGGTGGCGCTGAAATTGATGAGAAGGTGGGGATCGAGAGGTGGTTTCTGGTTGGTGCAAAGGGGATCCCGAGGTGGGAGAAAAACAGTGGCGACGGCGGAGGATTTGATGGATGGGACATCTCCCTAGATTTTAGGGTTTGGTCCTCTTATATATAGCGGTGGGATTAAGTTTAGGGGCTATCTCGTCCCTCTGATCAAAATCGGATGGTCAGGAAAAATAGGCTAGGGAGTCCAAATAAGAAAACGATGATGTTTTGTAGATGTTTGGGGATGATCCGGACCCAATGGTGACAACTGCCCGGGTCGGGTCCGGGGAAGTTTCGGACACGCACGCGAGGGGTCGGTTGGAACTTGTGGGTTGTGCAGAAGGGCTCGAGCTGAGAGAAGAGAAGAGAGAGAGGCCCGACAACTGTTTCCGGAGACTGAAAACGTCCGACGTCTAGACCAACTATAATGTCGCTATAGTTATCCGTTGGGGCGTCGAACGAACTCCGAATGCGATGAAACTTGGCAGACGACCTACTAACAACAAAAAAACACCGCATGCCAACTTTCAACCCATTCCGAGAACATTTTTCCGGTCACTTATAAAATAATATTTCGGACATGCCGCGGGCGCGTGCAAGTGTGTCTGGGCTCAGAACGGACACGGAAAGAATGAGGAGACCAGGATGGATGCAAGTTTTAAAAAACATGACGATGCAAAGCGGATGATGACATGGCAAGATGCGACATGCAAGCGAATAACACGGCAACAAATAGTGAATAACTAGAAGACACCTGGCGCATCGGTCTCGGGGCGTCACAACACTCCACCACTACGAGAGGATCTCGTCCCGAGATCTAGGATGGCACCAGAGGGAAACGGAAGAGGAAGGGGAAGCGGTAAAACTAAGTTGCTTCTTGGCCAAACGAGTGAAACCAACGAACCTTGAGAGGTTAAGCAAATTGAAAGAAAGAATGCAACGAAGAAGAACAAAGTTGAAACCACTCCGTTAGAAAAGAGGAACAAGGAACCTTACAGGAACCTTGTCGGTTGAAAGACATAAGAAAAAAAGGTTGCAATGGTCAAGAGGTACATGCAAGCACTCCGGTCGATACGAGATGTACAAGGAGCGATAAAGATCAATTACGACAACACTCCGGTTGGAAATGGAAGGCAAAGAATATGAACTTGGCAAAATGAAAGCACTTGGATGAGACTCCAGTTAGAAGAGGAATGATAGCCACAACACCCTGGTTAAAACAAGATAGAGAAGGAATAAGAATGATATAATTTGGGCAGCATTCTGACTATAAATGGAAGGAATTAACAAGAACTTGCCAAGATGAGAGGATACTTGATGAATTCAACAACACACTACCTCCGGAACTATTGAAAGAAAGGCACAATGGGTAAGAAAGATTTCGGACAGCACTCCGGTTGAGAAGGGAGGCAAAAACTAGATAAGATGAGAGAACTTGAATGAAGGACACGACACTCCGGTTGAATGGATAGACAAAGGAAAGATCATGATCTTGGCAAAACGAGATGATAGGACGAAGAGAGCAACGTCACCATGCCTCCGGAACAAATGAATGGAAAACTAGATGGTTGGAAAGAAATGAACGGAGAAGAAGAATGATAACTCTTGCAAATAAAATTGAAAGAGTATGCTTATGAAGAAAAGGTTGAACGGTGTTGTTGGATTATCAACAACGAAAAGAATAAGCTTGTAGTGGGCTTATGGAAACATCTCAACATTATGAGGTGACAAACGACCACTAAAAGAAGTTATTGATTTGAGTGAGAGCACCAAAGAGATGAAAAACTTCTTTCACCACGAGAATAGGAGGAAACTTGGATTATCGATAGACACCACAATTAGCAACATTCCTTAGGGAAGGCTTTAGGTGAAAGTAACCCAATATAATTCCAATGAAGAGATTGATGGGTTGCAAATGATCTCATGAACGAACTGAAAATAATGGGTTTAAAATATGTCATTCCGGACAACTTATGAATCATGAAACATGATGGAAATTATCAAGAGTGACATAACGCATCTCAAACGATAAGGTAGCAAGAATTGCACTTTGGAATGCAAGAAGAAGAATATTTGAACTTCTTAGAACAAAACATGTGTTAAACACCATGTGTATTTTAGAGTATAGCTTGGCGGATCTTAGCTTCGAGAGAAAACTTGAAGAACAATTGAAGAATGAAAAGAATCCTTGACGAACCATCATGTAGAGCCTCCATGAAGAACTCCGGTAATAAAAGGATGATCAAAAAGAAGTGAAGGATGAAAAGAATAAGATTGAAGCCTTGCAATGATTAGATGAAGCTTCGCGACGAGATAATGTGGAAAAACTTGGAACTCCAGAAAAGAAAGATGAGCAATTGAAACCAAGAATTTTGATGAACCTCTGGAATAAGGAATTGAATTTACTCGATGAAACAAGAATAAGAATTCCAGTATGCTTATCCTTCATCAATTAAATTGATGACACACAATGGATTTGGCATACTACTTATTCTCGTAGAAAGGATTCAGATAGATATAGCGCGAACTTGAGAAGGTCTTCGACGAACCACCGGGAGGATTGAAACAACGAATAAATTGATATGATAACCAAGGAAGAGAACTCTTGAACGAATCACCGTAAGAATTGAAAATGGATGAAGAAAAGATAAAGAAACACCGGGAATAATTATAAAAAGAATGAAGATACTTGAGAGAATTTCGATACAAGAGAATGAAAGATATCATGAACTGATTAGAAGATATTTGAACGATGCACCGGTAAGATTTGGAGAGCGAGAGCTGAAAGCTGGAATTAATACTTTTGAGATGATGGGCTCTTGAGAAACAAACTGAAAAGTCCCCTGATTTGCTTCGGAAGGGTGAAAAGAATTCTCACAATCGAAAATAATTATGAGAGGGTGGCAACAAGCTAGAACCATGAATCTTCACGAGAACGGAGCAAGATTTAAGAGAAACTCTTCTTCAGTCTTCAAAAGCATAGAATGACGATGGGAAACACCACCATGAATTGTTGAGACACTCCGGAATAATGAAGAATATAAAGGCTGAATCAACAATGAAAAGAATTTGAAAGATCTTGGAAAAAGACATTTGGCTGATGATAATTCATTCTTACGTCAAACTTGGAAAAGAATTTGAGAGTAACACCGGGAAAATAGAAGAGTTGGGTAAGATCCTGGAAAACCTGTGTTGGGGAATGTAGTAATTTCAAAAAATTTCCAATGCACACACAAGATCATGGTGATGCATAGCAATGAGAGGGGAGAGTGTTGTGTACGTACCCTCGTAGACCGGCAACAGAAGTGTTGACACAACGTAGAGGAAGTAGTTGTACGTCTTCCCGATCCGACCGATCCAAGTACTGAACATACAACACCTCCGAGTTCTACACATGTTCAAGTCGGTGACGTCCCTCGAGTTCCGATCCAGCAAAACGTTGAGGGAGAGTTTCGTCAGCACGACGGCGTGATGACGGTGATGAAGTTCTACCGACGCAGGGCTTCGCCTAGGCACCGCTACGATATGACCGAGGTGAATATGGTGGAAGGGGGCACCGCACACGGCTAAGGAACGATCACGAGGATCAACTTGTGTGTCATGGGGTGCCCCCTTGCCTCAGTATATAAAGGAGGGAGAGGGGGAGGTGCGGCCGAACCTATGGGTGCGCCTGGAGGAGTCCTACTCCAACCGGGAGTAGGACTCCCCCCTCTTGCCTTGTTGGAAAAGGAAGGAGGAAGGGAGAAAGAGGAAAGGGGGCCCCTCCCCCCTTCCTTGTCCTATTCGGACTAGGGGGGAGGGGGAGCGCGGCCTGCCCTGGCCGGCCCTCCTCTTCTCCCTTATGGCCCATGTAGGCCCAATAACCCTCGGGGGGGTTCCGGTAACCCCCCCGGTACTCCGGTAAAATCCCGATTTCACCCGGAACGTTTCCGATATCCAAATATAGGCTTCCAATATATCAATCTTTATGTCTCGACCATTTCGAGACTCTTCGTCATGTCCATGATCACATCCGGGACTCCGAACAACCTTCGGTACATCAAAACACCAAAACCCTAATTACGATCGTCACCGAACTTTAAGCGTGCAGATCCTACGGGTTCGAGAACTATGTAGACATGACCGAGACACGTCTCCAATCAATAACTAATAGCGGAACCTGGATGCTCATATTGGCTCCTACATATTCTATGAAGATCTTTATCGGTCAAACCGCATAACAACATACATTGTTCCCTTTTTCATCGGTATGTTACTTGCCCGAGATTCGATCGTCGGTATCTCAATACCTAGTTCAATCTCGTTACCGGCAAGTCTCTTTACTCGTTCTACATCATCCTGCAACTAACTTATTAGTTGCAATGCTTGCAAGGCTTGAGTGATGTGCATTACCGAGATGGCCCAGAGATACCTCTCCGAAAATCGGAGTGACAAATCCTAATCTCGAAATACGCCAACCCAACAAGTACCTTCGGAGACACCTATAGAGCACCTTTATAATCACCCAATTACGTTGTGACGTTTCGTAGCACACAAAGTGTTCCTCCGGTAAACGGGAGTTGCATAATCTCATAGTCATAGGAACATGTATAAGTTATGAAGAAAGCAATAGCAACAAACTAAACGATCAAGTGCTAAGCTAACGGAATGGGTCAAGTCAATCACATCATTCTCCTAATAGTGTGATCCCATTAATCAAATGACAACTCATGTCTATGGTTAGGAAACATAACCATCTTTGATTGATGAGCTAGTCAAGTAGAGGCATACTAGTGACTCTCTGTTTTTGTCTATGTATTCACACATGTATTATGTTTCTGGTTAATACAATTCTAGCATGAATAATAAACATTTATCATGATATAAGGAAATAAATAATAACTTTATTATTGCCTGTAGGGCATATTTCCTTCAGTCTCCCAGTTGCACTAGAGTCAATAATCTAGATTACACAGTAATGATTCTAACACCCATGGAGCCTTGGTGCTGATCATGTTTTGCTCGTGGAAGAGGCTTAGTCAGCGGGTCTGCAACATTCAGATCCGTATGTATCTTGCAAATTTCTATGTCTCCCACTTGGACTAAATCCTGAATGGAATTGAAGCGTCTCTTGATGTGTTTGGTTCTCTTGTGAAATCTGGATTCCTTCGCCAAGGCAATTGCACCAGTATTGTCACAAAAGATTTTCATTGGACCCGATGCACTAGGTAGGACATCTAGATCAGATATGAACTCCTTCTTCCAGACTCCTTCATTTGCTGCTGCCGAAGCAGCTATGTACTCCGCTTCACATGTAGATCCCGCCACGACGCTTTGTTTAGAACTGCACCAACTGACAGCTCCAGCGTTCAGTAAAAACACATATCCGGTTTGCGATTTAGAATCGTCCGGATCAGTGTCAAAGCTTGCATCAACGTAACCATTTACGATGAGCTCTTTGTCACCTCCATATACGAGAAACATATCCTTAGTCCTTTTAAGTTATTTCAGGATGTTCTTGACCGCTGTCCAGTGATCCACTCCTGGATTACTTTGGTACCTCCCTGCTAGACTTATAGCAAGGCACACATCAGGTCTGGTACACAGCATTGCATACATGATAGATCCTATGGCTGAAGCATAGGGAACATCTTTCATTTTCTCTCTATCTTCTGTGGTGGTCGGACATTGAGTCTTACTCAACTTCATGCCTTGTAACACAGGCAAGAACCCTTTCTTTGCTTGATCCATTTTGAAGTTCTTCAAAACCTTGTCAAGGTATGTGCTTTGTGAAAGTCCAATTAAGCGTCTTGATCTATCTCTATAGATCTTAATGCCCAATGTGTAAGCAGCTTCACCGAGGTCTTTCATTGAAAAACTCTTATTCAAGTATCCCTTTATGCTATCCAGAAATTCTATATCATTACCGTCAGCGTTAGTCTTCTTCTTGAAGATCCATTTATTCTCAAATGCTTGCCGATCAACGGGCAAGTCAACCAAAGTCCACACTTTGTTCTCATACATGGATCCCATCTCAGATTTCATGGCTTCTAGCCATTTTGCGGAATCTGGGCTCACCATCGCTTCTTCATAGTTCGTAGGTTCATCATGATCTAGTAGCATGACTTCTAGAACAGGATTACCGTACCACTCTGGTGCGGATATTACTCTGGTTGATCTACGAGGTTCGGTTGTAACTTGATCTGAAGTATCATGATCATTATCATTAGCTTCATCACTAATTGGTGTGGGTGTCACAGAAACTGGTTTCTGTGATGTACTACTTTCCAATAAGGGAGCAGGTACAGTTACCTCATCAAGTTCTACTTTTCTCCCACTCACTTCTTTCGAGAGAAACTCCTTCTCTAGAAAAACTCCGAATTTAGCAACAAAAGTTTTGCCTTCGGATCTGTGATAGAAGGTGTACCCAACAGTCTTCTTTGGGTATCCTATGAAGACACATTTCTCCGACTTGCGTTCGAGCTTATCAGGTTGAAGCTTTTTCACATAAGCATCACAACCCCAAACTTTCAGAAACGACAACTTTGGTTTCTTGCCAAACCACAGTTCATAAGGCGTCGTCTCAATGGATTTCGATGGTGTCCTATTTAACGTGAATGCAGCCGTCTCTAAAGCATAACCCCAAAACGATAACGGTAAATCAGTAGGTGACATCATAGATCGCACCATATCTAATAAAGTATGATTACGACGTTCGGACACACCATTACGCTGTGGTGTTCCGAGTGGAGTGAGTTGCGAAACTATTCCGCATTGTTTCAAATGTACACCAAACTCATAACTCAAATATTCTCCTCCACGATCAGATCGTAGACACTTTATTTTCTTGTTACGATGATTTTCAACTTCACTCTGAAATTCTTTGAACTTTTCAAATGTTTCAGACTTATGTTCATTAAGTAGATATACCCATATCTGCTTAAATCATCTGTGAAGGTGAGAAAATAACGATATCCGCCACGAGCCTCAACATTCATTGGACCACATACATCTGTATGTATGATTTCCAACAAATCCGTTGCTCTCTCCATAGTACCGGAGAACGGCGTTTTAGTCATCTTACCCATGAGTCACAGTTCGCAAGTACCAAGTGATTCATAATCAAGTAGTTCCAAAAGTCCATCAGTATGGAGTTTCTTCATGCGCTTTACACCGATATGACCTAAACGGCAGTGCCACAAATAAGTTGCACTATCATTATCAACTTTGCATCTTTTGATTTCAACATTATGAATATGTGTATCACTACTATCGAGATTCATAAAAAATAGACCACTCTTCAAGGGTGCATGACCATAAAAGATATTACTCATATAAATAGAACAACCATTATTCTCTGATTTAAATGAATAACCGTCCCGCATCAAACAAGATCCAGATATAATGCTCATGCTCAACGCTGGCACCAAATAACAATTATTTAGGTCTAATACTAATCCCGAAGGTAGATGTAGAGGTAGCATGCTGACCGCGATCACATCGACTTTGGAACCATTTCCCACGCGCATCGTCACCTCGTCCTTAGCCAATCTTCGCTTAATCCGTAGCCCCTGTTTCGAGTTGCAAATGTTAGCAACAGAACCAGTATCAAATACCCAGGTGCTACTGCGAACATTAGTAAGGTACACATCAATAACATGTATATCACACACTACAGGAATCAGCTACTTTGCCGTCTGCCATGGCGGACGGCAAAGGCACGAACGGCGGACGGCAAAGGCCTTTGCCGTCAGCGGCGGACGACAAAAGGCTCCGGCAAAGTAGGCTTCGGTAAACAGGTTCTTTGCCGTCTGCTACTGACAGCAAAGTCTTTGCCGTCTGCGGCGGACGGCAAATAGAGAGCGGCAGACGGCAAAGACGGCGGACGGCAATAGTTGCGCTGTCAGTCCGTTAAGTGGCTAAATACTTGGGGCAGTTCCGCTTCCAGTGACTAGTCTGCTTGCAGTAGAAGCACTCGGTCTCAGGCTTAGGTCCAGACTTGGGTTTCTTCTCCTGAGCAGCAACTTGTTTGCTGTTCTTCTTGAAGTTCCCTTTCTTCCTCCATTTGCCCTTTTTCTTGAAACTGGTGGTCTTATTAACCATCAACACTTGATGCTCCTTCTTGATTTCTACCTCCGTGGCTTTTAGCATCGCGAAGAGCTCAGGAATAGTTTTATTCATCCCTTGCATATTATAGTTCATCATGAAGCTTTTGTAGCTTGGTGGCAGTGATTGAAGAACTCTGTCAATGGCACTATCAACAGGAAGATTAACCCCTAGTTGAGTCAAGTGATTATGATACCCAGACATTTTGAGTATATGTTCACTGATAGAACTATTCTCCTCCATCTTGCAGCTATAGAACTTATTGGAGACTTCATATCTCTCAATCCGGGCATTTGCTTGAAATATTAACTTCAACTCCTGGAACATCTCATATGCTCCATGACGTTCAAAACGTCGTTGAAGACCCGGTTCTAAGCCGTAAAGCATGGCACACTAAACTATCGAGTAGTCATCAGCTTTGCTCTGCCAGACGTTCATAACATCTGGTGTCGCTCCTGCAGCAGGCTAGGCACTTAGCGGTGCTTCTAGGACGTAATTCTTCTGTGCAGCAATGAGGATAATCCTCAAGTTACGGACCCAGTCCGTGTAATTGCTACCATCATCTTTCAACTTTGCTTTCTCAAGGAACGCATTAAAATTCAACGGAACAACAGCACGAGCCATCTATCTACAATCAAACATAGACAACCAAGATACTATCAGGTACTAAGTTCATGATAAATTTATGTTTAATTAATCATATTACTTAAGAACTCCCACTTAGAAAGATATCCCTCTAATCCTCTAAGTGATCACGTGATCCAAATCAACTAAACCATGTCCGACCATCACGTGAGATGCAGTAGTATCAATGGTGAACATCAATATGTTGCTCATATCTACTATATGATTCACACTTGACCTTTCGGTCTCCGTGTTCCGAGGCCATATCTGTTATATGCTAGGCTCGTCAAGTTAAACCTAAGTATTCCGCATGTGCAACTGTTTTGCACCCGTTGTATTTGAACGTAGAGCCTATCACACCCGATCATCACGTGGCGTCTCAGCACGAAGAACTTTCGCAACGGTGCATACTCAGGGAGAACACTTATACTTTGATAATTTAGTGGGGAATCATCTTATAATGCTACCGTCAATCAAAGCAAGATAAGATGCATAAAAGATAAACATCACATGCAATCAATATAATTGATATGATATGGCCATCATCATCTTGTGCTTGTGATCTCCATCTCCGAAGCACCTTCATGATCACCATCCTCACCGGTGCGACACCTTGATCACTATCGTAGCATCGTTGTCGTCTCGCCAATCTTATGCTTCCACGACTATCGCTACCGCTTAGTGATAAAGTAAAGCATTACAGCGCAATTGCATTGCATACAATAAAGCGACAACCATATGGCTCCTGCCAGTTGCTGATAACTCGGTTACAAAACATGATCATCTCATACAATAAAATTTAGCATCATGTCTTGACCATATCACATCACAACATGCCCTGCAAAAACAAGTTAGACATCCTCTACTTTGTTGTTGCATGTTTTACGTGGCTGCTACGGGCTTAGCAAGAACCGTTCTTACCTACGCATCAAAACCACAACGATAGTTTGTCAAGTTGGTGCTGTTTTAACCTTCGCAAGGACCGGGCGTAGCCACACTTGGTTTAACTAAAGTTGGAGAAACTGACACCCGCCAACCACCTGTGTGCAAAGCACGTCGGTAGAACCAGTCTCGCGTAAGCGTACGCGTAATGTTGGTCCGGGCCGCTTCATCCAACAATACCGTCGAAAGTGCAACTATCCCTAGGTGGTTTTGGTAATTCATAACAACATATAGCTCATTGAGCTAATGCTATTCCAAGATGATTATTTCAGGAAAGCCTAATGATTGGCATGGCATGGATGTGAAAGTGGAACCCTAAAAATGCTAAGGACAAAGGATTGGCTCAAGCTCAAAAGCTCAAGACTCTTCATTTTATATTTTAGTGATCCAAGATCACATTGAGTCTTTAGGAAAAGCCAATACTATCAAGGAGGGATGAGGTGTTGCTTAATGAGCCTCTAGCTTCATGTGCTTAGTGATATGATCCAAAAACCCTCAACTACTTTCCCATATCCACATTTTACCTAAACCCTAAAACAAACTCGGTCCTACCGATTCTTTCTATCCGGCGCCACCGAGTTTCACTTGTCATAAGCCACTGCCAAACCCTAGCAATTCGGTTCTACAGATAGGGATCTCGGTCTCACCGAGATGGGATTGCAAACTCTCTGTTTCCCTTTCGTAACTTTTCGGTCTCACCAAAAGAGCGAATCGGTCCCACCGAGATTGCAATGTAAACTCACTGTGTCCTTTTTGTAACTTTTCGGTCTCACCGAAAGAGCAAATCGGTCCCACCGAGTTTGCCCGACCAACTCTCTGGTTAGCTAATTACCAAAATCGGTCTCACTAAGTTTGTGTAATCGGTCTCACTGAGATTACGTTATGCCCAAACCCTAACCATATCGGTCCTACCGAGTTGCATGTCAGTCCCACCGAAAATCTCTAACGGTCACTAGGTTTACCTTTTCGGTCCGACCGAGTTTGTTGATTCGGTCCCACCGAGATTGGTAAATTGTGTGTAACAGTTGGATTTTGTGTGGAGGCTATATATACCCCTCCACCTCCTCTTCATTCGTGGAGAGAGCCATCAGAACACATACACACTTCCAACTCATATGTTCTAAGAAAGAATCACCTACTCATGTGTTGAGACCAAGATATTCCATTCCTACCATATGAATCTTGATCTCTAGCCTTCCCCAAGTTGCTTTCCACTCAAACCTTCTTTCCACCAGATCCAAATCCTATGAGAGAGAGAGTTGAGTGTTGGGGAGACTATCATTTGAAGCACAAGAGCAAGGAGTTCATCATCAACACACCATTTGTTACTTCTTGGAGAGTGGTGTCTCCTAGATTGGCTAGGTGTCACTTGGGAGCCTCCGACAAGATTGTGGAGTTGAACCAAGGAGTTTGTAAGGGCAAGGAGATCGCCTACTTCGTGAAGATCTACCGCTAGTGAGGCAAGTCCTTCGTGGGCGATGGCCATGGTGGGATAGACAAGGTTGCTTCTTCATGGACCCTTCGTGGGTGGAGCCCTCCGTGGACTCGCGCAACCGTTACCCTTCGTGGGTTGAAGTCTCCATCAACGTGGATGTAGGATAGCACCAGCTATCTGAACCACGGGAAAAACATCCGTGTCTCCAATTGCGTTTGAATTCTCCAAACCCTTCCCTTTACATTCTTGCAAGTTGCATGCTTTACTTTCCGCTGCCAATATAATCTTTGCATGCTTGCTTGAATTGTGTGATGATTGCTTGACTTGTCCTAAAATAGCTAAAATCTGCCAAGAACTAAAATTGGGAAAAGGTTAAGTTTTTATTTGGTCAAGTAGTCTAATCACCACCCCTCTAGACATACTTTCGATCCGACAAGTGGTATCAGAGCTTTGGTCTCCATTTGCCTTGATTTCCATAGCTTTTGGTGGTCATAGCCTTAGTTTCACAACCTAGGAGAGTATGGCGTCTAGCGAGGGAAATTATCACCATAGAGGTCCTTACTTTGATGGTACTAATTTTGCTAGTTGGAAGCATAAAATGAAAATGCATATTCTTGGACATAACCCCGCCGTTTGGGCTATTGTGTGTGTTGGTTTGCAAGGTGACTTCTTTGATGGGAGAGAACCAAACCGTGAAGCTACCGCGGATGAGTTGAAAATGTTGCAATACAATGCTCAAGCTTGTGATATTCTCTTCAACGGATTGTGCCCCGAAGAATTTAACAAAATCAGCTTAGGGAGTGAAGAGATGATCGATAGATTCATCATCAAGAAGATTCTAAGAGCCTTGGATGGAAAATATGATACCGTGTGCACATTGATCCAAATGATGCCCAATTACAAAGATCTCAAGCCAACGGAGGTGATTGGAAGAATTGTTGCTCATGAGATGTCACTCAAGGATAAAGAGGAACTTCACAACAAATCAAGTGGTGCCTACAAAACCTCATGTGAAGCCCTTACATCATCAAGTGAGAAACAAAACTTCAATGAAGAATTGAGCTTAATGGTGAAGAACTTCAACAAGTTCTACAAGAGTAGAAGCAAAGATAGAAGCTCCAAGTCAAGGTCCTACAATAACAAAAGATCTTCTAGTCGAGAGCAAAACTGCTACAATTGTGGAAGACCCGGACACTATTCTAATGAGTGTACGGCTCCCTACAAGAGAAGAGAAGACTCTCCAAAAAGAAGAAGCAAAGAATCACCACCAAGAGAGAGAAGGAGTAGAGATGATCATTATGAACGAAGATACTCACGGAGAAGCAAGGATTCAGAAAGGAAGGAAAAATCATCAAGGAGCTACACAAAACGAAGACATCAAGCTCATGTTGGTGAATGGGTATCCGGCTCCGACTCCGACAGCCACTCCGAGAGAAGTTGTCACTCCGACTCCGAAGATACTCAAGATGAAGGTGTTGCCGGTCTAGCACTTGTGTCAACCAACTCCTACGACATATTTGACTCACCAAATGAAGGAATTGGAAGATGCTTCATGGCCAAAGGTCCTAAGGTAACACACCCCGAGTATGTTGATTTTAATAGTGATGAAGATGACTTGTTGGGTGATGATGATTTGCTTGTTGACAACTCTAGTGATGAATACTATGATGAAACGTCAATTAATCATGCTAATCAAGATAAAACGAATGACAATGATAAGGAGAAGATTGAGGCTCTAACTAAAGAACTAAACACTCTGAAGTTAGCTCATGAAACTATCTTCGAAGATCATCGAGAACTTTTAAGAGCTCATGAGAAGTTACGCTTTGAAAAGCTCAATGTTGAGCAAGAGCATGAGTTTTTGAAAGAAATCAATGATGATCTTCGCAAGAAAAGTTCTTCTTACATTGCCAAGCATTTACTCTTATCCACTTACATGCCTCAAGTCAAGTCTAGTAACAAGAACAAGAAAGATTCTTCCTCTAGTAGTAACAATGATCATGCTAAATCAAATATTGTTGCATCTAGTAGTTCTCTTGATTCCACTAATGATTCTCTTAGCCAAGTTACACTTGAGCAAGAAAATAGCTTATTGAAGGGAATTATAGAGAAAGGAGTGTACAAAAGCCTTGCCGGGAGTAAGCAATTCGAGGAAATTGTGCGCAAGCAAGGAATGCACCGGAAGAATCAAGGTGTTGGTTTTGAACGAAAGTTCAATGCTAATGGAGTTGAGTGGGAAGAAGATCAATACACCAAGGCAAAGTTTGTTCCTCAACAAGAGAAGTATGATACTTCCTTCAAGGGAACACAAGCTCAAGATGATCTTCCACCACAAGGCTACAAGCAAAAAGGCAAGGATAAGCTTCAAGAGGAAATTGATTCATTTGAAGAAGCTCCTAAGACCTTAGTCAAGTGGATTCCCAAGACCATGTCAAGTTCCACTTCATCAAGTACGACTACAACTCCAAGGATTCCCATCAAGATGGTGTGGATCCAAAAGAAGAAGAACTAGAGAGTTCTTGAGGGTGACTCCGCCAACATACTTCACTCTTATCATTTTGGCAAGAACAAGTGCAATCAACTTCCACATCTTGCACTAGTTCAAGGAGTCACATACCCTCTTGTTGGTAAGACAAGGGACAAGGTAACCTAAAAGTTTTCATGGACATCATCTTGTGTGTGCATCACTCTATGTCTATGGATATCCTTGTTTGTTCCTTGTGGGACTAACCCATGTAGGTATTGAAAGTGCAATTCACTCAAATGGATAGCTCCAAGTGATCTACATCAACATGGAGCATCCACAGCTTCAACATCTACATGAAGTCATCATCGACAAAACCCAAGGTTAGTTCATCCCTCTTAGGGGGGATATCACATCTAGGGGGAGCTTTACTCTAAGACTTGAGCTAAAGCAACTCTAAAGATGTGAACACAACAATGCTTTATGTAAAAGTGGTAACCCCACTTGAGTTTAAACGATGAGTATGACCTATGATCAAGTGTTCTCACTTGACTCCTAAGTCAATATAATCATATATAGATGACCTAGTCATCGCAAATTGTTTGATAGATGCTAGAATTGGTTGTGCATGCTTTGCCACATATTTTATTTTCCATCTTATTGTGTGAGCATGTTGGTTGCATATTTTACTCATTCGAGGACATCCACTAGTTGTTTTGATCATTTGGTTTCATTTCCTTTTACCAAGTGGATGGACAAGAATGCATAAGAACCTCGTCCAGCTATCTATGCTTTTCTCGTCTCAAACTCTATTCATGCTACATCACAAAATTTGATCAAGTCAGATTCGAACCACTCTGTGTGAGGAGCACTCGGAGTCCCCGATTCGTCATAGACTTAAACTTCCAAAACCTCTGTGTGATTCTTGGTCTGACCGATATCCTACTTTCGGTCCTACCGAGATCATTAAGTTGATCTAGGTTTTCTATCTCGGTGCAACCGATTTGAACCATTCGGTCACACCGAGTTGCAACAACCGTATACAGTTTTGCATCTCGGTGCCACCGAGTTGTTCCACTCGGTCACACCGACAGGGTTGGGCTATATATAGTCACGGGCAAAAATTTGGAAAGTTCTCCGAACCCCTTCGCCCGCGCGATAGCCTGCTCTGCCAACGTGGTCTCCGGATCGTCTGCTCGCCGCCAGCCGCCTCCAGTCGCTGGTCTCCGTCGCCGTCAACGGGAATCAACCCCGCCGTTGCCGCCGTAGCGAGTCTCCGCCGAACTAGGGTATGGACTCGACCTTTGTGCTATTCCCCAATCCGATTCTTAGCACATTGTGATCATCATGATTCTTGCCACGTTTGAAACACTTCTATCCAGTCAATGAACTCGTAGATTAGGTTTAATTCGAAAATTTTAGGGTTAGGTTTCTGCCGGAACCATCTCGGACCCATCGAGTTGAAAAACTCGGTCCCACCGATTTGGCTTATGCCATTGCACAAGTGAGACTCGGTCTGACCAAGAATTACTTATCGGTGTGACTGATTTTGGAACTTTGTGAAACCCTAGTAGTCTCGGTGCCACCGAACTGTGACTCGGTCTGACCGAGTTCACTAGTTCAAGTGCCAAAACTGCTTCGGTATCACCGAGTTTAAAAATCGGTAGATCCGAGATGATTTCAGTGGGAAACTAAAACTAAGTTTTTGAATTATTCGTTTGCAAAAATCTCTGCATTTTGTGATGCTCATCCACTCTATCTCATCTATAACCTATTCACAGGGTCAGCAGTCAGAGTTTGCAACATGTCTGATCAAAGTGATAGCCAGAACTTGTCAGAGCAGCAAGTGCAGATGAGTGAGGGCACTAGTCCCTCAAGTTCTTCAGATGATGGCAGCAGAAGTACTCCTAGCAACCTGCCAAAAGCTGCCACAAGACAGAGAAAGAAGAGAACCTCAGAATTAGAGGATGAGGACTATGTGGCAGAAGAGGAAGCAACTTCTAAGAGAGTTGAGCCAGCTCAAGGCACAAAGCCAGGGTTAAAGATCAAAAGGCCAGCAGGCAGGCAGCCTATGTCAAAGGCCAGAGCTTCATCTAAGAAGCCCACTGCCATAGAGCCAGTTGCTGCTGAAGGCAAGAAAAGAAAGGAAAGGGTCAAGAAGACCATAGCCAGAGTGCTTGGAAAGGCTTCCATCATGGAAGATGAGGAGGAAGAAGAAGAAGAGGTAGCTGCACCAGCACCAAAGGCACCCAAGCTGATGGGTGATGCCATAAGATCAGGGGCAGCTGCTTCCAAGGCCAAGCCAGCTCCAAAGCCAAAGCCAAAGAGGAATACAAGAAGCATCCCAGCTGCTGAGAAGAACAAGGCCCCAGTGCCCGAAGCTGCTGAAGAAGAGGATGAAGAGAAAGTTCTCAAGAAACTCAAGCCCAAGATCCCAGACCACAACGATGCTCATCCTGTGGCTGAGGACATGAAGCTCAGGAGAGATTCAGGGCTCCGGAAGTGGAGAGAAGTAGACCCGTATGCTTCAAGAAGGAGGACTGCTATAGACTACAGATTTTACACCAAGGAACAGCAGGACCTCTATGAGACAGTGCTGCTAGATAAGAAACCAATTGTATGTGATATGAGATGGGTTGATTGGCAATACATCAAGGACAACAAAGAGTACTACCCTGGAGTGCAGGACAGCTTCAAGGCATGTGGAGTAGAGGACTTTGTTGGGCAGAAGCTCACAAAGTGGAACGAGGAACTCATCATGCAGTTCTACTCCACCGCACATTTTTATTCAGATGGTAGAATTGTTTGGATGTCTGAGGGTACGAGGTACCAGTCTACAGTTGCTGAATGGGCTCAGCTGATCAATGCCCCACAAGAGCATGAGGATCGTAGAACAAAGGTTCTATGACTTGGATATCAAGGTGACAGAGATTCAGACTGCAGTGGAGCAGCTACAGGATGACATGCAGGAGAGGAGAGGCAAGACTATAACTGATGCCTTTGCCAGAGTGCCACGAGGTCTGAGGTCGTCTGTAGTGCCAGTTGCTGACACCAGAGCCACCACCTCTACACCAGCTACAGCCTCAGTTCCACCAGCTCCAGCGTCTACTTCATCCTCGACTTCGACCACGTCTACAGAAGGCTTCGTCCTTGGAGTGTTCCGGACTCCACCACCACCTGAAGATCAAGCCTGAGTGTCGATTTAGCACTATGCATTTTCTAGGAACTTTTTGTTAACTTGTTGCCAAAGGGGGAGAAAATGTATAGATCATAGGCTTCGAGAGAGAGAGAGAGTGTTGCTTTTCTCTCTTGCTTTATTTGGTAGTTTTTCGAACTTTGTTTGCTTTTGAGTGATTGAGTACTATGTTACTATGTCATTATCTGTGAGACATTGATGATCATGTGTTTGATCATAAGCTACACTTAATGCTTGCTTAATGCTATTATCCTATCTATCTTATGTGATCATTCACTATTCTTGGTGATGGGTGCATGTATTTCGTTCTTATCATTTTATGCGCTCCACCAAGATGTATGTGACATGGAAGAGTAACCCATGACTCTAACTCTTTGTGCATTTGTAGTCCAAAGAAAATCTTAAATATGCACAAATTTAGGGGGAGCTCTTACTTATCACATACTTCTCAAAGCGATGATATATTTCATGCCTATTATCATTTGTCGAAGCTTTGATCTATATGTTGTCATCAATTACCAAAAAAGGGGAGATTGAAAGTGCAACTATCCCTAGGTGGTTTTGGTAATTCATAACAACATATAGCTCATTGAACTAATGCTATTCCAAGATGATTATTTCAGGAAAGCTCAATGATTGGCATGGCATGGATGTGAAAGTGGAACCCTCAAAATGCTAAGGACAAAGTATTGGCTCAAGCTCAAAAGCTCAAAACTCTTCATTTTATATTTTAGTGATCCAAGATCACATTGAGTCTTTAGGAAAAGCCAATACTTTCAAGGAGGGATGAGGTGTTGCTTAATGAGCCTCTTGCTTCATGTGCTTAGTGATATGCTCCAAAAACCCTGAACTACTTTCCCATATCTACATTTGACCTAAACCCTAAGCCAAACTCGCTCCTACCGATTCTTTCTATCCGGCGCCACCGAGTTTCACTTGTCATAAGCCACTGCCAAACCCTAGCAATTCGGTTCTACCGATAGGGATCTCGGTCTCACCGAGATGGGATTGCAAACTCTCTGTTTCCCTTTCGTAACTTTTCGGTCTCACCGAAAGAGCGAATCGGTCCCACCGAGATTGCAATGTAAACTCACTGTTTCCTTTTTGTAACTTTTCCGTCTCACCGAAAGAGCAAATCGGTGCCACCGAGTTTGCCCGACCAACTCTCTGGTTAGCTAATTACCAAAATCGGTCTCACCGAGTTTGTGTAATCGGTCTCGCCGAGATTACATTATGCCCAAACCCTAACCATATCGGTCCTACCGAGTTGCATGTCAGTCCCACCGAAAATCTCTAACGGTCACTAGGTTTACCTTTTCGGTCCGACCGAGTTTGTTGATTCGGTCCCACCGAGATTGGTAAATTGTGTGTAACCGTTGGATTTTGTGTGGAGGCTATATATACCCCTCCACCTCCTCTTCATTCGTGGAGAGAGCCATCAGAACACATACACACTTCCAACTCATATGTTCTGAGAAAGAATCACCTACTCATGTGTTGAGACAAAGATATTCCATTCCTACCATATGAATCTTGATCTCTAGCCTTCCCCAAGTTGCTTTCCACTCAAACCTTCTTTCCACCAGACCCAAATCCTATGAGAGAGAGTTGAGTGTTGGGCAGCCTATCATTTGAAGCACAAGAGCAAGGAGTTCATCATCAACACACCATTTGTTACTTCTTGGAGAGTGGTGTCTCCTAGATTGGCTAGGTGTCACTTGGGAGCCTCCGACAAGATTGTGGAGTTGAACCAAGGAGTTTGTAAGGGCAAGGAGATCGCCTACTTCGTGAAGATCTACCGCTAGTGAGGCAAGTCCTTTGTGGGCGATGGCCATGGTGGGATAGACAAGGTTGCTTCTTCATGGACCCTTCGTGGGTGGAGCCCTCCGTGGACTCGCGCAACCGTTACCCTTCGTGGGTTGAAGTCTCCATCAACGTGGATGTAGGATAGCACCAGCTATCTGAACCACGGGAAAAACATCCGTGTCTCCAATTGCGTTTGAATTCTCCAAACCCTTCCCTTTACATTCTTGCAAGTTGCATGCTTTACTTTCCGCTGCCAATATAATCTTTGCATGCTTGCTTGAATTGTGTGATGATTGCTTGACTTGTCCTAAAATAGCTAAAATCTGCCAAGAACTAAAATTGGGAAAAGGTTAAGTTTTTATTTGGTCAAGTAGTCTAATCACCACCCCTCTAGACATACTTTCGATCCCACAACCGCCGAACCGAAGTATGACATGCTGGTAAGAAGTATGACTTATATCGCCCACAACTCACTTGTGTTCTACTCATGCACAACATCAACGCATAAAACCTAGGCTCGGATGCCACTGTTGGGGAACGAAGTAATTTCAAAAAATTTCCTACGCACACGCAAGATCATGGTGATGCATAGCAACGAGAGGGGAGAGTGTTGTCTACGTACCCTCGTAGACCGGCAATGGAAGTGTTGACACAACGTAGAGGAAGTAGTCGTACGTCTTCCTAATCCGACCGATCCAAGTACCGAACGTACGACACCTTCGAGTTCTGCACACGTTCAACTCGGTGACGTCCCGCGAGTTCCGATCCAGTGTAACGTTGAGGAAGAGTTTCGTCAGCACGATGGCGTGATGACGGTTATGATGTTTACCGACGCAGGGCTTCGCCTAAGCACCGCTACTATATGACACGGCTAAGGAACGATCACGAGGACCAACTTGTGTGTCATGGGGTGCCCCTTGCCTCAGTATATAAAGGAGGGAGAGGGGGAGGTGCGGCCGGCCCTATGGGTGTGCCTGGAGGAGTCCTACTCCAACCGGGAGTAGGACTCCCCCATCTTGCCTTGTTGGAAAAGGAAGGAGGAAGGGAGAAAGAGGAAAGGGGGGCGCCCCCCCTTCCTTGTACTATTCGGACTAGGGGGGAGGGGGCGCGTGGCCTGCCCTGGCCGGCCCTCCTCTTCTCCCTTATGGCCCATGTAGGCCCAATAACCCCCCCGGGGGGGGGGGGGTCCGGTAACCCCCCGGTACTCCGGTAAAATCCCGATTTCACCCGGAATGTTTCCGATATCCAAATATAGGCTTCCAATGTATCAATCTTTATGCCTTGACCATTTCGAGACTCCTCATCATGTCCGTGATCACATCCGGGACTCCGAACAACCTTTGGTACATCAAAACACAAAAACCCTAATTACGATCGTCACCGAACTTTAAGCGTGCGGACCCTACGGGTTCGAGAACTATGTAGACATGACCGAGACACGGCTCCGATCAATAACCAATAGCGGAACCTGGATGCTCATATTGGCTCCTACATATTCTACGAAGATATTTATCGGTCAGACCGCATAACAATATACGTTGTTCCCTTTGTCATCGGTATGTTACTTGCCCGAGATTCGATCGTCGGTATCTCAATACCTAGTTCAATCTCGTTACCGGCAAGTCTCTTTACTCGTTCCGTAATACATCATCCTGCAACTAACTTATTAGTTTCAATGCTTGCAAGGCTTGAGTGATGTGCATTATCGAGAGGGCCCAGAGATACCTCTCCGACAATCGGAGTGACAAATCCTAATCTCGAAATACGCCAACCCAACAAGTACCTTCAGAGACACCTGTAGAGCACCTTTATAATCACCCAGTTATGTTGTTACATTTGGTAGCACACAAAGTGTTCCTCCGGTAAACGGGAGTTGCATAATCTCATAGTCATAGGAACATGTATAAGTTATGAAGAAAGCAATAGCAACAAACTAAACGATCAAGTGCTAAGCTAACGGAATGGGTCAAGTCAATCACATCATTCTCCTATTGATGTGATCCCATTAATCAAATGACAACTCATGTCTATGGTTAGGAAACATGACCATCTTTGATTGACGAGCTAGTCAAGTAGAGGCATACTAGTGACTCTCTGTTTTTGTCTATGTATTCACACATGTATTATGTTTCCGGTTAATACAATCTAGCATGAATAATAAACATTTATCATGATATAAGGAAATAAATAATAACTTTATTATTGCCTCTAGGGCATATTTCCTTCAGTCTCCCACTTGCACTAGAGTCAATAATCTAGATTACACAGTAACGATTCTAACACCCATGGAGCCTTGGTGCTGATCATGTTTTGCTCATGGAAGAGGCTTAGTCAGCGGGTCTACAACATTCAGATCCGTATGTATCTTGCAAATTTCTATGTCTCCAACTTGCACTAAATCCTGAATGGAATTGAAGCGTCTCTTGATGTGTTTGGTTCTCTTGTGAAATCTGGATTCCTTCGCCAAGGCAATTGCAGCAGTATTGTCACAAAAGATTTTCAGTGGACCTGACGCACTAGGTATGACACCTAGATCGGATATGAACTCCTTCATCCAGACTCCTTCATTTGCTGCTTCCGAAGCAGCTATGTACTCCGCTTCACATGTAGATCCCGCCACGATGCTTTGTTTAGAACTACACCAACTGACAGCTCCACCGTTCAGGAAAAACACGTATCCGGTTTGCAATTTAGAATCGTCCAGATCAGTGTCAAAGCTTGCATCAACGTAACCATTTACGATGAGCTCTTTGTCACCTCCATATACGAGAAACATATCCTTAGTCCTTTTCAGGTATTTCAGGATGTTCTTGACCATTGTCCAGTGATCCACTCCTGGATTACTTCTGTACCTCCCTGCTAGACTTATAGCAAGGCACACATCAGGTCTGGTACACAGCATTGCATACATGATAGAGCCTATGGCTGAAGCATAGGGAACATCTTTCATTTTCTCTCTATCTTCTGTGGTGGTCGGATATTGAGTCTTACTCAACTTCACACCTTGTAACACAGGCAAGAACCCTTTCTTTACTTGATCCATTTTGAACTTCTTCAAAACCTTGTCAAGGTATGTGCTTTGTGAAAGTCCAATTAAGCGTCTTGATCTATCTCTATAGATCTTAATGCCCAATATGTAAGCAGCTTCACCGAGGTCTTTCATTGAAAAACTCTTATTCAAGTATCCCTTTATGCTATCCGGAAGTTCTATATCATTTCCAATCAATAATATCTCATCCACATATAATATCAGAAATGCTACAAAGCTCCCACTCACTTTCTTGTAAATACAGGCTTCTCCAAAAGTCTGTACAAAACCAAATGCTTTGATCACACTATCAAAGCATTTATTCCTACTCTGAGAGGCTTGCACCAGTCCATAAATGGATCGCTGGAGCTTGCACACTTTGTTAGCTCCCTTTGGATCGATAAAACCTTCTGGTTGCATCATATACAACTCTTCTTCCAGAAATCCATTCAGGAATGCAGTTTTGACATCCATTTGCCAAATTTCATAATCATAAAATGCGGCAATTGCTAACATGATTCGGACAGACTTAAGCATCGCTACGGGTGAGAAGGTCTCATCGTAGTCAATCCCTTGAACTTGTCGAAAACCTTTTGCAACAAGTCAAGCTTTGTAGACAGTAACATTACCGTCAGCGTCAGTCTTCTTCTTGAAGATCCATTTATTCTCAATTGCTTGCCGATCAACGGGAAGTCAACCAAAGTCCACACTTTGTTCTATACATGGATCCCATCTCAGATTTCATGGCTTCTAGCCATTTTTCGGAATCTGGGCTCACCATCGCTTCTTGATAGTTCGTAGGTGTCGGTGTCAAAACAGGCGGATCTCGGGTAGGGGGTCCCGAACTGTGCGTCTAGGCCAGATGGTAACAGGAGGCAGGGAACACAATGTTTTACCCAGGTTCGGGCCCTCTCGATGGAGGTAAAACCCTACGTCCTGCTTGATTAATATTGATGATATGGGTAGTACAAGAGTAGATCTACCACGAGATCAAGGAGGCTAAACCCTAGAAGCTAGCCTATGGTATGATTGTTGTATATGGAGTTGATCGCCTACGGACTACAACCCTCCGGTTTATATAGATGCCGGGTAGGGTTAGGGTTACATAGAGTCGGTTACAATGGTAGGAGATCTTGAATATCCGCATCGCCAAGCTTGCCTTCCACGCCAAGGAAAGTCCCATCCGGACACGGGACGAAGTCTTCAATCTTGTATCTTCATAGTCCCGGAGTCCGGCTGAAGGTATAGTACGGCTACCCGAACACCCCCTAATCCAGGACTCCCTCAGTAGCCCCTGAACCAGGCTTCAGTGATGACGAGTCCGGTGCGCAAATTGTCTTCGGCATTGCAAGGCGGGTTCCTCCTCCAAGTTCTTCATAGAAGATTGTGAACACCAAGAGTAGTGTCCGGCTCTGCAAAATAAGCTTCCACATATTGCCATAGAGAGAATAATATTAACACAAATCAAATCTGCTGACGTATTCCGCAGTGCGTCATCACACTACGGCCAAGTCCTTTACTCAAATCGTTTTCACTTTTCCACCTCAGCGTGTTTTGCGAGGCAGTTCCCTTGGCACCTCTTGTCAAAGCAAAGATCGTGTACCCCCCTTTTACGGGATTCTCATCAATACGGACGTGGGTAACCCAATCATGCCACTTATCACGGCGCTTGGGAGGCAAGCGAGTTTTACTAGGCCGGTGGGGATGCACAACCGCATCCGCCCATATAAGGGGATAAGGATCCACCTTTTTACCTACACCTTATTCCTCCTTTGCCTATCCATCTCCTTCGCACTCGAGCTCCAGCGCCCAAGCCTGCACTTCCCACCTCAACCTTCTCCAGCAATGTCCGGAGCAGGAGGCAAGTGGATGGTCTCCTCCACCACGGAGGGCCAAGTCAAGAAGCTAAGGAAGGCCGGATACCTGTCCAAGGACATCGTGCACCGGCTTCCCGAAAAGGGGCAGCTTCTCCCCACCCCAAGGCCCCACGAGAGGGTAGTATTTCTTCCCCACTTCCTCCGCGGACTGGGTTTTCCACTTCACCCATTTGTCCAGGGGCTCATGTTCTACTACAGCCTGGATTTCCACGATCTGGCCCCGAACTTCATCCTCAACATCTCGGCGTTTATCGTCGTGTGCGAGGCTTTTCTCCGCGTCCGCCCCCATTTCGGCCTCTGGCTCAAGACCTTCAACGTCAAGCCCAAGGTGGTGCACGGCAGCCAGGCGGAGTGCGGAGGCGCCATGGCGGGTAAGATGGCCAATGTCCTATGGTTCGAGGGCTCTTTTGTGGAGACCCTAAAGGGATGGCAATCCGGGTGGTTTTACATCACCGAGCCGCGCGATCCGAAATGGACCGCAGCCCCCGAGTTCCGATCTGGACCCCCCACGCGGCTTGTTGCCTGGAAAGAGACGGGCCTGTCATGGGGTGACGAAAAAGAGGTGACCGGATTGCAAACATGCATCCAGTCCCTGGTGAACAAGCCAATCCGGCTTGTTAATGTAATCCAGGTTATGTTCGTCCGCCGGATCCTCCTGTGCCAACAACGGGATTTTAATCTGTGGGAGTTCGACCCGGCGCAGCATCAAACCCTCAGCAGGCTCTTCGACACGACATACGAAGACGCCTGGAAGATGCTATTCAAGGGCGCCGAGGCTCCCACATCCGCTTTCGAGGACCGCGGATACAGCTCACAGCGTCACGCTAGTGACGTAAGCCATCTACACCTTTTACAGGATGTTAAGCTTTTTTCATAGTTTGACTCTATGCGGGATCTAAACTCCCTTACCTTTGACAGGCTTGGCGGGCGATGTCCGGACCGATTAACTATCCGGCTCCGCTGCCCGAAGACCCAGCTCCAGCTCTACTAGTGAAGCTGCTGGCTCCGGCGCCTTATGTGGTGCCGGAGAAGAAGGCCAAGAAGAAGACCACGGGGACTCAAAAGAGTGCCCGCAATGTGGTAGTGTCGGACTCGTCATCTGACGAGTCCGAGACGCCCTCCTCCCATGAAAACGAGGAGGAGGAAGAAGAAACCTCTCCCCCTCTAGCAGGGGAAGGAAAGAAAAGGAAGGCCGCCCCAACGGGGGAGGCCGGAGGGTCCAGGAAGAGGAAGACCCCTCCGCCGGACTACTCCCCCGGCGCCGAAGAGGACGAAGGGGAGTGGCCAGACAGGGCCAAGCATCCAGAGAAATCGTAAGTTCGGATATCAGATTAACTCATGACGTTCCTTTGTTGCACAGCTTTTCCTAATGTCGAATATAATTATGCAGCCCGCCCCGGGCCGGACTCAACGAGTCGTCGAGCGGCTCCCTGAATTCATCGGACGTGAACTCCATTCCGCCCGCTGTCTCCCCCCGCACCGCGGACGACGCCGAAGTGGCGTCGCGACAAGCCCCGAGGCAGGAGGAGGTGGTCCCGGAGGAGCCGCAAGGCAACCTCTCAGACTCCAGGAGTGAAGGGGATAAGGCTCCCCAGGGGCTCCAAGTATGGCTTTGTGCCGGACACCGCGCCGGAATCAGTTCCGGATTGCGGTAGGCGAACTCCTTCCAAGAGGAGTAAGCCTTCTGAGCCGGCGGCCTCCGTCCAACCGGAGGAGCCGGACAATCTGCTGGAGGTGCTTGACGACGCCTCCATCGATGAGGGGCACCGTACTATTATGAGTACGGTGATCCAGAAGGTTAAGTCCGCCAAGACCTGACTGACTGAAGCTTGTGCTAGCCTTCTAACAGGCTTCGAGGTAAGTAAAAATATGTAAAAATATTACCACATAGACAGTAGCCCCTGATGGTCTGTTTGGCGTTCGAAAAGAAAAGCTGAATAGAGGATCTATTAAATTTCGCAGGAGTCTAACAACAAAGAGTCAATATGCGTATGCAGGCTTCGCTGCTAGCCACCGCCGCGCTGACTGCGGAGGCGAGTGCCCTGAAGCAGAGCCTCAAGCGGACTGAGCAAGAGCTCGGCCTTGCCAAACGGCAGCTCGAGGAGAAAGAAGGTAAGAAATACCTTACAGAAAAGTGCCTATAAAATATGTGATTGCAAAAAATAACAGGATTGTACTGCTTATTGTAGGGGCCATGACTGAGGTGGCGACCCTCAAGGAGGCGCTGTCCGAGGCCGAAAGGAAACGGCCGTGGAGTGCATCGAGCGAGAGAAACTTGAGGCCCATGTCGGCGAGGTGCAGCAGGAGCTTCAGGCTCTCATGAAAAAACATGAGAGTTTGGAGCTTGAGTCCAAGACGCAAGCGTCCGAGCTCGCGGCGGCCCTTGAGACTGCCAAGTCTGCCAAGGCCGAAGCCCAAAAGGCCCTCCAAGAGTTGGAGGAGATGAAAAAGATAGCGGCGGGTAAGGCATTCTTTATGCAAAGCAGAAGTATAAGAGTAAAGTACTTGTTACTTACCCGAATCCAGAGCTCTCCAGGGGCATTCATAGATCTTCCCCTCAGCGTATCCGACACCGCCGCATTCTACCAAGCTGAAGAGGGTAGCTCGACGGAGAAGGTGTTCTGGTCTCAGTATGCTGAGGCCGGACACCCTGTGCCCTTGAGCGACCAGCTGAAACAGCTGGTCGAGCTCCACAAGGCGGCCGAACAGGCCATGAAGGGTTTCATAGTTCGGCTGTGGCCCGGAGACGCCCTGCCTGGGAGCTACTTCGGGCTGGTGCGGCAACTGGTGGAGGCCTGTCCAAGGCTCAAGGTCATCAAGTGCTCCGTCTGCATCGAAGGTGCCCGTAGGGCCCTTGCCCGTGCAAAGGTGCACTGGGGTAAGCTGGACGGTGAGAAGCTTGTAAGGGACGGGCCGCCGCCGGGGAAGGAGCATCGCAAGCCCGAGAACTACTATAAGGATGTTCTTGCGGGTGCCCGCCTTGTGGCGGATGAATGTACCAAGGATGTAATTTTTGAATGAACTCGCTCGTGTTTATCCTGCGCGCTGAAAACTAGTTCATATGCGCTAAGCAATGCTTGTTGAATTTAAAATATTACTTTCTATGCGGCCGTTTATCAAAAAATTGAGAGATGGCCAGTCGTCGGCTTCTGCCCCCATTCCACTAGTGCCGGGGTGTTTGGGATAAACCTGAACGCTCTTTTTCCCATAGTTGGGTCCTTCGAGGGAGGCGCTCAGCACAACGAACCAGGCAATCGGACTATAATGCTTTAACACTCTCACTTAGCCATAGAACTCTATAATTTTAAATTTCGGCAAAGCCCCTAGTTCGGAAGACCGAGTTCGGGGCGCTATCCACGCCTTGGCCGGACAAAGCCGGCTCCTCGCTCGAAGCGGCATAAGTCTTTAGGGGCTCAAAAACCTCTCAAACAGCGACCGGTCTCACGCCTCATCATGATAGTCAGTTTTAGCTTTCTCCACTGAGGTGCTTAACCCAGCTCAACCGGGGCACAATCGCAGTGGTTCTCCTAGTGCTACCTTAGGCGATATAGCGGAACGTAAGGCGCCAAAACATAGGAGCCGGGCAAACCCAACTATTGACCCAAATCATGATTCGGAGCCGATGCATATAGTGCTATAAGTTCGGGGTGCCGCACTTGTGAAAGTGTACGGATTTCTCACGCCATATTTATGGGTACTAAAGCCCCTGGCGTATTTTGCCGTACCACAGTGTACGGGTGCAACATGTCATAAACATATATGCAAAGATGATAATACAAAAAATAGACAGAAAGCTATGCATTGTTTATAGAGAGGCTATTTATCAAAGCCGAACGATACAAATAGTGCGGTAAGCAAAAGATATTGGACTATTTAGTATGTCCTGACCAGGGGCAGGCCGCGGAATTGTATTTAAAATAGGTATACCGCTCGTAACAGAGACCACCTGGGAGTTCCATAATGCGGCATGGCTTGTCTGCCTCCCTGGAGCTTGCATCGTTTGTGCGGCAGTCGAATTGCCGAACAGGTTGTCCGAAGTATGGAGTCCTAAAAGTAAGAAAAAATTAAAAAAATAATCCGACAGCCCCTAGTACGTTTTAAGCCGTATTTTGGGTGTGCCGTTATTGTGCCCCTTCCCTCTGCCCATGGTATTTCAAGGGCGTAGTTATGTACGCGAGGTACTGGTTTCGCTATGTCGCGAGAGCTGGGGTTGGGGCCGCATTGCTACGCTTGCTCATAGTGTGCCAGGCGGTTCTGCTGTGGGTTACTCCGGGCGCGCTTGGCAGTGTCTGGCTTTTTAATGGCCGGACTAGAGAATTGCCTGAGAAGGCTACTTTGTACCTCTGTTGCGAGAGCCGCCGTGTGCTCCTCCGTACGGAGGGAGCGTTCGGTGTTTCCGTTGACCATGATTACTCCTCGAGGCCCTAGCATCTTGAGCTTGAGATATGCGTAGTGCGGCACCGCATTGAACTTTGTGAATGCGGTTCGTCCGAGCAGGGCGTGATAGCCACTGCAAAATGGGACTATATCGAAGATTAACTCTTTGCTTCGGAAATTGTCCGGGGATCCGAAGACCACGTCAAGTGTTACTGAGCCTGTACAGTTGGCTTCTACACCTGGTATAACACCTTTAAAGGTCGTTTTTGTGGGCTTAATCCTTGAGGGATCTATGCCCATTTTCCGCACTGTATCCTGATAAAGCAGGTTCAGGCTACTGCCGCCGTCCATGAGGACTCTTGTGAGATGAAATCCGTCGATGATTGGGTCAAGAACCAATGCGGCGAAGCCGCCATGACGGATGCTAGTGGGATGGTCCCTTCGATCAAAAGTGATCGGGCATGAGGACCATGGGTTGAACTTTGGGGCGACTGGCTCCATCGCGTATATGTCCCATAGCGCACGCTTCCGCTCCCACTTGGGAATGTGGGTTGCGTATATCATGTTCACCGTCCACACTTGTGGGGGAAAGCCCTTCTGTCCATTGTTGTTCGGTGGCTTGGGCTCCTCCTCGTCATCGCTGTGCAGCCCCTTATCTCTGTTTTCGGCCCTTAACTTGCCTGCCTGCTTGAACACCCAACAATCCCTATTAGCGTGATTGGCTGGCCTTTCGGGGGTGCCATGTATCTGGCACAAGCGATTGAGTATTCGGTCCAAACTGGACGGGCCCTGAGTATTCTTTTTGAATGGCTTTTTCCGCTGACCGGATTTATAGCCTTTGAATCCGGCATTGACTATCGTGTCTTCATTGATGTCGCTGCTAACGCGGCGTTTTGCTTATTCCGACGTGTCCTGCCACTTTTGTCCTTGGTATCCAAATTACCAGGGTTCTTTGATAAGTTGTTACTGCGAGCTAGCCAGCTATCTTCTCCCGCGCAAAAGCGGGTCATGAGTGTCGTGAGGGCTGCCATAGATTTCGGCTTTTCCTGTCCCAGGTGCCGGGCAAGCCACTCGTCCCGGATGTTATGCTTGAAGGCTGCTAGGGCCTCTGCGTCCGGACAGTCGACTATCTGGTTTTTCTTTGTTAGGAACCGTGTCCAGAATTGTCTGGTCGATTCCTTTGGCTGTTGAATTATCTGGCTTAAGTCGTCGGCATCCGGTGGTCGCACGTAAGTGCCCTGGAAGTTGTCGAGGAATGCGGCTTCTAGGTCCTCCCAAGAACCAACTGATTCTGCTGGCAAGCTGTTAAGCCAATGCCGGGCCGGTCCTTTAAGTTTGAGCGGGAGGTATTTGATGGCATGTGGATCATCGCCGCGTGCCATGTGGATGTGAAGGAGATAATCCTCGATCCATACCGTCGGGTCTGTTGTGCCATCGCATGATTCGATGTTTACGGGTTTGAAACCCTCTCGGATTTTACGATCCATTACTTCATTTGTGAAGCATAGCGGGTGTGCGGCGCCTCTGTACTGGGCTATATCACGATGCAGCTCGGAAGAGCTATGTCTGTTGTGTTCGGCCGGGCCGGATTTGTTGTATCCGAAGTGAAGATCATCGTCACGTGCCGTAGGGCGCCTGCGTGATCTGTAGATCGATCTTGTTTGTCTTGCCTTATCCTCCAGTACGTCTTGCAGGTCTGGCGCATTTTCCCGTGCCTTAGTTGAGCGGCGTCGGGGCATGGCTTGGGTGGAGGGCCGAGAGGCCTCTCTGTCATGGCCGCGAGGTGGCCGGTCTGCCATGTCATGCGCTGGTGATGTAGGTGCTTCCTCCTCTGATCGGGGTAGCTGCCTGCGCTTTGGGTAACTCTTGGAGGGGCATTCGAGTTCATACTCTTCGGCCACAAGGACTTCAGTCCATCTGTCAGCTAGCAAATCTTGGGCAGCTCTAAGCTATTGCTGCTTTTTCTTGAGGCTACTTGCCGTGGCTAAAAGCCTGCGTTTAAAACGCTCTTGTTTGGCGGGGACTGATGGTATGACGAATTCGTCGTCATCGAGGCTTGCCTTGTCTTCGGAGGGAGGCATATAGTTATCATCCTCGACCTCTCGATCTGCCGCTCTCTCATGAGGGCTGGCTTCTCCATCTTCCTGTGCGGAATCTTGCTGAGGTGGGTGTTCTTCGGTGCTATCCGGGGTAGTATTATCTCCCGTGCCAGAATCACCATTTTTGCTTTGGCAGGATTTAGAGCGGCGCCGCTGACGCCGGCGCTTTGGCTATTTCTTGGGGGTGTCATCCCCCACTGTTCCATCGCCATCTCCATCTCCATCTTTTGGAGTATCCACCATATATATGTCATATGACGAGGTGGCCTTCGAGCGCCCTACAGGTGCTGGTTCCTGTTCGTCTCCTACATCGTCGTCCATACCGTCGATGTCTTCGGAGCCGAAGTCAAGCATGTCGGTTAAATCATCGACAGTGGCTACAAAGTGGGTGGTGGGTGGGGTTTGAATTTCTTCATCGTCCGTATCCCATCCTCGCTGACCGTAATCCGGCCAGGGCTCTCCTGATAAAGAGAGAGACTGAAGAGAATTCAGGATGACGCCAAAAGGCGAGTGCTGAAAGATGTCTACGGCAGTGAACTCCATTATCGGCGCTCAATCGGATTCGATTGGCAGGGGCGCGAGGGGTTCGGAGTCCGGGGAGGAGTCCGGATCTTTGGAGTCACGGGTCATGCAGAGTGCGGGGCTAGCGTTCGGCTCGATCGCCTTTCAGATCGCAGCCCTCGAGGTGATGTCCAACCGTTTGTCCTCGATTGGCGCAATAGGCTCCGAGTTAGGGGTCGGAACCGATGCGTGTGCGGCCTCCAGGGCACTGTCCGAAGGCAGAGCTAGAGCATGCCCCTCGAGATAGTGCGGCGCGCTTGGCCGTGGCTCGAACCTGTCGAGGATCAAGTCTCCGCGGATTTCAGCCGTGTAGTTTAAGCTTCCTAACCCGACTTGATGGCCAGGGGCGTAGCTTTCGATCTGCTCTAGGTGGCCAAGCGAATTGGCCCGCAGAGCGAAGCCGCTGAAGACGAAGATCGTCTGGGGAGAAAAGTCTCACCCTAGACTGCATTGTTGTTGATGATAAAAGGAGCCATCAGACCTAAAGGCGACGACACAGAGGAACTCCCAATGAAAGCACCAATGTCGGTGCCAAAACTGGTGGATCTCGGGTAGGGGGTCCCGAACTATGCGTCTAGGCCGGATGGTAACAGGAGGTAGGGAACACGATGTTTTACCCAGGTTCGGGCCCTCTCGATGGAGGTAAAACCCTACATCCTGCTTGATTAATATTAATGATATGGGTAGTACAAGAGTAGATCTACCACGAGATCAAGGAGGCTAAACCCTAGAAGCTAGCCTATGGTATGATTGTTGTACATGGAGTTGATCGCCTACGGACTACAACCCTCCGGTTTATATAGACACCGGATAGGGTTAGGGTTACATAGAGTCGGTTACAATGGTAGGAGATCTTGAATATCCGCATCGCCAAGCTTGCCTTCCACGCCAAGGAAAGTCCCATCCGGATATGGGACGAAGTCTTTAATCTTGTATCTTCATAGTCCTGGAGTCCGGCTGAAGGTATAGTCCGGCTACCCGAACACCCCCTAATCCAGGACTCCCTCAGTAGGTTCATCATGATATAGTAGCATGACTTCCAGAACAGGATTACCGTACCACTCTGGTGCGGATCTTACTCTAGTTGATCTACGAGGTTCGGTAGTAACTTGATCTGAAGTTTCATGATCATTATCATTAGCTTCATCACTAATTGGTGTAGGTGTCACAGAAACTGGTTTCTGTGATGTACTACTTTCCAATAAGGGAGCAGGTATAGTTACCTCATCAAGTTCTACTTTTATCCCACTCACTTCTTTCGAGAGAAACTCCTTCTCTAGAAAAACTCCGAATTTAGCAAGAAAAGTTTTGCCTTTGGATCTGTGATAGAAGGTGTACCCAATAGTCTCCTTTGGGTATCCTATGAAGACACATTTCTCCGATTTGGGTTCGAGCTTATCAGGTTGAAGCTTTTTCACATAAGCATCGCAGCCCCAAACTTTCAGAGACGACAACTTTGGTTTCTTGCCAAACCACAGTTCATAAGGCGTCGTCTCAACGGATTTCGATGTTGTCCTATTTAACGTGAATGCAGCCGTCTCTAAAGCATAACCCCAAAACGATAACGGTAAATCAGTAAGTGACATCATAGATCGCACCATATCTAATAAAGTACGATTACGACGTTTGGACACACCATTACGCTGTGGTGTTCCGGGTGGCGTGAGTTACAAAACTATTCCGCATTGTTTCAAATGTAGACCAAACTCGTAACTCAAATATTCTCCCCCAGGATTAGATCGTAGAAACTTTATTTTCTTGTTACGATGATTTTCAACTTCACTCTGAAATTCTTTGAACTTTTCAAATGTTTCAGACTTATGTTTCATTAAGTAGATATACCCATATCTGCTTAAATCATCTGTGAAGGTGAGAAAATAATGATATCCACCACGAGCCTCAACATTCATTGGACCACATACATCTGTATGTACGATTTCCAACAAATCCGTTGCTCTCTCCATAGTACCGGAGAACGGCGTTTTAGTCATCTTACCCATGAGGCACGGTTCGCAAGTACCAAGTGATTCATAATCAAGTAGTTCCAAAAGTCCATCAGTATGGAGTTTCTTCATGCGCTTTTGATTATGACCTAAATGGCAGTGCCACAAATAAGTTGCACTATCATTATCAACTCTGCATCTTTTGATTTCAACATTATGAATATGTGTATCACTACTATCGAGATTCATCAAAAATAGACCACTCTTCAAGGGTGCATGACCATAAAAGATATTACTCATATAAATAGAACAACCATTATTCTCTGATTTAAATGAATAACCGTCTCGCATCAAACAAGATCCACATATAATGTTCATGCTCAATGCTGGCACCAAATAACAATTATTTAGGTCTAATACTAATCCCGAAGGTAGATGTAGAGGTAGCGTGCCGACCGCGATCACATCGACTTTGGAACCATTTCCCACACGCATCGTCACCTCGTCCTTAGCCAATCTTCGCTTAATCCGTAGCCCCTGTTTCGAGTTGCAAATGTTAGCAACAGAACCTGTATCAAATACCCAGGTGCTACTTCGAGCACTAGTAAGGTACACATCAATAACATGTATATCACATATACCTTTGTTCACTTTGCCATCCTTCTTATCCGCCAAATACTTGGGGCAGTTCCGCTTCCAGTGACCAGTCTGCTTGCAGTAGAAGCACTCAGTCTCAGGCTTAGGTCCAGACTTGGGTTTCTTCTCCTGAGCAGCAACTTGCTTGCTGTTCTTCTTGAAGTTCCCTTTCTTCTTCCATTTGCCCTTTTTCTTGAAACTGGTGGTCTTATTAACCATCAACACTTGATGCTCCTTCTTGATTTCTACCTCCGCGGCTTTTAGCATCGCGAAGAGCTCAGGAATAGTTTTATTCATCCCTTGCATATTATAGTTCATCACGAAGCTATTGTAGCTTGGTGGCAGTGATTGAAGAACTCTGTCAATGACACTATCAACAGGAAGATTAACCCCCAGTTGAGTCAAGTGATTATGATACCCAGACATTTTGAGTATATGTTCACTGACAAAACTATTCTCCTCCATCTTGAAGCTATAGAACTTATTGGAGACTTCATATCTCTCAATCCGGGCATTTTCTTGAATATTAACTTCAACTCCTGGAACATCTCATATGCTCCATGACATTCAAAATCTCGTTGAAGACCCGGTTCTAAGCCGTAAAGCATGGCACACTGAACTATCGAGTAGTCATCAGCTTTGCTCTGCCAGACGTTCGTAACATCTGGTGTCGCTCCTGCAGTAGGCTAGGCACTTAGCGGTGCTTCCAGGACATAACTCTTCTGTGCAGCAATGAGGATAATCCTCAAGTTACGGACCCAGTCTGTGTAATTGCTACCATCATCTTTCAACTTTGCTTTCTCAAGGAACGCATTAAAATTCAACGGAACAACAGCACGAGCCATCTATCTACAATCAAACATAGACAAGCAAGATACTATCAGGTACTAAGTACATGATAAATTAAAGTTCAATTAATCATATTACTTAAGAACTCCCACTTAGAAAGATATCCCTCTAATCCTCTAAGTGATCACGTGATCCAAATCAACTAAACCATGTCCGATCATCACATGATATGTAGTAGTATCAATGGTGAATATCAATATGTTGATCATATCTACTATATGATTCACGCTCGACCTTTCGGTCTCCGTGTTCCGAGGCCATATCTGTTATATGCTAGGCTCGTCAAGTTAAACCTGAGTATTCCGTGTGTGCAACTGTTTTGCACCCGTTGTATTTGAACGTAGAGCCTATCACACCCGATCATCACGTGGTGTCTCAGCACGAAGAACTTTCGCAACGGTGCATACTCAGGGAGAACACTTATACTTTGATAATTTAGTGGTGAATCATCTTATAATGCTACCGTCAATCAAACAAGATAAGATGCATAAAAGATAAACATCACATGCAATCAATATAAGTGATATGATATGGCCATCATCATCTTGTGCTTGTGATCTCCATCTCCGAAGCACCTTCATGATCACCATGGTCATCGGGGCGACACCTTGATCACTATTGTAGCATCATTGTCGTCTCGCCAATCTTATGCTTCCACGACTATCGCTACCGCTTAGTGATAAAGTAAAGCATTACAACGCAATTGCATTGCATACAATAAAGCGACAACCATATGGCTCCTGCCAGTTGCCGATAACTCGTTTACAAAACATGATCATCTCATACAATAAAATTTAGCATCATGTCTTGACCATATCACATCACAACATGCCCTGCAAAAACAAGTTAGACGTCCTCTACTTTTTTGTTGCAAGTTTTACGTGGCTGCTACGGGCTTAGCAAGAACCGTTCTTACCTACACATCAAAACCACAACGATCGTTTGTCAAGTTGGTGCTGTTTTAACCTTCACAAGGACCGGGCGTAGCCACACTTGGTTCAACTAAAGTTGGAGAAACTGACACCCGCCAGCCACCTGTGTGCAAAGCACATCGGTAGAACCAGTCTCGCGTAAGCGTACGCGTAATTTTGGTCCAGGCCGCTTCATCCAACAATACCGCCGAACCAAAGTATGACATGCTGGTAAGCAGTATGACTTATATCGCCCACAACTCACTTGTGTTCTACTCGTGCACACCATCAACGCAAAAAACCTAGGCTCGGATGCCACTGTTGGGGAACGTAGTAATTTCAAAAAAATTCCTATGCACACGCAAGATCATGGTGATGCATAGCAACGAGAGGGGATAGTGTTGTCTACGTACCCTCGTAGACCGGCAACGGAAGTGTTGACACAATGTAGAGGAAGTAGTCGTACGTCTTCCCGATCCGACTGATCCAAGTACCGAACGTACGGCACCTCCGAGTTCTGCACACGTTCAACTCGATGACGTCCCTCGAGTTCCGATCTAGAAAAACATTGAGGGAGAGTTTCGTCAGCACGACGGCATGATGACGGTGATGATGTTCTACCGACGCAGGGCTTCGCCTAAGCATCGCTACGATATGACCGAGGTGAATATGGTGGAAGGGGGCACCGCACACGGCTAAGGAACGATCACGAGGATCAACTTGTGTGTCATGGGGTGCCCCCTTGCCTCAGTATATAAAGGAGGGAGAGGGGGAGGTGCGGCCGGCCCTATGGGTGCGCCTGGAGGAGTCCTACTCCAACCGGGAGTAGGACTCCCCCCTCTTGCCTTGTTGGAAAAGGAAGGAGGAAGGGAGAAAGAGGAAAAGGGGGCACCGCCCCCCCTTCCTTGTCCTATTCGGACTAGGGGGGGAGGGGGCACGCGGCCTGCCCTGGCCGGCACTCCTCTTCTCCCTTATGGCCCATGTAGGCCCAATAACCCCCGGGGGGGGGGGGTTCCGGTAACCCCCCGGTACTCCGGTAAAATCCCGATTTCACCTGGAACGTTTCCGATATCCAAATATAGGCTTCCAATATATCAATCTTTATGTCTCAACCATTTCGAGACTCCTCGTCATGTTCGTGATCACATCCGGGAATCCGAACAACCTTCGGTACATCAAAACACAAAAACCCTAATTACGATCATCACCGAACTTTAAGCGTGCGGACCCTACGGGTTCGAGAACTATGTAGACATGACCGAGACACGGCTCCGATCAATAACCAATAGCGGAACCTGGATGCTCATATTGGCTCCTACATATTCTATGAAGATCTTTATCGGTCAGACCACATAACAACATACGTTGTTCCCTTTGTCATCGGTATGTTACTTGCCCGAGATTCAATCGTCGGTATCTCAATACCTAGTTCAATATCGTTACTGGCAAGTCTCTTTACTCGTTCCATAATACATCATCCTGCAACTAACTTATTAGTTGCTATGCTTGAGTGATGTGCATTACCGAGAGGGCCCAGAGATACCTCGGAGTGACAAATCCTAATCTCGAAATACGCCAACCCAACAAGTACCATCGGAGACACCTGTAGAGCACCTTTATAATCACCCAGTTACGTTGTGACGTTTGGTAGCACACAAAGTGTTCCTCCGGTAAACAGGAGTTGCATAATCTCATAGTCATAGGAACATGTATAAGTTATGAAGAAAGCAATAGCAACAAACTAAACGATCAAGTGCTAAGCTAACGGAATGGGTCAAGTCAATCACATCATTCTCCTAATGATGTGATCCCGTTAATCAAATGACAACTCATGTCTATGGTTAGGAAACATAACCATCTTTGATTAACGAGCTAGTCAAGTAGAGGCATACTAGTGACTCTCTGTTTTTGTCTATGTATTCACACATGTATTATGTTTCCGGTTAATACAATTCTAGCATGACTAATAAACATTTATCATGATATAAGGAAATAAATAATAACTTTATTATTGCCTCTAGGGCATATTTCCTTCAACCTGTGGGTTAGGGCCCACTCAAAAGAAACACCATTGAAAAGATTGCTTGAAAAGAGAGATTGCAGCGGTTGAATTAAATGGCTTGAATGAGATAACAACCTCGAGATATCTTGAACGGGTTGATAAAGGAGACACATATCTTCTAATATATCTTCTGCACTCCAGATACAAAAATAGCAAGAGGTGGATGCTTAAGAGGTGCGTCGGCATGAAAAAACCTTTGAAACAAGGAAAGGAATACGATCACACTAAAAGCTTGAGTTGGATCCACCGGAGAAGAAAAAGAATGAAGAATGATGTACTTGAAGCTCCGTTAGAATCTTCATGAGAATCACCGGATAGGACTATTGACAAAAAAGAATGGAGAGACTTCACATCAATAAGATGGATACTTGATTAATAAATCTTAGTCCTTGAAGAAAAAGGGTGGGTGGGCGGGAAAACAAAGGCAACTTGAGGAAGATGAAACGAACAACATTGGAAAAAACGAGAGGTGATCTTGCGGATGTTGAAATGATCGGATCCACTTGAAGAGAAGCACACCGGTTGAGAAGAAATTGACATGACAAAATCGATTATCAAGAAGGATTAGTATTCACATAGGAATAAGAGAACACCGCTTAGGAAAGGTATGGAATCAACACTTGACATTGAAGCAACTCGAATACCACAACAAAAACAAAACAAAGGACTGGCTTGCAAAATAAGCCAGAACAAACATATGATAGATCCCATATCGTATCATGTGTCTATTGGAAAGATATTCTAGGAGCTACTTGAATTCCCACTTATAAACTCCCGAAACTTTCTGGTTATGCAATCAGGTGTTGGGGATACAGGGGAAGCATAATATCTCACCCAAAACTAGCAAATCCTACATCCAGGTGTATCCATCCTTCAACACATAACCAAGAAACCTTCGGAAATTGTTTACCTCAACCTTCGAAAAGCATCCGTTATACGAGTTATGGAAATACTCCTAAACTCCCGCCCCAGTACTGGGTGGCGTCGAGGTTATCTCACCAAAAACTGCATAAAAGAGATTTTCGATTTTGGCGAACTCAGGTATTCCAGAACTACAACGATAAAATTGTGACGACAATACCTCAGAGCTCAACTCCCCGGGACACTGCCACAACCCCTAAATGTCAGGAGGCACCAAGAACAATGTTCTCGTCACAAAACCATCGGAACGATTCCAAGATACCCACGCGATCCTAAAAAATTCGTGAAATTTGAGGAGAGAAGAGTCAAAACTTCTGCATTAGGAGGCCTCACCAGAGCGACGAAAGGCCTGAGGAGTAAAAAGAATCCTACTCTCCGATATATATAATCCTAAGACTAAAAACATTTTGTTCTAGACTGAACAACGTTAGCGATTCGATCAAGCAGGGGGCTCTAAGTCGGGGATGGCTCTGATTACCAACTTGTAACACCCACAATGCGACTATATCTCCCACGTGTCGGGGCACGACATAGAGGCATAGCCGCATGGTAGGCATGTCGCAAGAGAGGTAATCTTTACACATCACATGTACTGAATAAGAAAGGGGGAAAGAGTTGGCTTACAACCGCCACTTCACACAATACATAAATATATCATACATCATCCAAAATACAAACAAGGTCCGACTACGGAACCAAAATAAAGAAAGACAACCCCAAATGCTAGATCTCCGATCGTCCCAACTAGGCTCCACTACTGATCAACTGGAAACAACACAACAAACATGAGCTTCATAAAGGTCCCACTTGAGCTGGGTTGCGTCATCTGCACTGGTATCATCGGCACCTGCAACTGTTTGGAAGTATCTGTGAGCCACGAGGACTCAACAATCTCACACCCACGAGATCAAGACTATTTAAGCTTATGGGTAGGAAAAGGTAGTGAGGTGGAGCTGCAGCAAGCACAAAGCATATATGGTGGCTAACATACGCAAAAGAGAGCGAGAAGAGAAGCAACGCACGGTCGAGAAGATAGAAGTGATCCTGAAACTACTTACATTCAAGCATAACACAAGAACCGTGTTCACTTCCCGGACTCCGCCGAAACGAGACCATCACTGCTACACACGCGGTTGATTCATTTTAATTAAGTTAAGTGTCAAGTTATCTACAACCGGATATTAACAAATTTGCATCTGCCCATAACCGCGGGCACGGCTTTCGAAAGTACAAACCCCGCAGGGGTGTCCAACCTAGCCCATCACAAGCTCTCACGGTCAATGAAGGATATTCCTTTTCCTGGGAAGACCCGATCAGTCTCGGAATCCCAGTTACAAGACATTTTGACAATGGTAAAACAAGACCAGCAAAGCCGCCCGATGTGCCGACATCCTAATAGGAGCTACACATATCTCGTTCTTAGGGCAACACCGGATTGTCCAAGATTCCGGTAGGCCAGCCCAGAGTTGCTCCCTGGTGGCCACCGGCGACTGACAGGTTCGGACCAACACTTAGACAAGCACTGGCCCGGGGAAGGGGGTTCAAATAAAGATGACCCTCGGGAGCACAACTCCCAAGGGAAAAAGGTAGGTGGTGGTGAGGCAACTGGTAAAACCAAGGTTTGGCCTTGCTGGAGGAGTTTTATTCAAAGAAAACTGTCAAGGGGTTCCCATAACACCCAACCGTGTAAGGAACGCAAAATCAAGGAACATAACATCGGTATGACGGAAACTAGGGCGGCAAGAGTGGAACAAAATACCAGGAATAATGCCGAGCCTGCCACCCTTTACCAAGCATATAGATGCATTAAATAAACAATATATATATATAGTGATATCCCAACAATATCCATGTTCCAACATGGAACAAACTTCAACTTCACCTGCAACTAGCAATGCTATAAGAGGGGTTGAGCAAAGCGGTAACATAGCCAAACAACAGTTTGCTAGGAAAGGTGGTTTAGAGGCTTGACATGGCAATATGGGAGGCATGATATAGCAAGTGGTAGGTAGCGCGACATAGCAATAGAGCGAACAACCAGAAAGCAAAGATAGAAGTGATTTCGAGGGTATGGTCATCTTGCCTGAGATCCCACAAGGAAGAAGAGCGAGTCCATGAAGAAGACAAACAGACGTAGTCGAACGGATCCTCACAAACGCAACGTTATCGGAACTAACACGAGAAAGCAACACCGAAAAGGAGCAAACATCAGGGTGAACAACCATCACATAAACATGACATGATGCACAACCAAGTATGATGCATGTCCGGTTTAATGAGGCATGGCATGGCAAAGTGCAAAAACAATACTACAAATTAAGTGGACCTCAATATGCAACGAGTTGCATATTAACGGAACACCACATTCAATTTATTTGGTTCGATCTCGTTTATGTACCCAACAATATTAAATGTTGATTAACATGGCAAGAGGTGAATAAAATGAAAACTACCTAACTAGGCAAGTTTAAATGAGGCCGGAACAACAAGCAACAAGTCCGGAAAAATACTCATGAGCATATATTAGATTTGGTACTGTTCTACCCTAAACCATATTTTAAAGTTGTTAAACATGCAAAGCAAGTACACCATGTTAAACTAGGTATTTTTCTACCCCATTTGTATATAAAGTTTATAAAAAACCGAGCTACGGTTATTAAGTTATGAACTAAAGCATTTTAGCATGACAATAGGCAAATTATCTGCAAACAAAAATTTAAACATTTTAAACATGGATGAAAGTTACAAATTATTAATCTACACAAAATTCTAAGCAAGTTTCATATATTAAGTTTTTACATGTGATGCATGGTTGGTGAGTTATTAAATGCAAGAAGAATAGGTGCTTTTCTGTAAAATAGTCGTCTCTGGAATATTGGCAAAATTCGCAAGACTAGGGAAAAACCATAGCGGGCCGAATCTGGCTGCCCCAAAAGTGCAAGGGCGGCTCGGGTGCATGCTCACATCGGGCCATCTCTGGCCAAAACTGGAGCTGGGCCGGCTTTGGAAGAGGCCCACGCGGGGCTCTAGAGCGAGCCTTGACGATGGCTGGAGAGGAGGAGGCCCACGCGGGAATCATAGGGGAGCCGGTCGGGCCTTGCTCGGTGCGGTGGGACGAGCCCGAGTTGGTCTGGATCGGACTGCGGTCAACGCTCGACCAGAACGAGCGTAGCGAGAGCAGGGGAAGTCAGCGGTGGCGCGAGATGCAGCCAACGTGAGGTTCAGGACGACAGCAGGCGGCGGGATTCGGCCAGGATGGGCCGTGCCTGGAGGAGGAGGCAGATCCAGCCGGACCTGGAGGAAGCCGTCGGCGAGCTTGGCTCCTGCGGACCTGGCGGTTTAGGGACTTGGCGAGGCGGAGGGAGGCAGACACGGCTGTGGCGGCGTCGAAGCCCTGTCCATGGCGGTAGAGAGGGAGCAGAGGGATTAGAGACAGAGAGGAAAAGAGAGACGGTCGGGGAAGTGGGTACACCGGCCTGGTTTGGTCGCCGGTGGCACTCGGTGGGAGGAAGGTCCGGTGAAGGAGAAGAATACGACAGGGCCGGAGGTCTCCGGTGGCTTGCGTGCTCGGGGACGGGAGGACACAGGAGGCGGGGAAGCTTTGGCTCAGGAGCTCCTCTCTCGATCGTGCAGCAAGGCGGGGAGGCTGCAGGCGATCCGCGGGCGAGGTAGGTCGAGGGGATGCTGGTTGGGTGGCGCTGAAATTGAGGAGAAGGTGGGGATCGAGAGCTGGTGTCTGGTTGGTGCGAAGGGGGTCCCGTGGTAGGAGAAAAATAGTGGCGGGGGAGGAGGATTTGATGGATGGGACATCTCCCTAGATTTTAAGGTTTGGTCCTCTTATATATAGCGGTGGGATTAAGTTTAGGGGCTATCTCGTCCCTCCGATCAAAATCGGACAGTCAGGAAAAATAGGCTAGCGAGTCCAAGTAAGAAAACAGTGATGTTTTGTAGATGTTTGGGGATGATCCGAACCCAACGGTGACGACTGCCCGGGTCGGGTCCGGGGAAGTTTCGGACACACACACGAGGGGTCGGTTGGAACTTGCACTACAAAAAAAGACAAATCCGTGACATTTTGGGCCGAACGAATTTTTTTCTGTCATACATATGACACTTCTATGATGATAATTGTGACAAACCCCGGTATCATCATAGATGTGGTGGGCTCCTACTTCTATGACAAAAAATCATGACAGAAAACGGGCTTTTCGTCCAGGGTTGGCCGGAGACGCAGCTGCATGACATTCTTTGGGCCATCCATGATGGAAAAAACCGTGGTAGAAGCGAGGGCGAGGAAAATTTCGGGGAGTTCCTGGTTACGGTGGGAGGTCGGGGCCGAGCGATGCGCATTTCTCTCGTACACGTACGCGCATGTGTGCGAGGTGTTGGCTCTAACTGAACCCGAGCGAGGCATTGGGCTCTAACTGAACCCGAGCGATTACACTGCAGGCTACGCGTTACTGAACCCGAGCGATCGATCGATGGCTGTTAACTGAACCCGATCGAGCGTTTCCTTCACTACTGCTGCTAACTGAAGTCGATCGATGCTGCCTCTGGATGAACAGTGAGCGTTGCAGGGGGGGTTTGGATGAACAGTTCCCGTTGGGGGTGGATGAACAGGACCCCGTGGTGTTGCCTCTGGATGAACTGGACCCCCATCGATCGAGCCGGTTGGGGCTGGATGAACAGGACCCCGTGGAGGGCTGGATGAACAGGACCACCCCGTGGAGGGCTGGATGAACAGTAGACGGTGGAGGGCAGAATGACCACTCCGTTTTGCGGTATGCCACACCCTTCCTGATCAACAGGACCCCCATTTCGACCGTAGGAGGTCCGTTTTGCGGTACGCCACACCCCTCCCGATGAACAGGATCCCTTTTCGAATGTGGCCGATCGAACACAAAGACGTTTCCTTCATTCTGCGGTACGCCAGGCCTCTTTTCCATCGTCTGTTCCGTCCAAGCCCTCTCGATGAACACGACGCATTACATTGCCTCCTCATGAACACGCCGCATTCCGTTGCCTCCCCACGAACACGACGCATTCCGTTGCCTCCCCCATGAACACGACGACGACGCTGTTTCTCCGCTCCGACCCAGCCATGTACACGAGCCCTCGCCGTACGTATGCGTGAGTAGGCGTTCGAGACTCTGCCCGTATGTACACATACGTGGCCGAATTTTCTTTCTTGCACCCTGGCCGCCTCTACTACGACACGTGCACGCCTCTACATCGACCAGTATATATGTACGTACATGTTCGAGACCAGAATGACAACGCTACATACGCTTCGACCAGGTGGGTCCCGACTGTCAGGCACTTCCTTGCGTGCGAAGATGTAGCTGGTGGGTCCCAACAGTCAGGGGGGCGAAATACGGTGGCCCATCAGGTGGGTCCTGCTGTCAGGTGGAGGAATAATTATTTTGCACGTAATAAGGAGGCACTTCCTTGCTGCTGCCGTGGACCCAGCTGTCAGCCTCTCCACATACAGTCCACGTCCGATTGAAGCCGTTCCTTGACCACGTTGACCATGCCGCGCCGACAGCACCAGGGCGGTGGATGACGGCGAGGCCTAGGAAGGGGACGACGTGGAGCCGGGGAAGATGCGGTAGTGGATGCCCACGCGTAGAGGAGTACGAGGGTTCACTGGTTCGCTGCGGTGTGAGGCTGCCATCGCCGCAGAATAACAGGGGTGTGGGTGAGTAGAGGGATGGCCTGGCCAACGGTGGGAGTAGTAGGGGGTGGTGAGGCCTCCGCCGCATCGCAGCCGGCCACGGGAGGCAGGAGCACGAGGCGCGGCCGGTGCTGGTTTGGGCGGCTGGAGCAAGAAGACCAGAGGCTGAAGAAGCACTACGACCGTTGGATGGACATCGTAGGGTCACTGGAGCTAGAATCGTGCATATTGACTAAGTTGACAAAGCCCTCCATCCCCGTCAACTTAGTAGGCCCGCAAGTCAGCCTGCCACTGTACTGGGTCCCAGCTAATAGGGGTAGTATTCATTTTTTTTGTGCGTAATAAGGAGGCACTTCCTTGCGTGCGAAGATATAGCTGGTGGGTCCGAGCTGTTAGCGGCGGTAACGTTTTTTTCGTGAAATACAGAGGCCCTTTCGGTGGGTCCCTGATGTCAGGTGGAGGAATCATTATTTTGCGCGTAATAAGGAGGCATTTCCTTGCGTGCGGCCATGGACCCAGCTGTCGGCCTCTCCACGTAAAGTCCACTTCAGATGCATGTCGGTCGTTGACCACGTTGACCAGGCCGCGCCGAGAGAACCAGGGCGGTGGACAATGGCGAGGCCTAGGAAGGGACCGACACGGAGGCAGGGAAGACTCGACAGTTGTTTCCCACGCGGAGGGGAGTATGACTGTACGAGGGTTTACTGGTTCATCTGGCGTCACCAGAGAATAACAGCTGGTGTGGGTGAGTAGAGGGATGACTAGGCCAGCGATGGGAGTACGATGGGACGGTGAGGCCTGCACGGCAGTAGAGCCGGCCGCGGGGTGGACGGAGCAGGCAGTCCCGCCGGCGCCTGTTTGAGCGGCTGGAGCAGGAAGAGCAGAGATTGAAGAAGCACGACGGCCGTTGGATGGCCATCCAACAGTCACTGCTTATGCGTCAACCTTTTTTCGGAAAGCCTCAAATCTATGGAAAACATCATACAGCCCATCCGCCATTATTTCTAATAATTTACAGCCCATTTGCTAATTATTAAGGTTGTTTTGGAGCCCATATTCTTTTTGTTAGCATTACAGCCCATATTGTGGCCACGGTTAAAAAATTGTATGGAATTTTGCATATTTCGGTGCAGTCCGAACTGTTTTTAATCCCAAAATTTCGACTCACATTCAAACTGATTTTAAAAATAAATGTATATCAATATAAAATCCAACAAATTCTCCACGCATAAAAATTAATGTTTTCAAATCTCGAAATGACAAAAAGATATTTGAAACTAATTGCCGGTTAGATGTGTTTTAAAAATGTACAACCCATTTCTCATTACTGATGGGCCATTTTCTCGGTGAGCCAAATGAAAGCTCTCCAGGCCCCGTTGAAAAATCGACTTACTTGGCAAATCACAAAAAAACTGGGCTGTGGCCGTGGACCCAGCTGTCAGCCTCTCCACGTACAGTACTCTTCCGATGGAATGTCGTTGACCACGTTGACCACGCCGCGCCGAGAGCACCAAGGCGGTGGACGACGACGAGGCCTAGGAAGGGGGCGACGCAGAGCCGGGGAAGACGCGACAATGGATGCCCACGCGGAGACGAGTTCGAGGGTTCACTGGTTCGGCTGCGGTGTGAGGTTGCCATCGCCGCAGGGCCTGGCTAGCGGTGGGAGTAGTAGGGGGCGATGAGGCCTCACCGGCAGCACAGCCGGCCACTGGAGGCAGGAGCAGGCGGTCTCCTCGGCACTGGTTTTGGCGGCTGGTGCAAGAAGAGCAGCGATTGAAGAAGCAGTAGGACCGTTAAATCCAACGGTTACTGCTGCTAGAATCGTTTGTTGACTAAATTGACAAGCCCTGCATACGCGTCAACTTAGTAGGCCCACAGGTCAGCCTCCCAACCGGTGCGCCCCAGATGTCAGTGGGAGGAATATTTTTTTCGTGTAATAAGGTGGCAGTTGATTGCGTGCGGCCAGGCCAGCGGAGGGAGTAGGGTGGGCCGAGGAAGCCTACGCGACATCATAGCGGGCCACAAGAGGAGGGAGCAGGCAGTCCCGCCGGCGCTAGTTTAGGCGGCTGGAGCAGGAAGATCAGAGATTGAAGAAGCACGTCGGCCGTTGGATGGACATCCAACACTAACTGCTGCTAGAATCGTGTGTTCACTCACCAAGCCTTGCGTAAACAAGTCAGCCTCGAAATCTGCGGCGTGTACAACCCATTTGCTATTATTTTTATAATTTTTACTCATTTTCTAATTCATATGGAATTTATTGTAGCCCGTTTTCCATTTTTAGAATTGTTGGCCATTTTCTGGTCAGTACCAGGGTCAAAAAATTAACTAAATATTTGAGAAATTTTGAAAATTCGTAAATTTTTGCTGGGGAACGAAATATTCTTAATCCAGAAATTAATAGCCATACTAAAACAAATTTAAAAATAAATTAGTACTATGTCATGTTAAATCCAATGAAATACGTATAAGATATCAGTGAAGAACAAAAACAAAAAAAGAAACTTATATCCCATTTGCTATATTTTTTGGAATTTTCAACCCCTTTTGATATTACTTTTAACAGACATTGACCATACTCTTAAGCCAGGTCGGAATGCATCCCTGCTCGCCTTGGAAGATTTGCAGCCCAGTAATTCGGAGAAAACAAATAGGCCTAGCTTGGGTATTCTTCAAAAAGAAATACTGGGGTACCTATTTTCCCAAAGAACTGGTGCATGAGCATTTAGCTTTATTTATTTATTTACTTATTTATGTTTAGGGGACCATGAGCATGTACCTGGGCCAGATTCATGTGAGAGCCTCCCTTCCAGTTAATTATGGGCTTCTCTATTGGGCCTTCATCAGTGGGCTGCATGTTATCAACAAGTGGAAAATGTGTTCCGAGTTTCAAAAAAAATGTGTTCCGTATGATAAATAGTATGCGCTACATACGGTACGGGGCACTAAAGGATCGAACCGTGCAACGACTTCCAAAACATTGTGTTTGTCATTCTAACAACACATTTATTCAACCAACAGACAAAATATACTACTGATTGTACTCCCTCTGTTCCAAAATAGATGATCCAACTTTGTACTAAATTTATACAAAGTTGGGTCATCTATTTTGGAACGGAGGGAGTACATTGAAAACAGCAGCAGCAGCAGCAGCAACCAGGGCTGGGGGTGCAACAGAAGCAGTAAGCAGGCCAGAAGAGTGAAGACGCAGCTCTCTCTTCCAAACCAAACATCAGCCATCATTACAAAAGGGCTACCAAAAAAGAACAACTGTATGCATCAAACTAAATAAAGATCCTACTACACCAAGTGTACGCATCTAACTAACTGGCTCAGTTAGACATTACTATTTATTAAGCTGTGGAGATTGGCTGACGGCTTGAACCAGATGGGTGGCTGACAAGGGAAACTCCAACTAGCAGGTCGAAGTCTGATACTTGCGACCCTCTCTCCTACTTTGGGCCGCAGAGCATGGCAGCACATATCAGGGTATGGTGCATGCAGAGACGCATGGTACGCTGTGTACACACAGTTTTGCCCGATGAACGAAATCGCGCTGCCATCATGATCCTTGTCGTCGGTTATCTCCTGGTTAATCGAATAATTCAGTCTGACAAACAGAGAGCATCTACCAAGGCTACTTACCAGCCTCTAGTCAAAAATTCCTAGAGGCCCAGAGAAGCTGGGATCCTGCTCAAAGACCTTGCAGTGACTGTGATTGTATTCCGTGAAACGACACGTCTGGTACGTGCGAACGATCATCAATCTTTCGCCGTCGTCTGATCGAGCCAGGAACCACCTGCATCTGTCATGCCGCTTTTCTTTGAAAGGTTCTGGGATTAGGAAGGGTAGGGACACCAGGCGGCCTACAACATCATATCAAGTTGGAGTCAAATAAAAAAAGGCTCTTGGTTTAGTCAATCTTAAGAATAGCATGTTATGAGCATGAATATTGTTTTAGCAAATGTTGACAGTAATATAAGCAAGCCATCATGATATCATAGGAAAGTAACATACTGCTGTAATAGCCGTTTGTAGCGATGACTGGAGTAGGCCAGCAATACGTCCAGCCATAGAAGGAGTCGACGGCGTAAATGAAGCCCTTGTGTTCAATGGCATCAGAGAACCATGGAGGATGTACGATCCTGCGATGGACGTGCAGATTTATCCACTTACCATAGTGACCTGTCAGATAGGCGAGACCGCGGTTGAAGAACGCAATTAGCCTAAAGTCTTTATAATTCGCAGATCTTGCGGGCACTTGGCAGATTACAACCTTGAGCAAATCAAACTTGGTATCATGTTGCCTGTTGTAAGATTCCGAGTATTCTGGGCCGCGGTGCCAAAGCAGTGTAGTGTTAATCGAAGGAAGGGGGATCAATCGCCGGGTGTAGACCTCCACGAGCATCCAGCTGCCGCGACCGTCGACGAGCACCGTACAAGACGTGTTCATGCCGACCCAGTACATACCGTTAATGTAGTTGAGGCTGACGGGGATCAGATCGCAGTCAAGGGGGTTGATGCTCGCCACCCTACGATTGTTATGCTGCGTGACATGCCGTTTCTGAAGATCAGGCGGCATCAGCAAGCAAGGAGCTGGCTTAAAAAGCTCCGGCCTGAGGGCTTTGAGTAAAAGGTACAACCCCGACAAGCACGCGATGAGCGGCATGGTACTGAGATTGTCCACACGCGAAACAATGAGCTTGATTACCTTTGTGGGGAGCGAATTCCAGCCACTCTTTCGGCGTATGCTGCTGAGTTCTGCCATTGTTAGTGCTTGGGTTTCGGACGAGGGGGGGGAGGCACCTTAGCGGGGATGGAAGATTGGACGAGATTATGTGTGGACAAAGATGGAGAAGCGAATATGTGCTACGGGAAGTGGACAGGTGATGATGACTACAGCACGCCGCTTGACTTACGAGACACATACCAGCAGCGTAGGGTCATGTCGATGCTAGACAACTTGCTTGACTGATCACAATACTAGTACTCCCTACAATGCTATGCCCTAACTTGCTTGAGTAGAGTAGTAGAGTAGGACTCTGCTCTACTACTAGCACCGGAGGAGTAGTATATTCTAATCTAAAATAGTTACAAACTTCAATGCCCGAGCATGGAACGACTACGAACCATGCTCAAAGACCATGTCTACATGGTGTTTGGACATGGGCGACAACCTCAACGCCAACGGTGCTTCTCCCGTTGCACCATATGTGTTTCTGTCCTTCCTGTTCGAAATCGTGGTAGAATTCATGTTTCTACTCTGTATCCTACTACTATCCTAGTCCACATGATTAGTTTCATCTCTGTTATAGCCGTCATGATTTATTTTGTGCTTATTCGGATTAAATCTTGTAGTAACTTGCTCATATATTCAACTGGCGCAACGTCCCCTATAGCCACTCCCGTTTCATGGACGGCCTGGTCGATGTTGGAATTTTGCTAGTAGGCCTTTATAAGGTGAGCTCTTCTACCACTTGTATGAGCATGAGAAGAGGAGACCTACACGTGCGCTCCTCCTCCTCCTCGCTCGCCTCGCCATGCCACACCTCGTCACGACGCGCCGCGGGTTGCGGGATTGAGCCGAGCCGAGGACAGAGCTATACTCCCATGACCTACCCGGCCCGCACTATATAGTTTCTCACCACCATTCCAGATCATTGCGCCGCCAAGCAAGTCTTCTCCATCCCTCCTTTCGGTGTGCACCGGGAGAAGAGACAACAGGCCTCCGGAACCCCGCCTCTCGTGATACTGTATGGGAGAGGGGCGATCAGGTTTTTGGGGAGCGCACTCGTGCGACTGCTGGCAGCGACGACTTCGCAAACGACGACTTCTTCCCCGACCTCGGCAACCTCATCCTCGACATGGGCGACAACGTCAACGCCGGCAACCAGTGAGATACAGGGTGTAGGAAGTGGTTTGGGAATTTGCATGCCTTTCCAACCAGTGAGATACTCCGTACAAAGTATGATAGAGAAATAACCACAAATAACGGAAGCTAAAAGTAAACAATCAAACGAGCATTTTTGCATTTGTTTTGCATTGAATCGTTTCACAAGCTTGACTAGTGCTGCTTTTCTAGTTTTACAAAAACCGCATCGTAATGTTAAAACGTGCATTTGCACGTACATAAGTAATAGTAGTACTCCCTCCGTCTAGGTGTACAAGTCTTCCCTCCTTCTTGGTCACGGTGCACAACCGAAGATGACTTATTGACCTGGACAGAGGGAGTAGCACAGTCTGCAAGCATATATCGTGAGAGACGTGTAGTGCGATAGTATACAGTAAAGTTTGTGCTATATGCACGTACTTGCAAAATGCGTATGAATACACAAGGTTTCCAAACTTTCCCTTTTACATACTTAATTAAGGACGCTAAAAATTCCTGAACGTTCGGGATTTATCATTTGCGTCCAAAAACTAATGAGATCGCCTTACAAAACAAAAATTATACTCCTCCTAAAAGCCACGGCGCTCACAGGAGCGCTTGCGGCGCGCCACGAGAGTGCCCTGGTGCGCGGCTGTTTCCCAGCGCGCCGACACAACGCCTCTTCCTTAGCCTCGCAACTCGTGAGGTGCTGATTGGCGGCTTGCCAGCGGGCGAGCGCGATCTCACCGGTGTGGTGATCCGGCGCCAAAAGGTACTCCTCCTCGCTGGAAGCATGCACCCGGTCCACGTACCGCCAAGCGTAGATGAGGCGCTTGGGCCCGACTGCACTCAGGGCGTCGGCACGGGTGTCCTCCACCACCGTCACGGCCCTCGCACGAGCCTTCTGCCAAAGAGCCAATTGCCCGATTCTCTTGGACGCGACATAGGCCTCCCACGCAGCTTGTTCCACGGTGCGCTTCTCTTCCTCGGCCTTCTTCTCCGCCTCTATTTTGGCGCGCTCTGCTGGAGGCAAAGCCTCCCACAAGGCGACATCCATTTCTTTCCAAAGCTCCTCAAGGCTGGGGGGCTTGGCGGGCGGCGCGGCGTTCTCCTTGTAGCGGGGAGCCGACGCGTCCTCCGGTGCGCGTGCTGGCGAGATTGGGAACGCCGACGCGCCCATCTCGACGCGTCGCAGCGAGGAACGGAATGCCGACGCGTCCTCCTTGACTAGTGGCGGCGAGGAACAGAACGGCGACGCGTCGCATCGTGGCGAGGAGCGGAACACCGACGCGTCCTCCTTGACTAGTGGCGGCGAGGAACGGAACGGCGACGCGTCGCGTAGCTGCGAGGAGCGGAACACCGACGCGTCCTCCTTGACTAGCGGCAGCGAGGAACGGAACGGCGACGCGTGACCGTCCGCGCGGTGCAGTGAAGGGCTCCTAGGGCTTGGGAGGGGCGATGCCATGGTGGTCGACGTGAGAGGGAGGGGGAGGAGATAGCGATGAACGTGAAAGTGAGGGGAAGGAGATAGCGATGTCGTGGGTGGCGCAGTATTTATAGCGAGCAATGGCACACCTACGTAAGATATGGACTGAGCTGCACTGACTTAACTATCGGTCCAGTTGCGTTACTGACATGTGGGCCAGACCCGTGTTGGGCCCATATGTCAGTGACCGAATGCACCTGCAGTTAAGTAACAGCTACGTGGGCATATTTGTTGGAGTAAATTACGGGGGAGCGAAGGGGTGGAAATATTGCTGGTCACAACAGATCGGACGAGTGTGGGGGGAGGAGAGTCATGCATGAAAATTTTTTCACACAGGGTGGAGTGGTGGGACCGCAGGAGGGAGATTGAGAGTTTGGTAGGCATATTGTTTCCACACATGGAGAGGAAAAGATTTGGAGACGAACGGGCTTCCTGCAGGTATGGGGAACGGTGCATAATAAGTCATCTTGCATGCCGGGCTAGGTATAGTCTCAAGTCATGAAAAACAAACACGCCCCACAGATGTTCATATTTCAAGGTGCACTAAATTATTGCATGCGATGATTAAGGCTGGCCATAATGGTGGTATCTTAGCTGGTATCATGCACACGGGAATAGCAAACATGCTGATGTGGCAAAGAATTAAAGAAGAGAGGGGGGTTAGAGTAACTAGTGTTCATGCATGCATTGGTAAACACATTTTTTTGTGGAGAACGACAGCACTAGTTGAGTACTTTTGCAGACTTCACAAACTATTCCACAATGTGTCAACATTCACCATGTCAAATCAATATTTTTACACTCATTATAAAACGTAGTTCTTATACTCATTATAATCAGTACTCCCGTCTAGGTGAGTAAGTCATCTTAGATTGTGCAATGTGACCAAGGAGGAGGGGAAAAGGGGAGATCTTAATGTTTATTTGCTAATTAATAGCATTTCATGCAATGAACTAACCACTGCATGTCATGTTTGGTAGTCTCAAGTCATTAAAAGCATGTAGACCCACATCTCCTATTGGTTGATATGTCAAGAAAAAAGAAACGAGGTAGAAGTTAATGCACCGCGCCTAAGTGTTTTGGGAGTATTGTAGATATTGATATTTTTAGTATAAATTTGGTCGTGGGATTTCATTGATGCCTGTCAAAGCGTTGACAGGTCTGCTATGCGTGACCTGAAGATGAAAGCGTTGAGCATCTCGAAGTTGATCAACAATCTTCAATTGTCAAAGATTAGCCGTTCGGCCAATAAGGTGGCACACTTAATCGCTAAGTATAGCTTTGACAATAGATTAGATGGTATTCTTGTAAATAATGTACCGCCCTGTGTGGTGAATATTGTATCGAATGAGTGTACTGGTGTGGCTAGTTAATTAATATAAGGTGGTGTTCAAAAAAAGTATAAATTTGGTCAAACACTTTGCAAATGGTTGACGGGAGTAAAAAGGACCAGATGGAGTATCATGCATGCGGAGTAGGCAAAAAAATTGCTTGTATAAAAAAAGGCAAAAAAATTGCTCATTTATAGCCGGTCGAAGTCTCAAAGGGCGCGACGATGCGGAGTGCTACTTGGCATAATTTCAATGCAAATCTTCTTACTTGTGGTATGAATATTCAGATTAGAAAGATTCAAGACAAAAGTTTATATTGACATAGAAAATAATAATACTTCAAGCATACTAACAAAGCAATTATGTCTTCTCAAAATAACATGGCCAAAGAAAGTTATCCCTACAAAATCATATAGTCTGGCTATGCTCCATCTTCCCCACACAAAGTATTTAAATCATGCACAACCCCGATGACAAGCCAAGCAATTGTTTCATACTCTATCTTTTTCAAAACTTTTTCAATTTTCACGCAATACATGAGCGTCAGCCATGGATATAGCACTATAGGTGGAATAGAATGGTGGTTGTGGAGAAGAAAAAAAGGAGAAGATAGTCTCACATCGACTAGGTGTATCAACGGGCTATGGAGATGCCCATCAATAGATATCAATTTGAGTGATTAGGGATTGCCATGCAACGGATGCACTAGAGCTATAAATGTATGAAAGCTCAACAAAAGGAACTAGTGGGTGTGCATCCAACTTGCTTGCTCACGAAGACCTAGGGCAATTTGAGGAAGCCCATCATTGGAATATACAAGCCAAGTTCTATAACGTAAAATTCCCACTAGTATATGAAAGTGACAACATATGAGACTCTCTATATGCAGAACATGGTGCTACTTTGAAGCACAATATATGAGACTTGCTATATCATGGTGCTACTTTGAAGCACAATATATGAGACTTGCTATATCATGGTGCTACTTTGAAGCACAAGTGTGGAAAAAAAGGATAGTAGCATTGCCCCTTTTTATTTTTATTTTTTTGGGCCTTCTTTTTTTTTGGGACAATGCTCTATTGAATGATGATCATCGCACTTCTATTTATTTACAACTCAATGATTACAACTCAATATTAAAACAAAGTATGACTCTATATGAATGCCTCCAGCAGTGTACCGGGGTATGCAATGAATCACGAGCGACAAGTATGAAAGAATTATGAACGGTGGCTTTGCCACAAATACTATGTCAACTACATGATCATGCTAAGCAATATGACAATGATGGATGTGTCATGATGAACTAGATGGTGGAAAGTTGTATGGCAATATATCTCGGAATGGCTATGGAAATGCCATAATAGGTAGGTATGGTGGCTGTTTTGAGGAAGGTATATGGTAGGTGTATGATACCGGCGAAAGTTGCGCGGTATTAGAGAGGCTAGCAAGGGTGGAAGGGTGGGAGTGCGTATAATCCATGAACTCAACATTAGTCATAAAGAACTCATATACTTATTGCAAAAATTTAGAAGTTATCAAAGCAAAGTATTACGTGCATGCTCCTAGGGGGATAGATTGGTAGGAAAAGACCATCGCTCGTCCCCGACCGCCACTCATAAGGAAGACAATCAATAAATAAATCATGCTCCGACTTCATCACATAACGGTTCACCATACGTGCATGCTACGGGAATCACAAACTTCAACACAAGTATTCTTTAAATTCACAACTACTCAACTAGCATGACTTTAATATTTTCACCTCCATATCTCAAAACAATTACCATGCTTCAATCTTTTCTTAGTATTCAACACACTCAAAAGAAAGTTTAACAAATCTTGAATACCAAGCATATTATTATTAGGCAAATTACCATGCTATTAAGAGACTCTCAAATTAATTTAAGTGAAGCATGAGAGATCAATATTTTCTTTAAAATGAATCCACCACCGTGCTCTAAAAGATCTAAGTGAAGCACATAGAGCATAATTATAACGCTCAAAAGATATAAGTGAAGCACATAGAGCAAAATTATCTAGCTCAAAAGATAGAAGTGAAGCACATAGAGTATTCTATCAAATTTTAATTCATGTATGGCTCCCTCAAAAGGTGTGTACAACAAGGATGATAGTGGCATACTAACAAACAAAGACACAAATAATACAAGACGCTCCAAGCAAAACACATATCATTTGGTGAATAAAAATATAGCTCCAAGTAAATTACCGATGGAAGTGGACGAAAAGAGGGGATGCCTTCCGGGGCATCCCCAAGCTTTGACTTTTTGGTGTCCTTGGATTATCTTGGGGATGCTATGGTCATCCCCAAGCTTAGGCTCTTGCCACTCCTTATTCCATGATCCATCAAAAGAATTCACCCAAAACTTGAAAACTTCAGAACACAAAACTCAAAATAGAAAACTCGTGAGCTCCGTTAGCGAAAGAAAACAAAAGACCACTTCAAGGTAATATAATGAACTCATTCTTTATTTATATTGTTGTTAAACCTACTGTATTCCAACTTCTCTATGGATTATAAATTATTTTACTAGCCATAGATTCATCAAAATAAGCAAACAACACACGAAAAACAGAATCTGTCAAAAACCGAACAGTCTGTAGTAATCTGTAGCTAGCGCAAGATCTGGAACCCCAAAAATTCTGAAAAAATTCCTCGACGTGAGGAATTTATATGTTAATCATCTTCAAAAAGAATTAACTAAATATCACTCTTCAAATAAAAATGACAGCAGTTCTCGTGAGCGCTAAAGTTTCTGTTTTTTACAGCAAGTTCAACAAGACTTTCCCCAAGTCTTCCCAACGGTTCTACTTGGCACAAACACTAATTAAACACAAAAAACACAACCAAAACAGAGGCTAAATAATTTATTTATTGCCAAACAGGAGCAAAAAGCAAGTAATAAAAATAAAATTGGGTTGCCTCCCAACAAGCGCTATCGTTTAACGCCCCTAGCTAGGCATAACAAGTAAGGATAGATCTAGGTATTGCCATCTTTGGTAGGCAATCCATAAGTGGCTCTCATGATAGTTTCATATGGTAATTTTATTTTCATTCTTGGAAAGTGTTACATGCCCTTTTTTAATGGAAATTGAAATCTAATATTCCCTTCCTTCATATCAACAATCGCACCAACCGTTCTAAGGAAAGGTCTACCAAGAATAATAGGGCAAGAAGGATTGCAATCTATATCAAGAACAATGAAATCTACGGGCACATAATTCCTATTTGCAACAATAAGAACATCATTAATTCTTCCCATAGGTTTCTTAATAGTGGAATCCGCAAGATGCAAGTTTAGAGAGCAATCAACAAAATTACGGAAATCTAGTAAATCACACAAAGTCTTGGGAATAGTAGAGACACTAGCACCCAAGTCACACAAAGCATAAAACTCATGATCTTTAATTTTAATTTTAATATTTGGTTCCCACTCATCATAGAGTTTTCTAGGGATAGAAACTTTCAACTCAAGTTTTTCTTCATAAGATTACATCAAGGCATCAACAATATGTTCGGTGAAGGCTTTATTTCAACTATAAGCATGTGGAGAATTTAGAACGGATGCAACAAAGAAATACAATCAATCAAAGAGCAACTTTCATAATTAAATTCCTTGATATCCAAAATAGTGGGTTTAGCAACATCTAGATTTTTATTTCTTTCAATCCCACTTTCATCAATTTCATCATTAAGATCTAAACACTCCGAATTTTTAGAACACCTTCTAGGTAAAGGAAGATCATATTCAGTTTCATCAATATTCATATTGCAAAATAAAGATTTAATAGGAGACAGATCAATAACTTTTAGATCTTCATCTTGATTTTCATAGGAATTGGAAGAACACGCTTTAATAAAGGCATCTTTGGAAGCACGCATCCTAGCGGTTCTTTCTTTACACTCATCAATTGAAATTCTCATGGACTTTAGAGACTCATTAATATCATGCTTAGGTGGAATAGATCTAAGTTTCAAAGCATCAACATCAAGAGCAATTCTATCAACGTTCCTAGCCAAATCATCAATCTTAAGCAATTTTTCTTCAATCATAGCATTAAAATTCTTTTCGAAGAAATAAATTCTTTAATATTAGATTCAAAATCAGAGGGCATCTTATTATAATTTCCATAAGAGTTGTTGTAGGAATTCCCATAATTATTAGAAGGATTACTAGGATATGGCCTAGGATTAGAATTCCCTCTATAAGCATTGTTACCAAAATTATTCCTACCAACAAAATTCACATCCATAGATTCATTGTTATTCTCAATCAAAGTAGACAAAGGCATATCATTAGGATCAGAAGAAACACTCTTAGTAGCAAATAATTTCATAAGTTCATCCATCTTTCCACTCAACACATTAATTTCTTCTATCGCATGCACTTTTTTATTAGAAGTTCTTTCAGTATGCCATTGAGAATAATTAACCATAATATTATCTAGGAGTTTAGTAGCATCTCCTAAAGTGATTTCCATAAAAGTGCCTCCCGCGGCCGAATCTAAAAGATTTCTAGAAGCAAAATTCAATCCGGCATAAAATTTTTGTATAATCATCCACAAATTCAAACCATGAGTAGGGCAATTACATATCATTAATTTCATTCTCTCCCAAGCTTGTGCAACATGTTCATGATCAAGTTGTTTAAAGTTCATTATATCGTTTCTAAGAGAGATGATCTTAGCGGGAGGAAAATACTTAGAGATAAAAGCATCTTTGCATTTGTTCCATGAATCAATACTATTCTTAGGCAAAGACAAAAACCAAGCTTTAGCACGATCTCTAAGCGAAAAAGGAAATAGCTTCAATTTAACGACATCATTATTTACATCTTTTTTCTTTTGCATATCACATAAATCAACGAAGCTATTCAGATGAGTAGCGGCATCTTCACTAGGAAGGCCGATGAATTGATCTTTCATAACAAGATTCAACAAAGCAGTATTAATTTCACAAGATTCAGCATCGGTAAGAGGAGCAATCGGAGTGCTAAGGAAATCATTATTATTGGTATTGGCGAAGTCACACAATTTAGTAGTATCTTGAGCCATCGCAACAAACAAGCAATCTAACACACGAGCAAACAAAAAGCAAGCGGACAAAAGAGGCAAATAGAGAGGGAGGATAGAGATAGAGAGCGCGAATAAAACGGCAAGGGTGAATTGGGGGGAGAGGAAAACTAGAGGCAAATGTCAAATAATGTAATGCGAGAGATAGGGATTGTGATGGGTACTTGGTATATTGACTTTTTGCGTAGACTCCCCGGCAACGGCGCCAGAAATCCTTCTTGCTACGTCTTGAGCTTGCGTTGGTTTTCCTCGAAGAGGAAGGGATGATGTAGTAGAGTAGCGTAAGTATTTCCCTCAGTTTTTGAGAACCAAGGTATCAATCCAGTAGGAGCCCACGCTCAAGTCCCTCGTACCTGCACAAAGCGATAGCTACTCGCAACCAACACGATTAGGGGTTGTCAAGCCCTTCGCGGTCACTTACGAGAGTGAGATCTGATAGATAGAATATTTTTGGTATTTTTGATATAAAGATGCAAAGTAAAAAGTAAAAGCAAAGTAAATAGCAAAACAATATAAAAGTAATGGAGACTGATATGATGAGAATAGACCCGGGGGCCATAGGTTTCACTAGTGGCTTCTCTCAAGAGCATAAGTATTCTACGATGGGTGAATAAATTACTGTTGAGCAATTGATAGAATTGAGCATAATTATGAGAATATCTAGGCATGACCATGTATATAGGCATCACGTCTGTGACAAGTAGACCGAAACGGTTCTGCATCTACTACTATTACTCCACTCATCAACCGCTATCCAGCATGCATCTAGAGTATTAAGTTAAAAACAGAGTAACGCCTTAAGCAAGATGACATGATGTAGAGAGATAAATTCATGCAATATGAAATAAACCCCATCTTGTTATCCTCAATGGCAACGATACAATATGTGCCTTGTTGCCCCTTCTGTCACTGGATAAGGACATTGCAAGATCGAACCCAAAGCTAAGCACTTCTCCCATGGAAAGATCTACCAATCTAGTTGGCCAAACCAAACAGATAATTCGAAGAGACTTGCAAAGATAACCAATCATGCATAAAAGAATTCAGAGAAGATTCAAATATTATTCATAGATTGACTTGATCATAAACCCACAATTCATCGGTCTCAACAAACACACCGCAAAAAGAAGATTACATCGAATAGATCTCCACAAGAGAGGGGGAGAACTTTGTATTGAGATTCAAAGAGAGAGAAGAAGCCATCTAGCTACTAACTATGGACCCGAAGGTCTGAGGTAAACTACTCACACTTCATCGGAGGGGCTAGGATGATGTAGAAGCCCTCCGTGATAACGGCCCTCTTCCGGCGGAGCTCCGGAACATGCCCCAAGATGGGATCTTGTGGATACAGAAAGTTGCAGCGGTGGAATTAGGTTTTTGGCTCATGTTCTGATTGTTTGGGGGTACGTGTGTATATATAGGAGGAAGGAGTACGTCGGTGGAGCACCGAGGGGCCCACGAGGCAGGGGGCGCGCCCTAGGGGGAGCCCACCCTCGTGACCACCTCTTTGATCCCTTGTAGTAGGGCCCAAGTCTCCTGGATCATGTTCGGTGAGAAAATCATTTTTTCGAAGATTTTATTCCGTTTGGACTCTGTTTGATATTCTGTTTATCCGAAACACTGAAATAGGCAAAAAAACAGCAATTCTAGGCTGGGCCTCAGGTTAATAGGTTAGTCCCAAAAATAATATAAAAGTGGAAAATAAAGTACAATATAGTCCAAAACAGTAGATAATATAGCTTGGAGCAATCAAAAATTACGCGACCGCGCGAGGGAGGCGAAGGTCATGGGAGGCGCGACGTTTGACGGAATTAAGTGAAGTTACATCCACGCGCCAGCATGGTGTGCAAACAGGCAGAAGCTATACCGTCAGGCCTACGATATGGGTCTAGTAGACATGACATCTAGTAGGTCCCGCATAGTTCTCGAGAACTCTTTGGGGGCTTGCAACCGTTTATCCACCGGGCAAGCCAGCAACCCCACGTCGTTCGCACGCCCTACTCGTCCCTGTCTTCTACCTTACAATAGTTTGCTCCCAGTCGTCCCGTCCTTTCACATTAGTTCGCTCCCAGTTTTTTTTTGCGGGGTACAACAGTTCAACTTCTCCTAACCCTCCTCCAAAATCCATGGCCTCCCAGTGTCCGGTTCAAGCAAAGAAGCGTCGGCGAAGAGGAAGAGGAAGAGGGACGAGGACAAAGTCGAGGACGTGGACTCGGACTCCAAGTAGGTGGCAGTGCCATCGCTCATGCTGGTTCTACTACAGTGTCAAGCGGACTAGTTGCTTATTAGTTTATTTTCAAGGGTGTGTTGTGCTGAGGCCCTAGCAGAACTATGTTTATGTACTTTCTTGTTATTTGAACTCTTAGTACATACAGTAGTACTAGTACTATGTCTTACTACTGTTCTTCTTGCAATTGGTACTACTGCTCGTATCTTCGTGTTCCTACTGTACTTAATACGTTCGTACTAGTAGTATAATTTGGGTTAGTCGATTTGTGAAAGAAGTTTGATGGAGCGAAGGAAGAAGACGACAGAAGAGGTGGAAGAAGCCCTTCTAGCCATCCATGTTGCATCAAACAACTCACATGAGTCGACTGACCCAAATTGCTCCTTCAGATTGCAGGATCCACGTGGCATTCAAGGTCTCGAAGGTAGATTCTGCATCCGCACCCGGTCTGCGGGCTCGACGGTCGCGCGACCGGCTTCCGCCACGACAGCCACCATGCGCGCCTCCTCCGCGCGGGCGGAGACGACAATGACATGCTAGTTCCTCCTCGCCGGCATGCTGGAGCACGCGCTCGTCCTCCTCTTCGTACGCTGCATGCATAGATGCGGCTCCACCAGCTGCTCCCGTGCTTGGCAGCGCGACGACATCGCGAGGAGGGACTGTAGACGACATGAGCGGGTGAGCCTTCGGCTTCATGGCACAGGGATGGCGGCGACACGACGGTGATGGGCGAGAAATTGTTGGCCGGAGCAGGCGGGCACCGGCATGCGCAACGGCGGCGGCGGCATATTGATGAGTGCGTGTGTGGGAGCTTACTTTAGTTTTATATATAAGGTTGGTCAAACTTAAAAGAAAACCATACTAGTACACGTAAACATTAGACTTAGGCAGTGCTTTTATTAATTACTAGCTTATGTTCTTGCCCATTGTGACCAGCCTTAGTACCACGACCACGATACGGAATCCTGTGCAAGCGCTTGAACCGCGGTGCGCGGTCGATCGAACGGTGCGTCACTGTGTCGCGCTCGAAGGACATCCACCGAACCTTTTTGTGTGTGTGAAAACAATCCATGAATATTACTCAACTTTTTTTCCCGTGAAAGTTCTTGACGCTGCAATATTTCCATATATTTGAATTTAGCTCCAGTTCGTGTTTATTTGGATTTGGACATTTTAGGTGCGCCCTAGCTTTTTTAAATACTGATTTTGTGTGTGTGACTGAGAGAGAACGTGTATATGTGTCCATATGTGTGTTGTGGCGGAAGGGCAATGTGGAGACGGTGTGTGTGTGATACAGACATAGAGAGGTGTGAATGTGCAAATGATCATGCATGAGTGAGACATAGACAGATGCCCATACGTTGTGTATACATGAGAGAACGGTCTTCTAGTTTTTACATGAGGTGTGAAAGTTTCTGTTTTTTACAGCAGGATCAAAAAGACCTTCCCCAAGTCTTCCCAACGGTTATACTTGGCACAAACACTAATTAAACACAAAAACACAACCAAAACAGAGGCTAGATAAATTGTTTATTACTAAACAGGAGCAAAAAGCAAGGGACAAAAATAAAATTGGGTTGTCTCCCAACAAGCACTATTATTTAATGCCCCTAGCTAGGCATAATATTTAAACGATGCTCACACAGAAGATAATAATTGATACAAATAGAGCATCATGAAACATGTGACAAACACATCTAAGTCTAACATATTTCCTATGCATAGGCATCTTATAGGCAAACAACTTATCAAGGCAAGCAAAAACTAGCATATGCAAGGAAGCGGAACGAAACAATAGCAATCTCAACATAACGAGAGGCAATTTAGTAACATGAAAATTTCTACAACCATATTTTCCTCTTTCATAATAATTACATGTAGGATCATAAGAAAATTCAACAATATAGCTATCACAAAACATATTCTTAACAAGATCCACATGTATGCAAAGTTGACACTCTTCCAAAATAGTGGGATTAACATTAACTGAAGTTATGACCTCTCCAAACCCACTTTTATCAAAAACTTCATAAGATTGAACATTCTCCAAATATGTGGGATCTAAAGTTGACACTCGTCCAAACCCACTTTCAATATTATTGCAAACATTATAATCAATCTCATATTCATCACGGGGCTTAAATAAATTTTAAAATCAAAAGAAGAATCACCCCAATCATGATCATTGCAACAAGTAGAGGACATAACAAAAATAGCATCCCCAAGCTTAGGGTTCTGCATATTGTTAGCACAATTGACATTAAGAGAATTTATAATAACATCATTGCAATCATGCTTTTCATCGAAGTAACTATCAAGTATGGGTGCAATAGCAACGATCTCATGTTTAGCATAAGGAACTATAGCAAACTCATCTTCATAAATATTGGCATCATGGCCATAAGAATAGAAAGCATCATGTTCATCAAGGGATATTTCAATCAAATCATCGAAATCATAATTATCTATAGATTCATGCATATCATTATTTTCTTCCGAAGCAACAGTCATTCTTTCAATAAATTCCTTGACATAGACATTATGAGCATAGTTTTCATAGCAATATTTAAGTATGTCAAAATTTTCAGATTCATAGAGAGTAATATCATACTTTTCAATCAAAGAAGCAACTTCATAAGCACCCTTAAAAGCAACAAATTCTTCAATTTGTTCAATATCGTAGTAACAATAAACACCCTTTGCATAAGAAGATAAGATTTCATTATCATTAAACTCACATAGGTAGGGGAGGTGTTTTTTAGGGTTCTTAGAGCAACAAGTAAGATCACAAATTTCACAAAGATTCCAAGCATAACATAGCAATCTGTTTATTTGATCCCATAAGAATCTCCCTTTTTCATACAAACGGTGACTCACAAAATGACATGCTCATATAAAGATTTCCCATCAACTAGGCTAGTTGGGCTTTCAGCACGAGCACATAAGGATCAAAGATGATCCAAGTAGAACACTTTAAGTGGATCCATATCAATAGATTTTTAGCAAGCAAAGATGCAAGCAAATAGAAGGCACATGGAAACACAAAGAAAGATACATACGGGAAGAAGGCGAACGGAAAAAGGGAGAATAAAACGGCAAGGGTGAAGTGGGGGAGAGAAAAACGAGAGGCAAATGGAAAATAATGTAATGTGAGGGATAAGAGTTTGTGATGGGTACTTGGTATGTCTTCACTTGTGCGTAGACTCCCCGGCAACGGCGCCAGAAATCCTTCTTGCTACCTCTTGAGCATTGTGTTGGTTTTCCCTTGAAGAGGAAAGGGTGGTGCAGTAAAGCAGCGTAAGTATTTCCCTCAGTTTTTGAGAACCAAGGTATCAATCTAGTAGGAGACCATGCGCGAGTCACCTCGTACCTACACAAACAAATAAGAACCTCACAACCAACACGATAAAGGGGTTCTCAATCCCTTCACGGCCACTTGCAAGAGTGAGATCTGATAGAGATGATAATAATAAGATAAGTATTTTTGGTATTTTTATGATATAGATTGAAAGTAAAGATTGCAAAATAAAATAGATTGGAAACTTGTTTGATGGAAAATAGACCCGGGGGCCATTGGTTTCACTAGTGGCTTCTCTCAAGATAGCATAAGTATTACGGTGGGTTTACAAATTATTGTTGAACAATTGATAGAAAAGCGAATAATTATGAGAATATCTAGGCATGATCATGTATATGGGCATCACGTCTGTGACAAGTAGACCGACTCCTGCCTGCATCTACTACTATTACTCCACACATCGACCGCTATCTAGCATGCATCTAGAGTATTAAGTTCATAAGAACAGAGTAACGCCTTAAGCAAGATGGCATGATGTAGAGGGATAAACTAATGCAATATGATGTAAACCCCATATTTCTATCCTCGATGGCAACAATACAATACGTGTCGTTTCCCTTTCTATCACTGGGATCGAGCACCGCAAGATTGGACCCAAAGCTAAGCACTTCTCCCATTGCAAGAAAGATCAATCTAGTAGGCCAAACCAAACTGATAATTCGAAGAGACTTGCAAAGACAAACCAATCATACATAAAATAATTCAAGAAGATTCAAATATTGTTCATAGATAAACTTGATCATAAACCCACAATTCATCGGATCTCGACAAACACACCACAAAAAGAAGAGTTACATCGAATAGATCTCCAAGAGAATCGAGGAGAACTTTGTATTGAGATCCAAAGAGAGAGAAGAAGCCATCGAGCTACTAGCTATGGACCCGAAGGTCTGAAGTAAACTACTCACACATCATCGGAGGGGCCATGGAGATGATGTAGAGGCCCTCCGTGATCAATGCCCCCTCCGGCGGAGCTCCGAAAAAGGCCCCAAGATGGGATCTCTTGGGTACAGAAGGTTGCGGCGGTGGAAATAGGGTTTCGTGGTGCTCCTGGATGTTTGCGGGGTATGTGAATGTAACACCCAGAACGCGGCTATATCTCCCACGTGTCGGGGCACGACTTAGAGGCATAGCCGCATGGTAGGCATGTCGCAAGAGGGGTAATCTTTACACATCCCATGTACTGAATAAAAAGGGATAAAGAGTTGGCTTACAATCGCCACTTCACACAATACATAAATATGTCATACGTCATCCAAAATACAAAAAAGGTCCGACTATGGAACCAAAATAAAGAAAGACAACCCCAAATGCTAGATCCCCGATCGTCCCAACTGGGCTCCACTACTGATCAACTGGAAACGAAACAACACAATGAACATGAGCTTCATCAAGGTCCCACTCGAGCTGGGTTGCGTCATCTGCACTGGTATCATCGGCACCTGCAACTGTTTGGAAGTATCAGTGAGCCACGAGGTCTCAACAATCTCACACCCGCGAGATCAAGACTATTTAAGCTTATGGGTAGGAAAAGGTAGTGAGGTGGAGCTGCAGCAAGCACTAAGCACATATGGTGGCTAACATACGCAAAAGAGAGCGAGAAGAGAAGCAACGCACGGTCGAGAAGCTAGAAGTGATCATGAAACTACTTACGTTCAAGCATAACACAAGAACCGTGTTCACTTCCCGGACTCCACCGAAAAGAGACCATCATGGCTACACACGCGGTTGATTCATTTTAATTAAGTTAAGTGTCAAGTTATATACAACCGGATATTAACAAATTCCCATCTACCCATAACCGCGGGCACGGCTTTCGAAAGTTCAAACCCTGCAGGAGTGTCCCAACTTAGCCCATCACAAGCTCTCACGGTCAATGAAGGATATTCCTTCTCCTGGGAAGACCCGATCAGTCTCGGAATCTCGGCTAGATGACATTTCGACAATGGTAAAACAAGACCAGCAGAGCCGCCCGATGTGCCGACATCCTGATAGGAGCTGCACATATCTCATTCTCAGGGCAACACTGGATTTTCCAAGATTCCGGTAGGCCAGCCCAGAGTTTCCCTTGGTGGACACTGGCGGCTGACAGGTTCGGACCAACACTTAGACAAGCACTGGCCCGGGGGGTTAAAATAAAGATGACCCTCGGGAGCGCGACTCCCAAGGGAAAAAGGTAGGTGGTGGTGAGGCAAATGGTAAAACCAAGGTTGGGCCTTGCTGGAGGAGTTTTATTGAAAGCAAACTGTCAAGGGGTTCCCATAACACCCAACCATGTAAGGAACGCAAAATCAAGGAACATAACACCAGTATGACGGAAACTAGGGCGGCAAGAGTGGAACAAAACACCAGTCATAAGGCCGAGCCTTCCACCCTTTACCAAGTATATATATGCATTAAATAAACAATATATATATAGTGATATCCCAACAATATCCATGTTCCAACATGGAACAAACTTCAACTTCACCTGCAACTAGCAACGCTACAAGAGGGGCTGAGCAAAGCGGTAACATAGCCAAACAACGGTTTTCTAGGAAAGGTGGTTTAGAGGCTTGACATGGCAATATGGGAGGCATGATATAGCAAGTGGTAGGTAGCGTGGCATAGCAATAGAGAGAACAACTAGCAAGCAAAGACTGAAGTGATTTCGAGGGTATGGTCATCTTGCCTGAGATCCCGCAAGGATGAAGAGCGAGTCCATGAAGAAGACAAACGGACATAGTCGAATAGATCCTCACAAATGCAACGTTACCGGAACTAACACGAAGAAGCAACACCGGAAAGGAGCAAAATCAAGGTGAACAACCATCACATAAATATGACATGATGCACAACCAAGTATGATGCATGTCCGGTTTAATGAGGCATGGCATGGCAAAGTGCACCAACGATACTACAAATTAAGTGGAGCTCAATATGCAACGAGTTGCATATTGATGGAACACCACATTCAAGTTATTTGGTTCGATCTCGTTTATGTACCCAACAATATTAAATGTTGATTAACATGGCAAGAGGTGAAGCAAATGAAAACTACCTAACTAGGCAAGTTTAAATGAGGCCGGAACAACAAGCAACAAGTCCGGAAAAATCCTCATGAGCATATATTAGATTTGGTACTGTTCTACCCTAAACCATAATTTAGAGTTGTTAAACATGCAAAGCAAGTACACCATGTTAAACTAGGTATTTTTCTATCCCATTTACATATAAAGTTTATTAAAAACCGAGCTACGGTTATTAAGTTATGGATTAAAGCATTTTAGCATGACAATAGGCAAATTATATGCAAACATCAATTTAAACATTTTAAACGTGGATGAAAGTTGCAAATTATTAATCTACACAAAATTCTAAGCAAGTTTCATATATTAAGTTTTTACATGTGATGCATGGTTGGTGAGTTATTAAATGCAAGAAGAACAGGGGCTTTTCTATAAAACAGTCATCTCTGGAATATTGGAAAAATTCGCAGGACCAGGGAAAAACCATAGCGGGCTGAATCTGGCCGGCCCAAAAGTGCAGCGGGGCTCGGGTGCATGCTCACATCGGGCCAGCTCTGGCCGAAACTGGAGCTGGGTGGCTCTGGAAGAGGCCCAAACGGGGCTCTGGAGCGGGCCTTGACGATGGATTGAGAGGAGGTGGCCCATGAGGGAATCACAGGGGAGCCGGCTGGGCCTTGCTCGGCACGGTGGGATGAGCCCGAGTCGGTCTGGATCGGACTGCGGTCAACGCTCGACCGGAACGAGCGTAGAAAGAGCAGGGAAAGTCAGCGATGGCGCGAGATGCAGCTGACATGAGGTTTTGGACGACAGCAGGCAGCGGGATCCGGCCAGGATGGGCCGTCCCTGGAGGAGGAGGTGGATCCAGCCGGACCTGGAGGAAGCCGTCAGCGAGCTTGGTTCCTGCGGACCTGGCGGTTCAGGGACTTGGCGAGGCGGAGGGAGGCAGACACGACAGCGGCGGCGTCGAAGCCCTATCCATGGCGGCAGAGAGGGAGCAGAGAGATTAGAGACAGAGAGGAAAAAGAGACGGTCGGGGAAGTGGCTACACTGGCCTGGTTTGGTCGCCGGTGGCTCTCGGCAGGAGGAAGGTCTGGTGAAGGAGAAGAAGACGACAGGGGCGGAGGTCTCCGATGGCTTGCGTGCTCGGGGACGGGAGGACACAGGAGGCTGGGAAGCTTTGGATCAGGAGCTCCTCCCTCGATCGTGCAGCAAGGCGGGGAGGCTGCGGGGATCCGCGTGCGAGGTGGGTCGAAGGGATGCTGGTTGGGTGGCGCTGAAATTGATGAGAAGGTGGGGATCGAGAGGTGGTTTCTGGTTGGTGCAAAGGGGATCCCGAGGTGGGAGAAAAACAGTGGCGACGGCGGAGGATTTGATGGATGGGACATCTCCCTAGGTTCTAGGGTTTGGTCCTCTTATATATAGCGGTGGGATTAAGTTTAGGGGCTATCTCGTCCCTCTGATCAAAATCGGACGGTCAGGAAAAATAGGCTAGGGAGTCCAAATAAGAAAACGATGATGTTTTGTAGATGTTTGGGGATGATCCCGACCCAACGGTGACAACTGCCCGGGTCGGGTTCGGGGAAGTTTCGGACACGCACGCGAGGGGTCGGTTGGAACTTGTGGGTTGTGCAGAAGGGGTCGAGCTGAGAGAAGAGAAGGGAGAGAGGCCCGACGACTGTTTCCAGAGACTGAAAACGTCCGACGTCTAGACCGACTATAATGTCGCTATAGTTATCCGTTGGGGCGTCAAACGGACTCCGAATGCGATGAAACTTGGCAGACGACCTACTAACAACAAAAAAACATCGCATGCCAACTTTCAACCCATTCCGAGAACATTTTTCCGGTCACTTATAAAATAATATTTCGGACATGCCGCGGGCGCGTGCAAGTGTGTCTGGGCTCAGAACGGACACGGAAAGAACGAGGAGACCAGGATGGATGCAAGTTTTAAAAAACATGACGATGCAAAGCGGATGATGACATGGCAAGATGCGACATGCAAGCGAATAACACGGCAACAAATAGTGAATAACTAGAAGACACCTGGCGCATCGGTCTCGGGGCGTCACAACACTCCACCACTACGAGAGGATCTCGTCCCGAGATCTAGGATGGCACCAGAGGGAAACGGAAGGGGAAGGGGAAGCGGTAAAACTAAGTTGCTTCTTGGCCAAACGAGTGAAACCAATGAACCTTGAGAGGTTAAGCAAATTGAAAGAAAGAATGCAACGAAGAAGAACAAAGTTGAAACCACTCCGTTAGAAAAGAGGAACAAGGAACCTTACGGGAACCTTGTAGGTTGAAAGACATAAGAAAAAAAGGTTGCAATGGACAAGAAGTACATGCAAGCACTCTGGTCAATACGAGATGTACAAGGAGCGATAAAGATCAATTACGACAACACTCCGGTTGGAAATGGAAGGCAAAGAATATGAACTTGGCAAAATGAAAGCACTTGGATGAGACTCCAGTTAGAAGAGGAATGATAGCCACAACACCCCGGTTAAAACAAGATAGAGAAGGAATAAGAATGATATAATTTGGGCAGCATTCTGACTATAAATGGAAGGAATTAACAAGAACTTGACAAGATGAGATGATACTTGATGAATTCAACAACACACTGCCTCCGGAACTATTGAAAGAAAGGCACAATGGGTAAGAAAGATTTCGGACAGCACTCCAGTTGAGAAGGGAGGCAAAAACTAGATAAGATGAGAGAACTTGAATGAAGGACACGACACTCCGGTTGAATGGATAGACAAAGGAAAGAGCATGATCTTGGCAAAACGAGATGATAGGACGAAGAGAGCAACGTCACCATGCCTCCGGAACAAATGAATGGAAAACTAGATGGTTGGAAAGAAATGAACGGAGAAGAAGAATGATAACTCTCGCAAATAAAATTGAAAGAGTATGCTTATGAAGAAAATGTTGAACGGTGTTGTTGGATTATCAACAACGAAAAGAATAAGCTTGTAGTGGGCTTATGGAAACATCTCAACATTATGAGGTGACAAACGGCCACTAAAAGAAGTTATTGATTTGAGTGAGAGCACCAAAGAGATGAAAAACTTCTTTCACCACAAGAATAGGAGGAAACTTGGATTATCGATAGACACCACAATTAGCAACATTCCTTAGGGAAGGCTTTAGGTGAAAGTAACCCAATATAATTCCAATGAAGAGATTGATGGGTTGCAAATGATCTCATGAACGAACTGAAAATAATGGGTTTAAAATATGTCATTCCGGACAACTTATGAATCATGAAACATGATGGAAATTATCAAGAGTGACATAACGCATCTCAAACGATAAGGTAGCAAGAATTGCCCTTTGGAATGCAAGAACAAGAATATTTGAACTTTGTAGAACAAAACATGTGTTAAACACCATGTGTATTTTAGAGTATAGCTTGGCGGATCTTAGCTTCGAGAGAAAACTTGAAGAACAATTGAAGAATGAAAAGAATCCTTGACGAACCATCATGTAGAGCCTCCATGAAGAACTCCAGTAATAAAAGGATGATCAAAAAGAAGTGAAGTATGAAAATAATAAGATTGAAGCCTTGCAATGATTAGATGAAGCTTCGCGACGAGATAATGTGGAAAAACTTGGAACTCAAGAAAAGAAAGATGAGCAATTGAAACCAAGAATTTTGATGAACCTCTGGAATAAGGAATTGAATTTACTCGATGAAACAAGAATAAGAATTCTAGTATGCTTATCCTTCATCAATTAAATTGATGACACACAATGGATTTGGCATACTACTTATTCTCGTAGAAAGGATTCAGATAGATATAGAGCGAACTTGAGAAGGTCTTCGACGAACCACCGGGAGGATTGAAACACCGAATAAATTGATATGATAACCAAGGAAGAGAACTCTTGAACGAATCACCGTAAGAATTGAAAATGGAAGAAGAAAAGATAAAGAAACACCGGGAAGAATTATAAAAAGAACGAAGATACTTGAGAGAATTTCGATACAAGAGAACGAAAGATATCATGAACTGATTAGAAGATATTTGAACGATGCACCGGTAAGATTTGGAGAGCGAGAGCTGAAAGCTGGAATTAATACTTCTGAGATGATGGGCTCTTTAGAAACAAACTGAAAAGTCCCCTGATTTGCTCCGGAAGGGTGAAAAGAATTCTCACAATCGAAAATAATTATGAGAGGGTGGCAACAAGCTAGAACCATGAATCTTCACGAGAACGGAGAAAGATTTAAGAGAAACTCTTCTTCAGTCTTCAAAAGCATAGAATGACGATGGGAAACACCACCATGAATTGTTGAGACACTCCGAAATAATGAAGAATATAAAGGTTGAATCAACAATGAAAAGAATTTGAAAGATCTTGGAAAAAGGCATTTGGCTGATGATAATTCATTCTTACGTCAAACTTGGAAAAGAATTTGAGAGTAACACCGGGAAAATAGAAGAGTTGGGTAAGATCCTGGAAAACCTGTGTTGGGGAATGTAGTAATTTCAAAAAAATTCCTACGCACACACAAGATCATGGTGATGCATAGCAATGAGAGGGGAGAGTGTTGTCTACGTACCCTCGTAGACTGGCAATAGAAGTGTTGACACAACGTAGAGGAAGTAGTCGTACGTCTTCCCGATCCGACCGATCCAAGTACTGAACGTACAGCACCTCCGAGTTCTACACATGTTCAACTCGGTGACGTCCCTCGAGTTCCGATCCAGCAAAACGTTGAGGGAGAGTTTCGTCAGCACGACGGCATGATGATGGTGATGATGTTCTACCGACGCAGGGCTTCGCCTAAGCACCGCTACGATATGACCGAGGTGAATATGGTGGAAGGGGGCACCGCACACGGCTAAGGAACGATCACGAGGATCAACTTGTGTGTCATGGGGTGCCCCCTTGCCTTAGTATATAAAGGAGGGAGAGGGGGAGGTGCGGCCGAACCTATGGGTGCGCCTGGAGGAGTCCTACTCCAACCGGGAGTAGGACTCCCCCCTCTTGCCTTGTTGGAAAAGGAAGGAGGAAGGGAGAAAGAGGAAAGGGGGGCCCTCCCCCTTCCTTGTCCTATTCGGACTAGGGGGGAGGGGGCGCGCGGCCTGCCCTGGCCGGCCCTCCTCTTCTCCCTTATGGCCCATGTAGGCCCAATAACCCTCGGGGGGTTCCGGTAACCCCCAGGTACTCCGGTAAAATCCCGATTTCACCCGGAACGTTTCCGATATCCAAATATAGGCTTCCAATATATCAATCTTTATGTATCGACCATTTTGAGACTCTTCGTCATGTCCATGATCACATCCGGGACTCCGAACAACCTTCGGTACATCAAAACACAAAAATCCTAATTACGATCGTCACCGAACTTTAAGCGTGCGGACCCTACGGGTTCGAGAACTATGTAGACATGACCGAGACACGTCTCCAATCAATAACTAATAGCAGAACCTGGATGCTCATATTGGCTCCTACATATTCTACGAAGATCTTTATCGGTCAGACCGCATAACATACGTTGTTCCGTTTTTCATCGGTATGTTACTTGCCCGAGATACGATCGTCGGTATCTCAATACCTAGTTCAATCTCGTTACCGGCAAGTCTCTTTACTCGTTCCATAATACATCATCCTGCAACTAACTTATTAGTTGCAATGCTTGCAAGGCTTGAGTGATGTGCATTACCGAGATGGCCCAGAGATGCCTCTCCGAAAATCGGAGTGACAAATCCTAATCTCAAAATACGCCAACCCAACAAGTACCTTCGGAGACACCTGTAGAGCACCTTTATAATCACCCAATTACGTTGTGACGTTTGGTAGCACACAAAGTGTTCCTCCGGTAAACGGGAGTTGCATAATCTCATAGTCATAGGAACATGTATAAGTTATGAAGAAAGCAATAGCAACAAACTAAACGATCAAGTGCTAAGCTAACGGAATGGGTCAAGTCAATCACATCATTCTCCTAATAGTGTGATCCCGTTAATCAAATGACAACTCATGTCTATGGTTAGGAAACATAACCATCTTTGATTGATGAGCTAGTCAAGTAGAGGCATACTAGTGACTCTCTGTTTTTGTCTATGTATTCACACATGTATTATGTTTCTGGTTAATACAATTCTAGCATGAATAATAAACATTTATCATGATATAAGGAAATAAATAATAACTTTATTATTGCCTCTAGGGCATATTTCCTTCAGTCTCCCACTTGCACTAGAGTCAATAATCTAGATTACACAGTAATGATTCTAACACCCATGGAGCCTTGGTGCTGATCATGTTTTGCTCGTGGAAGAGGCTTAGTCAGCGGGTCTGCAACATTCAGATCTGTATGTATCTTGCAAATTTCTATGTCTCCCACTTGGACTAAATCCTGAATGGAATTGAAGCGTCTCTTGATGTGTTTGGTTCTCTTGTGAAATCTGGATTCCTTCGCCAAGGAAATTGCACCAGTATTGTCACAAAAGATTTTCATTGGACCCGATGCACTAGGTATGACATCTAGATCAGATATGAACTCCTTCTTCCAGACTCCTTCATTTGCTGCTGCCGAAGCAGCTATGTACTCCGCTTCACATGTAGATCCCACCACGACGCTTTGTTTAGAACTGCACCAACTGACAGCTCCACCATTCAGTAAAAACACGTATCCGGTTTGCGATTTAGAATCGTCCGGATCAGTGTCAAAGCTTGCATCAACGTAACCATTTACGATGAGCTCTTTGTCACCTCCATATACGAGAAACATATCCTTAGTCCTTTTTAGTTATTTCAGGATGTTCTTGACTGCTGTCCAGTGATCCACTCCTGGATTACTTTGGTACCTCCCTGCTAGACTTATAGCAAGGCACACATCAAGTCTGGTACACAACATTGCATACATGATAGATCCTATGGCTGAAGCATAGGGAACATCTTTCATTCTCTCTCTATGTTCTGTGGTGGTCGGACATTAAGTCTTACTCAACTTCACGCCTTGTAACACAGGCAAGAACCCTTTCTTTGCTTGATCCATTTTGAAGTTCTTCAAAACCTTGTCAAGGTATGTGCTTTGTGAAAGTCCAATTAAGCGTCTTGATCTATCTCTATAGATCTTAATGCCCAATATGTAAGCAGCTTCACCGAGGTCTTTCATTGAAAAACTCTTATTCAAGTATCCCTTTATGCTATCCAGAAATTCTATATCATTTCCAATCAATAATATGTCATCCACATATAATATCAGAAATGCTACAGAGCTCCCACTCACTTTCTTGTAAATACAGGCTTCTCCAAAAGTCTGTACAAAACCAAATGCTTTGATCACACTATCAAAGTGTTTATTCCAACTCCGAGAGTCTTGCAGCAGTCCATAAATGGATCGCTGGAGCTTGCACACTTTGTTAGCTCCCTTTGGATCGACAAAACCTTCTGGTTGCATCATATACAACTCTTCTTCCAGAAATCCATTCAGGAATGCAGTTTTGACATCCATTTGCCAAATTTCATAATCATCAAATGCGGCATTTGCTAACATGATTCGGACAGACTTAAGCATCGCTACGGGTGAGAAGGTCTCATCGTAGTCAATCCCTTGAACTTGTCGAAAACCTTTTGCAACAAGTCGAGCTTTGTAGACAGTAACATTACCGCCAGCGTTAGTCTTCTTCTTGAAGATCCATTTATTCTCAATTGCTTGCCGATCAACGGGCAAGTCAACCAAAGTCCACACTTCATTCTCATACATGGATCCCATCTCAGATTTCATGGCTTCTAGCCATTTTGCGGAATCTGGGCTCACCATCGCTTCTTCATAGTTCATAGGTTCATCATGATCTAGTAGCATGACTTCCAGAACAGGATTACCGTACCACTCTGGTGCGGATCTTACTCTGGTTGATCTACGAGGTTCGGTTGTAACTTGATCTGAAGTATCATGATCATTATCATTAGCTTCATCACTAATTGGTGTGGGTGTCACAGAAACAGGTTTCTGTGATGTACTACTTTCCAATAAGGGAGCAGGTACAGTTACCTCATCAAGTTCTACTTTTCTCCCACTCACTTCTTTCGAGAGAAACTCCTTCTCTAGAAAAACTCTGAATTTAGCAACAAAAGTTTTGCCTTCGGATCTGTGATAGGAGGTGTACCCAACAGTCTTCTTTGGGTATCCTATGAAGACACATTTCTCCGATTTGCGTTCGAGCTTATCAGGTTGAAGCTTTTTCACATAAGCATCACAGCCCCAAACTTTCAGAAATGACAACTTTGGTTTCTTGCCAAACCACAGTTCATAAGGCGTCGTCTCAATGGATTTCGATGGTGTCCTATTTAACGTGAATGCTGCCATCTCTAAAGCATAACCCCAAAACGATAACGGTAAATCAGTAGGTGACATCATAGATCACACCATATCTAATAAAGTATGATTACGACGTTCGGACACACCATTACGCTGTGGTGTTCCGAGTGGAGTGAGTTGCGAAACTATTCCGCATTGTTTCAAATGTACACCAAACTCGTAACTCAAATATTCTCCTCCACGATCAGATCGTAGACACTTTATTTTCTTGTTACGATGATTTTCAACTTCACTCTGAAATTCTTTAAACTTTTCAAATGTTTCAGCCTTATGTTTTATTAAGTAGATATACCCATATCTGCTTAAATCATCTGTGAAGGTGAGAAAATAACGATATCTGCCACGAGCCTCAACATTCATTGGACCACATACATCTGTATGTATGATTTCCAACAAATCCGTTGCTCTCTCCATAGTACCGGAGAACGGCGTTTTAGTCATCTTACCCATGAGTCACGGTTCGCAAGTACCAAGTGATTCATAATCAAGTAGTTCCAAAAGTCCATCAGTATGGAGTTTCTTCATGCGCTTTACACCGATATGACCTAAACGGCAGTGCCACAAATAAGTTGCACTATCATTATCAACTTTGCATCTTTTGATTTCAACATTATGAATATGTGTATCCCTACTGTCGAGATTCATCAAAAATAGACCACTCTTCAAGGGTGCATGACCATAAAAGATATTACTCATATAAATAGAACAACCATTATTCTCTGATTTAAATGAATAACCGTCTCGCATCAAACAAGATCCAGATATAATGTTCATGCGCAACGCTGGCACCAAATAACAATTATTTAGGTCTAATACTAATCCCGAAGGTAGATGTAGAGGTAGCGTGCCGACCGCGATCACATCGACTTTGGAACCATTTCCCACGCGCATCGTCACCTCGTCCTTAGCCAATCTTTGCTTAATCCGTAGCCCCTGTTTCGAGTTGCAAATGTTAGCAACAGAACCAGTATCAAATACCCAGGTGCTACTGCAAACATTAGTAAGGTACACATCAATAACATGTATATCACATATACCTTTGTTCACTTTGCCATCCTTCTTATCCGCCAAATACTTGGGGCAGTTCCGCTTCCAGTGACCAGTCTGCTTGCAGTAGAAGCACTCGGTCTCAGGCTTAGGTCCAGACTTGGGTTTCATCTCCTGAGAAACAAATTGTTTGCTGTTCTTCTTGAAGTTCCCTTTCTTCTTCCATTTGCCCTTTTTCTTGAAACTGGTGGTCTTATTAACCATCAACACTTGATGCTCCTTCTTGATTTCTACTTCCGCGGCTTTTAGCATCGCGAAGAGCTCAGGAATAGTTTTATTCATCCCTTGCATATTATAGTTCATCATGAAGCTTTTGTAGCTTGGTGGCAGTGCTTGAAGAACTCTGTCAATGACACTATCAACAGGAAGATTAACCCCTAGTTGAGTCAAGTGATTATGATACCCAGACATTTTGAGTATATGTTCACTGATAGAACTATTCTCCTCCATCTTGCAGCTATAGAACTTATTGGAGACTTCATATCTCTCAATCTGGGCATTTGCTTGAAATATTAACTTCAACTCCTGGAACATCTCATATGCTCCATGACGTTCAAAACGTTGTTGAAGACCCGGTTCTAAGCCGTAAAGCATGGCACACTAAACTATCGAGTAGTCATCAGCTTTGCTCTGCCAGACGTTCATAACATCTGGTGTCGCTCCTGCAGCAGGCTAGGCACTTAGCGGTGCTTCCAGGACGTAATTCTTCTGTGCAGCAATGAGGATAAACCTCAAGTTACGGACCCAGTCCGTGTAATTGCTACCATCATCTTTCAACTTTGCTTTCTCAAGGAACGCATTAAAATTCAACGGAACAACAGCACGAGCCATCTATCTACAATCAAACATAGACAAGCAAGATACTATCAAGTACTAAGTTCATGATAAATTTAAGTTCAATTAATCATATTACTTAAGAACTCCCACTTAGAAAGATATCCCTCTAATCCTCTAAGTGATCACGTGATCCAAATCAACTAAACCATGTCCGACCATCACGTGAGATGCAGTAGTATCAATGGTGAACATCAATATGTTGCTCATATCTACTATATGATTCACACTCGACCTTTCGGTCTCCGTGTTCCGAGGCCATATCTGTTATATGCTAGGCTCGTCAAGTTAAACCTAAGTATTCCGCGTGTGCAACTGTTTTGCACCCATTGTATTTGAACGTAGAGCCTATCACACCCGATCATCACATGGTGTCTCAGCACAAAGAACTTTCGCAACGGTGCATATTCAGGGAGAACACTTATACTTTGATAATTTAGTGGGGAATCATCTTATAATGCTACCGTCAATCAAAGCAAGATAAGATGCATAAAAGATAAACATCACATGCAATCAATATAATTGATATGATATGGCCATCATCATCTTGTGCTTGTGATCTCCATCTCCGAAGCACCTTCATGATCACCATCGTCACCGGTGCGACACCTTGATCACTATCGTAGCATCGTTGTCGTCTCACCAATCTTATGCTTCCACGACTATCGCTACCGCTTAGTGATAAAGTAAAGCATTACAGCGCAATTGCATTGCATACAATAAAGCGACAACCATATGGCTCCTGCCAGTTGCTGATAACTCGGTTACAAAACATGATCATCTCATACAATAAAATTTAGCATCATGTCTTGACCATATCACATCACAACATGCCCTGCAAAAACAAGTTAGACGTCCTCTACTTTGTTGTTGCATGTTTTACGTGGCTGCTACGGGCTTAGCAAGAACCGTTCTTACCTACGCATCAAAACCACAACGATAGTTTGTCAAGTTGGTGCTGTTTTAACCTTCGCAAGGACCGGGCATAGCCACACTTGGTTCAACTAAAGTTGGAGAAACTGACACCCGCCAACCACCTGTGTGCAAAGCACGTCGGTAGAACCAGTCTCGCGTAAGTGTACGCGTAATGTTGGTCCGGGCCGCTTCATCCAACAATACCGCTGAAAGTGCAACTATCCCTAGGTGGTTTTGGTAATTCATAACAACATATAGCTCATTGAGCTAATGCTATTCCAAGATGATTATTTTAGGAAAGCTCAATGATTGGCATGGCATGGATGTGAAAGTGGAACCCTCAAAATGCTAAGGACAAAGGATTGGCTCAAGCTCAAAAGCTCAAGACTCTTCATTTTATATTTTAGTGATCCAAGATCACATTGAGTCTTTAGGAAAAGCCAATACTATCAAGGAGGGATGAGGTGTTGCTTAATGAGACTCTTGCTTCATGTGCTTAGTGATATGCTCCAAAAACCCTCAACTACTTTCCCATATCCACATTTGACCTAAACTCTAAGCCAAACTCAGTCCTACCGATTCTTTCTATCCGGCGCCACCGAGTTTCACTTGTCATAAGCCACTGCCAAACCCTAGCAATTCGGTTCTACCGATAGGGATCTCGGTCTCACCGAGATGGGATTGCAAACTCTCTGTTTCCCTTTCGTAACTTTTCGGTCTCACCAAAAGAGCGAATCGGTCCCACCGAGATTGCAATGTAAACTCACTGTTTCCTTTTTGTAACTTTTTGGTCTCACCGAAAGAGCAAATCGGTCCCACCGAGTTTGCCCGACCAACTCTCTGGTTAGCTAATTACCAAAATCGGTCTCACTGAGTTTGTGTAATCGGTCTCACCGAGATTACGTTATGCCCAAACCGTAACCATATCGGTCCTGCCGAGTTGCATGTCAGTCCCACCGAAAATCTCTAACGGTCACTAGGTTTACCTTTTCGGTCCGACCGAGTTTGTTGATTCGGTCCCACCGAGATTGGTAAATTGTGTGTAACAGTTGGATTTTGTGTGGAGGCTATATATACCCCTCCACCTCCTCTTCATTCGTGGAGAGAGCCATCAGAACACATACACACTTCCAACTCATATGTTCTGAGAAAGAATCACCTACTCATGTGTTGAGACCAAGATATTCCATTCCTACCATATGAATCTTGATCTCTAGCCTTCCCCAAGTTGCTTTCCACTCAAACCTTCTTTCCACCAGATCCAAATCCTATGAGAGAGAGTTGAGTGTTGGGGAGACTATCATTTGAAGCACAAGAGCAAGGAGTTCATCATCAACACACCATTTGTTACTTCTTGGAGAGTGGTGTCTCCTAGATTGGCTAGGTGTCACTTGGGAGCCTCTGACAAGATTGTGGAGTTGAACCAAGGAGTTTGTAAGGGCAAGGAGATCGCCTACTTCGTGAAGATCTACCGCTAGTGAGGCAAGTCCTTCGTGGGCGATGGCCATGGTGGGATAGACAAGGTTGCTTCTTCGTGGACCCTTCGTGGGTGGAGCCTCCGTGGACTAGCGCAACCGTTACCCTTCGTGGGTTGAAGTCTCCATCAACGTGGATGTAGGATAGCACCACCTATCCGAACCACAGGAAAAACATCCGTGTCTCCAATTGTGTTTGAATTCTCCAAACCCTTCCCTTTACATTCTTGCAAGTTGCATGCTTTACTTTCCGCTGCCAATATACTCTTTGCATGCTTGCTTGAATTGTGTGATGATTGCTTGACTTGTCCTAAAATAGCTAAAATCTGCCAAGAACTAAAATTGGGAAAAGGTTAAGTTTTTATTTGGTCAAGATCACCCCCCCTTTAGACATACTTTCGATCCGACAAGTGGTATCAGAGCTTTGGTCTCCATTTGCCTTGATTTCCATAGCTTTTGGTGGTCATAGCCTTGGTTTCACAACCTAGGAGAGTATGGCGTCTAGCGAGGGAAATTATCACCATAGAGGTCCTTACTTTGATGGTACTAATTTTGCTAGTTGGAAGCATAAAATGAAAATACATATTCTTGGACATAACCCCGCCGTTTGGGCTATTGTGTGTGTTGGTTTGCAAGGTGACTTCTTTGATGGGAGAGAACCAAACCGTGAAGCTACCGCGGATGAGTTGAAAATGTTGCAATACAATGCTCAAGCCTGTGATATTCTCTTCAATGGATTGTGCCCCGAAGAATTCAACAAAATCAGCCGTCTTGAGAATGCAAAGGAAATTTGGGACACTTTGATTGATATGCACGAAGGTACCGACTCCGTCAAGGAATCCAAGTTGGATGTGCTTCAAAGTCAACTTGACAAGTTCAAAATGAAGGATGGTGAAGGTGTCGCTGAAATGTACTCTAGGCTTGCTCTCATCACAAATGAGATTGCCAGCTTAGGGAGTGAAGAGATGACCGATAGATTCATCATCAAGAAGATTCTAAGAGCCTTGGATGGAAAATATGATACCGTGTGCACATTGATCCAAATGATGCCCAATTACAAAGATCTCAAGCCAACGGAGGTGATTGGAAGAATTGTTGCTCATGAGATGTCACTCAAGGATAAAGAGGAACTTCACAACAAATCAAGTGGTGCCTACAAAACCTCATGTGAAGCCCTTACATCATCAAGTGAGAAACAAAACTTCAATGAAGAATTGAGCTTAATGGTGAAGAACTTCAACAAGTTCTACAAGAGTAGAAGCAAAGATAGAAGCTCCAAGTCAATGTCCTACAATAACAAAAGATCTTCTAGTTGAGAGCGAAACTGCTACAATTGTGGAAGACCCGGACACTATTCTAATGAGTGTACGGCTCCCTACGAGAGAAGAGAAGACTCTCCAAAAAGAAGAAGCAAAGAATCACCACCAAGAGAGAGAAGGAGTAGAGATGATCATTATGAACGAAGATACTCACGGAGAAGCAAGGATTCGGAAAGGAAGGAAAAATCATCAAGGAGCTACACAAAACGAAGACATCAAGCTCATGTTGGTGAATGGGTATCCGGCTCCGACTCCGACAGCCACTCCGAGAGAAGTTGTCACTCGGACTCCGAAGATACTCAAGATGAAGGTGTTGCCGGTCTAGCACTTGTGTCAACCAACTCCTACGACATATTTGACTCACCAAATGAAGGAATTGGAAGATGCTTCATGGACAAAGGTCCTAAGGTAACACACCCCGAGTATGTTGATTTTAATAGTGATGAAGATGACTTGTTGGGTGATGATGATTTGCTTGTTGACAACTCTAGTGATGAATACTATGATGAAACGTCAATTAATCATGCTAATCAAGATAAAACGAATGACAATGATAAGGAGAAGATTGAGGCTCTAACTAAAGAACTAAACACTCTTAAGTTAGCTCATGAAACTATCTTCGAAGATCATCGAGAACTTTTAAGAGCTCATGAGAAGTTACGCTTTGAAAAGCTCAATCTTGAGCAAGAGCATGAGTTTTTGAAAGCAATCAATGATGATCTCCGCAAGAAAAGTTCTTCTTACATTGCCAAGCGTTTACTCTTATCCACTTACATGCCTCAAGTCAAGTCTAGTAACAAGAACAAGAAAGATTCTTCCTCTAGTAGTAACAATGATCATGCTAAATCAAATATTGTTGCTTCTAGTAGTTCTCTTGATTCCACTAATGATTCTCTTAGCCAAGTTACACTTAAGCAAGAAAATAGCTTATTGAAGGGAATTATAGAGAAAGGAGTGTACAAAAGCCTTGCCGGGAGTAAGCAATTCGAGGAAATTGTGCGCAAGCAAGGAATGCATCGGAAGAATCAAGGTGTTGGTTTTGAACGAAAGTTCAATGCCAATGGAGTTGAGTGGGAAGAAGATCAATACCCCAAGACAAAGTTTGTTCCTCAACAAGAGAAGTATGATACTTCCTTGAAGGGAACACAAGCTCAAGATGATCTTCCACCACAAGGCTACAAGCAAAAAGGCAAGGATAAGCTTCAAGAGGAAATTGATGCATTTGAAGAAGCTCCTAAGACCTTAGTCAAGTGAATTCTCAAGACCACGTCAAGTTCCACTTCATCAAGTACGACTACAACTCCAAGGATTCCCATCAAGATGGTGTGGATCCAAAAGAAGAAGAACTAGAGAGTTCTCGAGGGTGGCTCCGCCAACATACTTCACTCTTATCATTTTGGCAAGAACAAGTGCAATCAACTTCCACATCTTGCACTAGTTCAAGGAGTCACATACCCTCTTGTTGGTAAGACAAGGGACAAGGTAACCTAAAAGTTTTCATGGACATCATCTTGTGTGTGCATCACTCTATGTCTATGGATATCCTTGTTTGTTCCTTGTGGGAGTAACCCATGTAGGTATTGAAAGTGTAATTCACTCAAATGGATAGCTCCAAGTGATCTACATCAACATTGAGCATCCACATCTTCAACATCTACATGAAGTCATCATCGACAAAACCCAAGGTTAGTTCATCCCTCTTAGGGGGGATATCACATCTAGGGGGAGCTTTACTCTAATACTTGAGCTAAAGCAACTCTAAAGATGTGAACACAACAATGCTTTATGTAAAAGTGGTAACCCCACTTGAGTTTAAACGATGAGTATGACCTATGATCAAGTGTTCTCACTTGACTCCTAAGTCAATATACTCATATATAGATGACCTAGTCATCGCAAATTGTTTGATAGATGCTAGAATTGGTTGTGCATGCTTTGTCACATATTTTATTTGCCATCTTATTGTGTGAGCATGTTGGTTGCATATTTTACTCATTCGAGGACATCCACTTGTTGTTTTGATCATTTGGTTTCATTTCCTTTTGCCAAGTGGATGGACAAGAATGCCTAAGAACCTCCTCTAGCTATCTATGCTTTTCTCGTCTCAAACTCTATTCATGCTACATCCCAAAATTTGATCAAGTCAGATTCGAACCACTCTGTGTGAGGAGCACTCGGAGTCCCCGATTCGTCATAGACTTAAACTTCCAAAACCTCTGTGTGATTCTCGGTCTGACTGATATCCTACTTTCGGTCCTACCGAGATCATTAAGTTGATCTAGGTTTTCTATCTCGGTGCAACCGATTTGAACCATTCGGTCACACCGAGTTGCAACAACCGTATACAGTTTTGCATCTCGGTGCCACCGAGTTGTTCCACTCGGTCACACCGACAGGGTCGGGCTATATATAGTCACGGGCAAAAATTTGGAAAGTTCTCCGAACCCCTTCGCCCGCGCGATAGCCTGCTCTGCCAACGTGGTCTCCGGATCGTCTCCTCGCCGCCAGCCGCCTCCAGTCGCTGGTCTCCGTCGCCGTCAATAGGAATCAACCCCACCGTTTCCGCCGTAGCGAGTCTCCGCCGAACTAGGGTATGGACTCGACCTTTGTGCTATTCCCCAATCTGATTCTTAGCACATTGTGATCATCATGATTCTTGCCACATTTGAAACACTTCTATCCAGTCAATGAACTCGTAGATTAGGTTTAATTCGAAAATTTTAGGGTTAGGTTTCCGCCGGAACCATCTGGGACCCACCGAATTGAAAAACTCGGTCCCACCGATTTGGCTTATGCCATTGCACAAGTGAGACTCGGTCTGACCGAGAATTACTTATCGGTGTGGCCGATTTTGGAACTTTGTGAAACCCTAGTAGTCTCGGTGCCACCGAACTGTGACTCGGTCTGACCGAGTTCAGTAGTTCAAGTGCCAAAACTGCTTCGGTATCACCGAGTTTAAAAATCGGTAGATCCGAGATGATTTCAGTGGGAAACTAAAACTAAGTTTTTGAATTATTCTTTTGCAAAAATCTCTGCATTTTGTGATGCTCATCCACTCTATCTCGTCTATAACCTATTCACAGGTTCAGCAGTCAGAGTTTGCAACATGTCTGATCAAAGTGATAGCCAGAACTTGTCAGAGCAGCAAGTGCAGATGAGTGAGGGCACTAGTCCCTCGAGTTCTTCAGATGATGGCAGCAGAAGTACTCCTAGCAACCTGCCAAAAGCTGCCACAAGACAGAGAAAGAAGAGAACCTCAGAATCAGAGGATGAGGACTATGTGGCAGAAGAGGAAGCAACTTCTAAGAGAGTTGAGCCAGCTCAAGGCACAAAGCCAGGGTTAAAGATCAAAAGGCCAGCAGGCAGGCAGCCTATGTCAAAGGCCAGAGCTTCATCTGAGAAGCCCACTCCCATAGAGCCAGTTGCTGCTGAAGGCGAGAAAAGAAAGGAAAGGGTCAAGAAGACCGTAGCCAGAGTGCTTGGAAAGGCTTCCATCATGGAAGATGAGGAGGAAGAAGAAGAAGAGGTAGCTGCACCAGCACCAAAGGCACCCAAGCTGATGGGTGATGCCATAAGATCAGGGGCAGCTGCTTCCAAGGCCAAGCCAGCTCCAAAGCCAAAGCCAAAGAGGAATACAAGAAGCATCCCAGCTGCTAAGAAGAACAAGGCCCCAGTGCCTGAAGCTGGTGAAGAAGAGGATGAAGAGCAAGTTCTCAACAAACTCAAGCCCAAGATCCCAGACCACAACGATGCTCATCCTGTGGCTGAGGACATGAAGCTCAGGAGAGATTCAGGGCTCCGGAAGTGGAGAGAAGCAGACCCGTATGCTTCAAGAAGGAGGACTGCTGTAGACTACAGATTTCACACCAAGGAATAGAAGGACCTCTATCAGACAGTGCTGCTAGATAAGAAACCAATTGTATGTGATATGAGATGGGTTGATTGGCAATACATCAAGGACAACGAAGAGTACTACCCTGGAGTGCAGGACAGCTTCAAGGCATGTGGAGTAGAGGACTTTGTTGGGCAGAAGCTTACAAAGTGGAATGAGGAACTCATCATGCAGTTCTACTCCACCGCACATTTTTATTCAGATGGTAGAATTGTTTGGATGTCTGAGGGTACGAGGTACCAGTCTACAGTTGCTGAATGGGCTCAGCTGATCAATGCCCCACAAGAGCATGAGGATCGTAGAACAAAGGTTCTATGACTTGGATATCAAGGTGACAGAGATTCAGACTGTAGTGGAGCAGCTCCAGGATGACATGCAGGAGAGGAGAGGCAAGACTACAACTGATGCCTTTGCCAGAGTGCCACGAGGTCCGAGGTCGTCTGCAGTGCCAGTTGCTGACACTAGAGCCACCACCTCTGCACCAGCTACAGCCTCAGTTCCACCAGCTCCAGCGTCTACTTCAGCTTCGACTCCGACCACGTCTACAGAAGGCTTCGTCCTTGGAGTGTTCCGGACTCCACCACCACCTGAAGATCAAGCCTGAGTGTCGATTTAGCACTATGCATTTTCTAGGAACTTTTTGTTAACTTGTTTCCAAAGGGGGAGAAAATGTATAGATCATAGGCTTCGAGAGAGAGTGTGTTGCTTTTCTCTCTTGCTTTATTTGGTGGTTTTTCGAACTTTGTTTGCTTTTGAGTGATTGAGTACTATGTTACTATGTCATTATCTGTGAGACATTGATGATCATGTGTTTGATCATAAGCTACACTTAATGCTTGCTTAATGCTATTATCCTATCTATCTTATGTGATCATTCACTATTCTTGGTGATGGGTGCATGTATTTCATTCTTATCATTTTATAAGCTCCACCAAGATGTATGTGACATGGAAGAGTAACCCATGACTCTAACTCTTTGTGCATTTGCAGTCCAAAGCAAATCTTAAATATGCACAAATTTAGGGGGAGCTCTTACTTATCACATACTTCTCAAAGCGACGATATATTTCATGCCTATTATCATTTGTTGAAGCTTTGATCTATGTGTTTTCATCAATTACCAAAAAGGGGGAGATTGAAAGTGCAACTATCCCTAGGTGGTTTTGGTAATTCATAACAACATATAGCTCACTGAGCTAATGCTATTCCAAGATGATTATTTCAGGAAAGCTCAATGATTGGCATGGCATGGATGTGAAAGTGGAACCCTCAAAATGCTAAGGACAAAGGATTGGCTCAAGCTCAAAAGCTCAAGACTCTTCATTTTATATTTTAGTGATCCAAGATCACATTGAGTCTTTAGGAAAAGCCAATACTATCAAGGAGGGATGAGGTGTTGCTTAATAAGCCTCTTGCTTCATGTGCTTAGTGATATGCTCCAAAAACCCTCAACTACTTTCCCATATCCACATTTGACCTAAACCCTAAGCCAAACTTGGTCCTACCGATTCTTTCTATCCGGCGCCACCGAGTTTCACTTGTCATAAGCCACTGCCAAACCCTAGCAATTCGGTTCTACGGATAGGGATCTCGGTCTCACCGATATGGGATTGCAAACTCTCTGTTTCCCTTTCGTAACTTTTCGGTCTCACCGAAAGAGCGAATCGGTCCCACCGAGATTGCAATGTAAACTCACTGTTTCCTTTTTGTAACTTTTTGGTCTCACTGAAAGAGCAAATCGGTCCCACCGAGTTTGCCCGACCAACTCTCTGGTTAGCTAATTACCAAAATCGGTCTCACCGAGTTTGTGTAATCGGTCTCGCCGAGATTACGTTATGCCCAAACCCTAACCATATCGGTCCTACCGAGTTGCATGTCAGTCCCACCGAAAATCTCTAACGGTCACTAGGTTTACCTTTTCGGTCCGACCGAGTTTGTTGATTCGGTCCCACCGAGATTGGTAAATTGTGTGTAACGGTTGGATTTTGTGTGGAGGCTATATATACCCCTCCACCTCCTCTTCATTCGTGGAGAGAGCCATCAGAACACATACACACTTCCAACTCATATGTTCAGAGAAAGAATCACCTACTCATGTGTTGAGACAAAGATATTCCATTCCTACCATATGAATCTTGATCTCTAGCCTTCCCCAAGTTGCTTTCCCCAGACCCAAATCCTATGAGAGAGAGTTGAGTGTTGGGCAGCCTATCATTTGAAGCACAAGAGCAAGGACTTCATCATCAACACACCATTTGTTACTTCTTGGAGAGTGGTGTCTCCTAGATTGGCTAGGTGTCACTTGGGAGCCTCCGACAAGATTGTGGAGTTGAACCAAGGAGTTTGTAAGGGAAAGGAGATCGCCTACTTCGTGAAGATCTACCGCTAGTGAGGCAAGTCCTTCGTGGGCGATGACCATGGTGGGATAGACAAGGTTGCTTCTTCGTGGACCCTTCGTGGGTGGAGCCCTCTGTGGACTCGCGCAACCGTTACCCTTCGTGGGTTGAAGTCTCCATCAATGTGGATGTAGGATAGCACCACCTATCCGAACCACGGGAAAAACATCCGTGTCTCCAATTGCGTTTGAATTCTCCAAACCCTTCCCTTTACATTCTTGCAAGTTGCATGCTTTACTTTCCGCTGCGAATATACTCTTTGCATGCTTGCTTGAATTGTGTGATGATTGCTTGACTTGTCCTAAAATAGCTAAAATCTGCCAAGAACTAAAATTGGGAAAAGGTTAAGTTTTTATTTGGTCAAGTAGTCTAATCACCACCCCTCTAGACATACTTTCGATCCCACAACCGCCGAACCGAAATATGACATGCTGGTAAGAAGTATGACTTATATCGCCCACAACTCACTTGTGTTCTACTCGTGCACAACATCAACACATAAAACCTAGGCTTGGATGCCACTGTTGGGGAACGTAGTAATTTCAAAAAAATTCCTACGCACACGCAAGATCATGGTGATGCATAGCAATGAGAGGGGAGAGTGTTGTCTACGTACCCTCGTAGACCGGCAACGGAAGTGTTGACACAACGTAGAGGAAGTAGTCGTACGTCTTCCTGATCCGACCGATCCAAGTACCGAACGTACGGCACCTCCGAGTTCTGCACACGTTCAACTCGGTGACGTCCCTCGAGTTCCGATCCAGCAAAATGTTGAGGGAGAGTTTCGTTAGCACGACGGCGTGATGACGGTTATGATGTTCTACCGACGTAGGGCTTCGCCTAAGCACCGCTACTATATGACACGGCTAAGGAACGATCACGAGGACCAACTTGTGTGTCATGGGGTGCCCCCTTGCCTCATTATATAAAGGAGAGAGAGGGGGAGGTGCGGCCGGCCCTATGGGTGTGCCTGGAGGAGTCCTACTCCAACCGGGAGTAGGACTCCCCCATCTTGCCTTGTTGGAAAAGGAAGGAGGAAGGGAGAAAGAGGAAAGGGGGGCGCCCCCCATTCCTTGTACTATTCGGACTAGGGGGAAGGGGGCGCGTGGCCTGCCCTAGCCGGCCCTCCTCTTCTCCCTTATGGCCCATGTAGGCCCAATAACCCCCCCCCCCCCCCGGGGGGGGGGGGGGGGAGGGTCCGGTAACCCCCCGGTACTCCGGTAAAATCCCGATTTCACCCGGAATGTTTCCAATATCCAAATATAGGCTTCCAATGTATCAATCTTTATGCCTTGAGCATTTCGAGACTCCTCATCATGTCCGTGATCACATCCGGGACTCCGAACAACCTTTGGTACATCAAAACACAAAAAACCCTAATTACGATCATCACCGAACTTTAAGCGTGCGGACCCTACGGGTTCGAGAACTATGTAGACATGACCAGACACGGCTCCGGTCAATAACCAATAGCGGAACCTGGTTGCTCATATTGGCTCCTACATATTCTACGAAGATCTTTATCGGTTAGACCGCATAACAATATATGTTGTTCCCTTTGTCATCGGTATGTTACTTGCCCGAGATTCGATCGTCGGTATCTCAATACCTAGTTCAATCTCATTACCGGCAAGTCTCTTTACTCCTTCCGTAATACATCATCCTGCAACTAACTTATTAGTTTCAATGCTTGCAAGGCTTGAGTGATGTGCATTATCGAGAGGGCCCAGAGATACCTCTCCGACAATCGGAGTGACAAATCCTAATCTCGAAATACGCCAACCCAACAAGTACCTTCGGAGACACCTGTAGAGCACCTTTATAATCACCCAGTTACGTTGTGACATTTGGTAGCACACAAAGTGTTCCTCCGGTAAACGGGAGTTGCATAATCTCATAGTCATCGGAACATGTATAAGTTATGACGAAAGCAATAGCAACAAACTAAACGATCAAGTGCTAAGCTAACGGAATGGGTCAAGTCAATCACATCATTCTCCTAATGATGTGATCCCATTAATCAAATGACAACTCATGTCTATGGTTAGGAAACATAACCATCTTTGATTGGCGAGCTAGTCAAGTAGAGGCATACTAGTGACTCTCTGTTTTTGTCTATGTATTCACACATGTATTATGTTTCCGGTTAATACAATCTAGCATGAATAATAAACATTTATCATGATACAAGGAAATAAATAATAACTTTATTATTGCCCCTAGGGCATATTTCCTTCAGTCTCCCACTTGCACTAGAGTCAATAATCTAGATTACACAGTAACGATTCTAACACCCATGGAGCCTTGGTGCTGATCATGTTTTGCTCATGGAAGAGGCTTAGTCAGCGGGTCTGCAACATTCAGATCCGTATGTATCTTGCAAATTTCTATGTCTCCCACTTGGACTAAATCCTGAATGGAATTGAAGTGTCTCTTGATGTGTTTGGTTCTCTTGTGAAATCTGGATTCCTTCGCCAAGGCAATTGCAGCAGTATTGTCACAAAAGATTTTCAGTGGACCCGATGCACTAGGTATGACACCTAGATCGGATATGAACTCCTTCATCCAGACTCCTTCATTTGCTGCTTCTGAAGCAGCTATGTACTCCGCTTCACATGTAGATCCCACCACGACGCTTTGTTTAGAACTGCACCAACTGACAGCTCCACCGTTCAGGAAAAACACGTATCCGGTCTGCGATTTAGAATCGTCTAGATCAGTGTCAAAGCTTGCATCAACGTAACCATTTACGATGAGCTCTTTGTCACCTCCATATACGAGAAACATATCATTAGTCCTTTTCAGGTATTTCAGGATGTTCTTAACCACTATCCAGTGATCCACTCCTGGATTACTTCTGTACCTCCCTGCTAGACTTATAGCAAGGCACACATCAGGTCTGGTACACAGCATTGCATACATGATAGAGCCTATGGCTGAAGCATAGGGAACATCTTTCATTTTCTCTCTATCTTCTGTGGTGGTTGGACATTGAGTCTTACTCAACTTCACACCTTGTAACACAGGCAAGAACCCTTTCTTTGCTTGATCCATTTTGAACTTCTTCAAAACCTTGTCAAGGTATGTGCTTTGTGAAAGTCCAATTAAGCGTCTTGATCTATCTCTATAGATCTTAATGCCCAATATGTAAGCAGCTTCACCGAGGTCTTTTATTGGAAAACTCTTATTCAAGTATCCCTTTATGCTATCCGTAAGTTCTATATCATTTCCAATCAATAATATCTCATCCACATATAATATCAGAAATGCTACAGAGCTCCCACTCACTTTCTTGTAAATACAGGCTTCTCCAAAAGTCTGTACAAAACCAAATGCTTTAATCACACTATCAAAGCATTTATTCCAACTCTGAGAGGCTTGCACCAGTCCATAAATGGATCGCTGGAGCTTGCACACTTTGTTAGCTCCCTTTGGATCGACAAAACCTTCTGGTTGCATCATATACAACTCTTCTTCCAGAAATCCATTCAGGAATGCAGTTTTGACATCCGTTTGCCAAATTTCATAATCATAAAATGCGGCAATTGCTAACATGATTCGGACAGACTTAAGCATCGCTATGGGTGAGAAGGTCTCATCGTAGTCAATCCCTTGAACTTGTCGAAAACCTTTTGCAACAAGTCGAGCTTTGTAGACAGTAACATTACCGTCAGCGTCAGTCTTCTTCTTGAAGATCCATTTATTCTCAATTGCTTGCTGATCAACAGGCAAGTCAACCAAAGTCCACACTTTGTTCTATACATGGATCCCATCTCAGATTTCATGGCTTCTAGCCATTTTGCGGAATCTGGGCTCACCATCGCTTCTTCATAGTTCGTTGGTGTCGGTGTCAAAACTGGCGGATCTCGGGTAGGGGGTCCCGAACTGTGCGTCTAGGCCGGATGGTAACAGGAGGCAGGGAACACGATGTTTTACCCAGGTTCGGGCCCTCTCGATGGAGGTAAAACCCTACGTCCTGCTTGATTAATATTGATGATATGGGTAGTACAAGAGTAGATCTACCACGAGATTAAGGAGGCTAAACCCTAGAAGCTAGCCTATGGTATGATTGTTGTATATGGAGTTGATCGCCTACGGACTACAACCCTCCGGTTTATATAGACACCGGATAGGGTTAGGGTTACATAGAGTCGGTTACAATGGTAGGAGATCTTGAATATCCGCATCGCGAAGCTTGCCTTCCACGCCAAGGAAAGTCCCATCCGGACACGGGACGAAGTCTTCAATCTTGTATCTTCATAGTCCTGGAGTCCGGCTGAAGGTATAGTCCGGCTACCCGAACACCCCCTAATCCAGGACTCCCTCAGTAGCCCCTGAACCAGGCTTCAATGACGACGAATCCGGTGCACAAATTGTCTTCGGCATTGCAAGGCGGGTTCCTCCTCCAAGTCCTTCATAGAAGATTGTGAACACCAAGAGTAGTGTCCGGCTCTGCAAAATAAGCTTCCACATATTACCATAGAGAGAATAATATTAACACAAATCAAATCTGCTGACGTATTCCGCAGTGCGTCATCACACTACGGCCAAGTCCTTTACTCATATCGTTTTCACTTTTCCACCTCAGCGTGTTTTGCGAGGCGGTTCCCTTGGCACCTCTTGTCAAAGCAGAGATCATGTACCCCCCTTTTACGGGATTCTCATCAATACGGACGTGGGTAACCCAATCATGCCACTTATCGCGGCGCTTGGGAGGCAAGCGAGTTTTACTAGGCCGGTGGGGATGCACAACCGCATCCGCCCATATAAGGGGATAAGGATCCACCTTTTTACCTATGCCTTATTCCTCCTTTGCCTATCCATCTCCTTCGCACTCGAGCTCCAGCGCCCAAGCCTGCACTTCCCACCTCAACCTTCTCCAGCAATGTCCGGAGCGGGAGGCAAGTGGATGGTCTCCTCCACCACGGAGGGCCAAGTCAAGAAGCTAAGGAAGGCCAGATACCTGTCCAAGGACATCGCGCACCGGCTTCCCGAAAAGGGGCAGCTTCTCCCCACCCCAAGGCCCCACGAGAGGGTAGTATTTCTTCCCCACTTCCTCCGCGGACTGGATTTTCCACTTCACCCATTTGTCCGGGGGCTCATGTTCTACTACGTCCTGGATTTCCACGATCTGGCCCCGAACTTCATCCTCAACATCTCGGCATTTATCGTCGTGTGTGAGGCTTTTCTCCGCGTCCGCCCCCATTTCGGCCTCTAGCTCAAGACCTTCAACGTCAAGCCCAAGGTGGTGCATGGCAGCCAGGTGGAGTGCGGAGGCGCCATGGCGGGCAAGATGGCCAATGTCCTATGGTTCGAGGGCTCTTTTGTGGAGACCCTAAAGGGATGGCAATCCGGGTGGTTTTACATCACCGAGCCGCACGATCCGAAATGGACCACAGCCCCCGAGTTCCGATCCGGACCTCCCACGCGGCTTGTTTCCTGGAAAGAGACGGGCCTGTCGTGGGGTGACGAAAAAGAGGTGACCGGATTGCAAACATGCATCCAGTCCCTGGTGAACAAGCCAATCCGGCTTGTTAATGTAATCCAGGTTATGTTCGTCCGCCGGATCCTCCTGTGCCAACAACGGGATTTTAATCTGTGGGAGTTCGACCCGGTGCAGCATCAAACCCTCAGCAGGCTCTTCGACACGACGTACGAAGACGCCTGGAAGATGCTATTCAAGGGCGACGAGGCTCCCACATCCGCTTTCGAGGACCGCGGATACAGCTCACAGCGTCACGCTAGCGACGTAAGCCATCTACACCTTTTACAGGATGTTAAGCTTTTTTCATAGTTTGACTCTATGCGGGATCTAAACTCCCTTACCTTTGACAGGCTTGGCGGGTGATGTCCGGACTGATTAACTATCCAGCTCCGCTGCCTGAAGACCCAGCTCCAGCTCTACTAGTGAAGCTGCTGGCTCCGGCACCTTATGTGGTGCCGGAGAAGAAGGCCAAGAAGAAGAAGACCACGGGGACTCGAAAGAGTGCCCGCAACGTGGTAGTGTCGGACTCGTCATCTGACGAGTCCGAGACGCCCTCCTCCCATGAAAACGAGGAGGAGGAAGAAGAAACCTCTCCCCCTCCAGCAGGGGAAGGAAAGAAAAGGAAGGCCGCCCCAATGGGGGAGGCCGGAGGGTCCAGGAAGAGGAAGACCCCTCCGCCGGACTACTCCCCCGGCGCCGAAGAGGACGAAGAGGAGTGGCCAGACAGGGCCAAACGTCCAGAGAATTCGTAAGTTCGGATATCAGAGTAACTCATGACGTTCCTTTGTTGCATAGCTTTCCCTAATGTCGAATATAATTATGCAGCCCACCCCGGGCCGGACTCAACGAGTCGTCGAGCGGCTCCCTGAATTCATCGGACGTGAACTCCGTTCCGCCCGCTGTCTCCCCCCGCACCGCGGACGACGCCGAAGTGGCGTCGCGACATGCCCCGGGGCAGGAGGAGGTGGTCCCGGAGGAGCCGCAAGGCAACCTCCCGGACTCCAGGAGTGAAGGGGATAAGGCTCCCCAGGGCTCCAAGTCTGGCTTTGTGCCGGACACCGCGCCGGAATCAGTTCCGGATTGCAGTAGGCGAACTCCTTCCAAGAGGAGTAAGCCTTCTGAGCCGGCGGCCTCCATCCAACCGGAGGTGCCGGACAATCTGCTGGAGGTGCTTGACGACGCCTCCATCGATGAGGGGCACCGTACTATTATGAGTACGGTGATCCAGAAGGTTCAGTCCACCAAGACCTGACTGACTGAAGCTTGTGCTAGCCTTCTAACAGGCTTCGAGGTAAGTAAAAATATGTAAAAATATTACCGCATAGACAGTAGCCCCTGATGCTCTGTTTGGCGTTCGAAAAGAAAAGCCAAATAGGGGATCTATTAAATTTCGCAGGAGTCTAACAACAAAGAGTCAATATGCGTATGCAGGCTTCGCTGCTAGCCACCGCCGCGCTGACTGCGGAGGCGGGTGCCCTGAAACAGAGCCTCAAGTGGACCGAGCAAGAGCTCGGCCTTGCGAAACGGCAGCTCGAGGAGAAAGAAGGTAAGAAATACCTTACAGAAAAAGTGCCTATAAAAGACGTGATTGCAAAAAATAACAGGATTGTACTGCTTATTGAAGGGGCCATGACTGAGGTGGCGACCCTCAAGCAGGCGCTGTCCGAGGCCGAAAAGGAAACGGCCGCGGAGTGCATCGAGCGAGAGAAACTTCAGGCCCAGGTCGGCGAGGTGCAGCAGGAGCTTCAGGCTCTCATGAAAAAACATGAGAGTTTGGAGCTTGAGTCCAAGACGCAAGCGTCCGAGCTCGTGGCGGCCCTTGAGACTGCCAAGTCTGCCAAGGCCGAAGCCCAAAAGGCCCTCCAAGAGTTGGAGGAGATGAAAAAGATAGCGGTGGGTAAGGCATTCTTTATGCAAAGCAGAAGTATAAAAGTAAAGTACTTGTTACTTACCCGAATCCAGAGCTCTCCAAGGGCATTCGTAGATCTTCCCCGCAGCGTATCCGACGCCGCCACATTCTACCGAGCTGAAGAGGGTAGCTCGACGGAGAAGGTGTTCTGGTCTCAGTATGCTGAGGCCGGACACCCTGTGCCCTTGAGCGACCAGCTGAAACAGCTGGTCGAGCTCCACAAGGCGGCCGAACAGGCCATGAAGGGTTTCATAGTTCGGCTGTGGCCCGGAGAGGCCCTGCCTGGGAGCTACTTCGGGCTGGTGCGGCGACTGGTGGAGGCCTGTCCAAGGCTCGAGGTCATCAAGCGCTCCGTCTACATCGAAGGTGCCCGTAGGGCCCTTGCCCGTGCAAAGGTGCACTGGGGTAAGCTGGACGGTGAGAAGCTTGTGAGGGACGGGCCGCCGCCGGGGAAGGAGCATCACAAGCCCGAGAACTACTATAAGGATGTTCTTGCGGGTGCCCGCCTTGTGGCGGATGAATGTACAAAGGATGTAATTTTTGAATGAACTCGCTCGTGTTTATCCTGTGCGCTGAAAACTTGTTCATATGCGCTAAGCAATGCTTGTTGAATTTAAAATATTACTTTCTGTGTGGCCGTTTATCAAAAAATTGAGAGATGGACAGTCGTCGGCTTCTGCCCCCATGCCACTAGTGCCGGGGTGTTTGGGATAAACCTGAACGCTCTTTTTCCCATAGTTGGGTCCTTCGAGGGAGGCGCTCAGCACAACGAACCAGGCAATCGGACTATAATGCTTTAACACTCTCACTTAGCCATAGAACTCTATAATTTTAAATTTCGGCGAAGCCCCTAGTTCGGAAGACCGAGTTCGGGGCGCTATCCATGCCTTGGCCGGACAAAGCCGGCTCCTCGCTCGAAGCGGCATAAGTCTTTAGGGACTCAAAAAACTCTCGAACAGCGACCGGTCTCACGCCTCATCATGACAGTCAGTTTTAGCTTTCTCCACTGAGGTGCTTAACCCAGCTCAACCGAGGCACAATCGCAGTGGTTCTCCTAGTGCTACCTTAGGCGATATAGCGGAACGTAAGGCACCAAAACATAGGAGCCGGGCAAACCCAACTATTGACCCAAATCATGATTCGGAGGCGATGCATATAGTGCTATAAGTTCGGGGTGCCGCACTTGTGAAAGTGTACGGACTTCTCACGCCATATTTATGAGTACTAAAGCCCCTGGCGTATTTTGTCGTACCACAGTGTACGGGTGCAACATGTCATAAACATATATAAAAGATGATAATACAAAAAATAGACAGAAAGCTATGCATTGTTTATAGAGAGGCTATTTATCAAAGCCGAACGATACAGATAGTGCGGTAAGCAAAAGATATTGGACTATTTAGTATGTCCTGACCAGGGGCAGGCCGCAGAATTGTAGTTAAAATAGGTATACCGCTCGTAACAGAGACCACCTGGGAGTTCCATAATGCGGCATGGCTTGTCTGCCTCCCTGGAGCTTGCATCGTTTGTGCGGCAGTCGAATTGCCGAACAGGTCGTTTGAAGTATGGAGTCCTGAAAGTAAGAAAAAATTAAAAAAAGAATCCGGCAGCCCCTAGTACGTTTTAAGCCGTATTTTGGGCGTGCCGTTATTGTGCCCCTTCCCCTCTGCCCATGGTATTTCAAGGGCGTAGTTATGTACGCGAGGTACTGGTTTCGCTATGTCGCGAGAGCTGGGGTTGGGGCCGCATTGCTACGCTTGCTCATAGTGTGCCAGGCGGTTCTGCTATGGGTTACTCCGGGCGCGCTTGGCAGTGTCTGGCTTTTTAATGGCCGGACTAGAGAATTGCCTGACAAGGCTACTTTGTACCTCCGCTGCGAGAGCCGCCGTGTGCTCCTCCATACGGAGGGAGCGTTCGGTGTTTCCGTTGACCATGATTACTCCTCGAGGGCCTGGCATCTTGAGCTTGAGATATGCGTAGTGCGGCACCGCATTGAACTTTGTGAATGCGGTTCGTCCGAGCAGGGCGTGATAGCCACTGCGAAATGGGACTATATCGAAGATTAACTCTTCGCTTCGGAAATTGTCCGGGGATCCGAAGACCACGTCAAGTGTTACTGAGCCTATACAGTTGGCTTCTACACCTGGTATAACACCTTTAAAGGTCGTTTTTGTGGGCTTAATCCTTGAGGGATCTATGCCCATTTTCCGCACTGTATCCTGATAAAGCAGGTTCAGGCTACTGCCGCCGTCCATGAGGACTCTTGTGAGATGAAATCCGTCGATGATTGGGTCAAGAACCAATGCGGCGAAGCCGCCATGACGGATGCTAGTGGGATGGTCCCTTGGATCAAAAGTGATCGGGCATGAGGACCATGGGTTGAACTTTGGGGCGACTGGCTCCATCGCGTATACGTCCCATAGCGCACGCTTCCGCTCCCGCTTGGGAATGTGGGTTGCGTATATCATGTTCACCGTCCGCACTTGTGGGGGAAAGCCCTTCTGTCCATTGTTGTTCGGCGGCTTGGGCTCCTCCTCGTCATCGCTGTGCAGCCCCTTGTCTCTGTTTTCGGCCCTTAACTTGCCTGCCTGCTTGAACACCCAACAATACCTGTTAGTGTGATTGGCTGGCCTTTCGGGGGTGCCATGTATCTGGCACAAGCGATCGAGCATTCGGTCCAAACTGGACGGGCCCTGAGTATTCTTTTTGAATGGCTTTTTCCGCTGACCGGATTTATAGCCTTTGAATCCGGCATTGACTGTCGTGTCTTCATTGCTGTCGCTGCTAACGCGGCGTTTTTGCTTATTCCGACGTGTCCTGCCACTTTTGTCCTTGGTATCCGAATTACCAGGGTTCTTTGATAACTTGTTACTGCGAGCTAGCCAGCTGTCTTCTCCCGCGCAAAAGCGGGTCATGAGTGTCGTGAGGGCTGCCATAGATTTCGGCTTTTCCTGTCCCAGGTGCCGGGCAAGCCACTCATCCCGGATGTTATGCTTGAAGGCTGCTAGGGCCTCTGCGTCCGGACAGTCGACTATCTGGTTTTTCTTTGTTAGGAACCGTCTCCAGAATTGTCTGGTCGATTCCTTTGGCTGCTGAATTATCTGGCTTAAGTCGTCGGCATCCGGTGGTCGCACGTAAGTGCCCTGGAAGTTGTCGAGGAATGCGGCTTCTAGGTCCTCCCAAGAACCAATTGATTCTGCTGGCAAGCTGTTAAGCCAATGCCGGGCCGGTCCTTTAAGTTTGAGCGGGAGGTATTTGATGGCGTGTGGATCATCGCCGCGTGCCATGTGGATGTGAAGGAGATAATCCTTGATCCATACCGCCGGGTCTGTTGTGCCATCGTATGATTCGATGTTTACGGGTTTGAAACCCTCTGGGATTTTATGATCCATTACTTCATTTGTGAAGAAAAGCGGGTGTGCGGCGCCTCTGTACTGGGCTATATCACGACGCAGCTCGGAAGAGCTATGTCTGTTGTGTTCAGCCCGGCCGGATTTGTTGTATCCGGAGTGAAGATCATTGTCACGTGCCGTAGGGCGCCTGCGTGATCCATAGATCGATCTTGTTTGTCTTGCCTTATCCTCCAGTACGTCTCGCAGGTCTGGCGCATTTTCCCGTGCCTTAGTTGAGCGGCGTCGGGGCATGGCTTGGGTGGAGGGCCGAGAGGCCTCTCTGTCGTGGCCGCGAGGTGGCCGGTCTGCCATGTCATGCGCTGGTGATGTAGGTGCTTCCTCCTCTGATTGGGGTAGCTGCCTGCGCGTTGGGTAACTCTTGGAGGGGCGTTCGAGTTCATACTCTTCGGCCGCAAGGACTTCAATCCATCTGTCAGCTAGCAAATCTTGGGCAGCTCTAAGCTGTTGCTACTTTTTCTTGAGGCTGCTTGCCGTGTCTAAAAGCCTGCGTTTAAAATGCTCTTGATCGGCGGGGACTAATGGTATGACGAATTCGTCGTCATCGAGGCTTGCCTCGTCTTCGGAGGGAGGCATATAGTTATCATCCTCGACCTCTCGGTCTGCCGCTCTCTCATGAGGGCTGGCTTCTCCATCTTCCTGTGCCGAATCTTGCTGAGGTGGGTGTTCTTCGGTGCTATCCGGGGTAGTATTATCTCCCGTGCCGGAATCACCATTTTTGCTTTGGCAGGATTTAGAGCGGCGCCGCTGACGCCAGCGCTTTGGCTGTTTCTTGGGGGTGTCATCCCCCACTGTTCCATCTCCATCTCCATCTTTTGGAGTATCCACCATATATATGTCATATGACGAGGTGGCCTTCAAGCACCCTATAGGTGCTGGTTCCTGTTCGTCTCCTACATCGTCGTCCATACTGTCGATGTCTTCGGAGCCGAAGTCAAGCATGTCGGTTAAATCATCGACAGTGGCTACAAAGTGGGTGGTGGGTGGGGTTTGAATTTCTTCATCGTCCGTATCCCATCCTCGCTGACCGTAATCTGGCCAGGGCTCTCCTGATAAAGAGAGAGACTGAAGAGAATTCAGGATGACACCAAAAGGCGAGTGCTGAAAGATGTCTGCGGTGGTGAACTCCATTATCGACGCTCAATCGGATTCAATTGGCAGGGGCGCGAGGGGTTCGGAGTCCGGGGAGGAGTTCGGATCTTTGGAGTCACGGGTCATGCAGAGTGCGGGGCTAGCGTTCGGCTCGATCGCCTTTGAGATCGCAGCCCTCGAGGTGACGTCCAACCGTTTGTCCTCGATTGGCGCAATAGGCTCCGAGTTAGGGGTCGGAACCGATGCGTGTGCGGCCTCCAAGGTATTGTCCGGAGGCAGAGCTAGATCATGCCCCTCGAGATAGTGCGGCGCGCTTGGCTGTGGCTCGAACCCGTCGAAGATCAAGTCTCCGCGGATGTCAGCCGTGTAGTTTAAGCTTCCTAACCTGACTTGATGGCCAGGGGCGTAGCTTTCGATCTGCTCTAGGTGGCCAAGCGAATTGGCCCGCAGAGCGAAGCCGCCGAAGACGAAGATCGTCTGGGGAGAAAAGTCTCACCCTGGACTGCATCGTTGTTGATGATCAAAGCAGCCATCAGACCTAAAGGCGACGACACAGAGGAACTACCAATGAAAGCACCAATGTCGGTGTCAAAACCGGTGGATCTCGGGTAGGGGGTCCCGAACTATGCGTCTAGGCCGGATGGTAACAGGAGGTAGGGAACACGATGTTTTACCCAGGTTCGGGCCCTCTCGATGGAGGTAAAACCCTACGTCCTGCTTGATTAATATTGATGATATGGGTAGTACAAGAGTAGATCTACCACGAGATCAAGGAGGCTAAACCCTAGAAGCTAGCCTATGGTATGTTTGTTGTACATGGAGTTGATCGCCTACGGACTACAACCCTCCGGTTTATATAGACACCGGATAGGGTTAGGGTTACATAGAGTCGGTTACAATGGTAGGAGATCTTGAATATCCGCATCGCCAAGCTTGCCTTCCACGCCAAGGAAAGTCCCATCTGGACACGGGACGAAGTCTTTAATCTTGTATCTTCATAGTCCTGGAGTCCGGCTGAAGGTATAGTCCGGCTACCCGAACACCCCCTAATCCAGGACTCCCTCAGTAGGTTCATCATGATATAGTAGCATGACTTCCAGAACAGGATTACCGTACCACTCTGGTGCGGATCTTACTCTAGTTGATCTACGAGGTTCGGTAGTAACTTGATCTGAAGTTTCATGATCATTATCATTAGCTTCATCACTAATTGGTGTAGGTGTCACAGAAACTGGTTTCTGTGATGTACTACTTTCCAATAAGGGAGCAGGTACAGTTACCTCATCAAGTTCTACTTTTTCTCCCACTCACTTCTTTCGAGAGAAACTCCTTCTCTAGAAAAACTCCGAATTTAGAAACAAAAGTTTTGCCTTTGGATCTGTGATAGAAGGTGTACCCAACAGTCTCCTTTGGGTATCCTATGAAGACACATTTCTCCGATTTGGGTTCGAGCTTATCAGGTTGAAGCTTTTTCACATAAGCATCGCAGCCCCAAACTTTCAGAGACGACAACTTTGGTTTCTTGCCAAACCACAGTTCATAAGGCGTCATCTCAACGGATTTCGATGGTGTCCTATTTAACGTGAATGCAGTCGTCTCTAAAGCATAACCCCAAAATGATAACGGTAAATCAGTAAGTGACATCCTAGATCGCACCATATCTAATAAAGTACGATTATGACGTTCGGACACACCATTACGCTGTGGTGTTCCGGGTGGCGTGAGTTACAAAACTATTCCACATTGTTTCAAATGTAGACCAAACTCGTAACTCAAATATTCTCCCCCCACGATCAGGTCGTAGTAACTTTATTTTCTTGTTACGATGATTTTCAACTTCACTCTGAAATTCTTTGAACTTTTCAAATGTTTCGGACTTATGTTTCATTAAGTAGATATACCCATATCTGCTTAAATCATCTGTGAAGGTGAGAAAATAACGATATCCACCACGAGCCTCAACATTCATTGGACCACATACATCTGTATGTATGATTTCCAACAAATCCGTTGCTCTCTCCATAGTACCGGAGAACGGCGTTTTAGTCATCTTACCCATGAGGCACGGTTCGCAAGTACCAAGTGATTCATAATCCAGTAGTTCCAAAAGTCCATCAGTATGGAGTTTCTTCATGCGCTTTACACCGATATGACCTAAATGGCAGTGCCACAAATAAGTTGCACTATCATTATCAACTCTGCATCTTTTGATTTCAACATAATGAATATGTGTATCACTACTATCGAGATTCATCAAAAATAGACCACTCTTCAAGGGTGCATGACCATAAAAGATATTACTCATATAAATAGAACAACCATTATTCTCTGATTTAAATGAATAACCGTCTCGCATCAAACAAGATCCAGATATAATGTTCATGCTCAACGCTGGCACCAAATAACAATTATTTAGGTCTAATACTAATCCTGAAGGTAGATGTAGAGGTAGCGTGCCGACCGCGATCACATCGACTTTGGAACCATTTCCCACACGCATCGTCACCTCGTCCTTAGCCAATCTTCGCTTAATCCGTAGCCCCTGTTTCGAGTTGCAAATGTTAGCAACAAAACCAGTATCAAATACCCAGATGCTACTACGAGCATTAGTAAGGTACACATCAATAACATGTATATCACATATACCTTTGTTAACTTTGCCATCCTTCTTATCCGCCAAATACTTGGGGCAGTTCCGCTTCCAGTGACCAGTCTGCTTGCAGTAGAAGCACTCAGTCTCAGGCTTAGGTCCAGACTTGGGTTTCTTCTCCTGAGCAGCAACTTGCTTGCTGTTCTTCTTGAAGTTCCCTTTCTTCTTCCCTTTGCCCTTTTTCTTGAAACTGGTGGTCTTATTAACCATCAACACTTGATGCTCCTTCTTGATTTCTACCTCCGCGGCTTTTAGCATCGCGAAGAGCTCAGGAATAGTTTTATTCATCCCTTGCATATTATAGTTCATCACGAAGCTATTGTAGCTTGGTGGCAGTGATTGAAGAACTCTGTCAATGACACTATCAACAGGAAGATTAACCCCCAGTTGAGTCAAGTGATTATGATACCCAGACATTTTGAGTATATGTTCACTGACAGAACTATTCTCCTCCATCTTGAAGCTATAGAACTTATTGGAGACTTCATATCTCTCAATCCGGGCATTTGCTTGAATATTAACTTCAACTCCTGGAACATCTCATATGCTCCATGACGTTCAAAATGTCGTTGAAGACCCGGTTCTAAGCCGTAAAGCATGGCACAGTGAACTATCGAGTAGTCATCAGCTTTGCTCTGCCAGACGTTCATAACATCTGGTGTCGCTCCTGCAGTAGGCTAGGCACTTAGCGGTGCTTCCAGGACATAATTCTTCTGTGCAGCAATGAGGATAATCCTCAAGTTACGGACCCAGTCTGTGTAATTGCTACTATCATCTTTCAACTTTGCTTTCTCAAGGAACGCATTAAAATTCAACGGAACAACAGCACGAGCCATCTATCTACAATCAAACATAGACAAGCAAGATACTATCAGGTACTAAGTTCATGATAAATTTAAGTTCAATTAATCATATTACTTAAGAACTCCCACTTAGAAAGATATCCCTCTAATCCTCTAAGTGATCACGTGATCCAAATCAACTAAACCATGTCCGATCATCACGTGAGATGTAGTAGTATCAATGGTGAATATCAATATGTTGATCATATCTACTATATGATTCACGCTCGACCTTTCGGTCTCCGTGTTCCGAGGCCATATTTGTTATATGCTAGGCTCGTCAAGTTAAACCTGAGTATTCCGTGTGTGCAACTGTTTTGCACCCGTTGTATTTGAACGTAGAGCCTATCACACCCGATCATCACGTGGTGTCTCAGCACGAAGAACTTTCGCAACGGTGCATACTCAAGGAGAACACTTATACTTTGATAATTTAGTGGGGAATCATCTTATAATGCTACCGTCAATCAAACAAGATAAGATGCATAAAAGATAAACATCACATGCAATCAATATAAGTGATATGATATGGCCATCATCATCTTGTGCTTGTGATCTCCATCTCCGAAGCACCTTCATGATCACCATCGTCATCGGCGCGACACCTTGATCACTATCGTAGCATCGTTGTCGTCTCGCCAATCTTATGCTTCCATGACTATCGCTACCGCTTAGTGATAAAGTAAAGCATTACAACGCAATTGCATTGCATACAATAAAGAGACAAGCATATGGCTCCTGCCAGTTGCCGATAACTCGGTTACAAAACATGATCATCTCATACAATAAAATTTAGCATCATGTCTTGACCATATCACATCACAACATGCCCTGCAAAAACAAGTTAGATGTCCTCTACTTTGTTGTTGCAAGTTTTACGTGGCTGCTACGGGCTTAGCAAGAACCGTTCTTACCTACACATCAAAACCACACCGATCGTTTGTCAAGTTGGTGCTGTTTTAACCTTCGCAAGGACCGGGCGTAGCCACACTTGGTTCAACTAAAGTTGGAGAAACTGACACCCGCCAGCCACCTGTGTGCAAAGCACGTCAGTAGAACCAGTCTCGCATAAGCGTACACGTAATTTTGGTCCAGGCCGCTTCATCCAACAATACCGCCGAACCAAAGTATGACATGCTGGTAAGCAGTATGACTTATATTGCCCACAACTCACTTGTGTTCTACTCGTGCACACCATCAACGCAAAAAACCTACGCTCGGATGCCACTGTTGGGGAACGTAGTAATTTCAAAAAAATTCCTACGCACACGCAAGATCATGGTGATGCATAGCAACGAGAGGGGATAGTGTTGTCTACGTACCCTCGTAGACCGGCAACGGAAGCGTTGACACAACGTAGAGGAAGTAGTCGTACGTCTTCCCGATCCGACTGATCCAAGTACCGAACATACGGCACCTCCGAGTTCTGCACACGTTCAACTCGATGACGTCCCTCGAGTTCCGATCTAGCAAAACGTTGAGGGAGAGTTTTGTCAGCACGACGGCATGATGACGGTGATGATGTTCAACCGACGCAGGGCTTCGCCTAAGCACCGCTACGATATGACCGAGGTGAATATGGTGGAAGGGGGCACCACACACGGCTAAGGAACGATCACGAGGATAAACTTGTGTGTCATGGGGTGCCCCCTTGCCTTAGTATATAAAGGAGGGAGAGGGGGAGGTGCGGCCGGCCCTATGGGTGCGCCTGGAGGAGTCCTACTCCAACCGGGAGTAGGACTCCCCCCTCTTGCCTTGTTGGAAAAGGAAGGAGGAAGGGAGAAAGAGGAAAGGGGGGCACCCCCCCCCTTCCTTGTCCAATTCGGACTAGGGGGAGGGGGCACGCGGCCTGCCCTGGCCGGCACTCCTCTTCTCCCTTATGGCCCATGTAGGCCCAATAACCCCCGGGGGGTTCCGGTAACCCCCCGGTACTCCGGTAAAATCCCGATTTCACCCGGAATGTTTCCGATATCCAAATATAGGCTTCCAATATATCAATCTTTATGTCTCAACCATTTCGAGACTCCTCGTCATGTCCGTGATCACATCCGGGAATCTAAACAACCTTCGGTACATCAAAACACAAAAACCCTAATTACGATCGTCACCGAACTTTAAGTGTGCGGACCCTACGGGTTCGAGAACTATGTAGACATGACCGAGACACGGCTCCGGTCAATAACCACTAGCGGAACCTGGATGCTCATATTGGCTCCTACATATTCTACGAAGATCTTTATCGGTTAGACCGCATAACAATATATGTTGTTCCCTTTGTCATCGGTATGCTACTTGCCCGAGATTCGATCGTCGGTATCTCAATACCTAGTTCAATCTCATTACCGGCAAGTCTCTTTACTCCTTCCGTAATACATCATCCTGCAACTAACTTATTAGTTTCAATGCTTGCAAGGCTTGAGTGATGTGCATTATCGAGAGGGCCCAGAGATACCTCTCCGACAATCGGAGTGACAAATCCTAATCTCGAAATACGCCAACCCAACAAGTACCTTCGGAGACACCTGTAGAGCACCTTTATAATCACCCAGTTACGTTGTGACATTTGGTAGCACACAAAGTGTTCCTCCGGTAAATGGGAGTTGCATAATCTCAGTCATAGGAACATGTATAAGTTATGAAGAAAGCAATAGCAACAAACTAAACGATCAAGTGCTAAGCTAACGGAATGGGTCAAGTCAATCACATCATTCTCCTAATGATGTGATCCCATTAATCAAATGACAACTCATGTCTATGGTTAGGAAACATAACCATCTTTGATTGACGAGCTAGTCAAGTAGAGGCATACTAGTGACTCTCTGTTTTTGTCTATGTATTCACACATGTATTATGTTTCCGGTTAATACAATCTAGCATGAATAATAAACATTTATCATGATACAAGGAAATAAATAATAACTTTATTATTGCCTCTAGGGCATAACAACATACGTTGTTCCCTTTGTCATCGGTATGTTACTTGCCCGAGATTCAATCGTCGGTATCTCAATACCTAGTTCGATATCGTTGCCGGCAAGTCTCTTTACTCATTCCATAATACATCATCCTGCAACTAACTTATTAGTTGCTATGCTTGAGTGATGTGCATTACCGAGAGGGCCCAGAGATACCTCGGAGTGACAAATCCTAATCTCGAAATACGCCAACCCAACAAGTACCTTCGGATACACCTGTAGAGCACCTTTATAATCACCCAGTTACGTTGTGACGTTTGGTAGCACACAAAGTGTTCCTCCGGTAAACGGGAGTTGCATAAGCTCATAGTCATAGGAACATGTATAAGTTATGAATAAAGCAATAGCAACAAACTAAACGATCAAGTGCTAAGCTAACGGAATGGGTCAAGTCAATCACATCATTCTCCTAATGATGTGATCCCGTTAATCAAATGACAACTCATGTCTATGGTTAGGAAACATAACCATCTTTGATTAACGAGCTAGTCAAGTAGAGGCATACTAGTGACTCTCTATTTTTGTCTATGTATTCACACATGTATTATGTTTCCGGTTAATACAATTCTAGCATGAATAATAAACATTTATCATGATATAAGGAAATAAATAATAACTTTATTATTGCCTCTAGGGCATATTTCCTTCAACCTGTGGGTTAGGGCCCACTAAAAAGAAACACCATTGAAAAGATTGCTTGAAAAGAGAGATTGCAGCGGTTGAATTAAATGGCTTGAATGAGATAACAACCTCGAGATATCTTGAACGGATTGATAAAGGAGACACAAATCTTCTAATATATCTTCTGCACTCCGGATACAAAAATAGCAAGAGGTGGATGCTTAAGAGGTGCGTCGGCATGAAAAAACCTTTGAAACAAGGAAAGGAATACGATCACACTGAAAGCTTGAGTTGGATCCACCGGAGAAGAAAAAGAACGAAGAATGATGTACTTGAAGCTCCGTTAGAATCTTCATGAGAATCACCGGATAAGACTATTAACAGAAAAGAATGGAGAGACTTCACATCAATAAGATGAATACTTGATTAATAAATCTTAGTCCTTGAAGAAAAAGGGTGGGTGGGCGGGAAAACAAAGGCAACTCGGGGAAGATGAAACGAACAACATTGGAAAAAACGAGAGGTGATCTTGCGGATGTTGAAATGATCGGATCCACTTGAAGAGAAGCACACCGGTTGAGAAGAAATTGACATGACAAACTCGATTATCAAGAAGGATTAGTATTCACATAGGAATATGAGAACACCGCTTAGGAAAGGTATGGAATCAACACTTGACATTGAAGCAACTCGAATACCACAACAAAAACAAAACAAAGGACTGGCTTGCAAAATAAGCCAGAACAAACATATGATAGATCCCATATCGTATCATGTGTCTGTTGGAAAGATATTCTAGGAGCTACTTGAATTCCCACTTATAAACTCCTGAAACTTTCTGGTGATGCAATCAGGTGTTGGGGATACAGGGGAAGCATAATTTCCCACCCAAAACTAGCAAATCCTACATCCAGGTGTATCCATCCTTCAACACATAACCAAGAAACCTTCGGAAATTGTTTACCTCAACCTTCGAAAAGCATCTGTTATACGAGTTATGGAAATACTCCTAAACTCCCGCCCCAGTACTGGGTGGCGTCGAGGTTATCTCACCAAAAACTGCATAAAAGAGATTTTCGATGTTGGCGAACTCAGGTATTCCAGAACTACAACGATAAAATTGTGACGACAATACCTCAGAGCTCAACTCCCCGGGACACTGCCACAACCCCTAAATGTCAGGAGGCACCAAGAACAATGTTCTCGTCACAAAACCATCGGAATGATTCCAAGATACCCGCATGATCCTAAAAAATTCGTGAAATTTGAGGAGAGAAGAGTCAAAACTTCTGCGCTAGGAGGCCTCACCAGAGCGACGAAGGGCCTGAGGAGTAAAAAGAATCCTACTCTCCGATATATATAATCCTAAGACTAAAAACATTTTGTTCTAGACTGAACAACGTCAGCGATTCGATCAAGCAGGGGGCTCTAAGTCGGGGATGGCTCTGATTACCAAGTTGTAACACCCACAACGTGACTATATCTCCCACATGTCGGGGCACGACATAGAGGCATAGCCGCATGGTAGGCATGTCGCAAGAGAAGTAATCTTTACACATCACATGTACTAAATAAGAAAGGGGGAAAGAGTTGGCTTACAACCGCCACTTCACACAATACATAAATATATCATACATCATCCAAAATACAAACAAGGTCCGACTACGGAACCAAAATAAAGAAAGACAACCCCAAATGCTAGATCTCCGATCGTCCCAACTGGGCTCCACTACTGATCAACTGGAAACGAAACAACACAACGAACATGAGCTTCATAAAGGTCCCACTTGAGCTGGGTTGCGTCATCTGCACTGGTATCATCGGCACCTGCAACTGTTTGGAAGTTTCTATGAGCCACGAGGACTCAACAATCTCACACCCACGAGATCAAGACTATTTAAGCTTATGGGTAGGAAAAGGTAGTGAGGTGGAGCTGCAGCAAGCACAAAGCATATATGGTGGCTAACATACGCAAAAGAGAGCGAGAAGAGAAGCAACGCACGGTCGAGAAGATAGAAGTGATCAAGAAGTGATCCTGAAACTACTTACGTTCAAGCATAACACAAGAACCGTGTTCACTTCCCGGACTCCGCCGAAACGAGACCATCACGGCTACACACGTGGTTGATTCATTTTAATTAAGTTAAGTGTCAAGTTATCTACAACCAGATATTAACAAATTCCCATCTGCCCATAACCGCGGGCACGGCTTTCGAAAGTACAAACCCCGCAGGGGTGTTCCAACCTAGCCCATCACAAGCTCTCATGGTCAATGAAGGATATTCCTTTTCCTGGGAAGACCTGATCAGTCTCGCAATCCCAGTTACAAGACATTTTGACAATGGTAAAACAAGACCAGCAAAGCCGCCCGATGTGCCGACATCCTAATAGGAGCTACACATATCTTGTTCTTAGGGCAACACTGGATTGTCCAAGATTCCGGTAGGCCAGCCCAGAGTTGCTCCCAGGTGGCCACCGGCGACTGACAGGTTCGGACCAACACTTAGACAAGCACTGGCCCGGGGGAGGGGGTTAAAATAAAGATGACCCTCGGGAGCACAACTCCCAAGGGAAAAAGGTAGGTGGTGGTGAGGCAACTGGTAAAACCAAGGTTGGGCCATGCTGGAGGAGTTTTATTCAAAGAAAACTGTCAAGGGGTTCCCATAACACCAACCGTGTAAGGAACGCAAAATCAAGGAACATAACACCGGTATGACGGAAACTAGGGCGGCAAGAGTGGAACAAAATACCAGGAATAACGCCGAGCCTGCCACCCTTTACCAAGCATATAGATGCATTAAATAAACAATATATATATATAGTGATATCCCAACAATATCCATGTTCCAACATGGAACAAACTTCAACTTCACCTGCAACTAGCAATGCTATAAGAGTGGTTGAGCAAAGTGGTAACATAGCCAAACAACGGTTTGCTAGGAAAGGTGGTTTAGAGGCTTGACATGGCCATATGGGAGGCATGATATAGCAAGTGGTAGGTAGCGCGACATAGCAATAGAGCGAACAACCAGAAAGCAAAGATAGAAGTGATTTCGAGGGTATGGTCATCTTGCCTAAGATCCCACAAGGAAGAAGAGCGAGTCCATGAAGAAGACAAACAGACATAGTCGAACGGATCCTCACAAACGCAACGTTACTGGAACTAACACGAGAAAGCAACACCGAAAAGGAGCAAACATCAGGGTGAACAACCATCACATAAACATGACATGATGCACAACCAAGTATGATGCATGTCCGGTTTAATGAGGCATGGCATGACAAAGTGCACAAACAATACTACAAATTAAGTGGACCTCAATATGCAACGAGTTGCATATTAACGGAACACCACATTCAAGTTATTTGGTTCGATCTCGTTTATGTACCCAACAATATTAAATGTTGATTAACATGGCAAGAGGTGAAGAAAATGAAAACTACCTAACTAGGCAAGTTTAAATGAGGCCGGAACAACAAGCAACATGTCCGGAAAAATCCTCATGAGCATATATTAGATTTGGTACTGTTCTACCCTAAACCATATTTTAAAGTTGTTAAACATGCAAAGCAAGTACACCATGTTAAACTAGGTATTTTTCTACCCCATTTACATATAAAGTTTATTAAAAACCGAGCTATGGTTATTAAGTTATGAACTAAAGCATTTTAGCATGACAATAGGCAAATTATATGCAAACAAAAATTTAAACATTTTAAACATGGATGAAAGTTACAAATTATTAATCTACACAAAATTCTAAGCAAGTTTCATATATTAAGTTTTTACATGTGATGCAAGGTTGGTGAGTTATTAAATGCAAGAAGAATAGGGGCTTTTCTGTAAAATAGTCGTCTCTGGAATATTGGCAAAATTCGCAAGACTAGGGAAAAACCATAGCGGGCCGAATCTGGCTGCCCCAAAAGTGCAAGGGCGGCTCGGGTGCATGCTCACATCGGGCCATCTCTGGCCGAAACTGGAGCTGGGCCGGCTTTGGAAGAGGCCCACGCGGGACTCTAGAGCGAGCCTTGACGATGGCTGGAGAGGAGGAGGCCCACGCGGGAATCATAGGGGAGCCGGTTGGGCCTTGCTCGGTGAGGTGGGACGAGCCCGAGTTGGTCTGGATCAGACTGCGGTCAACGCTCGACCAGAACGAGCGTAGCGAGAGCAGGGGAAGTCAGCGGTGGCGCGAGATGCAGCCGACGTGAGGTTCAGGACGACAGCAGGCGGCGGGATCTGGCCAGGATGGGCCGTGCCTGGATGAGGCAGATCCAGCCGGACCTGGAGGAAGCCGTCGGCGAGCTTGGCTCCTGCGGACCTGGCGGTTCAGGGACTTGGCGAGGCGGAGGGAGGCAGACACGGCTGCGGCGGCGTCGAAGCCCTGTCATTGGCGGTAGAGAGGGAGCAGAGAGATTAGAGACAGAGAGGAAAAGAGAGACGGTCGGGGAAGTGGGTACACCGGCCTGGTTTGGTCGCCGGTGGCACTCGGCGGGAGGAAGGTCCGGTGAAGGAGAAGAATACGACAAGGCCGGAGGTCTCCGGTGGCTTGCGTGCTCGGGGACGGGAGGACACAGGAGGCGGGGAAGCTTTGGATCGGGAGCTCCTCTCTCGATCGTGCAGCAAGGCGGGGAGGCTGCGGGCGATCCGCGGGCGAGGTGGGTCGAGGGGATGCTGGTTGGGTGGCGCTGAAATTGAGGAGAAGGTGGGGATCGAGAGCTGGTGTCTGGTTGGTGCGAAGGGGGTCCCGAGGTGGGAGAAAAACAGTGGCGGGGAGGAGGATTTGATGGATGGGACATCTCCCTAGATTTTAAGGTTTGGTCCTCTTATATATAGCGGTGGGATTAAGTTTAGGGGCTATCTCGTCCCTCCGATCAAAATCGGACAGTCAGGAAAAATAGGCTAGGGAGTCCAAGTAAGAAAACAGTGATGTTTTGTAGATGTTTGGGGATGATCCGAACCCAACAGTGACGACTGCCCGGGTCGGGTCCGGGGAAGTTTCGGACACACACACGAGGGGTCGGTTGGAACTTGCACTACAAAAAAAGACACATCCGTGACATTTTGGGCCGAACAAAATTTTTTTCTGTCATACATATGACACTTCTATGATGATAATTGTGACAAACCCCGGTATCATCATAGATGTGGTGGGCTCCTACTTCTATGACAAAAAATCATGACAGAAAATGGGCTTTTCGTCCTGGGTTGGCCGGAGACGCAGCTGCATGACATTCTTTGGGCCATCCATGATGGAAAAAACCGTGGTAGAAGCGAGGGCGAGGAAAATTTCGGGGAGTTCCCGGTTACGGTGGGAGGTCGGGGCCGAGCGATGCGCGTTTCTCTCGTACACGTACGCGCATGTGTGCGAGGCGTTGGCTCTAACTGAACCCGAGCGAGGCATTGGGCTCTAACTGAACCCGAGCAATTACACTGCAGGCTACGCGTTACTGAACCCGAGCGATCGATCGATGGCTGTTAACTGAACCCGATCGAGCGTTTCCTTCGCTACTGCTGCTAACTGAAGTCGATCGATGCTGCCTCTGGATGAACAGTGAGCGTTGCAGGGGGGGTTTGGATGAACAGTTCCCGTTGGGGGTGGATGAACAGGACCCCGTGGTGTTGCCTCTGGATGAACTGGACCCCGATCGATCGAGCCGGTTGGGGCTGGATGAACAGGACCCCGTGGAGGGCTGGATGAACAGTAGATGGTGGAGGGCAGAATGACCACTCCGTTTTGCGGTATGCCACACCCCTCCCGATCAACAGGACCCCCATTTCGACCATAGGAGGTCCGTTTCCTCCGTTTTGTGGTACGCCACACCCCTCCCGATGAACAGGATCCCGTTTCGAATGTGGCCGGCCGAACACAAAGACGTTTCCTTCGTTCTGCGGTACGCCAGGCCTCTTTTCCATCGTCTGTTCCGTCCAAGCCCTCTCGATGAACACGACGCATTCCATTGCCTCCTCATGAACACGCCGCATTCCGTTGCCTCCCCACGAACACGACGCATTCCGTTGCCTCCCCCATGAACACGACGACGACGCTGTTTCTCCGCTCCGACCCAGCCATGTACACGAGCCCTCGCCGTACGTATGCGTGAGTAGGCGTTCGAGACTCTGCCCGTATGTACACATACGTGGCCGAATTTTCTTTCTTGCACCCTGGCCGCCTCTACTACGACACGTGCACGCCTCTACATCGACCAGTATATATGTACGTACACGTTCGAGACCAGAATGACAATGCTACATACGCTTCGACCAGGTGGGTCCCGACTGTCAGGCACTTCCTTGCGTGTGAAGATGTAGCTGGTGGGTCCCAATAGTCAGGGGGGCGAAATACGGTGGCCCATCCGGTGGGTCCTGCTGTCAGGTGGAGGAATAATTATTTTGCACGTAATAAGGAGGCACTTCCTTGCTACGGCCGTGGACCCAGCTGTCAGCCTCTCCACATACAGTCCACATCCGATGGAAGCCATTCCTTGACCACGTTGACCATGCCGCGCCGACAGCACCAGGGCGGTGACAGGGGGTGTGGGTGAGTAGAGGGATGGCCTGGCCAGCGGTGGGAGTAGTAGGGGGTGGTGAGGCCTCCGCCGCATCGCAGCCGGCCACGGGAGGCAGGAGCACGAGGCGCGGCCGGCGCTGGTTTGGGCGGCTGGAGCAAGAAGACCAGAGGCTGAAGAAGCACTACGACCGTTGGATGGACATCGTAGGGTCACTGGAGCTAGAATCGTGCATATTGACTAAGTTGACAAAGCCCTCCATCCCCGTCAACTTAGTAGGCCCACAAGTTAGCCTGCCACTGTACTGGGTCCCAGCTAACAGGGGGAGTATTCATTTTTTTTGTGCGTAATAAGGAGGCACTTCCTTGCGTGCGAAGATATAGCTGGTGGGTCCGAGCTGTTAGCGGCGGTAACGTTTTTTTTCGTGAAATACAGAGGCCCTTTCGGTGGGTCCCTGATGTCAGCTGGAGGAATCATTATTTTGCGCGTAATAAGGAGGCATTTCCTTGCGTGCGGCCGTGGACACAGCTGTCGGCCTCTCCACGTAAAGTCCACTTCAGATGCATGTCGGTCGTTGACCACGTTGACCAGGCCACGCCGAGAGAACCAGGGCGGTGGACAACGGCGAGGCCTAGGAAGGGAACGACACGGAGGCAGGGAAGACTCGACAGTTGTTTCCCACGTGGAGGGGAGTATGACTGTACGAGGGTTTACTGGTTCGTCTGGCGTCGCCGAAGAATAACAGCTGGTGTGCGTGAGTAGAGGGATGACTAGGCCAGCGATGGGAGTATGATGGAACGGTGAGGCCTGCGCGGCAGCAGAGCCGGCCGCGGGGTGGACGGAGCAGGCAGTCCCGCCGGCGCCTGTTTGAGCGGCTGGAGCAGGAAGAGCAGAGATTGAAGAAGCACGATGGCCGTTGGATGGCCATCCAACAGTCACTGCTTATGCGTCAACCTTTTTTCGAAAAGCCTCAAATCTGTGGAAAACATCATACAGCCCATCCGCCATTATTTCTAATAATTTACAGCCCATTTGCTAATTATTAAGGTTTTTTTGGAGCCCATATTCTTTTTGTTAGCATTACAGCCCATATTGTGGCCACGGTTAAAAAATTGTACGAAATTTTGCATATTTCGGTGCAGTCCGAACTGTTTTTAATCCCAAAATTTCGACTCACATTCAAACTGATTTTAAAAATAAATGTATATCAATATAAAATCCAACAAATTCTCCACGCATAAAAATTAATGTTTTCAAATCTCGAAATGGAAAAAAAGATATTTGAAACTAATTGCCAGTTTGAAGTGTTTTAAAAATGTACAACCCATTTCTCATTACTGATGGGCCATTTTCTCGGTGAGCCGAATGAAAGCTCTCCAGGCCGCGTTGACAAATCGACTTACTTGGCAAATCACAAAAAAACTAGGCTGTGGCCATGGACCCAGCTGTCAGCCTCTCCACGTACAGTACTCTTCCGATGGAATGTCGTTGACCACATTGACCACGCCGCACCGAGAGCACCAAGGAGGTGGACGACGACGAGGCCTAGGAAGGGGACGACGCGGAGCCGGGGAAGACGTGACAATGGATGCCCACGCGGAGAGGACTACGAGGGTTCACTGGTTCGACTGCGGTGTGAGGTTGCCGTCGCCGCAGGGCCTGGCTAGCGGTGGGAGTAGTAGGGGGCGATGAGGCCTCATCGGCAGCATAGCCGGCCACTGGAGGCAGGAGGAGGCGGTCTCCTCGGCACTGGTTTGGGCGGCTGGTGCAAGAAGAGCAGCGATTGAAGAAGCAGTAGGACCGTTCAATTCAAATCCAACGGTTACTGCTGCTAGAATCATTTGTTGACTAAGTTGACAAGCCCTGCATACGCGTCAACTTAGTAGGCCCACAGGTCAGCCTCCCAACCGGTGCGCCCCAGATGTCAATGGGAGGAATCCTTTTTTCGTGTAATAAGGAGGCAGTTGATTGCGTGCGGCCAGGCCAGCGGAGGGAGTAGGGTGGGCCAAGGAAGCATGCGCGACATCACAGCGGGCAACAAGAGGAGGGAGAAGGCAGTCCCGCCGGCGCTAGTTTAGGCGGCTAGAGCAGGAAGATCAGAGATTGAAGAAGCACGTCGGCCGTTGGATGGACATCCAACACTAACTGCTGCTAGAATCGTGTGTTCACTGACAAAGCCTTTCGTAAACAAGTCAGCCTCGAAATATGTGGCGTGTACAACCCATTTGCTATTATTTTTATAATTTTTACTCATTTTCTAATTCATATGGAATTTATTGCAGCCCGTTTTCCATTTTTAGAATTGCTGGCCATTTTCTGGTCAGTACCAGGGTCAAAAAATTAACTAAATATTTGAGAAATTTTGAAAATTCGCAAATTTTTGCTGGGGAACGAAATATTCTTAATCCAGAAATTAATAGCCATACTAAAACAAATTTAAAAATAAATTAGTACTATGTCATGTTAAATCCAATGAAATACGTATAAGATATCAGTGAAGAACAAAAACAAAAAAAGAAACTTATATCCCATTTGCTATAATTTTTTTGGAATTTTCAACCCTTTTGATATTACTTTTAACATACATTGACCATACTCTTAAGCCAGGCCGGAATGCATCCCTCCTCGCCTTGGAAGATTTGCAGCCCAGTAATTCGGAGAAAACAAATAGGCCTAGCTTGGGTATTCTTCAAAAAGAAATACTGGGGTACGTATTTTCCCAAAGAACTGGTGCATGAGCATTTACCTTTATTTATTTATTCATTTATTTATTTATTTACTTATTTATGTTTAGGGGACCATGAGCATGTACCTGGGCCAGATTCATGTGAGAGCCTCCGTTCCAGTTAATTATGGGCTTCTCTATTGGGCCTTCATCAGTGGGCTGCATGTTATCAACAAGTGGAAAATGTGTTCCAAGTTTCAAAAAAAATGTGTTCCGTACGATAAATAGTATGCGCTACATACGGTACGGGGCACTAAAGGATCGAACCGTGCAACGACTTCCAAAACATTGTGTTTGTCATTCTAACAACACATTTATTCAACCAACAGACAAAATATACTACTGATTGTACTCCCTCTGTTCCAAAATAGATGATCCAACTTCGTACTAACTTTATACAAAGTTGGGTCATCTATTTTGGAACGGAGGGAGTACATTGAAAACAGCAGCAGCAGCAGCAACCAGGGCTGGGGGTGCAACAGAAGCAGTAAGCAGGCCAGAAGAGTGAAGACGCGGCTCTCTCTTCCAAACCAAACATCAGCCATCATTACAAAAGGGCTACCAAAAAAGAACAAGTGTATGCATCAAACTAAATAAAGATCCTACTACACCAAGTGTACGCATCTAACTAACTGGCTTAGTTAGACGTTACTATTTATTAAGCTGTGGAGATTGGCTGACGGCTTGAACCAGATGGGTGCCTGACAGGGGAAACTCCAACCAGCAGGTCGAAGTCTGATACTTGCGACCCTCTCTCCTACTTTGGGCCGCAGAGCGTGGCGGCACATATCAGGGTATGGTGCATGCAAAGACGCATGGTACGCTGTGTACACACAGTTTTGCCTGATGAACGAAATCGCGCTGCCATCATGATCCTTGTCGTCGGTTATCTCCTGGTTAATCGGATAATTCAGTCTGACAAACAGAGAGCATCTACCAAGGCTACTTACCAGCCTCTAGTCAAAAATTCCTGGAGGCCCAGAGAAGCTGGGATCCTGCTCAAAGACCTTGCAGTGACTGTGATTGTATTCCGTGAAACGACACGTCCGGTACGTGCGAACGATCATCAATCTTTCGCCGTCGTCTGATTGAGACAGGAACCACCTGCAACTGTCATCCCGCTTTTCTTTAAAAGGTTCTGGGATTAGGAAGGGTAGGGACACCAGGCGGCCTACAACATCATATCAAGTTGGAGTCAAATAAAAAAGGGCTCTTGGTTTAGTCAATCTTAAGAATAGCATGTTATGAGCATGAATATTTTTTCAGCAAATGTTGACAGTAATATAAGCAAGGCATCATGATATCATAGGAAAGTAACATACTGCTGTAATAGCCGTTTGTAGCGATGACTGGAGTAGGCCAGCAATACGTCCAGCCATAGAAGGAGTCAACGGCGTAAATGAAGCCCTTGTGTTCAATGGCATCAGAGAACCATGGAGGATGTACGATCCTGCGATGGACGTGCAGATTTATCCACTTACCACAGTGACCTGTCAGATAGGTGAGACCGCGGTTGAAGAACGCAATTAGCCTGAAGTCTTTATAATTCGCAGATCTTGCGGGCACTTGGCAGATTATAACCTTGAGCAAATCAAACTTGGTATCATGTTGGCTATTGTAAGATTCCGAGTATTCTGGGCCGCGGTGCCAAAGCAGTGTAGTGTTAATCGAAGGAAGGGGGATCAATCGCCGGGTGTAGACCTCCACGAGCATCCAGCTGCCGCGACCGTCGACGAGCACCGTCCAAGATGTGTTCATGCCGACCCAGTACATACCGTTAATGTAGTTGAGCCTGACGGGGATCAGATCGCAGTCAAGGGGGTTGATGCTCGCCACCCTATGATCGTCATGCTGCGTGACACGCTGTTTCTGAAGATCAGGCGGCATCAACAAGCAAGGAGCTGGCTTAAAAAGCTCCGGCCTGAGGGCTTTGAGTAAAAGGTACAGCCCCGACAAGCACACGATGAGCGGCATGGTACTGAGATTGTCCACACGCGAAACAATGAGCTTGATTACCTTTGTGGGGAGCGAATTCCAGCCACTCTTTCGGCGTATGCTGCTCAGTTCTGCCATTGTTAGTGCTTGGGTTTCGGACGAGGGGGGGGGGAGGCGCCTTAGCGGGGATGGAAGATTGGACGAGATTATGTGTGGACAAAGATGGAGAAGCGAATATGTGCTACGGGAAGTGGACAGGTGATGATGACTACAGCACGCCGCTTGACTTATGAGACACATACCAGCAGCGTAGGGTCATGTCGATGCTAGACAACTTGCTTGAGTGATCACAATACTGGTACTCCCTACAATGCTATGCCCTAACTTGCTTGAGTAGAGTAGTAGAGTAGGACTCTGCTCTACTACTAGCACCGGAGGAGTAGTATATTCTAATCTAAAATAGTTACAAACTTCAATGCCCGAGCATGGAACGACTACGAACCATGCTCAAAGACCATGTCTACGTGGTGTTTGGACATGGGCGACAACCTCAACACCAACGGTGCTGCTCCCGTTGCACCGTATGTGTTTCTGTCCTTCCTGATCGAAATCGTGGTAGAATTCATGTTTCTACTCTGTATCCTACTACTATGCTAGTCCACATGATTAGTTTCATCTCTGCTATAGCCGTCATGATTTATTTTGTGCTTATTCGGATTAAATCTTGTAGTAACTTGCTCATATATTCAACTGGCGCAACGTCCCCTATAGCCACTCCCGTTTCATGGACGGCCTGGTCGATGTTGGAATTTTGCTAGTAGGCCTTTATAAGGTGAGCTCTTCTACCACTTGTATGAGCATGAGAAGAGGAGACCTACACGTGCGCTCCTCCTCCTCGCTCGCCTCGCCATGCCACGCCTCGTCACAACGCGCCGCGGGTTGCGGGATTGAGCCGAGCCGAGGACAGAGCTATACTCCCATGACCTACCCGGCCCGCACTATATAGTTTCTCACCACCGTTCCAGATCATTGCGCCGCCAAGTAAGTCTTCTCCATCCCTCCTTTCAGTGTGCACCGGGAGAAGGGACAACAGGCCTCCGGAACCCCGCCTCTCGTGATACTGTACGGGAGAGGGGCGATCAGGTTTTTGGGGAGCGCACTCGTGTGACTGCTGGCAGCGACGACTTCGCAAACGACGACTTCTTCCCCGACCTCGGCAACCTCATCCTCGACATGGGCGACAACGTCAATGCCGGCAACCAGTGAGATACAGGGTGTACGAAGTGGTTTGGGAATTTGCATGCCCTTCCAACCAGTGAGATACTCCGTACAAAGTACGATAGAGAAATAACCACAAATAAAGGAAGCTAAAAGTAAACAATCAAACGAGCATTTTTGCATTTGTTTTGCATTGAATCGTTTCACAAGCTTGACTAGTGCTGTTTTTCTAGTTTTACAAAAACCGCATCGTAATGTTAAAATGTGCATTTGCATGTACATAAGTAATAGTAGTACTCCCTCCGTCTAGGTGTATAAGTCTTCCCTCCTTCTTGGTCATGGTGCACAACCGAAGATGACTTATTGACCTGGACAGAGGGAGTAGCACAGTCTGCAAGCATATATCGTGAGAGACGTGTAGTGCGATAGTATATAGTAAAGTTTGTGCTATATGCACGTACATGCAAAATGCGTATGAATACACAAGGTTTCCAAACTTTCCCTTTTACATACTTAATTAAGGACGCTAAAAATTCCTGAACGTTCGGGATTTATCATTTGCGTCCCAAAACTAATGAGATCGCCTTACGAAACAAAAATTATACTCCTCCTAAAAGCCACGGCGCTCACAGGAGCGCTTGCGGCGTGCCACGAGAGTGCCCTGGTGCGCGGCTGTTTCCCAGCGCGCCGACACAATGCCTCTTCCTCAGCCTCGCAACTCGTGAGGTGCTGATTGGCGGCTTGCCAGCGGGCGAGCGCGATCTCACCGGTGTGGTGATCCGGCGCCAAAAGGTACTCCTCCTCGCTGGAAGCATGCACCCGGTCCACGTACCGCCAAGCGTAGATGAGGCGCTTGGGCCCGACTGCACTCAGGGCGTCGGCACGGGCGTCCTCCGCCACCCTCACGGCCCTCGCACGAGCCTTCTGCCAAAGAGCCAATTGCCCGATTCTCTTGGACACGACATAGGCCTCCCACGCACCTTGTTCCGCGGTGCGCTTCTCTTCCTCGGCCTTCTTCTCCGCCTCTATTTTGGCGCGCTCTGCTGGAAGCAAAGCCTCTCACAAGGCGACATACATTTCTTTCCAAAGCACCTCAAGGCTGGGGGGCTCGGCGGGCGGCGTGGCGTTCTCCTTGTAGCGGGGAGCCGACGCGTCCTCCGGCACACGTGCTGGCGAGATTGGGAACGCCGACGCGCCCATCTCGACGCGTCGCAGCGAGGAATGGAACGCCCGACGCGTCCTCCTTGACTAGTGGCGGCGAGGAACAGAACGGCGACGCGTCGCGTCGCGGCGAGGAGCGGAACACCGACGCGTCCTCCTTGACTAGTGGCGGCGAGGAACGGAACGGCGACGCGTCGCGTAGTTGCGAGGAGCGGAACACCGACACGTCCTCCTTGACTAGTGGCAGCGAGGAACGGAACGGCGACGCGTGACTGTCCGCGCGGTGCAGCGAAGGGCTCCTAGGGCTTGGGAGGGGCGATGCCATGGTGGTCGACGTGAGAGGGAGGGGGAGGAGATAGCGATGAACGTGAAAGTGAGGGGAAGGAGATAGCGATGTCGTGGGTGGCGCAGTATTTATAGCGAGCAATGGCACACCTACGTAAGATATGGACTGAGCTGCACTGACTTAACTGTCGGTCCAGTTGCGTTACTGACATGTGGGCCAGACCCGTGTTGGGCCCATATGTCAGTGACCGAATGCACCTGCAGTTAAGTAACAGCTACGTGGGCATATTTGTTGGAGTAAATTACGGGGGAGCGAAGGGGTGGAAATATTGCTGGTCACAACGGATCGGATGAGTGTGGGGGGAGGAGAGTCATGCATGCAGATTTTTTCACACGGGGTGGAGTGGTGGGACCGCCGGAGGGAGAATGAGAGTTTGGTAGGCATATTGTTTCCACGCATGGAGAGGAAAAGATTTGGAGATGAACGGGCTTCCTGCAGGTATGGGGAACGGTTCATAATAAGTCATCTTGCATGCCGGGCTAGGTATAGTCTCAAGTCATGAAAAACGAACACGCCCCACACATGTTCATATTTCAAGGTGCACTAAATTATTGCATGCGATGATTAAGGCCGGCCATAATGGTGGTATCTTAGCTGGTATCATGCACACGGGAATAGCAAACATGCTGATGTGGCAAAGAATTAAAGAAGAGAGGGGGGTTAGAGTAACTAGTGTTCATGCATGCGTTGGTAAACACATTTTTTGTGGAGAACGACAGCACTAGTTGAGTACTTTTGCAGATTTCACAAACTATTCCACAATGTGTCAACATTCACAATGTCAAATCAATATTTTCACACTCATTATAAAACGTAGTTCTTATACTCATTATAATCAGTACTCCCGTCTAGGTGAGCAAGTCATCTTAGATTGTGCAATGTGACCAAGGAGGAGGGGAAAAGGAGAGATCTTAATGTTTATTTGCTAATTAATAGCATTTCATGCAATGAACTAACCACTGCATGTCATGTTTGGTAGTCTCAAGTCATTAAAAGCATGTAGACCCACATCTCCTATTGGTTGATATGTCAAGAAAAAAGAAATGAGGTAGAAGTTAATGCACCGCGCCTAAGTGTTTTGGGAGTATTGTAGATATTGATATTTTTAGTATAAATTTGGTCGTGGGATTTCATTGATGCCTGTCAAAGCATTGACAGGTCTGCTATGCGTGACCTGAAGATGAAAGCGTTGAGCATCTCGAAGTTGATCAACAATCTTCAATTGTCAAAGATTAGCCGTTCGGCCAATAAGATGGCACACTTCATCGCTAAGTATAGCTTTGACAATAGATTAGATGGTATTCTTGTAAATAATGTACCACACTGTGTGGTGAATATTGTATCGAATGAGTGTACTGGTGTGGCTGGTTAATTAATATAAGGTGGTGTTCAAAAAAAAGTACAAATTTGGTCAAACACTTTGCAAACGGTTGACGGGAGTAAAAAGGACCAGAGGGAGTATCATGCATGCGGAGTAGGCAAAAAAAATTGCTTGTCTAAAAAAAGGCAAAAAATTGCTCATTTATAGCCGGTCGAAGTCTCAAAGGGCGCGACGATGCGGAGTGCTACTTGGCATAATTTCAATGCAAATCTTCTTAATTGTGGTATGAATATTCAGATTAGAAAGATTCAAGACAAAAGTTTATATTGACATAGAAAATAATAATACTTCAACCATACTAACAAAGCAATTATGTCTTCTCAAAATAACATGGCCAAAGAAAGTTATCCCTACAAAATCATATAGTCTGGCTATGCTCCATCTTCCCCACACAAAGTATTTAAATCATGCACAACCCCGATGACAAGCCAAGCAATTGTTTCATACTCTAACTTTTTCAAAACTTTTTCAATTTTCACGCAATACATGAGCGTCAGCCATGGATATAGCACTATAGGTGGAATAGAATGGTGGTTGTGGAGAAGAAAAAAAGGAGAAGATAGTCTCACATCGACTCGGTGTATCAACGGGCTATGGAGATGCCCATCAATAGATATCAATTTGAGTGATTAGGGATTGCCATGCAATGGATGCACTAGAGCTATAAATGTATGAAAGCTCAACAAAAGGAACTAGTGGGTGTGCATCCAACTTGCTTGCTCACGAAGACCTAGGGCAATTTGAGGAAGCCCATCATTGGAATATACAAGCCAAGTTCTATAACGTAAAATTCCCACTAGTATATGAAAGTGACAACATATGAGACTCTCTATATGCAGAACATGGTGCTACTTTGAAGCACAATATATGAGACTTGCTATATCATGGTGCTACTTTGAAGCACAATATATGAGACTTCCTATATCATGGTGCTACTTTGAAGCACAAGTGTGGAAAAAAAGGATAGTAGCATTGCCCCTTTTTATTTTTATTTTTTTTGGGCCTTCTTTTTTTGGGACAATGCTCTATTGAATGATGATCATCACACTTCTATTTATTTACAACTCAATGATTACAACTCAATACTAAAACAAAGTATGACTCTATATGAATGCCTCCAACAGTGTACCGGGGTATGCAATGAATCACGAGCGACAAGTATGAAAGAATTATGAATGGTGGCTTTGCCACAAATACTATGTCAACTACATGATCATGCTAAGCAATATGACAATGATGGATGTGTCATGATGAACTAGATGGTGGAAAGTTGTATGGAAATATATCTCGGAATGGCTATGGAAATGCCATAATAGGTAGGTATGGTGGCTGTTTTGAGGAAGGTATATGGTAGGTGTATGATACCGGCGAAAGTTGCGCGGTATTAGAGAGGCTAGCAAGGGTGGAAGGGTGGGAGTGCGTATAATCCATGAACTCAACATTAGTCATAAAGAACTCATATACTTATTGCAAAAATTTAGAAGTTATCAAAGCAAAGTTTTACGTGCATGCTCCTAGGGGGATAGATTGGTAGGAAAAGACCATCGCTCATCCCCGACCGCCACTCATAAGGAAGACAATCAATAAATAAATCATGCTCCGACTTCATCACATAACGGTTCACCATACGTGCATGCTACGGGAATCACAAACTTCAACACAAGTATTCTTTAAATTCACAACTACTCAACTAGCATGACTTTAATATTTTCACCTCCATATCTCAAAACAATTATCATGCTTCAATCTTTTCTTAGTATTCAACGCACTCAAAAGAAAGTTTAACAAATCTTGAATACCAAGCTTATTATTATTAGGCAAATTACCATGCTATTAAGAGACTCTCAAATTAATTTAAGTGAAGCATGAGAGATCAATATTTTCTTTAAAATGAATCCACCACCGTGCTCTAAAAGATCTAAGTGAAGCACATAGAGCATAATTATAACGCTCAAAAGATATAAGTGAAGCACATAGAGCAAAATTATCTAGCTCAAAAGATAGAAGTGAAGCACATAGAGTATTCTATCAAATTTTAATTCTTGTATGGCTCTCTCAAAAGGTGTGTACAACAAGGATGATAGTGGCATACTAACAAACAAAGACACAAATAATACAAGACGCTCCAAGCAAAACACATATCATTTGGTGAATAAAAATATAGCTCCAAGTAAATTACCGATGGAAGTGGACGAAAAGAGGGGATGCCTTCCGGGGCATCCCCAAGCTTTGACTTTTTGGTGTCCTTGGATTATCTTGGGGATGCTATGGTCATCCCCAAGCTTAGGCTCTTGCCACTCCTTATTCCATGATCCATCAAAAGAATTCACCCAAAACTTGAAAACTTCATAACACAAAACTCAAAATAGAAAACTCGTGAGCTCCGTTAGCGAAAGAAAACAAAAGACCACTTCAAGGTAATATAATGAACTCATTCTTTATTTATATTGTTGTTAAACCTACTGTATTCCAACTTCTCTATGGATTATAAATTATTTTACTAGCCATAGATTCATCAAAATAAGCAAACAACACGCGAAAAACAGAATCTGTCAAAAACCGAACAGTCTGTAGTAATCTGTAGCTAGCGCAAGATCTGGAACCCCAAAAATTCTGAAAAAATTCCTCGACGTGAGGAATTTATATGTTAATCATCTTAAAAAAGAATTAACTAAATATCACTCTTAAAATAAAAATGACAGCAGTTCTCGTGAGCGCTAAAGTTTCTGTTTTTTACAGCAAGTTCAACAAGACTTTCCCCAAGTCTTCCCAACGGTTCTACTTGGCACAAACACTAATTAAACACAAAAAACACAACCAAAACAGAGGCTAAATAATTTATTTATTGCCAAACAGGAGCAAAAAACAAGTAATAAAAATAAAATTGGGTTGCCTCCCAACAAGCGATATCGTTTAACGCCCCTAGCTAGGCATAACAAGTAAGGATAGATCTAGGTATTGCCATCTTTGGTAGGCAATCCATAAGTGGCTCTCATGATAGTTTCATATGGTAATTTTATTTTCATTCTTGGAAAGTGTTACATGCCCTTTTTTAATGGAAATTGAAATCTAATATTCCCTTCCTTCATATCAACAATCGCACCAACCGTTCTAAGGAAAGGTCTACCAAGAATAATAGGGCAAAAAGGATTGCAATCTATATCAAGAACAATGAAATCTACGGGCACATAATTCCTATTTGCAACAATAAGAACATCATTAATTCTTCCCATAGGTTTCTTAATAGTGGAATCCGCAAGATGCAAGTTTAGAGAGCAATCAACAAAATTACGGAAATCTAGTAAATCACACAAAGTCTTGGGAATAGTAGAGACACTAGCACCCAAGTCACACAAAGCATAAAACTCATGATCTTTAATTTTAATTTTAATATTTGGTTCCCACTCATCATAGAGTTTTCTAGGGATAGAAACTTTCAACTCAAGTTTTTCTTCATAAGATTACATCAAGGCATCAACAATATGTTCGGTGAAGGCTTTATTTCAACTATAAGCATGTGGAGAATTTAGAACGGATGCAACAAAGAAATACAATCAATCAAAGAGCAACTTTCATAATTAAATTCCTTGATATCCAAAATAGTGGGTTTAGCAACATCTAGATTTTTATTTCTTTCAATCCCACTTTCATCAATTTCATCATTAAGATCTAAACACTCCGAATTTTTAGAACACCTTCTAGGTAAAGGAAGATCATATTCAGTTTCATCAATATTCATATTGCAAAATAAAGATTTAATTGGAGACAGATCAATAACTTTTAGATCTTCATCTTGATTTTCATAGGAATTGGAAGAACACGCTTTAATAAAGGCATCTTTGGAAGCACGCATCCTAGCGATTCTTTCTTTACACTCATCAATTGAAATTCTCATGGACTTTAGAGACTCATTAATATCATGCTTAGGTGGAATAGATCTAAGTTTCAAAGCATCAACATCAAGAGCAATTCTATCAACGTTCCTAGCCAAATCATCAATCTTAAGCAATTTTTCTTCAATCATAGCATTAAAATTCTTTTCGAAGAAATAAATTCTTTAATATTAGATTAAAAATCAGAGGGCATCTTATTATAATTTCCATAAGAGTTGTTGTAGGAATTCCCATAATTATTAGAAGGATTACTAGGATATGGCCTAGGATTAGAATTCCCTCTATAAGCATTGTTACCAAAATTATTCCTACCAACAAAATTCACATCCATAGATTCATTGTTATTCTCAATCAAAGTAGACAAAGGCATATCATTAGGATCAGAAGAAACACTCTTAGTAGCAAATAATTTCATAAGTTCATCCATCTTTCCACTCAACACATTAATTTCTTCTATCGCATGCACTTTTTTATTAGAAGTTCTTTCAGTATGCCATTGAGAATAATTAACCATAATATTATCTAGGAGTTTAGTAGCATCTCCTAAAGTGATTTCCATAAAAGTGCCTCCCGCGGCCGAATCTAAAAGATTTCTAGAAGCAAAATTCAATCCGGCATAAAAATTTTGTATAATCATCCACAAATTCAAACCATGAGTAGGGCAATTACGTATCATTAATTTCATTCTCTCCCAAGCTTGTGCAACATGTTCATGATCAAGTTGTTTAAAGTTCATTATATCGTTTCTAAGAGAGGTGATCTTAGCGGGAGGAAAATACTTAGAGATAAAAGCATCTTTGCATTTGTTCCATGAATCAATACTATTCTTAGGCAAAGACAAAAACCAAGCTTTAGCACGATCTCTAAGCGAAAAAGGAAATAGCTTCAATTTAACGACATCATTATTTACATCTTTTTTCTTTTGCATATCACATAAATCAACGAAGCTATTCAGATGAGTAGCGGCATCTTCACTAGGAAGGCCGATGAATTGATCTTTCATAACAAGATTCAACAAAGCAGTATTAATTTCACAAGATTCAGCATCGGTAAGAGGAGCAATCGGAGTGCTAAGGAAATCATTATTATTGGTATTGGTGAAGTCACACAATTTAGTAGTATCTTGAGCCATCGCAACAAACAATCAATCTAACACACGAGCAAACAAAAAGCAAGCGGACAAAAGATGCAAATAGAGAGGAAGGATAGAGATAGAGAGCACGAATAAAACGGCAAGGGTGAATTGGGGGGCGAGGAAAACGAGAGGCAAATGTCAAATAATGTAATGCGAGAGATAGGGATTGTGATGGGTACTTGGTATATTGACTTTTTGCGTAGACTCCCCGGCAACGGCGCCAGAAATCCTTCTTGCTACGTCTTGAGCTTGCGTTGGTTTTCCTCGAAGAGGAAGGGACGATGCAGTAGAGTAGCGTAAGTATTTCCCTCAGTTTTTGAGAACCAAGGTATCAATCCAGTAGGAGCCCATGCTCAAGTCCCTCGTACCTGCACAAAGCGATAGCTACTCGCAACCAACATGATTAGAGGTTGTCAAGCCCTTCACGGTCACTTACGAGAGTGAGATCTGATAGATAGAATATTTTTGGTATTTTTGATATAAAGATGCAAAGTAAAAAGTAAAAGCAAAGTAAATAGCAAAACAATATAAAAGTAATGGAGACTGATATGATGAGAATAGACCCGGGGGCCATAGGTTTCACTAGAGGCTTCTCTCAAGAGCATAAGTATTCTACGATGGGTGAATAAATTACTGTTGAGCAATTGATAGAATTGAGCATAATTATGAGAATATCTAGGCATGATCATGTATATAGGCATCACGTCCGTGACAAGTAGACCGAAACGATTCTGCATCTACTACTATTACTCCACTCATCAACCGCTATCCAGCATGCATCTAGAGTATTAAGTTAAAAACAGAGTAACGCCTTAAGCAAGATGACATGATGTAGAGAGATAAATTCATGCAATATGAAATAAACCCCATCTTGTTATCCTCAATGGCAACGATACAATACGTGCCTTGCTGCCCCTTCTGTCACTGGATAAGGACACCGCAAGATCGAACCCAAAGCTAAGCACTTCTCCCACGGCAAGAACTACCAATCTAGTTGGCCAAACCAAACAGATAATTCGAAGAGACTTGCAAAGATAACCAATCATGCATAAAAGAATTCAGAGAAGATTCAAATATTATTCATAGATAGACTTGATCATAAACCCACAATTCATCGGTCTCAACAAACACACCGCAAAAAGAAGATTACATCGAATAGATCTCCACAAGAGAGGGGGAGAACTTTGTATTGAGATTCAAAGAGAGAGAAGAAGCCATCTAGCTACTAACTATGGACCCGAAGGTCTGAGGTAAACTACTCACACTTCATCGGAGGGGCTAGGATGATGTAGAAGCCCTCCGTGATAACGGCCCTCTTCCGGCGGAGCTCCGGAACAGGCCCCAAGATGGGATCTTGTGGATACAGAAAGTTGCGGCGGTGGAATTAGGTTTTTGGCTCATGTTCTGATCGTTTGGGGGTACGTGTGTATATATAGGAGGAAGGAGTACGTCGGTGGAGCACCGAGGGGCCCACGAGGCAGGGGGCGCGCCCTAGGGGGGGACCACCCTCGTGACCACCTCTTTGATCCCTTGTAGTAGGGTCCAAGTCTCCTGGATCATGTTCGGTGAGAAAATCATGTTTTCGAAGATTTTATTCCATTTGGACTCCGTTTGATATTCTGTTTATCCGAAACACTGAAATAGGCAAAAAACAGCAATTCTAGGCTGGGCCTCAGGTTAATAGGTTAGTCCCAAAAATAATATAAAAGTGGAAAATAAAGTACAATATAGTCCAAAATAGTAGATAATATAGCATGAAGCAATCAAAAATTACGCGGCCGCGCGAGGGAGGCGAAGGTCATGGGAGGCGCGATGTTTGACGGAATTAAGTGAAGTTACATCCACGCGCCAGCATGGTGTGTGAACAGGCAGAAGCTATACCGCCAGGCCTACGATATGGGTCTAGTAGACATGACATCTAATGGGTCCCGCATAGTTCTCGAGAACTCTTTGGGGGCTTGCAACCGTTTATCCACCGGGCAAGCCAGCAACCCCACGTCGTTCGCACGCCCTACTCGTCCCCGTCTTCTACCTTACAATAGTTCGCTCCCAGTCGTCCCGTCCTTTCACATTAGTTCGCTCTCAGTTTTTTTGCGGGGTACAACAGTTCAACTTCTCCTAACCCTCCTCCAAAATCCATGGCCTCCCAGTGTCCGGTTCAAGCAAAGAAGCGTCGGAGAAGAGGAAGAGTAAGAGGGACGAGGATGAAGTCGAGGACGTGGACTCGGACTCCAAGTAGGTGGCAGTGCCATCGCTCATGCTGGTTCTACTGCAGTGTCAAGCGGACTAGTTGCTTATAAGTTTATTTTCAAGGGTGTGTTGTGCTGAGGCCCCAGCAGAACTATCTTTATGTACTTTCTTGTTATTTGAACTCTTTAGTACGTACAGTAGTACTACTACTATGTCTTACTACCGCTCTTCTTGCAATTGGTACTACTGCTCGTATCTTCGTGTTCCTACTGTACTTAATACGTTCGTACTAGTAGTATAATTTGGGTTAGTCGATTTGTGAAAGAAGTTTGATGGAGCGAAGGAAGAAGACGACAGAAGAGGTGGAAGAAGCCCTTCTAGCCATCCATGTTGCATCAAACGGCTCACATGAGTCGACTGGCCCAAATTGCTCCTTCAGATTGCAGGATCCACGTGGCATTCAAGGTCTCGAAGGTAGATTCCGCATCCGCACCCGGTCTGCGGGCTCGACGGGCGCGCGACCGGCTTCCGCCACGACAGCCACCATGCGCGCCTCCTCCGCGCAGGCGGAGACGACAATGACACGCTAGTTCCTCCTCGCCGGCATGCTGGAGCACGCGCTCGTCCTCCTCTTTGTACGCTGCATGCATAGATGCGGCTCCACCAGCTGCTCCCGTGCTTGGCAGCGCGGCGGCATCGCGAGGAGGGACTGTAGACGACATGAGCGGGCGAGCCTTCGGCTTCATGGCATAGGGATGGCGGCGACACGACGGTGATGGGCGAGAAATTGTTGGCCGGAGCAGGCGGGCGCCGGCATGCGCAACGGCGGCGGCGGCATATTGATGAGTGCGCGTGTGGGAGCTTACTTTAGTTTTATATATAAGGTTGGTCAAACTTAAAAGAAAACCGTACTAGTACACGTAAACATTAGACTTAGGCAGCGCTTTTATTAATTACTAGCTTATGTTCTTGCCCATTGTGACCAGCCTTAGTACCACGACCACGATACGGAATCCTGTGCAAGCGCGTGAACCGCGGCGCGCGGTCGATCGAACGGTGCGTCACCGTGTCGCGCTCGAAGGACATCCACCGAACCTTTTTGTGTGTGTGAAAACAATCCACGAATATTACTCAACTTTTTTTCCTATGAAAGTTCTTGACGCTGCAATATTTCCATATATTTGAATTTAGCTCCAGTTCGTGTTTATTTGGATTTGGACGTTTTAGGTGCGCCCTAGTTTTTTTAAATACTGATTTTGTGTGTGTGACTGAGAGAGAACGTGTATATGTGTCCATATGTGTGTTGTGGAGGAAGGGCAATGTGGAGACGGTGTGTGTGTGATACAGACATAGAGAGGTGTGAATGTGCAAATGATCGTGCATGAGTGAGACATAGACAGATGCCCATACGTTGTGTATACATGAGAGAACGGTCTTCTAGTTTACTTGTGTGTGTGTGTGTGAGAGAGAGGGAGAGAGAGACATAGAGAGGAGCATCCGTAACACAACAACCATCTCTCTCGATTCGTCCGTCCCTCGCACGGTCGCATGCAACACATGCATCAACGCGCACATTTTGACACCCTCACCCGGCCCCTGCCCACCTCAAGGCTCGCACAATCTCTTCATGAATACCCATTTCTCTCCTTAGGTTTGTTTTCTCTCAATATCAGACACACACACACACAGACACACATAGCACAACACACACACACACACACTCCCTCGAGCACACAATTCATCCCCATCCAAGGTTATATGGCGACCACTCTCGCTTGTGCTTCTTTGCACCCCAACATGCACAACACCTCAATCTTCAAAGAGGGCAACGATCAGATCGAAGACGGCGACCACACTGTGCTAGAGAATGTGGGGTCATTTGGAAGCAGGGTGATGTGACGACGGCTGACTGACTCCTCCCCCACCCTCTCTCTCTTGCACAAAATTACCAATCACTCTCTCCCCTGCACAAAATTGTTAATCCCTCAACCCACGAGATCCTTCCCCTCTCGTCCATGTCTTTCCTACTCTCTCATCAAACATGTTGTCTCTTCTCCTTCCACGTATACAAAATCCAGATGCACACACAACTCATGTATATTACATGTATGCATCTTTCTCACAGACCTAACTTCTTCCTCTCTCTATCTCTCTCTCTCTCTGTCTCGTTAGGTTTGTCTCCTACTCTCTCGTCCACATACATACAATCTTTCCCACCCTATCTGCTCCATCTTCAAAAGCTCTCTCTGCACGTTTCATTCACACATTGGGATATGTCAAAATGTTGCTTCTATAATGGCTGATGTAGAGTTATGGTTGTTCTTGTTGCATCCTACAAAGTAATAACTATGAAATACATTTAGATTCTCATTTGACTGGGATTATGTGATTTGAGCATGTTGTGAAGTACTATAGACCTTGTATACATCTTGGGATTCGACAATGATTGTAACTATTGAATTGTATAGACCATTACATTCGAAGTCAATATCCTAATATATTTGTTTCACAATTTCAACAAATGATTAGTTCACTACAAACTAAGAAAACAAATGTGTACTCTCTCTGTTTTTATTTAAGTCCGCGTATTAGCATTGGTCAAAGTCAAGTTTTGTAAACTCTCAGAAAGCTTATAACAAAAAATATTAACATATACAATAACAAATAAATACCATTAGATTCATTATTGAATGTACTTTCACATCATACGTATTTGTTATGGTAAATGTTTATATTTTTCTATAAACTTGGTCAAACTTTAGGAAGTTTGACTTCGGTCAAACCTAATATGCAGAGTTTACTACTACTACTCGCTAGTTGCTTAGCCGAATCACTCAACACGCCACACGGGGAGGCCAGTGTCACAAAATTTTGAGGTCGGCGGGAAAATATCTCGCGACCCTGATTCGAGCAGTGGGAAGTTACCATCATAGCCTTCGGAACAGGCCTACGGATGACGCTTGGTAGGGGGCTGTTTTCGTAACTTCAGGTTCACCCTACCCAGCCAACCACCCTGGCACCCAGAGTAATACACCTGAATACTCCCCAATTTCTATCCCCGCCGCAAAATAGACTTCTCCACAGCACCACAACCTTCATGCTCCTACCCTTTACATCGGCGCACTCGTCCACCACAACGCATCTGCGTCATCGACGACCTCGTACGCCGCACTAGAGCCGGTCCACCGTTGTCGTCGTACACGGAGCCTCTTCCCCGGCATCGTCTTCCATGGTCTCGGATCTGCTTCCCGGAAGCCGACGCCAAGCGCAGAAGTATTGTAGGATCGAAAGTATGTCTAAAGGGGGGGTGATTAGACTACTTGACCAAATAAAAACTTAACCTTTTCCCAATTTTAGTTCTTGGCAGATTTTAACTATCTTAGGACAAGTCAAGCAATCATCACACAATTCAAGCAAGCATGCAAAGAGTATATTGGCAGCGGAAAGTAAAGCATGCAACTTGCAAGAATATAAAGGGAAGGGTTTGAGGATTCAAACGCAATTGGAGACACGGATGTTTTTCCCGTGGTTCGGATAGGTGGTGCTATCCTACATCCACGTTGATGGAGACTTCAACCCACGAAGGGTAACGGTTGCACGAGTCCACGGAGGGCTCCACCCACGAAGGGTCCACGAAGAAGCAACCTTGTCTGTTCCACCATGGCCATCGCCCACGAAGGATTTGCCTCACTAGCGGTAGATCTTCACGAAGTAGGCGATGTCCTTGCCCTTACAAACTCCTTGGTTCAACTCCACAATCTTGTCGGAGGCTCCCAAGTGACATCTAGCCAATCTAGGAGACACCACTCTCCAAGAAGTAACAAATGGTGTGTTGATGATGAACTCCTTGCTCTTGTGCTTCAAATGATAGTCTCCCCAACACTCAACTTTCTCTCATAGGATTTGGATCTGGTGGAAAGAAGATTTGAGTGGAAAGCAACTTGGGGAAGTCTAGAGATCAAGATTCATATGGTTGGAATGGAATATCTTGGTCTCAACACATGAGTAGGTGGTTCTCTCTCAGAACATATGAGTTGGAATGGTGTATGTGTTCTGATGGCTCTCTCCATGAGTGAAGAGGAGGTGGAGGGGTATATATAGCCTCCACACAAAATCCAACCGTTACACATAATTTACCAATCTTGGTGGGACCGAATCAGAAAACTCGGTCGGACCGAAATAGTAAACCTAGTGACCGTTAGGAATTTCGGTGGGACTAACATGCAACTCGGTAGGACCGATTCGGTTAGGGTTTGGGCATAACGTAATCTCGGTGAGACCGATTGCACAAACTCTGTGAGATAAGCTAACCAGAGAGTTGGTCAGGCAAACTCGGTGGGACCGACTCGCTCTTTCGGTGAGACCGAAAAGTTACAAGAAGGAAACATAGAGTTTACATTGCAATCTCGGTGGGACCGATTTGCTCTTTCGGTGAGACCGAAAAGTTACGAAAGGGAAACAGAGAGTTTGCAATCCCATCTTGGTGAGACCGAGATCCTTATCAGTAGGACCGAATTGCTAGGGTTTGGCAGTGGCAAATGACAAGTGAAACTCGGTGGCGCCGGATTGAAAGAATCGGTATGACCGAGTTTGGCTTAGTGTTTAGGTCATTTGTGGCTATGGAAAAGTGGTTGAGGATTTTGGAGCATATCACCAAGCACATAAAGCAAGAGGCTCATTAAGCAACACCTCATCCCTCCTTGATAGTATTGGCTTTTCCTAAAGACTCAATGTGATCTTGGATCACTAAAATATAAAATGAAGAGTCTTGAACTTTTGAGCTTGAGCCAATTCTTTGTCCTTAGCATTTTGAGGGTTCCACTTTCACATCCATGCCATGCCAATCATTGAGCTTTCCTGAAATAATAATCTTGAAATAGCATTAGCTTAATGAGCTATATGTTGTTATGAATTACCAAAACCACCTAGGGATAGTTGCACTTTCAATCTCCCCCTTTTTGGTAATTGATGACAACATATAGATCAAAGCTTCGACAAATGATAATAAGCATGAAATATATTGTCGCTTTGAGAAGTATGTGACAAATAAGAGCTCCCCCCAAATTTGTGCATATTTAAAATTTGCTTTGGGCTGCAAATGCACAAGGAGTTAGAGTCATGGGTTACTCTTCCATGTCACATACATCTTGGTGGAGCGCTCAAAAATGATAAGATTGAAATACATGCACTCTTCACCAAGAATAGTGAGTGATCACATAAGATAGATAGAATAATAATAGCATTAAGCAAACATTAGGTGTAGCTTATGATCAAACACATGGTCATCGATGTCTCACAGGCATAAAGACGTAGTATCTCACACACAAGCAAATAAAGTTCGAAAAACCACCAAATAAAACAAGAGAGGATAAAAGCAACACTCTCTCTCGAAGCCTATGATCTATACATCTTCTCCCCCTTTGGCAACAAGTTACCAAAAAGTTCCTAGAAAATGCATAGTGCTAAGTCGACGCTCAGGCTTGATCTTCAGCTGGTGGTGGAGTCCGGAGCACTCCAAGGACGAAGCCTTCTGTAGACGTGGTCGGAGTTGAGGCTGAAGTGGACGCTGGAGCTGGTGGAACTGAGGCTGTGGCTGGCGCAGACGTGGTAGCTCTGGTGTCAGCAACTGGCATTGCAGATGACTTCGGACCTCGTGGCACCTTGGAAAAAGCATCAGTCATAGTCCTGCCTCTCCTCTCATTCATGTCATCCTGGAGCTGCTCCACGGCAGTCTGTATCTCTATCACCTTGATGTCCAAATCATAGAACCTCTGTTCCATGATCCTCTCTAAGCTTGCCTGGTTCTGAGTTAGGGTGGCTAGTCCTTGATCAATCCGTAGGGTGGACGCAATCAGGTAACCAAGCTGCTCTTGTTTGGTTTTCAGAAAATATGCAGATGCCTCCTCTTGAGTAGGCATCCTGGCAGCTTTCTCCTTCTTCGCCTTCTCCTTCTTTGCTTGTGCTTGGGCAGATGATGGCTCATTCTCAGTCATGACCACTTGGTTATCTTCGAAGTCTGGACGGATGGGCAGGTGTTCCTTATCCAACAAGTATGTGCCCGTGCCCATCTTTGAGTTGATGAGCTCCTGAATCTGTGGGGCATACCCACAACTCCTCTTCTGATCTGCTGCAGTCCTTTTGATTGTTTCCACTATGAGGCTCATGACTTTGAATTTTTGAGGCACGTCAAAGACATGAAGCAAATTGATCGCGTGACCTCTGATCATCTTGTGATCTCCAGACTTGGGCTATAGGGTGTGCCTCAGTATCCAATTGATAGTGGGCAGTCCTGATAGAAGATAATGCATTGAGCCAAATTTGAAAGTGTCAAGTGCTTCATTCAGAATCTCCTTGTACATGTTGGACATAGAGTTGTGGTCCATCTTTTTCTTGGTATAAATGTCCAAGTCATCATCCTGCTCTTCTGGGGCGTTGATCAGCTGAGCCCATTCAGCAACTGTGGACTGGTACCTCGTACCTTCTGACATCCAAGTGATCCTCCCATCTGGGTAGAAGTGTGCTGTGGAGTAGAATTGCATGATTAGCTCCTCGTTCCACTTTGTGAGCTTCTGCCCAACAAAGTCTGCAACTCCACACGCACTAAAGCTATCATACACTCCAGGGAAGTACTCTTCATTGTCCTTGATATACTGCCAATCAACCCATCTCATATCGCAGACAATGGGGTTCTTATCTAGCAGCACTGTCTCATAGAAATCCTGCTGCTCCTTGGTGTGAAACCTGTAGTCAACTGCAGTCCTTCCCCTAGAAGCATACGGATCTGCTTCTCTCCACTTCCTCAGCCCTGAATCTCTCCTGAGCTTCATATCCTCAGCCACAGGATGAGCATCGTTGTGGTCTGGGATCTTGGGCTTGAGCTTTCTAAGGACATTCTCTTCCTCTTCCTCTGCAGCTTCAGGCACTGGGGCCTTGTTCTTTTCAGTGCCTGGGATGCTTCTTGTGTTTCTCTTTGGTGCACTCTTTGGCTTAGATGCAGCCTTGGGTGCTTCCTTGGGCTTGGATGCAGTTGCCCCTGACCTTATGGCATCTCCCATAAGTTTGGGTGCCTTGGGTGCTGGTGCAGCAACCTCTTCTTCTTCCTCCTCATCTTCCATGATGGAGGCCTTGCCAAGCACTCTGGCTACAGTCTTCTTGACCCTTTCCTTCCTCTTTTTGCCCTCAGCAACAACTGGCTCTATGGGTGCAGGCTTCACAGTTGAAGCTCTAACCTTAGACATGGGCTGCCTGCATGCTGGCCTTTTGATTTTCAGCCCTGGCTTTGTGCCTTGAGCTAGCTCAACTCTCCTTGATGTGGCCTCTTCCTCTGCCACATAATCTTCATCTTCAGAATCAGATGTTCTCTTCTTCCTTTGTCTAGTGGCCGCTTTAGGCAGATTGCTGGGGGTGCTCCTGCTGCCATCATCTGAAGAGCTGGAGGGACTAGTGCCCTCACTCATCACCACTTGCTGCTCTCAGAGGTTCTGGCTGTCACTTTGGTCTGTCATGATGCAAACTCTGACTGCTGACCCTGTGAATAGATTATAGATGAGATAGAGTGGATGAGCATCACAAAGTGCAGAGATTTTGCAAAAGAGTAATTCAAAAACTTAGTTTTAGTTTCCCACTGAAATCATCTCGGATCTACCGATTTTCAAACTCGGTGACACCGAAGCAGTTTTGGCACCAGAACTAGTGAACTCGGTCAGACCGAGTCACAGTTTGGTGGCACCGAGACTGCTAGGGTTTCATAGAGTCCCAAAATCGGTCACACCGATAAGTAATTCTCGGTCAGACTGAGTTTTACTTGTGCAATGGCATAAGCCAAATTGGTGGGACCGAGTTTTTCAACTCGGTGGGTCCAAGATGGTTTCGGCGGAAACCTAACCCTAAAATTTTCGAATTAAACCTAATCTACGAGTTCATTGACTAGATAGGAGTTTATCAAATGTGGAAAGAATCATGATGATCACAATGTGCTAGGAATCGGATTGGAGAATAGCACAAAGATCGAGTCCATACCCTTGTTCGGCGGAGACTCGCTACGGCGGCAACGGCGGGGTAGAATTCCCGTTGACAGTGATGGAGACCAGTGACTGGAGGCGAGGAGGACGATCCGAAGACCCAGGAGGCAGAGCGAGCTATGCGCGGGCGAAGAGGTTTCAGAGAAATTTCCAAAATTTTGCCCGTCACTATATATAGCCCGACCCTGTCGGTGTGACCGAGTGGAACAACTCGGTGGCACCGAGGTGCAAAACTGTATACAGTTATTGCAACTCGGTGTGACCGAGTGGTTCAAATCGGTTGCACCGAGATCGAAAACCTAGATCAACTTAATGATCTCGGTAGGACCGAAAGTATGGTATCGGTCAGATCGAGAATCAGAAAGAGGTTTTGGAAGTTTAAGTCTATGACGAATCGGGGACTCCGAGCACTCCTCACACAGAGTGGTTCGAATCTGACTTGATCAAATTTTGTGATGCAGCATGAATAGAGTTTGAGACGAGAAAAGCATAGATAGCTAGAGGAGGTTCTTAGGCATTCTTATCCATCCACTTGGCAAAAGAAGATAAAGCCAAACAATCAAAACAACAAGTGGATGTCCTCGAATGAGTAAAATATGCAACCAACATGCTCACACAGTAAGATGGCAAACGAAATATGTGGCAAAGCATGCACAACCAATTCTAGCATCTATCAAGCAATTTGCGATGACTAGGTCATCTATATATGAGTATATTGACTTAGGAGTCAAGTGAGAACACTTGATCGTAGGTCATACTCATCGTTTAAGCTCAAGTGGGGTTACCACTTTTACATAAAGCATTGTTGTATTCACATCTTTAGAGTTGCTTTAGCTCAAGTTTTAGAGTAAAGCTCCCCCTAGATGTGATATCCCCCCTAAGAGGGATGAACTAACCATGGGTTTTGTCGATGATGACTTCATGTAGATGTTGAAGATGTGGATGCTCAATGTTGATGTAGATCACTTGGAGCTATCCATTTGAGTGAATTGCACTTTCAATACCTACATGGGTTAGTCCCACAAAGAACAAACAAGGATATCCATAGACATAGAGTGATGCATACGCAAGATGATGTCCATGAAAACTTTAGGTTACCTTGTCCCTTGTCTTACCAACAAGAGGGTTTGTGACTCCTTGAACTAGTGCATGATGTGGAAGTTGATTGCACTTGTTCTTGCCAAAATGATGAGAGTGAAATATGTTGGCGGAGTCACCCTCAAGAACTCTCTAGTTCTTCTTCTTTTGGATCCACACCATCTTGATGGGAATCCTTGGAGTTGTAGTCGTATTTGATGAAGTGGAACTTGACGTGGTCTTGGGAATCCACTTGACTAAGGTCTTAGGAGCTTCTTCAAATGCATCAATCTCCTCTTGAAGCTTGTCCTTGCCTTTTTGCTTGTAGTCTTGTGGTGGAAGATCATCTTGAGCTTGTGTCCCCTTAAAAGAAGTAGACTTCTCTTGTTGAGGAACAAACTTTGTCTTGGGGTATTGATCTTCTTCCCACTCAACTCCATTGGCATTGAACTTTTGTTCAAAACCAACACCTTGATTCTTCCAGTGCATTCCTTGCTTGCGCACAATTTCCTTGAATTGCTTACTCCCGGCAAGGCTTTTGTACACTCCTTTCTCTATAATCCCCTTCAATAAGCTATTTTCTTGCACAAGTGTAACTTGGCTAAGAGAATCATTAGTGGAATCAAGAGAACTACTAGAAGCAACAATATTGGATTTAGCATGATCATTGTTACTACTAGAGGAAGAATCTTTCTTGTTCTTGTTACTAGACTTGACTTGAGGCATGTAAGTGGATAATAGTAAACGCTTGGCAATGTAAGAAGAACTTTTCTTGCGCAGATCATCATTGATTGCTTTTAAGAACTCATGCTCTTGCTCAAGATTGATCTTTTCACAGCGTAATTTCTCATGAGCTCTTAAAAGTTCTCGATGATCTTCGAAGATAGTTTCATGAGCTAACTTAAGAGTGTTTAGTTCTTTAGTTAGAGCCTCAATCTTCTCCTTATCATTGTCATTCGTTTTATCTTGATTAGCATGATTAATTGGTGTTTCATCATAGTACTCATCACTAGAGTTGTCAACAAGCAAGTCATCATCACCTAACAAGTCATCTTCATCACTATTAAAATCAACATACTCGGGGTGTGTTACCTTAGGACCTTTGGCCATGAAGCATCTTCCAATTCCTTCATTTGGTGAGTCAAATATGTCGTAGGAGTTGGTTGACACAAGTGCTAGACCGGCAACACCTTCATCTTGAGTATCTTCGGACTCGGAGTGATAACTTCTCTCGGAGTGGCTGTCGGAGTCGGAGCCGGATACCCATTCACCAACATGAGCTTGATGTCTTTGTTGTGTGTAGCTCCTTGATGATTTTTCCTTCCTTTCCGAATCCTTGCTTCTCCATGAGTATCTCCATTCATAATGATCATCTCTACTCCTTCTCTCTCTTGGTGGTGATTCTTTGCTTCTTCTTTTTGGAGAATCTTCTCTTCTTTTGTAGGGAGCCGTACACTCATTGGAATAGTGTCCGGGTCTTCCACAATTATAGCAATTTCGCTCTCGACTAGAAGATCTTTTGTCATTGTAGGACCTTGACTTGAAGCTTCTATCTTTGCTTCTACTCTTATAGAACTTGTTGAAGTTCTTCACCATTAAGCTCAATTCTTCATTGAAGTTTTGTTTCTCACTTGATGATGTGGGGACTTCACATGAGGCTTTGTAGGCACCACTTGATTTGTTGTGAAGTTCCTCTTTATCCTTGAGTGACATGTCATGAGCAACAATCCTTCCAATCACTTCCGTTGGTTTGAGATCTTTGTAATTGGGCATCATTTGAATCAATGTGCACACGGTATCATATTTCCCATCCAAGGCGCTTAGGATCTTCTTGATGATGAATCTATCGGTCATCTCTCACTTCCTAAGCCGGCAATCTCATTTGTGATGAGAGCAAGCCTAGAGTACATTTCGGCGACACCTTCACATCCTTCATCTTGAACTTGTCAAGTTGACTTTGGAGCACATCCAACTTGGATTCCTTGACGGAGTCGGTACCTTCGTGCATATCAATCAAAGTGTCCCAAATTTCCTTTGCATTCTCAAGACGGCTGATTTTGTTGAATTCTTCGGGGCACAATCCGTTGAAGAGAATATCACAAGCTTGAGCATTGTATTGCAACATCTTCAACTCATCCGCGGTAGCTTCACGGTTTGGTTCTCTCCCATCAAAGAACTCACCTTGCAAACCAACACAAACAATAGCCCATACGGCGGGGTTATGTCTAAGAATATGCATTTTCATTTTATGCTTCCAACTAGCAAAATTAGTGCCATCAAAGTAAGGACCTCTACGGTGATAATTTCCCTCGCTAGACGCCATACTCTCCTAGGTTGTGAAACCAAGGCTATGACCACCAAAAGCTTTGTAGATCAAGGCAAATGGAGACCAAAGCGCTGATACCACTTGTAGGATCGAAAGTATGTCTAGAGGGGGGTGATTAGACTACTTGACCAAATAAAAACTTAACCTTTTCTGAATTTTAGTTCTTGGCAGATTTTAACTATCTTAGGACAAGTCAAGCAGTCATCACACAATTCAAGCAAGCATGCAAAGAGTATATTGGCCGCGGAAAGTAAAGCATGCAACTTGCAAGAATATAAAGGGAAGGGTTTTGAGGATTCAAACGCAATTGGAGACACGGATGTTTTTCCCGTGGTTCGGATAGGTGGTGCTATCCTACATCCACGTTGATGGAGACTTCAACTGTAACACCCTCGATGCGACTATATCTCCCACGTGTCGAGGCACGACTTAGAGGCATAATCGCATTGAAGGCATAAGTCGCAAGTGAGGCAATCTTCACACAACCCATGTACATATAAATATAAAGGGGGAATAATAATAATAGTCGGCTTACACTCGCCACGTCACATCAAGGTACATAAATAACATACATCATACAAACACTCATGGCCCGACTACGGCGCCAAAATAGAAAAGACCCCCCAACATGCGACTAAACCCTGAATCGAACCCCGAGCAGGCACCACTACTGATCATCAGGAAAAGAAACATAGTATCGCTGAGAGTCCTCGTCGTACTCCCACTTCAGCTCGAACGCACCATCCGGAGGAGTATCATCGGTCCCTGCATCTGGTATAATAGTAATCTGTGAGCCACAAGGACTCAGCAATCTCGCACCCTCGCGATCAAGACTATTTAAGCTTTAATAGGTTAGGAAGGGGTAATGTGAGTGGAGCTGCAGCAAGCGACTAGCATGTATGGTGGCTAACTTATTCGCAAAAGAGAGCGAGAAGAGAAGGCAAAGCACGAGCGGTAACTAAGTAGAGCATACTACGCAAGCATAACTCCAACGCCGTGTCCACTTCCCGGACTCCGCCGAGAAGAGGCCATCACGGCAACACACGCAGTTGATTCGTTTTAATTAATTAAGTTCAAGTTATCTACAACCGGACGTTAACAAATTCCCATCTGCCCATAACCGCGGGCACGGCTTTCGAAAGATCAATCTCTGCAGGGGGGTCCCAACTTAGCCCATAACAAGCTCTCACGGTCAACGAAGGAATAGACCTCCACCCAGGACCCACCGATCAGACTCGGTATCCCGGTACAACAAGATGATTCGACAGGTCAAAACTAGTCCAGCAACACCGCCCGAATGTGCCGACAAATCCCGATAGGAGCTGCACATATCTCTTTCTCAGGGCACACTCAGATGAACACTACGTACAACTAAAACCAACCCTCGAGTTGCCCCGAGGTGGCACTGCAAGTGGCTCGGTTCGGACCAACACTCAGAGGAGCACTGGCCTGTGGGGGGCTAAAATAAAGATGACCCTCGGGCTCCGGAAACCCAAGGGAAAAAGGGGTAGGTGGCAAATGGTAAAACCAATGTTGGGCATTGCTGGAAAAGCTTTAATCAAGGCGAACTATCAAGGGGTTCCCATTATAGCCCAACCGCGTAAGGGACGCAACAATCCGGGAACATAACACCGATATGACGGAAACTAGGGCGGCAAGAGTGGAACAAAACACTAGGCGAGAGGCCGAGCCTTCCACCCTTTACCAAGTATATAGATGAGTAAAGATAACATAGCAATATAATGATATCCCAATAAGTAAATAAATGTTCCAACAAGGAACGGCTCCAATCTTCACCTGCAACTAACAACGCTATAAGAAGGGCTTGAGCAAAGCGGTAATATAGCCAATCAATGGTTTGCTAGGACAAAGGTGGGTTAGAGGCTCAATCATGGCAATTGGGAGGCTGACAAGCAAGTGGTAGGCATCGTAGCATTGGCAAAGCAAAAGAGCGAGCATACTAGCATAGCAAAGATAGTAGTGATTTCAAGGGTGTGATCATCTTGCCTGCACAGTTGTCAGAACTGACTGGATCCTCAAAAGCAAACTCAACGGGCTCCTCGTTAGCGAACTCGTCTCCCGGCTCTACCCAACAACACAAACAAGCGACAAGGATACAATCAACCACGTGCAAGGGCAACCAATAAGATGCAAAGCTGATATGCTATGCGGGATGCGATGCGGGATGCAAGAATGCAACATATAACAGGAAATGCATGAACCTGGCCTCAACTTGGAAATCCAAGTGTGCCACTGGATAGAGGGGAAGAAATCCCCTGAAAACGATATAAAGATCATGGCAATCGGAGCTACAGTTAAGAAATGGCAAGCGTTTTACTAAACGAACCGATCTGCAATTTACAGCAACATGCCTCCTAAATGCAACAAAATGAACATGCTACAGCCACCCAACATGAAAACAAATTACATGGCAGTGATGTACTCATCAAGCTTAACAAATCCTCATGACTGAGGCATAGGCAAAATCATCCATTAAGGGCTTCAAACAAGCATGGCAAAACTGAATAAGCAAAACAGATTTCAGACTTAGCGAAATTAACGCTAGTCTGAAATTTCAGACCACGATGCTCACTTCGGAGCAGCAAAACAACATGAAGGAAAACCTGAACATGGCAAGTAAGAGCATGGCATGGAGCTACTCAACAAGCTTAACAAAACACCCAAAATGACCTGGGGCCAAAAGGGTTCACAAAATACTCTACCGAGCACACGAACATCGATGAAACACAATCAGTTTTCAGACTTAGTGAAAACTGGGACATGCTGAAATAATAACTCACGGAGGCATATAAACGAGCTCGATGCTCTCACTACGGTGCAAGTCATGGCAAGGCAAGCATATATCCATTAAGAAGGCACAAAAATTCTAGCTAGACAAGGCAAGAACAATGGCATAGCATGCATGGATCACTCGCAATCACTCCGGCAAAATCGCAAAAGAGTTAACGATCTGCCCAAAACAGCAACTATCCAAAAGTTGAGCTCGATTGAGTCAACCTAGGGTGCTCCAACATAACAAGTAAAGACATGGATGGATTAAGCACAACAAGAATAACAAATCACTCTTACTGATCATCCTCAAAAGAGGCACGGATCGCTAGGAAACAAGCCGGACATATAGCATCGTGAACTAAATCGGCTCAGACTTAGTGAAAATCACTAAGTCCCTGAAACCTGAAATCTCAGGTAGCCCTCTTCGCAAGCTTGCACAAGACAACACACATATCCTAAAAATACATGGAAGGCACCTCTGGAAAGAAGGCAACATGCTTAACAATTCATCCCAAAGGGGCACAGGCATATCATGCACGGATTAAATATGGCAAAAATGACAAAAGTGCATGTTGGATTAACGGATCTGCAGCACCATTTAACTCAACATGCCTCCTTCCAACACCATTTTGGGCAACAAGATGACCTCAAATGCAAATGATGCAATGGAATGAAATGATGTACTCGTCGAGACGAAGAATTTGACATATCATACGCCCAAATCGGAGCTACGGATGCAAAGTTATGGCAGGTCAAACATGAGCATATGGGGGTAAAATCCCTGGGACTTAGAAAAAAAAGGGGGACCCTAGGGTTTACTGTAGCTGCGCCAGATCCGATCCGGATCGGGCGCGGGCACTGTAGCGGGTCGGCGCCGGAGCTCGCGCTCGCCGGAGAAGGGCGCCGGAGGAGAGGGACGAGCTCGCCGGAGCTCGGGGAAGAGGCCGGGGCGCCGGATCCGGCCTCGGGCGCCGCGGTGGAGGCGGTGGTCCGCGGTGGTGGTGGCGGCCCCGACCGGCAGCGAGGACGGAGGGGAGCGGCGCGGTGGCCGGCGTTGCGGCGGCTCGCCCGAGAGGCGCACGGCGGCGGGGCGGCGACCAGACGCGGGGAAGAACGAGGCGGCGGCGGCGGCGCGCCTCTGGCCCGGGAGCGTGGCGCGGGGGCCGGGCGCGGGCCTCCGCGGGCCGGCAGCGGCGGTGGACTGCGCTGACACGTGTCGCGCTGCGGTTGGACGGCGGAGATGTCCGGCCGAGGCGGACAATGTCCGGCCGGCGCGGGGATCCGGGATCTCTTTTTTTTAGGGTTTCGAGGGAGGGGACGATCCAAAAACGAGGGGGGTGTATATATAGGCATAGAGGGAGCTAGGAGAGTCCAAATGAGGTGCGGTTTTCGCCCACACGATCGTGATCGAACGACCGAGACGATGGAGCTGAGTTTGGTGGGTTTTGGGCCAAAATGGAGGGGTGTTGGGCTGCACACACACGATGCCTTTTCGGTCCCTCGGTTAACCGTTGGAGTATCAAACGAAGTCCAAATGACCCGAAACTTGACAGGCGGTCTACCGGTAGTAAACCAAGGCCGCATGGCAAGTCTCGGCCCAATCCGGAAATGTTTAATCCCCACACACGAAAGAAAGCTAGAAATGGCCACCGGAGGAGAACGAAGCGCCGGAATGCAAAACGGACAACGGGAAAAATGCTCGAATGCATGAGATGAACATGTATGCGAATGCAATGCACGTGACGACATGATATGAGATGCACGAAAAACTAAACAACACACGGAGACAAAGACCTGAACCCGAGAATTAAATATAACTTAATGCCGGAAACGGCAAGAGTCGGAGTACAATTGGGGAAGGTTACATGTGGGGCGTTACAACACTCCACCACTACGAAAAGATCTCGTCCCGAGATCTAGGACTGAAAGAACTCCGGGTACTCAGAACGGAGGTGATCCTCGCGTTCCTAGGTAGCTTCACGGTCGGAATGGTGTGACCACTTGACTTTGAGAAACTTGATTGACTTGTTGCGAGTTTTGCGTTCAGTCTCTTCAAGGATTGCAACTGGGTGCTCACGGTAGGAGAGATCTTCTTGGAGCTCAATGTCCTCGAAGTTGACGGTGCGCTCGGGCGTCTTGAAGCACTTACGGAGTTGCGAGACGTGGAACACATCATGAACATTGGCAAAGGTTGCAGGAAGCTCGAGTTGATAGGCGAGGTCGCCTCTCTTGCTGACGATCTTGAAAGGCCCGACGTATCTTGGGGCAAGCTTCCCTTTGATACCGAAGCGACGAGTCCCTTTCATTGGAGAGACGCGGAGGTAGACATGGTCTCCGATCTCGAAAGCCAAATCACGGTGCTTGCTATTGTAGTAGCTCTTCTGACGAGACTGGGCTGCTTTGAGGTTATCACGAATGACCTTGCACATTTCTTCTGCTTCTGTGATCAGGTCATTACCCAGCAGCTGACGTTCACCGGTTTCAGACCAGTTGAGAGGTGTACGGCACTTCCTACCGTACAGAATTTCAAACGGGGCCTTGCCGGAACTTGCTTGGAAACTGTTGTTGTACAAGAATTCAGCATAAGGAAGGCAATCCTCCCACTTCATGCCGAAGGAGATAACACAAGCCCTGAGCATATCTTCAAGAATCTGGTTGACACGCTCGACTTGACCGCTTGTTTGAGGGTGGAAAGCAGTGCTGAAGCGAATGCTGGTGCCCATGGCCTTTTGAAAAGCATCCCAGAACTTGGAGGTAAAGATGCTGCCACGGTCTGAAGATATCACTTGAGGAATACCGTGCAGAGAGACAATGCGAGAGGTGTAGAGCTCCGCCAATTGAGCTGCAGTGATTGACTCTTTGATAGGCAAGAAATGAGCCACTTTGGTCAGCTTGTCGATGACAACGAATATAACATCATTGCCACGCTTGGACTTAGGAAACCCGGTCACGAATTCCATTTCAATGTGGTCAAACTTCCATTCTGGAATGGCGAGAGGTTGGAGGAGACCTGCTGGCCTTTGGTGTTCTGCTTTCACTCTTCTGCAGACATCACATTCATTCACGAATTGAGCGATCTCGCGCTTCATTCGAGTCCACCAATAAGTTTGCTTCAGGTCTTGATACATCTTCGTGCTCCCAGGGTGGATGGAGAGGAGAGAGTTATGAGCCTCATTCACGATCACTTTACGAAGTTCACCTTTGGGCACAACAATTCGATCCTTGAAGAAGAGAGTGTCCTTGTCATCAAGCCGGTAGCACTTGTACTTGGACTGACTCTTTGCAATACCGATCTTCACCTTTTTCACCATCGCATCAAGAAGCTGGGCTTGGCGAATCTGGTCTTCCAAGGTAGGAGAAACTTGAAGGTTGGCAAGGAAACCTTGAGGAACAACTTGCAGATTAAGTTTGCGGAAAGCTTCACAAAGCTCGGGTTGATAAGGCTTGAGAATCAGACTGTTGCAATATGCTTTTCTGCTCAAAGCGTCAGCAATCACATTAGCCTTGCCTGGAGTATACTCGATACTCGGATTGTACTCTTGAATCATTTCGACCCATCGAGTCTGCCTGAGGTTGAGATTAGGCTGAGTGAAGATGTACTTGAGACTTTTGTGATCGGTGAAAATGTCCACTTTCCTTCCCAAGAGAAGATGTCTCCAAGTCAACAATGCGTGCACAACTGCCGCCAACTCGAGATCATGAGTGGGGTAGTTCTTCTCATTTGGCTTCAACTGGCGAGAGGTATAAGCAACAACTTTCTTCTCTTGCATCAGTACTGCACCGAGAACTTGGAGAGAGGCATCACAAAAGACCTCGTACGGCTTGGTTTCATCAGGCGGAGTTAGAACTGGAGCAGTGATCAATTTCTCTTTCAAGGCGTTGAAAGCAACATCACACTCCGGAGACCAAACGTACTTGACGTGCTTCTGAAGAAGATTTGAGAGAGGCTTCGCGATCTTGGAGAAGTTTTCAACGAATCTTCGACAATAACTTGCAAGACCGAGGAAGCTACGGAGTTGCTTCACATTCTGAGGAGGTTCCCAATTAACGATTGCAGACACCTTCTCAGGATCCACGGAAATGCCCTTGGCGGAGATAATATGCCCAAGATAAAGAACTTCATCGAGCCAAAACTCACACTTGGAGAACTTGGCATAGAATTGATGTTCCCTTAGCTTGTCAAGAACCAAACGCAAGTGTTTGGCATGATCTTCCTTGTTCTTCGAGAAAACCAGGATATCATCGAGATAGACCAAAACGAAGTCGTTGGTGTAGGGGTTGAAGATGAAGTTCATCATGCGAGAGAACGTCGGAGGAGCATTAGCGAGGCCAAAAGACATAACAGTGTATTCATATGACCCATAGCTTGTTCTGAACGCCGTCTTTGGAATATCTTGTTCACGAATGCGAATTTGATGATAACCCATACGGAGATCAAGCTTGGAGAATACTTGGGCACCCTTGAGTTGTTCGAATAGCTCATTAATGTTGGGAAGTGGATATTTGTTCTTGATGGTCTTCTTGTTCAATGGACGATAATCAACACAAAGTCGGTCCATTCCATCCTTCTTCTTCACAAAAAGAACACCACAACCCCACGGAGAAGTACTAGGCCGAATGAGACCCATACTTTCTTGCTTATCGAGCTGTTTCTTCAACTCCTTTAACTCTTCGGGGCCGAGCTTGTAAGGCCGTTTGCACACCGGTTCCGTACCGGGCTCAAGTTCAATAACGAATTCGACAGGCCGGTTTGGAGGCATGCCTGGGAGTTCTTCAGGGAAGACATCTTGATACTCACAAACAACCGGAATCTGCGAAATAGCATCCAATTCACCCTTCTCATTGAGAGAGAACAACCGGATGGTATTATCCCGAGCAGCAAAAACAATGACATCTTCAGAAGAATGAGTCAGTTGAATCTGTCTGGCTGCACAATCGAGGTGAGCTTTGTGTTTCGTGAGCCAGTCCATCCCAAGAATGAGGTCGATATCAGAATTACCAAGAACCACCGGAGAAGAGAGAAACTTGTAATCACCCAATGTGATAGAAATATCTGGGACGCAATTGTTAGAAGTCATTTGCTTGCCCGGAGACACAATCTTCAACGGAACGGGAATCCTTTCGGTCACAAAATCATGCTTGGCCACAAATGGAGTTGAAATAAAAGAAAGCGATGCACCAGTATCAAAAAGTACTCTTGCGGGAATGTCATTGACAGGAAGATTACCCATAATCACATCTGACGAATCCTCTGCCTGAGCTGCATTCAGCAAGTTGACCTTGGCGTGCTTGGGATTATGCTTGACCACAGCTGTACTTGCCGATCTGACAGGAGGAGGAGGAGGAAGACGCCTCTGGTTGAAACACTTGTTAGCGTAGTGACCCTTCTGTTGGCACTTGTTGCACGTGACCTCTGAGAGCGGACGGTGATACGGAGCACTCGATCTTGGAGCTTGAGACGAAGTCTTGTTCTCAAAGCCTGGGTTGGGTGGGTGGGACGAACCACTGCCACCTTTGCTCTTCTGCTGATACGGCTGACGAAACGGAGGAGGAGGAAGCCAATACTTCTGCTGCTTGGTCACTTGAGTAGAGGACGAAGACGAAGTGTCTCTGACTCGCTTCCTGGAAGCATCACACCTGAGCTGAGCAGCCTCTTGCTTCAGTGCCATGTTGTAGAACTCATCGTATCTCAGCGGCTCGAAGAGGACAAGAGCGAGCTGAATTTCTTCACGAAGACCACCCCTGAACTGATAGATCATGCTCTTCTCATCAGGAACATCCTGCTTGGCAAAACGGGCGAGCTTCTGGAACAACTTGTTGTAGTCATAGACAGACAAAGAGCCTTGCTTCAGATTGCGGAATTATTCACGTTTGCTTTCAGTCACACTTTGAGGAATGTGATGAGCGCGGAAATCACGACGGAAATCATCCCAAGTGATCAAACGTCCACCTCTGGAATCCCGGTACTGCTGAAACCACTCTGCGGCCTGATCCTTGAGCTGGAAAGACGCGAACTTGACGAAATCTTCAGGTCTGACGTTGCTACATTCAAAATGCTTGCCCAGATCGATTAACCAATCATCAGCATCGGTAGCCTCAACGCAGTTACTGAACGTCTTTGGACCATTTGCGAGGAACTGATGCAGAGTTGCAAACTGGTTCTGGTTGCTGCCTTGGTTCGCTTGACTGCTTTGATTCCGCTCTTGGATGATTTGCATGATCAGCTGAGTATTTGCATTAGTAGCAGCCATCACAGCCTGCCATGCTTCCGGAGGAGGCGGAGGTGGCGGAGGATCTGGGTTCGGAGTCGTGCGCGTTGGAGGAGCCATCCTGAAGAGGTTGACCACCATTAGCACACAAATAGAGAAATATAGAAGGTGAATCCAACGGAATGAAAATTGCAACATAAGTCTTCACATCCGAACAAAATGAACGAATGCACTTCTCTTGAAGTGGTCACATATTCCTAAATTGCGAAGCCACGAAGAATCATGTAGAAGAGGTACATCAACGAGGGATGGAATCAATATATGACGTCGGAGAAGAACGAACACCACAACTCAAAATAAAACCAAGGGTTGGCTTGCGGAAATAAGCCGGAACAAACACATGATAGAAATTTCGTCCGAAGTGTTCGTGGTAGGACCTACACGGGCTCGACCGTACAGCACCATCATGTACAAGGCAGTGCACATGACATACGAAGCGTCCCCGAGTCAGCATAGCCAAGGACTCTTTAAGACACAACGAGGCCACTGTAAAATCGACCGTGAATAGGCGAACCACTAGACGTCGAACCCCAATTTCATATCACACATCTGTTGGAAAGATATCCTAAGGCTACTTGAATTCCCACCTATGAAATTCCCGAAACTTTCCGGTTATGCAATCAGGTGTTGAGGATACAGGGGAAGCATAATATCTCACCCAAGCTAGCAAATCCTACATCCAGCTGCATCCATCCTTCAACACATAACCAAGAAACCTTCGGAAACCATCTATCTCAACCTTCGAAAAACATCCGTTATACAAGTTATGGCGATACTCCCGAACTCCCGCCCCAGTACTGGGTGGCGTCGAGGTTATCTCACCAACGAACTGCATAAAGGAGATTTTCGATGTCGCGCACATATCTCAAGTATGCCAGAATTGCAACGATAGAATTATGATGACAACACCTCAGAGCTCAACTCCCCGGGACACTTCCACTAAACCCCTGACAGGAGGCACCAAGACAGTATTCTCATCATAAGCCATCGGAACAAAACTAAGATACTCGCGTGATCCTAAAAAAAATTTTAGTGAAATTTGAGAAGAGAAGAGTCAAAACTCTACGTCAGGATGCCTTACCAGAGCGATGAGAAGCCTGGGAAGTAAAAGAATTCCTAAGCTCTCCGATATATAATTCCTAAGGACTCAAAACATTTTTCTAGACACAACTCGGCTGCTAAAAACGATCAAGCAATGGGGCTCCTAAGGTCGGGGAAGGCTCTGATACCAACTTGTAACACCCTCGATGCGACTATATCTCCCACGTGTCGAGGCACGACTTAGAGGCATAATCGCATTGAAGGCATAAGTCGCAAGTGAGGCAATCTTCACACAACCCATGTACATATAAATATAAAGGGGGAATAATAATAATAGTCGGCTTACACTCGCCACGTCACATCAAGGTACATAAATAACATACATCATACAAACACTCATGGCCCGACTACGGCGCCAAAATAAAAAAGACCCCCCAACATGCGACTAAACCCTGAATCGAACCCCGAGCAGGCACCACTACTGATCATCAGGAAAAGAAACATAGTATCGCTGAGAGTCCTCGTCGTACTCCCACTTCAGCTCGAACGCACCATCCGGAGGAGTATCATCGGTCCCTGCATCTGGTATAATAGTAATCTGTGAGCCACAAGGACTCAACAATCTCGCACCCTCGCGATCAAGACTATTTAAGCTTATATAGGTTAGGAAGGGGTAATGTGAGTGGAGCTGCAGCAAGCGACTAGCATGTATGGTGGCTAACTTATTCGCAAAAGAGAGCGAGAAGAGAAGGCAAAGCACGAGCGGTAACTAAGTAGAGCAGACTACGCAAGCATAACTCCAACGCCGTGTCCACTTCCCGGACTCCGCCGAGAAGAGGCCATCACGGCAACACACGCAGTTGATTCGTTTTAATTAATTAAGTTCAAGTTATCTACAACCGGACGTTAACAAATTCCCATCTGCCCATAATCGCGGGCACGGCTTTCGAAAGATCAATCCCTGTAGGGGGGGTCCCAACTTAGCACATAACAAGCTCTCACGGTCAACGAAGGAATAGACCTCCACCCAGGACCCACCGATCAGACTCGGTATCCCGGTACAACAAGATGATTCGACAGGTCAAAACTAGTCCAGCAACACCGCCCAAATGTGCCGACAAATCCCAATAGGAGCTGCACATATCTCTTTCTCAGGGCACACTCAGATGAACACTACGTACAACTAAAACCAACCCTCGAGTTGCCCCGAGGTGGCGCTGCAAGTGGCTCGGTTCGGACCAACACTCAGAGGAGCACTGGCCCGTGGGGGGCTAAAATAAAGATGACCCTCGGGCTTCGGAAACCCAAGGGAAAAAGGGGTAGGTGGCAAATGGTAAAACCAATGTTGGGCATTGCTGGAAAAGCTTTAATCATGGCGAACTATCAAGGGGTTCCCATTATAGCCCAACCGCGTAAGGGACGCAACAATCCGGGAACATAACACCGATATGACGGAAACTAGGGCGGCAAGAGTGGAACAAAACACTAGGTGAGAGGCCGAGCCTTCCACCCTTTACCAAGTATATAGATGAGTAAAGATAACATAGCAATATAATGATATCCCAACAAGTAAATAAATGTTCCAACAAGGAACGGCTCCAATCTTCACCTGCAACTAACAACGCTATAAGAAGGGCTTGAGCAAAGCGGTAATATAGCCAATCAATGGTTTGCTAGGACAAAGGTGGGTTAGAGGCTCAATCATGGCAATTGGGAGGCTGACAAGCAAGTGGTAGGCATCGTAGCATTGGCAAAGCAAAAGAGCGAGCATACTAGCATAGCAAAGATAGTAGTGATTTCAAGGGTGTGATCATCTTGCCTGCACAGTTGTCAGAACTGACTGGATCCTCAAAAGCAAACTCAACGGGCTCCTCGTTAGCGAACTCGTCTCCCGGCTCTACCCAACAACACAAACAAGCAACAAGGATACAATCAACCACGTGCAAGGGCAACCAATAAGATGCAAAGCTGATATGCTATGCGGGATGCGATGCGGGATGCAAGAATGCAACATATAACAGGAAATGCATGAACCGGAAATCCAAGTGTGCCACTGGATAGAGGGGAAGAAATCCCCTGAAAACGATATAAAGATCATGGCAATCGGAGCTACGGTTAAGAAATGGCAAGCGTTTTACTAAACGAACCGATCTGCAATTTACAGCAACATGCCTCCTAAATGCAACAAAATGAACATGCTACAGCCACCCAACATGAAAACAAATTACATGGCAGTGATGTACTCATCAAGCTTAACAAATCCTCATGACTGAGGCATAGGCAAAATCATCCATTAAGGGCTTCAAACAAGCATGGCAAAACTGAATAAGCAAAACAGATTTCAGACTTAGCGAAATTAACGCTAGTCTGAAATTTCAGACCACGATGCTCACTTCGGAGCAGCAAAACAACATGAAGGAAAACCTGAACATGGCAAGTAAGAGAATGGCATGGAGCTACTCAACAAGCTTAACAAAACACCCAAAATGACCTGGGGCCAAAAGGGTTCACAAAATACTCTACCGAGCACACGAACATCGATGAAACACAATCAGTTTTCAGACTTAGTGAAAACTGGGACATGCTGAAATAATAACTCACGGAGGCATATAAACGAGCTCGATGCTCTCACTACGGTGCAAGTCATGGCAAGGCAAGCATATATCCATTAAGAAGGCACAAAAATGCTAGCTAGACAAGGCAAGAACAATGGCATAGCATGCATGGATCACTAGCAATCACTCCGGCAAAATCGCAAAAGAGTTAACGATCTGCCCAAAACAGCAACTATCCAAAAGTTGAGCTCGATTGAGTCAACCTAGGGTGCTCCAACATAACAAGTAAAGACATGGATGGATTAAGCACAACAAGCATAACAAACCACTCTTACTGATCATCCTAAAAAGAGGCACGGATCGCTAGGAAACAAGCCGGACATATAGCATCGTGAACTAAAACGGCTCAGACTTAGTGAAAATCACTAAGTCCCTGAAACCTGAAATCTCAGGTAGCCCTCTTCGCAAGCTTGCACAAGACAACACACATATCCTAAAAATACATGGAAGGCACCTCTGGAAAGAAGGCAACATGCTTAACAATTCATCCCAAAGGGGCACAGGCATATCATGCACGGATTAAATATGGCAAAAATGACAAAAGTGCATGTTGGATTAACGGATCTGCAGCACCATTTAACTCAACATGCCTCCTTCCAACACCATTTTGGGCAACAAGATGACCTCAAATGCAAATGATGCAATGGAATGAAATGATGTACTCGTCGAGACGAAGAATTTGACATATCATACGCCCAAATCGGAGCTACGGATGCAAAGTTATGGCAGGTCAAACATGAGCATATGGGGGTAAAATCCCTGGGACTTAGAAAAAAAAGGGGACCCTAGGGTTTACTGTAGCTGCGCCAGATCCGATCCGGATCGGGCGCGGGCACTGTAGCGGGTCGGCGCCGGAGCTCGCGCTCGCCGGAGAAGGGCGCCGGAGGAGAGGGACGAGCTCGCCGGAGCTCGGGGAAGAGGTCGCGGCGCCGGATCTGGCCTCGGGCGCCGCAGTGGAGGCGGTGGTCCGCGGTGGTGGCGGCGGCCCCGACCGGCGGCGAGGACGGAGGGGAGCGGCGCAGTGGACGGCGTTGCGGCGGCTCGCCGGAGAGGCGCACGGCGGCGGGACGGCGACCGGACGCGGGGAAGAACGAGGCGGCGGCGGCGGCGCGCCTCTGGCCCGGGAGCGTGGCGCGGGGGCCGGGCGCGGGCCTCCGTGGGCCGGCGGCGGCGGTGGACTGCGCTGACACGTGTCGCGCTGCGGTTGGACGGCGGCGATGTCCGGCCGAGGCGGACAATGTCCGGCCGGCGCGGGGATCCGGGATCTCTTTTTTTTAGGGTTTCGAGGGAGGGGACGATCCAAAAACGAGGGGGGTGTATATATAGGCATAGAGGGAGCTAGGAGAGTCCAAATGAGGTGCGGTTTTCGCACACACGATCGTGATCGAACGACCGAGACGATGGAGCTGAGTTTGGTGGGTTTTGGGCTAAAATGGAGGGGTGTTGGGCTGCACACACACGATGCCTTTTCGGTCCCTCGGTTAACCGTTGGAGTATCAAACGAAGTCCAAATGACCCGAAACTTGACAGGCGGTCTACCGGTAGTAAACCAAGGCCGCATGGCAAGTCTCGGCCCAATCCGGAAATGTTTAATCCCCACACACGAAAGAAAGCTAGAAATGGCCACCGGAGGAGAACGAAGCGCCGGAATGCAAAACGGACAACGGGAAAAATGCTCGAATGCATGAGATGAACATGTATGCGAATGCAATGCACGTGACGACATGATATGAGATGCACGAAAAACGAAACAACACACGGAGACAAAGACCCGAACCCGAGAATTAAATATAACTTAATGCCGGAAACGGCAAGAGTCGGAGTACAATTGGGGAAGGTTACATGTGGGGCGTTACATCAACCCACGAAGGGTAACGGTTGCGCGAGTCCATGGAGGGCTCCACCCACAAAGGGTCCACGAAGAAGCAACCTTGTCTATTCCACCATGGCCATCGCCCACGAAGGACTTGCCTCACTAGCGGTAGATCTTCACGAAGTAGGCGATCTCCTTGCCCTTACAAACTCCTTGGTTCAACTCCACAATCTTGTCGGAGGCTCCCAAGTGACACCTAGCCAATCTAGGAGACCACTCTCCAAGAAGTAACAAATGGTGTGCTGATGATGAACTCCTTGCTCTTGTGCTTCAAATGATAGTCTCCCCAACACTCAACTCTCTCTCATAGGATTTGGATCTGGTGGAAAGAATATTTGAGTGGAAAGCAACTTGGGGAAGGCTAGAGATCAAGATTCATATGGTTGGAATGGAATATCTTGGTTTCAACACATGAGTAGGTGGTTCTCTCTCAGAACATATGAGTTGGAATGGTGTATGTGTTCTGATGGCTCTCTCCACGAGTGAAGAGGAGGTGGAGGGGTATAAATAGCCTCCACACAAAATCCAACCGTTACACACAATTTACCAATCTCGGTGGGACCGAATCAGAAAACTCGGTCGGACCGAAATAGTAAACCTAGTGACCATTAGGAATTTCGGTGGGACTGACATGCAACTCGGTAGGACCGATTTGGTTAGGGTTTGGGCATAACGTAATCTCGGTGAGACTGATTGCACAAACTCGGTGGGACCGAGTTTGGCAATAAGCTAACCAGAGAGTTGGTCAGGCAAACTCAGTGGGACCGACTCGCTCTTTCGGTGAGACCGAAAAGTTACAAGAAGGAAACATAGAGTTTACATTGCAATCTCGGTGGGACCGATTCGCTCTTTCGGTGAGACCGAAAAGTTACGAAAGGGAAATAGAGAGTTTGCAATCCCATCTCGGTGAGACCGAGATCCTTATCGGTAGGACCGAATTGCTAGGGTTTGGCAGTGGCAAATGACAAGTGAAACTCGGTGGCGCCGGATTGAAAGAATCGGTATGACCAAGTTTGGCTTAGTGTTTAGGTCATTTGTGGCTATGGAAAAGTGGTTGAGGATTTTGGAGCATATCACCAAGCACATAAAGCAAGAGGCTCATTAAGCAACACATCATCCCTCCTTAAGAGTATTGGCTTTTCCTAAAGACTCAATGTGATCTTGGATCACTAAAATATAAAATGAAGAGTCTTGAACTTTTGAGCTTGAGCCAATTCTTTGTCCTTAGCATTTTGAGGGTTCCACTTTCACATCCATGCCATGCCAATCATTGAGCTTTCCTGAAATAATCATCTTGAAATAGCATTAGCTCAATGAGCTATATGTTGTTATGAAATTACCAAAACCACCTAGGGATAGTTGCACTTTCAAGTACCACCGTCGTGGACAATGAACTGACTCCCGTTGCCGACCATGACTCACAGAGGCCGCCGCGACCATCATTCTCCTCCTCGATCGGTAATGTGTGTATTGAATCACTTAGCAGTACATGTGCAATTCCAATTTTGTTCATACCTACCCTTCAAATTTCCTGGGTGCTATTGTTCTCTTAAAAGTAATTGGTTATAGCCTCCATTATCCAACAGAATATCAGCTTGTAATTGTGCGTCGTTCATGTATCGCGTTGTGCTTGGGTAGGTTTTTCATCTACAACCAGTAGTGTAGCAAATGATGGAAAGGTTTTTAGAACTAGCAAAATGCCCATGCGTTGCATGCATCAAGATGCATTTGTATGTGTAGTTTATCTTGTTGGAGATGCTCTAACATGGCAAACGAGTGCTTTTTAATGTTGCCCACAAGATGCATGAGTATTACTAGTAGTATATTTTTCTTGCCATGTTGAGATTTTAAAACCACGAGTGCGAACATGCAGAGGAGCAATGAAGACCAAACACGGGATATTCGGGACATCTTCAAGGAGTGTGGCAAGTTAAAGAGGAGCTGCACCAAACCTGTAAAACGAGCTTTGGTAAGTAACACCCTTTCAATTACTTTCATGTAGCCTCATGTTCTTCAATGTGTATATGTTGTAGTTTCTGTTTCTCTTAAGCGTGGTGTTCTTCGATGTGTAATAAGAAGAGTCTTAATCGTCCTAATGCTTTCATTTTTAGCTTGATGTAGGAAGTGGGTGTTCTCACCTTGTAGTCTGTTTTTATTTATTTTTTCCTTTTGAATTCACTTCTCTGAGTTCTGTTTATCTGGCTTCTACTAAATGGATCTAGGTTGCTCTGAGTATTGATCTAAAAAAGAAGTAACTTCATGTCAGGATGCAGTTCCTGCGAGGAGGGAAGTATGGTCAACCTCGAGATCATGTTTCCAAAATGAGGCTGGATTACACACAAGGTGCCAGTTCCCTAATGATGCTGGATTAGACACAAGGTGCAAATTCCCAGATGATGCTGGATTACACACAAGCCAGGTGGAGTCGTTAGCTGTTCGTGTCCTCGTGGCATTAGTAAAGGCTGAAAGAAAGCGTGCAGCAGCCCTTGAGAATGTAGTTGAGTTCCTGAAGAAGTGAAAAGAGCAATCAGATGCTCTCTTCACCCAAGCCAAAGAAGAGATGGAAGAAGCCAGAAATAAGCTAGCAGAGGCAGAGCAGGCTAGGCGTCTCCTGCTATCTAAAACTGTTGTCAATACAAAATTTCCTTCATAATAGCTAGGTTCAAATGTTTATCCAGTCAGCATGTCTATTGTGATGTCCGTGCATCTACTGATGTGCCACAAAATGTTTTTTTGGGTCATGTAATAACAGCAATTACTTTCCAAACAATAACAGACGAAGCATCAGACATGGTATAGTTCACGCGCAAGCCCAACATTCCAAGTTCAACTTCCACATCAAACTCATGTTCACAGATATCTGCACATTCATACATAATGTCCACAATCATGATTCACTTCAAAGCCAAAAAAAGTGAGGCGAGGTATAAATAAAGAAAATCCTCTACTAGTTCCTACTACCAGTGCGAGCACAACAAGTCAAGACCATGCGTAAATTAATTATATTTTAGTCATTTTTGTGTTCTAAAATGCCTGCCGGCTCACGGAAGGATGTGTTGCTGGCACACGCGCGGATTCAATGAAGGCAGGCGGGGCAGTCTTAAGCTGGTTGCATGCGGCGAGGAGGCGTGCTCAATCGGGCCTGCAGCGAGTGCGACCCTCTTGGCCGGCGCGCCGCTTCAATGCCTGCGCTATGAGAGGTCGCGTCCATGTCAGTGCAATCACTCCCTCCAATCCTTTTTTGTTTGGGTATAACAAAATCTCGTTTTCCATTCACATTTTACAAGTAAAGTTCATGGACAAACTTTGACCCAAAGTACGATGGGGATTAGTAAACCAGAATGGAGGTAGTAGTTTTTTTTAATCGAAGAAGGGTTTCCCCTTCCGATTTTCATTAAAGAAAACCAGCATCTAAATCTAAACCATAGTATTTGCCCTAGAACTACTAGGTTCAACATCTCGCAACATAAACCCATACAACCTCCATCGCAAAAAAAACCATACAACCATATGCCAAGGAGGTACGTAGTACTATGAATTCCATTTTCGCTCCATACCAATCGTTCTAAAAACTACTTACTACTTATAACGCGCCATTGAAAATCAGAACTCTTAACCCCACTAAAAGCGATATTTTAAACGTGGTTACTTGATATGTGGCAACTGGCGAGCCACCGCCCTCCAAGTCGTTCACCTGTGGTCCCGACCATCAACTCCTACGGATCAAATTATCACGCGAGCTGACTATTCCTACAAAGGTGCTCCACCACGTACCTGGTACCCGCGAATGCAGCAATCATGCCCCTAGGGTTTTAGGGTTTATTTGTTAACGTCGCCTTTACGTAACACTCATGTGTGCGAGACAACGAGAGGCTGACTGCGTGCGTGCGCCTCTTCTCTTCGTATATGTACTCCACCGTTTGTCTGGTGTCCAAAAAATTATAATAACTACTAGCAATGTGCCAATGCGTTGCCACACGATCAAAGTAGATTAATACAGTGGCGGAGCTAGATGCAGACTACGCCTGGGGCTGTGCTATGTTGAGTGATAAACTTCTATGATTTCCGATGCTTTGCATGAAGAAATTATAAAGGAAGTTGTTTCTAGGCCTGGGGCTATAGCCCTAGCTGCCCCAGGCCTATCTCCGCCACTGGATTAATACATATTCACCGATTTGATAGAAAAAAAAGTCTAGATTTGAAATACGTATATCACTAAAAATATGTTATGTTTCACTCAAAATAAATTCCTTTGGCGGTTTTCATGAGATAAGGGAGGAATGTTGTTGGTTTCAAGATTCGAGAAGTGGTATATGTCTAATTTCTACTCTTACTAGCAAGATGCCCGTGCGTTGCATGAACAATCAAGATCTTGTGGGAGAAAAGGATGAACGAGGGAAGGCCTTATCTGCAAATGTGGTGAAGAGTGCGGGTAAATTGCCATATTTTCCTTCCTATCCGTCAGATATAAATCAGACGACCTACATTGCAGGATGGCAGGCCCACCATCATCACCAACTCTATTTTTTATCCCTACTCTTATAATAAGCATTGTCGGTGATGATCGTGTGCCTGCCATCCTGCAATATAGGCCATCTGATCTATATCTGGCGGATAGGAAGGAAACTATGGCAATTTTGCAAAAAGATACCCACTCCCCTCTCCACATTTACAAATAAGGCCTTCCCTCATTCATCCTTTTCCCCCACAAGATAAACTACTCATACAAATGCATCTTGATGTTCCGTGCAACACATCGGCATCTTGCTAATTGTTGCAAAAAGCCCATGTGTGTGTGTGTGTGACAGAGGGCGAGTGGAGGAGGACGGAGTGCATGTGTGACAAAGACACAAGGAGTGTGTGTGCGATAGGTATCAGCTTAAAATGAGGCGATAGTGTGTGTGTGCACGATCAAGAGGGCGTGTCTCAAGAAGGGAAGAAAAATCTACATAGATACAAGGAGCGGGAGAGAGACATGTATGCGATGGTGGAAGCACGAGTGTGCGGGTGTAAAAACCTATCTAGAGGCTAGCTAGTCGATAAATGTTTGTGAGAGAAATACGAGTCGGGGTGCGAAAGCGAGAGTTTTTTGTGTGAGAGAGATAGATGGTAGTCGGGAAGGGAAATGGAAGCAAGAGTTGTGCGTGTGTGTCTGTGAGAGAGAGAGAGGAGACGGTAGTCGGGGTTGTCTAATCGGTAAACAAATGAATAATGTCAGTCTGGGATGGAGACGAAAAGGAGACCGCAACAAATGTTGTGTCTACAGGACAGATAGAGAGAGTAATTTTAGTGGTATGAGTCATATGTAGAGACATATAGGGTGTGTGAGAGAATCCCATAGAGAGAAAGACAAAGTGAAAGACGAGTGGAGACTGTGTGTTTGGCGATGAAAAAGAAAGCTTAGGTACCGAGTGATACAAGAGAATAGTAGAGACGTGAGAGATAATGAAAACCGTGTAATTTATAATGATAGGGAGAGTGTGACACTTCTCAAGGGGGACATCGAGAGACCATGTTTGCGAGGATAGGAGCAACATGAAGTGAGCATGCGGGTGAGCTGGAGAAAAGAGAGTGATAGCTACCTGAAGGAGCATGCATGCGCGAGAGATGGGCGTGAAAGGAGTGAACAAAAAAGGGATTCAAATATTTGAATTCGAGATGATGATACATGTAATCCATACTCGAACCAAAATTGATCTATCAAACATGCATACTCATATGAATTCACGCACATCTATGTTATTTAATATGTAGATATTACTGATCCATACATTTTAGTAGAACATAATTTGGTTAAATTTTTTCGAATTCAACCTTAAGATTTCGAGATCGTTGTATTTGTAAATCATATTATACATATAAAGGAGCAGAGTTCTTTGTTATGCTTTTGAAAGTATATATATATATATATATATATATATATATATATATAATGATGTATATAGAATGTAATTCCAATTGAGAATGGATCCCGCCCGAAAAAAAATAGAATACAAATGGGATTCGAATTGAGTTGGCACAGTAAACGTGCACTCTGCAAAATTTGAACGAAGCGGGGAAAGTCCCAGTAACCGCCCGAAACCAAAATCTGCGAGATGGAAATCACTACTGCCTATCCCCGCCATGCAAAGCCTGCTGGATTTCTATAGGTTTCGATCGGGGTAGGTTTGAAATTTCACCCAAACGTGATGTAACCGCCTCTCACCCAGATTCATACAGGGTGGGCGCCAAAACACAGTGTGTCCTTGGCCAAAATAGACTCCCTCCCCGATTCATATTCATACACGGTGGGTGCCAAAAAAAAACTCTCGTCGGCAAATATTCGGTGTATGCGAGATTACCGTCCTATCCCCAACCGACTAGTGTTGCTGTGATGTAGTAGAAATTTGAAATGGGGGCTAAGTTTGTAAATTTCCTTGCATTTGAGACAAGCGCGCCCTGAATACATGGTTCCCCCCTTCCTCTCTACCTCCCTTTTCCCCATTCGTACTCCATGGGCGCCAAAACACCCTCTCCACTCCACCCTCCTCCGTCCGCCGCCGTACGCCACCCCATCCACCGCCATCCTCCTCCACCATGCCGGAGCTAATACCCCGATGCCGCCATCCATTACAAGAGATCGACCTCTCTCATCCACAGCTTTGGACCGGGATCCTTGCATCCGGTCCTCGCGCTTCATCCCCGCCGTCATCCACCTTGCCGGCGCCGCTCCTACGACCGTCTCGTACACCGCGCCCCGCCGCCACCGTCTACCCTCCTAGATATGCTTCCACGCCGCTGACAGCCATCGCTACCGCAGCACCGTCAAATTCTCAGCAGATGCGTACATGGCGCCGCACCAGAGGCGGTACTCTTTCGTATCTGCTCAACTTATTTATCGCGGCAAGAAAATAGATCGCCACTGCTTTACTCTGATTTCTTGTCTTGGTTGCAAAGTTGCCTTTGTCCGATTTGCACCTTCAGATCCGCCATGGCACGCTCAACACCATACTCACAATGCTTATGGTTTTCCCCTTTTATATTCCACACTAGTCAAATCACAGTAGACTAAATTTCAAAATTGGGTTAGTCGATTTTTTAGAGCTCGTCGGAGTTCGCCGGTGCGATCAAAGGGGCTCGGGTGGGGACGGTGGTTGTGGGGGCGGTGGTGGGGCCTTGTCGAACAAAGAAAACTCGACACGGGTGGGGGCAGGGGTGGGGGTGGCAGAGGAACACAGGCGGTGGGGCCGGTGGTTCGGTCGGTGGCCCGTGCGGTGTTCTGTATGGGAAGCACAGTATGTTCCTTGTCAGGAAGGGGAGCAGGGACATCTGCAGTCAACAGCTGATAAAGTTGGCCTGTACGTGATCGATAGGCTTTCAATTACTAGCGGCAATACAACACCGTAATTTCCAGCCAGTTCCACTTTCCCGATTTATATATCCTGGTTATGGTGTACCCCTGTTATGTACACTATGATCTGCCTAGTTGTTGTGTGCTCTTGTTATCATGGTTTGGCAATAAAATCTCTATACAGTATATTATGAACCTATCATCTGCCAGCTATCCTTACTTCTGGAGCCTATTTTTTGTGTACTTATGCCAGATTATATAAATGCACGCACCATATTACAGCACGCATGAGCTCTCTCATCAGAATCCAGTGATAGCACACAAGTGTTTACAGGGGCGCCCCTATATTAGAATATCATCTGCATTACAAAGATAATCTCACAACTATTTATGTTTTCATGGTTCTCAGATATTATACGCAATTACAGTGAATATCAGAATCTGCGCATCAGAAGAATATTGTGGAACACTGCAATGACTTACAAAATTGGCAGCAAGGCATTGAAAGTGCAACTATCCCTAGGTGGTTTTGGTAATTCATAACAACATATAGCTCATTGAGCTAATGCTATTCCAAGATGATTATTTCAGGAAAGCTCAATGATTGGCATGGCATGGATGTGAAAGTGGAACCCTCAAAATGCTAAGGACAAAGGATTGGCTCAAGCTCAAAAGCTCAAGACTCTTCATTTTATATTTTAGTGATCCAAGATCACATTGAGTCTTTAGGAAAAGCCAATACTATCAAGGAGGGATGAGGTGTTGCTTAATGAGCCTCTTGCTTCATGTGCTTAGTGATATGCTCCAAAATCCTCAACTACTTTCCCATATCCACTTTTGACCTAAACCCTAAGCCAAACTCGGTCCTACCAATTCTATCTCTCTGGCGCCACCGAGTTTCATATGTCATAAGCCACTGCCAAACCCTAACAATTCGGTTCTACCGATAGGGATCTCGGTCTCACCGAGATGGGATTGCAAACTCTCTGTTTCCCTTTCGTAACTTTTCGGTCTCACCGAAAGAGCGGATCGGTCCCACCGATATTGCAATGTAAACTCTTTGTTTCCTTTTTGTAACTTTTCGGTCTCACCGAAAGAGAAAATCGGTCCCATCGAGTTTACCTGCCCAACTCTCTGGTTAGCTTATTACCAAACTCGGTCTCACCGAGTTTGTGTCATCGGTCTCACCGAGATTACGTTATGCCCAAACCCTAACAGAATCGGTCCTACCGAGTTGCATGTCAGTCCCACCGAAAATCTCTAACGGTCACTAGGTTTACCTTTTCGGTCCGACCGAGTTTGTTGATTTGGTCCCACCGAGATTGGTCGATTGTGTGTAACGGCTGGATTTTGTGTGGAGGCTATATATACCCCTCCACCTCCTCTTCATTCGTGGAGAGAGCCATCAGAACACATACACAATTCCAACTCATATGTTCTGAGAGAGAACCACCTACTCATGTGTTGAGACCAAGATATTCCATTCCTACCATATGAATCTGGATCTCTAGCCTTCCCCAAGTTGCTTTCCACTCAAACCTTGTTTCCACTAGATCCAAATCCTATGAGAGAGAGTTGAGTGTTGGGGAGACTATCATTTGAAGCACAAGAGCAAGGAGTTCATCATCAACACACCATTTGTTACTTCTTACAGAGTGGTGTCTCCTAGATTGGCTAGGTGTCACTTGGGAGCCTCCGACAAGATTGTGGAGTTGAACCAAGGAGTTTGTAAGGGCAAGGAGGTCGCCTACTTTGTGAAGATCTACCGCTAGTGAGGCAAGTCCTTCGTGGGCGACGCCCATGGTGGGATAGACAAGGTTGCTACTTCGTGGACCCTTCATGGGTGGAGCCCTCCATGGACTCGCGCAACCGTTACCCTTCGTGGGTTGAAGTCTCCATCAATGTGGATGTAGGATAGCACCACCTATCCGAACCACGGGAAAACATCCATGTCTCCAATTGTGTTTGAATTCTCCAAACCCTTCCCTTTACATTCTTGCAAGTTGCATGCTTTACTTTCCGCTGCCAATATACTCTTTGCATGCTTGCTTGAATTGCGTGATGATTGCTTGACTTGTCCTAAAATAGCTAAAATCTGCCAAGAACTAAAATTGGGAAAAGGTTAAGTTTTTATTTGGTCAAGTAGTCTAATCACCCCCCTCTAGACATACTTTTGATCCTACAAGTGGTATCAGAGCCAGGTTTCCATTTGCTTTGATTTCCATAGGCTTTGGTGGTCATAGCCTTGGTTTCACAACCTAGGAGAGTATGGCGTCTAGCGAGGGAAATTATCACCGTAGAGGTCCTTACTTTGATGGTACTAATTTTGCTAGTTGGAAGCATAAAATGAAAATGCATATTCTTGGACATAACCCCGCCGTTTGGGCTATTTTGTGTGTTGGTTTGCAAGGTGACTTCTTTGATGGGAGAGAACCAAACCGTGAAGCTACCGCGGATGAGTTAAAGATGTTGCAATACAATGCTCAAGCGTGTGATATTCTCTTCAACGGATTGTGCCCCGAAGAATTCAACAAAATCAACCGTCTTGAGAATGCAAAGGAAATTTGGGACACTTTGATTGATATGCACGAAGGTACTGACTCCGTCAAGGAATCCAAGTTGGATGTGCTTCAAAGTCAACTTGACAAGTTCAAAATGAAGGACGGTGAAGGTGTCGCTGAAATGTACTCCAGGCTTGCTCTCATCACAAATGAGATTGCCGGGTTAGGAAGTGAAGAGATGACCGATAGATTCACCATCAAGAAGATTCTAAGAGCCTTGGGTGGAAAATATGATACCGTGTGCACATTGATCCAAAGGATGCCCAATTACAAAGATCTCAAGCCAACGAAAGTGATTGGAAGAATTGTTGCTCATGAGATGTCACTTAAGGATAAAGAGGAACTTCACAACAAATCAAGTGGTGCCTACAAAGCCTCATGTGAAGCTCCTACATCATCAAGTGAGAAACAAAACTTCAATGAAGAATTGAGCTTAATGGTGAAGAACTTCAACAAGTTCTACAAGAGTAGAAGCAAAGATAGAAGCTTCAAGTCAAGGTCCTACAATGACAAAAGATCTTCTAGTTGAGAGCGAAACTGCTACAATTGTGGAAGACCCAGACACTATTCCAATGAGTGTATGGATCCCTACAAGAGAAGAGAAGACTCTCCAAAAAGAAGAAGCAAAGATTCACCACCAAGAGAGAGAAGGAGTACAGATGATCGTTATGAACGAAGATACTCACGGAGAAGCAAGGATTCAGAAAGGAAGGAAAAATTATCAAGGAGCTACACAAAACGAAGACATCAAGCTCATGTTGGTGAATGGGTATCCGGCTCCGACTCTGACAGCCACTCCGAGAGAAGTTATCACTTCGACTCCGAAGATACTCAAGATGAAGGTGTTGCCGGTCTAGCACTTGTGTCAACCAACTCCTACGACATATTTGACTCACCAAATGAATGAATTGGAAGATGCTTCATGGCCAAAGGTCCTAAGGTAACACACCCCGAGTATGTTGATTTTAATAGCGATGAAGATGACTTGTTAGGTGATGATGATTTGCTTGTTGACAACTCTAGTGATGAATACTATGATGAAACGTCAATTAATCATGCTAATCAAGATAAAACGAATGACAATGATAAGGAGAAGATTGAGGCTCTAACTAAAGAACTAAACACTCTTAAGTCACCTCATGAAACTATCTTCGAAGATCATCGAGAACTTTTAAGAGATCATGAGAAGTTACGCTTTGAAAAGATCAATCTTGAGCAAGAGCATGAGTTTTTAAAAGCAATCAATGATGATCTCTGCAAGAAAAGTTCTTCTTACATTGCCAAGCGTTTACTCTTATCCACTTACATGCTTCAAGTCAAGTCTAGTAACAAGAACAAGAAAGATTCTTCCTCTAGTAGTAACAATGATCATGCTAAATCCAATATTGTTGCTTCTAGTAATTCTCTTGATTCCACTAATGATTCTCTTAGCCAAGTTACACTTGAGCAAGAAAATATCTTATTGAAGGGAATTATAGAGAAAGGAGTGTACAAAAGCCTTGCCGGGAGTAAGCAATTCGAGGAAATTGTGCGCAAGCAAGGAATGCACCGGAAGAATCAAGGTGTTCGTTTTGAACGAAAGTTCAATGCCAATGGAGTTGAGTGGGAAGAAGATCAATACCCCAAGACAAAGTTTGTTCCTCAACAAGAGAAGTATGATACTTCCTTCAAGGGGACACAAGCTCAAGATGATCTTCCACCACAAGACTACAAGCAAAAAAGGCAAGGACAAGCTTCAAGAGGAAATTGATGCATTTGAAGAAGCTCCTAAGACCTTAGTCAAGTGGATTCCCAAGACCACTTCAAGTTCCACTTCATCAAGTACGACTACAACTCCAAGGATTCCCATCAAGATGGTGTGGATCCAAAAGAAGAAGAACTAGAGAGTTCTTGAGGGTGACTCCGCCAACATACTTCACTCTTATCACTTTGGCAAGAACAAGTGCAATCAACTTCCACATCTTGCACTAGTTCAAGGAGTCACAAACCCTCTTGTTGGTAAGACAAGGGACAAGGTAACCTAAAATTTTTCATGGACATCATCTTGTGTGTGCATCACTCTATGTCTATGGATATCCTTGTTTGTTCCTTGTGGGACTAACCCATGTAGGTATTGAAAGTGCAATTCACTCAAATGGATAGCTCCAAGTGATCTACATCAACATTGAGCATCCACGTCTTCAACATCTACATGAAGTCATCATCGACAAAATCCAAGGTTAGTTCATCCCTCTTAGGGGGGGATATCACATCTAGGGGGAGCTTTACTCTAAGACTTGAGCTAAAGCAACTCTAAAGATGTGAACACAACAATGCTTTATGTAAAAGTGGTAACCCCACTTGAGCTTAAACGATGAGTATGACCTATGATCAAGTGTTCTCACTTGACTCCTAAGTCAATATACTCATATATAGATGACCTAGTCACCGCAAATTGCTTGATAGATGCTAGAATTGGTTGTGCATGCTTTGTCACATATTTTATTTGCCATCTTATTGTGTGAGCATGTTGGTTGCATATTTTACTCATTCGAGGACATCCACTTGTTGTTTTGATTGTTTGGTTTTATTTCCTTTTGCCAAGTGGATGGACAAGAATGCCTAAGAACCTCCTCTAGCTATCTATGCTTTTCTCGTCTCAAACTCTATTCATGCTACATCACAAAATTTGATCAAGTCAGATTCGAACCACTCTGTGTGGGGAGCGCTCGGAGTCCCCGATTCGTCATAGACTTAAACTTCCAAAACCTCTTCGTGATTCTTGGTCTGACCGATATCCTACTTTTGGTCCTACCGAGATCATTAAGTTGATCTGGGTTTTCTATCTCGGTGCAACCAATTTGAACCATTCGGTCACACCGAGTTGCAACAACTGTATACAGTTTTGCATCTCAGTGCCACCGAGTTGTTCCACTCGGTCACACCGACAGGGTCGGGCTATATATAGTCACGGGCAAAATTTGGAAATTTCTCCGAACCCCTTCGCCCGCGCGATAGCCTGCTCTGCCAACTTGGTCTCCGGATCATCTCCTCGCCGCCAGCCGCCTCCAGTCGCTGGTCTCCGTCGCCGTCAACAGGAATTCTACCCCGCCGTTGCCGCCGTAGCGAGTCTCCGCTGAACTAGGGTATGGACTCGATCTTTGTGCTATTCTCCAATCCGATTCCTAGCACATTGTGATCATCATGATTCTTGCCACGTTTGATAAACTCCTATCCAGTCAATGAACTCGTGGATTAGATTTAATTCGAAAATTTTAGCGTTAGGTTTCCACCGGAACCATCTCGGACCCACCGAGTTGAAAAACTCGGTCCCACCGATTTGGCTTATGCCATTGCACAAGTGAGACTCGGTCTGACCGAGTATTACTAGTCGATGTGACCGATTTTGGAACTCTGTGAAACCCTAGCAGTCTCGGTGCCACCGAAATGTGACTCGGTCTGACCGAGTTCACTAGTTTAGGCTCCAAAACTGATTCAGTATCACCGAGTTTAAAAAATCGGTAGATCCGAGATGCTTTCAGTGGGAAACTAAAACTAAGTTTTTGAATTATTCTTTTGCAAAAATCTCTGCATTTTGTGATGCTCATCCACTCTATCTCATCTATAACCTATTCACAAGGTTAGCAGTCAGAGTTTGCATCATGTTAGACCAAAGTGATAGCCAGAACATGTCAGAGCAGCAAGTGCAGATGAGTGAGGGCACTAGTCCCTCAAGTTCCTCAGATGATGGCAGCAGGAGCACCCCTAGCAATCTGCCTAAAGCTGCCACAAGACAGAGAAAGAAGAGAACCTCAGATTCAGAAGATGAGGATTATGTGGCAGAAGAGGAAGCAACTTCCAAGAGAGTTGAGCCAGCACAGGGCATAAAACCAGGGATGAAGATCAAAAGGCCAGCAGGCAGGCAGCCTATGTCAAAGGCCAGAGCTTCAACTAAGAAGCCCACTCCCATAGAGCCAGTTGCTGCTGAAGGCAAGAAGAGGAAAGAAAGGGTGAAGAAAACTGTAGCCAGAGTGCTTGGCAAAGCTTCCATCATGGAAGATGAGGAGGAAGAAGAAGAGGTAGTTGCACCAGCACCAAAGGCACCCAAGCTGATGGGTGATGCCATAAGATCAGGGGCAGCTGCTTCCAAGGCCAAGCCAGCTCCAAAGCCAAAGCCAAAGAGAAATACAAGAAGCATCCCAGCTACTGAGAAGAACAAGGCCCCAGTGCCTGAAGCTGCAGAAGAAGAGGAAGAGAATGTTCTTAGAAAGCTCAAGCCCAAGATCCCAGACCACAAGGATTCTCATCCTATGGCTGAGGATATGAAACTCAGGAGAGATTTAGGGCTCCGGAAGTGGAGAGAAGCAGACCTGTATGCTTCAAGGAGAAGGACTGCAGTTGACTACAGGTTTCACACCAAGGAGCAACAAGATTTCTATGAGACAGTGCTGCTAGACAAGAAGCCAATAGTCTGTGATATGAGATGGGTCGATTGGCAATACATCAAGGACAACGAAGAGTACTACCCTGGAGTGCAGGACAGCTTCAAGGCATGTGGAGTAGAGGACTTTGTCGGGTAGAAGCTCACAAAGTGGAACGAGGAACTCATCATGCAGTTCTACTCCACAGCCCATTTTTATCCAAATGGTAGGATAATTTGGATGTCAGAGGGTACGAGGTACCAGTCTACAGTTGCTGAATGGGCTCAGCTGATCAATGCCCCAAAAGAGCATGAGGATGACTTGGATGTCTATTCCAAGAAGAAGATGGACCACAACTCTATGTCCAACATGTACAAGGAGATTCCAAATGAAGCACTTGACACTTTCAAGTTTGGCTCAGTACACTATCTTCTGTCAGGGCTGCCAACAATCAATTGGATACTGAGGCACACCTTATTGCCCAAGTCTGGAGATCACAAGATGATCAGAGGCCACGCGATCAATTTGCTACATATCTTTGATGTGCCACAGAAGTTCAAGGTGATGAGCCTCATGGTAGAGACCATCAAGAGGACAGCAGCAGACCAGAAGAGGAGCTGTGGATATGCCCCACAGATTTAGGAGCTCATCAACTCAAAGATGGGCACAGGCATATACTTATTGGACAAGGAACACCTGCCCATCCGTCCAGATTTTGAAGATAATCAAGTTGTCATGACTGAGAACGAACCATCGTCTGCCCAAGCACAAGCCAAGAAGGAGAAGGCCAGGAAGGAGAAAGCTGCCAAGATGCCAACTCAGGAGGAGGCATCTGAATATTTCCTGAAAACCAAACAAGAGCAGCTTGGTTACCTGATTGCATCCACCCTGCGGATTGAGAAAGGATTAGCCACCCTAACTCAGAACCAGGCAAGCCTAGAGAGGATCATAGAACAAAAGTTCTATGACTTGGATATCAAGGTGACAGAGATTCAGACTGCAGTGGAGCAGCTCCAAGATGACATGCAGGAGAGGAGAGGCAAGACTACAACTGATGCCTTTGCCAGAGTGCCACGAGCTCCGAGGTCGTCTGCAGTGCCAGTTCCCGACACAAGAGCAACCGCCTCAGCTCCAGCCGTAGCACCAGCTCCAACTCCAGCATCTACTTCAGCTCCAACTCCAGCGACTACTTCAGCATCTACGGAAGCCTTTGTCCTTGGAGTGATCTGGACTCCACCACCACCTGAAGATCAAGCCTGAGTGTCGACTTAGCACTATGCATTTTCTAGGAACTTTTTGGTAACTTGTTGCCAAAGGGGGAGAAAATGTATAGATCATAGGCTTCGAGAGAGAGTGTTGCTTTTATTCTCTCTTGTTTTATTTGGTGGTTTTTCGAACTTTGTTTGCTTGTGTGCTTGAGATACTATGTCATTATCTGTGAGACATTGATGATCATGTGTTTGATCATAAGCTACACTCAATGCTTGCTTAATGCTATTATCCTATCTATCTTATGTGATCATTCACTATTCTTGGTGATGAGTGCATGTATTTGATTCTTATCATTTTAAGCGCTCCACCAAGATGTATGTGACATGGAAGAGTAACCCATGACTCTAACTCTTTGTGCATTTGAAGTCCAAAGCAAATCTTAAATATGCACAAATTTAGGGGGAGCTCTTACTTATCACATACTTCTCAAAGCGATGATATATTTCATGCCTATTATTATTTGTCGAAGCTTTGATCTATATGTTGTCATCAATTACCAAAAAGGGGGAGATTGAAAGTGCAACTATCCCTAGGTGGTTTTGGTAATTCATAACAACATATAGCTCATTGAGCTAATGCTATTCCAAGATGATTATTTCAGGAAAGCTCAATGATTGGCATGGCATGGATGTGAAAGTGGAACCCTCAAAATGCTAAGGACAAAGGATTGGCTCAAGCTCAAAAGCTCAAGACTCTTCATTTTATAATTTAGTGATCCAACATCACATTGAGTCTTTAGGAAAAGCCAATATTATCAAGGAGGGATGAGGTGTTGCTTAATGAGCCTCTTGCTTCATCTGCTTAGTGATATGCTCGAAAATCCTCAACTACTTTCCCATATCCACTTTTGACCTAAACCCTAAGCCAAACTCGGTCCTACCGATTCTATCTATCCGGCGCCACCGAGTTTCATATGTCATAAGCCACTGCCAAACCCTAGCAATTCGGTTCTACCAATAGGGATCTCGGTCTCACCAAGATGGGATTGCAAACTCTTTGTTTCCCTTTCATAACTTTTCGGTCTCACCGAAAGAGCGGATCGGTCCCACCGAGATTGCAATGTAAACTCTCTGTTTCCTTTTTGTAACTTTTCGGTCTCATCAAAAGAGCAAATCGGTCCCACCGAGTTTACCTGACCAACTCTCTGGTTAGCTTATTACCAAACTCGGTTTCACCAAGTTTGTGTAATCGGTCTCACCGAGATTACGTTATGCCCAAACCCTAACAGAATCGGTCCTACCGAGTTACATGTCAGTCCCACCGAAAATCTCTAACGGTCACTAGGTTTACCTTTTCGGTCCGACCGAGTTTGTTGATTCGGTCCCACCGAGATTGGTAGATTGCGTGTAACGGTTGGATTTTGTGTGGAGGCTATATATACCCCTCCACCTCCTCTTCATTCGTGGAGAGAGCCATCAGAACACATACACAATTCCAACTCATATGTTCTGAGAGAGAACCACCTACTCATGTGTTGAGACCAAGATATTCCATTCCTACCATATGAATCTTGATCTCTAGCCTTCCCCAAGTTGCTTTCCACTCAAACCTTCTTTCCACTAGATCCAAATCCTATGAGAGAGAGTTGAGTGTTGGGGAGACTATCATTTGAAGCACAAGAGGAAGGAGTTCATCATCAACACACCATTTGTTACGTCTTGGAGAGTGGTGTCTCCTAGATTGGCTAGGTGTCACTTGGGAGCCTCCAACAAGATTGTGGAGTTGAACCAAGGAGTTTGTAAGGGCAAGGAGATCACCTACTTCGTGAAGATCTACCGCTAGTGAGGCAAGTCCTTCGTGGGCGATGGCCATGGTGGGATAGACAAGGTTGCTACTTCGTGGACTCTTCGTGGGTGGAGCCCTCCGTGGACTCGCGCAACCGTTACCCTTCGTGGGTTGAAGTCTCCATCAACGTGGATGTAGGATAGCACCACCTATCCGAACCACGGGAAAACATCCGTGTCTCCAATTGCGTTTGAATTCTCCAAACCCTTCCCTTTACATTCTTGCAAGTTGCATGCTTTACTTTCCGCTGCCAATATACTCTTTGCATGCTTGCTTGAATTGCGTGATGATTGCTTGACTTGTCCTAAAATAGCTAAAATCTGCCAAGAACTAAAATTGGGAAAAGGTTAAGTTTTTATTTGGTCAAGTAGTCTAATCAACCCCCCCCCCTCTAGACATACTTTCGATCCAGAGGCATTGAGTGCCATTCTGGAAGCAATGAAACTCGTACGCTCCCCACCTGTTGATTCTTGTTCAGAATATCATCCTAATGACTATTCTAACCTCGAGGAGTCAAAGGCAGATGGCCTGTCCTGTTCACCCATCAAGGTGCCTATTCTAATTTGGCAAGGTTTTATTGATTGCGTGTATCTTGCATATGTTGTCTTGCATTTCTTCTACTTTGTTGCACCACCATCTGCTTAGTTTACTCATCATATATGTCGAGATGCCATGCCCATCCATTATCAATACATATTCCATCTGTCATCATACCATGTTTTTCCACTCAAATGTTGTTCTTGTGCATCAGACATGAAAAAGGAAGAGGGTGATTGCCAAACCTCAAGGAGCACTAGCAAAGTCCTTGAAAAACGTGGTGGTCTGGAGAAATCAGACAGCACCCCACTTATATTGGCTGTACAACCAGTGACACAAAACGTAGGACCGACTCCAGCAGACTGTACCCATACTTCACTGGCCACACCACTAGCCCCACCACACAGGACCTGCACTCCAGCAAAAGGTATACTGATTTCATTTGTCATAGCACCAGCTATACCACAGAAAAATCCCACTCCAGCAAAAAGTACAGCAAGTCCACCGGCCGAAGACCTATCCCAACTGCAGAGACGGCCAATTCCTGTAGATTGGAACCCCATTCCATTTATTCCCAATTTAAAAGACAATGCTTTCAATGTTGTTAGGGACTATGTGCATATATTCCCATCATGGGAAGATTATTGTGAAGACAAACACCATTTTCACATCTTCCTGTCCAACTTACGTGTAAGTGCTATTATTCATGGTTATTATTTTCCTTTTTTCTGCTGATTGAACACATCAATGATTTACATTACATTGTTGTAACTAGGCGAGGGTCAATCTGGATAGTCATGACGAGCAAAGCTTTCTTGTGCTTTTCAAGGAAGCATTGCAGTAGTATCGGTGTTACCTGAGGAAATCACACTTTGATGGCAAGTCTATAAACGAATTTCCAGTGAAGTCTCCTGTGTTAAATTTAGAAGGCATTGAATGGAAAAACCTTGTTATGCACTGGTCTCGTTCCCAGGATGAGGTACTGTCTATGAAATCACATGACAATTTGAACTTCTACTTTTCTGCACGTGCCTTACGGATTTTTTTGCAGGAAATCTGCTCGAAGAAGAATTCCGGTTTGACAAGAACGATAGGATATCGCAAATATGCTGCCCGCTGCTTTGCTCTTGTTAGTACTTGTTGTCCTGTATCACTGTATTTGCATACATACCTGGTTCATTATGTGACAATAGTATGCATGATAGCTTGCTTATCAATTGTTCGCTCCAAATTATCTGATCTGTATGAATGGTTACATTAGTGTACAATATATCCAATGCCAATGTTTTTTTAGCTCTGCATTGTTCTTGTAAGTACATGATGTCCTTTATCAGTGTACTTATAATGATAGGTAGTTGTTCATGTACCATCACTCTGCAGCTTATTTTCCTTTGCCCTCCATTTTCTACACATCAGATCTATATTTAATCTTACCATAAGGTTGGTACTGAAGAAGTTTAGCTGTGCATTGCTCTTGGCTGTACCATTTGCCTGTATCGCTGCACTTACATTTATAGATACTTGGTTATGTAGCATCACTCTTCATCTTATCTTAAATATTCTCCATTTTTCGTATATTATCACATCTATATTTACTCTTAATAAAATATAGAATAAAGGCAATGCTTTTGAAGAAGATTCTATGGTAAACTTCTTGAATTGCCCCCCCATCAGCATGGACAAGGCCTTTATAGAGCATGTCTTCACCAATAATGTAAGTTTTTCCATCTCAAGCCTTCAAACTTTGTTGTATATATTTGGTTAGGCATGACTGCAACAACTGTTTATTTTTGGTGTTTGCATCAAATTGCTTGTTTAAAGTTTATTATATGTAGTTCATAAACAAAAGTTCATCCTTTCTCAATTTAAGTTTTCAGTTGTACAACCAAGTTCCTTCTTCATACCATGTAAATTAAACTATACAGAGCAAGTGATCTTCTTTGCACTGCATCACTAGTAGAAAAAGGGTCAAACGTGAAGCACATTAGTGCCGGTTTGTATTTGAGCCGGCACTAATGTATACATTAGTGCCGGTTCCAACGGCTAGCCGGGCCGCTTTCATTAGTACCGGTTCGTGGCGAACCTTTAGCACCGGTTCGTGCCACGAACCGGTACTAATGAGAGTGGTGGCAGGATGTTGTCAGAATGGGGCCCCTCCAGCCCCTTTAGTACTGGTTCTTGGCACAAACCGGTACTAAAGGTCGTCCTACATAAACCCTTCATCCACCCGAGCTCGCTCTGTTCTTCCCCTTTCCCCTCTCCTCTCTGTTCTTCCCCTCTTCCTCTCGAGCTCATCACACATTTTGCCCAAAATTTGTCAAGATTTGAAGGCCCCCATCCATTCAAATGATCACAAAGGTTAGCAACTTTGTCCTTTCATCTCTCATTGCTAGATTAGCTCTTGCAATGCTTTATATAGTGATTAATTTGTGAGTTTAGCAATTTGGGAGGATATATATATATATGTGCTAGTATTTGATTTATATGCAATTTGAGGTCAAAAATAACACTTAGTTTGCATATGTAGGTGTGGTTTACTTAGTGCCTTCTAAATCTCCATCGTAGCCACCGTCGATCGCCCGCACCGTCCCGTCGCCGGCACCACCTTGTGGTGAGCCTCTTGTTCATGAAATTTTATATAAAAATTGATGTTTGTGTGATTTGGATATATAGTTACTCGTATAATTATCTTACCCGTACGTTGTTTGTTATACATATAGTGCCATGGTTTTGATATCCGTCCCCATCGTCCCTAGTCCTTGTTATGATTCGGATGTGGTATGTATATTCTCTTTTAAAACTAGTTGCATTTCGTGTTTATGACAAATTATGCCCATCAAGTTGACATAGAAATTTTTTCTAGGAGGTATGTGAACCGGAAATTCCAACCGACCCTATTGTCGAGAGGTTAAATTTAGTTGAAAGAGAAAACGAGTACTTGAAAGAAAAGTTGAAAAGAATTGAGGGGGAGAAGATGGAATGGGAGTTGCATGTTGCCGATGTCGTCGATGATCACAAGATCAAGATGGAGAAAATGCGCTTGAAGATTAGAAAGATTAGAAAATATGCCATCGATAGTGAGGCTTGGTATCATTATGTTGTTGGATCCATTGTTACCTTAGTTGCGATCTTGATCGTATTTGTTGTTGCATTTAAATGCTTTAGCTAGAGAGTTATTTGTTTGTTGCATTTAAGATTTGTATGAACTTTATGTATGAACTTGTATTAATTTGGTCTATTCGGTGTTGTGTAATGAAGATGAGCCGGCAATGGATGTACGATGACCGATGCTCTCCCCAGTTCGTTGAGGGCGTGCATACTTTTCTGCTTGCGGCTGAGGCAAACAAGCGGGCGGATGGTTTTATGCCTTGTCCATGTGCTCGCTATAAGAATGGTCACAATTACTCTATGTCAAGAACCATTCATGTCCACCTGTTTAAGTCCGGTTTCATGCCCCATTATAATGTTTGGACCAAGCACGGAGAAAGAGGGGTTATGATGGAAGACAATGAAGAAGAAGAGGACGACGACAGCTATCCTGGCCATGGATTCCCTGAATACGATGATACAACAATGGGGGAAGAAGCTGAGCCGGTAATGCGGGAAGAAGCTGAGCCGGCAATGCGGGAAGAAGCTGAAGAAGAGGCATCAGATGAGCCCGTCGATGATCTAGGTCGGGCCATTGCCGATGTAAAGAGAAACTGCGCAAGTGATTTGGAGAAGAAGAAGTTGCAGCGCATGTTAGAGGATCACAAAAAATTGTTGTACCCGAATTGTGTAGGTGACAAGAAAAAGCTGGGCACCACACTGGAATTGCTGCAATGGAAGGAAGAGAATGGTGTATCTGACAAGGGATTTGGAAAGTTGCTGGTAATGATAAAGGATATGCTTCCAAAGGACAACGAATTTCCCGAGAGTACGTACAAAGCAAAGAAGGTTGTCTGCCCTCTAGGGTTAGAGGTGCAGAAGATACATGCATGCCCTAATGATTGCATCCTCTACCGCGGTGAGTACGAGGATTTGAACGCTTGCCCGGTATGTGGTGCATTGCGCTATAAGATCAGCCGCGATGACCCTGGTGATGTCGAGGGCCGGCGCCCCAGGAAGAAGATTCCTGCCAAGGTGATGTGGTATGCTCCTATAATACCATGGTTTAAACGTTTGTTCCAAAACAAAGAGCATGCCAAGGCGATGCGATGGCACAGAGAAGACCGTAAGAAAGACGGAAAGTTGAGAGTACCCGCTGACGGGTCGCAGTGGAGAAAAATCGAAAGAAAGTACGGGAAGGAGTTTGCAGATGACGCAAGGAGCGTATGGTTTGGTCTAAGCGCAGATGGCATTAATCCTTTTGGGGAGCAGAGCAGCAACCATAGCACCTAGCATGTGACTCTATGTTTGTATAACCTTCCTCCTTGGTTGTGCATGAAGCGGAAGTTCATTATGATGCCAGTGCTCATCCAAGGCCCTAAGCAACCCGGCAACGACATTGATGTACGTGCATGGGATGGAATGGAACAGGTGTACGTGCGTGGGATGAGCACATGGGGGAAGAATTTGACCTAAAGGCGTTGCTGTTCGTGACCATCAATGATTGGCCTGCTATCAGTAACCTTTCAGGACAGACAAACAAGGGATACCGCGCATGCACACACTGTTTGGACGATACTGACAGTATATATTTGGCTAATTGTAAGAAGAATGTGTACCTGGGACATCGTCGATTTCTTCCGAGCAGGCATCCCGTAAGAAAGAAAGCCAAGCATTTCAAAGGTGAGGCGGATCACCGGACGAAGCCTGGCCACCGTACTGGTGCTGATGTACATGATATGGTTAAGGATTTGAAGGTGGTCTTTGGAAAGGGTCCTGGTGGACAACCTGTTCCGAATGACGCTGACGGACGCGCACCCATGTGGAAGAAGAAATCTATATTTTGGGACCTGCCCTATTGGAAACACCTAGAGGTCCGCTCCGCAGTTGATGTGATGCACGTGACGAAGAATCTTTGTGTGACCTTGCTTGGCTTCTTGGGCGTGTATGGGAAGACAAAAGATACACCTGAGGCACGGGAGGACCAGCAACGTATGCACGGAAAAGACGGCGTACATCAGGGTCATGCAAGCTACGCTCTTACCAAAGAAGAGAAGGAAATCTTCTTTGAATGCCTGCTCAGTATTAAGGTACCGTCTGGCTTCTCGTCGAATATAAAGGGAATAATAAACATGGCAGAGAAAAAGTTCCAGAACCTAAAGTCTCATGACTGCCACATGATTATGACGCAACTGCTTCCGGTTGCATTGAGGGGGCTTCTACCGGAAAATGTTCGATTAGCCATTGTGAAGCTATGTGCATTTCTCAATGCAATCTCTCAGAAGGTAATCGATCCAGAAATCATACCAAGGTTACAGAATGATTTGGTGCAATGTCTTGTCAGTTTCGAGTTGGTGTTCCCACCATCCTTCTTCAACATCATGACGCACGTCCTAGTTCACCTATGTGAAGAGATGAACGTTTTGGGTCCTGTATTTCTACACAATATGTTCCCCTTTGAGAGGTTCATGGGAGTCTTAAAGAAATATGTTCATAACCGTGCTAGGCCAGAAGGAAGCATCTCCAAGGGCCGTCAAAATGAGGAGGTCATTGAGTTTTGTATTGACTTTATTCCTGACCTTAAGCCGATTGGTGTTCCTGAATCGCGGCATAAGGGCAGACTGGATGGAAAAGGCACGCTAGGAGGGGAACAAATAATGTGTATGGATGGACATTCTCTCACTGAAGCACACTACACAGTTCTATAGAATTCCGCCTTGGTGGCTCCGTATATGGATGAACACAAGAATTTGCTATGCTCCAAACACCCGGAGCGGTCTGATGACTGGATTACACGTGAACAAACCAGGAGTTTCGCCAGCTGGTTGCAAGCACGTACCATGCATGACACCTCTATTGAAGATGACATGTACTTGTTGTCCCAGTTACCATCTTCGAATATAATGACTTTCAAAGGGTACCAGATAAATGGTAATACATTTTACACGATCGCCCAAGATAAGAAGAGCACCAACCAAAACAGTGGTGTCCGCTTTGATGCAGAAACCAAGACGGGAAAGGAAACATATTATGGTTATATACAGGACATATGGGAACTTGACTATCGACGTGGTTTGAAGGTCCCTTTGTTTCGGTGCAAATGGGTCAATATGACACGAGGCGGGATAACGAAAGACCCGCAGTACGGAATGACAACAGTGGATCTCAACAATCTTGCGTATGCAGACGAACCATTCGTCCTAGCCAATGATGTGACACAGGTTTTCTATGTGAAGGACATGTCTACCAAGCCAAGAAAAAGAAAAGATAAGGAAGCGAATGCATCGTATGATGAGCCAAAGCGGCACATAGTTCTTTCTGGGAAGAGAAACATCGTGGGAGTCGATGACAAGACAGACAAGTCAGAAGATTATGAAAAGTTTGATGAAATTCCTCCATTCACAGTGAATATTGACCCAAGCCTCCCGTTAAATGATGAAGATTTTCCATGGTTACGGTGCAAAGGGACACACGCGAAGAAAAAGTTTCACACCCAAAGATCTGGGATGTGATCGGCTTCACTAGCTATCATCACTTTCTTCTGTGTTTCACACCCAGAAGGGAATCTCTGTAATAGTTAGGGTAGTTAATTATGTGTTTTGGCATTTGAAACACGAAGAAATTTTATGTGCAAACAAATTCTTTCATGCCTTTACTGATTTTTAAAGTTAAGTTATTCACAAACTAGTGATTCACACTAATTTCAAATAATTCAAAATTTAAACTATTCAAATTTGACAACTACGGGCACTAACAGAAAATTTGTAATTTTTGTACCTAAAGCAAAAATATTCACAAAGAAACTCTAAATACACAAAAAAACAACTCAAAAATAAATAAAGCAAAAAAATAAAAAAAAAGCCCACCTACTAGGCTAGAGCGGCCTGCATACGACTAGAAACCCAACCCGTTGTTGGGCCAGGATGCAGGCCCGCAAAGGCCTGGTAGGCCCACGGGGCAGCACAGCACAGGTAGGCCCAGAAGGCCTGCATTTGAGAGGAGCTCGAAGGAGCAGCCGCGGCTGGGTTTATAAACTAGTGCGGCTGCCCTTCGCTAGGCGAGGTGGGACTAAACTTTGCGCCCCTCGCCTGGCAGCGCACCCCCCTTTAGTACCGGTTCGTGGCACCAACCGGTACTAAGGGGGGGGCTTTAGTACCGGTTGGAGCCACCAACCGGTACTAAAGGGGGTCGCTTCCCGCCGCTTGGCCTGGCCAAAACAGGCCTTTAGAACCGGTTGGTGGCTCCAACCAGTACTAAAGGTGTCCCCTATATAAGAAACACTTCGAAAATTTTCAGTTTCTCATCTCCCACTTCTCTCTGTCGCCGCCCCGTCCCGCGCCGTCGCCACCCCCGTCGCTCCGTCCTCGTCGCGTCGTCCCCGTCGACTCCGCGGCACCCCCGTCGCCGTCCCGGTCGCCGATCCCCTCGCTTCGCCATCACCGTCGCCGTCGCCTCGACCTCGCCTCGTCGTCGCCGTCGCCTCGACCTTGCCCGCGCGCGCTGTGAGCCCCTCCCCCGGCCCCTCTCCTCCCTCCAATCGATCGTAGCGCACACCGGCGCCGGCGCCGGCGAAGACCGTAGCGCACACACACGCGCGCGCGCACACACACACAATACATGCACACACACACACACAGTACACACACACACTAGACGCGCGCACACACACAATTTTTCTGTTTTTAGCTTTTAGTTTTTTCTGTTTTTTTGTTTTTCATACAAAGTTTTAGATGAATTAATTAATTAGATTAGATTAGATTAATGTCAAATAGTATGTAGAAATGTTAGTTATAATATATATAATGTCCAATGTTATAGAAATGTTAGTTATATAGAAATGTTAGAAATTTTGGAAATGTTAGTTTTAGCTAGCTAGATGAATTAGGTTAATTTCAAATTGTTAGACGATGATCGATGTTTTTTTAGTTTCTTATATTTTCAGTTATAAAATTTAGAATTTGCATATATGAAATCATCACAATCCATCATTTAAAAAATGTTACTTTACTTTTGCGGCATATAGTATTTTGTTGTCGACGATGCCCGGCCCGCATCCTCGCCATCGACACGTCCGCGACGACGTCCTGCTTCAGAGGACCCATGTCCGGGACTGGGCTCCGCCGGGCTGGCACTGGGAGGTGCTACCTTCAGGGGCGCGACGCTTGGTGAGGAACCCGGCCCCGGGTCCCGTCGTCGACCCTCATCTTCTTTGGTGGCATTCGTGTGGGCCACTTTCGGTGCGGAGTGAGCCGGCCCCGCCGGAGGTGGTACGTCGTCGTGTCAGGGAGGAGGACGAGCACGTCCATCGCTACATGGCTGCTATGGACGTCAGGTTCTCCAATACCTGGCAGGTTCTTTGGCGAGATCACCCGAGCTATGATCCAGTGATGGTTCCTTCACTTTGGTTGTCCACCGCCTAGATTACTCTCTAGTATTCGATCTTTATTAGCTAGCTAGCTAGCTAGTGATGTATTCAATATATAATATTCGAGATGATTTATTCGAGATTATATATATATTATTTGAGACGATGTATTCGACGAGATTATATCTATTATTCGAGACGACGTATTCAAGATTAAATCTATTATTCGAGACGATGTATTTGAGATTATATCTATTATTCGAGACGATGTATTCGAGATTATATCTATTATTCGAGATTATACTAAATTGTTTTATATTTCTTTTGGCATAGTTAAATAAAAGCTATGGCGGACAATACCAACAGAGAGAGAGAACAGACCATGTTCGATATCATACGCGGGCCAGATGATGATCAGAATGAAGAAGATTTTGACGGCTCCGAATTTATAAACAACACCGGAGAGGGTGATATGATATTCGATCGCGACGACCGAGAAGATGAAGTCATGAACTACGACGAAGAATATGTTGATCCTGAAACAACAAACACCGGCGAGGTATATATATTTATATAAGCAGGAATCTGGTGATCATCGCATGTTTTAAATGAGTTGAAGGTATATTAATGAATCGATCTTTCTTCTTTTAGCCATCCGGATCGAGCAAATCTTCAGGCAAAAGGACGAAACGAGGACCGAACAAAAAGTAGAAGGAGGGCGTAAAGTACAATATCAAGGCATTCAAACCTAATGGCGAACCATTAGCGCCTAAGAAGATTGCGGACAAGTTCGTTCGTCAGTGAGGAGTTCTTGTGAAGGACCAACTCCCGATCTCCCTTCAAGAATGGAGAAAGCCAGCAAAGCCACGTCCAAATGTTACTTTTGTCGACGAGAATCAAAAAAAACTGCTTTGGGATACTCTCATGGAACATTTCACCCTACCAGATCATTTCACAGAAGCAGATGTGCGGAAAGTCAAGGACGTTGCTTTTAGGAAGATGGCGGTTGCATTCAAGAACCACAAGAGAACGACGTGGGAGAAGTACGTCAAGGGAGGAAGGAAGACTCCAGTATTCGAGGGGATACTAGAGAATCAAAGTGCTCATTGGGACGATTTCGTGAAATTCAAGGATTCAGAATTAGCTAGGGAACGGTCGAGAATAAACAAGAAGAATGCCGAAAAAAGGATAAGTTCCATAAGCTGGGGCCAGGTGGCTACGCGGTGGCAATGCCTAAGTGGGATAAGTCTGAGAAAGAGATGGAGGATGCAAGTGTCACTCCGGTTACAAAGAGCTGGCCCCCCAGGTGCAGGACTTGGTTCTATGCGCATGGGGGGAGTTGGACCCTAAGACAGGCAATGTTTCGACGAAGGCATGTCTGAACGGAGCCGACGATGCGCTACTTGTTGCAATACAAGAGGCTCGATCGGGGGTGTTCCAGCCCAACAGAGAGAACGATGAGCTTACGCGTGCCCTGGGAAATCCTGAACACCCGGGAAGAACACGAGGCAAGGGCGCTATTCCGTGGTATGAGGGGTTTTCGGACTGGAACGCCGACTACAGAACCCGTGCGAGAAAGAAGATTGCGGAGGAGAAGAAGAGGAAGATGGAGGAGGAGCAGAGGAAGCGGGACTATGAACGCCTTCAAGGCCTAGAAGCAAGTCAAGCAGAATTGGCAGCTAAATTCCAGCGGCAGCAGGAGCAGATCGACTCACTTAGCCCGCAAAGGGGGCCTCAGCAGCTGCAGCAGCTAGCGGATGATCCAGCATTGGATACCACCGCCCCATCCATTCCGAGAAGCAGCGTGGGTTCCGCCCCGGGCGACGCACTGTTGGATAGATACCCCGTGGATGATATCACGGAGAACACTAACTGCGAGCTACACTTCAAAATTAAGAACATATCCTTGAAGGTGGCGGACGGTGTTGCTTATAAAAATTCCCCTGATGCAACCTTCCATTTCAACCCGATTCCAGCAGGCTATGCTCGTGTCGTGGTTGATGAGGTGGTGGACCAATATTCGGGGCCAGAGCTTGACATTCCTGGAGGTGACGAGGAGCACACACTCGGAGATGCCAAACATCGTATCATCCTATGGAGAAAGGATTGCATCATCTTTCGAAGGCCACCGACACCGCGTCACCCGACTCCTCGTCGAAGTCCGCCACTGAGTCAGCAGACTCCCGCTCCTCCAAGTCCACCAACGCGTGAGGCCACTCCTCCTCCTCCAAGTCCGGCAAAGTGTCAGGCCACTCCTCCTCCAAGTCCGACATAGCGTCAAATGTCCACTCCTCCTCCAAGTCCGGCACAACCTCAGGCCACTCCTCCTCCAAGTCCGGCACAGCTTCAGGCCACTCCTCCTCGTCCAACTCAGCCCCGTCAGCCGTCTCCGCTGCCTCAGCAATCGCAGAAGAGACACCCTGCAGCTATGGTGCGTAGCGGTACGAGTCGAGGTGATAGTACAGGAAGTACAGGCGGAGGCAAGCGATATAAATATGGTCCAAACCTCAGTACTCCTCTTCCTGTGAGGGCTTACGACAGGACCGAGGAGCAAACCAATGCCATAGTGCGGGCAGAAGTCGACGCCCATTTTGGACCGAAACCGCCACCGCCGCCAAGGGAGAAAGTGCCTATGGAAGTAGTTGACCACTTCATTCGTATGGCTCAACCACCAGCTCCTAAGCCTGTTGACACAGACTATGAGCGCCACATCAGGAAGTTACATCGACAACGTCTACAGAAGGAGGCGAGCTCGAGCTCGAGCAAACAACAAGCAGCTGTCAAAAAATGCGGGAAAACCGTTGCCCAGCTGGGAAAACAGGCGGCGCAATCGATCCCCCCGCTTGTTGTGCCGCCAACAACACGTGACAGTACGCGCGCCCAATATTATTGTGGCCAAACAGTTTACGTTCCCGAGGTGGGCGATGTGGTAATAACCCGGGAGCATATAATGCAGGCTGAAGAACTCAAGATCACTGTTGGACAACTCCTCGAGATCGAGGACATGCCTCTGATTACAGAGGAGGAAATAAAACGGAAATTTGTCCAGGGCCAACCTTTGGTCAAGCCAGAAGATGTCAACAAGCTCCCAACGAGAATGTATGAATTGCATCAATGGTACATGGACATTATCAAGAGATCCAATCGAGAGTCCCTCATGGTGTATGTCAAGAAGGATGATTACTACCATCAGAAAGTTGTGGCCGTTGAGTATTCTGAACTGTTTCAGTTATACAATCAAGCCGCACTCGACAAATCTATCGTCAGTTGCTATTGTCTGTAAGTGATTTCTTTGTGTAATTTAAGTCTCAAGCTAGCTGTAGTGATCCTTTTGATCAATCATTACGTGTAATTATCCTCACTATATTCTTTTCTGTGGTATTATGCAGGATGAAGATGTATGAAATGAGAAAAGGTGGACGCTATGGCATTGGGTTCATTGACCCAAACACCGTTAATGAATACACATGGAAAATAAACAAGCATCATGAAAAAGAGGTAGAGGACAGCATGTTCGAGTTCTTGAAGCGCCTCAAATACAATGAAGATATACTACTTCCTTACAACTTCCAGTGAGTCACACTTTCTTGTACTACAAATTCTCTGTTTTTGCCTACTAGCTAGCTACATGTTTTTGCTTACATATGCCCGCTTAATTAAGACATGCAATGTGTGTGCATGCAGATATCACTGGATCTTGTGTATCATTAAAGTTGACGCCGGAACAGTTGAAATACTGGACTCGCTACTCAAAGCAAATAGTGACTATAACATCTTGTTTGGGATAGTCAACAGGTAATTTCAATCATTATTAACTATATATCTCGGCCTATTCAGTTCGTTATTTCATGATATGAACTATTTAATAACCCCTTTATTCATTTTCTTTGTCGGCGATCAAGGCTTGGGCAAGGTTCATCAGCGTCACGGAAGGCGAATGGAAACCAAAGCTGAAATGGTTTCGAGCCAAGGTAAGTAATTAAGTAGTACTAGATAGCTAGCTAGCTGCCATCTCTTTAATTATCATGCTTGATTAATTATTATCTGATCAAATTAAATTCCATTCTCGTAATAAAGGCCCTGAAGCAGACGCAGGGGACTGATCTGTGTGCATTCTGCGTTTGCGAGAACATTCGCATGATGGCGTCCGAAAGGAGCAGATCTCAAAGACAGGAATGGGTACGCTTGTCAGAACACTATTCACAATTTTTACACCATTATCGATATCTAGTCACACAACTAATACACATGCATATTGATCTCCTTCTTAACAGTTCAAAGAGGTGCGGGACAAGCTCCTAGAAACGGAGCGCGTAGAAGCACTTCAAGAGGAAATAGCGGGATTTTTGCTCGACCAGGTCATAAATCCGAAGGGAGAATACTATTACCCGCTACCGCCCCCATCGACCAAGTCATGAACCACTTCCAATTGTCATCGTGCTCCAAAGGCACCAATCAGGCTAATGCCACTGGCTCTGAAGGCAACATGCATATGTAGGAGAAATTGTATATAGCTATACATGTGTGTATGTGTGAATTAATATGGTGGTTTGTGAGACATGATTGATGATATATATATATGATTGGTTCTACTAGAAATTCTATTTATATATATATATATATATATGCATAACGTGTACAATGTGTAGTACCGTAAAATACCAGCAAACGAAAAAGAATTAAAATGGAAACACAAAATTAAATGAAAAAGAAATCATAAAACCAAAAAAACCCAAACATTTTAGTACCGGTTGGTGTTACCAACCGGTACTAAAGGGCTCCCGGCCCCCGGAGCAGGCTCGTGCCACGTGGTTCCCCTTTAGCACCGGTTCGTGCTGAACCGGTACTAAGGGGGGGGGCCTTTAGTGCCGAAACTTTAGTGCCGGTTCCTAAACCGGCACTAAAGGGCCTTATGAACCGGTGCTATTGCCCGGTTCTGCACTAGTGCATGTATGCTTCTGTTCTTCATCTGTAATCCAGTGGTGTGGTGAACCTACCCACTACAGCACAATGTCATATTCTGCAATGTCTTAACTATGAAAAATGTCATATCATTCTACTATTATTTAAATCATCTCTTTATTTGCCAATCTGAAATGGTATAAATTGACAGCACACTAACCATTGATACTTATGAGTTCTTGATCTGTAATCCAGTGGTGTCGTGAAGCTGCCAACTCCTTCACAATGTCATTTCCTGCCATGTCTTGACCTGAACAATACCATATTGTGTTAATGCAAATTTAAACTGTGTCACTTTATTCGTCAGTAAGAAATGTGATGAATTGTCAGCACTGATACTTTTATGTGAAAAACCGGTCATCTGTCTGCTTGTTTATCTTTCAGAGTGAGGAAGATATAAGTGTTGAACAAGCGCAGTCTCATCATCTTGCTCAGCTGCTTGCGCTGCAGCTCCCTAGCAGGGCTAACATTTCTTGAACTCTATTGAAGTGATGTCGGTTTTGTATATTATTTTGTCGGCGTGTTTATTTGCACTGGTGGCGATTTTGATGCCCAGTGCATGTAATCTACTGTCTGCTTGTGCTTTATTATCATAGTGGCAAACTTTGATGCCTAGTGGATGTAATATGCCGTAATTTCTTTATTGTATAGTATAGGTTTTTTCTTATTCACGATGCTGCGGTTATTTTACTGTATATATATCCTGTCTTCGCAGTAAACCGGCCAAACCGTAAAATTACGGTACATAATCGGGTCATCATGCAATCACGATGTAGGTTGGGTGTGAAACGTGCCGATCAGCTCACGGGCCAGCAGCAGCCCGAAATGAACCCCGACCCATGATTGTGCGAATCAAATCACGGGCTTTTAACAGGCCGGAAAATTGTCTCGGTCCTTGTTTGGCCCAATCAGATATCGGCTGCGAGCAGGCCGGATGCAAACTGGGTCGTAGTTAGGCCCAACTATATGACGGGCTTTTAATAAGCTGAAATTAATATAGGGCCAAAATGTTAAACGGGCCCTTAACAGGCCAAAACTAATATCAGGCCGAATACTAAGTGGGCCTTTAGCAAGTGGGCCTAAAAGCATAGTGTCCAGTTGACGGGCTGAATCTGATATGGGCCATAATTAGGCCCAAAACCTCTCTAAAGGGCCGGACCTGATCTGGGCCGTAATTTGGCCCAAAACGTGGTAGGCTTTTAACGGGCCGGATCTCATATGGGCCACTATTAGGCCCGGAGCATGGCAGGCCATTAATAGACCGGATCAAATATGGGCCGGCATTTGGCCCAAAACATGGCAGCCAGTTAATGGGCCGGCCTACTAGGGTCCTCAAAATCTTGTGGGCCTACAGCTGGGCCGGCCCATTAATGTCGGCGAAATCTCATGGGCCTTTAGCTGGGCCGGCCCATTATGATTTGCAAGAATTTTGTGGGCCTTTCCTGGGTCGGCCTATTATGGCACACAAAAATCTTATGGGCCTTTACCTGGGCTGGCCCATTATGGCCCGCAAAATCTTGTGGGCCTTTATCTGGGCCAGCCCATTATGGTCCACAAAATCTCGTGGGCCTTTAGCTGGGCTGGCCCATTATGGTCCGCAAAATCTTGTGGGCCTTTTGTTAGGCCGGCCCATTTAAACTTGTTGGGCCGTGCCATGTGTCGACGTATCATAGGCGCCTTCTGTCCAGTGAGTGGATGACATCTGTCCCGACGATGAGCCGACACGTGTTTCCTGTAGCCAATGATGATTTTACATGTGAAAAATCCCCATTGGTCGGGGCTGTTAACGGGTTATCGGATCTAGAACCCGACCCGATAGCTTAACGATGTTCCATTACGGTGGATGCCACGTGTCGGTCACCCTTGACGAAAGCACTTCTGTGACGCGCGATTTATCGTCATGGTAGTGGACACTTCCGTGATGATAATTTTGGTAATGTCATGGAGCACTTCTACGACAGCACAGGTATGCCTATCTTGATTCTGTCATAAATTTGTCATGGATGTACATGCATGACATAAAAAGCGACCTACTGTGACAAACACGTATCATCACGGAAGTGTATTTTTTTGTAGTGTTGTGGGCTGTGCAGAAGGGCTCGAGCTGAGAGAAGAGAAGAGGGAGAGGCCCGGCGACTGTTTCCAGAGACCGAAAACGTCAGACGTCTAGACCGACTATAATGCCGCTATAGTTATCCGTTGGGGCGTCAAACGGAATCCAAATGCGATGAAACTTGGCAGATGACCTACTAACAACAAAACAACACCGCATGCCAACTTTCAACCCATTCCGAGAACATTTTTCCGGCCACTTATAAATTAATATTTCGGACATGACGCGGGCGCGTGCAAGTGTGTCTGGGCTCAGAACAGACACAGAAAGAACGAGGAGACCAGGATGGATACAAGTTTTAAAAAACATGATGATGCAAAGCGGATGATGACATGGCAAGATGCGACACGCAAGCGAATAACACGGCAACAAATAGCGAATAACTGGAAGACAAATGGTGCATCGGTCTCGGGGCGTCACAATGAACATATATAGGAGAAAGAAGTAGGTCGATGGAGCTACAAGGGGGGAAGGCGCGCCCCCTGCCTCGTGGCCGCCTTGTTGATTGCTTGACGTCCACTCCAAATCCTCTGGATCACGTTTGTTCCAAAAATCACGTTCCCGAAGGTTTCATTCCGTTTGGACTCCGTTTGATATTCCTTTTCTACGAAACACTGAAATAGGCAAAAAACAGCAATTTGGGCTGGGCCTCCGGTTAATAGGTTAGTCCCGAAAATAATATAAAAGTGTAAATAAAAGCCCAGTAGCATCCAAAACAGATAATATAATAGCATGGAACAATCAAAAATTGTAGATACGTTGGAGACGTATCACCCACTTCCTATGCCTAGGGATTTTGTGAGAACGCAATTTATAGGAACAAGGATCAACTTGCATAGGAAGGAAAAACAAGGATAACTTCAAAACTTTAAGCACATAGAGAGGAAACTTGATATTATTGTAACTCCTACAAGCATGTATTCCTCCCTCATAATAATTTTTAGTAGCATCATGAATGAATTTAACAATAAAACCATCACACAAAGCATTCTTTTCATCATCTTCAAGCATAGAAATTTTACTACTCTCCACATAAGCAAAATTCTTCTCATTCGGAATAGTGGAATCATTACTAACTAAAGTTGACACTATTCCAAAATCACCTTAGATTATAGTATTATTCATACTCCAAAAGATATAAGTGAAGTTCATGGAGCATTCTACAATTAATATACACTAACCAATATCCAAGTTCAAAATATATAAGCGAAGCACACGAAGCATTCTATAAAACCATACTCAAAAGATTGAAGTGAAGCACAAAGAGCAATTCTATAAGATCATACTTAAAAGATATAAGTGAAGCACATGAAGTATTCTATAAATCAATAGAGGGCTATCTCATACTAGCATGGTTCTCAAAGTAAAAACAAAAAACACAAAGGACACAAATCATGTGAACAAAACAAAAACCGAGGTATACCAATAATTGTTGAAGAGGAAAGATGGGACGACAACCGGGGCATCCCCAAGCTTAGATGCTTGAGTATCCTTAGAATATTTACTTGGGGTGCCTTGGGCATCCCCAAGGTTGAGCTCTTTCCTCTCTTTATTCTTCTCACATCGGTAACTCCTCGTTCTTCGAACACTTCATCCAAACAAAACTTTAACAAAAACTTTGTGAGATATGTTAGTACAATAAAGCAAATCACTACTTTTAGGTACTGTTGCAAACTCATTATAATTTCATATTACAACTATATCTACTGTATTACAAGTTCTCTATGGTTCATACCCTCCGATACTAGCCATAGATGCATCAAAATAAGAAAACAACACACGAAAAACAGAATCTGTCTAAAACAGGACAGTCTGTAGTAATATAGAGGTTTAGTAAACTTCTGTAAGTCCAACAATTATGAAATAAATTTGAAAAATTGAAAAATATATGCGGAAGTAATGTGCAAAAAGTTTCAGACCTATTTTACTTTCCAGTAAAAAATGTAAAATCACGCGCTACAGCCAAAGTTTCTGTTTTTGTTCTGCACATAGTAAACAAGCAATCTAATCATCCTAAAACCAAAGCTTGACACATTATTTTTATAATACAGTGGATATAAATAAGGGGATAATTATTTACATAGAAAATTCCATGAAAAAATCTACATTGTTTCTGTGAGCATGAACACGAGTGCTCAAGGTCGACCCTCACTTCTTCAATGCATGACTTTCCAATCACTTCTCTTTTTGAAAAACCTTTTAGGCATGAGAGGCAAGTAATTTTTTTGTATTTTCATTCTTTAAAAAAATGTATGTTTCACCCACAACTAAACTGAAACAAAAAAGGAAAAACAAAATCTACTTAGTGAAGAAAGCAAACAAGCACACACGAGAATATCAACCCCACGTTATTGCTCCCTGACAACGGCGCCAGAAAAGAGCTTGATAATCCCCAAGTGCAGGGAATCATCATAGAAATTTCCAAATGTGGAAGTCATAAGTAGGGAGTATTGAACCCACAAGAAGCTCAACGTAAGATCAATATTCTCTCAAGCCCTATCTGCCACTGATACGACTCTACGTACACCGAACGTTTGCTTCCAACTAGAAACGAGAAATAAAACTACGTTGTGGGTATGAAGTGGATAACTTTGTATTATATCGGAGAGCTAAAATATTAAATTAGGTGATGTTATCATAAAGTTATAATATATTACTAAATATTATAAATAGAGAGTGTCGAATAATGGTGGATCGGTGTGCGGAATTGTCCTAGGCAATTGCTAACAAGACCGGTAATCACTATTGCAGTTTCATATGAGGGAGATGCATAAGCTAACATACTTTCTCTTCTTGGATCATATGCACTTATGATTGGAACTCTAGTAAGAATCTACAACTACTAAAGATCATTAAGGTAAAACCCAACCATAGAATTAAAGTATCAAGTCCTCTTTATTCCCGTACGCCATGTCCTGCTTATCCGTGTTTGTGTTTCAGTCACTCACGCAACACAGACAATAAGCAAACCATGGACATATTGCAACACCCTACAGCGGGAATCCCTCACGCTTGCGCGACATGGAGGACACCATAGGGTAGCACCAAAGTAAAACATACAGCTCATACCAAGCTAGATCATCAATCAACCCAAAGACAAAGGATATCTACTCAAAACATCATAGGATGGCAACACATCATTGGATTATAATATGTGGCATAAAGCACCATGTTCAAGTAGGGATTACAGCGGGGAGTAGGAGAGTGGACCGCGTAAAAGAGATGAGGATGGTGATGTTGATGAAGACGATCACCGCGGCGATGATTCCCCTCCCGATGGCACTCCGGTGCCACTGAGAGAGGAGGAGAGGTTCTCCCCCATGTGCTTCCTCCTCCATGGCCTCCCCTTGGATGGGGAGAGGTTCCCCCTCTGGTCCTTGGCCTTCATGACGATAATGGCCCCTTCGGGATCCTCCTCCATGCCCTCCGGTGATGATGGCCCCCTCCAGCAGGGTGCCAGAGAGGTCCTAGATTGATTTCTCGTGGCTACAGAGGCTTGCGGCGGCGGAACTTTCGATCTAGGTTATTTTCTGGAGGTTTCTGTATTTATAGGAATTTTTGGCGTCGGTCTCATGTCAAGGAAGTGCCCGAGTCATCCACGAGGCAGGCCCACGCGCCCGTGGGGGGGGCGCCCCCCACCCTCGTGGATGGCCTGGGACTCTTCTGGCCCAACTCTTTTACTCCGGGGTCTTCTTTTGGTCCATAAAAAATCAGCGAAAATTGGCATGTCAATTGGACTTCGTTTGGTATTCCTTTTCTGCAAAACTCAAAAACAAGGAAAAAAGAGAAACTGGCACTGGGCTCTAGGTTAATAGGTTAGTCCCAAAAATCATATAAAATAGCATATAAATGCATATAAAACATCCAAGGTTGATAATATAATAGCATGAATACTTCATAAATTAAAGATACGTTGGAGGAGTATCAGCATCCCCAAGCTTAATTCCTGCTCGTCCTCGAGTAGGTAAATGATAAAAGAAATAATTTATGAAGTGTGAATGCTAGCAAGTGCATAAGTTTCATCAATGATAGTTCCAATCACTTTTTCTAGCATCATTATATATCATAATAGTAGCTCATTTTCATAAGAAATTTTCATGATCAAGTAACAAGCTATTCACGTGTTAAAGTATAGATCATAAACTTTCTTGAAACTAACAAACTATATTCTCAGTCATCAAACAATTGCAATTCATCTTATTTTCAGGAAGGGTCTATGTCAGATCTTTGATTTAGCAAACTCCACATACTCAACTATCATTTAATCTTTCACAATTGCTAACACTCACGTGATACTTATGGGTTCAAAGTTTTAATCGGACACAGAGAAAGATAGGGGCTTATAAATTTGCCTCCTAACCTTTTACCTCAAGGGTAATGTCAACAATAATAGTTCATGATAACTTACATCCAATTGGATATATATATCAGGATCCTTCCAACACAATGTGCTTGCCAAAGGATAAAATGTAAAAAGGAAAGGTGAAGATCACCAAGACTCTTGCATAAGGGTAGAAGATAAAAGTAAAATATAGGCCCTTCGCAGAGGGAAGCAGAGGTTGTCATGCGCCTTATGGTTGGATGCACAAAATCTTAATGCAAAAGAATGTCACTTTATATTGCCACTTGTGATACGGACCTTTATTATGCAGTCCGTCGCTTTTATTTCTTCCACATCACAAGATCGTATAAAGCTTATTTTCTCCACATTAATAGATCATACATATTTAGAGGGCAATTTTTATTGCATGCACCGATGACAACTTACTTGAAGGATCTTACTCAATCCATAGGTAGGTATGGTGGACTCTCATGGCAAAACTGGTTCAAGGAATGTTTGGAAGCACAAGTAGTATCTCTACTTGGTGCAAAGAATTTGGCTAGCATGAGGGGAAAAGAAAGCTCAACATGTTGGATGATCCAATACAATATACTTTATTTCGGATATAAGAAAACATAACCCATTACGTTGTCTTCCTTGTCTGACATCAACCTTTTAGCAAGTCATATTTTAATGAGTGCTCACAATTACAAAAGATGTCCAAGATAGTATATTTATATGTGAAATCTCTCTTCCTTCAATATTCTTTCATGAATTGTTCAAGTGACCAATTCTACGTTTGCTAACTTTCAATAAGTTTATTACCTATACTTATTCTATGTGAAGTCATTACTCCCCATGGTATAAGCATATGAAACATATATAAATTCGTATTTATGATATTCAATTCATTCAACCATTTACTCGTAGGATATATGTGAAGCACGTGAGTAAATGACAATCTATTCCAAAATATATAAGTGAAGGACACTGAGTAGTCAAATAATTAACTAGCCATGGGAGGATTATTTTTCATTCAAGATTTCAGATCCAATTATTTTATTCAAACATCAAGTAAAATTGAAAATACACTCCAAGCAAAACACATATCATGTGACGAATAAAAAATAGCTCCGAGTAAGGTATACCGATAATTTTGAAGACGAAAGAGGGGATGCCTTCCGAGGCATCCCCAAGCTTAGGCGCTTGAGTCTTCCTTGAATATTACCTTGGGGTGCCTTGGTAATCCCCAAGCTTAGGGTCTTTCCACTCCTTATTCTCCTCATATCGATATCTCACCCAAAGCTTGAAAACTTCAATCACACAAAACTTAATGGAACTTCGTGAGATAGGTAGTATGATAAAGAGTAAACCATTCACTTTGGTATTGTCAAATACAAGGCTCATAATTTTTCTCACACAATGCCTACTGTGCCATATCATTTCTACAATTTATATTGATAAATATAAGTCATAGAAACTAGAAAACAAGCAAACTATGCAATGAAAACAGAATCTGGCAGAAACAGAACAGTCTGTAATGATCTGAACACCAACCATACTTCTGATACTACAAAAATTCTGAAATAAATTGGTGGACGTGAGGTATTTTCTATTAATCTTCTGAAAAAAGAATCAACTCAATCGCACTCTTCTGTAAAAAAATGGCAGCTAATCTCGTGAGCGCAAAGTTTCTGTTTTTTATAGCAAGATCACATTAACTTTCACCCAAGTCTTCCCAAAGGTCTTACTTGGCACTTTATTGAAAAAAAATCTATAATACATGATTAATACAGTAGATTAATCATGAGAACACATAAAAAATTAAGGGTAAATATTGGGTTGTCTCCCAACAAGCGCTTTTCTTTAATGCCTTATAGCTAGGCATGATGATTTCAATGATGCTCACATAAAAGATAAGAATTGAAACATAAAGAGAGCATCATGAAGAATATGATTAGCATATTTAAACCTAACCCACTTCCTATGCCTAGGGATTTTGTGAGAACACAATTTATAGGAACAAGGATCAACTAGCATAAGAAGGAAAAACAAGGATAACTTCAAAACTTTAAGCACATAGAGAGGAAACTTGATATTATTGTAACTCCTACAAGCATGTATTCCCCCCTCATAATAATTTTCAGTAGCATCGTGAATGAATTTAACAATATAACCATCACACAAAGCATTCTTTTCATCATCTTCAAGCATAGAAATTTTACTACTCTCCACATAAGCAAAATTCTTCTCATTCGGAATAGTGGAATCATTACTAACTAAAGTTGACACTCTTCCAGATCCACCTTAGATTATAGTATTATTCATACTCCAAAATATATAAGTGAAGTTCATGGAGCATTCTACAATTAATATAGACTAACCAATATCCAAGCTCAAAATATATAAGTGAAGCACACGAAGCATTCTATAAAACCATACTCAAAAGATTTAAGTGAAGCACAAAGAGCAATTCTATAAGATCATACTTAAACGATGTAAGTGAAGCACATGAAGTATTCTATAAATCAATAGAGGGCTATATCATACTAGCATGGTTCTTAAAGGAAAAACAAAAAACACAAAGGACACAAATCATGTGAACAAAACAAAAACCAAGGTATACCGACTATTGTTGAAGAAGAAAGATGGGATGCCAACCGGGGCATCCCCAAGCTTAGATGCTTGAGTATACTTAGAATATTTACTTGGGGTTCCTTGGGCATCCCCAAGCTTGAGATATTTCCTCTCTTTATTATTCTCACATCGGTAACTCCTCGTTCTTCGAACACTTCATCCACACAAACCTTTAACAAAAACTTTGTGAGATCCGTTAGTATGATAAAGCAAATCACTACCTTTAGGTACTGTTGAAAACTCATTCTAATTTCATATTACAACTATATCTACTGTATTCCAACTTCTCTATGGTTCATACCCTCCGATACTAGCCATAGATGCATCAAAATAAGCAAACAACACACGGAAAACAGAATCTGTCTAAAATAGGACAGTCTGTAGTAATCTGGAGGTTTAGTAAACTTCTGTAACTCCACAAATTATGCAATAAATATGAAAATTTAAACAATTTATACATAAGTAATGTGCAAAAAGTTTCAGACCCATTTGACTTTCCAGTAAAAATGTAAAATCACGCGCTACAGCCAAAGTTTCTATTTTTGTTCTGCACATAGTAAATAAGCAATCTAATCACCCTAAAACTAAAGCTTGACACATTATTTTTATAATGACATGGATATAAATAAGTGGATAATTATTTACAGAGAAACTTCCATGAAAAATTCTATATTGTTTCCATGAGCATGAACACGAGTGCTTAAGGTCGACCCTCACTTCTTCAATGCATAACTTTCCAATCACTTCTCTTTTTGAAAAACCTTTTAGGCATGAGAGGCAAATAAAAAATTTTGTATTTTCATTCTTTTAATTTTTTTTGTATGTTTCACCCACAACTAAACAGAAACAAAAAATGAAAAACAAAATCTACTTAGTGAAGAAAGCAAACAAGCACACACAAGAATATCAACCCCACGCTATTGCTCCCCGGCAACGGCGCCAGAAAAGAGCTTGATAATCCCCAAGTGCAGGGAATCATCGTAGCCATTTCCAAAGGTATAAGTGATAAGTATGGAGTATCGAACCTACAAGGAGCTAAAAGTAAGATCAATATTCTCTCAAGCCCTATATGGCACTGATATGACTCTACGTACACCAAACGTTTGCCTCCAACTAGAAACGAGAAATAAAACTACGTTGTGGGTATGAAGTGAATAACTTTGTATTATATTGGAGAGCTAAAATATTAAAGTAGGTTCTGTTATTACAAAGTTATAATATATTAATAAATATTATAAATAGCGAGTGTGGAATAATGGTGGATCGGTGTGCGGAATTGTCCTAGGCAATTGTTAACAAGACCGGTAATCACTATTGCAATTTCATATGAGGGAGAGGCATAAGCTAACATACTTTCTCTTCTTGAATCATATGCACCTATGATTGGAACTCTAGCAAGCATCCGCAACTACTAAAGATCATTAAGGTAAAACCAACCATAACATTAAAGTATAAAGTCCTCTTTATTCCCATACGCCATGTCCTGCTTATCCGTGTTTGTGTTTCAGTCACTCACGCAACACAGACAATAAGCAAACCATGGACATATTGCAACAACCTACAGCGGGAATCCCTCATGTTTGCACGACACGGAGGGCACCATAGGACAGCACCAAAGTAAAACATACAACTCATACCAATCTAGATCATCAATCAACCCAAAGACAAATGATATCTACTCAAAACATCATAGGATGGCAACACATCATTGGATTATAATATGTGGCATAAAGCACCATGTTTAAGTGGGGATTACAGCGGGGTGCGCGAGAGTGGACCGTGTAAAAGAGATGAGGATGGTGATGATGATGGTGATGTTGATGAAGACGATCACCGCGGCGATGATTCCTCTCCCGATGGCACTCCGGTGCCACCGAGAGAGAGGAGGAGAGGTTCTCCCCCTTGTGCTTCCTCCTCCATGGCCTCCCCTGGATGGGGAGAGGTTCTCCCTCTGGTCCTTGGCACGGCCCCTCCGGGATCCTCCTCCACGCCCTCCGATGATGATGGCCCCCTCCAGCAGTATGCCAGAGAGGGCCTAGATTGATTTCTCGTGGCAACAGAGGCTTGGGGCGGCAGAACTTCCGATCGAGGTTATTTTCTGGAGGTTTTTGTATTTATAGAAATTTTTGGCGTCGGTCTCACGTCAAGGAGGTGCCCGAGTCGTCCACGAGGCAGGCGCACGCGCTCGGGGCGGGGGGGGGTCGGCGCGCCCCCCACCCTCGTGGACGGCTCGGGACTCTTCTGGCCCAACTCTTTTACTCTGGGGTCTTCTTTTGGTCCATAAAAAATCATCAAAAATTGGCACGTCAATTGGACTTCGTTTGGTATTCCTTTTCTGCAAAACTCAAAAACAAGGAAAAAACAGAAACTGGCACTGGGCTCTAGGTTAATAGGTGAGTCCGAAAAATCATATAAAATAGCATGTAAATGCATATAAAACATCCAAGGTTGATAATATAATAAACTTCATAAATTATAGATATGTTGGAGACGTATCATGCGCTTTTGCTACACATCAATTGGATAGACCCGTAGCCTCATGGTGGGAGAATTACACAACCACTTTTCCCATAGCCAATGTCACATATCAGTTTTTGCAAGCTTTCTGCATAGCCCATGTCTCAACCGGACCTATGAGTATGAAGAAGCGTGAGTTCGCAACTTATGCCAGGGAAGTAGTACCGCGGGGCAGTACATGGATGAGTTTAGTAAGTTATCTCGCTATGCCGCAGATGATGTGGCCACAGATGCCGCGAAGCAGGAGAAGTTTATGGAAGGGCTGAATAATGAGCTAAGTATGCAGTTGATGGTGGCAACATTTGCTAACTACTAGGAGTTGGTAGATAGGGCCCTTATGATCGAAGGCAAGCAACAACAAATAGAGAGCCGCAAAAGGAAGTATGGACATGGGAAGTACAATTCTGGAGCCCAACAGAAGCCTCGTTTTACCCCGAACTCAGGAGGGCATATCCATCATAACTATGGAGTCCATACTCATAATGGAGGAAGTCACACAAACATAATGGCCATGAGAATGGTAATGGGAATGGAGGAAACAACGGACAGAACCGTTTCAACCCCACTACACCCGCCAAGAAGGATCTAAGTCACATTACTTGTTTCAAGTGCGAGAAGACGGGACACTACGCCACTGGATGTCCTGAAGCAAAGAATGGAAATGGCAATGGAAGTTCTGGGAAGAATCCCAACCCTTTCAACAGAGGACAGGTGAACCACGTTAACATGGAGGAGGTTGACGAACAACCAGATGCAGTTATAGATAAGTTTTTGATTAAGTCATTTACTGCTATTGTTCTTTTTGATACTAGTGCATCACATTCATACATATCAAGGGGATTTGTGGATAAGTATAAGTTTCCCACCAAAGTTCTTAAGACACCTATGTTAGTAAGCTCGCCAGGAGCGGAGTATATGGCAAGCAGAGGATGTTTTCAAATGCCATTGACCATAGGTAGGCATGTTTTCCCCTTAGACCTAATCATTTTGGAGTCACAAGGATTGGATGTGATACTAGGTATGGATTGGCTATCGATGTATGGAGGAAATATCGATTGTGCTAGTAGGTCAATTCTACTCACCACCCCAGAGGGTAAACGGATCAAGTATGTATCACGACATGCACCAAGGAGGACCCAAGTAAATTCCCTCTCGGGAGTTGTTTAGGAAGAAGTTCCAGTTGTAAAGGATTACCCAGATGTATTTCCAGAGGAATTATCAGGCATGCCGCCAGATCGAGACATAGAGTTTTTGATAGAGCTGTTGCCAGGCACCTGACCAATATCGAAGAGACCGTATCAGATGCCCGCTAATGATCTGGAGGAAATTAAGAAACAAATTAAGGAGTTATTGGAGAAAGGTTATATCCAACCAAGTTCATCACCATGGGGAGCCCCAGTGCTCTTAGTTGAGAAGGAGGGTAGATCTTTGAGAATGGTTGTTGATTATCGGGCTTTGAACAAAGTGACGATCAAGAACAAGTACCCACTACTGATGATCAATGATCTGTTTGACTAGTTGCAAGGAGCTAAAGTATTCTCCAAGATCGATCTTCGATCAGGATACCACCAGTTGAAGATCCGAGAACAGGATATACCTAAGACAACTTTTACCACAAGGTATGCGCTATATGAGTACACGGTCATGTCATTTGGATTGACTAATGCCCCTGCCTATTTTATAAGTGAGATGACCAATGTGTTTATGGAAATTTTGGATAAGTTTGTTGTGGTTCATTGATGATATTTTGGTATACTCGAAGAATGAAGAGGAACACAAGGAACACTTGCGCTTAGTTCTCGAGAAGCTCAGGGAACATCAGCTGTATGCCAAGTTTAGCAAGTGTGAGTTTTGGTTGAAGGAAGTTAGATTTCTTGGACATGTTATATCAGGAGAAGGTATAGCCATAGACCCTGCCAAGGTTCAGTCTGTCACTGAGTGGTTGGCACCCACCTCAGTTGGAGAGATACACAGTTTTCTAGGACTCGCAGGATATTATAGGAGATTCATTGAGAATTTTTCTAAAATGGCGAAACCCATGACGGAGTTGTTGAAGAAGGACACCAAATTTAAATGGATCGAGGATTGTGAGGCCAGCTTTCAGGAATTGAAGACACGTTTGGTCACAGCCCCAATGCTGACTCTTCCGGATATACGCAAAGATTTCCAAGTATATTGCGACACTTCTCGCTTGGGATTTGGAGGTGTACTTATCCAAGACGGAAGAGTTGTTTCATATGCCTCACGGCAGCTTTGACCTCACGAGTTGAATTATGGCACACATGATTTGGAGTTAGCAGTCGTAGTGCATGCTCTCAAGACCTAGAGACATTTTCCGATTGGAAACCGATGTGATGTGTACACGGATCACAAGACTTTGAAGTACATTTTCTCGTAGAAGGATTTGAATCTCAGGTTGAGGAGATGGTTGGAGCTCATAAAGGATTATGATATGAAGTTGTATTATCATCCAGGAAAGGCCAATGTCGTAGCAGATGCTTTAAGCCGCAAGAGTTATGTCAATACCCTCGTAAGCAGAGGATTATCGCAGGAGTTAGTCAACGATCTCAAGGAACTTCGTTTGGAGATAGTTCCAAGAGGTTTTGTTGCAGCAATGGAGGTTTAGTCTACATTATTGGGAAAGGTTCGAGAAGCTTAGAAGGATGATAAGGAAATTGCTGAGGTAAAGGAGAAAATGAGCAAAAGCAAAGCCAAGGGTTTTCATGAGGATGCGCACGAAACCTTATGGTTTGAGGATCGTGTATATGTGCCCAATAATGCGGAGATCAGGAAGTTAATACTTCAGGAGGCCCATGACTCGCCATACTCGATACACCCCAGAAACACCAAGATGTATTTGGATTTGAAGGAACATTTCTGGTGGACAGGTATGAAGAAGAATATTGCCGAGTATGTAGCAGTATGTGATGTATGTCAGAGAGTGAAAGCAAAACATCAGAAGCCAGCAGGATTACTACAGCCTATGTCGATACCCGAATGGAAGTGGGATAAACTTGGCATGGACTTTATCACCAGATTACCCAGGACATGATCGGGATATGATTCTATTTGGGTAGTAGTTGATCGCTTAACCAAAGTGGCTCACTTTATCCCAGTGAAAACTACTTACACGAGCGCAAAGTTGGCCAAAATATATATGACCAGGATCGTATGTCTGCATGGAGTTCCGAGGACCATCGTATCAGATAGAGGAACACAATTTACCTCGAAGTTTTGGAATCAGTTGCACTAGACTTTGGGTACCAGGCTAGAGTTCAGTATAGCCTTTCATCCATAGACTGATGGGCAGACCGAGAGAGTCAATCAGATTCTGGAGGACATGTTGAGAGCTTGTGCGCTAGATTATGGATCTAGTTGGGATGACAATTTTCCTTACGCAGAGTTCTCATACAACAACATTTATCAAGCTAGTTTGAAGATGGCCCCTTTCGTAGCTTTATATGGAAGAATGTGCAGGACATCGTTAATGTGGGATGAAGTTGGAGACCATCAGTTCTTTGGACCAGACTTGATTAAGGAGTCTGAAGAGAAGGTTAAGTTGATTCGTGATAGACTGAAGGTAGCTCAGTCCAGGCAGAAGAGTTACACCGATACTAAATGCAAGGAGGTAGTCTCTGAGATTGGAGACAGAGCATATCTTCGTGTATCACCACTCCGAGGAGTTAAATGATTTGGAGTTAAAGGAAAGTTAGCCTGAGATTTGTAGGATCATGTCGAGTTTTGGAACGTATGGGAGAGGTGGCCGACAAGTTGGAGTTACCCAAAGGATTGCCAAGAGTACATGATGTGTTTCATGTTTCCCAGTTGAAGAAGTGCCATGCTGAGATGGCCGATATTCCTCTAAGGGATAGAGTGCCCCTTGAAGCAATTCTGTTGGAGAGAGATCTAACCTACGAGGAGAAACCCGTAAAGATACTTGAGTTTGCCAACCGACTTACATGCAGCAAGGTTATCAAGTTTTGTAAAGTTCAGTGGAGCCACCATACCGAGGATGAAGCCACCTAGGAGCGAGAAGAAGACCTACGGAAAGACAACACGCACCTATTTTCTAGCCAACCCGAATCACGAGGGCGAGATTCATCTTAAGGGGGGTAGGTTTGTAACATCCCAATTTTCAATTTGGATGTTATATATAGGTGCATATCATATTTTATTGGCATTTTGGTTGTGATCCTAGAAATCTTAAGCAACTCAAGGACCCAAGGAGAGAGTTGAAGGTTTCACAAATTTTCCTATTTGAATTTATTTTCAAATTTGAAAAGCGGATCAATTTGGTTTTAATATTTTTCTCTCCAATTATTTCCAAAAAAATAAAAATAAAAGAGACAGGATAAAATGACTTCTTCAATAAGAGAGAAATATTGAAGAAGAAATTTTAAAATCAAATTAATATTTAATTTGCATTTTATCTGCTATTTTATTTGAATTAGAAAAATATGCATTTTTAGGCCAGAAAAATGTTCACTTTGTTCTAAATATTAGATTTAGACTATGGAAATTATTTCTGGTATTTTTTAGAAATTTTTATGTTTTATTAGGACTTTTCTTTCTGGCAAAATTTATTTTAAAAAAATTCGTCGCCTCACTGGGCCGAAGGCCTAGCCGAGCCAGGCCAGCCCGCCTCGCCCCGCCGCCTTCCTCCTCGCTCGAGGAGTCCCACGCGCCACCACCGCTCGGGGAGTCCAAGGCGGACTCCCGTTGCCGCCGCCCCCTCCTCCAGGGCACCCCCCGGCCTCTTTAAAACCGGAGCCGTCACCCTCTCCTCAACCGCCGCCGCCGTAGCCCGCCTTCCCCACCAAGCCATGCCGCCACCGCAAGCCGCCGCCCGCGCCGCCTCCGCTCGCCGCTGCCGCCACCACATCTGCCGGATCTCGCCGTTGCTTTTCTCCGGTTAACCGATAAAAAAACCGATTCGGTTTCCTCGGTTTTCTCTCGGTTTATTTTTAGGGTTAGGGTTTTTCTCGGCTTTTACGATCGGTTCTAATTAGCGGACATTCATACGTTAATCCACGGTAGCGAACGATTTTCATTAGTTAGTTTCTGTTAGCGATCGTTCGTTCGTTTTTCTTTTTTTATTTTCGGCCAGGAACCTATCCGCGAATACTTTTATCACAGGTTAGTCACTGATTTTCAAACCCTCGCTCCTTTTTGCTCGTTCGTCCCAATCCAGTGAAACCAATGCCAAAATCTTCTTCTTGTTCCCCTCTTTCCAGATAATCAACTTGAACGTGGTTTTGACAAATTAAAATTTGGTTTCAAGCAGATTTCAATTCAAACTTCTTTTGATCGTAGTTTGAGTTTCGTAGCTCCGATTTGATTGGTTCTTCTTGCAAATCGAAGCTCTTCAGTTGAACTTTCAGTTTGGATCTTTTATCTTGAGTTTTACCCTTTCATATTATGTTTGAGTGCTTATGTATGCTATTGTTTGTTCACGATAGAGTTTCCGGAGTGCGAAGCGTGCTACTACGAGTCACTAGGGTTTTCAGATCGTCAGCAAGGCAAGTAACACTTTGATCATATCCCTTATTACCCAGTTTTTATGCATTAGTTTCAATCCTCAAACATGGATGAGTAGGTTTGATAACATGCGGGTATTGGGAAGTAGTTGATGAGGTAGGAACCTATTGTCTTTATTTCAAACCCTGGGTGTTACTATGTTATGCTTATTCTGCTATGCTTTGCTTGTAGACGTAGTTTGGGTTGAGTGATCCATGACATATGTGAGAGTTTTAATGGTTAACTTAAGGTGGCTACTTTAATACACATCTGGGTGGATTGGCTGAGGCACCCTGGAGCACCCAGTGGTTGTCTGGGCACCTGGAGTAATCCAGTGTTGTCCTGGGATATCCCGGAGTACCCGTGTGATCATCCTATGGTTTGCCACCCAGGCTCAAAGGGATCATAAGATTATTCATGCTAGAAGCTTCCATGTCCAGCCACAAGCCATTATGGGCTCTAGCATAGTTGAGTAAGTTGTGGGAATCCTTTCCATGATGGGCTAGCAGATGTATGGGATTGTAGGTGTACCGGCCTATCTATCGGTTAAGGGGACCTCTTCGAAAAGACTGTGTCTCGGTCATCCGTTTCTCAAACACTATGCATTGCGAGAAATACAACGGAGGAGATCGAGTCTTGTGGGGAAAAGTGTGCAAACCTCTGCAGAGTGTATAAACTAATCATGGTTAGTCGTGTCCCCGGTTATGGACATCTTGAGTATCTGGTACTTGAATTATTGATTTGATCTCATCACTTTACTTAATTAATTTGTTGGGTTGATAATTATTATTTTTGGATTGAGTTGGAGGAACCTTCTCATTGTTTTCAACAAACTTGTAGTTAAATAAAATAAATTCCTTTGTTGTAGGGAAAAACTTGCTTTATGCAAATGATAACCATAGAGCCTCAACCAGCCATATATGCATATATATTTATAGCTGTTACTTGTTCATTGCTCTATAGTGTTATCTTGCCAGCATATTCCATGTGCTTACCTACACAGGCTGCAACGTATTATGTTGCTAAATTTTTAGACGAAGAGTAAGGTGCGCTAGGTCGTTGTCGTGCACTCAGCTATGCCGTTGGAGTTGATGGACTCATTTACCTTCGAAGCTTCCGCGGTTATCTTATTTAGATGGCCTTCAGTCATATTATTGTAATAAGTACTCTCTTTGAGATATTTGATGTAATAAGTGTGTGATTGCACTCTGTTATAAATCCTCGGGTACTGTGTGTGTCAGCATTACTGATCCAGGGATGACACTTATGCATAGAAATTTGACCGTCTGAGGTCGGATCGCTACATGACAGAAGCTTAAACCCTAGTTTATGCGCTATTTCGTAAGGGACCGATTGGATCTAAAAGTTTAATGTTATGGTTAGAATTTATTCTAATACTTTTCTCGTAGTGGTGGATGCTTGCGGGAGGTTTAATCATAAGTAGGAGGTTTGTTCAAGTAAGAACAACACCTAAGCACCGGTCCACCCACATATCAAATTATCAAAGTAGCAAACACAAATCGAACCAACATGATGAAAGTGACTAGATGAAATTCCTGTGTACCCTCAAGAACGCTTTGCTTATCATAAGAGACCATTTTGGCCTGTCCTTTGCCTCAAAAGGATTGGGCTACCTTGCGGCACTTTTGTTACTACTATTGTTACTTGCTCGTTACAAATTATCTGGCTATCAAACTACTCCGTTACATATAATTTCAGCACCTGCAGACATTACCTTACTGAAAACTACTTGTCATTTCCTTCTGCTCCTCGTTGGGTTCAACACTCTTACTTATCGAAAAGAGCTAAAATTGATCCCCTATACTTGTGGGTCATCAATGAACAAGACGATTCACGAGCTCTTCGCAATGCTTGAGACTGCGGAGGTATAAATCAAGAAGGAGCGTCAAGTGTTGATGGTTAACAAGACCACTAGTTTCAAGAAAAAGGGCAAAGGGAAGAAGGGGAACTTCAAGAAGAATAGCAAGCAAGTTGCTACTCCCGGGAAGAAGCCCAAGTCTGGACCTAAGCTTGAAACTGAATGCTTCTACTATAAAGGGAATGGTCACTGGAAGCGGTACTGCCCCAAGTATTTGGCGGATAAGAAGGATGGCAAAGTGAAAGGTATATTTGATATACATGTTATTGATGTGTACCTTACTAATGCTCGTAGTAGCGCCTGGATATTTGATGGCGGCTACTAGGCGGCAGTCGGATGTACCGGGCAAAACAACATCCGCCTTTTCTGTCGTTTGATCTATCCTAATCAAACATTATTAGCCGCAAGATTAAGTCAATGCAAAAAAACAGAAACTCCTCTTCTTCAAAACAAGGGACGTATGAGCACGTGGTCTCGCTTCGCTCTCCCCCAGTCACGGCATCGCCGATGCATGGCCAAACCTCCATTGAAGCATCGATGTGCGGCCAGCGTTCGTGGCAGCACCGGCGACTCCGCAGCATCGCCGCCGCGGCAACTCGCACCATCACCGCAGCCGCATGCTGCAATGAAGCAGCCAGTCAGGACACCATCGCAGCACCGCTCCCCCTGCTCGTCGGCCACTGGACTTGCAGAAGATGGTGGTGTTGGAGCGGTTGGAGCGTCGATGATGAGCTGCCCCTGCTCGTCGGCAAAACGAGCTTGTAGCAGACGGTGTTGTTGCAACGTCAGCTCTGAAGCACTAGTGAGGCAGCTTGCCGGAGCGCACGCATGGACGACAGACTTATTTGTGTGTCGCCTCGAAGCAACAACAGCAGCATGGTGGCATCGACGGATGACGGGACTATTGGCGGCATCGCCGGTGCCCAGTGGCATGGCAGCATCTCCTTGCATCATCATGGTGTCCCGGCGCCGGCGAGCTCGCAACAGATGGTGGTGCCGCAACCGACGGCAAGCTATGAAGCACTGGCGAGGTGGCTTCTAGCAGTGCGCATGGATGACGAGGCTGGTATGCAGCAATGCCATCGGTGTGGCAGCATCTCCTCGTAGCATCTGATACATACCGGCGGCCGCCGGTCCCGTCGAAGCACCTGTGGTGTCGCAGCACCAGCGACCTTGCAGCAGACGGTAGTGTTGGAGCCGACGGCGAGCTCTGAAGCATTGCCAGGGACCATGGTGCTCTGGATCCACGAAGCATGGAGGAAAGGATGAAAGGGAGGGAGGCGAAGGTCGCAGCACCCACATGGCCCAACTCCTTGCAACGGGTGCTCCCTGCAGCAGGGAGATCTGCCGGCGCCGGCCACGGCCACCGCAGGCCTCATCCAATTTGGTTGGGCGCGTGCAATGAATCAGTTAGATGAGGATGAGAGGATATTGGGGAAAACTGAACGAGATAAGGAGGAAGGAAGAGAGAAACGTGTGCGGCCCACAAGACGTGTCGATCGCAGGAGGCGGATGTCGCAAGCGTATCAACATCTGGATGAAACGGAGGAGTTTCCATACTTGATACTGGTTCTGTTGCTCGTATTTACAACTCAAACTAGGGGCTACGGATTAAACGAAGATTGGCTAAGGACGAGGTGACGACGCACGTCGGAAATGGTTCCAAGGTCGATATGATCGCCGTCGGCATGCTACCTCTACATCTACCTTCGAGATTAGTTTTAGGCCTGAATAATTGTTATTTGGTGCCAGCGTTGAGCATGAACATTATATCTGGATCTTATTTGATGCGAGACGGTTATTCATTTAAATTAGAGAATAATGGTTGTTCTATTTATATGAGTAATATCTTCTATGGTCATGCACCCCTGATGAGTGGTCTATTTTTGTTGAATCTCGATCGTAGTGATACACATATTCATAATAATGATGCCAAAAGATGCAAATTTAATAATGATAATGCAACTTATTTGTGGCATTCCCGTTTAGGTCATATTGGTGTAAAAGCGCATGAAGAAACTCCATGCTGATGGGCTTTTGGAATCACTTGATTATGAATCACTTGATGGTTGTGAACCATGCCTCATGGGCAAGATGACTAAGACTCCGTTCTCCAAAACAATGGAGCGAGCCACTGAATTATTGGAAATAATACATACTGATGTATGCGGTCTGATGAGTGTTGAGGCTTGCGGCGGGTATCATTATTTTCTGACCTTCACGGATGATTTGAGTAGATATGGGTATATCTACTTAATGAAACATAAGTCTGAAACATTTGAAAAGTTCAAAGAATTTCAGAGTGAAGTGGAAAATCATCGTAACAAGAAGATAAAGTTTCTACAATCTAATCATAGAGGCGAATATTAGAGTTATCAGTTTGGTCTTCATTTGAAACAATGTGGAATAGTTTCGCAACTCAAGCCACCAAGAACACCACAGCGTAATGGTGTGTCCGAATGTCGTAACCGTACTTTATTAGATATGGTGCGATCTATGATGTCTCTTACCGACTTACCACTATCGTTTTGGGGTTATGCTTTAGAGACAGCTGCATTCATGTTAAATAGGGCACCATCTAAATGTGTTGAGATGACACCATATGAACTATGGTTTGGCAAGAAACCTAAGTTGACGTTTCTCAAAGTTTGGGGTTGCGATGCTTATGTGAAAAAGCTTCAGCCTAATAAGCTCGAACCCAAACCGGAGAAATGCGTCTTCATAGGATACCCAAAGGAAACTTTTGGGTGCACTTTCTATCACAGATTCAAGGGCAAGGTATTCGTTGCTAAGAATGGATCCTTTCTAGAGAAGGAGTTTCTCTCAAAAGAAGTGAGTGGGAGGAAAGTAGAACTTGATGAGGTAGTTATACCTTCTCTCGAATTGGAAAGTAGTTCATCATAGAAATCAGTTCCAGTGATGCCTACACCAATTAGTGAGGAAGTTAATGATGATGATCATGAAACATCAGATCAAGTTACTAGCGAACCTCATAGGTAAACCAGAGTACGTTCCGCACCATAATGGTACGGTAATCCTGTTCTGGAAGTCATGTTACTAGACCATGATGAACCTACAAACTATGAGGAAGTGATGACGAGCCCAGATTCCACGAAATGGCTCGAGGCCATGAAATCTGAGATGGGATCCATGTATGAGAACAAAGTGTGGACTTTGGCTGACTTGCCCGATGATCGGCAAGCGATAGAGAATAAATGGATCTTCAAGAAGAAGACCGATGATGACGGTGATGTTACTGTCTAGCAAGCATGCATTGTTGCAAAAGGTTTTCGACAAGTTCAAGGAGTTGACTACGATGAGACCTTCTCACCCGTAGCGATGCTTAAGTCTGTCCGAATCATGTTAGCGATTGCCGCATTTTATGATTTTGACATTTGGCAAATGGATGTCAAAACTGCATTCCTTAATGGATTTCTTAAAGAAGATTTGTATATGATGCAACCAGAAGGTTTTGTCGATCCTAAAGGTCCTAACAAAGTGTGCAAGCTCCAGCGATCCATTTATGGACTGGTGCAAGCATCTCGGAGTTGGAATGTATGCTTTGATAGTTTGATCAAAGCATATGGTTTTATACAAACTTTTGGAGAAGCCTGTATTTACAAGAAAGTGAGTGGGAGCTCAGTAGCATTTCTAATATTATATGTGGATGACATATTGTTGATTGGAAATAACACAGAATTTCTGGAGAGCATAAAAGGATACTTGAATAAGAATTTTTAATGAAAGACCTCGGTGAAGCTGCTTATATATTGGGCATCAAGATCTATAGAGATAGATCAAGACGCTTAATTGGACTTTCACAAAGCACATGCCTTGATAAAGTTTTGAAGAAGTTCAAAATGGATTAGTCCAAGAAATGGTTCTTGCATGTGTTACAAGGTGTGAAGTTGAGTCAGACTCAATGCCCGACCACTGCAGAAGATAGAGAGAAAGTGAAAGTCATTCCCTATGCCTCAGCCATAGGTTCTATCATGTATGCAATGCTGTGTACTAGACCTGATGTGTGCCTTGATATAAGTTTAACAGGGGGATACCAAAGTACTCCAGGAGTGGATCACTGGACAGCGGTCAAGAACATCCTGAAATACCTGAAAAGGACTAAGGATATGTTTCTCATTTATGGAGATGACAAAGAGCTTGTCGTAAATGGTTACATCGATGCAAGCTTTGACACGGATCTGGATGAATCTAAGTCACAAACCGGATACGTATTTATATTGAATGGTGGAGTTGTCAGTTTGTGCAGTTCCAAGAAGAGCATCGTGGCGGGATCTACGTGTGAAGCGGAGTACATAGCTGCTTCGGAAGCAGCAAATGAAGGAGTCTGGATGAAGGAGTTCATATCCGATCTAGGTGTAATACCTAGTGCATCGGGTCCAGATTTTGTGACAATACTGGAGCAATTGTCTTACTGAAGGAATCCAGATTTCAGAAGAGAACCAAACACATCAAGAGACGTTTCAATTTCATCTGTGATCAAGTCAAGGAGGGAGACATAGAGATTTGCAAAATACACACGGATCTGAATGTTGTGTACCCGTTGAGTAAGCCTCTTCCCCGAGCAAAACATGATCAGCACCAAGACTCCATGGGTGTTAGATTCATTACAATGTAATATGTATTATTGACTCTACTACAAGTGGGAGAGTGAAGGAAATATGCCCTAGAGGCAATAATAAAGTTTTTATTTATATTTCCTTATATCATGATAAATGTTTATTATTCATGCTACAATTGTATTAACCGGAAACTTGATACATGTGTGAATACATAGACAAAACATAGTGTCTCTAGTATGCCTCTACTTGACTAGCTCGTTAATCAAAGATGGTTAAGTTTCCTGACCATAGACATGTGTTGTCATTTGATGAACAGGATCACATCATTAGGAGAATGATGTGATGGACAAGACCCATTCGTTAGCTTAGCATAATGATCGTTAAGTTTTATTGCTATGTCTTTCTTCATGACTATTCCTCTGACTATGAGATTATGCAACTCATGAATACCGGAGGAACACCTTGTGTGCTATCAAACGTCACAACATAACTGGATGATTATAAAGATGCTCCAGAGGTGTCTTCGAAGGTTTTTGTTGGATTGGCATAGATCGAGATTAGGATTTGTCACTCTGAGTATCGAAGAGGTATCTCTGGGCCCTCTCAGTAATGCACATCACTATAAGCCTTGCAAGCAATGTGATTAATGAGTTAGTTGCGGGATGATGCATTATGGAATGAGTAAAGAGACTTGCCGGTAATGAGATTGAACTAGGTATAAGGATACCAACGATCGAATCTCGGGCAAGTAACATACCGATGACAAAGGGAATAACGTATGTTGTTATTGCAGTTTGACCGATAAAGATCTTCGTAGAATATGTAGGAACCATTATGAGCATCCAGGTTCCACTATTGGTTATTGACCGGAGATGTGTCTCGGTCATGTCTACATAGTTCTCGAACGCGTAGGGTCCGCACATTTAAACGTTCTATGATGATTTGTATTATGAGTTATGTGTTTTGGTGAACGAAGTTTGTTAGGAGTCCCGGATGAGATCACGGACATGACAAGGAGTCTCGAAATAGTCAAGAGGTAAAGATTGATATATTGGACGATGGTATTCGGACACCAGAATGGTTCCGGATCGTTTTGGGTATTTTCGGAGTACCAGGAGGTTACCGGTGTTGGAGAATGTAGCATGCAATTTCAAAAAATTTCCTACGATCACACAAGATCTATCTGGGAGATGCATAGCAACGAGTGGGGGAGAGTGTGTCCATGTACCCTCATAGACCAAAAGCGGAAGCGTTAGGTTAACGTGGTTGATGTAGTCGCACGTCTTCACGATCCAACCGATCTAGTACCAAACGTACAACACCTCTGAGTTCAGCACACGTTCATCTTGATGGCGTCCCTCGAACTCTTGATCCATTAAAGGGTCGAGGGAGAGTTTCGCCAGGACGATGGCGTGGTGATGGTGATGGTGATGTGATACGTGCAGGGCTTCGCCTAAGCATTACGACGCTATGACCGGAGGAGTAAACTATGGAGGGGGGCACCACACACGGCTAAGAGAATAACTGTTATGCTTTGGGGTGCGCTCTGCCCCCGTATATAAAGGAGGGGAGGAGGAGGCAGGCCACCAAGGGGGCGCGCCAAAGGGAGGGAGTCCTACTAGGACTCCACTCCTAGTAGGATTCGCCCCCCTTTTTCCCTTTCTCATGGAGGGGAAAGAGGGAAGGAGAGGGAGAGGGAAAGAGGAAAGGGAGTGCGCCCCCTCCCCCTTTTCCAGTTCGGACTCCCTTGGGGGTGCCACCCTGCGGGCTCCCCTCACTTTCTCCCCTACGGCCCATGAAGGCCCATTACTTCCCCGAGGGGTTCCGGTAACCCCTCGATACCCCGATAAATATCCAAAACGTCCACAAAATATTCTGGTGTCCGAATACCTTCCTCCAATATATCAATCTTTACCTCTCGACTATTTCGAGACTCCTCGTCATGTCCATGGTCTCATCCGGGACTCCAAACAATCTTTGGTCACCAAAACACATAACTCATAATACAAATCATCATCGAACATTAAGCGTGCGGACCCTACGGGTTCGAGAACTATGTAGACATGACCGAGACACATCTCCGGTCAATAACTAATAGCGGAACCTGGATGCTCATATTGGTTCCTACATATTCTACGAAGATCTTTATCGGTCAAACCACAATGACAACATGCGTTTTTCCCGCTGTCATCGGTATGTTACTTGCCCAAGATTAGATCGTCGGTATCTCCATACCTAGTTCAATCTTGTTACCGGCAAGTCTTTTTACTCGTTCCGTAATGCGTCATCACGTCACTAACTCATTAGTCACATTGCTTGCAAGGCTTCTTATGATGTACATTACTGAGAGGGCCCAAAGATACCTCTCCAATACTCGGAGTGACAAATCCCAATCTAGATCTATGCCAACGCAAAAAAACACCTTCGGAGATACCTGTAGAGCATCTTTATAATCACCCAGTTACGTTGTGACATTTGATAGCACACAAGGTATTCCTCCGGTATCCGGGAGTTGCATAATCTCATAGTCAAAGGAATATGTATATGACATGAAGAAAGCTATAGCAATAAAACTAAACGATCAACATGCTAAGTTAACGGATGGGTTATGTCGATCACATCATTCTCCTAATGATGAGATCCCATTATCAAATTACAACTCATGTCCATGGTTAGGAAACCTTAACCATCTTTCATCAACGAGCTAGTCAAGTAGAGGCTCACTAGGGACTCTGTGTTTTGTCTATGTATTCACACATGTATTAAAGTTTCCGGTCAATACAATTCTAGCATGAATAATAAACCGTTATCATGATATAAGGAAATATAAAATAACAACTTTATCATTGCCTCTAGGGCATATTTCCTTTAGTCTCCCACTTGCACAAGAGTCAATAATCTAGTTCACATCGCCATGTGATTTAACACCAATAGTTCACATCTCTATGTGATTAACACGCATAGTTCACATCGCCATGTGACCAACACCCAAAGGATAAAATGTAAAAAGGAAAGGTGAAGATCACCAAGACTCTTGCATAAGGGTAGAAGATAAAAGTAAAATATAGGCCCTTCGCAGAGGGAAGCAGAGGTTGTCATGCGCCTTATGGTTGGATGCACAAAATCTTAATGCAAAAGAATGTCACTTTATATTGCCACTTGTGATACGGACCTTTATTATGCAGTCCGTCGCTTTTATTTCTTCCACATCACAAGATCGTATAAAGCTTATTTTCTCCACATTAATAGATCATACATATTTAGAGGGCAATTTTTATTGCATGCACCGATGACAACTTACTTGAAGGATCTTACTCAATCCATAGGTAGGTATGGTGGACTCTCATGGCAAAACTGGTTCAAGGAATGTTTGGAAGCACAAGTAGTATCTCTACTTGGTGCAAAGAATTTGGCTAGCATGAGGGGAAAAGAAAGCTCAACATGTTGGATGATCCAATACAATATACTTTATTTCGGATATAAGAAAACATAACCCATTACGTTGTCTTCCTTGTCTGACATCAACCTTTTAGCAAGTCATATTTTAATGAGTGCTCACAATTACAAAAGATGTCCAAGATAGTATATTTATATGTGAAATCTCTCTTCCTTCAATATTCTTTCATGAATTGTTCAAGTGACCAATTCTACGTTTGCTAACTTTCAATAAGTTTATTACCTATACTTATTCTATGTGAAGTCATTACTCCCCATGGTATAAGCATATGAAACATATATAAATTCGTATTTATGATATTCAATTCATTCAACCATTTACTCGTAGGATATATGTGAAGCACGTGAGTAAATGACAATCTATTCCAAAATATATAAGTGAAGGACACTGAGTAGTCAAATAATTAACTAGCCATGGGAGGATTATTTTTCATTCAAGATTTCAGATCCAATTATTTTATTCAAACATCAAGTAAAATTGAAAATACACTCCAAGCAAAACACATATCATGTGACGAATAAAAAATAGCTCCGAGTAAGGTATACCGATAATTTTGAAGACGAAAGAGGGGATGCCTTCCGAGGCATCCCCAAGCTTAGGCGCTTGAGTCTTCCTTGAATATTACCTTGGGGTGCCTTGGTAATCCCCAAGCTTAGGGTCTTTCCACTCCTTATTCTCCTCATATCGATATCTCACCCAAAGCTTGAAAACTTCAATCACACAAAACTTAATGGAACTTCGTGAGATAGGTAGTATGATAAAGAGTAAACCATTCACTTTGGTATTGTCAAATACAAGGCTCATAATTTTTCTCACACAATGCCTACTGTGCCATATCATTTCTACAATTTATATTGATAAATATAAGTCATAGAAACTAGAAAACAAGCAAACTATGCAATGAAAACAGAATCTGGCAGAAACAGAACAGTCTGTAATGATCTGAACACCAACCATACTTCTGATACTACAAAAATTCTGAAATAAATTGGTGGACGTGAGGTATTTTCTATTAATCTTCTGAAAAAAGAATCAACTCAATCGCACTCTTCTGTAAAAAAATGGCAGCTAATCTCGTGAGCGCAAAGTTTCTGTTTTTTATAGCAAGATCACATTAACTTTCACCCAAGTCTTCCCAAAGGTCTTACTTGGCACTTTATTGAAAAAAAATCTATAATACATGATTAATACAGTAGATTAATCATGAGAACACATAAAAAATTAAGGGTAAATATTGGGTTGTCTCCCAACAAGCGCTTTTCTTTAATGCCTTATAGCTAGGCATGATGATTTCAATGATGCTCACATAAAAGATAAGAATTGAAACATAAAGAGAGCATCATGAAGAATATGATTAGCATATTTAAACCTAACCCACTTCCTATGCCTAGGGATTTTGTGAGAACACAATTTATAGGAACAAGGATCAACTAGCATAAGAAGGAAAAACAAGGATAACTTCAAAACTTTAAGCACATAGAGAGGAAACTTGATATTATTGTAACTCCTACAAGCATGTATTCCCCCCTCATAATAATTTTCAGTAGCATCGTGAATGAATTTAACAATATAACCATCACACAAAGCATTCTTTTCATCATCTTCAAGCATAGAAATTTTACTACTCTCCACATAAGCAAAATTCTTCTCATTCGGAATAGTGGAATCATTACTAACTAAAGTTGACACTCTTCCAGATCCACCTTAGATTATAGTATTATTCATACTCCAAAATATATAAGTGAAGTTCATGGAGCATTCTACAATTAATATAGACTAACCAATATCCAAGCTCAAAATATATAAGTGAAGCACACGAAGCATTCTATAAAACCATACTCAAAAGATTTAAGTGAAGCACAAAGAGCAATTCTATAAGATCATACTTAAACGATGTAAGTGAAGCACATGAAGTATTCTATAAATCAATAGAGGGCTATATCATACTAGCATGGTTCTTAAAGGAAAAACAAAAAACACAAAGGACACAAATCATGTGAACAAAACAAAAACCAAGGTATACCGACTATTGTTGAAGAAGAAAGATGGGATGCCAACCGGGGCATCCCCAAGCTTAGATGCTTGAGTATACTTAGAATATTTACTTGGGGTTCCTTGGGCATCCCCAAGCTTGAGATATTTCCTCTCTTTATTATTCTCACATCGGTAACTCCTCGTTCTTCGAACACTTCATCCACACAAACCTTTAACAAAAACTTTGTGAGATCCGTTAGTATGATAAAGCAAATCACTACCTTTAGGTACTGTTGAAAACTCATTCTAATTTCATATTACAACTATATCTACTGTATTCCAACTTCTCTATGGTTCATACCCTCCGATACTAGCCATAGATGCATCAAAATAAGCAAACAACACACGGAAAACAGAATCTGTCTAAAATAGGACAGTCTGTAGTAATCTGGAGGTTTAGTAAACTTCTGTAACTCCACAAATTATGCAATAAATATGAAAATTTAAACAATTTATACATAAGTAATGTGCAAAAAGTTTCAGACCCATTTGACTTTCCAGTAAAAATGTAAAATCACGCGCTACAGCCAAAGTTTCTATTTTTGTTCTGCACATAGTAAATAAGCAATCTAATCACCCTAAAACTAAAGCTTGACACATTATTTTTATAATGACATGGATATAAATAAGTGGATAATTATTTACAGAGAAACTTCCATGAAAAATTCTACATTGTTTCCATGAGCATGAACACGAGTGCTTAAGGTCGACCCTCACTTCTTCAATGCATAACTTTCCAATCACTTCTCTTTTTGAAAAACCTTTTAGGCATGAGAGGCAAATAAAAAATTTTGTATTTTCATTCTTTTAATTTTTTTTGTATGTTTCACCCACAACTAAACAGAAACAAAAAATGAAAAACAAAATCTACTTAGTGAAGAAAGCAAACAAGCACACACAAGAATATCAACCCCACGCTATTGCTCCCCGGCAACGGCGCCAGAAAAGAGCTTGATAATCCCCAAGTGCAGGGAATCATCGTAGCCATTTCCAAAGGTATAAGTGATAAGTATGGAGTATCGAACCTACAAGGAGCTAAAAGTAAGATCAATATTCTCTCAAGCCCTATATGGCACTGATATGACTCTACGTACACCAAACGTTTGCCTCCAACTAGAAACGAGAAATAAAACTACGTTGTGGGTATGAAGTGAATAACTTTGTATTATATTGGAGAGCTAAAATATTAAAGTAGGTTCTGTTATTACAAAGTTATAATATATTAATAAATATTATAAATAGCGAGTGTGGAATAATGGTGGATCGGTGTGCGGAATTGTCCTAGGCAATTGTTAACAAGACCGGTAATCACTATTGCAATTTCATATGAGGGAGAGGCATAAGCTAACATACTTTCTCTTCTTGAATCATATGCACCTATGATTGGAACTCTAGCAAGCATCCGCAACTACTAAAGATCATTAAGGTAAAACCAACCATAACATTAAAGTATAAAGTCCTCTTTATTCCCATACGCCATGTCCTGCTTATCCGTGTTTGTGTTTCAGTCACTCACGCAACACAGACAATAAGCAAACCATGGACATATTGCAACAACCTACAGCGGGAATCCCTCATGTTTGCACGACACGGAGGGCACCATAGGACAGCACCAAAGTAAAACATACAACTCATACCAATCTAGATCATCAATCAACCCAAAGACAAATGATATCTACTCAAAACATCATAGGATGGCAACACATCATTGGATTATAATATGTGGCATAAAGCACCATGTTTAAGTGGGGATTACAGCGGGGTGCGCGAGAGTGGACCGTGTAAAAGAGATGAGGATGGTGATGATGATGGTGATGTTGATGAAGACGATCACCGCGGCGATGATTCCTCTCCCGATGGCACTCCGGTGCCACCGAGAGAGAGGAGGAGAGGTTCTCCCCCTTGTGCTTCCTCCTCCATGGCCTCCCCTGGATGGGGAGAGGTTCTCCCTCTGGTCCTTGGCACGGCCCCTCCGGGATCCTCCTCCACGCCCTCCGATGATGATGGCCCCCTCCAGCAGTATGCCAGAGAGGGCCTAGATTGATTTCTCGTGGCAACAGAGGCTTGGGGCGGCAGAACTTCCGATCGAGGTTATTTTCTGGAGGTTTTTGTATTTATAGAAATTTTTGGCGTCGGTCTCACGTCAAGGAGGTGCCCGAGTCGTCCACGAGGCAGGCGCACGCGCTCGGGGCGGGGGGGGGTCGGCGCGCCCCCCACCCTCGTGGACGGCTCGGGACTCTTCTGGCCCAACTCTTTTACTCTGGGGTCTTCTTTTGGTCCATAAAAAATCATCAAAAATTGGCACGTCAATTGGACTTCGTTTGGTATTCCTTTTCTGCAAAACTCAAAAACAAGGAAAAAACAGAAACTGGCACTGGGCTCTAGGTTAATAGGTGAGTCCGAAAAATCATATAAAATAGCATGTAAATGCATATAAAACATCCAAGGTTGATAATATAATAAACTTCATAAATTATAGATATGTTGGAGACGTATCATGCGCTTTTGCTACACATCAATTGGATAGACCCGTAGCCTCATGGTGGGAGAATTACACAACCACTTTTCCCATAGCCAATGTCACATATCAGTTTTTGCAAGCTTTCTGCATAGCCCATGTCTCAACCGGACCTATGAGTATGAAGAAGCGTGAGTTCGCAACTTATGCCAGGGAAGTAGTACCGCGGGGCAGTACATGGATGAGTTTAGTAAGTTATCTCGCTATGCCGCAGATGATGTGGCCACAGATGCCGCGAAGCAGGAGAAGTTTATGGAAGGGCTGAATAATGAGCTAAGTATGCAGTTGATGGTGGCAACATTTGCTAACTACTAGGAGTTGGTAGATAGGGCCCTTATGATCGAAGGCAAGCAACAACAAATAGAGAGCCGCAAAAGGAAGTATGGACATGGGAAGTACAATTCTGGAGCCCAACAGAAGCCTCGTTTTACCCCGAACTCAGGAGGGCATATCCATCATAACTATGGAGTCCATACTCATAATGGAGGAAGTCACACAAACATAATGGCCATGAGAATGGTAATGGGAATGGAGGAAACAACGGACAGAACCGTTTCAACCCCACTACACCCGCCAAGAAGGATCTAAGTCACATTACTTGTTTCAAGTGCGAGAAGACGGGACACTACGCCACTGGATGTCCTGAAGCAAAGAATGGAAATGGCAATGGAAGTTCTGGGAAGAATCCCAACCCTTTCAACAGAGGACAGGTGAACCACGTTAACATGGAGGAGGTTGACGAACAACCAGATGCAGTTATAGATAAGTTTTTGATTAAGTCATTTACTGCTATTGTTCTTTTTGATACTAGTGCATCACATTCATACATATCAAGGGGATTTGTGGATAAGTATAAGTTTCCCACCAAAGTTCTTAAGACACCTATGTTAGTAAGCTCGCCAGGAGCGGAGTATATGGCAAGCAGAGGATGTTTTCAAATGCCATTGACCATAGGTAGGCATGTTTTCCCCTTAGACCTAATCATTTTGGAGTCACAAGGATTGGATGTGATACTAGGTATGGATTGGCTATCGATGTATGGAGGAAATATCGATTGTGCTAGTAGGTCAATTCTACTCACCACCCCAGAGGGTAAACGGATCAAGTATGTATCACGACATGCACCAAGGAGGACCCAAGTAAATTCCCTCTCGGGAGTTGTTTAGGAAGAAGTTCCAGTTGTAAAGGATTACCCAGATGTATTTCCAGAGGAATTATCAGGCATGCCGCCAGATCGAGACATAGAGTTTTTGATAGAGCTGTTGCCAGGCACCTGACCAATATCGAAGAGACCGTATCAGATGCCCGCTAATGATCTGGAGGAAATTAAGAAACAAATTAAGGAGTTATTGGAGAAAGGTTATATCCAACCAAGTTCATCACCATGGGGAGCCCCAGTGCTCTTAGTTGAGAAGGAGGGTAGATCTTTGAGAATGGTTGTTGATTATCGGGCTTTGAACAAAGTGACGATCAAGAACAAGTACCCACTACTGATGATCAATGATCTGTTTGACTAGTTGCAAGGAGCTAAAGTATTCTCCAAGATCGATCTTCGATCAGGATACCACCAGTTGAAGATCCGAGAACAGGATATACCTAAGACAACTTTTACCACAAGGTATGCGCTATATGAGTACACGGTCATGTCATTTGGATTGACTAATGCCCCTGCCTATTTTATAAGTGAGATGACCAATGTGTTTATGGAAATTTTGGATAAGTTTGTTGTGGTTCATTGATGATATTTTGGTATACTCGAAGAATGAAGAGGAACACAAGGAACACTTGCGCTTAGTTCTCGAGAAGCTCAGGGAACATCAGCTGTATGCCAAGTTTAGCAAGTGTGAGTTTTGGTTGAAGGAAGTTAGATTTCTTGGACATGTTATATCAGGAGAAGGTATAGCCATAGACCCTGCCAAGGTTCAGTCTGTCACTGAGTGGTTGGCACCCACCTCAGTTGGAGAGATACACAGTTTTCTAGGACTCGCAGGATATTATAGGAGATTCATTGAGAATTTTTCTAAAATGGCGAAACCCATGACGGAGTTGTTGAAGAAGGACACCAAATTTAAATGGATCGAGGATTGTGAGGCCAGCTTTCAGGAATTGAAGACACGTTTGGTCACAGCCCCAATGCTGACTCTTCCGGATATACGCAAAGATTTCCAAGTATATTGCGACACTTCTCGCTTGGGATTTGGAGGTGTACTTATCCAAGACGGAAGAGTTGTTTCATATGCCTCACGGCAGCTTTGACCTCACGAGTTGAATTATGGCACACATGATTTGGAGTTAGCAGTCGTAGTGCATGCTCTCAAGACCTAGAGACATTTTCCGATTGGAAACCGATGTGATGTGTACACGGATCACAAGACTTTGAAGTACATTTTCTCGTAGAAGGATTTGAATCTCAGGTTGAGGAGATGGTTGGAGCTCATAAAGGATTATGATATGAAGTTGTATTATCATCCAGGAAAGGCCAATGTCGTAGCAGATGATTTAAGCCGCAAGAGTTATGTCAATACCCTCGTAAGCAGAGGATTATCGCAGGAGTTAGTCAACGATCTCAAGGAACTTCGTTTGGAGATAGTTCCAAGAGGTTTTGTTGCAACAATGGAGGTTTAGTCTACATTATTGGGAAAGGTTCGAGAAGCTTAGAAGGATGATAAGGAAATTGCTGAGGTAAAGGAGAAAATGAGCAAAAGCAAAGCCAAGGGTTTTCATGAGGATGCGCACGAAACCTTATGGTTTGAGGATCGTGTATATGTGCCCAATAATGCGGAGATCAGGAAGTTAATACTTCAGGAGGCCCATGACTCGCCATACTCGATACACCCCAGAAACACCAAGATGTATTTGGATTTGAAGGAACATTTCTGGTGGACAGGTATGAAGAAGAATATTGCCGAGTATGTAGCAGTATGTGATGTATGTCAGAGAGTGAAAGCAAAACATCAGAAGCCAGCAGGATTACTACAGCCTATGTCGATACCCGAATGGAAGTGGGATAAACTTGGCATGGACTTTATCACCAGATTACCCAGGACATGATCGGGATATGATTCTATTTGGGTAGTAGTTGATCGCTTAACCAAAGTGGCTCACTTTATCCCAGTGAAAACTACTTACACGAGCGCAAAGTTGGCCAAAATATATATGACCAGGATCGTATGTCTGCATGGAGTTCCGAGGACCATCGTATCAGATAGAGGAACACAATTTACCTCGAAGTTTTGGAATCAGTTGCACTAGACTTTGGGTACCAGGCTAGAGTTCAGTATAGCCTTTCATCCATAGACTGATGGGCAGACCGAGAGAGTCAATCAGATTCTGGAGGACATGTTGAGAGCTTGTGCGCTAGATTATGGATCTAGTTGGGATGACAATTTTCCTTACGCAGAGTTCTCATACAACAACATTTATCAAGCTAGTTTGAAGATGGCCCCTTTCGTAGCTTTATATGGAAGAATGTGCAGGACATCGTTAATGTGGGATGAAGTTGGAGACCATCAGTTCTTTGGACCAGACTTGATTAAGGAGTCTGAAGAGAAGGTTAAGTTCATTCGTGATAGACTGAAGGTAGCTCAGTCCAGGCAGAAGAGTTACACCGATACTAAATGCAAGGAGGTAGTCTCTGAGATTGGAGACAGAGCATATCTTCGTGTATCACCACTCCGAGGAGTTAAATGATTTGGAGTTAAAGGAAAGTTAGCCCGAGATTTGTAGGATCATGTCGAGTTTTGGAACGTATGGGAGAGGTGGCCGACAAGTTGGAGTTACCCAAAGGATTGCCAAGAGTACATGATGTGTTTCATGTTTCCCAGTTGAAGAAGTGCCATGCTGAGATGGCCGATATTCCTCTAAGGGATAGAGTGCCCCTTGAAGCAATTCTGTTGGAGAGAGATCTAACCTACGAGGAGAAACCCGTAAAGATACTTGAGTTTGCCAACCGACTTACATGCAGCAAGGTTATCAAGTTTTGTAAAGTTCAGTGGAGCCACCATACCGAGGATGAAGCCACCTAGGAGCGAGAAGAAGACCTACGGAAAGACAACACGCACCTATTTTCTAGCCAACCCGAATCACGAGGGCGAGATTCATCTTAAGGGGGGTAGGTTTGTAACATCCCAATTTTCAATTTGGATGTTATATATAGGTGCATATCATATTTTATTGGCATTTTGGTTGTGATCCTAGAAATCTTAAGCAACTCAAGGACCCAAGGAGAGAGTTGAAGGTTTCACAAATTTTCCTATTTGAATTTATTTTCAAATTTGAAAAGCGGATCAATTTGGTTTTAATATTTTTCTCTCCAATTATTTCCAAAAAAATAAAAATAAAAGAGACAGGATAAAATGACTTCTTCAATAAGAGAGAAATATTGAAGAAGAAATTTTAAAATCAAATTAATATTTAATTTGCATTTTATCTGCTATTTTATTTGAATTAGAAAAATATGCATTTTTAGGCCAGAAAAATGTTCACTTTGTTCTAAATATTAGATTTAGACTATGGAAATTATTTCTGGTATTTTTTAGAAATTTTTATGTTTTATTAGGACTTTTCTTTCTGGCAAAATTTATTTTAAAAAAATTCGTCGCCTCACTGGGCCGAAGGCCTAGCCGAGCCAGGCCAGCCCGCCTCGCCCCGCCGCCTTCCTCCTCGCTCGAGGAGTCCCACGCGCCACCACCGCTCGGGGAGTCCAAGGCGGACTCCCGTTGCCGCCGCCCCCTCCTCCAGGGCACCCCCCGGCCTCTTTAAAACCGGAGCCGTCACCCTCTCCTCAACCGCCGCCGCCGTAGCCCGCCTTCCCCACCAAGCCATGCCGCCACCGCAAGCCGCCGCCCGCGCCGCCTCCGCTCGCCGCTGCCGCCACCACATCTGCCGGATCTCGTCGTTGCTTTTCTCCGGTTAACCGATAAAAAAACCGATTCGGTTTCCTCGGTTTTCTCTCGGTTTATTTTTAGGGTTAGGGTTTTTCTCGGCTTTTACGATCGGTTCTAATTAGCGGACATTCATACGTTAATCCACGGTAGCGAACGATTTTCATTAGTTAGTTTCTGTTAGCGATCGTTCGTTCGTTTTTCTTTTTTTATTTTCGGCCAGGAACCTATCCGCGAATACTTTTATCACAGGTTAGTCACTGATTTTCAAACCCTCGCTCCTTTTTGCTCGTTCGTCCCAATCCAGTGAAACCAATGCCAAAATCTTCTTCTTGTTCCCCTCTTTCCAGATAATCAACTTGAACGTGGTTTTGACAAATTAAAATTTGGTTTCAAGCAGATTTCAATTCAAACTTCTTTTGATCGTAGTTTGAGTTTCGTAGCTCCGATTTGATTGGTTCTTCTTGCAAATCGAAGCTCTTCAGTTGAACTTTCAGTTTGGATCTTTTATCTTGAGTTTTACCCTTTCATATTATGTTTGAGTGCTTATGTATGCTATTGTTTGTTCGCGATAGAGTTTCCGGAGTGCGAAGCGTGCTACTACGAGTCACTAGGGTTTTCAGATCGTCAGCAAGGCAAGTAACACTTTGATCATATCCCTTATTACCCAGTTTTTATGCATTAGTTTCAATCCTCAAACATGGATGAGTAGGTTTGATAACATGCGGGTATTGGGAAGTAGTTGATGAGGTAGGAACCTATTGTCTTTATTTCAAACCCTGGGTGTTACTATGTTATGCTTATTCTGCTATGCTTTGCTTGTAGACGTAGTTTGGGTTGAGTGATCCATGACAGATGTGAGAGTTTTAATGGTTAACTTAAGGTGGCTACTTTAATACACATCTGGGTGGATTGGCTGAGGCACCCTGGAGCACCCAGTGGTTGTCTGGGCACCTGGAGTAATCCAGTGTTGTCCTGGGATATCCCGGAGTACCCGTGTGATCATCCTATGGTTTGCCACCCAGGCTCAAAGGGATCATAAGATTATTCATGCTAGAAGCTTCCATGTCCAGCCACAAGCCATTATGGGCTCTAGCATAGTTGAGTAAGTTGTGGGAATCCTTTCCATGATGGGCTAGCAGATGTATGGGATTGTAGGTGTACCGGCCTATCTATCGGTTAAGGGGACCTCTTCGAAAAGACTGTGTCTCGGTCATCCGTTTCTCAAACACTATGCATTGCGAGAAATACAACGGAGGAGATCGAGTCTTGTGGGGAAAAGTGTGCAAACCTCTGCAGAGTGTATAAACTAATCATGGTTAGTCGTGTCCCCGGTTATGGACATCTTGAGTATCTGGTACTTGAATTATTGATTTGATCTCATCACTTTACTTAATTAATTTGTTGGGTTGATAATTATTATTTTTGGATTGAGTTGGAGGAACCTTCTCATTGTTTTCAACAAACTTGTAGTTAAATAAAATAAATTCCTTTGTTGTAGGGAAAAACTTGCTTTATGCAAATGATAACCATAGAGCCTCAACCAGCCATATATGCATATATATTTATAGCTGTTACTTGTTCATTGCTCTATAGTGTTATCTTGCCAGCATATTCCATGTGCTTACCTACACAGGCTGCAACGTATTATGTTGCTAAATTTTTAGACGAAGAGTAAGGTGCGCTAGGTCGTTGTCGTGCACTCAGCTATGCCGTTGGAGTTGATGGACTCATTTACCTTCGAAGCTTCCGCGGTTATCTTATTTAGATGGCCTTCAGTCATATTATTGTAATAAGTACTCTCTTTGAGATATTTGATGTAATAAGTGTGTGATTGCACTCTGTTATAAATCCTCGGGTACTGTGTGTGTCAGCATTACTGATCCAGGGATGACACTTATGCATAGAAATTTGACCGTCTGAGGTCGGATCGCTACATGACAGAAGCTTAAACCCTAGTTTATGCGCTATTTCGTAAGGGACCGATTGGATCTAAAAGTTTAATGTTATGGTTAGAATTTATTCTAATACTTTTCTCGTAGTGGTGGATGCTTGCGGGAGGTTTAATCATAAGTAGGAGGTTTGTTCAAGTAAGAACAACACCTAAGCACCGGTCCACCCACATATCAAATTATCAAAGTAGCAAACACAAATCGAACCAACATGATGAAAGTGACTAGATGAAATTCCTGTGTACCCTCAAGAACGCTTTGCTTATCATAAGAGACCATTTTGGCCTGTCCTTTGCCTCAAAAGGATTGGGCTACCTTGCGGCACTTTTGTTACTACTATTGTTACTTGCTCGTTACAAATTATCTGGCTATCAAACTACTCCGTTACATATAATTTCAGCACCTGCAGACATTACCTTACTGAAAACTACTTGTCATTTCCTTCTGCTCCTCGTTGGGTTCAACACTCTTACTTATCGAAAAGAGCTAAAATTGATCCCCTATACTTGTGGGTCATCAATGAACAAGACGATTCACGAGCTCTTCGCAATGCTTGAGACTGCGGAGGTATAAATCAAGAAGGAGCGTCAAGTGTTGATGGTTAACAAGACCACTAGTTTCAAGAAAAAGGGCAAAGGGAAGAAGGGGAACTTCAAGAAGAATAGCAAGCAAGTTGCTACTCCCGGGAAGAAGCCCAAGTCTGGACCTAAGCTTGAAACTGAATGCTTCTACTATAAAGGGAATGGTCACTGGAAGCGGTACTGCCCCAAGTATTTGGCGGATAAGAAGGATGGCAAAGTGAAAGGTATATTTGATATACATGTTATTGATGTGTACCTTACTAATGCTCGTAGTAGCGCCTGGATATTTGATGGCGGCTACTAGGCGGCAGTCGGATGTACCGGGCAAAACAACATCCGCCTTTTCTGTCGTTTGATCTATCCTAATCAAACATTATTAGCCGCAAGATTAAGTCAATGCAAAAAAACAGAAACTCCTCTTCTTCAAAACAAGGGACGTATGAGCACGTGGTCTCGCTTCGCTCTCCCCCAGTCACGGCATCGCCGATGCATGGCCAAACCTCCATTGAAGCATCGATGTGCGGCCAGCGTTCGTGGCAGCACCGGCGACTCCGCAGCATCGCCGCCGCGGCAACTCGCACCATCACCGCAGCCACATGCTGCAATGAAGCAGCCAGTCAGGACACCATCGCAGCACCGCTCCCCCTGCTCGTCGGCCACTGGACTTGCAGAAGATGGTGGTGTTGGAGCGGTTGGAGCGTCGATGATGAGCTGCCCCTGCTCGTCGGCAAAACGAGCTTGTAGCAGACGGTGTTGTTGCAACGTCAGCTCTGAAGCACTAGTGAGGCAGCTTGCCGGAGCGCACGCATGGACGACAGACTTATTTGTGTGTCGCCTCGAAGCAACAACAGCAGCATGGTGGCATCGACGGATGACGGGACTATTGGCGGCATCGCCGGTGCCCAGTGGCATGGCAGCATCTCCTTGCATCATCATGGTGTCCCGGCGCCGGCGAGCTCGCAACAGATGGTGGTGCCGCAACCGACGGCAAGCTATGAAGCACTGGCGAGGTGGCTTCTAGCAGTGCGCATGGATGACGAGGCTGGTATGCAGCAATGCCATCGGTGTGGCAGCATCTCCTCGTAGCATCTGATACATACCGGCGGCCGCCGGTCCCGTCGAAGCACCTGTGGTGTCGCAGCACCAGCGACCTTGCAGCAGACGGTAGTGTTGGAGCCGACGGCGAGCTCTGAAGCATTGCCAGGGACCATGGTGCTCTGGATCCACGAAGCATGGAGGAAAGGATGAAAGGGAGGGAGGCGAAGGTCGCAGCACCCACATGGCCCAACTCCTTGCAACGGGTGCTCCCTGCAGCAGGGAGATCTGCCGGCGCCGGCCACGGCCACCGCAGGCCTCATCCAATTTGGTTGGGCGCGTGCAATGAATCAGTTAGATGAGGATGAGAGGATATTGGGGAAAACTGAACGAGATAAGGAGGAAGGAAGAGAGAAACGTGTGCGGCCCACAAGACGTGTCGATCGCAGGAGGCGGATGTCGCAAGCGTATCAACATCTGGATGAAACGGAGGAGTTTCCATACTTGATACTGGTTCTGTTGCTCGTATTTACAACTCAAACTAGGGGCTACGGATTAAACGAAGATTGGCTAAGGACGAGGTGACGACGCACGTCGGAAATGGTTCCAAGGTCGATATGATCGCCGTCGGCATGCTACCTCTACATCTACCTTCGAGATTAGTTTTAGGCCTGAATAATTGTTATTTGGTGCCAGCGTTGAGCATGAACATTATATCTGGATCTTATTTGATGCGAGACGGTTATTCATTTAAATTAGAGAATAATGGTTGTTCTATTTATATGAGTAATATCTTCTATGGTCATGCACCCCTGATGAGTGGTCTATTTTTGTTGAATCTCGATCGTAGTGATACACATATTCATAATAATGATGCCAAAAGATGCAAATTTAATAATGATAATGCAACTTATTTGTGTCATTCCCGTTTAGGTCATATTGGTGTAAAAGCGCATGAAGAAACTCCATGCTGATGGGCTTTTGGAATCACTTGATTATGAATCACTTGATGGTTGTGAACCATGCCTCATGGGCAAGATGACTAAGACTCCGTTCTCCAAAACAATGGAGCGAGCCACTGAATTATTGGAAATAATACATACTGATGTATGCGGTCTGATGAGTGTTGAGGCTTGCGGCGGGTATCATTATTTTCTGACCTTCACGGATGATTTGAGTAGATATGGGTATATCTACTTAATGAAACATAAGTCTGAAACATTTGAAAAGTTCAAAGAATTTCAGAGTGAAGTGGAAAATCATCGTAACAAGAAGATAAAGTTTCTACAATCTAATCATAGAGGCGAATATTAGAGTTATCAGTTTGGTCTTCATTTGAAACAATGTGGAATAGTTTCGCAACTCAAGCCACCAAGAACACCACAGCGTAATGGTGTGTCCGAATGTCGTAACCGTACTTTATTAGATATGGTGCGATCTATGATGTCTCTTACCGACTTACCACTATCGTTTTGGGGTTATGCTTTAGAGACAGCTGCATTCATGTTAAATAGGGCACCATCTAAATGTGTTGAGATGACACCATATGAACTGTGGTTTGGCAAGAAACCTAAGTTGACGTTTCTCAAAGTTTGGGGTTGCGATGCTTATGTGAAAAAGCTTCAGCCTAATAAGCTCGAACCCAAACCGGAGAAATGCGTCTTCATAGGATACCCAAAGGAAACTTTTGGGTGCACTTTCTATCACAGATTCAAGGGCAAGGTATTCGTTGCTAAGAATGGATCCTTTCTAGAGAAGGAGTTTCTCTCAAAAGAAGTGAGTGGGAGGAAAGTAGAACTTGATGAGGTAGTTATACCTTCTCTCGAATTGGAAAGTAGTTCATCATAGAAATCAGTTCCAGTGATGCCTACACCAATTAGTGAGGAAGTTAATGATGATGATCATGAAACATCAGATCAAGTTACTAGCGAACCTCATAGGTAAACCAGAGTACGTTCCGCACCATAATGGTACGGTAATCCTGTTCTGGAAGTCATGTTACTAGACCATGATGAACCTACAAACTATGAGGAAGTGATGACGAGCCCAGATTCCACGAAATGGCTCGAGGCCATGAAATCTGAGATGGGATCCATGTATGAGAACAAAGTGTGGACTTTGGCTGACTTGCCCGATGATCGGCAAGCGATAGAGAATAAATGGATCTTCAAGAAGAAGACCGATGATGACGGTGATGTTACTGTCTAGCAAGCATGCATTGTTGCAAAAGGTTTTCGACAAGTTCAAGGAGTTGACTACGATGAGACCTTCTCACCCGTAGCGATGCTTAAGTCTGTCCGAATCATGTTAGCGATTGCCGCATTTTATGATTTTGACATTTGGCAAATGGATGTCAAAACTGCATTCCTTAATGGATTTCTTAAAGAAGATTTGTATATGATGCAACCAGAAGGTTTTGTCGATCCTAAAGGTCCTAACAAAGTGTGCAAGCTCCAGCGATCCATTTATGGACTGGTGCAAGCATCTCGGAGTTGGAATGTATGCTTTGATAGTTTGATCAAAGCATATGGTTTTATACAAACTTTTGGAGAAGCCTGTATTTACAAGAAAGTGAGTGGGAGCTCAGTAGCATTTCTAATATTATATGTGGATGACATATTGTTGATTGGAAATAACACAGAATTTCTGGAGAGCATAAAAGGATACTTGAATAAGAATTTTTAATGAAAGACCTCGGTGAAGCTGCTTATATATTGGGCATCAAGATCTATAGAGATAGATCAAGACGCTTAATTGGACTTTCACAAAGCACATGCCTTGATAAAGTTTTGAAGAAGTTCAAAATGGATTAGTCCAAGAAATGGTTCTTGCATGTGTTACAAGGTGTGAAGTTGAGTCAGACTCAATGCCCGACCACTGCAGAAGATAGAGAGAAAGTGAAAGTCATTCCCTATGCCTCAGCCATAGGTTCTATCATGTATGCAATGCTGTGTACTAGACCTGATGTGTGCCTTGATATAAGTTTAACAGGGGGATACCAAAGTACTCCAGGAGTGGATCACTGGACAGCGGTCAAGAACATCCTGAAATACCTGAAAAGGACTAAGGATATGTTTCTCGTTTATGGAGATGACAAAGAGCTTGTCGTAAATGGTTACATCGATGCAAGCTTTGACACGGATCTGGATGAATCTAAGTCACAAACCGGATACGTATTTATATTGAATGGTGGAGTTGTCAGTTTGTGCAGTTCCAAGAAGAGCATCGTGGCGGGATCTACGTGTGAAGCGGAGTACATAGCTGCTTCGGAAGCAGCAAATGAAGGAGTCTGGATGAAGGAGTTCATATCCGATCTAGGTGTAATACCTAGTGCATCGGGTCCAGATTTTGTGACAATACTGGAGCAATTGTCTTACTGAAGGAATCCAGATTTCAGAAGAGAACCAAACACATCAAGAGACGTTTCAATTTCATCTGTGATCAAGTCAAGGAGGGAGACATAGAGATTTGCAAAATACACACGGATCTGAATGTTGTGTACCCGTTGAGTAAGCCTCTTCCCCGAGCAAAACATGATCAGCACCAAGACTCCATGGGTGTTAGATTCATTACAATGTAATATGTATTATTGACTCTACTACAAGTGGGAGAGTGAAGGAAATATGCCCTAGAGGCAATAATAAAGTTTTTATTTATATTTCCTTATATCATGATAAATGTTTATTATTCATGCTACAATTGTATTAACCGGAAACTTGATACATGTGTGAATACATAGACAAAACATAGTGTCTCTAGTATGCCTCTACTTGACTAGCTCGTTAATCAAAGATGGTTAAGTTTCCTGACCATAGACATGTGTTGTCATTTGATGAACAGGATCACATCATTAGGAGAATGATGTGATGGACAAGACCCATTCGTTAGCTTAGCATAATGATCGTTAAGTTTTATTGCTATGTCTTTCTTCATGACTATTCCTCTGACTATGAGATTATGCAACTCATGAATACCGGAGGAACACCTTGTGTGCTATCAAACGTCACAACATAACTGGATGATTATAAAGATGCTCCAGAGGTGTCTTCGAAGGTTTTTGTTGGATTGGCATAGATCGAGATTAGGATTTGTCACTCTGAGTATCGAAGAGGTATCTCTGGGCCCTCTCAGTAATGCACATCACTATAAGCCTTGCAAGCAATGTGATTAATGAGTTAGTTGCGGGATGATGCATTATGGAATGAGTAAAGAGACTTGCCGGTAATGAGATTGAACTAGGTATAAGGATACCAACGATCGAATCTCGGGCAAGTAACATACCGATGACAAAGGGAATAACGTATGTTGTTATTGCAGTTTGACCGATAAAGATCTTCGTAGAATATGTAGGAACCATTATGAGCATCCAGGTTCCACTATTGGTTATTGACCGGAGATGTGTCTCGGTCATGTCTACATAGTTCTCGAACGCGTAGGGTCCGCACATTTAAACGTTCTATGATGATTTGTATTATGAGTTATGTGTTTTGGTGAACGAAGTTTGTTAGGAGTCCCGGATGAGATCACGGACATGACAAGGAGTCTCGAAATAGTCAAGAGGTAAAGATTGATATATTGGACGATGGTATTCGGACACCAGAATGGTTCCGGATCGTTTTGGGTATTTTCGGAGTACCAGGAGGTTACCGGTGTTGGAGAATGTAGCATGCAATTTCAAAAAATTTCCTACGATCACACAAGATCTATCTGGGAGATGCATAGCAACGAGTGGGGGAGAGTGTGTCCATGTACCCTCATAGACCAAAAGCGGAAGCGTTAGGTTAACGTGGTTGATGTAGTCGCACGTCTTCACGATCCAACCGATCTAGTACCAAACGTACAACACCTCTGAGTTCAGCACACGTTCATCTTGATGGCGTCCCTCGAACTCTTGATCCATTAAAGGGTCGAGGGAGAGTTTCGCCAGGACGATGGCGTGGTGATGGTGATGGTGATGTGATACGTGCAGGGCTTCGCCTAAGCATTACGACGCTATGACCGGAGGAGTAAACTATGGAGGGGGGCACCACACACGGCTAAGAGAATAACTGTTATGCTTTGGGGTGCGCTCTGCCCCCGTATATAAAGGAGGGGAGGAGGAGGCAGGCCACCAAGGGGGCGCGCCAAAGGGAGGGAGTCCTACTAGGACTCCACTCCTAGTAGGATTCGCCCCCCTTTTTCCCTTTCTCATGGAGGGGAAAGAGGGAAGGAGAGGGAGAGGGAAAGAGGAAAGGGAGTGCGCCCCCTCCCCCTTTTCCAGTTCGGACTCCCTTGGGGGTGCCACCCTGCGGGCTCCCCTCACTTTCTCCCCTACGGCCCATGAAGGCCCATTACTTCCCCGAGGGGTTCCGGTAACCCCTCGATACCCCGATAAATATCCAAAACGTCCACAAAATATTCTGGTGTCCGAATACCTTCCTCCAATATATCAATCTTTACCTCTCGACTATTTCGAGACTCCTCGTCATGTCCATGGTCTCATCCGGGACTCCAAACAATCTTTGGTCACCAAAACACATAACTCATAATACAAATCATCATCGAACATTAAGCGTGCGGACCCTACGGGTTCGAGAACTATGTAGACATGACCGAGACACATCTCCGGTCAATAACTAATAGCGGAACCTGGATGCTCATATTGGTTCCTACATATTCTACGAAGATCTTTATCGGTCAAACCACAATGACAACATGCGTTTTTCCCGCTGTCATCGGTATGTTACTTGCCCAAGATTAGATCGTCGGTATCTCCATACCTAGTTCAATCTTGTTACCGGCAAGTCTTTTTACTCGTTCCGTAATGCGTCATCACGTCACTAACTCATTAGTCACATTGCTTGCAAGGCTTCTTATGATGTACATTACTGAGAGGGCCCAAAGATACCTCTCCAATACTCGGAGTGACAAATCCCAATCTAGATCTATGCCAACGCAAAAAAACACCTTCGGAGATACCTGTAGAGCATCTTTATAATCACCCAGTTACGTTGTGACATTTGATAGCACACAAGGTATTCCTCCGGTATCCGGGAGTTGCATAATCTCATAGTCAAAGGAATATGTATATGACATGAAGAAAGCTATAGCAATAAAACTGAACGATCAACATGCTAAGTTAACGGATGGGTTATGTCGATCACATCATTCTCCTAATGATGAGATCCCATTATCAAATTACAACTCATGTCCATGGTTAGGAAACCTTAACCATCTTTCATCAACGAGCTAGTCAAGTAGAGGCTCACTAGGGACTCTGTGTTTTGTCTATGTATTCACACATGTATTAAAGTTTCCGGTCAATACAATTCTAGCATGAATAATAAACCGTTATCATGATATAAGGAAATATAAAATAACAACTTTATCATTGCCTCTAGGGCATATTTCCTTTAGTCTCCCACTTGCACAAGAGTCAATAATCTAGTTCACATCGCCATGTGATTTAACACCAATAGTTCACATCTCTATGTGATTAACACGCATAGTTCACATCGCCATGTGACCAACACCCAAAGGGTTTACTAGAGTCAATAATCTAGTTCACATCGCTATGTGATTAACACCCAAAGAGCACTAAGGTGTGATCATGTTTTGCTTTGTGAGAGAAGTTTAGTCAACGAGTCTGCCACATTCAGAACCGTATGTATTTTGGAAATTTCTATGTCTACAATACTCTACACAGAGCTACTCTAGATAATTGCTCCCACTTTCCAAATGTATCCAGATTGAGACACTGAGTCATCTAGAATAGTGTCAAAGCTTGCATCGACGTAACCCTTTATGACGAACTCTTTATCACCTCCATAACCAAGAAACATTTCCTTACTCCTCTTAGATAACTAAGGATAATTTTGACCATTCTCCAGTGATCTACTCCTGTATTACAATTGTACCCCCTTGCCAAACTCATGGTAAGGTACACAATATGTCTGGTACACAGCATGACATACTTCATAGAACCTATGGCTGAGGCATACGGAATGACTTTCATTCTCTCTCTATCTTTTTCCGTGGTCGGGCTTTGAGTCTTACTCAACTTCACACCTTGCAACACAGGCAAGAACCCTTTCTTTGACTGATCCATTTTGAATTTCTTCAAAATCTTGTCAAGGTATGTGTTTGGTGAAAGTTCTATTAAGCGTCTTGATCTATCCCTATAGATCTTGATGCCTAATATATATAAGTGGCTTTCACCGAGGTCTTTCATTGAAAAACTCTTATTCAAGTATCCTTTTCTGCTATCCAGAAATTCTATATCATTTCCAATCAACAATATGTCATCCACATATAATATTAGAAATGCTACAGAGCTCCTACTCACTTTCTTGTAAATACAGGCTTCTCCGAAAGCCTGTATAAAACCATATGCTTTGATCACACTATCAAAGCGTATATTCCAACTCTGAGATGCTTGCACCAGTCCATAAATGGCTCGCTGGAGCTTGCACACTTTGTTAGCTCCTTTAGGATAGACAAAACCTTCTGGTTGCATCATATACAACTCTTCTTTGAGAAATCCATTAAGGAATGCTGTTTTGACGTCAATTTGCCAGATCTCATAAAATGCGGCAATTGCTAATATGATTCGGACAAACTTAAGCATCGCTACGAGTGAGAAAATCTCATCGTAGTCAACACTTTGAACTTGTCGGAAACATTTTCCGACAAGTCGAGATTTGTAGATAGTAACACTATCATCAGCATCCATCTTCCTCTTGAACATCCATTTATTCTCAATGGCTTGCTGATCATCGGGCAAGTCCACCAAAGTACACACTTTGTTCTCATATATGGATCATATCCCAGATTTCATGGCCTCAAGCCATTTATCAGAATCTGGGCTCATCATCGCTTCCTCATAGTTCGTAGGTTCATCATGGTCTAGTAACATGACTTCCAAAACAGGATTACCGTACCACTCTGATGCGGAACGTGCTTTGGTTGACCTACGTGGTTCGGTAGTAACTTGATCTGAAGTTTCATGATCATTATCATTAGCTTCCTCTCTAGTTGGTGTAGGCATCACTGGAACTGATTCCTGTGATGAGGTACTTTCCAATTCGAGATAAGGTACAATTACCTCACCAAGTTCTACTTTCCTCCCACTAACTTCTTTCGAGAGAAACTCCTTCTCTAGAAAGGATCCATTCTTAGCAACAAAGATCTTGCCTTCAGATTTGTGATAGAAGGTGTACCCAACAAGTTCTTTTGGGTATCCTATGAAGACACACTTTTCTGATTTGGGTTTGAGCTTACCAGGTTGAAGCTTTTTCCATAAGTATCACAACCCCAAACTTTAAGAAACGATAGCTTAGGTTTCTTGCCAAACCACAGTTCATACGGTGTTGTCTCAAGGGATTTAGATGGTGCGCTATTTAACATGAATGTAGTTGTCTCTAATGCATAACCCCAAAAAGATAGTGGTAAATCGGTAAGAGATATCATAGATCGCACCATATCCAATAAAGTACGGTTACGACATTCGGACACACCATTACCCTGTGGTGTTCCAGGCGGCGTGAGTTGTGAAACTATTCCACATTGTTTCAAATGAAGGCCAAACTCGTAACTCAAATATTTGCCTCTACGATCAGATCGTAGAAACTTTATTTTCTTATTACGATGATTCTCCACTTCACTCTGAAATTCTTTGAAATTTTCAAATGTTTCAGACTTGTGTTTCATTAAGTAGATATACCCATATCTGCTCAAATCATCTGTGAAGATTAGAAAATAACGATACCCGCCGCGAGCCTCAACACTCATCGGACCGCATACATCGGTATGTATTATTCCCAATAAGTCAGTAGCTCGCTCCATTGTTCTGGAGGAGTTTTAATCATCTTTCCCATCGGGCATGGTTCGCAAGCATCAAATGATTCATAATCAAGTGATTCCAAAAGTCCATCTGCATGGAGTTTCTTCATGCATTTTACACCAATATGACCTAAATGGCAGCTTCACAAGTATGTTGCACTATCACTATTAACTTCGCATCTTTTGGCATCAATATTATGAATATGTGTATCACTACGATCGAGATTCAATAAACCATTTACATTGCGTGTATGACCATAGAAGGTTTTATTCATGTAAACAGAACAACAATTATTCTCTGACTTAAATGAATAACCATATTGCAATAATAATGATCCTATCATATTCATGCTCAACGCAAACACCAAATAACATTTATTTAGGTTCAACACTAATCCCGAAGGTAGACGGAGTATGCGATGGTGATCTTATCAACCTTGGAATCACTTCCAACACACATCGTTACCTCGCCCTCAACTAGTCTCTATTGATTTTGTAACTCCTGTTTCAAGTTACTAATCTTAGCAACCGAACCGGTATCAAATACCCAGGGGCTACTATGAACACTAGTAAATTACACATCAATAACATGTATGTCATATATACCTTTGTTCACTTTGCCATCCTTCTTATCCGCCAAGTATTTGGGGCAGTTCCACTTCAAGTGACCATTTCTTTTGCAGTAGAAGCACTCAGTTTCAGGCTTGGGTCTAGCTTGGGGCTTCTTCATGGGAGTGGCAACTTGCTTGCCATTCTTCTTGAAGTTCCCTTTCTTTCCCTTGCCATTTTACTTGAAACTAGTGGTCTTGTGAACCATCAACACTTGATGCTTTTTCTTGATTTCTACCTTCGCCAATTTCAGTATTGCGAAGAGCTTGGGAATCGTTTTTGTCATCCCTTGCATATTATAGTTCATCACAAAGTTCTAGTAACTTGATGATAGTGACTAGAGAACTTTGCAATCACTATCTTATCTAGAAGATTAAATCCCACTTGATTCAAGCGATTGTAGTACCCAGACATTCTGAGCACATGCTCACTAGCTGAGCTATTATCCTCCATCTTGTAGGCAAAGTACTTGTCAGAGGTCTCATACCTCATTACACGGGCATGAGTTTGAAATATCATTTTCAGCTCTTGGAACATCTCATATGCTCCATGGCATTCAAAACATTTTTGAAGTCCAGGTTCTAAGCCGTAAAGCATGGTGCACTAAACTATCAAGTAGTCATCATACCGAGCTTGTCAAACATTCATAACGTCTGCATCTGCTCCTGCAATAGGTCTGTCACCTAGCAGTGCATCAATGACATAATTCTTCTGTGCAGCAATGAGGGTGATCCTCAGATCACGGACCCGGTCCGCATCATTGCTACTATCATCTTTCAACTTAGTTTTCTCTAGGAACATATCAAAAATAAAACAGGGGAGCTATACGCGAGCTATTGATCTACAACATAGATATGCAAATACTATCAGGACTAAGTTCATGATAAATTAAGTTCAATTAATCATATTACTTAAGAACTCCCACTTAGATAGACATCCCTCGAGTCATCTAAATGATCATGTGATCCATATCAACTAAACCATGTACGATCATCACGTGAGATGGAGTAGTTTTCAACGGTGAACATCTGTATGTTGATCATATCTACTATATGATTCACATTCGACCTTTTGGTCTCCGTGTTCCGAGGCCATCACTGGTGCGCGTCGGTCCTAAACAAACTGTTTTTAACCCGTTTCCGTGACGGCATTCGGAACCGTCGCCAAGTGAGTGTGGGCGATAGGGGGGTCCTTCCCACACGACCTAGAAACCGTTGGGGATATGCCCTCCTGGCACACAAGGTCGGCAAAATGAGGTCATGTGCGACCGGCGAGTGCTCAAATACGGAAATATGTACAGTAGTGCTAAAAAATACAATTATACGGCGGAATTGTTTCCGGTCACAAGTACATCCCACACAGTCAGTCTCCGCTAAACGTTTCCGTCCGTATATACATCCCACACAGTTCCTACAAGGAAAACGTTTGCGCAAGGTGGCGTAACGCAAACAGTTTTAAAAAGAATGTCATGTGTGATTGTTCATTGATCCAACACGCTTTATTCCTAGAAACTGTGTGCGTTGCCTGAGGTCATCGCCCACAGTGTTTTCTCATTAACCATTTGCAATAGGAAAACCTAATTAGCAAGCTAATTGGCCAATTAGCGGGCTAATTTCCCTATTATTAATAATTCATTTACTAATCTAATTGAAATTCATATTAAGCACATAATATATTCCATTCCCATATTAAGGAAGCAAGATTTCATAATCGAAATACATCGGAGTACAACATGATATAGCTTCAGCACTCAGCTACCCCATTACACAACTGCACTAGCAGCAAGTTTCACATGCAACATCTAGAACCTTTCAAAATTAGCATCATAGACGGTACATAGAGAGATGAATCTCATATGGAAAATTGCTGAAGCGGAAGGTGAATATTGAGCCTTCATTCATGTTGACGTTCGTTGCAACTTTAGGCCAGTGCATGTGGATGATTGACCGTCCATCCTTCGACCTCTTCAGGAACACTTCAATATTGAACCCTGGGTGTTGTATGAAAACTTTCCTCGCCTCCTGACCACAGAGGTGGTTTGAGAGGTAATCATCAGTGAACACTAAAAACAAGGATGTGCATAAATATCTTCTCTATATTGGAAATGGGGCAAAGGAATAAAAAAAGGCAAGGTATAATAGTTAGTACCATCTTGTAAACCTCACTGCTTTCCATTGTTTCCCTGCAACATATATAAGGTAGTTAGTAATCAGGTTAAGTAAGGGTTCACATGCTATCAGTAAAATATGTTGATGATAGATAAGCACATTGCAGATTCATCAGATTAATTCAAGCCACATGGAAAAACCATTTATCCAAACCAAGCATGATTAAGAACTAGGAAATATAGCACTTGTATATGTTTCTCATGTATTAAGTGCAGCCCAATTCGATTTATTCCTCACATGGTATACAATAACGGAATGCAACCACAACAATTGAACATCACATTGTAGAATTGAACCAAGCAGTTAACTAAACACCACAACAAATGAACCAAACATTAACTGAGCACCACATTGCACAATATAACATACTCCTAATAGAAGATCAGACAGTTAACCAAATCAAGCATGTTTAACAACTTGGAAATATAGGAATTGTATTTGTTTCTCATGTATTTAGTTGTAACACCCCAGTAGTTAAGCTATAGTAACCTCACACTAATTGTGCCACACCATCGCAGTTAATTTTCTAAAACCTCACTTTGATCCAAACCAAATTCAAATTCAAATTTAAAATAAAGTTAAATTATTTTTCTTCAAACAAAAAACTAAAATGTTCATATTATTTTAAAAAGTCCGTCGACTAGTATCATGTAGAATCCAACATCATTTGGCCCATAGATAAATCCCTAGGAAATTATAAGTGGTCCAAAAACAACAAAAATAACATTTTCAAAATAAACAAATGGTTATAAATTTCCAAATACCCCCAAACTTTGGGTACTTTTTCAAAGTGTTGCATTTGATTTTTGTGCCAGTTTTCATGTTCATCAAAAATCGTTTGATACTAAAAGAAAATAGTAAGTGATGCTAGAAAAATAAGACAGAAAAAGAAGGCGGAAGAAGAGTGCACTATACAACTGGTCCATTTAGTAATAGAAGGAGATCCAGTCCAACAGGAGAGTTATCCCCAACGTTCAGCTACAGAGAGGCAGGGTGTGCGTGGAGGGCATCCATGGCACTTAGGCCACGCGCCGGCCATCCGGACCCTTCCCCCCTACGCCTACAAGTCAACCCCGTAGCCCCCTTCTCTCTCCGTTGCGAACCCTAGCCTCCTTTCCACCCCACCCCCACCCCCTGCTCCTCGTCCTCTTCACACGCACTCCACCAAACGGAGCCGCCGCCACCACGTCGTCGTTGCCGTGCTCTGGGGCCTCCCCGATCTGCTGCGAGCTGACCAAGAGAACCGTCGGAGTCGACCTCGTCATCTCCCTGTTTAGAATCGAGCAGAGGCGCCGCTATGCCGTCGCCATCACCATCGCCTTCGCCCACGGTCGTCGACCTCGCCGCCCATTGTCGCTGCTCCGCTCTGTCCCCGGCCTCTCCGGCCTCAGTCCCAGCCCTATGGTGAGCTCCTCGCTCCATTCCCCCTTTTTTCTCGGTCGAATTCGTGCCGTAGACGCCGTTCACCACCGCCTCCCCTGCTCGTGCAAGTTCACACCCATCATGGTCCCTACCCACCTGTCGTGCTCCCGCGTGCCCCGGCTCGTGCCCTGGCCGCTCCGCGCATGCGCTAACCGAGCCCCTGTCCATGCCTCGCTGCACCCTTCCGCGCGCCGCCCATCCACGCCATGCCCATGGCTGCGTGCCCACAGCCGCCCACTGCGTCGCTCGCATCGCCGTGGCCAACCGCGCGCCTGCTTTGTTCCCCCCGCTGGTCGCTCTCCACTCTACCACGCCTCACCCACAGCCGGCGCACTTGGGCCACGCCTAGCCCACGCGCGGCTCGCTCTCGCTTGCGTCCTGACTGGGCCTTAACCATGCCCCCCATGCACGCTGCTGCTGCCGGCTACTTATGCTTTTCCCATTGTTGCTGCTCTTTGCTAATGCCGCTGATTGCTACCGCACTGCTGCTGTTTTTTTTTTGCTAGCCATGGCCGCTGCTTGCTAGTTCTTGGCCCCGTGTCGATTCTAACCGGGACACCAACAAGTGAATGGTACTGTTTGGATTCTGCCCTTCTAGCAACCCTCTTGATTTGAAGTTAACGGTCGATAGTTTCATTCTAAGTCTATTTGTTTACTGAATCATCATTCCAACATTGATCATGCTACCCAGTCCAGATTTTAGGGTGCACCCTTCTATCATTGTTAAATTGTGTATGTTTTCCTCGAGCATACATCATTATACCATTTGATTTAACAAATGTTATCTCCTTGTTCACATGATTGTGGAAATCCATCTTTTGGAAATCTCAATGGAGTGGCGCTGAGTCCATCAGTCACCTCCTCATCCGCTCCTTGATTTAATGATGAACTCTTGTTTCGAAACTCACTTCCATAGTTCATTTCCCGAGAAACCTACTATGTCATCTCATCAAATTGTGTTGCACATTTTCTTCTCAGGCATCCTGAGTCTGAGGTATCTTGACAGCAATCAGATTTGAATCTCGGTCAGATATGATGGTTGGAACATATTCCCAAGAGTTATAACATTGGTCTTCAACCCGTTTAGCTGATGTCATACCTAGCACACCTGGCCGGAGGACCTATTGTTATAGCTTCCTTTTTAGCAAGGTTAACCATTCTGCCATGAGGAAATTTTAAGACTTGGGTGGAAGGTGCCACGCTCGCGCCGGCGGTCGGGGCATGTGGGATGTGGAAGGAGGAGGAGGATAGGGGCGGGTGTGGATTACCTGCCTGGATAGGCGAGGCCAAGCAGCATGAAGGACAGTCGCCGGCGAGGAGGCGGCGGCGTTGCAAGCAAGGAGTGAAGGTTTCAACTTGGAAAGGAAGGCAGAAATAGGGGAAATGTGGCTTTTGGTAAGGGGGAGGGGGCGGGAAGGTAGATATTTCCACGGAAGCTGAAAATTTGGAATCGCTTTAGCCAAAAAACTGGCGCGCAAAGTGTCATCAGACACGGTCCGAAAATATTTTGTGCTGCATCTCACACGGTTGGTTATAATAAACTGTGTGGGATCTACTTGATTTTTCGTCTTGATTTGAATTACATAATGGGGTCACAGTGGCCATGGACGGTGTTTCAATTCCTAGAACTTTTATCTGCAGTGAACATGCAACTATAGGTGTGTCGTCAAAAAATTGGAATTGTTCAAGGTTCGTTTGGACATTTTTATGCATTAAGTGAGTTTTCAATGCATGTATGTGCATAATTCAAATTTGAACTATATGCACATGCTCCAGTGCATATAAATTGGTTGAAAAATCAAATATTTGTCCTTGGGTGCATCCTTAGGTCCCATGCAAGAAATGGGAATGAATGTCAAACACCAGGGCACCGTTGATTGCCGGCAAAACATTGAGATGCATGGTTTTTAAATTCTAGTAAATCCAAAACTCGTCTGAAATTCATGAAACTTGGCATGCTATCATGGAGCAGCATCAACATGTCGTGGTAAATTTTTTATCCCATTTGGGGCAGGTTTGGGTATATGCTTCTCATAAACCGGAGCTTCCCAGAACAAGCCTGATGGTTTTCGGTAGGGAAGGCCCCACCTTTGGGGACGGAACGATATCCATTGCCTCTTATTGCTTTCAATTTTTTTCTCGTGTCAACATAGAACAACACGAGTGACGTGTGAATTTTTGTGATTTTTCGGGGTTCATTTGGACATTTTTATGCATTATCTGAGTTCTCAATGCATTTATGTGCATAATTCAAATTTGAACTACATGCGCATGCTCTAGTGCATATAAATTGGTTGAAAAATCAAATCTGTGTCCTTGGGTGCATACTTAGGTCCCATGCAAGAAATGAGAATGAATTTCAAACACCACGGCATCGTTGATTGCCGGTAAAACATTGAGATACTTTGTTTTTAAATTCTAGTAAATCTAAAACTCGTCTGAAATTCATGAAACTTGGCATGCTATCATGGAAGGGCACCCGACATGCTGTGGTATTTTTCGTGTCCATTTTGAGAGAAGGCGCACTCGAATAATGACAACCAACAAAGGCATTTTGAAAAAAATAGCTACCACTTTAATATCTCAAACGTTTGTATAATTCAAACCGTGTGCGTTCGGTTAACCATTCACGTGACGCCACGTGTCTTGGTTTTAATGGCTATAGAAGGTGTCATGTGGACAGCTGCTTGACTGAACGGGAGGCATGCGAGCGCAGTCCGGTGCGTAGGCTTACCGGGAAGCATACAAGATGTTCAACGCAGGATCTGTGCATATCTTCAACGCAAATGGTTCAGATTACGGTATGCAAATTAAAGCCAGACTTCAGCGCTAAGCCAAGAGACACTGCGATTTTTCAAAATATGCAGCTAAAAATTAATAGTTCTCACCGGGATTAAGCATAGATTTCATTCATACTAGAAATTAAGCAGTCGTTCTCACCGGGAAGCGAGACAGCCTTGGACTGCCACTCGCCTCGCTCCCACTGGTCTATATTAATGGCGCCGTCGAGCGGCCGCACCCCCATCCTCGCCGCACACACAATTCCTCTCTCTCCGCCCACATCCTCGACGCCGCTCTGAGTCCTCAAAGTTCTCAGTGTATGAGGATGCCGCCGAAGCGCCCCATCGGAGGGAGTGGCGACGCTGGGGTTGCTGAAGCACTGGAGCACGGTGTGAATATGGAGATAGAGGTTTCCGTCCCCACCGACGAGGTGGAGAACGAGGCTGTCAACAAGCGGAGGCGGGTCGAGAAAGAACCGCAAGTGACTCCAGCAGGCCTAGGCTTCATCAACAACCTCCCCGATGATATGTTGATAGTCATCATATCCCTCTTCCCAATGAAATATCGGGCAAGGACAACCGCCCTTTCCCGGCAGTGGCGCACCCTATGGCTCTGCACCCCTGTCATCCTCCTCGATGCCCACAAGCTCTGCCATGGCTATCGCCAAAGCTTGGATACGTTCTCCCAGATCCTCGACAGTCACGATGGCCCAATCAAAGGCCTTATCGCGGGCAAGTTCCGTTCCAATGGCAAGGAACGAGCCAAGCTTGACAAGTGGTTCCGATCCCGCACCATAGATCAGCTCAAGTAGCTAAGTTGTAATGATGGGCATATGCGCCTGCTGCCCACGCCCGCGCTCCGCTTCGCGCCCACGCTGCGCCTCGCCAAGTTCATGAACTGCCATTCCCCCCTTAGTGACGCGTCCGCTCTTTTTCTACCACGACTGAAGCACCTCGAGCTCGTCGTCGTCCGCATCCCAAAGGATGACATGGAGCGCCTGCTCTGCGGCTGTACTGCACTCGAGTTTCTTCGTCTTCGAGCGATGAATTGGTCAAGTACCTTGCCATCACCTCCAGGACTCTCCGAACTATTTATGTGTGTTGTTGGTGCTGCAACGAGAGATCACAAAAGGTGGACCACAATATGGTCATCCAGGACACACCTTCACTTGAGAGATTACTTGTAGTTGATCAAGAAGGTCCAACAAGAATCAATGTCATTTCTGTGCCAAATTGAAAGTGATGGGCTACTCGTCTGTCAAATACTACAACTTTCAGGTACAACAGTCTCCTTATATACCTCTCGTTCTTGATATCAATTTTATTTCTAGTTTTGAAGATGTATGTTCGTCTGTCATCCAGTGAAGCTTCACCCAAACTCTGGGCATAGTGAAGGTCTTGGCACTAGAATCTGTCGTCCCCAACCTGGACCAAGTTTTTAGTTGCCTGAGATGCTTTCCGTGCCTGAAGAAGCTGTATATCAAGGTGATGTTCCTTTCCTGTTAAATGTTAACCATAAGGAAGTTCAAATTTTTGCACCTTTTCCCATGTTTACAATGACAATGTACTATGATTTCTAAAGGAATTTTGGAGGATTTTAGGACATACACCCCACCCCATATTGGTTGCTTCATTCATATGGTTACAATCGTCCATAAGCATTTCTCCTTTGGATTCATCTGTATTAGTTTTCTTAGGGAATTTTTCATCCAATCCAACCTCTTGTGAAGAAGGCTACATGTTTCTAGATTGTAATCAAATGCCCATGTTAATCATGCCAGATCGAAGATGGCACGTTGGTGCATTTTACAAATCCTGCAAACCAAATGGGTGTGTAGCAGTGTTCAAAACTGCTTGTAGGCACTAACACGTTCTCTTCTTTTGCAGTGCATATTAGGCTCGGTGGAAGATGTTTATAACGACAATCACATCGAATGCCTGGATCTGCATCTCTCAAATATTACTTTGAACTCCTACCAAGGGACCCCATCGGAGATTACACTCGCCAGGTTCTTTCTTGCCAGAGCAAAGGTGCTGAGGGTACTGAGGTTGAACCAGCATTTAATTAGGAAATATCAATGGTATGATTATCAGAGTCGGCAGGTACTGCGGAATGGAAGTGCCTCCAAAAATGCCAAACTTCGTATTGAAAGAGCATATGGCAAAGCAATTGGAAGTTATTGTGTCAAACCCATACATGACTTGTCAGCGGCCGATCCCTTTTTAAAAATGATGCAGCTTGCAATGTTTGAATTTGGGCGATGTAATCTTTGAATTTGAACCTTGCAATATTTATGGTACTTGTTATATTGAACCGTTTATGTTCTCTTGTCTCAAAACACTTCATCCGGGTGAACCGCATGTCGTACATCGCACACACCTTGATCTGGCTGACCATTTCTTTTGTGTTGCCTAATCACAAACAGTTCATCCGAGTGAACTGTATGATGGACATCGCACACACCTTGATCTAGCTGGCCGTTTCTTTTGTGTTGCCTAATCACAAACAGTTCATCTGAGTGAACCGTATGTTGTAAATCGCACACACCTTCATCTGGCTGCCCGTTTGTTTTGTTCCTCCTCATCGAAAATGATTAATTGAACTGAACTATATGCCCTGAATCGCACACGCAACTAAAATCTGAACCGTGTTTGATGCATCCGTCATCGCAAATGTTTTACACCTTTCTGACAGATTTTTACACCACCGTTTGTGATTATTGCATCGCACACAGTTTCTTCGAAGGGTCTCTAATCGTAGTGTCGCGTTAGCAGCATCCTGCAGTAGTGCATATCTGCATATGCTAGGCTCGTCAAGTTTAACCCGAGTATTCTGCACGTGAAAAATTGTCTTGCACCCGTTGTATGTGAACGTACAGCTTATATCACACCCGATCATCACATGGTGTCTCGGCACGACGAACTGTAGTAACGGTGCGTACTCAGGGAGAACACTTATACCTTGAAATTTAGTGAGGGATCATCTTATAATGCTACTGCCGTACTAAGCAAAATAAGATGCATAAAAGATAAACATCACATGCAATCAAAATATGTGACATGATATGGCCATCATCATCTTGTGCCTTTGATCTCCATCTCCGAAGCATCGTCATGATCTCCATCGTCACCGGCTTGACACCTTGATCTCCATCGTAGCATCCTTGTCGTCTTGCCAACTATTGCTTCTACGACTAACGCTACCTGATACGTCCATTTTGCACCATGCTTTTATATCGATATTTATTGTATTATGGATTGTTATTTCACTTTATGTCACAATACTTATGGCTATACTCTCTTATTTTACAAGGTTTACATAAGGAGCGAGAATGTCGGCAGCTGGAATACTGGGCTGGAAAAGGAGCAAATATTAGAGACCTATTCTGCGCAACTCCAAAAGTCCTGAAACTCCACGGAACATCTTAAAATAAATAAAGAAAAATCCTCGCCAAAGATGAAGGCCAGGGGGCCCACACCCTGCTCACGAGGGTGGGGGGCGCGCCCCCTACCTCGTGGGCCCCCTGGTGGCTCTCGGACGTCCATCTTCTCCTATATGAAGTCTTTCGATGAGAAAAAATAGGAAGGAACTTTTCGGGACGAGACTCCGCCGCCACGAGGCGGAACCTTGGCAGAACCAATCTAGAGCTCCGGCAGAGCTGTTCTGCCGGGGATACTTCCCTCCGGGAGGGGGAAATCATCACCATCGTCATCACCAACGCTCCTCTCATCGGGAGAGGGCAATCTCCATCAACATCTTCACCAGCACCATCTCATCTCCAAACCCTAGTTCATCTCTTGTATCCAATTTTTGTCTCAAAGTCCGGGATTGGTGCTAGTAGGTTGCTAGTAGTGTTGATTACTCCTTGTAGTTGATGCTAGTTGGTTTATTTGGTGGAAGATCATATGTTCAGATCCTATATTCATATTATTACCCCTCTGATTATGAACATGAATATGCTTTGTGAGTAATTATGTTTGTTCCTGAGGACAAGGGAGAAGTCTTGCTATTAGTAGTCATGTGAATTTGGTATTCGTTTGATATTTTTATAAGATGTATGTTGTCTAGCCTCTAGTGGTGTTATGTGAACGTCGACTACATAACACTTCACCATTATTTGGGCCTAGAGGAAGGCATTGGGAAGTAATAAGTAGATGATGGGTTGCTAGAGTGGCAGAAGCTTAAACCCTAGTTTATGCGTTGCTTTGTAAGGGGCTGATTTGGATCCACATGTTTCATGCTATGGTTAGGTTTACCTTAATACTTTTGTTGTAGTTGTGGATGCTTGCAATAGAGGTTAATCATAAGTGGGATGCTTGTTCAAGTAAGAACAGCACCCAAGCACCGGTCCACCTACATATCAAATTATCAAAGTATCGAACGCGAATCATATGAACGTGATGAAAACTAGCTTGACGATATTCCCATGTGTCCTCGAGAGCGCTTTTCCTATTATAAGAGTTTGTTCTGGCTTGTCCTTTGCTACAAAAAGGATTGGGCCACCTTGCTGCACTTTATTTACTTTTGTTACTTGTTGCTCGTTACAATTTATCTTATCACAAAACTATCTGTTACCACTTATTTCAGTACTTGCAGAGAATACCTTGCTGAAAACCGCTTATCATTTCCTTCTGCTCCTCGTTGGGTTCGACACTCTTACTTATCGAAAGGACTACGATAGATCCCCTATACTTGTGGGTCATCAAGACTCTTTTCCGGCGCCGTTGCCGGGGAGTCTACGCAAAAGTCAACATACCAAGTACCCATCACAATCCCTATCTCTCGCATTACATTATTTGCCATTTGCCTCTCGTTTTCCTCTCCCCCACTTCACCCTTGCCGTTTTATTCGCCCTCTCTCTCTCTCTCTCTATCCTCCCTCTCTATTTGCCTCTTTTTGCCCGCTCGCCTTTTGTTTGCTCGTGTGTTGGATTGCTTGTTTGTCGCGATGGCTCAACCGAGATTTGGTGACCTTTACCTTAAAAGGTTAGAGGAGATTGAAAACAACGTTAGAAAGTTTATGGTTTTGGAATTTGAGCATAATAATTTCTTTAGAAACGAGCTTAAGGAACAAAAAAGTTTTATGAATTATATGAATAAAGAGCTTGATGATATGGCTAAAGAATTTGATGGAATAAGATCCCAAATTGCTCGTCTAGAAAAGATGACTGCTAAAATTTCGGATATGCAAGCCACCTTAGTTAATAAGATGGCCGCTAAACCGAATTCCTATGAAAATCAAGATGAAGATCTAAAAGTTATTAATGTGTCTCCTATTAAATCTTTGTTTTGCAATATGAATCTTGATGAAACTGAATATGATCTTCCTTTACCTAGAAGACGTTCTAAAAATTCGGAGTATTTAGATCTTTATGATGAAATTGATGAACGTGGGATTGAAAGAAATAAAAATCTAGATGTTGCTAAACCCACTATATTGGATTTCAAGGAATTTAGTTATGAAAATTTCTCTTTAATTGATTGTATTTCCTTGTTGCAATCAGTGCTAAATTCTCCACATGCTTATAGTCAAAAGAAAGCCTTCACTGAACATATTGTTGATGCCTTGATGCAATCTTATGAAGAAAAACTTGAGTTGAAAGTTTCTATCCCTAGAAAACTCTATGATGAGTGGGAACCAACTATTAAAATTAAAATTAAAGATCATGATTTTTATTCTTTGTGTGATTTGGGTGCTAGTGTCTCTACTATTCCCAAGATTTTGTGTGATTTGCTAGATTTCCGTAATTTTGATGATTGCTCTCTAAACTTGCATCTTGCGGATTCTACTATTAAGAAACCTATGGAAAGGATTAATGATGTTCTTATTGTTGCAAATAGGAATTATGTGCCCGTAGATTTCATTGTTCTTGATATAGATTGCAATCCTTTTTGCCCTATTATTCTTGGTAGACCTTTCCTTAGAACGTTTGGTGCGATTATTGATATGAAGGAAGGGAATATTAGATTTAAATTTCCATTAAAAAGGGCATGGAACAATTTCCAAGAAAAAAATAAAATTTCCATATGAAACCATCATGAGAGCCACTTATGGATTGCCTACCAAAGATGGCAATACCTAGATCTATCCTCGCTTTTATGCCTAGCTAGGGGCGTTAAACGATAGCGCTTGTTGGGAGGCAACCCAATTTTATTTTTATTCCTTGCTTTTTGCTCCTGTTTAGTAATAAATAAATTATTTAGCCTCTGTTTTGGTTGTGTTTTTTTGTGTTTAATTAGTGTTTGTGCCAAGTAGAACCGTTGGGAAGACTTGGGGAAAGTCTTGTTGAACTTGCTGTAAAAAACAGAAACTTTAGCGCTCACGAGAACTGCTGTAATTTTTATTTGAAGAGTGATATTTAGTTAATTATTTTTGCAAATGATTAATAGATACATTCCTCACGTCCATCAATTTATTTTAGAATTTTTAGGGTTCCAGATCTTGCGCTAGCTACAGATTACTACAGACTGTTCTGTTTTTGACGGATTCTGTTTTTCGTAGGTTGTTTGCTTATTTTGATGAATCTATGGCTAGTAAAATAGTTTATAATCCATAGAGAAGTTGGAATACAGTAGTTTTAACACCAATATAAATAAATAATGAGTTCATTACAGTACCTTGAAGTGGTTTTTTGTTTTCTTTCGCTAACGGAGCTCACGAGTTTTCTATTTTGAGTTTTGTGTTGTGAAGTTTTCAAGTTTTGGGTGAATTCTTTTGATGGATCATGGAAAAAGGAGTGGCAAGAGCCTAAGCTTGGGTATGCCCATGGCACCCCCAAGATAATCCAAGGAGACCAAAAAGTCAAAGCTTGGGGATGCCCCGGAAGGCATCCCCTCTTTCGTCCACTTCCATCGGTAATTTACTTGGAGCTATATTTTTATTCACCAACATGATATGTGTTTTGCTTGGAGTGTCTTGTATTATTTGTGTCTTTGTGTTTTAGTATGCCACAATCATCCTTGCTGTACACACCTTTTAAGAGAGCCATACATGAATTAAAATTTCATAGAATACTTTATGAGCTTCACTTATATCTTTTTGAGCTAAGTAGTTTTGCTCTGTGTGCTTCACTTAAATTATTTTGAGAGTCTCTTAATAGCATGGTAATTTGCTTAATAATAATATGCTTGGTATTCAAGATTTGTGAAACTTTCTTTTGAGTGTGTTGAATACTAAGAAAATATTGAAGCATGATAATTGTTTTGAGATATGGATGTGATAATATTAGAGTCATGCTAGTTGAGTAGTTGTGAATTTAAAGAATACTTGTGTTAAAGTTTGTGATTCCCGTAGCATGCACGTATGGTGAACCGTTATGTGATGAAGTCGGAGCATGATTTATTTATTGATTGTCTACCTTATGAGTGGCGGTCGGGGACGAGCGATGGTCTTTGCTACCAATCTATCCCCCTAGGAGCATGCGCGTAATACTTTGCTTTGATAACTTCTAGATTTTTGCAATAAGTATATGAGTTCTTTATGACTAATGTTGAGTCCATGGATTATACGCAGTCTCACCCTTCCACCTTTGCTAGCCTCTCTAATACCGCGCACCTTTCGCCGGTATCATACACCCACCATATACCTTCCTCAAAACAGCCACCATACCTACCTATTATGGCATTTCCATAGCCATTCCGAGATATATTGCCATGCAACTTTCCACCGTTCCGTTTATCATGACACATTCATCATTGTCATATTGCATATCCTGGTACACCGCCGGAGGCATTCATATAGAGTCATATTTTTTTCCTAAGTATCGAGTTGTAATTGTTGAGTTGTAAGAAAAATAAAAGTGTGATGATCATCATTTTTAGAGCATTGTCCCAAGTGAGGAAAGAATGATGGAGACTATGATTCCCCCATAAGTCGGGATGAGACTCCGGACGAAAAATAAATAAAAGAGGCCAAAGAAGCCCAAATAAAAAGAGAAAGAAAAGAGGCCATAAAAAAGAGAAAAGGCCCAAATAAAAAAATGAGAGAAAAAGAGAGGAGGGACAATGTTACTATCCTTTTACCACACTTGTGCTTCAAAGTAGCACCATGATCTTCATAATAGAGAGTCTCTCATGTTATCACTTTCATATACTAGTGGGAATCTTTCATTATAGAACTTGGCTTGTATATTCCAATGATGGGCTTCCACAAATTGCCCTAGGTCTTCATGAGCAAGCAAGTTGGATGCACACCCACTTAGTTTCTTTTTGAGCTTTCATATACTTATAGCTTTGGTGCATCCGTTGCATGGCAATCCCTACTCACTCACATTGACATCTATTGATGGGCATCTCCATAGCCCGTTGATACGCCTAGTTGATGTGAGACTATCTTCTCCTTTTTGTCTTCTCCACAACCACCATTCTATTCCACCTATAGTGCTATATCCATGGCTCACGCTCATGTATTGCGTGAAGATTGAAAAAGTTTTGAAAAGGTTAGAGTATGAAACAATTGATTGGCTTGTCATCGGGGTTGTGCATGATTTAAATACTTTGTGTGGTGAAGATAGAGCATAGCCAGACTATATGATTTTGTAGGGATAACTTTCTTTGGCCATGATATTTTGAGAAGACATAATTGCTTTGTTAGTATGCTTGAAGTATTATTATTTTTATGTCAATATAAACTTTTGTCTTGAATCTTTCGAATCTGAATATTCATATCACAATTAAGAAGATTTGCATTGAAACTATGCCAAGTAGCACTCCGCATCAAAAATTCTCTTTTTATCATTTACCTACTCGAGGACGAGCAGGAATTAAGCTTGGGGATGCCTGATACGTCTCCAACGTATCTATAATTTTTGATTGCTCCATGCTATATTATCTACTGTTTCGGACTATATTGGGCTTTATTTTCCACTTTTATATTATTTTTGGGACTAACCTATTAACTGAAGGCCCAGCCCAGAATTGTTGGTTTTTTGCCTATTTCAGTATTTCGGAGAAACAGAATATCAAACGGAGTCCTAACGGAATAAAACCTTCGGGAACATGATTTTCTCACCGAACGTGATCCAGGAGACTTGGACCCTACTCCAAGGAGTCAAACAGGCGGTCACGAGGGTGGGGGGCACGCCCACCCCCCTAGGGCGCACCCCCTGCCTCGTGGACCCCTCGGTGCTCCACCGACGTACTCCTTCCTCCTATATATACCTACGTACCCCCAAACGATCAGAACAGGAGCCAAAAACCTAATTCCACCGCCGCAACTTTCTGTATCCACGAGATCCCATCTTGGGGCCTGTTTCGGAGCTCCGCCGGAGAGGGCCGTCATCACGGAGGGCTTCTACATCATCATAGCCTCTCCGATGAAGTGTGAGTAGTTTACCTCAGACCTTCGGGTCCATAGTTAGTAGCTAGATGGCTTCTTCTCTCTTTTTGGATCTCAATACAAAGTTCTCCCCCTCTCTTGTGGAGATCTATTCGATGTAATCTTCTTCTTTTTGCGGTGTGTTTGTTGAGACCGATGAATTTTGGGTTTATGATCAAGTCTATCTATGAATAATATTTGAATCTTCTCTGAATTCTTTTATGTATGATTGGTTATCTTTGCAAGTCTCTTCGAATTATCCATTTGGTTTGGCCAACTAGATTGGTAGTTCTTGCCATGGGAGAAGTGCTTAGCTTTGGGTTCGATCTTGCGGTGTCCTTTCCCAGTGATAGAAGGGGCAGTAAGGCACGTATTGTATCGTTGCCATCGAGGATAACAAGATGAGGTTTATTTCATATTGCATGAATTTATCTCTCTACATCATGCCATCTTGCTTAAAGCGTTACTCTATTTTTAACTTAATACTCTAGATGCATGATGGATAGCGATCGATGAGTGGAGTAATAGTAGTAGATGCAGAATCGTTTCGGTCTACTTGTCACGGACGTGATGCCTATATACATGATCATGCCTAGATATTCTCATAACTATGCTCAATTCTGTCAATTGCTCAACAGTAATTTGTTCACCCACCGTAGGATACTTATGCTCTTGAGAGAAGCCACTAGTGAAACCTATGGCCCACGGGTCTATTCTCATCATATCAATCTACATCACTTTAATCTTGCTTTGCTTTTTTTACTTTTCCTTTACTTTTTACTTTGCATCTCTATACCAAAAATACCAAAAATATTATGTCTATCAGATCTCACTCTCGTAAGTGGCCGTGAAGGGATTGACAACCCCTAATCGCGTTGGTTGTGAGTAGCTATCGTTTTGTGCAGGTACGAGGGACTTGAGCGTGGCCTCCTACTGGATTGATACCTTGGTTCTAGAAAACTGAGGGAAATACTTACGCTACTCTGCTGCATCATCCTTTCCTCTTTGGGGAAATCGAACGCAAGCTCAAGAGGTAGCACTACCGCATAGTGATAAAGTAAAGCAATTACATGGCGATTGCATTTCATACAATAAAGCGACAACCATAAGGCTCCTGCCAGTTGCCGATAACTTTTACAAAACATGATAATCTCATACAATAACTTATATCACATCATGTCTTGACCATATCACATCACAACATGCCCTGCAAAAAACAAGTTAGACGTCCTCTACTTTGTTGATGCAGGTTTTACGTGGCTGCTACGGGTTTCTAGCAAGAACCGTTCTTACCTACGCATCGAAACCACAAGATTTTTTGTCAAGTGTGTTGTTTTAATCTTCAACAAGGACCGGCCGTAGTCCAATTCGATTCAACTAAAGTTGGAGAAATAGACACCAGCCAGCCACCTTTATGCAAAACAAGTTGCATGTCTGGCGGTGGAACCGGTCTCATGAACGTGGTCATGTAAGGTTGGTCCGGGCCGCTTCATCCAAAAATACCGTCGAATCAAAATAAGATGTTGGTGCTAAGCAATATGACTATTTTCGCCCACAACTCTTTGTGTTCTATTCGTGCATATTATCTACGCATAGATCTGTCTCGGATGCCACTGTTGGGGAACGTAGCATGCAATTTCAAAAAAATTCCTACGATCACGCAAGATCTATCTAGGAGATGCATAGCAATGAGAGGGGGAGACTGTGTCCACGTACCCTCGTAGACCGAAAGCAGAAGCGTTAGGTTAACGCGGTTGATGTAGTCGAACGTCTTCACAATCCAACCGATCTAGTACCGAACGTACGACACCTCCAAGTTCAGCACACGTTCAGCTCGATGACGTCCCTCGAATTCTTGATCCAGCAGAGGGTCGAGGGAGAGTTTCGTCAGCACGATGGCGTGGCAACGGTGATGGTGATGTGATCCGCGCAGGGCTTCGCCTAAGCACTATGACGCTATGACTGGAGGAGTAAACTGTGGACGGGGGCACCGCACACGACTAAGAGAATAACTGTTGTGCTTTGGGGTGTCCCCTGCCCCCATATATAAAGGAGGGGAGGAGGAGGCCGGCCAAGGGGGCGGGCCAAAGGGGGGAGTCCTACTAGGACTCCACTCCTAGTAGGATTGGCCCTCCCTTTTTTCCCTTCTCATGGAGGGGAAAGAGGGAAGGATAGGGAGAGGGAGAGGGAAAGAGGAAAGCGGGCCGCACCCCCTCCCCCTTGTCCAATTCGGACTCCCTTGGGGGGCGCCACCCTGTGGGCTCCCCTCTCTTTCTCCCCTATGGCCCATGAAGGCCCATTACTTCTCCGGGGGTTCCGGTAACCCCTCGGTACCCCGATAAATATCCGAAACGTCCCGAAACCATTCTGGTGTCCGAATACCTTCGTCTAATATATCAATCTTTACATCCTGACTATTTCGAGACTTCTCGTCATGTCCGTGATCTCATCCGGGACTCCGAACAATCTTCGGTCACCAAAACACATAACTCATAATACAAATTTTCATCGAACGTTAAGCGTGCAGACCCTACGGGTTCGAGATCTATGTAGACATGACCGAGATATATCTCTAGTCAATAACCAATAGTGGAACCTAGATGCTCATATTGGTTCCTACATATTCTACGAAGATCTTTATCGATCAAACCGCAATGACAACATACGTTATTCCCTTTGTCATCGGTATGTTACTTGCCCGAGATTCGATCGTCGGTATCTCCATACCTAGTCAATCTCGTTACCGGCATGTCTCTTTACTCGTTCCGTAATGCATCATCCAGTAACTAACTCATTAGTCACATTGCTTGCAAGGCTTCTTATGATGTGCATTACCGAGAGGGCCTAGAGATACCTCTCCGATACTCGGAGTGACAAATCCATCTAGATCTATGCCAACCCAACAAAGACCTTCGGAGATGCCTATAGAGCATCTTTATAACCACCAGTTACGTTGTGACGTTTGATAGCACACAAGGTATTCCTCCGGTATCCGGGAGTTGCATAATCTCATAGTCAGAGGAATATGTATATGACATGAAGAAAGCTATAGCAATAAAACTGAACGATCAACATGCTAAGCTAACGGATGGGTCATGTCCATCACATCATTCTCCTAATGATGTGATCCCGTTATCAAATGAGAACTCATGTCCATGGTTAGGAAACCTTAACCATCTTTGATCAACGAGCTAGTCAAGTAAAGGCTCACTAGGGACTCCGTGTTTTGTCTATGTATTCACGCATGTATTAAGGTTTCCGGTCAATACAATTCTAGCATAAATAATAAACATTTATCATGATATAAGGAAATATAAAATAACAACTTTATTATTGCCTCTATGGCATATTTCCTTCAAATGGAACCCCCCGGGGAAAGATATGGGCCTACATGGGCCATAGGGGAGAGGGGAGGCAGCCCATAAGGGGTGGCCGTGCCCCCTCCCATTGGGAGTCTGAATTGGACTCGGGGAGGGGGTGCGCCCCCCTTTCCTTCTCCTCTTCCCTCTCCTTCCCCCTTTTCCATCTTCGGAAGAAGGAAAGGGGGGCCAAATTGGACATGGAGTCCAAGTCGGTTTCTTCCCCCTATGGCGCGCCCCATGGCCGGCCTCCTCCCTCTCCTCCTTTATATACGGGGCAGGGGGCACCCCAAAGCACATCAATTGTTCTCTTAGCCGTGTGCGGTTCCCCGTCCATAGTTTACTCCTCCGGTCATAGCGTCATAATGCTTAGGTGAAGCCCTGCGCGGATCACATCACCATCACCGTCACCATGCCATCATGCTGACGAAACTCTCCCTCGACCCTCTGCTGGATCAAGAGTTCGAGGGACGTCATCAAGCTGAACATGTGTTGAACTCGGAGGTGTCGTGCATTCAGTACTTGATCGGTTGGATCGCGAAGACGTTCGACTATATCAACCGCGTTAACCTAACGCTTCCGCTTTCGGTCTACGAGGGTACGTGGACACACTCTCCCCCTCTCGTTGCTATGCATCTCCTAGATAGATCTTGCGTGATCGTAGGATTTTTTTTGTAATTGCATGCTACATTCCCCAACAGTTCGTAACCTCCATATTTGGAGGATGTGGAGGTCCAGTATAGAGCTTGCTCCAAATCTAATCGACATCACAAGACAAAAGTTTCAGCTTCTTCCTCCTCGCGCCATGGCCAGGTTTTGAAGTTGTGCGGCCTCCTGTGCACCACTGGTGAGCAACTATCCTCTCATTAATGCCACACATGCCCCCTCAGAGTCCCGTGGCGGCCCGTCGGGTGGCCTCCTACAACCTCGTCAACTACCTTGCGAAAGCCTATAAAAGGCCGTCGCGGCCCCCCTTCTCTCCGCTACTACAATCCACTTGCTGAAGCCTCTCAATCTTTTCTCGCCCGCCTCCAATCAGCTCTCTCGATGCCATGATGCAGCAGGAGGAGCTGTCCCTCATCTTCAATTATGGGGATGAGGATAAGCCGAAGAAGCCTGGCATCGGAGCGGGTTGAAGACGATACGATCTTGGACCAAATCAAACAATAGATGAGGTCTGCGCGGACGCGCCCATCCCCATGTCGCGTCCATCCCCGCATTGCCGAACTGGGACGTGGCCATTAAGGTGAGTTACCAAGCTATCATGGCTCTCATTGAAGCATACACTTACATCACTGACCCCGCTACCACCGGCAAATCCCGTCGCTGCCATGGCCGTGGCCCCAAGTAGATAATTAATTTAATTATTATGAGTGCAAATTCGCAATGCGGCTATGAATGAAACCGACGCTTTAATATCAAACGTGTTATGCTAATTTTTTTTGAACTAATTTGTGTGCTTGTGATTTCTTTTAGCAAGCTTGTCCCTTGGTGTGTTCTGCTAGAGCCGCTCTGAGTGAAAGAAAAAAGGCATTGGCTAGATGTTGAAATAAATTTGGGTCAATCGATTTGCTTTGAGTCGTCGGATGCTACATGGACGACTAGATCAGCTTTTTCAAACCTCAAACCACCCAAAATGATTATTGTACATCTTCTTCAAACCTTGAACCGCCCAATCTACCGCCGGCCTAATCGCAAGCTGCCGCCGCCCGCGACGCTACACGCGCCAGCCTCGCCACTCGGCCCTCCCCCCAACCGCCGCCCACCACCGTGCTTCCTCCACACCCCCGCCCCCGGCCATCCCTCTAACCCTGGCTATGATACATTTTTTTTCCGGCAAACTACACCCCCACCCCCAACACCCCTAATGATAGATCATGTGGCAACCTGCCACCTTAAGATAGATCATGGGGCAGCTTCTCCGGCGAGTGGCGCCTGCTTCTGCCTTCCCTGCAGCGACTATGTACTTTTTATGAAAATTGACTGCCCAAATTCTATTTTTAGGCGACTTACATTTAGCTATTGTGAAGAGAAAGAAAATACATCTCTTCAGGTCAAAAAGAAAAAGAAAAAACGTTTTCTATGGAGGCTGGTATATGGCAATTTTGAGTTTACGCGTCACCTGCGTAGCCTTCAAATACAGAGTATAATAATAGTAATAAATTCTATGTACCTCTGCAGTAGTCACCTGCTTAGCCTAAGTAGAGTTTTGCCAGAACTTTACCAAGGCAATTCATACACTTTGTAGCATACACACCACGCATATCTACTGCTTACAAACCCACCGACCTTCAGATCGAAGCTAAATGCTAATGGAGTAACCACGACATGCCCGCGAGCTACTACGAATCACCCACGCGCTGGCCATTATTAGCCATCGAGTTTTCTTTGAAGAACTTCTTGGAAGATACGAGGATGGGGCTACGCACGACGTGCTTGCGCGAGACCCACTTGAGCTGACCTTCCGCGATGCGCTCCTTCATCTTCTGCCCGTCCTTGGTCCTGATGGTCACCGTGAATGTCTGCACCTGGTTCACGTCCCTGAACCCGAGTATGTCCGGCGTCACCTTCGCCGACAGCGACGGCGGGAGCTCGACGGACGCGGCGTACACCCCTACGTCGTTGTCGACGTTTGTGAGGGCGCGGCTGACGTTCACGGCGTAGGGCTCCGTGTCGAGGTAGACGGTGATGGACGGGTAGTTGAGGTCCTTCTGGTGGATCACCGGCAGCTGCTTGCACGACAGCGGCGGCGCCGGGTGGATGATCGAGCTCACCTCGTGGTCGTTGTAGCCGAGCCCGCACAGGTACGGGATGTAGTCATGGGCGCTTTGGTTGTACACGAGCCCGGGATTCATGGCTCTGGTGGGGTTGATGTAGCCGGCGCCCATCGAAATCAAGTTGGCCGGCAGCCCGTCCTGGTCCAGCATCGGCATCCGGCGGCCGTCCCTCGTGTCGGTCGTCGTCATCATGGCCGACTTGATGGCCGCCGGAGACCAGGTCGGGTGCGCTTTCTTGATCAGCACGGCGACCCCGCTGATGTGCGGCGTGGACATGGACGTGCCGGACATGATGTCGAACTTGTACGCCATCTCGTTGGGCGGCTGGGCGAGCCCGTTGGGCATGGGGACGGCGGCGATGATGTTCACTCCCGGGCCGGTGATGTCGGGCTTGAGAATCCCCTGGTTTTGCCTGCTCGGGCCCCGTGACGAGAATGGCGCCACGATCGGCGCCATGCGGTTGCCGAGCAACGCCCCTTTGAAGACCAGCTGAGCGGTCGGGCTCTGCGTGGAATTCACGTACGCCATGATCTTGTCCGACCACTTGGATTCTACTTGCGTTGCTGGGAGGGCATGCGCCTTGGGTGAGATCACCAAGCCAGACTCCTCCGGTTGAACGATGATCATGGCGATAGCGCCGGCGTCGTGCAGGATGCTTCCCTTCTCGAGGTTGGTCAGGTTGCCGCCGGAGATGCAAAGGACTATCTTTCCGGCGACTTGCTTGGCCGTTAGGACGGTCTTGTCCGAGCACGTGCCGTCGGGGGCAGTGTCAATCACCAACGGCTGCTGCACGCTCACGTAGGTGCTCGGCTGGTAGTGCGATTCGCCGTTGACCACAAGCCCATTGCCAAACTTGACGTCCGCAGAGAAAGTCCGGTCAGTTGTGGCCGCAGCCACGGTGAGCAGCCACGGGGCCTCGTTGGCAACTGTGGCCGGGGACGGGCCTTGGTTCCCAGCCGATGTGCAGACGAAGACGCCTCTCATGACGCTGCTGAATCCCCCCAGCGCAATGGGGTCGGCGGCGAAGTCTCCGGCGTCATCAGCGCCGAGCGACATGGAGAGCACGTCGATGCCCTCGTCGAGGGCGTCGTCGATCGCCGCGAGTATGTCGTCGCGGTCGCAGCCCTTGCCCACGAAGCACACCTGGTAGAAGGCCAGGTGCGCGCGGGGCGCCATGCCGGCCGCCGTGCCGAAGCCGCTGCCCATGGCGTTGGCTCCCGGCACGAACGCGCCGGCCGCCGTGCTCGACACGTGCGTCCCGTGGGCGCTGTCGTCGATGGGCAGGACCGGGTCGTCGATCCCTTCCCACCTCCACTTGGCCGACTCGTAGAAGGAGCGCGCGCCGATGAGCTTGTTGTTGCACACGGAGCGATTGAAGTCGCAGCGGCCCTTCCACTTGGCGGGCGGCGGCGGCATGCCGGTGCCGTCGAACGAGGGGTGCGCGCCGGCGATGCCGCCGTCGAGGATGCCGATGATCATCCCCTCCCCCATGTTGGTCCTGTTCCAGACGCCGGCGTGGAACAAGGGGCCGGTGAGCCCGAGCATCCGCGGCGTGTGCGTGGTCGTCAGCTGGTAGGTCTGCTCCGGCAAGGCCTTGAGGAACCAGTCCTTCTCGCCCATACGGTGCAGCTCGTCGGGGGTGAGGCGGGCGGCGAAGCCATTGATGACGTTGCGGTAGGAGTAGATGAGGCGCTCCGCGGCGCCCGGGTCCGCGTCGAGCTGCTCCTTGGCCTGGTCGCACACGGACGCCAGCAGCGAGGCGTGCCAGCTCGACACGTTCTTGTACAGGTTCCGGTCGTACTCGTACGGCGTGCGCACGATGACGAGGTAGTTCTTGTGCTCGCCGTGGTCGTTGTGGGCGACGACGGCGATGGCGGCGGCGGCGGCCACGAGGAGGAGGGCGGCCAAGCGCCCCGGATAACCCATCGGAGAAGAAGCAAAAGCTAGAGACGAAGGGCCGGGAGAGATCGATATGCTTCTTGTCCCAAACTTGTGCATGTCGTGGTGTGGATGTGCCTAATATAGCAACGGCATGCAAGATTTGAGGCGGACTGTTTGCGCCACGAGCTCCATTGTTGCGCTTCATTCGAGCATGGCAATGCATGCATGTGGGGGGAAACGGAAGAGGACTCTGCACCCCACGTTGCCAAACACTGAGATGGAAATGCCGGTATAAATTCACATTTATCAGACCCAACTATTGATAGTTCCTACCAACTGTAGAGATCGATGTCAATGTGTCACCTATCAGCAAGCCATCATTATGGTGTTCATTCATATGGAGTTCTCACATGGTGTTCATTCATATTTTGTGAGGGAGGTACTAGTAGTGTAGTAGTACTAGATGGGTGGTGCGGCTTGTCGAGCGTTGCCCTCGAAACAACGGCCACCATAGATGAGCCTCCATTATTAGATAAGGAAATTGCATGGATTACATAGATAGGAAATATAAAGTTATAAAGTTTGACGGGAACACGAGAGTATAAATGAACACAATAGATTCTATGATGAGTTGAAATTTTTGAATAAGTATCGTTTGAATTCATTGAGGTTTTTCAGATTGTACAAACTCACTGGAATTGGCATCCGGGACTTGCAACACACTGACATTGCGATGCGTGTGCATTGGCTCTGGCTTCTGGCGACCGACCCAGAGCCCCTGGCGGCACTTAACACTGCCATGCAAGCCCGAGGTTCGGCAAATCGAAAATTCTAGATCAACGGGGTAATACGGGGGCTTTACGGGATTCCTTAACTAACTAAACTTCACCCCCCCTGATTTTCAGGGGGTGTGGGCCCTCCACTCCCTATTCTTTCAATCAGTTTATCTCACCTAAGCACCTCCGTAAAGTCAGTAAAAATTTGCCCGTGCGTGTAGCATTGCTCTCGGCAAATATTCCGCCCCTTCCATTTCCTGGACGCTCAGCGATGGGCGAACTTGCAAATCTGATTTGATCACTGGCTTGACGGCGCTTCCATTGCCGAGATTGCACCAGCGCTTACCTTTCTCGGCATCGATGCTGGTGGAAGGGACACCTTGTCTTAGAGGCTCTAGACTCCCAACCTTGGGTCCTTGACATTGGTGGCATCATGGGTCCAGAGGCCATGGTTCAGTACGTCGACGTTTGGCATCGTCTTCGTGGCATCACCCTGTCTTCCTCCCCAGACCCGATCCGCTAGAGTTGGACCAAGAATGACGCCTGCTTGGCGCGTTACCTTGCTGGAAACCTTGGGCTCTGCTCAGCGTCAAGATATTCCTATGGCTTGTGAGCCTTGACAGATGTTGGACAACAAAGCGCCTCGCCCATCGAGGCTTGCCACATGCCCATGCTTACATCCTCTTCGACCAATGCAATGAGACTAACCACCACCTACTGTCCGGCTATGTCTTCGTCCGCAGTCTGGCACAAGGTGTTTCACTGGTCCTGCATCCCAGCATTTCCGCCTGACAGCTCCTCTGAGTTCTGCAATCGGTGGTCATCGGCTGACATGCGGCGTCTACGAACACTCAACCCCCCGTGCGACCGTGTATACTTTCCCCATTCTTCTCCCGCCTGTCGGCACCACAGTTCCGCCGCCACCTCCCCCATGCGCCGCCATAACCACCGATGACCGCGGCTCCGGCCGGAATGGGTTGCCAAGACCCTTCTGCCACCTCACCGGCCACCGTCGTCGGCGTGTCACTGCTGCAAACGACCTCCAACTAGCGCCGCCGCCCGCACAAAAGAAAAGATTGGGCACAAAAGGTGTTGTCCGGTCAACCACCCCGGCTGATGCTACTGGTCGCAAAGTTGGCAGGGTGACGCTTGCCTCCCGGCGACTATAGGCCACCGCCCGCTGCTCCTACCGGTGCCAGAGTGCTAGGAAGCCTACCACCACCACGTGGGCCCTTGTTGAGGAGGTGGTGAAGAAAAAGAAAAGCCACTCCCGTCACACACCCCGCGCCTCGGGCAGAAGCTCCAGCCACCCCTATGGCCAGTGCTCCGACGTGTCCAGCCGCCGCAGCGGGCAACAAGGTCCCCAGCCGCCAAGTGCTTGATGAAATGCCTACATGTTTTTTTTCGTTTCGGCCTATGCATTGTGCTGATGGATGGTCTAGTTTGTTGTTGTTGTTGTTGTTGTTGTTTCTTTGCGTCTTTGGAAGCATAACATACGCTTGGGCTTGATGAACTAAATTACGCATGTTTTAACTGGAACATCTCAATCAGTTAAACTTTAGCTTGTTAAGGGTTTATGTTTTGCATGTTGATTTGAATGATTGATGATATGTTGTCTAATTGTTTATACATCATGCGGTTGACTAAAGGAATTGAGTAAAAAAATATTAACTCCACTAAGTTTAGGGGATCGGCTACATCCAGCCTCAGTTAGAGGAGTAAAATTTACTCTTCTAAGTTTACTCGGTCATTTACTCCTCTATCTTTTAGAGGATCGACTAGACATACCATTAGGTACAGATGCGTGCTCTGCCAGGTCTCCCTGCCCCACCCATGACGCCTTCTGAGTTAAACTGAAACCTCCGCACCTTGATCTATCATGCATACTTCACCTTGGGCATCGGCGACTCGTCGTCCTCGTCGGCATCCCTCGGGTGGCCGGTATGGCGACGCGGCTCCGATGGCCGTTGTGAAGCGCGCACGACCGACCGCTCGTGTTGTGTCGATCTATGCAAACCAGACGAACATCGTGTTCACCACGTCTACCAATAATTTGAGCACTCGTTGGCTACGCGCCAGCTGGTCACAATGCCAATTCAAGCAGCCATTGTTGGTCGACGGGCATCTCGGTCGCAGTTGAGAGGGGCCACGTAGAGGAGGGGACTGGGGGTGGTGGGGGCGAGCGAAAGTTGCACTGGAGGAGGGTCGAGGGGAGAAGAGGACGGGGGTGGCGGCACGTGGGTGTTCTTTGACCTAAAATATCGTGCGTGAGTAGGGTCGTATGAGAGGAGAGGAGGACAGGCGGGTGGATGGTTTACCGGGGTTTTCGGTGTAGTGATGCTACATCTACAAATGGTTACTTAAGATTTTTACATGCAAAGTAATATGGAGGATTATGATTGGTTAAAGGGGATAAAAGGGCCCATACTAGTTGAATTCGTGTGGGGAGGTGGGGGAGAAAGAATTGCTAGTTTGGAAAGAGTGTTTTCGCTTTGTAGGTCATTATTGGTTTCGGTGTGTATCTAGGTTGGATTGGTGGTCTAGCATTTTTAGAAAGGAATGTCATGCCAAAAACCGGAAAACGGGAGCTGGGCACTAGCTTGGAAGAAATCGGCGGGGAGGTGGGATCGTGCGAGTCGATGGAGTTGTGACGGTACCAGCCACAACAGGTTTCCCCCCCTTTTAATAGAAGAACTAGAGATCCACAAGTAGCAAGAGAGAGAGAGGCGTAAGGGGAGGCAGGCCCGAGAGACAGAAGCAGGGATGGGTCAGCCTCTTCGTCGCAGGGCACAATGGCAGGAGTCGCTCCGTCCCCAGAGAGCGCCGCCGCCGCCGCCGCGTCTCTCGATGAGGCGGCCGACCGCGCCGGTGGGCCGGTCCGCACGCTTACCTGCACTTGCTGGGGCGTTCTTAGTCTCGTAGGAACCCCGGGCGCTGATTGCGCTCTGCACAGTTCGGCAGCCTCCAGCACCGTTTCCACCAAGACCAGGAAGAGGTGCGTGGCCTGCAAATTCATGGCGGCCGGGCCGTGTCGGGATGCCTTCGTCAAGGCCATGCGTTGCGCCAAGTATGCTGCGAGCAACGACATGGATCCCAAATTCTGCTCCGACGCTTTCCAGAAGATGTTCAGATGTATGGAAGCCAACAAGCACTATGAGGACATCGACCGCTGGGTGATTAACTATCAAACCCAGCCCTCTACAGAGTATGACGGGATCTACGTCTAGCTTTTCTTTCTTTCTTCATGGTAGTTGCAATATCATCTACTACTCCTATAAAAAGACAAAAGGGATAGATTCAAACAATCTTAGCTGTTTAATCACGCAATCTAATGGTCCATAATCCTTTCATGTTTAACACTAACAAGCCATCAATCCATTGACCAGTGACGGAGCTAGACAAAAATGTTTGGGGGGCCAAAGTACGAAAAATATCTGTAGTGAGCAACTGCTATTGAAAGAACAAATTAATAATTTGTATAGTTCCAATTCAATCAACCACTAACTAACTATGAGAGAAAATTGTAGTGCTAACACAAAAAAATCCCAACTATATCAAATCACACGACAGAACAACAAAAGAAAAAAAAACACTTTGACTCATACTGTACAACAGTGTTGATGTACAGGCAACGCTTTCGGTGTTAGAGAATTCAGAGAAATTCTGCAGGCTGTGGCAGCCGGCGACAACGAAGCGGCCGGCGAATCAACCTGTGGTTGAGTTGGTTAGGTGGACAGTGATATCCTCAACCCATCAGGGTTCAAATTCTGGTGCTCGCATTATTTCTGGATTTATTTCAGGATTTCCGGCGATGCGCTTTCAGTGGGAGGAGACGTTCCCGTCGACGACGAGGCGCCTACGGTGACTTTGTAAATCTCAAGATGATATGCCGGCTCAGTCTCTCGGAGGTGTTCATAGGGGTAGGGTGTGCGTGTGTGCGTTCATAGGGATGAGTGTATGCGCGTGTATATGAGCGTTTGTGTCTGTACTAATGCTCAAAAAAAAAACAATGAAGCGGCCGTCCGGCCAGAGTTCAAGTAGTCGACAACATCGGCCATCGGAGACCCGCGACCACCGGCCAGTGGCTGATACTGGGTGCGCCCTTGATCCCCCGGGCGCTGGAGTCGTCGCCACCGGCCCGAACGTGGAGCTCCTCCTAACATCCTCGCCTTCTCCTCAGCAAAGGCCGGACGAAGTCGAGGGCTCCAGGCTGTTCGTCGCGGCGCCTTCGGCTGGTTGAGTGAAGCACATCATTTGAGCTGGGTGGATGGCACTTACAAAAACAAATACACAAATTCGTATGGGGGTAGCCGGAGACGAGGGGTGGCTTGCCGGCCGGTCAACATCAGCGACCACTGTCCAGTGGCAAAGAGCCAAAAATGACTGTCTCAAGCGCGCCCTTGTTCCTCCCTCACGACCTTAGTGCACGCAGATCAGAGGCGATCTTCTCCTCGGCGCCCACATCGAGGCAATGCGGCAGCTTGGTTCATGGATGGATCAGGCCAGCAGGCGATGGAGGCGAGCAACCGTACCCGAGTGACAAGTGCGGTTGAGGGAAAAAGAGTCGAAGCAACCGAGCCCTGAGCAGGTTCGTGCGCATGCGTGATAATAAAGGCTTGTGGCCTTCTACGTGTATGTGCATGACCCATATAAAAGCTGCAGGGCAGGACGATTACTACCTAGTAAAAAATTTGCACTTTGCTGGTTGGGGGGCCACGGCCCCCTCAACCTTGTACATAGCTCCGCCGTTGCCATTGACCGCTAATCCTGCCCGCCTTCGTGAAAAAAAAAGCAAACTGCCTCGCTGCACGTCCCGCAAGGCCGCAACACGACCTTCGCCCGCTCCTCTCTTGTGCGTGGTTCCAGTCGCCCTCTCTTCCTCCACGTTTCTCTCGCGGCACGACCTCCGCTGCAAATCCTCTACTCCTTTGTCGCTGCCCCGATCCCCCACTCCGCCGTCGTCTGCCGCCGCTCCGATCCTCCACGCCGCCGTCGCTCCAATCGCCCGCCGCCGGCGCTCTTCGATCCTCCAGTTCAACGCCGGCCGCCTATACGGTGAGTCCACCGAAGCCGGCGGAAGCTGCACGCCCCGCGCCTGCCTACCTGGGGTTGCGACGGCCGCAGCCGTCGGACGAAGCCGCGGCCATAGCCGTCGGAGGAAGCCGCTGCCACTGAGCCCTGCCGACCAGGGGTTGCGCCGGCCGCCCGCCGATATTCTGGTCGGCAGGACCCCGCACGCCCCCGACGACGGCCGGGACTGCCAACGCAGACGCCTTACTCCCTGGGGTTGCTGGCTGCTGCCGATGCCATCTGCGTGAGCCATCTTGTTCTCTCTTCTCTCTTTATCTATATTCATCAATTAAGCACAATGTTCATCCATACCGGATCCAGTACAAGATCCACTACAAACTGCGTGAGCCTCTCAGTTTCTTAAGGAATAGCAATAACGGCCCCTCCTCATCTCTCAAAGCCTCTTCCTGATTCTGTCCATTTCTTCAGGGAATTCTAGGAGACTGTGGACCTGTGGTTATCGTATATTGGTTCGGAGATTCTTCACCTGGCAATTTCCAGTGACTAAAGGGACAGGTTTTTTAAGGGCTGAAGCACTTTATTCAGTCAAAATGTTCGATGGAATCACAATAAAATCTGGTCTAACTGACAGCCAAACATGCCGTCCAAAAACTAAAGTAGTAGTAGCTCTAGCTAACACATGTGCTTCAACATTCAGACTTCGATTCTCATGAGTAATTTGCACCGATGCAAAACCTGCGCACTTCAAATTGATCTCCCTGCTGATGGCTTCAAATGGTCCTTTGTATATTCCCTTGACATACTTCACAGTGGATGCACAGTCTGTTGCAATGACTAACGGGCCATGTTAGTTTCTGCAATAGCTCATCTCTTAGTTCTGTAATTTCTTGGATTTGATGGCCCTAAAAGTATGTGTATTAGGATTGAAGATGCATGAATCATCCCTTGAGAATGGAGATGAATGAGGAAGTACTGAGACAGTGAGAGATGAAATTCAAACCTGGTAAGGCAGCACAGATCATTATCTATTTTATTCATAAAATTGTACATATCCGTTTCTGGTCTTTTTTGGTTCTGATTGGTTGGAAATGGTCCTGGTCCAAGAAAGATGTCACGAAGTGGTATACCAAAACAAAAGCTAATGCTTCGATTCAGATTAATGTAATTTAGAAGGTATTACAAATTAGGTACAAACTATTGACTTCAGACTATACCTTTTTAGCCTTGAATTATCGAGTTTGTCTTTTTTAATTATTCTGTCCCTTTACATACATGGTTCCTTTACCAAAATCAGGGAGGAGCTTGGTGGTGGTGGAATTAGGGAGGAGTACAACTGGTGGTTGCTTCGGACAGTGTCAGTTGTTGTTTTGACGGGCTCTGCCTTCAGGTCCTCTACCGGCGATGTCCTGCGCCATCAGGAACCCCTCATCCGCTCATCGCCATTGTTGGGTTTGTTTAGCTTTTTGCATGATAATTGTTTTATTACTTATACATGGAGTATTAGGTTGTGTTTTCTGCAAAGATGTTGTACATGTGGTTCATTCCGCTTTTATCTTAATGATTAATCGACTATTGAGGAGTTGCACATATCTTTATAAAACATAATTTTTGGATTACGTTAATGATTCAGATGTTCTACCTTGATCTATTATGTGCATCAAACGTTTACAAGCACCGTCTCCACTACTTCCACCTATCCCTTTTGTTACTTTCTCCCAGTTAGGTTGATCCCCAATTCTCTATTTCGGTTATCCCCTCATTATTCTTGGGCAACTGTTAAATTAGTGGTTGTGCTTTGCTCTAAATTCTTTTAAGGTTACAGAATGTAGGTTCATTTAGTCGGTGAGGTAGATTCATGAAAAAAGTATCTAATCCATTCATTTATATCATTTCTTAGAAAATTGTCCTAGCCAACTTGAATTTCAACCAAACATTTAGATATTGCAGTGCAGTGTTGTCTCCTGAGGTACATCATCATCTAGCATAGTTCCTTTCCTTAATATCTCTGTGTGGTTCATTACTCCATTTTCCTACCAAAAGATCTTGTAGTCATGGATATATTATGCTTTTCGCAGCCACCAAAAGTGGAAAGAACAGCAAGAATTTTTTTGTGACCATGAGTGCTTCCTGCCATGGTGTGGAATCTTATTGTTGTATTTTCTATAAAACTCTCTCCCATAGGACTTGAGAAATAGACTCCCACATAACCTTCGGCACCCTCTCCACTGCAATTCAGCCATGACCAATCAGTTCGCATCCTGCATCGCTCTGCAGTAGGAGAGTCCATAAGAGAAACAAGAGGAGAAGCTACTCGGTATCCCTATAGATTTTGTAGCTCGTCTTAGAAAAGAAGATAACATTAGGGAGCAGCAAAACTGAAAGCGTATTGTGATTTTTAGGAGACTTTCTCATCGGCTACACATTTTTTGTCTTCATGTGTTGTTTGTTTTCTCTCATAAGTTAAATAGTTTATTGGTGTTTTTTTTATTATGAAGTGGGTACGACAGAGTAGCCAAGTAGTTAATCATTTTATCTTGTCTTGGACGAAATATATGTACTATGCTAATGGTTTATATGATGACCCAGTCCCAAACTTGTATTTAAATTCAACATGGTTTGTTACATACTATATTGTCTGAAAAGGTGTCAGACTAGCTTGAAGAATACGAGAGACAAAGAATTGGCTTTGTTTTGTTAAGCTAGATCCCTTACATGTGTAATGTTTATGTCATCTCATGCCATGAGAGTCATTGTTTGTTCAACTAGGTGATACTGTTGCCCAAAATGGCTCGACCAACATCATGGGTCAGTGTGTCACTTAGTTTGCCAAAGTGCAGAGAGTTCGCACCTTAAAAACATCGTGTGGCACATGTACAATTTGCAACTTGAAATCAATAATACTACCAGCGTCTTAGGTTACTGCATGATCATGATTGTTTTCTTAGTATGTTGTTGCCCTTTCAAATAACATCTTTCTCATCTCAATATTTACTTAGCTCTGTAAATGAATTGTTGTTAACAGAAGCAAAAATAGAAACTTAAATAGCTTAGTGCAAATGTGCTCACAGAAAGAAGAATGTCAACCAGTATTTTGACACCTTATCATCAGTCTTCTGTCTACTTGCCAATCCATTCATGTCATATACTCATTTAGGAAGGCAATTATTTACCGTAATTTCAATGTTTTGCATCTTGATTTATTTGCATAATAGTATCTACCATCTATTGGAAAATTTGACGGGCATGGATAATGTGAAAGGCATTGTTGCCCTGTTCTTGGGCTCGGTTCCGCCCTCACCGATCTGAAAGTGTTCGGGTTAGTCTGTTCGATGCCCCACAAATGTTCAACGAATTGCTTCTGAGGGGGGCGGCTGTCATTTGTGTTACAGGGATGGAATGGGCGCATCGGTAGCGAGATACTACAGCAAATGTTCAACGAATTTCTCTTGTTTTTCTCTTATTTTTCCTTCTGGGCGTGATTGTGTTGTTTGCCCCAGCGTGGAACTCATTCTTGTATCGGGTGGTTGCTATATTAATGTAGTGGGGCGAAAGCCTATTTCGAGGAATGGTCTACAATTTTTTTTGTCTTTTTCTTGGAACTTCATCTAAATGTTGGTTGCTGTTGAGAGTTTTTGTTCCAATCAGATCTTGTATCCGCTGTAACCGAAGGTGATCATGCTAACATGCCACAGATTTAGAGTAGTGTGTGGGATTTCCAGTAGAAGAGTAGCTTCACAGATGGCTCTTCTTGGCGCCGCTATCTCTTGTGTGGAAGTCCTTGCCGTGCCCATGTCAATGCAAGCCGCAATGCATGAGACTAATATTATCAGGCACTCCACATTGACTGGTTATTAACTGCTATGTCCTTTCGTTTATTCCTAAATAAATGAGATATTAGAAAGTGTGCTGTCTAAATTTGGTTCATGCCATGCAAAAGATTATTTAGATTGTTTTCTCCAGAAAAGAGAGCATTCAAATTGGTTAGGTGGAAACATATTCTTAAATTATCCGGTTTATTTTTGTTTCTTTCAGGCTTCAATCTGGAAATAGTTTGTTCAAAGAAGGAATCTCATCGTGACCAATCTTGAAACAAATAATATTAGTCGAGACGTGTGTTGCACGTACATGTTTACTAGTAGTATTAGATGTGCGTTTGCTCTCCATGGTATCCGAGTTAATTTGTCTGTTACCGACTGGATGAACTAGTGTCTATTTACTGTTTTTGTGTATGTGTTAACAAAACAAGCACTGCCACATGGATGATATTTTCACGCACGAGTTCGACAGTTAATAAACCAGATCCGGAGACTTCCCATCTTTCTGTGATCTGTGCTGCGGCTCTGGTCGCCGGAAATAGCCGGATCTGAGGCTCTCCCAATCCCTGAGCCGTAGGTTAACCCTCACCTAGGTTAACGGAAGGAGTACTAAACATACCTTGCATGAATTGTAAACCATGAAACATTTAGATTAACTAGTAAGCGTGCACGTGCAACGCACGTCTCCACCAATACACATATAAAATTTGTTTGAGTATAAAGTTTAAATTTGTATTTTATAAATACTGAACAATAGAACAAGGCATGACAAAGATTAAATCGATGCACAATAATATGCATTTTTAACATCAACTTGTAAACGATTCAGGAACATAATATCATATGAACATAAATATAGTGAGTAATCATGCATGCAAGGCATGTCTCAAATGATTTATATAGTAAATCAAACATAAGGGACCTTACAAATTTTATGGTAAAAGAACCAAGAGCAGACACTGAAGTGTTGCAATGCAACCTAAGGAAAACCCGATACATCTTTTGTCTAATATGCGTATGAAATTCTCGCATAAAATGGGATGTCTTCTTAAGATTGGCCCCCTTAAAACTTTGGTAAGTATATCAAATATTGGCATAAATGGAGGAAGCTGCTACTATTCCACATAATAGTGGCTACTATTAAACACATGCTATTGGATCATGCACGCACACTGGCAGAGTGCCTTATTTTCATGTTCAACATTACTTCTTTGACTGTACCGTTGATAATCTGGTTCAACACAAGCAATGGCACAATTTCAGAAGTCAAATTTCAAGAATCTTTATCCAAGAGGTCAAATGAATTAAAAATATCATGAGTAACAAACATTCATCCTGGTGCTATAAACGTGCATTTATAGGAAATACGTGAATGAGAGGTATCTTTTTTCAATAATTTCTTGTTAGGACATAAAAGTATTAGTACCTTTGCTCAATCCCTCAAGTAGTAGAAAGGATCACTGCGTATTGTGAACGTGAACTCCTGACCAGTTTTCAATGAGGCAAATCTTGAATACTAATTTCTAGGCCCTGAATATGCTAAATCTAGCTTATATCAGAGCAAATAAGTTGGAATATGATGAAAGAAGGGTCGGCATAAAAAGGGTTTGATTACACTATTTATTGATAGAGCAAAATCATGTGCTTGCATGCGCATGCCAGACTTATAATTGACTCGTCCATAAGAGTCTACAAGCATGGTCTCAACTCTTTCACCAATTCAATAACTTTCTGGTGCGATGCATGGTCTCCATGTGACATATTAGCCGGGCCACATTGATGTCATCCTCAGCAAAATCCTAGATAATCTCCCTTGTGTTAGTTGAGGGACCAACTGTGCACATAATCCTCATTTTGTGCCTAACATTTGGTTAGACCACCACATACACATTGGCTGATGTACTGTTATTTGATGAATATCCATAAGATGCTGGTAGTTCTCGTGTTCCTGTCAATAAGTTTTCTTACAATTAATTTCAATGCATCAATTCATAAGGTTCCTTACCCACAGAACAATGCATTATATTCAACTTAGTTACCTACAAACAATGCATTATTTGTAGGTTAACCCTCACCTAGATTAACGGAAGGAGTACTAAACATACCTTGCATGAATTCTAAACCATGAAACATTTAGATTAATGTAGCGACCCGACCTCAAACGGTCAAGTGTCTATGCTTCAGTGTCATCCCTGGATCGATAATGCTGACACGCATAGTACTCGAGGATTTATAACAGAGTAGCAATCACACACTTATTACATCGAATGTCTCCAAAGAGAACTTATTACAATATAAATATGGCTTAAGCCCATCTAACACGATAACAGCGGAAGGCTTTGAAGATAAAGTGAGTCCATCAACTCCAACGGCATAGCTGAGCTGCACGGCAACGACCTAACGAACCTTACTCCTCGTCTGAAAAGTCTGCAACAAAATACGTTGCAGCCCGAAAACGGGTCAGCACATGGAATATGCTGGTAAAATAACACAGTAGAGCAAGAACAGAATAATGCTATCACTACATGCATATTTGGCTAGTGGAAAGCTCTATGATTATAGTTTTGCGAAAAGCCAATTTTTCCCTACAACAAAGGAATAGATTTTAATTTAACTATCATGGTAGTTGAAACATCATTGAGAAGGTTCCTCCAACTCAATCCCAATTAAGGTGATTAACAAGCCAACAATATTATTTTTAGAGTGATGAGATACTTAAGATACTCCAAGTACTAGATACTCAAGATTGTCCATAACCGGGGACACGGCTAACCATGATTAGTTTATACACTCTGCAGAGATTTGCGCACTTTTCCTCACAAGACGCGATCTCCTCCGTTGGTTTTCTCGCACTACAGGGTGTTTGAGAAACGGATGACCGAGACACAGTCTTTCAGAAACATTAACTCTCTACTCCGGGTAGACCATACCAAACCTACAAACCCACTACCTGCTGATTCACCTCTTCAAGAGCTTCACGTAACTTACTAAACTATGCTAGAGCCCATAATAGCTTGTGGCTGCACACGGAAGTTTCTAGCATGAATAATCTCAGTTCCCTTTGAGCCTGGGTGGCGGTCCATAGGAAGATCACACGGGTACTCCGGGATTTCCAAAAATACAGACAACACTGGGTACTCCAGGTGACTCAATCCACCCAGATGTGTATTTAAGTTGCCACCTTAAGTTGAATCATTAATTAACAATCTCACATCTGTCATGGATTTCATTCACCCAAACCACGTCTACGAGCATAGCATAGCAATATAAGCAACACATAGAAGTAACTCCCAAGGGTTTGAATGTAACAGGGCAATAGGTTCTACCTCATCAACTACTTCCCAACCCACATGTTAATGACATCCTAACCATGCAATGTTTGAGGATTGCAACTAATGCATAAAAACTGGGTGACAAAGGGGTATGATCAAAGTGTTACTTGCCTTGCTGACGATCCGCGTAACCTAGAGACTCCAAATAACACGCTTCGCACTCCAGAAATTCTATCGCAAACAAACAATAACATACATAAGCAATCAAACTAAGAAACACGGGTAAAACTCAAATAAGAAGATCTAACCAGAAAGTTCAACTTAAAAACTCCAGTTTGCAAAAAGAATCAAATCAAACAGAGCAACGAAGCTCACACGGCGAAAGAAATAAGATCCGTTTACTAATCTGGACCTAGGTCAGATTTTACAGTAGCAAAAACTTGTGTAAGTTGGTTAAGCGGAAAGAGGGTCTCGAGATGAAGATCTAGGCGCTTGAATCGCCTGATTCCGACTAACGAGCGAAAAGAAAAACTAAAACGAAAATAGGATCAGAAATCGCGATCAGAAATAATCGCGGATTAATCCGATAAAAAAAACTGACGAACAGGCTAACGAACGGGCGTTTGTTATCTGCAACTAACGGGCGAAAACCGTTCGTTAAAACGAACGTCCAGACGAACGTCCGCTAAAAAGAAAAACCGAAAAGAAAAACCGGCGAACCGAAAAAAAACACGACTAGGGTTTTCTAACGAAAACCGATCCGGTTTTCGAAAAGAACCGAACGGCGCTAACCTCGGAGAGGTCCGGCACGGTGGGGCTCCGGCGAGGGGCAGCGTGGCGCGGGGCGACACAGTGCGGATAGCGGGCGGCGGCGGCGGCTCCGGCGAGGGCGGCGCGACAGCAGGCGGCGGCGGCGGCGCGGCGGCGAGGCAGCGGCGGCGGGCGGCGGCGGCTTGCGGCGGGGTGGGGCTCCAAGGCGGCGGGGGTGCGGCTTATAAAGGAGGGGGGGATAGGTGCCTTGGGGGAGGGGCAAGGCGGCGGCGGAGTCCGGCTCGGACTCGTGTCCGAGTCGGCGGCGGCAGCGGTGCGGTCTCCGCGCGGGAAACGGTGGCGGGGAAGGTGGGTCGGCGGCTGGGCTTCGGCCCAGCTAGGCCTTGGCGCATTTTTTTAAAATAATTCCGCCAAAATTCAGAAAAATCCTAGAAAATAAAATAAAATTCTAAAAATGCCAAAACAAATTTTCTCCGTCTAAATAAAATATTTAGAACGAGATGAACATTTTCTTGGCCCTAAAATGCAATTTTGAAAACGTGCAATTTTTCTAATGCAACCAAAAATGCAAATAAAAGCAAAATTGATTTTAATATTTTTCCTCCAATGTCTCATTTATTTTGGAGAAGTCATATTATCTCCTCTCATATATTAATATGAAATATTTTCGGAGAGAAAAATAATTAAAACTAAAATCTTCGTTTCAATATTTGATAGAAATCAAATTTGAATAACCGGGAAATTCCCCAACTCTCTCCGAGGGTCCTTGAGTTGCTTTGGATTTCGAGGATCGCGAGACGAAATGCAACAAGACATGATATGCAAGAATGATCTATGTATAACATTCCAAATTGAAAATTTGGGATGTTACAATTAATATACGGTCCAAGAAGACACCATAATTGTAACATATACAGTAGATGCATGTTTGCTCTCTGTGGTATCCGAGTAGTAGTTTGTGGGAAATAACACATGCAGTAGCCAAACATGTCTGCGCAGAAGCTCTTTCCCCCGTGCTGCTTCTTCCTTTGACTCACCATGTCTCTGCACTCACTACTGGAAATTTCGTATATGCTGGGTGTCAGGGTCTTCGCCGAGAGCCAAAACACGGGCACTCGGCAAAGTAAGAGGCGCCGAGCGTGACTCTCGGCAGAAGGAGCATCTCGGCAAACACATGATATTGCCGAGAGTAGCCCTCGGCAAAAAAAGGCAACACTCGGCAAAGGCACTATTTGCCGAGAGCCAAGTAGTGCCGCACGGCAACGTTATGCCACATGGCACATCCGGCGCCGGTTAACGGCATGGCCAAGGTTTGACTTCTTTACCGAGAGCAGCTCTCGGAAAATTAACGACTGCCTATTTAGTTTCACCTCGCCTACCTCTTTACATTGCCCGATAGTCTAACAATTTAATTAAACTTTGGTGTTCATAATTAAGAATATGTATAAATTTTATGATCCAACCATACCTGTACCGAGAGTGCCTCTCGGTAAGGCAACAGTTGCCGAGAGTAGCTCTTGGTAAAGATAAGGCTACCATCAAACTTTAGTCCCACCTCGCCTAGAGACAAGCAACATAATCTGTTTAAATAGTGGGATAGTCCATATGCAGTAAGTTTCGGTATTCATTACACTCTTATTAAGGAGATGGACCATCACTTCGAAAGTTCACCTGTTTCACACAGAGAAGATTCAAAGTGATAGGCCATCTTCTTAATGGTGGATGTCGGCGTTTTTTTTATTAATTTAACTATTATTATTATTGAGAAATTTATTGCAGGTTTGTGCAGGAAGTGTGGGTCATGTTGCTATGTTGGCCTCGAAACTTCCCGATCTCTAAAAGGAGGCAATCGCATGACATGTGTCACACCCCCGCATTTTTCGGGCACACGTGCAATATTCGAGAAATTTATTGCTCTACTAGGGTTCCATAGCCGGAAATTGCAAATTAGCAAGGCGGCACATGAAATCATGCCCGGTAGCGGCATGGGAAATCCTTTGTGATGTTCTTGTGGCATGCCTAGGTCTTGCACAGACGAGGGAGGGGCATGCCCTGCCACCAGGTTACCGAAAGTACCTCGGTGTCATTCTTAATGCAACCGTTGAAATCCTCGGAAAATCGTACGATGGTAGGATTGCTCGGGATCTGGTACGGTGTCATCACATGGCCCCTGTAGAGTGTGGTAAATTTTAGGCGCGTTTCGAGCAAGCCTCCCCTGAGGCCGCTTGTAAACCGCACCGTCTGCGAGCTAGTCTATGGGTATTGAGAGGGAATGTGTCCGGTTTGTGCAGGAAGTGCGGGTCCTGTTGCTCTATTGGCCTCGAAACTTCTCGTGTTCTCAAAGGAGGCAATCACATCACACATGCCATGCCCCCGCATTTTCTGGACCCACATGCAATATTTGAGACATTTATTGCACCACTAGGGTTTCACTGCTGGAAATTGCAGATCTACAAGGCGGCACATGAAATCGTGACAGCTAGGTGCATTGGAAATCCTTTGTGATGTCCTTGCGGCATGCCTAGGCCCTGCAAAGACGAGGGGGAGGCATGCCCTGCCACCGGGTTACCAAAAGTATCTCAGTGGAATGCCTGATGCAACCGTTGAAATCCTCGAAAAATCCTACGATGGTAGGATTGCTCGGGATCTGGCACAGTGTCATCACATGGCCCCTGTAGGGTGTGGTAAATTTTTGGGCGTGTTTCGAGTAAACCTCCCGTGAGGCCGCTTGTAAACTGCATAGTTTGCGAGCTAGTCTGTGGGTATCGAGAGGGAGCGTGTCTGGTTTGTGCACGAAGTGCGGGTCATGTTGCTCCGTTGGCCTCGAAACTTCTCGTGCTCTCAAAGGAGGCAATCGCATCACACGTGCCACGCCCTTAAGGGAGTGAATTGTGGAGTAGTTATTAGATGATGGGTTGCAAGAGTCACAGAAGCTTAAATCCTAGTTTATACGTTATTCCGTAAGGGACTCATTTGGATTCATATGTTTAATGCTATGGTTAGATTGTTATCTTAATTCTTCTTTCATAGTTGCGGATGCTTGCGAGGGGGTTAATCATAAGTGGGAGGCTTGTTCGAATAAGAATGGCACCCAAGCACCGGTCCACCCACATATCAAATTATCAAAGTAGTGAACGCGAATCAAACCAACATGATGAAAGTGACTCGATGAAATTCCCGTGTACCCTCAATAACGCTTTGCTTATTATAAGAGACCGTTCCGGCCTCTCCTTTGCCATCAAAAGTATTGGGCTACCTTGTTCCACTTGTTGTTACTATTGTTACTTGTTACAAATTATGTTGCTATCAAACTACCTGTTACCGGCAATTTCTGTGCTTGCAGAAATTACCTTGCTGAAAACCACTTGTCATTTCCTTCTACTCCTCGTTAGGTTCGACACTCTTACTTATCGAAAAGACTACAATTGATCCCCTATACTTGTGGGTCATCAGCTGATGATGCAGCTCTGGATGCTGGAGGGCGCGGTGGAGGCGATCGGCGACAAGGTCATCATGGACCCGCTAGACAACCGGACATTCGAGTGTGCCGACACCAAGTTGTTCGCCTGCTGGGTGTGGGTGTGCGACACTGCCTTATCCCCACCAAGCGCATCATCTGGAAGCTTGCGCGAGGGGCGAGCTGTAACACCCCGGATGTAATTTACCTTATCTGTACTCCGACTCTTGCCATTTCTGGCACTAAGTTATTTCATTTCGTCGTTGTCGGGTTTTTGTCTCCGTGTGTGTTTTTCTTTGTCATGCATCTCATATCATGTCATCATGTGCATTGCATTCGCATACGTGTTCGTCTCATGCATCCGAGCTTTTCCCTGTTGTCCGTTTTGCATTTCGGCGCTCCTATGTCACCCGGTGTCCCTTTCTACCTCTTTTCGTGTGCGGGTGTTAAACATTTTCGAATTGGACCGATACTTGTCATGCAGCCTTGGTTTACTACTGGTAGACCTCCTGTCAAGTTTCGCGCCATTTGGACTTCGTTTGATACTCCAACGGTTAACCGAGGGACCGAAAAGGCCTCCTGTGTGTTGCAGCCCAACACCCTTCCAAACTAGCCCAAAACCCACCTAAACCCTCTCCATCATCTAAAGCGTTCGATCACGATTGCATGGCCGCAAACCGCACTCCATTTGGAGCTTCCTAACTCCTCCTACCTATAAAACTAGGTCTCCAAAAATTCCGGATCCAAAACCACCCTAATCTAGCTCCCCACCTCTTCAGCGCACCGGACGTTGTCCGCCGGCGCCGGACATTTCACCGCGCCCTACCGCAGTGTGCCACGTGGCGGGCGCGCCCACATCACCGTCGCCGGCCCGCCTGGGCCCGAGAGAAGCCCTCCCGGCCCGGCTCCTCCCTCACGCCGCCCGTGCCTCCACTCTGCCCGTGCGCCGCCCGGGAGCCTCGCCGCCTTCTCCGCCCCATCCCGTCGCCAGCGAGCTCTGTCGCGGCGAGCCTCCTCGTCGACCGCGCCGCCCGAGCCGGCCTCCTCACCTACGAATGCCGCCGACGCCGCCCCGCCCTACTCCGGCGAGGATCTGGCGCCCCCAGCCTCTGTCGCCTCGGATCCGCTCTTCTCCGGCAGCTACAGCAACTTCCGACTGTCCTCGGGCCGCGTGCACACCGGATCCGATCTAGATCCGGACGAACCCTAACTTTTGGGTTGACTTCTACCCCTCTCAGTATTTTTTTTTGCTAACTTTGACCTGCCATAACTCTGCATCCGTAGCTCTGATTCGTGCGTGTAGCATATCAAAATGTTCGTCTCGATGAGTACATCATTTCATCTCATTGCATCATTTTCATTTGAGCTCATCTTGATGCCTGAAATGCTGTTGGAAGAGGGCTATGTGATGAATATGTCAGATCTGTTTCAGCAAATAGCCTTTTGTCATTTTTGCCATGATTAATGTGTGCATGCTATGATCCTGAGCTCTACATGTGTTTTGTTATATGCCATGCCATCTTTACAGGGGTGTATGCCATGTATTTTTGTGATATTTGTGGTGACTAGCACAAGCTTGCAAAGTAGCGTAATCGTTGATGCTGATTTCAGGAACTTAGAATTTCACTAAGTCCTTGTCCTGATTTTGTTGTTATGCCATATGTTCATGTTGTTTCCTAGTGATCCGTGCCTCTTTTGAGGATGATCAGTAAGAATTTTGTGTTAACATTGTGGTGCTCTATCCATCCATGTGTTTGTTTGCATTTGTGGAGCACCCTAGCTTGAGTCAATCGAGCTCTACTTTTGCTATAAAATGATCATGGCAGATTGTTGACATGTTTATTGATTTTGCCGAGGATGTTGCTATTGATCCGTGCATGTTATGTTATTGTTCTTGCCATGTATAGCTCCTATGCCATGTCTTCTTGATGGGTGTATGCTTAGTTTGTCATGCAATGCTCTGTAGTGAGTGCATCGAGCTCGTAAACATGCCTACTCGTTAACTGTTTTGCATGCTCCAGTGTTTCACCAAGTCTGAATCTGTTTGTGTTTTTGCTATGTTCACATGCTTGTAATTGTATTTTCTGATCCCTTTTGGCTCAAGGTCACTAAGGGACTTTTGTTAAGTGCTTTGAGTAGCTTCATGCCATGCCTTGCTTTGCCATGTTAAGTTCATGTAGCATGTAGTTTTCATGCTCTAAAGTGTGCTTCCTGATGATAAATTCCATATTTGTGTTAATTTCACTAAGTCTGAAACTTGTTGTCATTTGCACTTTTTCCATGCTTGTTTGAACCTGTTAATGGATGAATTAGCCGTAGCTCAGTGTTCATCTTTTGTCAAGCATCATGAGTGGATCCCTGCCATGTATTTTGTTGTCATGTTTGAGTGTTGTAGCATATTTATCTTGTTGCATTTAGATGGTTACTTGCTGATTATCGCAGACCGGTGTTATATTTGTTTTGCTTGCCATTTCCAAACCGTGCATCTGATTCCGGTGATCTTTATATCGATTTCAACCAAAATCACCTCACCTTTCCAGTGGTACTCTTGGATTTCCAAGTTGAGGCCAGGTTCAATCATTCATTTGTAAATCTTGCATATGCATCACATATCGCATCCCGCATATCATACCATGTTGCATCATATTGCTTGAGCATTGCACGTGGTTGATTGTGCTCCTTTTGCTTGTTGTTCTTGTTTGGGTAGAGCCGGGAGACGAGTTCGTGAACAAGGAGCCCGTTGAGTTCACTTACGAGAATCAAGTCAACTCGGAGAATTTTGCAGGCAAGATGACCATACCCTCGAAATCATTTCTATCTTTGCTTGCTAGATGCTCGCTCTTTTCCTATGCCTACGCTACGATACCTACCACTTGCTTATCATGCCTCCCACATTGCCATGTCAAACCTCTAACCCACCATGTCCTAGCAAACCGTTGTTTGGCTATGTTACCGCTTTGCTCAGCTCCTCTTATAGCGTTGCTAGTTGCAGGTGAAGATTGGAGATCGTTCCTTGTTGGAACATTGTTTATTGTTGGGATATCACAATATTATCTTGTTTATCTTAATCCACCTATATACTTGGTAAAGGGTGGAAGGCTCGGCCTTTTGCCTAGTGGTTTGTTCCACTCTTGCCGCCCTAGTTTCCGTCATATCGGTGTTATGTTCCCGGATTTTGCGTTCCTTACACGGTTGGGTTATAATGGGAACCCCTTGACAGTTCGCCTTGAATAAAACACCTCCAGCAATGCCCAACCTTGGTTTTACCATTTGCCACCTAGCCTCTTTTTCCCTTGGGTTTCCGGAGCCCGAGGGTCATCTTTATTTAACCCCCCCCCCCAAGGCCAGTGCTCCTCTGAGTGTTGGTCCACCTCGTCAGCCGCCGGTGGCCACCAGGGGCAACTCTGGGCTGGCCTACAGGAAGTTTGGACAATCTGAGTGTGCCCTGAGAATGAGATATGTGCAGCTCCTGTCGGGATTTGTCGGCACATTCGAGCGGTGTTGCTGGACTTGTTTTACCATTGTCGAGGATGTCTTGTAACCAGGATGCCGAGTCTGATCGGATTGTCTTGGGAGAAGGAATATCCTTCGTTGACCGTGAGAGCTTGTGATGGGCTAAGTTGGGACTCCCCTGCAGGGTTTTGAACTTTCGAAAGCCGTGCCCGCGGTTATGGGCAGATGGGAATTTGTTAATGTCCGGTTGTAGATAACCTGAAACTTAACTTAAATAAAATGCACCAACCGCGTGTGTAACCGTGATGGTCTCTTCTCGGCGGAGTCCAGGAAGTGAACACGGTGTTGGAGTAATGCTTGATGTAGGTTGTTCTAGGATCACTTCTTGATCATAGCTGTTCATCCGTGCTTTGCCTTCTCTTCTCGCTCTCTTTTGCGAATAGGTTAGCCACCATATATGCTAGTTGCTTGCTGCAGCTCCACATCATACCTTTGCCTTACCTATAAGCTTAAATAGTCTTGATCACGAGGGTGCGAGATTGCTGAGTCCCCGTGACTCCCAGATTACTTCCAAACTAGATGCAGGGACCGATGATACCACTCCAGACGATGCGCTTGAGCTCAAGTGGGAGTTCGATGAAGACTCTCGCCGTTACTATGTGTCTTTCCCAGATGATCAGTAGTGGTGCCCAGTTGGGGCGATCGGGGACTTTGTCGCATGTGGGGGTTGATCTTTATTTTGGTACCATAGTCGGACCATGAGTGTATTGGATGATTGTAATGTTATTCATGTATTTGTGTGACGTGGCGAGTGTAAGCCAACTATGTATCATTTTCCCCTTTTATTTATTTACATGGGTTGTTGTGAAGATTACCTTACTTGCGACATTGCTTTCAATGCGGTTATGCCTCTAAGTCGTGCTTTGACACGTAGGAGATATAGCCGCATCGAGGGCGTTACAAGTTGGTAATCAGAGCCTTCCCCGACCTTAGGAGCCCCCTGCTTGATCGAATTGTTGGCGTTGTTGAGTCTAAAAAATGTTTTGAGTCATTTAGGAATTATATATCGGAGAGTTAGGAATTCTTTTTACTTCCCAGTCCCTTCATCGCTCTGGTAAGGCATCCTGACGTAGAGTTTTGACTCTTCTCTTCTCAAATTTCACTAAAAAAAATTTAGGATCACGCGGGTATCTTGGAATCGTTCCGATCGATTTGTGACGAGAACATTGTTCTTGGTGCCTCCTGTCATTTAGGGGTTGTGGCAGTGTCCCGGGGAGATGAGCTCCGAGGTGTTGTCGTCACAATTTTATCGTTGAGATTCTGGAATACCTGAATTTCTCCGACATCGAAAATCTCTTTTATGCAGTTGTTGGTGAGATAACCTCGACGCCACCCAGTACAGGGGTGGGAGTTCGGGAGTATTGCCATAACTTGTATAACGGATGCTTTTCGAAGGTTGAGGTAAATGATTTCTGAAGGTTTCTCGGTTATGTGTTGAAGGATGGATACAGCTGGATGTAGGATTTGCTAGATTTGGGTGAGATATTATGCTTCCCCTGTATCCCCAACACCTGATTGCATAACCGGAAAGTTTCGGGAGTTTCATAGGTGGGAATTCTTGTAGCTCTAGTTCTTCTTCCGCGGATATTTGGTTTGGGATTGGGTAATCCTCACCAAGTAATCGTTCTTGTTCGTACCTTGTTGGTTTTATTCTTCTACCTCAATTCTAAGTGGCTTCTCAATTTATGGAAATGTGACCATTTCAATTGGAATGCATTCGTTCATTTTGTTCGGATGTGAAGACTTTATGTTGCAATTTCAACCCGTTTGATTCAGCTTCAATATTTGTCTGTCAAGTTGCTAATGGATGTCAACCTCTTCAGGATGGCTCCTCCAGCGCGCACGACTCCGAATCCTGATCCGCCACCACCACCTCCACCTCCGGAGGCATGGCAAGCTGTGATGGCCGCTACCAATGCAAATATGCAGCTGATCATGCAACTTCTTCAAGAGCGCAACCAAGGGAACCAGGGCCATGGCAACAATCAGAATCAGTTTGCTACACTCAACCAGTTTCTCGCTAATCAGCCAAAGACCTTCAGCAATTGTGTTGAGGCAATAGACGCTGATGATTGGCTCGTGGACATATGCAAGCATTTCGAGTGCAGTAACGTCAGGCCTGAGGACTTTGTCAAGTTTGCCTCCTTCCAACTCAAAGACCAAGCTGCAGAATGGTTTCAGCAGTACAAAGATTCCAGAGGAGGCCGTGTGATTACCTGGGATGAATTCCGTCAAGACCTCAAAGCTCATCATATTCCTCAGAGTGTGGTTGAGAGCAAGCGTGAGAAATTCCGCAACCTGAAGCAAGGCACTATGTCTGTTTACCAGTACAACATCATGTTTCAAAAGCTCGCCCATTTTGCTAAGCAAGACGTCCCTGACGAGAAGAGCATGATATACCAGTTCAGGGGTGGTCTCAGAGAAGAACTCCAGCTAGCTCTCGTCCTTTTTGAGCCCAAGAAGTACGATGAGTTTTACAACATGGCAATAAAGCAAGAGACTGCTCAACTGAAGTGCGATGCTTCCAAGAAGCGAGTCAGAGATGCAACTCCTTCTTCCTCAACTCAAGTGGCTAAGCAGCAGAAGTATTGGCTTCCTACTCTTCCGTTCTGTCAGTCTTATCAGCAGAAGAGCAAAGGTGGCAGTGGATCTTCCCACCCACCCAACCCTGGCTTTCAGAACAAGACTTCGTCTCAAGCTCCAAGATCAAGTGCTCCGTATCACCGTCCGCTGTCAGAGGTCACGTGCAACAAGTGCCAACAGAAGGGTCACTATGCCAACAAATGCTTCAATCAGAGGCGTCTCCCTCCTCCTCCTGTGAAATCTGCAAGTACAGCTGTGGTCAGGCATAACCCCAAGCACTCCAAGGTCAACTTGATGAATGCAGCTCAGGCAGAGGACTCGTCAGATGTCATCATGGGTAACCTTCATGTTAATGATGTTCCTGCAAAAGTACTTTTTGACACTGGTGCACCGCATTGTTTCATCTCGAGACCTTTTGCATCTAAGCATGAGTTGTCTTCTCAAGTTTTGCATAAACCGTTAGCAGTTGTTTCACCGGGTAAATGTTTGCTCGCAAACTACGAGATTCTGGATATTTCTATCATGATGGGTGATTTCAAGTTTCTGGCTTCTCCAATGGTCCTTGGTAACTCGGATATTGATCTTATTCTTGGAATGGACTGGCTTTCTAAGCACAAGGGTCAGCTTGATTGTGCAGCCAGGCAGATTCAATTGACTCATTCGTCTAAGGATGTAATTGTCTTTGTTGCTCGGGATAATACAATCCGTCTGTTTTCTCTCAATGAGAAGGGCGAGCTGGATGCCATCTCTCAAATTCTGGTCGTTTGCGAATATCAAGACGTCTTTCCAGAAGAGCTTCCAAGAATGCCTCCGCACCGGCCAGTTGAATTTTTCATCGATCTTGAGCCTGGCACGGAACCTGTTTGCAAACATCCTTACAAGCTTGGACCTGAAGAGTTGAAGGATCTAAAGAAGCAACTTGATATTCAAGAGCGAATGGGTCTCATCCGACCTAGTTCTTCTCCGTGGGGTTGTGGAGTTCTTTTTGTGAAGAAGAAGGATGGAACGGACCGACTTTGTGTTGACTACCGTCCATTGAACAAGAAGACTATAAGGAACAAGTACCCACTTCCCAACATCAACGAGCTGTTTGAACAACTCAAAGGTGCTCAAGTATTCTCCAAGCTTGATCTCCGTATGGGCTATCACCAGATTCGAATTCGTGAGCAAGATATCCCCAAGACAGCATAACCTTTAATGCATAACCTTTCATTCACTTCTCACTTTCAACGAAGTTGTGGTGTTGAAATTTTATCCGTCATAACACCAGAAGAGTATGACTCGTGAAAACTTTCGAGTTCACACATATTAAGGAAAGCATAGGTTCAACCCGTCAGGGTATCCTGGAAACATATACCACAAGCTTCAATAGTAAATACCACAAGCTCGAGAGCGGAGCATGGTTGGTCAATCAGAGCATGGGATTTACCAATGGAGAAAGAACTTCCAAAGGGATTGAATATGAAGGACGCTATCGGATAAAATCCAACAAAGGATCCGGTGGTCCTCAAAGGATCTGATGTGAGCATCGGTACTCAACCAGAGGGAGAAACAATGCAAGGAGATCAGACTTTAGAAACAACTGACTAATTCAAGGCTCAAATGCAAAGGAATTATCAATTCCAAGACAAGGGATCCGAAGCAATGCTCTGGTCAGGGATGGATAAGTTGAATAGCCTTAAGGGTACAATCGACAGCAATTTGATTGGTCGAGATCCAGCTCATGTTTTAAAATAACGACTGAGCCGGAAAGATAATTTAAAAGAATCAACTGATGATTGCGTGCATTCGCACTCATGTTGAATCAATAGGATCAAAAAGACGATGCCTAAGGATACTAACGAAAATTTCCAGACATATGGAAAGCATCCATAATGCAAGCAGGTAAGTATTACAGAGCAATAAGCTACTAGGGATTTTTGGAGGATTGAATAGTATTTCGAAGACCATTGTGAAACACATGAATAACTGGGGATTAGTGGATACTCAACAAGTGCGAGGATTTAATTGAAGGGGTATTCATGTGGCAAGGAACTACTAGGCAGTAGGTACAAAATATTCTCGGAACAATAGAGAAGACTTCGGGGTATCTTGTAATAACAAGATCAATGGGGGATGATCGTATGAATGGCAAGTGTAAGTAGTTATCCATAAGGATTTATCGGTGGTCGGGAATAGCAAAAGTGATGGGCACAAAGTCTTGAGAGGAATAGCAAAGAGTATCTTCGGAATCTTCTGGTGAAGCAGGCCATCATCTGGAATGAAGGGCTCTCCGGAAGAGAGTGATAACGAGATCCTAATGTTAGATTTAGCAAAATTCATTTAACCCGGATAGGGGAGAGATTAGAGTCCCAGAGTAAAGATCGAGGAGTAAAAGATCCTAATACCACCCAGATGGCGATGTGGGCCCGTAAGCCGCACAGCCATGTTAGTAAAACAGTTTTTCAATGACTAGACTCGACTTCGGCCAAGAAGTGTGGAAGGGGGATTCCTACAGGCAGTCGGCTCTGATACCAACTTGTGACGCCCCCGATTTAATCGTACACTAATCATACACGCGAACGTATACGATCAAGATCAGGGACTCACGGGAAGATATCACAACACAACTCTACAAATAAAATAAGTCATACAAGCATCATATTACAAGCCAGGGGCCTCGAAGGCTCGAATACAAGAGCTCGATCATAGACGAGTCAGCGGAAGCAGCAATATCTGAGTACAGACATAAGTTAAACAAGTTTGCCTTAAGAAGGCTAGCACAAACTGGGATACAGATCGAAAGAGGCGCAGGCCTCCTGCCTGGGATCCTCCTAAACTACTCCTGGTCGTCGTCAGCGGGCAGCACGTAGTAGTAGGCACCTCCGGTGTAGTAGGAGTCGTCATCGACGGTGGCGTCTGGCTCCTGGGCTCCAACATCTGGTTGCGACAACCAGGTAGAAGGGATAGAGGGAAAAGAAGGAGAAAACAACCGTGAGTACTCATCCAAAGTACTCGAAAGCAAGGAGCTACACTACATATGTATGCATTGGTATCAACTGGAATAAGGCTATTATAAGTGGACTGAACTGCAGAAAACCGGAATAAGAGGGGGATAGCTAGTCCTTTCGAAGACTACGCTTCTGGCAGCCTCCGTCTTGCAGCATGTAGAAGAGAGTAGACTGAAGTCCTCCAAGTAGCATCGCATAGCATAATCCTAACCGATGATCCTCCCCTCATCGCCCTGTGAGAGAGCGATCACCGGTTGTATCTGGTACTTGGAAGGGTGTGTTTTATTAAGTATCCGGTTCTAGTTGTCATAAGGTCAAAGTACAACTCTGGGTCGTCCTTTTACCGAGGGACACGGCTATTCGAATAGATAAACTTCCCTGCAGGGGTGCACCACATACCCCAACACGCTCGATCCCATTTGGCCGGACACACTTTTCTGGGTCATGCCCGGCCTCGGAAGATCAACACGTCGCAGCCCTACCTAGGCACAACAGAGAGGTCAGCACGCCGGTCTAAATCCTATGGCGCAGGGGTCTGGGCCCATCGCCCTTTGCACACCTGCACGTTGCGTACGCGGCCGGAAGCAGACCTAGCCTAGTGGCTTTCCAGTCCAATCCGGCGCGCGCCACTTAGTCGCTGACGTCACGAAGGCTTCGGCTGATACCACGACGTCGGGATACCCATAACTACTCCCACGTAGATGGTTAGTGCGTATAGACCAAATGGCCAGACTCAGATCAAATACCCAGATCTCGTTAAGCGTGTTAAGTATCCGCGAACACCAACCAGGGCCAGGCCCACCTCTCTCCTAGGTGGTCGGAACCTGCCCTGTCGCTCCGCCTCAAAGATCCACTCGCGGGTGCTCCTACGAGCCGTCCCGTCTTTAGTCACCACATGTATCATGTATAAAGTATATAGTATATACCCGTGATCACCTCCCGAGTGATCACGGCCCGATAGTATAGCATGGCAGACGGACAAGAATGTAGGGCCACTGATGATAAACTAGCATCCTATACTAAGTATTAGGATTGCAGGTAAAGGTAACAACAGTAGTAGCAAGGACAGGCTATGCATCAGTATAGGATTAACGGGAAGCAGTAACAGGCTACGCTACTCTAATGCAAGCAGTATAGAGAAGAGTAGGCGATATCTGGTGATCAAAGGAGGGGCTTGCCTGGTTGCTCTGGCAAGAGAGGGGGGTCGTCAACTCCGTAGTCGTACTGGGTAGTAGCGGCGTCGGTCTCGTTATCTAGCGGAAGAAGAGGGGGGGAAGAAACAATGAATACAATGCAAACAGATGCATAACGAGGCATGACAAGACAAGTGACGGTGTTAGGGGTGCCCTAACGCGGTATGAGGTGATACCGGTGAAGGGGGGGGAAACATCCGGGGAAGTATCCCTAGTGTTTCGCGTTTTCGAGCAGAGGAGCCGGAGGGGGAAAGTTGCGAGTTTGCTATGCTAGGGATGCGTGACGGACGAACGGGCTGCGTATCCGGGTTCGTCTCGTCGTTCTGAGCAACTTTCATGTAGAAAGTATTTTTATCCGAGTTACGGATTAAAAGATATGATTTTCTAAAGTTTTATTAAATTTTGGAATTAATTATTTAATTCAACATTATCCAGAATAGTAAAAGACGACGTCAGCATGACATCATGCTGACATCAGCAGTCAACTTAGCAGTTGACTGGGTCAACTATGTGTGGGTCCCGCATGTCATTCACTATTCGTTAATTAATCACAGTTAATTAGGTTAACTAGTTAATTAGGCTAATCTAATCAGGATTAATTAATTAATTTAATTAATTAATATTTTTATTTTTATTTTTTTAATATCTTTTTTTTATTAAACATTCTGGGGGGCAAGGGCCCCACATGTCATTGGCCCAGGGGGCCTTAACGGGCATGGGCATGCGGGAACTGGGGATACGGGCGTATCCCGGTTATCCCCGGGCGCCGGCCGGTGCGGCCAAGGGGCGCCGAGCGCGGCCACGAGGAGCAGGGGCAGGGCAGCGCGCCGACGTGGAGCTCCGGCGGCCGAGTTCACGCGGAGTAGGTGGGGGAGCACCGCGGCGAGCAGATGCAGCGAGGCACGGCGAGTGATCCAGGGGATCCGACGACAGGCGCCATCCCCAGGCGCCTGAGGAGGTGCGCGTGTGGGGTCAAGCACCGGCGGCCAGCGACGCAGCGCGGTGCGGGGAGGGGGCCATGGCGAAAGGCGAGCTGGCGCGCGCGTGCGCTCGACGAGGCAGCAGCGGGAGGGAGAGGGCGCGGCCATGGCGCGTGACAGCAGGGCGGCAGGGAGGCGGGGGGAGCAGCACCAGGTGCGCGCGGGGGGGGGGGGGGGGCTGCGCGGGCGCGCGGCCAAGCCCCGCAGCAGGCAGCAGCAACGAGCTGGGGGGGTCGGCGACGAGCAAGCAGCAGAGGAGGAGGCGGGCGTGGTCTGGCGAGCGACGCGGAAGGGAGAGCAGGGCAGGCACGTCCGAACGAGGTGGGGCGCGAGCACAGACAGGGGGCGCGGGCGCGGCCAGGGCGGCCGACGCGCGTGAGGGCGCCGGTGAGCGAGGCCATGGCCGAAGTTGCCGAAGCAGGGGATGGGGAGGAGATGCCGGGGCCTCACCACGGGGTCGTGGGGGTCTAGGCAGTGGTGCTCGGGGAGGGAGGCGGGGACGACGGCGTTGATGGAGATGACGACGGCGATGGCGTCCGGCAAGGAGGCGTGGTCGAGGCGGCGTGAGGAGGAGACGAGGAGGCGGCGGATCCGGCGACGAAGCTCGGCGGCAGGCGGCGGGATCCACGGGCGGCAACAGCGATGTCAGCGGGGCGCGGTCGGGGTTGAGCCCTCGATCTCGATCCAGATCGAGGAGGGAGTGGGCGATGTTGGGGGAAGTGGGGTAGTGCGGTCGGGTTAGGGTCCCCCCCCCCCGAAGTGGGGATAAGGAGGGGAGTGGGGCACCGACTGGGCCGGCCTGGCTAGCCCAGTGGCCAGCTGGGCCGAGGCCCAGCGAGGGGGCCTTTTATTTCCTTTTAGTTTTGTTTTGCCTTTTGCTTTTGTATTTTCTTTTCTTTTATTTCTTTACTGTTTCATTTAAAGTTTCTATTATTTTAGTTTTATAAAATACCAAGTTAGCACCTAAATTAATATTACTAATTAGGCCTCTGCCATAATTATTTTGGCACACTACTAATTTAGTTACAATATTATAACTTTATAAAAGGCATTAAATTAATTATTTTTCCCTAAGCTTTGGTTATTTTAGTGAATTTAAATATTATAAGAAATGTTAGTTTCCCCACCATTAATATCCATGATTTACTTATCACATTAAGAACATTTTATTTTTGACCTTTGAAAACTTTAATTGTTTGACTTGGTTTTGAATTTGAATTTGGAATCGGTTTTGAACTAACTTCGAGATTAGCAACTATAAACGAGGTGACGTGGCATCATTAGCAGAGGATCACTGTAGCTTAATTACCCGGGCATCACAATACCTCTCGCCAGTTGAAGCCCAATGAAAAGAACTACCCCACTCATGACCTCGAGTTGGCGGCAGTTGTGCGTGCTCTTTTGACTTGGAGACATCTCTTATTGGGAAGGAAAGTGGACATCTTCACTGACCACAAGAGTCTCAAGTACATCTTCACTCAGCCTAATCTCAACCTCAGGCAGACTCGTTGGGTCGAAATGATTCAAGAGTATAATCCGAGCATCGAATATACTCTAGGCAAGGCCAATGTAATTGTTGACGCATTGAGCAGGAAGGCTTACTGCAACAGTCTGATTCTCAAGCCTTACCAACCCGAGCTTTGTGAAGCTTTCCGCAAACTCAATCTGCAAGTTGTTCCTCAAGGTTTCCTCGCCAACCTTCAAGTCTCTCCTGCTTTGGAAGATCAGATTTGTGAGGCTCAACTTCTTGATGCTATGGTGAAGAAGGTGAAGATTGGGATTGCTAAGAGTCAACCTAAGTGCAAGTGCTATCGTCTTGATGACAAGGATACTCTCTTCTTCGAGAATCGCATTGTTGTGCCTAAAGGTGACCTTTGTAAAGTCATTATGAACGAGGCTCACAATTCACTCCTCTCCATCCACCCTGGAAGTACAAAGATGTACCAGGACCTCAAGCAGCCGTACTAGTGGACTCGAATGAAGCGTGAGATTGCTCAGTTCGTGAATGAATGTGATGTCTGCAGAAGAGTGAAGGCAGAACACCAACGACCAGCTGGTCTCCTCCAACCTCTTGCCATTCCAGAATGGAAGTTTGACCACATTGAGATGGACTTCGTGACTATATTTCAAAAGTGCAAGCGTGGCAATGATGCTATCTTCGTTGTCATCGACAAACTCACTAAAGTGGCTCATTTTCTTCCTATCAAAGAGTCTATCACAGCAGCTCAATTGGCGGAGCTTTATACCTCTCGGATTGTCTCTCTGCACGGCATTCCGCAGTTGATTTCTTCATATCATGGCAGCATCTTCACCTCCAAGTTTTGGGATTCTTTTTAGAAGGCCATGGGCACCAACATCCGTTTCAGCACAGCTTTTCATCCTCAAACTAGCGGCCAAGTCGAGCGTGTCAATCAGATCCTTGAAGATATGCTCAGGGCTTGCTTTATCTCTTTCGGTATGAAGTGGGAAGATTGTCTTCCATATGCCGAGTTTTCCTACAACAACAGCTTTCAAGCGAGTTTGGGCAAGGCCCCATTTGAAATTCTCTATGGCAGGAAGTGTCGTACTCCTCTTAACTGGTCAGAGACTGGTGAACGTCAACTTCTTGGAAATGACTTGATCACAGAAGCAGAAGAGATATGTAAAGTCATTCGTGATAACCTCAAAGCAGCGCAATCGCGCCAGAAGAGCTACTATGATAGTAAGCATCGTGATTTGTCTTTCGAGATCGGAGACCATGTTTACCTCTGCGTCTCTCCAATGAAAGGTACTCGTCGCTTCGGTATCAAAGGGAAGCTTGCCCCTAGATACGTGGGCCCTTTCAAGATCGTCAGCAAGAGAGGCGATCTCTCCTATCAACTCGAGCTTCCTTCCAACTTTGCAAATGTGCACGACGTGTTTCATGTCTCTCACCTCTGCAAGTGCTACAAGACCCCTGACCGCACCGTCAACTTCGAAGACATTGATCTCCAAGAAGACCTATCTTATCGTGAGCACCCCGTTGCTATTCTTGAAGAAACTGAGCGCAAGATTCGCAACAAGTCAATCAAATTCCTCAAAGTCAAGTGGTCACACCATTCCGACCGTGAAGCCACCTGGGAATGCGAGGATCATCTCCGTTCTGAGTACCCAGAGTTTTTCCAGTCCTAGATCTCGGGACGAGATCCTTTCGTAGTGGTGGAGTGTTGTAACACCCCGGATGTAATTTACCTTATCTGTACTCCAACTCTTGCCGTTTCCGGCACTAAGTTATTTCATTTCATCGTTGTTGGGTTTTTGTCTCTGTGTGTGTTTGTCTTTGTCATGCATCTCATATCATGTCATCATGTGCATTGCATTCGCATACGTGTTCGTCTCATGCATCCGAGCTTTTCCCCATTGTCCGTTTTGCATTCCGGCGCTCCTATGTCACCCGGTGTCCCTTTCTACCTCTTTTCGTGTGCGGGTGTTAAACGTTTTCGAATTGGACCGATACTTGTCATACGGCCTTGGTTTACAACCAGTAGACCGCCTGTCAAGTTTCGCGCCATTTGGACTTCGTTTGATACTCCAACGGTTAACTGAGGGACCGAAAAGGCCTCGTGTGTGTTGCAGCCCAACACCGTTCCAAACTGGCCCAAAACCCACCTAAACCCTCTCCATCATCTAGAGCGTTCGATCACGATCGCGTGACCGCAAACCGCACTCCATTTGGAGCTTCCTAACTCCTCCTACCTATAAAACTAAGTCTCCTCCAAAGATTCCGGATCCAAAACCACCCTAACCTAGCTTCCCACCTCTTCAGCGCGCCGGACGTTGTCCGCCGGCGCCGGACATTTCGCCGTGCCCTACCGCAGCGCGCCACGTGGCGGGCGCGCCCACATCACCGTCGCCAGCCCACCTGGGCCCGAGAGAAGCCCTCCCGGCCCGGCTCCTCCCTCGCGCCGCCCGCGCCTCCACTCTGCCCGTGCGCCGCCCGGGAGCCTCGCCGCCTTCGCCGCCCCATCCCATCGCCGGCGAGCTCCGCCGCGGCGAGCCTCCTCGTCGACCGCGCCGCCCGAGTCGGCCTCCTCGTCTATGAACGTCGCCGACGCCGCCCCGCCCTACTCCGGCGAGGATCCGGCGCCCCCGGCCTCTCTCGCCTCGGATCCGCTCTTCTCCGGCGGTACTCTGGCAGCTACAGCAACTTCCGGCCATCCTCGGGCCATGTGCACACCGGATCCGATCTAGATCCGGATGAACCCTAACTTTTGGGTTGACTTCTACCCCTCTCAGTATTATTTTTTGCTAACTTTAACCTGTCATAACTCTGCATCCGTAGCTCCGATTCGTGCGTGTAGCATATCAAAATTTTCGTCTCGATGAGTACATCATTTCATCTCATTGCATCATTTTCATTTGAGCTCATCTTGATGCCCGAAATGCTGTTGGAAGAGGGCTATATGATGAATTTGTCAGATCTGTTTCAGCAAATAGCCTTTTGTCATTTTTGACATGATTAATGTGTGCATGCTATGATCCTGAGCTCTACATGTGTTTTGTTATATGCCATGCCATCTTTACAGGGGTGTATGCCATGCATTTTTGTGATATTTGTGGTGACTAGCACAAGCTTGCAAAGTAGCGTAATCGTTGATGCTGATTTCAGGGACTTAGAATTTCACTAAGTCCTTGTCCTGATTTTGTTGTTATGCCATATGTTCATGTTGTTTCCTAGTGATCCGTGCCTCTTTTTGAGGATGATCAGTAAGGACTTTTTGTTAACATTGTGGTGCTCTATCCATCCATGTCTTTGTTTGCATTTGTGGAGCACCCTAACTTGAGTCAATCGAGCTCTACTTTGCTATAAAATAATCCTGGCAGATTGTTGACATGTTTATCAATTTTGCCGAGGATGTTGCTATTGATCCGTGCATGTTATGTTATTGTTCTTGCCATGTATAGCTCCTATGCCATGTATTCTTGATGTGTGTATGCTTAGTTTTTCATGCAATGCTCTGTAGTGAGTGCATCGAGCTCGTAAACATGCCTACTCGTTAACTGTTTTGCATGCTCCAGTTTTTCACCAAGTCTAAATTTGTTTATGTTTTTGCTATGTTCACATGCTTGCAATTGTATTTTCTGATCCCTTTTGGCTCAAGGTCACTAAGGGACTTTTGTTAAGTGCTTTGAGTAGCTTCATGCCATGCCTTGCTTTGCCATGTTAAGTTCCTGTAGCATGTAGTTTCATGCTCTAAAGTGTGCTTCCTGATGATAAATTCCAGACTTGTGTTAATTTCACTAAGTCTGAAACTTGTTGTCATTTGCACTTTTGTCATGCTTGTTTGAACTTGTTAATGGATGAATTAGCCGTAGCTCAGTGTTCATTTTTGTCAAGCATCATGAGTGGATACTGCCATGTATTTTGTTGTCATGTTTGAGTGATGTAGCATATTTATCTTGTTGCATTTAGATGGTTACTTGTTGATTATCGCAGACCGGTGCCATATTTGTTTTGCTTGCCATTTCCAAATTGTGCATCCGATTCCGGTGATCTTTATATCGATTTCAACCGAAATAAACTCACCTTTCCAGTGGCACTCTTGGATTTCCAAGTTGAGGTCAGGTTCAATCATTCCTTTGTAAATCTTGCATATGCATCACATATCGCATCCCGCATATCACACCATGTTTGCATCATATTACTTGAGCATTGCACATGGTTAATTGTGCTCCTTTTGCTTTGTTGTTCTTGTTTGGGAAGAGCCGGGAGACGAGTTTGTGAACGAGGAGCCCGTTGAGTTCGCTTACGAGGATCAAGTCAACTTGGAGAATTTTGCAGGCAAGATGACCATACCCTCGAAATCACCTTTATCTTCGCTTGCCAGATGCTCGCTCTTTTGCTATGTCTATGCTATGATACCTACCACTTGCTTATCATGCCTCCCACATTGCCATGTCAAACCTCTAACCCACCATGTCCTAGCAAACCGTTGTTTGGCTATGTTACCACTTTGCTCAGCTCCTCTTATAGCGTTGCTAGTTGCAGGTGAAGATTGGAGATCATTCCTTGTTGGAACATTGTTTATTGTTGGGATATCACAATATTATCTTGTTTATCTTAATGCACCTATATACTTGGTAAAGCGTGGAAGGCTCGACCTTTTACCTAGTGTTTTGTTCCACTCTTGCCGCCCTAGTTTCCGTCATATCGGTGTTATGTTTTCGGATTTTGCATTCCTTACACGGTTGGGTTATAATGGGAACCCCTTGACAGTTCGCCTTGAATAATACTCCTCCAGCAATGCCCAACATTGGTTTTACCATTTGCCACCTAGCCTCTTTTTCCCTTGGGTTTCCGGAGCCCGATGGTCTTCTTTATTTAAACCCCCCACCCCCTCGGGCCAGTGCTCCTCTCAGTGTTGGTCCACCTCGTCAGCCGCCGGTGGCCACCAGGGGCAACTCTGGGCTGGCCTACCGGAAGTTTGGACAATCTGAGTGTGCCCTGAGAACGAGATATGTGCAGCTCCTATCGGGATTTGTCGGCACATTCGGGCGGTGTTGCTGGACTTGTTTTACCATTGTCGAGGATCTCTTGTAACCGGGATGCCGAGTCTGATCGGATTATCTTGGGAGAAGGAATATCATTCGTTGACCGTGAGAGCTAGTGATGGGCTAAGTTGGGACTCCCCTGCAGGGTTTTGAACTTTCGAAAGCCGTGCCCGCGGTTATGGGCAGATGGGAATTTGTTAATGTCCGGTTGTAGATAATCTGAAACTTAACTTAAATAAAATGCACCAACCGCGTGTGTAATCGTGATGGTCTCTTCTCGGCGGAGTCCGGGAAGTGAACACGGTGTTGGAGTAATGCTTGACGTAGGTTGTTCTAGGATCACTTCTTGATCATAGTTGTTCATCCGTGCTTTGCCTTCTCTTCTCGCTCTCTTTTGCGAATAGGTTAGCCACCATATATGCTAGTCGCTTGCTGCAGCTCCACATCATATCTTTGCCTTATCTATAAGCTTAAATAGTCTTGATCGTGAGGGTGCGAGATTGCTGAGTCTCCGTGACTCACAGATTACTTCCAAACCAGATGCAGGGACCGATGATACCGCTCCAGACGATGCGCTTGAGCTCAAGTGGGAGTTCGATGAAGACTCTCGCTGTTACTATGTGCCTTTCCCAGATGATCAGTAGTGGTGCCCAGTTGGGGCGATCGGGGACTTTGTCGCATGTGGGGGTTTATCTTTATTTTGGTACCGTAGTCGGACCATGAGTGTATTGGATGATTGTAATGTTATTCATGTATTTGTGTGACATGGCGAGTGTAAGCCAACTATGTATCCTTTTCCCCTTTTATTTATTTACATGGGTTGTTGTGAAGATTACCTTACTTGCGACATTGCTTTCAATGCAGATATGCCTCTAAGTCGTGCTTCGACACGTAGGAGATATAGCCGCATCGAGGGTGTTACACGAGCCGCGTCGAGGAGATGTTGGGCTACTCACCTCGGAGCCGCGTGGTGGCGCCTCCCCCTGAGATGTTGCAGTACAATCTCTTGCTGCACGTGGACCGCATCGAAGATTTTTCCTAGACACCGTCTGAGCACTGTGGAAATCAAGATTTTTATTATCTTCCGATTTTTTCAACGGCTCCACAAATGTTTGTCACCTTGGGTAGATGCCATCCGCAAGATAGTAGCCATAGTTGTATGTATTGCCATTTGCTACAAACTCCACCGGTGTAGCTTCAACTTTTGCAATCTTATTCATGAGTGGTGACCGATTAAGAACATTGATGTCATTCAAAGATCCAGGCATTCCAAAAAAGCATGAAAAATCCAAGTCTTCTGATCGGCCACTGCTTCAAGGATTATAGTGAAACCCTTTTTTTGGCCGTGAAATTGTCCATGCCATACCTTAGAACGGTTCTTTCAACTCCAATGTACGCAATCTATTGATCCAAGCATACCTGGGAACCCGCGAGTTTGGTTATCTCCAAAAGCTTTATGGTGTCTTTAGCATTGGGAGCTCTCAAATACTCCGGACCAAACACTTGCATAATTTCGACTGTGAAGCGCTTGACACACATGATGGCTTGACTCTCACCCATGGCCAAGTGGTCATCAACTAGATCGGCCGGAATACTGTATGCCAACATACGCAAAGTGGTTGTCACCTTTTGAAAGCTGTTATGCCCGAGTTCTCCGGCGCATTCCTCCTTTGCTGAAAAAATCAATCATGGCTCGCCAATTTCTCTGCAATGCGTTTGAACAACTTGATGCTCATCCTAAAACGGCGCCGAAAGTACAACTCGGGGTATGTGAGATTCTCCATAAAATAGTGCTTCATCAATCTGTTGTCGACATTGATCTTATCCCTCCAAATTTTCCGACAATCGATAATCGAACCACCGTGCTTCGGCTTTTTATTGAGTGCATTGCTAGGATCATTGCGAGGTCCTCCTCCTTTTGAATATCAAATTCTTCGTCAATAAAAAGCCGTTTTCTCCAGCGCGTTGTTGAGATTGCGCGTCTGTTGAAGATGCTCTAAACCACCTTACCACGGACCAGAATTCTCTACCGTAAAGCAGGGTGCCGTCTGACCACTGACATATGGGCCAGGTTTGGGCCCACATGTCAATGGCCCAACGGTACACACCGTACGTCAGAGGAGCTCCTTCCCCTTATTACGGGGTCACATTCATGCAAACGATACAGCCGGTGCCCTCCTCTTCTTCCCAAATCCTAGTCACGGACTCCCGGCGAGCCACAACGACGGCGGTCGATCGGCTCACAGGGGCGGCGCTAGGGATATTCTTGGATCTTCGTGTGAATACCCATGATTTTTACAAAACAGTGTTGATTTTGATAAAACAATGACAATTTTTGAAAAGAGGTAAATACACTAGAAGTCTTACAACTTGCGCGCGACGGTCAGTTTGGTGCACAAACTTGTAAAATACGTGTTTCTGGTCCACGAACTTGCATGAAGGTGCAAATACGGTCACATTATACGTATGCGAACATATCACTCCCTAGTTGGTAGGCCAGTGTGGCAAGGGCCCGCTGTCAGCCACTGTAATAGTTCTTGCATGGTAAATTTGCAGAAAAGCCCATGCCTTTTTTGTTAATACATTGGGCCACTCAAGTAAAATAAATAAAACAAGGGCTGAGGATGGGTTTCAAATGGATGACCTGCAGCTAAACATATCCTGTGTACAATTAGCAGACCGACAACAGTACACGTTCATATCGCACGACTATAGTATATTTTATCAACAGGGACCAAAAAATTAAAGAAGAAATCAAACCCGAAAAAAAGGATCCCACAATTCAAACCTGTGAAATTGTGGTCGCCAATGACTAAGCTAACCACCGGGCTACAATGGCACAGGATGTTATAATTATATAAACACTGTTTATGTTGTTATGTCTTTTGTTCAATGTAAGACATACAAAAAAAACTTATATTCTAGTGTTGTGACCTTCCAAAAATGTCCATGTGTTACAAAAAAAGGTATGTTAAATATTAGATAATATTTCAACATTGTAAAATATATATTTGTATAATTACAAATATACATTGCATTTAGAAATGTTCATGCATTTAAGAAAATGTTCCTGACATTTAAAAAATTAATAAAATGTAAAAAAAATGTTCGCATAGTTTAAATATATTTTCTATCATCCAAAAATGTTTAACATGTATTTGAAATAGGTTAAAACTTGTATTTGAAAAAATGTAAATTTTATGTTTAGAAATATTAAACAAATATATAAATGTATTTAGCATTTAGATGTATACCTGAAAGTATGAAAAAAATTGACATCAAAACATATAATTGAAAAAATGTTAATAATGTATTTGGAAAGTGTATAAAAATATTTCTGTTGTATATAAAAATGTAAAATATGTATGTAAAAGTATATATTAAAATATATATTTTGAAAAAAATATTAATTACGTATTTGAAAATGCTAAACATATATAAAGAATAATGTTTAGTATGGTACCATGCATTCGTTTTTTGCGGGAGCAGTACGTATGAGCCTGTATGTAGTTATAATATTTGAATATTATCCAACTCAAAAAATGTTTAAATATTATTTAAAATGCCGCGTACCTTTTTTTATAATGCATGAACATTTTTGTGAGGTCACAAACACTAGAATATAAGTAGTACTTCTTACGTCGAACAAAAGAGATGACAAGATATAAAATGTTTAGCTCTTTGGAACATTATTTTTTTGAGTAGCGTCCAGGACTTCAGGAGGTCACAGGTTTAAACTGTAATTCTTTAATTTTTCCAGTCCGTGTTTATAGGATGTAAATGATAGTCCTACTGTTCAATAATGAAAGGTTATCTGGTCTAGTGGCTGTACACGCGAGACTATTAACGGCAGGTCATGTGTACGAAACCCAACACCTTTTCCCTTTATGTTTTTTACCTTTACGTGAAGGTTTTCTGCAGATCTACCATATGAGAACTGTTATAGTGGCTGACACCGGGCCCTAGTGATGTTGGCGTACCATGCAGGTTATAGATATGTTCACATACGTAAAATGTGATCGTATTTGCACGTTCATGCAAGTTAGCGGACCAAAAACACGTATTTTACAAGTTTGTGCATCAAACTGACCGCCACACGCAAGTTTTAAGACTTCTAGTGTATTTACCTTTTTTGAAAAATAAGAATGATTTTGGCAAAATGAATACCCTGTTGCAAATTTCTGGAGCCGCCACGCCTCAAGGCACCGATCCGCGAGCCCTTAGTATGCGATGACGTCAGGAGGAGGAGGAGGAGGAGGAAGCGAGCATGGCTGCACGGAGCAGGGCCACCTGCCGGCGACCGACCGCCGTGGCCGCGACGAGGACGCCCCTCCCCATTCCGCGCCGCCATTCCCCTTCCCCGAAGCAGCGCTCGAGGTATGTGCCCCTCCTCTTTCTTTCCTCCAATCCGGAGTCCAACAAAGGGAGCCGAAACGAACCGTCTCTTCCGTTGCAGATGAAGAAGAAGCAGAAGCTGGTGCAGCAGCCCTCGCCGGAGATCCCCGACAGTGCGCTCGTCGAGATCCTGTCGCGGGTGCCCTACAGGTCGCTCTGCCGCTTAAGTGCGTGTCCAAGCCATGGCTCGCCCTCTGTTCCGACCCGGACATCCGCAGGAGGTGCCCGCAGACCCTGTCCGGCTTCTTCTACAACCGGAGCGGCTGCGGCCTCAGCTTCCGCAATCTGTCCGGGAGAGGGGCCCCTCTGGTCGACCCTTCGCTCCCGTTCCTGCGAGGCCGCTACGAGCGCGTCCAGATCCAGCAGTGCTGCGGCGGCCTCCTCCTCTGCAGATGCTGGGACTCGTACAAAGGGCGGAACAAGAAGAAATTCGGGTACGCTGTGTGCAATCCTGCCACCGGGGAGTGGACTGTGCTGACCCTCATTGTTTTGCCGGACCCGGTGGACGGCGTTCCTGTGATCTACGATGTGAACGATCTCTTCCTGGGGTTCGACGCCGCCGTTCCGTCCCGCTTCGTGGTGTTTGCGCGCCTGAGCAATTCTTTCGGCGAGTTCCCGCAGGTGGCCATCTTCTCATCGGAGACTAGGCGGTGGGCTTCCGTGGAGAGCGAGTGGCCTTACAAAACCGTTCTTCTTGGTGGTACGGCTTGTGCCTACCTGAATGGCACAATGCATCTGACTACCCATAGTGGTACAATAGTCAGTATCGACGCGGAGGGGGAGACTTTGAGGGAAATTGAGGATGGCATGGAGGAGTACCGTGAGGTTGTTTCTATTGGGCATTCTCAGGGCAGCTTGCATGCTTGGCTGATAGATAATGATAAGGATCCCGAACTCTGTGTTTGGGTTCTTGAAGATTATGGTAGTGGAAAGTGGACCCTGAAGCACACTGTTGAGATATCGGAACTTTTCGGGAGGCAGCCGGACAAAGACGAAGCGTGTTATAGCATGCTTGCAATCCATCCAGATTGTAATTTGGTTTTCCTCACCGACAACAAGAAGATGACAGTGTCGTATGATATGGATACTCGAAAAGTTGATGTTATCTGCACTTCTGGAGAATTACTGGTTGGTGCACCTTATGTTCCTTGTTTTGTGGAAATGTCGGCAGGTGGTCACTGTGAGTCGCTGCTGCTTTCATGTACTACTTGGAGTGGAAGTACTTCACAAATACTAGTTGTTGGGTATGAGCCTGAGTGTCTTGTTTTGTGGACTGGCTTGGAAATGTCTCAGGCTCTTAGCTCCTATGTCTACTTCAGTTTGTTCTTCCTATCTGTCTGTGTTCAGAACTTCAGATGTGTGCCATTTGTGGCTTTGAACATCACTGGTTAGCCATACAGAATTTCTGAGGAACCGTCTGATGGGTCATTATCGAGGTCACTTTGTTAGCTCCTCACGTGGGCTAAATTTGACATTTTATCTATCTGAATCTCATTTCAATTGTCTTCAATATGCAACTTGTTATCCATTGTTTTAAGTAATTATTAAAGTCGTGATATTTCTTCTGCGTTTGGAAACATCACTCTCTTGTCTGTTTTTTGTTTTGAAATTTTTAATCTTTATCAGTGATGTGATATTGTGCCCTGACCTTTCTGTATTATGCATAGAGGGTAAAGAAATCCGCTTGGTGACAATCATTATGCAGCTGAATAGAGCTACAGTAGATGGTTATTTCTCACTTTTCTTAGTAGAACAGAATAATTGTTGGGGCAGAGAACAGAATGTCTGAGGAACCTTCTGATGGGTCATTTCTCAATGATTATTTTCTTATTGGGTTTTGACAGATGGTATTATAATTGGGGAATCTTCTTGTCCATTATCTAGCATACTTAATATAAGATCCTCTGAGTCACTGTAACTTCAAGATCCCAGCAAGTTAACTGTCTCTTCTTTGATTAGGAAGCTCCATAAGTAGCACCGGTACTATCTTCTTTTTTGGCAAACACACCTTTACTACCTGCAGCTCTAGTATGCATTGGACACCTTAAAAGTATTTTAACATAAGTTGTAACCTGGTGTTTATTGTCATTCAAATGAAAAAGATAGAAAAGCGTCCTACAAATTTATTTTCAGTTGATCATTTTAACCATGCAACGGTGTTCTTTTCCTTGAGCGAAATCTGAGAAATTAAATTACAATGTGGCTTTATCTATATCATCCAAAGAAATAGCAAGCATGCTGAGCAAGAGCTGAGTGTGATTGACTCCATGCTAACACGGGGAGATCGATTGCCAGGTCTAAATCCAGGGATAAACAAGAATATCCTCTTTTTTCTTGAACTACACAAATTATCACATTTTCCGGTAAACCACCCTTTCAGAACCAGGCTATAGATTGCAGAACTGTTTTGTGTCCCGTGTTTCTAAATATTTTTGACACAACTCACATGTATAGGGAAATCTAACCTGCAAATTATATCAAATGATATGATCATCTGCATCTTGTATCGTGTCTTCTTTCAGTAGGACACATATTTTCCGTAATTTTCTGGAATTCTCAAATTGTCCATGACCTAGGGAGTCTTATGGGTGGTCTAGAGAGCTGGAGTAGGAACAAGAGGGAACTGTGGCTGGACGGGAGTACATGTTAAAAAGAAAACAAGACTTTGCCCGAAAAGGGCCGGCACTGGCACACCGGCCCAGTGCGGCTTTTGGAGCTTTTCATTTTGAATGACAATAAACATCAGGGTTGTGCCTCCGGTCCTCTCGGGTGGGCCGGCATTTCCGTAATCGTGACCTCCAAAACGTAACCAAACGACATGGAAAACACGATTCTGCCTCCGGCACCCGATAAAGATATTTTTCCTTTCCGGCGTGGAAATGCTCTTTTCCATCTACAGTACAAAACAAGAAAACAAAACGTAATTTTCAGTCGTGTGCCGACCTGAAGCAGCCAGCCAGCCAGGATCCACAAATGTTACATCACGGGATAAAACGCTAGCTAGCTAGCCAGTGCTGCTTCTCGCCACGTCTCTGTGCCTGCCCGATATTTTTTTTCCTTTCACGAAAGAGAAAATATCGCCCGTGCATGCGCTTTTATCCCGGGCTCCTGACACATAGGCAGGATTTATCTCTCGGCTTCCATTTTCGAAACGCCGCAAAGATCTTCGCCAGCCTTTAATCTGCGCCTGCCCAGAAGAACATATATCCGCACAGCGCGCCGTGCTAGCTAGCAAGCATTCCAGGCTCTCACGCACATCGCCAGGCTCAGGGCTCCTGCTGGCTTGCTCCCGGCCGAGCGCTCAGGAGGGAGGAGGCGATGGCGGCCGTATTGGACGCGTGGCGCAGCAAGAGCGCGGCCATCACGTCGTGGTGCGTCTCGGCGCTGTGGAGCGGGCTCAGGCGAAGGCACCGGCGGACGGCGTACGCCCTCGGAGCCGGCGGGCTCAAGCTCAACTACGACGCGCTCAGCTACGCCCAGAACTTCGACGACGGGAGCTGCCCCGGCGAGTGCGAGCCCGACTTTACGGCCAGGTTCGCGCCCGCTGGAGCGCGGAGGCCGTCGATCGCTTGCTGTCCTTAGGAGAGCTAGCTCATCGCTGTTTGTAGTTCCGGCCCGGCGTGTGTGGTGGTGGTGGTATTGTTGTCACCTTCCAAGTATGTCTCTCTCGCGTGCGTGCCTAGTTACTCTTGGTAGTAATCGAGGTCATGCTAGGTCTATATATCTTGGCTGGATGGGTGTGGGTGTGCGTGTGCAAGTATTTAGAGTGGAGGAACAAATATTGTTTGCTGGATGGCAGTACATGCATGAGATTTTTTTTTAGGAAAGTACATGCATGAGATTAATTTGGGAATACATTAATTTGGGAATATGGTGCTGCGGCTGCATGTTTAACCTCCGAGAAGCAGCTGAGGAAGGCCATGTTTGGTTTATAAGTTTTAGGACTTTTTTAGGCCCAACTAAAAAATCGTTAGTCCCTAAAAAGTATATATCTGTTGATATATGGGACTAAATCTACTACCCTTATAAAAGGAAAAGAGGACGGAGAACCAAACAATCAGATCCATCCATTAGCGAGATCTAATGACTCTTAATCCTTCAATGTTTAACGCTACAAACCACGCATTAAACCAAATTCATCGATCCCTAATCTGCCCCGTAGTCCATAAAGAAAAAAAATCGCTGCCCGCACACGACCGCACGACCTCTCCCCTCCTCGCACGACCTCTCTCACCCCCTCCTCCCCGCACGTCTCTCGCCCCCTCCTCCTCCTGCATCGTTCGCCTCGCGCCACCGTTAGCTACAGGAGGCGCCCCACCGCGCCCGGCGACGCCCCCCGCAGCCGCCGCCGACGCCGTAACCTCCCCTGCCTCTTCTCCGCCTCACCCCTGTGCCTCCCAACCGCCAAGCCGCCGCCGCCTCATCTTCTCGCTGCACGGCCGGGCGACGCGGCGAGGCGCGTGGGAGCTCTTCGCCCGGAGACACGGCGAGGCGCGCGGGACGGCCGCTGGCGAACGTGGCCGGACCTGAGACTGTGGCGCGCGCTGCCACCTCCGCCCTCCCCCAGCCTTATCTCCTACGGAACAGGCTACTCATGCATCGGTACCTAGCCACCATGGCATCTCTTTCCCTCTCAATCCATTCTTCTGCTGTTTGTTTTTCAACTGGAGCAAAATTCATTGTACTCTGCTTGTGATTATCTTCATCATCGTCACTAATTTTAAAAGTTTTCAATACTAACAACTTTAAGAATACGTACAATTACTTTCTTCCTTTATTTTGTCAACGTCCAATTTTAGAGCTCTAGATAAAATCTGCAGCAAAGAAGCAACTTAGCCTCTAAATTTTATCAATTATCCCGACCCATGTTCAGCAAATACAAATTCTAGAGCATTCATATTGTACGGTGCAGATGGCAACAGAATATAAAGCAAAAGATGAGTGACAGAATAGAAAACAAAAGATGAGTGACAACATATGGTGATATGAGTGGAACAAAGAGATGTCCAGAATATGGCATCAAATAGTGCCTGAACAATAACAAGACTGATCACACATTATTCTATTTAAAAAAACCAGCAAGGAAGAATGAGACTGTAGTGAAGAGGTTATATGAACAAATAATAGATAGATAGAGGGCAAATGAGATACTGACCTGATATGTAGGAGTCATCTAATCTGTAACAGTTATGCATGTCATCTATTCTCTAGGTTACAGATATACTAATCGATGAAAAAAAAAATTAGCCTTGATTCCTCTCGATCTCTCATGCCAAAGCTAAAGTTCAAAAGGCTACTTCATCGCTGATGGCACAACACTGCACAAATTATAGAGTCCTGGTGTGTGTGTTTCATGATCCTCTGTTTTTGGCATCTCAATTATTTATATTACATCAGGAATTTCGGGAATTCCAGAGCACATATTCTGCCCTGCCTAGAGGATCTTCACAACTCTCTATGCCCTTCTATATATGTTTAAGATTTATAATATTATATCCACAGGTGACTAAGAAAGGAATGGATGTACCTCTATTTGCAACAGAAGAACATTCCCCGCTTAAGGACCTAAGGAACACAGCTATGGATGGGAGTGCAAATCTCAAGGATAATCAAACCAATAATCCTAATACTAATGATCCTAAAAGGAAAAGTGTTCAATCATGGTATGCTAGAATGTTAGATGAGAAGAAAGCGGAATACAATGCGAAGCGTCGTATATCTCGACAACAAAAGAAGGTTGCAGCTCTAGATTGTGCTAGCCAGGACCAATTCTCATAAAAGTTTGTTTCTCTGTTACGGATAGTACAACCAACCCCTTTCCGTGACATAATCAACACACGTACAAAAGGTATCCAATTGTCCATCCACTTGTTATCTTATATACTGACATGACATTTACTCATTGTTTACGAGTAAATTATTCTTTTCAGGTACATGTGTGACCTCGGCCTCAATCTCTGCAAATACACCTCAAATGCACACTTCAGGTCAGATCACATTCTTGCTACATTCATTAATTGCAATGTCAGAATTGATTATGCTCACAGACAACAGTGCCATTTTCTCACTGTTTACGAGTAAATTATTCTTTTCAGACACATGTGTGACCTCTACGGCCCCAATCTCTGCAAATACACCTCAAACACACGCTTCAGCAGGTGAGATCACATTCTTGCTACATTCATGAATTATAATGGCAAAATTGTTTATGCTCCCAGCCAACAACAAATAGGAGCATCTGCCAACAAACAAGGTGGGAAAGGATGGTATGCCAACCTAAGCGACGAAAAGAAGGCTGAGCACCTAAGGAAGCTCCGGATGGTATGCCAACAAACTGCAGCTCTTGTTCTGAATGTTGATGTACCTCAATCATCCACGCAGCAAGGTGATCTGGTTAATAACATCAATCTTTCTTTTGTAGCCATCTTTTAGAAGGAGATGTCGTCCAACGTGTTTGTACATCAATTACCTACTTTACCTATAGATCAACAGTGGTTGGGAGCGCTTCTAATTGTGGTTACAACAACGAGGTAAATCAATCCTGCTAATCTGACGTTCTTAACTAGTTTTATTTTTGCCAAGCACAGTATGATTATGATCACTGATCTGCTTGTTCTCAAGTAAATCAATACTTCATCAATAACCGACATATTCTTGCAGCATATGAAGTTAAAATAGAGGTAGAATCAAAATGGTACAAGTACTCTTTGTTGGGGAACGTAGCAGAAATTCAAAATTTTCCTACGTGTCACCAAGATCTATCTATGGAGAGACTAGCAACGAGGGGAAGAAGAGTGCATCTATATACCCTTGTAGATCGCTAAGCAGAAGCGTTCAAGTGAACGGGGTTGATGGAGTCGTACTCGTCGTGATCCAAATCACCGATGACCAAGTGCCGAAAGGACGGCACCTCCGCGTTCAACACACGTACAGCCCGGTGACGTCTCCCATGCCTTGATCCAGCAAGGAGAGAGGGAGAGGTTGAGGAAGACTCCATCCAGCAGCAGCACAACGGCGTGGTGGTGGTGGAGGAGCATGGCAATCCTGCAGGGCTTCGCCAAGCACCACGGGATATGAGGAGAAAGAGAGGGAGGGCTGCACCAACAGGCAGAGATCAGATCATGTGTTATGGGCTGCCCCAAGCCTCACTATATATAGGGGAGAGGGAGGAGGGTGCGCCCCCTCTAGGGTTCCCACCCCTAGGGGGGGCGGCAGCCCTAGATGGGAAACAAGGGGCGGCCAAGAGGGGGAGAGAGGGAGGCGCCCCCTAGGGTGGGCCTTAGGCCCATCTAAGCCTAGGGTTTCCTCCTTTTTTCCTCCTAGCTGCCCCTTGGGCCTTGTGGGAAGCGCACCAGCCCATTCAGGGGCTGGTCCCTCACCACGCTTGGCCCATGCAAGCCTCCGGGGTTGGTGGCCCCACTTGGTGGACCCCCGGGACCCTTCCGGTGGTCCCGGTACAATACCGGTGACCCTGAAACTTGTCCGGTGACCAAAACAGGACTTCCCATATATAAATCTTTACCTCCGGACCATTCCGGAACTCCTCGTGACGTCCGAGATCTCATCCGGGACTCCGAACAACATTCTGTAACCACATACAAACTTCCTTTATAACCCTAGTGTCATCGAACCTTAAGTGTGTAGACCCTACGGGTTCGGGAGACATGCAGACATGACCGAGATGTTCTCCGGTCAATAACCAACAGCGGGATCTGGATACCCATGTTGGCTCCCACATGTTCCACGATGATCTCATCGGATGAACCACGATGTCAAGGACTTAATCAATCCCGTATACAATTCCCTTTGTCCATCGGTACGATACTTGCCCGAGATTCGATCGTCGGTATCCCGATACCTTGTTCAATCTCGTTACCGGCAAGTCTCTTTACTCGTTCCGTAACACATCATCCCATGATCAACTCCTTGATCACATTGTGCACATAATGATGTCCTACCGAGTGGGCCCAGAGATACCTCTCCGTCACATGGAGTGACAAATCCCAGTCTCGATTCGTGCCAACCCAACAGACACTTTCGGAGATACCCGTAGTGTACCTTTATAGCCACCCAGTTACGTTGTGACGTTTGGCACACCCAAAGCACTCCTACGGTATCTGGGAGTTGCACAATCTCATGGTCTAAGGAAATGATACTTGACATAAGAAAAGCTTTAGCATACGAACTACACGATCTAGTGCTATGCTTAGGATTGGGTCTTGTCCATCACATCATTCTCCTAATGATGTGATCCCGTTATCAACGACATCCAGTGTCCATGGTCAGGAAACCGTGACCATCTATTGATCAACGAACTAGTCAACTAGAGGCTTACTAGGGACATGGTGTTGTCTATGTATCCACACATGTATCTGAGTTTCCTATCAATACAATTATAGCATGGATAATAAACGATTATCATGAACAAGGAAATATAATAATAACCAATTTATTGTTGCCTCTAGGGCATATTTCCAACAGTCTCCCACTTGCACTAGAGTCAATAATCTAGTTCACATCGCCATGTGATTAACACTCACAGGTCACGTCGCCATGTGACTAACACCCAAGAGTTTACTAGAGTCAGTAGTCTAGTTCACATCACTATGTGATTAACACTCAATGAGTTCTAGGTTTGATCATGTTGCTTGTGAGAGAGGTTTTAGTCAACGGGTCTGAACCTTTCAGATCCGTGTGTGCTTTACAAATCTCTATGTCATCTCCTAGATGCAGCTACCACGCTCTATTTGGAGCTATTCCAAATAACTGTTCTACTTGGAGCTATTCTAAATTGTTGCTCCATTATACGTATCCGGTATCTCTACTCAGAGCTATCCGGATAGGTGTTAAGCTTGCATCGACGTAACCCTTTACGACGAACTCTTTTACCACCTCCATAATCGAGAAAATTCCTTAGTCCACTAGTTACTAAGGATAACTTTGACCGCTGTCCTGTGATCCATTCTTGGATCACTCTTGTACCCCTTGACTGACTCATGGCAAGGCACACTTCAGGTGCGGTACACATCATAGCATACTGTAGAGCCTACGTCTTAAGCATAGGGGACGACCTTCATCCTTTCTCTCTATTCTGCTGTGGTCGAGCTTTAAGTCTTAACTTCATACCTTACAACTCAGGCAAGAACTCCTTCTTTGACTGGTCCATCTTGAACACCTTCAAGATCATGTCAAGGTATGCGCTCATTTGAAAGTTCCATTAAGCGTTTTGATCTATCCTTATAGATCTTGATGCTCAATGCTCAAGTAGCTTAATCCAGGCTTTCCATTGAAAAACACTTTCCAAATAACCCTATATGCTTTCCAGAAATTCTACGTCATTTCGGATCAACAATATGTCAACAACATATACTCATCAGAAATTCTATAGCGCTCCCACTCACTTCTTTGGAAATACAAGTTTCTCATAAACTTTGTATAAACCCAAAATCTTTGATCATCATCAAAGCATACATTCCAACTCCGAGATGCTTACTCCAGTCCCTAGAAGGATCGCTGGAGCTTTGCATACTTATTAGCATCTTTCAGGATTGACAAAACTTTCCGGTTGTATCACATACAAACTTTCCTCAAGAAAATCATCGAGGAAACAATGTTTTGACATCCTATCTGCAAGATTTCATAAATAATGCAGTAATTGCTAATATAATTCCAATAGACTCTTAGCATCGCTACGAGTGAGAAAGTCTCATCGTAGTCAACTCCTTGAACTTGTCAGAAAACATCTTAACGACAAGTCGATCTTTCTTAATGGTGAAACATACCATCATTGTCCGTCTTCCTTTTAAAATTCATCTGTACCTAACAGCCTTACGACCATCAAGTAGTTCTTCCAAATACTACACTTTGTTTTCATACATGGATCCTCTCTCGGATTTTTATGGCCTCGAGCCATTTATCGGAATCCAGGCTCACTATCGCTTCTACATAGCTTGTAGGTTCATTGTTGTCTAGCAACATGACTTCCAAGACAGGATTACGTACCACTCTGAAGTAGTACGCATCCTTGTCATCCTACGAGGTTTGATAGTGACTTGATCTGAAGTTTCATGATCACTATCATAAGCTTCCACTTCAATTGGTGTAGGTGCCATAGGAACAACTCTTTGTGCCCTGCTATACACTAGTTGAAGTGACGGTTCAATAACCTCATCAAGTTTCCACCATCCTCCCACTCAATTCCTTCGAGAGAAACTTTTCCTCGAGAAAGGACCCGATTCTAGAAACAATCCCTTATTGCTTTCGAATCTGAGACAGGAGGTATACCCAAGTGTTTTGGGTGTCCTATGAAGATGCATTTATCCGCTTTGGGTTCGAGCTTATCAGCCTGAAAGTTTTTCACATAAGCGTCGCAGCCCCAAACTTTTAAGAAATGACAGCTTAGGTTTCTCCAAACCATAGTTCATACGGTGTCATCTCATCGGAATTACTTGGTGCCCTATTTAAAGTGAATGTGGTTGTTTCTAATGCCTAACCCATAAACTATCATGGTAATTCGATAAGAGACATCATGGTATGCATCATATCCAATAGGGTGCAGTTATGATGTTCGGACACACCATCACACTATGGTGTTCCAGGCTGTATTAGTTGTGAAACAATTTCCACAATGTCTTAATTCTGTGCCAAACTCGTAATTCAGATATTCATCTCTATGATCATATCATAGATATTTTATCCTCTTGTCACGACGATCTTTCAACTTCACCTTGAAATTACTTGAACCTTTCAATAATTCAGACTCGTGATTCATCAAGTAAATATACTAAACATCTACTCAAATCATCTGTGAAGTAAGACCATAACGATATCCACTACACGCCTCAGCACTCATTGGACTGCACACATCAAAAATGTATTACTTCCAACAAGTTGCTTTCTAGTTCCATTTTACTGAAACCGAGGCTTTCAGTCATCTTGCCCATATGGTATGATTTGCATGTCTCAAGTGATTCAAAAATCAAGTGAGTCCAAACGGTCCATTTGCATGGAGTTTCTTCATGCATATACACCAATAGACATGGTTCGCATGTCTCAAACTTTTCAAAAACGAGTGAGCCCAAAGATCCATCAACATGGAGCTTCTTCATGCGTTTTATACCGATATGACTTACGTGGCAGTGCCACAAGTAGGTGGTACTATCATTACTATCCTATATCTTTGGCATGAACATGTGTATCACTACGATCGAGATTCAAGAAACCATTCATTTTAGGTGCAAGACCATTAAAGGTATTATTCAAATAAACAGAGTAACCATTATTCTCCTTAAATGAATAACCGTATTGTGATAGACATAATCCAATCATGTCTATGCTCAACGCAAACACCAAATAACAATTATTTAGGTTTAATACCAATCTCGATGGTAGAGGGAGCGTGCGATATTTGATCATATCAACATTGGAACCACTTTCAACACATATCGTCAGCTCACCTTTAGCTAGTCTCCGTTTATTCCGTAGCTTTTATTTCGAGTTACTAACACTTAGCAACCGAACCGGTATCTAATACCCTGGTGCTACTAGGGTTACTAGTAAAGTACACATCAACACAATGTATATCCAATATACTTCTATCGACCTTACAAGCCTTCTAATCTACCAAGTATCTAGGATAATTCTGCTCCAGTGGTTGTTCCCCTTATTACAGAAGCACTTAGTCTCGGGTTTGGGTTCAACCTTGGGTTTCTTCACTAGAGCAGCAGCTGAATTGCCGTTTCATGGAGTATCCCTTCTCGCCCTTGCCCTTCTTAAAACTAGTGGTTTCATTAACCATCAACGATTGATGCTCCCTTTTGATTTCTACTTCCGCGGAGTCAAACATCGCGAATATCTCAAGGATCATCATATATGTCCCCGATACATTATAGTTCATCACGAAGCTCTAGCAGCTTGGTGGTAATGACTTCGGAGAAACATCACTATCTTATCCGGAAGATCAACTCCCACTCGATTCAAATGATTGTTGTACTCAGACAATCTGAGCACAAGCTCAACAATTGAGCTTTTCTCCTTAGTTGGTAGGCTAAGAAAATCGTCAGAGGTCTTATACCTCTTGATGTGGGCGCGAGCCTGAAACTCCAATTTCAGCCCTCGAAACATCTCATATGTTTCGTGACGTTTCAAAACCGTCTTCGGTGCCTCAACTCTAAACCGTTTAACTGAACTATCACGTAGTTATCAAAACGTGTATGTCAGATGTTCGCAACATCCACAGACCACGTTCGAGGTTCAGCACACTAAGCGGTGCATTAAGGACATACGCCTTCTATGAAGCAATGAGGACAATCCTCAGTTTACGGACCTAGTCCGCATAATTGCTACTATCAACTTTCAACTAAATTTTCTCTAGGAACATATCTAAACAGTAGAACTGAAGCGCGAGCTACGACATAATTTGCAAAATCCTTTTGACTATGTTCAGGATAATTAAGTTCATCTTATGAACTCCCACTCAGATAGACATCCCTCTAGTCATCTAAGTGATTACATGATCCGAGTCAACTAGGCCGTGTCTGATCATCACGTGAGACGGACTAGTCAACATTGGTGAACATCTTCATGCTGATCGTATCTACCATACGACTCATGCTCGACCTTTCGGTCTTCTGTGTTCCGAGGCCATGTCTGTACACATGCTAGGCTCATCAAGTCAACCTAAGTGTTTCGCGTGTGTAAATCTGTCTTACACCCGTTGTATGTGAATGTTAGGATCAAACACCCGATCATCACGTGGTGCTTTGAAACAACGAACTGTCGCAATGGTGCACAGTTAGGGGGAACACTTTCTTGAAATTTTAATGAGGGATCATCTTATTTACTACCGTCGTTCTAAGCAAATAAGATGTATAAACATGATAAACATCACATGCAATCAAATAGTGACATGATATGGCCAATATCATAGTGCTCCTTTTGATCTCCATCTTCGGGGCTCCATGATCATCATCGTCACCGGCATGACACCATGATCTCCATCATCATGATCTCATGAAGTTGTCTCGCCAACTATTACTTCTACTACTACAGCTAACGGTTAGCAATAAAGTAAAGTAATTACATGACGTTTATGTTGACACGCAGGTCATAAATTAAGACAACTCCTATGGCTCCTGCCGGTTGTCATACTCATCGACATGCAAGTCGTGATTCCTATTACAAGAACATGATCAATCTCATACATCACATATATCATTCATCACATCCTTTTGGCCATATCACATCACATGGCATACCCTGCAAAAACAAGTCAGACGTCCTCTAATTGTTGTTTCCCTGTTCAAGAATTCATCCGATTAACCAGTTAACTTGCCGATTAATCCCTACTCATAGGGTCACCGAGTAGCCGATAAACCGAAAAATCGTCTGATTAATTGATTAAATGGCCGATTAACTTGCCGATTAGCCGATTAATCCCCTACTCGCTAGCCAACCGAGCAGCTACCATTTAACGATTTCCTCAACAATGGTTGTTTGCATGTTTTACGTGGCTGCTATGGGTTTCTAGCAAGAACGTTTCTTACCTACGCAAAGACCACAACGTGATATGCCAATTTCTATTTACCCTTCATAAGGACCCTTTTCATCGAATCCGATCCGACTAAAGTGGGAGAGACAGACACCCGCTAGCCACCTTATGCAACTAGTGCATGTCAGTCGGTGGAACCAGTCTCACGTAAGAATACGTGTAAGGTCGGTCCGGGCCACTTCATCCCACGATGCCGCCGAATCAAGATTGGACTAGTAACGGTAAGCATATTGAACAAAATCAACGCCCACAACTACTTTGTGTTCTACTCGTGCATAGAATCTACGCAATAGACCTAGCTCATGATGCCACTGTTGGGGAACGTAGCAGAAATTCAAAATTTTCCTACGTGTCACCAAGATCTATCTATGGAGAGACTAGCAACGAGGGGAAGAAGAGTGCATCTACATACCCTTGTAGATCGCTAAGCGGAAGCGTTCAAGTGAACGGGGTTGATGGAGTCGTACTCGTCGTGATCCAAATCACCGATGACCAAGTGCCGAACGGACGACACCTCCGCTTTCAACACACGTACAGCCCGGTGACGTCTCCCACGCCTTGATCCAGCAAGGAGAGAGGGAGAGGTTGAGGAAGACTCCATCCAGCAGCAGCACAACGGCGTGGTGGTGGTGGAGGAGCATGGCAATCCTGCAGGGCTTCGCCAAGCACCATGGGATATGAGGAGAAAGAGAGGGAGGGCTGCACCAACAGGCAGAGATCAGATCACGTGTTATGGGCTGCCCCAAGCCTCACTATATATAGGGGAGAGGGAGGAGGGTGCGCCCCCTCTAGGGTTCCCACCCCTAGGGGGGTCGGCAGCCCTAGATGGGAAACAAGGGGCGGCCAAGAGGGGGAGAGAGGGAGGCGCCCCCTAGGGTGGGCCTTAGGCCCATCTAAGCCTAGGGTTTCCTCCTTTTTTTCCTCCTAGCTGCCCCTTGGGCCTTGTGGGAAGCGCACCAGCCCACTCAGGGGCTGGTCCCTCACCACTCTTGGCCCATGCAAGCCTCCGGGGGTGGTGGCCCCACTTGGTGGACCCCCGGGACCCTTCTGGTGGTCCCGGTACAATACCGGTGACCCTGAAACTTGTCCGGTGACCAAAACAGGACTTCCATATATAAATCTTTACCTCCGGACCATTCCGGAACTCCTCGTGACGTCTGAGATCTCATCCGGGACTCCGAACAACATTTGGTAACCACATACAAACTTCCTTTATAACCCTAGCGTCATCGAACCTTAAGTGTGTAGACCCTACGGGTTCGGGAGACATGCAGACATGACCGAGACGTTCTCCGGTCAATAACCAACAGTGGGATCTGGATACCCATGTTGGCTGCCACATGTTCCACGATGATCTCATTGGATGAACCACGATGTCAAGGACTTAATCAATCCCGTATACAATTCCCTTTGTCCATCGGTACGATACTTGCCCGAGATTCGATCGTCGGTATCCCGATACCTTGTTCAATCTCGTTACCGGCAAGTCTCTTTACTCGTTCCGTAACACATCATCCCGTGATCAACTCCTTGATCACATTGTGCACATAATGATGATGTCCTACCGAGTGGGCCCAGAGATACCTCTCCGTCACACGGAGTGACAAATCCCAGTCTCGATTCGTGCCAACCCAACAGACACTTTCGGAGATACCCGTAGTGTACCTTTACAGCCACCCAGTTACGTTGTGACGTTTGGCACACCCAAAGCACTCCTACGGTATCCGGGAGTTGCACAATCTCATGGTCTAAGGAAATGATACTTGACATAAGAAAAGCTTAAGCATACGAACTACACGATCTAGTGCTATGCTTAGGATTGGGTCTTGTCCATCACATCATTCTTCTAATGATGTGATCCCGTTATCAACGACATCCAATGTCCATGGTCAGGAAACCGTGACCATCTATTGATCAACGAGCTAGTCAACTAGAGGCTTACTAGGGACATGGTGTTGTCTATGTATCCACACATGTATCTGAGTTTCCTATCAATACAATTATAGCATGGATAATAAATGATTATCATGAACAAGGAAATATAATAATAACCAATTTATTGTTGCCTCTAGGGCATATTTCCAACACTCTTATGCCATTTGTCATGTATCATGATCGCAAGAACAATTTCATGTACTACCTTATTTACAGTTTACTCGCGCAAGCTTCTTTCACTAGAAATATAAATGAGTAATCAAGAAGACACAATTGCTCTAACAGTCTATTATTGATAACACATATGTTTGTAGGTTATAGCCAAGTCCAATGGTTAGTCTTGAATGACAGGCTTGCAACCCTTTTTACAAGTTTTAAGTTTTGTGGTAAAATATGCTTTTGTGTGACCAAACCATTCAGATTCAGTGAAGTAGAAATCTCAATGAGTCGAATGTGCAGTCCATCAACAACGACGTGACAAACACTGAGCCTGCTGGTACCATCAACAAGAAACCTTGTGTGTATTCCACATTTTTTAAGTCATCATGATTTCACCTATTACTGGATTGCCTCGATCCCTTCCCTTCTGCAAGGGACATTCATTTTTCATTTTGAGTAGTATTTCATCTATGAACCTGCAAGCTCATCCTTGCCAGTTTTAATGCTGAAACATTAAAAAAAATTGTTCTACACCTCCTATGTACTTGCAAGCCCATTCTTGTTATTTTCATTCAACAGAGAAAATCTACTTGTTATTTGCAACTCTATCAACAGAGAAAATCTACTCTTGAACTAGCACGTGCATGTGATTCCGTCAACTATATAATTTTGAACTTGATGGATCCTTAATTCCTGAACTTTGAACATGATGGATCCTTTGTCATTTTTGTTGAAAGTTTAAATTGCATCCATCCTTCTTGCTGGCAGTACATGAATTGGACTGACGAGGCAACAAAGCTGATGCATGCTTGGGGACATTAGGTTTGATGTTATTACCGAGGTATGGGCTGAATAATACATGTATAAAACCATGTCGATTGAAACTGCAATTAGTCTTGCTTGCATCTATGCTATTATATGTTGTAGTCCAGTAACATATCTAATTGACCGTCTTTTGTTGCGTCATCACCGAAAATCTGAATTTCAGTACCAAACCACAGACTCATGCCGATGTATGTTGCCAAATGTTCTGAAGACATTTGGCCTCAAACCAAATGAAAGTCTATGATTGCCAACAAAGAATGGTACTGTAGGTGCCATGGCTACAAACCAAACAATGGAGACTTTCCAATATCTTGGTTGTGCCCTTTTGGCTTGGCCATGCCAATTTTTATCAGGGCTAATGGTGTTCAGACAAAATATACCCAATATTATTCCATGTATTAGATGTAAACTAAGTTTTTGATGTCTTTATTTTTGGGTTCTGATTGTTATCCTAACAAAACAAGACAGAATTGTGTAGGTTAATGAATATGAAAGCATCTTATCATAACTGCAGTATTTATCAATGTCTTTGAAAGTTGATTACACACTTGTCGAAATGGCCAATATATAATCTGTTGTCATCAGTCTACAATACACACCAACTACGGAAGATGGTGTTTAAGAGATGGCATCAGAGAAAAGCACCAAGACCATTGTCTATCAAGACGTCGCATCATTGAGTAATTGTGTATGTTATTTTAGCGCGAGAGTTTATAAATTTTTAGTTGCGGCTTAGCTACTGTTTCATCCATTTTATCATCGCAAACATTTGTACCAGTCCTACTTTATACCTATGTCTTATTTTATGATTATTGGATTTCCTTTAGCCCTTCTACAATTCAGTTAGTCACTGTAAAGTGTCTTCTGTTTCTGCAAATACACAAGTCGGTGTAGTCACACATCATCTTCAATTTTTGTTATCCATATCACTGCTCTTGGCCATTGTCGGCATCATCAACACCGAACACCAACAACAAGAGCCCAGTGGTGAACGAGGCCAAGAGAATCCTGAGAAGCTGCAGCTGAAAGTAGCACTGGAGGTGGTGCCTGGGAGAAGCAGTGCAGGCAGTGGCCTAGAGGAGCGAAAGAGGTGTCTGGGACGAGCATAGAAGGCAGCGGCGCAACAGTCGGGTGCAGCGGGCCCGGGAGAAGTGGAGGAACTGGTGGCCGGGAGCAAAATTGTTGGCGGTGGGATCAGAGGAGGTAATAACGCCCGAAACAGCGCGGGCGGCATGGGAGGAAACAAGTATTGAGCTGGCCTAAGTGGCAATTTTATCCATGTAGTCCCTTCGTAAACTAATATAAAAGTGTTTAGATCACTACTTTAGTTATCTAAACGCTCGTATATTAATTTACAGAGGGAATACAAAATACTAAGAGGAATATGTACATGTACTGCTTTATTAATTGGTGATATACCTACACACTTTCTCCTGGAAATTTCTTTCACTTGACATGATAGTCATGATATTTCTTTGTTACATACTCCCTCCGTCCCGAATTACTTGTCTTAGATTTGTTAGATACGGATTTATCTAGACACATGTTAGATACATCCATATCTAAATAAATCTAAAACAATTAATTTGGGACGGGGTAATAGAAATCTGATTCTTATATGTGAAGGAACAAATTATTGTACTTCTCTTTAAAATTACACAGTGCAAATTTGGTCAGGCTTCTCCTCATATTTCCTTCTATAGCATTATGGGGCCGTTGATCACCATCCATGTCCTTAGTACAGGGCGAAGCCACCAATGATGGCGGCATTTATAGATTTTTCTTTTCTATTATGTTTAATTCAGCTAATTCAATAATTTGTACTGTATATAGTACTCCCTCTCTAAACAAATATAAGAGTGTTTAGATGACTACTTTAATGATCTAAACGCTCTTATATTTTTTATGAAGGAAGTACTACAATTATATTTGATGGTGAATAAAAGAAAGTCTTTGTTAAATTATATCCATTAGTCTGATGAAGAATTCGTCATTTTTTTACTATTACATATAAAAAGTTATAATTTTATATCCTAATAAAGACGTGCGTTGCACGTACACGTTTATTAGTATAGATTAAAAGACCATGTTACAATTAAAAATCTTAAAAAGACTCTCTTTAAATGTCTTCTTTCATAAGTATCAAATGTCCATTTTAAGTCTCTATAAATCTTTCATGTTTCACTCATAAAAAATCCCTCATGTTTAGTTTAGATGGGACTAAAAAAGACTTTTTAAAGTCCCTACACCAATAAGTCCCTATAAACAAACACCCCTAACGCAAGAAAAAAGTGTAAGATTATTGAGGTTGATACAGTTCGCGGCAAGGATGAAGAATATTTCGCTGCCAATGACAGCTTTCTAAACGATTTAACTGGATCAGCTATCCAAATCATTTGAAGCAGATGCATTGGGAGATCTTTCTGTAGCTTTTCCTCCCCTATCCCTTGGCGGCTAGGACAAACTCTTCCCTCCACACTTCAGCAGCGAGCCTGTCGATTCGCCTCCTCTCTGCCTGCTGCTTCGGCGGCCAATGGCTAGGAGAGAATCCCGGTGCCTTCGCTCTGGCTACTAGTTTAGATTAGGATTCTTTAGTCTTCGTAGGAGCGGTGCTCGGGCGGAGGGCGGAGATTCTTCTTCAAGTTTGTCTTTCGGGTTTGGATCCTTTTGTCTGGACATAGTCGACGGAGCTCTGGCGTAGATTTCTGCCGTTTTCTTGGCACAGTTAGGTTAGGGTTTATTGCCGTGTGGCGAAATTTGGTGTCAAGTGATTCAGATCTGTTCAAGGGTTCAACAACGATGACTGCGGCTCCAAGGCGTTGGTCCTTAGGGGCGCGTGCATCAAGACTTTCCGGCTATCATCGACAAGATCAAGCCGGCTCTGGCAGAGGAGCGATGACAGCGGCGCGTCGGCGGCTCGTTCTACCAGCAGTAGTGGTCGTTAGATGGTCTCGAAATCTCAATGTAATTTTTATTATGTTTAAGGTGCTTTTGCACTTCCGGTGAAATTTCATAATATATATGAATCATTTTTGCAAAAAGAAACATTTGAAGCCACCAAGAGATTTCCCTTTTCTTGTTGTGAAAACCGCCAAGAGATATCCCATTGTCTATTTGTAGCAAAAAGGACAATTCCATCATTATGGTCACCCAAGTACACTGTATTCTTTTTTTAGCATTAGTACAGACACAAGCGTTCATATACACGTGCATACACTCACCTCTATAAACGCACACCCGCACACCCTATCCTTATGAGCATCTCTGAGAGACTGAGTCGGCATATCATCTTGATATTTACGAAGTCACCGTCGACGCCTCGTCGTCGACGGGAATGTCTCCTCTCACTAAAAATGCATCGCCGGAAATCCTGAAATAAATTTAGAAATAATGCGAGCACCAGGATTTGAACCCTGATGGGTTGGGATACCACTGTCCACCTAACCAACTCAATCACTGGTTGATTCGCACTGTACTCTTTATTTAATAGAGTGCATAGATTGTAAAATGAATATACTTCGATAGTTGCCTCTAGATTTTGGAATTTATAACAATATAGGAGTTTGTTGTGACACCTTGTTACGCCTAGCGGGATCAAGACTGACCCCGCAAATCAACATTAGTCTTTGCTTTCACTCGTGCGCACCCGGGAGCTACTTACCGGTTGGCCACCCATCGCCAAGCACGCTTAACTTTAGAATTCTTTTCGAATGAGCTTCTGGAAAAGAAGGAATTTCTTATTGATATGAGTAATCTATCATTACTATTAAGCTAGGCTCTCACATACACCCCCACTCAAAGGAACCGACGTCCTTGCCGGCCCATCAGAAACGTTCCCTCTTGGCACACGTATGCGTGTCCAGTCCAGCACAAGTGCCATGCCGTGTGCTACAACGGGCCACATGCCCACGCACCTGACCCGTACATGTCCGTGTAACTGTGAGGATCGGCTCTGATACTAAATTATAACACCTTGTTACGCCCGGCAGGATGAGGACTGGCCCCACAGACCAACACCGATCTTTGTCCTCACTCGTGCGCATCCGGGAGCTACTTCCTGATCGGTCATCCATTCTAGAATGACCCCGAGCCAAGCACGCTTAACTTTGAAATTCTTTTCGAATGGGCTCCTAAAAAAAAGAATTCCTCGTTAATATAAATAGTCTATCATTTCTATTAAGATAGGCTCTCACATTTGTGAAATACGATGCTTTACTACTTTGAACGCTGCACATCAGAGCCGCGAATTCAAGCTCCTATTTACAGTAATTGGATCTGATGACTGAGAAGCGAGAGAAAAGAAGACGTGGCAACAGGCTCGATTTTTTTCAAAATTAAAATCATCTAATCTAAATGGATGAAAAAGAAAAGAACTGACACCACCGGACCACTGCGAAGAAGAGAAGGTAGGAGGAAAATATACATTGCTCGTCCATACTTGTTGCGTTGCATTGTTGGATGTGCGCAATTTATAGAAGCGAGAGAAAGAAAACAAAAAATTGAAATCATCTGGGATGGTTGACCTTTGGATCTGCACAATTGACAGAAGCGAGAGAAAAAATATTCAATAAATTGACGCAATTAATAGAAGCTAGAAAAAGAAAACAAAAAAAATGATCGGGTGAGAACGAGAGCGCTGCGGGGTGGGGTTTCGAGCACGCGACAGAGCTACCTAGATATACGCTCCAAAAAGTTTTAGAAAAACTGCTAGCTAGAGTTTTTTTCTTAGATGGATGAGCTAGCGAGAGTTGCTGTCCGCGTAGACTGCTCTCGCTACTTGTTCTAGTGCGATTCAACATTCAAGCACCCTAAACCTCCTTGTGATCCCCTCCTACATAACCTCCTCCGTGGCCCCAAGCTCTCTCCCTCCCAGCACCCATGAAATATTAACGTTAACAATTCAGTGACACCTTTCCCCCCTGCAAGAACACAAAACCAGGATACACTCATATTCACATGTCCTCCCGCAAGGAAATCTACATCTCAAGTTTGCTCATGATACAAAATTCCTCTTGCCTACATGTTGTGTTTCTACCTGCCAGAAAAAGGTTAATACCCAAGTGTGGTTGTCTAATGCCTACGTATCCAAAAATGATGTACACTAGTTTGTTACAGGACCTCTGAATGATGGTTTGTAACCAAAATACAACAATTCATTACTTAGCTCATGGTATCGACCCAGAAATTCCACCGGGCTGCAACGATCCCTTCCCTTCTAAGCTTCTACGATCAGATGTTGTTTGCCTGAAGCTCTTGTTCAGGAAACATAATTGTTTTGAGAAACTCATAGGATGTAAAAAACAGCGCCCCTTGGGATACATACATGAGCAGCCTTGGGCTTAAACCCCTGGAAAAAAAGATGTTGATAATTTGCATGCTCGCAGTAAGAATGACACAAACGAGTATGGATTTGCATCCAGTAAGATGGTAAGTCTATAATATCGTGTATAAATGATCGTACCTGTAAAGACCTCGTAACCCTTCTTGCTCAAAAATGTGCGCAAGGGCATGAAGAACCCCTTCATACTTTCTAACAGGGCTGAGTGCCTAATTAACATGAATCAATTCAGAATTAGTCCTGCACCAACTATTGCTTCACTTTTGATTTGAAGAATTGAAGGAAAACAAGCCATCAGAAGTGATAGGAAAAACAAAAGATCTAACCATGCTTTTCCATCTCAACAAGTTTCATTATAGTGAAATAAAAAAAAAGGTCCAGTTTCCGTTTTTTGACCTTGGACTCTGGAAAAAGCTTATTTTCAATCTTGAACTCTAAAATTGTTGGAATACAACATCAAACAAATGAAACAGTCCACTTTTCGCCCTCTGCCCTCTGGTGGTTTGGCAAATGGTATTGAGTGTCGTGGATGCCACATGGCAACAACCTCACTGCCATGTATCAACTCTGGTTTTTGATCCATTTGTGACAAATTTCATCCATTTATAACAGAATTGCTGTAAATTTGTTATCCAAATGATGAATTTTGTTCTTGATTGTTTGTTTGTCATAGTGTGCGGTTGTTCATGGAGTGACATGGAGAACAACTGGAAGAAGCTCCAAATAGACTTTATTTCAGAACGAGGAATCTTCCTACAAACACAAATGTGCTAAATCAAGGATATACTATCTCTGCCTAGAAAAACTGGAGTCGGCCTACGAAAATGTGGTTCAGATCCCACTGGTGATGCCAGAAGTCGTTTCGGTATAGGATTTTTATCATCATCTTATTTTATTTATTATTCCTGATCCAGAAGTCACATTTTCTTTTTGTTGGGCAGTACCTCCTAACAAGATTGGTCTGTTTGGAACTTCGTTATGGGTCCTAGGCTCCTAGCTAGTCAGAACCTTCTTCCTTACTCCAAAATCCAAATAGAAACAAAATCTGAACAAACATAATTTGATTCTCAGATCTAGACACTACCTTCCCCTTCAAGAAACAACTTGGCCCTCAAGGCATTTAGTGAGCCATGAACTCTAGGTAATGTTTCTCTATCTCATAGTAAGTGCCAACTCACCTGCTCCTGCAGAATTATCTGCTCATAATGGAATTTCAGGTGTCATATAGTCAAAACAATGGCATCCACGTCATTACGGAATCATCTGAGACTAAAAAGTGGACTGTTTCGACAGTTTGAGATTGCAATTAGATGGTTTTAGGGTTCAGGGTTGAAAAGTGCGCTTTATGCAGGAGTTTGATGAAGTGGCGTGAGCTTTTCCATTCAATAACAAATCAAAATAGATAAAACTTAAACTGTAAGTTACTTGTGCTGATATATACAAACTGGGGTGTGGCATGAGCATGTTTTTTTCTTGAGTAAAAGGGTTCACCAAATTTGTGGCATAAGCATGTGTTGCACCTGTAACTGTACTCGTGTCTTCACAACATCGAATGGATTTGTAAACAGAGCAGCAGTTGATCCTGCAAAACCTCCACAAATGAGCTGCAATACAAAGAAAAAAGGGAGTTTATACCACACTAAAATCGGAATGTGTAGTTGAATTAGGCTCGACCTGAAGCATTAACATTTATATCAAAGGTAAGTGGCATCATTCGAAAACTGAATTTAGTGATGGGAACAGGCCAAACAGTACCGGTTCAGTATTGAATAATGAAACACATATATAAGATGGTTTAACAAGTTGAGGTTCAGGAACTAACCGTCTGGCCAGAATTGAGTTTAGCATTGGCAGGTGATGCATTCAACAGAAATTGCTTCAGACTCTCGTAGGCATAAAACTGGAAATTCCAAAATAAGTGAACACCAAAATAAAACAGCAAAGCAGATGTAGAATTAAAATTTGGGACTAGGGAGTAAACTGTAACTGTTCGTAAAGATACCTTTACTATAGAATGTGGAATATTTCTGCAAAGAACAGCCCCCCATCCAGCATATAACGAAGCAATGCCACCCCTTTGTAGACATCCAACTAAAGCCTTCCTGATGGCATGAAACTCTTATTAGAGCGTGAAGAAGAGTATGGTGAACTCCGGGCAATGTTGCCAAATAATTTCAACAAGCAACGTGGAGTCAGGTTATTGTCATTTTTCAATATAAATAGCAGGTTATTGTCAGGATGCAGAACTAGGGCTGATAAATTAATACTCCCTCTGTCCCAAAATAAGTGTCACTGGTTTAGTACAACTTTGTGCTAAGTTGTACTAAATCAGCGACACTCATTTTGGGACGGAGAGAGTATGTTTTTGTCATTTCTTCTTATTTATCAGCAAAAAGCAAAAAGCTTCTAAATAAAGAAAGAAAAAGAATGAATAACCCAAAGAGAAGCATGGTAATTAAATACCAGCAATTCTGATACTGCGAGCCGACTTGCATCTGTTGTTTTATGCATTCGCTTGGTGTAAAAATAAAGGAGGTTGCAATACTAGAACAACCACCCGCAGCACAATGAGCAATGGAATGATAGTCCTGAAGAGATGTCAATGTATAAGATCAAAGTGTGTATGAATGTTGGATATCAATTGCAAAATAAAACTGAAATCACCTTCGGCAAAGTAGGAAGAAGTGACCCCTTTACTATTTCGTAAGTTAGTGTATAAATAGCTGAAATTGGTGCAGAACAAGCAATTTTGCTAGCAAGCCCTCCATAAAGTCCTAAGACACCTGTAGAAAATATTTGCCAAGCATGAAAAATTCTAGTAATTAATGTTTGACAATAGGGAAAACCGGAAAAGGACATGGAAATATGATAACTTATTGATAGCATCTCAGTGTGTGTAAATACACCCAAAATTTTACCTCTCTCAACAAGGGTGCGTCTTAGTATGTGGTAGAATGAGCTTTGCCCAGAACTGTTAGCCTGAATAATGGTTTTCACCGTATCAACTGGATGCAGAGAGATACTGACAACTGTCCCAGCTAGTGCTCCTGCAGCAGCATGCTTGTTCGCACCAACAGGACCATGAAATCGATGCCCCAAGGATGATTCAAACTCTGACGAACGCTTGTCTACAAAATGCTGCTGAGATACATCTTCCCCGTATGTATATTGGTGTACATTTGGTGGGTTAACAATAGCATCACCAACCACACAAGATGTGCATGTCAACCCTTCAGGCCGAATATGTTCGCATGTGCTGGAAATTTGATTTTCCAGCATTATCCTTGCCTCTTTGCAAACCTGCTCTGATGAACAAGTGGACATATTGGAATATTCTCTAGAAACCTCTGCGTTTAGTTTCTCATCGTGTAGAGAATTTTCACAGGCATACGTGATATTATCCTCCTCACTTGAGCTCGTGCATTGTTCAGCTGGCATGTCTCCTGTTTGATTGCAACAGTTATCACCCCTTCCGAAGCAGTCGCCCTCCTTGATTTCCATACTGCTGGAAGTAGCACAAGCTCCTAGCTTTTTGGTTTGCATGGGGTATATATTTTGATAATGCATGTTCCCAAGTTTACTGGTAAGATGCATATGTCTCCATGTGGCAGAAGCACCGATCATGTTGCTGCGTGATCGGAGCATTAACATCTTCTTCAGCAATCTAAGATCTTCATGGATTGATTTTGGTGTTGATAAACAGGTTTGAGAGTTGAGGCCAGTTGAGCTTTCGCTGCAAGATGTCAATGTGTGTCCTTCTCGGTCCCTAGTAAAGCACACAGGGTCTTCCGTGTGCAAAATCTCCTCGCTCACAGATCTTTGATCTGTTGTGCCAGAAGATTCTGGGTGCCCAACAAGATTCCAGATCCCTGTCAATGCAGATACTAACTGAGGAGTAGTGAATAGTTTATCAGTATGTCTGCTGCCTGATTGAGTACTTTGTGATTGATTGGCACAACGATCCTTTGAAAGAAATGCATCTGGATCAAATAATCGGTGCTTATCAAATGGAAGCCGGTAGTAATTAGTTGTTGATTTTCGAGCTTTTGAAGCTCTACGATTTGAGCTCATCTCTGACAAGCATGCAGCAAGTTAGCTGTTCGTTCATGAAGAAGAAGTCAACTAATCATCTGACTGGGATCTGCAGGAGGCAGGAAGCAGAAAAGGCAAAATTAGCATAGCAAAACAGCTCTCATATGGTACTAAGCAAAGAGTATGTTTCATGGGAGATCATCTGACTAGACCTTTGAGCTAGGTACTAACAATAGTGGCTAAGCCCAAAGAGCGACGATTAGCAAATGGATTGTGGTATAAATGGCGCTAAATCCGAAAGACGCCTTTATGCCTTGTAACCGCTGCGAATTTGAGACAACAACATGAGCAGTAATTGCCATGCTCCAACCCCAAAGTACTCCATTCTGCGAGACATGTCATAGAACAGACCCCGAATCTTTAACTCGCAAGCTATATAATCCCTGGTCCTAACAGACGTTTCGTCGAACAGCTTGTGTGCGCGGAGACCGACACCCGATTTGAACCAAGCGAATGAAAGGAATGCCCTCCGAAGGGTTAAAAAGCTTGTCTTACCTTGCGGTGGCTGGACTGGAGCTCAGCTCCCGATGCCCGATGGCGGCTTCGCAACACTTCGCGCCTCACGGGAGGGGAGGGGAGGAGGAGGAGGAGGGGGAGAGGTGCGACGACCTAGTCTCCGCCGCTTCTCCGCCCCCCTCTGGCTCCACGAGCTTCCGAGGCGGAGAGGTCACGGGCGCGGCGTCATGGGAGCTTGGGCTTCCAGGTCCATCTCCATGGATTTTCTGGCTGTTTCGAGGCTGTCGCTGTGCCGCTCACCGATGTGCGGCCGCAGCCAGTAGCGTCAATCGGGCAACCCGGGCAAACGTGGGCAAAAGGCACAAATTTAACCTTAGATCGAAACTATTTCACAAATTAAACTGTTTTTAAAAGTATTTCATCCGGCTGATCTTTAATATGCAGCGCCTGACAGCAAGACGCTGCACTCTACTGTACAATGCCTAACACTTAGGCGCCACACTGTGCAGCGCCTAGCCCTAAGGAGTTGCACTACACTGTACAGCACCTAGCTGTAAGGAGTTGCACAGTAAAGTGCAGCGCCTTGTTGTCGGACGCTACACAAAAGGGTCAACAGTGTGAAATATTTTCAAAAGCAGTTTAGTTTGTGAAATACTTTCGCTTTGAGGTCAAATTTGTCAATTTTGCCGCAAACGTGGGCACGCTGCGCCTTTTCCTTTGGGGCCCAAACGGTGTTTGCCCCATTCGATGCAAAGAGCACGGTCAAAAACTAAGAGCATCTCCAGCCGTCCGTCCCCCCTCCCCCCCCCCCCCCCCCAAGGCGCTAAAAAAGGACGGTCTGGGGGTGAACCGGCGCTAGTTTGGCCCCTAGGGGCGACCTAGCTCCTAGTCACGCCCCAGACGCCGCCCTCAGGACACGAAAAATTTGAACTTGGTCGTTTCCGCTCACAAAAGACGCCACTAGTCGCTTGATCGCAAGCCACAGTTCGGCGTACAAAAAAATAGAGCGGCAGAAGTTCGCGTGCGCAACGCATCACTCGGCGGGCTCTGCCCCAGGCGTCGGTGGAGTTGGCGTGCGCGGGCTTGGCGGTGTTGGAGCAGCCTCTGCGCTGGGCGGTGTCGGCGCGGCTTCGGTGGTGCTGGGCGTCGTGAAGGCGTCATCACGCGGGCTTGGCGGCGGTGTCGGCGGCGGCGTGTGCGTCGGTGTCGGCGGCCTTGTCGAGGGAAGCTGGTTCAAGATGAGGCCGCGCTCCGCCAAGTAGCACGCCTTGACCGCCTCGTCGGTGCTCTGGAGCATGTCCGCCCCGCCCAGCAGGAAAGCCAGGTCGGTGTTTCTCTTCTTCGCGGCGACGTTCGTCCGGAGCAGGTCGAGCTTGACGGCGCTGCTCGACATCAACGCCAACCACCGCGCCTCGGTCTTCTCTTCACGAAGGATGGCCCGGGCCTGCGCGTCGGCAAGGCAGTGCTCGATGGACTCCTGCACTCGAGTGGTGGCCGCGTCGGCGTATTTCCCCTTTTTGGCAACTTTGTTGCCGTCCGGCCGCCCTTCCGATGCGCCAGGAGTCGGCACATCCGGCTTGTAGGTCTCCTTGGCCTTGTCGAGGGTGCGTCGGACTTCCGCCCACTTCTCGCACTTGTCAATGTGCTTGTAGACGTGGGGGTACTTGAATTCGGCATCGCTGTTGCTCTACCGGTACAGGGCAAACATGCGTAGCAACTGCGCGGAGGAACAAACAGTTGGCGCGCATACACGACGAAGAGAGGCGGGAGACTGGCATGACATACCTGATCCTCGACGCTGGCGCCGCTCTCCGGGCGAGCCGCGACCTCCTCGACGACCCCATGCTATTTTGTTGCACGCCCCCTGAATACGCCCCTAATGGTTCGCCATCGCCTTGGAGCCGTGCTACATGTAGACGCCTTTGAAGTAGGGGTCGACGAGTTTGCGCTCGTCGAACTCAGCCTTAATGCGGTCCCAGTACGTGTCGATGCTCTGGTTCGTGTCGGTCGTCGGGTCGAGGCAGACGACTTTCCATGCTTCGGCGAGGCATTCCTCCTCCTTGGATGCCCACTTGATGCGCGGCTCGCCTGTCCTGGTCGCCCGCTTCTTCTTGCGCCCCTTCGCCGTCGCAGGCGTCGACTCCTCCTCCTCCTCCTCGTCGTCCTCGCCGTAGACGTAGCCGAGCTCACCGTCCATGCCACCGCTATCCACCACCTCGTCCTGGGTGACGAACCCGGGAGACGCGGCGGCCGCGGCCGAACCTACCGCGATGATGTCGTCCATGTCGGCCTCAGTCTCGTCGGTGTCGCCGAGGTGCGAGAAGGGCAGCGGGCCACGGCGTAGCGGGGCGACGGGGAGGAAGCGTAGGCGGGCGGCGAGTAGTTGTATGGAGGGTATTGCACGCCGGCGAAGGCGGGAGAGGGCGTGCGCTGGGCCGGGTATCCGTGGGGGGAGGTGACGTTTGGGTTGAACCCACCGTGCGCGTCCCCGTCGGCGTAGCCCGGCGAGGGCGATCCCCATGGCTGCGGAGAGCCGACGCCTTGCTGGCCCCAGGGCGCGTACTGGGCGTGGCTTCCGGGTGGATTCATCATCCCTGCGCGAGTCGCCTCGGCCTCGGCTTGGTCCGCCGAGGCAGCCGCAGCCGCGCGCGCCGCGTTGCGCGGGCCTTCTTGGCGATGGCCCTGTTCCGCCGGTCGGCGGTGACAGCCTCCCGCCGCTGAACTTCCGCCCTCCACTCGGTGTTTGACATGCCCGGTGGCTTGATCGGCGGCGCCCTCGGCTTCCTCTGCTTCGGCTGGGCGACGGAGGCGGTCGCGGTTGCCGCCGCGCGGGGGGCGACGTACTTCTTCGATGGCATGGCGGCCGGCTGGGAGGAAGGCGAGCGGGAGGGAGATTGGCGGGAGGAAGGAAGAGTGCGGGAGGGAAGTGGGGAAAAAGCGGGAAGAAACGGTGGGAAGAGGCGCTCGCCTCGCCGACAGGGCGGACTCACGCGCCCTTTTTCGCTTGTGCCAGCGCCCTAGACGCCCCAGGAAGCCGGGTTCGGTCTGGGTCCACTGGCACCAGTTTCGGCCCGAGCCGGCGAAAAACGGGCTTCTGGGGACGCGACTGGGTCGTTTTTTTGGCGCCGACGCGGCAAAAACGCCTAGGAGAGCCTGTTGGGGGCGTGGCTGGAGATGCTCTAAGGCCCTAAAAACAGATTAATCACCCCTCATGAAAAAACAGAAAACGAAAATGTTGAAAATCTAACGCCAGATTTTAGCGTTTCCGAGTGAGGCACATCGAATCCCACGCGCGAATCCTAAGATGTTCTCGCTTTCACGCATCCCTCTCAACAAACTGCGGGCTACTACTTCTATTATCTGATGATACCATCCTTTGGTATGATGTTGAATAATTATGCATGTACTTCAGTTTTTATATGCCAATCAATTTATTATAATCCTTGTTGATGTCATTTGCTTCCAAGTTTTGTTCATGTCATAGTTATTGTACTTACTAAAATGGTTTCGTTCAAGATGGCAATCTGAGTGAACATATTCGAGTGACAATTTTACTTTCTAGAGAATGACAATTTTCATCTTTTTCCTTGATGCCGCATGGCAATTTCCTTCGGCGAGCATGGCAAAACCCTAAGTATGAAAATTTTCATCATTTCTTTGGCTCTATGTTGCAATCATGATAAATTTCTAAAAACGCATGGCAATTACTCGAATACTCTGTTTGGATGTTGATATTGAGGGCCATGGTATTGAATTGGCCCCAATATCAAATCTGCTTGACTTTGATATTGACATTGAACCCAAATTCCATTGTTTGGATGTGCACGAATTGACACTTGGAATTCTCATAAGGGGCTCAATTCTGAAACTTGTTTGGATGGTCATTCTCTACATTGGAATTGCTTGTTTGTAATAGGATGAATGTTGTATAGAAATTAGAAGGGATTATAAGATTCTAGGGTCTCCTGAGATGGGAGGCTAGTGAACAGTGCCCATGGAGAAGCAGCAGGAGCAGCCATGAGGGGGGGGGAGATGTTGGGGAACGTTGCAGAAAACAAAAAATTTCCTACTCGTTTCACCAAGATCCATCTGGGAGTTCATCTAGCAACGAGTCATCAGATGCATCTACATACCTTTGTAGATCGCGTGCGGAAGCGTTCAAAGAACGGGGATGATGTAGTCGAACACGACGTGATCCAAATCACCGATGACCAAGTGCCGAACGGACGGCACCTCCGCGTTCAACACACGTACGGGACAGGAGACGTCTCCTCCTTCTTGATCCAGCAAGGGGGAAGGAGAGGTTGGTGATGATCCAGCAGCACGAAGTCGTGGTGGTGGATGTAGGGCGTCACAGTAGCAGGGCTTCGCCTTTACTGCAAGAGAGAGAGACGTAACGGGGAGAGAGGGATGCACCAAAAGCCGTAGCCTCAAGTCCCTCCTCTCCCCCACTATATATAGGGGTGCCAAGGGGGGGGGCTAGGAGATGGATCTCCTAGGGGGGCGGCGGCCAAGGGGTGGGGGGCTTGCCCCCCAAGCAAGGGGGCGCCCCCCTTTAGGGTTTCCCCTAAACCCTAGGCGCATGGGCCCTTAGGGGGTGGCGCCCCAGCCCACTAAGGGCTGGGTCCCTTCCTACTTCAGCCCATGGGGCCCTCCGGGATAGGTGGCCCCACCCGGTGGACCCCCGGGACCCTTCCGGTGGTCCCGGTACAATACCGGTGACCCCGAAACTTGTCCCGATGGCCGAAACAACACTTCCTATATATAATTATTTACCTCCGGACCATTCCGGAACTCCTCGTGACGTCCGGGATCTCATCCGGGACTCCGAACAATATTCGGGTTACTGCATATACATATCTTCACAACCCTAGCGTCACCGAACCTTAAGTGTGTAGACCCTACGGGTTCGGGAGACATGTAGACATGACCGAGACGACTCTCCGGTCAATAACCAACAGCGGGATCTGGATACCCATGTTGGCTCCCACATGCTCCACGATGATCTCATCGGATGAACCACGATGTCGAGGATTCAATCAACCCCGTATGCAATTCCCTTTGTCAATCGATATATTACTTGCCCGAGATTCGATCGTCTATATCCCAATACCTCGTTCAATCTCGTTACCGGCAAGTCACTTTACTTGTACGGTAATGCATGATCCTGTGACCAGACACTTGGTCACTTTGAGCTCATTATGATGATGCATTACCGAGTGGGCCCAGTGATACCTCCCCGTCATACGGAGTGACAAATCCCAGTCTTGATCCGTGCTAACCCAACAGACACTTTCGGAGATACCCGTAGTCTACCTTTATAGTCACCCAGTTACGTTGTGACGTTTGGTATACCCAAAGCACTCCTACGGTATCCGGGAGTTACACGATCTCATGGTCTAAGGAAAAGATACTTGGCATTGCAAAACTCTAGCAAACGAACTATACGATCTTTATGCTATGTTTAGGATTGGGTCTTGTCCATCACATCATTCTCTTAATGATGTGATCTCGTTATCAATGACATCCTGTGTCCATAGCCAGGAAACCATGACTATCTGTTGATTAACGAGCTAGTCAACTAGAGGCTTACTAGGGACATGTTGGTGTCTGTTATCCACACATGTATTACGATTTCCGGATAACACAATTATAGCATGAATAAAGACAATTATCATGAACAAGGAAATATAATAATAATGCTTTTATTATTGCCTCTAGGGCATATTTCCAACAGTCTCCCACTTGCACTAGAGTCAATAATCTAGTTGCATTGTGATGAATCGAACACCCATGGAATTCTGGTGTTGATCATGTTTTGCCCTAGGGAGAGGTTTAGTCAACGGATCTGCTACATTCAGGTCCGTATGTACTTTACAAATCTCTATGTCTCCATCTTGAACATTTTCACGAATGGAGTTGAAGCGACGCTTGATGTGCCTTGTCTTCTTGTGAAACCTTGGCTCCTTGGCAAGTGCAATAGCTCCAGTGTTGTCACAGAATAGCTTGATCGGCCCCGACGCATTGGGTATGACTCCGAGGTCGGTGATGAACTCCTTCACCCAAATTGCTTCATGTGCTGCCTCCGAGGCTGCCATGTATTCCGCTTCACATGTAGATCCCGCCACGACGCTCTGCTTGCAACTGCACCAGCTTACTGCCCCACCATTCAAAATATACACGTATCCGGTTTGTGACTTTGAGTCATCCAGATCTGTGTCGAAGCTAGCGTCGACATAACCCTTTACGACGAGCTCTTCGTCACCTCCATAAACGAGAAACATTTCCTTAGTCCTTTTCAGGTACTTCAGGATATTCTTGACCGTTGTCCAGTGTTCCTTGCTGGGATTACTTTGGTACCTTCCTACCAAACTTACGGCAAGGTTTACATCAGGTCTGGTACACAGCATGGCATACATAATAGAACCTATGGCTGAGGCATAGGGGATGACACTCATCTCTTCTATTTCTTCTGCCGTGGTCGGACTTTGAGCTGAGCTCAATTTCATACCTTGTAACACAGGCAAGAACCCCTTCTTAGATTGATCCATATTGAACTTCTTCAATATCTTATCAAGGTATGTGCTTTGTGAAAGACCTATGAGGCGTCTCGATCTATCTCTATAGATTTTGATGCCTAATATATAAGCAGCTTCTCCAAGGTCCTTCATTGAAAAACTCTTATTCAAGTAGGCCTTGATGCTGTCCAAGAGTTCTATATCATTTCCCATCAAAAGTATGTCATCTACATATAGTATGAGAAATGCTACAGAGCTCCCACTCACTTTCTTGTAAACACAGGCTTCTCCATAAGTCTGCGTAAACCCAAACGCTTTGATCATCACATCAAAGCGAATGTTCCAACTCCGAGATGCTTGCACCAGCCCATAAATCGAGCGTTGGAGCTTGCACACTTTGTCAGCATTCTTAGGATCGACAAAACCTTCCGGCTGCATCATATACAATTCTTCCTTAAGGTAACCATTAAGGAATGCCGTTTTGACGTCCATTTGCCATATTTCATAATCGTAGAATGCGGCAATTGCTAACATGATTCGGACGGACTTTAGCTTCGCTACCAGTGAGAAAGTCTCATCGTAGTCAACCCCTTGAACTTGTCGATAACCCTTAGCGACAAGCCGAGCTTTATAGATGGTCACATTACCATCCGCGTCTGTCTTCTTCTTAAAGATCCATTTATTTTCTATGGCTCGCCGTTCAACAGGCAAGTCAGTCAAAGTCCATACTTCGTTTTCATACATGGATCCTATCTCGGATTTCATGGCTTCTAGCCATTTGTCGGAATCCGGGCCCGCCATCGCTTCTTCATAGTTCGAAGGTTCACCGTTGTCTAACAACATGATTTCCAAGACAAGGTTGCCGTACCACTCTGGTGCGGAACGTGTCCTTGTGGACCTACGAATTTCAGTAGGAGCTTGATCAGAAGTATCTTGATCATCATCATTAACTTCCTCTCTAGTCGGTGCAGGCACCTCAGGAACATTTTCTTGAGTTGCGCCCGCTTCCGGTTCAAGAGGTAATACTTCATCAAGTTCTACTTTCCTCCCACTTACTTCTTTCGAGAGAAACTCTTTCTCTAGAAAGGATCCATTCTTGGCAACAAAGATCTTGCCTTCGAATCTGAGGTAGAAGGTATACCCAATAGTTTCTTTAGGGTATCCTATGAAGACGCATTTTTCCGACTTGGGTTCGAGCTTTTCAGGTTGAAGTTTCTTGACATAAGCATCGCATCCCCAAAATTTTAGAAACGACAGCTTAGGTTTCTTTCCAAACCATAATTCATACGGTGTCGTCTCAACGGATTTCGACGGAGCCCTATTTAAAGTGAATGCGGCAGTCTCTAAAGCATAGCCCCAAAAAGATAGCGGTAAATCGGTAAGAGACATCATAGATCGCACCATATCTAATAGAGTGTGATTACGACGTTCGGACACACCGTTACACTGAGGTGTTCCAGGCGGCGTGAGTTGTGAAACTATTCCACATTTTCTTAAGTGTGTGCCAAATTCGTGACTCAAGTATTCTCCTCCACGATCTGATCGTAGAAACTTGATTTTCCTGTCACGTTGATTCTCAACCTCACTCTGAAATTCTTTAAACTTTTCAAAGGTTTCAGACTTGTGTTTCATTAAGTAAATATATCCATATCTACTCAAATCATCAGTGAGGGTGAGAACATAACGATAGCCACCGCGAGCCTCAACACTCATTGGACCGCACACATCAGTATGTATGATTTCCAACAAGTTGGTTGCTCGCTCCATTGTTCCTGAGAACGGAGTCTTGGTCATTTTACCCATAAGGCATGGTTCTCACGTGTCAAATGATTCATAATCAAGAGACTCTAAAAGTCCATCTGCATGGAGCTTCTTCATGCGTTTGACACCTATGTGACCAAGGCGGCAGTGCCACAAGTATGTGGGACTATCATTATCAACCTTGCATCTTTTGGCACTCACATTATGAACGTGTGTAGTATTACGTTCGAGATTCATAAAGAATAAACCATTCACCATATGAGCATGACCATAAAACATATCTCTCATATAAATAGAACAACCATTATTCTCGGATTTAAATGAGTAGCCATCTCGAATTAAACGAGATCCCGATACAATGTTCATGCTCAAAGCTGGTACTAAATAACAATTATTAAGGTTTAAAACTAATCCCGAAGGTAAATGTAGAGGTAGCGTGCCGACGGCGATCACATTGACCTTGGAACCATTCCCGACGCGCATCGTCACCTCGTCCTTTGCCAGTTTCCGCTTATTCCGCAGCCCTTGCTTTGAGTTACAAATGTGAGCAACTGCACCGGTATCAAATACCCAGGAGCTACTACAGACACTAGTAAGGTACACATCAATTACATGTATATCACATATACCTTTTGTTTTGCCGGCCTTCTTGTCTGCTAAGTATTTAGGGCAGTTCCGCTTCCAGTGACCGCTTCCCTTGCAATAAAAGCACTCAGTCTCGGGCTTGGGTCCATTCTTTGGCTTCTTCCCGGCAGCTTGCTTGCCGAGCGCGGCAACTTCCTTGCCGTCCTTCTTGAAGGCTTTCTTACCCTTGCCCTTCTTGAACTTAGTGGTTTTATTGACCATCAACACTTGATGTTCCTTCTTGACTTCTACCTCCGCTGATTTCAGCATTGAAAACAACTCAGGAATGGTCTTTTGCATCCCTTGCATGTTGAAGTTCATCACAAAGCTCTTGTAGCTTGGTGGAAGCGACTGGAGGATTCTGTCAATGATCGCATCATCCGGGAGATTAACTCCCAACTGAGTCAAGCGGTTATGTAACCCAGACATAGTGAGTATGTGCTCACTGACAGAACTATTTTCCTCCATCTTACAGCTGAAGAACTTGTCGGATACCTCATATCTCTCGACCCGGGCATGAGCTTGGAAAACCATTTTCAGCTCTTCGAACATCTCATATGCTCCATGTCTCTCAAAACGCTTTTGGAGCCCCGGCTCTAAACTGTAAAGCATGCCGCACTGAATGAGGGAGTAGTCGTCAACACGTGTCTGCCAAGCGTTCATAACGTCTTGGTTCTGTGGGACGGGAGCTTCACCTAGCGGTGCTTGTAGGACATAATCTTTCTTGGCAGCTATGAGGATGATCCTCAGGTTCCGGACCCAGTCCGTATAGTTGCTGCCATCGTCTTTCAGCTCGGTTTTCTCTAGGAACGCGTTGAAGTTGAGGACTACGTGGGCCATTTGATCTAGAAGACATATTGTAAAATATTTTAGACTAATGTTCATGATAATAAAGTTCATCTAATCAAATTATATAATGAACTCCCACTTAGATTAGACATTCCTCTAGTCATCTAAGTATAACATGATCTGAGTCAACTAGGCCGTGTCCGATCATCACGTGAGACGGACTAGTCAACGTCGGTGAACATCTTCATGTTGATCGTATCTTCTATACGACTCATGCTCGATCTTTCGGTCTTCTGTGTTCTGAGGCCATGTCTGTACATGCTAGGCTCGTCAAGTCAACCTAAGTGTTTGCATGTGTAAATCTGTCTTACACCCGTTGTATGTGAATGTCTGAATAAAACACCCGATCATCACGTGGTGTTTTGAAACAGCGAACTGTCGCAACGGTGCACAGTTAGGGGGAACACTTCTTGAAATTAATATGAGGGATCATCTTATTTACTACCGTCGTTCTAAGTAAACAAGATGCAAAACATGATAAACATCACATGCAATCAAATAATAAACGTGACATGATATGGCCAATATCACATAGCTCCTTTGATCTCCATCTTGGGGCTCCATGATCATCTTGTCACCGGCTTGACACCATGATCTCCATCATCATGATCTCCATCATCGTGTCTCCATGAAGTTGCTCGCCAACTATTACTTCTACTACTATGGCTAACGCGTTTAGCAATAAAGTAAAGTAATTTACATGGCGTTTCTCAATGACACGCAGGTCATATAAAAGAATAAAGACAACTCCTATGGCTCCTGCCGGTTGTCATACTCATTGATATGCAAGTCGTGATTCCTATTACAATAGCATGAACATCTCATACATCACATATAGATCATTCATCATTCATCACAACTTTGGCCATATCATATCACAAACCACTTGCTGGAAAAACAAGTTAGACGTCATCTAATTGTTGTTGCAAGTTTTACGTGGCTGAATTAGGGTTCTAGCAAGAACGTTTTCTTACCTACGTGAAAGCCACAACATGATTTGTCAACTTCTATTTACCCTTCATAAGGACCCTGTTCATCAAATCCGCTCCAACTAAAGTAGGAGAGACAGACACCCGCCAGCCACCTTATGCAACTAGTGCATGTTAGTCGGTGGAACCGGTCTCACGTAAGCGTACGTGTAAGGTTGGTCCGGGCCGCTTCATCCCACAATACCGCTGAAGCAAGAAAAGACTAGTAGCGGCAAGAAAGTTGACAAATCCACGCCCACAACAAATTGTGTTCTACTCGCGCAAGAAGAACTACGCATAGACCTAGCTCATGATGCCACTGATGGGGAACGTTGCAGAAAACAAAAATTTGCCTACTCGTTTCACCAAGATCCATCTAGGAGTTCATCTAGCAACGAGTCATCAGATGCATCTACATACCTTTGTAGATCGCGTGCGGAAGCGTTCAAAGAACGGGGATGATGTAGTCGAACACGACGTGATCCAAATCACCGATGACCAAGTGCCGAACGGACGGCACCTCCGCGTTCAACACACCTACGGGACGGGAGACGTCTCCTCCTTCTTTATCCAGCAAGGGGGAAGGAGAGGTTGGTGATGATCCAGCAGCACGACGGCGTGGTGGTGGATGCAGGGCGTCACAGTAGCAGGGCTTCGCCTTTACTGCAAGAGAGAGAGAGATGTAACGGGGAGAGAGGGATGCACCAAAAGCCGTAGCCTCAAGTCCCTCCTCTCCCCCACTATATATAGGGGTGCCAAGGGGGGGGGGCGCCGGCCCTAGGAGATGGATCTCCTAGGGGGGGGGGGGGACGGCCAAGGGGTGGGGGGCTTGCCCCCCAAGCAAGGGGGCGCCCCCCTTTAGGGTTTCCCCTAAACCCTAGGCGCATGGGCCCTTAGGGGGTGGCGCCCCAGCCCACTAAGGGCTGGGTCCCTTCCTACTTCAGCCCATGGGGCCCTCCGAGATAGGTGGCCCCACCCGATGGACCCCCGGGACCCTTCCGGTGGTCCCGGTACAATACCGGTGACCCCGAAACTTGTCCCGATGGCCGAAACAGCACTTCCTATATATAATTCTTTACCTCCGGACCATTTCGGAACTCCTCGTGATGTCCGGGATTTCATCCGGGACTCCGAACAACATTCGGGTTACTGCATATACATATCTTCACAACCCTAGCGTCACCGAACCTTAAGTGTGTAGACCCTACGGGTTCGGAAGACATGTAGACATGACCGAGACGACTCTCCGGTCAATAACCAACAACGGGATCTGGATACCCATGTTGGCTCCCACATGCTCCACGATGATCTCATCGGATGAACCATGATGTCGAGGATTCAATCAACCCCGTATGCAATTCCCTTTGTCAATCGATATATTACTTGCCCGAGATTCGATCGTCGGTATCCCAATACCTCGTTCAATCTCATTACCGGCAAGTCACTTTACTCGTACCGTAATGCATGATCCCGTGACCAGACACTTGGTCACTTTGAGCTCATTATGATGATGCATTACCGAGTGGGCCCAGTGATACCTCTCCGTCATACGGAGTGACAAATCCCAGTCTTGATCCGTGTCAACCCAACAAACACTTTCGGAGATACCCGTAGTCTACCTTTATAGTCACCCAGTTACGTTGTGACGTTTGGTATACCCAAAGCACTCCTACGGTATCCGGGAGTTACACGATCTCATGGTCTAAGGAAAAGATACTTGACATTGCAAAACTCTAGCAAACGAACTATACGATCTTTATGCTATGTTTAGGATTGGGTCTTATCCATCACATCATTCTCTTAATGATGTGATCTCGTTATCAATGACATCCTATGTCCATAGCCAGGAAACCATGACTATCTGTTGATTAACGAGCTAGTCAACTAGAGGCTTACTAGGGACATGTTGGTGTCTGTTATTCACACATGTATTACGATTTCCGGATAACACAATTATAGCATGAATAAAGACAATTATCATGAACAAGGAAATATAATAATAATGCTTTTATTATTGCCTCTAGGGCATATTTCCAACAGGAGATGCAACCATCACATGGGAGGCAAGGCGGCCGCCGGCGGGTTGTGAGCCTGCGCTAGAGGTGCCTGTGCGGGGATGAGAGAAGCGAAGAGGAATACCTATGCCGGAGGAAGAGGGAAGGAGAGGCACCTGCACCGCCGGGAAGCTCGATGTGCGCCGCCCTTCATCTCCTCCTTCCGCGCGCCGCTTCTCTGTTTTTCATGAGCGTGGGCAAACGAACCGGTACGTGGGGCGCTCGATCCCCGAATTCAGAATGAAGTCGAGGTAGGAGTCTCTGATTTCAGGATAGTAGAAGCAAGGAAGGAAAGCAGGCCGACCAATATCTTGGGCCAATAACGAATTCCATGGCCATCTAAACATAGATATTCGGGTTGTCTAATGCCAATGCCAAAATCTAGGCCTCAATATCAACATCTGAACGGGGTGTAATGCATTATGCCAGGAATTTGACATCTTCTATACAACATGGCAAATTTTTACTTTGACAAATCCTTATACGAAGGCATGGCAATTCTGGAGGGTTAGCTGGAAGTGTACACATGTGCTTTTTAGCAAGCAAAAATGTTCATCGTTTCTACCATAATATAAGATGATATTACAGCCTTATATTATGGGATGAAGATGATACCATTTAGATAGGTACTCTCTCTGTTTCTGAATATAAGGTGTATCGATTTTCATGCAAGTTAAATTTGTGTATGTTTGACCAAAATTATAGAATAAAATATCAATATCTACAATACAAAATAAATAAAATTTGAATATACTTTTCGTGATGGATGTAATGATAAAAGTTTGGTACAGTAGTATTGATTTGTTTCTAAGAACTTGATCAAACATGTACATGTTTGACTTTAGAAAAATAATACACCTCTAACTAAAAAGAACAAATACATCTTATATTTTGAAATGAAAGGAGTATATATCATAGAAGAGAATTCAGCATGACACGCAACAAAGCAGCAACCCTGCAGGGGGGAAAGAGGAGCCGAATCTTGTATATAAAAGTGGGAACAATTGCCCCATGTCGACATTTCCTTTGTACTCTCTTTTCATAATTATATAAGGACCCTGAAAATCCTAAACATTCGGATTTTAAGTATGTCATCGTTTTTTCATGGCAACTTTAGTCGACATGAGATGGCAAGTTTAGTTGTTGGCAATTTTGTCCTAGTTCGTTTTTTTTCCAGAAAATTGACATACTTGCCTATCTCGCGTCGACTAAAATTGCCATAAAAAACATACTGGTTGTCATGCTTAAAATCCGAACGTTTGGAAATTATTATTTTCGTTATATAATCTGAATGTTACTGTTAGATATATTTATTAATCCAAACAACAACTTATCTTATATCCTCCAAGCAACTCAAAAAGAAAACCTATACCATCACATTCATATCGGTGAATTTTCAAAAAAAAAAACATGCATATCGGTGAGAATGCACTGGTCCAGTTACATCTGTCACGGCCACAGCCCACACAGCTCAAAGAGTTCGACACATTTGAACAGAAACGGCAAGAAACGCTGACGAGATCTCCCTCCAAATCCAAAGAAGGAAAAAAGAAACGCATCGACGGGCGTTTTCAGTGATCATTCTCTCGTCGTCCATCTGTTGGAGCGGGTGCAGAAGAAGAAGAATCTCCTCCACGGGACGCACGGGAGCGTGATGTTCAGAAAGGGCGTGTACACCGCGTACGGCCGCCTCGGCGGCGCGGCCGCGCACTGCAGGCGCTCTCCCGGCCGCTGCTCCGAGCTCACGCCGGAGAGGAACTTGAGGCCGAGCTTGAGCTCCCCCTTGTACGTGCCGTCCCGGAGCACGATGTTGTACGGGGCGGGCTTCATCTGCAGGAACTCCCTCTCGCTGCCCTCCCTGATGATCTCGCCTACATGCACCCTGCAACGCACTTGCACAAGGTCGTCGAACCGGGCACGGTGGATGGAGTCTCTTGCACGTACTACTACGTACCTGATTTCGCCGACCAGAGTGTCCTCGGCGAACTTGTCCCTCTCCATGACCTTGAGCGTGACCTTGGCCAGCTCCCTGCACTCGCGGGGCGACAGCGGGAACCTGAACTTCTCGTTCCACCAGATCCTCCTGTGCTTACCTGGGCATGAAATCACGAACGTCCTTACAGGCTTCAGACACTGTTAGAAATTCAGACACGAGCGTTTTTACAATGTGGTAGTACTGCTAATTTGCATTGGAAAAGAATGCTCACCGTGTGTGATTTTACTGGTGCAGAACTGGCCGCCGCACTGGATGGTCACGTAGTATCTTTGCGGTCCTGCACGCGGAACTCAACGGTGAGCACAGCGATCTAGATATACCACGAGGTTGCAGGCAGTTTGTGATTGACGATGCTTCGGTGCTTTAAGGCACCTATCTTTGTGTCTATGACATGTAGGCCCAACAGATGGCTGGCCCACATGTCAATGATCCAAAGGCAGGTGTTTTTAAGTCACCGAAGCTGCGTCCATTGTGATGCGGGATGGTAGCCACGGACCTAGGTGATGGTGCGCATGCTTCATGCCCACGGCGCTGACCAGCAGAAATTCCAGGACTCCGTGCGTCGTCGTCTCCATGGGAAAGGGGTCAAGAGGGCACAAACGCGCGAGGCCAACATATATGTGCATCGTGTAACTCTCCAAGATAGATATGTTAATGGAAATTAAGTAGTACGGGAGTTTCATTGGACGCGTTAATTAGAAGAAACGCTCCAATTTAAGGGATCGACTAACAGTAACAAGGTGACTGAAAATTTATTTTGGGTCAGTCATATTTTCATCTGTCATTCAAATTTTTTTTTTTACGGGCATCTCCCATTCAATTCTGATCGACTGACCGAAATTTTCAGTCAGTCTATTTCCATCACACACAACCCAACTCGTCCATTTTGATTCAATCGACGTGGTGCCAGTCCATAGTAACAGCCCAAAATCATGATCCCTCTATCGGTCCATTCTCTTTTAGTATCGGCCTTTGTCTCTCCCCGCGCCCGAGAAGCACGCATGACAATTTACATTGAAATTACGTTTTTTATGATATGCAAGTATAAGCATATAATAATATATATTTTGCAAAATAATTCCCAAGGAACTAATTGGTGGCATTGAAATTATCCTTAGAGAAAAAGTAAAATTAAATTAAAAATTAAAATAATCAAAATAATAACATTTTCTAAGAAAGAATGAATTAATGGCATTGGTATTACCCTTTAATAAGAAAACAAAATAAAATGATATAAAACAAAAGTTGACAAAATTTGCACAGAAATTGCGCCTTTTTACAATATGCAAGAACATGCATATAATAGTGGAAGTTTGACAAGAATTAAGTTTCCTAACAATAATGAATTAGTGGCATTGGAACCATTAAATAAAAAAAGCAAAAGGTACATAAACTAAAAAAATCAAAAGAACAAAGTTTTTTTTAAGAAAGAATGATATAGTGGCTTTGAAATTAATCTTTTAGAAGAAAGAAAATGAAATATAAACTAAAACAAAAAAATAATGAAGTCTCCTAAGAAAGAATTATTCAGGGGCATTGGTATTACAGAAGAAATAAAAAAGAATCTAAAACAAACAATGACAAAATTTGCACAGAAATTGCGCTTTTTATACAATATGTAAGAATAAGCATATAATACCGGAATGTTCACACAGAAAATAAGTTTCCTGAGAAGAATGAATTAATGGCATTGGTATTACCATTAAAGGAAAAAATGAAATAAAAAATAAAAAGAATGAATGAATTAGTGGCATTGATATTACCCTTTAAGAAGAAGAAAAAATAATGGCAAGATTTACAAAGAAAATGCGCTTTTTATAAGTTGCAAGAATAAGCCTACAATACTGGAATTTCGAAATAATGGGGTTTTCTAAGTAGGAATGAATTTAGTGCTATTGGTATCATCTTAAAGTAAAAAAATGAAACAAAAAGAGAAAAACAAAATAATGAAATTTCCTAAGAAATAATGAATTGATGGCATTAGTACTGCACTTTAAGAAGAAAGAAAAAATGAAAAACAGCTAAAGCAAATAATTATAAAATTTGCACTTTTTATAATATGCAAAAATAAGCATATAATAGTGAAATTTCAGGAAAATGATTCCTAATAAGTAATGAAGTAATGGCATTGGTATCAACCTTAAAAAAGAAAGAAATTGAAATAATAACTAAAAACATAATCAAACTAATGAACTTTTTAAAGGTATAATAAATTAGTGGTGTTGATATTATCCTTTAAGAAGAAACAAAATAAAAAGAAAAACTTGCACACAACTTTGCACCTTTTAATATGTAAGAAATAGACATGTAATAGTGTGATTTTTACACTCTGATATAATTTATACACATGTCATATAGTACTTGCGTGTATATGTCACTCAACCAATATCCCAAAAAATAGCCATAAAAACCGACTAAGAAAAAGAGAAAAAGAAAAGGAAAAAAGGCATACAAACAGAAGAAAAGGAGGAATCATGTCAGCCCATAAACAGCCAACGGGAAATACAAGATGGGATTTATCCCAATAAGAAATCGAATGACCCCAAACCGTGGTCAGTCAATTTATTTAGCTCAAAACATGACATGAAATAAACGAAAAAACATGAATGTTAAAGTAGAAATCAATGGCTCAAATCGACTAACCAAATTCATTTTTCGGGCAACTTACATATAGCTAAAGAGCTAAGTTAAATACAAAAGTTTTCTAAGGGCTCTTCCAATGCACATGTGGTTAGAGCATGGCGGAATTGCTGGTGCAGCTGGCAACACAAGAGTGCCCCTTCCGCGGCCAGTAGGAAGAGCAACAGTTCCGGGAGGTGTATCGTGAGCAGTCAAATCGGCCCCTCTCTTTCTTGACGGATCAACATCGTTCATGTCCACGTCAAGTCCTCTTGACTTGAAGTCGCTAGCTCCTCCTCTTCCTCTCCTTGACAAGTCATCTCCTCCTCTACCAATCCGACGGCCTCTACCATTGCCTGGACCCGACCCTCATGAACCATGTTGCATGAAGGTTCTTAAAAAACAATGCCTTTGGAGGGTGAACACCATACCCATGCTCCTTCAACATATGGTTAAGATGACCACAAATCACACACCAATCATGCAGCTGTTCATATTTAACCCAAAAAATATGTTTCTTGCCGCCCTTGACCATAGAAACAATGTTCTTGAGCGCCTCGTTAACATTGATCTTTACCATGGCCCTGAAGAAGTTGTGGAGAAGTCATGTGAATAAGGCTCCATGAACACAAACTGTCCCAGCTTGGCAGTAAGCGGTTTCACCATAGTGGCGAAACCATCAGGTAGGTCATGGATTTGGATCCATATACCGATCTTGTCAAGACTAATAGACGATGGTTTGGAGAACCCATCATCGGGAGCAAGTAATTTTGAATTTCCTCTAGATGTCCATGGTGCTCCTTCTATCACCCTTTCCCATTAAACGAGACAAGGAAATTGTATAGTATATAGATTATTTTGCAGTGGGCAAATGTTGACAGATTGGGCGAAATCCCAGGCAAGTATTGACTATATGTTTTCTTTGTGTTGACTCGAGCTATTGCCATCCATCTCACTATAGTCTCTGCCGGCGCCTCTTCCTCTTCACATACTATGTCGCCATCCTCCTTCAACCCTAACTCCTCCATCATCTCCTAGACATCATCCATGGTCGTCCCTGCCCCCAACGCCTCTACACTACTGCAGGATGCTGCTAACGTGACACTATGATCAGAGACCCTTCGAGAAACTGTGTGCAATGCAATAATCGCAAACGGTGCTGTATCAAAACCGTTAGAAATGTGTAAAACATTTGCGATGACGGATGCATCAAACACGGTTCAGGTTTTAGTTGCGTGTGCGATGAAGGGCATACGGTTCAGTTCAATTAACTGTTTGCGATGAGGAGGAATAAAAGAAACAGGCAGCCAGATGAAAGCGTGTGCGATACACAACATACGGTTCACTCGGATGAACTGTTTGTGATTAGGCAACACAAAAGAAACGATCAGCCATATCAATGTGTGTTCGATATACGGCATGCGGTTCACTCAGATGAACTGTTTGCGTTGAGGCATGAGAACAGAAACAGTTCAACTTAACAAGATGTGTCTCATACGCGGCAAACAGGTCTGTAATCAGAAATGTGTGTGAAGACCGATAATAACACAGACGGTTGCTGCAAATAAGGCGTGTGTGTTCTGCGATGGGATTGCAGACAGAACAATAACATATACACACACACACACACACACACACACACACACACACACATAAGGACACACTTGCATAACCAAATTAAACATCCACTTACATAGGTGGCTACTACAACCATGGCATTTGCACACACCAAAGTAAACTATTACATGCATAATTACATATGTGGCTACTACACACATGACATTTCCACACACACCAATAAAGTAAACTATATATTACATGCATGATTAACTAGCATAAATGATCATCTGGTCATCATCTACTTCTTGTGACGCTTGCTCTGCTTGTGGCTCGGTCCGGACTCGTTGATTTGGGTAACGAGGCACTTCCTCATGTCAACGATCCGCCTATGCATCTCGTAGCATGTGTACATGCTCTTAGCTGTAAACCTGAGGTGAGGTTCATCGCCCCGTGCCAGGATACAGAACTTATTCTCTGGGCATCCTGCTTCATCTTTTCATGGTAGGGTCGATGATGGCCGAGGCGAGTTCGACCAGGGAGTCCTTCTTCGTGCTGCCCCAGACCATGTAGTGGTCACGGATTTCGACAAGGTTCTTGCAGGCCAAGCCCGTAACACTGAGCGCTTTTACATCATTGGTGGTATCCACCATGGCGAACTTGTAGTCAGTGTTGTTGACAAACCTGTTGAAACGGTCGCAAGGCTCTGTGGCCATGCAGTAGTGGTATATGAGGACATGATGGCGCACGCACAACTGGGCGACGACAACCTTCTGATCTATGCCGGGACGACCGGCGGTGTACTGGAGGTCGATACCGACCACCTTGTACTTGTCTCCAGCAAGCAACTTGTAACACCCATGATGCGGCTATATCTCCCACGTGTCGAGGCATGACTTAGAGGCATAACTGCATGGTGGTTTTGTCGGAAGAGGGGTAATCTTCACACAATCCCATGTACCGAATAAGAAAGGGATAAAGAGTTGGCTTACACTCGCCACGCCACACAAATAACAAGTTAAACATACATCATCCAGAATATAATCAAGGTCCGACTACGGAACCAAAATAAAGGAAGACAACCCCAAATGCTAGATCCCCGATCGTCCCAACTGGGCTCCACTACTAATCATCCGGAAAAGACACATAGTAACGAACAAGGTCCTCGTCGAACTCCCACTTGAGTCCGGTAGCATCACCTGCATTGGTATCATCGACACCTGCAACTGTTTGGAAGTATACGTGAGTCACGAGGACTCAGCAATCTCACACCCGCGAGATCAAGACTATTTAAGCTTATGGGTGGGAAAGGGGGTATGGGGTGGAGCTTCAGCAAGCACTAAGCATATATGGTGGCTAACATACGCAAATAAGAGCGAGAAGAGAAGCAACGCAATGGTCGTGAAGCTAGAAGTGATCAAGAAGTGATCCAGAAACTACTTACGTTCAAACATAACACAAACCGTGTTCACTTCCCGGACTCCGCCGAAAAGAGACCATCACGGCTACACACACAGTTGATGCATTTTAATTAAGTTAACTGTCAAGTTCTCTACAACCGGACATTAACAAATAACCATCTGCCACATAACCGCGGGCACGGCTCTCGAAAGTTTATACCCTGCAGGGGTGTCCCAACTTAGCCCATCACAAGCTCTCATGGTCAACGAAGGATATTCCTTCTCCCGGAAAGACCCGATCAGTCTCGGAATCCTGGTTACAAGACATTCCGATAATGGTAAAACAAGACCAGCAAAGCCGCCCGATGTGCCGACAAATCCCGATAGGAACTGCACATATCTCGTTCTCAGGGCACACTGGATAAACACTACGTACGGCAACCGAAGATACCCCAAGTTGCCTAGGGGCAGCACCGCAAGTGGCTCTGTTTTGGACAAACACTCATAGGAGCACTGGCCCGGGGGTTAAAATAAAGATGACCCTTGAGTCTGCAGAACCCAAGGGAAAAAGGCTTAGGTGGCAAATGTAAAACCAAGGTTGGTCCTTGCTGGAGGAGTTTTATTCAAAGCGAACTGTCAAGGGGGTCCCATAACCCTAACCACGTAAGGAACGCAAAATCAAGGAACATAACACCGGTATGACGGAAACTAAGGCGGCAAGACTGATACTAAACACCAGGCATAAGGCCGAGCCTTCCACCCTTTACCAAGTATATAGATGCATTAATTAAAATAAGAGATATTGTGATATCCCAACATATCCATGCTCCAACATGGAACAAACTTCAACTTCACCTGCAACTAGCAACGCAATAAGAGGGGCTGAGCAAAAGCGGTAACATAGCCAAACAACGGTTTGCTCGGAAGGTGGGTTAGAGGCTTGACTGGCAATATGGGAGGCATGATATAACAAGTGGTAGGTAGCGCGACATAGCGGTAGAAGGAACAACTAGCAAAGCAAAGATAGAAGTGATACCGAGGGTATGGTCATCTTGCCTGAGATCCCGCAAGGAAGAAGAACGAGTCCATGAAGAAGACAACCGGACGTAGTCGAACGGATCCTCACAAACGCGACGTTACCGGAACTAACAAGAAGAAGCAACACCAGAAAGGAGCAAACAACATGGTAAACCAACAAGCATAAGCATGGCATGATGCACAACCAAGTATGATGCATGTCCGGTTTAAATATGCATGGCATGGCAAAGAGCATCAAACAATACTACAAATTAAGTGGAGCTTAATATGCAACAAGTTGCATATTGACAAAACACCACATTCCAGTATTTAGTTCACTCTCGTTTATCTACCCAACAATGTTAAATGTTGTTAAACATGCAAGAGGTGAAGCATATGAAAACTACCTATCTAGACAAGTTTAAATGAGGCCGGATATAACAAACAACAAATCCAAAAAATCCCCATGTGCATATTTTGAATTTGGTACTGTTCTGCCCTAAACCATATTTTAGAGTTGTTAAACATGCAAAGTATTGCCACCATGTTAATCTATGCATTTTTCTACCCCATTTACATATAAAGTTTATTAAATTTGGAGCTACAGTTATTTAGTTATGAAATAAAACATTTTAACGTGGCATTATGCAAAATAAACACAAACAACATTTTAAACATGCATGAAAGTTGGATATTATGAAACTAGATGAAGTTCTAGTCATTTTACATATATAAGTTATTTACATATGATGCACGGTTAATTAGTTATTAAAAGCATGGAGAGCAAGGGCTTTTCTGCAAAACTGTAGTTCTCTGATTAATCAGCAAATTCGTTCGCGAAAAAAAATAGTGACTCGGGCCGAAACTGAGATCTGGCCCAACAGAAGGAAAAAACGGAGGGGCGCTGGGGTGGCCTCACCATGGGCCAAGCCCAGATCGGGAGGTGGGCCTTGGCGGGGCTGGGCCGACGCGCTGCTCGCCCATGAGCCGCATGGGAGGCTGGCCAGTTTGCACAACGAGGAGGGGCACGGTCAACGGGAGCGGGGCGGCGCTACGAGTGTCTCCTCCTGCTTGAGGCAGAAGCAGGGGAGGTCGGCGACAGCGCGGGACTCCAGGGCGTCGGACTTGACGAGCTCGGGCACGAGAGGCAGCGCAGGGGAGGCAGCAACGCTGAGGACCCCAATGGTTCCAGGCAGATGATGGGGAAACGGGCGGAGACAGCGGACGGAGCTTGGCCAGGGCACGCGAAGCAGAGGGCGGCCTGACGAGGCGACGACGCGGTCAACGTGCGAGCGAACCGAGTGAGCAGAGGCAGGGGCGTCCTCCTCCCTGTTCGAAAGAAGCAGAGGCAGGGTGGGGGCCTTGGCGCTGGAACTTGGAGGCCGAAGCGGGAGAGGCGCCCATGGCGCGTCGTGGGACTTGGCGGGGGGTTCCGGCGACAAGGAGCACGGGGACGTCGAGCTGCATGCTGCAGGAGATGGATCCGACGTGGCTCGCCGGATCTGGCGCGAGAGGAGCTCGAGGGGGGCATCATGGCGCCGGTGTGCTCCTGGTTGTGCTCCTGCAAGGTGCGGAGGCCATGGCTTGTTAGAGAGAGAGCCGAGACAGGAAAAGACAAAGGGAAGAAAGAGAGGGCGCGAGGTGGAAGTCCGGCCTGGTGGCGGTGCTCGTCTCCAGTGAGCTGGCAGGTGACGCGTGGGGCGATGGAGGAGGGGATGCTGGTGAAGGAGATCGAGGGAGGGGATGCTGGTTGGTGCGGTTTGGAAAACGAGGAGAGGGGCTTGGTGGATTGGGATGGATCCCGAGGTGGGAGGTGGAGTGTGGCGGCGGCAAGGAGGAAGGATGGGACAGGTCTCCTAGATTTTAGGGTCGCCCCAGTTATATATGCTGGTGGATTAGGTTAGGGGGGTATTCGGTCCGTCCGATCGTAATCAGACAGTCGAGATTAGATAGGCTAGGGAATCGAAAAAAAGAAAATGGAGATGTTTTAGGGATGTCTGGGGATGATCCGGATCCAACGGTGACGACTGTTCGGGTCGGGTTTGGGACAACTTTTGGACGTGCAAGGGGGTTTGGGAACTGTGCGGAGAGGGGGTCTGACAAAAGGCCACGGAGGCAAGGGGGGGTTTCAGGGTCCTCCGATCACAATCGGACGCTCCGGACGTGAGGAGGTTTAGGCTGGGCCTGGCGGTTGGTAGTGGACTGTGTAGATGGTCTAGGGAGGAAAGAGAGGGAAAGCCCGTCAACAGTTTTTGAAGACCAAAAACGTCCGACAGTTTGACCGACTATAATGCCACTGTAGTTATCCGTTGGGGCGTCTAACAGACTCCGAATGCGATGAAAATTGACAGGCGGTCTACTGACAACATAACAACACCGCATGCCAACTTTTAACCCATTCTGAGAACATTTTCCGGCCACTTATAAAATACTATTTCGGACATGCTGCGGGCGCGTGCGAGTGTGTCTGGGCTCAGAACGGACAACGAAGAGAATTGGGGGACTCGGACGGATGCAAGTTTTCAAAATATGGAGATGCAATGCGGATGATGACAAGGAAAAATACAACACGCAAGCAAATGACATGGCAAAGACAGCGAATAACTGGAAGACACCTGGCGTAACGGTCTTGGGGCGTTACAACACTCCACCACTACAAGAGGATCTCATCTTGAGATCTAGGATGGCACCGGAGGGAAACGGAAGAGGAAGAGAAGAGGTAAACTAAATTGCTTCTTTGACAAATGAGTGAAACCACGAACCTTGAGAGGTTGAACAAATTGAAAGAAAGAATACAACGAAGATGAACAAAGTTGAAAACACTCCGTTAGAAAAGAGGAACAAGGAACATTACTAGAACCTTGTAGGTTGAAAGACATAAGAAAAGGGTTGCAATGGACAAGAAGTACATGCAAGCACTCCGGTTGAAACAAGATGTACAAGGAACGATAAAGATCAATTACGACAACACTCCGGTTGGAAATGGAAGGCATAGAATATAAACTTGGCAAAATGAGAGGATACTTGATGAAATCAACAACACACAGCCTCCAGAACTATTGAAAGAATGACACAATGGGTCAGAAAGATTTGAGACAGCACTCCAGTTGAGAAGGGAGGCAAAACTTGACAGAATGGGAAGAACTTGAAACGAGGGCACGAAAAAGAACACGGTCCTCACAATCCGAGATGATGAGTGAAGAGAGCAACATCACAATGCCTCTGGAAGGAATGAAAGAATGGAATGAAAAGAACGGAGAAGAGAAAACATCCTCTCCCACAAATAAATTGGAAAAGCATCCTTACGAAGAAGGGTTGAACGGAGTTGTTGGAAAATCAACAACACAAGAATAAGCTTGTAGTGGGCTTATGGAAAATGTCTCAAAATTATGAGTTGAAATTCTGCCACTAACGAATACAATATATTGGATTGATTTCAACAAGGAGACTAGAAACTTATTTCACCGGGAGGATAAATGAAGAACTTGGGTCATTTATAAGCAGCATAAATAGAAATAATCCTTACGAAAAGCTTTAGGTGAAATATAACCCAAGATAACTCCAATGAAGAGATTGATGGGTTGCAAAGGATCTCATGAACGAATTGAAAATGATGGGTTTAAAATATGTCATTCCGGACAACTTGTGAATCATGAAACATGAAGGGAAATTGTCAAGAGTGACATAACACCACCTCAAGAGATAAGAGAGAAAGAATTACACTTCGAAATGCAAGATGAAGAATGCTTGAACTCCTCAAAACAATACATGTGTTGAACACCATGTTTGATTTTGAGTATAGCTTGGCGGATCATCACTTCGAGAGATATCTTGAAGAACAATTGAAGAATGAAAAGAATCGTTGACGAACCACCATGTAGAGCCTCCATGAAAAACTCCGGTAATAAAAGAATGATCAAACGAAAGGAAAGTTGAAAAGAACTCCAGGAGAAGCCTTGCAATGATTAGATGGAGCTTCGCGACGAGATAATGCAGAAAACATGGAACTCCGGAAAAGAAAAGATGAAGCATCTCAAACCGATAATGTGACATGATGAATAACTCTGGAAAGAAGAGATTAGATCCCTTGGGTGAAACAATAATAAGAATTACGTTATGCGTATCCTTCATCAATTTAAATTGATGACAAGCAGTGGATTTGGCATACTACTTATTGTCGCAGAAAAGATTAAGAGATATATAGCACAATCTTGAGAAAAGACTTCAACGATCCACCCGTAAGATTGGAAAGAACAAATGAATTGATATGACAATGTATGAAGAGGAACCTTGAACAAACCGCCGTAAGAATTAAAAAAATGAACGAAGAAAAGATAAAGAAACACCGGGAAGAATTAGAGAACGAATGAAGATACTTGAGAGAATTTGATACAAGAGAACAAAAATATCACGATCTGATTTGAGAATATTTGAATCATGCACCGGTAAGATTTAGAGAAACGAGAGCTGAAAGCTGGAATGAAGAATTATGACATGATGGCCTTCGGAGGAAATAAATGGAAACAACTCATGAAGTGCTCCGGATGGGTGGAAAGAATTCTCACAATTGAAAGCAATTATGAGAGGATGGCATCAAGCTTGAACTACACATCCTCAAGAGAACGGGGCAAGATTTAAGAGAAACTCTTCTTCGGTCTTCAAAATCTGAGAATGACGACGAGAAACACCACCAAGAATTGTTTAGACACTCCAAGAGAATCAAAAGCGAAGAGGTTGAGCCAACGATGAAAAGAATTTGACAGATCTTGGAGAAATACATATGACTAATGATAATTCATTCTTACGTCAAACTTGGAGAAGAATTTGAGAGTAACACCGGGAAAATAGAAGAGTCAGGTAAGATCCTGGGAAAAGACATGTGGGTTAGGGCCCACTCAAAAGATACAACGTTGAACAATTTAAAAGAGAGATTGCGCCGGTTGAATTAAATGGCTTGAATGAGATAACATCCTCGAAATAGCTTGAACGGATTGAGAATGGAAACGAATCTTCTGAGATATCTTCGCACTTCAGATATGAATAGAGAGAGATGAATGATTAAGAGGTGCACCGGCATGGGAAAGCATTTGAAACAAGGGAAGGAATGTGATCAACACTGAAGGCTTGAATTTAGCCCACCGGAGAATAAAAGAATGAAGAACGATAAACTTGAAGAACATCTTCATGAGAACCACCGGGTAAGAACATTGACAGAAAAGAATGGAGAGACTTCCCATCAAATAAAAGGATACATGATTAAGAAATCTGAATCTTTGAAGAAAAGGGTGGGAGGGCGGGAAAACAAAGACAACTTGGGACGGATGAAACAAACACCGGCGAGAAAACTGAGATTGGATCTTGCAAATGGGAAAAATGATAGGATCATCTTGAAGAGAATCACACCGGTTGGAAATAGAATTGAGATGCCAATCTCAATAAATAAGAAGGGTTAGTATTCACATAGGAATATGAGAACACCACTTAGGAAAGTTATGGAATCCACACTTGACATTGAAGCAACTCGAATACCACAACTCAAAACAAAACAAAGGATTGTCTTGCAAAATAAACCGGAAACAAACATATGATAGAGATTTGCCCCGATCCCATATCATGCATTTGTCGGAAAGATATTCTAGGAGCTACTTGAATTCCCACCTATAAAACTCCCGAAACTTTCTGGTTATGCAATCAGATGTTGGGGATACAGGGGAAGCATACTATCTCACCCAAACTAACAATCCCTATATCCAGCTGTAGCCATCCTTCAACACATAACCAAGAAACCTTCGGAAATCATGTACCTCAACCTTCAAAAAGCATCTGTTATACGAGTTATGGCAATACTCCCGAAGTCCCACCCCAGTACTGGGTGGCGTCGAGGTTATCTCACCAACAACTGAATAAAAGAGATTTTCGATGTCGGCGAACTTAGGTATTCCAGAACTGCAACGATAAAATTGTGATGACAACACCTTGGAGCTCAACTCCCCGGGACACTGCCACAACCCCTAAATGTCAGGAGGCACCAAGAACAATGTTCTCGTCACAAGACTATCGAAACGATTCCAAGATACCCGCGTGATCCTAAAAAAAATTCATGAAATTTGTGGAGAGGAAAGTCAAAACTTCTACGTCAGGAGGCCTCACAAGAGCGACGAAGGGACTGAGGATTAAAAAGAATCCTACTGTCCGATATATATAATCCTAAGACTCAAAATATTTTGTTCTAGACTCAACAACGTTAGCGATTCGATCAAGCAGGGATGGCTCTGATACCAACTTGTAACACCCACAATGCGGCTATATCTCCCACGTGTCGAGGCACGACTTAGAGGCATAACCGCATGGTGGTTTTGTCGCAAGAGGGGTAATCTTCACATAATCCCATGTATTGAATAAGAAAGGGATAAATAGTTGGCTTACACTTGCCACGTCACACAAATAACAAGTTAAACATACATCATCCAGAATACAATCAAGGTCCGACTACGGAACCAAAATAAAGGAAGACAACCCCAAATGCTAGATCCACGATCATCCCAACTGGGCTCCACTACTGACCATCCGGAAAAGACACATAGTAATGAACAAGGTCCTCGTCGAACTCCCACTTGAGTTTGGTAGCATCACCTGCACTAGTATCATCGGCACCTGCAATTGTTTGGAAGTATCCGTGAGTCACGAGGACTCAGCAATCTCACACCCGCGAGATCAAGACTATTTAAGCTTATGGGTAGGAAATGGGGTAATGGGGTGGAGCTGCAGCAAGCACTAAGCATATATGGTGGCTAACATACGCAAATAAGAGCGAGAAGAGAAGCAACACAATAGTCGTGAAGCTAGAAGTGATCAAGAAGTGATCCTGAAACTACTTACGTTCAAACATAACTCAAACCGCGTTCACTTCCCAGACTCCGCTGAAAAGAGACCATCACGGCTACACACGCGGTTGATGCATTTTAATTAAGTTAACTGTCAAGTTCTCTACAACCGGACATTAACAAATTCCCATCTGCCACATAACCGTGGGCACGACTCTTGAAAGTTTATACCCTGCAGGGTTGTCCCAACTTATCCCATCACAAGCTCTCACGGTTAACGAAGGATATTCCTTCTCCTAGAAAGACCCGATCAGTCTCGGAATCCCGGTTACAATACATTTCGACAATGGTAAAACAAGACCAGCAAAGCCGCCCAATGTGCTGACAAATCCCAATAGGAGCTGCACATATATCGTTCTCAGGGCACACCGGATGAACAATATGTACGGCAACCAAAGATACGCGAAGTTGCCTAGGGGCGGCAACGCAAGTGGCTCTGTTTTGGATCAACACTTAGAGGAGCACTGGCCCGGGGGTTAAAATAAATATGACCCTTGAGTCTGCAGAACCCAAGGGAAAAAGGCTTAGGTGGCAAATGTAAAACCAAGGTTGGACCTTGCTAGAGGAGTTTTATTCAAAGCGAACTGTCAAGGGCGTCCCATAATCCCAACCACGTACGGAACGCAAAATAAAGGAACATAACACCGGTATGACGGAAACTAAGGCGGCAAGACTGGAACAAAACACCAGGCATAAGGTCGAGCCTTCCACCCTTTACCAAGTATATAGATGCATTAATTAAAATAAGAGATATTGTGATATCCCAACATATCCATGTTCCAACATGGAACAAACTTCAACTTCACCTGCAACTAGCAACACTATAAGAGGGGCTGAGTAAAAGCAGTAACATAGCCAAACAACGGTTTGCTAGGAAGGTGGGTTAGAGGCTTGACTGGCAATATGGGAGGCATGATATAAAAAGTGGTAGGTAGCACAACATAGCGATAGAACGAACAACTAGCAAAGCAAAGATAGAAGTGATATCGAGGGTATGGTCATCTTGCTTGAGATCCCGCAAGGAAGAAGAACGAGTCCATGAAGAATACAACTGGGCGTAGTCGAACGGATCCTCACAAACGCGGCGTTGCCGGAACTAACAAGAAGAAGCAACATCGGAAAGGAGCAAACAACATGGTAAACCAACAAGCATAAGCATGGCATGATGCATAACCAAGTATGATGCATGTCCGGTTTAAATATGCATGGCATGGCAAAGAGCTTCAAACAATACTATAAATTAAGTGGAGCTCAATATGCAACAAGTTGCATATTGACAAAACACCGCATTCCAGTATTTAGTTCACTCTCGTTTATGTACCCAACAATGTTAAATGTTGTTAAACATGCAAGAGGTGAAGCATATAAAAACTACCTATCTTGACAAGTTTAAATGAGGCCGGATATAACAAACAACAAATCCAGAAAATCCCCATGTGCATATTTTGAATTTGGTACTGTTCTGCCCTAAACCATATTTTAGAGTTGTTAAACATACAAAGTATTGCCGCCATGTTAATCTATGCATTTTTCTACCCCATTTACATATAAAGTTTATTAAATTTGGAGCTACGGTTATTTAGTTATGAAATAAAACATTTTAACATGGCATTATGCAAAATAAACACAAACAACATTTTAAACATGCATGAAAGTTGGATATTGTGAAACTAGATGAAATTCTAGTCATTTTACATATATAAGTTATTTACATATGATGCATGGTTAATTAGTTATTAAAAGCATGGAGAGCAAGGACTTTTCTGCAAAACTGTAGTTCTCTGATTAATCAGCAAATTCGTTCGTGGAAAAAACAGTGACTCGGGCCGAAACTGAGATCTGGCCCAACAGAAGGAAAAAAAATGGAGGGGCACTGGGGTGGCCTCACCATGGGCCAAGCCCAGATCGGGAGGTGGGCCTTGGCGGGGCTGGGCCGACGTGCTGCTGGCCCATGAGCCGCGTGGGAGGCTGGCCAGTTTGCACGACAAGGAGGGGCACGGTCAACGGGAGCGGGGCGGCGCTACGAGCGTCTCTTCCTGCTCGAGGCAGAAGCAGGGGAGGTCGGCGACGGTGCGGGACTCTAGGGCATCGGACTTGACGAGCTCGGGCATGAGAGGCAGCGCAGGGGAGGCAACAACACTGAGGACACCGACGGTTCCCGGCAGATGATGGGGAAACAGGTGGAGACAATGGACGTAGTTGGGCCAGGGCGCGCGAAGCTAAGGGCGGCCCGACGAGGCGACGGCACGGTCAATGTGCGGGTGAACCAAGCAAGCAGAGGCAGGGCCGTCCTCCTCCCTGTTCGGAAGAAGCAGAGGCAAGGCATGGGCCTTGGCGCTGGAACTTGGAGGCCGAAGCGGGAGAGGCGCCCATGGCGCCGCGTGGGACTTGGTGGTGGTGGTGGTGGTGGTGGTGGTGGGGGGGGGGGTTCCGGCGACAAGGAGCACGGGGACGCCGAGCTGCATGGTGCAGGAGATGGATCCGACATGGCTCGCCAGATCTGGCGCGGGAGGAGCTTGGGAGGGCATCATGGCGTCGGTGTGCTCCTGGTTGTGCTCCTGAAAGGTGCGGAGGCCATGGCTCGTTAGAGAGAGAGAGCTGAGACAGGAAAAGACAAAGGGAAGAAAGAGAGGGCGCGAGGTGGGAGTCCGGTCTGGTGGCGGTGCTCATCTCTGGCAAGCTGGCAGGTGACGCGCCGGATGATGGAGGAGGGGATACTGGTGAAGGAGATCGGGGGAGGAGATGTTGGTTGGTTCGGTTTGGAAACTGAGGAGAGGGGCTAGGTGGATCGGGATAGATCCCGAGGTGGGAGGTGGAGTGTGGCGACGGCAAGGAGGAAGGATGGGACAGGTCTCCTAGATTTTAGGGTTGCCCCGGTTATATATGCTGGTGGATTAGGTTAGGGGATATTCGGTCTGTCCGATCATAATCGGGCGGTCGAGATTAAATAGGTTAGGGGGTATTCGGTCCGTCCGATCGTAATTGGAGAAGCCTCCCCCAAGCTTGTGGGAGACTCTCTTCTTCAATTTGCACAAAATTATATATATCCCTTAAGGCAGCTTGTTTCTTATGAGCAGGTAAATATTTAGGGGAGAAGTAATAAATCATATCCTGGAGACTACGCACACAACTAGGATCAAGAGAATTAAACCATATCTTAGCGTCACCCTTTAATGAGAACGGAATATTTGAAGGATATAAAAGTAGCCAGTTCTCTCGTCATTAGTGAACAGGGTGGCTATATCATTTAATTTAGTAAGATGTGCCACAACAGTTTCAGATTCATAGCCATAAAAAGGTAGCTTGTGCTATATCTCTAGATTCCCCCATAGTTATACTTCCAAGAAAATATCTAAATTCAGATTTGCGAGGTTCACTAGCACTACCCCATTGTGGAAGTTTGCAAGCAGTGGTAAAGTCCTCTAAGTCCATAGTGTAATAATTTTCATAGAGGTCAAACATGAAAGTTTGAGAATTACGTGAAGATGAAAATTCAAACCTCCTCACAAAGGAACTAGTGAGATAATGGTACTGACGGCATTTTTTTGCCTCGAAGCTCACAAGATCGGTGTTACGCAAATATGCGTTAAATTCTTCCTTAATTCCCGCTCGATTCATAAAGTCCTCTCAAGGCCATTCAAAAGGCCGCACTAGAGCGTCCCTTGGTGGCTCATCATCAGCATCACGCATTGCAAGCCTGGGTCCTTGTTTCCTTGAAGAACCACCTTGGTACATTTTCCTAAACATATTTCTTCCTCTGAAAAATTTCTGAAATTTTTAGTAACTTCAAATAAAAGTGAACCGAAGTCAACAAAATTGATAGCAACTACTCCTACAAGTGCCTAGAGCCTATATCATGCATCAAAACTACTTGGAACCACATAAATTTGACATGCAAGCTCAAGAACATGGTCACCTAAGCATCAAAAATATGCGATGAATAAAGCACTAGAACAAAAACTAATTGGACCATCGGAGGAGTCACATACCAAGGAACAATCCCTCAAAGCAGTTTTGTGAGAGGTGCTTTGATCAAGGAGATCGAAAATCGCAGCAAAATCAGCTAGAACTCATGCTTGAGCTGGATAATGGTGTTTGTGGGAGGAAGATGGAGTGTGTGGGTGCAGGAATAAGTGGAGGAGGGCCACCATGGGCCCACGAGGCATGGGGCGCACCCAGGGGGGTAGGGCGCGCCCTCCACCCTCGTGGCCAGGTGGATGCCCCACTGCTGTGTTCTCAGTGCCAAATATTCTCAAATATTCCAGAAAAAATCATATTTAAATTTCAGGGCATTTGGAGAACTTCTATTTTTGGGGTATTTTTATATTGCACGGATAATGAGAAAACAGACAGAAATTACTATTTTTTCTTTATTTAATATAAATAACAGAAAGTAAAAAGAGGGTACAGGGAGTTGTGTTTTCTAAATTCATCCATCTCATGATCATCAAAAGGAATCCACTAACAAGGTTGATCATGTCTTGTTAACAAACTCATTCCGAATAACATGGAACCGGAGAATTTTCGAATAACACTAGGTTACCTCAACGGGGATATGCACATCCCCAACAATAAGAATATCATATTTCTTCTTGACAGTAGGAAGAGGAAATTCAAAACCTCCAATACTAATTGTTGAAATTTTTCCAATAGAATTGATACTGTGGACTTGAGGTTGTTTCCTCGGAAAGTGTACCATGTGCTCATTACCATTAACATAAAAAGTGACATTGCCTTTGGTGCAATCAATAACAGCCCCTGCACTATTCAAAAAGGGTCTTCCAAGAATAATAGACATACTATAGTCCTCGGGAATATCAAGAATAACAAAGTCCATTAAAATAGTAACGTTTGCAACCACAACAGGCACATCCTCACAAATACCGGCAGGTATAGCAGTTGATTTATCAGCCATTTGCAAAGATATTTCAGTATGTGTCAATTTATTCAAATCAAGTCTACGATATAAAGAGAAAGGCATAACACTAACACAGGCTCCAAGATCACATAAAGCAGTTTTAACATAGTTTCTTTTAATGGAGCATGGTATAGTTGGTACTCCGGGATCTCCTAGTTTCTTAGGTATTCCACCTTTAAAAGTATAATTAGCAAGCATGGTGGAAATTTCAGCTTCCGGTATCTTTCTTTTATTAGTAACAATATCTTTCATATACTTAGCATAAGGATTCATTTTAAGCATATCAGTCAAACACATACATAAAAAGATATGTCTAATCATTTCAGCAAAGCGCTCAAAATCCTCATCATCCTTTTTCTTGGATGGCTTAGGAGGAAAAGGCATGGGTTTCTGAACCCATGGTTCTCTTTCTTTACCGTGTTTCCTAGCAACAAAGTCTTTCTTATCATAACGTTGATTCTTTGATTGTGGGTTATCAAGATCAATAGCAGGTTCAATTTCTATATCACTATCATTACTAGGTTGAGCATCAACATGAACATTATCATTTACATTATCACTAGTTTCATGTTCATTACCAGATTGTGTTTCAGCATCAAAAATACAAATATCATTTGGATTCTCAGGTGTTTCAGCAATAGGTTCACTAGAAGCATGCAAAGTCCTATCATTTTTCTTTTTCTTCCTTTTAGAAGGACTAGGTGCATCTATATTATTTCTCTGAGAATCTTGCTCAATTCTCTTAGGGTGGCCTTCAGGATACAAAGGTGCCTGAGTCATTTTACCAGTTCTAGTAGCCACTCTAACAGCATAGTCCTTATTCTTACTATTCAATTCATTGAGAAAATCATTTTGAGCTTTAAGTACTTGCTCTACTTGAGTTGTAACCATAGAAGCATGTTTACTAATAAGTTTAAGTTCACCTTTGACATTAGCCATATAATCACCCAAGTGTTCAAGCATATCAGCACTGCGTTTTAATTCTCTACCGAAACAAGCACTAAAGTATTCTTGCTTAACCATAAATTTATCAAACTCATCTAAGCATGGGCTAGCAAACTTGGTGAATGGGATTTCAGCTTTATCATATCTATAGAGAGAATTTACCTTTAGTACCTGTGTTGGGTTATCAAGAACATGTGTTTCTTCAATAGGTGATGGATTAAGACCATATATTTCTTCAACAGGTGGTAAATTAAGACCATGTATTTCTTCAATAGGAGGTAAATTCTTAACATCTTCAGCTTTAATACCCTTTTCTTATGGATTTCTTTGCCTCTTGCATATCTTCAGGACTGAGAAATAGAACACCCCTTTTCTTCGGAGTTGGTTTAGGAATAGGCTCAGGAGTTGGCTCGGGAAGTGTCCAATTATTTTCATTTGTCAACATATTATTCAATAAAATTTCAGCTTCATCCGGTGTTCTTTCCCTGAAAACAAAACCAGCACAACTATCCAGGTAATCTCTGGAGCATCTGTTAGTCCATTATAAAAGATATCAAGTATTTCATTTTTCTTAAGAGGGTGATCAGGCAAAGCATTAAGTAATTGGAGAAGGCTCCCCCAAGCTTGTGGGAGACTCTCTTCTTCAATTTGCACAAAATTATATATATCCCTTAAGGCAGCTTGCTTCTTATGAGCAGGGAAATATTTAGCAGAGAAGTAATAAATCATATCCCGGGGACTACGCACACAATGAGGATCAAGAGAATTAAACGATATCTTAGCATCACCCTTTAATGAGAACGGAAATTTTTTAAGGATATAAAAGTAGCGAGTTCTCTCGTCATTAGTGAACAGGGCGGCTATATCATTTAATTTAGTAAGATGTGCCACAACAGTTTCAGATTCATAGCCATTAAAAGGATCAGATTCAACCAAAGTAATTATCTCAGGATCAATAGAGAATTCATAATCTTTATCAGTAACAAAGATAGGTGAAGTAGCATAAGCAGGATCATATTTCATTCTAGCATTCAGAGTTTTTTGTTTAAGCTTAGCTAATAATTTCTTAAGATCACTTCTATCATTGCAAGCAAGAAGGTCTCTTTTAGTTTCTTCATCCATAACATAGCCCTCAGGCACAACAGGTAATTCATATGTATTAGGAGAGCTTTCATAATCACTTTCATTAGTATTACCAGTTTCAATAATTTCATTGTCTCTAGCCCTAGCAAGTTGTTCATCAAGAAATTCACCAAGTGGCATAGTAGTATCAGGCATAGAAGTAGTTTCATCATAAGTATCATGCATAGCAGAAGTGGCATCATCAATAATATGCGACATATCAGAATCAATAACAGAAGCAGGTTTAGGTGTTGCAAGCTTATTCAAAACAGAAGGTGAATCAAGTGCAGAGCTAGATGGCAGTTCCTTACCTCCCCTCGTAGTTGAGGGATAAATCTTGGTTTTTGGATCTCTCAAGTTCTTCATAATGATATGCAGATATAAATCCCAAGTGACTCAAAGAATAGAGCTATGCTCCCCGGCAACGGCGCCAGAAAATAGTCTTGATGACCCACAAGTATAGGGGATCACAACAGTTTTCGAGGGTAGAGTATTCAACCCAAATTTATTGATTCGACACAAGGGGAGCCAAAGAATATTCTCAAGTATTAGCAGCTGAGTTGTCAATTCAACCACACCTGGATAACTTAATATCTGCAGCAAAGTATTTAGTAGCAAAGTAATATGATAGTAGTGGTAATGGTAGCAAAAGTAATATTTTTGGTGTTTTGTAGTGATGATAACAATAGCAACGGAAAAGTAAATAAGCGAAGAACAATATATGGAAAGCTCGTAGGCAATGGATCGATGATCGAGAATTATGCCGGATGCGGTTCATCATGTAACAGTCATAACCTAGGGTGACACAGAACTAGCTCCAATTCATCGATGTAATGTAGGCATGTATTCCGAATATAGTCATACGTGCTTATGGAAAAGAACTTGCATGGCATCTTTTGTCCTACCCTCCCATGGCAGCGGGGTCCTAGTGGGAACTAAGGGATATTAAGGCATCCTTTTAATAGAGTACTGGACCAAAGCATTAACACATAATGAATACATGAACTCCTCAAACTATGGTCATCACCGGAAGTGGTCCCAATTATTGTCACTTCGGGGTTGCCGGATCATAACACATAGTAGGTGACTATAGACTTGCAAGATAGGATCAAGAACTCTCATATATTGATGAAAACATAATAGGTTCAGATCTGAAATCATGGCACTCGGGCCCTAGTGACAAGCATTAAGCATAGCAAAGTCATAGCAACATCAATCTCAGAACATAGTGGATACTAGGGATAAAACCCTAACAAAACTAACTCGATTACATGATAAATCTCATCCAACCCATCACCGTCCAGCAAGCCTACGATGGAGTTATTCACGCACGGCGGTGAGCATCATGAAATTGGTGATGGAGGATGGTTGATGATGATGAGGGCGACGGATTCCCCTCTCCAGAGCCCCGAACGGACTCCAGATCAGCCCTCCCAAGAGAGTTTAGGCCTTGGCGGCGGCTCCGTATTGTAAAACGTGATGAATCTTTCTCCCTGATTTTTTTCTCTCCAAGCACGAATATATAGAGTTGGAGTTGAGGTCGGAGGAGCTCTAGGGGGGCCACGAGGTAGGGGGCGTGCCCCCACCCTCATGGCTAGGGTGTGGGCCCCCTGGCCTTGATCTTTTGCCAGTATTTTTTATTATTTCCAAAAATACGCTCCGTGGAGTTTCAGGTCATTCCGAGAACTTTTGTTTCTGCACATAAATAACACCATGGCAATTCTGTTGAAAACAACGTCAGTCCGGGTTAGTTCCACTCAAATCATGCAAGTTAGATTCCAAAACAAGGGCAAAAGTGTTTGGAAAAGTAGATACGACGGAGGCGTATCAACTCCCCCAAGCTTAAACCTTTGCTTGTCCTCAAGCAATTCAGTTGACATACTAAAAGTGATAAAGAAAAACTTTTACAAACTCTGTTTGCTCTTGTTGTTGTAAATATGTAAAGCCAGCATTCAAGTTTTCAGCAAAGATTATAAACTAACCATATTCACAATAACGCTTAGGTCTCATGTTTACTCATATCAATGGCATAATCAACTAGCGAGCAATAATAATAAATCTCGGATGACAACACTTTCTCAAAACAATCATAATATGATATAACAAGATGGTATCTCGCTAGCCCTTTTTGAGACCGCAAAACATAAACGCAGAGCACCTTTAGAGATCAAGGACTGACCAGACATTGTAATTCATGGTAAAAGAGATCCAGTCAAGTCATACTCAATGTAAACTAACAGTAATGAATGCAAATGACAGCGGTGCTTTCGAACTGGTGCTTTTTAATAAGAGGATGATGACTCAACATGAAAGTAAATAGATAGGCCCTTCGCAGAGGGAAGCAGGGATTTGTAGAGGTGCCAGAGCTTGGTTTTGAAATAGAGATGAATAATATTTTGAGCGGTATACTTTCATTGTCAACATAACAACCAAGAGATGGCGATATCTTCCATGCTACACACGTTATAGGTGGTTCCCAAACAGAATGGTAAAGTTTATACTCCCTGTGGGAGTCTTGGATTAGGGGGTCTCCGGACAACCGGACTCTCTCCATTGGCCGGACTGTTAGACTATGAAGATACAAGATTGAAGACTTCGTCTCGTGTCCGGATGGGACTCTACTTGGTGTGGAAGGAAAGCTAGGCAATACGGATATGGATATCTCCTCCTTTGTAACCGACCTTGTGTAACCCTAACCCTCTCCGGTGTCTATATAAATCGGAGAGTTTTAGTCCGTAGGACACAACAACTACAACATACAATCATACCATAGGCTAGCTTCTAGGGTTTAGCCTCTCTGATCTCGTGGTAGATCTACTCTTGTACTACCCATATTATCAATATTAATCAAGAAGGACGTAGGGTTTTACCTCCATCAAGAGGGCCCGAACCTGGGTAAAACCTGATTCTGTCAAAGATAATAGTCCGGATGACATAATATTGGACACACACCCGGAGCAACAGAATGCCCATCAAAGGCTTGTTGCCACCACGAGGAGTCTAAAAAAGCAGAAGTAAAGGCTCAAGGCTGCTCAAGACACACTCCAGATCAGACAGAGCAAAATACTCAACACAACAACGAAGTATGGCGGTAATCGCCCCACCAAGAGCTACCTGAAGCGGAAGTTGCTACTTGAATTCGATGAGGAGGCCTTAGATCCCCCGCAACCAAAAATTAAAACGGCCACCTGGCCGGATAGACGACCTCATGGCCAACATAGAGCGGCAAGCAATGCCGCACATAAGCCAATACGCGATCCACGCGAGGGTTCGCATCAAAAGGACAGCGCAACCTGATCCATCTATGGACCACGCAGGCGCGCTCCAGCATACGATGCAACACAACAAACATCCGAACACTACGGTACACCCATATACAGGGGTGCCACACACCCCCTATGTTTCACCTACGAGGTACTGGACCATGAATTTCCAGAGGGATTCAAACCCGTAAACATAGAGGCATACGACGGAACAACAGACCCTGGGGTCTGGATTGAGGACTATATCCTCCATATCCATATGGCTCGAGGAGATGATCTCCACGCCATTAAGTATTTACCCCTCAAACTCAAAGGGCCAGCTCGGCACTGGCTTAAAAGCCTCCTCGAAAGCTCCATTGGAAGCTGGGAAGAGCTCGAAGATGCTTTTCGGGCAAATTTTCAAGGGACTTATGTCCGACCTCCGGACGCGGACGATTTGAGTCATATAACTCAATAGCCCGGAGAGTCAGCCCGAAAGCTTTGGAACAGGTTTCTTACTAAAAAGAACCAAATAGTCGACTGTCCGGACGCCGAAGCCTTGGCAGCTTTTAAGCATAGCGTCCGTGACGAATGGCTTGCCAGACACCTCGGCCAAGAAAAGCCGAGAACAATGGCAGCATTAACAAGCCTCATGACCCGCTTTTGCGCGGGTGAGGATAGCTGGCTAGCCAGATGCAGCACCAGCGACCCAAGTACATCTGAAGTTAGAGATGAAAACGGGAAATCACGACGCAGCAAAAATAATAAGCGTCGGAATAAAGAAGACATCCCGAAGAGCACGGCGGTAAACGCCGGATTCAAAAGCTCTCGACCAAGTCTGCAAAAGCCGCCCTCTAAAGGCACCAGAGATGAACTGTCCAGCCTAAACAAAATTCTGGACCAAGTATGTCAGATCCATAGCACCCCCGCTAAACCCGACAATCATACCCACAGAGAATGTTGGGTCTTCAAGCAGTCCGGCAAGCTCAACGCTGTACACAAGGGGGAGGATACACCAAGCGAAGACGAGGATGAGCCTCTCAAGCAAGACACTGGGGAACAAAAGAAATTTCCACCAGAAGTCAAAACAGTCAACGTGTTACACGTGATCAAGGGGAGAAACAAAGCGGCACTCCCAGAAAAATATGCCCAAGGGCCTATCACCGCGGAGTCCTGCCACTGGTCGTCCCAACCGATCACTTTCGGCCATCGTGATTACTCAGCAAGTATCCGGCGTGCAGGATGGGCCCCCCTGGTATTAGACCCAATAATTGACGGATACCACTTTACACGAGTCCTGATGGACGGTGGCAGCAGCTTAAACCTGATATACCAGGATACATTCCGCAAAATGGGGATAGACCCAACAAAAATTTGCCTCAGCAATACTACCCTTAAAGGAGTAACGCCATGCCCAGGGGCTCATTGCACGGGCTCCCTACTACTAGAGGTTATATTCGGCTTCCCCGATAACTTCCGTAGCGAAAATTTAACATTCCACATTGCTCCGTTCCAAAGTGGCTATCAAGCACTACTTGTAACATCCCAATTTTCAATTTGGATGTTTATAAATAGATCATTCATATGCATCCATGATTTATGCATTTTTTCCTCCATTTGTTTTATTTGATTTTTGATCCAAGGAACTTTGAGCAACTCAAGGACCAAAAGAGAGAGTTGGAAGTTTCCCTAAAAACCAATTTCGATTTTTTTTCAAAGTTGTGAGTTTGAATCAAATTTGGTTTCACAAAAAAAATTTCATTTCCATTATATCAAAAATAAAATAAAGAGAGAAGATAAAATGACTTCTTCAAAATCGGAAAAGAAAATATTGGAAATTGAATTTGGAACCAAAATATATTTGTTGAGTTTTATTTGCAATTTATTTTATTAGCATAGAATTTTTTTTTGAAAACTTGCATTTTTAGGCCAGATAAAAGTTCACTAGGTCATATATAAGACCATACAACTATGTGAATTTTCTGGGATTTTTAGGCTAACTTTTATTTGTTTTTTTGTTGTTTCATTGCTTCTGTAAAAAAAATGTTTAAAAAAATGCAGCCCAGCAGGCCCAGCCTTCCCACGACCCATTCAGCTGCATCTTCTTCCTTGAGCGTTCGTTCATGGCAGAGGCAGGATGTACGCACTCAACACATCTTCCACCCAGCGCCCCCACCCCTCCCCTTCCTCTTCCCCGCTCCAAAACGCCTCTGAACGGAACCCCCTCACCTCCCTCGACCCCTCCCATCCCCTGGTGCGCCTCAAAGATGAACATAATGGCCACCATGAGCACTTGAAACTGCAACCATTAACACATCTTGCCCCACCCAACTCTGGACGTCCCTTGCCCTATATAAAGCACCCCTGGGAAACCCTCTCGCCCCTCGTCCGAAGCCCTCTCCTTCTGGAGTTTTTCCCTCTCTCTAACCTCTCCAATTGCTCGCCGGAGTTTGCGAATTCCGGCGACCTTTCACGGTGTGTACAGGAGGCAATCTACCACCACAACTTGTTTAAGAGGTTCACCTCATCGTCCTCTACACCGTCCCGCATGCATACTTCGCCGAAGCACATCGGAGCCGCCTTCTTCCTCGTCTCTGGCGACAAGTCTGATGAACACCCAGGCCAATTTTTTTTCTCTTTTTCCAGTATTTTTTTCAATCTCAGATTCTATACCAATTCTTGTTTCTTGTATATCTTTTAGTCTATAGATCCGAATTAGTTGATTATTTTTTCCTACGGTTTCATAAAAATCCCCTCTATCCAGAGAACCAAACGAAAAATATTTTTGAAAATTTTAAAATTTTGAATTCAAACAGATCTGAATTCAAACTTCATTAGGCTGTATCTCGAGTTCCGTAACTCCGTTTTAGGTGAATCTTTTTGCAAATCGAAGCTCGTGACGTGTACTTTCTGTTAAACCCAAACACACATATTTTTGCTACTATAAAAATTACGTTCTGTACAGAAACTTTATTTAGTTGTTTTGGAGTTTTTCGAAGTCTTTCATTTGTTTACTTTTTGGATATTTGCTTGTATGCTTATGTATGTTATTGCTTGCTTACGCTAGATCATCCGGAGTGCGAAGCTTGCTACTACGAATCTTTACAGTTCAACGAACGTCAGCAAGGCAAGTTCACACCTTAATCATAATTTTTAATACCTAGTTTTTACTATGCATTAGTTTAACCCTCAAAGATTGCATGAGTAGGATTGGGAACATGTGGTTATGCTATGTAGTTCATGTGGTAGGAACCTATGACCTTTTGATCACCGCGGGAATATTCGTTATATCATATATTGCTTAGCCATGCTCGTAGACGGGGATTGGTATGTGTGATTCATGCAAGTTGCGAGAGATAATAATTTTGGGATAACCTAAGGTGGCAACTTTAATACACATCTGGGTGGATTGTTTGGGGCACCTGGAGAAACCAGTGCTTGCCCAAGGGGAATCCCGAAGTACCTGTGTGATTACCCTAGGTCTGCCACCCAGGCTCAAAGGGATCATAAGATATTTCATGCCTAGAAACTTCCGTGTGCAGCCACAAGCCATTATGGGCTCTGGCACAGTTGAGTAAGTTGTGTGACCTCTTTCCGTGGTAGACTAGCTGATGTAGGGGAAAGTAGGTGTACCGGTCTACCCAGGGTTAAGGGGAAACACTTCTGAAAGGCTATGTCTCGATCTTCCGATCATGGAGGTGGTCGAGTCTTGTGGGGAAAAGTGCGCAAACCTTTGCAGAGTGTACAAACTAATCATGATTAGCCGTGTCCCCGGTTACGGACATCTTGAGTATCTAGAAGTGAATTATTGGTTGATCTCATCACTCTTTTTAATGAAATTATTGGGTTACTTTTAACTTGGGAATTTTTGGGATTGAGTTGGAGGAACCTTCTCAGTAATGACATTTTAACTTAATAGTAATAAAAAAATTTATTCCTTTGTTGTAGGGTAAAATTGGCTTTATGCAAAAATTAAACTTAGAGCCTCCATCAACTAAATTTGCATATAAAGATAGTCTTTTCATTTATTATTATTCTATGGTGTGACACTGCCAGCATATTCCATGTGCTGACCTACACGGCTGCAACGTGTCATGTTGCAGACTTTTCCGACGAAGATTAAAGGTGCGATAGGTCGTTGTTCTGCACTCAGTTTGCCGTGGAGTTGGATGGACTCATTTACCTTTGAAGCTTCCGCAGTTATTTTTATTTAGATGGCCTTTGGCCATATTATTGTAATAAATACTCTTTTCAGAACCTTGATGTAATAAAGTGTGATTGAACTCTGTTATAATTCCTCGAGTACTGTGTGTGTCAGCATACCGATCCAGGGATGACACTTAAGCACAGAGACTTTGATCCATTTTGGGTCAGGTCGCTACAAGATGGTATCAGAGCACACGCTGACTGTAGGACGCGACCACTAGGAAATGGAAAGCCATAGGAGGAAAACTCTATTTTATGACTTCCTTAAATATCCGTTGGTCTATACTCTTCTCTATTCATTTCTATCTCTTCTCTACTTCAATAAGATAGTTGTTGAACCCCATCACCAAGTTGCTCCGCCCGATGAGACCATGAGCTATGAAGACATCATTGACGAAGAAGAAGAAGCTAGAGTTCACTTCGATTTGAGAAGATTTAGTTCAGACCACCACTATCAAGTTGAGTCCAACGAATGATCATGGTAGTATGAAGAGATCATATCTCTTGTGGATATGACCTTACCTGTAGGTTTTGCTTGTGTGGTGTGATATGTGTGAATTGCTTGATTTGAAGTTTTCTTGCTATCATAAGCATATGGGTAGTGATTTCTCTCATTAGGCCCTTATTCTATTCTAATTTCTCATCCACTCTAAACCTAACAGATGCCTCCAAGACGTGACCCAGAATTCCCACCGGAACTTACCCAGTTGATCCAGAACCAGAATGCCCTCATGCAGCTACTCATCCAGAATCAGAACCAGAACAACAACAACCCACCGCCACCACCCCCGGTCGACAACCTTACCCGATTCCTGAGGTTGAACCCACCAGTGTTCTCTAGCAGCACGGAGTCGATCATTGCAGATGACTGGCTTCGCAAGATCGGAAGAGAGCTGACCACTGCAGGATGCACTGACGCTGAGAAGGTGTGCTTTGCTGCACATCAACTGGATGGACCAGCAGCCTCGTGGTGGGAGAATTACACCACCACATTCCCCATAGCCAATGTGACTTGGGATCAGTTCCAGCAGGCGTTCCGTACCACACATGTTTCAGCCGGAGCTATGAGTCTGAAGAAGCGTGAGTTCCGCAACTTACGCCAAGGAAATCGTTCTGTTGGTGATTATGTGGAGGAATTCAGCAAGTTATCCAGGTATGCTCCCGGAGACGTGGCTGATGATGCCCCTAAGCAGGAGAAATTTCTGGAGGGACTAAACGATGATTTGGGACTTCAGTTGACCGTGGCTACCTTTAACAATTATCAAGAGTTGGTTGACAAGGCTCTCATTCTGGAAGGCAAGCAGCAACAGGTGGAGAATCGCAAGAGGAAGTACGGATAGGGAAAGTACAACGCTGGTATTGAGCAGAAGCCCCGCTATACCCCGTACTCCGGAAATAATGGACCAGGATCTGGCAAGTATGGTGGACACACTCACCATAACCATGGAGGACATTCACATCATGGAGGGAATGGACACCACCATAATGGCCATAGGAATGGCAATGGGAACGGAGGAAACAACAATCAGCATCAGTCCAACCCCGCTACACCAGCAAAGAAGGATCTGAGCCACATTACCTGCTTCAAGTGCGGGAAGACCGGACACTACGCCACCGAGTGTCCCGAGGCGAAGAACGGGAATGGAAATGGAAGCTCTGGAAAGAAGCCCAATCCTTTCACCAGAGGTCAGGTGAACCATGTCAATGTGGAGGAAGTTTATGACCAGCCTGACGCCATTGTTGGTATGTTCTTGATTAATTCATTTACAGCCCTTGTTCTTTTTGACACTGGTGCATCACATTCATTCATATCAAGGGGGTTTGTGGATAAGTTTAAGTTGCCGACCATAGCCCTTAAAACACCAATGTTAGTGAGTTCCCCAGGAGCAGAGCATATGGCTAGTCGGGGATGTTTTCAGTTGCCATTGACCATAGGGAGACACGTTTTCCCTACAGACCTCATCATCCTAGAATCACAAGGATTGGACGTAATTCTAGGTATGGACTGGCTATCCAAGTATGAAGGGAATATTGATTGTGCCCGTAAGTCGATTCTTCTCACCACCCTAGAGGGGAAACAGATCAAGTATGTGTCGAGGCATACGCCAAGGAGGACTCAAGTGAATTCTCTTTCAGGAGTTGTTCAGGAGGAAGTACCAGTTGTGAAGGATTATCCCGATGTATTCCCCGAGGAATTGCCCGGCATGCCACCGAATCGGGACATAGAGTTTTTGATTGAATTGTTACCAGGCACCGGACCAATATCCAAGAGACCGTACCGGATGCCCGCAAATGATCTGGAGGAAATTAAGAAGCAGATTAAGGAATTATTGGAGAAAGGTTATATTCAACCGAGTTCATCACCTTGGGGAGCCCCAGTGCTTCTAGTTGAGAAGAAGGATGGAACCTTGAGAATGGTTGTAGATTATCGTGCACTAAACGAAGTGACGATCAAGAACAAGTACCCTCTGCCAATGATCAATGATTTGTTTGACCAGCTACAAGGAGCAAAAGTTTTCTCCAAGATCAATCTTCGATCAGGATATCACCAGCTGAAGATTCGAGAACAGGATATACCCAAGACAGCCTTTACCACGAGATATGGGCTTTATGAGTATACAGTCATGTCTTTTGGTTTGACTAATGCCCCTGCCTATTTCATGAGCATGATGAATAAGGTATTCATGGAGTTCTTGGATAAGTTTGTTGTGGTATTCATTGATGACATATTGATTTACTCGAAGAATGAAGAAGAACACAAGGAACATTTGCGCTTGGTTCTTGAGAAGCTCAGGGAACATCAGTTATACGCAAAGTTCAGCAAGTGCGAATTCTGGTTGAAGGAAGTTGGATTTCTCGGACATGTTATATCAGGAGAAGGGATAGCAGTAGACCCCTCAAAGGTTGAAGCCGTCACCGAATGGAAGGCACCCACCTCAGTCGGAGAGATTCGCAGTTTTCTTGGACTCGCAGGATATTACCGGAGATTTATTGAGAATTTCTCCAAGATCGCGAAGCCCATGACAGAGATATTGAAGAAAGACACCAAGTTTAATTGGACCGAGGAATGTGAGGCTAGTTTCCAGGAGCTGAAGAAACATTTGGTCACAGCCCCAGTGCTAATTCTTCCGAATATATGCAAGGATTTCCAAGTATATTGTGACGCTTCCCGTCAGGGACTTGGAGGCGTTCTTATGCAAGAAGGAAGAGTTGTTTCATATGCCTCACGTCAGCTTCGACCTCATGAGCGGAATTATGCCACACATGATTTGGAGTTAGCAGCCGTAGTGCACGTACTCAAGACCTGGAGACATTTTCTTATCGGAAATCGTTGTGATGTTTACACGGATCATAAGAGTTTGAAATACATCTTCATGCAGAAGGAGTTGAACCTCAGGCAAAGAAGATGGTTGGAGCTCATAAAGGATTATGACATGAAATTGCACTATCACCCAGGAAAGGCCAATGTTGTGGCAGATGCATTGAGCCGCAAGAGCTATGTTAATACCCTCACAGCAAGAGGATTACCTCAGGAGTTAATTGACGATCTCAGAGATCTTCGATTGGAGATAGTACCACGAGGTTTTGTTGCCGCAATGGATATTCAATCCACTTTGTTGGGAAAGATCCGAGAAGCCCAGAAGTTAGACAAAGGTATTGCGGAGATAAAGGGAAGGATGAACCAAGGAAAGGCAGAAGGATTTCGTGAGGATGAACATGGAACCTTACGGTTTGAACAGCACATTTACGTGCCAAATGACCCAGAGATCAGGAAATTGATTCTTCAGGAGGCTCATGATTCGCCTTATTCAATACACCCGGGCAACACCAAGATGTATTTGGACTTGAAGGAAAGTTTCTGGTGGACAGGTATGAAGAAGGATATTGCCGAGTATGTCGCAGTATGTGACGTATGTTAGAGGGTTAAGGCAGAGCACCAGAAACCAGCAGGATTACTTCAGCCTTTGCCGATACCAGATTGGAAGTGGGACAAGCTTGGCATGGACTTCATTACAGGATTACCCAGGACCCGATCAGGCTATGATTCTATTTGGGTAGTGGTTGATCGCTTGACTAAGGTAGCTCACTTCATCCCCGTGAAAACCACATATACAAGTGCTAAGTTAGCCAAGATATACATGACCAGGATCGTATGTCTGCATGGAGTTCCGAGGACCATTGTATCAGATAGAGGAACACAGTTTACCTCAAAGTTTTGGCATCAGTTACATGAAACTTTGGGTACCAGGCTGGAGTTGAGTACAGCTTTTCATCCACAGACGGATAGGCAGACCGAGAGAGTCAATCAGATTCTGGAGGACATGTTGAGAGCTTGTGCGCTAGATTATGGATCTAGTTGGGATGATAATTTGCCTTACGCAGAGTTCTCATATAACAACAGCTATCAAGCTAGTTTAAAAATGGCCCCTTTCAAAGCTTTGTACGGAAGGAGGTGTAGAACACCATTGATGTGGGATGAAGTTGGAGACCGTAAATTATTCGGACCAGATTTAATTAGAGATTCAGAGGAGAAAGTCAAGCTGATCCGCGACAGACTCAAGGTAGCCCAATCCAGACAGAAGAGTTATGCCGATACTAAACGCAAGGAGGTAACCTATGAAGTCGGAGATAGAACATATCTGCGTGTGTCGCCACTTCGAGGAGTAAAACGATTTGGAGTCAAAGGAAAGTTAGCACCACGATTTGTGGGGCCGTACAGAGTTTTAGAACTCATGGGTGAAGTTGCCTACAAGTTGGAATTACCAGAAGCCTTGTCAGGAGTTCATGATGTGTTTCATGTTTCCCAGTTGAAGAAGTGCCATGCGGAGATGGCCGATATTCCTTTGAGAGATACAGTGCCATTGGAGGGCATACAGTTGGATAATGATCTGACCTATGAGGAGAAGCCCGTCAAGATTCTCGAAACTGCAAGCAGGGTTACCCGCAGCAAGGTCATCAAGTTCTGCAAGGTTCAATGGAGTCATCATACCGAAGAAGAAGCCACCTGGGAACGAGAAGAAGATCTCCGACAGGACCACCCACACCTTTTTACTAGCCAACCCGAATCTCGAGGGCGAGATTCATCTTAAGGGGGGTAGGTTTGTAACATCCCAATTTTCAATTTGGATGTTTATAAATAGATCATTCATATGCATCCATGATTTATGCATTTTTTCCTCCATTTGTTTTATTTGATTTTTGATCCAAGGAACTTTGAGCAACTCAAGGACCAAAAGAGAGAGTTCGAAGTTTCCCTAAAAACCAATTTCGATTTATTTTTCAAAGTTGTGAGTTTGAATCAAATTTGGTTTCACAAAAAAATTTCATTTCCATTATATCAAAAATAAAATAAAGAGAGAAGATAAAATGACTTCTTCAAAATCGGAAAAGAAAATATTGGAAATTGAATTTGGAACCAAAATATATTTGTTGAGTTTTATTTGCAATTTATTTTATTAGCATAGATTTTTTTTTGAAAACTTGCATTTTTAGGCCAGATAAAAGTTCACTAGGTCATATATAAGACCATATAACTATGTGAATTTTCTGGGATTTTTAGGCTAACTTTTATTTGTTTTTTCATTGTTTCATTGCTTCTGTAAAAAAATGTTTTAAAAAAAATGCAGCCCAGCAGGCCCAGCCTTCCCACGACCCATTCAGCTGCATCTTCTTCCTTGAGCGTTCGTTCATGGCAGAGGCAGGATATACGCACTCAAAACATCTCCCAGCCAGCGCCCCCACCCCTCCCCTTCCTCTTCCCCGCTCCAAAACGCCTCCGAACGGAACCCCCTCGCCTCCCTCGACCCCTCCTATCCCCTGGTGCGCCTCAAAGACGAACATAATGGCCACCATGAGCACTTGAAACTGCAACCATTAACACATCTTGCCCCACCCAACTCTGGACGTCCCTTGCCCTATATAAAGCACCCCTGGGAAACCCTCTCGCCCCTCGTCCGAAGCCCTCTCCTTCTGGAGTTTTTCCCTCTCTCTAACCTCTCCAATTGCTCGCCGGAGTTCGTGAATTCCGGCGACCTTTCACGGTGTGTACAGGAGGCAATCTACCACCACAACTTGTTTAAGAGGTTCACCTCATCGTCCTCTACACCGTCCCGCACGCATACTTCGCCGAAGCACATCGGAGCCGCCTTCTTCCTCGTCTCCGGCGACAAGTCCGGTGAACACCCAGGCCAATTTTTTTCTCTTTTTCCAGTATTTTTTTCAATCTCAGATTCTATACCAATTCTTGTTTCTTGTATATCTTTTAGTCTATAGATCCGAATTAGTTGATTCTTTTTCCTACGGTTTCATAAAAATCCCCTCTATCCAGAGAACCAAACGAAAAATATTTTTGAAAATTTTAAATTTTTGAATTCAAACAGATCTGAATTCAAACTTCGTTAGGCCGTATCTCGAGTTCCGTAACTCCGTTTTAGGTGAATCTTTTTGCAAATCGAAGCTCGTGACGTGTACTTTCTGTTAAACCCAAACACACATATTTTTGCTACTATAAAAATTACGTTCTATACAGAAACTTTATTTAGTTGTTTTGGAGTTTTTCGAAGTCTTTCATTTGTTTACTTTTTGGATATTTGCTTGTATGCTTATGTATGTTATTGCTTGCTTATGCTAGATCATCCGGAGTGCGAAGCTTTCTACTACGAATCTTTACAGTTCAACGAACGTCAGCAAGGCAAGTTCACACCTTGATCATAATTTTTAATACCCAGTTTTTACTATGCATTAGTTTAACCCTCAAAGATTGCATGAGTAGGATTGGGAACATGTGGTTATGCTATGTAGTTCATGTGGTAGGAACCTATGACCTTTTGATCACCGCGGGAATATTCGTTATATCATATATTGCTTAGCCATGCTCGTAGACGGGGATTGGTATGTGTGATTCATGCAAGTTGCGAGAGATAATAATTTTGGGATAACCTAAGGTGGCAACTTTAATACACATCTGGGTGGATTGTTTGGGGCACCTGGAGAAACCAGTGCTTGCCCAAGGGGAATCCCGGAGTACATGTGTGATTACCCTAGGTTTGCCACCCAGGCTCAAAGGGATCATAAGATATTTCATGCCTAGAAACTTCCGTGTGCAGCCACAAGCCATTATGGGCTCTGGCACAGTTAAGTAAGTTGTGTGACCTCTTTCCGTGGTAGACTAGCTGATGTAGGGGAAAGTAGGTGTACCGGTCTACCCAGGGTTAAGGGGAAACACTTCTGAAAGGCTATGTCTCGATCTTCCGATCATGGAGGTGGTCGAGTCTTGTGGGTAAAAGTGCGCAAACCTTTGCAGAGTGTACAAACTAATCATGATTAGCCGTGTCCCCGGTTACGGACATCTTGAGTATCTAGAAGTGAATTATTGGTTGATCTCATCACTCTTTTTAATGAAATTATTGGGTTACTAATAACTTGGGAATTTTTGGGATTGAGTTGGAGGAACCTTCTCAGTAATGGCATTTTAACTTAATAGTAATAAAAAAATTTATTCCTTTGTTGTAGGGTAAAATTGGCTTTATGCAAAAATTAAACTTAGAGCCTCCATCAACTAAATTTGCATATAAAGATAGTCTTTTCATTTATTATTATTCTATGGTGTGACATTGCCAGCATATTCCATGTGCTGACCTACACGGCTGCAACGTGTCATGTTGCAGACTTTTCCGACGAAGATTAAAGGTGTGATAGGTCGTTGTTCTGCACTCAGTTTGCCGTGGAGTTGGATGGACTCATTTACCTTTGAAGCTTCCGCAATTATTTTTATTTAGATGGCCTTTGGCCATATTATTGTAATAAATACTCTTTTCAGGACCTTGATGTAATAAAGTGTGATTGAACTCTGTTATAATTCCTCGAGTACTGTGTGTGTCAGCATACCGATCCAGGGATGACACTTAAGCACAGAGACTTCGATCCATTTTGGGTCGGGTCGCTACAGTTAGGCGTTGCATGTACATGTAGTTCAAATTTGAATTACGGTCATTAAATGGTTAGAAAATCACTTAAATGTCTTTAAAAGGTCAAATGAGCCGTGAAATTTTCACATGACAGTTGTATTAGTGCACGTTAAACATACGAAAAAATTTGAAGGCCGTAAGAGGAAGTTATCTCCCGTTCGTCATCAAACATGCATTGTTCCCTCTCGGAACCACGAACCTTCTAGCGAGTTGCTCCGGTTTGTGAGGGGTTCATGTCCAAGCATTCGTCAAACATGTCAATTTCTTTACCACATCATCTTGGTGGCATGACATTACATCAACCAAGGTTTCATGTGTTTCTCATCATTTTTCTATTTTTTGAATTAAAATCCCATGTCACTCCATGCATACGTATGCATGTGTCCATGTCGTGAGACCCATATGTTTGAAAATTCCTTCTAATTTACTGCACATGGAATTAACTCGCACACAAGTACACATATATGTTTTTTCAAAACGTTTTGGTTAGGTGTTGCATGTAGATATAGTTCAAATTTGAATAAAGGTCATTAAATGGTTAGAAAATCATTTAAATGTCTTTAAAAGTCAAATGACCGCTAGAATTTTCCAAAATTTCACATTACAGTTGTAGTAGTGCACGTTAGACGTAGAAAAAAATTGAAGGCCGTAAGAGGAAACTATCTCCCGTTCGGCATCAAACATGCATTATTCCCTCTCGGAACCACGAACCTTATAGCGAGTTGCTCCGGTTTGTGAGGGGTGTGTGTCCAAACTTTCGTCAAACATGCCAATTTCTTTATCACATCATCTTGGTGGCATGACATTACATCAACCAAGGTTTCATGTGTTTCTGATTTTTTTGGAATTAAAATGCCATGCCACTCCATGCATACGTATTCATGCATATGTGTCCATGTCGTGATACAAATATTTTTGAAAATTCCTTCTAGTTTAATGCACATGAAATTAACTCGCACACAAGTATACAAATATGATTTTTCAAATCGTTTCAGTTACGCGTTGCATGTAGATGTAGTTCAAATTTGAATTACGGTCATTAAATGGCTAGAAAATCACTTAAATGTCTTTAAAGGTGAAATGACACCTAGAATTTTCAAAAATTTCACATTATAGTTGTAGTAGTGCATGTTAGACATAGAAGAAAATTTGAAGGCCGTAAGAGGAAGCTATCTCCCGTTCGTCATCAAACATGCATTGTTCCCTCTCGGAACCACGAGCCTTCTAGTGAGTTGCTCCGGTTTTGTGAGGGGTGTGTGTCCAAACTTTGGTCAAACATGCCAATTTTTTTACCACATCATCTTGGTGGCATGACATTACATCAACGAAGGTTTCATGTGTTTCTGATTTTTTTTTATTTTTTTGGAATTAAAATGCCATGTCACTCCATGCTTAATTGTGTCATAGCCGTTAGACCAATATGTTTGAAAATTCCTTCCAATTTACTGCACATGGGATTAAATCACACACAAGTACACGAAATATGAGTTTTCAAACCGTTATGGTTAGCTGTTACATGTACGTGTAGTTCAAATTTCAATTACGGTCATTAAATGGCTAGGAAATCACTTAAATGTCTTAGAAGGTCAAATGACGCCTGAAATTTTCCAAAATTTGACATGACAGTTGTATTAGTACTACAAAATTTCTCGTTCATTTAAAACACTATCCGTTGGCACTTTATTCCAAATCCGTCTTTCACAGCTAATAAAAAATATCTACAACATCACACACAATTGGTTTCTAGGAACCGTTTGCGATGAAAATATCTGGGTCTATTTAAGTCCCCCTCCTTAAGCTTCGCTGGCTCGTCTGCTCTAGTGCCGGCAACCCCCGAATCCATGAATCACGATCCCCATTCCCGCACCCCCTTCTTGCAAAGATGAGGCCATGGAAACGCTTCGTGGGGGCCTGTACGATGGCCGCGCCCCCCAAGCGCCGCCGCCTGCGCCGAGAGCGCATCCGCCTATGCCTAGAGTGCCATCGCATCCGCATTGAGCGCGGCCGCTTCCGCCGAGAGGGCTTCTGCGGAAGCCAACAGGGAAGCTGCAGCAGCTGAGGCGGCTGTAGCTGTTGCTGCGACGACGGCTGCAAACACCGAGAGCGCTCGAGCTGCCGTCCGTGCCGCTGATGTCGCCCTGGCCCGGGTCGAGGCCATCCACGCCAAGATCGAGGATGCACACGCCAAGATATTCCAGGCCACCTCGGACTCCAGCATGCAACCCATGTCTGAAAAGGCGGTGGTGGCCATGGAGCACCTGCTTCCTCATGAGGTCGCCGAGCGGGAGCTGGAGATGCAGGAGGCGGCGGAGATCGAGGAGCGCCGGGAGGAGGAGTTGCGTGTGGCTGAGTGTAGCGACCAGACCTCAAACAGTCTGATCTCTGTGCTCCGGTGTCATCCCTGGATCAGTAATGCTGACACCACACAGTACTCGGAGGATTTATAGCAGAGTAGCAATCACACACTTATTACATCGAGTGTCTCAAAAGAGAACTTATTACAATAAATATGGCTTAAGGCCATCTAATAACGTTAACAGCGGAAGGCTTGGAAGATAAGTGAGTCCATCAACTCCAACGGCATCACTGAGTATAGAACCACGACCTAAAAACTCCTTAATCGTCGTCTGAAAAGTCTGCAACATTAACGTTGCAGCTCGAGAACGGGTCAGCACATGGAATATGCTGGCAAGGTAACACATAGAGAGTAATGAAATGAAACAACTATACTATATGCATATTTGGCTGGTGGAAAGCTCTATGGTTACAGTTTTTGCGTAAAGCCAATTTTCCCTACTTCAAAGGAATAAATTTAATTACTATCATGGTGGTTGTTAAACATTGAGAATGGTTGACAGCATTCTCAATCCCAATTAAGCATCATCATTAAACAAACCCATCAGAATTATCTTTAGAGTAACATGTTGAGATTCACATGATAATCCAGGTACTAGATACTCAAGATGTCCATAACCGGGGACACGGCTAACCATGATTAGTTTATTACACTCTGCAGAGGTTTGCACACTTTTCCCCTACATCTGCTAGTCTACCCTGTAAGAGTTCGCACGACTTAATCAACTATGCCAGAGCCCATAATGGCTTGTGGCTGCACACGGAAGTTTCTAGTATGAATAATCTTATGATCCCTTTGAGCCTGGGTGGCGGTCCAAAAGAAAAACAGGTAAGTCCTGATAGAAACCAGGTGCCTCAATCCATCCAGATGTGTGTTTAAGTTGCCACCTTAAGTAAACCATTAAAATTAACAAACTCACATCTATCATGGATATCTCTCACCCAATCCACGTCTACTAGCATAGCATGGCATAATAAGCAAACATAAAAGTAACTCCCAAAGGTTTCATAATAAACAGGTAATAGGTACTACCTCATCTACTTCCCATCCCACAATTTAATTAGATCCTAATCATGTAATGTGTGAGGATTGATCTAATGAAATAAAACTGGGTTGTAGAAAAGGTATGATCAAAGTGTTACTTGCCTTGCTGATGATCCGCGAAACCTAGAGATTCGAAGTAACAGGCGGCGCACTCCGGGTATTCTATCGCAGACAAACAAACAAGCATACAATAAGTACTCATCTAATGCACAGGTAAACTCAAATAGAGGATCTAACCAGAAAGTTCAACTCAAGAACCCTGGTTTGCAAAAGGAATCAAATCGAACGAAGCAAAAGAAATCAAACGGCGAAAGAAAACAACTTCATTCTAGTAATCTGGATCTAAGTCAAATTTAACAGTAGCAAAAACTTGTTTAAGTTGATTATTCGGAAGGAGGGTTTCGAGACGAAACTCCAGGCGCTTGAATCGCCTGATTCCAATAAACGAGCGGAAAGTTATACTAAAACGAAAATCGGATCAGAAATCGCGATCAGAAAATAACCGCGGAAAATCCGACGAAAAAGAAAAACGACGAACGGGAAAAAATATAAATATATATATATTTAAAAAAAAAACTGCATGGAAATCGAGGCGCGTCGACGAACCTCGAAAGGCGCGCACTCCGGCGAGTCGGCGGCGGCGGCGGGGCTAGGGTTAGGGTTTTGGGCGGCGGTGGCTGGGCTCTCGGGCCCCGGGGCGGCAGCTTATAAAGGCCCCGGCCAGGAGAGTCCTGGCCGAGTACGGCCCAAAGTCGGTTCCGGGTTTTTTTTTAAATAATACGCTCGGAAAAAAATAAAAAGAAATACTAAACGGACTCCAAAAATCACGAAATAAATTTTGCTGGGTTTCTAAAATCAAGCCTGATAAAGTGAACATTTATTTGGGCCCAAACTACAACTTTGAAAAACGCGCATTTTTCCTAAATTCAAATAAAAATACCGAAAAACTCCGAAACAAATCTTATTTGATTTTTTTTAAATCCTCAATATTTCTATATTTTGGGAAAGTCATTTTATTCCCTCTCTCATATTTTTTTAATAGAAATAATTGATGATAAAATAAATAAAATCAAATGATCCTGTTTACACAATTTGAGAAAACTCAAAAATGTAAATAACGAAATCCCCAACTCTCTCCGTGGGTCCTTGAGTTGCCTAGGATTTTCTAGGATCAAAACCAAAAGCAAAATAAAATATGATATGCATGATGATCTAATGTATAACATTCCAAATTGAAATTTTGGGATGTTACAAACCTACCCCCCTTAAGATGAATCTCGCCCTCGAGATTCGGGTTGGCTAGAAAATAGGTGAGGGTGGTCCTTGAGCAAATCTTCCTCTCGCTCCCAGGTGGCTTCATCCTCTGTGTGGTGCCTCCACTGAACTTTGCAAAACTTGATAACCTTACTGCGAGTGACTCGGCTGGCAAACTCAAGAATCTTGACTGGTTTCTCCTCATAGGTCAAATTGTTATCCAACTGAATTGCTTCCAATGGCACTGTGTCTCTCAAAGGTATGTCAGCCATCTCCGCATGACACTTCTTCAACTGAGAAACGTGGAACACATCATGAACTCCTGACAATCCTTCTGGCATTTCCAACTTGTAGGCCACTTCTCCCATATGCTCCAAAACTCGATATGGCCCTACAAGTCGTGGCGCTAACTTCCCCTTAACTCCAAAGTGCTTAATCCCTCGAAGTGGGGATACTCGAAGATAAGCTCTGTCTCCGACTTCGTAAACCATCTCCTTGCGTTTAGAATCTGCGTAGCTCTTCTGCTTGGACTGGGCTACCTTGAGCCTATCGCGAATCAACTTCACCTTTTGTTCAGACTCTTTAATCAGATCTGGTCCAAACAACTGGCGGTCTCCAACTTCGTCCCATGACAACGGTGTCCTGCACCTCCTTCTGTACAAAGCTTCGAAAGGGGCCATCTTCAAACTGGTCTGACAGCTATTGTTGTAAGATAACTCTGCATATGGCAAATTATCGTCCCAACTGGATCCATAATCTAGCGCACAAGCTCTCAGCATATCCTCCAAAATCTGATTGACTCTCTCGGTCTGTCCATCTGTCTGCGGATGAAAAGCTGTACTAAATTCTAGCCTAGTACCCAAAGTCTCATGCAACTGCTTCCAGAACTTTGAGGTAAACTGGGTTCCTCTATCTGATACGATACTCCTCGGAACTCCATGCAAACATACGATCCTGGTCATGTATATCTTTGCCAACTTAGCACTGGTGTAAGTGGTCTTTACTGGGATAAAATGAGCTACCTTCGTCAATCGATCAACTACAACCCAAATCGAGTCATAGCCTGAACAAGTCCTTGGTAATCCCGTGATAAAATCCATGCCTAGCTTATCCCACTTCCATTCGGGTATCGGCAATGGTTGTAGCAATCCTGCTGGCTTCTGATGCTCTGCCTTTACTCTCTGACATACGTCGCAAACTGCTACATACTCCGCAATATCCTTCTTCATTCCGGTCCACCAGAAAATATCCTTCAAATCCAAATACATCTTGGTATTTCCTGGGTGAATTGAATACGGTGAATCATGTGCCTCTTGCAGAATCAACTTTCTGATCTCCGGGTCATTGGGTACATAAACACGGTCTTCAAACCATAGGGTGTCGTGCTCATCCTCACGAAATCCCTTAGCTTTTCCTTGGCTCATTTTCTCTTTTATAGAAGCAATCTCCTTGTCAGATTTCTGAGCCTCTCTGATTTTATCCATCAATGTTGACTGAATCTCCAATGCTGTCACATAGCCTCTCGGAACTATCTCCAAACATAGCTCACGAAGGTTTTCTGCTAACCCCTTGGGTATTTCTCCCGTCATTAACGTATTGACATGACTCTTACGGCTCAATGCGTCAGCTACTACATTAGCTTTTCCGGGATGGTAATGCAATCTCATATCATAATCCTTGATGAGCTCCAACCATCTCCTTTGTCTGAGGTTCAACTCCTTCTGCGTGAAAATGTACTTCAAACTCTTGTGATCCGTGTACACCTCACAATGATTTCCAATGAGGAAATGTCTCCACGTCTTCAACGCATGCACTACGGCTGCTAACTCCAAATCATGCGTGGCATAATTCAATTCGTGAGGCTTCAGTTGTCGTGAAGCATACGGAACAACTCTTCCTTCCTGCATAAGCACTGCTCCAAGTACTCGATGTGAAGCGTCTCAATACACGTCATAATCCTTGGTCTGATCTGGCAAAATCAACACCGGTGAGGTAACCAAGCGTTTCTTCAACTCCTGGAAACTAGCCTCACACTCCTCGGTCCATTTGAACTTAGTATCCTTCTTGAACAACTCCGTCATAGGCTTCGCAATCTTTGAAAAGTTCTCAATAAACCTCCGGTAGTATCCTGCGAGTCCAAGAAAACTCCGAATCTCTCCAACTGTTGTTGGTGCTTCCCATTTGGTCATGGTATCAACTTTAGCGGGATCTACTGCTATACCTTCTCCGGATATAACATGTCCGAGGAATCCTACTTCCTTCAACCAAAACTCACATTTGCTGAACTTGGCATATAATTGATGTTCTTTGAGCTTTCCAAGTACCAAACGCAAATGCTCCTTATGCTCCTCTTCATTCTTTGAGAATACCAGAATATCATCGATGAAAACCACGACGAACTTATCCAAAAACTCCATAAACACTTTGTTCATCATGTTCATAAAATAGGCAGGTGCGTTAGTCAGTCCAAATGACATAACGGTATACTCATACAGCCCATATCTTGTGGTGAATGTTGTCTTAGGTATGTTCTGCTCTCGAATCTTCAACTGATGGTACCCTGATCGCAAATCGATCTTGGAAAACACTTTAGCCCCTTGCAATCGATCAAACGGGTCATTGATCATTGGTAGCAGGTACTTATTTTTGATTGTTACTTCGTTCAATCCTCGATAATCAACAACCATTCTTAACCATCCATCCTTCTTCTCCACTAGTAGTACTGGTGATCCCCAAGGCGAAGAACTTGGGCTAATGTAACCTTTATCCAGTAACTCCTTAATCTGCTTCTTAATCTCCACCAAATCCTTAGCGGGCATCCTGTATGGTCTCCTCGATATTGGCCTAGTGCCTGGCAGTAGCTCAATCAAAAACTCAATATCTCTATCCGGTGGCATGCCTGGCAACTCTTCTTGAAATACGTCAGGAAAATCCTTTACCACTGGTACTTCCTCTTGCACAAGTCCTTATAAGGAATTTACTTGTGTCCCGTTTGGCATATGCCGGGATACATACTTGATCCTTCTTCCTTCTGGCGTTGTGAGCAAAATTGACTTACTAGCACAATCGATGTTTCCTCCATACATCAACAGCCAATCCATACCAAGAATCACATCTAGGCATTGAGATTCCAGAATAATCAAATCTGTTGGGAAAACATGCCGTCCTATACTTAATGGCACTTGAAAACATCCTTGACTGCCATGTACTCTGCTCCTGGTGAGCTTACTAGCATAGGTGTTTTAAGAACCCTAGTGGGTAGGCTATACTTTTCCACAAATTCCCTTGATATGTATGAATGCGATGCACCAGTATCAAAAAGAACGAGTGCAGTAAATGACTTAACCAAAAACTTACCTATTACTGCATCGGGCTGAGCTTCAACCTCCTCCATGTTAACGTGGTTCACCTGTCCCCTGTTGAAAGGGTTCAACTTCTTTCCAGAGCTTCCATTGCCATTCTGGCCTTCAGGACATTCATTGGCATAATGTCCGGTCTTTTGACACTTAAAACAAGTGACTTGGCTCAGGTCCTTCTTGGCTGGGGTTGATGGTGTGTTGCGGTTCTGTCCATTGCTTCCTCCATTCCCATTACCATTCTTGGTGCCATTGTGATTGTGCGAGCTTCCTACTCCATGGGTATGCTGAAAATGTCCTCCCGGTCTAGGGGTAAAATGTGGCTTCTGCTGAGCTCCTGAATTATACTTTCCTTGTCCATACTTCCTCTTGCGGTTCTCAATTTGCTGCTGCTTCCCTTCAATCATAAGAGCACGATCTACCAACTCCTGGTAGTTGTTGAAGGTGGCTACCATCAACTGCATGCTCAACTCATCATTCAGTCCTTCCAGGAATTTCTCCTGCTTAGCTGCATCCGTAGCAACGTCATCTGGGGCATAACGTGCTAGCTTACTAAACTCCTCCACATACTGTGTCAGGACCACGATTCCAAGCCACATCGATCTAGCCGGTAACACCTCATATCACTTTGCGGCCTCACGCACGGTATCCCACGGTGTCGCCTTACCATGGCCCGGGACCGTTTGCGCCTTTTGGCTCACGTATATGACAATGTCGCTAGCATCCATATGACCCAGAACCCGGGCCGACATGGCTAGTCGTGAACCCAAAGCGGCACAGACCTATGGAGACAGGCATACATGAATCACATCGAACATGTCGGTCATCAACGAGTGATTCCGGGCTGTAGCACTGGGCTAACAGGACTCCGGGGGTTCCGGGCTGTAGCAGGCTAGGCAGGACTCCGGAAATCACCGCGTGACATTTCCCCGAAGGGACAGACATAGGGACGAAGTGAAACACATGCCGGCCAGTTAAGTGTCCTGAACAGTAGTGCTGGGCTAGCAGGACTCCGGTGAACCGGGCTGTAGCGGACTACTATGGCTCGAGGAACACTAGACTACATTTCCCCATAAGAAAGGCTGCGAAGGACAAACAACTAGATTGTCGGATCCCACTCATACCAAGCATTCCAATCATACACACAATATGCCCGATATGAGTACATACAACATGGCATCACAACAAAACTCTACAACTCAAGTACTTTATTTAAGGGCTCCAGGGAGCCATACATAACATATTCATACAGATAGGGGTCACATGACCCGACACTCAAGTCATACAATCATACGAACACATGCGGAAGCAACTAGTCTGAGTACAGACTCTAGAAAGAAAGAAGGCTTCTCGAAGCCTGTCTATCTACATAGGGCCCTCCATGGCCGGGATCACCACCTGGGTGGCTAGTCACTCGTCGACGTCAAGGTCTACATAAAACCCATCGGAGGGGGCAGTGTTGTCGTCTGAAAACAATAAATAAGCAAACATGAGTACAAAGGTACTCAGCAAGTCTTAGATCAGAACCTACTATACATGCTCATTCTCAAGAAGGTGGTGGGGTTTATGCAGCAAGCCAGCTTTGACTCTTGGCTAAGCTATCCTACGGAACCTCTCTAGTAAAATAGTTTTCGCACACGAGTCCACTACTCACCAACACAATACTCCACCGGGGATCCTCCCTCGTTATCCCGCGAGAGGGCCATCCTCGGTACTCACACTTATCTTGAGTCTTTTAGTAGTATCCATTAACTTGTCTATGAACTGTATAGGCAACCAAGTAGTCCTTTACCGCGGGCGCGGCTATTCGAATAGTTTTATACCCTGCAGGGGTGTACTTCGTCACACATGTTTCCACCACTTAGCGTCTGCACACGAAATGTGCTCGGCAGACTTCAAGCGAAAACCGACGTGGGTGTAGACCACGACCTGACTAACCTCACAAGTCTCTAGTCCAGGGTCATCGCCTATTCAGGTTCCATCCGCAAGGAAATCCGGCCGGGGTGTCCTCAACGGCCCCGAACGATGTGAACAGGGTTCCCGAGACATCAAACGGGTGACTCGGTACACCGTGCCATGGTGTATCTACCGCAACATAGCCCACCCCTAGGGTCAGCGCTACGCACGGCCGCCAACACTTAACCTACAAACACCAGAAACTAGTTGCAACTCCTGGACTGAGGCGAGAGGGGTCAGTAAGTCGAGCGGGGTCATATTTCAGGGCCCAATGTGTGGTAGTAGCTGAATCTTAAATAACGCATACAGAACTCAGTTCTTAGGGACGGCCTCAATGAAACAACCCACCATGTACTCCTACATGGCCTCTCATCGATGCCTTTACCAAAACATGTTCAACACATCCCACATATTACCGACACAAGCATTTAACTCTAGCCCATCACCCAGATGAACCAGCCCTGACAGAACTCTAAGCATAGCAGGCATAGCAAGGTAGGAATCACAAAACATGGCTCAATCAACTCCTACACATGCTAGTGGGTTTCATCTAGTTACTGTGGCAATGACAGGTCATGCAGAGGATAAGGGTTCAACTACCATAGCACATAGCAGTTTGAATCGTGTTGTCTTAATGCAGTAACAAGAGCAGGAGCGAGAACATGGGTTGTATCGGAATGATCAATGGTTGCTTGCCTGATGGAGTGGTAACGGGATACTGCCCTTCAGTTGGATACTCGTGAATATCCTCGGAGGCAGAACCTACCACGAAGAACACAACCAAGCACAATCAACACATGACGATATGCAACAATATGTTGCATGCTATGACATGGCAATATGAATGTGTTTTGGCCTAATGCAAGCTAAAACAGAAAGAGGTGAACTCATTTGAATCCAAGATTCAAATATTAGCTCATTAATTATTGCATTTATAGAGCATTTCCTCATTCTGCTTAAACAGCAGGGTAAACTTGTTTTGTCATGCATGAAACCATTACAGATGGATAGATTGAATTTTTCTGATAATGTTTCATATATAATTTATCTTATTTGGAGTTATGGTTGAATTTCTATGAATTTTTGAAGTTTGAACTATTTTCTGGAATTTCCTGAATAAAAATAATTCCAGAAAATGCATTACTGCGTCAGCATTGCATCATGCTGACCTCAGCAGGTCAAAGGCGCCAGCCCAGGTCAAACCTGGCCGGTGGGCCCCTTCTGTCAGTCTCTCAGTTAAATAACATGATTAGGTTAACACTAATTAGCTGTCAGTGGGGCCTGGGCCCACATGTCAGTGACTGAGTAAAATAAAATTAGTTAAAACTAATCCGAGATTAGTTAGCAGACCGGCCCCACCTGTCATAGACTCAGGGGGGGTGGTCTACCTGGGCCCACCCAGGGTCAAACTGGGTCAAACTCGCCGGCGTTGAGCCGCCGGCGAGGCCCGAGACGGTGGCGCAGCTCGGAAAACGCCTACAGGGCACGAGCGAGGCCGTTCTTGGGCTCGTTGGAGAGCTCTTGCAGTCGCGCATCTAGTGGTGGTGGTGGCCGGGCCTATGGTGGCCGGAGACGACGACGGCGAGCTCCAAGGCGGCGGCCGGAGTTCGGCCATGTGCGGGGTGTGGGCTGCGGCGTGCAAACATGGAAACTGAGGCGCTAGCGAGGCACTACGCGATGTGGCAAGCACGTTGCGTAGCACGAGATGACCAAATGGTCGCCGGAGCGGCGCCGGCGACAAGCTCGAGCGGAGACGAGCTTCGGCCATGGTGGAACTATGGCCTAGAGGGTGCAAACGCGTGGAAAAGAAGAGAGGAAAGGTGGCGGAGCTCACAGGGAGGTCGATGAGCAGCTCAGTGGGCTCGGGGGCGACCGGAGTGAGGCGAATTGATGAGCGGCATCCGGCGGGTACCGAGGTTGAAGATGATCCGATGACGGCGATGCAGGGCTTCCGGCAAAGCATGGCTCGGTGGGGAGGACGAGGGAGCCGAGGCGAAGCTTATGGACTCGTCGGAGGGGCGAGGGGAGGTCTCTGGCGACAGCTATGGCGATCGGCGGCGAGGGGCGCGCTCGGCCATCGTGGGAGAGGATGAGGGAGACGAGGGGGAGAGTGAGAGAGGACGGGAGAGGATCGAGGGGGTCCCGTGGCGTCTCTAGGCGTCTCCCGGCGTCGGCAGAAGCAGGAGGTGGCCGGCGCGTGGCCGGCGCGCGGCGAGCACGCGCCCCTGCCTCCTGGCGCGAGGTAGGGGGTGACTGGCGCCGGCCAGTCGGCTGGGCCGAGCCAGGTAAGGCCCAGGTGGGCTTCTTTCCCCCCTTTTGATTTTTGTTTTCTTTTTTTCTATTATTCTGTAGCTTTAGGGATTTAATTAAAATACCTAGGCACTTTCTAAAATCCTAAAAATAATTGTAGGCTCTATTGGGATTATTCCTAACAGCAAACAATTATTTCCAGAATTATTTGAGCACTTGAATTATTTAATAGCATTTAAATGCCCAAATTCAAATATTTATGAATTAAATCAGTGACCTTTTGTTGACCTAGAAAAATGTGCACCTATTTTCCCAAAGGTTCTAACCCAAGGCAAAGAGGGTGAACATTTTAGAAGGCATTTCAGGTTCATTGAAATTATTTTTAGTAAACCCTAGTTGATTTCAGGAGGGGGGTGCTGGGGGTTCTGCCTTCCCCATTTCAAGTTTCTGATGAAAGTAAACATGATGCACACTCTAATGCATGGACTAGCTAGGGTGTGACAACTCACCCCACTCAATAGAATCTCGTCCCGAGATTTAGGATCATCTGGAAAGAAGGTGGGGTACTCGAGTCGAAGACGATCCTCCCTTTCCCAAGTGGCTTCTTCCTCGGAATGGTGTGACCATTGAACCTTGAGAAACTTGATATTATGACGTCGAGTGGTACGCTCGGCTTTATCAAGGATACAAACGGGGTATTCCCGATAAGAAAGGTTATCTTGTAAATCAAGCGTTTCGTGGTCCACTCCACGGATAGGATCCGCGAAGCAACGCGTGAGTTGCGAAATGTGGAAGACATCGTGAACTCTGGAAAGATGCGGAGGTAGTTCCAATTGGTAGACAACTTCTCCTCGTTTGGCAAGAATACGAAAGGGTCCAATGTAACGAGGAGCCAATTTGCCTTTGATACCGAAGCGATGGGTTCCCTTTAACGGGGTAACCCGAAGGTAAGCCTTCTCGTCAACTTCAAAGGTCATAGGCTTATGTTTATGATCATATTGACTCTTTTGGCGAGATTGGGCTGTTTTCAATTTCTCACGAATAACGCGAACCTGCTCTTCTGCTTCCTGAATCATATCCGGGCCAAAGAGTTTTCTTTCCCCAGTTTCTGACCAGTTAAGAGGCGTTCGACATTTTCGTCCATAGAGAACTTCGAAGGGAGCTTTGCCCAAACTAGCTTGATAACTATTGTTATAAGCAAACTCCGCGAATGGAAGGCATTTCTCCCAACTCATTCCGAACGAGATAACAGAAGCTCGGAGCATATCTTCCAGAATTTGATTGACTCGCTCCACTTGACCACTTGATTGAGGATGGAAGGCGGTACTAAAGGAGAGACGAGTTCCCATAGCATTTTGGAAACTTTCCCAAAATCGAGAGGTGAAGAGACTTCCACGGTCTGAGTTAATTTCCAATGGGACACCATGAAGAGACACTATTCGGGAGATGTATAAGTCAGCTAGCTGGCTAGCGGTGATACTCTCACGAACAGGTAGAAAATGGGCTACTTTGGAAAGTCGGTCGATCACAACGAAGATGGCATTATTCCCTCTCTTGGTCCTGGGAAACCCAGTGATGAAATCCATACTGATTTTGTCCCATTTCCATTCAGGAATAGCCAAAGGTTGAAGGGTGCCAGCAGGCCGTTGATGCTCTGCTTTAACACGACGACAAACGTCGCAATTAGCAATGTATTGAGCGATTTCTCTCTTCATCCTAGTCCACCAAAACCTCTGGCGTAGGTCTTGATACATTTTAGTACTACCGGGATGAGTGGTGAGAGGGGATTCATGAGCTTCCTTAAGGATCATCTGGCGTAGATGTTGTTTCTTGGGAACCACCAGACGGTTCTCGAAGAAGATAGCACCTTGTTCATCCATGGAAAAACATTTAGCAACTCCGCTAGCAATGTTTTCCTTAATCCGGGATATGCCCTTATCACGCTTTTGGGCAGCTATGATTTGATCCATAAGGGTAGGTTTCGCCACCAGGGTAGATAGGAATCCTCGAGGAACAATGTGAAGATTAAGCTTACGAAATTCCTCATGGAGAAGTGGTTGACTTTGTTGTAACATTAGGTTGTTACAATAGGACTTACGGCTTAGCGCATCAGCCATGACATTGGCTTTGCCTGGGGTGTAAGTTATTCCTAAGTCGTAATCCGAGATCAACTCGACCCAACGTCTTTGCCTGAGATTCAAATCTGTTTGGGTGAAGATATATTTCAAACTTTGGTGATCGGTGAAGATCTCGCAACGATTACCAAGAAGGTAATGTCGCCAGGTTTTAAGTGCATGGACTACAGCTGCAAGCTCTAGATCATGTGTGGGATAATTTTCCTCATGTGGGTGTAATTGTCGTAAGGCATAGGCAATTACCTGACGATCTTGCATGAGTATGCAACCTAGTCCTTGTCGCGAGGCGTCGCAGTAGATAATAAAGTCCTTGGAGAAATCTGGTGGTACCAGTACGGGAGCAGATGTCAGGCGTCTTTTCAGTTCCTGAAAACTGAACTCGCACTGTGGAGTCCACTTGAACCTTTTATCTTTCTTGAGGAGTTCAGTTAGAGGTTTAGAAACCTTGGAGAAGTTCTCGACGAAGCGGCGGCAATAGCTCGCTAGGCCAAGAAAACTCCGAACTTGCTTGACCGTTTCAGGTGGAGTCCAATCAAGGACGGCTTGAACTCGCTCGGGATTGACAGCAATACCCTTACCAGAGATTACATGGCCTAGATAGGTCACTTCTGACAACCAAAATTCACACTTGGAGAATTTGGCATAAAGGCGATGCTCTCAAAGTTTCATCAATACCATCCTTAGATGTTCGGCATGTTCCTCTTCATTCTTGGAGTAGATGAGTATATCATCGAGGTATACTACGATGAATTTGTCCAAGTACTCCATGAAAACCGAGTTCATTAACCGGGAGAAGGTGGCCGGGGCATTGGTTAAACCGAAGGACATAACGGTGTACTCGTATTGGCCATAACGAGTAACAAAGGCCGTTTTGGGAATGTCCCCGTTTCTGATTTTGATTTGATGGTAGCCCAACCTCAAATCCATCTTGGAGAAGACTGAGGATCCAGCGAGCTGATCATACAGGTCGTTGATCCTGGGAAGCGGGTATTTGTTCTTGATAGTGACCAAGTTGATGGGTCGGTAATCTACGACCATTCGATCTGTTCCATCCTTCTTCTTGACGAAGAGGACGGGGCAAGCCCAAGGAGAGGAACTAGGACGGATGAACCCCTTGTTCAGGGACTCATCGAGTTGGTTCTTAAGCTCGGCTAGTTCTAAGGGTGCCATCTTGTAGGGTCTTCTAGAAATTGGAATGGTTCCTGGAACAAGGTCTTTCACAAACTCGACATCCCTGTCAGGTGGAACACCTGGCAGTTCTTTGGAAACACATCCGGAAAGTCTCGGACTACCGGAACATCCTCAAGGTCTGGAAGAGGGTTGGCATTTAGGGAATAAAGTTGGCGCTTGGCCACTCGAGTTAAGACATTAACCGTCTTGCCCGAGGGGTGAGTAAGTTGAACGGTTCAGGTGGCACAATCGATCTTAGCATAATGAGATGACATCCAGTCCATACCCAAGATGATGTTTATGTCAGAGGACTTGAGAGCTATTATAGATGCAAGGATGACAAGTCTATCGACAAGAATTTCGTTCCCATGGCTTACTCTAGAAGTTTGCCATTTGGAACCCGGAGTTTGAATTACCATGGAAGTGGGCATGTCACAGAATGTCGTGTTATGAAACCGAGCATAATTCCCGGATATGAATGAATAGATGCTCCAGTATCGAAAAGAATAGATGCCGGATGGCAGTTAACAAGGAGCGTACCAAGGACGACGTTGGGATCCTCACGAGCCTCCTCGGCTAAAACATAATTGACATGGCCACGTGCAGTGGTGGCCGGCTTGGCGTAGGAAGTCTTTCCCGCGGGCTTACCATGGCCAATAGACTTTCCAGCTTGATTGGGGTTGTTCTGGGGACACTCTCGACTATAGTGACCCGGCTCTCCACACTTGAAGCATGTTACCACATTGGGGCGTGGAGCAGCATTAGCAGCGGGGCCACCATAGGGCTTGGGCGGTGCGAATTGCTGGTTGGGACGAGGCGCCTCAAGGGATGGCCTCGGGATGAACCTGGGTGGCAGTGCCGTGCTTGGAATCCACACCCGGCGCTTGTGAGCTCCAGAGCCGGATGAAGAGCCAAAATCACGAGAGTGCTTGCGTGAAGCGTCATAATTAGTCTGGCCTGTCTCAGCACTGATGGCTTTATTAACCAACTTCTGAAAAGATGTGCACTCGTGCAGACGAAGATCGCGGCGTAGCTCAGGGCTAAGTCCCTTGCGGAACCTTGCCTGCTTCTTGGCGTCAGTAGAAACCTCTTCAGGAGCATAGCGTGCTAGGTTCCCAAATTCACGACTATATGCATCCACAGTCAGTCTTCCTTGGGTGAAGTTGCAGAACTCCTCCCTCTTGCGATCCATGAGACCTTCCGGAATGTGATGCTCACGGAAAGCCTCACTGAATTCAACGCAAGTAGTGATTTGACCGACCGGGCGCATAGCTTCGAAGTTTTCCCACCAATGGCTAGCAGGGCCTTCGAGCTGATAGGCAGCATAGGTAACCTTGTCGGCTTCGGCTACGTTGGCAGAACGTAGCTTGTGGGTAATGCTGCAAAGCCAATCATCCGCGTCGAGGGGCTCGACGGAATGGTTAAACTTTGGTGGGTACAGCTTGATAAAGTCATTAATTGACACCAAGTCATTTTGTGGGTGGCGTGCAGTGTTCTGCTCAATCCGCTCCAGCAGGCGGTTGGTCTCACGCTTGTTTCTTTCCGCCTCCAACGTCACTTCGGCCAGAGAAGGCGGGTGAGGCAGATTTTCACCTCTAGCTGCACTGGCTTCCCCCCGCTCCGGAACAGCAGGGTTGCCACGGGTGTTGACCATCCTAGGAGGAAACAAGACAACGGTTTAGACAAGGATGGCTCAAACTTAACAAGGAAGTGCAGAATGTAAAGGATAACACGGAATGCAGAGATGCTCATCCGTATGCCATGGTAATATAAAACTGCCATATATACACCAACGGTCATACACGTCATACATAGTTTAGTACAAGCCCAGGCTACAGTACAACTATGATGAGAGACGTTACATCTCATCGGAGGCATTCCAAGTTCCTATACATTATTTGTCTACACCTCCGGAATCGATTACACGCAAAGTCATATTCCATAAGTCACGCAGGATAGTGGAGATACAACTACTACAATACTAGTGGTACTACCACTAACTCAGACAGCTCCGTAGTAGTCCTCATAGAAGTCACCTCCATAGCCTGGAAGTTCAACATGATCATCCGGAAACAGACGGTCCTGAGGAGTCTGTGGACCATAGGGGCTAGGATGAGGTCTTGGACCAACAAATGGTGGCCTGCGGGGAGCATGGGGTGGGGTGATGCCTCCCACATCACGCCAATCCACCATGTCTGGCAGAGCTGATCTCACAGGATACAGATCCCTTGTATCCATACATCCAGCTTGCACCGCAGGTGCAAACCGAGTCAATGTGGCCCAATGATCAGCACGAGTATTAAAAAGCTCCAGCCTCAAGGCCCGATTCTCTCGGTCCTTATCTTCGAGCATCTCAGCGGTGGTACGAGTTAATGAGTCCTCCTGAGTGGAGTCAGCATAGATAGCCTGAAGATACCCTTGCGCTCCCTGAAGTGAAGCTGGCATGTAACGGAAGTCAGTGTTCCGAAGCAGGCCAGTCCGGACTCGCAAGATGGTCATCATGGAGTAGGCAGCATCCTGCATAGCCATCTCAACGGTAACCCCGAGTCCATAGGAACAGTGAAGGGGCTTGGTAGATCCAGGATAGGAAGGAAATATCCTGATGGTGCAGAAATACTGGCTTTGATTAAAGTCGCAGAATTGCTCTTCGACAGTGTATTCGGGATACCAACGGTATCCTGTCTCGATCATGACCTGGACTAACATAGCAGTATGACCGGGCACGTCGAGGCACCTGGTCAGGCGAACCACTTGGTTTTGAGGACGGTTGGCCATCTGAAAGCACAACCATAAGACAAAGACATCAGAATTCCTAGGGAAAAATGGACAGCATAACGGCTGTAAATGCTCAGAAAAGATTTGAGACATCCACAACAGTTCACAATACCGCTCAACAGCATCATATCAAGGTTCTGATCCAAATAGTAACATACTAAAATAGTAGAAATTGGACTGGGACTCGTAGCAATAATCCTATAAGCTACTACGGATTAGTAACACGTGAACCTGATAGAAGAAGAGAGCCTAGTCCTTAACCCACGTTGAATGAGAAGAGAATGACTCAGATCAAAGGCATAGGGTAAAGGAGTAAAAGAACCTTACGTTCCCTCCCACAATCAATTCCCTTACATATAACTAAAGCATTTCTAGACTCGACATCGACCAGTTTGGCTCAACGAACCTACAGGCAGTCCGGCTCTGATGCCAACGCTGACAGGACCCCGATTCCAAGCCACATCGATCTAGCCGGTAACACCTCATATCACTTTGCGGCCTCACGCACGGTATCCCACGGTGTCGCCTTACCATGGCCCGGGACCGTTTGCGCCTTTTGGCTCACGTATATGACAATGTTGCTAGCATCCATATGACCCAGAACCCGGGCCGACATGGCTAGTCGTGAACCCAAAGCGGCACAGACCTATGGAGACAGGCATACATGAATCACATCGAACATGTCGGTCATCAACGAGTGATTCCGGGCTATAGCACTGGGCTAACAGGACTCCGGGGGTTCCGGGCTGTAGCAGGCTAGGCAAGACTCCGGAAATCACCGCGTGACATTTCCCCGAAGGGACAGACATAGGGACGAAGTGAAACACATGCCGGCCAGTCAAGTGTCCTGAACAGTAGTGCTGGGCTAGCAGGACTCCGGTGAACCGGGCTGTAGCGGACTACTATGGCTCGAGGAACACCAGACTACATTTCCCCATAAGAAAGGCTGCGAAGGACAAACAACTAGATTGTCGGATCCCACTCATACCAAGCATTCCAATCATACACACAATATGCCCGATATGAGTACATACAACATGGCATCACAACAAAACTCTACAACTCAAGTACTTTATTTAAGGGCTCCAGGGAGCCATACATAACATATTCATACAGATAGGGGTCACATGACCCGACACTCAAGTCATACAATCATACGAACACATGCGGAAGCAACTAGTCTGAGTACAGACTCTAGAAAGAAAGAAGGCTTCTCGAAGCCTGTCTATCTACATAGGGCCCTCCATGGCCGGGATCACCACCTGGGTGGCTAGTCACTCGTCGACGTCAAGGTCTACATAAAACCCATCGGAGGGGGCAGTGTTGTCGTCTGAAAACAATAAATAAGCAAACATGAGTACAAAGGTACTCAACAAGTCTTAGATCAGAACCTACTATACATGCTCATTCTCAAGAAGGTGGCGGGGTTTATGCAGTAAGCCAGCTTTGACTCTTGGCTAAGCTATCCTACGGAACCTCTCTAGTAAAATAGTTTTCGCACACGAGTCCACTACTCACCAACACAATACTCCACCGGGGATCCTCCCTCGTTATCCTGCGAGAGGGCCATCCTCGGTACTCACACTTATCTTGAGTCTTTTAGTAGTATCCATTAACTTGTCTATGAACTGTATAGGCAACCAAGTAGTCCTTTACCGCGGACGCGGCTATTCGAATAGTTTTATACCCTGCAGGGGTGTACTTCGTCACACATGTTTCCACCACTTAGCGTCTGCACACGAAATGTGCTCGGCAGACTTCAAGCAAAAACTGACGTGGGTGTAGACCACGACCTGACTAACCTCACAAGTCTCTAGTCCAGGGTCATCGCCTATTCAGGTTCCATCCGCAAGGAAATCCGGCCGGGGTGTCCTCAACGGCCCCGAACGATGTGAACAGGGTTCCCGAGACACCAAACGGGTGACTCGGTACACCGTGCCACGGTGTATCTACCGCAACATAGCCCACCCCTAGGGTCAGCGCTACGCACGGCCGCCAACACTTAACCTACAAACACTAGAAACTAGTTGCAACTCCTGGACTGAGGCGAGAGGGGTCAGTAAGTCGAGCGGGGTCATATTTCAGGGCCCAATGTGTGGTAGTAGCTGAATCTTAAATCACGCATACAGAACTCAGTTCTTAGGGACGGCCTCAATGAAACAACCCACCATGTACTCCTACATGGCCTCTCATCGATACCTTTACCAAAACATGTTCAACACATCCCACATATTACCAACACAAGCATTTCACTCTAGCCCATCACCCAGATGAACCAGCCCTGACACAACTCTAAGCATAGCAGGCATAGCAAGGTAGGAATCACAAAACATGGCTCAATCAACTCCTACACATGCTAGTGGGTTTCATCTAGTTACTGTGGCAATGACAGGTCATGCAGAGGATAAGGGTTCAACTACCGTAGCACACAGCAGTTTGAATCGTGTTGTCTTAATGCAGTAACAAGAGCAGGAGCGAGAACATGGGTTGTATTGGAATGATCAATGGTTGCTTGCCTGATGGAGTGGTAACGGGATACTGCCCTTCAGTTGGATACTCGTGAATATCCTCGGAGGCAGAACCTACCACGAAGAACACAACCGAGCACAATCAACACATGACGATATGCAACAATATGATGCATGCTATGACATGGCAATATGAATGTGTTTTGGCCTAATGCAAGCTAAAACAGAAAGGGGTGAACTCATTTGAATCCAAGATTCAAATATTAGCTCATTAATTATTGCATTTATAGAGCATTTCCTTATTCTGCTTAAACAGCAGGGTAAACTTGTTTTGTCATGCATGAAACCATTACAGATGGATAGATTGAATTTTTCTGATAATTTTTCATATATAATTTATCTTATTTGGAGTTATGGTTGAATTTCTATGAATTTTTGAAGTTTGAACTATTTTCTGGAATTTCCTAAATAAAAATAATTCCAGAAAATGCATTACTGCGTCAGCATTGCGTCATGCTGACCTCAGCAGGTCAAAGGCGCCAGCCCAGGTCAAACCTGGCCGGTGGGCCCCTTCTGTCAGTCTCTCAGTTAAATAACATGATTAGGTTAACACTAATTAGCTGTCAGTGGGGCCTGGGCCCACATGTCAGTGACTGAGTAAAATAAAATTAGTTAAAACTAATCCTAGATTAGTTAGCAGACCAGCCCCACCTGTCATAGACTTAGGGGGGGGGGTCTACCTGGGCCCACCCAGGGTCAAACTGGGTCAAACTCGCCGGCGTTGAGCCGCCGGCGAGGCCCGAGACGGTGGCGCAGCTCGGAAAACGCCTACAGGGCACGAGCGAGGCCGTTCTTGGGTTCGTTGGAGAGCTCTTGCAGTCGCGCATCTAGTGGTGGTGGTGGCCGGGCCTACGGTGGCCGGAGACGACGACGGTGAGCTCCAAGGCGGCGGCCGGAGTTCGGCCATGTGCGGGGTGTGGGCTGCGGCGTGCTAACGTGGAAACTGAGGCGCTAGCGAGGCACTACGCGATGTGGCAAGCACGTTGCGTAGCACGGGATGACCAAATGGTCGCCGGAGCGGCGCCGGCGACAAGCTCGAGTGGAGACGAGCTTCGGCCATGGTGGAACTATGGCCTAGAGGTTGCAAACGCGTGGAAAAGAAGAGGGGAAAGGTGGCGGAGCTCACAGGGAGGTCGATGAGCAGCTCAGTGGGCTCGGGGGCGACCGGAGTGAGGCGAATCGATGAGCGGCGTCCGGTGGGTACTGAGGTTGAAGATGATCCGATGACGGCGATGCAGGGCTTCCGGCGAAGCGTGGCTCGGTGGGGAGGACGAGGGAGCCGAGGCGAAGCTTATGGACTCGTCGGAGGGGCGAGGGGAGGTCTCTGGCGACAGCTACGGCGATCGGCGGCGAGGGGCGCGCTCGGCCATCGTGGGAGAGGATGAGGGAGACGAGGGGGAGAGTGAGAGAGGACGGGAGAGGATCGAGGGGGTCCCGTGGCGTCTCTAGGCGCCTCCCGGCGTCGGCAGAAGCAGGAGGTGGCCGGCGCGCGGCGAGCATGCGCCCCTGCCTCCTGGCGCGAGGTAAGGCCCAGGTGGGCTTCTTTCCCCCTTTTGATTTTTGTTTTCTTTTTTTCCTATTATTATGTAGCTTTAGGGCTTTAAATTAAATACCTAGGCACTTTCTAAAATCCTGAAAATAATTGTGGGCTCTATTGGGATTATTCCTAACATCAAACAATTATTTCCAGAATTATTTGAGCACTTGAATTATTTAATAGCATTTAAATGCCCAAATTCAAATATTTATGAATTAAATCAGTGACCTTCTGTTGACCTAGAAAAATGTGCACCTATTTTCCCAAAGGTTCTAACCCCAGGCAAAGAGGGTGAACATTTTAGAAGGGCATTTCAGGTTCATTGAAATTATTTTTAGTAAACCCTAGTTGATTTCAGGAGGGGGGTGCTGGGGGTTCTGCCTTCCCCATTTCAAGTTTCTGATGAAAGTAAACATGATGCACACTCTAATGCATGGACTAGCTAGGGTGTGACATACTGGCCAACTGTCCGTCCTCCTTGGCGCAAGTTACGGAACTCACGCTTCTTTATGGCCATTGCTCCTGCTGAAACATGGGCACTATGAAAAGCCTGCTGAAACTGGTCCCATGTGACAGTGTCGACTGGGAAGGTGGCTGTGAAATTTTCCCACCATGATGCTGCGGGTCCTTCTAACTGATGTGTGGCAAACTTCACCTTCTCCGCATCTGTGCATCCTACTGTGGTCAACTCCCTAGCTGTCTTGTGGAGCCAATCATCTGCTACTATCGGCTCGGTGCTACTGGAAAACACCGGTGGGTTCAGCCTAAGAAAACGAGCTAAGTGGTCAACAGGTGGTGGTGGTGGGTTGTTGTTGTTGTTCCCCTGATTCTGATTTTGAACTAGCAACTGCATCAAGGTGTTCTGCTGCTGGATCAACTGGGTGAGCTCCGGCGGAAAGGTAAATCCGGGGTCACGTCTCGGAGGCATCTGAGTGTTTAGGAAAGATGAGATATAAGAATAGAGGGGGTCTAAAGGGAAAACACTACCCATATGCTCATGAGGCAAAAGCAAACAATTCACTGATTCAATCAAACAAAGGCATACAATCGATCTAGCTATCGTAAAAGTGCTCGGACTACGAAATTTACATGGGGGACTACTACTACTGGTGAGGTGGTCTACTAGAAATATTCTACGGTTGTAGATTCCATGATATCGGCTCCAGCTTCATCAACATAGTCATCATCGCTACTATCTGCTTCTGAATCGGTGCCGTCGATGATGATGTAGTCTTCCGGGCTAATCTCCTTGGGTTCTTCGTCTTCATCAACTGGTGTCGGGCCTCCCATAAATATCCCAATCTTCTTGATCAGGTCGTCATTCTTCTCCACCAATACTTCAATTTCTTCTTCATAATCTTCACGTGTAGCCTTGAGTTCTTCCTCCAGTTCCTTGATTCTAGTCTTAGCCTTCTTCAGATCTATCATGTCGGGGCACATCTGATTCTCCTGTCGTCGAATGTGCTGGTTTAACTCCTGGATAAAAGTTGCAATTGATCCATCTTTCCTGGTGCTGATCATCTCCCAGTGTTCATCTCGGCGTCCGCAAATGTGGTAGATAGTATCCTTGAGATCCTTGCGGTAGACTTCTCCAATGCGTCCCATGGCAATGTGAGCTGCCATACTCTTTCCTAGACTCCAAGTTGGTGCGTCAAAAGAAAACTCTATGGGCTCAGTGACTGGCATGAACGTCCTTCCTGGAACTTGAACTTGAATCATCCAGCGCTCTTCTTCAGGTAAAGTGGCGTTGTAGGTTCCCGTGAAGCTTGGTACTCCCATGTTCAGGTATCTAGTGACTTCCTTCAAGTGGCATCCAAAGGGTGTATCTTCGTCTGGTTGTGTGAACTTGTTCCTTGCATCCGCCATCCTAAAGAGTAGAAAAGATGAGAAGTTAGAAGAGAAGAGAGTGAGTAGTGATCTAGGTCTTTTAGCTTAGTGGTCGTGTCCTACAGTCAGCGTGTGCTCTGATACCATCACTGTAGCGACCAGACCTCAAACAGTCTGATCTCTATGCTCCGGTGTCATCCCTGGATCAGTAATGCTGACACCACACAGTACTCAGAGGATTTATAGCAGAGTAGCAATCACACACTTATTACATTGAGTGTCTCAAAAGAGAATTATTACAATAAATATGGCTTAAGGCCATCTAATAACGTTAACAGCGGAAGGCTTGGAAGATAAGTGAGTCCATCAACTCCAACGGCATCACTGAGTATAGAACCACGACCTAAAAACTCCTTAATCATCGTCTGAAAAGTCTGCAACATTAACGTTGCAGCCCGAGAACGGGTCAACACATGGAATATGCTGGCAAGGTAACACATAGAGAGTAATGAAATGAAACAACTATACTATATGCATATTTGGCTGGTGGAAAGCTCTATGGTTACAGTTTTTGCGTAAAGCCAATTTTTCCCTACTTCAAAGGAATAAATTTAATTACTATCATGGTGGTTGTTAAACATTGAGAATGGTTGACAGCATTCTCAATCCCAATTAAGCATCATCATTAAACAAACCCATCAAAATTATCTTTAGAGTAACATGTTGAGATTCACATGATAATCCAGGTACTAGATACTCAAGATGTCCATAACCGGGGACACGGCTAACCATGATTAGTTTATTACACTCTGCGGAGGTTTGCGCACTTTTCCCCTACATCTGCTAGTCTACCCTGTAAGAGTTCGCACGACTTAATCAACTATGCCAGAGCCCATAATGGCTTGTGGCTGCACACGGAAGTTTCTAGTATGAATAATCTTATGATCCCTTTGAGCCTGGGTGGCGGTCCAAAAGAAAGACAGGCAAGTCCTGATAGAAACCAGGTGCCTCAATCCACCCAGATGTGTGTTTAAGTTGTCACGTTAAGTAAACCATTAAAATTAACAAACTCACTTCTGTCATGGATATCTCTCACCCAATCCACGTCTACTAGCATAGCATGGCATAATAAGCAAACGTAGAAGTAACTCCCAAAGGTTTCATAATAAACAGGTAATAGGTACTACCTCATCTACTTCCCATCCCACAATTTAATTAGATCCTAATCATGCAATGTGTGAGGATTGATCTAATGCAATAAAACTGGGTTGTAGAAAAGGTATGATCAAAGTGTTACTTGCCTTGCTGATGATCCGCGAAACCTAGAGATTCGAAGTAACAGGCAGCGCACCCCAGGTATTTTATCGCAGACAAACAAACAAGCATACAATAAGTAGTCATCTAATGCACAGGTAAAACTCAAATAGAAGATCTAACCAGAAAGTTCAACTCAAGAACCCTGGTTTGCAAAAAGAATCAAATCGAACGAAGCAAAAGAAATCAAACGGCGAAATAAAACAACTTCGTTCTAGTAATCTGGATCTAAGTCAAATTTAACAGTAGCAAAAACTTGTTTAAGTTGATTATTCGGAAAGAGGGTTTCGAGACGAAACTCCAGGCGCTTGAATCGCCTGATTCCGATAAACGAGCGGAAAGTTATACTAAAACGAAAATCGGATCAGAAATCGCGATCAGAAAATAACTGCGGAAAATCCGACGAAAAAGAAAAACGACGAACGGAAAAAATATTTATATAAATATTTTTTTAAACACTGAACGGAAATCGAGGCGCGTCGGCGAACCTCGAAAGGCGCGCACTCCGGCGAGTCGGTGGCGGGGTTCGTCGGCGGCGGGGGCGGCGGGGCCGGGGTTAGGTTTTCGGGCGGCGGTGGCTGGGCTCTCGGGCCCCGGGGCGGCGGCTTATAAAGGCCCCGGCCAGGAGAGTCCTGGCCGAGTATGGCCCAAAGTCGGTTCTGGGTTTTTTTAAAATAATACGCTCGGAAAAATAAATAAAAAGAAATACTAAACGGACTCCAAAAATCACGAAATAAATTTTGCTGGGTTTCTAAAATCAAGACTGATAAAGTGAACATTTATTTGGGCCCAAACTACAACTTTGAAAAATGCGCATTTTTCCTAAATTCAAATAAAAATATCGAAAAACTCCGAAACAAATCTTATTTGATTTTTTATTAAATCCTCAATATTTCTATATTTTGGGAAAGTCATTTTATTCCATCTCTCATATTTTTGTAATAGAAATAATTGATGATAAAATAAATAAAATCAAATGATCCTGTTTACACAATTTGAGAAAACTCAAAGAATGTAAATAACGAAATCCCCAACTCTCTCCGTGGGTCCTTGAGTTGCTTAGGATTTTCTAGGATCAAAACCAAAAGCAAAATAAAATATGATATGCATGATGATCTAATGTATAACATTCCAAATTGAAAATTTGGGATGTTACACTGAGGTCGAGGTAGAGAAGAGTCTGTCCGTCGAGGAATCGGCGGTAGAGTACCAACACGAGCTCTGGCGCATCCACTACTACGAGTACTACAACCTTGAGGGCGGCGCCGAGGACGAGGACGAGGACAAGGACAACGACGCAGTTGACTTCAGCAGGGGGGACGCAGAGTCCACCAACGGTGGCATGTCGCCAGGACAAGTCATCGACGTCTCATCTCACACCGGCGATGCATAGGCCGGCGCGGCGACGGATTTTTAATTATGCATACTTAGGCTTTGTTTTTAATGCTAGTCTTTTGTTAGAGAAATGTTTAGGTCAACTGGCTCTGTGTAATTACTAAAATTGCTCGATTCAGTAAGTGTGGTGTGTCTGCTGTATGCTCTTTTGTGTGCCCAAATTATCAAGCGATATTAAATTATGCAATGACGTACCCGGGGAAATTTCCACCAAAATTTGAATTATCAAACTCATCCCATGCGCGTAAAGTAGAAGAATCGCTTGCGATGCACACAATCGTTCAAAGTGAATGGTCTGGCAGCACCGCGCGCGTTGCAAGTGAATGTGCCCATGCCTTGAGACCAAAATTTGAATTATCAAACTCATTCCATGCGCGTAATGCAGAAGAATCGTTTGCGATGCACACAATCGTTCAAAGTGAATGGTCCGGCGGCACCGCGCGCAAATTTTCCCTCCACATTTCCAAAATTTTGGCCTCCCGCCAAAATATCTACACCCTCCCCTTCCCCCCTTCCCCACCCCCTTTTCTCCCTGACCACAAGTCACATTTCCCCTGTTTCCTCCTTCCTTCCTTCCTTGCTAAGCTATAGCCGCTTCCTCGCTCTCGCCGTCTCGCATCCTACCGCCGGGGTCGTCATGGTCTTCTTCAAAGACATCTCCAGCGGTTCCTCCTCCGGCGACTACTACTTCACCACTTGGGTATGCCTCTATTCTTTCTCTCACGCTATGACTTGGAACGAAGGATTTTTACCCGGAGGTCGATTTGAGTCGTTTCTTCCTCTTGTAGCTCCCTAATACCATCAGTGGCAACGAATGGAGCGGGGTGGCTGAAGATCTATCTGCTTGTTGTCACCATCAATCTCCATGCGTGAAGCTACTTGCGTTTGATTCTTTGGACACTAGGAGGAAGTTTCTGGCATGTGCAGAGAAGGTTAGACCCTCTTCCGTTGTTACAAATCATTTGTTAGATGTGATTCAGACACTGTCACGGTCCCAACCCATTCATACCACACCTTTGACCAAACGCATCCCAAGACAGTGTCATAGTTTCAGGGCACCGGTGCGAGATGTAGCAACAGTTGTCTTTACACCAGTTTTGGCATACATAGTTGACGGCCTTAGTGCTATTAGTTCTATATTACTAAATTTCTGCATGTAAACACCTGTTAGTATCAATTTGCTGTCATCCAAACACTATCGCTATGCTTTTGCAGTTATATTTACCTTCCTCATAAAATGTTCAATTTGTTATTTATTGTACATGAGTAAGAACTTGTAGCATCGTTGTAGTTAATTATAGCTTCTGATGTTCTAGAATTTGGTTGTTGTCTCAGTACCAATTATTTCATTTGCACATTGATCTTTTTGAGAAGATATGTCATAATTAACATGTTTCTTCAGTTTTTCAAAATAAGCATTGGTGATTTTCTATGTTGCTATAAACCGATTTCCCCTACAATTTCTACTGATTTAGTTTTAAATATTATAGGATGAAAGGAAGTGTTCTTACTTGGAGTGGGTTAATCAAGAGTGGCCAGAGTCTTTGAAGATGTGCCTAAGGAAGCTTTGGAGCACGTATGAGGAAGTGAACATATCTAGGCTTAGAGAAAGTCTTGTCAACGATGAAGCATATTTCAAGATGCGGGATAAAAAGTTGAAGGTGGAGAATGAGCTCAATTTTTTTTAAAAGACTTTGCTAAGATGGTGTTGGCGAAGGAGGAGGCACTTTCCCAGTTGGCCCGTGCAAAACGGGTTCTTACTGAACTGAAAGCAGAGGTGGATAAGACGAGCCTGGATGATCTCGATTAGGTAAATGAATATATTGTTCTTATGAAGTTGAACTAGCTATATGTTGTACTGTGTTGTTTTCATGTATCTACCGTACTGTGATGTTATAATATATTTATGTGCCTGATATGAAATTGGCAAACAGTTGTTCGATATGAAATGTGAATTTGCTTAATACTGGAATTATTAATTGTAAACTAATAAACCTGCTAAATGTGTCATGGACCTTTGCAAATGGTTCTAGCAGTAAAAGCGGTTGCGATGGATAGCCCAATGCCACACAATTTTCTTCATCAAATCGTGTGTGATATAGTTGATAAAAGCAAACAATTAACCAAGGAAGACCGTGTGTGATAGTTACACCTTTCACACACGAGCCTACACATAAAACTGTGTGGGATTTACATCCTAACGGAAATGTTTTCCCTGGACTGACTGTGTGGGATGTACATAAGAATGGAAACATATTCCTTGGATTGACTATGTGTGATATACATACGAACGGAATTGTTTTTCTGGCATTCACCGTGTGGGATGTACATACCTACGGAAATGATTTTCTCGGATTACCGTGTGGGATGTACATACCTATAGAAATTATTTCTGGGATTCACCGTGTGGGATGTACATACCTACGGAAATGATTTCTGGGATTCACCGTGTGGGATGTACATACCTACGGAAATGATTGGGTTTCGATGCCTCGCCCGATCGCACACGGCCCCAGCCTGGGTCCCAGGAGGGGCTATCCCAGACGATTTCTAGGTCGTGTAGGAAGGACACCCTATCGCACACACTCACTTGGCGACGGTTCCAAATGCCGTCACAGAAAGGGGTAAAAAACCGTTTGTTTAGGACCGACGCGCACAAGTGCAGCCTTATTAGGGTGGCCATAGTGGGGGTATCATAGCCAGTATCATGCACCGGGAATAGAAAATATGATGATGTGGCAAAGAAGCAGTAACATAGGTAGATACCGTAACACATATATATATATATAATAAATGTTATACTACTATGTGTCATGCATGTCCATAAATACGGTCAGCTATGATATATACTCCCTCCATAAACTAATATAAGAGCGTTCAGGTCACTATTTAGTAACTAAACGCTCTTATATTAGTTTACATAGGGAGCTAGCTAGTACTACTCTATGATACTATATATGCACTATGAAGGTACGTACGTAGTATCATACACTAGTATCACATGCATGATACTATATATATATAGTATATGATACTCCCCACTATATAAGGCTGGCCATAGTGGTGGTATCATAGCTGACGATGTCATGCACTCGGAAATAGCAAGTATGCTGATGTGGCAAAGAATTAAATATATATAAAGAGGGTTCGAGTAACATATAGTAGGTAGATACTGTATCATGTTAAATGCGATGCTAATTTGTGTCATGCATGGCAATAAATATGATCTATATATGATACAATACTCTATGTATTATACTATGCACTATAATTAATTAATGGTATAGTATCATACACCAGTATCATATGTACTATATATTTATGATACTAGTATATGACACTCTACAGTATACTCTTGATTTCTTACCGTGGAAAAAAATTGGAGGCGAAACAATGAACTCATGTTTTCATTCGAACAAAAATATGATGTTAGGTAATGTAAATGTTTTCAAAGAGCACACCGTTCACTCACGAAAGCCGTGTGTCCACTAAACCGTGGCCGATGCACCCCCTAACCCCTCTGCCACGTGCGCGATTTGAGTCATGCATTCTGATTGGCCAGAACCCAAACCCACGGATCGTACGTCAGCACCGTTGGATTCTCCTTGATCGAACGGCGATCCTCATCCCTTTCGACAACACATGTACATGTTTTCAAACAGCCCCTCCAAAAAAATGTTTTCAAATAGCACACGGTTCACACATGAAAGCCGTGTGCCTACCAAACCGTGGACGATGCCCCCCTCGCTGCACGAACGATGTGAGTCGTGCGTTCTGATTGGCCAGAACCCAAACCCCACAGATCGTACGTCTGCACCATTGGATGCTCCCAGATCGAACGACAATCCTCATCCCTTACGATAGGAAATGCAGTCTGGCTAGGAATTGATTTATATGCCAACATGCATGGTAAATGCCAAAAAATTTCTTACATATAGCACACGAGACCTGAAATGCGCCAGCAAATTAAACCTGTGGTAAAATTGTGATTGGTTTATGGGCCAAAAATTGAGAGGCGAAATGATGAACTCATGTCTTCATTTCAAACGAAATTATTCTGTTTGTGCACACGAGTGCTCAGAGGCAACCGTTTGCATAGGCCTTTCCGCGCGCTTGGCGACCGGGGATATTTTTCACCCTTTTCACCTAGGCCGCCAACACCCACCCATCGCCTGCCTGCGTTTCACTCAACTAGTCCACGCAATCTCCTTCACCAGCTCCCCCTCCCCCAGATCCACAGCAGTACCCTCTCCGGCGCCGCCGTGCTCACCCCGGCCGTGTGCCCACTCTTCGGTGTCAAGCCTACCTCCATTGCTGTTCCCAACACGCGGCAGCCCATGCCTCGCCGTCTTTGTTTGCTCGCCAGCCACCCTCGAGCGTATCGATGCAGTAACCCTCGCCTCTTTTGTGGTCCTGCCGGGTTTGTATTAAGAAGCCTGTTAGTTACTACTCTCCATCACGGTGAGGCATATTTCCTTGCAATCCCTCTTCCAATTTCATTCCGTATGTTCCCAAATTGGCTATAAAATAATAGAGAGCGTATATATGTTCATTATCTACCTTCCTTACTACATATAAGCTGTATTTGTTCCAATAAGTTACTGCCTATTTAGAGATCGCGGGCGCCCAAGTCACACAAACTTAACAAATTAGTCGTAAATTTTCTAAATTATTGCATGGCATTTTTAGAAAGCTTGATACCAAGTTGTTAGTTTTATGCTTATCCTCCTTACCTGAGTTCCGCATGTGTTCACTGTAGATGCCGAGTAGCAGCGACATCACTCATTCAGGCCATGTATCTTCATCTGATTCGGACAACCCTAGGTCTTCAGCAGATTGTGAGGAATCAAGTAGTCTTGAACGGGATAGAGCTGCAGCAATTACCCTTCCGGTCAAGACACGGAGGAATGCTCCAAGGAAGCCCACACACCAGCCTAAAGGTGCATATGAAGTAACCAAGATTGATTTAAAGTCCTGGGCTCCAACTAAACCTGATAAAGCACACGTGAGGTTCAGGAGTGTGTGTGGATTTGTTGGCAGGGCAAGGCTCAACATTAATCTGTCGGGGTTTTGGAAGGCTGACACAGAAAAACGGTGAAGTATAGTCCGGGAGATCATGGATCACTTCAATGTTCCAGAGCAATGGACAATGCAGGTGGAACACGCTGCACTGAAGAAGGCTAGGGATGCTTGGAGAAACTGGAAGCACGCGCTGTACAAGAAGTACTTGAGTGAAGGCAAGGACCCAATCCACGCATACCCCCAAATTACAAAGGTAGACTGGGAAGAATTCAAAAGGGTTAGGGCAACTCTAGAGTTTGCTGAGAAGAGTTTCAAGCAATCAGGACTTTAGAAGAAGAACATACACCCCCACCGTATGGTTGTGGCAGGATACTACAGCATGAAACTGATATGGGAACAGGAGGACAAAGAAGCAGTAGCGGAGGGTGAGAATCCGGCCTTTAGTGAAATCAGGGGCGAACGCGCCAGAGACTACTTGCGAGAACCTGCAAAGAGGCGTGGTGACAGAACTTATTACTTTGAAAACGCACGTGACACCAAACTGTATGAAGTGATGGTAGAGGCTTCCAAGATCCCTGGAAGGTTCTACAAGAACTCAGGGCCATGTGACATTCCGTCCATTGCTTTGGACACAAAAGAGCCCCCTGGCCGTGCAAGGGGTATAGGTGTTAATGTCCCGCACAAGAGGGCTTTCACACTCAGCAAAGAAGAGAGGCTCAGCATGAAAAAAACGAGGAGTGAAATGAAGCAGAATGCATGGTTTGAAAAGTTGAAGAAGGAGATTTATCTGGCTGTTCGAAAGGATGTTGAGGAGTCAATGATGATGCAGAAGACTCTAACACTGACAGATAGCCAGCAGATGGGAGGGGAGGCGGGCATGGATTATGTTGCTTATTGCGCGACAACACTGCACAAGAGTAGATGTGCATCAGCTGAACCCCAGCGACACTAAGACTGCAACTGCTTGTGATGATGCTATATCTGATCTATCTAGAATGAAAGACATACTGAAGGGCGTGCTTACACATTATGAAGGTACATTAAAATGTGCAACAACCTAGGTTTGCCCACCCTTTGTAGCGATCAGACCTCAAACAGTCTGATCTCTGTGCATAAGTGTCATCCCTGGATCGGTAATGCTGACACACACAGTACTTGAAGGATTTATAACAGAGTAGCAATCACACACTTATTACATCGTATGTCTCAAAAGAGAACTTATTACAATAAATATGGCTTAAGGCCATCTAATACGATAACATCGGAAGGCTTGGAAGATAAAGTGAGTCAATCAACTCCAATGGCATCACTGAGTGAAAGACCACGACCTAAGGCTCCTTACTCGTCGTCTAAAAAGTCTGCAACATGATACGTTGCAGCCCGAAAACGGTTCAGGACATGGAATATGCTGGCAATGTAACACCAAAAGATAATGGACAGAATAAAGCTATTACTACATGCATATATGGCTGGTGGAGGCTGTATGGTTAATATGTTTGCGAAAAGCAATTTTTCCCTACTGCAAAGGAATAAATTTTATTTAACTATCATGGTGGTTGATAAACATTGAGAAGGTTCACTCAACTCAATCCCAATTAAAAGTAATTAACAATAACCCATCCAATTAAATTAAGAGTGATGAGATCCACATGATAATCCAAGAACTAGATACTCAAATTATCCATAACCGGGGACACGGCTGTAACACCCTCGATGCGACTATATCTCCCACGTGTCGAGGTACGACTTAGAGGCATAATCACATTGAAGGCATATGTCGCAAGTTAGGCAATCATCACAAACATCCCATGTAATAAAGATAATGAAAAGGGATAACATAGTTGGCTTACACTCGCCACATCATCCAAACACTCATGGACCGACTACGGCGCCAAAATAAAAGACAACCCAACAAGCGACACGGTCCTGATCACCCCAACTGGGCACCACTACTGATCATCAGGAAAAGAAACATAATAACGCTGAGTGTCCTTGTCGAACTCCCACTTGAGCTCAAGCGCGCCATCTGGAGCTGTATCATCAGGCCCTGCATCTGGTGTAATAGTAATCTGTGAGCCACAGGGACTCAGCAATCTCGCACCCTCGCGATCAAGACTATTTAAGCTTAAATAGGTATGGTATGGTAGATATAAGTGGAGCTGTAGCAAGCGACTAGCATATATGGTGGCTAACCTATTCGCAAAAGAGAGCGAGAAGAGAAGGCAAAGAGCGAACGCATAACTAAAGAGGGCAATCCTGCGACAAACATTACTCCAACACCGTGTCCACTTCCTGGACTCCGCCGAGAAGAGGCCATCACGGTAACTCACACACTTGATTCATTTTAATTAAGTTTAAGTTTAAGTTATCTACAACCGGACATTAACAAATTCCCATCTTCCCATAACCGCGGGCACGGCTTTCGAAAGTTCAAATCCCTATAGGGAGTCCCAACTTAGCCCATGAAAAGCTCTCATGGTCAATGAAGGAATATACCTCCTCCCGAGACGTTCCGATCAGACTCGGTACCTCGGTTCTTCAAGACATTTCGACAGGTCAAAACAAATCCAGCAACACCACCCAGATGTGCCGAAAAATCCCGATAGGAGCTGCACATATCTCGTTCTCAGGGCACATCGGATGAGCAAGACGTCGGGTAGGCCAGCCCAGAGTTGCCCCTGGTAGCCCCAGACATCGCTCGGTTGGACCAACACTCAGAGGAGCACTGGACCGGGGGGGGGGGGTTAAAATAAGATGACCCTCGAGCTCCGGAAACCCAAGGGAAAAGAGGCTAGGTGGCAAATGGTAAAACCAAGGTTGGGCATTGCTGGAAAAGCTTTAATCAAGATGAACTATCAAGGGGTTCCCATTATAACCCAACCGCGTAAGGAATGCAAAATCCGGGAACATAACACCGATATGACGGAAACTAGGGTGGCAAGAGTGGAACAAAAACACTAGGCGAGAGGCCGAGCCTTCCACCCTTTACCAAGTATATAGATGCATTAAGATAACATGGCAATATAATGATATCCCAACAAGTAAATAAATGTTCCAACAAGGAACGGTCTCCAATCTTCACCTGCAACTTGCAACGCTATAAGAGGGGCTGAGCAAAGTAGTAACATAGCCAATCAATGGTTTGCTAGGACAATGGTGGGTTAGAGGCTAAACATGTCAATTTGGGAGGCTTGAAAGCAAGTGGTAGGCATCGTAGCATTGGCATAGCAAAAGAGCGAGCATCTAGCAAAGCAAAGATAGTAGTGATTTCGAGGGTATGATCATCTTGCCTGCAAAGTTGTCAGAGTTGACTGGCTCCTCGAAAGCAAACTCAACGGGCTCCTCGTTAGCAAACTAATCTCCCGGCTCTACCCAAACAATACAAACAAGCAACAAGAACACAATCAACCACGTGCAAGGATCAAACAAGATGATGCAAACATGGTATGCTATGCGGGATGTGATGCGGGATGCATATGCAAGATATGACAGGAAATGCATGAACCTGGCCTCAACTTGGAAAACCAAGTGTGGCACTGGAAATATGAGATGAAATCGCTTGAAAACGATATAAAGATCACCGGAATCGGAGTTACGGTTTGGAAATGGCAAGCAATTTAAATATAACACTGGTCTGCGATTTACAGCAAGTAGTCATCTAAATGCAATGAGATGAACATGCTACAGCACTCAAACATGGCAACAAAATACATGGTAGGGATGCATTCAATATTCTTAACAAAAGTCTAGCACTGAGCTACGGCCAATTCATCCATTAACAGGTTCAAACAAGCATGGCAAAAATGCAAATGGTAAACAGATCTCAGACTTAGTGAAATTAACACTTGTTTGGAATTTCAGACCAAGTAGCACTCTTCGGAGCAACGAAACTACATGCTACAGGACCTGAACATGGCAAAGTAAGACATGGCATGGAGCTACTCAAATAGCTTAACAAAAGTCCCTTAGTGACCTTGAGCCAAAAGGGATCAGAAAATATACTAACAAGCACGTGAACATAGCAAAAGCATAATCAGTTTTCAGACTTAGTGAAAACTGGCACATGCTGAAACATAACTCAAGTAGGCATGTTTACGAGCTCGATGCACTCACTACGGTGCAATTCATGATAAGCTAAGCATAAATCCATCAAGAATACACAAAATGCAAGCTAGACATGGCAAGAACAATAGCATGGCATGCACGGATCAACTACAACATCCTCGGCAAAATTGCAAACAACTTGACAATCTGTCCAGATTCACAAAGTAGCAAAAGTGGAGCTCGATTGACTCAAGCTAGGGTGCTCCATATGTGCAAACAAAGACATGGATGGATAAAGCACTACAAGATTAACAAAACATCCTTACTGATCATCCTCAAAAGAGGCACGGATCACTAGGAAACAACATGACCATATGGCATCATGAACTAAACAGCTCGAGGACTTAGTGGAAATGCTAAGTCCCTGAAAACAGAATTACCAAGTGCCTCTCTTCGCAAGCTTGCACTAGTCACCACACACATCACAGAAATACATGGGTTGCACCTCTGGAAAGATGACAAAACCCTTAACAAAACATATGTAGAGCTCATGGACATATCATGCACACAATAATCATGGCAAAAATGACAAAAGTCTAACATGGAGTAGCAGATCTGACAATTAACTCAAGTAGCCCTCTTCTAACAGCATTTCGGGCATCAATATGAACTCAAATGAAAATCATGCAATGGAATGAAATGATGTACTCTCTGAGACGAACATTTTGATATGCTATATGCATGAATTGGAGCTACGGATGCAAAGTTACGAGGCCATGAAGATGTGCACATGGATCTAAGAAATCTAGGACTTAGACGAAATTTCCACCTCCCAGATCAAGGGTTTGCACGCAGATCAAGGAGTTCGCCGGATCTTCGCCGGAATAGTGCTCGGGGTCGCCGGAGAAGTCAGGGAAGCTAGGGCCGGCAAGATCTCGCCGGATCCGGGTCGGGCGGCGGCGCGCGACGAGGTGGCGGCGGCAGGGCGGCGCGGTCGAGGCCGGTGCGGGGCGCGGCCAGGCAGCGGAGTGGCGGCGATGGCCCGGCGACCGGCGAGGTTGCGCGGCAGGGTGGCGATGGTGTGCGGCGGGGCCGGCCACCAGAGTCGAGGGAGTCGGCAGCGCGGCGCGCAAGGAGGCGGCGCGGGCGGCTTTGGCCGCGGGGGCTCTCCCCGGGCCGAGCGGGCCGGCGCGGGAGCGGGTGGCGGCGCGCCACGTGGCAGGACGCCACTGGTGCGGAGGCGGCGGCGCGGAGTGTCCGGCGCGTCGGAGGGGACTTTTTAGGGTTTCGGGGAGAGAGGGGATCCGAATTTCGGGGGGTGTATATATAGGCATAGAGGGAGCTAGGAGAGTCCAAATTGAGCACGATTTTCGGCCACACGATCGTGATTGAATGCTCTAGGTGATGGAGCAGAGTTAGGTGGGTTTTGGGCCAAATTGGAGGGGCGTTGGGCTGCAACACACACGAGGCCTTTTCGGTCCCTTAGTTAACCGTTGGAGTATCAAACGAAATCCAAATGATACGAAACTTGACAGGCGGTCTACAGGTAGTAAACCAAGGCCGCTTGGCAAGTCTCGGTCCAATCCGGAAACGTTTAATCCCCACACACGAAAGAAAGGTAGAAATGACCACCGGAGGAGAACGAAGTGCCGGAATGCAAAACGGACAACGGGGAAAAAGCTCGAATGCAAGAGATGAACACGTATGCAAATGCAATGCACATGATGACATGATATGAGATGCATGACAACGATGACAACACACGGAGACAAAGACCCGAACCCGAGAAAATAAAATAACTTAAGGCCGGAAACGGCAAGAGTTGGATTACATATTAGGTAAATCATATCCGGGGTGTTACAACGGCTAACCATGATTAGTTTGTACACTCTGCAGAGGTTTGTGCACTTTTCCCCACAAGACTTGATCTCCTCCGCTAGATTTCTCACACTACATGGTGTTTGAGAAACGGATGACCGAGACACAGTCTTTCAGAAGCGTTAGCACCTTACGATCGGTAGACCGGTACACCTACATCCCCCACATCTGCCAGTCTACCACTGTAAGAGTTCACACAAATTAATCAACTATGCTAGAGCCCATGATAGCTTGTGGCTCCACACTGAAGTTTCCAGTATGAATAATCTTATGATCCCTTTGAGCCTGGGTGGCGGTCCATAGGAGAATCAGACGGTACCCCGGGATTTCCAAAAATACAGGCAATCGCTGGGAAACCCAGGTGCCTCAATCTACCCAGATGTGTATTAAAGTTGCCATCTTAAGTTAACCATTAATTTAACAATCTCACATCTGTCATGAAATACACTCAAACCCAATCCACGTCTACGAGCATAGCATAGCAGTAAGCATAACGTAGAAGTAACCCCCAGGGTTTGATAATAAATAGGTGAATAGGTACTACCTCAACTACTTCCCAACCCCCAAATAAATTCAGATCCTAACCATGCAATTCTTTGAGGATTGATCTAATGCAATAAAACTGGGTAGTAAGAGGTATGATCAAAGTGTTACTTGCATTGCGGATAATCCGCGAAACCTAGAGACTCGTAGTAGCACGCTTCGCACTCTGGGTACTCTATCGCAAACAAACAAGCATACAATAAGCAATCAAGCAAGGGCACGGGTAAAACTCAAATAATATATCTAACCAGAAAGTTCAACTTAAGAACTCCGGTTTGCAAAAAGAATCAAATCAAACGAAGCAACAAAACTCAAACGGCGAAAGAAACAAGCTTCGTTTACTATTCTGGACTAAAGCAAAATTTTACAGTAGCAAAAACTTGTTTAAGTTGGTTAAATAGAATGAGGGTATCGAGACGAAACTCTAGGCGCTTGAATCGCCTGATTCCGATAAACGAGCGAAAAGTTATACTAAAACGAAAATCGGATCAGAAATCACGATCGAAAATAATCGTGGAAAATCTGAGAAAAAGAAAAACTAACGAACAGGCTAATGAACGAACATTCGCTGTCTGCGGCTAAATGGTGAAAACCGTTCGTAAAAACGAACATACGGACGAACGTCCGCTAAATAACTAAACTGAAAAAAACCGAACCGGACCTAATAAAAAAAGGATCTAGGGTTTTCGAAAAAAAACATATGGTTTTCTCAAGAAAACCGAGGCGGCTACCTCGGACGGAGGGTCGGTGGGTCGGCGGCGGCGTGGCTCCGACGAGTGGCGGCGCGGTGGCGGGGCGGCAGTGCGGCGGTGCGGGGCGCGGGCGGCGGCGCGCGGCAGTGGCGGCGGCGGCTTAGGGTTAGGGTTTTGGGTGGGGCGGCGGTAACGGGCCTCGGGGCGGCGGCTTATAAAGGCCTAGACCGAGAAGTCCTGGCCGAGTACGGCCCTAAGTCGGTCGTGCAAATTTTTTAAAATAATTCGGACGTGCAGAAAAAGAAAGAAAAGAAATACTAAATGGACTCCAAAAATCCCGAAATAAATTTTCCCCGTCTCTAAAAATAAGCCGGACAAGATGAACATTTATTTGGGCCTAAGATATAACTTTTGGAAAACGCATATTTTTCCTAATTCAAATAAAATAGTGATAAAACTCCGAATAAAATATTATTTGATTTTAATATTAAATCTCTGATATTTTTTTATTTTGAGGAAGTCATTTTATCCTCTCTCTTTTATTTTTAATAAAATAAATATTTCAGAGAAATAAAATTAAATCAAACGATCCTCTTTTCATAATTCGAGAAAAACTCAAATATGAAAATAACGAAATCCCCAACTCTCTCCGTGGGTCCTTGAGTTGCTTAGAATTTCTAGGATCAACCAAAATGCAATAAAATATGACATGCAATGATGATCTAATGCATAACATTCCAAATTTAAAATTTGGGATGTTACAAACCTACCCCCCTTAAGATGAATCTCGCCCTCAAGATTCGGGTTGGCTAGAAAATAGGTGAGAGTGATCCTTCCATAAGTCTTCCTCTCGTTCCCAAGTGGCTTCATCCTCGGTATGGTGACTCCATTGAACTTTGCAAAACTTGATAACCTTGTTGCGCGTAACTTGGCTGGCAAACTCGAGTATCTTGACTGGTTTCTCTTCATACGTCAAATCACTATCCAACTATATTGCTTCAAGCGGCACTGTATCTCTCAGTGGAATATCAGCCATCTCCGCGTGGCACTTCTTCAACTGAGAAACGTGGAACACGTCGTGAACACCGGACAATCCTTCGGGTAATTCCAACTTGTAAGCCACTTCTCTCATACGTTCCAAAACTCTGTATGGTCCCACAAAACGTGGTGCTAACTTTCCCTTAACTCCAAAATGTTTCACTCCTCAAAGTGGTGATACTCGAAGGTACACTCTGTCTCCAACTTCGCAGACTGTCTCCTTGCGTTTAGAATCTGCATAACTCTTCTACTGGAATGGGCTACCTTGAGCCTATCGCGAATCAGCTTAGCCTTCTCTTTAGATTCTTTAATCAAACTTGGTCCAAACAATTGTCGGTCTCCAACTTCGTCCCACAACAACGGTGTTCTGCACCTCCTTCCATACAGTGCTTCGAAAGGGGCCATCTTCAAACTGACTTGATAACTGTTCTTATATGAGAACTCTGCATAAGGCAAATTCTCATCCCAACTAGATCCATAGTCTAGTGCACAAGCTCTCAACATGTCCTCCAGAATCTGATTAACTCTCTCAGTTTGTCCATCTGTCTGCGGGTGAAAAGCTGTACTAAATTCTAGCCTGGTTCCCAAAGTTTCATGCAACTAATTCCAAAACTTTGAGGTAAACTGGGTTCCTCTATCTGATACTATGGTCCTCAGAACTCCATGCAGACATACAATCCTGGTCATATATATCTTTGCCAACTTAGCACTGGTGTAAGTGGTCTTCACTAGGACTTAATGAGCTACTTTCGTCAATCGATCGACTACAACCCATATCGAGTCATAGCCTGAACGAGTTCTAGGCAATCCTATGATAAAATCTGTGCCTAGTTTATCCCACTTCCATTCGGGTATGGGCAATGGCTGTAGCAATCCGGCTGGCTTTTGATGTTCTGCCTTCACTCTTTGACATACATCACAAACTGCTACATACTCCGCAATATCCTTCTTCATACCGGTCCACCAGAAACTATCCTTCAAATCCAGATACATCTGGGTATTTCCTGGGTGAATCGAATATGGCGAAAGATGGGCCTCTTGCAGAATTAACTTCCCGATCTCCTGATCATTGGGCACATATACACGGTCCTCGAACCATAAAGTATCGTGCTCATCCTCACGAAATCCCTTGGCCTTTCCTTTACTCATCCTTTCCTTTATCTCGGCAATCTCCTCGTCTTCTGAGCTTCTCTGATCTTATCCATCAAGGTAGACTGAATTTCCAATGCTGCTACATAGCCTCTCGAAACTATTTCCAAACATAGCTTGCGAAGGTCTTCTGCTAACTCCTTGGGCAACTCTCTGGTAGTATCCTGCGAGTCCAGGAAAACTCGGGATCTCTCCAACAGTCGTTGGTGATTCCCAGTTTGTCACGGTGACAACCTTAGTGAGGTTTACTGCTCTTCCTTCTCCGAATATAACATGTCCAAGAAATTCAACTTCCTTCAGCCAAAACTCACACTTGCTGAATTTGGCATATAACTAGTGTTCTCTGAGCTTCCCAAGTACCAAACGCAAATGTTCTTTATGTTCTTCCTCATTCTTCGAGTAAACCTAAATATCATCAATGAACACTACGGCGAACTTATCCAAAAACTCCATAAACACTTTGTTCATCATGTTCACAAAATAGGCAGGTGCGTTAGTCAGATCAAATGACATAACGGTATACTCATATAGCCCATACCTTGTGGTAAAAGCTGTCTTAGGTATGTCCTTCTCTCGAATCTTCAATTGGTGATACCCTGATCGCAAATCGATCTTGGAAAACACCTTAGCTCCTTGCAATTGATCAAACAAATCATTGATCATCGGTGTGGGTACTTATTCTTGATCGTCACCTCATTCAATCCTTGATAATCAACAACCATCCTTAACAATCCATCCTTCTTTTCCACTAGAAGTACTGGTGATCCCCAAGGTGACGAACTTGGGTGAATATATCCCTTATCCAATAACTCCTTAATCTGCTTCTTAATCTCTTCCATATCCTTTGCAGGCATTCTGTACGGTCTCTTAGATATTGTCCCTCTGCCTGGCAAAAGCTCAATCAAAAACTCAATGTCTCTATCTGGTGGCATGCCTGGCAACTCTTCAGGAAATACATCCGGAAAATCCTTTACCATCGGTACTTCCTCCTGTACAACTCCTGATAAGGAATTTACTTGAGTCCTATTCGGCACATGCCGGGATACATACTTGATCCTTCTTCCCTCTGGGGTGGTGAGCGAAATTGTCTTACTGGCGCAATCAATGTTTCCTCCATACATCAACAGCCAATCCATACCCAGAATCACATCCAAACCTTGCGACTCCAATATTATTAGATCGGAAGGGAAAACATGCCTACCTATGGCTAATGGCATCTGAAAACATCCATGGCTTGCCATATATTCTGCTCTGGGTGAGGTTACTAGCATGGGTGTCTTAAGAACTCTAGTGGGAAACTTATATTTATCCACAAATCCCCTTGATATGTATGAATGCGATGCACCAGTGTCGAAAAGTACAACTTCAGTAAATGACTTAACCAAAAACTTACCTATTACTACATCTGGCTGTGATTCAACCTCCTCCACGTTAACGTGGTTCACCTATTCCCTGTTGAAAGGGTTGGGCTTCTTCCCAGAGCTTCCATTGCCATTTCCATTCTTAGCTTCAGGACATTCATTAGCGTAATGTCCGGTCTTCTGGCACTTTTAGCAAGTCACGTGGCTTAGATCCTTCTTAGCGGGTGTTGCCGGGTTGGAACGGTTCTGTCCGCTGCTTCCTCCATTTCCATTACCCTTCTTGGGACCACTATGGTTGTGCGAACTTCCTCCATTATGAGTATGGCCTCCATCGTTATGAACAAGTCCTCCCGAGTTCGGGGTGTAACGGGGTCTCTGCTGGGCTCCAGAATTATACTTCCCCTGTCCATACTTCCTCTTGCGGTTTTCAATCTGCTGCTGCTTCCCTTCAAGCATGAGAGCTCTATCTACCAACTCCTGGTAGTTATTGAAATTTGCCACCATCAACTGCATGCTCAGCTCATCATTCAGTCCCTCCAAAAACTTCTCCTTCTTAGCAGCATCTGTAGCAATGTCATCTGGGGCATAACATGCTAACTTACTAAACTCACCCATGTATTGGCCAACAGTACGCCCTCCTTGGCATAAGTTGCAAAACTCACGCTTCTTCATGGCCATAGCTCCTGCTGAAACATGGGCAGTGCGAAAAGCCTGCTGAAACTGGTCCCATGTCACAGTGTCAATAGGGTAAGTGACTATGAAATTCTCCCACCAAGATGCTGCGGGTCCATCAAGTTGATGTGCGGCAAAACACACCCTCTCCGCATCTGTGCATCCTACAGTAGTCAACTCCCTCTCAATCTTGTGGAGCCAATCATCTGCAACAATTAGCTCGGTGCTACTGGAGAACACCGGCAGATTCAGCCTAAGAAAACGGGCTAAGTGGTCAACTGGTGGTGGTGGTGGATTCTTGTTGTTGTTGTTCCCTTGGTTCTAATTCTGGACTAGTATCTGCATCAATGCATTCTACTGCTGGATCAACTGAGTGAGTTCCAGTGGGAAAGCAAATCCATTGTCGCGTCTCGAAGGCATCTGCTAGGTTTAGAAAAGATGAGAAAACAGAATAGAAATGAGGTCTCGAGGGAAAACACTACCCATATGCACATGAGACAAACACAAACATATCACTCAATCAATCAAACAAAGCATACAATCGGTCTAGAACTATCGTTACAAAAGTGCTCGGACTATGCTATATACATGGTGGAATACTACTACTGATTTGGTGGTCTACTAGAAAAATTGATCGGTCGAAGACTCCATGATATCTGCTCCAGCTTCATCAACATAATCATCATCGCTATCGTCAGGGTCCGAGTCGGTGTCATCGATGATAATGTAGTTCTCAGGGCAAGTGGAACTGTCATCTTCTCCTCCTGGCGCAGGGTCTCCCATGAAAAGTCCTAGCTTCTTGGTCAGGTCGCCATTCTTTTCCACTAGTGCGACGATTTCCTCCATATAATCCTCGCGTGTGGCCTTGAATTCTTCCTCCAGTTCAGTAATCCTTGTCATTGCTTTCCTCAAATCCATCATGCCTGCGCACATCTGGTTCTCCTGGCGACGAATGTGCTAGTTCAACTCCTGGATGAAAGAGGCAATCGATCTATCCTTCCTGGTGCTGATCACCTCCCATTGCTCATCTCGGCGCCCACAAATCTGGTAGATAGTGTCCTGGAGATCATTGTGGTAGACTTCTCCAATGCGTCCCATGATGATGTGAGCTACCATACTCTTTCCTAGACTCCAGGTGGGTGCATCGAAAGAAAAGTCTATGGGTTCAGTAACTGGCGTGAATGTCCTTCCTGGAACTTGAACTTGAATAATCCAGCGCTCTTCTTCTGGTAAGGTGGCATTGTAGGTCCCGGTGAATCTTGGTATTCCAATGTTCAGGTACCTAGTAACTTCCTTCAAGTGGCGTCCAAAAGGGGTGTCTTCATCCGGTTGCATGAACTTTATCCTTGCATCCGCCATCCTAAAGAGTAGAAAATGGAGAGGAGTTAGAAATGAGAAGAGAGTAGTGATCTAGGGCTTTAGCTTAGTGGTCGTGTCCTACAGTCAGCGTGTGCTCTGATACCATCTTTGTAGCGACCAGACCTCAAACAGTCTGATCTCTGTGCATAAGTGTCATCCCTGGATCAGTAATGCTGACACACACAGTACTCGAAGGATTTATAATAGAGTAGAAATCACACACTTATTACATCGAATGTCTCAAAAGAAAACTTATTACAATAAATATGGCTTAAGGCCATCTAATGCGATAACAGCGGAAGGCTTGGAAGATAAAGTGAGTCCATCAACTCCAACGGCATCACTGAGTGAAAGACCACGACCTAAGGCTCCTTACTCGTCGTCTGAAAAGTCTGCAACATGATACGTTGCAGCCCAAAAACGGGTCGGCACATGGAATATGCTGGCAATGTAACACCAAAAGATAATGAACAGAATAAAGCTATTACTACATGCATATATGGCTGGTGGAGGCTGTATGGTTAACATGTTTTGCGAAAAGCCAATTTTCCCCTACTGCAAAGGAATAAATTTTATTTAACTATCATTGTGGTTGATAAACATTGAGAAGGTTCACCCAACTCAATCCCAATTAAAAGTAATTAACAATAACCCATCAAATTAAATTAAGAGTGATGAGATCCACATGATAATCCAAGAACTAGATACTCAAATTGTCCATAACCGGGGACACGGCTAACCATGATTAGTTTGTACACTCTGCACAGGTTTGTGCACTTTTCCCCACAGGACTCGATCTCCTTGGATTTCTCGCACTACATGGTGTTTGAGAAACGGATGACCGAGACAAAGTCTTTCAGAAGCGTTAACACCTTACGATTGGTAGACCGGTACACCTACATCCCCTACATCTGCTAGCACTACTAGGGAAAAGCCTAGCAGCAGCGCGGGTTTTAGGCCTATCAGCAGCGCGGGTGCCCGCGCTACCAATAAGGCGCTACAGCTAACTCTTAGTAGTAGCGTTGTCTGTACCCGCACTACTACTATTGACTATATTAGCAGCGCTTTTCCGGAACGCGCTACTATTAGTTAGCTATAGCGATTTCCTGGTCCCGCGCTACTGTTATATCTTTCACCATTTCTCCATTCCAGCTTCGATAAACTGCAATTTCCAGATACTAGGTACTATTAGATATCAATTTCATAAAGCATTATAGGTACTTGGTAGTACTCCCTCGGTTCGAAATTACTCATCGTGGTTTTAGTTCAAATTTGAACTAAAACCACGACGAGTAATTTGGAACCGAGGGAGTACTAGATAACAATTTCATATATACTCAACATGCATCCTCAAGCAGTATAAGGTGACATCGATGACAATTATCATATTTAGTTCTAGATGATATCGACGATGATCATTATATGTAGTTCTACATGATATAGACGACGATCATCATATGTAGTTCTAGATGATATAGCCACACACACATATGTAGTTCTAGATGATATCGACGACGATCATCATCCTCAAGCCTGGGCGGTGGGTGTTCCTGATAGTAATTAGGATGGCCTGTCCAACACGAAGATTCTTGCCAACGAGGAATCTCTTCCACCCAACCGAGTTTAAGTGTGTGCGACCATCTGTGTCGATGCGGTAAGTACAGGTGGTGACGGAGCCCCTTGCGGTAAGGCGTAGTCCAACTGAGCCTTCTTAATCAGGCTCGATACCACAACTCACAGATAGGTTCTTTGGCAATCTCTGAATAAGAAAAACATATCAATTAATAAATAGCCTCACACATACTCTTGCAAATATATTTCTATTAAGTCTAGATTTCTACACTATCAAAACACACAGTACTATGCATTTGTACTAATTAATCATGAATTCTACTAATAAGTATATATGGATTATCTACACTATTAATAGTTCCTTGGATTCTACACTAATAAGCATGTGATCAGACTCTACACTAAAGTATATCATCGACTAGATTCCATAAAGCATATCATTGGACTCTACACTAAGCATATCATCGAATTCACTAAGCATGTCATCGAATAATTTGCATTTGTATGTATAACAATAAAGCATATATATATATCATCAAATTACTACATGCAGTACGTATAACATACCATTTCATGCCGATAGGCCATGGTACTTGTCAGGCGGGTCGCGAATGGCACCCTGACAAAGTCATCACGTGGCGGAATTATGTCCCATAGGTTGCACACCTCCTCCTTGACCAGCCTCATTCTTTGAGCTATGATGGCTTCATGAAGTGGGTTCTCATCATCTTCATTGAGTGGGTCCTCATTATCTTCATCATCTTCGTCATCTTCATCATCTTCCACCAGGTTGATATAAATCACAACCAGCTTGGGTCTTTCTGCTATGAAGGAGAATATGATCAACTCAACACCAGTAAGACGCATGCGAGCGAGGAAACAGGCCCATTTTGATTCCTCCTCCCTGCTACATTTTGATCATTCCTAGCATTTGCATTTTGTCCCCAGCTTGCTCCACCATTGTGCCAATTTCCCATGGGTTGCCCTCTCGGTAATTGTTGCTCAGGATCATCTTCAAAAGTAGTCCCACCATGGGTCCCATCCATTTTCGATGATAAGCAAAAAGCATCTGTTGCATTGTCTTCAACAAGGTAGTCCACATCATCCATTCTAGTTTGAGTATGCCATTCCTTTGAACTCCTTCTAGTGATCATTTATGAACTGCCTTAGCCTGGTATGAAGAGTTTCAATGATCCTTGTATCAAAAGTAATTATTTTTACCACTTAAGGGAATAGTTCTGTCAGTCACCTTCCCTAAGGTGCCCCGTTATGGAATCATGGCAGTTAACTCCTTGCTACGTCATGATCGAGCGTGGAATTGTTTCCTACCAAATCGAGCCATCACCATCTATTTAATTTCACCCCCGAGGAGCGTCTTGTATCTTAGCTCAAGAGGCATTCTTTCATCTCATTCTATGAGTTGATCGTGACTCGCTCGATCCTTATGAAGACAAAATCCTATAGAGTTTTCCTCTCTTCCGTCGTCATAGCTGGATGAAGATCTCGAAAGCAAAGACGTCAAGATCAATATGTTGTAACAAATCAACATCTTCAAGAAGGGAGTTGGATCATGAAGATCATGTTAGCTTTGTGTCCCTCTATCTTCTTACCTCACGTCTTGAATCTCGGGACGAGATTCTTGTTTAGTGGGGGTGAGTTGTCACATCCCTAGCTTGTGGTACTACCTAGTGTTTGCATCTTCCTTGCATCATGTTTAACTTTCATGGAAATTTGAAATAGGGATGTTCAAACCCTAGCATCAAAAGGAATTCAAATAGGTTCAACTAGTTTTTTTCCAATGATTTCAAAATGCCCTTGAAAAATGTTCATCATTTCTGGATCAAGCTCGAAGCATCTACAAAAAATGGTTCACATTTCTACAGGACATATTTGGACTTTGAATTAATTCAGACATATTTGAATTGGAGCTATTTAAATGCTATATATATTTTAGGTGCTCCAAAAATGTTGGGAATTGTTAAGGGTCACTGGAATAATTCAGAAAGCACCCATTATTATTTCTAGGATTTAATCAAATGGTTTAGTATTTTTACTAAATCAAAACAAAATAGAATAAATAGAAAATAGAAACAAATTGAAAAGGGGAAACTTACCTAGGCCACTTGCTGGCCTGGCACTGTGCTGGCCCAGCCCACTGGCCATCACACCGTCCCCCACCTCGCGCGAGTAGGCGAGGCATGTGCCCGGCGTGCGCGCGCGCTCCACACGCCACGCGAGCTACCTGCCTGCCCTCCCCTGCCAGCGTGACGAGCTGGCTGATGTCACCGTAGATGTCCGGATCCGTCCGACCTCCTCACTCGCCCAGTCTCCCTCTCCCTCGCTCTCTCCCAAGAACAGCCGAGCGCCGCTGTCGCCGCCGCTCACTATTGCCACAACCAGCGCCCCCCCCTCGCCCTCTCTTCGTGTCCACGAGCATCGCCGAGCCTCCCTCGTTCTCTCCGTCAAGCCACAAGACACCGGACGCCCTATGGAGCCGCCATCGCCATCATCTTCATCTCTGGCCGCCTGAGATCGCCGTCGCCATCCTACCCGCATTGGACCCTTCCTCGAGCTGCTGATGCCTCTGCTGGATCCGCTGTGAGCCCCGCCATCTTTCCCTCCTTCTCCATTTTGTTGTTCGTGCGCCGTATGTAGGTCAGCCGCCGAGGCTGAGACCTCGCCGGCGCTGGACATGTCGCCGTCGTTGTTTTGGCCCGCCTCCGCCCAAACAGAGCACACCACCCTGCTCCTTGTGCCATGAGGGTGCTGCAGAGCCCCTCAGCTGGCCTCCCCGAGCACTGCAGCTACGATCCCGCTCGAGGCCAAACTCCGACCACCGCCGCGAGCTCCGTTCCGGCGAGCTCCGACATCCCCGCCGCCTCCCACCTGCCACTCTGGATGCGGGAGAGCACGGGCTACGCCCCGGTGCCCTCAGCCGCTGCCCCCGTTGTCGGAAACACGGACTCCGCCGTGACCAGAGGTCACTGACGATGACCTCGCCAGCCTGACGTGCGGGCCTGGCATGCCAGGTGATTAGCTTCAGGCTAATCACCATTTAACTAAACACCTGACGCTAATAGTGGGCCCAACGCCCACTAATCTTAGTTAGGCTAAATAAACCCCCTGTTTAACACTATGTCACTGACGTGTGGACCCCACATGTTAGGTTTGACCCTGGTCAGCATTGTTGACTTGCTGACACAGGCATGACGTAGTGCCGACGCATTAAAGCTTTTCTGGGTTTAATTAAATCAGGAAATTCCAAAAAATTAGCAAAACTTCTAACATTCATATAAATTCAACCGTAGCTCAGATTGAAATAATTTATATGTGAAAAATTATCAAAAAAATCCCATCTATCCATCTGTACCATTTTCATGCATGTTAGAACAACCTATGGCTATTGTTTAGGACAAATCATATGTTTGGCATTTAAATAATCACCTATGGAGTTTGAATTTGAACCTTTGGTTCAAACCAACTTCATTTAACTTTGTTGCTAATTGCATTAGCTCAAAACACCAGCATGTTGCCATGTCATGATCATGCATCATATTGTTGCATTGGATTGATTGTGTTTCCTATCTGTTGCCGGTAATTGTTCCCCCTCAGTAGACGTGGTTCCGACGATGAGATTGATGACACCAATGAAGAGCTATATTATCTTCAGAAGTGCCAGGCAAGCATAACCCCCTTGTTCATTCCGATACAATCCCACTCTCTCGCTCCTACTCTCTTTTACTACATTAGGACAACAATGATTCAACTGTTACATGATGCGGTAGTTGAACCCCTTTCCTCTGCATGACCTGTCATTGTCACAGTAAATAGATGAAACCCACTACCATGAGTAGGAGTTGTTTGATCCCTGATGTGCCTACTCATTCATGCTTGTTTGTCATGGCTGCTATTGCTTAGAGTTGAGTCATGTCTGATTCATCAGGGATGAATTGGAGGTGTGTGAACATGTCCTACTGTTGAGAGCTAAGTGTGTGAACATGATTTGGTAAAGGTATTGGTGAGAGGCCATGTAGGAGTACATGGTGGGTTGTCTCATTGAAGTCGTCCTCAGGAACTGAGTTCTGTGTTTATGATCCATGAATAGTTACTACCACACATTGGGTTTCGATAACTCTACCCCTCTCGGCTTATTAATCACCCCGATCTTTGTCTAGGAGTTGCAATTAGTTTCTGGTGTTTGTAGGTAGTGTTAGTAGTCTACCAAGTGGCACCCGGCCAGGTGGGCTTGGGACAGACTAGGCACAGTGGCACGGTGTACCAAGTGGCACCCGGATGGTGGGCTTGGGAACCCTGCTCACATCGTTTGGGGCCGTGAGAGACACCCCGACCGGATCTCCTTGCGGATGGAACCGGAATAGGCGATAAACCTTGACTAGAGACTTGCGTGGTTAGTCAGGTCGTGGCCGACTCCCTCGCCAGGCTTCCGCTGGAAGGTTGCCGAGATACACAACGTGTACATGGTGGTAAGTGGCGAGAGCGTGTGTGAAGAAGTACACCCCTGCAGGGTTAACATCATCTATTCGAATAGCCGTGTCCGCGGTAAAGGACTTCTGGGTTGCCAGTACAGTTCATAGATAACTTGAAGTGGATACTCTAAAATACGCCAGATAAGCGTGAGTGCTATCGATGGCCTTCCCGTAGGGAGATGGGAGTGGATCCATAGTGGTGTATTGATATGGTGACTATGTGGACTCGTGTGCGCCACCTCAAAAGAGTTACTTGCAATCGTAGTATAGGATAGCTACTGAGTCAAAGCCGGCTTGTTGCAGTTAAACTCCACCCCCTTTATTGATACCGATGCATATGTAGCTAGATCTGATGTAAGTCTTGTTGGGTACATTTGTACTCACGGTTGCTTAATTTATGTTTTGCAGAGAGACTTCATCGCTAGTAGTTCCACGTGGACTTCGACGTTTAGCTTGTTACCTCATCTACGATCTTGTGCCCTTGGCAGGATCCTGTAGATAGTCAGGCTTCTCATCCTTTTTCATTTGTAGTTGTCTGTACCCAGACAAGTTAAGCTTTCGCATGTGCTTGTTGCTTGTATGACTTGAATGTTGGGTCATCTGACCCATGTTTGTAATATCTGGCTCTTCGGAGCCTAATGAATAGAGTACTTGAGTTGTAGAGTTTTGTTGTGATGCCATGTTGTATTTGCACATATCGAGCATATTGTGTGTATGATTTGAAATGCTTGGTATGTGTGGGATCCGACAACCTAGTTGTCTATCCTTGGTAGCCTCTCTTATGGGGAAATGTAGTCTAGTGCTTCCACTGAGCCATGGTAGTCTGCTACAGCCCAGTTTACCGGAGTCCTGCTAGCCCAGTTGCTACCGCTCTGGAACACTTAGACTACCGGCATGTATCCTTCTTCGTTCCTGTGTCTGTCCTTCGGGGAAATGTCACGCGGTGTCTACCGGAGTCCTGGTAGCCTGCTAAAGCCCGGGTTCCTGGAGTCCTGTTAGCCCAGCTATTGCAGCCCGGATTCACTCGCTGATGACCAACACGTTCGTTGTTGGTTCATGTATGCCTATCCCCGTAAGTTAGTGCCACTTTGGGTTCACGACTAGTCATGTCGGTCCGGGTTCTCTGTCATATGGATGCTAGCGACACTATCATATACGTGAGCCAAAAGGCACAAACGGTCCCGGGCCAGGTAAGGTGGCACCCGTGGGGATACCGTGCGTGAGGCCGTAAAGTGATATGATGTGTTACATGCTAGATCGGTGTGGCTTAGAATCGGGGTCCTGACAGTAAATTGTTGAATAAATTGAATATCATGAAGTTGAAATTATGTGTTAATATCATGCCTAGTGGTAGCTTCACATTGGGTTTAGAAAGTGAAATCTTTTGAAGCTTGACAATCAGAATATTGGTCGTACAAGCAATTCATGAATGATTAGTAGAAGGAAGAGAACTTTTGCATGAAAATACACTATCTTGGAAATCTTTTGTGATGTGAGCCCCCATCAAAATATTATATGCCAAATTTTTTGACATTGGACAAGGAAGACAACATAATGATTTAAGTTTGTTCATATTCACATAGAAGTTATATTGTCATAGATCCTTCAACATGTGGTGCTTGCCCCCCATCCTTGCTAGCCAAAAATTCCGCACCAAGTAGAGATACTACTTGTGCATCCAAAAACCCTTAAACCCAAATCTTATTTTCAAGAGTCCACCATACCTACCTAAGGATTGAGTAAGATCCTTCAAGTAAGTTGTCATCGGTGCAATAAAGGCAATAAAAGTTGCTTCTAAAAGTGTTAGATCATTTAGTGTAAGAGAAAATTGAGCGTTGTACAAACTTGTGATGGAAAAGAATAAAAGCAACAGACTGCATAATAAATGTTGCTATCATAAGGGGCAATATAACATGACATTCTTTTGCACTAAAGGATTGAGCATACAAACAGAAAGTGCATGGAAACCTCTGCTTCCCTCTACGAAGGGCCTATCTTTTACTATTCAGTATTTACTTTCATGCAAGAGTCAAAGTTTTTCTCTCTATTCCTTTTTATTTTTCTCTTTTGGCAAGCATCATGTGCTGAGGAAAGATCTAGGCACTTATATCCAGTTCGATACGGGGTAGCATGAATTATTATTGTTGACATCACACTACTGCAGGATACTGCTAACGCGACACTATGATCAGAGACACTTTAATGAAACTGTGTGCGATGCAATAATCGCAAATGGTGGTGTAAAAATCGTCAAAAAAGGTGCAAAACATTTGCGATGGCGGAGCCATCAAACACGGTTCAGATTTTAGTTGCGTGTGCGATGCAGGGCACATGGTTAATCCATTCGAAGTGTTTGCAATAGGCAGAACAACATAAACGGGCAACCATATCAATGTGTGTGCGATATACGACATACGGTTCACTTGGACGAACTGTTTTGGATTAGGGAACACAACAGAAATGGTTCAACTTAACAAGATGTGTGTGATATGCGGCATACAGTTCACATGGATGAACTGTTTGCGATGAGCCAAAAGAACACAAACGAGTGGTGTAAACAAGATGTGTGTGATGCCTGGCAAACAGCCGACTCGGATGAACTGTTTGCAATGAGAAATTACAACACAGATGGTTAATATAGTTAGTTCGTGTGCGATTCTGTGTGTACAAAAAAACTTTGAAAAATGCAAACTAGTTGCTTGCGGTGGCTAGGAGTATCGCACACGATGCGTCTGCGAGTACTCATGTGCGATGATTAGTAAGTTACACATACATTTCCTTATGTTAACATGTGTGTGAATCTGCAATATGGACAATTAATATGCAAATGCCTTCTGGACATCGGGCACACGCTTAAACTCAATGTACTATGTATGATACTAATACTTTCCATGAAAATTTAAGAACTTGGGTAACATCATTTGAGTAACATATATATAGTGGTTACACTATTCGACAAAAGGAGGATCTTCGTAACATAGTTTTGACAACCATATGGTCCATATCTACATACTTAACATAGTAACAACTATCACATTTTAAGAGGCTAAGGGCCAACAAACATATGGTCCATATCTACATACTTAACATAGTAACAGCTAGCACATTTTAAGAGGCTGAGGGCCAACAACCACAACTATCCGCTGGAAGGAATAGCGCACATTTTAAGAGGCTGAGGGCCAAGATCATGGCGGCTCGGCATCTTGTCAATGAAAAGGAAGAGCCCTCCTATGCCTTGGTAGAGCATGAGTAGAACAGTGTCTCCAATTTTCCAATATGGATGCATTGCCACGACAAGCGAGAACTTGTTAACTTGAATGGTTCCATTTCTGCAGGAAATGTAGTACCTTGGAATCACTTTGGCGTTATTAGCAGGCACAAGTGTAATTCGACCACACCGGGAAATCGATCCAGGAACTGCTACAGTGGGCAATTTCTGTTGACATGTAGAATAAAAACCAATTGTAACATATCATTGAAGATATATATAGTTTATGAGCATCAACATTAAAATAAGACTTTTTACCAGCGTTTTCTGCACACAATTGGTCTTGTCAATGTGTACACCATAGGTCTAATTAATCCCGTCCAAAATTTAGCGTTCATACATTTTGCTATCGCCGTCAGATTATCAACAAAGTTTATGACATGCTTCAAGTCCTTCCAGTGAAATTTGGTATGCTTAGTAACATACAGATCGTTCACTATGCATCCAACATATCCTTCTTAAAAGGTGGAACGGTATTATTTATTCAGAACATGGAAGAAGAATATATAGTGTGCATAAATTGGTAAATAGAATTTGTTACTGCCTAGGAACGGAGTCAGAATATGAAATCACAATTAGTTGCTTAAATAGTGATCAATTAGTTAGAACAAATACCCTGATTTTTCTAAGTAATATGACAACATGGAGAAAGTTGAAAGGACACTAACCTCGATCAGACTTTGATTGGCTAATGACGTTGGGGAAGTAAACATCCATGTTAATTAGACCAGGTTGTGGTGCACGCACTAGAATTTTATTGCCAGCTTTAAGTTCATTACACTTAGACATTTTTCTCCAAAGGCCTGCATTAAAATAGGAGTGACCATATTTATCAACTTTTATGCTAACCGTCATTGTAAATCCATGCTACGTTGTCAATATGACATCCTGGTAGTCATCAACAAAGTAAAGCCCAAGATTTCCTTCTACTCTTGTTCTTGCAAAGCAAGGGATGTACTGCTTGAAATGAAAATTAAGACCGTAAATTTGATATATTGAAATAACAGAGCAAGATGCAAATATGGGAGTAATTGATAGAACAGATCAATATATAGATGAAAGCAAAGTACAAAAATATAGAATTAAAAATAGATAATTGTCGGTGTACAAAAGTAGGGGTCCCTTTTGTACCCCTTTACTTGTGCGTCGGTAGTCGCACCCACACGCCTGCAGCCGTGCTTGGCGGGATAGAAGAGGAAGCAAAGACACAAGACTACCAGAGGAACACCAAGACAGAGGCGCGAGGAGCGAACGGACAAGGTGGGCTCTCCCCGGCAGGAGCCTTGCCGGGGCAGCTTACGTAGCCCCGGCAAGGGCCTTGCCGGGGCAACTTGCCTAACACCAGTAGGGCCGCCACCCTTGAGCCTAGGAGTTCCGACACCATCGACGAACAACGGAACCAAGGCTCGGGAGGCGCCTGCATGGTGGCATGCAGATCTTTGCGAACACCAAGAACGTACAAGACTAGATGAAAACCAGAAGACGGAAACCCCCAGCAAGACCCTTGCCGGGGACGCCTGTGAGACCATGGCAAGGCCTTTGCCAGGGCCCCGGCAAGAACCTTGCCGGGGACATCTGCGGGGCCATAGCCAGTCCCCCACCTGCCAAGGCTCCACCGCCGTTCTAATACAGCAGTCAACCCGCCAACAAGGCAGGCACCTGCATGGCGACGTGCGGCTTCCAGGCCAACCCAGCAAGCACCTGCGTGGTGGCATGCAGATCTTCATGAAGACTCTGCCACTTCACCAACTCAGCAGCCAGCCAGCCAGCGTGGCGCTGCACACCTAGTGAGCTTGGCCACGCATTAGAGCGAGACGAGGCGGCGACGGACGAGACGAGCCTCCTTGCCATCCCCAATAAAGTGAGAGGGCACGTCAGTAGCACATTAAATGTGTTTGTCGTACGATGCCAGACGATAGACTTGTATACAATACAATTTTTCCACCTCCTGTGTGCCACTGTGGCGCCCCCCTTTGGCTATAAAAGGAGGCCCGAGGCATACTGGAGGAGGATTCAGACTTTTTGGACCCTGCACGCTTTGTAGCTAGTCCAAGAACACCAAATAAAGACAAACCAGCAGGAGTAGGGTATTACGCATCACTTGCGGCCTGAACCTGGATAAATTCCCTATGGTGATCTTCTAAACCCGCTCTTTCCACAGCCCCGCGCCTGCCAACTGTCGGTGGGAAACGACACCTATGGGATCACAAGAATCCCTACTACGGTTGCGGGGTGCGGGGTCGCGAGAAGAGCAGATCAAACAGATAGCACACGGTTCCTTTATCCAGGTTTGGGCTGTGAGGATGCGTAAAACCCTACTCCTACTTTGGTGGATTGTTTATCTGTGTTCTTGAGCTGGCAATGGGCGTGAAGACCTCCAAAAAGTCGAATCCTCCTCCTGGTCGCCTCAGGCCTCCTTTTATAGGAAAGGGGTTGCCAGAGTGGCACACAGGAGGTGGAAAGGGTACACTAATGCGAGGTTATCCCTCGCATTACATGACAAGGCGCATTTAATGCTCCTTGCTTAGGTGTACTTGCTTTATCGGGGATGGGGGAGAGCCCTATCTCGTCCGTCGCTACTCCCTCTTGCGTCGACACACGCCCTGGCCAGCGGTGCTTGTGGTGCCATGTAGGCAGGCAGGCAACTGAGGTGGCGCAGTGGTGGGTCTCCATGAAGATCTGTACGCCGTCACGCAGGTGCCTGCCCAACTGGTTGGGTCGGCAGCTGCATGCGAACGGCGGTGGAGGTGCGACTGGTGCGGGCCTGATGGTGGCCCCACGGGCGTCCTTGGCAAGGGCCTTGCCGGGGCCCCGGCAAGGGTCTTGCCGTGGCGCCCGCTGTCATCCCCGGCAAGGCTCTTGCCGGGGGCCTTGTGGTCCTCCTTGGCTGGGATCCCGCCAAGGATCATCACATTCTTAAGTGGGTATCTGATCTTGAATGTCTTCACAAAGATCTGCATGCCACCACGGGGATGTCTCCCAAATCCTTGCCCCATGGGGGCAGTGGACTCAAGGGTGACTTCGCTCCATAGGTGTGGGGCGAGCTGCCACGGCAAGGATCTTGCCGGGTTAGCTAAAGCTGCCCCCCGGCAAGGATCTTGCCGGGGGGGTCTGCTCTGTCCCCTTTGCTCTTTGTGGTCTTGGTCTTGGCGTCGTTCTGCTTCTCTTCAGTTTCGGACTTACCTTGGCTTACCTCCCTTGCCGTGCTCGGTGTGGCGGCGCCCGTGGCTCAGACTGCCCGTGCACAGTTATAGGGGTACAAAAAGTGTACCCCCCTTTTTGTACACCGACAGGAGCCCCCATGCCTGGGCCTCACATATGGGCAATGTGTTGTTGGGCTAGGCCCAAAAACGGTACGCGGGCAGGCGGGGCGGTTTTTACCGCGGTAAGTTTCTTCGCGCGCTGCGCTTCCCACGCTTCCCGCTCGTGGCACGGCGTGGGGAGGCGTGTGTGACGTGGGCGGCATGCGTGGGGTTACTTCCCGTGGGCATGCGTCACATCACAGTTAATGTGAAAGGAGGCGGCCCGCGTTCTCCCCCATAAGAAGGAATAACCGCGGGCGCGCTGCTCACTTTCTCCTCTTCCTTCGTGCCTTTTCCAATCTCAGAGCCGCCGTTCCCTTTCTTCCTTCCCTTGCAAGCTTTCGCCGCCGCCCGCCGTTGCTGCTTCGCCACCCCCTTCCTCAACCCTCTAGACTCCTTGGCCACCATGGCGCCCAAATCCGCCAAGGGCAAGGGGGTGGCTAAGGGCTCTAGGACCGTGGAGCCGCCGGAGAGCGCGCTGTTGGGGGACAAGACGAAGTCCACCTTCTTCTTCCCCTCGATGGTTGACGTTCATGAGCTCCGGGCCTCCTTCAAGCCCCTGTGGGGAGTGAAGATGGGGGGAGAGAACTCGGGACACCGGCGATGCGCGTCATTCCTGCCGCTTGCGCCGATCCTGCCGCAAATCGGTACCCCTTCTTCGTTGACTACTTTTCTTGCGGGTAATGCCCTCCTTTCTCCGATTTCTTCTGCGACATTATGCACACCTTCGGTTTTTGCCTCTTGGATTTTACTCCAAACGCGGTGGCGTGCATGTCTTGCTTTGTGCATCTTTGCGAGGGCTTTGCCGGAGTGCAGCCCAACACGGCGCTCTTCCGCCATTACTTCTATCCTCGAATCCAAACGGGAGGTGCCGTCGCTGGTTGCGTCACCTGGATCCCAAGATCCAAGGAGGCATAACTGGATGGTGCCATGAGGGAGAGGTGGGACGAATGTCATGACCGGTGGTGCTGGATTGAAGATGAAGACCCGCCGGAATTTGCAAGGTCTGCCGAGTGCCGCAGGTTCGCGGCAATGATTGGGGTGATGTCGACGCCGCCCAGGGAGGCTTACTGTCGCCACCACCAGGATTCTCCGGCTGACCCGGGCTGGGCTCACCCTCGAGATGATCGGGGCGGATTTCATTTGCCGCCGGATCGCCCCGTTGCACAATAAGGGGAGGCCAGCTTGGCTCTTTACGAATCCGGCTCACATTTTGCGGCTCCGCCCTGGCCTCGACCACAACTTCATGGTGATGGCGCATGCCCACTTTTGCCAGCGGCTCTTCCAGCTGGATGTGGATCGCGACGGCGAGGTCGAGCTGACCGGCAAGGCCGCAAGGTTTGTCATAAAGGCCGGCAAGGCCGGCAAGGGGCCGCTCTTCAAGTTGCCAGCAGGGGTGGTCCCGTTGTGCAATAACTCGCGCCGGTCTGAGATCATCGCCATGATGCCGGACAACAACACGCACGGCCCCGTTCCGAGCTGGAGGGAGCCGACGGCCGCAGACGTACAACAATTCTTCGACACCTTGATTGAGGTGTACGCCAATGCTGATGCCGAGCGGTGGCTTGTCATGGACACCACCCAGGCAAAGCTAGACTACATCTCCACCAGGGCAAGGGAGGCACAGCTTGCTCTGGAGGCCGGCAGCGCCGGGGGCATGGAGGACAAGGTCGCCACGACCGCGGAGGAGGAGCAGTTCACCCTGTGGGCGGCGGCCACTAGGGAGGCCAGCAACGCCGACACCGGAGCTCCGCTCGTCGAGGATGCGGCCGACGAGTCGTCGGAGGAGGAGGGCGTGGCGGTGGGCTCGACGCCAGCCAGGGGAAGAGGGCGAGTCCTGCGGCGGGCTGGCTCCGACGAGCCGGTCCGGCCTGGCAGGGCCATGCAGCCTCAATTGACCCTGGAAGGGTCCGGGCGTCACACAAGGGCCTCGGCAGCGAAGAGGCTGACGAAGTCCGCTGAGAAGAAGAAGGCGACAGCCCCTTCCTCATCTGGGCGCACACAGACCCCGCCGCCTTCTTCGCCTCCTCCGGCAGGCGTCGACTCGGATGATGATGCGGAGCTCCCTTTTGATCTCGGACCTCTCAGCCTGGAGAGAAAAAAGGAAACTGGCGGAAGAGGAGGAGACGGATGACGAGTAAGTACTCCGTTCCTTACTGTCATTTCCATTTCCCTGAATTGGGTCGCTTGTCTTGATCCATTTTTTCTTTTGTAGGGATGCAGAGACATTGGCCCAGAGGGCGAAGAGGGCGAGGACCTCGGCGAGCAGCCAGCCCCCGGCTGGGGCTTCAAAGACACCAATGGTGGTGCCGAGCAGCCCGGACAGCAGCCCCCGACGCAGCCCCCAGCGTAAGTTCGTCACCCTCCTCTTACTCGACATGCGGTAGGCGCTCGATGCCACGATGCTGACCTTGCCGGGTTTGCAGGAGCGGAGCGGCAGTAGGAGGAGCCACAGAGGGCTACTCCTAACACACCACCCCCATCGACTACGCCGCCGCGGGGGGGCGTCCCCGGCAAGGCCATCAGGCACGGAGTCCACACCCATGGAGGAAGAGGGGAACTTAGGCGCTGGTGGCTCTGCCTCGGCGCCAAATGCTGGCAGAGAGGGGACTTCTGCTTCACAGCCCGGCACTGGTGAGTCGCCCGTCCTTTGTCTCTGTTCTTTTCCCTTATACTTTTCTTGGCTTCATTGCTCCCGCTGCTGCCTAGGCCCTCCTTCAACAGACACGGAGGACGTGGACACCGTTGTCAGAGATATTGCCGAAGAGGCCGCGGCTGAGGCCGACAAAATTGCCGCCGAAGAGGCCGCCAAGAATGCTGACGAGGCCGCCGCTGATGAGGCCGCCAAGGGCGCGGCCGAGGATGCCACCGCGGGGGCCGCCAAGGCTACCGGCGAGGCTTCCGCCGAGGGCGCCAGCGGTGGTCCTGCCGGGGGGGGGGCCGGCAAGGCCTCCGCCGAGGAAGAGGTGATGGATGATCAGCCTCCCTCCTCCTCAACCTCGGGCCCCGGCAGCTATCTGAAGGTGGGCGATGATCTTTTCGTCCACCTCCCAGGGGCGTCAAGCCGAGCGCCCGCCGAAGGGGAAGTTTTTGATGGCGAGGTGCTTGCCGCCACCGAGTTCGAGGTTGTTGACGCGCCGGGCATTGGCGGCGACGGTTCTCCAGAAGAGTAGCTCTTCCATGCCATGGGGGCCAATTTCCGGAAGCTCCAAGTGCTGTACCGCGCCCGCCTGGACAAATTCAAGTCCAGGGCGGCAGCGGTGGACAACGCGGAGGTGGACTTCAAGGTGCGCGTCGCCGAGACGCAGACCTGGTTCCACCAGTCTCGCGAGGAGCAGAGGGCCTTTCAGGAGAAATTGGCCCAGCGCGATGTGGAGCTCACCATGAAGCTGGCCGACATCGGGAAGGCCCAGGAGAAGGTGGCGAACTTGGCTGCCATGGCCGAAGCCACCCGGAACCAGCATCAAGCCGCCTTGGACTCCCAGGAGGAGGACCTCTCCGCGCGTGAGGCGAAGCTTGCCGCAACGCTCCACGGCAAGGACGATGAGCTCGAGGCCCTTGTCGCGCAGCGGACCCGCGAGCTGGAGCAGAGGCACAAAGAGGCACTCGATGCCCAAGCCCTGGCCCATGCGGGCAAGGTGAAGGAGCTGGAAGCAGAGCGGGATGAGCTGCAGGAGTAGGCCCTCAAGCTGTCCGGCGAGAAGAACACGCTCAACCGCGCCTTGGTAGAGGCGTAAGGAGCGGTCATCAGCAGGACTGGAGAGCTCTCCGAGGCGCGGAACTCCATCAGAGACCTCAAGCTGAAGCTGGAGGATCTCGAGAAGCTGTTGTTGGAGAGCAGGGCTCGGGAGGGGACCTTGATCAGGAGCCTGGAGGAGGAGAAACAGCTGTGGGCAAACGAGGCCGCCTCCCACCAAGAATACGTGGCGAGTGAGAACAGGTGGATCAGCCATCTGGAGGTCGTCGCCGGTAGGGTCACCTTGCAATTGGCCACCATGGGGATGCCAAACGTGAGGTACGCCCCTGAGCGCAGCGGGACCGTCAACGCCAAGCTGACCCAGTTCTTCGAAGGTGTCCTCGGAGCCTTGGCCTATCTTCACTCCAACAGGACGGCCACACTGGCCGAGGAGGCCCGGCGGCTTTGCCGGAGGGTCGTGACCAAGGTCCTCACCAAGGTGGCGCACTGGAATCCCGACCTTGACTTTGCGGCCGCGATGACGAGCTTGCCGGATGGTGTTGACCTCACGGTGCTCAAGGAGCGCATCAAGCAAATCACCGACTGCATCGACGAAATCAAGCGGGTGGAAGGCCAGCGCCGGGACTAGGCATCCCGTTCTTCTTCGCCGCTGCGGGTTCCCGACCAAGACACATTTTATCTTTAGTTAGAACCGCAACAATGATGTGATGTAATATAACTTTGAAGTACTCTTAATTTTCATGCATGTTATTTCCCTGTTCAATTCCTCTTTGTATGTGTGCCCTACGCCGATCGAAAAGGCTCGCCGGCGCGGAAGCCCCAAGCGGCGTCTTGGGGATGGATCCCATGGCCTGCCGGGTACGCGTACTGTCGGACGAGCCACCTTCCCGTTCCGAACGCGGCCGCTCGAACTGTCGAGCTTGACTCGAGTCACAATCGAGGGCGTTGTTGATCGCGGAAGGCTACTCTGCCACTCTCGACACAGCCGCTTGATCTGTTGAGCAGACTCGAAATAGGGCAAGGGCGTTGCCGATCGTGGTAGAGCCCCCTGGCGTGCAGGTTTTTCATACAAAGGCGTGACATCTCCGGGGGGGGGGGGAATAACCTCAAATAAGAAGGGTAGTATAAGCAAGGGTTCAGTGCAACTTAGCTTCTGTTTGCGATCGCTCGAGTGTCGATCTTCTGGCCTCCTTTCTTCTTCAAGGGTCACGAAGATGAAGGAGCGCCGGGCTGACTGCCAAAGCCGATTCTCGCAACTGCTCACCCTACCTGGCGCGCCAAGGATGTCGGTGGGAAACGACACCTATGGGATCACAAGAATCCCTACTACGGTTGCGGGGCGCGGGGGCGCGAGAAGCACAGATCAAACAGATAGCACACAGTTCCTTTATCCAGGTTCGGGCCGTGAGGATCCGTAAAACCCTACTCTTGCTTTGGTGGATTGTTTATCTGTGTTCTTGAGCTAGCAATGGGCGTGAAGAGCTCCAAAAAGCCGAATCCTCCTCCTGGTCGCCTCGGGCCTCCTTTTATAGGAAAGGGGTTGCCACAGTGGCACACAGGAGGTGGAAAGGGTACAGTAATGCGAGGTTATCCCTTGCATTACATGACAAGGCGCATTTATGCGCCTTGCTTAGGTTTCCATGCTTTATTGGGGATGGGGGAGAGCCCTGTCTCGTCCATCGCCACTCCCTCTTGTGTCGACATGCTCCCTGGCCAGCGGTGCTTGTGGTGCCATGTAGGCATGCATGTGACGCCCGAGTAATTAAGCTACAGTGATCCTCTGCTAATGATGCCACGTCACCTCGATTATAGTTGCTAATATCGAGTTAGTTTGAAATCGATTCAAGTTCAAATTCAAAATCAGGCAAACAATAAAAGTTTTCAAATATTAACACTAAAATGTTCGGAGTGAGCCAAATAATGCATAAGTAGTAATGGTGGAAAAGCCACATTTTTATAAAATAATTAAATGCACTAAACTAAATAAAACAGAGAACAAAACAAAAGAGAAAATACAAAAGAGAAAAACTAAAACCTAAAGCTAACAAAAAAATGAAAGACCCCCCCTCCCTGGGCCGTGGCCCAACTGGACCAGCCCACTGGCCCAGACCGGCCCCCAATCCCCCATAACCCCACTAAACCGAAACCCTAACCCCCCACTCGCTCCACTCCCTCCCCCGATTCCCCTGGATCGGGATCGATCCCCTCTCTCCCCTCACCCTCGCTTCTCTCGCTCCCCCTTGAACTAGATCGGGACGCAACGCCCCCCCCTTGCCAGACCCCGCCGCCTCTGGTGCTCGTCGCCACCACCGCTCCGCCATCGCCAAGCCGCCTCCTTGCCGTAGAGGGGACGGATCCCGGGGGCCCTGTCGCGGATCCGGCCTCCCTCGCCACCCGTCCACGACCACGCTGACGCGGGACCCCGCCCGGAGCTACCTCGCCCCCGTCGCACGAGGACCACGTTGCCGGATTGCCTCCTCGACGCCGTCGTCTCCGCCCTCTTCCTCATCCCCCACTGCCTAGACCCTACGCGCCCCTCCCCGTGAGCACCTCTCCTCCTCCTCCCCGCGCTGTGCCTGAACGGCGCCCCGGCGCGCGCCTAGCTCCGTCACGGCCCCGACCGCGACCACCCACGGCCGCCGCGTCCGCCACACTCATGGCCGCTCGCCCGCCCCACTCCGACCTTCCCCGTGTGTGCCCGTAGGCGCCGCCCCCTCCTCTCGCGCCTGCCTTTGCTGGCGCCGCCCGCTGCTCCGGCACCCTGCCGTGGCCGGCGCCCCGCCGTGGCCGGCGCCCCCTGGTAGCCTGGGCGTGCACCCAAACGACCCAACGCCCGCACGCCCGTCCCCCAGCAACCGTAACCCGCATAACCCCCCTGGCCCTATGACAGTGGGGCCCCACCCACAGAATGTTAAAAAAAGGAATTAAAAATAATAACTAATTAATTAATTAATTAATTAGTTAACTTAATTAAGTTTGGTTAATTAAACTAATTAACATTAGTTATCTAATTAAACTGTTAGTTAAGTTAATTAATTACTATGACAGTGGGGCCCACCCCCTAATTAACTTTGAATAGTTTAATTAATCTGTTTGATTAAAATGTGTCACTGACCAGTGGGACCCACTGGTCATGTTGACCAGTCAACTCTGTTCACTGCTGACGTCAGCATGACATCATGCTGATGTCATTAATCTATTTTTCGAATTAATTTAAATAATTAATTAAATTCCAGAAATTAATAAAATCTTTAGAAAATCATATCTTTTAATCCGTAACTTGGATTAAAATATTTTCAACATGAAACTTGCTCAGAACGACGAGACGAATCCGGATACACAGCCCGCTCGTCCGCCACGCATCCCTAGCATAGCAAACTCGCAACTTTCCCCCTCCGGCTCCTCTGTCCGAAAACGCGAAACACCAGGGATACTTTCCAGGATGTTTCCCCCCTTCACCGGTACCACCTCGTATCGCGTTAGGGTACACCTAGCATCACACTTTGTCATGTCATGCATCGTCATGCATTTGTTTGCATTATATTTATTGTATCTTTCCCCTCTTCTCTCGCTAGACATCGAGACCGACGCCGCTACTATCCAGTACGACTACGGTGTTGACGACCCCTCTCTCTTGCCAGAGCAACCAGGCAAGCCCCCCCTTTTGATCACAATATATCACCTACTCTTCTCTATACTGCTTGCATTAGAGTAGTGTAGTATGTTACTGCTTTCCGTTATTCCTATCTTGATGCATAGCCTGTCCTTGCTACTACTGTTGTTACCATTACCTGCTATCGTATTTCTTAGTATAGGATGCTAGTGTTCCATCAGTGGCCCTACACTCTTGTCCGTCTGCCATGCTATACTACTGGGCCGTGATCACTTTGGGAGGTGATCACGGGCATATTCTATATACTTTACACAGTTACATTACCTGTGGTACTGTTCGGAGTTGGGGGCTGAAGGGGCAGGTGGGTCCATCCCGGTAGAGGTGGGCCTGGGTTCCCGACGGCCCCGACTATTACTTTGAGGCGGAGCGACAGGGCAGGTTGAGACCACCTAGGAGAGAGGTGGGCCTGGCCCTGGTCGGTGTTCGCAGATACTTAACACGTTTAACGAGATCTTGGTATTTGATCCGAGTCTGGCTACTGGCCTATACGCACTAACCATCTACGCAGGGACAATTATGGGCACTCGACGTCGTGGTATCAGCCGAAGCCTTTGTGACGTCAGCGACTGAGTGGCGCGAGCCGGATTGGACCGTAAGCCTGCTCTTGTATTAAGGGGGCTAGTTCTGCTTCCGGCCGCGTACGCAACATGCAGGTGTGCAATGGGCGATGGGCCCAGACCCCTACGCCATAGGATTTAGACCGGCGTGCTGACCTCTCTGTTGTGCCTAGGTAGGGCTGCGACGTGTTGATCTTCCAAGGCCGGGCATGACCCAGGAAAATGTGTCCGGCCAAATGGGACCGAGCATGTTGGGATATGTGGTGCACCCCTGCAGGGAAGTTAATCTATTCGAATAGCCGTGATCTTCGGTAACAGGACGACTTGGAGTTATACCTTGATCTTATGACAAATAGAACCGGATACTGAATAAAACACACCCTTCCAAGTGCCAGATACAACCGGTGATCGCTCTCTCACAGGGCGACGAGGGGAGGATCATCGGTTAGGATTATGCTATGTGATGATACTTGGAGGACTTTAGTCTACTCTCTTCTACATGCTGCAAGACGGAGGCTGCTAGAAGCATAGTCTTCGAAAGGACTAGCTATCCCCCTCTTATTCCGGCTTTCTGCAGTCCAGTGCACATATAATAGCCTTATTCCAGTTGATACCAATGCATACATATGTAGTGTAGCTCCTTGCTTGCGAGTACTTTGGATGAGTACTCACGGTTGCTTTCGCCTTCTTTTCCCTCTATCCCTTCTACCTGGTTGTCACAACCAGATGTTGGAGCCAAGGAGCCAGACGCCACCGTCGACGACGACTCCTACTACACCGGAGGTGCCTACTACTACGTGCTGCCCGCTGACAACGACCAGGAGTAGTTAGGAGGATCCCAGGCAGGAGGCCTGCGCCTCTTTCGATCTGTATCCCAGTTTGTGCTAGCCTTCTTAAGGCAAACTTGTTTAACTTATGTCTGTACTCAAATATTGTTGCTTCCGCTGACTCGTCTATGATCGAGCTCTTGTATTCGAGCCTTCGAGGCCCCTGGCTTGTAATATGATGCTTGTATGACTTATTTTATTTGTAGAGTTGTGTTGTGATATCTTCCCGTGAGTCCCTGATCTTGATCGTACACGTTTGCGTGTATGATTAGTGTACGATTAAATTGGGGGCATCACAAGTTGGTATCAGAGCCGACTGCCTGTAGGAATCCCCCTTCCACACTCCTTGGCCGAAGTCGAGTCTAGACATTACAAAACTTTTTACTAACATGGATGTGTGTCTTACGGGTCCACATCGCCATTTGGATGGTATTAGAATCTTTTACTCCTCGATCCTTACTCTAGGACTCTGATCTATCTTCTATTCGGGTTAAAAGATTTTGCTAACTCTAACTCTAGGTTCTCGTAATTACTTCCTTCCGGAGAGCCCCTTATTACAGATGATCGTCTACTACACCAGAAGATTTTGAAGATACTCTTCGATCATTCCCGAGACCCTTATGCCCTCTACCTTTTCAATTCCCTACTACCAATATATACATATGGATAACGGCATGCACTTGTTGTTCATAGCATTACTCCGAGGTTCTCTTGTTGTTACAAGGTGCATCGAATTGCTCTCCGACTTTAAAGAATCCCTTGTACCACTGTCTTGTAGTTCCTTGCCGCAGAAATACCCCTACGGGTAATTCCTCGGACTTATCGAGTATCCACTCATTCCTAGTTGTTCCCGTGTTCCGCAAAAGACTTCGAAATACTATTTGATTTTTCAAAAATCCTCAACATCATGTTGTTCTTGGAATTCTTGCATACTTGCATTCCGGTTAATTCCTTCGGTCTAGCAATTTACATTAAAAACCTTTGTGGTTGTCATTCCGATCCTTTTGATTCAACATGTGTGTGAATGGACACAATCATCAGTTGTTACCTGGAATTTATCCTTCTGACTCAGACATCACTTTAAACATGAGCTGGATCTCGACCAATCAAATGTTGCCATCGATTGTACCCCTAAGGCTATTCAACTTATCCATCCCTAATCAGAACATTGCTTCTGATCCCTTGTCTTGGAATTAATAATTCCTTTGCATTTGAGCTTTGAGTTAGTCAGTTGTTTCTATAATCTGATCTCCTTGCATTCTTTATTCCACTGGTTGACTACCGATGCTCACATCGGATCCCTTGTGGACCACCAGACCCTTTTGTCGGATTTTATCCGACAGTGTCCTTCGTATTCATTAAACTTGTGAGCCTTCCACGGATATATAAAGTCTTTGGTAAATTGTATCTCTGCTTTCTCAAGCATGCTCTACTAGCGAGCTTGTGTTATTTACTCCGAAGTTTGTGGTATATGTTCCTAAGATGCCCTGATGGGTTGAACCTACGCCTTCCCTAATCCGTGTGAACCCAAAAGATTTCTGGGTCATACTTATCTGGTACTGCACCAGGTAAAACTTTCAACAACTAATGCCATTTCGAAAAGAAACGAGAAGTGAATGATAGGTCATGCATTGAAGAAGTGGGAGTCGACCTTGAACTTTGTGTTCATGCCCATGGACCTGATGTGGAACTTATCATGGAAGCTTCTTGAAAAACTTTTAATTAATTGGATAATTCTTCCGGTGTCTTTGAATTGGATCCCTTGCAACTATGGTTTCGGCCATATTGATATTCCTTGATTCCTTTTTCTCGGAGAAGTTAAAATACTTGTCTTTTGCAGATCAATGCACTTGTCAAACCTCTATTTTGCTCTACCTCCGAGTATTGCCCTTTGGTATCTTGATAATACCATCGAACCATGTTGCTTATTATGAGCCTTCATCTAGTATTATTCCTCAATGATTCCAATGTTTCCTGGTTCCGGGTTGTTAGTCACTCGAGGACACCAATAACTAAATCGGGTCCACACCATGATTAAACAACTCTTAGTAATCTCCTTTACTCATGAATTTGTACTCGAGCATGTCAATCCTAGCCTGGTCGGCTATCAGATTGGGCTAATTTTTAACTATGCTACCTGGTCCTGCTTCACGGAGCACAAATTTCGACAATGAGCTAATCTCACGTCGATCTTCCTTGTCATATCATTTCTCCTTGAATAGCAAACTTGATTTCGAGTATGTTTCATACCCATGGTTCTGATAACTTTCTCTTCACCCATCCTTTTCCTTGATGTCATCGATGATCGATTATATCCTCATGAAACCCCTCGACAAGTATGTCGTGATCATCATCAACATTTTGACCCCTTCCAGGATATCAATTGAATTCATGATGAGAAGTACCATCCTTGCCCTCGATGATTTGTGTTACCATCGACCACTTTATTGCCTTCTGTTCAACACAAACTTGTTCGTGTTTCTAGCAACCCTATTGCTTTCAAGTTAATGGTCGATATTTCATTCTTAGACCATTGGTTGTTGAATCACCTTTCTCACATTGATCATGCTACCTAAGACCATATTTTGGGTGCACTTTTCAACCAATGCTTAATTGTGTATGTTTTCCTCGAGCATACATCCTTATATCATTTGATCCGACAAATGTTATCTCCTTGTTCACATAAGTGTGGAAATCCATCTTTAAAATCTCACCGAATTGTCGCTGAGTTCATCAGCCACCTCTTCATCCTCTCCTTGGTTTTAATGATGAACTCTTGTTTCGGAACTCGCTTCCATAGTACATCTTCCGAGAATCTTACAATGTCGTCTCGTCAATTGTGTTGCACCTTTCTTCTCAAGCATTCCGAGTCTGAGTTATCCTGACACCAATCAGATCTGAATCTCGGTCAGATATGATGATTGGAACATATTCCCAAGAGTTATAACAATGGTCTTCGTGTGACCCGGTAAGGTGAAGTCAGGCCTAGCACACCTGGCCGGAGGACCTACTGTTATAGTTTCCTTTTTAGCAAGGTTATCCATTCTTCCATGAGGAAATTGAAAGACTTATTCTATAAGTTGTTCCTGATGGATCCTTTGTGTATCCCAAAGTCTGACCTTTGCTTGAATACCATGTCAATGCTATCTCAAAGCATGTCTATGGTACTCCAATTTTCAACAAGAACATTTAAAGCCCAATGCTAAATGTTTCTTTATCAATTATCCAAACACCATTGTATGGGTAATGTCATGAAAATTCCTCTCCCCATACCTAAAGGGTTTTCTACAATTATATTCTGTCTTGGATATCATGCTCTGTTTATCCTTGGGAAGGATATATCCCTGAAATATGTGTTTAAACACATTTTTCTTTTCATTGTTCTATTTAATCTGATGATCACCTTTTCCTTTCCATTGTTTTGTTTAACCTTACTGGTGATCTATATGATCTAAGCAGTAATATTCTCCTCCTTATGTAAACACCTTGGTGTACAATTCTGTCAGCAAGACCCTGTTACTATTGTTGATGACATTCCGGCAGCCACCGATGGACGAGAACTTTGCCTATTGGTCCACCTCGTTCAACGAGCAGGAAAATGGTTCTCTTCATCCCTCACCCTTGGTACCGACCTTGTTGCCGACATAATTGACAGGCTATCCTCTGACCTGCCTTGCTTACATTATCATGCAAGACGTCGTCGCCCTTCCTGCTTTTAACCCACATGGTGAACCCATAACCCACAGTTTCACAGGATCGAAACCTGACTCTCCTGTACAACCTATTGTCAAAGCTATTCCTCGCGCTTGACTTCGTATGTAATTCACGGGCCACCTGCCTAGTGATCTATTATGGTATTAGACGCAATACTTATTCCCATTGCTCTGAACCCTCTTTCAGACTTCTTTTTAGGCAACGAATGATTGCCTAAGCGTTTGAAACTTCCATATTGCACCTCCTTACTTTGCTCTCGATAATTTCTTAAGTTTCAATTCGAGAGTTACTATTCATCACCCTCCCCGTTGTTCTCTACCAGATACGTGACCTTATAGAGGTCAGTTCTTCTGAAGATACCCCTTATCATTTTTCATAAGTACGATGAGACCCCCGAAGAAAGGGCGACAACTTCATCATGATGACCTGAAGCAGAGGAATGAAGACATCAGCGCTATGGATCAACCACCTCAAGAAGAGCAACCAAGGCCGAGAAGATTCGTTAGGATTTTGTAACCAGACCTTTCCCCCTTATTCCACCTCTTAAATCTCGGGACAAGATTTCTTGTAGTGGAGGATAATTGTGACGCTCGGGTAATTAAGCTACAGTGATCCTCTGCTAATGATGCCACGTCACCTCGATTATAGTTGCTAATATCGAGTTAGTTTGAAATCGATTCAAGTTCAAATTCAAAATCAGGCAAACAATAAAAGTTTTCAAATATTAACACTAAAATGTTCGGAGTGAGCCAAATAATGCATAAGTAGTAATCGTGGAAAAGCCACATTTTTATAAAATAATTAAATGCACTAAACTAAACAAAACAGAAAACAAAACAAAAGAGAAAATAGAAAAGAGAAAAACTAAAACCTAAAGCTACCAGAAAAAAATAAAAATGAAAGACCCCCCTCCCTGGGCCGTGGCCCAACTGGACCAGCCCACTAGCCCAGACCGGCCCCCACTCCCCCATAACCCCACTAAACCGAAACCCTAACCCCCCACTCGCTCCACTCCCTCCCCCGATTCCCCTGGATCGGGATCGATCCCCACTCTCCCCTCACCCTCGCTCCTCTCGCTCCCCCTCGAACTAGATCGGGATGCAACGGCCCCCCTTGCCAGACCTCGCCGCCCTTGGCGCTCGTCGCCACCATCACTCCGCCATCGCCAAGCCACCTCCTTGCCGGAGAGGGGACGGATCCCGGGGGCCCTGTCGTGGATTCGGCCTCCCTCGCCACCCGTCCACGACCACGCTGACACGGGACCCCGCCCGGAGCTACCTCGCCCCGTCGCACGAGGACCGCGTCGCTGGACTACCTCCTCGGCGCCGTCGTCTCCGCCCTCTTCCTCATCCCCCACTGCCTAGACCCTACGCGGCCCTCCCCGTGAGCACCTCTCCTCCTCCTCCCCGCGCTGTGCCTGAACGGCGCCCCGGCGCGCGCCTAGCTCCGTCACGGCCCCGACCGCGACCACCCACGGCCGCCGCGTCCGCCACACTCATGGCCGCTCGCCCGCCCCACTCCGACCTTCCCCGTGTGCGCCCGCAGGCGCCGCCCCCTCCTCTCGCGCCTGCCTTTGCTGGCGCCGCCCGCTGCTCCGGAGCCCTGCTGTGGCCGGTGCCCCTGGTAGCCTGGGCGTGCGCCCAAACGGCCCAGCGCCCGCATGCCCGTCCCCCAGCAACCGTAACCCGCATAACCCCCTGGCCCTATGACAGTGGGGTCCCACCCACAGAATGTTAAAAAAATGAATTAATAATAATAATAATAACAATTAATTAATTAATTAGTTAACTTAATTAAGTTTGGTTAATTAAACTAATTAACATTAGTTATCTAATTAAACTGTTAGTTAAGTTAATTAATTAGTATGACAGTGGGGCCCACCCCCTAATTAACTTTGAATAGTTTAATTAATTTGTTTGATTAAAATGTGTCACTAACCAGTCGGACCCACTGGTCAGGTTGACCAGTCAACTCTGTTGACTGCTGACGTCAGCATGACATCATGCTGATGTCATTAATCTATTTTTTGAATTAATTTAAATAATTAATTAAATTCTAGAAATTAATAAAATCTTTAGAAAATCATATCTTTTAATCCGTAACTTGGATTAAAATATTTTCAACATGAAAGTTGCTCAGAACGATGAGACGAATCCGGATACGCAGCCCACCCGTCCGCCACGCATCCCTAGCATAGCAAACTCGCAACTTTCCCCCTCCGGCTCCTTTGTCCGAAAACGCAAAACACCGGGGATACTTTCCCGGATGTTTCCCCCCTTCACCGGTACCACCTCGTACCGCGTTAGGGTACACCTAGCATCACGCTTTGTCATGTCATGCATCGTCATGCATTTGTTTGCATTATATTCATTGTATCTTCCCCCTCTTCTCTCGCTAGACACCGAGACCGACGCCGCTACTACCCAGTACGACTACGGTGTTGACGACCCCTCTCTCTTGCCAGAGCAACCAGGCAAGCCCCCCCTTTTGATCACAATATATCGCCTACTCTTCTCTATACTGCTTGCATTAGAGTAGTGTAGTATGTTACTGCTTTCCGTTATTCCTATCCTGGTGCATAGCCTGTCCTTGCTACTACTGTTGTTACCATTACCTGCTATCCTACTGCTTAGTATAGGATGCTAGTGTTCCATCAGTGGCCCTACACTCTTGTCCGTCTGCCATGCTATACTACTGGGCCGTGATCACTTTGGGAGGTGATCACGGGCATATTCTATATACTTTACACAGTTACATTACCTGTGGTACTGTTCGGAGTTGGGTGCTGAAGGGGCAGGTGGCTCCATCCCGGTAGAGGTGGGCCTGGGTTCCCGATGGCCCCCGACTGTTACTTTGAGGCGGAGCGACAGGGCAGGTTGAGACCACCTAGGAGAGAGGTGGGCCTGGCCCTGGTCGGTGTTCGCGGATACTTAACACGTTTAACGAGATCTTGGTATTTGATCTGAGTCTGGCTACTGGCCTATACGCACTAACCATCTACGCGGGGACAGTTATGGGCACTCGATGTCGTGGTATCAGCCGAAGCCTTCGTGACGTCAGCGACTGAGTGGCGCGCGCCGAATTGGACCGTAAGCCTGCTCTTGTATTAAGGGGACTAGTTCTGCTTTTGGCCGCGTACGCAACGTGCATGTGTGCAACAGGCGATGGGCCCATACCCCTACGCCATAGGATTTAGACCGGCGTGCTGACCTCTGTGTTGTGCCGAGGTAGGGCTGCGACGTGTTGATCTTCCGAGGCCGGGCATGACCCAGGAAAGTGTGTCCGGCCAAATGGGATCGAGCATGTTGGGATATGTGGTGCACCCCTGCAGGGAAGTTAATCTATTCGAATAGCCGTGATCTTCGGTAATAGGATGACTTGGAGTTGTACCTTGACCTTATGACAACTAGAACCGGATACTTAATAAAACACACCCTTCCAAGTGCCAGATACAACCGGTGATCTCTCTCTCACAGGGCGACGAGGGGAGGATCATCGGTTAGGATTATGCTATGCGATGATACTTGGAGGACTTTAGTCTACTCTCTTCTACATGCTGCAAGACGGAGGCTGCCAGAAGCGTAGTCTTCGAAAGGACTAGCTATCCCCCTCTTATTCCGGCTTTCTGCAGTCCAGTCCACATATAATATCCTTATTCCAGTTGATACCAATGCATACATATGTAGTGTAGCTCCTTGCTTGCGAGTACTTTGGATGAGTACTCACGGTTGCTTTCTCCTTCTTTTCCTCTATCCCTTCTACCTGGTTGTCACAACCAGATGTTGGAGCCCAGGAGCCAGACGCCACCGTCGACGACGACTCCTACTACACCGGAGGTGCCTACTACTACGTGCTGCCCGCTGACGACGACCAGGAGTAGTTAGGAGGATCCCAGGTAGGAGGCCTGCGCCTCTTTCGATCTGTATCCCAGTTTGTGCTAGCCTTCTTATGGCAAACTTGTTTAACTTATGTCTGTACTAAGATATTGTTGCTTCCGCTGACTCGTCTATGATCGAGCTCTTGTATTCGAGCCTTCGAGGCCCCTGGCTTGTAATATGATGCTTGTATGACTTATTTTATTTGTAGAGTCGTGTTGTGATATCTTACCGTGACTCCCTGATCTTGATCATACACGTTTGCGTGTATGATTAGTGTATGATTAAATCGGGGGCATCACAAGGCAGGCAGCTGAGGTGGCGCAGTGGTGTACGCCGCCCCGCAGGTGCCTACCCAACTGGTTGGGTCGGTAGCTGCATGCGAACGGCGGTGGAGGTGCGACTGGTGTGGGCCTGATGGTGGCCCCACGGGCATCCTTGGTAAGGGCCTTGCCGGCCCGCGGCAAGGGTCTTGCCGTGGCGCCCGCTGTCATCCCCGACAAGGCTCTTGCCGGGGCCCTTGCAATCCTCCTTGGCTGGGATCCCGCCAAGGATCATCACCTTCTTAAGTGGGTATCTGATCTTGAATGTCTTCACAAAGATCTGCATGCCACCACGGGGATGTCTCCCAAATCCTTGCCCCATGGGGGTAGTGGACTCAAGGGTGACTTCGCTCCGTAGGTGTGGGGCTAGCTACCACGGCAAGGATCTTGCCGGGTTAGCTAAAGCTGCCCTCGGGCAAGGATCTTGCCGGGGGGGGGGGGGGGGGCTCTGCTCTGTCCCCTTTGCTCTTTGTGGTCTTGGTCTTGGCGTCGTTCTGCTTCTCTTCAGCTTCGGCCTTACCTTGGCTTACCTCCCTTGCCGTGCTCGGTGTGGCGGCGCCCGTGGCTCAGACTGCCCGTGCACAGTTATAGGGGTACAAAAAGTGTACCCCCCTTTTTGTACATCGACACCAACTGTAGAAGGGATTCCCCGTGATCCCATAGGTGTCGTTCCCACCGACATCTTTGGCGCACCAGGTAGGGGGTGCAAGCTGTGAAAATCCGGTTTTGCAGTCAACTTACCGTCTCCCTCGTCGCGATGGCCCAAGAAGAGAAGGCGACGTCAATCAGCCGCACTCTAATGCCGTCCGCGCCTGCAACGACCTTCCCCGTGGCTGCGAAAAGCTAAGTCATGCACAACTTTGAAAAATTCTTCTTAATATAAGGTTATTCTCCTCGAAAGATCTGTACGGAGAACCTGCACGCAATGGGACCCTTCCACTATTGGCAATGCTCTTGTTCTATTTCGAGTCCGCTCAACAGTTCAAGCGGCCGCACTGAGGATGGCAAGGTGTCCGGCCTGCTATTAGCAACGCCCTTGCTCTGTTTCGAGTCCGCTCAACAGTTTAAGCGGTCGCGCTAAGAACGGCAAGGTGGTTTGTCCGGCAGCAAGCGCCCCCTGTAGGCTACTAAGGATCCGTCCTCAAGGCGCCATAGCATGGGTTTACGCGGCGGCAAATCTATCCTACTGGGTGTAGGGTGCATACGTACAAAGAAAGATCAATACAGGAAGATAGCATGTTTCATCTTAAAGTACTACAGAGTTATATTACATCAATTGTTGCTGTTCTAACTTAAGATAAAATCGCCTTGGTCATGAACTCGTAGCGGCAATGAGGAACGGGGTGCCTAGTCTCGGTGATGGCCCTCCACCCTCCTGACTCCATCGACGCGGCTGATGATGGGCTCGATACGCTTTTCGAGCACCGTGAGGTCCATGTCCTCCGGCAAGCTTTCTAGCGCATCGGCAAAGTTGACGTTGGGGTTCCAGTACGCCACCTTGGTGAGGACCTTGGTCAGGGCGCCCCGGCAGAGCTTCCGGGCCTCATTGGCCAGAGAGGTCGCTCGGTTGGAACGGAACTCCTACAGGGCGTCGAGGACGCCCTCAAAGAACAGGGTCAACCTGGTATTGGGGTTCACGTTCGGCTCCTGGGAGTACCTGACGTTCGGCATCCCCATGGCAGCCAGCTTCGTGGTGATCTTGCCGGCGACGTCGACGAGGCGGCTGATCCAGAGGTTTACGCCCTTCGCGTACTCCTCGTACTCGGCGGCGCCATCCCTCCGCAGCCACTTCTCGTCCTCCAGGGCCTCATTCAGGGTCTCCTCGCGAGCCCCGGCCTCCGAAAGCTTCCCCTCCAAGTCGTCCAGCTTCAACTTCAGATCGTTGATGGAGTCGCTGGCCTCGGAGAGCAGCTTGGCCTTGTCAGAGATGGCGACCTATGCATCCTGCAGAGTGCGGTTGGCCACGTCCCTCTCCTCCGTCAGGGCCCAGACTCTCTTTTTCAGCTCCTCCTGCTCCAGCTCCAGCTCCTTCACCTTGCCGACATTGACTAAGGCCTAAGCATTGAGTGCCTCCTTGTGCCTCTTCCCCAGCTCATGGGTCCGCTGCGCGACAAGCTTCTCGATCTCCTCGTCCTTGCCATGGAGTGTTGCGGCGAGCGCCTCCTCACGGGCGGCAAGGTCCTCCTCCTGGGAGTTCAGCCGAGCCTGGTGCTATTGCCAAGCGACCTTGTCCTTGGTGGCCTGTTCCTTCGCCACCTCCTGGGCCTTCTTGATGTCATCCTGCTTTAGGATGAGCTCCTGTTTGCGCTCAGCTAGCTCACCCTGGGCAGCCTTCAGTTCTTCCTGAGCCTCACCGAACTAGGCCTGCATCTGAGCGATGCGCTCCTCAAGATCCGCCTCTGCCTTGTCCGCTGCCGCCATCCTGGATTTCGCCTTGTCTAGGCGGGCACGGTGGAGCGCTTGGAGCTTCTGGAAGTTGACGCTCATGGCCCGGAGAAACTTCTCCTCTTGGGAACCGCCGCCGCCAGCGCTCGGTTCATCAACAACTTGAAGCCCGGTGGTGGCGAGCGCCTCGTCGTCGAACACCTCCCCCTCAGTTGGCACCCTGGTGCTCGCCATCCCTGGGAGATGGACGAATAGGTTGTCACCCACCTTCAAGTACTTGCCCGGGCCAGGGGCTGTAGGGGAGGAAGGTTGGTCGTCAGGCACCCCCTCCCCTACAGGCCCCTTGTCGGCCCCTTGGCAGCCTCCTCAGCGGCGGTCTTGGCGGCCTCCTTGGTAGCAATCTTGTCGGCCTCGGCCTCAGCGTCCTTGGTGACCTCCTCAATGACGGTATCAATATCCTCCTGGTCTACCGAAGGAGGGTCTGGATACCAAGAAGGAGAATGAGACGGGGCCAAAATCAAGGTTCAAGAAGAAGAAGAAAAGACAGGGATAGGAGGCGGGCCACATACCCGCTCCAAGCTGGGAAGAAATGTTTCCCTCCCCAGCAACGTTCGTTGCCGGGATGGAGCCACTGCCGCCGAAGTTCACCTCCTCCTCCTCCGTGCGCGTGGGCTCGGTGCTTGGTGACCTTATCGGGGACGCCCCTCTAGGCGGTGTGGTTGATGGGGGCGGCGTGTTGGGGGGTGGCCCTCAGCGGCTCCTCCTGCTGCCGCTCTCCTCCTGCGAACCCGGAAATATCAGCACCAAGGTATCGTGCCCCAACACGCATCGACGGGAAGTGAGTAGTGAACTCACACTGGGGGCTGAAGTAGGGGCTACATCGGGGGTTGTCATCCGGGCTGATCACCACCAACTCTAGCGTGCGCGGAGTGCTCGTCGGGGGCTTGTCGCCCGTTGAGGCCCTGGCCCTCTTCGCCACCCTCTGGGCCAACGTCTCCATGTCCCTATGAAGATAACATCAAGTTAAAAGAGGATAGCACAGGCGTGGGGTCAAGAGATGATGGAGGGCGAAGCGCTTACTCGTCCTCCGCCTCCTCTTCCACTAGCCACCCTTTTCCTCTGCGGGCTGAAGGACCCGAGGTCAAAATTAACCTCTGAGGTGCCATCCGAAGGAGAAGGAGAAGGGGATGGGGTCCGGCGCCATTTGGATGAGGAGGAGGCGGCCACCTTTTTCTTTGCTACCGCGGTTTTCACCGCCTTCTTCGCTCCCGTGGCCTTCGTCGCCGCGGCTCTCGTCTGGCACACGGACTGCTCCTGGACCTGTTGCCACTGCGCGGTCCTGCCGGGCCGGTCCGTCTCGGCGGAGCTGGCCCACCACAGGACGCGCCTCTTCCCTGTGGCCGAGGGGTCGACAGCTTCCGCCTCTTCTTCGGTCGACTCCTCGATCACGTCTTCAACGAGGGGGCCCCAACACCGGCGCTGCTGGACTCCCTAGCAGACTCTGCCCATCCGCCGAGCTCTTTCTCCTCCGTGGCCGCACTGGTCTCATCCTCCACGGTGCCGGTGCTTCCAACCTCCTTGGCGAGCGTCGCATCCGCCGCCCTGGCGGCAATGTAGTCCAGCTCCTCCTTGGTGGTGTCGCAGATGAGCAGTGGCTCTTCACGGACATAATTCTCCCACAAGTTGTCGAAGAATGCCTGCACCTCCTCCGCTTCCGGCTCGACCCACATCGGATCGAGGCCATGTGCGTTGAAGTCCGGCATCATGGCAATGATGGCAGTCTGGCGCGAGTTGTTGCTCAACGGGACCACACCCGCCGGCAACCCAAACAGAGATGCCTTGACGGCCTTGCCGGCCTTCTCGGCTCTGCCGGTCCTCTCAGCTCTGCCATTTTCACTCACCTTGAGCTGGAAGAGCCTCTAGCAAAAGTGAGCATGCCTCATCACCGTGAAGTTGTGCTTCAAGCTAGGGCGGAGCCTCATGATGTCGGCTGCGTTCCTGTAGTCCCAGGCCAGCCTCCCCTTGTTCTGCAGTGGGGCAATCCAGTGGCAGATGAAATCAGCCCCGATCATTTTGAGGGTGAGCCCGGCCACCGTGAGGTGGTTGATCCTGGTGGTGGCAACCGAGAGCTTCTTGTCGTTGGTGTCGAGGTTGCTCCAGTCCTAGCGGCGGACCGGAGGACTCCGGTGAACCCGGCAGAACTCCTGTGGATCCTCCTCCTCGATCCAGCACCACTGGCTCCGCCACTCGTCCTACCTCTCCTTTTGGGCGCCCTCTGGCACTACAAAAAAATACACTTCCATGATGATACGTGTTTGTCACAGTAGGTCGCATTTTCTATCATGCATGTACATCCACGACGATTTTATGACAGAATCAAGATAGTCATGCTTGTGTTATCGTAGAAGTGTTCCATGACATTACCAAAATTATCATCACGGAAGTGTCCACTTCCGTGACGATAAATCGCACGTCACAGGAGTGCTTTCATCAAGGGTGACCAACACGTGGCATCCACCGTAATGGAACACCGTTAAGCTACCGGGTCGGGTTTTGGATCCGATAACCTGTTAACAGCCCCGACCAATGTGGATTTTCCATGTGTAAAATCATCATTGTCTGGAGGAAACACGTGTCAGCTCATCGCTGGGATAGATGTCATCCACTCATTGGACAGAAGGCGCCTATGATACGTCGACACGTGGCACGGCCCAACAGAGGCCCATTCCTGTGAAAATGCCGGCCCGTTTGACTTGGTCAAAAGGTGGCGGGCCGGCCCATGGAAAGCCTGTTAACGGTCTGTTCGCATATAGCCCATTTACAGCTCGCTAACCCATGGCCCATTACGCCCTATTCGAATTAGGCGCTGTAGCGTCATCTGGGCCATCCAATATGATTCCAGCCCGTTTTCACTTCTGGCCCATGTATGGCCCATGACGTCTTTCGGCCCATATGAGGCCCTATGTAAATCTTGGCCTATTAATGGCCCATGGTGAAATTGGCCCGTAATGAACAGTGTATCACTTTACACCCATTAATAGCCCGTGGTGAAACTGGTCCGTAAAGAACAGTGTATCACTTTGTACCCATTAACGGCCCATAATTCCGTTGGGCCGTTTCCAGCTCATGTTATCTTTCGGCCTTTTCAGAGCCCATTTATTCTTGGGCTATTTTCTAGCATTCATTTACTTACGGCCCGTTACTGTTATTTTCTGCTTGTGGGCCAAATTCAGCCCGTGGTTACAGTCGGCCCGTTTGTGGTCCGTTAATACGTTGGGCCATTTTCATAGCATCATCAAATATGGCCTATTAACGATGGCCCGTTATGGTCAGCCCATGAACGGACGATTCGAACTCTAGCCCGTTTACGGACAGAATGCGGTCTGTTTGGCCCATGTTTGGCCAATCGATCATACGGCCCGTATAAGGCCCATTGATGATATGGCCTGTAGAAGGCCCATTGTTTCTACGGCCCGTAGAAGGCCCATTGTTTCTACGGCCCGTAGAAGGCCCATTGTTTCTATGGCCCGTAGAAGGCCCACTATTTCTACGGCCCATAGAAGGCCCACTGTTTATACAGCTCGTAGAAGGCCCACTGTTTCTACGGCCCGTAGGAGGCCCAGTGTCACTACAGTAAATATTTGCCCATGATTATTGTGGCCTAGTTTTAAAAAATAGGTTATTGCAGCCACTAGCAAACCGCAGAAAAAGAACTGCACTGACTACAAGCAAACAAATAAACAAGACAACAAGGAAATAAATAAGCAAGCAACTTACACTAGGCTATCACGGCTATTACACATATTACATCCACTGGGCATCAAAGTTCACCAATAGTGCAAATATAGGGAACACAGCAGCATATAAATGCTGCAGCAAAACAAGTCCAGAATTGAAACCACTTTAGAAGAGCTCAAGGAACAATATCCTGGGTACCCATAATGCTGGCAAGATGCTTAGCAAGCTTATTAACTTTCTCTTGTTTGGCGCTTAAGTCCTCCAGCGCTTGCTGTTGCACCAGAAAGTATGCATCTGAATTCTGCAGGGATTTCCTCAGTCCTTTGGCTTCCTGTCGCATAACATCTGATCGATGCCTTTCAACTTGAAGTTGTGACTCAAGAAGCCGAACTGATTCAGGCAACGAGTTCGAAGAGCTGGTGCCAGCAGTGGTAGCCAGTAACTCGAACACTACATCAAGACAGGGCTTTGGGGTTGTCTCAGTGTCTTCAATATAGTTTTTATCATCTTTCTTGGAGACCAACAGGGATGTCTCACTATCTTGAACCTTATCTGCATTACTTGCTTTACCATTGCATAACAGGGTACTCTTCTCCAATATTTTATCCATGTTCTAAAAGAGAAACAAACAAACAAACACATCTCAGGTTTACAATGTAGTATATGAAACTCATTTTGGTAAACTAGTTCAGTAGTAAGGTGGACATGATAACAGCATGAAACAAACATATATCTATGTAGTATGGTCACTGTATGGTCTATATCATTCTAGTTTATGTTGCCAAATCAAGATAGATACAGTTCGAATCATATCTATTTAAGACAAAGCAGCATAGACAAAATATATGTGTGGGAAACTACACAGCAATAACAACACTTGTAATGTGCATGGCATGAGAACATAACTATTTATTCAATTGAAACTGAAATCAACATAGAGCAAGTTACAACAGCAAACAGCCAAACACATTGAAGAAACAGGCTTAAAACATACCTGTTGCGCCATTGGAGTTTCAATTGCATCCTTCAAATTTGAAATTAGTTGGTATCAGTAAATATAGTGATGCAAGAGTAAAGTAGTATGAACCATAGCTACGGAACCTGACTTGAGAACAATTCTTCTTCTGCTTTAAGCGTTGACTTCGGGTTCGGAGTGGTGGTCCTCGTGATTTGGGCACTGCAGTTGCCTTACTAACTGCTCGTGTTTGGGTGCTCTGTGGTGGAGACGGTGCTGTGTCAACGGGAACTGGGTGTCTATCTGCTGGGGTTGGGGTTAGAAGGGGTGTAGTTGGTTCTCTGTCCAACTGGGTAGGGGTACAATCTGCATGAGTGTGGGTTATGTGTGGTGGGGCTGGTTCTTGGGCAAGTACAACCGTGGTTCTATCTGCATCGACAGGTAGCACGATCTTTTCTGAAGACTGTGTTTTTACTCCCACAGATACTGCCATCACTCCCTCCAATTGAAATGGCTGATAAACAAGAAAAGTAGTTGAATGTACAGACATTCTAAGATAGACAGGTGCAATGGATAGTAGGGAAGAAAATAGGGCATGAAATAATTCACATTCATGTTGTCTAAGCAAACAGAATAGAAGGACATAATTTCACATATATGATGGCTAATTAAACAGGATAGCATGACACAATTTCACATGTATGATGGCTAACTAAACAAGATAGAATGACATACTTCAAAATATGATGACTATGTAAACAGGATGACATGATATAACTATACGATGTGTCTATTAAAGTGGTTGGCATGCCATAAATCACAAACATGCCGTCGATGGAAACATGATGGCATGATATAATTCACGGATAGAATGACATAATTTAAAATATGATGACTATGTAAACAGGATGAGATGATATAACTATATTATGTCTTTAGAAAATGGGTTGGCATGCCATAATTCAGATACATGCTGCCTATGTAAACATCATGGCATGACATAATTCAAATATATGATTTATATACTAAGGAAGTGAGCATAGGGCAATCGCATATATGATGTGTCAACTAAGGAGATGGTATTCAATATTGTGTATATGATGTAAAAACTAAGCATTGCAATACAACATATGCATTATATGAGTAATATAACCCTGCCAAGTTTGAGCATACACCTCAGGGGGATAATAGGACTGGTCATCTGCCACTGAATCCTCCTCTGAAGAGCTATCTATAACCAGCAAGATATCTGCTTCAACAGGTAGCATTGTCTTCTCTGAAGACCTTGTTTTCACGCAGATTTCTCCATCACCAATTCGAATGGCTGATGCACAGGAAGAGCAGTTGAATATACAAACATTGTCGACAAAAGCAATGAGAAATACAAAAAAGGACGGCATGATATAATTCACATATATGACGCTTGCCTAAACAGCATCACATTGCATAATTCACATACATAATGCCTTGCAACAAGATAACATTGCATAATTCACATATATAATGTCTTGCAACAAGATGGCATTGCATAATTCACATATATGGTAATTAGACACTAAACAGGTGGCATTCACACAAAGCATGTCTAAACTAAGCAAATGACATAGCAATGCAAGATACCATACGCACGATATGAGCAACATAACCCTGCCAAGTTAGGGCATGCACCTTGGGGGGGGGATATGACTGGTCATTTGTCTCTGAATCCTCCTCTAAGGAGCTATCGGTAACCAGCAAGACATGTGCTTCGTCAGATAGCATTGTCTGCTCTGAAGTCCTTGTTTCCACTCCAGATTTTTCCATGACCATGCCGAATGGCTAATGCACAGGAAGAGTAATTGAATGTACTAAAATTGTTGACAAATTTAACACGTAATAACAAAATAATGGCATGATATAATTCACGTATAAGATGACTGGCTAACCAGGGTGGCATTGCAAAATTCACATATATGATGCCTGGCTAGACAAGATGGCATTGCATGATTCACATATACGATAAAGAAACTAAACAGATGGCATTGACACAAAGCATGTCTAAACTAACCAGATGACATCTTTAATGTATACAGTAAGCAATGCAAGGCACCATATGCATGATATTACCAACATCAGCATGCCAAGTTAGAGCGAAGACCTCATGGGGTAAATAGGAGTGGTCTTATCCTTCTGAATCCCCCTCAGAACAGTTATCTTCCTCTTGATTAAGATCTAAAATGGGTGGAAGGGGGCTGCCTTTGTTCCCATGGAACGACGTCTACATGAAATTTTATTGCCACGCAAGTCTCGTCTCTTTTGCTCTACATGATCAGTTCCGTTGTGTACAATAACTGGCATGCATAGGAATAAAACATAGTGAGATTATGTAAGGAGTGCATGCACAAATCTAGAGTGATGGTAGCAAACTGTGGATAGACCCAAAACCAATGATAGCAGGCAGATAATAGCTTTAGTTAAAAAATACAGATAATGGCTCCTTTAATATTTGCTTGCACCCAACATGAAACTCATAGTAGACACCGGAGATTAACTAGATACTAGACAGATTATACTGATTGCTGCCCCAATATGTACCCCACAACCATTTAAAAACTCAAGTTTCAGCATTAGTTTGGACTTGACTCGGAGTCTAATAGGTGAACACGACGATAATGTTGCATGTCATCATATTAAGCGAAACATAACGTAAGCAGACACGGAAGAGTGCGACCTCTCTTGCGGACCCGTGTAGTCCTCAAGGTCATCTGCTCAGTTGATGATGGTAATGCAGCTGTCGTGGCTGCCGGCGGCGGGGAAGAAGATCAGAGGCGGCGAAAGACAGTCTGGAGAGTGGATCCCTACTATGGTGAACCCTTTTGTCGTTGGAGCAGCTGAGCTGGGGTGGAACACATCGCCGCAGGAGCAGGACAAACCACACAAGGTTTTCTTTGACACATATCTGTAACAGAAGTAATTGAGTAAGGGCTTGTTTGAATTTGAGGATTCTAACAATGCAGGGATAGGAAATAGACTGGAATAGGATAGGAATGCACGTGCAAAATAGAGAATTTAAAAACACAGGATTTCTGCCAATCTGGGTGTTTGATTCACAACAATTGGAAGATCACAGGATGCAAAAAAGCATGGTGAGATTAAGTCAAACCACAAGAAAATGTACGGTTATAATGCTATTATGCTACTATCTCTTAGTCTTGTGCTTGATGAATAGGAATATGAAAAGGAGGAGAAGTGGAAATTAGAATTCCTACGGTTTTTCTTTCAAGGAGACACTAAAGGAACAAATCCTACAGTTTTCCTTTGCTCCATTCCTTTGCACCAAATTCATGAAAAGTAGTACCATAGGATACTTTCCAATTCCGATGTTTTTCATTCATTTTTCCTTTCAAGCACTGGCAATTCTAGTAGGCAGGCTTGAGCAAGGAAAATCCTACACTAAAAAAATGTTTTTGTGCTACTTCTATTACTTTGGACCCAGGCCACTGCCATACTATCTCAACTCCCAGGCCCATCGACAAATGCACAACTCAAACGCGTAGAGATAAATAATGATGGCGTTCAAGAGAGTCCATCACGGATAGCTAAGTTGCTTGGTACCTCACTGCTTGTCATATAGTAGGATAAAATAATCGTATTTCCCATTACTACGAGTGCTCAGTGGACAATATATATAACATGTAGAGTAAAAAAGAGATGCAACAAGTGTACAACCTCTTTGGCGACGCCATGTCGATCTCAGCGTGATTGGGTTGGCCGGTGAGGATGCTCCGGCTGACTTGGCTGTCGGAGGAGGGGAAGAAAATCTTAGGCGTCTGGAGATGGAGCCCGAGGTACTGCTTCGCTGTGATGGAGGGTTTCGTCGTTGGAGCAGCTCCGGTGAGTTGTACGACGCCGATGCTGAAGCAGGACAAGAGAGACAACGAACAAAGTTAACCTGAGTGGAATTCTAATAGCATCTCCAATACACGACGTAAAATACATAACCACAAAGTGCTAGATGTAAAATACATGAGCCGCTCATCTCTGAACTTAACTGTCGAAACTAAATTTAACTGTTGAAATTTAACTTAACTGTCGAAATTGAACTTAACTGTGGAAACTAAATTTTGCTGTCGAAACTGAATGCACTAGCAAGGTGAGGCTACACGTCGGTCGACTGACTTTTTCATCTCTAGTCAGTCGATTTTGCAGCCATTGGATACGAAATCAAGGGTCTGCGGTTCATCTTCAACCTCCACCCCCTGAGCCGCCAGCCACCACCGGCCAAACAGCAGCCCCCTGCTGCCCGCGGCCGGCGGTGCGCCGTCCCGCCCGCCCCGAAAACACTCCCAACCGGCGGTCCGCCGCCGCCCCGGCCATCCCTCTAGCCCCCCCCCCCCCCCCCCGTGCTGAGGTTTTTCTCCGGCGATCCCCGCCACCTCCCGGCCAATGCCCCGCCACCGTCGGCGACCACCGCCCCCATCCTGAACCCTGCGATAGATAGTGGGGTACCTCTCCGGCGAGCCCCCTCCCTGCTGCGGCTGGTTCTTCCTTCACCCCGACGAGCCCCCCCCCCCCAACCCCCTGAAAATCGACTGACCCAAAAGTCGATTCAGTCGACTGAAGTGTAGCTAAATCGGAGCAGCATCGCAAGCAAGAGCAAGAGCGAGACCAGCAGCGCGAGCAAGAGCAATAGCAAGAGCAGACCAGGCAGGGGACCAAGAGCAAGAGCAGAGCAGCAGCGCGAGCGAGAGCTAAAGCAGTAGCAACTCCTACTGATGTGGATGTCGCCGCCGAGGGAGCGACGCCGTGGAGGAAGTGGCCGGCGAAGCCGCCGTGGATGGAGCCGCGCTGTGTCGGCTCGGGACCGAGCACTGGCAGCATCGTGAGATTGAATCAAGAAGAAAATGCGGCGATTAGTGTACAACCTCTTTGGTGGTGCCAATTAGGCCACAACTTCATCCAAGGAAACGGTGATGATGATGCTCTTCCGGTGGTGCAGGTGAAGACGGCGGTGTGGGAATGGAGTTGGCGCGAAAGATGAGGGGAACGTCGGGGCGGCTCCTTGGAGGTGGAGGACGGGGTGGCTGAACCGGCGGGACGATGAGATCGTCGACGATCCTCATCCGGTATGGTGGATGAGGGACGTCGAGGTGTTGATGTGGACTACGTCATCGAGGAAGAGGCTCCGGCTGGGTGGCGGATGGAGCAGGGTGTGGGGTTTTGTCGCGGGTTTTCGCGGCCTCGGTGTACGAATAGGTGGGCAGATGGGATGGCAGTGGGGAACCATGGCTTAGAGACATGCTTGTCCGAAATGTGGGGTAAGTTACAAAAGTACCCCCCACCGATTTGAGGCGGTTCTTTCGGTTCAGGGGTACCACGGGCATTTCGCGTGTCGGGATTTCACAGGAGGTGGGAGTTTTCGCGCGTGTTGTAATTTCGGAATAGCAAGGCGCGGGTTGAGATGGAGGGAGTTGTCGGAGCACAACGAGACAAAGATATATCTTAAATATTTCGGGGTAACAAGGCGCGGGTTGAAGAGGCGGGAGTTTCGCAGCACGATAGACAGAGACGCTAGCTTGAATTTTCGGCATAACAAGGCGCGGCTTGAAATTTCGGAAGAACAAGCTTAACCTGTACCAAAAAAAGACAATTTGCACCTCAACACGCACAACACACACACAAACACCATTTAGACTAGAGTAAGGTACACGTGCATTGCACGCATGAGATTTGGCAACCAAATTATGAATAAATACCACATTATAGCATGCAAGCTTTGAGTCATATATGCATGATGTAGATGTTTGTTTAATTCTTATAGTTCATTTCATTTAATATCATCTAGTTTTTATAAGAAAGCTAATCTATTTGAAGATTCATGGAATTGTGCGTCGTAAGACGTAAAGTAAATACAAATAATGGCAAATCATGTAGAAAAACATTTGGGAAATTCTGATATGGAAGATTCTAGGACAAATAAGAAGTGCTTGTGTTTTGATGTTTGTGAATTATGCTTAAGTTCAACCATGGACTCTTCTAGATTATACATGTGGAGAAATCTGGTGGAATCTAGATGATATCCAACGGCCAGTAGTGCTCAAATTTGCCATCTTTGGACCATCGGATTCGCCTCATCCAACGACCATCTTTCAAAGTTAAAGTTACCCGCGCACAATATAAAAATATAGGAAATATAATATATATAGGGGTATAGATATAATATGTGATGCGAAAGCCGCCCATCATCTCCAATTAGAATAGTGTGTCCATGCACGGATGCGATGTGGCCAAATGATGTCTGCCATCGGTATCTCAAAATCAAATCAGTCTGACCTTGTTCAATGTGTATACATTAGAACATGCTCATTTCAAAACCACACCGTGCAGATCTCCGTTATATTCATGCATGCATGGGTTTCAAACATCAGGATCTCTTATTCAAATATTTGAATTCAACTTTACATTGATTATGACCTCACCTATTCTTTCACACCCACACAGTAGTCTTCTCTTTATAATTGTACCACTAACTTTCTCTCGTGCATGCATGCACACACACTACCAGTCGACATTATCCATCGCACGCATGCAATCTTTTCTTCAGGTTGGTCTCCCATGAAGGCACACACCCACACACATCCCCCTCTCCATCATATCGGGCATTATTTATCTCTCACGTGTGCATGCGCAATGATCGATGTTCCTGTATGTATGTGTGTATATAGCTAGGTCTTTCATAGTTTTCCACACAAACCGATCAATTGATATATCCAGTGAGGTCTCACCCTCTTTCCCACGTCCACATCGATCAATCTATACCTCTCTATATAGGATTAACATATATAGCTAATACACCCACATTAATTATATATCCAACGTCCCCCTCTCATCGTCCATGCCTTCCGCTTCATCTCTCAGACGCGTGCACAATGGCGAAGACAGGGGGCAGTAAGGGCCCTGCCTCCTCCCCCCTAACATCACTATATATCGAGGCTAATATGAATGTGATCATTAGACAATTGCTGCTAAAAATGGTTTAAGTTCATGAATTGACCCTCCTCGTAAAGGATTAGCAATGCTTGGCCCCCTAGCTCATTTATTTTCCATGGCTCTGCCACTGCACGCAACAACGCACGTGTTTGCCCCCTCTCTCTAAATATCGATCTTGCACTTGTGCATTCCTTCATAGTCTCCCTCCACTCGGCCCCTCGCACTATCTTCTGGCCCCCACCAGATTTTGCCACATGTACAATCTAGCAGACTCCATGGTTGAACTTAAGCATAATGCACAAACCTCAAAACAACAGTGGTTCTCTTTTGTTCTAGAATCTTCCGTATCATAACTGCCCAAACTTTTTTTCTAGTTGAATTGCCATTATTTGTTTTTTACTTTATGCTTTACAACGCACAATTCCATGAATCATAAAATAGATTAAGGGCTTCTTTGATTCAAAGGATTCTCAAAGGAATTTTGGAGGATTCTAATCATTAGGAATTTTTCCTATCTTGGTTGTTTGATTCGTAGGATTGTAAACCATAGGAATTTTTCCATATGATTCATTTGCACTAGATTTCATAGGAAACACCCCATCCACGCAAACCTCTTTAAAAGAATTCTGCGTTTTTTCTATGCACAATCAAACACTCGTACAATCCTCTAGGATTCAAGACGACATTCCACTATAATCCCATGTTTTTCCTATTCCCGCGTTCTTAGCTTTTTTATAAAAACTAATTGATTTTGAATGAGATGAACTATAAGAATTAAACGAAGGGCTACATTAGGCATACATGACTCAGAGCTTACATGCTATAGTGTGGTATTTATTCATAATTTGGTTGCAAAATCTGATGCGTGTAATGCACGTGTACTTTACTAGTACTTTGAGTATGTGCAAAACACGTAAATCAGAAGAGCAATGGCATGCTACACAGTGTCTCTCTTACAGTTCATGAAGCCACGTGGCACATGTGGAGGCGTTGTCGCGACCTCATTGCGTGGATTGATCACAGTGACATGCTGCTGGTTCTAGAAGAATGTACTCGTCCTCCCTGTGCTATACTGGTGGTACATGCACGAAGCGAAGATGTGCACGCACGCCATGCATGCACTCATTCCCTCGCACGCACACACGGGTACACGAGCGGATGCAATTTTGTACCAAGATCCACCCCATGTGATAATTTGACGCTTGTAAAGTCGTTCACTTCATTGATGGTCAATTAATACAGCACATGCAAATTGACTGGATGTGAGGGCGGAAGAAAGACATTATTACTCCACTCCGCACATGCGAGTAGTTAAATCATGGGTTGCTAGTAGTACTTACATTGGTCTCCTTCGTATTTTGTGCCAATTTTTGACAGTAACATAATATTTACGCATTTGAGCAGTGTAGTACTTGAAATTTATGTTCCGCTAAACTCATCGGGGGCCATTTCGGGCCTCAAAACCAAAAGCATCAATTAATATTTACCTTGTTCCCATCACATTCGAAAGCCTGCTCACACCTACTAGTACGTACCAAACCTGAACGTGTTCCCACTATGCAGGTTTAGTACTAGTGCTAGTACTTAGGTTATAAAAAGGGGAACTACCTAACTGAAAATTACTCCACCTTTCCTCCTCATAAGTGATTCTTCTTCGTCCGTCGTTGCCATGGCCGGTGAGCAGAGCTCTAGGTCGAGAACTACTCGTAACAAGGGAGCGGCAACAAAGGCTGCGGAAGAAAAAGAGAGGGCTTGCCGCCATGCAGAGACCTCGAAAGATCTCTCATGGGCAGGTGATGGCTCCCAGGAGCGCCCTAGCCGCGGAGGCGAACATGCCGAGCCGGCGGAGCTAGAGTCGTTATCCCTCGATGGCATTCCCGATCAGCTCAATAAGCACCTCAATATGCAGAAGGAGTTCATCCAAGGCTTGATGGAGTTGCTGAAGGAGAGCCTCGACGACATGCCCGCTGAGCTCAATCAGCAGGGGGAGTTGACCGCCGGCTTGGTGATGTTGCTGAAGAAGAGCATTGCCTAGGAGAAGAAGGTGACCGGCGAAATCCTGCGACTTCAGGAGGACAAGGTGAAGCTCTGCCATGAGATCAACCTATTGAAGGAGAAGAACGCCGGCTAGGAGAAACTGCATCAGAATAGTAGTTCCTCGATGAAGATGCTGCAGGCCCTCGTCCTGGAATAGAAGGAGTTGGCAAAGCTCCGCATCGAGCACCCGACTACTGTCAAGGTACGTAATGCGGCCGTGGAACAGATGATGAAGGCTCACGTCGAGAAATCCCGCGTCATGGACAGAATGAAGAAGATGGCGGAGGAGACGCGCAAGGAGATGGAGGTCGTGGAGGCGATGAAGAAGCAGTTACGACTCCACGGCGAATTAGATCATTTGGGGTGATAATCTTCCTTCTTCTTTTGCTCCTCTATTTCATCTTTTGCTTCGGGTGTTTCGCCGCATGTGTCACGTTCTCTGCGAGGCATGAATAGAACAATGGTTTTTTTGAGGGAATGAATAGAACAATGCTAACAATGAGATGACTAGCAAATTAGATCATTTTTATCGCCATATGGCACTGGGCTGCCATGTTTCGTGCTCCTCCGTCGCAGTACTACTCCAGTGGAAAACTTGAGTATACCGCACGGTTCTTTGCTCCTCCTCGATCAGGTCATCGGCGCATTTATATGACCAGTCAAATCACAAGTCCCCGCCTTCCAGCAGTAATGAGCCGTCAAATCACAAAGGCCCTCGCCTCTCGTGAAACCAACCAAGCTAGACTGCCCCGCCCTCTAGCCTTTTAAAAATGTATACTTTTGTAAAGCAGTAGTACCAATGGATTGCGCCATGGAGCAAAACTTGAAATTAAAAAAGGTGGTACATATAGACAGCGCTCGTCGCCAAATTATGCATATAGTACTATTAAAAAGGCTAGTCACAATAATGGTGTCCAGCACAACCCACCCCTCAAATGAAACTAAGAGGGTGCTTGGATACGTTTTAGTCCCATGACTAAAAGTAGTGGGACTAAAACATGCTAGCCTCACCCATGCTTGGATCTTAATACTAAAAAGGCTAAAATCAAGTTAATGAGCATTTATTATCCTCCAAACCCTCCAATCCAGAACTCGCATGTGTTAAAGGAGAGGAGTTAAATGAGTAGAGAGAGGACTAATCCACATTTTAGTAGGGGTACGCCTAACTAAAATTTTTTAGTCTCAAGACTAGTTTTAGCCCCTCTTTAGTCAGGGGTGCTTGAAACTTTAGTCTCTTAAAGAGACTATTTTTAGTCAGACTAAAATAAGTCCCTTGGATCCAAGCACCCTCTAAGCATCTTGGAATTCTTTGACAAAACTAAGCACCCTGAAATTCTTTGACAACTAAAATCCTAGCTAAGCTCGCTCACCGTAGCACCACCGCACTCCGCTTGTTCCCTGTTAACTAACTTCGGCTTCACATTGAAAGTCTTGATCCGCAGGCCGAAGTGTGGAGGGATGCGAAGAAAGGCTTCGCGCACGATGACAAACCCCAAGATGTGGAGGAAAGAGTCCGGAGCTAGATCGTGAAAATCTAGCCCATAATAGAACATGAGGCCGCGAACGAAGGGGTGAAGAGCAAACCCTAGCCCGCGGAGGAAGTGGGAGATGAATACAACCCTCTTGCCAGATTTTGGTGTAGGGATGACCTGCCCTTTAGTAGGGAGCCTGTGGGGGATTTCCGCAGTTAGGTACCTCGCCTTCCGAAGCTTCACGATATCCTCCTCAGTGACCGAGGAAGCTGCCCACCTACCTTGGGAGATGGATCCGGACATAACTAGAGGGCCTGGTAACAATGGAAGAAATCGAATCCTGGGCGTTGGAGCCTGGGTTGGGAAGGTTGAGGAAGATGTAGGCGCGGGGGAGAAAGACGGATCTGTGCCCCTTTATAAAGTCAAAGGCATATCAAACGCCTCCTCACGGGCCTTAAAGCTGACCTATTCCCAAGGGATCGCCAACAACACGGTTGGATTACCCATGCCCATATTAATGAGGATCCCATAATAAGGGGACACAATCTCTGCTTCAACCAGACGTGCCAATGGAAACCGCATCTCGAAAAACGGAGCGGGAGGCCAAAAAACAGTTCGAAATAATGACCATGCAAAGACGTGGTGTCTCACTATGAAAGATATTAGTAGATGGGACTTGTTAAATATTATACTCTTTACGAAGCTTGTTTTGCAGAGCCGGACACGTTTTCTGTGTTCAAGGACTACTTTGAAGTATTCGGAGGAGGAACCCGCATTGCAATGCCGAAGACAATCTGCACGCCAGACACATCGTCATTGAAGCATGGTTTAGGGGCTACTAAGGGAGTCCTGGATTAAGGGGTCCTCGGGCGTCCGGGCTATGTGACGTGCGCCGGACTGATGGGCCATGAAGATACAAGATAGAAGACTTCCTCCCGTGTCCGGATGGGACTCTCCTTTGCGTGGATGGCAAGCTTGGCGTTTGGATATGAAGATTCCTTCCTCTGTAAACCAACTTTGTACAGCCCTAGGCCCCTCCGGTGTCTATATAAACTGGAGGGTTTAGTACGTTGGGGAGAATCATAATTAGACAGGCTAGACATCTAGAGTTTAGCCATTATGATCCCGTGGTAGATCAACTCTTGTAATCCTCATATTCATCAAGAACAATCAAGCAGGAAGTAGGGTATTACCTCCATCAAGAGGGCCCGAACCTAGGTAAACATCGTGTCCCCCGTCTCTTGTTACCATCGACCTTAGACGCATAGTTCGGGACTCCCTACCCGAGATCCGCCAGTTTTGTCACCGATAAACGCCAAGACAGAGGCACGAGGAGCGAAGGGACAAGGTGGGCTCTCCCCGGTAGGAGCCTTGCTGGGGCAGCTTATGTAGCCTCAGCAAGGGCCTTGCCGGGGCAACTTGCCCAACACCAGCAGGGCTGCCACCCTTGAGCCTAAGAGTTTCGACACCATCGACAAACACCAGAACCAAGGCTTGGGAGGCGCCTGCATGGTGGCATGCAGATATTTGTGAAGACCAAGAATGTACAAGACTAGATGAAAACTAGAAGACGGAAACCCCCCGCAAGACCCTTGCGGGGGACGCCTGCGAGACACCGGCAAGGCCTTTGCCGGGGCCCCGGCAAGACCCTTGGCGGGGCCCCGGCAAGACCCTTGCCGGGGACATCTGCGGGGCCACAGGCAGGCCCCCACCTGCCAAGGCTCCACCGCCGTTCTAATACAGCAGTCAACCCGCCAACAAGGCAGGCACCGGCGTGGCGACGTGCAGCTTCCAGGCTAACTCAGCAAGCACCTGCGTGGTGGCATGTAGATCTTCGTGAAGACTCTGCCATCGCACCAACTCAGCAGCCAGCGAACTAGCATGGCGTTGCACGCCTAGTCAGCTTGGACGGGCGTCAAAGCGAGACGAGGCGGCGATGGACAAGACCAGCTTCCTTGTCGTCCCCGATAAAGTGAGAGGTCACATCGGTAGCGCATTAAATGCGTTTGTCCTACGGTGGCAGGCGATAGTCTTGTATACAGTACAATCTTTCCACCTCCTGTGTGCCACTCTGGCGCCCCCCCCTTTGGCTATAAAAGGAGGCCCGAGGCATACTGGAGGAGGATTCGGACTTTTTGGATCCTGCACGCTTTGTAGCTAGTCCAAGAACACCAGATAAACACAAACCAACAGGAGTAGGGTATTACGCATCACTTGCGGCCCGCACCTGGATAAATTCCCCGTGTTGATCTTCGAAACCCGCTCTTTCCACAGCCCCGCACCCGCCAACCGTAGAAGGGATTCCCCGTGATCCCATAGGTGTCGTTCCCACCGACAATAATGTAACAAATATTTGATGCAAATATATAGATAATGTAGCAACAGATGATATATGTTCACAAATTTAGGCCACGTCGACCGGTAGGTTGAGATTGAACATATCGAGCGCTCCCTGAAGTCATCCGAAATGGTGAGATAGAACTTCGTTTCCGACTGGCCACGACCACACTTGCCCGATTTGTGCTCGCACTGTGGACACATGAATGAACACCCACGAATCAGCTAGAACAAAAATGATTCCACGGTGATTTACGCCAATTGATTAACAGCGACAGACGGACTACCATAAGAGATGAGTGAATATTTTACTAAGTTTATTACCTTCTCCATGAGAAAAATCCCCGGCCCAATCCTGCAGTAAACCCCAGTTGACCAGAGTCTAGAATGTCAGTGCAGATAGGCGGCGGAAAGCGGTAGGGGCGAAATCCCATGCCGTTTGGAGCGCGGCCTACGCCCGCCGTCAACAGCCGTTGAGCTTAGGGTGGCTGCCGTGATAGAAGTGGATGAGGTGCAGAGTTGAGGAGGCGTCCGCGACGAGTGGGTGGGGACGAATTGGCCGAGGGTTTTCTTTTTTCCTTTTGCATGTGTGAGTGAACACACACGGTCCGCAGTGGCGACGGAGATGAATCGTGTACGATAGTAGATCACCGAGATTGAATGGGAATCCAACTTTCCTTTGTCCTTCATCCATGAGTTTTTTTCTACAATGAACATAAACTCTGCTAATCAGCGTGTTCAAATTTGACACTTTTCTGGGTTCATTTACAATATTTAGGGGATTATGTGCATTTTGTAGGCATTAATGCACATAATTCAAATTCAAACAATTGGTGCTTGAAAAGGTGCACAAGAACGGTCTGGAAAAACCATACTCGTGGTATTTAGTAAATTCTCAAGCCTTTTACAAGGAATGGGAAAAGATTTCAAGGGAATGTGTGGCAATAGTCAACCATAAACGCGTCATTTACTGGGTTATCAAGTATAGAACAATGAAATATGTGCTTGAAAAACATGACGCCTGGCATGGTGCCATGGTATGGCCTCACTGTGCCCTGGTTAAAAGCTGAGCAGGTTCGATTTATGTTGTCATGCACGCCCTTCATAAATTGAACCATCACCGAGGAAGTTCAAAGCTTTCGATAGGGAAATCACCAAGATTGAAGGGGAATCCAAATTTCTGTCCTAGTTTGTCATTCGGTATTTTTCCAACGATCAACATACCGCCTCAAATGCAATGTGTTCAAATTTGACATTTTTTCGGGCTCATTTACCATATTTAGGGGATTATGTGCATTTTCTAGGCATTAATTATGCACATAATTCAAATTTGAACAATCGGTGCATGAAAAGGTGCACAAGAACGGTCTCAAAAACCATGCTCGTGTTATTTAGTACATACTTATGCCTTTTACAAGGAATGGGCAGATATTTCAAGGAAATGTGTGGCAATAGTCAACCATAAACGCGTCGTTTACTTGGTTTACAACTATACAAAAATGAAATACATGCTTGGAAAACATGGCGCCTAGTGTGGTGCCATGGTATGGCCTCACCGTGCCCTGATAAAAATTTGAGAATGTTTTTGTTATGTCGTGATGCATGCCTTTCATAAATCGAACCATCACCGAGGAAGTTCCATGGTTTTGAGGGGGAAATGACCAAGATTGAAGTGGGATCCTAATTTACTTTGTCCATTTTTTTCTACGATGAACATACACCCTGCAAATCACCCTGTTCAAATTTGGCACTTTTCCGGGTTCATTTGCCATATTTAGGGGATTATGTGCATTTCCTAGGCATTAATGCACATAATTTAAGTTCAAACAATCGGTGCATGAAAGGGTGCACAAGAACGGCCTGGAAAACCGTGTCCGTGCCATTTAGTAAATTCTCATGCCTTTTACAAGGAGTGGACAGATATTTCGATGAAATGTGTGGCAATAGTCAACCCCAAATTTTTGTTTGTTGGGTTTTCATCTATAGAAAAAATGAGATAATTGCTTGAAAAACATGACGCCTGGCCTGGTGCCATGGTATGACCTCACCATGCCCTAGTAAAAATTTGAGAAGGTTTTCCTTATGTCGTCATGCACGCCCTTCATAAATCGAACCATCACCGAGGAAGTTCCATGCTTTCGAGAGGGAAATCACCAAGATTGAAGGGGAATCCAAATTTCTGTCCTAGTATGTCATTCAGTTTTTTTCCAACGATTAACATACCGCCTCAAATGCAACGTGTTCAAATTTGACATTTTCCCGGGCTCATTTACCATAATTATGGGATTATGTGCGTTCTCAAGGCATTAATGCACATAATTCAAATTCGAACAATCGGTGCATGGAAAGGTGCACAAGAACGGTCTGGAAAACCATGCCCGTGTTATTTAGTACATTCTCATGCCTTTTACAAGGAATGGGCAGATATTTGAAGGAAATTTGTGGCAATAGTCAACCATAAACTCGTCGTTTACTGGGTTAACAACTATACAAAAAAATGAAATACATGGTTGGAAAAGATGAAGGCTGGCATGGTGGCATGGTATGGCCTCATTGTCCCCGGGTAAAAATTGGAGAATTTTTTCCTTATGCCATGATGCACGCCTTTCATAAATCAGACCATCACCGAGGAAGTTTCATGGTTTCGAGGGGAAAATCACCAAGATTGAAGGGGGGGTCCTAATTTCCTTTGTCCACGAGTTTTTTTCCTATGATGAACATACACCCTGCAAATCACCGTGTTCAAATTTGGCACTTTTCCGGGTTCATTTACCATAATTAGGGGATTATGTGCATTTCATAGGCATTAATGCACATAATTCAAGTTTAAAAAATCGGTGCATGAAAGGGTGCACAAGAACGGCCTGGAAAACCATTCTCATGCTATTTAGTAAATTCTCATGCCTTTTACAAGGAATGGATGGATATTTCGATGAAATGTGTGGCAATAGTCAACCACAAATGTTTGTTTATTGGGTTTTAAACTATAGAAAAAAGAAATAAATGCTTGAAAAACATGACGCCTGGCATGGTGTGCCATGGTATGACCTCACCATGCCCTGGTAAAAATTTGAGAAGGTTTGGCTTTTGTCATCATGCACGCCCTTCATAAATTGAACCATCACCAAAAAAGTTCCATGCTTTCGAGAAGGAAATCACCAAGATTGAAGGGTAATCCAAATTTTCTTCGTTCTTTGCCCTGCAATTTTTTTCTACGACGAGCATACACCCTACAAATCACTGTGTTCAAATTTGGCATTTTTCCGGGCTCATTTACCATATTTAGGAGATTATGTGCATTTTCTAAGCATTTAGCGCATATAAATCCAATCCAGCTGTAGCTGCACGAGTGTGATGTGAGGGACGTGGATTGCCGCTCAATCGTGGCGCATCCTACGGTGCACACGCGCGATCCGCATGGCTGGGGTTCTGGCCAATCATAACGCAACACACAATAGGCTCATCGCACACTGTTTCCGGAAGCAACGGAGAATAACCGTGTGTGATAATGAACGAGCAAAATTTTAAGGGAAGCCAAATTTATGTTGTCGTTTGTCGTTGAGCTCTCGAATACCACTGCACTGTACGGCTGCCTGGCCCCTCCATTCCAGAGCTCTCTCCAGGCGTCATCCATGGCACCGCGCGCACAGTAACTGGTAAGGAAGTGATGGCATCCCACCGCGCCGTGTTCCTCACTGCCCGCGACTGCACACATGGTAAGGAAGCGATGGCATCTCGCCGCGGCGAGTTCATCGCCGCCGGTGGCCACACAGTTACATGGGCGGACTTTGAGGCTGCCATGGCCAAATGGGTGGTCGATCTAGAGGCGGCCAAAGCCGCACAGAAGGAGCGGAAAAGGCAAAAGGCAGCCAAGAAAAGAGAAAATTAGAAGATCACACTATGGCTAGTCTTAGAGAAAATTACCAGTAATACTTTAAGTTTGTAGTATTAACATACAATGTCGGTAAGAGCATCCTTTTAGGGCTTTGAGTGTTGATTAGCGTGTGTTCCCGTGTGCATTTTTTGTGTTAATCATTAGAAGATCACAAAACAAATGGTTTCTATGTCGTACCTGTCTGCGTTTTTTGCGTTAATGATCCATAAGTCAGTTACCTGTGCGATGTTTCCTAATAAACCAGGCGTACAATTGACCGAAAAAATCAACTACACGTGTACATTTTTTTGGAGACGGGATCTGCCAATTTTCTGTTTTCTCGCCCAAGTTTCATGATCGCAATGAAATTTTCAATATCAGAATTTATTCCTCCAACCACATCCCCACCCATCAAATTTCCTCACTATCTCCCCCCTGCACCTCCCCCTACTGGCATCTCAAACCGATGATGCTGCAACCACAGATTCAACCACATCTACATTCTGCTCAGATCTAGTCAGGTAACCCACCGATCTCTATCATGGCCCTGGCTTGATTGCTTAAATGGCGCCTGCGAAACATCCTCATGCCTCCAAATCCCCACTGCAGGAGCTAATGGCGGTCCATGGTGCGATGGCCGATGTGCGTGCTGACCCGGAGGAACACCTCGCCTCCGCTGCCGCCGACATGGTGCAGGCTCTGGCCCAGATGAAGTACCCCAGCGACTACCCCCAGGACTTAACAGGTAAGATCTGACCAGCTAAATCTTACAAATACCACTTGCAACGGCTATGATTTGTACGGTTGATGTATTAAGCATGTTCGTGCCTTGTTTATTTTAGTACTACACACTGTGTGATGTTCAAATATTACCGTGTCCAGCTCAATTTCACCAATACCAACAACAAATTTACAATACATGACTCAGGATATCACTAGAGATGCTGCCCATTTGCTATTTTTAGTGGATGCTAACCCTATTGTACTTAACATGCATGTCCATGTACTTACGCAGGGTCGTAACGGCCGATGACGTTGTTTGCCGTCGAGGTTAGCTTCATCCCATGTCTTACAGTATTTCACATCATTTGTGCAATTGCAGTTTAACTTCTACCATTTACTGGTTGCCTGTAGGTACACATGTCAGTGGCATTGATCCACGCTTCGACCCGGAGGTACAGCTCGCCTCCGCCGCCGCTAATTTTGGGCGGGCTCTGGCCAAGATGAAGTGCCCCAGCAACTACCTCTCAGGACTTACCAAGTATGTACTCACCAATTCAATCTTACCAATACCAGTTGCAATTAATGGCTATGTTCTATACGGTCGATGTATGAAGCATGTTCTAGTAAACATGCCTAACACGTTTTAGCTACTTTCCCTACCTTTTTATAGACATCTGGTCCATTATCTTCTCTGGCAGCACCTGCCTTGTGATGTTTAACTATGCCAATTGCATTTTTGTCAGTATCGGTTTCAATGGCTATTAAGCATGTTGCAATTAACAGTTGAATCCATTTTTAAACAGTTGTATTTCAATGGCTACAAACTTACAAACCATGACTTAGGATGTTGTTAAGCCTATTGCAATTAACAGTTGTATCCATTTTTTAATCTGTCCCTTTGCTACCATGCTACTCTCCGCAATGAAGATATACTAGAGATGCTTCCCATTTAATATTTTTGGTGGATGCTAACCCTGTTGTACTTAACATGCCTGTCCATGTACTTGTGCAGGGTCATAACGGCCGATGTTGTTGTTGTCGTCGAGGTTAGCTCCATCCTATGTCTTACAGTATTTCACATCATTTGTGCAATTGCAGTTTAACTTCTACCATTTACTGGTTGCCTGTAGGTGCACATGTTAGTGGCACTGATCCATGCTTCGACCCAGAGGAACAGCTCGCCTCCGCCGCCGCTGAGTTTGGGCGGGCTCTGGCCAAGATGAAGTGCCCCATCAACTACCTCTCAGGACTTACCAAGTATGTACTCACCAGTTCAATCTTACCAATACCAGTTGCAATTAATGGCTATGTTTTGTATGGTCGATCTATTAAGCATGTTGTAGTAAACATGCCTAACACGTTTTAGCTATTTTCCCTACCTTTTATAGACAACTGGGCGATTATCTACTATGGCAGCACCTGCCTTGTGATGTTTAACTCTGCCAATTGCATTTTTGTTAGTACCGGTTTCAATGGCCATTAAGTCTGTTGCAATTAATAGTTGTATCCATTTTTAAAGAGTTGTATTTCAATGGCTACAAACTTACAAAACATGAATTAGGATGTTGTTAAGCCTGCTGCAATTAACAGTTGTATCCATTTTTTAATCCGTCCCTTTGCTACGGTGCTACTCTTTCACAATGAAGATATCACTACAGATGTTGTTGTTTTATTACCATTTGCTATTTTTCGTGGATGTTAACCCTGTTGTAGTTAACATTGGATTTCGATGTACTTACACAGGGCTACAATGGGCGATGCTGTTGTTTGCCGTTGAGGTTAGCTGCATCCCATGTCTTATACACCATCTATTCCTAAATATAAGTATTTTTTAGAGATTCCAATATAGACTACATAAGGAGCAAATGAGTGAATCTAGATTCTAATCTAAACTATATCTATAATTCTATATACATCCATATGTAGTTCATATTAAAATCTCTAAAAAAATACTTGTACCTAGGAACATAGGTAATTGTATTTTACATCATTTGTGCAATCTCAGTTTAGCTTCTAACATTTACTGGTTTCTTGTAGGTACATATATGAGCGGTACTGATCCACACTTTGATCCCTTTTGCGTATAGGGCAATGAGATATTCATGAACAAGCGTCAAGTGAGGAAGCTAAGAAAGATTGTTGGGCGAAAGAAACGGGTGATTGGAATTAAGCTCTTTATTTACACTTTGTCCAAGACAACTATGAACTTTAGGATGGTTAGTAATGTGTTGCCTTTTCCCCCTACCCACAACAAGTTACTCTATTAGACCTAAGTATCTGATATTTTTCTCTTTTCAATGGTTTCCGAAGCTATTTACTGATGATTACTTGCAAACTACATGACCGGAGTGGAGGAAACTAAGGTTAAAGTATATAATTCATGCTACCATGATAATGCTCTAGAAGTCTTCCTAAAGGCGGTGAAGGATGGGCGGGCGATCATCAAAAGGGGTTGAACAAAAGTGGTTTGTGCCTATGGCATGCAGGAAGGCACATTACGGACATTCCGCTTTTTCAACACCATCGGCAGTCAAAATGATTTACACTTGTCTCTTCACCTTTACCGCCTTTAAATATTGTGGTTCATCGTAGTTAATTGCTGTCTAATCCTGTAATTACTGAACATATTGTATTGGCAATTTTATTTATGGATTCGTTGTTGAACTATTGTGCTGAGAATTTGAATTGCATGTTTCATATTTCAAAATTTCCAATTCGAATAATAAATTACATGCAAAAATAAGAATATATAGGAGCTAATAAAATAATGTGCACACGGTTAGAAAGAAAATAGCATGTGCGATGTAAAAAGAGAACACACGGTCATGAAACTTTCCAAACGGTTCTGGCAGTAAAAGCGCTTGTGATGGATAGCCCAATGCCACACAATTTTCTTCATCAAATCGTGTGTGATGTAGTTGATAAAAGCAAACAGTTAACCAAGGCAGAACATGTGGGATAGTTACACCTTTCACACATGAGCCTATACATAAAACTGTGTGGGATGTACATACAAACGGAAACGTTTTCCCTAGATTGATTGTGTGGGATGTACATAAGAACGGAAACTTATTCCTTGGATTGACTGTGTGTGATATACATACGAACGAAAACATTTTCCCTGGATTGACTATGTGGGATGTACATAAGAACAGAAACGTATTCCTTGGATTGACTGTGTGTGATATACATACGAACGGAAATGTTTTTCTGAGATTCGCCGTGTGGGATGTACATACGAACAGAAATGATTGGGTTTTGATGCCTGCCCGATCGCACACGAGCTCATTTTGCCCCAGCCTGTGTCCCAGGAGGGCCTATCCCCGAGGTTTCTGGGTCATGTGGGAAGCACCCCCTATCCCCACACTCACTTGGTGACGGTTCCAAATGTCGTCGCGGAAAGGGGTTAAAAACCGTTTGTATAGCACCGATGCGTATCAGTGTCATCCTTGGGGTGAATACGTTGGGAGGCAAAATTATAAGCCCCTATCTTTCTATGTGTTCGGTTGAAATGTTTTGCTCATGTGTATGCGGTGAGTGTTAGCAATCATAGAAGACTATATGATGGTTGAGTATGTGGAGCTCTTACTTAGACTCTGTTGAATAAGTTGAATTGCAATTGTTTGGCGACTAAGAATATAGGTTGTTGAGTTTCAAGAGAATTCATTGTTTGAACCTTAACATGTGAATTGGTTGCTACTATGTCATGATGGGTTTTATGAGAAAGAGTTGTTGTTATGATGCTAGGGAAAGTGACTGAAATTATCATTGATCAAACTTATGCACTTTGCTAGCATTCACACTCCATAAATTATTTCTTTTCTCATTTACCTACTCGAGGACGAGTAGGAATTAAGCTTGGGGATGCTGATATGTCTCCAATGTATCTACAATTTACGAAGTATCCATGCTGTTATATTATCATTCTTGGATGTTTTACAATCATTTTGTAGCAACTTCATATCATTTTTTGGGACTAACCTACTGACATAGTGCCCAGTGCCAGTTGCTGTTTTTTTGCTTGTTTTTTACATCGCAGGAAATCAATATCAAACGGAGTCCAAACACCGCGAAACTTTTTGTGGATTTTTTGTGGACCAGAAGACATCCAATGGGCCAGAGCAGTACCTGGGGGGTCCCCCGGGGGGGCATAACCCACCAGGGCTCGCCTGGGCCCCTAGGCGCACCCAGGTGGGTTGTGCCCACCTTGGTGGTCTCCCGCACCCCCTCTTCGTCCTACAGATCACCAAATATTCCAAAACCATCCAGGGTAGCCCTAGATCAGAAGTTCGCTGCAAGGCCTCTGTACCCACGAGATCTAATCTAGACCCCGTTTCGGCACCCTGCTAGAGGGGGAGATCATCACCGGTGGCCACCTTCATCATCCCAGCAGCCACCACGATGAGGAGGGAGTAGTCCACCCTCGAGGCTGAGGGTTTGTACCAGTAGCTATGTGTTTAATCTCTCTCTCTCTCTCTCTCGTGTTCTTGATATGTCACGATCTTGATGTATCGTGGGCTTTGTTAATATAGTCGGATCATATGGTGTTTTCCCCATTCTATCTTGTTGTGATGAATTGAGTTTTTCCTTTGAGATTTCATTTTATCGGATTGAATACTTTTATGGATTTGAGAGCACTTGATATTTGTATTGCATATGAATACTCGTGGTGACAATGGGGTATTGTATTGATTCACTTGATATATGTTTTGGCACTCAACTCATGGATTCCCGAGGTGACATTGGGGTAATCCATGCATAGGGGTTGATGCAAGTTCTTGTCTTTGTTTCTCTAGGAGAAATCTCGGGGCACTCTTTGAGGTTCTTTGTGTTGGATTGAGTATTATGAATATGAAATTATTTGGTGTTATTCTGATACGAACTCTTGGATAGATCGATCAGAAAGAATAGCTTTGAGGTGGTTTCGTACCCTACAAACAATTTGTTCTTATGTTCTCCGCTAGATAGGAACCTTGGAGTGATTCTTCATCGCACTTTGAGGGATGGTTATATGATCCAATTATATTAGCATTGTTGAGATATTGCACTAGCGAAAGTACGGACCCTAGGCCTTGTTTTCAAGCATTGCAATACCGTTTGTGCTCACTTTTGTTACTTGTTACCTTGCTATTTTTTTATTGTTCCTATTACAAAAACCAATATCTACTATCCATATTACACTTTTATCACCATGTCTTCGCCGAACTAGTGCACCTATACAATTTGCCATTGTATTTGGTGTGTTGGGGTCACAAGAGACTTTTTGTTATTTGGTTGCAGGATTGTTTGAGAGAGACCATCTTCATCCTACGCCTTGCAACGTCTCCAACGTATCTATAATTTCTTATTGTTCCATGCTATTATATATTCTGTTTTGGATGTTTAATGGGCTTTATTATACACTTTTATATTATTTTTGGGACTAACCTACTAACCCAAGGCCCAGTGCAAATTGTTGTTTTTTGCCTATTTCAGTGTTTCGCAGAAAAGGAATATCAAACGGAGTCCAAATGGAATGAAACCGCCGGGCACATGATTTTTGGAACAAACGTGATCCAGAGGACTTGGAGTGGACTTCAAGCAACCAACGAGGAGGCAACGAGGCAGGGAGGCGCGCATGCCCCACCGGGCACGCCCCCACCCTCATGGGCCCCTCGTGGCTCCCCTGACCGACTTCCTTCACATATATATACTCTTATACCCCAAAAACATTGAGGAGCACACCGAAACCCTATTTCCACCACCGCAACTCTCTGTACCCATGAGATCCCATCTTGGGGCCTTTTCGGCGCTCCGTCGGAGGGGGCATCGATCATGGAGGGCTTCTACATCAACACCACAGCCTCTCCGATGATGTGTGAGTAGTTTACCTCAGAACTTCAGGTCCATAGTTATTAGCTAGATGGCTTCTTCTCTCTCTTTGGATCTCAATACAAAGTTCTCCTTGATTCTCTTGGAGATCTATTCGATGTAACTCTTTTTTGTGGTGTTTTTGTCGAGATTCGATGAATTGTGGGTTTATGATCAAGATTATCTATGAACAATATTTGAGTCTCCTCCGAATTTTTTATGTATGATTTGTTATCTTTGCAAGTCTCTTCGAATTATTAGTTTGGTTTGGCCTACTAGATTGATCTTTCTTGCAATGGGAGAAGTGCTTAGCTTTGGGTTCAATCATGCGGTGCTCGATCCCAGTGACAGAAGGGGAAATGACACATATTGTATTGTTGACATCGAGGATAAAAAGATGGGGTTCATATCATATTGCTTGAGTTTATCCCTCTACATCATGTCATCTCGCTTAATGCGTTGCTCTGTTCTTATGAACTTAATACTCTAGATGCATGCTGGATAGCGGTCGATGTGTGGAGTAATAGTAGTAGATGCAGAATCATTTCGGTCTACTTGTCGCGGACGTGATGTCTATATACATGATCATGCCTAGATAATCTCATAACTATGCTCAATTCTATCAATTGCTCGACAGTAATTTGTTCACCCACCGTAATACTTATGCTCTTGAGAGAAGCCACTAGTGAAACCTATGGCCCCCGGGTCTATTCTCTATCATATTAATCTCCCGTTATTTCTATCACCGTTTATGTTGCTTTCTTTACTTTTAGTCATTATAATAAAAATACCAAAAATATTATCTTATCATCTCTATCAGATCTCACTTTTGCAAGTGGTCATGAAGGGATTGACAACCCCTTCATCGCGTTGGTTGCAAGGTTCTTATTTGTTTGTGTAGGTACGAGGGACTTGAGCGTGGTCTCCTACTGGATTGATACCTTGGTTCTCAAAAACTGAGGGAAATACTTACGCTACTTTACTGCATCACCCTTTCCTCTTCAAGCGAAAACCAACGCAGTGCTCAAGAGGTAGCACGCCTCCCACAGATTGATAAACCTTAGGTCATCCACTTGAGGGAAAAATGCTATTGTCCTACAGAACTCTGCCCTTGGAGGCCCAACACGAGTCTACAAGAATAAAGTTGCATAGTAGACATCAGGTTCCATCCAGATTTCTCCCAATTTGTTGCAAATGGCTGGGCTAACCGACTTCCTCGTAGATTAGTGTGACCAACATACCCTCCTCATGAATTTCTTTGTGCAAAATTTTCATTTTCTGAATAGGAACAACCCTCCTGAGGTGCGGTTCAATTTATATTCTGAAACCCGTTAGATTTCGCTCACTGAATTTTGCAACATATGTTTGATTCCCTTTGACCGGGAATTAAAAGAGCCCAGACCGGTAGAGTTTGAGGACTTCCTTCTACTTGATAGTGGGTGATGAAAGAGGCGTGCCGAAAGCCACCACCACTAGTTTGTAGTTTCCTTCTGTGCATTACTTTGATTTATTCAACGCAAAGTGTTTAACGGCTAGGGAGAAGGTTAGTGCACTCAGTGCTCCTAACCTCGCCATTTTATGTCGTGCACTACACAATGATCACACATTTAGCCTAGGGGCTATTATTGCACGTGTTTGCATCTTAATAGGACTAAGGGCATGATGCATGGTGGTATGTATGCCACCCGCTTAGCGAGTCACTTTAATATTCAAATACGCCAACATGATTATCCTTTGCCCCGAGTTTATCTAGATCACCAAGCCATGGAACATCACTAGTTTATTGACATTGCTGACTCTTTTCAAAACATTCCTTACAACTTAGTATTTAGCGAGATTACCCGTGATGTTATCAAGTTGCATGCACCTGCTTTGTTTGATTCTATTGCCAAGAGCGGATACAAGATCATGCCAGCAGACATCGTTGCCTACCGGAAGGCCCATGCAGCAGCAGAGGATGAGCCCCAGGTGTGGGACGCTCAGGTGCCTCAGCCTCAGTACTATAACATAGGACCAGACGGCTACTTCAGGTGGTGATTACCAAGCTAGGCCAATAGCCTAAGCTTGGGGGAGTACATGTTTCTCACCGACATTACATTCATGTTCACACACTCTATTATGTTACTCGGTGTTCACACTTTTTCATTGTATTATCCATGCTAGTTTCATTTTCTTGCTTTTTTCTTGTGTGTTTGAAAAACTTTGAGAAAACCCAAAAATATTTATTGCTTCTTTTCGGTTTTTCCTTCCTGTTTAATTTAGTTGTAGTATTAAAAGAAAACCCAAAATGATTTATCTTTTCTTCTTTTGCTTGTTGGGAGCTTTCCCGTGTAAATAGTTTTTCTCGTTTTTGTTTTTCTTTCTTTAATTTGCTTCCTTCTACAAAAACTCAAAAAAAATCAGTGTGTTTCTCTAAATTTCTTTTCTTTTGTTTAGTTAGTGTGACGAGAAGACCATGATGAAAATGTTGAGTGGCTCTCATAGGCAATGATTGTTGATCTAACAAAGAGCCCAAATTACCTTGTCTTCTTCTTTTTTAATAAAATGTTGCAGATTCCGGCTTAGTCCACGTCACTCTTGCACTATTATTATTTTCATATCATTCGGTCGTGCAAGTGAAAGGCAATAATGATGACATTTGATGAAGTGACCGTGGTAGAGAAAAGCGGGTATGAACTCAACTTGTTTTATTTTTGTAGATATGTTTAACCCATTATCCATGACTCAACATATTATGATCAAACGTGTTTGCAATGACAATTAGAGATTATAGTTGCTCATGTCATGCTTAAGTAGTTAGGAGTGGATAATGATTTATCTTGGGGGTCAACATGCATTAAAATGATTGTGATGTACTATGATGATATGGTATCCTCCTCTGAATGTTTGAAGTCACTACAAGGATTCCGGTCTATTGCAACAAAATTTATTGCTACAACTATGTTTCGTTGTAATAAAACGCAATATTACCACAAATTCTCCGCTTGTGGTAATACGCTGCACATATTGCCATAACTTATTTTCATCGCGATAAATATTAACTTTGTTGTAATACAGGCCTCATATTGCAACAAACTGTATCGCCGTTGCAATATGGTAGCGGTATTGCGACAAACAAATTCCGTTGCACGGGGGCAGTCATTTTGTTGTAATAGAGACTAGGTATTTCAACAGAATAACTATTCGTGGCAATGTTCGAAAAGGTATTGCACCATCGGCGTGACATTGCATTAGTTACAAATATTGTTGCAAAAAAGTGGCTACCTATTGCAACAAACTGCATCGGCGTTGCAATATGGCAGTGATATTGCGACAAACAAATTTCGTTCCGCGAGGCAACCATCTTGTTGTAATAGAGATTAGGTATTTCCATAGAATAATTATTTGTGGTAATATTCAGAAATATATTGCAACATCAGTGTGACGTTGCATTAGTTACAAGTAAAACAGTGAAAAAATATATTATTCGAATTTGTAGATATTAAGTTATGATTTTTGCAAGGTTTAAGGAGTAATTAAAATATATTTTAATCACACCAATTTCAATTAACCAAAACAATGGGAAAAGTTTATAAATGGGTAGACCACACTTTCTTGATAGGAATATATATTTAGTTGGTTAAATTTGGATTTGAAATGACCAAATTGTTGCCATTCTAAAACTAGGATGTTTTCCGCCAAAACAGGGACTTGTCAGATGAAAACCAAAAAAAGAGGGGGCCTGGTGTGAAAATTTCCAGATCCAGATCTGTAGCTGAATCTGACCAAGGACTTCTATAGCCACAACCGCTGACCTGTGGGCCTGTGGCCTCGGGCTGATTGGCGCGGGTGGCATCCACGGTGACCTCCAGGGGTGATGACAAGTGGGGCCGACCACCGCGCAGTAACCAAAAAATGTGGAGGACTTCGCCTGCGCAGGGATTAGAACGCTCGTCCTCAGTGTTGCAAATGTTGGTGAACGCACTGGGGTCTCATGTAAATAGCTGGTACCGTCCCGATCAAGAATTCAGCTACCGATGAGCAGTGTCTCTTGTCCATTTAGTGGTTCGTGTCATTAAGTTGATTTTAAAAGGTTGAATCATATGGTTCGCTATACTCTGAATAAATTCCGTGAGTATGGTATACTTATTTGGTGTCGGTGTACTAGAGTAGGGGTACCCTAGTATCCCGAACTTGTGCACGGACAGTCGCAGCATCCCGTGGCAAGGCTTGCCGGGTGACCGCCAAGATCCTCCGTGGTTCCTTTGGAGCCATTCAAGAACAAGGTATCCAAGCCAAAGAGACAAGACCCCGGCAAGAGGAGCTTGCCGGGAAGGCCGACCAAGGCATCTCAAGGAACTTGCCGCGACGCGCCACGCGGCCCGGCAAGGCCTGGTGAGCGACAAGCTCCCGGACACGACAAGACAATGACCGCGGCAAGCCTCCACTCTTTACCTGCGCTCTAGCACACCCACCAACGTGTCGCTCTAGGACCCTTCCAGGCGTACGTGGCGGGAAGCTGTGCAGCCAGCGGTACACGGTGGCAAGCGGCGCTGACAAGATTGCCATCGTGGCGAGCGGTGGCGTCCCTGGCGGTTCCTTTTGCACTATTTGGGCGACGCAGACGGGCATTTAATGCCCTTGTCCCCTGGCGTCAGGGTTAGGTATGATACACTGTAGCAAGCGGCTGTACCAACCGCAACACCTTTCCATTTTTACCCTTGTCTACGTTGCCACCTGTCGGTGACCCCTTGAGCATATAAAAGGAGGCCCATGTGCAACGTAGAGGGGGAGGTCGGTCAAACGGAACAACTCACGCTCGGTCTCGTTAGCTGCTGGTGTGTACTGTAGCACTCGGTGCTCCCGAGCAAGAACCCAATACAAACCACAAAACAGGAGTAGGGTTTTACGCATCCGTGCGGCCCGAACCTGGGTAAAACTGCTCGCATGCTTCGCCTCGATCTGCCCTTCGTGTGATCTCCGCCCCCCTGCCGAACCGAAAGGGGCTCGGTCCGCCGGTCCCATAGCTGTCGGTGTACTAGAGTAGGGGTACCCTAGTATCCCGAACTTGTGCACGGACAGTCGCAGCATCCCGCGGCAAGGCTTGCCGGGTGACCGCCAAGATCCTCCGTGGTTCCTTTGGAGGCATTTAAGAACAAAGTATCCAAGCCAAAGAGACAAGACCCCGGCAAGAGGAGCTTGCCGGGAAGGCCGACCAAGGCATCTCAAGGAACTTGCCGCGACGCGCCATGCGGCCCGGCAAGGCCTGGTGAGCGACAAGCTCCCGGACGCGACAAGACAACGACCGCGGCAAGGCGCTTGCTGCGGCAAGCCTCCACTCTTTACCTGCGCTCCAGCACACCCACCAACGTGTCGCTCTGGGACCCTTCCAGGCGTACGTGGCGGGAAGCTGTGCAGCCAGCGGTACACGGTGGCAAGCGGCGCTGACAAGATTGCCATCGTGGCGAGAGGTGGCGTCCCTGGCGGTCCCTTTTGCACTATTTGGGCGACGCAGACGGGCATTTAATGCCCTTGTCCCCTGCCGTCAGGGTTAGGTATGATACACTGTAGCAGGCGGCTGTACCAACCCCAACACCTTTCCATTTTTACCCTTGGCTACATTGCCACCTGTCGGTGACCCCTTGAGCATATAAAAGGAGGCCCATGCGCAACGTAGAGGGGGAGGTCGGTCAAACGGAACAACTCACGCTCGGTCTTGTTAGCTGCTGGTGTGTACTGTAGCACTCGATGCTCCCGAGCAAGAACCCAATGCAAACCACAAAGCAGGAGTAGGGTTTTACGCATCCGTGCGGCCCGAACCTGGGTAAAACTTCTCGCGTGCTTCGCCTCGATCTGCTCTTCGTGCGATCTCCGCCCCCCTTCTGAACCGAAAGGGGCTCGTTCCACCGGTCCCATAGGTGTTCGTGGATTAGCACCCCCGACATCTTTGGTGCGCCAGGTAGGGGGCGCGTCGAGGTTGTGTGAACCTGATCCGGCATTCGGATGAGCTAGATCTTCATCATCTTCATCGACATGCTGCCAAAGAAGAAGGCTTCGAAGGCGGCTGCTCCGTCCGCACCGAACCCACCATCGCCGGAGCAAACGGCTGGTGGGGTAGACGCCGGCGGAAGAACAGGCGTCGACGAGGGAGCTCACGGTGCTGCCAGGTCCAAGGACAACGCTGCGCTGCCCATCGGCAGCGCAGTCAGCTCCCACAACGACCGGGCGCACTCCAAGACCTCGGCGTCCGTACATGCACCGCGCCCATCACAGGAGGCGCGGGACGGGCAGCGTCATGATACTCACGGTACCATACGTTTGCTGGACCAAGATCGAGCTGGTGGATCTCGGAGTGCTCAAGACCAGCATGCATGCCAACATGCTGGCGCGAGCGGGGCACGGTCTCCTGGACGAGATACTGCTCCTTCTAACATGGTTAGAAGTCCAAGCATATCCCGCTCCTCACACCGTTCGCCACCGCCACCCGCCACTTCAGCAGAAGCTTTGGCGCGAGCTCAACTGCTCCTAGACTACCCTCCAGCGGCAGACAAGATCGACGACTGGAGGGCCACCATTTAGAGTCTCATCGGCTTTGCCAACGGCGACATTCCACGGCAGCCGAGTACTTCGCAGCCGCGGCAAGTCAGCCAGGCACGAGCCGGTGGAGACAAGACCGGTGAGGGTGCAACCACTGTGCACTCTCCGCCCCGAAGGCCAAGATCGCCGACTCGCTAGATCCACCTTGACAGCGACTCCACCGTGTCATCAGATCCACGAGCTCGTCGCGATCAGCGCCAAGTTCTTCACGAACGACAGCAAGAAGACACTCGTACTCGCATCGAGCGCCGAAGAGAAGCGCGGCGTCAATCAGACCAGCGTGCTGGGCCCTCTGTCGACATGCATGCGCCAGGGGAACCAGGCCACTTGCCGTACATGGTAGGTTGCCCTGCGTTTACCCGTGAGCTGTGGCAAGTCCAGTGGCCCAGCAGGAAGAATTTCAAGCCAGACGTACCGGAGAAGTACGACGGCAAGTCACATCCGTCGGAGTTCCTCAGCATCTACACCATCACGGTGCAAGCTGCCGGGGGGCGGGACGACAAGATCCTTGCCAACTACTTCCCGCTGGTGCTCAAGCCCAATGTCAGATCCTGACTCATGCACTTGCCGGACAACTCCATATCCTCCTGGGCAGACTTATGCCATCAGTTTGTCGGCGCCTTTACAGGCAGCCACAAACCTCATGGCCAAGAGAGTGACCTTCACCTGCTCGCCCAGAAGGAAGGAGAGCCCCTGCGCAAGTACATTCAGAGATTCAGCCGTGTACAACACAACATCCCAGATGTCCACCCTGCCGCGGTCATCCGCGCGTTCCATCAGAACATGCGTAACCGCAGGATGCGGGAGGAGATGGCGATGTGCAAGATCAGAGACGTCAGCGAGCTGTATGCCCTGGCCGACAAGTGTGCACGAGCTGAGGAAGGGAGGAAACTCCCCGGAGAGAATACAGGAGCAGGAGGATCTGACAGCAAAGACGCTGCCCCGGCAAAGAAAAACGGGCGGCGGAACAACAGGAAGAAGAAAGGCAAAGATGTGCTAGTCATTGAGCAGTCTGGCAACGACGGTGGCGCCAAGAAAGCCAAAGCTGGTAGCTCCGGCAAGGAGATTGCCGCATGCACCAACTGCCAAGCTGTGGCGGTCGCCGACAAGCAGGACGGCACCGACAAGCAGTACTGCAAGATCCACCGCACCAAGGGCCATGACTTCCAGAGCTGCAAGAAAGTCGAACAGCTTGTCCAGCAGCAAAAGGCTGAATACGAGCGACGCGACAAGGAGAGGTCCCAAGGAGGCGCTGGAGAATCTAGCAATAAGCACGCCGGCCGGGGAGGACGCCGCGGCAAAGCCAAGCCGCGGCAAGGAGACAGACCTCCCCGCGGCCGCGACAAGGATGAAGATGACGACGATGACGAAGACATGGATGATGTCGAGACCAGTGAGCAGGAGTTCCAGAAAGCCACAGAGGTCTTGTGCATTGACGGTGGTGCTTCCCTGCATACTTCGCACCGCCAACTCAAGCAGTGGGTGCGGGAAGTCAATGCGGCGGAACCACCTGTCGAGTCACGCAAACTTCTGAAATGGTCCAGCACGCCTATCATCTTTGATATTGAGGACCACCCTGATCGCACAACTGCGGTCGGGTGCTTGCCGATGTTGGTTTCACCAACTATCCACAACCTCAAGGTCACTAAGATGCTAGTTGACGGCGGGGCCGGCTTGAACCTGATCTCCTCCACTGTACTCCAGAAACTCTAGATCCTTGACAGCGAGCTTGAAGAGACCGGCACATTCCAAGGAATCAACCCGGGAAGGAGCCAGCCGAAGGGGAAGGTCACGTTGCCAGTAAGATTTGGCAGCGAGTTGAACTTCAGGACTGAGAGGGTCACTTTTGACGTTGCCGATTTTCCATTGCCTTACAATGGGATACTCAGCCGTCCAGCGCTCGCCAAGTTCATGGCAGCCTCTCACTACGCATACAACATGCTGAAGATGCCAGGCCCGATAAGCGTCATCTCTGTCCCTGGCGACAAGAAGGATGCTCTTATCTATGCCGACAAGATCTATCGGGACGCGGCAGCCGCAACAGATCGCAAGTCACTTGCCGTTGAAGCTCCCGGGGGAAGAAGAATACCAAGTCCGGCAAGAGTTTTGATGCCCACTCCGGCAAGCGCACCTCTTCGGAGTGCTGCGCTACTGTCGAGGACGCACCATCGAGCTCCACCGGCAAGTGTAAGAAGGCAATGGCAGCTCCGCCAGAGACCAAGAAAGTGTCCGCCAAAGAGGACGGCACTAGTGGTACCTTCACCATCAGTGCCACTCTTGACCCTAAATAGGAAAGTGCGCTCGTTGCTTTCCTGCGGGCGAACGTCGACGTGTTTGCGTGGCAACCGTCTGACATCCCCGGTGTTCCCAGGAAAGTAATTGAGAACCATCTTGCCGTTTGTCCTCATGCGCGGCCCGTCAAGCAGAAGGTCAGGAAGCAAGCAGTGGAGCGCCAAGAATTCATCGCAGAAGAGATCAAGAAATTGGAAGTAGCAGGCCTTGTCAGAGGAGTGCTCCATCCTACGTGGTTGGCCAATCCTGTAGTCGTGCGCAAGGCAAACGGGAATGGAGGCTTTGTATCGACTTTACCGATGTTAATAAAGCTTGTCCCAAAGACCCATTTCCCTTGCCGCGCATTGACCAGATTGTTGACTCCACGGCCGGATTTGACTTGCTTTCATTTCTTGACGCATACTCAGGATACCATCAAATCTTCATGGCAGAAGAAGATGAGGAGAAGACCGCATTCATCACCCCATGTGGCACGTACTGTTTCATACGGATGCCTTTCGGTTTAAAGAATGCTGGTTCAACATTTGCGAGGGTAGTCCATGTCGCTCTTGAGCCACAAATGCACAGAAATGTGGAAGCCTACATGGATGACATAGTGGTCAAGAGCAAGGACAGGGCAACTCTGATTCAAGATTTAGACAAGACCTTCGCAAATCTGCGCAAGATCAACCTCAAGCTCAACCCCGAGAAGTGTGTGTTTGGAGTCCCCTCCGGCAAGCTTCTCGGGTTCTTCGTGTCTCAGCGGGGAATTGAAGCCAATCCCGACAAGATCAAGGCCATTGAGAAGATCGAAGCACCAAAACGCGTCAAGGATGTACGAAGACTTGCCGGTTGCGTGGCTGCTCTCAGCAGGTTTATCTCTAGGTCTGCTGAGCGCGCCCTGCCGTTTTTCAAAATCTTGAAAAAGGCAGGTCCAATGAAATGGACTCCAGAAGCGGAGGCTGCGCTGCAGGACTTGAAGAGATACCTGTCCTGCACTCCAACACTTGTCGCACCTAAGCCAAAAGAGAAGTTGCTGCTGTATATAGCGGCAACCAATCAAGTGGTTAGTGCTGCGTTAGTAGCAGAGAGGGAGGCAGATGACGAGCCAGCAACCGCGGCAAGCGCATCCAGCGACAAGTAGGGGGCTTCCCCGACAAGCTCTGGTCCCGACAAAGATGGATCTGCATAGGTGCGTGAGGAGATACAGAAGAGAATGGTGCAGCGCCCAGTTTACTTTGTCAGTTCCCTTCTGTAGGGGGCTAGGTCAAGGTACTCTGGTGTGCAGAAATTGCTTTTCGGCCTTCTCATGGCCTCGAGAAAGCTGCGCGATTACTTCCAAGCACATGAGATCACAGTCGTCACTCGCTTTCCGCTGAAGAGGATATTACAGAATCCAGAAGCAACAGGCAGGATTGTTGAGTGGGCACTTGAACTGTCAAGCTTTGGCCTCAAGTTTGAGAGTACTTCAACTATCCAAAGCAGAGCATTGGCAGAATTCATAGCAGAATGGACGCCAACACCAGATGAAGAAATTCCAAAAACGAGCATCCCCGTCGAGGAAGCAAGCAAAGAGTGGCTGATGTACTTTGATGGTGCCTTCTCGCTGCAAGGCGCCGGCGCTGGCGTGCTGCTTGTCGCACCCACCGGAGAGCACCTCAAGTACGTAGTCCAGATGCACTTTCCCAAGGAGCACGCGACAAACAATACTGCAGAGTATGAAGGCTTGCTTGCCGGTCTCAGGATCGCGGCAGACCTTGGGATCAAGAAACTCATTGTCAGGGGTGACTCCCAGCTTGTCGTCCGCCAAGTGAACAAGAGTTATCAGAGTCCGTTGATGGAAGCCTACGTTGACGAAGTGAGAAAGCTAGAAGAGCACTTTGACGGCCTAGAGATGGAGCATATTCCAAGAGCTCAGAATGACATTGCCGATGGCCTGTCAAAGTGCGTCGCACTTAAGTTACCTGTGGAACCAGAGATCTTTGTGCTCAAGCTGACTCGACCGTCCGTAACCCCATCTACTGGACAGAGCAAGAAGAGGAAGTTGATTTCTGGTGACTATTTTCTGACAAAGCTTCCCGAAGCCGCCGCCAAGAAGGTCCCCAAGATCAACACCAAGAGTGCTGAGGAGCAGTCTGCTCCGGCAAGCCCTAGGGTTTGTTCCGCTGAAGCAGAAGCTCCCGACAAGTTTTGCTCCGGCAAGCTTGCCGGGGAACGTCAAGCTCTGGCTAAGCCGCAGGCTCTCGCCGTAGAAGCGGATGTTCCCACAGCAGCAGATGTGCCTTTAGTCCTTGTTGTCGAGCCACAAGCTCCAGCATGGGCACAGCAGATTGTCCGTTTCCTTCAGACAGGAGAACTTCCCGAAGAGCAAGAAGAAGCGGAAAGAGTAGCCCGGCAGTCAAGTATGTACTAGTTTGTCGACAACACACAGTACAAAAGAAGACTCAACGGTGTGAAATTGAAGTGTATTCACCGGGAAGATGGACAAAAGCTGTTGGCAGAGATACATGGAGGCATATGTGGTCACCACATTGGCGCAAGAGCACTTGCCGGCAAAGCATTCCGGCAAGGTTTCTTTTGGCCGACAGTCCTCCAGGATGCAATCGCACAAGTAACCAAGTGTGAAGCGTGCCAGTTCCATTCCAAGCAGATACACCAGCCAGCTCAAGCTCTCCAGACGATCCCTTTATCCTGGCCATTTTCGGTCTGGGGGCTCGATATCCTCGGCCCCTTTCCCCGAGCAGTCGGGGGCTTTGAGTACTTGTATAATCGACAAGTTCACAAAGTGGCCGGAAGTGGAAGCAGTGAGGAAGGTGACAGCACAGTCAGCAGTCAAGTTCTTCAGGTCGATTGTTTGCCGCTTCGGGATCCCTAACAGGATAATCACCGACAACGGTATGCAATTCACAAGCCGCACCTTCATGCAGTACGTCCAAGATCTTGGCGCCAAGGTCTGCTTCGCTTCTGTTGCTCACCCGAGAAGCAACGGTCAAGCGGAGAGGGCGAATGCTGAAGTGCTGCGTGGGCTCAAGACCAGGACTTTCGACAGGCTACACAAGTGTGGAAGAAACTGGATCAAGGAGCTGCCGATGGTTCTTTGGTTGATCAGGACGACGCCAAATCGAGCCACTGGCCAGACACCTTTCGCTCTAGTCTATGGAGCAGAGGCAGTTCTCCCCACGGAACTCGCATACGGGTCACCTCGAGTGCTCGCTTATGATGAGCTTGAGCAAGAGCAGCTGCGACAAGATGACGCGCTGCTCCTTGAGGAGGACCGTCTTCAGGCTGTTGTACGAGCTGCTCGCTACCAGCAAGGTTTGCGCCGCTACCATAGCCGCAAAGTTAATGCCAGAAGTCTCGAGGAAGGCGACCTTGTTCTTCGGCGTATTCAGTCCGCCCAGAATTCCAACAAGTTGACGCCGAAGTGGGAAGGCCCTTACCGGGTGAAATGAGTCACTAGGCCTGGCGCTGTCCACCCTGAGACCGAAGATGGCAGTCCGGTGACAAACTCCTGAAACATTGAGCATCTTCGTAAGTTTTACCCGTAGGGCGCGGTTGCCGGAACCCGTTCCGGCAACCACCTTTTGTACAATTCTGGCCGCTGTTGCATGTAATCCTTTGTACAAAGCCGGGCGCAGACCCCATGCATAAAGCTCATGTGCTCCGCACACCTTGTCAATTTCATGCTTTCTATTTTTTGCATGTGTTATCTGACACTTTGTGCAGCACCTACCCCCGGTAAGCAACAACGAGCCATGAGGCTCCGTATCTTTATTTTCCTCTCCATCTTTTTTCTCAAGGAAAGGAAGGTTCCCTTGCACACAAGTTTGCCGGGGGGAAAGGAGAAGATATGGTATGGACCAGGCGTCGTTCAAGAAAGTTTCGCCTTGCCGGGAAGCAAACGACAGAAAAGCTAAGTCGCCAAAGTTTGAGCAATCAGATTTTTTAAATTTTTAAGTTATCTTCCTTGAACGATCGTGCTTTGTATGTGGGCGGAGGAACCAACTCGTAGCTAGTTGCGCCCTTACTTTGTTTCGAGTCCGCTCAACAACTTAAGTGAGCTGCGACTAGTTGCAACAAGGTTTCTTGTCGGTAGCGGCACCGCCAGCAGGCTGCTGACGTCCCACACTCAGCGCTCGCGGCCAAGGTGCCTGGGCCGGCAAGTTCCCTAAAAGCATAGGGGAAAAACATACAAAGGAAGGAATCAAGTAAAGGAGATAACATTGCAATCATTACCCGAAATAGAGTTATATTACAAGATAGCTTGTCGTGGCTCTAACAGATTGTTCTCATAACATGACCAGCAGCGACAAGAAAAGAAAAAACGGGCGGCCTAGTCTATGCGATCACCCTCAACCCTCTTGATCCCGCTCACCTTGTCCACAATGGGTGCGACAAGGGTCTTGAGCGCCTCCAGATCGGCATCCGGCGGCAAGGTCCTGAGGACATTGGTGAGGTTGAGGCCCGGGTTGCGGAAGGCCACCTTCACCAACACCTTTTGAAGAGCTCCCACGCAGATCTTGCGCGACTCGTCGGCCAGCTGCTTTGGGATCCTCTCCCGGAGTCGCTGGAGGGCCGTCGCCACGCCATTGAAGAACGAGGTGAGCTTGGCGCTGGGTTGGAGGTTCTCGTCGGAGGGATACCCGAGATTCTCCATCCCCAGCTGCACCAGCTCCCTGTCAATATCTGCGGCAACGTCCACGAGACCCTCCGTCCAGTGCTCCACATTTTCCCGGAAAGTGCTCTAGGCGGCAGCAGCACTCGCCAGCAGCGCCTTGCCGGCCTTGACCTCCTCCTTCAGGGCCGTCTCCCGCTCCTAGGCGCCGTCCAGCGTCTTGGTCAAAGTGGTCAGCTTCAACTCAAGATCTGCGTTGGAGTCCTTGGCGGCGCTAAGCTCCTGGCCCTTCTCGGCGAGACGGGCCTGCAGCTCCGAGTGGCTGTGGGCGTCCTTCTCCCGCTCACGCTTGAGCGCGGCAAGCTCTTCACTGCTCGCCTTGAGATCGGCCTCCAGCTGCGCCACCTTCGTCTCCAGCTCCTTCTTGGCGGCCTCGGTAGCTGCGGCAGCATCCTCTGCTTGCTTGAGGGCTCCGCCAAATGTTCGCTCGCGCGCGGCAAGCTCCTCCTCGTGGCTATCAAGATTGACCTTCCGCTGCACCAGCTCGCCCTCCTGAGCAGACAGCTTTTGAGCGGCAAGCCGCTGTTGCTCTTCGACTTCGGCCTGCTCGAGGAGGAAGGCCTTCTGCTCCTCGACAAGTTGCGTCCGCCCCTTTGCCAGGGACCGGAGAGCTTCCTGGTTGTGACCCCGGAGCTCCTCCGCGCGCCTTTCGATGTCTACTCCCGCCTTCGCGACAAGCGCCTCGCGGGATTCCAGCTTGGCTTGCCGGGCACGGTAGAGTGACACCAGCTTCCGCAGCAGCCGCTCCTCCTCAGGCTCGCTGCTGCTGCTGCTCGGCGCGTCAACCAGCGCCAGCCCAGCGGAGGCGAGCACCTCTCCGTCAAAGCTCTCTCCTTCGACCGGCGCCCTAGAGTTTGACGCCCAAGGGAGGTTGATGAAGATGCCATCGCCGACCTTCAAGTAGACGCCTGGCTGGGGCTCTTCGGAGCCTGACGCTGCGGCGGTGGCAGAGGGATCGGTGGTCGATGTAGCGCCTGACGCTCCTGCGGCCTCAGGGCCGTCAGTGCGATCGCCAGATCCCCCGCCTGCTTCTGCGGCGGCACCCTTGGCGGCCTTAGTGCCGGCGGGATCATCAGCGCCGGCTGCTTCTTCGGCGGTAGCGGCGTCGTCGGCGGCAACCTCGGTCTCCATCGGCTCCGCAGCAGATGGATCTGACAGCCGAAAAAGGGAGAAGAGTCAAGCAAATATCCAAAAAAGAAGATCAAAAGAAGAAGAACCCAAGGGAAGTTTTGAAGCGAGAAAATTACCTGTGCCAGGTTCTGCAGTCATGGTCTCCGCCGCTGGGGGGCCGCTGGTGCTGTCCCTTGCCGGAGAATCCTCCCTTGCCGGAGACTTCTCCCTTGCCGGAGAGCTCTCCCTTGCCGGGGACCTCTCCCTTGCCGGAGGACTTTCCCTTGGCATTTCGGGGGCGGTCTCCAGGCGCTCCTGGTGGGGCTGCTCTGCTCCTACACAAACCAACAGTCAGATATCAGCAAAGCAAGAGTATCCGTGCACGCCCAACAGCGGAAAGCGAACCATATACTTACGCTGGGGGCTGCTCTGGAGAACAGTTGCCGGGTCTGGCAAGGTTGTCTCGGACGCATCCCCTGCTGTCGCGGTGGGTTCGTCCTCGATGATAATCACCGGGGCCTTGGCTCTCTTCGCTGCTCTCTGGACTAGAGTCCTGAAAAAGAATAAGTTCAGAGTAAAGCAAGTGAGATACAAGACTGAACGGCAAGAATTGAAGAACTACAAGTACAACGAGAGAATCTTACCCTTCTTCTTCCTCGTCGGAGCTGAACGCGGAGAAGTCGAAGTCCGGCTCACGTCCGGCGAGAGAAGGTGGAGGAGTAGGTTCCCTTGGCCGCTTGGCGGGAACAGTGGCGGTGGTTTGAGACGACCCTGCTCCGGCTGCCGCCGCGGCGTGAGAAGCGGCAGGAGCAGAAGCGGTGGTCCGGGTGGACCCCGCTCCAGTTGCCGCAGCAGCGTGAGGTGCTCCCGCGGCAACAGTGCTTGCCGCGGTGGAGCGTGTCGCGCGGCGCGGCGACTGTCGACTCGCTCGCCGCCCCGCTACGTCCCCGGCCTTGCGGAGACGCCTTCTTGGTGGAGCTGGGGGCTTTGCTTGCGGCGAGCTATCTGATGATGAGGAGGAAGAGGAGTTGATCTCCAACAAGCCGCTCGTATCCTCGGCGGGCTCGCTCGACTCAATGTCACGCCCGGCAGACTCTTTCTTTTCGGCAAGCTCTTTCTTGCCGGCAAGCTCCTCTCGCTCGGCACGGATTGCCGCCTCTGCTGCCTCTGCCTCCTCCACGGTGAATCCAAACTCGCCCGCAGCTGCGGCTGCCGCCGCCTCTTCCAGCCTGGTGGCGATGCGTTTCAACTCTGCATCGGTGGTGTCGCGAGTGATGCCATTCTTTTCATCGGAGCGGACCGGCACTTCTACCAGGCCGTCAAAGAACTCCTGCACGACATCGTCTGCAGGCTCTTGCCAAGTTGGGACAATTCCATGCGAGTCGCACAGCGGCATCATTGCCCAGATGCGGTCAAGCGCGGAGTTGTTGCACAGCGGAACGACACCCCGCGGCAACCTGAACACTTCGGGATGCTCAGGGTCGTACTTGAACAGCTCCTGGAGCATCGCGTTGAGCTCCAGAACAGTGAAGTTGTAGTTGAGGCCCGGACGCAGCCTCATGATATCCGCCGCATTCTTGAACTCCCATGCGGGTCTCCTCCGTTCCTGCAAGGGGGCGATGCGGCGGCGAAGAAAATCTGCGCCAACGGCGCCTATAGTAAGCCCGGCAAGCCTGAGGCGTTGGATCCGGGTGATGGAAATCTTCAGCCTATTGTCTTCCGGGGCCACATCGCTCCAATCGCTGCCGCGTGCTGCTGGGGCTTGGCGCCGGGCGGTAAACGGCTGCGGGTTCTCCTCGACAATGCAGCACCAGTCTGCTCTCCATTCCTCCCACTTGCCGCGGTACTCCCCCTCCAGATAAGCGTCCTTCTTGCCGGCCCTTGAGATCCAGGTGATTCCGCCAGATAAAGGCTCTCCTCTCTCTACTCGGGGCATAAAGAAGTGGCGGAAAAGGGCTACATTTGGATGGACTCCGACAAAGTTTTCGCAGAGATGTGCGAAAACTGCCATGGTCAGAATGGCATTGGGGGTGAAGTCAAGGAGGCAGAACGCGTAGGTATTCATGATATCGCAGAAAAACTCAGAGAAGGGCGGGCAGAGCCCGCAGTAGAAGAACACGGCGAAGAAGGGATATCCGTTTGGAGCCATTTTCCAAGTGGCGGCTGGAAGTACCTTCGTGCTCGGATGCGCTCGCGTCTCCGTCGACCAGAAGAGGTAGTAATACTCCCTCAGCTCCTTCGCGGCGAGCTTCGGGGGGAAGATTGCCCGCTCCTTTCGCAGCGCCGCGAGCTGCTGCGCCTCGGTCGACTTCACAAACTTCCCCTTGTCGGCTTTCGGAGCCATGGCGGAAGTGGTGGAGGAGGTCGACGGCGTTGGTGGTGCTGGTGGCGATGGGGGGCAGGGCGCTGCTCTCTTTCAGCTTTGAGAAGACGGAGGAGCGACGGAGGTTTCCGAGATTGGAATGGAAAGGGGCGAATGGGCGCACTACCCCTGTTTCCCTTGCTTATAAAGAGGGAGGGGGCGGACGTTCCGCCTTTCCTAATAAAGAAACCACCCACGATCTCTCCCACGACGCCGCATTCTACGCGTGCTGTTCGGGGAGGGCGCGGTGGATACGGAGAGAGATGCGGCGTGAACCAGGCCGCGCGTGCCCGTGCCCTGTTTTGGGCCTGGCCCAACAGGCCCGGGGGCTCCTATCGGTGTACTAGAGTAGGGGTACCCTAGTATCCCGAACTTGTGCACGGACAGTCGCTGCATCCCGCGGCAAGGCTTGCGGGGTGACCGCCAAGATCCTCCGTGGTTCCTTTGGAGCCATTCAAGAACAAAGTATCCAAGCCAAAGAGACAAGACCCTGGCAAGAGGAGCTTGCCGGGAAGGCCGACCAAGGCATCTCAAGGAACTTGCCGCGACGCGCCACGCGGCCCGGCAAGGCCTGGTGAGCGACAAGCTCCCGGACGCGACAAGACAACGACCGCGGCAAGGCGCTTGCCGCGGCAAGCCTCCACTCTTTACCTGCGCTCCAGCACACCCACCAACGTGTCGCTCTTGGACCCTTCCAGGCGTACGTGGCGGGAAGCTGTGCAGCCAGCGGTACACGGTGGCAAGCGGCGCTGACAAGATTGCCATCGTGGCGAGCGGTGGCGTCCCTGGCGGTCCATTTTGCACTATTTGGGCGACGCAGATGGGCATTTAATGCCCTTGTCCCCTGCCGTCAGGGTTAGGTATGATACACTGTAGCAGGCGGCTGTACCAACCGTAACACCTTTCCATTTTTACCCTTGGCTACGTTGCCACCTGTCGGTGACCCCTTGAGCAGATAAAAGGAGGCCCATGCGCAACGTAGAGGGGGAGGTCGGTCAAATGGAACAACTCACGCTCTGTCTCGTTAGCTGCCGGTGTGTACTGTAGCACTCGGTGCTCTCGAGCAAGAACCCAATACAAACCACAAAGCAGGAGTAGGGTTTTACGCATTCGTGCAGCCCGAACCTGGGTAAAACTGCTCGCGTGCTTCACCTCGATCTGCTCTTCGTGCGATCTCCGCCCCCCGTCGAACCGAAAGGGGCTCGGTCCGCCGGTCCCATAGGTGTTCGTGGATTAGCACCCCTGGGCTCGGTCCGCCGGTCCCATAGGTGATCGTGGATTAGCACCCCCGACATCTTTGGCGCGCCAGGTAGGGGGCGCGTCGAGGTTGTGTGAACCTGATCCGGCATTCGCACGAGTTAGATCTTCATCATCTTCATCGACATGCCGCCGAAGAAGAAGGCTTCGGAGGCGGCTGCTCCGTCCGCGCCGAACCCACCATCGCCGGAGCAAATGGCTGGTGGGGTAGACACCGGCGGAAGAACGGGCGTCGACGAGGGAGCTCACGGTGCTGCCAGGTCCAAGGACAAGGCTGCGCTGCCCATCAGCGGCGCAGTCGGCTCCCACAACGACCGGGCGCACTCCAAGACGTCGGCGTCCGTACATGCACCGCGCCCATCCCAGGAGGCGCGGGACCGGCAGCGTCATGATACTCACGGTACCATACGTTTGCTGGACCAAGATCAAGCTGGTGGATCTCGGAGTGCTCAAGACCAGCATGCACACCAACATGCTGGCGCGAGCGGGGCACGGTCGCCTGGACGAGATATTGCTCCTTCTAACATGGTTAGAAGTCCGAGCATATCCCGCTCCTCACACCGTTCGCTGCCGCCACCCGCCACTTCAGCAAAAGCTTTGGCGCGAGCTCAACTGCTCCTAGACTACCCTCCAGCAGCAGACAAGATCAACGACTGGAGGGCCACCATTCAGAGTCTCATCGGCTTTGCCAACGGCGACATTCCACAGCAGCCGAGTACTTCGCAGCCGCTGCAAGTCAGCCAGGCATGAGCCGGTGGCGACAAGACTGGTGAGGGTGCAACCACTGTGCACTCTCCGCCCCAAAGGCCAAGATCGCCGACTCGCCAGATCCACCTTGACAGCGACTCCACCGCGTCATCAGATCCACGAGCTCGTCGCGATCAGCGCCAAGTTCTTCACGAACGACAGCAAGAAGATGCTCGTACTCGCATCAAGCGCCGAAGAGAAGCGCGGCGTCAATCAGACCAGCGTACTGGGCCCTCTGTCGACATGCATGCGCCAGGGGAACCAGGCGACTTGCCGTAAGTGGTAGGTTGCCCTGCGTTTACCCGTGAGCTGCGGCAAGTCCAGTGGCCCAGCAGGAAGAATTTCAAGCCAGACGTACCAGAGAAGTACGATGGCAAGTCGCATCCGTTGGAGTTCCTCAGCATCTACACCATCGCGGTGCAAGCTGCCGGGGGGCGGGACGACAAGATCCTTGCCAACTACTTCCCGCTGGTGCTCAAGCCCAATGTCAGATCCTGGCTCATGCACTTGCCGGACAACTCCATATCCTCCTGGGCAGACTTATGCCATCAGTTTGTCGGCACCTTTACAGGCAGCCACAAACCTCATGGCCAAGAGAGTGACCTTCACCTGCTCGCCCAGAAGGAAGGAGAGCCCCTGTGCAAGTACATTCAGAGATTCAGCCGTGTACAGCACAACATACCAGATGTCCACCCTGCCGCGGTCATCAGCGCGTTCCATCAGAACGTGCGTAACCGCAGGATGCGGGAGGAGATGGCGATGTGCAAGATCAGAGACGTCAGCGAGCTATATGCCCTGGCCGACAAGTGTGCACGAGCTGAGGAAGGGAGGAAACTCCCCGGAGAGAATACAGGAGCAGGAGGATCTGACAACGAAGACGCTGCCCCAGCAAAGAAAAACCGGTGGCGAAACAATAGGAAGAATAAAGGCAAAGATGTGCTAGTCATTGAGCAGTCCGGCAACGACGGTGGCGCCAAGAAAGCCAAAGCTGGTAGCTCCGGCAAGGAGATTGCCGCATGCACCAACTGCCAGGCTGTGGCGGTCGCCGACAAGCAGAACGGCATCGACAAGCAGTACTGCAAGATCCACCGCACCAACGGCCATGACCTCCAGAGCTGCAAGAAAGTTGAACAGCTTGTCCAGCAGCAAAAGGCTGAATACGAGCGACGCGACAAGTAGAGGGCCCAAGGAGGCGCTGGAGAATCCGACAAGAAGCGCGCCGGCCGGGGAGGACGCCGCGGCAAAGCCAAGCAGCGGCAAGGAGACAGACCTCCCCGCGGCCGCGACAAGGATGAAGATGACGACAATGACGAAGACATGGATGATGTCGAGACCGGTGAGCAGGAGTTCCAGAAAGCCACAGAGGTCTTGTGCGTTGACGGTGGTGCTTCCCTGCATACTTCGCACCGCCAACTCAAGCAGTGGGTGCGGGAAGTCAATGCGGCGGAACCACCTGTCGAGTCACGCAAACTTCTGAAATGGTCCAGCACGCCTATCATCTTTGATATTGAGGACCACCCTGATTGCACAACTGCGGTCGGGTGCTTGCCGATGTTGGTTTCACCAACTATCCGCAACCTCAAGGTCACTAAGATGCTAGTTGACGGCGGGGCCGGCTTGAACCTGATCTCCTCCACTGTACTCCAGAAACTCCAGATCCCTGACAGCGAGCTCTAAGAGACCGGCACATTCCAAGGAATCAACCCAAGAAGGAGCCAGCCGAAGGGGAAGGTCACGTTGCCAGTAACATTTGGCAGCGAGTTGAAATTTAGGACTGAGAGGGTTACTTTTGACGTTGCCGATTTTCCATTGCCTTACAATGGGATACTCGGCCGTCCAGCGCTCGCCAAGTTCATGGCAGCCTCTCACTACGCATACAACATGCTGAAGATGCCAGGCCCGATAAGAGTCATCTCTGTCCCTGGCGACAAGAAGGATGCTCTTATCTGTGCCGACAAGATCTACCGGGAAGCGGCAGCCGCAACAGATCGCAAGTCACTTGCCGTTGAAGCTCCTGGGGGGAAGAAGAATACCAAGTCCGGCAAGAGTTCTGATGCCCACTCCGGCAAGCGCACCTCTTTGGAGTGCTGCGCTACCATCGAGGACGCACCATCGAGCTCCACCGGCAAGTGTAAGAAGGCAATGGCAGCTCCGCCAGAGACCAAGAAAGTGTCCGCCATGGAGGACGGCACTGGTGGTACCTTCACCATCAGTGCCACTCTTGACCCTAAATAGGAAAGCACGCTCGTTGCTTTCCTGCGGGTGAACATCGACGGGTTTGCGTGGCAACCGTCTGACATCCCCGGTGTTCCCAGGAAAGTAATTGAGCACCATCTTGCCGTTTGTCCTCATGCGCGGCCTGTCAAGCAGAAGGTCAGGAAGCAAGCAGTGGAGCGCCAAGAATTCATCGCAGAAGAGATCAAGAAATTGGAAGCAGCGGGCCTTGTCATAGGAGTGCTCCATCCTACGTGGTTGGCGAATCCTGTAGTCGTGCGCAAGGCAAACGGGAATGGAGGCTTTGTATCGACTTTACCGATGTTAATAAAGCTTGTCCCAAAGACCCATTTCCCTTGCCGCGCATTGACCAGATTGTTGACTCCACGGCCGGATGTGACTTGCTTTCATTTCTTGACGCATACTCAGGATACCATCAAATCTTCATGGCAGAAGAAGATGAGGAGAAGACCGCATTCATCACCCCATGTGGCACGTACTGTTTCATACGGATGCCTTTCGGTTTAAAGAATGCTGGTTCAACATTTGCGAGGGTAGTCCATGTCGCTCTTGAGCCACAAATGCACAAAAATGTGGAAGCCTACATGGATGACATAGTGGTCAAGAGCAAGGACAGGGCAACTCTGATTCAAGATTTAGACGAGACCTTCGCAAATCTGCGCAAGATCAACCTCAAGCTCAACCCCGAGAAGTGTGTGTTTGGAGTCCCCTCCGGCAAGCTTCTCGGGTTCTTCGTGTCTCAGCGGGGAATTGAAGCCAATCCCGACAAGATCAAGGCCATTGAGAAGATCGAAGCACCAAAACGCGTCAAGGATGTACGAAGACTTGCCGGTTGCGTGGCTGCTCTCAGCAGGTTTATCTCTATGTCTGCTGAGCGCGCCCTGCCGTTTTTCAAAATCTTGAAAAAGGCAGGTCCAATGAAATGGACTCCGGAAGCGGAGGCTGCGCTACAGGACTTGAAGAGATACCTGTCGTCCACTCCAACACTTGTCGCGCCTAAGCCACAAGAGAAGTTGCTGCTGTATATAGCGGCAACCAATCAAGTGGTTAGTGCTGCGTTAGTAGCAGAGAGGGAGGCAGATGACGAGTCAGCAACCGCGGCAAGCGCATCCAGCGACAAGCAGGGGGCTTCCCCGACAAGCTCTGGTCCCGACAAAGATGGATCTGCATAGGTGCGCGAGGAGATACAGAAGAGAATGGTGCAGCGCCCAGTTTACTTTGTCAATTCCCTTCTGTAGGGGGCTAGGTCAAGGTACTCTGGTGTGCAGAAATTGCTTTTCGGCCTTCTCATGGCCTCGAGAAAGCTGCGCCATTACTTCCAAGCACATGAGATCACAGTCGTCACTCGCTTTCCGCTGAAGAGGATATTACAGAATCCAGAAGCAACAGGCAGGATTGTTGAGTGGGCACTTAAACTGTCAAGCTTTGGCCTCAAGTTTGAGAGTACTTCAACTATCCAAAGCAGAGCATTGGCAGAATTCATAGCAGAATGGACGCCAACACCAGATGAAGAAATTCCAAAAACGAGCATCCCCGTCGAGGAAGCAAGCAAAGAGTGGCTAATGTACTTTGAAGGTGCCTTCTCGCTGCAAGGCGCCGGCGCTGGCGTGCTGCTTGTCGCACCCACTAGAGAGCACCTCAAGTACGTAGTCCAGATGCACTTTCCCAAGGAGCAAGCGACAAACAATACTGCAGAGTATGAAGGCTTGCTTGCCGGTCTCAGGATCGCGGCAGACCTTGGGATCAAGAAACTCATTGTCAGGGGTGACTCCCAGCTTGTCGTCCGCCAAGTGAACAAGAGTTATCAGAGTCCGTTGATGGAAGCCTACGTTGACGAAGTGAGAAAGCTAGAAGAGCACTTTGACGGCCTAGAGATGGAGCATATTCCAAGAGCTCAGAATGACATTGCCGATGGCCTGTCAAAGTGCGTCGCACTTAAGTTACCTGTGGAACCAGAGATCTTTGTGCTCAAGCTGACTCGACCGTCCGTAACCCCATCAACTGGACAGAGCAAGAAGAGGAAGTTGATTTCTGGTGACTATTTTCCGACAAAGCTTCCCGAAGCCGCCGCCAAGAAGGTCCCCAAGATCAACACCAAGAGTGCTGAGGAGCAGTCTGCTCCGGCAAGCCCTAGGGTTTGTTCCGCTGAAGCAGAAGCTCCCGACAAGTTTTGCTCCGGCAAGCTTGCCGGGGAACGTCAAGCTCTGGCTAAGCCAGCAACCGCGGTAAGCGCATCCAGCGACAAGCAGGGGGCTTCCCCGACAAGCTCTGGTCCCGACAAAGATGGATCTGCATAGGTGCGCGGGGAGATACAGAAGAGAATGGTGCAGCGCCCAGTTTACTTTGTCAGTTCCCTTCTGTAGGGGGCTAGGTCAAGGTACTCTGGTGTGCAAAAATTGCTTTTCGGCCTTCTCATGGCCTCGAGAAAGCTGCGCCATTACTTCCAAGCACATGAGATCACAGTCTTCACTCGCTTTCTGCTGAAGAGGATATTACATAATCCAGAAGCAACAGGCAGGATTGTTGAGTGGGCACTTGAACTGTCAAGCTTTGGCCTCAAGTTTGAGAGTACTTCAACTATCCAAAGCAGAGCATTGGCAGAATTCATAGCAGAATGGACGCCAACACCAGATGAAGAAATTCCAGAAACGAGCATCCCCGTCGAGGAAGCAAGCAAAGAGTGGCTGATGTACTTTGATGGTGCCTTCTCGCTGCAAGGCGCTGGCGCTGGCGTGCTACTTGTCGCACCCACCGGAGAGCACCTCAAGTACGTAGTACAGATGCACTTTCCCAAGGAGCAAGCGACAAACAATACTGCAGAGTATGAAGGCTTGCTTGCCGGTCTCAGGATCGCGGCAGACCTTGGGATCAAGAAACTCATTGTCAGGGGTGACTCGCAGCTTGTCGTCCGCCAAGTGAACAAGAGTTATCAGAGTCCGTTGATGGAAGCCTATGTTGACGAAGTGAGAAAGCTAGAAGAGCACTTTGACGGCCTACAGATGGAGCATATTCCAAGAGCTCAGAACGACATTGCCGATGGCCTGTCAAAGTGCGCCGCACTTAAGTTACCTGTGGAACTAGAGATCTTTGTGCTCAAGCTGACTCGACCGTCCGTAATCCCATCAACTGGACAGAGCAAGAAGAGGAAGTTGATTTCTGGTGACTATTTTCCGGCAGAGCTTCCCGAAGCCGCCGCCAAGAAGGTCCCCAAGATCAACACCAAGAGTGCTGAGGAGCAGTCTGCTCCGGCAAGCCCTAGGGTTTGTTCCGCTGAAGCAGAAGCTCCCGACAAGTATTGCTCCGGCAAGCTTGCCGGGGAACGTCAAGCTCCGGCTGAGCCGCAGGCTCTCGTCGTAGAAGCGGATGTTCCCGCAGCAGCAGATGTGCCTTTAGTCCTTGTTGTCGAGCCACAAGCTCCAGCATGGGCACAGCAGATTGTCGGTTTCCTTCAGACAGGAGAACTTCCCGAAGAGCAAGAAGAAGCGGAAAGAGTAGCCCGGTAGTCAAGTATGTACCAGTTTGTCAACAACACACTATACAGAAGAAGACTCAACGGTGTGAAATTGAAGTGTATTCACCGGGAAGATGGACAAAAGCTGTTGGCAGAGATACATTGCCGGCAAAGCATTCCGGCAAGGTTTCTTTTGGCCGACAGTCCTCCAGGATGCAACTGCACAAGTAACCAAGTGTGAAGCGTGCCAGTTCCATTCCAAGCAGATACACCAGCCAGCTCAAGCTCTCTAGACGATCCCTTTATCCTGGCCATTTTCAGTCTGGGGGCTCGATATCCTCGGCCCCTTTCCCCGAGCAGTCGGGGGCTTTGAGTACTTGTACGTTGCAATCGACAAGTTCACAAAGTGGCCGGAAGTGGAAGCAGTGAGGAAGGTGACAGCACAGTCAGCAGTCAAGTTCTTCAGGTCGATTGTTTGCCGCTTCGGGATCCCTAACAGGATAATCACCGACAACGGTACGCAATTCACGAGCTGCACCTTCATGCAGTACGTCCAAGATCTTGGCGCCAAGGTCTGCTTCGCTTCTGTTGCTCACCCGAGAAGCAACGGTCAAGCGGAGAGGGCGAATGCTGAAGTGCTGCATGGGCTGAAGACCAGGACTTTCGACAGGCTGCACAAGTGCGGAAGAAACTGGATCGAGGAGCTGTCGGTGGTTATCTGGTCGATCAGGACGACGCCAAATTGAGCCACTGGCCAGACACCTTTCGCTCTAGTCTATGGAGCAGAGGCAGTTCTCCCCACGGAACTCGTATACGGGTCACCTCGAGTGCTCGCTTATGATGAGCTTGAGCAAGAGGAGCTGCGACAAGATGACGCGCTGCTCCTTGAGGAGGACCGTCTTTAGGCTGCTGTACGAGCTCCTCGCTACCAGCAAGGTTTGCGCCGCTACCATAGCCGCAAAGTTAATGCTAGAAGTCTCGAGGAAGGCGACCTTGTTCTTCGGCGTGTTCAGTCCGCCAAGAATTCCAACAAGTTGACGCCGAAGTGGGAAGGCCCTTACCGGGTGAAACGAGTCACTAGGCCTGGCGCTGTCTGCCTTGAGACCGAAGATGGCATTCCGGTGACAAACTCCTGGAACATTGAGCATCTTCGTAAGTTTTACCCGTAGGGCGCGGTTGCCGGAACCCGTTCCGGCAACCACCTTTTGTACAAGTCTTGTCGCTGTTGCATGTAATCCTTTGTACAAAGCCGGGCGCAGACCCCATGCATAAAGCTCATGTGCTCCGCACACCTTGTCAATTTCATGCTTTCTATTTTTTGCATGTCTTATCTGACACTTTGTGCAGCACCTACCCCTGGTAAGCAACAACGAGCCATGAGGCTCCGTATCTTTATTTTCCTCTCCTCCTTTTTTCTCAAGGAAAGGAAGGTTCCCTCGCACACAAGTTTGCCGGGGGGGGGGGGGGGCAGGAGAAGATATGGTATGTACCAGAAAAGCTAAGTTGCCAAAGTTTGAGCAATCAGATTTTTAAAATTTTTAAGTTATCTTCCTTGAACGACCGTGCTTTGTATGGAAAACCTGTGCGCGAAGGAACCAACTCGTAGCTAGTTGCGCCCTTACTTTGTTTCGAGTCCGCTCAACAACTTAAGTGAGCTGCGACTAGTTGCGACAAGGTTTCTTGTCGGTAGCGGCACCGCCAGCAGGCTGCTGACGTCCCGCACTCAGCGCTCGCGGCCAAGGTGCCTGCGCCGGCAAGTTCCCTAAAAGCATAGGGCAAAAACATACAAAGGAAGGAATCAAGTAAAGGAGATAACATTGCAATCATTACCCGAAATAGAGTTATATTACAAGATAGCTTGTCGCGGCTCTAACAGATTGTTCTCATAACATGACCAGCAGCGACAAGAAAAGAAGAAAACGGATGGCCTAGTCTACGCGATTGCCCTCAACCCTCTTGATCCCGCTCACCTTGTCCACAATGGGTGCGACAAGGGTCTTGAGCGCCCCCAGATCGGCATCCGGCGGCAAGGTCCTGAGGACGTTGGTGAGGTTGAGGCCCGGGTTGCGGAAGGCCACCTTCACCAACACCTTTTGAAGAGCTCCCGCGCAGATCTTGCGCGACTCGTCGGCCAGATGCTTTGGGATCCTCTCCCGGAGTCGCTGGAGGGCCGTCGCCACGCCTTTGAAGAAAGAGGTGAGCTTGGCGCTGGGTTGGAGGTTCTCGTCGGAGGGATACCCGAGATCCTCCATCCCCAGCTGCGCCAGCTCCCTGTCAATGTCTGCGGCAACGTCCACGAGACCCTCCGTCCAGTGCTCCACATTCTCCCGGAAAGTGCTCTGGGCGGCAGCAGCACTTGCTAGCAGCGCCTTGCCGGCCTTGACCTCCTCCTTCAGGGTCGTCTCCTGCTCCTTGGCGCCGTCCAGTGTCTTGGTCAAAGTGGTCAGCTTCAACTCAAGATCTGCGTTGGAGTCCTTGGCGGCGCTAAGCTCCTGGCCCTTCTCGGCGAGACGGGCCTGCAGCTCCGAGTGGCTGTGGGCGTCCTTCTCCCGCTCACGCTTGAGCGCGGCAAGCTCTTCACCACTCGCCTTGAGATCGGCCTCCAGCTGCGCCACCTTTGTCTCCAGCTCCTTCTTGGCGGCCTCGGCAGCTGCGGCAACATCCTCTGCTTGCTTGAGGGCTCCGCCAAATGTTTGCTCGCGCGCGGCAAGCTCCTCCTCGTGGCTGTCAAGATTGACCTTCCGCTGCACCAGCTCGCCCTCCTGCGCAGACAGCTTTTGAGCGGCAAGCCGCTATTGCTCTTCGACTTCGGCCCGCTCGAGGAGGAAGGCCTTCTGCTCCTCGACAAGTTGCGCCCGCTCCTCTGCCAGGGACCGGAGAGCTTCCTGGTTGTGACCCCGGAGCTCCTCCGCGCGCCTTTCGATGTCTACTCCCGCCTTAGCGACAAGCGCCTCGCGGGATTCCAGCTTGGCTTGCCGGGCGCGGTAGAGTGACACCAGCTTCCGCAGCAGCCGCTCCTCCTCAGGCTCGCTGCTGCTGCTCCTCGGCACGTCAACCAGCGCTAGCCCAGCGGAGGCGAGCACCTCTCCGTCAAAGCTCTCTCCTTCGACCGGCGCCCTGGAGCTTGACGCCCAGGGGAGGTTGATGAAGATGCCATCGTCGGCCTTCAAGTAGACGCCTGGTTGTGGCTCTTCGGAGCCTGACGCAGTGGCGACGGCGGAGGGATCGGTGGTCGAAGTAGCGCCTGACGCTCCTGCGGCCTCAGGGCCGTCAGTGCGATCGCCAGATCCCCCGCCTGCTTCTGCGGCGGCAGCCTTGGCGGCCTCAGCGCCGGCGGGATCGTCAGCGCCGGCTGCTTCTTCGGCGGCAGCGGCGTCGTCGGCGGCAACCTCGGTCTCCATCGGCTCCGCAGCAGATGGATCCGACAGCCGAAAAAGGGAGAAGAGTCAAGCAAATATCCAAAAAAATAGATCAAAAGAAGAAGAACCCAAGGGAAGTTTTGAAGCGAGAACATTACCTGTGCCAGGTTCTGCAGTCGTGGTCTCCGCCGCCGGGGGGCCGCTGGTGCTGTCCCTTGCCGGAGAATCCTCCCTTGCCGGAGACTTCTCCCTTGCCGGAGAGCTCTCCCTTGCCGGGGACCTCTCCCTTACCAGAGGACTTTCCCTTGGCATTTTGGGGGCGGTCTCCAGGCGCTCCTGGTGGGGCTGCTCTGCTCCTACACAAACCAACAGTCAGATATCAACAAAGCAAGAGTATCCGTGCGTGCCCAACAGCGGAAAGCGAACCATATACTTACGCCGGGGGCTGCTCTGGAGAACAGTTGCCGGGTCCGGCAAGGTTGTCTTGGACGCATCCCTTGCTGTCGCGGTGGGTTCGTCCTTGATGATAATCACCGAGGCCTTGGCTCTCTTCGCTGCTCTCTGGGCTAGAGTCCTGAAAAAGAATAAGTTCAGAGTAAAGCAAGTGAGATACAAGACTGAACGACAAGAATTGAAGAACTACAAGTACAACAAGAGAATCTTACTCTTCTTCTTCTTCCTCGTCGGAGCTGAACACGGAGAAGTCGAAGTCCAGCTCACGTCCGGCGCGAGAAGGTGGAGGAGTAGGTTCCCTTGGCCGCTTGGCGGGAACAGTGGCGGTGGTCTGAGACGACCCCGCTTCGGCTGCCGCCGCGGCATGAGAAGCGGCAGGAGCAGAAGCGGTGGTCCGGGTGGACCCCGCTCCAGTTGCCACAGCAGCGTGAGGTGCTCCCGCGGCAACAGTGCTTGCTGCGGTGGAGCGTGTCGCGCGGCGCGGCGACTGTCGACTCGCCCGCCGCCCCGCTATGTCCCCGGCCTTGTGGAGACGCCTTCTTGGTGGAGCTGGGGGCTCTGCTTGCGGCGAGCTGTCTGATGATGAGGAGGAAGAGGAGTTGATCTCCAACGAGCCGCTCGTATCCTCGGCGGGCTCGCTCGACTCAACGTCATGCCCGGCAGACTCTTTCTTGCCAGCAAGCTCTTTCTTGCCGGCAAGCTCCTCTCGCTCGGCACGGCTTGCCGCCTCTGCTGCCTCTGCCTCCTCCACGGTGAATCCAAACTCGCCCGCAGCTGCGGCTGCCGCCGCCTCTTCCAGCCTGGTGGCGATGCGTTTCAACTCTGCATTGGTGGTGTCGTGAGTGAGGCCAATCTTTTCATCAGAGCAGATCGGCACTTCTACCAGGCCGTCAAAGAACTCCTGCACGACGTCGTCTGCAGGCTCTTGCCAAGTTGGGACAATTCCATGCGAAGTGGCAGAAAAGGGCTACATTTGGATGGACTCCGAAAAAGTTTTCGCAGAGATGTGCGAAAACTGCCATGGTCAGAACGACATTGGGGGTGAAGTCAAGGAGGCAGAACCCGTAGGTATTCATGATATCGCAGAAAAGCTCAGAGAAGGGCGGGCAGAGCCCGCAGTAGAAGAACACGGCGAAGAAGGGATATCCGTCTGGAGCCATATTCCAAGCGGCGGCTGGAAGTACCTTCGTGCTCGGATGCGCTCGCATCTCCGTCGACCAGAAGAGGTAGTAGTACTCCCTCAGCTCCTTCGCGGCGAGCTTGGGGTGGGGGGGGAGATTGCCCGCTCCTTTCGCAGTGCCGCAAGCCGCTGCGCCTCGGTCGATTTCACAGCCTTCCCCTTGTCGGCTTTCGGAGCCATGGCGGAAGTGATGGAGGAGGTCGACGGCGTTGGTGGTGTTGGTGGCGATGGGGGGCAGGGTGCTGCTCTCTCTCAGCTTCGGGAAGACGGAGGAGCGGCGGAGGTTTCCGAGATTGGAATAGCAACTGGCGAATGGGTGCAATGCCCCTGTTTCCCCTTGCTTATAAAGAGGGAGGGGGCGGACGTTCCGCCTTTCCTAATAAAGAAACCACCAACGATCTCTCGCACGACGCTGCATTCGACGCGTGCCGTTCGGGGAGGGCGCGGTGGATACGGAGAGAGAGATGCGGAGTGACCCAGGCCGCGCGTGCCCATGCCCTGTTTTGGGCCTGGCCCAACAGCGCTCGGCACCGTGTATGGCCCAGGCCCGGGGGCTCCTGTTGGTGTACTAGAGTAGGGGTACCCTAGTATCCCGAACTTGTGCACGGACATTCGCAGCATCCCGCGGTAAGGCTTGCCGGGTGACCGCCAAGATCCTCCGTGGTTCCTTTGGAGCCATTCAAGAACAAAGTATCCAAGCCAAAGAGACAAGACCCCGGCAAGAGGAGCTTGCCGGGAAGGCCGACCAAGGCATCTCAAGGAACTTGCCGCGACGCACCACATGGCCCGGCAAGGCCTGGTGAGCGACAAGCTCCCGGACGCGGCAAGACAACGACCGCGGCAAGGCGCTTGCCGCGGCAAGCCTCCACTCTTTACCTGCGCTCCAGCACACCCACCAACGTGTCGCTCTGGGACCCTTCCAGGCGTACGTGGCGGGAAGCTGTGCAGCTAGCGGTACACGGTGGCAAGCGGCGCTGACAAGATTGCCATCGTGGCGAGCGGTGGCGACCCTGGCGGTCCCTTTTGCACTATTTGGGCGACGCAGACAGGCATTTAATGCCCTTGTCCCCTGCCGTCAGGGTTAGGTATGATACACTGTAGCAGGCGGCTGTACCAACCGCAACACCTTTCCATTTTTACCCTTGGCTACGTTGCCACCTGTCGGTGACCCCTTGAGCATATAAAAGGAGGCCCATGCGCAACGTAGAGGGGGAGGTCGGTCAAATGGAACAACTCACGCTCGGTCTCGTTAGCTGCTGGTGTGTACTGTAGCACTCGGTGCTCCCGAGCAAGAACCCAATACAAACCACAAAGCAGGAGTAGGGTTTTACGCATCCGGGCGGCCCGAACCTGGGTAAAACTGCTTGCGTGCTTCGCCTCGATCTGCTCTTCGTGCGATCTCCACCCCCCTGCCGAACCGAAAGGGGCTCGGTCCGCCGGTCCCATAGGTGTTCGTGGATTAGCACCCCCGACATTTGGTTATTCATTGCAAGTTGGGAAGGCTCAATCAGGGCCGGTTCTATGTTTTGGAAGGCCCTAGGGCAAACTCAGACGACATGGCCCCCAAGTCCTAAAATTACACATTAGAACCCTAATCATCTGCGTTGAATCTAGGGATGGATGAATTACTTGTGAAAGGCTGGACAATGAACTCGTGGTCGTAGTCTCGCGGATGGCCGGACGTGAGGGCCAACGCAGCGCGATGCGGCACTCCAGGTCGCCGGCAAGGGCGCACGGCGGCGGCGCAAGACCTAGCCAACGAAGAATCCCGAGCAACGGCCGACGGTTGAGGAAGAGAGACGAAGGCATAAAGCGATGCGATTGATGCGTGTGGCCGGCCGGCTTCACCTAGGGCTAGCAATCAGCCAAAGGTAATTGGGCCTCCTTTTGTTCGTTTCCGCCTTTATTTTTTTCCTACCTATTTGCTTGCTGGGCTATACATTACATGCATAGCAGATTATGGGCCCCTCCCCAGACCTGGGCCCTGGGCGGTCGCCTCTCTAACCATACGCCGTTCTCTGCATCAAATAGTCGGGGTGTGCTCCTCTCCGGCGCCCTCAGCGCCCGCTAAGGTATTTGGCGCTCGAAGGAGCGCGGTAGTGGGCCGGCCCAGTATCTCTCGCGCCAGATGCTTGGCGCTCCGACCACTGCACTAGGATAGCTTGTTGTGTTTTGTGCGGAAGGACAATTTGAACAAGAATTCATGAATTTTAAAAAAAGTTAATCGATTTTGACAAAAGGTCACGGATTTCAAAGAATTTTTCACAAAATAAATCATCGTTTTTTTCAAAAAAGTTCATGAATTTGAAAAAGTTCACCGGATTTTGATAAAAGAAAAAGTTCACGAATTTGAAAAAAGTTCACCTGATTTTGATTAAAAAAAAGTTCACGAATTTCAAAAAAGTTCACCGGATTTTAAAAAAGTTCATCGATTTTGATAAAAAAGTTCATGGATTTGACAAAAGTTAATCAATTTTGATAATAAAAAAAGTTCATGGATTTCAAAAAATGTTAATCGATTTTGATAAAAAAGTTCATGAATTTCAAAAAAGTTCACCGATTTTGAAAAAAGTTCACAAACTTTAAAAAAAGTTCATCAATTTTGATAAAAAAAAGGTTGACAAATTTTAAAAAAAAATATTGATTTCAAATGTGTTCACGAATTTGAAAAAAGTTCATCAATATAAAAAAATAGTTCATGGAATCTAAAAAAGGGTTCATCAATTCTGATAAAAAATATGCATTTTTAAAAATAGAAGGAAAAAGGAAAAAGAGAAAAGAAAAGAAAAATAAAAAAAGAAAAGCGGAAAGAGTCAAGAGGAAAAGAAGTAAAAGGAAGTAGCTAGACAACTCGGATGGGTAGGTCAGCTGGCTATTCGGCGCTAACCCTGGACGAGAGGTCGCGGGATGGAGTCATGCACCCTCGTAGTTTTCGCGTTTTTGAAACAAAAGAAAAGTGGTAAAATGGCCCGGCCCAACATGGAGGCGTGGGGGGCGGGGGGGGGGGGGGGGGTGTGCGCCCGATTGTAAAAACAACTAAATCGGGCACTTAAGGCGCCAAAGAGGAATTGGCGGGTTACACACAAGTTATCCGCCGAGTGCTCCGGAGTGGGCTGACCTGTTTGTAGCGCTTAACTCATACCAGTTTTGGGAATCTTCTATGCTATTCCTAGCCGGTTTTCTCGATTTTGCGAACCATCTAGACGGTTTCTAAGTCCGTTTTCCCTTTTTAAATTTCTTTTTCGTATTTTATTTTTGTTTTTTGTTTCCTTTTTCTGTTTATTTTTTCTTTTATGTACTTCTATTTTCTTTCTTCTTGCCAATTTGTTTTTAACAAAAGTTTCAGAAATTTTAGAAAAAATAATTTCCAAAAAAGTTGAATCTTTTAGAAATTTTCCTATTTTTCAACTATTTTGTTCAGAAATTTCATAAAATTTACAATTAGAAAAATTGTTCACTTAATTTTGAAAAATATTCTAAATTTTAAAAAGTGATCTCATTTTTAAATTTTGTTCGCAAACAAATGTTCGGTTAAAATAATATGTTCCCATTTTCAAAATTTGTTGATAATTTTTAAAATTTGTTCACAAATTCAAAAAATGTTCATGTTTTAAAACTATGTTCACAAATTAGAAATTGATCACGAATTATTTTACCTCATTTTTGATATTGTTCACAAAATTCGAAAAATGTTCTTGTTTTCACAATTTGTTCAGAAATTCAGAAAACTTTCACATTTTAATTTTTTTCACAAATTAAAAAATTGGGAATTCTAAAAATTTGTTCCTGTTTTCTAAATATATTCACAAATTTAACAAATGTTCAGGTTTCCAAATTTGTTCACAAAGTTAAATACGTTCATGAATTTCAGAAAAATGTTCCTCTTTTCCAAATTCTTACAGAAATTCAGAAAATGTTTCAATTTTTAAAAAATATTACAAAGTTGAAATTCGAAGAGCGGGCCATAGCGCCGGAAGGTCCTCCACGCACGGGACTTGGATCCGGTGCTGCGAGACTTGGCACCGCACTTGCGTGCGCACCTCCCGTTGCCTGTCCGACATGGGAGGACGGAGGCCAGAGGCGTCGGCCTCATCGTTGTTCCGATGCTTGCGGGCGGAGAAGCCATGGCGCGCGCCGCCTCCACCGCGGCACCCGAAGCCGCCACCCCCTATGCACATTTAAGGGGGGCAAAATCCTAATTTTCTTCCAGCTAGGCCCTCTACTTAACATTTTCTTCACGAAATTGTCCAAAGTTGGGGGCCACAGGCCCCTAGCAGTACACTAAGCTCCGCTGATGTGGCATGAAGATCAATCAATAACTTTACTTTGCTTGCTCTCTGCCTCTGCTGCGGCTCGGATGGCTTCTGAGTTCTGAGGATGGACGCCCACCTCATCATACACCGGGTAGCCTGCCGCCTCGCCGGGGTCGTAGTTGTATACTTTTTTATTTCTTTTCGTTAAACTCACAAAAAAGTGCAGCTGACAGGATTGATCCGATGATATCTCCGTACGAAAGGAAAGAACACAAACCACTAGGCTATCCCATCGTTTGTGATATACATGCTTTTATACTTCTTTTATTTGTTCTGTCATTTTGTGGTTTTTTCTCCTGCCGTTTTTATTCTGTTATTCTATTTTTTTCTTTATCTTTTTTCCTTTTCCTAAATGCATGGATTCCTTTCAAATTCATGAACTTTTTTAAATCGATGAAGCATTTTTTTAAATCCATGAGCCCTCCATGGATTGTCCGGTAAGATGAAAGATGTTGAGATCACCCCATCTCAAGATCAAAACGTGAGATTGGGACTGACATAGATCGACCGTCTCATCAACTCATCCCATTTGTACTTGTGTTCCAAGGCAAGAGTATAACCTAGTAGTTTTAAAGTGAGTGCCACATGAGATTTCCGTGAGTTGTAGTTCAAAAATGGCCAAGTTTTTGCTGCTTTTCTGAAATGATTTTCGAAATTGTAGGGCAAACCTAGTTGTACCTACAACTGGAGCGTCCGGTGACAATGCGCTAGCACCGGTCGCGACCCCTACTTCCACGCGACAGCCGCCCCTACCAGGCTGCACCTCGTGCCGTCCTGACCCAGGCGGCAAGCCCCGGCCGACCAGCCGCCCCTCTGACCTTGCATGCTGCTCCTGGTCAGCCATGGCTCCCATCACCCGCTTCCTCCATCCTCGGTGCTGACCAAGCAGCTGCATTGTCCCTCTTCCTGACCTTCGCCCGTGAGCTCGAAACTTTCCACCGGTCATGGGTCCGAGCTTCCCACACGCCGCATACCGCCGGACTTAGGGAAGACGATGGACGTGGGACAATTTCATCGGGAATCTCCCGAGCCAGTTCGGAGGGAAGATGATGGCCATGAGATGATTTAGCACCATATACTCCCTCCGTTCCTAAATATAAGTCTTTGTACATATTTCACTATAAACTACATACAGAGCAAAATGAGTGAATCTACACTCTAAAATGCATCTATATACATCCGTATGTGGTTCATAGTGAAATCTCTAAAAAGACTTATATTTAGAAACAGAGGGAGTATATCTCATTTTGCTTTGAAATATTATTTTTCCAATTTATTTAATTATTCTAAACATTCCCTTCAAAAATAATTACTTTCCCACCACATAATTTTGGTTTACTATAGTTTGCTCCAATATTTTGTGTTCCCACAAAAAATATAGTCTATTTATCCTTGCCGCTAAAGACCCTTCTTAACATCGCAGGTTCGCAACCATATCGAGGGGAAAGTGTAGCGCCACTACTACCGTGCAATTGCTTGATTTTAAGGCACGTCGTAAAATAAATACTATCATATGTGTTGTACATCTTACTTAGATGTTAGATGGTACTAACAACAATCGTAAATTAGATTGTACAATTGTTCAGTCCAGAAAGAAGTGAGTAAACATATGTATATTCAGCATGATCCCTTTGTATGCAGATTGTTACGACATTTAAAAATGTCAAAGGATGTGATGATGCAAGGAAAGAACTTGAGTAGTGTTCTACTCACCTTGGTGGAAAGGCACCAAAGGTAATTTGTTCTATCGAGTCTGCAAGATGCATTTTCAATCTGCTATGGTCCTTTATTTATAGAATATTCTAGATACATTTGTAGCTTAAGATATTTTGGTCCAATGTTGATACAATAGCTCCGAACCTTTAATAATTTTTTTTCTTCTGAGAATGCTTTTAACTGGAACTCCAAGAATTGGGAAGAACCTATTCGCTAGCTTCATGTTACTCTGAACCGAGTAAAAGAACACACCCATCTATGAGGTAGTTGCTATGCTTCGTACTTTGTTTTCACACAGAAACAATGCATGTTAACTATGTATGTGGGAATAGAAAGGTAAAAAGGCTACGCACGTGCAAGCTAACTGGTTTGTTATAATGCATAAAATCCTAGTATGGGTTAAATTGCTAAACCTTCAAGGCTGCTCATTCGAGTGAGGACGTGGTCGGACATTCACATTACCATCCATCGACTCATTGTTACTGATATCATAGTGCATACAACCTTTTTCACATGTCTTATCTTATTTCACCATGGATAATGCATTGCTTATGTTTATTCATTTGTTGTATGCTTTATAGGACAGATGGGACTTGGAAGATACACCAGAAATAAAAGAAAAAGTTATCAAAATTGCGAAGAGCGATATAGAGGCTAACGATGAACTCTAAGCTCCACCTACAAGGCATACAAAATAGATGCAGCTAGATTGGCCAATCTGCTGGAAGATTTACAGAAGAGTGGGAATGGATGATTCAGTACTTTGGTACTGATCCAAAATTTCAGGTTATCTCTAAGATCACTCTTTGTCTACTATGTGTTAAGATGAAATTGCTTTTCTGTCTGGTTATATTTGGTTTCTATAGCTGCTTCTTCTCTTTCACCATGCATTATTACGGCATTGAGTCAGAACTTAAAAAATGAATATGTGCTAGTTAGGGACATGAAACTATAGATTGAGCCACAACTTAAATAAATAGTGGAAGATTTTAGTACATGTACATGTGCTTATGCTTTAGAAATTTACACTTGTAAAAATGTTCTAATCCCTTAGTTACATGTACATGTGGCAACTGATCTTTTTAACAATGGAGCTGGAATAATTGTATAGCCTATGTTATGTTGGACTCATTAACTAGAACTATTTTTTTATTTCTTGATTGTAGGATCCAAAGAACTAGCTCGTCTGGACTCTAGATCATGGACAATTTAGTCCTGGCACTTAATTAGGATGGCTAAATTACATTTGAGTTTCATTTCATGGATATTTGCTATGAGAATTATGAATTTTATGAATCTACATATTATACGTATGGTTTTGAATATTGTAATTGAATGCTTGTATTTTTTTTAGGTTGCAATAGGCTATTGCCACAATCCACTTTTGGTTGCCACATGTTAGCACCACGAAAATTTAAATTGTCGCAATTGTTTCTAGCTACGAAAATTTCACCCGCTGTGATACCTATATATCACCGCCAAAACTAGTGTGTTGCAATTTTCTATTACGACAACATGAATACTTGTTGCCATAACTTAATGCCACAAGTGTACGGTTCGTGGCAAAATTCCTAATACCACAAAAACAAGGATTGTTGCCATAGTTTATTGCCACAATTGACTATTGCCATGGAACACTATGCACCACGAAACGAGGGTTGTTGGCATAGTTTGTTGCCACAAATGTCTACCGCCACGAGCTATCAATTGCCATGATTCGTTACATGTTGCATTAAAGCTATCTCCACAAATAAAATTGTGGCATCAGATGAGTGTTGCCACAGGAAAACATGTGGCGACTTTCCACGTGGCTGTTGCAATAGCACACTTTATTGCCACAGTTGCCTTTTTGTTGCAATAACCTATTACCAGGTGTCCAGTCGAAACGGCTGCCAACGAATGCTATTTCATGGCAATAGGTACTTATCATCACAAATTAGCATGTATTGTGACAAATAATTTTGTTGCAATAGGACTGGATCCTTGTAGTGAGTGGCTTGACTTAGCACATGTTCACGCATGTAGTTGAATCAAAACTAACATAGGCTCCATGATATTTATGTTCAAGGTGTCTATATCCGACTCATGCTAGTGCTTAATGGTAATTATTCTCAATGCATTATTGTGACTGTTTTCGCTCTCTACCTGGTCGCTTCTCAATCTAATTGGTAGCCATCACCTGTACTAAGCGGGAATACTGCTTGTGGATCAAAATCCTTAACCGAAGTTGTTCCAGATGAGTCCACTATATTTCAAGGAAATATGCCCTAGAGGCAATAATAAAGTTGTTATTTTATATTTCCTTATTCGTGATAAAGATTTATTATTCATGCTAGAATTATATTGATCGGAAACCTTAATACATGTGTGAATATATAAACAAACAACATGTCGCAAGTGAGCCTATACTAGACAAGCTCATTGATCAGAGATGGTTAAGGCTTCCGAACCATAGACATGAGTTGTCATTTGATAACGGTATCACATCATTAGGAGAATGATGCGACGGACAAGACCCATCCATTAGCTTAGCATTATGATCGTTCAGTTTTATTGCTATTGCTTTCTTCATGTCAAATACATATTCCTTCGACTATGATATTATGCAACTCCCGGATACCAGAGGAATGCCTTGTGTACTACCAAATGTCACAACATAACTGGGTGATTATAAAGATGCTCTACAAGTATCTCCTAAGGTGTTTGTTGAGTTGGCATAGATCGAGATTAGGATTTGTCACTCCGAGTATCGGAGAGGTATCTCTGGGCCCTCTCGATAATACACATCATAAGCTTTCAAGCAAATGACTAAGGAGTTATCCATGAGGTTATGTATTACAGAACGAGTAAAGAGACTTGCCGGTAATGAGATTGAACTAGGTATGAAGATACCGATGATCGAATCTCGGGCAAGTAATATACCGATGGACAAAGGGAATTACGTATGTTGTCATAACGGTTCGACCAATAAAGATATTCATAGAATATGTAGGAGCCAATATGGGCATCCAGGTTCCATTATTGGTTATTGACCGGAGAGGTGTCTCGGTCATGTCTACATAGTCCTCGAACCCATAGGGTCGCATGCTTAGCGTTCGATGACAATATAGTGTTATATGAGTTATGTGATTTTGTGACCGAATGTTGTTCGGAGTCCCAGATGATATCACGGACATGAAAAGGAGTCTCGAAATGGTCGAGAGGTAAATATTTATATATAGGACGATGGTATTCGGACACCGAAAGTGTTCCGGAGGGTACCAGGTACATATGGGATCACCGGAAGGGGTTCCGCGTACCCCCGGCAAAAGATGTTGGCCTTATGGGGCTGGTGCGCCCCCCATATGGGTTGGCCAAGGTGGAGAAGGAAAGGGAAAGGAGGAAAGGAAAGAAAGGGAATAGGACTCCCCCTTCCCCTCTTTCCTCCCCCGTCCGACAAAAATGGCAGGGGCGCGGCCAAGTGCAGGAGCCCAAGTAGGATTCTTCAAAAGGCTACGCACGTGCAAGCTAACTGGTTTGTTATAATGCATAAAATCCTAGTATGGGTTAAATTGCTAAACCTTCAAGGCTGCTCATTGGAGTGAGGACGTGGTCGGACATTCACATTACCATCCATCGACTCATTGTTACTGATATCATAGTGCATACAACCTTTTTCACATGTCTTATCTTATTTCACCATGGATAATGCATTGCTTATGTTTATTCATTTGTTGTATGCTTTATAGGACAGATGGGACTTGGAAGATACACCAGAAATAAAAGAAAAAGTTATCAAAATTGCGAAGAGCGATATAGAGGCTAACGATGAACTCTAAGCTCCACCTACAAGGCATACAAAATAGATGCAGCTAGATTGGCCAATCTGCTGGAAGATTTACAGAAGAGTGGGAATGGATGATTGAGTACTTTGGTACTGATTCAAAATTTCAGGTTATCTCTAAGATCACTCTTTCTCTACTATGTGTTAAGATGAAATTGCTTTTCTGTCTGGTTATATTTGGTTTCTATAGCTGCTTCTTCTCTTTCACCATGCATTATTACGGCATTGAGTCAGAACTTAAAAAATGAATATGCGCTAGTTAGGGACATGAAACTATAGACTGAGCCATGACTTAAATCAATAGTGGAAGATTTTAGTACATGTACATGTGCTTATGCTTGAGACATTTACACTTGTAAAAATGTTCTAATCCCTTAGTTACATGTACATGTGGCAACTGATCTTTTTAACAATGGGGCTGGAATAATTGTATAGCATATGTTATGTTGGACTCATTAACTAGAACTATTTTTTATTTCTTGATTGCAGGATCCAAAGAACTAGCTCGACTGGACTCTAGATCATGGACAATTTAGTCCTGGCACTTAATTAGGATGGCTAAATTACATTTGAGTTTCATTTCATGGATATTTGCTATGAGAATTATGAATTTTATGAATCTACATATTATACGTATGGTTTTGAATATTGTAATTGAATGCTTGTATTTTTTTTAGGTTGCAATAGGCTATTGCCACAATCCACTTTTGGTTGCCACATGTTAGCACCACGAAAATTTAAATTGTCGCAATTGTTTCTCGCTACGAAAATTTCACCCGCTGTGATACCTATATATCACCGCCAAAACTAGTGTGTTGCAATTTTCTGTTATGACAACATGAATACTTGTTGCCATAACTTAATGCCACAAGTGTACGGTTCGTGGCAAAATTCCTAATACCACAAAAACAAGGATTGTTGCCATAGTTTATTGCCACAATTGACTATTGCCATGGAACACTATGCACCACGAAACGAGGGTTGTTGGCATAGTTTGTTGCCACAAATGTCTATCGCCATGAGCTATCAATTGCCATGATTCGTTACATGTTGCATTAAAGCTATCTCCACAAAGAAAATTGTGGCATCAGATGAGTGTTGCCACAGGAAAACATGTGGCGACTTTCCACATGGCTGTTGCAATAGCACACTTTATTGCCACAGTTGCCTTTTTGTTGCAATAACCTATTACCAGGTGTCCAGTCGAAACGGCTGCCAACGAATGCTATTTCATGGCAATAGGTACTTATCATCACAAATTAGCATGTATTGTGACAAATAATTTTGTTGCAATAGGACTGGATCCTTGTAGTGAGTGGCTTGACTTAGCACATGTTCACGCATGTAGTTGAATCAAAACTAACATAGCCTCCATGATATTTATGTTCAAGGTGTCTATATTCGACTCATGCTAGTGCTTAATGGTAATTATTCTCAATGCATTATTGTGACTGTTTTCGCTCTCTACCTGGTCGCTTCTCAATCTAATTGGTAGCCATCACCTGTACTAAGCGGGAATACTGCTTGTGGATCAAAATCCTTAACCGAAGTTGTTCCAGATGAGTCCACTATATTTCAAGGAAATATGCCCTAGAGGCAATAATAAAGTTGTTATTTTATATTTCCTTATTCGTGATAAAGATTTATTATTCATGCTAGAATTATATTGATCGGAAACCTTAATACATGTGTGAATATATAAACAAACAACATGTCGCAAGTGAGCCTATACTAGACAAGCTCATTGATCAGAGATGGTTAAGGCTTCCGAACCATAGACATGAGTTGTCATTTGATAACGGTATCACATCATTAGGAGAATGATGCGACGGACAAGACCCATCCATTAGCTTAGCATTATGATCGTTCAGTTTTATTGATATTGCTTTCTTCATGTCAAATACATATTCCTTCGACTATGAGATTATGCAACTCCCGGATACCAGAGGAATGCCTTGTGTACTACCAAATGTCACAACGTAACTGGGTGATTATAAAGATGCTCTACAAGTATCTCCTAAGGTGTTTGTTGAGTTGGCATAGATCGAGATTAGGATTTGTCACTCCGAGTATCGGAGAGGTATCTCTGGGCCCTCTTGATAATACACATCATAAGCTTTCAAGCAAATGACTAAGGAGTTATCCATGAGGTTATGTATTACAGAACGAGTAAAGAGACTTGACGGTAATGAGATTGAACTAGGTATGAAGATACCGATGATCGAATCTCGGGCAAGTAATATACCGATGGACAAAGGGAATTACGTATGTTGTCATAACGGTTCGACCAATAAAGATATTCATAGAATATGTAGGAGCCAATATGGGCATCCAGGTTCGGCTATTGGTTATTGACCAGAGAGGTGTCTCGGTCATGTCTACATAGTCCTCGAACCCGTAGGGTCCGCATGCTTAGCGTTCGATGACAATATAGTGTTATATGAGTTATGTGATTTGGTGACCGAATGTTGTTCGGAGTCCCAGATGATATCACGGACATAAAAAGGAGTCTCGAAATGGTCGAGAGGTAAAGATTTATATATAGGACGATGGTATTCGTACACCGAAAGTGTTCCGGAGGGTACCGGGTACATATGGGATCACCCGAAGGGGTTCCGCGTACCCCCGGCAAAAGATGTTGGCCTTATGGGGCTGGTGCGCCCCCCATATGGGTTGGCCAAGGTGGAGAAGGAAAGGGAAAGGAGGAAAGGAAAGAAAGGGAATAGGATTCCCCCTTCCCCTCTTTCCTCCCCCGTCCGACAAAAATGGCAGGGGCGCGGCCAAGTGCAGGAGCCCAAGTAGGATTCTTCAAAAGGCTACGCACGTGCAAGCTAACTGGTTTGTTATAATGCATAAAATCATAGTATGGGTTAAATTGCTAAACCTTCAAGGCTGCTCATTTGAGTGAGGACGTGGTCGGACATTCACATTACCATCCATCGACTCATTGTTACTGATATCATAGTGCATACAACCTTTTTCACATGTCTTATCTTATTTCACCATGGATAATGCATTGCTTATGTTTATTCATTTGTTGTATGCTTTATAGGACAAATGGGACTTGGAAGATACACCAGAAATAAAAGAAAAAGTTATCAAAATTGCAAAGAGCGATATAGAGGCTAACGATGAACTCTAAGCTCCACCTACAAGGCATACAAAATAGATGCAGCTAGATTGGCCAATCTGTTGGAAGATTTACAGAAGAGTGGGAATGGATGATTGAGTACTTTGGTACTGATTCAAAATTTCAGGTTATCTCTAAGATCACTCTTTGTCTACTATGTGTTAAGATGAAATTGCTTTTCTGTCTGGTTATATTTGGTTTCTATAGCTGCTTCTTCTCTTTCACCATGCATTATTACGGCATTGAGTCAGAACTTAAAAAATGAATATGTGCTAGTTAGGGACATGAAACTATAGACTGAGCCACGACTTAAATCAATAGTGGAAGATTTTAGTACATGTACATTTGCTTATGCTTGAGACATTTACACTTGTAAAAATGTTCTAATCCCTTAGTTACATGTACATGTGGCAACTGATCTTTTTAACAATGGGGCTGGAATAATTGTATAGCATATGTTATGTTGGACTCATTAACTAGAACTATTTTTTTATTTCTTGATTGCAGGATCCAAAGAACTAGCTCGACTGGACTCTAGATCATGGACAATTTAGTCCTGGCACTTAATTAGGATGGCTAAATTACATTTGAGTTTCATTTCATGGATATTTGCTATGAGAATTATGAATTTTATGAATCTACATATTATACGTATGGTTTTGATTATTGTAATTGAATGCTTGTATTTTTTTAGGTTGCAATAGGCTATTGCCACAATCCACTTTTGGTTGCCACATGTTAGCACCACGAAAATTTAAATTGTCGCAATTGTTTCTCGCTACGAAAATTTCACCCGCTGTGATACCTATATATCACCGCCAAAACTAGTGTGTTGCAATTTTCTGTTATGACAACATGAATACTTGTTGCCATAACTTAATGCCACAAGTGTACGGTTCGTGGCAAAATTCCTAATACCACAAAAACAAGGATTGTTGCCATAGTTTATTGCCACAATTGACTATTGCCATGGAACACTATGCACCACGAAACGAGGGTTGTTGGCATAGTTTGTTGCCACAAATGTCTATCGCCACGAGCTATCAATTGCCATGATTCGTTACATGTTGCACTAAAGCTATCTCCACAAAGAAAATTGTGGCATCAGATGAGTGTTGCCACAGGAAAACATGTGGCGACTTTCCACATGGCTGTTGCAATAGCACACTTTATTGCCACAATTGCCTTTTTGTTGCAATAACCTATTACCATGTGTCCAGTCGCAACGGCTGCCAACGAATGCTATTTCATGGCAATAGGTACTTATCATCACAAATTGGCATGTATTGCGACAAATAATTTTGTTGCAATAGGACTGGATCCTTGTAGTGAGTGGCTTGACTTAGCACATGTTCACGCATGTAGTTGAATCAAAACTAACATAGCCTCCATGATATTTATGTTCAAGGTGTCTATATCCGACTCATGCTAGTGCCTAATGGTAATTATTCTCAATGCATTATTGTGACTGTTTTCGCTCTCTACCTGGTCGCTTCTCAATCTAATTGGTAGCCATCACCTGTACTAAGCGGGAATACTGCTTGTGGATCAAAATCCTTAACCGAAGTTATTCCAGATGAGTCCACTATATTTCAAGGAAATTTGCCCTAGAGGCAATAATAAAGTTGTTATTTTATATTTCCTTATTCGTGATAAAGATTTATTATTCATGCTAGAATTATATTGATCGGAAACCTTAATACATGTGTGAATATATAAACAAACAACATGTCCCAAGTGAGCCTCTACTAGACAAGCTCATTGATCAGAGATGGTTAAGGCTTCCGAACCATAGACATGAGTTGTCATTTGATAACGGTATCACATCATTAGGAGAATGATGCGACGGACAAGACCCATCCATTAGCTTAGCATTATGATCGTTCAGTTTTATTGCTATTGCTTTCTTCATGTCAAATACATATTCCATCGACTATGAGATTATGCAACTCCCGGATACCAGAGGAATGCCTTGTGTACTACCAAATGTCACAACGTAACTGGGTGATTATAAAGATGCTCTACAAGTATGTCCTAAGGTGTTTGTTTAGTTGGCATAGATCGAGATTAGGATTTGTCACTCCGAGTATCGGAGAGGTATCTCTGGGCCCTCTCGATAATACACATCATAAGCTTTCAAGCAAATGACTAAGGAGTTAGCCATGAGGTTATGTATTACAGAACGAGTAAAGAGACTTGCCGGTAATGAGATTGAACTAGGTATGAAGATACCGATGATCGAATCTCGGGCAAGTAATATACCGATGGACAAAGGGAATTACGTATGTTGTCATAACGGTTCGACCAATAAAGATATTCATAGAATATGTAGGAGCCAATATGGGCATCCAGGTTCCATTATTGGTTATTGACCGGAGAGGTGTCTCGGTCATGTCTACATACTCCTCGAACCCGTAGGGTCGCATGCTTAGCGTTCGATGACAATATAGTGTTATATGAGTTATGTGATTTTGTGACCGAATGTTGTTCGGAGTCCCAGATGATATCACGGACATGACAAGGAGTCTCGAAATGGTCGAGAGGTAAAGATTTATATATAGGACGATGGTATTCGAACACCGAAAGTGTTCCGGAGGGTACCGGGTACATATGGGATCACCGGAAGGGGTTCTGCGTACCCCCGGCAAAAGATGTGGGCCTTATGGGGCTGGTGCGCCCCCCATATGGGCTGGCCAAGGTGGAGAAGGAAAGGGAAAGGAGGAAAGGAAAGAAAGGGAATAGGATTCCCCCTTCCCCTCTTTCCTCCCCCGTCCGACAAAAATGGCAGGGGCGCGGCCAAGTGCAGGAGCCCAAGTAGGATTCTGTCCTACTTGGAGCGCCTCTTGGCCTTTCCCCTCTCCCTGCCACCTATATATATGAGTATGGGGACGCCTAGCTGACACCAGATCAGTTGTTAGCCGTGTGCGGCACCCCCCCTCCATCGTTTACACCCCCCGTCATATTTTCGTAGTGCTTAGGCGAAGCCCTGCAAGGATCACTTCACCATCACCGTCACCATGCTGCCATGCTGACGGAACTCATCTACTACCTCGACAACTTGCTGGATCAAGAAGGTGAGAGAAGTCACCGAGCTGAACGTGTGCAAAACACGGAGGTGTTGTGCTTTCGGTACTTAATTGGTTGACGTGAGAAGAAGTTCGACTACATCAACTGCGTTGTGAAACGCTTCCTCTTATGTTCTACAAGGGTACGTAGACACACTCTCCCCCTCGTTGCTATGCATCTCCATGGATAGATCATTACGTGTCCGTAGATATTTTTTTGTTTTCCATGGTACGTTTCCCAACAGTGGCATCATGAGTCAGGTCTATGTGTAGATGATATGCACGAGTAGAACACAAAGAGTTGTGGGCAGTGATAGTCATACTGCTTACCACCAACATATTATTTTGATTCAGTGATATTGTGGGATGAAGTGGCCCGGACCAACCTTACATGTCCACGCACATGAGACCGGTTCCACCGACAGACATGCAACTAGTTTTGCACAAAGGTTCTCCCGTCCGGCACAGCACTGTTGCCATGTTGCTCATGACCTCACCCCTATCAGAGGGAGCCATGCTCCCACGACGGGATGCTGGTATGGCCCGCAGGCAGCGGGCCCTACCTGTCCACAAGGAGCCAGAAGGTGGCGAGACCAGACCAGTCGGCTCGTAGGGAGGCCGGCCCCTGACCAGGCGGTCTTCCTCTCCTTGGAGTTTGTGAGCCATTAACCAGAAGAGACGGGGAGTGGCTACAGTGAACGCCCGCCAGGCGGTGATACTGTAGCCACGCCTCCCCCGACAAAGCATGCATCATTACCAACATAGCTATAGTGCTGGGCAGCCAGCAAGACCCGCGAGCGGTGGGCGCGGCCTATCAGCCAAGTACGAGACAGCCGGCGGGGCGCACCAGGCGGTGGGGCCCATCTATCGGCGGAAAAGCCGGCGACCAGAGACACTGATAGCCGGGTCCTACACCCGGCCGGATTACCTTTGTACCCCTCAGGGGGTAGGCCTATCTAAACCCCCAGGGCACCCATGCAAAGGGTTCAGACTTTAGTTCATCTACACCCACATATAGAGAGAGAAAGCTAGGGCTAGCCTTGATCTGCTTCCCCCTCTAGAGAATCAGCTCAAGGAGCAAGCTTGTAGCCACCATTGTTGCTTTAGTGATCATGCGGAGACCCCGCAGAGCAGGACTAGGGGCGTTATCTCCTAGGAGAGCCCCGACGCTAGGTAAGATTTGCCGGCGTGCATGTTTGCGTCTTATCCCATTTCCACACACCGGCGATGTCTTATTAGCACCCTCCATGATAAGCCATCCTTTGGCATATGTCACATGACACCCCAACATGGCTGAACAGCCTGAAGCCCCGCAACATCAACAACTGGGTAGATTTCACTGAAGTCTTCGTCCGCAACTTCACCAGCACCTACAAGCGGCCTCCCAAGCCTCGCCAGCTCTTGCTGTGCGTCCAAGACCCCAACGAGTCCACCCGCGACTACCTAACGTGGTGGCATGAACTGCGCAACTCATGCGAAGTGGTGCACGAGGTCTAAGCAATTGAGTACTTCACCGCCGCGTGCCGAGAGGGCACCTTACTCAAGCACCGACTCCTTTGCGATGAGCCGGCCACGCTCGATGAGCTGTTGATCATAGCAGACAAGTATGCCACTGCCGACTCTTCCATGAAGTCGGAGCTCCGAGTAGATGCCTCTGGGAAGGTGCTCCCTCTGGCTCCTCGAACGCCGGCTGGAGACAACAATCGGCGCGAGCAGCCGAATGACAACAAGCGCAAGGCCCAGAAGCCGGCTTCCACCAGCCGGTAGGTGGCGACAGTTGAGGACTAGCAACCTGAAGGACAGCTCCTCCCCAAGCGCCAGAAGGGCGGCAAGCCGGTTTGGTTGCCTACTTTCTCCTTTGAGCAGACCCTCGATGCCCCTGCAAGTTCCATAGTGGTGCGAAGCCGTCCAACCATACAACTCGGAAATGCCGCTGGCTCGTTCGCATCGCCAAGGGAGAAGGACTCCCCCCACCGCCTGCTGGCCCGCCGGCTCCGCCTCCCCAGCAGTCGGCTGCCCGTCCAGCAGCCGGCACAATCCAAGATGATTACACTGAAGAGCATGGTGCTTCTGTTGTCTTCACCAGCGTTGCCAATGAGAGACACAGCTGGCGTCAGCAACACCGAGAAGTGAATGCAGTTGCCTCAACCGCTCCACAGTTCATGCACTGTTCTGAGAAGCCTATCAGTTGGAGCGGAGCTGACCACCCGGAAGTGATGCCTTCCTAGGTTCTTATGCCCTGGTATTGGAGGCTAACCTTGCAATGGAGAGGCGAGTTGCTCATTTCCCCTAGATTCTGATAGATGGCGGTAGCAGCAACAACATCCTTTACCGCGACACCATGGAGAAATTGAAAATCAATGAGAAGGAGTTGCTGCCCAGTCGGACTGTGTTTCATGGCATTGTGCCCGGCTTGTCCTGCTCACCAATCGGCAAAGTCAAGATATATGTCCTCTTCGGAGACAAGGATCATTTCTGCCGAGAAGCAATTTGGTTTGAGGTGGTCAACCTGGAGAGTCCTTACCATGTGCTCCTAGGCCGGCCTGCTCTAGCCAAGTTTATGGCAGTGCCGCATTATGCCTACCTCAAGATGAAGATGCCAGGAACCAAGGGCATTATCACGATCAATGGAGACTATGAGAAATCATCCGCCTGTGCTGCAGCCAGCAGCCGGCTGGCCGAGTCCCTTGTGATTGCGTTAGAGAAGAAGCTCCTCGATCGGGTGGTGGCCATGGCCGGCAAGCAGCTGGACCTGTCACCAGAGCCCAAGGAGTCCGAGACTGAGGGCTCCTTCAAGCCGGCCAAAGAAACGAAGAAGATTCCCTTGGACCCTGAGCACCCGGAGAGGCACGCTGTCATAGGTGCCAACCTTGACAACAAATAGGAAAGCGAGCTCGTTGATTTCCTCCGTGATAATTAGGACATCTTTGCATGGTCTCCCAAAGACATGCCGGGTGTTCCGACGGATTTCATCGAGCACAAGCTACATGTTAGAGCAGACGCCAAACCAGTCAGACAGCCCCTCTGCCGACTGTCGGAGGAGAAGAGAAGAATTGTCGGAGAAGAGATCGCCCGCCTGTTGGTAGCCGGCTTTACCATGGAAGTTTTCTTCCTAGAATGGCTTGCCAACCCAGTCCTTGTACTGAAGAAGAACAACAAGTGGCGCATGTGCATTGATTACACTAGTCTCAACAAAGCCTGCCCCAAGGATCCGTTTGCGTTACCCCGGATTGACCAAGTGATAGACTCCACAGCCGGATGCGAGCTGTTGAGTTTCTTGGATGCCTACTCAGGTTACCACCAGATCAAGCTGAACCCGGCAGACCGCCTGAAGACCACCTTCATCACACCCTTCGGAGCCTTCTGCTACCTGACCATGACATTCGGCTTGAGAAATGCCAGTGCCACGTTTCAGTGTTGCATGCAGAAGTGCCTCCTCAAGCAACTCGGCAGAAATGCCCACGTCTATGTCGACGATATCATGGTGAAGACGCTCAAAAGCCCAGAGCACGCAAAGAGACGACTCGGGCAAGGAATCGGAGTGCCCATGGAACGCAAATCTCCTCCGAAGATTTTACAGTTGATTCAGTATGTACCGCGCTACCTTTTGTATTAAATAGAAGACATCAGGGCCCTCGAGGAGTGCTCAGGGGCTACCCCTTTTATCTATATGATAAGTACTATGCCTAATAATATGTTATTTCATTATTCTGCCTGGCACTGGGTTCGACCAGTCGGCCCGGGGACTTGTCGCCTTGTACTATGTGAATGCTACCTGCAGTCGAACAAGTAGTGTGCCGGCACCTAAGCCCTCTCTTGCCACAAGCCGCAGCTTGTAGAACGACTGTCCAGCCGGCAAGAGGTGAAGGCAGGAAACGGTGCCCACACGAAAAATGGCTAAGGACTAAAGCATTTGCGTAGGCCAATTCGGCCCCTCACCTCGCCGACCGGCTGCTGAGCAGCCGCCCGGCCGGTTTCTAACTTATTTTGCTACACTCTACCAACGGCTAAAGTACTTGCCTTCCCAAAACGGCCAAGTACTTGACCCAACCATAGATCGCAGAGTGGCTGTCCGGCTGGCAAGACAGCAGCCAAGGGAAGGCGGCAAAGGAAAAAGCCAAAGAAGTAGAAAAGCAAGACAAGTTGGAAATCAGCAAAAGACAATTTTTTAGAGCAAAAGGCCCCTGGCCAGCATTCAACGGAGTTTGAATACACCCCTAGCGGTTGGAACTGCGCGGACCTAATAATTTTTGTTCAAGCGGTTACAAAACAGGAAAAGGAAAGATAGCTTGGCCGCCTTGACCAGAGGAGCAGCAGCCAGATTGGAGGGGTCGACGGAGGTAGAGGCTCCGGGTGGTGGAGCGGCCACTTGGTGGGTCTCGGCCTGTTCAGCGTCGGCAGCACTCGCCTCGCCGACGCTCCATCCGTTGGTCGAGACTTGGTCAGGCTGAGGCGGGTCGTCGTCTACACCGTCCGGCGCGCCATCTTCTTCAGCCTCGTCCTCATCCTCCTCCTCCTCGCCCTCATCGCTGGAGGTGATCTCCTCCACCGAGTCCTCGCTGCCTTCCGGGTTCAGCCCAAACCAGTTGGGCGGCACCTCGGCGCCTGCTTCATCTAGCTCGGGGAGGAAGACGCTGGTGTCTGTGTACTCAGCGATCGCTGCGGCGCGGTTGTAGAGCTGGGGCGCCACCGCCTCCAACTCCTCGCCGACTTCAGCATGGAGAGTGGCCAACTGCTTCAAGTTCAGCCCAGGGTACCACCCCTTGACGAACTCCAGGGCTCACCGTGCACCTGCCCGGGCGGAGGAGCCTTTCCACGCCTCGAAGCGGCCAATGGCCACCTCCAACCAGTCGGAGGTCCGGCTGGCGGTGCGCAGAATGGGAGTACCCGACCAGAGGGCAGAGACCACCTGGGCTCCAGCGCGCTGAAGACGGCGGAGAGCCCGATGTGCTGGCTAGAGACGAGCCTAGATGGCGAGCATATGCTCGGTAAGGGTCCGAGGGGCGTTAAAGCGCGATTGTCGCGCCAGCCAGCCTCCACTCGTCGCGACGAGCCTCGATGGCTTGGCTGGCAGCAACGGAGTAGACAGGGATATACTATGTTCAAGGAAAGGAGAAAAAAGTGAGAGGTCAGAGGCCGGCTTGCAGGATCAACCGGGAGGAAGAAGAAGAAGAAGGAAAAGAGCAACTTACCATCAAGCATGTCCTCGACCTCGCCATAGCCGGCCGACAGGGCCTTCTCCGTGTCAACCCAGTTCGAGCGATGAGTCTCGAACTTGGCCTGGAGAGCCTCCTCCGCGTCTTTGAGCTTCTGCAGCTCTGCCTTGTGCTTGTCTGCCTGGTCAGCCAGCTGCTTGGCCAGGCGGTCGCGCTCTTGCTCCGCCTTGAGGCGCTCCTCCTCCTTGGCATGCAACACGGTTTGAGCTTCGCCCATTTGCTGCCGCAAGGTGGCATTGGCTCTTGCAGAAGACAAGAGAGAGAAGAGATCAGCAAACCAACAAAGAAAGAAGTAGTTGCTGGACGATCCGACTCGATTGCTCAGCAGTCGGCCCGAATATCAGGGGCTACACCCCGCGGGTGCGCTGACGCGCCCCCGTGAAGGATTGAACAATTCAACAAAAGAAAAAAGAGAAAGAGGTCGCCGGAAGATCCGACCCGACTGCTTAACAGTTGGCCCGAATCTCGGGCGCTACACCCTGCGGGTGCGCTGGCGCGCCTCAGCGAGAATAAATGAGCGGAGTGCTTACTCCGGCTGTCGGTCAGCTCGGCGGTCCGCTTGGACAGCTCCTGGACGTGGGAGTTGTAGGCGGCCGCACAAACGCTGTGGTAATCCTACAATAGAATCAACAGAAGAAAAGAAAGGGTTAGTACTTGGAACTTACCTATAAGTTCCAAGCCGCCTACTCAGCAGCCGGCCCGGAACTCGGGGGCTACCCCCCGTGGGTGCGCTGGCGCGCCTCCATAGAAGATTGCAAAAAATTGAAAGCGAAGCATAAGGAGTATACTCGGACAGCGGCTCGCGATGCCAGGAACTTCTGTGTGTAGTCCTTGAGGGAATCACCTTGGGCCTGAAGCAAGGAGTGGACCTCGTGTGCAGCCCTGTTCAGGACGCCCGTCCCGCCCCCAGACGTCCACTCCCGCGGGATGGCACTAGTGTCCTCCGCTTCTGGAGCTGACGAGCTCGAGGCTCCTACGTCCTCAGGCCATGGCGCTGAAGTTTCCTTCATCACACGCCGGCGCATCGGAGTGCGGATGAAGGGACTCGCCCCCACCACCAACTCGCCGCCGACTCAGGGCGCTGGCGGCGCGTAAGGCCGACCGCCTTGAGCTTTGGCAGCCGGCGTTTGCTGGGACGCCTCCATCCTCAGGATAATAGTGTCGCCTCCCTCCTTCTCGATGACCAGCTGGTCGTTGCCAGCCGCTCCAGTCGGCTCCAAGATCCCTGGCACCGAAGGCATGGAGCGCGATGGGATGCCCAGCTGTGGAGCTTGGCAACCCGCAACTCCTCCTACTTGTGCCTTGGCGGCCGCGTCCGCCTGGGCCTTGGTCGCCTCCTCCTCCCGAGCCTTGGCCACGGCATCGGCCTGAGCCTTGGCCGCCGCATCCGCCTCCTCCTGCGCCGCCTTGGCCACGTCCGCCTTCGCCTGCCCCGCCCTCTCCTTCTCCTCGCGTGCCTCCCGCGCATTCTTCTCCGTCGCCTCCCAGAGGTCGGCGAGCGGGTCTATGCGGCGGGTGTTGGCGGAGCCCTCTAATCCCCCAATGATGGAGGCGGAAGCCGACCGCTCAAGGGAGAGCGGGGCTCTATTCACACAAAACCAGAAGAATTCAGAAAGATGTTTGCGAAAAAGACGTAGAAAGGACAAAGGAAGACACGATCTTACGTGGACATTGTCAGTGGCTGATTTGGGGCCCTCTGGAACCGGGCAGCCTTCACGGCGGCCTCCTCCTGCTTAGTTGCTACGGCCAAGCCCTTGGGCTTCTTCGACCGACCGCCTTGCAGATGCGTGCCGGTTCGGCGCTTCGGCGCACCGCCTGGTGCTAGTAGCACTGCTGAGGAGCTCGCCCCCGCCCTGTTGGCAATCGGCCGGTAGCGTGGCTCGGCCTCCTTCTCATCGTCATCTGACCATGTCTCGAGGCCGCCTCCTCCACCAGAGCCGCCTGCCCCATTGCCACCGCCTGTGGCGTCGTCTTCCAAGGCGGCCGCCCGCAAGTCGGGGTCGTCCGCGTCGCTCACCGCTCAGTCCGGCAGGTATTCCTGGCCTTGCGCCAGGGTGTTGGCTGCTGGCTGGGTCGTGAGGAGCCGCGACATGTCCAACTGATCAGTCGGCAAAGCAGAACTCGGCAGAAGTAGGAAATACCATGAAAGAAAGGAGAGTCGGGAGTTTACGACAGGAGGCGGATGTGCGCGGGAGTACGACCGCTTGCCGAACCGCCACTCCGACTCCGGGAGCTTGCAGTTCATGATTTCGTTCACCATGCGGGCCACCTCCATGGCCGGCATCTCCTGGGTAGACAGTAGGCATGGGTCTCGGTTCCCACTCATCTGACTGATCAGATGAGGCCAGCCTTGGAGAGGGAGAACCCGGCGCACCATGAAGGCGGTCAACAAGTCGGGGACCTTGAGGCCCTCCGAACCTATCATCTCCTTAAGCCTGGCGATGGCGGCAGTGGAGGCGGATGATAGATGCTTCGCCCTAAAGGACCAGTTGGTGCGCGGCTCAGCTAGTTGGCCGGCTTCGTAAGCCGGCAGGTTGACGAAGTCCAGCGTTGGGTTGACGTTCTGGACATAGAAGTATGACTTTTTCCAGAGCTTGACCGATTGCGTCAGGGTGAAGGACGGGAAGCGGTTCCCAGCTCCCGGGCGCCTCACCGCGACAAAGGCGCCGCATTGAACCGGTTCGTCTTTGGCGGAGACGCTGAGTTTTGTGTAGAAGAATTCTCCCCATAGCTCGAGAGTGGGTAGAATGCCAAGGTAGCCCTCGCACGGCGTGACGAAGGCCGATAGCAGCACCACTGTGTTCTGTGTGAGGTGGTGCGGCTGGAGGTGGTAAAACTAGAGAAAGGTGCGGAGGAAACCACTTGCCGGCAGGCCGAAGCCCCGGAGGAAATGCGAGCGGAAGATGACGCGCTCACCTTCCTCCAGCTCCGGCGAGATCTCCTTCACCGGCAGGACGCGCATCTGGACGTAGCCTTCGTCGGGCAGCCGCCGCGTGTTGCGGAGATAGGAGATGTGGTCTTCGATGACGTTAGAGCCATCCCAGTCGCCGGATTGCTCTCGCACCATGGAAGCTCAAGCTCGACGAGGCGACGGCGCGACGAAGAGGCTGGGTTTGGTGGCGACGGGCCGCGGCAGCACTTCGGCGAGTTGCGGTGTGCGGCGGCGGCGGAAAGAGAGCTGAGGAAGAGCAAGGCAGAGGGAGAGGAGGGCGCGCCTGCTAATGACGGCCCCTCCCCCCTACTTACAGCCCTAGGCTGCGAAGCCGAGGGGACGGGGCGTGGGGATCATGGGATTAACTGTGCCCACAGCCCCACGACCCCGCATTAACCGCGTAGTAATGGCATGGAGTAATCACGCCACGGAATCCAACTGTTTGCCTCGGCCACATCGGATCAGCGTGCGTGCCGAGGCCCGGTAGTGGTGGGCCCCGGCCTGTGGCGATGTCCCATCACGCGCGTGGGCTGGCTGGCGGGCTGGCCGGCTGGCGACACGTGGCGCGCAGTTGACAGGCGGCAAGACTGGCGCTAGGCTGGCGCACCACTGAGCTCCCGCCATGACATTTCAAAAAAACCACCAGATGGCCTGCTTGGTCATATCCAACTCCTAGCAGTTGGTACGCTGGAAGACGGACGGAGCAAGATCAAATGAAGCACTCGGAGTAGAAAGCTGCCGAGGCTCCTTCTTTCGACAGCCGCCGAGCCTCATCAGCTTCGGGGACTACTGTGGAAGTAATTGGCCACGGGTAGCCTCATCGGCCCCCATGGCGCTTCAAGACATTAGGCCAGCTTCCCCCTCAAGATTCAAAGAGCCAAGCACCACCCCCCTCACGGCCGGCTGGTCCCAGCGGCCGGCTGCCAAGGGACGGCAAAGCCCAACAAGGGGCACGAGGTGGGCCGGCTCCTAGCAGGCGGCCTCCAAAGAGGCCGGTTCCTAGCAGGCGGCCCTAGGCGTCCTCGAAGTCTGCATCCACATAAATGCGACAAGACCGGGCGTGGCTACAACACGCCTTGCCACCCTCAAATCTAGGGCGAAGCGTGGCCATAGTGCGTCGTACCAGATGGAGATCTCCCGTCCGGCGCGGTATCGTTGCCATGCTGCCCATGACCTCACCCCTGTCAGAGGGAGCCATGCTCCAACAACGGGACGCTGGTACGGCCCGTAGGCAGCGGGCCCTACCTGTCCACAAGGAGCTAGAAGGCGGCGAGCCCAGACCAGTCGACTTGTAGGGAGGCCGGCCCCTAACCAGGCGGCCTTCCTCTCCTTGGAGTTTGTGCGCCATTAACTAGAAGAGATGGGGAGTGGCTACAGTGAACGCCCACCAGGTTGCGGTACTGTAGCCACGCCTCCCCTGACAAAGCATGCATCATTACCAGCATAGCTATAGTGCTCGGCAGCCAGCAAGACCCGCGAGCGGCGGGCGCGGCCTGTCGGCCAAGTACGAGACAGCCGGCGGGGCCCACCAGGCGGCGGGCCCCATCTGCCGGCAAAAAAGCGGGCGACTAGAGACACTGACAGCCGGGTCCTACACCCGGCTGGATTACCATTGTACCCCTGGGGGGTAGGTCCATCTAAACCCCCCAGGGCACCCATGCAAAGGGTTCAAACTTTAGTTCATCTACACTCGCATATAGAGAGAGAAAGCTAGGGCTAGCCTTGTTCTTCTTCCCCCTCTAGAGAAACAGCTCAAGGAGCAAGCTTGTAGCCACCATTGTTGCTTTAGTGATCATGCGAAGACCCTGCAGAGCAGGACTAGGGGCGTTATCTCCTAGGAGAGCCCTGAACCTGGGTAAGATTCGCCTGCGTGCATGTTTGCGTCTGATCCCATTTTCAGGCACCGACGACGTCTTATTAGCCCCCTCCATGATAAGCCATCCTTTGGCATATGTCGCACGACACCCCCGACACGGTCTTTGAAGAAGGTTAAAACAACAAACTTGACGAAACACCATTGTGGTTTGATTCGTAGGTAAGAAGGGTTCTATCTAGAAGCCCGTAGCAGCCACGTAAAACTTGCAACAACAAAGTAGAGGACGTCTAACTTATTTTTGCAGGGCATGTTGTGATGTGATATGGTCAAGACATGATGTGATATACGTTTTTGTATGAGATGATCATGTTTTGTAAAGTTAGCGGCAACCGGCATGAGCCTTATGGTTGTCTCTTTATTGTATGAAATGCAAAAGCCATGTAATTCCTTTACTTTATCACTATGCGTTAGCGATAGTTGTAGAAGTAATAGTTGGTGAGACGACCACGACACAACAATGGAGATCAAGGTGTCAAGCCAGTGACAATGGAGATCTTGACGATGCTTTGGAGATGGAGATCAAAAGCACAAGATGATGATGGCCATATCATGTCACATATTTTGATTGCATGTAATGTTTATCTTTTATGCATCTTATTTTTGCTTAGTACGGCGGTAGTATTATAAGATGATCCCTTCACTAAATTTCAAGGTAAAAGTGTTCTCCCTGAGTATGCACTGTTGCTATAGTTCGTCGTGTTGGGACACCACGTGATGATCGGGTGTGATAAGCTCTATGTTCACATACAATGGGTCCAAGACTCTATGTTCACATAAAATGGGTCCAAGACAGTTTTGCACATGCAGAATACTAGGGTTAAACTTGACAAGCCTAGCATGTACAGACATGGCCTCGGAACACTGGAGACCGAAAGGTCGAATGTGAATCATATAGTAGATATGATCAACATAGAGATATTCACCATTGATGATTACTCCATCTCACATGATGATCGGACATGGGTTAGTTGATTTGGATTACGTATCATTTAGATGACTTGAGGGATGTCTATCTAAGTGGGAGTTCATTAGTAATTTAATTAATTGAACTTCAATTGATCATGAACTTAGTCCTGATAGTATTTGCAAATTATGGTGTAGATCAATAGCTCACAATATAGCTCCCCTATTTTTTTAATATGTTCCTAGAGAAAACTAAGTTGAAAGATGATAGTAGCAATGATGCGGACTGGGTCCGTGATCTGAGGATTATCCTCATTGCTGCACAGAAGAATTATGTCCTTGATGCACCTCTAGGTAACAGACCTGTTCTAGGAGCTGATGCAGGCATTATGCACATTTAACAAGCTCAATATGATGACTACTTGATAGTTTAGTGCACCATGCTTTACGGCTTAGAATCGGGGCTTCAATGACATTCTGAACGCCATGGAACATATGAGATGTCCCAAGAGCTAAAATTGCTATTTCAGACTCATGCCCGTGTCAACAGGTATGATACCTCTGACAAGCACTTTGCCTACAAGATGGACGAGAATAGCTCAGCCAGTGAGCATATGCTCTGAATGTCTAGGTAGTACAATTGCTTGAATCAAGTGGGAGTTAATCTTCTAGATAAGATAGTGATTGATAGACTTCTCTAGTCACTATCACCAAGCTACTAGAAACTTCGTGATAAACTATAATATGCAAGGGATGACAAAAACGATCCCCGGGCTCTTCACGATGTTGAAACCGATGAAGGTAGAAATCAAGAAAGAGCATCAAATGTTGATGATTAACAAGACCACTAGTTTCAAGAAAAAGGGAAAAAGGGAAAGAAAGGGAACTTCAAGAGGTATGGCAACCAAGTTGCCGCTCCCATTAAGAAACCCAAAGCTAGACCCAAGCCTGAAACTTTGTGCTTCTACTGCAAAGGAAATGGTCACTCGAAGCGGAACTGCCCCAAATACTTGGTGGATAAGAAGGATGACAAAGTGAACAAAGTTATATTTGATATACATGTTGTTGATGTGTACTTTACTAGTGTTCATAGTAGCCCCTGGGTATTTCATATCGATTCAGTTGCTAAGATTAGTAACTCAAAACAGGAGTTGCAAAATGAACAAAAACTAGTTAAAGGCGAGGTGACGATGAGTGTTGGAAGTGATTTCAAGGTTGATAAGATCACCATCGCACACTCCCTCTACCTTCGGGATTTGTGTTGGACCTAAATAAATGTTATTTGGTGTTTGCATTGGGCATGAATATGATTAGATCATGTTTATTGCAATATGGTTATTCATTTAAGTCAGAGAATAATTGTTGTTCTGTTTACATAAATAAAACCTTCTATGGTCATACACCCAATGTAAATGGTTTATTGAATCTCGATCATAGTGATACACATATTCATAATATTGATGCCAAAAGATGCAAAGTTGATAATGATAGTGCAACATATTTGTGGCACTGCCGTTTAGGTCATATTGGTGTAAAACGCATGAAGAAACTCCATGTGGATGGACTTTTGGAATCACTTGATTATGAATCATTGGTACTTGTGAACCATGCCTCATAGGCAAGATGACTAAAACTCCGTTCTCTGGAACAATGGAGCGAGCCAATGACTTATTAGAAATAATACATATCGATGTATGCGGTCCGATGAGTGTTGAGGCATGCGGCGAGTATCATTATTTTCTGACCTCACAGATGATTTAAGCAGATATGGGTATATCTACTTAATGAAACATAACTGAAACATTTGAAAAGTTCAAAGAATTTCAGAGTGATATGGAAAATCATTGTAAAAAGAAAATGAAGTTTCTACGATCTGATCGTGGAGGCGAATATTTGAGTTATGAGTTTGGCCTTCATTTAAAAAGAATGTGGAATAGTTTCACAACTCATGCCACCTAGAACACCAAAGCGACAACTATCATGGAATTGTCATGGCAGATGTCCTAGCGGAAGGACTTAGTCGTGGAGCCACCACAACTAGGTTAGCTTAAAGGGGTTAAACAGGACAAAGGACACAGGTAGTTTATACTGGTTTGGCCCCTTGCGGTGAAGGTGAAGGACTAATCCAGTTTGAGGTGGTATTGCTTGGATTTCGATTACCAGGGAGCGAATACGCTTGACCTAGTTCTCGATCTCTTGTTTCTTGCCTCTGGGATGTAGTTGAACATTTGTATCTCAATAGACTGTGCGCGGTGTAGTATGCACTGTGCAGCAGCAGACAAGCATATGCAACAGTGACTATTGATGCAGTAAGAGCAATTGCTTAGCACGTTGTCGACTGCCTCTGGCTTCAACTGCCTTTGACTTTGATCTACTGTAAAATTAATAGTGGTACTCGCCCGCTAAGACTCTTGTTCCATTATTGTAAACAAATTGGCCATTTGAACCATCACACATGCATGCATTGCCTAGGATATCTCCTTCACCGTACCCTTCATCAGCATACTAATCTCCAGACCTTGTACCTTGTGAAACCATCAATGCTGCGGTAACTGAAACCAAGAAACTATCACAACCCATAGGCGTCTGGATGTCACCCTCCCTCAGTGACTTGTAGCAGAGGTGAGGCAAGGTCGCGCAGCGGTGGCTTGACAGCAAGGCGAGGCAGATACAACTCACTGGCGGGTTATGGCATAATTAGAAGGGCTCAGCAGCTCACAGCAAAGGAAAGGCTGGTTCAAGGCCGCGGGGGAAGAGGATAGTGGAGCGACGGGTCAACGGCAGCTTGGAGCAAAGGCCAGGGCGGCTTCGGACCGGGCCATGGCGGCTCATGCGCAACGGTGCAGGCGGCATTGTGGTGGAAGTCAGCGATGCTCTGGCAGTAGCGGGGGTGGCTCATGGCGGCTCAGGGCCGGACTAGCGGGAGCGGCTCAACGCGACTGCCGCGGAGCTGCACCAGCCATGCGAGGCGGAGGCGAGGTCAGGCCGGGCACGAGTGGCTCTCAACCGGGGACAGGCCGGCCGAGGCTGGCGGCTCCAAGCCGTTGTGAAGGTGGCAGGCGAGATAGCGGCTCGGAGGAGGCGAAGATGGGAGGTCCGTGGCAGCGGATTAGTCCGGGGCTACTCGATGGCAGCGACTGAGGCCGGCCACAGAGACGGCGGTGGAGGCGCTCTAGTGGCGACTCGAGGGAAATCCGTAGCGGCTCGTCGCGGCAAATCCGGGTCATGAACATTGACTTGCAGTGTGATTATCTTCGCTTCCGGGTCGTGTCCAGCCCCTTTTTTTCTTTCTTTAATCAGGAGGTAGCAATAGCCACAAACACAGGAAACAACATCATCAACTTGCAGCGCAGATCGACGCCTCGGGCCGAGGTGGAAATCAGGAAAAAGACCCTCATCGAATCTTTGTCGGTCTTGACTGCGGGAAAAAGAAAAATCCATCCATCCCTTGATCGACGCACTGAAGACTTGCGTGCGGCGGCACACATAACAGAACCCTAACTTCCATTGAATTTAATCTCGCATAAACCGTTCCGAAGGCGCGATTCTAACTAGAAGACAATGGATTTGTCGGCTCTGCTCCAAAGTTGCCGTAGACCCTTCTATATCGACTCTTGTTGATCTGGTGGGTCATAAGCTTCTCGATCCCTAGGAGAGAGCGCCCTTAAGGAACTCAACACCACCGTGCACAGGCCCCACGATGGTCGCCAACTATCGTGGATTTGACACGGCAGATGTCCTCGTGAAAAGGACTTAGTCGTGAGGCCAATGCATCTACATAGTAGATTGAGAGGGGTTGGTCAGAACTGAGAGATGCGAGGAGATCGTCGAGGTGAGTTATCACACGAGACAAGATTTCGACAGCTTCGGGCCCCGGGAAACATCATCCGGCAATAATCCTACATGTTGTTTGTGGCTAGGTCATATTTCATATGCTCATGAGGGAGTCTCCGCATAAACCGGCTCTCCTCTAGTTGTGTCTAGCCCTCGAGATTATTCAGCAATGTCCCTCTTGGGGTGCCCTGCCGCTCCTTGTATAAGTTGGAGGGGCGGGTTACGTATGGATTCCTAGTAGGATTAGGATTAGTCTATCTTTTAGTACAAGCCAGATACAAGCCCGGGTCTTGATTCCTTGTAAGGGAAATATTCCTCACGCGTTTCCTCTTAAGGCGGCCCACTATCACATGAACCGTCCAACTGGGCCTTGGGCCTTTTCGTCCGTTTGACCTGCCCGCTGGGTCACCAGTGAATTACAATGTTCAGGCGGGTCGCCCGTAAACCATCAGGTTTGGGCGGGTCGCCAGTGAGTCGGCAAGCTCCAGCCAAGTCATACATCCGGCTGTTTACACCGCCGGGTATATCCCCGATAGTAATGGTGTGTCCGAACGTCGTAACCGTACTTTATTAGATATGGTGCGATCTATGATGTCTCTTACCGATTTACCACTATCATTTTGGGGTTATGCATTAGAGACAGCCGCATTCACGTTAAATAGGGCACCGTCTAAATCCTTTGAGATGACACCGTGTGAACTGTGGTTTGGCAAGAAACCTAAGCTGTCGTTTCTTAAAGTTTGGGGTTCTGACACTTATGTCAAAAGGCTTCAGCCTGATAAGCTCGAACCCAAATCGGAGAAGTGCGTCTTCATAGGATACCCTAAGGAAACAATTGGGTACACTTTCTACCACAGATCTAAAGGCAAGATCTTTGTTGCGAAGAATGGAACATTTCTAGAGAAGGAGTTTCTCTTGAAAGAAGTGAGTGGGGGAAAGTAGAACTTGATGAGGTAATTATACCTTCTCTCAATTTGGAAAGTAGCACATCAGAGAAATCCGTTCCCGTGATGCCTACACCAACTAGAGAGGAAGCTAATGATGATGATCATGAAACTTCGATCAAGTTACTACTAGACCTTGTAGGTCGAACAGAGCATGTTCCGCACCAGAGTGGTATGGTAATTGAACGGATCGATATGGTTGGCTAGAGGGGGTGAATAGGCAACTACCAATTTTTAGCTTTTCTTAACAAATTAGGTTTAGCTACAAATAGGTTGTCTAGATGTGCAACTAGGTGAGCAACCTATCTGATGCTAACAACAACAATAACAAGTGCAAGCAAAGGATACAACACAATAATAGCTTGCACAAAGTAAAGGGAAGAGATAACCACAAGTGGAGCCGGTGGAGACGAGGATGTGTTACCGAAGTTCCTTCCCTTTGGGGGAAGTACGTCTCCGTTGGAGCAGTGTGGAGGCACAATCCTCCCCAAGAAGCCACTAGGGCCACCCTATTCTCCTCACGCCCTCACACAATGCGAGATGCCGTGATTCCACTAGTGGTGCCCTTGAAGGCGGCGACCGAACCTTTACAAACAAGGTTGAGGCTATCTCCACAACTTGATTGGAGGCTCCCAACGATACCACGGAGCTTCACCACAATGGAATGTGGCTCCGAGGTGACCTCAACCATCTAGGGTGCTCAAACACCCAAGAGTAACAAGATCCGCAAGGGATTAGTGGGGGGAATCAAATTTCTCTTGGTGGAAGTGTAGATCCGGGCCTTCTCAACCAATCCCTAGAAAACCAACAAGTTTGATTGGCTAGGAAGAGATATCGGGCGAAAATGAGATTTCGAGCAACAATGGAGCTTGGGGGAAAAGAGGTAGGTCTTCTTGATGAAGAAGACCTCCTTTTATAGTGGGGAGACCAATCCAACTGTTATCCCACATCTCAGCCCACAGAGGGCGACACTACTGCTCAGGGTAGCGGTACTACCGCTGGTAGCAGCGGTACAACCACGGGCCTCAGCGGTACTACCGCAGAGACACGACGTAGGGATCAAGAGAGGGAACATGCATGGGAGATAGGGCTCGAGCGGCACTAGTAGTGGTAGTCGGGTGGTACTACCGCTCGTGAGCGGTACTACCACCGTCACTGCGCTCCTACTGCCGCACAACCCGACACGAGAAGAAACACCCTCGAATTGAGGCGGTACCAGCGTGGAACTGGGATGGTAACGCCTCCTATGGCCACGAGCAGTACTACCGCTGTGAAACTGCGGTACTACTGCTTGATGGCCATGGGCGGTACTACCGCTCTGGTTTGGCGATACTACCGCTAGCTCCTCACAAGCCCCACTTCCGAAATAACGGTAAACTCCAAGAAGAGGAAAGGAGTCGTGGTGCAAAAATGAAATGTACGTGTTGATACCACCCTAGCCTTTCTGATGTGGACCCCCTCTTGATAGTACACTGTCTCCTATGACTCGAGTCCACCAAAACAGAAATGAAAGAGACTAGACCGTCTTCACTTTGAGCTCCGAGGGTAAAGAAATCGCTTCGTGCCAATGAATGAATTTCTGAAATACTCAATGCACACGATTAGTCCGCAAATGCATTGTCATGTATCACCAAAACCACTTAGACAGAGATATGCTCTAACAGTAATCCGGTCTTGGAAGTCATGTTACTAGACCATGACGAACCTACGAACTATGAAGAAGCACTGATGAGCCCAGATTCTGACACATGGCTTGAGGCCATGAAATCTGAGATAGGATCCATGTATGAGAACAAAGTGTGGACTTTGGTGGACTTGCCCAATGATCGGCAAACCATTGAGAATAAATGGATCTTCAAGAAGAAGACTGACGCTGATGGTAATGTTACTGTCTACAAAGCTCGACTTGTCGCAAAAGGTTTTCGACAAGTTCAAAGAGTTGACTATGATGATACTTTCTCACCCATAGCGACGCTTAAGTCCGTCCGAATCATGTTAGCAATTGCCACATTTTATGATTATGAAATCTGTCAAATGGATGTCAAAACTGCATTCCTTAATGGATACACTACAAAAAAAAGACACATCGGTGACATTTTGGGCCGAACAATTTTTTTTCTGTCGTACATATGACACTTCTATGACGATAATTGTGACAAAACCCGGTATCATCATAGATGTGGTGGGCTCCTACTTCTATGACAAAAAATCATGACAGAAAATGGGCTTTTTGTCCTAGGCGGGCCGGAGACGCAGCTGCATGACATTCCTTGGGCCGTCCATGACGGAAAAAACCGTGGTGGAAGCGAGGGCGCGGAAAATATCGGGGAGTCCCCGATTACGGTGGGTGGTCGGGGGACGAGCGATGCACGTTTATCTCGTACGTACGCGCGTGTGTGCGAGGCGTTGGGCTCTAACTGAAACCAAGCGAGGCGTTGGGCTCTAACTGAACCCAAGCGATTGCACTGTAGACTACGCGTTACTGAACCCGAGCGATCGATCGATGGTTGTTAACTGAACCCGATCGAGCGATCCTTCGCTACTCCTGCTAACTGAAGCCGATCATTGCTGCCTCTGAATGAACAGTGAGCGTTGCGGGGGGGGGGGGGTGGATGAACAGTTCCCGGTGGGGGTGGATGAAGAGGACCTCGTGGTGTTGCCTCTGGATGAATAGTACCCCGATCGATCGAGCCGGTTGGGGCTGGATGAACAGGACCCCGTGGAGGGCTGGATGAATAGGACCACCCCGTGGAGGGGTGGTTGAACAGGAGCCCGTGGAGAGGGCTGGTTGAACAATAGCCGGTGGAGTAGCGCAGTGGGGGCTGGATGAACAGGAGCCCGTGGATGAACAGTCGCAGGTGGAGGCTGGAGGAGGTCGACGGTGGATGAACAGTAGCCCTTGGAGGCTGGAGGACGACGGTGGAGATGAAGAGTATCCCGTGGAGTCCTGTTTTGCGGTACGCCACACCCCTCCCAATGAACAGGACGCCATTTCGACCGTAGCGCTCCAATACAAATCCGTTTCCTCTGTTTTGCGGTACGCCACACCCTGACCGATCAACATGACCCCCATTTGATTGTAGGAGGTCCGTTTCCTCCGTTTTGCGGTACGCCAGACCCCTCCCGATGAACTGCATCTCGTTTCGAACGTGGCCGGTCGAACACAAGGCTGTTTCCTCTGCTCTGCGGTACGCCAGGCCTCTTTTCCATCGCCTGTTCCTTCCAAGCCCTCCCAATGAACACGACCACGCATTCTGTTGCCTCCCCATGAATACAACGATGATGTTGTTTCTCCATTCTGACCCAGCCATGTACACGAGCCCTGGCTGTACGTATGCACGAGTAGGCGTTCGAGACCCCGCCCGTATGTACACATACGTGGCCGTATTTTCTTTCTTGCACCCTGACCGTTGTACGTACGTGTACATGCTACGTGCGCGCCTCTACTACGACATGTGCGTGCCTCTACATCGACCAGTATATATGTACGTACACGTTCGCGACCAGAATGACAACGCTACATACGCTTTGACCAGGTGGGTCCCGACTGTCAGGCACTTCCTTGCGTGCGAAGATGTAGCTGGTGGGTCCCATCAGTCAGGGGGAAATGTTTTTTTTCATGAAATGCAGTGGCCCGTCCGGTGGGTCCCAGCTGTCAGCTGGAGGAATCATTATTTTCTGTGTAATAAGGAGGCACTTCCTTGCTGCGGCCGTGGACCCAGCTGTCAGCCTCTCCACGTACAGTCCACGTCCGATGGAAGTCGTTCCTTGACCACGTTGACCATGCCGCACTGAGAGCACCAGGGCGGTGGACGACGGCGAGGCCTAGGAAGGGGACGACGGGGAGCCGGGGAAGACGCGGCAGCGGAAGCCCGCGCGGAGAGGAGTACGAGGGTTCACTGGTTCAGCTGCGGTGGGAGGCTGCCGTCGCTGCAGGGCCTGGCCAGCGGTGGGAATAGTAGGGGCGGTGAGGCCTCCGCGACAGCACAGCCGGCCACGGGAGGCAGGAGCATGCGACACAACCGGCGCTGCTTTGGGCGGCTGGAGCAAGAAGACCAGAGGTTGAAGAAGCAATACGGTCATTGGATGGACATCGTACGGTCACTCGAGCTAGAATCGTTCATATTGACTAAAGTTGACAAAGGCCCCCGTCCCAGTCAACTTAGTAGGCCCACAAGTCAGCCTCCCACTATGGTGGGTCCCAGCTAGCAGGGGAGTATTCATTTTTTGTGCGTAATAAGGAGGCACTTCCGGTGGGTCCAAGTTGACAGCGGGGGGAACATTTTTTTCGCGAAATATGCTGGCCCGTCTCATGGGTCCCAGCAGTCAGGGGGGAAACATTTTTTTCGCGAAATAAGGTGGCCCGTCTGGTGGGTCCCTGCTGTCAGGTGGAGGAATGATTATTTTGCGCATAATAAGGAGGCACTTCCTTGCGGCCGCCTAGACCCAGCTGTCAGCCTCTCCATGTACAGTACTCTTCCGATGGAAGTCGGTTGTTGACCACGTTGACCACGCCGCGCCGAGAGCACCAGGGTGGTGGACTATGGCGAGGACTAGGAAGGGGAGGACTCGGAGCCGGGGAAGACGCAGCAGTGGATGCCCACGCGAAGAGGAGTACGAGGGTTCACTGGTTCGGCTGCGGTGTGAGGCAGCTGTCGCCGCAGAATAACAGGGGGTGTGGGTGAGTAGAGGGATGGCCTGGCCAGCGGTGGGAGTAGTAGGGGGCGGTGAGGCCTCCACGCCATCACAGCCGGCCACGGGAGGCAGGAGAACGCGGCATGACCGGCGCTGGTTTGGGCGGCTGGAGCAAGAAGAGCAGAGGTTGAAGAAGCACTACGACCGTTGGATGAACATCATACGGTAACAGGAGCTAGAATCATTCATATTGACTAAGTTGACAAAGCCCTCCATCCCCGTCAACTTGGTAGGCCCACAAGTCAGCCTCACACTATGCTGGGTTCCAGCTGGCAGGGGGAATATTCATTTTTGTGTGCGTAATAAGGAGGCACTTCCTTGCGTGCAAAGATAGCTGGTGGGTCCGACATGTCAGTGGGTGGCACTTTATTTCGCGAAATACAGAGGCCCTTCCGGTGGGTCCCAGATGTCAGGTGGAGGAATCATTATTTTGCGCGTAATAAGGAGGCATTTCCTTGTGTGTGCCTGTGGATCCAGCTGTCAGCCTCTCCACGCACAGTCTACTTCTGATGGTGTCATTCGTTGACCACGTTGACCACGCCGCGCCGAGCGCATCCAAGGTGGTGGACGACGACGAGGCCCCGGACAGCAACGAGCCGGAGATGGGAAGATGCGGGAGTAGAGTCGCAGACAGAGAGGTGTACGAGGGTTAACTAGTTCTAGTGTGGTGTGGTTCGGCAGTCGGTGGAGAAGAACATGAGGTGTGGAGGGGTGGAGAGATGGCCTGGCCAACGGTGGAGTAGCGCTTCATAGCGAAGCATGCTAAGCAGAGCTGCTAGCAGCAGGAGGCGGGGGGTGGTCCCGACGGCGCTGGAGGAAGAAGACGAGAGATTGAAGATGGATGTTGGTCGTTGGATGTAAATCCAATGGCTAACATGTCAGAATCATTTGTTGACTAAATTGACAACGACTTACATTGGCTTCGACCTATTGGCCCACATTTCAGCCTCCAAAAATGTGGCACGTATTCAACCCATTTTTCAGAATTTACAGTCCTTTTTTGCGCGGTAGAATTTACAGTCAATTTGATCTTTTTTTGAATTACAGCCATTAGCTGGGCTGGGTGAACAAATTATGTAGCGTCCATGTGGCCCGTTTATTTTATTTCCTAAAAAAATTACAGGCCATTTGCACTTTCTCGAAATACACGATTTTGCTGGGCTGATTCTAATTATAATGTTGGGTTGGGCCAGCAATGTTATCAAAAAATAAAAAGGGGCTGAGCATTTTGTTATAAATATATTTAAATAATAAGTGATATTATTACATTCGTCCTTAAATCTTACCAAGCTTTTGTACACAATCACTAGGATTTTCGTGCCAAAACAATCCAGGATTTTATTTGTTAAGAAATTATTTTTATAAGTTAATAAGATGTGGGATATTGTTTTCTTACATATGTAAGTATCTGTTAAATATATGATGACAATAAAAATAATATATAACAACATATAAAATATTTTTTTTAGAAAAACAGGGAGCATCTCCCCGGTTCCATTGCTGAGAATGAAACCACAATATATTTTGATACAGCAGCTCAAAGAGCAGTTCGAAAGCAAAGGTAGAAAAGCTACAAACTAGGGGGGTGGATGAACAAGTTCTCTGAATAACACAAATCACCCAAGCGGTGCCAAAGGCAGAGCAGATAGAGCACTCAAATGACACAAGGAGGGTCCAACAAAGCCTTCATGGTCTTCAGCCGAGGGGTTGTGTCAGCCTGCGGCGACCAGTAAGCAAGCGGAGACACCGGGCTGGAAGGTGTAGCATGGTGGATGTCCCTCTTTTTCGGCGCCAGGTGCCCATCATCTTCATCAGAGATCTTGAGGCGAGCCCACGGGTCCAGCCCCAGAGCAGGTCGAGCCTTGTTCAGCCACAAGTGATCGCCAACGGTTTCTAGAGGAATCTTGTTAGGGTTTCCATGAAGCTCATCAACTTGTCCTTGTCCGATCCGGAGGAGAGAATCGCCCAGTTCCTCACCATGTTCCTGATCAACCTCAAGACCTGCAGAATGGAAATCTAGGAGGTGTTACTGAAAATCATAGCATTTCTACATTTCCAGAGGCACCAAAGGACAGCTGAGCTAACAATGTTTAAAACTGAGCACTTTTTGGTAGCAATCCAGAATCTGGTGACAAATTCGAAGGATGAGCCAATCTGACTAGAGAAATATTCCTCAATGTGGGCCTAGAGATGTTTAACAACTATACATTCAAAAAATAGGTGAGAACAAGACTCTTGTTCCAAGCAGTAAACACAATCAAGGGGTTTGATGATGTGTCTCTTCCTAAGGTTATCCCTAGTCATCAATTTGTTTTTGGAGAGAAGCCAGAGAAATACATGAATTTTAGGGGGAACTCACAATTTCCAGACAGTAGGGATAAACACGGGTTGAACCCGTCTAAAGTTGATAACATGATAGAGGTAGCTGGAGGAATACTTTCCCTTATTGTCCAGCTGCCAAATCAGGGCATCTGGCTCGGCAGTAAAGGTAATGCTTTTGGCAAATCCTTCAACTGGAACCATTGTTCCATGAGACTATCACTTAAGTTCCTTCTAAAAGAGAGTTTTAGGCATTGACCATCCCAAACTTCATTGACACTTTTGTTAAGCTCATTGCGGACAGAGTAAATAGGCCAAAATTGGACTGCTAGGGGGGATGTGCCAAACCAAGTATCTTCCTAGAACCTGGTTCTGCTCCCATCCCCTATGTTCCATCTGTAGCCAAATTTCACAGCATGCATAATAGATTTTAATCCTTTCCAGAATCTAGAGGTCTTAGGGTTGGAGGAAGGGACAAAAATATTAGGTTTATTTCCTAGGTTTTTATGGGCAATAAGAAGCTTCCGAGGTTTTAGGTCTTCCTCATAGAATCTTTTAATCCAAGACCCTAGAAGACAGATGTTAATTTCTTGGAGGTTAGGTATGCCTAGGCCTCCAAAATCTTTTTTCATAGAGACTAGGGCCCAATTAGCAAGGTGTAGCTTCCTATTTCCCTCAAAATCATCCCACAAGCAATGAGACATCTGAGAATTGATGAGGTTCATTGCCCATTTAGGGAACTTGAAGAAGGAGAGGAGATACACTGGAATGCTAGCCAAAGAAGCTTGTATGAGGATTGATCTACCTCTGTAAGAGAGAAGTTTGCCCCTCCACCCAGCAATCCTTTTAATGATTTTATCCAAAAGGGGTTGGATATCCTCTCTCCTCAGTTTATCATAGTGTATAGGGATACCTAGGGACTTAATGGGGAAGTTATGTTTATTACAGACTAGAATAGAGAGGAAGTCGGCTAACTCCTGATCGTCCATGTTGATAGGGATGAGTTCACTTTTAGAGTAGTTGATTCTCATGCTTGAGACTTGTTCAAACCAGGTTAGAACAGTTTTCAGATTGCTAGCATGTGTGGAGTCATTGTCTAAGAAAAGGATGGTATCATCTGCATATTGAAGGCAGATGATGCCACCAGGGCAGACCTCAGGACAGAGCCCTGCAATCACACTATGATCAGCAGCTTTGCTCAGCATTTTAGTAAGAACGTCCACTACTAAATTAAACAAAAGTGGGGAGATGGGGTCACCTTGCCTAAGGCCTTTACCAGCAAGGAAAAAAATCACTTTCACAGTTATTTAACTTGACCCCAACAGACCCCCCATGAGTAAGTTGTTGGATCCAACTCTCCTCTATGAAAGGCTTGGAAAAGATCTAAGAGATCATTTTTCACCAAGTCCCAAAAATGCTGGTAAAACAAGAAGGGAATCTCATCAGGACAAGGAGCCCCATCAGGATAAGAGCTAAAAATGGCTTCCTTCACCTCTGTCTCTGAAAAAGGAGAGACTTTTTTCAGAAGCAGAGATTTTTTGTAGAGAGAACCCAAAAGGGTTTTCTTTCTTAAACAGGACTTTGTAGAAGTCACTAGCCACTTTCAGCATCTCATCTACCTCACTAACAGGGCCATTAGGGCCATCAAGGGAGTGAATGAGGGTTTTCCTCCTCTGGTTAGCTACTGCATGGAAGTAAGCAGTATTTCTATCACCCTCCTTAATGTTCCTATCTCTAGACCTTTGTTTGGCTTTGATTTCTTCTTGAAGCCAAATTTTCTTGAGCTCTCCATGGACAAAGTTTAATCTATTAGTCTCAGCCTCAGAGAGGTCAGTGGTTTCTGCCTTAATATCTAGAGAATTAAACTTAAGGAGGAGAAGCCTTTTGTATCTTCTAACATTAGATTCCTCATTGGAGTTCCACCCTTTGGTAGTTCTTCTAAATCTCCTGATTTTGATCTGCCAATTTCTAGGGGGCAGCTGCTCCCAGTAGGCTCATTCCAGATTTTCCTAACTAGCTCAGTAAAATCTTCTCTAAACAACCACCACTTTTCAAATTTAAAACTATTGCTCTTTGTAGTTTGGTTAAGACCAGAGTCCCAGAGCAAAGGAGTGTGGTCACTACCACATCTGGGCAGAGCTCTACAACTAGAAAGGGGAAAGAAACTATCTAATTATGTGTCACAGAAAATTTTGTCAATGGTGGACATAATCCTGGAGCAGCACTTCCAACATATCTAGCAGAACTGTGGGTTTTCCTTCTGATAGGGCAATTCTCAACTTTATGGGTAACCATTTTGCAGATAAAACAACTCTTGGGCTTGACACATTTATCCAAATGATGCCCTGGTTCCCCAGAGTTGTAGCAGATCACCTCAGAGTATGCCATAAGGCCCGAAGCAGGGGCAGGAGTAGTTTTATGGATGTCCTATCTCTTCTTTTGCTGATTCTCGCCTTGAGATTTCCCACTGATCTGAGAGTCAGAACCACCAGCAGATTGATCTTGGACAATTACAGGAGCCTGCCCAGATTGTGCCCCCATTTGGGACGGAGGTGGGCCGTACCACTGCCCAACCAGCGCTTCCCCCATTGTGATAGGGGAAATTCATCGGAGTTCCTGGTTCCTTCTCATCCTCCAGCCAGATGTTGTCTCTCAGGAAGCAGAAATAACCACCAGACAGCTCAATTGAAGCAGATTGCAAGCCTAATTCCAATCTTCTGCAAGTTTGGGGGAGAGGTAAGGTAGGGGATCCACCTGCTCCGGCTCCGGTGGCGTGCTGGTGGGCAGGAGTCCAGTCAAGCATTCCCATCTCGTAGCACGGCGTGGATCTCCTGAATTCACTTCTCCTTTCGCCCATCGAATGAACGCAATCGGCGACTCACTGGGGTGGGGCATCCTGTGCTTCTCTGAGAAATCTCCTTCGAAGTAGATCCGCAGGGCTAGATTCAGCAGCTCCCAATCCACATGATCCTTGCACATCCGAGCATACCTGCGTGAGTGAGAGAACGGACCCACATTGCCTGCTTCCTCCATCTCCTCCCTCAAGTCTCTCGCAGCACTACCGACGCGACGGAGTCGACCGGCTGGAGCATCCGCGGGAAGGCTTTGTAGACATGTGGGAGATGCATCTTGTACATCTGCCTGTCTTCCAGCCATTCCCCTGTGGATATGGCCGGCGACTCCATGGGGCGCGCGAGCGGACTTGCTGAGGGGGGCACGCGCGCCCGGAGTTAGGAGGCGGGGGGTGGCGGCGAGATCTATGGCAGCGGCGACGGTGGAGGTAGTGGCGGGGGCGGCGGCGAGGGTGGAGGTGGTGGCGGGGGCGAAGGGGATCGCGAGAGCGGTCATCTATTTGCTAATTACCCCCTCCTTTTCGGTTTATAGGGCTCAATTCAAAAATCTCACCAACCAAGGTAGATGATGAATGGCGGAATACTTTTTGTAGTTTGCAAAAGCACCTAATTAATGCACTTCTTTTCTTAAAAAAATTATGTTTATCAATGCATAAATTGCAATGCATGCATGCATAAAGTACATGCATTAGTCAATTTTTTCTTAATACTTGCATGCAATGATTTAATGCACCTTGGAATCTGAACATGTGATGGAAAACAACCAAACTGAGCCTTATAAAATGGAAAAACTAAAATTTTGAGATAAGCCCTATAAGCCGAAAAGGAGGGAGTATGTGAACTAAACAGTCAACATATAAAATAATTTAAATATATATAATATAGCTAGAAGGGAAACATAAGTTGGACCTGGCGTTCCTATTCTTATATAGAAAAATAGAACAGACCTTTGCGTTTTCTTCAAAAAAAATACATAAATTGGGTTGCCAAAAATAAAACCTCGGATGGGAGGTCCATAGGCCAGTCGATACATGACGGCCCTAAGAAAATACAAACAGGCCTATGGACCTCCCATCCGAGGTCGTGGGCTGCGCATGTTAAAAATGAAAGCCTAGAGGGGGCAGCCCAAAACCACGTCCAACACTTGCGAAAACTTCGTCCCTCGTTTTCTCTGTGTTTCGCACACTCGACATTGTGTGGGCATTTTGCTGTGCATCATATGAAGATGTGCTATGCATGAATGTTGATGAGCATGATGTTAACTGGCTGGTAGTTCCATTTTTGACCATGAATAAAACTTCCAACATGATGTTAACCCTGTTTGAAAAGGTCGTGTTAATATAAATGCTCTGCCTCTGAAAGTTGCAGTTTCCTATCTGAAACTGAACTTGCAGTTTCTTATCTGAAACTGAAACTTGCAGTTTCTTCTCTGAGAATCACATTGTCTGCACTTTTATACTCCTATGAAACTACATTTTTTTAAGTGCTAAAAATAGATCTCTAGAATTCATAAAATACTTTAAATGCTCAATACTACAAATCAGAAATTCAAAATACATTCATATCTGAAAGTACTCTCAAAATACACAACACAAAACACAATTCACAACCTGCAAATACTGACAACCCTAAGCTCCTCATGACAATGCACAACCTGCCTAACTATTGGCATGGGGGGGGGGGCAGCCCCCTCCTATTCTTCGGCGGCAGACAGCCGCCCCGTGAGACGATGTGAATGGCGAGGGAGACGATGGCGGGGAAGCGTCGTCGGGCCAACTGCTTTTCTCCTCTTGAAGTTGGGTTTGGTCAACGAAGACTCCACTGGCTTGCTCTGGCAGGACACCCTCACAAACGGCACCCTGTAGATGCTCGATCCTTCAATCTCTGGTGGATGCTCCATCTGGGATCGATAATCCCACCACCACTCCCTCACGATCGGATTTGGCGAATCTGTTTGCTCCATAGCCCAGAGGAGCAGCTCTATGTACTCCGGCGCGACTCCCTCCGGGAGTATCACCGCCTTTTCGCTCTGTTGCAGATATTTGGCCATGGATGTCACCATCGCCGCTAGTTGGTCCTTGTTGTCAAACCAAGACTGTATCTCCAACATCCTAGCTAGCTTCATAGGGTCGCCGTCTGCGATCCTCATGTATCGGTTGTACTCCTCCATCGATCTACTTCTCCAGAGCACCTTCACTCGCCGGCGGTGTTTTTTGAATGGAAGAGGAGAGGAGCAGCGCTGGTTTTGGATTAGAACGGGAGAGGAGCGATGCTGGTTTTGGACTGGAACAGGAGAGGAGGGGCGGTTGTTTTGAAATGGAAGAGGAGTGGCGCTGCTTTTAGATTGGAACAGGAGAGGAGCGGCGGTGGTTTAAGAGGAGAATAGCGGAAGAGCAACGCTGGTCTTGGAAGTATTTTTTTGTTGTTTCGCGTATTTTGGGTCAAAGTTTGACCATGTACTATATTTGACAAGCAAAATGTGAATGCATGTCAGCAAAAATTGTATCATTTGGTTCGTATCTGAATGTACTTTCAAATTATACCCCCTCCATTTTTTAATACAAGGCCACAAACTGATATTACAGGTACCAAGGTAAAAATCAATGCTATGTTTAAGTCAATGTTGCAAGCTAGCTAGTCACCTTGATTGTCGTGTTAATTAATGTGGTTTTTCTCTCCCAAGCACAACAAGCCAACCCTCTTACTCCTCATTGGTTGATTAATGTTGGGAATGCAAGCTAACCTTCTCACTCCCGCATGGACACAAGGGATATTAATGTCCTCGGGTGCTAGTACGAGGCAAACGCCATCAATTTTGCCTCGATTAATGTTAGTGGCCTTGTATAGTTGCAAATTGTAATTTTGATAGTGTCCTTGTATAGAACGTATAACATATATTTTATGTGCGAAAATCATGGTCAATTATGACCCAGAATAAAAGGGAGACTAGTTAATGTGGGATCGCTTTCTTAATTGAAGGGTAAATTGATTTTGATTTTGATCTAGTCAGAGCGCGCCGGCCCTCTCGTCCAATCCTAAATCGCTGTCGCACTCTCCTCTCCCTCTTCTCCATTGCAAAACCACCTCCTCTCCTCTCCATCATCTCCATTCCAAAACAACCGTCTCGCCTCTCCCTCTTCTCTATTGCAAGACCACCGTCTCACCTCCGGTTTCTAGACGCTTTGCTCCATGGCGCGGGCGCAATCCATGGATACAAAATTAGTATACTGTATACTATTTAAAAGTCGAGGGCGGGGCTTTTCCTGCGCGGTAGGCGGCGGGGCAGTTTCGCCTAGTCGGTGCGACAAAGACGCGAGAAGACGAGGGAGTAGGCTGCTGCAAATGTAGGGCTGTGTGATTTGACACCAAGTTACTACTGGACAGGTGGGGCCCCGTGATTTGACTTGCCACTATCATTTTAACTGCGGCCCTACGACCAGCGTGAGTCTCCCAGATTCCTGACCACATCCATACAGGTGCCTCTCCCAATGCTCCACCATGTAGTAGAGGCTGGCTCTTGCATGAGAGCCCCCTTCTCCACTTTTTCCTTGCCTCTCTTTCCTCCACATATGCAAAAATGCCATGTAAAGCGCACTATTGTACTTACTTTTACTTGCTCCTACAGGTGCTTAAGCTTGCCACATAGGCATAAAGTCTGATGTGGCAAGTTAATCAAGAAGAGAGAGACTAGTTTGGTGAACTAAGGAAGAAACGGTGCTAAGCGCGTGTACCTAGGTGAAAAGACAATTTTGAGTCTATAGCTAATTAAATGAAGCAAACTTAGCAACACCATTTCATTGGAAGAGGTCACTCCTTGGCAAATGCAATAAATACACGCGCTTAGCACCGTTTCTTCCTTGAGTACGAAGAAAGAGATAGAGAGGAGTAGAAAAAATACACTAATAGCCAACCTTGTTGTAGTATGAGTGACTAAGTGATGACTATGTATGACATGCCAACATCAGATAGCCTAACACACCGTGTTAAATCTCCAAGGGCGCGACCACGCGAGCGACGCGACGGTCGTGGTAGGCGCGACCATGATATGGGCTGTTGGCAGCCCTTGGATCTGAGATCAAACGGATGCATGCTAAGTTGCTAAAAATTTGCAGAATAACCCTCCAGGATAGGATATTCACCCATAGGTCTAGAATCACGCCATGCAACTGTTCAATCTCAGATCCAAGGGCTCTCGGAAGCCCGTATCATGGGAGAATGGAAAGCCACTACCATGCTGTTCACACGCTGGCAGTTCGCTCCTACTCGTCCCCGCACGTCCTTTAATACTACGGCGGTTCGCTCCTAGTCATCCCGTCCATTCACATTACGATAGTTCCACTAATCCTAACCCTCCTCCCAAATTCATGGCATCCCAAATCTCCACGATCGGCGGTGAGTACAAGGTTAGAACCATCACCGGCGATGAGTTCGACGTTATCTACACCCATTATTCCGCGATGGTGAAAGGATGCCTTTCTCGCTTCAGACGCATGTTCGAAAACTCAGATGATGAGTGGGTCGCTGGGCTAGATGTTGAGTACACCACAATCCTGGGACAAGAGAAGGATCTAAAGGACGAAGAGAGGAAGAAGCCCGCCGTGATCCAGGTTTGCGTACATAATGTTTGCTTGGTCTACCACATATGCCATGCCGACGTTGAGTGCCAGGATTTTAAGAACTTCCTCGGGAGCAACCTAGTCAAATTCGTTACTGTAGACTTTAAGAACGACGAAGAAGTCCTGGGTCGGATCGGCCTCGTTGTAGGCCACCCCCTCGATCTCTAGAAGAATCGGATGGTGCCCTCTCGTCAGCCTTCAATGCTGACCCTGGCAGGAGCCATGGTTCATCCTTCGTACGGTTAACTGGAGAAACCTCCATACATGTTTCATCGTCATGCATGGCAACGAAATGTACTAGATATAGACCACATCCACTACGCTGCAATGGATGGCTACCTTTGCTTCAATATCTACAAGGGTTGGATGAAGAGAAACAACCAAGTGTGCGGTTCAAGCAAAGAAGTATCGGCTAGGAGGAAGAGGGACAAGGACGAAGTGGAGGACGTGGACGAGAACTCCGAGTAAGGTGGCAGTGTCGTTGCTCATGGTGGTTCTAATGCAGTGTCTACCAGAATAGTTGCAAAGTTTAATTTTAGGTGTGCTTAATTTAATTTGAGGGGTGTGTTGTGCTGAGCCCCCAGCAGAACTAAGTTATGTTTCTTCTCGTTACTTTAACTCTTCAGTACGTACATACTAGTATTTCTTACATTTCATCTTTTAGTTGGTATAGTACTACCACTCGTTTATTCACACTATATACGTACAATATTGATAACCCATAAGTATAGGGGATCGCAACAGTGTTTGATAAGTAAGAGTGTCGAACCCAATGAGGAGCTAAAGGTAGAACAAATATTCCCTAAAGTTCTATCGACCACCGATACAACTCTATGCACGCTTAATGTTTACTTTACCTAGAACAAGTATGAAACTAGAAGTACTTTGTAGGTGTTTTTGGGTAGGCTTGTAAGAAAGTAAAGAGCACGAAAATAAAACTAGGGGATGTTAGATAAAGACACAACTAAAATAAATATAGCGAGTGTGGAAAAGTGATGGTAGGTGTGGCGAAATTGTCCCTTAAGCAATTGACTACTTTACTAGACCGATAGCAAGTATTATGTAGGAGACGCCACTGCTAGCATGTTATCCCTTACTTGGAATTCTATGCACTTATGATTGGAACTATTAGCAAGCGTCCACAACTACTAACGTTCATTAAGGTAAAACCCAACCATAGAATTAAGATATACTGGTCCCCCTTCAATCCCGTATGCATCAATTTCTATGCTAGGTTAAAGCTTCTGTCACTCTTGCCCTCCAATACATAGTCCTATCAACATTCAACTAACCCTATGGTGTGATCCACGCGCGCGCTCATATGATGGGCACCAAAGGACAGCAACATAACCACAAGCAAATTAAATCAATCATAGCAATTCATCAACCACCAATAGGACAACGAAAATCTACTCAGACATAATAAGATGGCAACACATCATTGGAAAATAATATGAAGCATAAAGCACAATGTTCAAGTAGAGGGTACAACGGGTTGCGGGAGAGTGGACCGATGTAGATAGAGGGGATAAGGTGATGGAGATGTTGGTGAAGATGACGGTGGTGTTGGTGAAGATCGCGGTGATGATGATGGCCCCCGGCGGCGTTCCGGCGCCACCAGAAGCGAGGGGGGAGAGCCCCCCTCCTTCTTCCTTGACCTTCTCCCTAGATAGGAGAAGGGTTTACCCTCTGTTCCTTGGCTCCCATGGCTTGGGAGGGGCGAGAGCCCCTCCGAGATTGGATCTATCTCTCTGTTTCTGCGTTATGTCCTGGCTCTATTTCACCGTTTCGCGTATATATGGAGATCCGTAACTCCGATTGGCCTGAAACCTTCGCCCAGATTTTTTTCCGAATATTATCTTTCTTGCGGCAAAAGAAGAGCATCAACTCCCTTACGGTGGGCTCACGAGGGTAGGCGGCGCGCCCCCTGCCTCGTGACCACCTCGGGCACCGTCTCGCGTGGATTTTTCTTCTGGAATTTTCCATAGTTTCCAAATATAAGTTCCGTCCGTTTTTATCCCGTTTGGACTCTGTTTGATATGGATATTCTACGAAACATAAAATATGCAACAGACAGGAACGGACACTGGGCACTGGATCAACATGTTAGTCCCAAAAATAATATAAAAAGTTGCCAAAAAGTATATGAAAGTGAATAATATTGGCATGGAACAATCAAAAATTATAGATACGACGGAGACGTATCAGCATCCCCAAGCTTAATTCCTGCTCGTCCTCGAGTAGGTAAATGATAAAAAAAGAATAATTTTTGATGTGGAATGCTACCTAGCATAATCTTGATCATATGTCTAATCATGGCATGAATATTAAGACACGAGTGATTCAAAGCAATAGTCTATCATTTGACATAAAAACACTAATACTTCGAGCATACCAATAAAGCAATCATGTCTTTTCAAAACAACAAGGCCAAAGCAAGCTTATCCCTACAAAATCATATAGTTTGTCCATGCTTCATTTTCGTCACACAAAATGCCCCATCATGCACAACCCCGATGACAAGCCGAGCAATTGGTTCATACTTTTTAACGCGCTTCAGCTTTTTCAACCCTCACGCAATACATGAGCGCAAGCCATGGATATAGCACTATAGGTGGAATAGAATATAATGATGGAGGTTATGTGGAGAAGACAAAAAGGTGAAAGTCTCACATCGACGCGGCTAATCAACGGGCTATGGAGATGCCCATCAATTGATGTCAATGCAAGGAGTAGGGATTGCCATGCAACGGATGCACTAAGAGCTATAAGTGTATGAAAGCTCAACAAAAGAAACTAAGTGGGTGTGCATCCAACTTGCTTGCTCATGAAGACCTAGGGCATTTGAGGAAGCCCATCGTTGGAATATACAAGCCAAGTTCTATAATGAAAATTCCCACTAGTATATGAAAGTGATAACTCAAGAGACTCTCTATATGAAGAACATGGTGCTACTTTGAAGCACAAGTGTGGTAAAAGGATAGTAACATTGCCCCTTCTCTCTTTTTCTCTCATTTTCTTTTTATTTTCTTTTTTTCTCCTTTTTTTGGGCCTTCTCCTTTTTTGGCCTTTCTCTCTTTTTTCACTTTTTTTATTTTTTTTATTTTTTCGTCCGGAGTCTCATCCCGACTTGTGGGGGAATCATAGTCTCCATCACCCTTTCCTCACTGGGGCAATGCTCTAATAATGATGATAATCACACTTTTATTTACTTACAACTCAATATTACAACTCGATACTAGAACAAAGATATGACTCTATATGAATGCCTCCGGCGGTGTACCGGGATGTGCAATGATCTAGCGTAGCAATGACATCAAAAAAGGACAAGCCATGAAAACCTCATGCTAGCTATCTTACGATCATGCAAAGCAATATGACAATAAATGCTCAAGTCATGTATATGATGATGATGGAAGTTGCATGGCAATATATCTCGGAATGGCTATGGAAATGCCATAATAGGTAGGTATGGTGGCTGTTTTGAGGAAGATATAAGGAGGTTTATGTGTGACAGAGCGTATCGTATCACGGGGTTTGGATGCACCGGCGAAGTTTGCACCAACTCTCGAGGTGAGAAAGGGCAATGCACGGTACCGAAGAGGCTAGCAATGATGGAAGGGTGAGAGTGCGTATAATCCATGGACTCAACATTAGTCATAAAAAACTCATATACTTATTGCAAAAGTTTATTAGTCCTCGAAGCAAAGTACTACTATGCATGCCCCTAGGGGGATAGATTGGTAAGAAAAGACCATCGCTCGTCCCCGACCGCCACTCATAAGGAATTCATTCAAAGAAACACCCCATGCTTCAAATTTGTCACACAACGGTTACCATACGTGCATGCTACGGGACTTGCAAACCTCAACACAAGTGTCTCTACAATCAACAACCACCCCCTAGCATAACTCTAATATCACCATCTTTATATCGCAAAACTATAGCAAGGAATCAAACATATCATATTCAGCGATCTACAAGTTTATGTAGGATTTTATGACTAACCATGTGAATGACCAGTTCCTATCATCTCTCTAAATAGATATAAGTGAAGCAAGAGAGTTTAATTCTTTCTACAAAAGATATGCCCGTGCTCTAACAAATATAAGTGAAGCAAAAGAGCATTCTACAAATGGCGGTTGTCTATGTAAAGAGAAACAGGCAATCCAAACTTCAAATGATATAAGTGAAGCACATGAAGCATTCTATAAAGCCATACTCAAAAGATATAAGTGAAGTGCAAAGAGCATTCTATAAATCAACCAAGGACTATCTCATACCAGCACGGTGCATAAAATAAAAATAAAAACCTAATTGCAAAAGACGCTCCAAGACTTGCACATATCGCATGAACGAAACGAATCCAAAAACATGCCGATATTTGTTGAAGAAAGAGGGGATGCCTCCTCAGCATCCCCAAGCTTAGACGCTTGAGTCTCCTTGATTATTTACTTGGGGTGCCTCGGGCATCCCCAAGCTTGAGCTCTTGCCTCTCTTCCTTCTTCTCACATCGAAACCTTCTCAATCATCGAACACTTCATCCACACAAAACTTCAACAGAAAACTCGGTAAGATCCGTTAGTACAATCAAGAAAATCACCACTCTAAGTACTGTTGCAAACCAATTCATATTTTGTTTTTTCATTGTGTCTACTGTAATATAACTTTTTCATGGCTTAATCCACTGATATAAATTGATAGTTTCATCAAAACAAGCAAACTATGCATCAAAAATAGAATCTGTCAAAAATAGAACAATCTGAAGCAATCTGAACATTCACCATAATTATGATACTTGAAAAATTCTGCAAAACTTAGGAAAAATAAAAAATTTGTACAGCAAGACAGTGGAAAAAGAATCAGAACCATTTGACGTTCCACTCAAAAATGTAAAATCGTGCACTACAGCCAAAGTTTCTGTTCTGCACCGCACAAACCAACAAGCATTGTAAACATCCTAAAGGCAAACCTTGGCACATTATTTTTATAATACAATGGAATTTTACAAGGGGATAATTATTTTTATTGAAAAGTTTCTGTAATCAAGATTCACAAAGTTGCCGTGAGCATGAACAAGGTTCAAGGAGCTCTCCCACTTCAACAATGCTTGTCTTTCTCACTTTCACTTTCCTTTTTGAAAAAATTTTGGGTTCCCCTGTTTATTTTTGTTGTTTTTAAACTATATGAAAGCACTCAATAAAAATAAATGACTCTCTAAAACTTCCGGGTTGTCTCCCTGGCAGCGCTTTCTTTAAAGCCATTAAGCTAGGCATATAGTGCTCAAGTAATGAATCCACCCGGATCCCAAGGTATATCAAAGCCAATTTTAATTAGCAATGATTTGTAATTTAGTAGTGAGCACAAAGTAATATATATCATGTAATGACGAAGTCTAACTCTCTTTCTATGCATCGGCATGTCATAAAAGAACAATTCATGCACACAAAGTAAAGGCCAATGCATAGTATAAGCAGTTTCTTGCAATTTTATTGTATTGGTGACATAGAGAGGTGGCGATATAGTTCCTCTCTCATAATAATTGCAAGTGGGAGCAGCAAGCACATGCATATTATATCTATTAAAATCATCATGTGTAGTAGTAAAAGGCAACCCATCAATATAATCCTTAATAAGTGCAAACTTCTCCGATATAGTGTAATCGGGAGAATTCAAAAAAATAATAGGACTATCATGCGTGGGTGCAATAGCAGCAATTTCATTCATAACATAAGGAACTATAGCAAGTTCATCTCCATAAGCATAATTCATATTGGCATCTTGGCCACAAGCATAGCAAGCATCATCAAAAAGGGATATTTCAAAAGAATCAACGGGATCATAACAATCATCATAGCAATCATCCTTCGGTAAGCACGAAGGGGAATTAAATAATGTATGAGTTCGAGGGTTACTCTCATTAGAAGGTGGGCACGGGTAGCTAATCCTCTCTTCCTCCCTTTGTTCTTCGCTCTCCTCATCATCTTTTTCATCCGATGAGCTTACAGTTTCATCAATTTCTTCTTCCATAACTTCCTGCAAAATATTAGTCTCTTCTGGGACAGCGTTGACTTTCTTCATAAAAGCATTAATATAGTAATTGTATTCATAATTTTCATAGCAATATCTAAGTATAGCAAGATTTTCAGGCCTATAAACATCATCATCTAAAGCTTCATACTTTTCAAACAAAGATTCAATTTCATAAGCAGCCTTAAAAGCAACAAATTCTTCTATTTGTTCCACATCATAGTAATCATATATACCATTAGCATAAGAAGCTAAGGTTTCATTATCATTAAATTTGCATGAAAAGGGAAGGTGTGGAGCCTCCATCCTAGAGCAACAAGTATAATCATATTCCAAGCATAGTTGTCTAGCATACCACTGCAACATAATAAATTGATCCCATAATAGTTTCCCTTTTTGTGTCGAGCGATAATCCCTAAAGTATTCATGTTGATCCAACGTGTCTCCCATTATAGAGTTGAATGGGGTTTTCTCAGGATTATCAAAGTAGTACATAATATTTCTCACATAATGAGAATCGAGGGTTTTAGGAGTTACCCCATCCTCATGAGTAGCAAGTAAAGCTAATTTTTTTGGTATTTTGCGTTCCATATCCATAACTAAAGATAGAGAACAACTAAGAACAGCAAATAAAAATTACTTAGTGATAAAGCAAACAAGCACACATGAGAATATTCACCCCACGCTATTGCTCCCCGGCAACGGCGCCAGAAAAAGGTCTTGATAACCCACAAGTATAGGGGATCGCAACAGTTTTCGATAAGTAAGAGTGTCGAACCCAACGAGGAGCTAAAGGTAGAACAAATATTCCCTAAAGTTCTATCGACCACCGATACAACTCTACGCATGCCTAATGTTTACTTTACCTAGAACAAGTATGAAACTAGAAGTACTTTGTAGGTGTTTTTGGGTAGGCTTGCAAGAAAGTAAAGAGCACGAAAATAAAACTAGGGGCTGTTAGATAAAGACACAACTAAAATAAATATAGCGAGTGTGTAAAAGTGATGGTAGGTGTGGCGAAATTGTACCTTAAGCAATTGACTACTTTACTAGACCGATAGCAAGTATTATGTAGGAGACGCCACTGCTAGCATGTTATCCCTTACTTGGAATTCTATGCACTTATGATTGGAACTATTAGCAAGCGTCCGCAACTACTAACGTTCATTAAGGTAAAACCCAACCATAGCATTAAGATATATTGGTCCACCTTCAATCCCGTATGCATCAATTTCTATGCTAGGTTGAAGCTTCTGTCACTCTTGCCCTCCAATACATAGTCCTATCAACATACAACTAACCCTATGGTGTGATCCACGCGCACGCTCATATGATGGGCACCAAAGGACAGCAACATAACCACAAGCAAATTAAATCAATCATAGCAATTCATCAACCACCAATAGGACAACGAAAATCTACTCAGACATCATAAGATGGCAACACATCATTGGAAAATAATATGAAGCATAAAGCACCATGTTCAAGTAGAGGGTACAGCGGGTTGCGGGAGAGTGGACTGCTGTAGATAGAGGGGAGAAGGTGATGGAGATGTTGGTGAAGATGAAGGTGGTGTTGGTGAAGATCGCGGTGATGATGATGGCCCCCGGCGGCGTTCCGGCGCCACCGGAAGCGAGGGGGAGAGAGCCCCCTCCTTCTTCCTTGACCTTCTCCCTAGATGGGAGAAGGGTTTACCCTCTGTTCCTTGGCTCACATGGCTTGGGAGGGGCGAGAGCCCCTCTGAGATTGGATCTATCTCTCTGTTTCTGCGTTATGTCCTTGCTCTGTTTCACCGTTTCGCGTATATATGGAGATCCGTAACTCCGATTGGCTTGAAACCTTCGCCCAGATTTTTTTCCAAATATTATCTTTCCTGCGGCAAAAGAAGAGCATCAACTGCCTTACGGTGGGCTCACGAGGGTAGGCGGTGTGCCCAGGGGGAGGGGCACGCCCCCCTGCCTCGTGACCACCCCGGGCACCGTCTCGCGTGGATTTTTCTTCTGGAATTTTCCATATTTTCCAAAAATAAGCTCTGTCCATTTTTATCCTGTTTGGACTCCGTTTGATATGGATATTCTACGAAACATAAAACATGCAACAGACAGGAACTGGCACTGGGCACTGGATCAATATGTTAGTCCCAAAAATAATATAAAAAGTTGCCAAAAAGTATATGAAAGTGAATAATATTGGCATGGAACAATAAAAAATTATAGATACGACGGAGACGTATCAAATATATATGGCCAACATCATATAGCCAATAGTTTAGTTGTCAAAGAATTTCAGGGTGCTTAGTTTTGTCAAAGAATTCCAGGATGCTTAGAGGGTGCTTGGATCCAAGGGACTTATTTTAGTCTGACTAAAAATAGTCTCTTTAAGAGGCTAAAGTTCCAAGCACCCCTGACTAAAGAGGGGCTAAAACTAGTCTTGAGACTAAATTTTTTTAGTCAGGGGTACCCCTACTAAAATGTGGATTAGTCCTCTCTCTACTCATTTAACTCCTCTCCTTTAACACAGGCGACTTATGGATTGCAGGGTTTGGAGGATAATAAATTCTCATTAACTTGATTTTAGCCTTTTTAGTATTTGGATCCAAGCATGGGCGAGGCTAGCATGTTTTAGTCCCACTACTTTTAGTCATGGGACAAAAACGTATCCAAGCACCCTGTTAGTTTTATTTGAGGGGTGGGTTGTGCTGGACACAATTATTGTGACTAGCCTTTTTAATAATACTATATGCATAATTTGGCGACGAGCGCTCTCTATATGTACCACCTTTTTTTAATTTCAAGTTTTGCTCCATGGCGCAATCCATCGATACTACTGCTGTACAAAAGTATACATTTTTTAAAAGGCTAGAGGGCGGGGCAGTCTAGCTTGGTTGGTTTCACGAGAGGCGAGGGCCTTTGTGATTTGACGGCTCATTACTGCTAGAAGCCGGGGCCCTGTGATTTGACTGCTCGTATAAATGCGCCGACGACCTGATCGAGGAGGAGCAAAGAACCGTGCGGTATACTCAAGTTTTCCACTGGAGTAGTACTGCGACGGAGGAGCACGAAACACGGCAGCCCAGTGCCATATGGCGATAAAAATGATCTAATTTGCTAGTCATCTCATTATTAGCATTGTTCTATTCATTCCCTCAAGAACATCGTTCTATTCATGCCTAGCAGAGAACGTGACACGTGCGGCAAAACACCCGAAGCAAAAGATGAAACAAAGAAGCAAAAGAAGAAGGAAGATTATCACCCCAAATGATCTAATTCGCCGCGGAGTCGTAACTGCTTCTTCATCGCCTCCATGACCTCCATCTCCTTGCGCGTCTCCTCCGCCATCTTCATCATTGTGTCCATGACGCGCTATTTCTCGACGCGAGCCTTCATCATCTGTTCCACGGCCATATTACATACCTTGACAGCAGCCAGGTGCTCGATGCGGAGCTTCACCAACTCTTCCTTCTGTCCCATGGCAAGGGCCTGCAGCATCTTCATCGAGGAACTACTATTCTCATGCAGCTTCTTCCAGCTGGCGTTCTTCTCCTTCAATAGGTCGATCTCGTGGCAGAGTTTCGCATTGTTCTCCCGAAGTCGCAGGATTTCGCCAGTTTCCTTCTTCTCCGAGGCAATGCTCTTCTTCAGCAGCATCACCAAGCCGGCGGTCAACATGCCCTGCTGATTGAGCTCAGTGGGCATGTCGTCAAGGCTCTCCTTCAGCAACTCCATCAAGCCTTGGATGAACTCCTTCTGCTTATTGAGCTGATCGGGCATGCCGTCGAGGGATAACGACTCCAGCTCCGCCGGCTCGGCATGTTCGCCTCCGCGGCTAGGGCGCTCCTGGGAGCCATCGCCTGCCCGTGAGAGATCTTTCGAGGTCTCTGCGTGGCGGCGAGCCCTCTTTTTTTCCGCAGCCTTGGTTGCCGCTCCCTTGTTACGAGTAGTTCTCGACCTAGAGCTCTGCTCACCGGCCATGGCAACGACGGACGAAGAAGAAGCACTTATGAGGAGGAAAGGTAGAGTGATTTTCGGTTAGGTAGTTCCCCTTTTTATAACCTAAGTACTAGTATTAGTACTAATACATGCATAGTGGGAACACGTTCAGGTTTGGTACGTACTACTAGTAGGTGTGAGCAGGCTTTCGAATGTGATGGGAACAAAGTAAAGATTAATTGATGATTTTGGTTTAGAGGCCCTAAACAGCTCCCGATGAGTTTAGCGAAACATAAATTTAAGTACTACACTGCTCAAATGCGTAAATATTATGTTACTGTCAAAAATTGGCACAGAATACGAAGGATACCAATGGAAGTACTACTAGCAACCCACAATTTAACTACTCGCATGCGTGAAGTGGAGTAATAATGTCTTTCTTCCGCCCTCACGTCCGCTCAATTTGCATGCGCCGTATTAATTGACCATCAATGAAGTGAACGACTTTACACGCGTCAAATTATCACATGGGGTGGATCTTGGTACAAAATTGCATCCGCCCGTGTACCCACTATGCGTGCGAGGAATGAGTGCGTGCATGGCGTGCGTGCACATCTTTGCTTCGTGCATGTACCGCCAGTATGGCTCAGGGAGGACGAGTACATTATTCTGGAACCAGCAGCACATCACTATGATCAATCCATGCAAGGAGGTCGCGACAACGCCTACACATGTGCCATGTGGCTTCATGAACTGCAAGAGAGACACTGTGTAGCGTGCCGTTGATATTCTAATTTACGTGTTTTGCACATACTCGAAGTACTAGTAAGGTACACGTGCATTGCACGCATCAGATTTCGCAACCAAATTATGAATAAATACCACACTATAGCATGTAAGCTCTGAGTCATATATGCCTGATGTAGCCCTTCGTTTAATTCTTATAGTTCATCTCATTCAAAATCAATTAGTTTTTATAAAAAAGCTAAGAACGCGGGACTAGGAAAAATATGGGATTATAGTGGAATGTCGTCTTGAATCCTAAAGGATTGTACGAGTGTTCGATTGTGCATAGAAAAAACATAGAATTCTTTCAAAGAGGTTTGAGTGGATGGGATGTTTCTTATGAAATCTAGAGGAAATGAATCATATGGAAACATTACTATGGTTTACAATCCTACGAATCAAACAACCAAGATCAGAAAAATTCCTAATGATTAGAATCCTCCAAAATTCCTTTGAGAATCCTTTGAATCAAGGAAGCCCTTAATCTATTTTATGATTCATGGAATTGTGCGTTGTAAAGCATAAACTAAAAACAAATAATGGCAATTCAACTAGAAAAAAGTTTGGGCAGTTATGATACGAAAGATTCTAGAACGAAAGAGAACCACTGTTGTTTTGAGGTTTGTGCATTATGCTTAAGTTCAACCATGGAGTCTGCTAGATTGTACATGTGGCAAAATCCGGTGGGGGGCTAGAAGATGGTGCGAGGGGCCGAGTGGAGGGAGACTATGAAGGAATGCACAAGTGCGAGATCGATATTTAGAGAGAGGGGGCGAACACGTGTGGTGATGCGCGCAGTGGCGGAGCCATGAAAAATAAATGAGCTAGGGGGCAAAGCATTGCTAATCCTTTACGAGGAGGGTCAATTCATGAACTTAAACCATTTTAGCAGCAATTTTCTAATGATCACATTCATATTAGCATTGATATATAGTGATGTTAGGGGGGGGAGGGGGCAGGGCCCTTACTGCCCCTGTCTTCGCCATTGTGCACGCGTCTGAGAGATGAAGCGGAAGGCATGGATGATGAGAGGGGAACGTTGGATACATAATTAATGTGGGTGTATTAGCTATATATGTTAATCCTATATAGAGAGGTATAGATTGATCGATGTGGACGTGGGAAAGAGGGTGAGACCTCACTGGATATATCGATTGATCGGTTTGTGTGGAAAACTATGAAAGACCTAGCTATATACACACATACATAGAGGAACATTGATCGTTGCGCATGCACGGGTGAGAGATAAAGAATGCCCGATATGATGGAGAGGGGGATGTGTCTTGGTCTGTGCCTTCATGGGAGACCGACCTGAAGAAAAAGATTGCATGCGTGCGATGGATAATGCCGACTGGTAGTGTGTGTGCATGCATGCATGAAAGAAAGTTAGTGGTACAATTATAAAGAGAAGACTACTGTGTGGGTGTAAAAGAATAGCTAAATAGGTGAGGTCACAATCAATGTAAAGTTGAATTCAAATATTTGAATAAGAGATCCTGATGTTTGAAACACATGCATGCATGAATATAACGGAGATCTGCGCGGTGTGGTTTGGAAACGAGCATGTTGTAATGTATACACATTGAACAAGGTCAGACTGATTTGAATTTGAGATACCGATGGCAGACATCATTTGGCCACGTCGCATCCGTGCATGGACACACTATTCTAATTGTTGATGATGGGCGGCTTTTAAATCACATATCTATATCTATACCCCTATATATATATATTATATTTTATATTTTTTTATATTGTGTGCGGGTAACTTTAACTTTGAAAGATGGTTGTTGGATGAGGCGAATCCGATGGTCCAAAGATGGCAAATTTGAGCACTACTGGCCATTGGATATCATCTAGATTCCACCAGATTTCGCCACATGTATAATCTAGAAGACTCCATGGTTGAACTTAAGCATAATGCACAAACATCAAAACACAAGCACTTCTTATTTGTTCTAGAATCTTCCGTATCAGAATTGCCCAAATGTTTTTCTACATGATTTTCCATTATTTGTTTTTACTTTATGTCTTACGACGCACAATTCCATGAATCTTAAAAGAGATTAGCTTTCTTATAAAAACTAGATGATTTTGAATGAAATGAACTATAAGAATCAAACGAACATCTACATCATGCATATATGACTCAAAGCTTGCATCCTATAATGTGGTATTTATTCATAATTTGGTTGCCAAATCTCATGCGTGCAATGCACGTGTACCTTACTCTAGTCTAAATGGTGTTTGTGTGTGTGTGTGTTGTGCGTGTTGAGGTGCAAATTGTCTTTTTTTGGGTACACGTTAAGCTTGTTCTTCCGAAATTTCAAGCCGCGCCTTGTTATGCCGAAAATTCAAGCTAGTGTCTCTGTCTATCGTGCTATGAAACTCCTACCTCTTTAACCCGCGCCTTGTTAGCCCGAAATATTTAAGATATATCTTTGTCTTGTTGTGCTCCGACAACTCCCTCCATCTCAACCCGCGCCTTGCTATTCCGAAATTACAACGCGCGTGCAAACTCCCACCTCCTATGAAATCCCGACACGTGAAATGCCCGTGGTACCCCTGAACCGAAAGAACCGCCTCAAATCGGTGGGGGGTACTTTCGTAAGTTACCCCACATTTTGGACAAGCGCGTCTCAAAGCCATGGTTCCCCACTGCCATCCCATCCGCCCACCCATTTGTACACCGAGGCCACGAAAACCTGCGACGAAACCCCACACCCTGCTCCGTCCGCCACCCAGCCGGAGCCTCTTCCCCGACGACGTCGTCCATAGCAACACCTCGACGTCCCTCTTCCACCATATCGGATGAGGATCCATCGTCGATCTCATCGTCCCGCTGGTTCAGCCACCTCGTCCTCCACCTCCAAGGAGCTGCCCCGATGTTCCCCTCGTCTTTCACACCACCTCCTTTCCCACACCGTCGTCTTCAGCTGCACAACCGGAAGAGCATCATCATCACCGTTGCCTCGGATAAAGCTACGGCCTAATCGACGCCACCAAAGAGGTTGTACACTAACTGCCGCATTTTCTTCTTGATTCAATCTCACAGTGCTGCCCGCGCTCGGTCTCGAGCCGACACGGCGCGGCTCCATCCACGGCGGCGTCGCCGGCCACTTCCTCCATGGCGTCACTCCCTCGGCGGCGACGTCCACATCAGTAGGACCTGCTGCTGCTTTAGATCTCGCTCGCGCTGCTGCTCTGCTCTTGTTCTCGATCCCCTGCCTGATCTACTATTGCTATTGCTCTTGCTTGCGCAGTCGCGCTGCTGCTCTCGCTCTTGCTCTTGCTTGCGATGCTGCTCCGATTTAGCTACACTTCAGTCGTCTGAATCGACTTTTGGGTCAGTCGATTTTCAGGGGGTGGGGGGGGGGGGGCTCGCCGGGCTGAAGGAAGAACCAGCCGCAGCAGGGAGGGGGGCTCGCCAAAGAGGTACCCCACTATCTATCTTAGGGTTCAGGATGGGGGCGGTGGTGGGGCGTTGGTGGGGTGGTGGCGTGGGGATCGCCGGAGAAAAGCTCGGTACGGGGGGGGCCTAGAGGGATGGCCGGGGCGGTGGTGGACTGGCGGTGGGGAGTGTTTTCGGGGCGGGCGAGGCGGCGCACCGCCGGCCGCGGGCGGCGGGGGGCTACTATTTGGCTGGCTCAGGGGGGTGGAGGTTGAAGGTGAACCGCAGGCCCTTGATTTCGTAGCCACCGGCTGCAAAATCGACTGACCAGAGATGAAAAAGTCAGTCGACCGACGTGTAGCCTCACCTTGCTAGTGCATTCAGTTTCGACAGCAAAATTTAGTTTCGACAGTTAAGTTCAGTTTCGACAGTTAAATTCAGTTTCGACAGTTAAGTTTAGAGATGAGCGGCTGATGTATTTTACATCTAGCACTTTGTGGTTATGTATTTTACGTCATGTATTGGAGATGCTATTAGAATTCCACTCAAGTTAACGTTGTTCGTTGTCTCTCTTGTCCTGCTTCAGCCTCGGCGTCGTACAACTCACCGGAGCTGCTCCAACGGCGAAACCCTCCATCACAGCGGAGCAGTACCTCGGGCTCCATCCCCAGACGCCTAAGATCTTCTTCCCCTCCTCTGACAGCAAAGTCAGCCGGAGCATCCTCACTGGCCTACCCAATCACGCAAAGATCGACATGGCTTCGCCAAAGAGGTTGTACACTTGTTGCATCTCTTTTTTACTCTACATGTTATATATATTGTCCACTGAGCACACAGATTTGTTCCTTTAGTGTCTCCTTGAAAGAAAAAACGTAGGAATTTTAATTTTCACTTGTCCTCCTTTTCAAATTCCTATTCATGAAGCACAAGACTAAGAGATAGTAGCATAATAGCATTATAACCGTACATTTTCTTATGGTTTGACTTAACCTCACCATGCTTCTTTGCATCTTGTGATCTTCCAATTGTTGTGAATGAAACACCCAGATTAGCAGAAATCCTGTGTTTTTAAATTCTCTGTTTTGCATGTGCATTCCTATCCTATTCATGTCTATTTCCTATCCTGCATTGTTAGAATCCTCAAATTCAAACAAGCCCTTACTCAATTACTTCTGTTATAGATATGTGTCAAAGAAAACCTTGTGTGGTTTGTCCTGCTCCTGCGGCGCTGTGTTCCACCCCAGCTCAGCTGCTCCAACGATGGAAGGGTTCACCATAGCAGGGATCCGCTCTCCAGACTGTCTTTCGCCGCCTCAGATCTTCTTCCCCACCGCCGGCAGCCACGACAACTTCATTACCATCATCAACTGAGCAGATGACCTTGAGGACTACACGGGTCCGCAAGAGAGGTCGCACTCTTCCGTGTCTGCTTATGTTATGCGTCGCTTAATATGATGACATGCTACATTATCGTCGTGTTCACCTATTAGACTCCGAGTCAGGTCCAAACTAATGTTGAAATTTACATATTGGGGCAGCAATCAGTACTATCTATCTACTATCTGGTTAATCTCCGGTGTCTACTATGAGTTTCATGTTGGGTGCAAACAAACATTAAAGGAGCCATTATCTGTATTTTTAACTAAAGCTATTATCTGCATGCTATCATTGGTTTTGGGTCTATCAACAGTTTGCTACCATCACTCTGGATTTGTGCACGCACTCCTTACATAATCTCACTATGTTTTATTCCTATGCATGGCAGTTATTGTACACAATGGAACTGATCATGTAGAGCAAAAGAGACGAGCCTTGTGTGGCAATAAAATTTCATGCAGATGTCGTTCCATGGTGGGCGCAAAGGCAGGCCCCCTCCACCTATTTTGGATCGTAATCAAGAGGAAGATAACTGTTATGAGGGGGATTCAGAAGGAGAAGACCACTCCTATTTACCCCATGAGGTCTTCGCTCTAACTTGGCATTCTGATGTTGGTAATATCATGCATATGGTGCCTTGCATTGCTTACTGTATACATTAAAGATGTCATCTTCTTAGTTTAGGCATGCTTTGTGTCAATGCCATCTGTTTAGTTTCTTTATCGTATATGTGAATCATGCAATGCCATCTTGTCTAGCCAGGCATCATATATGTGAATTTTGCAATGCCATCCTGGTTAGCCAGTCATCTTATATGTGAATTATATCATGCCATCATTTTTTATTACGTGTTAAATTTGTCAACAATTTTAGTACATTCAATTACTCTTCCTGTGCATCAGCCATTTGGCACGGTCATGGAAAAATCTAGAGTGGAAACAAGGTCTTCAGAGCAGACAATGATGTCTGACGAAGCGCATGTCTTGCTGGTTGCCGATAGCTCCTTAGAGGAGGATTCAGAGACAGATGACCAGTCATGCCCCCCCCCCGAGGTGCATGCCCTAACTTGGCAGGGTTATGTTGCTTATATCATGCATATGGTATCTTGCATTGCTATGTCATTTGCTTAGTTTAGACATGCTTTGTGTGAATGCCACCTGTTTACTGTCTAATTACCATATATGTGAATTATGCAATGCCATCTTGTTGCAAGACATTATATATGTGAATTATGCAATGTTATCTTGTTGCAAGGCATTATGTATGTGAATTATGCAATGCCATGTTGTTTAGGCAAGCGTCATATATGTGAATTATATCATGCCGTCCTTTTTTTGTATTTCTCATTGCTTTTGTCGACAATGTTTGTATATGCAACTGCTCTTCCTGTGCATCAGCCATTTGAATTGGTGATGGAGAAATCCGGAGTGAAAACAAGGTCTTCAGAGCAGACAATGCTACCTGCTGAAGCAGATATCTTGCTGGTTACAGATAGCTCTTCAGAGGAGGATTCAGAGGCAGATGACCACTCCTATTATCCCCCTGAGGTGTATACTCAAACTTGGCAGGGTTATATTACTCATATAATGCATATGTTGTATTGCAATGCTTAGTTTTTACATCATATACACAATATTGAATGCCATCTCCTTAGTTGACACATCATATATGCGATTGCCCTCTGCTCACTTCCTTAGTATATAAATTATATATTTGAATTATATCATACCATGATGTTTACATAGACAGCATGTATCTGAATTATGGCATGCCAACCCATTTTCTAAAGACATAATATAGTTATATCATCTCATCCTGTTTACATAGTCATCATATTTTAAATTATGTCATTCTATCCATGAATTATATCATGCCATCATGTTTCCATCGACGGCATGTTTGTGATTTATGGCATGCCAACCACTTTAATCGACACATCATATAGTTATATCATGTCATCCTGTTTACATAGTCATCATTTTGAGTATGCCATTCTATCCTGTTTAGTTAGCCATCATACATGTGAAATTGTGTCATGCTATCCTGTTTAATTAGCCATCATATATGTGAAATTATGTCCTGCTATTCTATTTGCTTAGACAACATAAATGTGAATTATTTCATGCCCTGTTTTCTTCCCTACTATCCATTGCACCTGTCTATCTTACAATGTCTGTACATTCAATTACTTTTCTTGTTTATCAGCCATTTCAATTGGAGGGAGTGACGGCAGTATCTGTTGGAGTAAAAACACGGTCTTCAGAAAAGATCATGCTACCTATCGATGCAGATAGAACCACGGTTGTACTTGCCCAAGAACCAGCCCCACCACACATAACCCACACTCATGCAGATTGTACCCCTACCCAGTTGGACAGAGAACCAGCTACACCCCTTCTAACCCCAACCCCAGCAGATAGACACCCAGTTCCCGTTGACACAGCACCGTCTCCACCACAGAGCACCCAAACACGAGCAGTTTGTAAGGCAACTGCAGTGCCCAAATCACAAGGACCACCACTCCGAACCCGAAGTCAACGCTTAAAGTAGAAGAAGAATTGTTCTCAGGTCGGGTTCCGTAGCTATGGTTCATACTACTTTGCTCTTGCATCACTGTATTTACTGATACCAACTAATTTCAAATTTGAAGGATGCAATTGAGACTCCAATGGTGCAACAGGTATGTTTTAAACCTGTTTCTTCAACGTGTTTGGCTGTTTGCTGTTGTAACTTGATCTATGTTGATTTCAGTTTCAATTGAATAAACAGTTATGTTCGCATGCCATGCACATCACAAGTGTTGTTATTGTTGTGTAGTTTCCCACACTTATATTCTGTCTATGCTGCTTTGTCTTAAATAGATATAATTCGAATTGTATCTATCTTGATTTGGCAACATAAACTAGAATGATATAAGATCATACCGTGACCATACTACATAGATATATGTTTGTTTCATGCTGTTATCCTGTCCACCTTACTACTGAACTGGTTTACCAAAATGAGTTTCATATACTACATTGTAAACCTGAGATGTGTTTGTTTGTTTCTCTTTTAGAATGAGGATAAAATATTGGAGAAGAGTACCCTGTTATGCAATGGTAAAGGAAGTAATGCAGATAAGGTTCAAGATAGTGAGACATCCCTGTTGGTCTCCAAGAAAGCTGATAAAAACTATATTGAAGACACCGAGACAACCCCAAAGTCCTATCTTGATGTAGTGTTCGAGTTACTGGCTACCACTGCTGGCACCGGCTCTTCAAACTCGTTGCCTGAATCAGTTCGGCTTCTTGAGTCTGAACTTCAAAGTTGAAAGACATCGATCAGATGTTATGCGACAGGAAGCGGAAGGGCTGAGGAAGTCCCTGCAGAATTCAGATGCATACTTTCTGGTGCAACAGCAAGGGCTGGAGGACTTAAGCGCCAAACAAGAGAAAGTTAATAAGCTTGCTAAGCATCTTGCCAGCATTATGGGTACCCATGATATTGTTTCTTGAGCTCTTCTGAAGTGGTTTCAGTTTCGGACTTGTTTTGCTGCGGCGTTTATATGCTGCTGTGTTCCCTATATTTGCACTGGTGGCGAACTTTGATGCCCAGTGGATGTAATATGTGTAATAGCCATGATAGCCTAGTGTAAGTTGCTTGCTTATTTATTTCATTGTTGTATTGTTTATTTGTTTGCTTGTAGTTAGTGCAGTTCTTTTTTTGCGGTTTGCTAGTGGCTGCAATAACCTATTTTTTAAAACTAGGCCACAATAACCATGGGCTAATATTTAATGTAGTGACACTGGGCCTCCTACGGGCCATAGAAACAGTGGGCCTTCTACGGCAAGTATAAACAGTGGGCCTTCTACGGGTCGTAGAAGCAGTGGGCCTTCTACGGGCCGTAGAAACAGTAGGCCTTCTACGGGCCGTAGAAACAATGGGCCTAATACGGGCTGTATCATCAATGTGCCTTCTACGGGCCGTATCATCAATGGGCCTTATACGGGCCGTATGATCGATTGGCCAAACATGGGCCAAACAGACCGCATTCTGGCCGTAAACGGGCTAGAGTTGGAATCGTCCATTCATGGGCCGACCATAATGGGCCATCGTTAATAGGCCATATTTGATGACGCTATGAAAATGACCCAACGTATTAACGGACCACAAACGGGCCGACTATAACCACGGGCTGAATTTGGCCCACAAGCAGAAAATGACAGTAACGGGCCGTAAGTAAATGAATGCTAGAAAATAGCCCCAGAATAAATGGGCTCTGAGAAGGCCGAAAGATAACATGGGCTGGAAACGGCCCAACTGAATAACGGGCCGTTAATGGGTATAAAGTGATACACTGTTCTTTACGGGCCAGTTTCACCACCGGCCGTTAATGCTTGTAAAGTGATAGACTGTTCATTACGGGCCAGTTTCACCATGGGCCGTTAATAGGCCAAGAGTTACATAGGGCCTCATATGGGCCGAAAGACGTCATGGGCCATACATGGGCCAGAAGTGAAAATGGGCTGGAATCATATTGGATGGCCCAGATGACACTACTGGGCCTAATTCGAATAGGGCGTAACGGGCCTTGGGTTAGCGGGTTGTAAATGGGCTATATGCGAATATGCCGTTAACAGGCTTTCCATGGGCCGGCCCGCTAGCTTTTGACCAAGTCAAATAGGCCGGCCTTTTCACAGGAATGGGCCTCTGTTGGGCCGTGCCACGTGTCAACGTATCATAGGCGCCTATCTGACCCACTGACGAGCTGACACATGTTTCGTCCGACCAATAAGAATTTTACATGTGGAAATTTCCCATTGGTCGGGGCTGTTAATGGGTTATCGGATCCAAAACCCGACCCGATAGCTTAACAGCGTTCCGTTACGGTGGATGCCACATGTCGGTCACCCTTGACAAAACCACTTCTGTGGTGCGCGATTTATCGTCATGGAAGTGGACACTTCCATTATGATAATTTTGGTAATGTCATGGAACACTTCTATGACAGCACAGGTATGACTATCTTGATTCTGTCATAAATTTGTCATGAATGTACATGCATGACAAAAAACGCGACCTACTGTGGCAAACACGTATCATCACGGAAGTGTATTTTTTCTGTAGTGATATCTCAAAGAAGAGTTGTATATGATGCAACCAGAAGGTTTTGTCGACCGTAAAGGTGATAACAAAGTGTGCCAGCTCCAGCGATCCATCAATGTACTGGGGCATCTTGGAGTTGGAATATATGCTTTGATGAGGTGATCAAAGTATATGGTTTTATACAGACTTAAGGTGAAGCCTGTGTCGGTGTCAAAACCGGCGGATCTCGAGTAGGCGGTCCCGAACTGTGCGTCTAGGCGGATGGTAACAGGAGACAAGGGACACGATGTTTTTACCTAGGTTCGGGCCCTCTCGATGGAGGTAAACCCTACTACTGCTGGATTAATATTGATGATATGGGTAGTACAAGAGTTGATCTACCACGAGATCGGAGAGGCTAAACCCTAGAAGCTAGCCTATGGTATGATTGTTGTATCTTGTCCTATGGACTAAACCCTCCGGGTTATATAGACACCGGAGGGGGCTAGGGTTACACAGATTCGGTTACAAGGAAGGAGATCTACATATCCGTATTGCCAAGCTTGCCTTCCATGTCAAGGAGAGTCCCATCCGGACACGGGACGAAGTCTTCAATCTTGTATCTTCATGGTCAAATAGTTCGGCCAAATGTTATAGTCCGGCTGTCCAGATACCCCCTAATCCAGGACTCCCTCAGTAGCCCCCGAACCATGCTTCAATGACGATGAGTCCGACGCCCAATAATGGCCACTTTCCACGTGTCAAGCGAATGTGAGGAGACGGGGTGTTTTTACATTTACCCCCTAGCTGTGCAAATGAGCTGTCTATTAAAGAGACGAGGATTCAGATCCAAACTACACCATCCTCCCTTAGCGAGCATTCATCGGAGCGCGCCCGAAAAAATCCATTCCAACATGGCCGGTCGGCGTAGCTCTGCCTCTCGTTCCCCCAGCCCCAAGCCCGGAGATTGGGAGAGGTGTTCCAGCCCGCACAACCAACTAGTGAAGCTTCAGACCCAAGGATTTCTCCCTCCAGCGTATATGGTCCCGGTCCGAGCCGGGCTCGCCACCTATAATGGTGGAGAGCAAGCGGAGAGCTTCTCCAACCCCTCTAAGGGACAGCGGGTATGCCTTGTCCCTTATTTGATAAGGGGACTCAGATTTCCAATCCATCCATTTCTCCGAGGGCTCCTGGAGTTCTATAGCCTCCAGTTGCATAACCTTACCCCTGCCTCCGTACTTCATATTGCTAGCTACGTAGCCGTTTGTGAGCTGTTCTTGGGCTGCGAGGCTCATTTCGCACTTTGAAACAAGTTGTTCTGCCTTGTGCCCTGTTCATAGAGGGGGTCAATATATCAGGTGGGCGGAGCCAAAGTATGGCGCATCACTGGGACCAGTTACATATCCGGAGCCCCGAAGAAGGCGTCCGAAGACTGGCCTTCAGAATGGTTTTATATAGAAGACTTCCCTCTTCCGGATCCTATTCGGATCGGCCTTCCCGAGTTTGACAATGCTCCTTTGAAGAAGCGCATGAGTTGGCGACCACTGAGCCCCCAGGAGGAAGATGACAGAGACATTCTTTACCTGATGGGCCGGATAAAGTTATTGGCTCAATCAGGACTGACCATAACCGAGGTTATGGCAATATGCATTATGCGGGGAGTGCAACCACTTCAATATCGAGGCCACCCCATGTGGGATTTCAACGGGGAAGATGACGCCACCCACTGCGGCCGCAAAGGGCCGGACTCAACTGCCGCCCTAGCAAAGATCTTGTCCGATCTATACAAGGGAGAGGAAGAGGAATTCTTCCGCATCAAGCCACAAAGTGGGTTCTCCATGTACAATCCTCCGAACTGGGTGAGTCGTCACTTTTTATGCCCATCTGTTTCATATTCCCATAGTTGAATATTTTACCCTGCAAATTTATCACAGGAACTGCGCAAGGCTGTAAGGGAGATCAACAGCCCACCGCCACAACCAGAGGATCCTAAGCGGTCCCTCGACCCGGCCTTCAAAGAGGATCCAGACATATCCGTGGAGCTGATTGATAGGGTATTCTACCAATTAAGCAGCAATGATGCCTTGGTAGCCATTACGGCTGACTACCCTGGGCTGCTCCTAGCTTCGCAGGTGAATGAGACCAAAATCCCGACATTTTGAAAAGGGTTTGCTTTTATGCACTTCACTCACCGTATACAAATGGTGCCTTATAGGGAAGGCCCTCGGAACGCCGCGTCGAGCCCGCGGCGACGAGCCAACAAGAGGCCCCAAGGCCCGGCAGGCTAAAGAGGAAAGCAGTCCGGACGGAGACACCGACGCAGAGGTATGAGGCAACACCCCCCTCCATGGTTGTCGTATTTAAAGACATAATAACACATGTGCTCTATAGAAAGAAGAACACTCGCCGGACTATATCTGAAGAGGTCGCCAATCACGCCTCAACCAGTCGGGCTCCAGGGCCGGACACAGAAGCGGAAGCGAATACGAGGCGCACGCCGGATGCTCCTCCGACAGAGGATGCAGACAAAATTTCCGCCATAAATTTTGAAGTGGAGAGCGCCATGAACCACAAGCGTTGCCGATCCGTACTCCGTGACGCTTGTTTCTCCCAAGAGGCATTTGATGCCTTCAACTCAGGAGAAGCGTACATCCGTGCTGCTCAAAATGGTCTAGCCAGAGCCACGGATCAATATGTTCAGGATATACGGGTAAGAAGTTTTTGATGATTACATATAGCAGTAGCCCCTGAGACTTGAAACAGTTAGAATAACTGATTTAAGGATCATACATGATGCAGGTTCTTACAGAGAAGAATACCCAATTGTCCCATGAGCTTGAAGAGTGCAAAGCCCAACTTCAGGCCGCACTAGCTGCAGAAGAGGAGTCCAAGAAGACCCCCTCTGGTAATACCTATTTCAAACGATAGGTACCGCATAGAGTGCGGCATACGTGCAAATCTGACAACAAATATTGTAGATGACGCCGGAGGAAATCCAGATGAGCAACATCTCCTATGCCGGCTAAAGGCTGGCGAGAACGTGCTTACGAGGGTTAGTCTGGAGAAAAATAATCTCCAGGATGCCAACACCCAGCTGAGTGTGGAACTGAAGGATGTTGGTGCCCAGCTGGTGGACTCCGTAAAGGAGAATCAGCGGCTTCGACACGGCATTTTCAGTAAGTGCTTGAACGAACTTTAAGAGGAGTTCGGCGAAGAAGCCTGCTAGAGTTATGTCTGTAGGTATGCTGACGGGTCGTCCCGCGGATGAAATGCCTGGGTCGGCGGGTGACCTTCTACCCGAGCTCTCACAACTGCATGAACAAGCTCGGCAGGTGATGCAGGGTATTGCCCAGACCTTCCGGCCATCCATCTCCCTGCCCGAAGGTCTTGGAGAGCTTGTGGAGAAGCTTAAGGGACCGTGGTGGCGCTTCCGGTTATGGAAGATATCGGCCTGCCGTCAAGGTGCCAGGGAAGCCTGGGCCATGGTGAAGACGCGGTATACCAAGGCTGACCCAAACCACATGGCCGAGGTCGGACTTGTGGGGCCCGATGGGAAAGAGATCCCCGTTAGCTTAGTGTACGGGCAAGTAGAATTGGCCGCAAAGTATTCGCAACAGGATTGTAGACTAGACAACCTGTTGGATGGTATACAGGAGGAATTTAGCCAGTAAAATTGACTATGTAATTAAAGTGACATGTATAATGCCTTCTTGCCGGATTGTAGATCATTTGTCATGGCGGACCTTTTCGCTTCAACCTCGGGACCCGATAGTCCGGAGTGTATCCGAATACCCTCTCGGTTATGTAAGAACCGGGGCATGCATGGAAACCAGGCGTAGGGGTCATTAATGCTTGAACAGACAAGTTCCCAACTAGTTATGTGATATTACATGGTTAGTAAGAAACATCTTCCAGGGAGAATAGTTCCGTTAGGGGTTCCTTTCCCTGGGTACGCATGCCCTAAAGTGCATGTCCGGACTGCAAAAAAGAGACGCAGGAAAAAACATCTGGGGGCACATATGAAAAATAAATAAAAAGTCATCTTTTGTTCACTGACCGAATATTCCCTTAAGAATGCTAGCTTTCGGCTTCACCCAGTCTGAGGTACACATCCGGCTGACCCGACAGTAACAATCCCAGAGGTGCACCCCTTATGCCGTAGCCGAATTAACGAGAACGTATGGCATAAATACAAGAGCCAGGCAACCCTGCTTGGCCAAAACTTAAGTCATATCGATGCATATAATGGCGAAGAAAAGGTACATGCGGAAGGATAACACATGTGCGGGGCATGAAGCCCTGATGTATAATCAAGCTTCTTTATAGGAAGCCCCCAGGTATAATGAGCGCAGTTAGCGCGTCCATAGTGTGCAAAGAAGGCACGAAGTGGCCCTTAATGGCTTTGAGAGAGAAAAAAGGGAAGAAAGAGAGAAGTGAAAGACAGATAGTGTATATATGCAAAAAATGGACAGAGGAAGGAGACGAACACAGAGTCCGGCGCTAGGCGTAGAATCTTCGGAGCCTGGCTGCATTCCATGGGTTCGGCTCAAGTCGATTATCCGATGTGTCCCGCAGACGGTACGCCCCACTTGTCAGAACTTGATCAATAATGAAGGGACCCTCCCATTTGGGCTTGAGTTTGTCCTTTTTCTTCTCCGGCAGGCATAGAACTAACTCGCCAACATTATAAGTTTTGGCCCGTACTTCTCTGCTTTGGTATCTTCGAGCCTGTTGTTGATAAAATGCGCTACGGGCTTTTGCCACGTCACGCTCCTCCTCCAGGGCATCCAAACTGTCCCGCCGATCGAGCTCGGCTTCTCTTTCTTCGTACATGCGCACCTGAGGTGAGTCATGAATTATGTCGCAGGGCAGAACCGCCTCTGTGCCGTACACCATAAAGAATGGTGTGTATCCGGTAGTGCGATTCGGCGTGGTCCGCAGCCCCCAGAGTACGGAGTCGAGCTCCTCCACCCAATGCGTGTTAGATTCCTTAAGGGACCGCACTAATCTGGGTTTAATGCCGCTCAAGATAAGACCATTTGCTCGTTTGACTTGACCGTTAGTTTGTGGGTGATAGACAGAAGCATAATCTAGCTTAATGCCCATGTTTTTACACCAGAGTTTTACCTCATTGGCCGTGAAGTTCGTGCCATTGTCGGTGATGATGCTGTGGGGGACACCGTAAAGGTGTACAACCCCCGATATGAAGTCTATCATCGGTCCAGATTCGGTCGTTCTAGCAGGATTGGCTTCTATCCATTTGGTGAATTTATCCACCATGACCAGTAAGTATTTTTTCTTGTGGGTTCCCCCTTTAAGGGGTCCAACCATGTCGAGTCCCCAGACCGCAAAGGGCCAGGTAATGGGGATTGTTTGGAGGGCGGTGGGTGGCATATGACTTTGGTTCGCAAAAAGCTGGCAACCGACGCAGCGTTGGACAAAGTCCTGAGTGTCTGCCCGGGCCCTCGGCCAATAAAAACTGGTATGGAAGGCCTTGCTAACAAGGGCCCGGGCTGCGGCGTGGTGGCCGCCGAGTCCGGCATGAATTTCTGCCAGGAGCTTCCGCCCCTCCTCTTCGGAGATGCACCGTTGAAGGACTCCGGTGGTGCTTTTCTTATAAAGCTCTCCCTCATGGACCCTATAAGCTTTAGATCGCCGTACTATGCAGCGTGCCTCATTTTGGTCCTCGAGGAGTTCCTGCCTAGTTAGGTAGGCCAGGAATGGTTCTGTCCATGGGGTGATGATGGCCATTATTACATGGGCTGAAGATGTTATTTCGGTGGCAGATCCTCCGATTATGTCAGAGTGTTCGGTATCGGGCATTGCGGTTGGGTCCGGATTATTGTTACCGGTGTCCCCTTCCCATACCATGGATGGCTTGAACAGCCTTTCCAAAAAGATGTTAGGGGGGATTGCATCGCGTTTTGCGCCGATGCGTGCGAAGACATCTGCCGCCTGATTGTTTTCCTGGGCTATATGGTGAAATTTGAGCCCCTCGAACCGAGCTGACATTTTTAGGATGGCATTGCGGTATGCCGCCATTTTCAGATCCTTGGCGTCAAAGTCTCCATTTATTTGGGATATTGCGAGATTCGAATCCCCGCGCTCCTCCAGGCATTGGATGCCCATGGATACTGCCATCCAAAGACCATGTAAAAGGGCCTCATATTCGGCTGCATTGTTGGAGTCTGTATACATTATCTGGAGTACGTATTGAACTGTATCACCGGTTGGGGACGTCAGAACGACGCCAGCCCCCAGACCAGCCAGCATTTTGGAGCCGTCGAAGTGCATGATCTAGTTGGAGTATGTGTCGTACTCTTTAGGGAGTTCGGCTTCCGTCCATTCGGCAACAAAGTTGGCCAATACTTGCGACTTAATGGCTCGCTATGGTTTATACGTTATGTCGAACGGGAGGAGCTCAATGGCCCATTTGGCAATCCGGCCGGTAGCGTCGCGGTTGTTTATAATATCATTAAGTGGCACTTCCGAGGCTACTGTAATTGAACACTCTTGAAAGTAGTGTCGCAGCTTCCGGGATGCCATGAATACCGCATAGGCTATCTTTTGATAACGCGGGTACCGTGACTTGCATGGAGTGAGGACAGTGGATACATAATAGACCGGATTTTGAAGGGGGAATTTATGTCCGTCCGCTTCTCGTTCAACGACGAGCACTGCGCTTACAACTTGATGCGTTGCCGCAATGTACAACAGCATTGGTTCGCCGATGTTTGGCGCGGCCAGGATTGGGTTGGTTGCTAGTATGGCTTTTATTTCTTCCAATCCTGTTGTCACAGCGTCCGTCCACTCGAAGTGTTCGGTGCGCCGAAGGAGGCAATAGAGGGGTAATGCCTTTTCTCCCAAGCGGGAGATAAAGCGGCTTAGAGCCGCCACACATCCGGTTAATTTCTAAATTTGTTTGAGGTCCGTTGGGATAGCCAAATGTGACAGAGCCCGGATTTTGGCCGGATTTGCTTCAATTCCTCTGTTGGACACAATGAAGCCCAGCAGCTTTCCGGCTGGTACACCGAAAACGCATTTTTCCGGATTAAGCTTGATGTCGTATGTTCGGAGGTTGTCAAATGTGAGCCTCAAGTCATCTATTAAAGAGTCGACATGTTTGGTCTTAACAACCACATCATCTATGTATGCATCCACTGTCTTGCCGATCTGGTTTTCCAGACATGTCTGAATCATGCACTCATATGTTGCGCCGGCGTTTTTGAGCCCAAACGGCATTGTGTTGAAACAGAAGGGGCCGTATGGTGTGATGAATGCCGTTGGTGCTTGGTCGGGCTCCGCCATCTTAATTTGGTGGTAGCCAGAGTATGCGTCGAGGAAACACAATGAATCGTGTCCTGCGGTAGCATCGATACTTTGATCGATGCGGGGGAGGGGAAAGGGATCCTTTGGGCAAGCCTTGTTGAGGTCCTTGAAATCGACACACAGGTGCCAGGATTTGTCCTTCTTTGGTACCATCACCAGGTTTGCTAGCCAGTCCGGGTGTTTTATTTCTCTAATGAATCCGGCCTATAATAACTTGGCTAGTTCCTCTCCCATAGCTTGTCTCTTAGGTTCAGAGAAACACCAAAGAGCCTGCTTGACCGGCTTGAATCCTTTTAGGCTGTGCTCGGCCATCCTGCGTGGGATTCCTGGCATATCTGAGGGATGCCAGGCAAATATGTCCCAATTCTCACGCAGGAAATCTCGTAGTGCGGCATCCACGGCGGGGTTCAACTGTGCCCCGATGGTGGCTGTTTTTGTAGGGTCCGTTGGATGGACTTGGAATTTGACTATTTCATCCGCTGGTTTAAAGGAGGTGGACTTGGATCTCTTATCAAGTATCACGTCGTCCCTGTCCACCGTGGAGTGCAACGCAGTCAGTTCCTTGGTCGCTGGGGCTTCGGATAATGCCTCGAGGGCTAGTGCGGCTGTCTTGTTTTCGGCGTGAAGTGCAGTGTCCGGATCACTAGCGAGAGTTATGATTCCGTTGGGCCCGGGCATTTTGAGCTTCATGTACCCGTAATGGGGTATGGCTTGGAAGATTGTGAACGCCTCCCGCCCAAGAAGGGTGTGGTATCCGCTATTGAACGGGGCCACTTGGAACGTAATCTCTTCGGACCTATAATTCTCCGGCGTGCCAAAAACCAAATCTAGTGTGATTTTGCCTGTACAGCGCGCTTCCCGACTGGGGATTATTCCTCTAAAGGTTGTGCTGCTTCGCTCGATGCGGTTCCAGTCTATTTCCATTTTTTGAAGGGTTTCCTCATAGATGAGGTTTAATCCGCTGCGGCCGTCCATGATCACCTTGGTGAGTCGAAAGCCGTCCACAATTGGACTGAGGACCAATGCGGCTGGTGCTCGGGCTGTTCGGAATTTAGGTTAGTCACTGGCATTGAAAGTAATAGCCGTGTCACTCCATGGATTTATTGTTGCCACATGGTAGATTTCGGCAAGGCTGTGGAGCGTTCGCTTTCGCCTATAATTTGATGCGAAGGTCTCAAAGACTGTTAATACCGTCTTGTTATCCCTGGGATGGTGCTCTGTGGCGTCTAGGATGAGAAGATCCTCGCCACTTTTGGCCAACTGCCTAAGTATCCAACATTCTCTTAGGCTATGTGTTGGTATGGTATCCGCTGTACTATGGATTTTGCAGGGTCCGTTGAGCCATCCCTCTAGTACGATTCCATACCCTGTGAAGGGTTTTTTCTTTTTTGGGATTAGCTCGAGTGTCCTATGATAGTGCACCCTTTTGCTGCGGACTGGGTGTGTGTTCGGGGCCGGATTATCCCAAAATTTTGTTTTGGTTTTCCACTTTCCATCGCACAGTACTTTCATACTATGGACGCCAAGTCAGCAAAGCATGATATCTCATGGTGATTTATGGCATTAAGGATTCCCTTGTCCGTGCAATTATTGCAGAAAAATAAGATTGCGTCTTCCTCGCGACAGTCCTTAACCTTGTTCATCGCAAGGAGGAATCTGGCCCAATAGTGATGTACTGTTTGCTGGGGCTCTTGCCTGATCTGGGAAAGATCGCTTATGTTTTTGTGGGTGGGCGGAATTGAGTCCAAACCCTTACCCGATCTGAGATCCAGGGGCCCAGGAGTTTCCCATCTTGGAAGTTCCAGTTCCGGGGTATTGTCCGATAATCCTGGCCCGCTGCCTGACTCTAAGTTCAGGGATTGGGTGCTGTCCTCCTGCAAACGGGTATCCGGCTCTGAGAGCTTCGGAATCCGAACATAGTTAGTTCTCAAGATAGAGGAAAGGTTGCCGCATTGTTCCTCCACCACCGCAATATGATGGGTGACCGGTGGAGAGTTAATCTCCCTTTGATCGGGTTTAAGCCCAATCCGGTCGTAGTCCATAGCGACTCCCAAGGCGGCGATGCAATCCAAGAGCTCATTTAGGGAAGAGAGCACCGTTGGATCCATATGCTCGGCAAGTTCCAAGTTGACGTGGAGGTTATTTTGGATGACCCGAGAAGTCATCATCGGTGCAGCGGCCGAACGGGCGGTCATGACGAAACCATCTAACCGGAGAGTTTGGCCGACAGCCAAAGCTCCCCCAGCAATAGTGCCGTCTTTAAAGACGAGATGAGACATCCTTCCTTATGGCCACAGCACAACGGAACTCTCAATGAAAGCACCAATGTCGGTGTCAAAACCGGCGGATCTCGGGTAGGGGGTCCCGAACTGTGCGTCTAGGCAGATGGTAACAGGAGACAAGGGACACGATGTTTTTACCTAGGTTCGGGCCCTCTCGATGGAGGTAAAACCCTACTCCTGCTTGATTAATATTGATGATATGGGTAGTACAAGAGTTGATCTACCATGAGATCGGAGAGGCTAAACCCTAGAAGCTAGCCTATGGTATGATTGTTGTATCTTGTCCTATGGACTAAACCCTCCGGTTTATATAGACATCGGAGGGGGCTAGGGTTACACAGAGTCGGTTACAAGGAAGGAGATCTACATATCTATATTACCAATCTTGCCTTCCACGTCAAGGAGAGTCCCATCCGGACACGGGACGAAGTCTTCAATCTTGTATCTTCATGGTCCAATAGTCCGGCCAAAGGTTATAGTCCGGCTGTCCGGATACCCCCTAATCCAGGACTCCCTCAGCCTATATTTACAAGAAAGTGAGTGGGAGTTCTATAGCATTTCTGATATTATATGTGGATGACATATTGCTGATAGGAAATGATATAGAATTTCTGGATAGCATAAAAGGATACTTGAATAAGAATTTTTCAATGAAAGACCTTGGTGAAGCTTCTTACATATTGGGCATCAAGGTCTATTGAGATAGATCAAGACTCTTGATAAGATTTTCAATGAGTACATACCTTGACAAGATTTTGAAGGAGTTCAAAATAGATGAGTCAAAGAAGGAGTTCTAGTCTGTACTGTAAGGTATGAAGTTGAGTAAGACTCAAAACCCGACCACAGCAGAAGATAGAGAGAGCATGAAAGTCATTCTCTATGCCTCAACCATAGGTTCTATAAAGTATGCCATGCTGTGTACCAGACCTAATATGTACCTTCCCATGAGTTTGGCAAGGGGGTACAATAGTGATCCAGGAGTAGATCACTAGACAACATTAAAAATTTATCCTTAGTTACCTACGAGGAGTGAGGAAATATTTCTCAGTTATGGAGGTGATAAAGAGTTCGTCGTATAGGGTTACGTCGATGCAAGCTTTGACACCAATTCGGATGACTTAGAGTCTCAATCTAGATACATATTGATAGTGGGACAATTAGCTATAGTAGCACCATGCAGAGCATTGTATACATACAAATTTGCGAGATACATATGGATCTGAATGTGGCAGAGCCGTTGACTAAACCTCTCTCACAAGCAAAGCATGATCACACCTTAGTACTCTTTGGGTGTTAATCGCATAGCAATGTGAACTAGATTATTGACTCTAGTAAACTCTTTGGGTATTGGTCACATGGCGATGTGAACGATGGGTGTTAATCACATGACGATGTGAACTAGATTATTGACTCTAGTGCAAGTGGGAGACTGAAGGAAATTTTCCCTAGAGGAAATAATAAAGTTGTTATTTTATATTTCCTTATTCATGATAAAGGTTTATTATTCATGCTATAATTATATTGATCGGAAATCTTAATACATGTGTGAATACATAAACAAACAACATGTCCCTAGTGAGCCTCTACTACACTAGTTCATTGATCAAAGATGGTTAAGGTTTCCTAACCATATACATGAGTTGTCATTTGATAACAGGATCACATCATTGGGAGAATTATGTGATGGACAAGACCCATCCATTAGGTTAGCATTATGATCGTTCAGTTCTATTGCTATTTCTTTATTCATGTCAAATACATGCATATTCCTTGGACTATGAGATTATGCAACTCCCGGATACCGGAGGAATGCCTTATGTGATATCAAATGTCACAACATAACTGGGTGATTATAAAGATGCTCTGCAGGTATCTCCGAAGGTGTTTGTTCAGTTGGCATAGATCAAGATTAGGATTTGTCACCCGAAGTAACGGAGAGGTATCTTTGGGCCCTCTCGGTAATACACATCATAAGCTTGCAAGAAAACGACTAAGGAGTTAGTCACATGGTGATGTATTACGGAACGATTAAAGAGACTTGCTGGTAACAAGGTTGAACTATGTATGAAGATACCGATGATCGAATCTCGGGCAAGTAACATACCGATGGACAAAGGGAATTACGTATGTTGTCTTAATGGTTCGACCGATAAAGATCTTCGTAGAATATGTAGGAGCCAATATGGGCATCAAGGTTCCGCTATTGTGTATTGACCGGAGAGGTGTCTTGGTCATGTCTACATAGTTCTCAAACCCGTAGGGTCCGCACGCTTAACGTTCGATGACGATATAGTGTTATATGAGTTATGTGATTTGGTGACCGAATGTTGTTCGGAGTCCCAGATGAGATCACAGATATGACGAGGAGTCTCTAAATGGTCGAGAGGTAAAGATTGATATATAGGACGATGGTATTCGGACACCGAAAGTGTTCCAGAGGGTACCGGGTACAGATCGGGTCACTGGAAGGGGTTCCGGGCACCCCCGGCAAAAGATATGGGCCTTATGGGCCAAGAGGGGAAACACACCAGCCACAGGGGGCTGGTGCGCCCCCCCACATGGGCCGGGCATGGTGAAGGAAAGGGAAAGGAGGAAAGGAAAGAAAGGGAATAGGATTCCCCCTTCCTTCCCCCTTCCCCCTCCGACAAACATGGTAAGGGGCGTGGCCAAGGGCAGGAGCCCAAGTAGGATTTGGTCCTACTTGGGGATCCCCTTGGCTTCTCCCCTCTCCCTCCCACCTATATTTATGAGGAGGGGGGCGCCTAGCAGACACCAGATCAATTGTTAGTCGTGTGCGGTGCCCCACCTTCCACCATTTACACCCCTGGTCATATTTTCGTAGTGCCTAGGCGAGGCCCTGCGAGCATCACTTCACCATCACCACGTTGTCGTGCCGACGGAACTCATCTACTACCTCGACAACTTGCTAGATCAAGAAGGCGAGGGACGTCACCGAGCTGAACATGTGCAGAACGCTGAGGTGTCGTGCGTTCGGTACTTAATTGGTTGACGTGAGAAGAAGTTCGACTACATCAACCGCGTTGTGAAACGCTTCCGCTTACGGTCTACGAGGGTACGTAGACACACTCTCCCCCTCGTTTCTGTGCATCTCCATGGATAGATCATTGTGTGTGCATAGAAATTTTTCTGTTTTCCATCCTACGTTTCCCAACAATATGTACCTATAAGCAGTATTACTGTGCTGTCCTAACTGAATTTGCATGTGCTACATCTAAAATATTCAACTAAACATCTTTTTTGTGTGCCTGGACCGCTCATGGAGCGACAAGGGGTGGTCAGTAACTTCCATGCTAAGTGTGTTATTCTCATGATGAGTGTTAATTCACTCGTCCTTTCACAAGAGGGACCGGTAATAGGGATTCCCAGTCCCGAAATAACAAAATTGCAAATAATTAAATAAAACTCCCCAGGATTGTTCTTGGTATGGATGGCACCCATGGATTCGGCTAGCTGTAGAGTGTTTTTGTTGGTGGAGGGGGAGTAAACCTTTACTTTTACCGCTTAGGAACCGCCTCTAATTTGTTTAGCATGGAAGATATTGAAAACTTTTGGTCGTAACATTGACAGGAAGGGTGCACCTCCCAAAATTATATTTATCTCTAATTTAAGCTTTGAGCTCTAGCACTTCTACAAATCCCTGCTTCCCTCTGTGAAGGGACTATCTATTTATTTTTATGTTGAGTCATTGTCTTCTCAAATAAGCACCAGACCTGAGAGCACTATTGTCATTCTTATGCACTGGTATAGTTAATGTTGGGTGTTAGCATGACTGGATCTCTTCTATCATGAATTACAATGTCTAGTCGTTGCTTGAACTTTGGAGGTGCTCTGCATTTATGTTTTGCGGACTCAGAAAGGGCTAGCGAGATACCACTACTGTCATATTATATCATGATTGTTTTGACAAAGTGCTGGCATTTGAGATATCTTATTATTGCTCGCAAGTTGATTATGCCATTGATATGAGTTAATACATTTTTAAGAGTTATTGTTAACATGGTTAGTCATGATCTTTGCTAAAAACCTGGGTACTACTTATATATATATATATATGTAAACAAGAACAAAAGAGTTCGTAAAAGTTTCCCTTTATCACTATCAGTTTGTCAACTGAATTACTTGAGGATAAGCAATGGGTTAAGCTTGGGGGAGTTGATACGTCTCCATCGTATCTACTTTTCCTAATGCTTTTTCTCTTGTTTTGGTCTCTAACTTGCATGATTTGGATGAAACTAACCCGGACTGACGTTGTTTTCGGCAGAACTACCATGGTGTTGTTTTTGGAGGAGAAATAAAAGTTCACGGAATTGGACAAAACTTTTTGGAGAATTATTTCAGAATATATAAAAAATACCGGAACCAAGAGCCACCAGAGGGGGTGCCCTGGCTGCCCACAAGACATCAGGGTGCGCCACCCCCCTGGCGCACCCTGGTGGGTGGTGGGGCCCTCGGGGCTTTGTTGGAAATATGCCCTAGAGGCAATAATAAATTGGTTATTATCATATTTACCTGTTCAACATAATAATTTATTATCCATGCTAGAATCGTATTATTCGGACACTCAGATACATGTGTGGATACATAGACAACAACGTGTCCCTAGTGAGCCTCTACTAGACTAGCTCGTTGATCAAAGATGGTTAAGGTTTCCTAACCATAGACATGAGATTGTCATTTGATAACGGGGTCACATCATTAGGAGAATGAAGTGATGGACAAGACCCAAACTATAAACGTAGCATATGATCGTGTCAAGTTTATTTCTATCGTTTTATGCATGTCAAGTATATGTTCCTATGACCATGTGATCATGCAACTCACTGACACCGGAGGAGTACCTTGTGTGTATCAAACGTTGCAACGTAACTGGGCGACTTTAAAGGTGCTCTACAGGTATCTCCGAGGGTGTCTGTTGACTTGGCATGGATCAAGACTGGGATTTGTCACTCCGTATGACAGAGAGGTATCTGAGGGCCCACTCAGTAATACAACATCATAGTAAGCTTGCAAGCAATAATGTGACTAATGGGTTAGCCACGAGATCTTGTATTACGGAACGAGTAAAGAGACTTGCCGGTAACGATATTGAACTAGGTATGGAGATACCGACGATCGAATCTCGGGCAAGTAACATACCGATAGACAAAGGGAATTACACACGTGATTAGCTGAATCCTTGACATCGAGGTTTGACCGATAAGATCTTCGTAGAATATGTAGGAACCAATATGGGCATCCAGGTCCCACTATTGGTTATTGACCCTAGAGGTGTCTCGGTCATGTCTGCATAGTTCTTGAACCCGCGGGGTCTACACACTTAATGTTTGGTGGCGATATAAGTTTAGTTGAGTCATTATGGTGGTTACCGAAGGTTGTTCGGAGTCCCGAATGTGTTCCCGGACATGACGAGGAACTCCGGAATGATCCGGAGTCAAAGATCGATATACAGGACGAAGGGTATTGGAGTCCGGAATTGTTTCGAGGGTATCGGGTGATGATGAGCATGACCGAAAGGGGTTTCGGGGGGCCTTGGCAAGTGTTGGGGGGCCTCATGGGCCAAGGGGAGGGGGCAAACCAGCCCACTAAAGGGTTGTGTGCCCCCCTCACCCCATCCCACGTAACCTGAAGGGGAGGGGGCGCTGATACATCTCCAACGTATCTATAATTTTTGATTGCTCCATGCTATATTATCTACTGCTTTGGACTATATTGGGCTTTATTTTCCACTTTTATATTATTTTTGGGACTAACCTATTAACCAGAGGCGCAGCCCAGAATTGCTCTTTTTTGCCTATTTCAGTGTTTTGAAGAAACGGAATATCAAACGGAGTCCAAACGGAATGAAACCTTCGGGAACATGATTTTCTCACGGAACGTGATCCAGGAGACTTGGACCCTACTCCAAGGGAGCCAAGAGGCGGTCACGAGGGTGGGGGCGCCCCCCCCTAGGGCGCGCCCCCTGCCTCGTGGGCCCCTCGGAGCTCCACCGACGTACTCCTTCCTCCTATATATACCTACGTACCCCCAAATGATTAGATACGGAGCCAAAAACCTAATTCCACCGCCGCAACTTTCTGTATCCACGAGATCCCATCTTGGGGCCTGTTCCGGAGCTCCGCCGGAGAGGGCTGTCATCACAGAGGGCTTCTACATCATCATAGCCCCTCCGATAAAGTGTGAGTAGTTTACCTCAGACCTTCGGGTCCATAGTTAGTAGCTAGATGGCTTCTTCTCTCTTTTTGGATCTCAATACAATGTTCCCCCCTCTCTCGTGTTGATCTATTCGATGTAATCTTCTTTTTGCGGTGTGTTTGTTGAGACCGATGAATTGTGGGTTTATGATCAAGTCTATCTATGAATAATATTTGAATCTTCTCTGAATTCTTTTATGTATGATTGGTTATCTTTGCAAGTCTCTTTGAATTATTAGTTTGGTTTGGCCTACTAGATTGGTTTTTCTTGCCATGGGAGAAGTGCTTAGCTTTGGGATCGATCTTGCGGTGTCCTTTCCCAGTGACAGAAGGGGCAGCAAGGCACGTATTGTATCGTTGCCATTGAGGATAACAAGATGGGTTTTTTATCATATTGCATGAAACTATCCCTCTACATCATGTCATCTTGCTTAAGGCGTTACTCTATTTTTAACTTAATACTCTAGATGCATGCTAGATAGCGGTCGATGAGTGGAGTAATAGTAGTAGATGCAGGCAGGAGTCGGTCTACTTGTCACGGACGTGATGCCTATATACATGATCATACCTAGATATTCTCATAACTATGCTCAATTCTGTCAATTGCTCAACAGTAATTTGTTCACCCACCGTAGAATACTTATGCTCTTGAGAGAAGCCACTAGTGAAACCTATGGCCCCCGGGTCTATTCTCATCATATCAATCTCCATCACTTTATTATTGCTTTGCTTTTTTACTTTGCCTTTTACTTTTCACTTTGCATCTCTATACCAAAAATATTATCTATCATCTCTATCAGATCTCACTCTCGTAAGTGACCGTGAAGGGATTGACAACCCCTAATCGCATTGGTTGCGTTGAGCTATTGTTTTTGTGTAGGTATGAAGGACTTGCGTGTAGCCTCCTACTGGATTGATACCTTGGTTCCCGAAAACTAAGGGAAATACTTACGCTACTTTGCTGCATCATCCTCTCCTCTTCGAGGAAATCCAACGCAGTGCTCAAGAGGTAGCAACAAGAATTTCTGGCGTCGTTGCCAGGGTGTCTGCACAAAAGTCAACATACCAAGTACCCATCACATTCCCTATCTCTCGCATTACATTAGTTGCCATTTGCTTCTCGTTTTCCTCTCCCCCACTTCACCCTTGCCGTTTTATTTGCCTTCTCTCTCCCAATCTCTTCCTCTCTTTTTTCGTTTGCCTTTCTCTCGCTTGCCTTTTGTTTGCTCGTGTGTTGGATTGCTTGTTTGTCGTGATGGCTCAAGATACTACCAAATTATGTGACTTCACCAATACCAATAATAATGATTTCCTTAGCACTCCGATTGCTCCTCTTGCCAATACTGAATCATGTGAAATCAATACTGCTTTGTTGAATCTTGTTATGAAAGATCAATTCGACGGCCTTCCTAGTGAAGATGCCGCTACTCATCTAAATAGCTTCGTTGATTTATGCGATATGCAAAAGAAAAAAAGATGTCGATAATGACATCATTAAATTGAAGCCATTTCCTTTTTCTATTAGAGATCGTGCTAAAGCTTGGTTTTCGTCTTTGCCTAAAAATAGTATTGATTCTTGGAACAAGTGCAAAGATGCTTTTATCTCTAAGTATTTTCCTCCTGCTAAGATCATCTCTCTTAGAAACGACATTATGAATTTTAAGCAACTTGATCATGAACATGTTGCACAAGCTTAGGAGAGAATGAAATTAATGATACGTAATTGCCCTACTCATGGTTTGAACTTGTGGATGATTATACAAAAAAATTATGCCGGGTTGAATTTTGCTTCTAGAAATCTTTTAGATTCGGCCGCGGGAGGCACTTTTATGGAAATCACGTTAGGAGATTCTACTAAACTCCTAGATAATATTATGGTTAATTATTCTCAATGGCACACTGAAAGATCCACTAATAAAAAAGTGCATGCGATAGAAGAAATCAATGTTTTGAGTGGAAAGATGGATGAACTTATGAAATTATTTGCTACTAAGAGTGTTTCTTCTGATCCTAATGATATGCCTTTGTCTACTTTGATTGAGAATAATAGTGAATCTATGGATGTGAATTTTTTTGGTAGGAATAATTTTGGTAACAATGCATATAGAGGGAATTTTAATCCTAGGCCTTATCCTAGTAATCTCTTCAAATAATTATGGAAATTCCTACAATAACTCTTATGGAAATTTTAATAAGATGCCCTCTTAATTTGAGAGTAGTGTTAAAGAGTTTATGAATTCACAAAAGAATTTTAATGCCTTGCTTGAAGAGAAATTTCTTAAAGTTGATGATTTGGCTAGGAACGTTGATAGAATTTCTCTTGAGGTTGATTCTTTCAAGCTTAGATCTATTACTCCTAAGCATGATATCAATGAGTCTCTCAAAGCCATGAGAATTTCCATTGATGAGTGCAAGAAAAGAACCACTAGGATGCATGCTACAAAAGATGCCTTTATTAAAGCGTGTTCTTCTAATTCCTCAGAAAATCAAGATGAAGATCTAAAAGTTATTGATGTGTCCCCTATCAAATATTTGTTTTGAAATATGAATCTTGATGAAACTGAATATGATCTTCGTTTACCTAGAAGGCGTTCCAAAAATTCGGAGTATTTAGATCTTGATGACGAAATTGATAAAAGTGGGTTTGAAAGAAATAAAACCCTAGATATTGCTAAACCCACTATATTGGATTTCAAGGAATTTAATTATGAAAGTTTCTCTTTAATTGATTGTATTTCCTTGTTGCAATCCGTGCTAAATTCTCCTCATGCTTATAGTCAAAATAAAGCCTTTACCGAACATATTGTTGATGCCTTGATGCAATGTTATGAAGAAAAACTTGTGTTGAAAGTTTCGATCCCTAGAAAACTCAAAGATGAGTGGGAACCAACTATTAAAATTAAAATTAAAGATCATGAGTTTTATGCTTTGTGTGATTTGGGTGCTAGTGTCTCCACTATTCCCAAAACTTTGTGTGATTTGCTAGATATCCATGATTTTGATTATTGCTCTCTAAACTTGCATCTTGCGGATTCCACTATTAAGAAACCTATGGGAAGAATTAATGATGTTCTTATTGTTGCAAATAGGAATTATGTGCAGGTAGATTTTATCGTTCTTGATATAGATTGCAATCCTTCTTGCCCTATTATTCTTGGTAGACCTTTCCTTAGAACGGTTGGTGCGATTATTGATATGAAGGAAGGGAATATTAGATTTCAATTTCCATTAAAAAGGGCATGGAACACTTTCCTAGAAAGAAAATAAAATTTCCTTATGAAACTATCATGAGAGCCACTTATGGATTGCCTACCAAAGATGGCAATACCTAGATCTATCCTCACTTTTATGCCTAGCTAGGGGCGTTAAACGATAGCGCTTGTTGGGAGGCAACCCAATTTTATTTTTATTTTTTTTGTTTTTTGTTTCTGTTTAGGAATAAAAAATCCATCTACCTTCTGTTTGGATGTGGTTTTGTCTTTTAATTAGTGTTTGTGCCAAGTTAGACCTATTGGATCTTCTTGGATGATAGTTATTTGATCTTGCTGTAATTTCCAGAAACTTTACGCTCAGTGCCCGAATTATTGAAAATCACCAGAACGTGATAAAATACTGATTCCAATTGCTGCTGAGAAGTTTGCGTTAGTTACAGATTACTACAGACTGTTCTGTTTTTGACAGATTCTATTTTTCGTGTGTTGTTTGCTTATTTTGATGAATCTATGGCTAGTAAAATAGTTTATAATCCATAGAGAAGTTGGAATACAGTAGATTGAATACCTATATAAATAAAGAATGAGTTAACTACAGTACCTTGAAGTGGTCTTTTGTTTTCTTTCTCTAATGGAGCTCACGAGATTTCTATTGAGTTTTGTGTTGTGAAGATTTCAAGTTTTGGGTGAAATCTTTTGGTGGATCATGGAACAAGGAGTGGCAAGAGCCTAAGCTTGGGGATGCCCATGGCACCCCCAAGATAATACAAGGACACCAAAAAGTCAAAGCTTGGGGATACCCCGGAAGTCATCCCCTCTTTCGTCTACTTCCATCGGTAATTTACTTGGAGCTATATTTTTATTCACCACATGATATGTGTTTTGCTTGGAGCGTCTTGTATTATTTGCATCTTTGTTTGTTAGTGTGACACAATCATACTTGCCGTACACACCTTTTGAGAGAGCCATCCATGAATTGGAATTTTATACAATACTCTATGTGCTTCACTTATATCTTTTGAGCTTCATAGTTTTTCTCTACGTGCTTCACTTATATCTTTTGAGCTTGATAATTTTGCTCTGTGTGCTTCACTTAGATCTTTTAGAGCACGGTGGTGGATTTGTTTTAGAGAAAATATTGATCTCTCATGCTTCACTTAGATTGTTTTGAGAGTCTTAATAGCATGGTAATTTGCTTAATAATAATATGCTTGGTGTTCAAGATTTGTGAAACTTTCTTTTGAGTGCGTTGAATACTAAGAAAAGATTGATGCTTGATAATTGTTTCGAGATATGAAGATGGTGATATTAAAGTCATGCTAGTTGAGTAGTTGTGAATTTGAGAAATACTTGTGTTAAAGTTTGTGATTCCCGTAGCATGCACATATGGTGAACCGTTATGTGATGAAGTCGGAGCATGATTTATTTATTGATTGTCTTCCTTATGAGTGGCGGTCGGGGACGAGCGATGGTCTTTTCCTACCAATCTATCCCCCTAGGAGCATGCGCGTAATACTTTGCTTTGATAACTTCTATATTTTTGCAATAAGTATGTGAGTTCTTTATGACTAATGTTGAGTCCATGGATTATACGCACTTTTTCCCATCCTTCCACCATTGCTAGCCTCTCTAATACTGCGCACTTTTCGCCGGTATCATACACCCACCATATACCTTCCTCAAAACAGCCACCATACCTACCTATCATGGCATTTCCATAGCCATTCCGAGATATATTGCCATGCAACTTTCCACCGTTCCGTTTATTATGACACGCTCCATCATTGTCATATTGCTAGCATGATAATGTAGTTGACATCGTATTTGTGGCAAAGCCACCGTTCATAATTCTTTCATACATGTCGCTCTTCATTCATTGCATATTTCGGTACACCGCCGGAGGCACTCATATAGAGTCATATTTGTGATGATCATCAATTTTTAGAGCATTGTCCCAAGTGAGGAAAGGATGATGGATACTACGATTCCCCCATAAGTTGGGATGAGACTCCGGACAAAAAAAAGAGGCCATAAAAAAGGCCCAAATAAAAAAATGAGAGAAAAAGGGAGAAGGGACAATGTTACTATCCTTTTACCACACTTGTGCTTCAAAGTAGCACCGTGGTCTTCATGATAGAGAGTCTCTCATTTTGTCACTTTCATATACTAGTGGGAATTTTTCATTATAGAACTTGGCTTGTACATTCCAATGATGGGCTTCCTCAAAAAATTCCCTAGGTCTTCATGAGCAAGCGAGTTGGATGCACACCCACTTAGTTTCTTTGATGAGCTTTCATATACTTATAGCTCTAGTGCATCCGTTGCATGGCAATACCTACTCACTCACATTGATATCTATTGATGGGCATCTCCATAGCACGTTGATACGCCTAGTTGATGTGAGACTATCTCCCCCTCCTTTTGACTTGTCCACAACCACCATTCTATTCCACATATAGTGTTATATCCATGGCTCACGCTCATGTATTGCGTGAGGATCAAAAAAGTTTTGAAAATGTTAAAGTATGAAACAATTGCTTGGTTTGTCATCGGGGTTGTGCATGATTTAAATACTTTGTGTGGTGAAGATAGAGCATAGCCAGACTATATGATTTTGTAGGGATAACTTTCTTTGGCCATGTTATTTTGAGAAGACATAATTGCTTTGTTAGTATGCTTGAAGTATTATTATTTTTATGTCAATGTGAACTTTTGTCTTGAATCTATCGAATCTGAATATTCATACCACAATTAAGAAGATTTGCATTGAAATTATGCCAAGTAGCGCTCTGCATCAAAAATTCTCTTTTTATCATTTACCTACTCGAGGACGAGCAGGAATTAAGCTTGGGGATGCCAGATACGTCTCCAACGTATCTATAATTTTTGATTGCTCCATGCTATATTATCTATTGTTTTGGACTATACTGGGCTTTATTTTCCACTTTTATATTATTTTTGGGACTAACCTTTTAACCGGAGGCCCAGCCCAGAATTGCTGTTTTTGCCTATTTCAGTGTTTCGAAGAAACATAATATCAAACGGAATGAAACCTTTGGGAACGTGATTTTCTCACCGAACGTGATCCAGGAGACTTGGACCCTACTCCAAGGGAGCCAAGAGGCGGTCATGAGGGTGGGGGCGCCCCGCCCCCTAGGGTGCGCCCCCTGCCTCGTGGGCCCCACGGAGCTCCACCGACGTACTCCTTCCTCCTATATATACCTACATACCCCCAAACAATCAGATACGGAGCCAAAAACCTCATTCCACCGCCGCAACTTTCTGTAAACATGAGATCCCATCTTGGGGCCTGTTCCGGAGCTCCGCCGGAGAGGGCTGTCATCACGGAGGGCTTCTACATCATCATAGCCCCTCCGATGAAGTGTGAGTAGTTTACCTCAGACCTTCGGGTCCATAGTTAGTAGCTAGATGGCTTCTTCTCTCTTTTTGGATCTCAATACAATGTTCCCCCCTCTCTCGTGGAGATCTATTCGATATAATCTTCTTTTTGCGGTGTGTTAGTTGAGACAGATGAATTGTGGGTTTATGATCAAGGCTATCTATGAATAATATTTCAATCTTCTCTGAATTCTTTTATGTATGATTGGTTATCTTTGCAAGTCTCTTTGAATTATCAGTTTGGTTTGGCCTACTAGATTGGTTTTTCTTGCCATGGGAGAAGTGCTTAGCTTGGGGTTCGATCTTGTGGTGTCCTTTCCCAGTGACAGAAGGGGCAGCAAGGCACGTATTGTATAATTTCCATCGAGGATAACAAGATGGGTTTTTTTATCATATTGCATGAAACTATCCCTCTACATCATGTCATCTTGCTTAAGGCGTTACTCTGTTTTCAATTTAGTACTCTAGATGCATGATGGATAGCGGTCGATGAGTGGAGTAATAGTAGTAGTTGCAGGCAGGAGCCAGTCTACTTGTCACGGGCGTGATGCCTATATACATGATCATACCTAGATATTCTCATAACTATGCTCAATTCTGTCAATTGCTCAACAGTAATTTGTTCACCCACCGTAGAATACTTATGCTCTTGAGAGAAGCCACTAGTGAAACCTATGGCCCCCGGGTCTATTCTCATCATATCAATCTCCATCACTTTATTATTGCTTTGCTTTTTTACTTTGCCTTTTACTTTTCACTTTGCATCTCTATACCAAAAATACCAAAAATATTATCTATCATCTGTATCAGATCTTACTCTCGTAAGTGACCGTGAAGGGATTGACAACCCCTAATCGCGTTGGTTGCATTGAGCTATTGTTTTTGTGTAGGTACGAGGGACTTGCGTGTAGCGTCCTACTGGATTGATACCTTGGTTCTCAAAAACTGAGGGAAATACTTATGCTACTTTGCTGCATCATCCTCTCCTCTTCGGGGAAATCCAATGCAGTGCTCAAGAGGTAGCAGGCGCCCCTAGGGCAGCCAACCCCTTTGCCTTGGGGGCCAAGGCTCTCATGGGTGGAGGCGCCCAAAACCTATCTAGGGTTTCCCCCTGTGGCCGCCACCCCCCTAGATGGGATCTATGGTGCCTCCCTCCTCCTCCCTTCCCCCTATATATAGAGAGGTAGAGAGAGGGAAGTTGCACCCCTTGAGCACATTTCACGCCAAATCGTTGCCTCTCCTCTCCCTTGTAGCCATCTTCCTCTTCATAGTGCTTAGCGAAGCTCAGCTGAGATTCCACCACCACCACCGCCACCGCCACCATGCCGTCCTGCTACCGGAGGACCCGAGCTACTACTTCACCATCGCTCGCTAGATCAAGGAGGTGAAGGCGTCATCAAGTCGTACGTGTGTTCAACGCGGAGGTGCCGTCCGTTTAGCACTTGGATCGGGAGTTCGTGGGACGGATTAGGATTGGATCATGAAGATGTTCGACTAGATCAACTGCGTTTCTTAACGCTTCCGCTTAGCGATCTACAAGGGTATGTAGATGCAATCTCTCCTCTCATAGATGGTCATCTCCTAGACTGATCTTGGTGAGCGTAGGAATTTTTTTGTTTCCCATGCAATGTTCCCCAAGAGTGGTATCAGAGCTAGGTCTATGCGTAGATGACATCACGAGTATAACATAAAGGAGTTTGTGGGCATCGATATTCAGGTTGCTTCTTTCCTTGGTCTTTTCTTGATTCGACGGTATTGTGGGATGAAGCGGACCAGACCAACTTTACATGTCCACATACATGAGACTGGTTCCATCGACATACATGTGACTTTGTTGCATAAAGATGGCTGGCGGGTGTCTGTCTCTCCCACCTTAGTTGAATCAGATTCGACAAAGGCGGTCCTTGTGGAAGGTTAAATAGCAACTTGTATATCACCGTTGTGGCTTTGCGTAGGTAAGAATCGTTCTTGCTAGATACCCATAGCAGCCACATAAAACATGCAACAACAATTAGAGGATGTGTCTAACTTGTTTTTGCAGGGTATGTTGTGATATGATATGGCCAAAGACATGATGAAATATATTTGATGTATGAGATGATCATGTTTGTAATAGTTTATATCGACTTGTATGTCGATGCATACGGCAACCGACAGGAGCCATAGGGTTTTCTTTAATTATTGTATCACCTGCGTGTCAACAATTAAGCGCTATGTAATGCTTTACTTTATCGCTAAGCGGTAGCAATAGTAGTAAAAGCTTGGTTGGCGTGACAACCCCTATGGAGACACGATGATGGAGATCATGGTGTCATGCTGGTGATGATTGAGATCACGCCGGTGCTTTGGAGATGGAGATCAAAAGCACAAGTTGATTGCCATATCATGTCACTTAAGATTTGCATGTGATGTTAATCCTTTTATTCATCTTCTTTTCCCTCACTAAAATTTCAAGATAAAATTGTGTTCTCCCCAAGTGTGCACCATTGCGAAACTTCGTCATTTCGAAGCACCACGTGATGATCGGGTGTGATAGACTCTACGTTCACTTACAATGGGTGCAAGCCCGTTTTGCACATGTGGAACACTTGGGTTAAACTTGATGAGTCTAGCATGTACAGACATGGCCTCGGAACACAAGAGACCGAAAGGTCGAACATGAGTCATATAGTAGATATGATCAACATGGAGATGTTCACCATTGAAACCACCTCATCTCACGTGATGATCGGACTTGGGTTGGTGAGTTTGGATCATGTTACACTTAGACGACTGGAGGGATGTCGATTTGAGTGGGAGTTCTTAGGTAATATGATTAATTGAACTCATTTATCATGAACAACAGTCCAAGCTTTGCAAATTATGTTGTAGATTAATAACTCGCGTTGTAAGATATTGTAAGCATTTGTGTGGACTAGGGCCGTAGTCTGAGGATTGTCCACACTGCTGCACAGAAGGCCTATGTCCTTGATGCACCGCTCGCTGTGCCAACCCCTCTAGCATCGTCTATGGATGTTGTGAACATCTGCAGACACGTTCTGGTGACTACTTTGATAGTTTAGTGCGCCATGCTTTACGACTTAGAATCGGGGCTCCAAAGCTTTTGTAATGCCATGGAACATATGAGATGTTCCAAGAGTTGAAATTGGTATTTCAGGCTCGTGCCCGTGTTGAGAGGTATGAGAACTCTGACATGTTTTTTTCCTACAAGATGGAGGAGAATAGCTCAGCCAGTGAGCATGTTCTCAGAATGTCTGGGTGCTATAATCGCTTGAATCAAGTGGGAGTTAATCTTCTAGATAAGATAGTGATTGGCAGAGTTCTCCAGTCACTATCACCAAGCTACCAGAGCTTCGTGATGAACTATAACATGCAAGGGATGGAGATGATCCCGGAGCTATTCATAGGTGCTTAAGGCCGCGAAGGTAGAAATCAAGAAGGAGCATCAAGTGTTGATGGCTAACAAGACCACTAGTTTCAAGAAGGGCAAGGGCAAGAAGGGAAACTTCATGAATGGCAAGCAAGTTGTTGCTCAAGTGAAGGAAGCCAAGGTTGAACTCAAACCTGAGACTAAGTGCCTATATTGTAAGGGGGAACGGTCACTGGTAGCGGAACTACCCCCAAATACTTGGTAGATAAGAAGGCTGGCAACTTCAGCAAAAGTATATTTGATATACGTGTTATTGATGTATACCTTACTAGTACTCCTAGTAGCACCTGTGTATAAGATATCGGTTTAGTTGCTAATATTGGTAACTAGAAACAAAAGCTGCAGAATAACCGGAGACTAGCTAAGAACGAGGTGACGATGTGTGTTGGAAGTTTCCAAAGTTGATGTGATCACCATCGTACGCTCCCTCTACCTTCAAGATTAGTGTTGAACCTAGATAAATGTTATTTGGTGTCTGCGTTGAGCATGAACATGATTAGATCGTGTTTATTGTCATACGGTTATTCATTTAAGTCAAAGAATAATGGTTATTCTGTTTACATGGATAATACCTTCTATGGTAATGCACGCAATGTGAATGGTTTAGTGAATCTCGATCATGGTGATACACATGTTCATAACATTGATGCCAAAAAGATGTAGAGTTGATAATGATAGTACCACTTTTTGTGGCACTGCCGCTTAGGTCATATTGGTGTAAAGCGCATGAAGAAACTCTAGGCTGATTGACTTTTGGAGTCACTTGATTTTGAATCACTTGACACATGTGAACCATGCCTCATTGGCAAGATGACTAAAACACCGTCTTCCGGAACAATGGAACGGGCAAGTGACTTCTTGGAAATCATACATGCTGATGTGTGTGGTCCGATGAGCGTTGACGCGCGCGCTGGATATCGTTACTTCCTCACCTTCGCCGATTATTTGAGTAGATATGGGTATGTTTACTTAATAAAGCATAAGTCTCAAACATTTGAAAAGTTCAAGCAATTTTAGAGGGAAGTTGAGAATCATCGTAACAAGAAGATTAAATTCCTACGATCCGATCAAAGGGGAGTATATCTAAGTTATGAGTTTGGCAATCACTTAAGACAATGTGGAATTGTTTCACAGTTGACGCCACCTGGAACACCACAGCGTAATGGTGTGTCCGGATGTCGTAATCATACCTTATTGGATATGGTGCGTTCTATGATGTCTCTTGTTGATTTACCACTATTTCTTTAGGGTTATGCATTAGAGACAACTACATTCACTTTAAATAGGGAACCATCTAAGTCCGTGGAGACGACACTGTATGAACTGTGGTTTGGCAAGAAACCTAAGTTGTTGTTTCTTAAGGCTTGGGGCTGCGATGCTTATGTCAAAAGGCTTCCGCCAGAAAAGCTCAAACCCAAATCAGACAAAAGCGTCTTCATAGGATACCTAAAAGAGACAGTTGGGTATACCTTCTATCTCAGATCCGAGGGAAAAATGTTTGTCGCTAAGAATGGGTCCTTTCTCGAGAAAGAGTTTCTCTCGAAATAATTGAGTATTAGGAAGATAGAACTTGATGAGGTTGATGAACCTTTACTTCAACCAGAGAGTAGCGCAGCATAGAAAGATGTTTATGTGGCACCTATGTCAGTTGAGGAGGAAACTAAAGATGATGATCATGAAGCTTCGGATCAAGTTACTATCAAACCTCATAGGTCGACAAGGGTACGTATGGCTCATGAGTGGTACGGTAAACCTGTCTTATAGGTCATGTTCTTGGACAACGGTGAACCTACGAGCTATGGAGAAGCGATGGTGGGCCCGGATTCCAACAAATGGCTAGGAGCCATGAAATCCGAGATAGGATCCATGTATTTAACAAAGTATGGACTTTGGTGGACTTTCCCGATGATCAGCTAGCCATTAATATTAAATTGATCTCTAAGAAGAAGACAAACGCTAATGGTAATGTCACCAATTGTGAAGCTCGACTTGTTGCAAAGAAGTTTCTCACAAGTTTAAGGAGTTGACTATGATGAGACTTTCTCACTCATAGCGATGCTAAAGTCTGTTGGAATTATGTTAGCAGTTGCCGCATTTTCAATTATGAAATCTGGCAGATGGATGTCAAAATAAAGTTTCCTTGACGGTTTCCGTGAGGAAAGGTTGTATGTGATACAACTAGAAGGGTTTGTCGATCCTAAGGATGCTAAAAGGTATGCAAGCTCCAGCGATCCTTCTATGGATTCGAGCAAGCATCCCAGAGTTGGAACATACGCTTTGATGAGGTGATCAAAGCTTTGGGGTTTATACATAGTTTGCAAGAAACTTGAATTTACAAAAAAGTGAGTGGGAGCACTACAACATTTTTGATAAGTATATGTGGATGACATATTGTTGATCGGAAATGATGTAGAATTTCTAGAAAGCATAAAGGGTTGTTTGAAAGGAGTTTTTCAAAGGAAGCCCTGGGTAAAGCTGCTTACATATTGGGCAACAAGATCTATAGAGATAGATCAAGATGCCTGATAAGACTTTCACAGAGCACATACCTTGACATGATCTTGAAGGAGTTCCAAATGGATCAGTTAAAGAAGGAGTTCTTGCCTGAGTTATAAGGTGTGAAGTTGAGTAAGACTCAAAGCTCGACCACGGCAGAAGAAAGAGAAAGGACAAAAGTCATTCCCTATGACTTAGCCATAGGCTCTATACCATATGCCATGCTATGTACCGCACCTGATAGGGCAAGGGGTACAAGAGTGATCTAGGAGTGGATCACTGGACAGCGGCCAAAGTTATCCTTAGAAGAATAAGGAAATGTTTCTCGGTTATGGAGCTGATAAAGAGTTCGGCGTAAAGGGTTACGTCGATGCAAGCTTTAACACTAATCCGGATGATTCTGAGAAGAGTTTCTCAGTTATGGAGGTGATAAAGAGTTCGGCGTAAACGGTTGCGTCAACGAAAGTTTTAAGACCAATCCAAATGACTCCGAGTAGCAAAACAGATACGTATAGTGGAGCAGCCGTTTGGAATAGCTCCAAGTGGAGCATGGTAGCAGCATCTACAACATGATATAAAATTTGTGAAGTACACGTGGATCTAAATGTTGCAGACCCGTTGACTAAAACCTTTCTCACAAGTAAAACATGACCAAACCCTAGAACTCATTGGGTGTCAGTCACATGATAATGAGAACTACATTATTGACTCTAGTGCTAGTGGGAGACTATTGGAAATTGCCCTAGAGGCAATAATAAATTGGTTATTATCATATTTCCCTGTTCATGGTAATCGTTTATTATCCATGCCAGAATTGTATTAATCGAAAACTCAGATACATGTGTGGATACATAGATAACAATGTGTCCCTAGTGTGCCTCTACTAGACTAGCTCGTTGATCAAAGATGGTTAAAGTTTCCAAACCATAAACATGAGTTTTCATTTGATAACGGGATCACATCATTAGGAGAATGATGTGATGGACAAGACCCAAACTATAAACGTAGCATATGATTGTGTCAAGTTTATTGCTATCGTTTTCTACATGTCAAGTATATGTTCCTATGACCATGAGATCATGCAACTCACTGACACCGGAGAAGTACCTTGTGTGTACCAAACATCGCAACATAACTGGGTGGCTATAAAGGTGCTCTACAGGTATCTCCGAGGGTGTCTGTTGAGTTGGCATGGATCAAGACTGGGATTTGTCACTCCGTATGATGGAGAGGTATCTCAGGGCCCACTCGGTAATACAACATCATAGTAAGCTTCCAATAAATAATGTGACTAATGGGTTAGCCACGGGATCTTGTATTACGGAATGAGTAAAGAGACTTGCCGGTAACGGGATTGAACTAGCTATGGAGATACCGACGATCGAATCTCGGGCAAGTAACATACCGATAGACAAAGGGAACTACATACGTGAAAGCACAAGTGCTCCCTGGGTGATTTTGGTAATTAATGTCGACATATTTCTTGTTGGACTAATGCTTCTATCTAGTATGTTTCAGATAAGTTCAACAATGGAGTGGCATGGACTAGAGGATGTGGAACCCCTTCAAAATGCTGAGGACGAAGGATTGGCTCAAGCTCAAAGCTCAGGACTCTACTTTTTCTATTTTAGTGATCCAAGATCACATTGAGTCCATAGGAAAGCCAATACTATTAAGAGGGGATGAGGTGTTGCTTAATGGCTTGCTTGCTCAAAGTGCTTAGTGATATGCTCCAAAGCCCTCAACCACTTTCTCATCCACATATGTCTCAAACCAAAAGTCAAACTCGGCCCCATCGAATCTTTCTATCCGGCGCCACCGAGTTTAGTTGACATAGCCATTGCCAGAAACCCTAATCTATTCGGTCTCACCGATGGGATCTCGGTCTCACCGAGATGGGATTGTAATGTCTCTGTTTCGCTTCGTAACGTTTCGGTCAAACCGAGATGAGCGATCGGGCCCACCGAGATTGTAATGCAAACTATCTGTTTCCCCTTCATAACGTTTCGGTCCAACCGAGATGAGAGAATCGGTCCCACCGAGTTTGCCTGACCAACTCTCTATTAGTCTATTACCAAAATCGGTCTCACAGAGTTTGTGTAATCGGTCTCACCGAGATTAAGTTATGCCCTAACCCTAATGAGATCGGTCCCACCGAGTTGACATGTCGGTCCCACCGAAAATCCTAACATTCACATTTGAACTAATCGGTCCACCGAGTTTCATGATTCAGTCCCACCATATTTGGTGATTTGTGTGTAACGGTTAGATTTTGTGTGGAGGCTATATATACCCCTCCACCCACTCTTCATTCGTGGAGAGCCATCAGAACATGCCTACACTTCCAACATACATTTTCTGAGAGAGAACCACCTACACTTGTGTTGAGGTCAAGATATTCCATTCTAACCACATAAATCTTGATCTCTAGCCTTCCCCAAGTTGCTTTCCACTCAAATCTTCTTTCCACCAAATCCAAATCCTGTGAGAGAGAGTAGGGTGTTGGGGAGACTATCATTTGAAGCACAAGAGCAAGGAGTTCAACATCAACACACCATTTGTTACCTCTTGGAGAGTGGTGTCTCCTAGATTGGCTAGGTGTCACTTGGGAGCCTCCGTCAAGATTGTGGAGTTGAACCAAGGAGTTTGTAAGGGCAAGGAGATCGCCTACTTCGTGAATATCTACCCTAGTGAGGCAAGTCTTTCGTGGGCGACGACCATGGTGGGATAGACAAGGTTGCTTCTCCGTGGACCCTTCATGGGTGGAGCCCTCCGTGGACTCGTGCAACCGTTATCCTTCGTGGGTTGAAGTCTCCATTAACGTGGATGTACGATAGCACCACCTATCGGAATCATGGATAAAAAATCTCTGTGTCTTCGAATTGCGTTTGGACACTCCAATCCCTTCCCTTTACATTCTTGCAACTTGCATGCTTTACTTTCTGCTGCTCATATACTCTTGTCATGCTTGCTTGATATGTATAGTGAATGTTAAACTTGAGCCAAAGCTCCACTTCAACCTAAAGAATTTAAAAACTGCAAGTTTTCTTGATTAGAGTCTATTCACCCCCCTATAGACTCCACTTCTTGATTGTTTCAATTGGTATCAGAGCATTGGTCTCCATTGCCTTGGTTTAAACACCTTTGGAGGAAGATGGATGTGTCTACATTAGGGAGTCTTAGACATAGAGTGCCTATTCTTGATGGAGAGTTCTTCTATGAGTGGAAAAATGAAATGCTTGAGATTTTCAATGAATATCATTTGAACAAGTACATTACTAGCCCTTGTGCACCTCATATTGATCCTTTGCATCCTACACCCGAAGAGGATCTTGACATGATTCGCAATCTTAGAACTATCAATCTTATCATTAGAGGATTGCCCAAAAATTTGATTTCTAGTTTACCTACTCTTGATGATGCAATGAGACACTTTGGTCTTATGGCTAATCTTCGCGGCTACATGGCTGGAAGAAAGGAATGGGTCCTTGATAGTGGATGTACTGATCATATGACCAGAGACAAATATATGTTTCGTGAGCTTGCTGAAAACGACGGCCCTTGAAAGTATTTCACTTTTGGTGATAACTCAAAGGGTAAGGTGGTTGGCCTCGGTAAGGTGGCCATCTCACATGATAGCTCCATACAAAACGTCATGCTCATTGAATCTCTTGGGTACAATTTACTTTCAGTATCTAGACTTGCTGATTTCGGTTTCAATGTCCTATTTACTGAGGTAGATTGCCAAGTGTTTCGAAGAGACAATCATAAAACAGTCTTTACCGGTATAAGTAGAGGTGATCTTTACATTGTTGATTTCACTAAAAAGGCTCAACCTAGAACTTGCTTAATTTCTAAATCTTGTAAAGGCTGTGAGGGAGTCTTGGATTAGGGGGTATCCGGACAGCCAGACTACATCCTTTGGCCGGACTGTTGGACTATGAAGATACAAGATTGAAGACTTCGTCCCGTGTGCGGATGGGACTCTCCTTGGCGTGGAAGGCAAGCTTGGCAATACGGATATGTAGATCTCCTTCCTTGTAACCGACTCTGTGTAACCCTAGCCCCCTCCGGTGTCTATATAAACCAGAGGGTTTAGTCCGTAGGACCAAGAACAACAATCATACCATAGGCTAGCTTCTAGGGTTTAGCATCTCCGATCTCGTGGTAGATCAACTCTTGTAATACTCATATCATCAAGATCAATCAAGCAGGAGTAGGGTTTTACCTCCATCGAGAGGGCCTCAACATGGGTAAAAACATCGTGTCCCCGTCTCCTGTTACCATCCGCCTAGACGCACAGTTCGGGACCCCCTACCCGAGATCCACCGGTTTTGACACCGACATTGGTGCTTTCATTGAGAGTTCCTCTGTGTCGTCATCGTTAGGCTTGATGGCCCCTTCGATCATCGATAGCGATGCAGTCCAGGGTGAGACTTTTCTCCCCGGACAGATCTTTGTATTCGGCGACTCCACACTGCGGGCCAACTCGCTTGGCCATCTGGAGCAGATCGAGAGTTATGCCCCTGGCCACCAGGTCAGGTTTGGAAGCTTAAACTACATGACCGACATCCGTGGAGACTTGATCTTCGACGGATTCGATCCCCTGCCGAGTGTGCCGCACGGTCACGATGAGCATGATTTAGCTCTGCCATCGGACAGTGTTCAGGAGATCGCACCGGCAACCACTTTGACCCTCAATTCGGAGCCAATTGTGCCATCCATGGACGGGTGGATAGACCCCTCCACGGAGGCTGCATTCTTAGCGCCGATTGAGCCAAATATTGACCTTACCCTTTGAGAGAGCCGTGATGCCAAATTGCCAGACTCTTCCTCGGCCACGGACTCCGAACCGCCTGCGCCCGTTCCTAGCGAATCCGACTGGGCGCTTATCATGGAGTTCACCTCCGCGGATATCTTTCAGCACTCGCCCTTCAGTGACATACTGAACTCATTAAGGTCTCTTTCCTTGTCAGGAGAGTCCTGGCCGAACTATGTCTGGCAGGATTGGGATGCGGATAATGAAGAAATTCGCCGCCCACCCACCACCCACTTAGTAGCCACTGTCGATGATTTGACCGACATGCTCGACTTCAACTCCGAAGACATCGACGGTATGGACGTTGATGCAGGAGACGAACATGAACAACTGCCCACAGGGCACTGGACAGCCACCTCATCACATGATGTATACATGGTGGACACACCCAACGAAAACGAAGACGAGGGACGGAAGGACGCAATGAAGGATCGTTCCCTCAAGAAGCAGCCAAAGCGGCGGCGTAAGCGCCGCTCCAAATCCCGCCTCGGCAGAAACAGCCGTCATATAGACCCGGCGATAGAGCAGGGTGAGCCAGCGGATGACGAACACGGCATGGAACTGCCATCCGACCACGGCAACACAGAGAATCAAACCAAACAACCGTCCCCGGCGAAGATAACAGTTCGGATGATATCACACCGAACAAGCACCTGGAGCAACAGAATCTCCATCAAAGGCTTGTCGCCACTACGCGGAGTCTGAAAAAGTAGAAGCGAAAGCTCAAGGCTATGCAAGATACACTCAGAATTAGATGGACCAAAGTACTCAACACCGCAGAAAAGTACGGCGGCAGTCGCCACACAAAGAGCTACCCAAAGCGAAAGCTACTACCTCAATTCGATGATGAGGCCTTAGAGCCCCCGCAAGCAAAAAACAAAACAGCCATCCGGTCGGATAGACGACCTCATGGCCAACATAGATCGGCAAACGACGCCACACACAAGCCAGTACGCGATCCATGTGAGGACTCCCATCAAAAGGACGGCGCAACCAGATCCATCTACGGGCCAAGAAAGCGTGCTCCAGCACGCAATGCAACACAACAAAAATCCGAACACCACGGTACACCCAAATACAGGGGTGCCGCACACCCCCTATGTTTCACCGATGAGGTGCTGGACCATGAATTTCCAGAGGGATTCAAACCCGTAAACATAGAGGCATACGACGGAACGACAAACCCTGGGGTCTGGATTGAGGATTACATCCTCCATATCCACATGGCTCGAGGAGACGATATCCATACCATCAAGTACTTACCCCTCAAGCTCAAAGGGCCAGCTCGGCACTGGTTTAAAAGCCTCGCCGAAAACACCATTGGAAGTTGGGAAGAGCTCGAGGATGCTTTTCGGGCAAATTTTCAAGGGACCTATGTCCGACCACCGGATGCAGACGATTTAAGTCATATAACTCAACAGCCCGGAGAGTCAGCCTGAAAGCTTTGGAATAGGTTTCTCACTAAAAAGAACCAAATAGTCAACTGTCCAGACACCGAAGCCTTAGCAGCTTTCAAGCACAGCGTCTGAGACGAATGGCTTGCCAGACACCACGGCCAAGAAAAGCCGAGAACAATGGCAGCACTAACAAGCCTCATGACCCGCTTTTGCGCGGGCAAGGACAACTGGTTAGCCCGATGTAGCACCAGTGACCCAAGTACATCCGAAGTCAGGGACAGAAACGGGAAGCCATGACGCAGCAAAAACAAATGCTGGAATAAAGAAGACAGCCCGAAGAGCACGGCGGTAAACGCCGGATTCAGAAGCTCTCGGCTAGGTCAGCAAAAGCTGCTCTCCAAAGGCAACAGAGACGAACTATACAACCTAAACAAGATTCTGGACAAACTATGTCAGATCCACAGCACCCCCGATAAACCTGCAAATCATACCCATAGAGAATGTTGGGTCTTGAAGCCGTCCGGCAAGCTCAACGCTGAACACAAGGGGCAGGATACACCAAGCGAAGACGAGGACGAGCCTCGCCAGCAAAGCACTGGGGAACAGAAGAAATTCCCACCAGAAGTCAAAACAGTAATTGTGTTACACGTGGCGAAGGGGAGAAACAAAGCGGCACTCCTAGAGACACATGCCCGAGGGCCTATCACCGCGGAGTTCTGCCACTGGTCATCCCAACCGATCACCTATGACCATCGGGATTACTCGGCAAGTATCCAGCATGCAGGATGGGTTGCCTTGGTGTTAGACCCGATAATTGACGGATACCACTTCACATCAGTCCTGATGGATGACGGCAGTAGTTTAAACCTGATATATCAGGACACAGTCCGCAAAATGGGGATAGACCCAACAAAAATCAGCCATAGCAATACTACCTATAAAGGAGTAACGCCAGGCCCAGAAGCCCATTGCACGGGCTCCCTGCTACTAGAGGTTATATTCGGCTTTCCCGATAACTTTCGAAGTGAAAAGTTAACCTTCCACATCGCTCCGTTCCAAAGTGGCTATCAAGCACTACTCAGACGTGAAGCTTTCGATCGCTTTAACGCAATACCGCATTACGCTTCTCTCATGCTTAAGATGCCCGGTCCACATGGCATCATTACAGTAAATGGAAATATTGAGCGCTCGTTGCGCGCGGAAGACCATGCGGCTGCCTTGGCAGCCGCACACTAGACGGCCTCACCAACTAGAGCATATCACAGGTCGTTAAGACCACGTGCACGGTTAGACGAGTCCGGCATAGCTATATATAATTGATACAGGTTTGATGGCTATACCCCTATAACAATACAAGGGGCTCAACGCGTGTAAACAAGTGACAATTAGGCTCAACTTTACTCATCTTGAAATGTACATGGCTTATTTAGTATAACCTACCTTCTGCACGACAACTTTTCAACTAAGTTCCTCTCTTTTACAGATGATAATCGTGCTACACCCGTGCAGGATACGGCACAACGGAGACACAGGCGCAGACGTGCAGCAGGGAACCGTTCCAAGGATTCTTTTTAGATTAAGACCCTGCGTAAACCTTTTTTACTGTCTCTTGTTGATATACATCCCCCGGATTCTCAGTACAACTGAGAAGGATGCTGACATATTGGCATGTGGCCATGTCAGAATATTGCACGTACCCGGTCACCAGGGGCTTATTACAAAGGGCCCCGTTTAGCCTAGTTTACATCATAAAGACCGAATACCTTAGGGAGTGTTCGGCGTCGCGAGTTTGGCCTTATATGCATCAGCTCCGAATCATGTCTTTGGTCAAATGTTGGGTTTGCCCGGCTCCTGTGTTTTGCTGCCTTACGTTCCGCTCTATCGGCTAAGGCGGCACCAGGAGAACTACTGTGATTGTACCCTGGTTCATCCGAACGAGCACCTCAGTAGAGAAAGCCAAAAACTGACTGTCATGATATAGCGTGAGACTGGTCAACCACTTGATGACCTAGCAGAATCTTCGGGATTTCTCCGCCTTAAGAAGGGCCGTTTCCCGGCCAGGCATGTACGTGCCCCGAATTCGAATGAGCGCGGAGCCACCAGGGGCTATATAGTAGCCCCACTGTCAAACTCCTCTGGCTAAGTGAAAGTGTTAAAGCATTATAGTCTGATTGCCTAGTTCGCTGCGCTATCACCTCCTTAATGGACCAAGACGTTGGATGAAGTGTGAACATGCGTCTTCTGCGACCACCCCCGCATTATATGCGTGGGGGCTGAAGCCGACGACTGCCATCTTTCAGGTTATATACATATATACATAAACGGCCGCACAGGAGGTATTATAATTCTTTTAGGCAAAAGTATAAAATAGCCTTTACAATTCAGTAAAACATTGTTTTTCAATGGGAATACATGTCATTAGAACATAATATTCTTCGAGCACTGCGCTTCTATTGAACGAGCGCCCTCAAGAACTTCTCGAAAGTAGTGCTCGGCAGGTGTCGTGGTTTTGTCATGGTAGATGTCCTCATTAAAGGACTTCGTCGTGGAGCCATCGCGACGGGTTAGCTTAAAGGGGTTAAGGCGGACACAGGGATGCAAGGGATTTTATACTAGTTCGGCCCCTTCGATGAAGGTAAAATCCTACGTCTAGTTGTGATGGAATTGATGGGGTTTCAAGGATTAGGGAGCAAACAAGCTTCGCCTAAGTCTCGAGTTGTTATTTGTTGTCTTTGAACCGCCACCGGGTCGTCCCCTAATATACACGGGTGACGCCCGCCGGTTTACAGAGTCCCAACACCGGCTCATAGACGTGTCCGGTTTGGTCTCTACATATTCCTAACTTACAATACAAGTACATACTAATGCCAGTTTATGGCTACAGGCCATGAACTGACTATGGGCCTTGAGCCCTCATCTTGCCTTCTTGGGCTTTAACATACGTAACTATTGGCTAAGTTAACCCGGCCCAGATAGGCCGGTTTACGCCCAGTAGTATTATCCCCAACATTAGGACCCAGATTGATTTGAACAAGTTCATGTCAATCCTTAACAAAAAAATCTTCATCTTCAATATCTTCTTGTACATTGTTGAACCGCCGTGGTGTCATCTTCTCTGGTCATTGTAAACCGGCGTGACATCACCTATTATAAAGAAACTTATCCATGATATCTTCTTGTTTAATAGATCCGCAATGACCGAGGCGACATCTCTGCTTCCGAAATTCGCGGCCCCTTGATTCACGTGCCTGACACATGTCCTTTTGCTTTATAAATAGGACCGAAAGGTCATTTCCTTTTTCCCCCTTCGTGCCCCTCTGCTTCGTCTTCCTCGCGTCGCTTAGCTCCAGAGCTCCGCCGCCGCCGTCAACTTCTGCACCAACCTTGGCCGCTGCATCACCCTGAACACACCAGAGCACCGCGGCGACCTTCCGCGTCCTCCTCGGCTCCGGTAAGTCTTCTGTTCTTTTCAATACAGATCTGTTCTAGGGTTTCCATGTTCTTCTAGTGTTCATCACCTGCTCCTTGTTCGTAGGCTAGATTTCTTAGATGAGTCCGTGAATCTTTGCTATATATATGTGGCAGTAGTTTTTATCCCCCATTTTCACTTTCATATGTTAGGACCATAGATCTAATCCATAACTTCATTTCATCAATTCCGCCTTGCTCCTTCTAGGCCTTAAATTTTTATCCCTTTTATGAACATGCTTCAGATCCAACGCTGTAGTAGAATCTTGTGAAATCTGTTTCTGCATACTTATCCATCCGCAATCTCAACTGTCTCAATGTTTAGATCAGGAGGTTTAACTTTGTAGAAAAATTACCAAACCGGTATATACCATTAGTCCCCTTGTTGAACCGCCGAAATTCCTTAGCAAGGCCTTGCCGCTTTGTAGAACTCCGGTTTATAAATAACTGCCTCCGGTTTAATGACATATGCACCAGAGTATATTTTTCCAACATATTCCTGAACCGACATTACTGCCTTATAGACTGCACCATGGCCAAACAAGTGTACGAGTGCAACTAGGTTCCCTCTCGAGTGACCGAGACTCAGTTGAACAATTTAGTCAAAACTGGCACTTTGAGCAGCAAAGAGGCTATCTATTGGAGGGTCCCCTATACAGAATGTCCTCCCACGCCTCAAGAGGGAGAGGTTATTATTTTCACGAATCATCTAGGCCGGGGCTTCAATCCTCCCGGATCAAAATTTTACCGGGATGTCTTAGCCAATTTTCAACTCCGTCTGCAAGATACAGGCCCAAACTCTGTAACCAACATTTGTAATTTTCAAGTGCTCTGTGAGGTGTTCTTCCAAGAGGAGCCCACAGTTGAATTATTCAGAGATTGCTTCCATTTGAACCGTTGTACTGAGTTTACTGATGGTCCCAACATAGAGTTAGGCGGTATGGTGATTCAAAAGAGGAAAGAGGTCACTTACCCTCATGCCAAACTACACAACCACCCCAAAGAATAGAATCATACATGGTTCTACTGCAAAGATACCTCTCCTTCTGATGAGAATCCTTTGCCGGGTTACCGTCCAGAGTGGCTTAGCAACACACATCCTTTCCCACAAAGGCTGACCGCTAAGGAGAGAAGCAAATATGCTCCTCAATTATCCAAACTCAGGGCCTTCATGACCAATGGGCTGACAGGGGTTGATCTTGCCCACTGCTGGAAATCATGGAGTATACTGCCTTTAAGTTAGCGCTCCGGTTTGATGTGCGAATACACCGGGAGTGAACAAGACCCTCTTCGACATATTGACATCCAGCTCACAGACGATGAAGTCACAGAAGCTGTGAAGAAAATACTGAATGAACCAGAATCTGTTTGCGCCAAAACCGGCCTGGCTCCCTTCCGTGCCATCAAAAAACTGCCAACTGTAAGATTTATACCCCTTTTTTCTTTTTATTGATACTGTCTGCTCACTTTATCAATTTGCTAATATCAACATTTTTCAAATAGGGCGATGATCCATTTTGGAGCAAGAAAACTCCGCAAGAGAAACCGGAGAGACCAACCCGGCCAAAAACCAGAGTTGTGAAAAGGCCAGCTAACAGGAAGAAAACCACTGCGTCTTCTGATCCGGCAGCTGATGATGATGTGGGTAATCCGGACCTTGAGGTAGAGCTTGATTCACTTGGCTTATTTTTCACACGCCTTATTGATAATGATTATTGCCAGGATGACACCGAAGTCAGTCGCGCTGAAGATGTAGAGGTAATTGTTCTCTCCTCTGATTCAGACCCTTTGCCTTCACAAAAAATCCGTCGGGCAAACCGGAAAGTTAAATTTTCTCATCCTCTTGCTTACTTGGACCCAAACTTTCTTATGAAGACACAACAGCATGAAGCTCGCCGCACAACTCGTCACAGCGGCCAGGTAGTTACCTCCGCCGGTTTACCGAACAGTCCGGTTCGGAAACGCCGGTCAGAGGTCTCTAAATCTCTTGACCGTACTTGTCCTAAAGCGGGTTGTTTTCGTCAACCTCTTAATCCGTTTGACTCCGATTATTAGGGCACTTCCCATTCATCATCTACCGAGTCATCAGCCACCCAGTTGCCGCCACTCAAAACTGTGCTTGGGTGAGTCTTATGATGTTTCTGATGTATTACATTATAACATATGCTGTATTAATCCTTTTTATTTCCTCCAGGACAAGCCTAGGCCAAGCAAGAAGGCTTGCCTGGACAAAGCAGTCGAAGATGATACTCTTCCTGAACCGGACAAGACACCAGAAGCAGCTTTTCACGAGGATGTGCCAAACGACCCCCCTCCGCAAGATGATGATTTTGTTGCTGAAGAGCCACATGTTGACACATCAGGTCATGTTGACTAGCCCACAAGCCCAATCCGGATTGATATAACAACCAGCCCGTCGAAGCAAACTAATAAACCGGCGACTCCAATGCAAACCGGTGAAGGCAAAGATGATGATGTTATTATTACTGGCATTGGTCGTATCGAGCCCGGCAATCCTGTTGTTTTATCAAAACACACTGCCAAGGAAGAATTTGCCGCAATTGGTAAGGGCAAATGGAATGTCAACTTGTCAACCTATGCCGCTTTGTCTCCTAAGGATCTCCATTCCGGCTATTTGAACCGGTTATACACCAGCCGTGACTATGAAGCCGGTCTGGTTAATATGATGAAGGACAAATACGAGGTAATTTCCATATACTCCTTTGCTTGTAATCTACCAGCCCCAATAGCCCCCAAGTGACGGTTTAAGATATCAACTTAAACCGGGATTTTTTCAATGTGAATTTTAACATATCTGAATTTTGCTGATGTAGCTCCCAAGGGCCGGTTCAACTTAACATAGTTAAACCGGGACATTAGGAAAAAAGTGTTAATACTAATTGAGCAAATAGCCATTAGCCCCCAAGTGCCAAGTTGAGTACTTGTATTGAGCTTGGGACTTCATAAAAATTGTAGGACGAAGATCAAATAGGCATTAGCCCCCAAGTACCGAGGGCATAACCTGTTATGTGGTTGGTACTTTACTTCTGTACCGTCATTTGAATCATATTACTGTCTGGATGTAGGCCGAGACAAGCAAAAGAGAAAACCAAATCGCCGATCTGCAAGAAAATTTGAAGTCCCAACAAGCTGAAACCTCCAAAGCCAAAGAGGAATTAACCGGCACTTTAAGCGCCATGGAACAGCTGAAGGAGGGCTTCCAGAAGGAGCGGGCGGATTGGGCCGCTGAGAAGTCCGGTTTAACCAAGCGAGCAGAAAATGCCGAGGCTGCTCTTAAACCGGTAGTGGATGAACTGACCAGCATAAAGCGGCAAGTGCATGCCATGACCACTGCTATCTTCAGTAAGCCGGTTTGACTTTTGGAGTGACTCGGCCTTCTTATTTAGCTTCTAGTTTGTTAATCCTTTGTAATATTTCAGGAACACGCATTGGTCACTTGGGGTCGGACATGCGGAAGAAATTGAAGACCGCCTACACATTGATCGAGCAATTGTACACTGGTGCACAGCGGATCATTTCTACTGCATCCCACAACAATCCGGCACCCACTTTGATTCAGGACACTCTTAAGACACTGTCGATGCTTCCTGCCCCGAGTTGAAGAGCTGAAGAAATCTACTACTCAAACCGGTGCTATCAATGCCTTAATCCGGGGCAAAAGCGTGGGTGCCATATTTTGATCCTGTTGAAGCGGCTAAGGGCTATCCCAACTTGAAGGAAGACGGGTCAGAGTTTAGTCAAGCGAATCTGCGAGCAATAAACCGGGAGGTGCGTCCTCTAGCTTGTCAATTGGTTGAAGAGGCAGAATTGTCTCATTATCAAGCCCAATATGATGACCAAAACAAGTGAGTAGCTGCACCAATTCCTGAAGCGGAAAATCTAATCCCTCCAATCCGTAAGCACACTTACGCTCCCGATATTGAACCGTCGTTGTTGATCCATGATGAAGCTGTCTTTCAAGCATTATTGGGAATCGACTTGACAACTGTGGATTTCCAGCCGCTGGGTAGAGAAGCAGAGGTTGAAGCGGCGCGGAATGACCCACAACCATCAGGCCAGGCTGGTGACCAAGCTTGAACCGGAAGCCGGTTCAAACTGCTTCTCCTTTATGTTCTGTGAAAAAAAACAATGATCTTATTTGGGCACCGTGCTGCCTTGTAATAGGCTAGTCAATACTTCTGATTTTGATATGCCTTCGTGGATGATTACTGCAACTTGTGCTTCCTTTGGATGATCAATCTCCAAAGTATTTTCTGCAATAAATATCTTAAAGTGCCACCACGGTTGTACCGTCAGGCAGATTATGATGTCTGCATATATGAAATCAAAATATCTGAAATTGAAGCATATGATCAAATCTTTGTGATACATAATACCTGCCATCGTTGGGCATAAAGTTGGCTTGGTAAATCTTGAAGCGGAAGTTTATAAACCCGCATTGTTGGAGGAGACAGCAGCTCCTGTATACATACAATGCCGGTTTACTATGTAAACCGTGCCGGGTTATGATAAACACCGTGTTACTCCGTAATAGGATGTTTAACGAAAAATCAAACCGGGCAAATATTCTCCAGATTAAAAATGGTCTGTGTTCCGTCGATTGACAGTTGAACCGGTTTAAGAAGTTGTCGGTTTTAAAACGCAACAAAAGAAATATTTATCAAAAGAAAATTTCAAAGCAAAGGCAATGATAAAACCATTTGCAAAAAGAGGCTGTTTAAGCCGATCAAGTGGCATTACCGAGGTCAGACACGACCAAGCCCCTAGTAGGCGTGGCTATGGTTCAAGTCAGCTGGGTCCCCAAATGATGCATTTGGCATTATGCCGATCAAGAGGGGTGATGATGGTTCGGGTTCGACCAAAAGCCCCCAAGTGATTTTGTGGCCTTAGGCCGATCAAGAGGTGTGACTGGTTCAGACATGACCAAATCCCCAAGTGATCTGGTGGCTTTCGCCTATCAAAAGGTGTTGCATTGGTTCCGACACAACCAAGCCCCCAAGTGATATAACATGAAGCTTTGAAAAGCTAACGCAAGGGGTAAACCGGAGGCCGCTTTAAGACAGAACAACTCCGTGTAACCACACATGATGTAAAAAGAAACAGAGACCCCGCTTTAGCGGAGGCTCCGGTTTATTGTATTAATCATAATATATACATTTTCATAATATGTACATAAGCAGAGCCGATGGCTCAGGTGTAGTAAGGCCGAAGATGAGCTATGTTCCACGGCCTGTTGGTCTCCTCCTCTGATGTACGTGAGTCTTTATGCTCTCGAATATCGATCAGATAGTATGACCCGTTGTGCAGATTCCTGCTGACCACGAAAGGTCCCTCCCAAGGTGGGGATAACTTGTGCATATCAGTTTGGTCTTGGATGAGCCGGAGTACCAAATCTCCTTGAAAGGTTCTGGTTCTAACTCGGCGACTGTGATAACGACGGTGATCTTGCTGGTAAATCACCGAACGGGCAGCCGCTATGTCTCGCTCTTCATCCAACAAGTCCAGAGCATCTTGCCGTGCTACCTCGTTGTCCGCTTCAACATAAGCTGCTACACGGGGTGAATCATGACGGATGTCACTGGGGAGAACCGCCTCCGCTCCATAGACCATGAAGAACGGCGTATATCCTGTCAATCTGTTGGGCGTGGTGTTGATGGTCCATAACATAGATGGTAACTCTTCAACCCAACAACCCGGCATTCGTTGCAAAGGAACCATAAGCTGGGGCTTGATGCCTCGCAAGATCTCCTGATTAGCCCTCTCTGCTTGACCATTGGACTGGGGGTGAGCCACTGATGAAACGTCAAGCCGGATGTGCTCACGTTGGCAGAACTCCTTCATAGCACCCTTGGACAAGTTGGTACCATTATAAGTGATGATGCTGTGTGGAAAGCCAAACCGGAAAATCACCTTTTTGATGAATTGAACCGCCGTGGCCGCATCACATTTGCTAATGGGTTCTGCCTCCACCCACTTTGTAAACTTGTCAACCGCCACCAAAAGGTGGGTCTTCTTGTCCTTGGACCTTTTGAAAGGCCCACCATATCCAGCCCCCAAGTCGTGAACGGCCAAGTGATTGGAATCATCCTCAATTCTCGAGCCGGCACATGAGCACGTCTTGAGAACTTTTGGCAACCGTCACATCGTCTGACCAGATCTTCCGCATCAGCATGAGCAGGCAACCAATAGAAGCCATGGCGAAACGCTTTAGCCACCAAAGATTTTGAACTGGCGTGGTGATCACAATATCCTTCATGGACCTCCCGCAAGATTTCACAGCCTTCTTCAGGGGACACACAACGTTGAAACGCCCCTGACACACTGCAATGATGCAACTCGCCATTGACAACAATCATGGACTTGGACCGCCGGATTATCTGCCGGGCCAGAATCTCATCCACTGGTAACTCGCCCCGGTTCAAGTACGCAAGATAAGGAATCGTCCAATCCGGGATAATGTGAAGAGCTGCCACCAATTGAGCCTCCAGATTAGGAATAGCCAAATCCTCCTCTCCAGGGAGCTTGACCGATGGGTTGTGTAATACATCTAGGAAAACATTGGGTGGGACCGGTTTGCATTGAGAGCCCAACCGGCTTAAAGCGTCCGCCGCTTCATTCTTTCGGCGGTCCACGTGGTCCACCTGATAACCCTTCAAGTGACCTGCAACTATACCCACCTCACGACGGTATGCTGCCATGATTGGGTCCTTGGAATCCCAAGTGCCGGACACCTGCTGAGCCACCAGGTCCGAGTCACCGAAGCACTTAACTCGGCTTATATTCATCTCCTTAGCCATCCGGAGACCATGGAGTAAGGCTTCATACTCAGCTGCATTGTTAGTACAAGGGAACATTAAGCGGAGAACATAACAAAACTTATCACCTCGTGGGGAAGTTAACACGACTCCAGCCCCCGAGCCCTCCAATTGCCTGGACCCATCAAAATGGATAGTCCAATATGTGTGATCCGGCTTCTCTTCAGGTGCTTGCAGTTCTGTCCAATCATTGATGAAATCGACAAGTGCTTGAGACTTGACCGCCGTCCGAGGCACGTATTTCAATCCGTGCGGCCCAAGCTCTATAGCCCACTTGGCAATCCGGCCAATCGCTTCCCGGTTCTGGATTATATCTCCCAAGGGAGCAGAACTGACCACTGTGATGGGGTGTCCTTGGAAGTACTGCTTAAGCTTCCGGCTTGCCATAAAAACTCCATATACCAGCTTCTGCCAATGTGGATACCTTTGCTTGGACTCAATAAGCACCTCACTGATATAGTAAACCAGACGTTGAACCGGATGCTCCTTGCCTGCCTCCTTTCGCTCCACTACAATGGCCACACTGACTGCACGAGCATTAGCGCCAACATATAGCAGCAACGACTCCTTATCGATTGGAGCGACGAGTACAGGCGGATTGGCCAACTGCCGCTTTAAATCCTCCAATGCTTTATCAGCAACAGAACTCCAGATGAATTGGTCCGTCTTCTTTAGCATCTGATATAAAGGGATGGCCTTCTCCCCAAGGCGATTGATAAACCGGCTCAACGCGGCAATCCGGCCTGCCAGGCGTTGAGCATCATTGACGCACTTCGGTTTAGCCAGGGAGGTGATCGCTGTAATTTTCTCCGGATTAGCCTCAATTCCCCTATTGGACACCAGAAAACCCAATAACTTGCCAGCGGGTACACCAAAGACACACTTGGCCGGGTTGAGCATCATCTTGTATGTCCTCAGGTTATCAAAGGTTTCCTTCAAATCATCTTCCAGAGTCTCCTTCTCCCGTGACTTAACCACAATATCATCCACATAGGCATGTACATTACGGCCAATCTGTTTATTAAGGCAATTCTGTACACACCGTTGGTAAGTTGCCTGGGCACTCTTGAGCCCAAAGGGCATAAATACATAGCAGAAGGCTCCAAATGGAGTTATGAACGCCGTCTTCTCCTGGTCCTTAACCACCATCTTGATCTGATGATAACCAGAATATGCATCTAGAAAACTCAAACGCTCACAACCCGCCATAGCATCAATAATTTGATCAATGCGGGGGAGAGCAAAAGGATCTGTTGGACAAGCCTTGTTAAGATCTGTGTAATCCACACACATGAGCCAAGTGCCATTTTTCTTAAGGACCAGCACCGGATTAGCCAGCCATTCAGGATGGAAAACTTCAACAATAAAGCCAGCTGCTAAAAGCCTGGCCACCTCTTCTCCAATAGCTTTGCGCCTTTCTTCATTAAACCGGCGAAGGAACTGCTTCACCGGTTTGTACTTAGGATCCACATTAAGAGTGTGCTCAGCGAGTTGCCTCGGTACACCTGGCATGTCAGAAGGCTTCCATGCAAAAATGTCCCGATTCTCACGGATGAACTCGATGAGCGCGCTTTCCAATTTCGGATCCAAATTGGTACTGTTGCTGAACTGCTTGGACAAATCGCCAGGTACGAAGTCAACAAGCTTAGTCTCTGTGGCCGATTTGAACTTCAGGGCCGGATCATGCTCCGTAGTTGGCTTTTTCAACGAAGTCATATCTGCCGGATCAACATTGTCTTTGTAATACTTCAGCTCCTCCGTGGCACAAACCGACTCTACGTAAGCAGCATCACCTTCCTCACATTCCAAAGCGATCTTACGGCTTCCGTGAACCGTTATTGTCCCCTTGTGACCCGGCAGCTTGAGCTGCAAATATACATAACAGTGCCGTGCCATAAACTTGGCATAAGCCGGCCGCCCAAATAGGGCGTGATATGGGCTCTGGATTTTTACCACCTCAAAAATCAAAGTCTCTGATCTAGAATCATGATCATCTCCGAAGGCCACTTCCAGAGCTATCTTGCCAACCGGATATGCTAACTTACCAGGTACCACACCGTGGAATACCGTATTGGACGGTTTAAGACTTTTACCTGTTAATCCCATATGACGGAAGGTCTCATAATATAAGATATTGATGCTGCTTCCTCCATCCATTAGTACCTTGGTGAACTTATAACCTCCCACCTGAGGTGCCACCACCAATGCTAGCTGACCCGGATTATCAACCCGGGGAGGGTGATCCTCGCTGCTCCATAGGATTGGCTGTTCAGACCAGCGTAGATAACGGGGCACGGCCGGTTCAACAGAGTTTACTGCTCGCTTATGAAGCTTCTGATCTCGCTTGTCCAGGCTAGTAGTGAAAACATGATATTTCCCACTATTCAACTGCTTCGGGTGACTCTGGTAACCCGACTGCTGCTGCTGGTTGTAACCACCTTGGCCATTCTGATGATCTTGATTGTTATGTCTGCACTGATTATCATTAAACCCCGAACCGGAATTTCCTCCACCGTAACCCGTCCCGGATCCTGAGCCACCACCTGATCCGTGGTCATACCAGAAAGCATTAGAGTTCTTGAACTCCTACATGATGTAACAGTCCTTCCAAAGGTGATTGGCTGGCACCTCCTTCGTTCCATGCTTTGGACAGGGCTGGTTTAACAGATAAGACAGGCGGTCCGGATTAGGATTAGGCGCTCCACTGCGATTTGGTGTTTTACCCTTACGTCGTTGGCCCTTATCCTGCGCGTTGGCATTAGCCACAAAGTCCATGCTGCCATCCGCTTTACGCTTACCTCCGTTTCCATGACCTGTCGGGTTATGTTGTTGTCCTTTGGAGTTGCTGTTCTTCTTTCCCTTCCCTGCCTTGTCGTCATCAGACTCGGGATCCTTGGTACTATCAGAATCAGCATACTTCACTAACGCAGCCATGAGGGTCCCTATATCGTTGCAATGGCGCTTCATTTGTCCCAATTTCAACTTTAGAGGCCCAAACCGGCAGTTGCCTCCCAGGGTTATAACCGCGGTGTCGGCATTGATACAGTCTGATGAATGCAGAATTTGTGAGACCCGGCGCACCCAATGAGTCGTTGACTCTCCTTCTTCTTGAACACACGCTGCTAAATCCACTATGGACATCGGCTGTTTACACGTATCCTTGAAGTTCTGGATAAACCGGGCTCGCAACTGGGCCATGAACTGATAGACTTGGCCGGTAAACTTTTTAACCAAGTACGTGTCGTTCCTTCGAGCATCATGGTGAAGTATTTTGCACACGCCGCATCTCCTACGTCGAGCATTTCCATGGCCATCTCATAACTCTCTATCCATGTCTCTGGAGGCTGATCGGCAGTGTAATTCGGCACCTTGCGCGGGCCCTTGAAGTCCTTGGGCAGGCGCACATTGCGTAAAGCGGGGACGAGACAAGGCACTCCCAAAGAGCTAGAAGAAATGCCAGGCTCAATCGAGATAGTTGGAAGGGCCGGCGTAAGCTGGCATGCCTCATGTTGTGCTGCTAACTCGGCCTCCCTGCGCGCTCGGGCCCGGTCCACTACTTCCTGAGCATCACCAACACCACCCGCCGGGTTGTTGCGACGGGGTGCTTCACGATTTCGTTCATTACTTGAAACTGTCGGTTCATCCATCCGCCTTCTATAACTCTGACTTGGGCAGGGGGTGGAATGAATTCAGTCATGACTGTACGAGTATGCTTCATGTTGGATCAAGGCCGTCCGAAGAAGCTCCTTACCCCGGCGCGTTTCTACCACTTGCGGCGAATCACCTTCAACTGGGATGGCCTCCAGCCGTGCCGCCGCAGCAACAAGGTTATCCATCGGGTTGGAGTAGTGACCTAGAGGTGTCGGGGCAGCCTGAGGTATGACAGTGTTTTGGCGAGGTGGATCCATCAAGTTAGGATGAACCGGCACGCCCGTCCCTGTTGCTTCCGCCTGGTTTACCACCGGCGGGTTACTAGTTCCCGCTCCCGGGATGTTGAAGAGATCTCTAGCTTCGAAAACCTGGGCAAATGGGACCGGTATTTCCGCTTCAGGACCTCATGCGATGCGTTCTGATCCAGCATAAGTCTGTAAGCTTGCGCATCCAACGCGGCCCATTCCGCAGTCATCCTGGCATCCTCAGCTCCTAGGTCGGCTTTGGCTTGAGTGATCTGATCTCTCACCTTCACAATTTCCGCATCATGGGCGTCCTGATCCGCCGGGTTAGCCTCTGCCATAAGCGTAGCCAATGCATCAAATAGATCAGACAACACTTGAGCCGGCGCGCGCACAGGGCCACCTGCCCCAGCAGCTGTCGCCGCTATTGATCCGGAGATCATCGCTGCTGCAATCGAAGAGTGAAGCGCTACTTGTGTCCCAGCCATGAATATTCCGACCCAGTTTGGCAGATCAGAGGGGTCCGGAATACTGTCGCCATCGGAACAGCCCCCAATCCGGCTATCTTGTAGCTGATATAAAGATTCGGTTTCTCCAGTTGATGACTCGTCGCTGGAATAAATGACAGTCTCGCCACCAGATTCCGATCCATCCTCATAGCTTCCTCCATGGATGACTCCCACGAAGGCACGCTTCACGGTCGGTTTAACCTGGGCAAGTCGCACACGCTAAGCCGTCTCGAAGAGGTCGGTGCAGATGTCCGGCTCAGGGCCCGGTTCACCGATCTTGCCGATGAAGACGTGTATGCTACCAAAGGGGACCCAGTACTCGTACTCGATTGAGCCAGCCTCGGGGCCCCATCCTGCATCATCGATGTAGAGCTTGCCACGACGACTCTTGGTCATCCGGCCCACGGCATAGCCCTTGAGTCCTTCGAAGTTGCCCTCCAAGAACTTGAAACCATCGTGCGATAGCCCCATGGTGGGCGCCAACTGTCGTGGTTTTGTCACGACAGATGTCCTCATTAAAGGACTTAGTCGTGGAGCCATCGCGACGGGTTAACTTAAAGGGGTTAAGGCGGACACAGGGACGCAAGGGATTTTATACTAGTTCGGCCCCTTCGATGAAGGTAAAAGCTTACGTCTAGTTGTGATGGAATTGATGGGGTTTCGAGGATTAGGGAGCAAACAAGCTTCGCCTAAGCCTCGAGTTGTTGTTTGTTGTCTTTGAACCACCGCCGGGTCGACCCCTTATATACATGGGTGACGCCCACCGGTTTACAGAGTCCCAACACCGGCTCATAGACGTGTCCGGTTTGGTATCTACATATTCCTAACTTACAATACAAGTACATACTAATGCCGGTTCACGGCTACAGGCCATGAACCGACTATGGGCCTTGAGCCCTCATCTTGCCTTCTTGGGCTTTATCATACATAACTATTGGCTAAGTTAACCCGGCCCAGATAGGCCGGTTTACGCCTAGTAGTATTATCCCCAACAGCAAGTACTCGGCTCTCGTCTGAATCTTGGGCTGCAATGGGGGTGGCCTCCATCTCCGCCCAGTATGTCTTCACACGGGCAAGGGCCATCCGCGCACCCTCTACGCATGCTGACCTCTTCATCGCATTGATGTGCGGCACTGCACAAAGGAATTGCTGCACCAAACTAAAATAACTGTTTGTCTTTGGCCTTTCCGGCCACAGATGATCCATAACAGACCTCATAGCGAGTCCGGACAATCTATTCAGCTCGGCCCATTCAGCCAACCGATCAGTCAATGGAAGCGGACACTCTGGAACGTTAAATTGTGACTAGAACAGCTTTTCCACTTCGCGATCTTTTTGATCTCGGAAGTATTCGGCCGCATCGGCAGCACTCGCCGCTAAGTCTAGATATGCATCCGCAGAACTCCATAGCCGGTCCAAAGGGGCGTACTTAGGATCTTCAAACTTCATCCACAGCATAAAGGGCTTCCCAGCCGCGATATCCCTAGCTTGATGCAGCTCCTCCTTCATCACTCTCATTGCAGAGCGGGTGTCTTTGGCCGCCATCATGGCCTTCTCCAGGTATGTCCTCTTCGCTTGATCTTCCTTTTCAAGAAGCTCGTAACGGTCAGCGGCATTCTTCAGTTCCATAGCCATCCTGGCTATTTCCTCCTTGCTTTGGCATTGAGCAGCCTGTTTGCCTTTCAGCTCCTCGATTGCCTTTAGGGCAGCCGCATCGCTTCTCCTGGCTTGTTCTTTGGCTCGGGCAAGTTCCGCCCGAAGGTTCTCCACGGCCGCAGCTCTATCTGCATTCACACACATGTTATAGATACAGGCATCATGCTCCTCTTCCCATGTGTCACCGGAGGAATCACATACCTTGTGCCTCGTCAAACCGCTTGTTAACAAGTACGATGTCGGCATCTGCCACATCAAGCTGCCGCTTTACCTCGGCAAACTCATCAGTCCGGCTGGCCATGGGACCTTCCGCCACCTGCATATTAAGGCGGCACGATTATTCCTGGGACTATGATCCTCTGTGCGCTGTCGTCTTCGACAACACCTAGAGTCTCAGGGGCTACTATCTACATAGGGCACATCTAAAAATGTGCGGTGCTGTCAAAATGTACATCATTTCGCGTACCTCAAAACCCGTCAGTAGACTCATAAAGGCTTCACGCAACTCGCTTTCGGTGGACGAAATCCTTTCAATCACCGGACCCATCAATGTGCGGTGCTCTTCTGAGATAGCCGCTTACTCTAGCAGATCCCTCAGTATGTCCGACCGCACACCAGACGGTGCCAGACTCTTTCGATTGCTCTCTTCAAGAGCCGGATACTGAGGACTTCGGGTGGCCATAGGATTACCTTCTGGCCTTGCTGGATCAGGAGAAACCCTCCGCGACGACAGCTCGGGGTCACCCGCCTCATGAGGCGGTATGGCAGGGGGAGGCGTTTCGCTCTCCATCATCTCTGGAAGAAGATCCCCTGAAGACGAGCTCTGCTGAGAAGGGCTAAGATCCGAACTGCAAGATAAATGCTTTGGTCATTTTCCTCAGAAGTAAAGCGAGATATTTTCATTATTAAGTACCCTTTTACTTACAACTCAGTGGAAGGCTGATCCCCTTGAGGGCATAGTGCGGCCGGGGTATCCCCCGGGGCAGGACCCTCCGGTGAAGATTTTTTCCCCCGTTTGGAGACCATTGTCTCCGGGTCCTCACAGGCGGTCCTCTGCCTTCCCTGGGGAGAGGAAGTTTCAGTTCCTCCTCCCTGGTTAACCTCCTTTGTGGAGGCGCTAGCCTCCTTGTCCCCCCCTTTATCTTCTCCTAAGGGCGCTTGATAAGGCGCGATCTCCAGCATCCTGATTAGCACGAGATTTGGTGAGGTCTTAGGGACGGGGGTCAGACACCTGATCAACTTTGCCTTCGCTACCAATCATGGTCAAAGAGCGACTTTTTTAGGGCAACGTTGCGATAAATAAACGGACAGTGTGTTCGGATGCGGGGCTACTTACTTGGGTATCCGGGCGATTGCAGCTCAGACCTGCATCCTCAGTGGTGTCCAGACACATTATTTGTGGTTCGGAGAACAATTTGTACATCTCCTCGGGCGTCATGCCAAGGAAATGTTGAATAGCTCGCGGTCCCTCCGGGTTGAACTCCCACATGCGAAGTGGACGACGTTTGTAGGGCAGAACTCGGCGAATTAAGACTTGCATTACCATGACCAGACTGATATCTCTCTCAAGGAGATCTCGGATGTGGCTCTGCAATGTGGGCACATCCTTTACTGGCCCCCAGTCCAGCCCCTTGTTGACCCATGACGTTAGTTGTGGCGGGGAACCTGAGCGAAAGACAGGTGGAGCCACCCACTTGGTACCCCTGGGAGCTATGATATAAAACCACTCTTGTTGCCATAAGCTGGACACCTCCTGGAAAGAGCCCTCTGGCCATGGGGCGTCGGCGTTTTTGCTTATTACAGTGCCTCCGCACTCTGCGTGCCGCCCCTCGATCATCTTCGGCTCCACTTTGAAGGTCTTGAGCCACAGTCCGAAGTGGGGGGTAATACGAAGGAAAGCTTCGCACACGACGATGAACGATGAGATGTGGAGGATAAACCCCGGAGCTAAATCATGGAAGTCTAGCCCATAATAGAACATAAGCCCCCTCACGAAGGAATCTGGCATGAAGCCTAGCCCTCGGAGGAAGTGAGATACGAACATGACGCTCTCACCGGGCTTGGGAGTGGGAATAACCTGCCCTTGAGCAGGCAGCCTATGCGGGATTTCGCCGGTCAAGTATCTGGCCTCCCTTAGCTTTTTTACATCTTCCCCCGTGATGGAGGAAGGCATCCACCAACCTTGAAGGTTGGATCCGGACATAATTGGAGGTCCGAAGCGCCTAAACCCGAGCTTTGGGTGTTGGAACTCGAGGCGGGAGGTGGATTCGATTAAGATCGAGAGAAAAAGAATAGGCCTTGGTCACTTTATAAAGAGTTGAATACCAAGTGCCCTCCTCGTAACCATTTGGGACTTACCTTCAATCGAGGGGTCATACCAACAGGCACGATTGGGTTACCCACGTCCGTATTGATGGGGATCCCGTGATAAGGGGACACGATCTCTGCTTCGACAAGACGTGCCAAGGAAACCGCCTCACAAAACACGCTGAGATTGGTTATGAAAAACGAATAAATGACTTGGCTGCGGTGTGATGTCACACTACGAAATACGTTAGCAGATTAGATTTGTGGAAATATTATTCTCTCTACGGTGGAATGTCGAACTTGTTTTGCAGAGCTGGACACGATCCTCGTGTTCAAAATCTTCTATGAAGTATTCGGAGGAGGAACCCGCCTTGCAATGCCGAAGACAATCTGCGTGTCGGACTCATCATCATTGAAGCCTGGTTCAGGGGCTACCAAGGGAGTCCTGGATTAGGGGGTATCCGGACAGCCGGACTATATCCTTTGGTCGGACTGTTGGACTATGAAGATACATAATTGAAGACTTCGTCCCGTGTCCGGATGAGACTCTCCTTGGCGTGGAAGGCAAGCTTGGAAATACGGATATGTAGATCTTCTTCCTTGTAACCGACTCTGTGTAACCCTAGCCCCCTCCGGTGTCTATATAAACCGGAGGGTTTAGTCCATAGGACCAAGAACAACAATCATACCATAGGCTAGCTTCTAGGGTTTAGCCTCTCCGATCTCGTGGTAGATCAACTCTTGTAATACTCATATCATCAAGATCAATCAAGAAGGAGTAGGTTTTTACCTCCATCGAGAGTGCCCGAACCTGGGTAAAAACATCGTGTCCCCCGTCTCCTGTTACCATCCACCTAGCCGCACAATTCGGGACCCCCTACCCGAGATCCGCCGGTTTTGACACCGACAGGCTGGCTCTGGCATAGAAGGTTAGGTCATGTGGGCATGCGAAATCTTGATAAGCTTATTAAAGGTGATCATATCCTTGGAGTAAAAGATGTTATATTTGACAAGGATAGACTGTGTAGTGCTTGTCAGGCAGGAAAACAAGTTGGAGGGAGTCATCGCGTGAAGAACATCATGACCACAAGAAGACCGCTCGAGCTACTTCACATGGATCTCTTTGGTCCCAATGCCTACAAGAGTCTTGGTGGTAACTCATTTGGTCTAGCCATATTCGATGATTTTTGAAGATTTACGTGGGTGTTCTTTCTTGATGATAAATCGCAGGTCCAAAATATCTTCAAAAACTTTGCTAGGAAGGCCCAAAATCAATTTGACGTGAATATCAAGAAGGTTCAGAGCGACAACGGAACAGAGTTCAAGAATGAAAATGTGGATACCTTTCTTGACGAAGAAGGGATTTCACACGAGTTCTCGGCTACGTACACACCTCAACAAAATGGAGTTGTTGAGAGGAAGAACCGGACTCTTATTGAGATGGAAAGAATGATGCTTGATGAGTATAAGACTCCAAAACACTCTTGGGCGGAAGCGGTTGAGACAGCTTGTCATGCAACAAATCGCTTGTATCTTCACAAGCTACTCGGCAAGACGGCATACGAGCTCCTCACCAGTAACAAACCCCAAGTTGGACACTTTCAAGTATTCGGCTCAAAATGCTACATTCTTGATAAGCATCGTTGTTCTAAATTTGCTCCTAATCTCATGAAGGTTTCCTACTTGGTTATGGCTCAAACTCTCACACTTACCATGTCTACAACAATTTCACCCGAAAGGTTGAAGAGACAGTAGATGTGAAGTTTTATGAATCTAACGGCTCGCAAGTAGAGCAATTGCCAATTGATGTAGGAGACAAAGACCCTTCGGAAGCAATCCAAGACTTGTCTATTGGCAAGATTCGTCCAACGGAGGTGAAGGAGAATACCTCGTCCATCCCAGTGGAAGCTTCTACCTCACGACAAGGTGAACCAAGAGTTGACATGGAAGCATCCACAAGTGGGACACACCAAGACGAAGAAAACGAAGAAGTACACCAAGATGAACATCAACAACCTCCTTCTCCACCACGACAAGAGAACGACAACGTCAACAATGAAGAAGGCCAAGAAGAAGGACAAGATGAAGAAGGTGTTCCACCCCGACCCAAGCAAAAGCTCCCACGAGTTCGAGCAACAGTCTCAAGAGATCATCCCGTCGAACAAATCTTTAATGATATTCAAACCGGGATAATCACTTGCTCTAAAACTCGTTTGGCTAATTTTTGTGAACATTATTCATTCATCTCTAGCATTGAACCTATGAAGGTTGAAGAAGCATTGGAAGATCCGGATTGGATAAACACTATGCATGAAGAGCTACAAAACTTTGAGAGAAACCAAGTGTGGACATTGGTCGAGAAGCCCGACAACAACCACAACATCATTGGTACCAAATGGGTGTTTCGCAACAAGCAAGATGAAGATGGTCAAGTCGTCCGCAACAAAGCACGCCTAGTCGCCCAAGGCTACACTCAAGTCGAAGGTATGGACTATGGTGAGACATATGCCCCCGTTGCTAGACTTCAGTCCATTCGCATCTTACTTGCTTATGCTAATCACCATGATATCACCTTGTACCAAATGGACATTAAAAGTGCTTTTCTAAATGGTGAAATTGAGGAGGAAGTTTATGTTAAGCAACCTCCCGGCTTTGTCAATCCTAAGAAACCTAATCATGTTTACAAACTTCACAAAGCTCTTTATGGTCTTAAACAAGCTCCTAGAGCATGGTATAAATGCTTGACCAAGTTCCTTATTGCAAGTGGTTTTGAAATTGGTAAAATTGATTCTACTCTTTTTACTAAAAGGGTTAATGGAGAACTATTTGTATGCCAAATTTATGTTGATGATATCATATTTGGTTCAACTAACCCTCTTTTTAGTGAAAAGTTTGGAAAGCTAATGTCAGAAAAGTTTGAGATGTCTATGATGAGTGAACTCAAATTCTTTCTCGGTTTGCAAATCAAGCAAACTAAGGAAGGTACCTTTGTCTCTCAAACAAAGTACACCAAGGACTTATTCAAGAAGTTCAACATGCAAGAATGCAAAGGTATGACTACACCCATTCCTACTAATGGACATCTTGATTTGAACAAAGATGGTGAACCAGTTGATCAAAAGGTTTACTGCTCTATGATTGGTTCATTGTTATATCTATGTGCCTCGCATCCCGATATTATGCTAAGTGTGTGCATGTGTACATGATATCAAGCGGCCCCTAAAGAATGTCATCTTAAGGCTGTGAAAAGGATAATGAGATACTTAATACACACACCAAATTTTGGCATTTGGTATCCTAAGAGGTCTTCTTTCGATCTTGTCGGCAACTCCGATTCGGACTATGCCAGAGACAAGGTTGATAGAAAGTCCACTTCGGGTACTTGTCAATTTCTTGGTAGATCTCTTGTGTCTTGGTCCTCCAAGAAACAAAACTCGGTATCCTTATCCATTGCCGAAGCGGAATACATTGCCGCTGGCTCATGTTGTCCTCAATTACTTTGGATGACCCAAACTCTTAAAGATTATGGGATATATGTGAAACATGTTCCATTGCTTTGCGACAAAGAGAGTGCTATTAAGATTGCTCACAATCCCGTGCAACATTCTCGAACTAAGCATATTGAAGTTCGTCATCATTTCATTCGAGATCATGTTGCTAAAGGGGACATTGATCTTAAGCATGTTCATAGCGATAAGCAATTGGCGGATATATTAACCAAACCGCTTGATGAGAAAGTCTTTTGCCGTTTGAGAGGAGAATTGAACATTATTAATGCTTCAAACTTGGAGTAGGGACTCCATTTGGATACATGCAAGGCATGAGCCTTTGACTAATCCTTGATATTTCTTTCATGATGCTATTTATATGTCTTGGATATATTTGCACCGTTGCATGCTATCTAACCCTTGTAGGGACTTGGATGAATCTAAATCTATGAGATTGCAACTCACTCACATCTTGAGCAATCTCTACATCACCAAGTCTCTCTACACAATGGTGGTTGAAGACAAGGAAGCACGAAACCCTTCAAACATAACCTTTGACAAATTCTATGTTAAGCTTTATGATTGTCACTTTGGATACACAAAGTGCTCTTCCTTGCAAGACTAACCCATGTAGGAAGATTAACTCAAATTCCAAGTGGTGCTCCCAATTCTTGATGAGCTACATCAACCTTGAGCAACCCACACAAGTTCAACTACATGATCAAGATCAACACCACCACCCAAGGTATGTTATTCCATCTTAGAGAAGCTTTACACCAAGTCATGGGTCAAAGCAACTCAACAAGATGTGAATACATCAAGATGCATAAACGAAAAATGGTAACCCCATTTTGAGCTTAAACGATGAGTATGACCTATGATCAAGTGACCTCACTTGACTCCTAAGTCAATATACTCTAACATAGGTGACTTTGTCGCCGACCAATTCTAGATGAAGTTCTCTTGTGTTCCTCCGTGCTCCTGTATTTGTCTCATGCATATTTGTTTCCTTTTTTAAAAACTTCATCTAGATTCCTTTTCTGTTTATTTGTGTTCTACATTCCCTGCATCCAATTCATTGCAAATCTTTCAGCTAATTCCTTGCAAATCCTTGTGAGATTTTAAATGCCTAGTGAGCTAAGGTGACAAGTGTTTTCTTTGTGATGGACTCGGTCACACCGGTTTGTTTCCTTCGGTCCAACCGAAATCTTTCGGCGCCACCAAAGCACACAACTCGGTGCCACCGACTTCATTATAGGAAAGACAGCTTGCCACTTGTTTCTGCATTCTTTTTGCTCCAGCTCCACTCAATAACTCTTGTCCTCTACCAACATCACATTCGACTTGCTACTTTGCTTTGTGACTCAAGGACCAAACCCATTTGTAATAAAGATCCAGAAGAGCCCTTCTTGGAAATTGATGTCAAAGGGGGAGAGATAGATCACATCAAAGCTTAAATAGAGATCACATCAAAGCTTAATCTTAATCATTTCTATAGGAGGAGAGAATACTCAGGGGGAGAGTGTAAGAAACCCTAGATGCTTGGTGTTCAAGAGGAGAGAAGTCACGTGTCTTTAAGAGGGGAAAGACATGTTCATATTTGATTGTTTGCATTAGCTCTGTTTCTTTTCTTTGCTCTGATTTTTTGTTCCCTATCTTCTCCCATTATCCCATGCTAGATTCAGGGGGAGCAAGACATCTAAGGGAAGGAAATCCTTGAATTCATTACATATCTTTACCTTTGGGGACATGTCTATATCCAATAGAGTACTCAGTACTCACTCTCTACATGTCATCCCAGTCTTGGTACTTTTGTGGTTTCTTTTGTTTGCTCTGGCTAGTAAATGCATATGTGTTATCTAACCTTGTTTACTCATGTTCATTCCTTCCTAAGCCAACTCAAGACCACAAGGTAAGTATATGCATCATAGTCATGTGCATGAGGATTTCTTGTTGATGTACATATTGTTTGCAAGAAGGACTCATGAATATGAAGGTACACTTCCTATACTCACACCATTTGCTCTGATGCATATACCCAAGATACATGTAACACATTGCTTACTCTGTCATGCTTATGCATTCACATGCTCCTATTCCATATTTACATGATTGCATACATATAGGGAGAGCCTATGCATGTTATATGTCTTTCCAAAGCTTTACTTGTTATTCTCTATATCTTTATCTAAAGCTTTGATGTATGTTGTCATCAATAACCAAAAAGGGGGAGATTGAAAGCACAAGTGCTCCCTGGGTGATTTTGGTAATTAATGTCACATATTTCTTGTTGGACTAATGCTTCTATCTAGTATGTTTCAGGTAAGTTCAACAATGGAGTGGCATGGACTAGAGGATGTGGAACCCCTTCAAAATGCTGAGGATAAAGGATTGGCTCAAGCTCAAAGCTCAGGACTCTACTTTTTCTATTTTAGTGATCCAAGATCACATTGAGTCCATAGGAAAGCCAATACTACTAAGAGGGGATGAGGTGTTGCTTAATGGCTTGCTTGCTCAAAGTGCTTAGTGATATGGTCCAAAGCCCTCAACTACTTTCTCATCCACATATGTCCCAAACCAAAAGTCAAACTCGTCCCCACCGAATCATTCTATCCGGTGCCACCAAGTTCAGTTGACATAGCCACTGCCAGAAACCCTAATCTATTCGGTCTCACCGATGGGATCTCGGTCTCACCGAGATGGGATTGTAATCTCTCTGTTTCCCTTCATAACGTTTCAGTCAAACTGAGATGAGCGATAGTTCCCACCGAGATTGCAATGCAAACTCTCTGTTTCCCCTTCATAACGTTTCGGTCCAACCAAGATAAGCGAATCGGTCCCACTGAGTTTGCCTGACCAACTCTCTATTAGTCTATACCAAAATCGGTCTCACCGAGTTTGTGTAATCGGTCTCACCGAGATTAAGTTATGCCCTAACTCTAATGAAATCGGTCCCACCGAGTTGACATGTTGGTCCCACCGAAAATCCTAACGTTCACATTTTGAATTAAATCGGTTCGACCGAGTTTCATGATTCGATCCCATCGATTTTGGTGATTTGTGTGTAACGGTTAGATTTTGTGTGGAGGCTATATATACCCCTCCACCCACTCTTCATTCGTGGAGAGAGCCATCAGAACATGCCTACACTTCCAACATACATTTTCTGAGAGAGAACCACCTACACTTGTGTTGAGGTCAAGATATTCCATTCCAACCACATAAATCTTGATCTCTAGCCTTCCCCAAGTTGCTTTCCACTCAAATCTTCTTTCCACCAAATCCAAATCCTGTGAGAGAGAGTTGAGTGTTGGGGAGACTATCATTTGAAGCACAAGAGCAAGGAGTTCATCATCAACACACCATTTGTTACCTCTTGGAGAGTGGTGTCTCCTTGATTGGCTAGGTGTCACTTGGGAGCCTCCGTCAAGATTGTGGAGTTGAACCAAGGAGTTTGTAAGGGCAAGGAGATCGCCTACTTCGTGAAGATCTACCCGAGTGAGGCAAGTCCTTCGTGGGCGACGGTCATGGTGGGATAGACAAGGTTGCTTCTTCGTGGACCCTTCGTGGGTGGAGCCCTCCGTGGACTCGCGCAACCGTTACCCTTCATGGGTTGAAGTCTCCATCAACGTGGATGTACGATAGCACCACCTATCGGAACCACGGATAAACAATCTCCGTGTCTCCAAATTGTGTTTGCACACTCGAATCCCTTCCCTTTACATTCTTGCAACTTCCATGCTTTACTTTCCACTGCTCATATATTCTTGTCATGCTTGCTTGATATGTATAGTGAATGTTAAACTTGAGCCAAAATTCCACTTCAACCTAAAGAATTTAAAAACTACAACTTTTCTTAATTAGAGTCTATTCATCCCCTCTAGACTCCACTTCTCGATCCTTTCAATACGAGATTAGTTGAATCCTTGACATCGAGGTTCGACCGATAAGATCTTCTTAGAATATATAGGAACTAATATCGGCATGCAGGTCCCGCTATTGGTTATTGACTGTAGAGGTGTCTTGGTCATGTCTGCATAGTTCTCGAACCCGCAGGGTTAATGTCTACTATGCAACCTTCTTCTTGTAGACGTTGTTGGGCCTCCAAGTGCAGAGGTTTGTAGAACAGTAGCAAATTTCCCTCAAGTGGATGACCTAAGGTTTATCAATCCGTGGGAGGCGTAGGTTGAAGATGGTCTCTCTCAAACAACCCTGCAACCAACTAACAAAGAGTCTCTTGTCCGAACACACCCAATACAATGGTAAACTGTATAGGTGCACTAGTTCGGCGAAGAGATGGTGATACAAGTGCAATATGGATGATAGATATAGGTTTTTGTAATCTAAAAATATAAAACAACAAGGTAACTAATGATAAAAGTGAGCACAAATGGTATTGCAATACTAGGAAACAAGGCCTAGAGTTTATTTTCACTAGTGCAAGTTCTCTCAACAATAATACCATAATTGGATCATATAACTATCCCTCAACATGCAACAAAGAGTCACTCCAAAGTCACTAATAGCAGAGAACAAACAAAGAGATTATTGTAGGGTATGAAACCACCTCAAAGTTATTCTTTCTGATCGATCTATTCAAGAGTCTGTAGTAAAATAACACGAAGCTATTCTTTCCATTCGATCTATCATAGAGTTCGTACTAGAATAACACCTTAAGACACAAATCAACCAAAACCCTAATGTCACCTAGATACTCCAATGTCACCTCAAGTATCCACGGGTATGATTATACGATATGCATCACACAATCTCAGATTCATCTATTCAACCAACATAAAGAACTTCAAAGAGTGCCCCAAAGTTTCTACCGAAGAGTCAAGACGAAAACGTGTGCCAACCCCTATGCATTGATTCCCAAGGTAACGGAACCCGCAAGTTGATCTCCAAAACATACATCAAGTGAATCAATAGAATACCCCATTGTCACCACGGGTATCCCACGCAAGACATACATCAAGTGTTCTCAAATCCTTAAAGACTCAATCCGATAAGATAACTTCAAAGGGAAAACTCAATCCATTACAAGAGAGTAGAGGGGGAGAAACATCATAAGATCCAACTATAATAACAAAGCTTACGATACATCAAGATCGTGCCGAATCAAGAACACGAGAGAGAGAGAGAGAGAGAGAGATCAAACACATAGCTATTGGTACATACCCTCAGCCCCGAGGGTGAATTACTCCCTCCTCATCATGGAGAGCCCCGGGATGATGAAGATGGCCACCGGTGAGGGTTCCCCCCTCCGGCAAGGTGCCGGAATAGGGTCCCGATTGTTTTTTGGTGGCTACAGAGGCTTGCGGCGGTAGAACTCCCGATCTAGGTTATTTTTTGGAGGTTTCTGTATTTATAGGAATTTTTGGCGTAGGTCTCACGTCAGGGGGGTCTCCGGGCCATCCACGAGATAGGGGCGCGCCCCCACCCTTGTGGGCAGCCCGGGACTCTTCTGGCCCAACTCTTTTACTCTGGGGCTTCTTTTGGTCCATAAAAAATCATCAAAATTGGCACGTCAATTTGACTCCGTTTGGTATTTCGTTCCTGTAAAACTCAAAAACAAGGAAAAAACAAAAACTAGCACTGGGCTCTAGATTAATAGGTTAGTCCCAAAAATCATATAAAATAGCATATAAATGCATATAAAACATCTTAGATGGATAATTTAACAGCATGGTACAATCAAAAATTATAGATACATTGGAGACGTATCAGCATCCCCAAGCTTAATTCCTGGTCGTCCTCGAGTAGGTAAATGATAAAAACAGAATTTTTGATGTGGAATGCTACCTAGCATAATTTTCAATGTAATTTTCTTTATTGTGGCATGAATGTTCATATCTGAAAGATTCAAGATAAAAGGTTAATATTGACATAAAAATCATAATACTTCAAGCATACTAACTAAGCAATTATGTCTTCTCAAAATAACATGGCGAAAGAAAGTTCATCCCTAAAAAATCATATAGTTTGGTCATGCACCATCTTCATCACATAAAAATTCTCTCATCATGCACAACCCCGATGACAAGCCAAGCAATTGTTTCATACTTTAGTATTCTCAAACTTTTTCAACTTTCATGCAATACATGAGCATGAGCCATGGATATAGCACTATGGGTGGAATAGAATATAATAATGGGGGTTGTCTGGAGAAGACAAAAAAGGAGAAAGTCTCACATTGACGTGACTAATCAACGGGCTACGGATATGCCCATCAATTGATGTCAATGCAAGGAGTAGGGATTGTCATGCAACAGATGCACTAGAGCTATAAATGTATGAAAGCACAACAAAAGAAACTAAGTGGGTGTGCATCCAACTTGCTGGCTCATGAAGACCTAGGGCATTTGAGGAAGACCATTGTTGGAATATACAAGCCAAGTTCTATAATGAAAATTTCCCACTAGTATATGAAAGTGACAAAATAAGAGACTCTCTGTCATAAAGATCATGGTGCTACTTTGAAGCACAAGTGTGGAAAAGGATAGTAACATTGTCCCTTTTATTTATTTTTCTCTTTTTTGGGCCTTTCTTTTTTGGCCTTTCTTTTTCTTTCTTTCTTTTTTTTTATTTTTTTATTTGGGACAATGCTCTATTAATGATGATCATCACACTTCTATTTATTTACAACTCAAAGATTACAAATCGATACTAGAACAAAGTATGACTCTATATGAATGCCTCCGACTGTGTTCCGGGATGGGCAATGAATCAAGAGTGACATGTATGAAATATTATGCATGGTGGCCTTGCCACAAATACGATGTCAACTACATGATCATGCAAGGCAATATGACAATGATGAAGCGTGTCATAATAAATGAAACGGGGGAATGGTGCATGGCAATATATCTCGGAATGGCTATGGAAATGCCATAATAGTTAGGTATGGTGGCTGTTTTTAGGAAGATATAAGGAGGTTTATGTGTGATAGAGCTTATCATATCACGGAGTTTGGATGCACCAGCGAAGTTTGCACCAAATATCATGGTGAGAAAAGGCAACGCACGGTACCGAAGAGGCTAGCAATGATGGAAAGGTGAGAGTGCGTATAATCCATGGACTCAACATTAGTCATAAAGAACTCACATACTTATTGCAAAAATCTACAAGTCATCAAAACCGAGCACTACGCGCATGCTCCTAGGGGTATAGATTGGTAGGAAAAGACCATCGCTCATCCCTGACCGCCACTCATAAGGATGACAATCAAAGAACACCTCATGCTTCAAATTTGTCACACAAAGGTTACCATACGTGCATGCTATGGGACTTGCAAACCTTAACGTATGTATTTCTCAATTTCACAATTTCTCAGCTAGCACGACTCTAATATCACTACCTTCATATTTGAAAACAATCATCAAGTATCAAACTTCTCATAGTATTCAATGCACTCTATATGGAAGTTTTTGTTATACCCATCTTGGATGCTCATCATATTAGGACTAATTTTATAACCAAAGAAAATTACCATGCTATTTAGGACTCTCAAAATAATATAAGTGAAGCATGATAGATCAACAATTTCTTCAAAATAAAACCACCGCCGTCTCGAAAAGGATATAAGTGAAGCACTAGAGCATATGACAAACTACTCCGAAAGATATAGGTGAAGATCAATGAGTAGCCGAATAATTATGCAACTATGTGAAGACTCTCTAATATTTGAGAATTTAAGATCTTGGTATTTTATTCAAACAGCAAGCAAAACAAAATAAAATAAAATGACGCTCCAAGCAAAACACATATTATGTGGTGAATAAAAATATAGCTCCAAGTAAAGTTACTGATGAACGAAGACGAAAGAGCGGATGCCTTCCGGGGCATCCCCGAGTTTAGGCTCTTGGCTGTCCTTGAATATTACCTTGGGGTGCCTTGGGCATCCCCAAGCTTAGGCTCTTGCCACTCCTTATTCCATAGTCCATCGAATCTTTACCCAAAACTTGAAAACTTCACAACACAAAACTTAACAGAAAACTCGTAAGCTCCGTTAGTATAAGAAAATAAATCACCACTTAGGTACTATTGTGAACTCATTCTAAATTAATATTGATGTAATATCTACTTTATTCCAACTTCTCAATGGTTCATACCCTCCGATACTACTCATAGATTCATCAAAATAAGCAAACAACACATGGAAAACAGAATCTGTCAAAAACAGAACAGTCTGTAGTAATCTGGTAACTTTCCATACTTCTGTAAATCCAAAACTTCTACAAAATTAGGAAAACCTGAAAAATTTGCATACCAATCCAGAGCAAAAAGAATCAGATCAAAAGCATGTTTCTTTGAATTATCAAAACTAATTTACAGGGCGCAAAAGTTTCTTATTTTCAGCAGGATCAACACAACTATCACCGTAAGCTATCCTAAAGGTCTTACATGGAACTATATTGAAACAAAAGATATAAAACATGATTAATACAGTAGCTTAATCATGTGAACACTCAAAAACAGAAGGGGTAAATATTGGGTTGTCTCCCAATAAGCGCTTTTCTTTAATGCCTTTTAGCTAGGCATGATGATGACAATGATGCTCACATAAAAGATAAGAATTGAAACATAACGAGAGCATCATGAAGAATAAGACTAGCACATTTAAGTCTAACCCACTTCTTATGCATAGGTATTTTGTGAGCAAACAACTTATGGGAACATGAAACAACTAGCATAGGAAGCTAAAACAAGCAAATCTTCAAGATTTTCAACACATAGAGAGGACACTTGATATTCTTGCGATATGTAGAAGCATATGATCCTATCTCATAATAATTTTCAGTAGCATCATGAATGAATTCAACCATATAACAAGCACATAAAGCATTCTTTTCATGATCTACTTGCATAGAAATTTTACTACTCTCCACATAAGCAAATTTATTCTCATGAATAGTAGTGGGAGCAAACTCAACAAAATAACTATCATGTGAAGCATAATCCAATTGAAAATTAAAATCATGATGACAAGTTTCATGGTTATCATTATTCTTTATAGCATACATTTCATCACAATAATCATCATAAATAGGAGGCATGCTTTCATCATAATAAATTTTCTCATCAAAACTTGGGACTAAACATATCGTCTTCATCAAACATAGCATCCCCAAGCATGTGGCTTTGCATATCATTAGCATCATGGGTATTCAAAGAATTAATACTAACAACATTGCAATCATGCTCATCATTCACATATTTTATGCCAAGCATTATATGTAATTCTTCTTCTAGTACTTGAGCACAATTTTCCTTCCCATCATTTTCATGAAAGACATTAAAAAGATGAAGCATATGAGGCCCCCTTAATTCCATTTTTTGTAGTTTTCTTTTATAGACTAAACTAGTGACAAAACAAGAAACTAAAAGATTTGATTGCAAGATCTAAAGATATACCTTCAAGCACTCACCTCCCCGGCAAAGGTGCCAGAAAATAGCTTGATGTCTACTACGCAACCTTCTTCTTGCAGACGTTCTTGGGCCTCCAAGTTCAGAGGTTTGTAGGACACTAGCAAATTTCCCTCAAGTGGATGACCCAAGGTTAATCAATCCATGGGAGGCGTAGGTTGAAGATGGTATCTCTCAAACAACCCTGCAACCAAATAACAAAGAATCTCTTGTGTCCCCAAAACACCCAATACAATGGTAAATTGTGTAGATGAAAACAGCAAGGTAACTAATGATAAAAGTGAGCACAAACGGTATTGCAATGCTAGGAAACAAGGCCTGGGATTCATACTTTCACTAGTGCAAGTTCTCTCAACAATAATAACATAATTGGATCATATAACTATCCCTCAACATGCAACAAAGAGTCACTCCAAAGTCACTAATAGCAGAGAACAAACGAAGAGATTATTGTAGGGTACGAAGCCACCTCAAAGTTATTCTTTCTGATCGATCTATTCAATAGTCCGTAGTAAAATAACACGAAGCTATTCTTTCCGTTCGATCTATCATAGAGTTCTTACTAGAATAACACCTTAAGACACAAATCAACCAAAACCCTAATGTCACCTAGATACTCCAATGTCACCTCAAGTATCCACGGTTATGATTATACGATATGCATCACACAATCTCAGATTCATCTATTCAACCAACATAATGAACTTCAAAGAGTGCCCCAAAGTTTCTATCGAAGAGTTAAGATGAAAACGTGTGCCAACCCCTATGCATAGATTCTCAAGGTCACGGAACCCGCAAGTTGATCTCCAAAACATACATCAAGTGAATCAATAGAATACCCCATTGTCACCACGGGTATCCCACGCAAGACATACATCAAGTGTTCTCAAATCCTTAAAGATTCAATCCGATAAGATAACTTCAAAGGGAAAACTCAATCCATTACAAGAGAGTAGAGGGGGAGAAACATCATAAGATCCAACTATAATAACAAAGCTCGTGATACATCAAGATCGTGCGGAATCAAGAACACGAGAGAGAGAGAGAGAGAGAGATCAAACACATAGCTATTGGTACATACCCTCAGCCCCGAGGGTGAACTACTCCCTCCTTGTCATGGAGAGCCCCGGGATGATGAAGATGGCCACCGGTGAGGGTTCCCCCCTCCGGGAGGGTGCCGGAATTGGGTCCTGATTGGTTTTTGGTGGCTACTGAGGCTTGCGGCGGCGGAACTCCTGATCTAGGTTATTTTTTTGGAGGTTTCTGTACTTATAGGAATTTTTCGTGTAGGTCTCACGTCAGGGGGGTCTCCGAGCCGTACACGAGATAGGGGGCGCGCCCCCCATCCTCGTGGGCATCCCGGGACTCTTCTGGCCCAACTCTTTTACTCTGGGGGCTTCTTTTGGTCCATAAAAATTCATCAGAAATTGGCACGTCAATTGGACTTTGTTTGCTATTCCTTTCGTGTAAAACTCAAAAACAAGGAAAAAAACAGAAACTGGCACTGGGCTCTAGATTAATAGGTTAGTCCCAAAAATCATATAAAATAGCATATAAATGCATATAAAACATCCTAGATGGATAATATAATAGAATGGAACAATAAAAAATTATAGATACATTGGAGACGTATCAAGGGTCTACACACTTAACATTTGGTGACGATATAAGTATAGTTGAGTCATTATGGTGGTTACCAAAGGTTGTTCGGAGTCCCGGATGAGTTCCCGGACATGACGAGGAACTCCGAAATGATCCAGAGGAGAACATCGATATATAGGATGAAGGGTATTGGAGTCTGGAATTGTTCTGGGGGTACCGGGTGATGACGAGCATGACCGAAATGGGTTTTGGGGGCCCCCGGCAAGTGTTGGGGGGCTCATGGGCCAAAGGGAGGGGGCAAACCAGCCAACTGAGGGGTTGTGCACCCACTCACCCGATCCCACGCAACCAGAAGGGGTGGGGTCGCCCCCCGAGGGCAGCCAACCCCTTTGCCTTGGGGGCCAAGGCTCTCGGGGGTGGAGGCGCCCAAAACCCATCTAGGGTTTCCCCCTGTGGCCGCCACCACCTAAATGGGATATAGGGCGCCCCCTTCCTCCCTTCCCCCTATATATAGAGAGGTAGAGAGAGGGCAGCCGCACTCCTTGAGCACATCTCCACACCATGGCGTTGCCCCTCCTCTCCCTTGTAGCCATCTTCCTCTGTGTAGTGCTTAGCGAATTGATACGTCTCCAACGTATCTATAATTTTTTATTGTTCCATGATGTTTTATTATCAATCTTGGATGTTTTATAATATTTTAATAGTCATTTTATATCATTACTAACCTATTGACATAGTGCCAAGTGCCAGTTGCTGTTTTCCATGCTTTTTACATCGCAGAAAATCAATACTAGACGGAGTCCAAATGCCATGAAACTCCACGATGATGTTGGTCCCTGGTTGCACCTGGGGGAGTCCCATGGAGGGGACAACCCACCAGGGCACGCCAGGAGGCCCAGGAACGCCCTGGTGGGTTGTGCCCACCTCGGGTGCCCCCGGACTGCCTCTTTGCTCTATAAATACCCCAAAAATACCATAACCCTAGAAGCGTCGACGAAATATTCACCCAGCCGCTGCAGAGTCCAGAACCACTAGATCCAATCTAGACACCATCTCGGATGGGGTTCACCACCTCCATTGGTGCCTCTCTGATAATGCGTGAGTAGTTCTTTGTAGACCTTCGGGCCCGTAGTTAGTAGCTAGATGGCTTTCTCTCTCTCGCTGAATTCTCAATACAATGGTCTCTTGGAGATCCCTATGATGTAACTCTTTTTGCGGTGTGTTTGTTGGGATCTGATGAACTTTGAGTTTATGATCAGTCATTTTTTATATCCATGAAAGTTATTTGAGTTTCTTTGATCTCTTATATGCATGATCTCTTATAGCCTCGTATTTCTTCTCCGGTATTTGGGTTTTCTTTGGCCAACTTGATCTATTTATCTTGCAATGGGAAGAGGAGGCCGGTAGTGGGTACGATATTACGGTGCTGGATCCCAGTGACAGAAAGGGAAACAACACGTATGTATCGTTGCTACTAAGGATAAAAATATGGGGTCTATATCTAATGCAATAGATAAATGGGTCTTGTCTACATCATGTCATCATTCTTATTGCATTACTACGTTTTCCCATGAACTTAATATACTTGCATGCTGGATAGCGGTCGATGTGTGGAGTAATAGTAGTAGATGCAGGCAGGAGTCGGTCCACTAATCTTGGACGTGATGCCTATGTAATGATCATTGCCTGGATATTGTCATAATTATTTGAGGTTCTATCAATTGCCCAACAGTAATTTGTTTACCCACCATTTGCTATCTTTCTCGAGAGAAGCCACTAGTGAAACCTACGGCCCCCAGGTCTTCTTCCTCATATATTTGCTTGCGATCTAATTTTCCTTTGCATTTTTATTCAGATCTATTAAACCAAAAATACAAAAATACTTTGCTGCACTTTATTTGATTTGTGATCTATTATTTCAATCCGCTACAAATTTCTGGCATTGTTACCCGAAAGGGATTGACAACCCCTTTAACACGTCGGGTTGCGAGGTGTTGTTATTTGTGTGCAGGTGTTGTTTACGTTGTGTTGCTTCGTTCTCCTACTGGTTCGATAACATTGGTCTCTTCACTGAGGGAAATATCCACCGTCATTGTGCTGTATCATCCCTTCCTCTTTGGGGAAATACCGATGTAGTCCTAGCAGACAGGAGCTTTTCTGGCGTTATAGTCAAAGAGAGATCAAAAGAAATTTCTGGAGCCATTGCCGGGCAGGATCTTCAACATAACCAGGTTCCTAATCACAAATCTCATCTCCTCGCAATTTACATTATTTGCCATTTGCTGTTGGGGAACATAGTATTTCAAAAAAAATCCTATGATCACGCAAGATCTATCTAAGAGAAGCATAGCAACGAGCGGGAGAGTGTGTGCATGTACACTCGTAGACCGAAAGCGAAAGCGTTAAGTAACGCAGTTGATGTAGTCGAACGTCTTCGCGATCCAACCGATCAAGTACCAAACACACGGCACCTCCGCGATCTGCACACATTCAGCTCGGTGACGTCCCTCGAACTCAAGATCCAGCTGAGGTCGAAGGAGAGTTTCGTCAGCACGACGGTGTGATGACGATGATGATGTAGTTACCGATGCAGGGCTTTGCCTAAGCACTACGACAATATGATCGAGGTGGAAATCTGTGGAGGGGACACCGCACACGGCTAAGAAATCAACTTGTGTGTCTATGGGGTTTCCCCCTCCCCCATATATAAAGGAGGGGAGGAGGGGGCCGGCGGGCCTCATGGGGCGCACCCCAAGGGGGGGAATCCTACTCCTACTAGGAGTAGGTTCCTCCCTTTCCTAGTCCAACTAGGGAGGGGAAGGAAGGGAAGAGGGAGAGAAGGAAAGGGGGGGCGGCCCCCCTCCCAATTCGGATTGGGCTTGGGGGGCCGCACCCGGCATTCCCTAAACGGCGCCCGTTGCGCCCGCTATAGGCATCCGCGCAAATGGGCGCACACCTCTCCCTCATTCATGTGTCTTCTTGGGCCGGCCCATAGTCCCTTCTTTTTTTGTTGTAAAGCACCAAAATGCAATTGCTTTGGGCAGAAATCGAATCCGCGACCTGTCCTATCTCATGTGAACAACAATATCTTCTCCACCGTTTTCTTCATTCACACCATACTCTAACCACCACACCTGTCCTATCTCATGTGAACAACAATATCTTCTCCACCGTTTTCTTCTCATGTCTATTTTTTGTTTTTCTTGTTTATTCGGAAGGGTTTTGTTCGATGTTTTTTTTTCTTTTGTTCATTTGAATGAACTATTTTTCATATTGATGAACTTTTCCAAAATCGATGAACTTTTTTAAAAATCAAAGAACTTTGTTCCAAACTAGATGAACATTTTTTTGAATTGGATGACCTTTTTCCAAAATTGATGAAAAAAATTTCAAATTCGATGAACTTTTTCTAAAATTTGATGAACTTTTTTTGAATTTGATGAACTTTTTCCTAATTCGATGAACTCTTTTCCAAAAGTGAAGAACTTTTTCAAATTCGATGAACATTTTTTGAAAGTTGAAAAAAAATTCAAATTTGTGAACTATTTTTCAAATTGATTTTTGTGAACTTTTTTTAAATCGATGAACTTTTTTGAAAAATGATAAACTCTTTTTAAAAATTGATGAACTTTTTGTTCAAAATCAATGAACTTTTTTCAAATTTTCTGTAAGTTTTAAAATAGAGATGAACATTTTCAGATTTTGTGAAATTTTTTTCTAGTTCGTGATTATTTTATAAACATGTGGACTTTCGAAAAATATCACATTTTTGTCAAAAGAAATGACGTTTTTCTAAAATGTTTTCACAAAATTCAAAAATCTATGTGGCTACCGAGTTTTGTTCTTATACGAGCTCGTGCTGCAATGGTTCACATATCCATAGTACCTCGAGTGGTTAGCAAACCACTTACTAGAGGTAATGGTCGTGAGTTCGATTCCACGTGCAGCGCCATATTTTCTGAAATTTCTTTTTTCGCGCTACTGTGTGTTCGTGTGCCTGGCCCATACCAGCAGGCGCGTGGGCGCCAGAAACTCCAACCGACGCTGAAGGCGGCGGTTAGGAGCTCCCGCCGCGCCCCTCCACTTGGCCGCCTCCTCCTCTCTTCCACTATGGCCCATTAAGGCCCATTGACCCCTCGGGGGCTTTCGGTAACCCCCCGGTACTCCGATAAATACTCGATACACCTCGGAACCCTTCTGGTGTCCGAATATAGTCATCAAATATATCAATCTTTATGTCTCGACCATTTCGAGACTCCCCGTCATGTTCGTGATCTCATCCGGGACTCTGAACTTCCTTCGGTACATCAAAACACATAAACTCATAATACCGATCGTCATCGAACATTAAGTGTGCAGACCCTACGGGTTCGAGAACTATGTAGACATGACCAAGACTCATCTCTGATCAATAATGAATAACAGAACCTAGATGCTCATATTGGTTCCTACATAATCTACGAAGATCTTTATCGGTCAAACCACATAACAACATACATTGTTCCCTTTGTCATCGGTATGTTACTTGCCCGAGATTCGATCGTTGGTATCATCATACCTAGTTCAGTCTCGTTACCGGCAAGTCTATTTACTCATTCCGTAGTTCATCATATCGCAACTAACTCATTAGTCACATTGCTTGCAAGGCTTATAGTGATGTGCATTACCGAGAGGGCCCAGAGATACCTCTCCGACAATCAGAGTGACATATCCTAATCTCGATCTATGCCAACTCAACAAACACCATCGGAGACACCTATAGAGCATCTTTATAATCACCCAGTTACGTTGTGACATTTGATATCACACTAAGTGTACCCCCGGTATTTGGGAGTTGCATAATCTCATAGTCATAGGAATATGTATAAGTCATGAAGAAAGTAATAGCAATAAACTAAACGATCATAGTGCCAAGCTAATGGATGGGTCAAGTCAATCACATCATTATCTAATGATGTGATCCTGTTCATCAAATGACAACTCATGTCTATGGCTAGGAAACATAACCATCTTTGATTAACAAGCTAGTCAAGTAGAGGCATACTAGTGACACTCAATTTGTCTATGTCCTCACACATGTACTAAGTTTCCGGTTAATACAATTCTAGCATGAATAATAAACATTTATCATGATATAAGGAAATACAAATAACAACTTTATTATTTCCTCTAGGGCATATTTCCTTCATTTGCCTCTCGTTTTCCTCTCCCCCACTTCACAAAAAAATTCCGTTTTATTTGCCTCTCTTTTTCACTGATCTCTTGTCTTTAGTCCCGATGGCTAGTGTCCCTAATCCTCCTTTGTCACCAGATTTTGAAGTTCTTTACTTCAAGCAAAGACAAGGAGAAAATTTGAAAGATGCCTGGTATAGGCTTATAGAATCGTATCGTGTTTCCAATCTAAAGGGGGATCCTAAGGTTTTGCTTCGTAATTTTTACATAGTGTTAGCTTTGCATCATAGACAACTTTTCGATTTTGCCGCTAAAGGAAATTTTATTGAACTTGATGCAAATGCTGCCTATGAAATTTTGGGAGGAATTTTGGGAATTCCTCCTCAAAAGAAGGGGTTTTCCTTTACCCCTGAGGGAGTTCAAATGTTGGACGAACTTGGTGATTGGCATAAACATATGGTAGAAATACAAAAATACAATGAGCCCCTCAAGCATCTCAATGGTAGTATCAATCGCATGAATACTTTGATTACTCTTTGCAACAAGCGATTTGATATTTTGGATCTTAAGATGGTTTCTTTTTCGGAGAATTTAGGGAAGCGTAAAGAGCCTCCTAGGTTTTAGAAAACCCTTACAAAAGTTGCCAAAACTTCGGAAGACAAAACTTAGATCCTTGCTTTATGCCTAGCTAAGGGCGTAAAACTATAGCGCTTGTTGAGAGGAAACCCAATGAATAAAACTTATTTTTTCTTTTTGTTTTGTGTTCTTGAGTGTTAGCACAATTATGCTACTGTTATGATTGTTTTTTGTGTTTTAATTTGTGTTTGTGCCAAGTAGAACCGATAGGATCTTCTTGGGTGATAGTTGTTTGATCTTGCTGAAAAAGACAGAAAATTTGCGCTCACAAAAATAATTCTCATTTTTTATCAGAAAGATATTTTGCCCTGATTATTTTTGCATAAGATTAATATACAAATTATCTAGGTATTCCAATTTGTTTCATAATTTTTGGATTTCCAGAAGTTTTTGTTTAAGTCAGATTGCTACAGACTGTTCTGTTTTGACAGATTCTGTTTTCTTTGTGTTGTGTGGTTATTTTGATGGCTCTATGGTTTTCTTTGATGAGTTTTCGCCATAGAGAAGTTGGAATACAGTATATATAATACAAAAAAAAATATGTATTGGTTTGACACAGTACTTATAGTAGTGGTTTACTTCCTTACACTAACGGATCTCATGAAGGTTTTGTTGAGTTTTGTGTGATTGAAGTTTTCAAGTTTTGGGTTATCTTACGATGGATGAAAGAACGATAGAAGAGCCTAAGATTGGGGATGCCCCGGCATCCCAAGATATTATCCAAGAATGAGCAACCAACTAAGCTTGGGGATGCCCCCGAGTGGCATCCCTTCTTTCTTCTAACGACCATCGGTATTTTACTCAAGGCTATATTTTTATTCGTCACATGATATGTGTTTTGCTAGGTGTCGGTGTCAAAGCCGGCAGATCTCGGGTAGGGGGTCCCGAACTGTGCGTCTAAGGTTCGAAGGTAATAGGGGGCAAGGAACACAATGTTTACCCAGGTTCGGGCCTTCTTTATGGAGGTAATACCCTACTTCCTGCTTGATTGACTTTGATGAGTATAGGGGTCACTAGAGTTGATCTACCTCGAGATCGTGATGGCTGAACCCTAGATGTCTAGCCTGCATGATTATGATTGCCTTTACAGACTAAACCCTCAGGTTTATATGGACACTTGAGGGGGCTAGGATTATAGAGAGTCGGTTTACGGAGAAAGGAATCTTCATATCCGAACGCCAAGCTAGCCTTCGACGTCAAGGAGAGTCCCCTCCGGACACGGGGGGGGGGGGGAGTCTTCTATCTTGTACCTTCATGGCCCATCAGTCTGAGCCACGTCACATAGCCCGTATGCTTGGGGACCCCCTAATCTAGGACTCCCTCAGTAGCCCCTGAACCAGGCTTCAATGACGATGTGTCCGGCGCGCAGATTGTCTTTGGCATTGCAAGGTGGGTTCCTCCTCCGAATACTCCAAAGAAGTTGATCAAAAGAACTATATCCAGCTCTGTACAATAGTCACAACCTTGAATCACAAGGGAAAAATACTTAAGCAAAAATAAGTTCTGTCTTCTGACAACTTTACTGTTGGGACGTCGCGTCCGGCCACTTCATTATTTCGAATCGTTTTTTGACCTCTGCTACCTCTTGAGCTTGCGTTGGATTTCCCCGAAGAGGAGAGGATGATGCAGCAAAGTAGCGTAAGTATTTCCCTCAGTTTTTGAGAACCAAGGTATCAATCCAGTAGGAGGCTATGCGCGAGTCCCTCGTACCTACACAAAAACAATAGCTCAACGCAACCAACGCAATTAGGGGCTGTCAATCCCTTCACCGTCACTTACGAGAGTGAGATCTGATAGAGATGATAGATAATATTTTTGGTATAAAGATGCAAGATAAAATAAAAGGCAAAATAGAAAACAAAGCAATAATGAAGTGATTGGAGATTGATATGATGAGAATAGACCCGGGGGCCATAGGTTTCACTAGTGGCTTCTCTGAAGAGCATAAGTATTTCTATGGTGGGTGAACAAATTACTCTTGAGCAATTGACAGAATTGAGCATAGTTATGAGAATATCTAGGTATGATCATGTATATAGGCATCACGTCTGAGACAAGTAGACTTCTCCTGCCTGCATCTACTACTATTACTCCACTCATCGACCGCTATCCAGCATGCATCTAGAGTATTAAGTTAATGAAAACAGAGTAACGCCTTAAGCAAGATGACATGATGTAGAGGAATAAATTCATGCAATATGATAAATACCTCATATTGTTATCCTCGATGGCAACAATACAATATGTGCCTTGTTGCCCCTTCTGTCACTAGATAAGGACATCGCAAGATTGAACCCAAAGCTAAGCACTTCTCCCATTGCAAGAAAAACCAATCTAGTAGGCCAATCCAAACTGATAATTCGAAGAGGCTTGCAAAGATAACCAATCATACAAATAAGAATTCAGAGAAGATTCAAATATTGTTCATATATAATCTTGATCATTAACCCACAATTCATCGGTCTCAACAAACACACCGCAAAAAGAAGATTACATCGAATAGATCTGCACGAGAGAGGGGGAGAACTTTGTATTGAGATCCAAGAAGAGAGAAGAAGTCATCTAGCTACTAACTATGGACCCGAAGGTCTGAGGTAAACTACTCACACTTCATCGCAGAGGCTATGGTGATGATGTAGAAGCCCTCCATGATGGATGCCCCCTTCGGCGGAGCTCCAGAACAGGCCCCAAGATGGGATCTCGTGGGTACAGAAGGTTGCGGCAGTGGAATTAGGTTTTTGGCTCCGTATCTGATTGTTTGGGGGTATGTAGGTATATATAGGAGGAAGGAGTATGTCGGTGGAGCTTTGAGGGGCCCATGAGGCAGGGGGCGCGCCCTGGGGGGCGCCCTCCACCCTCGTGACCGCCTCGTGGCTTTCTTGATGGAGGGTCCAAGTCTCCTGGATCATATCTGATGAGAAAATCACGTTCCCGAAGGTTTCATTCTGTTTGGACTCCGTTTGATATTCCGTTTCTTCGAAACACTGAAATAGGCAAAAAACAGCAATTCTGGGCTGGGCCTCCGGTTAATAGGTTAGTCCCAAAAGTAATATAAAAGTGGAAAATAAAGCCCAATATAGTCCAAAATAGTAGATAATATAGCATGTACCAATCAAAAGTTATAGATACGTTGGAGACGTATCAGGCATCCCCAAGCTTAATTCCTGCTCGTCCTCGAGTAGGTAAATGATAAAAAAGAGAATTTTTGATGCGGAGTGCTACTTGGCATAATTTCAATGTAAATATTCTCAATTGTGGTATGAATATTCAGATCCGAAAGATTCAGGACAAAAGTTCATGTTGACATAAAAATAATAATACTTCAAGCATACTAACAAAGCAATTATGTCTTCTCAAAATAACATGGCCAAAGAAAGTTATCCCTACAAAATCATATAGTCTGGCTATGCTCTATCTTCACCACACAAAGTATTTAAATCATGCACAACCCCGATGACAAGCCAAGCAACTGTTTCATACTTTACATTTTCAAAAAAAAAAAAATCTTCACGCAATACATGAGCATGAGCCATGGATATAGCACTATATGTGGAATAGAATGGTGATTGGGGAGAAGACAAAAAGAGGGGAAGATAGTCTCACATCAACTAGGCGTATCAATGGGCTATGGAGATGCCCATCAATAGATATCAATGTGAGTGAGTAGGGATTGCCATGCAACGGATGCACTAGAGCTATAAGTATATGAAATCTCATCAAAAGAAACTAAGTGAGTGTGCATCCAACTCGTTTTCTCATGAAGACATAGGGCATTTTGAGGAAGCCCATCAATGGAATATACAAGCCAAGTTCTATAATGAAAAATTCCCACTAGTATATGAAAGTGACAAAATGAGAGACTCTCAATCATGAAGATCATGGTGCTACTTTGAAGCAAAAGTGTGCTAAAAGGATAGTAGCATTGTCCCTTCTCTCTTTCTCTCATTTTTTTATTTGGGCCTTCTTTCTTTTTTTTATGGCCTCTTTTTTTCTTTTTTTATTTTTCGTCCGGAGTCTCATCCCGACTTGTGGGGGAATCATAGTCTCCATCATCCTTTCCTCACTTGGGACAATGCTCTAAAAATGATGATCATCACACTTTTATTTTTCTTACAACCCAACAATTACAACTCAATACTTAGAACAAAATATGACTCTATGTGAATGCCTCCAGCGGTGTACCGAGATATGCAATGAATCAAGAGTGACATGTATGAAAGAATTATGAACGATAGCTTTGCCACAAATACGATGTCAACTACATGATCAAGCTAGCAATATGACAATGGTGGAGCGTGTCATAATAAACGGAATGGTGGAAAGTTGCATGGCAATATATCTCGGAATGGCTATGGAAATGCCATAATAAGTAGGTATGGTGGCTGTTTTGAGGAAGGTATATGGTGGGTGTATGATACCGGCGAAAGGTGCGTGGTATTGGAGAGGCTAGCAATGGTGGAAGGATGGGAAAAGTGCATAAAATCCATGTTCTCAACATTAGTCATAAAGAACTCATATACTTATTGCAAAAATCTAGAAGTTATCAAAGCAAAGTATTACGCGCATGCTCCTAGGGGGATAGATTGGTAGGAAAAGACCATCACTCGTTCCCGACCGCCACTCATAAGGAAGACAATCAATAAATAAATCATGCTCCGACTTCATCACATAACGGTTCACCATACGTGCATGCTACGGGAATCACAAACTTTAACACAAGTATTTCTTAAATTCACAACTACTTAACTAGCATAACTCTAATATCACCATCTTCATATCTGAAAACAATTATCAAGCATCAAACTTTTCTTAGTATTCAACGCAGTCAAAAGAAAGTTTCACAAATCTTGAATACCAAGCATATTATTATTAAGCAATTTACCATGCTATTTAAGACTCTCAAAATACTCTAAGTGAAGCATGAGAGATCAATAGTTTCTTTAAAACAAATCCACCACCGTGCTTTAAAAGATCTAAGTGAAGCACGTAGAGCAAAATTATAAAGCTCAAAAGATATAAGTGAAGCACATAGAGTAAAACTATATAGCTCAAAAGGTATAAGTGAAGCACATAGAGTATTCTATCAAATTCCAATTCATGTATGGCTCTCTCAAAAGGTGTGTACAGCAAGGATGATTGTGGTAAACTAAAAACAAAGACTCAAATAATACAAGATGCTCCAAGCAAAACACATATCATGTGGTGAATAAAAATATAGCTCCAAGTAAAATTACCGATGGAAGTAGACGAAAGAGGGGATGCCTTCCGGGGCATCCCCAAGCTTTGAATTTTTGGTGTACTTGGATTATCTTGGGGGTGCCATGGGCATCCCCAAGCTTAGGCTCTTTCCACTCCTTGTTCCATAATCCATCAAAAGATTTCACCCAAAACTTGAAAACTTCACAACACAAAACTCAACAGAAATCTCGTGAGCTCCGTTAGCGAAAGAAAACAAAAGACCAATTCAAGGTAGTGTAATGAAATCATTATTTATTTATAATGGTGTTAAACCTACTGTATTCCAACTTCTCTATGGATTATAAACTATTTTACTAGCCATAGATTCATCAAAATAAGCAAACAACACACGAAAAACGGAATCTGTCAAAAACAGAACAGTCTGTAGTAATCTGTAACTAACACAAACTTATGGAACACCAAAAAATCAGCCAAAATAGGAAGACCTAGGAAATTTGCTTATTTATCAGCAGCAATTGGAATAAGTATTTTATCGCGTTCTGGTGATTTTTAACAATTGTTTTCGTGAACATAAAGTTTATGGAAATTACAGCAAGATCAAATAACTATCATCCAAGAAGATCCTATAGGTTTAACTTGGCATAAACACTAATTAAAAGATAAAACCACATCTAAAAAGAAGGTAGATGGATTATTTATTCCTAAACAGAAGCAAAAACCAAAAAATAATAAAAATAAAATTGGGTTGCCTCCCAACAAGCGCTATCGTTTAACGTCCCTAGCTAGGCATTGATAATTTTAATGATGCTCACATGAAAGAAAAGAATTGAAGTGCAAAGAGAGCATCATAAAACACGTGACGAACACATCTAAGTCTAACATACTTCCTATGCGTAGGCATCTTATAGGCAAACAAATTATCATAGCAAGCAAAAACTAGCATATGCAAAGAAGCGGAAAGAAACAATAGCAATCTCAACATAATGATAAGTAATTTATTATCATGAAAATTTCTACAACCATATTTTCCTCTCTCATAATAATTACATGTGGGATCATAAGAAAATACAACAAAATAGCTATCACATAAAATATTTTCAACACGATCCACATGCATGCAAAGTTGACATTCTTCCGAAATAGTGGGATTAACATTAACTAAAGTCATGACCTCTCCAAACCCACTTTTATCAAAAATTTCATAAGATTGAATAATCTCCAAATATGTGGGATCTAAAGTTGACACTCTTCCAAACTCACTTTCAATATTATCGCAAACAATACTATTAATCTCATATTCATCATGGGGATTAAATAAATTTTCAAGATCATAAGAAGAATCACCCCAATCATGATCATTGCAACAACTAGTAGACATAGCAAAACTAGCATCCCCAAGCTTAGGGTTTTGCATATTATTAGCACAATTGACATCAAGATAATTTATAGTAAAATCATTGAAATCATGCTTTTCATCGAGGGAACTATCAAGCATGGGTGCAATAGCAACGATCTCATTTTTAACATAAGGAACTATAGTAAATTCGTTTTCATAAATATTGGCATCATGGCCACAAGAATAGCAAGCATCATGTTCATCAAGGGATATTTCAATCAAATCATCGGAATCATCATTATCTATAGATTCATGCATATCATTATTTTCTTCTAAAGCAACGGTCATTCTTTCAATAAATTCTTGGACATAGACATTATGAGCAAGGTTTTCATTGCAATATTTAAGTATGACGGAATTTTCAGATTTGTTGAGAGTAAAATCATACTTTTCAATCAAAGAAGCAACTTCATGAGCACCCTTAAAAACGACAAATTCTTCAATTTGTTCGATATCATAGTAACTATAAACACCCTTTGCATAACAAGATAAGATTTCATTATCATTGAACTCACATAGGTAGGGAAGGAGTTTTTAGGGTTCTTAGAGTAACAAGTAAAATCACACATTTCACAAAGATTCCAAGCATAGCATAGCAAACTATTTATATGATACCATAAGAGCTTCCCTTTTTCAGACAAATGATGACGCACAAAATGAGCATGCTCATCTAAAGATTTCCCATCAACTAGGCTAGTTGGGGTTTCAGCACAAGCGCATAAGGATCGAAGATGATCCAAGTAGAATACTTTAAGTGGATCCATATCAATAGATTTTCAGCAAACGAAGATGCAAGCATATAGAAGGCATGAGGAAACACAAACAAAGATACATACGGGAAGAAGGCGAACGGAAAAGAGACGGCGGATAAAACGGCAAGGGTGAAGTGGAGGAGAGGGAAACGAGAGACAAATGGCAAATAATGTAGTGCGAGAGATAGGATTGCGATCGGTACTTGCACTAGTAGAAAAAGGGTCAAACGTGAAGCACATTAGTGCCGGTTTGTATTTGAGCCGGCACTAATGTGTACATTAGTGCCGGTTCGTGGCAGCGATCAATAGTACCGGTTCGTGGCGAACCTTTAGTACCAGTTCATGCCACGAACCGGTACTAAAGAGGCTGTGTCATCCTGCGGTCAGGCTATGACCCCACAATCACCATTTAGTGCCGGTTCGTACCATGAACCGGTACTAATGAGGTTATGGCAAGCTGTTTTTAGTCCCACCTCGCCAAGAGAGAGGCAGTATGAGCGGTTTATAAGCCGTGAGTGCACAGACAATGACGAAGAGTTGCAATGCTCACCTACATGTCGATTAGCTTCAAGCCTTGTGGCATAGCATAGATTACACTGAGCTATGTGCAGTGGCTTAGTGCAATCTACACTATTCCGAATGGCTTGAAGCAAATTAACCAGCATTGCACCTCTTTTTTATTTTTAATAACTTATTTAAACTCCAGACTTCTTTTGTGTTCAGTATGCAACATTTAAAGCTTGTTATGCCTCAAGGTTGTTGTGGTTTGGAAATTATGGATTTGACAACCATGAATCATAGCTTTTTGTGTAAGTGACTTGGGAAACTCAAGTTTGGCAAACTCTATTGACTAGTAGAAAAACGGTCAAATGTGAAGCACATTATAGTGCCGGTTTGAATTTGAGCCGGCACGAATGTGACCATTAGTGCCGATTCCAACGGCTAGGCGGGCTGCTACCATTAGTACCGGTTTGTTGCCAATCTTTAGCATCGGTTCGTGGCACGAACCGATACTAATGTGCATCCCACCAATCAGGAAGAATCACACGGATCGTGTGTTTCTTTCTAGCTCTTGCGAGTCGTTGGATCAAGGGTGTGTTTCTTCCTAGCTCATGTGAGTCGTTGGATCGAAACTACCACAATCACTTTGTGAGCCAGACGACCCTATATATAGCCCATCTCTCGCCTTCCCTGCATAAGTCTTTCAGTTCATCGACTACATACATCTACCAGTTCATCGACTGCATACATCTACCAGTTCATCGACTGAATACAAATCATTCGGATTCGCCATCATACGCCCAACCGTGCATTTGATATGCATATATATGCATCACGAGCCACGGTAGGGCTGTATGATGGCGATACCGATTGGTTTGTTCTAGATCCAACATAAAAGGTTTGATACAACTTCTTTTTTGTGACATAAGATCTAACATTGTTGCTTCTAGTAGTTCTCTTGATTCCACTAATGATTCTCTTAGCCAAGTTACACTTGAGCAAGAAAATAGCTTATTGAAGGGAATTATAGAGAAAGGAGTGCACAAAAGCCTTGCCGGGAGTAAGCAATTCAAGGAAATTGTGCGCAAGCAAGGAAGTCACCGGAAGAATCAAGGTGTTGGTTTTGAACGAAAGTTCAATACCAATGGAGTTGAGTGGGAAGAAGATCAATACCCGAAGACAAAGTTTGTTCCTCAACAAGAGAAGTATCCTACTTCCTTCAAGGGGACACAAGCTCAAGATGATCTTCCACCACAAGACTACAAGCAAAAAGGCAAGGACAAGCTTCAAGAGGAAATTGATGAGGTCACTACAAAATGAATCCTGAAAATGTTGAAACGTGGCATGGTATCATCGTATCACCCGCATAGCTGCGTGAAAGAGTAGAGAGGGTCACGGCAAAAACTGGACGCATTTCGTGTACAAACTGGACAAACTCTTTCCGAGTATCAGGGTTTCGGACAAGAACTCATCTGTTACATGGCCACTTTAATGTTTTTTAAACTTATTTGAACTCCGGACTTCTTTTGTGTTCAGTATGCAGCATTTAAAGCGACGTCATCAATTTTCAACATGTTCTGACATCATTTGTTGTTTTTCGGTCATTTACCTAATTGTTTAGAGAGCTAAATGACCGTGAAATTGAAAATCACTACAAAATGAATCCTGAAAATGTTGAAACTTGGCATGGTATCATCATATCACCCGCATAGCATGCGCGAAAGAGTAGAGAGGGTCACGGCAAAAACTGGACGCACTTCGTGTACAAATTGGACATACTCTCTCCGAGTATCAGGGTTTCGGACGAGAACTCATCTGTTACATGGCCACTTCAATGTTTTTTAAACATATTTGAACTCCGGACTTGTTTTGTGTTCTGTATGCAGGATTTAAAGCGACGTCATCAATTTTCAACATGTTCTGACATCATTTGTTGTTTTTCGGTCATTTACCTAATTGTTTAGAGAGCTAAATGACCGTGAAATTGAAAATCACTACAAAATGAATCCTGAAAATGTTGAAACTTGGCATGGTATCATCATATCACCCACATAGCATGCGCGAAAGAGTAGAGAGGGTCACGGCAAATAAATAATGCAGAAAAGAAAAACCTATATAAAAAACTACTCAAAAATAAATAAAAGAAAATAAGTAATGCAGAAAAGAAAAAACTATATAAAAATTTGTTGGCGCACTGCCCTGTGGGTCTACCAGACCTAGGGTGTGCAAATGCAGGCCCAGAAGGGCCAGCAGACTCACAGGGCAGCGCGCCCTAATTAATTAGGCCTAGAAGCCTGCTATATAGAGGAGTTCGAAGAGGTAGCCGTGGCTAGGTTTATAAACCAGTGCGGCTGCCCTTCGCCGGGCGAGGTGGGACTAAATTTTGGGGTGGCAGCGCAAACTCTAAATACAGCAAAAAACAACTAAAAATAAATAAAACAAAATAAATAAAGCAGAAAAGAAAAAACTAAATAAAAAAGCCCACCTACTGGGCCACAGTGGCCGGCATACGACTAGAAACCCAACCTGTTGTTGGGCCAGGATGCAGGCCCGCAAGCCCAATAGGCCCCACAGGGCAGAGTAGCAGAGGTAGGCCCAGAAGGCCTGCTTTGGAGAGGAGCTCGAGACAGCAGCGACGGCGGGGCTTATAAGCAGGTGTGTGCGCCCTTCGGCTAGCGAGGTGGGACTAAACTTCTGCGCCCCTCGCCTGGCAGCGCACACCCTTTAGTACCGGTTGGTGGCTCCAACCGGTACTAAAGGCCCCCCTTTAGTACCGGTTGGTGGCTCCAACCGGTACTAAAAGCCTTCGTTTCCCGCCGCTTGGCCTGGGGAAAATAGGCCTTTAGTACCGGTTGGAGCCACGAACTGGTACTAAAGGCCAATCCTATATATATAGCACTTACGAAAATTCAGTTTCAACTCTGCACTTCGTCTCCAACCTCCGCCGTGCGCGCCGCTCGATCCCGTCGTCGCTGCCCGTCGCCCGTACCGTCGTCCGTCGTCATCGTCGCTGTCCCCGCCGCTGCCCATCATCGTCGTCGTCTCGCGCTGCCGCCCCGAACGCCACCGCCGTCCGTCGTCATCGCCGCGGCCGTACGTCTCTCTCTCTCGCTTCCGCACACACATACACACACATACATACACACACATACACACACACACACACCGGCGCCCACGCCCCGTACGCCGGCGCCCCCGCTCGTACGTACGGGGCGGCGGCATATGGAGCCGCACACACACACACATATACCACACACACACACATACACACACACATACACACATACGTACACACATATACGTATATATACACACACACATGCATACACACACACAATTTTTTTTACTTATTTTCTGTCTTTTAGAAAAGTTAATTAGATGATCGAATGTTAGATTAATGTCGAATGTTAGATGAATTAGCTAGCTAGATAGAAAAATTGTCGAACTAGAGATTAGAACTAGTTGAATAATTAATATAACTAGTTTATTTTTAATAAGAAAATTTAGGTATATGAGATTAGAACTAGTTGAATAACTAATATAACTAGTTTATTTTTAATAAGAAAATTTAGGTATATGAGATTAGAACTAGTTGAATAATTAATATAACTAGTTTATTCTTAGTAAGAAAATTTAGGTATATGAGATTAGAACTAGTTGAATAATTAATATAACTAGTTTATTTTTAGTAAGAAAATTTAGGTATATGAGATTAGAACTAGTTGAATAATTAATATAACTAGTTTATTTTTAATAAGAAAATTTAGGTATATGAGATTTGATGATCTAATTAAAATATTATTTGTTAATGAGTTTTTCTGTTTATTTATTTTTTTTTTATATATTTTGAGTTTATATAAATGTTAGATTAATGTCGAATGTTAGATGAATTAGATAGAAAAGTTAAATATATAGTAATGTCAATTGAATATATAGTTAGATATATTAATGTCAGATGTTAGATGAATATATATTTGGCTAGATATAGGTGTTTAATGTTTCACCTATATGAACATAGGAAATGTCATCTGACGACGAAAAAGATTTTATTATGTGCGAACACTGTGAAGACCAGCGCGGCCTGTGCGACCAAAATTTCCTTGTTGATGGTAGGCGCTTCAGCATCAAGCTGGATGAGACATTCGAAGTTGATACAGTAAGTCACTTTGTCAATTATTATTTGAATGCAAAACTTATGCTGCATTTGCTTCAACTTATAATTTTAAATTTTCACTATTCTACTAGCGCATCTACTGCCATGCAAGAATTTTTGTCTTGGATAAGATAGGTTTCAGTGCTATAGATGATATGGAGGTAAAGAGAGTTTACTTGAAGACGCAGCATGGGTATACTTTCAACGTCAAATTATATAATGGAGACACAAACACCCATTTTGAATGCAAAACTTGGCAAGCACTATGCAAGGCTTATGCATTTGAGCCTGATATGGTTATCACCTTTGATATTCGTCCGGAAGATGATATTGTAGGTAATATAGACATCTGGGTCGATGTGCAAACGCCTCCAGTTCTACCATTTGGTGAGTTTTTCTCAACCATGCATGCATATGTTTATGTCTTTCATACAGTTTATTCAAAAATAGTTGACAACTATTTTGTATTGTCGGCTTATTTCGGTTCAAGCAAACATGTCCGGTGCTTGGTAGACAGGACCTACTACTGCCCCGGGGCTCAACTAAACTGCGAGGAGATAAGTCATTATGTTTCATGGCTTGAGGATCTTAATACTGTCAAGACAAATTTTTTCCCTACACTTAGAAATGTTAGTACTCAAAACGTGCGACCAATGGTGATCATATTGAACTACGGTCACATCTATAATCAAAAGATGGTAAGATTTTAAATATTTGTCCTTAATTAGTGCATCTTTTGCATACATTATTTTTGAAGCTAAACTTTCATTGCTTAGTATATTAATTACTATACGATGTTGTTCAACAGGGACTTCCGATGACAGTTGTGCCTCGGTGGATCAAGACAAAAGGTCGCATGTCAATGGTTAGCTTACGACCAAGATTTCCTACATTGCACATGAGTGCATTCAGGATTTCTACAAGCGAAGAATGCTTAATAGTGAAAGATTGGAGCAAAATTGTTAACGATCGCAGAGAAGTACTAGGGGGCAGTAAGGAGAAGCGCAACCCAAGATTAGGAGACAGATTCATCTGCATGCTCCAGTATGATGAATCAGGAGAGCTATACATGTTCTATGCTATTCTACCTGAGAGGGAGCAGCAGGATCAGTAGCTACTACTTCATGCTCTTAATTAGTACTTGTCTCATGGATCCGTGTCCTGAACTTCGATGTTGGTGATGATTATGTTGAACTTGATGATATCTCTTTGCTTCTGTTACAAAGTGAATGTTTCCTCTTTAAGCTAGCCAACATTGATGATGATTACATAGCTAGCGGTAATGACTATGATGATTAAATAGTGGTAATTAGACGACCACGATGATTTTTAGCTAGCTAGAGTTTATTTATTTATTAATATGCGATGATGATGATGATGATGACGACTACAACTCATTATAACGTAAAACAATCCTAAATTAAATTGATAACACAAATTTAATTGAAAAATACAAAATAAAACAAAAACCCACAACCATTTAGTACCGGTTGGTTTTACCAACCGGTACTAAAGGGCTCCCGGCCTCCGGAGCTGGCTCGTGCCACGTGGTACCCCTTTAGCACCGGTTCGTGCTGAACCGGTACTAAAGGGGGGGGCCTTTAGTGCCGAAATAATAGTGTCGGTTCCTAAACCGGCACTAAAGGGCCTTATGAACCGGTGCTATTGCCCGGTTTTCTACTAGTGTTGGTATGTTGACTTCTGCGTAGACTCCCCAGCAACGGCGCTAGAAATTCTTCTTGCTACCTCTTAAGCTTGCGTTGGATTTCCCCGAAGAGGAGAGGATGATGCAGCAAAGTAGCGTAAGTATTTCCCTCAGTTTTTGAGAACCAAGGTATCAATCCAGTAGGAGGCTACGCACGAGTCCCTCGTACCCACACAAAAACAATAGCTCAACGCAACCAACGCGATTAGGGGTTGTCAATCCCTTCACAGTAACTTACGAGAGTGAGATCTGATAGAGATGATAGATAATATTTTTGGTAGTTTTGGTATAAAGATGCAAGGTAAAATAAAAGGAAAAATAGAAAACAAAGCAATAATAAAGTAATTGGAGATTGATATGATGAGAATAGACCCGGGGGCCATAGGTTTCACTAGTGGCTTCTCTCAAGAGCATAAGTATTTCTATGGTGGGTGAACAAATTACTCTTGAGCAATTGACAGAATTGAGCATAGTTATGAGAATATCTAGGTATGATCATGTATATAGGCATCACGTCCGAGATAAGTAGACCGACTCCTGCCTGCATCTACTACTATTACTCCACTCATCGACCGCTATCCAGCATGCATCTAGAGTATTAAGTTAATGAAAACAGAGTAACGCCTTAAGCAAGATGACATGATGTAGAGGAATAAATTCATGCAATATGATAAATACCTCATCTTGTTATCCTCTATGGCAACAATACAATACGTGCCTTGCTGCCCCTTCTATCACTGGGTAAGGACACCGCAAGATTGAACCCAAAGCTACGCACTTCTCCCATTGCAAGAAAAACCAATCTAGTAGGCCAAACCAAACTGATGATTCGAAGAGACTTGCAAATATAACAATCATACACAAAAGAATTCAGAGAAGATTCAAATATTGTTCATAGATAATCTTGATCATTGTCGGTGTCAAAACCGACGGATCTCGGGTAGGGGGTCCCGAACTGTGCGTCTAGGCGGATGGTAACAGGAGACAAGGGACACAATGTTTTTACCCAGGTTCGGGCCCTCTCAATGGACGTAAAACCCTACTCCTGCTTGATTAATATTAATGATATGGGTAGTACAAGAGTAGATCTACCACGAGATCAAAGAGGCTAAACCCTAGAAGCTAGACGATGGTATGATTGTTGTTCGTCCTATGGACTAAACCTCTCCGGTTTATATAGACACCGGAGAGGGCTAGGGTTACACAGAGTCGGTTACAATGGGAGGAGATCTACATATCCGTATTGCCAAGCTTGCCTTCCATGCCAAGGAAAGTCCCATCCGGACACGGGACAAAGTCTTCAATCTTGTATCTTCATAGTCCAAGAGTCCGGCCGAAGGTCATAGTCCGGCTATCTGGACACCCCCTAATCCAGGACTCCCTCAGTAGCCCCTGAACCAGGCTTCAATGACGACGAGTCCGGCGTGCAAATTGTCTTCGGCATTGCAAGGCGTGTTCCTCCTCCGAATAATTCATAGAAGATTTTGAACACAAGGATAGTATCCGGCTCTGCAAAATAAGTTCCACATACTACCATAGAGAGAATAATGTTTACACAAATCTAATCTGCTGACGTATTCCGTAGCATGACATCACACCACGGCCAAGCCTTTATTCGAATTTTTACTGTCCCACCTCAGCGCGTTTAGCGAGGCAGTTTCCTTGGCACGTCTTGTCGAAGCAGAGATCGTGTCCCCTTATTCCGGGATTCTCATCAATACGGACGTGGGTAACCCAACCGTGCCATTGATTACGGCGCTTGGGAGATAAGCGAGTTTTACCAGACTGGTGGGGACACGCAGTTTCGTCCGCTCATATAAGGGGATAAGGATCCACCTGTTTCATCCATGCCTTCTTCCTCCTTTGCTTATCCATTTTCGCACACTCGAGCTCCAGCGCCCAAGTCCACATCTCCCACCTCAACCTTCTCCAACCATGTCCGGAGCGGGAGGCAGGTGGATGGTTTCCTCCGTCATGGAGGGACACATCAAGAAGCTGAGGAAAGCCGGATACTTGTCTGACAACATCGCGCACCGGCTCCCACACAAGGGGCAGCTCTTCCCCACCCCCAGGCCCCATGAGAGGGTAGTGTTTCTCACCCATTTCCTCTGCGGACTAGGCTTCCCTCTCCACCCATTCGTCCGGGGCTCATGTTCTACTACGGCCTGGACTTCCACGATCTGGCCGTGAATTTTATCCTCAATATCTCGATGTTTATCGTCGTGTGCGAGGCTTTCCTCTGCATCCAGCCCCACTTCGGCTTATGGCTGAAGACCTTCAATGTCAAGCCGAATGTAGTGGGCGGCCGCCAGGAGGAGTGCGGAGGTGTCATGGTGGGCAAGATGCCCAACGTCCTATGGCTCGAGGGCTCCTTCGTGGAGTCCCTAAAGGGGTGGCAATCAGGGTGGTTCTACATCACCGAGCTGCATGACCCTGAATGGGTCACAGCCCCCGAGTTCTGATCCGGAACCCCTACGCGGCTCACCTCCTGGCAAGAGAAGGGCCTGCCATGGGGTAGTTTGGGAGAGCTAACCAGACTCCAAACATGCATCCAAAACCTGGTGAGCAAGAAGCTCAAACTTGTCAACGTAGTCCAGGTCATGCTCATCCGCCGGATCCTCCCGTGCCAACAATGGGCTTTCAGCTTGTGGGAGTTCGATCCGGCCCAGCACTAAACTCTGAACAGGCTCTTTGACACGACGTACGAAGATGCCTGGAGGGTGCTATTCAAGGGCGCCGAGGCTCCCGCTTCCACCACCGAGGATCACGGATTCAGTGTGCAGCGTCAAGCCAGCGCAGTAACCTGTTTTACCTCTTACAGGATATTTTACCTTTCATAGTTTGACTCTATGTGGGATCTAAGCCACCATACCTTTGATAGGACTGGCAGAGGACGGCCGGACAAATCAACTGTCCGGCTCCTTGGCCCGAAGACCCAGCGGACGCCCATTTGACGGAGCTGCTGGTTCCGGCACCTTACGTGGTGCCGGAGAAGAAGGCCACGGGAATTCGAAAGAGTTCTCGGCGCCCGGTGGTGTCGGATTCATCGTCCGATGACTCTAAGGAGCACTCCTCCCACGAAGATGGGGAGGAGGAAGAAGAGGCTTCTCCCCCTCCAGTGGGGGGAGAAAAGAAAAGGAAGGCCGCCCCAACTTGGGAGGCCAAAGGGTCCAAGAAGGGGAGGACCCTTCCTCTGGACTACTCTACCAACGCCGATGACGGTGAAGAGGAGTGGCCGCTCAGGGCCAGGCCCCTGGCGAAGTCGTAAGTATTCGGACACCAGAGTGATTCATAGTGTTCCTTCATTGCACAGCTTCTCCTTACGCCGAATATAATTATGCAGTCTGCCCAAAGCCCGGCTCGACGCATCGTCGAGCGGTTCCTTGGATTCGTCGGATGTGAACAACACTTCACTTCCGACCGCCTCCTCCCCTCGCCCTACGGATGACACCGAGGTGTTGTCCCAAAAGGTTCCAAACCAAGGGGAGGTAGTCCTGGAGGCGCCACAAGGCGACATCTCGGACTCCAGGCGCAAAGGGGGCAAGACTCCCAAGGGTCCCAAGTCTGGCCTTGGGCCGGACACCGCGCCGGAACCTTCAGCGGTTCCGGACTCTGGCAGCCAGGCCCCTATTAAGAAGGGCAAGCCTACCACGCCGGTGACCTCTGTCCAATCGGAGGCACCGGATAACTTGTTGGAGGTGCTTAACGGCACCTCCATCGATGAGGAGCACCGTACTGTGATGAGTACAGTGATCCAGAAGGTTCAGTCCGCCAAGAGCGGACTGACTGAAGCATGTGCTAGCCTTCTAAAAGGCTTTGAGGTTTGTAGAAAATATATATAAAATATTACCACATAGACAGTAGCCCCTGATGCTCTGTTTGGCGTTCACAAGGAAAAGACGAATAGAGGATCTAATAATGTTTGCAGGAGTCTAATATAATTATGTCGATATGCGTATGCAGGCTTCGCTGCTGGCCTCTGCCGCACTGACTGCGGAGGTGGAAACGCTGAAGCAGAACCTCGAGCGGTCCGAGAACGAGCTCGGCCTTGCCAAGAAGAAGCTCGAGGAGAAGGAAGGTAAGTAGTACCTTATGCAAGGATATAGAAAAGATGTGGTTGCCAAAAATGACAGGATCGCTATTGGTGTTGTAGGGGCCACGACTGAGGTGGCGACCCTGAAGCAAGCGCTTTCCGAGGCCGAGAAGAAGGAGGCCATGGAGCGCACTGAGCGGGAGAAACAGGAGGCATGAGTTGGCGAGGTACAGCGAGAGCTCCAGGCTCTCATGAAGAAACACAAGAGTTTGGAGCTTGACTCCAAGATGCGAGAGTCCGAGCTCGCGGTGGCCCTCGAAAGCGCCAAGTCTGCCAAGGTCGAAGCCTAGAAAGCCCTCCAGGAAGTTGAGGTGATGAAGAAGATAGCGGCGGGTATGGCATTCTTTATGCAAACAAGCACGTGAAAGTGAATTACTTGTTACTTACCCGAGTCCGGAGCTCTCCAGGAGCATTCACAGATTTGCCCCGCAGCGTGTCAGATGCCGCTGCCTTCTATCGAGCCGAAGAGGGGAGCTCGATGGAGAAGGTGTTCTGGTCTCAGTATGCTGAGACCGGACACCCGGTGCCCTTGAGTGACCAGCTGAAGGAGCTGGTCGAGCTCCATAAAGTGGCCGAACAGGCCATGAAGGGTCTCATAGTCCCGCTGTGGCCTGGGGAGGCCATGCCTGGGAGCTACTTCGGGCTGGTGAGGCGGCTGGTGGATGCCTTTCCACGGCTTGAAGTCATCAAGCGCTCCGTATGCATCGAGGGTGCCCGTAGGGCGCTTGCCCGTGCTAAAGTGCACTGGGGGAAGATGGATGCTGAGAAGCTTGTGAAGGACGGGCCATCGCGGGGCAAGGAGCATCGCAAGCCCGAGATGGATTATGAGGGCGTCCTGAAGGGTGCCCGCCTTATGGCGGATGAATGTTCCAAGGATGTAATTTTTGAGTAAACTCGCTCTTTTTATCCTGTGCGCTGAAAACTTGTTCATATGCGCTAGGCAATGTTTAATTTAAAATATTACCTTCTATGCGGCCATTTATAAAATCTAACAGATGGCGAGTCGTCGGCTTCTGCCCCCATGCCACGAGCGCTGGGGTGTTCGGGATAAAACGGAGCACTCTTGTTCCCATTCTTGGGTCCTTCGAGGGAGGTGCTCAACACAACGAACAAGGCAATCGGGCTATAATGCGTTATCACTCTCACTTAGCCAAAGAATTCTATAATTTTAAATTTCGGCGAAGCCCCTAGTGTTCGGAAGACCAAGTTCGGGGCGCTATACACGCCTAGGCCGTACATAGACGACTCCTCGCTCTAAGCGGCATAAGTCTTGAAGGACTCGAAAACCTCTCGAACAGCGACCAGCTCTTGCCTCATCATGACAGTCAGTTTTAGCTTTCTCTACTGAGGTGCCTAGCCCAGCTCAACCGGGGCACAATCGCAGTACTTCTCCCAGCGCTACCTTAGCCGATATGGCGGGACGTAAGGTACCAGAACATGGGAGCCGGGAAAACCCAACTATTGACCAAAGACATGATTCGGAGCCGATGCATATAATGCTAGAAGTTCGGGGTGCCGCACTTGTGAAAGTGTTCGAACTTCTCACACCATATTGTGGGGTACTTAAGCCCCTGGTGTATTGGCCGTACCAGAGTGTACGGGTGCATAATGTCATAATTGAACATGTATAAAAAAGGAATGAATAAGGAATGCAATAATAAGCTGAAGCTAAGCATTGTTTATTCGAAAAGACTACGGTAAAAGCAGAACGATACAAATGGTGTAATAAGCAAGAGATGGGGCTATTTGACATGTCCCCCTCCGGGGGCGAGCTGCGGTACGGTATGTAAGACAGGTATTTTTCTCGTTATAGAGACCACCTGGGCATTCGACGTTGCTTTCTGCCTCCTTGGTTGTTGCATCGTGTATTCGGTGATTGTACTGCCGGACAGGCCTTCCGGAGAGTGGAGTCCTGAAAGTAAGAAAAAGTGACAAAATCGGCAGCCCCTAGTGCGTTTAAGCCGCGTTTCGGGTGTGTCGTGGTCGTGCCCCTCCCCCTGTGCCCATGGTATTTTCAGAGCGTAATTATGTACGCGTAGCACCGATTTCGCCGTTTCACGAGGGCTGGGGTTGGGGCTGCATTGCTACGCTTGCTCAGAACGTGCCAGGCGGTCTTGTTGTAGGTTACTCTGGGCGTGCTTGACGGTCTCCGGATGTTTAATAGCCGGACTGGAGAATTGCCTTGAAAGGCTGCTTTGCACTTCCGCTGCAAGGGCCGTTGTATGCTCCTCCGTTCGGAGAGAGGGTTCGGTGTTTCCGTTGACCGTAATGACTCCTCGAGGGCCTGGCATCTTGAGCTTGAGGTATGTGTAGTGCGGCACCGCATTGAACTTTGCAAATGCGGTTCGTCCGAGCAGTGTGTGATAGCCACTACGGAACGGGACTATGTCGAAGATTAACTCCTCGCTTCGGAAATTATCCGGGGATCCGAAGACCACCTCAAGTGTAACTGAGCCTGTACAATTGGCCTCTACACCTAGTATGACGCCTTTAAAGGTCATTTTAGTGGGTTTAATCCTTGAGGGATATGTGCCCATTTTCCGCACTGTATCCTGATAAAGCAGGTTCAGGCTGCTGCCGCCGTCCATAAGGACTCTAGTGAGGTGAAATCCGTCAATTTTTGGTTCTAGAACCAATGCAGCGAATCCGCCATGGCGGATGCTAGTGGGGTGGTCCCTTCGATCAAAAGTGATCGGGCAGGAGGACCATGGGTTGAACTTTGGGGCGACTGGCTCCAACGCATATACGTCCCTTAGCGCATGCTTCCGTTCCCTATTGGGGATGTGAGTTGCGTATATCATGTTCACCGTCCGCACTTGTGGGGGGAAACCCTTCTGTCCACTATTGTTTAGCGGCCGGGGCTCCTCCTCGTCGTCGCTATGTAGCCCCTTGTCTCTGTTTTCGGCATTTAACTTGCCGGCCTGCTTGAACACCCAACAATCCCTGTTGGTGTGATTGGCTAGTTTTTCGAGGGTGCCATGTATCTGGCACGAGCAATCGAGTATACGGTCCAAACTGGACGAGCCCGGAGTATGTCTTTTGAATGGCTTTTTCCGCTGACAGGGTTTAGAGCCTCTGAATCCGGCATTAACTGCCGTATCCTCAGTATTGTCGCTGTTAATGCGGCGCTTGTGCTTGTTGCGACGCGACCTACCATTGCTGTCCTTGGTATCTGAATTACCAGGGCTCTTGGTCATGATATTGCTACGAGCCAGCCAGCTATCTTCTCCCGCACAGAAGCGGGTCATGAGTGTCATGAGGGCTGCCATAGATTTCGGCTTTTCCTGTCCAAGGTGCTGGGCAAGCCACTCGTCACGGATGTTATGCTTGAAGGCTACTAGGGCCTTTGCGTCCGGACAGTCGACGATTTGATTTTTATTGGTTAGAAACTGTGTCCAGAATTGTCTGGCAGATTCTTCTGGCTGCTGAATTATGTGGCTCAGGTCATCGGCGTCTGGTGGTCGCACATAGGTGCCCTGGAAATTGTCGAGGAATATGGCTTCCAGGTCCTCCCAACAACCAATTGATTCTGCTGGCAAGCTGTTAAGACAATGCCGCGCTGGTCCTTTAAGCTTGAGTGGCAGGTATTTGATGGCGTGTAGATCATCGCCACGGGCCATGTGGATATGAGGGAGATAATCCTCAATCCATACCGCAGGATCTGTTGTGCCATCGTATGATTCAATGTTTACGAGTTTGAAACCCTCTGGGATTTGATGATCCATTACTTCATCTGTGAAGCATAGTGGGTGTGCGGCACTTCTATACTGGGCCATATCACGATGTAGCTCAAATGAGCTTTGTCTGCTGTGTTCGGCCCGGCCGGATTTGCCCGCGCGATCCGTAGATCGATCTTGTTTCCCTTGCCTTGTTCTCCAACATATCTCATAGGTCTAGCGTGTTTCCCCGTGCCTTGGTCTAGCTTGTTTGCCTCTCTGTTGCGGCCGCGAGGTGGCCGGTCAGCCGCATCATGCGCTGGTGATGTAGGTTTAAGTGCTTCCTCCTCTAGTCGGGGTAGCAACCTGCGCTTTGGGTAGCTCTTGGAGGGGCGTTCGAGTTCGTACTCCTCGGCCACAAGAACTTCAGTCCATCTGTCGGCTAGCAAGTCTTGATCAGCTCTAAGTTGTTGTTGTTTTTTCTTAAGGCTGCTCGTCGTGGCCATAAGCCTACGCTTAAAGCGCTCTTGTTCGACGGGATCCTCAGGCACGACAAATTCGTCGTCATCAAGGCTTGCCTCGTCTTCGGAGGGAGGCATGTAATTATCATCCTCTTCCTCCTTGTCTGCCGTCCTCTTAGGGGGGCTGGCTTCTCCATCCTCCTGCGCTGAATCTTGCTGGAGGGAGTTGTCTTCGGCACTGTTCGGGGTGTTATTATCTCCCGTGCCGGTATCACCATTTTTTCTTTGGCGGGACTTAGAGTGGCGCCGCTGACTTGGCGCTTAGGTTGCTTCTTTGAGGGGTCATCCTCCGCTATTCCGTCGCCATTGCCTTCTTTGGGTGTATCCACCAAATATATGTCATATGATGAGGTGGCTTTCCAGTGCCCTATAGGTGCCGTTTCTTGTTCGTCTCCTACATCGTCGTCCATACCGTCGATGTCTTCGGAGTCGAAGTCTAGCATGTCGGTTAAATCATCGACAGTGGCTACGAAGTGGGTGGTGGGTGGACGTCGAATTTCTTCGTCGTCCGCATCCCAATCCTGCCGGTCATAATCCGGCCAGGACTCTCCTGACAAAGAGAGCGAGATCTTAGTGAACTCAGAATGTCGCCGAAGGGCGAGTGTTGAAAGATATCCGTGGTGGTGAATTCCATGATCGGTGCCCAATCGGATTCGATTGGCAGGGGCGCGGAGGGTTCGGAGTCTGGAGAAGAGTCCGGCACCTTGGAGTCACGAGCTTCGCAGAGGATAAGGCTGGTGTTCGGCTCGATCGTCATAGAGATTGCGGCCTCTGAGGTGGGGTCTAGCCACCTGTCCTCGATCGGCGCGGTTGGCTCTGAGCTAAGGGTCGGAGCGGATATGGGTGCGGCCTCCAGGGCACTATTCGGTGGCAGAGCTAAATCATGCCCATCGTGACAGTGCGGCGCGCTCGGCTGTGGCTCGAATCCGTCGAAGATCAAGTCTCCGCGGATGTCCGCCGTGTAGTTCAAACTTCCAAATCTGACCTGCTGGCTAGGGGTGTAGCTTTCAATCTGCTCTAGATGGCCAAGCGAATTGGCCCGCAGTGCAAAGCCGCTGAATACGAAGATCTGTCCCGGGAGAAAAGTCTCACCCTGGACCGCGTCGCTGTTGATGATCGGAGGAGCCATCGGGCCTAAGATGACGACACAGAGGAACTCTCAATGAAAGCACCAATGTCGGTGTCAAAACCGGCGGATCTTGGGTAGGGGGTCCCGAACTGTGCGTCTAGGCGGATGGTAACAGGAGACAAGGGACACAATGTTTTTACCCAGGTTCGGGCCCTCTCGATGGAGGTAAAACCCTACTCCTGCTTGATTAATATTGATGATATGGGTAGTACAAGAGTAGATCTACCACGAGATCAGAGAGGCCAAACCCTAGAAGCTAGCCTATGGTATGATTGTTGTTCATCCTATGGACTAAAGTTACACAGAGTCGGTTACAATGGGAGGAGATCTACATATCCGTATTGCCAAGCTTGCCTTCCATGCCAAGGAAAGTCCCATCCGGACACGAGATGAAGTCTTCAATCTTTTATCTTCATAGTCCAAGAGTCCGGCCGAAGGTCATAGTCCGGCTATCCAGACACCCCCTAATCCAGGACTCCCTTAATCATAAACCCACAATTCATCGGTCTCAACAAACACACCGCAAAAGAAGATTATATCGAATAGATATCCACGAGAGAGGGGGAGAACTTTGTATTGAGATCCAAAAAGAGAGAAGAAGCCATCTAGCTACTAACTATAGACCCGAAGGTCTGAGGTAAACTACTCACACTTCATCTGAGAGGCTATGGTGATGATGTAGAAGCCCTCCGTGATGGATGCCCCCTCCGGCGGAGCTCCAGAACAGGCCCCAAGATGGGATCTCGTCGGTACAGAACGTTGCGGTAGTGGAATTAGGTTTTTGGCTCCGTATCTGATTGTTTGGGGGTACGTCGGTGGAGCTTCGAGGGGCCCACAAGGCAGGGGGCGCGCCCTAGGGGGGCGTGCCCTCCACCCTCGTGACCACCTCGTGGCTTTCTTGACGGAGGGTCCAAGTCTCCTGGATCATATCTGATGTGAAAATCACGTTCCCGAAGGTTTCATTCCGTTTGGGATCCGTTTGATATTCCGTTTCTTCGAATACTGAAATAAGCAAAAAACAACAATTCTAGGCTGGGCCTCCGGTTAATAGGTTAGTCCCAAAAGTACTATAAAAGTGGAAAATAAAGCCCAATATAGTCCAAAACAGTAGATAATATAGCATGGAGCAATCAAAAATTATAGATAAGTTGGAGACGTATCAACCTCCTGTTTCATGTTTCGAGATGCAGCCTCCGGTGACACGTCTTGTCAAAGCTGAGATCGTGTCCCCTTATTATGGGATTCTCATCAGTACAGGTTTGGGAAACCCAACCATGCCATTCACTCGACCCCTTGGGAATAGGCGAGCTTCAAGGCTCGTGGGGGGACGCTTGATATTCACTGCCTTTATAAGGAGATAAGGATCCACCTTTTTTACGCCACGCCTTCTTCCTCCTCGACCTATCCACCCTCGAGCTCCAACACCCAAGTCTCAACCTTTTTCGTCCCTCGCAAACATTCCAACCATGTCCGGATCTGGAGCGCAGGGCATATGGATGGCCTCCTCCATCACGGAGGGGAACATCCAGGAGCTCCGGGAAGCGGGGTACCTAGCCAAGGAAATCGCCCACCGGCTTCCTGCCAAAAAGCAGATTGTCCCCACTCCGGAGCCCAATAAGAGGGTAGTATTCATCCCCCATTTCCTTCGCGGGATAAGATTTCCCCTTCATCCTTTCATCTGCGGTCTCATGTTTTACTACGGGCTAGATTTCCATGATCTAGCCCCAAATTCCTTCCTGAACATTTCGGCGTTCACCATCGTATGCAAGGCATTCCTCTGCATCCCCCCCCCCACTTTGGCCTATGGCTCAAGGTCTTCAATGTGAAGCCGAAAGGGGTGGATGGCCAACACACGAAGTCCGGTGGCGCCATGGTGAGCAAGCTTCCCAACGTCACCTGGCCCAAGGGTACCTTCGTGGAGACCGTTAAGGGATGGTAGTAGGAGTGGTTCTATGTCACGGAACCCCGTGACTCCACATGGGCCGCTCCTTCTGAGTTCAAGACCGGGCCTCCAATGCGGCTGACATCCTGGCTCAACAAGGGCCTAGACTGGGCGTCGTCCGATGAGGTGATGACGCTGCAGAGGCGCGTCAAGAGCACGGTAGATAAGAATACCAGACTTGCCAGCATGATCCAGGTGATGCTCTTTCGCCAGATTCCCCCCTGCCAGGCGTGCTAAGAGTATATGTGGGAGTTCGACCCAGCCGGTCCCCGGACCCTGCAGCGGTTCTTCGGCACGAAGCACAAAGACATGTGGAAGCTGCTTTTCAAGACCCAAAAGACATGGCCGAAGACGACCGAAGACCTTGGCCATGACTGCACTCACGTAGCGACTCCCGTAAGTTTTCTGACAACCTTGTTTTGTAAATCCAAGGAGCATACTAAGCTTCCCATTCTACCCACAGGGCTGGACGAAGAAGGTGGAACATATTCACTATCTAGCTCTGCTACCCGAAGACCCAGCCATTCCTCTGTTGATGAGGATGCTGGTCCCAGCGGCGTATCTGGCGCCGGAAAAGAAGGCCAAGAAGAAGAGCAAGGAGGCCAAGGGTGGCCTCCGCCATAAAGGTGCTTCAGACGTAGTGTCCGAAGACAATGAAACTCTCTCCTCTCATGACAAAGATGAAGAGGAGGAAGAAGAGAGCAATTCCCCTCCTAAGGGGGGAAAGAAGAAGAGGGAAGCTTCTGTGGATCTAGATGCGGGGGCGTCCAAGAAAGGGAGAACCTCCCTTCCGGATGATTCCGAGACGGACGCCAACGACATCCACGAGTAGCGCCCCATGCCGAAGCGCCTTGCCGATCGTAAGTATTTAAAGGTATTGTATATATATCCGGCTTTTCTCCTTGTAGTTGTAACACATTGAATTGCGTGCTGCAGTCCGGCTCGTGACCTCCCCCAGTGATCCTCATCTTCTGGGAATTCGCTGGGTCCGAACATGATGGAGAGCGAGCCCCCCCCCCACTGCTACAGATAACACTGAGGTGTTGTCCCGAAGAGCCCTTCCGAGATAGAGAGAGGTGCGGGAGGCCGCCAAGACGGTGACAAAGGGTGATACTCCTACTACCAAGAACTTGGGGGAACCGACCCCCATGGAGACTGGAGACGGGGGCCATGTCCAATTTGGCCCCCAACCAAATGTCATTCTGAAGACCCACACGGCTCCGGAGTCAGATGAGCAGCCTCCTTTGAAAGAAGGGGCGCACCCACCCCTTCTGGGACCTCTGTCAATCAGAAGGCACCGGACACTCTGGTGAGAGCGCTTCTGAGCGCCACCATTGTGGAAGAACATCGTACGCTTATGGGTACGGTGATTGAAAAGGTTCAGTCCGCAAAAAGTGGATTGAACGAGGCCTACACTAGCCTTCTGAGAGGCTTTGTGGTATGTGATACAATGCCTTTTAGTTATATAAGAGGAATGCCTGTGTATAGATAGTAGCCCTTGAGACTCTGTTCGGCGTTTGCAGAGAAAGGCCGAACAGAGGATCTAATAACTCATGCATGAGATTAACATTTGTATCTATTTGAACAAACAGGCTGCGATTCAGGCATCAGCTTCCCATGTCGCCGAAGCGTCCGAGCTAAGGCGGAAGTTAGACGAAAAGCAAGGTATGTGTTACCGGAACACGTCTGAAATGAGATGAGCTCTAATTTAGTATCTGACTGAGTTTGATAATTATGCTCATAGCTAACGCGTCTAAGGTCGAGACCCTCGAGAGCGCGCTGGCCGAAGCCAAGAAGGAGGCGGAGGAGGAACGAGCCGCCCGCCTGAAACAGGAATCAAGGGTGGAGGAAGTCCAGCAAGAGCTCAAGGATTCTATAAGCAAATGTGAGTCCTTAGAGCGCAAGATTTCGGATCAAAATTCCAAACTTGCTAAGGCCCTCCAAAGTGCACACGAGGCCCGGGCCGAAGCCCAAAGCGCCTGCCGGGAGATCCAAGAGGCAAAGAAGGTTGCGGCGGGTAAGGCCTTTAACATGCAGAGCAAATTTGTGAGAAGAAAGTATATCTTACTGATACGTCTCCATCGTATCTATTTTTCAAACACTTTTGCCCTTGTTTTGGACTCTAACTTGCATGATTTGAATGGAACTAACCCGGACTGACGCTGTTTTCAGCAGAATTGCCATGGTGTTATTTTTGTGCAGAAAAAAAGTTCTCGGAATGACCTGAAAATCAACGCAGAATTATTTTGGAATATATAAAAAATACTTGCAAAGTAATCAAGTCCAGGGGGGCCACACCCTATCCACAAGGGTGGGAGGCGCGCCTGCCCCCTGGGCGCGCCCCCTGCCTCGTGGGCCCCTGGTGCTCCACCCACCTCAACTCCAACTCCATATATTCATGTTCAAGGAGAAAACAATCAGAGAGAATGATTCATCGCGTTTTATGATACGGAGCCGCCGCCAAGCCCTAAACCCTCTTGGGAGGGCTGATCTGGAGTCCATTCGGGGCTCTAGAGAGGGGAATCCGTTGCCGTCGTCATCATCAACCATCCTCCATCACCAATTTCAGGATGCTCACCGCCGTGCGTGAGTAATTCCATCGTAGGGTTGCTGGATGGTGTTGGGTTGGATGAGATTTATCATGTAATCGAGTTAGTTTTGTTAGGGTTCGATCCCTAGTATCCACTATGTTCTGAGATTGATGTTGCTATGACTTTGCTATGCTTAATGCTTGTCACTAGGGCCCGAGTACCATGAACTCACATCTGAACCCTTTATGTTTTCATCAATATATTTGTGTTCTTGATCCGATATTGCAAGTTATAGTCACCTATTATGTGCTATGATCCGGCAACCCCGAAGTGACAATAATCGGGACCACTCCCGGTGATTACCGTAGTTTGAGGAGTTCGTGTATTCACTATGTGTTAATGCTTTGGTCTGATAATCTATTAAAAGGAGTCCTTAATATCCTTTAGTTTCCAATAGGACCCTGCTGCCACAGGAGGGTAGGAGAAAAGATGTCATGCAAGTTCTTTTCCATAAGCACGTATGACTATATTCGGAATACATGCCTACATTACGTTGATGAACTGGAGCTAGTTCTGTGCCACCCTATATTATAACTGTTGCATGAATAATCGCATCCGATATAATTATCCATCACCGATCCAATGCCTACGAGCTTTTCACATATTGATCTTTGCTTAGTTACTTTACCACTGCTACTGTTACAATTACTACAAAACTGCTATTGTTACTTTTGCCACTGTTACCATTACTTCCATACTACTTTGCTACTAAATACTTTGCTGCAGATATTAAGTTATCCAAGTGTGGTTGAATTTACAACTCAGCTGCTAATACTTGAGAATATTCTTTGGCTCCCCTTGTGTCGAATCAGTAAATTTGGGTTGAATACTCTACCCTTGAAAACTGTTGCGATCCCCTATAGTTGTGGGTTATCAAGACTATTTTCCGGCGCCGTTGATAGGGAGCATAGCTCTATTCTTTGAGTCACTTGGGATTTATATCTGCTGGTCACTATGAGGAACTTGAAAGACGAGAAAACAAAAATTTATCCCTCAACTACGAGGGGAGGTAAGGAACTGTCATCTAGCTCTGTACTTGATTCACCTTCTGTTTTGAGTAAACGTGCGACACCTAAACCTGCTTCTTCTATTAATTCTGATATGTCGCATGTTATAGATGATGCCACTTTCTGCTATGCATGATACTTATGACGAAACTAATTCTATGCTTGATAATACTGTCCCACTAGGTGAATTTCTTGATGAACAACATGCTAGGGCTAGAGAGAATGAAATTATTGAAACTGATAATATTGATGACAGTGATGATGAAGATTATCCCCCTAGGTATGAGTTGCCTGTTGTGCCCGAGGGTTATGTTATGAATGAAGAAAGTGCTAGAGATTTTCTTGCCTGCAATGATAGAAGTGATCTTAAGAAATTATTAGTTAAGCTGAAAGAAAAATCTCTGAATGCTAGAATGAAATATGATCTTGCTTATGCTACTTCACCTATCTTTGTTACTGATAAGGATTATGATTTCGCTGTTGATCCTTAGATAATTACTTTGGTTGAATCTGATCCTTTCTATGGCTATGAATCAGAAACTGTTGTTGCACATCTTACTAAACTAAATGATATAGCCACCCTGTTCACTAATGATGAGAAAACTCGCTACTATTATATCCTTAAATTATTTCCGTTCTCATTAAAGGGTGATGCTAAGACATGGTTTAACTCTCTTGATCCTGGTTGTGTGTGTAGTCCCCAGGATATGATTTATTACTTCTGTGCTAAATATTTCCCTGCTCATAAGAAACAAGTTGCTTTAAGGGAAATATATAATTTTGTGCAAATTGAAGAAGAGAGTCTCCCACAAGCTTGGTGGAGGCTTCTCCAATTACTTAATGCTTTGCCTGATCATCCCCTCAAGAAAAATAAAATACTTGATATCTTTTATAATGGACTAACCGATGCTTCCAGAGACCACCTTGATAGTTGTGATGGTTGTGTTTTCAGGGAAAGAACTATTGATGAAGTTGAAATTCTATTGAATAATATGTTGACAAATGAAAATAATTTGACACTTCCTGAACCAACTCCTAAGCCAACTCCAAAGAAAAGGGGTATTCTATTTCTCAGTCCTGAAGATATGCAATAGGCAAAGAAATCTATGAGAGAAAAAGGTATAAAAGCTGAAGAGGTTAAGAATTTACCTCATGTTGAAGAAATACATGGCCTTAACTTACCACCTATCAAAGAAATACATGGTCTTGATAACCTGGCACAGGTAGTAAAGGTAAATTCTCTATATATATGATAAAGCTGAAATCCCGCCTACTAAGTTTTCTAGCCAATGCTTGGATGAGTTTGATAATTTTATGGTCAAGCAATTAGATTTCAATTCTTATTTTGGTAGACAATTAAAACGCAGTGCTTATATGATTGAACACTTGAGTGATTATATGTCTAGAGTTAAAGGTGAACTTAAACTCATTAGTAAACATGCTTCTATGGTTACCTCTCAAGTTGAACAAGTACTTAAAGCTCAGAATGATTTGCTCAATGAATTAAACAGTAAGAATAAGGACTTTGCTATTAGAGTTGCAACTAGAGGGAGTAAAGTGACTCATGAACCTTTGTATCCTGAGGGCCACCCTAAGAGAATTGAGTAGGATTCTCAGAGAAATAATGTTGATGCACCTAGTTCTTCTAAGAGGAAGAAAAAGAAAAATGATAGGACTTTGTATGCTTCTAGTGAACCTATTGTTGACAAACCTGAGAATCTGAATGATATTTCTATTTCTGATGCTGAAACACAATATGGTAATGAACATGAACCTAGTGATAATGTTAATGATGATGTTCATGTTGATGCTCAACCTAGCAATGATAATGATGTAGAGATTGAACCTGCTGTTGATCTTGATAACCCACAATCAAAGAATCAACATTATGATAAGAGAGACTTTGTTGCTAGGAAGCACGGTAAAGAAAGAGAACCATGGGTTCAGAAACCCATGCCTTTCCCTCCCAAACCATCCAAGAAAAAGGATGATGAGGATTTTGAGCGCTTTGCTGAAATGATTAGACCTATCTTTTTGTGTATGCATTTAACTGATACGCTCAAAATGAATCCTTATGCTAAGTACATGAAAGAAATTGTTACTAATAAAAGAAAGATACCGGAAGCTAAAATTTCCACCATGCTTGCTAATTAAACTTTTAAGGGTGGAATACCTAAGAAACTAGGAGATCCTGGAGTACCCACTATACCATGCTCCAATAAAAAAACTGTGTTAAAACTACTTTATGTGATCTTGGACACGGTGTCAGTGTTATGCCTCTCTCTTTATATCGTAGACTCGATTTGAATAAGCTGACACCTACTGAAATATCTTTGCAAATGGCTAATAAATCAACTGCTATACCTGTCGGTATTTGTGAGGATGTGCCTATTTTTGTTGCAAACGTTACTATCTTAAAGGACTTTGTTATTCTTGATATCCCCGAGGACGATAGCATGTCTATTATTCTTGGTAGACCCTTTTTGAATACTGCAGGGGCAGTTATTGATTGCAACAAAGGCAATGTCACTTTTCATGTTAATGGCAATGAGCATACGGTACACTTTCCGAGGAAACAACCTCAAGTTCACAGTATAAACTCTATTGGAAAATTCCATCGATTATTTTTGGAGGTTTTGAATGTCCTCTTCCTACTGTCAAGAAGAGATATGATATTCTTATTATTGGGGACGTGCATATCCCCGTTGAGGTAACTTAGTGCTACTCGAAAATTCTCTGGTTTCATGCAATTCGGAATGAGTTTGTTAATAAGACCTGATCAACCTTGTTAGCGGATTCCTTTTGATGAGCATGAGATGGATGAAGTTAGAAAGCACAACTCTTTGTACCCTCCTTTTACTTTCCGTTATTTAGATTAAATAAAGAAAAAATATTATTTTTTGTTTGCTTTTTGAATTATCCATGTAATAAAAAATATCCCAAAAAAGTTATCCAAATGCCCTCAAATTTAAATATATTTTTTCTAGAATATTTAAGAATATCTGGCACTGAGAACACATCAGGGGGAGCAAGCACCTGGCCACGAGGGTCCAGGGCGCGCCCCTTGCCTCGTGGGCCCCTGGTGGCCCTCCTCCACTTATTCCAGCACCCACACACTTCTTCTTCCTCCCAAAAAATCACCAGCCAGCTCAAGCACTAGTTCTAGCTCATCTTGCTGCCATTTTCGATCTCCTTGCTCCAAGCTCCACTCACAAAACTACTTTGGGGGATTGTTCGTTGGTATGTGACTCCTCCAATGGTCCTATTAGTTTATGTTCTAGTGCTTTATTTATTGCAAATTTTTGCTGCTTAGGTGACCCTGTTCTTGAGCTTGCATGTCAAATTTATTTGGTCCCAAGTAGTTCTAATGCATGATATAGTCTCTAGGCACTTGTGGGAGTAGTTGCTATCAATTTTGTTGAGCTTGGTTCACTTTTATTTTAAGTTACTAATTTTCAGAAAAATGATGAAGAGATTTTTGAGGGGCTCTTTGATCCGAAGCTCAAAGGATAATCAAACTAAAGAAGATAAGAGGCCCAAATATAATCTCCCTCGCACCGCGGAGGTTCGGTCGTGTGAATGGCCACTAGTAGAAAACCGGGCAATAGCACCAGTTCATAACGGCCTTTAGTGCCGGTTATGGAACCGGCACTATTATTTCGGCACTAAAGGCCCCCCCCTTTAGTACCGGTTCAGCACGAACCGGCGCTAAAGTGCCACCACGTGGCACGAGCCAGCTCCGGGGGCCGGGAGCCCTTTAGTACCGGTTGGTAAAACCAACCGGTACTAAATGGTTTGGGGGGTTTTTGGTTTTATGATTTTTTTCATTTAATTTTGTGTTTTCCATTTTAATTCTTTTTCGTTTGCTGATATTTTACGATACTACACATTGTACATGTTATGCATATATATATATATATATAGAATTTCTAGTAGAACCAATCATATATATATCATCAATCATGTCTCACAAACCACCATATTAATTCACACATACACACATGTATAGCTATATACACAATTTCTCCTACATATGTATATGTTGCCTTCAGAGCCAGTGGCATTAGCCTGATTGGTGCCTTCGGAGCACGAGACAATTGGAAGTGGTTCATGACTTGGTCGATGGGGGCGGTAGCGGGTAATAGTATTCTCCCTTCGGATTTATGACCTGGTCGAGCAAAAATCCCGCTATTTCCTCTTGAAGTGCTTGTACACGCTTCGTTGGTAGGAGCTTGTCCCGCACCTCATTGAACTGTTAAGAAGGAGATCAATATGCATGTGTATTAGTTGTGTGACTAGATATCGATAATGGTGTAAAAATTGTGAATAGTGTTCTGACAAGCGTACGCATTCCCGTCTTTGAGATCTGCTCCTTTCGGACGCCATCATGCGAATGTTCTCGCAAACACAGTATGCACACAGATCAGTCCCCTGCGCCTGCTTCAGGGCCTTTATTACGAGAATGAAATTTAATTTGATCAGATAATAATTAATCAAGCATGATAATTAAAGAGATGGCAGCTAGCTAGCTAGCTATAGTACTACTTAATTACTTACCTTGGATCGAAACCATTTCAGCTGCGGTTTCCATTCGCCTTCTGTGACGCTGATGAACCTTGCCCAAGCCCTGCCCACCGACAAAGAAAATGAATAAAGGGGTTATTAAATAGTTCATATCATGAAATGACGAACTAAATAGGCCGAGATATGTAGTTATAAATAATGATTGAAATTACCTGTTGACTATCCCATACAAGATGTTGTAGTTAGCTTTTGCTGTGAGTAGCGAGTCCAGTATTTCAACTGTTCCACCGTCAACTTTAATGATACACAAGATCCAGTGAAATCTGCATGCACACACGTTTGCATGTCTTAATTAAGCGGGCATATGTAAGCAAAAACATGTAGCTAGCTAGTAGGCAAAAACAGAGAATTTGTAGTACAAGAAAGTGTGACTCACTCGAAGTTGTAAGGAAGTAGTATATCTTCATTGTATTTGAGGCGCTTGAAGAACTCTAGCATGCTGTCCTCTACCTCTTTTTCATAATCTGGATCTAATTTCCATGTGTATTCATTAACGGTGTTTGGGTCAATGAACCCAATGCCATAGCGTCCACCTTTTCTCATTTCATACATCTTCATCCTGCATAATACCACAGAAAAGAATATAGTGAGGATAATTACACGTAATGATTGATCAAAAGGATCACTACAGCTAGCTTGAGACTTAAATTACAGAAAGAAATCACTTACAGACAATAGCAACTGACGATAGATTTGTCGAGTGCGTCTTGATTGTATAACTGAAACAGTTCAGAATACTCAACAGCCACAGCTTTCTCATGGTAGTAATCATCCTTCTTGACATATACCATGAGGGACTCTCGATCGGATCTCTTGGTAATGTCCATGTACCATTGATGCAATTCATACATTCTCGTTGGGAGCTTCTTGACATCTTCTGGCTCGACCAAAGGTTGGCCCCGGACAAATTTCCATTTTATTTCCTCCTCTGTAATCGGAGGCATGTCCTCGATCTCGAGGAGTTGTCCAACAGTGATCTTGAGTTCTTCAGCCTGCATTATATGCTCCTGGGTTATTACCACATCGCCCACCTCCGGAACGTAAACTGTTTGGCCACAATAATATTGGGCGCGCATACTGTCACGTGTTGTTGGCGGCACAACAAGCGGGGGGATCGATTGCGCCGCCTGTTTTCCTAGCTGGGCAACGGTTTTCCCGCATTTTTTGACAGCTGCTTGTTGTTTGCTCGAGCTCGAGCTCGCCTCCTTCTGTAGACGTTGTCGATGTAACTTCCTGATGTGGCGCTCATAGTCTGAGTCAACAGGCTTAGGAGCTGGTGGTTGAGCCATACGAATGAAGTGGTCAACTACTTCCACAGGCACTTTCTCCCTTGGCGGCGGTGGCGGTTTCGGTCCAAAATGGGCGTCGACTTCTGCCCGCACTATGGCATTGGTTTGCTCCTCGGTCCTATCGTAAGCCCTCACAGGAAGAGGAGTACTGAGGTTTGGACCATATTTATATCGCTTGGCTCGGCCTGTACTTCCTGTACTATGACCTCGACTCGTACCGCTACACACCATAGCTGTGGGGTGTCTCTTCTGCGATTGCTGAGGCGGCGGAGACGGCTGACGGGGCTGAGTTGGACGACGAGGAGTGGCCTGAAGCTGTGCCGGACTTGGAGGAGGAGTGGACGTCTGACGCTGTGTCGGACTTGGAGGAGGAGTGGCCTGACACTTTGCCGGACTTGGAGGAGGAGGAGTGGCCTCACGCGTTGGTGGACTTGGAGGAGCGGGAGTCTGCTGACTCGGTGGCGGACTTCGACGAGGAGTCGGGTGACGCGGTGTCGGTGGCCTTCGAAAAATGATGCAATCCTTTCTCCATAGGATGATACGATGTTTGGCATCTCCGAGTGTGTGCTCCTCGTCACCTCCAGGAATGTCAAGCTCTAGCCCCGAATATTGGTCCGCCACCTCATCAACCAAGACACGAGCATAGCCCGCTGGAATCGGGTTGCAATGGCAGGTTGCCTCGGGGGAATTTGAAAAAGCAATGGCGTCCGCCACCTTCATGGATATGTTCTTCATTTTGAAGTGTAGCTCGAAGTTAGTGTTCTCCGTGATGTCATCCACGGGGTATCTATCCAGCACTACTGCATCGCCCGGGGCGGAACCCACGCTGCTTCTCGGCATGGATGGGGCGGTGGTATCCAAGGCTGGATCATCCGCTAGCTGCTGCAGCTGCTGAGACCCCCTTTGCTGGCTAAGTGAGTCGATCTGCTCCTGCTGCCGCTGGAATTTAGCTGCCAATTCCGCTTGACTTGCTTCTAGGCCTTGAAGGCGTTCATAGTCCCGCTTCCTCTGCTCCTCCTCCATCTTCCTCTTCTTGTCCTCCGCAATCTTCTTTCTCGCACGGGTTCTGTAGTCTGCGTTCCAGTCCGAAAACCCCTCATACCACGGAATAGCGCCCTTGCCTTGTGTTCTTCCCGGGTGTTCAGGATTTCCCAGGGCACACGTAAGCTCGTCGTTCCCTCTGTTGGGCTGGAACACCCCCGATCGAGCCTCTTCTATTGCAACAAGTAGTGCATCCTCGGCTCCCTTCAGACATGCCTTCCTCGAAACATTGCCTGTCTTCGGGTCCAACTCCCCCCCATGCGCATAGAACCAAGTCCTGCACCTGGGGGGCCAGTTCTTAGTAACCGGAGTGACACTTGCATCCTCCATCTCTTTCTCAGACTTATCCCACTTATGCATTGCCACCGCGTAGCCACCTGGCCCCAGCTTATGGAACTTATCCTTTTTTCCGGCATTGGCCTTGTTTATTCGCGACCGTTCCTTAGCTAATTCTGAATGCTTGAATTTCACGAAATCGTCCCAATGAGCACTTTGATTCTCTAGTATCCCCTTGAATACTGGAGTCTTCCTTCCTCCCTTGACGTACTTCTCCCACGTCATTCTCTTGTGGTTCTTGAATGCAACCGCCATCTTCCTAAAAGCAGCGTCCTTGACTTTCCGCACATCTGCTTCTGTGATATTATCTGGTAGGGTGAAATGTTCCATGAGAGTATCCCAAAGCAGTTTTTTTATTCTCGTCGACAAAAGTAACATCTGGACGTGGCTTCGCTGGCTTTCTCCATTCTTGAAGGGAGATCGGGAGTAGGTCCTTCACAAGAACTCCGCACTGACGAACGAACTTGTCCGCAATCTTCTTAGGCGCTAATGGTTCGCCATTAGGTTTGAATGCCTCGATATTGTACTTTACGCCCTCCTTCAACTTTTTGTTCGGGCCTCGTTTCGTCCTTTTGCTCGATCCGGATGGCTGAAAGAAGAAAGATCGATTCGTTAATATATCTTCAACTCATTTAAAACATGCGATGATCACCAGATTCCTGCTTATATAAATATATATACCTCGTCGTAGTTCATGACTTCATCTTCTCGGTCGTCGCGATCGAATATCATATCACCCTCTCCGGTGTTGTTTAGAAATTCGGAGCCGTCAAAATCTTCTTCATTCTAATCATCATCTGGCCCGCGTATGATATCAAACATGGTCTGTTCTCTCTCTCTGTCGGTATTGTCCGCCATAGCTTTTATTTAACTATGCCAAAAGAAATATAAAACAATTTAGTATAATCTCGATTAATAGATATAATCTCGAATACATCGTCTCGAATAATAGATATAATCTCGAATACATCATCTCGAATAATAGATTTAATCTCGAATACGTCGTCTCGAATAATAGATATAATCTCAATACATCGTCTCGAATAATAGATATATATAGTCTCGAATACATCGTCTCGAATAATATATCACTAGCTAGCTAGCTAATAAAGATCGAATACTACAGAGTAATCTAGGCCACTCGCGGTTCTTGAGGTGCGGGCGGTGGACACCCAAAGAGAAGGAACCATCACTGGATCATAGCTCAGGTGATCTCCCCAAAGAACCTGCCAGGTATTGGAGAACCTGCCGTCCATAGCAGCCATGTAGTGACGGACGTGCTCGTCCTCCTCCCTGACACGGCGACGTACCACCTCCGGCGGGGCCGGCTCCCTCCGCACCGAAAGTGGCCCACGCGAATGCCACCAAAGGAGATGAGGGTCGACGACGGGACCCGGGGCCAGGTTCCTCACCAAGCGTCGCGCCCCTGAAGGTAGCACCTCCCAGTGCCAGCCCGGCGGAGCCCAGTCCCGGACATGGGTCCTCTGAAGTAGGACGTCATCGCGAACGGGTCGACGACGAGGATGCGGGCCGGGCATCGTTGACAACAAATACTATATGCAAATTAAATGTAACACTTATTATGCTATCATTGCGTATGTCAAAATTCTATATGCTATTTCATACTAATTAAGCATCTAACACTAAAAACAGAAAAAACAACTTCTATACATCCATTAAAAACAGAAAAACAACATTATATAAAAAAATTCCATACTAATTAAACACTAATTATATCCGGGCTCACTAAAAACACTAAGCATCTAACACTAAGCATTGCATATGTCAAAATTCTATATATATATATATATATATATGCTATTCCATACTAATTAAACACTAAGCATTGATCTAACACTAAAAACAGAAAAACAACTTCTATGTGCGTGTGTGTGTGTTCATCATGCATGCTTGTGTGTGTATATGGGCTCGGGGGCGGCGCCCATGGTGGCCACCGGGGGCGAGGGAGAGGGGTTAGAGGGGGAGAGCTCACAGCGGGGCGACGGCGACGGCGAGGCGACGGCCCGGGGCGGCGACGGGCCGGGGCATGACGGGGGCGCGGCGACGCGGGGACGGCGCGAGGACGGGCCCGGGGCGGCGACGAAGACGAGGGCGGCGACGGCGACGGGGGCGGCGATGGGGATGAGGGCGGCGACGAGGATGGGGGTGGCGACGGCAACGACGCGCGACGGGGGCGGCGTAGGACGGGGGCGGCGACGGCGTCGAACGATCGGGAAGAAACAGAGGGAGAATGAAATTTTGCGAAGTGTTGTATATATAGAAGCCACCTTTAGTACCGGTTGGAGCCACCAACCGGTACTAAAGGCCTGTTTCGGCCAGGCCAAGCAGCGGGAAGGGCAGGCCTTTAGTACCGGGTGGTGGTTCCAACCGGTACTAAAGACCCCCCCTTTAGTACCGGTTGGTGCCATGAACCAGTACTAAAGGGGGTGCGCTGGCGCAGGTGCGGTGCGCAAGTTTAGTCCCACATCGCTAGCCGAGGGGCGACCGCACTGGTTTATAAACCCCCGTGCGGTAGCTCTCTCGAGCTCCTCTCCAAAGCAGGCCTACTGGGCCTACATGTTCTATGCTGCCCTGTGGGGCCTATTGGGCTTGCGGGCCTGCATCCTGGCCCAATAACAGGTTGGGTTTCTAGTCGTATGCAGGCCGCTGTGGCCCAGTAGGTGGGCTTTTTTTCATTTAGTTTTTTCTTTTCTGCTTTATCTATTTTGTTTTATTTATTTTTAGTTGTTTTTGCTGTATTTAGAGTTTCTTTGTGAATATTTTTGATAGTTTTTAGAAACTTTCAGTTAGTGCCGGTAGTTTTTAAATTTGAATAGTTTAAATTTTGAATTATTTGAAATTTGTGTGAATCACTAGTTTGTGAATAACTTAACTTTAAAAATACATTTTCCAGTGATTCTTTTTTGTTATGTTTAATATTAGTGTGTTTTATCATTATATTCAATTTGGTAATGCTTAAGTTATTTAAAAAATGAAATGACTTTGTAACGGATGAGTTTTCGTCCGAAACCCTGATACTTCGAAACAGATTGACCATTTTGTACACGAAGTGCATTAAGTTTTTGCGGTAACCCTCTCTACTTTTTTGGACATGCTATGTGGGTGAAATTATGATGCCATGCCAACTTTCATCCTTTTCTGAGTTCATTTGAAATGCTTTTCAACTTCAGGGTCATTTAGCTGAAAAAAACAGTAAATGCATGAAAGAATTTTCTTGCATCCCAGATCTTTGGGTGTGAAACTTTTCCTTCGCGTCTGTCCCTTTGCGTCGTAGCCATGGAAAATCTTCATCATTTAACGGGATGCTCGGGTCAATATTCACTGTGAATGGAGCAATTTCATCAAACTTTTCATAATCTTCTGACTTGTCTGTCTTGTCATCCACTCCCACGATGTTTCTCTTCCCAGAAAGAACTATGTGCCGCTTTGGCTCATCGTGTGTAGAAATACAGGACCCAAAACGTTAATCTCTTCGCATAGGTGAACTAGGACGTGCGTCATGATGTTGAAGAAGGATGGTCGGAACACCAACTCGAAACTGACAAGACATTGCACCAAATCATTCTGTAACCTTGGTATGATTTCTGGATCGATTACCTTCTGAGAGATTGCATTGAGAAATGCACATAGCTTCACAATGGCTAATCGAACGTTCTCCGGTAGAAGCCCCCTCAATGCAACCGGAAGCAGTTGCATCATAATCACGTGGCAGTCATGAGACTTTAGGCTCTGGAACTTTTTCTCTGCCATGTTTATTATTCCCTTTATATTCGACGAGAAGCCAGACGGTACCTTAATACTGAGCAGGCATTCAAAGAAGATTTCCTTCTCTTCTTTGGTAAGAGCGTAGCTTGCATGACCCTGATGTATGCCGTCTTTTCCGTGCATACCTTGCTGGTCCTCCCGTGCCTCAGGTGTATCTTTTGTCTTCCCATACATGCCCAAGAAGCCAAGCAGGGTCACACAAAGATTCTTCGTCACGTGCATCACATCGATTGCGGAGCGGACCTCGAGGTCTTTCCAATAGGGCAGGTCCCAAAATATAGATTTCTTCTTCCACATGGGTGAGCGTCCGTCAGCGTCATTTGGAACAGGTTGTCCACCAGGACCCTTTCCAAAGACCACCTTCAAATCCTTGACCATATCATGTACATCAGCACCAGTACGGTGGCGAGGCTTCGTCCGGTGATCCGCCTCACCTTTGAAATGCTTGCCTTTCTTTCTTACGGGATGCCTGCTCGGAAGAAATTGACGATGTCCCAGGTACACATTCTTCTTACAATTAGCCAAATATATACTGTCGGTATCTTCCAAACAGTGCGTGCATGCGCGGTATCCCTTGTTTGTCTGTCCTGAAAGGTTACTGAGAGTAGGCCAATCATTGATGGTCACGAACAACAATGCCTTTAGGTCAAATTCTTCCCCCATGTGCTCATCCCACGCACGTACACCTGTTCCATTCCACAGTTGTAAGAGTTCTTTAACTAATGGCCTTAGGTACACATCAATGTCGTTTCCAGGTTGCTTAGGGCCTTGGATGAGCACTGGCATCATAATGAACTTCCGCTTCATGCACAACCAAGGTGGAAGGTTATATAAACATAGAGTCACAGGCCAGGTGCTATGGTTGCTTCTCTGCTCCCGAAAAGGATTAATTCCATCTGCGCTTAGACCAAACCATACGCTCCTTGCGTCATCTGCAAACTCCTTCCCGTACTTTCTTTCGATTTTTCTCCACTGCGACCCGTCAGCGGGTACTCTCAACTTTCCGTCTTTCTTACGGTCTTCTCCGTGCCATCGCATCGCCTTGGCATGCTCTTTGTTTTGGAACAAACGTTTCAACCATGGTATTATAGGAGCATACCACATCACCTTGGCAGGAATCTTCTTCCTGGGGCGCCGGCCCTCGACATCACCAGGGTCATCGCGGCAGATCTTATAGCGCAATGCACCACATACCGGGCAAGCGTTCAAATCCTCGTACTCACCGCGGTAGAGGATGCAATCATTAGGGCATGCATGTATCTTCTGCACCTCTAACCCTAGAGGGCAGACAGCCTTCTTTGCTTCGTATGTATTCTCGGGCAATTCGTTGTCCTTTGGAAGCATATCCTTTATCATTACCAGCAACTTTCCAAATCCCTTGTCAGATACACCATTCTCTGCCTTCCATTGCAGCAAATCCAGTGTGGTGCCCAGCTTTTTCTTGTCACCTATGCAATTCTGGTACAACAGTTTTTTGTGATCCTCTAACATGCGCTGCAACTTCTTCTTCTCCAAATCACTTGCGCAGTTTCTCTTTGCATCGGCAATGGCCCGACCTAGATCATCAACGGGCTCATCTGATGCCTCTTCTTCAGCTTCTTCCCGCATTACCGGCTCAGCTTCTTCCCCCATTGTTGTATCATCGTATTCAGGGAACCCATGGCCAGGATAGCTGTCGTCGTCCTCTTCTTCTTCATTGTCTTCCATCATAACCCCTCTTTCTCCGTGCTTGGTCCAAACATTATAATGGGGCATGAAACCGGACTTAAACAGGTGGACGTGAATGGTTCTTGACGTAGAGTAATTGTGACCATTCTTACAGCGAGCACATGGACAAGGCATAAAACCATCCGCCCGCTTTTTTGCCTCAGCCGCAAGCAGAAAAGTATGCACGCCATTAATGAACTCGGGAGAGCATCGGTCATCGTACATCCATTGCCAGCTCATCTTCATTACAGAACACCGAATAGACCAAATTAATACAAGTTCATACAATTAATACAAGTTCATACAACACTTAAATCCAACAAACAAATAACTCTCTAGCTAAAGCATTTAAATGCAACAACAAATATGATCAAGATCGCAACTAAGGTAACAATGGATCCAACAGCATAATGACACCAAGCCTCACTATCGATGGCATATTTTCTAATCTTTCTAATCTTCAAGCGCATTTTCTCCATCTTGATCTTGTGATCATCGATGACATCGGCAACATGCAACTCCAATTCCATCTTCTCCCCCTCAATTCTTTTCAATTTTTCTTTCAAGTACTCGTTTTCTCTTTCAACTAAATTTAACCTCTCGGCAATAGGGTCGGTTGGAATTTCCGGTTCACATACCTCCTAGAAAAAATTTCTATGTCAACTTGATGGGCATAATTTGTCATAAACACGAAATGCAACTAGTTTTAAAAGAGAATATACATACCACATCCAAATCATAACATGGACTAGGGCCGACGGGGACGGATATCAAAACCATGGCACTATATGTATAACAGACAACGTACGGGTAAGATAATTATACGAGTAACTATATATCCAAATCACACAAACATCAAATTTTATATAAAATTTCATGAACAAGAGGCTCACCACAAGGTGGTGCCGGCAACGGGACGGCGCGGGCGATCGACGGTGGCTACGATGGAGATTTAGAAGGCACTAAGTAAACCACACCTACATATGCAAACTAAGTGTTATTTTTGACCTCAAATTGCATATAAATCAAATACTAGCACATATATATATCCTCCCAAATTAATCACTATATAAACCAATGCAAGAGCTAATATAGCAATGAGAGATGAAAGGACAAAGTTGCTAACCTTTGTGATCATTTGAATGGATGAGGGCCTTCAAATCTTGACAAATTTTGGGCAAATTTTGTGATGAACTCGAGAGGAAGAAGGGAAGAACAGAGGAGAGGGAGAGGGGAAAGGGGGAAGAACAGAGTGCTAGTGGATGAAGGGTTTATATAGGATGACCTTTAGTACCGGTTCGTGCCAAGAACCGGTACTAAAGGGGCTGGAGGGGCCCCATTCTGTCAACATCCTGCCACCACTCTCATTAATACCGGTTCGTGGCACGAACCGGTGCTAAAGGTTCGCCACGAACCGGTACTAATGATGGAGGCCCGGCTAGCCGTTGGAACCGGCACTAATGTATACATTAGTGCCGGCTCAAATACAAACCGGCACTAATGTGCTTCACGTTTGGCCCTTTTTCTACTAGTGGGCCTTGTGATGAGTTCTTGAGAGTAGCCGGGATTTAAGATGATTTTTATGAGTTGGCTGAGAATGCAGGCCTCGCCGACTTCCTCCGCGACCAACGCAAGCAGTATCTCCTACTCACTAATATCTTTGTGCAAAATTTTCATTTCCATGCTAAGAGGTCACCACCTTCGGTGGATTTTTATTTATATGATGAGTATAAGGAGATGACCCTCTATGATTTTTTGTGTGGTTTGCAAGTTGCCCTTTACGAGCAGCATAGAGGAACCACATCATAACAATGTGGAGGGGTTTATTGATACAATTGCTGTAGGGGAAACAAGGAAGGTTTCCGATGCAAGAATTACTAGCATATACTTTCCTGTTTTACGTTACTTTGCAATATTTTCTAGTAGATGCTTAATTGGTCGCGGAAACTGTGGCAACCTTAGTGCCCCTGATATTGTTATTTTGTGCCATGCTTTCTTCCGTGATGACACATTTAGTATGGGCACTACTGTTGCAAAGCGGTTAAATACTAACCGTACGAAGGGCCCCATCTTGGGAGGTATCTTCGCCTCGCGCCTCGCTGCACATTTTAACATACCTATCAGGCATTATGAGAAAGAAGAAAAGTTGTTGCCTCCTGTTTTTCTAGACTATAAGAGTATGGTAGCACATGATTTTATTGTTAAGAACAAGAAAAAGGAGCTTAACTATAGACTGATATTTGATAAGAATTATTTTAAGACTATTACTTTGCCTGATCCTTCCTTGTTTGACTTATCTGCAGGTAAGTACCTTGTTCTGCCGGAGGCCATTCATGCCTACCAGAACCATCTATTAGCTCCGAAACCTGAACCAGAGCCATCCCTCGACTCACATCGTCGGTTTGTTTATCAGTGGGATCCGGAGGAAATTGCCAACCAGTGGCACCCTGAGGATGCACCTCAGTACGACCCCAACTACAACTTTGATCCATGGGCATAGACCAACTTAGGCCAAAGTCCTAAGCTTGGGGAAGTACATATTTCTCACCGACATTATATTTATGTTCACACACTCATGCTAGTTGTCGGTGCTCATACTTATTCATTGTACTATCCATGCTAGCTTATTTTCCTTTTTATGCTTTCTTCTTGTGTGTTTGAAAAACCTTAAGAAAAACCAAATAAAATTAGGTGTAGCTTTTAGCTAATTTACTTTCCATGTTGTAGTAGTAGTAATTAAAAGAAAACCCAAAAAGATTTCTTGTTCTTCTTTTGCTTGTTGGGAGCTTTCACGTGTAAATAGTTTTATTTCTTTTCTTTTCCTTGGGGTCGAGAGGGGAAGACCATTATGAAAATGTTGAAGTGCCTCTTATATGCATTATTGTTGATTTAACCAAGAGCCCATATTGCCTTGTCTTCTCCTGTCTATTGAATGATTGCATATTCCAGCTTAGTCCAATGCACATGCACTATTATTATTATTCACACCGTCCGGTCATGCAAGTGAAATGCAATAATGACGATATATGATGGACTGATTGAGATGAGAGAAGCTGGTATGAACTCGACCTCTCTTATTTTTGTAAATATGATTAGTTCAGCGCTCCTAATTCAGCCTATTATGAATAAACATGTTTGCAATAACAATTAGAGATTACAGTTGCTTATGCCATGCTTAATTAGCTAGGAGTTTATAATGGTTCACTTTGCGTGCCAACATGCTATTAAAATGGTTGTGATGTGGTATGATAGGGTGGTATCCTCCTTTAAATGATTCAAGTGGCTTGACTTGGCACATGTTCACATATGTAGTTGAAACAAAATCAACATAGCCTCCATGATATTTATGTTCATGGTGGATTATATCCTACTCATGCTTGCACTCGTTGTTGATTAATTTTAATGCATGTTCATGACTATTGTCGCTCTCTAGTTGGTCACTCCCCAGTCCTTTTGTAGCCTTCACTTGTACTAAGCGGGAACATTGCTTGTGCATCCAATTCCATAAACCCCAAAGTTATCCCATATGAGTTCACCATACCTTCCTATATGCGGTATCTACCTGCCGTTCCAAGTAAATTTGTATGTTCCAAACTCTAAACCTTCAAATGAAATTATGTTTTGTATGCTCGAATAGCTCATGTATAACCTAGGGCTGTCTGTATCTTCCATGCTAGGCGGGTTATTCTCAAGAGGAGTGGACTCCGCTCCTCATTCACGAGAAAATGGCTGGTCACCGGGATGCCCAGTCCCATGCTTTATGCAAATCAAATTGAAATAATTTCAAACAAAACGCCCCCAGGGTTGTTGCTAGTTGGAGGCACTCGTTGTTTCAAGCAAGCCATGGAATGATGCTTGTTGGTGGAGGGGGAGTATAAACTTTACCATTCTGCTTGGGAACCGCCTATAATGTGTGTAGCATGGAAGATATCGAGATCTCTTGGTTGTTATGTTGACTATGAAAGTATACCACTCAAAATATTATTTATCTCCATTTCAAAACCGAGATCTGGCACCTCTACAAATCCCTGCTTCCCTCTACGAAGGGCCTATCTATTTACTTTTATGCTGAGTCATCACCCTCTTATTAAAAAGCACCAGTTGGAGAGCACCGCTATCATTTGCATCCATTACTATTAGTTTATATTGGGTATGACTATGATTGGATCTCTTTTACCATGAATTACAATGTCTAGTCAGTCCTTGATCTTTAAAGGTCCTCTGCATTTATGTTTTGCGGTCTCAGAAAGGGCTAGCGAGATACCATCTTGTTATATCATATCATGATTGTTTTGAGAAAGTAGTCATCCGAGATTTTTTATTAATGCTCGCTAGTTGATTATGCCATTGATATGAGTAAACATGACACCTAAGGGTTATTGTGGATATGGTTAGTCATAATCTTTGCTGAAAACTTGAATGTTGGCTTTACATATTTACAACAACAAGAGCAAACAGAGTTTGTAAAAGTTTTTCTTTACCACTTTCAGTTTGTCAACTGAATTGCTTGAAGACAAGCAAAGTTTAAGCTTGGGGGAGTTGATACGTCTCCATAGTATCTACTTTTCCAAACACTTTTGCCCTTGTTTAGGACTCTAACTTGCATGATTTGAATGAAACTAACCCGGACTGACATTGTTTTTAGCAGAATTGCCATGGTGTTATTTTTGTGCAGAAACAAAAGTTCTCGGAATGACCTGAAAATCAACAGAGAATTATTTTGCAATTTATAAAAAATACTAGCGAAAGAATCAAGGCCAGGGGGCCCACACCCTGTCCACGAGGGTGGGAGGCGTGCCTGCCCCCCTGGGCGTGCCCCCATGCCTCCTAGGCCCCCTGGTGCTCCACCGACCACAACTCCAACTCCATATATTCGTGTTTGGGGAGAAAAAAATCAGAGGGAAGGATTCATCGCATTTTACGATACGGAGCCGCCGCCAAGCCCTAAACTCTCTCGTGAGGGCTGATCTGGAGTCCGTTCGGGGCTCCGGAGAGGGGAATCCGTCGGCGTCGTCATCATCAACCATCCTCCATCACCAATTTCATGATGCTCACCGCCGTGCGTGAGTAATTCCATCATAGGCTTGCTGCACGGTGATGGGTTGGATGAGATTTATCATGTAATCGAGTTAGTTTTGTTAGGGTTTGATCCCTAGTATCCACTATGTTTTGAAATTGATGTTGCTATGACTTTTCTATGCTTAATGCTTGTCACTAGGGCCCGAGTCACATGAACTCAGATCTGAATCCTTTATGTTTTCATCAATGTATTTGTGTTCTTGATACAATATTGCAAGTTATAGTCACCTACTATGTGTTATGATCCGACAACCCCGAAGTGACAATAATCGGGACCACTCCCGGTGATGACCGTAGTTTGAGCAGTTCGTGTATTCACTATGTGTTAATGCTTTGGTCCGGTACTCTACTAAAAGGAGGCCTTAATATCCCTTAGTTTCCAATAGGACCCCGCTACCACGGGAGGGTAGGACAAAAGATGGCATGCAAGTTCTTTTCCATAAGCATGTATGACTATATTCAGAATACATGCCTACATTACATTGATGAACTGGAGCTAGTTCTGTGTCACCCTATGTTATAACTGTTGCATGAATGATCACATCTGGTATAATTGTCCATCACCGATCCAATGCCTACGAGCTTTTCACATATTGATCTTTGCTTAGTTACTTTACCGCTGCTACTATTACAATTACTACAAAACTGGTACTGTTACTTTTGCCACTGTTATTGTTACTTCCTTACTACTTTGCTACTAAATACTTTGTTGCAGATATTAAGTTATCCAGGTGTGGTTGAATTGAAAACTCAGCTGCTAATACTTGAGAATATTCTTTGGCTCCCCTTGTGTCGAATCAATAAATTTGGGTTGAATACTCTACCCTCAAAACCTGTTGCGATCCCCTATACTTGTGTGTTATCACCTACTGACCCAGATTTGGAGTTCTCCAGGAGCATTTGCGGACCTGCCCCGGTGTATTGCTGATGCGGCGGAGTTCTTCCGAGACGAAGATGGGAGCTCAACGGAAAAGCTATTCTGGTCGCAATACCTTGCGCCAGAGCATCCCGTGCCCCTCGGCTATCAGCTAAAGTAGTTGACCGAACTGCATAGGCTAGCCGAATTGGCCATGAGGGATTTTATAATCCGTCTTTGGCCCGCCGAGCCCATGCCCAGTAGCTAGTTCAGGCTCGTGAAGTGGTTGGTCTGTGCCTGCCCAAAGCTTGATGCCGTGAAGCGGTCGTTCTGCATCGAAGGTGCAAGGATGGCCTTCGACCGTGTCAAGTTGCAGTGGGCGAAGATGAACGCTGTCAAGCTTGCAACCGAGGGACCGCCCGCCGGCAAGGAACACCGCACTCCGGAGCGGTATTTTGACAACATCCTCGAAGGATCACGTATTGTAGAGGGCCAGTGCTCGAAGGACATTATTTTTGAATGAATGTATCCTTGTTGTCCGAACTTTGTATGATGAAACAAGGCTTATGTATAATATGTTGCTTGTTTTACGTCAAATTCTTTTCCTCCTGTGCAGCCATTTACGGTATCTGAGAGTTGGCCAGGTGTCAACTTCGGCCCCCACGTAGTTTGTACGGGGGTGTTCGTAATAGCACCTAAACACACTTGACCCAACGGCTTGGTCCTTGAAGGAGGTGTTAGTGCGGCGAACCAGGCAATCGGACTATGTGGCTTTATCGCTCTCACTTAGCCATAGGAGTTTGACAATGCGGTTGTAGGCGCAGCCCCTGGTATTATTCAACTATCCAATATTGGGTGTTGTAGATGCCTAACCGAGTGAAGACCGGTCCCTCACGTAATGCGGACAAAATCGCAAAAGATTTGTAATTGGTCTCCGAATAGCTGACCAGCTCTCGTCGTACCATGACAGTCAGTTTTCGGCTTTCTCTACTGAGGTGTTTATCCGGATGAACCAGAAACACAATCGCAGTAGTTCTCCCTTTGCTGCCTCAGTCGAACGAGCGGAATGTAAGGTAGTAACCATAGGAGTCGAGCAACCCAACTATATATTTGAAGAAATGTACGTGGCCAAATGGAGCCCCTGGTGATTTAAGTCGAGCCGGGGTGTACATGACAACTAGACGAAGAAGAGGGAATACAGATAAAGAAATAAGCCAGTACCGAATAGGTTGGGCGAGAAGCTATTTCCATTATAGTCTGATTGATATGTCAAAACGTATTTTTACAAACAATGTGATAAGCATCAACGCTATTTTACATGGCGAGCACAAGGGAAAGCTGTGTACGGGTCCTAAGGAAGCAATCGGTGATCTTTAAAGATCCTTTAGATACTTTGCCAGATGTCGATGCTGCTTTTCTCCTTAGTGTATTGTCCTTCGAAAGGATTCAATGATCGGGTTTTTATGAGGGGCTTAAAAAAGGGCCCTTGGTACCGTTGAAAGGTGATGTGGGTTGTAAGGAACCTGGAAAAAATAAAAATAAGAGAAAACAAATATGAGGGTGCAGATAGGGTCGAGCCATATTCTGGACTTTATCTTTACTATGCCTACATCTTTGCCCATGGTATCGTCAGCGTGTAGTGATGTATGCGTGGTACATGTGCCGCAATTTGGTTGGAGCTGAGATGGAGGCCGAATTGCTAGTCGAGCTTCTCACGAGCTGGATTGTTGTGCTGCGGGGTAGTCCTGACTCGTTTGATAGTGTCCGAGGGCTTGACTGCCGATGCGTTTTTTGGCATGATAAGGCCGCTCTATACTTCTACTGCTAGGGTCGCGGTGTGCTCCTTAGTGCGGAGGGAGCGTTCCGTGTTTCCATTGACTATTATAACACTGCGGGGCCCGGGCATCTTGATTTTAAGATAGGCATAATATGGGACCGCGCTAAAGTGAGCAAACGCGGTTCGTCCGAGAAGTGCATGGTAGCCACTACGGAAAGGGACGATGTCGAAGATCAAGTCTTCGCTTTGGAAGTTGTCCGGCGAACCGAAGACAACTTCTAGTGTGATTGAGCCCGTGCAGCGGGCCTCTACACCAGGTATTACTCCCTTAAAGGTGGTTTTTGTGGGCTTGATTCTTGAAGGATCAATAGCCATTTTGCGGATTGTGTCCTGATAGAGCAGGTTAAGGCTACTATCGCCGTCCATGAGGACTCGAGTGAGGTGGAATCCATCAATAATTGGGTCGAGGACTAGCGCGGCCGAGCCGCCATGACAGATACTGGTCGGATGGTCTCTGCGATCGAAAGTGATCGGACAGGATGACCATGGGTTGAATTTTTGGGCGACTGACTCGATCGTGTAGACGTCCCTTAACGCGCGCTTGGGCTCCCGCTTGGGGATGTGAGTAACGTATATCATATTCACCATTTTGACCTCGGGGGGGGGGGGGGGGGGGGATTTCTTCTGTCCCCTTGTGTTCGGTGGGCGAGGCTCCTCATCGCCATCCTTGCTGGGCGACCCTTTCTCCTTGTGTTCGGCATTTAACTTGCCGGCCTGTTTGAAGACACAACAACTTCTGTTGGTATGGTTGGCAGGCTTGTCAGGAGTGTCGTGGATCTGGCAAGGTCGATCAAGTATTCGGTCCAGGCTTGATGAACCATCTTTGTTTCTTTTGAATGGCTTCTTCCGTTGACCGGATTTGGAGCCACTGAATACGGCGTTAACCGCCGTATCCTCTGTATTATCAATGTTGCTTCGACGCTTATGTTTGTTGCGTCGGGGCCTACCGTTGCCGTTTCTGGCCTCAAAAGTGCCGGGGTCGCTGGTACTATTGCTGCTACGGGCTAGCCAGCTATCTTCGCCCGTGCAAAAGCGGGTCATTAGTGTTGTAAGGGCTGCCATGGACATCGGCTTTTCTTGGCCGAGGTGTCGGGCGAGTCATTCGTCGCGGATGCTGTGTTTAAAGGACACTAGGGCTTCGGAGTCCGGACAGTCGACAATCTAGTTCTTTTTAATTAGGAACCTGGTCCAGAATTTCCTGGCCGACTCTCCGGGCTGCTGGACTATAACGTGCCTTGGAAGTTGTCTCTAAAGGCGTTTTCCAAGTCTTCCCAGCTTCCAATAGAGTTTTCTGGGAGGCTATTTAGCCAGTGCCGAGCTGGTCCCTTAAGTTTTAGGGGGAGGTATTTGATGGTGTGTAGATCATCACCGCGGGCCATGTGAATGTGGAGAAGAAAATCCTTGATCCATACTATGGGATCTGTTGTGCCATCGTATGATTCGATGTTCACTGGTTTAAACCCTTCTGGGAACTGGTGTTCCATTAGCTCATCGGTGAAGCCTAGGGGGTGCGCGGCACCTCTGTATCAGGCGACATCACGAGTAGTTCAGATGAAGGCTGTATATAGTTTTCGGCTCGTGCAAGGTTGTGCCTGTCCCGCCAGGTCTGATGGCCGTCCCCTATGTTGGGGCACGCCCCCTTGGTCCATGGATTGATCTTGTCAAACCGACTCTATTGTCCAGGTCCTTGCGTAAGTCGTAGGTATAGCCTGGGGCCGTTACCTCCCTGCCTCTACGGCGGGGTGGCGCGGGCTAGTGTTCAATGTGAGTAGCCGGTCTGTCCCGTCCATGCAGTGGTCGGTCGGGCTTGTCAGCAGTTTTATGCTTTGGTGGTATGGGCTCAAGGGCCTCGTCATCGAATTGGGGTAGTAGTCTGTGTTTCGGGTAACTCTTAGTTGGGCGCTCGAGGTGGTATTCCTCGGCAGCCAGGACATTGGTCCATCTGTCATTAAGCAGATCCTGATCAGCTCAAAGTTGTTGCTGTATCTTTTTCAGGCTTCTTGCAGTGGCGATTAGCCGGCATTTAAAGCACTCTTGTTTAAGGGGTTCCTCCGGCACGATAAAATCTTCGTCACCGAGGCTCACATCCTATTTTGATATCGGCAGGTAATTGCTATTCTCTGAGCCCTCATTCTCGACAGGGTCCTCGGGTTGTACCTGCCCATCCTCCCGATCATCCTGTTCGGATGTTGGCTCTACAGGGGCTTCTAGGTCTTCGGCATTCTCTGGAGTGTTATCGTCACCGGTGCCGTTATTGTTGTCTTTGTCGCGGCACGATTTTGAGCGGCGCCGCTGACGTCGACGCTTTGGAGGGGCTTCGGCAGGCTTGTCCTCATCCGAATCCTTCTTGTCGTCATTGTCCTCCTTGGGTGTGTCCACCATGTACACGTCGTATGTGGAAGTGGCCGTCCATCGTCCGGTAAACGGAGGGTCTTGGCCTTGTTCGTCTCCGGTATCATCGTCCATACCGTCGATGTCTTCGGAGGCGTAGTCCAGCATGTGGGTTAAGTCTTCGATAGTGGCTATGAAGTGGGTGGTAGGTGGGGCATAAAATTCCCCGCTCTCAGCTCCTAGTCCAGGCTGGGTATGATTCGGAAGCGATCCTTCCGTAATGGCGAGTGATCGCATCAAGTCCAGAGCCTCGTTCAGAAGCGAGGCTTGGGCAGAGAAACGAGAGTTCACGGGGATGTCCGGGGTCGGAGCCTCCTGGTCGAGCCCACCTAACACGGACTCCTAGAGTTCAGACGTGGAGTCCGGCGGAGTGTCCGGTGCTTGGGCGCCAAGGGGTGTTTGGTTCGTCTTTGGGTTTGCCGATGACGTCGTCCCCTCCAGATCTCCGGTAGCAAATTCCATAATTGCAGAGAGTCCGACGGGCTCTAAACTCCCTTCTTTGGACCTGACAGCCCATTCTAGATCTAAGGCCAGAGCGGCGATTGGGGCCACGAACCCCTTGAAGATCAAGTCTCTGTCGGCGTTCTAGGAACGGGGGTCCCCAGACTTGCCTGCCTACAGCCCATGGCGTGTCTCCTCCAGCGGCCTGGTACGGCCCATATTCACCAGCAAAAACTCAAGACCCCCGCAAGGGGCTGAGCCTCACGAGGCAGACGACACAAGACCTCTTTCAGGGGCGGCCTCACTAGGCCGGCTCGTGAGGAGCGGAGAGATTAAGGCGGGGGCACCTCATGAGGCTCCCATGACATGAGCTATGATGACCAAGGCCAGGCGCCGCCAGCGGGCGCAGAGTACCCGTTGCCTCTTTGGTGCTAAAGGGGCAAGCGCAGGCAAGGAGTCCCGAGGCATCAGGCAAAGGTTGCCATATCAGTGCAATGAGACCAAGACCGGCAGAACGGAGGTCATCGAGGTAGCCCATGACGGCGTCACCACTAGAGCCTTTGGCAGTCGAAGACCACCTTTTGTCAGGATACCTTGTACTAGTTGTCCCCCTTCAAATTGGCCATTGTTGGATCCCTTCCCGCCTAATATCTGGGAATAGGACCAGGGCCTCTATAAATAGGACTAGCCACCACCTTAGAAGGAGAGGGATGATTCAGATCACCCTTGACCACTCAAGCTCACCGAGCTCAAGAACACCTCTCCTCAGGAGGCTGTTCTTCCCTTGTACTTGTTCATCCTTAGCCTACAAGGCAATCCACCACACCACACTGGACTAGGGTATTACACCACATCGGTGGCCCGAACCAGTATGACCTCTTGTGTCCCTTGTTCTTCGGGTTCGACGAGCTGAGCTTTGAAATTGCGGTGAGAGCGTGAGCTAGGGGGGAGAGATCTTCGTGTGCACCCCAGAGTTTGAACCTCAAGGGTTTTGCCGGAACCCGTGATCCAACATTTGGCGCGCCAGGTAGTGGTGCACTGAAGCTTTCCTCCCATCGATCCAAGCTCCGCCGCTCCACCGCGTCCATGGCAGACGCGCGCCGAGCCCGCGCCGAGCGTCGGGCCGCCCTTGCCGCCCGTGTCGCTTAGACAACCCCAGTCGGCGGGCCTCCCCGTCGTTCTCCGTCACCCGCCACCAAGGCCACCACTGGCCCAGCGGGAAATGAGCAGCAAGCGTCCTCATTGCACCCTCTGTGCAGTGGGACGGCCGCATCGCCACACTATCGATGACTCCGGCCAGCTCATCATCCCACACTTGTCGCGCGCCCGCGGATGCGCAGGCCGCGCTGCTCATGGCACGCGAGCTCCTATGCTACCGCCTGGTCAACGACCTCTACCAGGACTGGTTGGACCACATCGCCGAGCTCGTCAGCGCCGCTTGGGGCTCTCCCGCACCGCCTCTCTCGCTGCCTCGCCCTCCACCAGCTGCAGGTGATGTATCTCATGGAGCGCCTCGCCACCTCTGCACCAAGACGACACCTTGGCACCAAGACACGTGGCCCCACGGCACGACCCACCGCGTCGGGCGCCCGCGCATGAGGAAGGAAGCTGCCATGAGGTTCCCCGACCAAGAGAAAATGCTCCCCCGCTCCCGGCGCCACCGTGTCAAGACCGCGTGCCGCCTGCAGCTGTGGTACGCGGGCACTAAGACCAAGCTCCCCCTCTGCGGCGGGCCCCGGTGGCCACGGCGGGCTGTCGTGCCTTCACCCCGGAACTTCGTAGCGTCATTTGGTCAGGCAAGTTCAAGCCGGACCTGCCTCCAGCTACGACCGCACCCCCGACCATACGGAGTTCCTGCAGCTCTACGAGCTGAGCATCGAGGCGGCCAACGGCGACAAGAAAGTCATGGTGAACTGGTTTCCCATGGCTCTCAAAGATGGTGCTCGCTCTCGGCTCCTGAACCTGCCCCCAGGTTCGATCTCCTCCTGGGGCGAGATGAGCAACCGCTTCGTCGCCAACTTCCAGGGCACTCGCGACCGCCCGCCTGCCACGGGTGACCTATGCCGCATCAAGCAGGAGCAAGGGAGACCCTGCAAAAGTACATCCAGCGCTTCAACAACGTTCGCCTCAAGATCCCCAAGGTGGCAGATGAGGCCATCATTTCGGCGTTCTCTGATGGTGTCCATGATGTCAAGATGAAGGAGGAGCTCGCCATCCACGAGGAGTTGTGCACAGCTCTGGAGATGCTCAACATGGCAACCAAGTGTGCAAGAGCTGAGGAGGGGCGCCTTTCCCTCCTCGAGTTCCCTGATGTCGACCCAGAGGAGAAGAAAGCAAAGGCCAAGGACGTGAAGCGCAAGGGGGTAGCCATGCTCGCGACGGAGCCAGACACCAAGCGCGGGCGAGACCACCCAAGTTGTCCAAGAGCAGCCATCCGTTCTGCGCCTTCCACAACGTACAAGCTACGTCTTGAGCATGCGTTGGTTTTCCCTTGAAGAGGAAAGGGTGATGCAGCTAAGTAGCGTAAGTATTTCCCTCAGTTTCTGAGAACCATGGTATTAATCCAGTAGGAGACTACATGCAAATCCCTAGTACCTGCACAAACAATCAAGAACCTTGCAACCAACAGGATAAAGGGGTTGTCAATCCCTTCACGGCCACTTGCAAAAGTGAGATCTGATAAAGATAATAAAATAAATATTTTTGGTATTTTTGTTGTATAGGTTGAAAAGTAAAGATTGCAAAATAAACGGCGACAGAAATAGCACGTTGGCGGGAGATTAATATGATGGAAAATAGACCCGGGGGCCATAGGTTTCACTAGTGGCTTCTCTCAAGATAGCATATCTTACGGTGGGTGAACAAATTACTGTCGAGCAATTGATAGAAAAGCGCATATTTATGAGAATATCTAGGCATGATCATGTATATAGGCATCACGCCTGTGACAAGTAGACCAAAACGATTCTGCATCTACTACTATTACTCCACACATTGACTACTATCCAGCATGCATCTAGAGTATTAAGTTCATAAGAAGAGAGTAACGCATTAGGCAAGATGACATGATGTAGAGGGATAAACTCAAGCAATATGATATAAACCCCATCTTTTTATCCTTGATGGCAACAATACTATATGTGCCTTGCTGCCGCTGCTATCACTAGGAAAGGACACCGCAAGATTGAACCCAAAGCTAAGCACTTCTCCCATTGCAAGAAAGATCAATCTAGTAGGCCAAACCAAATTGATAATTCGAAGAGACTTGCAAAGATATCAAATCATGCATATAAGAATTTAGAGAAGAATCAAATATTGTTCATAGATAATCTTGATCATAAACCCACAATTCATCAGATCTCAACAAAAACACCGCAAAAAGTATTACATCGAATAGATCTCCAAGAAGATCGAGGAGAACTTTGTATTGAGATCCAAAGAGAGAGAAGAAGCCATCTAGCTAATAACAATGGACCCAAAGGTCTGTGGTAAACTACTCACACATCATCAGAGAGGCCATGGTGTTGATGTAGAAGCCATCCATGATCGATTCCCCTCCGGAGGGACGCTAGAAAAGGCCCCAAGATGGGATCTCACGGGTACAAAAGGTTGCGGCGGTGGAAAAAGTGTTTCGTGGCTCCTCCCCCCCCCCCCCGATGTTTTCAGGGTATAAGTATATATATAGGCGAAATATGTTGGTCGGTGGAGCTGCGAGGGGCCCACGAGGGTGGGGGCGCGCCTACCCCCTGGGCGCGCCCTCCTACCTCGTGGCTTCCTTGACGTCCACTCCAAGTCTCCCGGATTGCGTTTGTTCCAAAAACAATCCTTACGAAGGTTTCATTCCGTCTGGACTCTGTTTGATATCCCTTTTCTACGCAACACTGAAATAGGCAAAAAACACAGCAATTTGCACTGGGCCTTCGGTTAATAGGTTAGTCCCAAAAATAATAGAAAAAAGGTATATTAAAGCCATTAAACATCCAAAACATATAATATAATAGCATGGAACAATCAAAAATTATAGATACGTGATACGTCTCTGTCGGATTTCGTGTTCCGGCAGACCCTTGAGGTTCAAACACTGGGGTGCACGTGGAGATCTCTCCCCTACCGATCTACGTCCGATCCTCTCGTGCGAACTAAGATGAAAATGATGAACAACACAAGAGACACGAGGTTTATACTGGTTCGGGCCACCGTTGTGGTGTAATACCCTACTCCAGTGTGTGGTGTGGTGGATTGCCTCTGGGCTGATGATGAATAGTACAAGGGAAGAACAGCCTCGCGAGGGGTGTTCTTGAGCTGCTGCGGTGTGTTCTAGTTAGTCTCTACTAGGTTTCTCACTGTGCTCTCTTCCATCCCCTCTCTACTATGTGGTGGCTGGCTCTATTTATAGAGGCCCTGGGCCTCTCCCCAAAATAATGAGCGGGAAGGGCGCCAACAATTGGCCATTTTGAAGGGGAACATCTAGTACAAGTTATCCTGACCAAAGGTGGTCTTCGGCTGCCAAAAGCACTGGTGATGACGCCGTCTTGGGCTCCGCGATGACCTCCGTTCGGCCGTCCGGCTGGTCTTGGTCTCGTTGCACTGGAATGGTAACCTTTGCCTGATACCTTGGTCTATGCTTGCCCCCTTTGCACCAAAGGGGAAACAAGGACTCCGCGCAGGCCGGCGCCCACCTGGCGCCAGCCTGGCCTTGATCGTCATGGCTTGCGTCACAGGGTCCTCCCGAGGTACCCTTGCATTGATCTCTCCGCCTCCTCGCGAGCCTGCCTGATGAGGCCGCTCTTGAGGAAGCTTCCTGTCATCCGCCCCGCAAGGCTTGGCCCCTCACGAGGGTCTTGAGCTTGAGCTGATGAAGATGGGCCACGCTGGGCCCCACTTGAGCCACGCCGCAGGCCGCAGGTAGGCAAGTCTGGGGACCCCCGTTCCCAGAACACCGACAGTAGCCCCCGGGCCCAAGGCGCGCACGGGCTTGGCTTAGCAGAGAAGCGAAGGGGCAAGCGCGAAGTGCCACAGGCCCTAATAGCTTGCGGCCTTGGGCGTCGCATGGTGGTTGATTGGACATGGGTGTCTGCACTTCCCACGACGCCTCAGCAACTGCACAACTTGACAAGTCCCTGCATGCACAGATATGGGTCATGATTACCTGCGATCGTGGTGCTCGGCGGTTGGCCTTCTCCGACTATAAGAACGGGGCCGTGTGAGCTCCGCCAGGTCACCCCATTCTGCTACTCCCTTCTTCTTCTTCCTCATCCTTGCTTCCTCTTGCGCCAATGGCACCGATCCGCCGGTTTTCGGCTAAGGAGAAGGGAAAGGCCCCCAGAGAGGGTCCTGACCCCCTCCCACCAAAGAAGCGGCCAATCCTTTGTCACCGGGACGAAGGCACCTAGCAGGAGGTGTCGAGGCCGTGGTACGAACAGCCACTGCCAGGGTTTCAGCTGCCCTTGTACGCCCGCGTCGTCGGCCCTAGGGGGGCGCCGAGCAACACCGACAGCGTCGCCGCCGCCACCGGCGAGTCACAGTGGTGCGCGTCGTCCTCCCTGGAGTCCACGCGGAGCGCTCCTCTCGCGAGCTCGTGCTCCATGCCGCTATGCCTCCAATTTCGTGGATCTGCATTCCTCCCTCCTTCGCCTTCGAGATGCCGCCGAGCGGGGCCCTGTAGCTCTGGCTGCAGCACGCCGACTGTGGCACCCTGCAACCGGAGCGGAGGTCGCGGTCGTTGCTCTGGGCAAGGTCTTCATACCCGGGGCTGGGGTGAGATTGCTCGTGTCTGTCGTGCGGACGGCGCCCTGGTGATCCATCTTGAATACGACGGCGCCTCCCTGATGTTCTTCAAGGTCTTTGATGCGGAAGGACGCCGGCTAGAATGTTGCCCTAAGGGAAGCGGTAGGGGTGACGAACTGGCGAGGACCAGCCCTGCCCGGTTGTCCTCCTGCAGCCCCTCGGGCAGCAGCGGAGGGACTGAGGGCTTCAGCGGCTCCCCCGAACTCCTCGCGACCCCGGAGATGAGCGACGACAGCTACGAGCCTCCGAGCTCGCGCCGTGCTCGGAGTGGGGCAGCTGCATCGGGCCGCAGACGCCACTGATCTGGATGGGATTGGCACCAGCACTGGGCAGCCCACTATTGATGATGCCGTCGCTTGAGGAGGTGCTAGCAAGTAGTGTTCCTTAGGGTTAGCACGTTTTGTTCCCTGCGAGGAATTAGAGCAACACCCCGCGGGGGTATGTAAGGCGTCTGCCGTGCCTTTTGTAAATATTATATCCTTAATATGAATTGGCGTGAGGTGTATGTTCTGTTCCGGCTAAGCTCCCCCTATCTATCCTCATGAGGACTTGGCGCTCTATGCTAACAGGTCCCAGTCCACAAGCAAGCTTCAGCCATCGCTGGTATGCCAGGTCGCAATGCCGTGGTCAAGGCTAGGAGGTGAGCGGCCCGAGGTCCGGTAAGAGCCCCCGAGTCGCGATGCTCGGGAGGTCCCCTTTAATGCTCAAGCAATCCTTGTTGGGCGAGAAAGGAAGGTAGCGTCACCGTGACAGAGTTGTACAGGGCGGGGATTTAGCGCTGCGTTGGTCTAGCTCTTGCGAGGGCACGACTTATCTTGTGCGTCTGATGTAGTTCCTCGGAGAGGCGCCCGACCCGAGAGGTGGTGGCCGAGGTACTGCTGGGTTAGGCCCTCGCGAGCTTCTTCCCACTCCCCCGCACGTCCCTTAACACTCTACGTCCTCAGGTCCCGGCCCTCGAGCGAGCTCAGCCGCCGCTGGTATGACAGGTCACGATGCCATGGGTCAAGGCCAGGGGGTGAGGGCTGGAGAGCCAGTAGGAGCCCATGAGTCGCGATGCTCAGGTATCTCCCCCCTTTTAATGTGCAAGTGGTCCGTGCCGAAGAGGGGGAGAGAGAGCTCACGATGTCCCCAACGTTGCTCTTGGAGTAGGTCCTGCACACCAATCATGAGGAGAAACAAGGCTTGTCATTACGATCGCCGGCCAACCTATGGTCACTCCGAGGGAGCGGTCAGGGCAACGAGGGCCTGGTGAGGTGGCGCCATGCGGGGCTGCCGTGGCGAGAGCTCGACCACTCGGGTTTATCAACACTGCAGGGACGGACCCGTGCGCACACGCCGTGCCAGAGTGAGCGGCTCTTCAGATAGGCGTCGATCGAGCAGGTGATTAGGTCAGGTATGTTAAGCACATAGGAGGAAATCCAATTTCAAGCAAACGCAGGTAAAAGCAACTGCCGCTGGGTCGGGCCCGAGTGGCGTGGGGAGGATGCAGCCCGAGGGGCGCCCCCAACAAGGTAAGTAAAGAGCATAAACAAAATGGATACATGCCGCAGGGACGGACCCACGCGACCTGGGAATGGTGCGGCCCTGTGGGCGCTTCCAGTTGAAGGTAGAACTCTGAAAGATGTCACCTGATGCTGTTGAAGATGAAGTGATGCTGAGGAAGTGAGCGATGTGCGGTGAAGACGTCGGCCCTCATGAGCCCCCAGGCCCAGGGGCCTCGGGAGGCTCCGGTGGCATGTGCAGGTCTTCGGGGACCATTGCCACCTCCGCCAGGACCGCGCGATGCCTGTCCTCCACAGCCTCCAGAATGCTCCTCAACAGGCCCTGATGTGCGGCGACCTCGCTCGGCAGGCCGAAGGGCATGCGAACGTAGCTATGAGGTGGTCCCTCACAGCACCCTACGGCCGAAGGCCATAGGCGCTCCTGAGATGCAGCTCGATTGAGCCCTGGTACGTTGACGCAGACGCGCAGTCCTCCATCCTCGCCTGGATGTGGGGCCACAGCAGGTAAGCGGCGGCTGCCGCGCATGACTCTGGGCTCTTGTAGCTCATGGGTGTTCCTTGCGATGAACTACTATGGGTTTGGTCTCCTTTGACTTGTACCTTCTTGAGGGAAGCGTGCTTGAAAGCACCCCTCCAAGTGGTGCCCGAGCGCCTCCCTCGCGACCTTGGCAAGGTCGGCGGCTCTCCAAGAGAGAGCCCCCGAGCCCTGCCTGAGGAGGGCGCCGGGCACGCCTTCCTATGCGTGAGAGGGTGGCGCTCCCTGATCGGGTGCGAGTCCTGACGCAATACCTCCGGAGGTGCCTGCCTCCTTGTGGCTTGGGCTAGGCGAGGTCTTCTTCTTCTTGAGGGTCGCCTCGGGAGGCCTCCCGCTCCTGTGGTCTGGGTCTTCGATTGCTGTGGCTTGGAACGCATGCTCAAGCGAGCACACTGCGTCCCTTTCTTCACAGGGTACGGTGATGACCCCACCGCTTCATGGCATCTTGAGGACATTGTAACCATGGTGAGTCACTGCCATAAACTTGGCTAGGGCTGGGTACCCGAGGATGGCGTTGTACGGCAGGCGGATGTGAGCGGCGTCGAAGTCGATGAGCTCAGTGCGGTAGTTGTTGCATTGCCCGAAGGTGACCGGAAGGCGAACTTGCCCAATTGGAATGGTGGAACCATCGGTGACTCCTGAGAAAGGCTTGGTCGGCTGAAGGTGGTCGTACGGCACTTGGAGATTGTCGAACGTCTCGACGGACAGGACGTTGAGTCCTGCCCCGCCATCGATGAGGGTCCTGGTGACCTACACGTTGCTGATGACTAGGGAGCAAAGCATCGGGAGGATTTCGGCCGTTGCCGCACACTTGAGCTGGTCTGCGGAACTGAACGTGATTGCGCACATAGACCGCCTGAGAGGGCGCGTGGCCTCAAGCTTGGTAAGGACCGCATTCACCTCGCGAGCAAACTGCTTGAAGATGTGTTGTGAGGCTGGGGCCTGGGCGCCACCCAAGATGCAAGCAATTGCACGTGGCTCTTGGAAGCCCCCAGCCCCATCGTCTTGGTGTTGGTCTTCGTTCCTCCTTGGTGGAGGCGGCAGAGGAGGGAGGCATGCGTTGCCGTGCGGGCAGTCCTCACGACGCTGGTTCCTCCAGCCTCCCTTGCGAGGCTGGTCCTGCCAACGGTCCTCGCGAGGGCGGTCACGCCATCCCTGGCGAGGGCCACGGTCTTCCCATCGCCCGCCACCTCTTCCTCCTCCTCGGCCATAGCCCCTGTCGTTGCGCTCCGGGCATCGGCCGATTCGCCCATCTCACACGGCTCTGAGCTCTTGACATTCGTTGGTGTTGTGGGTGTGGAGGCCATGGTACACGCAGTACCGTCCGCCCTTGGATGACTCAGGCTGATCCCTGCCTCGCTTGGTGTCCGGTTCCGCTGCTAGCACGGCAGCCCCCTTGCGCTTCACGTCTTTGGCCTTGAGCTTCTTTTCTTCCGGGTCGGCTGCCGGGAGCTCGAGGAGGGAGAGACGCCCTTCCTCAGCCCTGGCGCACTTGGTCGCCAAGTTGAACAGCTCCAGGGATGTGCACAGGTCTTCATGGATTGCTAGCTCTTCCTTCATCTTGACATCGCGCATGCCGTCGGAGAAGGCTGAGATGATAGCTTCCTCGGTCACCTTGGGGATATTGAGGCGAGCGTAGTTGAAGCACTGGATGTACTTCTGCAGGGTTTCTCCTGGCTATTGCTTGATGCGGCGCAGGTCGCTCATGGCCGGGGGCCGGTCGTGAGTGCCCTGGAAGTTGGCGATGAAGCGGGTGCGCATCTCACTCCAGGAGGAGATCGTGTCGGGAGCCAGGTTCAGGAGCCAGGTGCGGGCGCCGTCCTTGAGCGCCATGGGGAACCAATTCGCCATGACCTTTTCATCTCCGTTGGCGGCTACGATGCCCAGCTCGTAGAGCTGCAGGAACTCCGCGGGTTCCGCTGTGCCATCGTAGTGGGGAGGGAGGTCAGGCTTGAACTTGCCTGGCCATGTGACGCCGCGCAGCTCGGGGGTGAAGGCGAGGCAGCCCGCCATGGCCACCGGCACCCTTTGTTGGTGCTGGACTTGCTCTTGCGGGTCACCATGCGCCACCACTGGGAGCAGCGCGGGGTCTTGTCGTGGAGGCATTGGGGCGCGATCTTGGCGCGCCGGCGCTGGGAGCGCGCGAGCACCTTCCCGGGGACGTGGGATCTCTTGGACGCTCCCTTCTTGCTGCGCAGGCGCATGACATGGAGGGTCTTGCCCCGGGACTGCGCGCCTTGGAGCCAAGGCACCTTCTTGGGGAGGAGGTGGCGGAGGCGCCTCCTGATCCTCGCCCCCTACACGGGACGGAGGGCGAGGCAGCGAGAGGGACCACAAAGGAGGAGCCCCCTGCGGCATTGACGACCTCGGTGATGCGGGCGAGCCAGTCCTCGTAGAGGTCATCGACGGGGCGATAGTGCAGGAGCTCCCACGCCAAGAGCAGTGAGGCGTGCGCATCCATGGGTGCGCGACAGGCGTGGGATGACGAGCCAGCTGGAGTCAGCAACGGGGTGGCGGTGCGGCCATCCCGCCGCACTGAAGGATGCTGGGACGAGGCCTGCTGCTCGTTCCCCACTGGGCCGGTGGCGGCGTTGGTGGCGGGCGACGGGGAACGACGAGGGGGCCGCCGACGGGCGCCGTCTGGGCGACGCGAGTGGCGCGAGCAGCCCGGCGCTCAGCGCGAGCCCGACGAGCGTCGGCCATGGACACGACGGAAGATCACACGCGAACAGCGGAAGAAAGATTCCGGCGCACCCCTACCTGGCGCGCCAAATGTTGGATTTCGGGTTCTGGCAGACCCTTGAGGTTCGAACACTGGGGTGCGTGCGGAGATCTCTCCCCTACCGATCTATGTTCGATCCTCTCGTGCGAACTAAGATGAAAATGATGAACAACACAAGAGACACGAGGTTTATACTGGTTCGGGCCACCGTTGTGGTGTAATACCCTACTCCAGTGTGTGGTGTGGTGGATTGCCTCTGGGGCTGATGATGAACAGTACAAGGGAAGAACAGCCTCGCGAGGGGTGTTCCTGAGCTGCTGCGGTGTGTTCTAGTTAGTCTCCACTAGGTTTCTCACTGTGATCTCTTCCCTCCCCTCTCTACTCTATGGTGGCTGGGTCTATTTATAGAGGCCCTGGGCCTCTACCCCAAATAATGAGCGGGAAGGGCGCCAACAATTGGCCATTTTGAAGGGGAACATATAGTACAAGTTATCCTGATAAAGGTGGTCTTCGGCTGCCAAAAGCACTAGTGATGACGCCGTCTTGGGCCCCATGGTGACCTCCGTCCGGCTGTCCGGCTCGTCTTGGTCTCATTGCACCGGAATGGTAACCTTTGCCTGATACCTTGGTCTATGCTTGCCCCCTTTGCACCAAAGGGGAAACAAGGACTCTGCGCAGGCCGGCACCCACCTGGCGCCCGCCTGGCCTTGATCGTCATGGCATGCGTCACGGGGTCCTCGCGAGGTACCCTTGCATTGATCTCTCCGCCTCCTCGCGAGCCTGCCTGATGAGGTCGCTCTTGAGGAAGCTTCCTGTCGTCCGCCCCGCGAGGCCTGGGCCCTCGTGAGCGTCTTGAGCTTGAGCTGATGAAGATGGTCCGCGCTGGGCCCCCACTTGAGCCACGCCGCAGGCCGCAGGCAGGCAAGTCTGGGGACCCCCGTTCCCAGAACGCCGACAGTCTCCAACGTATTTATAATTTTTTATTGTTCCATGCTATATTATATTCTATTTTGGATGTTTATTGGTCTTTATTATACACTTTTACATTATTTTTGGGACTAACATATTAATCGGAGGCCCAGCCCAAATTGCTGTTTTTTTGCCTATTTCAGTGTTTCGAAAGAAAAGGATATCAAACGGAGTCCAAACAGAATGAAACCTTCGGGAACGTGATTTATGGAACAAACATGATCCAGAGGACTTGGAGTCTACGTAAAGCAATCAACGAGGTAGGCACAAGGTAGGGGGCGCGCCCTCCACCCTCGTGGGCCCCTTGTTGCTCCACCGAGGTACTTCTTCCTCCTACATATACCCATGTACCCTGGAAACATCATATATGGAGCAAAAACCCTATTTCCACCACCGCAAACTTCTATACCCATGAGATCCCATCTTGGGGCCGTCTCCGGTGCTCCGCCGGAGGGGGCATTGATCACGAAGGGCTTCTACATCAACACCATAGCCTCTCCGATGAGGTGTGAGTAGTTTACCTCAGACCTCTTCGGGTCCATCGTTATTACCTAGATGGCTTCTTCTCTCTCTTTGGATCTCAATACCATGTTCTTCTCGATCTTCTTGGAGATCTATTCGATGTAATCTTCTTTTGCGGTGTGTTTGTCGAGATCTGATGAATTGTGGGTTTATGATCAAGTTTATCTATGAACAATATTTGAATCTCCTCTGAATTCTTTTATGTATGATAGGTTATCTTTGCAAGTCTCTTCAAATTATCAGTTTGGTTTGGCCTACTAGATTGATCTTTCTTGTAATGGGAGAAGTGCTTAGCTTTGGGTTCAATCTTGTGGTGCTTGATCCTAGTGACAGTAGGGGAAATGACATGTATTGTATTGTTACCATCTAGGAAGAAAGATGGGGTTTATATCATATTGCATGACTTTATCCCTCTACATCATGTCATCTTGCTTAAAGTATTACTCTGTTCTTATGAACTTAATACTCTAGATGCATGCTGGATAGCGGTCGATGAGTGGAGTAATAGTAGAAGATGCAGGAAGGAGTCGGTCTACTTGTCTCAGACATGATTCCTATATACATGATCATACCTAGATATTCTCATAACTATGCTCAATTCTATCAATTGCTCGACAGTAATTCGTTTACCCACCGTAATACTTATGCTATCTTGAGAGAAGCCACTAGTGAAACCTATGGCGCTCGGGTCATTTCTGGCGCCATTTACTTTTGCATTATTTACTTTTACTCTTTATTATAAAAATACCAAAAATATTATCTTATCATATCTATCAGATCTCACTCTTGTAAGTGACCGTGAAGGGATTGACAACCCCTTTATCGTGTTGGTTGCGAGGTTCTTATTTGTTTGTGTAGGTGCGTGGGACTCGACCGTGGTCTCCTACTGGAATGATACCTTGGTTCTCAAAACTGAGGGAAATACTTACGCTACTTTACTGCATCACCCTTTCCTCTTCAAGGGAAAACCAACGCAGTGCTCAAGAGGTAGCAATACGTTGGAGACGTATCAAGCATCCCCAAGCTTAATTCTTGCTCGTCCTCGAGTAGGTAAATGATAAAAACAGAATTTTTGATGTGGAATGCTACCCAACATAATTTTCAATGTAATTCTCTTTATTGTGGCATGAATGTTTAGATCCAAAAGATTCAAGACAAAAGTTTAATATTGACATAAAAATATTAATACTTCAAGCATACTAACTAAGCAATTATGTCTTATCAAAATAACATAGCCAAGGAAACCTTATCCCTACAAAATCATACAGTTTGTCCATGCTTCATTTTCATCACATAAAATGCTCCATCATGCACAACCCCGATGACAAGCCGAGCAATTGGTTCATACTTTTTAACGCGCTTCAGCTTTTTCAACCCTCATGCAATACATGAGCGCAAGCAATGGATATAACACTATGGGTGGAGTAGAGTATGATGATAGGGGTTATGTGAGAAGGCAAAAAGGAGAAAGTCTCACATTGACGCGGCTAATCAACGGGCTATGGAGATGCCCGTCAATTGATGTCAATGCGAGGAGTAGGGATTGCCATGCAATGGATGCACTAGAGCTATAAGCGTAAGAAAGCTCATCAAAAAGAAACTAAGTGGGTGTGCATCCAACATGCTTGCTCACGAAGACCTAGGGAATTTTGAGGAAGCCCATCATTGGAATATACAAGCCAAGTTCTTATAATGAAAAATTCCCACTAGTATATGAAAGTGACAAAAATAAGAAACTCTCTATCATGAAGATCATGCTGCTATTTTGAAGCACAAGTGTGGAAAAAGGATAGTGACATTGATCCTTCTCTCTTTTTCTCTCATTTTTTTGTTTGGGCTTCTTTGGCCTCTCTTTTTTATTTTTTATTTGGGCATCTTTGGCCTCTTGTTTTTCTTTTGTCCGTAGTCTCATCCTGACTTGTGGGGGAATCATAGTCTCCATCATCCTTTCCTCACATGGGACAATGCTCTAATAATGAAAATCATCACACTTTTAATTACTTACAACTCAAGAATTACAACTCAATACTTAGAACAAAATTTGACTCTATGTGAATGCCTCCGGGGGTGTACCGGGATATGCAATGAATCAAGAGTGACATGTATGAAAGAATTATAAAGGTGGCTTTGCCACAAATACGATGTCAACTACATGATCATGCAAAGCAATATGACAATGATGGAGCGTGCCATAATAAACGGAACGGTGGAAAGGTGCATGGCAATATATCTCGGAATGGCTATGGAAATGCCATAATAGGTAGGTATGGTGGCTGTTTTGAGGAAGATATAAGGAGGTTTATGTGTGATAGAGCGTATCATATCACGGGGTTTGGATGCACCGGCAAAGTTTGCACCAACTCTCAAGGTGAGAAAGGGCAATGCACGGTACCGTAGAGGCTAGCAAATTGCGGAAAGGTAAGAGTGCGTATAATCCATGGACTCACATTAGTCATAAAGAACTCATATACTTATTGCAAAAGTTTATTAGCCCTCGAAGCAAAGTACTACTACGCATGCCCCTAGTGGGATAGATTGGTAGGAAAAGACCATCGCTCGTCCCCGACCGCCACTCATAAGGAAAGCAATCAAAGAACACCCCATGCTTCAAATTTGTCACACAACGTTCACCATACGTGCATGCTACGGGACTTGCCAACCTTAACACAAGTATTTCTCAATTTCATAATTACCCAACTAGCATGACTCTAACATTACCACCTTTATATCTCAAAACAATTATCAAGTATCAAATTTATCATAGTATTTAATGCACTCTATATGAAGGTTTTTATTATACCCATCTTGGATGCCTATCATATTAGGACTAATTTTATAGCCAAAGCAAATTATCATGCTGTTCTAAAAGACTCTCAAAATAATATAAGTGAAACATGAGAGATTAATAATTTCTATAAAATAAAACCACCACCGTGCTCTAAAAAGTTATAAGTGAAGTACTAGAGCAAAATTATCTAGCTCAAAATTTATAAGTGAAGCACATCGGGTATTCTAATAAATTCCGATTCATGTGTGTATCTCCAAAAGGTCTGTACAGCAAGGATGATTGTGGTAAACTAAAAAGCAAATACTCAAATCATACAAGACGCCCCAAGCAAAACACATATCATGTGATGAATAAAAATATAGCATCGAGTAAAGTTACCGATAGACGAAGAAGAAAGAGGGGATGCCTTCCGGGGCATCCCCAAGCTTAGGATTTTGGTTGTCCTTGAATTTTACCATGGGGTGCCTTGGGCATCCCCAAGATTAGGCTCTTTCCACTCCTTTTTCCAAAATCCATCAAATCTTTACCCAAAAACTTGAAAACTTCACAACACAAAACTCAACAGAAAATCTCATGAGCTCCGTTAGCGACTTAAAAGAAACCACCACTTTAAGGTACTGTAATGAACTCATGATTTATTTATATTAGTGTTAAACCTACTGTATTACAACTCCTCTATGGTTCATACCCCCCGATACTAGCCATAGATTCATCAAAATAAGCAAACAACACACGAAAAACAGAATCTGACAAAAACAGAACAATCTGTAGTAATCTGTATCAAACGCAAACTTATGTAACTCTAAAATTCTTCCAAAATAGGAAGACCTAGATAATTTGTTTATTGATCTACTGCAATTGTAATAAGTATTTTATCATTCTCTAGTGATTTGTAACAATTGTTTTCGTGAGCAGAAAGTTTCTGACTTTTTCAGCGACATCAAATAATTATCATCCAAGAAGATCCTATAGGTATTACTTGGCACAAACACTAATTAAAACATAAAACCAAATCTAACCAGAGGCTAGATGACATATTTATTGCTAAACAGGAACAAAAAGCAAGGAACAAAAATAAAATTGGGTTGCCTCCCAACAAGCGCTATCGTTTAACGCCCCTAGCTAGGCATAAAAAATAGAATAGATCTAGGTATTATCATCTTTGGTTGGCAATTCTTCAATTGAACACTTATAACCCTTAGGAGTTTCCCTCTTTTTACTAATGATAAAACTCCTAGGCAAGAAATCAAGAAATTCATTTGTAGCAAAAGGTTCCTTAATAATAGCAAAGAAGTTGGGGTGAACACTTATTGATTTGAGATCCACAGTTTCCTTACTAGAAGATTCACCCTTATTTTTAGGAACATACATAAACTTGGCAACTTTGGTAGTAGGAGGATTTGAAGTATTTCTCACGGCAGAAAAATCAGACCCTAAGTTGGTAATGATATCCTCAAGTTTAGCAATTCTAGTGGAATCTTGATCTATTCTTTCATTAACTATGGGTTCTTTTTCTTTAAAAAAATTCAGAGTAACTCCTACCTTATATCCATATTGATTAATTTGTTTGTGGATCTTTTTATCCAAATTTTCAACCAACTCCACAGTGGCAACTTTATTTTCAATAATTTCAATCCTTTGCATCACGTGTTCCAAAGTTAAAATAGTTCCATTAACCAAAAGAGGTGGTGGGCCAAACAAATCTATCAGCACATTATAAGAATCAAAAGTATGGTTACCCAAGATATTCCCTCCGGTAATTGTATCAAGAATATATCTATTCCAAGGAGTGATGCCTACATAAAAATTGCGAAGAAGAATGGAAGTAGATTGCTTCCTAGTGGATCTATTTTGCGCATTGCAAATTCTATACCAAGCATCTTTTAAATTTTCTCCCTCCCTTTGTCTGAAATTAAGAACTTCGTTCTTGGGAGTACTAACAATGATAGAAGGACAGGCCATGATGGCGAAACAAACGATCTAACACACGGAGACACAAGAAGCAAGAGAAAAGAGGCGAACGAAAAAGGGCGAATAAAACGGCAAGGGTGAAGTCGGGGAGAGGAAAACGAGAGGCAAATGGCAAATAATGTAATGCAAGGGATAAGAGTTTGTGATGGGTACTTGGTATGTCTTGACTTGTGGTAGATCTCCCTGGAAATGGCGCCAGAAATCCTTCTTGCTACATCTTGAGCATGCGTTGGTTTTCCCTTGAAGAGGAAAGGGTGATGCAGCAAAGTAGCGTAAGTATTTCCCTCAGTTTTTGAGAACCAAGGTATCAATCCAGTAGGAGACTACACACAAATCCCTAGTACCTACACAAACAATCAAGAACCTTGCAAACCAACGTGGTAAAGGGGTTGTCAATCCCTTCACGGCCACTTGCAAAAGTGAGATCTGATAAGGATAATAAGATAAATATTTTTGGTATTTTTGTTGTATAGATTGAAAACTAAAGATTGCAAAATAAACAGCGACAGAAATAGCACGTTGGCGGGAGATTAATATGTTGGAAAATAGACCCAGGGGCCATAGGTTTCACTAGTGGCTTCTCTCAAGATAGCATATTTTATGGCGGGTATTACTGTCGAGCAATTTATAGAAAAGAGCATAGTTATGGGAATATCTAGGCATGATCATGTATATAGGCATCACGTCTGTGACAAGTAGATCGAAACAATTCTGCATCTACTACTATTACTCCACACATCGACTGTTATCCAGCATGCATCTAGAGTATTAAGTTCATAAGAACATAGTAACGCATTAGGCAAGATAACATGATGTAGAGGGATAAACTCAAGCAATATGATATAAACCCCATGTTTTATCCTCGATGGCAACAATCCTATACGTGCCTTGCTGCCCCTACTGTCACCGGGAAAGGACACCGCAAGATTGCACCCAAAGCTAAGCACTTCTTCCATTGCAAGAAAGATCAATCTGGTAGGCCAAACCAAACTAATAATTCGAAGAGACTTGCAAAGATATCAAATCATTCATATAAGAATTCAGAGACGAATCAAATATTGTTCATAGATAATCTTGCTCATAAACCCACAATTCATCGGATCTCCACAAACACACCGCATAAAGTATTACATCGAATAGATCTGCAAGAAGATCGAAGAGAACTTTGTATTGAGATACAAAGACAGAGAAGAAGCCATCTAGCTAATAACTATGGACCCGAAGGTCTATGGTAAACTACTCACACATCATCGGAGAGGCCATGGTGTTGATGTAGAAGCCCTCCGTGATCGATTCCCCCTCCGGTGGAGTGCCGTAAAAGGCCCCAAGATGGGATCTCATGAGTACAGAAGGTTGCGGCGGTGGAAAAAGTGTTTTGTGGATCCCCCCGATGTTTTCAGGGTATAAGAGTATATATAGGCGAAAGAAGTAGGTTGGTGGAGCTGCAAGGGGCCCATGAGATTGGGGGCGCGCCTACCCCCTGGGCGCGCCCTCCTATCTCGTGGGTTCCTTGACGTCCACTCCAAGTCTCCTGGATTGCGTTTGTTCCAAAAACGATCCTCACGAAGGTTTCATTCCGTTTGGACTCCGTTTGATATTCCTTTTCTGCGAAACACTGAAATAGGCAAAAAAAACAGCAATTTGCACTGGCTGGTTAATAGGTTAGTCCCAAAAATAATATAAAAAGGTATATTAAAGCCCATTAAACATCCAAAACAGATAATATAATAGCATGGAACAATCAAAAATTGTAGATACGTTGGAGACATATCAGTACACAACCACAATACGAATGACTGCCAAGAGCTCAGGGCCATTCGAGATGGACACTTCTGTCGACGCCCCGAACGGAATGACCGGGGCTATGGCCGAGGAGGAGGACGAAGTGGAGGACATTGGGACGATCGCGGCTCCCGTCAGGAGTGGCACGACCGGCCCCGCGAGGACCACTGGCAGGACCAGCCTTGTGAGGGTGCCTGGAGGGACTAGCCTTGTGAGAACCGTCCTCAGGGCAATGCTGGTCTCCCTCCACTGCCGCCACCACCAAGAAGAAATGACGACCACCATCAGGACGAGGGGGCTATGGGCTTCTAGGAGCCGCGCGCTATCACTTGCATCTTGGGCGGTTCTCAGGCCCCAGCTTCCCAGCGCGTCTTCAAGCAGTTTGCTCGCGAGCTGAACGTGACCCTTCACAGGCTCGAGGCCACGTGCCCGCCCAGGTGGTCCAAGTGCGCCATCACCTTCAGCTTGTCGGATCAGGCCAAGTGTGCGGCAACTGCCGGCGCCCTCCCGATGCTTTGCTCGTCCGTCATCAGCAACGTCCAAGTCACCAAGACCCTCATCGACGGCGGCGTAGGGCTCAATGTCTTGTCTGTTGAGACATTCGACAGCCTCCAAGTGCCATACGATCACCTGCAGCCCACCAAGCCTTTCTCCGGAGTGACTGACAGCTCCACCACCCCGATAGGGCAGGTCCGCCTCCCTGTTACCTTCGGCCAGCGCGACAACTAGCGCACCGAGCTCATCGACTTCGACGTCGCCCACATCCGTCTGCCGTACAACGCCATCCTTGGGTATCCAGCATTAGCCAAGTTCATGGCAGTGACCCACCACGGCTACAACGTCCTCAAGATGCCGGGGAGCAGCGGCGTCATCACGGTCCCGTGTGAAGAAAGATACGCGGTGTGCTCCCTCGAGCACGCCTTCCAAGCCGCGGCAATCGAAGACCCCGACAACAAAGGCACATTGTACCCTCCTGAGGCCATCCCCAAGAAGAAGAAGCAGATACTCCACATAGGGCCTCAAGACAGCAACGTCTCCAGCGGCACCACCTCAGGATCAGCGCCCGCAGCTGGGGCGCCTCCCTCTCTCACGTAGGAAGGCGTGCCCGGCACCCTCCCTAGGCAGGGCTCGGGGGTTCGCTTCTGGAGGGACTCAGACCTAGCCAACATCACGAGTGAGGCGCTCGGGCACCACGTTGAGGCGTGCTTTGCTACATGTTGCCCTCAAGAGGGCACTGGGCGAGGAGCGCCTGGAGCTCAGGAGTTCATCGTCAAGGCCACCCACGAGCTTCAAGAAGCAAGGACCATGCACAGCGGCTGCTGCCCACCTGGCGTAGCTCCCCATCCTGGCGAGGATGGCGCGCTGTGTGTCTGCATCGACATACCAGGGCTCAACAGGGCCACGTCTCAGGAGCGTTTCTGGCCTTCACGCGTTGGGCGTTGCGAGGGTCCACCTCACAGCTACGTCCGCATGCCGTTTGGCTTGCCGAACGTGGCGGCCGCCTTCCAGCACCACCTGCGGAGTGTCCTGTCTGCTCAGGAGGCCAGACATCACGCAGTCCTGGCGGAGATGGCGACGGTCCTCAAAGACCCGCCCGGGCCCCCAGAGCCTCCCGAGGCTCTGGGTCCTGACGGCTCATGAGGAGCGACCCCTTCATCATGCGCTTTCAGCTACCTCAACCCTCCTTCAACAACGGTACTAGGTGACATTTTCCAAGTTTACTCAGCTGGGAGCACCCCTCGGGCTGCACGATTCCCAGGTCGCACGGGCTTGTCCCTACGACACGTATCTTTTTGCATCTTTTAGCTTACTTTGTTGGGGGCGCCCCTCGGGCTGCATCATCCCCAGGCCACTCGGGTCCGTCCCAGTGGCATGTGTCATTCTTAGATTTATCACGAGCTAGTTTGTCCCCTTATATAAGTTGTCTATGGCTATCACCTTCTTATCTGGTACATCGATGCCCCACCCATGACCGCCCTCATTGCAACGGGAGCCACGTGCCGGTCGTTTTTCCTTAGGGCACCTCGCATGAGTAGGCTCGGCACGATGTCTGTGCTCGGGTCCGTCCCTGGAGTGTCAATAAAGCCAACGACTGAGCTCTGTCTGGCGGGCCGGCCCCGTTCACGTCACCTCCTGGGGTCATTGGTACCTGGCCTTCTCATGGGATCGCCTTAGGAAATTCGTCCGGCGTAGGTTACCTAACCAACTACTCGCAGGATCACTGAATCTATCAAGAACCAAGACCAGGCGCAACCCACCTTGAGGTAGGGCCTCGTGAGTCGCGCGCTGGCTCATGAGTGCCCAGACACACCTCGTCTAGCCCTGCCGTGCAAGCCACATGTCAGGGTGGGGCTGTACACGCCCCGGGGGCTCCACTCAGAGGGAGCCCTCACCCACGCACCAGTGGATGCACCATGCTCTGTGCTGGTAGTCGACACGGTCGAGGAGCGGCTATGCCCGTGCAAGTGCAGAAGCGCTATGCTCCGTGCTGGTGATAAACAACTAAGGGCGGCCCCATGGTCGTACCAACCTCAGGGAGCCACCCGGCTCAGTGTCCAGCCTCACCTCAACGCTTTCCCCTCGAGAGAGTCGCACGAGGGGGCTGGGCACAGGGGCTACGCTCGGGTCACGCCCAAGCATAAGCCGCCCTGCCAGGTCCCTCGGACCTGGTCGTCACGCGCCCTCCCGAGCGGAGCCAAGGTATGAAGGTCGTTTGGGCGTCAAGGGGGACTCCTGGGCATCGCGACTCAGGAGCCTAACTGGCCACATAGCCCCTCACCTCTTGGTCTCGTCTGGGTGATCCGGACGATTCAACGGCGGCTGAGGTATGCGCGGGGTCGGGCCCTGCCGACGTAGAACACTAGGCCTACTTCCTCATCTCCTTTCTGTAAGCTGTTTGCGCGTCAAGGGGGACTCAGGAGCCTAACTGGCCACGTAGCCCCTCACCCCTTGGTCTCGTCCTGGCAATCCGGACGACCCAACAGCGGCTGAGGTACGCGCGGGGTCGGGCCCTGCCGACGCAGAACACCAAGCAAATGGGAAGCAAATCGCAGAATCTCAAACAAGTATTACAAGACATATTGTTCTCCCAGTACCAAACACAAGTTTAAATGCCTCCACGAGGCATGGTGCATGTTGCAGAAGCAAAACAGGAAAGGAGCTGCTGATACGTCTCCGTCATATCTACTTTTCCAAACACTTTTGCCCTTGTTTTGGACTCTAACTTGTATGATTTGAATGGAACTAACCCGGACTGATGCTATTTTCAGCAGAATTGCCATGATGTTGTTTATGTGCAGAAAACAAAAGTTCTCGGAATGACCTGAAACTCCATGGGATATCGTATAAAAAATAATAAAAAATCCTTGCCAAAGATGAAGACCAGGGGGCCCACACCCAGTCCACGAGGGTGCCCCCCCTAGGGCGCGCCCCCTACCTCGTGGGCCCCCTGGACACTTTCCGACGCCAACTCCAACTCTATATATTGGCTTTCGGGGAGAAAAAAAGAGGAGAGAAGAAATCATCGCGTTTTACGATACAGAGCCGCCGCCAAGCCCTAAAACCTCTCGGGAGGGTTGATCTGGAGTCCGTTCGGGGCTCCAAAGAGGGGGATTCGTCACCGTCGTCATCATCAACCATCCTCCATCACAAATTTCATGATGCTCCCCGCCATGCGTGAGTAATTCCATCGTAGGCTTGCTGGACGGTGATTGGTTGGATGAGATTTATCATGTAATCGAGTTAGTTTTGTTAGGGTTTGATCCCTAGTATCCACTATGTTCTGAGATTGATGCTGCTATGACTTTGCTATGCTTAATACTTGTCACTAGGGCCCGAGTGCCATGATTTTAGATCTGAACCTATTATGTTTTCATGAATATATGTCAGTTCTTGATCCTATCTTGCAAGTCTATAGTCACCTACTATGTGTTATGATCCGGCAACCCCGAAGTGACAATAATCGGGACCACTCCCGGTGATGACCATAGTTTGAGGAGTTCATGTATTCACTATGTGCTAATGCTTTGTTCCGGTTCTCTATTAAAAGGAGGCCTTAATATCCCTTAGTTTCCATTAGGACCCTGCTGCCATGGGAGGGTAGGACAAAAGATGTCATGCAAGTTCTTTTCCATAAGCACGTATGACTATGTTCGGAATACATGCCTACATTACATTGATGAATTGGAGCTAGTTCTGTGTCACCCTATGTTATGACTGTTACATGATGAACCGCATCCGGCATAATTATCCATCACTCATCCGGTGCCTATGAGCTTTCCATATACTGGTTTACACTTATTTACTTTTCCGTTGATACTGTTACAATCACTACAAAACACCAAAAATATTACTTTAGCTTCCTATACTTTTGCTCCCGTTACCACCACTATCATATTACTTTGCTACTAAACACTTTGCTGCAGATACTAAGTTTCTAGGTGTGGTTGAATTGACAACTCAGCTGCTAATACTTGAGAATATTCTTTGGCTCCCCTTGTGTCGAATCAATAAATTTGGGTTGAATACTCTACCCTCGAAAACTGTTGCGATCCCCTATACTTGTGGGTTATCAGCTGCCAGCAAGACATCTCGTCATCCCTGGACGCCGTCGTCACTTGCAAGGGATGCCCCTTCCACAGCAACGTTGCCTCGCCTGCGCTGCCCGCCAGAGTTGCAGGTTCAGCAGCACCACTGTTGGGGAACGTAGTAATTTCAAAAAAATTCCTACGCACACGCAAGATCATGGTGATGCATAGCAACGAGAGGGGACAGTATTGTCTACGTACCCTCGTAGACCGAAGCGGAAGCGTTGACGCAACATAGAGGAAGTAGTCGTACGTCTTCCCGATCCGACCGATCCAAGCACCGTTACTCCGGCACCTCCAAGTTCTTAGCACACGTACAGCTCGATGACGCTCCCCGGGCTACGATCCAGCAAAGCTCCGGGGATGAGTTCCGTCAGCACAACGGCGTGGTGACGATCTCGATGTTCTACCGTCGCAGGGCTTCGCCTAAGCACTACAACAATATGACCGAGGTGGAATATGGTGGAAGGGGGCACCGCACACGGCTAAGGAACGATCACGATGATCAACTTGTGTGTCCTAGGGTGCCCCCTTGCCTCCGTATATAAAGGATCCAAGGGGGGGGGGTGCGGCCGGCCCTAGAGGAGGCGCGCAGGAGGAGTCCTACTCCTACCGGGAGTAGGACTCCCCTCCCTTTCCTTGTCCAAGTAGGAGAGGTGGAAGAACAGAAGGAAAGGGGGGTGCCGCCCCTCCCTCCTTGTCCAATTCGGACTAGGGGGAGAGGGGCGCGCGGCCTGCCCTGGAGGTTCCGGTAACCTCCTTCCTCTTCTCCACTTTAGGCCCATGAGGCCCATTAACCCCCCGGGAGGTTCCGGTAACCCCCCGGTGCTCCGGTTTTATTCCGAAACTTTCCCCGGAACGCTTCCGGTGTCCGAATATAGTCATCCAATATATCAATCTTTATGTCTCAACCATTTTGAGACTCCTCGTCATGTCTGTGATCACATCCGGGACTCCGAACTAACTTCGGTACATCAAAATGCATAAACTCATAATAACTGTCATCGTAACGTTAAGCGTGCGGACCCTATGGTTCGAGAACAATGCAGACATGACTGAGACAAATCTCCGGTCAATAACCAATAGAGGGACCTGGATGCCCATATTGGCTCCTACATATTCTACGAAGATCTTTATCGGTCAGACCGCATAACAACATACGTTGTTCCCTTTGTCATCGGTATGTTACTTGCCCGAGATTCGATCGTCGGTATCCAATACCTAGTTCAATCTCGTTACCGGCAAGTCTCTTTAATCGTTCCGTAATACATCATCCTGCAACTAACTCATTAGTTGCAATGCTTGCAAGGCTTAAGTGATGTGCATTACTGAGAGGGCCCAGAGATACCTCTCCAACAATCGGAGTGACAAATCCTAATCTCGAAATACGCCAACCCAACATCTACCTTTGGAGACACCTGTAGAGCACCTTTATAATCACCCAGTTACGTTGTGAGGTTTGGTAGCACACAAAGTGTTCCTCCGGCAAACGGGAGTTGCATAATCTCATAGTCATAGGAACATGTATAAGTCATGAAGAAAGCAATAGCAACATACTAAACGATCGGGTGCTAAGTTAATGGAATGGGTCATGTCAATCAGATCATTCAACTAATGATGTGATCCCGTTAATCAAATACCAACTCTTTGTCCATGGTTAGGAAACATAACCATCTTTGATTAACGAGCTAGTCAAGTAGAGGCATACTAGTGACACTCTGTTTGTTTATGTATTCACACATGTATCATGTTTCCAGTTAATACAATTCTAGCATGAATAATAAACATTTATCATGATATAAGGAAATAAATAATATCTTTATTATTGCCTCTAGGGCATATTTCCTTCAGTCTCCCAGTTGCACTAGAGTCAATAATCTAGATTACACAGTAATGATTCTAACACCCATGGAGCCTTGGTGCTGATCATGTTTTGCTCGTGGAAGAGGCTTAGTCAACGGGTCTACCACATTCAGATCCGTATGTATCTTGCAAATTTCTATGTCTCCCACCAGGACTAGATCCCGGATGGAATTGAAGCGTCTCTTGATGTGCTTGGTTCTTTTGTGAAATATGGATTCCTTTGCCAAGGCAATTGCACCAGTATTGTCACAAAAGATTTTCATTGGACCCGATACACTAGGTATGACACCTAGATCGGATATGAACTCCTTCATCCAGACTCCTTCGTTTGCTGCTTCCGAAGCAGCTATGTACTCCGCTTCACATGTAGATCCCGCCACGACGCTTTGTTTAGAACTGCACCAACTGACAGCTCCACCGTTTAATATAAACACGTATCCGGTTTGTGATTTAGAATCGTTCGGATCAGTGTCAAAGCTTGCATCAACGTAACAGTTTACGATGAGCTCTTTGTCACCTCCATATACGAGAAACATATCCTTAGTCCTTTTCAGGTATTTTAGGATGTTCTTGACCGTTGTCCAGTGATCCACTCCTGGATTACTTTGGTACCTCCCTGCTAAACTTATAGCAAGGCACACATCAGGTCTGGTACACAGCATTGCATACATGATAGAGCCTATGGCTGAAGCATAGGGAACATTTTTCATTTTCTCTCTTTCTTCTGGAGTGGTCGGGCATTGAGTCTGACTCAACTTCACACCTTGTAACACAGGCAAGAACCCTTTCTTTGCTTGATCCATTTTAAACTTCTTCAAAATCTTGTCAAGGTATGTGCTTTGTGAAAGTCCAATTAAGCGTCTTGATCTATCTCTATAGATATTTATTCCTAATATGTAAGCAGCTTCAGAGAGGTCTTTCATTGAAAAACTCTTATTCAAGTATCCCTTTATGCTATCCAGAAATTCTATATCATTTCCAATCAGTAATATGTCATCCACATATAATATCAGAAATGCTACAGAGCTCCCACTCACTTTCTTGTAAATACAGGCTTCTCCGAAAGTCTGTATAAAACCAAATGCTTTGATCACACTATCAAAGCGTTTATTCCATCTCTGAGAGGCTTGCACCAGTCCATAAATGGATCGCTGGAGTTTGCACACTTTGTTAGCTCCCTTTGGATCGACAAAACCTTCCGGTTGCATCTTACACAACTCTTCTTCCAGAAATCCATTCAGGAATGCAGTTTTGACATCCATCTGCCAAATTTCATAATCATAAAATGCGGCAATTGCTAACATGATTCGGACAGACTTAAGCATCGCTACGGGTGAGAAGGTCTCATCGTAGTCAACCCCTTGAACTTGTCGACAACCTTTTGCGACAAGTCGAGCTTTGTAGACAGTAATATTACCGTCAGCGTCAGTCTTCTTCTTGAAGATCCATTTATTCTCAATTGCTTGCCGATCATCGGGCAAGTCAACCAAAGTCCATACTTTGTTCTCATACATGGATCCCATCTCAGATTTCATGACTTCAAGCCATTTTGCGGAATCTAGGCTCACCATCGCTTCTTCATAGTTCGTAGGTTCATCATGATCTAGCAGCATGATTTCCAGAACAGGATTACCGTACCACTCTGGCGCGGTTCTCATTCTGGTTGATCTACGAGGTTCAGTAGTATCTTGTTCTGAAGTTTCATGATCATTATCATTAGCTTCCTCACTAATTAGTGTAGGTGTCGCAGAAACAGTTTTCTGTGATGTACTACTTTCCAATAACAGAGCAGGTACAGTTACCTCATCAAGTTCTACTTTCCTCCCACTCACTTCTTTCGAGAGAAACTCCTTCTCTAGAAATGATCCATTCTTAGCAACGAATGTCTTGCCTTTGGATCTGTGATAGAAGGTGTACCCAACAGTCTCCTTTGGGTATCCTATGAAGACACATTTCTCCAATTTGGGTTCGAGCTTATCAGGTTGAAGCTTTCACATAAGCATCGCAGCCCCAAACTTTAAGAAACGACAACTTTGGTTTCTTGCCAAACCATAGTTCATAAGGCATCGTCTCAACAGATTTTGATGGTGCCCTATTTAACGTGAATGCGGCCATCTCTAAAGCATAACCCCAAAACGATAGCGGTAAATCAGTAAGAGACATCATAGATCGCACCATATCTAGTAAAGTACGATTACGACGTTCGGACACACCATTACGCTGTGGTGTTCCGGGTGGCGTGAGTTGCGAAACTATTCCGCATTGTTTCAAATGTACACCAAACTCGTAAGTCAAATATTCTCCTCCACGATCAGATCGTAGAAACTTTATTTTCTTGTTACGATGATTTTCAACTTCACTCTGAAATTCTTTAAACTTTTCAAATGTTTCAGACTTATGTTTCATTAAGTAGATATACCCATATCTGCTTAAGTCATCTGTGAAGGTGAGAAAATAATGATATCTGCCACGAGCCTCAATATTCATCGGACCACATACATCTGTATGTATGATTTCCAACAAATCTGTTGCTCTCTCCATAGTACCGGAGAACGGTGTCTTAGTCATCTTGCCCATGAGGCACGGTTCGCAAGTACCAAGTGATTCCTAATCAAGTGATTCCTAATCAAGTGATTCCTAATCAAGTGATTCCAAAAGTCCATCAGTATGGAGTTTCTTCATGCGCTTTACACCGATATGACCTAAACGGCAGTGCCACAAATAAGTTGCACTATCATTATCAACTCTGCATCTTTTGGTTTTAACATTATGAATATGTGTATCACTACTATCGAGATTCATCAGAAATAGACCACTCTTCAAGGGTGCATGACCATAAAAGATATTATTCATATAAATAGAACAACCATTATTCTCTGATTTAAATGAATAACCGTCTCGCATCAAACAAGATCCAGATATAATGTTCATGCTCAACGCGGGCACTGAATAACAATTATTTAGGTCTAATACTAATCCCGACGGTAGATGTAGAGGTAGTGTGCCGACTGTGATCACATCGACTTTGGAACCGTTTCCCACGCGCATCGTCACCTCGTCCTTTGCCAGTGTTCGCTTAATCCGTAGTCCCTGTTTCGAGTTGAAAATATTAGCAACAGAACCAGTATCAAATACCCAGGTGCTATTGCGAGCTCTAGTAAGGTACACATCAATAACATGTATATCACATATACCTTTGTTCACCTTGCCATCCTTCTTATCCGCCAAATACTTGGGGCAGTTCCGCTTCCAGTGACCAGTCTGCTTGCAGTAGAAGCACTCAGTTTCAGGCTTAGGTCCAGACTTGGGTTTCTTCTCTTCAGTAGCAACTTGCTTGCTGTTCTTCTTGAAGTTACCCTTCTTCTTCCCTTTGCCCTTTTTCTTGAAACTAGTGGTCTTGTTGACCATCAACACTTGATGCTCCTTTTTGATTTCTACCTTCGCAGCTTTTAGCATTGCGAATAGCTCAAGAATAGTCTTATTCATCCCTTGCATATTATAGTTCATCACGAAGCTCGTGTAGCTTGGTGGCAGTGATTGGAGAATTGTGTCAATGATGCAATCATCTGGAAGATTGACTCCCATCTGAATCAAGTGATTATTATACCCAAACATTCTGAGTATATGCTCACTGACAGAACTGTTCTCCTCCATCTTGCAGCTATAGAACTTATTGGAGACTTCATATCTCTCAATCCGGGCATTTGCTTGAAATATTAACTTCAACTCCTGGAACATCTCATATGCTCCATGACGTTCAAAACGTCGTTGAAGTCCCGATTCTAAGCCGTAAAGCATGGCACACTGAACTATCGAGTAGTCATCAGCTTTGCTCTGCCAGATGTTCATAACATCTGGTGTTGCTCCAGCAGCAGGCCTGGCACCCAGCGGTGCTTCCAGGACGTAATTCTTCTATGCAGCAATGAGGATAATCCTCAAGTTACGGACCCAATCTGCTAATTGCTACGATCATCTTTCAACTTTGCTTTCTCAAGGAACGCATTAAAATTCAACGGAACAACAGCACGGGCCATCTATCTACAATCAAACATACATAAGCAAGATACTACCAGGTACTAAGTTCATGATAAATTCAAGTTCAATTAATCATATTACTTAAGAACTCCCACTTAGATAGACATCTCTCTAATCCTCTAAGTGATCACGTGATCCAAAACAACTAAAGCATAACCGATCATCACGTGAAATGTATTAGTTTTCAATGGTGAACATCATTATGTTGATCATATCTACTATATGATTCACGCTCGACCTTTCGGTCTCCGTGTTTCGAGGCCATATCTGCATATGCTAGGCTCATCAAGTTTAACCTGAGTATTCTGCGTGTGCAAAACTGACTTGCACCCGTTGTAGATGGACGTAGAGCTTATCACACCCGATCAACACGTGGTGTCTGGGCACGACGAACTTTGGCAACGGTGCATACTCAGGGAGAACACTTCTTGATAATTTAGTGAGAGATCATCTTATAATGCTACCGTCAATCAAAGCAAGATAAGATGCATAAAAGATAAACATCACATGCAATCAATATAAGTGATATGATATGGCCATCATCATCTTGTGCTTGTGATCTCCATCTCCGAAGCACCGTCATGATCACCATCGTCACCGGCGCGACACCTTGATCTCCATCGTAGCATCGTTGTCGTCTCGCCAATCTTATGCTTCCACGACTATCGCTACCTCTTAGTGATAAAGTAAATCATTACAGTGCGATTGCATTGCATACAATAAAGCGACAACCATATGGCTCCTGCCAGTTGCCGATAACTCAGTTACAAAACATGATCATCTCATAGAATAAAATTTAGCATCATGTCTTGACCATATCACATCACAACATGCCCTACAAAAACAAGTTAGACGTCCTCTACTTTGTTTGTTGCAAGTTTTACGTGGCTGCTACGGGCTTTAAGCAAGAACCAATCTTACCTACGCATCAAAACCACAACGATAGTTTTTCAAGTTGATGCCGTTTTAACCTTCGCAAGGACCGGGCGTAGCCACACTCAGTTCAACTAAAGTTGGAGAAACTGTCACCCGCAAGCCACCTATGTGCAAAGCACGTCGGAAGAACCGGTCTCGCGTAAGCGTACGCGTAATGTCGGTTCGGGCCGCTTCGTCCAACCATACCGCCGAACCAAAGTATAACATGCTAGTAGGCAGTATGACTCATATCGCCCACAACTCACTTGTGTTCTACTCGTGCACATAACATCAAACCATAAAACCTACGCTCGGATGCCACTGTTGGGGAACATAGTAATTTCAAAAAAATTCCTACGCACACGCAAGGTCATGGTGCTGCATAGCAATGAGAGGGGAGAGTGTTGTCTACGTACCCTCGTAGACCGAAGCGGAAGCGTTGACGCAACATAGAGGAAGTAGTCGTACATCTTCCCGATCCGACCGATCCAAGCACCGTTACTCCGGCACCTCCGAGTTCTTAGCACACGTACAGCTCAATGACGCTCCCCGGGCTCCGATCCAGCAAAGCTTCGGGGATGAGTTCCGTCAGCACAACAGCATGGTGACGATCTTGATGTCCTACCGTCGCAGGGCTTCGCCTAAGCACTACAACAATATGACTAAGGTGGAATATGGTGGAAGGGGGCACCGCACACGGCTAAGGAACGATCACGATGATCAACTTGTGTGTCCTAGGATGCCCCCTTGCCTCCGTATATAAAGGATCCAAGGGGGGGGTGCGGCCAGCCCTAGAGGAGGCGCGCAGGAGGAGTCCTACTCCTACCGGGAGTAGGACTCCCCTCCCTTTCCTTGTCCAAGTAGGAGAGGTGGAAGAAGAGAAGGAAAGGGGGGGCGCCGCCCCTCCCTCCTTGTCCAATTCGGACTAGGGGGAGAGGGGGCGCGCGGCCTACCCTAGCAGCCCCTTCCTCTTCTCCACTTTAGGCCCATGAGGCCCATTAACCCCCCTGGGGGTTCCGATAACCCCCCGGTGCTCCGGTTTTATTCCAAAACTTTCCCCGGAACGCTTCCGGTGTCCGAATATAGTCATCCAATATATCAATCTTTATGTCTCAACCATTTCGAGACTCCTCGTCATGTCCGTGATCACATCCGGGACTCCGAACTAACTTCGGTACATCAAAATGCATAAACTCATAATAACTGTCATCGTAACGTTAAGCGTGCGGACCCTATGGTTCGAGAACAATGCAGACATGACTGAGACAAATCTCTGGTCAATAACCAATAGCGGGACCTGGATGCCCATATTGGCTCCTACATATTCTACGAAGATCTTTATCGGTCAGACCGCATAACAACATACGTTGTTCCCTTTGTCATCGGTATGTTACTTGCCCGAGATTCGATCGTCGGTATCCAATACCTAGTTCAATCTCGTTACTGGCAAGTCTCTTTAATCGTTCCGTAATACATCATCCTGCAACTAACTCATTAGTTGCAATGCTTGCAAGGCCTAAGTGATGTGCATTACTGAGAGGGCCCAGAGATACCTCTTCGACAATCGGAGTGACAAATCCTAATCTCGAAATACGCCAACCCAACATCTACCTTTGGAGACACCTGTAGAGCACCTTTATAATCACCCAGTTACGTTGTGACATTTGGTAGCACACAAAGTGTTCCTCCGGCAAACGGGAGTTGCATAATCTCATAGTCATAGGAACATGTATAAGTCATGAAGAAAGCAATAGCAACATACTAAACGATTGGGTGCTAAGCTAATGGAATGGGTCATGTCAATCAGATCATTCAACTAATGATGTGATCCCGTTAATCAAATAACAACTCTTTGTCCATGGTTAGGAAACATAACCATCTTTCATTAACGAGCTAGTCAAGTAGAGGCATACTAGTGACACTCTGTTTGTCTATGTATTCACACATGTATCATGTTTCCGGTTAATACAATTCTATCATGAATAATAAACATTTATCATGATATAAGGAAATAAATAATATCTTTATTATTGCCTCTAGGGCATATTTCCTTCAACCACTAGTTGAGGGCGCAGGGTCGAAGGCGCGAAACTTCTTCAGTAAGGCCTCCACTTGGCTCTTCACGGCTTCGGCAGCAACTGCGCAGCGCTCGTCGTCCACGGGCTCAAACAGCTCGTTAAGGTCGGCGTCAAGATCGCGAAGATGGAGGTGGCTGAAGACGCGCATCAATGCAGCCGAGGAGAGTGCGCGGGCTTCCCCCTCCCAAGTGGCCGATCCCGTCCACGACGCCCTCAAGCGCCGCGACCAGATGAGGGAGCAGCTGGGTGGGGCCCTCATCGTCTGTCACCAACGGCTCCTCCAAGCCATTCTCATAGAGTGCCTGCAGCACCACGCGAGACTTCTCCTCAAGGGACTTGAAGGCCATGCGTTCCTCGGCCAGGACCTTCGCTTTGGCTTCCAGCTCGGCCTTCTCTGCCTTCATCTCCTGTTCCAGCTTCTCCAACCGGCCGCGCTCCATGGTATGCGCCTTCGCCAATTTCTCCAGCTCGGCGTCGCGACCCCTGACAGCGTCCTCTTGGGCCTTCATCTTCTCCTCCTCCGCCTGGCGGCCTTGAGCCTCGATCGCATGCTCGTTGCGCATGGTCTCCAGCTCGCCCTCCAGCGCCAGGCAATGATCCTGGGCAGCCCCAGCGTCCTTCAGCGCCACCTCACGGGCAACCGCGGCTTGGGCGACGGCTTGCTTGTCCTTCTCGGAGGCCACCGCAGCCTGGCTCAGTGCCACCCGAATGGACGGATCGGATTGAAGACTGCCAGATATTAGCTCAAGACGACCGGCCACCAGGCGACGATCGGTGCCTTCAAGATCCTCTCGCAGCAGGGTCAGCGCCGAAAGAGCGTGCTCCAGGACGTCGGGCTAGGTAGAAGGGTCACGGACTGGTGGAGAAGTAGAAGAAGGAGGCTGCACCGTCGTCATGATCTGCAGGTTGATGGCAGTGCAGGAAGAAGCCAGGAGCTCCGGAGCCTGCGGGGCCTTGGCCGGCTGATACGTCTCCAATGTATCTATAATTTTTTATTGTTCCATGCTATATTGTCTACTGTTTTAGGCAATATTGGGCTTTATTATCCACTTTTATATTATTTTTGGGACTAACCTATTAACAGGAGGCCCAGCCTAGATTTGTTGTTTTATGCCTATTTCAGTGTTTCGAAGAAAAGGAATATCAAACGGAGTCCAAACAGAAAAATCCTTTTTGGAACGTGATTTTCTCACCGGATAAGACCCAAGGAACTTGGATTGCACGTCAGAAGATACGGGAGCTGCCCACGAGGGTGGGGCGCACCCATGGGTCCCCCGACGTACTTCCGGCTCCTATATATTCCCATATACCCTAAAAACATCATAACAGAACATAGAGCAGGAGTTCCACCGCCGCAAGCCTCTGCAGCCACCAAAAACCTCTCAGGACCCTGTTCCGGCACCCTGCTGGAGGGGGGAACCCTCACCAATGGCCATCTTCATCATCCCAGCGCTCTCCATGACGAGGAGGGAGTAGTTCACCCTCGGGGCTGAGGGTATGTAACAGTAGCTATGTGTTTGATCTCTCTCTCTCTCTCTCGTGTTCTTGATTTGGCACGATCTTGATGTATCGCGAGCTTTGCAATTATAGTTGGATCTTATGTTTCTCCTCCCCCTCTTCTCTCTTGTAATGGATTGAGTTTTCCCTTTAAGGTTATCTTATCCGATTGAGTCTTTAAAGATTTGAGAACACTTGATGTATGTCTTGCCGTGAATATCTGTGGTGACAATGGGATATCATGTGCCATTTGATGTATGTTTTGGTGACCAACTTGCCGGTTCCACCCATGAACCTATGCATAGGGGTTGGCACACGTTTTCATCGTTGTTCTCCGGTAGAAACTGTCGGGACCCCGATCCCAAGTCACACCGATCTAGCATGTAACACGTCATATCACTTTGCGGCCTCACGCACGGTATTCCCACGGGTGCCACCTTACCTGGCCCGGGACCGTTTGCGCATTTTGGCTCACGTATATGACAGTGTCGCTAGCATCCATATGACAGAGAACCCGGGCCGACATGGCTAGTCGTGAACCCAAAGCGGCACGGACCTATGGAGACAGGCATACATGAATCGCATCGAACATGTCGGTCATCAACGAGTGATTCCGGGCTGTAGCACTGGGCTAACAGGACTCCGGGGATCCCGGGCTGTAGCAGGCTAGGCAGGACTCCGGAGATCACCATGTGACATTTCCCCGAAGGGACAGACATAGGGACGAAGTGAAACACATGCCGGCCAGTCAAGTGTCCTGAACAGTAGTACTGGGCTAGCAGGACTCCGGTGAACCGGGCTGTAGCGGACTACTATGGCTCGAGGAACACTAGACTACATTTCCCCATAAGAAAGGCTGCGAAGGATAAACAACTAGATTGTCGGATCCCACACATAGCAATACACGTTACACGTACGCATAACATGCATGTATGTGCGGTACATCATGGCATCACAACATAACTCAAACTCATATAGGTAATGGCCCAGAAGAGCCACATAGCATAAATACAAACAGGGGTCACATGACCCATCATTCAGAGCATACAAGCAACAAGCGGAAGCATTACATGTCTGAGTACAGACAACTACCAAAGAAAAAGACTAAGAAGCCTGACTAACACGACCCTCCCAAGGGTACAAGATCGTAGCTGGGATACAAGCTACTCGTCGAAGCCACTAGTGTAACCAACTGCAAAACATAAATAAGCAAACGTGAGTACAAAGGTACTCAGCAAGTCTTACTTCAGAGCTATCTACATATGCATCATTATCAACAAAAGGGGGGGGGGTGGAGTTTAACAGCAGCAAGCCAGCTTTGACTCAATGGCTAATCTATACTACGGGTAACAGAAACTTCTTTGAGGTGAGAAGACGCACACGAGTCCACAGATTCACCATATCAATACCCTACTATGGATCCATTCCCGTCTCCCTTCGAGAAGGCCATCCATAGCACTCATGCTTATCTTGCGTATTTTAGAGTATCCACTTCAAATTGTCTATGTACTATATAAGTTCTCCAAGTTTCCATATCCGAGGAAAACGGCTATTCGAATAGATAATATTAACCCTGCAGGGGGGTACTTCTTCACACACGCTCTCGCCACTTATAGCCCTGTACACGTCATGTACCTCGGCAACCTTCAAGCGGAAACCGGGCGAGGGTGTCGGCCACGACCTGACTAACCACACAAGTCTCTCATCGAGGTTTATCGCCTATTCGGGTTCCATCCGCAAGGAGATCCGGCCGGGGTGTCGCTCACGGCCCCAAACGATGTGTGCAGGGTTCCCAAGCCCACCACCCGGGTGCCACTTGGTACACCGTGCCACAATGCCTAGTTTGTCCCAAGCCCGTCCCGTCGGACACCACCTGGTAGACAAGTAGCACTACCTACAAACGCCAGAAACTAGTTGCAACTCCTGGACAGAAATCAAGTGGGTTAATAAGTCGAGAGGGGCCGGATAACCGGAACCCAATGTGTGGTAGTAACTGGACTTGGATAACATACACAGAACTCAGTGCTTAAGGACGGTTCCAATGAGACAACCCACCATGTACTCCTACATGGCCTCTCATCGCTACCTTTACCAAAATGTGTTCACACACTTAGCCTTTACCGGTAGGACATGTTCACCACTCCGATTCATTCCCGATGAAGCAGACCTGACACAACTCTAAGCATAGCTGGCATAAAGAAAACAAGCATGGATGAGCAGGCACATCAAGGCTCAAGCAACTCCTACTCATGCTAGTGGGTTTCAACTATTTACTGTGGCAATGACAGGTCATGCAGAGGAATGGGTTCAGCTACCGCAGCAGAAAGTAGCAGTTTGAATCGTTGTTGTCCTAATGCAGTAAAAAGGAGCAGGAGTGAGAGAGTGGGACTTTATCGGGATGCTCAAGGGGGTTTGCTTGCCTGATAGATCCACGAAGAAGCACTGCTCCTCAGACAGGTACTCGGGACACCTTCCGGAGTAGAACCTATCGAGAGGGAACGGTGCCGGCAATCAATAAACAACCATATGCAACAATATGATGCATGAAGATAACATTCAAAAATGCTATGATTTGCCCTAATGCATCTAGCATCAATTTGGTTGAAGTCCATATGAACCAAGGGTTCATATGCAAACCCTAATTTAGATATATATCATGCCATTATTACGTTTTCACTTATACAGTAGGTATAGGTTGGTTTTTCATGCATGAAACTGGCATAAATGGATTCCTTGCATTTTTCTGATAATTTTTCATATATAATTTATTTGATTTGGAGTTACGGTTGAATTACTATGAATTTTTGAAGTTTTAACTATTTTCTGGAATTTCCTGATTTATATTAATACCAGAAATCAATTATTGCGTCAGCTCTATGTCAGCATGACGTCAGCGAGTCAACGGGTCGGTCCAGGTCAAACCTGACCAGTGGGACCCATATGTCAGTGTCTAAACTAACTAATCTAGTTTAGTTAGTGGCCTCGGGCCCACATGTCAGTATCAGGTTAATTATCAGAGGGTTAGTTAATCCTAACTACTAATTAGGGGCGCCGGGGCCCATCTGTCATTGAGAGAGAGGGGGGGTCAACGGCTGTGGGGTCAGACCGGTCAACCCGCCGGCGTTTAGCCGCCGGCGAGGCAGAACGCGGCGGAGGCGCTGCGGGTTTTGCCTACAGGGGGTCATTTGGCGCGCGGAGTGCAGCTACGGGATGCGGGCGCTCGTCCGCATCCAGCTGTGGTGGTGGCGCGGCCGGGGAGTGGCCGGAGTGGCGCCGGCGACGACGAGTGCGGCGGCCGGAGCTCGGGCAGGTGCGGGCGCGTGGTTGCGGTGCACGGGGAGGCGAGCGAAGAGGCGCTACGGGCTCCTGGCGTCACCAGGAGCACGGTGAGGCGCACGGGTGCGGCTGGCTCAGCCCCTGGCCACGGTGGCTCCGTGGCCGGCGGCGAGGAGCTACAGCCATGGCGGGAAAAGGGGCTACGGCGTGCAGGCGGCTAAATGGAGAGAGGGAGGAGAAGCAGCAGCTCACCGCGGTCTCGGTGGGCTTGACGGCGAGCTCGGGCATGCACTGAAGACGGCGAGGCGGCGATGGGGATCCACGGCGACCGGAGATGAAGACGGCGGCGATGAAGGCGCTCCAGGGCCTCCCGAGGCGCGTGGCTCGACGGAGAGCTTCAGGGCGAGGTGGCGGAGCTTCTGGACTCAAAGAGAGGGCGAGGGGGAGGCGGTGGCCGCGGCAATGGCGAACGGCGGCGACAGCAGCGCTCGGCCGTGAGCGAGGAAGCAAGGGAGAGGAGAGGAGAAAGCTGGGGGGAAGTGAGAGAGGGCCGAGGGGAATGCGTGGCGTCGCGAGGGAAGGCCAGGGCGTCGACGAGGGAAGCAGGAGGTGGCGGGGCGACGTGGCCGGCGCGCGGCATCGTGCCCGGCTTCTCCTCTGCCTACTGGCAAGAGGTAGAAGACGGGGCTGCCCCTGGTGGGCTGGGCCGCCAGGTGGGCTGGCCAGCTGGGCCTGCCAGGTAAGGGCAGGTAGGCCCTTTTTTCCTCTTCTGTTTTTGTTTTTCTATTTCTGATATTTGTTTGTATTTTAAAGAAATGTTAAAACATTTCCATAAATGTTGAAAATAATTGTGGCATCTAGATATAATATTCTAGAGGCCCTCACCAATTCCCAACATTTTTGGAGCTATTAAAAATATTTATATAATTTAAACAGCTCCAATTCAAATATTTAAGCATTGATTCAAAAATCCAAAATGAGAAGGAAAAATGTGCATCACCTCTGGTTGTTGTTCCCAACATTTTCCAAAGACCATGAACATTTTTGAAAAGCATTTTGGGTTCATTGAAAATCCACTTTTAATTTGAACCTATTTGAATTGCTTTGGTGCTAGGGTTTGCAACTTCCCCATTTCAATTTCATTTGAAATATAAACATGATGCACAAAGCAAGCCTAGGACCATACCATAACTAGGGATGTGACAACTCGCCCCCACTCGAAGAAATCTCGTCCCGAGATTCAGGAGTTGGCGGAAAGAAAGCAGGGTACTCAAGTCGAAGACGATCTTCACGCTCCCAAGTGGCTTCCCTCTCAGAATGATGAGACCACTGAACCTTGAGAAACTTGATGTTATGACGTCGAGTGACATGCTCTGCTTGATCCAGAATGTGAATGGGGTACTCTCGATTAGTGAGGTTATCTTGGAGATCAAGCGTTTCGTGGTCCACTCCGCGGATGGGATCCGAGAAGCAACGCCTGAGTTGAGAGACGTGGAAAACATCATGAACTCGAGAAAGATGTGGGGGTAGTTCCAACTGGTAGGCAACCTCTCCTCGTTTAGCGAGAATGCGAAAAGGACCGATGTAACGAGGAGCCAACTTGCCCTTGATACCGAAATGATGGGTACCCTTCAAAGGGGTAACCCGAAGGTAAGCCTTGTCGCCAACTTCATAAGCCACTTCCTTATGACGACGGTCATACTGGCTCTTTTGACGAGATTGGGCTGTTTTCAAATTCTCACGAATGATGCGAACTTGCTCTTCTGCCTCCTGGATCATATCCGGTCCAAAGAATTGTCTTTCGCCGGTTTCTGACCAGTTCAAAGGTGTTCGACATCTTCGTCCATACAGGATCTCAAAGGGTGCTTTCTTAAGACTGGATTGGTAGCTATTATTATAAGCAAACTCGGCAAAGGGAAGACATTTCTCCCAATCCATACCGAATGAGATAACGCAAGCTCTAAGCATGTCTTCGAGAATTTGGTTGACCCTTTCCACCTGACCACTTGATTGAGGGTGGAAAGCGGTACTGAAAGAAAGATGGGTGCCCATGGCAGTTTGGAAACTTTCCCAGAAATGAGAGGTGAAAAGACTGCCACGGTCTGAATTGATCTCTAGTGGAACACCATGGAGTGACACTATTCGGGAGATATATAAGTCAGCGAGCTGACTAGCAGTGATACTCTCTCGAACAGGTAGGAAGTGAGCCACTTTGGAAAGACGATCAATGACTACGAAGATAGCATTATTTCCTTTCTTGGTCCTAGGAAAGCCGGTGATGAAGTCCATACCAACTTTGTCCCATTTCCACTCGGGAATAGCTAAAGGTTGAAGGGTGCCAGCAGGTCTTTGATGCTCTGCCTTAACGCGACGACAAACGTCACAGTTGGCAATATACTGAGCGATTTCTCTCTTCATCCTAGTCCACCAGAACCTCTGGCGTAGGTCCTAATACATCTTTGTACTACCGGGATGAATCGTGAGAGGGGATTCATGGGCCTCCTTAAGGATCAGTTGCTGCATCTGTTGACATTTGGGAACCACCAAATGGTTACCAAAGTAAACAACACCTCATTCATCCATGGAGAAACAACCAGCAACTCCCTTGGAAATATTCTTCTTGATCCGGGAGATTCCCGTATCATGCTTCTGAGCCTCTACGATCTGATCCGTAAGGGTAGGTTTCGCCACCAAGGTAGAAAGGAAACCATGAGGAGCTATGTGAAGGTTAAGCTTACAGAATTCCTCATGGAGGGGCGGTTGACAATGTTGCAACATGAGGTTGTTGCAATAGGATTTACGACTTAAAGCATCAGCCATGACATTGGCTTTGCCTGGGGTGTAGGTGATTCCTAAGTCGTAATCCAAGATCAACTCCAACCAACGTCTCTGTCTGAGATTCAGATCCGGTTGGGTGAAGATATACTTGAGACTCTGATGGTCGGTGTAGATTTCGCAACGGTTACCAAGAAGGTAATGCCGCCAGGTCTTAAGTGCATAGACTACGGCTGCAAGCTCCAGATCATGTGTAGGATAATTTTCCTCATGTGGATGCAACTGTCGAGATGCATAGGCAATCACATGACGATCCTGCATAAGAATGCAACCTAGTCCTTGACGCGAAGCATCGCAATAGATAACAAAGTCTTTAGTGAAATCCGGTGGCACGAGTATGGGCGCAGAAGTCAGGCGTCTTTTCAGTTCCTGAAAACTGTGCTCACACTGTGGGGACCACTCAAACTTTTTATCTTTCTTGAGAAGCTCCGTGAGGGGTTTGGCTACTTTGGAGAAGTTTTCAACGAAGCGGCGACAATAACTGGCTAGACCGAGGAAACTCCTAACTTGTTTGACTGTGTCAGGTGGAGTCCAATCGAGAACGGCTTTGACTCTCTTGGGATTTATAGCAATGCCCTTACCGGAGATCACGTGGCCTAAATAGGTTACTTCTGGCAACCAAAATTCACACTTGGAGAACTTGGCATAAAGACGATGCTCTCTGAGTTTTTCTAACACAAGCCTAAGATGTTCGGCATGCTCTTCCTCGTTCTTCGAGTAAATAAGAATATCATCGAGATAAACCACGACGAACTTATCTAAGTACTCCATAAAGACCAAGTTCATCAAGCGGGAGAAAGTAGCTGGAGCATTGGTTAGGCCGAAAGACATCACAGTGTACTCGTATTGACCATAACGAGTGACAAAGGCCGTTTTGGGGATGTCCCCGTTTTTTATCTTGATTTGGTGGTAGCCTAACCTCAAATCCATCTTGGAAAAGACTGAGGATCCAGCGAGCTGATCATACAGGTCGTTGATCCTGGGGAGCGGATACTTGTTCTTTATCGTGACCAAATTAACGGGACGATAATCTACAACCATCCGGTCCGTACCATCCTTCTTCTTGACGAAGAGAACGGGGCAAGCCCAGGGAGAAGAACTAGGACGGATGAAACCCTTTTGCAAGGATTCATCGAGTTGTTTCTTAAGCTCGGCTAACTCCAAAGGTGCCATCTTGTATGGTCTTCTAGAGATTGGAACAGTTCCTGGGATAAGTTCTATGACAAACTCTACATCTCTGTCAGGTGGGACACCTGGCAGTTCTTCTGGAAAGACATCCGGGAAGTCATGGACTACCGGAATATCTTCAAGGTCTGGAAGAGGGCTAGCATTAAGAGAATAGAGTTGACGCCTTGCAACTCTAGTGGAGACAGTGACTATTTTGCCAGATGGATGTGTAAGTTGAACAGATCTGGTGTAACAATCGATCTGGCATGATGAGCTGTCATCCAGTCCATACCCAAGATGATGTTAATATCTGAGGACTTGAGAGATATTAAAGAAGCAAGGAAAACCAGTCTATCCAGAAGGATTTCATTACCATGGCTTACCTTGGAGGTTTGCCATTTGGAACCAAGAGTCTGGATTATTAATGGAGTTGGCATATCACAAAATGACATGTCGTGCATCCGAGCGTAACCTTCAGATATGAAGGAGTGGGATGCTCCAGTATCAAACAGAACTGAAGCTGGGTGACAATTGACAAGAAGTGTACCCAGTACGACATCGGGATCATCTTGAACTTCTGAAACGGAGACATGGTGCACACATGCTCGTTCAATGGAGGCTGGCTTGGTACTGATCATCTTGACTGATGGCTTTTCACGGCCAGCAGACCTCTCAGACTGGGGTGGAGCATAACTGGACTGAGGGCAGTCACGTGCATAGTGTCCTAGTTCTCCGCATGTAAAACAAGTTCCTGAGGTAGGACGTGGACCTACGTTGGCAAGTGGTCCACTAATAGGCCTGAGTGGAGCATGTTGCTGAGTTGGGTGAGGCGCCACATAGGATGGCCTCGGTGCATATCGAGGTGGAAGAGCCGAGTTCGGAATCCAAATCCGTCGCTTCTGAGAGCCAGAGCGGGAGGAAGAACCCAGATCACGGTTGTGCTTACGAGACTCCTCGTAAGTGAGTTGAGCTGTCTCTGCATTAATGGCCTTGTTCACAAGAGCCTGGAAAGTATCACAATGATGCAGGTGGAGATCACGACGCAACTTAGGGTGGAGACCCTTCCGGAACCTAGCCTGCTTCTTAGCGTCCGTGGACACTTCTTCTGTAGCATAGCGGGCGAGGTTTCCAAACTCCCTACTGTAAGCATCAACAGGCAGCTTACCCTGGGTAAAATTACAGAACTCTTCCCTCTTGCGGTCAAAGAGAGCCTGAGGAATGTGGTGCTCACGAAAAGCCTCGGTGAAATCTTTCCAGGTAGGAATCTGACCAGCTGGAAGCATAGCTTCAAAGCTCTGCCACCAAATACTAGCAGGTCCTTCCAAGTGATAAGTAGCATAGGTGACCTTGTCACTTTCAACGACGTTCGCAGAATGCAACTTGTGAGTGATGCTTCGGAGCCAGTCATCCGCATCGAGTGGCTCAATGGAATGATGGAAGGTGGGTGGTTTCAGACCAATGAAGTCGGTGATGGAAACCAACTTCTTACGCTGATGTGCGGTGTTCTGCTCAATCTGTGCCAGCAAGCAGTTAGTCTCACGCTTGTTCCTCTCGGATGCTAACAAGAACTCTGCCACCAAAGGCTGGTCAGGAGGATCCTCGTCCCTACCATCTCCATGGTTCTTGCTATGAGCAACTAGAGCTCGGTTAGCAGACGACATCCTGACACAGAAACCAAAGAAACAAGGGTGGAATTAGCATCGACATAGGGATGCGGAAAGTAATGCAAAAGCATTGGAAAGTCTTGAAATCTTGGGACAATTTCGGCAGCATAACGGCTGTAAATGCTCAAAAGGATTTTTGAGACATTCATCAAGGAATAGCATAATCAATCAGCATCATAATATCAAGGTTCTGGGTCAAACTGAGGACACACAGAAGTAGTAGAACTGTATTGAGACACAACCCAACAATCCTAAGACTTTACGGTTTAGTAACACGTCATCCTGAGAGATAGAGGAGAAGCCTAGGCCTTAACCCTCGTAGAAAAGAAGAGGCTGACTCAGAAAGAATGACATGAGGTAAAGAAGTAAAAGGAGCCTTACGTTCCCTTCCACAATCAATTCCCTTATGTAACTAAAGCATTTCTAGACTCAACTTCGACCAGTTTGGCTTGGTAATCCTACAGGCAGTCAGGCTCTGATACCAAGTCTGTCGGGACCCCGATCCCAAGTCACACCGATCTAGCATGTAACACGTCATATCACTTTGCGGCCTCACGCACGGTATTCCCACGGGTGCCACCTTACCTGGCCCGGGACCGTTTGCGCATTTTGGCTCACGTATATGAGAGTGTCGCTAGCATCCATATGACAGAGAACCCGGGCCGACATGGCTAGTCGTGAACCCAAAGCGGCACGGACCTATGGAGACAGGCATACATGAATCACATCGAACATGTCGGTCATCAACGAGTGATTCCGGGCTGTAGCACTGGGCTAACAGGACTCCGGGGATCCCGGGCTGTAGCAGGCTAGGCAGGACTCCGGAGATCACCATGTGACATTTCCCCGAAGGGACAGACATAGGGACGAAGTGAAACACATGCCGGCCAGTCAAGTGTCCTGAACAGTAGTACTGGGCTAGCAGGACTCCGGTGAACCGGGCTGTAGCGGACTACTATGGCTCGAGGAACACTAGACTACATTTCCCCATAAGAAAGGATGCGAAGGACAAACAACTAGATTGTCGGATCCCACACATAGCAATACACGTTACACATACGCATAACATGCATGTATGTGCGGTACATCATGGCATCACAACATAACTCAAACTCATATACGTAAGGGCCCAGAAGAGCCACATAGCATAAATACAAACAGGGGTCACATGACCCATCATTCAGAGCATACAAGCAACAAGCAGAAGCATTACATGTCTGAGTACAGACAACTACCAAAGAAAAAGACTAAGAAGCCTGACTAACATGACCCTCCCAAGGGTACAAGATCGTAGCTGGGATACAAGCTACTCGTCGAAGCCACTAGTGTAACCAACTGCAAAACATAAATAAGCAAACGTGAGTACAAAGGTACTCAGCAAGTCTTACTTCAGAGCTATCTACATATGCATCATTATCAACAAAAGGGGGGGTGGAGTTTAACAGCAGCAAGCCAGCTTTGACTCAATGGCTAATCTATACTACGGGTAACAGAAACTTCTTTGAGGTGAGAAGACGCACACGAGTCCACAGATTCACCATATCAATACCCTACTATGGATCCGTTCCCGTCTCCCTTCGAGAAGGCCATCCATAGCACTCACGCTTATCTTGCGTATTTTAGAGTATCCACTTCAAATTGTCTATGTACTATATAAGTTCTCCAAGTTTCCATATCCGAGGAAAACGGCTATTCGAATAGATAATATTAACCCTGCAGGGGGGTACTTCTTCACACACGCTCTCGCCACTTATAGCCCTGTACACGTCATGTACCTCGGCAACCTTCAAGTGGAAACCGGGCGAGGGTGTCGGCCACGACCTGACTAACCACACAAGTCTCTCGTCCAGGTTTATCGCCTATTCGGGTTCCATCCGCAAGGAGATCCGGCCGGGGTGTCGCTCACGGCCCCAAACGATGTGTGCAGGGTTCCCAAGCCCACCACCCGGGTGCCACTTGGTACACCGTGCCACAGTTCTTAGTCTGTCCCAAGCCCGTCCCGTCGGACACCACCTGGTAGACAAGTAGCACTACCTACAAACGCCAGAAACTAGTTGCAACTCCTGGACAGAGATCAAGTGGGTTAATAAGTCGAGAGGGGCCGGATAACCGGAACCCAATGTGTGGTAGTAACTGGACTTGGATAACATACACAGAACTCAGTGCTTAAGGACGGTTCCAATGAGACAACCCACCATGTACTCCTACATGGCCTCTCATCGCTACCTTTACCAAAATGTGTTCACACACTTAGCCTTTACCGGTAGGACATGTTCACCACTCCGATTCATTCCCGATGAATCAGACCTGACACAACTCTAAGCATAGCTGACATAAAGAAAACAAGCATGGATGAGCAGGCACATCAAGGCTCAAGCAACTCCTACTCATGCTAGTGGGTTTCAACTATTTACTGTGGCAATGACAGGTCATGCAGAGGAATGGGTTCAGCTACCGCAGCAGAAAGTAGCAGTTTGAATCGTTGTTGTCCTAATGCAGTAAAAAGGAGCAGGAGTGAGAGAGTGGGACTTTATCGGGATGCTCAAGGGGGTTTGCTTGCCTGATAGATCCACGAAGAAGCACTGCTCCTCAGACAGGTACTCGGGACACCTTCCGGAGTAGAACCTATCGAGAGGGAACGGTGCCGGCAATCAATAAACAACCATATGCAACAATATGATGCATGAAGATAACATTCAAAAATGCTATGATTTGCCCTAATGCATCTAGCATCAATTTGGTTGAAGTCCATATGAACCAAGGGTTCATATGCAAACCCTAATTTAGATATATATCATGCCATTATTACGTTTTCACTTATACAGTAGGTATAGGTTGGTTTTTCATGCATGAAACTGGCATAAATGGATTCCTTGCATTTTTCTGATAATTTTTCATATATAATTTATTTGATTTGGAGTTACGGTTGAATTACTATGAATTTTTGAAGTTTTAACTATTTTCTGGAATTTCCTGATTTATATTAATACCAGAAATCAATTATTGCGTCAGCTCTATGTCAGCATGACGTCAGCGAGTCAACGGGTCGGTCCAGGTCAAACCTGACCAGTGGGACCCATATGTCAGTGTCTAAACTAACTAATCTAGTTTAGTTAGTGGCATCGGGCCCACATGTCAGTATCAGGTTAATTATCAGAGGGTTAGTTAATCCTAACTACTAATTAGGGGTGCCGGGGCACATCTGTCATTGAGAGAGAGGGGGGGTCAACGGCTGTGGGGTCAGACCGGTCAACCCGCCGGCGTTTAGCCGCCAGCGAGGCGGAACGCGGCGGAGGCACTGCGGGTTTTGCCTACAGGGGGTCATTTGGGGCGCGGAGTGCACCTACGGGATGCGGGCGCTCGTCCGCATCCAGCTGTGGTGGTGGCGCGGCCGGGGAGTGGCCGGAGTGGCGCCGGCGACGACGAGTGCGGCGGCCGTAGCTCGGGCAGGTGCGGGCGCGTGGTTGCGGTGCACGGGGAGGCGAGCGGAGAGGCGCTACGGGCTCCTGGCGTCACCAGGAGCACGGTGAGGCGCACGGGTGCGGCTGGCTCGGCCCCTGGCCACGGTGGCTCCGTGGCCGGCGGCGAGGAGCTACGGCCATGGCGGGAAAAGGGGCTACGGTGTGCAGGCGGCTAAATGGAGAGATGGAGGAGAAGCAGCAGCTCACCGCGGTCTCGGTGGGCTTGACGGCGAGCTCGGGCATGCACTGAAGACGGCGAGGCGGCGATGGGGATCTACGGCGACCGGAGATGAAGACGGCGGCGATGAAGGCGCTCCAGGGCCTCCCGAGGCGCGTGGCTCGACGGAGAGCTTCAGGGCGAGGTGGCGGAGCTTCTGGACTCAAAGAGAGGGCGAGGGGGAGGCGGTGGCCGCGGCAATGGCGAACGGCAGCGACAGCAGCGCTCGGCCGTGAGCGAGGAAGCGAGGGAGAGGAGAGGAGAGAGCTGGGGGGAAGTGAGAGAGGGCCGAGGGGAATGCGTGGCGTCGCGAGGGAAGGCCAGGGCGTCGACGAGGGAAGCAGGAGGTGGCGGGGCGACGTGGCCGGCGCGCGGCGTCGTGCCCGGCTTCTCCTCTGCCTACTGGCAAGAGGTAGAAGACGGGGCTGCCCCTGGTGGGCTGGGCCGCCAGGTGGGCTGGCCAGCTGGGCCTGCCAGGTAAGGGCAGGTAGGCCCTTTTTTCCTCTTCTATTTTTGTTTTTCTATTTTTGAGATTTGTTTGTATTTTAAAGAAATGTTAAAACATTTCCATAAATGTTGAAAATAATTGTGGCATCTAGATATAATATTCTAGAGGCCCTCACCAATTCCCAACATTTTTGGAGCTATTAAAAATATTTATATAATTTAAACAGCTCCAATTCAAATATTTAAGCATTGATTCAAAAATCCAAAATGAGAAGGAAAAATGTGCATCACCTCTGGTTGTTGTTCCCAACATTTTCCAAAGACCATGAACATTTTTGAAAAGCATTTTGGGTTCATTGAAAATCCACTTTTAATTTGAACCTATTTGAATTGCTTTGGTGCTAGGGTTTGCAACTTCCCCATTTCAATTTCATTTGAAATATAAACATGATGCACAAAGCAAGCCTAGGACCATACCATAACTAGGGATGTGACAGAAACTTTGGGCACTCTTTGAGGTTCTATGTGTTGGTTTGAATAGATGAATTGAGATTGTGTGATGCATATCGTATAATCATACCCATGGATACTTGAAGTGACAATGGAGTATCTAGGTGACATTAGGGTTTTGGTTGATTTGTGTCTTAAGGTGTTATTCTAGTACGAACTCCAGGGCTGTTTGTGACACTTATAGGAATAGCTCAATAGATTGATTGGAAAGAATAACTTTGAGGTGGTTTCGTACCCTACCATAAACTCTTCATTTGTTCTCCGCTATTAGTGACTTTGGAGTGACTCTTTGTTGCATGTTGAAGGATAGTTATATGATCCAACTATGTTATTATTGTTGAGAGGACTTGCACTAGTGAAAGTATGAACCCTAGGCCTTGTTTCCTATCATTGCAATACCGTTTACGCTCACTTTTACCGCTAGTTACCTTGCTGTTTTTATATTTTTCAGTTTACAAAAACCTATATCTACCATCCATATTGCACTTGTATCACCATCTCTTCGCCGAACTTGTGCACCTATACAATTTACCATTGTATTGGGTGTGTTGGGGACACAAGAGACTCTTTGTTATTTGGTTGCAGGGTTGCTTGAGAGAGACCATCTTCATCCTACGCCTCCTACGGATTGATAAATCTTAGGTCATCCACTTGAGGGAAATTTGCTACTGTCCTACAAACCTGTGCACTTGTAGGCCCAACAACGTCTACAAGAAGAAGGTTGTGTAGTAGACATCAAGCTCTTTTCTGGCGCCGTTGTCGGGGAGGCTATGTAAGTGAAGGTATATCTTTAGATCTTGCAATCGAATCTTTTTGTTTCTTGTTTTAGCACTAGTTAGTCTATAAAAGAAAACTACAAAAAATGGAATTGAGTTTGTCTCACACGCTTCATCTTTTTAATGTCTTTCGTGAGTGTGATGGAAAGGAAAATTGTGCCAAAGTGTTAGAAGAAGAAATCTATAAAATGTTTGGCACTAAATATTTGAATGATGAGCATGATTGCAATTTTGTTAGTACGAATTCTTTGAATATCCATGATGCTAATGATGATTGCACTAGTTATGATGAAAATGTCTCCTATAAACATGTCAATTTTTGTGGAGTAGATTGGGCTTGCAAGTACACACCAAATAGGGAAGATAGATATTGCAAGAGGCATAAGTACTTAGAAACCAAATTGTTGCAAGAAGAGCTAGATGAATGTGTTGAAAGATTCAATATTTTTCGTGCCCCTTGTGAACTTTGCAATGAACATGGTCATTTAAAGCTCCAATGCTATTTGTTTCATGACCAAGTCGTGTCCAAATATTGTGATAATTTGATTACCCTTGAGCATCATAAAGAACTTAGCCTTCTTTTGGGTTATGAAGAAATGAAACGTATAACTGAGGGTATTCCAAAATTTAATCTTGATAGAATTCTTGATTTTGATCTAGAAAAGATTTATATGTATTGTGCGGTGAATTGCATTGAAAATCCTTATATTGCCAATTACATAAAGAAAAGAAAACAAATAGAAGATGAAGAAAATACTAATGAAAGGGAAGAGACTTCCCAATATCCTCCTATTATTTCTTATGATGAATCAGGTATCGAGGAGGAGCCTTTTATTCAAGAAATCTCATCAATAAGGAGCTCCAAAAAGAGGATTGAACCCACACATGATGTGGTGAAGAAGAAGAAAAGACAAAGGAAGAGAGGTAAAAAGGTATCTCTCCCAAATAAAGTTGCTCCTATTATTGCCTTGCCTCATGAAAATGATACACTTGATGATGATCTCGTTATGCCTATTGCTTGTTATGATGATTATGATTGGGAAGATAATGATTCTTCTTATGATCTTGAAAATCTTTTTGGCACTTGCTTGGAAGAATATAATAATTGCTACACTATTGGTGCTATCCATACTATTAATAATGAGAGTGATTATGCTTATGATACGAAAAGGCCCAAGCTTGGGGAAGCTATGTTTGATGAGGATGACATATTTGACAATATTTTTTCTGTAATTAATGTTTGTCCCAAGCTTGGGGATGCTATGTTTAATAATGATAATATTTTTAGCCTCTCAAGTTTTGATATGCAAAGTAGTTATGATGATAACATGCCTTCTACCTATGATGACTATATTGATGAAAGTGGATTTGGAAGAGTGTCAACTTTAGGAAGTAGTGATCCCACAATATTGGAGGATGTTGAATCTTATAATATTTATGAAAGTGGATTTGGAGAGGTCATGACTTTATTTAGTGATGCATCCACTATCTTGGAAGAGGTTTCAATCGATTACGATGAGAACGAAGTTGCTACTTATGATGATTATTGTGATAAAACTTATGCTATAAAGAGTAGTGATGATTATATTTATAAAACTTGTCATGATTATGAGTACCCCTTCTCTGAACATTACTCTTTTAATGTGTAAACAATTTATAATATTCAAGTCTCTTATGATACTCCCACTATTCCGAATGAGAAGAATTTTGCTTATGTGGAGAGTAATAAAAATTCTATGCTTGTAGATCATGAAAAGAATGTTTTAGGTGCTGGTTATATTGTTGAATTCATTCATGATGCTACTGAAAATTATTATGAGGGAGGAATAAATGCTTGTAGGAATTGCAATAATATCAAGTTTCCTCTCTATGTGCTTAAAATTTTGAAGTTATGCTTGTTTTACCTTCCTATGCAAGTTGATTATTGTTCCCATAAGTTGCTTGCTAAAAAATTCCCTATGCATAGGAAGTTGGTTAGACTTAAATGTGCTAGTCATATTCTTCATGATGCTCTCTTTATGTTCCAATTTCTATCTTTTATGTGATCATCATTGAAATCATCATGCCTAGTTAGGGGCATTAAATGATAGCGTTTGTTGGGAGGCAACCCAATTTTATTTTAGTTTCTTCCTTTTTGGTTCTATTTAGGAATAAATAATCCATATAGATTCTGTTTAGATGTGGTTTTATGTTTTAATTAGTGTTTGTGCAAAGTAGAACCTTTGGGAAGACTTGGGTGAAGTCTTTATGATCATGCTGTAAAAAAACAGAAACTTTAGTGCTCACGAGATTAGCTAGAAATTTTTACTGGAGAGTGCTATTTAGTTGATTCTTTTTTCAGATGATTACTAGACAAATTCCTCAGGTCCACCAATTTATTGTAGAATTTTTGGAGTTCCATATGTTTGCGTTAGTTACAGATTACTACAGACTGTTCTGTTTTTGACAGATTCTGTTTTTCGTGTGTTGCTTGCTTATTTTGATGACTCTATGGCTAGTAAAATAGTTTATAAACCATAGAGAAGTTGGAATACAGTAGGTTTAACACCAATATAAATAAATAATGAGTTTATTACAGTACCTTCAAGTGGTGTTTTGTTTTCTTTCACTAACAGAGCTTACGAGTTTTCTGTTAAGTTTTGTGTTGTGAATTTTTCAAGTTTTGGGTAAGGATTCGATGGACTATGTAATAAGGAGTGGTAAGAGCCTAAGCTTGGGGATGCCCAAGGCACACTAAGGTAATATTCAAGGATAACCAAGAGCCTAAGCTTGGGGATGCCCCGGAAGGCATCCCCTCTTTCGTCTTGGTTCATCGGTAACTTTACTTGGAGCTATATTTTTATTCACCACATGATATGTGTTTTGCTTGGAGCTTCATTTTATTTTCTTTAGCTTTGCTTGCTGTTTGAATAAAGTACCAAGATCTGAAATTATTAAATGGGAGAATCTTCACATAGTTTCATAATTATTTGACTACTCATTGATCTTCACTTATATCTTTCGGAGTAGTTTGTTGTTTGCTCTAGTACTTCACTTATATCTTTTAGAGCATGGTGGTAGTTGTATTTTGAAGAAATATATGAACTCTCATGCTTCACTTATATTATTTTGAGAGTCTTAAATAGCATGGTAATGTGCTTAATTCTAATATGCTATGCATACAAGACTAATAAAAGAAGAATTCTTATGAGTGTGTTGAATACTAAGAAAAGATTAAAGCATGATAATTGTTTTGAGATATTGAGGTGATAATATTAGAGTCATTCTAGTTGAGTAGTTGTGAATTTAAAGAATACTTGCGTTGAAGTTTGTGATTCTCGTAGCATGCACGTATGGTGAACCGTTATGTGATGAAGTCGGAGCATGATTTATTTATTGATTGTCTTCCTTATGAGTGGCGGTCGGGGACGAGCGATGGTCTTTTCCTACCAATCTATCCCCCTAGGAGCATGCGTGTAATACTTTGCTTTGATAACTTCTAGATTTTTGCAATAAGTATATGACTTCTATATGACTAATGTTGAGTCCATGGATTATACACACTTTTCCCATCCTTCCAGCATTGCTAGCCTCTCTAATGCCGCGCACTTTTCGCCGGTATCATACACCCACCATATATCTTCCTCAAAACAGCCACCATACCTACCTATCATGGCATTTCCATAGCCATTCTGATATATATTGCCATGCAACTTTCCACCGTTCCGTTTATTATGACACGCTCCATCATTAACATATTGCTAGCATGATCATGTAGTTGACATCGTATTTTTGGCAAAGCCACCGTTCATAATTCTTTCATACATGTCACTCTTGATTCATTGCATATCCCGGTACACCGCCGGAGGCATTCATATAGTCATATCTTGTTCTAAGTATCGAGTTGTAATTGTTGAGTTGTAAGAAAAATAAAAGTGTGATGATCATCATTATTAGAGCATTGTCCCAGTGAGGAAAGGATCATGGAGACTATGATTCCCACACAAGTCGGATGAGACTCCAAACGAAAAAGAAAAAAAAAAGAAAAAAAGAGGCCATAAAAAAAGAAGAGAAAAGTCCCAAATAAAAAATAAAAAAATGAGAGAAAAAGAGAGAAGGGACAATGCTACTATCCTTTTACCACACTTGTGCTTCAAAGTAGCACCATGATCTTTATGATAGAGAGTCTCCTACGTTGTCACTTTCATATACTAGTGGGAATTTTTTATTATAGAACTTGGCTTGTATATTCCAATGATGGGCTTCCTCAAATTGCCGTAGGTCTTCGTGAGCAAGCGAGTTGGATGCACACCCACTTAGTTTCTTTTGTTGAGCTTTCATATACTTATAGCTCTAGTGCATCTGTTGCATGGCAATCCCTACTCACTCACATTGATATCTATTAATGGGCATCTCCATAGCCCGTTGATACGCCTAGTTGATGTGAGACTATCTTCCCCTCTTTTTGTCTTCTCCACAACCACCATTCTGTTCCACATATAGTGCTATATCCATGGCTCACGCTCATGTATTGTGTGAAGATTGAAAAAGTTTTGAAAATGTTAAAGTATGAAACAATTGCTTGGCTTGTCATCGGGGTTGTGCATGCTTTAAATACTTTGTGTGGTGAAGATGGAGCATAGCCAGACAATATGATTTTGTAGGGATAACTTTCTTTGGCCATGTTATTTTGAGAAGGCATGATTGCTTTCATTAGTATGCTTGAAGTATTATTATTTTTATGTCAATATTAAACTTTTGTCTTGAATCTTTCGAATCTAAATATTCATATCACAAGTGAGAAGAATTACAATGAAATTATGCCAACTAGCATTCCACATCAAAAATTATCTTTTTTATCATTTACCTACTCGAGGACGAGCAGGAATTAAGCTTGGGGATGCTTGATACGTCTCCAATGTATCTATAATTTTTGATTGCTCCATGCTATATTATCTACTATTTTAGGCAATATTGGGCTTTATTATCCACTTTTATATTATTTTTGGGACTAACCTATTAACCAGAGGCCCAGCCCAGATTTGTTGTTTTATGCCTATTTCAGTGTTTCGAAGAAAACGAATATCAAATGGAGTCCAAACAGAAAAATCCTTTTGGAACGTGATTTTCTCACCGGATAAGACCCAGGGAACTTGGAGTGCACGTCAGAAGATACGGGAGCTGCCCACAAGGGTGGGGGGCGCACCCCCTGCCTCGTGGGGCCCCCGTGGCTCCCCCGACGTACTTCCGGCTCCTATATATTCCCATATACCCTAAAAACATCAGAACCGAACATAGATCGGGAGTTCCGCCGCCGCAAGCCTTTGTAGCCACCAAAAACCTCTCGGGACCCTGTTCCGGCACCCTGCCGGAGGGGGGAACCCTCACCGGTGGCCATCTTCATCATCCCGGCGCTCTCCATGACGAGGAGGGAGTAGTTCACCCTCGGGGCTGAGGGTATGTACAAGTAGCTATGTGTTTGATCTCTCTCTCTCTCTCGTGTTCTTGATTTGGCATGATCTTGATGTATCGCGAGCTTTGCTATTATAATTGGATCTTATGTTTCTCCTCCCCCTCTTCTCTCTTGTAATGGATTGAGTTTTTCCCTTTGAAGTTATCTTATCGGATTGAGTCTTTAAAGATTTGAGAACACTTGATGTATGTCTTGCCATGAATATCTGTGGTGACAATGGGATATCATGTGCCACTTGATGTATGTTTTGGTGACCAACTTGCGGGTTCCGTCCATGAACCTATGCATAGGGGTTGGCACACATTTTCGTCGTGATTCTCTGGTAGAAACTTTGTGCACTCTTTGAGGTTCTATGTGTTGGTTTGAATAGATGAATTGAGATTGTGTGATGCATATCGTATAATCATACCCACGGATACTTGAGGTGACAATGGAGTATCTAGGTGACATTAGGGTTTTGGTTGATTTGTGTCTGAAGGTGTTATTCTAGTACGAACTCTAGGGTTGTTTGTGACACTTATAGGAATAGCCCAACGGATTGATTGGAAAGAATAACTTTGAGGTGGTTTCGTACCCTACCATAATCTCTTCATTTGTTCTCCGCTATTAGTGACTTTGGACTGACTCTTTGTTGCATGTTGAGGGATAGTTATATGATCCAACTATGTTATTATTGTTGAGAGGACTTGCACTAGTGAAAGTATGAACCCTAGGCCTTGTTTCCTATCATTGCAATACCGTTTACGCTCACTTTTACCGCTAGTTACCTTGCTGTTTTTATATTTTCAGTTTAACAAAACCTATATCTACCATCCATATTGCACTTGTATCACCATCTCTTCGCCGAACTAGTGCACCTATACAATTTACCATTGTATTGGATGTGTTGGGGACACAAGAGACTCTTTGTTATTTGGTTGCAGGGTTGCTTGAGAGAGACCATCTTCATCCTACGCCTCCTACGGATTGATAAACCTTAGGTCATCCACTGGAGGGAAATTTGCTACTGTCCTACAAACCTGTGCATTTGCGGGCCCAACAACGTCTACAACAAGAAGGTTGTGTAGTAGACATCACCGGTGAGCTGGGGACGATTGCCTCAGGAGCTGACGAGGCCTTGGGGGTCGCCCTCCCCTAGAGACACTCCTCTGGGCCTCGCGAGGATGACCGGGCCGGAGAAGTGCGGGCGCCATCACCGCCCTTCTGCGCCGGAGGAGGTGCAGTCGTGCCAGGCTGTTAGGCCCCCGATGGTGTGGCCGCCCCTTCCTTCTTCTTCTTCGACGACGATGTCGGCCTAGAAGATCAATGAGGAAGCATCAGGAAGCCGCGACAGGAGCAGGAACAAGGGCAAGGTCAGGGCTGGAAACTCACTGGTCCACGGTGGTGTAGTCCCGGCGCCTCTTCGGAAGCGTGAAGCTTAGGGGCCTCGCGGCCTGGGGCGCAGGCGCGCGGTCCCCAAGAGTCTACGAGGCCGCGGTGGCCCCGGGCGGCGGTGAAGCAGGGGGCGTCTCCCTGAGGGATCAGCGATGATCTGCTCTTTGTCCGGACGCCGGACATCGACTTCCCCGAGGGGGAGACCCTGAACCTCGTGGTAACCCCAGCTGGAGGCGGGACTTCCTTCACCAGCTGGTCGTCGGCGTCGGCGTCATTGGGCAAGGCGCGAACAAAATCAGCCTTGCGCAGAGGGGAGGTCTTCCCGGACCCTTCCAGGGTGGCCGCCGAGTACTGCTCCTCCACCTCGTCGGAGGACACCACCACCGGAGCCTTCACCACCGGGGCCTCAGAGGGTGCCGGGGGCACAAGACCACGCCCATCGAAGACAAGCATGGCGGCAGCAATCTGTGCCCCCTCCGGGCAACGGTACAAGGGAGCGAAGCTGTCCGGCGGGTACCCATGGTCATCCCCAACCAAGGAGCGGAGGGCCGTACCCAGCTCCTCGTCTGACAGGGCCTCTGGACGCAGGCGGAGGTCGTCTCCTTCGTCCCCGAGCTTCCACAAGGGACGCGCGCGCGCCTGGAGCGGAGCCACGCGCTGCGCCATGAACTCCTTGATGATCATGGATCCCGTTAGCTTTGCCGCCCTTAAGTCGCCAGGCTTCAGGTCCGTGGTAATCCTCTCCAGCACCGACTTCGCCCGAGGGTTGATGTCTACTACACAACCTTATTCGTGTAGATGTTGTTGGGCCTGCAAGTGCATAGGTTTGGAGGACAGTAGCAAATTTCCCTCAAGTGGATGACCTAAGGTTTATCAATCCGCGACAGGCGTAGGAGGAACATGGTCTCTCTCAAACAACCCTCCAACCAAATAACAAAAAGTCTCTTGTGTCCCCAACACACCCAATGCAATGGCAAATTGTATAGGTGCACTAGTTCGGCGAAGAGATGGTGATACAAGTGCAATATGGATGGTAGATATGGGTTTTTGTAAACTGAAAATATAAAAACAGCAAGGTAACAAGTGGTAAAAGTGAGCGTAAACGGTATTACAATGGTAGGAAACAAGGCCTAGGGTTCATACTTTCACTGCTGTAAGTTCTCTCAACAATAATAACATAGATAGATCATATAACAATCCCTCAACATGCAACAAAGAGTCACTACAAAGCCACTAATAGCGGAGAACAAACATAGAGATTATGGTCGGGTACGAAACCACCACAAAGCTATTCTTTCGGATCAATCTATAAAAGAGTTCGTACTAGAATAACACCTTAAGATACAAATCAACCAAAACCCTAATGTCACCTAGATACTCCATTGTCACCTCAAGTATCCACGGGCATGATTATACGATATGCATCACACAATCTCAGATTTATCCAACCAACATAAAAGTACTTCAAAGAATGCCCCAAAGTTTCTACCGGAGAATCAAGAACGTGTGCCAACCCCTATGCATAGGTTCCCAATGTCATGAAGCCCGCAAGTTGATCACCAAGACATACATCAAGTGTTCATAAAAGACTCAATCTGATAAGATAACTTCAAAGGGGAAACTCAATTCATCACAAGAAAATAGAGGGGGAGAAACATCATAAGATCCAACTACAATAGCAAAGCTCGGGATACATCAAGATTGTGCCATAGAGGGAACACGAGAGAGAACACGAGGGAGAGAGAGAGAGATCAAACACATAGCTACTGGTACATACCCTCAGCCCCGAGGGTGAACTACTCCCTCCTCGTCATGGATAGCACCGGGATGATGAAGATGGCCACCGGTGATGGATCCCCCCTTCGGCAGGGTAACGGAAAGGGGTCCCGATTGGTTTTTCGTGGCTCTGGAGGCTTGCGGCGGCGGAACTCCCGATCTAGGTTCTGTTCTGGAAGTTTTAGGGTACGACGATATATATGGGTGAAAGGAGAACATCGATGGAGCTACAGGGGCCCCACGAGGCAGGGGGCCGCGCCCAGGGGGGAGGGCGCGCCCCCCACCCTCGTGAGCACCTCCCGTATCTTCTGACGTGGGGTCCAAGTCCATCAGGTGGGTTTCCTTCTAAAAATAACTTCTCCAGTTGATTTCGTTCCGTTTTGACTCCGTCTGATATTCCTTTTCCTCGAAATACAGAAATAGGCATAAAACAGCAAATCTGGGCTGGGCCTCCGGTTAATAGGTTAGTCCCAAAAATAATATAAAAGTGGAAAATAAAGACCAACATTGCCTAAAACAGTAGATAATATAGCATGGAGCAATCAAAAATTATAGATACATTGGAGACGTATCAAGCATCCCCAAGCTTAATTCCTTCTCGTCCTCGAGTAGGTAAATGATAAAAAAAGATAATTTTTGATGCGGAGTGCTACTTGGCATAATTTCAGTGTAATTCTTCTTACTTGTGATATGAATATTCAGATCCGAAAGATTCAAGACAAAAGTTCATATTGACATAAAAATAATAATACTTCAAGCATACTAATCAAAGTAATCATGTCTTCTCAAAATAGCATGGCAAAAGAAAGTTCATCCCTACAACATCATATAGTTAGGCTATGCTTCATTTTCATCACACAAAGATGTTCCCAACTTCTATACCCCCGATGACAAGCCAAGCAATTGTTTCATACTTAAATAATCTCAAACTTTTTCAACCTTCACGCAATACATGAGCGTGAGCCATGGATATAGCACTATGGGTGGAATAGAATATGATGATGGGGATTGTGTGGAGAAGACAAAAAAGGAGAAAGTCTCACATTGACGAGGATAATCAACGGGCTATGGAGATGCCCATCAATTGATTTCAACATGAGGAGTAGGGATTTCCATGCAACGGATGCACTAGAGCTGTGAATGCTCAACAAAAGAAAACTAGTGGGTGTGCATCCAACTTGCTTGCTCATGAAGACCTAGGGCATTTTGAGGAAGCCCATCGTAGGAATATACAAGCCAAGTTCTATAATGAAAAATTCCCACTAGTATGAACAAGACAACTCACTATATGAAAACCATGGTGCTACTTTGAAGCACAATATATGAGACTCACTACATGAAGAACAAGGTGCTACTTTGAAGCACAAGTGTGGAATAAAGGATAGTAGCATTTCCCCTTTTTATTTTTTTTTATATTTTTTGGGCCTTCTTTTTTTCTTTGGCCTTTCTCTTTTTTGGGGGGGAACAATGCTCTATTGAATGATGATCATCACACTTCTATTTATTTACAACTCGATACTAGAACATAGTATGACTCTATATGAATGCCTCCGGTGGTGTACCGGGATGGTGCAATGAATCAAGAGTGGCATGTATGAAAAATAATGCATGGTGGCTTTTCCACAAATACGATGTCAACTACATGATCATGCAATGGCAATATGACAAAAGTAATGTATGTCATGATGATGATGAACGAAATGGTCGAAAGTTGCATGGCAATATATCTCGGAATGCCTATGGAAATGCCATAAATAGGTAGGTATGGTGGCTGTTTTGAGGAAGATATAGGGAGGTTTATGTGTGATAGAGCGTATCGTATCACGGGCTTTGGATGCACCAGCGAAGTTTGCACCAACTCTCAAGGTGAGAAAGGGCAATGCACGGTACCGAAGAGGCTACCAAAGGTGGAAAGGTAAAAGTGCATATAATCCATGGACTCAACATTAGTCAAAAGAACTCATATACTTATTGCAAAAATTTAGAAGTCATCAAAAACCAAGTACTACGCGCATGCTCCTAGGGGGATAGATTGGTAGGAAAAGACCATCGCTCATCCCCGACCGCCACTCATAAGGATGCACAAGCCAGGTACACTTCATGTTTCAAATTGGTTACACAACTTTAACCATACGTGCATGCTACGGGACTTGCTAACTTCAACACAAGTATTTCTCAAATTCACAACTACTCAACTAGCACAACTTTAATATCACTACCTCCATATCTCAAAACAATCATCAAGCATCAAAATTCTCGTAGTATTCAACACACTCATAAGAATTCTTAAAAATCTTGTATGCCTAGCATATTAAGAATTTAAGAAAATTACCATGCTACTTAAGACTCTCAAAATAATATAAGTGAAGCATGAGAGTTCATCTATTTCTACAAAATAAAACCACCGCCGTGCTCTAAAAGATATAAGTGTAGTACTAGAGCAAATGACAAACTACTCCGAAAGATATAAGTGAAGATCAATGAGTAGTTGAATAATTATGCAAACAAGTGAAGACTCTCCCATTTAATAATTTCAGATCTTGAAACTTTATTCAAACAGCAAGCAAAGCTAAAGAAAATAAAATGACGCTCCAAGCAAAACACATATCATGTGGTGAATAAAAATATAGCTCCAAGTAAAGTTACCGATGAATGAAGACGAAAGAGGGGATGCCTTCCGGGGCATCCCCAAGCTTAGGCTCTTGGTTGTCCTTGAATATTACCTTGGGGTTCCTTGGGCATCCCCAAGCTTAGGCTAAACTTGAAAACTTCACAACACAAAACTTAACAGAAAACTCGTGAGCTCCGTTAGCGAAATAAAATAAAACACTACTTCATGGTACTGTAATGAACTCATTCTTTATTTATATTGGTGTTAAACCTACTGTATTTCAACTTCTCTATGGTTTATAAACTATTTTACTAGCCATAGAGTCATCAAAATAAGCAAACAACACAATGAAAACAGAATCTATCAAAAACAGAACAGTCTGTAGTAATCTGTAACTAACGCAAACTTATGAAACTCCAAAATTTCTACCAAAATTAGACAACCTGGACAATTTGTTTATTGATCAGCGGCAATTGGAATCACTATTTTATCAGGTTCTCGTGATTTTTAACAATTCGGGCACTGAGCGCAAAGATTCTGGAAATTACAGCAAGATCAAATAACTATCATCCAAGAAGATCCAATAGGTTCTACTTGGCACAAACACTAATTAAAACACAAAACCACATCTAAACAGAGGCTAGATGGATTATTTATTACTAAACAGAACCAAAAAGCAAAAAACTAAAACAAAATTGGGTTGCATCGCAACAAGCGCTATCGTTTAACGCCCCTAGCTAGGCATTATGATTTCAATAATGCTCACATAAAAGATAAAAATTGAAACAGAAAGAGAGCATCATGAAGAATATGGCTAGCACATTTAAGTCTAACACACTTCCTATGCATAGGGATTTTGTGAGCAAACAACTTATGGGAACAATAATCAACAAGCATAGGAAGATAAAACAAGCATAACTTCAAGATTTTGAGCACATAGAGAGGAAACTTGATATTATTGCAATTCCTACAAGCATATGTTCCTCCCTCATAATAATTTTCAGTAGCATCATGAATGAATTCAACAATATAACCAGCACCTAAAGCATTCTTTTCATGATCTACTTGCATAGAAAATTTACAACTCTCCACATAAGCAAAATTCTTCTCATGAATAATAGTGGGAGAAAACTCAACAAAATAACTATCATGTGATTGAAAATTAAGATCAAGATGACAAGTTTCATGGTTATCATTATTCTTTAAAGCATACGTGTCATCACAATAATCATCATAGATAGGAGGCATGCTTTCATCATAATAAATTTGCCCATCAAAGCTTGGGGGACTAAAAATATCTTCTTCACTAAACGTAGCATCCCCAAGCTTGGGACAAACATTAATTTCAGCAAATATATTCTCAAATATGTCATTCTCATCAAACATAGCTTCCCCAAGCTTGGGCCCTTTCATATCATAAGCATAATCACTCTCATCATTAATAGTATGGATAGCACCAATAGTATAGCAATTATCATTATCACAAGTAGTAAGAGCAACATCCTTTGGAAGGGATACCTTTTTACCTTTGTTTCTCCTTCTTTTCTTTTTCTTCTTCACATTATGTGTAGGTTCAACCTTCCTCTTTGAGCTCCTTATTGATGAGATTGGTTGAATAGAAAGCTCCTCCTCGTTACCTGATTCATCATAAGAAATAATAGGAGGAGATTGGGAAGTCTCTTCCCTTTCATTAGTATTCTCTTCATCTTCTATTTGTTTTCTTTTCTTTATGTAATTGGCAATATAAGGATTTTCAATGCAATTCACCGCACAATACATATAAATCTTTTCTACATCAAAATCAATAAATCCATCAAGATTAAATTTTGGAATACCCTCAGTTATACGTTTCATTTCTTCATAACCCAAAAGAAGGCTTAGTTCTTTATGATTCTCAAGGGTAATCAAATTATCACAATATTTGGACACGACTTGATCATGAAACAAATAGCATCAGAGCTTTAAATGACCATGTTCATTGCAAAGTTCACAAGGGGCACGAAAAATATTGAATCTTTCAGCACATTCATCTAGCTCTTCTTGCAACAATTTGGTTTCTAAGTACTTATGCCTCTTGCAATGTAAATCTTCTTTATTTGGTGTGTTCATGCAAACATGCACTCCACAAAAGTTGACATGCTTATGAGAGATATTTTCATCATGACTAGAGCAATCATCCTTAGTACTATGGATATTCAAGGAGTTCATACTAACAACATTGCAATCATGCTCATCATTCAAAGATATAGTGCCAAACAATTTAAAGATTTCTTCTTCTAGAACTTGAGCACAATTATCCTTTCCATCATACTCACGAAAGATATTAAAAAGATGAAGCGTATGAGACAACTCAATTCCATTTTTCTGGTAGTTTTCTTTTATAAACTAGACTAGTGCTAAAACAAGAAACAAGAAGATTCGATTGCAAGATCTAAAGATATACCTTCACTTACCTAGCCTCCCCGGCAACGGCGCCAGAAAAGAGCTTGATGTCTACTACACAACCTTCTTCACTACAGGAAACTGCTAATTTGCCGTCAGGAGGCATCTTTGCCGTCAGCTTTTTATCGAGCAGACAGCAAAGAGTAGATTTGCCGTCATCATAAGATGGCAAAGAAAAACTAACGGCAAAGAAGACTTTGCCGTCTACGAAAAAAATACAGACAACAAAGAGCATTCTTTGCCGTCTGCAGTAAAAAACACAGACGGCAAACTCTTTGCCGTCTGCGTTTTTTTATTACAGACGGCATATAGCATACTTTGCCGTCTGGATTAAGAAAGGCAGACGGCAAAGATCTTTGCCGTCTGCCTTTCTTAATCCAGACGGCAAAGTATGCTATTTGCCGTTTGTATTAAAAAACGCAGACGGCAAAGAAGAAACACAACACACGGATCGATCACATGGATCGATGACATGGCAGAATCTGAGCCACACATCCCCACGTGCCCCCCTCGCCCCACGAACCCACGCGCACGCGCGCCCCACGCACCCACGCGCCCCACTGCTCCGTCCTTATCCACCCGAGCTGCCCACCCCCACCACGATCTCTCTCTCTCTCATTTCTCTCTCTGTTCGATCCAGATCGAGAAGGCCAGCGCCCGCAACCACCTCGCTTGGCCTCGCCAGCCACCACCTCGCCGTCGGCCCCTCCACTTTCCCCTTCGGCCACGCCGCTACCGGACCCGGCACCATCGCCCCCATAGGCCAGCGCCCGCAACCACCTCGTCGCCTTCTCCCTTTGCCCCGGGTGCCGCCGGCAACGTCGCCTCTCGCCCACGCTGGCCTCTACTTCGCCCATGGCGTCGCTGGCCCCATCTCCCTTCGCCCACCTCTGCTTCGCCCATGGCGCCACAGGCCCCGCCGCCCCCCGCCGGCCCCTGCTTCGCCCATGGCGCAGCCGGCCCTGTCGTCCCCCGCCGGCCTCTGCTTCGCCCATGGAGCCGCCGGCCCCGACGCCCCCCGCCGGCTTCTACCGGCCCCAGCCATGTCGCCCCCGCGTGTCTCTGCTGGCCTCGACCCCATCCCTAGACGCTGCACCGCCTCCCACCTCGAGGAGCAGCGACAGCTCCTCGGGAATCCGTGTGCTCTGTCCTTGACGAACGGAAGGGGAAGGGAGAGTGGTGCGGCTGCTCTGGTGAGCGTGGGCACGGGAGGTGGTTGCAGGTTGGCGCAGGTTGGTTGCAAGATGGCCGCGCATGCTGGATCTCGGGCTGCTATAATAGTCACTGCTCTGTTGTAATATTTTCATGTGTAATCCGTTCATATAATGAATAGAGCAGTTTTGCCTTGGATCAGCAAGTCATGATGTATTCTATCTAGTCTTTTATTGTGAAATTTGTCATTCGTCGTAGATTCTTGGAACGAAGTGTTGATGTATACTGTGGTGTGGTGTTAATTGTTGTCCTTGCACTTGGACTATGGGTTTGGATTATTTTAATAAACAAAATTCTTTGCCGTCTGTAATATGTGAGGATGACGGCGAAGAAAGTTTCTTGTTGACGGCAAAGACACTTTCCTTTGCTGTCTGTAGTTTTTACGGCAGACGGAAAATCTGTAGTTGGCTGTCAGCAAATTCTTTGTTGTCTGCCCGATAAAAAGCTGACAGCAAAGCAGCCTTTGCCGCCATCCTCTTTGCCGTCTATGTTTGCCGTCAGCCGGCTGACGGCAAACTCTTTGCCTTCTGTATTTCACTCTTTGCCGTCTGTACTCACCAGACGGCAAACTAGCCAATTCCTGTAGTGCTTCTTGTAGACGTTGTTGGGCCTGTAAGTGCACAGGTTTGTAGGATAGTAGCAAATTTCCCTCAAGTGGATGACCTAAGGTTTATCAATCCGCGAGAGGCGTAGGAGGAAGATGGTCTCTCTCAAACAACCCTGCAACCAAATAACAAAAAGTCTCTTGTGTCCCCAACACACCCAGTACAATGGCAAATTGTATAGGTGCACTAGTTCGGCGAAGAGATGGTGATACAAGTGCAATATGGATGGTAGATATGGGTTTTTGTAAACTGAAAATATAAAAACAGCAAGGTAACAAGTGGTAAAAGTGAGCGTAAACGGTATTGCAATGGTAGGAAACAAGGCCTAGGGTTCATACTTTCACTACTGTAAGTTCTCTCAACAATAATAACATAGATAGATCATATAACAATCCCTCAACATGCAATAAAGAGTCACTACAAAGCCACTAATAGCGGAGAACAAACATAGAGATTATGGTCGGGTACGAAACCACCACAAAGCTATTCTTTCGGATCAATCTACAAAAGAGTTCGTACTAGAATAACACCTTAAGATACAAAACAACCAAGACCCTAATGTCACCTAGATACTCCATTGTCACCTCAAGTATCCATGGGCATGTTTATACGATATGCATCACACAATCTTAGATTTATCCAACCAACATAAAAGTACTTCAAAGAATGCCCCAAAGTTTCTACCGGAGAATCAAGAACGTGTGCCAACCCCTATGCATAGGTTCCCAATGTCACGAAACCCGCAAGTTGATCACCAAGACATACATCAAGTGTTCATAAAAGACTCAATCCGATAAGATAACTTCAAAGGGGAAACTCAATTCATCACAAGAAAGTAGATGGGGAGAAACATCATAAGATCCAACTACAATAGCAAAGCTCGGGATACATCAAGATCGTGCCATAGAGGGAACACGAGAGAGAAGACGAGAGAGAGAGAGAGATCAGACACATAGCTACTGGTAGATACCCTCAGCCCCGAGGGTGAACTACTCCCTCCTCGTCATGGATAGCGCCGGGATGATGAAGATGGCCACCGGTGATGGATCCCCCCTCCGGCAGGGTACCGGAAAGGGGTCCCAATTGGTTTTTCATGGCTCTGGAGGCTTGCGGCGGCGGAACTCCCGATCTAGGTTCTGTTCTGGAAGTTTTAGGGTACAACGGTATATATGGGTGAAAGGAGAACGTCGGTGGAGCTACGGGGGCCCCACGAGGCAGGGGGGCACGCCCAGGGGGGAGGGCGCGCCCCCCACCCTCGTGAGCACCTCCCGTATCTTCTGACGTGGGGTCCAAGTCCATTAGGTGGGTTTCATTCTAAAAATAACTTCTCCAGTTGATTTCGTTCCGTTTTGACTCCGTCTGATATTCCTTTTCCTCGAAATACTGAAATAGGCATAAAACAGCAAATCTAGGCTGGGCCTCCGGTTAATAGGTTAGTCCCAAAAATAATATAAAACTGGAAAATAAAGCCCAATATTGCCTAAAACAGTAGATAATATAGCATGGAGCAATCAAAAATTATAAATACGTTGGAGACGTATCAAGGGTCGGTGAGCTTCGCGCGGAGCCACCCATTGTGGGACTCGGGCATCTCCGTCGGCAGCACCAGCCGGGGGTGGGAGCAATTGGCATCCATCAGGACCCACTTGCTCCTGGAGCCCTCAGCCTTCTTCCCGGCCATCGAGATCGCATTGGTCTTGTTAGTCGCGATGAAGTTGACGCACCGCAAGCGGTGGCCCTCATTGATCCGGAGGAAGAAGAAGTGGCGCATCAGTGCCACGGACGACATCATTCCGATGTACGCCTCGCAATAGAAGGAGAAGATCGACAGGAGGAGGATGGAGCTGGGATGAAGATGGAGGGCGTGAATCTTGTAATGGCTGAGGACGGAGAAGAAGAAGTCGGAGAAGGCGGGAAGCAACCCCGCGACGATGCTGCTCATGAAGAAGGGGTAGAAGGTGCTGCCTGGGACCTCCAGCTCGGTGGAGCGAGCCCGAAGTGTAGTCTTCCTCTTCTCATCACCCTCCGCCGTCATTAGGAGCATGGCGGCAAGGTTCTTCTCCAAGACGCTCGGCGCGTTGAGCGCCGGCTCATACCAGGATGGCAGGGGAGTAGCCCGAGCTTTCTTGGGCGCCATTAGCAGCAGGCTTGAAGGAGGATTTGGGTGGATCTGGAGTCTTCGGAAGTGAGGAGGAAGAAAGGGGATCTGGAGTAAGACGAAGGAAAGCAATGAAGGCAGCACAACCCGCTCCAGCCTTTTGTCAGTCGGACAGTTGCCGTGGCAACATGGGGAAGCAGAGGCGCCCACGTCCCATCAGTCGCCACCCGTCAATCAAGGCCGTAGGCGGTTAGGGCCCACGACACTCCACACTTGCCCTTTGGCTTCGCCTTGAAGCCAAGTCCGAGCGCGCCTTGGGCCCAGGGGCTACTGTTGGTGTTCTGGGAACGGCCCATCTTCACTAGCAAACACTCAAGACCCTCGCGAGGGGCCGAGCCTCGTGAGGCGGACGACACAAGACCTCCTCAGGGGCGGCCTCACTAGGCCGGCTCGTGAGGAGCAGAGAGATCAAGGCGGGGGCACCTCGTGAGGTTCTTGAGGGAGGCTTGGATTAGGGGGTCTCCGGACAACCGCACTGTATCCTTTGGCCGGACTGTTGGACTATGAAGATACAAGATTGAAGACTTCGTCTCGTGTCCGGATGGGACTCTCCTTGGCGTGGAAGGCAAGCTTGGCAATACGGATATATAGATCTCCTCCCTTGTAACCGACTCTGTGTAACCCTAGCCCCCTCCGGTGTCTATATAAACCAGAGGGTTTAGTCCGTAGGACGACAACAATCATACCGTAGGCTAGCTTTTAGGGTTTAGCCTCTACGATCTCGTGGTAGATCAACTCTTGTAATACTCATATAATCAAGATCAATCAAGCAGGAAGTATGGTATTACCTCCATCGAGAGGGCCCGAACCTGGGTAAACATTGTGTCCCCCGCCTCCTGTTACCATCCGCCTTAGACGCACAGTTCAGGACCCCCTACCCGAGATCCACCAGTTTTGACACCGACATTGGTGCTTTCAAGTAGAGTTCCACTGTGCCGTCATCGTAAGGAAGGATGTCTCGTCTCGTTGTCAGGGACAACATCACCTCTTGGGGAGCCCTAGCAGCAGGCCAAACTCTCCGACTAGGCGGCTTCGTCATGACCGCCCGTTCGGCTGCTGCGCCGATGATGACTTCTCGGGTCATCAAAAATAGCCTTCACATCTGCTCGGAGCTTACCGAGCGGATGAATCCAACGGAGCTCTCCTCTTGGAACGCGCTCTTGGACCGCATCGCCGCTTTGGTTGTCGCCATGGACTATGATAGGATTGGGCTTAAACCCGACAAAAGGGATATTAACTCTCCGCCAGTCACCCATCAGATAGCGGTGGTGGAGAAGCAATGTGGTGATTCTTCCTCTATCTTGAGGACAAGCTATGTCTGGATTCCCGAGCTCTCCGAGCCGCATACCCGTCTATGGGAAGACATCGCCCAAACCCTGAACCTAGAATCAGGCAGCAGACCAGACCCACTGGGCAACATCCCGGAGCCCGAACTTCCAAGGTCGGAAACTCCTCCGCCCCTAGGTCTCAGATCGGGTCAAGGTCCGAACTTAAATCCACCCACACACCGATATATAAACAACCTTTCCCACATTAGGCAAGAGCCCCAGGAGACAGTACATCACTATTGGGCCAGATTCCTCCTTGTAATGAACAAGGTTAAGGACTGTCGCGAGGAAGACGCAATCTCATTCTTTTGCAATAATTGCACGGACAAGGGAATCCTCAACGCCATAAGTCGCCGTGACATAGCACGCTTCGCTGACTTGGCGGCCATAGTACGGAAGTACTGTGCGATGGAATGCGCCTGGAAAACCCAAACAAAATTTTGGGATAATCCGGCTCTGACAAAGCCCCCAGTCCGAACTAAAAGGGTGCACTCTCATAAGTCGCTCGACTCAATTACAAAGAAGCAAAATCGCACTACAGGGCGTGGAACCGTATTGGAGGGATGGCTTAACGGGCCCTGCAAAATTCACAGTACAACGGATACCATACCAACACACAGCCTTAGAGCATGTTGGGTACTCCGGCAAGTGGCCAAAAGCGGTGAGGATATCCTCATCCAAAACACCGCAGAGCACCATCCCATGGATAACAATATAGTATTGACAGTCTTCGAGACCTTCGCCTCAAATAATAGGCGTAAGCGAGCACTCCGCAGCCTTGCCGAAGTCTGCCACATGGGAGCAATAAATCCATGGAGCGACACGGCTATCACCTTCAATGCCAGTGACGAACCTAAATTCCGAACAACCCGAGCACCAGCCGCCTTGGTCCTCAGTCCAATTTTGGACGGCTTTCGGCTTACTAAAGTGCTCATGGACAGCGGCAGCGGATTAAACCTCATCTATGAGGAGACTCTTCAAAAAATGGAAATAGAGAGAAACCGCATTGAGCAAAGCAGCACGACCTTCAGAGGAATCATCCCCAGTCGGGAGGCACGTTGCGCTGGGAAAATCACACTAGATGTGGTATTCGGCACTCCGGAGAATTACAGGTCCGAAGAAATTACATTCCAAGTGGCCCCGTTCAGTAGCGAATACCACGCCCTTTTAGGGCGGGAGGCATTCACGATCTTCCAAGCCATACCCCATTACGGGTACATAAAGCTCAAAATGCCCGGGCCCAATGGAATCATCACTCTAGCTAGTGATCCGGACACAGCACTCCGCGCCGAAAACAAAACAGCCGCACTAGCCCTCGAGGCGTTATTGGAAGCCCTCATGGCGGAGGAATTAACTGCGCTGCGCTCCATAGTGGACAGGGACGATGTGATACTAGACAAAATATCCAAGTCCACCTCTTTTAAACCAGTGGACGAAATAGTCAAATTCCAAGTCCACCCAACGGACCCCACAAAAATAGCATCCATTGGGGCACAGTTAAACCGCGTTGTAGACGCCGCACTACGGGAGTTCCTGCGCGAGAATTGGGACATATTTGCCTGGCATCCTTCAAACATGCCAGGATTCCCACGTAGGCTGGCCGAGCATAGCCATAACATTCTAAAGGGATTCAAGCCGGTCAAGTAGACTCTTTGGCGTTTCTCCGAACCTAAGCGACAAGCCATGGGAGAGGAGCTAGCTAAGTTACTGGAGGCCAGATTTATTAGAGAAATAAAACATCCGGACAGGCTAGCAAACCTGGTGATGGTACCAAAGAAGGATAAATCCTGGCACCTATGTGTCGATTTCAAGGACGTTAACAAGGCTTGCCCCAAGGATCCCTTCCGCCTCCCCCGCATCAATCAAATTATCGATGCTACTGCGGGACACGACTCATTGTGCTTCCTCGATGCATACTCCGGCTACCACAAAATTAAGATGGCAGAGTCTAATCAAGCCACAACGGCATTTATTACTCTATACGGCCCCTTCTATTTTAACACAATGCCCTTCGGGCCAAAAACGCCGGTCCAATGTATCAACGCATGATTCAGACATGTCTGGAAAAACAGATCGGCAAAACAGTGGAGGCATACGTAGACGATGTGGTCGTTAAAACCAGACACGTCGAATCCTTAATAGATGATTTGAGGCTCATGTTCGACAATCTCCGAACAATCGACATTAAGCTCAATCCAGAAAAATGTGTTTTCAGCGTGCCCGCCGGAAAGCTCCTGGGCTTCATCGTCTCCAATAGAGGAATTGAACCAAATCCGGCTAAAATCCGAGCTCTATCACAGTTGGCTATCCCAACTAACCTCAAGCAAATCCAGAAGTTAACTGGATGCGTGGCGGCATTAAGCTGCTTAATCTCCCAATTAGGAGAAAAGGTAATACCCCTTTATCGCCTTCTTCGGCGCACCGAACACTTCGAGTGGATGGACGCGGCCACGGCTGGATTGGAAGAAATAAAAGACATCTTGGCCACCAACCCAATCTTGGTCGCGCCAAATGTCGGCGAACCAATGATGTTATATATAGCGGCAACTCACCAAGTTGTAAGTGCAGTGCTCGTCATCGAACGAGAGATGGACGGACATAAATTCCCACTACAAAAGCCGGTATATTATGTATCCACTGTCCTCACTCCATGCAAATCACAGTACCCACATTATCAAAAGATAGCATACGCAGTATTTATGGCATGCCGGAAACTACGACACTACTTTCAAGAGTGTTCAATCACGGTGGCCTCGGAAGTACCACTCAACGACATAATAAATAACTGCGATGCCATTGGTCGGATTGCCAAATGGGCCATCGAGCTCCTCCCGTTCGACATAACATATAGACCTCGGCGAGCCATTAAGTCGCAAGTACTGGATGATTTTGTCGCCGAGTGGACAGAAGCGAACTCCCTAAAGAGTACGGCGCGTACTCCAGTTGGATCATGCACTTTGACGGCTCTAAAATGTCGGCTGGTCTGGGGGCTGGCATCGTCCTGACGTCCCCCACCGGAGATATAGTCCAATACGTACTCCAAATACTATACACAGACTCCAACAATGCAGCCGAATACGAGGCCCTATTACATGGTCTTCGGATGGCAGTTTCCATGGGCATTCAACGCCTAGAGGTGCGTGGCGACTCGAACCTCGCAATATCTCAAATAAATGGAGGCTTTGATGCCAAGGATCCGAAAATGGCGGCATATCGCAACGCCGTCCTCAAAATGTCAGCTTGGTTCAAGGGGCTTGAATTCCACCATGTGGCTCGGGAAAACAATCAAGCGGCGGATATCCTCGCCCGTATCGGCGCTAAGCGCGACCCCGACCCACCTAACATCTTCTTGGAAAGACTGTTTAAACCATATGTGGTATGGGAAGGGGACACCGGTAACAATAGTCCGGACCCGGCCACAACACCAGATACCGAACACTCTGACACAATCGGCAGCTCTGCCACCCAAATTAAACCTTCAACCCACGTGATAATGGTCGTCATCGCCCCATGGATAGAACCATTCCTGGCCTACCTAACCAGGCAGGAACTTCCCGAGGACCAAAATGAGGCACGCTGCATAGTGCGGCGGTCCAAAGCCTACAAGGTCCACGAGGGAGAGCTTTATAAGAAAAGCACTACCGGAGTCCTTCAAAGGTGCATCTCCGAAGAGGAAGGGCAGAAGCTTTTGGCAGAAATCCATGCTGGACTCGGCGGCCACCATGCCGCAGCCCGGGCCCTTGTAAGCAAGGCCTTCCGTACAGGTTTCTATTGGCCGACGGCCCGAGCAGATGCACAAGATCTGGTCCAATGTTGCGTCGGTTGCCAGCTTTTTGCAAACCAAAGCCATATGCCGCCTACCACTCTCCGAACAATCCCCATTACTTGGCCTTTTGCTGTCTAGGGGCTTGATATGGTCGGATCCCTCAAAAGGGGGAACCCATAAGAAAAAGTACCTATTGGTCATGGTGGATAAATTCACCAAATGGATAGAAGCCAAACCAGTCAAAATAGCTGAATCCGGACCGGTGATAGACTTCATATCCGGGGTTGTACACCGTTATGGCATCCCCCACAGCATCATCACCGACAATGGCTCGAACTTTACAGCCGACGAGGTAAAACTTTGGTGCAACAACATGGGCATTAAGCTCGATTATGCTTCTGTCTATCACCCGCAAACTAACGGTCAAGTCGAACGAGCAAATGGTCTTATGATGAGCGGCATTAAACCCAGATTAGTGCGGTCCTTAAAGGAATCAAACACGCACTGGGTAGAGGAGCTCGAATCTGTACTATGGGGGCTGCGGACCACGCCGAATCGCACTACCGGATACACACCGTTTCTTATGGTGTACGGCGCAGAGGCGGTTCTGCCCTGCGACATAATTCATGACTCACCCCGAGTGTGCATGTATGAAGTAAAAGAGGTCGAGCTCGATCGGCGGGACAGTTTGGACGCCCTAGAGGAGGAGCGTGACGAGGCAAAACCCCATTCCGCATTCTATCAGCAACAGGCTCGAAGGTATCAAAGCAGAGAAGTACGGGCCAAAACTTATAATGTTGGCGAACTAGTTCTACACCTGCCGGAGAAGAACAAGAACAAGCTCAAGCCCAAATTGGAAGGTCCCTTCATTATCGACCAAGTTCTGACCGGTGGAGCGTACCATCTGTGGGATGCATCGGACAATCAACTCGAGCCAAACCCATGGAACGCAGCCAGACTCCAAAGATTCTACACCTAGTGCTGGACTCTATGTTCGTCTCCTTACCCCCGTCAATTTTTGCATATCCGCTATCTGTCTTTTCTCTCTTTCTTTCTTCTTTTTGCATATCCGAAGATTCTACGCCTAGTGCCGGACTCTATGCCTAGGCTACACAATCTTGACACGCTAACCGCTCTCATTATACCTGGGGGCTTCTTATTCAGAAGTTTAATGTAACTAGTTTTCTGGGCTTTACGCCCCACACATGTGTTATTCTTCCAAATGTACCTTTTTTTCCAATATATGCATCGATATGACTTAAGGTTTGGCCAAGCTGGGTTGCCTGGCTCTTGTGTATATGCCCTACATTCCCGTTAATTCGGCTAGGGCATAAGGGGAGCACCTCTGCGATTGTTACTACCGGGTCAGCCGGATGTGTACCTTAGACTGGGTGAAGCCGAAAGCTAGCGTTCTTAAGGGAATATTCGGTCGGTGAACAAAAGATTACTTTTATTTATTTTTGATACATGCCCCCAGATGTTTATACCCTGCGTCTCTTTTCGCAGTTCGGGCATGCACATTAGGGCATGCGTACCCAGGGAAAGGAACCCTTAACGGAACTATTCTCCCTGGAAGATGTTTCTTACTATCCATGTAATATAACATAGCTAGTTGGGTACTTGTCTGTTCAAGCACTTATGACCCCTACGCCTGGTTTCCACGCATACCCCGATTTTTACATAACCGAGCGGGTATTCGGATACACTCTGGACTATCGGGTCCAGAGATCGAAGCGAAAAGGTCCGCCATGACAAATGATTTACAATCCGGCTGGGGACATTATATATGTCACTTAAAGTACACAGTCACTTAGACTGACTAAATTCTTCTTCTATACCATCCAACAGGCTGTCTAGCCTACAATCTTGTTGGGAATACTTTGCGGCTAATTCTACTTGGTCATACACCAAACTGACAGTGATCTCTTTCCCATCGGGCCCCAGAGGTCCGACCTCGGCCATGTGGTTTGGGTCAGCTTTGGTATATCGCGTCTTCACCATGGCCCAGGCTTCCCTTGCACCTTGTCGGCAGGCTGATATCTTCCATAATCGGAAGCGCCGCCGCGCTCCCTTGAGCTTCTCTATAAGCTCCCCCATGCCTCCTGGCAGGGAGGCGGATGGCCACAAGGCTTGGGCAATACCCTGCATCACCTGCCGAACTTGTTCATGCAGTTGTGAGAGCTCTGGTAGAAGATCACCCACAGACCCGGGCATCTCCTCCGCGGGACGACCTATCAGCATACCTAGAGACATAACTCTATTAGCCGGCTTCTTCGTCGAACTCTTTCAAAGTTCATTCAAGCACTTACTGAAAATGCCGCGTCGAAGCCGCTTACTCTCCTTCACGGAGTCCGCAAGCTGGGCTCGAACATCTTTCAGTTCCACGCCCAGTTGGAGATTGGCGTCATGGAGATCATTTTTCTCCTGCCTGACCTGCGTAAGCACGCGCTCGCGAGCATTTAGTTGTCGATTAGCATGTTGCGCATCCCCTGGCACGGCCTCTGGATTCACTCCGGAGTCATCTGCAACATCTATTGTTAGATCTGCATGCATGTCGCATACTATATGGTACCTATCATTCTCTGCAATATAAACAAGTGTTACCAGAGGGGCCCTACTCGAACTCTTTCAACGTGGCAACCGCGGCCCATAGTTGGGCTTTGCACTCTTCCAGCTCTTGAGACAATTGGGTATTCTTCTGTATAAGAACGTGCACAAATAATGATCCTTAAATCATTTGTGTCAACTGTTTCAAGTCTCAGGGGTTACTGATATATATATAATCATCAGATTTTCTTACCCGTATATCCTTTATATACTGGTCCGTGGCTCTAGCAAGACCATTTTGAGTAGCACGGATGTACGCGTCTCCTGAGTTGAAGGCATCAAATGCCTCTTGGGAGAAACAAGCGTCACGGAGTACGGCCCGACAACGCCTGTGATTCATGGCACTCTCCACTTCAGAATTTGTAGAGGATAGTCTATCTGCATCCTCTGTAGAAGGAGCATCCGGCGTTTGCCCCGCGTTAGCTTCCGCCTCTATGTCTGGCCCTGGAGCCTGATTGGTGGAGGCGTGATCGGCAACCTCTCCGGATATAGTCCGGCGAGCGTTTTTCCTACTAGGAAACATGGACGTTATTATGTTTTGAAAGACGACAACCACGGAGCGAGGTTCTGTATCATACCTCTGCGCCGGCGTCTCGGTCCTGACCGCCTTCCTTTCTAGCCTACCCGGCTTCGGTGCCCCTTTTTGGTGAGTCACTACGGGTTTGGCATGGCGTCCCAAGGGCCTTCCCTGTAAGACACCATATGTGTACGGTAGGTGAAGTGCATAAAAGGGGATCCTTCTCGGAAGTTGGGACTCTGATTCTTCTTACATGAGATGCAGGGAGTAGCCCAAGATAGTCGGCTATGATGGCCACCATGTCATCATCACAGCTCAATTGATAGAATGTCCTGTCAATCAGCTCCATAAATATGTCGAGATCCTGTTCGAGTCTGGGATCGAGGGCCCGGTCAGGGTCCTCCGGTTGTGGAGGTGGGCTGTTAACCTCCCTTACAGCTTTTCGCAGTTACTGGCATGAAACGGCAAGGTAAATACTTATGACGAAGAATGTGGGAAGACTGGGAGTAAAAAGTGATAGCTCACCCAGCTTGGAGGGTTGTACATGGAGAATCCATCTCGTGGCTTAATGCGGATGAACTCCTCTTCCTCTCCCTTGTACAAATCGGACAGAATTTTTGCTAGAGCCGCAACTGAGTCTGGTCCCTTATGCCCGCAGCGGGTGGCATCATCTTCCCTGTTAAAGTGCCACATGGGGTGCCCTCGATATTGAAGTGGTTGTACCCCCTGCATTATACATATAGACATAACCTCGATTATTGTCAGTCCTGATTGAGCCAGCACTTTTATCCGGCCCATCAGGTAAAGGACTTCTCCCTTATCTTCCTCCTGAGGGCTTCATGGACGCCAGCTTCAGTGTTTCTTCAAAGGGGCATTGTCGAACTCGGGAAGACCCATCCGAATAGGATCTGGAAGGGGGACGTCCTCCATGTAAAACCACTCCAAAGGCCAGTCTTCGGACGTCTTCTTCAGGGTACCGGACGGGTATCCGGTCCCGGCGATGCGCCATATTTCGGCTCCTCCCACTTGATATATTGACCCCTTCTATGTACGGGGCACAAGGCATAATAGCCTCTTCCACAGCTCGAAGTGAGCTTCGCAGCTGCTACCTCTTGAGCACTGCATTGGATTTCGTTGAAGAGGAAAGGATGATGCAGCAAAGTAGCATAAGTATTTCCCTCAGTTTTTGAGAACCAAGGTATCAATCCAGTAGGAGGCTACGCGCGAGTCCCTCGTACCTACACAAAGCAAATAACTCCTCGCAACCAACATGAATAGGGGTTGTCAATCCCTTCATGGTCACTTAAGAGTGTGAGATCTGATAGAGATGATAGATAATATTTTTGGTATTTTGTGATAAAGATGCAAAGTAAAAAAAAGCAAAGTAATAATAAAGTGATGGAAGATTAATATGATGGAGATAGACCCGGGGGCCATAGATTTCACTAGTGGCTTCTCTCAAGAGCATAAGTATTCTACGGTGGGTGAACAAATTACTGTTGAGCAATTGACAGAATTGAGCATAGTTATGAGAATATCTAGGTATGATCATGTATATAGGAATCACGTCTGAGACAAGTAGACCGACTCCTGCCTGCATCTTCTACTATTACTCCACTCATCGACCGCTATCCAGCATGCATCTAGAGTACTAAGTTCAAGAAAACAGAGTAACGCCTTAAGCACGATGACATGATGTAGAGGGATAAATTCATGCAATATGATAAAAACCCCATCTTGTTATCCTCGATGGCAACAATACAATATGTGCCTTGCTGCCCCTACTGTCACTAGGAAAGGACACCGCAAGATTGAACCCAAAGATAAGCACTTCTCCCATTGCAAGAAAAACCAATCTAGTAGGCCAAACCAAACTGATAATTCGAAGAGACTTGCAAAGATAACCAATCATACATAAACTAATTCAGAGAAGATTCAAATATTGTTCATAGATTATCTTGATCATAAACCCACAATTCATCAGTCTCAACAAACACACTGCAAAAAGAAGATTACATCGAATAGATCTCCATGAGAGAGGGGGAGAACATTGTATTGAGATCCAAAAAGAGAGAAGAAGCCATCTAGCTACTAACTATGGACCCGAAGGTCTGAGGTAAACTACTCACACTTCATCGTAGGGGTGGATGCCCCCTCCAGCGGAGCTCTGGAATAGGCCCCGAGATGGGATCTCGTGGGTACAGAAGGTTGGGGCGGTGGAATTAGGTTTTTGGCTCCGTCTCTGATCGTTTGGGGGTACGTAGGTATATATAGGAGGAAGAAGTACGTCGGTGGAGCTTCGTGGGCCCCACGAGGGTGGGGGCGTGACTGGGGGGAGGGCGCGCCCCCCTACCTCGTGCCCACCTCAAAGCTTCCTTGGCGTAGGGTCCAAGTCTCCTAGGTCATATTCGGTGAGAAAATCACGTTCCCGAAGGTTTCATTCCGTTTGGACTCCGTTTGATATTTCGTTTCTTCGAAACTCTGAAATAGGCAAAAACAACAATTCTGGGCTGGGCCTCTAGTTAATAGGTTAGTCCCAAAAATAATATAAAAGTGGAAAATAAAGCCCAATATGGTCCAAAACAGTAGATAATATAGCATGGAGCAATCAAAAATATAGATATGTTGGAGACGTATCAGGCATCCCCAAGCTTAATTCCTGCTCGTCCTCGAGTAGGTAAATGATAAAAAAAATTGATGCAGAGTGCTACTTGGCATAATTTCATTGTAATACTCCTTAATTGTGGTATGAATATTCAGATCCGAAAGATTCAAGACAAAAGTTCATATTGACATAAAAATAATAATACTTCAAGCATACTAACTAAGCAATTATGTCTTCTCAAAATAACATGGCCAAAGAAAGTTCATCCCTACAAAATCATATAGTTTAGTCATGCTCCATTTTCGTCACACAAGAATGCTCTCATCATGCACAACCCCGATGACAAGCCAAGCAATTGTTTCATACTTTAGTAATCTCAAACTTATAAACTTTCACGCAATATATGAGCGTGAGCCATGGATATAGCACTATGGGTGGAATAGAATATGATGATGGGGGTTATGTGGAGAAGACAAAAAGGAGAAGATCTCACATCAACGAGGCTAATCAATGGGCTATGGAGATGCCCATCGATTGATGTTAATGCAAGGAGTAGGGATTGCCATGCAACGGATGCACTAGAGCTATAAATGTATGAAAGCTCAACAAAAGAAACTAAGTGGGCGTGCATCCAACTTGCTTGCTCGCGAAGACCTGGGGCACTTCAGGAGGCCCATTTTTGGAATATATAAGCCAAGTTCTATAATGAAAAATTCCCACTAGTATATGAAAGTGACAAAACAAGAGACTCTCTATCATGAAAATTATGGTGCTACTTTGAAGCACAAGTGTGGAAAAAGGATAGTAGCATTGCCCCTTTTTATTTCTCTTTTTTTCCTTTTTTTGGCCTTCTTTTTTTTCTTTTGGCCTTTTTTTATTGGGACAATGCTCTATTAAATGATGATCATCACACTTCTATTTATTTACAACTCAATGATTACAACCCGATACTAGAACATAGTATGACTCTATATGAATGCCTCTGGCGGTGTACCGGGATATGCAATGAATCAAGAGTGACATGTATGAAAGAATTATGAACGGTGGCTTTGCCACAAATACTATGTCAACTACACGATCATGCTAAGAAATATGACAATGATGAAGGTGTCAAGATGAACGGAGTGGCGGAAAGTTGCATGGCAATATATCTTGGAATGGCTATGGAAATGCCATAATAGGTAGGTATGGTGGCTGTTTTGAGGAAGATATAAGGAGGTTTATGTGTGAAAGAGCGTACCATATCACGGGGTTTGGATGCACTGGCGAAGTTTCCACCAACTCTCAATGTGAGAAAGGGCAATGCACGGTACCGAAGAGGCTAGCAATGATGGAAGGGTGAGAGTGTGTATAATCCATGGACTCAACATTAGTCATAAAGAACTCACATACTTATTGCAAAAATCTACAAGCCATCAAAAATGAAGCAATACGCGCATGCTCCTAGGGGGATAGATTGGTAGGAAAAGACCATCGCTCGTCCCCGACCACCACTCATAAGGAGGACAATCAAAGAACACCTCATGTTTCAAATTTGTTACATAACGTTTACCATATGTGCATGCTACGGGACTTGCAAACTTCAACACAAGCATTTCTCAAATTCACAACAACTCAACTAGCACAACTTTGATATTATCACCTCCATATCTCAAAACAATCATGAAGCATAAAACTTTTCTTAGTATTCAACGCACTCAAAAGAAAGTTTTACAAATCTTGAATACCAAGCATATTAAGATTATTAAGCAAATTACCATGCTTATTTAAGACTCTCAAAATGATCTAAGTGAAGCATGAGAGATCAATAGTTTCTTTAAAATAAATCCACCACCATGCTCTAAAAGATATAAGTGAAGTACTAGAGCAAAACTATATAGCTCAAAAGATATAAGTGAAGCACAAAGAGTATTCTAAAAAATTCCAATTCATGTATGGCTCTCTCAAAAGGTGTGTATAGCGAATGCGAGAAGCCAGGGCATTTTTACATTTGCCACCCTAGCCATGTGAGTAAACTGTGTATTAAAGAGACGGGGATTCTTAGATCCAAATCACACCATCCTCCCATGGCGAGTATCCATTGGAGCGCGCTCAAAAAAATCCATTCCAGCATGGACGGCCATTGCAGCTCCTCCTCTCGCTCCCGTAGCCCTAACCCCGGAGATTAGAAGAAGTGTTCCGTCCCGCACAGCCAATTACTAGAGTTACAGACCCAGGGATTTCTCCCTCCAGCGTATATGGTCCCCATTCGAGCCGGGCTCGCCACCTATAATGGCGGGGAGCAAGCGAAGAGCTTTCCCAATCCCTCCAAGGGGGAGCGGGTATGCCTTGTCCCTTATTTATTAAGGGGACTTGGATTTCCAATCCATCCGTTCCTCCGTGGGCTCCTGGAGTTTTATGGCCTCCAGTTGCATAACTTCACCCCCGCTTCCATATTACACATCGCTGGTTATGTTGCCCTTTGTGAGCTTTTTCTGGGCTGCAAAGCTCATTTCGCGCTGTGGAAGAAGCTATTCTGCCTGGTGCCCCATACACAGAAAGGGTCAATATATCAAGTGGGCGGAGCCGAAATATGGCGCATCGCCAGGACCGGATACCTGTCCGGTACCCCAAAGAAGACATCTGAAGACTGGCCTTCAGAGTGGTTTTACATGGAGGACGTCCCCCTTCCAGATCCTTTTAGGATGGGTCTTCCCGAGTTCGACAATGCCCCTTTGCAGAAACGCCGAAGCTGGCACCCACAGAGCCCTCAGGAGGAAGATAACAGAGAAGTCCTTTACCTGATGGGCCGGATAAAAGTGCTGGCTCAATCAGGATTGACAATAACTGAGGTTATGTCAATATGTATTGGGTGTGGGATTTACAAAAACCTTTATCTACCATCCATATACCACTTGTATCACCATCTCTTCGCCTAACTAGTGCACCTATACAATTTACCATTGTATTGGGTGTGTTGGGGACACAAGAGACTCTTTGTTATTTGGTAGCAGGGTTGCTTGAGAGAGACCATCTTCATCCTACACCTCCTACGGATTGATAAACCTTAGGTCATCCACTGGAGGGAAATTTGCTACTGTCCTACAAACCTGTGCATTTGCAGGCCCAACAACGTCTACAACAAGAAGGTTGTGTAGTAGACATCACCGGTGAGCTGGGGACGATTGCCTCAGGAGCTGACGAGGCCTTGGGGGTCGCCCTCCCCTAGAGACACTCCTCTGGGCCTCGCGAGGATGACCGGGCCGGAGAAGTGCGGGCGCCATCGCCGCCCTTCTGCACCGGAGGAGGTGCAGTCGTGCCAGGCTGCTAGGCCCCCGAGGGTGTGGCCGCCCCTTCCTTCTTCTTCTTCGACGATGACGTCAGCCTAGAAGATCAATGAGGAAGCATCAGGAAGCCGCGACAGGAGCAAGAACAAGCGCAAGGTCGGGGCCGGAAACTCATTGGTCCACGGCGGTGTAGTCCCGGCGCCTCTTCGGAAGCGTGAAGCTTAGGTGCCTCGCGGCCTGGGGCGCAGGCGCGCGGTCCCCAAGAGTCTACGAGGCCGCGGTGGCCCCGGGCGGCGGTGAAGCAGGGGCGTCACCCCGAGGGATCAGCGATGATCTGCTCTTTGTCCGGACGCCGGACATCGACTTCCCCGAGGGGGAGGCCCTGAACCTCGTGGTAACCCCAGCTGGAGGCGGGACTTCCTTCACCAGCTGGTCGTCGGCGTCGGCGTCATTGGGCAAGGCGCGAACAAAATCAGCCTTGCGCAGAGGGGAGGTCTTCCCGGACCCTTCTAGGGTGGCCGCCGAGTCCTGCTCCTCCACCTCATCGGAGGACACCACCACCGGAGCCTTCACCACCGGGGCCTCAGAGGGTGCCGGGGGCACAAGACCACGCCCATCGAAGACAAGCATGGCTGCAGCAATCTGTGCCCCCTCCGGGCAACGGTACAAGGGAGCGAAGCTGTCCGGCGGGTACCCATGGTCATCCCCAACCAAGGAGCGGAGGGTTGTACCCAGCTCCCCATCTGACAGGGCCTCCGGACGCAGGCGGAGGTCGTCTCCTTCGTCCCCGAGCTTCCACAAGGGACACGCGCGCGCCTGGAGCGGAGCCACGCGCAGCGCCATGAACTCCTTGATGATCATGGATCCCGTTAGCTTTGCCGCCCTTAAGTCGCCAGGCTTCAGGTCCGTGGTAATCCTCTCCAGCACCGACTTCGCCCGAGGGTTGATGTCTACTACACAACCTTCTTCTTGTAGACGTTGTTGGGCCTACAAGTGCACAGGTTTGTAGGACAGTAGCAAATTTCCCTCAAGTGGATGACCTAAGGTTTATCAATCCGCGAGAGGCGTAGGAGGAAGATGGTCTATCTCAAACAACCCTGCAACCAAATAACAAAAAGTCTCTTGTGTCCCCAACACACCCAATACAATGGCAAATTGTATAGGTGCACTAGTTCGGCGAAGAGATGGTGATACAAGTGCAATATGGATGGTAGATATGGGTTTTTGAAAACTGAAAATATAAAAACAGCAAGGTAACAAGTGGTAAAAGTGAGCGTAAACGGTATTGCAATGGTAGGAAACAAGGCCTAGGGTTCATACTTTCACTACTGTAAGTTCTCTCAACAATAATAACATAGATAGATCATACAACAATCCCTCAACATGCAACAAAGAGTCACTACAAAGCCACTAATAGCGGAGAACAAACGTAGAGATTATGGTCGGGTACGAAACCACCACAAAGCTATTCTTTCGGATCAATTTATAAAAGAGTTCGTACTAGAATAACACCTTAAGATACAAATCAACCAAAACGCTAATGTCACCTAGATACTCCATTGTCACCTCAAGTATCCATGGGCATGATTATATGATATGCATCACACAATCTCAGATTTATCCAACCAACATAAAAGTACTTCAAAGAATGCCCCAAAGTTTCTACCAGAGAATCAAGAACGTGTGCCAACCCCTATGCATAGGTTCCCAATGTCACGAAGCCCGCAAGTTGATCACCAAGACATACATCAAGTGTTCATAAAAGACTCAACCGATAAGATAACTTCAAAGGGGAAACTCAATTCATCACAAGAAAGTAGAGGGGGAGAAACATCATAAGATCCAACTACAATAGCAAAGCTCGGGATACATCAAGATTGTGCCATAGAGGGAACACGAGAGAGAACACGAGAGAGAGAGAGAGAGAGAGAGAGAGAGAGAGAGATCAACCACATAGCTACTGGTACATACCCTCAGCCCCGAGGGTGAACTACTCCCTCCTCGTCATGGATAGCGCCGGGATGATGAAGATGGCCACCAGTGATGGATCCCCCCTCCGGCAGGGTACTGGAAAGGGGTCCCGATTGGTTTTTCGTGGCTCTGGAGGCTTGCGGCGGCGGAACTCCCGATCTAGGTTCTGTTCTGGAAGTTTTAGCGTACGACGGTATATATGGGTGAAAGGAGAACGCCGATCGAGCTACGGGGGCCCCACGAGGCAGGGGGCCGCGCCCAGGGGAGAGGGCGCGCCCCCCACCCTCGTGAGCACCTCCCGTATCTTCTGACGTGGGGTCCAAGTCCATTGTCACATCCCTAGTTCTATTAATGCCTAGTGCTAGCATATGGTGTTGCATCATGTCTAAATTTTTGAAAGTTGAATTGGGGAAAGCTGAAAGCCTCAGACATCATTCAAAAAAAATGATCAACATTAAAAATTGCTTCAAATAACCCAATAAAATGTTCCTGTTAAGCTATAAAAATATTGGCAAGAGGTAAAATTCAAACCAATATTTTTGGATTCACAGAAATATTTATTCTGGGCATTTGAATTAAATCAATAGCTATTTGAATTGGATTTATATTTACTATTCAATAAATATAGGTCCAATAATTCTGAAATATTTTTGTGGAGCTTTGGTTTAATTCCTTTAGCTTCTAAAAATATTTCCAGAAGCAACAAAATTGATTTGGCTTCAAAACCAAATTCAAAACAAACTTGCAAAATAGAAAACAGAACAAAAAAAGGGGAGAAAGGAACCTACCTGGCCACTTACCTGTAGCCGGCCCAGCTGGACCAGCCCAACCCACCAGGCCGTTGCCAGTCATCCCCTAGCTCCTGCCAGGAGGACGACGGCGTGTCGCCCGCGCACGCACCAGACGCCACCTCCTGCTTCCTCGCCCCTGGTCTCTCCCAGCGCCACGGAGACGGCCACGCGCCCCCTCCCCTTACCTCTCTCTCACACCCGCAGCTCCTCCCCTCCTCTGGCTTCCTCCCCCTCTCTTCCCGAGCGCACCAGAGGACGCCGCCGTGCTCTGCCGCGGCCACCGGCCACCCCATGCTCCGACGACGCGCCCAGAAGCCCCGCCACGTCTTCCTCGCTCTCTCCACCGAGCTACGCAACGCCCGAAGGCCCTGCTTCGTCGCCACCATCGCCGTCTTCGTACTCGGCCGCCGTGGATCGCCGCCGGCGATTCGCGACAACCAACACATCCCCGACCTCGCTCTCACGCTCATTGGAATCGCTGTGAGCTCCTGCGCCTTCCCCCTTGCTCACCCCCTCCGTTCTTGTCCGTTAGCCGCCGCCCCACGAAACCGAGCTCCGGCCGCCGCCATGGCGGACGAGCTCCATGCTCGTGTGCTCTCCCGCCCGCCCTAGCATCACCAACATGCTCAACGCGTCCCCAGGAAGCGAACGCGCCATGCTGTTCCTCTAAGCTCGCGCTGAAACCCCGCGCCCGTGTGTCCCGAGCTCCGGCCGCCGCTCTGCCTCGCTCGCCGCAGTTGCCGCTACCGGCCACCATAGCCACAGCCACAGCCACCGCTGGACGCGCCGCGTCGCGGGCATTCCAACGAGCCAAACCGCGCTTGAAACCGCCCCCTGTAGCGCCTTCCCGCAGTGCCTCCGCCGTCTCGGGCTTCGCCGGCGTCGAGCCGTGGACCAACTCCGGCGGATTTGAACCAGTTGACCAGGGATTTGACCTCCCCTGGTTGACTGACGTGTGGGCCAGGCCCCTTGTTAATTAGTGTTAGTTTTAGTTAGTCCTAATTAACTTAGTTACGTTAAATAGACACTGACATGCGGGCCCAGGCTCTAATTAACCTAAGTTAGTCAATTAGTCACTGACCAGTGGGTCCCACTGGTCAGGTTTGACCCGGACGCACCCTGTTGACTTGCTGACGTCACACTGACGTCAAGCTGACGCAGTAATCCTTTTCTGGGATTTTAAATAAATCAGAAATGATTTATTTATTTCAGAAAATCCCCAAAACTTCTAAAAATCATAGAAATTCAACCGTAACTCCAAATAAGATAAATTATATATGTAAAATTATCAGAAAAATTCAAGGAATCCATCTGTACCATTTTCATGCATGTTTGAACAATGTTTGTCCTCTATTTTGGACAAAACAAATAAAGGGCATTTAAATAATCATATATGGGGTTGGAATTTGAATCTTGCACTCAAACCAACTTCATTTAAATCATAGCTAGTTGCATTAGCTCAAACCACAGCATATTGACATGTCATGATCATGCATCATATTGTGCATTGCATTGATTGTGTTTCTTTCTCCTGTTGCCGGAATTTGTCCCCTCTCGATAGACGTTGTACCGATGATGTGATCGTTGACACTGATGAAGACCCAATGATATCTTCAGAAGTGCCAGGCAAGCACAACCCCCTTGTTCATTCCGATACAAGCTCACTCTCTCGCTCCTGCTCTCTTTTACTGCATTAGGACAACAACGATTCATCTGTTACTTGTTGCGGTAGTTGAACCCCTTATCCTCTGCATGACCTGTCATTGCCACAGTAAATAGATGAAACCCACTAGCATGAGTAGGAATTGTTTGAGCCCTGATGTGCCTACTCATTCATGCTTGTTTGTCATGCCTGCTACTGCTTAGAGTTGAGTCAGGTCTGATTCATCGGGGATGGATCGGAGGTGTGTAAACATGTCCTACTGTTGAGAACTAAGTGTGTGAACACGATTTGGTAAAGGTAGCGGTGAGAGGCCATGTAGGAGTACATGGTGGGTTGTCTCATTGCAGCCGTCCTCAGGAACTGAGTTCTGTGTCTGCGATCCATGAACAGTTACTACCGCGCATTGGGCCCGAAACCAATGGACCCTCTCGGCTTCTTAATCACCCTAGTACTCTGTCCAGGAGTTGCAACTAGTTTCTGGTGTTTGTAGGATATGTGTTGGCGGCCGTGCGTAGCACTGACCCTAGGGGTGGGCTATGTTGCGGTAGATACACTGTGGCACGGTGTACCGGGCGCCCGTTTGGTGTCTCGGGAACCCTGCACACATCGTTTGGGGCTGTGAGCGAAACTCCGGCCGGATCTCCTCGCGGATGGAACCCGAATAGGAGATAAACCTGGACTAGAGACTTAAGTGTTTAGGTAGGCCGTGGCCGACACCCTCGCCCGGTTTCCGCTTGAAGGTTGCCGAGGTACATGACGTGTACAGGGCTATAAGTGGTGAGAGCGTTTGTGAAGAAGTACACCCCTGCAGGGTTATCAATATCTATTCGAATAGCCGGATTCCTCGGATATGGAAACTTGGACCCCTTGCATAGTTCATAGACAAGTGAAAGTGGATACTCTAAAACTCGCAAGATAAGTGTGAGTACTATGGATGGCCTTCTCGTAGGGAGACGAGAGCGGATCCATAGTGGTGTATTGAATGGTGAATATGTGGACTCGTGTGCGCCACCTCAAAAGAGTTGCTTGCAATCGTAGTTCAGGTTAGCCACTGAGTCAAGGCTGGCTTGCTGCAGTTAAACTCCACCACCCCCCCTTGTTGATACCGATGCATATGTAGTTAGTTCTGATGTAAGACTTGCTGAGTACCTTTGTACTCACATTTGCTTAATTTATGTTTTGCAGAGAGACTTCAGTCTCGCTAGTAGTTCCGCGTGGACTTCGACGTTTAGCTTGATACCTCAGCTACGATCTTGTGCCCTCGACAGGATTTGGTAGATAGTCAGGTTTCTTAGCCTTTTTCATTTATAGATGTCTGTACTCAGACATGTTAAGCTTCCGCATGTGCTTTGCATTGTATGCTATGATTGTTGGGTCATGAGACCCATGTCTGTAATATCTCGCTCCTCGGAGCCTAATGAATTAATACTTGAGTTGTAGAGTTATGTTGTGATGCCATGTTGTATTCACACATATCGAGCATATTGTGTGTATGATTGAAATGCTTGGTATGTTTGGGATCCGACTATCTAGTTGTTTATCCTTGGCAGCCTATCATCTGGGGAAATGTAGTCTAGTGCTTCTGAGCGATAGTAGTCCGCTACAGCCCGGATCACCGGAGTCCTGCTAGCCCAGCACTACTGTTCAGGACACTTGGCTGGCCGGCATGTGTTTCACCTCGTCCCTATGTCTGTCCCTTCGGGGAAATGTCACGCGGTGATTTCCGGAGTCCTGCCTAGCCTGCTACAGCCCGGGATCCCCGGAGTCCTGTTAGCCCAGTGCTACAGCCCGGAATCACTCGTTGATGACCGACATGCTTGATGTGATTCATGTATGCCTGTCTCCATAGGACTGTGCCGCTTTGGGTTCACGACTAGCCATGTCGGCCCGGGTTCTTTGTCATATGGATGCTAGCGACACTATCATATACGTGAGCCAAAAGGCGCAAACGGTCCCGGGCCAGGTAAGGTGGCACCCGTGGAAATACCGTGCGTGAGGCCACAAAGTGATATGATGTGTTACATGCTAGATCGGTGTGACCTAGGATCGGGGTCCCGACAGCGTTGGTATCAGAGCCTGACTGCCTGTAGGATTACCAAGCCAAACTGGTCGAAGTTGAGTCTAGAAATGCTTTAGTTATGTAGGGGAATTGATTGTGGAAGGGAACGTAAGGCTCTTTTTACTCCTTTACCCTATGCCCTTCTGATCTGAGTCAACCTCTTCTTTCTACGGGGATTAAGAATTAGGCCTTCTTATCTATCTATCAGGATGACGTGTTACTAAACTGTAGTTGCCTAAGATTGTTGGAATTAAGCCCAGTTCAGTTTCTACTACTTCTGTGTGTTCATAGTTGGTCTCGAACCTTGATTCTGTGCTTCTGAGTGGTTATGCCACCATTTTGCAGGATGTCTCAAATCTTTTCGAGCATTTACAGCCGTTATGCCGTCCGAGTCATCCCAGGTTTCTAAATAGTCTGATGCATTTGCAAACCGTTTCCCCTGTTCTTGATGTCCATTTGGGCCAGATTAATCACACTACTTGTCAGTTGGGGTATTCTTTTGCCTCGACATATATCTTGGAATTATTATTATGACCCTAGATGTCTTAGAGTGCCACCTAGTAATCTAGCCATGTTTTGTGTTCCCAGTGTGTGATTCTGGCCATTATTCTCAAAAGCATCCCGTGATGCCATTTAGTTAGTAGGCATTCTATTCCTGGGTTTTGAACCCGAGATTCACCCTACTTACTTCATGTTGATAGTGTTTGCTCGTTCCTTTAGGATATTAGTAACCTTTGCGATAGTCCTCGAGGTTCGTGGTACATCCTTCTTCCAATTATCATGAACCATTCTTGGCAGAAGTTCTTTTGAACCAAAAGGTCAGGACAGAGTGCTCTTGATGAGTTCTCCATTCTATATTGTGGCTCTGCCAGTTCTACCTTTCTGCATGGGTTATCCAGAAGAAATATGTTGAGCTTTGCTCGACATACTAAGCTATGCATCCACAACTCAGAAAGTTATATGTTCCTTGAGTTGTCCCCCCCCCCCCCTTCAGGTATATTCCGACCTTCGTCTATCACTTGATAGTCAGAAGTAGTCGTGCATTCATGTTCATCCGTGCCTTTTACTTCTGTGGTCCGTCAAGCCATTCTATTTGGAATGACTAGGAGAAACAAACTCCAGTACCTCATCCATTTCTGGGATTGGGTCAAAGTGGTTGTATTCCGCAGATCAAAATGCCAATCCAGCTTTTGGTTCTGTTCTACCCCGGAGTATTACCCACTTTATGTCAAGAGCGTCGTGAGAATTGCACCTTCTCCTATGAATTCTTGATGAAGTGATACTCTCTCCATCATTATTCATTTCTCGGTTTCAGTGTTGTTGCAACCGGAATGTCGACAAGTGAATCGTGGTGTGTGAAATCAATACTCCTAGCAACTCAGTTGCTTGGTAGTTAATGGACAATATTCTCACTCTTAGCATGTTGGTTATTGAATTATCATTCTAAGACTGATCGTGCTACCTAGTCCATATTTCTGGTGCACACTTCGATCAATGGATTAGGATTTTGCCAAACCCTTGCTCTATCGATCATATCATCTTGCCCTGAAAAGCAAGGTTGTTCTCGAGCTTAGTAACATACCGGTGGTTCGTGATTTTCCGAATATCTTCTCGGAAGTGTTACCAGGTTGTCACCTGACCGTTATGTTGAGTTCGTGATCAAGTTGGTTTCCGATAAACCAATTTTCCCCAAGAATCTGTGTTGGATACCCCTGAGCTAGTTGGTTAAGCTTAACAACAACTTGGAGAGTTGGAAGATGAAAACTTGTCCGACTTAGTTCATCCCTAAGGGATATCCTTGTGTGTGTGTGTTGAAGAAAGATGATATCTTCACCAATTGGTCCTCGTGATCAGTTGTTGTATCTATTATCCTGTCCAAACCTTGATTTGAGTGTGGGCTATCGTCAAATCAAATCAGAACCAACGATGTTCGGAATGTTGTCTTACTTGCGGTTGTCCCTCGAGTATACACCATTATATCTTTGGTCTGACCAATACTATCACATTGTTCACATAGTGGTGGAAGTCCAGTGATATGGAAATTACGATGAGTTGCTGTTGAGCCCATCAGCGGCATTTTGTCTCCTCCATGATTGTGTTGAACATCCAGCTAGTGTTGGAAACTTTATAAGCATTGCCCTCATGTCCCGATCATGAAGCATATGTCCGGTTGAAAGATGTGACTTCTTCTAATTCATGTGCATCTGATGTAAGTTGCCGCCGTGAATTCGAGAAAGTTTGTTTTTGCTTCCTCTGGAATCACCCCAAGTCAGTCATGCATGTGCGAAGTATTCTATGGTCTGATAGACTGATCATCTACATTCTATACGTATCCCTAGCACACCAAGCCACTGATTGATTTGTTCAAGGAGAAGAAGTTTCTTCTTAAGGTTTAGACCTATGCAAGGACTTCGATATCCTCGTTGATGGTTCCCCCTGAACTCGGTAGTGTTTCATTTTAAGACTACTAGGTGACCATGCTTGTCTAGGACAACGTGTTCACATGCTTGTAGCAGAACCGGCTCATGTTTTGGAGCTTACCACCGTAGTTCATTCCCCTGAGAATCTCGCAATGTCGTCTCATCGAGTTGTGTTGCAAACCTCCATTTTCCTTTCTAGACTCGATGAGTCTGGAATATCCTGTCACCAACCAGATCTGAATCTCAGGCAGATATGATGGTTGGAGCATTTTCCAAGAACTATAATACTGGTCTCTCGATAACCGGTAAAGTGGATGTCGTGGCCAACACATCCAGCCGGAAGACCTATTGTTGTAGTATCTCGATTGAAGAAAGTTGGCCACCTTCCCATGAGGATTTCGTAGGATTTACTCCAGAAGTTGTTCCTTATGGATCTATTGTATTCTGAAGTCCGACCACTACCTGGTGGCTATGCCGATGCTTAAAGCATGACCGTGGTAACCAGTACATCAAGGAGAACATTAGAAGCGGAGTGCTAAATGTCTCTCGGTCGATCATCCAGATTTTGTTTCCTTGGCTTCGCTAAGGTGAAATCTGAGAACGTGTTATCTTCCTTTGCATCTGCATCTTCCACCATTATTCATCATGGTAGCATGTTGTGTTGCCAGGATCCTTGACACGGATATTGGCAGAACCTTGATGAGTATGGAAATGCTCAAGTTCTTGAGAGCACGCTCAGGCACTAGGTTCTGTTGTTGTCGTTAACTAGGATGTGCCTCCGTTCTCTCAGTTGTTCGATAGCCATCCGATTGGTGGAATCACCTTTGCCGGTGAACCTTCTCCCCAGTTACTAGAATCATTCCCAACATTTGCATTTTGTTCCCAGCTTGCACCTCAGTAGTTGTTGTTCATGGTCATCTTCAAAAGTGGACTTACCATAGGTTCCATCCATTTCCGATGATAAGCAAAAATCATCCATTGCGTTGTCTCCAACAAGGTAGTCCACATCATCTATCCTAGTCCGAGTATGTCATTCTTTCGAACTCCTTACACTGATCGTTTGTGATTGCCTTAGGCTGATATAAAGAGTTTCTATGATCTCCGAATCAAAAGTAATTCTCTTTGCCACTTAAGGGAATATTTCTGCGAGTCACTTTACTTAAGATGTCTCATTATGGTATCATGGCAATTATCTCCTCGCTACCTTGAAACCATGCATCATCCTACTCCAACGTGGGTTTGTTGCGTACCAAATTGAACCTTTATCATCCGCTTCCTCCCATCACCCCTGTTATGTGTTTCGTGTCTCAGCTCAAGAGATGTTTTATATCTCACTCCATGAGTTGATCTTGAGTGCTCGATCTCCAAGGAGATCGATTTCTGTAGAATTTCTTTCTGCCATCATCATGCTGGATGAAGATCCCGAAAGCAAAGACCTCAATATCAAGATGACGAAATGAATCAACATCCTCGGGAAGGGCAGTTGGATCGAGAAGACTGCGATAGTCTTGTGAACCCCCCCTTCCTTCTTACCTCACGTCTTGAATCTCGGGACGAGATTCTTGTTTAGTGGGGGCGAGTTGTCACATCCCTAGTTCTATTAATGCCTAGAGCTAGCATCTGGTGTTGCATCATGTCTAAATTTCTGAAAGTTGAATTGGGGAAAGCTGAAAGCCTCAGACATCATTCAAAAAAATGATCAACATTAAAAATTGCTTCAAATAACCCAATAAAATGTTCCTGTTAAGCTATAAAAATATTGGCAAGAGGTAAAATTCAAACCAATATTTTTGGATTCACAGAAATATTTATTCTGGGAATTTGAATTAAATCAATAGCTATTTGAATTGGATTTATATTTACTATTAAATAAATATAGGTCCAATAATTCTGAAATATTTTTGTGGAGCTTTGGTTTAATTCCTTTAGCTTCTAAAAATATTTCCAGAAGCAACAAAATTGATTTGGCTTCAAAACCAAATTCAAAACAAACTTGCAAAATAGAAAACAGAACAAAAAAAGGGGAGAAAGGAACCTACCTGGCCACTTACCTGTAGCCGGCCCAGCTGGACCAGACCAGCCCACCAGGTCGTTGCCAGTCATCCCCTAGCTCCTGCCAGGAGGACGATGGCGTGTCGCCCGCGCATGCACCGGACGCCACCTCCTGCTTCCTCGCCCCTGGTCTCTCCTAGCGCCACGGAGACGGCCAAGCGCCCCCTCCCCTTACCTCTCTCTCACACCCGCAGCTCCTCCCCTCCTCTGGCTTCCTCCCCCTCTCTTCCCGAGCGCACCAGAGGACGCCGCCGTGCTCTGCCGCGGCCACCGGCCACCCCACGCTCCGACGACGCGCCCAGAAGCCCCGCCACGTCTTCCTTGCTCTCTCCACCGAGCTATGCAACGCCCGGAGGCCCTGCTTCATCGCCACCATCGCCGTCTTCTCACTCGGCCGCCGTGGATCGCCGCCGGCGATTCGCGACAACCAACGCATCCCCGACCTCGCTCTCGCGCTCATTGGAATCGCTGTGAGCTCCTGCGCCTTCCCCCTTGCTCACCCCCTCCGTTCTCGTCCGTTAGCCGCCGCCCCACGAAACCGAGCTCCGGCCGCCGCCATGGCCGACGAGCTCCATGCTCGTGTGCTCTCCCGCCCGCCCTAGCATCACCAACATGCTCAACGCGTCCCCAGGAAGCGAACGCGCCATGCTGTTGCTCTAAGCTCGCGCTGAAACCCCGCGCCCGTGTGTCCCGAGCTCCGGCCGCCGCTCCGCCTCGCTCGCCGAAGTTGCCGCTACCGACCACCACAGCCACGGCCACAACCACCGCTGGACGCGCCGCGTCGTGGGCGTTCCAACGAGCCAAACCGCGCTCGAAACCGCCCCCTGTAGCGCCTTCCCGCAGCGCCTCCGCCGTCTCGGGCTTCGCCGGCGTCGAGCCGTGGACCAACTCCGGCGGATTTGAACCCGTTGACCAGGGATTTGACCTCCCCTGGTTGACTGACGTGTGGGCCAGGCCCCTTGTTAATTAGTGTTAGTTTTAGTTAGTCCTAATTAACTTAGTTACGTTAAATAGACACTGACATGCGGGCCCAGGCTCTAATTAACCTAAGTTAGTCAATTAGTCACTGACCAGTGGGTCCCACTGGTCAGGTTTGACCCGGACGCACCCTGTTGACTTGCTGACGTCACACTGACGTCAAGCTGACGCAGTAATCCTTTTCTGGGATTTTAAATAAATCAGAAATGATTTATTTATTTCAGAAAATCCCCAAAACTTCTAAAAATCATAGAAATTCAACCGTAACTCCAAATAAGATAAATTATATATGTAAAATTATCAGAAAAATTCAAGGAATCCATCTGTACCATTTTCATGCATGTTTGAACAATGTTTGTCCTCTATTTTGGACAAAACAAATAAAGGGCATTTAAATAATCATATATGGGGTTGGAATTTGAATCTTGCACTCAAACCAACTTCATTTAAATCATAGCTAGTTGCATTAGCTCAAACCACAGCATATTGACATGTCATGATCATGCATCATATTGTGCATTGCATTGATTGTGTTTCTTTCTCCTGTTGCCGGAATTTGTCCCCTCTCGATAGACGTTGTACCGACGATGTGATCGTTGACACTGATGAAGACCCAATGATATCTTCAGAAGTGCCAGGCAAGCACAACCCCCTTGTTCATTCCGATACAAGCCCACTCTCTCGCTCCTGCTCTCTTTTACTGCATTAGGACAACAACGATTCATCTGTTACTTGTTGCGGTAGTTGAACCCCTTATCCTCTGCATGACCTGTCATTGCCACAGTAAATAGATGAAACCCACTAGCATGAGTAGGAATTGTTTGAGCCCTGATGTGCCTACTCATTCATGCTTGTTTGTCATGCCTGCTATTGCTTAGAGTTGAGTCAGGTCTGATTCATCGGGGATGGATCGGAGGTGTGTAAACATGTCCTACTGTTGAGAACTAAGTGTGTGAACATGATTTAGTAAAGGTAGCGGTGAGAGGCCATGTAGGAGTACATAGTGGGTTGTCTCATTGCAGCCGTCCTCAGGAACTGAGTTCTGTGTTTGTGATCCATGAACAGTTACTACCGCGCATTGGGCCCGAAACCAATGGACCCTCTCGGCTTCTTAATCACCCTAGTACTCTGTCCAGGAGTTGCAACTAGTTTCTGGTGTTTGTAGGATATGTGTTGGCGGCCGTGCGTAGCGCTGACCCTAGGGGTGGGCTATGTTGCGGTAGATACACTATGGCACGGTGTACCGGGCGCCCGTTTGGTATCTCGGGAACCCTGCACACATCGTTTGGGGCTGTGAGCGAAACTCCGGCTGGATCTCCTCGCGGATGGAACCCGAATAGGCGATAAACCTGGACTAGAGACTTAAGTGTTTAGGTAGGCCGTGGCCGACACCCTCGCCCGGTTTCCGCTTGAAGGTTGCCGAGGTACATGACGTGTACAGGGCTATAAGTGGTGAGAGCGTGTGTGAAGAAGTACACCCCTGCAGGGTTATCAATATCTATTCGAATAGCCGGATTCCTCGGATATGGAAACTTGGACCCCTTGCATAGTTCATCGACAAGTGAAAGTGGATACTCTAAAACTCGCAAGATAAGTGTGAGTACTATGGATGGGCTTCTCGTAGGGAGACGAGAGCGGATCCATAGTGGTGTATTGAATGGTGAATATGTGGACTCGTGTGCGCCACCTCAAAAGAGTTGCTTGCAATCGTAGTTCAGGTTAGCCACTGAGTCAAAGCTGGCTTGCTGCAGTTAAACTCCACCACCCCCCCTTGTTGATACCGATACATATGTAGTTAGTTCTGATGTAAGACTTGCTGAGTACCTTTGTACTCACGTTTGCTTAATTTATGTTTTGCAGAGAGACTTCAGTCTCGCTAGTAGTTCCGCGTGGACTTCGATGTTTAGCTTGATACCTCAGCTACGATCTTGTGCCCTCGACATGATTTGGTAGATAGTCAGGTTTCTTAGCCTTTTTCATTTATAGATGTCTGTACTCAGACATGTTAAGCTTCCGCATGTGCTTTGCATTGTATGCTATGATTGTTGGGTCATGAGACCCATGTCTGTAATATCTCGCTCCTCGGAGCCTAATGAATTAATACTTGAGTTGTAGAGTTATGTTGTGATGCCATGTTGCATTCACACATATCGAGCATATTGTGTGTATGATTGAAATGCTTGGTATGTGTGGGATTCGACTATCTAGTTGTTTATCCTTGGCAGCCTATCATATGGGGACATGTAGTCTAGTGCTTCTGAGCGATAGTAGTCCGCTACAGCCCGGATCACCGGAGTCCTGCTAGCCCAGCACTACTGTTCAGGACACTTGGCTGGCCGGCATGTGTTTCACCTCGTCCCTATGTCTGTCCCTTTGGGGAAATGTCACGCGGTGATTTCCAGAGTCCTGCCTAGCCTGCTACAGCCCGGGATCCCCGGAGTCCTGTTAGCCCAGTGCTACAGCCCGGAATCACTCGTTGATGACCGACATGTTCGATGTGATTCATGTATGCCTGTCTCCATAGGACTGTGCCGCTTTGGGTTCACGACTAGCCATGTCAGCCCGGGTTCTTTGTCATATGGATGCTAGTGACACTATCATATACGTGAGCCAAAAGGCGCAAACGGTCCCGGGCCAGGTAAGGTGGCACCCGTGGAAATACCATGCGTGAGGCCACAAAGTGATATGATGTGTTACATGCTAGATCGGTGTGACCTAGGATCGGGGTCCCCACATCCATCAGGTGGGTTTCCTTCTAGAAATAACTTCTCTAGTTGATTTCGTTCCGTTTTGACTCCGTCTGATATTCCTTTTCCTCGAAATACTGAAATAGGCATAAAACAACAAATCTGGCCTGGGCGTCCGGTTAATAGGTTAGTCCCAAAAATAATATAAAAGTGGAAAATAAAGCCCAATATTGCCTAAAACAGTAGATAATATAGCATGGAGCAATCAAAAATTATAGATACGTTGGAGACGTATCAAGCATCCCCAAGCTTAATTCCTGCTCGTCCTCGAGTAGGTAAATGATAAAAAAAGATAATTTTTGATGCAGAGTGCTACTTGGCATAATTTCAGTGTAATTCTTCTTACTTGTGATATGAATATTCAGATCCGAAAGATTCAAGACAAAAGTTCATATTGACATAAAAATAATAATACTTCAAGCATACTAGTCAAAGTAATCATGTCTTCTCAAAATAGCATGGCAAAAGAAAGTTCATCCCTACAAAATCATATAGTTAGGCTATGCTTCATTTTCATCACACAAAGATGTTCCCAACTTCTATACCCCCGATGACAAGCCAAGCAATTGTTTCATACTTAAATAATCTCAAACTTTTTCAACCTTCACCCAATACATGAGCGTGAGCCATGGATATAGCACTATGGGTGGAATAGAATATGATGATGGGGATTGTGTGGAGAAGACAAAAAAGGAGAAAGTCTCACATTGACAAGGATAATCAACGGGCTATGGAGATGCCCATCAATTGATGTCAACATGAGGAGTAGGGATTGCCATGCAACGGATGCACTAGAGCTGTGAATGCTCAACAAAAGAAAACTAGTGGGTGTGCATCCAACTTGCTTGCTCATGAAGACCTAGGGCATTTTGAGGAAGCCCATCATAGGAATATACAAGCCAAGTTCTATAATGAAAAATTCCCACTAGTATGAACAAGACAACTCACTATATGAAAAACATGGTGCTACTTTGAAGCACAATATATGAGACTCACTACATGAAGAACAAGGTGCTACTTTGAAGCACAAGTGTGGAATAAAGGATAGTAGCATTGCCCCTTTTTATTTTTTTTATTTTTTTTTGGCCTTCTTTTTTTCTTCGGCCTTTCTCTTTTTGGGGGGGGAACAATGCTCTATTGAATGATGATCATCACACTTCTATTTATTTACAACTCGATACTAGAACATAGTATGACTCTATATGAATGCCTCCGGTGGTGTACCGGGATGGTGCAATGAATCAAGAGTGACATGTATGAAAAATAATGCATGGTGGCTTTGCCACAAATACGATGTCAACTACATGATCATGCAATGGCAATATGACAAAAGTAATGTATGTCATGATGATGATGAACGGAACGGTCGAAAGTTGCATGGCAATATATCTCGGAATGGCTATGGAAATGCCATAAATAGGTAGGTATGGTGGCTGTTTTGAGGAAGATATAGGGAGGTTTATGTGTGATAGAGCGTATCGTGATCCTCATTGATCCGGAGGAAGAAGAAGTGGCGCTCATTGATCCAGAAGAAGAAGAAGTGGCCCTCATTGATCCGGAGGAAGAAGAAGTGGCGCATCAGTGCCACGGACGGCATCATTCTGATGTACGCCTCGCAATAGAAGGAGAAGATCGACAGGAGGAGGATGGAGTTGGGATGAAGATGGAGGGCGTGAATCTTGTAATGGCTGAGGACGGAGAAGAAGTCGGAGAAGGGGGGAACCAACCCCGCGACGATGCTGCTCATGAAGAAGGGGTAGAAGGTGCTGCCTGGGACCTCCAGCTCGGTGGAGCGAGCCTGAAGCGTAGTCTTCCTCTTCTCATCACCCTCCGCCGTCATTAGGAGCATGGCGGCAAGGTTCTTCTCTGAGACGCTCGGCGCGTTGAGCGCCGGCTCGTACCAGGATGGCGGGGGAGTAGCCCGAGCTTTGTTGGGCGCCATTAGCAGCAGGCTTGAAGGAGGATTTGGGTGGATCTGGAGTCTTCGGAAGTGAGGAGGAAGAAAGGGGATCTGGAGCAAGACGAAGGAAAGCAATGAAGGCAGCACAACCCGCTCCGGCCTTTTGTCAGTCGGACAGTTGCCGTGGCAGCATGGGGAAGCGGAGGCACCCACGTCCCGTCAGTCGCCACCCGTCAATCAAGGCCGTAGGCGGTTAGGGCCCACGACACTCCACACTTGCCCTTTGGCTTCGCCTTGAAGCCAAGTCCGAGCGCGCCTTGGGCCCAGGGGCTACTGTCGGTGTTCTGGGAACGGCCCATCTTCACCAGCAAACACTCAAGACCCTCGCGAGGGGCCGAGCCTCGTGAGGCGGATGACACAAGACCTCCTCAGGGGCGGCCTCACTAGGCCGGCTCGTGAGGAGTAGAGAGATCAAGGCGGGGGCACCTCGTGAGGTTCTTGAGGGAGTCCTGGATTAGGGGGTCTCCGGACAACCGCACTGTATCCTTTGGCCGGACTGTTGGACTATGAAGATACAAGATTGAAGACTTCGTCTCGTGTCCGGATGGGACTCTCCTTGGCGTGGAAGGCAAGCTTCGCAATACGGATATGTAGATCTCCTCCCTTGTAACCGACTCTGTGTAACCCTAGCCCCCTCCGGTGTCTATATAAACCAGAGGGTTTAGTCCGTAGGACGACAACAATCATACCATAGGCTAGCTTTTAGGGTTTAGCCTCTACGATCTCGTGGTAGATCAACTCTTGTAATACTCATATCATCAAGATCAATCAAGCAGGAAGTAGGGTATTACCTCCATCGAGAGGGCCCGAACCTGGGTAAACATTGTGTCCCCCGCCTCCTGTTACCATCCGCCTTAGACGCACAGTTCAGGACCCCCTACCCGAGATCCGCCGGTTTTGACACCGACATTGGTGCTTTCAAGTAGAGTTCCACTGTGCCGTCATTGTAAGGAAGGATGGCTCGTCTCGTTGTCAGGGACAACATCACCTCTTGGGGAGCCCTGGCTGCAAGCCAAACTCTCCGACTAGGCGGCTTCGTCATGACCGCCCGTTCGGCCGCTGCGCTGACAATGACTTCTCGGGTCATCAAAAATAGCCTTCACATCGGCTCGGAGCTTACCGAGCGGATGAATCCAACGGAGCTCTCCTCTTGGAACGAGCTCTTGGATCGCATCGCCGCTTTGGGAGTCGCCACGGACTATGATAGGATTGGGCTTAAACCCGACAAAAGGGAGATTAACTCTCCGCCGGTCACCCATCAGATAGCGGTGGTGGAGAAGCAATGTGGTGATTCTTCCTCTATCTTGAGGACAAGCTATGTCCGGATTCCCGAGCTCTCCGAGCCGGATACCCGTCTATGGGAAGACATCGCCCAAACCCTGAACCTAGAATCAGGCAGCAGACCAGACCCACTGGGCAACATCCCGGAGCCCGAACTTCCAAGGTCGGAAACTCCTCCGCCCCTAGGTCTCAGATCGGGTCAAGGTCCGGACTTAAATCCACCCACACACCCATATATAAACAACCTTTCCCACATTAGGCAAGAGCCCCAGGAGACAGTACATCACTATTGATCCAGATTCCTCCTTGTAACGAACAAGGTTAAGGACTGTCGCGAGGAAGACGCAATCTCATTCTTTTGCAATAATTGCACGGACAAGGGAATCCTCAACGCCATAAGTCGCCGTGACATAGCACGCTTCGCTGACTTGGCGGCCATAGTACAGAAGTACTGTGCGATGGAAAGCGCCTGGAAAACCCAAACAAAATTTTGGGATAATCCGGCTCTGACAAAGCCCCCAGTCCGAACTAAAAGGGTGCACTCTCATAAGTCGCTCGACTCAATTACAAAGAAGCAAAATCGCACTATAGGGCGTGGAACCGTATCGGAGGGATGGCTTAACGGGCCCTGCAAAATTCACAGTACAACGGATACCATACCAACACACAACCTTAGAGCATGTTGGGTACTCCGGCAGGTGGCCAAAAGCGGTGAGGATATCCTCATTCAAAACACCGCAGAGCACCATCCCATGGATAACAATATAGTATTGACAGTCTTCAAGACCTTCGCCTCAAATAATAGGCGTAAGCGAGCACTCCGCAGCCTTGCCGAAGTCTGCCACATGGCAGCAATAAATCCATGGAGCGACACGGCTATCACCTTCAATGCCAGTGACGAACCTAAATTCCGAACAGCCCGAGCACCAGCCGCCTTGGTCCTCAGTCCAATTGTGGACGGCTTTCGGCTTACTAAAGTGCTCATGGACAGCGGCAGCGGATTAAACCTCCTCTATGAGGAGACTCTTCAAAAAATGGAAATAGAGAGAAACCGCATTGAGCAAAGCAGCACGACCTTTAGAGGAATCATCCCCAGTCGGGAGGCACGTTGCGCTGGGAAAATCACACTAGATGTGGTATTCGGCACTCCGGAGAATTATAGGTCCGAAGAAATTACATTCCAAGTGGCCCCGTTCAGTAGCGAATACCACGCCCTTTTAGGGCGGGAGGCATTCATGATCTTCCAAGCCATACCCCATTACGGGTACATGAAGCTCAAAATGCCCGGGCCCAATGGAATCATCACTCTAGCTAGTGATCCGGACACAGCACTCCGCACCGAAAACAAAACAGCCGCAGAGGCCCTCGAGGCGTTATTGGAAGCCCTCATGGCGGAGGAATTAACTGCGCTGCGCTCCACAGTGGATAGGGACGACGTGATACTAGACAAAATATCCAAGTCCACCTATTTTAAACCAGTGGATGAAATAGTCAAATTCCAAGTCCACCCAACGGACCCCACAAAAACAGCATCCATCGGGGCACAGTTAAACCGCGTTGTAGACGCCGCACTACGGGAGTTCCTGCGTGAGAATTGGGACATATTCGCCTGGCATCCTTCAGACATGCCAGGATTCCCACGCAGGCTGGCCGAGCATAGCCATAACATTCTAAAGGGATTCAAGCCGGTCAAGTAGACTCTTTGGCGTTTCTCCAAACCTAAGCGACAAGCCATGGGAGAGGAGCTAGCTAAGTTACTTGAGGCCAGATTTATTAGAGAAATAAAACATCCGGACAGGCTAGCAAACCTGGTGATGGTACCAAAGAAGGATAAATCCTGGCGCCTATGTGTCGATTTCAAGGACGTTAACAAGGCTTGCCCCAAGGATCCCTTCCCCCTCCCCCGCATCAATCAAATTATCGATGCTACTGCGGGACACGACTCATTGTGCTACCTCGACGCATACTCCGGCTACCACCAAATTAAGATGGCAGAGTCTGATCAAGCCGCAACGGAATTTATTACTCTATACGGCCCCTTCTGTTTTAACACAATGCCCTTCGGGCCAAAAATGCCGGTCCAATGTATCAACGCATGATCCAGACATGTCTGGAAAAACAGATCGGCAAAACAGTGGAGGCATACGTAGACGATGTGGTCGTTAAAACTAGACACGTCGAATCCTTAATAGACGATTTGAGGCTCATGTTCGACAATCTCCGAACAATTGACATAAAGCTCAATCCAGAAAAATGCATTTTCAGCGTGCCCGCCGGAAAGCTCCTGGGCTTCATCGTCTCCAATAGAGAAATTGAAGCAAATCCGGCTAAAATCCGAGCTCTGTCACAGTTGGCTATCCCAACTAACCTCAAGCAAATCCAGAAGTTAACTGGATGCGTGGCGGCATTAAGCTGCTTTATCTCCCAATTAGGAGAAAAGGTAATACCCCTTTATCGCCTTCTTCGGCGCACCGAACACTTCGAGTGGAAGGACGCGGCCACGGCTGGATTGGAAGAAATAAAAGACATCTTGGCCACCAACCCAATCTTGGTCGCGCCAAATGTCGGCGAACCAATGATGTTATATATAGCGGCAACTCACCAAGTTGTAAGTGCAGTGCTCGTCGTCGAACGAGAGATGGACGGACATAAATTCCCACTACAAAAGCTGGTATATTATGTATCCACTGTCCTCACTCCATGCAAATCACAGTACCCACATTATCAAAAGATAGCATACGCGGTATTTATGGCATCCCGAAAACTACGACACTACTTTCAAGAGTGTTCAACCACGCTGGCCTCGGAAGTACCACTCAACGACATAATAAATAACTGCGATGCCACTGGCCGGATTGCCAAATGGGCCATCGAGATCCTCCCGTTCGACATAACATATAGACCTCGGCGAGCCATTAAGTCGCAAGTACTGGACGATTTTGTCGCCGAGTGGACAGAAGCGAACTCCCTAAAGAGTATGGCGCGTACTCCAATTGGATCATGCACTTTGACGGCTCTAAAATGCTGGCTGGTCTGGGGGCTGGCGTCATCCTGACATCCCCCACCGGAGATACAGTCCAATACGTACTCCAAATACTATACACAGACTCCAACAATGCAGCCGAATACGAGGCCCTATTACATGGTCTCCGGATGGTAGTTTCCATGGGCATTCAACGCCTAGAGGTGCGTGGCGACTCGAACCTTGCAATATCTCAAATAAATGGAGACTTTGATGCCAAGGATCCGAAAATGGCGGCATATCGCAACACCGTCCTCAAAATGTCAGCTTGGTTCAAGGGGCTTGAATTCCACCATGTGGCTCGGGAAAACAATCAAGCGGCGGATATCCTCGCCCGTATCGGCGCTAAGCGCGACCCCGACCCACCTAACATCTTCTTGGAAAGACTGTTTAAACCATCTGTGGTATGGGAAGGGGACACCGGTAACAATAGTCCGGACCCGGCCACAACACCAGATACCGAACACTCTGACACAATCGGCAGCTCTGCCACCCAAATTAAACCTTCAGCCCACGTGATAATGGTCGTCATCGCCCCGTGGATAGAACCATTCCTGGCCTACCTAACCAGACAGGAACTTCCCGAGGACCAAAATGAGGCACGCTGCATAGTGCGGTGGTCCAAAGCCTACAAGGTCCATGAGGGAGAGCTTTATAAGAAAAGAACTACTGGAGTCCTTCAAAGGTGCATCTCTGAAGAGGAAGGGCGGAAGCTTTTGGCAGAAATCCATGCTGGACTCGGCGGCCACCATGCCGCAGCCCGGGCCCTTGTAAGCAAGGCCTTCCGTACAGGTTTCTATTGGCCGACGGCCCGAGCAGATGCATAGGATCTGGTCCAACGTTGCGTCGGTTGCCAGCTTTTTGCAAACCAAAGCCATATGCCGCCTACCGCTCTCCAAACAATCCCCATTACTTGGCCTTTTGCGGTCTAGGGGCTTGATATGGTCGGACCCCTCAAAAGGGGGAACCCATAAGAAAAAGTACCTATTCGTCATGGTGGATAAATTCACCAAATGGATAGAAGCCAAACCAATCAAAACGGCTGAATCCGGACCGGTGATAGACTTCATATCCGGGGTTGTACACCGTTATGGCATCCCCCACAGCATCATCACCGACAATGGCTCGAACTTTACAGCCGACGAGGTAAAACTTTGGTGCAGCAACATGGGCATTAAGCTCGATTATGCTTCTGTCTATCACCCGCAAACTAACGGTCAAGTCGAGCGAGCAAATGGTCTTATGATGAGCGGCATTAAACCCAGATTAGTGCGGTCCTTAAAGGAATCAAACACGCACTGGGTAGAGGAGCTCGACTCTGTACTATCGGGGCTGTGGACCACGCCGAATCGCACTACCGGATACACACTGTTTTTTATGGTGTACGGCGCAGAGGCGGTTCTGCCCTGCGACATAATTCATGACTCACCTCGAGTGTGCATGTATAAAGAAAAAGAGGTCGAGCTCGATCGGCGGGACAGTTTGGACGCCCTGGAGGAGGAGCGTGACGTGGCAAAACCCCGTTCCGCATTCTATCAGCAACAGGCTCGAAGGTATCAAAGCAGAGAAGTACGGGCCAAAACTTATAATGTTGGCGAACTAGTTCTACACCTGCCGGAGAAGAACAAGAACAAGCTCAAGCCCAAATGGGAAGGTCCCTTCATTATCGACCAAGTTCTGACCGGTGGAGCGTACCATCTGTGGGATGCATCGGACAATCAACTCGATCCAAACCCATGGAACCCAGCCAGACTCCGAAGATTCTATGCCTAGTGCCGGACTCTATGTTCGTCTCCTTACCCCCGTCAAGTTTTGCATATCCGCTATCTGCCTTTTCTCTCTTCCTTTCTTCTTTTTGCATATCCGAAGATTCTACGCGTAGTGCCGGACTCTACGCCTGGGCTAACTTGTGTCTTGACTACACAATCTTGACACGCTAACCGCTCTCATTATACCTGGGGGCTTCTTATTCCGAAGTTTAATGTAACTAGTTTTCTGGGCTTTACGCCCCACACATGCGTTATTCTTCCACATGTACCTTTTTTGGCAATATATGCATCGATATGACTTAAGGTTTGGCCAAGCTGGGTTGCCTGGCTCTTGTGTATATGCCCTACGTTCCCGTTAATTCGGCTAGGGCATAAGGGGAGCACCTCTACGATTGTTACTACCGGGTCAGCCGGATGTGTACCTCAGACAGGGTGAAGCCGAAAGCTAGCGTTCTTAAGGGAATATTCGGTCGGTGAACAAAAGATTACTTTTATTTATTTTTGATACATGCCCCCAGATGTTTATAGCCTGTGTCTCTTTTCGTAGTTCGGGCATGCACATTAGGGCATGCGTACCCAGGGAAAGGAACGCTTAACGGAACTATTCTCCCTGGAAGATGTTTCTTACTATCCATGTAATATAACATAGCTAGTTGGGTACTTGTCTGTTCAAGCACTTATGACCCCTACGCCTGGTTTCCACGCATACCCCGATTTTTACATAACCGAGCGGGTATTCGGATACACTCTGGACTATCGGGTCCAGAGATCGAAGCGAAAAGGTCCGCCATGACAAATGATTTACAATCCGGCTAGGGACATTATATATGTCACTTAAAGTACACAGTCACTTAGACTGACTAAATTCTTCTTCTATACCATCCAACAGGCTGTCTAGCCTACAATCCTGTTGGGAATACTTTGCGGCTAATTCTACTTGGTCATACACCAGACTGACGGTGATCTCTTTCCCATCGGGCCCCACAGGTCCGTCCTCGGCCATGTGGTTTGGGTCAGCTTTGGTATATCGTGTCTTCACCATGGCCCAGGCTTCCCTTGCACCTTGTCGGCAGGCTGATATCTTCCATAATCGGAAGCACCGCCGCGCTCCCTTGAGCTTCTCTATAAGCTCCCCCATGCCTCCTGGCAGGGAGGCGGATGGCCACAAGGCTTCGGCAATACCCTGCATCACCTGCCGAACTTGTTCGTGCAGTTGTGAGAGCTCTGGTAGAAGATCACCCACAGCCCCGGGCATCTCCTCCGCGGGACGACCTGTCAGCATACCTAGAGACATAACTCTGTTAGCCGGCTTCTTCACCGAACTCTTTCAAAGTTCGTTCAAGCACTTACTGAAAATGCCGCATCGAAGCCGCTTACTCTCCTTCACGGAGTCCGCAAGCTGGGCTCGAACATCTTTCAGTTCCACGCCCAGTTGGAGATTGGCGTCCTGGAGATCATTTTTCTCCTTCCTGACCCGCGTAAGCACGCGCTCGCCAGCATTTAGTTGTCGATTAGCATGTTGCGCATCCCCTGGCCCGGCCTCCGGATTCACTCTGGAGTCATCTGCAACATCTATTGTTAGATTTGCATGCATGCCGCATACTATATGGTACCTGTCATTCTCTGCAATATAAACAAGTGTTACCAGAGGGGCCCTACTCGACCTCTTTCAACGTGGCAACCGCGGCCCGTAGTTGGGCTTTGCACTCTTCCAGCTCTTGAGACAATTGGGTATTGTTCACTATAAGAACCTGCACAAATAATGATCCTTAAATCAGTTGTGTCAACTGTTTCAAGTCTCAGGGGCTACTGATATATATATATATATATAATCATCAGATTTTCTTACCCGTATATCCTTTACATACTGGTCCGTGGCTCTGGCAAGACCATTTTGAGTAGCACGGATGTACGCGTCTCCTGAGTTGAAGGCATCAAACGCCTCTTGGGAGAAACAAGCGTCACGGAGTACGGCCCGACGACGCCTGTGATTCATGGCACTCTCCACTTCAGAATTTGTAGAGGATAGTCTATCTGCATCCTCTGTAGAATGAGCATCCGGCGTTCGCCCCGCATTAGCTTCCGCCTCTATGTCTGGCCCTGGAGCACGATTGGTGGAGGCGTGATCGGCAACCTCTCCGGATATAGTCCGGCGAGCGTTTTTCCTACTAGGAAACATGGACGTTATTATGTTTTAAAAGACGACAACCACGGAGCGAGGTTCTGTATCATACCTCTGCGCCGGCGTCTCGGTCCTGACCGCCTTCCTTTCTAGCCTTCCCGGCTTCGGTGCCCCTTTTTGGTGAGTCACTGCGGGTTTGGCATGGCGTCCCAAGGGCCTTCCCTGTAAGACACCATATGTGTACGGTAGGTGAAGTGCATAAAAGGGGATCCTTCTCGGAAGTTGGGACTCTGATTCTTCTTACTTGAGATGCAGGGAGTAGCCCAAGATAGTCGGCTATGATGGCCACCATGTCATCATCACAGCTCAATTGATAGAATGTCCTGTCGATCAGCTCCATAAATATGTCGAGATCCTGTTCGAGTCTGGGATCGAGGGCCCGATCATGGTCCTCCGGTTGTGGAGGTGGGCTGTTAACCTCCCTTACAGCTTTTCGCTGTTACTGCCATGAAATGGCAAGGTAAATACTTATGACGAAGAATGCGGGAAGACTGGGAGTAAAAAGTGATAGCTCACCCAGCTTGGAGGGTTGTACATGGAGAATCCATCTCGTGGCTTAATGCGGATGAACTCCTCTTCCTCTCCCTTGTACAAATCGGACAGAATTTTTGCTAGAGCCGCAACTGAGTCTGGTCCCTTACGCCCGCAGCGGGTGGCATCATCTTCCCTGTTAAAGTGCCACATGGGGTGCCCTCGATATTGAAGTGGTTGTACCCCTGCATAATACATATAGACATAACCTCGATTATTGTCAGTCCTGATTGAGCCAGCACTTTTATCCGGCCCATCAGGTAAAGGACTTCTCCGTTATCTTCCTCCTGAGGGCTTCGTGGACGCCAGCTTCGGTGTTTCTTCAAAGGGGCATTGTCGAGCTCGGGAAGACCCATCCGAATAGGATCTGGAAGGGGGACATCCTCCATGTAAAACCACTCCAAAGGCCAGTCTTCGGACGTCTTCTTCAGGGTACCGGACGGGTATCCGGTCCCGGCGATGCGCCATATTTCGGCTCCTCCCACTTGATATATTGACCCCTTCTGTGTACGGGGCACAAGGCATAATAGCCTCTTCCACAGCTCTAAGTGAGCTTCGCAGCTGCTACCTCTTGAGCACTGCGTTGGATTTCCTTGAAGAGGAAAGGATGATGCAGCAAAGTAGCGTAAGTATTTCCCTCAGTTTTTGAGAACCAAGGTATCAATCCAGTAGGAGGCTACGCGCGAGTCCCTCGTACCTACACAAAGCAAATAAATCCTCGCAACCAACATGAATAGGGGTTGTCAATCCCTTCACGGTCACTTAAGAGTGTGAGATCTAATAGAGATGATAGATACTCCCTCCGTTCCTAGATATAAGGTGTATAGTTTTTGGCACGGAAATTAAAGAACACACGTGGAGGAAAAAATTCATAAGTTTTGGATGAGATTACACCTGACTAATTGGCATGAGAAAATAGAGGAGCTTGCCTAATATAAGGAAATGTAATCAAATCCTTAAAAAAATTATCCAAATGAGTGGTGTAACGCAATACACCTTATATTTCGGGTTTTTTCTCAAAAATCTATACACCTTATATCAAGGAATGGAGGGAGTAGTATTTTTGGTATTTTGTGATAAAGATGCAAAGTAAAAAAAGCAAAGTAATAATAAAGTGATGGAAGATTAATTGATAGAATTACGGGGGCCATAGATTTCACTAGTGGCTTCTCTCAAGAGCATAAGTATTCTACGGTGGGTGAACAAATTACTGTTGAGCAATTGATAGAATTGAGCATAGTTATGAGAATATCTAGGTATGATCATGTATATAGGAATCACGTCTGAGACAAGTAGACCGACTCCTGCCTGCATCTTCTACTATTACTCCACTCATCGACCGCTATCCAGCATGCATCTAGAGTATTAAGTTCAAGAAAACAGAGTAACGCCTTAAGCACGATGACATGATGTAGAGGGATAAATTCATGCAATATGATAAAAACCCCATCTTGTTATCCTCGATGGCAACAATACAATATGTGCCTTGCTGCCCCTACTGTCACTAGGAAAGGACACCGCAAGATTGAACCCAAAGCTAAGCACTTCTCCCATTGCAAGAAAAACCAATCTAGTAGGCCAAACCAAACTGATAATTCGAAGAGACTTGCAAAGATAAACAATCATACATAAACTAATTCAGAGATGATTCAAATATTGTTCATAGATAATCTTGATCATAAACCCACAATTCATCAGTCTCAACAAACACACTGCAAAAAGAAGATTACATCGAATAGATCTCCATGAGAGAGGGGGAGAACATTGTATTGAGATCCAAAAAGAGAGAAGAAGCCATCTAGCTACTAACTATGGACCCGAAGGTCTGAGGTAAACTACTCACACTTCATCGTAGGGGTGGATGCCCCCTCTAGCGGAGCTCCGGAACAGGCCCCAAGATGGGATCTCGTGGGTACAGAAGGTTGGGGCGGTGGAATTAGGTTTTTGGCTCCGTCTCTGATCGTTTGGGGGTACGTAGGTATATCTGGGAGGAAGAAGTACGTCGGTGGAGCTTTGTGGGCCCCACGAGGGTGGGGGCGTGACTGGGGGGAGGGCGCGCCCCCCTACCTCGTGCCCACCTCAAAGCTTCCTTGGCGTTGGGTCCAAGTCTCCTGGGTCACACTACTAGAAAAAGGGCTATAGATGGGATTGATAGTAATGGCGCACCTGACAAGGGGTGCGCCATTAGTATATACTAATGGTGCACCACCATCTGGTACGCCATTAGAGTTGAAACTACTAATGGCGCACCTGGCATAGGGTGCGCCATTAGTATCAAAAAAAATTGGAACTAGTGCGCCTGTCCAAACATACTAATGGCGCATCCAGACAAAGTGCGCCATTACTAGTTGTAACTAGTAATGGCGCACCTGTCGGAAAGTGCGCCACTAATGTTGTTTTTTTTATTATATTTTTTCCCTTTTTTGCAAAACTACTAATGGCGCACTATCGCACCGTGCGCCATTACTAGTTCAAACTAGTAATGGCGCACTGGGGACAGTGCGCCATTAGTAAATTTTTTTTTTGCAAAACTACTAATGGCGCACCACCAGAAGGTGCGCCATTAGAAACCTAGATTACTAATGGCGCATTTTGAGTTGGTGTGCCATTAGTAAGTGGGCAGCAACAAGATATTTTGGGGAGCCTCTCCTACCCACACTCACTTTCTCCCCACTTCATTCTCTCCACCTCCTCCTTGTCTCGGGTGCCTCCTCTTTTTCACCTCATTTCCACCATAGATTCATTCAATTTAAGTGGTTAAATTACCTTGTTTTGATAGGTAAGTAATGGGGGAAGCTATATTTATGTATTTCTCCCTACAACAATGTGCACATATGCACTTTTTATGGCCTAGCTAGATCTATGTATGTTCGTGGTGTTGCATATGTTTGTGGTGTTGCATATGTGTTTGTGTTTGGAGGTGTACCGGTATATGAAATGCGATAGTTGCCAATATTTTGCCGGAATGTTGATTCATTTCCGTTTCGTCGAGAATTTTGGCATTAAGCATTCTTTTTGGTCCTATTTTTAGGGGAAGTCATGCCAAATGTTTTCTTGGTTCTAAAATATCGTTTTGCTCTACCCCGCAGGCGACCATGGTCCGCATGATGACCGAAGGCATTGTGAATAGGTTTTTGAGGTCCACAAAGGCCGAGATGCTTCGAAAGAACGAGACGGAGATAAGATGTCCGTGTTGAAGATGCAAGCTGAAGAGCCTTATTGCGGACCCGGAATCCGGGCAGGTGCGGGACCACCTGCTCTTGCGTGGTTTCATGGATGGCTATCGGTGGCAAGGTGATGAAGATGACTACGAAGTCGTTCATGGGGGCCGGGCAAGAAATGAGGAAGGGCAGCAAGACAACCACCGCGGCTTGGGCGGGCGAGAAGACGAAGAATCCCCAGGAGATGATCACGACGGTGATGCTGTACACAGTCATCATGTAGAAGATGCAGGACATGATGATGAGGAAGATGCCGGAGCAGACGATGCTGGACCATTGATGGGCTGGGTGCAGGACCCTCATATTCAAGAGCTGCTTCTCAAGCAGACGGATAACGCAAGAGCTGCCGCACGAGAGAAAGCCAAGATGGATCAACTTGAGTTAGACGCGGTCACTCCATTGTATGAAGGATGCAGGCCCGAGGATACCCGCCTGAAAGTAACGCTCATGGCTCTGGAGATGAAGGTAAAACACAAAATGACCGACGCATGCTTCAACGAGAACATGTCATTCTGGCACGAACGTCTTCCCAAGGGGAACAAGTGCCCGACCAGTTTGGAGGAGGCGAAGAAAATCGTGTGTCCTCTGGATTTACCGCACGTGAAATACCATGTGTGCATGAACAATTGCATCATTTATCGGGACGAGCATGTGGAGTCTACCATATGTCCGGTGTGCAGCGTCACTCGATACAAGAAGAGGAAGAAAGCTCCTCGAAAAGTGGTGTGGTACTTTCCGATCACTCCTCGTCTGCAGCGGTATTTTGCGGACCCTAAGGTAGCAAAGCTCCTGCGTTGGCACGCGGATAGGGAGGAGAAGAAGCGAGAAGATGACGCAAATGATCCGGAGATAGATAAAAAGACAAGATGCTGAGTCACCCTAAGGATGCGAGCCAGTGGCAAGCGTTGAACTTCGAAGACCCAGAATTTGGGAACGATCCAAGGAACATCATGCTGGGCGCGAGCACCGATGGAGTCAATCTGTTTGGCAGCCAGAGAAGCACACATAGCACCTGGCCTGTGTTTGTGTGGATGTACAACCTTCCCCCCTGGTTGTGCATGAAGAGGAAGTACATTCACATGAGTATGCTAATTGAAGGACTGAAACAACCAGGGAACGACATCAATCTGTATCTGGGGCTGCTAAAAGAGGAGCTTGACACGCTGTGGAAAACTCCAGCCAATACGTGGGACACCGCAGAGAAAGAATATTTCCCTATGAGAGCCGTGCTGCTCATGACGGTGCACGACTATCTCGGTTACAGATATGTCGCGGGGCAGGTGGTCCATGGATTTTCTGGATGCGCCAGGTGCATGGATGACACAACGTATCGCCAGCTAGATAGAGATCCCGGGTCTTCGAAAACCGTGTTCATGGGACATCGAAGGTGGCTTCGCGACGATGACCCGTGGAGAAAACGCAAGGATCTGTTCGATGGTGAAACCGAACCCCGAGGATGCCCGCGTACGAGGAGCGGCAAGGAAATAGACGAGCTGTTGAAAAATTGGAAAGACTGCCCACTACCGGGAAAGAAGCAAAAGGCGTCAGAGCCGGGAAAAAAGCGAAAGGCGCCAGAGCCGCTGCTGAAGGTATGGAAAACGAGGTCTGTTTTCTGGGACTTGCCGTACTGGAAGATCCACCGTGTGCCTCACAGCCTTGATGTCATGCATATCACGAAGAACGTGTGCGAGAGTCTGCTTGGTACCCTGCTCAACATGCCAGAGAGGACCAAAGATGGGCCGAAAGCAAGGGCAGACTTGAAATCAATGGGCATCAGGCAGGAGCTTCACACTATATATGATGATCATGATGATGATGATGGTGATGAGGCGAAGCAGGACACGGAAAGTCGTTGCAAAGGCAAGAAGGCCAAGAAAACCGGAAATGACTACCCTCCCGTGTGCTTCACTCTAAGTCAGGAGGAGATCGAGCAGTTTTTCACCTGCCTTGTAGGAGTAAAACTTCCTTACGGTTACGCGGGGAAGATAAGCAGATACCTAGACCCAGCGAAGCAGAAGTTCAGCGGGATGAAGTCTCACGACTGTCACGTGTTGATGACGCAGATACTTCTAGTTGCAATCCGTGGGATCATGGACGCGCACGTCCGTGAAACCCTATTTGGCCTATGCAATTTTTTCGACGTCATCTCTCGGAAGTCTGTTGGCGTGAGGCAACTCAGAAGGCTACAGGAAGAGATCGTGGTGATACTATGCGAGCTTGAGATGTACTTCCCGCCCGCAGTCTTCGACGTTATGGTGCATCTACTGGTCCATATCGTGGACGATATCATCCAACTCGGGCCGACGTTCCTGCACAGCATGATGCCGTTCGAAAGGATGAATGGTGTCATCAAAGGATACGTTCGCAGCATGTCACGTCCAGAGGGAAGCATAGCTAGGGGCTTTCTGACCGAAGAGTGCATCTCCTACTGCACGAATTATCTAGGCATCGAGAACCCCGTTGGTCTGGCCGTCAACAGGCACCTCGGCAGGCTCGCTGGATGGGGTCACCGTGAGGGTCATCGCGAAATGCATGTCGACTTCGAAGGTCGACTCACCGACTTTGAAAGAGCAAACCTAGTCGCGCTACAACACATAGACGTGGTCGATCCTTGGGTGGTATAGCACAAAACCTTTATAAAGAAGACATACAATGACCGAGGCCAACAGAGGACGGACGGAGATATACTCAAAGAGCACAACTCATGTTTCACGCGTTGGTTCAAGCAGAAGCTTCTGTCGTACCCTTTACATGAGGATTCTTCCGCGGAAGAACAACTCATATTCGCCTTGTCACAGGGCGCCGAGCACAACCTGATGACCTATGAGGCGTACGATATCAACGGCTACACATTCTACACCGAGGCCAAGGACATGAAGAGCGATGGTTATCAGAACTCCGGGGTAACGATGGAATCCTACACCGGTAACGACAAGGACAGATACTATGGAAGGATCGAGGAGATCTGGGAGCTGAGCTACGCTGGAGAGAAGGTCCCGATGTTCCGTGTCAGATGGGCCAAGAGCGTCCTAAAAGAAGACCGGTATTTCACCACCATGGTTATACCCGAAGCCAAATCCAAGACGGCGGGCGCAAACGTCACCGCGAAAAATGAGCCATGGGTACTGGCTTCCCAAGTGGACCAATGCTTCTTCATTACCGACCCGTCAAAGCCCAGTCGTGTTTTCGTGAGGAGAGGCAAAAGGAAGATCATCGGAATGGATGGAGTAGCCAATGAGCAAGACTTCGACAAGTACGGCGACCCGAGGATCGAACATGACGATGATGATCAAGTAGCAGCATACACCACAAGAAGAAGCAGGACCACCCTACCTAAAGGACGTCCGTTCCACAGAAGAACTCCATTTGTGAAAAAGAAGGGCAAGAAGATTGTGAACAGATAGCTAGCTAAGATCGATTGTATTTAAATCAGAGCCTTCATTTCTCGATTGTATTTCATGGGCACTTTTTGAACTATCATGAATATTTTTAAATCTCATGGACACTCCTCGCTGCCGAGCACCCCCCGGTCCACCGGCCGCCGCCGCCGACCCCCCGCACCCTCGATTCCCCTACTCAACCGCCGCCGCCGACCCCCTGCACCCTTGATTCCCCTACTCAACCGCCGCCGACGACCCCCCGCACCCCTCCCCTACTCAACCGCCGCCGCCGACCCCCCGCACCCCGCGCACCCTCCCCCGCTCCACCGGCATTACTGTTTGATGATATTATTTAAAAAATTATTACTGTATTATAAAAAAAATATTACTGTTATGATTTAAACAAGTTTGAACATATTTAAACACAAATAAGTATCAAACAACATTTTAATGGATAAAAAAATTGTGGAGCCTGGGAATCGAACCCAGGACCTCCTGGTGTGAGAACTGGCTGCTGACCAGTCGAGCTAGTAGAGGCAACTTGGTGTCTATGAGGTCAGGTGGAAGATAACCTGTTGGCTCGAGAAGAAATAAAAAAATACTAATGGCGCACCACGGTGAGGTGCGCCATTAGTATGGATGTACTTATGGCGCACCGAGGGGTGGTGCGCCATTAGTATTGTGCCCGGCCCCATCCATATTCCCTCCCCGGCTGGCCCCTCCCTATCCCCTCTCTCTCCCTCGCCCTCGCCCTCGATCCCCTTCCCCTCTCCTCTCCCGACGCCCCGACGCCGCTGCCCCGCTGCTGCCCCGACGCTGCCACCCTCCTCCGCTCCTTCTCCTCCCAGGTAACCCCCGCTTCCCCGCCCCTCTCGCACACGCCGTTCCTCTGCCTCTCCGCGCCGTTTCTCTGATCGGTGCTGTTGGGTGTAATGAGCAGGGGAGGCCCTGACACCCTCGCCGCCCCTGACCCCCTGCCGCCCCGCCGCGCCGGTCCACCACTCCCCACCCCGCCCGAGCCGCTGCCATCCCGATGCCCTAGCCGCCCCGACACCCCGCCGCCCCGGTGCCTCGGTGAGCTTCCCCCTGTTTTTTCTTTTAGTTTGTGATTGGGCTGCCTAGAATGTTTAGGATGTTAGTTTACTCGTAGATTTTGTCTCTGTGGTAATCTGTCAAGTCAATTAAGCCCAATGCTGATGAGTTTCTGATTTAGTTTGTTTGGCATTTTCATGCTGCAATTTTGCTTCTTTAGTTGTTCTCATCAATTTGCACAAGTTTGGCGTGAGTTTTCTAGCATCTTAGTAAAACTGCTTGTAGTGTTAAGATTTATTGGGGGCAGCTTTCAGCCGGACTTGCAAAGACTTCTTAGCACCCCCTTCGATGACGGGTGAGATGGCAGCACCCATGGAGTTCATTTGGTTCAGTTTCTATAGTGCAGTTAAGAGTATTAGTGCTTACCGTTATTGAGTAAAAAAAGGAAAAGACAAGCAATGTGAAAGAATCAGATTACATGTGGTAGAGAGAAGTTCCTTCATTTTTTTCTAAGTGCACTGTAGTAATTTGGAGCAGTTGTTCTATGACTTTTTTAGCACAAAAAGTCTGATTATATAAGCAAAAACAATTGTTAGCTTTTAGATGTTGTGGTGGTTCACTTGGGGGTATGTGTAGCAGTTAGCAAAAACAGAGGACTAAAGTGCTCTGTTTTGGCAAACCAGTGCATGCATGCCTTTTTTCTTCTTCATTTTTAGTAAGGTGCTCTGTTCTGGGTCATGCACTTTGTGCCATGGCCACATTGGTTTTCTGTTTGGCCTCAATTTGGCCTGACAAATGATGGTCTACTAGCTGGTCTACTAGCTGGCAAGATGCTTGGTATATATATGTTTGTTCAGTTTTGGCAGGAGTTCAGAACAACCTATGAAGCTGTATTTCTGAAATGTGGTGATGATCTTATCTGCAAGAATGAAAATGATGAGCTATGTTTCTAAAATGTGGTGATGATCTTATCTTAGCTGTATTTCTGAACTGGTAGCTAAGTCTATTACTTGTGATGATGCTGCTGCTGCTACTGTACTACTTGTCAAGTGATGCTGCTGCTGCTTTCTGCGAGTTGCTGCTGCTAGTTGTGATTTTGTCAAGTGATGCTGCTGCTACTTGTGATCTTCTAAAATGACCCCTTTCTCCTGAAACGTTGATAATTTCCGTTTCAGTTGAGAAATGGGGCACTCCAAGGTCAAGAAAATTAGCAAAGGTCATGCCCAATTTTCTTGACCTAGAAGGTGCCCGATTCTCAACCGAAATAAAAATTAATTTGCTTTAGTGGTTGGATTAGTTTAGTATTTTTTTCACACACTCAGACACCCTTGCTTGCCATGTGTGTGAGAGAGATAGTGAGAGGAGACAAGAAGAAGGTGGTTAGGAAGATGTTGCCTGCTCATCAAAGCTAACCATCTCCCCCTTTTCACCCCTTTTCCTTTGTCTTTTGTGGGTTGCAAGGAAGCTACTGTCTTAGCTAGCTTAGCTTGTGCACAAATCCTAGTGTTACAATCTAGAAAATTAGCCTGCAAAGATGAGGTCCCATGCTAGCTGTACCACTTCATCATGCAAAAGTGCCTTCAAGATCCAAGGCAATATCACAAACATCATAGGCAATTTGACCAAACTCACAACCTTGTATCTTTGCAGCAACCAACTTTCTAGACACACCCCTCAAGAACTAGGTTACCCTGAGAACGTGGACTTGGACCTTAGCAACAACACACTAACAGGTTCTATCCCAAAACACCTAGGCAATATCACAAACATCTCTCAATTGTTCCTTGACAATAACCAACTTTTTGGCGACATTCCTCGAGAATTAGGTTATTTGGTCAACTTAGAGATCTTGTTCCTTGACAATAACGAACTTTTTGACCAAACTTTGTTCCTATTTAGAGAGAAACATGGCCAACAACGATGAGGCCGGGGGTTCGGGCGTCAAGGCATTCTGGGAGCTGTCCCAGGAGATGGAGGAACAACCTCACTTGTATGAGGCCGCCGCCTTCCCCACCGATCCTGAGACCACTGATGGTACTACCGAGGATGACCCCACTGATGCCACCACTGATGGTGCCACCGAGGTTGCCACCACTGATGATGGCGGCGCACGCACAGATGGCAGCCAACTGAAGAGGCAACGGAAGGACCAGCGCCCGACCGTGCTCCGCACCCTCAAGGAGGAAGTTACTGAAGTGGACTCCGACGGGAATCCAACGGCGCCCGAACGAATAGTCAAGGGGTACTCGCTTCAGCTCGGGTGCATTCTCCGGAGCACCGTCTCGATCAACACCGAGAACCTCAGGCATCCTGACCGAGGGAATTTGCGCAACCTCCTCTTCATGAAGCTGCACGAACGATACAAGTTCCCCGCTAAATTTGAAAACACAAGCCTCAAAGGGAATAAAGTGAACAATGCTGCCCTCACGAAGATGAGCACGGCCCTGTCTACTTGGAAAAGCAATGTGAAGAGAATGATCCAGAAAGGTGAGAGTTATGAGAAGATCAAGGAGAAAAATCCTTCGATCACCGAAGATGAGTACAACGACTTCAAGATCAATTGCTCGAGCACCGCAAGCTCCGATTCAAGTAAGTGGGGGAAATAAATGCGGGAGCTGAACTTAGGGGAACACACACTCGGTCCCGGCGGTTACAGAGTGGCGGAGCCTATATGGGACAAGGAGGATGCGGACCGTGCTGAGCAAGGCCTACCGCCCCTCTCCGATAAATACGGTGACAAGCAGACCAGGAACTTTGTCAGGGCCCGGTACAAGAAGGACCCGAAAACAAAGGAGCTTACCACGGATCCGAAGACCAGGGAGCTTGAGCTTGTTCTGGTAAGGAATACACCCCCGCGTAATTAGCTTCATATGGTTGCATTCTAATTAATGAAGCCAAATTTCTAAATGGTTCACATTCCTTCCGCAGGCGACAGAAAGCAGTAGCACGGGGTCGACTAAGAGCAACCCTTGGGACACCACTCTAAATAGGGCGTTGAATGTAATGAAGAACAAGGATAAGCTCAGTAAGCCGACGTCAGCTGGTCGTGTGGCCGGCAAAGGCTTGTCGACAAAATGGTCGTCATACTATAACACTGGTGGGCGAAAGGAGAAAAAGACCAGCTCAGAAAGCCAGGTGCGCGAGGTTCAAGAACTCAGGGCACAGGTGGCGCGGATTCCGGAGATGGTCCAAGAGCAAGTGGAACAACAACTCGGAAGGATGATGACCGCCATTGTGCCTACCTTGATCCAGGGGATTAGTGCGTGGATTGCGGGCGGCCAATAGGGGCCGCCCCCGATTCCTAGCTTCACGTCCAGCAACTCGCAGAACGTGATGGCGGGGCCATTGGTGTCTCCGACGGAGGCGGCATTGGTGTCTCCGACGCCGGCACGGGAGCTTAATGCACCCGGGTGTATGTCGGCCGGCACCTCTGCAGCAAGCGGCCCCTCCATCAACTGCACGCCCGCCGTTGGCGGTGCCTCGACATTAGCCGAGCTCGACGCCATCATCACGGTAACTAATTAAGCCTCTCTCGGCCGAGGACTTCATCTCCTTGCCTTTGACTGGGCATCCCTAACGCCCTACATGTTTTCGCAGGGCGCCACCGATGTTTCGTGCACTCTCCTGCACTTCGTGAACAACGAGTTGGTCGATGTCGCCAAGGGCAAAATCGTTCAACCGGGCAACCCCTTGTTCCACGGTACCCAGATGACACCCAACTTGTTTAGGGTTCAACTGGTTCGGGTGCTGCCAGGTTGCGACGAGTTGTTACCTCCGATTCGACCCGTCGGGGCCGACGATGATGACGTGATGACCCTCAGCGCCTGCCTGAGCTGGCCCCTGCTTTGGCCGAAGAGCCAGATTCATTTGGGGGCGGGGGACACCACCCCAAAGACAACACCGCCAGTCGTGCCGGCGCCAAGTCGGCCCCATGGCAAGACCGCCGCAACGGTGCCGGACGTCCCTATGCCACTGGATCCAAACATGCATATGGCACAGGATCAGAATGATGACGACGATGATACATTTGCCAACGTCGATCAGTACTTTGCCGATCATGGGTACGGTGGCGACTTCATGGGGCCTCCTTCTCAAGAACCCAACCCAACAAAAGACGTGCGCGATCTAGCTGGTACCACGGAGATGCCAAGTTGCAACAGGCGTCGTCTAGCGTTCAGCTCTCAGGAGACGCCTCCAGCTGCCGACTTCACCGAGCCTCAGATAGGCGAGGAGCGAAATATTATCAGCCCCAACACACTCAAGAAGGCGGTCCGTGAGCAGAACTCGGTCCCATTACAGGAGAAGAAGAAGGCACGCAAAAGAAAGACTAACAAGGGTGCGGGCCAGCCGGCACCGAGTACGATCCGTGCTCAGGACAGGCCACTTGCACCTGAGGATATCTCAAGGAGGGTGCATGTGGCGGGTAGGCCGATGCTACCGAGAAATATGCTCGATGCTGCAACCGGTGCTATGCGGAGTCTGCATGACAGTGTTCTTTCTTTGGAGAAGCGGCGTCTCGGAGAGAAGGATGTGGCATACCCGGTTTTCGCGGCCAAGGTGCCAGAGGGCAAGGGCTTTGTGGATAACTCCATCGGGGGTACGATCGTCCTGCGGTTTGATGACATCCACGCTATGTTGAACCTTCATCCGCTGCACTACACCTTCGTTCGGCTATTTTCGCTGAGTATGGAGATGCGGATCATTCGCGACAAGACCCCGGACATCGTGATAGTCGACCCCTTCTACATGTGTGCCAAGATCTTGGGCAGCGCTGGGGACCGGCAAGTCGCGAGTTCTTACCTCGAAGGCGTCATTCTGGCAAACCAAGATAAGGATAACTTCCTCGTGCCTTACTTTCCCGAGTAAGTCCTCCCCTCAACCGCCCCGTAACATATGAATTCTTAGATTTCGATCGTTTTTCTTTTAACATTCCGTGTTTTCTGCAGTGACACACGCTGCACGCTCATCCTCCTAAGCCCCAAATATTCCATGGCCACATATTTCGACCCGGACCGTCAGTCGAACGTAGACTACACAAATGTCAAGAAGGTTCTTGATGATGTTCTCCCCGGCTACGTCAAATCTGGAGGCACCTTCACCAGGCATATTCGTAAGTACGGCAAGCATGTGTTCTCCCACAATACGACGTTCTGCTGCGTCAAGCAGCCAACTGGCGGTCAGAAGGGTGCCTACTACGCCATCCATCACATGCGGGCGATCGTACGGGACCATCATCAACTTCTGCTACCGAGTAGACTCAAAGATTGGGCCGCGAGCGTGTCGGCAATCCAGGACGCGGACATCAGACAAGAATTCTTTCGCATCCAGTCGGAGTTTGCGGAAATCATCCATCAAGATGTCCTTCGTACCTCGGGGCAGTTCTACCTCAGAAATCAACCATCCAACAGTGACATCGACACAATCCTACAAATGCAGGCTGACAACGCCCGTTGTTTCATGACTCCCACGATAGACGGCGGCTTCATCCATGCTCTGGTCCCTTGAGTCGAGTCGAAAACAGTGATGCTGTGTCTAGTTCTGAAACATCAATTGGCTCATATGTTGTAATTAAACTTTAATGAAATTGTAGTATGTCTCTTTGGTTTCGAGAGTCATTCAACTTAGATGTAATCGATGCTATTAATGTTTTGCTTTTCTCTTCCGATCATTCTGTTGCATACTTATATGTTGCTTATGTATTGTCTGTGAATTGGTACTAACATTTCGTTTGGCTACTGCATAGCGATGACATGGTATGTCATGTACAAGGGTAAGGTTCCCGAAGTCTACGACGACTGGGAGGAGTGTCGGAGACAGGTTCACCGATTCAGCGGTAACAGTTACAAAGGGTACACCACTAGGGCCGAGGCCGAATCTAGATACGCCCGCTATCTAGCGGGAGAGGGGAGGGAGCGTTGGAGGAACCGGATGAAGACGAGTTTCATCGTGATGATGCTCATCGTGATGACCACAGCTCTCTCCTATGTGATGGTAGTTTAGATGATCGATATCGACTTGTAATGTGAAGACAAACTCGCGGTCTCGAGACTTGTAATATAATGTTCTATCTTTGTTCGGTCTTTTCAATTCGGAGACTAATATGATGAATTGTATTCGGAGACTAAAATGATGAATTGTATTCAGAGATTAATCTTCTGTTTTATTCGATGAATCTGTTGTTGATGTGTGTTGTCTATATTTTGTCCAATTATACATTTTGTAACCTGTGCAAAAAATAGAAAATTAAAAAACAAAAAAAACCTAATATTCATACTAATGGCGCATCACATCATAGTGCGCCATTAGTGTGCCAAAGGATACTAATGGCGCATCATTAAACAGTGCGCCATTAGTATGCCGAAGTTACTAATGGCGCATACTGTTGTTGTGCGCCATTAGTATGCCAAAGCACCTGGGTATACATGGCCCCCTGGGAGGCATACTAATGGCGCACCGTGGACTATACTAATGGCGCACCGCGTGGTGCGCCATTAGTATACCAGATACTAATGGCGCACCAGTGGTGCGCCATTAGTAAAATATACTAATGGCGTGCTACTAATGGCGCACCAGTAATGCGCCATTAATGGCCAAATTAGGTGCGCCATTAGTAGGCCTTTTCCTAGTAGTGTCATATTCAGTGAGAAAATCACGTTCCCGAAGGTTTCATTCCGTTTGGACTCCGTTTGATATTTCGTTTCTTCGAAACTCTGAAATAGGCAAAAACAACAATTCTGGGCTAGGCCTCTGGTTAATAGGTTAGTCCCAAAAATAATATAAAAGTGGAAAATAAAGCCCAATATGGTCCAAAACAGTAGATAATATAGCATGGAGCAATCAAAAATATAGATACTTTGGAGACGTATCAGGCATCCCCAAGCTTAATTCCTGCTCGTCCTCGAGTAGGTAAATGATAAAAAAATTGATGCAGAGTGCTACTTGGCATAATTTCAATGTAATACTCCTTAATTGTGGTATGAATATTCAGATCCGAAAGATTCAAGACAAAAGTTCATATTGACATAAAAATAATAATACTTCAAGCATACTAACTAAGCAATTATGTCTTCTCAAAATAACATGGCCAAAGAAAGTTCATCCCTACAAAATCATATAGTTTAGTCATGCTCCATTTTCGTCACACAAGAATGCTCTCATCATGCACAACCTTGATGACAAGCCAAGCAATTGTTTCATACTTTAGTAATCTCAAACTTATAAACTTTCACGCAATATATAAGAGTGAGCCATGGATATAGCACTATGGGTGGAATAGAATATGATGATGGGGGTTATGTGGGGAAGACAAAAAGGAGAATATCTCACATCAACGAGGCTAATCAATGGGCTATGGAGATGCCCATCGATTGATGTTAATGCAAGGAGTAGGGATTGCCATGCAACGGATGCACTAGAGCTATAAATGTATGAAAGCTCAACAAAAGAAACTAAGTGGGTGTGCATCCAACTTGCTTGCTCACGAAGACCTAGGGCACTTCAGGAGGCCCATTTTTGGAATATATAAGCCAAGTTCTATAATGAAAAATTCCCACTAGTATATGAAAGTGACAAAACAAGAGACTCTCTATCATGAAAATTATGGTGCTACTTTGAAGCACAAGTGTGGAAAAAGGATAGTAGCATTGCCCCTTTTTATTTCTCTTTTTTTTTTCCTTTTTTGGCCTTCTTTTTTTTCTTTTGGCCTTTTTTTATTGGGACAATGCTCTATTAAATGATGATCATCACACTTCTATTTATTTACAACTCAATGATTACAACGCGATACTAGAACATAGTATGACTCTATATGAATGCCTCTGGCGGTGTACCGGGATATGAATGAATCAAGAGTGACATGTATGAAAGAATTATGAACGGTGGCTTTGCCACAAATACTATGTCAACTACACGATCATGCTAAGAAATATGACAATGATGAAGGTGTCAAGATGAACGGAGTGGCGGAAAGTTGCATGGCAATATATCTTGGAATGGCTATGGAAATGCCATAATAGGTAGGTATGGTGGCTGTTTTGAGGAAGATATAAGGAGGTTTATGTGTGAAAGAGCGTACCATATCACGGGGTTTGGATGCATTGGCGAAGTTTCCACCAACTCTCAATGTGAGAAAGGGCAATGCACGGTACCGAAGAGGCTAGCAATGATGGAAGGGTGAGAGTGTGTATAATCCATGGACTCAACATTAGTCATAAAGAACTCACATACTTATTGCAAAAATCTACAAGCCATCAAAAATGAAGCAATACGCGCATGCTCCTAGGGGGATAGATTGGTAGGAAAAGACCATCGCTCGTCCCCGACCACCACTCATAAGGAGGACAATCAAAGAACACCTCATGTTTCAAATTTGTTACATAACGTTTACCATATGTGCATGCTACGGGACTTGCAAACTTCAACACAAGCATTTCTCAAATTCACAACAACTCAACTAGCACGACTTTGATATTATCACCTCCATATCTCAAAAAAATCATCAAGCATGAAACTTTTCTTAGTATTCAACGCACTCAAAAGAAAGTTTTAGAAATCTTGAATACCAAGCATATTAAGATTATTAAGCAAATTACCATGCTTATTTAAGACTCTCAAAATGATCTAAGTAAAGCATGAGAGATCAATAGTTTCTTTAAAACAAATCCACCACCATGCTCTAAAAGATATAAGTGAAGTACTAGAGCAAAACTATATAGCTCAAAAGATATAAGTGAAGCACAAAGAGTATTCTAACAAATTCCAATTCATGTATGGCTCTCTCAAAAGGTGTGTACAGCGAATGCGAGAAGCCAGGGCATTTTTACATTTGCCACCCTAGCCATGTGAGTAAACTGTGTATTAAAGAGACGGGGATTCTTAGATCCAAATCACACCATCTTCCCACGGTGAGTATCCATTGGAGCGCGCTCAAAAAAATCCATTCCAGCATGGCCGGCCATTGCAGCTCCTCCTCTCGCTCCCGTAGCCCTAACCCCGGAGATTAGAAGAAGTGTTCCGTCCTGCACAGCCAATTACTAGAGTTACAGACCCAGGGATTTCTCCCTCCAGCGTATATGGTCCCCATTCGAGCCGGGCTCGCCACCTATAATGGCGGAGAGCAAGCGAAGAGCTTTCCCAATCCCTCCAAGGGGGAGTGGGTATGCCTTGTCCCTTATTTATTAAGGGGACTTGGATTTCCAATCCATCCATTCCTCCGCGGGCTCCTGGAGTTTTATGGCCTCCAGTTCCATAACTTCACCCCTGCTTCCATATTACACATCGCTGGTTATGTTGCCCTTTGTGAGCTTTCTCTGGGCTGCGAAGCTCATTTCGCGCTGTGGAAGAAGCTATTCTGCCTGGTGCCCCGTACACAGAAAGGGTCAATATATCAAGTGGGCGGAGCCAAAATATGGCGCATAGTCGGGACCGGATACCTGTCCGGTACCCCAAAGAAGACATCTAAAGACTAGCCTTCAGAGTGGTTTTACATGGAGGATGTCCCCCTTCCAGATCCTTTTCGGATGGGTCTTCCCGAGTTCGACAATGCCCCTTTGAAGAAACGCCGAAGCTGGCGCCCACGGAGCCCTCAGGAGGAAGATAGCAGAGAAGTCCTTTACCTGATGGGCCAGATAAAAGTGCTGGCTCAATCAGGATTGACAATAACTGAGGTTATGTCAATATGTATAATGCGGGGGGTACCGCCACTTCAATATCGAGGGCACCCCATGTGGCACTTTAATGGGGAAGATGATGCTACCCGCTGCGGGTGTAAGGGACCGGACTTAGTTGCTGCTCTAGAAAAAATTCTTTCTGATTTGTACAAGGGAGAGGAAGAGGAGTTCATCCGTATTAAGCCACGAGATGGATTCTCCATGTACAACCCTCCAAGCTGGGTGAGCTATCACTTTTTACTCCCAGCCTTCCTGCATTCTTCATCATAAGTACTCACCTTGCCGTTTCATGGCAGGAACTGCGAAAAGCTGTAAGGGAGGTCAACAGCCCACCTCCACAACCGGAGGATGCTAACCGGGCCCTCGATCCCGGACTCGAAGAGGATCCAGACATATTTGTGGAGCTGATCAATAGGACATTCTATCAATTGAGCTACGATGATGCCATGGTGGCCATCACAACCGACTATCCGGGGCTACTCCCTGCATCACATATATGAAAAACCAGAGTGCCAACTTCCGAGAAGGATCCCCTTTTATGCACTTCACCTACCGCACATATATGGTGTCTTACAAGGAAGGCCCTCGGGACGCCATGCCGAACCCGCAGTGACTCGCCAACAAGGGGCACCGAAGCCGGGTAGGCTAAAGAGGAAGGCGGTCAGGACTGAGACGCTAGCGCAGAGGTATGATACAGAACCTTGCTCCATGGTTGTCGTATTTTAAAATATAATAACGTCCATGTTTCCTAGTAGGAAAAACGCTCGCCGGACTATATCCGGAGAGGTTGTCGATCACGCCTCCACCAGTCGGGCTCCAGGGCCGGACATAGAGGCGGAAGCTAACACGGGGTGAACGTCGGATGCTCCTCCTACAGAGGATGCGGATAAAATAGCCGCTACAAATTCCAAAGTGGAGAGCGCCATGAATCACAGGCGTCGTCGGGCCGTACTCTGTGATGCTTGTTTCTCCCAAGAGGCGTTTGATGCCTTCAACTCAGGAGATGCACACATCCGTGCTGCTCAAAATAGTCTTGCCAGAGCCACGGACCAGTATGTAAAGGATATACGGGTAAGAAATTCTGATGATTATATATGTATCAGTAGACCCTAAGACTTGAAACAGTTGACACAACTGATTTAAGGATCATTATTTGTGCAGGTTCTTATAGAGAAGAATACCCAATTGTCTCAAGAGCTAGAAGAATGCAAAAGCCCAGCTACGGGCGGCAGTTGTCGCGTTGAAGGAGTCCGAGAAGGCTCCCTCTGGTAAAACTTGTTTCCATTGCAAAGAATGACAAGTATCAGAGAGTATGCGGCATGGATGCAAATCTAACAAGAGATGTTGCATATGACTCCAGAGGCCGTGCCAGGGGATGCGCAACGTGCTAATCGACAGCTAAATGCTTGCGAGCCCATGCTTACGCGGGTCAGGCAGGAGAAAAATTATCTCCAGGACGCCAATATCCAGCTGGGCGTGGAACTGAAAGATGTCCGAGCCCAGCTTCCGGACTCCATCAAGGAGAATAAGCGGCTTCGACGCGGCATTTTTAGTAAGTGCTTGAACGAACTTTTTAAACAGTTCGGCGAAGAAGCCGGCTAACAGAGTTATATCAGCAGGTATGCTGGTGGGTCATCACGTGGAGAAGATGCCCGGGTCTGCGGGTGATCTTCTACCAGTGCTCTCACAACTGCACGAACAAGTTCGGCAGGTGATGCAGGGTATTGCCCAAGCCTTGTGGCCATCCGCCTCCCCGCCAGGAGGCGTGGGGGAGCTTATAGAGAAGGTCAAGGGAGCGCGGCGGCGTTTCCGATTATGGAAGATATCACCCTGTCGACAAGGCGCAAGGGAAGCCTGGGCCATGGTGAAGACGCGATATACCAAAGCTGACCCCAACCACATGGCCGAGGTCGGACCTGTGGGGCCCGATGGAAAAGAGATCCCCGTCAGTTTGGTGTATGACCAAGTAGAATTAGCCGCGAAGTTTTCCCAACGGGATTGTAGGCTAGACAACCTGTTGGATGGTATAGAAGAAGAATTTAGTCAGTCTAAGTGACTGTGTACTTTAAGTGACATATATAATGTCCCTAGCCGGATTGTAAATCATTTGTCATGGCGGACCTTTTCGCTTCGACCTCTGGACCCGATAGTCCGGAGTGTATCCGAATACCCGCTCGGTTATATAAAAACCGGGGCATGCGTGGAAACCAGGCGTAGGGGTCATAAGTGCTTGAACAGACAAGTACCCAACTAGCTATGTTATATTACATGGATAGTAAGAAACATCTTCCAGGGAGAATAGTTTCGTTAAGGCTTCCTTTCCCTGGGTACGCATGCCCTAAAGTGCATGTCTAAACTGCAAAAAGAGACGTGGGCTATAAACATCTGGGGGCATGTATTAAAAATAAATAAAAGTCATCTTTTATTCACCGACCGAATATTCCCTTAACAACGCTAGCTTTAGGCTTCACCCAGTCTGAGGTACACATCCGGCTGACCCACAAGTAACAATCGCAGAGGTGCTCCCCTTATGCCCTAACCGAATTAACGGGAACGTAGGGCATAAACACAAGAGACAGGCAACCCAGCTTGGCCAAAACTTAAGTCATATCGATGCATATAATGGCGAAAAAAGGTACATGTGGAAGAATAACACATGTGTGGGGCATAAAGCCCAGAAAAATAGTTATATTGAGCTTCTGCATAAGAAGCCCCCAGGTATAATGAGCGCGGTTAACGTGTCAAGATTGTGCAATCAAGACACAAGTTAGCATTTTTAGGCCTTAAGGAACAAGAAGAAAGAAAGAGAGAAAAGACAGATAACGGATATGTAAAAAATTAACAGGGGTAAGGAGACGAACATAGAGTCCGGCACTAGGCATAGAATCTTTGGAGTCTGGCTGCATTCCATGGATTTGGCTCGAGTCGACTGTCTGATGCATCCCGCAGATGGTACGCTCCACCGGTCAGAACCTGGTCAATAATGAAGGGACCTTCCCATTTGGGCTTGAGCTTGTTCTTTTTATTCTCCGGCAGGCTTAGAACTAGTTCGCCAATGTTATATGTTTTGGCCCGTACTTCTCTGCTTTGATACCTTCGAGCCTGTTGCTGATAGAATGCGGAACAGGCTTTTGCCACATCGCGCTCCTCCTCCAGGGTGTCCAAACTGTCCTGTCGATCGAGCTCGGCCTCTTTTTCTTCATACATGTGCACTCGAGGTGAGTCATGAATTATGTCGCAAGGCAGAACCGCCTCTGGCGTCGTACACCATAAAAACCGGTGTGTATCCGGTAGTGCGATTCGGCGAGGTCCGCAGCCCCTAGAGTATGGAGTCGAGCTCCTCTACCCAGTGTGTGTTTGATTCCTTTAAGGACCGCACTAATCTGGGTTTGATGACGCTCATGATAAGACCATTTGCTCGCTCGACTTGATCGTTAGTTTGTGGGTGATAGACAGAAGCATAATCGAGCTTAATGCCCATGTTGCTGCACCAAAGTTTTACATTGTCGGCTGTAAAGTTCGTGCCATTGTCAGTGATGATGTTGCGAGGGATGCCATAACAGTGTACAACCCCAGATATGAAGTCTATCACCGGTCCGGATTCAGCCGTTTTAACAGGTTTGGCTTCTATCCATTTGGTGAATTTATCCACCATGACCAGTAAGTATTTTTTTCTTATGGGTTCCCCCTTTGAGGGGTCCGACCATATCAAGCCCCCAGACCGCAAAGGGCCAAGTAATGGGGATTGTTTGGAGAGCGGTAGGTGGCATATGGCTTTGGTTTGCAAAAAGCTGGCAACCGACGCAACGTTGGACCAGATCCTGTGCATCTGCTCGGGTCGTCGGCCAATAGAAACCTGTACGGAACACTGCTTGGAAAAGGCCTACTAATGGTGCACCTAATTTGGCCATTAATGGCGCATTAGTGGTGCGCCATTAGTACCACGCCATTAGTATATTTTACTAATGGCGCACCACTGGTGCGCCATTAGTATCTGGTATACTAATGGTGCACCTCGGATGCGCCATTAGTATACACAATAGTGCGCCATTAGTATGCCTCCCAAGGGCCATGTATACCCAGGTGCTTTGGCATACTAATGGCGCACAACAACAAGATGCACCATTAGTAACTTCGGCATACTAATGGCGCACTGTTTAATGATACGCCATTAGTATCCTTTGGCATACTAATGGCGCACTGTGATGTGATGCGCCATTAGTATGAATATTAGGTTTTGTTTTTTTAATTTTCTGTTTTTTGCACAGGTTACAAAATGTATAATTGGACAAAATATAGACAGCACACATCAACAACAGATTCATCGAATACAATAGAAGATTAGTCTCTGAATACAATTCATCATATTAGTCTCCGAATACAATTCATCATATTAGTCTCCGAATTGAAAAGACCGAACAAAGATAAAACATTACAAGTCTCAAGACCGCGAGTATCGAGTTTGTCAAAAGTAATACTAATCCTAACAAGTCCTACTAATCATCATCATACAACTTCTACTTGTTATTCATAACAAGTCATACGATCATCATCTTGATAGTCTTCGAACCAACCCTACTTAATTGTTCATCAGCACATGATCATCAGTATTAGGCAGGACCTAAATACCCTATTTAAGCTAAAATAGCATAAAACAATATAGACCCTAACTCTCCATTATGGAGAATGGAGAACATCCTGTCTCCAATTCTTGCGCTTCGCTTCCTTTTGCTTCCAAGAAGCTCCTTACGACCGTCCATACATTTTTTCCATCCTTTGATTTTCATGTCTCCACTTCTTTTAGAAATCTCGTATGGACAATTGAGATTCGTAGGATGACCTGGCTGTATGTTCAAAACATTAACACTACCTTTCAGATACATCATATGAGGCGCACAATTCTCTGGGATTATCTGTTGAAAAACATAGTAATAACTTCATAGTTAGCAATGATGTACTAGTTTTAGAAGTATGCAAAAGATGCACGGATGTCGTAATAGTAAAAATCTTACCAGGGTATCTCCATGGTAGTTACCGTAGTTGAACACAAGCACTAGTGGCACGTATTTACCATAATGTTGAGGAATTTGTTTGTGGATAATGTAATTTTCAATGTCAGTACAAAACCCGACCAGATGATTTTTCTCCTTGTAAGTTGTTAATTCGGAGCCATCGGTGTAGTGGGTTTTGTCTACCATCTCCCGCACATTCTTTGAACAACAAAAATAAGCTGTCAATGGAAATAAGCTGTCAACTATTTTGAAATAAACAATATAAATTAGCTAATAACTATGTTTGAGAAACTCACATAGCGGTAGAACTGGAGGCGTATCAACAAGGACCCAAATGTCCATATTGTCTTGGTTGATGTCAGGATTACCAAGATCCATGGTGATAAGCATACCCTCATCAAAACCATACATCTTGCAAAATGCTTCCCAATTTTTGCAACCAAAATGGGTTACGCTCTCAGAATTATATAGATTTACTTCAAAGTCCACATGGTGATGAGTCCTTAGGTGAATTTTCTTTGTTTCAGAAATTTCATGGTCTTCAAAATCCATCCTCTTCAAGACATAGCATCTTGCATGGCATGGGATAAGCTATACTCGAATTGTAAAAGATGAAAATTACACGTTGAAATAGTTGAAGTAATGCTTAATTATGAAAATAACACTTGTCGTCGTTGTGTACCGTTTCGACTTCGAAGGTCTCCTCGAGCTTAATGCTGAAGCGCCGATCATCGTCCAGGTGAGGCATGTCGCACAGACCTCGATTGTCGTGGCACCAGTCGCACTCCGCTGGGAGACTTTCGTCGTCCGATGATGATGACGACATATCCTGGGACAGCCTAAATAGGAAAAAAGTTTGGTCAAAAAGTTTGTTATTGTCAAGGAACAAGATCATGGTCTCATCATTTAGGGTTTGTCGACACCGAGGCACCCTAAAAGCCTAAGCTTTCATCATTTAGGGTTTGTAGACGCCGAGGCACCCTAAAAGCCTAAGCGTACATCATTTAGGTTCTCATCGACACCGAGGCATCCGGGGCAGCCAAGTTAAGTTTTCATAATTTAGGGTTTATCGATGCCGAGGCACCCTAGGTTGGGCCTAATCACTTGGCACTAATCACTTGGCTCTATTGCCACCTATGGTTTAATGCAGCAAGAATGGCGGGGTAGTTGATCCTACTTAACTAAGTACTAAGATACCCTGGCCCATGCATTAGTCGCAAGTAACCCATATGTCCTATTTTTAGCAAAGTCATGCTAAAATTCACGGAAAATTTCAGCATGACCTTTGCTGAAAATAGGACATATGGAGTACCTGAATTTGCCGGAACGGAAGTTAATCGACATTCCGGCAAACTCAAGGGCCTCTCGAGGTACCTACAAAATCATTATCCCCGCGTAATGAAGTCCCCAATGGGTCGGCATTTCAGAAGATCACAAGTAGCATCATCACAAGTAGCATGCACCTTGCTACCCACACCACCACAAAATAATACTGGAATAAAAACATTACTATGACAAAGCAAGTGACTTCCACAGCCACACAAATTAATTACTACTAGATGGAGTACTCCTAACTAAGCTTGTACTACAAGTGACATGACAAGCATACCAAATAGGCAACTAAACTATTTTTTTTACCAAATAGGCAAATAGTATATGCACAACATGCATAGAGGGACAAATCAGGAGTTCAGGACGTGGAGTCTCTGCTCCCGAGCTCAAATACACCATCTTGATCAGTAAAATAAAAAATACATAAATTAAAAAGATTCTTAATTTGTTTGACAAGCTCATATCAAATATTATGTTGTATTAGCAACAAGTAGACAAGCCTCCATACATCAAGCCCTAAATCATGAATGAACTGGCCAGAAAGAATCAACAGAAAATAGCAACATATATTTCTATCGATCTTAAGGCCACAAGTGACGAACACCTAGGTTTACTGATTAAAAAGAAACATCGTGATCATGTTATTCCATTTGATCCAAAGCAAAAGATGAAGCAGCTTGTGCTTCATAAGAGAAGTCCCAAACTTGTAGTTCGTTTCTTATTCAGCAACATTTAGTTTGACAGCAAAGCTCACAAGAGAGAGAAATTCCAAACTTGTATATTTCTTATCCAGCAGCAACATTCAGATTATCAGAAGCATTCAAAGCAAAGCCTATCTACTTGAAGCAAACATTCAGATTTATCAGAAGCATTCAAAACAAGGAGTATTTAGAAATGGAGTACTACAGCTGCTGCACTTGCTACACCAAAACAGCTACTGATCAAGTACCAGAGTACTCCAGTTGATCAAGCAGCAGTAGAAAGACTGTAAGTGTTTAAATTAGAACTATATGACATCAAGAGTTATATTTAGAAACAGAGGGAGTAGAAGCTTGTGCTATTCTAAACTTGGTTGTCAAATATCATGTTAGAATGATGTAGATGTGACACTAGCTAATTCAGCATTTGTCCTGGGACATGGTCCATTTATTGCAGAAAGTTCCTATCACGAAGACACCTTAAACGCACGGGTTCGCAAACATAAATCTGTTGCCATCTCAAAATCACTTGGTCTTCTCCTTAACCGTATGCTATCCTACCATACGAATGGAGCACTAATTATATCCAAAGAACAAGTTTTACCACGTACTAATAAACTTCTGGTAATCCACGGGGGGAGAGGGGAAGAGGGGGAGGGGGAGCTCACGGGGGCGGTGGTGTGGACGGGGCGACGAGGTCCGGGTGGTGGTGGTGCGACGAGGTCCGGGAGGCGACGAGGTCCGGGTGGTGGTGGTGCTCCGGCGACGGTGGTGTGGACGGGGCGGCATCCGGGCCACCGGCGACGAGGGCGGCGGGGCGATGGCGTCCAACGAGGTGGGGCGACGGGGAGAGTGGCGCCGAGGAGACGAGGACGATGGGGCGGCGGGGAGACGAGGACGACGGGGCGGCGGGGCGGCGACGTCGGGAGAGGAGAGGGCGGCGTCGGGAGAGGAGAGGGGAAGGGGATCGAGGGCGAGGGCGAGGGAGGGAGAGGGGATAGGGAGGGATTACTAATGGCGCACCAACCCTAAATGCGCCATTAGTAATCCAGGTTACTAATGGCGCACCATCTGATGGTGCGCCATTAGTAGTTTTGCAAAAAAAAATACTAATGGCGCACTGTCCCACAGTGCGCTATTACTAGTTTAAACTAGTAATGGCGCATGGTGGAAGGGTGCGCCATTAGTAGTTTTGCAAAAAAAAGGAATAAAAAATATAATAAAAAAACAACATTAGTGGCGCACTCTTCGACAGGTGCGCCATTACTAGTTACAACTAGTAATGGCGCACTGTGTCTGGATGCGCCATTAGTATGTTTGGATAGGAGCACTAGTTCAGAAAAAAATTGATACTAATGGCGCACCCTGGGCCAGGTGCGCCATTAGTAGTTTCAACGCTAATGGTGTACCAGAAGGTGGTGCGCCATTAGTATATACTAATGGCGCACCGCTTGTCTGGTGCGCCATTAGTGTCAATCCCATCTATAGCCCTTTTTCTAGTAGTGGAAGGCCTTGCTTACAAGGGCCCGGGCCGCGGCGTAGTGGCCGCCGAGTCCAGCATGGATTTCTGCCAAAAGCTTCCGCCCTTCCTCTTCGGAGATGCACCTTTGAAGGACTCCGTTAGTGCTTTTCTTATAGAGCTCTCCCTCATGGACCTTGTAGGCTTTAGATCACCGCACTATGCAGCGTGCCTCATTTTGGTCCTCGGGTAGTTCCTGCCTAGTTAGGTAGGCCAAGAATGGTTCTGTCCACGGGGCGTTGACGGCCATTATCACATGGGCTGAAGGTGTTATTTCGATGGGAGAGCCTCCGATTGTGTCAGAGTGTTCGGTATCTGGTGTGGCCAGGTCCGGACTATTGTTACCGGTGTCCCCTTCCCATACCACGGATGGCTTAAACAACCTTTCCAAAAAGATGTTAGGTGGGACAGGGTTGCGCTTAGCGCCGATACGGGCGAGGATATCCGCCGCCTGATTGTTTTCCCGAGCCACATGGTGGAATTCAAGCCCCTCGAACTGAGCTGACATTTTGAGGACGGCGTTGTGATATGCCGCCATTTTCGGATCCTTGGCATCAAAGTCTCCATTTATTCGAGATATTGCAAGGTTTGAGTCCCCACGCACCTCCAGGCGTTGAATGCCCATGGAAACTGCCATCCGGAGACCATGTAATAGGGCCTCGTATTCGGCTGCTTGTTGGAGTCTGTGTATAGTATTTGGAGTACGTATTGGACTGTATCTCCGGTGGGGGACGTCAGGACGATGCCAGCCCCCAGACCGGCCAGCATTTTAGAGTCATCAAAGTGCATTATCCAATTGGAGTACGCGTCGTACTCTTTAGGGAGTTCGGCTTCGGTCCACTCGGCGACAAAATCGGCCAGTACTTGAGACTTAAAGGCTCGCCGAGGTCTATACGTTATGTCAAATGGGAGGAGCTCAATGGCCCATTTGGCAATCCGGCCCGTGGCATCGCTGTTGTTTATTATGTCGTTGAGTGGTACTTCCGAGGCCACAGTAATTGAACACTCTTGAAAGTAGTGTCGTAATTTCCGGGATGCCATAAATACCGCGTATGCTATCTTTTGATAATGTGGGTACCGTGATTTGCATGGATTGAGGACAGTGGACACATAATATATCGGCTTTTGAATTGGGAATTTATGTTCGTCCGTCTCTCGTTCAACGACGAGCATTGCGCTCACAACTTGGTGAGTTGCCGCTATATATAACAACATTGGTTCGCCGACATTTGGCGCGGCCAAGATTGGATTGGTGACCGGCTTTTATTTCTTCCAATCCGGCCGTGGCCGCATCCGTCCACTCGAAGTGTTCGGTGCGCCGAAGAAGGCGATAAAGGGGTAGTGCCTTTTCTCCTAATCGAGAGATAAAGCGGCTTAAGGCCGCCACGCATCCAGTTAACTTCTGGATTTGTTTGAGGTCAGTTGGGATAGCCAACTGTGACAGAGCTTGGATTTTGGCCGAATTTGCTCCAATTCCTCTACTGGCGACTATGAAGCCCAGGAGCTTTTCGGCGGGCACGCCGAAAACGCATTTTTCCGGATTGAGCTTGATGTCGTATGTTCGGAGATTGTCGAACGTGAGCCTCAAGTCTTCTATTAAGGATTCGACATGTCTGGTTTTAACGACCACATCATCTACGTATGCCTCCACTGTTTTGCCAATCTGCTTTTCTAGACATGTCTGAATCATGCGTTGATACATTGCGCCGGCGCTTTTGAGCCCGAAGGGCATTGTGTTAAAACATAAGGGGCCGTATGGAGTGATAAATGCCGTTGCGGCTTGATCGGACTCCGCCATCTTAATTTGGTGGTAACCGGAGTATGCGTCGAGGAAGCACAATGAGTTGTGTCCTGCAGTAGCATCGACAATTTGATCGATGCGGGGGAGAGGGAAGGGATCCTTAGGGCAATCTTTATTAAGGTCCTTGAAGTCGACACATAGGCGCCAGGATTTATCCTTCTTTGGTACCATCACCATGTTTGCTAGCCAGTCTGGATGTTTTATTTCTCTAATGAATCCGGCCTCCAGTAACTTGGCTAGTTCATCTCCCATGGCTTGTCGCTTAGGTTTGGAGAAACGCCGAAGAGTCTGCTTGACCGGCTTGAATCCATTTAGAATGTTAAGGCTATGCTCGGCCAGCCTGCATGGGATTCCTGGCATGTCTGAAGGATGCCACGCGAATATGTCCCAATTCTCGCGCAGGAACTCCCGTAGTGCGGCGTCTACAGGGGGTTTAACTGTGCCCCGATGGATGTTGTTTTTGTAGGGTCCGTTGGGTGGACTTGGAATTTGACTATTTCATCCGCTGGTTTAAAAGAGGTGTACTTGGATCTTTTGTCGAGTATCACGTCGTCCCTGTCCACTGTGGAGCACAGCGCAGTTAATTCCTCTGCCGCAAGGGCTTCGGATAATGCCTCGAGGGCTAGTGCGGCTGTTTTGTTTTCGGCACGGAGTGCTATGTCCGGATCACTAGCTACAATGATGATTCCATTGGGCCTGGGCATTTTGAGCTTCATGTACCCGTAATGGGGTATGGCTTGGAAGATCGTGAATGCCTCCCGCCCTAGAAGGGTGTGGTATCCGCTACTGAACGGGGCCACTTGGAATGTAATTTCTTCGGACCTGTAATTCTTCGGAGTGCCGAATACCACATCTAGTGTGATTTTCCCAGCGCAACGTGCCTCTCGACTGGGGATGATTCCTCTGAAGGTTGTGCTGCTTTGCTCAATGCGGTTTCTGTCTATTTCCATTTTTTGAAGAGTCTCCTCATAAATGAGGTTTAATCCGCTGCCGCCCTCCATGAGCACTTTAGTAAGCCGAAAGCCGTTCACAATTGGACTGAGGACCAAGGCGGCTGGTGCTCGGGCTGTTCGGAATTTGGGTTCATCACTGGCATTGAAGGTGTAGCCGTGTCGCTCCATGGATTTATTGCTGCCACGTGGCAGACTTCGGCAAGGCTGTGGAGTGCTCGCTTACACCTATTATTTGAGGTGAAGGTCTCGAAGGCTATCAATACTGTATTGTTATCCACGGGATGGTGCTCTGCGGTGTTTTGAATGAGGAGATCCTCACCGCTCTTGGCCACCTGCGGGAGTACCTAACATGCTCTCAGGCTATGTGTTGGTATGGTATCCGCTGTACTGTGAATTTTGCAGGGGCCGTTAAGCCATCCCTCGAATACGGTTCCACGCCCTGTAGTGGGCTTTTGCTTCTTTGTGATTGAGTCGGGCGACTTATGAGAGTGCACCCTTTTAATTCGGACTGGAGGCTCTGTTGGAGCCGGATTATCCCAAAATTTTGTTTGGGTTTTCCAGATGCTTTCCATCGCACAGTACTTCTGTACTATGGCCGCCAAGTCAGCGAAGCGTGTTATGTCACGGCGACTTATGGCGTTGAGGATTCCCTTGTCCGTGCAATTATTGCAAAAGAATGAAATTGTGTCTTCCTCATGACAGTCCTTGACCTTGTTCATTACAAGGAGGAATCTGGCCCAATAGTGATGTACTGTCTCCTGGGGCTCTTGTCTAATGTGGGAAAGATAGTTTATATCTGGGTGTGTGGGTGGATTTAAGTCGGGACCTTGACCCGGTTTGAGACCCAAGGGAGGAGGAGTTTCCGATCTTGGAAGTTCGGGCTCCGGTTTGTCGCCCAGTGGGTCTGGCCTGTTGCCTGATTCTAGGTTCAGGGTTTGGGTGATGTCCTCCCGTAGACAGGTATCCGACTCGGAGAGCTCGGGAATCCGAACAGATCTTGTCCTCAAGATAGAGGAAGAATCGCCGCATTGTTCCTCCACCACTGCTATCTGATAGGTGACCGGTGGAGAGTTAATCTCCCTTTGGTCTGGTTTATGCCCAATCCGATCATAGTCCGTAGCGACTCCCAAAGCGGCAATGCGATCCAAGAGCTCGTTCAAAGAGGAGAGCTCCATTGGATTCATCCGCTTGGTAAGCTCCGAGCCGACGTGGAGGCTGTTTTTGATGACCCGAGAAGTCATCATTGGCGCAGCGGCCGAACGGGCGGTCATGACGAAGCCGCCTAGTCGGAGAGTTTGGCCTATAGCCAGGGCTCCCCCAGAGGTGATGTTGTCCCTGACAACGAGACAAGCCATCCTTCCTTACGATGGTGGCACAGTGGAACTCTCAATGAAAGCACTAATGTGGGTCTCAAAACCGGCGGATCTCAAGTAGGGGGTCCTGAACTGTGCGTCTAAGGCGGATGGTAACAGGAGGCGGGGGACACAATGTTTACCTAGGTTCGGGCCCTCTCGATGGAGGTAATACCCTACTTCATGCTTGATTGATCTTGATGATATGAGTATTACAAGAGTTGATCTACCACGAGATCGTAGAGGCTAAACCCTAGAAGTTAGCCTATGGTATGATTGTTCTTGTCCTACGGACTAAACCCTCCGGTTTATATAGACACCGGAGGGGGCTAGGGTTACAAAGAGTCGGTTACAAAGGAGGAGATCTACATATCCATATTGCCAAGCTTGCCTTCCACGCCAAGGAAAGTCCCATCCGGACACGAGACGAAGTCTTCCATCTTGTATCTTCATAGTCCAATAGTCCGGCCAAAGGATACAGTCCGGCTGTCCGGAGACACCCTAATCCAGGACTCCCTCACCGACAGTTCCCATCATAGAGGGTTTAGTCCGTAGGACAAGAACAATCACGGAGGGTTTAGTTCCCATCATGTGAGCCGTGACGACCAAGGCCAGGCGGGCGCCAGCGGGCGCAGAGTGCTCGTTGCCTCTTCAGTGCTAAAGGGGCAAGCGCAGGCGAGGAGTCCCGAAGCATCCGGCAAAGGTTTCCATATCGGTGCGACGAGACCAAGACCAGCAGGACGGCACGACGAAGGTCATCGTGGAGCCCACGACAGCATCACCACCAGAGCCTTTGGCAGTCGAAGACCACCTTTTATCAGGATGGCTTGTACTAGCTGTCCCCCTTCAAATTTGCCGTTGTGGGATCCCTTCCCGCATAATATTTGGGAAGAGGACCAGGGCCTCTATAAATAGGATTAGCCACCACCTTAGAAGGAGAGGGATGATTCAGATCGCCCTTGACCACTCAAGCTCACCGAGCTCAAGAACACCTCTCCTCGGGAGGCTGTTCTTCCCTTGTTCTTGTTCATCCTCAGCCTACAAGGCAATCCACCACACCACACTGGAGTAGGGTATTACACCACATCTGTGGCCCAAACCAATATAAACTCTTGTGTCCCTTGTTCTTCGGGTTCGACGAGCTGAGCTTTGAGATTGCGGTGAGAGCGTGAGCTAGGGGGGAGAGATCTTCGTGCGCACCCCGGAGTTCGAACTACAAGGGTTTTGCCGGAACCCGTGATCCGACAGTCTCCTCGGATGTCAGCGACATAGTTTAGGTTCCCGAAACTGGTCTGATGACCAGGGGCATAGCTGTCGATCTGCTCGAGGCGGCCATTTGAGTTGGCACGCAGTGCGAAGCCGCTGAATACAAAAATCTGGCCAGGGAGAAAAGTCTCCTTCCCGGCGGCATTGTTGTAGATGATTGATGGAGCCATCGAGCCTTCTAACAACGGCACAGTGGAACTCTCAATGAAAGCACCAATGTCGGTGTCAAAACCGGCATATCTTGGGTAGGGGGTCCCGAACTATGCGTCTAAGGATTGAAGGTAACAGGAGGCAAGGGACACGATGTTTACCCAGGTTCGGGCCCTCTTTATGGAGGTAATACCCTACTTTCTGCTTGATTGACTTTGATGAGTATAGGGGTTACAAGAGTTGATCTACCTCGAGATCGTGATCGATGAACCCTAGATGTCTAGAATGTATGATTATGATTGCCTCTATGGACTAAACCCTCTGGTTTATATAGATATCGGAGGGGGCTAGGGTTATACAAAGCCGGTTTACAGAGAAAGGAATCTTCATATCCGAACACCAAGCTTGCCTTCCACGTCAAGGAGAGTCCTCTCTAGACACGGGGGGAATTCTTCTATCTTGTACCTTCACAGCCCATTAGTCCGGCCCATGTCGCATAGCCTGGATGCCCGAGGACCCCCTAATCCAGGACTCCCTCACTTGGAGCATCTTGTATGATATGTGTCTTTGCTTGTTTTATTTTGTGTTTTAAGTCATCAATCCTTGCTGGACACACCTATTTGAGAGAGCCAAAATTATATCATGACTTGTTAGAATTGCTCTCTATGCTTCACTTAAACCTTTTATGAGCTAGGACTTGCTCTGGTGCTTCACTTATATCTTTTTGAGTACAGTGTGCTTTATTATTTTTGAAGAAATGCTCTCTTGCTTCACTTAGATTTATTTGAGAATTAGTAAAATTTTGAACAAGTTCTCTCGTGCTTCACTTAAATTATTTTGAGAGAAAGAAAATTTGTTATGTTCATTATCTTCACTTATATTTGTTTGAGATTATGAAAAGCAACACATGAAAATTAGTCCCAAAGTGATAGATATCTAAGAAGGATAAAGAAATAAAGGAAAACTGTCATGAAGATCATTGGACAAAATAAACTTGATTCTTAGTAATAGTTTTGAGATATGATGATATGATATGTGAGTTATGTTGATGAGTAATTATGCTCTAGTAAGAATATTGGTGTTAAGGTTTGTGATTCCCTATGCATGCACAAAAGTCAATAATCATGCGATGAAAATTATATCCTACTTGTGGTGCATTATTTGGTGTTAGTTACTGTGTAAAAACATATATTTGTTATGCAAGTCGCCTGACTTGGGTCAGTCTACCATTTCAGGCGGTTGGATGAATATCCTACGTCTCCTAACTCTTCTTTCCTTCTTCCTCACCTCTTCTTCTTCCCCAACAGACCACCGCACGGGCCGTACGGATACTCCCCAACATGCGGTTGGATAAACATACTCTATGAACGAAAATTATGTGTCGGCGATAGGATGGCTGAGTTTGGTTTGTTCACATGCGACAGCACGCGTCAGTGAGGGTGCGTTCCCTTGGTTGGGTTTGCAGCGTGCAGGAGCGACTGTGTGAGGGTGCGGTGCGACCGCGACGTGCAGGAGCGACCGTGTGAGGGTGCGGTGCAACTGCGACAGCCGTGCGCAAGTGTACCTCCTTCTCATTTTGAAAACTTTAGGCAAGCTTGGCAAAAATGTGTGGCGAAGTTTGGCAATGCAAGGCCTAGACCCAAACAGGATAAGTACGTACGTACTAGGAGTACTAGTGTTAAAAAAGAAAGGCGGGCTTTTCCTTCGCGGGATTTAATCGATACAAATCCTCGTTTCACGTGTCAATTAATGCGTATTTTTTCTCCAAAGACCAAAGAGCTAACCATCTCACTCCACATCACTTGATTAATGCAGCGCCATGCAAACCAACCTTCTCACTTCCGCATGCATGCACGGGATATTAATGTCCTTGGTTGCTAACCCCATCAATTTTTCCTCGATTAGTGTTAGTGGCCCTTTGCAAATTGTAATTTTGATATACTGGCCTTGTGTACAAAAAATGGAGGTAGTAACTATATTTGACTTCCTTCCCCATTGCGGTGACGTTGATGATATCTTTTTTTGGTGGTTTGGCGAAGTGCGTTCGACGGAGAACACCATTGAGGGAGACCATGGTAAGTCGTTCGCAAGTGCTGCCTGCAAGCTAAGACAACCGTCTTATTTGCATCCAGGAAGTCCTTTACTAGTACTACTAGGAGTACTAGTGTGGTGAGATGGCTTCTCGAAGAAGACGATGGAGAAGCGGAGTCCGCGAAGAGTGAAATGATGGTTGCTTCGTCCGTGCTTTTGTGATTTGACGCCTCACTGCTTTGTGATTTGTGATAGAAGGGACAGGGGAGTAGACTCTGTGCTCTATACTGTACTACATGCATCCAAGCATGGGAGAAAGAGGAGAGATGTTGCATTTTTCTATTCCTTCAATCAATCAATCAGGGAGCTTCGGTTCCATCTTTTTGGCTTTGGCAACACCGTCCACAATGGTTCCCACGATGCCAAAAGCTATTTTCACATTTGGCTACACATTGTGGATGCCCTTAACCGTACCACTTGATTTTTCTCCTGTGTGCTATCTATACAAATCTCAATTATATTGATCTAAAAAATTATAGAATCGAGATTAGTAAAAAGGAGGTGATTTTGCCGCGCGGATGGCGGGGGAGGTTTCTTATTTGAGCAATGCTACATCCACGTAATGGTTTACGTAAAGTTACAAACTGATGTGATGTGGGACTATTTGATTGGATTAAAGGAGAGGATTAGGCCCACCCCACCTGAAAATCAGGGGGGCATATATAGATTAGATGGAAAGTATACGTAGAAGCTATGTAGCCCTTTGTAAGTCTAGGATTAGGCTTCCTATTTTCGGAGGACGTTGTCCTGGCAGTTGGCTAACATGCGGTCCCATGTGTCAGTGCTTTACCAAGCCGATCCGTGTCCCACATGAGGCAGAACAACGGCAGAAGAAACACGTGGTTAAGTTGAAGAAGATGAGGGAGAAGCGGATTCAGCAATGAGTGAAATGATGGTTGCTTCGTCCCTCCAACTTAACTGTGGGAAAGGTGCAGCTTTGTGATTTGACGCCTCATTGCTCATCACTACGCCGGCGCCATGACTGGGGTGCCTCACCCCGGCTGCTCTGCACTATATTCCGGTATGGCACGTGGACCCGGTAGCTTGATGTCCCACATGTCGGTGAAAGGGACTAGAAGATTTATGAAATCGAGCGCTCCACTCTTACGATGGAGGAGTAGACGACACGACGGCCCAGTGAACTGTCACTTGTACTGTATAGTACTATAGTTTTGCTGTTTCGCACGATCCATCGATACAAACCCGATTAAACAGGAAAGGGCGGGATTTTTCCCGCGCGGTAGATGATACTGGCCATACATTTCAAAGGCAATTTTAATGTATGCAAACTGAATAATTATAAGTAACAATATGGTATCTAGTAAAACTAAAAACACATATGATTTATTGTGTTAGAGTGTAGTAGTAGTGTTGTATTGCATAGTTGTTAGATGTAACATGCGAGAATGTGTAGAGATGTAGTTTTGGAGGGCCTACAAAGAGAAAAGCATAATATGGTCACCGAATTTCAGAATAAGCTGATTACGGTCACTATATACGTTTTGCGGTGATTATACGGTCACTTGCTCATAGTTCAGCATCGGATTGCACTCTGTTGACCGGCCAAATAGTCTGCGTGGCGCCATGTTGACTAGTTAAATTAGCCACGTTCCTTGTGGGTCCCATCTGTCAGTTCGCATAGGCAAAAGGTCAGATAAACACAAATTTACGCAGGCGCGACAAGGCTCCAACCCGTGCGTGGGAATCACCTGGTTGTATATGTGTCTGTCAGGGCCTGATGTGTGCGCATGCACGTGTAGGTTGAGCACTTGAGCGTGAGAGTATGTGTTGGTCGTGTGGTGTACTGGTGTGTGCATGCATGCGTGCGTGTGTGCGTGTGAGTGTTGCGTGCGTGTGTGGCTACGTGTGTACGTGTGAGTGCTACGTGCGTGCGTGGGTGCATGTGTTTGTGTGAGTGTTGCATGGATGCAGTTCGTGTGCATGCGTGCGTGTGTGTATAATCACCACACCGGCTCCTGTGTGTTAAAACAGACGGCTCAGCATACCAATACAAGGCCACCTTGTCCGCTGTGCCCGCGGTCATGACTTCGAACCACCGTCCAAATATTTTTTTTGTCGTTTGTTTTCATTCTTACTAGCAAGATGCTCGTGCATTGCACGTAACATCAAGATGCATTTGTATGACTTTGTTTATCTTGTGAGAGAAAAGGATGAAAGAGGGAAGGCCTTATTTGCAAATGTGGAGAGGTGTGTGGGTACCTTTTTGCAAAATTGTCATGGTTTCTTTCCTATCCGTTAGATATAAATCGGACGGCCTATATTGCAGGATGGCAGGCACACCATCATCACCGACTCTATTTTTTATAAGAGTGTATTTTATGTATTTTATAAGAGTGTAGATGTAGAGTAGATACAAGTCGACAGGTGGGCACGATGGTAGTGAGATAACGTGATGCAACACTAGAGGTGCCACGTGGAGAGTTTAACAGGTCAACTAGTCATGTCATGAGCAAATATAGAGTTGTACGGTGAGCCCGTGACTGTATAATAAACACTAAACATAAATGGTGACCGTAATGAGTGGATTCTGAAGTCCAATGTACGTATCGTGCTTTTGCTTCAAATACAATGATCGTCATTGCATATATCGTGAGAGAAAGAAGAAACATGCGTGAATTTTCTGGGGGCTTACTTTTAGAGGACCTGGAGATAGTTTTGTGTGCATACGTGAAAGGGGCGTACAAGGGGGTATGCGATGGAGAGAGAGATGCTCTTCGTTTCTCTTTACTATGACTAACTTTGTATATAGTATAAAAAAATACAAATTCACAGTGCGGAATAAATATCATTGTGGGCACCATGCAATGCAAATTAGCGTTCGTACTCCTCCATATAACTTTGTAATGTTGTATATATGTAGAAACTCTAAAATAATTTTTTGGCCACACTTTATTCAAAAGGAATGTTGTATGTGAAATAAACGTGAAGAGAGGGCTTTTTAGATCAATGGGGTACGTGATGTAACATGTGTGAATGTGTAGTTGATGCATTTGGCGGGGCCTAGAGAGGTAAGTGTGTGTTTTACGTATTCGAGAGAGGCATGGATAGAGGGGCCGACGGGGGGCCTGGGAGAGATAGCATGAGAAATGAGAGTGGTCTAGAGAGAGACGAATATGACGTCACGACAAGAGATTCCATTCCCTTGAGTGTGTATATGCAAGGGGGGAGGGAATAGAGGCACCAGGAGAAATTTTCTGTGTGTGTGGTGTTTGTGTTGGTATGTGTGGGTGTGAGAAGATAATGAGACGTGGGGGCAGAGGGTGTGTCACCGCTTGAGGTCAGGTGGGTCGAGGTGAGGCCCTTCGTTCGGTTCCGTCCTGCGCCACATTAGTCGGCCCGTGACGCATTTAGGAAGACCCATGGATGACTAGTCGTACAAGACAAAGATAGAAGAATTGTGAAGGACTTTGTGTCCACTGACAAAGCCGGCTAGGATTTGTAACCCTAGGTTCTCGGACTAAGGTAACCCCTTTATCTCTGATATTACTATTCATCCAACCTAACTTTAAGGGTCATCCTACAGAATGCTCTACTAGAATCATACTCGTCGATTAGGAAGAGAGGTGTGAGACAATGCGTGAGAGACAGGCGTAAAGATAATGTGCGTACATGAGACAAGTAGGCAGGTCCATGTATATAGAAAGGGTCGATGAGGATTGTGTGTGTCTGTATGTTTGCGAGAGGAAGAGTGCTTGTGATAAAGGTTAGTGAAAACAGTTGTAAATGGTTATGAGAGGGAGGGAGGGTTATATCTAGAGCATGTGTGCGAGAAAGACACCTCGGGAGAGAGTGTGTGAGCATGTGTGAGAGACCACCGATGGAGAGTGAAACTACACGTAAAAGACTGCTCTACACATTGATTAAAGATATAAATTGTATCCAAATATTAGGATGGGATCATGATATTTGCAATTCACGTAAGGAACGGTCATTGATCCATCAAACATCTAGATTCTATCGAATTTGAGCATGTCTATGTTATTATTCGACACAATTGATCCACATAGTTAGTATTTTGAACTCCAGACAATGCATCGCTTTAGCAATCGAATATAAACGTGAGTATAGTTCATGTTGTGTGTGTAAAGCACATTATACATACGAAAGTTACACAATGGACATTATAAATAGCCACCTATGAGCTAGCATACATTTGAATTCAACTTAAGGTGGTTTAAAAAAATCAAATTCAACATGAAGTCCATTCAATTATTTGAATTTGATATCATGGCATTTGTAAACCATACCTAAATTATGGGGGCACCAATCTTTGCTCTGATTTTGTACATAATAGCACATGTAGTCATGTACAAAATAGATTCAAATTTAGCTCCTCCATTCCAAAATAATCGTAGTTATAGGATTTTCAAGTGTCAAAATTTCAAAAAGAAGCAGATAATTTAATGAGGTTTTCAAACATACAAGGTCAAATATAATGTTGTCTATTTAGGTCAATCCTCATAGTTCAAGAGTACTCTAAACGTGAATGCTTGTGTTTCAAAATTTCGAACAAAGCGCCAAAAGGGCCTCTACTCGCTCGAAACCGTGTGAGACCAATGTTTGGTAGTACAAGGAACTTACTTTTCTAATAACTCCGACCCGTGAAACCTACCGGCCCGACGTCCAAAGGTCTAAACCGGGGTAGGTTTGTAGCTTCATCTAGACGCCACGCAACCGGATCCGAAAAACATTCATACACAATGGCCGCCTAAGCACACATGGGTGCGGCCTAAATCGCTCACGCCCACTATTTGGGACACCTGGGATTACCATCCTACCCCCGACCCGCAGTAGGTCCGAAATTTAAGAGGGGGGCAAAGTTTGTACTTTCCCCAAATTTCAAACAAGCGCGTCCCATCTTCTGTTCAAAAAAGCCAAAAACAAGCACGTCCCAGACCGAAACATGGTTCCCCCCACCCGTCTGATTCCCCATTCGTACTCCGTGGGAGCCAAAACTACCTCTCCACCAGTCGCGAAACCCCGGCGTCCTCCGTCCGCCACCCCATCCCACGCATCAACCGCCGCCCTCCTCCATCACGCCGGAGCTGATACCCTGACGTCGTCGTCCACCGCAACCTCAACCGCAACGCCCTCCACGGCTAGTAGTTGAAGCCGAGGCCGAGCCGTCCGTACCCGAGCCAGTTCAACCACGACGTCCTGCGCCTCACCGCTGCCGCTCCAACTTCGCCACCCTCCACCGCACCGGAGTTGTTCCTGCTAAGCCGTCCTTCGCCGCCTCAGATTTGCTTCCCCTCCGCCGACATACGGCCACGGCAACACAGTCAACAATTTGGCCATGGGTTCGTCCAATCCTGCACCCTCCAGAACATCGGTTTCCCTGGTAAAAAGAAGAAAATCGGCGCGACATGTGGAGAGAACATCAGTTTCCCCGGTAAAAAGAAGAAAATCGGCGTGACATGTGGAGGTGACCACACCGGCAACCGAAAAAGGTACTCCTCTTCCCTTATTCGTGCAAATCTTACGTCTCTTCTTGCACGGTATTCATCCCACAGAAGACACTAGTTGACCGCTTCTTCTTGATACTAGATGTTCCTAGTAACTCGCGATGCACAAGGTTTCTCCTCATATACTATTTCACCTTAGCTAGAGGTCCGTCGCCCCCCTGAATTTCAATTTATGGCCAGTTGATTCCCAATTAGCGGAAGCATTCCCCGGCGTAACAGGCGCTAATACGCCTATTACGCCGGGGAAGCAGCGCCTTGGTGTTTATCTTAGGGGCGTGTGCAGCCTAGAGCTACTGGCGCCTGATCTGGAGGTCGGCCGGGATTAAAGGGATGGCCTGGGGGCACCGCCGAGCACGGCGGTGGTGTGAGGTCGATGGGAGGGCAGGGCGGTGGAGGCAGGGGTCTGGGCTGGTGGTCGCTGGCGGTTCGAGAAGATCGTCAATAGTGACTGGTGGGAGGTAGACGAAGGCCATCTGCCCATTCCTTATAGATCGGACGGTTCATTAAAAAAATCGACTGGCCTATTTATTTTCAGTCGACTGTTATCTTAGATATGACCACATGTGGTGGTGTACTGGAGGAGTACCTGCATTTCCTGTGCTCATATATTACAAAATCATACGGAGTAGAATCTAATTTTGTTTGCCATGCAATGTTGTAGAGCTATCATATGTCTCCTGTCATTTATTTTTCAGCCACCTGCTATCTGCTACTTTTACAGTGCACTAGTTCTGCACACACTTCACCCTTACTCTCACTATTGTGTTTTTATGCAAGGGTATTTCAGACTCTGCTGCCATGAGAGAAGCGAAAAAGAAAAGAGAGAAGTCGCTCCAGCTTGGTGTGCGGCTAGGCAAGACACGTTACAACGCTAGAAAGGGTGCAGTGTCAGCAGATGGAGACGGTAAACATAGCTCTGGAGTTGATGACCTCGCTCACAATGAACCGCCATCCCAGGTGCTTGCTTTAACTTCGCGGTGTCATATGTGGTTGCATGTTCCATATGGTGTCTAGCTTGTATTCGAAAGGCCGAAGTCGGTAAGATAAGGAAAGATATTTTTTTACATGAACCACCATCCCGTGAGCACCAGAAGACAAATAGCTAGTCAGGGCACTGGCCGAGCCAGTGACAAGCCCAGCAAAGATAGGCATCACCTGGAAGCCAACTAAAAAGCTGTGATGGTGGCAAAGCAGCCCGCCTCCCACCAGGCTCTCAGGTCCTAGATGATCATGCTCACCACTCCAGTCGGATGTCTAGCTTGTATTGCTTCCAATTTGGTTAAATTGCATCTGCTTAGCTTACACATTATACCTTTGAATATGACATGCCTTTCTGTTTTTGGTACATACTAGTACATCTGTGTATTAACCATGTTCTTACATCAAACTAATGTTCTTGTGTATCCCTCATCAATCACTTATGACGAGGCAGGCAGTCAAGGGGACTACTCCTCATTTAAAGAATGTAGCGTCAGCCTCCCGACATGATTCTCAAGAAACAGAAATGCTAGATGAAGATAGTGAATTACAGCATTTCCCCTACACTAGCATCGCAGGTGCTTGCTCTAACTTGGCAGTGTGATATGTGGTTGCATGTTGCATATGGTGTCTAGATTGTAATTCTTCCAATCTGGTTAAACTGCATGTGCTGGTCTGCTTAGCTTATACATTCTACCTGTTAATGTGACATGCCTTCCTGTATTTAGTACATAGTACATCTGTCTATTAAGCATGTCCTTACATAAAACTATTGTTTTTTTGTATCCCGCATCAATCAACATGACGAGACACCTTTAGTATATGCAGTGCGATATTAGTTGCATCTTTCATATGATTTATAGCATGCGCTGCTTCTAATTTGTTGAAATTCCATTTATGATGGGACGCTTTTAACTTGGCAGAGTCATATTGGTTGCATCTTTCATGTGGTGTCTAGCTTGCATTGCTTCTTATTTGCTGGAATGGTTTCTGCTTAGTTTGCACAAACAGTTGTGAACATGCCATGCTGTCCTGTTTTTTGTACATATTCCATCCTGGTATCATGTGTTTGCCTTACATCAAAGTAGTGATTGTCAGTATCATGCATGAATGAGTTCTGAAGAGAGAATTTTATTGCTTTTTCTTGTCGGTTTTACTTGACAATTCAAAATCAATAAAGCGGAAGGAAGTTAGCAAGGCAGCGGATAAAGGTGCTCCTTCCGAACGGAGGGCCTCTACAGTTTCTACTCCTTCACACCCCCAAGATGATTTGCAAGACAACACATGCATAGACACTCAACAAAGCTGTGTTTATGATGAGCACGTCTCCCCTAGTGCAGCATCACCGGTGCTCCCTCTAACTTGGCACTGTTATATGTGGTTGCATGTTATGTGTGATGTCTAGCTTGTATTGCTTCTAATTTTGTTGAATTCCATCTGCTTACTTTACACATTATACTTGAATAAGACACGTGTTCCTGTTTCTAAAACATACAATATCTGTCTATCACACCATGTTCTTACATCAAATTACTACTGTTGTGTAACCTGCAACAATCACTTATCATAAGACACGTTTGACTTCGGAGTGTGATATAGGTTACATCTCACATTCTTTTCTAGCTTGTACTACTAATTTGTTGAAATGGCACTTATGACGAGACAGTTTTAACTTGGTAGAGTGATATTCAATGCATCTTTCATATGGTTTCTAGCTTTCATTGCTTCTAATTTGTTGAAATGCCTTCTCCTTAGTTTACACATCATAAGCTGTGAATATGCAATGCTGTGAATATGCAATGGCACTAATGACGAGAGACCTCTAACATGGTAGTGTGATGTTGTTTGCATCTTGCATATGATTTATTTCTTGTACTGCTTCACATTTTTTTAAACGCCATTTATGATGAGACACTGTTAACTTGGCAGAGCGATATTTGTAGCATCTTTCATATGGTGTCTACCTTCCGTTGCATTGCTTCTAATTTGGTGAAATGTCTTCTTCTTAGTTTACACATCATAGTTCTGGTTATCTCTTCCGTCATGTTTTCCATACATATTACATCCTCCTATCATGTGGTTGTCTAACATCAAAGTTCAGTTCATCTACATCACGCATCAATTTGTTCTGAAGAACTAAATTGTTATTCGTTTTTCTTGTCGGCTTGACTTAACATGGCACAGAGAAAGAGGAAGAAACACAAAATGGCAGGGAATGAGAAGCGGATGAACCCTGCAGATTCTGCTGGTACTGATGGTGCAATAGAAGGTCAAAGTCCAGCGGAAAATTCTACAAACACGGCATCCCATGCTACACGAGTTGCAAAAAAGCCAAACAGAAACAAATAGCTGCCACCAAGCAAGCAGAGACAGCCCTAGTTCTTGCAACACCTACCACAGTACTACCAGTTGCATGATTTACTCGTGCATCAACTAAGCTAGCAGCACATTCCCAAGCTCCCTTGCCACCTGACACTACTTCCCAAGCACTCTTGACACAAGACGAGTTGGCAATATCAGATGAACCTTGTGAGCTTCAACAGCAAGAAGGTAGTTGCTGGAATCAAGTTACATTTGCATGCTTCTTTATATGTAGTCTCACAGTTTGATGTACACTAACACTTCCTATGTTTGTTGTTGGACTAGCACCTAGGTGCAAGAGGAAACAAACATCAGGGATAATGCTCGATAGGTTAACTAAATCTAGAGGAGGAAGAATGGAGATCTGTTTTGAGGCAGGTTTAAAAAGGCCACGTGATGCTACAGAGTCAGCCAAATTAGTATCAGAGGCAACGGTTGCTGTTAGGTGTCATGTACGTATCCTCCCAACATGGATTCAGTACAGGAATGACAAAGACGAAACCCAGTTCAACACCTTCCTCGACCATTTATCTGTAAGTATGGTTATGTATGGAAACTAGTAATATCGTCTTGCTCTGTCCAATACTTTCTAGGTTGCTGATAATGAGACTCCCATAATTTTCAACAGATGAGGTTCAAGTTGGATAGCCAAGATGATGCAACCAGACAAGCTTGCACCCATGTTTTCAAGTCTGCTCTGCGACAGTATCGGTATAACTTGAGGAAAACTCACTTTGAAGGCAAGGCTAACAGTGAACTTGCCCAAACATCTCCAGTGGAAAATATATCTGATGAAGACTAGAGAGGCCTTGTTAAACACTGGTCCGATCCGAAGTATCAGGTACATTATATATATGTCATCAGATCACATGTTGAAGTCCTATTTACGCATGTGCCACACAAATCTATCTTCTTGTAGGTGAACTCTTCAAAGAACAAGGCCAACCGTATGAAAGTGAAATTCCAACAGACGACAGGATCTCATAGCTATATTGCACACTGCGGGGCTCTTGTAATTAGCTGATGTTTCACTCTTTTCGCTGTACCATATTATCAGATCTATATTGACTTGTTCCAAATGCAGGGGAAAGCCCACAAGGACCAAAAAGTACCTGAACCAAATGCTATGGAAACCTTCAAGGACTGTCACACCAGCAAGAAGAAGGGCATGACTACACCAGTCAAAGCCGCTGTTGTAAGTCCTTAATCCTCATGCCTTTTAACTACTACTTACTCTGACTTGTGCCTTGAACTGCATGGTTTGCGGCCAATGTCTATTAGTCTTTTCAATTTTATACACAATTGTCTTAGCGTATCATTGCACCTTACAAGGTTTAAAAGAGAGGAGTGATGTTCCTTTGATCTTGACCCGTAATCTAGTTCCGTGTTGGACTTGCCCACACAACGTTACAATTGCCTATTTGTCTGTTCTCAGTTGTTTTGTGATATGAATGATGTCATACTATGCTTACTGTATTATAAACTTTGTCTCTTTATCCTTAGCCCTCAATACAATGTGAAGAAATAGAAAATACATTAGCGATGGTACATGGTCATATGTTTGGAACCTGGTTTTATTATGTACTTTACAATAAAATACAACTAATATTTTACATGGGTTCGCCAGAATAAGTTCTGTATATAGACCAAAGCTATTTTGTTTGGTTTTGATGCCTCCTTAATATCTTTGTTCTGGTACTACTAATGTAAAACCTCAACTTTTCAGCAAGCTATGGAAAAAATGGTGGAACCGCCACCTTCTGAAGGTGGCGAGGTGTGACACCCCAAACTTTTGACCTAGTTTATTAATTAAAACTTTACCAGGAAATTAAATTTTTCATTTTCTGGGTTTTCTTTGATTTCAGAAACATTCTTTTCTTTGATATTGTGGAGTTTTTACCCCAAGTGAAAACTTTCCAAATGTATTATTGGACTTGTTTAACCTTTCAAGAAAACTTTTCTTTTTGTCAGTATGTAATTATTATTTTGATCTTCATTTCTTTAAAATTGGTTTCCCATGGTTTTAGGGTCCCATTTGAACTACAACCCTTTGATAAATTTATTTAAAATTTCAACCAAAATTTGGGGATGTCATGTGATGTTTTTAAAACACTTTTATGCAAAAACATCTTTTATTCATGGGATATTTTGAGCTCTACACCAAGTTTTCAAAACTGGTCCAGATGGCAATATGGCACTACAACCCATTTAAATATTTCTTTCTAGCTTCCACCAAAATTATGGGATGTTCATAGGAGTATATTATTCAACTTTATGCAAAAGCCCTTTTATGTTCTTTGAAAAATTTGAGTGAATCAACCTCTTTTTCATTCTGGTCCAGCTTGGTGAATTGTACTACAACCCTAATTTGTTTTGCTCTGGTGCCCATGAGCTTTCTCCTACTTATAGCCCATGCTACAAAACCCTTAAGTCCAAGAGAGTGGACTCATTTGAGGATTTTAAATGCATGCAAACATGCCTTTTCCTTTCTATCCAAAACTGTAGTTTTGCAAAACTTGCACTAACAAGTTTTTGCTTTTGACAAACTAACCTCACCATCCTCTGTATCACCCAAAGAGACCCCAATCTGGAAATTTGGGCCCCCCCAGGAGTTGCCTAGATGCCATTGGCATTTTGTCAAACACCTTGGGTGCATGGACAACTTTGACATGATATTTGTCATTGCACGGTGACCTTGCACCTCTGGGAAAACTAACATGTCCACTAAGCTCCTAGCTAACCCTAACACAGGCCTGCTAATCCCCAGCCCCACCCAAGCCACCTGGCATGCATTGGCATTTCGCCGAACGCTTGGCGTGCATGCTCTGGGTGCGCCCAGAGCGCACGTTTTGCACACGCGCGCACCGAGCCGCCGCGTCTCGTTGCCTCCACCCCCGCGCACGTTCTAGCCCTTCCCCTCTCCCAGTCGACGCACCCGACCCCTCCCGCATCGCAGAGCTGCCGCTGGAGCTCCACAGTGCCGCCGTCAGGTCGGCCACGGCGACTAGCGGCCGGCCACAGTGGCTCCTGCCCCGGACGGCGCCGCCCGAGCCACTAGCGCTCACCGGCTGCCCCCTGGAGCCGCTCAAGCTCATCCGCAAGCTTGTCTTGAAGAACTCGTTGCCTCCACGTCCCTCTGCTACTACAGAAAGGCGGTCGCCGGCAATCTTATCCACGGCCACCGTCGGGATCGACCACGATCGCCTCTTTAAGGACCCCCGAGCTCGTCTAGGCCTCAAGCAACCTCTCTCACTCCCTCATCAATCCGCCCGTAGCAGTAGAATGACCAGAGAGGTCGTCTTCCTCATCTCCGGCAATCACAGCCGCCGACACTGTCTCGATCACTCCGGCGCCACCCGGGCCTCCCCCTCTCCACTCTCTTCACCAGAAGCCCTCTCTTCCTCTCGTGAATCCATCCCCCTGCTCAATTCCGATCAGAAACCACCGGAGGCAAGAACCCACTCTGCCCGACGGCCACCGTCCGCTGCGGAGCTCGCCGCCGGCGACTCCGTCCACCCCAGGGACCGTAGCGACCACCGAAGGGACCGCCTCGACCCCCTGAACCCGTGGATGGCCTTGGTTTCTCGAACAGTGCTATCGTTCGCCAGCGAGCATCGCCGGAGCCCCGCCCCCGCTCGGGCAGAGAAAAAGGAGGGAGAGGCGACTGGTCAAACCTGACCAGTTGGCCCCCTGGACCCACTGTCAGTGACCCAGCCCCGCCTCCACGTGTTTTAAGTGGAAGCACAAAACCCCCCCAGTACGTCTTCCCTGCTACGAAAGCGTGTTCCTTTTGAAACGTTTTCTTTTCTATTTTATTTTAAAAATAGAATTTGACCAAAACTTTGACTGGCTATAACTTTTTAAATATAAATCCAAATGACTTGATTCTTTTTCTGTTGGTTCCCAAATATTGTCTAGTTTATTTTCATATTTATTACAAAAAAATTCTACACAACTTTTTGTACTGTTTTTAAAGTATGTGTTATTTGAATATTTTCAAAAATAGGATTTTGAAGAAGGAGAAAACTTTCAAAAGTTTTGGAATGCACCCTGTCTCTCCACAACTTGAAGGAAAGCATTTTTGAACTCTGGCATAATATTTCTGTGTGTTGTTTGATATAGTTACAACACCATCATGACACGGAGTATCCGTTATTTGTTTGTGAGGATATGCTCATACTTGCATACTGATGATCTCATGCTATTGGAGCTTGATATGTTTGCGGTAGTAATCATTCTCACATGCCTTTTATGCCTATCGGGAGGAAGCCGAGAAAGTCTCTGTCTTGGGTAGACACGATGCTTATCTCTGGTTCCCCGTCGAGACGGTTGTGGCCGGTGTGGCAAGATGAGGTATGATGAGTGGTGATACTGTCTGTTGGATTGAAACATATTTGTTATACTAATCATGCAAGAAATACTTAAGCCTCCTGAGTCGACCGTAGATCGAGTCTTGTTCTAGTAACCCCCGTACTTGTTTTCGTGCTGCCACTTGTCCCTGCCGTAGGTAGGCTACGGTTCAGTAAGTTGTCAACCCCTGTCTTAGCACACACCGTACAGAGAGGCCATGGTGGAAGATACCGGCTGCATCCGATAGGCATGCCTCCTGGTCCAGGGGCATGGGTGTTTCCGGTTCAGACCGAGAGGGGGGCACCCCTTAGAGAGCGCGATAGAAATTTGATCCCATGCTACGCGAGGTTGTAGCCTCCCCACTTAGAGTTTTCCTTAACAGGTGTCGTGGATGATTCCAGACACGAGTAAAGTTAAACTGGTGTGTGCAAGTCAGGCGTGTTTTCGACAAAAAGACCGTAGACGGAATTAGTTCCGATGGAATAAAGAAATCCGTTACTCGTGGGTTAAGAGTACACCCTCTGCAGAGATTAAACCTATTCGAATAGCCGTGTCCATGGTTAAGGACTACAGTTTGGGATGGGTCAAGTGTCGGTCTTAGTGTCGGTCTTCGGAGGAGAAACTTTTAAACCAGAACATGGATCATGACTTGTGACGTATGATGATTATGATTATTATTATTGTGGACTAACCATTTATGTTATTTGGATTATTGAGTATTCCTGGGACGGTTCTACCTCCTGGAAATTCACTGTGATTATTCTTATATAAGCACTTTATGTGGTGTCGCTCAGACGCCCGACTATGGTAGGCTTGTCATTTCATTTACTTATAAGCCCTTTATGTGGTGTCGCTCAGACGCCCGACTGTGGCATGCTTTTCAATTCGCTTACTTATAAGCCCTTTATGTGGTGTCGCTCAGACGCACGACTGTGGCATGCTTGTCATTTCATTTACTTATAAGCCCTTTATGTGGTGTCGCTTAGACGCCCGACTGAGGCATACTTTATATTGTTATCCTTTCGAGGCATCGCTTCAGACACCCGATTGATGCATTCCATCTCTACTCGCTGATTGCATATTCATATTTGACATAATTAACCTGCTGCCTGCGTCATAAGTTCCATTTATGACTGACGAAGTGATCATAGGATTTTTCAAAACATGATTATCAGTGGCTATATTATACCTGTGTTCTTAAATGTTTGCGAGTACATTCAAAGTACTCACTGGCTTGTCCTTGGCTATTGTCTTGGCCATATTTCTTGCATGGAGAGGAGCATTGTGATGACAGCCCCGGAACCTACGCAATGGTGATAGCAGCCTCACGAAGATAGGAGTTATCCAGGTCAGCTATTCCTGTGGGAAATGGAGTCCCATAGACGTTGATGATCCGCAAACCGCTTCCGCCATCAACCACTAGAAACCATTTTGTTGTACTCATAGGCTAAGATGGTCTTGTACTACATATTATGTACATTGCTCGGAATTTCTGTATCAAGTTTGTGCCTCATCAGCTAACAGTAATCCTGGGGCTGATGAGCACAAGGGCCATTTTCTGGGAAATTATATCCCGAAAATCTGGTCCCGACAAACTTGGTATCAGAGCCAGGCTGACCATTGGCTAATCCTATCCTAGCCAGGTCGAAAAACCTAGGTTAACAAACCCACCAGACCTTAACCCAACCCCAGCCAAGCTTCTCTTGTAAGATAGCCACATAGTGACCCAACACCTTTTGGCAGTCGGTGCCCAACCTATCAACCTAGCCTGTCGATCACGCGCCAGTGACCGGCCCCTAAATAGTCTTTTTTCGCAATCTTGTGAAGGAAGACTCCGTCCCCTTTTTCTATAAAAAGGGCACGCTAGCCTCAACCCAGCACAGCACAGCCTCTACCCCAAACCAAGCTAAAATGCCAGGACCCATTGTTCACAATGAGACCACAGCAACCAACCTTGGAGGTTTTGTGACCATGCGAGCAAACCTCACCTGCCGTGCCTTCGCGTCAGAAGAACCCCCAGAATATGTTGTGTACCAAGGGCCCATGGGCGGTGAAAGCCGTCAGTTCTGGGCCACTGTGCACGTCTATGGTAGGGGTCTATTGCCAGAACGCCCCTACAGGTTTACCGGAAGGACAACTTCCTTTGAGCCACAAGCCATCCAACTAGCTGCTCGAGAGGCTATAGTTCAACTCCGGCACTTGTCGCCCAGAGTTAACTGTCGCTCCTTCTACTACTACCCCAGCCATGACGGGTATGGTAGACCACCCCAAGTTGCCAACGGAGACCACGAGACGGACCCTGCATTATTGCATCTGGTACGCTATGTAAGTGCACTAGAGGGACTGTTTGATCAAATCACCCTCGATCTGATCGCGGCTCGTGGAGAACTGGTCCGTCCAACCCCGACAAGAAGAGAAGGTGAGCCCGACGCCGACAACCCAGTCGTGCTGTTCGGACAACCGATCGAGACCTTGAGGTCAGCCACAGCCGTCAACCAAGGTGCTTTGATGACCCCAGAAGTGCTTCGTCGCCTTTTGGGAACCCACTCCAACGGGATTGTGGCCAACAATCCCCGCGATGGTCATCATCGCTACCCCGACCCTGCAGTTCCTCAACCCCCTCTGGCTAACCCCGACGGTGAAGCCAATGGAGAAGCCTCGGCGTCCACAAGGCACACCCACTTAGATATGAATGAGGTAGACTAAGTCACTCGAGTAGTACCGAGTCTTGGCACGGCGTCACCCTGTAGTTACGTTATCTTGTATCGCCACAATGTTGTCTGCATGTGCGCCCCTATATTTAGTAACTATGCATAAGTATGTTGAGGTGCGGTTGCCTTTTAATACCGGGCGTAGCTACCAAAAAACAACCCCGACGACACCCACAGTAACACGTCACTTTTGTGAGATGTGTGTATCTGTGGCTTTGACCCCGACCCCATGAGAGCAGAACCAGCAAGCTAGTGCCCCTCACCGCGGTAAATAACCCAGCCTGGAGGCTATATAAATGGCCACCTTGTGACCTTGCCAAGTACACCTCACCTTGTGCACCGCCCTCACACACATTTCTTGCCATGCCGAGCCCTAGCTTTTATCTGAGAACCCCTGATGCGACCCCGGGTAGCTTTGTTAAAATATTGTGGGACTTTACCTGCAGTACCACGGGTTCTACCCAGCCACTCCAATACGAGCTGTTCAAATCGAGGATCACCCCTTCCACCTCGAAATATTGGGCAGTAGTGCACATTCCCCCCGTAAACTCAAATCAAGACCCAACGGAAGTCTCCTTCCTGGGGAAATCAATGTCGACTCCGCAGATGGCAATAGAAGCGGCTGCACACGAAGCGATTGTTCGCCTTCGATTCACGGTACCCTATGCCAGCGAACGAGGGTATTATTACTTTCTGAGCCGTGCAGCACCCGGAGAAGTAGCATCCTTCCCCGGTGGACGAATTGAGAGAGACCCAGTACTGGCCAACCTTGCCCAGTATGTCATCGCTCAAGAACGTTTGACCCAACGAGTGATGGGTTATCTCCATAGCCTCGCTGATTTAAATCCTCAGATCGCCATCGGCAGGCCACTGAGGCCCGACCAGGAGAGACGCGTTCATCGACTGGTCAACCCGCTTCCCCCGATAGAAGAAGAGTGTGCCCCAGTACCAGAGACATTTTCTCGGGATCTTGTCCTTTTACCGTTTTCATTGTAAATGTCATAGCTATGTTTATTTGTGTGTTGCAGCTTATGATTGTACCCTAAGTTTGTGCTATGAGTGAACTGTCGGTTTCAACTAATGGGAGTATCGTTTTTTTTAAAACGGCCCTTAGCAAATCTCGAGGACGAGATTTTTCTTAAGGGGGGTAGTGTTGTGACACCCCAATATTTTGACCTTGTTTATTAATTAAAATTTTACCAGGAAATTAAAATTTTCATTTTCTGGGTTTTCTTTGATTTCAAAAACATTCTTTTCTTTGATATTGTGGAGTTTTTACCCCAAGTGAAAACTTTCCAAATATATTATTGGACTTGTTTAACCTCTCAAGAAAACTTTTCTTTTTATAAGTATGTAATTACTATTTTGATCTTCATTTCTTTAAAATTGGTTTCCCATGGTTTTAGGGTCCCATTTGAACTACAACCCTTTGATAAATTTATTTAAAATTTCAACCAAAATTTGGGGATGTCATGTGATGTTTTTAAAACACTTTTATGCAAAAACATATTTTATTCATGGGATATTTTGAGCTCTACACCAAGTTTTCAAAAGTGGTCCAGATGGCAATATTGCACTACAACCCATTTAAATATTTCTTTCTAGCTTCCACGAAAATTATGGAATGTTCATAGGAGCATATTATTCAACTTTATGCAAAAACCCTTTTATGTTCTTTGAAAAATTTGAGTGAATCAACCTCTTTTTCATTCTGGTCCAGCTTGGTGAATTGTACTACAACCCTAATTTGTTTTGCTCTGGTGCCCATGAGCTATCTCCTACTTATAGCCCATGCTACAAATCCCATAAGTCTAGGAGAGTGGACTCATTTTAGGATTTTAAATGCATGCAAACATGCCTTTTCCTTTCTGTCCAAAACTAAAGTTTTGCAAAACTTGCACTAACAAGTTTATGCTTTTGACAAACTAACCTCACCATCCTCTGTATCACCTAAAGAGACCCCAATCTTGAAATTTGCCCCCCCCCCAAGAGTTTCCTAGATGCCATTGGCATTTTGTCAAACACCTTGGGTGCATGGACAACTTTGACATGATATTTGTCATTGCACGGTGACCTTGCACCTCTGGGAAAACTAACATGTCCACTAAGCTCCTAGCTAACCCTAACCCAGGCCTGCTAATTCCCAGCCCCACCCAAGCCACCTGGCATGCATTGGCATTTCGCCAACGTTTGGCGTGCATGCTCTGGGTGCGCCAGAGCGCATGTTTTGCACACGCGCGCACCGAGCCGCCGCGTCTCGTTGCCTCCACCCCCGCGCACGTTCTAGCCCTTCCCCTCTCCCAGTCGACGCACCCGACCCCTCCCGCGTCGCAGAGCTGCCCCTGGAGCTCCACAGTGCCGCCGTCAGGTCGGCCACGGCGACTAGCGGCCGGCCACAGTGGCTCCTGCCCCGGACGGGGCGGCCCGAGCCACTAGCGCTCGCCAGCTGCCCCCTGGAGCTGCTCAAGCTCATCCGCAAGCTTGTCTGCAAGCACTCGTCGCCGCCACGGCCCTCTGCTACTACAGAAAGGCGGTCGCCAGCGATCTTATCCACGGCCACCGTCGAGATCGACCACGATCGCCTATTTAAGGACCCTCGAGCTCGTCTAGGCCTCAAGCAACCTCTCTCACTCCCTCATCGATCCGCCCGAAGCAGTAGAAAGACCAAAGAGGTCGTCTTCCTCATCTCCGGCAATCACAGCCGCCGCCACTGTCTCGATCACTCCGGCGCCACCAGGGCCTCCCCCTCTCCACTCTCTTCACCAGAAGCCCTCTCTTCCTGTCGTGAATCCATCCCCCTGCTCAATTCCGATCAGGAACCACCGGAGGCAAGAACCCACTCTGCCTGACGGCCACCGTCCGCTGCGGAGCTCGCCGCCGGCGACTCCGTCCACCCCAGGGACCGTAGCGACCACCGAAGGGACCGCCTCGACCCCCTGAACCCGCGGATGGCCTTGCTTTCTCGAATAGTGCCGCCGTTCGCCGGCGAGCATCGCCGGAGCCCCGCCCCCGCTCGGGCAGAGAAAAAGGAGGGAGAGGCAATTGGTCAAACCTGACCAGTGGGCCCCCTGGACCTACTGTCAGTGACCCAGCCCCGCCTCCACGTGTTTTACGTGGAAGCGCAAAACCCCCCAGTACGTCTTCCCTACTACGAAAGCGTGTTCCATTTGAAACGTTTTCTTTTCTGTTTTATTTTAAGAACAGAATTTGACCAAAACTTTGACTCGCTATAACTTTTTAAATATAAATCCAAATGACTTGATTCTTTTTCTATTGGTTCCCAAATATTGTCTAGTTTATTTTCCTATTTATTTCAAAAAAATTCTAAACAACTTTTTGTACTGTTTTAAAAGTATGTGTTATTTGAATATTTTCAAAAATAGGAGTTTGAAGAAGGAGAAAACTTTCAAAAGTTTTGGAATGCACCCTGTCTCTCCACAACTTGAAGGAAAGCATTTTTGAACTCTGGCATAATATCTCCGTGTGTTGTTTGATACAGTTACAACACCATCATGACACGGAGAATCCGTTATTTGTTTGTGAGGATATGCTCATACTTGCATACTAATGATCTCATGCTATTGGAGCTTGATATGTTTGCGGTAGTAATCATTCTCACATGCCTTTCATGCCTATCGGGAGGAAGCCGAGAAAGTCTCTGTCTTGGGTAGACACGATGCTTATCTCTGGTTCCCCGTCGAGACGGTTGTGGCCGGTGTGGCAAGATGAGGTATGATGAGTAGTGATGCTGTCTGTTGGATTGAAACATATTAGTTATACTAATCATGCAAGAAATACTTAAGCCTCCTGAGTCGACCGTAGATCGAGTCTTGTTCTAGTAACCCCGATACTTGTTTTCGTGCTGCCACTTGTCCCTGCCGTAGGTAGGCTATGGTTCAGTAAGTTGTCAACCCCTGTCTTAGCACACACCGTACAGAGAGGCCATGGTGGAAGATACCGGCTGCATCTGGTAGGCATGCCACTTGGTCCAGGGGCATGGGTGTTTCCGGTTCAGACCGAGAGGGGGGCATCCCTTAGAGAGCGCGATAGAAATTTGATCCCATGCTACGCGAGGTTGTAGCCTCCCCACTTAGAGTTTTGCTTAACAGGTGTCGTGGGTGATTCCAGACACGAGTAAAGTTAAACTGGTGTGTGCAAGTCAGGCGTGTTTTGACTAAAAGACCGTAGACGGAATTAGTTCCGATGGACTAAAGAAATCCGTTACTCGTGGGTTAAGAGTACACCCTCTGCAGAGATTAAACCTATTCGAATAGCCGTGTCCATGGTTAAGGACTACAGTTCGGGATGGGTCAAGTGTCGGTCTTAGTGTCGGTCTTCGGAGGAGAAACTTTTAAACCAGAACATGGATCATGACTTGTGACGTCTGATGATTATGATTATTATTATTGTGGACTAACCATTTATGTTATTTGGATTATTGAGTATTCCTGGGACGGTTCTACCTCCAGGATATTCACTGTGATTATTCGTATATAAGCCCTTTATGTGGTGTCGCTCAGACGCCCGACTACGGTAGGCTTATCATTTCATTTACTTATAAGCCCTTTATGTGGTGTCGCTCAGACGCCCGACTATGGCATGCTTGTCAATTCGCTTACTTATAAGCCCTTTATGTGGTGTTGCTTAGACGCACGACTGTGGCATGCTTGTCATTTCATTTACTTATAAGCCCTTTATGTGGTGTCGCTTAGACGCCCGACTGAGGCATACTTTATATTATTATCCTTTCGAGGCGTCGCTTCAGACACCCGATCGATGCATTCCATCTCTACTCGCTGATTGCATATTCATATTTGACAAAATTGACCTGCTGCATGCATCATAAGTTCCATTTATGTCTGACAAAGTGATCATAGGATTTTTCAAAACATGATTATCAGTGGCTATATTATACCTGTGTTCTTAAATGTTTGTGAGTACATTCAAAGTACTCACTGGCTTGTCCCTGGCTATTGTCTTGGCCAGATTTCTTGCGTGGAGAGGAGCGTTGTGATGACAGCCCCGGAACCTATGCAAAGGTGATAGCAGCCTCGCGAAGATAGGAGTTATCCAGGTCAGCTGTTCCTGTGGGAAATGGAGTCCCAAAGACGCTGATGATCCGCAAACCGCTTCCACCATCAACCACTAGAAACCATTTTGTTGTACTCATAGGCCAAGATGGTCTTATACTACATATTATGTACTTTGCTTGGAATTTATGTATCAAGTTTGTGCCTCATCAGCTAACAATAATCCTGGGGCTGATGAGCACAAGGGCCATTTTCTGGGAAATTATATCCCGAAAATCCGGTCCCGACAAACTTGGTATCAGAGCCAGGCTGACCATTGGCTAATCCTATCCTAGCCAGGTCGAAAAACCTAGGTTAACAAACCCACCAGACCTTAACCCAACCCCAGCCAAGCTTCTCTTGTAAGATAGCCACATAGTGACCCGACACCTTTTGGCAGTCGGTGCCCAACCTATCAACCTAGCCTGTCGATCACGCGCTAGTGATCGGCCCCTAAATAGTCTTTTTTCGTAAGCGTGCGAAGGAAGACTCCATCCCCTTTTTCTATAAAAAGGGCACACTAGCCTCAACCCAGCACAGCACAGCCTCTACCCCAAACCAAGCTAAAATGCCAGGACTCATTGTTCACAATGAGACCATAGCAACCAACCTTGGAGGTTTTGTGACCATGCTAGCAAACCTCACCCGCCGTGCCTTCGCGTTAGAAGAACCCCCAGAATATGTTGTGTACCAAGGGCCCATGGGCGGTGAAAGCCGTCAGTTCTGGGCCACTGTGCACATCTATGGTAGGGGTCTATCGCCAGAACGCCCCTACAGGTTTACCGGAAGGACAACTTCCTTTGAGCCACAAGCCATCCAACTAGCTGCTCGAGAGGCTATAGTTCAACTCCGGCACTTGTCGCCCAGAGTTAACTGTCGCTCCTTCTACTACTACCCCAGCCGTGACGGGTATGGTAGACCACCCCAAGTTGCCAACGGAGACCACGAGACGGACCCTGCATTATTGCATCTGGTACGCTATGTAAGTGCACTAGAGGGACTGTTCGATCAAATCACCCTCGATCTGATTGCAGCTCGTGGAGAACTGGTTCGCCGAACGCCAGCAAGAAGAGAAGGTGAGCCCGACGCCGACAACCTAGTCGTGCTGTTCGGACAACCGATCGAGACCTTGAGGTCAGCCACATCCATCAACCAAGGTGCTTTGATGACCCCAGAAGTGCTTCGTCGCCTTTTGGGAACCCACTCCAACGGGATTGTGGCCAACAATCCCCGTGATGGTCATCATCGCTACCCCAACCCTGCAGTTCCTCAACCCCCTCTGGGTAACCCTGACGGTGAAGCCAATGGAGAAACCTCGGCGTCCACAAGGCACACCCGCTTAGATATGAATGAGGTAGACTAAGTCACTCGAGTAGTACTGAGTCTTGGCACGACCTCACTCTGTAGTTACGTGATCTTGTATCGCCACAATGTTGTCTGCATGTGCGCCCCTATTTTCAATAACTATGCATAAGTATGCTGAGGTGCGGTTGCCTTTTAATACCGGGCGTAGCTACCAAAAAATAACCCCGACGACACCCACAGTAACACGTCACTTTTGTGAGATGTGTGTATCTGTGGCTTTGACCCCGACCCCATGAGAGCAGAACCAGCAAGCTAATGCCCCTCACCGCGGTAAATAACCCAGCCTGGAGGCTATATAAATGGCCACCTTGTGACCTTGCCAAGTACACCTCACCTTGTGCACCGCCCTCACACACATTTCTTGCCATGCCGAGCCCTAGCTTTTATCTGAGAACCCCTGATGCGACCCCGGGTAGCTTTGTTAAAATATTGTGGGACTTTACCTGCAGTACCATGGGTTCTACCCAGCCACCCCAATACGAGCTGTTCAAATCGAGGATCACCCCTTACACCTTGAAATATTGGGCAGTAGTGCACATTCCCCCCGTAAACTCAAATCAAGACCCAACGGAAGTCTCCTTCCGGGGGAAATAATTGCCGACTCTGCAGATGGAAATAGAAGCGGCTGCACACGAAGCGATTGTTCGCCTTCGATTCACGGTACCCTATGCCAGCGAACGAGGGTATTATTACTTTCCGAGCCGTGCAGCACCCGGAGAAGTAGCATCCTTCCCCGGTGGACGAATTGAGAGAGACCCAGTACTGGCCAACCTTGCCCAGTATGTCATCGCTCAAGAACGTTTGACCCAACGAGTGATGGGTTATCTCCATAGCCTCTCTGATTTAAATCCTCAGATCGCCATCGGCAGGCCACTGAGGCACGACCAGGAGAGACGCGTTCATCGACTGGTCAACCCGCTTCCCCCGATAGAAGAAGAGTGTGCCCTAGTACCAGAGACATTTTCTCGGGATCTTTTCCTTTTACCGTTTTCATTGTAAACATCATAGCTATGTTTATTTGTGTGTTGCAGCTTATGATTGTACCCTAAGTTTGTGCTATGAGTGAACTCTCGGTTTCAACTAATGGGAGTATCTTTTTTTTAAACGGCCCTTAGAAAATCTCGAGGACGAGATTTTTCTTAAGGGGGGTAGTGTTGTGACACCCCAAAATTTTGACCTTGTTTATTAATTGAAATTTTACCAGGAAATTAAATTTTTCATTTTCTGGGATTTCTTTGATTCCAGAAACATTCTTTTCTTTGATATTGTGGAGTTTTTACCCCAAGTGAAAACTTTCCAAATATATTATTGGACTTGTTTAACCTCTCAAGAAAACTTTTCTTTTTATCAGTATGTAATTACTATTTTGATCTTCATTTCTTTAAAATTGGTTTCCCATGGTTTTAGGGTTCCATTTGAACTACAACCCTTTGATAAATTTATTTAAAATTTCAACCAAAATTTGGGCATGTCATGTGATGTTTTTAAAACACTTTTATGCAAAAACATCTTTTATTCATGGGATATTTTGAGCTCTACACCAAGTTTTCAAAACTGGTCCAGATGGCAATATTGCACTACAACCCATTTAAATATTTCTTTCTAGCTTCCACGAAAATTATGGGATGTTCATAGGAGTATATTATTCAACTTTATGCAAAAACCCTTTTATGTTCTTTGAAAAAATTGAGTGAATCAACCTCTTTTTCATTCTGGTCCAGCTTGGTGAATTGTACTACAACCCTAATTTGTTTTGCTCTGGTGCCCATGAGCTTTCTCCTACTTATAGCCCATGCTACAAAACCCTTAAGTCTAGGAGAGTGGACTCATTTGAGGATTTTAAATGCATGCAAACATGCCTTTTCCTATCTGTCCAAAACTGAAGTTTTGCAAAACTTGCACTAACAAGTTTTTGCTTTTGACAAACTAACCTCACCATCCTCTGTATCACCTAAAGAGACCCCAATCTGGAAATTTGGGCCCCCCAAGAGTTTCCTAGATGCCATTGGTATTTTGTCAAACACCTTGGGTGCATGGAGAACTTTGACATGATATTTGTCATTGCACGGTGACCTTGCACCTCTGGGAAAACTAACATGTCCACTAAGCTCCTAGCTAACCCTAACCCAGGCCTGCTAATCCCCAGCCCCACCCAAGCCACCTGGCATGCATTGGCATTTCGCCGAACGCTTGGCGTGCATGCTCTGGGTGCGCCCAGAGCGCACGTTTTGCACACGCCCGCACCGAGCCGTCGCATCTCGTTGCCGCCTCCCCCGTGCACGTTCTAGCCCTTCCCCTCTCCCAGTCGACTCACCCGACCCCTCCCGCGTCGCAGAGCTGCCCCTGGAGCTCCACAGTGCCGCCGTCTGGTCAGCCACGGCGGCTAGCGGCCGGCCACAGTGGCTCCTGCCCCGGACGGCACCGCCCGAGCCACTAGCGCTCGCCAGCTGCCCCCTGGAGCCGCTCAAGCTCAACCGCAAGCTTGTCCGCAAGAACTCGTCGCCGCCACGTCCCTCTGCTACTACAGAAAGGCGGTCGCCGGCGATCTTATCCACGGCCACCGTCGGGATCGACCACGATCACCGATTTAAGGACCCCCGAGATCGTCTAGGCCTCAAGCAACCTCTCTCACAACCTCATCGATCCGCCCGTAGCAGTAGAAGGACCAGAGAGGTCGTCTTCCTCATCTCTGGCAATCACAGCCGCCGCCACTGTCTCGAGCACTCCGGCGCCACCAGGGCCTCCCCCTCTCCACTCTCCTCACCAGAAGTCGTCTCTTCCTCTCGTGAATCCATCCCACTGCTCAATTCCGATCAGGAACCACCGGAGGCAAGAACCCACTCTGCCCGACGGCCACCGTCCGCTGCGGAGCTCGCCGCCGACGACTCCGTCCACCCCAGGGACCGTAGCGACCACCGAAGGGACCGCCTCGACCCCCTGAACCCGCGTATGGCCTTGGTTTCTCGAACAGTGCTATCGTTCGCCGGTGAGCATCGCCGGAGCCCCGCCCCCGCTCGGGCAGAGAAAAAGGAGGGAGAGGCGACTGGTCAAACCTGACCAGTGGGCCCCCTGGACCCACTATCAGTGACCCAGCCCCGCCTCCACGTGTTTTAAGTGGAAGCGCAAAACCCCCCTGTACGTCTTCCCTGCTACGAAAGCGTGTTCCTTTTGAAACGTTTTCTTTTCTGTTTTATTTTTAAAACAGTATTTGACCAAAACTTTGACTCGCTATAACTTTTTAAATATTAATCCAAATGACTTGATTATTTTTCTGTTGGTTCCCAAATATTGTCTAGTTTATTTTCATATTTATTTCAAAAAAATTCGAAACAACTTTTTGTACTGTTTTTAAAGTATGTGTTATTTGAATATTTTCAAAAATAGGAGTTTGAATAAGGAGAAAACTTTCAAGAGTTTTGGAATGCACCCTGTCTCTCCACAACTTGAAGGAAAGCATTTTTGAACTCTGGCATAATATTTTCGTGTGTTGTTTGATACAGTTACAACACCATCATGACACAGAGTATCTGTTATTTGTTTGTCAGGATATGCTCATACTTGCATACTGATGATCTCATGCTATTGGAGCTTGATATGTTTGCGGTAGTAATCATTCTCACATGCCTTTTATGCCTACCGGGAGGAAGCCGAGAAAGTCTCTGTCTTGGGTAGACACGATGCTTATCTCTGGTTCCCCGTCGAGACGGTTGTGGCCGGTGTGGCAAGATGAGCTATGATGAGTAGTGATACTGTCTGTTGGATAGAAACATATTTGTTATGCTAATCATGCAAGAAATACTTAAGCCTCCTGAGTCGACCGTAGATCGAGTCTTGTTCTAGTAACCCCCATACTTGTTTTCGTGCTGCCACTTGTCCCTGCCATAGGTAGGGTACGGTTCAGTAAGTTGTCAACCCCTGTCTTAGCACACACCATACAGAGAGGCTATGGTGGAAGATACTGGTTGCATCCGGTAGGCATGCCACCTAGACCAGGGTCATGGGTGTTTCCGGTTGGGACCGAGAGGGGGGCACCCCTTAGAGAGCGCGATAGAAATTTGATCCCATGCTACGCGAGGTTGTAGCCTCCCCACTTAGAGTTTTGCTTAACAGGTGTCGTGGGTGATTCCAGACACGAGTAAAGTTAAACTGGTGTGTGCAAGTCAGGCGTGTTTTCGACTAAAAGACCATAGACGGAATTAGTTCCGATGGACTAAAGAAATCCGTTACTCGTGGGTAAAGAGTACACCCTCTGCAGAGATTAAACCTATTCGAATAGTCGTGTCCATGGTTAAGGACTACAGTTTGGGATGGGTCAAGTGTGGGTCTTAGTGTCGGTCTTCGGAGGAGAAACTTTTACACCAGAACATGGATCATGACTTGTGACGTATGATGATTATGATTATTATTATTGTGGACTAACCATTTATGTTATTTGGATTATTGAGTATTCCTGGGACGGTTCTACCTCCTGGATATTCACTGTGATTATTCTTATATAAGCCCTTTATGTGGTGTCGCTCAGACGCCCGACTGTGGCAGGCTTGTCATTTCATTTACTTATAAGCCCTTTATGTGGTGTCGCTCAGACGCCTGACTGTGGCATGCTTGTCAATTTGTTTTACTTATAAGCCCGTTATGTGGTGTCGCTTAGACGCCCGACTGTGGCATGCTTGTCATTTCATTTACTTATAAGCCCTTTATGTGGTGTCGCTTAGACGCCTGACTGAGGCATACTTTATATTGTTATCCTTTCGAGGCATCGCTTCAGACACCCGATTGATGCATTCCATCTCTACTCGCTGATTGCATATTCATATTCGACATAATTAACGTGCTGCATGCATCATAAGTTCCATTTATGACTGACGAAGTGATCATAGGATTTTTCAAAACATGATTATCAGTGGCTATATTATACCTGTGTTCTTAAATGTTTGCGAGTACATTCAAAGTACTCACTGGCTTGTCCCTGGCTATTGTCTTGGCCATATTTCTTGCGTGGAGAGGAGCGTTGTGATGACAGCCCCGGAACCTACGCAATGGTGATAGCAGCCTCGCGAAGATAGGAGTTATCCAGGTCAGCTGTTCCTGTGGGAAATGGAGTCCCATAGACGTTGATGATCCGCAAACCGCTTCCGCCATCAACCACTAGAAACCATTTTGTTGTACTCATAGGCCAAGATGGTCTTGTACTGCATATTATGTACTTTGCTTGGAATTTCTGTATCAAGTTGGTGCCTCATCAGCTAATAGTAACCTAGGGCTGATGAGCACAAGGGCCATTTTCTGGGAAATTATATCCTGAAAATCCTGTCCCGACACGAGGCAACTATAACCGCAATGTCAGCTCTTGCTGCAGTGGGTCAGTACATGTCCACTAACAGTGCCAAAAGCACGTTCCTGCATAATACTGGGTTGGTTGTTAAGGCAATATCGTCCAAACTACCTCATGATCAAGATATGCAAGCTCAAAGCAATGTTGTATCTGCGCTCCAGACACTAGTCCATTCCCTAATAGACACCCTTTGTGAAACAATTAGAAACATTGCTCAATGTCATCAAGATATGCATGGTTTTAAAACCAGACTATCAGACATTTTCTATGTTGTTCAGGAGCCTAGGGGGAATGAAGGCGAGGGTTATGGTGCTCCATCGGATAATACAGCATGAAAACATAAGAGTCAGGTCAAATGAACTGAGCTTCTAAACTTCTGGTGGTGCATTTATCTGCTAGACTGTTAAGTTTTATGCCAACCTTCCTTTTGTTATATAGTTGTAATTTGTTTTGGTGTGGTACAAAATTTATTCTTAACGTGCAGCCACCGGCTGAAGAAAACAGCAAGCCATTTTTGTACAGTGTAGGGTGTTCCCTATATTTGCACTCGTGGCGATCTTTGATGCCGAGTGGATGTAATCTGTGCAATCGCGTTAATAGCCTAGCGTTAGTTTTGGCCTTATTTATTTCCTAGTCTTCTTTTTCCCTGGTTTGCTAGTGGCCGCAACTATCATGGGCCATATACGGGCCATAGGATCCATGGGTCTCCTACGGGCCGTCGATAAATGGGCCTGTAATCGGTGGGCCTCGGGCCGTCGGATAAATGGGTCTACATGGGCCATAATCGGGTGTAATTGGTATCGGCCCAGCATGGTAACAGGCCATTAACAGGCCATAGGACAGCAAAGGCTTAATTCTGTCACAGGCATAATGGGTCGTTAATGGGCCAGAATATAGGACGGGCTGGAAAAGGCGCAACAGGTTAACAGGCGAGAAATGGGCCGACTCTTGCCATGGGCCGAATTTGGCCCATTAGGGTAAGAGGCCAGTAACGGGCCGACTCTTGCCATGGGCCGAATTTGGCCCATTAGGGGAACAGGCCAGTAATGGGCCGACTCTCACCATGGGCCGAATTTGGCCCATTAGGGGAACAGGCCAGTAACGGGCCGGAAGTAATCAAGGGCTGAAAAGGAGCCCAAGAATGTATGGGCCGTCAATAGGCCGAAAGCTAACACGGGCTGGAAACGGCCCATGTAAATCACGGGTCGTTAACGGGTATAAAGAAAATTACTGTTCATTATGGGCTAGAGTCACCGTGGGCCTGTAAAGGGCCGAAAGATACGACGGCCTCATATGGGCCGAAAGACGTCGTGGGCCATACATGGGCCGAAAGTGAAATGGACTAGTGTTATATTCGACGGCCCACATGACTTTGTTGGGTCGATTTCCTTTAGGGCCTAACAGGCCATGGGTTCACGGGCCGTAAAATTGGCTATTTGCGAAGAGACCGTTAACAGGCTTTTCATGGGCCAGCCCGTTAACTTTTGACCAAGTCAAACGGGCCGGCTTTGTAAGCTAAATGGGCCATTGTCGGGCCGTGCCACGTGTCGACATATCATAGGCGCCTATCTGACCCACTAACGAGCTGACACGTGTTTCGTCCGGCCAATAAGAATTTTACACGTGGAAATTTCCCATTGGTCGGGGCTGTTAACGGGTTATCAGATCCAAAACCCGACCCGATAGCTTAACAGCGTTCCGTTATATTGGATGCCACGTGTCGGTCACCCTTGACGAAAGCACTTCTGTGACCCGTGATTTATCATCATGGAAGTGGACACTTCCGTGATGATAATTTTGGTAATGTCATGGAACACTTCTATGACAGCACAGGTATGACTATCTTGATTCTGTCATAAATTTGTCATGGATGTACATGCATACAAAAAACGCGACCTACTATGACAAACACGTATCATCACGGAAGTGTATTTTTTTGTACTGCTACTCGAGGACGAGAAGGAGTTAAGGATGCTAATATGTCTCCAACGTATCTACAATTTTTGATTGTTCCATGCTGTTTTATTATCAATCTTGGATGTTTTATAATCTTTTTATAGTCATTTTATATCATTTTTTGGTACTAACCTATTGACATAGTGCCAAGTGCCAGTTGCTGTTTTTATCCATGTTTTTTACATCACGGAATATCAATACTAGACGGAGTCCAAATGCCACGAAACACCACGATGATTTTTTATGGGCCAGATGGAAGATGTTGGGCCCTGGTTGCAGCAGGGGAAAGTCCCGAGGAGGGGACAACCCACTAGGGCGCCAGGAGGCCCAGGCGCGCCCTGGTGGGTTGTGCCCACCTCAGGTGCCCCCCGGACCACCTCTTTTCTCTATAAATACCCCAAAATACTAGAACCCTAGAAGCATCGACGAAATATTCATCCAGCTGCCGTAGAGTCCAGAACCACCAGATCCAATCTAGACACCATCTCGGATGGGGTTCACCACCTCCACTGGTGCCTCTCTGATGATGCGTGAGTAGTTCATTGTAGACCTTCGGGTCCGTAGTTAGTAGCTAGATGGCTTTCTCTCTCTCGCTGAATTCTCAATACAACGGTCTCTTGGAGATCCATATGATGTAACTCTTTTTCCGGTGTGTTTGTTGGGATCTGATGAACTTTGAGTTTATGATCAGTCATATCTTTTTATATCCATGAAAGTTATTTGAGTTTCTTTGATCTCTTATATGCATGATCTCTTATAGCCTCGTATTTCTTCTCCGATATTTGGGTTTTGTTTGGCCAACTTGATCTATTTATCTTGCAATGGGAAGAGGTGCCTGGTAGTGGGTTCGATCTTACGGTGCTTGATCCTAGTGACAGAAAGGGAAACAACACGTATGTATCGTTGCTACTAAGGATAAAAAGATGGGATCTATATCTAAACCAATAGATAAACGGATCTTGTCTACATCATGTCATCGTTCTTATTGCATTACTCCGTTTTTCCATGAACTTAATACACTAGATGCATGCTGGATAGCGGTTGATGTGTGGAGTAATACTAGTAGATGCAGGCAGGAGTTGGTCTACTAATCTTGGACGTGATGCCTATGTAATGATCATTGCCTGGATATCGTCACAATTATTTGAGGTTCTATCAATTTCCCAATAGTAATTTGTTTACCCACCATTTGATATCTTTCTCGAGAGAAGCCACTAGTGAAACCTACGGCCCCCGGGTCTTCTTCCTCATATATTTGCTTGCGATCTACTTTTCCTTTGCATTTTTATTCAGATCTATTAAACCAAAAATACAAAAATACTTTGTTTCACTTTATTTGATTTGCGATCTATTATTTCAATCTACTACAAATTTCTGGCATCGTTACCCAAAAGGGATTGACAACCCCTTTAACACGTCAGGTTGCGAGGTGTTGTTATTTATGTGCATGTGTTATTTATGTTGTGTTGCTTGGTTCTCCTACTGGTTCGATAACCTTGGTTTCTTCACTGAGGGAAATACCTATCATCCCTGTGCTGCATCATCCCTTCCTCTTTGGGGATATACCGATGTAGTCCTAGCAGACAAGAGCTTTTTCTGGCGCTATAGTCAGAGAGCGATCACGAATCTCTGCTGAGATTCCACCACCACTGCCGCCACCACATCGTCGTGCTGCGAGAGGACTCAAGCTACTATTTCACCATTGCTCGCTAGATCAAGGAGGTTAAGGCGTCATCAAGCCATATGTGTGTTGAACGCGGAGGTGCCGTACGTTCGGCACTTCGATCGGGGGTTCACGGGACGGATCGTGATTGGGTCGCGAAGACGTTCGACTACATCAACCGCGTTTCTTAATGCTTTTGCTTACTGATCTACAAAGGTATGTAGATGCAATCTCTCCTCTCGTAGATGGTCATCTCCTAGATTGATCTTGGTGAGCATAGGAATTTTTTTGTCTCTCATGCAACGTTCCCCAACAGGCTCCGCTGACCCTAACTCTGCCTGTATAAAATCCTATTTTTGGAGAAAAAAAGAGGAGGAAGTATTAGCGCATTTGAAAGGACATGTGGTGCCCCCATGTGTGGTTTTGGTAATTGATGACATTTTCTATGGACTAATGGTTGCATTGAGTTATATTTGAAGGATTTGTCCATAGGCATTTCTTGAAGTCCATGTGTTGGTTTCAAGGAGTTTATGAATTGACCAAGGTGCTATTAAGGAATTATCCAAAGATTGGTCATGTGAGTCTTGAGCTTATTGCAAGCATGTCTTGAAGAAGAAGATTGTGTGATCATTCATGTTTACCTTCGAGACATCATCCAAATGAAGAGAGTTGGGAAGATTCAAGGTTAATCAAGACTAAGTCAAGAGTGAATCAAGTTGATCAACACACAAAGCATACAAGATGTACTGAGAGGGGTCAAGTGATCCCATGGTATGGTAAGCATTGTCTATTACTCTTTGTGTACAGACCCATGATCTATGTGTGAGTTCTATGTGGGTTAGGTTTGTTTCCATGGGTTTGCATCAAGAGAAAGATCTCATACAACCCATGGAGGATGACATCAAGTTGTGATTGTCATCAAAATTGCAGTGTGCAAGTTCAAGTGGAGTGATGACCCACAAGTATAGGGGGTCTATCGTAGTTCTTTTGATAAGTAAGAGTGTCGAAACCAATGAGGAGCAGAAGGAAATGACCAGTGGTTATCAGCAAGGTATTCTCTGCAAGCACTGAAATTATCGGTAACAGATAGTTTTGTGATAAGACAAATCGTAACGGGTAACAAGTAATAGAAGTAAACAAGGTTAAGCAAGGTGGCACAATCCTTTTTCTAGCAAAGAACAAGCCTGGACAAACTCTTCTATAAAGCAAAGCGCTGCCGAGGACACATGGGAATAGTTGTCAAGTTAGTTTTCATCATGCTCATATGATTTGCGTTCGTTACTTTGATAATTCGATATGTGGGTGGACCGGTGCTTGGGTGTTGTCCTTCCTTGGACAAGCCTCCCACTTATGATTGACCCCTCTCGCAAGCATCCACAACTACGAAAGAAGAATAAAGGTAAACCTAACCATAGCATGAAACATATTGATTCAAATTAGCCCCTTACAAAGAAACGCATAAACTAGGGTTTAAGCTTCTGTCACTCTAGCAACCTACCATCTACTTATTACTTCCCAATGCCTTCCCCTGAAGGAAATATGCCCTAGAGGCAATAATAAAGTTATTATTTATTTCCTTATTTCATGATAAATGTTTATTATTCATGCTAGAATTGTATTAACCGGAAACATAATACATGTGTGAATACATAGACAAACAGAGTGTCACTAGTATGCCTCTACTTGACTAGCTCGTTAATCAAAGATGGTTATGTTTCCTAACCATGGAAAAAGAGTTGTTATTTGATTAACAGGATCACATCATTAGTTGAATGATCTGATTGACATGACCCATTCCATTAGCTTAGCACCCGATCGTTTAGTATGTTGCTATTGCTATCTTCATGACTTATACATGTTCCTATGACTATGAGATTATGTAACTCCCGTGTGCCGGAGGAACACTTTGTGTGCTACCAAACGTCACAACATAACTGGGTGATTATAAAGGTGCTCTACAGGTGTCTCCAAAGGTACATGTTGGGTTGACGTATTTCGAGATTAGGATTTGTCACTCTGATCGTCGGAGAGGTATCTCTGGGCCCTCTCGGTAATGCACATCACTTAAGCCTTGCAAGCATTGCAACTAATGAGTTAGTTGCGGGATGATGTATTACGGAACGAGTAAAGAGACTTGCCGGTAACGAGATTGAACTAGGTATTGGATACCGATGATCGAATCTCGGGCAAGTAACATACCGATGACAAAGGGAACAACGTATGTTATTATGCGGTCTGACCGATAAAGATCTTCGTAGAATATGTAGGAGCCAATATGGGCATCCAGGTCCCACTATTGGTTATTGACCGGAGACGTGTCTCGGTCATGTCTACATTGTTCTCGAACCCGTAGGGTCCGCACGCTTAAGGTTTCGATGACAGTTATATTATGAGTTTATGAGTTTTGATGTACCGAAGGAGTTCGGAGTCCCAGATGAGATCGGGGACATGACGAGGAGTCTCTAAATGGTCGAGACGTAAAGATCGATATACTGGATGACTATATTCGGAATTCGGAAAGGTTCCGAGTGATTCGGGTATTTTTCGGAGTACCGGAGAGTTACGGGAATTCGCCGGGAAAAGTATTGGGCCTTATTGGGCCATACGGGAAAGAGAGAGGGGCTGCCTAGGGCAGGCCGCCCCCCGCCCCCCCCCCCCCCCCCCACCCCAAGCCTAGTCCGAATTGGACTAGGGGGAGGGGCTGCGCCCCTTCCTTGTTTCCTACTCCTACTACATGGAAGGACTCCTAGTTGGACTAGGAAAGGGGGAATCCTACTCCCAATGGGAGTAGGACTCCCCTAGGGCGCGCCATAGAGAGGGCCGGCCCTCCCCTCCTCCACTCCTTTATATACGGGGGCAGGGGGCACCCCATAGACACACAAGTTGATCCACGTGATCATATTCTTAGCCGTGTGCGGCGCCCCCTGCCACCATAGTCCTCGATAATATTGTAGCAGTGCTTAGGCAAAGCCCTGCGACAATAGTACATCAAGATCGTCACCACGCCGTTGTGTTGACGGAACTCTTCCCCGAAACTTTGCTGGATCGGAGTCCGGGGATCGTCATCGAGCTGAACATGTGCTAGAACTCGAGGTGCCGTAGTTTCGGTGCTTGATCGGTCGGGCCGTGGAGACGTACGACTACATCAACCAAACGCTTCCGTTGTTGATCTACAAGGGTACGTAGATCACACTCTCCCCTCTCATTGCTATGCATCACCATGATCTTGCGTGTGCGTAGGAAATTTTTTGAAATTACTACGTTCCCCAACAGTGGCATCCGAGCCTAGGTTTTATGTATTGATGTTATATGCACGAGTAGAACACAAGTGAGTTGTGGGCGATATAAGTCATACTGCTTACCAGCATGTCATACTTTGGTTCGGCGGTATTGTTGGATGAAGCAGCCCGGACCGACATTACGCGTACAATTACGCGAGACTGGTTCTACCGACGTGCTTTACACACAGGTGGCTGGCTGGTGTCAGTTTCTCCAACTTTAGTTGAACTGAGTGTGGCTACGCCCGGTCCTTGCGAAGGTTAAAACAGCACCAACTTGACAAACTATCGTTGTGGTTTTGATGCGTAGGTAAGATTTGTTCTTGCTTAAGCCCATAGCAGCCACGTAAAACTTGCAACAACAAAGTAGAGGACGTCTAACTTGTTTTTGCAGGGCATGTTGTGATGTGATATGGTCAAGACATGATGCTGAATTTTATTGTATGAGATGATCATGTTTTGTAACCGAGTTATCGGCAACTGGCAAGAGCCATATGGTTGTCGCTTTATTGTATGCAATGCAATCGCCCTGTAATGCTTTACTTTATCACTAAGCGGTAGCGATAGTCGTAGAAGCATAAGATTGGCGAGACGACAACGATGCTATGATGGAGATCAAGGTGTCGCGCCGGTGACGATGGTGATCATGACGGTGCTTTGGAGATGGAGATCACAAGCACAAGATGATGATGGCCATATCATATCACTTATATTGATTGCATGTGATGTTTATCTTTTATGCATCTTATCTTGCTTTGATTGACGGTAGCATTATAAGATGATCTCTCACTAAATTATCAAGAAGTGTTCTCCCTGAGTATGCACCGTTGCCAAAGTTCGTCGTGCCCAGACACCACATGATGATCAGGTGTGATAAGCTCTACGTCCATCTACAACGGGTGCAAGCCAGTTTTGCACACGCAGAATACTCAGGTTAAACTTGACGAGCCTAGCATATGTGTCGGTGTACTAAAGTAGGGGTACCTTAGTATCCCGAACTTGTGCACGGGCAGTCGCAGCATCCCGCGGCAAGGCTTGCCGGGCGACCGCCAATATCCTCCCTGGTTCCCTTGGAGCCATTCAAGAACAAAGTATTCAAGGCCCCGGCAAGAAGAGCTTGCCGGGAAGGAGACAAGACCCCGGCAAGAGGAGCCTGCCGGGAAGGCCAACCAAGGCTCGGTGAGCGACAAGCTCCTAGACGCGACAAGACAACGAACGTGGCAAGGCTCTTGCAGCGGCAAGCTTCCACTCTGTACCTGCGCTCCAGTGCATCCACCAACGTGTCACTCTGGGACCCTTCCGGGCGTACGTGGCGGAAAGCTATGCAGCCAGAGGTACACGGTGGCAAGCGGCGCTGACAAGGTTGCCGTCGTGGCAAGCAATGGCGTCCCTAGCGGTCCCTTTCTGCACCGTCTAGGCAACGCAGACAGGCATTTAATGCCTTTGTCCCCTGCCGTCAGGGTTAGGTATGATAACACTGTTGTAGGAAGCGGTGCCAACCGCAGTGCCTCTTTCCATTTTTGCCCTTCTCTACGTTGCCACCTGTCGGTGACCCCTTTAGCATATAAAAGGAGGCCCATGCGCAACATAGAGGGGGTCGGCCAATAGAACACTCTCACGCTCGGTTTCGTTAGCTGCCGCTGTGTACTGTAGCACACCGCGCTCCCGAGCAAGAAATCAATACAAACACAAAGCAGGAGTAGGGTTTTACGCATCCGTGCGGCCCGAACCTGGGAAAACTGATTGCGTTGCTCGTGCGCTCGCCTCGATCTGCTCTTTGTGCTTTCTCCGCCCCCTGCCGAACCATAAGGGGATCGGTCCGCCGTGGTCCCATAGGTGTCCTGTCGGTGTACTAAAGTAGGGGTACCTTAGTATCCCGAACTTGTGCACGGGCAGTCGCAGCATCCCGCGGCAAGGCTTGTCGTGCGACCGCCAAGATCCTCCCTGGTTCCCTTGGAGCCATTCAAGAACAAAGTATTCAAGGCCCCGGCAAGAAGAGCTTGCCGGGAAGGAGACAAGACCCCGGCAAGAGGAGCCTGCCGGGAAGGCCAACCAAGGCTCGGTGAGCGACAAGCTCCTAGACGCGACAAGACAACGAACACGGCAAGGCTCTTTCCGCGGCAAGCTTCCACTCTGTAGCTGCGCTCCAGTGCATCCACCAACGTGTCACTCTAGGACCCTTCCGGGCGTACGTGGCGGAAAGCTGTGCAGCCAGAGGTACACGGTGGCAAGTGGCGCTGACAAGGTTGCCGTCGTGGCAAGCAATGGCGTCCCTAGCTGTCCCTTTCTGCACCATCTAGGCGACGCAGACAGGCATTTAATGCCTTTGTCCCCTACCGTCAGGGTTAGGTATGATAACACTGTTGTAGGCGGCGGTGCCAACCGCAGTGCCTCTTTCCATTTTTGCCCTTCTCTACGTTGCCACATGTTGGTGACCCCTTTAGCATATAAAAGGAGGCCCATGCGCAATGTAGAGGGGGTCGGCCAACAGAACACTCCCACGCTCGGTTTCGTTAGCTGCCGCTATGTACTGTAGCACACCGCGCTCTCGAGCAAGAAATCAATACAAACACAAAGCAGGAGTAGGGTTTTACGCATCCGTGCGGCCCAAACCTGGGTAAACTGATTGCGTTGCTCGTGCGCTCGCCTCGATCTGCTCTTTGTGCTTTCTCCGCCCCCTGCCGAACCACAAGGGTCTCGGTCCGCCGTGGTCCCATAGGTGTCCGTGGGAACAGCACCCCTGACATATTTGGCGCGCCAGCTAGGGGTGCGTCGAGGTTGTGTGAACCTGATCCGGCGTTCGCACGAGCCAAATCTCCATCGTCTTCATCGACATGCCGCTGAAGAAGAGGTCTTCGGAGGCAGCTACTCCGTCCGCGCCAAGTCCACCATCGCCGGAGCGAATGGCTGGTGGAGTAGACGCCGGCGGAAGAACGGGCGCCGACGAAGGAGCTCATGGTGCTGCCAGGTCCAGGGACAAGACTGCGCAGCACATCGGCGGCGCGGTCGGCTCCCACAACGAGCGGGCACACTCCAAGACCTCGGCGTTCGTACATGCACCGCGCCCATCTCAGGAGGCGCGGGACCAGCAGCGTCATGGTACTCATGGTACCATACGTTTGCTGGGCCAAGATCAAGCTGGTGGATCCCGGAGTGCTCAAGACCAGCATGCACGCCAACATGCTGGCGTGAGCGTGGCACGGTCGCTTGGACGAGATACTGCTCCTTCTAACGTAGTTAGAAGTCCGAGCATATCCCGTTCCTTGCATTGTTCGCCGCTGCCGCCCGCCACTCCGGCAGAAGCTTTGGCGCGAGCTCGACTGCTCCTAGACTACCCCCCAGCGGCGGACAAGATTGACGACTGGAGGGCCACCATCTAGAGTCTCATCGGCTTTGCCAACGGCGACAATCCACGGCAGCCAAGTACTTCGCTACCGCGGCAAGTCAGCCAGGTACGAGCCGGTGGCGACAAGACCAGTGGGGGTGCAACCACTGTGCACTCTCCGCCCAGAAGGCCAAGATCGCCGACTCGCCGGATCCACCATGACAGCGACTCCACCGCGTCATCAGATCCACGAGTTCGTCGCGACCAGCGCCAAGTTCTACACGAACGACAACAAGAAGATGCTCGCACACGCATCGAGCGCCGAAGAGAAGCGCGGCATCAATCAGACCTGCGCGCTGGGCCCTCTGTCGATATGCATGCGCCAGGGGAACCAGGTGACTTGCCGTACGCGGTAGGTTGCCCTGCATTTACCCGTGAGCTGCGACAAGTCCAGTGGCCCAGCCAGAAGCATTTCAAGCCAGACGTACCGGAGAAGTACGACGGCAAGTCGCACCCGTCGGAGTTCCTCAGCATCTACACCATCGCGGTGCAGGCTGCCGGGGGGCGAGACGACAAGGTCCTTGCCAACTACTTCCCGCTGGTGCTCAAACCGGAAGTCAGGTCCTGGCTCATGCACTTGCCGGATAACTCCATATCCTCTTGGGCAGACCTATGCCATCAGTTTGTCGGCGCCTTCATAGGCGGCCACAAACCTCACGGCCAGGAGAGTGATCTTCACCTGCTCGCCCAGAAGGAAGGAGAGCCCTTGCGCAAGTATATACAGAGATTCAGCCGTGTACAGCGCAACATCCCAGACATCCACCCTACCGCGGTCATCAGCGCGTTCCATCAGAACGTGCGTAACCGCAGGATGCGGGAGGAGATGGCAATGAGCAGGATCAGAGACGTCAGTGAGCTATATGCCCTGGCCGACAAGTGTGCACGTGCTAAAGAAGGGAGGAAACTCCCCGGAGAGAATGCTGGAGTAGGAGGGTCTGACAGCGAAGATGCTGCCCCGGCAAAGAAGAACCGGCGGCGCAATAACAGGAAGAAGAAAGGCAAAGAGGTTCTAGTTCTTGAGCAGTCCGGCAACGACGGTGGCGCCAACAAGGCCAAAGTTGGTAGCTCCGGCAAGGAGGTTGCCGCATGTACCAACTTCCAGGCTGTGGCAGCCGCCGACAAGCAGGACGGCTCCGACAAGCAGTATTGCAAAATCCATCGCACCAAGGGCCATGACCTCCAGAGCTGCAAGAAGGTCGAGCAGCTTGTCCAGCAGCAGAAAGCTGAGTATGAGCGGCGCGACAAGGAGAGGGCCCAAGGAGGCGGTGGAGAAGCCGGCAAGAAGCGCGCCAACCGGGAAGGGCGCCGCGGCAAGGCCAAATAGCGGCAAGGAGACAGACCTCCCCGCGGCCGTGACAAGGATGAAGACGAAGACAATGACGAAGACATGGATGATGTTGAGAACAGTGAGCAGGAATTTCAGAAAGCCACGGAAGTCTTATGCGTTGATGGCAGTGCTTCTCTGCATACTTCCCACCGCCAGCTCAAACAGTGGCTGCGGGAAGCTAATGCGGCAGAGCCACCTGTCGAATCGCGCAAGCTTCTGAAATGGTCCAGCACGCCTATCATCTTTGACATTGAGGACCACCCTGATCGCACAACTGCGGTCGGGTGCTTGCCGCTGTTGGTTTCGCCAACCATCCGCAACCTCAAAGTCACAAAGATGCTAGTTGACGGTGGGGCCGGCTTGAACCTGATCTCCTCCGCTGTACTCCAGAAACTCCAGATCCCTGACAGCAAGCTCGAAGAAACCGGCATGTTCCAAGGAATTAACCCAGGAAGGAGCAAGCCGAAAGAGAGGGTCACGTTGCCGGTAACATTTGGCAGCGAGCTGAACTTCAGAACTGAGAAGGTCACTTTTGACGTCGCCGATTTCCCATTACCTTACAATGGGATACTTGGTCGTCCAGCGCTCGCCAAGTTCATGGCAGCCTCTCACTATGCATACAACATGCTCAAGATGCCAGGCCCAATAAGCATCATCTCTGTCCCTGGCGACAAGAAGGATGCCCTTATCTGCACCGACAAGATCTACCGGGAAGCAGCAGCTGCTACAGATCGCAAACCACTTGCTGCTGAAGCTCCCGGGGGGAAGAGGAAGACCAAGACCGGCAAGAGCTCTGATGCCCACTCCGGCAAGCGCACCTCTTCGGAGTGTTGCGCTACCGTCGAGGACGCACCATCGAGCTCCACCGGCAAGTGTAAGAAGGCAATGGCAGCTCCGCCAGCGACTAAGAAGATATCCGCCAAGGAGGACGGCACTAGCGGTACTTTTACCATCAGTGCCACTTTGGACCCCAAATAGGAAAGCGCGCTCATTGCTTTCCTGCGGGCGAATGTCGATGTGTTTGCGTGGCAACCGTCTGACATCCCCGGTGTTCCCAGGAAAGTAATTGAGCACCATCTTGTCGTTTCTCCTCATGCGCGGCCCGTCAAGAAGAAAGTCAGGAAGCAGGCAGTGGAGCGCCAAGAATTCATAGCAGAAGAAATCAAGAAGTTGGAAGTAGCAGGCCTTGTCAGAGGAGTGCTCCATCCCACGTGGTTGGCCAATCCTATTGTAGTGCGCAAGGCAAATGGAAAATGGAGGCTTTGTATTGACTTTACTGATGTTAATAAAGCTCGTCCCAAAGAGCCATTTCCCTTGCCGCGCATTGACCAGATTGTTGACTCCACAGCCGGATGTGATTTGCTTTCATTTCTTGATGCATACTCAAGATACCATCAGATCTTCATGGCAGAAGAGGATGAGAAAAAAACCGCATTCATTACTCCATGTGCATGTACTGTTTCATACGAATGCCTTTCGGATTAAAGAATGATGGTTCAATGTTTGCAAGAGTAGTCCATGTCGCTCTTAAGCCGCAAATACACAGAAATGTGGAGGCCTACATGGATGATATAGTGGTCAAGAGCAAGGACAGGGCGACTCTGATTCAAGATTTAGAAGAAACCTTTGCAAATCTGCGCAAGATCAACCTCAAGCTCAACCCCGAGAAGTGTGTGTTTGGAGTCCCTTCCGGCAAGCTTCTCGGGTTCTTTGTGTCTCAGCGGGGAACTGAAGCCAATCCCGACAAGATCAAGGCCATTGAGCAGATTGAAGCACCAAAGCGCGTCAAGGATGTCCGGAAACTTGCCGGTTGCGTGGCTGCTCTCAGCAGGTTTATCTCTCAGTCTACCGAGCGTGCCCTGCCGTTTTTCAAAATTTTGAAAAAGGCAGGTCCAATGAAATGGACTCTAGAAGCGGAGGCTGCGCTGCAGGACTTGAAGAGATACCTGTCATCCACTCCAACACTTGTCGCACCTAAGCCGCAAGAGAAGTTGCTGCTATACATAGCGGCAACCAATCAAGTGGTTAGTGGTGCGTTAGTGGCGGAGAGGGAGGCAGATGGCGAGCTAGCAACCGCGGCAAGCGCATCCAGCGACAAGCAGGGGGCTTCCCCGGCAAGCTCTGGTCCCGACAAGGATGGATCTGCGCAGGTGTGCGAAGAAATGCAGAAGAAAATGGTGCAGCGCCCAGTTTACTTTGTCAGTTCCCTTCTGCAGGGGGCTAGGTCAAGGTACTCTGGTGTGCAGAAGTTGCTTTTTGGCCTTCTCATGGCCTCGAGGAAGCTGCGCCATTACTTCCAAGCACACGAGATCATAGTCGTCACTCGCTTTCCACTGAAGAGGATATTGCAAAATCCAGAAGCGACGGGCAGGATTGTCGAGTGGGCACTGGAACTGTCAAGCTTTGGCCTCAATTTTGAGAGTACTTCAACTATCCAAAGCAGAGCATTGGCAGAATTCATAGCAGAGTGGACGCCAACAACAGATGAAGAGATTCCAGAGACGAGCATCCCCATCAACGAGGCAAACAAAGAGTGGCTTATGTACTTTGACGATGCCTTCTCGCTGCAAGGCGCCGGCGCTGGTGTGCTGCTTGTCGCACCCACCGGAGAGCACCTCAAGTATGTAGTCCAGATGCACTTTCCCAAGGAGCAAGCGACAAACAATACAGCAGAGTATGAGGGCTTACTTGCCGGTCTCAGGATTGCGGCAGACCTTGGGATCAAGAAGCTCATTGTCAGGGGTGACTCGCAGCTTGTCATCTGCCAAGTGAACAAGAATTATCAGAGTCCTTTGATGGAAGCCTACGTCGACGAAGTGAGAAAGCTAGAAGAGCACTTTGACGGCCTGCAGATGGAGCATGTCCCAAGAGCTCAGAACGACATTGCCGATGGCCTATCAAAGTGCGCCGCACTTAAGTTACCTGTGGAACCAGGGATCTTTGTGCTCAAGCTAACTCAGCCGTCCGTAACACCGTCAACTGGACAGAGCAAGAAGAGGAAGTTGATTCCTGGCGACTATTTTCCAGCTGATCTTCCCGAAGCCGCCGCCAAAAAGGTCCCCAGGATCAACACCAACAGTGCTGAGGAGCAGTCTACTCCGGCAAGCCCCAGGGTTTGTTCCGTTGAAGCAGACGCTCCCGACAAGTTTTGCTCTGGCAAGCTTGCCGGGGAACGTCAAGCTCCGGCAGAGCCGCGGGTTCTTGCCGTAGAAGCGGATGTTCCCGTAGTAGCAGACATGCCTTTAGTCCTTGTTGTCGAGCCACAAGCTCCAGCATGGGCGCAGCAGATTGTCCTTTTCCTTTAGACAGGAGAACTTCCCGAAGAGCAAGAAGAAGCGGAAAGAGTAGCCCGGCAGTCTAGTATGTACCAGTTTGTCGATAACACACTGTGCAGAAGAAGACTTAACGGAGTGAAATTGAAGTGTATTCCCCGGGAAGATGGACAAAAGCTGTTGGCAGAGATACATGGAGGCATATGTGGTCACCACATTGGCGCAAGAGCACTTGTCGGCAAAGCATTCCGGCAAGGCTTCTTCTGGCCGACAGCCCTCTAGGATGCAACTGCACAAGTAACCAAGTGTGAAGCATGCCAGTTTCATTCCAAACAGATACACCAGCCAGCTCAAGCTCTCTAGACGATCCCTTTATCCTGGCCATTTTCGGTCTGGGGGCTCGATATCCTCGGCCCCTTTCCCCGAGCTGTCGGGGGCTTTGAGTACTTGTACGTTGCAATCGACAAGTTCACAAAGTGGCTGGAAGTGGAACCAGAGAGGAAGGTGACAGCACAGTCAGCAGTCAAGTTCTTCATGTCAATTGTTTGCCGTTTCGGGATCCCTAACAGGATAATTACCGACAACGGTACACAATTTACGAGCTGCACCTTCATGCAGTACGTCCAAGATCTTGGCGCCAAGGTCTGCTTTGCTTCTGTTGCTCACCCGAGAAGCAACGGTCAAGTGGAGATGGCAAATGCTGAAGTGCTGCGCGGGCTCAAGACCAGAACTTTCGACAGGCTGCACAAGTGCGGAAGAAACTGGATCGAGGAGCTGCCGGTGGTTCTTTGGTCGATCAGGACGACGCCAAATTGAGCCACTGGCCAGACACCCTTCGCTCTAGTCTATGGAGCGGAGGCAGTTCTCCCCACGGAACTCGTATACGGGTCGCCTCGAGTGCTCGATTACGATGAGCTTGAGCAAGAGCAATTGTGGCAAGACGACGCGCTGCTCCTTGAGGAAGACCGTCTTCAGGCTGCTGTGCGAGCCGCTCGCTACCAGCAAGCTTTGCGCCGCTACCATAGCCGCAAAGTTAACGCCAGAAGTCTGGAGGAAGGCGACCTTGTTCTTCGGCGCGTTCAGTCCGCCAAGAATTCCAACAAGTTGACGCCAAAGTGGGAAGGCCCTTACCGGGTGAAACGAGTCACTAGGCCTGGCGCTGTCCGCCTGGAGACCGAAGATGGCATCCCAGTGAGCAACTCCTGGAATATTGAGCATCTTCGCAAGTTTTACCCATAGGGCGCGGTTGCCGGAATCCGTTCCGGCAACCACCTTTTGTACAAGTCTTGCCACCGTTGCATTGTAATCCTTTGTACAAAGCCGGGCGCAGACCCCATGCATAAATATCATGTGCTCAGCACATCTTGTCGATTTCATGCTTTTTATTATTTGCGTATGTTATCTAACATTTTGTGCAGCACTTACCCCCGGTAAGCAACAACGAGCCATAAGGCTCCATATTGTTTATTCCATCCCCTTTCTTTTTTCGCAAGGAAAAGAAGGTTCCCTCGCGCACAAGTTTGCTGGGGGGAAGGGAGAAGATAATGATATGGACCAGGCATCGTTCAAGAAGGTTTCGCCCTGCCGGGAAGCAAGTAACAGAAAAGATAAGTTGCCAAAGTTTGAGAAATCAAATTCTCTTTAAATATTTAAGTTATTTTCCTTGAACGACCGTGCTTTGTATGGAAAACCTGTGCGCGGAGGAACCAACTCATAGCTAGTTGCGCCCTTACTATTGTTTCGAGTCCGCTCAACAACCTAAGTGAGCTACGACTAGCTGCGACAAGGTTTCTTGTCAGCTGCGGCACCGCCAGCAGGCTGCTGACGTTCCGCACTCAGCGCTCGCGGCAAAGGTGCCTGCGCCGGCAAGTTCCCTAAAAGCGTAGGGTAGAAACATACAAAGGAAGGAATCAAGTAAAGGAAATAACATTGTAATCATTGCACGGAATAAAGATATATTACAAGATAAGCTTGTCGCGGCTTTAACAAATTGTTTTCATGACATGATCAGAAGCGACAAGGAAAGAAGGAAAGGGACAAACTAATCTACGTGGTTGCCCTCGACCCTCTTGATTCCGCTCACCCTGTCCATAATGGGTGCGACAAGAGCCTTGAGCGCCTCCAGATCAGCATCCGGCGGCAAGGACCGAAGGACGTTGGTGAGGTTGAGGCCCGGATTGCGGAACGCCACCTTCATCAGCACCTTCTGGAGAGCTCCCGCGCAGATCTTGCGCGACTTGTCGGCAAGCTGCTTCGGGATCCCTTCCCGGAGTCGTCGGAGTGCCGTCGCCACGCCCTTGAGGAAAGAAGTGAGCTTGGCGCTGGGTTGGAGGTTCTCGTCGGAGGAGTACCCGAGATCCTCCATTCCCAGCTGCGCCAACTCCTTGTCGATGTCGGCGGCAACGTCCACGAGCCCTTCCGTCTAGTGCTCCACATTCTCTTGGAATGTGCTCTGGGCGGCGGCAGCGCTCGCCAGCAACGCCTTGTCGGCCTTGACTTCTTCCTTCAGAGCCGTCTCTTGCTCCTTGGCGCTGTCCAGCGTCTTGGTCCGAGCGGCCAGCTTCGACTCGAGATCTGCAGCGGAGTCCTTGGCGGCGTCAAGCTCGTTGACCTTCTCGGCAAAGCGGGTCTGCAACTCCGAATAGCTGACAGCGTCCTTCTCGCGCTCAAGCTTGAGCGCGGCAAGCTCGTCGCCGCTCGCCTTGAGGTCGGCCTCCAGCTACACCACCTTTGTTTCCAACTCATTCTTGGCGGCCTCGGCAGCGGCGGCAGCGTCTTCGGCTTGCTTAAGGGCCCCGCCAACCGCCCGCTCGCGCGCGGCAAGCTCCTCCTCGTGGCTGTCAAGATCGACTTTCCGCTGCACCAGCTCGCCCTCTTACACGGACAGCTTCTCAGCGGCAAGTCTTTGTTGTTCTTCAACTTCGGACTTCTCGAGGAGGAAAGCCCTCTGCTCCTCGGCAAGCTGCTCCCGCTCCACCGCCAAGGACCGGAGAGCTTCTTGATTTTGGCCCCGGAGCTCCTCCGCGCGCTTCTCAACATCGACCCCCGCCTTGGCGACAAGCGCTTCCCGGGAACCCAGCTTGGCCTGCCGGGCGCGGTAGAGTGATATCATTTTCCGCAGCAGCCGCTCCTCCTCAGGCTCGCCGCTGCTGCTGCTTGGCGCGTCGACGAGCGCCGGCCCGGCGGAGGCTAGCACTTCTCCGTCAAAGATTTCCCCCTCGACCGGCGCCCTGGAGCTCGACGCCCAGGGGAGGTTGATGAAGATGTCGTCACCGGCCTTCAAGTAAACGCCAGGCTGGGGCTCTTCGGAGCCTGGCGCAGCGGCAGCGGCGGAGGGGTCGGCGGTCGGTGCAGCGCCTGGCGCTCCTACGGCCTCCGGGTCGTCAGTATGACCGCCGGACTCCCCGCCTGCTTCTGTTGCGGCAGCCCTGGCGGCCTCTTCGCCGGCGGGCTCGTCGGCGCCGGCTATCTCCTCGACGGCAACGGCATCGTCGACAGCAACTTCAGTCTCCATCGGCTCAGCAGCGGATGGATCTGACAGCCGGAAAAGGGGAGAAGAATCAAACAAATATCCAAGAAAAAGAAAGAAGAAGAAGATCAACAAAAAGAAGAAGCCAAGGGAAGTTTTTGAGCAAGGAGATTACCTGTGCCAGGCTCTGCGGTCGCAGTCTCTGTCGCCGGGAGGCCGCTGGTGTTGTCCCTTGCCGGAGACCCCTCCCTTGCCGGGGGCTCCTCCCTTGCCGGAGCCTCCTCCCTTGCCAGAGAGTTCTCCCTTGCCGGGGACCACTCCCTTGTCGGAGGACTCTCCCTTGGCGCTTCGGGGGTAGCCTCCGGGCTCTCCTGCTGGGGCTGCTCTGCTCCTGCACAAGTCAACAAACAGATATCAGCAAAGCAAGACTCTTCATGCACGCCCAACAGCAGGAAGTAGATAAGATGCTTACGCTGGGGGCTGCTCTGGAGATCAGCCGCCGGGTCCGGCAAGGTCGTCTCGGGCGCGTCCCCTGCCGACACGGTGGGTTCGTCCTCGATGACGATCACCGGCGCCTTGGCCCTCTTTGCTGCCCTCTGAGCCAGAGTCCTGAAAATGAACAAATTCAGAGAAAAGCAAGTGAGATACAAGACAAGACAAAAACAAGCAAGGATTGGTGGACTGCAAGTACAACAAGGAAAACTTACTCTTCTTCTTCTTCCTCGCCGGAGCTGAACGCGGAGAAGTCAAAGTCTGGCTCGTGTCCGGCACGGGAAGGTGGAGGAGTGGGTTCCCTTGGTCGCTTGGCGGGAGCAGAAGCAGTGGTCCGGGAAGACCCCGCTCCAGTTGCTGCGGCAGCGTGAGGCGCTCCCGCGGCGACAGTGCTTGCCGCGGTGGAGCGTGTCGCGTGGCGTGGCGACTGTCGGCTCGCCTGCCGCCTCGCCATGTCCCCGACCTTGCGAAGACGCCTTCTTGGTGGAGACAGAGGCTCAGCTTGCGGCGTGCTGTCTGAAGACGAGGAGGAGGAGTTGATATCCAACGAGCCGCTCGTCTCCTCGGTGGGCTCGCTCGGTTCGGCGTCACGCCCGGCAAGATCTTTCTTGCCGGCAGTCTCCCCTTGCTCGGCGAGATCTTTCTTGCCGGCGGGCTCCTCTTGCCGGGCAAGCTCTTTCTTGCCGGCGAGCTCCTCTCGCTCGGCACGGTTTGCCGCCTCTGCTGCCGCTGCCTCCTCCAATGTGAAACCAAACTCGCCTGCCGCTGCGGCTGCCGCTGCCTCTTCCAGCCTGGTGGCAATGCGCTTCAACTCCGCCTCGGTGGTGTCGCGAGTAAGGCCATCCTTCTCGTCGGGGTGGATCGGCACCTCCACCAAGTTGTCGAAGAATTGCTGCACGACGTCGTCTTCAGGCTCCTGCCAAGTTGGCACGATTCCGTGCGAGTCGCACAGCGGCATCATTGCCCTGATGCGATCAAGCGCAAAGTTGTTGCACAACGAGACGACGCCCTGCGGCAACCTAAAAACTTCTGGATGATCTGGATCGTACTTAAAGAGTTCCTGCAGCATTGCGTTGAGCTCCAACACAGTGAAATTGTAGTTGAGCCCCGGGCGCAGCCTCATGATATCCACCGCGTTCTTAAACTCCCAGGCGGGCCTCCTCCGTTCCTGCAGGGGAGCGATGCGGCGGCGGAGGAAATCTGCGGCAACAGCACCTACTGTGAGTCCGGCAAGCCTAAGGCGTTGGATCCTGGTGACGGCAATCCTCAGCCTGCTGTCTTCTGGGGCCACGTCGCTCCAATCGCTGCCTTGTGCTGCTGCTACTTGGCGCCGGGCGGTGAATGGCTGCGGGTTCTCCTCAACTATCCAACACCAATCTGCCCTCCACTCCTCCCACTTGCCGTGGAACTCTCCCTCAAAATACGAATCCTTCTTGCCGGACCTTGAGATCCAAGCAATTCCGCCGGACAGAGGCTCTCCTCTCTCTACTCTAGGCATGAAGAAATGGCGGAAGAGAGCTACATTGGGGTGGACTCCGACAAAGTTTTCGCAAAGGTGTGCGAAAACTGCCATGGTGAGGATGGCGTTGGGGGTGAAGTCAAGGAGGCAGAGGCCATAGGTATTCATAATGTCGCAAAAGAACTCCGAGAATGGCGGGCAGAGCCCGCAGTAGAAGAACACAGCGAAGAAAGGGTATCCTTGCGGAGCCATTTTGTGAGCGGAGGCCGGGAGTACATTGGTGCTCGGATGCACCCGCGTCTCCGTCGACCAGAAGAGGTAGTAGTACTCCCTCAACTCCTTCGCGTCAAGCTTGGGGGGGAAGATGGCCCGCTCCTTCCGCAGCGCTGCAAGCCGCTGCGCCTCGGTCGTCTTCACGGCCTTCCCCTTGTCGGCTTTAGGAGCCATGGCGGAGGTGGTGGAGGAGGTCGATGGCGTTGGTGGTGCTGGTGGCAATGGGGGAGTAGGGCACTGCTCTCTTGTTGCTTTGAGAAGACGGGGGCGCGACGGAGGCGTTTGAGATTGGAGAGGAAAAGGGGCAGGTGGGCGCACTACCCCTGCTTCTCCTTGCTTATAAAGGGGGAGGTGGCGGACGTTCCGCCTTTCCTAATAAAGAAACCGCCCACGATCTCTCCCACGACGCCGTGTTCGACGCGTGCCGTTCGGGGAGGGCGCGGTGGATGCGGAGTGAGACACGGCGTAACCTAGGACGCGCGTGGCCGTGCCCTGTTTTGGGCCTGGCCCAACAGCGCTCGGCACCGTGTATGGCCCAGGCCCAGGGGCTCCTATCGGTGTACTAAAGTAGGGGTACCTTAGTATCCCGAACTTGTGCATGGGCAGTCGCAGCATCCCGCGGCAAGGCTTGCCGGGTGACCGCCAAGATCCTCCCTGGTTCCCTTGGAGCCATTCAAGAACAAAGTATTCAAGGCCCCGGCAAGAAGAGCTTGCCGGGAAGGAGACAAGACCCCGGCAAGAGGAGCTTGCCGGGAAGGCCAACCAAGGCTCGGTGAGCGACAAGCTCCCAGACGCGACAAGACAACGAACGCGGCAAGGCTCTTGTCGCGGCAAGCTTCCACTCTATACCTGCACTCCAGTGCATCCACCAACGTGTAACTCTGGGACCCTTCCGGGCGTACGTGGCGGAAAGCTGTGCAGCCAGAGGTAATCAGTGGCAAGCGGCGCTGACAAGGTTGCCGTTGTGGCAAGCAATGGCGTCCCTAGCGGTCCCTTTCTGCACCGTCTAGGCGACGCAGACAGGCATTTAATGCCTTTATCCCCTGCCGTCAGGGTTAGGTATGATAACACTATTGTAGGCAGCAGTGCCAACCGCAGTGCCTCTTTCCATTTTTGCCCTTCTCTACGTTGCCACCTGTCGGTGACCCCTTTAGCATATAAAAGGAGGCCCATGCGCAACGTAGAGGGGGTCGGCCAACAGAACACTCTCACGCTCGGTTTCGTTAGCTGCCGCTGTGTACTGTAGCACACCGCGCTCCTGAGCAAGAAATCAATACAAACACAAAGCAGGAGTAGGGTTTTACGCAACCGTGCGGCCCGAACCTGGGTAAACTGATTGCGTTGCTCGTGCGCTCGCCTCGATCTGCTCTTTGTGCTTTCTCCGCCCCCTGCCGAACCACAAGGGGCTCGGTCCGCCGTGGTCCCATAGGTGTCCGTGGGAACAGCACCCCCGACAATATGCAGATATGGCCTCGGAACACAGAGACCGAAAGGTCGAGCGTGAATCATATAGTAGATATGATCAACATAATGATGTTCACCGTTGAAAACTAATCCATTTCACGTGATGATCGGTTATGGTTTAGTTGATTTGGATCACGTGATCACTTAGAGGATTAGAGGGATGTCTATCTAAGTGGGAGTTCTTAAGTAATATGATTAATTGAACTTAAATTTATCATGAACTTAGTCCTGGTAGTATTTTGCAAATCATGTTATAGATCAATAGCTCGCGTTGTTGCTTCCCTGTGTTTATTTTGATATGTTCCTAGAGAAAATTGTGTTGAAAGATGTTAGTAGCAATGATGAGGATTGGATCCGTGATCTGAGGTTCATCCTCATTGCTGCACAGAAGAATTATGTCCTTGATGCACCGCTAGGTGACAGACCTATTGCAGGAGCAAATGCAGACATTATGAACGTTTGGCTAGCTCAATATGATGACTACTTGATAGTTTAGTGCACCATGCTTAATGGCTTAGAATTGGGATTTCAAAGACGTTTTGAACGTCATGGAGCATATGAGCTGTTCCAGGAGTTGAAGTTAATATTTCAAGCAAATACCCGAGTTGAGAGATATGAAGTCTCCAACAAGTTCTATAGCTAAAAGATGGAGGAGAATCGCTCAACTAGTGAGCATGTGCTCAGATTGTCTGGGTACTACAATCACTTGAATCAAGTGGGAGTTAATCTTCCAGATAAAATAGTGAATGATAGAATTCTCTAGTCACCATCACCAAGTTAGTAGAACTTCGTGATGAACTATAATATGCAAGGGATAACGGAAACAATTCCCAAGCTCTTCGTGATACTGAAATCATGAAGGTAGAAATCAAGAAAAACATCAAGTGTTGATGATTAACAAAACCACTAGTTTCAAGAAAAGGGCAAAGGGAAGAAGGGGAACTTCAAGAAGAACAGCAAGCAAGTTGCTGCTCAAGTGAAGAAGCCCAAGTCTGGTCCTAAGCCTGAGACTAAGTGCTTCTACTGCAAAGGGACTGGTCACTGGAAGCAGAACTACCCCAAGTATTTGGCGGATAACAAGGATGGCAAAGTGAACAAAAGTATATTTGATATACATGTTATTGATGTGTACTTTACTAGTGTTTATAGCAACCCCTCATTATTTTATACTGGATCTGTTGCTAAGAGTAGTAACTCGAAATAGGAGTTGCAGAATAAACAGAGATTAGTTAAGGGTGAAGTGACGATGTGTGTTGGAAGTAGTTCCAAGATTGACATGATCATCATTGCACACTCCCCTATACTTTCGGGATTAGTGTTGAACCTGAATAAGTGTTATTTGGTGTTTGCGTTGAGCATAAATATGATTTGATCATGTTTATTGCAATACGGTTATTCATTTAAGTTAGAGAACAATTGTTGTTCTGTTTACATGAATAAAACCTTCTATGGTCATACACACCAACGAAAATGGTTTGTTGGATCTCGATCGTAGTGATACAAATATTCATAATATTGAAGCCAAAAGATGCAAAGTTAATAATGATAGTGCAAATTATTTGTGGCACTGCCGTTTAAGTCATATTGGTGTAAAGCGCATGAAGAAACTCCATGCTGATGGAATTTTGAAATCACTTGATTGCGAATCACTTGATGCTTGCGAACCATGCCTCATGGGCAAGATGACTAAGACTCCGTTCTCCGAAACAATGGAGCGACCAACAAACTTATTGGAAATAATACATACTGATGTATGCGGTCCGATGAGTATTAAGGCTCGCGGCAAGTATCGTTATTTTTGGAACTTCACAGATGATTTGAGCAGATATGGGTATATCTACTTGATGAAACATAAGTCTGAAACATTTGAAAAGTTCAAAGAATTTTAGAGTGAAGTGGAAAATCATCGTAACAAGAAAATAAAGTTTCTACGATCTGATCGTGGAAGAGAATATTTGAGTTACAAGTTTGGCCTTCAATTAAAACAATGTGGAATAGTTTCACAAAACTCATGCCACCTGGAACACCACATCATAATGGTGTGTCCGAACATCATAACCGCACTTTATTGGATATAGTGCAATCTATGATGTTTCTTACCGATTTACCAATATCGTTTTGGGATCATGCATTAGAGACAGCTGCATTCACGTTAAATAGGGCACCATCTAAATCCGTTGAGACGACACCGTGTGAACTATGGTTTGGCAAGAAACCTAAGCTGTCGTTTCTTTTGGAGTTGCGATGCTTATGTGAAAAAGTTTCATCTCGATAAGCTCAAACTCAAAATCGAAGAAATATGTCTTCATAGGATACCCAAAGGAGACAGTTGGGTACACCTTCTATCACAGATCCAAAGGCAAGACATTCGTTGCTGAGAATGGATACTTTCTAGAGAAGGAGTTTCTCTCAAAAGAAGTGAGTGGGAGGAAAGTAGAACTTGACGAGGTAACTGTACCTGCTCCCTTATTGGAAAGTAGTACATCACAGAAAACTGTTTCTGCAACACCTACACCAATTAGTGAGGAAGCTAATGATAATGATCATGAAACTTCAGAACAAGATACTACCGAATCTCGTAGGTAAACCAGAGTGAGATCTGCACCAAAGTGGTACGGTAATCCTGTTCTGGAAGTCATGTTACTAGACCATGACGAACTTGCAAACTATGAGGAAGCGATGATGAGCCTAGATTCCGCAAAATGGCTTGAGGCCATGAAATCTGAGATGGGATCCATGTATGAGAACAAAGTGTAGACTTTGGTTGACTTTCCCGATGATCGGCAAGCCATAGAAAATAAATGGATCTTCAAGAGGAAGACGGACGCTGATAGTAGTGTTACTATCTACAAAGCTAGAATTGTCGCAAAAAGGTTTTCGACAAGTTCAAGGTGTTGACTACGATGAGATTTTCTCACTCGTAGCGATGCTTAAGTCTGTCCGAATCATGTTACCAATTGCCGCATTTTATGAAATTTGGCAAATTGATAAACAAAACTGCATTCCTTAATGGATTATAAAAGAAGAGTTGTATATGATGCAACCAGAAGGTTTTGTCAATCCTAAAACTGCTAACAAAATATGCAAGCACCAGCGATTCATCTATTGACTGGTGCAAGCATCTCGGAGTTGGAATACATGCTTTGATAAGTTGATCAAAGCATATAGTTTTATACAGACTTGCGGCGAAGCCTGTATTTACAAGAAAGTGAGTGGGAGCACTACAGCATTTCTGATAAGTATATGTGAATGACATATTGTTGATCAGAAATAATGTAGAATATTCTGCAAAGCATAAAGGAGTATTTGAAAGGAGTTTTTCAAAGAAAGACCTCGGTGAAGCTACTTACATATTGAGCATCAAGATCTATAGAGATAGATCAAAACGCTTGATAAGTTTTTTCAATGAGTACATACCTTGACAAGATTTTGAAGTAGTTCAAAATGGAACAGTCAAAGAAAGAGTTCTTGCCTGTGTTACAAGGTGTGAAATTGAGTAAGACTCAAAACATGACCACGACAGAAGATAGAAAGAGAATGAAAGTCATTCCCTATGCCTTGGCCATAGGTTCTATAAAGTATGCCATGCTGTGTACCAGATCTATTGTATACCCTACACTGATTTTGGCAAGGGAGTACAATAGTGATCTAGGAGTAGATCACTGGACAGCGGTCAAAATTATCCTTAGTGGAATAAGGATATGTTTCTCAATTATGGACGTGACAAAAAGGGTTCGTCGTAAAGGCTTATGTCGATGCAAATTTTGACACTGATCTAGATGACTCTAAGTCTCAATCTGGATACATATTGAAAGTGGGAGCAATTAGCTAAAAGTAGCTCCGTGCAGAGCATTGTTGACATAGAAATTTGCAAAATACATAAGGATCTGAATATGGCAGACCCGTTGACTAAACTTCTCTCACAAGCAAAACATGATCACACCTTAGTACTCTTTGGGTGTTAATCACATAAGCGATGTGAACTAGATTACTGAATCTAGTAAACCCTTTGGGTGTTGGTCACATGGCGATGTGAACTATGGGTGTTAATCACATGATGATGTGAACTATCGATGTTAATCACATGGTGATGTGATCTAGATTATTGACTCTAGTGCAAGTGGGAGACTGAAGGAAATATGCCCTAGAGGCAATAATAAAGTTATTATTTATTTCCTTATTTCATGATAAATGTTTATTATTCATGCTAGAATTGTATTAACCGGAAACATAATACATGTGTGAATACATAGACAAACAGAGTGTCACTAGTATGCCTCTACTTGACTAGCTCGTTAATCAAAGATGGTTATGTTTCCTAACCATGGACAAAGAGTTGTTATTTGATTAATGGGATCACATCATTAGTTGAATGATCTGATTGACATGACCCATTCCATTAGCTTAGCACCCGATCGTTTAGTATGTTGCTATTGCTTTCTTCATGACTTATACATGTTCCTATGACTATGAGATTATGTAACTCCCGTGTGCCGGAGGAACACTTTGTGTGCTACCAAACGTCACAACGTAACTGGGTGAGTATAAAGGTGCTCTACAGGTGTCTCCAAAGGTACATGTTGGGTTGACGTATTTCGAGATTAGGATTTGTCACTCCGATCGTCGGAGAGGTATCTCTGGGCCCTCTCGGTAATGCACATCACTTAAGCCTTGCAAGCATTGCAACTAATGAGTTAGTTGCGGGATGATGTATTACGGAACGAGTAAAGAGACTTGCCGGTAACGATATTGAACTAGGTATTGGATACCGACAATCGAATCTCGGGAAAGTAACATACTGATGACAAAGGGAACAACATATGTTGTTATGCGGTCTGACCGATAAAGATCTTCGTAGAATATGTAGGAGCCAATATGGGCATCCAGGTCCCGCTATTGGTTATTGATCGGAGACGTGTATCGGTCATGTTTACATTGTTCTCGAACCCGTAGGGTCCGCACGCTTAAGGTTTCGATGACAGCTATATTATGAGTTTATGAGTTTTGATGTACCGAAGGAGTTCGGAGTCCCGGATGAGATCGGGGACATGACGAGCAGTCTCGAAATGGTCGATACGTAAAGATCGATATATTGGACGACTATATTCGGACTTCGGAAAGGTTCCGAGTGATTCGGGTATTTTTTGGAGTACCGGAGAGTTACGGGAATTCGCCGGGAAAAGTATTGGGCCTTATTGGGCCATACGGGAAAGAGAGAGGGGCTGCCTAGGGCAGCCCCCCCCCCCAAGCCTAGTCCAAATTGGACTAGGGGGAGGGGCTGCGCCCCTTCCTTGTTTCCTACTCCTACTACATGGAAGGACTCCTAGTTGGACTAAGAAAGGGGGAATCCTACTCCCGGTGGGAGTAGGACTCCCCTAGGGCGCGCCATAGAGAGGGTCGGCCCTCCCCTCCTCCACTCCTTTATATACGGGGGCAGGGGGCACCCCATAGACACACAAGTTGATCCACGTGATCATATTCTTAGCCGTGTGCGGCGCCCCCTGCCACCATAGTCCTCGATAATATTGTAGCGGTGCTTAGGCGAAGCCCTGTGACAATAGTACATCAAGATCATCACCACATCGTCATGCTGGCGGAACTCTTCCCCGACACTTTGCTGGATCGGAGTCCGGGGATCGTCATCGAGCTGAACGTGTGCTAGAACTGGGAGGTGCCGTAGTTTCGGTGCTTGATCGGTCGGGCCGTGGAGATGTACGACTACATCAACCAAACGCTTCCGTTGTCGATCTACAAGGGTACGTAGATCACACTCTCCCCTCTCGTTGCTATGCATCACCATGATCTTGCGTGTGCGTAGGAAATTTTTTGAAATTACTATGTTCCCCAACATCCCCTAGGCCCAAATAATGGTGAAGTGTTATGTAGTCGACGTTCACATAACACCACTAGAGGAAAGACCACCAAAAGCTATGGAAATCAAAGCAAATGGAGACCAAAGCTCTGATACCACTTGTAGGATCGAAAGTATGTCTAGAGGGGGTGATTAGACTACTTGACCAATTAAAAATCTATCATTTTCCCAATTTTAGTCTTTGGCAGATTTTAGCTATCTTAGCACAAGTCAAGCAATCTTAACACAATTCAAGCAAGCATGCAAAGAGTCTATGAGCAGCGGAAAGTAAAGCATGCAACTTGCAAGAATGTAAAGGGAAGGATTTGGAGAATTCAAACGCAATTGGAGACACGGATGTTTTTGTCATGGTTCCGATAGGTGGTGCTATCGTACATCCACGTTGATGGAGACTTCAACCCATGAAGGGTAACGGTTGCGTGAGTCCACAGAGGGCTCCACCCATGAAGGGTCCACGAAGAAGCAACCTTGTCTATCCCATCATGGCCATCGCCCACGAAGGACTTGCCTCACTAGCGGTAGATCTTCATGAAGTAGGCGATCTCCTTGCCCTTACAAACTCCTTGGTTCAACTCCACAATCTTGTCGGAGGCTCCCAAGTGACACCTAGCCAATCTAGGAGACACCACTCTCCAAGAAGTAACAAATGGTGTGTTGATGATGAACTCCTTGCTCTTGTGCTTCAAATGATAGTCTCCCCAACACTCAACTCTCTCTCACAGGATATGGATTTGGTGGAAAGAAGATTTGAGTGGAAAGCAACTTGGGGAAGGCTAGAGATCAAGATTCATATGGTGGGAATGGAATATCTTGGCCTCAACACATGAGTAGGTGGTTCTCTCTTAGAAAATGTGTATTGGAAGTGTAGGTATGTTCTGATGGCTCTCTCCACGAATGAAGAGTGGGTGGAGGGGTATAGATAGACTCCACACAAAAACTAACCGTTACACACAATTTACCAATCTCGGTGAGACCGATCGCTCATCTCGGTAGGACCGAAACGTTACGAAGGGAAACAGAGAGATTACAAACCCATCTCAGTGGGACCGAGATCCCTATCGGTGAGACCGATTTGCCTAGGGTTTGTGGCAGTGGCTATGACATCTGAACTCGGTGGCACCGGATAGAATGAATCGGTGGGGCCAAGTTTGACTTTTGGTTTAGGTCATATGTGGATGTGGGAAGGTAGTTGAGGGTTTTGGAGCATATCACTAAGCACTATGACGCAAGAACCTCATCAAGCAACACCTCATCCCTCCTTGATAGTGTTGGCTTTTCCTATAGACTCAATGTGATCTTGAATCACTAAAATATAAAATGTAGAGTCTTGAACTTTGAGCTTGAGCCAATCTTTTTGTCCTTAGTATTTTGAGGGGTCCACTTTCCTCATCCATGCCATGACATTCATTGAGCTTTTCCTGAAATATTAATCTTGGAATAATGTTAGCTCAATGAGCTATATGTTGTTAGGAATTACCAAAACCACCCAGGGATAGTTGCACTTTCAATCTCCCCCTTTTTGGTAATTGATGACAACATATAGATCAAAGCTTCGACTAATGATAATAAGAGTGAAAAACATTGTTGCTTTGAGAAGTATGTGAAAAGCAAGAGCTCCCCCTAAATTTGTGCATAGTTTATGATTTGCTTTGGACTGCAAATGCACAGAGAGTTAGGCTCATGGGTTACTCTTCCATGTCACATACATCTTGGTGGAGCGCTCAAAATGACAATAATTAAATACATGCACTCATCACCAAGCAAAGTGAATGATCATATAGGGATAAAATGATAATGTCATCCAACAAGCATTAATGTAGCATATGATCAAACACACATGATCATCCAAGTATCACACAGACAGAAAGTATCTCAATCAAGCAAATAAAGTTCAACCACCAAAGCAAGAGAGAATAAAAAAGCAACACTCTCTCTCGAAGCCTATGATCTATACATTTTTCTCCCCCTTCGGCCACAAGTTACCAAAAAGTTCATAGAAAATTCATAGCACTAAATCGTCTCTCAGGCTCGGTCTTTAGGTGGTGGTGTCCAGAGAACTCCAAGAACGAAGGCTTCAGTCGATGTAGATTGAGCTGTTGGAGTAGGTGCTGGAGCTGGTGGCACTGAAGTTGTAGCTGGTGCAGATGAAAAGTGGCTCTGGTGTCTATTAGTGGCACTGCAGTTGACCTCTGAGCTCTAGGCACTCTGGCAAATGCCTCAGTGGTTGTCTTGCCCTTCCTCTCCTGCATATCATCCTGAAGTTGCTCCACAACAGACTAGATCTCAGTTACCTTGACATCCATGTCATAGAACTTCTGCTCCATGATCCTTTCCAAGCTCTCCTGGTTTTGAGTCAGGATGGCCAGCCCTTTCTCAATCCTTAGAGTGGATGCAATCAAGTAGCCAAGCTGATCTTGCTTGCTCTTCAGAAGATACTGAGATGCCTCTTCCATGGTTGGCATGTTTGCAGCTTTCTCAGCCTTTGCCTTCTCCCTCTTTGCTTGAGCTTGCACAGAAGATGGTTCGTCCTCATTCATAACCACTTGGTTGTCCTCAAAGTCTAGATAGATAGGCATGTGCTCCTTGTCCAACAAGTATGTGCCAGTGCCCATCTTTGAGTTAATCAACTCCTGGATCTGTGGGGCATACCCACAGCTTCCCTTTTGGTCAGTAGTTGTCCTCTTGATAGTTTCAACTATAAGACACATGAACTTGAACTTTTGTGGCACATCAAATATATGTAGCAGATTGATGGAGTGGCCTCTGATCATTCTGTGATCACCAGGCTTGGGCAGAAGAGTGTGCCTTAGGATCCAATTGATAGTAGGCAGTCCTGACAGCAGGTGTTTCACTTATCCAAATTGGTGAGTCTCAAGATCTGCATCAGGAATCTCCTTGTACATGCTAGCCATGGAGTTGTGATCCTTCTTCTTCTTGGCATAAACATCCAAGTCATCTTCATTCTCCTCAGGAGCATTGATCAATTGAGCTCATTCTGCTACTGTTGACTGGTATCTAGTGCCTTCAGACATCCAGACTATCTTGCCATCTCGGTAGAAGTGAGTTGTGGAGTAGAACTGCATGATAAGCTCATCATTCCACTTTGTGAGCTTCTGAGCCACAAACTCATCAACTCCACAAGCCTTGAAACTGTCATATACTCCTAGATAGTGTTCTTCATTCTCCTTGATGTACTCCCAGTTGACCCATCTCATGTCACATACTATTAGTTTCTTGTCAAGCAACACTCTCTCATAGAAATCCTGTTGTTCCTTGGTATGGAACATGTAGTCCACAGCAGTTCTCCTCCTGGTGGCATATGGATCTGACTCTCTCCATAGCCTCAATCCTGAGTCCTTCCTGATCTTCATGTTTTCTGCTACAGGATGAGCATCATTATGATCTGGAATTTTGGCTTTAACTTCCTCAAAACATGTGTCTCATCATCTTCTTCTTCAGCAATAGTTTCAGGCACTGGGGCCTTGTTTTTCTCAGCAGCTGGAATGTTCCTGGTACTCCTCTTTGGTGCAGTTTTGGGTTTTGGAGCAGCTGGCTTGGGAGCTTCTTTGGGCTTAGATGAAGCAGCCCCTGATCTTATGGCATCTCCCATAAGTTTCTGTGCCTTAGGTGCTGGTGCAGCATCTTCTTCCTCTTCCTCTTCGGAGTCTCTCATCATAGATGGCTTTCCAATTACTCTGGCCATGGTCTTCTTGACCCTTTCTTTCCTCTTCTTGCCATATCCAGCTTCCTTGGGTTCAAGAGTGAGCTCCATTTTCTCACTTGTGACAACTTTCCTAGGTTTAGACATTGGTTGTCTTCCTGGTGGCCTCTTGGTCTTCAGACCTGGCTTAGTTGCAGCAGCAGTGCTATATTCCTTTTTAAGCACTTTCTTCTTGGAAGTGGCCTCATCCTCAACTGCCACATAGTCTTCATCCTCAGATTCAGAAGTTTTCTTCTTTCTGGCCCTAGTGGCAGCTTTTGGCAAGTTGCTGGGTGTGCCCCTGCTTCCATCATCTGAGCTGCTAGAGGGACTAGTGCCCTCACTCATGTGAACCTGCTCCTCAGACTTGTTCTGACTGTCACTTTGATCAGACATGATGCAAACACTGACAGCTGACCCTGTGAATAGATTATAGATGAGGTAGAGTGGATGAGCATCACAAAATACATAGGTTTTTGCAAAAGAATGAATCAAAAACTTAGTTTTAGTTTTCCTCAGAAAGCATTTCGGATCAACCGATTTGTAAACTCGGTGATACCGAAGCAGCTGTTGGAACCTAAACTAGTGAACTCGGTCAGACCGAGTCACAGTTCGGTGGCACCGAGACTGCTAGGGTTTCACAAAGTCCTGAACTCGGTCACACCAATTTGCAATTCTCGGTCAGACCGAGAATCACATGTGCAATGGACTGAGCCAAATCGGTTGTACCGAGTTCCACAACTCGGTTGGTCTGAGATGGTTTCGGCGGAAACCTAACCCTAAATTTTCAAATATCTCTAATCTACGGAGTGTTTTTGACTGGATAAGATAGTTTCAATCGTGGCAAGATTCATGGAGAACACAATGTGCTAGGAATCAGATAAGGATAGCACAGTGATCAAGTTCATACCCTAGTTCGGCGATGAACTCGCTACGGCGGCAACGGCGGGGATGATTCCCGTTGACGGCGGCGGAGACCAGTGGCAGGAGGCAACTGGCGACAAGGAGGACGATCCGGAGACCCTGGAGGCAGAGCGGGCTAAGCGCGGGTGAAAGAGTTCGGAGAAAATTTCCAAAATTTTGCCCGTGGGTATATATAGCCCGACCCTGTCGGTGTGACCGAGTGGAACAACTCGGTGGCACTGAGATGCATAACTGCAAGCAGTTACTGCAACTCGGTGTGACCAAAAAGTTCAAATCGGTTGCACCGAGATTGAAAACCTAGATCGACTTAGTTATCTCGGTATGACCGAAATGGGTGAATCGGTCAGACCGAAACGAACAAAGAAGTTTTGGAAGTTTAAGTCTATGACGAATCGGGGACTCCGAGTGCTCCTCACACAGAGTGGTTCGAATCTGACTTGATCAAATTTTGTGATGTAGCATGAATAGAGTTTGAGACGAGAAAAGCATAGATAGCTACAGATGGTTCTTAGGCATTCTTTTCCATCCACTTGGCAAGAGAAAAAGAAACCAATCAATCAAAACAACAAGTGGATGTCCTTGAATGAGTAAAATATGCAACCAACATGCTCACACAATAAAATGGCAATTGAAATATGTGGCAAAGCATGCACAACCAATTCTAGCATCTATCAAGCAATTTGGCGATGAGTAGGTCATCTATATATGAGTATATTGACTTAGGGGTCAAATGAGAACATTTGATCATAGGTCATACTCATCGTTTAAGCACAAGTGGGGTTACCACTTTTACATAAAGCATTGTTGTTTTCACACCATTAGAGTTGCTTTAGCTCAATTCTTAGAGTAAAGCTCCCCCTAGATGTGATATCCCCCCTAAGAGGGATGAACTAACCTTGGGTTTTGTTGATGATGACTTCATGTAGATGTTGAAGAAGTGGATGCTCAATGTTGATGTAGATCATTTGGAGCTATCCTTTGGAGTGAGTTGCACTTTCAATACCTACACGGGTTAGTCCCACAAGGAACAAACAAGGATATCCATAGACATAGAGTGATGCACACACAAGATGATGTCTATGAAAGCTTTAGGTTACCTTGTCCCTTGTCTTACCAACAAGAGGGTTTGTGACTCCTTGAACTAGTGCAAGATGTGGAAGTTGATTGCACTTGTTCTTGCCAAAATGATAAGAGTGAAGTATGTTGGCGGAGTCACCCTCAAGAACTCTCTAGTTCTTCTTCTTCAGGATCCACACCATCTTGATGGGAATCCTCGGAGTTGTAGTTGTACTTGATGAAGTGGAACTTGATGTAGTCTTGGGAACCCACTTGACCAAGGCCTTAGGAGCTTCTTCAAATGCATCAATTTCCTCTTGAAGCTTGTCCTTGCCTTTTTGCTTGTGGTCTTGTGGTGGAAGATCATCTTGAGCTTGTGTCCCTTTGAATGAAGTAGGATCGTACTTCTCTTGTTGAGGAACAAACTTCGTCTTGGGGTATTGATCTTCTTCCCACTCAACTCCATTGGCATTGAACTTTCATTCAAAACCAACACCTTGGTTCTTCCGATGCCTTCCTTGCTTGCGTACAATTTCCTCGAATTGCTTACTCCCGGCAAGGCTCTTGTAGACACCTTTCTCTATAATTCCCTTCAACAAGCTATTTTCTTTCTCAAGTGTAACTTGGCTAAGAGAATCATTAGTGGAATCAAGAGAACTACTAGAAGCAACATCATTGGATTTAGCATGATTATTGTTACTACTAGAGGAAGAATCTTTCTTGTTCTTGTTACTAGACTTGACTTGAGGCATGTAAGTGGATAAGAGTAAACGCTTGGCAATGTAAGAAGAACTTTTCTTGCGAAGATCATCATTGATTGCCTTTAAGAACTCATGCTCTTACTCAAGGTTGAGCTTTTCAAAACGTAATTTCTGATGAGTCCTTAAAAGTTCTCGATGATCTCCTAAGATAGTTTCATGAGCTAACTTAAGAGTGTTTAGTTCTTTAGTTAGAGACTCAATCTTCTCCTTATCATTGTCATTCGTTTCATCTTGATTAGCATGATTAATTGACGTTTCATCATAGTATTCATCACTAGAGTTGTCAACAAGTAAATCATCATCACCTAACAAGTCATCTTCATCACTATTGAAATCAACATACTCGGGGTGTGATACCTTTGGACCTTTGGCCATGAAGCATCTTCCAATTCCTTCATTTGGTGAATCAAATATGTCGTAGGAGTTGGTTGGCACAAGTGCTAGACCAGCAACACCTTCATCTTGAGTATATTCGAAGTTGGAGTGATAGCTTCTCTCGGAGTGATTGTCGGAGTCGGAGCCGGATACCCATTCACCAACATGAGCTTGATGTCTTCGTTTTGTGTAGCTCCTTGATGACTTGTCCTTTCTTTCCGAATCCTTGCTTCTTCGTGGGGGTCTTCATTCATAACGATCATATCTACTCCTTCTTTCTCTAGGTGGTGATTCTTCTCTTCTACTTCTTCTTTTTGGAGAGTCTTCTCTTCTTTTGTGGGGTGTCGTACACTCATTGGAATAGTGTCCAGGTCTTCCACAATTGTAACAGTTTCGCTCTCGACTAGAAGATCTTTTGTCATTGTTGGACCTTGAGTTGGAGCTTCTCTCTTTGCTTCTACTCTTGTAGAATTTGTTGAAGTTCTTCACCATTAAGCTCAATTCTTCATTGAAGGTTTGTTTCTCACTTGATGATGTGGGGGCTTCACATGAGGCTTAGTAAGCACCACTTGATTTGTTGTGAAGTTCCTCCTTATCCTTGAGTGACATCTCATGAGCAACAATTCTTCCAATGACTTCTGTTGGCTTGAGATCTTTGTAATTGGGCATCATTTGAATCAATGTGCACACGGTATCATATTTTCCATCCAAGGCTCTTAGGATCTTCTTGATGATGAATCTGTCGGTCATCTCTTCACTTCCTAAGCCGGCAATCTCATTTGTGATAAGAGCAAGCCTAGAGTACATTTTAGCGACACCTTCACCATCCTTCATTTTGAACTTGTCAAGTTGACTTTGAAGCACATCTAACTTGGATTCCTTGACGGAGTCGGTACCTTCATGCATGTCAATCAAAGTATCCCAAATTTCCTTTGCATTCTGAAGACGGCTAATTTTGTTGAATTCTTCGGGGCACAATCCGTTGAAGAGGATATCACAAGCTTGAGCGTTGTATTGCAGCATTTTCAACTCTTCCACGGTGGCTTCACGATTCGGTTCTCTCCCATCAAAGAATTCACCTTGCAAGCCAATACACACAATAGCCCAAACGGCGGGGTTATGACCAAGAATATGCATTTTCATATTATGCTTCCAACTAGCAAAATTAGTACCATCAAAGTAAGGACCTCTACGGTGATAATTTCCCTCGCTAGACGCCATACTCTCCTAGGTTGTGAACCAAGTCTATGACTAACAAAAGCTATGGAAATCAAAGCAAATGGAGACCAAAGCTCTGATACCACTTGTAGGATCAAAAGTATGTCTAGAGGGGGTGATTAGACTACTTGACCAATTAAAAATCTATCCTTTTCCCAATTTTAGTCTTTGGTAGATTTTAGCTATCTTAGCACAAGTCAAGCAATCTTAACACAATTCAAGCAAGCATGCAAAGAGTCTATGAGCAGCGGAAAGTAAAGCATGCAACTTGCAAGAATGTAAAGGGAAGGATTTGGAGAATTCAAACGCAATTGGAGACACGGTTGTTTTTGTCGTGGTTCTGATAGGTGGTGCTATCGTACATCCACGTTGATGGAGACTTCAACCCACGAAGGGTAACGGTTGTGCGAGTCCACGGAGGGCTCCACCCACGAAGGGTCCACGAAGAAGCAACCTTGTCTATCCCATCATGGCCATCGCCCACGAAGGACTTGCCTCACTAGCGGTAGATCTTCACGAAGTAGGTGATCTCCTTGCCCTTACAAACTCCTTGGTTCAACTCCACAATCTTGTCGGAGGCTCCCAAGTGACACCTAGCCAATCTAGGAGACACCACTCTCCAAGAAGTAACAAATGGTGTGTTGATGATGAACTCCTTGCTCTTGTGCTTCAAATGATAGTCTCCCCAACACTCAACTCTCTCTCACAGGATATGGATTTGGTGGAAAGAAGATTTGAGTGGAAAGCAACTTGGGGAAGGCTAGAGATCAAGATTCATATGGTGGGAATGGAATATCTTGGCCTCAACACATGAGTAGGTGGTTCTCTCTTAGAAAATGTGTATTGGAAGTGTAGGTATGTTTTGGTGGCTCTCTCCACGAATGAAGAGTGGGTGGAGGGGTATATATAGCCTCCACACAAAAACTAACCGTTACACACAATTTACCAATCTCGGTGAGACCGATCGCTCATCTCGGTAGGACCGAAACGTTACGAAGGGAAACAGAGAGATTACAACCCCATCTCGGTGGGATCGAGATCCCTATAGGTGAGACCGGTTTGCCTAGGGTTTGTGGCAGTGGCTATGACATCTGAACTCGGTGGCGCTGGATAGAAAGAATCTGTGGGGCCGAGTTTGACTTTTGGTTTAGGTCATATGTGGATGTGGGAAGGTAGTTGAGGGTTTTGGAGCATATCACTAATCACTATGACGCAAGAACCTCATCAAGCAACACCTCATCCCTCCTTGATAGTGTTGGCTTTTCCTATAGACTCAATGTGATCTTGGATCACTGAAATATAAAATATAGAGTCTTGAGCTTTGAGCTTGAGCCAATCTTTTTGCCCTTAGTATTTTGAGGGGTCCACTTTCCTCATCCATGCCATGCCATTCATTGAGCTTTTCCTGAAATATTAATCTTGGAATAATGTTAGCTCAATGAGCTATATGTTGTTAGGAATTACCAAAACCACCCAGGCATAGTTGCACTTTCAACTTGGTGCAAAGAATTTGGATAGCATGAGAGGGAAAGACAAGCTTAACATGTTGGATGATCCATGACAATATAACTTCTATTCAGATATAAGAAAACATAACCCATTATGTTGTCTTCCTTGTCCAACATCAACTTTTTAGCATGTCATATTTTAATGAGTGCTCACAATTACAGAAGATGTCCAAGATAATATATTTATATGTGAAACCTCTCTTTCTTTATTACTTCCTATTAATTGCAACAATGACCAAAACAACGTTTGTCAACTCTCAACAAATTTTATTCATCATACTCTTTATATGTGAAGTCATTACTCTACATAAGATCAATATATGATCTTTTTATTTCTTTCTTGTATTTAATTCCCTCAAGATAATAGCAAGAAAAGCAAAGCCCTCAACTCAAAACTACTCTTTATTATATATCTCACGGACTTGATTACATAGAGGGAACATAAAGCAAAACTCAAGGCTAGATCATACTAAAAACTTTATTCCACTAGATCAAGATATAACCAAAAGGGTCGAACTAAGAAAAATGATAAATATAAAGGTGTGATGGTGATACAATACCGGGGCACCTCCCCCAAGCTTGGCAGTTGCCAAGGGGAGTGCCCATACCCATGTATTTATGTCTCTTTCTTCGGAGGTGGTGATGATGGGGTTGTTGATGAAGCAATGCCCAACATCGAGCATAAGAGATGCTCCAGCTTGCGAATAATGCCCTTGAGTGCGATGATATGCTCTTGCAACAGATTATTTTCACGAGTAAGACACTTGTTTTGCACACGAACTATTTCAATGATCTTGAAAGCTTCAATTTCAGCAGGGGTAAGATGATTGTAGTAAGGTTGAAGGATGTCTTCTTCTGCTACTGTCGGAACTTGATCCTCCGCGGCCTTCTTGATCTTGTCACCTTCGATGATCTCCCCAAGTCCTTCTCTCTTCATCTCTATCTTCATTAGCCAAGCATCATCACCCACGTTGTTGGAGGAGGGGAACGACATGATGCCTGGCCTGGAAAACTCTGGCAGAAAACTGCTTGAAACAAGAACAAAGGATTTTGTCGTGGTACGGTGATCAAAACCTTTGGGAGATTATATAATGAATTTTTACCGACCAAAAGGAGTATTGTACAAGAAACCGGAGTCCGAAGGGCACACGAGGTGGCCACAAGGTCGGGGGTGCGCCCTCCACCCTTGTGGATGCCTCGTGCCTCTTTCGGACTACTTTTAATTTTTCTAATTTTTCAAATATTCCAAAACAGAGAAAAATTATCATTGGAAAAGTTTTGGAGTCAGTTTACTTACTGTACCACATACCTATTCCTTTTCAGAGTCTGAAATGTTCTGGATAGTGTCCCTTATGTACTCCTCCGGTGTTACAGTATTAATTATATTGGTCTCAACATTTAAGGGAGTACCTGAGATATAATGTTTGATTCTTTCATCGTTTACCACCTTCGGATTTGTTCCTTCGGCGTTGTTGATTTTTATGGCACCGGAACGATAGGCCTCCTCGATGATGTAAGGATTTAGAGAGAAGCTTTCCTACAAAAAAACTTAAATGGGAGTTGTATAGCAAAACATGATCACCTACATTAAACTCACGCTTTTGTATCCTTTTGTCATGCCATCTTTTAACTTTTTCTTTAAACAACTTGGCATTCTCATAGGCTTGGGTTCTCCATTCATCGAGTTAATGTCAAATAACCTCTTCTCATTGGCAAGTTTGAAATCATAGTTGAGCTCTTTCATAGCCCAATATGCCTTATGTTATAGTTCAAGAGGTAAGTGACATGCTTTTCCATAAACCATTTTATATGGAGGCATACCCATAGGATTCTTATAAGCAGTTCTATAAGCCCATAATGCATCATCAAGTGTCTTAGACCAATTCTTTCTTGATCTAGTAACAGTCTTTTGCAAAAATTAATTTAATCTCTCTATTTCTCAAGTCTACTTGACCACTAAACTAAGGATGATATGGAGATGCAATTCTATGGTTAACATCATATTTAGCAAGCATTTTATGGAAAGCACCATGAATAAAGTGTGAACCACCATCAGTCATTAAATATCTAGGGACTCCAAACCTCGAAAAAATAACTTCTTTAAGCATTTTAATAGAAGTGTTATGATCAACACTACTACTTGGAATAGCTTCGACCCACTTAGTAATGTAATCAACAGCAACTTAAATATGTGTATACCCATTAGAGGAAGGAAAAGGTACCATATAATCAAAGCCCCGGACATCAAATGGTTCGATAGTGAGTGAATAATTCATAGGCATTTCCTAACGTCTACTAATATTAGCAACTCTTTTACATTCATCACATGACAAGACAAACTTACGAGCATGCTTGAAGAGAGTAGGCCAATAAAAACCGGATTGCAATACCTTGTGTGCAGTTCTATCTCCAGCGTGGTGTCCTCCGTAAAACTCAGAGTGGCACTTGCGTAGGATCTGTTCCTGTTCATGCTCAGGTACACAACGTATAATAACACCATCTACTCCTTTATAAAGGTGCGGGTCAACACAAAAGTAATGTCTTAAGTCAAAGAAAAACTTTTGGGTGGTATAAATTTAGCAACAATGTAATTAGCATAATAAGCATACCATGGAGTATTACGAGAAGCATTGATGACATTTAATTGCTCATCCGAAAAACTATCCTCAATAGGCAGTGGGTCATCAAGAACATTTTCTAATCTAGACAAGTTGTCTGCAACGGGGTTCTCAACTCCCTTTTCTATCAATAATATGCAAATAAAATTCTTGCAACAAGAGAACCCATCTAATAAGTCTAGGTTTAGCATCTTTCTTTTTCATAAGATATTTAATAGCAGCATGATCACTGTGAACAGTTACTTTGGAATCAACAATATAAGGTCTAAACTTATCACAAGCAAAAACAACTGCTAAAAATTCCTTTTCAGTAGTAGCATAATTTCTCTGGGCATTGTCTAGAGTTTTACTAGCATAATGAATAACATTCAATTTCTTATCAGCTCTTTGTCCTAGAACAACATCGATAGCATAATCACTAGCATCACACATAATTTCAAAGGGTAAATTCCAATCGGGTGGTTGGACAATAGGTGCAAAATTCAAGGCTTTCTTAAGTATTTCAAATGCTTCTACACAATCATCATAAAAAACAAAAGGAACATCTTTTGTAAGAGATTGGTGAGAGGCCTAGAAATTTTAAAGAAGTCTTTAATAAACCTCCTATAGAAACCAACATGACCAAGGAAACTTCTTATATCTTTGATATCTTTAGGACACGTCATATTTTCAATAGCATCTACTTTAGCTTTATCAACTTCAATACCTATTTTAGAAATTTTATGTCCCAAGACAATACCTTCATTAACCATAAAGTGGCACTTCTCCCAATTCAAGACAAGATTAGTTTCTTCACATCTCTGCAACACTCGATCAAGATTGCTTAAGCAATCATCAAAAGAAGTTCCGTAAACGGATAAATCATCCATGAAAACCTCAATAATCTTTTCACAAAAGTCAGAGAATATAGCCATCATACATCTTTGTAATGTAGCAGGTGCATTGCATAAACCAAAAGGCATGTGTCTATAAGCAAAGGTACCGAAAGGGCAAGTAAAAGTGGTTTTCTCTTGATCATCTTTTGACACAGGTATTTGAGAGAAACCAGAATAACCATCTGGAAAGAAAAAATGAGTATGTTTTGATAGTCTTTCAAGCATTTGATCGATAAAAGGTAGAGGGTAATGATCTTTTCTAGTAACTTTATTCAATTTGCGAACATCAATTACCATTCTATAACCTATAACTATTCTTTGTGGAATCAATTCATTCCTATCATTAGGAACAACGGTAATACCTCCCTTCTTAGGACACAATGAACAGGACTTACCCATTGACTATCAACAATAGGATAAATTATACCTGCCTCCAGAAGCTTTAGTATTTCATTTCTTACCACTTCTTTCATCTTAGGATTTAACCATCGTTGATGATCAACAACTGGTTTATCGCCTTTCTCCAATTTTATTTTGTGCTGACATAGAGTGGGACTAATGCCCTTAAGATCATCAAGATTATATCCAATAGTGGCATGATGCTTCTTCAGAGTTTTCAATAATTTCTTTTCTTCATGCTCTGAAAGGTTAGCACTAAAAATAACAGGATATATCTTCTTTTCATCAAGATAAGCATATTTCAGAGTAGCAGGTAATTGTATAAGCTCAAACACGGGATCACCCTTGGGTGGAGGAGGATCCCCAAGGATTTCAACATACAAATTGTGTTTCAAAATAGGCTCTTGATTAAAGAATACTTCATCTATTTCCCTTCTTTCATTCATAAACATATCATTTTCATGGTCTAGCAAATATTGTTCAAAAGGATCATTAGGAGGCACGGCAATAGAAGCAAGACCAACAATTTCATCTTTACTAGGCAATTCTTTATCATGGGGTTGTCTACGAAATTTAGAGAAATTAAAATCATGAGAAATATCCCCCAAACCAACAGTAACAATATCTTTCTTGTAGTCTATTTTAGCATTAACAATATTCAAGAAAGGTCTACCAAATATAATGGGACAAAAATTATCTTGTGGGGAAGCGAGAACAAGAAAATCAGTAGGATATTTTATCTTCCCGCACAAGACCTCAACATCTCTAACAATCCCAATTGGTGATATAGTATCTCTATTAGCAAGCTTAATAGTAACATCAATATCTTCTATCTCAGCCGTGAAATGTCATTCATAATTTCTTTATATAAGGTGTAAGGAATTGCACTCACACTAGCACCCATATCACATAAGCCATGATAACAATGATCTCCTATTTTAACAGAAACAACAGGCATGCTGATACATCTCCAACATATCTACAATTTTTTATTATTCCATGTTGTTATATTATCAATCTTGGATGTTTTATAATCATTTTATAGTCATTTTTTGGTACTAACCTATTGACATAGTGCCAAGTGCCAGTTGCAGTTTTCTCCATGTTTTTTACATCATAGGAAATCAATACCAAACGGAGTCCAAATGCAGCAAAAAAATTTGTGGGTCTTTTTTACCAGAAGACATCCAGTGGGCTGGAGAAGCGCCTGGGGGTGCTTCGAGGGGAGCACAACCCACCAGGGCGCGCCCTGGTGGGTTGTGCCCACCTCGGGTACCCCTTGAACCGACTCTTTGCTCTATAAATACCCCAATATTCCAGAAACCCTAGGGGAGTCGACGAAAATCAATTCTAGCCGCCGCAGAGTCCAGAACCACCAGATCCAATCTAGACACCATCACGGAGGGGTTCACCACTTCCATTGGTGCCTCTCCGATGATGCGTGAGTAGTTCTTTCTAGACCTACGAGTCCATAGTTAGTAGCTAGATGGCTTCCTCGCTCCCTTTTGATTATAAATACAATGGTCTCTTGGAGATCCATATGATGTAACTCTTTTTGCGGTGCATTTGTTGGGATCGGATGAACTTTGAGTTTTGATCAGATCTATATTTTTATCCATGAAAGTTATTTGAGTCTTCTTTGATCTCTTATATGCATGATTGCTTATAGCCTCATATTTCTTATCCGATATTTGGGTTTTGTTTGGCCAACTTGATCTATTTATCTTGCAATGGGAAGAGGTGCTTTGTAGTGTGTTCGATCTTACGGTGCTTGATCCCAGTGACAGAAGGGAAACCAACACGTATGTATCATTGCTACTAAGGATAAAATGATGGGGTCTATTTCTACATAAATAGATCTTGTCTACATCATGTCATCGTTCTTATTGCATTACTCTGTTTCTCCATGAACTTAATACACTAGATGCATGCTGGATAGCGGTCAATGTGTGAAGTAATAGTAGTAGATGCAGGCAGGAGTCTGTCTACTAATCTTGGATGTGATGCCTATATAATGATCATTTCCTGGATATCGTCATGATTATTTGAAGTTCTATCAATTGCCCAACAGTAATTTGTTCACCCACCGTTTGCTATTTTCTCGAGAGAAGCCACTAGTGAAACCTACGGCCCCCAGGTCTCTTTCTCATATTATTTGCCTTTGTGATCTATTTTCCTTTGCTTTTATTTTTAGATCTATTAAACCAAAAATAAAAAAATACCTTGCTGCAATTTATTTTATTTGGCGTTCGATCTATCAATATTTACAACTCTCTCACGTACGTTTGCCTATCTCTAGGCGCCGTTACCCGAAAGGGATTGACAACCCCTTGTACACGTCGGGTTGCGAGTATTTGTTATTTGTGTATATGTGTTGTTTACGTTGTGTTGCTTGGTTCTCCTACTGGTTCGATAACCTTGGTCTCATCACTGAGGGAAATACCTATCGTTGATGTGCTGCATCATCCCTTCCTCTTTGGGGAAATACTGACATAGTTCAGGTAAACATCACATGCCAACAACAGGTCTATGTTTATCTTTAGTATCAGGTTTAGCAATTCTAGCAGCTTCATCACAGAAATAAATAACATGCCCATCAATATTATCAACCAAGAGATCTTTAACCATAGCAATACTAGGTTCAACTTTAATTTGCTCAGAGGGTTCAGGTGTTCTATATTACTTTTGTTGACCACAATTGAAGCTTTAGCACGATCCTTTATTCTAAGAGGGAATGGTAGCTTCTCAATATAAGCAGTAGGAACAATAGGATCAACATTATAAGTAATAGTTTCTTCTTCAACCTTAGTTGGTTCAACTACTTTCACTTCAATGGGAGGATGATATTTAAACCACTTCTCCTTAGGGAGATCAACATGAGTAGCAAATGATTCACAGAAAGAAGCTACTATCTCAGAGTCAAGTCCATATTTAGTGCTAAAATCACGAAAAGCATCGGTATCCATAAAAGGTTTAACACAATCAAACTTAAGGTTTATACCTGATTCCTTACCTTCGTCAAGATCCCAATATTCAGAGTTGTGTTTAATTCTTTCCAATAAAACCCATTTGAATTCAATATCCTTCTTCATATAGGAACCGGTACAAGAAGTATCGAGCATGGATTAATCATTATGAGAAAGCCGAGCATAATTTTTTTGAATAATAATTTATCTTGAGAGCTCATGATTGGGGCATGAATATAACATTGACTTAAGCCTCCCCCAAGCTTGAGCGATACTTTCTCCTTCACGAGGCCAAAAATTATATATATAATTCCGATCATGATGAACCAGATGCATAGGATAAAACTTCTGATGAAATTCCAATTTCAATCGGTTGTAGTTCCATGATCCAATATCATCCAATAGCCTATACCATGTCAGTGCATTTTCCTTCAAAGATAAAGGGAAGACCTTATTCTTGACAACATCCTCGGGCATACCTGCAAGCTTAAATAATCCACAAACTTCATCCACATAGATTAGGTGCATATCGGGATGTAATGTTCCATCTCCTGCATAAGGATTAGATAGCAGTTTCTCTATCATACCCGAAGTAATTTCATAATAAATATTTTCAGTAGGTTCAGTAGGTTGAGGAGCAACTCTTTGCTCTTCCGGTCGAGGTGAAGATACCCTGAACAAGCCCCCCCAAAGGATTATTTTCCATAGTAACAAGTGACAGTAAATTTCAGCACACTATATAAATGTTTCCTTACCAAATTCCACTTACCAAAGGCGCATCACTCCCCGGCAACGGCGCCAGAAAAGAGTCTTGATGACCCACAAGTATAGGGGATCTATCATAGTCCTTTTGATAAGTAAGAGCGTCGAACCCATCGAGGAGCAGAAGGAAATGACAAGTGGTTTTCAGCAAGGTATTCTCTGCAAGCACTGAAATTATCGATAACCTGATAGTTTTGTGATAAGATAAATCGTAACGGGTAATAAGTAATAGAAGTAAACAAGGTGCAGCAAGGTGGCCCAATCCTTTTTGTAGCAAAGGACAAGCCTGGACAAACTCTTATATAAAGCAAAGCGCTCCCGAGGACACATGGGAATAGTTGTCAAGTTAGTTTTCATCATGCTCATATGATTCGCGTTCGTTACTTTGATAATTTGATATGTGGGTGGACCGGTGCTTGGGTGTTGTCCTTCCTTTGATAAGCCTCCCACTTATCATTAACCCCTCTCGCAAGCATCCGCAACTACGAAAGAAGAATTAAGGCAAACCTAACCATAGCATGAAACATATGGATCCAAATCAGCCCCTTACGAAGCAACGCATAAACTAGGGTTTAAGCTTCTGTCACTCTAGCAACCCATCATATACTTATTACTTCCCAATGCCTTCCCCTAGGCCCAAATAATGGTGAAGTCTTATGTAGTCGATGTTCACATAACACCACTAGAGGAAAGGCAACATACATCTCATCAAAATATATAACGAATACCAAATTCACATGATTACTTATAACAAGACTTCTCCCATGTCCTCAGGAACAAACTTAACTACTCACAAAGCATATTCATGATCAAGATCAAAGGAGTATTAATTATCATTAAGGATCTGAAAAATATAATCTTCCACCAAATAAACCAACTAGCATCAACTACAAGGAGTAATCAACACTACTAGCAACCCACCGGTACCAATATGAGGTTTTGAGACAGAGATCGAGCACAAGAGATGAACTAGGGTTTGAGAGGAGATGGTGCTGGTGAAGATGTTGATGGAGATTGACCCCCTCTCGGTGAGAGGATCGATGGTGATGATTTCCCCCTCCCGGAGGGATGTTTCCCCGATAGAACAGCTTCGTGCGAAGCCCTAGATTGGTTCTGCCAAGGTTCCACCTCGAGACGGCGGCCCTTCATCCCGAAAGCTTCTCTCTGATTTTTTTTCCAAGTCAAAACACACCATATAGCAGATGATGGACGCCGGAGGCCTGACAGGGGGCCCACAAGGATGGGGCGCGCGCCCAGGGGCTAGGGCGTGCCCTCCACCCTTGTGGTTGGCTGGTGCCCCCGCCCCTCTGGTGCTTTCTGCACCCAATATTTGTTATATTTTCCAAAACTGATCTCCGTGAAGTTTCAGGACTTTTGGAGTTGTGCAGAATAGGTCTCTAATATTTGCTCCTTTTCCAGTCTAGAATTCCAGTTGCCGGCATTCTCCCTCTTCATGTAAACCTTGTAAAATATGAGAGAATAGGCATAAGTATTGTGATATAATGTATAGTAACAACCCATAATGCAATAAATATTGGCATGATAGCATGATGCAATATGGACGTATCATGGAGCATCACGAAGAGATCATCCTTGAAGCTTGTCGTCCATTGTGGTGTCAATGGACTTGTGAAGATGTGCCAAAGAGTGGCTCACCCATAGTGGAGTATGGGGGAGCACTCAACTAGTCTTCATCGATCCAACGCAATCAAGAAAGGTGGTCCAACTTGAGGGAGTCTAGATCGTCATCATCTAGCTCAAGTGGACTATGTGCAAGGCAAAGGTTTGCCCTTGATAGGTTTTCTATTTTACCGGTCTCACGGTGGTAGTTGGGAGACCGGGTTATAGGATTAATTGTCGTACTATCAAGGGGGGCTCCCGATGAGTAGCTTGATCGTATCGTTCGTAGAGAGCTCAAACCATTGCATCCTTGCATCATCTTTATTGGTTCTTGTTTGGTTCTTCTCCTTGTGAGATTTGGAGCTTATGGTCATCTTGATGACAAGCTCGAGTTCATCAAAAACGGAGTTCACATGCTTCTTCTATGATGTTTTCGATGTTGGAGGTTATGCCGGTTCTTCTCTGTTGGAGGTTTAACTCCTCTATATGTTAGGCATACCTCCCCCGCCTCTTCTTACTACTCGTCGTCATCTATCCAACAAGCTTGAGTTTGCTCAATTTGGAGATCATTTGCACAAATTATGGCAGTTTTGGGCTTTCTTGTTGCACCTGTGGTAGTACCGTGGATTGGAGCGGCAGTACTGCCTAGAGCAACAGGCGGTAGTACCGCTGTAACGGCGGTAGTACTGCTGTAACGGCGGTAGTACCGCCCAGAGCTTCAGGTGGTGGTTCTGCTCCAGTGTGGCTCTAGTACCGCCTAGATTCGAGACTTGGTTTTCTCGTGTCGGGTTCAGCGCCAGTAGAAGCGGTAGTACCGCTCATGAGCGGTAGTGCCGCACCTACCACCGCTACTAGTGCCGCTCTAGGTCTCCCTTATTCCCTCTTTCTCTCCCCCGTGTGCTCTGACCCCAGCGGTAGTACCGTTGGGGCAAGCGGCAGTGCTGCTGTGGCCAACGGTAGTACTGCTCGCCTGAGCGGTAGTACCACCTGTTGTAGCCCACGGTAGTACTGCTCGCTTGAGCGGTAGTACCGCGCTGTGCGGGCTGAGCACATAACGCTTGGATTTTTCCCCACCTATAAAATGGTTCTTCTTCCCCATTGAGCCTCATTCCTTTAGCTTGTGTTCTTCCCCCATTGTTGACCTTGTTCGAGCTTGCTATCTCTCAATCCCTCCATGGATTCTTGCTAGTTTTTTGGGGGAAAAGAGAGAGGAGATCTAGACCCACATTTCCACCAACCACTTTCTCCTCTATGTGAGGCGAACTTTTGGATCTAGATCTTGGAGTTGTTCATGTTCTCTTCTTCATTCTTCCTCTCATTTTCTTCTCTAGCATTAGTTGCTTCGGTGGGATTTGGGAGAGAAGGACTTGGGCACTCCGTGTGCCCTTGCCATTGCATTTGGTGCATCGGTTTGAGTTTTCCACGGTGGTACATGGAAGTTACAAGTTGAGAAGCTTATTACTCTTGGGTGCTTGGTACCCTTGAGCTTGTTCCTCTTGGGTGCCTTGGTGCCCTAGACGGTTGGTGGTGTCCGGAGCTCAATCATTGTGGTGTAAATATCTGGGCAAGCGTCGGAGTCTCCAATTAGGTTGTGGAGATCGCCTCGAGCAATTTGACGGGTTCCGGTGACCGCCCCCAAGGGTTGCCAAAGTGTACGGGTTCGGTGACCGCCCCCAAGGGTTGCCATTTGTACGGGTTCGGTGACTGCCCTCAAGGGTCCCTTAGTGGAATCACGGCATCTTGCATTGAGCAAGGTCGTGAGGAGATTACGGTGGCCCTAGTGGCTTCTTGGGGAGCATTGTGCCTGCACACCACTCCAAACAGAGATTAGCATCCGCAAGGGTGTCAACTTCGAGATACATCATCGTCTCCGCGTGCCTCAGTTATCTCTTACCCGACCCCTTTTACTTATGCACTTTAATTTGTGATAGTCATAGTGTTTCATGTTATATATCTTGCTATCACATAGTTTTTTATGAAGGAAATATGCCCTAGAGGCAATAATAAAGTTGTTATTTATATTTCCTTATATCATGATAAATGTTTATTATTCATGCTAGATTTCTATTAACCGGAAACTTAGTACATGTGTGAATACATAGACAAACAGAGTGTCCCTAGTATGCCTCTACTTGACTAGCTCGTTAATCAAAGATGGTTAAGTTTCCTGACCATAGACATGTGTTGTCATTTGATGAATGGGATCACATCATTAGAGAATGATGTGATGGACAAGACCGTCCGTTAGCTTAGCATTAATGATCGTTTAGTTTTATTGCTATTGCTTTCATCATGACTTATACATGTTCCTCTGACTATGAGATTATGCAACTCCCGAATACCGGAGGAACACCTTGTGTGCTATCAAACTTCTCAACGTAACTGGGTGATTATAAGAATGCTCTACAGGTGTCTCCAATGGTGTTTGTTGAGTTGGCATAGATCGAGATTAGGATTTGTCACTCCGTGTATCGGAGAGGTATCTCTGGGCCCTCTCGGTAATGTTCATCACTATAAGCCTTGCAAGCAATGTAACTAATGAGTAAGTTATAGGATGATCCATTACGGAACAAGTAAAGAGACTTGCCGGTAATGAGATTGAACTAGGTATGTGTTGGGGAACGTAGCAGAATTTTAAAATTTTCTACGCATCACCAAGATCAACCTATGGAGTCTTCTAGCAACGAGAGGGAAAGGAGTGCATCTACATACCCTTGTAGATCGCGAGCGGAAGCGTTCAAGAGAACGGGGTTGATGGAGTCGTACTCGTCATGATCCAAATCACCGATGACCGAGCGCCGAATGGACGGCACCTCCGCGTTCAACACACGTACGGTTGGGGAAGACGTCTCCTCCTTTTTGATCCAGCAAGGGGAGGGAGAGGTTGATGGAGATCCAGCAGCACGACGGCGTGGTTGTGGAAGCAGCGGGGATCTCGGCAAGGCTTCGCCAAGCACAGCGAGAGGGAGAGGTGTTACGAGGGGAGAGGGAGGTGCCAGGGACTTGGGTGCGCAGCCCTCCCTCCCCCCTCTTTATATAGGGGCCCTAGGGGGGCGCCGGCCCCAAGATATCCAATCTCAAGGGGGGGCAGCCAAGGGGGGACTTGCCCCCCAAGTCAGGTGGGGCACCCCCCACCCCTAGGGTTTCCAACCCTAGGCGCAGGGGAGGCCCAAGGGGGGGCGCACCAGCCCACCAGGGGCTGGTTCCCCTCCTACTTCAGCCCATGGGGCCCTCCGGGATAGGTGGCCCCACCGGGTGGACCCCGGGACCCTTCCGGTGGTCCCGGTACAATACCGGTGACCCCCGAAACTTTCTCGGTGGCCGAAACTGGACTTCCTATATACAATTCTTCACCTCCGGACCATTCTGGAACTCCTCGTGACGTCCGGGATCTCATCCGGGGCTCCAAACAACTTTCGGTTTACCGCATACTAATATCTCTACAACCCTAGGGTCACTGAACCTTAAGTGTGTAGACCCTACGGGTTCGGGAGACACGCAGACATGACTGAGACGACTCTCCGGTCAATAACCAACAGCGGGATCTCGATACCCATGTTGGCTCCCACATGCTCCTCGATGATCTCATCAGATGAACCACGATGTCGAGAATTCAAGTAATCCCGTATACAATTCCCTTTGTCAATCGGTACGTTACTTGCCCGAGATTCGATCGTCGGTATCCCAATACCTCGTTCAATCTCGTTACCGGCAAGTCACGTTACTCGTATCGTAATGCATGATCCCGTGACCAAACACTTGGTCACATTGAGCTCATTATGATGATGCATTACCGAGTGGGCCCAGAGATACTTCTCTGTCATACGGAGTGACAAATCCCAGTCTCGATCCGTGTCAACCCAACAGATACTTTCGGGGATACCTGTAGTATACCTTTATAGTCACCCAGTTACGTTGTGACGTTTGGTACACCCAAAGCACTCCTACGGCATCCAGGACTTACACGATCTCATGGTCTAAGGAAATGATACTTGACATTAGAAAAGCTCTAGCAAACGAACTACACGATCTTGTGCTATGCTTAGGATTGGGTCTTGTCCATCACATCATTCTCCTAATGATGTGATCCCATTATCAATGACATCCAATGTCCATAGTCAGGAAACTATGACTATTTGTTGATCAACGAGCTAGTTAACTAGAGGCTCACTAGGGACATGTTATGGTCTATGTATTCACACATGTATTATGATTTCCGGATAACACAATTATAGCATGAATAATAGACAATTATCATGAACAAGGAAATATAATAATAATCATTTTAATATTGCCTCTAGGGCATATTTCCAACAGTCTCCCACTTGCACTAGAGTCAATAATCTAGTTACATTGTGATGAATCAAACACCCATAGAGTTCTGGTGTTGATCATGTTTTGCTCGCGGAAGAGGTTTAGTCACCGGATCTGCGACATTCAGATCCATATGTACTTTGCAAATATCTATGTCACCATCTTGAACATTTTCACGAATGGAGTTGAAGCGACGCTTGATGTGCCTGGTCTTCTTGTGAAACCTGGGCTCCTTGGCAAGGGCAATAGCTCCAGTGTTGTCATAGAAGAGAGTGATCGGCCCCGACGCATTGGGTATGACTCCTAGGTCGGTGATGAACTCCTTTATCCAGATTGCTTCATGCGCTGCCTCCGAGGCTGCCATGTACTCCGCTTCACATGTAGATCCCGCCACGACGCTTTGCTTGCAACTGCACCAGCTTACTGCCCCACCATTCAAAAATATACACGTATCCGGTTTGTGACTTAGAGTCATCCAGATCTGTGTCGAAGCTAGCGTCGACGTAACCCTTTATGACGAGCTCCTCGTCACCTCCATATACGAGAAACATATACTTAGTCCTTTTCAGGTACTTTAGGATGTTCTTGACCGCTGTCCAGTGTTCCATGCTGGGATTACTTTGGTACCTTCCTACCAAACTTACGGCAAGGTTTACATCAGGTCTGGTACACAACATGGCATACATGATAGACCCTATGGCTGAGGCATAGGATACGACACTCGTCTCTTCTCTATCTTCTGTCGTGGTCGGACATTGAGCTGAGCTCAATTTCACACCTTGCAACACAGGCAAGAACCCCTTCTTGGACTCATCCATATTGAACTTCTTCAATATCTTATCAAGGTATGTGCTTTGTGAAAGACCTATGAGGCATCTCGATCTATCTCTATAGATCTTGATGCCTAATATGTAAGCAGCTTCTCCAAGGTCCTTCATTGAAAAACACTTATTCAAGTAGGCCTTAATACTGTCCAAAAGTTCTATATCATTTCCCATCAAAAGTATGTCATCCACATATAATATGAGAAATGCTACAGAGCTCCCACTCACTTTCTTGTAAACGCAGGCTTCTCCATAAGTCTGCATAAACCCAAACGCTTTGATCATTTCATTAAAGCGAATGTTCCAACTCCGAGATGCTTGCACCAGCCCATAGATGGAGTGCTGGAGCTTGCATACCTTGTTAGCATTCTTAGGATCGACAAAACCTTCCGGCTGCATCATATACAATTCTTCCTTAAGAAAGTCGTTAAGGAATGCCGTTTTGACGTCCATTTGCCATATCTCATAATCATAGTATGCGGCAATTGCTAACATGATTCGGACGGACTTTAGCTTCGCTAGGGGTGAGAAGGTCTCATCATAGTCAACCCCTTGAACTTGTCGATAACCCTTAACGACAAGTCGAGCCTTATAGATGGTAACATTACCATCCGTGTTCGTCTTCTTCTTAAAGATCCATTTATTCTCTATCGCTCACCGATCATCGGGCAAGTCTGTCAAAGTCCATACTTTGTTTTCATACATGGATCCTATCTCGGATTGCATAGCTTCAAGCCATTTGTTGGAATTTGGGCCCGCCATTGCTTCTTCATGGTTCGAAGGTTCACCGTTGTCTAGCAACATGATTTCCAGGATAGGGTTGCCATACCATTCTGGTGTGGAACGTGTCCTTTTGGACCTTCGAAGTTCAGTAGCAACTTGATCCGAAGTACCTTGATCATCATCATTAACTTCCTCTCTAGTCGGTGCAGGCACCACAGGAACATCTTCCTGAGCTGCGCTACTTTCCGGTTCAAGAGGCAGTACTTCATCGAGTTCTACTTTCCTCCCACTTACTTCTCTCGAGAGAAACTCTTTCTCCAGAAAGGACCCATTCTTGGCAATAAAGATCTTGCCTTCGGATCTGAGGTAGAAGGTATACCCAATGGTTTCCTTAGGGTATCCTATGAAGACGCATTTTTCCGACTTGGGTTCGAGCTTTTCAGGTTGAAGTTTCTTGACATAAGCATCGCATCCCCAAACTTTTAGAAACGATGGCTTAGGTTTCTTCCCAAACCATAATTCATACGGTGTCGTCTCAACGGATTTAGACGGTGCCCTATTTAAAGTGAATGTAGCTGTCTCTAGAGTGTATCCCCAAAATGATAGCGGTAAATTAGTGAGTGACATCATAGATCGCACCATATCCAATAGAGTGCGATTACGATGTTCGGACACACCGTTACGCTGAGGTGTTCCAGGCGGCATGAGTTGTGAAACGATTCCACATTTCCTTAAGTGCGTACCAAATTCGTGACTTAAATATTCTCCCCCATGATCTGATCGTAAGAATTTTATCTTTCGGTCACGTTGATTCTCTACCTCATTCTGAAATTCCTTGAACTTTTCAAAGGTCTCATACTTGTGTTTCATCAAATAGACATACCCATATCTATTTAAGTCATCAGTGAGAGTGAGAACATAACGATAGCCACCGCGAGCCTCAACGCTCATTGGACCGCACACATCAGTATGTATAATTTCCAATAAGTTGGTTGCTCGCTCCATTGTTCCGGAGAACGGAGTCTTGGTCATTTTACCCATGAGGCATGGTTCGCACGTGTCAAATGATTCGAAATCAAGAGACTCCAAAAGTCCATCTGTATGGAGATTCTTCATGCGTTTGACACCGATGTGACCAAGGCGGCAATGCCACATATATGTGGGACTATCATTATCAATCTTACATTTTTTGGTATTCACACTATGAATATGTGTAACATCACGTTCGAGATTCATTAAGAATAAACCATTGACCAGCGGGGCATGACCATAAAACATATCTCTCATATAAATAGAACAACCATTATTCTCGGATTTAAATGAGTAGCCATCTCGTATTAAACGAGATCTAGATACAATGTTCGTGCTCAAAGCTGGCACTAAATAACAATTATTGAGGTTTAAAACTAATCCCGTAGGTAAATGTAGAGGTAGCATGCCGACGCGATCACATCAACCTTGGAACCATTCCCGACGCGCATCGTCATCTCGTCCTTCGCCAGTCTCCGCTTATTCCGCAGCTCCTGTTTTGAGTTACAAATATGAGCAACTGCACCTGTATCAAATACCCAGGATCTACTACGAGTACTGGTAAGGTACACATCAATTACATGTATATCACATATACCTTTACTGTTGACGGCCTTCTTGTCCGCTAAGTATTTGGGGCAGTTCCGCTTCCACTGCCCCTTTCCCTTGCAATAAAAGCACTCAGTCTCAGGTTTGGGTCCATTCTTTGGCTTCTTCCCGGCAACTGGTTTACCAGGTGCGGCAACTCCCTTGCCGTCCTTCTTGAAGTTCTTCTTACCCTTGCCTTTCTTGAAACTAGTGGTTTTATTGACCATCAACACTTGATGTTCCTTTTTGATTTCCACCTCCGCTGATTTCAGCATTGAAAATACTTCAGGAATAGTTTTCACCATCCCCTGCATATTGTAGTTCATCACAAAGCTCTTGTAGCTAGGTGGGAGCGACGGAAGGATTCTGTCAATGACCGCCTTGTCTGGGAGGTTAATGTCCAGCTGGGACAAGCGGTTGTGCAACCCAGACATTTTGAGTATGTGCTCACTGACAGAACTATTTTCCTCCATCTTACAACTGTAGAACTTGTCGGAGACTTCATATCTCTCGACCCGGGCATGAGCTTGGAAAACCATTTTCAGCTCTTCGAACATCTCATATGCTCCGTGTTGCTCAAAACGCTTTTGGAGCCCCGGTTCTAAGCTGTAAAGCATGCCGCACTGAACGAGGGAGTAATCATCAGCATGCGACTCCCAAGCGTTCATAACGTCTTGGTTCTCTGGGATGGGTGCTTCACCTAGCGATGCTTCTAGGACATATGCTTTCTTGGCAGCTATGAGGATGATCCTCAGGTTCCAGACCCAGTCCGTATAGTTGTTGCCATCATCTTTCAGCTTGGTTTTCTCTAGGAACGCATTGAAGTTGAGGTTGACATGAGCGTTGGCCATTTGATCTACAAGACATTTTGCAAAGGTTTTTAGACTAAGTTCATGATAATTAAGTTCATCTAATCAAAAAAAAAATAATGAACTCTGAAAGTGCAACTATCCCTAGGTGGTTTTGGTAATTCATAACAACATATAGCTCATTGAGCTAATGCTATTCCAAGATGATTATTTCAGGAAAGCTCAATGATTGGCATGGCATGGATGGTGAAAGTGGAACCCTCAAAATGCTAAGGACAAAGGATTGGCTCAAGCTCAAAAGCTCAAGACTCTTCATGTTATATTTTAGTGATCCAAGATCACATTGAGTCTTTAGGAAAAGCCAATACTATCAAGGAGGTATGAGGTGTTGCTTAATGAGCCTCTTGCTTCATGTGCTTAGTGATATGCTCCAAAACCCTCAACTACTTTCCCGTATCCACATATGACCTAAACCCTAAGCCAAACTCGGTCCTACCGATTCTTCCTATCCGGCGCCACCGAGTTTCACTTGTCATAAGCCACTGCCAAACCCTAGCAATTCGGTTCTACCGATAGGGATCTCGGTCTCACCGAGATGGGATTGCAAACTCTTTGTTTCCCTTTCGTAACTTTTCGGTCTCACCGAAAGAGCGGATCGGTCCCACCGAGATTGCAATGTAAATTCAGTGTTTCCTTTTTGTAACTTTTCGGTCTCACCAAAAGAGCAAATCGGTCCCACCGAGATACCTGACCAACTCTCTGGTTAGATTATTACCAAAATCGGTCTCACCGAGTTTGTGTAATCGGTCTCACCGAGATTACGTTATGCCCTAACCCTAACAAAATCGGTCCTGCCGAGTTGCATGTCAGTCCCACCGAAAATCTCTAACGGTCACTAGGTTTACTTTTCGGTCCGACCGAGTTTGTTGATTCGGTCCCACCGAGATTGGTAAATTGTGTGTAACGGTTGGATTTTGTGTGGAGGCTATATATACCCCTCCACCTCCTCTTCACTCGTGGAGAGAGCCATCAGAACACATCTACACTTCCAACTCATATGTTCTGAGAGAGAACCACCTACTCATGTGTTGAGACCAAGATATTCCATTCCTACCATATGAATCTTGATCTCTAGCCTTCCCCAAGTTGCTTTCCACTCAAATCTTCTTTCCACCAGATCCAAATCCTATGAGAGAGAGTTGAGTGTTGAGGAGACTATCATTTGAAGCACAAGAGCAAGGAGTTCATCATCAACACACCATTTGTTACTTCTTGGAGAGTGGTGTCTCCTAGATTGGCTAGGTGTCACTTGGGAGCCTCCGACAAGATTGTGGAGTTGAACCAAGGAGTTTGTAAGGGCAAGGAGATCGCCTACTTCGTGAAGATCTACCGCTGGTGAGGCAAGTCCTTCGTGGGTGATGGCCATGGTGGGATAGACAAGGTTGCTTCTTCGTGGACCCTTCGTGGGTGGAGCCCTCCGTGGACTCGCGCAACCGTTACCCTTCATGGGTTGAAGTCTCCATCAACGTGGATGTAGGATAGCACCACCTATCCAAACCACGGGAAAAACATCCGTGTCTCCAATTGCGTTTGAATTCTCCAAACCCTTCCCTTTACATTCTTGCAAGTTGCATGCTTTACTTTCCACTGTCAATATATTCTTTGCATGCTTGCTTTAATTGTGTGACGATTGCTTGACTTGTCCTAAAATAGCTAAAATCTGCCAAGAACTAAAATTGGAAAAAGGTAAAGTTTTTATTTGATCAAGTAGTCTAATCACCCCCCCCCCCTCTAGACATACTTTCGATCCTACAAACTCCCACTCAGATTAGACATCCCTCTAGTCATCTAAGTGATACATGATCCGACTCAACTAGACCGTGTCCGATCATCACGTGAGACGGACTAGTCATCATCGGTGAACATCTCCATGTTGATCGTATCTTCCATACGACTCATGTTCGACCTTTCGGTCTCGTGTTCCGAGGCCATGTCTGTAAATGCTAGGCTCGTCAAGTCAACCTAAGTGTTTTTCATGCGTAAATCTGGCTTACACCCGTTGTATGTGAACATTAGAATCTATCACACCCGATCATCACGTGGTGCTTCGAGACAACGAACTTTCGCAACGGCGCATAGTTAGGGGGGACACTTTCTTGAAATTATTGTGAGGGGTCATCTTATTTACTACCATCGTTCTAAGCAAATAAGAAGCAAAAACATGATAAACATCACATGCAATCAAATAGTGACATGATATGGCCAATATCATTTTGCTCCTTTTGATCTCCATCTTCGGGGCGCCATGATCATCGTCGTCACCGGCATGACACCATGATCTCCATCATCATGATCTCCATCATCGTGTCTTCATGAAGTTGTCTCATCATCTATTACTTCTACTACTATGGCTAACGGTTTAGCAATAAAGTAAAGTAATTACATGACGTTTATGTTGACACGCAAGTCATAAATAAATTAAGACAACTCCTATGGCTCCTGCCGTTTGTCATACTCATCGACATGCAAGTCGTGATTCCTATTACAAGAACATGATCAATCTCATACATCACATATATCATTCATCACATCCTTTTGGCCATATCACATCACACGGCATATGCTGCAAAAACAAGTTAGACGTCCTCTAATTGTTGTTGCAAATTTTTACGTGGCTGCTATAGGTTTCTTAGCAAGAACATTTCTTACCTACGCCAAAACCACAACGTGATATGCCAATTTCTATTTACCCTTCATAAGGACCCTTTTCATCGAATCCGATCCGACTAAAGTGGGAGAGACAGACACCCGCTAGCCACCTTATGCAACTAGTGCATGTCAGTCGGTGGAACCTGTCTCACCTAAGCGTACGTGTAAGGTCGGTCCGGGCCGCTTCATCCCACGATGCCGCCGAATCAAGATAAGACTAGTAACGGCAAGTAAATTGACAAAATCGACGCCCACAACAACTTGTGTTCTACTCGTGCATAGAAACTATGCATAGACCTAGCTCATGATGCCACTGTTGGGGAACGTAGCAGAATTTTAAAATTTTCTACGCATCACCAACATCAATCTATGGAGTCTTCTAGCAACGAGGGGGAAAGGAGTGCATCTACATACCCTTGTAGATCGCGAGCGGAAGTGTTCAAGAGAACGGGGTTGATGGAGTCGTACTCGTCGTGATACAAATCACCGATGACCAAGCGCCGAACAGATGGCACCTCCACGTTCAACACACGTACGGTTGGGGAAGACGTCTCCTCCTTCTTGATCCAGCAAGGGGAGGGAGAGATTGATGGAGATCCAGCAGCACGACGGCGTGGTGGTGGAAGCAGCGGGGATCTCGGCAGGGCTTCGCCAAGCACAGCGAAAGGGAGAGGTGTTACGAGGGGAGAGGGAGGCGCCAGGGACTTGGGTGCGCAGCCCTCCCTCCCCCCTCTTTATATAGGGGCCCTAGGGGGGCGGCGGCCAAGGGGGGACTTGCCCCCAAGTCAGGTGGGGCGCCCCACCCCTTGGGTTTCCAACCCTAGGCACAGGGGGAGGCCCAAGGGGGGGGAACCAGCCCACCAGGGGCTGGTTCCCCTCCCACTTCAGCCCATGGGGCCCTCCGGGATAGGTGGCCCCACCCGGTGGACCCCAGGACCCTTCCGATGGTCGTACAATACCGGTGACCACCGAAACTTTCCCGATGGCCGAAACTGGACTTCCTATATAGAATTCTTCACCTCCGGACCATTCCGGAACTCCTCGTGACGTCCGGGATCTCATCCGGGACTCCGAACAACTTTCGGGTTACCGCATACTAATATCTCTACAACCCTAACGTCACCGAACCTTAAGTGTGTAGACCCTACGGGTTCGGGAGACACGCAGACAGGACCGAGATGACTCTCCGATCAATAACCAATAGCGGGATCTGGATACCCATGTTGGCTCCCACATGCTCCTCGATGATCTCATCGGATGAACCACGATGCCGAGGATTCAAGTAATCCCGTATACAATTCCCTTCATCAATCGGTACGTTACTTGCCCGAGATTCGATCGTCGGTATCCCAATACCTCGTTCAATATCGTTACCGGCAAGTCACTTTACTCGTACCATAATGCATGATCCCATGACCAAACACTTGGTCACATTGAGCTCATTATGATGATGCATTACCGAGTGGGCCCAGAGATACCTCTCCGTCATACGGAGTGACAAATCCCAGTCTCGATCCATGTCAACCCAACAGATACTTTCGGGGATACCTGTAGTATACCTTTATAGTCACCCAGTTACGTTGCGACGTTTGGTACACCCAAAGCACTCCTACGGCATCCAGGAGTTACACGATCTCATGGTCTAAGGAAATGATACTTGACATTGGAAAAGCTCTAGCAAACGAACTACATGATCTTGTGCTATGCTTAGGATTGGGTCTTGTCCATCACATCATTCTCCTAATGATGTGATCCCATTATCAATGACATCCAATGTCCATAGTCAAGAAACCATGACTATCTGTTGATCAACGAGCTAGTTAACTAGAGGCTCACTAGGGACATGTTATGGTCTATGTATTCACACATGTATTATGATTTCCGAATAACACAATTATAGCATGAATAATGGACAATTATCATGAACAAGAAATATAATAATAATCATTTTATTTTGCCTCTAGGGCATATTTCCAATAGTATGATGATACTGACAATCAAATCTCGGGCAAGTAACATACCGATGACAAAGGTAACAACGTATGTTGTTATGCGGTTTGACCAATAAAGATCTTCGTAGAATATGTAGGAGCCAATATGAGCATCCAGGTTCCGCTATTGGTTATTGACCGGAGATGTGTCTCAGTCATGTCTACATAGTTTTCGAACCCGTAGGGTCCGCACGCTTAACGTTCGATGACGATTTGTGTTATGAGTTATGTGATTTGATGTACTGAAGTTTGTTTGGAGACCCGGATGAGATCACGGACATGACAAGGAGTCTCGAAATGGTCGAGACATAAAGATTGGTTACATTCGGACACCGGAATGGTTCCGGTTGTTTTGGATAAGTTTCGGAGTACCGGGGGTTACCGGAACCCCCCCCTCCCCCACGCGGGAAGTTATTGGGCCACATGGGCCTAGTGGTGGAAGCGAGGAGGCCGGCCAGGGAGTGGCGCGTGCCCCCCTAGCCCAAACCGAATTGGACTAGGGTTGGGGGGCCTTTTCTTCTCTCCTCCTCCTCCTTCCCTCCTTTTCCTACTCGGAATAGGAAAGAGGAGGGGAATCCTACTTAGACTGGGGAGTCCTAGTAGGATTTCCCGTACCTGGCACGCGCCCCTTTGGCCGGCCACCTCTTCCCTCCCCTCCTTTTATATACGTGGCCAGGGGCACCGTACCCCAATAACAGATCAAAGTTTCTCTTAGCCGTGTGCGGTGCCCCCCTCCACAGTTACACACCTCAGTCATATTGTCATAGTGCTTAGGCGAAGCTCTGTGCTAGTAACTTCATCATCACCGTCACCACGCTGTCATGCTAACGGAACTCTCCCTCAGCCTCAACTAGATCAAGAGTTTGAGGGACGTCACCAAGCTGAACGTGTGCTGATCGCGGATGTGCCGTACGTTCGGTACTTTGATCGGTTGGATCACGAAGACGTTCGACTACATCAACAGCATTACTAAACGCCTCCACTTTCGGTCTTCGAGGGTACATGGACACACTCTCGCCGCTCGTTGATATGCTTCTCCTAGATAGATCTTGCGTGATCGTAGGCAATTTTTTTGAAATACTATGTTCCCCAATAGTGGCATCCGAGCCAGGTCTATGCGTATATGTTATATGCACGAGTAGAACACAAAGAGTTGTGAGCGATAATAGCCATACTGCTTACCAGCATGTCTTACTTTGATTCGGCGGTATTGTTGGATGAAGCGGCCAAGACCGACATTACATGACTGCGTTCATGAGACTCCTTCTACCGACGTGCTTCGCACACAGGTGGCTAGTGGGTGCCAGTTTCTCCAACTTTAGTTGAATGGAGTTTGACTACGCCCAGTCCTTGTTGAAGGTTAAAACAACACACTTGACGAAAATCGTTGTGGTTTTGATGCGTAGGTAAGAACGTTTCTTGCTAGATGCCCGTAGCAGCCACGTAAAACTTGCAACAACAATATAGAGGATGTCTAACTTGTTTTTGCAGGGCTTGTTGTGATGTGATATGGTCAATACGTGATGATATATAAATTGTTGTATGAGATGATCATGTTTTGTAACAGTTATCGGCAACTAGCAGGAGCCATATGGTTGTTGCTTTATTGTATGAAATGCAATCGCCATGTAATTGCTTTACTTTATCACTAAGCGGTACCGATAGTCGTAGAAGCAATAGTTGGCGAGACGACAACGATGCTTCGATGGAGATCAAGGTGTCAAGCCGGTGACGATGGTGATCATGACAGTGCTTTGGAGATGGAGATCAAAGGCACAAGATGATGATGGCCATATCATATCACTTACTTGATTGCATGTGATGTTTATCTTTTATGCATCTTATTTTGCTTAGTATGGCGGTAGCATTATAAGATGATCTCTCACTAAATTTCAAGGTATAAGTGTTCTCCCTCAGTATGCACCGTTGCTACAGTTGGTCGTGCCGAGACACCACATGATGATCGGGTGTGATAAGCTCTACATTCACATACAACGGGTGCAAGCCAGTTTTGCACACGCAAAATACTCGGGTTAAACTTGACGAGCCTAGCATATGCAGATATGGCCTCGGAACACTGAGACCGAAAGGTCGAGCATGAATCATATAGTAGATATGATCAACACAGTGATGTTCACCATTGAAAACTATTCCATCACACGTGATGATCGGACATGGTTTAGTTGATATGGATCACGTGATCACTTAGATGATTAGAGGGATGTCTATCTAAGTGGGAGTTCTTAAGTAATATGATTAATTGAACTTTAATTTATCATGAACTTAGTACCTAATAGTATTTTGCATGTCTACGTTGTTGTAGATCAATGGCCCGTGCTACTACTTCTTTGAATTTTAATGCGTTCCTAGAGAGAGCTAAGTTGAAAGATGATGGTAGCAACTACACAGACTGGGTCCGTAACTTCAGGATTATCCTCATTGCTGCACAGAAGAATTGCGTCCTGGAAGCACCGCTAGGTGCAAGACCCGCTGCAGGAGCAACGTCGGACGTTATGAACGCCTGGCAGAGCAAAGCTAATGACTACTCGATAGTTCAGTGTGCCATGCTTTACGCCTTAGAACCAGGACTTCAACGACGTTTTGAACGTCATGGAGCATATGAGATGTTCTAGGAGTTGAAGTTAATATTTCAAGCAAATGCCCGGATTGAGAGATATGAAGTCTCCAATAAGTTCTACATCTGCAAAATGGAGGAGAATAGTTCTGTCAGTGAACATATACTCAAAATGTCTGGGTACCACAACACTTGACTCAACTAGGAGTTAATCTTCCAGTTGATAGTGTCATTGACAGAGTTCTTCAATCACTGCCACCAAGCTATAACAGCTTCGTGATGAACTATAATATGCAAGGGATGGATAAGACAATTCCCAAGCTCTTCGCGATGCTAAAGGCTGCAAAGGTGCAAATCAAGAAGGAGCATCAAGTGTTGATGGTTAACAAGACCACTAGTTTCAAGAAAAAGGGCAAAGGGAAGAAGGGGAACTTCAAGAAGAATGACAAGCAAGTTGTTGCTCAAGTGAAGAAGCCCAAGTTTGGACCTAAGCCTGAGACTGAGTGCTTCTACTGCAAAGGGACTGGTCACTCGAAGCGGAACTGCCCCAAGTATTTGGCGGATAAGAAGGATGGCAAAGTGAAAGGTATATTTGATATACATGTTATTGATGTGTACCTTACTAATGCTCGTAGTAGCGCCTGGGTATTTGATATTGGTTCTGTTGCTCATATTTGCAACTCGAAATAGGGGCTACGGATGAAGCGAAGATTGGCTAAGGACGAGGTGATGATGCGCGTGGGAAATGGTTCCAAAGTCGATGTGATCATCGTAGGCATGCTACCTCTACATCTACCTTCGAGATTAGTTTTAGACCTGAATAATGGTTATTTGGTGACAGCGTTAAGCATGAACATTATATCTGGATCTTGTTTGATGCAAGATGGTTATTCATTTAAATCAGAGAATAATGGTTGTTATATTTATATGAGTAATATCTCTTATGGTCATGCACCTTTGATGAGTGGTCTATTTTTGTTGAATCAGTGATACACATATTCATAGTATTGAAGCCAAAAGATATAAGTTATTAATGATAGTGCAACTTATTTGTGGCACTGCCATTTAGGTCATATTGGTGTAAAGCGCATGAAGAAACTCTATGCTGATGGGCTTTTGGAATCACTTGATGCTTGCGAACCATGCCTCATGGGAAAGATGACTAAGACTCCGTTCTCTGGAATAATGGCGCGAGCAACAGACTTGTTGGAAATAATACATACTGATGTATGCGGTCCGATGAGTGTTGAGGCTCGCGGCGGGTATTGTTATTTTCTGACCTTCACTGATGATTTGAGCATATATGGGTATATCTACTTGATGAAACATAAGTATGAAACGTTTGAAAAGTTCAAAAAATTCAAAGTGAAGTGGAAAATCATCATAACAAGAAAAAAATTCTACGATCTGATCGTGGAGGTGAATATTTGAGCTACGAGTTTGGTCTTCATTTGAAACAATGTGGAATAGTTTCACAACTCAAGCTACCTGGAACACCACAGCGTAATGGTGTTTCCGAACATCGTAATCGTACTTTATTAGATATGGTAAGATCTATGATGTCTCTTACTGATTTACCGCTATCGTTTTGGGGTTATGATTTAGACACAGCTGCATTCATGTTAAATAGGGAACCATCTAAATCCGTTGAGACGACACCATATGAACTGTGGTTTGGCAAGAAACCCAAGTTGTCTTTTCTTAAAGTTTGGGGCTGCGATGCTTATGTGAAAAAGCTTCAACTTCATAAGCTTGAACCCAAATCAAAGAAATGTGTCTTCATAGGATACCCAAAGGAGACTGTTGGGTACACCTTCTATCACAGATCTGAAGGCAAGATATTCGTTGTTAAGAATGGATCCTTTATAGAGAAGGAGTTTCTCTCGAAAGAAGTGAGTGGGAGGAAAGTAGAACTTGATGAGGTAATTGTACCTACTCCCTTATTGGAAAGTAGTTCATCACAGAAATCAGTTCTAGTGATTCCTACACCAATTAGTGAGGAAGCTAATGATGATAATCATGAAACTTCTGATCAAGTTACTACCGAACCTCGTAGGTCAACCAGAGTAGGATCCGCACCAGAGTGGTACGGTAATCCTATTCTGGAGGTCATGTTACTTGACCATGACGAACCTACGAACTATGAGGAAGCGAAGATGAGCCCAGATTTCACGAAATGGCTTGAGGCCATGAAATCTGAGATGGGATCCATGTATGAGAACAAAGTGTGGACTTTGGTTGACTTGCCCGATGATCGGCAAGCCATAGAGAATAAATGGATCTTCAAGAAGAAGACTGACGCTGACGGTAATGTTACTGTCTACAAAGCTCGACTTGTTGCAAAAGGTTTCGGCAAGTTCAAGGAGTTGACTACGATGAGACCTTCTCACTCGAAGCTATGATTAAGTCTGTCTAAATCATGTTAGCAATTGCCACATTTTATGATTATGAAATTTGGCAAATGGATGTCAAACTTTCATTCCTTATTGGATAGCTTAAAGAAGAGTTGTATATGATGCAACCAGAAGGTTTTGTCAATCCAAAAGGTGCTAACAAAGTGTGCAAGATCCAGCGATCCATTTATGGACTGGTGCAAGCCTCTCGGAGTTGGAATATATGCTTTGATAGTGTGATCAAAGCATATGGTTTTATACAGACTTTTGGAGAAGCCTGTATTTACAAGAAAGTGAATGGGAGCTCTGTAGCATTTCTGATATTATATGAGGATGACATATTGTTGATCGGAAATGATACTAAATTTCTGGATAGCATAAAAGGATACTTGAATAAGAATTTTTTAATGAAAGACCTCGGTGAAGCTGCTTATATATTGGGCATCAGATCTATAGAGATAGATCAAGATGCTTAATTGTACTTTCACAAAGCACATACCTTGATAAAGTTTTGAAGAAGTTCAAAATGGATCAGGCAAAGAAAGGGTTCTTGCCTGTGTTACAAGGTGTAAAGTTGAGTCAGACTCAATGCCCGACCACTGCAGAAGATAGAGAGAAAATGAAAGTCATTCCCTATGCTTCAGCCATAGGTTCTATCATGTATACAATGCTGTGTACCAGACCTGATGTGTGCCTTGCTATTAGTTTAGCATGGAGGTACCAAAGTAATCCAGGAGTGGATCACTGGACAACGGTCAAGAACATCCTGAAATACCTGAAAAGGACTAAGGATACGTTTCTCATTTATGGAGGTGATAAAGAGCTCGTCGTAAATGGTTACATCGATGCAAGCTTTGACACTGATCCGGATGACTCTAAGTCACAAACCGAATACGTATTTATATTGAATGGTGGAGCTGTTAGTTGGTGCAGTTCTAAGCAAAGCATCGTGGCGGGATCTACGTGTGTGTCACGCCCAAGATGCGACCCTATCCTAAAGGAACTCGAATGTCCCACCAAGGATAGAAGCGCATCTTGAAGACGCTTTTGCAAGGTGGATATCATTACATCAACATTACATAATAGTGGGGATACATCCAAGACATACAATATCACATGAATACAACAATACATCATATACAAGATCAACATCCAACTACGGATGAAACATAAACAGAAACTCAAACAATATCCACCCTGCTAGCCCAGGCTGCCGACCTGGAACCTAACCCCTGATCGACGAAGAAGAACTCCAACACAAATAACATCGCTCTCACGTCATGATCATCGCATAACCTGTACCTGCAACTGTTGGTGTAGTAATCTGTGAGCCATGAGGACTCAGCAATCCCATAACCATGGGTGTCAAGACTAGCAAAGCTTAATGGGTAAGGAAGGGGCAAAAAGGTGGGGTTGCAGCAGCGACTAAGCATGTATGGTGGCTAACTTACGCAAATAAGAGCGAGAAGAGGAGCTTAGCAAGCGGTCGTCAACTAGTAATGATCAAGAAGTGATCCTAAACTCCTACTTACGTCAAACATAACCCAAAACCGAGTTCTCCTCTCAAACAACCCCGAAAAGAGACAATCACGGTTACGCACACGGTTGGTGTATTTTAGAAGAGTTTACTTCAAGTTTACTACAACCGGATATCAACAAATTCTCATCTGCCACATAACCGTGGGCACGGCTTTCGAAAGTTCAAACCCTGCAGGGGTGTCCCAACTTAGCCCATGATAAGCTCTCGCGATCAACGAAGGATATTCCTTCTCCCGGGAAGACCCGATCAGTCTCGGAATCCCGTTTACAAGACATTTCGACAATGGTAAAACAAGACCAGCAAGACCGCCCGCTGTGCCGACAAATCCCGATAGGAGCTGCACATATCTCGTTCTCAGGGCACACCGGATAAGCTAAGCGTACAGGTACCAACGTAACCCAAGTTGCCAAGGGACGGTCCCGCACGGTGCTCTAGTTTGGACCAACACTCAAAGGAGCATTGGCCCGGGGGGTAAAATAAAGATGACCCTCGGGAGCACGAATCCCAAGGGAAAAAGGCTAGGTGAGGCAAATGTAAAACCAAGGTTGGGCCTTGCTGGAGGAGTTTTATTCAAAATGAACTGTCAAGGGGGTCCCATAAATCACCCAACCGCGTTAGGGACGCAAAATCCGGGAACATAATACCGATATGACGGAAACTAGGGCGGCAAGAGTGGAACAAAACACCATGCATAAGGCTGAGCCTTCCACCCTTTACCAAGTATATAGATGCATTAATAATATAAGAGATATTGTGATATGCCAACATAAACATAATCCAACATGGAGCAATCTTCATCTTCACCTGCAACTAGCGGCACTATAAGAGGGGATGAGCAAAAGCGGTAACATCGCCAAACAACGGTTTGCTAGGAAGGGTGACAAAGGTTAGAGGTTCATGGCAATTTGGGAGGCTTGATAAGCAAGTGGTAGGTAACGCGGCATAGCGATAGAACGAAGCAACTAGCATAGCAATGATAGTAATGAGATCCAAGGTGACGGTCATCTTGCCTGAAATCCCGCAAGGAAGAAGAACGAGTCCATGAAGAAGATGAAGCCACGAAGACGAACCAAGCGTAGACGAACGAATCCTCACGATCGCAACGAAACAGGAACTATCGAGAAGAAGCAGACAACACGGTAAACACACCACACATGAACAAGGCATGATGCTCAACCGAGTACGACGCATGTCCGGTTTAAAGATTCATGGCATGGCAAAGTGCAACAAACAATACTACAAATTAAGTGGAGCTCAATATGCAACGAGTTGCATATTGAAGAAACACCACATGCATTTATTTAGTTCTCTCCCGATTATGTACCCAACAATATTAAATGTTATTCAACATGGCAAGGGGTGAAGCATAAATAAACTATCTATTTAGGCAAGTTTAAATAAGGCCGGAAATAACAAACAACAATTCCAGAAAATCCTCATGTTCATATTTCGAATTTGCTACTGTTCTGCCCTAAACACAATTTTAATGTTGTTAAACAGCCAAACAAAATGTACCAAGTTAAACTAGGCCTTTTTCTACCCCATTTACATATAAAGAACATTTAAATCCGAGCTACGGTTATTTAGTTATGAATTAAATCATTTTAACATACTAATTATGCAAATTAATCCAAACAGCACATTTAAACATTTTAAACATGGATGGAAATTGCATATTATGAAACTAGAAGGAATTTAAGCATTTTACATATTTGAAGTTTTTACATATGATGCACTGTTTGTGAGATATTATATGCATGATGTGGAGGGTTTTTCTGTAAAACAGCAATCTCTGGAAAACTAGCAAAATCGCACAACAGGAAAAAAACATTACACGGGCCAAATCTGGTGCATGATGGGCCAACAGAGAGGAGGGGCTGGGCGGCTGCTCACATCGGGCCAACAGGGCGGCCGGGGGATGTAGAGGCGCTGGGCCTTGGCGTGCTGGATGCGATCCAGGCGCGGGTCAACGCGCGGTGGCAGCGTGCGCTCGTTCTCTCCTCGGAGGAGGACGAGGCAGAAGGCAGGGGGCGATGCAGGGGAAGCAGAGCATGGCGGCGACCTCCGGCGACGAGTGGATGGACGAGGGGGACGGAACCGGTGCAAAGGAGGTCAAGGAGGGCCGAGGCGAGGCGCTGGCATTCTCCTCTGCTTGATGCAGAGCAAGCAGAGGCCAGCGGAACAAACTCCAGGCGCAGGGGAGGAGCAGGGAAGACAGGAGGCGGCGCGATGCAGAGGACGCAGGGGAGGCAGTGGCTGGTCGAGGGACTTGCGGAAGGGCAACAGCGGCGGCGCAGGGCGCGGTCAAGGAAAGTAGCACTCACGTCCTGAAACTGACGAAGCGGGCGGTGACATCTTCGTTCGTCTGATCGAAGCGGAAACGAGGCCCTGCGGCGGGAGGCGGGCACGTGCAGCGGACGGCGGGAACGGGGCCACGGCCAACCGGGATGGAGGCTCTGGGACGGCACGGGGCGACCCGGTGGTGGACATCCATGGCCGGCGGTGCCATGGTTGGAGGTGTCGGCGCTGCTGGATGGCTCGGGCTCGTGGCGCCTTGGTCGTCAGGGTCCTGCGAGAGAGAGAGATGTGAGGTCAGGAGAAAGAAGAAAGAGAAGGAGGGAGCGAGGGAGAGGGCGCGGGGTCGGCCTGGGGCTGCTGCTGCGGCCGGCTCGAGGAGAGCTGCTGGTCTCAGGCGCGTGAGGAGGGAGGAGCTCGAGCTCGAGGGTCCTGGTGACGCGGTCGCCGGCGACGGTGGAGGTGCTGCTCGGGGACGAACGAGCAGAGGAGGGGAAAACAAGGAGGAGAGGAGTTTGGCTGTGGTTGGTGGATCAGGAGGGGATGGATCCCAAGGAAGAGGATCGGTGGTGGCTGGTTGGTTCGGTGAAGAAAACGAGGGACTTGGTCCGAGTGGATTTGGATCGGGAGGAGATCCCGAGGTGGGAGGTGGAGTGGCGGCGACAAGGAGGATGGGACAGCTGCCCTAGATTTTAGGGTTGGTCTAGTTTATATAGCAAGCGGATTTTGGGTAAGGGCATTTGGTTTCTCCGATCTTAATCGGATGGTCTCGAATAAATAGGCTAGGGAGTCCAAACAAATAAAACGGTGATGTTTTATAGATGTTTGTTGATGATCCGGACCCAAATGTGATGACTGAACGGGTCGGGTTTGGGATAGTTTCGGAAGCGCACGCGAGGGGTCTATGCACTGTGGAGAAAGATTAAGCGGCCAGACGAGAGGGACTCGAAAAACCCGGTTGGTCTCGGAACGGTCAACGAAGACAAGGGATTTGATGAGCTCAGAAAAGAGAGAGAAGAGAGCGGTCCGGTTGATCTCTAAGAGAAGGTTAACCGAGAAGCGGAAGAAGCGGCAACTACGAGCGGATGCAAGTTTTATGAAAACATGAGAATGCAATGCTCATGATGACATGGTGAATGCAACAATCAAATAAAACACACGACAACAACAAAAAAAACAAGGAAGGCATCTGGAGCATCGGTCTTGGGGTGTTACAACACTCCACCACTACAAGAGGTTCTCGTCCCGAGATCTAGGATGGTTCCGGAGAGAAGCGAAAGAGGAAGAGGTAAAACAAAGTTGCTTCTTTGACAAACAAGTGAAACCATGAACTTTGAGAGGTTGAACAAATCGAAAGAAAGAATACAATGGAGGCGAACGAGATTGCAAACAGTCTATTAACAAAGAGGAACAAGGAGCATTATGAGGACCCTGTAGATTGAAGCATGAAACAAGAGCTCAATGAACCAATAAGAATATGACCACCTCGGTATAATGAGATAGCCAAGGAATAAGAATGACAGTATTTGGACAGCACTCCGGTAGAAAAAAGAAGGAAAACTTGATAAGATGAAAAGAAATTGAAGAGATGACACAACACTCTGGTTAAATGGATAAGCAAGGAAAAGGACATGATCTTAGCAATACGAGACTATTGGACGAAGGGAGCAACGTCACAATGGCTTCGGGACAATGAAAGAGTGGAATCAAGAGAACGGAGAATAGAACAACAACTTCTATCACAATTGAATTTGAAAGAGTCGCCTTAAAAAGAAGGATTGAACGGAGTTGTTGGGAAATCAACAACGAAAAGCACAAGCTTGTTGTGGGCTTATGGAAAACATCTCAAAATTATGAGGTGACAACCAGTCACTAACGGAAACAATTACTTTGATTGAGAACACCAAAGAGATGAAAAACTTCTTTCACCAAGAGGATAGGAGAAAACTTGGATCATTGATAAGCACCACAAATAGCAACAATCCTTAGGGAAGGCTTTAGGTGAAATCTAAACCAAGATAACTCCAAGGAAGAAATTGATGGATTTAATATACCTCATTCTTGACAACATGTGAATCATGAAACACGAAGGGAAATTGTCAAGAACGACATAACACCACCTCAAAAGATATTGATAGAAAGAATTGCACTTCGGAATTCAAGATGAAGAATACTTGAACTCCTCAAGACAAAATATGTGTTGAACACCATGTTTATTTTAGAGTATAGCTTGGCGGATCTTAACTTCGAGAAAACTCTTGAAAAACAATTCAAGAATGAAAGGCATCCTTGATGAACCATCATGTAGAGCCTCCATGAAGAACTCCGGTAAAAAAGGATGATAAAACGAAAGAGAAGTTGAGAACACAAGGTGAAGCCTTGCGATGATTTAGATGGATCTTCGCAACGAGATAATGCGGAAAACTTGGAACTCCGGAAAAGAAAAGATGAAGCATCTCTAGCCGAGAAAAATGACATGATGAACAACTCTGGAAAGAAGAAACTAGCTCACTTGGATGAAACCATAATAAGAATTACGTTATGCGTATCCTTCACCAATTTAGATTGATGACAAGCAACGGATTTGGCATACTATTTATTCTTGTAGAAAGGATTAAGAGAGATATACGTAAACTTGAGAAAGATCTTCAACGAACCACCGGTAACAACGGAAAAGAATTTGGAAAGGACGAATGAATTGATACGATAACAACGGAAGAGAATTCTTAAATGAACCACCATAAGAAATGAAAAGAACAAAGAAAAGAGAATGAATCGCCGGGAAGAATTAGAAAAGCACCAAGATACTTGAGGGAAAAAAGAGACAAGAGAACGAAGAGATCGCGAACTGATTGAAGAATACTTGAACGAAGCACCGGTAGAATATGGAGACGAACGAAAAAGGCATGAATATAGAATAATTGAAGAAAGAATCTGAAAACTTGGAACGAAGGAATATTCCAAACAGATGGCCTCCGGATGATCGAGATGGAAAACAACTCCTGAAATACTCCGGATGGGTAAGAAAAAAAATCTCTGACAAATGGAATAATTTGAGAGGATAACATGAAGCTAGCACCATGAATCTCCAGGAGAACGGACAAGATTTAAGAGAAATTCTTCTTTGGTCTTCACATGACGACGAGAAACACTAGTAAAATTGTTGAGGTACTCCGGGAGAATGAAGAGCAAAGAGGTTGAGCCAACAGTGAAAATGATTTGAAATCGATCTTGGAAAAGCGTCTGACTGATGAAAATCATACTTACGTCATACTTCGAAACGAATTTAAGAATAGCTCCGGAAAAATCAGAAGAGTCAGGTAAGATCTTGGGAAAAGACCTGTGGGTTAGGGCCCACTGAAAAGAAACACCGTTGGAAAGGATTGTAGAAGAGATGATGCACCGGAACAACTATAGACTTGAATGAGGTGACAACCTTGAAAAAGTTGAATGCAAACACTAATCTTCTAAGATGTCTACATCACTCCGGAATGATTAAATGGCGAGGGGCGAACAATCAGAGGGACATATTTGAGCTGAGGGAAAGAATATGATTGACAATGAAAAACTTGAATTTGGGTCCACCGAAAAGAAAATCACGAACAATGATGAACTAGACGAGACTTCACCGGTTGAGACAATTGAGGAAAGACTGAAGATACTCCGCACGAATGAAATTGATTGCTTGAATAAAGGCTCAGACTCCGGAATAAAAAGGGTGGGAGGGCGGGAAAAAAACACAGGCAACTTGAACGGGGGATCAACGAGTAACTTGAAGAGAAAAAACACCAGTTGAAATAATTGAGGAAAGAAAGCAAGGGCTTCGCACGAGTAGGAACGATACTCGATTACGGACTCCGGTTTCGAGAAGAAAAGAGGTGGGCGGGTGAGAAAAAGAAAGACAACTTCGGATGGGGAAAACAACGTCGAAAGAGAAAGAACTGACGACTGATCTTGCAAAAGATGACGAGGATCGAAACCACTCGAAGAGAAATGCGCCGGATTGAAAAGAGGATGGACAACTCACGAAAACTAACCGCGTGATCCTAAAGAAAAATTTGAACAGGAAGAGGAGTAGATCAAAACACCTACGTCAAGATTCCTTACCAGAGCGACGAAGGGGCTGAGGAGTAAAAAGAATTCCTACTCTCCGATATAACTAGACTCCGAAAAAGTTTTTTTTCTAGACTCAACATCGGCCAAACTACACGATCAATCAAAGGGGCTCCTAGGATCGGTCGAGGCTCTGATACCAACTTGTCACGCCCAAGATGCGACCCTGTCCTAAAGGAACCCGAATGTCCCACCAAGGATAGAAGCGCATCTTGAAGACGCTTTTGCAAGGTGGATATCATTACATCAACACTACATAATAATGGGGATACATCCAAGACATACAATGTCACATGAATACAACAATACATCATATACAAGATCAGCATCTGACTACGGATGAAACATAAACAGAAACTCAAACAATATCCACCCTGCTAGCCCAGGCTGCCGGCCTGGAACCTAACCCCTGATCGACGAAGAAGAAGAAGAACTCCAACACAAATAACATCGCTCTCATGTCATGATCATCGCATAACCTATACCTGCAACTATTGGTGTAGTAATCTGTGAGCCACGAGGACTCGGCAATCCCATAACCATGGGTGTCAAGACTAGCAAAGCTTAATGGGTAAGGAAGGGGCAAAAAGGTGGGGTTGCAGCAGTGACTAAGCATGTATGGTAGCTAACTTATGCAAATAAGAGCGAGAAGAGGAGCTTAGCAAGCGGTCGTCAACTAGTAATGATCAAGAAGTGATCCTAAACTCCTACTTATGTCAAACATAACCCAAAAACCGAGTTCTCCTCTCAAACAACCCCGAAAAGAGACAATCACGGTTACACACACGGTTGGTGTATTTTAGAAGAGTTTACTTCAATTTTACTACAACCGGATATCAACAAATTCTCATCTGCCACATAACCGCGGGCATGGCTTTTGAAAGTTCAAACCCTGCAGGGGTGTCCCAACTTAGCCCATGATAAGCTCTCGCGATCAACGAAGGATATTCCTTCTCCCGGGAAGACCCGATCAGCCTCGGAATCCCGTTTACAAGACATTTCGACAATGGTAAAACAAGACCAGCAAGACCGCCCGCTGTGCCGACAAATCCCGATAGGAGCTGCACATATCTCGTTCTCAGGGCACACCGGATAAGCTAAGCATACAGGTACCAACGTAACCCAAGTTGCCAAGGGACGGTCCCGCACGGTGCTCTAGTTTGGACCAACACTCAGAGGAGCACTGGCGCGGGGGGGGGGGAATAAAGATGACCCTCGAGAGCGCGACTCCCAAGGGAAAAAGGGTAGGTGAGGCAAATGTAAAACCAAGGTTGGGCCTTGCTGGAGGAGTTTTATTCAAAGTGAACTGTCAAGGGGGTCCCATACATCACCCAACCGCGTTAGGGACGCAAAATCCGGGAACATAATACCGATATGACGGAAACTAGGGCGGCAAGAGTGGAACAAAACACCAGGCATAAGGCCGAGCCTTCCACCCTTTACCAAGTATATAGATGCATTAATAATATAAGAGATATTGTGATATCCCAACATAAACATAATCCAACATGGAGCAATCTTCATCTTCACCTGCAACTAGCAGCGCTATAAGAGGGGCTGAGCAAAAGTGGTAACATAGCCAAACAACGGTTTGCTAGGAAGGGTGACAAAGGTTAGAGGTTCATGGCAATTTGGGAGGCTTGATAAGCAAGTGGTAGGTAACGCGGCATAGCGATAGAACGAAGCAACTAGCATAGCAATGATAGTAATGAGATCCAAGGTGACGGTCATCTTGCCTGAAATCCCGCAAGGAAGAAGAACGGGTCCATGAAGAAGATGAAGCCACGAAGACGAACCAAGCGTAGACGAACGAATCCTCACGATCGCAACGAAACAGGAACTATCGAGAAGAAGCACACAACACGGTAAACACACCACACATGAACAAGGCATGATGCTCAACCGAGTACGATGCATGTCTGGTTTAAAGATTCATGGCATGGCAAAGTGCAACAAACAATGCTACAAATTAAGTGGAACTCAATATGCAACGAGTTGCATATTGAAGAAACACCACATGCATTTATTTAGTTCTCTCCCGATTATGTACCCAACAATATTAAATGTTATTCAACATGGCAAGGGGTGAAGCATAAATAAACTATCTATTTAGGCAAGTTTAAATGAGGCCGGAAATAACAAACAACAATTCCGGAAAATCCTCATGTTCATATTTCGAATTTGCTACTGTTCTGCCCTAAACACAATTTTAATGTTGTTAAACAGCCAAATAAAATGTACCACGTTAAACTAGGCATTTTTCTACCCCATTTACATATAAAGAACATTTAAATCCGAGCTACGGTTATTTAGTTATGAATTAAATCATTTTAACATACTAATTATGCAAATTAATCCAAACAGCACATTTAAACATTTTAAACATGGATGAAAATTGCATATTATGAAACTAGAAGGAATTTAAGCATTTTACATATTTGAAGTTTTTACATATGATGCACTGTTTGTGAGATATTATATGCATGATGTGGAGGGTTTTTCTGTAAAACAGCAATCTCTGGAAAACTAGCAAAATCGCACAACAGGAAAAAAACATGACACGGGCCAAATCTGGTGCATGATGGGCCAACAGAGAGGAGGGGCTGGGCGGCTGCTCACATCGAGCCAACAGGCCGGCTGGGGGATGTAGAGGCGCTGGGCCTTGGCGTGCTAGATGCGATCCAGGCGCGGGTCAACGCGCGGTGGCAGCGTGCACTCATTCTCTGCTCGGAGGAGGACGAGGCAGAAGGCAGTGGGCGATGCAGGGGAAGCAGAGCATGGCGGCGACCTCCGGCGACGAGTGGATGGACGAGGAGGACAGAACCGGTGCGAAGGAGGTCGAGGAGGGCCGAGGCGAGGCGCTGGCATTCTCCTCTGCTCGATGCAGAGCAAGCAGAGGCCGGTGGAACAAACTTCAGGCGCAGGGGAGGAGCAGGGAAGACAGGAGGCGACGCGATGCAGAGGACGCAGGGGAGGCAGTGGCTGGTCGAGGGACTTGCGGAAGAGCAACAACGGCGGTGCAGGGCGCGGTCAAGGCAAGCAGCGCTCGCGTCCTGAAACTGACGAAGCGGGCGGTGACAGCTTCGTTCGTCTGATCGAAGCGGAAACGAGGCACTACGGTGGGAGGCGGGCACGTGCAGCGGACGGCAGGAACGGGGCCGCGACCAACCGGGATGGAGGCTCTGGGACGGCACTGGGCGACCCGGTGGTGGACATCCATGGTCGGCGGCGTCATGGTTGGAGGTGACGGCGCTGCTGGATGGCTCGGGCTCCTGGCGCCTTGGCCGTCAGGGTCCTGCGAGAGAGAGAGAGATGTGAGGTCAGGAGAAAGAAGGAAGAGAAGGAGGGACCGAGGGAGAGGGCGCGGGTCGGCCTGGGGCTGCTGCTGCGGCCGGCTCGAGGAGAGCTGCTGGTCTCAGGCGCGTGAGGAGGGAGGAGCTCGAGCGCGAGGGTCCTGGTGACGCGGTCGCCGGCGACGGTGGAGGCGCTGCTCGGGGACGAACGAGCAGAGGAGGGGAAAACGAGGAGGAGAGGAGTCTGGCTGTGGTTGGTGGATCGAGAGGGGATGGATCCCAAGGAAGAGGATCGGTGGTGGCTGGTTGGCTCAGTGAAGAAAACAAGGGACTTGGTCGGAGAGGATTTGGATCGGGAGGAGATCCCGAGGTGGGAGGTGGAGTGGCGGCGACAAGGAGGATGGGACAGCTGCCCTAGATTTTAGGGTTGGTCTAGTTTATATAGCAAGCGGATTTTGGGTAAGGGCATGTTGGGGAACGTAGTAATTTCAAAAAAATTCCTACGCACACGCAAGATCATGGTGATGCATAGCAAAGAGAGGGGAGAGTGTTGTCTACGTACCAACGCAGACCGACTGCGGAAGCGATCACACAACGTGGAGGAAGTAGTCGTACGTCTTCCCAATCCGACCGATCCAAGCACCGTTACTCCGGCACCTACGAGTTCTTAGCACACGTTCAGCTCGATGACGATCCCCGGGCTCCGATCCAGCAAAGCTTCGGGGAGGAGTTCCGTCAGCACGACGGCGTGATGACGATCTTGATGTTCTACCGACGCAGGGCTTCGCCTAAGCACTACAACGATATGATCGAGGTGGAATATGGTGGCAGGGGGCACCGCACACGGCTAAGGAACGATCACGTGGATCAACTTGTGTGTCTAGAGGTGCCCCCTGCCCCCGTATATAAAGGATCCAAGGGGGAGGGCTGGCCGGCCAAGGAGGAGGGCGCAGGAGGAGTCCTACTCCTACCGGGAGTAGGACTCCCCCCCTCAATCCTATTCCTAATAGGATTCCGAGAGAGAGAGAGAGAGAGAGAGAGAGAGAGAGAGAGAGAAGGGGGCCGGCCACCTCTCCTAGTCCTAATAGGACTAGGGGAGGGGGGAGGCGCGCAGCCCACCTTGGGCTGCCCCTTTCACCTTTCCACCAAGGCCCAATAAGGCCCATATGGTTCCCGGGGGGTTCCGGTAACCTCCTGGTACTCCGCTAAAATCCCGATTTCACCCGGAACACTTCCGATATCCAAATATAGGCTTCCAATATATCAATCTTTATGTCTCGACCATTTCAAGACTCCTCGTCATGTCCGTGATCACATCCGGGACTTCGAACAACCTTCGGTACATCAAAATGCATAAGCTCATAATAACTGTCATCGTAACGTTAAGCGTGCGAACCCTACGGTTCGAGAACAATGTAGATATGACCGAGACACGTCTTCGGTCAATAACCAATAGCAGGACCTGGATGCCCATATTGGCTCCTACATATTCTACGAAGATCTTTATCGGTCAGACCGCATAACAACATACGTTGTTCCCTTTGTCATCGGTATGTTACTTGCCCGAGATTCGATCGTCGGTATCCAATACCTAGTTCAATCTCGTTACTGGCAAGTCTCTTTACTCGTTCCGTAATACATCATCTCACAACTAACATCTTAGTTATAATGCTTGCAAGGCTTATGTGATGTGTATTACCGAGAGGGCCCAGAGATACCTCTCCGACAATCGGATTGACAAATCCTATTCTCGAAATACGCTAACCCAACATCTACCATTGGAAACACCTGTAGTACTCCTTCATAATCACCCAGTTACATTGTGACGTTTGGTAGTACCCAAAGTGTTCCTCCGGCAAACGGGAGTTGCATAATCTCATAGTCATAGGAACATGTATAAGTCATGAAGAAAGCAATAGCAACATACTAAACGATCGGGTGCTAAGCTAATGGAATGGGTCATGTCAATCAGATCATTCAACTAATGATGTGACCTCGTTAATCAAATAACAACTCTTTGTTCATGGTTAGGAAACATAACCATCTTTGATTAACGAGCTAGTCAAGTAGAGGCATACTAGTGACACTCTGTTTGTCTATGTATTCACACATGTATTATGTTTCCGGTTAATACAATTCTAGCATGAATAATAAACATTTATCATGATATAAGGAAATAAATAATAACTTTATTATTGCCTCTAGGGCATATTTCCTTCAGTCTCCCACTTGCACTAGAGTCAATAATCTAGATTACACAGTAATGATTCTAACACCCATGGAGCCTTGGTGCTGATCATGTTTTGCTCGTGGAAGAGGCTTAGTCAACGGGTCTGCAACATTCAGATCCATATGTATCTTGCAAATCTCTATGTCTCCCACCTGGACTAGATCCCGAATGGAGTTGAAGTGTCTCTTGATGTGTTTGGTCCTTTTGTGAAATCTGGATTCCTTTGCTAAGGCAATTGCACCAGTATTGTCACAAAAGATTTTCATTGGACCCGATGCACTAGGTATGACACCTAGATCGGATATGAACTCCTTCATCCAGACTCCTTCGTTCGCTGCTTCCGAAGCAGCTATGTACTCCGCTTCACATGTAGATCCCGCTACGACGCTTTGTTTAGAACTGCACCAACTGACAGCTCCACCGTTTAAAGTAAACACGTATCCGGTTTGCGATTTAGAATCGTCCGGATCAGTGTCAAAGCTTGCATCAACGTAACCTCTTACGGTGAGCTCTTTGTCACCTCCATACACGAGAAACATATCCTTAGTCCTTTTCAGGTATTTCAGGATGTTCTTGACCGCTGTCCAGTGATCCATTCCTGGATTACTTTGGTACCTCCCTGCTAAACTTATAGCAAGGCACACATCAGGTCTGGTACACAGCATTGCATACATGATAGAGCCTATGGCTGAAGCATAGGGAACATCTTTCATTTTCTCTCTATCTTCTGCAGTGGTCGGGCATTGAGTCTGACTCAACTTCACTCCTTGTAACACAGGCAAGAACCCTTTCTTTGCTTGATCCATTTTGAACTTCTTCAAAATCTTGTCAAGGTATGTGCTTTGTGAAAGTCCAATTAAGCGTCTTGATCTATCTCTATAGATCTTTATGCCTAATATGTAAGCAGCTTCCCCGAGGTCTTTCATCGAAAAACTTTTATTCAAGTATCCCTTTATGCTATCCAGAAATTCTATATCATTTCCAATCAGCAATATGTCATCCACATATAATATCAGAAATGCTACAGAGCTCCCACTCACTTTCTTGTAAATACAGGCTTCTCCAAAAGTCTGTATAAAACCAAATGCTTTGATCACACTATCAAAGCGTTTATTCCAACTCCGAGAGGCTTGCACCAGTCCATAAATGGATCGCTGGAGCTTGCACAATTTGTTAGCTCCCTTTGGATCGACAAAACCTTCTGGTTGCATCATATACAACTCTTCTTCCAGAAATCCATTCAGGAATGCAGTTTTGACATCCATCTGCCAAATTCATAATCATAAAATGCGGCAATTGCTAACATGATTCTGACAGACTTAAGCATCGCTACGGGTGAGAAGGTCTCATCGTAGTCAACCCCTTGAACTTGTCGAAAACCTTTTGCGACAAGTCGAGCTTTATAGACAGTAATATTACTGTCAGTGTCAGTCTTTTTCTTGAAGATCCATTTATTCTCAATTGCTTGCCGATCATCGGGCAAGTCAACCAAAGTCCATACTTTGTTCTCATACATGGATCCCATCTCAGATTTCATGGCTTCAAGCCACTTTGCGGAATCTGGGCTCACCATCGCTTCTTCATAGTTCGTAGGTTCATCATGATCTAGTAGCATGACTTCCAGAATTGGATTACCGTACCACTCTGGTGCGGGTCTTACTCTGGATGATCTACGTGGTTCAGTAGTATCTTGTCCTGAAGTTTCATGATCATCATCATTAGCTTCCTCACTAATTGGTATAGGTGTCGCAGAAACAGTTTTCTGTGACGTACTATTTTCCAATAAGGGAGCAGGTACAGTTACCTCGTCAAGTTCTACTTTCCTCCCACTCACTTCTTTCGAGAGAAACTCCTTCTCTAGAAATGATCCATTCTTAGCAACGAATGTCTTGCCTTCGGATCTGTGATAGAAGGTGTACCCAACAGTCTCCTTTGGGTATCCTATGAAGACACATTTCTCCGCTTTGGGTTCGAGCTTATCAGGTTGAAGCTTTTTCACATAAGCATCGCAGCCCCAAACTTTAAGAAACGACAACTTTGGTTTCTTGCCAAACCATAGTTCATAAGGCGTCGTCTCAACGGATTTTGATGGTGTCCTATTTAACGTGAATGCGGCCGTCTCTAAAGCATAACCCCAAAATGATAGCGGTAAATCAGTAAGAGACATCATAGATCGCACCATATCTAGTAAAGTACGATTACGACGTTCGGACACACCATTACGCTGTGGTGTTCCGGGTGGCGTGAGTTGCGAAACTATTCCACAATTTTTCAAATGTATACCAAACTCGTAACTCAAATATTCTCCTCCACGATCAGATCATAGAAACTTTATTTTCTTGTTACAATGATTTTCAACTTCACTCTGAAATTCTTTGAACTTTTCAAATGTTTCAGACTTGTGTTTCATTAAGTAGATATATCCATATCTGCTTAAATCATCTGTGAAGGTGAGAAAATAACGATATCCGCCACGAGCCTCAATATTCATCGGACCACATACATCGGTATGTATGATTTCCAACAGATCTGTTGCTCTCTCCATAGTACCGGAGAACGGTGTTTTAGTCATCTTGCCTATGAGGCACGGTTCGCAAGTACCAAGTGATTCATAATCAAGTGGTTCCAAAAGCCCATCGGTATGGAGTTTCTTCATGCGCTTTATACCGATATGACCTAAACGGTAGTGCCACAAATAAGTTGCACTATCATTATCAACTCTGCATCTTTTGGTTTCAACATTATGAATATGTGTATCACTACTATCGAGATTCATCAAAAATAGACCACTCTTCAAAGGTGCATGACCATAAAAGATATTACTCATATAAATAGAACAACCATTATTCTCTGATTTAAATGAATAACCGTCTCGCATTAAACAAGATCCAGATATAATGTTCATGCTCAACGCTGGCACCAAATAACAATTATTTAGGTCTAATATTAATCCCGAAGGTAGATGTAGAGGTAGCGTGCCGACCGCGATCACATCGACTTTGGAACCGTTTCCCACGTGCATCGTCACCTCGTCCTTTGCTAGTGTCCGCTTATTCCGTAGTCCCGGTTTCGAGTTGCAAATATTAGCAACAGAACCAGTATCAAATACCCAGGTGCTACTGTGAGCTCTAGTAAGGTACACATCAATAACATGTATATCACATATACCTTTGTTCACCTTGCCATCCTTCTTATCCGCCAAATACTTGGGGCAGTTCCGCTTCCAGTGACCAGTCTGCTTGCAGTAGAAGCACTCAGTTTCAGGCTTAGGTCCAGACTTGGGTTTCTTCTCCTGAGCAGCAACTTGCTTGTTGTTCTTCTTGAAGTTCCCCTTCTTCTTCCCTTTGCCCTTTTTCTTGAAACTAGTGGTCTTGTTGACCATCAACACTTGATGCTCCTTCTTGATTTCTACCTTCGCAGTTTTCAGCATTGCGAAGAGCTCGGGAATAGTCTTGTTCATCCCTTGCATATTATAGTTCATCACAAAGCTCTTGTAGCTTGGTGGCAGTGATTGGAGAATTCTATCAATGACGCAATCATCCAGAAGATTAACTCCCAATTGAATCAAGTGATTATTATACCCAGACATCTTGAGTATATGCTCACTGACAGAACTGTTCTCCTCCATCTTGTAGCTATAGAACTTATTGGAGACTTCATATCTCTCAATCCGGACATTTGCTTGAAATATTAACTTCAACTCCTGGAACATCTCATATGCTCCATGACGTTCAAAACGTCGTTGAAGTCCCAATTCTAAGCCGTAAAGCATGGCACACTGAACTATCGAGTAGTCATCAGCTTTGCTCTGCCAGATGTTCATAACATCTGGTGTTGCTCCAGCAGCAGGCCTAGCACCCAGCGGTGCTTCCAGGACGTAATTCTTCTGTGCAGCAATGAGGATAATCCTCAAGTTACGGACCCAGTCCGTGTAATTGCTACCATCATCTTTCAACTTTGCTTTCTCAAGGAACGCATTAAAATTCAACGGAACAACAGCACGAGCCATCTATCTACAATCAACATAAACAAGCAAGATACTATCAGGTACTAAGTTCATGATAAGTTTAAGTTCAGTTAATCAAATTACTTAAGAACTCCCACTTAGATAGACATCCCTCTAATCTTCTAAGTGATCACGTGATCCAAATCAACTAAACCATAACCGATCATCACGTGAGATGGAGTAGTTTTCAATGGTGAACATCGTTATGTTGATCATATCTACTATATGATTCACGCTCGACCTTTCGGTCTCTGTGTTCCGAGGCCATATCTGCATATGCTAGGCTCGTCAAGTTTAACCTGAGTATTCTGCGTGTGCAAAACTGGCTTGCACCCGTTGTAGATGGACGTAGAGCTTATCACACCCGATCATCACGTGGTGTCTGGGCACGACGAACTTTGGCAACGGTGCATACTCAGGGAGAACACTTCTTGATAATTTAGTGAGAGATCATCTTATAATGCTACCGTCAATCAAAGCAAGATAAGATGCATAAAAGGATAAACATCACATGCAATCAATATAAGTGATATGATATGGCCATCATCATCTTGTGCTTGTGATCTCCATCTCCGAAGCACCGTCATGATCACCATCGTCACCGGCACGACACCTTGATCTCCATCGTAGCGTCGTTGTCGTCTCGCCAATCTTATGCTTCCACGACTATCACTACCGCTTAGTAATAAAGTAAAGCATTACATCGCGATTGCATTGCATACAATAAAGCGACAACCATATGGCTCCTGCCAGTTGCCGATAACTCGGTTACAAAACATGATCATCTCATACAATAAAATTTAGCATCATGCCTTGACCATATCACATCACAACATGCCCTGCAAAAACAAGTTAGACGTCCTCTACTTTGTTGTTGCAAGTTTTACGTGGCTGCTACAGGCTTAAGCAAGAACTCATCTCACCTACGCATCAAAACCACAACGATAGTTTGTCAAATAGACTCCGTTTTAACCTTCTCAAGGACCGGGCGTAGCCACACTCGGTTCAACTAAAGTTGGAGAGACAGTCGCCCGCAAGCCATCTATGTGCAAAGCATGTCGAGGGAACCGGTCTCGCGTAAGCGTACGCGTAATGTTGGTCCGGATTGTCTCGTCCAACAATACCGCTGAACCAAAGTATGACATGCTGGTAGGTAGTATGACTTGTATCGCCCACAACTCACTTGTGTTCTACTCGTGCAAATAACATCAAACCATAAAACCTAGGCTCGGATGCCACTGTTGTGGAACGTAGTAATTTCAAAAAAATTCCTACGCACACGCAAGATCATGGTGATGCATAGCAACGAGAGGGGAGAGTGTTGTCTACGTACCAACGCAGACCGACTGCGAAAGCGATCACACAACATGGAGGAAGTAGTCATATGTCTTCCTGATCCGACCGATCCAAGCACCGTTACTCCGGCACCTCCGAGTTCTTAGCACACGTTCAGCTCGATGACGATCCCCGGGCTCCGATCCAGCAAAGCTTCGGGGAGGAGTTCCGTCAGCACGACGGCGTGATGACGATCTTGATGTTCTACCGACGCAGGGCTTCGCCTAAGCACTACAACGATATGATCGAGGTGGAATATGGTGGCAGGGGGCACCGCACACGGCTAAGGAACGATCACGTGGATCAACTTGTGTGTCTAGAGGTGCCCCCTGCCCCCGTATATAAAGGATCCAAGGGGGGGCTGGCCGGCCAAGGAGGAGGGCGCAGGAGGAGTCCTACTCCTACCGGGAGTAGGACTCCCCCCCTCAATCCTATTCCTAATAGGATTCCGAGAGAGAGAGAGAGAGAGAGAGAGAGAAGGGGGCCGGCCACCTCTCCTAGTCCTAATAGGACTAGGGGAGGGGGGAGGCGCGCAGCCCACCTTGGGCTGCCCCTTTCACCTTTCCACCAAGGCCCAATAAGGCCCATATGGTTCCCGGGGGGTTCCGGTAACCTCCCGGTACTCCGGTAAAATCCCGATTTCACCTGGAACACTTCCGGTATCCAAATATAGGCTTACAGTATATCAATCTTTATGTCTCGACCATTTCGAGACTCCTTGTCATGTCCGTGATCACATCCGGGACTCCGAACAACCTTCGGTACATCAAAATGCATAAACTCATAATAACTGTCATCGTAACGTTAAGCGTGCGGACCCTACGGTTCGAGAACAATGTAGACATGACCGATACACGTCTCCGGTCAATAACCAATAGCGGGACCTGGATGCCCATATTGGCTCCTACATATTCTACGAAGATCTTTATCGGTCAGACCGCATAACAACATACGTTGTTCCCTTTGTCATCGGTATGTTACTTGCCCGAGATTCGATCGTCGGTATCCAATACCTAGTTCAATCTCGTTACTGGCAAGTCTCTTTACTCGTTCCGTAATACATCATCTCACAACTAACATCTTAGTTATAATGCTTGCAAGGCTTATGTGATGTGTATTACTGAGAGGGCCCAGAGATACCTCTCCGACAATCGGAGTGACAAATCCTATTCTCGAAATACGCCAACCCAACATCTACCATTGGAAACACCTGTAGTACTCCTTTATAATCACCCAGTTACGTTGTGACGTTTGGTAGTACCCAAAGTGTTCCTCCGGCAAACGGGAGTTGCATAATCTCATAGTCATAGGAACATGTATAAGTCATAAAGAAAGCAATAGCAACATACTAAACGATCGGGTGCTAAGCTAATGGAATGGGTCATGTCAATCAGATCATTCAACTAATGATGTGACCTCGTTAATCAAATAACAACTCTTTGTTCATGGTTAGGAAACATAACCATCTTTGATTAACGAGCTAGTCAAGTAGAGGCATACTAGTGACACTCTGTTTGTCTATGTATTCACACATGTATTATGTTTCCGGTTAATACAATTCTAGCATGAATAATAAACATTTATCATGATATAAGGAAATAAATAATAACTTTATTATTGCCTCTAGGGCATATTTCCTTCAGGGCATTTGGTTTCTACGATCTTAATCGGATGGTCTCGAATAAATAGGCTAGGGAGTCCAAACAAATAAAACGGTGATGTTTTATAGATGTTTGTTGATGATCCGGACCCAAATGTGATGACTGAACGGGTCGGGTTTGGGATAGTTTCGGAAGCGCACGCGAGGGGTCTATGCACTGTGGAGAAAGATTAAGCGGCCAGACGAGAGGGACTCGAAAAACCCGCTTGGTCTCGGAACGGTCAATGAAGACAAGGGATTTGATGAGCACAGAAAAGAGAGAGAAGAGAGCGGTCCGGTTGATCTGAGAGAAGGTCAACCGAGAAACGGAAGAAGCGGCAACTACGAGCGGATGCAAGTTTTATGAAAACATGAGAATGCAATGCTCATGATGACATGGTGAATGCAACAATCAAATAAAACACACGACAACAACAAAAAACAAGGAAGGCATCTGGAGCGTCGGTCTTGGGGCGTTACAGTGTGAAGCGGAGTACATAGCTACTTCGGAAGCAGCAAATGAAGGAGTCTGGGTGAAGGAGTTCATATCTGATCTAGGTGTCATACCTACTGCACCGGGTCCAATGAAATTTTTTGTGACAATACTGGTGCAATTGTCTTGGCAAAGGAATCCAAATTTCACAAGAGAACCAAGCACATCAAGAGACGCTTCAATTCCTTCCGCGATCAAGTCAAGGAGGGAGACATAGAGATTTGCAAAATACATACGGATCTGAATGTTGCAGACCCGTTATCTAAGCTTCTCTCACGAGCAAAACATGATCAGCACCAAGACTCCATGGGTATTAGAATCATTACTATGTAATCTAGATTGTTGACTCTAGTGCAAGTGGGAGACTGAAGAAAATATGCCCTAGAGGCAATAATAAAGTTGTTATTTATATTTCCTTATATCATGACAAATGTTTATTATTCATGCTAGAATAGTATTAACCGGAAACTTAGTACATGTGTGAATACATAGACAAACAGAGTGTCCCTAGTATGCCTCTACTAGACTAGCTCGTTAATCAAAGATGGTTAAGTTTCCTGACCATAGACATGTGTTGTCATTTGATGAATGGGATCACATCATTAGAGAATGATGTGATGGACAAGACCCATCCGTTAGCTTAGCATTAATGATCGTTTAGTTGTATTGCTATTGCTTTCATCATGACTTATACATGTTCCTCTGACTATGAGATTATGCAACTCCCGAATACCGGAGGAACACCTTGTGTGCTATCAAACGTCACAACATAACTGGGTGATTATAAAGATGCTCTACAGGTGTCTCTGATGGTGTTTGTTGAGTTGGCATAGACCGAGATTAGGATTTGTCGCTCCGTGTATCGGAGAGGTATCTCTGGGCCCTCTCGGTAATGTTCATCACTATAAGCCTTGCAAGCAATGTAACTAATGAGTTAGTTACGGGATGATGCATTACGGAACGAGTAAAGAGACTTGCCGGTAACGAGATTGAACTAGGTATGATGATACCGATGATCAAATCTCTGGCAAGTAACATACCGATGACAAAGGGAACAACGTACGTTGTTATGCGGTTTGACCGATAAAGATCTTCGTAGAATATGTAGGAGCCAATATGAGCATCCAGGTTCCGCTATTGGTTATTGACCGGAGATGTGTCTCGGTTATGTCTACATAGTTCTCAAACTCGTAGGGTCCGCACCCTTAACGTTTGATGACAATTTGTATTATGAGTTATGTGATTTGATGTACCGAAGTTTGTTCGGAGTCCCGGATGAGATCACGTACATGACGAGGAGTCTCGAAATGGTCGAGACATAAAGATTCACATATTGGAAGGTTACATTCGGACATCGAAATGTTCCGGTCGTTTCGGATAAGTTTCGGAGTACCGGGGGTTACCGGACCCCCCCCCCCCCCCGGGAAGTTATTGGGCGTCATGGGCCTAGTGGTGGAAGAGAGGAGGCCGGCCAGGGAGTGGTGCGCACTCCCTAGCCCAAACCGAATTGGACTACGGTTGGGGGGGCTTTTCTTCTCTCCTCCTCCTCCTCCCCTCCTTCTCCTACTAGGAATAGGAAAGAGGGGGGGTCCTACTTGGACTATGGAGTCCTAGTAGGATTTCCATACCTGGCGCGCCCCCTTGGGCCAGCCAGCTCTTCCCTCCCCTCCTTTATATGCGTGGCCAGGGGCACCCCAATAACATATCAAAGTTTCTCTTAGCCGTGTGCGGTGCCCCCCTCCACAGTCACACACCTCAGTCATATCATCATAGTGCTTAGGCGAAGCTCTGCGCCGGTAACTTCATCATCACCGTCACCATGCCGTCGTGCTGACAGAACTCTCCCTCAACCTCAACTGGATCAAGAGTTTGAGGGACACCATCGAGCTGAACGTGTGCTGATTGCGGAGGTGACGTACGTTCGGTACTTGGATCGGTTGGATCGCGAAGAAGTTCGACTACATCAACCGCGTTACTAAACGCTTCTGCTTTCGGTCTACGAGGGTATGTGGACACACTCTCCCTGCTCGTTGCTATGCTTCTCCTAGATAGATCTTGCGGTGATCATAGGAATTTTTTTTGAAATACTACATTCCCCAACAGTTTATCTTGCTTAGCATAAGTTGTTGGTGCACACAGGTGAGCCTAGTTGTTGTAGGTTTTGTGCTTGACAAATTAACCGCTAGGTTTATTCTGCATTTGTTCAAGCCTAAAACATAATTATTTTAAAGCGCCTATTCACCCCCCTCTAGGCGACATCCTCGATCTTTCAGCGTTTCACGATACAGAGCCGCCGCCACCTCCTATTCTTCATCGGGAGGCCAGATCTGGAGCCCGTTCAGGGCTCTAGAGAGAGGAATCTTTGGTCTTCGTCATCATCAACCCTCCTTCATCACCAATTCCATGATGCTCCCCATCGGGACTGGGTAATTCCTTCATAGGCTTGCTGGTCGGTGAGGAGTTGGATGAGATTCATCATGTAATCGAGTTAGTTTTGTTAGGGCTTGATCCCTAGCATCCACTTTGTTCTGAGATTGATGTTGTTGTGACTTTGCTATGCTTAATGCTTATCACTAGGGCCCGAGTGCCATGATTTCAGATATGAAATGTTTATGTTTTCACCATTTTATCTATGTTCTTGATCCGATCTTGCTAGTCATATGCACCTGCTATGTGTTATGATCCGTAAACCCCAATGTGACAGTAATTGGGATACTTTCCGGTGATGGGCGTAGTTTGAGGAGTTCATGTATTCATTATGTGTTAATACTTTGTTTCGGTTCTTTATTAAAAGGAGGCCTTAATATCCCTTAGTTTCATTAAGGACCCCGCTGCCACGGGAGGGTAGGACAAAATATGTCATGCAAGTTCTTTTCCATAGGCATGTATGACTATTTACGGAATACATGCCTATATTATATTTATAAACTGGAGCTAGTTCTGTGTAGCCCTAGGTTATGACTGTTATATGATGAATACCATCCAATGAATTCACTGATCCAGTGGCTACGAGTTTTTCCACAGATTGTTCTTACTAAGTTACTGTTGGAAATATGCCCTAGAGGCAATAATAAAAGCATTATTATTATATTTCCTTGTTCATGATAATTGTCTTTATTCATGCTATAATTGTATTATCCGGAAATCGTAATACATGTGTGAATAACAGACACCAACATGTCCCTAGTAAGCCTCTAGTTGACTAGCTCGTTAATCAACAGATAGTCATGGTTTTCTGGCTATGGACATAAGATGTCATTGATAATGAGATCACATCATTAGGAGAATGATGTGATGGACAAGACCCAATCCTAAACATAGCATAAAGATCGTATAGTTCGTTTGCTAGAGTTTTGCAATGTCAAGTATCTTTTCCTTAGACCATGAGATCGTGTAACTCCCGGATACCGTAGGAGTGCTTTGGGTGTACCAAACGTCACAACGTAACTGGGTGACTATAAAGGTATACTACGGGTATCTCCGAAAGTGTCTGTTGGGTTGACACGGATCAAGACTGGGATTTGTCACTCCGTATGACGGAGAGGTGTCACTGGGCCCACTCGGTAATGCATCATCATAATGAGCTCAAAGTGACCAAGTGTTTGGTCACGGGATCATGCATTACGGTACGAGTAAAGTGACTTGCCGGTAACGAGATTGAACGAGGTATTGGGATACCGACGATCGAATCTCGGGCAAGTAATATATCGATTGACAAAGGGAATTGCATACGGGGTTGATTGAATCCTCGACATCGTGGTTCATCCGATGAGATCATCGTGGAGCATGTGGGAGCCAACATGGGTATCCAGATCCCGCTGTTGGTTATTGACCGGAGAGTCGTCTCGGTCATGTCTACATGTCTCTCGAACCCGTAGGGTCTACACACTTAAGGTTCGCTGACGCTAGGGTTGTGAAGATATGTATATGCAGTAACCCGAATGTTGTTCGGAGTCCCGGATGAGATCCCGGACGTCACGAGGAGTTCCGGAATGGTCCGGAGGTAAAGAATTATATATAGGGAGTGCTGTTTCGGCCATCGGGACAAGTTTCGGGGTTACCGGTATTGTACCGGGACCACCGGAAGGGTCCCGGGGGTCCACCGGGTGGGGCCACCTATCTCGGAGGGCCCCATGGGCTGAAGTGGGAAGGAACCCAGCCCTTAGTGGGCTGGGGCGCCACCCCCTAAGGGGCCCATGCGCCTAGGGTTAGGGGAAACCCTAAAGGGGGGGGCGCCCCTTGCCTTGGGGGGCAAGCCCCCCACCCTTGGCCGCCGCCCCCCCTAGGAGATCCATCTCCTAGGGCCGGCGCCCCCCCCCCTTTGGCACCCCTATATATAGTGGGGAGAGGAGGGACTTGAGGCTACGCTTTTGGTGCTTCCCTCTCTCCCTGTTACATCTCTCTCTCTCTCTTGTAGTATAGGCGAAGCCCTGCTACTGTGACGCCCTGCATCCACCACCACGCCGTCGTGCTGCTGGGTCATCATCAACCTCTCCTTCCCCCTTGCTGGATCAAGAAGGAGGAGACATCTCCCGTCCCGTACGTGTGTTGAACGCGGAGGTGCCGTCCGTTCAGCACTCGATCATCGGTGATTTGGATCACGTCGTGTTCGACTACATCATCCCCGTTCGTTGAACGCTTCCGCATGCGATCTACAAAGGTATGTAGATGCATCTCATGACTCGTTGCTAGATGAACTCCTAGATGGATCTTGGTGAAACGAGTAGGAAAATTTTTGTTTTCTGCAACGTTACCCAACAATGGCATCATGAGCTAGGTCTATGCGTAGTTCTTCTTGCGCGAGTAGAACACAATTCGTTGTGGGCGTGGATTTGTCAACCTTCTTGCCGCTACTAGTCTTTTCTTGCTTCAGCGGTATTGTGGGATGAAGCGGCCCGGACCAACCTTACACGTACGCTTACGTGAGACCGGTTCCACCGACTAACATGCACTAGTTGCATAAGGTGGCTGGCGGGTGTCTGTCTCTCCCATTTTAGTTGGAGCGGATTCGATGAACAGGGTCCTTATGAAGGGTAAATAGAAGTTGACAAATCACGTTGTGGCTTTCACGTAGGTAAGAAAACGTTCTTGCTAGAACCCTAATTCAGCCACGTAAAACTTGCAACAACAATTAGAGGACGTCTAACTTGTTTTTGCAGCAAGTGTTTTGTGATATGATATGGCCAAAGTTGTGATGAATGATGAATGATCTATATGTGATGTATGAGATGTTCATGCTATTGTAATAGGAATCACGACTTGCATGTCGATGAGTATGACAACCGGCAGGAGCCATATGAGTTGTCTTTATTCTTTTATATGACCTGCGTGTCATTGAGAAACGCCATGTAAATTACTTTACTTCATTGCTAAACGCGTTAGCCATAGTAGTAGAAGTAATAGTTGGCGAGCAACTTCATGGAGACACGATGATGGAGATCATGATGATGGAGATCATGGTGTCAAGCCGGTGACAAGATGATCATGGAGCCCCAAGATGGAGATCAAAGGAGCTATGTGATATTGGCCATATCATGTCACGTTTATTATTTGATTGCATGTGATGTTTATCATGTTTTGCATCTTGTTTACTTAGAATGACGGTAGTGAATAAGATGATCCCTCATAACAATTTCAAGAAGTGTTCTCCCCTAACTGTGCACCGTTGCTAAAGTTCGTCGTTTCGAAGCACCACGTGATGATCGGGTGTGATAGATTCTTACGTTCACATACAATGGGTGTAAGACAGTTTTACACATGCAAAACACTTAGGGTTAACTTGACGAGCCTAGCATGTGCATAGACATGGCCTCGGAACACAGAAGACCGAAAGGTCGAGCATGAGTCGTATAGAAGATGCGATCAACATGAAGATGTTCACCGACGTTGACTAGTCCGTCTCACGTGATGATCGGACACGGCCTAGTTAACTCGGATCATGTAATACTTAGATGACTAGAGGGATGTCTAATCTAAGTGGGAGTTCATTATATAATTTGATTAGATGAACTTTATTATCATGAACATTAGTCTAAAATATTTTACAATATGTCTTGTAGATCAAATGGCCCACGTAGTCCTCAACTTCAACGCGTTCCTAGAGAAAACCAAGCTGAAAGACGATGGCAGCAACTATACGGACTGGGTCCGGAACCTGAGGATCATCCTCATAGCTGCCAAGAAAGATTACGTCCTACAAGCACCGCTAGGTGAAGCTCCCGTCCCACAGAACCAAGACGTTATGAACGCTTGGTAGACACGTGTTGACGACTACTCCCTCGTTCAGTGCGGCATGCTTTACAGTTTAGAACCGGGGCTCCAAAAGCGTTTTGAGAGACATGGAGCATATGAGATGTTCGAAGAGCTGAAAATGGTTTTCCAAGCTCATGCCCGGGTCGAGAGATATGAGGTCTCCGACAAGTTCTTCAGCTGTAAGATGGAGGAAAACAGTTGTGTCAGTGAGCACATACTCACTATGTCTGGATTACATAACCGCTTGACTCAGCTAGGAGTTAATCTCCCGGATGATGCGGTCATTGACAGAATCCTCCAGTCGCTTCCACCAAGCTACAAGAGCTTTGTGATGAACTTCAACATGCAGGGGATGCAAAAGACCATTCCTGAGTTGTTTTCAATGCTGAAATCAGCGGAGGTAGAAGTCAGAAAGGAACATCAAGTGTTGATGGTCAATAAAACCACCAAGTTCAAGAAAGGCAAGGGTAAAAAGAACTTCAAGAAGGAAGGCAAGGAAGTTGCCGCGCCCGGCAAGCAAGCTGCCGGGAAGAAGCCAAAGAATGGACCCAAGCCCGAGACTGAGTGATTTTATTGCAAGGGAAGCGGTCACTGGAAGCGGAACTGCCCCAAATACTTAGCAGACAAGAAGGTCGGCAAAACAAAAGGTATATGTGATATACATGTAATTGATGTGTACCTTACCAGTAATCGTAGTAGCTCTTGGGTATTTGATACCGGTGCAGTTGCTCACATTTGTAACTCACAGCAGGAACTACGGAATAAGCAGAGACTGGCGAAGGACGAGGTGACGATGCGCGTCGGGAATGGTTCCAAAGTCGATGTGATCGCCGTCGGCACGCTACCTCTTCATTTACCTACGAGATTAGTTTTAAACCTCAATAATTGTTATTTAGTACCAGCTTTGAGCATGAACATTGTATCGGGATCTCGTTTAATTCGAGATGGCTACTCATTTAAATCCGAGAATAATGGTTGTTCTATTTATATGAGAGATATGTTTTATGGTCATGCTCCTATGGTGAATGGTTTATTCTTTATGAATCTCGAACGTAATGATACACATGTTCGTAGTGTGAGTACCAAAAGATGTAAGGTTGATAATGATAGTCCCACATACTTGTGGCACTGCCGCCTTGGTCACATAGGTGTCAAACGCATGAAGAAGCTCCATGCAGATGGACTTTTAGAGTCTCTTGATTATGAATCATTTGACACGTGCGAACCATGCCTTATGGGTAAAATGACCAAGACTCCGTTCTCAGGAACAATGGAGCGAGCAACCAACTTATTGGAAATCATACATACTGATGTGTGCGGTCCAATGAGTGTTGAGGCTCGCGGTGGCTATCATTATGTTCTCACCCTCACTGATGATTTGAGTAGATATGGATATATTTACTTAATGAAACACAAGTCTGAAACCTTTGAAAAGTTCAAGGAATTTCAGAGTGAGGTTGAGAATCAATGTGACAGGAAAATCAAGTTTCTATGATCAGATCGTGGAGGAGAATACTTGAGTCATGAATTTGGCACACACTTAAGAAAATGTGGAATAGTTTCACAACTCACGCCGCCTGGAACACCTCAGTGTAACGGTGTGTCCGAACATCGTAATCACACTCTATTAGATATGGTGCGGTCTATGATGTCTCTTACCGATCTACCGCTATCTTTTTGGGGCTATGCTTTAGAGACTGCTGCATTCACTTTAAATAGGGCTCCGTCAAAATCCGTTGAGACGACACCGTTTGAATTATGGTTTGGAAAGAAACCTAAGTTGTCGTTTCTGAAAGTTTGGGGATGCGATGCTTATGTCAAGAAACTTCAACCTGAAAAGCTCGAACCCAAGTCGGAAAAATGCGTCTTCATAGGATACCCAAAAGAAACTATTGGGTATACCTTCTACCTCAGATCCGAAGGCAAGATCTTTGTTGCCAAGAATGGATCCTTTCTGGAGAAAGAGTTTCTCTCGAAAGAAGTAAGTGGGAGGAAAGTAGAACTTGATGAAGTGTTACCTCTTGAACCGGAAAATGGCGCAACTCAAGAAAATGTTCCTGAGGTGCCTGCACCGACTAGAGAGGAAGTTAATAATGATGATCATGAAACTTCTGATCAAGTTGCTACTGAACTTCGAAGGTCCACAAGGACACGTTCCGCACCAGAGTGGTACGGCAACCCTGTCTTGGAAATCATGTTGTTAGACAACGGTGAACCTTCGAACTATGAAGAAGCGATGGCGGGCCCGGATTCCGACAAATGGCTAGAAGCCATGAAATCCGAGATAGGATCCATGTATGAAAACGAAGTATGGACTTTAACTGACTTGCCCGGTGAACGGCGAGCCATAGAGAATAAATGGATCTTTAAGAAGAAGACAGACGCGGATGGTAATGTGACCATCTATAAAGCTCGGCTTGTCGCTAAGGGTTATCGACAAGTTCAAGGGGTTGACTACGATGAGACTTTCTCACCGGTAGCGAAGCTAAAGTCCGTTCGAATCATGTTAGCAATTGCCGCGTTTTACGATTATGAAATATGGCAAATGGACGTCAAAACGGCATTCCTTAATGGTTTCCTTAAGGAAGAATTGTATATGATGCAGCCGGAAGGTTTTGTCGATCCTAAGAATGCTGACGAAGTGTGCAAGCTCCAACGCTCGATTTATGGGCTGGTGCAAGCATCTCGGAGTTGGAACATTCGCTTTGATGAGATGATCAAAGCGTTTGGGTTTACGCAGACTTATGGAGAAGCCTGTGTTTACAAGAAAGTGAGTGGGAGCTCTGTAGCATTTCTCATACTATATGTAGATGACATACTTTTGATGGGAAATGATATAGAACTCTTGGACAGCATCAAGGCCTACTTGAATAAGAGTTTTTCAATGAAGGACCTTGGAGAAGCTGCTTATATATTAGGCATCAAGATTTATAGAGATAGATCGAGACGCCTCATAGGTCTTTCACAAAGCACATACCTTGATAAGATATTGAAGAAGTTCAATATGGATCAATCTAAGAAGGGGTTCTTGCCTGTGTTACAAGGTATGAAATTGAGCTCGGCTCAAAGTCCGACCACGGCAGAAGAAATAGAAGAGATGAGTGTCATCCCCTATGCCTCAGCCATAGGTTCTATTATGTATGCCATGCTGTGTACCAGACCTGATGTAAACCTTGCCGTAAGTTTGGTAGGAAGGTACCAAAGTAATCCCGGCAAGGAACACTGGACAGCGGTCAAGAATATCCTGAAGTACCTGAAAAGGACTAAGGAGATGTTTCTCGTTTATGGAGGTGACGAAGAGCTCGTCGTAAAGGGTTACGTCCACGCTAGCTTCGACACAGATCTGGATGACTCAAAGTCACAAACCGGATACGTGTATATTTTGAATGGTGGGGCAGTAAGCTGGTGCAGTTGCAAGCAGAGCGTCGTGGCGGGATCTACGTGTGAAGCGGAGTACATGGCAGCCTCAGAGGCAGCACATGAAGCAATTTGGGTGAAGGAGTTCATCACCGACCTCGGAGTCATACCCAATGCGTCGGGGCCGATCAAGCTCTTCTGTGACAACACTGGAGCTATTGCACTTGCCAAGGAGCCCAGGTTTCACAAGAAGACAAGGCACATCAAGCGTCGCTTCAACTCCATTCGTGAAAATGTTCAGGATGGAGACATAGATATTTGTAAAGTACATACGGACCTGAATGTAGCAGATCCGTTGACTAAACCTCTCCCTAGGGCAAAACATGATCAACACCAGAATTCCATGGGTGTTCGATTCATCACAATGTAACTAGATTATTGACTCTAGTGCAAGTGGGAGACTGTTGGAAATATGCCCTAGAGGCAATAATAAAAGCATTATTATTATATTTCCTTGTTCATGATAATTGTCTTTATTCATGCTATAATTGTATTATCCGGAAATCGTAATACATGTGTGAATAACAGACACCAACATGTCCCTAGTAAGCCTCTAGTTGACTAGCTCGTTAATCAACAGATAGTCATGGTTTCCTGGCTAGGGACATAAGATGTCATTGATAACGAGATCACATCATTAGGAGAATGATGTGATGGACAAGACCCAATCCTAAACATAGCATAAAGATCGTATAGTTCGTTTGCTAGAGTTTTGCAATGTCAAGTATCTTTTCCTTAGACCATGAGATCGTGTAACTCCCGGATACCGTAGGAGTGCTTTGGGTGTACCAAACGTCACAACGTAACTGGGTGACTATAAAGGTATACTACGGGTATCTCCGAAAGTGTTTGTTGGGTTGACACGGATCAAGACTGGGATTTGTCACTCCGTATGACGGAGAGGTGTCACTGGGCCCACTCGGTAATGCATCATCATAATGAGCTCAAAGTGACCAAGTGTTTGGTCACGGGATCATGCATTACGGTACGAGTAAAGTGACTTGCCGGTAACGAGATTGAACGAGGTATTGGGATACCGACGATCGAATCTCGGGCAAGTAATATATCGATTGACAAAGGGAATTGCATACGGGGTTGATTGAATCCTCGACATCGTGGTTCATCCGATGAGATCATCGTGGAGCATGTGGGAGCCAACATGGGTATCCAGATCCCGCTGTTGGTTATTGACCGGAGAGTCGTCTCGGTCATGTCTACATGTCTCCCGAACCCGTAGGGTCTACACACTTAAGGTTCGGTGACGCTAGGGTTGTGAAGATATGTATATGCAGTAACCCGAATGTTGTTCGGAGTCCCGGATGAGATCCCGGACGTCACGAGGAGTTCCGGAATGGTCCGGAGGTAAAGAATTATATATAGGAAGTGCTGTTTCGGCCATCGGGACAAGTTTCGGGGTTACCGGTATTGTACCGGGACCACCGGAAGGGTCCCGGGGGTCCACCGGGTGGGGCCACCTATCCCGGAGGGCCCCATGGGCTGAAGTGGGAAGGAACCCAGCCCTTAGTGGGCTGGGGCGCCACCCCCTAAGGGGCCCATGCGCCTAGGGTTAGGGGAAACCCTAAAGGGGGGCGCCCCCTTGCCTTGGGGGGCAAGCCCCCCACCCTTGGCCGCCGCCCCCCCTAGGAGATCCATCTCCTAGGGCCGGCGCCCCCCCTTTGGCACCCCTATATATAGTGGGGAGAGGAGGGACTTGAGGCTACGCTTTTGGTGCTTCCCTCTCTCCCTGTTACATCTCTCTCTCTCTCTCTTGTAGTATAGGCGAAGCCCTGCTACTGTGACGCCCTGCATCCACCACCACGCCGTCGTGCTGCTGGATCATCATCAACCTCTCCTTCCCCATTGCTGGATCAAGAAGGAGGAGACGTCTCCCGTCCCGTACGTGTGTTGAACGTGGAGGTGCCGTCCGTTCGGCACTCGGTCATCGGTGATTTGGATCACGTCGTGTTCGACTACATCATCCCCGTTCGTTGAACGCTTCCGCACGCGATCTACAAAGGTATGTAGATGCATCTCATGACTCGTTGCTAGATGAACTCCTAGATGGATCTTGGTGAAACGAGTAGGAAATTTTTTGTTTTCTGCAACGTTACCCAACAGTTACTACTATTGCTGCTACTATTACAATTGCTACAAAATTACTGCTACTACTATTACCGTCACTACTGCTATCATAACTATCGTACTATTGTGCTACTGATCACTCTGCTGCAGATATTTAATCTCCAGGTGTGGTTGAATTGACAACTCAACTGCTAATACTTGCAAATATTCTTTGGATCCCCTTGTGTCGAGTCTATAAATTTGGGTTGAATTCATTAGTTCTGAAAACTGTTGTGATCCCCTATACTTGTGGGTTATCAGTCTAACTACAATAAAATAAGATCGCATGACAACTTTCACCCCATCCGAGAACATTTTTATCCCACTTAGAAAATAATATTTCGGAGGTGCCGCAGACGTGTGCGAGTGTGGTTGGTCACAGAAAAGACAACGAAAAGGACAAGAAGAACCGGCAACTACGAACGGATGCAAGTTTTGAAAAGAATGATGCCAATGTAATGCAAATGATGCGACGATGAATGCAACAAACAAATGAATCACACGACAACAATGAAAATAACTAAAAGGCATCTGGAGCATCGGTTCCGGGGTGTCACATGGAGCTATTATGTATCACTTTAGGTTGTGACTGTTACATGATGATGAATGTCATCCATACTCAATATCTATCGATGATCCAATGCGTACGCTTTTTCTCATATTGTCTTTGCTAAGTTACTACTATCGTTGTTGTTACAAATTTGCTACTGTTACTATTGTTACCGCTACTATCAAATATTGTGCTACTAAATACTTTGCTGCAGAGAGTTATTTTTCCAGCTGTGGTTGCATTGACAAGTCAACTGCTAAGACTCATAAGTGTTATTTGGCTCCCATTGCGTTGAATCAATAAATTGGGCGAAATACTACCCGTGGAGACTGTCTCGATACCCTATACTTGTCGGTTATCACACCCATGTTTGGGATGATGGCGAGCGGTTCTGCAATCCATGGGCGGCGATGCTAAGTCCGCAGTTGATGGTGCTACGCTCGTCGGTCAGTGGTGCTACGAGCGGCGGCGAGTGGTGAATGTGGTCTGCAATTAATTGTTCGACGCCCATGCTACATCCATGGTTGACGGGTGCTGGAGCTGGACGACCACGATGCTGGAACCTATTGGCGGTGATGCTACTTGCTGGAACCAGCCGGCCTCGACGACAACCACATGCATGAACCAATTGGTTAGTGTGTTGTCTGTTGTAACCAGAAGACCGCGATGGCGACTCCGTACTATAACCTGTCGATCGCGATGCTACGACCATGGTTGCCGCATCATGGATCCCGCTGCCGCCGATACTGTGAGTAGCACCGGACCATGTGCCACGAATGGCGCGATTGAGAGTTTCAAGTGGGATCTGGCGACAAATGAGGTCAAATCGACTGTTGGTGCAAGGCGTACTAGGGGTATGAGACATGGGAGAGGTTGTCCGTGAGGGGATGAGAAGATGGACACTCTGATAATCAAACAGAGTGAATCGTGCGACTAGCGAGGTGATCGATCTCATGTGGGATCCTTCCACCAACGCCTAGCGTTGATCTTTTTAGTTTCTCTATGTAACCGTTTAAGCTGATGTATAGTTTTCTCTCTATTTAGGGCTTTTCTGGAATTAAACTACAGAAGAAAATTCAAAACTAATTAATTTCAATGAAAATACGAAAAAGCCAGGAGGTCAAATTTGAAATTTTGGTTTGTGACAAAGGATTTGACAAATGCTATTCCTGCTATTCAAAGAGTTGTTAACAAAATGGCAGAATTAATGAATTGAGCGTGGGTTCTTTGTTGTGAAACTAGCGTACCAGGGTTCAAGTCATAAACTTGACAGTGATGTTCGTATTTTTCTAAATTTATTTTATGCTTTTTGATGATGTTTGTTAAGTGAGATGAGACATCTCGTTGACTAATATCTCTGGTGACTTCGATAATCTTAATATGTGATGCTGGCTCAGTATCTTGAAGGTGCTCATATGGTTAGGATGTGCATGCGAGGTGAATGTATGTTCGTGCATCTACAATTTTACTGTGTTTTTTCAGAGTACGTCTAGGCGTACCATAGCTTTATAGAAGGCAGAAGTTTGATTACAAAAATACCGCCACTCGTTGCAAACAACGAGTGTAGCACAACACTACACCCTGGCAAGTCTGAAGACATCCACCACACGACCAGACAAAACTACAAAGCAAAAGAGCTTATCCTAAACACATGGTCTCGACCAACGCCGGACACCTCCAAGACCACCAGCTCCTAAGAAACTTTTCTTGTCGACGCACCATCCATTCTGAATGCCTAAGAGGAGGTGACAAGTGAATGACATGACTTGATCAGATCCGAGAAAGACACCGTCTTGGACGCACTGGCGATGACCGTACATAGCGTTGCCAAGATCAAGAAAGGACCACGATGAACACAGGAGGAGAGCAACGAGGAACCCAGTCGTGCCTCCAAACACAATGCTCTTAACAGAGGAGTGACATCGAGGACACCGGCATCATGCCGATCCAATCAAATTTAGGCTTTCGTCCGGAAACAACCATGAACTCAAACATGGCGAGAAGAATGTCGAATCCACCTCGGCGACGCCTTCAAGGAGGGATGTGACGCTTCGAGAAACATGTGCGCCATCGCCGCCGGCCCCGCCAAAGCTAAGCAAGATTTTTCATCCGAGGATTGCACATCTCCATACCACGAAAGAGTTGGCAAGCACCGTCCATGAGGTCTCACACTGCCACCACCGCAGCTCCACACCATCGTAGCCGCCAGACCGCACGGCTGAGAGTAACGCGGCCCAACCAATATCTCCAAGTTTTTACTGTGTTAATTGAAAAAAAAGGGCAGAATTCCTGCCGGTTTTTTTAGGGTGAATTCCTGCCGGTTTATACGGTCAAAAAGAAAATGGCTGAAAAAAAAGAAAATGGCTGCGTGTATAGGTTAAAAAAAATACTCCCTCCGTCTCATAATATAAAAATATTTTTGACACTACACTGTGGCAAAAACGTTTGGAGGGAGGGAGTAGAAAACACACGTTCGAGAAGCACCGATCCGTCTCTACTAAACCTAATCTACTCAGTAAAATCCACACACGGATGCAAACCTCGACCGGCGATGCGCTCCTCTGACGTACTGCAGAGAGCAGTTGGGCCACTGACATGTGGGCCTAGAAGCAGGTTGGCCCACCTATCAATAAGCCAACTGCACCCTGCAGTACGTCACGGGAGCTGAGTCCAGCGATGCGGACTCGCTCCTCCTCGACATCCTCAGCTACGGCGATGCGGACTCGCTCCTCCTCGACATCCTCTCTTCCGGCGGCGAAGCGGGCGCGCTCCTCCTCTCCTCTGGCGGTGAAGCGGCGACGCGAGCGCGCTCCTCCTCAACATTCTCTTCCGTCGAGATTCCCACCCGCTCCAGGTGAGCTACTCGCCTCTCAGTCGCACCTACTCTGCAGGGGAAACTTTTAGTAGCTACTAATTGGGATGCAAAGAAAACCCTAGATTTGTAGCAGCACATACCTGACGTGAGGCACGCGTTTTTGGGTCCGAACCAACAGATCCGGACACGGGGTAAGGTTTCGTAGGCTTGGTTGGTGAGGGAGTCCTAGGGTAATGTTTGGCTTGAGCCCCAACTAGCCATACAATTTTTTTGGTATCACCGATGCATGAGTATGACAAAAAATTCGGTAAGTTATTAGTGTTTGGATCGTAGCCCATTCCAAGTCCAAAATTTTAGCAAAAAATATACCCATGTTTGGTTTACCACCAACTGACTTGATGCAGCAAAGTGCCTTGGTGCAAGCGCTTGCTAATCGGGTGAGGACCGACTTGCTTAATTAAAGCCAAAAGAATCTGAACACACCCCTAGAGCAGCGGTTTGCGAGTACGTTGGCGTGGGTTACTTGTGTTCTGGCGGCGGCACGAAACATGGGGGACACGAACATCTCCCACGCAGTTGAGATTCGACGTTGAGCCCACCGCCTCTCAATCTGCTACCCCCTTTATGCTCCCCTCAGCTTTCTCTCACTTGCTCCCTGGCGCACCGCTGGTCCTTTCTGGTAGTAACACGTTCGGCCCCTGCATCGGCGGTTGTACGTTCCTGGCCACTGCGCACACCCCTGGGCTCCCACTGCGGCTGCGCCCATGGAAAATTTATTTCAACTGGAACATTCTGGCGAATGGGATGCAACCTTACTTGGTTAGAACATTTGGACAACTAGGTGATACCCTACTGATCAATTATTCTCGATTTAAGCCATAGTATAACTAATTTTAAGTTTTTTTAGGGGAACTAATTTTAGGTAGAAGATGTAGTTTGCAGGTACTCGCATGCACTGCTTGATGATGTCCTTCACGCTGTTAAAAAAATGAAAATTATTAGTATGGTTGTACTTGTGTAATCAGGTTAGCTGAGAGAAACAGACTTTTAGCTAATTTTAATTGGATGAGAGAACTGATGGTACCTATATATTTATTGTGATTATCCTCTCGACCTTGTTACGTGTTCAAAGTCACATCGTTGCTTTATGCCATCCGACAACCTGAGATGAAGTTCTCCAGCTGGAAGATCTACCTCTTTTCCACTATTGCATGTAAATATTGCATTCTTGAGAAATTCAACGTTAAATATGTAAGTGTTATCAGTTTGTACCTCTCTCTGTTGGTGGTTTCAGCTTCTTTGTATTAAATGCTCCTTTTAGCTAAAGAGTACCTGCGAACAAAAAACATGATATGAATTCATGTTCGATTGATATGAACTAATCAATCTATACAGAGAGTTTTAAAGGTATTACCTATTTTGTTTTTTCTCGGTATCAATAGTTGCGGGTTGGCAAGAGGCGAGTGTAACATTGTTCAATTCCTCTAGTGTTTTGATCATTGAACTGCAGCAAAAGTTTGGTCAGAGGTGTTTAGATAGAGCCTTTAACTTCTATGTTCTGGTTGATGGCAAACCTCTGGATACTAATTGTTGAAGATGGATGGGTAATCAGTTCCTTGCTTTGACATGGCTTGAAGTATTTCATGGCTCATGTCAGTTTTTCTATAGGAAATTATGGTTGAAATTACGCTCAAGAAGATACTTTTTAAAGGAATAGAAACTGTCTACCTTTGTAGAGAGTGACATTTGTTCATTGTCGACTGACAAGCTTTTCTTTATGAAATAACTTGCGGGGAACCTAGATACTGAATTAATCTTCATTCTAGTAAGTACAGCATCGACTCTCATATGGAAGGGTCCCTATCATGATGACCATACTCTAGCAAGCGCCAACAACCTCATTTGGCGTAATATAGCAACAGTCTAGATGATTATCTATTTGATTGATCATTTCACTTGATGAATCATATGGCCCCGCATTAGACGACATTGAAGATCTCGCACAATTAAATCCTTTGGTCACATACTTGAAAAGAATCTGTACATACCATTATGATTAACCTTCTCCGTATTTTGACCTTGATATTAACGACCAAGTAGAGACTGTGTACCAATGCGAGTAGCAAGAGACGTGTGAAGCAATGAAGCCAATCCGAGCATCAAGAGACCTATGAAGCAAATGGTCAAGCACCTTTCGACCTTTACCAAATTCTGGGAAATTAAAAAAACCTAAGTTTGGGGATACGAAAATCACGGGTGGCTGAAATAGGGAGCATGCAGTATAGTATATTGGAGAAACATGATGATATCTTTTCTACTACGTCTATCCTAAATGATAAGAAACAGATCAATTTTCTATAGAGTAAAAGTGATTTGCTAATCTGAATTGCAACAACCCGATGAAAGTCTCTATGACACTCTTCAATGGCATGGAAAAAGGAGCCAATAACCTTACCTGTGAGCTCTTTCTGATCACACTGCCCTTGTCAGATTTTAGAGTTTAAACTCTAGCATCAACCTATTATTCCTATTAGAAATGGATATAATCAATTGTAGAATAAACACACACATCAGAATATAATATGGGAACCAAGGCTCTTGAGATTTTTTCTCAGATGAGCAAAGTTGTAACAAGAAGAAATAGGAAGTACCATGAAACTTAAAAGCCTAATATTCCATATTAGCATTGTATGTTTTTGCAGATGAAAGTGATAGTTAAGAACAATCTGGACAAATGCGATTAGCAAAAGACCTGTGTAACAACGGAATCAATTGGAGCAGCAGCAGTCCTATGAAGCAAATCGTCGAGCACCTTTCGATCCGAATTGCAATCTGAGAAATTCATAAAAATAAGCTCAGGGATAGGAAAAATCAGTGTGGCTAAAATTAGGGAGAGTACAACTTCTAGAGTGGAGGCCGGTTCATGGATGAGGACGCGAGCATGTGTGTGTGCTGGATGATGATGGGTTGTTAAACGCAAATGCACCAGCAGCTTTTCCGCATTTGTAGGGTAATGGAGGGCGATCTATGAGGGGTGATAAATGCTGCGGTGCCTCGGCCGTTTCATGGGCATTTGTGGCCAGGAGAGCATACGTCGTGGAGGCGGAAGGGGCGGCGGCAATAGGGTGGTAGCAGGAAAGTCTACCAATAAGCGAGTTAATGTGCACCTATGGTTGGGGAGCGTCGGACGTGGCGGTGGCGGGCTCGAGAATGCGTCGGCTGCGACGGAGGTGGCCGGGAGAGTGTCTGCTGCGGTGGGGGCTGGCCGGGGGACAACATAGCTGGGGGGGGGGGGGGGGGGGGGGTGCTCTATGGGCTGCGGTGGCTGGCTGGTGAGCATTGGCAAGCGATCAGGCAAGCCATGGGAAGATCAGGACGCAATGCGGAAGATGAGCACGGCCTATTGATTCTATTCCCGTGGTCTCCCACCAAACAATAAGAGTACAGCCCACCTAATGTATAGGTACCAATGTACAGTCCACGTACAATAACCTGCTTGGACTGGCTAGTTGGAGCCTGTGAAGCGCTGCCGCAGCAAATCAAGCGGGATGGTGCGGGGCAGGGAGCAGACAATGCGAGGAAAAGAATAGGGGTGACGTGGACGCACGAGAGCGCAGAGAATTTAGGTACTGGGGGTTCCTATTTGGATATAGTAGATATCTAAGGGTGAAGGTCTGACCGCCGAGATCTGGGGAGGATCGGGTGGTGTGAGGTACCGACGGTAGCATCTGAGTAGAGAGCACAGCCAGCGGATGTGCAGAAGCATGGGATGAGAGGAGGAGAGGAGCGATGATGGACGGGGTTGCCCCGCTCCCACAGAAGCACAAGGTGGAAGATGACCTGTAAAACAGGTCTTTTTTTGGGTACGATGGGCCGCCAATCTTAGTGTGCTGCATTGGGGTTGGTCGAACTCGGTATTCATAGTAGCCCAGGCGATGTATAAGAGCCCCCTTTGGCAAGGGCTGGCATCATTTTTGATATTTGAATTCTTTACTTCTTTTCTTGATAATCATGCTTGCTTAAGTTTGCTTTACTTCTTTTTTGCAGCTGCCATCCATGGGGATAGTGGACTGATGCTGATTCTGTTTGAGACGCCCTCAGGCTTTGCAATTTTCACATTTTGTGGGTTACTTATTAACCGACCAAATGCTGTGGAGGTGTACTATATGTTCTTCCTTCCTTGGTTACGGATGTGCTTGCTTTCTCTTGTTGTCTATGTCAATTACCTAATTTTCTGTTTTATCCTTGTCTCTTCCAGGAAATATGGGTTAACTTTAGTGATAGTCGGAAGGCAAAACGTGTTAGTGCCCACTTCTTTCGTTTGATTCCCTGCTTCTGATTGTTATTTTCTTATGTTGTTCGCCGCCAAATTAATCCTACTAGTTATCTTGCACCATTCATGATTGCCTCATTATTTATTTATTTTGTGTTGAGGGAGGAACATTATTGTTCATTACTACTTCTTAAATAATTGAGAGGCTAACACAACTTTCATCCATAATTCTAAATGTACCCTTGATGCAAATGCATGCACGTCCAAAACTACTTCTGCTAAATTAAGTATCATGTCATCGGTGTAACAGGACTTCTAACAAATCAGTTACTCCCTCCGTTCCTAAATGTAAGACCTTTTAGGATTCCACTACAGACTACATACGGAGCAAAATGAGTGAATCTACGCTCTAAAGTGCGTCTATATACATCACTATGTAGTTCATAGTGGAATCTCTAAAAGGTCTTATACGTAGGAACTGAGGATCGGAGGGAGTACTTGATGTGCTGCTACTACTGAAGAGCAGCACTGTGGTCTGTTGCAAAACTACATCTCATTACCTTGCTTTATGAACTTATATAATCTGAATTACACTAGTATTTGATGAAGGTTCTATCGTGACGGTTAAGATATATCTACTGAATCAGCATCCTCTCCTGATTGAGAGACATGACATGATAATTCATTAATCGATTCTTTTTGCCACTGAACATGGTCATCCTTGTTTATATCTTTGTCTGGCTGTTTTGCTGGAAGAGTTTCAAACTTTTGAGGACAAGTCCAGCGCCATTAATGAAAGTACTGGTGTCAGCAAAAGGCTTATTAAGATGATCATGAACTGTCGCTTCCCTGATCAGAAAATGGCTGTTGGAAAGCCTGAATATAAAAAAATTATTGAAGAGAGACTGGTGAGTATTAAGTTCCTGGTTTATCTATATTTTGAACTACTTTCATCATCATTTTTGCTGTGACTTCTTCCAGAAAATAGACTGCCTGTATAATACAGCTGTAATGGAGGTAATGTGGGGCATACAGCATTGCATGCGAAGTTTGGTGCCTGAGGAGAAATCACAGCTGGCTGAAGCTGACCGTCTCCCGCTGAGTCTAGGACTGCAATATGTACTGAGTCATTATGGCTGTGATGTCGAATCAGATATGGTGAGTTAACTAGTTACCATGCTTTTTATTTTATAGCTCCCTGTCATTTGGTATTGCACTGTATGATAGCTTGTGTTGTGCAACTTCTATAGAAAATATAGTTGCATCTTTGCTTTAGTGATGAAGCAATCTTCTTTGTGTCCAGGTCAGTGAGCAAATCGTTGCCACGGCTTCTGCCTTGTTTCAGTGTGATTCTGTTGAGAAGAAGTATTCTAGAGCCTTGCGCAATGCAGGTGATCTCATTAAGGATGTATCTGGCATCAACTGTGAGGGTTGGACGTTACTGAAAATTGCAAAAGCTCTGAAGATGATATGGTGGCCTGAATTTGGCGATTCCTGTGAGGTAAACTGTACATACTATTTTGTGAACGTGTCCTCAGCTGCATGCTATCCCGTTTTCTGCAAACTTGTCACTCACTCCAAACCATGTCTTTCAGATTTCAGAAGATCAGGTGTCAAAGTTGGTGCGTGATGCACATAGATACACAGTTTATAAGAAGAAGGATGCTTGCTTGACAGTCTACAAAGATATGGTCGAGGCTCATGATGTTCGGACCTCGAAAGAAAAACTACTGAAATCATTGGTTGCTGGCTAAGAAAAGATATGAAGAGGAAGGGCCTGAGAATAAGATAAACCATCTAAGCTGATCTTGGTTGACTTCATTAAAATCTCAGTCCGAGAGAGTCAGTAGAAAAAGTGTAATGCTAATTAAGTTTGAGCAAACCTGTTTAACTGGCTACCAAGTTTTTGCTTGTATCTGAACTTGAGTGTTTTTATTTACTAGTCAAAGACTCAAAGGGCCCGTGCCTTGCAACGGGGCTTACCCACTTCAATGGTTCAATATTTTCTACTCCCTCCGTTCCTAAATATAAGTCTTTGTAGAGATTTCATTATGGACCCTGTATGTGGTTCATAGTGGAATCTCTTCAAAGACTTATATTTAGAAACGAAGGGAGTAAATTGCATGGGCTAGAGGCCAAAAAGCAATTTATGTGATTATCTTTTCCTCAAGCAGCAATAGTACTAATGGCCCATGCACATTGACCAGGAGAAAGCCACTCCCAAATATATATAACATCTATCCCTTATCAAGATAATGTTCCATACATATTTGAAGTGTGAAAATAAAGAAAGTCCTTACAAAATATAGAAATATCTAATTTAGACGATGAATATAGCACAAGTCTAGATCTCCTTGAATTCTTTTAAGACGAAGAACTTAGTGAGACCATAGAAGAATATTATATAAAAAATACATGTATAGAGTTCATTAGGTTACAATCATTTTCGCCAAATTGGTATAGAGATATAAAATCTAAAAAAGATATAGATAAGATTGTGCAAAGACTAGAAAGCATACAAATTATTAGAGAAATACCAATGAAACATTGGGATAAGAACTCTATAGTTTATAAAATAAATATCATAAATTTAGATTATATAATTAAGTCAGGACTAATAGAAGCTACTCCAAAAGATATTAAAGAGTTCAAAATGCATATTGAAGAGTTATTAAAGTTAAAAGGTATAAAAGAAAGCAGAAGTCCTCATCGGTCTGCTGCATTCATAGTTAAAAATCATGCTGAAGAAGTTAGAGATAAATCTAGAATGGTAATTATTTTAAAAGGCTTAATGATAATACAGTTGACGATGCATACAATATACCTAATAAGCAAGAATGGATTAACAGAATACAAGGAAGTAAATATTTCTCTAAATTCGACTTAAAGTAAGGATTTTGGCAAGTAAAAATGGCGGAAGAATCTATTCCCTCGACAACATTTACTTGTCCACAAGAAATGAAGAAAGGATTATTCACCACCAGGGATGAATACCTCTTCTTTGGAGAAGAAAATAGGCTGAAAATATTTCAGTCAAATACATTCAATTTCAAGCCAAAAACCCATATCAAGCTTGATGAAGTTCAAAGATGCATATTGGATAATGTTTGGTTCCAATATACTCTCAAGAGAGAGGAAAAATGATATATTTTTTTATCAATTCTCAATAGTTTGGCAGAATATTTTAATGAATTAAACAAAAATTTGCCAAAGCCAGAAAAGATGGAAATACCAAAAGGAGAAACACTATATCTAATATTTGATGAAAATAAACCTGGCATATATTCGGAATGGGAAAACATTATGATTGAGAAATTAGATGCAAAAAGAAAAGGAGAAGATTTAACATTCAAAAGATATTATAGTATAATGATGCCTTATTTTGGGCAAGAAAGGTATTAGGACCAGATTATTATATTGACCCAAAGGCTAAAGACTATATCCAAATGAGAAGAGACATACCTTCACCAACTCCTACAAAGGGGGAGACATCAAGCTCAAAAAATATAAAGAAGGAAGAGTCTCCACAATATCAAACATATCAAGAATGCCTTCTAAAGGAGCTTGACCCTTTAGACAGTGAATACATAGATCAAGAAATGGATAAAAGATTTGAAGAATTTTCAAAAATAATAAAGAAAGAATTAAAAAAAGAAATATTAAAAGAATTAAGGCATGAAATTGATGAAAATTTTGAAGAAATAAAGAATAAATGCGATCAAAAATATGATTTCAATCTGTTAAATGATGATAATATGGACATAGCAGGGCATGGGCAGCCGTCTGAATAGAGCCCAAATTGCATATATTGATATTGCTATCAATTATTCGGGCGCGGATGACCTATACCCGACCCGAATATTGATAGAAATCCCGAAAATAGCTATTCTAAATATTGATAAGGTATTATCAATCATATGGGCAGGGAAGACCCCCTGAAATAAATAAACAAATAAATAAATAAATATATATATGTATATATATAGACACACACACAAAGATTTATTATAAGACGGACGACCAGCATATTGGCTCCAATGTGTCTTCGTACGCATATAAGCAGCCAAATGAACATGCATATGCATACCAGAAGGCTGCAATATTCCTGAAGATAAGGTCCTAGACACAATCATGACGAACAAGTAAACTTAAAAGGAAGATAAGGCCACTCCAATTGCATCCAAGACGCGGAGTGTGCAATTCCATCCAGCATGCACTAGTAGTCCTAAAATGAAGGGCTCCAAATGGCTACAAAGCCTATAAAGCCTAGAAGACCTGAAAACTAGATGCATGATGGACAAGAAGAAAGAAGAAGAAAATAATGGCGGTGCATTCTCCCGGAAGCTAACCAGAGAGCTGCTCTCTCGCCTATAAAAGGAGGCATTTGCTGCGAAGAGAGACATCACATGGAAAAGAACCACCAGCCACCGATAGAGCAAAGAGCTGCGACCCAGCTAGCAAACTCGTTGCTCAGCAGCAGCAGCAGTAGTAATAGTAGTAGTAGTAGTAGTAGTAGTAGTAGTAGTAGTAGTAGTAGTAGTAGTAGTAGTAGTAGTAGTAGTAGTTTCTCATGAGCCACAATATCCAGAGCATTGTAAGGCTCAAGAAGGTAGTTAGAAGGTAATTTTCTTTAGCTTGTGTAAACCCTTCGGGGCCTCCTGAAAGGGAAAGCCATATCTAAATTATGTTATGGAAATGATGTAGTTTCTTGGTTTCACTTGGTATTTTTATTTATGAATTTATGGGACGAGTTCTTATGCTAGGGATCCTATAGAAGAAACCTCTGCGTGTGTAGTTCTTTGTGTAGCCCAGAGTGAAATTTGAATGAGAACCCTGTGGCCGTAGAGAAGTGTTTCCTTCGGATGGAACTGCCTGGAAAGACGATAGGAATTTACCCCATAAATTTGCAACTAAAACTACTAAGTGAATGTAACTAGCTACATCTGATACAACATAATGAAAAATATGGTGAGTAACGAGTATGATTTTACACCTCTGCGCACACCATCGGTCGAATTATTGGCCTCGCCAGCCCATAATAGATCCTGAATCAAAGAAATAATCAAGTTAGAACGTGCAAATAATAGTATTGAATTAAATATTGATGTGAATAGTGTAATACTATTCTAAATAGTATATTGAATAGTAAAACACTATTGTGAATAGTACCCTACCTAGTGATATCTGTCTATCGCTTTCACCTAATCCCATATTAACCTAATCAAAATCTGATCCAATATTTATTAAGATAATTTTATTCCCTATATGCCTATCCATCATTGGATCGTGTTTAGCGCTGATTTGGAAACCAATTTAAACGCTTTAATTACTAGTTAATTTGGCAGGCTTTAATTCTTCAACCATCTCATGCATGCATGTCACGTCATAGAAAAAGAAGGAGATTAAAATACTATAGTGAATAAAATCAACATTTATTACCTCCTTATATAGCACTTATTGATTCATAGAATAAATCACTAGGTATGTAAATAGCCGTGTATGTTACATAATTTCAGTAGTAGATATACACATATCCACCACATAACGGGGTATACACATATTCACACATGTAATTTTTTGCATGGTACCTGCATATATATGTAATCCCGTTAGTTGGTATATGCATACATGCGTATTTACATAATTTCTTTAGTAGGTATATGCATACCCACGTATGTATATAGTTTAATTAGTAGGTATATGCATACTCACGTACATACATGATTTTGTTATTAAGTATATGCATATCCGCATATGTATATAATTTCTTTACTAGTTAGAACCTATAATAATTCATTGGTATATATATATATAGGGTCGTGCTATTTGTCTACTGAGAAGGTAAGAAAGAAAAGAACTTGAGGTAGAATTACAGGTCGAAGAAAGAATCAGCTTCCATTCCGTAAAAAAGGAGGTAAACTTACGACATGCAAGTCACTTTTTTAGGTCATGCATGGTTGCAAGTTGCAACTAATCCAGCGGATCAAAATGACTGTAAAAAACAAATGATGCCGTCATAATATTACGGAATGAGCAGTAGAGGTGTTCCTGACTTTTGTACCCATAGGATGTGTGCGCATATTGTACGTATCTTTGGCTAATTACATCTAGTCTAGCAAAATTGAAAGGCTACTTTGGATTGTTTTAAAACTGCAATACTATTACGAAGGGAAAACAACTGTGACAAATTGATTTAGTATTACAATCCGAAAAAAGTAAAATTAGATAAAGTCTCAGAAATTTTATTTCTTTGCTAAAAAACAGTCTGAACACTTTACAAAAGATATGCAACTGGAAAATTCTGTTATGAAACTAACAGCCTCATGAATGGGGCGACATGCCACCTCCTTCCATTGCCACAATTGGCAGACTCACTTAGTTGACATCAGAAGCTACATGTTTCCTGTCTCTATTGTGAGTAGCTGGTGTCTGATGTTTGAAATGGCAAAAAAATATCTATAAGAAGCATCCATAACACCAGTTGATCTGTTGGATATCTGGCGATGCAAAACTTGTTCTGTGGCCTTGCCACATTCACATGAGAGCTATGGACGGTGGTTATCTGCAAAATAACTCGTTAGTACATATCCCACTCACCAGATCTTGGAATTCAACATTAAATAATTAGGAGGGATAAATTAACAGATCCATGTATTGCGACACACGAAGAAATTACAGGTAGTAAAAGGAAGAATGCTACACAGCTTCACAAAAGGAAGACTAAGAAAAATCAATGATATGAAGGAAAGTTCTATCTTTTCTATTTCATGGCAGAGTTCGATATTTTCAGAGCAACTTCAATTGAGAATGGACATGCCATGCCACCCACCGAAGCCAGCTATGTGCTGCCCAAATAGACAAATACTGCCGAGTAATTGTGAAGCAACGTTTTGGAACTATTGGCTTGCTTATCGATATCGGCATACTGCCGGGATGAAAAATAGAAATGATCAATAGCAGACTGGATAGGATATCGGTGAAAAATGAAAATGATCAATAGCGGACTGGATAAGTTATGTATGCAAAAACATGCAGGTAACCATGTAGATGAATCAATATTAAATGGGGCGAAAAAAGAGCATGTCAATGGCACTATGACAGTGTTACAAATGTATTAAGTCACAGAGTAGAAATTGACCATACTTGAATGGACAGCTTTGCAAGATAGGAAAATGGGTTGAAGATGAACAAAGTCGATTCCTTACAGTACATGAACCTAATGTAAAAATGATATTTCAATCTTCCATATAGAATCCATGGTTACGATTTGTTTCAATAATGTACCAAAATAGATGTAAATCTGCAAGCTTCGACGGAATGTAGAAACTTGGCAGATATGATTTTGTTTTAATGATAAGTGGCGATGTATGTGTTATTTTTTTGTAGCAACTAGCCACATGATAAGAAATAAAAAGAAATAATCATTATCTCATTATACATCAGAAATTATTCCTTGGAGACATGCAGAAGATGAGCCAAGCTTTTTTTAATTTGTGCATGATAAGTTGCATAGATAGTCATCCTACATGCCAACATTGTACTGAAGTCAAGGAGCATCATTAGAACATGAAACTTGAGCGACAAATCAAGCAAACACTTACAACTAGACCTACAAAATCTGTACCTCACAAGCATGTTGAACTATCCCTGAATTAAATAGACATTATTCATCTAAATTGCATACAAAATTAGAATAGAAAAATTAAGAGAACTAGTAAGCCCATAGCATCGACTTGTTGGCAGGATTTACCTTACAAACAAAATTTGATGTCAGGACATGAATTTCTTAAACAAACGACTGCAAATGCTAGGTTTGCTCACCACGAAATCCCGAAAGGAAAACAGTAACAAAATCTGAACAAAAAAAAGCCTAGCTGGACTCAGGATTTAGCTTGTCACCTGTAGCGACCCGACCCGAATGGATCAAGTCTCTGTGCTTAAGTGTCATCTCTGGATCGGTATGCTGACACACACAGTACTCGAGGATTTATAACAGAGGTAAATCACATGTAAAAGTAACGTAAATACTATTACCTCAATCCAAATAGCGGAAGTAACAAGGTTGTGGATTTCCATCAACGCCAACGGCAAAGTTGAGTATAGAAATCGTAACCCTAACGTATCACTTACTCGTCTTAAGATTCCTGCAACATGAGACGTTGCAGCCACAAAAGGTCAGTACATTGAATGTACTGGCAAATTCACACCATAGAGAGAAATGATGAACAATGGCTATCACTACATGCATATATGGCCGGTGGAAAAGCTCTATGGTTATAAGGTTTTGCGAAAAGCCAATTTTTCCCTACTGCAAAGGAATATAATTTATTTAACTATCATGGTGGTTGTTGAACATTGAGAATGGTTGACAGCATTCTCAATCCCAATTAAGTAACATCATTAAAACCCAACAAAGTTAATTAAAGTAACATGATGAGATTCACATGATAATCCAGGTACTAGATACTCAAGACGTCCATAATCGGGGACACGGCTAATCATGATTAGTTTGTACACTCTGTCGAGGTTTGCACACTTTTCCCCACAAGACTCGATCGCCTCCGTTTGGTTTCTCGCACTATATGGTGTTTGAGAAAACGGATGACCGAGACATAGTCTTTCAGAAGCGCTAGCACCTTACGATCGGGTAGACCGTACCACCTACACCCCCTACATCTGCTAGTCTACCACTGTAAGAGTTTGCACAACTTAGTCAACTATGATAGAGCCCATAATAGCTTATGGCTGCACACGGAAGTTTCTAGTATGAATATTCTCATGATCCCTTTGAGTCTGGGTGATGGTCCAAAAGAAAACAGGCAAGTCCTGGATTACCCAGGTGCCTAGACAGGCAATCCTAGAATAACCAGGTGCCTCAATCCACCCAGATGTGTGTTTAAGTTGCCACCTTAAGTAAACCATTAATTAACAATCTCACATCTGTCATGGATACTCTCAAAACCCAATCCACGTCTACGAGTATAGCATGGCAATGTAAGCATAACGTAAAAGTAACTCCCAAGGTTTGAATGCAGGGCAATAGGTTCCTACCTCATCAACTACTTCCCATCCCACAATTTAATTAGATCCTAATCATGCAATGTTGGAGGTTTGATCTAATGCAATAAAAACTGGGTATGAAAGAGGTATGATCAAAGTGTGAACTTGCCTGCAATGTTGATGAAGATGATTCGCACTCAAAACTCTTGATAGCTCTACTCGTCACACTCCGGTCAATCTATCGTAATCAAGCAATAGTAACCACATATAAGCAATCACTCAAAAGACCATAAAGATCGAAGAAGTCGATTCGGAAAACATCAAAACCAAGCAAATAGCTCTTGCAACATAAAACAATTTCTAGCAGTACCAAAATTATGTGAATTTGGCCTTATCAGAAAATTTAGGTCAAGAGCTTCGATTTGCAAAAAGAATCAACTCAAACGGAGTTACGGATAAAAAGATATGATCAAAAGAAGTTTGAATTCAAATCTGATCTAATTCAAATTTGAAACTTTTCAAAAACATGTTTGAGTTGGATTACTAGATAGAGGAGATCGTAACGAAGATGTGGGCGTTGGTTTCGTTTGATTTGGGTAAACGAGTAAAAAGTTATGGCTATTTGAAAAATCAGGGCCAAGCTGTTTTACGGAGGAAGAAAAGTAGTTACGGGCTAGGGTCTAATGTATAAATACGTAGACTAATTGATAATCTAATTGTTTTATCATATTAGTCTAAAATAATAAACTACGGAGGTATAAGAAAAAAAACAAAGAAAGATACCTTTATAAGGCAGAGAAAAGACGACTTTGGAGAGAAGAGACAATTTCCAGAAGTCGCGCCGGAGAGGAGAAAAATATTTTTCTTAAATGAATCTAGTCAAACCAAAATATTGATTTAACCCGAATCGGATGATTTTTGAAATCTCTATGGGTCTATATTTATTGGTGGAAAAGAGGCTTATGGGTCAAAGGCTAGGCAATGTGGGACTAAACATAGACGAAAATATACGAAACAGAAAAGAAAAGAAGCGATGGGCCTAAAGGCCTTCGGCCGCGCGCACGTTGCAGTTTTTTTTTACAAAATTCGGCCTTAAATAAATAATAAAAGAAATAAAAAAGGCTAACTGGGCCTGACCCATTTAAGAGAGAAAAAAAACAATGGGGCGCTAGAAGCTACTATATTGCGCACGTGGGCGACAGTTAGTTTCAAGCGCGCGCACAGTTTTTTTAAATGGAATGCGATAAACTGAAAAACAAAAATAAAAATAAAACTTTATATTGGCATATTATATATCAAAATTTTCAGAAAAAGATTTCCAACAACATGGACATTTTTCTATCATTTAATAAAATTCACACAATTTCTAATAATTCAAACAGTGCTACTGGTCTATTAAAATCCAACAAAAATCATTTTAAAAATACCAAAATGATTTCAAATTAATTTTTCTCCAATTTTCTATTGTAGGGAATCATGTTACTCTTATTTCCATATATTTTATTTTTTGAAGAAAATAATTTGAATAAAACTCAAATAACCCCAAATTGAAAATAAATTCAAAAGAACTTTGAATTTAATTCTTTGAAACTCCCAACTGATATTTCATATAATTTGAAGAAGTCATTTTATCTTCTCTCATGAAAATCATTGAGCTGCATGAAGTTTCTGAATTGAAAATATTTTCCAAATGAAATTCAAATATTTTCAACACCCCATGTCATTTAAATAAATGAAAGAAGTCATGTCATCTTCTCTCCAGGGTTTTGTGATGAAAATAATTTGAATTCTCGGGGATCGAAAGAAAAAAGGTGAAAGTTTGGGAAAGTCCTTTTATTCCCTCTCATCTAACTTTCAAAAAGGTTTCAAATTTCACTCAATTTCACATAATCAATCAAACAATCAATCAAATCTATCTATTTATTATAACATTCCAAAATTTAGAATTTTGGGATGTTACAAACCTACCACCCTTAAAAGGAATCTCGTCCTCAAGATTCGGAGAGGCTAGCAAGAAATAGGTTAGGTTCGGGGTCTTCTCAAATCCTATCGATCATCACAGGGGGTCTAGGGTGCTACCACCCTTAGAAGCATGGTTACTGTTCCATCAAAAATCATATACTCCATCCTTATTCTTGACAGGGCCGGTCTTCTCAGATCGTAAGGATAATTCCTTCTCTAGGCTCTTCAGGTAGTGGCATAACCTTTTACTCTATTCTTCTGTCTTTCCTCTTGGTAAGGTTATTCCGAGATTGGGTCTTCTTAGTTGACGGGTCTGGCGCCAAAACTAAACAACTATCGATATCTCATGGTGGTCAACAATTTATGGTTTCTCCTGCAGGAAATGGGTCTGGGTTGATCCTCACCGTATAACCTACGGTTGGCAAAACCTGCCTTGTACAAGGGAAAAATTTCTTATACCATTCTAAGGTTTAAACAGGGTTTTGATCGTCGTCTCTCTACCATAGGTAAGTCACTCAGATTTACCATCCCATATATCAAGGCGAACAATAAGAGTAAGTCGGCATGGTGATCAATCCATCCCGCACCCAAATCATTACCTTGTATACGGTTTAGCGAATCTCGCATTCTAACACTCGGTCATCTTCACAAGCATTGCAGAATTTCTCTTGTCGACGAACCAAGTTCGGATATATCCATAGGTTCTGCAAGCTAGACAAACATCTATCGTTCCTTCACAACTCTCAGGTTTTGCGTAAACCCCTATAAAATCGTTTGTCGACAAAGGTATATCCTCTTCTAGGGTTTTTCCTTCAGCAAGAATGTGCTTGCTTCTTGGCAGGTCCTGGGGACTGTGGGTTATGGCCCATCTCATCACTTGTAAACCTTGAACTTATCCTCTGGGCAACTTATCATTATTCCAACATCCAACTTCCAGCTTCCTAGCATACTTAAAATCCATCCAATTGTATTGTCTTCCTTCCTTCTATTGGCACCAAACTAAGACATGATTACTCAGACTCATCATGGAGTTTCCATTGATCCATATTTCCGACATCATACCTTCTTCATATCCAATAGTAATTTATCTCTTCATCCTCGTGGGATATTCCTCATACCAAGATAAAAACTTATACTTATGAAGTCCATATTCCACTTCGTGGAACATCATTATCCTTTCCAGGGTCAAGCGTCCTTACAGGGGAATATTGGCCATCTCTACATGGCACTTCTTCAACTGGGAAACGTGAAACACATCATGATCTCCTAACAGTCCTTCGGGTGACTCCAACTTGTTGGCCACTTCTCCCATACGCTCCAAAACTCCGTATGGTCCTACAAATCTTGGGGCTAACTATCCCTTAACTCCAAATCGTTTAACTCCTCGCAGAGGGGGCACACGAAGACATGCTCTGTCTCCAATTTCATAGACTACCTCCTTGCGTTTTTTTAGTCTGCATAACTCTTCTGCCTGGACTGAGCTACCTTCAGTCTATCTCGAATCAACTTAACATTCTCTTCTGACTCCTTGATCACATTTGGTCCAACAACTGACGATCTCCAACTTCATCCCACATACTCTTGGGGTATCACACATATCGAGACAAAACTCGTATTCATTTTGTCCGAAATCCACTCAGTGGAGTATCCTTATCTTTTCCGGGGTCAAGGGTTCTTACAGGGTACTACCACCCTTAAAATGCACAAATCTTCCATAGACTATATTTCTCATATCCTCAGAAATGGTCAAAATCCTTCTTCATAGAGTAACAACTCATAAAATCCATATCAGTACCGACGATGCTAACTTTATTCATTCGCAAGTGATTCCAATCTCTCGCTTTTCCATTACATATCTCAACACCTCAATATAAAAGAAAATGTTCTCACTTCTACTACTCCATTTCTTTTGTTGCAGACTCAACTATCTAGCACAAGTTTCCTTCTCCTTGGGACATTCTCTGGCAAAGTGCCCTGCTCCATTACAACTAAAACATATTACTTCTGACAAGTATCGAGGTTTCCTTTTTGGGCAACTGTTGAGGTAGTGCCCTGACTCCTTGCACCTATAACAGATGATATGACTCAGGTTCCTCCTGGGCTCCAATCGGTTTCTCTTCCTGGACTTTTCCATTCCAATCAGGGCTTCTATTTCCTGTGGGTCATATTCTACTTCCTCTGTCGGGAATTCTACTAGATCCCCATTCAAACAATTTTGGGAGATGTGTCCTTCTTCTCCACATGAATAGCAAGACTTAGTGCAGGGTTTACTCGGGTCCTCTTTAGGTGTGTCCTCCACATCTTCCTTCATCACGGGTTCTTCTAAAATTTCCATAAGGGCTCCTTTCTTTACTTCTTTCTTCTGTTGTACGGTCCTTCGTATCATGGGGTAAAAGTGACACTGAGTAGGATAGTGGGTAATCCCTTCACACAAGAAACAAGTAATCTGCCTAGTGGGGCATTCTTCAACTGGGTGACTTCCTTCACAATTAGGGCATTCATCCTTGTGTTCTTTATGGGTGTGTCCTGTTTCTCCACAAATCTTGCACGCACAAGGTTTCTTCACATCCTTTCCATAAGGCTTCAACTTCTGGGACACAAACCGAGACTTTGGCAGAGTCAACTTAAATTCTCTCCAAGTGGTTACTCCTTGCCATCCATTCGTGGTTTGTTACATCCTCCACCAAGTAGCAGCACCTTTTTCAAAGCACTGCAGAGGATGATGGGTCATATCATGTCCAACTATAGGGTTATTCTCCATGTGATCCTCCATGTTCTGAATCCATTGGTCCGTCTCCAATTGACTCATCGGTCCACAAAATATAAGCTCATCTTCATTCATCCTCTATTGGGTCCATGGGTTTGGGGTGGGATAAGAGAGATAGAGAGGGATACACACAATGCAAACAACAGTTTTGGAAAGACAGATTTTTGTTGTGGCTATCGGAAAAACATCAAACAAATGACAGCTCACAATCGTCGCATCTAACGTAGGTATAGGACAGGGGTTTGGTCTTCTAAAGGTCAATAAATGTTCAAGGTCGTCTAACTCTACGAGTCTTGTTCATGTCTCCAATGGCTTCTTCCGGTCATACTTGTCTTTCTCAAGTCCTTTTCCCAGCTCTTCTTTGCTGACGTGAAATCTCTCATGACATCCTTTAATATTCCGTAGTTGCATTTCAAACTTCTAGGTTTCAACATCCTTGGCATGAACCATGGTCATACTGTCCTTCAGTTCCTGACAAATCTTCGGTATCTCGAGATTTTGCTCCTCCAGCTTGGCTACTTTCAGCTTTTGGTTCCTGAGTTCTTCACGAAATACTTCCTTGTCAAAATACTGCTTCTTGTAGGTCCATCTTAACGTCTTGATGTAATACTCCAGATCCTGGTGATACACCGGCTAAGGTTAAAACTGCATCCTTTGTTGATAGATGCTCCATCGGCCTTCTACCATCCAATCCTTCCATGCATATGCATGCTTAACTCAGCACGGTGACAATAGTATAAGCGGGCGATAACATCATGGATAATCGTGTTTCTGCCCTTGTCATTGCCATGAGCTATCATTCCATAGTTGATATCTCCTGCCTTAGGGTTTTCAAAACTTCGAGTTCTCATGCTCCTGGTTTCTCTCTTTCTCCGATACACCTTGATCTCGAGCATTGACAACTTCAATAGTCTGCCAAGTTCCATAAGGGTAGCCTTCCTAGGTCATACAAATCTGGGAATTCTTCAGAGCCTTCAAATTCTACTTGTCTTCGGTCTTCAACCGTTGTAGTTTCCATTATTCAGATGCATGGAAAATACTCTTCATTCCGAAGTGGTCTTAGTTGTCCGATATCTTGTACTTCTTGGAGTGGTCTCATCAGTCGAATCTTTGTGTGGTCAAAAGGGGAAAGGGATATGGTCTCACTAAAGGGAATTTTTGAATAAGCTCAGAAGAGAAGAGAGGTAAATGATCTTTTGAAAGGGAAAGTTGTAGAGAAAAATCTTTGCTATGGGCTTGCCAATTTCTAGGGTCACGTCCTACTGTCAACATGTGCTCTGATACCATCTTGTAGCGACCCGACCCGAATGGATCAAGTCTCTGTGCTTAAGTGTCATCCCTGGATCGGTATGCTGACACACACAATACTCGAGGATTTATAACAGAGGTAAATCACATGTAAAAGTAACGTAAATACTATTACCTCAATCCAAATAGCGGAAGTAACAAGGTTGTGGATTCCCATCAACACCAACGACAAAGTTGAGTATAGAAATTGTAACCCTAACGTATCACTTACTCGTCGTAAGATTCCTGCAACATGAGACGTTGCAGCCACAAAGGGTCAGTACATTGAATGTACTGGCAAATTCACACCATAGAGAGAAATGATGAACAATGGCTATCACTACATGCATATATGGCCGGTGGAAAAGCTCTATGGTTATAAGGTTTTGCGAAAAGCCAATTTTTCCCTACTGCAAAGGAATATAATTTATTTAACTATCATGGTGGTTGTTGAACATTGAGAATGGTTGACAGCATCTCAATCCCAATTAAGTAACATCATTAAAACCCAACAAAGTTAATTAAAGTAACATGATGAGATTCACATGATAATCCAGGTACTAGATACTCAAGACGTCCATAACCGGGGACACGGCTAATCATGATTAGTTTGTACACTCTGCAGAGGTTTGCGCACTTTTCCCCACAAGACTCGATCGCCTCCGTTTGGTTTCTCGCACTATATGGTGTTTGAGAAAACGGATGACCGAGACATAGTCTTTCAGAAGCGCTAGCACCTTACGATCGGGTAGACCGTACCACCTACACCCCCTACATCTGCTAGTCTACCACTGTAAGAGTTTACACGACTTAGTTGTAATGCCCCGAGATCGATGTGCCAGGTGCCTTCCAGGGTTTCCGGGTTTCATTGTGTGTTTTGTTTCGTCTGTTGCATTCATCTTTGCATCGTGTGCATTGCATCATGTCACCATGCCATCATGTCATTTCTTTTTTCGAACTCAACTAAATAAATTGCATAGATGTTTGATCTATTTAAGCCGAGGGAATTCACATGGTGATTCTCTTTATAACATATCCTCCCGATATTAGGGAGCTATATTAAATACTCCTTTATTTTGGAATTCACCTCAACACACTTGCAAAATAATTCCCCATGCCTTTGTCCCATGCATCATCTCCTTCTCTTTTCCTTCTAGTTCTTTCTTCTACAAGTGCCACTTTCCCCTTCTCTATTAATGTTCATTCTTTTCCTATAAATTCTCGACCATGCCTTCAACCTCTCTGTCAAATTTCAGACCCCTTTGGAGTTGTTTTGGTTAGGTTCAAAAATGCCTCAAGTTTGAATCATATTTAAACTTGTTTTATTTTTGTACCTCTAACTATACCCAAGACAATTTTATCAAATAGAGTATAGTTCCAGGAGATTGAGGATATTTTTATATCTGGAAAACTCCTTTTCTAGCTCCCTGGCCTTTTTCTTTTATTGTAACTGTTTATTTAAATAAACAGAGAGTAGATGATAAAAGAAAAGGTTTCCTGGGCTGGCCTCCCAGCGCAGCAGCTGCCGCGGGCTAGCGGCGCGTCCCCAGCCCGCTCACCATCTCCGCAAGCCACTAGTCTGGGCCGGCCTCTAAGGCCCAGCCGGGCCCCGTTGTAACCCTAGCAACACCTTGCTCTCCTCCTAGCGCCGCCACGAGAGAGAGCCTCGTCCGAAACCCCCCTTTTCCTCGATCCCCCCTCGTCTCTCTCCCTCACCTTCTCCTCCACCGAGCTAACCAGAGCCCCCCTTGAGCGCTTCCTTGCCTGCAGCCACCAGGACGCCATGGATGCACTAGCTCGACTCAATCCCGGCTGTTGGGGAACGTAGTAATTTCGAAAATTTTCCTACGCACACGCAAGATCATGGTGATGCATAGCAACGAGGGGGAGAGTCTGATCTACGTACCCTTGTAGATCGCAACGGAAGCGTTGACACAACATAGAGGAAGTAATCATACGTCTTCTTCCCGATCCGACCGATCCAAGCACCGTTACTCCGGCACCTCCGAGTTCTTAGCACACGTTCAGCTCGATGACGATCCTCGGGCTCCGATCCAGCAAAGCGTCGAGGAAGAGTTCCGTCAGCACGACGGCGTGGTGACGATCTTGATGTTCTACCGACGCAGGGCTTCGCCTAAGCTCTACAACGATATGACCGAGGTGGAATTTGGTGGCAGGGGGCACCGCACACGGCTAAGGAACGATCAACAATGATCAACTTGTGTGTCTATGGGGTGCCCCCTACCCCCGTATATAAAGCTGCAGGGGGAGGGGTTCGGCCGGCCAGGGAGAGGGGCGCAGGAGGAGTCCTACTCCTACCGGGAGTAGGACTCCCCCCCCCCCCAATCCTATTCCTAATAGGAATCCTCAAGGGGGAAAGAGGGAAGGGGTGGCCGGCCACCTTCTCCTAGTCCTAATAGGACTAGGGAAGGGGGGGAGGCGCGCAGCCCTTTTGGGCAGCCCCTTTCACTTTTCCACTAAGGCCCAATAGGCCCATTTGCCTCCCGGGGGGTTCCGGTAACCCTCCCGGTAATCCGGTAAAATCCCGATTTCACCCGGAACACTTCCGATGTCCAAACATAGCCTTCCAATATATCAATCTTTACGTCTCGACCATTTCGAGACTCCTCGTCATGTTCGTGATCACATCCGGGACTCCGAACAACCTTCGGTACATCAAAATGCATAAACTCATAATAACTATCATCGTAACGTTAAGCGTGCGGACCCTACGGTTCGAGAACAATGTAGACATGACCGAGACATGTCTCCGGTCAATAACCAATAGCGGGACCTGGATGCCCATATTGGCTCCTACATATTCTACGAAGATCTTTATCGGTCAGACCGCATAACAACATACGTTGTTCCTTTTGTCATCGGTATGTTACTTGCTCGAGATTCGATCGTCGGTATCCAATACCTAGTTCAATCTCGTTACCGGCAAGTCTCTTTACTCGTTCCGTAATACAACATCCCACAACTAACTCATTAGTTGCAATGCTTGCAAGGCTTAAGTGATGTGCATTACCGAGAGGGCCCAGAGATACCTCTCCGACAATCAGAGTGACAAATCCTAATCTCGAAATACGCCAACCCAACATCTACCTTTGGAGACACCTGTAGTACTCCTTTATAATCACCCAGTTACGTTGTGACGTTTGGTAGTACCCAAAGTGTTCCTCCGGTAAACGGGAGTTGCATAATCTCATAGTTATAGGAACATGTATAAGTCATGAAGAAAGCAATAGCAACATACTAAACGATCGGGTGCTAAGCTAATGGAATGGGTCATGTCAATCAGATCATTCAACTAATGATGTGACCTCGTTAATCAAATAACAACTCTTTGTTCATGGTTAGGAAACATAACCATCTTTGATTAACGAGCTAGTCAAGTAGAGGCATACTAGTGACACTCTGTTTGTCTATGTATTCACACATGTATTATGTTTCCGGTTAATACAATTCTAGCATGAATAATAAACATTTATCATGATATAAGGAAATAAATAATAACTTTATTATTGCCTCTAGGGCATATTTCCTTCAGTCTCCCACTTGCACTAGAGTCAATAATCTAGATCACATCACCATGTGATTAACATCGATAGTTCACATCATCATGTGACCAATACCCAAAGGGTTTACTAGATTCAGTAATCTAGTTCACATCGCTATGTGATTAACACCCAAAGAGTACTAAGGTGTGATCATGTTTTGCTTGTGAGAGAATCTTAGTCAACGGGTCTGCCACATTCAGATCCACATGTATTTTGCAAATTTCTATGTCAACAATGCTCTGCATGGAGCTACTCTAGCTAATTGCTCCCACTTTCAATATATATCTAGACCGAGACTTAGAGTCATCTAGATTAGTGTCAAAACTTGCATCGGCGTATCCCTTTACGACGAACCTTTTGTCACGTCCATAATCGAGAAACATATCCTTATTTCACTAAGGATAATTCTGACCGCTGTCTAGTGATCTACTCCTAGATCACTATTGTACTCCCTTGCCAAAATCAGTGTAGGGTATACAATAGATCTGGTACACAGCATGGCATACTTTATAGAACCTATGGCCAAGGCACAGGGAATGACTTTCATTCTCTTTCTATCTTCTGCCGTGGTCGGGTTTTGAGTCTTACTCCATTTCACACCTTGTAACACAGGCAAGAACTCTTTCTTTGACTGTTCCATTTTGAACTACTTCAAAATCTTGTCAAGGTATGTACTCATTGAAAAAACTTATCAAGCTTCTTGGTCTATCTCTATAGATCTTGGAGCTCAATATGTAAGCAGCTTAACCGAAGTCTTTCTTTGAAAAACTCCTTTCAAACACTCCTTTATGCTTTACAGAATAATTCTACATTATTTCCGATCAACAATATGTCATTCACATATACTTATCAGAAATGTTGTAGTGCTCCCACTCACTTTCTTGTAAATACAGGCTTCACCGCAAGTCTGTATAAAACTATATGCTTTGATCAACTCATCAAAGTGTATATTCCAACTCCGAGATGCTTGCACCAGTCCACAGATGGATCGCTGGAGCTTGCACATTTTGTTAGCACCTTTAGGATTGACAAAACCTTCTTGTTGCATCACATACAACTCTTCTTTAATAAATCCATTAAGGAATGCAGTTTTGTTTATCCATTTGCCAGATTTCATAAAATGCGGCAACTGCTAACATGATTCGGACAGACTTAAGCATAGATACGAGTGAGAAACTCTCATCGTAGTCAACACTTTGAACTTGTCGAAAACCTTTTGCGACAATTCTAGCTTTGTAGATAGTAACACTACTATCAACGTCCGTCTTCCTCTTGAAGATCCATTTATTTTCTATGGCCTGCCGATCATCGGGCAAGTCAACCAAAGTCCATACTTTGTTTTCATACATGAATCCCATCTCAGATTTCATGGCCTCAAGCCATTTTGCGGAATCTGGGCTCATCATCGCTTCCTCATAGTTCGCAAGTTCATCATGGTCTAGTAACATGACTTCCAGAACAGGATTACCGTACCACTCTGGTGCGGATCTCACTCTGGTTTACCTACGAGATTCGGTAGTAACTTGATCTGAAGTTACATGATCATCATCATTAGCTTCCTCACTAATTGGTATAGGTGTTACAGAAACAGTTTTCTGTGATGTACTACTTTCCAATAAGGGAGAAGGTACAATTACCTTATCAAGTTTTCTACTTTCCTCCCACGCACTTCTTTCGAGAGAAACTCCTTCTCTAGAAAAACTCCGAATTTAGAAACAAAAGTCTTGCCTTCGGATCTGTGATAGAAGGTGTACCCAACTGTCTCCTTTGGGTATTCTATGAAGACATATTTCTCCGATTTGAGTTTGAGCTTATCGAGATGAAACCTTTTCACATAAGCATCGCAACTCCAAACTTTAAGAAATGACAGCTTAGGTTTCTTGCCAAACCATAGTTCACACGGTGTCGTCTCAACGGATTTAGATGGTGCCCTATTTAACGTGAATGGAGCTGTCTCTAATGCATAACCCCAAAACGATAGTGGTAGATCGGTAAGATACATCATAGATTGTACTATATCCAATAAAGTACGGTTATGACGTTCGGACACACCATTATGCTGTGGTGTTCCAGGTGGCATGCGTAGTGAAACTATTTCACATTGTTTTAACTGAAGACCAAACTCGTAACTCAAATATTTTACCTCTACGATCATATCGTAGAAACTTTTATTTTCTTGTCACAATGATTTTCCACTTCACTCTGAAATTCTTTGAACTGTTCAAAATGTTTCAGACTTATGTTTCATCAATTAGATATCCCCATATCTGCTCAAATCATCTTGTGAAGGTCAGAAAATAATGATACCTGTTGCAAGCCTTAAATATTCATCGGACCACATACATCAGTATGTATGATTTCCAACAAATCTGTTGCTTGCTTCATTGTTCCGGAGAACGGCGTTTTAGTCATCTTGCCCATAAGGCATGGTTCGCAAGCATCAAGTGATTCATAATCAAGTGATTCCAAAAGCCCATCAGCATGGAGTTTCTTCATGCGCTTTACACCGATATGACCTAAACGGCAGTGCTACAAATAAGTTGCACTATCATTATTAACTTTGCATCTTTTGGTTTCAATATTATGATTATGTGTATCACCATGATCGAGATCCAACGAACTATTTTCATTGGGTGTGTAACCATATAAGGTTTTATTCATGTAAACAGAACAACAATTTATTCTCTTACTTTAATGAATAACCGTATTGCAATAAACATGATCAAATCATATTCATGCTCAACGCAAAAACCAAATAACACTTATTTAAGTTCAACACTAATCCCGAAAGTATAGGGGAGTATGCGATGATGATCATATCAATCTTGGAACTACTTCCAACACACATCGTCACTTTACCCTTAACTAGTCTCTGTTTATTCTGCAACTCCCGTTTCGAGTTACTACTCTTAGAAACTGAACTAGTATCAAATACTGAGGGTTTGCTCTAAACACTAGTAAAGTACACATCAATAACATGTATATCAAATATACTTATGTTCACTTTGCCATCCTTCTTATCCGCCAATCACTTGGGGTAGTTCCGCTTCCAGTAACCAGTCCCTTTGCAGTAGAAGCACTTTGTCTCAGGCTTAGGACCAGACTTGGGCTTCTTCACATGAGTAGCAACTTGCTTGCCGTTCTTTTGAAGTTCCCCTTCTTCCCTTTTGCCCTTTTCTTCAAACTAGTGGTCTTGTCAACCATCAACACTTGATGTTTTTCTTGATTTCTACCTTCGTTGATTTCAGCATCACGAAGAGCTTGGGAGTTGTTTCCGTTATCCCTTGCATATTATAGTTCATCACGAAGTTCTACTAACTTGGTGATGGTGACTAGAGAATTCTGTCAATCACTATCTTATCTGGAAGATTAACTCCCACTTGATTCAAGCGATTGTAGTACCCAGACAATCTGAGCACATGCTCACTAGTTGAGCGATTCTCCTCCATCTTTTAGCTATAGAACTTGTTGGAGACATCATATCTCTCAACTCGGGTATTTGCTTGAAATATTAACTTCAACTCCTGGAACATCTCATATGGTCCATGACGTTCAAAACGTCTTTGAAGTCCCGATTCTAAACTTTTAAGCATGGTGCACTAAACTATCAAGTAGTCATCATATTGAGCTAGCCAAACGTTCATAACGTCTGCATCTGCTCCTGCAATAGGTCTGTCACCTAGCGGTGCATCAAGGACATAATTCTTCTGTGCAACAATGAGGATAAACCTCAGATCACGGATCCAATCTGCATCATTGCTACTAACATCTTTCAACACAATTTTCTCTAGGAACATATCAAAATAAACACAGGGAAGCAACAACGCGAGCTATTAATCTACAACATGATTTGCAAAATACTACCAGGACTAAGTTCATGATAAATTTAAGTTCAATTTAATCATATTACTTAAGGACTCCCACTTAGATAGACATCCCTCTAATCCTCTAAGTGATCACGTGATCCAAATCAACTAAACCATAACCGATCATCACGTGAGATGGAGTAGTTTTCAATGGTGAACATCGTCATGTTGATCATATCTACTATATGATTCACGCTCGACCTTTCGGTCTCTGTGTTCCGAGGCCATATCTGCATATGCTAGGCTCGTCAAGTTTAACCTGAGTATTCTGCGTGTGCAAAAACTGGCTTGCACCCGTTGTAGATGGACGTAGAGCTTATCACACCCGATCATCACGTGGTGTCTGGGCACGACGAACTTTGGCAACGGTGGATACTCAGGGAGAACACTTCTTGATAATTTAGTGAGAGATCATCTTATAATGCTACCGTCAATCAAAGCAAGATAAGATGCATAAAAGGATAAACATCACATGCAATCAATATAAGTGATATGATATGGCCATCATCATCTTGTGCTTGTGATCTCCATCTCCGAAGCACCGTCATGATCACCATCGTCACCGGCGCGACACCTTGATCTCCATCGTAGCATCATTGTCGTCTCGCCAATCTTAGGCTTCCACGACTATCACTACCGCTTAGTAATAAAGTAAAGCATTACATCGCGATTGCATTGCATACAATAAAGCGACAACCATATGGCTCCTGCCAGTTGCCGATAACTTGGTTACAAAACATGATCATCTCATACAATAAAATCAGCATCATGCCTTGACCATATCACATCACAACATGCCCTGCAAAAACAAGTTAGATGTCCTCTACTTTGTTGTTGCAAGTTTTACGTGGCTGCTACGGGCTTAAGTAAGAACTCATCTCACCTACGCATCAAAACCACAACGATAGTTTGTCAAATAGACTCCGTTTTAACCTTCTCAAGGACTGGGCGTAGCCACACTTGGTTCAACTAAAGTTGGAGAGACAGTCTTTCGCAAGCCATCTGTGTGCATAGCACGTCGAGGGAACCGGTCTCGCGTAAGAGTACGCGTAAGGTTGGTCCAGATCATCTCGTCCAACAATACCGCCGAACCGAAGTATGACAGGCTGGTAGGCAGTATGACTTGTATCGCCCACAACTCACTTGTGTTCTACTCGTGCAAATAACATCAAACCATAAAACCTAGGCTCGGATGCCACTGTTGGGGAACGTAGTAATTTCGAAAATTTTCCTACGCACACGCAAGATCATGGTGATGCATAGCAACGAGGGGGAGAGTCTGATCTACGTACCCTTGTAGATCGCAATGGAAGCATTGACACAACGTAGAGGAAGTAGTCGTACGTCTTCTTCCCGATCCGACCGATCCAAGCACCGTTACTCCGGCACCTCCGAGTTCTTAGCACACGTTCAGCTCGATGACGATCCTCGGGCTCCGATCCAGCAAAGCGTCGAGGAAGAGTTCCGTCAGCACGACGGCGTGGTGACAATCTTGATGTTCTACCGACGCAGGGCTTCGCCTAAGCTCTACAACGATATGACCGAGGTGGAATTTGGTGGCAGGGGGCACCGCACACGGCTAAGGAACGATCAACAATGATCAACTTGTGTGTCTATGGGGTGCCCCCTGCCCCCGTATATAAAGGAGCAGGGGGAGGGGTTCGACCGGCCAGGGAGAGGGGCGCAGGAGGAGTCCTACTCCTACCGGGAGTAGGACTCCCCCCCCCCAATCCTATTCCTAATAGGAATCCTCAAGGGGGAAAGAGGGGGGGTGGCCGGCCACCTTCTCCTAGTCCTAATAGGACTAGGGAAGGGGGGAGGCGCGCAGCCCTTTTGGGCAGCCCCTTTCACTTTTCCACTAAGGCCCAATAGGCCCATTTGCCTCCCGGGGGGTTCCGGTAACCCTCCCGGTAATCCGGTAAAATCCCGATTTCACCCGGAACACTTCCGATGTCCAAACATAGCCTTCCAATATATCAATCTTTACGTCTCGACCATTTTGAGACTCCTCGTCATGTCCGTGATCACATCCGGGACTCCGAACAACCTTCGGTACATCAAAATGCATAAACTCATAATAACTGTCATCGTAACGTTAAGCGTGCGGACCCTACGGTTCGAGAACAATGTAGACATGACCGAGACATGTCTCCGGTCAATAACCAATAGCGGGACCTGGATGCCCATATTGGCTCCTACATATTCTACGAAGATCTTTATCGGTCAGACCGCATAACAACATACGTTGTTCCTTTTGTCATCGGTATGTTACTTGCTCGAGATTCGATCGTCGGTATCCAATACCTAGTTCAATCTCGTTACCGGCAAGTCTCTTTACTCGTTCCGTAATACAACATCCCACAACTAACTCATTAGTTGCAATGCTTGCAAGGCTTAAGTGATGTGCATTACCGAGAGGGCCCAGAGATACCTCTCCGACAATCGGAGTGACAAATCCTAATCTCGAAATACGCCAACCCAACATCTACCTTTGGAGACACCTGTAGTACTCCTTTATAATCACCCAGTTACGTTGTGACGTTTGGTAGTACCCAAAGTGTTCCTCAGGTAAACGGGAGTTGCATAATCTCATAGTTATAGGAATATGTATAAGTCATGAAGAAAGCAATAGCAACATACTAAACGATCGGGTGCTAAGCTAATGGAATGGGTCATGTCAATCAGAGCATTCAACTAATGATGTGACCTCGTTAATCAAATAACAACTCTTTGTTCATGGTTAGGAAACATAACCATCTTTGATTAACGAGCTAGTCAAGTAGAGGCATACTAGTGACACTCTGTTTGTCTATGTATTCACACATGTATTATGTTTCCGGTTAATACAATTCTAGCATGAATAATAAACATTTATCATGATATAAGGAAATAAATAATAACTTTATTATTGCCTCTAGGGCATATTTCCTTCACCGGCAACCTCGACCCCGCGCTGCCTATCGCCTCTGCTCCGGTTGTCCTCGCGTCTCCAGGCCACCGTCACGCACTCTACCTCCTCTGCCCCGAGCTCCAAGCGCCGCCCCATGACGCCCGAGGCCCCCCTGCTCCGGTGAAGCCTAGCTCCGCTGCCAACGAAGGTCTACCATAGCCCCGCCTCTCCTTCATGCCGCCCTGCACCCTCGCGCCCCAAGCTCTGCACGCCGCCCCGCCTCCAAGTTCGTCGCCATCGACAGCAGCAGCAACTGCTGCACCCTCTCATCGTCGAGACCCGTCGTCCCCGCGCTCTTGTCGTCTTGCCGGACGGGGAGAAGTTGCCTCGTCTCCGGCCAAACACAAGTCATTCCCGACCTCCTCTCGCCAGATCCAGCAGCGCCATTGCCTCGCCTCTGCTTTGTGGTCGCGTTGACCTGAGGCCATACGTCCTCCCCGACGCCCTTGCTACTGTTAGACCGTCTTCATGCCATCACGGAGTATCGTGACCTCCGCCGAGACCCTTGGAATCGTCAAGAACGCCAAGTACCAGGACGTCGAGGACCGGCCAAGTTCATCTACGTGTGTGTACGACTACATATCCGTGATGCGTCTAGTACCTCTACGGGAGACCCGAACATCTACAAACTATGCACGACGCCCGAAGCCCTTGGATCTATCAAGTTCGACTACCTTCGTGTGTACGACTACCGTCGCCTCGAAGACGTTGGAGTCATCAAGTACCTCTCCGAACGAACGTGAACGACTACCGTCGCAAGAACGGGACCGGAAAGTCCGAAGACCCCAAGTACCAGGACACCGATGACATGAACATCTATGGAATGTGTACGACTGCGCGATGTGAAGCCAAGTTCGATGATGAACGTGTACCACTACCGCTCCTTGAACATGAACGACTACTTCCTCTACGCCAACTCGATACACTTCGAAAACGGACGCTTCAAAGGTATAACGTCGAGACGACCGTCGTGGACGTATGCTTGCGATGTTTGAGATGCTCGTGTTTGCGCCGTGTCCAAATTGTCACTCGTTTCCTTGTCGCCAACTCGTGGGACACCCAGAATCCGGGAGCGCCCCACCATCTTTTGCATGCATCCGCACACTTCTCCTTTGCATCGATATCTCAATCAAGTACCGGAACCGGAATGTTGCCATGGCATCATTACCGTTTCGACATCGTGGCACCCCTTTCTTTCTACCACGATGACAAATGCTTCATATTGCTCTTGTCAACTTTTAATAAAATTGCATAAACTTGTTCATGTCATCTGCATCATGATAACAACAATTAAAATATTTAAATTGTTGTTGCATTAAATTACTAAGGCATAAGGGGATTTACCGGATTTGTTATTTGTTATGTCCGGCCCCATTTAAATTGTTTAGATGATATAGTTTTGTTATGCTTCACCTCTTGCCATGTTTAAACAACATTTAATATTGTTGAGTACCTAATGAGAGAGAACTAAATAAGTCATGTGGTGTTTCGTCAATATGCAACGGAGTTGCATGTTGAGCTCCACTTAATTTGTAGGATTGTTTGTGCATTTTGCCATTCCATGCTTCTTTAAACCGGACATGCATCATACTTGGTTGTGCATCATGTCATGTTTATTGTGGTGGATGTTTTACTATGTTGTTTGCTTCTTTCCGGTGTTGCTTCTTCGGGTTGGTTCCGATAACGTCGTGATTGTGAGGAACCGTTCGTCTATGTCTATTTGTCTTCTTCATGGACTCGTTCTTCTTCCTTGCGGGATTTCAGGCAAGATGATCATACCCTCGAAATCACTTCTATCTTTGCTTGCTAGTTGCTCGCTCTTTTGCTATGCCTATGCTACGATACCTACCACTTGCTTATCATGCCTCCCATATTATTGAACCAAGCCTCTAACCCACCTTGTCCTAGCAAACCGTTGTTTGGCTATGTTACCGCTTTGCTCAGCCCCTCTTATAGCGTTGTTAGTTGCAGGTGAAGATTGAAGTTTTGTTCCTTGTTGGAACATGGAGATCGTTCCTTGTTGGAACATGTTTACTTGTTGGGATACCACAATATATCTTATTTAATTAATGCATCTATATATTTGGTAAAGGGTGGAAGGCTCGGCCTTATGCCTGGTGTTTTGTTCCACTCTTGCCGCCCTAGTTTCCGTCATACCGGTGTTATGTTCCCGGATTTTGCGTTCCTTACGCGGTTGGGTTATAATGGGAACCCCTTGACAGTTCGCTTTGAATAAAACTCCTCCAGCAAGGCCCAACCTTGGCTTTACCGTTCGCCCCCTAGCCTTTTTCCCTTGGGAGTCGCGCATCCCGAGGGTCATCTTATTTTAACCCCCCCCCCGGGCCAGTGCTTGTCTAAGTGTTGGTCCAAACTAGAGCCACTTGCGGCGCCACCTCGGGGAAACTTGAGGGCTGGTTTTAGCTGTGCGTAGTGTTCATCTGGTGTTGCCCTGAGAACGAGATATGTGCAGCTCCTATCGGGATGTCGGCGCATCGGGTGGTCTTGCTAGACTTGTTTTACCATTGTCGAGGATGTCTTGGAGAACCGGGATACCGAGTCTGATCGGAGTGTCTCGGGAGGAGGTCTATTCCTTCGTTGACCGTGAGAGCTTGTCATGGGCTAAGTTGGGACACCCCTGCAGGGATTTGAACTTTCGAAAGCCGTGCCCGCGGTTATGGGCAGATGAGAATTTTTTAATGTCCGGTTGTAGAAAACCTAAAGTTGACCTTAATTAAAATACATCAACCGCGTGTGTAACCGTGATGGTCTCTTTCTGGCGGAGTCCGGGAAGTGAACACAGTTGTTGGAGTTATGCTTGACGTAGGTTGTTTTAGAATCACTTCTTGATCATACTTTTATCGACCGTGCTTTGCCTTCTCTTCTCGCTCTCATTTGTGTATGTTAGTCACCATATATGCTAGTCGCTTGCTGCAGCTCCACCTCATACCTTTACCTTACCCATAAGCTTAAATAGTCTTGATCGCGAGGGTGCGAGATTGCTGAGTCCCTGTGGCTCACAGATACTTCCAAAACCAGCTTGCAGGTGCCGATGAGACCATGTAGATGATGCAACCCAGCTCAGGAGGAGCTCGTTGAAGATCTTGTCCTTTGTGATGTTTCATTCTAGTTGATCAGTAGTGGAGCCCAGTTGGGGTCGATCGGGGACCTTGTCGCATTTGGGGTTCTTCTTTTATTTTGGTTCCGTAGTCGGACCTTGATTGTATCTGGATGATGTAATGCTTTATTCATGTAATCGTGTGAAGTGGCGAGTGTAAGCCAACTATGTATCTTTTCCCTTATGTATTACATGGGTTGTGTGAAGATTACCTCACTTGTGACATTGCTTTCAATACGGTTATGCCTCTAAGTCGTGCTTCGACACGTGGGAAATATAGCCGCACCAAGGGCGTTACAAGTTGGTATCAGAGCCTTCCCCGACCTTAGGAGCCCCATTGCTTGATCGTTTTAGCAGCTGAGTTGTGTCTATAAAAATGTTTTGAGTCATTTAGGAATTATATATCAGAGAGTTTAGGAATTCTTTTTACTCCCCAGTCCCTTCATCGCTCTGGTAAGGCATCCTGACGTAGAGTTTTGACTCTTCTCTTCTCAAATTTCACTAAAAATTTTTAGGATCACGCGGGTATCTTGGAATCGTTCTGATGGTTTTATGATAAGAACATTGTCTTGGTGCCTCCTGTCAGGAGTTTAGTGGAAGTGTCCCGGGGAGTTGAGCTCTGAGGTGTTGTCGTCATAATTTTATCGTTGCAGTTCTGGAATACCTGAGTTTAGTACGCCGACATCGAAAATCTTTTTTATGCAGTTCGTTGGTGAGATAACCTCGACGCCACCCAGTACTGGGGCGGGAGTTCGGGAGTATTGCCATAACTTGTATAATGGATGATTTTCGAAGGTTGAGGTAGATGATTTCCGAAGGTTTCTTGGTTATGTGTTGAAGGATGGATACAGCTGGATGTAGGATTTGCTAGATTTGGGTGAGATATTAGTCTAAAATAATAAACTACGGAGGTATAAGAAAAAAATAATAAAGAACGATACCTTTATAAGGCAGAGAAAAGACGACTTTGGATAGAGGAGACAATTTCCAGAAGTCGCGCCGGAGAGGAGAAAAATATTTTTCTTAAATGAATCTAGTCAAACCAAAATATTGATTTAACTCAAATCGGATGATTTTTGGAAGCTCTATGGGTCTATATTTATTGGTGGAAAAAAGGCTTAGGGGTCAAAGGCTAGGCAATGTGTGACTAAACGTAGACGAAAATATACGAAACAGAGAAGAAAAGAAGCGATGGGCCTAAAGGCCTTCGGCCGCGCGCACGCTGCAGTTTTTTTATACAAAATTCGGCCTTAAATAAATAAAAAAATAAAAAAGGCTAACTGGGCCTAGCCCATTTAAGAGAGAAAAAAAACAATGGGGCGCCAGAAGCTACTATATTGCGCACGTGGGCGACAGTTAGTTTCAGGCGCGCGCGGAGTTTTTTTAAACGGAATGCGATAAACTGAAAAACGAAAATAAAAATAAAACTTTATATAGGCATATTATATATCAAAATTTTCAGAAAAAGATTTCCAACAACATGGACATTTTGTAGCATTTAATAAAATTCACACAATTTCTAATGATTCAAACAGTGCTAATGGTCTATTAAAATCCAACAAAAATCATTTTAAAAATACCAAAATGATTTCAAATTAATTTTTCTCCAATTTTCTATTATAGGGAATCATGTTACCCTAATTTCCATATATTTTATTTTTTGGAGAAAATAATTTGAATAAAACTCAAATAACCCCAAATTGAAAATAAATTCAAAAGAACTTTGAATTTAATTCTTTGAAACTCCCAACTCATATTTCATATAATTTGAAGAAGTCATTTTATCTTCTCTCATGAAAATCATTGAGCTGCATGAAGTTTCTGAATTGAAAATATTTTCCAAATGAAATTCAAATATTTTCAACACCCATGTCATTTAAATAAATGGAAGAAGTCATGTCATCTTCTCTCTAGGGTTTTGTGATGAAAATAATTTGAATTCTCGGGGATCGAAAGAAAAAAGGTGAAAGTTTGGGAAAGTCGTTTTATTCCCTCTCATTTAACTTTCAAAAAGGTTTCAAATTTCACTCAATTTCACATAATCAATCAAACAATCAATCAAATCTATCTATTTATTATAACATTCCAAAATTTAAAATTTTGGGATGTTACATCACCGTACCCTGACATCAAAGCCCACTCATGTACTCCGCCCACCATATAACCACCCGCAGCTATGCCGAGGCCGGCCGGGCTTGCTAATACCACCCGTCGAACCGGCCACAGGCTCCCAAAGCTTCAAAACCTTTGGGTAAAAGGAAAACAATCTTAGAAATTGTCCTAGAAAAGAACGATTTGAAGATTCACGTACACCTAAACCATTTACTTATATGAGCACACAACTAGTAAACACTCCTTAATCTAAATCGGGTTATTCATTTTTTGTAGATGGCTTAACAAACTCCAAAATAGAACACTCGCCTTGTCCTGTTCTTATGCAACTAACACAGTTAATGTTTGCTAATAGGAAAAATTGTTTACTTTATACAAAATCTTTGAGTTGTTGGAACTGCCGAAGACACTAGTCGTGAATTCCAATTAGGTAACTGCATAGTCCAGCTAGCTACACCAACAGCTATGCCTAATTGTACTATCTTTGAATCAAGCTAATTTCCTGGTGTACATGACAATCTCCTGAAGTGACTGATGCAACAAACCTTGATATAACAAACTGAAGAGCAGCCGAACCCCAATCCTAACGCATCAGAACAACAGTGTTCTCACCAGCGCACCATTGCCTCGTCTCCAAGTCCCTTGCATACATATTCTTCTACTCCTAGATTTCTTGGCAGAATTCCAATTCCTTGTTTGCCTAATAAATTCATAAAACATAAATTTAGCATCATCAATTCAAATCTTATCTTAAGAATAGCACAGAACAAAAATCCTCATAAAGTGAATATTCTTGAATTAAGAAATATTGCTCGTACATATGTGGAAATTTCAATTAACACAAAATTACAGAGAATTAGCATTGTCAGCTAGGTACAGGTTGATTCTTTATGTACATCATTACGAACATTCAATTAAGTCATACCAATCATTTATTGCTACAGGATGGAAATTAGTCAAATTTAGACAAAAGAAAAACCAGAGAGACGATTCACATGTCCCGTGACAAACAAAAGAAGATCTCAGCTAGATCGAAGCCTGATACTCTACTGTTGTTCCTTCCGTCTCCGCAGCCTTGAGCTCCCCCTCTTCTATGCCATCCACATGGCTCATCTCCTCCGCTATGATCTACACCTCTGACCCCACTGCCAGGAGCCCGTCTCCAGCATTACCTGCATCACCTGCATCACCTGAGCTCCTCATTTTTCTTTCCTTTCATTTCTTGGTCTTTCTTCCTCTTCCCCTGCACCGCTCCCAAAAACCAATAACCCTAAACCTAGAAATTCAGAATTCATGGAAGAGGATAGGGGAAGTTGAGGAGGATGGTGGGGGGAGGGGGCGGCGGTCTTACTTGCGATAATACTGCCGGCGGTGGAGAGGGACGCTGGAGAAGGCCGTTTTCACTGCCGAGCTCGCCCGGATCTTACACCACCCACGGCGCCTCTGAATCCCTACCGCATGAGAGAGGAAAGGAAGTACTCCGCTCGCCAAAGAGGTAGTCCTCGCCGCTGGGTCGTCCCTCCAGTGACGTCGCTGCCGCTGCCTCCGCAATGACGAGATGGGAGATTGGGAGAAGTGGGAGAGAGGAACGGACCGGGGGAGTGGGCTGGTTTTTTTTCACATCCGGGGAGGTGGGCGACCGATTAACTTTTCCATCGATCTAAAATTAAATCGACTAACGTTTTGCTCGGTCGATTGACCCGGGTGAAGAATATTATTCCTCACCCAGGGTCACTAATAGACTTTCTATGTATATATATATATACGCATAAACACTATTCTGATCACGAAATTAGAATAATATTCTGATCACAACCTGACCTGCCCCGCTAGTAGTACGTTGAACCTCCCTGTGAACCAGGTTGAACTTTCGCCAACATTGCCCAAATGGGGCTTGCGATATACCGTTGGAAAGCTATGGACACCAATATCATGACCCAACTTAAATTTTTGGCAAAATATAAGCGGTCTAAGAGCAGTTTGAAAACCGTTTTTTCTTCACACAAAAAACATGAAACGTATTTTCGATCGCAATTCTAAACCGTTTATTGGAATGAGGCATATAATATGGCGTTGGAAAGCTGCTGCAAAACCGCTCCTTCCACATGTTGGAAGTTTTCTCTAATTCCCCATGGTTAAAGTGTAATTTGAAAAAACGTAAAATTTCGTAAACCGAACAGCTGAGTTTGTATTTTCGATGTCATTTCTAAATAACTAATCCAATTGAGGCATATGGTATGGCGTTGGAAAGCTTATGAAAATGCGCTACTTTTTCATTTTGAAAGTTTTTTCTAATTTTGAATGGTTTAAGAGTAATTTAGAAAACGGTCCAAGTACTACCGAGTTCGTATTTTTGAGCTAATTTTTTAACCGTGCGTCCGAATGCAGCAAATGATATGGCGTTGAAAAGCTTGAACAAATGCGAAACTTTTTGGTATGTATTGTTTCTCCCAATTCTTTACGATTTTAAGTCAGTTTCGAAAATGGCGAAAAACGTATGTTCTCCGTATTTTCTCCAAACTTTAACAGAAAGGCGCAAATAATATAGCGTTGAAAAGCTACGAAAAATGCGAAACTTTTTCATGTTGATGGTTTTCTCTGATTCCTAGCCGTTTTCATGCAATTGCGAAAATGGTGAGATCATTCGTTCTGCCTTTATCGCGAAACTGATTCTTCGAAAATGCACCCGCGTGAAGAACCTGAACTTCTCGGCACGTGTACTTGAACTTGACTCTATTTTTTCACGTGCTTTTCTTGCTCGTAGCTCTTCATCCACTGCTCGTAGCTCTCCATCCACTCACTGGAATTGAGCAAGTAATATACCGATGGAAAGCTATTGTAAGCACGCAACTTTCCCGTGTTGATCATTTTTTCATACTCGCGATGATTTAAAAAGTTTTTCATCTCAAATTCATTCACTATAGTACTCGAACTTCCTGCTGTTTTCACGTTGAACTTCTATGACGTATTTTCCTTTGTAATTTTCTCATCCATTTCGTCCGTGTTATATAAATGATACTCTTTTTGTACAAATCTCTCTCACAATATTTTTTTAACTTTCTCCGATCGAGAACTTGAACTTAGACAGATGATATTCCTGTCATTTTGAAGTAAATTAGAGAAATGACAAAATCATGATTTCTGCGTTCATTGCGAATGGAAATGCACTGCGTGAAGTAGTTGAACTTCTCGGGTATGTCTGTTTTAACATCACTTTGTTTTTGACGTGCTGTTTTTTCACTGCGTGAAGTAGTTGAACTTCTGGGGCATGTCTATTTGAACTTCACTCTATTTCACTTTATTGTTTTTTCTTGTATGAAATACACACCATGTAGTACGTGAACTTCTTCACGCAGTCAAAGAAAGAGTTATTGCCTGTGTTACAATGTGTGAAATTGAGTAAGACTCAAAACCCGACCACGGCAGAAGATAGAAAGAGAATGAAAGTCATTCCCTATGCCTCAGCCATAGGTTCTATAAAGTATGCCATGCTGTAGTACGTGAACTTCTGGTTATTATCACTTTGAACTTCTCTCTGGTTTGAGAGAATCATTTTAAAACCCAAAAACAACATATATTTTTACGTATTTTGGACATCTAAATACACGGTTAACCTCCCTCACAAGAATTTTTTGGACTTTTCCTCACCGAGCACTTGAACTTCTAGCAACCATTTTTTTTGTTTATGAGTTGTTTTTAAAAGTGCAAAAAATGGCGTTGTGTTTTTTATTTTTTGAACAAGTAAATCCTAGGTTTTAATATACTTCGAACTTCTCTCTTATTTCAATATGAACTTCACCTATTTATATTTTGAGTAAAGAATTGTATTAGATTTTTATATGGAAAAAAATCGAACATGGAAATACAAGGTGAACCTCTCTCGCAACAATTTTTGAACTTCTCCGGACAGAGCACTTGAACTTCTTTCAACAAACCTTTTAAGATTTTATTTTTCTATACTTTTATTCTCACCTAAAATGCATTCCCTGCAGTACTTGAACTTCTCATTGTTTTCACTATGAACTTCTTTCAACAGATAAGAATTTTTGAATACATAAAAACATGTTTTAAATGGTATACATGAAAATTTTAAACCATTCATCAAAATGTGGCACATAATATACTGGTGGAAAGCTTATGAATAGGAGCAAGTTTTTTATGTAGACACGTGTTACAAATTCGTTGTCGTTTGAGAACAGTTTTTAAAATGGCAAAACTGAAGGAAATATGCCCTAGAGGCAATAATAAAGTTATTATTTATTTCCTTATATCATGATAAATGTTTATTATTCATGCTAGAATTGTATTAACCGGAAACATAATACTTGTGTGAATACATAGACAAACTAAACGTCACTAGTATGCCTCTACTTGACTAGCTCGTTGATCGAAGATGGTTATGTTTCCTAACCATAGACATGTGTTGTCATTTGATTAACGGGATCACATCATTAGAAGAATGATGTGATTGACATGACCCATTCCATTAGCTTACCACCCGATCGTTTAGTATGTTGCTATTGCTTTCTTCATGACCTATACATGTTCCTATGACTATGAGATTATGCAACTCCCGTTTGCCGGAGGAACACTTTGTGTGCTACCAAACGTCACAACGTAACTGGGTGATTATAAAGGTGCTCTACAGGTGTCTCCAAAGGTACATGTTGGGTTGGCGTATTTCGAGATTAGGATTTGTCACTCCGATTGTCGGAGAGGTATCTCTGGGCCCTCTCGGTAATGCACATCACTTAAGCCTTGCAAGCATTGCAACTAATGAGTTAGTTGCAAGATGATGTATTACAGAACGAGTAAAGAGACTTGCCGGCAACGAGATTGAACTAGGTATTGAGATACCGACGATCGAATCTCGAGCAAGTAACATACCAATGACAAAGGGAACAACGTATGTTGTTATGCGGTCTGACCGATAAAGATCTTCATAGAATATGTAAGAGCCAATATGAGCATCTAGGTTCCTCTATTGGTTATTGACCGGAGATGTGTCTCGGTCATGTCTACATTGTTCTCGAACCCGTAGAGTCCACACGCTTAACGTTACGACGACAGTTTCATTATGAGTTTATGTATTTTGATGTACCGAAGATTGTTCGAAGTCCCGGATATGATCACGGACATGACGAGGAGTCTCGAAATGGTTGAGACATAAAGATCGATATATTGGACGGCTATATTCGGACACCGGAAGTGTTCCGGGTGATTTCGGAGAAAACTAGAGTGCCGGAGGGTTACCGGAACCCCCCGGGAGAAGTATGGGCCTAATGGGCCTTAGTGGAGAGAGAGGGGCGGCGAGGGTGGGCCGCGCGCCCCCTTCCCCTCTGGTCCGAATTGGACTAGGAGAGGGGGGGGGCTTTCCTTCTCCCTCTCCCCCTTTCTTCCCCCCTCCTAGTAGGAGTAGGAAAGAGGGGAGTCCTACTCCTACTAGGAGGAGGACTCCTCCTCCTTGGCGCGCCCCCAAGGGCCGGCCGGCCTCCCCCCTTGCTCCTTTATATACGGGGGCAGGGGGGCACCTCTATACACACAAGTTGATCTTCGTGATCATTCTCTTAGCCAAATCCTCGATAATATTGTAGCGTTGCTTAGGCGAAGCCCTACGATGGTAGAACATCAAGATCGTCACCACACCGTCATGCTGACGGAACTCATCCCCGACACTTTGCTGGATCGGAGTCCAGGGATCGTCATCGAGCTAAACGTGTGCTAGAACTCAGAGGTGCCATAGTTTCGGTTCTTGATCGGTCGGGCCATGAAGACGTACGACTACATCAACCGCGTTGTCATAACGCTTCCGCTATCGGTCTACGAGGGTACGTAGACAATACTCTCCCCTCTCGCTGCTATGCATCACCATGATCTTGCGTGTGCGTAGGAATTTTTTTTGAAATTACTACGTTACCCAATAGTGGCATCCAAGCCTAGGTTTTATGTGTTGATGTTATATGCATGAGTAGAACACAAATGAGTTGTGGGCGATATAAGTCATACTGCTTACTAGCATGTCATACTTTGGTTCGGCGGTATTGTTGGATGAAGCGGCCCAGACTGACATTACGCGTATGCTTACGCGAGACTGGTTCTACCGACGTGCTTTGCACACAGGTGGCTGGCGGGTGTCAGTTTCTCCAACTTTAGTTGAACCGAGTGTGGCTACGCCCGGTCCTTGCGAAGGTTAAAACAGCACCAACTTGACAAACTATCGTTGTGGTTTTGATGCGTAGGTAAGATTGGTTCTTGCTTAAGCCCGTAGCAGCCACGTAAAACTTGCAACAAACAAAGTAGAGGATGTCTAACTTGTTTTTGCAGGGCATGTTGTGATGTGATATGGTCAAGACATGATGCTAAATTTTATTGTATGAGATGATCATGTTTTGTAACCGAGTTATCGGCAACTGGCAGGAGCCATATGGTTGTCGCTTTATTGTATGCAATGCAATCGCCCTGTAATGCTTTACTTTATCACTAAGCGGTAGCGATAGTCGTAGAAGCATAAGATTGGCAAGACGACAACGATGCTACGATGGAGATCAAGGTGTCGCGCCGGTGGATGGTGATCATGACGATGCTTCGGAGATGGAGTTCACAAGCACAAGATGATGATGGCCATATCATATCACTTATATTGATTGCATGTGATGTTTATCTTTTATGCATCTTATCTCGCTTTGATTGACGGTAGCATTATAAGATGATCTCTCACTAAATTTCAAGATAAAAGTGTTCTCCCTGAGTATGCACCGTTGCCAAAGTTCGTCGTGCCCAGACACCACGTGATGATCGGGTGTGATAAGCTCTACGTCCATCTACAACGGGTGCAAGCTAGTTTTGCACACGTAGAATGCTCAGGTTAAACTTGACGAGCCTAGCATATGCAGATATGGCCTCGGAACACTGAGACCGAAAGGTCGAGCGTGAATCATATAGTAGATATGATCAACATAGTGATGTTCACCATTGAAAACTACTCCATTTCACGTGATGATCGGTTATGGTTTAGTTGATTTGGATCACGTGATCACTTAGAAGATTAGAGGGATGTCTTTCTAAGTGCGAGTTCTTAAGTAATATGATTAATTGAACTTAAATTTATCATGAACTTAGTACCTGATAGTATCTTGCTTGTTTATGTTTGATTGGAGATAGATGGCCCGTGCTGTTGTTCCGTTGAATTTTAATGCGTTCCTTGAGAAAGCAAAGTTGAAAGATGATGGTAGCAATTACACGGACTGGGTCCGTAACTTGAGGATTATCCTCATTGCTGCACAGAAGAGTTACGTCCTGGAAGCACTGCTAGGTGCCAGGCTTGCTGCTGATGCAACTGACGATGTTAAGAACGTCTGGCAGAGCAAAGCTGATGACTACTCGATAGTTCAATGTGCCATGCTTTACGGCTTAGAATCTGGTCTTCAACGATGTTTTGAACGTCATGGAGCATATGAGATGTTCCAGGAGTTGAAGTTAATATTTCAAGCAAATGCCCGGATTGAGAGATATGAAGTCTCCAATAAGTTCTATAGCTGCAAGATGGAGGAGAACAGTTCTGTCAGTGAGCATATACTCAAAATGTCTGGGTATAATAATCACTTGATTCAACTGGGAGTTAATCTTCCGGATGGTTGCGTCATTGACAGAATTCTCCAATCACTTCCACCTAGCTACAAGAGCTTCATGATGAACTATAACATGCAAGGGATGGATAAGACAATTCCCGAGCTCTTCGCAATGCTAAAAGCTGCGGAGGTAGAAATCAAGAAGGAGCATCAAGTGTTGATGGTCAACAAGACCACTAGTTTCAAGAAAAAGGGCAAAGGGAAGAAGAAGGGGGACTTCAAGAAGAACAGCAAGCAAGTTGCTGCTCAGGAGAAGAAACCCAAGTCTGGACCTAAGCCTGAAACTGAGTGCTTCTACTGCAAGCAGACTGGTCACTAGAAGCAGAACTGCCCCAAGTATTTGGCGGATAAGAAGGATGGCAAGGTGAACAAAGGTATATGTGATATACATGTTATTGATGTGTACCTTACTAGAGCTCGCAGTAGCACCTGGGTATTTGATACTGGTTCTGTTGCTAATATTTGCAACTCGAAACAGGGACTACAGATTAAGCGAACACTGGCAAAGGACGAGGTGACGATGTGCGTGGGAAATGGTTCCAAAGTCGATGTGATCGCGGTCGGCACGCTACCTCTACATCTACCATCGGGATTAGTACTAGACCTAAATAATTGTTATTTGGTGCCAGCGTTGAGCATGAACATTATATCTGGATCTTGTTTGATGCGAGACGGCTATTCATTTAAATCAGAGAATAATGGTTGTTCTATTTATATGAGTAATATCTTTTATGGTCATGCACCCTTGAAGAGTGGTCTATTTTTCATGAATATCAATAGTAGTGATACACATATTCATAATGTTGAAACTGTTGGGGAACGTAGTAATTTCGAAAATTTTCCTACGCACACGCAAGATCATGGTGATGCACAGCAACGAGAGGGGAGAGTGTTGTCTACGTACCAACGCAGACCGACTGCGGAAGCGATCACACAACGTAGAGGAAGTAGTCGTACGTCTTCTTCCCGATCCGACCGATCCAAGTACCGTTACTCCGGCACCTCCGAGTTCTTAGCACACATTCAGCTCGATGACGATCCTCGGGCTCCGATCCAGAAAAGCGTCGAGGAAGAGTTCCGTCAGCACGACGGCGTGGTGACGATCTTGATGTACTACCGACGCAGGGCTTCGCCTAAGCACTACAACGGTATGATCGAGGTGGAATTTGGTGGCAGGGGGCACCGCACACGGCTAAGGAACGATCTCAAGGATCAACTTGTGTGTCATGGGGTGTCCCTTGCCCCCGTATATAAAGGATGAGAGGGGGAGGGCTGGCCGGCCAAGCTAGGAGGCGCAGGAGGAGTCCTACTCCTACCGGGAGTAGGACTCCTCCCCCCAATCCTATTCCTAATAGGATTCCCCAAAGGGGGAGAGAGAGAGAGAGAGGTTGGCCGGCCCCTTCTCCTAGTCCTAATAGGACTAGGGGGACGGGGAGGCGCACAGCCCTTGTGGGCTGCCCTCTCACCTTTCCACTAAAGCCCACGTAGGCCCATTTGGCTCCCGGGGGGTTCCGGTAACCCTCCCGGTAATCCGGTAAAATCCCGATTTCACCCGGAACACTTCCGATGTCCAAACATAGGCTTCCAATATATCAATCTTTATGTCTCGACCATTTCGAGACTCCTCGTCATGTCCGTGATCACATCCGGGACTCCGAACAACCTTCGGTACATCAAAATGCATAAACTCATAATAGCTGTCATCGTAACGTTAAGCGTGCGGACCCTACGGTTCGAGAACAATGTAGACATGACCGAGACATGTCTCCAATCAATAACCAATAGCGGGACCTGGATGCCCATATTGGCTCCTACATATTCTACAAAGATCTTTATCGGTCAGACCGCATAACAACATACGTTGTTCCCTTTGTCATCGGTATGTTACTTGCCCGAGATTCGATCGTCGGTATCCAATACCTAGTTCAATCTCGTTACCGGCAAGTCTCTTTACTCGTTCTGTAATACATCATCTCACAACTAACTCATTAGTTGCAATCCTTGCAAGGCTTATGTGATGTGCATTACCGAGAGGGCCCAGAGATACCTCTCCGACAATCGGAGTGACAAATCCTAATCTCGAAATACACCAACCCAACATGTACCTTTGGAGACACCTGTAATGCTCCTTTATAATCACCCAGTTACGTTGTGACGTTTGGTAGCACCCAAAGTGTTCCTCCGGCAAACGGGAGTTGCATAATCTCATAGTCATAGGAACATGTATAAGTCATGAAGAAAGCAATAGCAACATACTAAACAATCGGGTGCTAAGCTAATGGAATGGGTCATGTCAATCAGATCATTCAACTAATGATGTGACCTCGTTAATCAAATAACAACTCTTTTGTCCATGGTTAGGAAACATAACCATCTTTGATTAATGAGCTAGTCAAGTAGAGGCATACTAGTGACACTCTGTTTGTCTATGTATTCACACATGTATTATGTTTCCGGTTAATACAATTCTAGCATGAATAATAAACATTTATCATGATATAAGGAAATAAATAATAACTTTATTATTGCCTCTAGGGCATATTTCCTTCAGAAACCAAAAGATGCAATTTGATAATGATAGTGCAAATTATTTGTGGCACTGCCGTTTAGGTCATATCGGTGTAAAGCGCATGAAGAAACTCCATACTGATGGACTTTTGGAACCACTTGATTATGAATCACTTGGTACTTGCGAACCGTACCTCATGGGCAAGATGACTAAAACGCCGTTCTCCGGTACTATGGAGAGAGCAACAGATTTGTTGGAAATCATACATACAGATGTATGTGGTCCGATGAATGTTGAAGCTCGTGGCGGATATCGTTATTTTCTCACCTTCACAGATGATTTAAGCAGATATGGGTATATCTACTTAATGAAACATAAGTCTGAAACATTTGAAAAGTTCAAAGAATTTCAGAGTGAAGTTGAAAATCATCATAACAAGAAAATAAAGTTTCTATGATCTGATCATGGAGGAGAATATTTGAGTTATGAGTTTGGTCTACATTTGAAACAATGCGGAATAGTTTCCCAACTCACGCCACCCGGAACACCACAACGTAATGATGTGTCTGAATGTCGTAATCGTACTTTACTTGATATGGTGCGATCTATGATGTCCCTTACAGATTGACCGCTATCGTTTTGGGGTTATGCTTTAGAGACGGCCGCATTCACGTTAAATAGGGCACCATCAAAATCCGTTGAGACGACGCCTTATGAACTGTGGTTTGGCAAGAAACCAAAGTTGTCGTTTCTGAAAGTTTGGGGCTGCGATGCTTATGTGAAAAAGCTTCAACCTGATAAGCTCGAACCCAAATCGGAGAAATGTGTCTTCATAGGATACCCAAAGGAGACTGTTGGGTACACCTTTTATCACAGATCCGAAGGCAAAACATTCGTTGCTAAAAATGGATCCTTTCTAGAGAAGGAGTTTCTCTCGAAAGAAGTGAGTGGGAGGAAAGTAGAACTTGATGAGGTAACTGTACCTGCTCCCTTATTGGAAAGTAGTACATCACAGAAACCGGTTTCTGTAACACCTACACCAATTAGTGAGGAAGCTAATGATCATGATCATGAAACTTCAGAACAAGTTACTACTGAACCTCGTAGATCAACCAGAGTAAGATCCGCACCAGAGTGGTACGGTAATCCTATTCTGGAAGTCATGCTACTAGATCATGGTGAACCTACGAACTATGAAGAAGCGATGGTGAGCCCAGATTCTGCAAAATGGCTTGAAGCCATGAAATCTGAGATGGGATCCATGTATGAGAACAAAGTGTGGACTTTGGTTGACTTGCCCAATGATCGGCAAGCAATTGAGAATAAATGGATCTTCAAGAAGAAGACTGACGCTGACGGAAATGTTACTTTCTACAAAGCTCGACTTGTCGCAAAAGGTTTTCGACAAGTTCAAGGGATTGACTACGATGAGACCTTCTCACCCGTAGTGATGCTTAAGTCTGTCCGAATCATGTTAGCAATTGCCGCATTTTATGATTATGAAATTTGGCAGATGGATGTCAAAACTGCATTCCTGAATGGATTTCTGGAAGAAGAGTTGTATATGATGCAGCCAGAAGGTTTTATTGATCCAAAAGGAGCTAACAAAGTGTGCAAGCTCCAGTGATCCATTTATGGACTGGTGCAAGCCTCTCGGAGTTGGAATAAACGCTTTGATAGTGTGATCAAAGCATTTGGTTTTATACAGACTTTTGGAGAAGCCTGTATTTACAAGAAAGTGAGTGGGAGCACTACAACATTTCTGATAAGTATATGTGAATGACATATTATTGATCAGAAATAATGTAGAATTATTCTGCAAAGCATAAAGGAGTGTTTGAAAGGATGTTTTCAAAGAAAAACTTCGGTGAAGCGGCTTACATATTAAGCATCAAGATCTATAGAGATAGATCAAGACGCTTGATACGTTTTTTCAATGAGTACATACCTTGACAAGATTTTGAAGTAGTTCAAAATGGAACAGTCAAAGAAAGGGTTCTTGCCCGTGTTACAAGGTGTGAAATTGAGTAAGACTCAAAACCCGACCATGGCAGAAGATAGAAAGAGAATGAAAGTCATTCCCTATGCCTCAGCCATAGGTTCTATAAAGTATGCCATGCTGTAGTACGTGAACTTCTGGTTATTATCACTTTGAACTTCTCTCTGGTTTGAGAGAATCATTTTAAAACCCAAAAACAACATATATTTTTTTCGTATTTTGGACATCTAAATACACGGTTAACCTCTCTCACAAGAATTTTTTGGACTTTTCCTCATCGAGCACTTGAACTTCTAGCAACCATTTTTTTCGTTTATGAGTTGTTTTTAAAAGTGCAAAAAATGGCATTGTGTTTTTATTTTTTGAACAAGTAAATCCTAGGTTTTAATATACTTCGAACTTCTCTGTTATTTCAATATGAACTTCACCTATTTATATTTTGAGTAAAGAATTGTATTAGATTTTTATACGGAAAAATCGAACATGGAAATACAAGGTGAACCTCTCTCGCAACAATTTTTGAACTTCTCCGGACAGAGCACTTGAACTTCTTTCAACAAACCTTTTAAGATTTTATTTTTCTATACTTTTATTCTCACCTAAAATGCATTCCCTGCAGTACTTGAACTTCTCATTGTTTTCACTATGAACTTCTTTCAACAGATAAGAATTTTTTGAATACATAAAAACATGTTTTAAATGGTATACATGAAAATTTTAAACCGTTCATCAAAATGTGGCACATAATATACTGGTGGAAAGATTATGAATAGGAGCAAGTTTTTTATGTAGACACATGTTACAAATTCGTTGTCGTTTGAGAACAATTTTTAAAATGGCAAAACTGAAGGAAATATGCCCTAGAGGCAATAATAAAGTTATTATTTATTTCCTTATATCATGATAAATGTTTATTATTCATGCTAGAATTGTATTAACCGGAAACATAATACTTGTGTGAATACATAGACAAACTAAACGTCACTAGTATGCCTCTACTTGACTAGCTCGTTGATCGAAGATGGTTATGTTTCCTAACCATAGACATGTGTTGTCATTTGATTAACGGGATCACATCATTAGAACAATGATGTGATTGACATGACCCATTCCATTAGCTTACCACCCGATCGTTTAGTATGTTGCTATTGCTTTCTTCATGACCTATACATGTTCCTATGACTATGAGATTATGCAACTCCCGTTTGCCGGAGGAACACTTTGTGTGCTACCAAACGTCACAACGTAACTGGGTGATTATAAAGGTGCTCTACAGGTGTCTCCAAAGGTACATGTTGGGTTGGCGTATTTCGAGATTAGGATTTGTCACTCCAATTGTCGGAGAGGTATCTCTGGGCCCTCTCGGTAATGCACATCACTTAAGCCTTGCAAGCATTGCAGCTAATGAGTTAGTTGCGAGATGATGTATTACAAAACGAGTAAAGAGACTTGCCGGTAACGAGATTGAACTAGGTATTGAGATACCGACGATCGAATCTCGAGCAAGTAACATACCAATGACAAAGGGAACAACGTATGTTGTTATGCGGTTTGACCGATAAAGATCTTCGTAGAATATGTAGGAGCCAATATGAGCATCCAGGTTCCGCTATTGGTTATTGACTGGAGACGTGTCTCGGTCATGTCTACATTGTTCTCGAACCTGTAGGGTCCACACGCTTAACGTTACAATGACAGTTTCATTATGAGTTTATGTATTTTGATGTACGGAAGATTGTTCGGAGTCCCGGATATGATCATGGACATGACGAGGAGTCTCGAAATGGTCGATACATAAAGATTGATATATTGGACGGCTATATTCGGACACCGGAAGTGTTCCGGGTGATTTCGGAGAAAACCGGAGTGCCGGAGGGTTACCGGAACCCGCCCGGGAGAAGTATGGGCCTAATGGGCCTTAGTGGAGAGAGAGAGAGGGGCGGCCAGGGTGGGCCGCGCGCCCCCTTCCCCTCTGGTCCGAATTGGACTAGGAGAGGGGGGGGGGCAGCGCCCCCTTTCCTTCTCCCTCTCCCCCTTTCCCCCTCCTAGTAGGAGTAGGAAAGAGGGGAGTCCTACTCCTACTAGGAGGACTCCTCCTCCTCCTTGGCGCGCCCCCAAGGGCCGTCCGGCCTCCCCCTTGCTTCTTTATATACGAGGGCAGGGGGTACCTCTATACACGCAAGTTGATCTTTGTGATCGTTCTCTTAGCCGTGTGCGGTGCCCCCCTCCACCATAATCCTCGATAATATTGTAGCGGTGCTTAGGCGAAGCCCTGCGATGGTAGAACATCAAGATCGTCACCATGCCGTCGTGCTGACGGAACTCATCCCCGACACTTTGCTAGATCGGAGTCCGGGGATCGTCATCGAGCTGAACGTGTGCTAGAACTCGGAGGTGCCGTAGTTTCGGTGCTTGATCGACCGGGCCGTGAAGACGTATGACTACATCAACCGCGTTGTCATAACGCTTCCGCTATCGGTCTACAAGGGTACGTAGACAACACTCTCCCCTCTTGTTGCTATGCATCACCATGATCTTGCGTGTGCGTAGGAATTTTTTTGAAATTACTACGTTACCCAACAAAAACAATGTTGTTACTTTTAAAACAACATGTAAATGAATGACAGACGTCTCGTAAATATAATTTTTGAATCGTGCAGGGTGGAGCACGTGAACTTCTTGCAACAAACCTTTTAGGCTTTTTAGTTTTGTATTCTTTTATTCTATTCAGAAACGCATTCCGTGTAGTAGTTGAACTTCCCGCCGTTTTCACCTTGAACTTCTGTCACATTTTTCTGTTCGTAATTCCCAAGCTATACATCGGCGTTGCACAAATAATAAACCTTTGCAAACCTGCTGAAAAGACATAACTTTTTCTAATACGGTTAAGATTTTGTTTCGAACAACATACACCATTTTGTTTTAACCGTTTTTTGGAATAAGAATATTTATACACGTTGGAAAGTTTTTGAACATGAGAAACTTTTTAATGTAGAGCATTTTTGTTTTAAATTTGTAATGGATTGAGAGAATTATTTTAATTCAAAAAAACAACATTTTTTGTGCGTTTACCTTTTTTGAACCTCTTTGTGTATTTTTAGAAATGGAAAAAATTGGAGTTTTTTTAATAGATGAACTTCTTCTTTATTTCGAAATGGACTTCTTGGTTTATGTTAGAAACGAGAAAATTATGAGTTTTCGTAATAAATATTGAACTACTTTGTTTTTTAAACTGAACTTCTTGGTTTATTATTTAGTAACGAGGAAAATTTGGGTTTTTCATATACATTGAACTATCCTAGTTTTCAAAATTGAACTTGTTGGTTTTCTCAATTTGGACTTCTTGGTGTTATTCATTTGCAATGGAAAAAAATCCTAGTTTTGTAATAAACATCATACATCTTCTTGGTTATTTCAAACTTAAACTTCTTGGTTTATTCGTTAGTTTAACTTGAACTTCTTGGAAATTCTTTATTCTTATATAAATGCTGAATCACCACATTAGTTTAACTTGAACTTTGACTGCACATTTTCCACCACCTCAAACTGAACATAGTGAGAAAGAACAAGCTAAATACGTCAATGTCTCCAATGATCCTATTGTGTGCAAAATGAATTTTAAAAACCAACCATATCCTCGTGTGTCATATGTTGGATTTCTATCTTGTTTGAAACTGACATTTTGACCACTAACTAAAGCTCTGAGCTTCCAAGGCCATGACCCACTAACATGATGAGCAACCAATTTTTTTGACACACTACGCATTTCTTATTAATTTTTTTAAACTATTTTTGTTATTTAAATTTGACCTTCCGTTTGTGAGATATTTGGATGGTGCGTTCCTCATTTATTCAAACTTTGTGCAATGATCAAAATTAAAAGCTTAAATTTGAAGGTTGCTATGGAGTTACAACTTTGTACATTGAACTTCCTCACTTGATATAAGAGAACAAAAGAGATCACATATGAAGTTACAAAGATCCAAAAATTTATTAGGCCGCAAGCAACTACATTGAACTCTCTCAGAATCAATAAATGAACTTCCATAGTTTTATTTTCTCTGATAAAAGCATCAGCCGTTTGTTGAATCGCAACTCAAAATTTGTTAGGAATTTTTCTTTAGATATTTTAGAGTTATTTTTTCTGTCAACTTCCTGTATTTTTTTTAAAATGTGCATATTCAGTTTGAACTCCTTTATATATTTCAGAACAGCTCACTAAAACTCGTAATCAGCAAAGTGGGTTTTTTTCCAATTCTTTTTCCCCTCGAAGTGATACATAGAACTTCTGCAAGTTTTCCCTAGCTTCCTATTTTTATTTTGTTATACGCCGATGTAATTGAGAAAATATTAGTGTTTTAGAGCTGATTGGTGAGGCCGTGATAAAAAATTCTAGCTTTACTCTGAAACACAAGTTCTTTTATTCACTGAGTAGTACCACATGTCCTTATCCACATCACGAGATGCTCTCCACTTTGGCCTTTTCCCTTCTTTTTTCCTCTTGTCTTCTTCCTGGTTCACCCACATCGTTAGCTAGCTCAAAGAAAACAATCGCTAAAAGTGGAGCCAGCAGTAGCAACTGCTTTGTACACACGAGAGGTGTCAGGGGAGCATGGAGAGGCGCCCGGGAAGCCGTGGAGTGCCCTGCGCGACAGATGGGAGAGGCGTGGGGGAAGGTCGGACAGAGAAGTCAGGAAAGGTCGCTCGCCGTGATGCAAGAAGTTCAGAGCTCTCTGTAAAAATACGGTATTACACGAACCTTACACATGGAGACTGCAGCAGCATAGCGCGGGCGACCACATCGGCAGGGCAGGCAATCAAGCATTTGTCAACTCAAATCAACTTCTATCAGTTCTAATTAATTGGAGGCAAGCCGGTGGTAACAGCGTGCGTGGGGAGGGGTGGTGCTCGCCGGTCGCCGTGAGCTTGCGGGAGAAGCGTCCTTGTCGACGGTGTCCTGGCTGGGAAGCGCAGGGCAGGAGACGCTGCCGCGAGGTGGTGGCGCATAGTGGGGAGGCACCTTAGGAAGGTCGGGAACGCGCGGCAGAGGCCGATCTGGACTGCGGCATAGTGGGACGACGAAGGGAAGTCATGGTGCTTGGCAAGACGGAGCGGCGGCCTGATGGCAAAGTTGGGGCGGCAGCCCACGGCGCGCTCGAGAACGCGGCCGACGGCGTGCTCGTTGCAGCGGCCGGTGGCGCGCTTGGGAAGGCGGTCGGCGGCGCGCTCGGGGTGGCGGCCGGCAGCGCACTCAGGAAGGTGGGGCTGCCGCCAGCGGCGCACTCACGAAGACGGCCGGCGGCGGGAGGTGCGCTGGCGCCGGCAATTGCGGAGGAGGGGTGCACGACGCTGGATCAGAGAGGTTGGATCGGGGAGGAAGGGCGTAGCTTTTTTTTTTTGAGTTCGGAAACACCTCCGCTGCTCCTATATAGGGCCCCGTGATCCAAATAGTTATTCTAATCTCAGGATTAGAATAGTGTTGTCCTATATATTTTTCTATATATATATATATATATATATATATATACCCGCGTATGTACATAATTTCATTAGTAGATATATACATACCAATACCATGGATACCCCATGAAGGTATCAAATTTTATGTATACGTATATTTATCTGTCTGTAGATGGTCCGCAAGCCGGCGAGTCACATTTAGCGTACATACATATATACCTCAATCTAAAGAGGATGCATGTAAACATGTACATCTCTTTTCTTTTTATTCTGTTATTCTCTCTTCACATATTAATGTGTGTCTTAATTCTTTTGAAAACAATAAATGCAAATGGGTTAACATGCGACCTATTAAATGCTAGGTGCCCCAAACAATTAACACTATTATGATCGTGAGAACAGAATAGTTATTCTGATCACAGTCACGCCTATATAGAGGCGATCGAGTTGTTCTCGAACTCGTGACAACACACGCCCCCGCGAGCTGAAACTCCCACCACCCCACAACCTGAACTTCCACCACTCCCGATCCCACGTTTTCCCATGACCCACCCCGCGCACCGTTGGCCTCCCACTCTCTGGCGAACTGCCCCCGCTACCGACCGCATCAGGTGCTGCCCTGGCCACACGCACCTCGGACTGCCCGCCACCGCAGGCCTTCCACGAACCCCCGCCGGATCCGCCACGCGCCGCCCTCCCTAGAACCTACGCTGTGTGCCAACTCTCCTGCTGCTGGCGTGCCTCCTTCTCCGTCGCAGGCACGCCTCCTTCCCTGTTGTCAGTGCCTTTCCTTCCCAATCGCCGGTGCGCCTCCTTCCCCGTTGCTGGTGTGCTTCCTCCGTTGTGACCTCCGCCGCCCCGCTTCCTTCTTCCTTGCACCCAATGCCCTGCACCGTCCCGCACTGTATCACTGGCCCAACCCACTACCTCCCGACCATGTGTGCCGCCTCTTGTCTAGATCGCCGACGTGCCCCGTGCTCGGTCGGCAACCGCCACAGTCAGAGCGCGAATCCGCCCGGGCATCTAGGCCGAGTGCCTCCACCCTCGTCTTCATTGCGTCGCTTCTGCGACCCCCTGCACCTGGCTCCTGCTTCCTCCGTCCATCCCCGACAGAAGTTCAAACCATAGGTGCATCCCCGTCCGTGCTTCTCCGATCGTCATTGTCATTCTTCTGTCTGCTCCACCGACAAGCTCAACACCACCGCACACTACTGCCAACAACCACACGAGCTCTATCCCTTCGATTCCTGTTGTGTTCTTCAGAATAGCATCCGCGAAGTGGTTATTTGCTTCCCACTAGGTGTTCGTGCAAATGCTAATGAGGGAATTGAAACGAAATTCAACAACGGTAGTTTAGAATAAACCAAAAGATAAATAGATCACCGTGTAGTTTTTTTTTCAACTAAAGTCATGACACACGTATCTGCGCCTCTGTCACATTCGCTGCGGTGTCCGGCAGCCGACTTCGACGAGCTTGCCGACCAGCTAGTCCTGCCATCACTGATTCTATTGTTATTCAGCGTCGCATAGCTATAGAGCATCCATGGCAGGCCAAGAAAAATTCTTGTGGCAGTTCGAACAAAATCCTTGCGGCAAGTATGAGAATGCTTGTGTACAGAGAACAAAACGGTAGCGACAGCATAGCTGCCGCCGGCTAGAATGCGTGCGTCGTTTCCTTTTGAGCATCTTATTCGGGTATCCATGTGAGGCCATATATTTTTCCTAAGCGTCAAGCAGAGCATGTTGGGTTATTTTCTCGTGATCTTGATTCTGAAATCCTTTTCTATTGATGAGTTGACGAGATCTCGTGGTTGCTTGCATTCTGGGATGTACATAGTACACATTATTTTTGAAGTTCACGTTCTGAACCCCAGTAAGTTATAACAGAAAAAGTTCAGAACGTGGTTGCTTTGTATTTTCTCCCTTAGCACGTCTTTACAAAATCTAAAAAAATAAACAGAGTAAACCCCCATTCATTATTGAGATTGAAAAAGAAATGATGTCGTTGGTCAATTCATTATTGATGTTGTTTTCATCATGCATGACTACATACTGTTCTTTTTCTGAACATGTCTGCTTCAAGGATTTTTCTGAACTTCTTTACGTCTACAAACATAGGGTTATTCTGAGTCTTGGCGTCCAGTTGTCCTTGTGCGTGTGTTCTTGTCCTTCAGATCATTTTCTTTCCGTGTTCGTGACACCTATTCCCAAGTCCCAGCTTCATCTAACTAGCTAGGTTGCTTGATTAGACTGATGAATAACTAGCTAGTTTTTGTGAAGTAATTATTGCATATGTCTAAAACTTGTAATTCTTATATTTTCTATTGTTCATCGTATAAAAAGTAAAAAAAATAGAACATTAAACTTTTCAAACCTCAACAATTAACAATTAGAAGTTCAAATTAAAAATAATAGAGCGCATTTGATGTTTATAAGAAAAATGGAATTTCCCTGTTTATAAAACTAATGACCAAGAAGTTCAAATTCAAATAACGGGGGAATCCGATGTTTATATATCAAGAAGAAAACATACCTCACTCTCGAAGTTCTAATTAACAAATTTGAGGGTTTGAAGAGAACGAGAAAACAAAAATGAGACACACATATATTCATTATTGAGGAAATCGTTAACTGGTACCTGATCGGTCGGCTGGTGAGTAGGGGATTAATAGGCTAATCGGCAAGTTAATCAGCCATTTAATCAATTAATAGGACGATTTATCGGGTAATCGGCTACTCGGGGACCCTATGAGTAGGGATTAATCGGCAAGTTAACTGGTTAATCGGATGAATTCTTGAACAAGGCATATATTTGTAAAAAACATTCGCATGAAATTTCATGTTTCTAAAAAAAACAAAGTCAAATTAAAATAACAGAGCTTTTGAACGAATTTTATCCTCTCATTTTTAAACCGAGAAGTTTAAATTGAAATAGTAGGACAGTTTAAAAAAACTACGATTTGGCCATTACTAAATTACTAAAAGAAATAAAAACTTTTGCTAAAAAAATAAAAGAAATAAAAACTAGAAGTCCAAATTGAAACATATTTTTCACGTTTCTAAAACATCACAAGGTCACATTGACATATAGTAAAAAAATGTATAAATAAAAAAATGTAGTAAACCACATCTTCTTGATATTTAGAAATGTTAGATTTGCCCCGTTTCTAAAATCTAGAAGTTCAAATTAACAAAATAGAGAGGTATTATGTTTATTACAAAACTCGGATTTCTCTAGTTACTAAAGAATAAACTAGGAAGTTCAAATTAACATAACAAAGTAGTTCAATGTTAATATACGAAGAAGAAGTAAAGCACGCCTAGAAATTTTTAACATTGGAAGTTCAAATTTTATATATCGAGAAGTTTGAAGAAAATATTATGGGTGTATAATTTTTCCCCATAGATTATCTCGTTATTAAGAAAAGAAAACCCGAAAATTCAAATTAAAAATAGAGCAACTTCATGTTGATTACAAAATTAAGATTTTTTAGTTAATAAAAGAAATAAAACAAATAAGTTCAAATTTTAAAAAAGGAGCAGTTTGATGTTTATTCAAAATCCAGATTTCCCTCGTTATTAAAGAATGAAAACAAGAAGTTGATTATTTTTTTCAAATTTTAAAAATAAAGGATTTCAAAATTCATAACAAAGGATTTTTCACCATTTGTAAATAAAAAACTCTAGAAGTTCAAATTTAAATTACGGCCTGGTTCAATAATTATTATGAAACTAGGATTTTCCGTTACTAAAAGAAATTAAACCAAGAAGTCCAAATTATAAAAATTGATATTTATAAAAATTTAGATTTTTGTTTTTAACTATGCACTAAAATCAAGAAGTTTAAATTAAAATAACGAAAGTAGGTCGATGTATATGGAAAACAAAAAATCTATCCTTTTTTAAGAAAACTAAAAGTATGAAGTCCAATTTAAAAAACTGAGCAGTTCGATATTTATTAAAAAAATACAATTTTCCTGTTACTAACGAATAAACCAAGAAGTCCAGTTCGAAATAACGAAGAAGTTCGACATTTACTAAAAAAACTCCAATTTTCTCATTTCTTAAAAAAGCACAAAAAGTTTCAAAAATTGAAAAAATAGAGCGGTTTGATGTCTATAAAAATTTATTCTTTTCACTGCTAAAGGATAGCGTTGCTTTTATCATTTTTTAAAAATTGGAGCAATTTGATTTTAAAAATAAAATCAAGAATTTCAAATTAAAAAATGGAGTAGTTCGATGTATACGAAAAGCTGAAATTATTCTAGTTTTATGCTAAAGTAAAGTATGAAGTTCAATTTCAAAAAGAAAGTTGTAGGATGTTTACATAAAAATCATTTTTTCAAAGAATAAAAGTAAGAAGTTCAAATTTAAAAAGCAGAGAAGTTCAAAGATTATAAAAACCTAGGATTTACATGCTCCATTTGTATGAGTGTTTTAGGAGTTAGGGCAAAAAAGCAGATATCCATTCAAAGTGATAATAGCCAGAAGTTCACCTACTACATGGTGTGTGTTTCATATGAGAAAAAAAGAATAAAAAAGAAAAGTCTAAAAAATTGTTGCTAGAAGTTCAAGTGCTCGGCTTCGGAAGTTGAAAAATTGTTGTGAGAGAGGTTCATCTTGTATTTACATGTTCGAAACAAAAAATATGTTGTTTTTGATTTTTTTAAAACAATTATCTATATCTTGTGAGAGAGGTTTATATAAAAGGAATATCAATTGTGTAACACTGACGGATGGATGAGAAAATTGCAAATGAAAATACATCACAGAAGTTCAACGTGAAAATAGTACGAAGTTCAACTACTAGACTTAATAAATTTCAGATGAAAAACTTTTAAAACCGTCGCGGGTATGAAAATAATGATCAACACGAGAAAATTGCATGTTTACAACAGCTTTCCATCGGTATATCACTTGCTCAATTCCAGTGAGTGGATGGAGAGCTGCGCGCAAAAAAGCACATGAAAAACAGAGTGAAGTTCAAGTAGACATGCCGAGAAGTTCAAGTTCTTCATGCGGTGCATTTTCGAAGAATCCGTTTCGCGATAAAGGCAGAACAAATGATCTTGCCGTTTTCGAAATTACTTGAAAACGGCCAGGAATTAGAGAAAACCATCAGCATGAAAAAGTTTCGCATTTTCCGTAGCTTTTCAATGGTATATTATTTGCCACATTCCGATAAAGTTTACAGAAATTACGGCGAAAATAAGTTTTCAGCCATTTTCAAAATTGACTTAAAACCGTAAGTAATTGGGGGAAACAATATATACCAAAAAGTTTCGTATTTCCTCAGGCTTTCCAACGCCATATTATTTGCTGCATTCGGACGTACGGTTAAAAAATTAAGTCAAAAAATACAAACTCGGTGGAACTTGTACCGTTTTCTAAATTAATCTTAAACCTTTGAAAATTAGGAAACACTTTCAACATGAAAAATTAGCGTATTTTCATAAGCTTTCCGAAGCCATATCATTTGCCTCCATTGGATTAGCCGTGTAGAAATAGCATAAAAAATACAATCTCGGCTGTTCGATTTGTGAAACTTTACGATTTTCCAAATTACTCTTTAACCATGGGGAATTAGAGAAACCTATCAACATGTGGAAGGAGCGGTTTTGCAGAAGCTTTCCAACGCCATATTATTTTCCTCTTTTCGATAAACGGTTTAGAAATGCGATCGAAAAATATAATTCATGTTTTTTGTATGAAGAAAAAACGGTTTTCAAAACTGCTCTTAAACCGCTTACATTTTGCCAAAAATTCAACTTGGGTCACGATACTCGTGTCCATAGCTTTCCAATGGTATATCGCAAGCCCCATTTGGGCAATGTTGGCGGAAGTTCAACCTAGCACAGGGGAAAGTTCAGGTCGAATAACTCAGGCAGTAAAATTGCAAAACGCAAGTTCGTCACGACCCGAGAGCAAAATCCGCCAACGAGCGAGATTACTATTTAAAATGGGCATTTATTTGCTAAAAACCGTTTCTGGATTACACTTACATCATATAGAACACGACTAACCAGAGTAATTCGCGCGGTGAGACACGGCTGTGAAGATAGCCCGAAGGTCTGGTTCCTACAGAGGGTAGTTCAGGCGTGTAACTCAGGAAGTTCATGTTGTGATCAAAATAATATTCTGATCCCGTGATCTACACACACACACACACACATATAGGGTGGGTCTATTATGATAACCTCAAGAGTCTTATTATGATAACACCGGAGCTTATTATGATAACACCCCGACCGAACTACGGACGCAAAGAAAAAGAACAAAACCCACCCCGCCTTATCCTCTCCTCCGCCCCTCGCTCTCCCTCCCGGCCTTTCCCTACCCGACCCGCCTCCTTCTCGCAACCGCCCCCACCACCCGATCCACCTCTCTGCGCCGGCCCACCCCAAGACCAACCTCCGCCGCCGCTCCCACCTTTCTCCTCCGGTGGTCCACCCCACAACCTCCCTCCTTCTCTCGCCCGCCGGCCTCTCCTACCCACCTTCTCCCTCCGTGCCCTGCCCGCCCCTGATGCAGATCCTTCTTGGCCCGGATCCAGGCAAAGGCGCCCCACCAACCCCCGCCACCTCCCTCCGACGACGGCTAGCATGACCGCTGCCTCCCCATGCCACCTCCGCCCCAACCCTGACCCACGCCCTCCAACTCCAGATTGAACGGCACCAGGCCGCTCAGCGACAGCCACTAGATCCGGGGCCGACGACCCAGTCCATGGCGGCGTGTCAGGAGGTGGATCTCAACGGGGCGGTGGTCGTCCATGCTCCTACACTTGGCGTCGAGCACATCGGCCTTGAGCACCTTCTCCAGCGCGGGGCGCACCACCCGAGCCGTCGCCACACCCTCCCCACCTTCTCCGCGTGTGATGCACCCCACCCGAGACGCCACACCACGTCCGATGGTGGCCCTGCTACTGTGCAGGCGTGGGACACAGAGGAATTGCACCTCGACTCCAGTGAGGTACATCTTGGATTCTCATGTGATTTGGTTGCTCCTCTAGTGCAGTTCCGCTTGGATTCAGGAGTGCCACATCTTGCTGACCTCCATCCGCATTTTTTCCTTGTGGAGCTCGGCGGCGCGCCACGTGCAGTTTGGTGCTCATCACCGCGCGTCCATGCATTACGGCTCGATGAGCTGCCCCTGTTCCTCTTGCAGCCCAGGCGTCCCGGCCTTGGAGTGCGCGGGACACCCAAGTGCAGGTCACGTGTGCGTGCATGTGCAGCTCCCCCGTTCATCGTCATCAGCATAGGGGCTCCCGATGAGCTGCCCACTGCCTGTGCGTGCACCATCCTTGATGCTGTTGTTCGGTATGAATCCCTCACCCTATCCTCCTCCTCCTCCTCCTACTACTACTCTCCCTCTCTCTCTCTCTCTGACATTTGTCTCGTCTCGTCTCCTACTGCAGTGCAGGCCATTGGCGATTGTAGTTTGTGTCGGTAGTCGCCGTAGTTTCACTAGTGCAGAACCGGGCAATAGCACCGGTTCGTAAGGCCCTTTAGTGCCGGTTAGGTAACCGGCACTAAAGGCCCCCCCTTTAGTACCGGTTCAGCATGAACCGGTGCTAAAGGGCAACCACGTGGCACGAGCCAGCTCCGGGGGCCGGGAGCCCTTTAGTACCGGTTGGTAACACCAACCGGTACTAAAATGTGTGGGGGGGGGGTTGGTTTTATGATTTCTTTTTCATTTAATTTTGTGTTTTCCATTTTAATTCTTTTTCGTTTGCTGGTATTTTACGGTACTACACATTGTACACGTTATGCATATATATATATATATATATATATATATATATAATTTGTAGTAGAACCAATCATATATATATATCATCAATCATGTGTCACAAACCACCATATTAATTCACACATACACACATGTATAGCTATATACAATTTCTCCTACATATGCATGTTGCCTTCGGAGCCAGTGGCATTAGCCTGATTGGTGCCTTCGGAGCACGATGACAATTGGAAGTGGTTCATGTCTTTTTCGATGGGGGCGGTAGCGGGTAATAGTATTCTCCCTTCGGATTTATGACCTGGTCGAGCAAAAATCCCGCTATTTCCTCTTGAAGTGCTTCTACGCGCTCCGTTGGTAGGAGCTTGTCCCGCACCTCTTTGAATTGTTAAGAAGGAGATCAATATGCATGTGTATTAGTTGTGTGACTAGATATCGATAATGGTGTAAAAATTGTGAATATTGTTCTGACAAACGTACCGATTCCTGTCTTTGAGATCTGCTCCTTTCGGACGCCATCATGCGAATGTTCTCGCAAACGCAGTATGCACACAGATCAGTCCCCGGCGCCTGCTTCAGGGCCTTTATTACGAGAATGGAATTTAATTTGATCAGATAATAATTAATCAAGCATGATAATTAAAGAGATGGCAGCTAGCTAGCTAGCTAGTACTACTTAATTACTTACCTTGGCTCGAAACCATTTCAGCTTTGGTTTCCATTCGCCTTCCGTGACGCTGATGAACCTTGCCCAAGCCCTGCCCGCCGACGAAGAAAATGAATAAAGGGGTTATTAAATAGTTCATATCATGAAATGACGAACTAAATAGGCCGAGATATATAGTTAATAATGATTGAAATTACCTGTTGACTATCCCAAACAAGATGTTATAGTCACTATTTGCTTTGAGTAGCGAGTCTAGTATTTCAACTGTTCTGGCGTCAACTTTAATGATACACAAGATCCAGTGAAATCTGCATGCACACACGTTTGCATGTCTTAATTAAGCGGGCATATGTAAGCAAAAACATGTAGCTAGCTAGTAGGCAAAAACAAAGAATTTGTAGTACAAGAAAGTGTGACTCACTCGAAGTTGTAAGGAAGTAGTATATCTTCATTGTATTTGAGGCGCTTCAAGAACTCTAGCATGCTGTCCTCTACCTCTTTTTCATAATATGCATCTAATTTCCATGTGTATTCATTAACGGTGTTTGGGTCAATGAACCCAATGCCATAGCGTCCACCTTTTCTCATTTCATACATCTTCATCCTGCATAATACCACAGAAAAGAATATAGTAAGGATAATTACACGTAATGATTGATCAAAAGGATCACTACCGCTAGCTTGAGACTTAAATTACAGAAAAAAAATCACTTACAGACAATAGCAACTGACGATAGATTTGTCGAGTGCGTCTTGATTGTATAACTGAAACAGTTCAGAATACTCAACGGCCACAGCTTTCTCATGGTAGTAATCATCCTTCTTGACATACACCATGAGGGACTCTCGATCGGATCTCTTGGTAATGTCCATGTACCATTGATGCAATTCATACATTCTCGTTGGGAGCTTCTTGACATCTTCTGGCTCGACCAAAGGTTGGCCCCGGACAAATTTCTGTTTTATTTCCTCCTCTCTAATCAGAGGCATGTCCTCGATCTCGAGGAGTTGTCCAACAGTGATCTTGAGTTCTTCATCCTGCATTATATGCTCCTGGGTTATGACCACATCGCCCACCTCGGGAACGTAAACCGTTTGGCCACAATAATATTGGGCGCGCGTACTGTCACGTGTTGTTGGCGGCACAACAAGCAGGGGGATCGATTGCGCCGCCTATTTTCCCAGCTGGGCAACGGTTTTCCCGCATTTTTTGACAGCTGCTTGTTGTTTGCTCAAGCTCGAGCTCGCCTCCTTCTGTAGACGTTGTCGATGTAACTTCCTGATGTGGCGCTCATAGTCTGAGCCAACATGCTTAGGAGCTGGTGGTTGAGCCATACGAATGAAGTGGTCAACTACTTCCACAGGCACTTTCTCCCTTGGCGGCGGTGGCGGTTTCGGTCCAAAATGGGCGTCGACTTCTGCCCGCACTATGGCATTGGTTTGCTCCTCGGTCCTGTCGTAAGCCTTCACAGGAAGAGGAGTACTGAGGTTTGGACCATATTTATATCGCTTGCCTCCGCATGTACTTCCTGTACTATCACCTCGACTCGTACCGCTACGCACCATAGCCGCGGGGTGTCTCTTCTGCGATTGCTGAGGCAGCGGAGATGGCTAATGGGGCTGAGTTGGACGAGGAGGAGTGGCCTGAAGCTGTGCCGGACTTGGAGGAGGAGTGGCCTGAGGTTGTGCCGGACTTGGAGGAGGAGTGGACGTCTGACGCTATGTCGGACTTGGAGGAGGAGTGGCCTGACACTTTGCCGGACTTGGAGGAGGAGGAGTGGCCTCACGCGTTGGTGGACTTGGAGGAGCGGGAGTCTGCTGACTCGGTGACGGACTTCGACGAGGAGTCGGGTGACGCGGTGTCGGTGGCCTTCGAAAGATGATGCAATCCTTTCTCCATAGGTTGCCACGATGTATGGCCTCTCCCAATGTGTGCTCGTCGTCACCTCCAGGAATGTCAAGCTGTAGCTCCAAATATGGGTCCACCACCTCATCAACCAAGACACGAGCATAGCCCGCTGGAATCGGGTTGCAATGGAAGGTTGCCTCGGGGGAATTTGAAAAAGCAACGGCGTCCGCCACCTTCATGGATATGTTCTTCATTTTGAAGTGTAGCTCGCAGTTAGTGTTCTCCGTGATGTCATCCACGGGGTATCTATCCAGCACTACTGCGTCGCCCGGGGCGGAACCCACGCTGCTTTTCGGCATGGATGGGGTGGTGGTATCCAATGCTGGATCATCCGCTAGCAGCTGCAGCTGCTGAGACCCCCTTTGCTGGCTAAGTGAGTCGATCTTCTCCTGCTGCCGCTGGAATTTAGCTGCCAATTCCGCTTGACTTGCTTCTAGGCCTTGAAGGCGTTCATAGTCCCGCTTCCTCTGCTCCTCCTCCATCTTCCTCATCTTCTCCTCCGCAATCTTCTTTCTCGCACGGGTTCTGTAGTCGGTGTTCCAGTCCGAAAACCCCTCATACCACGGAATAGCGCCCTTGCCTCGTGTTCTTCCCGGGTGTTCAGGATTTCCCAGGGCACACGTAAGCTCGTCGTTCTCTCTATTGGGCTGGAACACCCCCGATCGAGCCTCTTCTATTGCAACAAGTAGCGCATCGTCGGCTCCGTTCAGACATGCCTTCGTCGAAACATTGCCTGTCTTCGGGTCCAACTCCTCCCCATGCGCATAGAACCAAGTCCTGCACCTGGGGGGCCATCTCTTAGTAACCGGAGTGACACTTGCATCCTCCATCTCTTTCTCAGACTTATCCCACTTAGGCATTGCCACCGCGTAGCCACCTGGCCCCAGCTTATGGAACTTATCCTTTTTTTCGGCATTCTTCTTGTTTATTCTCGACCGTTCCTTAGTTAATTCTGAATCCTTGAATTTCACGAAATCATCCCAATGAGCACTTTGATTCTCTAGTATCCCCTCGAATACTGGAGTCTTCCTTCCTCCCTTGACGTACTTCTCCCACGTCATTCTCTTGTGGTTCTTGAATGCAACCGCCATCTTCCTAAAAGCAGCGTTCTTGACTTTCCGCACATCTGCTTCTGTGAAATGATTTGGTAGGGTGAAATGTTCCATGAGAGTATCCCAAAGCAGATTTTTTTGATTCTCGTCGACAAAAGTAACATCTGGACGTGGATTTGTTGGCTTTCTCCATTCTTGAAGGGAGATCGGGAGTTGGTCCTTCACAAGAACTCCGCACTGACGAACGAACTTGTCCGCAATCTTCTTAGGCGCTAATGGTTCGCCATTAGGTTTGAATGCCTCGATATTGTACTTTACGCCCTCCTTCAACTTTTTGTTCGGGCCTTGTTTCGTCCTTTTGCCTGAAGATTTGCTCGATCCGGATGGCTGAAAGAAGAAAGATCGATTCGTTAATATATCTTCAACTCATTTAAAACATGCGATGATCACCAGATTCCTGCTTATATAAATATATATACCTTGCCGGTGTTTGTTGTTTCAGGATCAACATGTTCTTCGTCGTAGTTCAGGACTTCATCTTCTCGGTCGTCGCGATCGAATATCATATCACCCTCTCCGGTGTTGTTTAGAAATTTGGAGCCGTCAAAATCTTCTTCATTCTGATCATCATCTGGCCCGCGTATGATATCGAACATGGTCTGTTCTCTCTCTCTGTCGGTATTGTCCGCCATAGCTTTTATTTAACTATGCCAAAAGAAATATAAAACAATTTAGTATAATCTCGAATAATAGATATAATCTCGAATACATCGTCTCGAATAATAGATATAATCTCGAATACATCGTCTCAAATAATAGATATAATCTCGAATATATCGTCTCGAATAATATATAATCTCGAATACATCATCTCGAATATTATATATCGAGTACATCACTGGCTAGCTAGCTAATAAAGATCGAATACTATAGAAGAATCTAGGACACTCGCGGTTCCTTCGGCGCGGGCGGTGGACACCCAAAGAGAAGGAACCCTCACAGGATCATAGCTGAAGTGAGATCCCTGAAGAAACTGCCAGGTATTGGAGAACCTGTCGCCCTCTAACGCAACCATGTAGCGATGGACGTGCTCGTCCTCCTCCCTGACACGGTGACGTACCTCCTCCGACGGGGCCGGCTCCCTCCGCACCAAAACTGGCCCACGCGAACGCCACCAAACGAGATCAGGGTCGACGACGGGACCCGGGGCCGGGTTCCTCATCAAGCGGCGCGCCCCTCCAGGCAGCACCTCCCAGTGCCAGCCCGGCGGAGCCCAGTCCCGGACATGGGTCAGCCGGATGTCGTTGCGGACGGGTCGCCGGCGAGGATGCGGGCCGGGCATCGGCCAGAACAAATACTAGCTATATGCACGCAAAAGTAACATTTTTTTAATGATTGGATTTTGATAACTAAAATTTCTAACATTTCTATATAACTAACATTCCTATAACATTTCTAACAATGCTATATAACTAACATTTCTATAACATTTCTAATATTTCTATAACTAAAAAACAGAATTTTTTTTATAACATTTCTATATATATAACTAACATTTGTATAACATTTCTAATATTTCTATAACTAAAAAACAGAAAAATTTCTAACTTTTTTATAACTATTTCTATAACTAAAAAACAATTTTTTTTAACAATTCTAACTATTTTATAACTATTTCTATAACTAAAAAATAGAAAAATTTCTATCAATTCTAACTATTTTATAACTATTTCTATAACTAAAAACAGAAAAATGTGCGTGTGTGTGTGTTCATGCTTGTGTGTGTGTATGGGCTCGGGGAGGGGCGGCGGCCACCGGGGGCGAGGGATCGAAGAGGGGTTAGAGGGGGGAGAGCTCACAGCGGGGCGACGACGACGGCGAGGCGACGGCCCGGGGCGTGACGGGGTGGCGACGCGGGGATGGCGCGACGGGGACGGGGACGGGCCCGGTGCGGCGACGGAGATGAGGGCGGCGATGGCGACGGGGACGAGGGCGGCGACGAGGATGGGGGCGGCGACGGCAACGGCGCGCGACAGGGGCGGCGTAGGACGGGGGCGGCGTCGATCGATCGGGAAGAAATAGAGGGGGAGAATGAAATTTTTCGAAGTGTTGTATATATAGAAGGCACCTTTAGTACCGGTTGGAGCCACCAACCAGTACTAAAGGTCTATTTTGGCTAGCCCAAGCGGCGGGAAGCGACCCCCTTTAGTACCGGGTGGTGGCACCAACCGGTACTAAAGGCCCCCCCTTTAGTACCGGTTGGTGCCACGAACCGGTACTAAAGGGGGGTGCGCTGCCAGGCGAGGGGCGCAAAGTTTAGTCCCACCTCGCCTAGCGAAGGGCAGCCGCACTGGTTTATAAACCCAGCCGCGGCTGCTCCTTCGAGCTCCTCTGAAATGCAGGCCTTCTAGGCCTATCTCTGCTACTCTGCCCTGTGGGGCCTATTGGGCTTGCGGGCCTGCATCCTGGCCCAACAACAGGTTGGGTTTCTAGTCGTATGCAGGCCGCTGTGGCCCGGTAGGTGGGCTTTTTTCATTTAATTTTTTCTTTTCTGCTTTATTTATTTTGTTTTATTTATTTTTAGTTGTTTTTTGCTGTATTTAGAGTTTCTTTGTGAATATTTTTGATAGTTTTTAGAAACTTTCAGTTAGTGCCGGTAGTTTTTAAATTTGAAGAGTTTAAATTTTGAATTATTTGAAATTTGTGTGAATCACTAGTTTGTGAATAACTTAACTTTAAAAATACATTTTCCAGTGATTCTTTTTTCTTATGTTTAATATTAGTGTGTTTTATCATTATATTCAATTTGGTAATGCTTAAGTTATTTAAAAAATGAAATGCCTTTGTAACAGATGAGTTTTCGTCTGAAACCCTGATACTTCAAAACAGATTGTCCATTTTGTACATGAAGTGCATCCAGTTTTTGCGGTAACCCTCTCTACTTTTTTGCACATGCTATGTGGGTGAAATTATGATACCATGCCAACTTTCATCCTTTTCTGAGTTCATTTGAAATGCTTTTCAATTTCAGGGTCATTTAGCTGAAAAAAAAAATCAGTAAACGCATGAAAGAATTTGCTTGCACATAAAATTTCTTCGCGTTTCAAATGCCAAAACACATAACTAGCTACCCTAACTATTACAGAGATTCCCTCCTGGGTGTGAAACACAGAAGAAAGTGATGATAGTTAAGCCGATCACATCCCAGATCTTTGGGTGTGAAACTTTTTCTTTGCGTGTGTCCCTTTGCGTCGTAGCCATGGAAAATCTTCATCATTTAACGGGATGCTCGGGTCAATATTCACTGTGAATGCAGCAATTTCATCAAACTTTTCATAATCTTCTGACTTGTCTGTCTTGTCATCCACTCCCACGATGTTTCTCTTCCCAGAAAGAACTATGTGCCGCTTTGGCTCATCGTACGATGCATTCGCTTCCTTATCTTTTCTTTTTCTTGGCTTGGTAGAAATGTCCTTCACATAGAAAACCTGTGCCACATCATTGGCTAGGACGAATGGTTCGTCTGTATATGCAAGATTGTTGAGATCCACTGTTGTCATTCCGTACTGCGGGTCTTCCGTTACCCCGCCTTGTGTCATATTGACCCATTTGCACCGAAACAAAGGGACCTTCAAACCACGTCGATAGTCAAGTCCCCATATGTCCTGTATATAACCATAATATGTTTCCTTTCCCGTCTTGGTTTGTGCATCAAAGCGGACACCACTGTTTTGGTTGGTGCTCTTCTTATCCTGGGTGATCGTGTAAAATGTATTACCATTTATCTCGTACCCTTTGAAAGTCATTATATTCGAAGATGGTAACTGGGACAGCAAGTACAGGTTATCTTCAATAGAGGTGTCATGCATGGTATGTGCTTGCAACCAGCTGGCGAAACTCCTGGTTTGTTCACGTGTAATCCAGTCATCAGACCGCTCCGGGTGTTTGGAGCGTAGCAAATTCTTGTGTTCATCCATATATGGAGCCACCAAGGCGGAATTCTGTAGAACTGTGTAGTGTGCTTCAGTGAGAGAATGTCCGTCCATACATATTATTTGTTCCCCTCCTAGTGTGCCTTTTCCATCCAGTCTGCCCTTATGCCGTGATTCAGGAACACCAATCGGCTTAAGGTCAGGAATAAAGTCAATACAAAACTCAATGACCTCCTCATTTTGACGGCCCTTGGAGATGCTTCCTTATTGTGTAGAAATACAGGACCCAAAATGTTAATCTCTTCGCATAGGTGAACTAGGACGTGCGTCATGATGTTGAAGAAGGATGGTGGGAACACCAACTTGAAACTGACAAGACATTGCACCAAATCATTCTGTAACCTTGGTATGATTTCTGGATCGATTACCTTATGAGAGATTGCATTGAGAAATGCACATAGCTTCACAATGGCTAATCGAACGTTTTCCGGTAGAAGCCCCCTCAATGCAACCGGAAGCAGTTGCGTCATAATCACGTGGCAGTCATGAGACTTTAGGTTCTGGAACTTTTTCTCTGCCATGTTTATTATTCCCTTTATATTCGACGAGAAGCCAGACGGTACCTTAATACTGAGCAGGCATTCAAAGAAGATTTCCTTCTCTTCTTTGGTAAGAGCGTAGCTTGCATGACCCTGATGTATGCCGTCTTTTCCGTGCATACGTTGCTGGTCCTCCCGTGTATCAGGTGTATCTTTTGTCTTCCCATACACGCCCAAGAAGCCAAGCAGGGTCACACAAAGATTCTTCGTCACGTGCATCACGTCGATTGTGGAGCGGACCTCGAGGTCTTTCCAATAGGGCAGGTCCCAAAATATAGATTTCTTCTTCCACATGGGTGCATGTCCGTCAGCGTCATTCGGAACAGGTTATCCACCAGGACCCTTTCCAAAGACCACCTTCAAATCCTTGACCATATCATGTACATCAGCACCAGTACGGTGGCGAGGCTTCGTCCGGTGATCCGCCTCACCTTTGAAATGCTTGCCTTTCTTTCTTACGGGATGCCTGCTCGGAAGAAATCGACGATGTCCCAGGTACACATTCTTATTAGCCAAATATATACTGTCGGTATCGTCCAAACAGTGCGTGCATGCGCGGTATCCCTTGTTTGTCTATCCTGAAAGGTTACTGAGAGCAGGCCAATCATTGATGGTCACGAACAGCAATGCCTTTAGGTCAAATTCTTCCCCCATGTGCTCATCCCACGCACGTACACCTGTTCCATTCCACAGTTGTAAGAGTTCTTCAACTAATGGCCTTAGGTACACATCAATGTCGTTGCCGGGTTGCTTAGGGCCTTGGATGAGCACTGGCATCATAATGAACTTTCGCTTCATGCACAACCAAGGAGGAAGGTTATACAAACATAGAGTCACAGGCCAGGTGCTATGGTTGCTGCTCTGCTCCCCAAAAGGATTAATGCCATCTGCGCTTAGACCAAACCATACGCTCCTTGCGTCATCTGCAAACTCCTTCCCGTACTTTCTTTCGATTTTTCTCCACTGCGACCCGTCAGTGGGTACTCTCAACTTTCCATCTTTCTTACGGTCTTCTCTGTGCCATCGCATCGCCTTGGCATGCTCTTTGTTTTGGAACAAACGTTTCAACTGTGGTATTATAGGAGCATACCACATCACCTTGGCAGGAATCTTCTTCCTGGGGCGCTGGCCCTCGACATCACCAGGGTCATCGCGGCTGATCTTATAGCGCAATGCACCACATACCGGGCAAGCGTTCAAATCCTCGTACTCACCGCGGTAGAGGATGCAATCATTAGGGCATGCATGTATCTTCTGCACCTCTAACCCTAGAGGGCAGACAGCCTTCTTTGCTTCGTACGTACTCTCGGGCAATTCGTTGTCCTTTGGAAGCATATCCTTTATCATTACCAGCAACTTTCCAAATCCCTTGTCAGATATACCATTCTCTGCCTTCCATTGCACCAATTCCAGTGTGGTGCCCAGCTTTTTCTTGTCGCCTACGCAATTCGGGTACAACAATTTTTTGTGATCCTCTAACATGCGCTGCAACTTCTTCTTCTCCAAATCACTTGCGCAGTTTCTCTTTGCATCGGCAATGGCCCGACCTAGATCATCAACGGGCTCATCTGATGCCTCTTCTTCAGCTTCTTCCCGCATTACCGGCTCAGCTTCTTCCCCCATTGTTGTATCATCGTATTCAGGGAACCCATGGCCAGGATAGCTGTCATCATCCTCTTCTTCTTCATTGTCTTCCATCATAACCCCTCTTTCTCCGTGCTTGGTCCAAACATTATAATGGGGCATGAAACCGAACTTAAACAGGTGGACGTGAATTGTTCTTGACGTAGAGTAATTGTTACCATTCTTACAGCGAGCACATGGACAAGGCATAAAACCATCCGCCCTCTTGTTTGCCTCAGCCGCAAGCAGAAAAGTATGCACGCCCTCAACGAACTGGGGAGAGCATCGGTCATCATACATCCATTGCCGGCTCATCTTCATTACACAACACCGAATAGACCAAATTAATACAAGTTCATACAACACTTAAATGCAACAAACAAATAACTCTCTAGCTAAAGCATTTAAATGCAACAACAAATACGATCAAAATCGCAACTAAGGTAACAATGGATCCAATAGCATAATGATACCAAGCCTCACTATCGATGGCATATTTTCTAATCTTTCTAATCTTCAAGCACATTTTCTCCATCTTGATCTTGTGATCATCGACGACATCGGCAACATGCAACTCCAATTCCATCTTCTCCCCCTCAATTCTTTTCAACTTTTCTTTCAAGTACTCGTTTTCTCTTTCAACTAAATTTAACCTCTCGGCAATAGGGTCGGTTGGAATTTCCGGTTCACATACCTCCTAGAAAAAATTTCTATGTCAACTTGATGGGCATAATTTGTCATAAACACAAAATGCAACTAGTTTTAAAAGAGAATATACATACCACATCCGAATCATAACAAGGACTAGGGCCGACGGGGACGGATATCAAAACCATGGCACTATATGTATAACAAACAACGTACGGGTAAGATAATTATACGAGTAACTATATATCCAAATCACACAAACATCAATTTTTATATAAAATTTCATGAACAAGAGGCTCACCACAAGGTGGTGCCGACAACGGGACGGTGCGGGCGATCGACGGTGGCTATGATGGAGATTTAGAAGGCACTAAGTAAACGACACCTACATATGCAAACTAAGTGTTATTTTTGACCTCAAATTGCATATAAATCAAATACTAGCACACATATATATATATCCTCCCAAATTACTAAACTCACAAATTAATCACTATATAAAGCATTGCAAGAGCTAATATAGCAATGAGAGATGAAAGGACAAAGTTGCTAACCTTTGTGATCATTTGAATGGATGGGGGCCTTCAAATCTTGACAAATTTTGGGCAAAATGTGTGATGAGCTCGAGAGGAAGAGGGGAAGAACAGAGAGGAGAGGAGAAAGGGGAAGAACAGAGCGAGCTCGGGTGGACGAAGGGTCTATGTAGGACGACCTTTAGTACCGGTTCGTGCCAAGAACCAGTACTAAAGGGGCTGGAGGGGCCCCATTCTGACAACATCCTGCCACCACTCTCATTAGTACCGGTTCGTGGCATGAACCGGTGCTAAAGGTTTGCCACGAACCAGTACTAATGAAAGCGGCCCGGCTAGCCATTGGAACCGGCACTAATGTATACATTAGTGCCGGCTCAAATACAAACCGGCACTAATGTGCTTCACGTTTGACCCTTTTTCTACTAGTGTTTGCTTGCGGCGGCCTGCAGTTTCGACGGCCCGTAGTGTAACATTGTGCAACAAACACACGACACTGGACAAAAAACAAAAGATGCAGTTCGCCAGTGATGGCTCCTCTCTGATTCCCCACGCTCCTCTGTTATGCAGGTCTAACAGCGCTCCCGCGTTGACCGAGGCAGTGCAGCTCACTCCATCATAGGCATGCATGACTTCCAAGTAGCCACCAACAAGCGCGACCGCATCGACAAAATGCAGTCTGCTCGTGTTTGCAGTTCGGCCAGCTTGGTCATGTGTATTTCAGGGCGGCAACGGGTTTGAGCGAGCGAGCGGCTCGGCTAGCTGTTTCATGTAGTTTGCTGGATGCGTGTTTTTATGTGCTGTTGCCTATGATGAAATTTGTTATGTCCTTGTGACACTGGCAAGGTTTAGCAGCAGAGTTCTGATGAACTTGTGTGAACATATGATGAATGTGAGGTTTCAAATATTTTGGTGTTGTTTGTGCAGTGCACATGTGCCACCCCTGTAGTGCGCTTGTCCACGACTGTGCAGTTCGGCAGCCCGCGCCCGAGTCGCGTTTTAGTTTGTGTATAAAAAATTATTGAAGAAGAACGAATGAAGTTCATTTCTTTAATGGTTCGACGCTTCACATTGTAAAAAGGAAAAAATGTACTCCCTACGTTCCAAATTAGTTGACTTGAATTTGTCTAAATACGGATGTATCTATACTTGTTTAGTGTCTAGATACATCTGTGTTTTATTTAAATATCGGTCAACTAATTTGGAACGGAGGGAGTAGGAGGCTCTTGCAGTTTATTATTCTTGTTTACCCGTGCTAGTTTGTTATTACAAATTTGATGGTTCACTAAAAAAAATGCAGTGCATTTGCTTCGTCTTTTCAGGCCAACCACGGTAATAATAAAAAATAATAATGAGAAGACATAAATGTTATAAAGATGGGAAAAAGACAAAAATGTTATAGAGATTGACAAAAACTCATGAGGTTCACTTTCGGTGGTGTCGCGACCCGTTTACGGTAGTCTTGAGGTTCACTTTTTATAGTATTGCGGTTCACCAACGCTTGACATGAAGTGCACTCCACCTTGTTTGGGAAAATTTACGTCCCACAAAAAAGAAATCATTCAGTGCACTTGTCCGTCCGATGAAGTGTAGGTTTTAGTCTAAAGAAGTGCACTCCACCTCGTTTGCGAAAATTTACGTCCCACAAAAAAGAAATCATGCAGTGCACTTGCCCGTCCAATGAAGTGCGGCTTTTAGTCTAAAGAAGTGCACTCCACCTCGTTTGGGAAAATTTACGTCCACAAAAAAGAAATCATGCAGTGCACTTGTCTGTCCAATGAAGTGCGGATTTTTGTCTAAATAAGTGCGGTTTTCTGTCTGATGCAGTACAACCCATTTACGGTAGTCTCGAGGTTCACTTTTCAAAGTCTTGCGGTTCACCAACACTCTACATGAAGTGCACTCCACCTCCTTTAGGAAAATTTACGTCCCACAAAAAAGAAATCATGTAGTGCACTTGTTTGTCCAATGAAGTGCGGTTGTTCGTTCGATGCAGTGCGGTTTTCAGTCGGATGAAGTACCCACGTCTATTTGGGTGTCGCGAAAAACAGAGTGTCCGCATTTCGGTAAATTTAAAACTGCTCTTAAACTGTAATGAATTAGAGAGAGTGTTCTACATGAAAAAGTTGCATCTCGTCGATATATTTCCAACAAGATATCATTTGAATCATTTCGACAACCGGTTTGTAAAAATTTCGCGAAAAACGGCCGCTGCCACTCGTCGTCCGCTGCACGAGTTTCAAAATTAACTTAAAACTTTAAGGAATCACAAAACCATTTCTACATATGAAAGTTGCACCTTGTCCATAGCTTTCCAACGACGTATTACACGCCTCGTTTCGACAAACAGTTCAAAAACTAGAGCAAAAACAGTACCGAAAATTGCAAAAAACTCAAAAAAATAGAATTCCACAATTTAGTAAATTCGAAACTGCTCTTGAACCGGAACGAATTAGAGAAAATAATAGATATGAAAAAGATGCGCCTCGACGATATCTTTCCAACAGCATATCATTTGCCTTATTCCAATGAGCGTTTTAGAAAAAATCATGAAAATACGCTCGCTGCCACTTGTCATACGCCGCACCATTTTTGAAACTGCTCTTAAACCAAGAGGAATCTCGAAAAGTGCTCAACATGGAGAAGTTGCGCCTAATCAATAGCTTTTCAACAGTATGTTATACGCCTCGTTCCGATAAACGGTTAAAAAATTAGAGCAAAAACAGTACCGGAAAAACACCGCGTGCAGTTTTTTTTCGACACGAAGTTCACTCGTGTGAGTACTGCAACACACTTGGTTCAAACAATGACGTGCACTTGCATTGAGTGTGCAGTGCGAAAGTGTTATGACAATAACTATTATGATAATATTATCAGAATAGACTGGCTGTATATATATATTCATCACCCTGGGTGAGGAATAATTATTCTTCACCCCCCTCTATTTTACCATTAATGCACCGTAATTTTACGTTCCGTAAGTTTTGTCTTATTTCCGACGTAAAAAGAGATTGTAAAAAAATATATAGTCGTCGTAAAAAATATTTTATGTTATGTAAAATTACAAACATAAAAACATAGTTTAAAATACACATAAACTGCAAATTTTCTTGTCTTATGACCTATATATTTTATTTTTTTATGCCAAATTTTACGTAGTGAATCAATAGAAATATAACTATTTGAATTCCAAACATAATTTAATTATGAAATGATTGTAAGATTACCTCAGGTAAAGAATAACTTATTCTGCACCCTGGATGATGAATAGCATCTGGGCTATTCTGTTACGCGTAACAAAATATTATTCTGTTACCCTACTTGAACTAATGAATTCAAGCGATTGAACTGATGAAATTCGAGCGGTTGAACTGATGCTTTCTGTTGCCGTTAAAAATCGTCTTCTTTAGTTCAAATTTTTTTGCAATTTTTTTTATCGAAATGGGGCGTGTAATATATCGTTGGAAAGCTCTTGACATCCACATTACAATCTTATAATTTGTTTTTGCATTTAAATATATGATTTAAGAGCAGTTTTGAAAAAACCGTTTTTTTCAAAACCAAAAACACGAATCGTATTTTCGACTTAATTTTTAAATGGTTTGTCGGAATTGAGCAAATGAGATGGCGTTGGAAAGCTTGTGAAAATCCGCATCTTCCATATATCTACTATTTTTTTTCAAATTTTATATGATTTAAAAGTAATTTGAAAAACGGTGAAATTCTGGGAAAAATGTTTTTCACTGTTTTTTGCAAACGGTTTGTCGGACTGACGCAAATGATACGGCGTTGGAAAGCTATGGAAAATGCGCAACTTTTGCATATAGACAGTTTTTTCTAATTCTTTACGGTTTAAATACGAATTCAAATATGGTTAAAATTGGTTTTGAACATGGTTTTTTTAAAAAGTTTGTCGAAATGGGGCAAATAATATACCGTTGGATAGCTATCGAAAATGCAAAGCTTAGTCATGTTGAACGTTTTCTCTACTTCAAAACCGTTTTAAAGTAATTTTGAATAAGGTGAAACCCATTGTGTTGTTTTTTCATGTCTAAAAAACAGAGTACTCGTACTGATCTATGTCTATGTTTGTACTGAGGTATTTTTCACAGAGTAGTTTTGAATGGTTTTGAAAAAAGAATACTTTGAACGGATGTCTTTATGATTTTGTACTTGCTCCCATCTTTTAAGAGTAATTTTGAAACACGGTGAGACTCATCGTGCTGTTTTTAAGAGTAATTGTGAACTTGCGGTGTTTTTGTAATGCCAATATTGAGGAGAGCAAGGCGAGGACAATGATAGAACAAAGCTGAGTGTGGTGATCGTGGAAGCACTACAGGGCTGAGCCACAACGGTGGTTGATGGCAAGGCAACACGACACGACATGCGGCGGAGAGGCATGGTGACTAGTGGGCGGCGCACTGACATGACACCTGAGATGCGCCTGCTGGACTGACCTCCTTGTCCTATCTGGACGGATCGGTTGCAGAACTTGGATGTTTTCTTGGACGTCAATGTCACAGAATACCAAAACCTATCCATCTTTTATTTTCCAAACTGATCGTTGTTTTTAATTCATACTGATCAATATTTTTGATTCAAACCATTTTCTTATTCTTGCATGCACATCAAGCTATCATGTACTATACCTTCTTTGAAGTAGCAATCGTCTCATCATATATAGAATTTTTTTCACATAAATAATACATGTACATGAATAACATATACACAACACCGACCGCAAATTTTCATACATGAATGACATATACACCACACCGACTGCACATTTTCTTGCTATTAGAAGCCTCTTCAGATTTAATGGTTTGTACTGGGCATAACAAATTAACCAAAAACCAAATTACGAAGGTCAAAGTTCTTGAATTACAGACCAAAAAACAAGCAAAGAAAGGATAGATAGAGGATTGATAGGGTCTAAGAGAGATCAATTGCAATACTCTTTCACTCCATTTTTCACTCGGTAATAGCATGACTGAATACGTAGTTCAAAACTGGAGCAATTTTTTCTTTTAGTATCGTTGGGCATGAGCTCCTTGAGGAAGGTTGCGTGGTGGTCCTGCAATTGTGTCGGAGCCGCCTCCAGGTCAGCCCGCAACAGGGTAACTTCTCTGCACTACAACAAATCAAAAGTAGTAAATGCACACATTTTGGACATACAAGCATAATGGAAATTTGCAGAAAGAACATGGTGTATCCAGATACAAAGTACTGATGCATTGGGAATTTCGAACAGAGAAAAGAATTGCAGGCGGCTCAAGCGTCAAGAGCAGAAGAGCATGGGCTCACCGGGGAAGGAGGTAGACAAACGACAGTGGTTGGCCCAGCCCCCGGCTCACCGACATGCTTCAGTTTGGGCTGGATTCATCAAAGATGTCAAGCTTATAAGCACTGCAAGAACAACCAAGATTGAGAGAATACACTAAGCACCATGTCTAATTCTCAAGTTAGTGGTAGGTCCAATAATATTACGAGGTCAGTGCTTCCATAGAAGTAATGAGATGCAAGCTTAGTTCTTCGGTTACAAATTTGTAAATACTAGTACTGCTACCAGCATTTACAAATACTGGTGAACTTGAACTATGCACACCTACTCAACTGCTCCATGCCACCGTCCCGCTGCTCATCAATACACTTGCCGCCTGCTCGTTGTCGTTGGACGTACCCTGCACACACAATAGCCACCAATTAGCATGCACAAGTTCATGTACAGTAACATTACAAATTCGCAACGAAACATAAAAGGTTATGTACTTTGAAATAATTCATTTTACTTTCCAAATACTTCATTTGTTTCGAAATATGAACTTCTATATTTATTTCCTTAGAACTTATTCTGATTTCCCTCCGAACTACAAAAACATGATTGGTTTACTTACCCACAAAATACTTGAAGTATGTCAAATGAAAAAACATCCCCAGGCCTGGAAGTGAGAAAACACATTACACTCATCGAGGTAGATATCATTCTGTGCATACCTTGCCAGAGACCACATAGGATTCCAAGATTCTGGATGGACTTTAGCAAAGTGAAATGAGACCTTTTTCTAACCTGAGAACTACAAAAAAATAGCTTGATTTTTTAACCACAACAAATAAACTCTTAACTACTTCTGGCAAGTATAATTGAACTGATGTGTCCTTTTTCTAGTTACTGAATTACTAACCACTCCAAATAAACTCTTAACTAAGGCAAGTTTTTTTGAACTAACCTTTTCCCATGTTTTTTTGGTGTGTGTCTTTTCCCAAATCTTTTCCGACCCTCTTCTCTGAACTTCTATATTTATTTTTCATGAACTTTTTAAGTTACCCTAGTTGAACTTCTAGCGTTTTCTTTCTTTTACTAATTTTGATTTGTCCAATATCATCTCCGTCTGGTAGTTTCCCATCCATCTCATTATCTTCGAACTTTTGGCAATCTGGAACCTAAACTCTTTGTGAAAACACATGCTCCAGTGTAATCTGAGACGCCAACTCAATCAAAACAATCAGTACTACTCACATCTATTAACAACGGCTTGAGACGCTCATGTATAGGCTAGTGCAAGCTACTAGTACTAGGCATCCAGCGTGGTTGGAACAAACAAGATGAAACAAGTGATTTAACGGAGCAGCACTACATGCATGAATAGGAACATCACTATGTACCTAGAGACCGGCCACAACAGCAAGTGACACATGGACTGAAAGCTCAAGTTGGACTGAAACTTACTCGATAACTGAAACTCCCAGGGTGGGGGTGGGATCCAGGGTGCTGCTGGCAATGAACGGCCTGGGGTGGTGGCGTTGAACGGCCTGGAGTGGTGGCTGTGAACGGCCAGAGTGCTCCGGCGGCAGAGCCCCACCAGGAGATGGCGATGCAAGAAGGAGGTCGGGAAGCAGTGGTGCCAGTGGTCGGGGTCGTCCAATGCTCATGGCACAACAGTACAGGAAGTTGATTCATCACCCATCCACAGTTTTTTCCTTTTTGGAATCCATTGAACTGGAAAAAGCTACAATGTGAGCTGAAAGTATGAAAACAACATAACATTGACGTCCAGTGCAGGGCGACTACTTGCTCATGTACTATTTTTTTGTTTCTGTTTTTCAATGAACTTATAGGGTTATACATTTTGAACTTATAGCTATTTTTTGTTGAAAGTATGAAAACAACATAACATTGACGTCCTCAGCTAAAGAACACACCCATTAAAGAAACGCTCCAGTCACCGAACATAGAATAGCACATCTAGTTCAAGATTGACTATTGATGCATGCCTTAATAAGCAAGAGCACCAGTACAACATTAGCATAATAGTAGGTAAAATAATAGTACGGAGTTAGCCATCGATGCAAGCTTTTGACAAAGAAACACGATAGGCACTGTGATTTTGGATGGGCAATGGCGGCGGCACATCTCTAGCGGCCAGCGGCATGCGTTTGTGAACAGGAGAGGCCTATGAACTTTTCCGCTTTCTCAACTCTGAACTTTTTTGTATTCTTGCACTTGATCCTCCCCAATATTATTCTAAACTTTTTTAGTGGCTTTTGTTGGTGAGCCCTTCTGTTTCCCTAAACCTTCACAAGGTTTCTTCTCAGTATAAAGAAAACAAGAAATAAAAGTGTTATGTTCACATATGCATTAGAACAAACACCTAGCAAGCATCATTTTTGTAGACCAGGTAAACATGACTTTTGCTTCTTTTTACAAAAACTACTTTTTGCAAAAGGAGAAATTTTATGCAAGAGTAGTGTCACTAGTACATATATGTAGGAATAAACTCACTTTTTAAGAGCGCTACCTACTAGCATATGTGTGTGTGTGATTTAATCATTCAATGACGATGGACAACATCCTGAATGCCTGATATTGTTGTTTATGCGACAGAAGTCCATCTTTAACAAATGTAAGTTGCTTGGGGGTTGATACATGGTGCATAATTCTTTTTTCTTATGTAGTGTGATTTCCATTTTGTCGCTCACACTAGCCGGGTTTGTAGAAGTAATTCCATGTGTTGTTATGCAAGGGGAAAGACATAATCTTCAGAGATCATTTTTTGTTTGGAGGAAATGGAAGCATGATTAACTCATATTTTGACTTTTCTTAGCACGGTAAATATATTAGAACTAAGACAATTTAACTAGATGAACTGAGACAATTTTAACTAGTTGAAATGATACAGTCAAACTGATAATTAGCACATCTAGGTATATATACAGGCAAACAGAGATGGTGCAAAAATAAAATGCAAAAATGGAGAAATGTCTAGATGTAAACTGTTGCAGGCCCCAAAATCCGACCAGGGGAAGCAAAATTAACCTTTCATGATACAGACTAGATTATGCTTCACCCACGGGAATGGTGATATAAGACAAAGAACTAAAGACCTCCTACATACGCACTCCTCCTTAAACTGCACTGGGCTAAATAAAACACCAATTCTCCCCCTGCCGAGATCACTAATCGCCCTCGAAATTCAGCAAGTAGCAGCATCGAGACAAAGCCTTGAAAGCAAGCAGCCTCTCGCCAGCCAAACCGCTAGCGGAATTTCGACAACAGACAAGAAAGAAATCCTAAGTGGCATAGCAGACGATCGAATTGGGCGGACTGGGTGCGGTGCACGTACCTGAGGAATGGAAGGGAAGTCGGAAGCAGGGGTGAATGGCCGAGGGTGACAGTGGTGAACTGCCCGGGGTAGTGGCGGTGAACGGTCTGTGCTGGATGTTGTCCTCCTTGCAGCAGAAGGGGCTAAGGAGGAGGCCAACCTGTAAGCACGGGAAGGAGGCGATGCAGTAGCGCCACTGCGTCCGCGGCGCCGTCGAGGTGAGCACCGAGCCATAGAGCGATGAAATGAGGCGCACCGCCGTCGACAGTGCGCGGCGACAGGGGAAGGGAGGCGCGCGGCGGCCGGGGAAGGGAGGCCCGCGGCGGCCGGGAGGTGGGAGGCGTGCGGCGGCCAGGGAAGGGAGGCGCGCGGCGGCCGGGAGGTGGGAGGCAGGGTGGAAGATGGGGTCCTGACTTGCGGTGCCCACCGGCAAACTGACGGACTGACGAACTCGGCATAGTCGGAGGGGTGGCCGCGCTCGGGGTCCAGCGGGGGCGGCTCGTCGCCGGAGATGGGACACGAAGGGCCCCCGGCGCGCTGGGCAGGAGGCTAGCGACGGCGGCGCGTGGAAGATGGCGGTGGGGGAGGGCCTGGTGGCGCGCTGGGGAAGAGGGCCAGCGGGGGTGGAGGGGCCAGCGCTGGACGCATGGGGCGGCGGCGGATGGAAGCAGGGGGGCGACGGTGGATCGGGGCTCGGGATGTGGTGCATGGTGTGTGGGCTGAATTCTTCGCGCGTGCGTATATAGGGACCGATGGTAACAGAATAATATTCTGTTACTAGTAACAGAATAGTCCAGCCCTATATATATATACTAAGAATGGTGGAAATGAAGAAACTTCGGAACTCATGTATGATTTATCTAGCATGGAAAATATTGAGATTTTTTGGTCATTTTCGTTGACGGGAAAAACATGCCAATTAAATAATTTTATCTTTCAATTTAAGCTATGAGCTTTAGCACCTCTACAAATCTCTGCTTTCCTCTGCGAATGACCTATCTATTTACATTTGTGAAAATTTTATTTTATTTCGAGTCTCCATCTTCTTTTTATAAAACACTAACTAGACAACACTATTTTCAAACTTATGTGCACTGAATGTAGTTAATATTTAGATGTGTCCCTAAATGGGTCTATGATTGAGCATAATAGGCTAGATATAACTTTCTTTAGCGTTGATATTTTAAAAGACATGGTTGCTTGTTGATATGTTTAGGTATTGATGTCTTCATGCTAAATATAGACTATTGCTTTGAATCATTCAAGTCCAAAAAGTCGATGCTATAAAGAAAAGAAAATATGACAAATATGTTAGGCATCATTCCACATAAAAAATTATGTTTTTATCATTTACCTACTCGAGGATGAGTAGGAATTAAGCTTGGTGATGCTTGATACATCTCCAACGTATCTATAATTTTTGATTGTTCCATGTTCTTATACTATCAATTTTTGATGTTTTATACATTTACAAGCAATTTTATATTATTTTTGCGACTAATCTATTAACTTAGTGTCCAGTGCCAATTGCTATTTTCTGCTTGTATTTTTATTTTGCAGAATATCAATACCAAACAAAGTTCGAATACGACGAAACTTTTTGAAGATTTTTTCTGTCCCATAATAGACTTGGAAGCTTCTGGAGTACATGAAGGGAGGCCCGTGGGGCCCACTAGGCACTAGGGTGCGCGAGAGGCCCCGACGAGCCCTGGTGGGTAGTGGGGCCCACGTGAGCCACCTTAACCTACCTTCACCTCTATAAATACTCTAATATCCCAAAAATCCTAGGGGAATCAATGAAACACTTTTTCCGTCACCGCAAGTTCCAGAACCACGAGATTCAATCTAGAGGCCTTTCCGGCACTCTGCCGGAGGGGGAAAAATTGTGGAGGGGTTCTTCATCATCCTTGCTGCCCCTCTGATGATGCGTGAGTAGTTCACCACAGACCTACGGGTCCGTAGGCAGTAGCTAGATGGCTTCTCTCTTTTTGATCTTCAATACAATGTTGTCCTTGATGTTTTTAGAGATCTATTTGATGTAATCTTCTTTTGTGGTGTGTTTGTTGGGATATGATGAATTGTGAGTTTATGATCAGATCTATCCATGAATATTATTTGAGTTTTCTCTGAACTCTTTTATGCATGATTATTATAGCCTCGTATTTCTTCTCCAATTTATTGGTTTACTTCAGCTAACTAGATTGATTTTCTTTGTCATGGGAAGAGGGACTTATGATGGATTCGATCTTGCGGTTAGGGGTGGGAAAATAAACCAAGGACCGAAAACCGGCACCAAATAAACCGACACTAAAGCCGAATAGACTAAAGGCCGAAAATTCGGTCCTTTGTATGGTCCCGAGGTGTGAAAATTCAAAATTAGTTCGGTGGTCTCGGTTTCCACATAGGATTGACCGAAATGACCAAATATACCAAAATGCTATGCATTGGCCCAAATAGACTAACAAAGCTCAACAACCCATGTGACCCAATTAAATACACAACGTATTGGATCGTAAAAAAAGAACGCACAACCCACCCTTGCTGCACAAAAGCAACAATGAGGAAAACTTTTGGTCCCCCATTCCTGACCTAGCTGCCACGGGTGTTTCTCTCCTTGACTCTTGGTCTCATCCCCAGCCGGCAGTGGAACACGGCAGACAACACCGACAGTGGAGGCGGCGCAACCGCCCGGCAGCCAACACCAGCAGTGGAGGTGGCCCGACCGTCTGGCAACTAGCGCCCAATGCGTGAACGCCTTATGTCTTCCCTTCCTTAGTGTCTCTTGTGTCTGTGTTGACTGCATCTTCTCTTACTAATCTCCTTTAACATACCATTGGGATTATCTTTTGGTGGATTCACGTCCTCATAAGGACACATGAGAAGTTCTTGCCTATCGATCTATTTTTGCTTCCTATATTTCTTCCACAACTCAAATTTTCAGAAAACTTTTGCAGTTTTCCTTGCTGTCAAGCAAGATCGGTTTCGTTCAGAGTTAAACCAAGGACCAGACCGATTTTCAGTTCATCGAACCCTCGGTTAGGAGTTCCTCAACCGACCGATCGGTCATGTTTATTTGAAAACCGAATTTCTCAATAACCCGAGGAACCGAACCGATCGGTTCGGTTGGACCGAATGCCCAGGCCTACTTGCGGTGCTCAATCTCAGTGATAGAAGGAGACATGACACGCATGTATCGTTGCTATTAAGGGTAACAAGACGGGGTTTATTCATATGTGAGTTTATCTTGTCTACATCGTGTCATCTTGCTTTAGGCATTACTCCGTTCTTTCTTGAACTTAATACACTAGATGCATGCTGGATAGCGGTCGATGTGTGGAGTAATAGTAGTAGATGCAGGCAAGAGTCGGTGTACTAATCTTAGACGTGATGCCTATATACATGATCATTGCCTTGGATATCGTCATAATTATTTGCTTTTCTATCAATTGCCCAATAGTAATTTGTTTACCCACCATGTGTTATTTGTTTGAGAGAAGCCTCTAGTGAAATCTACGGCCTCCGGGTCTATTTCTATCATATTATTTTGTAGGATCGAATATGTCTAGAGGGGTATGATTAGACTACTTGACCAAATAAAAATCTTTCTTTTCCCCAATTTTAGCTATTGGCAGATTTTATCAATTAGCACAAGTCAAACAATCAACCTACACATGCAATTCTAAGAGTATAGCAGCAGAATGTAAAACATTGCATATGAAGGCAAAGGGAAGGGTTTGGAGAAGGCAAATGCAATGGAGACACGAAGATTTTTGGCGTGGTTCCAATAGGTGGTTCTATCATACATCCACATCGATGGAGACTTCAACCCACGATGGGTACTGGCTACATGAATCCACGAAGGGCTCCACCCACGAAGAAGCAACCTTGTCTATCCTACCATGGCCATCGTCCATGAAGGACTTGCCTCACTCGGGTAGATCTTCACGAAGTAGGCGATCTCCTTGCCCTTACAAACTTCTTGGTTCAACTCCACATCACGAGGAGGCTCCCAAGCGACACCTAACCAATCTAGGAGACACCACTCTCAAAAAGGTAATAGACGGTGTGTTGATGATGAACTCCTTGCTCTTGTCCTTCAAATGATAGTCTTCCAACCACTCAAGTCTTTCTCACAAATTTGGATATGGTGGAAAACGGATTTGAGTGGAAAGCAACTTGGGAAAGGCTAGAGATCAAGGTTTAAATGGTAGGAATGGAATATCTTGATCTCAACACATGAGTAGGTGGTTCTCTCTCAGAAAATAAATGATGGAAGTGTAGGCGTGTTCTGATGGCTCTCTCACTTATGTAGATGGGTGTGGAGGGGTATATATAGCCTCCACACAAAATCCAACCGTTACACACATTTGACTCATCTCGGTGGGACCGAATAGTGAAACTTGGTGGCACTGATCAGTTCAAAAATGTGAATGTTAGGAATCTCGGTGGGACCGTCTGGAACAACTCGGTGGGACCGATGTGCTAGGGCTTAGGGAAAAACTTGTCTCGGTGGCACCGATTGCATCAACTCGGTGAGACCGGAATGTAGCAATAAGGCAACAAAGAGTTGGTCAAGCCATCTCGGTGAGACCAAAATAATTGCAACAGACAACAGAGACTTGGCAAGGCCATCTCGGTGAGACCGAGATCCGTATCGGTGAGACCGAATTGTTAGGGTTTAGACAATGGCTATGTCATAAGAACTCGGTGGTGCCGGATAGAAAGAATAGGTGGGCCGAGTTAGAGTTTAGGGTTTAGAGAGGGGTTGAGGGTTTTGAAGCAATATCACTAAGCACTTGAACAACCAGATCATTAAGCAACACCTCATCCCCTTTTAATCGTATTGGCTTTCTATGGACTCAATGCGATCCTGGATCACTAAATAGAAATGAAAAGTCATGTTCTTTTGCCAATATTTGTCCTTAGCATTTTTAAGGGGTTCCACATCCTCTTGTCCTTGCCATGCCATTGTTTAACTTTTTGTGAAATATACTAGATAAAACTATTAGTCCAACAAAAGAAATGTTGAGATTAATTACCAAAATCATCCAGAGACCACTTGCGCTTTCATATTTTCAGATATATTAAACAAAAAAAATACAAAATTACCTTGCTGCAATTTATTTACTTTTATTTTATTTGCATATATGAATCTATCTATTTATTAAATCTCAATACCATTGAGGGATTGACAACCCCTTTACGCGTTGGGTTGAAGTATTTGTTGTTTGTGTGCAGGTGCTGTTTACATAGTGTTGTGTGGTTCTCTTACTGGATTGATAATCTTGGTTTCATAACTGAGGGAAATACTTACCTCTGCTGTGCTGCATCATCCTCTCCTATTTGGGGAAATACCAACGCGGATCACAAGTAGCAAGGATACAAAAGAATAGTAGTTTGATGTAAGAATATGGTGTGATTGGCAGATGTAGTATGTACAATAATAGGAAGGCGTGCCATATTCACATGTATAATGTGTAACCTAAGGAGATGCAATTTAACAAATGAGAGGCAATACAAGCTAGGCGCCTTATGCAACATGCAACCAGATATCACACTGCCATGTTAGGGCAAGCACCTGGGGTTGTGGAGTAGGGCCGATGAGATTTGGAACTTGAAGTGCAGTAGGAGTAGCAGGAGAATCTGCAGAGATCATCTGTTTCAGTCACTCTAGAGGACCACCACCATCTCGTGCGTTCATTCTTTTAGACTTTGCCTTGTCAAATCAAACCCATAAGAAAAAGGAATGGAATTCGCTCTTCCAAATTCATTGATGCATGATACTAATGAACACTACTTTTACGTAAGGCAACTACATTATAGGAGGATGGAATATGTACGAAAAACGCTAAGTAGAAGGCATCTCAAAAAATTAGAAGCAATGCAAACTAGACGCATATGAAATATCCAACCAAAGTCACTCTATCAGGTTAAAAGTGTCTCATCACAAGTGGCATTTTCAATAATTATAGGTAGTACATTTTCAAGGGGATAGACCCCGGGTAGCCTCATCCAGACCTAATGACATTTCAAGACATCGGGGATCGCAAAGCCACTCACACCTTTTGGATGCGCGACTGGTCCCTAGGGCTAGTTAGGACCAAGCGGCGGCTTCCAGAAGATGGCGCACCCTTAGAAGGCAGCTCCGAGGGGAGGCTGACTCCCAACTGACGGCCCATTCTCCCCTCAGAGTCTGCACTCACCAGCTCTGACGAGACGGGGCGTGGCTGCAGAGCCACCTGATACGTCTCCAACGTATCTATAATTTTTGATTGCTCCATGCTATATTGCCTACTGTTTTAGGCAATATTGGGCTTTATTATCCACTTTTGTATTATTTTTGGGACTAACCTATTAACCGGAGGCCCAACCTAGATTTGCTGTTTTATGCCTATTTCAGTGTTTCGAAGAAAAGGAATATCAAACGGAGTCCAAACAGAAAAATCCTTTTTGGAACGTGATTTTTCTCACCGGATAAGACCCAGGGAACTTGGAGTGCACGTCAGAAGATACGGGAGCTGCCCACGAGGGTGGGGGGCACGCCCACCCCCTGCCTCGTGGGGCCCCCGTGGCTCCCCCGACGTACTTCCGTCTCCTATATATTCCCATATACCCTAAAAACATCAGAATGGAGATTAGATCGGGAGTTCCGCCGCTGAAAGCCTCTGTAGCCACCAAAAACCAATCGGGACCCTGTTCCGGCACCCTGCCGGAGGGTGGAACCCTCATCGGTGGCCATCTTCATCATCCCGGCGCTCTCCATGACGAGGAGCGAGTAGTTCACCCTCGGGGCTGAGGGTATGTACCAGTAGCTATGTGTTTGATCTCTCTCTCTCTCTCTCTCTCGTGTTCTTGATTTGGCACGATTTTGATGTATCGCGAGCTTTGCTATTATAGTTGGATCTTATGTTTCTTCTCCCCCTCTTCTCTCTTGTAATGGATTGAGTTTCCCCTTTGAAGTTATTTTATCGGATTGAGTCTTTAAAGATTTGAGAACACTTGATGTATGTCTTGCCTTGTGTATCTGTGGTGACAATGGGATACCATGTGCCACTTGATGTATGTTTTGGTGATAAACTTGCGGGTTCCGCCCATGAACCTATGCATAGGGGTTGGCACACGTTTTCATCATGATTCTCCGGTAGAAACTTTGGGCACTCTTTGAGGTTCTATGTGTTGGTTTGAGTAGATGAATTGAGATTGTGTGATGCATATCGTATAATCATACCCACGGATACTTGAGGTGACATTGGAGTATCTAGGTGACATTAGGGTTTTGGTTGATTTGTGTCTTAAGGTGTTATTCTAGTATGAACTCTAGGGCTGTTTGTGACACTTATAGGAATAGCCCAACGGATTGATTGGAAAGAATAACTTTGAGGTGGTTTCATACCCTACCATAATCTCTTCGTTTGTTCTCCGCTATTATTGACTTTGGAGTGACTCTTTGTTGCATGTTGAGGGATAGTTATGTGATCCAACTATGTTATTTATTGTTGAGAGGACTTGCACTAGTGAAAGTATGAACCCTAGGCCTTCTTTCCTATCATTGCAATAATTTACACTCACTTTTACCGCTCGCTACCTTGCTGTTTTTATATTTTCAGTTTACAAAAACCTATATCTACCATCCGTATTGCACTTGTATCACCATCTCTTCGCCGAACTAGTGCACCTATACAATTTACCATTGTATTGGGTGTGTTTGGGACACAAGACACTCTTTGTTATTTGGTTGCAGGGTTGCTTGAGAGAGACCATCTTCATCCTACGCCTCCCACGGATTGATAAACCTTAGGTCATCCACTTGAGGAAAATTTGCTACTGTCCTACAAAACTCTGCACTTGGAGGCCCAACAACGTCTACAAGAAGAAGGCTGCGTAGTAGACATCAAGCTCTTTTCTGGCGCCGTTGCCGGGGAGGCTAGGTAAGTGAAGGTATATCTTTAGATCTTGCAATCGAATCTTTTTGTTTCTTGTTTGAGCACTAGTCTAGTTTATAAAAGAAAACTACCAAAAAATGGAATTGAGTTTGCCACATACGCTTCACCTATTTAATATCTTTCGTGAGTATGATGGAAAAGAAAATTGTGCCAAAGTGTTAGAAGAAGAAATCTATAAAATGTTTGGCGCAAAATATTTGAATGATGAGCATGATTGCATTGTTGTTAGTATGAATTCCTTGAATATCCATGATGCTAATGATATGCAAAGCCATAAGCTTGGGGAAGCTATGTTTGATGAAGATGATATTTTTTGTCCCCCAAGCTTTGATGAGCAAAATTACTATGATGAAAGCATGCCTCCTATCTATGATGATTATTGTGATGACACACATGCTTTAACGAATAATGATAACCATCAAACTTGTCATCTTGATCTTAATTTTCAATCACATGATAGTTATTTTGTTGAGTTTGCTCCCACTATTATTCATGAGAAGACTTTTGCTTATGTGGAGAGTAGTAAAATTTATATGCAAGTAGATCATGAAAAGAATGCTTTAGGTGCTAGTTATATTGTTGAATTCATTCATGATTCTACTGAAAATTATTATGTGGGAGGAACATATACTTGTAGGAATTGAAATAATATCAAGTTTCCTCTCTATGTGCTTAAAGTTTTGAAGTTATGCTTGCCTTACCTTCCTATGCAAGTTGATTATTGTTCTCATAAGTTGTTTGCTAACAAAATCCCTATGCATAGGAGGTGGGTTAGGCTTAAATGTGCTACTCATATTCTTCATGATACTCTCTTTATGTTTCAATCTTTATCTTTTATGTGAGCATCATTGAAATCATCATGCCTAGCTAGGGGCGTTAAACATTAGCGCTTGTTGGGAGGCAACCCAATTTTATTTTAGTTTCTTGTCTTTTGGTTCTGTTTAGGAATAAATAATCCATCTAGCTTCTGTTTACATGTGGTTTTATGTTTTAATTAGTGTTTGTGCCAAGTAGAACCTTTGGGAAGACTTGGGTAAAGTCTTTATGATCATGCTGTAAAAAACAGAAACTTTAGCGCTCACGAGATTAGCTAGAACTTTTTACTGGAGAGTGATATTTAGTTTATTCTTTTTGAAGATGATTACTAGACAAATTCCTCAGGTCCACCAATTTATTTTAGAATTTTTGGAGGTCCAGAAGTTTGCGTTAGTTACAGATTACTACAGACTGTTCTGTTTTTGACAGATTCTGTTTTTCGTGTGTTGTTTGTTTATTTTGATGCATCTATGGCTAGTAAAATAGTTTATAAACCATAGAGAAGTTGGAATACAGTAGGTTTAACAGCAATATAAATAAAGAATGAATTCATTACATTACTTTGAAGTGGTGTTTTGTTTTCTTTCGCTAACGGAGCTTACGAGTTTTCTGTTAAGTTTTGTGTTGTGAAGTTTTCAAGTTTTGGGTAAAGATTCGATGGACTATGGAATAAGGAGTGGCAAGAGCCTAATCTTGGGTATTCCCAAGGCACCCCAAGGTAACATTCAAGGATAACCAAGAGCCTAAGCTTGGGGATGCCCCGGAAGGCATCCCCTCTTTCGTCTTCGTTCATCGGTAACTTTACTTGGAGCTATATTTTTATTCTCCACATCATATGTGTTTTGCTTGGAGCGTCATTTTATTTTCTTTTTCTTTGCTTGCTGTTAGAAGAAAGTACCAAGTTCTGAAATTCTTAAATGTTAGAGAGTCTTCACATGGTTGCATAATTATTCGACTACTCATTGATCTTCACTCATATCCTTCGGAGTAGTTTGTTGTTTGCTCTAGTGCTTCACTTATATCTTTTAGAGCATGGTGTTAGTTGTATTTTGAAGAAATAGATGAACTCTCATGCTTCACTTATATTATTTTGAGAGTCTTAAATAACATGGTAATTTGCTTAAGATCCTAATATGCTAGGCATACAAGACTAATAAAAGAAAAATTCTTTTGAGTGTGTTGAATACTAAGAAAAGATTGAAGCATGATAATTGTTTTGAGATATGGAGGTGATAATATTATAGTCATGCTAGTTGAGCAGTTGTGAATTTAAAGAATACTTGCGTTGAAGTTTGTGATTCCCGTAGCATGCACGTATGGTGAACCGTTATGTGATGAAGTCGGAGCATGATTTATTTATTGATTGTCTTCCTTATGAGTGGCGGTCGGGGACGAGCGATGGTCTTTTCCTACCAATCTATCCCCCTAGGAGCATGCGCGTAATACTTTGCTTTGATAACTTCTAGATTTTTGCAATAAGTATATGAGTTCTTCATGACTAATGTTGAGTCCATGGATTATATGCACTTTCCTCCCTTCCACCATTGCTAGCCTCTCTAATACCGCGCACCTTTCACCGGTATCATACACCCACCATATACCTTCCTCAAAATAGCCACCATACCTACCTATCATGGCATTTCCATAGCCATTCCGAGATATATTGCCATGCAACTTTCCACCATTTCGTTTATTATGACACGCTCCATCATTGTCATATTGCTAGCATGATCATGTAGTTGACATCGTATTTGTGGCAAAGCCACCGTTCATAATTCTTTCATACATGTCACTCTTGATTCATTACACATCCCGGTACACCGCCGGAGGCATTCGTGTAGAGTCATATTTTGTTCTAAGTATTGAGTTGTAATTCTTGAGTTGTAAGTAAATAAAAGTGTGATTATCATCATTATTAGAGCATTGTCCCAGTGAGGAAAGGATGATGGAGACTATGATTCCCCCACAAGTCGGGATGAGACTCCGGACGAAAAATAAAAAAAAGAAAAAAAGAGGCCATAAAAAAGAAGAAGAGAAAAGGCCCAAATAAAAAATAAAAAAAATAAAAAAATAATATAAAAAGAGAGAAGGGACAATGCTACTATCCTTTTACCACACTTTTGCTTCAAAGTAGCACCATGATCTTTATGATAGAGAGTCTCCTATGTTGTCACTTTCATATACTAGTGGGAATTTTGCATTACAGAACTTGGCTTGTATATTCCAATGATGGGCTTCCACAAATTGCCCTAGGTCTTCATGAGCAATCGAGTTGGATGCACATCCACTTAGTTTCTTTTGTTGAGCTTTCATATACTTATAGCTCTAGTGCATCCGTTGCATGGCAATCCTTACTCACTCACATTGATATCTATTAATGGGCATCTCCATAGCCCGTTGATACACCTAGTTCATGTGAGACTATCTTCCCCTCTTTTTGTCTTCTCCACAACCACCATTCTGTTCCACATATAGTGCTATATCCATGGCTCACGCTCATGTATTGCGTGAAGATTGAAAAAGTTTTGAAAATGTTAAAGTATGAAACAATTGCTTGGCGTGTCATCGGGGTTGTGCATGATTTAAATACTTTGTGTGGTGAATATGGAGCATAGCCAGACTATATGATTTTGTAGGGATAACTTTCTTTGGCCATGTTATTTTGAGAAGGCATGATTGCTTTGATTAGTATGCTTGAAGTATTATTATTTTTATGTCAATATTAAACTTTTGTCTTGAATCTTTCGAATCTGAATATTCATATCACAAGTGAGAAGAATTACAATGAAATTATGCCAACTAGCATTCCACATCAAAAATTATCTTTTTTATCATTTACCTACTCGAGGACGAGCAGGAATTAAGCTTGGGGATGCTTGATATGTCTCCAACGTATCTATAATTTTTGATTGCTCCATGCTATATTATCTACTATTTTAGGCAATATGGGCTTTATTATCCACTTTTATATTATTTTTGGGACTAACCTATTAACCGGAGGCCCAGCCCAGATTTGCTGTTTTATGCCTATTTCAGTGTTTCGAAGAAAAGGAATATCAAACGGAGTCCAAACAGAAAAATCCTTTTTGGAACGTGATTTTCTCACCGGATAAGACCCAGGGAACTTGGAGTGCACGTCAGAAGATACGGGAGCTGCCCACGAGGGTGGGGGGCACGCCCACCCCCTGCCTCGTGGGGCCCCCGTGGCTCCCCCGACGTACTTTCGACTCCTATACATTCCCATATACCCTAAAAACATCAGAACGGAGATTAGATCGGAGTTCCACCGCCGCAAGCCTTTGTAGCCACCAAAAACCAATCGGGACCCTGTTCTGGGACCCTGCCGGAGGGGGGAACCCTCACCGGTGGCCATCTTCATCATCCCGGCGCTCTCCATGACGAGGAGGGAGTAGTTCACCCTCGGGGCTGAGGGTATGTACCAGTAGCTATGTGTTTGATCTCTCTCTCGTGTTCTTGATTTGGCACGATCTTGATGTATCACGAGCTTTGCTATTATAGTTGGATCTTATGTTTCTTCTCCCCCTGTTCTCTCTTGTAATGGATTGAGTTTCCCCTTTGAAGTTATTTTATCGGACTGAGTCTTTAAAGATTTGAGAACACTTGATGTATGTCTTGCCGTGCGTATCTGTGGTGACAATGGGATACCATGTGCCACTTGATGTATGTTTTGGTGATCAACTTGCGGGTTCCGCCCATGAACCTATGCATAGGGGTTGGCACACGTTTTCGTCGTGATTCTCCGGTAGAAACTTTGGGCACTCTTTGAGGTTCTATGTGTTGGTTTGAGTAGATGAATTGAGATTGTGTGATGCATATCGTATAATCATACCCACGGATACTTGAGGTGACATTGGAGTATCTAGGTGACATTAGGGTTTTGGTTGATTTGTGTCTTAAGGTGTTATTCTAGTACGAACTCTAGGGCTGTTTGTGACACTTATAGGAATAGCCCAACGGATTGATTGGAAAGAATAACTTTGAGGTGGTTTCATACCCTACCATAATCTCTTCGTTTGTTCTCCGCTATTAGTGACTTTGGAGTGACTCTTTGTTGCATGTTGAGGGATAGTTATGTGATCCAACTATGTTATTATTGTTGAGAGGACTTGCACTAGTGAAAGTATGAACCCGAGGCCTTGTTTCCTATCATTGCAATACCATTTACACTCACTTTTACCGCTCGCTACCTTGCTGTTTTTATATTTTCAGTTTACAAAAACCTATATCTACCATCCATATTGCACTTGTATCACCATCTCTTCGCCGAACTAGTGCACCTATACAATTTACCATTGTATTGGGTGTGTTGGGGACACAAGAGACTCTTTGTTATTTGGTTGCAGGGTTGCTTGAGAGAGACCATCTTCATCCTACGCCTCCCACGGATTGATAAACCTTAGGTCATCCACTTGAGGGAAATTTGCTACTGTCCTACAAAACTCTGCACTTGGAGGCCCAACAACGTCTACAGGAAGAAGGTTGCGTAGTAGACATCATCACCCACTCCCTTGAATCCCGGAAGAGCATGGCTATAGTGTGAGCTGATCAAGCGGCCACCTACCCGTCTGGCACGGGACTGTAGCCATGCGACTCGTGACACGACCCTCATCAGCAAGGTACGGTACGACCCGTAGGCGACCAACCCTACCTGTCCGTGAGCTACCAGAAGATGACACACCCCTAGAAGGCGGTGTTGAGGGGCGGGCCAGCTCCCAGCAGCCGGACCCTTCCCTCCCCTCGGAGTCCACACTCACCCACTATGACAAGACGGAGCGTGGCTACAGTGTGTGTTGACCAAACGGCCACCAGCCCCTCCTGATGTGGGACTGGAGCCATACGACTCCCGACGAAGCCTCCATCATCAAGGACAGAGCTACAACGAAAGGCAGTCAGCATGGCCCGCAGGCGGCGGGCCCTACCTATCGGCCGGATTCTCGACAGCCGGCGGGGCCCTCCAAGGGCGGGCCCCAGTAGCCGGCGGAGAACTCGGCGACCCTAGACACTAACGTCTGGGTCCTACATCCAGCCGTATTACCATTGTACCCCTGGGGGGTTGGCATATAAAACCCCCTAGGGCTCACCCATGCAAAGGGTTCAGCCTTCATTCCCATACATCACCATAGCTATGGGAAGAGAGCTTGCCCTGCCCTTCTTCCTCCACTAGCAACTTAGCTCAAGGAGCAACCTTGTGCATCTTTGATCTTAGTCATCATAGCAGGAGTAGGGGTTTTATCTCTCCCGAGAGCCCCGAACCTGGGTACGTCTTATGTGCCTTCGAGCTCGTGCTCACTCTCGCTTCCGGAACCCGATGGCGTCCCTATGGCTCCACCCATGACAAGCCACCCCCTGGCATCTGGCGTGAGATTACCACAATAGTTGGCGCCCACCATGGGGCCATCCGCGGTCTCGGCTGGAGTTGTGTTTCGGACGGGAACCATTCTTCCTTCCGGCAAGTGCGTCGCATCTGGCTTGATCAACCGGCCCGATGCGTTCGTTTGCGCCTACACCAGCGCATCACCTGACGCGGGAGCCGTCTACCCCGCGAGCTGCCTCATCGACCTCCTCGGGAAGCTCAGCCTCTCCGACGTGGTCGCCCTCGGCGTGGAAGCCATCTGCTCTGTGGACTGCCTCACCAAGCTCTTTGATAAGCTCACCCTCTCTGATGCAGCCGTCACCGACGAGTTCCCTGGCGACGTGCCGAACATCGACGACCCACTCCCTCATGTCTCCTGCGACAACTCTGCTGATGCACTCGATGTTGGTATCGTCGTGGAGGTGATGGTCACTGGCTATAGCCAGGAATCCGATGGGGCCCTCCAGGACCCATTGCGAGCGGCAATGTAGAGCCTGGCCACTCCTGTCGCTGCCAACGCTGATGGGGCGGCACTGGAGGAGAACTGTGGCAAGCTCCTTGACAGCACCAGCAAGATTGCGGCCATGCAACACCTCGCTGAGGCCAACCAGCGTGAGATTGACCGCATAACGGGCGGCACGCCGGCTGTTGCTGAGCCCAACCAGGCTGGCACTATCCGGCAACATGGCGTGGCTATAGCCAGCATGCCAGGAGTCGGACGTCCGATCTACAACACCCCCGTGCAGAACCTATGCACCGCAAGGCGGCGGTAGAAGAGCTCGAGAACCTGGAGGGGGACGAGCGGTGCAGCCAGATGGAGCGCCTCCAGGAGCTCCTCAACACTGCGAACACACAGCAAGACGCGTGCAACCGCGTGGTGTGGTGGGAGCCGGCCAGCAGGCCGACTTCCCGGAGAAAAACCCCCCGCCTTACCACGAGAGTGGAGCGACCTCCCGGTCCCCAAGTGGCCGCGACCATGGCCAGCAGAACCCGGAGCCGGCTGCTAGCCGCAGCCGGTGCTCCCACGAGACGGCGGTGAACAACCGGCAAGTTCCCCTAAGGATGGAAGGCCGGCGCCAGAAGGATGAACGTCTGCTTCCTCCCCGCAGGGAGAGGCAGGCTTCTTCAGCGCCGGTTGACCACCCGAATCTGGAAGGCCGGCTAGGCCCCCGAGAAGCAGTCGGCGAGAATGATGCTCGCCACCGGGTCGAGCGACTGGCTCGGTCCCTGGCAGTATAGGATGAGGAGATGATCGGCCTGACCTGCTTCGGCCGCCGCATCCGCGACGAGCCCTTCCCCAAAGGGTTCACTCTCCCTCGCGACACTCCCAAGTATACCGGCTCCCTGAAGCCGGAGGACTAGCTGGCCAACTACACCACAACAGTCAGCATAGCAAACGACAACAAGCAAGTTGCCATGAAGTATGTTCTGCTCATGGTCCAGGGCATGACCCGGACATGGCTGAACAACCTCAAGCCCAATAGCATCAACAGCTGGTTGGACTTCACCGACGTCTTCGTCCGCAACTTTACCAGCACCTGCAAGCGCCCCCAAGCACCGCCAGCTGTCCATGTGCGTTCAGGGTCCGAGTGAGTCCACCCGCGACTACCTGACGCGCTGGGCTGTGTTGCACAACTCTTGCAAAGGGGCCCATGAGGTGAAGGCCATCGAGTACTCCACCGCCGAGTGTAGAGAGGGCACCCTGCTCAAGCACAAGCTTCTGTGCGATGAGCCAGCTACCTTGGATAAGGTCCTGGTTGTGGCAGACAACACTACAAAAAAAATACACTTCCGTGATGATACGTGTTTGTCATAGTAGGTCACGTTTTTTGTCATGCATGTACATCCATGACAAATTTATGACAGAATCAAGATAGTCATACCTGTGCTGTCGTAGAAGTGTTCCATGACATTACCAAAATTATCATCACGGAAGTGTCCATTTCCATGACGATAAATCGCGCGTCACAGAAGTGCTTTCGTCAAGGGTGACCGACACGTGGCATCCACCATAACGGAACGCCGTTAAGCTATCGGGTCGGGTTTTGAATCCGATAACCCATTAACAGCCCCAACCAATGGGGATTTTCCATGTGTAAAATCATCATTGGCTGGAGGAGACACGTGTCAGGTCCGCGTTGGCACAAGTGTCACTCATCCAATGGGCGAGACACGCCTATGATATGTTGACACGTGGACCGGCCCATCAAGTTTAAATGGGCTGGCCCAACTGAAGGCCCACAAGATTTTGCGGACCATAATGGGCCAGCCCAGCTAAAAGCTCATGAGATTTTGCAGACCATAATGGGTTGGCCCAGCTAGAGGCCCACAAGATTTTGCGGGCCATAATGGGCCGGCCCAGGTAAAGGCCCACAAGATTTTTGTGTGCCATAATGGGCCGGCCTAGGTAAAGGCCCACAAGATTCTTGCGGATCATAATGGGCCGGCCCAGCTAAAGGCCCACGAGATTTCGCTGACATTAATGGGCCGGCTCAGCTGTAGGCCCATAATATTTTGAGGACCCTAGTAGGCCGGCCCATTAACTGGCTGCCATGTTTTGGGCCAAATGCCGGCCCATATTTGATCCGGTCCATTAATGGCCTGCCCAGCTCCGGGCCTAATAGTAACCCATATGAGATCCGGCCCGTTAAAAGCCTACCACGTTCTGGACCAAATTACGGCCCAGATCAGGTTCGACCCTTTAAGAGGCTTTGGGCTCAATTATGGCCCATATCAGATTCGGCCCATCAACTGGACACTATGCTTTTAGGCCCACTTGCTAAAGGCCCACTTAGTAATTCGGCCTGATATTAGTTCTGGCCTGTTAAGGGCCCGTTTAACATTTCGGCCCTATATTAATTTCGGCCTGTTAAAAGCCCGTCATATAGTTGGGCCTAACTACGGCCTGGTTTGCATCCGGCCTGCTCGCAGCCGATATCTGATTGGGCCAAACAAGGACTGAGACAATTTTGGCCTGTTAAAAGCCCGTGATTTGATTTGCACAATCGTGGGCCGGGGTTCATTTCGGGCTGCTGCCGGCCCGTGAGCTGTTCAGCACATTTCAGGCCCGCTAAAAACCTGGCCCGTTAGTTTTTTTCAGATAGCGAATGATGGCAGTAACTAGTAGGAATTAAGAACAAACCTACTCCATACAATAAAGAAATTACGACATAGTAACTAAGAATAAACCTACACTATACAATAAAGGATTTAAGGTATATTACATCCACTGGGCATCGAAGTTCGCCACTAGTGATCATAAAGCGCAACGAAGAAGCAGATTACAAAAACTGGGCACCATTGCAGCGTAACGAAATAATACTGAATCGGGACCACTTCCAAGACAGTTCAAGAAAGGTTAGCCTTGTGGGGGAACTGCTGTGCAAGCTGCCGAGCAAGGCTGTGAGACCGACCTAGCATGTCGGTCATAGCTTCCAGGTGTAGCTGTTTAGCGATGAGGTTCTCATTGGTGTTCTCCGCAATCTTTCTTAGAGATAGGACTTCAAGTCGAAGTTGAGTTTCAGAATGCCTTTCTGCTAGAACTTGGGACTGAAGAAGTCAAACTGATTCAGACAACGAATTCTGTGAGCTTGTCTGACTGTTAGTCTCAAGTAACTTGAACACTGCATCAAGACAAGACTTTGGGGTTGTCTCGCTATCTTCAAGATGTTTTGCCTTCTTTGCTGCAATATATGTTGGGTTTGTCTCACAGCCTTCAGTAGACTTGTGCATGCCATCAGGCATATCACCCTGAAACAAAGCAGAGAGATGACAGGTTTTGCATGTGTATAAACAAAGATGATAACTGTTCTGTCAATTCTATCCAATTTCAAATTTGAAAATAAAGAGTAAGTTCAAAATATCAATAGCATAATTTGGCATTGTTCATAATGCAGGGAGCTTCACCACACTACTGGATTACCATGTCAACATAACAAGCATAGATGAAGGGCAAAGAAAATCATTGTATCTATTTTGGATAATGTGCATGGCATGTTGTTCATATCATCAGCCACATCAGTAAGATAAAACAGGAGATGACAAGGTGCAAACATGGGCTGCTTCACCACACACTGGATTATAGATCCACAAAAACAAGCATACATATAGGGAGTATTCAGTAATGTGCATGGTATGAATAAGGAATTTGGTTTTACAAGTAAAACTTAGAACTTACGGTTCTTACGAACATGCATTTTGGTAGAAACAACAAACTAAACAGCAGTAAACGATAGGGAGTATGAGAAAATTAAACAACAGTTGAGGATAAAGGCTTTAGAAGGACTGACTTACACTAACAGTTAACACCGGCTTTATAATGCCCTTCTCCATGTCAAGGGAAGGATAACTCAAGAATTTCAGCACATAATCTTCTTCATAAGCATTGCCTGTACTCTACATTTTGTAGAGAGTAATTATAGATATGATAATACTGGAAGGGATAGAGGATAATGAAGATAAGATGCAGATTGATGCTACATAATCAACTACCAATCCCTGGAAGTACAAGCGTTATAGGAAAAAATGTACTCACAAGAGCAATGGGCTACACTTCTGCACTGGCATTGTATGTGTATTCTACTTGTTGGTAAGATTAAATATAGATCTGATCTTTTTTAGTAAATGGTGGGCGAGGGAGATAAGATGCAGAATGCTACAAAATGAACCAATCCCTCTTCCCATAATACAAGAGTGTTTTGAACACTGGTGTACTGTACAAAACGTTCTTATATTATGGGACGGAGGGAGTAGCTGTTAATGTAAGTACAATGATAGACCACGTTCAGTCCTTACAAGAGGACTGCAGAGCTAAACCTCTTCAAAAGCATTGGGTTGATTCTAAATTTATGTAAGAGTCCATACAGATCTTATAATGTCCACCAAATGGACGATTACGAGGCTAACATGTGCAGTGATGCTACATAATCAAACAACTATGAAAGTAAGTATGGTCATACAGGGCAAGAGGTACTCTCAAGAGCAATGCAGTGTGCAGTATAGTTGCGAGATTTTGTGGTCCCTTGAGAACGAATGTTCTTCTACTAACAGTTTTCGTACAAGTGAGACATTAAGGCAAATGCAGAAATGTAGTTCAAATTGTGATGTGATATCATAGACAGTACCTTACGCTGCAGCCGAGACCAATGTGTAACAAGATTATTCCAGTCACCGTCGAATAAATGTAGCACCGGAGACATTACAAAAATTTTGTTCAGAGGCTTGCCATCGAAGTGCGCTTGCCTCAGGTAGGAATGTTACTTCATCAACGAGTGCTTGAAAAGCGCAACCAACCCTTGCTCATCATCACAATCCAGTTTGCTCCTCGCCTATTTAAAAGAATGAAATCTTGTGTCTTCTGTCAGCAGAAACATATGCAGTAATGACCATGCATAACATTAGTACATTACTTACGCGTAAGTTGTGGAGGAAGACTGGAAATTGTTCTGTGTTTGTGGTATAATCTTTCCATGAAGGAAAGATGCGCACAAAGTAACTGACAACAACATAAACTTCATCTTCTAAACTGGGAAGAAATGGAACAGGGGTCCTATTTGCTGCAATTGGGGCTCTCTCTGGTTCGAAAAGGGATTTGGAAACTAGATTTGGTGTACTCTTTGCTGGAATGGGGGTTTTGCGTCGTACAGCTGGTGCTATGTCAACTGGCATAGTCATACTATTTGCTGCAGTTGGGATCTGCTGAGTTGGGGCATCAGAAATGACCAGTGTAGTAGGGCTAGAGTCTGCTAGAGTTGGGGTATTTTGTGGGTCAGGTGATATTGCAACTACACCTAATGGGCTATTTGATTTATCAGGTGCCACTACCTTTTCCAAATACTTTGCTTGTGCTCCTCCATGATCAGCAATCGCCCTCTTCCTTTTGGACGCCTGATACACAAGAAAAGCATTTGAATGGATAAATATGGTATGATGACAGATGGAATATGTACTCAAAATGGATAGGCAGGGCGTATTCACATACGTGATGTGTAAACTAAGCTAATGGCAGTTCAACAAAGTAGAAGCAATGCAAAGCATTAGTTGCAAGATATGTGCGAGCAATGTAACCTTGGAAAGTTAGAGCAAGTACCTTGATGGGTGAATAAGATATGGCATCTTCCTCTGACTCCTCCACTAGGGAGCTACATTGACTTAGGTCTCACTCTAGCTCAGAATCACTGTTAGGATCATATTCTGAGCATGAATCTGTAGGTGGAGAGCATTTGCATTGCATTGCATCCAGACTTGATTTCAGTCCCTTAATGCCAAGTTTGACAGCCATGGCATTGTTCTGCTTTATTATTTTCATGCGCGCAAGCTCATAATCATTATGATGATGTTCAAAATCTGAGATTCATGAAAACATAAAAAGTAGTCAGATTATCCATGGAATGCATTGCGGATTCAACTCGGAGAGTGTCTCCCTATAAACCCCTGCATATGCAAAGTTCACCTCCCCAACCGTGCTGACCAGACCACACACGGAAATACAAACCCCTTACGCCTCTATAATAGGCAGGCACACATTTCAAAACTGAAGTAGGAACATTAGAATCATATGAAATTCGTATTTGAACAAATAAACTAAGCAATTATGAATGGCGTAATGTTTATCTTCAAGGGTGGAGTGTTGGTAGTGCGACACAAAGCAAGTAGGTAGATTGTATTCCATGTAAAAGATCAAAACCTATGTAAAAGCTGGAAATGACACTTTCTTTCTATACAATGCAGTGTTCGTTACCCACACATGATGGAAGAGATCACATAGAGAAATACTATTCACTCATGTCCACGGTTCCAGTATTTAGAAAGAGGGTGGTCCACCCTAAAAGAATATGGACAACAAATATGACAAGGCAAACGTAGATGTAGTGAATCAATCATTTATTTGTGAGCTTACTAGGACAAGTATGCAGAATATTAGCAAAAGAGGGTTCCCCCTCTGATTTCTATTAAAGAAACCACCACGGAACCAACATGATCAATTAAACCCTAAGCATGATCAATTAAACCGTATTATGGCTGTGCCATGGCAGATTTGAAGCTGCAAACCGGAGAAATGATATTTAGCATCCATTGTTTGCTTCGAACTAAGAACTAAATTCTAAGAGCTGAAAAGAAAGTAGAGTAACAAAGTTAAGATCTATTTTATGGTTGAGATCAAAAAGTTGAGGAGATATGAAGTACCACCTCTCTTGCGGCGCCGTCTAGGCATCGGGGGTGCGATGGCTGTCGGTGGCGTTGAAGCAGATCTGTGATGGTAGATGGGTGCATCAGGGGATAAGTCTCGTTGCGGTGGAAGAGAAGGTCGTGTGAGCGGCCCCGGCAAAGAGGACGACGACGCCGATGAAGCGAGAGGATGCGACGCAAGGCTATTGGTCCGTCGCCGTGGATGAGCAACGTCCATCTCTAGCAGTGGACGACGCGGTCTTGGTAGGCGCTCCGGCATGGTGGAGGATGGTGGCGATGGATGTGGTTTGAGGACGGCGACGATGGATGGGGTGGCGGACGGAGGCTGGTGTGGGGATGGGGTGTTCTAGCACGGACGGTGTATGAATGGGAAAATGGAGGGAGAGGTACGGGGAACCATGTTTTTGGGACGCGCCTGTCTGAAATATGGGAAAGTTACGAACTTAGCCCCCGTTTAAAATTTGGACGTCTCATTGGTTGGGGATAGGACGGTAATCTCGTATCTCGCCAATATTTGCCGAGAGCAATTTCGGGCGAGGAGAGGGTGGTTGGCGCCCATGGTTGGCGCCCACGGTGTATGAACATGGCTGACAAGTAGGGCGGTTGTGTCACGTCTGAGTGAAGTTACAAACCTGCCCCTATTGAAAATAGGGGCCTACATTGATTTCGGCTGAGTCGAGTTTGTTTTGCCGCCCACCCTGTATGAATGGGGAATGGAGGGAGAAACAGAGGTCTTTCAGACGAGCTTGAGTCAAATGAGTTTTGCCGCCCATGTTTGACGCCCACCGTGTCGGAATGGGCTCAGAGGCAGTCGTGTCACGTCTAATTGAAGTTACTAACCTACCCCTATTTAGAGCAGTGGAAATCGGGCCAATGGATTGTCCATGTAATGGGTAGACAGTAATTTCCATCTCCCAAACACTTGGCTTCGGGCAGCCGACGTGGGAGTGGACATTTTGCTGCTTCTTTGGAATTTTGGGACAATAAGCATCCACATTTACCCTGGCAACTAAATTCGAATCCATTTTGTATTCCTATATGAATCTTTATAAATCATTCTATGTGTTTTTATATATCTTCAAAAGGATGACAAAGATGTATTCCACTGTCATATATGAATATGGTTTACAAATGCCGATACTCAAATTCAGAAACTAGAATCCAGTTTAAGGTGAATTCGAATATTTGGAACACTTCATGTCCAACTCAAATGTCACACACAACATAATGTGTACTCCCATTTAGATATGTACACAAGCGATGTATCAAGATTCAAATACCGAGTCAATCAACCAAGAATGTACATATCTAACAGACATATAAACACTTACAGAATATATGGATCAATAATATCAACTAACATACATAAGCCAGGCCGCTGTACTTTTTTTTGGCTACAACAGCATCCTTTTTTAGCCAGCATCTTGGCCCTTTCCGATGCATGCCACTTATGGTCCATCTATACTACTACTATTGCTGAATGCACATTCAGCCTGTTTGGCATATTTGTAGGTCTGGCACAGCAATCCAAATGAAATGTCTCCGAGTCTTATCAATTAATACAGACTTGTGCTCAAATAAAATTACAAACCAAAAAACAAAAAAAAAATTATTACATGATCTCTAAAACAAATGGTTTGATTGATTACATGAACAGACAACACAAACGTTATTCAACTATGCAAAGAACATTTCACCTATGATTTACCAAGTAGGAATTTAATTTCCTTTTTTCCTTCAGGACCTTAACAATCTGGTCAGTCTCAGCTTGCTTCGTTTTGAAATCCACCAAATATTTAATGGTTGTCTTGAGTACTGCTTGTGATTGTGCTGTTTGCTTCCTCAACATGTCAACTTCATCTCTAAGTGCAGAAGCAGAATCTCTTTCTACCACTAGTTTAGCATCTAGAGCATCAGGAGTTGGCAATATATAATGCATGATTGGGCTGGTGCCACTGCTCTGGGATGATGCAACGTCCATGGGGACCTCGCTCTTTGATCTTGGGCTAACCTGTTTTGCCATTAAAGTTCCGATTGGATTCAGAAAAGTTGAAGTTAGAAAAACATCTCAACTGGGAGTTATAACAGCAAACTAGTTAAACAAACAAGGAATTAAAGAGTTTCAATTGGATGCTGAAAAGTAGTTATTAAGATCATTGTAACCCGCTGTTGCAGCAACAAAGCAGTTAAACAAACAAGTAGATATTTAAGTTAAGGCAAACAGGTAATTCTTAACAGTAAGTATCAAACACATAGATAGGCGCAGTCTACAATATGATTAACAGGCTGTGCCATTATGTAATCAGTAGCAAACTAAATTAAGCCAAACAATGTAATTGAACAATTTTGCAATAAGTGGCTAACTAAAATTCCGAGAAGCAGGTAACTGAACTTACGCTAGTTCTTTGTACAGGCACACTGCAACTTCTTTTTCGCTTACAAGGTTGTATGAAGGAGTCCATGGCATCAATTGCTTGGATACGCAGTCCCAATACTTATTTCTTCCCACACTGCATGGGTAAGTCGAATGGTTAATCTGGTAAGATGGTGCGTCCTTGATATGTTATATGAGGACGTGTAGTCAGATTAGTTGTAGCCAAACACATCACACTGGCTTTTACTGTATATTTCATGCGATTACTTTTGGCATATCGAGATCTAAGCAATCTACAATAGGATGAAAAGACTGACATCCTTCACATTATTGGCGAACTCAGTTCATAGAAACAAGCAATTCAACCATTCTGTGGGTAAATCAAAAGTGCCACTGGAATATTTTTCACTATCCAATCATACACACAAAAGGGGCGACGCCACCATAGGGGCTGGTATGGGCGGCCACCTCAGGTGGCTAGAAAGTGTGCACCTAGTTTGAGTCATCTAGGTTGGCCCATGCTAGTTTTGTTCGTCCCAACGCACGAGCAGGCAATGTAAAAAATGAAGAAAAATGTTTCAATTTAGATGGGCCAATAACATAAGTGCAAGGCAGGCCCTATAGCAGGCTCGCGGCCCAAACAAGCGCCTCCCATATCGATCGACAGCAGGAAAAATCCCAATTCATTCGCTCCAGCCTCCAGTCTGGTTCGCTCCCTGCTGCTGGATAGACCGACACAGCACTTCCTCACTCCCTCATTGGAGGGCGGTTGCCGGGCTTCAAGCGAACGGAAGGACAAGAAGATGAAGATCCAACCCTGGGTGTAGTCTGCGTGGGAGGCAGCGGCGGCAGCATGGGCATGGCATCGAGCTTGCGCAAATGGACAGTCGCCGCTTGCAAGAGTAGCATGCGCAACGAGCAGGTACATCACATCCCTGATTATATCTAATTCAACTCTTCAATTTCTGGCCAATAGTTAAACCTGACGGTGTTGTAAAACTGCTTGTATGTAGGGAATCTATGAGAAAATGAAACCAATTTCTACTTATTTTATAACTCGCCCAATCAATACTGAATTGACTGAATCTGATGTATCTAATCAATTTTCCGATGCAAACATATAAGCTCATGTTGTTCTTGAGCCTGAAGTGTCTAATGAACATACTGCTAATGAAGGATTTGATGCAAACATTTTACATGCTCCTGGTGATGAACATATAGTGTCTAATGAGGGATCCAATGCAAGAATTTTGCAAGCTCATTGAAGGATTTAGTGTCTAATGATGATCTATATGTTGAGACAGACAGAGATTTGTAGGCATTGATGACAAGCAAATTATAGTGCATTTTCACATCTTGAGGAAACGTCGAGGCCATCTACTAGAAAGTCCCCGTATCATGACAACATAGCATAAATACTTTTCTAATATGTTGTTTGAAACTATTGGCATACTTGTGCAGGATAGATATATTGATATGCAGTTTGCGCACTAGTTATACATGCAATTACACTTTGATATTTTCAGCCAGAGAACGAATAATTCAAGCAGGTACAGACCATGTTTGTAGTCCTTGCACACCATGTTGCATTTTGTGTTTTTTGGTGCTTGGATCATTTAGTGTTTATAATAGGAACTACTTTGGATGATTAGCTGGTTTTCAAAGTGCATGCAGCTTCACATTTCTCAAGTTATGTTGATTTCCGGAGTGCAAGTGCCTTCGTATTTTTTAAGTTAAATGTTTGCCCCTGGTAACTTGAATTCGTGGATCAGCCACTGCACACAAATCATACACGAATGCCAGTACGAATTAAATGAAATGCAGGGACTTACGCTAGCTCGTTGTACATGCTCACTGCGGCTCTGCTTGCGCTTGGGATGTTCCATGTACAAGTCCATGTTACCACTTGCTTGGATGTGCAGGCCTTGTGCTCCTTGCACCCCCCTCTGCATTTTTGGCATGGCGAATGGTTGATCAAATAAGAGGAATCGACCTTGATGTTGTACCGGAGGACAGATACTTACAAGGTTATACGGGTGTGCAGGATGTGTACCAGATCCCGTAGCGCCGTCATGCTTCGCTAAAAAATGGATTTGCTTGTTTCAGATGATATCTCCAGAAGAAATAAGAGTTAAAGTCAGAGTTGCATAGGCGTGTAAGCTAAGAGAGCAGTGAAAGGATATCCAAACATCGTCGGAATAGTGCACAAGGGAGTGATGTGTGGATACCTAGTTAGGGCCGGCGTTTGGGCATGCTCGCCTAGCTAGAGTGTGGGTCACTTCAGAGCCGTTGAGGGTGATGCATTGGTGTTGGTTGGCCATGCACGGATGCAGATCTTGAGTGGCAGCAGAGCGCTATGATGCAGTGGACGAGACCGTTGGTGAAGCCCCAACGGCCTCGGGGGGCAGAGGTGCGACGATGTGCTCGGTGAAGTAGCCCCGGTGAGCTGGGAGACGGCGTCGGTGAAGCGCACCTGATGCGGTGGAACTCAGTGTCTGTGAGGCACGTTGGTTGCGGCAGCCGACGTTGTCGGTGGACCACCCGGTGCGGTGGATGAGGGCGTAGATGAGGTAGCTCCGGTGCGGTGGTGAAGCGTGACCGTCGTCTTTGTCGTCGTCGTCCGGCACAGAGGTGGGGAACGGTGGGGAAAGAGACGAGACGAGGGGCAATTCGAGGGTTGGCGGCGAACTAGGGATTTGAGCAATTTGGGCACGAAAGGGGACGGTGGAGAAGAGAGATTTTGCAGGGCTGGAATTGGGGCCGCGAGATATTTCAATCCGAAACATGGAAGCGCGAACTTATATTGTCATCCTTCTTTTTTTGGGGGGGGAGGGGGGGGGGGGGTGGGTGGCTAGGTGCTACGCGTCCGTCCGACACACGCGACCACCCCGACAGGACTATGCTTCGGTGCCTTAAGGCACCTGCCTTTGTGTCCATGACATGTGGGCCCAACAGGTGGCTGGCCCACATGTCAGTGACCCAAAGGCAGTTGCCTTTAAGGCACCGAAGCAGCGTCCACCCCGACATGACCCTGGTCTGCCTGGTGCGCCTACATTTGAGAATGCAAACGAATCTTCTTTCATTTGCAAACGAATCTGTATGTATTACCGTGCCCGTGTTTTCCTCGCAATAATTAGTCATTCGAAACAAGATACTCCATCTGTTCACTTTTGTAAGTCGTTTCAGACAACTTAAAATGAACTGTTTTGCACATTGTCTGAAATGTCTTCAAGGTCTTATAAAAGTGAACAGAGGGAGTACTATAAATTAATTAATGAGGAGTTATTTGAAAAAAATCGAAACGGTACCCACGCTAACGTGGATTAGAGTGTGTGTCACATAATTAGTTATTTGAATTAGAGTGTGTGTCATGTAGTTAGTTATTTGAATTAGAGTGTGTGTCACGTAGCGATCTCCAATTCTAACGTGGATTTCGCATTTCACTGTATCCATGCTACTTTTTTTTAATACAAATTCATATGTATATGATGAACACCATGGTAGTGAGAAAACTTTTGGATGGATTCAAACATATGACCTACAAAATAGCACAACAAACTGAGTCAATGTCAACTTTTTGAAACTTAGCATGGCACGAATTTGAAATAATTACCCGTATGCCTGGTCCTCGGTTCAAATCTTACAATGTACACGGAATTGAAACATCGATATTAAGTCTCGTACTATGTACATTCAAATGTTGTTTTTAGCCCCCTGCACAAATGCTACATACTTCCTGTATCGGTCAATCTTCCTCTCCTAACCACCTTATGAAGCTATTGGTTTCCAACACACGTTCATTCTTTCTCTCCATGTTTCCATCTCTAAGTCTCTCAACTACACAACCCCTTTTTCCACTCTGTTACCAAATGTATTTACCTCACACACCCGCCATTACACCCCATGCAGAGCTCTCTCTCTCCCCCCTCTCCCTCTCACCCTCTCACGCTAAATACATGCATTGCCTATCTAGCCCCCAACCTCTCGTGCGCACGCACGCATGTTGTATATCTAGGTCACTCACTCGAGACTGTCTCACTCTTTCTTCCGCATGGCGGGCCACACTCGCTCAATCTCGCTCGCTTTATCTAAGTCTCGTTTAACCCCGTTTTCTTTCACACACAAATGATATATCTCCCTGTTCGGGCCTTGATCGACACACTCTATAGTCTCTCACGCAGATTGTCTATCTAGGTCAGTCCATCCAAGCCGCCGCCACTCTTTCGACCTCATGGTGGGCCATGCTCACTCAATCTCTCTCTCTCTCTCTCTCCGTATGTCTCGATGGACCTCGCTCTTTCTCGGACAAAAACGATATATCACCATGTTTGAGCCCAATTCGACCTACTCACATTGTATACTCTCTCACGCACATAGTCTATTGTAACACCCCGGATATGATTTTCCCAATTTGTACTCCAACTCTTGCCGTTTCCGGCTTTAAGTTAATGTATTTTCTCGGGTTTGGGTCTTTGTCTCCGTGTGTTGTTATCATTGTCATGCATCTCATATCATGTCATCATGTGCATTGCATTTGCATACGTGTTCGTCTCATGCATCTGAGCATTTTCCCCGTTGTTCGTTTTGAATTCCGGCGCTTCGTTCTCCTCCGGTGGTCAATTCTACCTTTCTTTCGTGTGTGGGGATTAAACATTTCTGGATTGGACCGAGACTTGCCAAGCGGCCTTGGTTTACTACCGGTAGACCGCCGGTCAAGTTTCGTATCATTTGGACTTCGTTTGACACTCCAACGGTTAATCGAGGGACTGAAAAGGCCTCGTGTGTGTTGCAGCCCAACCCCCTCCAATTTGGCCCAAAACCCACCTAACTCTGCTCCATCATCTAGAGCGTTCGATCACGATCACGTGGACAAAAACCGCACCTCATTTGGACTCTCCTAGCTCCTCCTATGCCTATAAATAGACCCCCCGAAATTTCGGATCTCTCTTCCCCTCCGAAACCCTAAAATCCCCTCCGACGCGCCGGACATTGTCCGCCCGCGCCGGACACTCCGTCTGCCGCCCGCACCAGTGGCAAGCTGCCATGTGGCACGCCGCCGCCACCGCCGCCGAGGCCCGCGAGGCCCATCCCGGGCACCCGCAGCCCAGATCTGCCGCGCCGCCGCCCGCCTCCTCTTCCCCGCAGCCGGCGCCGCGCCCCGCCGCCTCCGCCGCTCCACCTCGGCTGCCCCGCCGCTCCGGTGGCCGGAGTCCGCCGCGCCACCCCGCGCAGCTCGTCACGCCGCCCGGGTCCGGCCTCGCCCGCGCCGCCCGAGGTCTCCAAGCCGCCGGCGCCGTCAAGTCCGGGACCCCGCAACCCTCCGCCGTCCTCCCCGCGATCTCCGGCAAAGACCCTGCCAAGTCCGGCGACCTCGTCCTCGACTTGCTATAGTGCGTGCCGCCGTGAACAGTGCTGCGAGCCAGATCTGGGATCCGTGAACAGTAACCCTAGGTGGTGTTTTTTTACTAACTCCCGAAATTGCAGATTCAAGTGCCCCTGTTCGAGGCCCCGTAACTTTGCATCCGTAGCTCCGATTCATGCATATAGCATATCAAAATGTTCGTCTCAAAGAGTAGATCATTTCATTCCATTGCATCATTTTCATTTGAGTTCATCTTGATGCCCGAAATGCTGTTAGAAGAGGGCTACTTGAGTTAATTCTCAGATCTGCTACTTCATCTTAGACATTTGTCATTTTTGCCATGATTATCGTGTGCATGATATGCCCATGAGTTCTACATATGTCTTGTTAAGGGTTTTGTTATCTTTCCAGAGGTGCAACCCATGTATTTTTGTGATGTGTGTGGTGCCTAGTGCGAGCTTGCAAAGTGAGGCACTCGGTAACTCCGTTTTCAGGGACTAGTAATTTCACAAAGTCCTGGGTTTGTTTATCTCATGATGCCATATGTTCATGTTGTTTCCTAGTGATCCGTGCCTCTTTTGAGGATGATCAGTAAAGGAGTTTTGTTAATATTGTAGTGCTCTATCCATCCATGTCTTTGTTTGCATATATGGAGCACCCTAGCTTGAGTCAATCGAGCTCTACTTTTGCTTCGTTGTGAATCTGGGCAGATCGTCAACTTGTTTGCGATTTTCCCGATGTTGTTGTAGTTGATCCGTGCATGCTATGCCATTGTTCTTGCCGTGTCTAGCTTGCATTTTGTGACTTCTTTATGGATGTATGCTTGTCTTGCCATGACTTACTCCGTAGCGAGTGCATCGAGCTCGTAAACATGCCTACTTGAGTTATGATTTCAGCATGTCCCAGTTTTCACTAAGTCTGAAAACTGATTATGTTTTTGCTATGTTCACATGCTTGCAAATGTTTTTTGTGATCCCTTTTGGCTCAAGGTCACTAAGGGACTTTTGTTAAGCTCTTTGAGTAGCTCCATGCCATGTTTTACTTTGCCATGTTCAGGTCCTGTAACATGTTGTTTTGCTGCTCCGAAGAGGGCTATATGATCAAAAATTCCAGACAAGTGTTAATTTCACGAAGTCTGAGATCTGTTTTACCATTTGCGTTTTTGCCATGCTTGTTTGAACCTCCTGATGGATGAATTGGCTATAGCTCTGTGCTAGACTTTTGTTAAGCATCTTGAATGCTTCCCTGCCATGTATTTTGATGCCATGTTTGAGTGCTGTAGCATGTTCATCTCATTGCATTTAGATGCCTACTTGCTGTAAATCGCAGACCGGTGTCATATTTGAATCGCTTGCCATTTCCAAACCGTAACTCCGATTCCGGTGATCTTTATATCGTTTTCAAGAGATTTCATCTCATCTTTCCAGTGGCACACTTGGTTGTCCAAGTTGAGGCCAGGTTCATGCATATCCTGTCATATCTTGCATATGCATCCCGCATCGTATCCCGCATAGCATACCATGTTTGCATCATCTTGTTTGACCCTTGCACGTGGTTGATTGTGTTCTTGTTGCTTGTTTGTATTGTTTGGGTAGAGCCGGGAGACGAGTTCGCTAACGAGGAGCTCGTTGAGTTTGCTTTCGAGGATCCAGTCAACTCTGACAACTTTGCAGGCAAGATGATCATACCCTCGAAATCACTACTATCTTTGCTATGCTAGTTTGCTCGCTTTTTTGCTATGCCAATGCTATAATGCCTACCACTTGCTTTCAAGCCTCCCAAATTGCCATGTTCAGCCTCTAGCCCACCATTGTCCTAGCAAACCGTTGATTGGCTATGTTACCGCTTTGCTCAGCCCCTCTTATAGCGTTGCTAGTTGCAGGTGAAGATTGGAGACCGTTCCTTGTTGGAACATTTATTTAGTTGTTGGGATCTCATTATATTGCCATGTTATATTAATGCATCTATATACTTGGTAAAGGGTGGAAGGCTCGGCCTCTCGATTAGTGTTTTGTTCCACTCTTGCCGCCCTAGTTTCCGTCATATCGGCGTTATGCTCCCGGATTTTGCGTTCCTTACGCGGTTGGGTCATAATGGGAACCCCTTGATAGTTCGTCTTGATTAAAGCTTTTCCAGCAATGCCCAACCTTGGTTTTACCATTTGCTACCTAGCCTCTTTTTTCCTTGGGTTTCCGGAGCCCGAGGGTCATCTTATTTTTAACCCCCCGGGCCAGTGCTCCTCTGAGTGTTGGTCCGAACCGGGCAGCCTGCGGGGCCAGCTCGGGGAAACTCGAGGGTTGATTTTACTCGTAGCTTGACCTATCTGAGTGTGCCCTGAGAATGAGATATGTGTAGCTCCTATCGGGATTTGTCGGCACATTCGGGCAGTGTTGCTGGTCTTGTTTTAACCTGGCGAAATGTCTTGTTGTACCGAGATACCGAGTCTGGTCGAAACATCTTGGGAGGAGGTCTATTCCTTCGTTGATCGTGAGAGCTTGTCATGGGCTAAGTTGGGACCCCCCTGCAGGGATTTGAACTTTCGAAAGCCGTGCCCGCGGTTATGGGCAGATGGGAATTTGTTAATGTCCGGTTGTAGATAACTTGAACCTTAATTTAATTAAAATGAATCATCCGTGTGTGTTACCGTGATGGCCTCTTCTCGGCGGAGTCCGGGAAGTGGACACGGTGTTGGAGTAATGTTTGCCGCAGGATTGCCCTCTTTAGTTTCGCGTTCGCTCTTTGCCTTCTCTTCTCGCTCTCTTTTGTGAATAGGTTAGCCACCATATATGCTAGTCGCTTGCTGCAGCTCCACATATATTTACCTTACCCTACCTATTAAGCTTAAATAGTCTTGATCGCGAGGGTGCGAGATTGCTGAGTCCCTGTGGCTCACAGATTACTATTACACCAGATGTAGGGCTAGATGATACAGCTCCAGATGGTGCGCTTGAGCTCAAGTGGGAGTACGACGAGGACTCTCAGCGTTACTATGTTTCTTTTCCTGATGATCAGTAGTGGTGCCCAGTTGGGGTGATCGGGACCATGTCGCTTGTTGGGTTATCTTTTATTTTGGTGCCGTAGTCGGGCCATGAGTGTTTGGATGATGTATGTTATTTATGTACTTGATTAACGTGGCGAGTGTAAGCCAACTATGTTATCCCTTTTATTTATTTATATTACATGGGATGTTTGTGATGATTGCCTGACTTGCGACATATGCCTTCAATGCGATTATGCCTCTAAGTCGTGCCTCGACACGTGGGAGATATAGTCGCATCGAGGGTGTTACATCTATCTAGGTCACTCTCACCAACCCGTCTCACTCTTTGAATCGCACGGCGACCCTATGTGATTGGTTGACCTTGTTTCCTCCCACGCACAAAATATATCTACACGTCTGTGACTGGATCATCTCTCAAGCTCTATCTTACAGCCCTCACCCTTGCCAAAAAGCTCAATCGGACAATATCTCTCCAGAGCATATATATTTGTTCAATGAATGTCGGACCACACTCACTTTGTCTCTCTATCTATAAGTCTCTCGACTGACCTAGCTTTCTCACACCGTATCTTCCACGCGTTGAAGCTACTACCTCCCCATCCCTCGCAAAGCCGGAGCTATTTACGTTGCGAGGGGCACTCCAACCTTGGATTAGTTTGTGTAGACATTTATTCCGGTCGGTTTAGATTATATTTTCGTAGCATTCGGCCCACAACTATTCCAAACACCGTTGCAACCCACGAAACTCCCCTAGTTGATTTCCCTTTGGCTCGGTCATCGCTCTCTCGCACGTCCTTTCTCGCCTTCAACGTTGCACCATGGTATTATTGAAAAAACTATGTTGTTCTCTTTAATTATTATAAATAAGCTACAAAACTACACACCGATAGTCCACCTGGAATGGAACAAATTTCAACCCACAAATTAAAGTGCTACAAACTACACACCGAGGGGCCCACATGTCATGAAACAAATTTGGACCCATATACAAATTAAAAAATAAAGGATAAGGATCGAACATGCGACCGGGCCTTCAAGCTGCACGTCAATAGGCAACATACGTAGAATAGCAATGTTTGTTGTACCCCCTTTGTTCACATAATGTTTTTATATTGCCATAGCCTAATTAATGGATAACATGTAATATTATTTTTAGTACTATTCGCCTTCACTTACTGGTGGGTTCCATGTGTGCTCTCTCTCTCCTCCCCTTCTGCGTTTAGACGCACGGGCAAACATGAAGAACTCGCGGACGATGTTGCCGTTGACCATATCTGGACGCATTCACAAGTCACGGCACCAGTTTCACGTACTAGCAGCACTAGTCAGTGTGTACGTGCAATGCACGTTAATTCGGAAGTATATTAAGTGCATGCGGATATTAACTACTAGGATATTATTTGCGTGTTGTCATGTAATTAGCACTATTTTGGCATGAAATTAACTTTACGCTAAACGTGTTGAGTGCTCGACATTGAAGCAGTATAGGTTGTTGGATGACAAGGAATACATGTGGCTTGATGATGTTTTATATTTAATTTGATACGGCTCTAGCAGAACATTCAATCGATCAAACCATACATTTCATTCAGTCTGACTCCGACTTTAAATTCTACGACGATCGATATAAAATAAACGGAAATGATAAACGTTCGGATTTTAAGCATGGCAATCCGAATGTTTTTCATGGCAAATTTAGATTACGCGGCGGCGGTGGCGTCTCGCGGTGGGAAGCGGCTCCCGTGCCGTGCTCTGTGTGTCGTCGGGCCACTGACCGACGGCGACGGCGGCGTCTTGCGCCGTTGTTGGCGTACTCTTGGACGTTGGCCTAGCTTCAAGGAAGGACAAAATGTTCTGGACTTCGGAGTGTGTCAACTGGCGGGAGGAGGCGACTGGCGTTGGTGCAAGGAAGCGGTCAACGGTGGCCATTCATGCCGCTGAGGGGGGCACTGGCACCCGCGCGGGGACAGGCACTGTCAATGGCGCGGCGGAGACATTCGTGTGCACAGGCACCGGCACGGGCACGCACGTCGGTGCACGCGCGGGCGCATGCGCTGGCAGGTGCACGAGCACCGGCACGGGTGTGCGCGTCAGTGCACGCGCAGGCGCATGCGCTGGCAGGTGCATGGGTGCGTGATAGTCGGCGGGGACCTCATGGAACCCCGTGGGATCAAGCTCGGCAACAATGTGCGGCTCCCAGCCCATCAATGCCACGGGGATGGGCGCTGGTGCAGTCGGGGCAATGGGAGCCGGAACGGGAGCGGGGACAGGCGCGGCGTCTTCCTGCAAGACCAGTTCAAGCTCGTCCCAAAGCGCCTTATGTTCTTGAGACTCCGCCTGGGTGTCTTCCTCAGGAAACTGGAACACTAAGGGCAGACCATCGTGATGCGGCATGGCGTACGTTTAGGTCAGGCTAGTTGGAGGTAGATGACAGGACAATCGGAGAGGAAGAGAGAGGATTGTAGCGATACCGGGTAGTGTGGCGTTGATTTTAAACTGCGGCGCCGGCGACATTAAAAGTGGGAGCAATTGGGACGACGGTGGGAGGCGGAGCCTAGTCAAAGGGCTCGCCTCCCGGTGAGCCTGCACAGCGGTCTGCTCGCACGCCTCCTTGAGAGCCGGCGCAGCGGTCTGCTCGCACGCCTCCCGTCGACTCAGACGCTTGCTCGAACGGCACCTGCCGATGAGAAGTGGGGACTCGTGGCGGCACGTAAACGCCCCCGGTTTCAATAGGGAAAGCGTTCGCCTTAACATGATAGGCCTTTGTTCCAAAATACCTTGGCTCTTCATTTGTGCAACTTGTCATAAGCAGCTTGTCTCAAATTGAAGAAAAAACTTACGAAGTAATATTTGTGCCATATCACGTGACCATGCTTAGTTTCAAGAATTTATGCTCACTGTTGGATTTTCTGAAATTTAAGATCCAGGATGCGAAACAATATCATAACCTGCATCATGCAATAAATTTTCAAGCCGTACATCTGTCCTGTTGTATTTCTTAAGAAAGGATTTGGTCAAACATTTTTCTTAGTTAGATTTGAGACAAGTTATATATTCAGAGTAAAAGGATAATCCCTCAAGTACTAGGCACGAACAAACGGGCTCAATTCTGTGCTCATCCTGGTGTAGTAGTAGTAGTAGTAGTAGTACTAGGCAATGCAGTTGACGGGTGACCTTGACGAGCGGTGACCGAGGGAATTAAAACGTGCTCGGCACGATAGGTAACGTTGTCTAGTCACTAAAGCATCCCTCCATTGTTCATCGGTAGTCATTATGGACCAGGGACATGAGGGGAATTTCCTAGGGCTGGAATTCTGGCCGCCGGATATTTCGACTTGAAAGGCTGAGGCTCGACTGGTTGGGGTTGCCTAATGTGCATACCACGCACGCCACCGAAGGACACGAGCCCAGTTTTTTAGGATCATCACGAGCCAAGGTCTGGCTGGTACGCCATTGGGTCCTACCATTCGAGAATATGAAAGGAACCTTTTAAATTGCCGAACGAATCTACGTGTATTACAATACCCGTATTTTCCTTGCAAATACTAATCTCAACATGGTAATTGATTTATGACGATTTTTTGAATTAGAGTGAGTTTGCGATATAGTGATCTCAACGTGGATTTCACATTTGATGGTATCCCTAGTAAGTTTTCCAATGCAAATTCAAATTTAAAATATGAACAATATGGAGGTGAGAAAACTTTGTATGTATCAAGCATATGACCACACACACACACACAGAGACACACACGCACGAACACAACAACAATCCAATAAGTATAGTGCATCTATTTTTCCAAACCATGCATGTATGACACGAATTCAAAAATACTCCTTCTATTCCTAAATATTAGTCTTTTAGAGAGTTCAACAAGTGACTACATACGGAGCAAAATGAGTGAATTTAGACTCTAAAATATGTCTATATACATCCGTATGTGCCAGTCCATTTGAAGCCTCTAAAAAGACTAATATTTAGGAACGAGGGAGTAAAATGTAGGACATCCATGGTCCTCAGTTCAATATTTAAAATGAACATGAAACTGAAACATGAATATTAAGTCTAGTACTACAGTACATGTAAATGTTGTGTTTAGGCGGAGCTATGATTGTCGGGGGTCAACCCCTCGACCTTAGATAAAATTGTGGAGCTCTGTTTAGGGTTGTTTAGATTATATTTGTCCCCACCCTCCCAACCACCGATTGGTTGTGCACCCCACCCCTCCTCCCCGGGAGAATATCATGTGCCCCCATACCTTAGATGCTATATGCCGATACGAGTTTCTTGGAGCTTGTTGATCTGAGATATAGCAGCTCACATGATGTGTCTTAATATTTTTATAGGAAACCGTGATGAGTTTGAGAATTGCACACAATTTGTACAAAAACTACTTAGATGCCCTTTGATCCCATATCCAACGACCTCGAAGCTCGTATCACCGTAGCATCTAAGATGAAGGAGGAAATCATATTCTCCTGTGTGTAAGAATATCATGTGCTACCACACCTTAGATGCTTTGGTGATACAAACTCTTCAGAGGCGTTGGATTTGTGACCCAACACCTCCTCAGTGGTTTGAAGGGTTTTTTGCAGAAAAGCCCCAAAAGAGTTCGGCCACTGCTTACAAGCACAAAGACTGCTCAGATGCCATTGGATCTCAGATCAAACGACCTCCAAGCTCGTATCACCGTAGCATCCAAGCTACGATAGCACCTTATGTTTTCTCGCACGGGAGAGTATGAGGTGCTCCCGCACCGTAGATTCTATGGTGATACGAGTTCACTGAGATCTAACGGCCCACAGTAGGAGGTTTGAATGTTTTTGCAATATACGGTTGATAGAGTTTGGTAAATGCATAGAAAGTACAAGTACTACGCATGTGCCATCTGATCATTGATCATACGACCTAGATGCTCATATCACCGTAGCGGGTAATTAAGCTACGGGGAGCACCTAATATGAGCACCGGGGAGCCATTGGATCGAAGATGCAGTGGCACACACGAGGCCTGAATGTTTTATTTGCAAAAAAACCTTTGGAGAGTTTGGAAATTGCGCATAATTACAAAGACTACTCCCAAGCCATTGGATCTCACTTCCAATGGCGTAAAAACTCGTATCACCATAGTATCTAAGCTGTGGGGTGGATGTGATATTCTATGCCGCTGTCATTTTTGTTCGTAAACTTGCAAAATACGTGTAACTTGTGCCGTTACTTGTCTAACCGCGCAAAGTGTTTGTTCAAAAAAACCATCCTACACTAAAATATCGGAACAACACACGCGGGTCCCACTTGTGATTAATCAAATTTGGACCTAAAACTAACAAATCTGAAAGGCGAGATTCGAACTGGCAACCTAGACTACAAAGTGTAAGTCGATAGCCTGAAAAAACAAACGGTTGTTGGCTTTTTCCCATAACTTGATTTTATACAGTACTTGCATTGAGTAGAGTAGAGGGAGTGCCTCGTCAACACATGCATGACCATTGTCTCACTTACTGGTGGGTCCTAGATCTGCGATCTCAATCTCTCTTCTCTCCATCATCTAACCTTTGCACGGGCATACACAAAGAGTGGCGCTAGCTTGCCATGGTGTTATTACAACTAAAAAAGCTTGGAAAATAGAAGAATCGCCTAGAACAAGAGACATTGTGACTGGTCGATATGGAGCTAACCACATCTATCCTCCGTGCCACGCTTGCATGATGAAGCTGTGTGGCTAGTGGGGTGTTTTCGACCGACTGGATGGGTCCCGAGGTCGAACCATAGGTACTACGTCTGATATAACATATTTTTACACGCACATTTTTCCTCCGTGCCGAGACGTGGTACACCCTACCGCGCGGTTTCGGGGTCCTCCCGGGTGGTGCACGCATATATTCTTCCTGACATGGGACGCCCTACCGCGCGTTTTCTGGGTCCTCCTCGGTCGTAGTGCCGAAGCAAGTAAATGAGTCGTCAAATCATGAAAGACCACCTTTCCTGCCAAGTACATCAGTGAAGCTCGGTGGCTAGCTAGTTGGGCTAGTTCGACCGATTAGTTAGGCCGCCGCCACATTTGTGTTTTCACCCCTTTTTTATCTACTTGCCAGCAGGTAAATTTAAATGTCCACTGCGGCGTTGCTCCGGTGTTTGCGTGCGGCAGGATTTTTAATTTTTTCATTGACGGGAGCAGGCGCGGCAGCAATTAGTCACGATGACTCCGCCTGTAAAAACCCACTGCTCCCTGATGTGAGAAGTCGTCGACTGGTGTTTTACCATGGTGAAAACCAAAAGATTCCCCGCTCCCTACGCCTTCCCGTAGATTGCATTGCCTTTCATCCGTTTCGCCCCCTTTGCTTCCTCTCCCCATTGCTTCTACCTGGTGCCATGGCGGCACAACAGATCATGGAGTCCGAGGTGAGGCGCCTGACACAGGAGCTCCATGCCAAGGATGCAGAGCTCAGGGCCAAGGACGTGGAGCTCCATGAGCTCAAGGAGGAGAGGAGTGCCATGCTCCTCCGTTATGTGTGGGAGTTCACGGAGCTTCAAAAGCGGCAGGCGTCCACCACAAAGATGCTCGAGGCGTTGGTGACATTGCTGCAGAAAGCGGGAGATACGATAGGCCATCAGGGGAGCCGGCTGGAGCACTAGCGGGCCGATCGTGACGAGGTCCAGGATCGCCTCAGCCACTTGGTGAACCAAGTTGCCACGCACGTGTTGCGGCTGCGCAATGCCTACTGTCGTGCCAGCGCGATGATGCCGGCCGTCGGGCTAAACCCGTTCGACCACCCAGTCGACTTCAACGAGCTGCGGCTTCCTGACCTGGTCTCCTTCTTCACCTATATCTCCGAGGAGCTGAGCCGTCTCCACGCGATGGTGGGGGCTGTGCTGGACAAGGACAGGTTGCGGGCTGTCGTCGCCATTGCCGGGCGAATCCTTTCATGGCTCCATCACCGGAATCCATTCGTGCCATTGGACACTGTCTTTGATGAGCTGGCTCCCGTCGACCGGGAGCGGGCTCTGCGGGCGGTTGCACCCTGCATCTCCAACATCGTGCGCCTCGAGAAGCAGAGGGACTTCAGTGGTGTTTAGGCGCCCTCTGCATGGGCATGTCCATGTCTCGGCGCAACATGACCGTTGGATCAAACTCAAACGATGCAGATCAGTCACTATAGCACAAAGCGTGTGGGTGTATTTGGTTGCATTCTCATCTCAATATAGTTGTTTCCTCTTCGTGTATTTTTGTCAACCTACTAGTGTGGACTCATGCACCCTTCATGCACTCTGACAAACACCCAAAAGTGGGTCGAGAAGGGAACTTTTGCTCCCATCCCATGCACCCTTCATACACCCTGCCTAACACTATTCGTGCTTCATATGGTTCATGTTTCGTGGAGTACTATAGCACCGTACTCTCTGTGCGTTGTGGACCTAGTTCTGTTAACATTGATCTCACCGTTCATTCTCGACCGGACAGTCGAAACAGCGGTACTATGTTACATATAGGAGTAGTTGACATGCGCACACCATCATTTGTTATCGTCATATCTTACTACACTAGCAACAAGATTGTGTAGTACTCCCTCCGGTCATTTTTAGTTCGCATATAAGGTTTTTCTGAAGTCAAACTTGTAAACTTTGACCGAATTTATTGAGAAAAATACCAACATTCAGAATGTGAAAATCAACAACATTAGATGCATCATGACTTTAGTTTTCATATTGTATAAATTTAGCATTGTAGATATTAATATTTTTCCATATAAATATGGTCAAACTTTATGAAGCTTGACTTCAGACAAGTCTTATACGCGGAGTAAAAAGAACCGGAGGGAGTACTGACGTATGAACCACTGCACATGCCTAGTAGTAGGAGCACTGTGTATGTTCAAGTGGCTGCCGTGTTTCGCACTCCTCCGTCGTAAGAGTGGAAATGCTTGCTGTAATCATTTTTTTCTTCAGAAAAATAGTGGACACGCTCTACCGTGCGGATCCTCCTCCAGCCATGCACTAAATTACCCACTTTCGCCGACGTGTGGGACAGCCAGCACCTGGGTCCACCAGCCATGCACTAAATTACTCCGTAGTAGAGTGACGGTAGACTACCCCGATCGAACCGCCGCAGTAATGCCCAATGAGCCGTCAAATCACAAAACCCCCTCTTTTCCAGCAGTAAGTTGGATGGACGAAGCAACCATCACTTCACTCTTCTCTGTCAGCTTCCTCTCTTGAAGAAAACCCCCACTCGCTTCGCTTCTCCCTCATCTCGTTCCTCCTTTCACTCTTCTCTCTCAGCTTCCTCTCTTGGATGGATGCCGGAGCACCGGCCAACGTGATGTCTATGGCTCTGGCCAAAACCGTTGAGGCTCATGGTACGAAGAAGCGCAAGCACCCCGCTGAGACTACCGTAGACAAGCTCAAAGCCATCGCCCTGTCCAAGCCCCCCTCTCTGGGATCCCTCATTAAGCAAGTCCAGGTAACGTCTCTTGTTGATGATCTTTTTCTCGATCTTGATCGTGTTTTTTCATCTAACACGCAGTACTAGTACTGGTAGTACAACTTTCTGGGTGATCTTGCATGTGATTTTAGTGTGCCAAATGACGGTTCTAAATTCCTCTTTTGACCAAAACATGCGAGAGGTTGACACTGATTTCTTATAGATTACTTTCAACTACTCCCTCTATCCCAAATTTCTTGTCTTAGATTTGTCTAGATATAGATGTATCTAATACTAAAATGTGACTTGATACATCCGTATCTAGACAAATCTAAGACAATAATTTTGGGACAGAGGGAGTACTTTATGAACATCAATGCTACCTTTTAAGAGGGTATATTTGCCTCAGTAACTTGTGTTATGGATATTGCATGTAATCCCTCTGCTCTCATGCCTTTGAAGACATGTTCTAGTGTCTTTGTTCACTCATTTTTGTGCATATATGTAGTCATATATGGAGTATAATATTGAAAATCATCTTATATTTCTGAACGGAGGCAGTAATAAAATATGGTTTCTGTTTGAATTAGAACCAGGTCCATGGTGGAGATGAAGTTCTCCAAGTCATGCCGTGTGAACTGGAAGACCTGATGATGAGTTCTACTGCTGAACTATCCAACTGTTGTGTCCTTGATGCCACGTGTCCTGAACTAGTGTTTTCCAGTAGCATTGTTGTCAGGCGTGTTCTCGAGGCTGTACTTGACCACAACAATTTCCTGGCTGTGCCTTCGTTTATGAAGGGTGTGGTTCTTGTAAAGCTTCCCAAAAAATCTGATGCGGCCTGTCTTCATCATCATGTTTATGAGTGGAAAGACCACTCTGTTAGGTTCTCAAAGGTTGACAAGATGGTGATGGTGCATGTAGACATCTCACACGAAGTCCATGGCCTAGTCAGTTATGCGGGGTTCATCCCGTAGGTCGGTGGCAAGAAATAGTTTACAGAGTTTAGTTAGTGCAACTTTGCTTGTCTGTAGTAAGTACTATTGTTCAGTACTTGATTTATGTTTGTGAACCCTGTATTGTTTATTAGTACTGCCGCTTTTGGTGTGGTCAGTCTTGAGAACGGTCTATGTTAATGTCTGTCCACTCAATTTAGTCTGTATATTTTGAAGTATCCAGATCATATTTTTTGTGAGGATGGTTTATCAATTATGGTTACACTCCAATATCTGTATGCATTGTAGGGTTTATCGCACCCACCAGGATTTCCAGTCCCATGGATGTTCGGTCCATACGATTTGTCATGACCTTTGGACTGTCCTGCTTGTGGGAGTAGGCAGGGCCCCTACATGCCACGCGTAGTTGGACGATCAATCTTCTGTTTAGTACTTCAACATAGTGATTTCCTGGTAAGGATTCACTCGTGTCACATCAAGTAAATCTTATTGATTTACTGTCTAAATCTTATTGATTTAATGTCATGTTTTCTTTCTTTTCCTGCAATTTTACGATGCAGGTTTTGCCATGTGACATTCATCCAGAATAAACCATTTGGTTTGCTCTACGATGGCTATTTTTGCAGGTTTCACTTCTTATGTCGTGTCAGTAACGAAGGCACTGTCCATCACTTATATTACTGGAAAAATTGGATCAGTCTGTTGTCTGAGTACAAGCTGAATCCCTATGATGAACTGCAGTTTGGTTCAACAAAAACGCCACAATTAGTCCTTCTCGCGTTTAAAAGAAATGAAGAAAAAAAACTGGATCACGGTCACGGATCCTAGTCAAGTTAGAAAGCTGATCATAGCAGACCAAACACGATTGCCGCAGTCTCGCACAGATCGAGCACCGACAGTTGCTCTAGCACTGACAGCAGCAGCAGCTCAGTCTGATCTAGCTGAGGATTGGGCACCGACCGCGTCAGCGGATGAGTCTGATCTACTGGAGGATCGGGCGTCGACACCGGCACCTGCTCCGACACCGGCACCAGCTCTACAAGGAGCACCATCTTCGGCAGCAGCAGCGGCTTCGGCACCTGCACCAACACTTGCACTTGCATCTGCTCCGGTCCGTGCAGTTGCACCGGCAACAGACTGGGCTGCAGTTCGCACTTCATATACCAAAGTCCTTACAAAAACCAACATGTCCACCTTCTTGGTAAGCATTGGCCGCCCAAGTGCTTCGTTCTTTTTTCTTTCCATGTTGTTTCACATGATTCACTGTGTTGATCTAACTGTTTGGGTATGTCTTCTTGTTTGCAAACAGATAATTCCTAGAGTAACAAGGGAGTCGTTCAACAATCCGGGCGACCGCGGCCAAGTTTCTCTTACCATGCGCAGCCTTGGTGTGAATGAACCTGCTCAATATACCATAAGTACAAAGGATGGTCGCATGATGATTGATGCTAAAGGATGGTCAAGGTTCAAATCTAAATCATATCTTGCGGTAGGGGATGATGTCAAAATTGAACTTTCTCAGCAAGGAGAGCTAGTCCAAAGCAACTTTGAAATTTCTTCAGTAGCAGCACGCAACTGCCGAACTGATCTATCCTCCGAGAGATTTTGATGTAATAATCTGGCATGGTGAAACAAGTGTCCTGTGTGTATAAGTAGTACGATAGTATTATTTATCACATGGTATATTATTGATAGAATTGCAACTCTGATTGCTGGTTAGGAACTGTCGTTCGATTTCGTTCCAACAGCTGCCGTGCTTTATTCAATTTTGTGCATTCGCCTTGCGACAACATCTAAAACCAGCACCGTACTGATCGCTTGCAATATGAAAAGCGCTGAGATAGAACAATGGGCCCCCAAACATGCAGGGTCGGCCTGCGGCCCAAAGTCCAGAACCATGAGCCTATCTGAGTATTATATTCTCAGCTGAACCCCCATAAAAAAAGCTGAACCCCCATAATGCCCATGCGTTGCAGAGGGAGTATATTTCTCGGCAAGGTGAGCCTGTGATATAAAAGATTTGTATATTTCTTTACAGAGGGAGTATCTCTCTGTCAAAATATATATTTATGTGTAACTAGTTACTCCTGTCTTTCTACTTCCTTTCGCTGATATGTGGGGCAACCGACAACGGGGTCCACGTGCCATATGCACAAATTAGAGTGCACAACTTCACGGTAGACACACCCCGGTCGTAGCGCTGCAGTAATGCCCAATGAGCCGTCAAATCACAAACCCCCTTTCCAGCTTTAGCAGTAAGCTGGACGGACGAAGCGACAATATTTCACTGGGCCTGAATCCCCTTCTCCCTCGTCTCCTTGTTCAGAGAAAACCCCCTCTCGGCAATTGCATAGGGTTTTCTCATGGAGAACCAGGTACGAATTGTTCATCCATCCTCGATAAATCCAAGTCCCTTGGTCGCAGGTAATCCTAGGATGGCAGCCGCCGCCGTTGATGCATTTTTCTTCCTACTGAATCTAGTGTGTTTCATTTGCAGTGCCCAAAGTGCGAGTACCCTACAGGTTTCTGTGCCCTCGTCGAGACGCCACACTTGTTCCTTCTCATCCTAACACAACATTTTGAAACGCGCACAGTATGTTCCTAGAATCCTCTTTTCTATCCGGGAGGGTGGGGTTTTTTGAACATGTTGTGTTCTCATATTATTTTTCCTGCAGTGTTTTATTTGCTCTGCCAGAAGACATGTACTCAAGATGCTCGGCCTTGCCATAACTGAATACACTAGTTTAATGGTCACAATGAAGACAAGCCATGGATATACGTTCCGAGTTGGGTTCATGAACCAAGAAGATCGCTGCTTTTTTATGGCCGAACTTGGATAAACTTTCTCAAGTGTTATGGACTGAAAGTTGGCGCACGATTGTTGATGCAAATAGCAGAACCTGGTCTCATGTTCACTGCGATCTTCCACCTCGACGTTGTTCCAATTGTTCATCCATGTTAGTTTTGTATCTGGTTCTTTCTTATTGCCTCGATTACTTCTTAATCCACCTATTCTGTCTAACTAATCACAATTTAACTTTAGAAGTAGCAAAGAATCTCTCACAAAGATGCTACTTCTAACTAATATTTTCTTATAATTGGTGGCACGTGTAGGTTTTTTCAGAGTTAAGCAGTCTGCTCATTTGTTACTCTGTAATAACTCGGCTGTTACTAATGGCACTGAAGTTGACTAGATCGACATCCACAAGTTCCTACACTTTATTGATCGTCTTGAGATCCTTGTGGGGCGTTTCAATGGTGGAAGGCCACGTGGGATATGTGTGCCACTCCTGCACTCGTTGAACAGGTCCAACTGTGTCGAGAAACTTATGGTATGAACTGTTTTCTGTTATATATGTTGTTCATAAACTATTGCTTATACACATTTTTACAGCTGTGATTATCTTGAAATAGGAATTGCCGAGTTCTATTGTTCCTATACAGATGCCTGACCATGGTCGGGTCAGACTTGCGCTTGGTCACAACATGATCTTTATGTCGACCTACTCAATTCCCCTTGGAGGTGAAAAGATACTTATTCATGGGTGGTCTCAAATAATGAAGGCCCGTCCATGTTGGAGAATAGGACAGAAGATTATGTTCATGCTTTTCCATGGCTCTAAAGCAAATATCCTGTTTATTGACGACGTTGCGAGATGAAGCCATTTTCAGAAGGTTGTGGATGCGCGGGGTGGCGCCTGGGCCTTGTCCTGGGGCTTGGCGGCCTCACCCTTGGTTAACTGTAGGCAAAGTAGCACTGTTCGAGCCGTGCTTTGTACGGTTGAACCTGTATGAGTACTCATACTACTTTCAGCTTTGGTTGTTAAGTGCCCCTGCTAGTTTCAGTTAAGGTTGTTAAGTACTCCTGCTGCTTTTACAGTCTATCGTGTTTCTTTAGTCCTGTCTTCCTCCAGCCGCCAAAACCAAACCAGCGCCGGCGGGGCCGCCTGCTTCCGCCTACCACGACTGGCTGCACCTCAGCGCACGCATCGTCGCCCCACCGTCTCCTAAATCGTTAACGCCGACGTCATCCACGCACTTTAGTGCGCTCGCCGCGGTGCCGCCCTCTCGCGTTGTCAACATGGTCAACAAACAATAGGAATCGACAGAAGTACGTGGAGAGGATGACAGTAGGGGCCCACCACGTCAGCGCATGGAAAAATAAAATGCTTCCTTCTAGTGTTTTCCTAACATCTGGGGCCCATGACATTGTGAGCGTATATAGTCAATAGACAAGAGAACAACACAAGATCGGTTGACACCTGGGACGTAGCTACTCGAGCAGTATTTTTTGTTTGGTATTGTTGAGATGGAGCAAGGTTTGAACTGGGCTGTGGCCCGTCTAGCCCAGGCTTATATTTTATGTTCACCATGTGACCAACCCAACTATTTTTTCTTTGTGAAAGTGAGCCCGGTTTATTTTTTCTAAAGAATACCCAATCCAGGCCTACTTATTTTTCTACGCCCTGATGGGCTGCAACTCTTTCAAGACGCCTACTAATCTTGAAAGTAATATGAAATGGGTTGTAAATATAAAAACAGATGACAAATTGGCAATTACTTTATAATTTCTGATTTTTTTTCACATTTTTAGATTCCTATTTCACTGGGCATTAACCTAATTTAAATATTCTTCAAAGTACTTTAAATATGGCTCGATATTTTGGTACTAAAAATAGTTTGGAACCCACAGAAATATGCGAAATTGGCCCTGGCCAACCAAAAAAACAGCTGCAATAAATTGCATAAGAAGTTGCCATGAGCTATATATAAATCATTAAAAAAAAAGAGAGTGGTCTGACTTCTGGGCCTGTTTAGTTGACGCGTATGCAAGATTTTTTTAGTTATTATATACATCAACAAACGATTCTAGCAGACATAACCGTTGGATGTCAATCCAACTGCCGTCGTGTTTCTTCAATCTCTGATCTTCTTGCTCCAGCCGCCAAAGCAGCGCCGGCGAGACCGCCTACTCCCGCCTCCCGTGGCCGGCTGTGCTGCCGCGCAGGCCTCAGCACCCCCTACTACTCCCACCGCTGGTCAGGGCATCCCTCTACTCACCCACTGGCACATTGTCTGCCCGCTTCGGACACTCCGTCCGCCGCCCGCCCGCACCAGTGGCAAGCTGCCACGTGGCGCGCCGCCGCCACCGCCGCCGAGGCCCGCGAGGCCCATCCGGGGCCCCCGCGGCCCAGATCTGCCGCGCCGCCGCCCGCCTCCTCTTCCCCGTAGCCGGCGCCGCGCCCCGCCGCCTCCGCCGCTCCACCTCGGTTGCCGCGCCGCTCCGGTGGCCGGAGTCCGCCGCGCCGCCCCGCCCAGCTCATCGCGCCGCCCGGGTCCGGCCTCGCCCGCGCCGCCCTAGGTCTCCAAGCCGCCGGCGCCGTCAAGTTCGGGACCCCGCAGCCCTCCGTCGTCCTCCCCGCGATCTCCGACGAAGACCCTGCCAAGTCCGGCGACCTCGTCCTCGACTTGCTACAGTGCGTGCCGCCGTGAACAGTGCTGCGAGCCAGATCTGGGATCCGTGAACAATAACCCTAGGTGGTGTTTTTTTCACTAACTCCCGAAATTGCAGATTCAAGTGCCCCTGTTCGAGGCCCCGTAACTTTGCATCGTAGCTCCGATTCATGCATATAGCACATCAAAATGTTCATCTCAGGGAGTACATCATTTCATTCCATTGCATCATTTTCATTTGAGTTCATCTTGATGCCCGAAATGCTGTTAGAAGAGGGCTACTTGAGTTAATTGTCAGATCTGCTACTTCATCTTAGACATTTGTCATTTTTGCCATGATTATTGTGTGCATGATATGCCCATGAGTTCTACATATGTTTTGTTAAGGGTTTTGTTATCTTTCCAGAGGTGCAACCCATGTATTTTTGTGATGTGTGTGATGCCTAGTGCGAGCTTGCAAAGTGAGGCACTCGGTAACTCCGTTTTCAGGGACTAGTAATTTCACTAAGTCCTGGGTTTGTTTATCTCATGATGCCATATGTTCATGTTGTTTCCTAGTGATCCGTGCCTGTTTTGAGGATGATCAGTAAAGGAGTTTTGTTAATATTGTAGTGTTCTATCCATCCATTTCTTTGTTTGCATATATGGAGCACACTAGCTTGAGTCAATCGATCTCTACTTTTTCTTCATTGTGAATCTGGGCAGATCGTCAACTTGTTTGCGATTTTGCCGATGTTGTTGTAGTTGATCCGTGCATGCTATGCCATTGTTCTTGCCATGTCTAGCTTGCATTTTGTGACTTCTTTATGGATGTATGCTTGTCTTGCCATGACTTGCTTCGTAGCGAGTGCATCGAGCTCGTAAACATGCCTACTTGAGTTATGATTTCAGCATGTCCCAGTTTTCACTAAGTCTGAAAACTGATTATGTTTTTGCTATGTTCACATGCTTGCAAATGTTTTTTGTGATCCCTTTTGGCTCAAGGTCACTAAGGGACTTTTGTTAAGCTCTTTCAGTAGATCCATGCCATGTTTTACTTTGCCGTGTTCAGGTCCTGTAACATGTTGTTTTGGTGCTCCGAAGAGGGCTATATGATCTGAAATTCCAGACAAGTGTTAATTTCACTAAGTCTGAGATCTGTTGTACCATTTGCGTTTTTGCCATGCTTGTTTGAACCTCCTAATGGATGAATTGGCTGTAGCTCAGTGCTAGAATTTTGTTAAGAATCTTGAATGCTTCCCTGCCATGTATTTTGATGCCATGTTTGAGTGCTGTAGCATGTTCATCTCATTGCATTTAGATGCCTACTTGCTGTAAATCGCAGACTGGTGTCATATTTGAATCGCTTGCCATTTCCAAACCGTAACTCTGATTCCGGTGATCTTTATATCGTTTTCAAGCAATTTCATCTCGTCTTTCCAGTGGCACACTTGGTTTTCCAAGTTGAGGCCAGGTTCATGCATTTCCTGTCATATCTTGCATATGCATCCCGCATCGCATCCCGCATAGCATACCATGTTTGCATCATCTTGTTTGACCCTTGCACGTGGTTGATTGTGTTATTGTTGCTTGTTTGTCTTGTTTGCGTAGAGCCGGGAGACGAGTTCGCTAACGAGGAGCCCGTTGAGTTTGCTTTCGAGGATCTAGTCAACTCTGACAACTTTGCAGGCAAGATGATCATACCCTCGAAATCACTACTATCTTTGCTATGCTAGTTTGCTCGCTCTTTTGCTATGCCAGTGCTACGATGCCTACCACTTGCTTTCAAGCCTCCCAAATTTCCATGTTCAGCCTCTAACCCACCATTGTCCTAGCAAACCGTTGATTGGCTATGTTACCGCTTTGCTCAGCCCCTCTTATAGCGTTGCTAGTTGCAGGTGAAGATTGGAGACCGTTCCTTGTTGGAACATTTATTTACTTGTTGGGATATCATTATATTGCCATGTTATCTTAATGCATCTATATACTTGGTAAAGGGTGGAAGGCTCGGCCTCTCGCCTAATGTTTTGTTCCACTCTTGCCGCCCTAGTTTCTGTCATATCGGTGTTATGTTCCCGGATTTTGCGTTCCTTACGCGGTTGGGTTATAATGGGAACCCCTTGATAGTCCGTCTTGATTAAAGCTTTTCCAGCAATGCCCAACCTTGGTTTTACCATTTGCCACCGAGCCTCTTTTTCCCTTGGGTTTCCGGAGCCCGAGGGTCATCTTATTTTTAAACCCCCCCGGGCCAGTGCTCCTCTGAGTGTTGGTCCGAACCGGGCAGCCTGCGGGGCCACCTCGGGGAAACTCGAGGGTTGGTTTTACTCGTAGCTTGACCAATCTGAGTGTGCCTTGAGAACGAGATATGTGCAGCTCCTATCGGGATTTGTCGGCACATTTGGGCGGTGTTGCTGGTCTTGTTTTAACCTGGCGAAATGTCTTGTTGTACCGAGATACCGAGTCTGATCGGAACGTCTTGGGAGGAGGTCTATTCCTTCGTTGACCATGAGACCTTGTGATGGGCTAAGTTGGGACCCCCCTGCAGGGATTTGAACTTTCGAAAGCCATGCCCGTGGTTATGGGCAGATGGGAATTTGTTAATGTCCGGCTGTAGATAACTTGAACCTTAATTTTATAAAAATGAATCAATCGTGTGTGTTACCGTGTTGGCCTCTTCTCGGCGGAGTCCGGGAAGTGGACACGGTGTTGGAGTAATGTTTGCCGCAGGATTGCCCTCTTTAGTTTCGCATTCGCGCTTTGCCTTCTCTTCTCGCTCTCTGTTGCGAATAGGTTAGCCACCATATATGCTAGTCGCTTGTTGCAGCTCCACATATATTTACCTTACCCTACCTATTAAGCTTAAATAGTCTTGATCGCGAGGGTGCGAGATTGCTGAGTCCCTGTGGCTCACAGATTACTATTACACCAGATGCAGGGCTAGATGATACAGCTCCAGATGGCGCGCTTGAGCTCAAGTGGGAGTACGATGAGGACTCTCAGCGTTACTATGTTTCTTTTCCTGATGATCAGTAGTGGTGCCCAGTTGGGGTGATCGGGACCATGTCGCTTGTTGGGTTATCTTTTATTTTGGCGCCGTAGTCGGGCCATGAGTGTTTGGATGATGTATGTTATTTATGTACTTGATTGACCTGGCGAGTGTAAGCCAACTATGTTATCCCTTTTATTTATCTATATTACATGGGATGTTTGTGATGATTGCCTGACTTGCGACATATGCCTTCAATGCGATTGTGCCTCTAAGTCGTGCCTCGACACGTGGGAGATATAGTCGCATCGAGCGTGTTACAAGTTGGTAATTAGAGCCTTCCCCGACCTTAGGAGCCCCCCTGATTGATCGTTTTTAGCGGCCGAGTTGTGTCTAGAAAAATGTTTTGAGTCAATTAGGAATTATATATCGGAGAGTTTAGGAGTTCTTTTTACTTCCCAGTCTCCTCATCGCTCTAGTAAGGCATCCTGACGTAGAGTTTTGACTATTCTCTTCTCAAATTTCACTAAATTTTTTTTAGGATCACGCGGGTATCTTGGAATCGTTCCGATGGTTTTATGATGAGAACATTGTCTTGGTGCCTCCTGTCAGGGGTTTAGTGGAAGTGTCCCGGGGAGTTGAGCTCTGAGGTGTTGTCATCATAATTTTATCGTTGCAGTTCTGGAATACCTGAGTTTAGTACGCCGACATTGAAAATCTCTTTTATGCAGTTCGTTGGTGAGATAACCTCGACGCCACCCAGTACTGCGGCGGGAGTTCGGGAGTATCGCCATAACTTGTATAATGGGATGCTTTTAGAAGGTTGAGGTAGATGGTTTCCGAAGTTTTTCTCAGTTATGTGTTGAAGGATGGATACATCTGGATGTAGGAATTGCTAGTTTGGGTGAGATATTATGCTTCCCCTGTATCCCCAACACCTGATTGCATAACCGGAAAGGTTCGGGAGTTTCATAGGTGGGAATTCTTGTAGCTCTAGTCCTTCTTCCACAGATATTGGTTTGAGATTGGGATTTCTTACCGATTATTCGTTCTTGATCCATACCTTGTTGATTTACTTCTTCTACCTAATTCTACGTGGCTTCGCAATTTATGGATATGTGACCATTTCAAGAGGAATGCATTCGTTCATTTTGTTCGGATGTGAAGACTTTATGTTGCAATTTTCATTCCATTGGATTCAGCTTCAATATTTGTCTATCAATGTGCTAATGGATGTCAACCTCTTCAGGATGGCTCCTCCAACACGCATGACTCCGAATCCTGATCCGCCACCACCTCCACCTCCTCCAGAGGCATGGCAAGCTGTGATGGCCGCAACCAATGCAAACACGCAGTTGATCATGCAAATCCTCCAAGAGCGGAATCAAGGCAATCAAGGGAATCAAGGCAACAATCAGAACCACTTTGCTACACTCAACCAGTTCCTTGCTAATGGGCCAAAGACGTACAGCAATTGTGTTGAGGCAACCGATGCTGACGATTGGCTTGTGGATCTGTCGAAGCATTTTGAGTGCAGCAACGTCAGGCCTGAAGATTTCGTCAAGTTCGCTTCCTTCCAACTCAAAGATCAAGCTGCAGAATGGTTCCAGCAGTACAAGGATTCTAGAGGTGGACGTGTGATCACTTGGGATAAATTTCGTCAAGATTTCTGAGCTCATCACATCCCTCGGAGTGTGACTGAAAGTAAGCGTGAGGAATTCCGCAACTTGAAGCAAGGCTCTTTGTCTGTCTATGACTACAACAAGTTGTTCCAGAAGCTCGCCCGTTTTGCCAAGCAGGACGTCCCTGATGAGAAGAGCATGATATACCAGTTCAGGGGTGGTCTTAGAGAAGAAATTCAGCTAGCTCTCGTTCTCTTTGAGCCCTTGAGGTACGATGAGTTCTACAACATGGCACTGAAGCAAGAGGCTGCTCAGTTGAGGTGTGATGCTTCCAAGAAGCGAGTCAGAGATGCTACTCCTTCTTCCTCTACTCAAGTGGCCAAGAAGCAGAAGTATTGGCTTCCTCCTCCTCCGTTCCATCAGCCGTATCAGAAGAGCAAAGGTGGCAGTGGTTCTTCCCACCCACCCAACCCTGGCTTTCAGAACAAGACTTCGTTGCAAGCTCCAAGATCGAGTGCTCCGTACCACCGTCCGCTTTCAGAGGTCACGTGCAACAAGTGCCAACAGAAGGGTCACTATGCCAACAAGTGTTTCAACCAGAGGCGTCTTCCTCCTCCTCCTCCTGTCAGATCGACAAGTACAGCTGTGGTCAAGCATAACCCCAAGCACGCCAAGGACAATTTTATGAATGCAGCTCAGGCAGAGGATTCGTCAGATGTCATCATGGGTAACCTTCCTGTTAATGATATTCCTGCAAAAGTTCTTTTTGACACGGGTGCATCGCATTGTTTCATGTCAAAGCCATTTTTTTTACCAAGCATGAGTTCGTTTCTTCTCATTTGGGTAAACAAATGGATATCGTTTCTCCTGGCAAATGTTTGAGTGCAAGTCTGGAGGTGCCAGATGTTACTATCACATTGGGCAACTACAAGTTCCTTTCTTCCCCAATGGTTCTTGGTAACTCGGATATTGATCTTATTCTCGGGATGGATTGACTCTCTAAGCACAAGGCTCAGCTTGATTGTGCAGCCAGGCAGATTCAATTGACTCATCCGTCTGAGGATGTAATTGTCTTTGCCGCTCGTGATGATACAATCCGGTTGTTTTCTCTCAATGAGAAGGGTGAACTAGATGCTATATCGCAGATTCCAGTCGTTTGCGAATATCAAGACGTCTTTCCAGAAGAGCTTCCAGGAATGCCTCCGCACCCGCCAGTTGAATTCGTTATTGATCTTGAGCCCAGTATGGAACCTGTGTGCAAGCGTCCTTACAAGCTCGGACCTGAAGAGTTGAAGGAGCTGAAGAAGCAACTCGATGTTCAAGAAAGAATGGGTCTCATCCGGCCTAGTTCTTCTCCGTGGGGTTGTGGTGTTCTTTTTATGAAGAAGAAGGATGGAACGGACCGACTTTGTGTTGATTACCGTCCATTGAACAAGAAGACCATCAAGAACAAATACCCACTTCGCAACATCAACGAGCTGTTCGAACAACTTAAAGGTGCCCAAGTATTCTCCAAGCTTGATCTCTGTATGGGTTATCATCAGATTCGAATCCGTGAGCAAGATATTCCCAAGATGGCTTTCAGGACAAGCAATGGTTCATATGAATACACTGTCATGTCTTTTGGCCTCGTCAACGCTCCTCCGACGTTCTCTCGCATGATGAACTTCATCTTCAACGCCTACACCAATGACTTCATGTTGGTCTATCTCGACGACATTCTGGTTTTCTCGAAGAACAAGGAAGATCATGCCAAACTCTTGCGTTTGGTTCTCGACAAGCTGAGGGAACACCAGTTCTATGCCAAGTTCTCCAAGTGCGAATTTTGGCTCGATGAGGTTCTTTATCTTGGTCATATCATCTCTGCCAAGGGCATTGCCGTGAATCCTGAGAAGGTGTCTGGAATTGTGAATTGGGAACCTCCTCAGAACGTGAAGCAACTCCGTAGCTTCCTCGGTCTCGCAAGCTACTGCCAAAGATTCGTTGAAAACTTTTCTAAGATCGCGAAGCCTCTCTCAAATCTTCTCCAGAAGCACGTCAAGTACGTTTGGACTCCGGAGTGTGATATTGCTTTCAACACTTTGAAAGAGAAATTGATCACTGCTCCAGTTCTGACTCCGCCTGATGAATCCAAGCCGTACGAGGTCTTTTGTGATGCCTCTCTCCAAGGTCTCGGTGCAGTATTGATGCAAGAGAAGAAAGTTGTTGCTTATACCTCTCGCCAGTTGAAGCCTAATGAGAAGAACTACCCCACTCATGATCTCGAGTTGGCGGTAGTTGTGCATGCTCTTTTGACTTGGAGACATCTTCTATTGGGAAGAAAAGTGGACATTTTCACTCATCACAAGAGTCTCAAGTACATCTTCACTCAGCCTAATCTCAACCTCAGGCAAACTCGTTGGGTCGAAATGATTCAAGAGTATAATCCGAGTATCGAGTATACTCCAGGCAAGGCCAATGTGATTGCTGACGCTTTGAGTAGGAAGGCCTACTGCAACAGTCTGATTCTCAAGCCTTATCAACCCGAGCTTTGTGAAGCTTTCCGCAAACTTAATCTGCAAGTTGTTCCTCAAGGTTTCCTCACCAACCTTCAAGTCTCTCCTACCTTGGAAGACCAGATTCGCCAAGCCCAGCTTCTTGATGATATGGTGAAAAAGGTGAAGATTGGGATTGCCAAGAGTCAACCCAAGGTCAAGTGCTACCGCCTTGATGACAAGGACACTCTCTTCTTCGAGGATCGAATTATGGTACCCAAAGGTGACCTCCGCAAAGTGATCATGAACGAGGCTCACAATTTTCTCCTCTCCATCCACCCTGGGAGCACGAAGATGTATCAGGACCTCAAGCAGACTTATTGGTGGGCTCGAATGAAGCGCGAGATCGCTCAATTCGTGAATGAATGTGATGTCTGCAGAAGAGTGAAGGCAGAACACCAAAGGCCAGCTGGTCTCCTCCAACCTCTTGCCATTCCAGAATGGAAGTTTGACCACATTGAAATGGACTTCGTGACTGGGTTTCCAAAGTCCAAGCGTGGCAATGATGCTATATTCGTTGCCATCGACAAACTCACCAAAGTGGCTCATTTTCTGCCTATCAAAGAGTCAATCACTGCAGCTCAATTGGCGGAACTCTATACCTCTCGAATTGTCTCTCTGCATGGTATCCCTCAAGTGATCTCTTCAGACCGTGGCAACATCTTTACCTCAAAGTTTTGGGATTCTTTTCAGAAGGCCATGGGCACCAACATCCGCTTCAGCACATCTTTCCATCCTCAAACAAGCGGTCAAGTTGAGCGTGTCAACCAGATTCTTGAAGATATGCTCAGGGCTTGTGTGATCTCCTTCGGCATGAAGTGGAAGGATTGTCTTCCTTATGCTGAATTCTCCTACAACAACAGTTTTCAAGCAAGTTCGGGCAAAGCCCCATTTGAAATTCTGTATGGCAGGAAGTGCCGTACCCCTCTCAACTAGTCTGAAACCGGTGAACGTCAGCTGCTGGGTAATGACTTAATCACAGAGGCAGAAGAAATGTGCAAAGTCATTCGTGATAACCTCAAAGCAGCCCAATCCCGCCAGAAGAGCTACTATGATAGTAAGCACCGTGATTTGGCTTTCGAGATCGGAGATCATGTTTACCTCCGCGTCTCTCCTATGAAAGGGACTCGTCGCTTCGGTGTCAAAGGGAAGCTTGCCCCTAGATACGTGGGACCTTTCAAGATTGTCAGCAAGAGAGGCGACCTCGCCTATCAACTCTAGCTTCCTTCAAACTTTGCAAATGTTCATGATGTGTTCCATGTCTCTCAGCTCCGAAAGTGCTTCAAGACGCCTGACCGCACCGTCAACTTCGAGGACTTTGAGCTCCAAGAAGATCTCTCCTATCGTGAGCACCCCGTTGCTATCCTTGAAGAGACTGAACGCAAGACTCGCAACAAGTCAATCAAATTCCTCAAAGTCAAGTGGTCACACCATTCCGACCGTGAAGCTACCTGGGAACGCGAGGATCACCTCCATTCTGAGTACCCGGCGTTCTTTCAGTCCTAGATCTCGGGACGAGATCTTTTCGTAGTGGTGGAGTGTTGTAACACCCCGGATATGATTTTCCCAATTTGTACTCCAACTCTTGCCGTTTCCGGCTTTAAGTTAATGTATTTTCTCGGGTTCAGGTCTTTGTCTCCGTGTGTTGTTATCATTGTCATGCATCTCATATCATGTCATCATGTGCATTGCATTTTCATACGTGTTCGTCTCATGCATCTGAGCATTTTCCCCGTTGTCCGTTTTGCATTCCGGCGCTTCGTTCTCCTCTGGTGGTCAATTCTATCTTTCTTTCATGTGTGGGGATTAAACATTTCCAGATTGGACTGAGACTTGCCAAGCGGCGGTGGTTTACTACCGGTAGACCGCCTGTCAAGTTTCGTATCATTTGGACTTCGTTTGACACTCCAACGGTTAACCGAGGGACCGAAAAGGCCTCGTGTGTGTTGCAGCCCAACCCCCTCCAATTTGGACCAAAACCCACCTAACTCTACTCCATCATCTAGAGCGTTCGATCACGATCGCGTGGCCGGAAACCGCACCTCATTTGGACTCTCCTAGCTCCTCCTATCCCTATAAATAGACCCCCCGGAATTTCGGATCTCTCTCCCCCTCCGAAACCCTAAAATCCCCTCCGACGCGCCGGACATTGTCCGCCCGCGCCGGACACTCCGTCCGCCGCCCGCCCGCACCAGTGGCAAGCTGCCACGTGGCGCGCCGCCGCCACCGCCGCCGAGGCCTGCGAGGCCCATCCGGGGCCCCCGAGGCCCAGATCTGCAGCGCCGCCTCCCGCCTCCTCTTCCCCGCAGCCGGCGCCGCGCCCCGCCGCCTCTGCCGCTCCACCTCGGCTGCCCCGCCGCTCTGGTGGCCGGAGTCCGCCGCGCCGCCCCGCGCAGCTCGTCGCGCCGCTCGGGTCCGGCCTCGCCCGCGCCGCCCGAGGTCTCCAAGCCACAGGCGCCGTCAAGTCCGGGACCCCGCAACCCACCGCCGTCCTCCCCGCGATCTCCGGCGAAGACCCTGCCAAGTCCGGCGACCTCGTCCTTGACTTGCTACAGTGCGTGCCGCCGTGAACAGTGTTGCGAGCCAGATCTGGGATCCGTGAACAGTAACCCTAGGTGGTGTTTTTTTTACTAACTCCCGAAATTGCTGATTCAAGTGCCCCTGTTCGAGGCCCCGTAACTTTGCATTCGTAGCTCCGATTAATGCATATAGCATATCAAAATGTTCAACTCAGAGAGTACATCATTTCATTACATTGCATCATTTTCATTTGAGTTCATATTGATGTCCGAAATGCTGTTAGAAGAGGGCTACTTGAGTTAATTGTCAGATCTGCTACTTCATCTTAGACATTTGTCATTTTTGCCATGATTATTGTGTGCATCATATGCCCATGAGTTCTACATACGTTTTGTTAAGGGTTTTGTTATCTTTCCAGAGGTGCAACCCATGTATTTTTGTGATGTGTGTGGTGCCTAGTGCGAGCTTGCAAAGTGAGGCAGTCGGTAACTCCGTTTTCAGGGACTAGTAATTTCACTAAGTCCTGGGTTTGTTTATCTCATGATGCCATATGTTCATGTTGTTTCCTAGTGATCCATGCCTCTTTTGAGGATGATCGGTAAAGGAGTTTTGTTAATATTGTAGTGTTCTATCCATCCATGTCTTTGTTTGCATATATGGAGCACCCTAGCTTGAGTCAATCGAGCTCTACTTTTGCTTCGTTGTGAATCTGGGCAGATCGTCAACTTGTTTGCGATTTTGCCGATGTTGTTGTAGTTGAGCCGTGCATGCTATGCCATTGTTCTTGCCATGTCTAGCTTGCATTTTGTGACTTCTTTATGGATGTATGCTTGTCTTGCCATGACTTGCTCCGTAGCGAGTGCATCGAGCTCGTAAACATGCCTACTTGAGTTATGATTTCAGCATGTCCCAGTTTTCACTAAGTCTGAAAACTGATTATGTTTTTGCTATGTTCACATGCTTGCAAATGTTTTTTGTGATCCCTTTTGGCTCAAGGTCACTAAGGGACTTTTATTAAGCTCTTTGAGTACCTCCATGCCATGTTTTACTTTGCCATGTTCAGGTCCCGTAACATGTTGTTTTGCTGCTCCGAAGAGGGCTATATGATCTGAAATTCCAGACAAGTGTTAATTTCACTAAGTCTGAGATCTGTTTTACCATTTGCGTTTTTGCCATGCTTGTTTGAACCTCCTAATGGATGAATTGGCTGTAGCTCAGTGCTAGAATTTTGTTAAGAATCTTGAATGCTTCCCTGCCATGTATTTTGATGCCATGTTTGAGTGCTGTAGCATGTTCATCTCATTGCATTTAGATGCCTACTTGCTGTAAATCGCAGACCGGTGTCATATTTGAATCGCTTGCCATTTCCAAACCGTAACTCTGATTCCGGTGATCTTTATATCGTTTTCAAGCAATTTCATCTCGTCTTTCCAGTGGCACACTTGGTTTTCCAAGTTGAGGCCAGGTTCATGCATTTCCTGTCATATCTTGCATATGCATCCCGCATCGCATCCCGCATAGCATACCATGTTTGCATCATCTTGTTTGACCCTTGCACGTGGTTGATTGTGTTCTTGTTGCTTGTTTGTCTTGTTTGTGTAGAGCCGGGAGACGAGTTCACTAACGAGGAGCCCGTTGAGTTTGCTTTCGAGGATCCAGTCAACTCTGACAACTTTGCAGGCAAGATGATCATACCCTCGAAATCACTACTATCTTTGCTATGCTAGTTTGCTCGCTCTTTTGCTATGCCAATGCTATGATGCCTACCACTTGCTTTAAAGCCTCCCAAATTGCCATGTGCAGCCTCTAACCCACCATTGTCCTAGCAAACCGTTGATTGTCTATGTTACCGCTTTGCTCAGCCCCTCTTATAGCGTTGCTAGTTGTAGGTGAAGATTGGAGACCGTTCCTTGTTGGAACATTTATTTACTTGTTGGGATATCATTATATTGCCATGTTATCTTAATGCATCTATATACTTGGTAAAGGGTGGAAGGCTCGGCATCTCGCCTAGTGTTTTGTTCCACTCTTGCCGCCCTAGTTTCCGTCATATCGGTGTTATGCTCCCGGATTTTGCGTTCCTTACGCGGTTGGGTTATAATGGGAACCTCTTGATAGTTCGTCTTGATTAAAGCTTTTCCAGCAATGCCCAACCTTGGTTTTACCATTTTCCACCTAGCCTCTTTTTCCCTTGGGTTTCCGGAGCCCGAGGGTCATCTTATTTTTAAACCCCCCCAGGCCAGTGCTCCTCTGAGTGTTGGTCCGAACCAGGCAGCCTGCGGGGCCACCTCGAGGAAACTCGAGGGTTGGTTTTACTCGTAGCTTGACCTATCTGAGTGTGCCCTGAGAACGAGATACATGCAGCTCCTATCAGGATTTGTCGGCACATTCGGGCGGTGTTGCTGGTCTTGTTTTAACCTGGCGAAATGTCTTGTTGTACCGAGATACCGAGTCTGATCGGAACGTCTTGGGAGGAGGTCTATTCCTTCGTTGACCGTGGGAGCTTGTTATGGGCTAAGTTGGGACCCCCTGCAGGGATTTGAACTTTTGAAAGCCGTGCCTGCGGTTATGGGCAGATGGGAATTTGTTAATGTCCGGTTGTAGATAACTTGAACCTTAATTTAATTAAAATTTATCAACCGTGTGTGTTACCGTGATGGCCTCTTCTCGGTGGAGTCCGGGAAGAGGACACGGTGTTGGCGTAATGTTTGCCGCAGGATTGCCCTCTTTAGTTTCGCGTTCGCGCTTTGCCTTTTCTTCTCGCTCTCTTTTGCGAATAGGTTAGCCACCATATATGCTAGTCGCTTGCTGCAGCTCCACATATATTTACCTTACCCTACCTATTAAGCTTAAATAGTCTTGATCGCGAGGGTGCGAGATTGCTGAGTCCCTGTGGCTCACAGATTACTATTACACCAGATGCAGGGCCAGATGATACAGCTCCAGATGGCACGCTTGAGCTCAAGTGGGAGTACAATGAGGACTCTCAGCATTACTATGTTTCTTTTCCTGATGATCAGTAGTGGTGCCCAGTTGGGGTGATCGGGACCATGTCGCTTGTTGTGTTATCTTTTATTTTGGCGTCGTAGTCGGGCCATGAGTGTTTGGATGATGTATGTTATTTATGTACTTGATTGACATGGCGAGTGTAAGCCAACTATGTTATCCCTTTTATTTATCTATATTACATGGGATGTTTGTGATGATTGCCTGACTTGCGACATATGCCTTCAATGCGATTATGCCTCTAAGTCGTGCCTCGACACGTGGGAGATATAGTCGCATCGAGGGTGTTACATCTATCTAGGTCACTCTCTCCAACCCGTCTCACTCTTTCAATCGCACGGCGACCCTATGTGATTGGTTGACCTTGTTTCCTCCCACGCACAAAATATATCTACATGTCTATGACTGGAACATCTCTCAAGCTCTATCTTACAGCCCTCACCCTTGCCAAAAAGCTCAATCGGACAATATCTCTCCAGAGCATATATATTTGTTCAATGAATGTCGGACCACACTCACTTTGTCTCTCTATCTATATGTCTCTCGATTGACCTCGCTTTCTCACACCGTATCTTCCACGCGTTGAAGCAACTACCTCCCCATCCCTCGCAAAGCCGGAGCTATTTTGTTTGCGAGGGCACTCCAACCTTGGATTAGTTTGTGTAGGCATTTATTCCGGTCGGTTTAGATTATATTTTCGTAGCACCCGGCCCACAACTACTCCAAACACCGTTGCAACCCACGCAACTCCCCTAGTTGATTGCCCTCTGGCTCGGTCATCGCTCTCTCGCACGTCCTTTCTCGCCTTCAACGTTGCACCATGGTATTATTGAAAAAACTATGTTGTTCTCTTTAATTATTATAAATAAGCTACAAAACTACACACTGATAGTCCACTTGGAATGGAACAAATTTCAACCCATAAATTAAAGTGCTACAAACTACACACCGAGGGGCCCACATGTCATGAAACAAATTTTGACCCATATACAAATTAAAAAAATAAAGGATAAGGATCGAACATGCGACCGGGCCTTCAAGCTGCACGTCAATAGGCAACATACGTAGAATAGCAATGTTTGTTCTACCCCCTTTGTTCACATAATGTTTTTATATTACCATAGCCTAATTAATGGATAACATGTAATATTATTTTTAGTACTATTCGCCTTCACTTACTGGTGGGTTCCATGTGTGCTCTCTCTCTCTCCTCCCCTTCTGCGTTTAGACGCACGGGCAAACAGGAAGAACTCACGGGCGATGTTGCCGTTGACCATATCTGGACGCGTTCACAAGTCACGACACCAGTTTCACGTACTAGCAACACTAGTCAGTGTGTACATGCAATGCACGTTAATTTGGAAGTATATTAAGTGCATGCGGATATTAACTACTAGGATATTATTTGCGTGTTGTCATGTGATTAGCACTATTTTGGCATGAAATTAACTGCACGCTAAACGTGTTGAGCGCTCAACATTGAAGCAGTCTAGGTTGTTGGATGACAAGGAATACATGTGGCTTGATGATGTTTTATATTTAATTTGGTACGGCTCTAGCAGAACATTCAATCGATCAAACCATACATTTCATTCAGTCTGACTCCGACTTTAAATTATACGACGATCGATATAAAATAAACAGAAATGATAAACGTTCGGATTTTAAGCATGGCAATCCGAACGTTTTTCATGGCAAATTTAGATTACGCGGCGGCGGCGGGGGCGTCTCGCGGTGGGAAGCGGCTCCTGTGCCATGCTCTGTGTGTCGTCGGGCCACTGACCGGCGGTTACGGCGGCGTCTTGCGCCATTGTTGGCGTACTCCTGGACGTTGGCCTAGCTTCAAGGAAGGACAAAATGTTCTGGACTTCGGAGTGAGTCAACTGGCAGGAGGAGGCGACTGGCGTTGGCGCAAGGAAGCGGTCAATGGCGGCCATTCATGCCGCTGAGGGGGGCACTGGCACCCGCGTGGGGACAGGCACTGTCAACGGCGCGGCGGAGACATTCGTGTGCACAGGCACCCGCACGGGCACACACGTCAGTGCACGCGCGGGCGCATGCGCTGGCAGGTGCGCGGGCACTGGCACGGGTGTGCGCGTCAGTGCACGCGCAGGCGCATGCGCTGGCAGGTGCACGGGCGCGTGAAAGTCGGCGGGGACCTCGTGGAACCCCGTGGGATCAAGCTCGGCAACAATGTGCGGCTCTTAGCCCATCAATGCCATGGGGATGGGCGATGGCGCAGTCGGGGCGACGGGAGCTGGATCGGGAGCGGGGACAGGCGCGGCATCTTCCCGCAAGACCAGTTCAAGCTCGTCCCAAAGCGCCTTATGTTCTTGAGACTCCGCCTAGGTGTCTTCCTCAGGAAACTGGAACACTAAGGGCAGACCATCGTGATGCGGCATGGCGTACGTTTAGGCCAGGCTAGTTGGAGGTAGATGACAGGAGAATCGGAGAGGAAGAGATAGGATTGTAGCGATACCGGGTAGTGCGGCGTTGATTTTAAACTGCGGCGCTGGTGACATTAAAAGTGGGAGCAATTGGGACGACGGTGGGAAGCAGAGCCTGGTCAAAGGGCTCGCCTCCCGATGAGCCTGCACAGCGGTCTGCTCGCACGCCTCCCTGACAGCTGGCGCAGCGGTCTGCTCGCACGCCTGCCGTCGACTCAGGCGCAGCAAGTCCAGGTAACTTCTCTTGTTGATGATCTTTTTCTCGATCTTGATCGTGTTTTTTCATCTAACACGTAGTACTAGTACTGGTAGTACAACTTTCTGGGTGATCTTGCATGTGATTTTAGTGTGCCAAATGACGGTTCTAAATTCCTCTTTTGACCAAAACATGCGAGAGGTTGACACTGATTTCTTATAGATTACTTTCAACTACTCCCTCTGTCCCAAATTTCTTGTCTTAGATTTGTCTAGATACGGATGTATCTAATACTAAAATGTGACTTGATACATCCGTATCTAGAAAAATCTAAGACAAGAATTTTGGGACAGGGGGAGTACTTTATGAACATCAATGCTACCTTTTAAGAGGGTATATTTGCCTCAGTAACTTGTGTTATGGCTATTGCATGTAATCCCTCTGCTCTCATGCCTTTGAAGACATGTTCTAGTGTCTTTGTTCACTCATTTCTGTGCGTATATGTAGTCATATATGGAGTATAATATTGAAAACCATCTTATATTTCTGAACGGAGGCAGTAATAAAATATGGTTTCTGTTTGAATTAGAACCAGGTCCGTGGTGGAGATGAAGTTCTCCAAGTCATGCCGTGTGAACTGGAAGACCTGATGATGAGTTCTACTTCTGAACTATCCAGCTGTTGTGTCCTTGTTGCCACGTGTCCTGAACTAGTGTTTTCCAGTAGCATTGTTGTCAGGCGTGTTCTCGAGGCTGTACTTGACCACAACAATTTCCTGGCTGTGCCTTCGTTTATGAAGGGTGTGGTTCTTGTAAAGCTTCCCAACAAATCTGATGCGGCCTGTCTTCATCATCATGTTTATGAGTGGAAAGACCACTCTGTTAGGTCCTCCGAGGTTGACAAGATGGTGATGGTGCATGTAGACATCTCACACGAAGTCCATGGCCTAGTCAGTTATGCGGGGTTCATCCCGTAGGTCGGTGGCAAGAAATAGTTTGCATAGTTTAGTTAGTGCAACTTTGCTTGTCTGTAGTAAGTACTATTGTTCAGTACTTGATTTATGTTTGTGAACCCTGTATTGTTTATTAGTACTACCGCTTTTGGTGTGGTCAGTCTTGAGAACGGTCTATGTTAATGTCTGTCCACTCAATTTAGTCTGTATATTTTGAAGTATCCAGATCATATTTTTTGTGAGGACGGCTTATCAATTATGGTTACACGCCAATATCTGTATGCATTGCAGGGTTTATCGCACCCACCAGGATTTCCAGTCCCATGGATGTTCGGTCCATATGATTTGTCACGACCTTTGGACTGTCCTGCTTGTGGGAGTAGGCAGGGCCCCTACATGCCACGCGTAGTTGGATGATCAATCTTCTGTTTAGTACTTCAACATAGTGATTTCCTGGTAAGGATTCACTCGTGTCACATCAAGTAAATCTTATTGATTTACTGTCTAAATCTTATTGATTTAATGTCATGTTTTCTTTCTTTTCCTGCAATTTTACGATGCAGGTTTTGCCATGTGACAAACATCCAGAATAAACCATTTGGTTTGCTCTCCGATGGCTATTTTTGCAGGTTTCACTTCATATGTTGTGTCAGTAACTAAGGCACAGTCCATCACTTATATTACTGGAAAAAATTGGATCAGTCTGTTGTCTGAGTACAAGCTGAATCCCTATGATGAACTGCAGTTTGGTTTAACAAAAACGCCACAATTAGTCATTCTCGCATTTAAAAGAAATGAATAAAAAAATGGATCACGGTCACGGATCCTAGTCAAGTTAGAAAGCTGATCATAGCAGACCAAACACGATCGCCGCTGTCTCGCACAGATAGAGCACCGGCAGTTGCTCTAGCACTGACAGCAGCAACAGCTTAGTCTGATCCAGCTAAGGATTGGGCACCGACCGCGTCAGCGGATCAGTCTGATCTACTGGAGGATCGGGCATCGACACCGGCACCTGCTCCGACACCGGCACCAGCTCTACAAGGAGCACCATCTTCGGCAGCAGCAGCGGCTTCGGCACCTGCACCAACACTTGCACTTGCATCTACTCCGGCCCGTGCAGTTGCACCGGCAACAGACTGGGCTGCAGTTCGCACTTCATATACCAAAGTCCTTACAAAAACCAACATGTCCACCTTCTTGGTAAGCATTGGCCGCCCAGGTGCTTCATTCTTTTTTCTTTCCATGTTGTTTCACATGATTCACTGTGTTGATCTAACTGTTTGGGTATGTCTTCTTGTTTGCAAACAGATAATTCCTAGAGCAATGAGGGAGTCGTTCAACAATCTGGGCGACCGCGGCCAAGTTTCTCTTAGCATGCGCAGCCTTGGTGTGAATGAACCTGCTCAATATATCGTAAGTACAAAGGATGGTCGCATGATGATTGATGCTAAAGGATGGTCAAGGTTCAAATCTAAATCATATCTTGCGGTAGGGGATGATGTCAAAATTGAACTTTCTCGGCAAGGAGAGCTGGTCCAAAGCAACTTTGAAATTTCTTTAGTAGCAGCACACAACTATCGAACTGATCTATCCTCCGAGAGATTTTGATGTAACAATCTGGCATGGTGAAACAAGTGTCCTGTGTGTATAAGTAGTATGATAGTATTATCTATCACATGGTATATCAGTGATAGAATTGCAACTCTGATTAATGGTTAGGAACCATCGTTCGATTTCGTTCCAACAGCTGTCGTGCTTTATTCAATTTTGTGTATTCGCCTTGCGACAACATCTAAAACCAGCGCCGTAACGATCGCTTGCAATATGAAAAGCGCCGAGGTAGAACAATGGGCCCCAAACATGCAAGGTCGGCCTGCGGCCCAAAGTCCAGAACCATGAGCCTATCTGAGCATTATATTCTCAGCTGAACCCCCATAAAAAGCTGAACCCCCATAAAAAGCTGAACCCCCATAATGCCCGTGCGTTGCAGAGGGAGTATATTTCTCGGCAAGGTGAGCCTGTGATATAAAAGATTTGTATATTTCTTTACAGAGGGAGTATCTCTCTGTCAAAAAATATATTTATGTGTAACTAGTTACTCCTGTCTTTCTACTTCCTTTCGCTGATATGTGGGGCAACCGACAATCGGGTCCATGTGCCATATGCACAAATTAGAGTGCACAACTTCACGGTAGACTCACCCCGGTCGTAGCGCCGCAATAATGCCCATTGAGCTGTCAAATCACAACCCCCCTTTCCAGCTTTAGCAGTAAGCTCGACGGACGAAGTGACAATATTTCACTGGGTCTGAATCCCCTTCTCCCTCGTCTGCTTGTTCAGAGAAAACCCCCTCTCTGCAATTGCATAGGGTTTTCTCATGGAGAACCAGGTACAAATTCTTCATCCATCCTCGATAAATCCAAGTCCCTTGGTCGCAGGTAATCCTAGGATGGCAGCCTCCGCCGTTGATGCATTTTTCTCCCTACCGAATCTAGTGTGTTTCATTTGCAGTGCCCAAAGTGCGAGTACCCTACAGGTTTCTGCGCCCTCGGCGAGACGCCACAGTTGTTCCTTCTCATCCTAACACAACATTTTGAAACGCGCACAATATGTTCCTAGAATCCTCTTTTCTATCCAGGAGGGTGGGTTTTTTTAACATGTTGTGTTCTCATATTATTTTTCCTGCAGTGTATTATTTGCTCTGCCAGAAGACATGTACTCAAGATGCTCGGCCTTGCCATAACTGAATACACTAGTTTAATGGTCACAATGAAGACAAGCCATGGATATAAGTTCTGAGTTGGGTTCATGAACCAAGAAGATCGCTGCTTTTTTTATGGCCGAACTTGGATAAACTTTCTCAAGTGTTACAGACTGAAAGTGGGCGCACGATTGTTGATGCAAATAGCAGAACCTGGTCTCATCTTCACTGCGATCTTCCACCTCGACGTCGTTCCAATTGTTCATCCATGTTAGTTTTGTATCTGGTTCTTGCTTGTTGCCTCGATTACTTCTTAATCCACCTATTCTGTCTAACTAATCACAATTTAACTTTAGAAGTAGCAACGAATCTCTCACGAAGATGCTACTTCTAACTAATATTTTCTTATAATTGGTGGCACGTGTAGGTTTTTTCAGAGTTAAGCAGTCTGCTCATTTGTTACTCTGTAATAACTCGACTGTTACTAATGGCACTGAAGTTGACTGGATCGACATCCACAAGTTCCTACACTTTATTGATTGTCTTGAGGTCCTTGTGGGGCGTTTCAATGGTGGAAGGCCACGTGGGATATGTGTGCCACTCCTGCACTCGTTGAACAGGGCCAACTATGTCGAGAAACTTATGGTATGAACTATTTTCTGTTATATATGTTGTTCATAAACTATTGCTTATACACAGTTTTACAGCTGTGATTATCTTGAAATAAGAATTGCCGAGTTCTATTGTTCCTATACAGATGCCTGACCATGGTCGGGTCAGACTTGTGCTTGGTCACAACAAGATGTTTATGTCGACCTACTCAATTCCCCTTGGAGGTGAAAAGATACTTATTCATGGGTGGTCTCAAATAATGAAGGCCCGTCCATCTTGGAGAATAGGACAGAAGATTATGTTCATGCTTTTCCATGGCTCTAAAGCGAATATCCTGTTTATTGACAATGTTGCGAGATGAAGCCGTTTTCAGAAGGTTGTGGATGCGCGGGGTGGCGCCTGGGCCTTGTCCTGGGGCTTGGCGGCCTCACCCTTGGTTAACTGTAGGCAAAGTAGCACTGTTCGAGGCGTGCTTTGTACGGTTGAACCTGTATGAGTACTCATACTACTTTCAGCTTTGGTTGTTAAGTGCCCCTGCTAGTTTCAGTTAAGGTTGTTAAGTACTCCTGCTACTTTTACAGTCTATCATGTTTCTTTAGTCCTGTCTTCCTCCAGCCGCCAAAACCAAACCAGCGCCGGCGGGGCCACCTGCTTCCGCCTCCCATGACTGGCTGCACCTCAGCGCATGCATCGCCGCCCTACCGTCTCCTAAATCGTTAACGCCGACGTCCTCCGCGCACTTTGGTGCGCTCGCCGCGGTGCCGCCCTCTCGCGTTGTCAACATGGTCAACAAACAATAGGAATCGACATGACAGTAGGGGCCCACCACGTCAGCGTATGGAAAAATAAAATGCTTCCTCCTAGTGTTTTCCTGACATCTGGTACCCACGACATTGTGAGCGTATATAGTCAATAGACAAGAGAACAACACAAGATCGGTTGACACCTGGGACGTAGCTACTCGAGCAATATTTTTTTGTTTGGTATTGTTGAGACGGAGCAAGGTTTGAACTGGGCTGTGGCCCGTCTAGCCCAGGCTTATATTTTTGGTTCACCATGTGACCAGCCCAACTATTTTTTCTTCGTGAAAATGAGCCCAGTTTATTTTTTCTGAAGAATACCCAATCCAGGCCTACTTATTTTTCTACGCCCTAATGGGCTGCAACTCTTTCAAGACGCCTGCTAATCTTTAAAGTAATATGAAATGGGTTGTAAATATAAAAACAGATGACAAATTGGTAATTACTTTATAATTTCTGATTTTTTTTCACATTTTTAGATTCCTATTTCACTGGGCATTAACCTAATTTAAATATATCTTCAAAGTACTTTAAATCTGGCTCGACATTTTGGTACTAAAAATAGTTTGGAACCCACAGAAATATGCAATATTGGCCCTGGCCAACCAAAAAAACGCCTGCAATAAATTGCATAAGAAGTTGCCATGAGCTATATATAAATCATTAAAAAAAGAGGAAGTGGTCTGACTTCTGGGCCTATTTAGTTGACGCGTATGCAAGATTTTTTTAGTTATTATATACATCAACAAAGGATTCTAGCAGACATAACCGTTGGATGTCAATCCAACTGCCGGCGTGTTTCTTCAATCTCTGATCTTCTTGCTCCAGCCGCCAAAGCAGCGCCGGCGAGACCGCCTACTCCTGCCTCCCATGGCCGGCTGTGCTGCCGCGCAGGCCTCAGCACCCCCTACTACTCCCACCGTTGGCCAGGGCATCCCTCTACTCACCCACACCCCCTGTTATTCTACGGCGACGACAGCCTCACACCGTAGCCGAACCGGTGAACCCTCATACTCCTCTCCATGCGGGCTTCCACTGCCGCGTCTTCCCCGGCTCTGCGTCGTCCCCTTCCTAGGCCTCGCCGTTGTCCACTGCTGTGTTGCTCTTGGCGCGGCGTGGTCAATGTGGTCAATGACCGTCTTCCATCGAAAGAGTACTGTACGTGGAGAGGCTGACAGCTGGGTCCACGGCAGCCGCAAGGAAGTGCCTCCTTATTACGCGGAAAATAATTATTCCTCCACCTGATAGCAGGGACCCACCGGACGGGCCTCCAGTATTTCGCGAAAAAAACTTTTCCCCCTGACTGCTAGGACCCACAAGACGGGCCACCGTATTTTGCGAAAAGAACGATCCCCCCGCTGTCAGCTCGGACCCACCGGAAGTGCCTCCTTATTACGCACAAAAAAATGAATACCCCACTGCTAGCTGGGACCCACCTTGGTGGGAGGCTGACTTGTGGGCCTACTAAGTAGACTGGGATGGATGCCTTTGTCAACTTTAGTCAATATATGAACGATTCTAGCTCCAGTGACCGTACGATGTCCATCCAATGGCCGTAGTGCTTCTTCAACCTCTGGTCTTCTTGCTCCAGCCACCCAAAGCAGCGCCGGTCGTGCCGCCTGCTCCTGCCGCTAGTGGCCGGCTATGATGCCGCTGAGGCCTCACCACCCCCTACTACTCCCACCGCTGGCCAGGCCATCTCTCTGCGTACACACACCCCATGTTATTCTGCGGCGACGACAGCCTCACACCGCAGCTGAACGAGTGAACCCTCATACTCCTCTACGCATGGGCATCCACTGCCGCGTCTTCCCCAGCTCCGCGTCGTCCCCTTCCTAGGCCTTGCCGTCGTCCACCGCCCTTGTGCTCTCGACGCGGCGTGGTCAACGTGGTCAAGGAATGGCTTCCATCGGACGTGGACTGTACGTGGAGAGGCTGACAGCTGGGTCCACGGCTGCAGCAAGGAAGTGCCTCCTTATTACGCATCAAAATAATTATTCCTCCACCTGACAACGGGGACCCACCGGACGGGCCACCGTATTTCGCGAAAAAATGTTTCCCCCTGATTGCTAGGACCTACCAGCTACATCTTCGGACGCAAGAAAGTGCGTCCGAAGAAAAAACGATTCGCCCCCTGACTGCTGGGACCCACCAGCTACATCTTCGCACGCAAGGAAGTGCGTTCGAAAAAAACGATTCGCCCCTGAAGGCTGGGACCCACCAGCTACATCTTCGCACGCAAGGAAGTGCATCCGGGCAAAAAGAAAACAAAACGATTCCCCCCATGACGGCTGGGACCCAGCAGCTACACCTTCGCACGCAAGGAAGTCCGTCCGGGCGAAAAAAAAACAAAACGATTCGCCCCCCTGACTGCTGGGACCCACTAGCTACATCTTCACAGGCAAGGAAGTGCCTGACAGTCGGGACCCACCTGGTTGAAGCGTACGTAGCATTGTCATTCTGGTCGTGAATGTGTACATACATATATACTGTTCGATGTAGAGGCGCGCACGTGTCATAATAGAGGCGCGTACGTGTCGTAGTAGAGGCGCACACGTAGCATGTACACGTACGTACATCGGCCAGGGTGCTAGAAAGAAAATACGGCCACGTATGTGTACATACGAGCGGGATCTCGAACGCCTACTTGCACATATGTACGGCCAGGGCTCGTGTACATGGCTGGGTCAGAACGGGGAAACAACATCGTCGTCGTGTTCATGGGGAGGCAACGAAATGCTCGTGTTCATGGGGAGGCAACGGAATGCGTCGTGTTCATCGGGAGGCAACGGAACGCGTGGGAGCCAACCGGCTGGGTCGGAACGGAATGTGTGGTCGTGTTCATCGGGAGGGCTTGGACGGAACAAGCGATGGAAACGAGGCCTGACATACCGCAGAACGGAGGAAACGGCCTTGTGTTCAACGGGACATGTCCGAAACGGGATCCTGTTGATCGGGAAGGGCGTGGCATACCGCAAAACGGAGGAAACGGACCCCCTACGGTCGAAACGGGTGTCCTGTTGATCGGAAGGGGTGTGGCATACCGCAAAACAGAGGAAACGGACTTGTGTTGGAGCGCTACGGTCGAAACGAGGGTCCTGTTTATTGGGAGGGGTGTGGCGTACCGCAAAACGGGACTCCACGGGATACTGTTCATCTCCACCATCGACCTCCTCCAGCCTCCACGGGCTACCGTCGACCTCCTCTAGCCTCTACGGGCTCCTGTTTATCCAGCCTCCACCACGCGCTACTCCAGCGGCTACTGTTCAACCACCCCTCCACCGTCTACTATTCATCCAGCCCTCCACACCACGGGGTCCTGTTCAACCACCCCTCCACGGGCACCCCTCCACCGTCAACTTTTCATCCAGCCCTCCACACCACGGGGTCCTGTTCAACCACCCCTCCATGGGCACCCCTCCACCGTCTACTGTTCATCTAGCCCTCCACCACACCACGGGGTCCTGTTCATCCAGAGGCAACGCCACCGCTCACTGTTCATCCAAACCCCCCCGCAACACTCACTGTTCATCTAATCGATCGGCTTCAGTTAGCAGCAGTAGTGAAGGAATCGCTCGATCGGGTTCAGTTAGCAGCCATCGATCGATCGCTCGGGTTCAGTAATGCCTAGCCTGCAGTGCAATCGCTCGGGTTCAGTTAGAGCCCAACGCCTCGCTCGGGTTCAGTTAGAGCCAACGCCTCGCACACATGCGCATACTTGTACGCGAGAAACGCGCATCGCTCGGCACCCGACCTTCCACCGTAACCGGGAACTCCCTGAAATTTTCCTCCCCCTCGCTTCTACCATGGTTTTTTTCGTCATGGACGGCCCAAAGAATGTCATGCAGCTGCGTCTCCGGCCCGGCTAGGACGAAAAGCCCATTTTCTGTCATGATTTTTTGTCATAGAAGTAGGAGCCCACCACATCTATGATGATACCGGGTATTGTCACAATTATCGTCATAGAAGTGTCATATGTAAGACATAAATTTTTTCGTTCAACCCAAAATGTCACGGATGTGTCTTTTTTTTTGTAGTGCAAGTATGCCACGGCTAACTCCTCCATGAAGTCGGAGATCTGGATTGATGCATCCGAGAAGGTAATCCAGTCGACTTATCAAGCGCCGGCTGGTCACACCAACCAGCGTCAACAGCTGAACGACAACAAGCGCAAGGCCCAACAGTCGGCTTCCAACAGCCGGAAAGTGGCTACCGTCGAGGATCAATAGCCGGCAGGGCAACCCGGCCCCAAGCATCAGAAGGCCGGCAAGGGTGCCTGGCTGCCTGCCTTCTCCTTCGAGCAGGTCCTCGATGCCCCGTGCAAGTTCCACAGCGGCGCAAAGCCGTCCAACCACACCACCCGGTAGTGCAACTGGCTCGCCTGAATCGCCGAGGGTGAGGGCTTGCCGCCCCCACTAGCCGGCCCGGCGGCTCCGGCTCCCTAGCAACCGGTAGCCCGCCCAGTCGGCATGCTCCAAGATGAGTTCCTCGACGAGAACACCACCTACGTCGTCTTCACCAGTGAAGCTAACGACAAGCACAACCGACGTCAGCAACACCACGAGGTGAATGCTGTCGCTTCGGAGGTCCCCCAATTTATGCACTGGCCTTAGAGGCCCATCACCCAGAGCTGTGAGGACCATCCGGCAGTGATGCCTTCACCGGGTGCTTATGCAATGGTGCTGGACTCCACCTTCTAAACGGAGAGGCGGGCTTGCCGCTTCTCCTGATCCTGATAGACGGTGGCAGCAGCATCAACATCCTCTACCGCGACACTATGGAGAACCTAGGCATCAAAGAGAAGCAACTCCAGCCCAGCCGGAACGTGTTCCATGGCATTGTCCCCGGGCTTTCCTGCTCTCCAATCGGCAAGATCAAGATGGACGTCCTGTTCGGTGACAAGACCCACTTCCTGAAGGAAATATGCCCTAGAGGCAATAATAATGTTGTTATTTATATTTCCTTATATCATTATAAATGTTTATTATTCATGCTAGAATTGTATTAACCGGAAACTTAGTACATGTGTGAATACATAGACAAATAGAGTGTCACTAGTATGCCTCTACTTGACTAGCTCGTTAATCAAAGATGGTTAAGTTTCCTAGCCATAGACATGAGTTGTCATTTGATGAACGGGATCACATCATTAGAGAATGATGTGATTGACTTGACCCATCTGTTAGCTCAGCACTATGATAGTTTAGTTTATTGCAATTGCTTTCTTCATAACTTATACATGTTCCTATGACTATGAGATTATGAAACTCCTGAATACTGGAGGAACACTTAGTGTGCTATAAAACATCACAACGCAACTCGGTGATTATAAAGATGCTCTATAGGTGTGTCTGATGGTGTTTGTTGGGTTGGCATAGGTCAAGATTAGGATTTGTCACTCTGATTGTCGGAGTGGTATCTCTGGGCCCTCTCGGTAATGCACATCACTATAAGCCTTGCAAGCAATGTGACTAATGAGTTAGTTGTGGGATGATGCATTACGGAACGAGTAAAGAGACTTGCTGGTAATGAGATTAAACTAGATATGATGATACCGGCGATGGAATCTCGGGCAAGTAACATACCGATAACAAAGGGAACAACGCATGTTGGTATGCGGTTTGACCGATAAAGATCTTCGTAGAATATGTAGGAACCAAGATGAGAATCTAGGTTCCGCTACTAGTTATCGACTGGAAGTGAGTATCGGTCATGTCTACATAGTTCTCAAACCCATAGGGTCCGCACGCTTAACATTCGATGACGATCGGTATTATAAGTTTATGCGTTTTGATGTACCGAAGGTAGTTTGGAGTTTGGGATGAGATAAGGAGACGACGAGGAGTCTCGAAATGACCGAGACATAATATTGACATATTGGATGACTATATTCGGACACCGAAATGGTTCCGAGGTGTATCGGATATTTACTAGAGTACCCGGGGGGTTACCGGAACCCCCCGGGGAGTCAATGGGCCTTCATGGGCCTTAGTGGAAGAGAGGAGGATGCGGCCAAGTGGTGGGGCGCGCCCCCCAAACCCAATCCAAATTGGGTAGGGCCCCCCCTTTCCTTTCTTTCCCTCGCCCCTTCCTTCCCGCTCCTAGTTGGAATAGGAAAGGGGGGAAAACTACTCCTAGTAGGAGTAGGAATCTCCCCTTGGGGCGCGCCCTAGGATTCTGGCCCTCCCTCTCCTCCACTCCTTTATATACGGGGGAGGGGGTACCCCATAGACACACAAGTTGATTCTTAGCCGTGTGCGGTGCCCCCTCCACATATTTTCACCTTGGTCATATTGTCATAGGGCTTAGGCGAAGCCCTGCGTCAGTAACTTCATCATCATTGTCAACATGTTGCCGTGCTGACGAAACTCTCCCTCGACCTCAGTTGGATCCAGAAGTTCGAGCGACATCACCAAGCTTAACGTGAGTAGATCGCGGAGGTGCCGTGAGTTCGGTACTTGATCGGTTCGATCGCGAAGACGTTCGACTACATCAACCGCGTTACTTAATGCTTCCGCTTTCGGTCTATGAGGGTACATGGACACACTCTCCCCGCTCGTTGCTATGCTTCTCCTAGATAGATATTGCGTGATCATAGGAATTTTTTTGAAATACTACATTCCCCAACAGTGGCATCTGATCCAGGTCTATGCGCAGATGTTATATGCACGAGTAGAACACAAAAGGTTGTGGGCGATAATAGTCATACTGCTTACCAGCATGTCATACTTTGATTCAGCGGTATTGTTGGATGAAGCCGCCCAGACCGACATTACATGACCGCGTTCATGAGACAGGTTCTACCGCCGTGCTTCACACACATGTGTCTAGTGGGTGTCTGTTTCTCCAGCTTTAGTTGAATTGAGTGTGACTACGCCCGGTCCTTGTTGAAGGTTAATACAGCAAACATGACGAAAAATCGTTGTGGTTTGATGCGTAGGTAAGAACGGTTCTTGCTAAGCTCGTAGCAGCCACGTAAAACCTGCAACAACAAAGTAGAGGACGTCTAACTTGTTTTTGCAGGGCATCCTGTGATGTGATATGGTCAAGACGCGATTATATAAATTGTAGTATGAGATGATCATGTTTTGTAACACAGTTATCGGCAACTGGCAGGAGTCATATGGTTGTCGCTTTATTGTATGAAATGTAATCGCCATGTAATTGTTTTACTTTATCACTAAGCTGTAGCGATATTCGTAGTAGAAATAGTTGGCGAGACGACAAAGATGGTTCAATGGAGATCAAGCTGTCAAGCCGGTGACGATGGTGATCATGATGGTGCTTTGGAGATGGAGATCAAAGGCACAAGATGATGATGGCCATATCATATCACTTATATTGATTGCATGTGATGTTTATCCTTTATGCATCTTATTTTGCTTAGTACGGCAGTAGCATTATAAGATGATCTCTCACTAAATCTCAAGGTATAAGTGTTCTCCCTGAGTATGCACCGTTGCGACAGTTCATCGTGCCGAGACACCACGTGATGATCGGGTGTGATAAGTTCTACGTTCACATACAACGGGTGCAAGCCAGTTTTGCACACGCAGAATACTCGGGTTAAACTTGACGAGCCTAGCATATGCAGATATGACCTCGGAACACTAAGACCGAAAGGTCGAGCGTGAATCATATAGTAGATGTGATCAACATAGTGATGTTTACCATTGAAAACAACTCCATCTCACATGATGATCGAACATGGTTTAGTTGATATGGATCACGTGATCAGTTACATGATTAGAGGGATGTCTATCTAAGTGGGAGTTCTTAAGTAATATGATTAATTGAACTTTAATTTATCATGAACTTAGTACCTAATAGTATTTTGCATGTCTATGTTGTCGTAGATAAATGGCCCGTGTTGTTGTTCCGTTGAATTTTGATGCATTCCTAGGGAAAGCTAAGTTGAAAGATGATGGTAGCAACTATACGGACTGGGTTCATAACTTGAGGATTATCCTCATTGCTGCACAAAAGAATTACGTCCTGGAAGCAGCGCTGGGTGCCAAACCCGTTGCAGGAGCAATGCCAGATGTTATGAACGTCTGGCAGAGCAAAGCTGATGACTACTCGATAGTTCAGTATGCCATGCTTTACGGCTTAGAACTGGGACTTCAACGACGTTTTGAACTTCATGGAGCATATGAGATGTTCCAGGAGTTGAATTTAATATTTCAAGCAAATGTCCGGATTGAGAGATATGAAGTCTCCAATAAGTTCTACAGCTGTAAAATGGAGGAGAATAGTTCTGTCAGTGAGCATATACTCAGAATGTCTGGGTACCACAATCACTCGACTCAGCTGGGAGTGAATCTTCCAGTTGATAGTGTCATTGATAGAGTTCTTCAATCACTGCCACGAAGCTACAAAAGCTTCGTGATGAACTATAATATGCAAGGGATGGATAAGACAATTCCCAAGCTCTTCGCAATGCTAAAGGCTGTGGAGGTAGAAATCAAGACGGACCATCAAGTGTTGGTGGTCAACAAGACCAACAGTTTCAAGAAGAAGGGCAAAGGGAAGAAGGGTAATTTCAAGAAGAACGGCAAGCAAGTTGCTGCTCAAGTGAAGAAGCCCAAGTTTGGACCTAAGCCTGAGACTGAGTGCTTCTACTGCAAAGGGACTAGTCATTGGAAGCGGAACTGCCCCAAGTATTTGGCGGAAAAGAAGGATGGAAAAGTGAAAGGTATATTTGATATACATGTTATTGATGTGTACCTTACTAATGCTCGCAGTAGCGCCTGGGTATTTGATACTGGTTCTATTGCTAATATTTGCAACTTGAAATAGGGGCTACGGATTAAGTGAAGATTGGCTAAGGACGAGGTGACGATGCGGGTGGGAAATGGTTCCAAAGTCGATGGGATCGTCGTCGGCACGCTACCTCTACATCTACCTTTGGGATTAGTTTTAGACCTGAATAATTGTTATTTGGTGCCAGTGTTAAGCTTAAACATTATATCTGGATCTTGTTTGATGCGAGACGGTTATTCATTTAAATCAAAGAATAATGGTTGTTCTATTTATATGAGTAATATCTTTTATGGTTATGCACCCTTGATGAGTGGTCTATTTTTACTAAATCTTGATAGTAGTGATACACATATTCATAGTATTGAAGCCAAAAGATATAAGTTTAATAATGATAGTGCAACTTATTTGTGGCACTGCCGTTTAGGTCATATTGGTGTAAAGAGCATGAAGAAACTCCATACTGATGGGCTTTTGGAATCACTTGATGCTAGTGAACCATGCCTCATGGGCAAGATGACTAAAACTCCATTCTCCGGAACAATGGAGCGAGCAACAAACTTGTTGGAAATAATACATACAGATGTATGCGGTCTGATGAGTGTTGATGCTCACGGTAGGTATCGTTATTTTCTGACCTTCATAGATGATTTGAGCAGATATGGGTATATCTACTTGATGAAACATAAGTCCGAAACATTTGAAAAGTTCAAAGAATTTCAGGGTGAAGTGGAAAATCATCGTAACAAGAAAATAAAGTTTCTACGATCTGATTGTGGAGGAGAATATTTGAGTTACGAGTTTGGCCTTCATTTGAAACAATGCGGAATAGTTTCGCAACTCACGCCACCCGGAACACCATAGCGTAATGGTGTGTCCGAACGTCGTAATGATACTTTATTAGATATGGTACGATCTATGATGTCTCTTACTGATTTACCACTATCATTTTGGGGTTATGCTTTACAGAGAGCTGCATTCATGTTAAATAGGGCACCATCTAAATCCATTGAGACAACACCTTATGAACTATGGTTTGGCAAGAAACCCAAGTTGTCATTTCTTAAAGTTTGGGCTGCGATGGTTATGTGAAAAAGCTTCAACCTGATAAGCTCGAACCCAAATCGGAGAAATGTGTCTTTATAGGATACCCAAAGGACACTGTTGGGTACACCTTCTATCACAGATCCGAAGGCAAGATATTCATTGCTAAGAATGGATCCTTTCTAGAGAAGGAGTTTCTCTCGAAAGAAGTGAGTGGGAGGAAAGTAGAACTTGATGATGTAAAATTGTACCTGCTCCCTTATTGGAAAGTAGTTCATCACAGAAATCAGTTCCAGTGATTCCTACACCAATTAGTGAGGAAGCTAATGATGATGATCATAAAACTTCTGATCAAGTTACTACCGAACCTCGTAGGTGTACCAGAGTAAGATTCGCACCAGAGTGGTATGGAAATCCTGTTCTGGAAGTCATGTTACTTGACCATGATGAACCTACGAACTATGGGGAAGCGATGATGAGCCTAGATTCTGCGAAATGGCTTGAGGCCATGAAATCTAAGATCGGATCCATGTATGAGAACAAAGTGTGGACTTTGGTTGACTTGCACGATGATCAGCAGGCCATAGAGAATAAATGGATCTTCAAGAAGAAGAGTGACGCTGATGGTAATGTTACTATCTACAAAGCTCGACTTGTTGCGAAAGGTTTCGACAAGTTCAAGGAGTTGACTACGATGAGACCTTCTCACTCATAGCTATGCTTAAGTCCGTCCGAATCATCTTAGCAATTGCCGCATTTTATGATTATGAAATTTGGCAAATGGATGTCAAAACTGTATTCCTTAATGGATATCTTAAAGAAGAGTTGTATATGATGCAACCAGAAGGTTTTGTCGATCCAAAAGGTGCTAACAAAGTGTGCAAGCTCCAGCGATCCATTTATGGACTGGTGCAAGCCTCTCGGAGTTGGAATATATGCTTTGATAGTGTGATCAAAGCATATGGTTTTATACAGACTTTTGGAGAAGCCTGTATTTACAAGAAAGTGAGTGGGAGCTCTGTAGCATTTCTGATATTATATGTAGATGACATATTGTTGATCGGAAATGATACTGAATTTCTGAATAGCATAAAAGGATACTTGAATAAGAATTTTTCAATGAAAGACCTCGGTGAAGATGCTTATATATTGGGCATCAAGATCTATAGAGATAGATCAAGACGCTTAATTGGACTTTCACAAAGCACATAATTTGATAAAGTTCTGAAGAAGTTCAAAATGGAACGAGAAAAGAAAGGGTTCTTGGCTGTGTTACAAGGTGTGAAGTTGAGTCACTCAATGGCCGACCACTTCAGAAGATAGAGTGTCAGTGTACAAAAATAGGGGCACATTTTCGTACCCCTTTACCTGTGCATGGGCAGTCTGAGCCGCGCCCACGACCACACCAAGCAGAACAAGGGAGGTGAGCCAAGGTAAGACCGAAGCCCAAGACGATCAAAGCAACGCCAAGGCCAAGACCACGAAGAGAAGAGGGACGAAGCAGGTTCCCCCGGCAAGACCCTTGCCGGGCGGCCTCAGCGGCCCCGGCAAGACCCTTGCCGGGACAGCTCACCCCACACCAACAGAGCGAGCCACCCTTGAGCCCACGACCCCCAGCGCCATCATTAGCATGGGGCCAGGGCTTGGAAAGGCACCTTTGTGGTGGCATGCAGATCTTTGTGAAGACATATTCAAGATCAGATGAGGATTAGAAGATGACGACTCTCGGCAAGATCCTTGCCGAGGAGGGCCACCAGACCCCCGGCAAGATCCTTGCCGAGGACGACAGCACGCCACGGCAAGACCCTTGCCGGGCCACCCGGCAAGGCCCTCGCCAAGGACGCCAGCGAGGCCAAGGCTAAACCCACGCCGATCAAGCTTCCACCACCGTTCACATGCAGCTGCCAGCCCAACCAGCTGGGCAGGCACCTGCGTGGCAACATGCAGCTCCCAGGCCAACTCATCGAGCGCCTGCGTGGCGGCATGCATATCTTCATGGAGGCTCCGCCACCTCAGCTGCCTAACTGCCTACATGGCACCACACACCTCACTAGCCAGGGCGCGTGTCAAGACGAGGAGGAGCGGCGACGGACGGGACGGGCCTCACCCCCGTCCCCAATAAAGCAAGGGGACACCTAAGCTACACATTAAATGCATCTTGTCCTGTAATACGAGCAATAAGCTCAGGGCACTGCACGCCTTTCCACCTTCCGTGTGTCACTGTGGCAGCCCCTTTCAACTATAAAAGGAGGCCCATGGCATACTGGACAAGGATTTGGCTCTTTCAAACCACACGCTGATCACAACTAGTTCGAGAGCTCAAGAACTCTCAGAAATACATCCACCAAAGCAGGACTAGGGTTTTATGCATCTTCGCAGCCCGAACCTGGGTAAACGATCCTTGTGCTGTCTACTAGCCCTGCTCTCCTCGCAACCCTGGCCCCGGCAACCGTAGTAGGGATTCTTGTGATCCCATAGGTGTCGTTCCACACCGACATCTTTGGCGCGCCAGGTAGGGGGCACAATTGTGAGGATCTAGTCTAGTAGTTAGCCTAGCAGTTCTTCATCGCTTTCGGTTTCTGAGAAGAAGGCAGCTGGAGGAACGACGCCGGCTCGGCAACTGAAAAGCTAAGTCATTCAGAGCCTTGGGTTATTTCCTTTTACATTTAAGGTTATCGTCCTCGAGGATCTTGCCTATGTATGGGAAACCTGCACGCAAAGGGCCCCCCACAATTGGCAACACCCTTGTTCTATCTCGAGTCCGCTCAATAGCTCAAAGTGGCCGCGTCGAGAGTGGCGGAGTAGCCTTCCACACCTGGCAATGCTCCTGACTCTGACTCGAGTCAAACTCGACAGTTCGGGAGGCCGCGCTAAGGGCGGTAAGGTGGTTTGCCCGGCAGCAAGCACACCCGACAGGCCAATGGGGATCCGTCCCCATGCCACCGCCCTGGGTTTACGCGCCGGCAAGCCTACCCAGTTACGTAGGGTGGACATCCGAGGAAAAATCAAACAGGAAAATAACATGCATGATACTAAAAAGTGCTGCAGAGTTATGTTACATCAAATTGTTGCTGCGGTTCTAACTAGAGATAGCAATTGTCTTGGTTGTGAACCTGCAGTGGCGATAAGAAAACGAGATGCCTAATCCCGGCGCTGGCCCTCCACCCTCTGAATTCCGCCGACTCGGCTGATGATGGGCTCGATGCGCTCCCTGAGCGGCGCAAGGTCGGTCCCCTCCCGCAAGCTCTCCAGCGCGATGTCGAAGTCGAGGTCTGGGTACCAGTGCGCCACCTTGGTGAGAACCTTGGTCATGGCACCCTAGCAAAACCTTCGGGACTCGTCGGCCAGTGAGGCCGCCCTGGTTGGCATGGAGCCGCTCCAGAGCGCTGACGACCTTCTCAAAGAACATGGTCAGGCTACAATTGGCGCTCACGCTCCGCTCCATGACATACCTCACGTCCAGCATCCCCATGATGGCCAACTGTGCGGCGGCCTGGTTGGCGACGGTGGCGAGGCGATCGAGCCAACGGTTCTCACCCGCCACGTGATCCGCGAAGTTGAGGCCCTCGTTCTTCCGCAACAGCTTCTCGGCCTCTAGCTCCTTGGCCAGGGTCCCCTCTCGGGTTGTGGCCTCCGACAACACCTTCTCGAGACCCTCCAGCTTTAGCTTGAGGTCTTTGATGGAGTTTTTGGCCTCGGAGAGCTCCCCAGCCTTGCTGACGACCACGCCCTGCGCCTCTGTCAGGGCATTGCTAAGCGTGTCCCTCTCTTGGGACAGCTTCAGGGCCTGCTCCTTCAACCCGTTGCGCTCCGCCTCCAACTCCTCCACCTTGCCGGCATGAACCTGGACCTGGGCATTGAGTGCCTCCTTGTGCCTCTACTCCAGCTCACTAGTCCGCTGGAAGACAAGCTTCTCCACCTCTGCATCCTTGTCGCGAAGCATGGCGGCAAGCTTTCCCTCGCGTGCAGCAAGGTCCTCCTCCTGGGAGTTCAGTGTGGCCTCATGCTGGGTCTGAGCGGCTCCGGCCAAGTTCCTCGCCGCCTCTTGAGCCTTCTCGACGTCGGCGAGCTGCATGATGAGCTCCACGTCGCGCTTGGCTAGCTCGCCCTAGGCAACCTTGAGCTCCTTGTGGGCCTCGCAGAATCAGTCCTGCATCTCGGCAACACGCTCCTGGAGGTCCGCCTCTGCCCTATCCACCACCGCCGTCCTGGACTTAGCCTTGTCCAGGCGGGCGCGGTGGAGCGCCTGGAGCTTCCGGAAGCTGGCGCCCATGGCGTGGAGGAGCTGCTCTTCCTGCGAACCGTCGCCACCAACGACCGGCTCATTGACGACTTCGAGCCCGGCAGCGGCAAGCACTTTGTGGTCGAACACCTCCCCCTCAACGGGTGTCCTGGTGCTCGACGCGCCTGGAAGGTGGACGAACAATTCGTCGCTCACCCTCAAGTACTTGCCGGAGCCGGAAGTAGCAGAAGAGGAAGGCTGGTCACCAGCCACCTCCTCCTCCTATCTGGCAAGCCCCTTGCCGACCTCCTCGGCAGCGGCCCCACCGGCCTCCTCAGCGGCAGCCTTCCGGCCTCAGTGGCAGCCTTGCCGGCCTCCCCGGCAGGCCCCTTGGTAATGTCCTCGGCAGCGCCCTAGCGGCCTCCTCGGCGGCGATCTTCTTGGCGTCCGTCTCAGCGGCCTTGGCGACGCCCTCGATAACGGTGTCCACGTCCTCTGGATTCACCGAGGAGGAATCTGGACTCAGAAGAATGGGGTGAGGCAGGGCCAGGACCAAGAGCCAGAAAAAATGAAGCAGGGACGAACGACGAACGACTTACCTGTGCTAGTACCCAGCTGGGAAATGGAAGTCCCCTCCCCGCCAACATTTGGCGTCGAGGCAAAGCCGCCGGCGCCCAAGTTCTCCTCCTCCTCCATGTGCGTGGGCCCGGTGCCTGGCGCCCTTGCCGGGGACACCCCTCGGGGCTGCATGGTCGATGGGGGCGGCGTGTTGGGAGTAGCCCTCTGTGGCTCCTCCTCCTGCTGCTCTCCTCCTGCGTACCTGACCAGGTCAGCACCAAGGTGTCATGCCCCTGACACATGTCGGTGGGAGAAGAGTGATGAACTTACGCTGGGGGCTCTGCCGGGGGCTGTTGTCCGGGCTGCTCAACACCACCAATGGCGCCCCCGAAGTACCAGCTGGGGGCTGGCCACCCGCCAAGACCTTGGCCCTCTTCACTCTCTGGGCCAGCGTCTCCACGTCCCTGCAAAGACAAAGACAAGTCAAGACGAGCAACACAGATTGAGGAGGCAGAGATAACAAAAAAGAACCAGATACTTACTCGTCGTCCGCCTCCTCCTCTGCTATTTTCCTCTTCCTCCTTGGGCTGAGGGATCCATAGTCAAAAGTAACCTCCATATCAACATCGACCGGAGGAGGGGAGGGAGGTGGTGTCTGGACACTCCTGGACGAAGAAGGGGCGGCTGTCTTCTTCTTCACCGGGGCCTTCGCCGGCTTCTTTGCCGCCGCGGCCCTCATGTAACGCCTGAACCCCTCCAAGGTCAGCTGTGGCTGTGCAGCCCTGCCGGGCCGGACCAGCTCGCTGGAACTGGCCCGCCGCAGGACTCGCCCTCTCCCCTTGGCCGGCGTCAGGCCTGCGGTCTCGACCTCCTCCTCCGACGACTCACCGGTCACGTCTTCAACCAGAGGAGCCTCGGTGCCGGCGTTGCTGGCTCCCCAGGCGACCGCCACCCACCGGGCGAGCTCCTCCTCCTCCGCGGCCGTCGCGGCCTTGTCCTCCACACCTCCGGTGCTGCCGGCCTCCTTGGCGAGCTGTGCCTCCCTCGCCCTAGTGGCGATGTAGTCCAGCTCCGCCTGGGTGGTGTCCTGGACAAGCAGTCGCTTGGGGTCGGCGTTGATGTACCCCTCATGCAGGGTGTCAAAGAACTGCTACACTTCGGCGTCCTCCAGCTCCTTCTAGCTCGGGTCGGGGCCATGCGTGTTGTAGTCCGGCATCATGGCAATGATCTCGGACCGACGCAAGTTGTTGCGCAATGGGACCACCCTCGTCCGCAGCTTGAATAGAGGCCCCTTGAGGACCTTGTCGGCCTTCGCGGCGGCCCTCGCGACCTTGCTGGTCCGCTCGACCTCGCCGTCGCGGCCCACGTCGAGCTGGAAGATCCGCTGGCAGAAATGGGCATGTCCCATCATTGTGAAGTTGTGGTTGAGGCCGGGGCGGAGCCGCATGATGTCGGCGGGGTTCGTGAAGAGCCAGGCTGGCCTCCCCTTGTTACGCAGAGGAGCGATCCGGTGACGGATGAAGTCCGCCCCGATCATCTCAAGTGTGAGCCCGGCCTGGGTAAGCCGGAGAATCCTGGTAGTGGCAACCGTGAGCTTTCCGTCATCGGCATCGACGTCGCTCCAATCACTTCCGCGAACCAGCGGCGCCCGACGAACTCTGCAGAATGCCGGCGGGTCCTTCTGTTCGATCTAGCACCACCGGCCCTGCCTTTCTTCCCACCTCTCCTTCATGGCGTCGTCCGGGTACGCTCCCTTGGATTTTGGGATCCAGGCGATGCACCCCGAGATGGCACCTCCCGTCTGGATCCGAGGGAAGAAGTAATGGCGAAAGAGCGCCATGTTGGGGTGCACCCCAGCAAAGCCTTCCCAGAGGTGCGCGAAAAGGGCCATGCAAGCCACCGCATTCGGAGTAAAATCCAGGAGGCGAAAGCCAAAGGTGTGCATGATGTCGCTGAAGAAGTCGAAGAAGGGAGGACAGAGCCCGCAAGAAAAATAATCGACAAATAAGGGGTACCCATTTGGGGCAGCCTCGGCGTAGTTGGCGGGGATGACATGCGTGGTCGGATGCCCCGAATTCTCCCCCCGTATTCCCTCCCCACAAGGGCGTGAAGGAGTCCCGAAGCTCGAACACGTCGACCGTCAAGGGGAAGAAGGCAGACTGCATCCGCTGCACCGCCAGCGCACTTTCCGACGGCTCCGCGGCTCCGGCATCCTTAGCCACTCCCTTGCCCTTGGTGGATTTTGGCGCCATGACGGCTGGGGGATGAGGGCAGGACGGAGGGCGGCGGAGGCACAACGGCGGCAAGCGGGGACGAAGCTTGGAGAAGAAGAGGGAAGCAGGCGGGGGTCTCTGAGATTGGGGTTGCGCGGAGGGTAAAAGGAACAGTGCGCCTGCGGTTATCCCTTTTTATGGGGAAGCCGCGGGGCGCGCTGCCCATTTACTGCGATGTGATGCATGCGTGTGGAAACCGCCCCACGCATGCCGCCCACGTCACACACACCCCTCCACGCCGCGCCATAATTGCGGGTCGTGGGAGACAGAGCGCGCGAAGAATCTTAACATGATAAAAACCGCCCCACCCGCCCGCGCACCATTTTGGGCCTGGCCCAACAACGTGTCGCGCTTATGTGTGGCCCAGGCCCGGGGGCTCCTGTTGGTGTACAAAAATAGGGGCACATTTTCGTACCCCTTTACCTGTGCATGGGTAGTCAGAGCCGCACCCACGACCACACCAAGCAGAACAAGGGAGGTGAGCCAAGGTAAGACTGAAGCCCAAGACGATCAAAGCAACGCCAAGGCCAAGACCACAAAGAGCAGAGGGACGAAGCAGGTTCCCCTGGCAAGACCCTTGCCGGGCAGCCTCAGCGGCCCCGGCAAGACCCTTGCCGGGACAGCTCACCCCACACCAACAAAGCGAGCGACCCTTGAGCCCACGGCCCCCAGCGCCATCATTAGCGTGGGGCCAGGGCTCAGAAAGGCACCTCTGTGGTGGCATGCATATCTTTGTGAAGACATATTCAAGATCAGATGAGGATAAGAAGACGATGAATCTCGGCAAGATCCTTGCCGAGGAGGGCCACCAGACCCCCGGCAAGATCCTTGCCAGGAAATAATAAAGTTGTTATGTATATTTCCTTATATCATGATAAATGTTGATTATTCATGCTAGAATTGTATTAACTGGAAACTTAGTACATGTGTGAATACATAGACAAACAGAGTGTCACTAGTATGCCTCTACTTGACTAGCTCGTTAATCAAAGATGGTTAAGTTTCCTAGCCATAGACATGAGTTATCATTTGATGAACGGGATCACATCATTAGAGAATGATGTGATTGACTCGACCCATCCGTTAGCTTAGCACTATGATCGTTTAGTTTATTGCTATTGCTTTCTTCATAACTTATGCATGTTTCTATGACTATGAGATTATGCAACTCCCGAATACCGGAGGAACACTTAGTGCGCTATCAAACGTCACAACATAACTGGGTGATTATAAAGATGCTCTACAGGTGTCTCCGATGGTGTTTGTTAGGTTGGCATAGATCGAGATTAGGATTTGTCACTTTGATTGTCGGAGAGGTATCTCTGGGCCGTCTCGGTAATTCACATCACTATAAGCCTTGCAAGCCATGTGACTAATGTGTTAGTTGCGGGATGATGCATTACGGTACGAGTGAAGAGACTTGCCCGTAATGAGATTAAACTAGGTACGATGATACCGACGATCGAATCTCGGGCAAGTAACATACCGATGACAAAGGGAACAACGTAAGTTGTTATGCAGTTTGATCGATAAAGATGTTCGTAGAATATGTAGGAACCAATATGAGCATCCAGATTCCGCTATTGGTTATTGACCGGAAGTGAGTTTCGGTCATGTCTACATAGTTCTCGAACCCGTAGGGTCCACACGCTTAACGTTCGATGACGATCGGTATTATGAGTTTATGTGTTTTGATGTACCAAAGGTAGCTCAGAGTCCCGGATGAGATCACATACATGACGAGGAGTCTCGAAATGGTCGAGACATAAAGATTGATATATTGGATGACTATATTCGGGCATCGGAATGGTTCCGAGGTGTATCGAATATTTACCGGAGTACCGAGGGGGTTACCGGAACCCCCCGGGGAGTCAATGGGCCTTCATGGGCCTTATTGGAAGAGAGAAGGAGGCGGCCAAGTGGTGGGGCGCGCCCCCCAAGCCCAATCCGAATTGGGGAGGGGGGCCGGCCCCCCTTTCCTTTCTCTCCCTCTTCTCTTCCTTCCCCCTCCTAGTTGGACTAGGAAAGGGGGGAAACCTATTCCTAGTAGGAGTAGGAATTCCCCCTTGGGGCGCGCCCTAGGAGGCCGGCCCTCCCCCTCCTCCACTCCTTTATAAACAGGGGAGGGGGGCACCCCATATACACACAAGTTGATTCTTAGCTGTGCGGTGCCCCCCTCCACATATTTCCACATAGGTCATATTGTCATAGTGCTTAGGCGAAGCCCCGCGTCAGTAACTTCATCATCATCGTCAACACGCCGTCGTGCCGACAAAACTCTCCCTCGACCTCAGCTAGATCTAGAAGTTCGAGGGACGTCACCAAGCTGAACGTGTGCAGATTGCGGAGGTGCCGTGTGTTCGATACTTGATTGGTTGGATTGCGAAGACGTTCGACTACATCAACCGCGTTACTTACCGCTTCCGCTTTCAGTCTACGAGGGTACATGGACACACTCTCCTCACTCGTTGATATGCATCTCCTAGATAGATATTGCATGATCGTAGGAATTTTTTTTGAAATACTACATTCCCCAACACTTCCGTCGCGAGCCAATCTGGTTCGAGGTGGTTGACCTGGACAGTCCCTACCACGCGCTCTTGGGCCGGCCAGCTCTAGGAAAATTCATGGCGGTTCCACATTACGCCTACCTAAAGATGAAGATGCCAGGTCCCAAGGGCATCATCACCATTGCTGGCGACTACCAGAAGTCGCCCACGTGCGCCGCTGCTAGCAGCGGCTGGCCGAGTCCCTCGTCATCGCCAAAGAAAAGCGCCTCCTTGACCGGGCTGTGGCCATGGCCCGCGAGTGGCTAGCCATGCCATCTGACCACAAGGAGGTTGAGGCCGAGGGCTCCTTCCAGCCGGCCAAGGTAACCAAGAAGAACATCTTGGACCCGGCGCACCCGGAGAAGTACGCTGTTATTGGGTCCAACCTTGACAGCAAATAGGAAAGCGAGCTCGTCGACTTCCTCCGTGAGAATCGAGACATCTTCGCATGGTCCCCCAAGGATATGTCGGGTGTTTCGAGGGAGTACGCCGAGCACAAGCTGCATGTGAGATTGGATGCTAAACCGGTCAAGCAACCCCTCCGCCGCCTATTAGAAGAGAAGAGAAGGATCGTTGGTGAAGAAATCGCCCAGCTTCTGGCAGCCGGCTTCATCATGGAAGTGTTCTACCCGGACTGCCTTGCCAACCCAGTCCTCGTTTTGAATAAAAACAACAAGTGGCGCATGAGTATCGACTACACGAGGCTCAACAAAGCCTGCCCCAAGGATCCGTTTGCCTTGCCCCGAATTGATCAAGTGATCAATTCCATGGCCGACGGCGAGCTGCTGTCCTTCCTGGACACCTACTCCGGCTACCACAAGATCAAGCTGGACCCGGCTGGCCGACTGAAGACCGCCTTCATCACCCCTTTCGGCGCCTTCTGCTACATCACCATGATGTTTGGCTTGAGGAATGTCGGTGCCACCTTTCAACGATGCATGCAGAACTGCCTTCTGAAGCAACTTGGCTGAAACACACAGGTCTATGTGGACGACACAGTGGTAAAGACGGAGAAGCGCGGTACCCTTTTGGAGGATCTTAAGGAGACCTTTGCCAACTTGCGCCGCTTTGAGATCAAGCTCAACCCGGAGAAGTGTGTCTTCGGAGTACCCACCGGCCAGCTCCTTGACTTCCTTGTTTGCGAGCGTGGGATCGAGTGCAACCCCATGAAGATCAATGCCATTGAGCAGATGAAGAAGCCGACCCGGTTGCGGGACGCCCAGTAGTTCACCGGGTGCCTAGCCTCTCTCAGCCGGTTCATCAGTCGGCTGGGCGAGAAGGCCCACCCCTTGTTCCAGCTGATGAACAAGACCACATGCTTCGAGTGGACCGATCAGGAGGACGAGGCATTCCTCCAGCTCAAGCGGATGCTATCCATGCCACCTGTTCTGGCCGCTCGAGCTGCTAAAGAGCCCATGTTCCAGTACATCACCGCCAGCAATCGGGTCATCAACACAGTGATCGTGGTCGAGCGCCCAGAAGCCGGCAGAGCTCAGCCGGTCCAGATGCCAGTCTATTACCTGAGAATGGTATTTTCCGCCTCCAAGCAGAACTACCCCCATGTGGCACCACGGCTCAGAGCGACCGGTTTACCATGCATTGCCAGCCCAGAGACCATGTCTTCTGGGAACACACAACATCTTGGTACTGAAAGCAACCGCTTTATTGATGCTAGCGGATCAGAGTTTATATTACAACAGATGTCGAGGCCAAGCTGCATGCCTGGTGCGGCTGAACAATATGTACATTATTTAGTGAACATAAAGGGGCCTCGATCATAACAACTACGCGGCAGCGGAACTACATTGTAGCGGAAGCTCCATAACACAGGGACACTGATGTGGACACGATCTAGACTCGAGCAGCACTCCTTTCCAACAAGACTTTCCTGAAATCTGGCATGACACGCCAGGTCAGTACATTGAATGTACTTGCAAGCTCACAACAGGCATAATCATAATGGCAAACAATATCATGATAATTAACCAATTAATAGTAATGCAACACTATATGTCCAACATGTTGTGATCATGCTCGAACGTCCCTCGGGACGGACTTACCAACCATGATCATCCTTGGATCACAAACAAACCACCATCATGGTCTTGACAAGGGTAACTCGTGATCCTTACAGCGATCACAACCACGACCAATATTTGGTACCCAACGCCTCGATGGCCTTTCCGCCATCATCAACAGTGCAAAGTTCATAACTTAGTGTGCCAATTTTATTAAATGTTGACTCATCGTGGGACCTACTACGAGGTGTCTGTGATTGTGGACTCGGCTATCAATAGATTATACACTCTGCAGAGGTAGCACACTGTACCCACACGACAGAACCCATGGCCTCGCACTCCCTTTCGGGTGGAACAACGACATTACGATGAAACCCTTCCATTGCCATGACACTCTCCTGGCCACTCCGACCCAATCCCCAACGGGCTAGTCCTGGGTGGCCCCGTGTCTACCAAAGACACAACGACCACCGTCGTGGCCAAAACGATCCCACTCGGGGACCCGGTACCATAATCTCAACAACGGGCACACAAGGTTATGCCTGCTTACCGGGCCAGGGTAAGCATGCCATAACCTTCCCTAGTTGGAGGCACTGACCAGAGGCAATGTCAATGGACCGAATCCAGGCCTTCCCACAAAGGCAAATGTGGTTGCACTGGGAAAAACTCGATTCAGCGGCACCATGACCCAGTCAATGATATATTCAAGTTGAGTTATATTCAGGTTCAACTTAAAACAAAAATGACCGGTGTCATAGCATGTCATGAAATGCAAAACTACATATGCATCACATATAAACGAAAATGACCGATGTCATCCGTATTCACACTAAGCATAAACAACAACTTATTTTACTTTCTTGGTCAGGGTAGCTCACACTTCAACCAAAATATTTTGCAGCAAGTTTTATTATTTTCTCATGCGAAAAAGTAACATCGATTAATTTCTCATATGCATATCAAAGATTATACCACAAACAAATCCTATTTTCTTACCAACCAAGTTAGGTTCAAACATTCTGTAAGTCAAGTAAAATGACTAAACAAGTACTTAACAAAACATTTTCTAGCAAATTTTACTATTTTATTTCTGCAAGGAAATAACTTTACGTAATTACTAACATGCATAACAAAATTATTCTTATCATCACCACAAATAGATCTTAGCTTTGCTTTACCAACTAAGTTAGTTTCAACATTATGTAAATCAAGCATAATAACCAACAAACACTTAACATAATATAAATAACATAATAGTTATTTAAATGCATGGATTAATCATTTCATTAAAGTAAGAAAATCATAAATATTGAAACAACACCATGAAAATGTTGCTGTGGCTTGCCTTAGTGCAGATGAGGTTCACAAACCTTCTGGTGATCCTCAAGACAAGCCTCACCCTCTAAAAATAATTTTAAGCACAAAAAGAAAATATCAAGAACACTTCTGAAAATCACCAGAAATTCTAAACAGCTCAGAAAAATCCCATCTTTGGTGAGCTGCTAGATTTCTTTGCAAAGAACAAAATGCAAAAAGAATCAATTCATTTGGACTTATGGTTGAAGAGTTATGGCTATTTGAAGTGTTATGTAAATTCAAATGAATTTGAATAAAAATAAACAAACAGGGGGGGTGACGTCGAAGGCGTAAAGCCCAGGGGCGCCACCACTCGTACCGCTTCGCGCACATACAGAGTGACTGACTAGCGGGCCCGCTAGTTTGGAAAGGAGGAGGGGGAGAAGGAAACTGAGGGAGTCGTGGCTTCGCCGGAGCTCTCGCAGGCGACCAGGGCTCCTTGGCCAAAACGAGAGGGAGGGATGGCAAGAGGGGACGGAGGCGCACCTGCCCGCACTCGTATCATAGCTAGGGGTGGTCGAACGGCGTCGGAATCAACCTCGCAAGCGGAGGCAGAACGTGGTGGTCGCCGGAGATGAGGAAGACGACGAGAAGAGGCAACTCCAGGGGCTCTAGGGGGACGGGATGTCTTCACCAGAGAGAGGCGGAGGCCCTGGAAGGGTCGCCCTGGCCTGGGAGGGGCTGGAACTACCGTGGTGACCAGAGGGGATCGCCGTCGAGCTCGAGCTGGAGGGCGGCAGCCTGCGGCCTGCCTGGCCGGGCTACGGTTTCCTACACGCTTGTGGGTTGTGTGGGAGTGGTGGATGGTGCTCGAGGAGGCTGGGGCGGATCCATTTATAGGTGAGCGGAGGGGGGGGGGGTTTGGGCTCCACCGGTGGACACCTGTCCACGACGCCTGGTGAGGAGCGGCGTTAGTGAGAGGAGGAGAAGGCGACGCAGCACACGTGGCAACTGTTGGCGAACGGGGACGAGCACAGGAACGAGGAGAAGGCGACGAGCATAGTGCGCACCGCACTGTTGGGTTGGCCGGACCATTCCTGTGCTCGCTGCGGCGAGCTCCGACGTCGGCGAGCGCCAAAGGGGAGTTAATGGCGTTGAGACGAGGATGGTGGCGAGGTTTGGCACGCTCGGGCAGACGAGGGAAGCGAGCACGCGCGAACAGAGCGCTCGGCGGCACTCAGAGCGCGTCGACACGCATGCATGACATGGTGGATACGCGTGGTCACCGCGCGAGCTCTTCCCTCAGGCCCGCCTAGGTCCAAAAATCATTTCTGGCATGTCGTTCATGGTGGTTTTGAAGTTTACCACGCTTTGGTTTGGATACATGTGCAGTAGAGGAGTTTTTACATGCCAAGTAAGTTTCTGGTCGGTAACTTGGAGAGGTTACTATAGTCAAATGGCTGGGAGTTGATGGCTGTGCTTTGGAGGTTAGCCATGATCTACTAAGGTGAAAATGTAGTAGAAAACCTAGGCACAATGGAGTAAGTAAAACGGTAGTTGCTGTAGAAACCACCATTTTTGTCCAGAACAGAAAATATTTTCTGTAGCAAAAATATTCCAAAAAGTGATGAAATATTTTTGCTCAGGAAGGTGCCCTAGGGTTCAAAGAATATTTGTGAATTATCTCAGATTTTTCTGGGCCATAAAAATTGGGGTTGCTTTGGAGCATATTGAACTAGCTAGGGTTTTTGAGAGAAAAATGAATATTTTTCATTTAAGAAAAATATTCCAAAGATTATTTTGGGGTGGATCAGAAGGGGAATGATGACTAGGGAGGGAAATGAAGCACTTGGGTGGAAGCCAAGGGTACCCAAGTGTTTAAGTCCATATGAAAAGATTCAAAAACTCCAAATTTCAAATGACTCCAAATGAAAATCAAGCAAATGAGAGAGGGCAAAAACCAGGCTGTCACAAACCTCCCCCACTTAGAATGAATCTCGTCCTCGAGATTCGGTTGCTTGGGAAAACCACTCTGGATAATGTGACTGTAGAAATTCTTCCCGCTCCCAAGTTGATTCTGACTCTGTGTGATGCTCCCACTGAACTTTGTAAAATTTCCTTACTTTACTGCGAGTGACCCTTTCCATCTGATCCAAAATTCTAAACGGTCTCTCTTCATAAGTTAAATCATTTGCCAATTCTACCTCAGCCATAGCAGTCTTTTTCTCAGGCGGGGATATGCATCGTCTCAATTGTGAAACATGAAACACGTTGTGCACATCTGCCAATTTAGCTGGTAGTTCCAACTACCATGCAACAATACCCACTCGAGACATAACCGGGAATGGACCAATAAATCTGGGTGCCAACTTTCCACGAGTCTGAAATCTCTTGACTCCTTTCATCGGAGTGACTCGGAGGTATACATGTTCTCAGGGTTCAAAATTGATCTGTCGGTGCTTTGCATCATAATAACTTTTCTGTCGAGATTTGGCCAATTGCAATCTGTCACTGATTTCTCTAACTTGTTTATCAGCTTCCATCATGAGATATGTTCCAAAGATACGACTATCTCCAGTTTGAGACCAATTTAAAGGAGTGCGGCACTTACGGCCATACTGAGCTTCATACTGTGACATTTTTAGACTGGTCTGGAAGCTGTTGTTATAGGAAAACTCGGCATATGGCAAGCAGTCTTCCCATTTAGGTCCTTGGGCTAAAGCACAAGCTCGCAACATATCTTAGATTATTTGATTGACCCGTTCTGTCTGTCCATCTGTCTGAGGATGATAAGCAGTACTATATTTCTGTGCTATCCCCAAGGCTTGATGGACACATGGCCAAAAAGCAGAGGTAAACAGGGAACCTCGGTCGGAAGTGATAGTTCGGGGTACTCCATGCAGACTGACTATTTTGGACACATACAACTGTGCAAGTTGATCTGCTCTGTATCTGGTGCTGATCGGAATGAAGTGAGCAACCTTGGTTAGGGTGTCCACTATGACCCATATTGCATCATTGCCTCGCTAAGTCTTAGGTAATCCGGTAATGAAATCCATACAAACGTCATCCCATTTCCATTGTGAAACCGGCAGCGGTTGGAGGAGTGCGGCTGGCTTCTGATGCTCTGCCTTCACCTTGTTACATATGTCGCAACGTGCCACAAAATAGGCAATGTCTTTCTTCATTCCATCCCACCAGAATATTTGTCTAAGGTCCTCATACATTTTCGTACCTCCCGGGTGAATGGAATATGGGGATTCATGTGCTTCTGACAGGATTTTCTTCTTTAAGTTGGTTGATTGGGTACACAAATCCGTCCACGGAATAGGAGGGTACCGAATTTGTCCTTGGAGAAATATGGGGTCTGCGCTGCCATCTGGCCCTTGGCACGTCTTTGCAGCTCGGTGTCAGCTGGCTGGGCCTTGCGGATCTCTACCTCATGTGTGGGGGTAACTTCCAAAATATTAGCGAGGCCAGCATCCACTCTGACCAGATTGAGCAGAGCGATCTCCTCTTGGAGTTCGGGAGGCAAGGATTTCAATATGACATTTAAGCTGACGGGTTTTCGACTGAGGGCATCAACAACCACGTTGGCCTTACCCGGGTGGTAATTTATTCCAAGGTCATAATCCTTGACCAACTCTAGCCATCTTCCTTGACGGAGGTTTAAATCTGGCTAAGTAAAGATGTATTTGAGAGTTTTGTGGTCGGTAAAAATTTGGCACCTTTTTCCAATGAGGTAGTGTCTCCACATTTTTAGCGCATGAACCACCGCAGCCAATTCCAAATCATGAGTAGGATAATTTCCCTCGTGTGGTCGTAGCTGCCACGATGCATATGCTACTACCTTGCTGTCTTGCATAAGTACGCAACCAATGCCTTGCCTGGAGGCGTCACAATACACATCAAAACTGCGATAAATGTCTGGAAGAGTCAATACAGGTGCGGTTGTTAGACGTATCTTTAGCTCATTAAAACTTTTCTCACAATCCTCCGTCCATTCAAACTTCTTATCCTTTTTGAGAAGCTCCGTCATGGGTTTAGCAATCTTGGAAAACCCTTCAATGAAACGGCGGTAATATCCAGCTAATCCGAGAAAACTCCGGATCCGCATCACGGTCGTGGGCGGCACCCAATCGAGCACATCCTTTACTTTGCTCGGGTCCACGGCTATACCTTCGGCGCATAGTACGTGTCCGAGTAACCAAACTTGATTGAGCCAAAATTCGCATTTACTGAATTTGGCGTATAGATGATGGTCGCGGAGTCGTTGTAGAACTGCTCGGAGGTGATCCTTGTGCTCCTCTTCACCCTTGGAGTAAATGAGGATGTCATCGATGAAGACTACCACGAATTTGTCGATGAAGTCCATGAATACTTTGTCCATCATATGCATGAAGAAAGCAGGGGCATTGGTGAGACCAAAGGACATCACGGTATATTCCTAAAGACTGTACCGAGTAGTGAATGCGGTCTTAGGAATATCTTCCTTTTTAATCTTGAGCTGATGATATCCGGTCCGTAAATCGATCTTAGAGAATACTTTAGCCCCACTGAGCTGATCAAACAGATCATCAATCCTTGGTAGTGGATATTTATTTTTGGTGGTGACCTCATTCAACTGGTGGTAATCTATGCACATGCGGAGACTGCCATTCTTTTTGTCCACGAAAATAGCAGGTGATCCCCCATGGTGAAGAGCTGGGACGAATATATCCTTTCTGGAGCAGTTCATCAAGCTGTTTCTTTAGCTCCACTAATTCTGATGAGGGCATCCGATAGTATTTCTTGTATAACGATGCAGTTCCGGGCACAAGATCTATGGAAAATTCCAGTTCCCGATCTGATGGCATGCCTGGCAGTTCTTCTAGAAATACATCAGGGTACTCGCTGACCACATGAATTAATTCCAACTCAGCCACAACGGTGAAAACCAGTTCTTGCTTGGGTATATTCTTGCGAGCATATAATTTGGTAGTCTGCCCATTCAGACTGGTCAAAGTGACTTCTCGTGTTGCGCAGTTTATGCAAACTTGATATTGGCTCAACCAATTCATGCCCAATAAAATATCAAACTTTTCAGACTCAATGAGTATCAGAGAGGTTGGAAAGTAGACTCCATTGATATTTATTTCCAGATCATGGCAGAAGAGATTGCTCTTGATTAAAGATCCCGGGGTTTGTACCAGCATATTTTTGCCCAAAAGTGTACAAGGAAATTTGTTTTGGGCAGCGAAACTCCGAGAAATAAAAGAATGGGAAGCCCCAGAGTCCAATAAAATTATGGCAGGTATTTCATTAACAGAAAACATACCAATGACGACTTCTGGGTTCTCTTGGGCTTCATCAGCTGAGATATGATGCACGTGCCCAGTGAAGTTTTGCTGGGTCGGGCATGACTCCATATAGTTGACTTGTGGCCTGATTAGGGCATTTGCCTTGTTCTTGGGGCACTGTTTGGCATAATGTCCGTTCTGCCCACAACTGAAGCAAGAATTATTGCGCTGACGCTCCTCATGCATTGGGTTGGTCATGACATTCTTGACTTGAGTGGTGGTCTTGTTAACATTCTGTTGCCAATTTGGCTTGTATTCCACCTGAGTCTGCTGCCAGGTACAAGCCTTTTGCACTGGTTGTCCATCCTTCTTTGGCTCGAACTTACGCTTGTTGTCATTGTTAACAGGCTTATTGTCTGATATAAGCTTGTGCTCCCGTTCAGCAATGAAAGCCTTGTTCACCAGAGTTTGGAAATCTGGGAAATCAAGCATACTGAGAGTACACCGGAGTTGCAGATTTAAGCCGCCAATAAATCTGTCAATCTTCCTTTCTTCGGTGGCCACGCCATAAAGAGAGTAACAGGCCGGATGATTGATTTTTTTGCAAATGTTCACCCACAGACTGATTTCCTTGGACGAGTGCGAGAAATTCACGCTGCTCAGTCTTCATAACCCCAGTAGGGATATGATATTTTTGGAATTGATCCTTAAACTTTTCCCAGGTGATTTCTTCATCAACATGCCACATGGCTTTTGCATTTTCCCACCATATAGCAGCTGCGCCTTCAAGGTAATGAGTTGCAAATGGAACTTTATCATTTTCTTTAGCACGAGCAATCTCAAGCTTTTTCTCAATGGTACACAACCAATCGTCTGCATCCAATGGGTCAATAATATGATTGAAACTGGGAGGCTTGGTCCTTTGAAAATCTGACAGCTTTGAGTGATGACCGTTCTGATTTCCATTCTGCCCAACCATAGCTTGCACACTCTTTAATATTTTGATCAGATCATTGTTCCTTCTTTCCTCAAACATACGTAGAATTTGCTCAGTGGAGGGCGGATTTGGCGGTGGAGGCGGTGGCGGAATGTACGGCTCGGGAGAATGTCCTGCCTGTCATGCGGAACGACAAACAGGAGTTCCCTCACGAACGTTGCTACTGCTGCCTCCCCGCGTCATCCTATTGTGGATTTTTCCCAAGACAACGCAATCGAGATGAGAAACATCCAACAATAAATTTGGGGAAAAGCCAGCAACAAATCCCGGAAGAAAACAAAAGAGCGAAGAAAATACGGTGAATAAAGTCCCAACATAATCATACATAGACTCATACATGAAAGATAAACAACATGCCAGGTTCAACTACTCTCATACATGCAATGAAACATCATGACTCGTAACTACATCTGTACATCATCCGGACGACTATGAATACTCAAAGATACTACTACTCTGCTGGTGCTGGGGTGTCCTCCCCTGAAGCGGTCTCGGATCCTGAACCGACGAGGTTAACGGAAACCTCCGGATTAAAGGTAACGCGACGATGCTGCCTCGAGGACTCTCCCTCAGGGGCAGGGGTAGGATGAAGCATCGGGGCTACAGGAGTAGCGAGAAGTGAAACCCACTCGGCAGGAGTACTGAGAGGATTTGCGGCCGAGACGCCCGTGCTACTCGGAGGAGTAACCGATGAAATAGGGGAATTAGAACTAGCTGGAATATACAGAGTAAATCCCAGAGAGGATGGAGTAGTGGCAAATCTAGTAGTTACTAAAGCAGCGGCTAAAGCAGTACGGGCACGAGTCAGCTCTCGAGCCAGCTCGTGGATCATAAGGTAGCTAGCAGTGACATAACGAGCAAGGTGACTAGCAACACTATCAGACTTTGGATCAATGATAGGGAAACTGACATGACCATTGTCGTGCAGAGAAGGGTAGTAATAGAAACCTGGGTGGTTCTGCATTCGGACCTCGTTGTAGCTAGGATTGACAAGGACCTCGAATGCAGCAAACTGGACAGCCTGAGAAGCGGTGGATGCATAACCGCTCTGAGAAGTATGAGTGTAAGAGCTGGAATCGGAACTAGTGCGCAGAGTGACCACTGCGTGATACTCATACACTGAATCAGCTAGATGCTACTGGTGCACACGATATACTGGGTCGTCTCCGAGAGGGTACAACCGACGCCACACATAGCGAAGGAGGTGCGGTGACGTGTATGGCATCAGCTGCAACTGGCACGGATATGGCACCAGAGCCATCTACACTCACAACCATTAGCAGGTTAGTAGAAAAATATAAACCAAATGCATGCAATGCAACAACCAGCTACAATTGCTACCGGCACTCAACTTAAACTCGTATCTAACGTCAAGTTAACACGTCGTAGTCTAGCATGGCCTACAGTCAGCACGGCTTTGATACCAAGCATTGTGGCACCCCGGCTCAGAGCGACCGGTTTACCATGTATTGCCAGCCCAGAGACCATATCTTCTGGCAACACACAACATCTTGGTACAAAAAGCAACTGCTTTATTGATGCTAGCGGATCAGAGTTTATATTACAACAGATGTCGAGGCCAAGCTGCACGCCCGGTGCGGCTGAACAATATGTACATTATTTAGTGAACATAAAGGGGCCTCGATCATAACAACTACGCGGTAGCAGAACAACGTCGTAGCGGAAGCTCCATAACACAGGGACACCGATGTGGACACGATCTAGACTCGAGCAGCACTCCTTTCCAATGAGACTTTCCTAAAATACGGCATGACACGCCAGGTCAGTACATTGAATGTACTTGCAAGCTCACAACAGGCATAATCATAATGGCAAACAATATCATGATAATTAACCAATTAATAGTAATGCAACACTATATGTCCAACATGCTGTGATCATGCTCGAGCGTCCCTCGGGACGGACTTACCAACCGTGATCATCCTCGGATCACAAACAAACCACCATCATGGTCTTGACAAGGGTAACTCGTGATCCTTACGGCGATCACAACCACAACCAATATTTGGTCCCGAACGTCTCGATGGCCTTTCCGCCATCATCAACAGTGCAAAGTTCATAACTTAGTGTGCCAATTTTATTAAATGTTGACTCATGGTGGGACCTACTACGAGGTGTCCGTGACCGTGGACTCGGCTATCGATAGATTATACACTCTGCAGAGGTAGCACACTGTACCCACACCACATAACCCATGGCCTCGCACTCCCATTCGGGTGGATCAATGACATTCTGGCGAAACCCTTACATTTCCATGACACTCTCCCGGCCACTCCGACCCAATCCCCAACGGGCTAGTCCTGGGTGGCCCCGTGTCTACCAAAGACACAACGACTACCGTCATGGCCAAAACGATCCCACTCAGGGACCCAGTACCATAATTTCAACAACAGGCACACAAGGTTATGCCTGCTTACCGGGCCAGGGTAAGCATGCCATAACCTTCCCTAGTTGGAGGCACCGACCAAAGGCAATGTCAATGGACCGAATCAAGGCCTTCCCACAAAGGCAAATGTGGTTGCATTGGGAAAAAATCGATTCAACGGCACCATGACCCAGTCAACGGTATATTCAAGTTGAGTTATATTCAGTTTCAACTTAAAACAAAAATGACCGGTGTCATAGCATGCCATGAAATGCAAAACTACATATGCATCACATATAAACAGAAATGACCTATGTCATCCGTATTGACACTAAGCATAAACATCAACAACTTATTTTACTTTCTTTGTCAGGGTAGCTCACACTTTAACCAAAATATTTGCAGCAAGTTTTATTATTTTCTCATGCGAAAAAGTAACTTCGATTAATTTCTCATATGCATAGCAAAGATTATACCACAAACAAATCCTATTTTCTTACCAACCAAGTTAGGTTCAAACATTCTGTAAGTCAAGTAAAATGACTAAACAAGTACTTAACAAAATATTTTCTAGCAAATTTTACTATTTTATTTCTGCAAGAAAATAACTTTACATAATTACTAACATGCATAACAAAATTATTCTTATCATCACCACAAATAGATCTTAGCTTTGCTTTACCAACTAAGTTAGTTTCAACATTCTGTAAATCAAGCATAATAACCAACAAACACTTAACAGAATATAAATAACATAATAGTTATTTAAATGCAAGGATTAATCATTTCATTCATGTTAGAAAATCATAAATATTGAAATGGCACCATGAAAATGTTGCTGTGACTTGCCTTAGTGCAGATGAGATTCACAAGCCTTCTGGTGATCCTCAAGACAAGCCTCACCCTCTGAAAATAATTTTAAGCACAAAAAGAAAATATCAAGAACACTTCTGAAAATCACCAGAAATTCTAAACAGCTTAGAAAAATCTCATCTTTGGTGAGCTGCTAGATTTCTTTGCAAAGAACGAAATGCAAAAAGAACCAATTCATTTGGACTTATGGTTGAAGAGTTATGGCTGTTTGAAGTGTTCTGTAAATTCAAATGAATTTGAATAAAAATAAACAAACTAGGGGGGTGACGTTGAAGGCATAAATCCCAGGGGCGCCACCACTCGTACCGCTTCGCGCACGTACAGAGTGACTGACTAGCGGGCCCTGCTAGTTAGGTGCGGAGGAGGGGGAGAAGGAAACAAAGGGACTCGCGGCTTCGCCGGAGCTCTCACCAGCGATGAGGGCTCCTTGGCCAAAACGAGAGGGAGGGATGGCAAGAGGGGACGGAGGCGCATCTAACCGTACCCGTAGCGTAGCTAGGGGTGGTCGGATGGTGTCGGAATCAACCTCGCAAGCGGAGGCAGAACGCGGTGGTCGCCGGAGATGAGGAAGACGATGAGCAGAGGCAACTCAGGGGCTCCAGGGGGACGGGATGGCTTCACCAGAGAGAGGCGGAGGCCCTGGAAGGGTGGCCCTGGCCTAGGAGGGGCTGGAGCTACCGCGGGGACCAGAGGGGATCGCTGGCGAGCTCGAGCTCGAGGGTTGCAGCCCGCGGCCTTCCCGGCCGGGCTACGGTTTCCTACGCGCTTGTGGGGTGTGTGGGAGTGGTGCATGGTGCTCGAGGAGGCTGGGTGCGGCTCCATTTATTGGCGAGCGGAGAGGGGGGGGGGCGGTTCGGGCTCCGCCGATGGACACCTATACACGGCTCCCGGTGACGAGCAGCGTCGGTGAGAGGGGGAGAAGGCGACACAGCTCATGCGGGAACTGTTGGCGAACAGGGACGAGCACTTGAACGAGAAGAAGGCGACGAGCACAGTGCGCACCACACTGTTGGGTTGGCCGGACCGTGCCCGTGCTCGCTGCGGCGAGCTCCGGCATCGGCGAGCGCCAGAGGGGAGTTAATGGCGTTGAGACAAGGATGGTGGCGAGGTTTGGCACGCTCGGGCAGACGAGGGAAGCGAGCACGCGCGAACAGAGCGCTCGGCGGCACTCAGAGCGCGTCGACACGCAGGCATGACATGGTGGACACGCATGGTCACCGCGCGAACTCTTCCCTCAGGCCAGCCTACATCCAAAAATCATGTCTGGCATGTTGTTCGTGGTTGCTTTGAAGTTTGCCACGCTTTGGTTTGGATCCAGGTGCAGTAGAGGAGTTTTTACATGCCAAGTAAGTTTCTGGTCAGTAACTTGGAGAGGTTACTGCGGTCAAATGGCTGGGAGTTGGGGGCTGTGCTTTGGAGGTTAGCCATGATCTACTAAGGTGAAAATGCACAAGAAAACCCAGGCACAATGGAGCAAGTAAAATGGTAGTTGCTGTAGAAACCACCATTTCTGTCCAGAATAGAAAATATTTTCTGTAGCAAAAATATTCAAAAAAGTGATGAAATAGTTTTGCTCAAGATGTGCCCTAGGGTTCAAAGAATATTTGTGAATTATCTCAGATATTTCTGGGCCATAAAAATTGGGGTTGCTTTGGAGCATATTGAACTAGCTAGGGTTTTTGAGAGAAAAATGAACATTTTTCATTCCAAAGATTATTTTGGGGTGGATCAGAATGGGAATGATGATTAGGGAGGGAAATGAAGAACTTGGGTGAAAGCCAAGGGTACCCAAGTGTTTAAGTCCATATGACAGGATTCAAAAACTCCAAATTTCAAATGACTCCAAATGAAAATCAAGCAAATGAGAGAGGGCAAAAGCCAGGCTGTCACACCCCACTACCAGAAGATGTGCTACGGCATGTACTTTGCCTCCAAGAAGCTAAAGCAGTACTTCCAGGAGCACACCTCACGGTCGTCTGCACCGCCCCCTTGCCGAGATCATGGGCAACCGAGACGCCACAGGCCGGGTGGAAAAGTGGGCCATCGAGCTGGCTCCCCGCACCATCCTCTACCAGCCCCACACTGCCATCAAGTCCTAAGCACTGCCCGACTTCCTAGTCGACTGGGTTGAGACCCATCACCTGCCGCTAGCGCCGGATTCCACTCATTGGAAGATGCACTTCGACGGCTCGAAGATGCGCACCGGTTTGGGAGCCGGCATCGTGCTCACCTCTCCCAAAGGCGACAAGCTGAAGTACATGCTGCAGGTCCACTTCGCCGCCTCCAACAACGTGGCCGATTACGAGGCAGTTGTCCATGGGCTCCGGCTAGCCAAGGACATCGGCATCCGCCGCATTCTGTGCTATGGCGATTCGGACCTTGTGGTTCAACAGTCTTCTGGCGACTAGGACGCCAAGGATGCCAATATGGCGAGCTACCGCTTCCTTGTCCAGTAGATCAGCGGACACTTTGATGGGTGTGAGTTCCTCCATGTACCACGGGCCGACAACGAAGCAGCCGACGCCCTGGCACAGACTGGCTCCACCCGACATGCCATACCAGCCAACGTCTCCCTCGAGTGCCTGCGCAAGCCGTCTATCAAGCCTTCGCCGGAGTCAGAATCCATCTTCGTGCCGGCTAACCCTGGAGCAGCCGGATCCGGCTCGGGGACTTCAGTAGCCAGCCCGGGGACTTTAGTAGGCGGCCCGGGGGCTGCAGCACCTAAACCCAGCCCGGTGACTCTAGAACCCGGCCCGGGGACTGCTGTTGTCAGCGCGGGGACTTCAACGATGCTGCAAGCAGCGGCTGCCTCCCAACCCGGCCACCCTAGTGCCGGTTAGTGTCATGACGGTGGTAGAAGTGTCGTCTTGGGCGCAGCCCATCGTCAACTTCCTGGTAAGCCGCGAGCTACCAGCCGACAAAGTCTTGGCCCGGCAGGTGCAACATCGGGCGGCAACATACACGATCATCAACAGAGAGCTTATTAGGTGCAGCGCGACGGGTGTTTTCCAGCGTTGCGTCGAGCCGGAGAAGGGCATTGCAATCCTCAGGGATATTCATTAAGGTGAATGTGGCCACCATGCCGCCTCCTGAGCCCTCGTTGCCAAAGCTTTCCGCCACAGTTTCTTCTGGCCGACTGCTTTGGATGAGCCAAGGAGTTGGTATGCAAGTGCAAGGGGTGTCAGGGTTTCAGCACCAAGCAGCACCTGCCGGCTTCTGCACTCAAGACCATCTGCATCACCTAGCCGTTTGTCCTATGGGGATTGGACATGGTGGGCCCATTCAAGATAGCACGCGGTGGTATGACCCATCTGCTAGTTGTCCTGGACAAGTTGACGAAGTGGATTGAGGCGAGGCCAATCAAGAAGCTGAATGGTCCGACTGCCATCACGTTCATCGCGGATATCACCGTTCGGTACGGCATCCCGCATAGCATCATCACCAAGAATGACACGAACTTCGCCAAAGGCGCCTTGCCTCGTTTTTGCGCGACACATGGCATCCGACTGGACCTCGCGTCGGTTGCTCATCTGTAGTCAAACAGCTAGGTGGAGCGAGCAAACGGCCTCATCCTGTCTGGCATCAAGCCTCGGCTGGTCGATCCACTGGAGCGCTCGGCCGGCTGCTGGGTCGAGGAGCTGCCGACCATCCTTTGGAGTCTTCGGACCACGCCGAATTGATCAACCGACTTCACACCCTTCATCCTCGTGTATGGGGCCGAGGCTATCATCCCAACTGACATCAATGTTCGACTCGCCTCGCGTCACCTTGTACACGGAGGCGGAAGGAAAGGAGGCGCGAGAAGACGGCATCGATCTGCTGGAAGAGGCCCGACGGCTAGCACTCAGCTGGTCCACCATCTACCAGCAGAACCTACGCCGCTACCACAACAAGAAGATGAAGCCGCGTGCCTTCCATGAGGGCGACCTTGTGCTCCGGCTGATCCAACGAACAACCGACCAGCACAAGCTCTCGGCTCCTTGGGAGGGGCCTTTCATCATCAGCAAGGCCCTGGGCAACGACTCCCACTACCTCATCGACGCACAGAAGCCTAGGGCACGCAAGAGGGACACAACCGGCCAAGAATCAGAGTGCCCATGGAACGCGAACCTTCTCCGCCTGCTTTACAATTCATGTAGTGTACGTGCCACGTTATATTTTGTACTAAGAAAAGACAACAGGTCCCCCGAGGTACACTTGGGGGCTACCTTTTTATCTATATGATAAGCTTCGCCTATGAATGAGTTTTTATTCTTTCGCCCTGTCCGGGTCCGGTCAGCCGTCCCAGGGCTCGCCGCCTTGACCTAAGTTGGCACCACCCGAAGTTGGCTAAGTAGTGTGCCGACGCCAAAGCCCTCTCTTCGTGCCAGCCATAGCTTGCAGCGCGACTATCCAGCTGGCTAGAGCTAAATGGCAGAAATGGTGTCCACACGAAAAACGACTAAGGAAGAACACTGATTCAGGCCAAGCCGACTCCTCATCTCACCCGTCCGGCTTCCCAGCAGCCGGCCGGCCGGCTTCTTTCTCGACTAGCTATGCTCTAAGTGACTGAAGTAGTTTTCCTATTCTAAACGGCCAATCCCCTGACCCAGCCACAGACCGTAGTGCGGTTGTCCGGCTGGCAGGGCGATAGCCAGAGGAACATGACAAAAGAAAAAGCTAAAGAGAGCAAAGGCAAAACCAAGCCAGAACCCGGCAAAGTACACAAGCATGTGGAAGATAAAATTATTTAAATTGCAAAAGTCCCAAGGCCGACATTCATCATAGTTTAGATACACCCACGGTGCATGGAACTACACTTGATTAACATGTTCGTGAGCACAAGACAGAAAATTCAAAGGATAAAGGTCGCTCAGGCCGAAGGCGCTACGGGTGGCTCGGATAGGCTGGCGGTGGCTGAAGCATCGGCTGGCGGGGCCTCTAACCGAGTGGTCTCGGTCTGGTCGGCAGCAGCAATGGCCGATGTGGTCTCCCGTGGCTCGCTGGCTAAGGCCGGATCGGGCTGAGTCCGGCTGGTCGCTCCATCATCTGGTGCGATGCCATCGTCTTCCTCGTCCTCGCTTTCCTCCGTTCCTTCCTGGCTGGAGGCGGTCTCCTCTGCCGAGTCCCCCCCTCGTCCGGGTTCATCACGAACCAGGACGGTGGCACCTCGGTGCCATTTTTGGCTCGCTCCGGGACGAAGACGCCGACGTCGGCATATGTCGATGTCAAAACCGGCGGATCTCGGGTAGGGGGTCCCGAACTGTGCGTCTAGGATCGGTGGTAATAGGAGACGGGGGACACAATGTTTACCCAGGTTCAGGCCCTCTCTATGGAGGTAATACCCTACTTCCTACTTGATTGATCTTGATGAATATGAGTGTTGCAAGAGTTGATCTACCACGAGATCGTAGGGCTAAACCCTAGAAGTCTAGTCTATGTGAATATGGTAATTAGTATGTGTATCCGGACTATGCTGTCCGTTTTATATAGACACCGGAGAGATCTAGGGTTACATGGGGTCGGTTACATAAGAGGGAATCTTCATAGTCAGTCGCCTAGTTTGCCTTCCACGCCAAGGAGAGTCCGATCCGGACACGAGTATAGTCTTCGGCATTCATGTCTTTATAGCCCATCGGTCCGGCCCATGGATAACAGGCTGGACGCCCAAGGACCCCTTAGTTCAGGACTCCCTCAGTAGCCCCTGAACCTGGCTTCCATGACGAGGACTCCGGCGCACAGATTGTCTTCAGCATTGCAAGGTGGGTTCTCCTTCTTCCGAACTCCAAGACAGTCTTCGGATGCGATGATTGTATCCGGAGCCGAGTATGTAACTGCAGAGAATATAATATCCCACAAGCCCGACCTGCTGACAACTGTTGATGACATTGTATGACGCCTGCCCAGTTATTATTTCCAATCGTTGGCTAGCCCCTCGCCCCACGTCTCAAGACGCGGTTTTATCAGCACAGGATTTTCAATAATGTGGGCGTGGGTAACCCAACCTTCCCCTGGGTACAACTCTCCGAGGATAGGTAAGTTTCAAGACCCAGGAGGGGATGCTCGATATTCCGGGCCTTTATATAGGGACCCAGACTTGTCTTTCTCTTCTGCGCTTGCTTCCTCCTCAACCCCAACCACCTCGAGTTCTAGCCCTCGAGTTCCAATCGCCACCATCCCCAATCAAGCCCGGGTCTAGCCATTCAGGCCGGTGGGTGGCCTCTTCTGTCACGGAGGAGGATATTGCGAAGCTCCACGTGGCGAGGTATCTGACCCCAGAAATCCTTCATCGGCTTCCCGCCGAGGGGCAGGTTATTCCCACCCCCAAATCTGGTGAGAGGGTAGTATTTGTATCCCACTTCCTCCATGGGTTAGGGTTCGCGCTCAACCCCTTCATCCGGGGGCTCATGTTCTACTATGGGTTGGATTTTCACGATCTGGCCCCGGACTCCATTCTTCTTATCTCGACATTCATCGTTATGTGTGAAGCCTTCCTCCGGACTCCTCCACACTTTGGTTTGTGTCTCAAGACCTTCGGTGTGAGGCCGCGAGCGGCAGAGGAGGAGCAGGCAGAGTGCGGCAGCGTTATAATAAACAAGCTTGCCAACGCGGTTTGGTTTGAAGGATCTTTCGCCAAGTCTTCCGACCTATGGAAACAGGGGTGGTTTTATGTCAACGAGCCACGGGGCTCCAAGTGGGCAGCTACGCCTGCGTTCTGACCCGGCCCTCCAATTCAGCTCACTTCATGGATCAATAAGGGATTAGACTGGGGATCCGCCAATGAAGTGCAGGCTCTGCAAGGTCGCATCCGAGGCCTTACCGAGAAGGGCATCGATCTTGTGAACGTTGTTCAAGTAATGCCAGTCCGCCGGACCTTGCCATGTCAAGGGCGGCCTCTTCATATCTGGGAGTTTAATCCAGAAGGGCGGCGGCCTCTTCAACACTTCTTCGGCACCACACACGAAGGAATGTGGAGATTATATTTTAGGGAGCGAGAGCAATGGCCGGACACCACCGAAGACGTTGGTCTTGACTGCAATCATCCGGACACTCCGGTAAGTATCCAATCTCCGAACACCTTTCGTTCTAATATCTCCTAACAAGATACTGAACAACTCGTCCCTATACATGACTGGATAAAGAAGGCGGTGTTAATCTGGTGTCCGGTGCCCCTTCCCGAAGACTCTACAACCGCCCTGCTGACGAGAATGCTGATTCCGACACCATACCAGGTGCCTGCAGAGGGGGGCGAGAGCGAGGAGCCCAGAGGTGATGCCCGCCCTGAGGACGAATTAGACACTATGTTTGGGGAAACTGAAACCCTTTTTCCCAGGGGCAAGGCTGCAGAGGGGGCCCCTCATGGCAAGAAGAGGGCCGCTTCCGGAGGTCAGGAGGGGAAACCTTCCAAGAAAGGGAAAACACCATCGTCGGGCGGCTTGGGCCGGGCAAGCGATGTCGATGTAGAGCTTTGCGATGAGGACATACCTTTGGCCAAATCGTAAGTCTAGTGGGGTATTTTAGTCATACCTCATTCCTTTCTTGTTACTGAGGTAATCCTCTGACACGGGTATGTTCTCATAGGTTAACGCCTGGTGATTATCAATCGTCTTCCTCCCTGGGAGACCTTCTTACAGAGATGATGGAGAGTGACACGCCTTCTCCAGCCTCCTCGCCCAACAGGGCGGATGATTTTGAGGTATCGTCCCGAGGGGCTCCTCCCGATCGACAAGTAGTGTAGGAAACAAAGAAGGCGCTACCCGAAGGTGGTGCCTCTGTCGCTCAGGGTTCGGGAATCAAGCAAGACGACCCCGCACTATCTGGCTGGCAACTAGAGATGATTCTGGAGGCGAGTGAGCGGATTCCTTCAAAGGTATGCCATACTCCGGCGGCGGTCTCCAGAGACCCAGAAGCGTCGGAAACGCTAACGGACATGCAGCGAATAGCGTCCGTTTCGGAGGAGCGTCGTGCCTTGATGGTTATAGTGGTCGAAAAAGTTTTATCCGCGAAGAATAGGTTAGACGAGGCCTTCATGAGCCTTCTGAGAGGTTTTTGAGGTTTGTGATGTAATTTTGCCAATGGAGGTTTTATTGACAGAATGCACCTGTTGTATACGCAGTTGCCCCTAAGACTTGGATTGCTTTCCAAAGGAAGCGATCGGAGGATCGAAAAGATATGCTTAGGTATTAACCTTGATTTTACTTGGAGTGCAGGATGCCTCCCCTCCTGCGGCTACCCGAAATACAGAAGTGGCTGAACTGCAGCGAAAGCTGGACATTGCGGAGGATGACATTGCAATGATCAACAGGCGTATTAACAACTCGCAAGGTATATATTTCGAGCATTCCTTACACCAATGTGCTTGTAATTTAAGCCTGGCTCTAAAAAGAGTTTTATATGAAATGTGCATGAATGCAGATGGTGCCGCTGCTGTGGAGGCCCTTCGGGCGGAGCTAGTCCGTACCAAGGAGCAAGCCCGGCTTAGTAATGTGGTTGCCGAAAAGGCATCGGCTGAGCTGAGAGCCGAACAAGATGCACGTCGCCGAGACCAAGAGAAGATGTCCACTATGGTGCATGAGTTAGAGAATGCGGCTAGCCCCTGTAAACTTCTTGAGAAAGAAAATGTAGCAAAAATGGCTTATCTTGATAAGGACTTACGAGAGGCGAGAGAAGCGCGGTCTGAATCCAGAGTGGCCCGTGAGGAGATCCGGCAAGGTGGGGAGATTGTTGCTGGCAAGCCCTTTTTGCTATAGACTAAGTTCGGCGATCCGAACTATGTGCGGCTTAACCAAGTACGGAGTTCTCCGGACAAATTTTTGGACTCACCGAAGAGTTCTTCCGATGCAGCGCAATTTTACATGCACAAGAGGGATGTGCAACGGAGAAGCTTTTCTGGTCACAATTCGGCGCGGCAAAGTGCCCTCTGTTGCTCAATGAACAGATGTCCCAGTGGGCTTCATAGGATATCTGGCGACACCATGAAGGATGTCATAAGCCGGTTGTGGCCAAGCGAGCCTATTCCAAGTAGTTATTTTGGCCTGGTGCAGCGGCTTGTCGACGCGGTGCCACATATCGACGCTGTGAAGCGGTCGGCGTGCATTGAGGGTGCACGAATGGCCTTTCCCCGAGTCAAAACATTTTGGGGAAAGATGAAGGCCATCGATGTTCCGACGAAGAGTCCACCCAAGGGCAAGGTCCGTAATGAGCCTAAGCACTATTTTGAAGATGTCTTAGAGGCCGCCCGCTTGATAGAGGGCCAATGCTCGAAAGACATAATGTTCGAGTGATTTGTATGATGATTGTAATAGACAACTTTATAGTTAATTTATATTTTGCGCAAAAAGCTTGAATTCCTCCTGTGCGGCCGTTTTTAGTATAATCTAAAAGTTTTCCAGTCGTCGGCTTTAGCCCCCTCGTAGGAAGTACCGGGGTGTTCGGAAAAGCAATTAATCACTCTTTATCCAACATCTTGGTCCATAAAGGAGGTGATAATGCGGCGAACTAGGCAATCGCACTATAGGGCGTTAACACTTTCACTTAGACATAGGAGTTTTATGGTGGGGCTACGACATAGTCCTTGGTATGTATACGGCGCATGGCGCCTTTACATATGTTGATCTAAAAAACACCCCTCGTGTGACACAGAGAACCACTAAAGATTCGAACAAGTCGTCAAGTGGTTGACCAGTGATACGTCTCCGTCATATCTATATTTTTTGATTGTTCCATGCCAATATTACTCAACTTTCATATACTTTTTGGCAACTTTTTATACTATTTTTGGGACTAACATATTGACCCAGTGCCCAGTGCTAGTTCCTGTCTGTTGCATGTTTTTGGTTTCGCAGAATATCCATATCAAACGGAGTCCAAACGGGATAAAAACGGACAGAGCTTATTTTTGGAATATTTGGAAAATCTGGGAGAAAGATCAACGCGAAACGGTGTCCGAGGTGGGCACGAGGTAGGGGGGCGCGCCCCACCCCCCAGGGCGCGCCCCTGACCCTCGTGGTCCACCCGTAAGGCGGTTGATGCCCTTCTTCGGCCGCAAGAAAGCTAAATTTTGGTTAAAAAAATCATGGCAAAGGTTTCAGTCCAATCCGAGTTATGGATCTCCATATATATACGAAACGGGGAAAGGACATCAGAACAGAACACATAAACAGAGAGAGACAGAGAGGTAGATCCAATCTCGGAGGGGCTCTCGCCCCTCCCATGCCATGGAGGCCAAGGACCAGAGGGGAAGCCCTTCTCCCATCTAGGGAGGAGGTCAAGGAAGAAGAAGACGAAGGGGCCCCCTCTCCCCTTCTCTTCCGGTGGCGCCGAAACGCTGTCGTGGCCATCATCATCACCGCGATCTAAAACAACACCTCTGCCATCTTCACCAACATATCCATCACCTTCCCCCCTCTATCTACAGCGGTCCACTCTCCCGCAACCCGCTGTACCCTCTACTTGAACATGGTGCTTTATGCTTCATATTATTATCCAATGATGTGTTGCCATCCTATGATGTCTGAGCAGATTTTCGTTGTCCTATTGGTTGTTGATGAATTGCTATGATTGATTTAATTTGCTTGTGGTTATGTTGCAGTCCTTTGGTGCCCAACATATGAGTGCGCGCATGGATCACACCTTAGGGTTAGTTGTATGTTGATAGGACTGTGTATTGGAGGGAAAGGGTGACAGAACCTTCAGCCTAGCATAGAAATTGATGCATACATGATTGAAGGGGGACCAATATATCTTAATGCTATGGTTGGGTTTACCTTAATGAACGTTAGTAATTGCAGATGCTTGCTAATAGTTCCAATCATAAGTGCATAGAATTCCAAGTAAGGGATGACATGCTAGCAGTGGCCTCTCCCACATAAAACTTGCTATCGGTCTAGTAAAGTAGTCAATTGCTTAAGGGACAATTTCGCAACTCCTACCACTACTTTTCCACACTCGCTACATTTAATTTATTAGCTTCTTTACTTATAACAGCCCCTAGCTTTTATTTACGCGCTCTTTATTTTCTTGCAAATCTATCCAACAACACCTACAAACTACTTCTACTTTCATACTTGTTCTAGGTAAAGTAAACGTTAAGCGTGCGTAGAGTTGTATTAGTGGTCGATAGAACTTGAGGAAATATTTGTTCTACCTTTAGCTCCTTGTTGGGTTCGACACTCTTACTTATCGAAACTGTTGCGATCCCCTATACTTGTGGGTTATCAAGACCTTTTTCTGGCACCGTTGCCGGGGAGTTATAGCGTGGGGTGAATATTCTCGTGTGTGCTTGTTTGCTTTATCACTAAGTAATTTTTATTTGCTGTTCTTAGTTGTTTTCTATCTTTAGTTATGGGTAGGAAATGCAAAATACCAAATAAATTAGGTGTACTTGCTACTCATGGAGATGAGGAACCTCCTAAAACCCGCGATGCTCAATATATGAAAAATATTATGTACCACTTTGATAATCCTAAGAAAACCTCATTCAATTTGGTAATGGGAGTAATGTTGGATCAACGTTAATACTTTAGGGATTATCGCTTGACACAAAAGGGGAAACTATTATGGGATCAAATTTATATATTGAAGTGGTATGCTCGGCAAGTATGCTTGAGTTATGATTATACTTGTTGCTCTAGGATGAAGGCTCCACACCTTCCCTTTTTATGCAAATTTAATGATAATAAAACCTTAGCTTCTTATGCTAATGGTATATATTATTACTATGATGTGGAAAAAATAGAAGAATTTGTTGCTTTTATGGGTGCTTATGAAATTGAATCTATGTTTAAAGAGTTTGAAGATTTTGATGATGCTGTTTATAGACCTGAAAATTTAGCTATCCTGAAATATTGTTATGAGAATTATGAATACAATTACGAAATTAATGCACTTATTGAGAAAGTCTTCGCTGTCCAAGAAGAGACTAATATTTTGCAAGGGTCTATGGAAGAAGAATTTGATGAAACTGTGAGCTCATTGGATGAAAAAGATGAGGAGGAGAGCGAATAACAAAAGGAGGAAGAGCGGATTAGCTACCCGTGCCCACCTTCTAATGAGAGTAACTCTTCAACTCATACATTGTTTAATTTCCCTTCGTGCTTACCGAAGGATGATTGCTATGATGATTGTTATGATCCCATTGATTCTCTTGAAATATCCCTTTTTGATGATGCTTGCTATGCTTGTGGCCAAGATGCCAATATGAATTATGCTTATGGAGATGAACTTGCTATAGTTCCTTATGTTGAACATGAAATTGTTGCTATTGCACCCACACATGATAGTCCTATTATCCTTTTGAATTCTCCAAACTACACTATATCGGAGAAGTTTGCACTTATTAAGGATTATATTGATGGGTTGCCTCTTACCGTTGCACATGATGATTTTGATAGATATAATATGCATGTGCTTTCTGCTCCTACTTGCAATTATTATGAGAGAGGAACTATATCTCCACCTCTCTATGTTTCCAACACGATAAAATTGCAAGAAACTGTTTATACTATGCATTGGCCTTTACTTTGTGTGCATGAATTGTTCTTTTATGACATGCCGATGCATAGGAAGAGAGTTAGACTTTGTTGTTGCATGATATATGTTGCTTTGTGCTCATTACTAAATTACAAATCATTGCTAATTAAAATTGGCTTTGATATACCTTGGGATCCGGGTGGATTCACTACTTGAGCACTATATGCCTAGCTTAATGGCTTTAAAGAAAGCGCTGCCAGGGAGACAACCTGGAAGTTTTAGAGAGTCATTTATTTCTGTTGAGTGCTTTCATTTAGTTTAAAAACAACAAAAATAAAGAGGGGAACCCAAAACTTTTTCAAAAAGGGAAGTGAAAGTAAGAAAGGCAAGCATTGTTGATGTGGGAGAGCTCCTTGAACTTTGTTCATGCTCATGGCAACTTTGTGAATCTTGATTACAGAAACTTTTCAACAAAAATAATTATCCCCTTGTACAATTCCATTGTATTATAAAAATAATGTGCTAAGGTTTGCCTTTAAGATGTTTACAATGCTTGATGGTTTGTACGGTGCAGGACAGAACTTTGGCTGTAGTGCGTGATTTTTAATTTTTTTACTGGAACATCAAATGGTTCTGATTCTTTTTGCACTGTCTTTCTATACAAATTGTTTATTTTTCCTAATTTTGGAATAATTTTTCAAGTATCATAAGTATGGTGAATGTTCAGATTATTACAAACTGTTCTGTTTTTGACATATTCTGTTTTTGATGCATAGTTTGCTTGTTTTGATGAAACTATCAACTTATATTAGTGGATTAAGCCATGTAAAAGCTATATTATAGTAGACACAATGCAAAAACAAAATATGAATTGGTTTGCAATAGTACTTAGAGTAGTGATTTGCTTTATTATACTAACGGATCTTACCAAGTTTTCTGTTGAAGTTTTGTGTGGATGAAGTGTTCGATGATCGAGAAGGTTTCGATGTGAGAAGAAGGAAGAGAGGCAAGCGCTCAAGCTTGGGGATGCCCGAGGCACCCCAAGTAAATATTCAAGGAGACTCAAGCGTCTAAGCTTGGGGATGCCCCGGAAGGCATCCCCCCTTTCTTCAACAAATATCGGTATGTTTTCGGATTCGTTTCATTCATGTGATATGTGGAAATCTTGGAGTGTCTTTTGCATTTAGTTTTCATTTTCTTTTATGCACCATGCTGGTATGAGATAGTCCTTGGTTGATTTATAGAATGCTCATTGCACTTCACTTATATCTTTTGAGTATGGCTTTATAGAATGCTTCATGTGCTTCACTTATATCATTTGAAGCTTGGATTGCCTGTTTCTCTTTACATAAACAACGACCATTTGTAGAAGGCTCTTTTGCTTCACTTATATTTGTTAGAGCGTGGGCATATCTTTTGTAGAAAGAATTAAACTCCCGTGTTTCACTTATATCTACTTAGAGAGAGGACAGGAACTGGTCATTCACATGGTTAGTCATAAAACCCTACATAAAACTTGTAGATCACTGAATATGATATGTTTGATTCCTTGCAATAGTTTTGCAATATAAAGGAGGTGATATTAGAGTCGTGCTAGTTGAGTAATTGTGAAATTGAGAAATACTTGTGTTGAGGTTTGCAAGTCCCGTAGCATGCACGTATGGTGAACCGTTATGTAACGAAGTTGGAGCATGAGGTGTTTATTGATTGTCTTCCTTATGAGTAGCGGTCAGGGATGAGTGATGGTTTTTTTCCTACCAATCTATCCCCCTAGGAGCATGCGCGTAGTACTTTGTTTCGATGACTAATAGATTTTTGCAATAAGTATGTGAGTTCTTTATGACTAATGGTGAGTCCATGGATTATACGCACTCTCACCCTTCCATCATTGCTAGCCTCTTCGGTACCGGGCATTGCCCTTTCTCACCTCGAGAGTTGGTGCAAACTTCGCCGGTGCATCCAGACCCCGTGATACGATACGCTCTATCACACATAAACCTCCTTATATCTTGCTCAAAACGGCCACCATACCTACCTATCATGGCATTTCCATAGCCATTCCGAGATATATTGCCATGCAACTTCCATCATCACCATATACATGACTTGAGCATTTATTTTCACATTGCTTTGCATGATCATAAGATAGCTAGCATGATGTTTTCATGGCTTGTCTGTTTTTTGATGTCATTGCTATGCTAGATCATTGCACATCCCGGTACACCGCCGGAGGCATTCATATAGAGTCATATCTTTGTTCTAGATATCGAGTTGTAATATTGAGTTGTAAGTAAATAAAAGTGTGATGATCATCATTATTAGAACATTGTCCCATGTGAGGTTATCAAAATAAAAGTGGCCAAAGAAGCCTTCAAAAAAGACAGAGAGGCCAAAGAAGCCTACAAAAAGAAAGAGAGAGAGAAAAATAGAGAAGGGACAATGTTACTATCCTTTTACCACACTTGTGCTTCAAAGTAGCAGCATGTTCTTCATATAGAGAGTCTCTTGAGTTATCACTTTCATATACTAGTGGGAATTTTCATTATAGAACTTGGCTTGTATACTCCAACGATGGGCTTCCTCAAATGCCCTAGGTCTTCATGAGCAAGCAAGTTGGATGCGCACCCACTTAGTTTCAGTTTGAGCTTTCATACACTTATAGCTCTAGTGCATCCGTTGCATGGAAATACCTACTCCTCACATTGAAATCAATTGATGGGCATCTCCATAGCCCGTTTATTAGCCGCGTCGATGTGAGACTTTCTCCTTTTTTGTCTTCTGCACATAACCCCCATCATCATATTCTATTCCACCTATAGTGCTATGTCCATGGCTCACGCTCATGTATTGCGTGAAAGTTGAAAAGGTTTGAGAAACATCAAAAGTATGAAACAATTGCTTGGCTTGTCATCGGGGTTGTGCATGATGTGAATATTTTGTGTGGTGAAGATGGAGCATAGCCAGACTATATGATTTTATAGGGATGAACTTTCTTTGGCTATGCTATTTCAATAAGACATAATTGCTTGGTTAGTATGCTTAAAGTATTATTGTTTTTATGTCAAAGGATATACTATTGCCTTGAATCACTCGTGTCTTAATATTCATGTCATGATTAGACATATGATCAAGATTATGCTAGGTAGCATTCCACATCAAAAATTATCTTTTTTATCATTTACCTACTCGAGGACGAGCAGGAATTAAGCTTGGGGATGCTGATACGTCTTCGTCGTATCTATAATTTTTGATTGTTCCATGCCAATATTATTCAACTTTCATATACTTTTTGGAAACTTTTTGTACTATTTTTGGGACTAACATATTGATCTAGTGCCTAGTGTCAGTTCCTGTCTGTTGCATGTTTTTGGTTTCGCGGAATATCCATATCAAACGGAGTCCAAACGGGATAACAAAGGACAGAACTTATTTTTGGAATATTTGGAAAATCTCGGAGAAAGATCAGCGCGAAACGGTGTCCGAGGTGGGCACGAGGTAGGGGGTGCACCCCATCCCCTAGGGCGCGCCCCTGACCCTCATGGTCCACCCGTAAGGCAGTTGATGCCCTTCTTCGGCCACAAGAAAGCTATTTTTTGGTAAGTAATCATGGCGAAGGTTTCAGTCCAATCGGAGTTACGGATCTCCATATATATATACGAAACGGCAAAAGGGCAGTAGAACAGAACGCAGAAACAAAGAGAGACAGAGAGATAGATCCAATCTAGAAGGGGCTCTCGCCCCTCCCATGCCATGGAGGCCAAGGACCAGAGGGGAAACCCTTCTCCCATCTAGGGAGGAGGTCAAGGAAGAAGAAGACGAAGGGCCCCCCTCTCCCCTTCTCTTTTGGTGGCGCCGGGACGCTGCCGTGGCCATCATCATCATCACCGCGATCTACACCAACACCTCCGCCATCTTCACCATCACCTTCCCCCCTCTATCTACAGCGGTCCACTCTCCCGCAAACCGTTGTACCCTCTACTTGAACATGGTGCTTTATGCTTCATATTATTATCCAATGATGTGTTGCCATCCTATGATGTCTGAGTAGATTTTCGTTGACCTATCGGTTGTTAATGAATTGCTATGATTGATTTAATTTGCATGTGGTTATGTTGCTATCGTTTGGTGCCCATCATATGAGCGCGTGCGTGGATCACACCTTAGGGTTAGTTGTATGTTTATAGGACTATGTATTGGAGGGCAAGGGTGACAGAAGCTTCAGCCTAGCATATAAATTGATGCATACGGGATTGAAGGGGGACCAATATATCTTAATGCTATGGTTGGATTTACCTTAATGAATGCTAGTAGTTGCGGATGCTTGCTAATAGTTCCAATCATAAGTGCACAGAATTCCAAGTATGGGATGACATGCTAGCAGTGGCCTCTCCCACATAAAACTTGCTATCGGTCTAGTAAAGTAGTCAATTGCTTAAGGGACAATTTCGAAACTCCTACCACCACTTTTCCACACTTGCTATATTTACTTTAATTGCTTATTTACTTATAATAGCCCCTAACTTTTATTTACGCGCTCTTTATTTTCTTGCAAACCTATCCAACAACACCTACAAAGTACTTCTAGTTTCATACTTGTTCTAGGTAAAGTAAACATTAAGCGTGCGTAGAGTTATATCGGTGGTCGATAGAACTTGAGGAAATATTTGTTCTACTTTTAGCTCCTCGTTGAGTTCGACACTCTTACTTATTGAAAACTATTGCGATCCCCTATACTTGTGGGTTATCAACCAGCTCTCGCCGCATCATGACAGTCAGTTTTCGGCTTTCTCTATTGAGGTACTCATCCGGTCTAGGCCAGGGCACAATCGCAGTAGTTCTCCCTTTACTACTCTAGCCGATAGAGCGGAACGTAGGGTAGCAAGCATAGGAGCCGGGCAACCCAACTATTGACCAAAGACAATGATTCGGAGCTGATGCATATAAGGCCAAACTTGCGACGCCGAAGTGCGCTATAGAGCTGTTCGGACTTTTACTGGCGACTCGTTTGTTCCCATACCTGGCCCCTGGCAAGTTATGCCGAGGCGCGTCTTGTATGGCAGCCGCTACGGCCAGACTCGTTGTAGAAAGAGTATGGACGATTAGTTCGGATAAAGTTTACTGGGAGCGGAGCAATGTGCCAATGATAAATATATATAAAGAGTAAAAACCACAACCCGACTATTTGACATGCTCGGGGTTGGGAACAGAGGAAAAGGGCATAGTACAGGCTCAAAATAAAGAGTGTGGTCTACAAAAGCTTAGTTTGGACCTCCTGTCGCACGTCTGCGCCGCCCGTCCTTGGGGAGGGGAATCCTTAACGGAAGTGGCCCCTTAGGTGTGTGTACGGATCCGAACTCCGAGAGAGTCCGACGTAGATGTTGTCCTGATGGTCACCTGTTCTTAAGAGATGATAAAGAAAACTAAGGAAAACAGATAAAAAATGTTGCGGGAATGCTTGCAGGATTGTCAGTATTGTGCTTCCGCTGATGCCCATGGTATCTTGAGCGCGTAGTGATGTACGCGTGGTGTTAATCTTGCCATTATAGTGGGTTGGTGGCAGAAGCCGAACTGCTATTTTCGTTTCGGGAGTGGTTGAACCTCGGAAGGGAACTATTTCTGGCCCCTGGTGTTCGGCTGGCTAGCTGCTCCGTCGTCCTTGTCGCCTGGTGGCCTCCTCCCCCTATGCTCGGCGTTATGCTTGCCTGCCTGCTTAAAGACCCAACAGTTTCTGTTGGAGTGATTAGCTAGCTTATCAGGATGATCGAGTCTGACAAGGTCGGTCAAATATCCCGTCGAGGGTGGATGGTCCATCCTAGTTTGCTTTCAATGGCTTCTTCCGTTGACCGGGTTTTGAATTGTGAAATCCGGCGTTAACCGATGTGTCGCATAATCTTTCATTACTTTTGCGACTATTGTGTTCGGTTCGTCGTGGCTTGCCATTGCCATCTTGGATTTCGAAAGTGCCCAGGTCACTGGCGTTGTTGCTTTTACGAGCGAGCCAGTTGTCTTCGCCCGCGCAAAAGCGGGTCATTAGAGTGGTAAGGGATGTCATGGATTTAGGTCCTTCTTGGCCGAGGTGACGTGCTAGCCATTCATCCCGGACGCTGTGTTTGAAAGCCGCCAGGGCTTTTGCGTCCGGACAGTCAACGATTTGGTTCTTTTTGACTAAGAACCTAGTCCAGAGCTGTCTGGCTGACTCGCCGGGCTTTTGGACAATGTGACTCAAGTCATTGGCATCTGATGGCCGGACATATTTTCCTTGGAAGTTGTCCCGAAGGCGTCTTCCAAATCTTCCCAGTTGCCGATAGAATTTTCTGGCAAACTGTTTAGCCAATACCGAGCTGGCCCTTTGAGTTTGAGAGGTAGGTATTTAGTGGCATGAAGGTCGTCTCCGCGAGCCATGTGAATGTGAAGGAGGTAATCCTCCATCCATACCGCGGGATCTGTCGTTCCATCGTATGATTCGATGTTAATGGGTTTAAACCCGTCTGGGAATTCATGCTCCATTACCTCGTCAGTGAAGCAGAGAGGGTGTGCGGCCCCTCTATGTTGGGCCATGCTGTGAAGTACCTCCGGCGGACTCCGCATATGGTTTTCGGACCGAGCGTGGTCAGGTCTATTGTGTCCGAATAAATAACCACCATTACTTGTTGGGGCATGTCTCCGCGATCTGGGTGTCGATTTTATGTGTCCTGTTCTACCCTCCAGGTCTTGTTCGATGTCGCGAGTGTTCCCCCGAGCTGTTTTATTCCTGCTTGGACGGTCGGATAGGTTGGTATGGTGCTCTGCTTGGGCTGCTGCTTTGTCTGGTTCAAACCATGGTCGGCTCACCACGTTGTTCGATGGTGATGTGGGGTCCAACGCCCTACCATCGTATTGAGGGAGCCAACTACTCTTGGGGTGGCCTTCGCTAGGGCCGTATTCTTCAGCGGCCAGGACTTCGGTCCATCTATCATTGAGCAAGTCCTGTCTTGCTTGAAGTTGTAGTTGCTTCTTCCTTAGGTTCCTTGCAGTGGCTATAAGCCGGCGTTTAAAGCGCTCCTGATCGAAAGGTTCCTTAGGCAATGGGCAGCGAGCGCGCCACCCGGCGTCCGCCACGGTGATCCAAATTCACCAGGCGGCCGACCTTGCCTCGGCCGGTGCCTGGCAGGTGGCTTCTTCAAGCCGAACGAAGCGAAGGCACATGATCTCTCGGAGGAGGAAACTGCTGAGGTGCTCTGCCCTTGAGGCATGTCACCTCAACAACTTCAGGGACTACTGCTGAGGGGATAGACCCCTGGTAGCCTCATCCAGACCTAATGAAATTTCAAGACATCGGGGCTAGCAAAGCCCCTCATGGCGGAAATATGCCCTAGAGGCAATAATAAAGTTGGTATTTATGATAGAATTGTATTAAACGGAAACTTAGTATATGTGTGGATATATAGACAAACAGAGTGTCCCTAGAATGCCTCCACTTGACTAGCTCACTAATCAAAGATGGCTAAGTTTCCTAGCCATAGACATGTGTTGTCATTTGATGAACGGGATCACATCATTAGAGAATGATGTGATGGACAAGAACCATCCGTTAGCTTAGCATGATGATCGTTTAGTTTTTCTGCTATTGCTTTCTTCATGACTTATACATGTCCCTCAGACTATGAGATTGTGCAACTCCCGAATATCGGAGGAACACCTTGTGTGCTATAAAACGTCACAACTTAATTAGGCGATTATAAAGATGCTCTACAGGTGTCTCCAATAGTGTTTGTTGAGTTGGCATAGATCAAGATTAGGATTTGTCACTCCGTGTATCAGAGAGGTATCTCCGGGCCCTCTCAGTAATGCACATCACTATAAGCTTTGCAAGCAATGTGACTAATGAGTTAGTCACGGGATGATGCTGTGATGCCAGGATAATTAAGCTAGAGTAATCCTCAGATAATGATGCCACGACACCTCGGTTACCGTTGCTAAACTCGCGTTGATTCGAATCCGGTTCAAATTCAAATTCAAATTAAAGTCCAAATTTCAAATTTCTCAAACATGCAAACAAAAATGTTCGGCGGGTTGCAAAAACTCACTAGCTAATTTTCATGTAAGAATTAACCTTTATTAAAATATTTAAATGCCCCTTAAATATTCAAATCAGTACCAAACAACACCTTTTAGCTCTTTTAATATAAAGTTAAATTCCAACGGATTCAATTTGAGCCCAAACTTTTTGTGCCATTTAAGATTATTGTCTAGTATTTATATGACATGTTTCACATTTTACAAAAGTTTGTTTGATGTGTAAACTAAATGTAAAAGAGGAGCTAAAAAACTAAAACATAAAAGTTTAAGTAGAAAACAAGAGAAAAGGGAGAAATGGCCTCTCCCCCCAGGCCTCAGCCCACTTGGCCACTAGGCCGGCCCACCTACCCCACCCTCCTGCTCCTCCCTGTTCATGAGAGGTGGTGGCGCGCATCCAACCACCATGGCTGCGGCTGTGAGTGCGTGGCGGCCATCCCGTGGTTTCCCGTCGTGTATAAGGCGGCCCCGACGCCCTCCTCCCTCCCTTGACGATCCCTAGCGCCCCCACTGCTTTCCCCCTTTTCCCCTTGCCACATCCTCTCACCCCCAAATGCCTCCGCCGCCGCTATTGATGTCGACCTCGCGGCCACCATCGCCCCCACGCCGAGCTTAGAGATTCCGCGGATCCATCGTCGTCTGCTTCCTCCTCGTGCATGTGATCAAGCTGGACCAGGCCCGAGCTCCGCCATCGACCTCGCCTTCAACTCGGACCCGACGATGTTCGTCTTCGACCCGGGCGTCGCCGAGCCCTCCATGATACGTCTCCAACGTATCTATAATTTTTGATTGCTCCATGCTACATTATCTACTGTTTTAGGCAATACTGGGCTTTATTATCCACTTTTATATTATTTTTGGGACTAACCTATTAACTGGAGGCCCAGCCCAGATTTGTTGTTTTATGCCTATTTCAGTGTTTCAAAGAAAAGGAATATCAAACGAAGTCCAAACAGAAAAATCCTTTTTGGAACGTGATTTTCTCACCGGATAAGACCTAGGAGACTTGGACTCTACGTCAGAAGATACGGGAGCTGCCCACGAGGGTGGGGGGCGCCCATCCCCCTGGGGCACGCCCCCTGCCTCGTGGGGCCCCCGAAGCTCCACTGACGTACCCCTTGCACCCATATATACCTACGTATCGTAAAACTTCCAATACAGAAGATAGATCGGGAGTTTCGCCGCCGCAAGCCTCTTTAGCCACCAAAAACCTCTCGGGACCCTGTTCCGGCACCCTACCGGAGGGGGGAACCCTCACCAGTGGCCATCTTCATCATCCCGGCGCTCTCCATGACAAGGAGGGAGTAGTTCACCGTCGGGGCTGAGGGTATGTACCAGTAGCTATGTGTTTGATCTCTCTCTCTCTCTCTCTCTCTCTCGTGTTCTTGATTTGGCACGATCTTGATGTATCGCGAGCTTTGCTATTATAGTTGGATCTTATGTTTCTTCTCCCCCTCTTCTCTCTTGTAATGGATTGAGTTTTCCCCTTGAAGTAATCTTATCGGATTGAGTCTTTAAAGATTTTAGAACACTTGATGTATGTCTTGCCGTGCGTATCTGTGGTGACAATGGGATATCACGTGATTCATCTTGATGTATGTTTTGGTGATCCACTTGCGGGTTCCGCCCATGAACCTATGCATAGGGGTTGGCACACGTTTTTGTCGTGATTCTTCGGTAGAAACTTTGGGGCACTCTTTGAGGTTCTATATGTTGGTTTGAGTAGATGAATTGAGATTGTGTGATGCCTATCGTATAATCATACCCACGGATACTTGAGGTGACATTGGAGTATCTAGGTGACATTAGGGTTTTAGTTGAATTGTATCTTAAGGTGTTATTCTAGTACGAACTCTAGGGATGTTTGTGACACTTATAGGAATAGCCCAACAGATTGATTGGAATGAATAACTTTCAGGTGGTTTCGTACCCTACCATAATCTCTTCGTTTGTTCTCCGCTATTACTGACTTTGGAGCGACTCTTTGTTGCATGTTGAGGGATAGTTATATGATCCAATTATGTTATTATTGTTGAGAGAACTTGCACTAGTGAAAGTATGAACCCTAGGCCTTGTTTCCTAGCATTGCAATACCATTTACGCTCAATTTTATCGCTTGTTACCTTGCTGTTTTTATATTTTCAGTTTACAAAAACCTATATCTACCATCCATATTGCACTTGTATCACCATCTCTTCGCCGAACTAGTGCACCTATACAATTTACCATTGTATTGGGTGTGTTGGGGACACAAGAGACTCTTTGTTATTGGGTTGCAGGGTTGCTTGAGAGAGACCATCTTCATCCTACGCCTCCCACGGATTGATAAACCTTAGGTCATCCACTTGAGGGAAATTTTCTACTGTCCTACAAACCTCTGCACTTGGAGGCCCAACAACATCTACAAGAAGAAGGTTCCGTAGTAGACATCAAGCTCTTTTCTGGCGCCGTTGCCGGGGAGGCTAGGTAAGTGAAGGTATATCTTTAGATCTTGCAATCGAGTCTTTTAGTTTCTTGTTTTATCACTAGTTTAGTTTATAAAAGAAAACTACAAAAAAATGGATTTGAGTTTGTCTCATATGCTTCACCTTTTTAATATCTTTCGTGAGTATGATGGAAAGGATGATTGTGCTCAAGTGCTAGAAGAAGAGATCTCTAAAATGTTTGGCACTAAATATTTGAATGATGAGCATGATAGCAATGTTGTTAGTATGAATTCGTTGAATATCCATGATGCTAATGATATGCAAAGACACAAGCTTGGGGAAGCTATGTTTGATGAAGATGATATTTTTTGTCCCCCAAGCTTTGATGTGCAAAATTACTATGATGAAAGCATGCCTCCTATCCATGATGATTATTGTGATGACACGTATGCTATAAAAAATAATGATAACTATGAAACTTGTCATCTTGATCTTAATTTTCAATCACATGATAGTTATTTTGTTGAGTTTGGTCCCACTATTATTCATGAGAAGAAATTTGCTTATGTGGAGAGTAATAAAATTTCTATGCAAGTAGATCATGAAAAGAATGCTTTAGGTGCTGGTTATATTGTTGAATTCATTCATGACGCTACTGAAAACTATTATGAGGGAGGAACATATGCTTGTAGGAATTGCAATAATATCAAGTTTCCTCTCTATGTGCTTAAAATCTCAAAGTTATGCTTGTTTTACCTTCCTATGCAGGTTGATTATTGTTCCCATAAGTTGTTTGCTCATAAAATCCCTATGCATAGGAAGTGGGTTAGACTTAAATGTGCTAGTCATATTCTTCATGATGCTCTCTTTATGTTTCAATTCTTATCCGTTATGTGAGCATCATTGAAATCATCATGCCTAGCTAGGGGCATTAAACGATAGCGCTTGTTGGGAGGCAACCCAACTTTATTTTAGTTTCTTGCTTTTTGGTTCTGTTTAGGAATAAATAATCCATCTAGCTTCTGGTTAGATGTGGTTTTGTGTTTTAGTTAGTGTTTGTGCCAAGTAAGACCTATTGGATCTTCTTGGATGATAGTTATTTGATCTTGCAGTAATTTCCAGAAACATTGCGCTCAGTGCCCAAATTATTAAAAATCATCAGAACGTGATAAAATACTGGTTCCAATTGCTTCTGATCAATAAACAAATTGTATAGGTCGTCTAATTTTGGTAGAATTTTTTGGTTCCAGAAGTTTGCGTTAGTTACAGATTACTACAGACGGTTCTGTTTTTGACAGATTCTGTTTTTCGTGTGTTGTTTGCTTATTTTGATGAATCTATGGCTAGTAAAATAGTTTATAAACCATAGATAAGTTGGAATACAGTAGGTTTAACACCAATAAAAATAAAGAATGAGTTCATTACAGTACCTTGAAGTGGTGTTTTGTTTTCTTTCGCTAACGAAGCTCACGAGTTTTCTGTTATGTTTTGTGTTGTGAAGTTTTCAAGTTTTGGGTAAAGATTCGATGGACTATGGAATAAGGAGTTGCAAGAGCCTAAGCTTGGGGATGCCCAGGGCACCCCAAGATAATATTCAAGGATAATCAAACGTCTAAGCTTGGGGATGCCCCGGGTGGCATCCCCTCTTTCGTCTTCGTTAATCGGTAACTTTACTTGGAGCTATATTTTTATTCACCACATGATATGTGTTTTGCTTGGATCGTCATTTTATTTTATTTAGCTTGGCTTGCTGTTTGAATAAAGTACCTAGATCTGAAATTATTAAATGGGAGAGTCTTCACATAGTTGCATAATTATTCGACTACTCATTGATCCTCACTTATATCTTTTGGAGTAGTTTGTTATTGCTCTAGTGCTTCACTTATATCTTTTAGAGCACGGTGATGGATTTGTTTTATAGAAACTATTGATCTCTCATGATTCACTTATATTATTTTGAGAGTCTTCAATAGCATGGTAATTTTCTTAAATAATCCTAATATGCTAAGCATATAAGATTTGTAAGAATTCTTATGAGTGTGTTGAATACTAAGAAAAGTTTGATGATTGATGATTGTTTTGAGATATGGAGGTAGTGATATTAAAGTCGTGCTAGTTGAGTAGTTGTGAATTTGAGAAATACTTGTGTTAAAGTTTTTGATTCCCGTAGCATGCACGTATGGTGAACCGTTATGTGATGAAGTCAGAGCATGATTTACTTATTGATTGTCTTCCTTATGAGTGGCGGTCGGGGACGAGCGATGGTTTTTTCCTACCAATCTATCCCCCTAGGAGCATGCGCGTAATACTTTGCTTTGATAACTTCTAGATTTTTGCAATAAGTATGTGAGTTCTTTATGACTAATGTTGATTCCATGAATTATACACACTCTCATCCTTCCACCGTTGCTAGCCTCTCTTATACCACACACTTTTCGCCGGTATCATACACCCACCATAAACCTTCCTCAAAACAGCCACCATACCTACCTATCATGGCATTTCCATAGCCATTCCGAGATATATTGCCATGCAACTTTCCACCGTTCCGTTTATCATGACATACTCCATCATTGTCATATTGCTAGCATGATCATGTAGTTGACATCGTATTTGTGGCAAAGCCACCGTTCATAATTCTTTCATACATGTCACTCTTGAATCATTGCATATCCGGTACACCGCCGGAGGCATTCATATAGAGTCATATCTTGTTCTAAGTATTGAGTTGTAATTCTTGAGTTGTAAGTAAATAAAAGTGTGATGATCATCATTATTAGAGGATTATCCCAGTGAGGAAAGGATGATGGAGACTATGATTCCCCCACAAGTTGGGATGAGACTCTGGACGAAAAAATAAAAATAAAGAGGCCATAAAAAGAGAAAAGGCCCAAAAAAAGAATAAAAATAATAAAAAAATGAGAGAAAAAGAGAGAAGGGGCAATGATACTATCCTTTTACCACACTTGTGCTTCAAAGTAGCACCAAGATCTTCATGATAGAGAGTCTCCTATGTTGTCACTTTCATATACTAGTGGGAATTTTACATTATAGAACTCGGCTTGTATATTCCAATGATGGGCTTCCTCAAAATGCCCTAGGTCTTGTGAGCAAGCGAGTTGGATGCACACCCACTTAGTTTCTTTTGATGAGCTTTCATATACTTATAGCTCTAGTGCATCCGTTGCATGGCAATCCCTACTCACTCACATTGATATCTATTAATGGGCATCTCCATAGCCCGTTGATGCGCCTAGTTGATGTGAGACTATCTTCCCCTCTTTTTGTCTTCTCCACAACCACCATTCTATCCCACCTATAGTGCTATATCCATGGCTCACGCTCATGTATTGCGTGAAGATTGAAAAAGTTTTGAAAATTTCAAAAGTATGAAACAATTGCTTGGCTTGTCATCGGGGTTGTGCATGATTTAAATACTTTGTGTGGTGAAGATAGAGCATAGCCAGACTATATGATTTTGTAGGGATAACTTTCTTTGGCCATGTTATTTTGAGAAGACATAATTGCTTTGTTAGTATGCTTGAAGTATTATTATTTTTATCTCAATATGAACTTTTGTCTTGAATCTTTCGGATTTGAATATTCAAATCACGAGTAAGGAGAATTACAATGAAATTATGCCAACTAGCATTCCACATCAAAAATTATCTTTTTTTATCATTTACCTACTCGAGGACGAGCAGGAATTAAGCTTGGGGATGCTTGATACGTCTCCAACGTATCTATAATTTTTGATTGCTCCATGCTACATTATCTACTGTTTTAGGCAATATTGGGCTTTATTATCCACTTTTATATTATTTTTGGGACTAACCTATTAACCGGAGGCCCAACCCAGATTTGCTGTTTTATTCCTATTTCAGTGTTTCGAAGAAAAGGAATATCAAACGAAGTCCAAACAGAAAAATCCTTTTTGGAACGTGATTTTCTCACCGGATAAGACCCAGGAGACTTGGACTCTACGTCAGAAGATACGGGAGCTGCCCACGAGGGTGGGGGGCGCGCCCCCTGCCTCGTGGGGCCCCCGAAGCTCCACCGACGTACCCCTTGCACCCATATATACCTATGTATCGTAAAACTTCCAAAACAAAAGATAGATCGGGAGTTCCGCCGCCGCAAGCCTCTGTAGCCACCAAAAACCTCTCGGGACCCTGTTCCGGCACCCTGCCGGAGGGGGGAACCCTCACCGGTGGCCATCTTCATCATCCCAGCGCTCTCCATGACGAGGAGGGTTTAGTTCACCCTCGGGGCGGAGGGTATGTACCAGTAGCTATGTGTTTGATCTCTCTCTCTCTCTCTCTCTCTCGTGTTCTTGATTTGGCACGATCTTGATGTATCGCGAGCTTTGCTATTATAGTTGGATCTTATGTTTCTTCTCCCCCCCTCTTCTCTCTTGTAATGGATTGAGTTTTCCCCTTGAAGTAATCTTATCGGATTGAGTCTTTAAATATTTGAGAACACTTGATGTATGTCTTGCCGTGCGTATCTGTGGTGACAATGGGATATCACGTGATTCATCTTGATGTATGTTTTGGTGATCAACTTGCGGGTTCTGCCCATGAACCTATGCATAGGGGTTGGCACACGTTTTCGTCGTGATTCTCCGGTAGAAACTTTGGGGCACTCTTTGAGGTTCTATGTGTTGGTTTGAGTAGATGAATTGAGATTGTGTGATGCATATCGTATAATCATACCCACGGATACTTGAGGTGACATTGGAGTATCTAGGTGACATTAGGGTTTTGGTTGATTTGTATCTTAAGGTGTTATTCTAGTATGAACTCTAGGGCTGTTTGTGACACTTATAGGAATAGCCCAACATATTGATTGGAAAGAATAACTTTGAGGTGGTTTCATACCCTACCATAATCTAATCGTTTGTTCTCCGCTATTAGTGACTTTGGAGTGACTCTTTGTTGCATGTTGAGGGATAGTTATATGATCCAATTATGTTATTATTGTTGAGAGAACTTGCACTAGTGAAAGTATGAACCCTACGCCTTGTTTCCTAGCATTGCATTACCGTTTATGCTCACTTTTATCGCTTGTTACCTTGCTGTTTTTATATTTTCAGTTTACAAAAACCTATATCTACCATCCATATTGCACTTGTATCACCATCTCTTCGCCGAACTAGTGCACCTATACAATTTACCATTGTATTGGGTGTGTTGGGGACACAAGAGACTCTTTGTTATTTGGTTGCAGGGTTGCTTGAGAGAGACCATCTTCATCCTACGCCTCCCACGGATTGATAAAACGTTAGGTCATCCACTTGAGGGAAATTTGGTACTGTCCTACAAACCTCTGCACTTGGAGGCCCAACAACGCCTACAAGAGGAAGGTTGCGCAGTAGACATCACACCCTGAGCCCACTTAGCACTTCTACAGGCTCAAAGTGAGCTTATCCTTTGGTTCCCCCATTTTTCGCATCGAACCACCGCCATAGGCCACCGTCACCGTCGTGCCCGGTGTCGTCTGAGCTCCTGCTCACCGCGTTGTTGTCCGCGCTCCCACGCGCCCCTGGCCCTGTACGCGCCCTTGGCCACCTACGCGTGCCCCCACTCGCGCCCGCCGCTCACTGGCCGCGCCCCCGCGAGTGCATGATCGTGCCGCGTCGCCTCCTGCTGACGCTGCTGCTCCTATGTTGCTGTCGCTGCAGCGCTGCTCTGCTGAACCTATTGCGCCGTGCCGCTACTGTCCGCACTACTCCCTAACCGCACCCCGCGTCCGCTTGCCCGGGCCCATGTGCGCTCGCCGCCTCGCGCCTTCTTGTGTTGCTTCTGCTGAAGCTCTTGACCTGCTGCTGCGCTAATACTGCTGCTGCTTTCTCGCTCTGCTGCCGCTGCTACCGGGAATGGCCGCTGCTTCTGCCGCCACGTCCCGTGCAGCCGCCCCGTGCCGTATGCACTCGCTGCTGCTTGCTAGCGCTGCCGCCGCTGATAGCCATGGCCGGAGCCCTCTCCCTGCGTGCGCCCGCACCCCCACGCCGGCGCTCGTTGCTGCACCCTCTCTCACTCGCCCTAGCCGCCCCGCCGCTCCCTGCGTCGCCGCCCGCAGCCACGGCCCCTGCCGAGCCCAGCCCCGCCTGCTTCCCGTCATGGCTGCTGGCCGACTCTCGTCACTGCCGGAGTAGCTGGGCCTCGAGCCCCCGCTGCGTGGCCTCGGGCAAGAGCGCCCACGCTCACGCCCAACGCCCGTCGCCCACCCCGCTAAGGCCCCCAATGGGCCACTGACCACTGGGCCAGCCCCCTTTTTTTCCTAAAATAAGAGTTTAGTTAAAAAATAATAAAATATAAATATTATTATTAATTAATTTGATAACTAATTAACTTAATTAACCTTGCTTAATTAACCTAATTACATAATTAGTCTTAACCAAACTATTAGGTTAGCTAAGGTGACAATGATAGATGGGCCCCACTGCCCCTTTGACTAGTCAACCTAGTCAGAGTTGACTGTTGACTCTACTGACATTAGCATGACGTCATGCTGGCGCAATAAGTCCATTTTTGAGTTAAAGATAATCCCAGAAATTGTTTAAATCTTTGAAAAATCATAATATATAATTTGTAGCTCGGATTAAAATACTTTGTACATGAAAGTTGCTTAGAACGACGAGACGAATCCAAATACGCTCTTCATTCTTCTGTCATGTGCCCCTATCATAGCGAACACGAACTTTCCCCCTACGTTTCGTCTGTCCAAAAATTCCTAACTTCGGGAAAACATTCCGGGATGTTTCCCCCCTTCACCGGTATCGCGTAGTACTGCGTTAGAATACCCCTAGTGTTGCTTTTTGCCTTGTCATGCATAGTATTGCATCTGTTTGCTCTGTATTTACTGTTTCTTCCCCCTCTTCTCTCCGGTAGACCCCGAGACTGCTACCGATGCCACTGTGATCGACTATGTCAACGACGACTCTTATTCCCTTTCAGCGGAGCTTCCAGGCAAGCCCCCCTTTGATCATCCCGATATCACCCATTCCATTCTCTCATGCTTGCATTAGATTTTGCTACTGTTATTGTTTTCTCCTATTCTGATGCATAGCCTAATTTTGTAACCTGCTCATTGTTACCTACCTGCTTATCCTAAACTGCTTAGTTTAGGTTGGTTAGTGATCCATCAGTGACCCCCACTTGTCCTTGTTGCCCCTACTTCATCATCGACGACTCGATCAATGTGATCGACGATCGAGCCCGACACCTCACATCACATCACGCCCCTTTTTGGTGCTCGTGTCTGCAGAGTTACCATCGAGTGCCGAAGGTGGAACCTCATACATCACTCCTAATGAGATCTATGTAGTGTCGCTATTCAGTCATGGTCAACGAGGGTGGTTCCTCCTTCACCATTCCCGATATGGTTCTGTTGTGCAACACCTCAAGTGTGAACCTCGAGGGTGGTTCCTCTTACGTTCACCGTGATGATTACATCGAGCGGAATCCTCTAAGGGTGATTCCTTTGGTTTTCCCCTTGATGTTTGAACACACAGTTACCTTGACTTTACTTGAGACCTTTGTGAAAGTCGGGCGGGCCCAGAGAGCACCCGCAAGATGGTTACATGGCACGGCCGAGCAGGGAGGCCGCCCCCGAGTGGGCTGGGCTAGCCCTTGCTGTATTTCCTTGAGACGGGGCGACGGGGTCACATTATCGTGAGTCTCTGCTCGTCTCCGCAAGCTAATAATACACTATGGTTTGGGTATTTGTTTCGAGTTGGCCTTTGGCCTTTACGCACTAACCACCACACGAGAATAGTTATGGCCTCGACGTCGTAGTATCAGCCAAAGCTTTGTCAGACGTCCAGTTCACCATTGTGGCCGGGCCAGATCACGCCATCCAGGCAGAGGTGGTGCTAGTATCCCCTTGCACACAACAACCCGGAGTGCAACGGGCGATGGGCCCAGACCCCAGAGTGCTTAGGATGTCGACCGGCGGGGACCTCTCTGCTCAGCCTAGGTAGGGCTACGACGTGTTGATCTTCCGAGGCCGAGCATTGACCCAGAAAAGTGTGTCCAGCCAGAGTAATCAAGCATGTTGGAAAACATGGTGCACCCTATAGGGAAGATTATCTATTAATAGTCCTGTCCACGGTAACGGGCATTCAGACTTATATCCTGATCTAATACAACTAGAAATGGATACTTGAGATATGTGGCTCCGGGATTGCTTCCTCGCAAGGAGTCGAGGAAGGATCTCTGGGCATTAATGTTACAACATGCTTGTTAATTATAAACTGCTATTCTTTACTCTTCTACATGCCGCAAGATGTTTGGAGCTGCTTGAAGATGCTAGTCTTTGATAGGCTAGGCCTTCCCCCCTATTCTGGCATTCTACAGTTTAGTCCACAGATACAACCCTTCCATTTGATACCAATGCATACTTAGTATAGATCTGATGCTTGCGAGTACTTTGGATGAGTACTCACGGTTGCTTTGCTACCCCTTTCCCCCCTTCTTTCTTCTTTCCGGTTGATGCAACCAGTTGGTGGATCCCTGGAGCTATATGCCACCGCTGACGTCTACTTCTACTCGATGATGCTTGCTACTACTTGGAGATCGCCGACGGCCAGGAGTAGTTAGGAGGTCCTAGGCAGGAGGCCTTGCCTCTTCGATCGTTGATATTTGTCCTAGCCTTCTTAAGGCAGTCTTGTCTAACTTTATGTCTGTACTCAGATATTGTTGCTTCCGCTGACGCTTGTGTATCGAGCTTGTATTCGAGCCCTCGAGGCCCCTGGCTTGAAATATGAAGCTTGTCTTATTTGAATTTGTGTCTAGAGTTGTGTTGTGATATCTTCCCGTGAGTCCCTGATCTTGATTGTACACATTTGCGTGTATGATTAGTGTACGGTCGAATCGGGGGCGTCATAGATGCATTACGGAACGAGTAAAGAGACTTGCTGGTGACAAGACTGAACTAGGTATGATGATACCGACGATCGAATTTGGGAAAGTAACATACCGATGACAAAGGGAACAACATATGTTGTTATGTGGGTTGACCGATAAAGATCTTCATAGAATATGTAGGAACCAATATGAGCATCCAGGTTCCTCTATTGGTTATTGACCAGAGATGAGTCTCGGTCATGTCTACATAGTTCTCGAACCCGTAGGGTCCACACGCTTAATGTTCGATGATGATTTGTATTATGAGTTATGTGATTTGATGACCAAAGATTGTTCAGTGTCCCGGATGAGATCACGGACATGACGAGGAGTCTCAAAATGGTCGAGACATAAATATTGATATACTAGACGATATTATTCGGACACTGGATGAGTTCCCAGAGGTATTGAATAATTATCGGAGTGCCGGAGGGTTATCAGAACCCCCCGGGGGAACTAATGGGCCTTGATGGGCCTTAGTGGGAAGAGAGGAAGGGCCACAAGGGGCTGGCCGCGCGCCTTCCCTTCCATCTCTCCCTTCCTTCTTCCCCCTCGTCCTTAGGTGGAAATCTACTAGGACTAGGAGTCCTAGTAGGATTTCCCTCTCCTGGCACACCCTAGGCGGGCCGGCCGGCTTCCCCTACCCTCCTTTATATACGGGGCAGGGGGCACCCTAACACACATAAGTTTCTCTTAACCATGTGCGGTGCCCCCCTCCACAGTTACACGCCTCGGTCATATCATCTTAGTGCTTAGGCGAAGCCTGGCACCGGTAATTTCATCATCACCGTTGCCACACCGTCGTGCTGACGGAACTCTCCCTCGGCCTCAATTGGATCAAGAGTTTGAGGGACGTCATCGAGCTAAATGTGTTGTCACATCCCTAGCTTCTGGTGCTGCCTAGTGTTTGCATCTTGCTTGCATCATGTTTAAATTTCTGAAAGTTGAATTGGGGAAAGCTGAAAGCCTCAGAAATCATTTCAGAAAAAAAGATCAACATTAAAAATTGCTTCAAATAAACCCAAGAAAATGTTCCTGTTAAAGCTATAAAAATATTGGCAAGAGGTAAAATTCAAACCAATATTTTTGGAGTCATAGAAATATTTATTTGGGCATTTGAGTTAATCCAATAACTATTTGCATTGGATTTATATAGGTGATATATTAACCATATGTCCAATAATTCTGATAATTGTGGAGGGGCTTTGGAATAAGTCATTTAGTCCCTGCAAAAATTGTCAGAAGCAGAAAAATTAGTTTGGTTCAAAAACCAAATTAGAAAAAATGTCAGAAATAGAAAACAGGAACCAAAACACAAAATAAGGGCAAGAACCCTGAAAATGCATTCAGTGAAGCCAAAATGCCCTAAAATTAGTTTTGGTAATTTTGGAAAGAGCTATACATCAAACCAAAATTCTGGAACATTTTTATGGAATAGTTTGGGACATTGGATTGAAATAATATTGTATTTGAATTTGGATCTATATTCTTAATATATAGAATATATATTCAAATAACTTTGAAATATTTTATGTGCATCAGGAACAATCAATTTAGCAACATAAAAATATTCAAAGGTTTATTGGCACTGTTTAAATTCTGTTTTGAATTTGAAAAATAGTGGCAAAAGGCAGATTAAAACAGAAAGCAGAGAGAGAGAAAGCAAACCTGGCGGCCCAGCTGTGGCCCAGCACTGTTGGCCCAGCCCACCTCCTTCCTTGTCTTCTTCCAGCTGCTGCCAGGAGGACGCCGGGCATGTGCTCGCCGCGCGCGCGCCACCTCCACCCTGCCTGGCTGCCCCCTTGTCGCTCTGTCCCTCCCTCGCGACGCCACGCAGCCCCCGACCTCTCTCGCACTCTCCCTCGCCCTCATCCCCTCCCCTGTCTCTCTCTCTCACGCGCACGGCCGAACATGCCCGCCGCCGCCGATGAGCATCACCGCGGCCATCGCCTCTCCCTCGCCCCCTGGAGCTGCCCACGAGCTCCGCCGAGTCCCTCTCCTCCTCCTCACCGAGCCGCCTGATGCCGGAAGCCCCTGGATGCCGCCTGCACCGCCGTTCCCCTCGTCGGCCACCGAAGATCATCGCCGTCGATTAGCTTCCTCCGGTGCCTCCACGAGCTCGCTGACCCTCCCGTTCGACTCACTGTGAGCTCCTGCTCCCAAACCCCCTCTCTCCTTTGTCGATTTCCTCTTCTAGTCCCACTGTCCACCACGGCCGAAGCTCGCCGCCGCCATGCCTCATCGCCGCCGTGGCTGGAGCCGTTGTAGCTCGAAGCTGAGCACACCATCGCGCTCAACGCGTCTCCAGGAGCCCGTAGCCAGCACCAGCTTCTCCCCATGTGCCCCCTAGCCCCAACACGATTACACCGAAGCTCCGGCCGCCGCTGGGCTCGTCGCCGGCGTCGATTCCGGTGACCCCGCGACCTGCTGCTACCTCCACTAGATGCGCGGGAGCAAGGGCTATCGCTCGGTGCCCTCGGCACGTCCAACCAACGCCCATAGCGCGATTCCGACGAGCCACCGCCGCACTGTGAGGTCGTCGGAGTTCAACTCCGGTGGCTGGTGACGTGGCACATGATTAGCCACTGATGACCCCGCTAATTAACCAACTCACTCACTGACATGTGGGCCCCAGCCTGCTAACTAACCTAGCTTAGCACTTAAACTAATCTGAGTTAGTTAATTAACTAACTGTGTGACTGACCAACGGGCCCCACACGTCAGGTTTGACCTGGACTGAGCCGTTGACCTGCTGACATCACCGTGAGGTCATGCTGACGCTATAAATCATTTTCTAGATTTAAGTTTATTCAGGAAATTCTAGAAAATGCCCAAAACTTCTAAAAATCATAGAAATTCAACCGTAACTCCAAATGAAATAATTTATATATGAAAAATTATCAGAAAAATTCAAGGAATCCATATGTACCATTTTCATGCATGTTTGAACAATGTTTGTCCTCTGTTTTGGACAAAACAAATAAAGGGCATTTAAATAATCATATATGGGGTTGGAATTTGAATCTTGTACTCAAACCAACTTCATTTAAATCATAGCTAGATGCATTAGCTCAAATCACAGCATGTTGCCATGTCATGATCATGCATCATATTGTTGCATTGCATTGATTGTGTCCTTCTCTGTTTGCCGGTAACCGTCCCCTCTCAGTCGACGATGTTTCCGACGATGTGATCGATGACACCGATGAAGAGCTATATTATCTTCAGAAGTGCTAGGCAAGCAAACCCCCTTGTTCATTCCGATACAAGCCCACTCTCTCGCTCCTGCTCTCCTTTACTGCATTAGGACAACAACGATCATCTGCTACTTGTTGCGGTAGTTGAACCCCTTATCCTCTGCATGACCTGTCATTGCCACAGTAAATAGATGAAACCCACTAGCATGAGTAGGAGTTGTTTGAGCCCTGATGTGCCTACTCATTCATGCTTGTTTGTCATGCCTGCTACTGCTTAGAGTTGGGTCAGGTCTGATTCATCGGGATGAATCGGAGGTGTGTAAACATGTCCTACTGTTGAGAGCTAAGTGTGTGAACACGATTTGGTAAAGGTAGCGGTGAGAGGCCATGTAGGAGTACATGGTGGGTTGTCTCATTGCAGTCGTCCTCAGGAACTGAGTTCTGTGTTTGTGATCCATGAACAGTTACTACCACACATTGGGTTCCGATAACTCGGCCCCTCTCGGCTTATTAATCAACTCGATCTCTGTCCAGGAGTTGCAACTAGTTTCTGGTGTTGGTAGGTAGTGTTAGTAGTCTACCAAGTGGCACCCGGTACAGGTGGGCTTGGGACAGACTAGGCACCGTGGCACGGTGTACCAAGTGGCACCCGGATGGTGGGCTTGGGAACCCTGCACACATCGTTTGGGGCCGTGAGCGACACCCCGGCCGGATCTCCTTGCGGATGGAACCCGAATAGGCGATAAACCTGGATGAGAGACTTGTTGGTTAGTCAGGTCGTGGCCGACTCCCTCGCCCGGCTTCCGCTTGAAGGTTGCCGAGGTACATGACGTGTACAGGGCGGTAAGTGGCGAGAGCGTGTGTGAAGAAGTACACCCCTGCAGGGTTATCATTATCTATTCGAATAGCCGGATTCCTCGGATATGGAAACTTGGACCCCTTGCATAGTTCATAGACAAGTGAAAGTGGATACTCTAAAATGCGCAAGATAAGCGTGAGTGCTATGGATGGTGTTCTCGTAGGGAGACGGGAGCAGATCCATAGTGGTGTATTGGTATGGTGAATTTGTGGACTCGTGTGCGCCACCTCAAAAGAGTTACTTGCAGTTGTAGTTCAGGTTAGCCACTAAGTCAAAGCTGGCTTGCTGCAGTTAAACTCCACCACCCCCTTTGTTGATACCGATGCATATGTAGCTAGTTCTGATGTAAGTCTTGCTGAGTACCTTTGTACTCATGTTTGCTTAATTTATGTTTTGCAGAGAGACTCCAGTCTCGCTAGTAGTTCCGCGTGGACTTCGACGTTTAGCTTGATACCTCAGCTACGATCTTGTGCCCTCGGCAGGATCTGGTAGATAGTCAGGCTTCTTAGCCTTTTTCATTTATAGATGTCTGTACTCAGACATGTTAAGCTTCCGCATGTGCTTTGCATTGTATGCTATGATTGTTGGGTCATGAGACCCATGCTTGTAATATCTGGCTCTTCGGAGCCTAATGAATTAATACTTGAGTCGTAGAGTCTCGTTGTGATGCCATGTTGTATTTACACATATCGAGCATATTGTGTGTATGATTGAAATGCTTGGTATGTGTAGGATCCGACAACCTAGTTGTTTATCCTTCGCAGCCTTTCTTATGGGGAAATGTAGTCTAGTGTTCCTCGAGCCATAGTAGTCTGCTACAGCCCGGTTCACCGGAGTCCTGCTAGCCCAGCACTACTGTTCAGGACACTTGACTGGTCGGCATTTGTTTCACTTCGTCCCTATGTCTGTCCCTTCGGGGAAATGTCACGCGGTGATTTCCGGAGTCCTGCCTAGCCTGCTACAGCCCGGGATCCCCGGAGTCCTGTTAGCCTAGTGCTACAGCCCGGAATCACTCGTTGATGACCGACATGTTCGATGTGATTCATGTATGCCTGTCTCCATAGGTCTGTGCCGCTTTGGGTTCACGACTAGCCATGTCGGCCCGGGTTCTTTGTCATATGGATGCTAGCGACACTATCATATACGTGAGCCAAAAGGCGCAAATGGTCCCGGGCCAGGTAAGGTGGCACCCGTGGGAATACCGTGCATGAGGCCACAAAGTGATATGATGTGTTACATGCTAGATCGGTGTGACCTAGGATCGGGGTCCTGACAGCTTTGGTATCAGAGCCTGACTGCCTGTAGGATTACCAAGCCAAACTAGTCGAAGTTGTGTCTAGAAATGCTTTAGTTATGTAAGGGAATTGATTGGGGAAGGGAACGTAAGGTTCTTTTTACTCCTTATACCTCATGACCTTCTCATCTGAGTCATCTTATCTTTTCTACGGGGTTAAGTACTAGGCTTCTCTTCTATCTCTCAGGATGACGTGTTACTAAACCGTAGTTGCCTAGGATTGTTGAGTTCAAGCCTCAGTTCAGTTCCTACTACTTCCATATGTTCATAGCTGGCACCCAAACCTTGATATGATGTTGTTAAGTGATTATGCCACCATCTTTGCAGGTTGTCTCAAATATTTTTGAGCAATTACAGCCGTTATGCTGTCTGAGTCATCCCAGGTTTCTAAATAGTCTGATGCATTTGCAAACCTTTTCCCCTGTTCCTGATGTCCATTTAGGCCAGGTTAATCACACTAATCGGTGAGTTGAGGTACTCCGTTGCCTCGGCATTTATGTTGGAACTGTTATTATGACCCTAGGTGTCTTAGAGGATCACCTAGTAATCGAACCATGTTTTGTGTCCCCAGTGTGTGATTCTGGCCATTATTCTCAAAAGCATCCCGTGATGCCATGTAGTGGTAGGTATTCTATTCCTGGGTTTTGAACCCGAGATTCACCCTACTTCATGTCGTTAGTATTTGCTAGTTCCCTTAAGATATTAGTAACCTTTGCAAAAATCCTCGAGGTCCGTAGTATTTCCTTCTTCCAAATACTATGAACCACTTATGGCAGAAGTTCTTGAACCAAAGGATCACAACCAGAGTGCTCTTGATGAGTTCTCCATTCTATATTATGGCTCTGCCAGTTCTACCTTTCTGCATGGGTTATCCGGAAGAAATATGTTGAACTCGTTCGACATACTAACCTATGCATCCACAACTCAGAAAGTTATATGTTCCTTGAGTTGTTCCCCCCATCAGTTATATTCCGACCTTCGTCTATCACTTGATAGTCAGAAGTAGTTGTGCATTCATGTTCATCAGTGCCTTTTACTTCTGTGGCCCGTCAAGCCATTCTATTCGGAATGACTAGGAGAAACAAACTCCAGTACCTCATCCATTTCTGGGATCGGGTCAAAGTGGTTGTATTCCGCAGATCAAAATGCCAATCCAGCTTTTGTTCTGTTCTACCTCGGAGTATTACCCACTTTATGTCAAGAGCGTCGTGAGAATTGCACCTTCTCCTATGAATTCTTGACGCAGTGATACTCTCTCCATCATTATTCATTTCTCGGTTTCAGCGTGGTTGCAACCGGAATGTCGACAAGTGAATCATGGTGTGTGAAATCAATACTCCTAGCAACCCCGTTGCTTGGTAGTTAATGGACAATACCCTCATTCTTAGCGCGTTGGTTATTGAATTATCATTCTAAGACTGATCGTGCTACCTAGTACATATTTCTGGTGCACACTTCGATCAATGGATTAGGATTGTGCCAATCCCTCACTCTTTGATCATATCGTCTTGCCCTGAAAAGCAAGATTGTTCTCGAGCTTAATAACATACCGGTGGTTCGTGACTTTCCGAACATCTTCTCGGAGGTGTTACCAGGTTGTCACCTGACCGCTATGTTGAGTTCGTGATCATGTTGATTTTCCTCCAAACCACCCAATCTCCAAGAATCTGTGTCGGATACCCCTGAACTAGTTGGTTAAGCCAAACAACAACTTGGAGAGTTGGAAGATGAAAGCTTAATCCACTTAGTTCATCACTATGGGATATCTTTGTGTTTGTGTGTGTGTTGAAGGAAGATGATATCTCCATCGATTGGTCCTCGTGATCAGTTGTTGGATCTATTGCCTTGTCAAAACATTGACTTGAGTGTGGACTATCGTCAAGTCAAATCAGAACCAACGATGTTCGTAATGTTGTCTTACTCGTGGTTGATCCCTCGAGCATACACCATTACATCTTTTGGTCTAACCAATGCTATCACCATGTTCACATGATGGTGGAAGTCCAGTGATATGGAAATTCCGATGAGCTTCTATTGATCCCATCAACAACATTTTGTCTCCCTCATGATTCATGTTGAACATCAACCTAGTGTTGGAAACTTTGTAAGCAATGCCTTCGTGTTCCGTTCATGAAGCTTACGCTTGGATGGAAGAAGTGACTTCCTCGAATTCACGTGCATTAGGTGTAAGTTGCCGCCATGAATTTGAGAAAGGTTTGTTTTGTTTCCCTTGGAATCATCCCAAGCCAGTCATGCATTCGTGCAAAGTATTCTATGGTTTGGTAGATTAATTACCTCCATTCCATATGTATCTCCTAGTACACAAAGCCACTGATTGGTTTGTTCAAGGATAAGAAGTTCAACTGCTATTCCCGAAGGGCCCAGACGGACATGCAGAAGACTTCGTTATCTTCAATAATGGTTCCCCACTTGAACTCGGTAGTGTTTCGTTGTAAGACTACTACATGGTCATGCTTGTCTGGGACAGCGTGTTCACATGTTTGTAGCAGAACCAGCTCATGTTTTGGAGCTTGCTATCGCAGTTTATTTCCCGAGAATCTCGCAACATCATCTCGTCAAATTGTGTTGCAAACCTTCACTTTCCCTTCTAGACTCGGTGAGTCTGGAATATCCTGACACCAACCAGATCTGAATCTCAGGCAGATAAGATGGTTGGAGCATTTTCCAAGAACTATATTGTTGGTCCCTCTGTACCGGTAATGTGGATGTCGTGGCCAACACATCCAGCCGGAAGACCTACTATCGTAGTATCTAAATTGAAGAAAGTTGGCCACCTCCCCATGAGGATTTCGTAGGATTTACCTCCATAGTTAATCCTTATGGATTCTTGTGCTCCCGAAGTCCGACCTTTTACTTGATGTCCTAGATACCAAACCGTATCAATAAATGGGTTATCCTAGCACATCAAGGAGAACATTAGAAGCGGAGTGCTAAATGTCTCTCGGTCCATCATCCAGATTTTGTTCCCTTGGCCTCGCTAAGGTGAAACCTGAGAAGGTGTTATCTTCCTTTGCATCTGCATTATCCATCACCATTCATCATGGTAGCATGTTGTGTTGCCAGGATCCTTGACACGGATATTGGCAGAACCTTGATTAATACGGAAATGCTCAAGTTCTTGAGAGCACGCTCAGGCACTAGGTTCTGATGCTGTCGTTAACTGGAATGTGCCTCCGTCCTCGCAGTCGTTGATAGCCATCCAATTGGTGGAATCACCTTTGCCGGTGAACCTTCTCCCCAGTTACTAGAATCATTCCCAACATTTGCATTTTGTTCCCAGCTTACACCTCAGTAGCTGTTGTTCAGGATCATCTTCAAAAGTGGACTTACCATGGGTCCCATCCATTTCCGATGATAAGCTAAAAATCATCCATTGCGTTGTCTTCAACAAGGTAGTCCACATCATCCATCCTAGTCCAAGTATGCCATCTCTTCAAGCTATCTCAAACGATCAATTGTAAATTGCCTTAAGCTGGTATGAAGAGTTCCAACGATCTCTGAATCAAAAGTAATTCTTTTTGCCACTTAAGGGAATAGTTCTTCGAGTCACCTTCCCCGAGGTGCCCTAATTTAGAATCATGGCAATTCCCCTCGCTACTTTGAAACCCTCGTCAAATTGTTTCTTCTATCGCTCCTGATGCAAGTTTTGCCTCTCAGTTCGCGAGATGTTTCTATGTCTCACTCCGTGAGTTGATCGTGAGTTGCCTGATCTTCGAGGAGATCGACCTTTTAGGGTTTTCCTTCCTTCTCATTGTCATGAGTGGATGAAATTCTCAGAGCAAGACATCAAGACAATGATGGTGATCGGATCAACAACCTTATGAGATGCAACCTAGATCGTGAAGATTGTGTTAGCTTGTGTCCCTCTGTCTTCTTACCTCACGACTTGAATCTCGGGACGAGATTCTTGTTTAGTAGGGGTGAGCTGTCACATCCCTAGCTTCTGGTGCTGCCTAGTGTTTGCATCTTGCTTGCATCATGTTTAAATTTCTGAAAGTTGAATTGGGGAAAGCTGAAAGCCTCAGAAATCATTTCAGAAAAAAAGATCAACATTAAAAATTGCTTCAAATAAACCCAAGAAAATGTTCCTGTTAAAGCTATAAAAATATTGGCAAGAGGTAAAATTCAAACCAATATTTTTGGAGTCATAGAAATATTTATTTGGGCATTTGAGTTAATCCAATAACTATTTGCATTGGATTTATATAGGTGATATATTAACCATATGTCCAATAATTCTGATAATTGTGGAGGGGCTTTGGAATAAGCCATTTAGTCCCTGCAAAAATTGTCAGAAGCAGAAAAATTAGTTTGGTTCAAAAACCAAATTAGAACAAATGTCAGAAATAGAAAACAGGAACCAAAACACAAAATAAGGGCAAGAACCCTGAAAATGCATTCAGTGAAGCCAAAATGCCCTAAAATTAGTTTTGGTAATTTTGGAAAGAGCTATACATCAAACAAAAATTCTGGAACATTTTTATGGAATAGTTTGGGACATTGGATTGAAATCATATTGTATTTGAATTTGGATCTATATTCTTAATATATAGAATATATATTCAAATAACTTTGAAATATTTTATGTGCATCAGGAACAATCCATTTAGCAAAATAAAAATATTCAAAGGTTTATTGGCACTGTTTAAATTCTGTTTTGAATTTGAAAAACAGTGGCAAAAGGCAGATTAAAACAGAAAGCAGAGAGAGAGAAAGCAAACCTGGCGGCCCAGCTGTGGCCCAGCACTGTTGGCCCAGCCCACCTCCTTCCTTGTCTTCTTCCAGCTGCTGCCAGGAGGACGCCGGGCGTGTGCTCGCCGCGCGCGCGCCACCTCCACCCTGCCTGGCTGCCCCCTCGTCGCTCTGGCCCTCCCTCGCGACGCCACGCAGCCCCCGACCTCTCTCGCACTCTCCCTCGCCCTCATCCCCTCCCCTGTCTCTCTCTCACGCGCACGGCCGAACGTGCCCGCCGCCGCCGATGAGCATCACCGCGGCCATCGCCTCTCCCTCGCCCCCTGGAGCTGCCCACGAGCTCCGCCGAGTCCCTCTCCTCCTCCTCACCGAGCCGCCTGATGCCGGAAGCCCCTGGATGCCGCCTGCACCGCCGTTCCCCTCGTCGGCCACCGAAGATCATCGCCGTCAATTAGCTTCCTCCGGTGCCTCCCCGAGCTCGCTGACCCTCCCGTTCGACTCACTGTGAGCTCCTGCTCCCAAACCCCCTCTCTCCTTTGTCGATTTCCTCTTCTAGTCCCACTGTCCACCATGGCCGAAGCTCGCCGCCGCCATGCCTCATCGCCGCCGTGGCTGGAGCCGTTGTAGCTCGAAGCTGAGCACACCATCGCGCTCAACGCGTCTCCAGGAGCCCGTAGCCAGCACCAGCTTCTCCCCATGTGCCCCCTAGCCCCAACACGATTACACCGAAGCTCCGGCCGCCGCTGGGCTCGTCGCCGGCGTCGATTCCGGTGACCCCGTGACCTGCTGCTACCTCCACTAGATGCGCGGGAGCAAGGGCTATCGCCCGGTGCCCTCGGCACGTCCAACCGACGCCCATAGCGCGATTCCGACGAGCCACCGCCGCACTGTGAGGTCGTCGGAGTTCAACTCCGGTGGCTGGTGACGTGGCACATGATTAGCCACTGATGACCCCGCTAATTAACCCCCTCACTCACTGACATGTGGGCCCCAGCCTGCTAACTAACCTAGCTTAGCACTTAAACTAATCTGAGTTAGTTAATTAACTAACTGTGTGACTGACCAATGGGCCCCACACGTCAGGTTTGACCTGGACCGAGCCGTTGACCTGCTGACATCACCGTGAGGTCATGCTGATGCTATAAATCATTTTCTAGATTTAAGTTTATTCAGGAAATTCTAGAAAATGCCCAAAACTTCTAAAAATCATAGAAATTCAACCGTAACTCCAAATGAAATAATTTATATATGAAAAATTATCAGAAAAATTCAAGGAATCCATCTGTACCATTTTCATGCATGTTTGAACAATGTTTGTCCTCTGTTTTGGACAAAACAAATAAAGGGCATTTGAATAATCATATATGGGGTTGGAATTTGAATCTTGTACTCAAACCAACTTCATTTAAATCATAGCTAGATGCATTAGCTCAAATCACAGCATGTTGCCATGTCATGATCATGCATCATATTGTTGCATTGCATTGATTGTGTCCTTCTCTGTTTGCTGGTAACCGTCCCCTCTCAGTCGACGATGTTTCCGACGATGTGATCGATGACACCGATGAAGAGCTATATTATCTTCAGAAGTGCCAGGCAAGCAAACCCCCTTGTTCATTCCGATACAAGCCCACTCTCTTGCTCCTGCTCTCCTTTACTGCATTAGGACAACAACGATCATCTGCTACTTGTTGCGGTAGTTGAACCCCTTATCCTCTGCATGACCTGTCATTGCCACAGTAAATAGATGAAACCCACTAGCATGATTAGGAGTTGTTTGAGCCCTGATGTGCCTACTCATTCATGCTTGTTTGTCATGCCTGCTACTGCTTAGAGTTGGGTCAGGTATGATTCATCGGGATGAATCGGAGGTGTGTAAACATGTCCTACTGTTGAGAGCTAAGTGTGTGAACACGATTTGGTAAAGGTAGCGGTGAGAGGCCATGTAGGAGTACATGGTCGGTTGTCTCATTGCAGCCGTCCTCAGGAAATGAGTTCTGTGTTTGTGATCCATGAACAGTTACTACCACACATTGGGTTCCGATAACTCGGCCCCTCTCGGCTTATTAATCAACTCGATCTCTGTCCAGGAGTTGTAACTAGTTTCTGGTGTTGGTAGGTAGTGTTAGTAGTCTACCAAGTGGCACCCGGTACAGGTGGGCTTGGGACAGACTAGGCACCATGGCACGGTGTACCAAGTGGCACCCGGATGGTGGGCTTGGGAACCCTGCACACATCGTTTGGGGCCGTGAGCGACACCCCGGCCGGATCTCCTTGCGGATGGAACCCGAATAGGCGATAAACCTGGATGAGAGACTTGTTGGTTAGTCAGGTCATGGCCGACTCCCTCGCCCGGCTTCTGCTTGAATGTTGCCGAGGTACATGACGTGTACAGGGCGGTAAGTGGCGAGAGCGTGTGTGAAGAAGTACACCCCTGCAGGGTTATCATTATCTATTCGAATAGCCGGATTCCTCGGATATGGAAACTTGGACCCCTTGCATAGTTCATAGACAAGTGAAAGTGGATACTCTAAAATGCGCAAGATAAGCGTGAGTGCTATGGATGGTGTTCTCGTAGGGAGACGGGAGCAGATCCATAGTGGTGTATTGGTATGGTGAATTTGTGGACTCGTGTGCGCCACCTCAAAAGAGTTACTTGCAGTTGTAGTTCAGGTTAGCCACTAAGTCAAAGCTGGCTTGCTGCAGTTAAACTCCACCACCCCCTTTGTTGATACCGATGCATATGTAGCTAGTTCTGATGTAAGTCTTGCTGAGTACCTTTGTACTCATGTTTGCTTAATTTATGTTTTGCAGAGAGACTCCAGTCTCGCTAGTAGTTCCGCGTGGACTTCGACGTTTAGCTTGATACCTCAGCTACGATCTTGTGCCCTCGGCAGGATCTGGTAGATAGTCAGGCTTCTTAGCCTTTTTCATTTATAGATGTCTGTACTCAGACATGTTAAGCTTCCGCATGTGCTTTGCATTGTATGCTATGATTGTTGGGTCATGAGACCCATGCTTGTAATATCTGGCTCTTCGGAGCCTAATGAATTAATACTTGAGTCGTAGAGTCTTGTTGTGATGCCATGTTGTATTTACACATATCGAGCATATTGTGTGTATGATTGAAATGCTTGGTATGTGTAGGATCCGACAACCTAGTTGTTTATCCTTCGCAGCCTTTCTTATGGGGAAATGTAGTCTAGTGTTCCTCGAGCCATAGTAGTCCGCTACAGCCCGGTTCACCGGAGTCCTGCTAGCCCAGCACTACTGTTCAGGACACTTGACTGGCCGGCATGTGTTTCACTTTGTCCCTATGTCTGTCCCTTCGGGGAAATGTCACGCGGTGATTTCCGGAGTCCTGCCTAGCCTGCTACAGCCCGGGATCCCTGGAGTCCTGTTAGCCTAGTGCTACAGCCCGGAATCACTCGTTGATGACCGACATGTTCGATGTGATTCATGTATGCCTGTCTCCATAGGTCTGTGCCGCTTTGGGTTCACGACTAGCCATGTCGGCCCGGGTTCTTTGTCATATGGATGCTAGCGACACTATCATATACGTGAGCCAAAAGGCGCAAACGGTCCCGGGCCAGGTAAGGTGGCACCCGTGGGAGTACCGTGCGTGAGGCCACAAAGTGATATGATGTGTTACATGCTAGATCGGTGTGACCTAGGATCGGGGTCCTGACATGTGTGCTAATCGTGGAGGTGTCGTACGTTCAGTACTTGGATCGGTTGGATCGCAAAGATGTTCAACTACATCAACCGCATTACCAAACGCTTCCGCTTTCGGTCTACGAGGGTACGTAGACCCACTCTCCCCACTCGTTGCTATGCATGTACTAGATAGATCTTGCGTGACCGTAGGTAAATTTTTTGAAATACTGCATTCCCCAATAATGGCATCCGAGCCAGGTCTATGCGTAGATGTTATATGCACGAGTAGAACACAATGAGTTGTGGGCGATAATAGTCATACTGCTTACCATCAACGTCTGACTTTGATTCGGCGGCGTTGTTGGATGAAGTGGCCCAGACCGACATTACATGACCCTGTTCATGAGACTGGTTCCCGACATGCTTCGCACATAGGTGGCTAGTGGGTGTCTATTTCTCCAACTTTAGTTGAATCGAGTTTGACTACGCCCGGTCCTTGTTGAAGGTTAAAACAACACACTTGACAAAAAATCGTTGTGGTTTTGATGCGTAGGTAAGAATGGTTCTTGCTGGAAGCCCGTAGCAGCCACGTAAAACTTGCAACAACAAAATAGAGGACATCTAACTTGTTTTTGCAGGGCTTGTTGTGATGTGATATGGTCAAGACGTGATGATATATATATATATATAAATTGTTGTATGAGATGATCATGTTTTGTAACAGTTATTGGCAACTGGCAGGAGCCATATGGTTGTCGCTTTATAGTATGAAATGCAGTCGCCATGTAATTGCTTTACTTTATCACTAAGCGGTAGAGATAGTCGTAGAAGAAATAGTTGGCAAGATAACAACGATGCTTCGATGGAGTTCAAGGTGTCAAGCCGGTGACGATGGTGATCATGATAGTGCTTCGGAGATGGAGATAAAAGGCACAATATGATGATGGCCATATCATATCACTTATTTGATTGCATGTGATGTTTGTCTTTTATGCATCTTATTTTGCTTAGTATGGCGGTAGAATTATCAGATGATCTCTCACTAAATTTCTAGGTATAAGTGTTCTCCCTAAGTATGCACCATTGCTACAGTTCGTCGTGCCGAGACACCATGTGACGATCGGGTGTGATAAGCTCTACATTCACATACAATGGGTGCAAGCCAGTTTTGCACACGCAGAATACTCGAGTTAAACTTGATGAGCCTAGCATATTTAGATATGGCCTCGGAACACTGAGACCAAAAGGTCGCGCGTGAATCATATAGTAGATATGATCAACATAGTGATGTTCACCATTGGAAACTACTCCATCTCACGTGATGATCGGACATGGTTGAGTTGATTTGGATCACGTGATCATTTAGATCTAGAGAGATGTCTATCTAAGTGCGAGTTATTAAGTAATATGATTAATTGAACTTTAATTTATCATGAACTTAGTACCTGATAGTATGTTGTAGTCTATGTTGTCGTAGATAAATGGCCCATGCTACAGTTCCTTTGAATTTTAATGCGTTCCTAGAGAAAGCTAAGTTGAAAGATGATAGTAGCAAGTACACAGACTTGGTCCGTAACTTGAGGATTATCCTTATTGCTGCACAGAAGAATTACGTCCTGGAAGCACCGCTAGGTGCAAGACCCATTGCAGGAGCAACTCCGGATGTTATGAACGTCTAGCAGAGCAAAGCTAATGACTACTCGATACTTTAGTGTGCCATGCTTTACTTCTTAGAACCGGGACATCAACGACGTTTTGAATGTCATGGAGTATATGATATGTTCCAGGAGTTGAAGTTAATATTTCAAGAAAATGCCCAAATTGAGAGATATGAAGTCTCCAATAAGTTCTACAGCTGCAAAATGGAGGAGAATAGTTCTGTCAGTGAACATATACTCAGAATGTCTGGGTACCACAATCACTTGACTCAACTAGGAGTTAATCTTCCTGTTGATAGTGTCATTGACAGAGTTCTTCAATCACTGCCACCAAGCTACAAAAGCTTCGTGATGAACTATACTATGCAAGGGATGGATAAGACAATTCCCGAGCTCTTCGCAATGCTAAAGGCCGTGGAGGTAGAAATCAAGAAGGAGCATCAAGTGTTGATGTTTAACAATACCACTAGTTTCAAGAAAAAGGGAAAAGGGAAGAAGGGGAACTTCAAGAAGAACGACAAGCAAGTTGCTGCTCAAGTCAAGAAACCCAAGTGTGGACCTAAGACTCAGAGTGAGTGCTTCTACTACAAAGGGACTGGTCACTGGAAGCGGAACTGCCCCAAGTATTTGGCGGATAAGAAGGATGGCAAAGTGAAAGGTATATTTGATATACATGTTATTGATGTGTACCTTACTAATGCTCATAGTAGCGCCTGGGTATTTGATACTCGTTCTGTTGCTCATATTTGCAACTCAAAACATGAGCTACATATTAAGCGAAGATTGGTGTAACATCCCAATTTTCAATTTGGATGTTAAACATTAGGTCATCATATGCATCCATGCTCTTTGCATTTTTATTTGGTTTATTTAGCCATTTTTAATCTAGATACCATAAGCAACTCAAGGACCATCTGAGAGAGTTGGAGGTTTTCATCAAATCCATTTTTGATTTTTTTTCAAAATTGGTAAATTGGATCAAGTGATTTTTATTTGAAATTATTTTTCCGATTATTTCAAAAATAAATAAAATAATGAGAGAAGATAACATGAATTCCTCCAAACAGAGGAAATAATGGAAATTTAATTTTAAATAAAAAATATATTTATTTGATTTTTATTTGAGATTTTATTTGAGTAAATTATGAAAAATTTGCATTTTAGCCGAGAAAAATGTTCATGTTGTCCTAAATATTAGCAGAGGACCGTGAAAATTGTTTTTGGGATTTTGTAGGATTTTTATTTATTTTATTTTGGATTTTTCCGTTCTGGTGAAAATATTAAAAAAATGTTTGGACCGAACTGGGCCAACGGCCCAGCCGGCCCATGCAGCCGCCGCCTCCCCACGCGGGAGTCTGCCCTGCCGCCGTCGGCAGAGTCCGAGCCGGACTCTGTGACCGCTGCCGCCTCGCCCTTACCTATCCCCAAGCCGCCACCCCTCCCCCGGCCTTTATAAGCTGAGGCCCCGCCGCCCCGTCCTCATAACCACCACTGGTAGAAAAAGGGCCTATAGTCCCGGTTCGTAAGGGCCTTTAGTCCCGGTTCCTGAACCGGGACTAAAGTGTCGGTACTAATGCCCCGACCCTTTAGTCCCGGTTCAATCCAGAACCGGGACTGATGGGCCTCCACGTGGGTAGTGCGCAGAGCCCAGGCAGGAGACCCTTTGGTCCTGGTTGGTGGCACCAACCGGGACCAATAGGCATCCACGCGTCAGCATTTCTGTGGCTGGGGTTTTTGTTTTTTTTGAAGGGGGGGGGTTGGGGGTTTTGGGGGGTTAATTTAGGTGTTTCATATATTGTGTTAGCTAGCTATCATTAATAGAGAGAAGTGTCCTCTCTTACGTCCGTGCTTGGTCGACGCTACGTACTATACATACGTATAGAGAGGACTAGACACGCTAGTTAGCTAGTAAGCAAACGAAGGAAACAGAAGATCGTCATGAACATATATGCATACAGAGAGAAGTGATATCGACCACCTCTCCTTCTCCGAGAGAATGGTCGAACAACAAGTTCTCGTATATCTATCCGACACTACCGGCTACATATATACAATAATTATCTCTTACAAATATAATCATACGGACTCATGGTCCACATAGTATTCTCCGTCTTCAGCGATCATTTGGTCAAGAAAGAATGCCGCCAATTCCTCTTGAATTGCTCGCATGCGAGCTGGTGCTAGGAGTTCATCCCGCTTCCGAAACATCTAATTTGAAGAAGGGGGTCAATACATATATATATGAATGAATGAAACTCAATACAAATGATGGTAATAGAATAAAATAGTGAATGTTGTTATCTACGTACTTCATATTGTTCGTCAGAGTACCCGCCCCGCTCATAGGTCGTGTGGCAGATGGACTCGCAGACGTAGTATCCAAAGAAATCATTCCCTTGTTCCTGCCACAACCACTTTACAAGAAATAGAGTTCAATCAAACTAATAAGCAAGAATGCTAAATGGTATTGATGAAACTAGTGCTTGCACCACCGCCGCAGCCCCGCCTCCCGCCGTGCGCCGCCACCGCCACTGCTCGCCGCCTTGCCGCTGCCCCGCGCCACCTCTCCGCGCCGCGTAGCCGCCGCCGCCCGCTGCCTCGCCGCCTCGCCCCGCTCGCCGGAGCAAGACGCTATCGTTGCCGGTTTTCCTGCCTGAACCATCCCGGACCGGTATAAAACCGAATAGCCCACCCGGGGTTTTTTCGGTTTATTCATTTAGATAGGTTTTATTTTTAGGGTTCGCTAATTAGCGAACGTTCACCCGATCTTCTCTGATAGCGAACGAATTCATTCGTTAGTCTCTGTTAGCGGATGTTCATCCGATAGATTTTTCTTTTTAGTTTTGTTTTCAGCCAGGGACCTATCCGTAATTATTTTTATCGCAGATTAGTCCCTGATCTTCAAACCCTCGCTACTTTTTGCTCGTTTGTCCAAATCTAGTGAAACAAACGCCAAAATATTCGTCTTGTTCTCCTCTATCCAAATAATCAACTTGAAAATGATTTTGAAAATTTAAAATTTGGTTTCAAGAAGATTTGAATTTGAACTTCTTTTCATCATAGTTTGAGTTTCATAACTCCGGTTCGATTGTTTCTTTTTGCAAATCGAAGTTCTTCACTTGAAATTTCAGTTTAGATATTTTCTTTTGGGTTCTACCTTTGCATACTATGCTTGAGTGCTTATGTATGCTATTGTTTGTTCATGATAGAGTTTCCGGAGTGCGAGGCTTGCTACTATGAATCTCTAGGGTTTTCCAGTCGTCAGCAAGGCAAGTAACACTTTGATCATATCCCATTATTACCCAGTTTTTATGCATTAGATTCAACCCCCAAACATTGCATGAGTAGGACTTGATAACATGTGGGTATTGGGAAGTAGTTGATGAGGTAGGAACCTATTGTCTTATGTTCAAACCTTGGGTGTTACTATGTTATGCTTGTGCTGCTATGCTATGCTCGTAGATGTGGATTGGTTTGAGAGAATTCATGAAAGATGTGAGAGTTATTATTAACTAAGGTTTAACTTAAGGTGGCTACTTTAATACACATCTTGGTGGATTGGTTGCGGGCACCTGGGATATACCAGTGTTGTCCAAGGGGATCCCGGGGAACCCGTGTGATCATCCTATGGTTTGCCACCCAGGTTCAAAGGGATCATAATGTTATTCATGCTGGAAACTTCCGTGTGCAGCCACAAGCCATTATGGGCTCTGGCATAGTTGAGTATGTTGTGTGACCTCTTTCAGTGGTATACTAGCAGATGTAGCGGATGTAGGTGGTACTGTCTACCCATCGTAAAGAGTTAATGCTTCTGAAATACTGTCTATCGATCATCCGTTTCTTAAACATCATGTAGTGCGAGAAATTCAATGGAGGAGATCGAGTCTTGTGGGGAAAAGTGTGCAAATCTCTGCAGAGTGTATAAACTAATCATGGTTAGCCGTGTCCCCAGTTATGGACATCTTTAGTATCTGGTACTTGAATTATTATGTTGATCTCCTCACTCTACTTAATTAATTTGTCGGGTTATTAACTTTTAATTTTGGGACTGAGTTGGGGTTACCTTCTTAATGTTTTCAACAAACTATGTAGTTAAATAAAATATATTCCTTTGTTGTAGGGAAAAACTAGCTTTATGCAACAAAATGATAACCATAGAGCCTCCATGTAACACCGCGGATGTAACTTACCCAATTTGTACTCCAACTCTTGCCGTTTCTGGCCTTAAGTTATTTTATTTTCTCGGGTTTGGGTCTTTGTCTCCGTGTGTTGTTATCATTGTCATGCATCTCATATCTTGTCATCATGTGCATTGCATTTGCATACGTGTTCACCTCATGCATCCGAGCATTTTCCCCGTTGTCCGTTTTGCATTCCGGCGCTTCGTTCTCCTCCGGTGGTCATTTCTATCTTTCTTTCATGTGTGGGGATTAAACATTTCCGGATTGGACCGAGACTTGCCATGCGGCCTTGGTTTACTACCGGTAGACCGTCTGTCAAGTTTCGTACCATTTGGACTTCGTTTGTTGCTACAACGGTTAACCGAGGGACCAAAAAGGCCTCGTGTGTGTTGCAGCCCAACACCCCTCCAAATTGGCCCAAAACCCACCTATCCCTGCTCCATCACCTAGAGCGTTCGATCATGATCGCGTGGCCGAAAACCATGCTCAATTTGGACTCTCCTAGCTCCCTCTATGCCTATTTAAAGTCACCCCCGAATTTCTCCTTTTCCTTCCCCCGAAACCCTAGCTCCACTCGTCATCGCGCGCCGCCGGACAGATCTACCACCGACGGACACGTCCGGGCTGCTCCGCCGCCGCCGCCACGTGGCGTGCCCCCATTGGTCGCGCCCACATCACCTGCTCCCGCCGCTGCGCGGCCCGGGAGCCCAAGGCCGGCCCCCGAGGCCCATTGACCTCCGCCGCCCGCGCCCAACCTCCGCCGCCCGCACTCGTCTCCACCTCCGGCGACCGGACACCGCCGGCCGCCGCGCGTCGCCGCCCGCCGCCGCCTCGCCACCCCGGCAGCCTCGCCGCCCTTCTTCGTCGGCGCCGCGCCGCGCTCCGCGCCGGCCGGCCGCGCCTCCCCCGCCGCCTCTCTGACTCCACGCCGGCCGGATCCGGTGAGGTCCGGCCCGGGAGCACCTCGCCTCCGTTCGTCCCGCTCCGGCCACCCTCAATTCCGGTGATCTTCTCCAATTTCGGCGAGATCTCGGTCGGCCTCGATCCACGTGCAAACCCTGGATCTAGATCTGGAGAGGTTGACTTTTGCCCGTCCTAGTTTTTTTTGCAATATTCATCGTGCCGTATCTCCTCTTCCGTAGCTCCGATTTGGCCATATAGCATATAAAATTGTTCGTCTCAGAGAGTACATCATTTCATTCCATTGCATCATTTTCATTTAAGTTCATCTTGATTCCCGAAATGTTGTTAGAAGAAGGCTACTTGAGATAGTTGTCAGATCTGCTACTCCATTTAGGCTTTTGTCATTTTTGCCATGATTATTGTGTGCATGATATGCCCATGAGCTCTACATATGTTTTGTTAAGGGTTTTGTCATCTTTCCAGATGTTCAACCCATGTATTTTCGTGATGTGTGTGGTGACTAGCACAAGCTTGCAAAGTGAGGCACTTGGTAATTCTGTTTCAGGGACTTAGCATTTCCACCAAGTCCTTGACCTGTTTATCTCATGTTGCCATATGTTCATGTTGTTTCCTAGTGATCCGGGCCTCTTTTGAGGATCATCAGTAAGGATGTTTTGCTAATCTTGTAGTGCTCTATCCATCCATGTCCTTGTTTGCATATATGGAGCATCCTAGCTTGAGTCAATCGAGCTCTACTTTTGCTACTTTGTGAATCTGGGCAGATTGTCAACTTGTTTGCAATTTTGCCGATGATGTTATAGTTGATCCGTGCATGCTATGTTATTGTTCTTGCCATGTCTAATTTGTATTTTGTGTATTCTTGATGTATGTATGCTTAGCTTATCATGACTTGCCCCGTAGTGAGTGCATCGAGCTCGTAAACATGCCTACTTGATATCTGTTTTCAGCATGCTCCAGTTTTCACTAAGTCTGAAAACTGATTATGTTTTTGTCATGTTCACATACTTGCAAATGTTTTTTGTGATCCCTTTTGGCTCAAGGTCACTAAGGGACTTTTGTTAAGCTCTTTGAGTCGCTCCATGCCATGCTTTACTTTGTCATGTTCAGGTCCTGTAGCATGTAGTTTTGTTGCTCCGAAGAGTGCTACCTGACCTCAAATTCCAGACAAGTGTTAATTTCACTAAGTCTGATATTTGTTTACCATATGCATTTTTGTCATGCTTGTTTGAACCTGTTAATGGATGAATTGGCCATAGCTCAGTGCTAGACTTTTGTTAAGCATCTTGAATGAATCCCTGCCATGTATTTTTTTGCCATGTTTGAGTGCTGTAGCATGTTCATCTCATTGCATTTAGATGGCTACTTGCTGTAAATCGCAGACCGGTGTCATATTTAAATCGCTTGCCATTTCCAAACCGTAACTCCGATTCCAGTGATCTTTATATCGTTTTCAAGCAATTTCATCTCATATTTCTAGTGGCACACTTGGTTTTCCAAGTTGAGGCTAGGTTCTTGCATTTCCTGCCACATCTTGCATATGCATCCCGCATTCCATCCCGCATAGCATACCATGCTTGCATCCTATTGTTTGATCCTTGCACGTGGTTGATTGTGTTCTGTTTGCTTGTTTGTCTTGTTTGGGTAGAGCCGGGAGACGAGTTCGCTAATGAGGAGCCCGTTGAGTTTGCTTTCAAGGATCCAGTCAACTCTGACAACTTTGCAGGCAAGATGATCATACCCTCGAAATCACTACTATCTTTGCTATCCTAGTTTGCTCGCTCTTTTGCTATGCCAATGCTACGATGCCTACCACTTGCTTTCAAGCCTCCCAAATTTCCATGTCAAACCTCTAACCCACCATTGTCCTAGCAAACCATTGATTGGCTATGTTATCGCTTTGCTCAGCCCCTCTTATAGCGTTGCTAGTTGTAGGTGAAGATTGGAGACCGTTCCTTGTTGGAACATTATTTACTTGTTGGGATATCATTATATTGCCATGTTATCTTAATGCATCTATATACTTGGTAAAGGGTGGAAGGCTCGGCCTCTCGCCTAGTGTTTTGTTCCACTCTTGCCGCCCTAGTTTCCGTCATATCGGTGTTATGTTCCCGGATTTTGCGTTCCTTACGCGGTTGGGTTATAATGGGAACCCCTTGACAATCCGCCCTGAATAAAACTCCTCCAGCAATGCCCAACCTTGGTTTTACCATTTTCCACCTAGCCTTTTCCCTTGGGTTTCGCGGACTCAAGGGTCATCTTATTTTAAACCCCCGGGCCAGTGCTCCTCTGAGCGTTGGTCCAACCTAGAGCACCGTGCGGGGCCGTCCCTTGGCAACTTGGGTTACGTTGGCTCCCATAGGCTTAGCTTATCCGGTGTGCCCTGAGAACGAGATATGTGCAGCTCCTATCGGGATTTGTCGGCACAGCGGGTGGTGTTGCTGGTCCTTTTTTACCATTGTCGGAGTTGTCTTGAAGAACCGAGATGCCGAGTCTGATCGGAATGTCTTGGGAGGAGGTCTATTCCTTCGTTGATCGTGAGAGCTTGTCATGGGCTAAGTTGGGACTCCCTTGCAGGGATTTGAACTTTCGAAAGTCGTGCCCGCGGTTATGGGCAGATGGGAATTTGTTAATGTCCGGTTGTAGATAAATTAAACATTAACTTAATTAAAATGAATCAACTGTGTGAGTTACCGTGATGGCCTCTTCTCGGCGGAGTCCGGGAAGTGGACACGGTGTTGGAGTAATGTTTGCTACATGATTGCCCTCTTTAGTTATGTGTTCGTGCTTTGCCTTCTCTTCTCGCCGTCTTGTGCGAATAGGTTAGCCACCATATATGCTAGTCGCTTGCTGCAGCTCCACTTACATTTACCTTGCCTTACCTATTAAGATTAAATAGTCTTGATCGCGAGGGTGCGAGATTGCTGAGTCCCTATGGCTCACAGATTACTATTACACCAGATGCAGGGCCTGATGATATAGCTCGAGATGGCGCGCTTGAGCTCAAGTGGGAGTTTGACGAGGACTCTCAGTGTTACTATGTTTCTTTTCCTGATGATCAGTAGTGGTGCCTAGTTGGGGTGATCGGGACCGTGTCGTATGTTGGGTTGTCTTTTATTTTGGCGTCGTAGTCGGGCCATGAGTGTTTGAATGATGTAATGTTATTTATGTACTTGATTGACATGGCGACTGTAAGCCAACTATGTTATCTCCCCTTTCATTATATATTTTTACATGGGATGTTTGTGAAGATTGCCTAACTTGCGACATATGCCTTCAATGCGATTATACCTCTAAGTCGTGCCTCGACACGTGGGAGATATAGTCGCATCGAGGGTGTTACACTCCACCAGCCATATATGCATGTAGTGATAGCTGTTATTCTGTTCATTGCTCTATAGTGTTATTTTGCCAGCATATTCCATGTGCTGACCTACACAAGCTGTAACGTATCATGTTGCAGAATTTTCAGACGAGGAGTAAGGTGCACTAGGTCATTGCCGTGCACTCAGTTTTGCCGTGGAGTTGGATGGACTCATTTATCCTCGAAGCTTTCGCAGTTATCTTATTTAGATGGCCTCCAGCCATATTATTGTAATAAGTACTCTTTTTGAGACACTCGATGTAATAAGTGTGTGATTGAACTCTACAATAAATCCTCGAGTACTGTGTGTGTCAGCAATACCGATCCAGGGATGACACTTAAGCATAGACACTTGACCGTCTGAGGTCGGGTCACTACAAGATGGTATCAGAGCACACACTGACTGTAGGACGCGACCACTAGAACAAGCCACAGGATACTCTTCTCTACTCATTTCTGACTCTTATCCATTTCTACTCTATAGATGGCGGACCCAAGGAACAAGTTCACTCAACCAGATGATGACACACCTTTCGAACGACACTTGAAGGAACTCACTAGGTACCTGAGCATCAGAATACCAAGCTTCACCGGGACCTACACCGCCACTCTACTAGAAGAGGAGCGCTAGATGATATGAGTTCATGTTCCAGGAAGGACGTTCATGCCAGTTACCGAGCCCATCGAGTTTTCCTTTGATGCACCAACCTAGAGTCTAGGAAAGAGCATGGCCACCCACATCGCGATTGGACGCATCGGCGAGGTATACAACAAGGATCTTAAGTACACCATCTACCAGATATGTGGATGCCGAGATGAGCAATGGGAGATGATTAGCACCAGGAAGAAAAAAATCCATTGCAGCCTACATACAGGAGCTAAATCAGCACATTCGTCGCCAGGAGAACCAAATGTGTGCCGACATGATTGACTTGAAGAAGGTGATGACCAGGAACATGGAGCTAGAAGAGGAACTCAAGTCTACACGTGATTGACATGCAGAAGAAATTGAAGTTCTACTGGAGAAGAATGAAGACCCGAAGAAGAAGCTTGGAATATTCACGGGTGATCCCCCACCTGGAGAGGACATCCGTTCTGAAGACTACATCATAGTTGATGACACCGACTCTGACCCCGACAGCGATGATGATTATGAAGACGAAGCTGGAGCAGATATCATGGAGTTAACCACCGATCAAAATTTCTAGTCGACCACCATATTATCAGTAGTATTCTCCCATGTATATAGTAATAGTCTGAGCATTTCGTAACGGTAGCTTAGATCGATTGTATGATCTTGTTTGAATTGAGTGGTGTGAAATGAATGTGTTTGTCTCATGTGCATAAGGGTAGTGACTCTTTAGACCTCACTCTATTCTATTGTCACCCCTCTAAACCTATCAGATGCCTCCGAGACATGACCCCTCATTTGCTTTCCCACCGGAGCTCACTCAGTTGATCCAACAGCAGAATGCCTTGATGCAGTTGCTAGTCCAGAACCAAGGAAACAACAACAACAACAACCCACCGCCACCACCTCCAGTGGATAGCTTAGCCCGTTTTCTGAGGTTGAATCTGCGGGTGTTGTCTAGCAGCACCGAGCCAATTGTTGCTGATGACTGGCTCCGCAAGATTGGAAGAGAGCTGACCACCGCAGGTTGGACACGTGCTGAGAAGGTGCGCTTTGCCGCACATCAACTGGATGGACCCACAACCTCATGGTGGGAGAACTACACAACCACTTTCCCCGTGGCCAATGTCACTTGGGATCAGCTTCAGCAAGCATTCCACACTACACATGTCTCAACTGGATCCATGAGTATGAAGAAGCATGAGTTTCGCAACTTGCGCCAGGGGAACCATACTGTGGCGCAGTACATGGATGAGTTCAGCAAGTTAGCTCGTTATGCCCCATATGATGTGGCCACAGATGACGCAAAGCAGGAGAAGTTTACGGATGGGCTGAATGATGAGCCGAGTATGCAGTTGATGGTGGCAACATTCGCCAACTACCAGGAGTTGGTAGATAGGGCCCTCACGATTGAAGGCAAGCAGCAGCAGATTGAGAACCGCAAACGGAAGTATGGACAAGGGAAGTACAACTCTAGAGCTCAGCAGGAGCCTCGTTTTACCCCGAACTCGGGAGGACATACCCATCATAACCATGGAGGCCACACCCACAATGGAGGGAGTTCACATAACCATAGTGGCCCTATGAATGGAAATGGGAATGGAGGAAGCAGCAGTCAGAGTCGTTCCAACCCAGCAACACCCGCCAAGAAGGATCCGAGTCACGTTACCTATTTCAAGTCCGGGAAGACTGGACATTACGCCAATGAATGCCCTGAGATAAAGAATGGCAATGGAAATGGAAGCTCTGGAAAGAGGCCCAATCCCTTCACCAGAGGTCAGGTGAGCCACATCAACGTGGAGGAAGTTGAAGAGCAGTTTGACACAGTGATTGGTAAGCTTTTGATTAAGTCATTTACCGCTCTCGTTCTTTTTGACACTGGTGAATTGCATTCATACATATCAAGGGATTTGTGGATAAGTTTAAATTGCCAACCTTAGCCCTTAGGTCACCCATTTTAGTAAGCTCGCCAGGAGCGGATTATATGGCCAGCCGATGGTGTGATCGGTTAATATTAACCATTGGTAGCCATGTTTTTCCCTCAAACCTAATAATTTTGGAGTCACAAGGATTGGATATAATACTAGGTATGGATTGGTTATCGAAATATGGTGGAAACATCGACTGTGCTAGTAAGTCGATACTGCTCACCACCCCTAAGGGAAAGAGGATCAAGTATGTACCTAGGCATGCGCCAAGGAGGACTCAAGTGAATTCACTTTCGGGAGTTGTTCAGGAGGAAGTGCCAGTTATGAAGGATTATCCCGACGTATTCCCGGAGGAACTACCAGGCATGCCACCAGATCGAGATATAGAATTTTTTATAGAGCTGTTGCCAGGCACCGGACCAATATCGAAGAGGCCATATCGGATGCCCGCAAATGATCCGGAGGAAATTAAGAAGCAGATTAAGGAGTTATTGGAGAAAGGTTATATTCAACCAAGTTCATCACCGTGGGGAGCCCCAGTGCTCTTGGTTGAGAAGAAGGATGGATCTTTGAGAATGGTTGTTGATTATTGTGCATTGAATGAAGTGACGATCAAAAACAAGTACCCACTACCGATGATCAACGATTTGTTCAACCAGCTGCAGGGAGCCAAAGTATTCTCCAAGATTGACCTTCGATCGGGATACCACTAGCTGAAGATCCGAGAACATGATATACCTAAGACAACTTTTACCACTAGGTATGGGCTATATGAGTACACGATCATGTCTTTTGGATTGACTAACAACCCTGCCTATTTTATGAGTATGATGAATAAGGTGTTCATGGAGTTCTTGGATAAGTTTGCTGTGGTGTTCATTGTTGACATATTGGTGTACTCGAAGAATTGAAGAAGAACACGAGGAACATTTACGCTTAGTTCTCGAGAATCTTAGGGAACATCAGCTATACGCCAAGTTCAGCAAATGTGAGTTTTGGTTGAAAGAAGTTGGATTTCTTGGACATGTTATATCAGGAGAAGGTATAGCAGTAGACCCTACCAAGGTTTAGTCTGTTACTGAGTGGTTGGCACCCACCTCGGTTGGGGAGATCCGAAGTTTTCTTGGACTCGCAGGATATTATAGGAGATTCATTGAGAATTTTTCCAAAATTGCGAAGCCCATGATAGAGTTATTGGAGCAGGACGCCAAGTTCAAGTGGACCGAGGAATGTGAGGCCAGTTTTAAGGAGTTGAAGAAACGTTTATTTACATCCCCAATGCTAATTCTTTTGGATATACGCAAGGATTTCCATGTGTATTGCGACACTTCTCGCCTGGGACTTGTAGGTGTACTTATGCAAGACGGAAGAGTTGTTTCATATGCCTCACGACAGCTTCGACCTCATGAGTTGAATTATGCCACACATGATTTGGATTTAGCAGCCGTAGTGCATGCACTCAAGACCCGAAGAAATTTTCTTATTAGAAACCGTTGTGATGTTTACACGGATCATAAGAGCTTGAAGTATATTTTCATGCAGAAGGAGGTGAATCTCAGGCAAAGGAGATGGTTGGAGCTCATAAAGGATTATGATATGAAGTTGCACTATCACCTAGGAAAGGCCAATGTCGTAGCAGACGCTTTAAGCCGCAAGAGTTATCTGAATACTCTTGTAACCGGCGGATTACGGCAGGAGTTGGCCGACGATCTCAAGGAACTACGTTTGGAGATAGTTCCAAGAGGTTTTGTTGCAGCTTTGGAAGTTCAGTCCATGTTATTGGGAAAGATTCGAGAAGCCTAGAAGATTGATAAGGAGATTTCTGATATCAAGGGGAAGATGAGTAAAGGAAAAGACAAAGGTTTTTGTGAGGACGAACACGAAACTTTATGGTTTGAGGACCGTATTTATGTGCCCAATGACCCAAAGATCAGGAAGTTAATACTTTAGGAAGCTCATGACTCACCATACTCGATTCACCCCAAAAACACCAAGATCTATTTGGATTTGAAGGAACGTTTCTGGTGGACAGGTATGAAGAAGGATATTGTCGAGTATGTATCAGTATGTGATGTATGTCAGAGAGTTAAGGCAGAACACCAGAAGCCAACAAGGTTACTACAGCCTATGCCGATACCCGAATGGAATTGGGATAAACTTGGCATGGATTTCATCACCGGATTACCCAGGACAAGATCAGGATATGACTCCATCTGGGTAGTAGTAGATCACTTGACCAAAGTGGCTCACTTTATCCCTGTGAAAACCACTTATACGAGTGCGAAGTTGGCCAAGATATACATGACCAGGATCATATATCTGCATGGAGTTCCGAGGACCATCGTATCAGATAGAGGAACACAGTTTACTTCGAAGTTTTGGAATCAGTTGCACCAGACTTTGGATACCAGGCTAGAGTTTAGTACAACCTTTCATCCGCAGACAGATGGACAGACCGAGAGAGTCAATTAGATTCTGGAGGATATATTGAGAGCTTGCGCGCTAGATTATGGATCTAGTTGGGATGATAATTTTCCTTACGCAGAGTTCTCATACAACAACAGCTACCAGGCTAGTTTGAAGATGGCCCCTTTTGAAGCCTTGTATGGAAGGAGGTGCAGGACACCATTGATGTGGGATGAAGTTGGAGACTGTCAGTTGTACGGACCAAATCTAATCAAAGAGTCTGAAGAGAAGGTTAAGTTAATTTGTGATAGACTGAAGGTAGCTCAGTCCAGGCAGAAGAGTTATGCTGACACCAAACGCAAGGAGGTAGCCTACGAAATTGGAGACAGAGCATATCTTCGTGTGTCACCACTTCGACGAGTTAAATGATTTGGAGTCAAAGGAAAATTAGCCCCAAGATTTGTAGGACCATACCGAGTTTTGGAACTTATGGAAGAAGTGTCCTACAAGTTGGAGTTACGCGAAGGTTTGTCAGGGTTTCATGAGGTGTTTCACGTTTCCCAGTTGAAGAAGTGCCATGCAGAGATGGCTGATATTCCTCCGAGAGATACAGTGCCCCTGGAAGCAATTTAGTTGGAGAGTGACCTAACCAGCCAGGAGAAACGCGTCAAGATTCTAGAGTTTGCCAGCCGAGTTTCCCGCAGCAAGGTCATCACGTTTTGTCAATCCCGCAGCATGGAGGCCAAGGACTAGAGGGGAAACCCTTCTCCCATCTAGGGAGGAGGTCAAGGAAGAAGAAGACGAAGGGCCCCCCTCTCCCCTTCTCTTTTGCTGGCGCCGGGACGCTGCCGTGGCCATCATCATCATCACCGCGATCTACACCAACACCTCCACCATCTTCACCATCACCTTCCCCCCTCCATCTACAGCGGTCCACTCTCCCGCAAACCGTTGTACCCTCTACTTGAACATGGTGCTTTATGCTTCATATTATTATCCAATGATGTGTTGCCATCCTATGATGTCTGAGTAGATTATCGTTGTCCTATCGGTTGTTAATGAATTGCTATGATTGATTTAATTTGCATGTGGTTATGTTGCTATCGTTTGGTGCCCATCATATGAGCGCGTGCGTGGATCACACCTTAGGGTTAGTTGTATGTTTATAGGACTATGTATTGGAGGGCAAGGGTGACAGAAGCTTCAGCCTAGCATATAAATTGATGCATACGGGATTGAAGGGGGACCAATATATCTTAATGCTATGGTTGGATTTACCTTAATGAATGCTAGTAGTTGCGGATGCTTTCTAATAGTTCCAATCATAAGTGCACAGAATTCCAAGTATGGGATGACATGCTAGCAGTGGCCTCTCCCACATAAAACTTGCTATCGGTCTAGTAAAGTAGTCAATTGCTTAAGGGACAATTTCGCAACTCCTACCACCACTTTTCCACACTTGCTATATTTACTTTAGTTGCTTCTTTACTTATAATAGCCCCTAACATTTATTTACGCGCTCTTTATTTTCTTGCAAACCTATCCAACAACACCTACAAAGTACTTCTAGTTTCATACTTGTTCTAGGTAAAGTAAACATTAAGCGTGCGTAGAGTTATATCGGTGGTCGATAGAACTTGAGGAAATATTTGTTCTACCTTTAGCTCCTCGTTGAGTTCGACACTCTTACTTATTGAAAACTATTGCGATCCCCTATACTTGTGGGTTATCAACCAGCTCTCGCCGCATCATGACAGTCGGTTTTCGGCTTTCTCTACTGAGGTGCTCATCCGGTCTAGGCCAGGGCACAATCACAGTAGTTCTCCCTTTACTACTCTAGCCGATAGAGCGGAACGTAGGGTAGCAAGCATAGGAGCCGGGCAACCCAACTATTGACCAAAGACAATGATTCGGAGCTGATGCATATAAGGCCAAACTTGCGACGCCGAAGTGCGCTATAGAGCTGTTCGGACTTTTACTGGTGACTCGTTTGTTCCCATACCAGGCCCCTGGCAAGTTATACCGAGGCGCGTCTTGTATGGCAGCCGCTACGGCCAGACTCGTTGTAGAAAGAGTATGGACGATTAGTTCGGATAAAGTTTACTGGGAGCGGAGTAATGTGCCAATGATAAATATATATAAAGAGTAAAAACCACAGCCCGACTATTTGACATGCTCGGGGTTGGGAACAGAGGAAAAGGGCATAGTACAGGCTCAAAATAAAGAGTGTGGTCTACAAAAGCTTAGTTTGGACCTCCTGTCGCACGTCTGCGCCGCCCGTCCTTGGGGAGGGGAATCCTTAACGGAAGTGGCCCCTTAGGTGTGTGTACGGATCCGAACTCCGAGAGAGTCCGACGTAGATGTTGTCCTGATGGTCACCTGTTCTTAAGAGATGATAAAGAAAACTAAGGAAAACAGATAAAAAATGTTGCGGGAATGCTTGCAGGATTGTCAGTATTGTGCTTCCGCCGATGCCCATGGTATCTTGAGCGCGTAGTGATGTACGCGTGGTGTTAATCTTGCCATTATAGTGGGTTGGTGGCAGAAGCCGAACTGCTATTTTCGTTTCGGGAGTGGTTGAACTTCGGAAGGGAACTATTTCTGGCCCCTGGTGTTCGGCTGGCGAGCTGCTCCGTCGTCCTTGTCGCCTGGTGGCCTCCTCCCCCTATGCTCGGCGTTAAGCTTGCCTGCCTGCTTAAAGACCCAACAGTTTCTGTTGGAGTGATTAGCTGGCTTATCAGGATGATCGAGTCTGACAAGGTCGGTCAAATATCCCGTCGAGGGTGGATGGTCCATCCTAGTTTGCTTTGAATGGCTTCTTCCGTTGACCGGGTTTTGAATTGTGAAATCCGGCGTTAACCGATGTGTCGCATAATCTTTCATTACTTTTGCGACTATTGTGTTCGGTTCGTCGTGGCTTGCCATTGCCATCTCGGATTTCGAAAGTGCCCGGGTCACTGGCGTTGTTGCTTTTACGAGCGAGCCAGTTGTCTTCGCCCGCGCAAAAGCGGTTCATTAGAGTGGTAAGGGATGTCATGGATTTAGGTCCTTCTTGGCCGAGGTGACGTGCTAGCCATTCATCCCGGACGCTGTGTTTGAAGGCCGCCGGGGCTTTTGCGTCCGGACAGTCAACGATTTGGTTCTTTTTGACTAAGAACCTAGTCCAGCGCTGTCTGGCTGACTCGCTGGGCTTTTGGACAATGTGACTCAAGTCATTGGCATCTGATGGCCGGACATATTTTCCTTGGAAGTTTTCCTGAAGGCGTCTTCCAAATATTCCCAGTTGCCGATAGAATTTTCTAGCAAACTGTTTAGCCAATACCGAGCTGGCTCTTTGAGTTTGAGAGGTAGGTATTTAGTGGCATGAAGGTCGTCTCCGCGAGCCATGTGAATGTGAAGGAGGTAATCCTCCATCCATACCGCGGGATCTGTCGTTCCATCGTATGATTCGATGTTAATGGGTTTAAACCCGTCTGGGAATTCATGCTCCATTACCTCGTCAGTGAAGCAGAGAGGGTGTGCGGCCCCTCTATGTTGGGCCACACTATGAAGTACCTCCGGCGGACTCCACATACGGTTTTCGGACCGAGCGTGGTCAGGTCTATTGTGTCCGAATAAATAACCACCATTACTTGTTGGGGCATGTCTCCGCGATCTGGGTGTCGATTTTATGTGTCCTGTTCTACCCTCCAGGTCTTGTTCGATGTCGCGAGTGTTCCCCCGACCTGTTTTATTCCTGCTTGGACGGCCGGATAGGTTGGTATGGTGCTCTGCTTGGGCTGCTGCTTTGTCTAGTTCAAACCATGGTCGGCTCACCACGTTGTTCAATGGTGATGTGGGGTCCAACGCCCTACCATCGTATTGAGGGAGCCACCTACTCTTGGGGTGGCCTTCGCTAGGGCCGTATTCTTCAGCGGCCAGGACTTCGGTCCATATATCATTGAGCAAGTCCTGGCTTGCTTGAAGTTGTAGTTGCTTCTTCCTTAGGTTCCTTGCAGTGGCTATAAGCCGGCGTTTAAAGCGCTCCTGATCGGAAGGTTCCTTAGGCAATGGGCAGCGAGCGCGCCACCCGGCGCCCGCCACGGAGATTCAAATTCACCTGGCGGCCGAACTTGCCTCGGCCGGTGCCTGGCAGGTGGCTTCTTCAAGCCGAACGAAGCGAAGGCACATGATCTCTCGGAGGAGGAAACTGCTGAGGCGCTCTGCCCTTGAGGCATGTCACCTCAACAACTTCAGGGACTACTGCTGAGGGGATAGACCCCTGGTAGCCTCATCCAGACCTAATGAAATTTCAAGACATCGGGGCTAGCAAAGCCCCTCATGACGGAAATATGCCCTAGAGGCAATAATAAAGTTGTTATTTATGATAGAATTGTATTAATCGGAAACTTAGTATATGTGTGGATATATAGACAAACAGAGTGTCCCTAGAATGCCTCCACTTGACTAGCTCGCTAATCAAAGATGGCTAAGTTTCCTAGCCATAGACATGTGTTGTCATTTGATGAACGGGATCACATCATTAGAGAATGATGTGATGGACAAGAACCATCCGTTAGCTTAGCATGATGATCATTTAGTTTTTCTGCTATTGCTTTCTTCATGACTTATACATGTCCCTCAGACTATGAGATTGTGCAACTCCCGAATATCGGAGGAACACCTTGTGTGCTATCAAACGTCACAACTTAATTAGGCGATTATAAAGATGCTCTACAGGTGTCTCCAATAGTGTTTGTTGAGTTGGCATAGATCAAGATTAGGATTTGTCACTCCGTGTATCAGAGAGGTATCTCCGGGCCCTCTCAGTAATGCACATCACTATAAGCTTTGCAAGCAATGTGACTAATGAGTTAGTCACGGGATGATGCTGTGATGCCATGATAATTAAGCTAGAGTAATCCTCAGATAATGATGCCACGACACCTCGGTTATCGTTGCTAAACTCGCGTTGATTCGAATCCGGTTCAAATTCAAATTCAAATTAAAGTCCAAATTTCAAAGTTCTCAAACATGCAAACAAAAATGTTCGGCGGGTTGCAAAAACTCACTAGCTAATTTTCATGTAAGAATTAACCTTTATTAAAATATTTAAATGCCCCTTAAATATTCAAATCAGTACCAAACAACACCTTTTAGCTCTTTTAATATAAAGTTAAATTCCAACGGATTCAATTTGAGCCCAAACTTTTTGTGCCATTTAAGAATATTGTCTAGTATTTATATGACATGTTTCACATTTTACAAAAGTTTGTTTGATGTGTAAACTAAATGTAAAAGAGGAGCTAAAAAACTAAAACATAAAAGTTTAAGTAGAAAACAAGAGAAAAGGGAGAAACGGCCTCTCCCCCCAGGCCTCAGCCCACTTGGCCACTAGGCCGGCCCACCTACCCCACCCTCCTGCTCCTCCCTGTTCATGAGAGGTGGTGGCGTGCATCCAACCACCATGGCTGCGGCTGTGAGTGCGTGGCGGCCATCCCGTGGTTTCCCGTCGTGTATAAGGCGGCCCCGACGCCCTCCTCCCTCCCTTGACGATCCCTAGCGCCCCCACTGCTTTCCCCCTTTTCCCCTTGCCACATCCTCTCACCCCCAAATGCCTCCTCCGCCGCTATTGATGTCGACCTCGCGGCCACCATCGCCCCACGCCGAGCTTAGAGATTCCGCGGATCCACCGTCGTCTGCTTCCTCCTCGTGCACGTGATCAAGCTGGACCAGGCCCGAGCTCCGCCATCGACCTCGCCTTCAACTCGGACCCGATGATGTTCGTGTTCGACCCGGGCGTCGCCGAGCCCTCCATGATACGTCTCCAACGTATCTATAATTTTTGATTGCTCCATGCTACATTATCTACTGTTTTAGGCAATACTGGGCTTTATTATCCACTTTTATATTATTTTTGGGACTAACCTATTAACCGGAGGCCCAGCCCAGATTTGTTGTTTTATGCCTATTTCAGTGTTTCAAAGAAAAGGAATATCAAACGAAGTCCAAACAGAAAAATCATTTTTGGAACATGATTTTCTCACCGGATAAGACCTAGGAGACTTGGACTCTACGTCAGAAGATACGGGAGCTGCCCACGAGGGTGGGGGGGCGCCCATCCCCCTGGGCATGCCCCCTGCCTCGTGGGGCCCCCGAAGCTCCACTGACGTACCCCTTGCACCCATATATACCTATGTATCGTAAAACTTCCAAAACAGAAGATAGATCGGGAGTTCCGCCGCCGCAAGCCTCTTTAGCCACCAAAAACCTCTCGGGACCCTGTTCCGGCACCCTGCCGGAGGGGGGAACCCTCACCGGTGGCCATCTTCATCATCCCGGCGCTCTCCATGACGAGGAGGGAGTAGTTCACCGTCGGGGCTGAGGGTATGTACCAGTAGCTATGTGTTTGATCTCTCTCTCTCTCTCCCTCGTGTTCTTGATTTGGCACGATCTTGATGTATCGCGAGCTTTGCTATTATAGTTGGATCTTATGTTTCTTCTCCCCCTCTTCTCTCTTGTAATGGATTGAGTTTTCCCCTTGAAGTAATCTTATCGGATTGAGTCTTTAAAGATTTTAGAACACTTGATGTATGTCTTGCCGTGCGTATCTGTGGTGACAATGGGATATCACGTGATTCATCTTGATGTATGTTTTGGTGATCAACTTGCGGGTTCCGCCCATGAACCTATGCATAGGGGTTGGCACACGTTTTCGTCGTGATTCTTCGGTAGAAACTTTGGGGCACTCTTTGAGGTTCTATATGTTGGTTTGAGTAGATGAATTGAGATTGTGTGATGCCTATCGTATAATCATACCCACGGCTACTTGAGGTGACATTGGAGTATCTAGGTGACATTAGGGTTTTAGTTGAATTGTATCTTAAGGTGTTATTCTAGTACGAACTCTAGGGATGTTTGTGACACTTATAGGAATAGCCCAACAGATTGATTGGAAAGAATAACTTTGAGGTGGTTTCGTACCCTACCATAATCTCTGCGTTTGTTCTCCGCTATTACTGACTTTGGAGTGACTCTTTGTTGCATGTTGAGGGATAGTTATATGATCCAATTATGTTATTATTGTTGAGAGAACTTGCACTAGTGAAAGTATGAACCCTAGGCCTTGTTTCCTAGCATTGCAATACCGTTTACGCTCAATTTTATCGCATGTTACCTTGCTGTTTTTATATTTTCAGTTTACAAAAACCTATATCTACCATCCATATTGCACTTGTATCACCATCTCTTCACCGAACTAGTGCACCTATACAATTTACCATTGTATTGGGTGTGTTGGGGACACAAGAGACTCTTTGTTATTTGGTTGCAGGGTTGCTTGAGAGAGACCATCTTCATCCTACGCCTCCCACGGATTGATAAACCTTAGGTCATCCACTTGAGGGAAATTTGCTACTGTCCTACAAACCTCTGCACTTGGTGGCCCAACAACGTCTACAAGAAGAAGGTTCCGTAGTAGACATCAAGCTCTTTTCTGGCGCCGTTGCCGGGGAGGCTAGGTAAGTGAAGGTATATCTTTAGATCTTGCAATCGAGTCTTTTAGTTTCTTGTTTTATCACTAGTTTAGTTTATAAAAGAAAACTACAAAAAAATGGATTTGAGTTTGTCTCATATGCTTCACCTTTTTAATATCTTTCGTGAGTATGATGGAAAGGATAATTGTGCTCAAGTGCTAGAAGAAGAGATCTCTAAAATGTTTGGCACTAAATATTTGAATGATGAGCATGATAGCAATGTTGTTAGTACGAATTCGTTGAATATCCATGATGCTAATGATATGCAAAGACACAAGCTTGGGGAAGCTATGTTTGATGAAGATGATATTTTTGTCCCCCAAGCTTTGATGTGCAAAATTACTATGATGAAAGCATGCCTCCTATCCATGATGATTATTGTGATGACACGTATGCTATAAAAAATAATGATAACTATGAAACTTGTCATCTTGATCTTAATTTTCAATCACATGATAGTTATTTTGTTGAGTTTGGTCCCAGTATTATTCATGAGAAGAAATTTGCTTATGTGGAGAGTAATAAAATTTCTATGCAAGTAGATCATGAAAAGAATGCTTTAGGTGCTGGTTATATTGTTGAATTCATTCATGATGCTACTGAAAACTATTATGAGGGAGGAACATATGCTTGTAGGAATTGCAATAATATCAAGTTTCCTCTCTATGTGCTTAAAATCTCAAAGTTATGCTTGTTTTACCTTCCTATGCAGGTTGATTATTGTTCCCATAAGTTGTTTGCTCACAAAATCCCTATGCATAGGAAGTGGGTTAGACTTAAATGTGCTAGTCATATTCTTCATGATGCTCTCTTTATGTTTCAATTCTTATCCGTTATGTGAGCATCATTGAAATCATCATGCCTAGCTAGGGGCATTAAACGATAGCGCTTGTTGGGAGGCAACCAAACTTTAGTTTAGTTTCTTGCTTTTTGGTTCTGTTTAGGAATAAATAATCCATCTAGCTTCTGGTTAGATGTGGTTTTGTGTTTTAGTTAGTGTTTGTGCCAAGTAAGACCTATTGGATCTTCTTGGATGATAGTTATTTGATCTTGCAGTAATTTCCAAAAACATTGCGCTCAGTGCCCAAATTATTAAAAATCATCAGAACGTGATAAAATACTGGTTCCAATTGCTGCTGATCAATAAACAAATTGTCTAGGTCGTCTAATTTTGGTAGAATTTTTGGTTCCAGAAGTTTGCGTTAGTTACAGATTACTACAGACTGTTCTGTTTTTGACAGATTCTGTTTTTCGTGTGTTGTTTGCTTATTTTGGTGAATCTATGGCTAGTAAAATAGTTTATAAACCATAGATAAGTTGGAATACAGTAGGTTTAACACCAATAAAAATAAAGAATGAGTTCATTACAGTACCTTGAAGTGGTGTTTTGTTTTCTTTCGCTAACGGAGCTCACGAGTTTTCTGTTATGTTTTGTGTTGTGAAGTTTTCAAGTTTTGGGTAAAGATTCGATGGACTATGGAATAAGGAGTTGCAAGAGCCTAAGCTTGGGGATGCCCAAGGCACCCCAAGATAATATTCAAGGATAATCAAACGTCTAAGCTTGGGGATGCCCCGGGTGGCATCTCCTCTTTCGTCTTTGTTAATCGGTAACTTTACTTGGAGCTATATTTTTATTCACCGCATGATATATGTTTTGCTTGGATCGTCATTTTATTTTATTTAGCTTGGCTTGCTGTTTGAATAAAGTACCTAGATCTGAAATTATTAAATGGGAGAGTCTTCACATAGTTGCATAATTATTCGACTACTCATTGATCCTCACTTATATCTTTTGGAGTAGTTTGTTATTGCTCTAGTGCTTCACTTATATCTTTTAGAGCACGGTGGTGGATTTGTTTTATAGAAACTATTGATCTCTCATGATTCACTTATATTATTTTGAGAGTCTTAAATAGCATGGTAATTTTCTTAAATAATCCTAATATGCTAAGCATATAAGATTTGTAAGAATTCTTATGAGTGTGTTGAATACTAAGAAAAGTTTGATGATTGATGATTGTTTTGAGATATGGAGGTAGTGATATTAAAGTCGTGCTAGTTGAGTAGTTGTGAATTTGAGAAATACTTGTGTTAAAGTTTTTGATTCCCGTAGCATGCACGTATGGTGAACCGTTATGTGATGAAGTCAGAGCATGATTTACTTATTGATTGTCTTCCTTATGAGTGGCGGTCGGGAACAAGCGATGGTTTTTTCCTACCAATCTATCCCCCTAGGAGCATGCACGTAATACTTTGCTTTGATAACTTCTAGATTTTTGCAATAAGTATGTGAGTTCTTTATGACTAATGTTGATTCCATGGATTATACGCACTCTCATCCTTCCACCGTTGCTAGCCTCTCTTATACCACACACTTTTCGCCGGTATCATACACCCACCATAAACCTTCCTCAAAACAGCCACCATACCTACCTATCATGGCATTTCCATAGCCATTCCGAGATATATTGCCATGCAACTTTCCACCGTTCCGTTTATCATGACACGCTCCATCATTGTCATATTGCTAGCATGATCATGTAGTTGACATCGTATTTGTGGCAAAGCCACCGTTCATAATTCTTTCATACATGTCACTCTTGAATCATTGCATATCCCGGTACACCGCCGGAGGCATTCATATAGAGTCATATCTTGTTCTAAGTATTGAGTTGTAATTCTTGAGTTGTAAGTAAATAAAAGTGTGATGATCATCATTATTAGAGGATTGTCCCAGTGAGGAAAGGATGATGGAGACTATGATTCCCCCACAAGTTGGGATGAGACTCCGGACGAAAAAATAAAAAGAAAGAGGCCATAAAAAAGAGAAAAGGCCCAAAAAAGAATAAAAATAATAAAAAAATGAGAGAAAAAGAGAGAAGGGGCAATGCTACTATCCTTTTACCACACTTGTGCTTCAAAGTAGCACCAAGATCTTCATGATAGAGAGTCTCCTATGTTGTCACTTTCATATACTAGTGGGAATTTTACATTATAGAACTCGTCTTGTATATTCCAATGATGGGCTTCCTCAAAATGCCCTAGGTCTTGTGAGCAAGCGAGTTGGATGCACACCCACTTAGTTTCTTTTGATGAGCTTTCATATACTTATAGCTCTAGTGCATCCGTTGCATGGCAATCCCTACTCACTCACATTGATATCTATTAATGGGCATCTCCATAGCCCGTTGATGCGCCTAGTTGATGTGAGACTATCTTCTCCTCTTTTTGTCTTCTCCACAACCACCATTCTATCACACCTATAGTGCTATATCCATGGCTCACGCTCATGTATTGCGTGAAGATTGAAAAAGTTTTGAAAATGTCAAAAGTATGAAACAATTGCTTGGCTTGTCATCGGGGTTGTGCATGATTTAAATACTTTGTGTGGTGAAGATAGAGCATAGCCAGACTATATGATTTTGTAGGGATAACTTTCTTTGGCCATGTTATTTTGAGAAGACATAATTGCTTTGTTAGTATGCTTGAAGTATTATTATTTTTATCTCAATATGAACTTTTGTCTTGAATCTTTCGGATTTGAATATTCATATCACAAGTAAGGAGAATTACAATGAAATTATGCCAACTAGCATTCCACATCAAAAATTATCTTTTTTTATCATTTACCTACTCGAGGACGAGCAGGAATTAAGCTTGGGGATGCTTGATACGTCTCCAACGTATCTATAATTTTTGATTGCTCCATGCTACATTATCTACTGTTTTAGGCAATATTGGGCTTTATTATCCACTTTTATATTATTTTTGGGACTAACCTATTAACCGGAGGCCCAACCCAGATTTGCTGTTTTATGCCTATTTCAGTGTTTCGAAGAAAAGGAATATCAAATGAAGTCCAAACAGAAAAATACTTTTTGGAACGTGATTTTCTCACCGGATAAGACCCAGGAGACTTGGACTCTACGTCAGAAGATACGGGAGCTGCCCACGAGGGTGGGGGGCGCGCCCCCTGCCTCGTGGGGCCCCCGAAGCTCCACCGACGTACCCCTTGCACCCATATATACCTACGTATCGTAAAACTTCCAAAACAAAAGATAGATCGGGAGTTCCGCCGCCGCAAGCCTCTGTAGCCACCAAAAACCTCTCGGGACCCTGTTTCGGCACCCTGCCGGAGGGGGGAACCCTCACCGGTGGCCATCTTCATCATCCCAGCGCTCTCCATGACGAGGAGGGTTTAGTTCACCCTCGGGGCTGAGGGTATGTACCAGTAGCTATGTGTTTGATCTCTCTCTCTCTCTCTCTCTCTCTCGTGTTCTTGATTTGGCACGATCTTGATGTATCGCGAGCTTTGCTATTATAGTTGGATCTTATGTTTCTTCTCCCCCCCTCTTCTCTCTTGTAATGGATTGAGTTTTCCCCTTGAAGTAATCTTATCGGATTGAGTCTTTAAAGATTTGAGAACACTTGATGTATGTCTTGCCGTGCGTATCTGTGGTGACAATGGGATATCACGTGATTCATCTTGATGTATGTTTTGGTGATCAACTTGCGGGTTCCGCCCATGAACCTATGCATAGGGGTTGGCACACGTTTTCGTCGTGATTCTCCGGTAGAAACTTTGGGGCACTCTTTGAGGTTCTATGTGTTGGTTTGAGTAGATGAATTGAGATTGTGTGATGCATATCGTATAATCATACCCACGGATACTTGAGGTGACATTGGAGTATCTAGGTGACATTAGGGTTTTGGTTGATTTGTATCTTAAGGTGTTATTCTAGTACGAACTCTAGGGCTGTTTGTGACACTTATAGGAATAGCCCAACAGATTGATTGGAAAGAATAACTTTGAGGTGGTTTCGTACCCTACCATAATCTAATCGTTTGTTCTCCGCTATTAGTGACTTTGGAGTGACTCTTTGTTGCATGTTGAGGGATAGTTATATGATCCAATTATGTTATTATTGTTGAGAGAACTTGCACTAGTGAAAGTATGAACTCTACGCCTTGTTTCCTAGCATTGCAATACCGTTTATGCTCACTTTTATCGCTTGTTACCTTGCTGTTTTTATATTTTCAGTTTACAAAAACCTATATCTACCATCCATATTGCACTTGTATCACCATCTCTTCGCCGAACTAGTGCACCTATACAATTTACCATTGTATTGGGTGTGTTGGGGACACAAGAGACTCTTTGTTATTTGGTTGCAGGGTTGCTTGAGAGAGACCATCTTCATCCTACGCCTCCCACGGATTGATAAACCTTAGGTCATCCACTTGAGGGAAATTTGCTACTGTCCTACAAACCTCTGCACTTGGAGGCCCAACAACGCCTACAAGAAGAAGGTTGCGGAGTAGACATCACACCTCGAGCCCACTTAGCACCTCTACAGGCTCAAAGTGAGCTTCTCCTTTGGTTCCCCCTTTTTTCGCATCGAACCACCGCCATAGGCCACCGTCACCGTCGTGGCCGATGTCGTCTGAGCTCCTGCTCACCGCGTTGTTGTCCGCGCTCCCACGCGCCCCTGGCCCTGTACGCGCCCTTGGCCACCTACGCGTGCCCCCACTCGCGCCCGCCGCTCACTGGCCACGCCCCCGCGAGTGCATGATCGTGCCGCGTCGCCTCCTGCTGACGCTGCTACTCCTATGTTGCTGTCGCTGCAGCGCTGCTCTGCTGAACCTATTGCGTCGTGCCGCTACTGTCCGCACTACTCCCTAACCGCACCCCGCGTCCGCTTGCCCGGGCCCATGTGCGCTCGCCGCCTCGCGCCTTCCTGTGTTGCTTCTGCTGAAGCTCTTGACTTGCTGCTGCGCTAATACTGCTGCTGCTTTCTCGCTCTGCTGCCGCTGCTACCGGGAATGGCCGCAGCTTCTGCCGCCACGTCCCGTGCAGCCGCCCCGTGCCGTATGCACTCGCTGCTGCTTGCTAGCGCTGCCGCCGCTGATAGCCATGGCCAGAGCCCTCTCACTGCGTGCGCCCGCACCCCCACGCCGGCGCTCGTCGCCGCACCCTCTCTCACTCACCCTGGCCGCCCCGCCGCTCCCTGCGTCGCCGCCCGCAGCCGCGGCCCCCGCTGAGCCCAGCCCCGCCTGCTTCCCGTCATGGCTGCTGGCCGACTCTCGTCACTGCCGGAGTAGCTGGGCCTCGAGCCCCCGCTGCGTGGCCTCGGGCAAGAGCGCCCACGCTCACGCCCAACGCCCGTCGCCCACCCCGCTAAGGCCCCCAATGGGCCACTGACCACTGGGCCAGCCGCCCTTTTTTTTCCTAAAATAAGAGTTTAGTTAAAAAATAATAAAATATAAATATTATTATTAATTAATTTGATAACTAATTAACTTAATTAACCTTGCTTAATTAACCTAATTACATAATTAGTCTTAACCAAACTATTAGGTTAGCTAAGGTGACAATGATAGATGGGCCCCACTGCCCCTTTGACTAGTCAACCTAGTCAGACTTGACTGTTGACTCTGCTGACATTAGCATGACGTCATGCTGGCGCAATAAGTCCATTTTTGAGTTAAAGATAATCCCAAAAATTGTTTAAATCTTTGAAAAATCATAATATATAATTTGTAGCTCGGATTAAAATACTTTGTACATGAAAGTTGCTTAGAACAACGAGACGAATCCAAATACGCTCTTCATTCTTCTGTCATGTGCCCCTATCATAGCGAACACGAACTTTCCCCCTACGTTTCGTCTGTCCAAAAATTCCTAACTTCGGGAAAACATTCCGGGATGTTTCCCCCCTTCACCAGTATCGCGTAGTACTGCGTTAGAATACCCCTAGCGTTGCTTTTTGCCTTGTCATGCATAGTGTTGCATCTGTTTGCTCTGTATTTACTGTTTCTTCCCCCTCTTCTCTCCGGTAGACCCCGAGACTGCTACCGATGCCACTGTGATCGACTACGTCAATGACGACTCTTATTCCCTTTCAGCGGAGCTTCCAGGCAAGCCCCCCCTTTGATCATCCCGATATCACCCATTCCATTCTCTCATGCTTGCATTAGATTTTGCTACTGTTATTGTTTTCTCCTATTCTGATGCATAGCCTAATTTTGTAACCTGCTCATTGTTACCTACCTGCTTATCCTAAACTGCTTAGTTTAGGTTGGTTAGTGATCCATCAGTGACCCCCACTTGTCCTTGTTGCCCCTACTTCATCATCGACGACTCGATCAACGTGATCGACGATCGAGCCCGACACCTCACATCACATCACGCCCCTTTTTGTTGCTCGTGTCTGCAGAGTTACCATCGAGTGCCGAAGGTGGAACCTCATACATCACTCCTAATGAGATCTATGTAGTGTCGCTATTCAGTCATGGTCAACGAGGGTGGTTCCTCCTTCACCATTCCCGATATGGTTCTATTGTGCAACACCTCAAGTGTGAACCTCGAGGGTGGTTCCTCTTACGTTCACCGTGATGATTACATCGAGTGGAATCCTCTAAGGGCGATTCCTTCGGTTTTCCCCTTGATGTTTGAACACACAGTTACCTTGACTTTACTTGAGACCTTTGTGAAAGTCGGGCGGGCCCAGAGAGCACCCGCAAGATGGTTACATGTCACGGCCGAGCAGGGAGGCCGCCCCCAAGTGGGCTGGGCTAGCCCTTGCCGTATTTCCTCGAGACGGGGCGACGGGGTCACATTATCGTGAGTCTCTTCTCGTCTCTGCAAGCTAATAATACACTATGGTTTGGGTATTTGTTCCGACTTGGCCTTTGGCCTTTACGCACTAACCACCACACGAGAATAGTTATGGCCTCGACGTCGTAGTATCAGCCAAAGCTTTGTCAGACGTCCAGTTCACCATTGTGGCCGGGCAAGATCGCGCCATCCAGGCAGAGGTGGTGCTAGTATCCCCTTGCACACAACGACCCGGAGTGAAACGGGCGATGGGCCCAGACCCCAGAGTGCTTAGGATGTAGACCGGCGGGGACCTCTCTGCTAAGCCTAGGTAGGGCTATGACGTGTTGATCTTCCGAGGCCGAGCATTGACCCAGAAAAGTGTGTCCAGCCAGAGTAATCAAGCGTGTTGGAAAACATGGTGCACCCTATAGGGAAGATTATCTATTAATAGTCCTGTCCACGGTAATGGGCATTCAGACTTATATCCTGATCTAATACAACTAGAAATGGATACTTGAGATATGTGGCTCCGGGATTGCTTCCTCGCAAGGAGTCGAGGAAGGATCTCTGGGCATTAATGTTACAACATGCTTGTTAATTATAAACTGCTATTCTTTACTCTTCTACATGCCGCAAGATGTTTGGAGCTGCTTGAAGATGCTAGTCTTCGATAGGCTAGGCCTTCCCCCCTATTCTGGCATTCTACAGTTTAGTCCACGGATACAACCCTTCCATTTGATACCAATGCATACTTAGTATAGATCTGATGCTTGCGAGTACTTTGGATGAGTACTCACGGTTGCTTTGCTACCCCTTTCCCCCCTTCTTTCTTCTTTCCGTTTGATGCAACCAGTTGGTGGATCCCTGGAGCTAGATGCCACCACTGACGTCTACTTCTACTCGATGATGCTTGCTACTACTTGGAGATCGCCGACGGCCAGGAGTAGTTAGGAGGTCCCAGGCAGGAGGCCTTGCCTCTTCGATTGTTGATATTTGTCCTAGCCTTCTTAAGGCAGTCTTGTCTAACTTTATGTCTGTACTCAGATATTGTTGCTTCCGCTGACGCTTGTGTATCAAGCTTGTACTCGAGCCCTCGAGGCCCCTGGCTTGAAATATGAAGCTTGTCTTATTTGAATTTGTGTCTAGAGTTGTGTTGTGATATCTTCCCGTGAGTCCCTGATCTTGATCGTACACATTTGCGTGTATGATTAGTGTACGGTCGAATCGGGGGCGTCATAGATGCATTACAGAACGAGTAAAGAGACTTGCTGGTGACAAGACTGAACTAGGTATGATGATACCGACGATCGAATTTGGGAAAGTAACATACCGATGACAAAGGGAACAACATATGTTGTTATGCGGGTTGACCGATAAAGATCTTCATAGAATATGTAGGAACCAATATGAGCATCCAGGTTCCTCTATTGGTTATTGACCAGAGACGAGTCTCGGTCATGTCTACATAGTTCTCGAACTCGTAGGGTCCACACGCTTAACGTTCGATGATGATTTGTATTATGAGTTATGTGATTTGATGACCAAATATTGTTCAGTGTCCCGGATGAGATCACGGACATGACGAGGAGTCTCAAAATGGTCGAGACATAAAGATTGATATACTAGACGATATTATTCGGACACTGGATGAGTTCCGAGAGGTATTGAATAATTATCGGAGTGCCGGAGGGTTATCAGAACCCCCCGGGGGAACTAATGGGCCTTGATGGGCCTTAGTGGGAAGAGAGGAAGGGCCACAAGGGGCTGGCCGCGCGCCTTCCCTTCCATCTCTCCCTTCCTTCTTCCCCCTCGTCCTTAGGTGGAAACCTACTAGGGCTAGGAGTCCTAGTAGGATTTCCCTCTCCTGGCACACCCTAGGAGGGCCGGACGGCTTCCCCTACCCTCCTTTATATACGGGGCAGGGGGCACCCTAACACACATAAGTTTCTCTTAACCGTGTGCGGTGCCCCCCTCCACAGTTACACGCCTCGGTCATATCATCTTTGTGCTTAGGCGAAGCCTGGCACCGGTAATTTCATCATCACCCTTGCCACACCGTCGTGCTGACGGAACTCTCCCTCGGCCTCAATTGGATCAAGAGTTTGAGGGACGTCATCGAGCTAAATGTGTGCTAATCATGGAGGTGTCGTACGTTTAGTACTTGGATCGGTTGGATCGTAAAGATGTTCAACTACATCAACCGCATTACCAAACGCTTCCGCTTTCGGTCTACAAGGGTACGTAGACCCACTCTCCCCACTCGTTGCTATGCATGTACTAGATAGATCTTGCGTGACCGTAGGTAAATTTTTTGAAATACTGCGTTCCCCAATAATGGCATCCGAGCCAGGTCTATGCGTAGATGTTATATGCACGAGTAGAACACAATGAGTTGTGGGCGATAATAGTCATACTGCTTACCATCAACGTCTGACTTTGATTCGGCGGCATTGTTGGATGAAGTGGCCTAGACCGACATTACATGACCCTGTTCATGAGACTGGTTCCCGACATGCTTCGCACATAGGTGGCTAGTGGGTGTCTATTTCTCCAACTTTAGTTGAATCGAGTTTGACTACGCCCGGTCCTTGTTGAAGGTTAAAACAACACACTTGACAAAAAATCGTTGTGGTTTTGATGCGTAGGTAAGAATGGTTCTTGCTAGAAGCCCGTAGCAGCCACGTAAAACTTGCAACAACAAAGTAGAGGACATCTAACTTGTTTTTGCAGGGCTTGTTGTGATGTGATATGGTCAAGACATGATGATATATATATATAAATTGTTGTATGAGATGATCATGTTTTGTAACAATTATTGGCAACTGGCAGGAGCCATATGGTTGTCGCTTTATAGTAGGAAATGCAGTCGCCATGTAATTGCTTTACTTTATCACTAAGCGGTAGAGATAGTCGTAGAAGAAATAGTTGGCAAGATAACGACGATGCTTCGATGGAGTTCAAGGTGTCAAGCCGGTGACGATGGTGATCATGACAGTGCTTTGGAGATGGACATAAAAGGCACAATATGATGATGGCCATAACATATCACTTATTTGATTGCATGTGATGTTTGTCTTTTATGCATCTTATTTTGCTTAGTATGGCGGTAGAATTATCAGATGATCTCTCACTAAATTTCTAGGTATAAGTGTTCTCCCTAAGTATGCACCGTTGCTATAGTTCGTCGTGCCGAGACACCATGTGATGATCGGGTGTGATAAGCTCTACATTCACATGCAATGGGTGCAAGCCAGTTTTGCACACGCAGAATACTCGGGTTAAACTTGATGAGCCTAGCATATTTAGATATGGCCTCGGAACACTGAGACCAAAAGGTCGCGCGTGAATCATATAGTAGATATGATCAACATAGTGATGTTCACCATTGAAAACTACTCCATCTCACGTGATGATCGGACATGGTTGAGTTGATTTGGATCACGTGATCATTTAGATCTAGAGAGATGTCTATCTAAGTGCGAGTTATTAAGTAATATGATTAATTGAACTTTAATTTATCATGAACTTAGTACCTGATAGTATGTTGTAGTCTATGTTGTCGTAGATAAATGGCCCATGCTACAGTTCCTTTGAATTTTAATGCGTTCCTAGAGAAAGCTAAGTTGAAAGATGATAGTAGCAAGTACACAGACTTGGTCCGTAACTTGAGGATTATCCTTATTGCTGCACAGAAGAATTACGTCCTGGAAGCACCGCTAGGTGCAAGACCCGTTGCAGGAGCAACTCCGGATGTTATGAATGTCTAGCAGAGCAAAGCTGATGACTACTCGATACTTCAGTCTGCCATGCTTTACTTCTTAGAACCGGGACATCAACGACGTTTTGAATGTCATAGAGTATATGATATGTTCCAGGAGTTGAAGTTAATATTTCAAGCAAATGCCCAAATTGAGAGATATGAAGTCTCCAATAAGTTTTACAGCTGCAAAATGGAGGAGAATAGTTCTGTCAGTGAACATATACTCAGAATGTCTGGGTACCACAATCACTTGACTCAACTAGGAGTTAATCTTCCTGTTGATAGTGTCATTGATAGAGTTCTTCAATCACTGCCACCAAGCTACAAAAGCTTTGTGATGAACTATAATATGCAAGGGATGGATAAGACAATTCCCGAGCTCTTCGCAATGCTAAAGGCCGTGGAGGTAGAAATCAAGAAGGAGCATCAAGTGTTGATGGTTAACAATACCACTAGTTTCAAGAAAAAGGGAAAAGGGAAGAAGGGGAACTTCAAGAAGAACGACAAGCAAGTTGCTGCTCAAGTCAAGAAACCCAAGTGTGGACCTAAGACTCAGAGTGAGTGCTTCTACTACAAAGGGACTGGTCACTGGAAGCGGAACTGCCCCAAGTATTTGGCGGATAAGAAGGATGGCAAAGTGAAAGGTATATTTGATATACATGTTATTGATGTGTACCTTACTAATGCTCATAGTAGCGCCTGGGTATTTGATACTCGTTCTGTTGCTCATATTTGCAACTCAAAACATGAGCTACGGATTAAGCGAAGATTGGTGTAACATCCCAATTTTCAATTTGGATGTTAAACATTAGGTCATCATATGCGTCCATGCTCTTTGCATTTTTATTTGGTTTATTTAGCCATTTTTAATCTAGATACCATAAGCAACTCAAGGACCATCTGAGAGAGTTGGAGGTTTTCATCAAATCCATTTTTGATTTTTTTTTCAAAATTGGTAAATTGGATCAAGTGATTTTTATTTGAAATTATTTTTCCGATTATTTCAAAAATAAATAAAATAATGAGAGAAGATAACATGAATTCCTCCAAACAGAGGAAATAATGGAAATTTAATTTTAAATAAAAAATATATTTATTTGATTTTTATTTGAGATTTTATTTGAGTAAATTATGAAAAATTTGCATTTTAGCCGAGAAAAATGTTCATGTTGTCCCAAATATTAGCAGAGGACCATGAAAATTGTTTTTGGGATTTTTTAGGATTTTTATTTATTTTATTTTGGATTTTTCCGTTCTGGTGAAAATATTAAAAAAATGTTTGGACCGAACTGGGCCAACGGCCCAGCCGGCCCATGTAGCCGCCGCCTCCCCACGCGGGAGTCTGCCCTGCCGCCGTCGGCAGAGTCCGAGCCGGACTCTGCGACCGCTGCCGCCTCGCCCTTACCTATCCCCAAGCCGCCACCCCTCCCCCGGCCTTTATAAACTGAGGCCCCGCCGCCCCGTCCTCATAACCACCACTGGTAGAAAAAGGGCCTATAGTCCCGGTTCGTAAGGGCCTTTAGTCCCGGTTCCTGAACCGGGACTAAAGTGTCGGTACTAATGCCCCGACCCTTTAGTCCCGGTTCTGGATTGAACCGGGACTGATGGGCCTCCACGTGTGTAGTGCGCAGAGCCCAGGCAGGAGACCCTTTGGTCCTGGTTGGTGGCACCAACCGGGACCAATAGGCATCCACGCGTCAAGGTTATTATTAACTAAGGTTTAACTTAAGGTGGCTACTTTAATACACATCTTGGTGGATTGGTTGCGGGCACCTGGGATATACCAGTGTTGTCCAAGGGGATCCCGGGGAACCCGTGTGATCATCCTATGGTTTGCCACCCAGGTTCAAAGGGATCATAATGTTATTCATGCTGGAAACTTCCGTGTGCAGCCACAAGCCATTATGGGCTCTGGCATAGTTGAGTATGTTGTGTGACCTCTTTCAGTGGTATACTAGCAGATGTAGCGGATGTAGGTGGTACTGTCTACCCATCGTAAAGAGTTAATGCTTCTGAAATACTGTGTATCGATCATCCGTTTCTTAAACATCATGTAGTGCGAGAAATTCAATGGAGGAGATCGAGTCTTGTGGGGAAAAGTGTGCAAACCTCTGCAGAGTGTATAAACTAATCATGGTTAGCCGTGTCCCCAGTTATGGACATCTTTAGTATCTGGTACTTGAATTATTATGTTGATCTCCTCACTCTACTTAATTAATTTGTCAGGTTATTAACTTTTAATTTTGGGACTGAGTTGGGGTTACCTTCTTAATGTTTTCAACAAACTATGTAGTTAAATAAAATATATTCCTTTGTTGTAGGGAAAAACTAGCTTTATGCAACAAAATGATAACCATAGAGCCTCCATGTAACACCCCGGATGTAACTTACCCAATTTGTACTCCAACTCTTGCCGTTTCCGGCCTTAAGTTATTTTATTTTCTCGGGTTTGGGTCTTTGTCTCCGTGTGTTGTTATCATTGTCATGCATCTCATATCTTGTCATCATGTGCATTGCATTTGCATACGTGTTCACCTCATGCATCCGAGCATTTTCCCCGTTGTCCGTTTTGCATTCCGGCGCTTCGTTCTCCTCCGGTGGTCATTTCTATCTTTCTTTCATGTGTGGGGATTAAACATTTCCGGATTGGACCGAGACTTGCCATGCGGCCATGGTTTACTACCGGTAGACCGTCTGTCAAGTTTCGTACCATTTGGACTTCGTTTGTTGCTCCAACGGTTAACCGAGGGACCAAAAAGGCCTCGTGTGTGTTGCAGCCCAACACCCCTCCAAATTGGCCCAAAACCCACCTATCCCTGCTCCATCACCTAGAGCGTTCGATCATGATCGCGTGGCCGAAAACCATGCTCAATTTGGACTCTCCTAGCTCCCTCTATGCCTATTTAAAGTCACCCCCGAATTTCTCCTTCTCCTTCCCCCGAAACCCTAGCTCCACTCGTCATCGCGCGCCGCCGGACAGATCTACCACCGACGGACACGTCCGGGCTGCTCTGCCGCCGCCGCCACGTGGCGCGCCCACATCACCTGCTCCCGCCGCTGCGCGGCCCGAGAGCCCAAGGCCGGCCCCCGAGGCCCATTGACCTCCGCCGCCCGCGCCCGACCTCCGCCGCCCGCACTCGTCTCCACCTCCGGCGACCGGACACCGCCGGCCGCCGCGCGTCGCCGCCCGCCGCCGCCTCGCCATCCCGGCAGCCTCGCCGCCCTTCTTCGCCGGCGCCGCGCCGTGCTCCGCGCCGGCCGGCCGCGCCTCCCCCGCCGCCTCTCCGACTCCACGCCGGCCGGATCCGGTGAGGTCCGGCCCGGGAGCACCTCGCCTCCGTTCGTCCCGCTCCGGCCACCCTCGATTCCGGTGATCTTCTCCAATTTCGGCGAGATCTCGGTCGGCCTCGATCCACGTGCAAACCCTGGATCCAGATCTGGAGAGGTTGACTTTTGCCCGTCCTAGTTATTTTTTTTGCAATATTCATCATGCCGTATCTCCTCTTCTGTAGCTCCGATTTGGGCATATAGCATATCAAATTGTTCGTCTCAGAGAGTACATCATTTCTTTCCATTGCATCATTTTCATTTAAGTTCATCTTGATGCCCGAAATGTTGTTAGAAGAAGGCTACTTGAGATAGTTGTCAGATCTGCTACTCCATTTAGGCTTTTGTCATTTTTGCCATGATTATTGTGTGCATGATATGCCCATGAGCTCTACATATGTTTTGTTAAGGGTTTTGTCATCTTTCCAGAGGTGCAACCCATGTATTTTCGTGATGTGTGTGGTGACTAGCACAAGCTTGCAAAGTGAGGCACTTGGTAATTCTGTTTCAGGGACTTAGCATTTCCACCAAGTCCTTGACCTGTTTATCTCATGTTGCCATATGTTCATGTTGTTTCCTAGTGATCCGGGCCTCTTTTGAGGATCATCAGTAAGGTTGTTTTGCTAACCTTGTAGTGCTCTATCCATCCATGTCCTTGTTTGCATATATGGAGCATCCTAGCTTGAGTCAATCGAGCTCTACTTTTGCTACTTTGTGAATCTGGGCAGATTGTCAACTTGTTTGCAATTTTGCCGATGATGTTATAGTTGATCCGTGCATGCTATGTTATTGTTCTTGCCATGTCTAACTTGTATTTTGTGTATTCTTGATGTATGTATGCTTAGCTTATCATGACTTGCCCCGTAGTGAGTGCATCGAGCTCGTAAACAAGCCTACTTGATATCTGTTTTCAGCATGCTCCAGTTTTCACTAAGTCTGAAAACTGATTATGTTTTTGTCATGTTCACATGCTTGCAAATGTTTTTTGTGATCCCTTTTGGCTCAAGGTCACTAAGGGACTTTTGTTAAGCTCTTTGAGTAGCTCCATGCCATGCTTTACTTTGTCATGTTCAGGTCCTGTAGCATGTAGTTTTGTTGCTCCGAAGAGTGCTACCTGACCTGAAATTCCAGACAAGTGTTAATTTCACTAAGTCTGAGATCTGTTTACGATATGCATTTTTGTCATGCTTGTTTGAACCTGTTAATGGATGAATTGGCCGTAGCTCAGTGCTAGACTTTTGTTAAGCATCTTGAATGAATCCCTGCCATGTATTTTTTTGCCATGTTTGAGTGCTGTAGCATGTTCATCTCATTGCATTTAGATGGCTACTTGCTGTAAATCGCAGACCGGTGTCATATTTAAATCGCTTGCCATTTCCAAACCGTAACTCCGATTCCGGTGAACTTTATATCGTTTTCAAGCAATTTCATCTCATCTTTCCAGTGGAACACTTGGTTTTCCAAGTTGAGGCTAGGTTCTTGCATTTCCTGCCACATCTTGCATATGCATCCCGCATTGCATCCCGCATAGCATACCATGCTTGCATCCTATTGTTTGATCCTTGCACGTGGTTGATTGTGTTCCATTTGCTTGTTTGTCTTGTTTGGGTAGAGCCGGGAGATGATTTCGCTAATGAGGAGCCCGTTGAGTTTGCTTTCAAGGATCCAGTCAACTCTGACAACTTTGCAGGCAAGATGATCATACCCTCGAAATCACTACTATCTTTGCTATCCTAGTTTGCTCGCTCTTTTGCTATGCCAATGCTACGATGCCTACCACTTGCTTTCAAGCCTCCCAAATTTCCATGTCAAACCTCTAACCCACCATTGTCCTAGCAAACCATTGATTGGCTATGTTATCGCTTTGCTCAGCCCCTCTTATAGCGTTGCTAGTTGCAGGTGAAGATTGGAGACCGTTCCTTGTTGGAACATTATTTACTTGTTGGGATATCATTATATTGCCATGTTATCTTAATGCATCTATATACTTGGTAAAGGGTGGAAGGCTCGGCCTCTCGCCTAGTGTTTTGTTCCACTCTTGCCGCCCTAGTTTCCGTCATATCAGTGTTATGTTCCCGGATTTTGCGTTCCTTACGCGGTTGGGTTATAATGGGAACCCCTTGACAATCCGCCCTGAATAAAACTCCTCCAGCAATGCCCAACCTTGGTTTTACCATTTTCCACCTAGCCTTTTCCCTTGGGTTTCGCGGACTCAAGGGTCATCTTATTTTAAACCCCCGGGCCAGTGCTCCTCTGAGCGTTGGTCCAACCTAGAGCACCGTGCGGGGCCGTCCCTTGGCAACTTGGGTTACGTTGGCTCCCATAGGCTTAGCTTATCCGGTGTGCCCTGAGAACGAGATATGTGCAGCTCCTATCGGGATTTGTCGGCACAGCGGGTGGTGTTGCTGGTCCTGTTTTACCATTGTCGGAGTTGTCTTGAAGAACCGAGATGCCGAGTCTGATCGGAATGTCTTGGGAGGAGGTCTATTCCTTCGTTGATCGTGAGAGCTTGTCATGGGCTAAGTTGGGACTCCCCTGCAGGGATTTGAACTTTCGAAAGCCGTGCCCGCGGTTATGGGCAGATGGGAATTTGTTAATGTCCGGTTGTAGATAACTTAAACATTAACTTAATTAAAATGAATCAACTGTGTGAGTTACCGTGATGGCCTCTTCTCGGCGGAGTCCGGGAAGTGGACACGGTGTTGGAGTAATGTTTGCTACATGATTGCCCTCTTTAGTTATGTGTTCGCGCTTTGCCTTCTCTTCTCGCCGTCTTGTGCGAATAGGTTAGCCACCATATATGCTAGTCGCTTGCTGCAGCTCCACTTACATTTACCTTGCCTTACCTATTAAGATTAAATAGTCTTGATCGCGAGGGTGCGAGATTGCTGAGTCCCTATGGCTCACAGATTACTATTACACCAGATGCAGGGCCTGATGATACAGCTCGAGATGGCGCGCTTGAGCTCAAGTGGGAGTTTGACGAGGACTCTCAGCGTTACTATTTTTCTTTTCCTGATGATCAGTAGTGGTGCCCAGTTGGGGTGATCGGGACCATGTCGCATGTTGGGTTGTCTTTTATTTTGGCGCCGTAGTCGGGCCATGAGTGTTTGAATGATGTAATGTTATTTATGTACTTGATTGACATGGCGAGTGTAAGCCAACTATGTTATCTCCCCTTTCATTATATATTTTTACATGGGATGTTTGTGAAGATTGCCTAACTTGCGACATATGCCTTCAATGCGATTATGCCTCTAAGTCGTGCCTCGACACGTGGGAGATATAGTCGCATCGAGGGTGTTACACTCCACCAGCCATATATGCATGTAGTGATAGCTGTTATTCTGTTCATTGCTCTATAGTGTTATTTTGCCAGCATATTCCATGTGCTGACCTACACAAGCTGTAACGTATCATGTTGCAGAATTTTCAGACGAGGAGTAAGGTGCACTAGGTCATTGCCGTGCACTCAGTTTTGCCGTGGAGTTGGATGGACTCATTTATCCTCGAAGCTTTCGCAGTTATCTTATTTAGATGGCCACCAGCCATATTATTGTAATAAGTACTCTTTTTGAGACACTCGATGTAATAAGTGTGTGATTGAACTCTACAATAAATCCTCGAGTACTGTGTGTGTCAGCAATACCGATCCAGGGATGACACTTAAGCATAGACACTTGACCGTTTGAGGTCGGGTCACTACAAGATGGTATCAGAGCACACACTGACTGTAGGACGCAACCACTAGAACAAGCCACAGGATACTCTTCTCTACTCATTTCTGACTCTTATCCATTTCTACTCTATAGATGGCGGACCCAAGGAACAAGTTCACTCAACCAGATGATGACACACCTTTCAAACGACACTTGAAGGAACTCACTAGGTACCTGAGCATCAGAATACCAAGCTTCACCGGGACCTACACCGCCACTCTACTAGAAGAGGAGCGCTAGATGATATGAGTTCATGTTCCAGGAAGGACGTTCATGCCAGTTACCGAGCCCATCGAGTTTTCCTTTGATGCACCAACCTAGAGTCTAGGAAAGAGCATGGCCACTCACATCGCGATTGGACGCATCGGCGAGGTATACAACAAGGATCTTAAGTACACCATCTACCAGATATGTGGATGCCGAGATGAGCAATGGGAGATGATTAGCACCAGGAAGAAAAGAAATCCATTGCAGCCTACGTACAGGAGCTAAATCAGCACATTCGTCGCCAGGAGAACCAAATGTGTGCCGACATGATTGACTTGAAGAAGGTGATGACCAGGAACATGGAGCTAGAAGAGGAACTCAAGTCTACACGTGATTGACATGCAGAAGAAATTGAAGTTCTACTGGAGAAGAATGAAGACCTGAAGAAGAAGCTTGGAATATTCACGGGTGATCCCCCACCTGGAGAGGACATCCGTTCTGAAGACTACATCATAGTTGATGACACCGACTCTGACCCCGACAGTGATGATGATTATGAAGACGAAGCTGGAGCAGATATCATGGAGTTAACCACCGATCAAAATTTCTAGTCGACCACCATATTATCAGTAGTATTCTCCCATGTATATAGTAATAGTCTGAGCATTTTGTAACGGTAGCTTAGATCGATTGTATGATCTTGTTTGAATTGAGTGGTGTGAAATGAATGTGTTTGTCTCATGTGCATAAGGGTAGTGACTCTTTAGACCTCACTCTATTCTATTCTCACCCCTCTAAACCTATCAGATGCCTCCGAGACATGACCCCTCATTTGCTTTCCCACCGGAGCTCACTCAGCTGATCCAACAGCAGAATGCCTTGATGCAGTTGCTAGTCCAGAACCAAGGAAACAACAGCAACAACAACCCACCGCCACCACCTCCAGTGGACAGCTTAGCCCGTTTTCTGAGGTTGAATCTGCGGGTGTTGTCTAGCAGCACCGAGCCAATTGTTGCTGATGACTAGCTCCGCAAGATTGGAAGAGAGCTGACCACCGCAGGTTGCACACGTGCTGAGAAGGTGCGCTTTGCCGCACATCAACTGGATGGACCCACAACCTCATGGTGGGAGAACTACACAACCACTTTCCCCGTGGCCAATGTCACTTGGGATCAGTTTCAGCAAGCATTCCGCACTACACATGTCTCAACTGGATCCATGAGTATGAAGAAGCATGAGTTTCGCAACTTGCGCCAGGGGAACCATACTGTGGCGCAGTACATGGATGAGTTCAGCAAGTTAGCTCGTTATGCCCCATATGATGTGGCCACAGATGACGCAAAGCAGGAGAAGTTTATGGATGGGCTGAATGATGAGCCGAGTATGCAGTTGATGGTGGCAACATTCGCCAACTACCAGGAGTTGGCAGATAGGGCCCTCACGATTGAAGGCAAGCAGCAGCAGATTGAGAACCGCAAACGGAAGTATGGACAAGGGAAGTACAACTCTAGAGCTCAGCAGGAGCCTCGTTTTACCCCGAACTCGGGAGGACATACCCATCATAACCATGGAGGCCACACCCACAATGGAGGGAGTTCACATAACCATAGTGGCCCTAAGAATGGAAATGGGAATGGAGGAAGCAGCAGTCAGAGTCGTTCCAACCCAGCAACACCCGCCAAGAAGGATCCGAGTCACGTTACCTATTTCAAGTCTGGGAAGACTGGACATTACGCCAATGAATTCCCTGAGATAAAGAATGGCAATGGAAATGGAAGCTCTGGAAAGAGGCCCAATCCCTTCACCAGAGGTCAGGTGAGCCACATCAACGTGGAGGAAGTTGAAGAGCAGTTTGACACAGTGATTGGTAAGTTTTTGATTAAGTCATTTACCGCTCTCGTTCTTTTTGACACTGGTGAATTGCATTCATACATATCAAGGGATTTGTGGATAAGTTTAAATTGCCAACCTTAGCCCTTAGGTCACCCATTTTAGTAAGCTCGCTAGGAGCGGATTATATGGCCAGCTGATGGTGTGATCGGTTACCATTAACCATTGGTAGCCATGTTTTTCCCTCAAACCTAATAATTTTGGAGTCACAAGGATTGGATATAATACTAGGTATGGATTGGTTATCGAAATATGGTGGAAACATCGACTGTGCTAGTAAGTCGATACTACTCACCACCCCTAAGGGAGAGAGGATCAAGTATGTACCTAGGCATGCGCCAAGGAGGACTCAAGTGAATTCACTTTCGGGAGTTGTTCAGGAGGAAGTGCCAGTTATGAAGGATTATCCCGACGTATTCCCGGAGGAACTACCAGGCATTCCACCAGATCGAGATATAGAATTTTTTATAGAGCTGTTGCCAGGCACCGGACCAATATCGAAGAGGCCATATCGGATGCCCGCAAATGATCCGGAGGAAATTAAGAAGCAGATTAAGGAGTTATTGGAGAAAGGTTATATTCAACCAAGTTCATCACCGTGGGGAGCCCCAGTGCTCTTTGTTGAGAAGAAGGATGGATCTTTGAGAATGGTTGTTGATTATTGTGCATTGAATGAAGTGACGATCAAAAACAAGTACCCACTACCGATGATCAACGATTTGTTCGACCAGCTGCAGGGAGCCAAAGTATTCTCCAAGATTGACCTTCGATCGGGATACCACTAGCTGAAGATCCGAGAACATGATATACCTAAGACAACTTTTACCACCAGGTATGGGCTATATGAGTACACGATCATGTCTTTTGGATTGACTAACACCCCTGCCTATTTTATGAGTATGATGAATAAGGTGTTCATGGAGTTCTTGGATAAGTTTGTTGTGGTGTTCATTGTTGACATATTGGTGTACTCGAAGAATTGAAGAAGAACACGAGGAACATTTACGCTTAGTTCTCGAGAAGCTTAGGGAACATCAGCAATACGCCAAATTCAGCAAATGTGAGTTTTGGTTGAAAGAAGTTGTATTTCTTGGACATGTTATATCAGGAGAAGGTATAGCAGTAGACCCTACCAAGGTTTAGTCTGTTACTGAGTGGTTGGCACCCACTTCGGTTGGGGAGATCCGAAGTTTTCTTGGACTCGCAGGATATTATAGGAGATTCATTGAGAATTTTTCCAAAATTGTGAAGCCCATGATAGAGTTATTGGAGCAGGACGCCAAGTTCAAATGGACCGAGGAATGTGAGGCCAATTTTAAGGAGTTGAAGAAACGTTTAGTTACATCCCCAATGCTAATTCTTTCGGATATACGCAAGGATTTCAAAGTGTATTGTGACACTTCTCGCCTGGGACTTGTAGGTGTACTTATGCAAGACGGAAGAGTTGTTTCATATGCCTCACGACAGCTTTGACCTCATGAGTTGAATTATGCCACGCATGATTTGGATTTAGCAGCCGTAGTGCATGCACTCAAGACCCGAAGAAATTTTCTTATTGGAAACCGTTGTGATGTTTACACGGATCATAAGAGCTTGAAGTATATTTTCATGCAGAAGGAGGTGAATCTCAGGCAAAGGAGATGGTTGGAGCTCATAAAGGATTATGATATGAAGTTGCACTATCACCTAGGAAAGGCCAATATCGTAGCAGACGCTTTAAGCCGCAAGAGTTATCTGAATACTCTTGTAACCGGCGGATTACGGTAGGAGTTGGCCGGCGATCTCAAGGAACTACGTTTGGAGATAGTTCCAAGAGGTTTTGTTGCAGCTTTGGAAGTTCAGTCCATGTTATTGGGAAAGATTCGAGAAGCCCAGAAGATTGATAAGGAGATTTCTGATATCAAGGGGAAGATGAGTAAAGGAAAAGACAAAGGTTTTTGTGAGGACGAACACGAAACTTTATGGTTTGAGGACCGTATTTATGTGCCCAATGACCCAGAGATCAGGAAGTTAATACTTTAGGAAGCTCATGACTCACCATACTCGATTCACCCCAAAAACACCAAGATGTATTTGGATTTGAAGGAACGTTTCTGGTGGACAGGTATGAAGAAGGATATTGTCGAGTATGTATCAGTATGTGATGTATGTCAGAGAGTTAAGGCAGAACACCAGAAGCCAACAGGGTTACTACAGCCTATGCCGATACCCGAATGGAATTGGGATAAACTTGGCATGGATTTCATCACCGGATTACCCAGGACAAGATCAGGATATGACTCCATCTGGGTAGTAGTAGATCACTTGACCAAAGTGGCTCACTTTATCCCTGTGAAAACCACTTATACGAGTGCGAAGTTGGCCAAGATATACATGACCAGGATCATATATCTGCATGGAGTTCCGAGGACCATCGTATCAGATAGAGGAACATAGTTTACTTCGAAGTTTTGGAATCAGTTGCACCAGACTTTGGATACCAGGCTAGAGTTTAGTACAACCTTTCATCCGCAGACAGATGGACAGACCGAGAGAGTCAATTAGATTCTGGAGGATATATTGAGAGCTTGCGCGCTAGATTATGGATCTAGTTGGGATGATAATTTTCCTTACGCAGAGTTCTCATACAACAACAGCTACCAGGCTAGTTTGAAGATGGCCCCTTTTGAAGCCTTGTATGGAAGGAGGTGCAGGACACCATTGATGTCGGATGAAGTTGGAGACTGTCAGTTGTACGGACCAAATCTAATCAAAGAGTCTGAAGAGAAGGTTAAGTTAATTTGTGATAGACTGAAGGTAGCTCAGTCCAGGCAGAAGAGTTATGCTGACACCAAACGCAAGGAGGTAGCCTACGAAATTGGAGACAGAGCATATCTTCGTGTGTCACCACTTCGGCGAGTTAAATGATTTGGAGTCAAAGGAAAATTAGCCCCAAGATTTGTAGGACCATACCGAGTTTTGGAACTTATGGAAGAAGTGTCCTACAAGTTGGAGTTACGCGAAGGTTTGTCAGGGTTTCATGATGTGTTTCACGTTTCCCAGTTGAAGAAGTGCCATGCAGAGATGGCCGATATTCCTCTGAGAGATATAGTGCCCCTGGAAGCAATTTAGTTGGAGAGTGACCTAACCAGCGAGGAGAAACGCGTCAAGATTCTAGAGTTTGCCAGCCGAGTTTCCCGCGGCAAGGTCATCAAATTTTGCAAAGTTCAGTCGAGCCACCTACTGAGGAGGAAGCCACCTAGGAGCGAGCGGAAGACTACAGAAAGACCACCCACACCTATTTGCTAGCCAACCCGAATCTCGAGGGCGAGATTCATCTTAAGGGGGGTAGTTTTGTAACATCCCAATTTTCAATTTGGATGTTAAACATTAGGTCATCATATGCATCCATGCTCTTCGCATTTTTATTTGGTTTATTTGGCCATTTTTTATCCTAGAGACCATAAGCAATTCAAGGACCATGTGAGAGAGTTGGAGGTTTTCATAAAATCCATTTTTTTCAAAATTGGTAAATTGGATCAAGTGATTTTTATTTGAAATTATTTTCCCGATTATTTCAAAAATAAATAAAATAATGAGAGAAGATAATATGACTTCTTCCAAACATAGGAAATAATGGGAATTTAATTAATAATAAATATATATTTTATTTGATTTTTATTTGAGTAAATTAGGGAAAAATTGCATTTTAGCCCAGAAAAATATTCATGTTGTCCTAAATATTAGTAGAGGACCGTGAAAATTATTTTTTGGATTTTAGGGTTTTTATTTATTATAGGATTTTTATTTATTTTATTTTGGATCTTTAAGAAGACTGACACTAACAGTAATATTATTGTCTACAAAGCTCGACTTGTTGCGAAAGGTTTTCGACAAGTTCAAGGAGTTGACTATGATGAGACCTTCTCACCCGTAGTGATACTTAGGTCTGTCCGAATCATGTTAGCAATTGCCGCTTTTTATGATTATGAAATTTGGCAAATGGATGTCAAAACTACATTCCTTAATGGATATCTTAAAGAAGAGTTGTATATGATGCAACCAGAAGGTTTTGTCGATCCAAAAGGTGCTAACGATGTGTGCAAGCTCCAACGATTCATTTATGGACAGGTGCAAGCCTCTCAGTGTTGGAATATACGCTTTGATAGTGTGATCAAAGCATATGGTTTTATAAAGACTTTTGGAGAAGCCTGTATTTACAAGAAAGTGAGTGGGAGCTCTATAGCATTTCTGATATTATATGTGGATGACATATTGTTGATCGGAAATGATAATGAATTTCTGAATAGCATAAAAGGATACTTGAATAAGAATTTTTCAATGAAAGACCTCGGTGAAGCTGCTTATATATTGGGCATCATGATCTATAGATATAGATCAAGACGCTTAATTGGACTTTCGCAAAGCACATACTGTCGGATTACGGGTTCCGGCAAAACCCTTGAGGTTTGAACACTGGGGTGCGCACGAAGATTTCTCCCTAACTGACCATGCCCTCACCCACTCCGCGATCTCTAAGCTAGGCTCGATGAACTATCAACACAAGGGACACAAGATTTATACTAGTTCGGGCCACCGTTGAAGTGTAATACCCTACTCCAGTGTGGTGGTGGTGGATTGGCTCTCGGGCTGAGGATGAACAGTACACGGGAAGAAAAGCCTCCTGAGGAGAGGTGTTCTTGTGCTTGGTGGATGTGTGGCTAAAGATCAGCTCGAGGTGAGATGAGTTGCCTCCTACTGTGGTGGCTAGTCCTATTTATAGAGGCCCCAGTCCTCTTCCCAAATATTGAGCAGGAAGGGATGCCACAACGGCCAATTTGAAAGGGGACAGCTAGTACAAGCTATCCTGACTAGAGGTGGTCCTTGCCTGCCAAAGACTCTGGTGATGACGCCGTCTTGGCTCCACGGTGACCTCTGTCCTGCTGTCCTACTAGTCTTGGGCTCGTTGTACCGATATGGAAACCTTTGCCTGATGCCTTGGTACTCCTCGCTTGCGCTTGCCTCCTTAGCATCAAAGAGGAAACGAGGACGCTGTGGTCGCTGGCGCCCGCCTGGCCTTGGTCGTCATGGTGTGCGTCATGAGAACCTCGAGAGGTTCCCCTTGCCTTGATCTCTCCTCCCCTCGCGAGCCTGCATGGTGAGGCCACTCCCGTGGAGGTCTTGCATCGTCCACCTCGCAAGGCTTGGCCCCTCGCGAGTGTCTTGAATGCTTGCTGGTGAAGATGGGCCGTACGGGCCCGCTCGCAGAGCCACGCCGTGGGCCGCAGGTAGGCATGTTTGGGGACCCCTGTTCCCAGAACACCGACAGTAGCCCCCGGGCCCAAGGAGCGCTCGAACTTGGCTTCGAGGCGAAGCCAAAGGGCAAGTGCGGAGCGCCGCGGGCCCCAATAGCCCACGGCCTTGGTCGACGCGTGGCGGTTGATTGGACGTGGGCGTCTCCGCTTCCCCATGCTACCTCGGCAACTGCCCGACTGTCAAAAAGGCTGGCATAGACAGTGCTTGCCTTCATTGCTTCCTTTCGACTTGCTTTAGATCCCCTTTCTCGCTCCCTGCTTCTGAAACCTCCAGATCTGCTTCAATCCTTCCCCCTCAGCGACCAATGGTGCCCCGTCAGGTCAAGCCTGCCGCGCCGCCCGCTTGGTTCGAGCCGGCTCTGGACGCGCCCAATGCCTCGGAGAAGAATCTCATCGCCACTCGCCTGCTGACAGCGGGGGAGAGCAATGTGAAGGGGGAGACCGAGCTCCGGGCTGGCTTTGTCGTGCCGAAAGCTAATGGGAGTACCTTCTATCCCTTCTTCATGAGCGCTATCATCGCAGGCCTGGTTCCCCCCTTCTCCGACTTCTTCTACACCGTCCTCAGTAATTACAAGTTGCAGGCCCTACATCTCCATCCCAACTCCATTCTTCTCTTGTCGATCTTCGCCTTCTACTGCGAGGCATACGTCGGGGTGATGCCATCCGTGGCTCTGCTGCGCCACTTCTTCTTCCTCCGAGTCAAAGATGGCCACACCTCAGGGTGTGCCAATTTCCTTGCGGCCGGCAAGGCCAATGCAATCTCAAAGGCCGGGAAGAAGGCCGATAGCTTCAGGAGCAAGCAGGCCATGATGGATGCCAAGTGCGTCCACCCACGGTTGGTGCTGCCGACGGAGATGCCCTAGTCTGACGTGAGCTGGTCCCGCGCGAACCTTACTGACACCCGAGAGATGTTGGTGCTGGAGAGGATGAACGCCGACCTGAAGCTGGGCAATGCGAGGGCGGCGAAGCTGACGCGGGCCGTGCTCCTGAGGGAGTTCCTGAGGAAGCGGGTGGCTCCGCTCCAGGCACGCTCATGCCCCCTGTCGATGCTTGGGGGCGAAGAAGACAAGCTCTGCCTAGGTCCAGTGGCCTTGACTGACGAGGAGCTGGTTGTAGCTCTCCGTCTCTTGGTCGGGGACGACCATGAGTATCCAGAGAGCGCCATCGTTCCCTTGTTCCTTCGCAAGGACGGGGCATAGGTGGCGGCCGCCATGCCCACCTTCGACAAGCGCGGCCTGGTCCTGCCAGCGCCCATTGAGGTCCTAGAGGCGTCGGCGTCGGTGGACGTGTCTTTAGGTGATTCCCGCAGGGAGGGGGAAGAGGAGGAAGATGAGGAACATGGCTCGGAGGTGACCCCTGAAGGGATGGGGGAGACCTCCCCCTTGAGCAAGGCTGACATCCTCCGCACCCTGGCATACGATGACGAGGCCGGCACCCGCCAGGAGAAGGAGGAGCCGCCCATAATCCCGACGAGGGGCAGATCGGCGTTGGTGTCCCGAGATGATGCTCCTGCTTTGACGCCACCTGGGGCTGCCTCTGGCTCCTCTGCTGCACCGTCCTCTGCCCCTAGAGCCCGCGCACTCGCGCCTCAAGCTTCAAGCTCAGCAAGCGGAGGGTGGACTACACCGTAGTAGACCAGCAAGTGCTCGTGCTCTGCCTTGTTCTTGCTTATGCTGCTACTTCTTGATGTTCATCATTGGTTGGTTAGGCCACCGCCTGCAGTGAAGAAGAGGAAGGAGGATGCGGTGACCCCGCCCGGGACTGAACCATCTGGAGCAGCCGTACCCCCCTCCATGGAGAAGGGAAGCAACGACACTCGCACCTCCCCGGCCCGGTCGTCCTCGTGAGGCCTGGAGGAGCCTCCTCGGGAGGGGTCAGCTCCCATGGCTCCGCTGGCTCCGGAAGTGCTGGTGTCCATCTCGGCTGCTGAGGTCCCCAAAGCTGAGGAGCCCCCGATCTCCCAGGCCCTGGTGACGATGTCGCCTCTTCCTCCTCCTGTTGCGCTGCTGACTCCAAGTCCTTCCGCCTCCCCTGATGTCTTTGAACGTGCTCTTTTGGAGATGACCCAGCTGCGAGAAGATCTCCAGGGCATGGACTCCCACCTAGTAGCCGGGCGCCTGGAGCTGGTCTCCGGCTGGCTTCATTCTGACGTGGCAGTTCGAGCGACACTTAGCCAGGCCGCGATGACCTCCGAGAAGGAGAAACAGGCCACCGCCCAAGCCACGGCTGCTCGCGAAGTGGCGCTGAAGGATACCGAGGCCGCCCAGTATCGCTGTCGGGTGCTGGAGGTCGAGCTGAAGGATCTGCGTGACCAGCATGCAGAAGAAGCTCGTGGCCGCGAGGCGGAGGAGGAGAAGATGAGGTCCCGGGAGGACCCCATCAAGGACTAAGACGCGGAGCTAGGAGAGTTGTCGAAGGCGTAGGCCGCGGAACACAACTAACTGGAGGAGCTGGAGTAGAAGGTGGAGGCGGAAAAGGCCGATCTTGGTGCCAAGGCGAAGGTCCTTGCCGAGGACCGCACGGCCTTTGTGCTCCTCGAGCAAAGGTTCCACGTGGCACTGACAGCGCTCTACGAGAAGGGCTTGGAGAGGCCGCTGACCATCGACGAGGACGACCCCGCCCAGCTGCTTCCCTACTTGGTTGATGCACTCGAGGAGGTTGTGAGCGGCATCGCTCCTATGGCAGAGGAAGAAGCCCGCATTCTTTCCTCAGCCGTGCTGACGTGTGTCTTCAGCGACCTCCATCTTCGCGATCCTGCTGCCCGTCTTGACGAGCTACTGGAGCCTATGGATGACGAGCATTGTGCGGCTGCTGCCGCAGCCGTGAAGGGTCAGGTGGAGGCCCTGCTGAAGAAGTTCCGCGCCTTCGCTCTTGCACCTTCGACCAGTGGTGCTACTGATCCTGCAGTCCTGACTGGTGGTACAGGTGAGGGCGACGCCACCAAGGAAGGGGCACCCCTTGCGGGCGACAGCGGTGCCCAGGGATGACTTGCTCGTGGCTGCTTTCCTGTTTTACTCCTGCAACATGCATCATGCCTCGTGGAGGCGTTTAAACTTGCGTTTGATATTTGAGTGAACAATATGTCTTGTAATATTTGCTTTGAGATTTTGTGATTTTCTTCCTATTTGCTTTACGTTCTACATCGGCAGGGCCCGGCCCCGCATATACCTCAGCCGCCGTTGGGTCGTCCGGAGACCAGGACGAGACCAAGGGGCGAGGGGCTACGTGACCAGTTAGGCTCCTGAGTCATGATGCTCAGGAGTCCCCCTTGACGTGCAAACAACTTATAGGAAGGAGACGCGGAGATAGGTTTAGTGTTCTACGTCGGTAGGGCCCGGTTGCGCGCATACCTCAGCCGCCGTTGGGTCGTCCGGAGACCAGGACGAGACCAAGGAGTGAGGGGCTACGCGGCCAGTTAGGCTTCTAAGTCGCGACGCTCCACAGTCCCCCTTGACATGCAAACAGCCTTCATACCTTTTCCCTCGCCGAGGCTCGGCTCGAGAGGGGCGCGCGACGACCAGGTCCGGGGCACCTGGCTGGGTGGCGTACGCATGGGCGTGACCCGCGCATAGCCCCCCGTGCCCTGCCCCCTCGCGCGACTCTCCCAAGGGGAGGTGTTGTGGTGAGGCCGGACACTGAGCTCAAGTGCTCCCTGGGGTTGATACGGCCGTGGGGCCGCCCTTAATTGTTTATCACCAGCACGGAGCATAGAGCTTCCGCACTTGCATGGGCATAGCCGCTCCTCGGCAGTGTCGACGGCCAGCGCGGAGCATGGTGCTTCCACTGGTACGTGGGAGGGGACTCCCTACCGCGGAGAGCCCCCAGGGCGTGTACAGCCCTGCCCTGGCATGTGGGTTGCATGAAAGGGCTAGACGAGGTGTGTCTGGGCATTCGTGAGCCAGCGCAGGACTCACGAGGCCCTACCTCAAGGCGGGTTGCGCCTGGTCTTGATTCTTGCTTGCTGTGGTGGTCCTGCGAGGTGGTTAGACAACCTGCGCCGAACGAATCTCCATAGGTTATCACATGAGAAGGCCAAGCACCAACAACCCTAGGAGGTGACGTCAATGGGGCCGGCCCGCTAGACAGAGCTCAGCCGTTGGATTTAATTGACGCTGCAGGGACGGGCCCGAGCAGAGACGCCGTGCCTAACCCTCTCACGCGAAGGGTCCTGAAGAAAGACGATCGGCGTGCGGCTCCCGTGGTAGGTGACAATCAAGCAGGTGATAATCATAGATAGATTAAGCATGGAAAGCAAACTAGCTCAGGTAAATGCGCGAATGATACATGCCACTGGGTCAGGCCCGAGCGGCTTGGGGATGATGCACCCTGAGGGGCGCTCCCAGCAAGGTAAGCTAAAGACATAAAAAGGGATACGTGCTGCAGGGACGGACCCATGCGGCCTGGGATGCAACCCTGGGGGCACTCGCAGCTAAATAAAGTTGGAAAATGTCACCTGGTTCCGTTGTAGAAGGGATGTTGGAGCAGCTGAAGATGCATGGCGAAGGGGTTGCTCCTCACGAGCCACTGGGGCCCTGAGCCACAGGAGACTTTGGGGGTCCATGTGGTTCCTTGAGGACCGTCTCCATCTCTGCTAGGACTGCATGGTGCCTGGCCTCCTGAGCCGCCAAGACGCTCCGCAGGTTGCGCTAGAAGGTGGACGCCACGCTCGGCAGGCTGAATGGCATGCGAATGTAGCTGTGCGGTGGTCCCTCGCAACGCCCCAGGCGCGAAGGCTAGAAGGGCTCCTGAGATGTGGCCCTGTTGATCCCTGGGACATCGATGCAGACGCACAGCCCAACATCCTCGCCTGGATGGGGAGCGGTGCCAGGTGAGCGGCGATCGCCACGCATGGCCCTTGCATCCTGCAGTTCCTGAGTGGTCTTGGTAATGAACTCCTGAGCGCTGGGCGCTCCTCGCGTTGTGTCCTCCTGAGGGAAACGTGCCGCAAAGCACGCCTTGAAATGGTGCCCGAGCGCCTCCCTCATGATGTTGGCAAGGTCTGAGGCCCTCCAGAAGAGAGCCCCTGAGCCCTGCCCGAGGAGGGCGCCGGGCGCGCCTTCCTATGCGAGAGAGGGAGGCGCCCCAGGCGCGGGCGCCAATCCTGACGTGGCACCGCTTGAGGCACCGCTCCCCTAAGACCCTGTGTGGAGCAGCTGCTTCTTCTTCTTGGGGATGGCCTTAGGAGGGTACTCGCTCTTGCTGTCTGGGTCTTCGGTTGCTGCCGCTTGGAAGGCACGCTCGAGGGAGCACACCGCATCTCTTTCTTCAAAGGGGACTGTGATGATTCCGCCGCTTCCTAGCATTTTGAGGACGTTGTAGCTGTGGTGGGTCACTGCCATGAACTTGGCTCGGGCTGGATACCCGAGGATGGCATTGTACAGCAAGCGAATGTGGGCGACGTCGAAGTCGATGAGCTCGGTGCGGTAGTTGTCGCGCTGTCCGAAGGTGACAGGGAGGCGGACCTGTCCTATCGGGGTGGTGGAGCCGTCAGTCACTCCTGAGAAGGGCTTCGTAGGCTGAAGCTGATCGTATGGCACTTGGAGGTTGTCGAACGTCTCGACAGACAAGACGTTGAGCCCTGCGCCGCCGTTGATGAGGGTCTTCATGACTTGCACGTTGCTGATGACTGTTGAACAAAGCATCGGGAGGGCGCCAGTGGTAGCCGCGCACTTGAGCTGGTCTGCCGAGCTGAAGGTGATAGTGCACTTGGACCACCTGAGTGGGCATGTGGCCTCGAGCTTGGGGAGGACTGCGTTCACCTCGCGAACAAACTGCTTGAATATACGTTGTTTGGCTGGGGCTTGAGCTCCGCCCAAGATGCAGGCGATCGCACGTGGTTCTTGGAAGCCCCGATCCCCCTCGTCTTGATGGTGGTCTTCGTTCCGTCTTGGAGGTGGCGGCAACGGAGGAAGGCCGGCGTTGCCCTGAGGGCGATCCTCACGAGGCTGATCCCTCTAGGAACCCTCGTGAGGCTGATCCTGCCAGCAGTCCTCACGAGGCCGGTCACGCCACTCCTGACGCGGGCCACGGTCGTCCCAGCGTCCTCCGCCATGTTCTCCTCCTCATTCGTAGCCCCGGTCGTTGCGCTTAGGGCGTCGACCAAAGCGTCCATCTCGAATGGCCCTGAGCTCTTGACAATTGTTGGCGTTGTGGCTATGCACGTTTTGGAAGGCGCAGAACGGTGAGCTGCTCTTGGATGACTCAGGCTGGTCCCTGCCGCACTTTGTGTTCAGCTCCACTGCAAGCACGGCGACTCCCTTGCGCTTCACCTCCTTGGCCTTGGCTTTCTTCTCCTCCGGGTCAGCAGCTGGGAGCTCGAGGAGGGAGAGGCGCCCTTCCTCAGCTCTTGCGCACTTGGTCGCCAAGTTGAACAGCTCTAGAGACGTGCACAACTGCTCGTGGATGGCGAGCTCCTCCTTCATCTTGACATCGCGAACGCCATCAAAAAATGCCGAGATGATGGCCTCGTCCGTCACCTTGGGGATCTTGAGGCAGACGTTGTTGAAGCGTTGGATGTTCTTCTGCAGAGTCTCTCCTGGCTGCTGCTTGATGCGGCGCAGGTCACCCGTGGCTGGGGGGCGGTCGCGAGTGCCCTGGAAGTTGGCGACGAAACGGTCGCGCATCTCGTCCCAGGAGGAGATCGAGCCTGGAGGCAAGTTTAGGAGCCAGGAGCGGGCGCCGTCCTTGAGAGCCATGGGGAACCAGTTTGCCATGACTTTCTTATCGCCGTTGGCCGCCTCGATGCTCAGCTCGTAGAGCTGCAAGAACTCCGCGGGGTCGGGGGTGCCATCGTAGCGAGGTGGCAGGTCCCACTTGAACTTGCCCGACCAGGCGACGCTATGCAGCTCGGGAGTGAAGGTGCGGCAACCCGCTGTGGTCACTGGGGCCCTTCGTTGGTGCAGAACTTGCCCTTGATGGTGTCCGCATGCCGCCACCGCGGGCGGCACGCGGTCTTGTCGTGGTGGCACAGGGAGCATGGAAGCGTTCTCCCGCGGCCGAGGGACTTCTTGGCAGCTTCTTTCTTTCGCGTGGGCGCCGGATGCGGTGGGTCACGCCGGGGGGCCGCGCGCCTTGGCGCCAGGACGCCATCTTGTGGTAGAGGTGGTGGAGGCGCTCCATGAGCTACGTCGCCCGCGGCTGGCGGAGGGCGAGGCAGTGAGAGGGACGACACAGGGTAGCCCCCTGCGGCGCTGACGAGCTCGGTGATCCAGTCAAGCCAGACCTCATAGAGGTCGTCGGTGTGGCGGTAGCGCAGGAGCTCGCGTGCCATGAGCAGCGCGGCCTGCGCGTCCGTGGGAGGGCAACGAGCGTTGGATGATGAACCGGCCGGGGTCAGCGATGGAGTGGCGGTTCGGTCGTCCCACCGCACCGAGGGGTGCAGCGAGGATGCTTGCTGCTTGTTCCCCGCTAGGCCGGTGGCGGCGTCGATGGCAGGCGACGGAGAACAACGGGGAGGCTCGCCGACAGGAGCCGTCTGAGCGACGCGGGCGGCGAGGGCCGCCCTGCGCTCAGCGCGAGCTCGGTGAGCGTCCGACATGGATGTGACGAAGCAATGAGATGCGGATGGACGGAAGGAAAGCTCCGGCGCATCCCTACCTGGCATGCCAAATGTCGGATTACGGGTTCCGGCAAAACCCTTGAGGTTCAAACACTGGGGTGCGCATGAAGATCTCTCCCTAACTGACCATGCCCTCACCCACTCCGCGATCTCTAAGCTAGGCTTGATGAACTCTCAACACAAGGGACATCAGATTTATACTAGTTCGGGCCACTGTTGTGGTGTAATACCCTACTCCAGTGTGGTGGTGGTGGATTGCCTCTCGGGCTGAGGATGAACGATACATGTGAAGAACAGCCTCCTAAGGAGAGGTGTTATTGTGCCTGGTGGATGGGTGGCTAAAGATCAGCTCGAGGTGAGATGAGTTGCCTCTTACTGTGGTGGCTAGTCCTATTTATAGAGGCCCCGGTCCTCTTCCCAAATATTGAGCAGGAAGGGATGCCACAACGGCCAATTTGAAAGGGGACAACTAGTACAAGCTATCCTGACTAAAGGTGGTCTTCGCCTACCAAAGGCTCTTGTGATGACGCCGTCTTGGGCTCCACAGTGACCTCCGTCCTGCCATCCTGCTAGTCTTGGTCTCGTTGCACCGATATGGAAACCTTTGCCCGATGCCTCGATACTCCTCGCCTATGCTTGCCTCCTTAGCACCAAAGAGGAAATGCGGACGCTATGGCCGCTGGCGCCCGCCTGGCCTTGGTCGTCATGGCTTGCGTCATGAGAACCCCGCGAGGTTCCCCTTTGTAAGGACTCCGATTCCAAGTCACATCGACCCAGCTGGTAACACCTCATATCACTTCGCGGCCTCACGCACGGTAACCCCACGGGTATCGCCTTACCATGGCCCCGGACCGTTTGCGCCTTTTGGCTCACGTATATGACAGTGTCACTAGCATCCATATGACAGAGAACCCGGGCCGACATGGCTAGTCGTGAACCCAAAGCGGCACTAACCCATGGGGTAGGCATACATGAATCAACTTCGAGCATGTCGGTCAGCAGTGTGCGGGCTGTAGCACTGGGCTAACAGGACTCTGGTAACCCGGGTTGTAGCAGGCTAGGCAGGACTCTGGATGTCACCGTGTGAAGGGATAGACACAGGAATGAAGAAAAACACATGCCGGCCAGTCAAGTGTCCAGAGCAGTAGTGCTGGGCTAGCAGGACTCCGTTGAACAGGGCTGTTGCAGACTACTATCGCTCAGGAAGCACTAGACTACATTTCCCCATATGAGAGGTTGCCAAGGATAAACAACTAGATTCTCGAATCCCACTCATACCAAGCATTTCAATCATACACACAATATGCCTGATATGAGTACATACAACATGGCATCACAACAAAACTCTGCAACTCAAGTACTTCATTTAAAAGGCTCCAAGGAGCCATACATAACATGTTCATACAGATAGGGGTCACATGACCTGACACTCAAGTCATACAAACATACAAGCACATGCGGAAGCAAACTAGTCTGAGTACAGACACTAGAAAGAAAGAAGGCTTGACGAAGCCTTTCTATCGACATCGGCCCTTCACAAGTCTTGGACCACCACCTAGGTGGCTAGTCACTCGTCGACATCAAGGTCTACGTAGAACCCATCGGAGGGGGTGGTGTTGTCGTCTGAAAACATTAATTAAAGCAACATGAGTACAAAGGTACTCAGCAAGTCTTACAACAGAATCCTACTATACATGCACATTCTCAAGAAGGTAGTGGAGTTATTGCAGCAAGCCAGCTTTGACTCTTGGCTAAGCTATCCTACAAGACACCACTTGTAAAGCGTTCGTCGCACACGAGTCCACTAATCACCAACACAATACTCCACCGTGGATCCTCTCCCATCAACCTACGAGAGGGCCATCCATAGTACTCACACGTATCTTGAGGCTTTTAGTAGTATCCATTTACTTGTCTATGAACTGCATAGGTGACCCAGTAGTCCTTTACCGCGGACTCGGCTATTCGAATAGTTTTATACCCTGCAGGGGTGTACTTCTTCACACACGCTCTCACCACTTATCGCCGCTACACGACGTGTACTCGGCAACCTTCAAGCAGAAGCCCAGCGAGGGTGTCGGCCACGACCTGACTAAACACGCGAGTCCCTAGTCCAGGTTTATCGCCTATTCGGGTTCCATCCGCAGGGACTCCGACCGAGGTTTCCACTAACGGTCCAGAACGATGTGTGCAGGGTTCCCGAGACACCAAACGGGCGAATCGGTACACCGGGCCACGTGCCTACCGCAACACAGCCCACCCCTATGGTCAGCACTGCGTGCGGCCCCCCAGCATAATACAAACACTAGAAACTACTTTGCAACTCCCGGACAGAGGACAAGAGTGGTTAATAAGTCGAGAGGGTCCATTGGTTTCGGGCCCAATGCGTGGTAGTAGCTGAATCTTAAATCACACACACAGATCTCAGTTCTTAAGGACGGCCTCAATGAAACAACCCACCATGTACTCCTACATGGCCTCTCATCGGTTCCTTTACCAAATCATATTCAACACTTCACTCTCATTACCGACACAACCTTTCACTCTAGTTCATCATCCCGATGAGCCATACCTGACACAACTCTAAGCATAGCAAGCATAGCATGGTAGGAAACACAAATATGGCTCAATCAACTCCTACACATGCTAGTGGGTTTCATCTAGTTACTATGGCAATGACAGGTCATGCAAAGGAAGTGGGTTCAACTACCACCACACACAACAGTTTGAAACGCGTTGTCTTAATGCTGTAAACGAGAGAAGAAGCAAGAACATGGGTTTGTGTCGGAATGATCAATGGGTTGCTTGCCTGATGTAGTGGTAGTAGGGTACTGCCCTTCAGACGGATCTTCGGGGTTATCCTCGGAGGCAGAACCTACCACGAAAGACACACCAAACATAATCAACACATGACAATATGCAACAATATGATGCATGCTATGACATGGCAATATGAATGTTTCTAGGTCTAATGCAAGCTAAAACAGAAGGGAATGAACCCATTTGAATCAAAGATTCAAATGTTAGTTCATCAAACATAGCAATATTAGTGCATTATTGTATTTTCTTAAACAGCAAGGTTAACTTGTTCTGTCATGCATGAAACCATTTCCAATGGATTGATTGAATTTTTCTAATCAAAATTCATATATAAATCTTTGCATTTGGAGTTACAGATTAATTTCTATGAATTTTTGTAGTTTGCAACAATTTCTGGAATTTTCTATATGAAAATAAATCTAGAAATTAGTTATTGCGTCAGCAGTGCGTCAGGGTGACGTCAATGGTCATAGGGGACATCCCGGTCAACCTGACCAGTGGGTCCCGCGTGTCAGCAGTTATTTAAACTAACTAAATTTAGTTAGTTCTAATCTAAGTTAATTAGCAGAGGGGGCCCCACTTGTCATAGACTCAGGAGAGTCAACCTGGGCCCACCCAGTCAAGGTCAACGGGTCAAACCCACTGGCGTTTAGCCGCCGGCGAGGCCAGACGCGGTGGTGAGAGTGCATTAACGCGTTCCGGCGACCAAATGAGCGGCGGAGAGCATCTACGCATACCTGGGAGCAAGCCGCAGCGTTTGGTGGCGGTGGTGGAGCTCGGGGTGGCCGGAAACGTCGCCGGCGACGACCTAGGCGGTCGCCGGAGTCGGGTGAAGATGAGCCCGAGGCTATGGGGCACGGCGAGGCGCATGATTAGGTGCGTTGGGTTCCTGCGAGTGAGGTGAGTGCGTTGGACATGGTGGTGAGGCCTGTGGGTGGCCGGAGTCACGTCGGCGACGAGCTCCTCGGCGGCGCATGCGGGTGAGCTTCATGCAGCCGATATAGGGCTCGAGAGCGAGAATGAGAGGGATGGGGAGGTAGCTAGGCTCACGGCGAACACGACGATGCAGCCGATTCGGTCGGGGACGAGCTGGTGCGGCGGCGTTCGGTGAAGATGATCTCGAAGAAGACGAAGCAGGGCACGCGAGCGCTCAGGGCTCAGGCTGCTCGACAAAGACGACGACAGCGGAGCTGTTGGACATGGTGGCGCGGTACGGGCACGGCGGTGGACGCGGTTACACGGTGGCGCGGGGGCAGCAGCATCGGCCATGGCAGAGGAAGAGCGAGAGAGAGGGCCAGAGGAGAATGCGAGATGTCCACGGGTTCGGGGCGGCAACGTGGAGCCTGCCCAGGTGTCCAGGGGCGCGGGCGGCAAGCAGGTGGCGCTGTGGCGAGCTCGTGCTCGCCAGCGTCACCTCTGTGCCTGCTCTGGCGAGAGCAAGCAGCTGGCTGGCATGGGCCAGCACAGTGCTAGGCCGGCCAGGTGGACTGCGGCCAGGTAAGTCCCTCCTTCTCTTTTATTTTTGTTTTTCTATTTTTCTATAAGTTTGTGGCTTTATTAAAAATAGTTAGGCACTTCTATAAATCATGAAAATAATCAGAGGCTCTGTTTAGAATATCTCCAACAGCCCACACTTATTTCCAGAATTATTTGAGCATTTAAAATATTTACTAGCATTTAAATGCCCAAATGCAATTTACATATGATTTAATTCAATGACCTTCTGTTTACCTAGAAAATTGTGCACCAATTTTGCCAGAGGTTCTAACCCAAGACAAAAAGGGTGAACTTTTTAGAAGGGCAATTCAGGTTCATTGAAAATATTTTTAGTAAACCTTAGTTGATTTCAGAGGGGGTGCTGGGGGTTCTGTCTTCCCCAATTCAAGTTTCTGATGAAAGATAGACTTGATGCAACACTCTAATGCATGACTAGCTAGGATGTGACAACTCACCCCCACTCAAAAGAATCTCGTCCCGAGATTTAGGATCCGTCGGAAAGAAGGTGGGGTACTCAAGTCGAAGACGATCCTCCCTTTCCCAAGTAGCTTCTTGCTCGGAATGGTGTGATCATTGAACCTTGAGAAACTTGATATTTTGGCGTCGAGTGGTCCGCTCGGCTTGATCAAGGATACGAACGGGATATTCTCGATATGTGAGATTATCTTGGAGATCAAGCGTTTCGTGGTCCACTCCACGGATAGGATTCGAGAAGCAACGCCTGAGTTGAGAAACGTGGAAGACATCATGAACTCTGGAAATATGCGGAGGTAGTTCCAACTGGTAGGCAACTTCTCCCCGTTTGGCAAGAATGCGAAAGGGTCCAATGTAATGAGGAGCCAATTTGCCCTTGATACCGAATCGACGGGTTCCCTTCAAAGGAGTAACCCGAAGGTAAGCCTTCTCGCCAACTTCATAAGTCATAGGCTTATGTTTGCGGTCATATTAGCTCTTTTGACGAGATTGGGCTGTTCTCAATTTCTCACGAATAATGCGAACCTGCTCTTCTGCTTCCTAGATCATATCCAGGCCAAAGAGTTATCTTTCCCCGGTTTCTGACCAGTTAAGAGGCGTTCGACATTTTCGTCCCTAGAGAACTTCGAGAGGAGCTTTGCCCAAGCTAGCTTGATAACTATTGTTATAAGCGAACTCGGCGAATGGAAGACATTTCTCCCAATTCATACCGAAAGAGATGACAGAAGCTCGAAGCATATCCTCCAGAATTTGATTGACTCATTCTAATAGACCACTTGATTGAGGATGGAAGGCGGTGCTAAAGGAGAGACGAGTTCCCATAGCATTTTGGAAACTTCCCCAAAATCGAGAGGTGAAGAGACTTCCACGGTCTGAGTTGATCTCCAATGGAACACCAAGAAGAGACACTATTCGGGAGATGTACAAATCAGCTAGCTGGCTAGCGGTTATACTCTCACGAACGGGTAGGAAGTGGGCTACTTTGGAAAGACGATCGACAATGACGAAGATAGCATTATTCCCTCTCTTGGTCCTGGGAAACCTGGTGATGAAATCCATACCGATTTTATCCCATTTCCATTCAGGAATGGCCAAAGGTTGAAGGGTGCCAGCAGGCCGTTGATGCTCTGCTTTAACACGACGACAGACGTCGCAATTAGCAATGTATTGAGCGATTTCTCTCTTCATCCTAGTCCACCAAAACCTCTGGCGTAGGTATTGATACATCTTAGTACTACCAGGATGAATGGTGAGAGGGGATTCATGAGCTTCCTTAAGGATCAATCGCCTCAGGTTGCATACCTTGGGACCCACTAGACGGTCTCCAAAGAACACGACACCTTGATCATCAATGGAGAAACAATCCGCGACTCCTTTCCTAATGTTTCTCTTGATACGGGAGATTCCCGGGTCTACCTTCTCTTCCTTGATGATCTGATCCGTAAGGGTAGGTTTCGCCACCAGGGTGTAAAGAAATCCTCGAGGAACAATGTGAAGGTTAAGCTTACGAAATTCCTCGTGGAGACGTGGTTGACTTTGTTGTAACATCGGGTTGTTACAATAAGATTTACGACTTAGTGCATCAGCCATGACATTGGCTTTGCCTGGGGTGTAAGTTATTCCTAAGTCGTAATCCGTAATCAACTCGACCCAACGTCTTTGCCTGAGATTCAAATCCGGTTGGGTGAAGATGTATTTCAGACTTTGGTGATCGGTGTAAATCTCGCAACGATTACTGAGGAGGTAATGTCGCCAGGTATTGAGTGCATGGACTACAGCTGCAAGCTCTAGATCATGAGTGGGATAGTTATCCTCATGTGGGCGCAACTGTCGAGAAGCGTAGGCAATCACATGACGATCTTGCATGAGTATGCAACCTAGTCCTTGTCGCGAGGCGTCGCAATAGATAACAAAGTCCTTAGAAAAATCTGGTGGTACAAGTACGGGAGCAGATGTCAGGCGTCTTTTCAGTTCCTGAAAGCTGAACTTGCACTGTGGGGTCCACTCGAACTTTTTATCTTTCTTGAGTTCAGTTAGAGGTTTAGCAACCTTGGAGAAATTTTCGATGAAACGGCGACAATAGCTCGCTAGGCCAAGGAAACTCCGAACTTGCTTGACCGTTTCAGGTGGAGTCCAGTCAAGGACGGCTTGAACTCGCTCAGGATTAACAGCAATGCCCTTACCAGAGATTACATGGCCCAAATAGGTCAGTTGTGGTAACCAGAATTCGCACTTAGAGAATTTGGCATAAAGACGATGCTCTCGAAGTTTCATCAATACTAGCCTTAGATGTTCGGCATGTTCTTCCTCATTCTTGGAGTAGATGGGTATATCATCGAGGTATACCACGACGAATTTATCCAAATACTCCATGAAGATCGAGTTCATTAACCGAGAGAAGGTGGCTGGAGCATTGGTTAAACTGAAGGACATGACGGTGTACTCATATTGGCCATAGTGAGTAACAAAGGCCGTTTTAGGGATGTCCCCGTTCTTGATTTTGATTTGATGGTAGCCCAACCTCAAATCCATTTTGGAGAAGACTGAGGATCCAGCGAGCTGATCATACAGATCGTTGATCCTGGGGAGCGGATACTTGTTCTTGATGGTGACCAAATTGACAAGTTGGTAATCTACAACCATCCGATCCGTTCCATCCTTCTTCTTGACGAAGAGGACGGGGCAAGCCCATGGAGAAGAACTAGGATGGATGAAACCCTTCTGCAAGGACTCATCGAGTTGTTTCTTAAGCTCGGGTAGTTCTAGGGGTGCCATCTTATAAGGTCTTCTAGAGAATGGGACGGTTCCTGGAACAAGGTCTATCATGAACTCGACATCTCTGTCAGGTGGAACACCTGGCAGTTCCTCTGGAAATACATCCGGGAAGTCACGGACTACCGGAATATCTTCAAGGTCTGGAAGGGGTTGGCATTTAAGGAATAGAGCTGACGCTCAGACACTCGGGTCAAAACATTGACTGTCTTGCCCGATGGATGGGTGAGTTGAACAGTTCTAGTGGAGCAATCAATCTTAGTGTAATGGGCTGACATCCAGTCCATACCCAAGATGATGTTTATGTCCGAGGACTTGAGAGCTATTAGTGATGTAAGGAACACCAATCTGTTGACAAGAATTTCATTTCCATGACTTATTCTAGAGGTTTGCCATCTAGAACCAGGAGTTTGAATTTCCATGGAGGTGGGCATGTCACTAAATGTGGTGTTGTGCAATCGAGCATAGCTCTCAGATATAAATGAATGAGATGCTCCGGTATCAAAGAGAACAGTTGTCGGATGGCAATTAACAAGAAGCATACCGAGAGCGACGTTGGGGTCCTCATGAGTTTCCTCAGCTGAGACGTAGTTGACATGGCCACGAGCAGTGGTGGCTGGCTTGGCATAGTAAGTCTTTCCCGCTGGCTTGCCACGACCAACGGACTTTCCAGGCTGATTGGGGTTGTTGTTCTGGGGACACTCGCGGATGTAGTGACCCGTCTCCCCACACTTGAAACAAGTTATAACATTGGGGCGTGGAGCAGCATTAGCAGCGGGGCCACCATAGTCTTGGGCGGTACATATTGCTGGTTGGGGCGAGGCGCCTCAAAGGATGGCCTCAGAGTGAGCCTGGGTGGCAGAGCGGTGTTTGGAATCCACACCCGGCGCTTCTGAGATCCACAACTGGATGAAGAACCAAAGTCACGGGAGTGCTTGCGTGAAGCTTCGAAGTTAGTCTGACCTATCTCAGCACTGATGGCCTTGTTGACTAACTTCTGGAAGGAGGTGCACTCGTGCAGATGAAGATCATGGCGAAGCTCGGGGCTAAGTCCCTTGCGGAACCTTGCCTGCTTCTTGGCGTCGATGGATACCTCTTCAGGAGCATATCGTGCTAGATTTCCAAACTCGCGACTGTATGCATCCACAGTCATTCTACCCTGGGTGAAATTGCAAAACTCTTCCCTCTTACGATCCATGAGACCTTCCGGAATGTGATGCTCACGGAAAGCCGCACTGAATTCAGCCTAGGTAGTGATTTGGCCGACTGGGCGCATAGCCTCAAAGTTCTCCCACCAAAGGCTAGCGGGGCCTTCGAGGTGATAGGCAGCAAAGGTAACCTTATCAGCTTCGGCTACATTGGTAGAACGTAGCTTGTGGGTGATGCTGCGAAGCCAGTCATCTGCACCGAGAGGCTCGACAGAATGATTAAACTTTGGTGGATACCGCTTGAAAAAGTCATTGATTGACACCACGTCGTTCCTCGGCTGGCATGCAGTATTCTGCTCAATCTGCTCTAGCAAGCGGTTAGTCTCACGCTTGTTTCATTCTGCCTCCAGCATAACTTCGGTAAGAGAAGGCGGTTGAGGCAGATTTTCATCCCTAGCTGCGTTGGCTTCACCCTGCTCTGGGGCAGCAGGGTTGTTGTGGGTGTTGACCATCCTAAGAAGACAAGACAACGATTTAGACGAGGATGGCAAAATCTTGGCAAGGAAGTGCGGAATGTAATGGATAACACGGAATGCAGAGATGTTCATCCGTATGACATGGTAATATAGAAACTGCCATATATATACCAACGGTCATACACACCATACATAGTTTAGTACAAGCCCAGGCTATAGTACAACTATGATGAAAGACGTTACATCTCATCAGAGGCACTCGAAGCTCCTATACATTATTTTTCTACACCTCCGAAATTTCATACACACCAAGTCATATTCCACAAGTCACGCAGGACGGTGCAAATACAACTATTACAATACTAGTGATACTACTACTAACTCAGACAGCTCCGTAGTAGTCCTCATAGAAGTCACCACCATAGCCTGGAAGCTCAACGTGATCATCCGGGAACAGACGGTCCTGAGGAGCTTGTGGACCATAGGGGCTAGAATGAGGTCTTGGACCAACAAACGGTGGCCTGCGAGGACCACAGGGTGGGGTGATGCCTCCCACATCATGCCAATCCACCATGTCTGGCAGAGCAGATCGCATAGGATACAGATCCCTCGTATCCATACATCCAGCTTGCACAGCTGGTGCAACCCGAGTCAAAGTGGCCCAATGATCAGCACGGGTGTTGAAAAGCTCCAGTCTCAAGGCCCGATTCTCTCAGTCCTTATCCTCGAGCATCTCAGCAGTGGTGCAAGTTAGGGAGTCATCATGTGTGGTGTCAGCATAGATAGCCTGGAGATACCCTTGCGCTCGAGGGAGCGAAGCTAGCATATAACGGAAATTGGTGTTCCAAAGCAGGCCAGTCCTAACCCGCATGATGGTCATCATGGAATAGGCAGCATCCTGCAGAGCCATCTCAATAGTAACCCCAAGTCCATAAGAAGGAAATATCCTGACAGTGCAGAAATATTGGCTTTGATTAAAGTCTCAGAGTTGCTCGGTAGATCCAGGATAAGAAGGAAATATCCTGACATTGCAGAAATATTGGCTTTGATTAAAGTCTCGGATTTGCTCTTGGACAGTGTATTCGGGATACCAACGGTAACTCGTCTCGATCATTACCCAGACTAACATAGCCGTATGACCGGGCACATCGAGGCACCGGGTCAAGCGAACCACTTGGTTTTGGGCACGAGTGGCCATCTGAAAGCACAACCACAATGCAAAGACATTAGAATTTCTAGGGAAAATCGGACATCATAACAGCTGTAAATGCTCATAAACAGATTTGAGACATTCACAACAGTTTGCAAAACCACTCAACAACATCATATCAAGGTTCTGGTTCAACTGATAACATACTAAAAATAGTAGAAACTGTACTGAGGCTGGTAACCAACAATCCTATAAGTTACTACGGATTAGTAACACGTGAACCTGATAGAGAGATGAGAGCCTAGTCCTTAACCCACATAGAATGAGAAGAGAATGACACAGATCAGAGGGCATAAGGTAAAGGAGTAAAAGAGCCTTACATTCCCTCCCACAATCAATTCCCCTACATATAACTAAAGCATTTCTAGACTCGACATCGACCAATTTGGCTTAGCGAACCTACAGGCAGTCCGGCTCTGATGCCAACACTGTGAGGACCCCGATTCCAAGTCACATCGACCAAGTTGGTAACACCTCATATCACTTTGCGGCCTCATGCACGGTAACCCCACGGGTGTCGCCTTACCATGGCCCGGGACCGTTAGCGCCTTTTGGCTCACGTATATGACGGTGTCTCTAGCATCCATATGACAGAGAACCCGGGCCGACATGGCTAGTCGTAAACCCAAAGCGGCACTAACCCATGGGGACAGGCATACATGAATCAACTTCGAGCATGTCGATCAGCAGCGTGTGAATCCCGGCTGTAGCACTGGGCTAACAGGACTCCGGTAACCCAGACTATAGTAGGCTAGGCAGGACTCCGGATGTCACCGCATGACATTTCCCCGAAGGGACAGACACAGGAACGAAGTGAAACACATGTCGGCCAGTCAAGTGTCCAGAGCAGTAGTGCTGGGCTAGCAGGACCCCGGTGAACCGGGCTGTAGCGGACTACTATCGCTCAGGAAGCACTAGACTACATTTCCCCATATGAGAGGCTGCCAAGGATAAACAACTAGATTGTCAGATCCCACTCATACCAAGCATTTCAATCATACACACAATATGCCTGATATGAGTACATACAACATGGCATCACAACAAAACTCTACAACTCAAGTACTTTATTTAAAAGGCTCCAAGGCGCCATACATAACATGTTCATACAGATAGGGGTCACATGACCCAACACTCAAGTCATACAAACAAACAAGCACATACGGAAGCAAACTAGTCTGAGTACAAACACTAGAAAGAAAGAAGGCTTGACGAAGCCTTTCTATCTACATCGACCCTTCACAAGTCTTGGACCACCACCTGGGTGGCTAGTCACTCGTCGACATCAAGGTCTACGTAGAACCCATCGGAGGGGGCGGTGTTGTCGTATGAAAACATTAATTAAAGCAAAATGAGTACAAAGGTACTCAGCAAGTCTTACAATAGAATCCTACTATACATGCACATTCTCAAGAAGGTAGTGGAGTTATTGCAACAAGCCACCTTTGACTCTTGGCTAAGATATCCTACGAGACACCACTTGGAAAGCATTTGTCGCACACGATTCCACTAATCACCAACACAATACTCCACCGTGGATCCTCTCCCGTCAACCTACGAGAGGGCCATCCACGGTATTCACACTTATCTTGAGGCTTTTAGTAGTATCCATTTACTTGTGTACGAACTGCATAGGTGACCCAGTAGTCCTTTACCGCGGACGCGGCTATTCGAATAGTTTTATACCCTGCAGGGGTGTACTCGGCAACCTTCAAGCGGAAGCCCAGCGAGGGTGTCGGCCCTGACCTGACTAAACACACGAGTCCCTAGTCCAGGTTTATCGCCTATTCGGATTCCATCTACAGGGAGTCCGGCCGAGGTTTCCACTAACGGCCCCGAACGATGTGTGCAGGGTTCCCGAGACACCAAACGGGCGAATTGGTACACCAGGCCACGTGCCTACCGCAACACAGTCCACCCCTATGGTCAGCGCTACGTGCGGCCCCCAGCATACTACAAACACCAGAAACTACTTTGCAACTCCCGGACAGAGGACAAGAGTGGTTAATAAGTCAAGAGGGTCCATTGGTTTCAGGCCTAATGCGTGGTAGTAGCTGAATCTTAAATCACACACACAGATCTATGTTCTTAAGGACGGCCTCAATGAAACAACCCACCATGTACTCCTACATGGCCTCTCATCGATTCCTTTACCAAATCATATTCAACACTTCACTCTCATTACCGACACAACCTTTCACTCTAGTTAATCATCCCGATGAGCCAGACCTGACACAACTCTAAGCATAGAAAGATAGCATGGTAGGAAACACAAATATGGCTCAATGAACTCCTACACATGCTAGTGGGTTTCATCTAGTTACTGTGGCAATGACAGGTCATGCAAAGGAAGTGGGTTCAACTACCGCAACCCACAACAGTTTGAAATGCGTTGTCTTAATGCAGTAAACGAGAGCAGAAGCGAGAACATGGGTTTGTATCAGAATGATCAATGGGTTGCTTGCCTGATGTAGTGGTAGTAGGGTACTGCCCTTCAGACGGATATTCGGGGTTATCCTCGGAGGCAGAACCTACCACGAAAGGAACACCGAACATAATCAACACATGACAATATGCAACAATATGATGCATGCTATGACATGGCAATATGAATGTGTCTAGGCCTAAAGCAAGCTAAAACAAAAGGGAATGAACCCATTTGAATCAAAGATTCAAATGTTAGTTCATTTAACATAGCCATATTAGTGCATTATCTTATTTTGCTTAAACAGCAAGGTTAACTTGTTCTGTCATGCATGAAACCATTTCCAGTGGATAGATTGAATTTTTCTGATCAAAATTCATATATAAATCTTTGCATTTGGAGTTACAGATTAATTTCTATGAATTTTTGAAGTTTGCAACAATTTCTGGAAATTTCTATATGAAAATAAATCCAGAAATTAGTTATTGCGTCAGCAGTGCGTCAGGGTGACGTCAGTGGTCAAAGGGGACGTCCAGTTCAGCCTAACCAATGGGTCCCGCGTGTCAGCAGTTATTTAAACTAACTAAATTTAGTTAGTTCTAATCTAAGTTAATTAGCAAAGGGGGGCCCCACTTGTCATAGACTCAGGAGAGTCAACCTGGGCCCACCCAGTCAAGGTCAACGGGTCAAACCCACCGGTGTTTAGCCGCCGGCGAGGCCAGACGCAGCGGTGAGAGTGCATTAACGCGTTCCGGCGACCAAATGAGCGGCGGAGAGCATCTACGGGTAGCTGGGAGCAACCCGCAGCGTTTGGTGCTGGGGAAACATCGCCGGCGATGACCTAGGCGCTCGCCGGAGTCGGGTGAAGATGAGCCCGAGGCTACGGGGCACGGCGAGGCGCGTGGTAAGGTGCGTGGGGTTCCTACAAGTGCGGTGAGTGCGTTGGACATGGTGGTGAGGCCTGTGGGTGACCGGAGTCACGTCGGCGAAGAGCTCCGCGGCGGCGCATGCGGGTGAGCTTCATGCAGTTGATGCAGGGCTCGAGAGCGAGAACGAGAGGGATGGGGAGGTAGCTGGGCTCACGGCGAACACGACGGTGCAGACGACGAGGTCGGGGACGAGCTGGTGCGGCTGCGACGACGAAGGGGATCTGCGGCGGCGTTCGGTGAATATGAGCTCGAAGAAGACGAAACAGGGCTCGTGAGCGCTCAGGGCTCGGGCTGCTCGACGGAGACGACGACAGCGGAGCTGTTGGACACGGTGGCGCGGCACGGGGACGGCGGTGGACGCGGTTTCATGGTGGCACGGGCGCAGCAGCGTCGGCCATGGCGGAGGAAGAGCGAGAGAGAGGGCCAGAGGAGAATGCGAGATGTCCACGGGTTCGGGGCGGCAACGTGGAGCCTGCCCAGGTGTCCAGGGGTGCGGGCGGCAAGCTGGTGCACCGTGGCGAGCTCGTGCTCGCCGGCGTCACCTCTATGCCTGCTCTGGCGAGAGCAAGCAGCTGGCTGGCATGGGCCAACATAGTGCTGGGCCGCCAAGGTGGGCTGCTAGGTGGGCTGCAGCCAGGTAAGTCCCTCCTTCTCTTTTATTTATGTTTTTCTATTTTTTTGTAAGTTTGTGGCTTTATTAAAAATAGTTAGGCACTTCTATAAATCCTGAAAATAATCAGAGGCTCTGTTTAGAATATCTCCAACAGCCCACACTTATTTCCAAAATTATTTGAGCATTTAAAATATTTACTAGCATTTAAATGCCCAAATGCAATTTACATATGATTTAATTCAATGACCTTCTATTGACCTAGAAAATTGTGCACCAATTTTGCTAGAGGTTCTAACCCAAGACAAAAAGGGTGAACTTTTTAGAAGGGCATTTCAGGTTCATTGAAAATATTTTTAGTAAACCTTAGTTGATTTCAGAGGGGGTGCTGGGGGTTCTGTCTTCCCCAATTCAAGTTTTTGATGAAAGATAGACATGATGCAACACTCTAATGCATGACTAGCTAGGATGTGACACCCTTGCCTTGATCTTTCCGCCCCTCGCGAGCCTGCCTGGTGAGGCCACTCCCGAGGAGGTCTTTCGTCGTCTGCCTTGCGAGGCTTGGCCCCTCGCGAGGGTCTTGAATGCTTGCTGGTGAAGATGGGCCATACGGGCCCCCTCGCAGAGCCATGCTGTGGGCCGCAGGAAGGCAAGTCTGGGGACCCCCGTTCCGAGAACGGCGACACATACCTTGATAAAGTTTTGAAGAAGTTCAAAATGGATCAGTTAAAGAAAGGATTCTTTCCTGTGTTACAAGGTGTGAAGTTGAGCTAGACTCAATGCCCGACCACTGCAGAAGATAGAGAGAAAATGGAAGTCATTCCCTATGCCTTAGCCATAGGTTCTATCATGTATGCAATGCTGTGTACCAGACCTGATGTGTGCCTTGCTATTAGTTTAGCAGGGAGGTACCAAAGTAATCCAGGAGTGGATCACTGGACATCAGCCAAGAACATCCTGAAATACCTGAAAAGGACTAAGGATATGTTTCTCGTTTATGGAGGTGACAAAGAGCTCGTCGTAAATGGTTGCGTCGATGCAAGCTTTGACACTAATCCGGATGACTCTAGGTCACAAAACGGATACGTATTTATATTGAAGGGTGGAGCTGTTAGTTGGTGCAGTTCCAAATAGAGCGTCGTGGCGGGATCTACGTGTGAAGCGGAATACATAGATGCTTCAGAAGCAGCAAATGAAGGAGTCTGGATGAAAGAGTTCATATCCGATCTAGATGTAATACCTAGTGCATCGGGTCCAATGAAAATCTTTTGTGACAATACTGGTGCAATTGCCTTGGCAAAGGAATCTAGATTTCACAAGAGAACCAAGCACATCAAGAGACGCTTCAATTCCATCCATGATCAAGTCAAGGAGGGAGACATAGTGATTTGCAAGATACATATGGATCTGCATGTTGCAGACCCGTTGACTAAGCCTCTCTCACGAGCAAAACATGATCAACACCAAGATTCCATGGGTGTTAGAATCATTACTATGTAATCTAGATTATTGACTCTAGTGCAAGTGGGAGACTGAAGGAAATATGCCCTAGAGGCAATAATATAGTTCTTATTTATATTTCATTATATCATGATAAATGTTTATTATTCATGCTAGAATTGTATTAACCAGAAACTTAGTACATGTGTGAATACATAGACAAACAGAGTGTCCCTAGTATGCCTCTACTTGACTAGCTCGTTAATCAAAGATGGCTAAGTTTCCTAGCCATAGAGATGTGTTGTCATGTGATGAACGGGATCACATCATTGCAGAATGATATGATGGACAAGACCCATCCGTTAGCTTAGCATAATTATCGTTTAGTTTTCTACTATTGCTTTCTTCATGACTTATACATGTTCCTCAGACTGTGAGATTGTGCAACTCCCGAATATCGGAGGAACACCTTGTGTGCTATCAAACGTCACAATGTAACTGTGTGATTATAAAGATGCTCTACAGGTGTCTCCAATGGTGTTTTTTGAGTTGGCATAGATCGAGATTAGGATTTGTCACTTCGTGTATCGGAGAGGTATCTCTGGGCCCTCTCAGTAATGCAAATCACTATAGGCCTTTCTAGCAATGTGACTAATGAGTTAGTCACGGGATGATGCATTACGGAACGAGTAAAGAGAGTTGCCGGTGACGAGATTGAACTAGGTATGCTGATACTGACGATTGAATCTTGGGCAAGTAACATAACGATGACAAAGGGAACAACATATGTTGTTATGCGGTTTGACCGATAAAGATCTTCATAGAATATATAGGAACCAATATGAGCATCCAAGTTTCACTATTGGTTATTGATCGGAGATGATTCTCGGTCATGTCTACATAGTTCTCGAACCCGTAGGGTCCGCACGCTTAATGTTTGATGATGGTTTGTATTATGAGTTATGTGATTTGATGACCGAAGATTGTGCGGAGTCTCGGATGGGATCATGGACATGACGAGGAGTCTCGAAATGGTCGAGACATAAAGATTGATATATTGGACGATATTATTCGGACACAGGATGAGTTCCGAGAGGTACCTAGTAATTATCGGAGTGTCGGAGGGTTATCGGAACCCCCCAGGGGAACCAATGGGCCTTAGTGGGGAGAGTGGAAGGGCCACAAGGGGCTGGCGTGCACCCCCCTTAGGTCCGAATTGGACTAGGGGAAGGGGGCGGTGCCCCCTTTCCTTCCCTTCCCTCTCTCCCCTCCTTCTTCCCCCTCTTCCTTAGGTGGAAACATACTAGGACTTGGAGTCCTAGTAGGATTCTCCTCTCCTGGCGTGCCCTAGGAGGGCCGGCCGGCCTCCCCTCCTTTATATACGGGGGCAGGGGGCACCCTAACACACACAAGTTTCTCTTAACCGTGTGCGGTGCCCCCCTCCACAGTTACACACCTCGGTCATATCGTCGTCGTGCTTAGGCGAAGCCTTGCGCCGGTAACTTCATCATCACCGTTGCCACGCCATTGTGGTGACAGAACTCTCCGTCAGCCTCAACTAGATCAAGAGTTCGAGGGACGCATCAAGCTGAACGTGTGCTGATCGCCGAGGTGCCGTACATTCGGTACTTGCATCGGTTGGATTGCGAAGACGTTCGACTACATCAACCGCGTTACTAAAGGCTTCCGCTTTTGGTCTACGAGGGTACGTAGACACACTCTCCCCACTCGTTGCTATGAATCTCCTAGATATATATTGCGTGATCGTTGGTAAATTTTTTGAAATACTTCGTTCCCCAACACCTCGCACCTTCCGGACGCGTGGCCTTCCCTTGGGCCAGTTAGGACCAAGCGACTGGCTTCTAGAAGATGGCGCACCCTTACAAGGCGGCTCTGAGGGGAGGCCGGCTCCCAGCAGACAGCCCATCCTCCCCTCGAAGTCTGCACTCACCTGCTCCAACGAGACGGGGCGTGGCTGCAGAGCCACCCACTCCCCGAATCCCGGAAGAGCACGGGTACAGTGTTAGCTGACCAAGCGGCCACCTACCCGTTTGGCACGGGACTATAGCCATGCGATTCATGACACGGCCCTCGTCAGAAAGGGACAGTTCGGCCCGCAGGCGGCAGGCCCTACCTGTCCATGAGCTACCAGAAGACGGCGCACCCCTAGAAGGCCGTGTTGAGGGGCGGGCCGACTCCCAGTAACTGGACCTTTCCCTCCCCTCTGTGTCCGCAATCACCCACTACGACAAGACGGAGCGTGGCTACAGTGTGTGCTGACCAAGCGGCCACCAGCCCCCCTTGACATGGGACTGTAGCCATACGACTCCTGACGAAGCCTCCATCATCAAGGACAGAGCTACAACGAAAGGAAGTTAGCGTGGCCCGCAGGCAGTGGGCCCTACTTGTCGGCCGAATTCTCGACAGCTGGAGGGGCCCTCCAAGGGCGGGCCCCAGCAGCCGGCGAAGAACCCGGCGACCCTAGACACTGATGTCTGGGTCCTACATCCGGCATGGTTAATAGAGAGATGTAGTATGTACCAAAAACATGAAGGCATGTCATTATCAAATTTATAATGTGTAAAGTAAGCACATGCAATTTAACCAAATTGGAAGCAATACAAGCTAGACACCATATGCAATAGGCAACCACATTTGACACCGCAAAGTTATAGCAAGCACCTGGGATGGTTGTGTGTGGCAGTTGAGATTATCAACTACAGAGCTACGTTTACTATCTCCATCTCCTGACACTTCATCATTTAGAACGCTGAAACGCTTCAGGCTTATACACGAATTAGACCGGAGCGACTTCTATCCTTTATTTTGTGAATTTGACAACAGTGCATCAGAGTCTAAAATACCCATGCATAAAGAAACAATAATGTGAGTATGGGTGAAGTGTGTGCACAAATAGTACACTGTAAATGTAGAAGATAGTAGGTGGGTCAAAAACAAATGGAGGCACACATATGATAGCTCTAGAAATGGATGGCACACAAAATTAGATTCTAGGATTTTGAAATATGAGCACAAGGATTGTTTGCAAGTGCAGTTAATCCTCCAGCAAAGCACCAAGTGTGGTCCTATGAGAATAATAGTTGAATGAAAACAAATACGCTAGTCCATTTTTTCTGCACCGTCTGATGTACAAAGAACGGGTAGATGACCTTCATCTACCTCCAGCCAATCAGTGTTGATGATATTCCTCGAACCATGAGCGACCGCCGACCAAGTCCCCTGCCTCCGCCCTCCCCTCGACCACACCCCACCACCATCCTTGGCACCACTCCCGGCCATCCCTTTAAGCCCCGCTGACCTCCAGATCAGTGACCATCAGCTCCTTTGCCCCACACCCCTAAGATAGACATTGATGCACAGCTTCCTCGACCCTAAATTGAAATCCAGGCGGGTGATTGACCTCTAGCTAAGGTGAAATAGTAAATGGGAGGAAACCTTGTGCATTTAGTATGACGAAGAAGGTGTAGTAAGAAGCGGTCAACTAGTTTCTCTCGTGGCATGAATACGGTGTGAGCATAAACGTAAGATTTGCACGAATAAGGGAAGAGGAGTACCACTTTTGACTGGCAGTGTTGTGCCCTCCATTTGTTTTATCGATGATCTTCTTGTGGTTCATTGGAAACAAGATGTTGTGGAGGACGGTGGAGCCTTGGACGAACCCATGGCCAAGTTGTTGAGTGTGGTGCGGTGGCCATCTGTTGGCGGCAGGCAAGCAAATCCGAGGCGGCAAACTCCGGCATAGCGGGAACAACTTCGGTGTAGTTGACAGTTGCGATAGTGGAGCGGCGGTGGTGAGGCATAGGACGGCGTGGTCGAAGTAGTGCAGGTACGGCACACATCTGCGCCGTGGAAGCATCTCTGCCTCGGCTTCAGCTGCTAAGTTCTTGAGGGCGTTGTGGTTGCAGTTGTAGTTGCGGTGGATGACAATGTCAGGCTATCGGCTCTGGCATGATGGAGGAGGGCGGCGGTGGATTGGACTCGATGGGGTGGAGGACGGAGGAGGCTGTGGTTTCGTGACTGGTGGTGAGGGCATTTTGGCGCCAACGGAGTATGAATTGGAAAAGAGAGGGAGGGGAGCTAAGGGGGAACAATGTTTCGGTTTGGGATGCGCTTGGTTGAAATTTGGGGAAAGTTACAAATTTGGCCCCATCTAAAATTATGTTCATATTTTGGTTCGGGGGTAGGACAGTAATCTCAAGTGTCCCAAATAGTGACCGAGAGCGATTTCGGCCGAGTGCATGGGTGTTTAGGCGCCCACGGTGTATGTATGTTTTTCGAAGGCGGTTGACTGGCGTCTTGGTGAAGTTACAAACTTACCCCGATTTAGAACTTTGGACATCGAGCCGATAGGCTACACGGGTCAGAGCCAGGACAATAATTTCCTACCAACAAACATTGGTCTCGCGCGGTTTTGGGCGACGACATGCTTATTTGGCGCTTCGTTCAATACTATTTGGGAGTAGAAGCATTAACATTTACAGTTCTCTTTAATTGAACTTTTAGGATTTGTCAAACTTAAAAAATCTTGACAATTGAAAATCCTAAAACTATGATTATTTTGGAATGGAGGGGGTACATTTGAATCTACTTTGTACATGAGTATATATTAATTTTTTTTGCGGCTTAGCTTAATTCATGCATGGTTCTTGATATAATCTCCTCGGTTGCAAAAAAGTTAGACATGTGTATGAATATATAACATGTTCAAACACACGGCAAAGATTGATGCCCCCTTTTAGATGTGATTTACAGATGCCATTATCTCAAATTGAAATAGTTTAATGCACTTCCTATGAATTCAAATATTTGAAACCACTTTTATGATGAATTCAACATGTATTCTCATTCGTAGCAAGTAATTTGGAATGTATCCATGTATGTGACAATTGTATAAAGTGCTTGACACTCACAAGACGGAGTGCACTCATGTTTATATACAAATTTCAAAAGCCATGCATTGTCTGGATTTTGAACCACTCTCACTCTATGGATCAATAATGTGAAATAAACCCATACACCTGCTCGACTTCAATAGAGTATGGGTGTTTGATATGCCAATGTTCATTCATACGCGAATTGCAAAATTCATGATCCGATACAATTTTTAATACAATTTATATTTTAATTTAATGCATAGAACCATCTTTTACATGTAGATGCACTCTGCCTTGACTCCTTCCCACACACGCGATATCTCTATATCTGACGCATAAGCGCACACACTTTATATACATCGGCATTTCTCTCTCACACATGGCCACACTCTCTCCCAGGGTGTCTCACACACACACACGCTCTCTATATATCTCCCTCTCTCTCTCTTACTACTATCTACGATTCTTTTCATTAATCTCAGTCGGTAACACTACTTCTCTCACATGCATAGGCACGCACGGTCCCTGCTGACCCTCTCTCTACACATATATCTGCCTACATGTTTCCCGCATGCACACTCCGTTTAGGCCTCTCTCGCACACATTGCCCCCCTCTCTTACTAGTTAGTGAATATAGGACATTCCTTGCTGTTAGATTGGATGGTAATAAGAGGCAAAGTTTTCCCCAAGTCTGGGCCCTTGCAGAAGAGGAAATCCCTTATCGTTGGTAGTGTATATTTGTGATTGGTGTGTGTACAAAGTACACTTGAATACTAAGGGATTGTGTGTGTATATACTATCGACGAACTAGCCCCCGGTCTTATATGACATACTTGGGGCCTAGGGTTACAAATCATACTCCTCTTATCGCCAGTGGGATAGAGTCCTCCACGACTCTGGTATCTTCGTCTTGTACGTGGAGTCCTCCATGGGTCTTCATATAATGCGTCTCAGTCCCACCTATGTGGCGCAAGACAAAACCGACCTATGAGTCCTCACCTAGACCCACCACACATAGAAATGATGTGTCCACCACACCTCACACACCATCTACCACTAAGAAAATAAACATATACAATAGTACAAAGGTATACTTGAAAGTTAATTGCATGGTGCATCAGATGATATTTGTTCCTTATTGTGAATGTTTATATTTTTCTCCTATAAAATTAGTCACGGTAAAGAGAAATGAAGGACATATCTCTCTCTCTCCACCGCAGAATCCCTCCCTCTACACCACTTTCATGTACACACACACAAACTATCTCTCGGCCCTCTAAAAGTACGCCCCGGATACATTCACATGTGATGGTAATTGTTTTTCAAGTGAAAGCACAATACTTTCACTGGATTTTAGAATATGCCTGCTCCGTATTTTTACACTAATGGTCATTTTATTTGAAGCATGCTCCATATTTTGTTGATGATGCTGACAGTCAATGTATTTGGAGTGAAAGCACGATATGGTCACTGAAGTTCAGAATAAGCTCATTACAGTCACCATATACATTTTGTGGTGCGAACCAACTTGTGATTGGATGGTTAGGAGGACAGTGGTATCCTCGGCCCACCAGGGTTCAAGTGTTGGTGCTCGCTTATATCCTAGATTAATTTCAGTATTTCCAGTGATGCACATTCTGGGAGGAGATGTTCCTGTCGACTATGTGGTGCCTACGGTGACTTCGTAAAATCTCAAGATGATATGCCAGTTCACTCTCTCGAAGGTGCTCAAAGGGGTATGGTGTGCGTGTGTGCGTTCATAGGGGGTGAGCGTATGCACGTATATATGAGCGCTTATGTCTATACTGTGTTAAAAAAATACACTGTGTGGTGATAATACAGTCACTGGATCACCATACAGCTCCGTAATTTGTTGACGACATGATCAATTGACCAATCAAACGGTCCACGTGGTGCAACTAGTTTGCACCATCAATGTACATTACCGTAAGGTCCACCTGCTAGTGGGTATATGAAATAAAGAAATGATAATAAATTAGTGGTCGTTGGGGATTCGGAGTTGTGACCTCAGGTTGGCAGATCGCGCGCCCTAACCACAGCGGACAAGGTCGCCTTGTGATGATATGACGAGCCCACCCATTTAATACATATACGCACGCACGCACGAGCTACTATGGTAAATACACACACACATTACACATGCGCACAAATACGCATGCAACACCCGCATGCATGCAATACTCACACATACACATGCACACACACAACACTCGCACGAACACACGCACGCACGCACCCATGCAACATTGACATGCACACATGCATGCACGAACACACGTGTGCATGCATGCATGAAACACTCACACGTACACATCACGCATGCATGCAACACTCACATGTGCACATGCACTCATGCAACACTTGCATGAACACACGCACGCATGCATCCATGCACAAAGCATATGACGCAAGACACATGCTCACGCTCACACTCATGCTCAAGTGCTCAACCTATATGTGCATGCACACATACACACAGTCAGGGTGGTTCACGTGCAAGGAGCAGTTCCGCGGGGCCTCAGGTTGCCTGTTGCTGCGCATGCGTAAATTCTAGTTTACCAACTCATAGGTGGGACCACGAGCCGCATGGCCGGTTTGACCAGTCAATAGAGTGCCATGTAGATATTTTGACCGGTCAACTAAGTGTAGTTTGTAATTACGATTTTCACATCCGTATGTACGTCAATGCCTGTGAATTCAAGACGATGCCTTTTGTGGATGGATCAACTTCCATCTACTTGCCACCTTCTTTAGGCATCGAAGGGAGGATGGTGCGTCGACGAGGGAAGTTCACCCGGAGTTGGTGTTGTCTTCGGAGATGATGGGCGACGGTCAAGAAGCTCAATGAACCATCATCACTTTATGAAATGCCCGCTTCTCACTGACCTGGCCCACCAAACCCCCTCATGCACGTGATTCCCGCCCAACGCAACTGCTAGCATTCATGTGAAACCGACTCTTATGCCATGCGTTGCCTGCGTTAGGTCGCTGAGATGCAGGCTAGGTACCCAACGGGCCCACACGTTAGTGGAAGAACGACACGGTGCTGTACGTCAGACGATCTGGTCGATGGCGCCGCCCGCTACACACCCGATTGAACACGCCTCCTCGCCGTATTTAAACGCCTCCATGAAACCCACGTGGAAGCCAAGAAATCCTGTCCGGCTACACGTCCGTTCATGAGCGGGCCGACATTAAACACAACACCAACCGAGCTCCTCCTGTCGACCCTCTATTTAAACAAGGCCAGACGCCGGCCAAGAATCGCACCCGTCCGCCCTCTATTTAAACGAGGCCATACGCCGGCCAAGAATCACACCCATCCGCCACTCCCCTATCTCCTTCACCATTTTCGCCACTCTTCCAATGGCTTACGAAGAGTAGCTCTCCGGCATACAAACATGTTGGGTGGCCGGCTGAGCCCGCCGGATATGAGCTATGCAGCTCGCTGATCCACCTCCCTCGTCTAGCCCGACAGAGCCAGTTGCCGCCCCAAGCCGACGCGTGATTCAACAACTCGCTTCTCCAGGCCAGCTCGAGTAGTAACATGCACATAGGGGAGCATGGGCATTGTCGCTGCCGTCCACGACGCCGTGTCATACCACGCCTCTCGTGTCTGCCCCCGCGCCTCCCTTCTCTGTGGCCACGACTCCCGTGCCTATGGTCGTGCCATGCAGACAGAGACATAGGTTGGGTGAGAGGAGAGCGATGTGTCGGTGGCCAATGCCTCGGCGTCTGTAGCCATCATCAAGGAGAAGTAGAACATGGGAGGCTGTCGATGCTTGGGTCCCATGCAGGACACTGCTAAGGTGACGACCACATACACAACAGGTGTCTTTTCGGGTTCTTCTCTTACGAGGACCTTCGTCGACCCTGCATGGCTCCACGGAAGCGAAAGCGCCACCTTCGACTCCCGCTCAAGCATTAGCCAAGGATTTCACTCAGTTGAGCGGTGGGGAAGCGAGATCATCCTTTGAGGTGAAGCATGTACCTCCGGGGCTCCCGACAGTCCGGTGATCGTGTTGCCGGACATGAGGAAGACAAAGGGATCCGCGGGCGACCATTTAGATTTGGTATAATTATACATCTAGAGCCGCACTAGCACTGCTTATTTGATGTAAATGCAATGAAATTCGGTATTTTATAGGAATTCCGTCATGTTTATATGAAATATCATTGTGTTTGCATGAACCTCGTTCGCTTGGTTCAGCTGTTGTAAGAATGTGTGTGGCTACGGTTGGATGGCCAAATTTGTGGGTCACCATTGGAAATGTGCGGCTGGCTTGTGCAGCGAGCACTACAAAAAAAGATACATCCGTGACATTTTGGGCCGAACGAATTTTTGTCCTATCATGCTTATGACACTTCTATGATGATAATTGTGACAAAACCCGTACCATCATAGATGTGGTGGGCTCGTACTTCTATGACAAAAAATCATGAAAGAAAATGGGCTTTTCGTCCTGGGCGGGCCGGAGACGCAGCTGCATGACATTCTTGGGCCGTCCATGACGGAACAAACCATGGTAGAAGCGAGGGCGAGGAAAATATCAGGGAGTTACCGGTTACGGTGGGTGGTTGGGGGCCGAGCGATGCATGTTTCTCTCATACACGTACACGCGTGGGTGCGAGGTGGTGGGCTCTAAGTGAACCTGAGCGAGGCGTTCGCCTACTGAACCCGAGCGATTGCACTGCAGGCTACGCGTTACTGAACCCAAGCGATCGATCGATCTGGCTGTTAACTGAACCCGATCGAGCAATTCCTTCGCTACTGCTGCTAACTGAAGCCGATCGAACCTGCTGCCTCCTTCCCTTGACGAACAGTGAGTGTTGTTGGGGGGGGGGGGTTGGATGAACAGTTCCCGGTGGGGGTTGGATGAACAGGACCCCTATCGAGCCGGTTGGGGGAGGATGAACAGGACCCCGTGGAGGGATGGATGAACATGACCTCGTGGATGGCTGGTTGAACAGTAACCGGTGGACGGCTGGATGAACAGTAGCCCGTGGAGGGGTGGTTGAACAGGACCCCGTGGAGAGGGCTACTTGAACAGTAGCCGGTGGAGGAGTGGTGGAGGCTGGATGAACAGGAGCCCGTGGATGAACAGTCGCAGGTGGAGGTTGGACGAGGTCGACGGTGGATGAACAGTCGCAGGTGGAGGTTGGACGAGGTCGATGGTGGATGAACAGTAGCCCATGGATGCTGGAGGAGGTTGACGGTGGAGATGAACAGTAGCCCGTGGAGTCCCGTTTTGTGGTACACCACACCCCTCTTGATGAACAGGACTCCCGTTTCAACCATAGCGCTCCAACACAAGTCCGTTTCCTCCGTTTTGTGGTACGCCACACCCCTCCCGATCAACAGGACCCCGTTTCGACCGTAGGAGGTCCTAGAGATGTCCGTTGCCTCCGTTTTGCGGTACGCCACACCCCTCTCGGTGAACAGGATCCCGTTTCGACCGTAGGCAGTCGAACACAAGGCCGTTTACTCCGTTCTGCGGTACGCCAGGCCTTGTTTCGATCGGCTGTTCCATCCAAGCCGGGTGGCTCCCAATGAACACGAGGATGCAGTTTCTCTATTCTGACCCAGCCGGTTAGCTACCGATGAACAGGACATCGTTGCTGCCTCTCCATGTACACGAGCCCTGGCCGTACGTATGCGCGAGTAGGCGTTCGAGACCTCGCCCATATACGTACGTGGCCGTATTTACTTTCTTGCACCCTGGCTGTACGTACGTGTACATGCTATGTGCGCATCTCTACTATGACACGTGCCCTTTGTTAATCGGTCGTGGTTCGTCGTTGGAGCCTGCAGACAGACCGATCGATCAGTATGTACGTACACGTTGACGACCAGAATGATAGTGCTACGTACGCCTCGACCAAGTGGGTCCCGACTGTTAGGCACTTCCTTGTGTGCGAAGATGTAGCTGGTGGGTCCCAGCAGTTGGGGGGGAATGTTTTTTTCGCGAAATACGGGTGGCCCGTCCGGTGGGTCCCTGCTGTCAGGTGGAGGAATCATTATTTTGCGCGTAATAAGGAGGCACTTCCTTGCTGCGGCCATGAACCTAGCCGTCAGCCTCTCCACATACAATACTCTTCCAATGGAAGTCGTTCCTGGACCACATTGACCATGCCGCGTCGAGAGCACCAAGGCGGTGGACGACGGTGAGGCCTACGAAGGGGACAACGCGGAGCCAGGGAAGACATGACAGTGAAAGCCCACACGGAGAGGAGTACGAGTGTTCACTGGTTTGGCTGCGGTGTGAGGCTGCCATCGCCACAGAATAACAGGGGGTGTGGATGAGTAGAGGGATGGCCTGGCCAGCGGTGGGAGTAGTAGGGGGCGGTGAGGCCTTCGCGGTAGCACAACTGGCCACATGAGGCAGGAGCAGGCGACACGACCGGCATTGGTTTGGGCGGCTGGAGCAAGATGAACAGAGGTTGAAGAAGCACTACGACCATTGGATGGACATCGTACAGTCACTGGAGCTAGAATCATTCATATTGACTAAGTTGACAAAGCCCTCCGTCCGCGTCGGTAGGCCCACAAGTCAGCCTCCAACTACGGTGGGTCCCAGCTAGCAGGGGGAGTATTCATCTTTTTGTGCGTAATAAGGAGCCACTTCCTTGCGTGCGAAGATATAGCTGGTGAGTCCGACCTGTCAGCAGGAGGAACGTTTTTTCGCAAAATATAGAGGCCCTTCCGGTGGGTCCCGGTTGTCAGGTGGAGGAATCATTACTTTGTGCGTAATAAGGAGGCATTTCCTTGCGTGCGGTCGTGGACCCAGCTATTAGCCTCTCCATGTACAATCCAGTTCTGATGGATGTCGTTCATTCACCACATTGACCACGCCGCACCGAGAGCACCAGGGCGGTGGATGCCGGCGAGGCCTAGGAAGGGAACAACACGGAGCTAGGGAAGACTCGGCAGTTGTTTCCCACGCGGAGGGGAGTACGAGGGTTTACTGGTTCGTCTGCCCTCGCCGGAGAATAACAGCAGGTGTGGGTGTGTAGAGGGATGGCTAGGCCAGCATTGGGAGTATGGTGGGGCGGTGAGGCATGCGCGACAGCACAGCCGGCCGTGGGAGGAGGGTGCAGTAGTCCCGCTGGCGCTTGTTTGAGCGGATGGATTAGGAAGAGTAGAGATTGAAGAAGCACGATGGCCGTTGGATGGACATCCAACAATCACTGCTCTCGTGTGTTGACTAAGTTGACACGGCGTTGCGTGTGCGTCAATATTTTTTTAGGAAAGCATATGCGTTAACCTATAGTAGGTGCGTAAGTCATCCTCAAATCTGTGGAAAAACAACATACAACCCATCTGTCATTATTTCTAATAATTTACAGCCCATTTGCCAATTCTTAAGGATTTTTTGGAGCCCATCTTCTTTTTCTTAGCATTACAGCCCATATTGTGGCCATGGTTAAAAATTATACGAAATTTTGCATATTTCGGTGCGGTCAACTGCTTTTAGTCCCGAAATATCGAGTCACATTCAAACTAGTTTGAAAAATAATTTATTTAAATATAAAATCCAAATAATTGTCCACGCATAAAAATCAATGGAATTTAGAATCTTGCAGTGAAAAAAATTTGAAACTAATTCCCGTTTTGATGTTTTTTAAAGATGTACAACCCATTTCTCATTACTGATTGCCCATTTTCTGGGCAAACCAAATGAAACTCTCCTCGTCTTGAAAGATTTGCAGCCCAACAGGGCTGACAAAGCAAGTAGGCCTCATTTGGTTATTTCTTTGAAAAAAAGTAGAACTGGGCTATACATTTTCAGCAAGAAAAAAACATAACTGGGCTCATGATGTGTTAAACATAAATAAAACCCTAGCTAGATGGGCCACAGCCCCTCACAGCCACGTTGTTACCCTGATCCGTCGCCAAAATTAGTATAAATAAAAACTGCTTGTTCCTCAAAAAGAAAGTAAATAACAACTGCGCGACCTGCTGGGTCCCTGGTGTCAGCCGCTTGTTGTGTAATTCTCTCATTTATTGACTACGTTGACAATAGCGTGAGCCCCAGATGTCCAACCATTAGGAGGAACCATTTTTTGGGGCTTGTAATAACGAGGCACTTGCTTGCGTACTGCCATGACACTGGTGGGTCCCTACTATCATCCTCTCCATGTACAGTCATCTCCTTCTTCCTCTCGGTTGCTGACAACATTGACAACGCAAGAGGGCGGTGCACCACACACGGCGAGCGAACCAAGGCGGAGGACGACGGCGAGGCCTCAGACAGAATGAACATGAGCCATGGGAGATGCGCCGGTCCAGTCGCAGGTGGAGGGGAGTACGAGGGTTGACTGGTTCGGGTGCAGGTGCATGTTGGGGCTGACGTCGCCGGAGAATAACATGACGTGTGGGGTAATAGAGGGAGGGACTAGCCAACGTTGGAGGGTACGATAGGGTGGTAGAGGCGCGGCCAGCCATGGGAGGCGGGAGCAGGCGGAGCCGACAAGGTGGTTTGCTTTGGGCGGCTGGAGGAAGAAGACAAGAGATAGAAGATACACGACAGATGTTGGATGTCAATCCAATGGCTAGTAGGCAGAATCGTTTGTTGACTAGCTAGTAAGTTGACACCACCTTGGATAGGCTATTTCCTCGTGGGTCCCAAATGTCAGAATCGAAATCTGTCACGGTCATGCAGCCTTTCTTATGAAAATTTACAGCCCATTTGGTGTGCTAGTTCAAAATAAGTTTGTGGGTGCTGGTGGGGGCTAATCACTTGGCTTCCGTAATTCACAGTCAGCTCAAGCAGCCGGCGAGAGTGATGTTATTTCCCTTGGTTGGGATTTTTTATAATATTTCACTCTAAATTAAACGAATGGCAAGCCATTTGCCTTGTTTCAAAGAAAATATGACAGTCACAGTCGAGTTGAAAAGGGCAAGAACATCTAACTCCAACTTACAAACTGTACAAAAGCACGAGGGTTAATTGTTCATCAGGTTTAGACAAAACCCAGATTAAAAAGGGCAACAACATCTAACTCCAGCACTGTTTTCGGCAGTCACAATCAAATGGATCGGTCAGGTCCATAGAATGAACATCCTGGGTCATAACATTTACTGGATTATGACCACAATATGTTGTAAATAGAAGCCCGACACGTTCGGAAGCTCTTTTATCCACCTGAAACCCCTTTTTTGCTCTTCGACATACCCATCCGTCAAAACCATGCTGCTGATAAACTTAAGCCTGATGGACAATAGTAACCTCACATTCAGCAGGAAGAATGTGAGAAATCTAGTGTTTGCATGGTTGGGTACATAGCGTTCTAGCGTTATTGTCTTCAATCGAATGTCATGAGAAGTGAGAAAATCCCGGTGCTTACGAATCCACCAATTGGTTATAACATTCTTGCCCCGTCCCATTGCCTGAATAGACATGAAGGTTGTAAATAATAAAGGTCTAAAAAAAGAGTGTCAAAAGAGCAACAACTGAACGGTTAATTCTAGTACATTATATACGGGCTTCCAATGTGCGTGAAATTATCACCTTTATATACAACTTCTCCAGACATGGAAAGCATTGCAGCAAGCCAATAATCTTGTTCAGATCAAAACTATTCATTTGGATATATAAGATCTTGACAGAATCCAGCACCATTGATAGGCTATCCATGTAGAAACTCTGCATTGAGCATAGAACATAATATTAGTACAAAATGTGTAATCTAAGATGATATATAACTTATGCGAAAAAATTTAAAATGAAACTTATGGTTACAAGTGTAGATGGTAATATAAAGTACCTGAATAATTGTGGAGCCAAACACCATCTTGAAGCGAGCACTGAGATCATGTATTACACCCAAGGTCTCCAGTTTAGGCGCAGAGAGGATGATTATTTGCGACAGTGAATCACTAGAATCAAGGATCAACCTTTGAAGTGAAGGGGCATCTTGGATGATGAGCTCCCTTCCATCAAAAGAAATTCCAAGTCTTACAAGGTTAGGCGACTTTATTTGGAGACAACTGATTTGTAACATCCCAAAATTCTAAATTTTGGAACGTTATATTAAATAAATAGTTTTGATTGATTGTTTCATTGTGGTGTGGTTGCTTGTTTGAAATTGAGTGAAATTTGAAACTTTGAAAGTTAAATGAGAGGGAATGAAATGACTTTCCCAAACTTTCATTTTGCATTTATGATCTCCATGAATTACAATTCTTTTCATCACAAAACCATGGAGAGAAGATGACATGACTTCTTCCATTTCAAATGAAAAAAAAGTTTTTGAACATATTTGAATTTCATTTGGAACTATTTCAAAATCAGAAACTTTAAGCAACACAATGATTTTCATGAGAGAAGATAAAATGACTTCTTCAAAACATATGAAATATGAGTTGGAAGTTTAAAAGAATCAAATTGAAAGTCTCTTTGAAATTATTCTCAATTTGGAGTTATTTGGGTTATATTCAAATTATTTTTCTCCAATTTTTTTATGGAAAATAGGGTAAAATGATTCCTTACATTAGAAAATTGGAGAAAGATGGTTTTGAAATCATTTTGGCATTTTTAAAATATTTTATTTGGTTTTTAAATAAACCAGTAGCACTTTTTCCTTTATTTAAATTTTTGTGGAATTTATTTGACGCTAGAAAAATGTTCATGTTGTAGAAAATCTTTTTCGGAAAATTTTGAAATATAATATGCCTATGTTGAACTTTATTTTATTTTGGTTTTATTTATTTGGTTTTGTTGTCTGTATATAAAAAACGTTCTCCTGCGACTAGGCCGGCCCAGCTAGCCATCTCCCTCCCAGAGCAAAAGACCTGCTGCCGCATGCCGTCATCGCCTCGGCGTCCGTGGCGCCTCCAGACCCCCCACGCCGCCCCGGCCCCTCGTGCAAGGCACTGCCCCTTATCCGCCTTTATAAGGCCCGACCCCGGCCTCTTTCCTCTCTCCTCGCCTCGCCTCGCATCTCGCCGCAGCCGCCGCTGCTCAGCTTGCGCCGCCTCCGCCGGTCCGCTCCGTGCCGCACCGCCACCCGCAACACCACCCCGCGCCGCCGCTGCGCTGCAGCCGCGCCCGAGCCCGCCGGAGCCGCTTCGCCTCGCCGTTGCCGTAAAACTGCCACCGCCGCCGGTTTTCGATGAAACCCGCTGCCGACCGGTATAAAACCGACCCCGGTCTGATCCTTTTTTAAGCTGTCGGTTTTATTTTAGACGGTTTTATTTAATATAGTTATTTAGCGAACGTCCATAATATTAGGTTCAGCAGTGAACAAATTCGTTCGTTAGCCTTCGGTAGCGAACGATCGTTCGGTAGTTTTTCTTTTTCTGTTTTAATATCATCCGGGGACCTACATGCAATTAGTTTATTTATAGTTTAGCCCCTGATCTTCAAACCTTTGCTACTTTTTGCTCGCTTGTCCAAATCCAACGAAACCAATACCCACTTCTTCGTGATGACCCCCTCAGTTCAGATAATCATCTTGAACATGTTTTTGAAAATTTAAAATTTGATTTCAAACAGATTTGTATTTGAATTTTGTTTGATCATAACTTGAGTTTCGTAACTCCGATTTAGTTGATTCTTTTTGCTAATTGAAGCTCTTGACCTAAACTTTCTGATAAGACCATATTCACCAAATTTTGGTACTGTTAGAAATTGTTTTCTATTCACAAGAGTTATTTGCATGTTTTCGAAGTTTTCCAAGATCTTTTCTTCGAATTTTATGCTTGAGTTCTTATGTATGCAATTGCTTGGTTACGATAGATTGGATGGAGTGTGACGAGTAGAACTATTAGGAGTTATGAGTGCGAATCATCTTCATCTATAGTACAAGGCAAGTTCACACTTTGATCATATTTTTCATACCCAGTTTTTATGCATTAGTTTCAACCCTCAAACATTGCATGAGTAGTATTGATAACATGTGGGTATTGGGAAGTAGTTGATGAGGTAGGAACCTATTGTCTTATATCAAATCCTGGGTACATATTGCGTTATGCTTGCACTACTTTGCTATTCTCGTAGACATGGATTAGTTTGTGAGATTCATGAAAGATGTCAGAGTTATTTATATCTAAGGGAAACTTAAGGTGGCTAATTTAATACACATCTGGGTGGATTGGTTGGGGCACCCTGGGAATACCAGTGGATTGCCCAGACACCTGGGTAATCCAGTGTTGTCCAAGGAGATCCCAGGGTACCCGTGTGATCATCCTATGGTTCGCCACCTAGGCTCAAAGTGATCATAAGATTATTCATGCTGGAAACTTTCGTGTGCAACCACAAGCTATTATGGGCTCTGGCATAGTTGAGTAAGTTGTGGGAATCCTTTCCATGATGGGCTAGCAGATGTAGGGCATTGTAGGTGTACCGGCCTATCTATCGGTTAAGGGGACCTCTTCGGAAAGACTATGTCTCGGTAATCCGTTTCTCAAACATCATGTAGTGCGAGAAATACAACAGAGGAGATCGAGTCTTATGGGAAAAGTGTGCAAACCTCTGCAGAGTGTACAAACTAATCATGGTTAGTCGTGTCCCCGGTTATGGACATCTTGAGTATCTGGTACTTGAATTATTGATTTGATCTCATCACTTTACTTAATAAACTTGTTGGGTTGTTAATGTTAATTTGGGATTGAGTTGGGGTTACCTTCTCATTATTTTCAACAAACTTTGTAGTTAAATAAAATATATTCCTTTGTTGTAGGAAAAAATTAGCTTTATGCAAATGATAACCATAGAGCCTCCACCAGCCAAATATGCATGTAGTGATAGCCATTATTCAGCGTTGCTCTATAGTGTGTAATTGCCAGTACATTCAATGTACTGACCTCCATGGCTGCAACGTCTCATGTTGCAGGAATCTTACGACGAGTAAGTGATACATTAGGGTTATGATGTCTACACTCAACTTTGCCATTGGTGTTGATGGGAATCCACAACTTTGTTGTTACTTCCGCTATTTGGAGTGAGGTAATAGTATTTACGTTACTTTATACATGTGATTTACCTCTGTTATAAATCCTCGAGTACTGTGTGTGTCAGCATACTGATCCAGGGATGACACTTAAGCACAGAGACTTGATCCATTTGGGTCGGGTCGCTACAAGATGGTATTAGAGCACATGTTGACTGTAGGACGTGACCCCTAGAAACTGGCAAGCCCATAGGAAAGATTTTCTCTAAAACTTTATTTTCAAAAAGATCTTTTACCTCCCTTCTTTTCTAAGCTTTATCAAATATTCCCTTTTAGTTAGACTACACCCCTTTCCCCTTTTGACCACACGAAGATACGACTGATGAGACCACTCCAAGTACAACGTATCGGACAACTAAGACCACTTTGGAATGAAGAGGATTTTACCGTGCATTATAATAAGGGAAAATACAAAGGTTGAAGACTCCGTACACTAGAAGAATTTGAATGCTCTGAAGAATTTCCAGATTTGGTATGACCTAGGAAGGCTATTGATACGTCTCCAATGTATCTATAATTTTTTATTGTTCCATGCTATATTATATTCTGTTTTGGATGTTTATTGGGCTTTATTATACACTTTTATATTATTTTTGGGACTAACCTATTAATGGGAGACCCAGCCCAAATTATTGTTTTTTTGCCTATTTCAGTGTTTCGAAGGAAAAAAGATATCAAACGGAGTCCAAACAGAATGAAACCTTTGGGAACGTGATTTTCAGAACAAACGTGATCCAGAGGACTTGGAGTCTATGTAAAGCAATCAACGAGGAAGGAACGAGGCAGGGGCATGCCTACCCCCCTGGGCGCGCCCTCCACCATCGTGGGCCCCTCATTGCTCCACCGACGTACTTCTTCCTCCTATATATACCTATATACCCTGGAAACATCATATACGGATCCAAAACCATATTTCCACCGCCGCAACCTTCTGTACCCATGAGATCCCATCTTGGGGCCGTCTTCGGCGCTCCGTCGGAGGGGGAATTGATCATGGAGGGCTTTTACATCAACACCATAGCCTCTCTGATGATGTGTGAGTAGTTTACCTCAGACCTTCGGGTCCATAGTTATTAGCTAGATGGCTTCTTCTCTCTCTTTGGATCTCAATACCATGTTCTCCTCGATCTTCTTGGAATCTATTCGATGTAATCTTCTTTTGCGAAGTGTTTGTCGAGATCCGATGATTTGTGGGTTTATGATCAAGTTTATCTATGAACAATATTTGGATCTCCTCTGAATTCTTTTATGTATGATTGGTTATCTTTGCAAGTCTCTTCGAATTATTAGTTTGATTTGGCCTACTAGATTGATCTTTCTTGCAATGGGAGAAGTACTTAGCTTTGGGTTCAATCTTGCGGTGCTCGATCCCAGTGACAGTAGGGGAAACGATGCGTATTGTATTCTTGCCATCGAGGATAAAAAGATGGGGTTTATATCATATTGCATGAGTTTATCCCTCTACATCATGTCATCTTGCTTAAAGCATTACTCTGTTCTTATGAACTTAATACTCTAGATGCATGCTAGATAGTGGTCGATGTGTGGAGTAATAGTAGTAGATGCAGAATCATTTCGGTCTACTTGTCATGGACGTGATGCCTATATACATGATCATACCTAGATATTCTCACAACTATGCTCAATTCTATCAATTGCTCGACAGTAATTCATTTACACACTGTAATACTTATGCTCTTGAGAGAAGCCACTAGTGAAACCTATGGCCCTCGGGTCTATTTTCCATCATATTAATCTCCCAACAACTAGCTATTTCTGGCGCCGTTTATTTTTGCAATCTTTACTTTTACTCTTTATTATAAAAATACCAAAAATATTATCTTATCATATCTATCAGATCTCACTCTCGTAAGTGACCGTGAAGGTATTGACAACCCCTTTATCGCGTTGGTTGCGAGGTTCTTATTTGTTTGCGTAGGTGCGTGGGACTCGAGTGTGGTCTCCTACTGGATTGATACCTTGGTTCTCAAAAACTGAGGGAAATACTTACGCTACTTTACTGCATCACCCTTTCCTCTTCAAGGGAAAACCAATGCAGTGCTCAAGAGGTACCAAGAAGGATTTCTGGCGCCGTTGCCAGGAAGTCTACGCACAAGTCAAGACATACCAAGTACCCATCACAAACTCTTATCCCTCGCATTATAGTATTTGCCATTTGCCTCTCATTTTCCTCTCCCCCACTTCACCCTTGCCTTTTTATCCGCCCTCTCTTTTTCGTCCACCTCTTTTTCGTTTGCTTCTTATTTGCTTGTGTGTTGGATTGCTCGCTTGTCACGATGGCTCAAGACAATACTAAATTGTGTGACTTTACCAATACCAACAACAATGATTTTCTTAGCACTTCGATTGCTCCTCTTACCGATGCTGAATCTTGTGAAATTAATGTTGCTTTCTTGAATCTTGTCGTGAAAGATCAATTCGCCGGCCTTCCTAGTGAAGATGCCGCTACCCATCTAAATAGCTTCGTTGATTTGTGTGATATGCAAAAGAAGAAAGATGTATACAATGTTATTGTTAAATTGAAGTTGTTTCCTTTTTCTCTTAGAGATCATGCTAAAGCAGCTTGGTTTTCTTCTTTGCCTAAAAATAGTATTGATTCATGGAATAGGTGCAAAGATGCTTTTATCTCTAAGTATTTTCCTCCCGCTAAAATCATCTCTCTTAGAAACAATATCATGAATTTTAAGCAACTTGATCATGAACATGTTGCACAAGCTTGGGAGAGGATGAAACTAATGATACGTAATTTCCCTAAACATGGTTTGAATCTTTGGATGATTATACAAAAAAATTATGCCGGATTGAATTTTTCTTCAAGAAATCTTTTAGATTCGGCCGCGGGAGGCACTTTTATGGAAATCACTTTAGGAGAATCTACTAAACTCCTAGATAATATTATGGTTAATTATTCTCAATGGCACACCGAAAGATGTACTAATAAAAAAGTGCATGCGATAGAAGAAATTAATGATTTGAGTGGAAAGATGGATGAACTTATGAAATTATTTGCTACTAAAAGTGTTTCTTCTGATCCTAATGATATGCCTTTGTATACTTTGATTGAGAATAATAATGAATCTATGGGTGTGAATTTTGTTGTTAGGAATAATTTTGGTAACAACGCTTATAGAGGAAACTTTAATCCTAGGCCATTCCCTAGTAATTCCTCTAATAATTATGGTAATTCCTAGAACAATTCGTATGGAAATTTTAATAAGATGCCCTCTGAATTCGAGACTAGTGTTAACGAGTTTATGAATTCGCAAAAGAATTTCAATGCTTTGCTTGAAGAAAAATTGCTCAAGGTTGATGAATGGGCTATGAATGTTAATAGAATTTCTCTTCATGTGTTGATTCTTTGAAACTTAGATCTATTCCACCTAAGCATGATATCAATGAGTCTCTCAAAGCCATGAGAATTTCCATCGATGTGTGCAAAGAAAGAACCGCTAGGATGCGTGCTAAGAAAGATTGCTTTGTGAAAGCGTGTTCTTCTAGTTTATATGAGAATAAAGATGAACATCTAAAATTTATTGATGTGTCTCCTTTTAAATCTTTGTTTTGCAATATGAATCTTGATAAGTAGGGGACTGAAGATGAGCCACCTTTACCTAGAAGTCGTTCCAAAAATTTGGAGTTTTTAGATCTTGATGCGAAAATTGGTAAAAATGGGATTGAAGAAGTCAAAACTTTAGATATCGATAAACCCACTATTTTGGATCTCAAGGAATTTAATTATGATAATTGTTCTTTGATAGATTGTATTTCCTTGTTGCAATCCGTGCTAAATTCTCCTCATGCTTATAGTCAAAATAAAGATTTTACTAAACATATCGTTGATGCTTTGATGCAATCTTATGAAGAAAAACTCAAGTTGGAAGTTTCTATCCCTCGAAAACTTTATGATGAGTGGGAACCTACTATTAAAATTAAAATGAAAGACCATGAATGCTATGCTTTGTGTGATTTGGGTGCTAGTGTATCCACGATCCCAAAAACTTTGTGTGATTTGCTAGGTTTCCGTGAATTTGATGATTCCTCTTTGGACTTGCACCTTGCGGATTCCACTATCAAGAAACCTATGGGAAGAATTAATGATGTTCTTATTGTTGCAAATAGGAATTATGTGCCCGTAGATTTTATCGTTCTTGATATAGATTGCAATCCTTCATGTCCTATTATTCTTGGTAGACCTTTCCTTAGAACGATTGGTGCAATTATTGATATGAAGGAAGGGAATATTAGATTCCAATTTCCGTTAAGGAAAGGCATGGAACACTTTCCTAGAAAGAAAATAAAATTACCTTATGAATCTATTATGAGAGCCACTTATGGATTGCCCACCAAAGATGGCAATACTTAGATCTATCCTTGTTTTTATGCCTAGCTATGGGTGTTAAACGATAGCGCTTGTTGGGAGGCAACCCAATTTTATTTTAGTTTTTTTGCTTTTTCCTTCAGTTTAGTAATAAATATTTGATCTAGCCTTTGGTTAGATTTTTTATGTTTTAATTAGTGTTTGTGCCAAGTTAAACCTATAGGATCTTCTTGGGTGATAGTTATTTGATCTTGCTGCAAATTCCAGAAACTTTATGTTCACGAATATAATTGTTACAAATTACCAGAATGTTACAAAATACTGATTCCAATTGCAGTAGATCAGCAACAAATTTTCTAGGTCTTCCTATTTTGGTAGAAGTTTTTGAGTTAAAGAAGTTTGCGTTAGTTATAGATTACTACAGACCATTATGTTTTTGACAGATTCTGTTTTTTGTGTGTTGTTTGCTTATTTTGATGAATCTATGTCTAGTAAAATAGTTTATAAACCATAGAGAAGTTGGAATACAGTGGGTTTAACACCAATATAAATAGAGAATGAGTTTAATACAGTACCTTGAAGTGGTGTTTTGTTTTTCTTTCGCTAACTGAGCTCACGTGATTTTCTGTTAAGTTTTGTGTTGTGAAGTTTTCAAGTTTTGGGTAAAGATTTGATGGATTATGGAACAAGGAGTGGCAAGAGACTAAGCTTGGGGATGACCATGGCACCCGCAATATAATCCAAGGACACCAAAAAGCCAAAGCTTGGGGATGCCCCGGAAGGCATCCCCTCTTTCGTCTTCGTCCATCGGTAACTTTACTTGGAGCTACATTTTTATTCACCACATGATATGTGTTTTGCTTGGAGCGTCTTGTATGATTTGAGTCTTTGCTTTTTAGTTTACCACAATCATCCTTGCTGAATACACTTTTGGGAGAGACACACATGATTCGGAATTTATTAGAATACTCTATATGCTTCACTGATATCTTTTGAGCTATATAGTTTTTGCTCTAGCGCTTCACTTATATCTTTTAGAGCACGGTGGTGGATTTGTTTTATAGAAACTATTGTTCTCTCATGCTTCACTTATATCATTTTGAGAGTCCTACAAAACAACATGGTAATTTGCTTTAATTGTGAAATTAGTCCTAATATGCTAGGTATTCAAGATTAGTAAAACTTTCTTATGAGTGTGTTGAATACTAAGAAAAGTTTGATGCTTGATGATTGTTTTGAGATATGGAGGTAGTAATATTAAATTTGTACTAGTTGAGTAGTTGTGAATTTGAGAAATACTTATGTTGAAGTTTGCAAATCCCGTAGCATGCACGTATGGTAAACGTTATGTAAAAAATTTGAAACATGAGGTGTTCTTTGTTTGTCCTCCTTATGAGTGGCGGTCGGGGACGAGCGATGGTCTTTTCCTACCAATCTATCCCCCTAGGAGCATGCGCGTAGTGCTTGGTTTTCGATGACTTATAGATTTTTGCAATAAGTATATGAGTTCTTTATGACTAATGTTGAGTCCAAGGATTATACGCACTCTTAACCTTCCATCATTGCTAGCCTCTTCGGTACCGTGCATTGCCCTTTCTCACCTTGAGAGTTGGTGCAAACTTCACCGGTGCATCCAAACCCCGTGATACGATACGCTCTATCACACATAAGCCTCCTTATATCTTCCTCAAAACAGCCACCATACCTACCTATTATGGCATTTCCATAGCCATTCTGAGATATATTGCCATGCAACTTTCCACCGTTTCATTTATCATGACACATTCATCATTGTCATATTGCCTTGCATGATCATGTAGATGAAATCGTATTTGTGGCAAAGCCACCATGCATATTATTTAGTACATGTCACTCTTGATTCATTGCCCATCCCGGTACACTGCTGGAGGCATTCATATAGAGTCATACTTTGTTCTAGTATCGAGTTGTAATCATTGAGTTGTAAATGAATAGAAGTGTGATGATCATCTTTCATAGAGCATTGTCCCAAAAAAAAAGAGAGAAAGGCCAAAAGAAAAAAAGGCCCAAAAAAAGGAAAATAAAAGGGGCAATGTTACTATCCTTTTTTTCATACTTGTGCTTCAAAGTAGCACCATGATCTTTATGATAGATAGTCTCTTGTTTTGTCACTTTCATATACTAGTGGGAATTTTTCATTATAGAACTTGGCTTGTATATTCCAACAGTGGGCTTCCTCAAATGCGCTAGGTCTTCGTGAGCAAGCAAGTTGGATGCACACCCACTTAGTTTCTTTTGTTGAGCTTTCATACATTTATAGCTATAGTGCATCCATTGCATGGCAATCCCTACTCCTTGCATTGACATCAGTTGATGGGCATCTCCCTAGCCCGTTGATTATCCGCGTCAATGTGAGACTTTCTCCTTTTTATCTTCTCCACATAACCCCCATCATCATATTCAATTCCACCCATAGTGCTATATCCATGGCACACGCTCATGTATTGCGTGAAAGTTGAAAAAGTTTGAGATTACTAGGGGTAGTGCATGATGAGAGCATTCTTGTGTGACAAAAATGGAGCATGACCAAACTATATAAATTTTGTAGGGATGAACTTTCTTTGGCCATGTTATTTTGAGAAGACATAATTGCTTAGTTAGTATGCTTGAAGTATTATTACTTTTATGTCAATATTAAACTTTTATCTTGAATCTTTCGGATCTGAATATTCATACCACAATTAAGAGGGTTACATTAAAAATTATGCCAAGTAGCATTCCACATCAAAAATTCTGTTTTTATCATTTACCTACTCGAGGACGAACAGGAATTAAGCTTGGGGATGCTTGATACGTCTCCAACATATCTATAATTTTTTATTGTTCCATGCTATATTATATTCTGTTTTGGATGTTTATTGGGATTTACTATACACTTTTATATTATTTTTGGGACTAACCTATTAACCGGAGGCCCAGTCCGAATTGCTGTTTTTTTGCCTATTTCAGTGTTTCGAATGAAAAGGATATCAAACGAAGTCCAAACGGAATGAAACCTTCGGGAACGTGATTTTCGGAACAAACGTGATCCAGAGGACTTGGAGTCTATGTAAAGCAAACAATGAGGAAGGCACAAGGCAGGGGGCGCGCCCTCCACCCCCGTGGCCCCCTCGTTGCTCCACCGATGTACTTCTTCCTCCTATATATACCCATATATCCTGGAAACATCATATACGGAGCCAAAACCCTATTTCCACCGCCGCAACCTTCTGTACACGTGAGATCCCATCTTGGGGCCGTCTCTGGTGCTCCACCGGAGGGGGATCACGGAGGGCTTCTACATCAACAACATAGCCTCCCCAATGATGTGTGAGTAGTTTACCTCAGACCTTCGGGTCCATAGTTATTAGCTAGATGGCTTCAGCTCTCTCTTTGGATCTCAATACCATGTTCTCCTTGATCTTCTTGGAGATCTATTCGATGTAATCTTCTTTTGCGGTGTGTTTGTCGAGATCCGATGAATTGTGGGTTTATGATCAAGTTTATTTATGAACAATATTTGAATCTCCTCTGAATTCTTTTATGTATGATTGGTTATCTTTGCAAGTCTCTTCGAATTATCAGTTTGGTTTGGCCTACTAGATTGATCTTTCTTTCAATGGGAGAAGTGCTTAGCTTTGGGTTCAATCTTGCGGTGCTCGATCCCAGTGACAGTAGGGGAAACGACACGTATTGTATTATTGCCATCAAGGATAAAAAGATGGGGTTTATATCATATTACATGAGTTTATCCCTCTACATCATGTCATCTTGCTTAAAGCATTACTCTGTTCTTATGAACTTAATACTCTAGATGCATGCTGGATAGCGGTCGATGTGTGGAGTAATAGTAGTAGATGCAGAATCGTTTTGGTCTACTTGTCACGGACGTGATGCCTATATACATGATCATACCTAGAAATTCTCATAACTATGCTCAATTCCATCAATTGCTCGACAGCAATTTGTTTACCAACCATAATACTTATGCTCTTGAGAGAAGCCATTAGTGAAACCTATGGCCCCCGGGTCTATTCTCCATCATATTAATCTCCCAACAACTAGCTATTTCTCGTTCCGTTTATTTTGCAATCTTTACTTTTACTCTTTATTATAAAAATACCAAAAATATTATCTAATCATATCTATCAGATCTCACTCTCGTAAGTGACCGTGAAGGGATTGATAACCCATTTATCACGTTGGTTGTGAGGTTCTTATTTGTTTGTGTAGGTGCGTGGGACTCGAGCGTGGTCTCCTACTGGATTGATACCTTGGTTCTCAAAAACTGAGGGAAATACTTACGCTACTTTACTTCATCACTCTTTCCTCTTCAAGGGAAAACCAACGGAGTGCTCAAGAGGTAGTAGCTACCCTTATGGAACTTGTCATACTATTGAAGCTGTCTATACCCGAGATCAAGGTGTGTTGGAGAAAGACTGGAACATGGAGCGTTAAAACTCGAAGTTTTTGTCAAGAAAACTCTAAGGCAGGAGATATCGACCATGGAATGATAGCTCATGCAAATGACAAGGGCATAAACACGGCTATCCATGATGTTATCGCCCGCCTATGCTATTGTCACCGGTGCTGAGTTAAGCATGTATTTCTTCGGAAGGATTGGATGGTAGAAGGCTGATGGAGCCTCGATCAGCAAATGATGAAGTTTTAACCTTAGCTGGTGTATCGCCATGATCTGGAGTATTACATCAAGATTTTTAAGATGGACCTTCAGGAAGCCGTATTTGAAGAGAAAGCATTTCGTGAAGAATTTAGGAACCAGAAGCTGAAGTAGCCAAGCTGGAGGAACAAAACCTTGAGATACTGGAGATTCATCAGGAACTGAAGGACAGTAGGACCATGGTTTGTGCCAAGGATGTTGAAATCCAGAAGTTTGGAATGCAACTCTTAAAGGACATCACAAGAGACTTCACGTCAACAGAAAGGACCCAGTAGAAGAACTTGAGAAGATCAGCAAGCACGATCGGAAGAAGCCATCGAAAACATGAACAAGACTTGAAGAGTTTGGCGACCTTAAAGATTTATTGACCTTTAGAAGACCAAACCCCTGTTGGATGCGACGATTGTGAGTTGTCATTTGTTTGATGTTTTTCCGAAAGCCACAAAATAAAACCGTCTTTTCAAAAACTATTTGGTTGTATTGTGTGTATCCCTCTCTACCTCTCCTGTCCCACCCCAAAACCCTTGAAACCAATAGAGGATGAATGGAGATGAACTCACATTTCCGGGATCGATAAGTCAATTGGAGACGGACCAATGGATTCAAAACATGGAAGATCACATGAAGAATAACACTTTAGCCGGAAAGGATATGGCCCAGCATGCACTTTAGTGCTTTGAAAGAGGTGCTTCTACTTGGTGGAGGATGTACCAAACCATCAATGGATGGAAAAGAGTAACCACTTGGAAAGAATTTAAGTTGACTCTGCTAAAGTCTCAGCTTGTGTCCCAGAAATTGAAGCCTTATGGAAATGATATGAAGGAATCCTGGTGCATGCAAGATTTGTGGAGAAATAGGACACACCCATAAAGAACACAATGATGGATGCTCTCATTGTGAAGAACATCACCTAGAGGAAGAATGCCCAACTAGGCAGATTACTTGTTTCTTGTGTGAAGGGACTACCCACTACCCTGCTTAGTGTCACATTTACCCCATTGTACAAAGAACCATGTAGCAGAAGAAAGAAGCAATGAAAGGAGCCCTCATGGAAATTTTAGAAGAACCTGTGATGAAGGAAGAGGTGGAGGACACACCCGAAGAAGACCCAATTAAACCCTACACTATGTCTTGCTACTCATGTGGAGAAGAAGGACACATTTACCAGAATTGTCTGAAGGGAGATCTAGTAGAATTCCCGATAGAAGAAGTAGAGTATGACCCATAGGAAATAGAAGCCCTGATTGGCACGGAAAAGTCCAGGAAGAGAAAAAGATTAGATTCCAGGAACAACCCAATTTCTACAAAGAAGGACCTGAGTCATATCACATGTTTCAGGTGCAAAGATTCATGGCAATACTTCAGTGGTTGCCCTAAACATAAGCCAAGGACTATTGGTGTCAAAACCAGCGAATCTCGGGTAGGGGGTCTCGAACTGTGCGTCTAAGGTCGATGGTAACAGGAGACAGGGGACACGATGTTTACCCAGGTTCGTGCCCTCTCTATGGAGGTAATACCCTACTTCCTACTTGATTGATCTTGATGAATATGAGTATTTCAAGAGTTGATCTACCACGAGATCGTAATGGCTAAACCCTAGAAGTCTAGCCTGTATGAGTATGGTAATGAATATCATGCTATCCGGACTAAGCTCTCCGGTTTATATAGACACCAGAGAGATCTAGGGTTACACAAGGTCAGTTACAGAAAAGGAATCTTCATAATCGGTCACCAAGCTTTCCTTCCACGCAAGGAGAGTCCCATCCGGACACGGGGGAGAGTCTTCGGTCTTCGTATCTTCACAGCCCATCAGTCCGGCCAATGGCCAATAGGCCGGACGCCCGAGGACCCCTTAGTCCAGGACTCCCTCAGTAGCCCCTGAACCTGGCTTCAATGACGAGGAGTCCGGCACGCAGATTTGTCTTCGACATTGCAAGGTGGGTTCCCCTTTCCGAATTCCAAGACAGTCTTCGGACGTAATGATTGTATCCAGACCTGTGCACACAACCGCCGAGAGTGTAATATTCCATGAGTCCAATCCGCTGACAACTTTTTGCAACATGACATCACGTCTGCCCCATCATTATTTCGAATCGTTTTTCGTCTACCGCTCCATGTTTCGAGATGCGGTTGCCATTGGCACGTCTTGTCAAAGCAGAGATCATGTCTCCTTATTGCGGGATTCTCATCAATACGGGTACGGGTAACCCAACCGTGCCGTTTACACAGCCTTTGGGAATAGGCAAGTTTTAAGGCGAGTGGGGAGGCGCTTGATATTCATGGCCTTTATAAGGGGATAAGGATTCCCTTTTCTTCACCCACGCCATCTCTCTTTCTCTGCCCTTCCATCCTCGAGCTCCAGCGCCCAAGTTCCCATCTTTCTCTATCTCCAGAAAGCATCCAACCATGTCCAGATCCGGAGGTCAAGGCAAGTGGCTGGTCTCCTCCGTCAAGGAGAAGGACATCGCCGAGCTTTGGGTGGCCGGGTACTTGGCGAAGGAAATCGCCCACCGTCTTCCAGCCCAGGGGCAAGTCGTCCCCAACCCGAAGCCTACTGAGAGGGTAGTTTTCCTCCCTCACTTCATCTGTGGACTAGGGTTTCCACTTCACCCTTTTATCGGTGGACTGATGTATTATTACGGGCTAGATTTCCATGATCTAGCCCCGAACTCCTTCCTCAACATCTCGGCGTTCATCGTCGTGTGTGAGGCCTTCCTCCGCATCCAACCCCACTTCGGGCTGTGGCTTAAGGTCTTCAATGTGAAGCCGAAGGTGGTGGATGGCCAGCATGCAGAGTGCGGGGGCGCCATGGTGAGCAAGCTGGCCAATGTCTCCTGGCCAAAAGGCACATTCATGGAGACGGTAAAGGAATGGAAGAAACAGTGGTTCTACATCACAGAACCCCGCGGCGCCACCTGGGCTGCAGCTGCTGAATTCAACTCCGGCACTCCCATGTGACTTACCTCCTGGGTCGAGAGGAGCCCGAACTGGTGTTCGCCAGATGAGCTGATAGCGCTGCAGACGCGCGTTCAAAGCATGGTGGACTAAGATGTCAAACTTATCGATGTAATCCAGGTGATGCTAGTTCGCCGGATTCTCCCATGCCAAAGCCAAAGCCGCCATCTATGGGAGTTCAATCCGAAGAAGCACCATACCCTGAAGAGGCTCTTCGAAAACACTCACGAAGACGCCTGGAAGTTGCTCTTCAAGGGCAACAAGAAACCGCCATCCACAGATTCGGACCGCGCGCACGACATTAACCACCTCGCCAACGAGGTATGTTATTTTTAACGCATCCCCTGCTTGCTTGTTTCAAGGACGATATCTAAGCTTTTATTATCATTGCTTCTTCAGGACTGGATGGAGAGGGCGAAGCGGATCCAGTGTCTGGCTCCACTGCCTAAAGAACCAGTCATCCCACGTTTAGCGAAGATGCTAGTACCGGCGCCCTATAAGGCGCCGGAGAAGAAGGCCAAGGGGGCCAAAGGTGCCCCCCGTCGCAAGGGCACTTCGGACGTGACGTTCGAAGACAAAGAGACCCATTTCTCTGTCCCTGAGGATGGCGACGAGGAGGAGGAGGAGGAGATCCCTGCCCGCGATGAGGGGATGAAGAAGAGGGAGGCCTCCGCGAATCTGGAGGCGGGGACGCCCAAGAAGGGGAAGGGCTCCCTTGCGAATAACTCCACATGGGATGTCGACAGCAGTCCAGAGCGCCGCCCCGCGCTAAGCCTTGGGCCGCATTGTAAGTGCTATGATTCATGCATAACCATATATCCAGCCTCTTCTCTTCATTACATTGACATGGTTAATTGTGTTATTATAGTCCGGCCCACGACAGCATCCAGCGATCCTCATCAGGGGGTTCGTTGGACTCAAAGGAGATGGCTAGCATGTCACCGCCGACCGCTCACTCCCAAGGCCAAGGACGACACCGAGGTGTTGTTCCGAAGGACCGCTCCAGGTTGGGGAGAGGCTTCGGACATTGTCAAGGAGGCGCCAGAGGGCGAAACCTCTACCGCTGGACACATGGGGGAGGAAATCCCCATGGAGAGTGGTGAGGAGGGCTGTATTCAGTTCGGCCCTCAGCCGAATACGATTACGGAGACCCATATGGCTCCGGAATCCGGTGAGCGACCTCCTTTGAAAGAGGGGGGTGCGCCAATTCCACCAGTGACCCCTGTCCTGCCAGGGGCACCGGATAATCTGATGGATGCGCTTCGAGGCACCTCCATTGTGGACGAGCACCGTATCCTTATGGGTACGGTGATTGAGAGGGTCCAGTCTGCCAAGAGCGGACTGACCAAAGCCTGCAGCAGCCTGCTGACAGGTTTTGAGGTAAGCGACGTAAAAATCCCAATATAGTCAGTTGCCCCTGAGACACTGTCCGGTGTTCGAAAAGAAAGGCCGGACAGAGGATCAATCCTTTATTAGAGGGAACTAACGAAATATGTATAAAATGACTACACAGGTGTCGCTGCTAGCTGCGGCCTCACACACTACCGAAGTCTCTGGACTGAAGCAGAAACTAGAGCGGGCCGAGGTGAAGCTCGACCAGGTGAGGAGACAGCTCCAGGAGAAGAAAGGTATGTGATAACCCGCTATATATTCAAAAAGAGTAAAATGATGTGTATTGACCGAAGGGTCATGATATGTGTAGGAGCCGCGACCGAGGTCGACGCCCTGAAAAAGGCCCTGGCCAAAGCCGAGGGGAAGGCCGTCTAGGAGCAGGCTACCCGTAAGAAGCTCAAGGCCTGGGTCAACTAGGTCCAACAAGAGCTCCATGACACGGTGAAGAAGTGTGAGAACTTGGAGCGTGATGCGTCAGCTCAAGATGCCGAACTCGCCAAGGATTTTCAAAGCGCCAAAATGGCCCGGAATGAAGCACAGGGCACCCTCCAGGAGATCCAGGAGGCCAGGAAGATCGCGACGGGTAAGGCTTTTAGCATGCAAAGCAAATATGTGGAGAGGAAGTATCTTTTACTAACCCGGATTCGGAGTTCTCCAGGGGCCTTTGCGGATCTGCCATGCAGTGTATCCGATGCCGTGGAGTTCTTTGAGCCGAAGAAGGCAACTCCAGGGAGAAGTTGTTCTGGTCGCAATATCTTGCGCCAGAACATCCGGTGCCCTTCAGTGATCAGCTAAAACAGCCGGTCGAGCTGCACAGGGTGGCCGAACTGGCCATGAAGGATTTAATAACCCCTCTATGGCCAGCCGAAGTTATACCCAGCAGCTACTTCATCCTTGTGAAGTGGCTGGTGGATGCCTGTCCTCGGCTGGGCGTCGTCAAGCGATCAGCCTGCATCGAGGGCGTGCAGATGGCCTTCGCGCGAGTCAAGGTGTGGTGGGTGAAGATGGACGCCATTAAGCTCATGACCAAGGGTCCTCCCAAAGGCAAGGAGTACCGCACACCTGAGCGGTATTTTGGGGATGTTCTGGAGGGGTCCCGCATTGTAGCGACGCAGTGCTCGCAGGACATTATATTTGAATGAATATGTTCGAATTGTCCCCCGTTGTACAATGAGACAAAGTGTAATATAATTTATGTTGTGAAAATTTTACCTCCTGTGCGGTCGTGTTGTATGAAATCTGAGGGTTGGCCAGTCATCGGCTTCTGCCCCCACGTAGATAGTACGGAGGTGTTCGGGATGGAATCTAAACAATCTTGATCTAATTATATGGTCCTTGAAGGAGTTGCTTAGCGCAACGAACCAGGCAATCAGACTATGTGGCTTTAACGCCCTCACTTAGCCATAGGAGTTTGACAAATAAAAATGTTGGCGCAGCCCCTAGTATTGATCTAGAGTGCTCTAAGCGCTTGATCAGGAAGTACCAATCCTTCGCGTTATGCGGAAAAAATCTCCAATGATTTGCAGCCTCCGAACAGCTGACCGGCTCTCGCCGCATCATGACAGTCAGTTTCTGGCTTTATGTACTGAGGTGCTCATCCAGATAAACCAGGGCACAATCACAGTAGTTCTCCCTTTACTACCTTAGCCGATGTAGCAGAACATAAGGTAGTAAGCACAGGAGCCGGGCGACCCAACTATTGACCAAAGACATGATTTAGAGTCGATGCATATAATGCTAAATTCAGGGTGCCGAACTTATCTGTAAGAACTGTTCAGACTTTGTTGCCGTATTGTGGGGCGCTAGGGAGCCCCTTGCAAATATGAAACGTACCAAAGTGTACGGGTGCTAGAAGATAAGTTACCAAAAGGAAAACAGAAAGAGAGTAGAGGTAATATCTGGGGACCTTAAACGAGGGTCGTGAACTGTTTCCATTATAACTGGATTAATGCGTCAAAGCGCATTGATACAAATAGTGCGATAAGCAGTCGGCTATTTAACATGCCACAACCAAAGGCGAGCTGCGTGTGGGTCCTGACAACAGGTAGACTGATCGTTGAATTGACCTCTAGAACTTCCCCTGTACGTCTGTGCTTCTTGCCATCCTGGTATATTTATCCTTTGACAGGACCGGTAATCAGGCCGTCAAAGAAGGCCTATGTAAAAGAAACCTGAAAAGGAAAAAGGAAAATAGAGAAAGTATATGTGTGTTTGGGATCGGTCGAGCCGAACTGTGGATCACAAGCTAGTTGTGCCTCCGTCGGTGCCCATGGAATTTCAAGTGTGTAGTTATGTACGCGTGGTAAGAATGCCACCACTTGATCGGGACTGGGACGGAGGCCAAATTGCTAATCGAGCTCTTGATGAGCCGAGCTGTCCTGTTGCAGCGTAGTCCGGACCCTCTTAACGGTGTCCAGGGGCTCGGCAGCCGGATTACAGTTCTGCTTGAGAAGGCCGCTCTGTACTTCTGCTGCTAGGGCGCTCCTCTGTACGGAGGGAGCGTTCCGTGTTTCCGTTGACCATTATGACGCTGCATGGACTGGGCATCTTGATCTTAAGATAAGCATAGTGCGGCACCTCGTTAAACCGAGCGAATGCGGTCCGTCCGAGCAGTGCGTGACAACCGCTGCGGAATGGGACGATGTTGAAGATTAACTCTTCGCTTCAGAAATTGTCAGGGGATCCGAAAACGACCTCTAGTGTGATTGTGCCCGTACATCGGGCCTCTACACCTGGTATGACTCCTTTGAAGGTGGTCTTGGTTGGCTTGATCCTTGATGGATTAATGCCCATTTTGTGCACTGTGTCTTGATAGAGCAGATTGAGGCTGCTCCCACTAAGGGAGTCTAGGATTAGGGGGTCCTCGGACAGCCGGACTATATACTTTGGCCGGACTGTCGGACTATGAAGATACATGATTGAAGACTTTGTTGTCGGATGTGGGGTTCTGGCAAACCCTTAAGGTTTGAACACTGGGGTGCACGCGAAGTCTTTCCCTCCTACCGGTCTACGCTCTAGCTCGCTAAGATCTCGCGGACGAACTCGACGAACTCACAACACAGAAAGACACGAGATTTATACTGGTTCGGGCCACTATTGTGGTGTAATACCCTACTCTAGTGTGGTGGTGGTGGAATGCCTCTTGGGCTGATGATGAACAATTACAAGGGAAGAATAGCCTCCTGGGGTTGAGGTGTTCTTGTGCTTGTGTGGTTGAGGATGATCTGAATCAGTTGCCTCCTACTGTGGTGGCTAGACCTATTTATAGAGGCCGTGGTCCTCTTCCCAAATATTGAGTGGGAAGGGAGCCAACAACGGCGGGCAAACTTGAAGGGGGACAACTAGTACAAGCTATCCTGACAAAAGTGGTCTTCGCCTGCAAAAAGCCCTGGTGGTGATGCCATCTTGGGCTCCATGATGACCTCCCTCTTGCCGTCCTCCTGGTCCTGGTCTCGTTGCACCAATATAGCAACCTTTGTCGGATGCCTCGGTACTCCTCGCCCGCGCTGGCTTCCTTAGCACCAAAGAGGAAACATTGACGCTGCACGCGCTGGCGCCCGCCCGGTGTCGACCATCGTGGCTCATGTCACGAGAGCCTCATGAGGTTTGCCCCGCCTTGATATCTCCGCTCCTCATGAGCCTGCCTGGCTAGGCCACTCCTGAGGAGGTCTTGCTTCGTCCACCTCGCGAGGCTTGGCCCCTCGCGAGGGTCATGGATGCCTTGTTGATGAAGATGGGTCGTACGGCCTGCTAACTTAGCCACGCCGCGGGCCGCATGCAGGCAAGTCTGGGGACCCCCATTCCCAGAACACCGACAATAGTCCCGGGGCCCAAGGTGCGCTCGGGCTTGGCTTCACAGCAAAGCCAAGGGTCAAGTGCGGAGCGCCGCGGGCCACAAAAGCCTGCGGCCTCAGTTGACGCGTGGCGGTTGATTGGACGTGGGCATCTCCACTTCCCCACGCTGCCTCGACAATTGTTCGACTTGACAAGTCTCTGCGACATGCAAGGAAAACCATCATTACCGGTGATCGTGGGAGGCACCGGTTGGCCTCCTCTTGCTATAAATGGGGAGGGGGCGGAGCCCCCATTGCCCATCTCTTCCTTGCTTGCTTGCTCCTTCCTCCTCGCTCCATCGCTTGCAGTGACACCCATGGCACCACGAAGGAAGTTCTCCACCGCCGAGAAGGGAAAGGCCCCTCGCGAGGGACCCGGCTCCCTGGCGCCCAAGCGCGAACGCGGCTGTCCACGCAAGCACGCCGCGACCCCCGCCGTGGCCCATTGTCGAGATGGCACCGCAACACGTGGAGTGGGTCATCCCAGCCATGGCGGTCCAGTTGATGAGGGGAGGCGTGCTATGGTTGCATGGCCTCCTCGTTCGCGCTTCCACACGGCGGAGGTGTCGCCGGAGTTTGTTGTCTGGTCTGAGAACTCGGCCGGCAACTGGCTCCAACTTCCGCGCTTCTTCGCCAGCGAACTTTCGACCTCTGGTCTAGGCGGACTCTAGCTGCAGGCGGATGGCTGCTGCAGCAAGGCCTCCTGGGTTGCGGTCAAGACTTCCACCGTGGGCAACATAGCGCTGGCCCGTGGCTGGCAGACATTCGCCTGCACGCGCGGCCTGGGCAGGCGGTGCACCCTCCAGTTCGGGTACGACGGTGGATCGACCCTCTATGTGAGGTGTTTGGGGAAGATGGTCGCCGCGCCGGGTGCTGCCCCGAGGAGAACGATGGTGAGGAGGTACTTGGCCTTGGGGACGGTCGTGACGAGGATGAGGGTGAGCCCGCCCTCGGCGGCGGCCATGTCTCATCCAGCTACGGCGGCTCTTCCTCCGATGACAGCTCCAGCAGTGGAGGCTACGACCAGCCGTTGCGCCCGTTTTGAAGGCCGCAGTGGGTCGTCTCGTCGCCGCACCTCTGTGAAGCGCGAGGAGGAATCCGGCTAGGCTCAGGGTAGCGCTAGGGGCCTGTTTTCGCGGATCGCTGCAACGCTACTTTTGTTTGCTCTTTTCCTGCATCACGAATGAATCCAGTATGGGCCCAGTGGGGCGTGTATCAAACTATGGTTCCTCGGTTATAAAAGTATGCGTGTTGTTCCCATGCTGTGTCGTTATTTTGCGTGAAGGTAACTTAACCTGGTATACTCAGGATGCCCTCTTCCTCACGAGGCATTTATTTCCTTGCATCCATCTTGCCCTGGTGGTCTGCATTCGCTCAGGAACAGCGAAAAACTCATTAGGAAGTGCGTTAAAAGATTTGTCGTTCCTCCTGGCCTTGACCTGGCGCTTTGTATCACGGTACCCTAGGGTCACAGACTAGGAGGGGTGTGCCAACTTTTGGGCTCGAACGAGGGTGGCTCACGAGAAAGCAGAAAGGAGAAAAAATGCTCGCGAGGGCACCTGCCTAGCCCCCTCGTGAGGCATGCGAGAGAGAGAGCACGAGTAAATTTGAGCCGGAAAAATGCAGTGAGTGTCGAGGGAATCAAATCAGCAAGGAACGCCAGAGGCAAACTTCAATTAAGGAAAAGCGAGCCAACTACGGAAAGCAAATGAAAAGCCGCGTCCGGCACCTAATCTAGTCTTCAAGTCTTCTCACCAGCACAGAGCTAAGTGCTGCCACTAGGTGTGGGCGGGAGCCCCAGGGCCTGAGGCCGGCGCTCCTGAGACTCTGGGGCGTGTACAACCCCAACTCATTATTATGTGAGAGTGTCACGGGCGGCGATTCTTCACAGGCACCGGGCCTTCTTCACAGGCTCTGGGCCTTTCTTCACAGGCTCCGGGCCTTGCTTCATGGGCAAAACTTCCGAAGGTGCTGGATGTTCCAGGTGTTTTGGATAGGTACCCCTTCCTGTGTCTCCAGGCGCACGGCGCCAGGCCTGGAGATGTGAACGGCCTTGAACGGGCCCTCCCACATTGGCGAAAGCTTATGCAGCCCTTCCCTGGAGAGGACCCGCCTCAGGACTAGGTCACCCGTCTCGAGTGTCCTGGAGCAGATGTTGCAGCAGTGATACCGCCGCAGTGCTTGCTGGTACCTTGCCGCCCTCAGCGCAGCCTCGTGACGACGTTCCTCCCCGAGCACGAGATCGATCCCCCGCATGGCGTCCTGCCGCGTTTCATCAAATGCCAGGACCCGTGTGAAGCGATGCTTGACCTCATGAGGGAGGACTACTTCAGCTCCGTAGACGAGGAAGAATGGAGTCTCGCCCGTTGGCTTGGTGGCGGTGGTTCGGATGGACCACAGCACGGACTGGAGCTCGTCGTGCCAGCCCCTGCCACAGGCCTCCAGCTTCTTCTTGAAGGTCCTAGTCTTGAGGCCCCTCAGGACCTCCATGTTAGCGCGTTCGGCCTGACCATTACTCCTGGGGTGGGCCACCGAAGCATAGCAGATCTGCGTTCCAAGGTTAGCACAGTAGGTTTTGAAGAGGTTGCTAGTAAACTGTGACCCGTTATCTGTGATGATCGGTTGGGGACCCTGAAGTGACCCACAAGGCCCTTGATGAACTTGACAGCAAAACCGGCTAAGATGCTGCAGACGGCTTCCACTTCTGCCCACTTGGTGAACTTGTCAATGCGACGTAGAGATAGCGGTAGCCCCCTGGCACCCGGGGGAATGGGCCTAAGATGTCCAGCCCCTAGACCGCGAACGGCCAGGTGAGCAGGATGGTTTGGAGGCCCTGAGCAGGCTGATGGATTTGCTTGGCGTGGAATTGGCAAGCTTCACAGGACTTCACCAGCTCGGCCACGTCGTTAAGTGTTGTAGGCCAGTAGAATCCACTACGGAACACCTTGCCGACTAAGGTCCACGACGATGAGTGGTGTCCGCAGTCCGCGCCGTGTATGTCAATCGGCAACTCCCTACCTTGATCGCTGAAGATGCAGCGCATCGTGACATCGTTCAGTCGTTTTCTGTGTAACTCGCCGTCTTGGAGACAGTATGTCGTGGCTTGCCAGGCCACGCGCTCTGCGTCCTCTTCCTTCTTCGGCAGCGTCCTGTGCGTCAGCTACTCTTTGAATTCCTTGGCCCAGCACTCCTCCTGGGGCTCAAGCGCCAAGAGCAGCCGAGCTCCTGAGGTCGGACCGCAGGCTGGGGCTCCCGTGGCCGGAGGCTGTGGGAGCTCCTCCCGAGGCTGAGTCATGCTTGAAAGTGGTGACGTAGCTGATGGCTTGAAGAGCTGCTCCTCAAAGACGCCAGGCTCCTGCGGTTGCTGCTTGGATGTTCTACTGGCGATGTCGTCGGCTTCCTTGTTGGTGCCCCGGGGCACGTGCTGCAGCTCCAGGCCCGAGAACTTCTTTTCCATCTTGCACACCTCCGCGAGGTATGCCTCCATATGCTCGTCCTTTGGCCGGTACACCTTGTTGGAGAAGTTGACGAGGAGTTGCGAGTCGCCTCTGATGGTGAGGCGCTTCACCCCTATAGCCGCCGCAGCCTTCAGGCCAGCTATGAGGCCTTCGTATTCTGCGATATTGTTGGAGACCTTCTCGCCGTGCTGAAAGCAGAGTTGCGCGGCGTAGTAGAGCTTGTCTTGGGTGGGCGAGATGAGCACTGCTCCAGCCCCTGCGCCATGGTGCGCGAAGGCGCCACCGAAGTACATGACCTAGCCGTCTGGAGCCTCGCTTCCTATGGAGGTAGACCGGTCCTCTCCTTCCCCAAGTGTTGGGGCATCTTTCCATTCCGCCACAAAGTCGGCGAACACGGATCCCTTGATGACCCTGGCGGTGCTGAACTCCAACTGGAAGGCTTGCACCTCGATGTTCCACTCAGCGACCCTCCGAGCTGAGTTTAGGCTCCTGAGCACCCTTTCCAATGGGTAGTCCGAGACGACCTTGATGGGGTGGCCCTGGAAGTAGTGTCGCAGCTTGCGTGAGGCCACCAGGAGCGCGAGCTGGAGTTTCTGGGGTATGGGGTAGCACGCCCTCATGTCTTGCAGTACGGTGCTGACAAAGTACACCGGGTGCTCGATGAGGGCTGGCACACTGTCAAGGCTCTGGTCCTGCGGAGACTGGGGCATATCCTAAGGTGGTGGGTTTCCTGAGACCTGACCATCATCAGCAGCTTCTGCGATGTTGCCCTGCTGAGCTTGGTCTTCCACCGCTGATGCCTTTGATGCACCTTCCTGACCCTGCGCTGCATTAGCTCTGGCTTGGCGTGACACATCCTTGGCTTGGTGCTCCTCCCGAACCGCCACTAGCGTTGCGCTGGTGGAGTACGCGGTGGCGGCATGGTAGAGTACCAAAGGCTCGAGAGGCCACGGTGCCACCATCACCGGGGGGCTGGTGAGGTATTTCTTGAGGTCTTGGAATGCCCGGTCTGCCTCTGGGGTCCACTCGAACGGGCCCCTCTTCTTCATGAGCTTAAAGAAGGGTAAGGCATGCTCTCCTAGCTTGGAGATGAAACACCCTAACGCGGTCACCCGCCCTGCTAGTTTCTGCATCTCCTTGAGGGTCTGTGGTGGGCTCATGTCTTCGATGGCCTTGATCTTCTCCGAGTTTGCCTCGATCCCTCTGTGGGATACGAGGAACCCTAGTAGCTTGCCGGAGGGGACGCCAAACACGCACTTTTGCGAGTTAAGCCTCAAGTTCACTTGGCGCAGGCTCTCGAAGGTCTCCTCCAAGTCTTGAATCAATGTCCTCTCCTCGCGAGATTTGAACACTATGTCATCGACGTAGGCCTCAGTGTTTCTGCCGAGCTGCCGCCCCAAGGCGATGTGCATCAACCGCTGAAAGGTTGCGCCCATGTTGCGCAGCCCGAAGGGCATGCAGGTGTAGCAGTACACCCCGCATGGTGTCAGGAAGGTTGTCTTCTCCACATCCTCCACTGCCATCTTGATTTGGTGGTATCCTGAGAATGCATCCAGGAAACACATCAAGTCGCACTCGACGGTGGAGTCGACGATTTGATTGATGCGTGGAAGTGGGAATGGATCTTGGGGGCAAGCTTTGTTAAGGTTGGTGAAGTCGACACACATCCGTTCCTTCCTGCCTTTCTTCGGTACTACAACGGGGTTCGCTAGCCATTCGGGGTATCGAACTTCTCGGATGGTACCTGCCGTCTCCAGCTTGCGTGTCTCTTGGACGATGAAGGCTTGCTTCTCTTTGGACCGTCGTCTCGCTCGCTGCTTTACGGGGCGTGCATTGGGGCATACCCTTAGATGATGCTAGATCACCTCTCTCGGGACTCCTACCAGCTGATTGGGCTCCCACGCGAATATCTCTTTGTTCGCGCACAAGAACCTCACCAAAGCTTCTTGCTCCGGGTCGAGGCCGGCCCCTTTGGCAAAGGTGGATCCTGAAGACCCGTCTTCATTGACCGGCACCTGCTTGGTTTCCACCTTGTCCTGGGTGAACAACTGCTTCTTCTTGGTGGGCGCGGTCTCCCTGGCCTCGGGGGTACCGGCGCTGGCTGGCTGTGCCGCTGTCGCGGTTTTGAAGGCGAGCCTGAGCGCCGTCACGGCCTCCTTAGTGTCCCCCTCGATGGTGAGGATGCCCTTGCTCCCTGGCATCTTCATGAGGTTGTAGGCTGGATGAGTCACCGCCATGAATTGAGAGAGAGCCGGGTACCCAAGGATGGCGTTGTACGGGAGACCGATGCGGGCGATGTCAAAGTCCACCAGCTCGGTGCGGTAGTTGTTGCGCGTACCGAAGGTGACATGGAGGCAGATCTGCTCCAGAGAGTGGGCAGATCCACCACCGACTCCCGAGGAGGGCTTGCTGAGGCCGAGCCACTCGGGCGGCACATGAAGAAGGCTGAAGGCTTCTACGGAGAGCAAGTTGAGGCCGGCGCCACCGTCGATGAGGGTCTTGGTGACGGCTACGTTGCAGATAGTGGGCGTGCAGAGCATTGGGGGCATTCCGGAGCCGGTGGTGGAGCCGGGGTGGTCTTCGGAGCCGAAGGTGAGGTCGGCCTCTAGCGCAGCCCAACCTGGCGGAGCCCCCGGGCGCTTGGAGGCGGCCCCAATCTGACGGAGAAATGTTTTGACGTGGGGATCTGAAGGCGGTGCTTGAGAGCCGCCTAGCAAGGCCGCGACTGTGTGATGCGCCGGCACCGCGTAGCGAGCGGTGAAGAGGTCGCGGAGTTCCCCCCAGGATGCCACCGTGGATCCCAGGAGGTTGAGCAGCCAGGCACGCGGCTCGCCGGCGAGGGCCATGGGAAACTAGTTGGCCATGATCAAGTCATCACCTCCGGCTTCGAGGACAGCCTCCTCGTACGCCAGCAGGAATGGTGCCGGGTCTGCCGCACCATCGTCACGCAGCGCCATCTCCGGCTTGAACTTGGTTGGCCACTGCACTCGCCGTAGAGCGGGGGGCAGGGCTCGGTATACAGACTCCCTGCAGCTGGTGTCGGCCGCAGAGGTGGATGGCAAGGCACCTGCCATGGGGGCGAAGTGTGGCGGTGCGGGGCGTAGGTTTGCGGAGAAGAAGCTCCAGTGCACCCCTACCTGGCGCGCCAAATGTCAGATGTGGAGTTCCGGCAAACCCTTAAGGTTTGAACACTGGGGTGCGCGTGAAGTCTTTCCCTCCTACCGCTCTACGCTCTAGCTCGCTAAGATCTCGCGGACGAACTCGAAAAACTCACAACACAGAAAGACACGAGATTTATACTGGTTCAGGCCACCGTTGTGGTGTAATACCCTACTCCAGTGTGGTGGTGGTGGATTGCCTCTGGGGCTGATGATGAACAGTTACAAGGGAAGAACAACTTCCTGAGGTTGAGGTGTTCTTGTGCTTGTGTGGTTGAGGATGATCTGAATCAGTTGCCTCCTACTGTGGTGGCTAGACCTATTTATAGAGGTCGTGGTCCTCTTCCCAAACATTGAGCGGGAAGCGAGCCAACAACGGCGGGCAAATTTGAAGGGCGACAGCTAGTACAAGCTATCCTGACAAAAGTGGTCTTTGCCTGCGAAAAGCCCTGGTGGTGACGCCGTCTTGGGATCCACGATGACCTCCGTCTTGCCGTCCTCCTGGTCTTGGTCTCGTTACACCAATATAGCAACCTTTGCAGGATGCCTCGGTACTCCTCGCCTGCGCTGGCTTCCTTACCACCAAAGAGGAAACAAGGACGCTGCGCGCGCTGGCGCTCGCCTGGTGTCGATCGTCATGGCTCACGTCACGAGAGCCTCGTGAGGTTTGCCCCGCCTTGATATCTCCTCTCCTCGTGAGCCCGCCTGGCTAGGTCGCTCCTGAGGAGGTCTTGTGTCGTCCGCCTCGCGAGGCTTGGCCCCTCGCGAGGGTCTTGGATGCCTTGTTGATGAAGATGGGCCGTACGGCCTGCTAAGTTAGCCACGCCGCGGGCCGCAGGCAGGCAAGTCTGGGGACCCCCGTTCCCAGAACGCTGACATTTGTCCCATGTCTGGATGGGACTCTCCTTTGCGTGGAAGGCAAGCTTGGCAATTCGGATATGTAGATCTCCTCCTTTGTAACCGACTCTGTGTAACCCTAGCCCCCTCCGGTGTCTATATAAACCGGGGGGTTTAGTCCGTATGACAACAACAATCGTAACCATAGGCTAGCTTCTAGGGTTTAGCCTCTACGATCTCGTGGTAGATCAACTCTTCTAATACTCATATCATCAAGATCAATCAAGCAGGAAGTAGGGTATTACCTCCATCGAGAGGGCCTGAACCTGGGTAAACATTGTGTCCCCCGCCTCCTGTTACCATCCGCCTTAGACGCGCAGTTCGGGATCCCCTACCCGAGAGCCGCCGGTTTTGACACCGACATTGGTGCTTTCATTGAGAGTTCCACTGTGCCCTCGCAATAAAGGCTTGATGGCTCCTTCGATCATCGACAACGATGTGATCCAGGGTGAGGTTTTCCTCCCCGGACAAATCTTCGTATTCGGCGGCTTCGTACTACGGGCCAACTCGCTTGGCCATCTGGAGGAGATCGAAAGCTACGCCCCTGGCCATCAGGTCAGGTTTAGAAGCTTGAACTATACAGCCGACATCCGTGGAGACTTGATCTTCGACGGATTCGAGCCCATGTCAGGTGCGCCGCACTGTCACGATGAGCATGACTTAGCTCTGTCGTTGGACGGTGTTCGGGAGATCGCACCTGTAGCTACTCCAGCCTTCAAGCCAGGGAAAATCGCGCTGTCCGAGGACGGGTGGATGGACCCCGCCACGGAGGCTACACACTCAGCGGCGATAGAGCCGAATACTGACCTTACCCCTTATGAGACCTGTGTTGCCGAATCCTTGGATTCATCCCTGGCCACGGGCTCCGAACCGCCCGCATCCGTGACTATCAAAACTGATTGGGCACCAATCATGGAGTTTTCCTATGTGGATATCTTTCAGCACTCGCCCCTGGGCGACGTACTAAAATCATTAAGGTCTCTCTCTTTGTCCGGAGACCCTTGGCCGAACTATCCCCGACCTGAGTGGGAAGCGGACGATGAAGAAATTTGTTCCCCACCCACCACCCACTTCATATCCACTGTCGACGACTTAACCGACATGCTTAATTTCGACTCCAAAGACATCGACGACATGGACGACGATGCAGGAGAGGAACAGGAACCACCGCCCACAGGGCGCTGGATGGCCACTTCATCACACAATGTATACATGGTGGATACACCCAAACAAAATAATAACGAGGAACGGAAGGATGCAGCGAAGGATAATCCCCTCGAGAAGCAGCCAAAGCGACGATGTAGGCGCCGCTCCCCGCCTCGGCAAAAACAGCTACAGTAGCGCAAGAAAGAATAATACCCCAGTCGACTCCAAAGGAAACAACGACCACATGGACCCCGCGATGGAGCAGGGTGAGCCATCGGACAGCGAGCATAGTACATAACCGCTGTCCGATCACGACAACACCGAGGGTAAAGCTTATCAACCTGTCTCCGAAGAGGAGAATAGTCCGGACGGTGATGCACACATCATCCTGGAAAGGCACTTGGAACAAGAGGACCTCCATAGAAGGCTTATTACCACCGCGAGGAGTTTGAAGAGGCAGAAGCAAAGGCTTAAGGCCACGCAGAATACACTCAACAGCAGATGGAACAAAGTGCTTGACACTGAAGAAAAGTACGGTGGCAGTCGCCACACAAAAAGCTATCCAAAGCGCAAGCTACTGCCTGAATTCGATGATGAGTCTTTGGAGCCTACACAGCCGAAGAATAAAATGGCCGACCTGCCGGATCAACCACACCATGGCCGCGAGAGGGCGGCTAAGGATGCCGCACATAAGTCAGCACATGATTTACGTGATGAATCGTGCCAAAAAGCAAGTATAACTAGGTAAATCTATGGATCTAGAAAGCGCGCTCCGGCACAGAATCAAAATCGAACACTACAACCGCTTGCTCCAGAAGACCCATCAGTGCGTCCGGTCATGCACCGGACAGTTCCGGACTCTTTCTGTTGCTGTCCTTATGAGCCGAATACTCCGGACTTCGGGTGGCCGAAGGGTTACCTTCTAGCCTTGGCGAATCAGGAGAAATCCTCCGTGATGACACCTCAGGGTCGTCCACCTCATGAGGTGGGGAGACAAGGGGAGGCGTTTCGCTTTCCATCATCTCCGGAAGAAGATCCCCCGAATATGAACTCTGTCGAGAAGGGCTACGAGCCGGACTGCAAGATATATGTCTCGGTTATTGTCCTCACAGATAAAGCAGGATATATTACTCCTGTTCACTTACAGCTCGGCGGAGGGCTGGCCCCCTTGTGGGCACTGAGTGGTAAGGATGCCCCCCGGGGCAGGGCCCTCTGGCGAAGGTTTTGTCCTTCGTTTGGAAACCCTCGTTTCCAAGTCTTCAGATGCGGTCCTTTTCCTTCCTCGGGGGGAGGGAATTTTAGATTCTTCTCCCCAATTATCCTCCTTCACGGATACACTAATTCTCCCGGTTTGGATGAGTAATGCGTGAGGCCTGCTTTTGGCTTCTTTGTTCCTCCCTTTATCTTCCTTTGATGGTACTTGATAAGGTGCGCGCTCAAGCATCCTGGCTAGTACAGGATCTGGTGAGCCTTCGGGAAGGGGGGCGAACACCTGATCATCTTCGTCTTTTTTATCCAGTCCTGGTCAAAGAGCTATTTTTTCAGAATGATGTTGTGGCAAATAAAAGACATCATGTTCGGCATGAGAATTACTTACGTGGGTATCCGGATGATTGCAGTTCAAACCCACATCCTCGGTGGTGTCCGGACACTTTATTCGTGGTCCGAAGAACAATCCATACATCTCTTCGAGCATCACGTCAAAGAATTGCCGAATAGTTCGCGGTCCTTCCGGGTTGAACTCCCACATACGGAGAGATCAACGTTGGCATGGCAGGACCCGACGAACTAGCATAAATTGCATTACCTTGACGAGACTGACATCTCCCTTGAGGAGATCTCGGATGCGACTCTGCAATATCGACACATCATTAACTGGCCCCCAATCCAACCCCTTGTCGACCCATGACGCATGTTGTGGCGGGGGGCCCGAAAGGAAGGCGGGGCCAACTACCCACTTTGTACTTCAGGGAGCTGTGATATAAAACCACTCCCGCTGCCACAAGTTGGATATCTCCAGGAAAGAACCCTTTGGCCATGGAGCACCGGCGCCTTTGCTTATTATGGAACCTCCGCATTCTGCGTGTCGCCCTCATCTTCGGCTTCACATTAAAGGTCTTGAGCCATAAGCTGAAGTGTGGGGCGACGCGGAGGAAGGCCTCACACACGACGATGAACGACGAGATGTGAAGGATGGAATCCGAAGCCAGATCATGGAAATCGAGCCCATAATAGAACATGAGGCCTCTAACAAAGGGATCAAGACTAAAGCCTAGCCCTCGGAGGAAGTGGGAAACAAATACGACACTCTCGTTGGGTTCGGGAGTGGGCATGACCTGCCCTTGAGCAGGCAGCCTGTGCGAGATTTTGGCGGTCAGATACCTAGCTTCTCGTAGCTTTTTGATGTCCTCCTCTGTTACAGAGGAGGCCATCCACCGGCCTTGGAGGTTGGATCCGGACATGATTGAAGGTCCGAAGCTCTTAGCCCGAGCCTTGGGTGTTGGAACTCGAGGTGGGGGAAGGGAAGGAACGAGTGCGAGAAGAAAAGGACAGGCCTTGGCCCCTTTATAAAGAGGATGAATATCAAGCGTCCTCCGCGTGGCCGTTTGGAACTTGCCTAAAATTGAGGAGTCATACCAGCAGGCACGATTGGGTTACCCACACCCGTATTGATGAGAATCCCATGATAAGGGGACACGATCTCTGCTTCGACAAGACGTGCCAAGAAAACTGCCTTGCATTATGTGCAGTAGCTGGTTGGGAAAAACGGTTTGAGTAATGACCGGGCCGTGGTGTGATGTCACGCTATGAAACTTGTCAGCAGATTAGATTTGTGGAATATTATACTCTGTACGGTGGTATGTGGAATTTGTTTTGCAAAGCCGTACACGATCCTTGTGTTCAAAATCTTAGGGAGTATTCGGAGGAGGAACCCGCCTTGCAATGTCGAAGACGATCTGTGCACCGGACTCATCGTCATTGAAGCCTGGTTTAGGGGCTACTGAGGGAGTCCAGGATTAGGGGGTCCTCGGTCAGCCGTACTATATACTTTGGCCGGACTGTTGGATTATGAAGATACAAGATTGAAGACTTCGTCCCGTGTCCGGATGGGACTCTCCTTTGCGTGGAAGGCAAGCTTGGCATATCGAATATGTAGATCTCCTCCCTTGTAACCGACTCTGTGTAACCCTAGCCCCCTCCGGTGTCTATATAAACTGGGGGTTTAGTCCGTAGGACAACAACAATCATAACCATAGGCTAGCTTCTAGGGTTTAGCCTCTATGATCTCGTGGTAGATCAACTCTTGTAATACTCATATCATCAAGATCAATCAAGCAGGAAGTAGGGTATTACCTCCATCGAGAGGGCCCGAACCTGGGTAAACATCATGTCCCCCGCCTCCTGTTACCATCCGCCTTAGACACACAGTTCGGGACAACCTACCCGAGATCCGCCGGTTTTGACACCGACACCCACCGTCCATGAGGACTCGTGTCAGGTGAAATCCATCAATGATTGGGTCGAGGACCAGTGCAGGTGAGCCGCCGTGACGGATGCTAGTCGGATGATCCCGACGATCAAAGGTGATCGGGAATGACGACCATGGATTGAATTTTGGGGCGAATGGCTCTATCACGTAGACGTCCCTGAGTGCACGCTTGCGCTCCCTTTTGGGGATGTGTGTAGCATATATCATGTTCATTGTTTTTACTTGAGGGGGGAACTTCTTCTGTCCCCCTGTGTTCGGTTGCCGGGGCTCCTCATCATCGTCCTCGCTTTGCGATCCCTTTTCTTTGTTTCGGCATTTAACTTGTCGGCCTGTTTAAAAACCCAACAATCCCTGTTGGTATGATTGGCTAGTTTGTCTGGGGTGCCATGTATCTGGCACAGACGATCAAGTATGCGGTCCAAGCTGGATGGTCCTCGATTGTCCCTTTTATATGGCTTGTTCCGCTGACCGGACTTGGAGCCGCTGAATCCGGCGTTAACTGTAGTGTCATCGGTATTGTCGCCATTGCTTCGACGTTTGTGTCTATTGCGTCGGAGCTTGCCATTGCTATTGTTGACCACAGAGGGGCCTGCCTCGCTGGCCGTGTTTTTGCTGCGAGCCAGCCAACTAACCTCACCCATGCAAAAGCGGGTCATGAGTGCCGTGAGGGCTGCCATAGATTTCGGCTTTTCATGGCCGAGGTGGCGGGCGAGCCATTCGTCGCGTATGCTATGTTTAAAGGCCGCTAGGGCTTCGGCATCCGGACAGTCGACGATCTGGTTCTTTTTAGTTAGGAACCTAGTCCAGAATTTCTTTGCTAACTCTCCGGGCTGTTGAACTGTGTGACCTAAGTCATTGGCGTCTGGTGGCCGGACATATGTACCTTGGAAGTTGTCAAGGAAGGCTTCTTCCAAGTCCTCCCAACTGTCGATAGAATTTTCAGGCAGGCTGTTTAACCAGTGCCGAGCTGCCCTTTGAGCTTTAGTGGGAGGTATTTGATAGCGTGGAGGTCATCTCCGCGGGCCATGTGTATGTGGAGAATAAAATCCTCGATCCATACCACAGGATCTGTTGTTCCATCGTATGATTCAATATTGACGGGTTTGAACCCTTCGGGGAATTCGTGATCCATTACTTGATCAGTGAAGCAAAGAGGGTGTGCGGCGCCTCTATATCGGGCCGCGTCGCGACATTGCTCCGATGGAGTCCGTCTACGGTTATCGGCCCGGGCGTGACTAGGTTTGTCACGTCCGAATAGGTAGCCATCGTCGCGCATCGAGGAATGTCCTCGCGATCCGTAGATCGATCTGGTGTATCCTGCACTGCTGTCTAGGTCTTGCCGAAGGTCGTATGTATGACCCCGAGCTGTTTTATCTCTGTTTTTCGTGGCGGTAGGACAGGCTGCTGTTCAGCCTGAGTTGCCTCTTTATCCCGACCGCATGGTGGTCGGTCCGCCGCACTGTCCCGACCGCGTGGTGGTCGGTCGGCTGCATTGCGCGAGGAAGGTATGGGCTCCGGCACCTCCTCATCAAACTGAGGTAGCAGTCTGCGTTTCGGGTAACTCTTGGCTGGGCACTTGAGGTCGTATTCTTCGGCTTCCAGGACATCCGTCCATCTGTCAATGAGCAGATCTTGGTCAGCTTGAAGCTGCTGCTTCTTCTTCTTCAGGCTCCTTGCGGTGGCTATTAGCTGGCGCTTGAAGTGCTCCTGCTTGAGGGGTTCCTCAGGCACGATGAAATCCTCGTTGCCAAGGCTTTCCTCCTCCTCAGAGAGCGGATGATAACTACCATCCTCCGAGTTGTTAGGCATGGCCTGTTCGTCAGGATTGACTTGCCCATTTTCTCATTCCTCCTGTTCGGATGTTTCCTCAATAGGGTCTTCATTGTTGTCAGCATTGTCCGGAGTACTATTTTCTCCGATGCCAGCGTTGCTTTCTTTTGAATGACATGACTTAGAGCGGCGTCCAGGACGTAGGCGCTTGGGGTCTGTCTCAGGAGGTTTATTCTCAACTGGATTTTCTTTGTCATCGCCGTTAGTTGCTTCGGTGTATCCACCATGTACACATCATACAAAGAAGTGGCCGTCCAACATCCAGTAAATGGCAGGTTTTGGCCTTGCTCCTCATCGGCATCGTCGTCCATACCATCGATGTCTTCGGAGCCTTAATCAAGCGTGTCGGTGAGATCCTTGACAGTGGCTATGAAGTGGGTCGCGGGTGGGAAGCAAAATTCCCCACCATCAGCCCCTAGTTCAAACCGGACATAGTTCGGCTGTGAGTCCCCCCCCCCCCGCCAAGGACAGGTTCTTTAATGAGCTTAGCACATCGCTGAAGGGTGAGTGTTGAAGATGTCTGCGGTGCTGAATTCAAAGATCGATAACCGATCGAGCTCGGCATCCGCAGGCGTACGTGGCTCGAAATTTATAGCTGGAGACGAGTCTGGAGTTCTGGTAACACAGATGTCCCATGAGTTTAAGTCCGTGTGTGGCTCCAATGCTGCGGGATCCGTGGCCTCTGTGGTAGGGTTGAGCTTCCCATCCTTAGATGGCGTGATCTGCTCCGGATCTAAGGCCAGAGCAGTTACGGGAGCAATCTCCTAAGTGTGGTCCGATGACAGATTTAGGTCATGTGCATCGGAGTGACAGGGAGCGGCCGCCGCGGTCTCGAATCCGGCAAAGATCAAGTCTCCACGGATGTCCACGACGTAGTTCAAGCTTCCGAATCTGACTGGTGGCCAGGGGCGTAGCTATCGATCTGCTGTAGATGGCCAAGCGAATTGGCCCGCAGGGCGAAGCCGCCGAATACGAAGATCTGTCTGGGGAGGAAGATCTCTCCTTGGACGGCCTCATTGTTGACAATTGAAGGGGCCACCAAACCTTTTGAGGACGGCATAGTGGAACTCTCAATGAAAGCACCAATGTTGGTGTCAAAACCGGCGGATCTCGGGTAGGGGGGTCCCGAACTGTGCATCTAACATCGATGGTAACAAGAGACAGGGGACACGATGTTTACCCAGGTTTGGGCCCTCTTTATGGAGGTAATACCCTACTTCCTGGTTGATTAACCTTGATGAATATGAGTATTACAATATTTGATCTACCATGAGATCGTAATGGCTAAACCCTAGAAGTCTAGCCTGTATGACTATGGTAATGAATATCATGCTATCCGGACTAAGCTCTCCGGTTTATATAGACACCGGAGAGATCTAGGGTTACAAAAGGTCAGTTACTGAGAAGGAATCTTCATAATCGGTCGCCAAGCTTGCCTTACACGCCAAGGAGAGTCCCATATGGACACGGGGGAGAGTCTTCGATCTTCGTATCTTCATAGCCCATCAGTCCGGCCCATGCCAACAGGTCGGACGCCTGAGGACCCCTTAGTCTAGGACACCCTCAAGGACCCAAGGAGGCTATGTAATCATAAGGAAACCTCGATACTATTCAGAAGTAATATGTTTCCGTTGTAACGAAGCAGGGCACTTTGCTAGAGATTGTCCCAAAGAGAAGGAGGCTTGTGCTAAATAGTTGAGTTTGCAACAAAGAAATATAGTAGTAGTAGTGGCAATATTTCTTTTATATTGAGGTGTTGAGTTGAGGCATGTAAGGAAAAGGCAGGAGAGTATAATAATTTGACGATCAATAAAGTTAGCATCATTGGTACTGATTTGGATTTTATGAGTAGTGACTCTATGAAGGAAGATTTTGACCATTTTCGAGGATATGAGAAATATGGTCTATGGATGAATTTGTTCATTTCAAGGGTGGTAGTACCCTGTGAGGACCCTTGACCCCTGGAAAAGATAAGGATATTCCACGTAGTGGACTACTGACAAAATAAGCATGAGTTCTATCTCAATATGCGAGATACCCCAAGAGTATGAAGAGATGAAGTACTATTGGAGTATACAGGAGGTATAATGTTCGTAACATGGAGCAATTGTAACTCCATGATGAGTTTGAGTAATCACGTCTTAGTTGCTACCAATAGAAGGAAGTGAGACACTACAATTGGATTGATTTAAGAATGCTAGGAAGCAGGATGTTGGAATGACGAGCAGTTGCCCCGATGATGAGTTCAAGGTTTACAAGTGATGAGATGGGCCATAACCCACAGGCTCCAGGACCTGCCAAGAAGCAAGCACACTCTTGCTGAAGGAAAAACCCTAGAAGAGTACGACTTTATCAACAGACGATCTTATAGGAGTTTACACAAAACCTGAGAGTTGTGAAGGAACGATAGATGTTTGTTTGGCCTGCAGAATCAATGGATTTTTCCGAACTTGGTTCATCGACAAGAGAAATTTTGCAATGCTTGTGAGGATGACCGAGTGTTAGAATGCGAGGTTTGCTAAACCATATACAAGGTAATGATTTGGGTGCGGGATGGATTCATCACCATACTGACTTACTCTTATTATTCGCCTTGCTATATGGGATGGTAAATCTGAGTGACTTACCCATAGTAGAGAGACGGCGATATTAAGCCTGATTAAACCTTAGAATGGCATGACAATTTTCCCTTGTACAAGGCAACTGTTGCCGACCGTAGGTCATATGGTGAGAATGAAGCCAGACCCATTTCCTGCAGGAGAAACCATAAATTGAAGACCACCATGAGATATCGAAAAAAAATTAGTATTGGCGCCAGACCTGTCAGCTAAGAAGTACCAGTCTCGGAAGAACCTTACCAAGATGAAAGGGCACAAGAATTGAGAAAAAAGGTTATGCCACGACCGGAAGAGCCCAGAGAAGGAATTATCCTGAAGATCTGAGAAGATCGATCCTACCAACAATAAGGATGTGGTACGTGAGTTTTTATGGAGCCATAACCATGTTTCTAAGGGTGGTAGCACCCCAAACCCTTGTGGCAATCGATGGATTTCGAGGAAACCCCGAACCTAACCTATTTCTTGCTAGCCTCTACGAATCTTGAGGAAGAGATTCATTTTAAGGGTGGTAGGTTTGTAACATCCCAAAATTCTAAATTTTGGAATGTTATATTAAATAAATAGTTTTGATTGATTGTTTGATTGTGGTGTGGTTGTTTGTGTGAAATTGAGTGAAATTTGAAACTTTGAAAGTTAAATGAGAGGGAATGAAATGACTTCCCTAAACTTCCATTTTGCGTTTATGATCTCCATGAATTCAAATTCTTTTCATCACAAAACCCTGGAGAGAAGATGACATGACTTCTTCCATTTCAAATGAAAAAAGGGTTTTTGAAAATATTTGAATTTCATTTGGAACTATTTCAAAATCAGAAACTTTAAGCAACTCAAAGATTTTCATTAGAGAAGATAAAATGACTTCTTCAAAACATATGAAATATGAGTTGGAAGTTTAAAAGAATGAAATTGAAAGTCTCTTTGAAATTATTCTCAATTTGGAGTTATTTGGGTTTTATTCAAATTATTTTTCTCAAAAAATAAAATTTATGGAAAATAGGGTAAACTGATTCCCTACATTAGAAAATTGGAGAAAAATGGTTTCGAAATCATTTTGGTATTTTTAAAATATTTTATTTGGTTTTCAAATAAACCAGCATCACTTTTTGCTTTATTAAAAATTTTGCGGAATTTATTTGACGCTAGAAAAATGTTCATGTTGTAGAAAATCTTTTTCAAAAAATTATGATAAATAATTTTCCTATGTTAAACTTTATTTTATTTTGGTTGTATTTTATTTGGTTTTGTTGTGTGTATAAAAAATGTTCTCCTCCGACTAGGCCGGCCCAGCTAGCAGGCCGCGGACAAGCCAACCGCGCAGCCCAGTGCGCGCCGTCTCCCTCCCCGAGCAGGAGACCTGCTGCCGCACGCCATCATCGCCTCGGCGTCCGTGTCGCCTCCGGACTCCCCGCGCCGCCCCGGCCCCTCGCGCAAGGCACTGCCCCTTCTCCGCCTTTATAAGGCCCGACCCCGGCCTCTCTCCTTGCCTAGCCTCGCATCTCTCCGCAGCCGCCGCCATCGCCGGACTTCGCCGCCGCCGCTGCTCCGCCCGCGCAGCTTCCGCCAGTCCGTGCAGCGCCGTGCGGCCACCCGCCGCACCACCCCGCGCCTCTACAGCGCCGCTGCCGTGCCCGAGCCCGCCGGAGCCGCTTCGCCGCCTCGCCTCACCGTCACTGGAAAACCGCCACCGCCGCTGGTTTTTGACGAAAACCGCTGCCGACCGGTATAAAACCGACCCCGGTCCGATCCCTTTTTTTAAGCTTTCGGTTTTGTTTTAGACGGTTTTATTTAGTATAGTTATTTAGCGAATGTCCATCAGATTAGGTTCAGAAGTGAACAAATTCGTTCGTTAGTGTTCAGTAGCGAACGTTCATTCGGTAGTTTTTCTTTTTCTGTTTTAATTTCGGCCAGGGACCTAGATGCAATTAGTTTATTTATAGTTTAGCCCCTGATCGTCAAACCTTCACTACTTTTTGCTCGTTTGTCCAAATCCAACGAAACCAACGCCCACTTCTTCGTTATGATCCCCTCTGTTCAGATAATCAACTTGAACTTGTTTTCGAAAATTTAAAATTTGATTTCAAACAGATTTGTATTTGAATTTCGTTTGATCATAACTTGAGTTTCGTAACTAAGATTTAGTTGATTCTTTTTGCTAATTGAAGCTCTTGACCTAAACTTTCTGATAAGACCAAATTCACCCAATTTTGATATTGTTAGAAATTGTTTTATGTTCGCAAGAGTTATTTGCATGTTTTTGAAGTTTTCCGAGATCTTTTCTTCGAATTTTATGCTTGATTTCTTATATATGCAATTGCTTGCGTACGATATATTGAACGAAGTGTGACGAGTAGAACTATCAGGAGTTATGAGTGAGAATCATCTTCATCAATAGTCCAAGGCAAGTTCACACTTTGATCATATTTTTCATACCCATTTTTTATGCATTAGTTTCAACACTACAACATTGCATGAGTAGGATTGATAACATGTGGGTATTGGGAAGTAGTTGATGAGGTAGGAACCTATTGTCTTATATAAAACCCTTGGTACTTATTGCGTTATGCTTGCACTACTTTGCTATGCTCGTAGAAGTGGATTGGTTTGTGATATTCATGAAACATGTGAGAGTTATTTATATCTAAGGGAAACCTAAGGTAGCTACTTTAATACACATCTGGGTGGATTGGTTGGGGCACCCTGGGGATACTAGTGGATTACTCGAACACCAGGGGAAACTAGTGTTCTCCAAGGAGATCCCGGGGTACCCGTGTGATCATCCTATGGTTCGCCACCCAGGCTCAAAGGGATCATAAGATTATTCATGCTGGAAATTTCCGTGTGCAGCCACAAACCATTATGGGCTCTGGCATAGTTGAGTAAGTTGTGGGAATCCTTTCCATGATGGGCTAGCAGATGTAGGGGATTGTAGGTGTATCGGCCTATCTGTCGGTTAAGAGGACCTCTTCGGAAAGAGTGTGTCTTGGTCATCCGTTTCTCAAACATCATACAGTGCGAGAAATACAACGGAGGACATCGTGTCTTGTGGGGAAAAGTGCGCAAACCTCTGCAGAGTGTACAAACTAATCATGGTTAGCCGTGTTCCCGATTATGGACATATTGAGTATCTGGTACTTGAATTCTTGATTTGATCTCATCACTTTACTTAGTAAACTTGTTTGGTTGTTAAGGTTAATTTGGGATTGAGTTGGGGTTACCTTCTCAATATTTTCAACAAACTTTGTAGTTAAGTAAAATATATTCTTTTGTTGTAGGGAAAATTTAGCTTTATGCAAATGATAACCATAGAGCCTCCACCAGCCAAATATGCATGTAGTGATAGCCATTATTCAGCATTGCTCTACAGTGCGAAATTGCCAGTACATTCAATGTACTGACCTCCATGGCTGCAACGTCTCATGTTACAAGAATCTTACGACGAGTAAGGGATACATTAGGGTTACGATGTCTACACTCAACTTTGCCGTTGATGTTTATGGGAATCCACAACTTTGTTGTTACTTCCGCTATTTGGATTGAGGTAATAGTATTTATGTTACTTTATACATGTGATTTACCTATGTTATAAATCCTCAAGTTCTGTGTGTTTCAGCATACCGATCCAAGGATGACACTTAAGCACAGAGACTTGATCCATTCGGGTCGGGTCGCTACACGATTCTAACTGTGAAAACAAGCACCAAGTACTCCAAGGCAGGGCAACTCGAGTGGATGATGCTGTGCAATGAGGCCTCCGATATACGACCCCACACAAGTGAAAGTTTTTTGAGAAGTGGGAGTCGAAGGTTTAGTACCAGATTGTCTGAGCACAACGCAAAGGTGGTGGTGTGGAGAGAGGAGGAAAACTGCGAGATGGACATCGGTGCTGAGAGCACAAGTACATGGCGTTCGGTATCTGGTAGGTGATTTCCAGGGGAATAGTAGAACTCAAGCAACTGTAGTTCTATGAATTCAGGGGATTTTAGCCAGGCGTCCATCATTGGGCATGGTATGCTTGCTCATGTAGCATGACGGGATGCAGAGGCTTTGAATGAAGCCCTGGTGGGAGGAGATGATGGCTCTGCGGATTTCAAAATCATTGAAGAGAGATAGCTTACGACAATCGAGATTAAGGGGCATGGCGCACCATAGAGGGCGCCACCGAATTGAGAGGACTTGGGTGCGGCAGCAACCCTTGGTGGGGAGAAGCGAGATGATATCCCCAAGGATGGCGTCCGGGAGATCGCTGATGCAGTCCACCCGAGATTCTACGGGTTCCTGGGATCCGGTGGGGGCGGGATCGCCACTTCTCCCCGCGCTGCCGGGTGCAGGATCTACAACAGGCGTCGCCGCTAGTGGGAGCCTAATCTTCTTGGTGTTGGGGTCAGCCAACTCCATTTTCCTCGAGGGCGTCGCGTCGCACTCACGGGTTTGAGCAGAGCAACGAATGACGAGCCTAGTTGTAGTGCGAGTGAAGAAGAAGGGGAGCTGGGGTTTTCTGTAGTAGTGAGGAAGAAGGGGAGCTGGGGTTTTCTGTAGAAGTGAGGTGAGGAATTTGGGGGTACGAGTGGAGCGAGCTGACATGGGGTGGGTGGGAGTGAGGAGGAAGAAGAGCACCTAGGCTTTTTTGGGGGCGGCGTGCTGGGTGTGGGTAGCGCCTCTCATTAAGTAAATATATGGGCTTTTGAATTGATTTTATTATTTACTAGGGTGGATGGGCTGTTTTGTCTTGGGTCCGAGAAAAAATTACTACTAGAATAGTGGAGACACTCTACAGCTACCCAGAAAAACAATTACTACTAGTACAGTGGATACACTACCGCTTCTGGCTCCTTCGAGGTCATCGAAACGTCTCCCTCAACTGAATGGTGTTTTACTTTCGTTCACCGACATGCGGGCCATGCAGAGCGCGGGCCCAAATGCCATCTACCAAATTAGAAGGCAGTATGAAGGCGGAGAGTCACCTCCGTCATAGCGCGGTAGTAACGAGCCGTCGTATCACAAAACCCCACCTCCCCGCAGTCTAAGTTTGACGGACGAAGGAACCATCATTTCACTCTTTGTTGAATCCCCTTCTCCCTCACTGTCTTCAAGAAAGCCAACACTCGCATCTGCCACTGTTCTTCTCCCGCCATGAACGGAAGGTAAGCAGATCTGTGATGTTGGTATATTTTCGTTCATAGAAAAAAAGAACTTTTGCAAAGCAGAAACCGATCCTCACTCCCTTTTTTTTCATTGTCATTGCGATTGTGTTTTCTTTTCAGTGGTCTCCTAGTATTCGTCAGTTTCATGATTGTAGGATCGAAAGTATGTCTAGAGGGGGGTGATTGGACTACTTGACCAAATAAAAACTTAACCTTTTCCCAATTTTAGTTCTTGGCAGATTTTAGCTATTTTAGGACAAGTCAAGCAATCATCACACAATTCAAGCAAGCATGCAAAGAGTATATTGGTAGCGGAAAGTAAAGCATGCAACTTGCAAGAATGTAAAGGGAAGGGTTTGGAGAATTCAAACGCAATTGGAGACACGGATGTTTTCCCGTGGTTCGGATAGGTGGTGCTATCCTACATCCACATTGATGGAGACTTCAACCCACGAAGGGTAACGGTTGCGCGAGTCAACGGAGGGCTCCACCCACGAAGGGTCCACGAAGAAGCAACCTTGTCTATCCCACCATGGCCATCGCCCACGAAGGACTTGCCTCACTAGCGGTAGATCTTCACGAAGTAGGCGATCTCCTTGCCCTTACAAACTCCTTGGTTCAACTCCACAATCTTGTCGGAGGCTCCCAAGTGACACCTAGCCAATCTAGGAGACACCACTCTCCAAGAAGTAACAAATGGTGTGTTGATGATGAACTCCTTGCTCTTGTGCTTCAAATGATAGTCTCCCCAACACTCAACTCTCTCTCACAGGATTTGGATTTGGTGGAAAGAAGATTTGGGTGGAAAGCAACTTGGGGAAGGCTAGAGATCAAGATTCATATGGTAGGAATGGAATATCTTGGCCTCAACACATGAGTAGGTGGTTCTCTCTCAGAACATATGAGTTGGAAGTGTAGATGTGTTCTGATGGCTCTCTCCACGAATGAAGAGGAGGTGGAGGGGTATATATAGCCTCCACACAAAATCCAACCGTTACACACAATTTACCAATCTCGGTGGGACCGAATCAACAAACTCGGTCGGACCGAAATAGTAAACCTAGTGACCGTTAGAGATTTTCGGTGGGACTAACATGCAACTCGGTAGGACCGATATGGTTAGGGTTAGGGCATAACATAATCTCGGTGAGACCGATTACACAAACTCGGTGAGACCGATTTTGGTAATTAGCTAACCAGAGAGTTGGTTAGGCAAACTCGATGGGACCGATTTGCTCTTTTGGTGAGACCAAAAAGTTACAAAAAGGAAACAGAGAGTTTGCATTGCAATCTCGGTGGGACCGATCCACTCTTTCGGTGAGACCGAAAAGTTACGAAATGGAAACAGAGAGATTGCAATCCCATCTCGGTGAGACCGAGATCCCTATCGGTAGAACTGATTTGCTTAGGGTTTGGCAGTGGCTATGACAAGTGAAACTCGGTGGCGCCGGATTGAAAGAATCGGTAGGGCCGAGTTTGGCTTTGGGTTTAGGTCAAATGTGGATAAGTGAAAGTAGCTGAGGATTTTGGAGCATATCATTAAGCACATGAAGCAAGAGGCTCATTAAGCAACACCTCATCCCTCCTTGATAGTATTGGCTTTTCCTATGGACTCAATGTGATCTTGGACCACTAAAATGTAAAATGAAGAGTCTTGAGAATATGAGCTAGAGCCAATCCTTTTTCCTTAGCATTTTGAGGGTTCCACTTTCACCATCCATGCCATGCCAATCATTGAGCTTTCCTGAAATAATCATCTTGGAATAGCATTAGCTCAATGAGCTATATGTTGTTATGAATTACCAAAACCACCTAGGGATAGTTGCACTTTCAATCTCCCCATTTTTGGTAATTGATGACAACATATAGATCAAAGCTTCGACAAATAATAAGAATGAAATATATCATTGCTTTGAGAAGTATGTGATAAGTAAGAGCTCCCCCTAAATTTGTGCATATTTAAAAATTTGCTTTGGACTGCAAATGCACAAAGAGTTAGAGTCATGGGTTACTCTTCCATGTCACATACATCTTGATGGAGCGCTCAAAATGATAAGAATTAAATACATGCACTCGTCACCAAAGAAAGTGAATGATCACATAAGATAGATAAGATATATCAAGCATGCATAAGTGTAGCTTATGATCAAACACATGATCATCAATGTCTCACAAGCATATCAAAGTATCTCAACCAAAAGCAAACAAAGTTTGAAAAACCACCAAATAAAGCAAGAGAGAATAAGAATAAAAGCAACACTCCCTCTCGAAGCCTATGATCTATACATTTTTCTCCCCCTTTGGCAACAAGTTACCAAAAAGTTCCTAGAAAATGCATAGTGCTAGATCGACTCTCAGGCTTGATCTTCTGGTGGTGGTGGAGTCTGGATCACTCCAAGGATGAAGCTTTCTGTAGACGTGGTTGGAGTTGAAGCTAAAGTAGATGCTGGAGCTGGTTGGGCTGGTGCTGTAGCTGGAGCTGAGGTGGTGGCTCTGGTGTCAGGAACTGGCACTACAGTCGACCTCGGAGCTCGTGGCACTCTGGCAAATGCATCAGTTGTAGTGTTCCCTCTCCTCTCCTGCATGTCATCTTGAAGTTGCTCCACTGCAGACTGAATCTCTGTTACTTTGACATCCAAGTCATAGAACTTTTGTTCTATGATCCTCTCTAAGCTCTGCTGATTCTGAGTGAGGGTGGCTAGTCCTTTCTCAATCCTCAGTGTGGATGCAATCAAGTAACCAAGCTACTCTGGTTTGGTTTTCAAGAAATACTCAGATGCCTCCTCTTGAGTTGGCATCTTGGCAGCTTTTCTCCTTCCTTGCCTTCTCCTTCTTTGCTTGTGCTCGTGCAGATGATGGTTCATTCTCATTCATGACAACTTGATTGTCCTCAAAGTCTGGATGGATGGGCAAATGTTCCTTGTCCAGCAAGTATGTGCCTGTGCCCATCTTTGAGTTGATTAACTCTTGGATTTGTGGGGCATATCCACAGCTCCTCTTCTGATCAGCTGTTGTCCTCTTAATGGTCTCTACCATGAGGCTCATCACCTTGAACTTCTGTGGCACATCAAATATATGAAACAAATTTATTGCATGGCCTCTGATCATCTTGTGATCACCTAACTTGGGCAACAGAGTGTGCCTTAGGATCCAGTTGATAGTTGGCAGCCCTGACAGAAGATAATGCACTGAGCCAAACTTGAAAGGTTCAAGAGCTTCATTTGGGATCTCCTTGTACATGTTTGACATGGAATTGTAATCCATCTTCTTCTTGGCATAGATATCCAAGTCATCTTCCTGCTCTTCTGGGGCATTGATCAGCTGAGCCCATTCAGCAACTGTAGATTGGTATCTAGTGCCTTCAGACATCCACACTATCCTGCCATCTGGATAGAAGTGTGCTGTGGAGTAGAACTGCATGATCGGCTCTTCATTCCACTTTGTGAGCTTCTGCCCAACAAAGTCAGCTACTCCACAAGCCTTGAAGCTGTCTTGCACTCCAGGATAGTGCTCTTCATTGTCCTTGATGTACTCCCAATCAGCCCATCTCATGTCACAAACAATGGGCTTCTTATCAAGCAAAACTGTCTCATAAAAATCTTGCTGTTCCTTGGTGTGAAACATGTAATCAACAGCAGTTCTTCTCCTTGAAGCATATGGATCTGCTTCTCTCCACTTCCTGAGCCCTGAATCTCTTCTGATTTTCATGTCCTCAACCACAGGATGAGCATCATTGTGGTCTGGGATCTTGGGCTTAAGCTTCCTGAGCACTTGACCTTCTTCTTCCTCAGCAATGTCAGGCACTAGGGCCTTGTTCTTCTCAGCAGCTGGTATGATCCTTGTATTCCTCTTTGGAGCTGACTTGGGCTTGGAGGCAGCTTTGGGTGCTTCTTTGGGCTTTGATGCAGCAGCCCCTGTCCTGATAGCATCACCCATAAGCTTAGGTGCCTTAGGTGCTGGTGCAGCAACCTCTTCTTCCTCTTCCTCTTTAGAATCTCTCATTATTGAGAATCTCCCAAGCACTCTAGCAGTGGTCTTTTTGATCCTCTCCTTCCTCTTCTTCCCTTCTGCAGCAGCCTCTTTGGGTTCAGGCTTTTCAGGAATCTGAGTTGAGGCTCTGGCCTTTGGCATAGGCTGCCTTCCTGCTGGCCTTTTGACTTTCATCCCTGGCTTTATGCTCTGTGCTGGGCCATATTCCTTCTTGAGCACAACTCTCTTGGAAGTTGCTTCCTCTTCTGCCACATAGTCTTCATCCTCTGAGTCTGAGGTTCTCTTCTTCCTTTGTCTCGTGGCAGCTTTTGGCAGATTGCTTGGGGTGCTCCTGCTGCCTTCATCTGAAGAACTGGAGGGACTAGTGCCCTCACTCATGTGCACTTGCTGTTCTGACACATTCTGGCTGTCACTCAGATCTGACATGATGAACAAGCTGACTGCTGACCCTGTGAATAGTTTATAGATGAGGTAGAGTGGATGAGCATCACAAAATGCAGAGATTTTTGCAAAAGAATGATTCAAAATCTTAGTTTTAGTTTCCCACTGAAATCATCTCGGATCTATCGATTTTTAAACTCGGTGATACCAAAGCAGTTTTGGAACCTAAACTAGTGACCTCGGTCAGACCGAGTCACAATTCGGTGGCACCGAGACTGCTAGGGTTTCACAAAGTTCCAAAATCGGTCACACTGATTAGTAATTCTCGGTCAGACCGAGTCTCACTTGTGCAATGGCATGAGCCACATTGGTGGGACCGAGTTTTTCAACTCGGTGGGTCCGAGATGGTTTCGGCGGAAACCTAACCCTAAAATTTTCGAATCAAACCTATTCTATGAACGCATTGTCTGGATAGGAGTGTTTCAATCGTGGCTAGAAACAATAAGATCACAATGTGCTAGGAATCAGATTGGGGATAGCACAAAGATCGAGTCCATACCCTAGTTCGGCGGAGACTCGCTACGGCGGCAACGGCGGGGTTGAATTCCGTTGACGGCGATGGAGACCAGTGACTGGAGGCGGCTGGCGGCGAGGAGATGATCCGGAGACCACGTTGGCAGAGCGAGCTATCGCGCGGGCGAAGGGGTTCGGAGAAATTTCCAAATTTTTGCCCGTGCCTATATATAGCCTGACCCTGTCGGTCTGACCGAGTGGAACAACTCGGTGGCACCGAGATGCAAAACTGTATACAGTTATTGCAACTCGGTGTGACCGAATGGTTCAAATCGGTTGCACCGAGATCGAAAATTCAGATCAACTTAATGATCTCGGTAGGACCGAAAGGATATCAGTCAGACCAGAATCACAAAGAGGTTTTGGAAGTTTAAGTCTATGACGAATCGGGGACTCTGAGTGCTCCTCACACAGAGTGGTTCGAATCTGACTTGATCAAATTTTGTGATGTAGCATGAATAGAGTTTGAGACGAGAAAAGCATAGATAGCTAGAGGAGGTTCTTAGGCATTCTTGCCCATCCACTTGGCAAAAGGAAATAAAACCAAACAATCAAAACAACAAGTGGATGTCCTCGAATGAGTAAAATATGCAACCAACATGCTCACACAATAAAATAGCAATTGAAATATGTGACAAAGCATGCACAACCAATTCTAGCATCTATCAAGCAATTGGCGATGACTAGGTCATCTATATATGAGTATATTGACTTAGGAGTCAAGTGAGAACACTTGATCATAGGTCATACTCATCGTTTAAGCTCAAGTGGGGTTACCACTTTTACATAAAGCATTGTTGTGTTCACATCTTTAGAGTTGCTTTAGCTCAAGTCTTAGAGTAAAGCTCCCCCTAGATGTGATATCCCCCCTAAGAGGGATGAACTAACCTTGGGTTTTGTCGATGATGACTCTATGTAGATGTCGAAGATGTGGATGCTCAATGTTGATGTAGATCACTTGGAGCTATCCATTTGAGTGAATTGCACTTTCAATACCTACATAGGTTAGTCCCACAAGGAACAAACAAGGATATCCATAGACATAGAGTGATGCACACACAAGATGATGTCCATGAAAACTTTTAGGTTACCTTGTCCCTTGTCTTACCAACAAGAGGGTTTGTGACTCCTTGAACTAGTGCAAGATGTGGAAGTTGATTGCACTTGTTCTTGCCAAAATGATAAGAGTGAAGTATGTTGGTGGAGTCACCCTCAAGAACTCTCTAGTTCTTCTTCTTTTGGATCCACACCATCTTGATGGGAATCCTTGGAGTTGTAGTCGTACTTGATGAAGTGGAACTTGAAGTGGTCTTGGGAATCCACTCGACTAAGGTCTTAGGAGCTTCTTCAAATGCATCAATTTCCTCTTGAAGCTTGTCCTTGCCTTTTTGCTTGTTGTCTTGTGGTGGAAGATCATCTTGAGCTTGTGTCCCCTTGAAGGAAGTATCATACTTCTCTTGTTGAGGAACAAACTTTGTCTTGGGGTATTGATCTTCTTCCCACTCAACTCCATTGGCATTGAACTTTCATTCAAAACCAACACCTTGATTCTTCCGGTGCCTTCCTTGCTTGCGCACAATTTCCTCGAATTGCTTACTCCCGGCAAGGCTTTTGTACACTCCTTTCTCTATAATTCCCTTCAATAAGCTATTTTCTTGCTCAAGTGTAACTTGGCTAAGAGAATCATTAGTGGAATCAAGAGAACTACTAGAAGCAACAATATTGGATTTAGCATGATCATTGTTACTACTAGAGGAAGAATCTTTCTTGTTCTTGTTACTAGACTTGACTTGAGGCATGTAAGTGGATAAGAGTAAACGCTTGGTAATGTAAGAAGAACTTTTCTTGCGGAGATCATCATTGATTGCCTTTAAAAACTCATGCTCTTGCTCAAGATTGAGCTTTTCAAAGCGTAACTTCTCATGAGCTCTTAAAAGTTCTCGATGATCTTCGAAGATAGTTTCATGAGCTAACTTAAGAGTGTTTAGTTATTTAGTTAGAGCCTCAATCTTCTCCTTATCATTGTCATTCGTTTTATCTTGATTAGCATGATTAATTGACGTTTCATCATAGTATTCATCACTAGAGTTGTCAACAAGTAAATCATCATCACCTAACAAGTCATCTTCATCACTATTAAAATCAACATACTCGGGTTGTGTTACCTTAGGACCTTTGGCCATGAAGCATCTTCCAATTCCTTCATTTGGTGAGTCAAATATATCGTAGGAGTTGGTTGACACAAGTGCTAGAATGGCAACACCTTCATCTTGAGTATATTCAGAATCAGAGTGATAACTTCTCTCGGAGTGGCTGTCGGAGTCGGAGCCGGATACCCATTCACCAACATGAGCTTGATGTCTTTGTTTCGTGTAGCTCCTTGATGACTTTTCCTTCCTTTCCGAATCCTTGCTTCTCCGTGAGTATCTTCGTTCATAACGATCATCTCTACTCCTTCTCTCTCTTGGTGGTGATTCTTCTCTTTTGCTTCTTCTTTTTGGAGAGTCTTCTCTTCTCTTGTAGGGAGCCGTACACTCATTGGACTAGTGTCCGGGTCTTCCACAATTGTAGCAGTTTCGCTCTCGACTAGAAGATCTTTTGCCATTGTAGGACCTTGACTTGGAGCTTCTATCTTTGCTTCTACTCTTGTAGAATTTGTTGAAGTTTTTCACCATTAAGCTCAATTCTTCATTGAAGTTTTGTTTCTCACTTGATGATGTAGGGGCTTCACATGAGGCTTTGTAGGCACCACTTGATTTGTTGTGAAGTTCCTCTTTATCCTTAAGTGACATCTCATGAGCAACAATTCTTCCAATTACCTCCGTTGGCTTGAGATCTTTGTAATTGGGCATCATTTGGATCAATGTGCACATGGTATCATATTTTCCATCCAAGGCTCTTAGAATCTTCTTGATGATGAATCTATCGGTCATCTCTTCACTTCCTAAGCCGGCAATCTCATTTGTGATGAGAGAAAGCCTAGAGTACATTTCAGCGACACCTTCACCATCCTTCATTTTGAACTTGTCAAGTTGACTTTGAAGCACATCCAATTTGGATTCCTTGACGGAGTCGGTACCTTCGTGCATATCAATCAAAGTGTCCCAAATCTCCTTTGCGTTCTCAAGACGGCTGATTTTATTGAATTCTTCGGGGCACAATCCGTTGAAGAGAATATCACAAGCTTGAGCATTATATTGCAACATCTTCAACTCATCCACGGTAGCTTCACGGTTTTGTTCTCTCCCATCAAAGAAGTCACCTTGCAAACCAACACACACAATAGCCCAAACGGCGGGGTTATGTCCAAGAATATGCATTTTCATTTTATGCTTCCAACTAGCAAAATTAGTACCATCAAAGTAAGGACCTCTACGGTGATAATTTCCCTCGCTAGACGCCATACTCTCCTAGGTTGTGAAACCAAGGCTATGACCACCAAAAGCTATGGAAACCAAAGCAAATGGAAACCAAAGCTCTGATACCACTTATAGGATCGAAAGTATGTCTAGAGGGGGGTGATTAGACTACTTGACCAAATAAAAACTTAAGCTTTTCCCAATTTTAGTTCTTGGCAGATTTTAGCTGTTTTAGGACAAGTCAAGCAATCATCACACAATTCAAGCAAGCATGCAAAGAGTATATTGGCAGCGGAAAGTAAAGCATGCAACTTGCAAGAATGTAAAGGGAAGGGTTTGGAGAATTCAAACGCAATTGGAGACACGGATGTTTTCCCGTGGTTCGGATAGGTGGTGCTATCCTACATCCACGTTGATGGAGACTTCAACCCACGAAGGGTAACGGTTGCGCGAGTCCACGGAGGGCTCCACCCACGAAGGGTCCATGAAGAAGCAACCTTGTCTATCCCACCATGGCCATCGCCCACGAACGACTTGCCTCACTAGCGGTAGATCTTCATGAAGTAGGCGATCTCCTTGCCCTTACAAACTCCTTGGTTCAACTCCACAATCTTGTCGGAGGCTCCCAAGTGACACCTAGCCAATCTAGGAGACACCACTCTCCAAGAAGTAACAAATGGTGTGTTGATGATGAACTCCTTGCTCTTGTGCTTCAAATGATAGTCTCCCCAACACTCAACTCTCTCTCACAGGATTTGGATTTGGTGGAAAGAAGATTTGAGTGGAAAGCAACTTGGGGAAGGCTAGAGATCAAGATTCATATGGTAGGAATGGAATATCTTGGCCTCAACACATGAGTAGGTGGTTCTCTCTCAGAACATATGAGTTGGAAGTGTAGATGTGTTCTGATGGCTCTCTCCACGAATGAAGAGGAGGTGGAGGGGTATATATAGCCTCCACACAAAATCCAACAGTTACACACAATTTACCAATCTCGGTGGGACCGAATCAACAAACTCGGTCGGACCGAAATAGTAAACCTAGTGACCGTTAGAGATTTTCGGTGGGACTGACTTGCAACTCGGTAGGACCGATATGGTTAGGGTTAGGGCATAACATAATCTCGGTGAGACCAATTTTGGTAATTAGCTAACCAGAGAGTTGGTCAGGCAAACTCGGTGGGACCGATTTGCTCTTTCGATGAGACCGAAAAGTTACAAAAAGGAAACAGAGTTTGCATTGCAATCTCGGTGGGACCGATCCGCTCTTTCGGTGAGACCAAAAAGTTACGAAAAGGAAACAGAGAGATTGCAATCCCATCTCGGTGAGACCGAGATCCCTATCGGTAGAACCGATTTGCTTAGGGTTTGGCAGTGGCTATGACAAGTGAAACTCGGTGGCGCCGGATTGAAAGAATCGGTAGGGCCGAGTTTGGCTTTGGGTTTGGGTCAAATGTGGATAAGTGAAAGTAGCTGAGGATTTTGGAGCATATCATTAAGCACATGAAGCAAGAGGCTCATTAAGCAGCACCTCATCCCTCCTTGATAGTATTGGCTTTTCCTATGGACTCAATGTGATCTTGGATCACTAAAATGTAAAATGAAGAGTCTTGAGCATATGAGCTAGAGCCAATCCTTTGTCCTTAGCATTTTGAGGGTTCCACTTTCACCATCCATGCCATGCCAATCATTGAGCTTTCCTGAAATAATCATCTTGGAATAGCATTAGTTCAATGAGCTATATGTTGTTATGAATTACCAAAACCACCTAGGGATAGTTGCACTTTCAATGATGGACCAAGGAGAACTAGGAAAAGATCTGCCGATATTGGAGTTGACACGGGAGGCTGATCCCCACAAGACAGAGAGCTCCAATAAGATGGAGGCAGCCACCGAGCCGACCCCAGATATGCTGACGACCACTACTGAGATGATCAATGCCCTGTTTGAGGTTACAGCCCCCGTGGCCCTGCAGGAGCAGTTTTCCCCCTTCGAGGATGTCCCCCCCCCACTGAGCTGCCCAAGGTGATTTTCTTCTTTGCCGATCTCGATTGTGGTTTTACATCTAAGTATGTGGTGATGAATAATGCAAAAATTTATTAGCTTCGATGCCATGCCATACATAGTGGTTTAAATAACTTGTGTTTCTTATACTAGAAAGTAATTCAAAATTTGTTTCTATTTCAATTAGAGCCCCGATGCAGACAAGGATTGTGTGGTTGTACATGTCACTCGCTATGTGGCGGATGACCTGAATATACGCACTGGGAAAATAGTGTTCTTACGCTGTTGGATCCTGGAAGCCATTTGCGCTTATACCGATGTCGAGTTGTATTCCAGCCTCACTGTTGTTAGGCGTGTTGTCCAGGGTGTACTGAAGCACAAGAAGTTCAAAGGTACTCCTTCGTTTGTGAGGCATACTGTTCTTGTCAAGCTTACGCTGGAAGATGAAGTGGCATGCCTCCACAAACAAGTTTATGAGTGGCAAGGCCACAAGGTTATCTTCAGGAAGGTTCGCAGGATTGAGCTAATGTGGGACATCCTCGATGATGTTCATGGCAAGGTCTGTCTTGTGTCCAACCCAAATTAGACCGAGGCATGAAATAGTTGCCCCAGCTAGTGTTTAATAGTAGTTTGGATTGTGTCTAATTATCCGAACCTTGCCTATTATCGAGCCCTCTGGGGCTAGTACTCTGTTTGAATTCGTCTATGGGAACTGCTGCTACTTTTGTGTGCCCGTGAATCATGTGAGAACCATCGTAATTGTTGTCGAAACAGATGCGTCCTCACTAGTTTTTTCATGGATATGGCATGGTAAGAAATAAGTTGTCACGGTTTATCATACGAGCAGTGTGTGTTTGATGAAATAGAGTGCTCGTTCGAGAACTGTGCGCTGACGTATACATAAGTGCTTGTAAGCATTGTTGGTGCTACCCCACTTGTAAGAAGTTGTGCAAAACACGACACATTGGCTCAACTCGTTTCAACACTAGGCTATCGACCAGCTAACAATCAATAATCTGATGTCTGACATATAAGCAACTACGTATCTTGTTACAGTGGTTTATGTAGTTAACTGAGGACACAACGTAAATTCCAAACGTTCACACGCTAGTCCAGCGTTCATGTGGAACACTCACATTAAACTCGGCTTCATAAAAAACTTGAAAAGCATAAGTTAAGCAATTTTACACATCTCAATGATTCATAGAACATAACAAACATATACTAGTTCACACCAAAAGACAAAGTTGTGAGAAGGTTTACAAATCATGAAAAATCAAGCAAGGCTTCTCTGAGCAAAGGGCCTCCTGGTAGGCTTTATTTTCCTGGAGTTCACTCTGGTTTTTTCTTGTTCCCACCATCCAGGGTTAGCTTCTCTAATTCCAGAATAACCAATTATAATTGTGTTCTCAGCTAGAATGCTGAACTGAACCATGTAGTGTACTGACCATCTGAAATTCTTGTGCATTCCACTAAATTTAAGCACCGCTATTTGCAGAAATATAAAGACCACAATGCCTCTTGTCCGCGCACCTGTCCCAAAAACCTCTGTGCAGTCGTGCCAGGTAGTCCTCGGTCCATGGATGAACTGGTAGAAAGTGCATTCCGGACTAGGATGCAGTTGTTTTTGCTCGTCCCTGCAAAGCAATCAGGAATTAAAACATACGAATCAACTTCTTTTAGATTGTGTTGGTCATTCTACCTAGTTACTACCAATGTAGGAATACCTGGAAGACGGGTGGTTAGACGACGGCAACTAGGAATAGCCATCTCATTTTGTGCAGTTCTACTAAAACTGCAGTGTGTACTTTTGATTGCGTAGATAGAAACGATATGGAGACAGACATCCCTGTTTGCGCAAATACGAAATACGGTTATTTAAACAGTGACAATTATTTGCAGTGGCATATGATTAACATCAGCATCTACTATGTTATAATTGGCATAACATTGACAGTATGAAAGTGCCCTTAAGTAAGTAGCATCACATCACATCAACACTTTCACTAGATTAACGTGCAGATCAATAGCATTAGTATTACTATCATGAGAGTAGCACATGGTCAGTAAATGTGCAATCAAATTTGTGCAGTTCCACTGGGATGAAGCAATGTTAGCAGTGTGAGATTTAAGTGTAACTGCAAAAACACAATTCATGGGAAATAAAGCAAGACGGAAGCACTTTATAAAATGGTGGTGGCATTGCTTCAATTTATCGACGGCACTAGACCATTACTTATAGTGACATTAGGTGGCATTGCTTAATGCTTCATGTGATTTTACATTAATGGTAGCGATATGGGCATAGGGACAACAGGTGCATAAAGTGGTGATGCAGATGTGGTTCCCGAGAGCGGCAAGCACTCAGGCAGCATGTCTGCATTTGTCCCATTTTTTATCTCCTCGACCAAATTTTCCTATGCGAGCACAGGAAATTTAGACCTGCACATTCTCATTTGCGTTGTCCCCCAACACCCCTCACTTTCTTTCCTTTTTTGACCAAGAGACAGGTCCACTTCCCCCACCCTTCGTCATCCACCATGCTTTCTTCGACTTTTCAACCAAGAGACCGGTTGGGTATCCCGTATCTACTACTTTCCCCCGTTTCCTCTTAGAACCAAGTCCTAGATTCATGCTACAAATTTCCCACTTTCTTCCCTGTTTCAACCAACTCTTAGATTCGACTATATGAACTGCTTTACCTCTAATAATAGTAAAAGTCTAGGTGTCTTTGGAACAGGCGACAAAAGTAGAAAAAGATCCACACGCAGCCACGTGGGGAGCTGGGGCCGTAGAGCAAGGCATGTTTCGAAGGAATATATACCTGAGGGTTGTCGGCATGTGGAAAAGATGGCTTCGGGAGGCTGCATCTTGGCCACATTACCGCAGGGAGGAAGAAGGGGTCGGAGGCCTCCCGAGCTAGCACTCTCTTGGAGAGAATGGCACAGCCGCCGATCGGGACGTGCGGGCAGCCGTTGGTCTCCTCCCTCGCCACCGACGACAGCGTGAACGATGCACCTACACCCCTGCCCTGGTCGAGGTGGTCCGGCCGGATTTGTGACCAGTCGTGAGCAGAGAGAGAGAGAGTGTGTGGCCACCTATGTCTTGTTTAGATCTGGAGAGCATGAGAGAGTGAAAGAGAGGAACCCTAGTAAAGCAAGCGCTAAGGCTCCTGCTTATATATATAGTGGAGTGATTTTGCTGTACCAGCTTCAAAAAAATGCGCTCCTACGTGTACCCGCGAGTGGGTGTGAGAGAACTAGTGCATGTGTGCACCACTTTTCTTCATGAGAGTACAATATACTATGCCCAAAGAACGTTCGCCACAAGAGTAATTGTATAAGTGTGTGACATGTGAGTTAAAATAAAAGGTGTGCGACGTCTTTTGTTTTTTAGAAGTTCTGAGGGTAGGGTGTGAAGAGCACATATGTGTGTGATGTCTACCTGCAGATAGACGGTGGGTGCGGGAGGACTCGGGAGAGTCGTGACTCGTGATGGGCGTGTGTGCGTGCGAGAGAGGGGGCACGTATCGATGCAATGCACGTGTCCGTAAATCATACTCCCTCCATCCCAAAATTCTTTATCTTAAATTCATCTACGTACGGATGTATCTAACACTAAAATGTGAATAAATACATCCGTATGTAGACAAATCAAAGACAATAATTTTGGGATAGAGGGAGTATCTGACAAACGTTTTCCACAAGCCGTTTCCTGACGAACGCTGTAAGAACAGTTAGATCGGCATCCCACAGTGTCAGTTTTTCCATGTCATTTAACAGAACAGTCACTCCTCCGACACACAAATCTTCCACGGAGTGTTAGCAACTGCTGTACGCTCCTCACTCCGTTCCAAAATGCAGTGCATATAGCTTTATTGAAAATTCGAACCTCGGAAACTTTTACCGAGTTTTCGCGTACCAAAATGCACATATAGAATACCCAGTATATATCCTTTCATTCATCTTCCATAGGTAACTATAAAGATGGGGGAGGAGTCTAAAAATAAAGACCGTCGTATCACCTGCAGCAATTTCAACCATCCTTTGGTGTGGAGGAATATCATAGGAACTCTATATGATATGATTTTATAGTATTTTTTCCTTTAGAGCCAATTGGTTCATGGGAATAGACTCATATACTCCACATTTAAAAGGAAATAAATATGATATCATTTTTATAGCATTAGAGCCACTTGGTTCATATGAATGGATTCCTATACTCCCATAATTTCAAAGGAAATACAAATTAAGCGTATATTCAATACAAAGTTCCTATGATGTGAACCAAGTGACATCTCTTTTCTAATCCCTCCTCATAGGAATTGAGATACATGTCATCTCTAGATTCAATAGAAAAGTTCCTATGATGTGAACCAAATGACATCTCTTTTCCAATCCCTACTCATAGGAATTGAGATGCATGCCATCTCTTTCCCTACAACTTCCATGTATATGTCTTCTATTCCTAAATAGCTAGTCCAACCCACTAGTAGCTTTTTCCTAGACATGCAATTATGGCACAAGAACACGTCATGCATGCAAGTCATAAATCACATTGTTTTTGTAGTCTATGCATGCAAGCACCACATCATCAATCCATGCATGTTACTCATATGTTATTTCTTGCATTAGATTTTGTATTGACAATGTATGTGTTGGTCACGTGCACACATATGTAGTTCACATTCGCATTTTTGTTACAAATGTCATTCTTTTAACTGCAATTCATCTTTTTCTCTTTGTACTCCCTCCGTCTAGGTGTGTAAGTCATCTTCCGAAAACCAAATAATCCCAAAACACTTAGGCATGGTACATTAACTCCCTCCCCATTTCTTGTTTCGTGACATATCAACCAATAAGAGATGTGGGCCGTGCATGCTTTCAATGGCTTGAGACTTTCAAACATGACATGCAGTGGTTAATTCACTGCATGGAATGCTATTAACTAGCAAAAAAAAGATGACTTATACACCTAGACAGAGGGAGTATTAAATTTTCATTTTAAGCATACATTCACTTCCCATTAGTTATATATGTTTGTGGAGGAACTTTTATGCATTATTTTGAGTAGAGTAGCAAATTTCACGCGGCCGCGGGTATATCAAAATGCAGGGCCCATGCATCATTGCCTTTCGGTAGAACCTATGTCCACAATTTTTTGTACGTATATATGCACTGCTCCCCCAAATTGCTGCCTCGTTCCCGTAATACCAAGCAGCCCACACATATTAAGGCGTCGACTGGAACTCAATCCCTCTCCCGTTTACTACGATGTGGCCCCGCATGCCGCAGTACTCCTACAAACCCTACCACCGCACGCATCATCGGTTTTCTTCAATAGGACGAGGGAGAAGAGGATTTGTAGTGGAGGCGCTTTAAAAAAGGATTTGAGGTTGAGGCCCCTACCCTAGGGTGCCCTAGGTAGCTGCCACACGCATCATTGGTTTTCTCTTTTCTTTATGCTCTTGCGCCCTAGAGTGAAATGATGGTTGCTTCGGCCGTCCAGCTTAATGCGGGAAAGGTGGGGCTTTGTGATTTGACCCCTCATCGCTCCTTTACTACTACTACGGCGCTACGACCGGGGTGCCTCCAAGTCCAACCGCTGCTCTGAACTGTAATTTGGTGCATCGCACGTGGAACAGGACGGTGGATGATCCACATGTCGGCCAAAGGGGTCCTGTTAAGTGTGTCGCCATTTCATGTGTGGAGTGACCCTGCTTGAGTTGCTAGGCCAACACGACAGGAGCAACATACCACCTGGTTTTGCTCCTTTGTGAATCCTGACTATATTGATCTAAAAAGATACTACTCCCTCCATCTCGGCTTATAGGGCATGCACATAGTTCTAGGTCATCTATTTGACTAACTAAATATGTATTACTATGTCACAAAAAGTATATCATTGGATTCTTAAGCGGATGTAGTTTCTAAACATACACTGTTCATCACATATATATAGCCAGTTGAATTCTCAACCTAGAACGATGTGCATGCCCTGTGAAACGATATGGAGGAAGTAGTAAAAATGAGGTGATTTTACCGAGCGGTGGGCGGGGGAGCATGGCCTGTCATGCGGTCCCACGTGTCATGATGTACCAAGGCGATGCGCATCCCTCTTGAGGCAAAACAATGGCAGAAGCAATACGTAGTTTTCTTGAAGGAGATGATAGCAAAGCGGATTCAGCGAAGTATGAAATAATGGTCGCTTCATCTGTCTGGGAAGGTGCGGCATTGTGATTTGACGTCTCATTGCTCATTACTACTACTGGGCCGCTACGACTGGGGTGCGTCCCCCTGCTGTTCTGCACTATTATTTGGTGCATGACACGTCGACCCGATTGCTATATGTCCCACATGTCGGCGAGAGGAAGTACATAATTCATGAAAGTGAGTGTCGACGGAGGAGTACAAGACACGGCTTGGTTTTTGCTACTTCGCGCGATCCATCGATACAAACCCGAACTAAAAAAAGGTGAGGCGGGTCTTCTCCCGCGCGGCAGGCAGGGGAGTTTGGCATAGTCTATTCAAGGCAACGAGGCAGGAAGGGAAACAAGTAAACAAAGGTTGAGTGACTTAGTTTTGGGAAAATCTGATTTTACGGAGTACGTACCCACCATGGAGGTAGTACTAATTACTACTCCCTCCTTTCCGGTTTATAGGGCTCATCTAAAAAAAATCGTTTTTCCATCCAGTTTATAAGTCTAACTCCGCCTATGTTGTCTCAACATAGCCGGTCCCAAGCCCGGGTAAAGGAGGAGGGTTGTGATAGGCTTGGTGAGCGGACGTAAAAACTCAGCCACTCTTATGGATATGAAACCCAATAGATTTTCGTTGGGGTGTAACCCTCTCAGCGACGCGCCACATTGGAACCCGGGTGTGGTGAAAAATGGGCAAGGGCCAGGCCATCACCCCCCAGGCGGCGCGCCATATCTTGATCCGGATATGGTGGCAAGTGAGCGAGGCTCGGGTCGTCGCATCCTTAGTGGCATGCTACATCGGCGCCCGGATATAGTGGAAAATGAGCAAGGGTCTTCGCATTTAACTCGATGAGTGCGAAGGGTAAGGAAGCTAGCCGAGCCTAGGAGGATTCGCTTAGGTAGCTGGAACGTAGGGTCTCTGATAGGGAAGCTTCGGGAGCTAGTTGATGCAGTGATGAGGAGAGGTATTGATACCCTTTGCATCCAAGAAACCAAATGGAGAGGACAGAAGACGAAGGAGGTGGAGGATACTGTCTTCAAGTTGTGGTACACGGGGACGGCTGCAAACATAAATGGCATAGGCATCTTGATCAACAAGAGCCTCAAGTTTGGAGTGGTATACGTCAAGAGACGTGGGGACCGGATTATCCTGGTCAAGCTGGTAGTTGAGGAATTGGTTCTCAATGTTATCAGCACGTATGCCCCGCAAGTAGGCCACAATGAGAACACCAAGAGGGAGTTCTGGGAAGGCCTGGAAGACATGGTTAGGAGTGTACCGATTGGTGAGAAGATCTTCATAGAAGGAGACCTCAATGGCCACGTGGGTACATCTAACACAGGTTTCGAAGGGGCGCTTGGGGGCTTTGGCTATGGCATCAGGAATCAAGAAGGAGAAGATGTCTTAAGCTTTGCTCTAGCCTACAACATGATTGTAGCTAACACCCTCTTTAGAAAGAGAGAATCACATCTGGTGACTTTTAGTAGCGGCAAACACTCTAGCCAAATTGATTTCATCCTCTCGAGAAGAGAAGATAGGCGTGCGTGCCTAGACTGTAAGGTGATACCTGGAGAGAGTGTTGTACCCCAGCATAAGCTGGTGGTTGCTGACTTCCGCTTTCGGATTCGCGTCCAGCGGGATAAGCATGCCAAAGTTGCTAGAACGAAGTGGTGGAAGCTCAAGGGGGAGGTAGCTCAGGCGTTCATGGAGAGGGTCATTAAGGAGAGCCCTTGGGAGGATGGAGGGGATGCGTACAATGTGTGGATGAAGATGGCGAGTTGCATTCGTAAGGTGGCCTCAGAGGAGTTTGGAGTGTCCAGGGGAAGGAGAAGCGAAGATAAGGATACCTGGTGGTGGAATGATGATGTCCAGAAGGCGATTAAAGAGAAGAAAGATTGCTTCAGATGCCTATACCTGGATAGGAGTGCAGACAACATAGAGAAGTACAAGATGGTGAAAAAGGCCACAAAGCGAGTTGTTGGTGAAGCAAGGGGTCGGGCATATGAGGACCTCTACCAACGGTTAGGCACAAAGGAAGGCGAAATGGACATCTATAAGATGGCCAAGATACGAGAGAGGAAGACGAGGGATATTGGCCAAGTCAAATGCATCAAGGACGGAGCAGGCCAACTCTTGGTGAAGGATGAGGAGATTAAGCATAGATGGCGGGAGTACTTCGACAAGCTGTTCAATGGGCAGAATGAGAGTTCTACCATTGAACTCGACGAGTCCTTTGATCAGACCAGCATGCGTTTTGTGCGGCGAATCCAGGAGTCTGAGGTCAAGGAGGCTTTAAAAAGGATGAAAGGAGGCAAGGCGATGGGCCCTGATTGTATCCCCATTAAGGTGTGGAAAGGTCTCAGGGACATAGCGATAATATGGCTAACCAAGCTTTTCAACCTCATTTTTCGGGCAAACAAGATGCCAGAAGAATGGAGACTGAGTATATTAGTACCAATCTTCAAGAACAAGGGGGATGTTCAGAGTTGTACTAATTACCGTGGAATTAACCCGACGAGCCATACAATGAAGCTATGGGAGAGAGTCATTGAGCACCGCTTAAGAAGAATGACAAGCGTGAGCAAAAATCAGTTTGGTTTCATGCCTGGGAGGTTGACCATGGAAGCCATTTTCTTGGTAAGACAACTTATGCAGAGATATAGGGAGCAAAAGAAGGACTTGCATATGGTGTTCATTGAATTGGAGAAGACCTATGATAAGATACCACGGAATGTCATGTGGTGGGACTTGGAGAAACACAAAGTCCCAGGAAAGTACATTACCCTCATCAAGGACATGTACGATAATGTTGTGACAAGTGTTCGAACAAGTGATGTCAACACCAATGACTTCCCGATTAAGATACGACTGCATCAGGGTCAGCTTTGAGCCCTTATCTTTTTGCGTTGGTAATGGATGAGGTCACAAGGGATATACAAGGAGATATCCCATGGTGTATGCTCTTTGCGGATGATGTGGTGCTAGTTGACGATAGTCGGATGGGGGTAAATAGGAAGTTAGAATTATGGAGACAAACCTTGGAATCGAAAGGGTTTAGGCTTAGTAGAACTAAAACCGAGTACATGATGTGCGGTTTCAGTACTACTAGGTGTGAGGAGGAGGAGGTTAGCCTTGATGGCCAGGTTGTACCTCGGAAGGACACCTTTCAGTATTGAAGGTCAATGCTGCAGGAAGATGGGGGTATTGATGAAGATGTGAACCATCAACTCAAAGCCGGATGGATGAAGTGGTGCCAAGCTTCTGGCATTCTCTGTGACAAGAGAGTGCCACAAAAGCTAAAAGGCAAGTTCTATAGGACGGTGGTTCCACCCGCAATGTTGTATGTCCCTGAGTGTTGGCCGACTAAAAGGCGACATGTCCAACAGTTAGGTGTGGCGGAGATGCGTATGTTGAGATGGATGTGTGGCCACATGACAAAGGATCGAGTCCGGAATGATGATATACGAGATATAGTTGGGGTGGCACCAATTGAAGAGAAGCTTGTCCAACATCATCTGAGATGGTTTGGGCATATTCAGCGCAGGCCTCCAGAAGCTCCAGTGCATAGCGGATGGCTAAAGCGTGCAGAGAATGTCAAGAGAGGGCGGGGTAGACCGAATTTGATATGGGAGGAGTCTGTTAAGAGAGACCTGAAGGATTGGAGTATCACCAAAGAGCAAGCTATGGACAGGGGTGCATGGAAGCTTGCTATCCATGTGCCAGAGCCATGAGTTGGTTGCGAGATCTTATGGGTTTCACCTCTAGCCTACCCCAACTTGTTTGGGACTAAAGGCTTTGTTGTTGTTTGTTGTTGTTGTTGTTCCGTTTTATAAGTCTCAATTCTACTAGTAGTAGTACCATCACATGTTTGGATTTCGAGGTGCGTTAAATCACCCGATGCAAGCAGTGTCAAGAGAAAACTCACCAATGCATGTAGAAGTTCATGGAAATTTAGTGGTCACGCATGCATTCCTTCTAATTAATGCCTCGGTAAACATAACTTCTTGAGAAAAATGAGCGTACTAATTACTTGTGCAAACTACAAAATTAGTTCCACCACTCATCGTCTACCTTGGTTGGAGAGATTTTGAAATTGAGCCATAAACCGGAAAGGAGGGAGTAGTAACATAGCCTAGGGTAGCTTGCTGCACCACATACTCCAAGGAAATTGATGTAGTACTACTCCTATGTACCACTGTACTACTCCTACTACTAAAAGACATATTTCAAACAATATGATAATATCTCTAACCAAGGTAGGGACGAGGAGTAAACGGAGGGAGTAGTAAAATTTTCTCCTTGTCCTGCGAGCCACCGCGCTCGTGGGCAAGGGAGCGGGCGAAAGGCGTGGTAAGCAAGCTTCACCTTGTCCTGCGAGCCACCGCGCCTATGGGCGGGGGAGACTATGTACTAAGTAAGCTTTTCCTTGTTCTGTGAGTTGACGGGACACATCAAAAGTAATACGTACAGAGCATCTCCAGTGTATAGAGAATTGCCTCTAAGGCAGGCCCCACATGGTTTGCCTCTTTTTTAAAATAACGCGTCAAGTCGCAATTTGTTTGTTCACCCATGGTACACGATCCTCCATCAAGTGGACAACCAGTACACGTGTCAAATTACCATGTAGGCTGCCTTTTCATACAGAAATGAGCTCCACCGTGTACCCGTGCGGGTGTTGTTGGGAAAGAGACGGGAGTATGTGCGCCGTGTGTGCACCTCTTCTCTTCGTGCACGTCCCTCACCTACGTGGGTGTGTGTGAGAGAGAGATACAAACCTATGCAAAATGCGCCGTCCATCCCCATGCCTCTGCCCAGTCTGACCACCAGTCACCACCACGCCCCACTCCTCCTCACCTTATCTCTCATCTTTCTCGAGATATCATTTTTTTGATGAAATTCTCGAGATACCATTTTTCCGACAAAATTCTCGAGATACCATAAGTTTTTAAACATGAGATTACTCCTGCATGGGTCAATCACAACAGGTGTTTTGTAAAAAAATGCATCTTGATGTTCCGTGTAATGCACGGGCATCTTGCTAGTCCATGAAAACAACACATGGCAAAATTTCATGACGAATGAGGGATTTGAATGTGCTGGGAGGGGTTGTTTGGATCTTGCCCGGGGTAGCCAACATATTGGTGACCCTTTTGTCCACTGGTGCCTTCGCCATCGATGAACGAGGAATAGCTCAGGTGCTCATCTATCCTCCAGCGTGTGCGTTGGAGACGAGCTCGCATGAGCTGTGCTTTTTTTCCACCACGCCGCTCGAGCCGGCCGCAGACCGACCGACAACCCACAAATTACGCCATCCAACCGTAGCCTCACACATTCAGACAGCAACTCAACCAACCGGACGGAATTCATGCAAACACGGCGATATTACATATAAACAATGACGGAATTTATATAAAATACCAGATTTTCATACAAACATGATGGATTTCATTACATTCAAATCAACTAAGCGGTGCTAGTTCTCGACGAAACAGGTATAATAATACTTGACCGAAATGGTCGCCCGCCGATCCATTTGTGTTCCTCATGTCTGGCAGCACGATCACCGGACTGCCGGGAGCCCCGGAGGTATATAGTTCAGCGCAAAGGATGGCTCGCTTCCCCACTGCTCAACTGACATCATTGGCTGATGCCCGAAATGGAGGCGGAAGGGGGCTTTTCCACTTTCGTGGAGCCCATGCGGGGTCGATGAAGGTCCTCACAACAAAAGGATCCGGCAAGACACCTGTTGTGTACGCCAGCGTCGCCTCAGCGGTGGCCTTCACGGGACCCAAGCGGTGGTGGCCTCCCGTGTTCTACTTCTTCTCGATAATGGCGGCAGACGCAGAGGCGCTAGCACCAACTCGTCGCTCTCCGCGCACCCGGCTTCTGTCTCTGCTTGCACGGCGCGGCAGCCGGCATGGGACTCTTGACCACAAAAACGGGAGACCTGGTCGCAGACACAGGAGGCACGGTACGAGGCGGCGGCATGGACGTTAGCGACGATGCCCATGCTCCCCGCTGTGTAGGCGTGGAGCAGCTTGCCGCTCCTCGTTGAGCTGGCCTAGAGCAGCGAGTTGCTGAACCGCGCACCGGCTTGGGGCGGCAACTGGCTCCGTCGAGCGAGGGGAGCGAGGTGGATCAGTGAGGTGCATAGCTCATATCCGGCGGGCTCGGCGGGCCACCCAGCCGGCTTGGATGCAGGATGACTACTCTTTGTAAGCCATTGTAAGAGTGAACAAAATGGTGAAGGAGGAAATAGGGGAGCGGCGGAGGTGTGCGATTCTTGGCCGGCGTCTGGCCTCGTTTAAATAGGAGATTAAATAGACGGCGGACGGGAGGAGCTCGGCCGGCGTTGCGTTTAATGCCGGCCCGGTCATGAACGGACGTGTGTCCAGAGTGGGTTTCTTGGCTTCCACACGGGTTTCATGGAGGTGTTTGAATGCGGAAAAGAGGCGTGTTCGGCCGGGCATGCAACGAGCGGCGCCCTCGACTCTGACGCACGACACCGCGCCGTTCCTCCACAGACGTGTGGGCTCTTTGGGTACATGGCCTGCATATAAGTAACCCAACGCAGGCAGCGCACGACAGAGGAACTTTTGGTGGGCCAGGGCGGTCAGAAGCAGGCATTTCATAAACCGTTTATTGTTCTTTGAGTGTGACGTCATCTATTTCATGTAGATAAGCCTACTATATAATGTAAGAGAATTTTGAAATTTTCATATATATGTTGATAGCGCGTTTGATACGTTGTGATTCATAAAGACCGCTGCAAACATCAATGTTCTGCTTATCATAGATAAGATTGATTAATACCCAAAACAATCCATGTCCTTAACAAAGGGTGCATGCACATATAGGTTGAACGTGTGTCTTGCATCGTGTGTTGTGTGCATGCAGGAGTGCGAGTGTTGTGTGCATGCATGTGTATGTTTCAGTGTTGCATGCATGTGTGCGTGCGTGCATGTGTTCGTGACACTACAAAAAAAGACACATCTGTGACATTTTGGGCCGAACGAAATTTTTTTCTGTCATACATATGACACTTCTATGACGATAATTGTGACAAAACCTGGTATCATAGTAGATGTGGTGGGCTCCTACTTCTATGACAAAAAATGGGCTTTTCGTCCTGGGCGGGCCGGAGACGCAGCTGCATGACATTCTTTCGGCCGTCCATGACGGGAAAAACCGTGGTAGAAGCGAGGGGGAGGAAAATTTTGGGGAGTTCCCTGTAACGGTGGGAGGTCGGGGGCCGAGCGATGCGCGTTTCTCTCGTACACGTACATGCATGTGTGCGAGGCGTTGGCTCTAACTGAACCCGAGCGATTGCACTGCAGGCTACGCGTTACTGAACCCGAGCGATCGATCAATGGCTATTAACTGAACCCGATCGAGCGATTCCTTGGCTACTGCTGCTAACTGAAGCCGATCGATGGGATGAACAGTGAGCATTGCGGGGGGGTTTGGATGAACAGTGGGCGGTCGCGTTGCCTCTGGATGAATAGGACCCCGTGGTGTGGTGGAGGGCTGGATGAACAGTAGACGGTGGATGGGGTGCCCGTGGAGGAGTGGATGAACAGGACCCCGTGGTGTGGAGGGCAGGATGAACAGTAGATGGTGGAGGGGTGCCCGTGGAGGGGTGGTTGAACAGGACCCCGTGGTGTGGATGGCTGGATGAACAGTAGACGGTGGAGGGGTGGTTGAACAGTAGCCAGTGGAGTAGCGCGCGGTGGAGGCTGGATGAACAGGAGCCCGTGGAGGCTGGCGGAGGTCGACGGTGGATGAACAGTAGCTCGTGGAGGCTGGAGGGGGTCGACGGTGGAGATGAACAGTATCCCGTGGAGTCCCGTTTTGCGGTATGCCACACCCCTCCCGATGAACAGGACCCCCGTTTCGACCGTAGCACTTCAACACAAGTCCGTTTCCTCCGTTTTGCGGTACGCCACACCCCTCCCGATCAACAGGACCACTGTTTCAACCGTAGGAGGTCCGTTTCCTCCATTTTGCGGTACACCACACCCCTCCCGATCAACAGGACCCCCGTTTCGACCGTAGGAGGTCCGTTTCCTCCGTTTTGTGGTACGCCACACCCCTCCCGATCAACAGGACCCCCGTTTCGACCGTAGGAGGTCCGTTTCCTCCGTTGTGTTGTATGCCAGGCCTCGTTTCCATCGCATGTTATGTCCAAGCCCTCCCGATGAACACGACCCCGCATTCCGTTCCGACCCAGCCGCGTTGCCTCCCGATGAACACGATGCATTCCGTTGCCTCCCCATGAACACGACGCATTCTGTTGCCTCCCCATGAACACGACGACGACACTGTTTCTCCATTCCGACCCAGCCATGTACACGAGCCCTCGCCGTACGTATGCGCGAGTAGGCGTTCGAGACCCCGCCCGTATGTACACATACGTGGCCGTATTTTCTTTCTTGCACCCTGGCCGTTGTACATACGTGTACATGCTACGTGCGCGCCTCTACATCGACTAGTATATATGTGCGTACACGTTCGCGACCAGAATGACAACGCTACGTACGCTTCGACCAGGTGGGTCCCGACTGTCAGGCACTTCCTTGCCTGCGAAGATGTAGCTGGTGGGTCCCAGCAGTCAGGGGGGCGAAATACGGTGGCCCGTCTAGTGGGTCCCTGCTGTCAGGTGGAGGAATCATTATTTTCCGCGTAATAAGGAGGCACTTCCTTGCTGCCATCGTGGACCCAACTGTCAGCCTCTCCACATACAGTCCACGTCCGATGGAGGTCGTTCCTTGACCATGTTGACCACGCCGCGCCAAGAGCACTAGGGCGATGGACGACGGCGAGGCCTAGGAAGGGGACGACGGGGACCCGGGGAAGAAGCGGCAGTGGGAGCCTGCGCGCGCGGAGAGGAGTACGAGGGTTGACTTGTTCGGCTGTGGTGTGAGGCTGCCGTCGCCGCAGGGCCTGGCCAGCGGTGGGAATAGTAGGGGGCAGTGAGGCCTCCGCGACAACACAGCCGGCCACGGGAGGCAGGAGCATGCGGCACGACCGGCGCTGCTTTGGGCGGCTGGAGCAAGAAGACCAGAGGTTGAAGAAGCACTATGGTCGTTGGATGCACATCGTACGGTCACTGGAGCTAGAATCATTCATATTGACTAAAGTTGACAAAGGCCCCCATCCTAGTCAACTTAGTAGACCCACAAGTCAGCCTCCCACCATGGTGGGTCCCAGCTAGCAGGGGGAGTATTCTTTTTTTTGTGTAATAAGGAGGCACTTCCGGTGGGTCCGAGCTGACAGCGGGGGGAACATTTTTTTCGCGAAATACGCTGGCTCGTCCGGTGGGTCCGAGCAGCCAGGGGACAACATTTTTTTACGAAATAAGGTGGCCCGTCCGGTGGGTCCCTGTTGTAAGGTGGAGGAATAATTATTTTGCGTGTAATAAGGAGGCACTTCCTTGCGGCCGCCTGGACCCAGCTGTCAGCCTCTCCATGTACAGTACTCTTCCGATGGAAGTTGGTCGTTGACCACGTTGACTACGCCGCGCCGAGAGCACCAGGGCGGTGGTTTGGATGACGGCGAGGCCTAGGAAGGGGACGACGCGGAGCCGGGGAAGATGCAAAAGTGGAAGCCCGCGCGGAGAGGAGTACGAGGGTTCACTGGTTCGGCTGCGGTGTGAGGCTGCCGTTGCCGCAGGACCTGGCCAGCGGTGGGAATAGTAGGGGACGGTGAGGCTGCCGTCGCCGCAGAATAACAGGGGGTGTGGGTGAGTGGAGGGATGGCCTAGCCAGTGGTGGGAGTAGTATGGGGGCGGTGAGGCCTCCGCGGCAGCACAGCCGGCCACGGGAGGCAGGAGTAGGCGGCACGACCGGCGCTGCTTTGGGCGGCTGGAGCAAGAAGACCAGAGGTTGAAGAAGCACTACGGCCATTGGATGGACATCGTACGGTCACTGAAGCTAGAAACATTTATTATTGACTAAGTTGGCAAAGCCCTTGGTACGCTCCAACTTAGTAGGCCCACAGGTCAGCCGCCGAAACGGTGCGCCCCAGATGTCAGGGGGAGGAATCATTTTTTGGGCGGCCGAAGCTAAGAATATCCGAAATTGAAGAAGAAGCACGACATCCATTGGATAGATATCCAACGGCTACTGCTGCTAGAACCGTGTGTTGACTATAATAAGTTGGCAAAGGCTTGCATACACATCAACTTATTTTTTTAGGGGACGCGTCACTTAGTAGGCCCACAAGTGTGTGGCAGAGAACTTATAGCCCATTTACGTTTTGTAAGAATGTACAGCCCATTTTGGAATTCTAATGGAATTTACAACATCCCATTTACAGTTTGTTAAAAGTACAACCCATTTTCTAGCTAGGACAATGATTAATAATTTCAACCAACCATTGAAGACAGAATTCAATAAAATTTCCCACATTTTGATGGGCTCCGAAATATTTTTATCCCGTAATTTCTAGTTAGATTAAATATAAATTTGTATTACGTATAAATCTAACGAAACATTGCGCGCGCAATAATGAAAATTTAAGATTTTCAAAATCCATAAATAATATTTTATAAACTAATTTCGTGTTTGGTGCATTTTTTATAGTTACTGCCCATTTTTTATAATTACATCCTATTTATTATTTTTTAAAGCCCATTTTCCTGTTAAGCCTAATGCATCCCTCCTAGGAAAGATTTGCAGCCCAGTGGGTATTCCTCAAAAAGACGTATAGCTGGGCTAGCCATTTTCATCTCGAAAACATTAATATCTGGGCTGGATATCTGGCCTGGGCTAGACGGGCCATAGCCCGCCCAGTTAATACCCTGCTCTCCTCTGAACAACAATGAAATCATCGCCAAGAAAAACTCTGCAGTGCTCACGCCTCAAAAACACAAATACTGCTCGAGCTGCTTGGTCCCAGCTGTCGGCCGCACCTTGTGCAATTCTCTCGTTTATATTGACTACATAGGTTGACAACGGTGTGGGACCGTGATGTCAGGAAACCAGGAGAAAGCAAAAAAATAGTTGTACATAATAAGGACGCACTTGCGTACGTACGGCTATGGCCCTAGTAGGTCCCTAGTGTCATCCAGTCAAAATAAAGTCATCTCCTGAATCCTCATGTTCGTTGATGATGTTAACAATGCTCGGTGCCACGGCGAGCGCAACAACTCGAAGGACAATGGAGAGGGCCTCGCGGGCCCTACGGATGGTCTGATACAGCACTCGCTAGTCATTCAGGAAGCCAGGATCATCGGACACCTATGAGCACCTTCGAGAAACTGAGACGGCATGAAACGGTAAGGCCGCGCTTGGGAGCTCTGGTTTATTTCAATCCTGTATTAACATACAAGTGTAATTTACTCGTCATCGAAAACAACGCGTAAAATACAGGCGTAATGAAACCGAGGGCCCGAGGTCTGTAAGTAAAACCGGCGGGTTACGCGTGTAATTTGAGAGACTAGTGTATATTTTACGAGCACTGCTATATGGACGACATTACCAGACGATACATGTACGACGTGCGTATCATGCCATCCATGGGCAAGGATGAAACAGCAACTAACGGCTGGATTAGCAATCGTCCGAGTGTCGTTCAACGTTTTTATCGTGTGTCAAGTACTTCCGATATTTTACTAGTCGAAATCGACCAACCAAGCGCCTTCGCCCGAGACCATCTGCTTTAATTTACAAGCGTCAGTTTTACAAGCAGTTTTGGTTGGAAAACGACGATCCAATCACGGCCTAATATCATGAGTTGGTCGGAAGATCATATGGTTTCACGTCTAACCTACCCGACTTGTCGTATAGGCTATGAATAAAACATCAGACGATGAACTTCTTAAGCACGGAAACAACAAAAGAGGATGATCTTCTTAACAAGCAAATCACTGGCATTAGATCGACATGCAAAACAATACAAAGCATTATTCTCAGGAGGCACGGTGAACAGCTCGTGATGCCGCATGCCACAACATTCCAAGCTCAACTTTGCAATCAAACACAAGGCCTGGCATTACATAGACAATATTCAGAACAAACTCTTAACACAGGAATATCTCAGCAGAGTAACTATTTACTTCTAAACTGAACACAGGAATAGGAAAGAACACTCGACGCTTCTGGCTAACATCAATGAGCAAATTTTGACAAGGTTTTCCAATTCCAATATATTAAACTAGCGTCTTCTTGCTAACATCAATGATTAAACTTTGACACGATTTTCCCATTCAAAATATGTAATGCCTATGATCGTGGAGTCCTGTCGCTTCTTGCTAACATCAATGATTAAACTTTGACAAGCTTTTCCCATTCAAAATATGTAATGCCTATGATCGTGGAGGCACTCCACGTGTTGTTAAATTGCCAATGGTCTCTGTAGACTAGTCATGTCACCGGTGTCTAATAATACTCTGTAAAGCTTCTCAGTCATTCCTTCTGTAATGTAGCGCAAACAGTGACTGCTTCTTTCTGCAAAGTGGAACGACCAACTGGACCCAGTAATGCAGCAGTTTGCCTTGGACACATTGGCTCCTTTTGTGCAGTTGAACTAAAATCAAAGTCGGAATAAAACCAAGCTTTAATTTTGATATCCCTGTAAGCAACAAAAGGTATAAGGGAAACAATTACTGAGAAATAACGGTTGATGACTTATACTCCTAGAAGAAAAACATCTACTGATCTACCTTCATCTTAATGGGAAACAAAGCAGGAGAGTAGCAATTCTCAATCAGTGTGATTCATTCATATTCACTAAGACATTATCTTAACAATGCCTTTTTTCAAGATGTATAAAGAACGAAAAAGTAGAAAAGTATCATTCCTAAACCAATGCGACTGATTCATTTTAACAGAGACATTATCTTAACAATACCTTGGTTAAACATGTAGATAACTACAAAGCAGGGTAGTTCCATTTGTAAAACATTGTAAGTCTGTAACTGATATATAATAACAGAGACATTATCTGAACAATACATTTCTTAAACATGTACTCCGGCCGATCTCTAACAGAAATGGTACTCCTGCCGATCCCTAACAAGTGTTTGTAGTTTTGAACTAAGATTCAGTAGTTAATACGGAGGAAGGTCGGTACTGACCATTCAAGACCAAGATTTGAAACAACTCGTGAGGAAGATCTCACAGAGATCTCAACACATATATGGAAATCCGGTCTCATTTTGTGCAGTTCCATCAAAATTAAGCGAAGCAAAATGTCGCAATAGCAACAAGTTGAAAAGATATCCCTGTTTTAACAGAGGCAAAAAAGGAATCAATTACTGGACAATAAGGGAGGATGAAACATGCGGCCACAAAAATGGTAATCCGGCCAATCCCTAACAAGTGTTGCAGTTTTGAAATAAGATTCAGTAGTTACTTCTGAGAGTGGCATCAATTACTGGCTTATAAATGGGGTGATGCTGAATTTGTTGTAACAAAGCAACAAGCATCATGTCTGGGTTGATCCCATTTTTGTTCACTACTTAATGGGAAAAGACAGCAATACAATAGCTTCAATTAAACATTTATTTAAAACGGTACCAATACAAGTAGCACAATATCTGAAAGCACACTGCACAATCATGTGGATGAAGGCCTGTACTGACCTTTCATGAGACCGACAACTATAAAATACGAATATGCCAACACGAATAGGAAATCCAATCTTGTTTTGTGCAGTTGCACTGAAATCAAGCAAAGTGTTTCGTGTAGCGAAGCAAAATGTCGCAATAGCAACAAGTTGAATAGATATCCCTGTACAAACAGAGGAAAAAAGCAATCAATTACTAGCTAATAAAGGAGGATGAAACATGCGGCCACAAAAATGGTAATCCCGCCAATCCCTAACAAGTGTTGCAGTTTCGAAATAAGACTCAATAGTTAATTCTGAGAGTGGCATCAATTACTGGCTTATAAAGGGGGTGATGCTGAATTTGTTGTAACAAAGCAACAAGCATCATGTCTGGGTTGGTCCCATTTTTGTTCACTACTTAATGGGAAAAGACAACAATACAATAGCTTCAATTCATCATTTATTTAAAACAGTACCAATACAAGTAGCACAGCATCTCAAAACACACTGCACGATCTTGTGGATGAAGGAAAGTACCAACCTGCCATGATGCACACAAGATAAAATATGAATCTGCCAACACGAATAGGAAATCCAATCTCGTTTTGTGCAGTTGCACTAAAATCAAGCAAAGTGTTACGCGTAGCGAAGCAAAATGTCGCAATAGCAACAAGTTGAATAGATATCCCTATATAAACATGTGACGCCCCCGATTCAATCGTACACTAATCATACACGCAAACGTGTACGATCAAGATAAGGGACTCACGGGAAGATATCACAACACAACTCTAAAAATAAGTCATATAAGCATCATAATACAAGCCAGGGGCCTCGAGGGCTCGAATACAAATGCTCGATCATAGACGAGTCAGCGGAAGCAACAATATCTGAGTACAGACATAAGTTAAACAAGTTGCCTTAAGAAGGCTAGCACAAACTGGGATACAAATCAAAAGAGGCGCATGCCTCCTGCCTGGGATCCTCCTAACTACTCCTGGTCGTCGTCAGCGGGCTGCACGTAGTAGTAGGCACCTCCAGTGTAGTAGGAGTCGTCGTCGACGGTGGCGTCTGGATCCTGGGCTCCCTCGTCTGGTCGCAGCAATCAGGTATAGAAAAAGGGAAAAGGGGGAACAAGGCAACCGTGAGTACTCATCCAATGTACTCGCAAGCAAGGAGCTACACTACATATGCATGGGTATATGTGTAAAGGGCCATATCAGTGGACTGAACTGCAGAATGCCAGAATAAGAGGGCGATAGCTAATCCTGTCGAAGACTACGGTTCTGGCAGCCTCCGTCTTGCAGCATGTAGAAGAGAGTAGACTAAAGTCCTCCAAGTAGCATCGCATAGCATAATCCTACCCGGCGATCCCCTCCTCGATGCCCTGTTAGAGAGCGATCACCGGGTTGTATCTGGCACTTGAAAGGGTGTGTTTTATTAAGTATCCCGTTCTAGTTATCATAAGGTCAAGGTACAACTCCAAGTCGTCTTGTTACCGAAGATCACGGCTATTCGAATAGATAAACTTCCCTGCAGGGGTGCACCACATTTCCCAACACGCTCGATCCCATTCGGCCGGACACACTTTCCTGGATCTTGCCCGGCCTCGAAAGATCAACACGTCGCAGCCCCACCTAGGCACAACAGAGAGGTCAGCACGCCGGTCTAAATCCTATGCGCGCAGGGGTCTGGGCCCATCGCCCATTGCACACCTGCACGTTGCGTACGCGACCGAAGAGCAGACCTAGCAACCTCCATTACAAAGGAAGTCACGTTACGCAGTCCAACCCGACGCACGCCGCTTAGTCGCTGACGTCACGAAGGCTTTGGCTGATACCACGACGTCGAGTGCCCATATCTTTCCCGCGTAGTTGGTTAGTGCGTATAGGCCAGTAGCCAGACTCAGATCAAATACCAAGATCTCATTAAGCATGTTAAGTATCCGCGAACGCCGACCAGGGCCAGGCCCACCTCTCTCCTAGGTGGTCTCAACCTGGCCTGTCGCTCCGCCACAAAGTAACAGTCGGGGGTCGTCGGGAACCCAGGCCCACCACTACCTGGGTGGAACCACCTGCCCCTTCAGCCCCCATCTCCGAATAGTATCATAGGTAATGTAACAGTGTAAAGTATATAGTATATGCCCGTGATCACCTCCCGAAGTGATCACGTCCCAGTAATATAGCATGGCAGACGGACAAGAGTTTAGGGCCGCTGATGGAACACTAGCGTCCTATACTAAGCAGTAGGATAGCAAATAAAGGTAACAACAGTAGTAGCAAGGACAGGCTATGCAGCAGTATAGGATTACCTGAAAGCAGTAACATGCTAGACTACTCTAATGCAAGCAGTATAAAGAAGAATAGGCGATATATGGTGATCAAGGGGGAGCTTGCCTGGTTGCTCTCGCAAGGAGGGGCCATCTTCAATGTAGTCGAACACACGAACATCGGCAGCGGTCTCGGAGTCTACCGGAAAGAAGTAACGGAGGGGAACACAATAAATAATAGAGCAATCAAATGTAACACAAAGCAAGACGCGGTAATACGTTGTGCTAAGGGTGACCTCACGCGGGGATAGGTGATACCGGCGAAAGGGAAAACATCCGGGAAAGTATCCCCAGTGTTTCGCGTTTTCGGACAAATGAACCAGAGGAAAAAGTTACGTGTTTGCTATGCTAGGGATGTGTGGCGAACAAACGGGCTACACATCCGGATTCGTCTCGTCGTTGTGAGCAACTTTCATGTACAAAGTTTTTTCATCCGAACTACGGATTATTTTATAATAATTTTCAAAGATTTAATCATATTAAGGAATTATCTTAATTCAAGAATAAAAGTGAAGTTGCTAAGTGTACACAACAAGTGTACACATCCTGGTCATTAGAGGCTGACAGTGGGCCCTGTTGACCAGGTCAACTGTTGACCAGCTGACTGGTCAACTAGGCAGGGGACTTGCATGTCAGTTTCTGTTAGTGTTATCTAATTAGCCAATTAGATAATTAGGGACAATTAAGCAGAATTAACTTAGTTACTTAATTAATTAATTTAATTATTATTTTTATTATATATTTTTTTTGTTTCCAGGGGCTGGGCCCCACGTGCAGTGGCACACAGGCCTAAGCGGGTGCTGGGCGCTGGGCGTGGGTGCGGGCGTGCGCCCGTGGCCACCAGGGAGCGGACTCCGGCTAGGGAGAGGGCATGGCCCCGGGCGGGGACGGCGGCCACGGCGTGCGGTGGACGCGCTGGCAGGCAGTGGCGCGCGCGGGCTAAGGCGAGAGGCGGCTGAGGCGCGCGATGCGGATCGGCGGCCAGCGCAGGGTCACCGATGGGCGCGCTGGAGAGCAGGGTGTGGCCCTGGACGACGGCGACCCTGGTGCGCGGGGATGGCGGCGCTAGGATGCGGCGGCGGCGCGGGGGGGGGGGGGGGGGGGGGGCTAAGCAGCGGCGCGGCCAGCGCGGTGAGAAGCGGAGGTGGGGTGCGGCAGAAGCAGTAGCGAACAGCAGGAGGCGAGGCAGGCGCGCGGCGACTGCAGCGGGGCAGTTGCAGAGTGCGACCGGATGGCGTGGGTCGCGTGTGCGGGGGCGCCCAGGAGCTCGTGGGCGTGCGCTGGGGTGAGCCCGGAGAGGGGCGTGTCAGGGCCACGGGCGAGCACGCGCGGAGCGAGCTTCGGCCATGGCGGCGCAGCGCGGGGACGGCCTCAACGGCGACAAATCGAAGCAGGGAGAGAGGGGTTCGGGAAAGAAGCTCACAGCGGTGCTTGCAGGGACAAGCAGCGGGCTCGGGAGGCTCTGGTGGTGGCGAATTGAAGATGGCCGCCTGCGATGCAGAAAGTTGGAGACGGGGTTCGATCGCGTCGTCTTGGTGCTCCTCCGGAGGCGTTCGTCGGTGTAGTGTAAGAAGACCCTGAGGCGGACCTCGCAGGCACAGTGTGCGGGCAATTCAACGGCGGTGGCCACGGTTATGGGCACCGCATGGCGACCGCGGCGCTCGGCCTCGATCCAGATCGAGAGAGAGGCGAGCGAGGGAGGAAGGGGAGGGGGTCGAGTGGGGAAAGTGGCAGGGGACCGAGGCGCCAGGGAGTGGCCTTATCCCCCAGTCGGCGTGGCAGCGCGGGGCGCCGCACCGGGTCCGGTGGGGACGAGCGGTGTGGTCGGTCGGTCGGTCGATTGAACAGGAGGGAGAGAAAGGGGTGACCGGGAAAGGGGGTTGTGACCTGTGGGCCACAGCCCGCAGGGCCTGCCTAGTTGCTATGGCCCGGGGGGTGGAGCTTTACTTCCTTTTTCTTTTGCCTTTTCTTTTATTTCTTTTCTATTTTCATTTCTTTTTAAAACCAAAAACAGTTTTCTAAAATATAACACTTGCACCTAAAATAGTAATATAAATTAGGCTACTCCCACAATTAGTTTGCCACCAAATTAAAATAGTCTACAATTTTTTTATGATTTGAAAAGGCATGTAATATTTGTTGTAGCCACTTCTTTAATTATTTTAGGGCATTCAAACATTTAGTAAAATTTTGGTTCACCACCTATAATTAGTCATGGATTAGTTGCCACAAGAAGAACATTTTATTTTTAATATTTGAAAACTTTTGTGGTTTTTCTTTAACTCAAATTTGAATTTGAATCGTCTTGAACTAACGTGAGATTAACAACAATGACCGCGGTGACGTGGCATCATTAACAAGGAATTGTTGTAGCTTAAATATCTGGGCGTCACAATTCTCCTCCACTACAAGAAATCTCGTCCCGAGATTTAAGAGGTAGAGTAAGGGGGAAAGATCTGGTTACGAAATTCTAACGAATCTTGTCGGTCTTGGTTGCTCCTCTCGAAGTGGTCGGTCCATTATATTGATGTCTTTATTTCTCTGCTTCAGGTCATCATGATGAAGTCAGCGTCCTTTCTTCAGGAACTCCGTCGTACTTACGAAAGAATAATGGGTGGGCTTTCCGGGAGAACAAACCTCTGTAAGGTCGACTATCTGGTCGATAATACCGAGGAAGGTGGCAAAAGTCACTCGCGTATTGAAACTTAATAAGGCAATCGTTCGATGCCTGAAACAACGCATGAAAGGGGCTCAAGGCAACGAGTATAGGTGTTGTGTTTAATACCGTAATTTGATGATCACACGAAAGGTGGCTCGTGAATTACATACGAAGCCAAGCGTGAGGAATAACCTTAGAAACAGGGTTGTACGGGAGAGTCAGGTTTCGATCCTGCGGAACTGTGGGTTATGGGCCCACCATGTGGGTTAAAGTAGGGAGGACGGTGGCATCTTGCACGATCATGATAGCAAGGCATGTCAGAGCGTAGCCTGTCAGTTATATCTCAGCAACAACGTCGGTACCAAGGGCGAGGGACGAAGAGAACCATTTTCTTGCTTGTTGAAATGAGGCGGACCAATAAGCAAGGTTCCCGTCCATCGGTGGTTACCGGAATGTCATCGACAATAGTAACAAAGTCTTACTGACAGAGTTGTACACCGAGGTGTTTGCACAAGCAGTGAATTATTACTGCTTATAACATATAGATCATAGAAAGGGTTTAAACAAACCAATGGAAAGAAAAAAGTGTTTATTAGATTTAATCAGAACAATGGAAAGAAAAAAATTGTGTTTAAACACATAATTCAGGGGTATATCCTTCCCAAGGACAAGCAGAGCATGATATCCACGACAGGATATTATGTAGAAAACTCCTTAGGTAGGGGAGAGAAATTTCATGACATTACCCATACAACGGTGTTTGGATAATTGTGCAAGAAACATTTAGCATTGGGCTTCAAATGTTCTTGTTGAAGATCAGAGTATCACAGACATGCTTTCAGATAGCATTGACGTGGTCTTCAAGCAAAGGTCATACTTTGGATACACAAAGGATCCATCATGAACAACTTATAGAATAAGCCTTACAATTTCCTCATGGAAGAATGGCTAACCTTGCTAAAAGGAAGCGATAACAATAGGTCCTCCGGCCAGGTGTGCTAGGCATGAAATCACCTTACCGAGTCATAAGAGGACCAATGTTATAACTCTTGAAAGTATGTTCCAACCATCATATCTGACCGAGATTCAGATCTGATTGGTGTGAGGATACCTCAGGCTCAGGATGCCTGAGAACAAAAGGTGTGAAAAAATGACGAGAAGACATCATAAGATTCTCGGGAAATGAACTATGGAACCGAGTTCCGAAACAAGAGTTCATCAGTAAACCAAGGAGAGGATGAGGAGGTGGTTGATGGACTCAGTGACAAATCATCGAGATTTCCAAAGGGTGGATTTCCACAATTATTTGAACAAGGAGATAACATTTGCCAGGTCAAATGGTATAATGATGTATGCTCGAGGAAAACCTACACAATTAAACATTGGTTGAAAGATACACCCGATATATGGGCTAGGTAGCATGACCAATGTTAGAATGGTGAACCAATAACCAATAGTTTAAGAACGAACTGTCAACCAGTAACTTCAAAGCAATAGGGTTGCTAGAAGTTTTGAAATTTCATATCACAGCCCAATTGTCAGTATTCTGGTTAGAAACAACACGGGGACCAAGAAAAGAATGGTGATCGTGATAAGTATCACTTATATCAAGAATTCTCAAGAGGTGGTGAAATTCTCATGACATTTTTGACATGAAAGATGGTAATACTCCAAGGTAAAGAAGAACAATTGCTGGATAGCAAGGATCTCAAGCTACAACACAAAACATGAACAAGTTTGTGTTGAACGGAAGGCAACAAAGTGGTCGATGACAACACAAATCATCGAGGGCAAGCATGGAATTTTTCATCATGAATTCAATTGATATCTCAGAAGAAGTTAAAATGTTGACAATGATCACGACACACTTGTCGAGAGGTTTCTTGCAGATGTAATCGATCAATGATGACATCAAGTCAAAGGAATGATGAAGCGGAAGGTTATTGGAACCATGGGTAGGACACAAACTTTAAATCAAGCTTGTTGTTCAAGGATAAACGATATGACGAGGAAGATCGATTATAAGATTAGCTCACCGTCGAAAATTGTGCTCCGGGAAGAAGGATCAGGTAGCATAGTTAAAATTTGGCACGATAATGATATAGCCGATCAGGCTAGGAATGACTTGAAGGATTATTAAACTTGTAAGCAATGAAAATTGCTTAAGAGTTATTGAATCGGAGTGCAGAATCGATTCACTTATCGGTGTTCTCGGTCGACAAACAACCCAGAACCCATGAAGTGGCAAAGACAAGGTAAGGTAGTACTTCATCAAAGTTAATAATATGTAGTGCAATGGCAAGATATCCTCGAGATACCAGGGGTAATACTCAAAGTTAGATCATAATAGAGGTTGGGCAGGCGTATTGACCTGCAGAAGACAAGTGATTTAACTTGTCCAAGAAATGGAATCAAGGAGAAAATATGGTCGGAACCATGTTTGCAAAGGATCGATTCACTATACCAAATGATATTATATCAAGGAAATAGTTATTATTACAAGAAGCTTCCATGATAGGATCCACATCGTGTCCACGGGCATGAACACAAAGTTCAAGGTCGACTCCCACTTCTACAATGCATAACCTTTCATTCACTTCTCGTTTTCGAAGAAGTTGCAGTGTTGAAATTTTATCTGGCAAAATACCAGAAGAGTATGAATCGTGAAAACTTTCGAGTTCACACATATTAAGGAAGGCATAGGTTCAACCCATTAGGGTCTTGTAGGAACATATAACATAAACTTCAGGAGTAAATAACACAAGCTCAAAAACAGAGCATGGTTGGTCAATCAAACGATAGGATTTACCAATGGAGAAAGAACTTCCAAAGTGTTAGAATATGAAGGACGCTATCGGATAAAATCCAACAAAGGATCTGAGGTCCTCAAGGGGTCTGATGTGAGCATCGGTACTCAACCAGAGGAGGAAACAATGCAAGGAGATCAGACTATAGAAACAACTGACTAATTCAAATCTCAAATGCAAAAGAATTATGATTTTCGATCAAGGGATCAGAAGCAAACGCTCTGATTAAGGATGTATAAGTTGAATAGACTTAGGGGTACAATAGATGGCAATCTGATTGATTGAGAACCAGCTCATATTCAAACTGACACTGAGCGGAAGGATGAATTCTAGGATTCGATTGAGGGATGCGAGCACCCTCAACATATTGAATCAACGGACTTAAAATGATAAAGACAAGGGATGCCAATAAGATTACGAGACTTATGGGATTAACCATAATCCAAGCAAGCAAGAATTTCAAGAGCAATAGGCTGCTCAGGATTTTTGGAAGATCGAATGGTATTTCGAAGTCTGTTGCGAAACACATGAACAACTAGGAATGAGCGGATACTTGATAAGTGCGAGGAATTATCCGTAGGGGTATTCATGCGGCAAGATCTGTAAGGCAGTAGGCACAAAATATTCTTGGAACAATAGAGAGGATTTCAGGGTATCTTGTAATAACAAGACCAACTGGGGATAAAAGTAAGAACGGCAAGTGTATGTATTTATCCATAGGGATATTTTGATGGTAGGGAATTGCAAAAGCAACGGGCACAAGTCTCAAAGAGTATCGGAGAGTAACTTCAAAATCTTCTGGTGCAGCAGACGATCATCTGTAACAAGGGGCTCTCCGGTAGAAAGTTGTTACGAGAACCTAATGTTAGAGTTTAGCAAATTCATTTAACCCGAATAGAAGAGAGAACAGAGTCCCAGAGTATAGGTCGAGGAATAAAAGATCCTAATACCACCCAATGGCGACGTGGGCCCGTAAGCCGCACAGGCATGTTAGTAAAAACTTTTTCAATGACTAGACTCGACTTCGGCCAAGGAGTTGGGAAGGGGGATTCCTACAGGCAGTCGGCTCTGATACCAACTTGTGACGCCCCCGATTCAATCATACACTAATCATACACACAAACATGTACGATCAAGATCAGGGACTCACGGGAAGATATCACAACACAACTCTAAAAGTAAGTCATACAAGCATCATAATACAAGCCAGGGGCCTCGAGGGCTCGAATAAAAATGCTCGATCATAGACGAGTCAGCGGAAGCAACAATATCTGAGTACAGACATAAGTTAGACAAGTTGCCTTAAGAAGGCTAGCACAAACTGGGATACAGATCGAAAAAGGCGCAGGCCTCCTGCCTGGGATACTCCTAACTACTCCTGGTCGTCGTCAGCGGGCTGCACGTAGTAGTAGGCACCTCCAGTGTAGTAGGAGTCATCGTCAACGGTGGCGTCTGGATCCTGGGCTCCCTCGTCTGGTCGCAGCAATTGGGTATAGAAAAGGGGAAAAGGGGGAACAAGGCAACCGTGAGTACTCATCCAAAGTACTCGCAAGCAAGGAGCTACACTACATATGCATGGGTATATGTGTAAAGGGCCATATCAGTGGACTGAACTGTAGAATGCCAGAATAAGAGGGGGATAGCTAATCCTGTCGAAGACTACGCTTCTGGCAGCCTCCGTCTTGCAGCATGTAGAAGAGAGTAGACTGAAGTCCTCCAAGTAGCATCGCATAGCATAATCCTACCCCGCGAACCCCTCCTTGATGCCTTGTTAGAGAGCGATCACCGGGTTGTATCTGGCACTTGAAAGGGTGTGTTTTATTAAGTATCCGGTTCTAGTTATCGTAAGGTCAAGGTACAACTCCAAGTCGTCCTGTTATCGAAGATCACGGCTATTCGAATAGATAAACTTCCCTGCAGGGGTGCACCACATTTCCCAACAAGCTCGATCCCATTCGGCCGGACACACTTTCCTGGGTCATGCCCGGCCTCGGAAGATCAACACGTCGCAGCCCCACCTAGGCACAACAGAGAGGTCAGCACGCTAGTCTAAATCCTATGCGCGCAGGGGTCTGGGCCCATCGCCCATTGCACACATGCACGTTGTGTACGCGACCGGAGAGTAGACCTAGCAACCTCCATTACAAAGGAAGTCACGTTATGCGGTCCAACCCGGCACGCGCCACTCATTCGCTGATGTCACGAAGGCTTCGGCTGATACCATGACGTCGAGTGCCCATATCTTTCCCATGTAGTTCGTTAGTGTGTATAGGCCAGTACCCAGACTCGGATCAAATACCAAGATCTCGTTAAGCATGTTAAGTATCCGCGAACGCCGACCAGGGCCAGGCCCACCTCTCTCCTAGGTGGTCTCAACGTGCCTTGTCGCTCTGCCACAAAGTAACAGTCGGGGGCCGTCGGGAACCCAGGCCCACCACTACCTGGGTGGAACCACCTGCCCCTTCAGCCCCCATCTCCGAACAGTATCACAGGTAATGTAACAGTGTAAAGTATATAGTATATGCCTGTGATCACCTCCCGAAGTGATCACGGCCCAGTAGTATAGCATGGCTGACGGACAAGAGTGTAGGGCCACTGATGGAACACTAGCATCCTATACTAAGCAGTAGGATAGCAGGCCCTGTTCAAGAATTCATCCGATTAACCAGTTAACTTGCCGATTAATCCCTACTCATAGGGTCACCGAGTAGCCGATAAACCAAAAAATCTTCTGATTAATTGATTAAATGGCCGATTAACTTGCTGATTAGCCGATTAATCCCCTACTCGCTAGCCAACCGAGTAGCTACCAGTTAACGATTTCCTCAACAAGGATAGCAGGTAAAGGTAACAACAGTAGTAGCAAGGACAGGCTATGCAGCAGTATAGGATTAACTGAAAGCAGTAACATGCTAGACTACTCTAATGCAAGCAGTATAGAGAAGAATAGGTGATATCTGGTGATCAAGGGGGGGCTTGCCTAGTTGCTCTGGCAAGGAGGGGTCATCTTCGATGTAGTCGAACACACGAATATCGGCAGCGGTCTCGGAGTCTACCGGAAAGAAGTAACGGAGGGGAACACAATAAATAACAGAGCAATCAAATGTAACACAAAGAAAGACGCGGCAATACGTTGTGCTAAGGGTGACCTAACGCAGGGATAGGTGATACCGGCGAAAGGGGAAACATCCGGGAAAGTATCCCCAGTCTTTCGCGTTTTCGGACAGATGAACCGGAGGGAAAAAGTTGCATGTTTGCTATGCTGTGGATGTGTGGCGGACAAACGGGCTACACATCCGGATTCGTCTCGTCGTTTTGAGCAACTTTCATGTACAAAGTTTTTTCATCCGAGCTACGAATTATTTTATAATAATTTTCAAAGATTTAATCATATGAAGGAATTATCTTAATTCAAGAATAAAAGTGAAGTTGCTAAGTGTACACAACAAGTGTACACATCCTGGTCACTAGAGGCTGACAGTGGGCCCTGTTGACCAGGTCAACTGTTTACCAGCTGACTGGTCAACTAGGCAGGGGACCCGCATGTCAGTTTCTGTTAGTGTTATCTAATTAGCCAATTAGGTAATTAGGGATAATTAAGTAGAATTAACTTAGTTACTTACTTAATTAATTTAATTATTATTTTTATTATATTTTTTTGTTTCCAGGGGCTGGGCCCCACGTGCAGTGGCACACAGGCCTAAGCGGGCGCTGGGCGCTGAGCGTGGGTGCGGGCGTGCACCCGTGGGCACCAGGGATCGGACTCCGGCCAGGGGGAGGGCGTGGCCCCGGGCGGGGACGGCGGCAACTGCGTGAGGTGGTCACGCTGGCAGGCAGTGGCGCGCGCGGGCTAACGCGAGAGGCGGCTGCGGCGCGCGACGCGGAGCGGCGGCCAGCGCAGGGTCACCGATGGGCGCGCGATGGGGGCGTTGGAGAGCAGGGTGTGGCCCTGAACGGCGGCGACCCTGGTGCGCGGGGATGGCGGCACTAGGATGCGGCGGCGGGGGGGGCTAAGCAGCGGCGCGGCCAGCGCGGTGAGAGGCGGAGGTGGGGCGCGACAGAAGCAGTAGCGAACAGCAGGAGGCGAGGCAGGCGCACGGCGGCTGCAGCGGGGCAGTTGCAGAGCGCGACCGGATGGCATGGGTCGCGTGTGCGGGTGCGCCCAGGAGCTCGTGGGCGTGCGTTGGGGTGACCCCGGAGAGGGGTGTGGTCAGGGCCGCGGGCGAGCACGCGCGCAGCGAGCTTCGGCCATGGCGGCGCAGCGCGGGGACGGCCTCAACGGCGACAAATCGAAGCAGGGAGAGAGGGGATCCGGGAAAGGAGCTCACAGCGGTGCTTGCAGGGACAAGCATTGGGCTCGGGAGGCTCCGGTGGTGGCGAATTGAAGATGGCCGCCTGCGATGCAGAAAGTTGGAGACGGGGTTTGGTCGCGTCGTCTTGGTGCTCCTCCGGAGGCGTTCGTCGGTGTAGTGGAAGAAGACCCTGAGGCGGACCTCGCAGGCACAACGTGCGGGGAATTCAACGGCGGTGGCCGCGGTTATGGGCACCGCACGGCGACCGCGGCGCTCGGCCTCGATCCAGATCGAGAGAGAGGCGAGCGAGGGAGGAAGGGGAGGGGGTCGAGTGGGGAAAGTGGCAGGGGACCGAGGCACCAGGGAGTGGCCTTATCCCCCAGTCAGCGTGGCAGCGCGGGGCACCGCACCGGGTCCGGCGGGGACGAGCGGTGTGGTCGATCGGTCGGTCGATTGAACAGGAGGGAGAGAAAGGGGTGACCGGGAAAGGGGGTTGTGGCCTGTGGGCCATAGCCGGCAGGGCCTGCCTAGTTGCTAAGGCAGGGGGGTGGGGCTTTACTTCCTTTTGCTTTTGCCTTTTCTTTTATTTCTTTTCTATTTTCATTTCTTTTTAAAACCAAAAGCAGTTTTCTAAACTATAACACTTGCACCTAAAATAGTAATATAAATTAGGCTACTCCCACAATTAGTTTGCCACCAAATTAAAATAGTCTACAATTTTTTTATGATTTGAAAAGGCATGTAATATTTGTTGTAGCCTCTGCTTTAATTATTTTAGGGCATTCAAACATTTAGTAAAATTTTGGTCCACCACCTATAATTAGTCATGGATTAGTTGCCACAAGAAGAACATTTTATTTTTAACATTTGAAAACTTTTGTGGTTTGCCTTTAACTCAAATTTGAATTTGAATCGTCTTGAACTAACGCGAGATTAACAACAATGACCGCGGTGACGTGGCATCATTAGCAAGGAATTGCTGTAGCTTAAATATCCGGGCGTCACAAAACAGAAGCAAAAAAGGAATCAATTACTGGCTAATAAAAGAGGATGAAACATGCGGCCACAAAAATGGTAATCCCGCCAATCCCTAACAAGTGTTGCAGTTTTGAAATAAGATCCAGTAGTTAATTCTGAGAGTGGCATCAATTACTAGCTTATAAAGGGGGTGATGCTAAATTTGTTGTAACAAAGCAACAAGCATCATGTCTGGGTTGGTCCCATTTTTGTTCACTACTTAATGGGAAAAGATAGCAATACAATAGCTTCATTTCGTCATTTATTAAAAACAGTACCAATACAGGTAGCACAACATCTCAAAGCACACTACACAATCATGTGGATGAAGGCCTGTACTGACCTTTCATGAGACGACCAAGATAAAATACGAATCTACCACCACGAATAGGAAATCCAATCAAGTTTTGTGCAGTTGCACTGAAATCAAGCAAAGTTGCCGGTGTGACATTTAAGTTTTCTATAGCAACAAGTTGAATAGATATCCCTATTTTAAGAGGCAAAAAAGAAAACAATTACTGGCCAATAAAGGAGGATGAAACATGCGGCCACAAAAAGAAGCATCTACCTTATCTCGATGGAAAAAAGTATAGGACAGTAGCATTTCTAAAACGGTTGCATTGATTCATATTAACAAAGAAATTCTCTTAAAACAGATCAGTAGTTAATTCTGAGAGTGGCATCAATTATTGGCTTATAGAGGGGGTGATGCTGAATTTGTTGTAACAAAGCAACAAGCATCATGTCTGGGTTGGTCCCATTTTTATTCACTACTTAATGAGAAAATACAGCAATACAATAGTTTCAATTCATCATTTATTTAAAACAGTTGCATTTATTCATATTAACAGAGACATTCTCTTGAAACAACATTCGTTAAAAAATGTAATTTACTTTTAACAGTGGAATTGCTTCAATTTTCCGGCGGCATTCTTAGATTAACAACAGCAAAACAGCTACATGGGACATGCCAGCACCATGTGCGTCCACACGTATAAAATGGGTGATGCAGAGTATGTAGCCAAGCAGCATATATGCGTTGGTCCCATATTTGTTCTCTTTGAACCTTCTTCCTATGTGAGGGCAGCAAATCTAGTCGTGCACAAACTACCCGACCCCCCAGTTTCTTTCCCTTTTCAACAAAGAGATCGGTTCCTTACAGATGTGTGTACTGGGCTACCCCCTTTTTTCCTTTTCGACCTACAAAGCGGCTGGATAGCCAGTCTATACTACTTTCCGCCCCTCCTTTCCTCATTGAACCACGTCCTAGATTCTTGCTCCAGCCCACTGCACCCTTCTTTCCTCTTTGAACCAAGACCTAGATTCGACTACATAACGAAAAAGATCCACATGCAGCTAGAGCAACGACGGTTTCAAAGAAACTTATACCTTAGGGTCGTCGGGATGTGGCAAGGCGTGCGACGGGAGGCCGGATCTTCCCACACTACATACGGCAGCGAGGAAGAAGGGGTCGGTGGCCCTCCCGCACAGGGGCTGGGTGAAAGAGAACAACGCAGCCGGCAGTGGATTGCCTCCCTCGCTGAAGGCGATAGAGTGAATGCTGCACCTCCTCCCCTTCCCGGTGCGATGGGATACAGACGCCTCCTTCACCAGCTGTGAGGGGGAGAGAGAGACAAGAGGCCAACACAGTCTTGTTTAGATCTGGTGAAGAGAGGGTGAGAGATTGTGAATATAGCAAACCCTAGCAAATGAATGCTGAGCCTCCAGCGCGTAACATATATGTAGTGCGGCTAGCGTGTGGAGAGTGCAAACCCTAGCGAACAAGCACTGAGGCTCCCGCTTATATATATACTACTGTAGTACGGACTTAGCTCCGGTGCCTTCACTACACCTGCTTTTGGCTGTATGACAGGTGAGCCAGCCACATTTTGGGCCCACCTGTCGTAAATCCAAAGGCAGGTGCACTAAGTCAATGAAGCTGCGTCCATATAGTACTCTCGTGTATACGACTAAAATATAGTGGAGTTGTTTTCTTATTCTCTCCATGACAATCGTTTTAAATTGTGTAAGTACGAAACGGAACTCTGTATTTAATGTACAGTGAAGAAAACTAGTACTACTTCCGATGAACTAACGATCCATGCCCACGCGTCCTGGTCGCACTTCCTATCCTTCACGTGTGGTACACTACCCTCCCTTAAGTGAACAACCACACATGCGCCAAATTATCGAAAACGTGTGAGAGTGTATACAAATAAAGAAATTTAATTTCAATTATCGGAAAGGTTTGAGAGTATTACAAAGTTTGACTAGCTACTGATGGAAGACAGCTTGTTTTTTGTCAAAAATCGATCAGCTTCACCAGCCGACGCAACCATGAGGCGCAACCATGAGCATCGATAGGTCATCGTGGTGATGCATCATCCATTTGGCATCAAGTTAGGGTGAGGCACCTAAGAAGTTCGACAAATCCTCACTGTGGTCTGTTTCTTCTCAGTAATCAAGCTCGAGGAAGGAAGAACCACGTGGCAGAGGACAGTGAGGCGGAACAACAATGGCCATCCAATTTTGTGCAGTTCCACTAAAATTGAGGAAGACATGCCCGGGTATGGAGACACGCATCGCTGTTTTCAAAAATATAAAAAAAGGGTTAGCAACAACATCTCAATTGTCAATAAGAATTAATGAAAAGTACACCAACAAACAGAAGCATCATAATTATCTTGATGGGAACTAAACCAGGATACCCGAGAAAAAAAGCATTTCTTCATTTAACCAATGATAGTACTACCACCATATGGACAATGACCGCACAACCACCATGTACTTTTTGTCGAAACAACATGTATACCTCCATCGAGGCATAAATTAGGACAACTTTTTGAGTGGCATTTCCTCTATAATGGTAGTAGGTGATGTTGGACCAGCCGACGAACCCTAGCTACTATGCATGGGGAGCTGGGGAATAGTCGCATAGAAGAAAACCCGCACGCAGCGACCTGGGGAGCTGGAGCAGTACAAGAAGTTATACCTCAGGTGGGCGAGATGTCGTTTAGGCGGGCGGGCGGGATCTGCCCACACGACGGCAACGAACAAGGGCGCGGAGGATCTTCATCCGCGCCAGCGCCGGCCTCGAGAGGACGGTGCGCATCGGCTTCCTCCGTCGCCGACGGCGACAACATCAACGCTGCACCTTCTCACCTCCCGCAGCGGACAGGATTCGGCCGGATCTGTGACCACCGGTGAGGAGAGAGATAGAGTGGACACTGTCATCTTGTTTTGATATGGAGAGGGTGAGAGAGCGAGACGCGAGAAACTCTATCAAACAAGAGGCTATAATGGAGTAAAAAAATCTCTCCATAGCAGTGGTTTTAAATAGAATACGCGCGTTTCCGGAAAAAAGAAACGAAAACTGGCGGACAATTTTTTTAGGGTCTGTCTAGGACACATCTAGATGTGACATAGTTATGTCACATATAAGTTGATGTCCACTCTGTTTGTGGTCTTTTCCTAGTTTTTTTTGTTTCTTGTTGCTACATTATATACTTGTGGGAGCTTAGATGTGATATCCTTAAATAACATCTAGATGTGAATTAGACAAACTGATTTTCTAACATACTAAGAAAGAAAACTCGATCAAAAACACGCCCCCGCTTCCAGGTCGCGAGAGTAGTCGCGCACACACACATAGACATAGACATGCATATCCGTGTTTGCGTAAAATTCCATTTCCATCTCCATCTCCAATCATATTTGTCCAACTAGCACATTATTTACGTTGTTAATTATATACGCAGCAATATTAACGTACAACATCTCTTGTTTGCGCACGTCCGGACCGCTGCCATGGCCGGTCCTGACCAACCCGAACCCTCTCTTCATCACCCGCGCGTGCTTCCCGCCCGAAACGGTCAGTGGCGCATTCATGCCCGGCCAGAGCGGACGCGACCTCTCACTGGCGCCGGCATTGAAGCGCCGCGCCGCCCGAGAGAGCGTCGCCCGCGCCGCTTCCAGGTGCACGCGGCTGCTTCATTTTATATTGCGTACGTGTCATTCAAGAGTGAAATGATGGTTGCTTTTTCCGACTAACTTACTATGTGATTTGACTGCTCTTTAGTGGCCCCAACACGTACTCCCCCTACGTGTATGCAACAGTCACACGTACACATGGATGCAAAAATGCGCGCGACGCCCTAATGCATGCATGTCCGAGTACACGACGGAACACACAATCACGCTCAAGTGCTCAACCTACACGTGCATGCACACACATACTCAGTCAGGGTGAGCTAGTGACCGTATGAACACCGGAAAATATATATATTGAGCGCAATGAGCGTATTATGAAGTCCACTGACCATATTTTTACAAATATGCAGTGACAGACAGTGTATTTATCTCGTTTGAAATTAAGCCATGTTAACCGGAGAGGAGGCAGCATGGACTAGCATTACTTTGCTGTGTCCCGTCAACTGTGCTGGCTTGATGAAACACCTCGCTTCCTACTTGTTTTTTTGGCTTCCTAGTGACCAGTGTCTTGACTGATCGTCCTAAGAATGCTTATATATGAATAAAGCTCTCTCATTTACTCGAAAAAAGATTAAGCCATATTAACCGGAAATGAGGGAGTATGGACTAGCACTACTTTTTGGTGTGTCCTGTCAACTCGCAGAACGAGGAGAAGCTTGCAGGACAAGATGAAGCTCGCTTACGCCTTTTGACTAATGCAACCTACCCTCGGTGGACATGCATTAGTCCATTTGGTGTCAGATTGTCAGAGGCATACACTGTAGTTACCCAACATGCAGAGTACCATCATTGTTCGACTTCACAAAGGAGCGAAGAGCCAAGCACAGTACTAGTACGCGTACTTGGTTTTGCACCTTCATACTACTCCACCCTCCGTCACAGTTTACAGGACACGCTTCATTATGATGCACTAGTCGTCAACCCGTGCACCTGCACGGGCTAGTACATTATTTACACATTTACACAAACAATCACAAAGCAACTATTATATATTGGAAGCTAAAGATGTAGGAATAATACATGAGAAACTTGCTTGTTTATTATTTTAAACCACGTGATTTTTCCCCAACTGTAGGACTAAAAGGAAGTACATTCCCTCAAATAGTTCCTCATCCATAGTTTCCTTAAATCAGTGCTCGATTCAATGGTACTAACCGAATTGCGTCATTGAAGACCATTAGAATTGGCCACAGTTCTACGCCCAGCCCACGTTTACACATGATGTACTATCATACTATAACATATTTCAAAACTTACTTCTCCATAGATATATCAATGTGTTCTCCCCCTAGTAAAAAACATAACTAATATATTTTTAGGCATTTAAAAGTTATTTAGTTATATAAATGTCTAGTGTAGAGAATAATAATGTTTGAACCAAAGGGGTGTAAACCAAAAAAAATCAGATCACTAATAGAGAAAGAACCTGTATTAAACCATAATTATTCAAGGTAAATATGTTGAAGTTAAGGAGACATAGATAGATAGATACAATGGATGATATGGCAATAGTCATAATTCTACATGTATCGATGAGTCCTCAAGATACAACAGTTCGTAAATCTCAACCACCTTGCCATCTTGAGTGCTACTCGATCATCCATTTTCCTGCAATATAAGTATTTAACGAAAAACTTGGTATATGTATGCAAATACAATGCATCAAAATAGGCAAATCGTAACAACGATATACACCTCCGATGCTATTCCATGATCTTTTTTCCTACAACATAAATTTGATAAAGTCAAGAATTTAGAATAGAAATATACTGTGCATCAATAATACAAAGATGCTGGCAAAATATATACTGTGATAACTAATGAAGTATATATGTGGAAAGGTCTAGCCCATGTCACCTGATAAAGCGAGCTTTACCATTGGATACAGAGTTCACATTCATGTATGTAGATAAGAGCCTGCAACATATTTATCCTCTAATATGTGAATGCATGGATGTAAGATAGGAAAACGGATTCAATGTAAAAATACGCATGCCTATGCACATCATGGAGATCTTTTCATTATGTAACAAATCAAATTGTAAGTTAGGAACTGGGGAAATTACTCTTGGTAAGGAACAATAGCAGGCAATTTATTTGCCCGTTTTCATAAGCTGATGGTTGCCTCTCTAGATCCACCAAGTGATGTGCTGGAGAGGAACATATCTACTGAGGAGCTTTTTGGGTGTCAGCAACAACCATTAGGAATAGCATATTCTATAGAAGAGTTAAATAAGAAATAAGAAACTTCATAAATGTATTGCGTATTAAATTACAAATAACAGGGACTTCCTTCTAACTTCAAGAGAAATTGATGTATAGTTAACTGTTTCGTAGTGGGCCATTGCATTTAAAAACATGGTGCGCATAAAATTGTAGCATAATAGAAGTGATTATTAATTAAGTTACGAATATTACAAAACAATGTTTTACAACAAAAGGATATTAGAAAAAGGCTTTGAGTTTGATTGATATTATGACTGTTGCTTCATGAAGCACCATTAAGTCATGGGAAAACAACAGCCCTCCTTTCATGTAAGACTTGCACTAAGAATATTCCAAATAGACCTCTGACTTCACTAAATACACTTATTGGTTTAATTCTTAAAAAAATAGTCTTCATGGTATTTATAAAAATTAAATTAATAAAGTAGAGAGAGTTTGAAGATTGTCATTTAAAACCTAAGATACTCTTACGGATAACGTAACTAACTCAGTTCTGAAAAAAGCTTGGAGTCACTCTTATTTGTGTGCTGGCTTGCTTTGGGCAAGGAATGCTTTTTTCGCAATAGAAAAATAATTGTACATGTTTCACATTTATGAAAAATGAGAATAGTTCATGCAATTACTTTCTGCTAATTCGCTTGCATAAACTATAAGAGCGTAACTAAACATATACTGAAATCCTTAAACTTTCCGCATCAGATGATTAATAATCCTAAATAGACTGGAAATTAAATTCATTTTACTGCATGGTCCTCAAATAGCGAAGCATCAGGCAAGTCCAGAAGATCATGATGTACGTACATTAGGGACAACTTTCAACGTGATGGAAAAACACAAAATTAGTCCAGTCCAATTACATCAACATGCAGTGCATCTGCAACAAATCTAGCTTGATAAAGTTTTGCTTGTAAAATCTATGTTGTGTCCAGGATATCAGAGATAATATTAATATGATTAAATGTTAACTGCAGCATGAAACTTAATATACATACTTGCTTGCCTTCAGAGTGGGCACACAAGTAGCAGGCGATGAATGTCCATGGTGTAAATAGATGCGCCATCGGCTCGAACTCTTTCCCTCAGGATCCTTATAGTCTCATGGATGTTGCCATGGCGGCACCTGTGAGATAGATTTTAATCAGAAAAATAATAATGTCTTTCATAGTTTAGGAAAAGTATTTTTTGATATATATCAGAAGGATATTATGCAGCTGATCAGTAGGGTGCAAAAAGGAACATTTAATAAGATAGCCTCAGTCTCTATTGTTGCAAACAATTAGGCTGTTATAAACAGAGTAAAAATATATCGCCTTGGTGTTGTTTCCTGAGAGGAAATAACTATGGGAAGTACTACAATATGCAAAAGTGGAATATCAGTTGAACTGAAAAATACTCACTGGGTGCCTTGGTGTTTTTTCTTCAGAGGAAAAAACTGTAGTAAGCAGCACGATATAAAATTGTTATTTGGAATATTGATTGAACTACTCCCTCCGTCCCATAATATAAGAACGTTTTTGACACTCGTGTAGTGTTAAAAACGTTCTTATATTTTGGGACAGAGGGAGTAACATATATTCAATAGGCATACAAAAATGGTTTAATTAAACATCAACCAAATGGTGAGGAAACCTTTTTTCCAGCATAAATAGAATAGAAACAAAAACAAAAAGATTAATGTATCAGGTAGAGTAAACTGATATATTACTCTTTAACATCTGATAGTCTGTAAGATCCAGAAACATGTGTGTATAGTAAGCCTATCAGAAATTTAACATTTATGATGTGAATTAGTAGATGCATGATTGGAGATATGCTCAGAGAAGGCAGCTCCAGGAGGATCTTACTGGGTGTGAGCATCAACTTTCAGCAATACTATCTAGACCAGTGCAGTTCATAAATTGAACCACAAACTTTAGATATCTATGGTGAACAGAATTATAATCAGCAGGAAACACTTTCTGGTAGTCTGCCTTCTAACAACAACCAAAAATGATACACACCATGCAAATGGCAAACAATGATTAAAAAAGTGAGACTTGACTGATACGTCAAGGCTGCTTCATGAAATGTTTTTTTGAGTCTTCAAAAACGAATGTGCATCCTTTCATGTTTGACCAACAATTTTTGACCTGATTGAACTCACCACCAGTTCAATTTTCTGATGGTCTTCAGAGCTATTAAAAAAGGTGAAAAGTTAAAAATTGTCATTTCAATCCAAGATAACCTTCTGAAACTTAAGAAAAAGGTAATCACAACATATTCTAGTAAAATGCTTTTGTAAAAATAGCTTGGAATTATTACAACTTGTGATATTTAGTGTCTTGTTCGCCTTGTCATACAGTGTCCGTGCATTCCGCTAGCTGATGAATAATAGGAAATTTATTGTAAAATGCTTCACGCATGTAAAAATTAATCCTTGATGCAGTTTTTTATTCTGTGAATCGTGTAGTTCACCCATGCACCTAATCTATGGCTGGAAACTGAATCACATTGAATGATAACTCGTCAATACAGAATTATTTGTAGGGAAGAAGAGAATATCTCGGACTGAATTTGCAAAAGAAAAAAAAATAATATATAAGACTATTTTATCTACCAGATTAATGTCACCAATTTTGTTGAGTATGTAAAATATAGCAGAATGGATACCCTGAAGTAATTGTTATCAACCGTCATATATATTAGTTTCCCAGTGCATACTATGTCTATATATGTGTTAAGGACCATTTTTATATTGTAATAAAAATTGATGGAGGATCACAGAAATAGCAATGGACCTATAAGAGATATATTATGCAATGCACTTGGCACAAATCTAGCTTACAAAATTGCAGAAATAACACTAACAAATAGGTACTTCCCTGTTGAGTTGATACAGAGGCGACTGTCACAAAAAAACGGTTTAAAAGGTGAACAGTTGGGCCAGCAGCAATATTACCTCAAACTTGACATCCTCGTTCAACAAATTTGGCTTGGCATCCTCGTTCTATGTACACATTACCTCAAGCATGGACGGGTCAATGATGGGAGCTGGGCAGGGTAAAGAAAGGTCCACTTTGCATTGGTTAGTGCTGTACTGGAAGGAGTACTATTGCATCACCGCCTTCTGCTGAAGCTCGTCTCACGTCTCAGCCGCCACCCATGCGTGCTGCTCGAGGCAGGGCGCGCTGCAGCTCTGCAGCCGCTCCGCAAGGCGGTCGATCAGCTCGTACCACATGGGCGCCGACACATGCACGGCTCCGTCGTTCCTACCGCCATCAGCAGTGAGAGGCAGAAGGGCGCTGGATCTTTCAGCGGGCGACCAAGCTAGGATCTGGCAAGGACGGCTGCCAGCACGACTGATTCGAGGCGAGGACTGGTGGTGGGAGAGCAGGCAATGGAGGAGGGCGTGGATCGAGTTGGGGCGGCCTCGTTCCGCATGCCGCCGGCGTCCCGGTGTCCCTGTGGAGGCAAGACAAAGAGAGGTGAGAGAGGAGCAGGGAAGGACGGGAAGATTCAAAGCAGGAGGACGATGCAGCTGCTCCTTCTTGATGGTAAGCTCGCCAGGTGCGATGGATGCTCTGGCATCACACCAGACGCGGAGGAGTCGAGGTGGCGGCGGGGTTCGTAAGCTCCGGCGGCGCGGCTACTCGGGCCGAAGGAAAGACGCTATGGATTTTTTCCTTTGTTTTTAAGGAACGATACGGCTGGAGTATATGAGCAGGTTGAGTTTTTTTGTCGTGATTCGTGAAAGAGATAAAGATTGCTTTATTTTTTCTTTGAAATTTAAAGATTTGCTTTTTTGGAATAATCGATGGGTTAGTAATACTATAATCGTGTTTTAGATGGATTTTTACGACCGATGCAAAAAAATCATGGGCTTTGGAGCGTTTTTTTGCGACGGATCAAAATTTTAAGTGAATCTACACCATAATAATCTGATCCAACCAGATTAACGACTCATAATTTCTAATTAATATGGTAATTTCTTGGGAGTCTGTGATTAGTATAGGTATAGATTTCTCTCAATGCATTTCCACCACCAGAGAGACTTTAGACGCGTTTGGTTTAATGCTCAATTAATTAGGGCGTGGTAACCGCAATCAAGTCCACAATTTTCTCTCCATGTACTGTACTACTACGGAGTGCATGCATGTGTGTACCTGGGGTGGAAGCACTGCATGCATGTGTGTACGCATTATTTCCTCTAGTAATAGACGCCGTGCTATAACTACCAATACTATTTTTCAGGCCGATCGCTAGTCGCCTTGGTCCCACAGATTTTTTTTCTTTTTTCTGAAGCACGCTGTATAAACAGTGACGGATGGAGTAGTATGAGCGGATTCAAAGAAGAGCGTATTGATGGTTGCTTCTTCATAGCAACTTACAGTGGGAAAGGTGGGGCTTATGATTTGACTGCTCATTACTCAATATTAATGCGGCGCAACGACCGGGCTGAGTCTCTCATGCGGTTGTGCACTACCCTTCGGTTCTTAAATATACTCCGGAGTATTTGTCTTTTTAGAAATTTCAACGAGTGACTACTCAAATATTTGTCTTTTTAGAGATTTCAAATAGACCGGCACATACGGATGTATATAGACATATTTTAGAGTGTAGATTCACTCATTTTGCTCCGTATGTAGTCACTTATTGAAATCTCTAGAAAGACGAATAGAATATTTAGGAACGGAGGGAGTACACATACGAAGCAAAAATGAGTGAATCTACACTCTAAAATATGCCCATTTGAAATTTGTAAAAAGACAAATATTTAGGAACGAAGGATTATAATTTTGTGCATGGCACATGGACCCGGATGATGAAGAGGCTTCTGGCAATGCTATCAAGCTTCCATCATTTGTTTACATAATTGACGTACTATACAAATAATTTTCCAGCAACATGAAATTGTATAATGGTGTGAGCTTTCAGCTTTTATTTCGCATGTCTTGCTATCGATGCTCTTTCGGAAACAATAAAAAACTAACTTCCTTGCTAATGCATGTCAATTATTAGTAGATCAGAGCTAATAATTACATCACAACTGAACACAAAGTTGTGAGAAGGTTTTAAATTAAAATTGATCCATGCTTTCATTGGCAGCAACGTCCCCCCAGCTCTGTCTAAATCAACAAGGCATGTTGGGAATAAAAATAGTTGTCTGGAGCATGCAACATTCCGACCATTTTGTGCAGTTCCACTAAAATAGAGCTGAGCGTCCCTGTTCCAAAGATATCAAGTGTTATTACGTTAATAGAGGAACTGCTGATGAAACAATAAACACACAAATAGAAGCCGGTCACCTTTGCGGTCTCTCTTAAGACTAACTAGTTGGAGAAGATTAGGCTCGGAGTTGGATGAGGAGGATAGAGCAAAACCAATCTCCCTTTGTGCAGTCGCACTGAAATGTAGAGACGTTGCCCGTGTGACATTTTAGTACAACTGCACAAAACACTCTTAAAAAAAGTGATTTGTGCAGTTCACCAAAAGGTCGCAATAGCAACGAGGTGAAATGGATAGCCCTGTTTGCAAAAAAGAGGTAGAAAGGAAACAATTACTGGCCAATAACAGTTGATGACACATGCGACGACAAAAAAGAAGCATATTCCTTGTCCTAAGGGAAGATAACAACACGGCTGTGTTTGTCTAAAACGGTGTGAGGTGAGGACGAGAATGCAATATGGAAAGTATGCCGGATGAGCTACGTTTTGGACAAAGAACTATGGAAGATCCACATGCAGCGACGTGGGAAAACGGGCAGTGGGGCAAGGCCGGAGGGGATACCTGGAGGTCGTCGGGATGTAACTAGGTGAGCGGCGGCGGGCGAAATCTGCGAGCAGGTGGCGTAGGCCCTGCCGCGCCGGAGCTTGGTCAGAGAGAACAACGTGTACCGCAGATCGAGACGTGTTGCCTCGGCGCCGTCGAACGGAGAAAAGATGCACTTCCTCCCTTTCCCCCTGCGGACGGGGTGCGGCCGGATCAGTGACCAACGGTGAGAGAGAGAGAGGCCAGCGCACTCCCTTTCCCCCGGTGGATGGGATGCGACCGGATCAGTGACCAACGGTGAGAGAGAGAGAGGCCACCGCACTCCCTTTCCCCAGGCGGACGGGATGCGGCCAGATCAGTGACCAACGGTGAGAGAGAGAGGCCACCGGAGCCTTGTGTGAGATACTTTGAAGAGCGGACTACCTTTTCCTCCATAAAAATCGTTTTATATTCTGTGTACGTGACATTGAGCGCTATAACTTTATTTAAAAATAACGCGGCAACGCGTCAAGTCGAACTTTGTTTCGTGGACGCGTGGTACACAACCTCCCTAGGTAAACAACCGCTACAGGCGTTCAAATTAGCACGTGGGCTGCCATTTCGTAAAGAAATGAGCTCCACCGTGTACCCGCGCGGGTGTGGCTAGGCACAAAGCGTGAGTACGTGCAAGGTGCACCTATTCTCTTCTTGTATACGTACACCACCTACGTGGGGTTGTGTGAGAGAGATACAAACCTAGAGAGATATAGTGTGTGGGTTCTTGAGAGTTTTTTTGGGGGGGGTCAATCAAAAAATTTAACATATGCAATGTGTGTGAATTAGGGTCCTGGATATAACATATATATAGAGGGGGCGATCCACGAGAAGAGAGTGGAGGTATCATCGGCTTGAGGTGTCCATAGAATCGACGAGAGGGATGATGTGTGTGTGTGTGTGCGCGCGTGCGCGATCGATAAAGAGTGCCATCGAATTTGTGTGTGCCCACATCAAAGATATAGAGTGGCTGGCCTACTAGAACGTGAGATGGGACATGTGCAATTTGTCTCTGTGGCATGGATACCTACCTGCATCGCTCGACTATCGGTGTGTGGTGGGGGAAGAGGGAAGCACAATTAACTATAGAGGTACAATGGCTGGTATATGTGTGGAGGAGGAGAGAGGCCTACCTCCTGTATTAAGGAGATCGATCTGCCTCATGTATTAAGGGAGATTGATCGGCATCCATGCATATGTGCAGGAGATGAATAAGGTTGGGAGAGAGACAGAGCTATAGTGTTGGGGGGGGGGGTTGTCGGGGTTCTGGGGACGGGGGTCCCCGGACTTGCCTGCCTGCGGCCTGCGGCATGGCTCAAAGAGGGGCCCAGCACGGCCCATCTTCCTCAACACAAGACCCAAGACCCTCGCGAGGGGCCAAGCCTCGCGGGGCGGACAACGAGGAGCTTCCTCAGGCACGGCCTCATCAGGCTGGCTCACGAGGAGGTGGAGAGATCAAGGCAGGGTACCTCACGAGGTGCCCATGACGCAAGCCGTGACGACCAAGGGCGCCAGGCCGCGCAGTGTCCTCCTTTCCTCTTTGGTGCAAAGGGAGCAAGCATAGGCGAGAGCATCAAGCAAAGGCACCCGTTTCGGTGCAACGAGACCAAGACCAATCCAACACTAGGACGGAAGTCATGGTGGAGCCCAAGCCAGCGTCACCACCAGAGCCTTTGGCAGGCGAGGACCAACTTTAGTCAGGGTAAGTGCACCAGATGTTCCCCTTCGAAATGGCCAGTTGTTGGCGCCCTTCCCGCTCAATATTTGGGAAGAGGCCCAGGGCCTTTGCCTATAAATAGGACTAGCCACCCCCATGGTAGAGGCCTCTAGAAATCGACCAGAATCCAGAGATCGGATCAAGTAGCATTACACACACACACAGAGAGAGAGAGGCGACTGAGCTCCTCCTAGCAGTTTATCGCCCTAGCCAAGAACAGACCCTCGCGAGGTTGTTCTTCCTTGTATTGTTCATCATCATCAGCCCAAGAGGCAACCCACCACACCACACACTGGAGTAGGGTATTACACCACATCGGTGGCCCGAACCAGTATAAACCCTGTGTCTCTTGTGTTGTTCCTTCGATAGCTTAGATCTTTGCGAGGCGGAGGGGTGCAAGTAGGTAGAAGGCGTAATCTTCGCCCGCACCCCAGAGTTCGAACCTCAAGGGTCTGCCAGAACCCAAAATCTGACATTTGGCGCGCCAGGTAGGGGTGCGCCGGAATTCATCTTCCACCGCTCCGTTCTCCTCCGACCATCGCGTCCATGTCTGACACACGTCGGGCCCGCGCCGAGTGCCGGGCCGCTCTCGCTTCCCGCGTCGCCCAGACGGCTCCCGTCGGCGGGTGTCCTCGCCGTTCCCCGTCACCCGCCGTCAACGCCGCCACCGGCCCGACGGGGAACGAGCGGCAAGCGTCGTCTCAGCATCCGTCCGCGCGGCAAGACGGCCGCACCGCTACACCCACACCCCCGATCGTCGCGGCCCTCCTGGGCGGCTCGCAGGCGCCGCCTACAAGTCACCACGTCAAGCTGTTCGTCCGCCGGGTTAGTGCCCCTTCCGCACGCCAGGGGGCTCTCCCGGACCGGGCGGCGCCCAAGGTCGGCCTGACCTTCAGCTCGGAGGACCACCCCTCCAACTCGGCCTGCTCGGGCGCGCTCCCCATGCTGTGCACCCCCACCATCTGCCAGGTGGCAGTCACTAGAACTCTCATCGATGGTGGTGCGGGCCTCAGCGTGCTCTCGGTTGAGGCCTTCAACCTCCTCTGCATACCCCTGGAACGACTACAACCCAGCCGGCCCTTCTCAGGCGTTGGGGGCGGATCATCCAGCTCCTTGGGACAGATCCGGCTCCCAGTAGCCTTCGGCACCTACAACAACTTCCGCACGGAGATGGTCGACTTCGACATCGCCCCCATCGGCCTCCCCTACAATGCCATCCTCGGCTACCCAGCGCTGGCCCAGTTCATGGCCGCGACACACCCGGCGTACAACCTCATGAAGTTGCCCGGGAGCAGCGATGTCCTCACCGTGCACGGGGACACCGGAGACGCGCTGCGAGTGCTCAAGCTCGCCTTCAAGATGGTGGCGTCAGCACAGCCCGCCGACTCGGAGCCCCCCGAGCCCAAGGCGGCTGCACCCGCCAAGAAGAAGCAGTTGTTCACCCAAGACAAGGCAGAAACCAAGCAAATACCCGTCGATGAGGACGGGTCCACCAATGCCACTTTCACCATAGGCGCCAACCTCGAGCCCGAGCAGGAGGAAGCCCTGGTCAGGTTCCTGCGCGCAAATAAGAAGGTATTCGCTTGGGAGCCTGACCAGTTGGCGGGGATCCCTAGGAGCGTAATCGAGCATCACCTTAATGTGTGCCCCAACGTACTCCCCATGAAGCAGAAGGCAAGGCGGCAGTCCACGGAAAAGCAGGCCTTCATCATCCAAGAGACCCGCAAACTAGAAGCCGTTGGGGTCATTCGCGAGGTCCGATACCCAGATTGGTTGGCCAACCCCGTCGTTGTGCCAAAGAAGGGAGGGAAGGAGCGCATGTGTGTCGACTTCACCAACCTCAACAAGGCATGCCCGCAGGATCCGTTCCCGCTCCCCCGCATCGATCAGATCGTCGATTCCACCGCAGAATGCGACCTGCTATGCTTCCTGGATGCCTTCTCTGGGTATCACCAGATCAAGATGGCGGTAGAAGACGTCGAGAAGACAACCTTCCTAACCCCGTGTGGGGTGTACTGCTACACATGCGTGCCATTTGGGCTGTGTAACGCAGGGGCGACCTTTCAGCGGCTGATGCACATCATTTTGGGCCCGCAGCTCAGGAAGAATGTCGAGGCTTACGTCGATGACATTGTGGTGAAGTCTCGGGAGGCCAAGACCCTGATACAAGATCTGGAGGAAACCTTCACAAGCCTCGACGCAGTGAACCTGTGGCTCAACCCAGAGAAGTGTGTGTTCGGGGTCCCCTCAGGCAAGCTCTTGGGCTTCCTCGTGTCCCATCGAGGCATCGAAGCTAACCCGGAGAAGGTCAAGGCGGTCGAGGACATGAGCCCACCAAAGACCCTCAGAGAAATGCAGAAGTTCGTTGGACGCGTGACCACGCTAGGGCGCTTCATCTCCAGGCTGGGGGAGCGAGCGCTGCCTTTCTTCCAGCTAATGAATCAAAAGGGGCCCTTTGAATGGACTGAAGAGGCTGACAGGGCATTCCAAGATCTCAAGAGATACCTCACCAGTCCTCCAGTCATGGTGGCTCCGCGCCCTCAAGAGCCCTTGGTGCTTTACCTCGCTGCCACTCCCTACTCCGCCAGCGCAGCCCTAGTGGCGGTTAGGGAGGAGCATCGAATCAGAACCACAGCAGCAGCCCAGGACAAGGCAAAACAAGAACAAGGAAGGCCCACAGAAACCACTACCGCGGCTGAGAAGGATCAGTCACCCAGGAGTGCACCAGAGGCGGGAGAGGCCCCTCGCCTAGATGGTCAGCCTCCGGAGGCCTCATCACCTCGAGAGGCGCCATTGCCTCCGGAGGGCGCCACAAGCACTGACGCACCCAGCCTTGTTGAGCACCCAGTGTACTTTGTCAGCACGGTGTTGCGGGACGCGAGGGCACGGTACCCCATGCCTCAGAAGCTCCTTCTCACACTACTTGTGGCCTCGTGCAAGCTGTGACACTATTTTCAGGGTCACCCCATCAAGGTCGTCTCGTCATACCCCTTGGAGAGAGTGCTCAGGAGCCCCAACTCGGCCGGAAGGGTCGCTGAGTGGAACATAGAGCTGCAAGCATTTCAGCTCGAATTCAGCACGACTAGAGTCATCAAGGGAGCAGCGTTAGCGGATTTTGTGGCAGAATGGACAAAGGCACCATGCCTCAAGGCCGATGAGGATCGGTCCCTCTCTCCGGGAAGCGAGGCGCCAGAAGGATGGGTCATGTAATTCGATGGGGCGTTCTCCAGGCATGGCACTGGGGCTGGGGCTGGGGCTGGGGCTGTGCTTATATCGCCCACTCAGGACAAGCTCTACTACGCAGTACAACTCTGTTTCCAGCAAGGTGAAAAGGTCTCCAACAACATAGTGGAGTATGAAGGTCTAATAGCGGGCTTGAAGGCCGCAGCTGCCCTGGGGGTGAAATGCCTCACCATCAAGGGCGATTCGTAGCTCCTTGTCAATTTCTCCAACAAGGTGTACGAGCCGAGAGATGAACACATGGAAGCCTACCTTGCGGAGGTCCGCAGGATGGAGAAGCAATTCTGGGGGTTGGAGTTGCAGCATGTGCCCCGTGGCACCAATCAGGAGGCCGACAACATCGCCAGACGGGCATCCAGGCAATTACCGCAGGAACCTGGCATCTTCGAGGAGCGGCTCTTCAAGCCCTCAGCCCTGCCATCATTGTCAAACACGGCTCAGCCTCGGGAGGAGCTCCCCCAGCCACCTGCCTCAGGAGCCCCGGTCTGTGGCCCGGCCTCAGGGGCACGCCTACTCCTGACGATGGAACCTCAGGAGGGGTGCTGGATCACGGAGCTCCGGAGTTACTTAACACAGGGGGTCCTGCCGGAGAAGGAGGAGGAAGCTGAGCGTGTGGCGCGGCAAGCCACGGCATACTACATCAGGGATGGAGAGCTCTACCGGAAGCGACCAAATGATGTATCCCTGCGCTGCATCTCCAGGGAGCAAGGAAATGAACTGCTAGAAGATATACACGGCGGAGACTGTGGACACCATTCGTCATCACGGACCCTCTTCGGCAAGGCGTTTCGCAGTGGGTTTTATTGGCCCACCGCACTCAATGACGCCGTCGAACTGGTGAAGGCTTGTGAGGCCTACCACTTTCACGCCAAGCAGATCCATCAACCGGCAGGAGGCCTGCAGACTATACCCCTTTCATGGCCATTCGCGGTCTGGGGGCTGGACATCTTGGGCCCGTTCCCTCGGGCGCCAAGGGGCTACCGCTAGCTCTACGTCACCGTGGACAAGTTCACCAAGTGGGCTGAAGTAGAGGCCGTCCGCACCATCCCCGCAGGTTCCGCGGTCAATTTCATCAGGGGCATCGTGAGCCGGTTCGGGGTGCCGAATCGCATCATCACGGACAACGGTTCGCAGTTCACCAGTAACCTCTTCAAAACATACTGTGCTAACCATGGAACGCAGATATGCTACGCTTCAGTGGCGCACACCCGAAGCAACGGCCAGGCCGAACGAGCCAACGCAGAGGTCCTGAGGGGCCTCAAGACCAGGACATTCAAGAAGAAGTTGGAGGCCTGCGGCAGAGGATGGTACGACGAGCTTCAGTCCGTGCTGTGGTCCATCCGCACAACCACGACCAAGCCAACTGGAGAGACCCCGTTCTTCCTGGTCTACGGAGCCGAAGCAGTCCTCCCTCACGAGGTCAGACGTCGCTCCGCACGGGTCCTGGCGTTCGACGAGGTACAGCAGGACGCCATGCGGGGGATGGACCTCGTGCTGGGGGAGGAACGCCGCCGAGAAGCCGCGCTGCGAGCGGCGAGGTACCAACAGGCACTGCGACGATATCATTGCCGCAACATCCGCCCTAGAACCCTCGAGGTAGGAGACCGCGTGCTCAGGCGGGTTCTCTCCAGGGAGGGACTGCACAAGCTCTCTCCCATGTGGGAGGGCCCGTTCGAGGTTGTTCATGTTTCCAGGCCTGGCTCCGCGTGCTTGGAGACTCAGGAGGGGGAGTCGGTCCAGAACGCATGGAACATCCAGCACCTCTGGAGGTTCTACCCCTAAAAGGCCCAAAGCCTGTGAAGAAGGCGAACGCCTGTGAAGATTATCCTTTTTTGGAAAAGGCCCAGAGCCTGTGAAGAAGGCGAACGCCTGTGAAGATTATCCTTTTTTGGAAAAGGCCCAGAGCCTGTGAAGAAGGCGAATGCCTGTGAAGCTGTCGCGTTTTGGAAAAGGCCCGGAGCCTGTGAAGAGGGAAAATGCCCGTGAAGCTCATTTCCCCTAAGAAAGGCCCGGAGCCTGTGAAGAAGGCCAACGCCTGTGAAGCTCGCCGCCCGTGACACTCTCACGTAATAATGAGTTGGGGCTGTACACGACCCGGAGTCTCGGGAGCGTCGGCCTCAGGCCCTGAGGCTCCCTCCCATGCCTAGTGGCAGCACTTAGCTCCATGCTGGTGAGAAGACGTCGAAGACTAGATTAGGTGCGGGACGCGGCTTTTTCATTTTCTTTCCGCAGTTGGCTTGTTCATTCTCATTCAAAGTTTTATTGGAGCTATTGTCGCCTTTGACTTGTGGTTCTTCGACTTTTCGCTCTCCTGCCTCGATTTCTCTTATGCAAGGCCTCGCGAGGGAGGGAAGCCGATCGCCTTCGCGAGAGTCCCTGTCCTAGTCGTTCAAAGGTTTCGCGACCTGGGTCCATCACAGGAGCACCCCTCCAGTCCGTGCCGCACGGGCACCGCGACGCGAACACAGGGCCTGGGTCGGTCGCCCCCCCCACGGCTGGGGCTGGGAACTATCTACGCGCGGACACATAGCCGGAGGGCACGATAACGGAAGCAAAGCGATGATTAACAACAATAACCCAAACACGCCCCCGCAGGGCTCCACGCCATTGTCTTTTTACGCAGGACAAAGAAAAAAAAAGAAGAAAAGAGCAAATCGGGCGCAGCTCGCCTCACACCGGCCTGCAGGGAAGACTCGGGCTGCCTCCGGGACTGAGGCAGACTCCCTCTCGCGCTTCGCTGGGGCGCGACGACGAGCAGACGCGCTACCACCTCCCAAGCAGGAACGATGGTGTGGAGGCTGACTGCGGCCACTGCTAGAAGAGTCGCCGCCTGAAGAAGAACCGGTGAAGCTTGGGGAACCCTGGGCGCCGCCGATCACGCGAGCGCTATCCTCTCCATCGTCGCCGGGGCTGGGTCCCCGGCCGCGGTCGTCGTCCTCAGGGCAGCACCCTGCGCGGCGACCATCTTCCCCAAACACCCTCACGTAGAGGGTGGCGTCGCCGTCGAACCTGAAGTGCAGGGTGCATCGACGGCTCAGGTCACGCGCGCGGGCAAACGTCTGCCAACCGCGGGTGAGGGCCAGGCTCCTAGCTGCGGAGACCTCTAGTGAAGCCCATGAAGCCCGGCTGCAGCAGTCGTCTGCCTGAAGCCAGAGGCCGCCCGGGGCGCCGGCCGGGAGCTCGCCGAGGAGGAAGCGAGGAAGATGAAGTCGGGTGCTAGTCGGCTCCGCTGACCACACAACAAACTCCGGCAGCACCTCTACAGCGCGGAAGCGCGGCCTAGAGGGACGCGCAACCGAAGCGCGCCCCCCGGCCACAGCTGTCCGCCAGTCACCGTGCTAGGAATCATCTCCACGGCCGCGGGGAGCCACCGTGGTGGCCACTGGATGTTTGCGAGGGCGCCCTCGGCCGTGCTTAGGCGGGGGAGAAGCAGGCTCAACTTGGCGAGCCTTCCCCTTCTCTGCGGCCGAAAACCTCCTCGACGGAGCCATGAAGAGGAAGGAGAAGCGAAGGGGGGATGGACTAGAAGGGCGCGCACCGTTCTGTACTTATAGCCGGCAAAGGCCAACCGTCGACCTCCACGATCGCAGGTAATCATGACCCGCTTGGCATGCACGGACTTGTCCAATCCGCGTGGTTGCCGAGGCGTCGTGGGGAAGTGGAGACGCCCTCGTCCAATCAACCGCCACACGGCGCCCAAGGCCGCAGGCTATTAGGGCCCGCGGTGCTTCGCCCTCGCCCTTTCGCCTCTCTGCACGGCCAAGCCCTGGAGCGCCTTGGGCCCCGGGGCTACTATCGGCGTTCTGGGGACGGGGTCCCTAGACTTGCCTGCCTGCGGCCAGCGGCGTGGCTCAAAGAGGGGCCCAGCATGACCCATCTTCCTCAACACAAGACCCAAGACCCTCGCGGGGCGGACGACGCGGAGCTTCCTCAGGCACGGCCTCATCAGGCTGGCTCACGAGGAGGCGGAGAGATCAAGGCGGGGTACGTCACAAGGTGCCCATGACGCAAGCCGTGACGACCAAGGGCGCCAGGCGGGCGCCAGCCCGCGCAGTGTCCTCCTTTCCTCTTTGGTGCAAAGGGAGCAAGCGTAGGCGAGAGCATCAAGCAAAGGCACCCGTTTCGGTGCAACGAGACCAAGACCAGTCCAACAGCAGGAAGGAGGTCATGGTGGAGCCCAAGCCAGCGTCACCACCAGAGCCTTTGGCAGGCAAGGGCCAACTTTAGTCAGGATAAGTGTACCAGATGTTCCCCTTCAAAATGGCCAGCTGTTGGCGCCCTTCCCGCTCAATATTTGGGAAGAGGCCCAGGGCCTTTGCCTATAAATAGGACTAGCCACCCCCAGGGTAGAGGCATCTAGAAATCGACCAAAATCCCGAGATCGGATCAAGTAGCATTACACACACACACAGAGAGAGAGAGGCGACTGAGCTCCTCCTAGCAGTTCATCGCCCTAGCCAAGAACAGACCCTCGCGAGGCTGTTCTTCCTTGTATTGTTCATCATCATCAGCCCAAGAGGCAATCCACCACACCACACACTGGAGTAGGGTATTACACCACATCGGTGGCCCGAACCAGTATAAACCCTGTGTCTCTTGTGTTGTTCCTTCGGTAGCTTAGATCTTTGCAAGGCGGAGGGGTGCAAGTAGGTAGAAGGCGTAATCTTTGCGCGCACCCCAGAGTTCAAACCTCAAGGGTCTGCCGGAACCCGAAATCCGACAGGGGTGGTAGTGGAGTTGCTTCTACCAAATAGTGGGCTAGGGTTGCTAGACAAATGGAGGGCACGCCCGCAATATCAATAAGAGAGGAGATGGCTACTTGTTGTCTGTGCACGTGCGTGTGAGAGACTTGTCAGGAGGCATGCACGAATGATGAGGGGGGACGATGTGGCTGTGGTAAGTAGACGTAACTACATAGGAAGATCAATCGCTCTTTGTAAGAGAAAGGAGAGACATAACTTGTGAGGTACGTCGATCGATGGGGGGGGTAGTTAAAGTCGATCTAGGTATATGTTGGGAGATCGATCGGTATACATGCATGTGTGTGTTCGAAGCAAATGAGGCACGAGGAGAAGGATAGAGAGAGAGGGATGCATGTAGGAGGTGGTACGAGAGGCATACTATATCGAGGGGGAGGAGTATGCGAGTACGAGAACAATGAAAAGAGTGGTGGGAGTGAGGCATGGACGGTGACAAGAGAAGAGGGGAAGCTTGTGTTTGTGCTAGGCGCACCTGGCTAGAGAGGCATATCGATCGATGTGTGCCGCGAAGAAGGAGCTGGGGGGCCTACACACACCATGGGTGAACGACCTAAAGTGAAAAGACGAGTTTGCGTGATGGAGCTAGAGAATGCTGAGGGAGGGTGAGAGGGATGCGGGCGTGTGCATGCACAAGAGAAAGTTAGCGCTAGCTACAAAGATAAGAGGGTTGTGTGGGTGTAAAAGACGAATAGAGATCATATATACTTCATTACAAAAGGCAAATTCGGATATTTGAAGAATTTATCATAGTGTTTAAAACTGACGGATGTGTGAATATATATAACGGTGATAAACATGGTGTGGTTATGAACATGGTATACTACATTTAACATATTTTATCTCTACTCTTATAAAAAAAAGGAGTTGTTGATGATGGTGTGCCTGCCATCCTGCATTATAGGCCGTCTGATTTATATCTGGCAGATAGCAAGGAAACTTTGATGGTTAAAGTTGGCAACAATCATGATTGTAGATTCTTATTGAAATAGAGAAACGAATTCAAATTTAGTTCGAATTGCAGCGGTAGTATAGACATTTGGAATGCACTAAAATGTTGGTATGAATAGGTTACATGCATTATACAGCAAGCGAAAAAATTTAATTGGACATAAGATGGATTCATACTCCCTCCTTCCATCTATATAGGGTGTAATGAGATTTTTAAGACCGCCTTTGACTATTGAGAAGATCAATAGTACATGACATGCACAATGTGAAAATTATATCATTGAAAGAACTTTTCACAGACGAATTTAACGGTGTGCTTTGTGTAAGTTGCATGTCATATATCATTGCTCTAATATTTGACCAAAAGTTAGCATCGAAAAACGCATTAGGCCCTATATAGATGGAAGGAGGGAGTAGCTTTGAATAGCATTTGTATAGTAAAACGGGGCAAGACTCTCTCTTTGTGTGGTGTGAATAGTTTTATTTTTTTCGTTTTCTTTTTGGTTGAGGGAAGTGCGAATTGATTTGGTACGTACAAGTACAATATTACGACACGTTAGGCTTGTCCCTAAAATTCAACCCGTGTCTTGTTATATCCCGAAAATTCAGATATCGTGCTCCCAAAACTGGCGCCTTCACAACCCGCGCCTTGCTATCCCGAAATTACAACGCGCGCGAAAACTCCCTCCAGCTGCCAAATCCTGACACGCGAAATCCCCCTTCTAACCCTGAGCCGAAAGCGCCGCTAGTTCAAATCGGTGGGGGGTACTTTTGTAACACACCCTACATTTTGGACAAGCGCGTTCCTAAGTCATGCTTCACCCCCTCCCATCACCCCCTTTTCGCCATTCGAAATCCCAGGCCGCCATAACCTTTCCGCTCCAGCCGTGAAACCCCACCCTCGTCCATCCGCCACGTCACCGCTGCCCTGCCGGAGCCTCTTCCCCGACAACCTCGTCCACCGCAACAGCTCGACGTCCCTCGTCCACCTCCCCGGATGAGGATTCGTCGTCCATCTCGCTGTCCCGCCGGTTCAGCCGCCCCGTCCTCCACCTCCAAGGAGCTGCTTCGACGATCGCCTCGTCTATCGCGACTGCTCCATCCCCACAGCGCCACCTTAACCTGCTCAACCAAAACCGCAGCATCCTCACCGGCTCCTCGGACGAAGCCGAGGCCTACTCGGCGCCACCAAAGAGGTTGTACACTCATCGCATCGCACCTTCTCCTTAACTCGACCTCCCGGCACCGACGGTGCTCCATCCCGCACCCCCATGGAGCAGCTACCTTGAAGCCGGCGCCGCGGGCGACATCTCCACGGCGGCTCTTCCCCAGTGCGAGGCCCCTTCAGCGGCGGCGTCCATACCAGCCGGATCTGCTTCTGTTGTTCTGGCTCTCGCTCGATCGCTCGCTCGCCCAGCTGCTCCTGCTGCTCTCCCCCTCGCTCGTGCTGCTGCTCTGCTCCGATTAAGCCACACTTTAGTCGACTGAATCGACTTTTGGATCAGTCGATTTTCAGGGCTTGGGGGGCTCGCCGGAGTTAAGGAAGAACCACCCGCAGCGGGGACGGGGGCTCGCCGGAGAGGTTCCCCACTATCTATCTTAGGGTTCACGGTGGGGGGGGGGGGGGGTCCTAGAGGGCTGGCCGGGGCGGCGGTGGCGAGTTGTTTCGGGGCGGCGAGGCAGTGCTGGGGCCGGCGGTTCGGCCGATGGTGGCTGGCGGCTCAGGGGGGTGCAGGTTGAAGATGAACTGCAGGCCCTCCCTAAACTACATGTCAAGTGCCTCTCTGCTACCATTGCGTTCAGTTTCGACAGTAGCATTCAGATTCCACAGTAAATTTCAGTTTCGACAGTTAAGTTTAGAGTCAACAGTTTTTACCTCATCTGTTGTAGTCAGGTGGTTTTTGGTGAGGTTAATTTTACATCCATTTTACATCATCTATTGGAGATGCTATTAGAATCCCACTTGAGATTGACGATGTCTGTCTTGTGCTGCTTCAGCCTTGACGTCTTATGGCTCACCGGAGCTGCTCCAATGATAGAACGATCCATCACAATAGAGCAGTGCCCTAGACGCCGTCTACAGATTCCTCAGATTTGCCTCCACACCTCCGACAGCCACCTCTGCCTCAAGTGCTTCAGCGACCAACCCAATGATGCTGAGGTCGACATGGCTACGACAAAGAGGTTGTACACTTGTTGCATCACTTATTACTATACATTCACGTTGATCCATTAGGGCTATTTTGGTTCAACGAAAAAAATTGATCCACTGGTTGTTACCATCACTCTAAATTTCTACACGCTCTCCTTACATAATCTCACCATATTTTTTTCGTATTCATGTCAGATATTGTACACACTCATGCTGAACATGTAGAGAAAAAGAGAAGAGTTTTGCGCGGCAATACAATGTCATGCAGACATCGCTCCATGGTGGGTTCAATGGCAAACCCTCCCCACCCCTCTCCAGATTGTAATCCAGAGGAAGATATCCGTTCTGAGGCGGATTCGGATGCCGCTGACCACTCCTATTTACCCCCAAGGTGTTTGCTCTACCTTGGCATGATGATGTTAGTCATATCATGCATGTGTTGCCTTGCAGTGCCTACTTTTGACATCATATATGTCATCTGCTTAGTTTAGACATGTTCTGTAATGCCACATGTTTAGTTTCTATATCATATATGGGAATTATGCAGTCTCATGTATTTTAGCCAGCCATAATATATGTGAAATGTGCAATGCCATCCTGTTTAACCAGGCATCGTATATTTGAATGATATCTTGCCCTTCCTTTTCTTCATTACATTTCCATTGGTTGACAATGTTTGTACATTAAACTACTCTTCCTGTGAATCAGCCATTTGGGTGGGAGATGGAAAATCTGGAGTGAAAACAAGGCCTTCAGAGCAGACAGTGCTACCTGTCGAAGCAGATCTCTTGTTGGGTCCCGATAGCTCGTCAGAGATGGATTCAGAGACAGATGACCAGTCCTATTCCCCCACTGAGGTGTATGCTCTAACTTGGCATGGTTATACTATTCATATCATGCATACAGTGTCTTGCATTGCATAGTTTAGACATCATATACACAATATTCAACACCATGTTCTTAGTTCAGACATCATATCGAATGCCCTCTGTTTAGCATATAAATCACATATGTGAATTAAATGATGCAATCCTGATTACTTAGATAACATGTAGGTGAATTATGTCATGCGATCCTGTTTAGTTATTCATCATATCTTTGAATTATGTTATGCTATGCTATCCAGTTTAGATAGCCATCATATATGTGAATTTATGTCATGCTATCCGTTTTAGTTAAACAATATACATGTCAACTATTTCATGCCCTCTTTTTTCCACACTATCTATTGCATCTGTCTCTCATACAATGTCTGTACATTCAACTATGTTTCATGTTTATCAGCCATTTGAATTGGAGCGGGTGATGCCAGTATCTAGCGGACTAAAAACACGGTCTTCAAATAGAACAATGCTACCTCTTGGTGGAGATAGCACCCCGGTTGTACATGCACAAGAACTAGCCCTACCACACATAACCCAAACTCTCACAGATTGTACCCCTACTACGATGGACAGAGAACCAGCTCACCCAATCTAACCCCAACCCCAGCCGATAGTAACCCAGTTCCTGTTGACACAGCACCATCTCCACCACAGAGCTCCCAAACAAGAGCAGTTAGTAAGGCAGCTCCAGTGCCCAAAGGGCCAGTACTATCACGACGAACCCCAACTCCACCAGTTAGCACGCCTATTCATGTGGAGGAAGCACAACCAGCTAGTCATAGTTTAGCATCTATCGCATTTGATGTTGTTAAATCGTATGTGCGTATCTTCCCATCTTGGAAATATTATACTGAAGATGAAGGAAAACGCCAGTTGCAGGTGTTTGTCCAGGAGTTATGTGTAAGTAATGTTATTCATGGCAATTACTTTGCTTAGTCCCATACATCCTACCTCCATGATGGTTATAATACAGCAAATTTTCCCATTTTTCTCTATAGAGAAGGACCGATTTGGAAACTCAGGATGAGGTAACCTGTGCTAATACCTCTGCTATCTTCAAGAATGATTGGTGGCAGTATCGGAATTACCTGAAGAAAACGTACTTCACCGGCAAAGAAACTCATCAAATTCCCTTACGTTCTCCTGAGACACATTTACTGGACGATGACTGGGAACGCCTTGTTCTGTACTGGTCCCGAACCAAGAATGTGGTAAGGTCTATGAGCTCATTTTCTATTTTGAAGTATTATATTCTTGCGTCTTACTGTACTCTGTTCATGTAGAACAAGTGCCTAAACCTGAAGAACAACTGATCTAATTTAAGATCCCATTGCTACCATAGGACATAGATATATGTTTGTTTGATGCTTTTATTATGTACTAGTACTTGGCAATAGAAGACTTGGTAGTTTAATCCTGTCCACCTTACTAATGAACTGGTTCACCGAAATGAGTTTCATATAGTAGTATATGCTAAACTTGTTATGTGTCTGCTTGTTTCTTCTTTTAGAATGCTGACAGAATATTGGGGAAGAGTGCCTTATTAAGCAACGGTAAAGGAAGTAATGCAGATAAGGTTCAGGATAGTGACACATCCTGTCTTGGTTTATTGTTGGAGTTACTGGCCACTATCGCTTGCACAAGCTATTCAAACTCACTGTCTGAATCAGTTCGGTTTCTTGAGTATCAACTACAAGCTGAAAGACATCGATCAGCTGTGCTGCGACAAGAAGCGGAAGGACTGCGGAAGTACCTGGAGCATTCAGATGCATACTTTCTGGTGCAACAGCAAGCGTTGGAGGATTTTAGCGCCAAACAGGACAAAGCTAATCAGCTAGCTAAGCTTATTGCCAGCATGGTGGATACCCAGGATAATGTTTTTTGAGCTCTTTTGAAGTTGTTTTAGTTATGCTCTTGTTTTGCTGCCGCGTTTGTTTGCACTGGTGGCCAATTTTGACGGCCAGTGTATATGATATGCTACTTTGTTCCCTATATTTGCACTGGTGGCAAACTTTGATGCCCAGTGGATGTAATATGTGTAATAGCCGTGATAGCCTAGCATTAGTTGCTTGCTTATTTATTTCCTTGTTGTCTTGTTTATTTGTTTGCTTGTAGTCATTGCCGTTCTTTTTCCGCGGTTAACTAGTGGCTGCAATAACCTATTTTTTTAAACTAGGCCACAATAACCATGGGCTAACATTTACTGTGGTGACACTGGGCCTCCTACGTGCCGTAGAAACAGTGGGCCTTCTACAGGCCGTAGAAACAGTAGGCCTTCTACGGGCCATAGAAACAATGGGCCTTGGGATCATATTGGATGGCCCAGATGACGCTACTAGGCCTAATTCGGACAGGGCATAACGGGCCTTGGGTTAGCGGGCTGTAAATGGGCTATATGCGAACATGCCGTTAACAGGCTTTCCATGGGCTAGCCCACCACCTTTTGACCAAGTAAAACGGGCCGGCCTTTTCGCAGGAATGGGCCTCTGTTGGGCCATGCCACATGTCGACGTATCATAGGTGCCTATCTGACCCACTGACGAGCTGACACGTGTTTCGTCCGGCCAATAAGAATTTTACACGTGGAAATTTCCCATTGGTCGGGGCTGTTAACGGGTTATCGGATCCAAAACCCGACCCGATAGCTTAACGGTGTTCCGTTACGGTGGATGCCACGTGTCGGTCACCCTTGACGAAAGCACTTCTGTGACGCGCGATTTATCATCATGGAAGTGGACACTTCCGTGATGATAATTTTGGTAATGTCATGGAACACTTCTACGACAGCACAGGTATGACTATCTTGATTCTGTCATAAATTTGTCATGGATGTACATGCATGACAAAAAAGCGACCTACTGTGACAAACATGTATCATCACGGAAGTGTATTTTTTTTGTAGTGTGAGTGCATGTGTACGGGTCAGTGTTGCATGCCTGCATGCGTGCGTGTGTTTGTTATGTGTACGTGTCAGTGTTGCACGCCTACATGTGTGCATGTGTTCATGCGAGTGTTGCGTGCGTGCATGTGTACATGCGGGGTGAGGCTACATGTCAGTCGACTTTATTTTTCATCTCTGGTCAGTTGATTTTCTAGCCGTTGGATACGAAATCAAGGGCCTGCAATTTATCTTCAAGCTCCACCCCCTGAGCCGCCAGCCACCACCGGCCAAATCGCTGACTCCCGCCGCCTCGCCCGCCCTGAAACCACTCCCCACCGTCGGTCCGCCGCTGCCACGGCCATCCCTTTAGCCCCCCTGCGCACCGAGCTTTTTCTCTGGTGATCCCCACGCCACCGTACAATCACCGCGCCCCCACCGCCGACGACTGCCAACCAGAGGTCTCACGACTTCGAATCCCCAACAACCACTAATTTATTACCATTTTTGTCTTTCATATACACGCTGACGGGTGGGCCCTATGGTAATGTGTGCTGCTGAATGTGGACCGTTTGACTGGTCAATTGATCGTGTCATCAACAAATTACGGAGCTGTATGGTGAGCCAGTGATCGTATGATCACCCTAAAATGTATTTTATTAACACAGGACAGACTCAAACTACCATTTGTTTCTTTCATATACGCGATGATAGGTGGGCCCCACGGTTACACGCGCCGATGGTGCAACACTAGTTGTGTCACGTGGAACGTTAGACTAGTCAATTGATTGTGGAATCAACAAAATACGGAGTTGTACGGGTGAGCCAGTGACCGTATAATCACGACATGTATTTATTTAACACGGTACAGACGCAAGCGCTCATATATACGCGCAAGCACTCACCGCTATAAGCACACACACGCAGACCCTACCCTATGAGCACCTTCGAGAGAGTGAGCCAGCATATGATCTTGAGATTTTACAAAGTCACCATAGGTGCCTCGTAGTCGAGGGGAATGTCTCCTCCCACTGAACGCACATCGTCGGAATATACTGATATTAACAAAGGATAAATGCGAGCACCAGGACTTTAACCCTGGTGTGCTCGGGAAACCACTGTCCTCCTAACCATCCAACCACATGTTGGTTAGCACCACAAAATGTATGTGGTGACCGTGATGAGATAATTCTGAAGTCCAATGACCATATCGTGCTTTTGCTTCAAATACAATAACCATAAGTGTTGACAACAAAATACGGAGCACGCATCAAATACAATGTCCGCCAGTGTCATCAGCAAAATATGGAGACGTATCGTGAGCTAGATACCGTATGATCACCACGAGAATGTATATAGTGACCTTAATGAGCATATTCTGAAGTCCAGTGACCGTATAGTGCTTTCGCTTGAAATACAGTGACCTTCACGCGCGAATGTTCGAGGGCATGCATACTTTTAGAGGGCCGGGAGATAGTTTGTGTGCGTATGTGAAAGTGGGGTAGAAAGAAGGGGTGTCCGGTGGAGACAAGGAGAGATATGCCTTTCGTTTCTCTTTCCCATGACTAATATTTTAGGAGAAAATATAAACATTCCGAATGCAGAACAAATATTTTTGGATGCACCATGCAATTAACTTTCATGTATAACATTGTACTATTGTATAAGCTTATTTTCTTAGTGGCCGATTGCGTGTGTGGTGTGGTGGGCACATGATATCTAGTTGGGGTGTGCACATCATTTCTAGTTGTGGTGGGTCAACATGAGGACTCATGGGTCGGTTCCATCCTGCGCCACATAGGTTGGACCGAGATGCATTATACAAAGACCCATGTGGAGGACTCGGCGTACAAGACAAAGCTACCAGAGTCGTGGAGGACTCTATCCCCACTGGTGATAAGCCGACTATATATGATTTGTAACCCTAGGCCCCGAGTATGTTATAGAAGCCCGAGGGCTAGTTCGCCGATAGTATACACACACACGCACAATGCCTGGTATTCATGTGTACTTTGTACACACCCCTATCACTAATATACAGTACCATGAGTAGGCTTTTTCCTCAACTTCAAGGGTCTGGACTTGGGTAAAACCTTGCCTCTTATTACCATCCAGCCTAACAGTCAGGGATATCCTACCAAATGATCTGATGGAATCATATCTGCTAACTACTAAGAGAGAGGTGTTTCTGTGGGGGGTGCAATGTGTGTGAGAAGATAATGTGCATGCAGGAGGCACATAGGCACATATATGTGCGTATAGAGGGCTAGTAGAGACCGTGCGTGTGTATATATGCATGTGAGAGAAATAGTGTTTTCCAACTGTGATTAGTGAAAAAGAGTGGTACATAGTAGTCGGAAAGAGAGAGGGAGATATATAGAGAGTGTGTGCGTGAGACACCCCGGGAGAGATTGTAAGCATGTGTGAAAGAGAAATGCCGATGTATATAAAGTGTGTGCACTTATGCGTTACATAGAGAGATATATAGCGCGTGTGTGAGAATGGGCCGAGGCATAGTGCATCTCTCTGTAAAAGGCGGTTCTACACATTAAATTAAAATATAAATGGCATTATTATTTTTGGATGAGATCATGAATTTTGCAATTTGCGTATGAACGAAAATCGGTCTATCAGACACCCATACTCTATTGTTCTAGCATGTGCATATGTTTATTTTATATTATCGATCCATAGACTGAGAGTGGTTTGAAATACAGGAAATGCATTGCTTTTGCAATTCATATATAAACATTAATTGATGCACTCCATGTTGTTAGTGTAAACCACTTTATACATTTGTCACTTACATGGATACATTCCAAATTGCTAGCTACGAAATAGAATACATGTTGAATTCAACATAAATGGGGTTTCAAAGATTCGAATTCATAGGAAGTGCATTCATCTATTTGAATCCGAGATAATGGCATTTGTAAATTAGATCTAAAAGGGGCATCAATCTTTGTTGTGCGTTTGAACATGCTATATATTCATACGCATGTCTAACTATTTTTTTGCAACCAAGAAGATTATATCCGGAACCATGCATGAACTGAGGTAAGTTGCATATTTATTAATATATAGTCGTGTGCAATGTATATTCAAATGTAGCCCCTCCATTCCAAAATAATCGTAGTTTTAGGATTTTCAAGAGTCGAGATTTGTAAAGTTTAACAAATCCTGAAAATTCAATTCAAGAGAACCGAAAACATTAATGCTTCTGCTCCCAAATATTGAACGAAGCGCCAAATAAGCCTCTGGTCACCCGAAACCGCACGAGACTAATGTTTGGTGGTAGGAAATTACTGTCCTGACTCTGGCCCGTGTAGCCTATCGGCCCGATGTTCAAAGGTCTAAACCGGGGTAGGTTTGTAACTTCACCAAGACGCGAGTCTCAACCGCCTCCGAGAAGCATTCATACGCCATGGGCACGTAGACACCCATGCGCTCGGCCGAAATCTATCCCGCCCACCATTTGGAACACCTGAGATTACTGTCCTACCCCAACCCACAATATGTCAAAAATTTTAGATGGGGGCAAAGTTTGTAACTTTCCCCAAATTTCAAACAAGCGTGTCCCAAACCAAAACATTGTTGCCCCTTAGTTCCCCCTCCACCCGTTTCCCCATTCACACTCCATGGGTGCCAAAACGCCCTCTCCACCAGCCGCGAAACCCCAGCCTCCTCCATCCTCCACCCCATCGTGCCCAATCCACTGCCGCCCTCCTCCATCACACCGGAGCCGGTACCCTGACATCATCGTCCAACGCAACCGCAACCGCAACGGCCTCAAGGACTTAGCAGCTGAAGCCGAGGCAGAGCTGCCTCCATGATGCCGACGCCGATGTGCACCGTACCAGAACCACTTCGACCACACCGTCCTGCGCCTCACCGCTGCCGCTGCACTGTCACAACCGTCCACCGCACCAGAGTTGTTCCCGCTACGCCGTCGTTCGTCGCCTCGGATCTGATTCCCCACTGCCGACAGACGGCCACCTCACCACACTCAACAACTTGGCCATGGTTTCATCCAAGGCTCCACCGTCTTCCACAACTTCTCATTTCCAGCGAACCATAAGAAGATCATTGGAAAAATAGAAGGAGGACACATCACTGCCAACAGAAAGAGGTACTCTGTCGGTGTACAAAAGAAGGAGCGCACCTTTGTACCCCTTTACCCGTGCACGGGCAGTCGGAGCCGCGCCCACGGCCACACCAAGTAGAGCAGGAGAAGTGAACCGAGGTAAAACCAAAACCCGAGGCAGCCAGAGCAACGCCAAGGCCAAGACCACAAAGAGCAGAGGGGCGAAGCAGGTTCCCCCGGCAAGGCCCTTGACGGGGCAGCCTCAGCGGCCCCCGGCAAGACCCTTGCCAGGGCGGTGCGCCCACACCAGCGGAGCGCACCACCCTTGAGCCCACGGTTGCCAACACCATCAACTGCGTCGGGGCAGGGCTCAGGAGGCGCCTTCATGGTGGCGTGCAGATCTTTGTGAAGACAAGGAACACTCAAGATCAGATGAGAATTAGAAGACGACGATCCTCGGCAAGATCCTTGCCGAGGAAAGCCGCAAGACCCTCGGCAAGATCCTTGCCGGGGACGACAGCGCACCACGGCAAGGCCCTTGCCGGGCTACCCGGCAAGGCCCTCGCCGAGGACAACAACAGGGCCACTGCCAGGCCCGCACCAACCAAGTCTCCACCGCTGTTCGCATACAGCTGCCAGCCCGATCAGCCGGGCATGCACCCGCATGACAACATGCAGCTACCAGGCCAACTCAGCACACGCCTGCGTGGCGACATGCAGATCTTCGTGAAGACCCTACCACCGCACCACCTCAGCTGCCTGCCTGCCTACATGGCGCCGCATGCGTCGCTGGCCAGGGCACGTGTCGAAGCAAGGGGGAGCGGCAACGAACGGGACGGGCCTCATTCCCGTCCCCAATAAAGCTAGGGGACACGTCAGCGGCGCATTAAATGTGTCTTGTCCTATAATACGAGCGATAAGCTCACAATACTGTACGCCTTTCCACCTCCTGTATGCCACTATGGTAGCCTCTTTCGACTATAAAAGGAGGCCCATGGCATACTGGAGAAGGATTCGGCTCATTCAAACCACGCACTCACCATAGCTAGTTCGAGAGCTCAAGAACTCTCTCAAATACATCCATCAAAGCAGGACTAGGGTTTTATGCATCCTCGCGGCCCGAACCTGGGTAAACTATCCTTGTGCTGATTACTAAACCTGCTCTTCTCGCAACCCTGTGCCCCGGCAACCGTAGTAGGGATTCTTGTGATCCCATAGGTGTCGGTCGTTCCACACCGACTTCTTTGGCGCGCCAGGTAGGGGGCGCAATTGTGAGAATCTGGTCTAGTAGTTATCCTAGCAGTTCTTCTTTGCCATGGCCCCTAAGAAGAAGACGGCCACGACGATCGGCTCGTTGGGAGCCGAACGACCCGCGCCAGTGCGGTCAAGCAGGGTGGCGGTCACGGACAGGACCCGGGCCGCGGTCCGCGAGCACCAGCATCGCCCTGGCAGTCAGAGCCTGGCGAGCGGCATCGTTCGTGCGCCATACGACCGAGCGCACACCGCCAGATCCAAAGACGGAGCAGCCCCCCCCCCCCCCCCGCAGGCGGCGCGGGCCCCTCTAGGAGTGTCGTTGTGCCACCCCTGGGCGGCACATCGACCTCCAAGACGCCCCCGCCGGCGACCACTTCACGCTCTTCCCATGGTGTGCGCGACGAGCAGCGTCACCACGTCGGTGACCCTGGGCACCGCCGTGGGAAGAGTCATGTGCGTCGTCCGCGGGATGAAGGAGTTCAGCATGCCCGCTGAAGTAGTGGAGAAAATGGCGCGCAGCCGCTGGGTCGTGATGGAGCTCCTTCTAACGTGGTTAGAAGTCGGAGCACGCCAGGGTCCACGCAGTTGTCGCCGCCACCCACGCAAGCAGAAGCTTTGGCGCGCGCGCAGCTGCTCCTCGACTTCCCTCCCGCTACGGATAAGCTCGACGAGTGGAGGGCCACCATCCGGAGCCTCGTCGTCGTCGCCAACAGAGATGACCCGCGACCCGCGGGGCCCTCAGGCCGACGCTCCACCAAGCCACCACATGCCAGCGCGGGGAAGACCGGGGGTGCTGTGGTCACAGTGCAACCTCCTCCTCCTCACCAGCCGCCGCGGGCGTCGGCCCGTCATGATGGCGCTTGTGATAACATCTGTATAGCGTCATCCGACCCGCAGACCCACCGCGACCAGCGCCAAGTTCTCCGAGAACAAGCTCACGAAGATGCTCGAACCACTACTGAGCGCCGACGTGATACACGCCACTAGTCGGACAAGTGGGCAGGGCCCGCTATGGACCACCCAGCGCCGGGGGGCTCCGGCGGCCTACCTTACGAGGTGGGCTGTCCGGCCTTTACCCGCGAGCTGCGGCAGTTCTAGTGGCCGTCCCACCGCATGTTCAAGCCCAATGTCGGCGAGAAGTACACTGGCAAGACCCATCCGTCTGAGTTCCTCAGCATCTACACCATCGCGATCCAAGCCGCTGGAGCTCGCAACGACAAGGTGCTTGCCAATTATTTCCCGCTGGCGCTGAAGCCCAATGTTATGTCTTGGTTGATGCACCTGCCGGCGGATTCCATTTCTTGTTGGTCAGATCTGTGCCATGAGTTTGTTGGCGCCTTCACAGGAGGCCACCAAGCTCATGGCCAGGCTAGTGATTTGCATATCATCCTCCAGAAGGAAGGGGAAACCCTGCGCAAGTATATCCAAAGGTTCAGCCAGGTGCAGTACAACATCCCTGACGTTCATCTCGCCGCTGTGATCAGCGCGTTCCATCAGAACGTGTGCAGCCGCAAGATGCACGAAGAGCTGGCGATGACCAAGGTTAAGAATGTGGCCGAACTCTACATTTTGGACGATAAGTGCGCCCGGGCTGAAGAAGGAAGGAAGTACCCCGGCGAGGATGCCGACAGGGAAACCGACTCCTCCGACGAAGACGCCGCCGCCCCGACGAAGAAGGGCCGACGATGCAACAGGAAACGCAATGGCAAGGCCGTGCTTGCCGTCAAAGGATCTGACGACATTGGCGTTGCCAAGAAGGTCAAGGCAGATGGCCCTGGCAAGGAGACTGCCTGGTGCGCCACCTGCCAGGCCTTGGCGGCTACTGACAAGCCAGGAAACTCCGGCAAGCAATACTGCAAGATCCACTGCACCAAGGGCCACGACCTCCAGAGCTGCCGGCAAGTCGAGCTGCTTGCTGAAAAGCAAAAGGCCAAGTATGAAAGGCGGGACAAGGAGAAGGGTCAGGACGGTGCCGAGGGATCCGGCAAGTAGCGTGGGGGCCAGGGAGGTCGCCCCAGCAAGGATAACCAACAATAGAGGCCTGCCCGGGGTCGTGACAAGAAACCAGAAGATGATGACCATGACGAGGACGACGAGTCCGGTGAGCAAGAGTTCCAGAAGGCTACGGAGGCCATGTGCGTCGATGGTGGCGCCTCGCTGCATACTTCTCATTGTTAGCTCAAGTAGTGGGCGCGTGAGATTACAACAGTGGAGCCGTCGTTCGATGCTCAGAAGCCGCTGAAGTGGTCCAGCATGCCCCTCATCTTTGACGCAGAGGATCACCCTGACCGCACGACCGCGGTCGGGTGTTTGCCGTTGTTGGTCTCACCAACGATACACAACCTCAAGGTGAACAAGATGATGGTCGACGGTGGGGCCGGCTTGAACCTAATCTCGCCCATCGTGATCAAAACGCTGCAAATTCCTGATGGAGACCTCGAGGAAACAGGCACGTTTGAAGGGGTCAATCCAGGGAGAAGCCAGCTGAAGGGGAAGGTCACACTGCCCGTGATGTTTGGAGGAGAGTTGAACTATAGGACGGAGAGGATCATCTTCGACGTGGCCGAGATCCCCTTGCCCTACAACGGGATCCTCTGCCGCCCGGCACTAACCAAGTTCATGGCGGCATCGCACTACGCCTACAACATGCTAAAGATGCCCGGGCCGTTGACCATCATATCCGTCCCCTCCGACAAGAAGGGCACTCTGATCTGTGCCGACCAACTCTACCGGAAAGCAGTTGCAGCAGCTACCGTCAAGGCACTTGCTCCAGCCGCAGAGGGCCCGGGAGGGAAGAAGAAGCCCGGCAAGATCTCTCGCACCCACTCCGGCAAGTGCACCTTCTCGGAGTGTTGCGCTACCGTCGAGGATGTGCCAGAGAGCTCTACCGACAAGAGCAAGAAATCCAGAGCCGAGCCACCGCAGACCAAGAAGGAGTCCGTCAGGGAGGATGGCATGGGAGGGGCCTTCTGTTGGGGAACGTAGTAATTTCAAAAAAATTCCTACGCACACGCAAGATCATGGTGATGCATAGCAACGAGGGGGAGAGTCTGATCTACGTACCCTTGTAGATCGCAACAGAAGCGATCACACAACGTAGAGGAAGTAGTCGTACGTCTTCCTGATCTGACCGATCCAAGCACCGTTACTCCGGCACCTCCGAGTTCTTAGCACACGTTCAGCTCGATGACGATCCTCGGGCTCCGATCCAGCAAAGCATCGAGGAAGAGTTCTGTCAGCACGACGGCGTGGTGACGATCTTGATGTACTACCGACGCAGGGCTTCGCCTAAGCACTACAACGGTATGATCGAGGTGGAATTTGGTGGCAGAGGGCACCGCACACGGCTAAGGAACGATCTCAAGGATCAACTTGTGTGTCTATGGGGTGCCCCCTGCCCCCGTATATAAAGGAGCAAGGGAGGAGGGGCAGCCGGCCTAGGAGTTGGCGCGCCAAGGGGAGTCCTACTCCCACCGGGAGTAGGACTCCTTATTTCCTAGTCCAACTAGGAGAAGGGGGGAAAGGAGGGAAGTGGAGAAGGAAGGGAGAGGTGGGCCGCGCCCCAAATCCCTTGTCCAATTCGGACTGGACTTGGGAGGGGCGCGCGCCACCTCCTGGCTCCTTCCCACTAAAGCCCATTAAGGCCCAATACTCTTCCCCGTATTCCCGTAACTCGCCGGTACCTCCGAAAATACCCGAATCACTCGGAACCTTTCCGATGTCCGAATATAGTCGTCCAATATATCGATCTTTACGTCTCGACCATTTCGAGACTCCTTGTCATGTCCCCGATCTCATCCGGGACTCCGAACTCCTTCGGTACATCAAAACTCATAAACTCATAATATAACTGTCATCGAAACCTTAAGCGTGCGGACCCTACGGTTCGAGAACAATGTAGACATGACCGAGACACGTCTCCGGTCAATAACCAATAGCGGGACCTGGATGCCCATATTGGCTCCTACATATTCTACGAAGATCTTTATCGGTCAGACCGCATAACAACATACGTTGTTCCCTTTGTCATCGGTATGTTACTTGCCCGAGATTCGATCGTCGGTATCCAATACCTAGTTCAATCTCGTTACCGGCAAGTCTCTTTACTCGTTTCGTAATACATCATCTCGCAACTAACTCATTAGTTGTAATGCTTGCAAGGCTTAAGTGATGTGCATTACCGAGAGGGCCCAGAGATACCTCTCCGACAATCGGAGTGACAAATCCTAATCTCGAAATACGCCAACCCAACATCTACCTTTGGAGACACCTGTAATGCTCCTTTATAATCACCCAGTTACGTTGTGACGTTTGGTAGCACCCAAAGTGTTCCTCCGGCAAATGGGAGTTGCATAATCTCATAGTCATAGGAACATGTATAAGTCATGAAGAAAGCAATAGCAACATACTAAATGATTGGGTGCTAAGCTAATGGAATGGGTCATGTCAATCAGATCATTCAACTAATGATGTGACCTCATTAATCAAATAACAACTCTTTTGTCCATGGTTAGGAAACATAACCATCTTTGATTAACGAGCTAGTCAAGTAGAGGCATACTAGTGACACTCTGTTTGTCTATGTATTCACACATGTATTATGTTTCCGGTTAATACAATTCTAGCATGAATAATAAACATTTATCATGATATAAGGAAATAAATAATAACTTTATTATTGCCTCTAGGGCATATTTCCTTCACCTTCACCATAGGCTCCACCCTTGACAGCAAATAGGAAGGCGCGCTTGTCACTTTCCTGCGGGCGAATGTCGACGTGTTTGCGTGGCAAGCATCCGACATCCCCGGTGTTCCCAAGAAGGTGATTGAGCACCACCTAGCTGTCTGCCCTCATGCGCGGCCCGTCAAGCAGAAGGTCAGAAAGCAGGCTCTGGAGAGACAAGAGTTCATCACAAAGGAGATCAGGAAGTTGGAAGCGGCAGGGCTGGTGAGAGGAGTGCTCCACCCGACGTTGCTGGTCAATCCGGTAGTAGTGCGCAAGGCAAATGGGAAGTGGAGGTTGTGTATTGATTACACATATATCAATAAGGCTTGTCCTAAGGACCCTTTCCCATTGCCGCCCATCGACCAGATTGTTGACTCCACGGCCGGGTGTGATCTATTGTCATTCCTTGATGCCTACTCAGGCTACCACCAAATCTTCATGACAAGAGAGGATGAAGAGAAAACAACATTCATCACCCCATGTGGTACGTATTGCTTTTTACGGATGCCTTCGGGTTAAAGAGTGCTGGCTCGACGTTTGCAAGAGCAGTCCAAATTGGTTTTCAACCCCAGCTCCATAGAAATTTCGAAGCATACATGGATGACATAGTGGTCAAAACCAAGGACGAGGCAACTCTCATGCAAGATCTGGAAGAGACATTTGCCAATCTACGCAAGATCAACCTTGTTGAACCCTGAGAAGTGTGTCTTTGGTGTTCCGTCCGGCAAGCTTCTCGGGTTCCTTGTGTCGCAGCGCGGGATCGAGGCAAACCCAGACAAGATCAAAGCCATTGAGCAGATTGAGGCACCCAAGTGGATCAAAGATGTGCGTCGGGTCACTGGCTGCGTCGCCGCCATGAGCCGATTCATCTCCAAGTCTGCCGATGTGGCACCCCGGCTCAGAGCGACCGGTTTACCATGCATTGCCAGCCCAGAGACCATGTCTTCTGGCAACACACAACATCTTGGTACAGAAAACAACCGCTTTATTGATGCTAGTGGAAGAGTTTACATTAGAACAGCTATCGAGGCCAAGCGGCACACTCGGTGCGGCTGAACAATATGTACATTATTTAGTGAACATAAAGGGGCCTCGATCTGAACAACTACGTGGCAGCGGAATAACGTCGTGGCGGAAGCTCCATATCATAGGGACACCGATGTGGACATGATCTAGACTCGAACAGCGCTCCTCTCCAACGATACTTTCCTGAAATCTGGCATGACACGCCAGGTCAGTACATTGAATGTACTTGCAAGCTCACAACATGCATAATCATAATGACAAACAATATCATGATATTTAACCAATTATTAATGATGCAACACTATATGTCAACATGCTGTGATCATGCTCGAACGTCCCTCGGGACAGCTTACCAACTGTGATCATCTCTGGATCACAAACACACCACACTACAAGAAATATGTCAACTTGTGACCACTTTGTGACCAAAAACATAAGGTCAAAAGCTGGCCGTCGTAAACTGACTATAGCGACCTTTTTTCTGGAATGGTCGTAGACGTTTATGACCAAAATACGTCTACTGTGGCGTTTTGGTCACTAGCAACCTCCCCAGACCACGTAGGCATCCAGCGTGGCAATCTAATGTGGCACAAGATTCAGCCCGGTCCAATTCGGTGTTTATATGGGCCGAGCCCATTAATTCGGCCCATTTATATTTTTTTCGCTGCTAATTTTGGTGAACTACACGGGCCAAGCCCTACAATTCGGCCTTTTAATTTTCTAGGCCAAGGCCTTTTTGTACCAGCAGTTTTAGTTTTATTTTTTTATATAAAATGGATCCATTAGTCAAACAAGTCCCACTTGTCACGTTCTGATAAATGGGTCCCAGCTATTAGGCTCAGATTCTTCATATTTCAATTTGACATCATATTTGAATTTCATAGTAAGAAAATAACAGTATTTAAATAGGCAAGCAGAAAACACACATAATAATTCAAATAACAATAGCCAGATTCACTACAAGCTCTACAAATAACACGTAATACAAGCTCAACATATACAATGCTTTACAAGCTCTACAAATGCAAAGCTCTACAGTACTTTACAAGCTCTCCAAGTAATGTTACAAGCTCTACAAGTGTTTTCTTCTTCAGCATGGAGCTCCTTTGATAGAGATCAAATGCCGTACTCACTGGACGGCCATAGTCAGGACTGGGCTAACAAAGCGACTGCATGCCCTCAATGATCGCCCTGTTACATGAATCAGCTAAGAAGAATTAGAAAAACTGGAGTAAAATGGAGTACCAGCAATGGATAACAAGAACAACTCCAGATTATTAGCTGATTCATTATAGAATAATATAGAACAAGCTCCCAGTTTGGAGCGAACAGTTGATAAAATCATGCAATAGCAATGGAATAATCATGCACACAGTATAATAAAATGGATAGAACAATAACAAGAACAACTCCAGATTACACACAAAGCTCTATCCATAGTACCAGCAATGGATAAAATCATGCACACAGTATAATTCTGACTATAATATAACCAGAGAACTAAAGATTCTACATACTTTGAACTCATCAACTAATAAGTGAGAATGATCTAATTGTATGCAAACAATATTTTTTATTTGTTTATATTACTAAAATAGACATCTTCCTTTATGTGAAGAAGTCTGCTTCCTTCTTTAGTTAGTAGTAATCATTCCATGCAAATCAACCGTGTGTGTATGCTTGAGCATGATCTGGAGATTACATGCATAGAGGAACAAAATCCTAAACAAAATAGCATCAAATAGCGGTGGTGCTCAACCTATTTACCATACACAAGCAACACTTAACCATAGCATGTGCATATACTTGTGTCACATTAGGGGGTTCAGAATGTACATAGTATATTCCAATAAAAAGGATTGGGAGCAAGGGGAGAGGGAGGTGGATATGGACGTGCTACCTGCTGCTGCGGTGGTGCCTCTTGGTGGTCATGCTTGATCTCCTCTTGATGCTGCGTGAATCCAAGTGGCTCTCAAGCAAAATCTCCAGCGAAACTACAATGCAACGAATAGTAGGTAACAGCAATGTCTGCGATGTCTGCAATGAACTTTTGAGCAGCTACAGCAACCAGCCTTGTTCCGCAAACCACAAAATTAGGAAATAGATTTAAAAACATGTCATTCATGTGGACCAATAATCACTGAGTTGGAGGGGAAACTGCAGTTTCTCTCAGGCTGGAACTACAACATGCTAAAACAACCCTAAGTGGTTCCATTCATGTGGAAGAATACAGCTCAGGTGCTAAACTTGAAAACAATATGATGTGCAGAAACTAGATTTAATTTAGTATTATAGGAACTTTAATTTTGTTCACAGGTTAATCCAACCCAAATAAAAATAGGCTAAATAGAACGGATAACTCAATCTTCTCTGTTAAGGCTGAAAAGAGATAAATCAACTTATTTGACCTTTTAAGTTCCATGATTTTTACTAGCTTCACAAACCCCTACCAGGCAGCAAGTTAAGTATGCAGAGTAGCATTATAAGATCAGCAACGTGCTAAATTAGATAACCTCAAGCGAGTATATACACATAATAAGCCCAGCACTACATTATATCAACACTATTATACTACATTATATCAACACTATTATACTACATTATAAGATAAGCCCATCACTACATTATATCAACACTATTATACTACATTTTGAACTTGCAAGTATATACACATAATCTGACATCGAATCAATTAACCTCAAGCAGAAACAGGATAAGAAAACACCCTTCAGCTTTGAGACGAATGGACAAGGTCGACCTGGCGAAGAGGCCGAGCAGAACGAGCGGCTCGATGAAGTAGCCGATCCCGGGTGCGCCCTCCAGTCGTGTCCCTTCGACCTATCATAGTGCATATAGCCAGGAATAAGTGAAGCAAACAAGTCTATTTAGCCCAAATTTTGCAGCTATGACTTCATTTGCTAGCATTTTATTGCTCATTTAAACTATGTGCTTCTAGTAGAGATCATGTTAGGACACAAGAGACACTCCAATGCTTTTGATACATCGCCTTAGATCCAACTTTAGCGATCTTGGCCATATAGTTGAACTACTGGCTACCTAATCAGAACAAAGAAGTTGATCCAGATTAAGCTGAGATGCAGGACACACTCTGACCATCGATAGGTGGCCTCATATGCAACTCAAGCCAAATACCTATCTAAAGCACAGATTGCAGTGTTGTGGAACTAAAATGGCATGTTGATATACTTGCAGTAACACAGTTGCTAGCCGTAGATTGGCAAACACGCCGAGCCTGGCACGGATGTTGAGCAGCCTGGTCTCCTATTTGAGATGCTTCTCATTGTTATCCCACTTATACCTACAATGACAGCATCACATTCAATTACTGAAAGAAAATGCAGGTGCATATCACTAATTCTGACCAAAACAAATGTGTTTGCAGATCAACATCTCCTGGAAGTAGAAAATGTGGCTCAAGATACAAATCAAATGGAAAAGAGAAGGGGGGCACCTTGATGAGTTCCATGGCGTGGTTAGAGCGACGTCCTCCTGTCGGTGCGCGCTCCGTCGAGCACGTCCATCGCGGCACTCAAAGGGGGAAAAGGCACGAAGTGGCCACGGAACAGGAGGATCCTCGCCCGACGCGGATCCGTCGCTGACATCTCAAAGCCGTGTGCGTTGACGAGCAACCGCCCTTGGCGACGAGACGGTAGTGGCGCGCCAAGGGAAGAGAGTGGGGGAGGGGAAGAGGGTGTTGCGCCGCCTGAGGCGAGGGCATCGAGGGTGGGGACAGCACCGGTGGGGGAGACCCGAGACGGGCAGGGAGGTCGCCGGTGGCTGCCCGATCAGGGGAGGGTTAGGTGGAAATCCTAACCCTAGAAGAGAGGAGGAGGGGGAACGCCATGGCCCTGCCTGGACTAGTGGATATGGGGAAGGTGAGGGGAGGGGGATGGAGGAGACGAGGTCGACGGTGGGTGGCTTGGCGGTGGTGGGTGGGGATGGTGTCGGATCTGGAAGGCGGGGTGATGGTGGCGGCGCGATCTGGAAGGGGAGGAGGAGAGCCGAGCTGTAGGTCCAAGAGGACCGCGGGCTCCAGCGCGATCTTTGGGAGGGAGAACACGGGCTCGGCGTCGCCTGGAGGTGGAGGAGCATGGTGGCGGCGAGCGGCTTGAGTGTGCGCGATGAGGGGGGAGAAGGGGCGGCGGCGATGGATCTGGGGAGAAGAGGGCGGCGGCGATGGAGTAGGAGGCGATAAGGTTTGGGTGGTTGGGCTGCCCGGGGGTGGGAGGGTATAGGGTTCTTTTTCTTTCTCTCTCTTTTTTTCTTTAGATAAATGGGATGGGTGGATGGATGGATGGATGCCATGTCATCAATCCATGGCACAAACATTTCAACCAATGAGAACAAAGCATACGTAATTGTGTTTTTCTATGTGTTTCTATTATATTTTTTGCACAAGGGTGCATTTTGGAATGGCATAATTTGTTCAAATTATATCAAACTTTGCACAAAGGTGCATCTTGAGTGCCCAAAATGAGTTGTTTTTGGACGAAAAATTCATTTTCCATTTTTTGAGTGCCCAAAATGAGTTTTTTTGTGAAGGACCTACCATATATTTGTTGCAAAAGCGGACCGAATTATTTTTCTAAAATACTAGGACATATTTAATGCATAATTGAGCAAATGGTTGAGTGTTAGAAGCTTTGATCCACCTCTCGTTAGAAAGACAAATTCCCGCCGATTCAGTTGGAAGCGGGTCAAATTTGAACTGCAGCTGCCTCATAGTTTGCTATTTATTTTTTCCAAAAATCATTTCTAGGTACATAAGTATCTATTTAATCAGAGAAACACAAAAAAATTCCAAGATTCAACCTCTAGCTAGGAACGGTCATTCCCACCGTTTTGTCCGCATTTTGAAACGGGCATAAAAAATTCAAAAAAAAATCAAAAAATTGGGAAACCTTCGCAGTGTGTCATTATATGTGGCCAAGTTCCCAGGAAAAATAACAAACTTGTAATACGGCAATTATTTTAAAAAAGTGTTCTCAGAAACGAGCTATCACGTATGGAGATCAATGGCTTTCAAGCCAAATGATCAATCTTATGGCCACATTCATGGCATAGTTTATTCAAATGATCTCATATTGTGCACAAGGGTGCATATTAGAATGGCAAACAATGTTGCCTAAGGAAGTTTCCATTTTCTTTGGACGAAAAAACCATTTTCCATTTTTCGAGTGCCCAAAAGGAGGTTTTTTTGTGAAGGACCTCCAGAATAATTGTTGCAAAATTGCACCAAATCAATTTTATAAAATATTAGGACACATTTAATGCACAATTGACAGGGGGAAACCGATGATTTGTTTTGTCGAGTCCCTTTTGTAGTGTAGTGAGAATATGTCCAGTTTTAATTGCTATATCTGGTTGTTTGCAGTATGCCTTGTTTATTTCAGTTCTTCACAATGTGATGCTCTATATGTGCAATTATTTACTATGTAGTACATTTCATCAATCCAGTTTTAAACATACCGATAGGAATGCATATATTTTCTTTGTTGTTAAGCCTTTTATAGCTAGCATATGCCTCTTCGAAAGTTTTTTGATTGTTCGGTTGTTTGTAGTTAGCATATGTCCAGTTTCAAATGGCATCTTTGGTTGTTCGTAGTATGCCTTGTTTATTCCAGTTATTCACAATGTGATGTTCTATATGTGCAAGTATGAACTGTGCACTTCAATTTGATCAATACCAGTTTCAACAATACCACTATTAATGACTGCATTTGGTTGCTGCATCTTTTAGTTAACACACCTTTCCATTTTTATTTAACAATAACCAGTGTACTTAGACCGACACAATACCAGTTTGAATGATTATGTTTGCTATTTGTTAAATGTTAGGCCTGTTGCATTTAGCACACGTTTCCACTTGTTTTGCTTTACTAGCGTGCTTAAACCTGTACACTGAAGCTATCTTTTAGAGATTATTTTGTCTACTATGTATAATTTTGGTTGAGGTTGAGCCTGTTGTGCTTAACATGCTTCCTGATTTACCAACACAGGACAATTTTGGGGATGACTGTTGTTTTCCATCGAGGTTAGTTTCATCCCATGGCTTATATCTGCTCACTGTTCAGGATAGCGGTAGCTGGTACCATATAGGCCGGCGGCTGATAAGGGACTAATCGATGAATCGGACTTTTAACTGAATATATCTACAACCCATTTTTTCGTTAGGTTAACTAGGGCCATATGTAATATATCTGAGGCTACATAGCAACATGTATTGTACTTAATGTCTAAATATGCAATACTAGGCTACATAGCAACAAGGAAGAGTGTTACATTAATGTTCTAATGATGTCTAGATATACGTAGAAGAGCAGCAGCAGCAAGAACAACAACATAGCCATGTTTGGATACTCAACTTATCTAGAGGTTAGAGTTAGTTTCTAGTTCATTACTAACCCTGAACTAACTCCATCCAAAGAGTTGTTTGGATGGCAGGGTTAGATTGACAATAAATGCACTAGGAGAACTAGCTCCAATTAGCACCTCTTGGGTTGGATAGTTTTTTTGGGTGGGTTATAGATGCAACTAGCTCAAACTAGCCCTCATGTTTAGATATACTTTAGGGCTATTTGAACCCAAACTAGCTCAAACTAACTGTAACCCATGGATACAACAGTAGTTAAATAGTCGATAATTTGTAAGAATGCACTAAACTCCTTCTGGCCCATAATATAAGATGTTAATTCATCTAATATGTGAGTTTATTGGATGTTATAAGATACTCCCTCTGTTCCTAAATATGTTTCTTTTTAGAGATTTCAAATGGACTACCACATACGGATGTATATAGGCATATTATAAAAGAGTGTTGTACTACATCATTGTGCAATTGTTGTTTAGCTTCTAATATTAGCTTGGTGCTTTTAGGTACATATGTCATTGGTAAAGATCTGCGCTTCGACCATTTCTGCGTAAGGGGCAAAGAGGTATCGATGAACCAACATCAAGTGAGGAAGCTGATAAAGATTGTTAGTAAAATGGGTCCAAATATGGCAATTAAACTATTTGTTTACACTTTATCCAAGACAACAGTGAACTGTAGGATGGTAAGTAAGAACTCTACAGCCTTATTTTTACTGCCCATAATGAGTTGTGTTAGATGACAATGTATGAATCTCTTTCCTTTGCAGTGGTTGCCAAAGCAGTTTACTCAAGATTACCTCTCCAACTACATGATTGGTGGTAATGCAAAGGTTAAAGTATTTCTAACAGAACACAATGATTATCTAGATGTTTTCATGAAGACCGTGAAGGATGGGCGGTCGGCCATCACAAGGGGTTGGACTAGAGTCATGTGTGCCTTCTGCATGGAGGAGGGCACAATATGGGCATTCCGCTTCACCTTGTTCACCAACCAGATATATTTCGCCTCTTTCTTTACCATCACCTTGTTTTGCCGGGCCTCTTCATAGAGAGGAAACGTGTGCAAGTATGCACAAAGTTGCCGTTTGCAAACTGTGTGCAATGCCAGACAATATCACAAACGGTGCGGGCAAACTAAACGTTTGTGTTAGTTCTCATTTGCAAACCGTGTGCGATGTCAGACAATATCACAAACGGTGCGGGCAAACTAAATGTTTGTGTTAGTTGCCTTATCGTACACGATTCGCAACCATGAACTGTTTCTGACGAAGTATGCATCGTAAATGTTGCACCACAGGATAGCGTGTGCGATAGTTGTCGTGTACGCCGATGTTACGACGGTCCGACGTTTTGTAATCCTGTCTGACACTCGTACGACGATTAGCTAATCTTCTTAACGGTGAACCGTTTGTGATGGGCCGCGCATCATACATGTTCTATAATAGTGAACCATTTGTGATGGGCCGCGCATCGTAAACGTAGCACCACAGAATACCGACTGCGATGGCAATGCAACCAGAAATGAGTAGGAGTACTGTAGGGCCCTATCCCCGACGATTTCTGGGTCGTGTGGGAAGGACCCCCTATCGGCCACACTCACTTGGTGACGTTTCCAAATGTCGTGGCGGAAAGGGGTTAAAAACCGTTTGTTTAGGACCAACGCGTACCAGTGACTAGAACTTGTTGTAAATAGAAGTCGAGCACGTTTAGAAGCCCATTTGTCCACCTGAAACTTCTTTTTTTTGCTGTTCAATGTGTCCTTCCGTGAGAAATATCTTGCGGTAAAACTTAAGCCTCATGGATAATAGTAACATCGCATTCAACAGGAAGAATGTGACAAAGCTTCTGTTTGCCTGGTTGGATGCATATCCTTCCTTCGTTATTGTCCTCAAACAAATGTCATGAGAACTGAGAAAATCCTGGTGCTTATTACGCCACCGATTGGTTATACGTTTTTCTCCATGTGGTTGCAGTACCTAAATATACATGAAGATTGAAAACAATTAAGGTCTGAAAAAATAGTATGTCGAAAGAGTGACAGCTGAACGGTTAATTCTAGTATGATATATACGGTCTTTCAATGTGCATGAAATCATCACCTTTATATATAAATTCTCTAGAGACCGAAAGCATCGCAGCAAGCCAATAATTATGTTCACATCATAACTATACATTCCGATATATAAGATCTTGACAGAATCCAGCAGCATTGATAGGCTATCCATGGAGGAACTATTCATTAAGCATATAACATAATATTAGTACCCAAAGTATACTCCAAGATGATATAAAACTTATGCGCACAAATGAAAAATGCAGCTTATGATTACAAATGTGTAGATGATAATATACGATACCTGAAAAAGTGAGGAGCCAAACACCAACTTGTTGTGATCATCAAACAGAGCACTAATTAGACCCAAGGTCTCCAGTTTGGGCGTAGAGACGACAATTATTTGCGAAGGTCTATAACAATTATCTAGGAGCAACCTTTGAAGTGAAGGGGCATCTTCGATGATGAGCTGTTGTCCTTCAAAACAAATTACAGTGCTTTAAGGTGAGGCGACTTTATTTGGAGACAACTGATAGGGATTTCTATTCCCAAAAAAATCAGCAAGCGCTCCAGGGCAGGGCAACTGGAGTGGATGATGCGGTGCAGTGAGGCCTACGATAGATAAACCACCACAAGCAAAAGTTTTTTTTAGCAGTGGGAGTCAAAGCATTTGTACTAGATCGTTTGGTAGATGTCACTGGGTGAAGGTGGCGGTGTGGAGAGAGGAGGAAAACCGCGAGATGGACAATGGTGGTGTGGGCACGAATTCTTGGCGTGTTCATGGTATGAAACTTTCATGGTAATGGTAGAATTCAAACTGCTGGAGTTTTCCGAATTCAGGGGATATTAGCCAAGCGTCCACCGTGCCGGGTATGGACAGCAGGTAGTGTGTTGGGATGCAGAGGCATTGAACGGGGCCCTGCTGGTGAGAGGAGACGATGGCCCTGAGGAGATCAAATTCAGGAAGGACAGATATCTTACGATAGTCGAGATTGAGGGGCGCGGTGCACCATAGAGGGCACCACCAAGTTGAGAGGACTTGTGTGCGGCAGCAATCCTTGGTGGGGAGAAGCGAGATGATCTCCTCAAGGATGACGTCCAGGAGATCGCTGATGCGGTCCACCAGAGATTCTACCAGTCCCTCAGATCCGTGTGTGTGGGGGGGGGGGGGGCTCGCCGCTTATCCCCAGCTGCCGGGTGCGGGATCTACAGCCAGCATCGCCGCTGGCGGGAGCCTCATCTTCTTTGCGTTGGGGCCAGCTGACTCCATTTTCCTTGTGGGCGTCACGCCAAGCTCACGGGTTCGAGCAGAGTAGCCAGAGACGAGCCTAGTGGCAGTGCGAGTGGGGAAGGAGGGCTGGGGTTTTCTGTAGGAGTGGAAGAAGAGGAGCAGGCATCTTCTGCACGAGTGAGGAAGAAGGTGAGCGGGGGTTTTCTGGACGACTGAGGAAGATGGGGAGCCGGGGGAATTGGGGGCGACGGAAGCGGGAGAGTCTAGCGAGCTGTAGTATAAGTGGAAACGAGGAGGAAGGAGGGTTTTTCTGGGATTGCCCCCTCTTCAAGAAATATGGGCTTCTCCTCGCAAAAAACAAAAACAAATGGGCTTCAAGATGGATAGGCTTTTGTATCGGCCCAGTCGGCTGCCCATGTTTCATACTGGAGGGCCTTAACACTAGAGCAGCACGACATACTCTCTAGCTTATTGCCCATTCGAAAGAAAAAAAGAGACGCCTCCAGCTTATGGCTACTCATCGGTAACCTTTTTCAACTTGGCATCCACCAAATTAGTGGATGCGGTACTGGATGTAGACACCCACACTGGTCGCATAGCATGGTAAAGTGAGGTGTCAAATAACATGCCTACAATATACTTACTAGATTGTAAAGCTTCACAGGCTAGTCAACATTCACATTAAACTAAGCTTTAGAAGATACGGTATGCATACTAACATTCAGAAGAACAGAAGTTCAACATGTTTATGCATCTCAATGACTCACCATACTATAACCAATACAAAGTTGTGAGAAGGTGTGGAAATAAATAAAATCGGTCGATTTTTCTCTAAGCAAAGGGCCTCTCTGCGCACGCATTAATTTCCTAGGCATGCTTGTTTCTTCTCAATGTTGCGACCACTTTGAGCATGTTGGCAACTCCACAGCTAGCTAGCTGCCTCATCTTGCAATTGATGCTGACACATTTGCAGCAAACACATGAGGCAATAGAGATGACTCAACATGAGTGCATATTGTGCAGTTCCCCTAAAATCATCTTCATTGTCCTGAATCTAAAAAGATAGGAAAACAATAGCTATACTTAAACGGTGTTGCAAAACAGTAGCACATATCAATAGCTCGGCATGACAAAACACTATCATATGGACGAAGGGGATACTGACCTACCTGAGGAAGATTATATATAATTTCATAAGTCCTTGGTTGATCTCCACCTTCGGCCGCACTGCTTGTTTGCTACTCCACACATGATAGGATTGTTCCACACTACAATCAGCAAGTCAATGTATGAATAAGCTTATTTCATCATGCGGTGGTCATTGTACCTAGTTATGAATGTAGGAATACCTGGAGCACCATGAGGTTAGCTGGCAGCAGGTAGATGCAGCCATATAAATTTTCCTCTCGATTCTCTTCAAATTCAAGAGTGCTAAGAGATCCGAAACGGAAAACTCATGTCTCTTGCTTTTCAGAGAAGTAGAAAAATCGTTCCACGAAGGTGGAAGCTTGGCAATGATGGTCCCATCAAAAATATTGTCCAGCAACACACACTTAAAGTACTCAAGTTCCTTACCGAGTGAATGTATCTCATGAGTCTGCTGAAAAACAGAGCGCTCATCAGTCATCTTGTAGTCACAGAATTGCTCCATGACGTACAACTCGTTGCTAGCGCCCGAGGCCCCAAACATGGCCTCGAGCGCAGCCCACATGTCTTTGCCGCTATCAAATGACATATACGAATCCATAATGGAATCGTCAAGAACACTCAGCAGGGCGGCTATGAAGAGGGTATCCATGTTCTCAAAAGCTTCCTGATGTGTAGGATTAAGATCGCCCTTAGGCTTACCCTTAGTGTCGTCATAGCAGTACATGATCTGAAACCAATATACTGCTCTTGTGCGCCACCTTTTATATTGCACCCCCTTAAAAGTAGGCGGCTTCAAAAGTGCAGCAAAACCACTCGGAGTAAATTGCCTATAATCAGGTTTTTGGATTGGATTGTTGAATATATGAGGAATTTACTATGAGGTTTAATCTGAATCAACATAAATAGATCATGACGACAATTGCAAAGATCAATGTAATGATGCGGACTAAACCAGGAGGACAGAATAACATACTGTACAGCGGGAGCAGAACCGCTGTGGTTGATGTTGTCACTCATGTCGTTGATGAAGAGGTTACCAAGGTCGGGGAAGAAGGCTGTCATTGAGGAGGTCATCGCTGGAAGCAGTCACAGGAGTGTGCTCCCCAAAAACCTGATCGCCCCTCTCCCGTACAGGATCATGGAAGGCAGGGTTCAGAGGACTGTTGTCCCTTCTCGCGGTGCATGCGGGAAGGAGGGACGGAGAAGAATTGCGTGGCGGCGCTAAGATCTGGAATGGTGAGAAACCATATGATACAACAACGGCTAGGGTAGAGCCTGTCAGGTCGGTCGTGCGAGTAAGACCAAGTATAATATTAGGCCTTTGGCCCATACCCCATGTCCCAGTCAATAATAGCCCCACTATCCAAAAGAATCAGAAATGGCTGAGTAATTAAGGCTTCTGTTAATTATTAATTAATGACTTAATAAATTTTCCGACCAACAAAAATATGGACCACGTGGGTAGCTTTTGTTGTTGGATAGGCTCATTCTCGAAGAGCGCGCGTGTAGGTTTCCTATTATCAAGCTCATGCAAATGCTAGAATAGATCACATTATAAAGTGGTGCAACTCGCACTCACCTAGCAGTATGGGACTAAACTTTAGTCCCACTCACACAACACTTAGAGCATGGTTAATAGTATAGCCAACATCCGGCTATATGAAGTTGACACGTCATCTAGAACCAACCTAATAGCCTGCTAGTACAATAGCTAGTCCTTTTAGTATAATACTATATCATTAATAATGGCCCCACCTTGGGTCTGTTTGGTTTCTAGGCCTAGTATTTCCACACATTTTTTCCAACCTTGCCTAAGCTTAGTTCATCAAAATGATAGCCACAAGTTGGCAAGCCTAAGGGAATCTTGCCACACTTTTTGTGTGTATGCCATGTGGGGCTCAAGTGTGGCTTGCCTAAGGTGTGACTTGAACCAAACACTCACCTAAGTTAGTCAAATTTGCCTAACCTTAGATGTGGCAACCTTTGGCAAAGTTAGGGGCTGTTTGGTTCTAGAACTTGCATTGCGACACTTTGCCACCTATTTTTCCAAGCTTGCCTAAGGTTAGTTCATCAAAATGAGAGTCACAAGCTGGCAAGCCTAAGGGAATCTTGCCACACTTTTTGTGTGTATGCTATGTGGGGCCCTAGTGTGGCTTTCCTAAAGTGTGCTTGAACCAAACACTCACCTAAGTTGATCGAATTTGCCTAACCTTAAGTGTGTTTTTCTTGGCAAAGTTAGTCACAAACCAAATAGCCCCTTAGTCACAAACCAAACAGCCCCCTTGTCTCACAAAGTATGTTGGAGCTCCTGCTACAACCGGCTACAAGTTTACAACCCGCTTCTCTTCTCTCTCCTCTTCTCTCTCCTTCAACTAAGAACAAATACTATATTTAAATCCTTATGTCATCTAATTGTAGTACTTGCTCTAAAGTTACTCTCCACTTTGTAGTCTGAAATGCTGGGCGTGCAGCGGGCGGTGCCCCCGGTCAGCGCGCTGCTTCAATGGCGGAAGCAGTGAGAGGTCGTGTCGCCCTGACTTGCCATCAATGTGGAGCGGCGGGCTCAGCTGGCGCCGGGCAGGAAGCACGCGCAGGAGGGGGGAGGGGATTTTGTTGGGCCAAGAAGGTGAGAAGCCAACTTGGGATCGGTCCGGACGGGGAAATATCATGTGCTCCCATACTCACTAGTAGTTTAATGCATATGACACTAGTCTATATTACTACTCCCTCCTTTCCGGTTTATAGGGATTATCTCAAAATCTTAGTTTTTCCATTTTATAAGGATCAATTTGGTTGTTCCCCATCACAAGTTTAGATTTCAAGGTGCATTAAATAATTGCATGCAAGTATTAAGAGAAAATTGACCAATGCATGTACTTTATGCATGCGTGCATTACAATTAATACACTGGTAAACATAAATTTTTGAGGAAAACAAGAGCATTAATTGGGTGCTTTTGCAAATTACAAAAAGTATTCCACCACTCATCATCTACCTTCGTTGGTGAGATTTTCGAATTGAGCCCTATAAACCGGAAAGGAGGGAGCCCTATAAACCCTATAAACCGGAAAGGAGGGAGACTTGAGTTGCTAAGCCATTTAATGCACTTAGCACCTCATCTAAGCACATTTGCATTGGAGGAGGTCTTAATTCCATACGGTATCATTATGATACTCAACTTTCTCTTTCTTCATTTAATTCTACGCCACCTAATCAAATTTGCCTACTACTAGTTGGCATGCATGACACTATTTATAATACTCCCATTACAACCAGCCTGGTAGAATTAAAATACCTAATCTAGATGGTCGCCGCCCGATCTCTTTGTCCTCCTCCAGCATCCGGCAGAAGAAGAATTGTGCAAGACACCGGATGTATTCGCTGGCGTCCCCTCGGCGGTGGCCTTCATGGGATAGAATCGGCAGCGGCCTCCCATGTTCTACTTCTCCTCGATGATGGCGGCGGACGGAGACGTGTTGCCCGTCACCTCGTCGACATCCGCGTAGCCGCATCACCTCGTCAACATCCGTGGTGGCTTCTTTCTCTTCCTACATGTCGCTGCTACGAGCGCGTCAATGGCGGGTGGCGCAGTCGCCGACACTAGAGGTGATGTATGACGCGGCGGCGTGGAGGGCAGCGACGATGCCCGTGCCGCCGTGCTCCCCGACAAGCCGGCGTGGAGCAAGTCAGCACTCTTCCTCGAGCTGTATTGGAGAGACCGGCTGTGGAACTACGCGCTGGCTTAGTGCGGCAACTGCCTTCGATGGGCTAGGCAAGGTAGGTGGAGAAGCGAGCTGCCTAGCTCATAACTGCGGAGCTCGGCGGGCCACCCAGACGGCTTTTATGCCGGAGAACTGCTCTTCCTGCTCATCAGATGTCGTCGAAAGAGTGGACAAAATGGTGGAAGGAGGAGCTTGGCCGGTGTCTGCTCCTGAACGGATGTGTGTGGCCGGAGTTGGTTTCTCGCATTCCACGCGGTTTCAAATGTAGGTTTTTGAATGCGGTGAGGAGGCGGGTACAGCTGGGAGTGCAGCGGGCGGCGCCATGGGCCGGCACACCGCTTCAAATGGCGGACGCAGTGAGAGGTCGTGTCCGCCCTGACCCCCATGACCATGGACCTTGACGGTGTACGTCACCTTGTGTCCATATCTAAGATGCCCCGTGTACCAGATGAATGACTCCAAGCTCGAGCACCGTGATGCAAGAGGTGTGAGCCGATGAACACTGCTGGAGACACCCCCCTCAGACTAGCCACAATGGGTAGTAACATGCTCATGTTACTCATTTTACTAGTCTATGTCAGTACTACCTCTATAGTAACAGTCTGAGGGGGGTAACCTATGTGTGGTAACATGCAACACTTCATTTATTAGGCTATAGACACATCTTGCCTTGATATGTGTGATGTTACTACTTTCCTCTCTTTCTTCATTTATTGCTTGCCACATCATCTACTTTATCTGGACATGTGTGATGTTACTACCTACTAGCAAGATGCCCCATGTGTTGCACATAACATCAAGATGCATTTGTATGACTAGTTTATCTTGTGAAAGAAAAGGATGAACTAGGGAAGGCCTTATTTGCAAATGTGGAGAGGTGTGTGGGTACCTTTTTGCAAAATTGCCATAGTTTCCTTCCTATCCGTAAGATATAAATCGGACAGCCTATATTGCAGGATGGCAGGCACACCATCATCACCAACTATGTTTTTTACTAGTATTGATGCATGTGCAATGCACATCTTAAAATTAAAGGAGTAATTTTGGCAAAACGAAGAAGTTCAAATACATGCTAATGGATTCATGGTATTTTTTGTTGTTGGTATAAGAATGCTGAATATAAGTATAACAGAGGTAGATTAGTACACAAGACCACAATTATGAGACATAGAAGAATTTGAAATTTGAAATTTGTTTTCTGTTATTCCCGTTCTCCTTGCAATCTGCTTGGGCTCATCACATATTTACTTAGTCTGCAACATGGCCCAAGAGGTACCATGTATGGGCCTTCTTATCTGGAAAGGGTGAGGTGATGGTTCCAGAACACCGTGGAGATAGTTGCGGTCACTGTTCACCATGAATCATGGTGCTCCCAGCCATCGGATTTAGCAAACCAACGGTTAAGATTGATGCTACAGGTCCAATTCAAGATCGGATTTAGCAAACCATCAGATTTAGCAAACCTAATCAATTTTACATTGCTTTGTGTTAGTGGACTTATATTCTGCAAATTGTAATTTTGATAGTGGCCTTGTATACAAAAATGGAGGGAGTATACTATATAGTAGTATAGATAAGAGTGTAGATGTTACTCCCACTGTGGGTAGTCTTAGTGCGTGCTTCTCGTCGTTCTGCGAGTTGACGGGACACATCAAAGTTAATACTTAGTAGTATTTAGTACTCTCTCTAAAAAGAGCTGACCATGTCCATGGCTACCATCCCGTGCTCGGTCATTGAGTACGTGCCCTATTCACGTGCCATCGAGGAGGAAAAATATTGCGTAGCTCTAGGTGCCATCTTAGTGCACGACTCACTTACGCACTACTTATCTCCATTTTCTTGCATGACACATGCACCTTGATGCTAGAGGCCCCACGTGTTGGCAAAAGGATGAACAAAGTGCAGCGAGCTGGCATTTTTTGCCGTCTATGGAGGTCGGTTAACTCATCACATGTTACCGACTCTTGGGTGGGATAGTTTTTTGGTGGGTTTGGGGCAACTCGCTCCAATTTAACCCTCATGTTTGGATACTTTATGGCTATTTGAGCCCCAACTAGCTCAAACTAACTCTAATCCATGGATCCAAACAGGGCCAAAGTTAGTCTCGGAAAATGCATTAAGCCCTATATACATGGACAGACGGAGTACATGATACTAGCAAACGCTCACCAGTAGTAGTAGTTCATTGGTTGCTTTCGATTTTTGATTCAGTTGCTATGCTGCTACCGTCCAATATTCGCGTGTGGTTGTTTCTAGAATAAAAAAAGGAGGTACCCCTATTTATGTTACTCCCACTATGCCTAGCCTAAGGTTAGTAGGTGACCTTGCGCTTGGCTCTTCGCCTCTTCCGGAAGTCGAACAATAATGATGGTACTACAGTAGTACTTCTGGCAATCTGACACCAAATGAACTGCTGCATATCCATCGCTTGTAAGCAAAAGTTTCTCCTCGTGCTGCGAGCCACCACACATGCGTTGGCGAGGGAGAAGGTGTAGTAAGCAAGCTTCTCGTCGTTCTGCAAGTTGACGAGACACATCAAAGTTATTTAGTATGTACTCCCTCTGGCTACCCCCCCATCTCGTGCTCCGACGTTGAGTACGTGCACTATTCATGTGCCATCAAGGAGAAAGAATATTGCGTAGTAGGTGCCATCGAAGTGCTCGATTCACTTACGCACGGTTTATCTGATTATCCCCATTTTTTTGCATGACACATGCACCATGATGCTAGATGTCTAGCGTGTTGGCAAAAGGATGGACAAAGATCACGTAAAAAAATAGTTGAAGAACAAAGATTCCCGATGACCAAGAAGGAGCAAGGAACCTTGCACGTTTTCCTCTATTTTTTGCCGCCTGCCCACCTATAAACAAATAAAAGAACATGAAATATTCGCTAACCACTAGAGACGATACATCAGGATGCTAAGTTGAAGATGTTTTATAGTTTATATTGATAACCATGCAAGAAGCCACGCATGTACACACGCCAATGCACTAACTCATGCATATCCAACTCATGTACATACGCGCACAACATGGAGCACACAACACACATACACAACACATGCATGCACACACACTCGGCCGCATAATGCACGTGAATAACATATGCATGCGCACACACTCGGCTGCATGGAGGCATGCGCCATCTGCGGCGACATCCGGTTCGTCGTGCTACGGCGAAGCTCGCACACAACAGCGCCTACACATCTCTTGCAGCACCTCTTTGTCGTCGTTGCTCAATGACTAGTCGGAGACAAAGATGACCGCAGCCTTGGCCTTAGAGCTAGCACCGATGGAAAAGCATGCACGCTGCACGCACACGAGCACGTACGTCCGGAGTGCCCATGACATGGTGCGTCCCCAAGCGCCTCTACTCCTTCTGCGCATGTTGTCTATCAGGGCAGCTGCATGCCTAATGATGATGTGGCTGAGATCTTCTAGGACTCAGATGATGACGGGGAAAATTATGGGGAGTGGGCTCTCATGCAAGAGCCTAGCTATATGCGGATTCCTAGACAAATAAAATAAATGTGAAGAAAGAGAAAGAGAGAAGGTTGAAAGAAGTACTAAGTGATGTTATAGCCAACCTTGTAGCCCACACTACTATATGAGTGACTATAAATGATGGCTATAAAAGACATGGCAGTTTCTTATAGCCATCAGCTGGCTATACTATTAACCATGCTCTTAGGCTGGTCATAGTGCAGAGTAACTTAGACTAGTGTCATGCATATGACACTAGTCTAAGTTACTACCTCCATAATGCAAAGTAACATAGTAGTAGTGTCATACTAGTTGGCTTCATTTATTATTTGTAGACTCATCCTCTCTTGGAAAGCGCTATATTACAGTACATTTTTTCTCAAATACGCACGAGTGTGTGTATCATTCATTAAAGAAGAGAGGGGAAAGAGCCCCAAATCCACGGATACAAGCTTATTTACATGCAGAATTAATCCGGCACCACCCTAGTTTCGAAAATGGACTACTCGCTTGTGCCCTACACTACATATTATGTTACTCTAAACACATCTCTCCTCATTAAATACATGCCACATAAGAAAACTTGTCTTGGACTGCGCTATGTTACTACTAGGAGTATGTTACTCCCACTATGAACTGTTGCACGTCCACCGCAGCAAAAGTTTCTCCTCGTGCTGTGAGCCACCACACACGTGTTGGCGAGGGAGAAGGCATAGTAAACAAGCTTCTCATCATTCTGCAAGTTGCTGCGTGTTGCCAAAAGGATGAACAAAGCTTAAGTCAATAAAAAAGAGTGGAAGAGCATAGACTCCCGACGACCAAGAAGGAGCAAGGAACCTCGTGGTGGAGCTTCTGCACTCATAATATTTTATATTATTTAGCGATATAAAATCAACCAATCATCTCCACAGTGGACTGGAAGAGTACAAAACTCGGTAGCCCAGTGTAGTTACATCATACTACATGGCTAACACATGCTATCACCATTTTTCTTGGCCTCCGTGCGACACCTAGCTCTAGTAATCCAGCAGCCTGTATCGCTTCTCGCTCCTCGTCTCTCTCAAAGTGAGGCGGGCTGGCGTTTTTGCCATCTATTGAGGTCGGTTAACTCATCACATGTTACCGACATGCCAAGAGCATTCTAAAAAAATAATGTACTCTATTGTTATGCCAAGAGGAAGCGCTTTGACCGATGAACCAAATGGGATAGGCGTGCCGTGCCATGAGTGGGTCCAGTTTCTCGTTTTGAACTTGTTTAAAACACTTGGTTTTGACTATTGATAAGATTTTATATAGGGCCTAATGTATTCTTCGAGGATGATTTTGACTATTGATAAGATTTTATATAATTTAAAAATTATATCATTCAAAGATCCTTTCACATTCCGTTAAAAAAGATCCTTTCACGTACGAATTTGACTGTATGCTTTGAGCAACTTGCATGTCCTATACTGTTCCTGTTTGGATACTCTATAACTTAGCTAGAGGTTAGACTAACTCATGACTAACACTAAACTAACTATAGCCAAAGAGGTGTTCGGGTGACAGGGTTAGATTGACAATAAATGCACTTGATGGAGAGAGAAAAGTGATTTTCCAGTGGGCCCAATAAGAACTATCTCCAATTAGCACCTCTTTGGTGGGATAGTTTTTTTGGTGTGTTCGGTGCAACTTGCTCCAATTTAACCCTCATGCTTGGATACTTTAGGGCTATTTGAGCCCCAACTAGCTCAAACTAACTCTAACCCATGGAACCAAACAGGGCCAAAGTTAGTCTCAGAAAACGCATTAAGCCCTATATACATGGACAGACGGAGTACATGATACTAGCAAACACTCACCATTAGTAGTAGTTCATTGGTTGGTTTCGATTTTTGATTCAGTTGTTGTGCTGCTACCACCAGTATTCGCGTGTGGTTGTTTCTAGAGTAAAAAAAGGAGGTACTCTGTGGGAAAGGTCAAGTGATGGTTGCTTCACCTGACCAACTTATTACTCAGGAAATATGGGAGTACCAGCGGATTCAAGGAATAGAGAAATGATGGTTGCTTTGTCTGAGCAACTTACTGTGGCGAAGGTGGGGCTCTGTGATTTGACTGCTCACTAGTCATTACTACTGTGGTGCAATGACCGGGGTGAATCTTTCCCTACAGTTGTGCACTCAATATTGCTGCATGGCAGGTTGAGCTAGATGAAGGATGTCCCACATGTTGGCGAAACGAAGTTGAATTGTTTCTGGCATTGCTATCAATCCTTTGGGATTTGTTTATGTCTACGCATAATTTTAATGAAATTGTACTGTGATGCTATGAAGGTTTCAACTTTTTTTTCCTGCGGGAAAAAAGGTTTCAACTTAGGATTAATGTGTCCTCTTGCCTCAAGATTATCTCATTACAAGATTCCATCAAATACAAATGAAACTACCATGGCTGCTAATGCATCTCAATGGTTCGCAGAGCAGCACCAATATGCACATCACAACTGAAGACAAAGTTGTGAGAAGGTGTACAAATAAAGAAAAATATATAATTGATTGATGTTGTTCATAGGCATGGCTCCATTTCCTGGGCACAGTGTTCACTGCTTGGCAGCTAGTTTCACCCAACTCTATAGGCAAAAAAGAGGTGTATGGAGGACACCACAATCTGATCATTTTGTGCAGCGCCACTAAAATCGAGCGGACCATCCCTGTTTGCAAAACTATCCAGTCAGTGTGATTACAATAATAGTGGAACTAGATGATGAAACATAACACACACAAATAGAAGCCGATCACCTCTGCGATCTCTCTTTAGGACTAACTACTAGTTGGAGAAGATTAGGCACGGAGTTGGATGAGGAGGATAGCAAAACCAATCTCCCTTTCTGCAGTCCCACAGAAATGTAAAAACGTTGCCCGTGTGACATTTTGGCGGATTTGCACAAAACACTCTTAAGAAAAAAGTGATTTGTGCAGTTCACCAAAAGATCGCAATAGGAACGAGGTGAAAATGGATAGCCATGTTTGCAAAAGGAGGTAGAAAGGAAACAATTACTTCCCAATAACACGAGTTGAAGACACATACACCAACAAAAAATAAGCATATTCCATGTAATAAGGGAAAGATAGAAGCATGGTGGTTTATCAAAAATGGTTTGAGGACGAAATAGCAAGATGGAAAGTATGTCGGCCGAGATACGTTTTAAGCAAACAACTAAAGAAGATCCACATGCAGCAACGCGGGAAGATGAGCAGTGGATCAAGGCCGGAGGAGGCTATACCTGAGGGTCGTCAGGATGTTACTAGGAGGGCACCGGCGGCCGGGATCTGCCCATACCGCAACAGCGAGCAAGTGGCAAAGGCCCTACCATGCCGGAGCTTGGTCAGAGAGAACAGCGGGTACCGCATATCGGGACATGCTGCCTCAACGCCGTCAAACGGAGAAATGATGCACATCCTCCCTTTCCGCCGGCGGACGGGATGCGGCCGGACACTGACCAACAGTGAGAGAGAGAGGCCACTGATGGTAGCTGCAACTACGTCGGTATTTCCCCAGAGAGGGAGGGATGATGTAGCACAGCGACGGTAGGTATTTCTCTCAGTTATAAAACCAAGGTATTGAACTAGTAGGAAGACCAAGCAACGCAACGTAAACATCACCTGCACACAAACAACAACACCTCGCAACCCGACGAGTTAAAGGGGTTGTCAATCCCTTCCGGGGTACGGCACCTCAAGATAGGCAAACGGACGTGAGGTAAATTGTAGTAGATTGATAGATTAAACGCCAAATAAAATAAATAAAGATAAAACACAGCAAGGCATTTTGTGTTTTTGGTTTAATAGATCTGAATAAAAATGCAAATGAAAATAGACCGCAAGGCAAATATATGAGAAGAAGACCCCGGGGCCGTAGGATTCACTAGCGGTTTCTCTCGAGGAAAATAGCAAACGGTGGGTAAACAAATTACTGTTGGGAAATTGATAGAACTTCAAATAATTATGACGATATCCAGGCAATGATCATTACATAGGCATCACGTCAAATATTAGTAGACCGGCTCCTGCCTGCATCTACTACTATTACTCCACACATCGACCACTATCCAGCATGCATCTAGTGTATTAAGTTCATGGAAAAAACGGAGTAATGCAATAAGAATTATGACATGATGTAGAAAAGATCCGTTTATCTATATGGCGGTAGATATAGATCTCGTATTTTTATCCTTAGTAGCAACGATACATATGTGTCGGTTCCCTTTCTGTCACTGGGATCGAGCACCGTAAGATCAAACCCACTTCCGGGCACATCTTCCCATTGCAAGATAAATAGATCAATTTGGCCAAACAAAACCCAAATATCGGAGAAGAAATACAAGGCTATAAGAGATCATGCATATAAGAGATCAAAGAAACTCAAATAACTTTCATGGATATAAAAAGATATGACTGATCATAAACTCGAAGTTCATCATATCCCAACAAACACACCGCGAAAAGAGTTACATCACATGGATCCTCAAGAGACAATTGTATTGAGAATTCAATGAGAGAGAGAGAGCCATCTAGCTACTAACCACGGACCCGAAGGTCTACAAAGGACTACTCACGCATCATCGGAGAGGCACCAATGGAAGTGGTGAACCCCTCCGTGATGGTGTCTAGATTGGATCTGGTGGTGCTGGACTCTGCGGCGGCTAGATGAATATTTTGTCGATTCCCCTAGGGTTCTAGTATTTTGGGGGTATTGATATAGCAAAGAGGCGGTCCGAGGGGTACCCAAGGTGGGCACAACCCACCAGGGCGCGCCTGGGCCACCTGGCGCGCCCTGGTGGGTTGTGCCCCCCTCGGGGTACCCCCCAGGTGCAAGCAGGGCCCGTTGCCTTCCTTCTGGCCCATAAAAAAATCATCATGAAGTTTCATGGCATTTGGAATCCGTTTGATATTGATTTCCTATGATGTAAAAAACATGGAAAAAACAACAAGGCACTTGGCACTATGTTAATAGGTTGGTACCAAAAAATGATATAAAATGACTACAAAATGATTATAAAACATCCAAGATTGGAACAACAAAAAATTATATATACGTTGGAGACATATCAGCCATTGTCGCCTTGTGTGAGATGGTGTGACGAGAGACAAACCCCAGCAGGCAGGCTCCGTTCTATATAGTGGAGCGGATTTTTCCATTTTCCCCACGACAATCGTTTTATATTCTGTACGTGCCATTGAGGAATATATAACTTTATTTAATACGCGTCAAGTCGAACTTTGTTCCGTCTAGGCGTGGTACCCGACCCTCCTTCGAGTAAACAACCGCTACACGTGTCAAATTATCACGTGGGCTGCCTTTCTGTACAGGAACAAACTCCACCGTGTACCCGCACGGGTGTGGCCGGGAACGAGACATGAGTACGTGTGTCCTGCATGCACCTCTTCTTTAGGTGCAGGTACGTACGTGGGTTGGTGTGAGAGAGATGGTTTGTGCGAAACAGAGGCAATGTGTCGATGATATCTCAAACAAAAAAACGTAACATATGCAATGTGTGTGAAACGGAGTCATGGACGTGAGATATCGATAGAATCGAAAACAGGGACGAAGTTTGTGGTTGCGCGATTGATAAAGAGTGCCATCGAATTTGTGTCTGCCAACGTCAAAGATACAGGGCGGCAGGCCTACTGGAATTTGAGAGGGTAGAGGTGCAGTTTTTCTCTGTGGCATGGATACCTACCTACAACGTTCGACTATCGGTGTGTGTGTGGGGAAGTAGAGGGACGTAGCTATGTATTGAGGGAGATCGATCGGCATCCATGGATATGTGTAGCAGAGGAATAAGGTTGGGAGAAAGACAAAGGTAGAGCATCAGAAGGTTGGTGGTTGAGTGGCGTCTGACAAATGGTGGGAGAGGCCTTCTAGACAAACAGAGGATACGAGTGCAATATCAATAAGAGAGGGTGGGGAATGTCTGTTTGTCTATGCACATGCGTGCGAGAGACAGGTCGGGAGGTATGCAAGGATGATGACGGGAGACGATATGGTTGTGGTAAGCATATGTAACTACATAGGAAGATCAACTGTCGTGTGTCCGAGAAAGGGAGAGACATAACTAGTGAGGTAAGTCTATCAGTACGTGGGGAAAATGAATTATAGTCGAACTAGCTATATGTAGGGAGATTGGTACGTATACATGCATGCATGTGTTAGAAGCAAATAAGGTTCGGAGAGACAGGCAGGGAGAGAGGGGTGTGGCTAGGAGGTGGTGCGAGAGGCCTACCGTGTTGAGGGGGAGGAGTGTGTGAGTATCAGATTGATGAAAAGAGGGGCAGGAGTGTGCACCTGCGTGGAACCGTATTTGACATAGGGGGGCATGGACAGTGAGAAGAGAAGAGGGGAAGTATGTGTTTGTGGTAGGCACACTTGGCTAGAGAGGTATATCGACCTGTGCGTGCCGGAAACAAGGAGCCGGGGGCCTACATACACCGCGGGTGAACGGCCTAAATAGAAATAACGAACGTGCGCGATGGAGGGGACGCTGAGGGAGGGTGAGAGGGGGGCGGGCGTGTGCATGCACAATAGAAAGTTAGCGCTAGCTAACTACAAAGAGAAGAGGATCGTGAAGGTGTAAAAGATGAACAAAGATCACAATTCATTATAAAAAAGTGGATACCGATACTTGAAGAACATATCATAATGTAGAACATTGATTACAATTTGGGCTAATGTGTGGCTTTTGCAGCTTAGGGCTAAATACTTGTCATAATGTAGGGGGCGGGGCACTATACTTTGTGTGATAAACATGGTGTACGTATGTAACATGGTTTAGATAATGAATATATAGTTAGTACATCAAATGTACTATTATTTGGAATCAACATCAAGTTTCAAAAAATTGAATTCGAGTTCATACAATACACATAGTTGATATATATCTCTATAGTAATCATGTGGTGTGTTTTTAAGGTAATACACGAATGATGGTTGAAGTTGGTGTCGGTGTATAAAACTAGGGGCACATTTTTGTACCCTTTACCTGTGCACGGGTAGTCAGAGCCGCGCCCGCGACCACACCAAGAAGAGCGAGGGAGGTGAGCCAAGGCAAGACCGAAGCCCAAGATGGCCAGAACAACGCCAAGACCAAGGCCACAAAGAGCAAAGGGACGAAGCAGCCCCCCCCCCGATAGGAGACCCTTGTCGGGGGCAGCCTCGGAAGCCCCGGCAAGACTCTTGCCAGGGCAGCTCGCCCCACACCAACGGAGTGAGCCACCCTTGAGCCCACGATCCCCGACGCCATCATCCGCGTAGGGCCGGGGCCCGGGAAGGCACCTCCAAGGTGGCATGCAGATCTTTGTGAAGACATATCCAAGAATAAACGAGGATTAGAAGATGACGACCCCCGGCAAGACCCTTGCCGGGGATGATGGTGTACCCCCAGCAAGACCCTTGCCGAGGACGATGGCGTGGCACGACAAGACCCTTGCTGGGTCACCCGGCAAGGCCCTCGCCAAGCGCGCCAGCAGGGCCACCATCAGGCCCGCACCAGCCAAGTCTCCGCCGCCGTTCGCATGTAGCTGCTGACCAAACCAGCTGGGCAGGCACCTGCGTGGCAACATGCAGCCCTTCATGGAGGCTCCACCACCGCGCCACCTCAGCTGCCTGCTTGCCTACATGGCACCGCATGCATCACTGGCCAGGGCGCGTGTTGAAGCTTGGAGGAGCGGCGGCGGACGGGACAGGCCTCGCCCCCGTCCCCCAATAAAGTAAAGGGACACCTAAGCTTCGCATTAAATGCGCTTTGTCCTGTAATACCAGCGATAACCTTGCAACACTGTTGCCTTTCCACCTCCTGTGTGCCACTGTGGCAACCCCTTTTTCTATAAAAGGAGGCCCAAGGCGGCAAGGGAAAGGATTCAACTTTTTGGAGCTCGTTACACTCCATAGCTAGCTCAAGAACTCAGAATACATCCACCAAATTAGGAGTAGGGTTTTACGCATCCTCACGGCCCGAACCTGGATAAATGAACCTCGTGCTCTCTGTTAGACCCGCTCTTCTCTCAATCCGACGCCCCGCAACCACAGTAGGGATTCTTGTGATCCCATACGTGTCGTTTCCCACCGACATCTTTGGCGCGCCAGGTAGGGGGACGCGTTTGTGTGAATCTGGTCTAGTAGTTGGCCTAGCAGTTCTTCATCGCCCTTGGCTCCTGAGAAAAAGGTGGCCGGAGGAACGACGTCGGCTCGGCAACAGGAAAGCTAAGTCATTCAGAGCCTTGAGCTATTTCCTTTTACATTTAAGGTTATCGTCCTGGAGATTTTGCCTATGTATGAGAAACCTGCACGCAAAGGGGCCCTCCCGCAATTGGCAACGCCCTTGTTCTGTTTCGATTCCGCTCAATAGCTCAAAGCGGCCGCGTCGAGAGTGGCGGGGTGGCCTTCTACACCTGGCAACGCTCCTGACTCTGACTCGAGTCAAACTCAACAGTTTGAGCGGCCGCGTTAAGGGCGGTAAGGTGGTATGCCCGGCAGCACGCACACCCGGCAGGCCAATGGGGATCCGTCCCCATGACGCTGCCCTGGGATTACACGCCGGCAAGCCTACCCAATTACATAGGGCGGACATACAAGGAAAAATCGAACAGGGAAATAGCATGCATGATACTAAAAAGTGTTGCTGAGTTATGTTGCATCAAATTGTTGTTGCGCTTCTAACTAGAGATAGCGATTGTCTTGGTTGTGAACCTGCGGCGGCGATAAAGAATGGGATGCCTAATCCCGACGCTGGCCCTCCACACTCTGAATTCCGCCGACACAACTGATGATGGGCTTGATGCGCTCCTTGAGCGGCGCGAGGTCAGTAGCCTCCGGCAAGCTCTCTAGCGCGGCGTCAAAGTCGAGGTTGGGGTACCAGTGCGCCACCTTGGTGAGAACCTTCTTCATGGCGCCCTAATAAAGCATCAGGGACTCCTCGGCCAGTGAGGCCGCCCGGTTGGCGTGGAGCTGCTCCAGAGCACGAACGACCTTCTCAAAGAACGTGGTTAGGCTGCAATTGGCGCTCATCCTCCGCTCCGGGACATACCTCACGTCCGGCATCCCCATGATGGCCATCTGCTCGGCGGCCTGGTTGGCGATGGTGGCGAGGTGATCGAGCCAGCGGTTCTCGCCCTCCATGTGATCCGCAAAGTTGAGGCCCTCGTTTGCCCGGAGCAGCGTCTCGCCCTCCAGCTCCTTGGCCAGGGTCTCCTCTCGGGATGTAGCCTCCGACATCACCTTCTCGAGACCCTCCAGCTTTAGCTTGAGGTCTTTGATGGAGTTGTTAGCCTCGGAGAGCTCCCCAGCCTTGCTGACGACCGCACCCTGCGCCTCTGTCAAAGCACTGTTGAGCGTGTTCTTTTCCGGGGACAGCTTCAGGGCCTGCTCATTCAACCTGTCGCGCTCGGCCTCCAGCTCCTCCACCTTGCCGGCGTGAACCTGGGCCTGGGCATTGAGTGCCTCCTTGTGCCTCTGCTCCAGCTCATTGGTCCGCTGCAGGACAAGCTTCTCCACCTCGGGATCTTTGCCACGAAGTGTGGCGGCGATCTTCTCCTCACGTGCGGCAAGGTCCTCTTCCTGGGAGTTGAGCGCGGCCTTGCACTGGGTCCGAATGGCCTTGGCGGCCTTGGCCGAGTTCTTTGTCGCCTCTTGAGCTTTCTCGATGTCAGCAAGCTTCATGGTAAGCTCCATGTCGTGCTTGGCCTGCTCATCCTGGGCCCGCCTTGAGCTCCTTGTGGGCTCGCGGAACCAATCCCGCGCCTCGGCGACGCGCCTCTGGAGGTCCGCCTCCGCCTTCTCCACCACCGCCGTCCTGGACTTAACTTTGTCCAGGTGGGCGCGGCGGAGTGCCTGGAGCTTCCGGAAGCTAGCGCCCATGGCCTGGAGGAGCCGCTCCTCCTGCGGGCCATCGCTACCAACGATTGGCTCGTCGACGACTTCAAGCCCGGCAGCGGCAAGCACTTCGTCGTCGAACACCTCTCCCTTGACGGGTGTCCTGGAGCTCGACACGCCTAGAAGGTGAACGAACAATTCGTCGCCCACCCTCAGGTACTTGCCGGAGCCGAAAGCAGCAGAGGAGGAAGGCTGATCGCCAGCCTCCTCCTTCTCCTCCTCGGCAGCGGCCCCGCCGGCCTCCCCGGTTGGGCCCTTGACGGACTCCTTAGCGGCGGCCTTGCCAGCCTCCCCGGCGGGCCCCTTGGCAGCGTCCTCAGCAGCACCCTTGGCGGCCTCCTCTGCGGCGATCTTCTCGGCGTCTGCCTCAGCGGCCTTGGCGACGTCCTTGATGACGGCGTCCACGTCCTCTGGGTTCACCGAGGAGGGGTCTGGACACCGAAGACTGGGGTGAGGCAAAGCCAAGACCAAGAACTAGAAAGAAGAAGAAGCAGGGACGAACGGCGAATGACTTACCGGTACCGGCACCAGGCTGGGGAACGGGAGTCCCCTCCCCGCCAACATTTGGCGTCGAGGCAAAGCCACTGGCTCCCAAGTTCTCTTCCTCCTCCTCCATGTGTGTGGGCCCGGTGCTCGGCGCCCTTGCCGGGGACGCCCCTCGGGGCGGCGTGGTCGATGGGGGCGGTGTGTTGGGAGTGCCCCCGGTGGCTCCTCCTGCTGCTGCTCCCCTCCTGCACACCTGGCAAGGTCAGCACCAAAGTGTCGCGCCCTTGACACATGTCGAAGAGAGAAGAATGATGAACTTACGCTGGTGGCTTTGCCGGGGGATGCTCAACACCACCAAGGGCGCCCTCGAAGTGCTAGCCGGGGGCTAGTCACCCGCCGAAACCTTGGCCATTTTTGCTCTCTGGGCCAGCGTCTTCGTGCCCCTGCAAAGATGAAAACAAGTCAAGATCAGTAACACAGATTGAGGAGGCAGAGGTAACGGAAAGGAACCGGATCCTTACTCATCGTCCTCCTCCTCCTCTGCGGCCTTCCTCTCCTCCTCGGATTAAGGGATCCATAATCAAAGGTGATACCCATGCCGATGTTCGCCGGAGGAGGGGGGAGGCGGCATCTGGGCACGCTTGGATGAAGAAGGAGCGGCCGTCTTCTTCACCGCGACCTTCGCCGGCTTCTTCGCTGCCGCGGCCCTCATGTGGGGTCGGGACCCCTCCAAGGTCAGCTACGGCTGCGCAGCCCTGCAAGGCCGAACCGGCTCACCAGAACTGGCCCGCCGCAAGACTCGCCCCCTTCCCTTAGGTGGCGTCGGGTCTGTGGCCTCGGCCTCCTCCAACGACGACTCGCCGGTCACATCCTCAACTAGTGGAGCCTCGGTGCCGGCACTGCTGGCTCCCCTGGCGGCCGCCGCCCACCGGGCAAGCTCCTCCTCCTCCGCGGCCGTCGCGGCCTTGTCCTCCATGCTGCCATCGCCGCCGTCTTCCCTAGCGAGGTGTGCCTCCCTTGCCCTGGTGGCGATGTAGTCCAGCTCCGCCTGGGAGGTGTCCTGGACAAGCAGCCGCTCGACATCGGCATTGACATAGACCTCATGCAGGGTGTCGAAGAACTGCTGCACTTCAGCATCCTCCGGCTCCTTCCAGCTCAGGACGGGGCCGTGCGTGTTGCAGTCCGGCATCATGGCAATGATCTCGGACCGACGCGAGTTGTTCGACAACAGGACCACCCCCGTTGGCAGCTTGAACAGAGGCCCCTTGAGGACCTTGCCGGCCTTCGCGGTGGCCCTCGCAACCTTGCCGGTCTGCTCGACCTCGCCGTCGCGGCCCACGTCAAGCTAGAAGATCCACTGGCAGAAATGGGCGTGCGCCATCACTGTGAAGTTGTGGTCGAGGCCGGGGCGGAGCCGCATGATGTCGGCGGGGTTCGTGAAGAGCCAGGCTGGCCTCCCCTTGTTGTGCAACGGACCAATCCGACGGCGGATGAAGTCCGCCCCGATCATTTCGAGGGTGAGCCCGGCCTAGGTAAGCCAGAGAATCCTCGTGGTGGCAACCGTGAGCTTTCCATCGGCGGCGTCGACATCGCTCCAATCGCTGCCACGAACCGGCGGCGCCCGGCAAACTTTGCAGAACGCCGACGGGTCCTTCTCTTCAATCCAGCACCACCGGCCCCGCCACTCATCCCACCTCTCCTTCATTGCACCGTATGGGTACTCCTCCTTGGATTTTTGGATCCAGGTGACGCAACTAGAGACGCCCCCGTATGGATCCGAGGGAAGAAGTATTGGCGGAAGAGCATCGTGTTCGGGTGCACCCCGGCGAAGCCCTCGTAGAGATGCGTGAAAAGGGCCATGCATGCCACCGCATTCGGAGTGAAATCCAAAAGTCGGAAGCCGAAGGTGTGCATGATGTCGCTGAAGAAATCAGAGAAGGGAGGGCACAGCCCGCAAGAAAAGTAATCAAAAAAGAAGGGGTACCGATTTGGGGCAGGCTCGGTGCAGGCGGCGGGGATGACGCGCGTGGCCGGGTGCCCCGAATTCTCCCTCCTATCTTCACTCCCCACAGGGGCCTGAAGAGGTCCCGAAGCTCGAGCATGTCAACCGTAGAGGGGAAGAAGAAGGCGGACTGCATCCAGTCCCCCGACAGCGCGCTCTTCGGCGGCTCCGCAGCCCTGACATCCTTGGCCACCCCTTTACCCTTGGTGGATTTTGGAGCCATGGTGGCTGAAGGAGGAGGGAGGAGCGAAGGGCGGCAGAAGCACAATGGCGACGAGCGGAGACGAAGCCTGGAGAAGAGGAGGGAGGCAGGCAGAGGTCTCCAAGATTGGGGTTGCGCGAAGGGTAAAAGGAACAGTGCACCCACGGTTATCCCTTTTTATGGGGAAGCCGTGGGTCGCGCCGCCCATTTACTGCGATGTGACGCATGCGTGTGAAAACGCCCCACGCATGTCGCCCACGTCACGCACGCCCCACCACGCCGCGCCACGCGCGCGGGACGTGGGAAGTGATGAAGCTATGTACCTAGGGTAGGGTCATGGACCTGTCCAAACTACCCTCCCCAAGGACATCCCTAGAAGAAATCACCTTTCAATCGACTTGGAGGTGATCCACTCGACGAACTCGAAGACACTCGACCATGAAGACTACCACTTGACCAAGATCCGCCCACTCGACGGCCAGGAAATCTAAAGTCACTCCACTCGCTAACGGACGGGCATTAAGTGGCTTTTATGGTCATCATAGCACTTTATTAGTGGCGTTACCAGTAACGCCCGACCTTAATGTACCTTAAACCCTGCATAACTGAGGGCTGGAGGGGTCTGGCGAACTCTATATAAGCCACCCCCCTCCTCAGTGTAAAGGGTTCGCACCCCTGTAATTCACACACACATAATCCAGTCGACCACCTCCGGGCTCTGAGATGTAGGGCTATTACTTCTTCCGAGAAGGGCCTGAACTTGTAAACCTCGTGTGTCTACAACTACTCCATAGCTAGGATCTTGCCTCTCCATACTTACCCCCCTACACTACTGTCAGACTTAGAACCACGATAGGAAGCACAGCGCGTGAAAAATCTTACCACGGTAAAAACCGCCCCGCCTGCGCGCGCACCGTTTTGGGCCTGCCCCCAACAACGTGTCGCGCTTATGTGTGGCCCAGGCCTGGGGGCTCCTGTCGGTGTACAAAACTAGGGGCACATTTTTGTGCCCCTCTACCTGTGCACGGGCAGTCAGAGCCGCGCCCGCGACCACATCAAGCAGAGCGAGGGAGGTGAGCCAAGGCAAGACCGAAGCCCAAGATGGCCAGAACAACGCCAAGACCAAGGCCACAAAGAGCAAAGGGACGAAGCAGGTCCCCCCCGGCAGGAGACCCTTGCCGGGGGCAGCCCCGACAAGACTCTTGCTGGGGCAGCTCGCCCCAGACCAACACAGTGAGCCACCCTTGAGCCCACGATCCCCGACGCCATCATCCGCGTAGGGCCAAGGCTCGGGAAGGCACCTCCAAGGTGGCATGCAGATCTTTGTGAAGACATATCCAAGAATAAACGAGGATTAGAAGACGACGACCCCCGATAAGACCCTTGCCAGGGACGACGGCATACCCCTGGCAAGACCCTTGCCGAGGACGACGGCGTGCCACGACAAGACCCTTGCCGGGTCACCGGGCAAGGCCCTTGCCAAGCGCGACAACAGGGCCACCATCAGGCCCACACCAGCCAAGTCTCCGCCACCATTCGCATGCAGCTACTGACCCAACAAGCTGGGCAGGCACCTGCGTGGCAACATGCAACCCTACATGGAGGCTCCACCATCGCACCACCTCAGTTGCCTGCCTGCCTACATGGCACCGCATGCATCACTGGCCAGGGCGCGTGTCGAAGCTTGGAGGAGCGGCGACGGACAGGACGGGCCTCGCCCCCGTCCCCCAATAAAGTGAAGGGACACCTAAGCTTCGCATTAAATGTGATTTGTCCTGTAATACCAGCGATAACCTCGCAACACTATTGCCTTTCCACCTCCTGTGTGCCACTGTGGCAACCCCTTTTTCTATAAAAGGAGGCCCAAGGCGACGAGGGAAAGGATTCGGCTTTTTGGAGCTCGTTACACTCCATAGCTAGCTCAAGAACTCAGAATACATCCACCAAAGCAGGAGTAGGGTTTTACGCATCCTCGCGGCCCGAACCTGGATAAACGAACCACATGCTCTCTGTTAGACCCACTCTTCTCTCAACCCCGCGCCCCGCAACCGCTCTAGGGATTCTTGTGATCCCATAGGTGTCGTTTCCCACCGACAGTTGGCAACAATCATGATTGTAGATTCTTATTGAAATAGAGAAACAAATTTAAATTTAGTTCGAATTGCAGTGGTAGTATAGACATTTGGAATGCACTAAAATGTTGGTATGAGTAGGTTACATGCATTATACAGCCAACAAAAAAATTTAATTGGAGATAACATGTTGGTATGAGTAGCTTTGAATAGCATTTGTATAGTAAGACGGGACAAGACTCTTTCTTTGTGTGGTGTGAATAGTTTTATTCTTTTCATTTTTTTTCATTGAGGGAAGTGTGAATTGATTTGGTATGTACAAGTACAATATTACAAGTTAGGCTTGTCCCTAAAATTCAACCCGCGCCTTGTTATATCCCGAAAATTCAGATATCGTGCTCCCAAAACTAGTGCCTTCACAGCCCGCGCCTGGCTATCCCGAAATTACAACATGCGCGAAAACTCCCTCCAGGTGCCAAATCCCGACACGCGAAATCCCCCTTCTAACCCTGAGCCGAAAGGGCTGCTAGTTCAAATTGGTGGGGGTACTTTTGTAACACACCCTACATTTTGGACAAGCGCATCCCTAAGTCATGGTTCCCACCTCCCATCGCCTCCTTTTCAGCATTCGAAATCCCAGGCCGCCATAACCTCTCTGCTCCAGCCGCAAAACCCCACCCTCCTCCGTTCGCCATGTCACCGCTGCCCAGCTGGAGCTTCTTCCCCGATGACATCGTCCACCGCAACAGCTCAGCGTCCCTCATCCACCTCCCCGGTTGAGGATCGGTCGTCCATCTCGTCGTCCTGCCAGTTCAGCCGCCCCGTCCTCCACCTCCAAGGATCTGCTCCGACGATCGCCTCATCTATTGCGGCTGCTCCATCCCCACAACGCCGCCTTAACCTGCTCCACTGGAACAGCAACATCCTCACTGACTCCTCGGACGAAGCCGAGGCCTACTCGGCGCCACCAAAGAGGTTGTACACTCATCGCATCACACCTTCTCCTTAACTCGACCTCCCAGAGCCAACGGTGCTCCATCCCGCACCCCCATGGAGTGGCTACCTCGAAGCTGGCGCCGCGGGCGACATCTCCATGGTGGCTCTCCCCCAGTGCGAGGCCCCTTTGGCGGCGGCGTCCATACCAGCCGGATCCACTACTCCGGCTCTCGCTCGCTCCCTCGCGCTAGTGCTGCTGCTCTCCCCCTCGCTCGTGCTACTTCTCTGCTCCGATTTATCTACAATTCAGTCGACTGAATCGACTTTTGGCTCATTCGATTTTCAGGGGGTGGGGGGTCTCGCCAGAGTTAAGGAAGAAACACCCGCAGCGGGGAGGGGGGCTTGCCGGAGAGGTACCCCACTATCTATCTTAGGGTTCATGGTGGGCGGCGGTGGTCACCAGCGGTGGGGGGCGCGGTGGTGGGGCGGGTGGCGTGGGGATCGCCGGAGAAAAAGCTCGACGCGCGGGGGGGGGGGGGGGGGGGTGGCTAGAGGGCTAGCCAGGGCGGACCGATGATGGGGAGTTTTTTCGGGGTAGCGAGGCGGCGTGGGGGCCGGCGGTTTGGCCGGTGGTGACTGGTGGCTCAGGGCGGTGCAGCTTGAAGATGAATTGCGTGCCCTCCCTAGACTACATGTCAAGTGCCTCTCTTCTACCATTGCATTCAGTTTCGACAGTAACATTCAGATTCCACAGTAAATTTCAGTTTCGATAGTTAAGTTCAGAGTCAACAGTTTTTACCTCATCTATTGTAGTCAGGTGGTTTTTGGTGATGTAAATTTTACATCTATTTTGCATCATCTATTGGAGATGCTATTAGGATCTCACTTGAGATTAACGATGTCTGTGTTGTGCTACTTCAGCCTTGACGTCTTACGGCTCACCGGATCTGCTCCAACGATAAAACGATCCATCACAACATAGCAGTGCCCTAGACGCTGTCTACATATTCCTCAGATCTTCCTCCACACCTCCGACAGCCACCTCTGTCTCAACTTCTTCAGCGACCAACCCAATGATGTTGCGGTCGACAGGGCAACGACAAAGAGGTTGTACACTTCTTGCATCACTTATTGCTCTACATTCATGTCGATCCATTAGGGCTATTTTGGTTCAACGGAAAAACGTAGCAATAGGAAATTTTCCTATGGCACTCTACTATTCAGTTATTCATGCAATTTGTTGAAAGGAATGGAGCAAAACATCCACCTGGACCTACTTTTCAAAATCCTATGCATGAGAACAAGACCAAGTGCATTAGTGGCAGAATAACATTCTAACTGTACACGCTTTCATATGGTTTCACTTTATTTTGGCCATGTTTCTTTGCATTCCTCTGCTCTTCCAATTCCTGTGAACCAAACACCCAAGTTGACAGAAATCCTGTGTTTACAAATGCTCTGTTTACCATGTGCATTCCTATCCTATTCCGGTGTTTTTCCTATCCCTACGTTTTTAGAATCATGCAAGCCAAATGAGCCCTTACAGAATTACTTCAGTTATAGGTAGGTGTCGAAGGAAACTTTGTGTGGGTTGTCCTGCTCCTGGCGCAACATCGTTCACCTCACATCATGACTCCCGACCATCTTTCGCCGGCTCAGATCTCCTTCCCTGCCGCCGGCACCCACCGCAATGGCATCAGCATCATCGACTCAGGAGATGAACCCGAGGAGTACACGGGTCCACAAGAGAGGTCACACTCTTTTGTTTTTGCTTATGTTATGCATTGCTTAAAATTACCTACTACTTTATCATCCTGTTCACCTCTTAGACTCCAAGTCAGGTCCAAATTAATGTTCAAACTTGAGTTCTAAATTAGTTGTGGGGCACATATCGAGGCCGCAATGAATAGTATCTCTGTCTAATATCTGGTTCACCTAGGGTATGCCTATGTTGTTCATCTTGGGTGGGAAACAAATAGTAAAGCAACCATCATCTGTCTTTTATTAAATTAAAGCAATCATCAGCTTGCTAGCATTATTTTTGGATCCATCCACCGGTTGTTACCATCACTCTAGATTTCTGCATGCTCTACTTACATAATCTCACCATATTTTTTTCATATGCATGTCATATATTGTACACAGTCATGCTGAACATGTAGAGAAAAAGTGAAGAGTTTTGTGCGGCAATACAATGTCATGCAGACATCGCTCCATGGTGGGTTTAATGGCAAACCTTCCCCGCTCTCCAGATTGTAATCCAGAGGAAGATCTTTGTTCTGAGGTGGATTCAGACGCAGCTGACCACTTCTATTTACCCCCCAAAGTGTTTGATCTACCTTGGCATGATGATGTTAGTCATATCATGCATATGTTGCCTTGCAGTTCCTACTTTTGACATCATATGTGTCATCTGCTTAGTTTAGACATGTTTTGTAATGCCACCTGTTTAGTTTCTATATCATATATGGGAATTATGCAGTCTCATGTCTTTTAGCCAGCCATAATATATGTGAAATGTGCAATGCCATCCTATTTAACCAGGCATCATATATTTGAATGATATCTTGCCCATCCTTTTCTTCATTACATTTCCATTTGTCGATAATGTTTGTACATTAAACTACTCTTCCCATGAATCAGCCATTTGGATCATAATTAGCTTAGTTAGCTCATAAACGATCCATTTTACCTAAGTTAGCTCTAAAATGACCCATTTTACCTTAGTTAGCTTATAAATGATCCAGTTTATCCAAGTTAGCTCTAAAATGACCCATTTACCTAGATTAGCTCCTAAATGATCCATTTTACCTACGTTAGCTTTAAAGTGACCCATTTCACCTAGGTTAGCTCCAAATGACCCATCTTGCCTAGGTTATCTCCAAAATGACCCATCACACCTAGGTTAGCTCTAAAATGCTGCTTTTTTACTAGGTTAGCTCATAAACGATCCATTTCAACTAAGTTAGCTCATAAACAATCCATTTCACCTAAGTTAGCTAAAAAACGACCCATTTCACCTAAATTAGCTCTTAAATGATCCATTTCACCTAAGTTAGCTCATAAATGATCCATTTCAACTAAGTTAGCTCATAAATGATCCATTTCACCTAAGTTAGCTAAAAAACGATTCATTTCACCTTAGTTAGCTCAAAAACGATCCATTTCACCTTAGTTAGCTCATAAATGACCCATTTCAACTAAGTTAGCTCATAAATGATCCATTTGACCTTAGTTAGCTCATAAACGACCCATTTCAACTTAGTTAGCTCATATATTATCCATTTCACCTAAGTTAGCTCATAAATGACATATACTTCTTGTTCTAGTCTTCTTCTTGTTCTAGTCTTCTTCTTCTAGTCATCTATTTCTAACTTTCTTATTTGCCATTTTGCAGATTTCATGATGGAGTGCTTGTTTTTTCTTTCATTCTCTTCAAGTATTCTTCTAGCTTGCTATGATGGAACTTGCTATCTTGATGAAACTTTGCATTGTAATATGTATGGATGGAACAATGTGTATGTGCAACTTGATGGAACTTGCTTATGTATGAATGGATGAAACTTATGTGCTGGATATGTGATATGTTTGCTGTTAAATAGCCCGGTGAAATATATCTATATATGTCATATATACTTGCTGTGAAAATTGTTGGATTTAAAAAAACAGAAAAGAGCCAATATGCGACTCTTTGCCGTTAGCCACCGACGGCAATGGGCTCTTTGCCGTCTGTGACAGACGGCAAAGAAGCCACGTGGCTGCCAACTGTGCTTCCTGGGAGCTGACCCATTTGGTCAGTTTGCCTACAGTGGTTGACGGCAAAGGCAGGACAAATTTTGCCGTCAGCGGCAGACGACAAAGGCCTACCTTGTAGTGACATCTAGCTGACATCATTCGGCGGACGACAAAGGCAGGACAAATTTTGCCGTCAGCGGCAGACGACAAAGGCCTGCTGTTAGCCACCTAACGGACTAACAGCGCAATTATTGCCGTCTACTTTCTTTGCTGTCTGCTGCTGATGGCAAAGGACCCTTTGCCGTTAGCCGCCGAAAGCGGACGACAAAGTAGCTCTTTGCCGGACCTTACTTTGCCGGAGCCTTTTGCTGTCCGCGGCAGACGGCAAAGACCTTTGCCATCCGCCGTTCATGCCTTTGCCGTCTGCCGTGGCAGACGGAAAAGTAGCTAATTCCTGTAGTGTGTATTCCCTACTTATTTGTTTCAAGGATGATGCCTGAGCTTTTATGTCAGGACCCCGATTCTAAGCCACATCGATCTAGCCGGTAACACCTCATATCACTTTGCGGCCTCACGCACGGTATCCCACGGGTGTCGCCTTACCATGGCCCGGGACCGTTTGCGCCTTTTGGCTCGCGTATATGACAATGTCGCTAGCATCCATATGACCGAGAACCCAGGCCGACATGGCTAGTCGTGAACCCAAAGCGGCACAGACCTATGGAGACAGGCATACATGAATCACAACGAACATGTCGGTCATCAACGAGTGATTCCGGGCTGTAGCACTGGGCTAACAGGACTCCGGGGGATCCCGGGCTGTAGCAGGCTAGACAGGACTCCGGAGATCACCGCGTGACATTTCCCCGAAGGGACAGACATAGGGACGAAGTGAAACACATGCCGGCCAGTCAAGTGTCCTGAACAGTAGTGCTGGGCTAGCAGGACTCCGGTGAACCGGGCTGTAGCGGACTACTATGGCTCGAGGAGCACTTGACTACATTTCCCCATAAGAAAGGCTGCGAAGGACAAACAACTAGATTGTCGGATCCCACTCATACCAAGCATTTCAATCATACATACAATATGCTCGATATGAGTACATACAACATGGCATCACAACAAAACTCTACAACTCAGGTACTTTATTTAAAGGCTCCAGGGAGCCATACATAACATATCCATACAGGTAGGGGTCACATGACCCGACACTCAAGTCATACAGTCATACAAGCACATGCGGAAGCAACTAGTCTGAGTACAGACTCTAGAAAGAAAGAAGGCTTCTCGAAGCCTGTCTATCTACATAGGGCCCTCCATGGCCTGGATCACCACCTGGGTGGCTAGTCACTCGTCGACGTCAAGATCTACGTAAAACCCATCGGAGGGGGCAGTGTTGTCGTCTGAAAACAATAAATAAGCAAACATGAGTACAAAGGTACTCAGCAAGTCTTACATCAGAACCTACTGTACATGCTCATTCTCAAGAAGGTGGTGGGGTTTATGCAGCAAGCCAGCTTTGACTCTTGGCTAAGCTATCCTACGGAATCTTTTAGCAAAATAGTTTTCGCACACGAGTCCACTACTCACCATCACAATACTCCACCGTGGATCCTTCCTCGTATCCTGCGAGGGGGCCATCCTCGGTACTCACACTTATCTTGAGTCTTTTAGTAGTATCCATTAACTTGTCTATGAACTGTATAGGCAACCAAGTAGTCCTTTACCGCGGACGCGGCTATTCGAATAGTTTTATACCCTGCAGGGGTGTACTTCGTCATACACGCTTTCACCGCTTACCGCCGTCTACACGACATGTACTCGGCAACCTTCAAGCGGAAGCCTAGCGAGGGTGTCGGCCACGGCCTACCTAAACACCTAAGCCCCTAGTCCAGGTTATCGCCTATCCAGGTTCCATCTGCAGGGAGTCCGGCCGAGATTTCCACATACGGCCCCGAACGATGTGAACAGGGTTCCCGAGACACCAAACGGGTGACTCGGTACACCGTGCCACGGTGTATTTACCGCAACATAGCCCACCCCTAGGATCAGCGCTACGCACGGCCGCCAACACATATCCTACAAACACCAGAAACTATTTGCAACTCCTGGACAGAGTACTAGGGTGGCTAAGAAGCCGAGAGGGTCCATTTGTTTCGGGCCCAATGTACGGTAGTAACTGCATCTTAAATCACACATACAGATCTCAGTTCTTATGGACGGCCTCAATGAAACGACCCACCATGTACTCCTACATGGCCTCTCATCGATACCTTTACCAAAACATGTTCAACACATCCCACATATTACTGACACGAGCATTTCACTCTAGCCCATCACCCAGATAAACCAGACCTGACACAACTCTAAGCATAGCAGGCATAGCAAGGTAGGAATCACAAAACATGGCTCAATCAACTCCTACACATGCTAGTGGGTTTCATCTAGTTACTGTGGCAATGACAGGTCATGCAGAGGATAAGGGTTCAACTACCGTAGCACACAGCAGTTTGAATCGTGTTGTCTTAATGCAGTAAACAAGAGCAGGAGCGAGAACATGGGTTGTATCGGAATGATCAATGGTTGCTTGCCTGATGGAGTGGTAACGGGATACTGCCCTTCAGTTGGATACTCGTGAATATCCCCGGAGGCAGAACCTACCACGAAGAACACAACCGAGCACAATCAACACATGACAATATGCAACAATATGATGCATGCTATGACATGGCAATATGGATGTGTCTTGAGCTTATGCAACTAGCTATGATTTAAATGGAGTTGGTTTGAGTACAAGATTCAAATTCCAACCCCATATATGATTATTTAAATGCCCTTTATTTGTTTTGTCCAAAACAGAGGACAAGCATTGTTCAAACATGCATGAAAATGGTACAGATGGATTCCTTGAATTTTTCTGATAATTTTTCATATATAATTTGTCTCATTTGGAGTTATGGTTGAATTTCTATGAATTTTTGAAGTTTAGGCAATTTTCTGGAATTTTCTATATAAAATTAAATCCAGAAAAAGAGTTATTGCGTCAGCATGACATCACCCTGATGTCAGCAGGTCAACTGGCGCCTCCAGGTCAAACCTGACCAGTGGGGTCCACTGGTCAGTGACACAATCAACTAACTAAGTTAGTTAACCCTAACTAACTTGGTTAGCCGGGCGGGGCCCGCATGTCAGTGGCTCACTAATTAGCTAATTTTTATTAACTCTAATTAACTAACAGCAATTAGGCAGGTGCCTGGGCCCACACGTCAGTGAGTCAGGGGGGAGTCAACCCAGCCGACCCGGGGTCAAAACACGCCGGAGTTGACCCCGGCTCGTCACCGGCAAGGCCAGAGACGGCGGAGGGGCTCGGAAATCCTCCTCCGGCGACCAAATGGCCAGCGGAGGGCATCTACGCGGAGCTGGGACTCGCCCGCATCCATCTGTGCACACGGCAGCAGCACTAGTGGCCTAAAACGACGGCGGCGGCAACTTGCGCGGCGGCCGGAGTTCGGGAGTTGAGCGGATCGGCGTTATGGTGCACGGGAGGGGAAACTGATGGGTTCCACGTGCTCCTAGTGAGGTGTGGAGCATGTTGCCGTGCTCGGGAGTGAGCTTGCACGGCTGTGGTCACGGTGGCAGCATGGCCGGCGGCGAAGAGCTCTCGGTTCCGACGGGCATCGGTGTTAGAGGAAGAAATCGAGCCAGGGGAGAGGGGGAAACGGCACAGGAGCTCACAGCGGGTGCAGCGGTGGCCTCGGCAAGCTCGGGGAGGCACTGGAGCAAGCGAATCGACGACGGCAATCGTCGGTGCCGAAGCTTGAAGAAGAGCTTGAATTCGGCGATACAGGGCTTCCGGCGGGGCGTGGTTCGGTGAGGAGGAAGACGGGGTCGAGGCGGAGCCTCTAAGCTGGTCAGGGAAGCGATGGGGAGGCGGTGGCCGTGGTGGTTCTCGTCGGCACTCTCGGGCTCATGGCGGTTGCGCGGGAGAGAGAGAGAGAGCAGAGGAGGGGATGAGCACGGGGAGGGGGAATGAGAGGGCCAGGGGGGTGCGTGGCGTCCATAGCGACGTCGGGGAGGCGGCCGAAGCAGGAGGTGGTCGTCGGTGGCCGCGCGCGTGCTGGCGCACCGTGGGCACGCGCCCTTCGTCCTCCTGGAAGGAGCTAGGGGACGACTGGCATCGGCCTGGTGGGCTGGGCCGCTGGTGGCCTGGCGCTGGGCCAGGTAAGTGGCCCACTGGCCTACTCTTTCTCTCTCTTCTAATTTTATTCTGTTTTCCTATTTTTGTTATTCTGTTTTGATTTAGTTTAAATACTAAATCATTTTATAAACTCCTGAAAATATTTATGGACTCTTACTGAAATATTTCAGTGGCCCAAAAATAGTTCCAACATTATTTGAGCATTTGAATTATTTAATAGTATTTAAATGCCCAAATTCAAATATTTATGAATTAAGTCAATGCCCCTTTTGTTGACCTAAAATTATATGCACCATTTTTCCCAAGGGTTCTAACCCAAGGCAAAGAAGGTGAACATATTTGAAGGGCATTTCAGGTTCATTGAATTTATTTTTAGTAAACCCTAGTTGATTTCAGGGGGGGGGGGGTGCTGGGGGTTCTGCTTTCCCCATTTCAATTTCTGATGAATGTAAACATGATGCACACTCTAATGCATAATCTAGCTAGGGTGTGACAACTCACCCCCACTCAATAGAATCTCGTCCCGAGATTTAGGATCATCTGGGAAGAAGGCGGGGTACTCGAGTCGAAGACGATCCTCCCTTTCCCAAGTGGCTTCTTCCTCGGAATGGTGTGACCATTGAACCTTGAGAAACTTGATATTATGACGTCGAGTGGTACGCTCGGCTTGATCAAGGATACGAACGGGGTATTCCCGATAAGAAAGGTTATCTTGTAAATCAAGCGTTTCGTGGTCCACTCCACGGATAGGATCCGCGAAGCAACGCCTGAGTTGTGAAACATGGAAGACATCGTGAACTCTGGAAAGATGCGGAGGTAGTTCCAATTGGTAGGCAACTTCTCCTCGTTTGGCAAGAATGCGAAAGGGTCGAATGTAACGAGGAGCCAATTTGCCTTTGATACCGAAGCGATGGGTTCCCTTTAACGGGGTAACCCGAAGGTAAGCTTTCTCGTCAATTTCAAATGTCATAGGCTTATGCTTACGATCATATTGACTCTTTTGGCGAGATTGGGCTGTTTTCAATTTCTCACGAATAACGCGAACCTGCTCTTCTGCTTCCTGAATCATATCCGGGCCAAAGAGTTGTCTTTCCCCGGTTTCTGACCAGTTAAGAGGCGTTCAACATTTTCGTCCATAGAGAACTTCGAAGGGAGCCTTGCCCAAACTAGCTTGATAGCTATTGGTATAAGCAAACTCCGCGAATGGAAGGCATTTCTCCCAACTCATTCCGAACGAGATAACAGAAGCTCGGAGCATATCTTCCAGAATTTGATTTACTCGCTCTACTTGACCACTTGATTGAGGATGGAAGGCGGTGCTAAAGGAGAGATGAGTTCCCATAGCATTTTGGAAACTTTCCCAAAATCGAGAGGTGAAGAGACTTCCACGGTCTGAGTTAATTTCCAATGGGACACCATGAAGAGACACTATTCGGGAGATGTATAGGTCAGCTAGCTGGCTAGCGGTGATACTCTCACGAACAGGTAGAAAATGGGCTACTTTGGAAAGACGGTCGATCACGACGAAGATGGCATTATTCCCCCTCTTGGTCCTGGGAAACCCAGTGATGAAATCCATACTGATTTTGTCCCATTTCCATTCAGGAATAGCCAAAGGTTGAAGGGTGCCAGCAGGCCATTGATGCTCTGCTTTAACACGACGACAAACGTCGCAATTAGCAATGTATTGAGCGATTTCTCTCTTCATCCTAGTCCACCAAAACCTCTGGCGTAGGTCTTGATACATTTTGGTACTACCGGGATGAATGGTGAGAGGGGATTCATGAGCTTCCTTAAGGATCAGTCGCCTCAGGTTTCGCGCCTTCGGAAGCACTAGGCGATTCCCAAAGTATACAACACCTTGATCATCAATGGAGAAACAATTCACGACTCCTTTCTTAACGTTTCTCTTGATACGGGAAATTCCCGGATCTATCTTCTGCGCCTTGATGACCTGATCCGTAAGGGTAGGTTCCGCTACCAGGGTGGATAGGAATCCTTGAGGAACAATGTGAAGATTAAGCTTGCGAAATTACTCATGGAGAAGTGGTTGACTTTGTTGTAACATCAGGTTGTTACAGTAGGACTTACGACTTAGTGCATCGGCCATGACATTGGCCTTGCCAGGGGTGTAAGTTATTCCTAAGTCGTAATCCGAGATCAACTCGACCCAACGTCTTTGCCTGAGATTCAAATCTGGTTGGGTGAAGATATATTTCAAGCTTTGGTGATCGGTGAAAATCTTGCAACGATTACCGAGAAGGTAATGTCGCCATGTTTTGAGTGCATGGACTACAGCTGCAAGCTCTAGATCATGTGTGGGATAATTTTCCTCATGTGGGTGTAATTGTCGTGAAGCATAGGCAATTACCTGACGATCTTGCATGAGTATGCAACCTAGTCCTTGTCGCGAGGCGTCGCAATAGATGATAAAGTCCTTGGAGAAATCTGGTGGTACCAGTACGGGAGCAGATGTCAGGCGTCTTTTCAATTCCTGAAAACTGAACTCGCACTGTGGAGTCCACTCGAACTTTTTATCTTTCTTGAGGAGTTCAGTTAGGGGTTTAGCAACCTTGGAGAAATTCTCGACGAAGCGGCGGCAATAGCTCGCTAGGCCAAGGAAACTCCGAACTTGCTTGACCGTTTCAGGTGGAGTCCAATCAAGGACGGCTTGAACTCGCTCGGGATTGACAGCAATACCCTTACCAGAGATTACATGGCCTAGATAGGTCACTTCTGACAACCAAAATTCACACTTGGAGAATTTGGCATAAAGGCGATGCTCTCGAAGTTTCATCAATACCAGCTTTAGATGTTCGGCATGTTCCTCTTCATTCTTGGAGTAGATGAGTATGTCATCGAGGTATACTACGACGAATTTGTCCAAGTACTCCATGAAAACCGAGTTCATTAACCGGGAGAAAGTGGCCGAGGCATTGGTTAAACCGAAGGACATGACGGTGTACTCGTATTGGCCATAACGAGTAACAAAGGCCGTTTTGGGAATGTCCCCGTTTCTGATTTTGATTTGATGGTAGCCCAGCCTCAAATCCATCTTGGAGAAGACTGAGGATCCAACGAGCTGATCATACGGGTCGTTGATCCTGGGAAGCAGGTATTTATTCTTGATGGTGACCAGATTGACAGGTCGGTAATCCACAACCATTCGATCCGTTCCATCCTTCTTCTTGACGAAGAGGACGGGGCAAGCCCAAGGAGAGGAGCTAGGACGGATGAACCCTTTGTTCAAGGACTCATCGAGTTGGTTCTTAAGCTCGGCTAGTTCTAAGGGTGCCATCTTGTAGGGTCTTCTAGCAATTGGAACGGTTCCTGGAACAAGGTCTATCACAAACTCGACATCCCGGTCAGGTGGAACACCTGGCAGTTCTTCCGGAAACACATCCGGGAAGTCTCGGACTACCGGAATGTCCTCAAGGTCTGGAAGAGGGTTGGCATTGAGAGGGTAAAGTTGGCGCTTGGCCACTCGAGTTAAGACATTAACTGTCTTGCCCGAGGGATGAGTAAGTTGAACGGCTCTAGTGGCATAATCGATCTTGGCATAATGAGCCAACATCCAGTCCATACCCAAGATGATGTTTATGTCGGAAGACTTGAGAGCTATTAACAATGCAAGGAAAACAAGCCTATCGACAAGAATTTCGTTCCCATGGCTTACCCTAGAAGTTTGCCATTTGGAACCCGGAGTTTGAATTACCATGGAAGTGGGCATGTCACAGAATGTCGTGTTATGCAACCGAGCATAATTCTCGGATATGAATGAATGAGATGCTCCAGTATCGAAAAGAACAGATGCCGGATGGCAGTTAACAAGGAGCGTACCAAGGACGACATTGGGATCCTCATGAGCCTCTTCGGCTGAAACATAGTTGACATGGCCACGTGCAGTAGTGGCCGGCTTGGCGTAGAAAGTCTTTCCCGCGGGCTTACCACGGCCAACGGACTTTCCAGCTTGATTGGGGTTGTTCTGGGGACACTCTCGACTATAGTGACCCGGTTCTCCACACTTGAAGCATGTTACCACAGTGGGGCGTGGAGCAACATTAGAAGCGGGGCCACCATAGGGCTTGGGCGGTGCAAATTGCTGGTTGGGACGAGGCGCCTCAAAGGATGGCCTCGGGGTGAATCTGGGTGGCAGTGCGGTGCTTGGAATCCACACCCGGCGCTTCTGAGCTCCAGAGCCGGATGAAGACCCAAAATCACGGGAGTGCTTGCGTGAAGCGTCATAATCAGTCTGGCCTGTCTCAGCACTGATAGCTTTATTGACCAGCTTCTGGAAGGATGTGCACTCGTGCAGACGGAGATCGCGGCGAAGCTCAGGGCTAAGTCCCTTGCGGAACCTGGCCTGCTTCTTGGCGTCAGTAGAAACCTCTTCAGGAGCATAGCGTGCCAGGTTCCCAAATTCTCGGCTATATGCATCCACAGTCAGCCTTCCTTGGGTGAAGTTGCAGAACTCCTCCCTCTTGCGATCCATAAGACCTTCCGGAATGTGATGCTCACGGAAAGCCTCGCTGAACTCAGCCCAGGTAGTGATTTGGCCGACCGGGCGCATAGCTTCGTAGTTTTCCCACCAATGGCTAGCGGGGCCCTCGAGATGATAAGCAGCATAGGTAACTTTGTCGGCTTCAGCTACGTTGGCAGAACGTAGCTTGTGGGTGATGCTGCGAAGCCAATCATCCGCGTCGAGGGGCTCGACGGAATGGTTAAACTTTGGTGGGTACAGCTTGATAAAGTCGTTGATTGACACCAAGTCATTTCGTTGGTGGCGTGCAGTGTTCTGCTCAATCCGCTCTAGCAGACGGTTGGTCTCACGCTTGTTCCTTTCCGCCTCCAGCATCACTTCGGCCAGGGAAGGCGGGTGAGGCAAATTTTCACCTCTAGCTGCATTGGCTTCCCCCTGCTCCGGGGCAGCAGGGTTGCCGCGGGTGTTGACCATCCTAGGAGGAAAACAAGACAACGGTTTAGACAAGGATGCCTCAAACTTAACAGGGAAGTGCAGAATGTAAAGGATAACGCGGAATGCAGAGATGCTCATTCGTATGCCATGGTAATATAAAACTGCCATATATACACCAACGGTCATACTCGTCATACATAGTTTAGTACAAGCCCATGCTACAGTACAACTATGAAGGTAGACGTTACATCTCATCGGAGGCATTCCGAGTTCCTATACATTATTTGTCTACACCTCCGGAATCGATTACACACCAGGTCGTATTCCACAAGTCACACAGGACAGTGGAGATACAACTACTACAATACTAGTGGTACTACTACTAACTCAGATAGCTCCGTAGTAGTCCTCATAGAAGTCACCTCCATAGCCTGGAAGTTCAACGTGATCATCCGGAAACAGACGGTCCTGAGGAGCCTGTGGACCATAGGGGCTAGGATGAGGTCTTGGACCAACAAACGGTGGCCTGCGGGGACCAAGGGGTGGGGTGATGCCTCCCACATCACGCCAATCCACCATGTCTAGCAGAGCTGCTCTCACAGGATACAGATCCCTGGTATCCATACATCCAGCTTGCACCGCGGGTGCAAACCGAGTCAATGTGGCCCAATGATCAGCACGGGTATTAAAGAGCTCCAGCCTCAAGGCCCGATTCTCTCGGTCCTTATCTTCGAGCATCTCAGCGGTGGTACGAGTTAATGAGTCCTCCTGAGTGGAGTCAGCATAGATAGCCTGGAGATACCCCTGCGCTCCTGGAAGTGAAGCTGGCATGTAACGGAAGTCAGTGTTCCGAAGCAGGCCAGTCCGGACTCGCAAGATGGTCATCATGGAATAGGCAGCATCCTGCACAGCCATCTCAATGGTAACTCCGAGTCCATAGGAACAGTGAAGGGGCTCGGTAGATCCAGGATAGGAAGGAAATATCCTGACGGTGCAGAGATACTGGCTTTGATTAAAGTCGCGGAACTGCTCTTCAACAGTGTATTCGGGATACCAACGGTATCCTGTCTCGATCATGACCCGGACCAACATAGCAGTATGACCGGGCACGTCGAGGCACCTGGTCAGGCGAACCACTTGATTTTGAGACTGGTTGGCCATCTGAAAGCACAACCACAAGATAAAGACATCAAAATTCCTAGGGAAAATTGGGCAGCATAACGGCTGTAATGCTCAGAAAAAGATTTGAGACATCCACAACAGTTCACAATACCGCTCAACAGCATCATATCAAGGTTCTGATTCAAATAGCCATGTACTAAAATAGTAGAACTGGACTGAAACTCGTAGCAATAATCCTATGAACTACTACGGATTAGTAACACGTGAACCTGATAGAAGAAGAGAGCCTAGTCCTTAACCCACGTTGAATGCGAAGAGAATGACTCAGATCAGAAGCATAGGGTAAAGGAGTAAAAGAACCTTATGTTCCCTCCCACAATCAATTCCCTTACATATAACTAAAGCATTTCTAGACTCGACATCGACCAGTTTGGCTGAACGAACCTACAGGCAGTCCAGCTCTGATGCCAACGCTGTCAGGACCCCGATTCTAAGCCACATCGATCTAGCCGGTAACACCTCATATCACTTTGCGGCCTCACGCACGGTATCCCACGGGTGTCGCCTTACCATGGCCCGGGACCGTTTGCGCCTTTTGGCTCGCGTATATGACAATGTCGCTAGCATCCATATGACCGAGAACCCAGGCCGACATGGCTAGTCGTGAACCCAAAGCGGCACAGACCTATGGAGACAGGCATACATGAATCACAACGAACATGTCGGTCATCAACGAGTGATTCCGGGCTGTAGCACTGGGCTAACAGGACTCCGGGGGATCCCGGGCTGTAGCAGGCTAGACAGGACTCCGGAGATCACCGCGTGACATTTCCCCGAAGGGACAGACATAGGGACGAAGTGAAACACATGCCGGCCAGTCAAGTGTCCTGAACAGTAGTGCTGGGCTAGCAGGACTCCGGTGAACCGGGCTGTAGCGGACTACTATGGCTCGAGGAGCACTTGACTACATTTCCCCATAAGAAAGGCTGCGAAGGACAAACAACTAGATTGTCGGATCCCACTCATACCAAGCATTTCAATCATACATACAATATGCTCGATATGAGTACATACAACATGGCATCACAACAAAACTCTACAACTCAGGTACTTTATTTAAAGGCTCCAGGGAGCCATACATAACATATCCATACAGGTAGGGGTCACATGACCCGACACTCAAGTCATACAGTCATACAAGCACATGCGGAAGCAACTAGTCTGAGTACAGACTCTAGAAAGAAAGAAGGCTTCTCGAAGCCTGTCTATCTACATAGGGCCCTCCATGGCCTGGATCACCACCTGGGTGGCTAGTCACTCGTCGACGTCAAGATCTACGTAAAACCCATCGGAGGGGGCAGTGTTGTCGTCTGAAAACAATAAATAAGCAAACATGAGTACAAAGGTACTCAGCAAGTCTTACATCAGAACCTACTGTACATGCTCATTCTCAAGAAGGTGGTGGGGTTTATGCAGCAAGCCAGCTTTGACTCTTGGCTAAGCTATCCTACGAAATCTTTTAGCAAAATAGTTTTCGCACATGAGTCCACTACTCACCATCACAATACTCCACCGTGGATCCTTCCTCGTATCCTGCGAGGGGGCCATCCTCGGTACTCACACTTATCTTGAGTCTTTTAGTAGTATCCATTAACTTGTCTATGAACTGTATAGGCAACCAAGTAGTCCTTTACCACGGACGCGGCTATTCGAATAGTTTTATACCCTGCAGGGGTGTACTTCGTCATACACGCTTTCACCGCTTACCGCCGTCTACACGACATGTACTCGGCAACCTTCAAGCGGAAGCCTAGCGAGGGTGTCGGCCACGGCCTACCTAAACACCTAAGCCCCTAGTCCAGGTTATCGCCTATCCAGGTTCCATCCGCAGGGAGTCCGGCCGAGGTTTCCACATACGGCCCCGAACGATGTGAACAGGGTTCCCGAGACACCAAACGGGTGACTCGGTACACCGTGCCACGGTGTATTTACCGCAACATAGCCCACCCCTAGGATCAGCGCTACGCACGGCCGCCAACACATATCCTACAAACACCAGAAACTATTTGCAACTCCTGGACAGAGTACTTTGGTGGCTAAGAAGCCGAGAGGGTCCATTTGTTTCGGGCCCAATGTACGGTAGTAACTGCATCTTAAATCACACATACAGATCTCAGTTCTTATGGATGGCCTCAATGAAACAACCCACCATGTACTCCTACATGGCCTCTCATCGATACCTTTACCAAAACATGTTCAACACATCCCACATATTACTGACACGAGCATTTCACTCTAGCCCATCACCCAGATGAACCAGACCTGACACAACTCTAAGCATAGCAGGCGTAGCAAGGTAGGAATCACAAAACATGGCTCAATCAACTCCTACACATGCTAGTGGGTTTCATCTAGTTACTGTGGCAATGATAGGTCATGCAGAGGATAAGGGTTCAACTACCATAGCACACAGCAGTTTGAATCGTGTTGTCTTAATGCAGTAAACAAGAGCAGGAGCAAGAACATGGGTTGTATCGGAATGATCAATGGTTGCTTGCCTGATGGAGTGGTAACGGGATACTGCCCTTCAGTTGGATACTCGTGAATATCCTCGGAGGCAGAACCTACCACGAAGAACACAACCGAGCACAATCAACACATGACGATATGCAACAATATGATGCATGCTATGACATGGCAATATGGATGTGTCTTGAGCTTATGCAACTAGCTATGATTTAAATGGAGTTGGTTTGAGTACAAGATTCAAATTCCAACCCCATATATGATTATTTAAATGCCCTTTATTTGTTTTGTCCAAAACAAAGGACAAGCATTGTACAAACATGCATGAAAATGGTACAGATGGATTCCTTGAATTTTTTTGATAATTTTTCATATATAATTTGTCTCATTTGGAGTTATGGTTGAATTTCTATGAATTTTTGAAGTTTAGGCAATTTTCTGGACTTTTCTATATAAAATTAAATCCAGAAAAAGAGTTATTGCGTCAGCATGACATCACCCTGATGTCAGCAGGTCAACTGGCGCCTCCAGGTCAAACCTGACCAGTGGGGTCCACTGGTCAGTGACACAATCAACTAACTAAGTTAGTTAACCCTAACTAACTTGGTTAGCCGGGTGGGGCCCGCATGTCAGTGGCTCACTAATTAGCTAATTTTTATTAACTCTAATTAACTAACAGCAATTAGGCAGGTGCCTGGGCCCACACGTCAGTTAGTCAGGGGGGAGTCAACCCAGCCGACCCGGGGTCAAAACACGCCGGAGTTGACCCCGACTCGTCGCCGGCAAGGCCAGAGACGGCGGAGGGGCTCGGAAATCCTCCTCCGGTGACCAAATGGCCAGCGGAGGGCATCTACGCGGAGCTGGGACTCGCCCGCATCCATCTGTGCACACGGCAGCAGCCCTAGTGGCCTAAAACGACGGCGGCGGCAACTTGCGCGGCGGCCGGAGTTCGGGAGTTGAGCGGATCGGCGTTATGGTGCACGGGAGGGGAAACTGATGGGTTCCACGTGCTCCTAGTGAGGTGTGGAGCACGTTGCCGTGCTCGGGAGTGAGCTTGCACGGCTGTGGTCACGGTGGTGGCATGGCCGGCGGCGAAGAGCTCTCGGTTCCGACGGGCATCGGTGTTAGAGGAAGAAATCGAGCCAGGGGAGAGGGGGAAACGGCACAGGAGCTCACAGCGGGTGCAGCGGTGGCCTCAGCAAGCTCGGGGAGGCACTGGAGCAAGCGAATCGACGGCGGCGATCGTCGGTGCCGAAGCTTGAAGAAGAGCTTGAATTCGGCGATGCAGGGCTTCCGGCGGGGCGTGGTTCGGTGAGGAGGAAGACGGGGTCGAGGCGGAGCCTCTAAGCTGGTCAGGGAAGCGAGGGGGAGGCGGTGGCCGTGGTGGTTCTCGTCGGCGCTCTCGGGCTCATGGCGGTTGCGCGGGAGAGAGAGAGCAGAGGAGGGGATGAGCACGGGGAGGGGGAATGAGAGGGCCAGGGGGGTGCGTGGCGTCCATAGCGACGTCGGGGAGGCGGCCGAAGCAGGAGGTGGCCGTCGGTGGCCGCGCGCGTGCTGGCGCACCGCGGGCACGCGCCCTTCGTCCTCCTGGCAGGAGCTAGGGGACGACTGGCATCGGCCTGGTGGGCGGGGCCGCTGGTGGCCTGGCGCTGGGCCAGGTAAGTGGCCCACTGGCCTACTCTCTCTCCCTTCTAATTTTATTCTGTTTTCCTATTTTTGTTATTCTGTTTTGATTTAGTTTAAATACTAAATCATTTTATAAACTCCTGAAAATATTTATGGACTCTTACTGAAATATTTCAGTGGCCCAAAAATAGTTCCAACATTATTTGAGCATTTGAATTATTTAATAGTATTTAAATGCCCAAATTCAAATATTTATGAATTAAGTCAATGCCCCTTTTGTTGACCTAAAATTATATGCACCATTTTTCCCAAGGGTTCTAACCCAAGGCAAAGAGGGTGAACATATTTGAAGGGCATTTCAGGTTCATTGAATTTATTTTTAGTAAACCCTAGTTGATTTCAGGGGGGGGGTGCTGGGGGTTCTGCTTTCCCCATTTCAATTTCTGATGAATGTAAACATGATGCACACTCTAATGCATAATCTAGCTAGGGTGTGACAACTCACCCCCACTCAATAGAATCTCGTCCCGAGATTTAGGATCATCTGGGAAGAAGGCGGGGTACTCGAGTCGAAGACGATCCTCCCTTTCCCAAGTGGCTTCTTCCTCGGAATGGTGTGACCATTGAACCTTGAGAAACTTGATATTATGACGTCGAGTGGTACGCTTGGCTTGATCAAGGATACGAACGGGGTATTCCCGATAAGAAAGGTTATCTTGTAAATCAAGCGTTTCGTGGTCCACTCCACGGATAGGATCCGCGAAGCAACGCCTGAGTTGCGAAACATGGAAGACATCATGAACTCTGGAAAGATGCGGAGGTAGTTCCAATTGGTAGGCAACTTCTCCTCGTTTGGCAAGAATGCGAAAGGGTCCAATGTAACGAGGAGCCAATTTGCCTTTGATACCGAAGCGATGGGTTCCCTTTAACGGGGTAACCCGAAGGTAAGCTTTCTCGTCAATTTCAAATGTCATAGGCTTATGCTTACGATCATATTGAATCTTTTGGCGAGATTGGGCTGTTTTCAATTTCTCACGAATAACGCGAACCTGCTCTTCTGCTTCCTGAATCATATCCGGGCCAAAGAGTTGTCTTTCCCCGGTTTCTGACCAGTTAAGAGGCGTTCGACATTTTCGTCCATAGAGAACTTCGAAGGGAGCCTTGCCCAAACTAGCTTGATAGCTATTGTTATGAGCAAACTCCGCGAATGGAAGGCATTTCTCCCAACTCATTCCGAACGAGATAACAGAAGCTCGGAGCATATCTTCCAGAATTTGATTTACTCGCTCTACTTGACCACTTGATTGAGGATGGAAGGCGGTGCTAAAGGAGAGATGAGTTCCCATAGCATTTTGGAAACTTTCCCAAAATCGAGAGGTGAAGAGACTTCCACGGTCTGAGTTAATTTCCAATGGGACACCATGAAGAGACACTATTCGGGAGATGTATAGGTCAGCTAGCTGGCTAGTGGTGATACTCTCACGAACAGGTAGAAAATGGGCTACTTTGGAAAGACGGTCGATCACGACGAAGATGGCATTATTCCCCCTCTTGGTCCTGGGAAACCCAGTGATGAAATCCATACTGATTTTGTCCCATTTCCATTCAGGAATAGCCAAAGGTTGAAGGGTGCCAGCAGGCCGTTGATGCTCTGCTTTAACACGACGACAAACATCGCAATTAGCAATGTATTGAGCGATTTCTCTCTTCATCCTAGTCCACCAAAACCTCTGGCGTAGGTCTTGATACATTTTGGTACTACCGGGATGAATGGTGAGAGGGGATTCATGAGCTTCCTTAAGGATCAGTCGCCTCAGGTTTCGCGCCTTCAGAACCACTAGGCGATTCCCAAAGTATACAACACCTTGATCATCAATGGAGAAACAATTCACGACTCCTTTCTTAACGTTTCTCTTGATACGGGAAATTCCCGGATCTATCTTCTGCGCCTTGATGACCTGATCCGTAAGGGTAGGTTCCGCTACCAGGGTGGATAGGAATCCTTGAGGAACAATGTGAAGATTAAGCTTGCGAAATTCCTCATGGAGAAGTGGTTGACTTTGTTGTAACATCAGGTTGTTACAGTAGGACTTACGACTTAGTGCATCGGCCATGACATTGGCCTTGCCAGGGGTGTAAGTTATTCCTAAGTCGTAATCCGAGATCAACTCGACCCAACGTCTTTGCCTGAGATTCAAATCTGGTTGGGTGAAGATATATTTCAAGCTTTGGTGATCGGTGAAAATCTCGCAACGATTACCGAGAAGGTAATGTCGCCAGGTTTTGAGTGCATGGACTACAGCTGCAAGCTCTAGATCATGTGTGGGATAATTTTCCTCATGTGGGTGTAATTGCCGTGAAGCATAGGCAATTACCTGACGATCTTGCATGAGTATGCAACCTAGTCCTTGTCGCGAGGCATCGCAATAGATGATAAAGTCCTTGGAGAAATCTGGTGGTACCAGTACGGGAGCAGATGTCAGGCGTCTTTTCAGTTCCTGAAAACTGAACTCGCACTGTGGAGTCCACTCGAACTTTTTATCTTTCTTGAGGAGTTCAGTTAGGGGTTTAGCAACCTTGGAGAAATTCTCGACGAAGCGGCGGCAATAGCTCGCTAGGCCAAGGAAACTCCGAACTTGCTTGACCGTTTCAGGTGGAGTCCAATCAAGGACGGCTTGAACTCGCTCGGGATTGACAGCAATACCCTTACCAGAGATTACATGGCCTAGATAGGTCACTTCTGACAACCAAAATTCACACTTGGAGAATTTGGCATAAAGGCGATGCTCTCGAAGTTTCATCAATACCAGCTTTAGATGTTCGGCATGTTCCTCTTCATTCTTGGAGTAGATGAGTATGTCATCGAGGTATACTACGACGAATTTGTCCAAGTACTCCATGAAAACCGAGTTCATTAACCGGGAGAAAGTGGCCGGGGCATTGGTTAAACCGAAGGACATGACGGTGTACTCGTATTGGCCATAACGAGTAACAAAGGCCGTTTTGGGAATGTCCCCGTTTCTGATTTTGATTTGATGGTAGCCCAGCCTCGAATCCATCTTGGAGAAGACTAAGGATCCAACGAGCTGATCATACGGGTCGTTGATCCTGGGAAGCGGGTATTTGTTCTTGATGGTGACCAGATTGACAGGTCGGTAATCCACAACCATTCGATCCGTTCCATCCTTCTTCTTGACGAAGAGGACGGGGCAAGCCCAAGGAGAGGAGCTAGGACGGATGAACCCTTTGTTCAAGGACTCATCGAGTTGGTTCTTAAGCTTGGCTAGTTCTAAGGGTGCCATCTTGTAGGGTCTTCTAGCAATTGGAACGGTTCCTGGAACAAGGTCTATCACAAACTCGACATCCCGGTCAGGTGGAACACCTGGCAGTTCTTCCGGAAACACATCCGGGAAGTCTCGGACTACCGGAATGTCCTCAAGGTCTGGAAGAGGGTTGGCATTGAGAGAGTAAAGTTGGCGCTTGGCCACTCGAGTTAAGACATTAACTGTCTTGCCCGAGGGATGAGTAAGTTGAACGGCTCTAGTGGCACAATCGATCTTGGCATAATGAGCCGACATCCAGTCCATACCCAAGATGATGTTTATGTCGGAAGACTTGAGAGCTATTAACGATGCAAGGAAAACAAGCCTATCGACAAGAATTTCGTTCCCATGGCTTACCCTAGAAGTTTGCCATTTGGAACCCGGAGTTTGAATTACCATGGAAGTGGGCATGTCACAGAATGTCGTGTTATGCAACCGAGCATAATTCTCGGATATGAATGAATGAGATGCTCCAGTATCGAAAAGAACAGATGCCGGATGGCAGTTAACAAGGAGCGTACCAAGGACGACGTTGGGATCCTCATGAGCCTCTTCGGCTGAAACATAGTTGACATGGCCACGTGCAGTAGTGGCCGGCTTGGCGTAGAAAGTCTTTCCCGCGGGCTTACCACGGCCAACGGACTTTCCAGCTTGATTGGGGTTGTTCTGGGGACACTCTCGACTATAGTGACCCGGTTCTCCACACTTGAAGCATGTTACCACAGTGGGGCGTGGAGCAACATTAGAAGCGGGGCCACCATAGGGCTTGGGCGGTGCAAATTGCTGGTTGGGACGAGGCGCCTCAAAGGATGGCCTCGGGGTGAATCTGGGTGGCAGTGCGGTGCTTGGAATCCACACCCGGCGCTTCTGAGCTCCAGAGCCGGATGAAGACCCAAAATCACGGGAGTGCTTGCGTGAAGCGTCATAATCAGTCTGGCCTGTCTCAGCACTGATAGCTTTATTGACCAGCTTCTGGAAGGATGTGCACTCGTGCAGACGGAGATCGCGGCGAAGCTCAGGGCTAAGTCCCTTGCGGAACCTGGCCTGCTTCTTGGCGTCAGTAGAAACCTCTTCAGGAGCATAGCGTGCCAGGTTCCCAAATTCTCGGCTATATGCATCCACAGTCAGCCTTCCTTGGGTGAAGTTGCAGAACTCCTCCCTCTTGCGATCCATAAGACCTTCCGGAATGTGATGCTCACGGAAAGCCTCGCTGAACTCAGCCCAGGTAGTGATTTGGCCGACCGGGCGCATAGCTTCGTAGTTTTCCCACCAATGGCTAGCGGGGCCCTCGAGATGATAAGCAGCATAGGTAACTTTGTCGGCTTCAGCTACGTTGGCAGAACGTAGCTTGTGGGTGATGCTGCGAAGCCAATCATCCGCGTCGAGGGGCTCGACGGAATGGTTAAACTTTGGTGGGTACAGCTTGATAAAGTCGTTGATTGACACCAAGTCATTTCGTGGGTGGCGTGCAGTGTTCTGCTCAATCCGCTCTAGCAGACGGTTGGTCTCACGCTTGTTCCTTTCCGCCTCCAGCATCACTTCGGCCAGGGAAGGCGGGTGAGGCAAATTTTCACCTCTAGCTGCATTGGCTTCCCCCTGCTCCGGGGCAGCAGGGTTGCCGCGGGTGTTGACCATCCTAGGAGGAAAACAAGACAACGGTTTAGACAAGGATGGCTCAAACTTAATAGGGAAGTGCAGAATGTAAAGGATAACGCGGAATGCAGAGATGCTCATTCGTATGCCATGGTAATATAAAACTGCCATATATACACCAACGGTCATACTCGTCATACATAGTTTAGTACAAGCCCATGCTACAGTACAACTATGAAGGTAGACGTTACATCTCATCGGAGGCATTCCGAGTTCCTATACATTATTTGTCTACACCTCCGGAATCGATTACACACCAGGTCGTATTCCACAAGTCACACAGGACAGTGGAGATACAACTACTACAATACTAGTGGTACTACTACTAACTCAGATAGCTCCGTAGTAGTCCTCATAGAAGTCACCTCCATAGCCTGGAAGTTCAACGTGATCATCCGGAAACAGACGGTCCTGAGGAGCCTGTGGACCATAGGGGCTAGGATGAGGTCTTGGACCAACAAACGGTGGCCTGCGGGGACCAAGGGGTGGGGTGATGCCTCCCACATCACGCCAATCCACCATGTCTGGCAGAGCTGCTCTCACAGGATACAGATCCCTGGTATCCATACATCCAGCTTGCACCGCGGGTGCAAACCGAGTCAATGTGGCCCAATGATCAGCACGGGTATTAAAGAGCTCCAGCCTCAAGGCCCGATTCTCTCGGTCCTTATCTTCGAGCATCTCAGCGGTGGTACGAGTTAATGAGTCCTCCTGAGTGGAGTCAGCATAGATAGCCTGGAGATACCCCTGCGCTCCTGGAAGTGAAGCTGGCATGTAACGGAAGTCAGTGTTCCGAAGCAGGCCAGTCCGGACTCGCAAGATGGTCATCATGGAATAGGCAGCATCCTGCACAGCCATCTCAATGGTAACTCCGAGTCCATAGGAACAGTGAAGGGGCTCGGTAGATCCAGGATAGGAAGGAAATATCCTGACGGTGCAGAGATACTGGCTTTGATTAAAGTCGCGGAACTGCTCTTCAACAGTGTATTCGGGATACCAACGGTATCCTGTCTCAATCATGACCCGGACCAACATAGCAGTATGACCGGGCACGTCGAGGCACCTGGTCAGGCGAACCACTTGATTTTGAGACTGGTTGGCCATCTGAAAGCACAACCACAAGACAAAGACATCAAAATTCCTAGGGAAAATTGGGCAGCATAACGGCTGTAATGCTCAGAAAAAGATTTGAGACATCCACAACAGTTCACAATACCGCTCAACAGCATCATATCAAGGTTCTGATTCAAATAGCCATGTACTAAAATAGTAGAACTGGACTGAAACTCGTAGCAATAATCCTATGAACTACTACGGATTAGTAACACGTGAACCTGATAGAAGAAGAGAGCCTAGTCCTTAACCCACGTTGAATGCGAAGAGAATGACTCAGATCAGAAGCATAGGGTAAAGGAGTAAAAGAACCGTACGTTCCCTCCCACAATCAATTCCCTTACATATAACTAAAGCATTTCTAGACTCGACATCGACCAGTTTGGCTGAACGAACCTACAGGCAGTCCGGCTCTGATGCCAACGCTGTCAGGACCCCGATTCTAAGCCACATCGATCTAGCCGGTAACACCTCATATCACTTTGCGGCCTCACGCACGGTATCCCACGGGTGTCGCCTTACCATGGCCCGGGACCGTTTGCGCCTTTTGGCTCGCGTATATGACAATGTCGCTAGCATCCATATGACCGAGAACCCGGGCCGACATGGCTAGTCGTGAACCCAAAGCGGCACAGACCTATGGAGACAGGCATACATGAATCACAACGAACATGTCGGTCATCAACGAGTGATTCCGGGCTGTAGCACTGGGCTAACAGGACTCCGGGGGATCCCGGGCTGTAGCAGGCTAGACAGGACTCCGGAGATCACCGCGTGACATTTCCCCGAAGGGACAGACATAGGGACGAAGTGAAACACATGCCGGCCAGTCAAGTGTCCTTAACAGTAGTGCTGGGCTAGCAGGACTCCGGTGAACCGGGCTGTAGCGGACTACTATGGCTCGAGGAGCACTAGACTACATTTCCCCATAAGAAAGGCTGCGAAGGACAAACAACTAGATTGTCGGATCCCACTCATACCAAGCATTTCAATCATACATACAATATGCTCGATATGAGTACATACAACATGGCATCACAACAAAACTCTACAACTCAGGTACTTTATTTAAAGGCTCCAGGGAGCCATACATAACATATCCATACAGGTAGGGGTCACATGACCCGACACTCAAGTAATACAGTCATACAAGCACATGCGGAAGCAACTAGTCTGAGTACAGACTCTAGAAAGAAAGAAGGCTTCTCGAAGCCTGTCTATCTACATAGGGCCCTCCATGGCCTGGATCACCACCTGGGTGGCTAGTCACTCGTCGACGTCAAGATCTACGTAAAACCCATCGGAGGGGGCAGTGTTGTCGTCTGAAAACAATAAATAAGCAAACATGAGTACAAAGGTACTCAGCAAGTCTTACATCAGAACCTACTGTACATGCTCATTCTCAAGAAGGTGGTGGGGTTTATGCAGCAAGCCAGCTTTGACTCTTGGCTAAGCTATCCTACGGAATCTTTTAGCAAAATAGTTTTCGCACACGAGTCCACTACTCACCATCACAATACTCCACCGTGGATCCTTCCTCGTATCCTGCGAGGGGGCCATCCTCGGTACTCACACTTATCTTGAGTCTTTTAGTAGTATCCATTAACTTGTCTATGAACTGTATAGGCAACCAAGTAGTCCTTTACCGCGGACGCGGCTATTCGAATAGTTTTATACCCTGCAGGGGTGTACTTCGTCATACACGCTTTCACCGCTTACCGCCGTCTACATGACATGTACTCGGCAACCTTCAAGCGGAAGCCTAGCGAGGGTGTCAGCCACTGCCTACCTAAACACCTAAGCCCCTAGTCCAAGTTATCGCCTATCCAGGTTCCATCCGCAGGGAGTCCGGCCGAGGTTTCCACATACGGCCCCGAACGATGTGAACAGGGTTCCCGAGACACCAAACGGGTGACTCGGTACATCGTGCCACGGTGTATTTACCGCAACATAGCCCACCCCTAGGATCAGCGCTACGCACGGCCGCCAACACATATCCTACAAACACCAGAAACTATTTGCAACTCCTGGACAGAGTACTAGGGTGGCTAAGAAGCCGAGAGGGTCCATTTGTTTCGGGCCCAATGTACGGTAGTAACTGCATCTTAAATCACACATACAGATCTCAGTTCTTATGGATGGCCTCAATGAAACAACCCACCATGTACTCCTACATGGCCTCTCATCGATACCTTTACCAAAACATGTTCAACACATCCCACATATTACTGACACGAGCATTTCACTCTAGCCCATCACCCAGATGAACCAGACCTGACACAACTCTAAGCATAGCAGGCGTAGCAAGGTAGGAATCACAAAACATGGCTCAATCAACTCCTACACATGCTAGTGGGTTTCATCTAGTTACTGTGGCAATGATAGGTCATGCAGAGGATAAGGGTTCAACTACCGTAGCACACAGCAGTTTGAATCGTGTTGTCTTAATGCAGTAAACAAGAGCAGGAGCAAGAACATGGGTTGTATCGGAATGATCAATGGTTGCTTGCCTGATGGAGTGGTAACGGGATACTGCCCTTCAGTTGGATACTCGTGAATATCCTCGGAGGCAGAACCTACCACGAAGAACACAACCGAGCACAATCAACACATGACGATATGCAACAATATGATGCATGCTATGACATGGCAATATGGATGTGTCTTGAGCTTATGCAACTAGCTATGATTTAAATGGAGTTGGTTTGAGTACAAGATTCAAATTCCAACCCCATATATGATTATTTAAATGCCCTTTATTTGTTTTGTCCAAAACAAAGGACAAGCATTGTTCAAACATGCATGAAAATGGTACAGATGGATTCCTTGAATTTTTTTTGATAATTTTTCATATATAATTTGTCTCATTTGGAGTTATGGTTGAATTTCTATGAATTTTTGAAGTTTAGGCAATTTTCTGGACTTTTCTATATAAAATTAAATCCAGAAAAAGAGTTATTGCGTCAGCATGACATCACCCTGATGTCAGCAGGTCAACTGGCGCCTCCAGGTCAAACCTGACCAGTGGGGTCCACTGGTCAGTGACACAATCAACTAACTAAGTTAGTTAACCCTAACTAACTTGGTTAGCCGGGTGGGGCCCGCATGTCAGTGGCTCACTAATTAGCTAATTTTTATTAACTCTAATTAACTAACAGCAATTAGGCAGGTGCCTGGGCCCACACGTCAGTGAGTCAGGGGGGAGTCAACCCAGCCGACCCGGGGTCAAAACACGCCGGAGTTGACCCCAGCTCGTCGCCGGCAAGGCCAGAGACGGCGGAGGGGCTCGGAAATCCTCCTCCGGCGACCAAATGGCCAGCGGAGGGCATCTACGCGGAGCTGGGACTCGCCCGCATCCATCTGTGCACACGGCAGCAGCCCTAGTGGCCTAAAACGACGGCGGCGGCAACTTGCGCGGCGGCCGGAGTTCGGGAGTTGAGCGGATCGGCGTTATGGTGCACGGGAGGGGAAACTGATGGGTTCCACGTGCTCCTAGTGAGGTGTGGAGCACATTGCCGTGCTCGGGAGTGAGCTTGCACGGCTGTGGTCACGGTGGCGGCATGGCCGGCGGCGAAGAGCTCTCGGTTCCGACGGGCATCGGTGTTAGAGGAAGAAATCGAGCCAGGGGAGAGGCGGAAACGGCACAGGAGCTCACAGCGGGTGCAGCGGTGGCCTCGGCAAGCTCGGGGAGGCACTGGAGCAAGCGAATCGACGGCGGCGATCATCGGTGCCGAAGCATGAAGAAGAGCTTGAATTCGGCGATACAGGGCTTCCGGCGGGGCGTGGTTCGGTGAGGAGGAAGACGGGGTCGAGGCGGAGCCTCTAAGCTGGTCAGGGAAGCGAGGGGGAGGCGGTGGCCGTGGTGGTTCTCGTCGGTGCTCTCGGGCTCATGGCGGTTGCGCGGGAGAGAGAGAGCAGAGGAGGGGATGAGCACGGGGAGGGGGAATGAGAGGGCCAGGGGGGTGCGTGGCGTCCATAGCGACGTCGGGGAGGCGGCCGAAGCAGGAGGTGGCCGTTGGTGGCCGCGCGCGTGCTGGCGCACCGCGGGCACGCGCCCTTCGTCCTCCTGGCAGGAGCTAGGGGACGACTGGCATCGGCCTGGTGGGCTGGGCCGCTGGTGGCCTGGCGCTGGGCCAGGTAAGTGGCCCACTGGCCTACTCTCTCTCTCTTCTAATTTTATTCTGTTTTCCTATTTTTGTTATTCTGTTTTGATTTAGTTTAAATACTAAATCATTTTATAAACTCCTGAAAATATTTATGGACTCTTACTGAAATATTTCAGTGGCCCAAAAATAGTTCCAACATTATTTGAGCATTTGAATTATTTAATAGTATTTAAATGCCCAAATTCAAATATTTATGAATTAAGTCAATGCCCCTTTTGTTGACCTAAAATTATATGCACCATTTTTCCCAAGGGTTCTAACCCAAGGCAAAGAGGGTGAACATATTTGAAGGGCATTTCAGGTTCATTGAATTTATTTTTAGTAAACCCTAGTTGATTTCAGGGGGGGTGCTGGGGGTTCTGCTTTCCCCATTTCAATTTCTGATGAATGTAAACATGATGCACACTCTAATGCATAATCTAGCTAGGGTGTGACAACTCACCCCCACTCAATAGAATCTCGTCCCGAGATTTAGGATCATCTGGGAAGAAGGCGGGGTACTCGAGTCGAAGACGATCCTCCCTTTCCCAAGTGGCTTCTTCCTCGGAATGGTGTGACCATTGAACCTTGAGAAACTTGATATTATGACGTCGAGTGGTACGCTCGGCTTGATCAAGGATACGAACGGGGTATTCCCGATAAGAAAGGTTATCTTGTAAATCAAGCGTTTCGTGGTCCACTCCACGGATAGGATCTGCGAAGCAACGCCTGAGTTGCGAAACATGGAAGACATCATGAAATCTGGAAAGATGCGGAGGTAGTTCCAATTGGTAGGCAACTTCTCCTCGTTTGGCAAGAATGCGAAAGGGTCCAATGTAACGAGGAGCCAATTTGCCTTCGATACCGAAGCGATGGGTTCCCTTTAACGGGGTAACCCGAAGGTAAGCATTCTCGTCAATTTCAAATGTCATAGGCTTATGCTTACGATCATATTGACTCTTTTGGCGAGATTGGGCTGTTTTCAATTTCTCACGAATAACGCGAACCTGCTCTTCTGCTTCCTGAATCATATCCGGGCCAAAGAGTTGTCTTTCCCCGGTTTCTGACCAGTTAAGAGGCGTTCGACATTTTCGTCCATAGAGAACTTCGAAGGGAGCCTTGCCCAAACTAGCTTGATAGCTATTGTTCTAAGCAAACTCCGCGAATGGAAGGCATTTCTCCCAACTCATTCCGAACGAGATAACAGAAGCTCGGAGCATATCTTCCAGAATTTGATTTACTCGCTCTACTTGACCACTTGATTGAGGATGGAAGGCGGTGCTAAAGGAGAGATGAGTTCCCATAGCATTTTGGAAACTTTCCCAAAATCGAGAGGTGAAGAGACTTCCACGGTCTGAGTTAATTTCCAATGGGACACCATGAAGAGACACTATTCGGGAGATGTATAGGTCAGCTAGCTGGCTAGCGGTGATACTCTCACGAACAGGTAGAAAATGGGCTACTTTGGAAAGACGGTCGATCACGACGAAGATGGCATTATTCCCCCTCTTGGTCCTGGGAAACCCAGTGATGAAATCCATACTGATTTTGTCCCATTTCCATTCAGGAATAGCCAAAGGTTGAAGGGTGCCAGCAGGCCGTTGATGCTCTGCTTTAACACGACGACAAACATCGCAATTAGCAATGTATTGAGCGATTTCTCTCTTCATCCTAGTCCACCAAAACCTCTGGCGTAGGTCTTGATACATTTTGGTACTACCGGGATGAATGGTGAGAGGGGATTCATGAGCTTCCTTAAGGATCAGTCGCCTCAGGTTTCGCGCCTTCAGAACCACTAGGCGATTCCCAAAGTATACAACACCTTGATCATCAATGGAGAAACAATTCACGACTCCTTTCTTAACGTTTCTCTTGATACGGGAAATTCCCGGATCTATCTTCTGCGCCTTGATGACCTGATCCGTAAGGGTAGGTTCCGCTACCAGGGTGGATAGGAATCCTTGAGGAACAATGTGAAGATTAAGCTTGCGAAATTCCTCATGGAGAAGTGGTTGACTTTGTTGTAACATCAGGTTGTTACAGTAGGACTTACGACTTAGTGCATCGGCCATGACATTGGCCTTGCCAGGGGTGTAAGTTATTCCTAAGTCGTAATCCGAGATCAACTCGACCCAACGTCTTTGCCTGAGATTCAAATCTGGTTGGGTGAAGATATATTTCAAGCTTTGGTGATCAGTGAAAATCTCGCAACGATTACCGAGAAGGTAATGTCGCCAGGTTTTGAGTGCATGGACTACAGCTGCAAGCTCTAGATCATGTGTGGGATAATTTTCCTCATGTGGGTGTAATTGCCGTGAAGCATAGGCAATTACCTGACGATCTTGCATGACTATGCAACCTAGTCCTTGTCGCGAGGCGTCGCAATAGATGATAAAGTCCTTGGAGAAATCTGGTGGTACCAGTACGGGAGCAGATGTCAGGCGTCTTTTCAGTTCCTGAAAACTGAACTCGCACTGTGGAGTCCACTCGAACTTTTTATCTTTCTTGAGGAGTTCAGTTAGGGGTTTAGCAACCTTGGAGAAATTCTCGACGAAGCGGCGGCAATAGCTCGCTAGGCCAAGGAAACTCCGAACTTGCTTGACCGTTTCAGGTGGAGTCCAATCCAGGACGGCTTGAACTCGCTCGGGATTGATAGCAATACCCTTACCAGAGATTACATGGCCTAGATAGGTCACTTCTGACAACCAAAATTCACACTTGGAGAATTTGGCATAAAGGCGATGCTCTCGAAGTTTCATCAATACCAGCTTTAGATGTTCGCCATGTTCCTCTTCATTCTTGGAGTAGATGAGTATGTCATCGAGGTATACTACGACGAATTTGTCCAAGTACTCCATGAAAACCGAGTTCATTAACCGGGAGAAAGTGGCCGGGGCATTGGTTAAACCGAAGGACATGACGGTGTACTCGTATTGGCCATAACGAGTAACAAAGGCCGTTTTGGGAATGTCCCCGTTTCTGATTTTGATTTGATGGTAGCCCAGCCTCAAATCCATCTTGGAGAAGACTGAGGATCCAACGAGCTGATCATACGGGTCGTTGATCCTGGGAAGCGGGTATTTGTTCTTGATGGTGACCAGATTGACAGGTCGGTAATCCACAACCATTCGATCCGTTCCATCCTTCTTCTTGACGAAGAGGACGGGGCAAGCCCAAGGAGAGGAGCTAGGACGGATGAACCCTTTGTTCAAGGACTCATCGAGTTGGTTCTTAAGCTTGGCTAGTTCTAAGGGTGCCATCTTGTAGGGTCTTCTAGCAATTGGAACGGTTCCTGGAACAAGGTCTATCACAAACTCGACATCCCGGTCAGGTGGAACACCTGGCAGTTCTTTCGGAAACACATCCGGGAAGTCTCGGACTACCGGAATGTCCTCAAGGTCTGGAAGAGGGTTGGCATTGAGAGAGTAAAGTTGGCGCTTGGCCACTCGAGTTAAGACATTAACTGTCTTGCCCGAGGGATGAGTAAGTTGAACGGCTCTAGTGGCACAATCGATCTTGGCATAATGAGCCGACATCCAGTCCATACCCAAGATGATGTTTATGTCGGAAGACTTGAGAGCTATTAACGATGCAAGGAAAACAAGCCTATCGACAAGAATTTCGTTCCCATGGCTTACCCTAGAAGTTTGCCATTTGGAACCCGGAGTTTGAATTACCATGGAAGTGGGCATGTCACAGAATGTCGTGTTATGCAACCGAGCATAATTCTCGGATATGAATGAATGAGATGCTCCAGTATCGAAAAGAACAGATGCCGGATGGCAGTTAACAAGGAGCGTACCAAGGACGGCGTTGGGATCCTCATGAGCCTCTTCGGCTGAAACATAGTTGACATGGCCACGTGCAGTAGTGGCCGGCTTGGCGTAGAAAGTCTTTCCCGCGGGCTTACCACGGCCAACGGACTTTCCAGCTTGATTGGGGTTGTTCTGGGGACACTCTCGACTATAGTGACCCGGTTCTCCACACTTGAAGCATGTTACCACAGTGGGGCGTGGAGCAACATTAGAAGCGGGGCCACCATAGGGCTTGGGCGGTGCAAATTGCTGGTTGGGACGAGGCGCCTCAAAGGATGGCCTCGGGGTGAATCTGGGTGGCAGTGCGGTGCTTGGAATCCACACCCGGCGCTTCTGAGCTCCAGAGTCGGATGAAGACCCAAAATCACGGGAGTGCTTGCGTGAAGCGTCATAATCAGTCTGGCCTGTCTCAGCACTGATAGCTTTATTGACCAGCTTCTGGAAGGATGTGCACTCGTGCAGACGGAGATCGCGGCGAAGCTCAGGGCTAAGTCCCTTGCGGAACCTGGCCTGCTTCTTGGCGTCAGTAGAAACCTCTTCAGGAGCATAGCGTGCCAGGTTCCCAAATTCTCGGCTATATGCATCCACAGTCAGCCTTCCTTGGGTGAAGTTGCAGAACTCCTCCCTCTTGCGATCCATAAGACCTTCCGGAATGTGATGCTCACGGAAAGCCTCGCTGAACTCAGCCCAGGTAGTGATTTGGCCGACCGGGCGCATAGCTTCGTAGTTTTCCCACCAATGGCTAGCGGGGCCCTCGAGATGATAAGCAGCATAGGTAACTTTGTCGGCTTCAGCTACGTTGGCAGAACGTAGCTTGTGGGTGATGCTGCGAAGCAAATCATCCGCGTCGAGGGGCTCGACGGAATGGTTAAACTTTGGTGGGTACAGCTTGATAAAGTCGTTGATTGACACCAAGTCATTTCGTGGGTGGCCCAAAAATAGTTCGAACATTATTTGAGCATTTGAATTATTTAATAGTATTTAAATGCCCAAATTCAAATATTTATGAATTAAGTCAATGCCCCTTTTGTTGACCTAAAATTATATGCACCATTTTTCCCAAGGGTTCTAACCCAAGGCAAAGAGGGTGAACATATTTGAAGGGCATTTCAGGTTCATTGAATTTATTTTTAGTAAACCCTAGTTGATTTCAGGAGGGGGGGGGTGCTGGGGGTTCTGCTTTCCCCATTTCAATTTCTGATGAATGTAAACATGATGCACACTCTAATGCATAATCTAGCTAGGGTGTGACATTTTATTATTGCTTTTTAGGACTGGATGGAGAGGGCGAAGCGGATCCAGTGTCTGGCTCCGCTGCCGGAAGAACAGGTCATCCCACGCCTAGCGAAGATGCTGGTGCCAACGCCGTATAAGGCGTCGGAGAAGAAGGCCAAGAAGAAGGCCAAGGGGGCCAAGGGTGGCCCCCGCCGCAAGGGCACTTCGGACATGACGTCCGAAGATGACGAGGCTCATTCCTCTGTCCCTGAGGACAATGACGATGAAGAGGAGGAGGAGGAGGAAAACAACCCTCCCCCAGAGGAGAAGAAGAAAAAGAGGGCGGCTTCGGCGCACCTGGAGGCGGAAACGCCCAAGAAGGGGAAGGGCGTCCCGGCGGTCAACACCGCGTGGGACGTTGACAGCAGTCCGAAACAATGCCCCCGCACTAAGATGCAGGCCGCATCGTAAGTGACATGGCTCGCTCATGCGCACATCCGGCCCTTTCTCTCCATTATCTTGACATAGTTAATCGTACTATTGCAGTCCGGCCCGTGACCTTATCCAGCGATCCTCATCTGGAGGTTCGTTGGCTCCATCAGAGATGGCGAGCATGTCGCCACCACCTGCTTATTCCCCGGGGCCAGGGACGACACCGAAGTGTTGTCCTAGAGGACCGCTCCGAACTGGGGAGGAGCCCAGGACACTGTACAGGAGGCGCCACAAGGCGAAACCTCCACTTCCGGACACATGGGGGAGCAGATCCCCATGGAGACTGGCGAAGAGGGCCGCATCCAGTTCGGCCCTCAGCCGAATACGATTCCGGAGGCCCATATGGCTCCGGAGTCAAGCGAGCAGCCCCCTTTGAAGGAGGGGGGTGCGCCGCTTCCACCGGTGGCCCTTGTCCATCCAGGGGCACCGGACTCCCTGCTGGAGGCGCTATGGGGCGCCTCCATTGTGGACGAGCACCGTGTCCTTATGGGTGCGGTTGATACCTCTTGAGCACTACATTGGATTTCCTTGAAGAGGAAAGGGTGATGCAGCAGAGTAGAGTAAGTATTTCCCTCAGTTTTTGAGAACCAAGGTATCAATCCAGTAGGAGGCTACACACAAGTCCCCCGTACATACACAAAACAAATAGCTCCACGCAACCAACGCGATTAGGGGTTGTCAATCCCTTCACGGTCACTTATGAGAGTGAGATCTAATAGAGATGATAGATAATATTTTTGGTATTTTTGGTATAAAGATGCAAAGTAAAATAAAAGGGCAAAGTAAAAAGCAAAGAAATAATAAAGTGATGAAGATTGAGATGATGAGAATAGACCCGGGGGCCATAGATTTCACTAGTGGCTTCTCTCAAGAGCATAAGTATTCTACGGTGGGTGAACAAACTACTGTTGAGCAATTGAGAGAATTGAGCATAGTTATGAGAATATCTAGGTATGATCATGTATATAGGCATCACGTCCGAGACAAGTAGACCGACTCCTGCCTGCATCTACTACTATTACTCCACTCATCGACGGCTATCCAGCATGCATCTAGAGTATTAAGTTCAAGAAAATAGAGTAACGCCTTAAGCAAGATGACATGATGTAGAGGGATAAATTCATGCAATATGATAAAAAACCCATCTTGTTATCCTCGATGGCAACAATACAATATGTGCCTTGCTGCCCCTACTGTCACTGGGAAAGGACACCGCAAGATTGAACCCAAAGCTAAGCACTTCTCCCATTGCAAGAAAAACCAACCTAGTAGGGCAAACCAAACTGATAATTCGAAGAGACTTGCAAAGATAACCAATCATACATAAAATAATTCAGAGAAGATTCAAATATTGTTCATAGATAAACTTGATCATAAACCCACAATTCATCAGTCTCAACAAACACACTGCAAAAAGAAGATTACATCGAATAGATCTCCAGGAGAGAGGGGGAGAACATTGTATTGAGATCCAAAAAGAGAGAAGAAGCCATCTAGCTACTAACTGTGGACCCAAAGGTCTGAGGTAAACTACTCACACTTCATCGGAGGGGCTATGGTGATGATGTAGAAGCCCTCCGTGGTGGATTCCCTTCCGGCGGAGCTCCGGAATAGGCCCCAAGATGGGATCTTGTGGATACAGAAGGTTGCGGTGGTGGAATTAGGTTTTTGGATCCGTATCTGATCGTTTGGGGGTACGTAGGTTTATATAGGAGGAAGGAGTACGTAGGTGGAGCAAAGGGGGGCCCACGAGGCAGGGGCGCGCCCTAGGGGGGGGGCCTCCACCCTCGTGGCCGCCTCCCTTCTTTCTTGACGTGGGCTCCAAGTCTCCTGGATCATATTCGGTGAGAAAATCACGTTGCCGAAGGTTTCATTCCGTTTGGACTCCGTTTGATATTCCGTTTCTTCGAAACTCTGAAATAGGCAAAAAAAACAGCAATTCTGGGCGGGGCTTCCGGTTAATAGGTTAGTCCCAAAAGTAATATAAAAGTGGAAAATAAAGCCCAATATGGTCCAAAACAGTAGATAATATGGCATGGAGCAATCAAAAATTATAGATACGTTGGAGATGTATCAGGCATCCCCAAGCTTAATTCCTGCTCGTCCTCGAGTAGGTAAATGATAAAAAAGATTTTTTGATGCGGAGTGCTACTTGGCATAATTTCAATGTAATTCTTCTTAATTGTGGTATGAATATTCAGATCCGAAAGATTCAAGACAAAAGTTCATATTGACATGAAAACAATAATACTTCAAGCATACTAACTAAGCAATTATGTCCTCTCAAAATAACATGGACAAAGAAAGTTCATCCCTACAAAATCATATAGTTTAATCATGCTCCATTTTCGTCACACAAGAATGCTCTCATCATGCACAACCCCAATGACAAGCCAAGCAATTGTTTCATACTTTAGTAATCTCAAACTTATAAACCCTCACGCAATACATGAGCGCGAGCCATGGACATAACACTATGGTGGAATAGAATATGATGATGGGGGTTATGTGGAGAAGACAAAAAGAAGAAGGCCTCACATCAACGAGGCTAATCAATGGGCTATGGAGATGCCCATCGATTGATGTTAATGCAAGGAGTAGAGATTGCCATGCAACAGATGCACTAGAGCTATAAATGTATGAAAGCTCAACAAAAGAAACTAAGTGGGTGTGCATCCAACTTGCTTGATCACGAAGACCTAGGGCACTTGAGGAGGCCCATTGTTGGAATATACAAGTCAAGTTCTATAATGAAAAATTCCCACTAGTATATGAAAGTGATAAAACAAGAGACTCTCTATCATGAAGATTATGGTGCTACTTTGAAGCACAAGTGTGGAAAGGATAGTAGCATTGTCCCTTCTCTCTTTTTCTCTCATTTTTTATATGGCCTTTCTCTTTTTTTATGGCCTTTCCTTTTTTTAATTCCTCACTTGGGACAATGCTCTAGAAAATGATGATCATCACACCTCTATTTATTTACAACTCAATGATTACAATTCGATAGTAGAACAAAGTATGACTCTATATAAATGCCTCCGGCAGTGTACCAGGATAAGCAATGAATCAAGAGTGACATGTATGAAAGAATTATGAATGGTGGCTTTTCCACAAATACTATGTCAACTACATGATCATGCTAAGCAATATGACAATGATGAATGTGTCATGATGAACGGTATGGTGGAAAGTTGCATGGCAATATATCTCGGAATGGCTATGGAAATGCCATAATAGGTAGGTATGGTGGCTGTTTTGAGGAAGATATAAGGAGGTTTATGTGTGAAAGAGCGTATCATATCACGGGGTTTGGATGCACCGGCAAAGTTTGCAGCAACTCTCAATGTGAGAAAGGGCAATGCACGGTACCGAAGAGGCTAGCAATGATGGAAGGGTGAAAGTGCATATAATTCATGGACTCAACATTAGTCATAAAGAACTCACATACTTATTGGAAAAATCTACAAGCCATCAAAACCAAAGCACTACGTGCATGCTCCTAGGGGGATAGATTGGTAGGAAAATACCATCGCTCGTCCCCGACCGCCACTCATAAGGAGGACAATCAAAGAACACCTCATGTTTCAAATTTGTTACATAACGTTTACCATACGTGCATGCTATGGGACTTGCAAACTTCAACACAAGCATTTCTCAAATTCACAACTACTCAACTAGCACGACTTTGATATTGTTACCTCCATATCTCAAAACAATTATCAAGCATCAAACTTTTCTTAGTATCCAACACACTCATACGAAAGTTTTTACTATTTTTGTATACCTAGCATATTAAGATTATTTAAGCAAATTACCATGCTATTTAAGACTCTCAAAATAATCTAGGTGAAGCATGAGAGATCAATAGTTTCTATAAAACAAATCCACCACCGTGCTCTAAAAGATATAAGTGAAGCACTAGAGCAAAACTATATACCTCAAAAGATATAAGTGAAGCACATAGAGTATTCTAACAAATTCCAAATCATGTATGGCTCTCTCAAAAGGTGTGTAAAGCAAATATGATTGTGGTAAACTAAAAAGAAAAGACTCAAATTGTCGGTGGGAAACGACACCCATGGGATCACAAGAATCCCTACTACGGTTGCGGGGCGCGGCGGTCGTGAGAAGAGCGGACCAAACATGTAGCACATGGTTCGTTTATCCAGGTTCGGGCCGCGAGGATGCGTAAAACCCTACTCCTGCTTTTGTGGATAGTATATCTGTGTTCTTGAGCTAGCTATGGGGCGTGAGGAGCTCCAAAAAGCTGAACCCCCCTCCTGGTCGCCTCGGGCCTCCTTCTATAGGAAAGGGGCTGCCACAGTGGCACACAGGAGGTGGAAAGGGTACAGTAATGCGAGTTTATCCCTCGCATTAGATGACAAGGCGCATTTAATGCGCCCTGCTTAGGTGTCCTTGCTTTATCGGGGACGGGGGAGAGCCCCGTCCCGTCCGTCGCCGCTCCCTCTCGTGTTGACACGCGCCCTAGCCAGCGGTGCTTGTGGTGCCATGTAGGCAGGCACACAGCTGAGGCGGCGTAGTGGTGGGTCTCCACGAAGATCTACACGCCGCCACACAGGTGCCTGCCCAACTGGTTGGGTCGGCAGCTCCATGCGAACAGCGGTGGGGGCGCAACTGGTGCGGGCCTGATGGTGGCCCCACGGGTTTCCTTAGCAAGGGCCTTGCCGGGGCCCCGGCAAGGGTCTTGCCGTGGCGCTCACTGTCATCCCCGGCAAGGCTCTTGCCGGGGGCCTTGTGGTCCTCCTTGGCTAGAATCCCGCCAAGGGCCATCACCTTCTTAAGTGGGTATCTGGTCTTGAATGTCTTCACAAAGATCTGCATGCCACCACGGGGATGTGTCCCGAATCCTTGCCCCATGGGGGCAGTGGACCCAAGGGTGACCTCGCTCCGTAGGTGTGGGGCAAGCTGCCACGGCAAGGATCTTGCCGGGCTAACTAAAGCTGCCCCCCGGCAAGGATCTTGCCGGGGGGGTCTGCTTTGTTCCCCCTGCTCTTTGTGGTCTTGGTCTTGGCGTCGTTCTGCTCCTCTTCGGCTTCGGCCTTACCTTGGTTTCACCCTCCTTGCCGTGCTCGGTGTGGCGGCGCCCGTGGCTCAGACTGCCCGTGCACAGTCATAGGGGTACAAAAAGTGTACCCCTCTTTTTGTACACCGACACAAATCATACAAGACGCTCCAAGAAAAACACATATCATGTGGTGAATAAAAATATAGCTCCAAGTAAAGTTACCGATGGAAGTAGACGAAAGAGGGGATGCCTTCCGGGGCATCCCCAAGATTTGACTTTTTGGTGTCCTTATATTATCTTGGGGGTGCCATGGGCATCCCCAATCTTAGGCTCTTGCCACTCCTTGTTCTATAATCCATCAAAAGATTTCACCCAAAACTTGAAAACTTCACAACACAAAACTCAACAGAAATCTCGTGAGCTCACTTAGCAAAAGAAAACAAAAGACCACTTCAAGGTACTGTAATGAACTCATTCTTTATTTATATTGGTGTTAAACCTACTGTATTCCAACTTCTCTATGGTTTATAAACTATTTTACTAGCCATAGATTCATCAAAATAAGCAAACAACACACGGAAAACAGAATCTGTCAAAAACAGAACAGTCTGTAGTAATCTGTAACGAACGAAAAATTCTGGAACTCCAAAAAATCAGAAAAAATAGGACGACCTAGGCAATTTTTTTATTGATCAGCAATAATTGGAATAATTATTTTATCACGTTCTGGTGATTTTTAGCAATTGTTTTCGTGAACAGAAAGTTTCTGGAAATTACAGCAAGATCAAATAACTATCATCCAAGAAGATCCTATAGGTTTAACTTGGCACAAACACTAATTAAAACATAAAACCACATCTAAACAGAAGGTAGATGGATTATTTATTCGTAAACAGAAACAAAAAGCAAAAAAACTAAAAATAAAATTGGGTTGCCTCCCAACAAGCGCTACCGTTTAACGCCCTTAGCTAGGCATAAAGCAAGGATATATTTAGGTATTGCCATCTATGGTAGGCAATCCATAAGTGGCCATCATAATAGATTCATATGGTAGTTTTATTTTCTTCCTAGGGAAGTTTTCCATGCCCTTATTTAATGGAAATTGGAATCTAATATTCCCTTCCTTCATATCAATAATTGCACCAATCGTTCTAAGGAAAGGTCTACCAAGAATAATAGTACAAGAAGGATTGCAATCTATATCAAGAACGATAAAATCTACCGGCACATAATTCCTATTTGCAACAATAAGAACATCATTAATTCTTCCCATAGGTTTCTTAATAGTGGAATCCCAACATGCAAGTTTACAGAGCAATCATCAAAATCACGGAAATCTAGCAAATCGCACAAAGTTTTGTGAATAGTGGAAATACTAGCACTCAAATCACATAAAGCATAAAATTCATGACCCTTAATCTTAATTTTAATAGTTGGTTCCCACTCATCATAAAGTTTTCTAGGGATAGAAACTTCCAACTGAAGTTTTTCTTCGTAAGATTGCATCAAGGCATCAACGATATGTTTAGTAAACGCTTTATTTTGACTATAAGCATGAGGAGAATTTAGCACGGATTGCAATAAGGAAATACAATCAATTAAAGAGCAACTTTCATAATTTAATTCCTTGAAATCCAAAATAGTGGGTTTAACAACATCTAGGGTTTTATTGTTTTCAATCCCACTTTTATCAATTTCATCATCAAGATCTAAAAACTCTGAATTTTTGGAACGCCTTCTAGGTAATGGTGGATCATATTCACTCTCATCAAGATTGATATTGCAAAACAAATATTTAATAGGGGATACATCAATAACTTTTAGATCTTCATCTTGATTTTCATAGGAATTGGAAGAACACGCTTTAATAAAGACATCTTTCGTAGCATGCATCCTAGCGGTTCTTTCCTTGCACTCATCAAAGGAAATTCTCATGGCTTTGAGAGACTCATTGATACCATGCTTGGGAGGAATAGATCTAAGCTTTAAAGAATCAACATCAAGAGAAATTCTATCAACGTTCCTAGCCAATTCATCAACTTTAAGTAATTTCTCTTCAAACAAAGCATTGAAATTCTTTTGTGAACTCATAAACTCTTTAACACTATTCTCAAATTCATAGGGCATATTATTAAAATTTCCATAAGAGTTGTTGTAGGAATTTCCATAATTATTAGAAGGATTACTAGGATAAGGCCTAGGATTAAAGTTCCCTCTATACGCGTTGTTACCAAAATTATTCCTACCAACAAAATTCGCATCCATAGATTCATTATTATTCTCAATCAAAGTAGACAAAGGCATATCATTAGGATCAGAAGAAACACTCTTAGTAGCAAATAATTTCATAAGTTCATCCATCTTTCCACCCAAAACATTGATTTCTTCTATCGCATGCACTTTTTTATTAGTAGATCTTTCAGTGTGCCATTGAGAATAATTAACCATAATATTATAGGAGTTTAGTAGCATCTCCTAAAGTGATTTCCATAAAAGTGCCTCGCGCCTCTGAATCTAAAAGATTTCTAGAAGCAAAATTCAATCCGGCATAAAAAATTTGTATAATCATCCACAAATTTAAACCATGAGTAGGGAAATTACGTCTCATTAATTTCATTCTCTCCAAATCTTGTGCAACATGTTCATGATCAAGTTGCTTAAAATTCATAATATCGTTCCTAAGAGAGATGATCTTAGCGGGAGGAAAATACTTAGAGATAAAAGCATCTTTGCACTTGTTCCAAGAATCAATACTATTTTTAGGCAAAGACGAAAACCAAGCTTTAGCATGATCTCTAAGCGAAAAAGGAAATAGCTTCAATTTAACAATATCATTATCGACATCTTTCTTCTTTTGCATATCACATAAATCAACGAAGCTATTTAGATGAGTAGCGGCATCTTCACTAGGAAGGCCGGCGAATTGATCTTTCATAACAAGATTCAACAAAGCAGTATTGATTTCACAAGATTCAGTATTGGTAAGAGGAGCAATCGGAGTGCTAAGGAAATAATTATTGTTGGTATTGGTAAAGTCACACAATTTGGTATTATCTTGAGCCACTGTGACAAGCAAGCAATCCAACACACAAGCAAACAAAAAGCAAGCGAAGAAAAAAGGCAAAGTAACAGAGAGGGCGAATAAAACGGCAAGGGTGAAGTGGGGGAGAGGAAAACGACAGGCAAATGGAAAATAATGTAATGCGAGAGATAAGGGATTGTGATGGGTACTTGGTATGTTGACGCACATGGCCTCTGTAGCTTTCTGAAACTCTTGGTCACCGTACTCGTCATCCTCTTCGTGATCGTCGTCTTCTGGCTTTCTGTCACGGCCCCGGGCGGGCCTCTCCTGTTGTTTATCCTTGCCGCGATTGCCCGCCTGGCCGTCACGCTTCTTGCCGGATCCCTCAGCACCGTCTTGGCCCTTCTCCTTGTCCCGCCTCTCATATTCAGCCCTCTGCTTCTCAGCGAGGAGCTCAACCTGTCGGCAGTCTTGGAGAGCATGGCCTTTGGTGCGATGGATCTTGCAATACCGCTTGTCGGAGTTGCCTGGCTTCTCGGCAGCCGCCAAGGCCCGGCAGGCGACACATCTGGCAATTTCCTTGCCGGGGTCATCTGCCTTGGTTTTCTTGGTGGAGCCGGTATCATCAGACCCCTCAACGGCAAGCACGGCTTTCCCTTTGCACTTCCTATTGTGGCGCCAGCCTTTCTTCGCCGGGGTGGCGGTATCCTCATCTGAGGAGTCAGTTTCCACACCGGCATCTTCGCCGGGGTACTTCCTTCCCTCTTCAGCCCGGGCACACCTGTCAGCAAGAACATAGAGTTCTGCGACATCTTTCACCTTGTTCATCGGCAGCTCTTCGCGCATCTTGCGGTTACGCACGTTCTGATGGAACGCGCTGATGATGGTGGCGGGGTGAACATCTGGGATATTGTACTGTATCCGACTGAACCTCTATATGTACTTGCGGAGACTCTCGCCTCCCTTCTGGGGAATGACGTGTAGATCACTTGCTTGGCCATGAGCTTGGTGACCGCCAGTGAAGGCGCCCATGAACTCATGGCACAAATCCGACCAGGAGGAAATGGAGTCTACCGGCAAGTGCATCAACCATGACATGGCGTTGGGTTTAAGAGCCAACAGAAAGTAATTCGCAAGCACCTTATCGTCATGGGCTCCGGCAGCCTGCATCGCGATGCTGTAGATGCTGAGGAACTCGGACGGGTGGGTCTTGCCACCGTACTTCTCGCCCACGTCAGGTTTGAAGGTGCGGTGAGTGGGCCACAGGAACTGCCGCAGCCCACGGGTAAAAGCCAGACATCCTACCTCATAAGGCAGGCCTCCAGGGCTCTCCGGTGCCGGGTGGTCCACAGCAGGCCCTGCTCGCCTATCTGACTGGTGGCGCGCTCCGCGCCGGCGCTCGATAGTGGTCCGAGTGTCTTCATGCTCCCGATCGTGAAGGACCTGGCACTGGTCACGGTGGGTCCGCGGGTCGAATGACGCTATGGAGATTTCGTCACCCGTAACGTCGCGACGGGCAGGTGTCCGTGGTGCCGGGCGGGGAGGAGGCAAATGCACCGTGGTCGCGGCGCCGCCAACTTTCCTGCCACTGGTACAGAACGTCGACTCGGGGGCTCCGCCAGGCTTGGTTCGTCTTTGTTGGCCACCGCAACAAGGCTTCGGATGGTGGCTCTCCATTCGTCGAGTTTCCCCGTAGTGGGAGGAAAATCGAGGAGCCACTGCGCGCGCGCCAAGGCTTTTGCTAGCGTCGGTGGCAGCGAAACCTGCACAGATCGCTATGCGCTTCTACTTCTGACCATGTCAGAAGGAGCTCTATCACGATCGCGCGGTCGCGGGCCATCTTCACCAGCGTCTCGGCGAGCGGGCGGGTCTTCTACATCCCGGGAGTGGCGCTCGGGGCTCTTCCCGCAGTGACGCCGGGGGTCTTCGATGCGACCACGCCATTCGTCGCACGCTGCTCGAGAGGAGCGCCCCGTCGGCGCCAACATGGGAGTCTTGGAAGCCCTTGCGCCGCCCTCGGGCGGGGCGGCAGCGAGCCTGGAAGGCCCCGCGCCACCCGCGGAGGGCCCGGCTCCATCCTTGGAGTTGGCGGCGTGCGGCCCGTCGCCAGGCGCACGAGCATCGCCGCCTCCCAAACTCCGGCTGCTGGGACGGTGTTGGTGTTCGCGAACAGCGCCCCGGGTCCTTTCTGCGACCGGTCCGCTGCTCGCCCGCGTCGGGGCAGGATGCCCGGCCTCCGACGGGCCAACTGCCACCATCGTCTTCTTCTTGGGCGCCATGATGATGAAGAAGCATCGAACTAACTGCTAAAGACGATTCTCACAACTGCACACCCCCTACCTGGCGCGCCAAAGATGTCGGTGGGAAACGACACCAATGGGATCACAAGAATCCCTACTACGGTTGCGGGGCACGAGGGTCGTGAGAAGAACGGATCAAACAGGTAGCACACAGTTTGTTTATCCAGGTTCGGGCCGCGATGATGCGTAAAACCCTACTCCTGCTTTTGTGGATAGTATATCTATGTTCTTGAGCTAGCTACTGGGCATGAGGAGCTCCAAAAAGCCGAATCCCCCTCCTGGTCGCCTCGGGCCTCCTTTTATAGGAAAGGGGCTGCCACAGTGGCACACAAGAGGTGGAAAGGGTACAGTAATGTGAGTTTATCCCTCGCATTACATGACAAGGCGCATTTAATGCGCCCTGCTTAGGTGTCCTTGCTTTATCGGGGACGGGGGAGAGCCCCGTCCCGTCCGTCGCCGCTCCCTCTAGTGTTGACACGCGCCCTAGCCAGCGGTGCTTGTGGTGCCATGTAGGCAGGCACGCAGCTGAGGCGGCGCAGTGGTGGGTCTCCACGAAGATCTGCATGCCGCCACGCAGGTGCCTGCCCAACTGGTTGGGTCGGCAGCTGCATGCGAATGACGGTGGGGGCGCGACTGGTGCGGGCCTGATGGTGACCCCACGGGTGTCCTTGGCAAGGGCCTTGCCGGGGCCCCGGCAAGGGTCTTGCCGGGGCCCCGGCAAGGGTCTTGCCGTGGCGCTTGCTGTCATCCCCGGCAAGGCTCTTGCCAGGGGCCTTGTGGTCCTCCTTGGCTGGAATCCCTCCAAGGGCCATCACCTTCTTAAGTGGGTATCTGGTCTTGAATGTCTTCACAAAGATCTGCATGCCACCATGGGGATGTCTCCCGAATCCTTGCCCCATGGGGGCAGTGGACTTAAGGGTGACCTCGCTCCATAGGTGTGGGGCGAGCTGCCACGGCAAGGATCTTGCCGGGCTAACTAAAGCTGCCCCCTGGCAAGGATCTTGCCGGGGGGTCTGCTTTGTCCCCCCTGCTCTTTGTGGTCTTGTTCTTGGCGTCGTTCTGCTCCTCTTCGGCTTCGGCCTTACCTTGGTTTCACCTCCCTTGCCGTGCTCGGTGTGGCGGCGCCCGTGGCTCAGACTGCCCGTGCACAGTCATAGGGGTACAAAAAGTGTACCCCTCTTTTTGTACACCGATACAAATCATACAAGACGCTCCAAGAAAAACACATATCATGTGGTGAATAAAAATATAGCTCCAAGTAAAGTTACCAATGGAAGTAGACGAAAGAGGGGATGCCTTCCGGGGCATCCCCAAGATTTGACTTTTTGGTGTCCTTAGATTATCTTGGGGGTGCCATGGGCATCCCCAATCTTAGGCTCTTGCCACTCCTTGTTCCATAATCCATCAAAAGATTTCACCCAAAACTTGAAAACTTCACAACACAAAACTCAACAGAAATGTCGTGAGCTCAGTTAGCGAAAGAAAACAAAAGACCACTTCAAGGTACTGTAATGAACTCATTCTTTATTTATATTGGTGTTAAACCTACTGTATTCCAACTTCTCTATGGTTTATAAACTATTTTACTAGCCATAGATTCATCAAAATAAGCAAACAACACACGGAAAATAGAATCTGTCAAAAACAGAACAGTCTGTAGTAATCTGTAACTAAAAAAAATTCTGGAACTCCAAAAAATCAGAAAAACTAGGACGACCTAGGCAATTAGTTTATTGATCAGAAGCAATTGGAATACTTATTTTACCATGTTCTGGTGATTTTTAGCAATTGTTTTCGTGAACAGAAAGTTTCTGGAAATTACAGCAAGATCAAATAACTATCATCCAAGAAGATCCTATAGGTTTAACTTGGCACAAACACTAATTAAAACATAAAACCACATCTAAACAGAAGGTAGATGGATTATTTATTCGTAAACAGAAACAAAAAGCTAAAAAATCTAAAAATAAAATTGGGTTGCCTCCCAAGAAGCGCTACCGTTTAACGCCCTTAGCTAGGCATAAACCAAGGATAGATTTAGGTATTGCCATCTTTGGTAGGCAATCCAGAAGTGGCCATCATAATAGATTCATATGGTAGTTTTATTTTCTTCCTAGGGAAGTTTTCCATGCCCTTATTTAATGGAAATTGGAATTTAATATTCCCTTCCTTCATATCAATAATTGCACCAATCGTTCTAAGGAAAGGTCTACCAAGAATAATAGTACAAGAAGGATTGCAATCTATATCAAGAACGATAAAATCTACGGGCACATAATTCCTATTTGCAACAATAAGAACATCATTAATTCTTCCCATAGGTTTCTTAATAGTGGAATCCGCAACGTGCAAGTTTAGAGAGCAATCATCAAAATCATGGAAATCTAGCAAATCGCACAAAGTTTTGGGAATAGTGGAAATACTAGCACTCAAATCACATAAAGCATAAAATTCATGATCCTTAATCTTAATTTTAATAGTTGGTTCCCACTCATCATAAAGATTTCTAGGGATATAAACTTCCAACTGAAGTTTTTCTTCGTAAGATTGCATCAAGGCATCAACGATATGTTTAGTAAACACTTTATTTTGACTATAAGCATGAGGAGAATTTAGCACGGATTGCAATAAGGAAATACAATCAATTAAAGAGAAACTTTCATAATTAAATTCCTTGAAATCCAAAATAGTGGGTTTAACAACATCTAGGGTTTTATTGTTTTCAATCCCACTTTTATCAATTTCATCATCAAGATCTAAAAACTCTGAATTTTTGGAACGCCTTCTAGGTAATGGTGGATCATATTCAGTCTCATCAAGATTGATATTGCAAAACAAATATTTAATAGGGGATACATCAATAACTTTTAGATCTTCATCTTGATTTTCATAGGAATTGGAAGAACGCGCTTTAATAAAGACATCTTTCGTAGCATGCATCCTAGCGGTTCTTTCCTTGCACTCATCAAAGGAAATTCTCATGGCTTTGAGAGACTCATTGATATCATGCTTGGGAGGAATAGATCTAAGCTTTAAAGAATCAACATCAAGAGAAATTCTATCAACGTTCCTAGCCAATTCATCAACTTTAAGTAATTTCTCTTCAAACAAAGCATTGAAATTCTTTTGTGAACTCATAAACTCTTTAACACTATTCTCAAATTCATAGGGCATATTATTAAAATTTCCATAAGAGTTGTTGTAGGAATTTCCATAATTATTAGAAGGATTACTAGGATAAGGCCTAGGATTAAAGTTCCCTCTATACGCGTTGTTACCAAAATTATTCCTACCAACAAAATTCGCATCCATAGATTCATTATTATTCTCAATCAAAGTAGACAAAGGCATATCATTAGGATCAGAAGAAACACCTTTAGTAGCAAATAATTTCATAAGTTCATCCATCTTTCCACCCAAAACATTGATTTCTTCTATCGCATGCACTTTTTTATTAGTAGATCTTTCAGTGTGCCATTGAGAATAATTAACCATAATATTGTCTAGGAGTTTAGTAGCATATCCTAAAGTGATTTCCATAAAAGTGCCTCCCGCAGCTGAATCTAAAAGATTTCTAGAAGCAAAATTCAATCCGGCATAAAAAATCTGTATAATCATCCACAAATTTAAACCATGAGTAGGGCAATTACGTCTCATTAATTTCATTCTCTCCAAAGCTTGTGCAACATGTTCATGATCAAGTTGCTTAAAATTCATAATATCGTTCCTAAGAGAGATGATCTTAGCGGGAGCAAAATACTTAGAGATAAAAGCATCTTTGCACTTGTTCCAAGAATCTATAATATTTTTAGGCAAAGATGAAAACCAAGCTTTAGCACGATCTCTAAGAGAAAAAGGAAATAGCTTCAATTTAACAATATCATTATCGACATCTTTCTTCTTTTGCATATCACATAAATCAACGAAGCTATTTAGATGAGTAGCGGCATCTTCACTTGGAAGGCCGGCGAATTGATCTTTCATAACAAGATTCAACAAAGCAGTATTGATTTCACAAGATTCAGTATTGGTAAGAGGAGCAATCGGAGTGCTAAGGAAATAATTATTGTTGGTATTGGTAAAGTAACACAATTTGGTATTATCTTGAGCCATTGTGACAAGCAAGCAATCCAACACACAAGCAAACAAAAAGCAAGCGAAGAAAAAATGCAAACGTAACAGAGAGGGCGAATAAAACAGAAAGGGTGAAGTGGGGGAGAGGAAAACGATAGGCAAATGGAAAATAATGTAATGTGAGAGATAAGGGATTGTGATGGGTACTTGGTATGTTGACTTTTGTGTAGACCTCCCCGGCAAAGGCACCAGAAATCTTCCTGCTACCTCTTGACCATCGCGTTGGATTTCATTGAAGAGGAAAGGGTGATGCAGCAGAGTAGAGTCAGTATTTCCCTCAATTTTTGAGAACCAAGGTATCAATCCAGTAGGACGCTACACGCAAGTCCCTCGTACCTACACAAAACAAATAGCTCCACGCAACCAACATGATTAGGGGTTGTCAATCCCTTCACGGTCACTTACAAGAGTGAGATCTGAGAGAGATGATAGATAATATTTTTGGTATTTTTGGTATAAAGATGCAAAGTAAAATAAAAGGGCAAAGTAAAAAAGCAAAGCAATAATAAAGTGATGATGATGAGAATAGACCCGGGGGCCATAGATTTCACTAGTGGCTTCTCTCAGGAGCATAAGTATTCTACGGTGGGTGAACAAATTACTGTTGAGCAATTGAAAAAATTGAGCATAGTTATGAGAATATCTAGGTATGATCATGTATATAGGCATCACGTCCGAGACAAGTAGATCGACTCCTGCCTGCATCTACTACTATTACTCCACTCATCGACAGCTATCCAGCATGCGTTTAGAGTATTAAGTTCAATAAAATAGAGTAACACCTTAAGCAAGATTACATGATGTAGAGGGATAAATTCATGCAATATGATAAAAACCCATCTTGTTATCCTCGATGGCAACAATACAATACGTGCCTTGCTGCCCCTACTGTCACTGGGAAAGGACACCGCAAGATTGAACCCAAAACTAAGCACTTCTCCCATTGCAAGAAAAACCAATCTAGTAGGCCAAACCAAACTGATAATTCGAAGAGACTTGCAAAGATAACCAATCATACATAAAAGAATTCAGAGAAGATTCAAATATTGTTCATAGATAAACTTGATCATAAACCCACAATTCATCGGTCTCAACAAACACACCGCAAAAACAAGATTACTTCGAATAGATCTCCACGACAGAGGGGGAGAACATTGTATTGAGATCCAAAAAGAGAGAAGAAGCCATCTAGCTACTAACTATGGACTCGAAGGTCTGAGGTAAACTACTCACACTTCATCGGAGGGGCTATGGTGATGATGTAGAAGCCCCCCGTGGTAGATTTCCCTTCCGGCAGAGCTCCGGAACTGGCCCCAAGATGGGATCTTTTGGATACAGAAGGTTGCAGCGGCGGAATTAGGTTTTTTTGCTCCGTATCTGGTTGTTTGGGGGTACGTAGGTATATATAGGATGAAGGAGTACGTCGGTGGAGCAAAGGGGAGCCCACGAGGCAGGGGGCGCACCCTAGGGGTGGCGCTCCCTCCACCCTCGTGGCCGCCTCCCTTCTTTCTTGAAGTGGGGTCCAAGTCTCCTGGATCATATTCGGTGAGAAAATCACGTTCCCAAAGGTTTCATTCCGTTTGGACTCCATTTGATATTCCGTTTCTTCGAAACTTTGACATAGGCAAAAAAACAACAATTCTGGGCTGGGCCTCTGGTTAATAGGTTAGTCCCAAAAGTAATATAAAAATGGAAAATAAAGCCCAATATAGTCCAAATCAGTAGATAATATAGCATGGAGCAATAAAAAATTATAGATACGTTGGAGACGTATCAGCGGTGATCGAGAAGGTCCAGTCCGCCAAGAGTGGACTGAATGAAGCCCGCAACAACCTGTTGACACGTTTTGAGGTAAGTGACGTAGAGAGAGAAAAATCCCATGTAGTCAGTAGCCCCTGAGACACTGTCTGGTATTCGGTGAGAAGAACCAGACAGAGGGTCAATCCTTTGTTGTAGGAGACTAACTTAATATGTATTACTTAAGCAAGCGTCACTGTTGGCCGCAACCTCGCATGCTGCCGAGGTCTCTGAACTGAAGCAGAGGCTGGAGTGGACCGAGAACGAGCTCGACGAGGTGAAGATTCGGCTCCAGGAGAAGCAAGGTGAGTGACGACTTGTTGTGTGTTCGAAAAGAATAGGTGTTGTATACTGACCGTAATGTCTCAATATGTGCAGAAGCTGCGAGGAGGTCGAGGCCCTAAGAAAGGCCCTGGGTGAAGCTGAGGAGAAGACTGTCCAGCAGCAAGCTGCCCGAAAAAAGCTCAAGGCCCGGGTCGAGGAGGTCCAATAGGAGCTACAAGATGTGGTGAAAAAATGTGAGGCCTTGGAGCATGATGCGTCAGTTCAAGGGGCCAAACTCGTCAAGGCTCGTCAGAGCATGGAGACCGCACGGAATGAGGCCCAGGCCGCCTTCCAGGAGATCCAGGAGGCCAAGAAGATCACAATGGGTAAGGATTTTAAGATGCAAAGCAAGTATGCGGAGAAGCAGCACCTTTTACTAACCCGGGTTTGGAGTTCCCTAGGGGCTTTTGTGGATTTTCCATGCAGTGTATCAGACGCCGCGGAGTTCTACCGAGCCGAAGGAGGGGGTTCTATGGAGAAGCTATTTTGGTCGCAGTACGCGACACCGGAGCATCCCGTGTCCTTCACCGATCAGCTGAAACAGCTGGTGGAGCTGCATAGGGTGGCCGAACTAGCCATTAAGGATGTGATAATCCGGCTATGGCCAGTTGAAGCTATGCCAGGCAGCTACTTCAGACTCGTGAAGCAGCTGGTGGAAGCCTGTCCGCGGCTGGACACCGTGAAGCGATCAGGCTGCATCGAAGGTGCCCGCATGGCCTTTTCCCGTTGCAAGATGTGGTGGGTGAAGATGAATGTCATTGATGTGGCCAGAGGGCCACCAAAGGGCAAGGAGCACCGCATACCCGAGCGATATTTAGCGGACGTCCTAGAAGGGTCTCGACTTGCAACAGCGCAGTGCGGGCAGGACATTATTTTCGAATGAATGCATTCGTGTTTGTCCTTGCTTTGTATGATTGAAACAAAGTCAGTTTGTAATATAATTTTGTTATGTTTTTATTGTTTCCTCCTATGCAGCCGTGGTGTATGAAACTTGAGGGTTGGCCAGTCATCGGCTTCTGCCCTCACGTAGATAGTACAAAGGTGTTCGGGATGGAATCTAAACAATCTTGATCCAATTACATGGTCCTTGAAGGAGTTGTTTAGCGCAACGAACCAGGCAATCAGACTATGCGGCTTAAACGCCCTCACTTAGCCATATGAGTTTTATAATAAAACATGGGCGCAACCCCTGGTATACGAACTAGGGTGATGTCAGCATTTGATCGGGAAGTGTCGATCCTTCGCATAAGGCGGAAAAAATCTCCAGTGATTTGTAACCCTCAAACAGCTGACCGGCTCTCGCCGCATCATGACAGTCAGTTTTCGGCTTTCTCTACTGAGGTGCTCATCCGGTCTAAGCGAGGGCACACTCGCACTAGTTCTCCCTTTACTACCCTAGCCGATGTAGCGGAACGTAGGGTAGCAAGCACAGGAGCTGGGCAACCCAACTATTTACCAAAGACATGATTCAGAGCCAATGCATATAATGCTAAATTCGGGGTGCCGAACTCTTCCATAAGGAGTGTTCGGACTTTGTCACCGTGTTATGGGTTGATGAGGAGCCCCTGGTGAATATGAAACGTACCAGAATGTACGGGTGCTAGAAAATAATTTAAAGGAAAATAGAAGGAGAACAGAGATAGTATCTGGGGCCTTTGAATTTGGACCATGAACTGTTTCCACTATATTTGGATTAATGCGTCCAAGCACATTGGTACAAAATAATGCAACAAAGTTGGTGGCTACTTGACATGCCACAACCGGAGGCGAGCTGTGCGTGGTTCCAAAAACAGTTAGGGTGATCGTTGAATTGGCCTCTAGGGCTTCCCATTTACGCTTGTGCTCCCTGTAGATCCGATGTCTTTATCCCTTGACAGGACCATTAATCAAGCCGCCGGAGGAGGCCCACATAAGAAAAAACCTGAAAAAAGGGAAAAAGGAAATAGTAAAGTTATATATGTGCCGGGATCCGTCTAGCCGAACTATAGATCCCGTGCTAGCTTGTGCCTCCGTCGATGCCCATGGAATTTTGAGTGCGTAATTATGTACGTGTGGTACGAATGCCACTACCTCATCAGGATTGGGATGAAGGCCGAATTGCTAATCGAGCTCTTGACGAGCTGCGCTGTCCTGTTGCAGTGTAGTCCGGACCCTCTTAATGGTGTCCAGGGGCTCGGCAACCAGACTATGGTGCTGCTTGAGAAGGCCACTTTGTACCTCTGCTGCTAGGGCGGCGGTGTGCTCCTCTGTCATGAGGGAGCGTTCTGTGTTTCCGTTGACTGTTATGACGCTGCGTGGGTCGGGCATCTTAAGCTTGAGATAAGCATAGTGTGGCACCGCGTTGAATCTAGCGAATGCGGTTCGTTCAAGTAGTGTGTGGTAGCCGCTGCGGAAAGGGACGATATCGAAGATTAACTCTTCGCTTCGGAAGTTGTCCAGAGAACCAAAGACGACCTCCAGTGTGATTGAGCCCATACAGTGGGCCCCTACGCCTGGTATGACTCCTTTAAAGGTAGTCTTTGTTGGTTTGATTCCTGAGGGATTAATGCCCGTCTTTCGCACTGTGTCTTGATAGAGCAAGTTGAGGCTGCTACCACCGTCCATCAGGACTCGTGTTAGGTGAAACCCGTCGATAATTGGGTCAAGGACTAGTGCAGCTGAACCGCCATGGTGGATACTAGTTGGGTGATCTCGACGATCGAAGGTGTCGGTGTGAAAACCGGCTGATCTCGGGTAGGGGGTCCCGAACTGTGCGCCTAGGCGGATGGTAATAGGAGACAAGGGACACGATGTTTTTACCCAGGTTCGGGCCCTCTCGATGGAGGTAAAACCCTACTCCTACTTGATTAATATTTATGATATGTGTAGTACAAGAGTTGATCTACCACGAGATCGGAGAGGCTAAACCCTAGAAGCTAGCCTATGGTATGATTGTTGTTGTTCTATGGACTAAACCCACCGGTTTATATAGACACCCGAGGGGGCTAGGGTTACACAGAGTCGGTTACAAGGAAGGAGTTCTGTATATCCGTATTGCCAAGCTTGCCTTCCATGCCAAGGAGAGTCCCATCCAGACAAGGGACGAAGTCTTCAATCTTCTATCTTCATAGTCCAACAGTCCGGCCAAAGGTTATAGTCCGGCTATCCGGATACCCCCTAATCCAGGACTCCCTCAGTAGCCCCTGAACCAGGCTTCAATGACGATGAGGCCGGCGCGCAGATTATCTTTGGCATTGCAAGGCGGGTTCCTCCTCCGAGTACTTCATAGAAGATTTTGAACATGAGGATCATATCCCACTCTGCAAAACAAATTCCACATACCACCGTGGAGAGAATAATATTTTCACAAATCTAATCTGCTGACGTATTCCGTAGAGTGACATCACACCACAGTCAAGTCTTTTTCGAATCGTTTTTTACAGTCCACCTCAGCACGTTTCGCTAGGCGGTTTCCCTTGGCACGTCTTGTCGAAGCAGAGATTGTGTCCCCTTTATTTACGGGATTCTCATCAACACGGACGTGGGTAACCCAATTGTGCCCGTTGGTATGTCCCCTCGATCGAAGGTAAGTCCCAAACGGCCACAGGGGGGGGGGCTCTCAGTATCCATCCTCTTTATAAAGAGGCCAAGGCCTTACTCTTTTCTATCGATCTCAATCGAATCCGCCTCCCGCCTCGAGTTCCAACACCCGAAGCTTCAGATTCAGGCGCTTCGGACCTTCGCTTATGTCCGGATCCAACCTTCAAGGTCGATGAATGCCGTCCTCCGTCATGGAGGAAGACATAATAAAGCTAAGGGAGACCAAGTACTTGACCGGTGAAATCCCGCATAGGTTGCCTGCTCAAGGGCAGGTTATTCCCACTCCGAAGTCCGGCGAGAGCGTCGTGTTCGTATCTCACTTCCTCCGAGGGCTAGGCTTCGCGCCGGATCCCTTTGTGAGGGGGCTCATGTTCTATTATGGGCTGGACTTCCACGACTTTGCTCCGGAGTCTATCCTCCACATCTCATCGTTTATCGTCGTGTGCGAAGCTTTCCTCCGCATCACCCCTCACTTCGGACTGTGGCTCAAGACCTTCAAAGTGGAGCCGAAGATGATCGAGGGGCAGCACACAGAGTGCGGGGGCGCCACAATAAGCAAAAATGCTGACGCCCCATGGCCCGAGGGCTTTTTCCAGGAGGAGTCCGGCTTATGGCAACAAGAGTGGTTTTATATCACGGCTCCGAGGGGTACCAAGTGGGTGGATCCACCTGTCTTTCGCTCAGGTCCCCCGCCATGACTAGCGTCATGGGTCAACAAGGGGCTAGACTGGGGGCCAGCAAAGGATATGCCCGTATTGCAGGGTCGCATCTGTGATCTCCTAGAGAGAGATGTCAGTCTAGTCGTGGTGGCGCAAGTCATGTTAATTCGCCAAGTCCTGCCCTGCAAACATCGTCCCCTCCGCCTTTGGGAGTTTAACCCGGAGAGACCGCGAGCTCTTCAACATCTCCTTGGCATGACGCCTGTGGAGATGTACAAACTGTTCTTTGAACCACAAGCAATGTGTCCGGACTCTACTGAGGATGCAGGTCTGAGCTGCAATCGTTCGGATACCCAAGTAAGTAGCCCTACATCTGAACACTCTATTTGCTTATTTATCACAACATCGTCCCTTAAAAAAGCCGCTCTTTAACCAGGAGTGGATAGCAAAGGCAAAGTTGATCAGGTGTCCGGCCCCCCTCCCGGAGACCTCGCCAGACCCTATGTTAACCAGGATGCTAGAGATCGCGCCTTATCCAGCGCCTTCGGGAGAAGATGAAGGGGGAAACAAGGAGACTACTGCCTCCGCGAAGGAGGTGGACTGGAAGGGAGGAATCAAAACTTCCTCTCCCCAGGGAAAGAAGAGGACCGCCTCTGAAGACCCGGAGACAATGGTCTCAAAACGGGGGAAGAAATCTTCGCCTAAGGGTCCTGCACCGGGGGATACCCCGGCCGCACCATGCCCTCAAGGGGATCAGCCCTCCACCGAGCTATAAGTAAAAGGGTATTTAGTAATGAGGAAGAACCTTGCTTTACCTCTAAGGAAAATAACCGAAGCCTTTATCTTTGTAGTTCGGATCTTAGCCCTTCCCAGCAGAGTTCGTCTTCGGGGGGTCTTCTTCTGGAGATGATGGAGAGCGGAACGCCTCCCCCTGCCATACCGCCTCATGGGGCGGGCGACCCCGAAGTGTCGTCACAGAGGGTTTCTCCTAATCCGGCGAGGCCAGAAGGTAGTCACATGGCCACCCGAAGCCCTCAGTATCCGGTTTTTGAAGAGAGCAATCAGAAGAGCCCGGCACCGCTTGGTGTGCGGTCAGGCGTACTGAGGGATCTGCTAGAGCGAGCAACTATCTCAAAGGAGCACCGCACATTAATGGGTACGGTAATCGAAAGGATTTTGTCCGCGGAAAGCGGGTTGCATCAAGCTGTCATGAGTCTACTGACGGGCTTTGAGGTAAGTGAAATGATGTACCGTTTTGACAGTACCACATACTTTAAGATGCGCCCTGTGTAGATAGTAGCCCCTGAGACTCTGGGTGCTGTCCCAGACGACGGTGCGTAGAGGATCATAGTCCCAGGTTTAATTTTGCCACCTTAATATGCAGGTGGCGAAGTGTCCGGTGGCCAGCCGGACTGCTGAATTTGCCGAGTTAAAGTGGCAACTTGACGTGGCAGATGCCGACATCGTGCTTGTCAACAAGCAGCTTGACGAGGCACAATGTATGTGATTTCTCCGGAGACACATGGTAAGAGGAGCATGATGCCAGTATCTATAACATGTGTGTTTAATGTAGATGGAGCTGCGGCCATGGAGAACCTGCGGGCAGAACTTGCCCAAGCCAAGGAACAAGCTAGAAAAAGCGATGTGGCTGCCCTAAAGGCAATCGAGGAGCTGAAAGCCAAACAGGCTGCTCACTGCCAAATGGCCAAGATGGCCGTGGAATTGAAGAACGCAGCTGAGCGTTGCAAGCTTCTTGAAAAGGAAGATCAAGCAAAGAAGACAGACCTGGAGAAGGCCACGATGGCGGCCAAGGATACCCGCTCTGCGATGAGAGCGATGAAGGAGGAGCTGCGTCAAGCCGGGGATATCGCGGCGGGGAAGCCCTTTATGTTGCAGATGAAGTTTGGAGATCCTAAATATGCTCCTTTGGACCGGCTGTTGAGTTCTACGGACGCATATTTGGATTTGGCGGCGAGTGCTACTGATGCGGCCGAACACTTCCAAGATCAAAAAGATCGCGAAGTGGAGAAGCTGTTCTGGTCACAATTTAACCGTCCAGAGCGTATGCTTCCATTGACTGATTAGCTGGCCGAATGGGCCGAGCTGAATAGATTGTCCGGACTTGTCATGAAGTATGTCGTGGACCATCTGTGGCCGGAAAGGCCAAAGCCGAAGAGTTACTTTAGTTTGGTGTAGCAGTTCCTTGGTGCAGTACCACATATCAACGTGATGAAGAGGTCGACGTGCGTAGAGGGTGCACGGATGGCCCTTGCCCGTGTGAAGACATACTGGGCGGAGATGGAAGCCACCGTTATTGCAGCCCAAGATTCGGACGAAAGCCGAGTACCTGCCGAGCACTACTTTCAAGAAGTTCTTGAGGGCGCTCGTTCGATAGAGACGCAGTGCTCGAAGAATATTATGTTCTAATGACATGTATTCCCATTGAAAACAATGTTTTGCTTAGATGTAAAGGCTATTTTATACTTGTGCCTGCAAGAATTATAATTCCTCATGTGCGGTTGTTTATGTATATATGTATATAACCTGAAAGATGGCAGTCGCCGGCTTCAGCCCCCACGCATATAATGCGGGGTTGTTCGCAGAAGACGCATATTCACACTTTATCCAACGTCTTGGTCCATTAAGGAGGTGACATCGTAGCGAACTAGGCAATCGGACTATAATGCTTTATCACTTTCACTTAGCCATAGGAGTTTGACAGTGGGGCTACTATATAGCCCCTGGTGGCTCCGCGCTCATCCGAATTAGGGGCGCGTATATGCCTGGCCAGGAAACGGCCCTTCGTTAAGGCGGAGGAATCCTGAAGATTCCGCTAGGTCATCGAGTGGTTGACCAGTCTCACGCTATATCATGATGGTCAGTTTTCGGCTTTCTCTACTGAGGTGCTCGCCTGGCCGAACCGGGGCACAATCACAGTAGTTCTCCTGGTGCCGCCTTAGCCGATAGAGCGGAACATAAGGCAACAAAACACAGGAGCCGAGCAAACCCAACATTTCACCAAAGATATGATTCAAAGCTGATGCATATAAGGCCAAACTCGCGATGCCGAACACTCCCTAAGGTATTCGGTCTTTATGATTTTAAACGGGCTGAACAATGCCCATTGTAATAAGCCCCTAGTGTCCAGGTACATGCAATATTCTGACATGGCCACATGCCAAGACGCCAGCCTCCTTCTCAGTTGTGCTGAGAATCCGGGGGATGTGTATCAACAAGAGACAGTAAAAAAGGTTTACGCAGGGTCTTAATCTGAAAAGAATCCATGGAACGGGTCCCTGCTGCACATCTGTGCCTGTGTCTCCATTCTGCCGTATCCTGGATGGGTGTAGCATGGTGTTCATCTATAAAAGAGAGGAACTTAGGTGAAAAGGCAGTCGACCAAAGTATAATTAAAGAGGGGTAAAATTGAGCCTTATTGTCGCTTGTTTACATGCGCGGAGCCCCTTGCATAGGGGTGTATAGCCATCAAACTTTTATCAATTATATGGTTATGCCGGACTCATCTAGCCGTGTCCGTGGTCTTAACGACCTGTTAGGTGCTCTGGTTGGTAAGGCAGTTTAGTGTGTGGCTGCCAAGGCAGCCGCACAGTCTTCCGCGTGCAAGGAGCGCTCAATATTTCCCTTTACAGAAATGATGCTTCGTGGACCGGGCATCTTAAGCGTGAGGGACGCATAATGCGGTATTGCATTAAAGCGAGTGAAAGCTTCACGTCCCAGTAGTGCTTGATAACCACTTTTAAACGGAGCAATGTGGAAGGTTAGCTTTTCGCTACGGAAGTTTTCGGGGAAGCCAAATATAACCTCTAGTAGGAGGGAGCCCGTGCAATGGGCTTCTTGGCCTGGTGTTACTCCTTTAAAGGAAGTATTTCTATGGCTAATTTTTGTTGGGTCCATCCCCATTTTGCGGACTGTGTCCTGATATATCAGGTTTAGACTACTGCCGCCGTCCATCAGGACTCGTGTAAAGTGGTATCCGTCAATTATCGGGTCTAACACCAAGGCAGCCCATCATGTGTGCCGGATACTTGCAGAGTAATCCCGTTTGGATGACCAGTGGTGGAACTCTGTTGTGATAGGCCCTGGGGCACATATCTCTATGGGCGCCACTTTGTTTCTCCCCTTTTCACGTGTAACACGTTTACTGTTTTGACTTTTGGTGGGAATTTCTTCTGTTCCCGAGTGCTTTGTTTGCGGGGTTCATCATCATTTTCACTTGGTGTATCCAGCCCCTTGTTTTCGGCGTTGAGTTTGCTGGATTGCTTGAAGACCCAACATTATCTATGGGTATGATTTGCAGGTTTACCAGGGGTGCTGTGGATTTGACATATCTTGTCCAAAATCTTGTTTAGGCTGGACAGTTCGTCCCTGTTGCCTTTGAGAGGCAGCTTTTGCTGATCCCGCCGAGAGCTTTTGAATTCGGCGTTTACCGCCGTGCCCTTCGGGCTGTCTTCTTTATTCCGGTGCTGGTTTTTGTTGCACCGTGGCTTCCCGTTCCCGTCCCTGACTTCAGATGTACTTGGGTCGCTGGTGCTGCATCTTGCCAACCAGTTGTCCTCGCCTGCGCAAAAGCGGTTCATGAGGCTTGTTAATGCAGCCATTGTTCTCGGCTTTTCTTGGCCGAGATGTCTGGCGAGCCACTCGTCTCGAACGCTGTGTTTGAAAGCTGCTAAGGCTTCAGCGTCCGAGCAGTCTACTATTTGATTCTTTTTAGTAAGAAACCTGTTCCAAAGCTTTCGGGCTGACTCTCCGGGCCGTTGAGTTATATGACTTAGATCGTCTGCATCCGGTGGTCGGACATAAGTCCCTTGAAAATTTGCGCGAAAAGCGTCCTCGAGCTCCTCCCAACTTCCAATGGTGTTTTCGGGAAGGCCTTTGAGCCAATGCCGGGCTGGCCCTTTGAGCTTGAGGGCTAAGTACTTGATGGCGTGGAGATCGTCTCCTCTAGCCATGTGGATATGGAGGATATAGTCCTCAATCCAGACCCCAGGGTCTATTGTTCCGTCGTATGCCTCTATGTTTACGGGTTTGAATCCCTCTGGAAATTCATGGTCCAGCACCTCATCGGTGAAACATAGGGGGTGTGCGGCGCCCCTGTACTTGGGTGTGCCATGGTGTTCGGAATTTTGTTGTATAGTATTGCGTGTTTGAGTGCGCTTTCTTGGCCCGTAGATAGATCTGACTGGGCCGTCCTTTTGATGCGAGTCCTCGTGTGGATAGCGTGTTGGCTTGTGTGCGGCGTTGTTTGCCGCTCTATGTGGGCCATGAGGTCGTCTATCCGACCGGATGGCTGCTTTGTTTTTTGATTGGGGGGGGGGGCTCTAAGGCCTCCTCATCAAATTCAGGCAGTAGCTTTCGCTTTGGGTAGCTCTTTGTGTGGCGGCCGCCGCCGTATTTATCTGCGGTGTTGAGCACTTTACTCCATCTGATTCTAAGTGCATCTTCCGCAGTCTTGAGCTTTCGCTTCTGCTTTTTCAGGCTACGCGCAGTGGCGACGAGCCTTTTATGGAGGTTCTTCTGTTCCAGGAGCTTATCCGGCGTGAGGTCGTCCGTACTGTTATCTTCGCCGGAGATGGGTTGTTCGGATTGGTTATCTGTGTTGCCCTGGTCAGACGGTTGTTCAATGCCATGTTCGTCGTCCGCCGGCTCACCCTGCTCTATCGCTGGGTCTGTATGACCGCTATTTCTGTCGAGGCGGGGTTTGGAGCGGCGCTTACACCGCCACTTTGTCTGCTTTTCGAGGGAACGGTCCTTCGCTGCATCCCTCCATTCCTTGTCGTCGCTTCCTTTGGGTGTGTCCACCATGTATACATCGTGGGATGAGGTGGCTGTCCAGTGCCCTGCGAGCAGTGGTTCCTATTCGTCTCCTACATCGTCGTCCATACCATCGATGTCTTCGGAGTCGAAGTCGAGCATGTCGGTTAGATCATCAACAGTGGCTACTAAGTGGGTGGTGGGTGGGCGGCGAATTTCTTCGTCATCCACATCCCAATCCTGCCGGACGTAGTTCGGCAAGGATTCTCATGACAAGGAGAGAGACCTTAGTGGGTTTAGTATGTCACCAAAGGGTGAATGTTGAAAGATATCCGCGGCAGTGAACTCTATGATCGGCGCCCAATCGGATTCGATTGGCAGGGGCGCGGGTGGCTCGGAGTCCGAAGGAGAGTCTGGCAATTTGGAGTCACAGGCCTCGCGAAGGGTAAGGCTGGTATTCGGCTCGATCGCTGTTGAGGCTGCGTCCGCCATGGCGGGGTCTAACTGCCCGTCCACGCATGGCACAATTGGCTCCGAATCAAAGGTCGGAGCGGTTGCAGGTGCGATCTCTTGAACATTGTCCGGCAGCAGAGTTAAATCATGCCCATCGTGACAGTGCGGTGCACCTGGCAAGGGCTCGAATCCGGTGAAGATCAAGTCTCCACGGATGTCGGCCGTGTAGTTTAAGCTTCCAAACCTGACCTTATGGCTAGGAGCGTAACTTTCAATCTGCTCCAGATGGCCAAGCGAATTGGCCCGCAGTGCAAAGCCGCCGGATATAAAAATCTGTCCGGGGAGAAAAGTCTCACCCTGGACTGCATCGCTAACGATGATCGAAGGAGCCATCAAGCCTAATGATGATGACACAGAGGAACTCTCAATGAAAGCACCAATGTCGGTGTCAAAACCGGCGGATCTCGGGTAGGGGTTCCCGGACTGTGCGTCTAGGCGGATGGTAACAGGAGACAAGAGACACGATGTTTTTACCCAAGTTCGGGCCCTCCCGATGGAGGTAAAACCCTACTCCTCCTTGATTAATATTGATGATATGGGTAGTAAAAGAGTTGATCTACCACGAGATCGGAGAGGCTAAACCCTAGAAGCTAGCCTATGGTATGATTGTTGTTGTTCTACGGACTAAACCCTCTGGTTTATATAGACACCGGAGGGGGCTAGGGTTACACAGAGTCGGTTAGAAGGAAGGAGATCTGTATATCCGTATTGCCAATCTTGCCTTCCACGCCAAGGAGAGTCCTATCCGGACACGGGACTAAGTCTTCAATCTTGTATCTTCATAGTCCAACAGTCCGGCCAAAGTTTATAGTCCGGTTGTTCGGATACCCCCTAATCCAGGACTCCCTAAGAAGGTGATCTGGAATGACGACCACGGATTGAATTTTGGGGCGACTGGCTCTACCACGTAGACGTCCCTTAGTGCTTGCTTGCGCTCCCTTTTGGGGATGTGTGTACCGTATATCATGTTCACCATTTTGACTTGAGGGTGAAATTTCTTCTGCCTCCCAGTGTTCGGCTGCCGGGGCTCATCGTCCTCGTCCTCAGTTTGTGATCCCTTTTCTTTGTTTTCGGCATTTAACTTGCCGGCCTATTTGAAAACCCAACAATCTCTGTTTGTGTGGTTGGCTTGTTTATCTTGGGTGCCATGTATCTGGCACGGACGATCGAGTATGTGGTCCAGGCTGGATGATCCCTCGTTGTTCCTTTTATAGGGCTTCTTCCGCTAGCTGGACCTGGAGCCACTGAATCCGGCGTGAACCATAGTGTCTTCGGTGTTATCGCCATTGATTCGGCGTTTGTGCCTATTGCACCGGAGCTTGCTGGTGCTATTTTTAGCCTCGGGGGGGGGGGCTGCCTCACTGATTGTGGTTTTACTGCGGGCCAGCCAGCTATCCTCGCCCGCGCAAAAGCGGGTCAAGAGTGCCGTGAGGGCTGCCATAGACTTTGGCTTTTCTTGGCCGAGGTGGCGTGCTGGCCATTCGTCGCGGATGCTGTGTTTAAAGGCCGCTAGGGCTTCGGCGTCCGGAAAGTCAACGATCTGGTTCTGTTTGGTTAGGAATCCAGTCCAGAATTTTCTGGATGATTCTCCAGGTTGTTGAACTATGTGGCTTAAGTCATCGGCATCAGGTGGCCGGACATATGTACCTTGAAAGTTGTCAAGAAAGGCTTCTTCCAGGTCCTCCCAACTACCGATGGAGTTTTCAGGCAGGCTATTTAGCCAGTGTCGAGATGGTCCTTTGAGCTTTAGTGGGAGGCATTTGATGGCATGGAGATCGTCTGCACGGGCCATGTGGATGTGGAGAATAAAGTCCTCAATCCATACTGCGGGATCGGTTGTTCCGTCGTATGATTCAATATTGATGGGCTTGAATCCTTCAGGGAATTCGTGATCCATTACTTCGTCTGTGAAGCAAAGATGGTGTGTGGTGCCTCTATATCGGGCCGCGTCGGGGCGTACGATGGGGTCCGCCTGCGGTTATCGGCCCGGGCATGACTTGGTTTGTTACGTACGAATAGGTAGCCGTCGTCACGAGTCGAAGAACGTCCTCACGATCCACAGATTGATCTGGTGTGTCCCGCTTTCTTGTCCAGATCTTGCCGAAGGTCGTATGTATAATCCCGAGCTGCCTTATCTATGCTTTTGTATGGCGGGGCGGGCTGCTGTATGACCTGAGTCAACGCTTTGTCCCGACCGCGGGGCGGTCGGTCCGCCGCACTGTCACGACCGCATGGTGGTCGTTCCATGTTGTGTGAGGGAGGTAAGGGCTCGGCGCCTCCTCATTGAACTGGGGTAGCAGTCTCCGTTTTGGGTAGCTCTTGGGTGGGCGCTTGAGGCCGTATTCCTCGGCTGCCAGGACGTCAGTCCACCTATCAATGAGCATGTCTTGATCGGCTTGGAGCTGCTGCTGCTTTTTCTTGAGGCTTCTTGCAGTGGCTATTAACTAGCGCTTGAAGCGTTCCTGCTCGAGGGGTGCCTCAGGCACAATAATGTCCTTGTTGCTGAGGTTCTCGTCATCCTCGGAGGGTGGATGATAACTATCGTCATCCAGGTCACTGGGAATGGCTTGTTTATTAGGGTTAGCTTGCTCGTTGTCTTGTTCCTCCTGTTTGGATGCTGCTCCAACAGGGTCGTCATTGTTTTTGGCGTCGTCCGGAGTGCTATTTTCTCCGGTGCCAGTGTTGCCGTCTTTTGAGCGGTGCGGCTTAGAGCGGCATTTAGGGCGCCGGCGCTTGTACTGTGTCTCAGAAGGTTTATTCGCATCTTGGTCCTCTTTGTCATTGCCGCTAGATTCTTTGGGTGTATCAACCATGTACACGTTGTATGAAGAGGTGGCCGTCCATCGTCCAATGAATGGCGGGTCTTGGCCTTGCTCCTTATCAGCATCGTCGTCCATACCGTCGATGTCTTCAGAGCCATAATCAAGCACGTCGGTTAATTCAGCGATAGTGGCTATGAAGTGGGTGGCGGGTGGGAAGCAAAATTTCCCGTCGTCAGCCTCTAGCTCGGACCGAACATAGTTTGGCTGTGAGTCCTTCTCTAAGGACAAATTCTTTAAAGATTTTAGCATGTCACCCAAAGGTGAGTGCTGGAAGATGTCTGCGGCGCTAAATTCTAAAATCGATAACCGATCCAGCTTGGTGTCCGCAGGCGTACCCGTCCGGAACTCATAGCCTGAGACGAGTCCGGAGTTCCATTGACACAAGTATTGCAGGGTGTTGAGTCTATGTGCGGCTTCAAAGCCATGGACTCCGTGGCTTCGGATGGCACGATCTACTCCGGCGCTAAGGCCCTTGCAGCAACAGGAACCATCTCCTCGATGTGATCTGATGACAGATTTAAGTCATGTTCATCGGAGCGAGGGGGGGGGGGGGGGCGATCGCCGTGGCCTCAAACCCGTTGAAGATCAAGTCTCCTCGGATATCCGCGACGTAGTTCAAGCTTCCAAATCTGACCTGTTGGCCAGGGGCGCGGATATTGACCTTCTCCAGATGGCCAAACGAGTTGGCCCGCAGTACGAAGCCGCCGAACACGAAAATCTGTCCGGGGAGGAAGTCTTCTCCCTGGACAGCGTCACTATGGACGATTGAAGGGGCCATCGAACCTCTTATCAACGGCACAGTGGAACTCTCAATGAAAGCACCAATGTCGGTGTCAAAACCGGCGGATCTCGGGTAGGGGGTCCTGAATTGTGCATCTAAGATCGAGGGTAACAAGAGACAGGGGACACGATGTTTACCCAGGATCGGGCCCTCTCTATGGAGGTAATACCCTACTTCCTGCTTGATTAATCTTGATGAATATGAGTATTACAATAGTTGATCTACCACGAGATCGTAATGGTAAACCCTAGAAGTCTAGCCTGTATGACTATGGTAAAGAGTATATCCCTATTCTAGGCTGCCCCTCTGATTTATATAGACACGGGGGGGGGGGGGTCTAGGGTTACATGGAGTCGGTTACATAAGAAGGAATCTTCATAGTTGATCGCCAAGCTTGCCTTCCACGCCAAGGAGAGTCCAATCCGGACACGGGTACAGTCTTCAGCCTTCATGTCTTCCCAGCCCATCAGTCCAGCCCATGAATAACAGGCTGGATGCCCGAGGACCCCTTAGTCTAGGACTCCCTCAAGGGCCTCTTACCCCTTCTTCCTCCCTGCCGTATCTTGGGTAGATCCGGCCTCTTGACGCCATCCTAGCCACACCCCGACGACCCTCAGGTGTATCTTGCTTCGAAACCGACCTTGCTCTACTGCCCAGCTCCCCGCATAGCTGCCTGAGGATTTTTTTCTACTTCCATCGGCCGTTCCAAAGCCACCTAGATTTTTACAATTATTTGAGTTATAGCTAGTTCACACAGTCAAATCTAAGACTTGGTCCAAATAGAGAATAAAGCAGGAAAGATATAGCATGAACCTAGGAGCTAGTTCTAAGAGGAAAGAAACAGGGGAAAGTAGTAGAGACTGGCTACCCAACCGGTCTCTTGGTTGAAAAGGGGTAGAAAGTGGGGTGGATGCCGAAGGGTGGGGGGAAGTGGACCTGTCTCTTTTTTTGAAAAAGGAAAGAGAGTGAGGGGGTATTGGGGGACAACGCAGTTGAGAACGAGTAGGTCTAGATTTCCTATGCTCACATAGGAAAATGTCGCCGAGGAGATAGAAATGGGCCAAATGCAGACATGTTGCATGAATGTTTTTCGCTCTTGGCAACCACATCTGCCTCACCACTTTATGCCCGTGTTGTCCCTATACCCGTATCGCTACCATTAATGTAAAATCACATGAAAAATGAAGCAATGCCATTGTTAGGCTAATCTCACTATTAAGTAATGCTGCTGTCAGTCTAGTGACATTGATAAATTGAAGCAGTGACCATTTTATGAAGTGCTTCCTTCTTGCTTTATTTCCCATGAATTGTGTTTTGGGAGTTACACTTAAATCTCACCCCGGTAACATTGCTTCAACCCAGTGGAACTACACAAATTTGATTGCACATTTTGGTTGCACCGAGCACGAAGCTGCTGACCATGTGCAACTCTCATAACAGTAATACTAATGCTATTGTTCTGCCTGTTAATCTAGTGGCAATGTTGATGTGATGTGATGTGATGCTACTTCTTACTTAATGACACTTTTTTGTGCTATCAATTTAGTGCCATTTATAACACAATAGATGCTATTGTTAATCATATGCCACCGTAAATAACTGTTACTTCATAAATAACCATATTACATATTTGCGCAAACAGGATGTCTGTCTCCATGTCGTTTCTATTTGTGAAATCAGAAGCATACACCTAAATTTTAGTAAAACTGAACAAATCAGATGGCTGTTCCTACCTGCCGTCGTCTAGCCACCACTACTAGGGAAAACCTTATACACAACATCTTAGCAGTAGCGCTGGACAAAATAATGCGCTACTGCTACTTAGTAGCAGCGCCCGAAAATAAACCGCACTACTGCTATAACTTTAGTAGTAGCGCGTACTAGTAAAAAGCGCTGCTACTATGTTTGAACTGGGCGCACATGACTAGCCCAACTTAGCAGTAGCGCGTATCCCCGTCCGGCGTTACTGCTATTGTCCTTAGTTGTAGTGCTTGTCTCGCACACGCGCTACTACTAACCCTACCTTATCCTCCCACGCGGCCGACCCTCTCTCACTCCCTCTCCCTCTCAGTCACTCTCACCCGCGCTGATATCCGTCGTCCGCCGCCGCCGCCGCCGTTGTTCGTCCTCCACTGAGGTACTCCCTCCTCCTCCCACTGCGCCCTCCTCCCTCCTCCTCCCACCGCGCCCTCCTCCCTCCGCCTCCGGCTGCCCCCTCCTCCCTCCTCCTCCGGCCGGCCCCTCCTCCCTCCTCTCTCCTCCCTCCCTCCCTTGTCTCTGTTCTTGCAAATTGTAGGTAATTTAAATGTAGATAATTAGTAAGTGTTTAAAATAATTAGTAAGTATATTAATAAACTAGTTGAACTAGTTTAGTTTTAGTTGAACTAGTTTAGTAAGTAAATTAATAAACTAGTTGAACTAGAATTAATAGAACTAATGTATTTTTAGTAAGAAAATTAATATAACTAGTTGAACTACTTTATTTTTAGAAAGAACTAGTTTTTTTTCTATTTATAGTAAGTTTATATTTAGTAAGAACTAGTTGAACATGTCATATTTGTAGTTATTTTTATTTTAGTAAGAACTAGTTTATATTTAGTAAGAACTAGTTTATATTTAGTAAGAACTAGTTGAAATAATAGAATTAATAGGGTTTTTGCTTTTGCAAAAATCAAGGAGCCCGTCCATCATACCCGCCGTCGTCCCCGTCACCGACCACCTCCGACCTCGAGGTGAGACCATCCAAATCTCCATGTCAATATGAGTCCTATAAGATATATATGATGTAGATAAAAACATGTATATCCTGTGTTGCTCAAATAGGATATGTGGTTGCCCAAGTGGCCGATCATGTTCAGGTTACACCTCCGAGTGGCCTATGTTTTGCTAGAGTGTTGACTAATTTCCGTTCCGGCAAATTTCAGGCGCTCGGTATGTCCTTTTTTAGCAAAGGTCATGCCGGATTTTTCGGTGAATTCTGGTATGACTTGTGCTAGAATATGTAGGAAATATCGAGTGGCCTGGATTTTCTCGAAAAATAATGATCTAATTTGGGTTTTTTAGTACATATATATATTTAATTGTACAAGTTTAATCTTTGAATTATGAACGTAGGGAATATCGTACTCGGATGACGAAAGTCTCCCGGGGAGTGCGGCTGGTGCCACGGCGATCGAGGTCTGTGCGACAGGTGCCCTCACCTGGACGATGATCGGCACTTCAGCATTAAGCTCTAGGAGACCTTCGACGTTGAAATGGTACGCAACGACGACAAGTGCTTTTTTTTGTAATTAAGCACGACTTCAACTATTTCACGTCTAATTTTCATCTTTTACAATTCGACTAGCTTATCCCATGCCATGCAAGACACTATGTCTTGGAGAGGATGGGTTTTGAAGGGCATGAAAATTTTGAAACAAAGAAAATACACCTAAGGACCCATCATGATATGGATTTTGAAGTAAATTTGTACAATTCTCAGAGCGTAACCCATTTTGGTTGCCAAAAGCACTTTGCAAAATGTATGGTTTTTATGAGGGTATGATTGTCACCATGGATCCTGGTGATCCTGATATCGAGCAAAACAATATGTACATTTGGGTCCTTGTTGATACGCTTTCAATTCTACCGCTATGTGAGTTTCTCAAACATAGTTATTAACTAATTTATATTGTTTATTTCAAAATAGTTGACAGCTTATTTCCATTTACAGCTTATTTTCATTCTTCAAAGAATGTGCGGAAGATGGTAGACAAAACCCACTACACCGATGGCTCCGAATTAACTTATAAGGAGAAAAGTCATCTGATCGCATTTTGTACTTTCTTTGAGAATTACAATACCTATTATCGAACTCCTCCAAAAATTTTTTTGACTATATGAACTCCTCCAAATTGTGGTGAATACGTGCCACTAGTGCACATGTTGAACCACGACAACTTCTGTGGAGATACCCTGGTAAGATTTTCTACTATGACGACATCCGTGCATCTTTTGCATACTTCTGAAACTAGTACATCATTGCTAACTACGAAGTTATTACTATGTTTTTCAACAGAAAATCCCAATGGATTGTGTGCCTCATCTAATGTATTACAATGGTCGCCTTGAAGTTCTGAACCTACAGCCAGGTCATCCTTTGGATGTCACCTGTGCATATCGGATTTCTGAAACCGGTGAACACATGCTAATAAAAGAGTGGAAAAAATGTTTGGACATTCGTAAGGAGGTTCTTGGAAGCAACATTAAGCGAAAGGAAAGAATTGGAGACAGGATAATCTGCATTCTCCATAATGGAGAGCCAGGGGCTATCTTGTTTTTTTTGCTATTTTACCTTAGAGAATATAGTAGGTCCTAAGAGAATGTAGTAGGTCCTATGAGGTACAATATGTTTACTATGTGGTACAATGTGTTAGAGTTGATGATGAGGAGTAGTTGTGATTATGACTAGTGACCAACTTGCTATGTGATGTCTCATCAATGAAAACGATGATCATGAGGAGGTGTTAGATGACAAAGATGTATTATGATGATAAGTTGTTAATGATATGATGATGATATTTATTATATCATTGCGTGAAAGAACCGCGGATTAGTTTCAAGTGGATGTCCATCCACTTGAAACGAGTCCACGGTTCTCTCACCCAATGATGTAATAACTCATTATGATGTAAAACAATCTCTAAATTGCTGTTGTATTAAAACTTTTATAGAGGTGTATGAATACAACATGAAATAAAATACGAAATAATAGTAGTAGCACGGGCTGGGAGAAGCGCTATTAGTAATTACCAGTAGCACCGCATCGAGAAAGCGCTACTACTAAGTTGTTGTAGCAGTAGCGTGGGTTAACCAACGCCTACTGCTAACATTTAGCTGTAACACCGTACCAGTAGCGCTCCTGCCCACGCTACTAATAGGCCTAAAACCCGCGCTGCTGCTAGGCTTTTCCCTAGTAGTGCACCTGTATTCAAGGTATTCCTTCATTGGTAGTAACTAGGTAGAATGGCCAACACAATGTAAAAGAAGCTGATTTGTATGTTTACTTCCTGATTGCAGTGCAGGGACGAGTGATGACCCACAAGTATAGGGGATCAATCGCAGTCCTTTTAATAAGTAAGAGTGTCGAACCCAACGAGGAGCATAAGGAAATGACAAGTGAGTTTCAGCAAGGTAATGTATGTAAGCACTAAAATTATCGGTAACAAATAGTTTGATAGCAAGATGATTTGTAACGAGCAAGTAACAATAACTTTTGGGGATATTACTACTGGGCGTAAACTGGCCAGGAGATGCTGGGTTAACCCCATCAGTAGTTCATCATATCTGAAGCCCATGAAGACAGACGGTGACACTTTAAGAAGGCCTAGGGCCCAGAACCGGTTTAAGGCATGTAGACATAAACCGACATTGATATGTAAACTTGTGTTGTAAGGTAGAAAGAGCAGAGACCGAGCCGAACACATTTATGAGCCGGCCTCGGGATTCTGTAAACCGACGGGCGTCAACCCATGTATATAAGGGGACGACCCGGCGGCGGTTCAGGACAACAGACAACAACTCGAGCAGGCAAAGCATATTCGGTCCCTGGTCATCGAAACCCCAACAATCCCATCACAACTAGATGTAGGCTTTTACCTTCATCGTAAGGGGGCGAACTAGTATAAAAACTCTCTTGCGTCCCTTGTCCGCTTTAACCCCTTTAAGCTAACCCATAGCGATTGCTCCGCGACTAAGTCCTTTCATGAGGACATCTGCCGTGACAAAACCATGACAGTTGGCGCCCACCGTGGGGCTATCGCACGATGGTTTCAAGTTCTTGGAGGGCAACTTCAAAGGACTCAAGGGTTACGTTGTGGGCCAGATGACCAAAAGTCATCGCGGCAAGCTCTACATCGACGATGCAGGCTGGAGCCTCGAGGCCGGCTCGATTGAGTACGGGTACCGGGTCCCCTTTGGTGGCATACACATTTTCATTGGCAGGATTGGCGAATCGGGCCCTGAGCCAGACATCTGCACCGACCTCGTCGAAACGGCTCAGCGTGCGAGATCCGCCCGGGTCAAGCCTGTCATGAAGCGTGCCTTCGTGGGAGTCATCCACGGAGGGGAATCTGAGGATAGATCAGAATCTGGTGGTGAAACCGTTGTTTACTCCGGCGACAAGTCATCGGCCGGAGAGTCCGAGTCGTTATATCAGTTACAAGATGGCCGGATTGGGGGCTGTTCCGATGGCGACAGTATTCCCGACCCCTTCGATCTACCAAACCGGGTTGCGATCTTCATGGCTGGTACACAGCCAGCGCTCCACTCTTCGACTGCAGCGGCGATGATTTCCGGATTGGCAGCAGCGATGGAGGCCGGGGCAGGAGGCCCTGTGCGACCGCTAGCTCAGGCTCTATCTGACTTGTTTGATGCATTGCAACACTGATGGCGGAGATTAACCCGGCGGATCAGGAGGCACACAATGCGGAAATCGCAAAGGTGAAAGATCAAGTCACCCAGGCCAAAGCCGACTTGGCAGCTGAGGATGCCAGGATGGCCGCGGAGCGGGCCACTTTGGATGAGCAGGCTTAATGGCTTATGCTGGATTAGAGTGCATTGAACGAAGTCCTAAAAAGGAGGTACCGATCTCGCCTATCGAGATGCGTCGGGTTAAGGAGCTTCTTTCAGAGATAATCACACTCTGGTGACGGATCATCACCCTGTCAGAAATAATCACACTATCAGAGAATATTTGGACAGAAGCAACTTTAGATAAAAAGATTATATGATTCTTACAGCTGGCGGTTTGTTGAAGGTGTAGAAAGGGAGTAGTCCGGTTTGGGCACAGATAGCCTCCGGTTCGTTCAACATCTTTTTTACAGACTTAGTGACTTCTTCATCTGTAAGCTAAATGTCAATGTGCCACTGAGCTTCCTTCAAGCTCCCTGTATACTCACACATCAAACTGGAGCGCCGGCTTAAGGGCAGAATGCTCCAGCTTATCCAACAACATGCAAGATCAACTCCTGTCAAACCGTTCGCCAGGAAGGCTCTAAGCTTTGATAATTGAGGAGCATAGTTGGCCCTTTCTTTTGCAGTCAACCTCTGGGGAAAGGGATGTGTGTTGCTAAGGCGTTCAAGGCGATAACCCGACAAGGGGTTTTCCTCAGGTGGAGATGTATCTTTGCAATAAAACCAAGTAGCGTTCCACTCTTTGGGGTGACTGTGAAGCTTAGGATGAGGAAAAGTAACTTCCTTCCTCTTCTGAACCGCCATTGTGCCCAATTCAGTGTTGGGTCCATCTGTGAATTCTGTGCGACGGTTTAAGTGAAAGAAATCTCTAAACAGTTCTACTGTGGGTTCCTCTTGTAGGTAAACCTCACAGAACACTTGAAAGTGGCAGATGTTGGTCACAGAATTTGGACCGATGTCTTGAGGGCGCAGTTGAAAACTGGCCAATACATCCCGGAAATTTTTTGAACCGAGAGGGCTGAAGCCCCGGCCTAAGTGATCAGCAAACACAACTACCTCTCCATCTTTCGGTGAAAGAGGATTTCCCGGGCCAGGGACCCTCCAGTGGATGACATCTTTCTTGGCTAAAGCGCCCATTTTGACAATGTTGTTTAACTGTTCTTCAGTCACTCGAGAAGGAACCCAATTGCATTCATACACTTGCTTGGCTATGGCAATAAAAATCTGAAACATTATTGTTGCCGGTTTAAGATTTACAGTGGACAACTATACGGTGATAGAAAGGTGCAAGCATATTATTAAATCAGGCACTGGTTGTTCATAAACCGGAGTTTACTGATGGAGACAGTACAATGGTGAAGTACAATTGGCGGTTCAACAGGGGACTAATGGTATCTACTGGGTCATCATTCTTCTGAGGATTTAAACCGCCTAACTTGATATTTAAGATGCAAATCAAAAGATGCTAAGTGAAGGAAAAACAGGTTTCACAAGTTGGCATTGTAAATTTTGGATCTACCGCATGTTAGAAAATGGGAATATATTCAGACCTAAATATTGGTACCGAGGCAGTTGATGAAGGTTCAGATGGGATTTTCTACTTAAACGGGACGCATGGATGGAGAGAAAGGTTGCGGCTATCACTATACAGAATAAATGTCAAAGTTGGAATCAAAGAGCTAGTACATAAACAATGAACACCGACGAACACCCATGAACACTTATGAACACTGAAACCCTAGAGACAGATCTATGGCGGAAGAACAGAGAACTTACCGATGCTGATGAAAGAGTGGGGAGGCGCCGCGGTTCTCTGGTACGTTCAGGGTGATGCAGCGGCCGGAGTTGAGGCAGAAGCGACGGTCGACTATGGCGGCGGAGCTCCAGAGGTTGGGCAGCACAAGGAAGAAGATGAGATGAAGAGGTACGGGGGGGGGGGAATGGAAAGACCCCATGGCCCTATTTGTAAAGGCAAAAGATAAGTGTCAGGCGTGAAAATCAAGGAGTCTGAAATTTGGATATGAGGCAGAGCTGTCGCCTCGATTGTCGGAGGCTCATTAATGAGGATGGGTTATATGCAATTTTAAAATAACAGATGATGTCATGGAGGTTTACCATGGTTCTGGAAAGTGACGTCAAGGCGGTTTACAAATTATGTGAAGATATTGAAGAAGAAATTTTCTTAACTACTGAGGATTGACATGAACCAGTTCAAATCAATCTGGGGCCAAATGTTGGGGATATTACTACTGGGCGTAAACCGGCCAGGAGAGGCCGGGTTAACCCCATCAGTAGTTCATCATATCTAAAGCCCATGATGACAGACGGTGACGTTTTAAGAAGGCCCAGGGCCCAGAACCGGTTTAAGGCATGTAGGCATAAACCGGCATTGATATGTAAACTTGTGTTGTATGGTAGAAAGAGCAGAGACCGAGCCGGACACGTTTATGAGCCGGCCTCGGGATTTTGTAAATCGACGGCGTCAACCCATGTATATAAGGGGACGACCCGGTGGCGGTTCAGGACAACAGACAACAACTCGAGACTCAGGCAAAGCGTATTCGCTCCCTGGTCATCGAAACCCCAGCAATCCCATCACAACTAGATGTAGGCTTTTACCTTCATCGTAAGGGGCCAAACTAGTATAAAAACTCTCTTGCATCCCTTGTCCGCTTTAACCCCTTTAAACTAACCCATAGCGATGGCTCCGCGACTAAGTCCTTTCACGAGGACATCTGCCGTGACAAAACCACAACAGTAACGGTAAATAGTATGCAGCAATGTGGCCCAATCCTTTTTGTTGCAAAGGACAGGCCAAAACGGTTTCTTATAATAAGCAAAGCATTCTTGAGGAGACACGGGAATTTCATCTAGTCACTTTCACCATGTTGGTTTGATTTGTGTTCACTACTTTGATAATTTGATATGCGGGTGGATCGGTGCTTAGGTGTTGCTCTTACTTGAACAACCTCCTACTTATGATTAAACCCCTCGCAAGCATCCGCAACTACGAGAAAAGCATTAAGATAAAATCTAACCATAGCACTAAACATTTGGATCCAAATCGGTCCCTTACTAAATAGCGCATAAACTAGGGTTTAAGCTTCTGTCACTCTAGCAACCCATCATCTAATCACTACTCCAAAATGCATTCCCTTAGGCCTAAATCTGGTGAAGTTTCATGTAGTCGACGTTCACATGACTCCACTAAGGGAATCACAACCTACATATCATCGAAATATCGAACACATATCAAGTTCACATGATTACTTGCAACAAGATTTCTCCCGTGACCTCAAGAACAAGCGTAAATACTCACAGTGATAAACATGCTCAAGATCAGCGGGGTATTAAATAGCATAATGGATCTGAACATATAATCTTCCACCAAATAAACCATATAGTAATCAAGTACAAGATGTAATCAACACTACAAGTCACCACATGTACCAATATGAGGTTCCGGTACAAAGATTGAGCACAAGAGATGAACTAGGGTTTGAGAGGAGATGGTGATGTTGAAGATGTTGATGAAGATTGGCCTCCCAAAGATGAGAGGGTTGTTGGTCATGACGATGGTTTCGATTTCCCCCTCCGAGAGGGAAGTTCCCCCCGGCAGAATCGCTCCGCCGGAGGGCAAAAGTGCTCCTGCCCAAGTTCCGCCTCGAGACGGTGGCGCTCCGTCCCGTAAGTCATCTCTTATTTTTCTAGGTAAAAATGACTTCTATACCATAAGAGGGGCACGGGAGGTGGGCCGAGGAGGGCACAACCCACCAGGGCATGCTTGGGCTCCCTGGCGCGCCCAGGTGGGTTGTGCCCACCTGGTGGGCCCCCTCTGGTAGTTATTCGCTCCAATAATTCTTAAATAATCCATAAAAAATCTCCGTGAAGTTTCAGATCATTTGGAGTTGTGCATAATAGGTGGCTTGACGTAGCCTTTTTAGGTCCAGAATTCCAGGTGCCGGTATTCTCCCTCTTGGTGTAAACCTTGCATATTATGAGAGAAAAGGCATTACAATTACTCGAAAAAGCATTATTATGCATAAAAACATTATAAATAACAGCAAGAAAACACAATGCAAAATGGACGTATCAACTCCCCCAATCTTAGACCTCGCTTGTCCTCAAGCGAAAAACTGAAATCGAAAAACATGTCCACATGCTTAGAAGGAGAGGTGTCGATAAAAACAAAATACAGACATAGAAGCATCATTCTTATTATTATAGCAGCAACAAACTTTATTATAACACATTACCACATAATTTTATCATATAACTTCTTATGCACAAGTAACAATTCATCACAATATCGAAGTAGAAGCATAAACTCTATTAAAAACTAGCAAACTATGTTCTCAATCAACTTTGCAACAACAATTCTTCATCTTTTCAGGAAGGGTCCCGTATCAGAGCCTTTAGGCAAGTCCACATATTCAACCATCATATTGCTAACACTCACCGCATACCCATGAGCAAAAAGTTTCAACTGGACACAAAGAAAGAGAGGGACTTATTGTTTTGCCTCCCAACATATTCACACCAAGGGTGATGTCAACAATAATAACTCATGCTCACCCATATCCAATTGGACATATGTGCCTAGATCTTTCCGCACCACATGATGCTTGCAAAAATAGAAAATAAAAGGAATAGGGAAGGATACTTTGACTCTTGCATAAAATTAAATACGTAAAAGTAAAAGATAGGCCCATTCGTAGAGGGAAGCAGAGGTTGTCATGTGATTTGTGGTTTGCATGCTCAATCTCTTAGTGCAAAAGAATGTTACATTATATTGCCCCTTGTAATAGCAACCTTCATCATGCAGTCTGTCGCTTTTATTATTTTGCCATCACAAGTTCGTACAACACTCAATTTTCTCTTACACTAAATGATCCAACATATTTAGAAGCAATTTGTATTGCCTTAATGCACCGATGACATCTTACTTGAAGGATCTTACTCAATCCATATGTAGTTATGGTGGACTCTCGAAAAAGATTTTGGGTTTAAGGGTTTTTGGATGCACAAGTAGTATCTCTACTTAGTGTGGAATTTTTGGCTAGAAAAGACATCGAGCAAGCACCACATGTTAAAGGATATAGGACAATATAACTTATATGTGGATACTAACAAGCATAAGTCATTAAGTTGTCTTCCTTGTCCAACGTCAACAATTTTGGCATATAATATGCTGATGGGGGATCACAATCATAAAAGATGTCCAAGATTGTGTATTTGCATGTGAATCTTCTCTTCCCTTATTAATTCTTTCATGAATTGCATCATTGACCAATGTTATGTTTGTCAATCTCCAATAAATTTTACTACTTATACTTTTCCTTATGTGATGTCATTACTTAACATAAGATTAGCATATGATCTTTTCCATCTATTTTTCCTTTATTTTGATTGGAACATAAAGAGTAAATGAAGCAAAACTCAAACTAAACTTTATTTTATATCTCGCACACGATTACATAGATAGGTGAATCAAACTCTAAGAAAACTCTCAAAGAAAGATTGAACTAAACTTTTATTCAACTATGCAAAATATATCTAAAGATCGAACTAAGATAAATATAGGCAAAAGAGGTGGTGTAATACGATACCGGGGCACCTCCCCCACGCTTGGCACAAGCCAAGGGGAGTGCCCATACCCGATACTCAATTCTCCTTTGGTGGTGAAGAAGGTGATGGTGGTGGTGACGATGAGGTAGCAAATTTATCCTTTCCCTTTAACTTGTGCTGGAGGGTAAAGTTTTGCTCTTTTAGGCTGTCAACATGTTGTTCCAGCATCATTATCTTCTGGCACAATTCTTGCTTATTCTCCCACAGAAGACGAAAAGGGATAAACTAGATCTTAGGTTTCTTTGTTCTATTAGGCAGACTTGACTTCTTGAATTCCACATGCATGTCCCAAGGTTGGGGTAGAGGGACCTCCTCTTCATCTGAGCTTGTCTCCTCTTTCCCTTGAGGATCGTAGTCCTCTTCTTCCTCCATGGTCCAACCATAATGTTCCACATCTCCATAAGCCTTGGGGTTTGCAATAAAATCAGCCACATAGCTCTCGCCCTCAGAGTCTTGTGACGACATAATTTCAGATCTGTCAAAAAACAGCGAGAAAGAACAATAGAGTATTTCTCCACGATACGGTGGTGAATAGGTTCGAGGGGTATATAAAGATTTTTTTATCTTGGGAAATAAGCAAACGGAAGAAGAACGGAGTCCAGAAGGTACCCGAGGTGGGCACAACCCACCTGGGCGCACCTGGCAAGCTAAGCGCGCTCTGGTGTCTTGTGCCCACCAGGGTGGCCTTCCTGGGTATTTCTTATTTTCCTAATTTTTGTAAAATTCCAAAACTGATAAAAAAATATTTTTGTGGATTTTTTGGAGTCCGTTTACTTACCGTATCACGTACCTCCCTTTTTTCACAATTCTGGAGTTTTCCGGAAGGTTTCTTTTATGTGTTCCTCCGGTGTCATGGTTTGGATAACATTGCTTTCAACATTAATATGCGTACCTGCGATATAATGTTTAATTCCTTGACCATTGACCACCTTCGGGTTGGTACCTTCAGCATTATTTATTTTGATAGCTCCAGAACGATAAACCTCTTCGATAATATATGGTCCTTCCCATTTAGAGAGAAGTTTTCCTGCAAAGAATCTGAAACGAGAGTTGTACAAAAGAACAGGTTCACCCACTTTGAATTCCCATTTTTGGATTCTTTTATCATGCCATCTTTTAACTTTTTCTTTGAATAACTTTGCCATTTTCATAAGCTTGGGTTCTCCATTCATCTAGTGAGCTAATATCAAATAACCTATTTTCACCGGCAAGTTTGAAATCATAGTTGAGTTCTTTAATTTCTCAATATGCTTTGTGTTCTAACTCAAGAGGCAAATGACAAGCTTTCCCATAAAACATTTTATAGGGAGACATACCCATAGAATTTTTATAAGCAGTTCTGTAGGCCCAAAGTGCAACATCTAATTTCTTAGACCAATTCTTTCAAGACCTATTGACAGTCTTTTGTAATATTAGTTCTATTTCTATGTTACTAAGTTCAACTTGACCACTAGACTGGGGATGATAGGGTGATGCAATTTTATGGTTGACATCATATTTATTAAGCATTTTACGGAAATCACCATGAATGAAGTGTGAACCACCATCAATCATTAAATATCTAGCGACTACAAACCTTGGGAAAATAACTTATTTAAGCATTTTAATGGAAGTATTGTGATCAGCACTACTAGTTGAAATAGGTTCTACCCACTTAGTAACATAATCAACAACAACCAAAATATGAGTATACCCATTAGAGGAAGGAAAAGGTCCCATATAATCAAAACCCCAAACATTAAATGGTTCAACAACAACTGAATAATTCATAGGCATTTCTTGATGCTTACCAATATTACCAATTCTTTGACATTCATCACAAGATAAGACAAGCTTACGGGCATCCTTGAAGAGAGTAGGCCAATAAAAACCAGATTGCAATACCTTGTGAGCAGTTCTATCTCCCGCATGATGTCCTCCATAAGCTTCGGAGTGACATTTCCGTAGGATTTGTTCCTGTTCATGCTCAGGTACACAACGTCTAATAATACCATCTACTCATTCTTTATAAAGATGTGGGTCATACCAAAAGTAATGTCTTAAATCATAGAAGAATTTTTCTTTTGTTGGTAAGTGAAACTTGGTGATATATATTTAGCAAAAATGTAATTAGCATAGTCAGCATACGGAGGTGTGTTATGAGAAACATTTTTTGCAACCAATTGCTCATCAGGAAAACTATCATCAATAGGCAGTGGGTCATCAAGAACATTTTACAACCTAGACAAGTTATCAGCTACGGGGTTCTCAACTCCTTTCGTATCAATAATATGTTAGTCAAATTTTTGCAGTAAGAGAACCCACCTAATGAGTCTAGGGACATAAGATATTTTCAGTGCGAACAATGACTTTGGAATCAACAATGTATGATCTGAATTTATCACAAGGAAACACAACTGCTAAAAATTCAGTAGTAGCATAATTTTGTTGAGCATTGTCTAGAGTTTTACTAGCATAATGAATAACATTTAGTTTCTTATCAACTCTTTGTCCTAGAACAGCACCAACAACATAATCACTAGCATCACACATAATATCAAAAGGCAAGTTCCAATCAGGTGGTTGAACAATAGGTGTAGAAATTAAGGCTTTCTTGAGTGTTTCAAAGGCTTCTAGACAATCATCATAAAAAACAAATGGAATATCCTTTTGTAAAAGATTTGTAAGAGGCCTATAAATTTTAGAGAAGTCTTTAATAAACCTCCTATAGAAACCAGCATGACCAAGGAAACTACAAATACCTTTGATATCTTTAGGACATGGCATTTTCTTGATCAAATCAACCTTAGCTTTGTCCACCTCAATACCTCTTTCGGAGATTTTATGTCCCAAGACAATACTTCATTAACCATAAAGTGGCACTTCTCCCAATTCAAGACAAGATTAGTTTGCTCGCACCTCTGCATAAATCAATCAAGGTTGCTTAAGCAATCATCAAAAGACTTTCCATAGACGGAAAAATCATCCATTAAAACCTCAACAATCTTTTCATAAAAATCAGAGAATATAGCTATCATACATCTTTGAAAGGTAGCAGGTGCATTACATAAACCAAAAGGCATACGTCTATAGGCATAGGTTCCAAAAGGACAAGTAAAGGTGGTTTTCCCTTGATCAGGTTGTGAAACAGGTATTTGAGAGAAACCAGAGTATCTATGAAGGAAAGAAAAGTGTGCGTGCTTAGATACTCTTTCTAGCATTTGATCGATAAAAGGTAGAGGGTAATGATCTTTTCTAGTTGCTTTGTTTAATTTTCAGAAATCAATAACCATTGGGAACTACATTAATACCTCCCTTATTAGGGACACAATGAATGGGACTTACCCATCTACTATCAGCTATGGGATAGATTATACCTACTTCCAGAAGCTTTAATATTTCAGTTCTTACCACTTCTTTCATCTATGGATTCAAACGATGTTGGTGATTGTCGGTGGAATATTGTAGGGGGTCCCGAACTGTGCGTCTAAGGCGGATGGTAACAGGAGGTGGGGGACACGATGTTTACCCAGGTTCGAGCCCTCTCGATGGAGGTAACACCCTACTTCCTAATTGATTGATCTCGATGATATGAGTATTACAAGAGTTGATCTACCACGAGATCGTAGAGGCTAAACCCTAGAAGCTAGCCTATGATTATGATTGTTGTCCTTGTCCTACACACTAAACCCTCCGGTTTATATAGACACCGGAGGGGGCTAGGGTTACACAGAGTCGGTTACAAGGGAGGAGATGTACATATCCGAATTGCCAAACTTGCCTTCCATGCCAAGGAGAGTCCCATCCGGACACGGGACGAAGTCTTCAATCTTGTATCTTCATAGTTCAACAGTCCGGCCAAAGTATATAGTTCGACAGTCCGAGGAGCCCCTAATCTAGAACTCCCTGAGTAGCCCCCGAACCAGGCTTCAATGACGATGAGTCCGGCGCGCAGATTGTCTTCGCCATTGCAAGGAGGGTTCTTTTCCAAATCCCGAGTACTTGTTTAGTAGTGTTTGGCTTCCCATAAATGTTGCACTCCTTGGCTTCCGTGCCTAATAATGGCTATCTTCCACGTGTCGAGCGAATGCGAGAAGCCAGGGCATTTTTACATTTTCCACCCTAGGCATGTGAGTATATCGTCTATTTAAAGAGCCGGGGATCCTCAGATCCAGATCACACCATCCTCCCACAGCGAGTATCCATCAGAGCACGCCCAGAAAAGGCCCTCCCATCATGGACGGCCATCGTAGCTCCTCCTCTCGCTCCCGTAGCCCTAAGCCAGGCAACTGGCAGAAGTGTTCCGTCTCCCACAGACAGTTAGTAGAGTTACAGACCCAGGGGTTTCTCCCTCCTGCTTATATGGTCCCTGTCCGAGCTGGACTAGCCACTTACAATGGCGGGGAGAAAGCGGAGAGCTTTCCCAACCCATCTATGGGGGAGTGGGTATTCCTTGTCCCGTACTTATTAAGGGGACTTGGATTTCCAATCCATCCGTTCCTCCGCGGGCTCCTGGAGTTCTACGGCCTCCAGCTGCATAATTTTACTCCTGCCTCCTTATTACATATCGCAGGATATGTCACCCTTTTGCGAGCTGTTTTTGGGCTGCGAAGCTCATTTCGAGCTATCAAAGAGGCTATTCTACCTCGTGCCCCATACACAGGAGGGGTCAATATATCAAGTGGGCGGAGCCGAAATATGGCGCATCGCCGGGACCGAATATCTGTCCGGTACTCCGAAGAAGACATCCGAAGACTAGCCTTTGGAGTGGTTTTCTATGGAGGACGTCCCCCTTCCAGACCCTATTCGGATGGGCCTTCCTGAGTTTGATAACGCCCCTTTGAAGAAACGCCGCAGCTGGCGCCCTTGGAGCCCCTAGGAGGAAGATAACAGAGAGGTCCTTTACCTGATGGGCCGGATACAAATGCTAGCCCAATCAGGATTGACAATAATCGAGGTTATGTCGATATGTATAATGCAGGGGTTGCAACCACTTCAATATCGGGGACATCCCATGTGACACTTCAATGGAGAAGACGATGCCACCCGCTGCGGTCGTAAAGGTCCGGACTCAGTCGCTGCTCTAGCGAAAATACTGTTTGGTTTATATAAAGGAGAGGAAGTGGAGTTCATCCACATTAAGCCACGGGATGGATTCTCCATGTACAACCCCCCAAACTGGGTGAGCTGCTACATTTTACTACAGACCTTCCCGCATTCTTTATCGTAAATGTTTACCTTGCTACTTCATAGCAGGAACTGCGAAAAGCCGTGAGGGAGGTCCACAGCCCATCTCCACAGCCAGAGGACCCTGACCGGGTCCTCGACCCCAGACTCGAAGAAGATCTGGACACCTTTGTGGAGCTCATTGACAGGATGTTCTATCAATTGAGCTGCGACGGTGCCTTGGTGGCCATCATAGATGATTACCCCGGACTGCTCCCTGCATCGCATGTAAGTAAAACCGGAGTCCCAACTTCTGAGAAGGATACCATTTTCTGCACTTCACCTACCGCACACATTTGGTGTCTTACAGGGAAGGCCCTCGGGACGCCATGCCGAACCCGCAGTGGCCCACCAACAAGGGGCACCAGAACCAGGCAGGCTTAAAAGGAAGGCTGTCAGGACTGAGACGCCGTCGCAGAGGTATGAAAAAGAACCCTGCTCCGTGGTTGTTGTCTTGGAAATATAATGACGTCCATGGTTCCTCACAGAAAAAATGCCCGCCGGACTATATCCGGAGGGCCTACCGGCCACGCCTCCACTAGCCGGGCTTCAGAGCCGGACCCAGAGGCAGATGGTAATGTGAGGACAACGCCGGATGTTCCTCCTGCAGAGGATGCGGATAGGCTGTCCGCTACAAACTCCGAAGTGGAGAGTGCCATGAATCACAGGCGTCGCCGGGCCGTACTTCGCGACCCTGTCTTCTCTGAAGAGGCATTCGATGCGTTCAACTCAGGAGACACGTACATCCGAGCTGCCCAAAATGTTCTTGCCAGAGCCACGGACCAGTATGTAAAGGATATACGGGTTAGAAAATCTGATAATTATCGATATCAGTAGCCCCTGAGACTTGAAACAGTTGACACAACTGATTTAAGGATCATTATTTGTGTAGGTGCTTACGGAGAAGAATACCCGGCTGTCTCAAGAGCTGGAGGAGTGCAAAGCCCAGCTACGGGCTGCAGTTGCTGCAATGAAGTAGTCCGAGAAGGCCCCCTCTGGTAACACTTGTCTCTATGAAAAAGAATGACACTTACCAGTTAGTATGCGGCATGCATGCAAATCGAACAATAGATTCTGCAAATGATCAAGGAGTTAACCCGGAGGTCGTGCAAGGGGATGAGCAACATGCTCAACGACAGTTAAAGGCTGGCGAGCGCGTGCTTAAGCAGGTGAGGTGGGAGAAAACCGATCTCCAAGATGCCAATATCCGGCTGAGTGTTGAGCTGAAAGATGTTCGGGCCCAACTTGCTGACTTAGTAAAGGAGAATAAGAGGCTTCGACACGGCATTTTCAGTGAGTGTTTGAACGAACTTTTATTAAGTTTGGCGAAGAAACCGGCACAGAGTTATATCTGTGTGTATGCTGACGGGTCGTCCCGCAGAGGAGATCCCCGCGTCTGCAGGTGATCTTCTGCCCGAGCTCTCACAACTGCACGAGAAAGATCGGCAGGTGATGCAGGGCATTGCCCAGGCCTTGTGGCCATCCTCCTCCCTGCTAGGAGGCATGGGGGAGGTCGTAGAGATGCTTAAGGGAGCGCGGCGGCGCTTCTAATTATGGAAGATATCTGCCTGCCGACAAGGTGCAAGGGAATCCTGGCGATGGTGAAGACTCGATATACCAAGGCTGACCCGAACCATATGGCCGAAGTCGGACCTATGGGGTCTGACGGGAAAGAGATCCTCATTAGTTTGGTGTGTGACCAGGTGAAATTAGTCGCAAAGTATTCCCAACAGAATTCTAGGCTAGACAACCTGTTGGTTGGTATAGAAGAAGAATTTAGTCAGTCTAAGTGACTATGTACTTCAATTGACATATATTGTCCCTAGCTGGATTGTAAATCATTTGTCTTGGCGGACCTTTTCGCTTCGACCTCCGGACCCGACAGTCCGGAGTGTATCCAAATACCCGCTCAGTTATGTAATGCAACAGCCGGGATTTTGGCCCTTTTCTTTTTCTTTTTCTTTTTGATTTATTGGTTTTTGCTCTGTTTTTATTTTTGGAGTGGTTCTGTGGCCTTGTCACCTGGGAAATCATCCTTTTTTCCTTCCGAAGTGACTCATCATTCTCAAAACCCTGCCAAGATCATGTCACTTCACTGCTTGACCAAACCCTAAAATCTTTTTCAAGGGAATATTCCTTTTTTCTATTAAAGGAATAACCCTGTCCGCCCTAGGTTGTGAAGCAACCTTTATTTCCTTCACTCCTAACATTCCCAAATAATTCTCATAATTTTTTTGGGTCATATCTTTCTCAAATATGGCAAAATATTTCCTTTGTCATGTTTATCATCTTGCTCAAATAATTCATTTCCTATTCTGCCCTAAATGGCACATTGTGAAGCAAGTGCTATTTTATTTTTCCCAATTGACCTCAGACTCCTTGGACACCTTCTCCTATCCATATCATTGCCACATGCCAAAATGCGACCCCATTTGCCTAGTAATTATTTAATTATGATTTCCGAAAGTTTCTATCCAGAAAGAAGCTTTGTGAAGGAGGTGCAAGCTAGGCATATCCAAATGAGTTGCCATTTTGCATGATCCATCATATCATCATATCATAGCCCTCCACCAAAATAGAGCTCATGTAATGCCTCCATGTGAGCTCATCTTCAATTATTTGATTCTGCCCAAAATTTCAGTTTGTGAAGCAAGTATATTTTATCTTGCTCCAATATGGCTGCCAATTTTTCTAGGCCTTCTGTTATCCATATAACCTACCTCCACCCATTTTGGGCGTGGCTCATCAAGCCATTATTCCTCTAGAATTTTTGCAAGTTTCTGTCCAGAGGAGATGTTTGTGAAGCAAGTACCAGTCTGGCTTGGCCAATTGGTATGAGACTTTTTGAGCATCTTCATAGGATCAAATGACTCTGCCTTGCCCAATTTGAGCTCAATTTGACACTCCATGTGAGTGCACCTTCCTGATCAAGTTTCTGGACCATTTTGGTCAGTTGCAAACAACTATGATTTATCTTGGTCCAAACTTTCTCAAAGTTACCAGGATGAAAGTCCTTCTTTACCTCAACCTCGCAGACAACTCCATTGGATCCAAAACCCTTCCTGTTGATCACTAGTGCTCACCCAAGTTTACTGCAGTAAACTTCAGAGGGTTCTTACCGTTTAACCAGATCACTTTTAACCGACCTACCACCGCAGTTCAAACCTACCCTAGATGAACTTACCACTAGACAACATGTTCAAGCCTCTCTCCCCCGCTACATGCCAGTGCACGCGGTGACCACGTTAATGGCATCACTGTGCACGCGCTTTGTGTGCAGTGGCCGCGCCCAGTGGCTGTTTGTGCTTCGGCACCTCCTCCTCTCGTCGCCTTAGCGCGCGTGACTATGTCCATTGTCTTCCTCTCATCGTCGCAGTTCCCCTGGACCCCTCTCCCCCTCCGTCCGCTTCCTCACTGACGCTCGCTGCCGAACGCCCACGAGAGCACAGTGGTGGTTTGGCTCTGTTCGTCGCCGTCGTCATCCTCCCTACGCCCCCTTGGCCTCCTCTGCCCCGTGAGAGCCTCCACTGCTCCTCCTCGTCGGCTAACTCCGAGCTCATGCGCGTGGGCACGCGTCCGCGGTGCCGGACACGCGTCCGCGCCGGCACCAGCATGGCTCCCCCTCCCCTCGGCTATATAAGCCACCCCCGAGGCCTCTCGAGCTCACAATCGACCTCACCTCATCTCCAGCTCCCTCCCCAATCACTCTCCCGAGCTCAAAGAGCTCTCTTTGGTGCCCATCGCCGCCGTGGTCACCTCGGCCCTCCAGCTAAATTCGGATGAGCCGAGCCTCCTCACTCCATTCTGCTGCCCCCATCCTCTTCCCCACTCCTTGGTGCACCTCCTCCGCCCCCGCCCCCTCGTCGGAGTAGAAGAAGACTCCATCTTCAAGTTCAACCGCCATCTGAGCCGCCTCTATTCCCCTCTCCTCGCGGTCGTCCCGCCCCTCCCCGGTGCCGGCTGACCTTGGGGACGGGTGCGGCCGGTCCTCCCGCGCCCGTCGGTGGCCTCGGCTTGGCCGCGGACTGCCGGAGCTGCCCGGGCCATCGCCGGCGTCGAGCTCCTCTCTTTGCATCGCGAGCAGTGTCGGGAAGGAGAATAAGGCCCCAACCCCTCCCTGCCAGCTGGCCGGTGGGCCTCGCGGTCCCACCAGTCAGCCGCACACCCCGCTGACCCCACCACCGCTGAGGTGGTTAAGTGGAAGCGGTATTCTGGAAATATGTTTTCTTGCGATGAAAGCGTACCCTCATGTTCTGCAGTCAAAAATGCGTTTTCACTTCAATGAAAGCGTATTCTCTAGATTGCACGTTCTGTTTTTTCGGCTGAGGGCCTATTTGTGATGTTTTTATTTACAAATGGGTCCCTGGCAGAAAAACTATCTTATCTTTTGATCCTAACTCCAAATGAGGTGATTCCAAAGCCCACTTCTTCATTTCGTCGAGCCCGTTTTGTTGGTATCATTTTCACCATGTTTTAACATTCTGAAAATGACCATTTTGCCCTTGCCGTTAATCAGCCCCCTCCGAGAGAGATCCGTTTTCCGGCAATCCTTTCCGCGAGTTTCTCGCACTTTCTCCCGGTGATTTCTTCCACCCCAGGCAAGCCACACCCTCCATTTGCATGATTGCAATGCAGTGACATGGTTTCCTTATTTAAACTTGTTTAAAATATTGTTCTAGCTGCTTGTGATTTGTTCATGGCATTCTCGGAGTACTGTTCTGATCTTGCTATTGCCATGATATTGCTTGGAGTTCTAGGATTATATTTTTGATGAGTATGTGGATGACATGTGCCTTTGGATTCTTAGTGGCTATTATGATTATTTTCATGATGGTATATGTTATTATATTTTGGAGTATTACTTTGGATATCATGCTGCCTTTGGATTATTAGTGGTTAGCATGATTGTTTACATGATGCTAGTGGATGTTCTGTTGCTTGGAGTATTATTTTCGGGGATGATGTTTACATGTGGATCTTAGCCGAATAATTTTATTCTTGTTATTGGAGTAGTAGTATTATGGTTTCGGATTCATGATGACAATAGTGTTGTGCTACCCTTAGAGTATTTTGGGATGATGATATTATGCTTGGACTATTTGTTGGATATTGCTATGACTTGGATTATAGTTTGGTAGTTGAGATCGAAGTATCAGTTATCACAGTTATATTTTTGGGGATAAATACCATCATTAAGTTGGTCAGGTGCCACCGAACCGGGCTTTTACAGTGCAGCCACATTTGCCTTTATGGGAAAGGCCCTAATGTGGTCTATTGCCGTGCCTCTCGCCGGTGCCTCCAACGAGGGAAGGTTATGGGCGTGTGCTACCCTGATCAGGTAGGCGGACATAACCTTGTGTGCCTATAGTTGTTAGGAGCCTTTTTGTCCCCATTTGGGACGTTTATGTTTTGACCATGACGGTGGTCGTTGTGTCTTTGGTAGACACGGGGCCACCCAGGACTAGCCCTAAGGGGAGTGAGTCGGAGTGGCCGGGAGAGTGTCATGGCAGTAGATCGGTTTCAAAACGTCGTTGGTCCAGCCGAATGGGAGTGCGAGGCCATGGGTTCCGTGGTGTGGGTAAAGTGCGCTACCTCTGCAGAGTGTGTTTATTTAATCTATCGATAGTCGCGTCCTTGGTCATGGGCATGGGTTCGTACTAGGTCCCACCGTTCGATCAACACTCACATGACGGAATGACTTATAGATGATTTATATGATGATATGTTGAGCAGTACAGATTGGCAGGATGTTGATGATGAGGTTGGAGACCAAGTGTTGGTCATGGTTGTGATCGCCGGAAAGATCACCGTTTGGTTTTGATCACGAGGTGATCGAGATGGTATATTGCTTGGCCGGTTAGCCAAGAGAGAGATGGTTATGGAGATCTGAGATGCTTATTTATCAGTATTGTATCAGTTTCATACCATGCTTAGTAGTTGCTTCATCATGGTAGTTGTTACTTTAATTAACCTGATTAATGCTATGTTATTGTCTTGCCGTGATGTTTTTGGTTGTTGTGAGCTTGCAAGTACATTGAATGTACTGACCTAGCGTGTCATGCCATATTGCACGTGCTGCCGTGATTGCTTGATTGTTTGTTGTGGTGTCCGTTCGTGCGAGGTAGATCGTGTCCCAGCCAGAGTCCCTGCGAAGTGGAGTTCACCACCTTCATCGTTTTTCCGGTGCTAGAAGTTTTCCACTGCTATGAGTTGTTCCGCTGCTAGCATAGAGCAAGTGTAGGATCGCAGGCGTAGTGTTGCCATGCTGATGTGACCATTGTAACATCAGACCCGTGTAATTATAATTCTTGTAATAAGAGCTGATTTGTTCTATGCCAAGCAGTGTTGTATTCTAGAGACTTCTCCTTGATCTCTGGGCTGGAATACGGGGCGTTCTAGTTTCTCTAAGCCGGGGTGCCACAGGCTTGGTATCAGAGCAGGTCTGGCTGTAGGATGCCCTAGTCAGTGCGGGCGGTAGAAACCGGTAGAAATCGGTAGTTTAAAGCCCAGCTTGTTTAATGCATTTGGTTGTTGCATTTGTTTGTTGCATAGCATGCATATAGCCTTATTATTTGTTACTAATAGTTTAATCTGGTGAGTGCAGATGGCATCGGTTCGGATCCACTACAGCTCAGCCTTTGCATTTATCCAGTTTTCTTTTCTTGGTCATTCTTCGGTGTTTGGCGTCATTTCTGTCCCAGCAGAGTGATGCCATGTGATCCTAACACTGTTTGCAAAAATGGTGCTCAGATATCGCGCCAAATTATTTCCTTCAGGCCCACTTTTTGTTTCGGTGGTAGACATGCTTCTATCATGGATCGTCCTTTTTCTTGTCATTTTGGCAACCCTTAATGATCGTAGTTATCAAAAAAGGGCAATGTCAACAGCCTCAGTTTTTCCCCGCTATCCTTATTTCTTTGATGAGTAGAGATCTTTTCCGTCTGCTTGATAATAATGTGGTTGCGACCTTCGTGTCCCACTACATGGTTACCGAGTGCGTCCTCGCCTCCGAGCTAGTCTAGGTTCTACCTGGCTAAGCTAGCACTTGGTGTAGCGCTGTTTACACCAATTTTTCCACACATTTATTCGTCCTAGTGCACATCGTCACAGTAGGCTAGATCGTAGAACCGGAGATCCCGCGAGATTTGTGTGCTTAAGTAGGCGTGCATATTGTGTGACTAGCAGTAATATATGACATTGATTGTGTGTAAATTGATTTTTGTTGTGTGCTTTTGTTTAGTTGAGTTTTCTTTTGCTTCTTTCTTTTGGGCCCCGATGTTACATTATTTTTCCCCTATAAAGAGTTGCTCATCAACTGACACCGGACTTGAAGAGGTAATAAGCATTTCAAATATTTGGAAGAAGCTCAGCTAAACATTATGGCCTTCTCAGTCAACCGCATGATATAAGGAATATCTACTCAGAATGCCAATTGTGTCTTGGATTGATTATCCGCATCAATTCTACAACAGTGATGATCCAGCCAGCAGAAAGGCAAGTCAGATACAAGACCAACGGAATATTTTTCAGTCAAAGGTATGGATCATAGGCAAAGTTTTGGCTCAGCAATAAATGATACTTGAAATATGTTATACTCGAAGAGAAAGTCAGGATGTGATATGCTCAAAGAAGACAGTCAAACAAATTTTCTCATGCAAATAATCAGCAACAGAATATTATGGGCGTGTTTACAGATTTCAGTCCGCATATCGGCATGAAGTTTTGGATATAAGAAACCCAGTATTAGTCCACACGCTATCAAAAGAAATTTATGAGGCAAGGCTCCTCAGTTTTTCCTGAGCATGATGTGTGAACAATTTTCGGCCCACGGTACCCGGTCTTTCTCAACAAGATACCTCGGTAAAAGCTTCTGACAGACGGAAATGAATTTTTCGCAACAAGAAAACCCGAGGAGAAGCTTCTCGATTACAGAACTCAAGTTTCTCCAGCACAATAATCCGGTTTCTCTGAGTCGGGGTGCCACATGTAAAAACCGGGGTATGCGTGGAAACCAGGTGTAGGGGTCATAAGTGCTTGAACAGACAAGTACCCAACTAGCTATGTTATATTACATGGATAGTAAGAAACATCTTCCATGGAGAATACTTCCGTTAAGGGTTCCTTTCCCTGGGTACGCATGCATTAATGTGCATGTCCGAACTGCAAAAAGAGGCGCAGGATATAAACATCTGGGGGCATGTAGTACAATAAGTAAAAGTCATCTTTTGTTCACCGACCAAATATTCCCTTAAGAATGCGAGCTTTCGGCTTCACCCAGTCTAAGGTACACATCCGGCTGACCCGACAGTAACAATCGTAGAGGTGCTCCCCTTATGCCCTAGCCGAATTAACGAGAACATAGGGCATAAACACAAGAGCCAGGCAACCCAGCTTGGCCAAAACTTAAGTCATATCGATGCATATAATGGTGAACAAAAGGTACATGTGGAAAAGTAACACATGTGCGGGGGGCATAGAGCCCGGAACATAGTTATATTAAGCTTCTCTATAAGAAGCCCCCAGATATAATGTGCACGTCTAGCGTGTCAAGGGTGTGTAATCAAGACACAGTCTAACCTTTTAAGGCCGTGAAGAAAAAAGGGAGAAAAGAAAGAATGAAGAGACAGATAACAGACATATATATAAAAAAATTGACGGAGGTAAGGAGACGAACAGAGAGCCGGCACTAGGCGTAAAACCTTCGGAGTCTGGCCGCGTTCCATGGGTTTGACTCAAGTTGATTGTCTGATGCATCCCGCAGACGGTATGCTCCACTGGTCAGAACTTTGTCAATAATGAAGGGACCTTCCCATTTGGGCTCGAGTTTGTTCTTTTTGTTCTCTGGTAGGCATAGAACGATTTCACCAACGTTATAAGTTTTGGCCCGTACTTCTCTGCTTTGATACCGTCGAGCCTGTTGCTGATAGAATGCAGAGCGGGCTTTTACCACGTCATGCTCCTCCTCCAGGGCGTCCAAACTGTCCTATCGATCAAGCTTGGCTTCTTCCTCATCGTACATGCGCACTCGAGGTGAGTCATGAATGATGTCGCAGGGCAGTACCACCTCTGCGTCGTACACCATAAAAAATGGTGTGTATCCGGTAGTGCGACTCGGCGTGGTCCGCGGCCCCCATAGTACGGAGTCGAGCTCCTCTACTGAGTGCATATCTGATTCCTTCAAGGATCGCACTAATCTGGGTTTAATGCCGCTCATGATAAGACCATTTGCCTGCTCGACCTGACCGTTTGTTTGGGGGTGATAGATGGAGACATAATCGAGCTCAATGCCCATGTCGCCGCACCAAGTTTTTACCTCGTCGGCTGTAAAGTTCGAGCCGTTATCGGTGATAATGCTATGGGGGACGCTGTAATGGTGTACAACCCCGGATATGAAGTCTATCACTTGTCTGGACTCGGCCGTTTTAACTAGTTTGGCTTCTGTCCATTTGGTAAATTTACCCACCATGACCAATAGGTTTTTTTTCTTGTGGCTTCTCCCTTTAAGGGGTCCGACCATATCAAGCCCCCAAATCGCAAAGGGCCAAGTAATGGGGATTGTTTGGAGACCGGTAGGTGGCATATGGCTTTGGTTTGCGAAAAGCTGGAACCCGACGCAACGTTGGACGAGGTCCTGTGCGTCTGCTTGGGCCGTCGGCCAGTAAAAACCAGTATGAAAGGCCTTGCTTACAAGGGCCCGTGTTGCGGCGTGATGGCCGCCAAGTCCAGCATGAATTTCTGCCAAAAGGTACCGTCCTTCCTCTTCGGAGATGCACCTTTGAAGTACTCCAGTAGCGCTTTTCTTATAAAGCTCTCCCTCGTGGACCTTGTAGGCTTTAGACCGCCGCACAATGCAACGTGCCTCGTTTGGGTCCTCAGGGATTCTTGCCTAGTTAGGTAAGCCAAGAAGGGTTCTGTCCATGGGGCGATGACGGCCATAATCACGTGGGCTAAACGTGTTATTTCAGTGGCAGAGCCTTCGATTACGTCAGAGTGTTCGGGATCTGGCGTTGCGGTTGGGTCCGGACTATTGTTGTCGGTCTCTCCTTCCCATACCACGAATGGCTTAAACAGCCTTTCGAAGAAGATATTAGGTGGGACAGGGTCGCGCTTAGAGCCGATGCGAGCGAGGATATCCGCGGCTTGATTGTTTTCCTGGACCACATGGTGGAATTCAAGCCCCTCGAGCGGAGCTAACATCTTGAGGACGGCGTTGCGGTAAGCCGCCATTTTTGGATCTTTGACGTCGAAGTCTCCATTTATTTGAGATATTGCGAGGTTCAAATCCCCACGCACCTCCAGGCGTTGAATGCCCATGGGGACTGCCATCCGGAGACCATGTAACAAGGCCTCATATTCAGCTGCGTTGTTGGAGTCTGTGTATAGTATTTGGAGTACATATTGGACTGTATCTCCGGTGGGGGATGTCGGGACGACGCCTACCCCAGACCAGCCAGCATTTTAGAGCCGTCAAAGTGCACGATCCAATTGGACTACGCGTCGTACTCTTTAGGGAGTTCGCCTTCTGTCCATTCAGCGACAAAATCAGCCAGTACTTGTGACTTAATGGCTCGCCGTGGTTTGTATATTATGTCAAACGGGAGGAGCTCAGTAGCCCATTTAGCAATCCGGCCCGTGTCATCGCGGTTATTTATTATGTCATTGAGTGGTACTTCAGAGGCCACCGTAATTGAACACTCTTGAAAGTAGTGTCGTAGCTTCCGGGATGCCATGAAGATTGCGTATGCTATCTTTTGATAATGTGGGTACCGTGATTTGCATGTAGTGAGGACAGTGGACACGTAGTATACCAGCTTTTGAAGCGGAAATTTATGTCCGTCCGTCTCTCGTTCGACGACGAGCATTGCGCTTACAACTTGGTGTGTTGCCGCTATGTATAGCAGCATTGGTTCACCGATATTTGGCGTGGCCAAGATTGGGTTGCTAGCCAAGACGGTCTTTATTTCTTCCAATCCAGCCGTAGCCGCATCCGTCCACTCGAAGTGTTCGGTGCGTCGAAGAAGGTGATAAAGAGGTAGTGCCTTTCTCCTAATCGGGAGATAAAGCGGCTTAAGGCAGCCACGCAGCCAATTAATTTCTGGATTTGCTTGAGGTCTGTTGGGATAGAAAACTATGACAGAGCTCCGATATTAGTCGGATTTTCTTCAATTCCTCTATTGGAGACGATGAAGCCCAAGAGCTTTTCAACGGGTATGCTGAAAACGCATTTTTCTGGATTGAGCTTGATGTCGTATGTTCGGAGATTGTTGAACGTGAGCCTCAAGTCGTCTATTAAGGATTCGACGTGTCTGGTTTTAATGACCACAACGTCTACGTATGCCTCAACTGTTTTGCCGATCTGTGTTTCGAGGCATGTCTGAATCATGCGTTGATAGGTTGCACCGGCGTTTTTAAGCCCGAAAGGCATGGTGTTAAAACAGAAGGGGCCGTATGGGGTGATAAATGTCGTTGCGGCTTGATCGGACTACGCCATCTTGATTTGATGGTATCCGGAGTATGTGTCGAGGAAACACAATGAATCGTGTCCTGCGGTAGCATCGATAATTTGGTCGATGCGGGGGAGGGGGAAGGGATCCTTGGGGCAAGCCTTGTTAAGGTCCTTGAAATCGACACATAGGTGCCAGGATTTGTCCTTCTTTCGTACCATCACCAGGTTTGCTAGCCAGTCCGGATGTTTTATTTCTCTAATGAATCCGGCCTCGAGTAACTTGGCTAGCTCTTCTCCCATGGCTTGTCGCTTAGGCTCAAAGAAACGCCGGAGAGTCTGCTTGATCGGTTTGAACCCCTTTAGAATGTTAAGGTTCTGTTCAGCCAGCCTGCGTGGGATTCCTGGCATGTCTGAAGGATGCCAGGCGAATATGACCCAATTCTCGTGCAAGAACTCCCGTAGTGCGGCATCTATTGTGGGGTTCAGCTGTGCCTCGATGGATGCTGTTTTTGTGGGGTCTGTTGGATGGACCTGGAATTTTTCTATTTCATCCACTGGTTTAAAAGAGGTGGACTTGGATCTTTTGTCGAGTATCATGTCGTCCCTGTCCACTGCGGAGTGTAGCGCAGTTAGTTCTTTGGCCGCGAGGGCTTCGGATAATGCCTCAAGGGCTAGTGCGACGGTTTTATTTTCGGCGCGGAGTGCTATTTCCGGATCACTAGCTAGAGTGATGATTCCATTGGGCCAGGGCATTTTGAGCTTCATGTATCCATAATGGGGTATATGGGGTATAGCTTGGAAGATCATGAATGCCTCCTGCCCTAAAAGGGCGTGGTATCCGCTACTGGACGGGGCCACTTGGAATGTGATTTCTTCAGATCTATAATTCTCCGACGTGCCGAATACCACATCGAGTGTGATTTTTCCTGCACAGCGTGCCTCCCGACTAGGGCTGATTCCTCTAAAGGTCGTGCTGCTTTGCTCAATGTGGCTCCTGTCTATTTCCATTTTGCTAAGAGTTTCTTCGTAGATGAGGTTTAATCCGCTGCCGCCGTCCATGAGCACTTTAGTAAGCCGAAAGCCGTCCACGATTGGACTAAGGACTAAAGCGGCTGGTGCTCGGGCTGTTCAGAATTGAGGTTCCTCACTGGCATTGAAGGTTATGGCCGTGTCGTTCCTTGGATTTATTGCTGCAACGTGGCAGACTTCGGCAAGGCTGCGGAGTGCTTGCTTGCGCCTATTATTTGAGGCGAAGGTCTCGAAGACTGTCAGTACTGTATTGTTATTGTCCATGGGATGGTGCTCTGCGGTATTGTTGGTGAGGAGATCCTCGCCGCTCTTGGCCACCTACCGGAGTATCCAACATGCTCTAAGGCTACATGTTGGCGTGGTATCCGGTGTACTGTGAATTTTGCATGGCCTATTGAGCCATCCCTCCAATATAGTTCCATGCCCTGTAGTGGGCTTTGGTTTCTTTGTAATTGGATCGGGTGACTTACGAGAGTATACCCTTTTAGTTCGGACGGGGCTTCTAGTGAGAGCCGGGGGATCCCAGAATTTTGCTTGGGTTTTCCAAGCACTTTCCATCACATAGTACTTCCGTACTATGGCTGCCAAGTCAGCAAAGTGTGCTATGTCACGGCGACTTATGGCGTTGAGGATTCCCTTTTACGTGCAATTTTTGCAAAAGAATGAAATTGCGTCTTCCTTGCGACATTCCTTGACCTTGTTCATTACAAAGAGGAATCAGGCCCAATAGTGATGTACTGTCTCTTGGGGATCTTGTCTAATGTGGGAAAGATCACTTATGTCTGGGTTGGTGGGTAGATTTAGGTCCAAAACCTGACCCGATCTGAAACCCAGGTGCGGAGGAGTTTCCGAGCTTGGAATTTCGGGCTCCGGGATGTTGCCCAATAATTCTGGCCCAATGCCTGATTCTAAGTTGGAAGATTGGGCCATGTCCTCCCATAGACGGGTATCCTGCTCGTAGAGCTCGTGAATCTGGACATAGTTCGTCCTCAAAATAGAGGTTGAATCGCTACATTGCTCCTCCACCACCGCTATCTGATGGGTGACCAGCGGAGAGTTAATCTCCCTTTGGTCGGGTTTGAGCCTGGTCCGATCATAGTCCGTAGCGACTCCCAAGGTGGCGATGCGATCCAAGAGCTCGTTCAAAGAAGAGAGCTCTATGGGGTCCATCAGCTCGGCGAATTCTAAGCCGACGTGGAGGCTGTTTTTGATGACCTGAGAAGTCATCGTCGGCGCGACAGTAAGGGCTCCCCTAGAGGTAATGCTGTCCTTGACGACAAGGCGAGCCATCAAGCCTTATCGTGATGGCACAGTGGAACTCTCAATGAAAGCACCAATGTTGGTGTCAAAACCGGCGGATCTCGAGTAGGGGGTCCCGAACTGTGCGTCTAAGGCAGATGGTAACAGGAGGCAGGGGACACGATGTTTACCCAGGTTCGGGCCCTCTCGATGGAGGTAATACCCTTCTTCCTGCTTGATTGATCTTGATGATATGAGTATTACAAGAGTTGATCTACCACGAGATCGTAGAGGCTAAACCCTAGAAGCTAGCCTACGATTATGATTGTTGTCCTTGTCCTATGGACTAAACTCTCCGGTTTATATAGACATAGAGGGGGCTAGGGTTACACAGAGTCGGTTACAAGGGAGGAGATCTACATATCCTAATCACCAAGCTTGACTTCCATGCTAAGGAGAGTCCCATCCGGACACGGGACGAAGTCTTCAATCTTGTATCTTCATAGTCCAACAGTCCGGCCAAAGTATATTGTCCGGCAGTCCGAGGACCCCCTAATCCAGGACTCCCTCAGTGATCAACAATGGGTTTAGCATCAGGTTCCATATTAATCTTGCGCTGACATAGTGTGGGACTAATGCCCTTAAGATCATCAAGAGTATATCCAATAGCAGCCCGACGCTTCTTCAGAATTTTCAACAGTCTTTCTTCTTCGTGTTCTGAAAGGTTAGCACTAACAATAACAGGATATATCTTTTTCTCATCCAGATAAGCATATTTCAAAGTGTGAGGTAATTGTTTTAGTTCAAACATAAGACCGCCTTTAGGTGGAGGAGGACCTCCTAGAATTTCAATTGGCAAATTGTGCTTAAGCAGAGGTTGTTGTTCAAAGAAAAATCTGTCTATTTCATTTCCTTCATGCATGTGCAAGTCATTTTCATGGTCTAGCAAATATTTTTCTAGTGGATCAGTAGGAGGCACAACAACAGAAACAATGCAAAATATTTCATCTTTACTAGGTAATTCTTTTTTATGAGTTTTTCTATTAAACTTCGAGAAATTAAATACATGAGACTCACCACCAAAGCTAACACCGATAGTTTGTTTATGGCAATCTATAGTAGCATTGACAGTCTTCAAGGATGGTCTACCAGAGATAATGGGACAAAATTCATCTTGTGGGGAACCAAGAACTAGAAAATCGGTAGGATATTTCGTCTTCCCACACAAGACTTCAACATCTCTAACAATCCCAGGTGGTGTGATGGTGTCTCTATTAGAAAGTTTAATAGTAACATCTATGTCTTGTAATTCAGCCGGTGCTATGTCATTCATAATTTTTTGATACAAAGTAAAGGGAATAGCACTTACGCTAGCACCTATATCACATAAACCATGATAACAATGATCTCCTATTTTAACTTAGACAACAGGCATGCCAACAACCGGTCTATGTTTATCTTTCCTATCGGGTTTAGAAATTCTAGCAGCCTCACTAATGAAGTAATTAACATGTCCATCTATATTACCGACCAAGAGATCCTTAACCATAGAATTTGCTCAGGGGGTTTAGGTGCTTTAATATTACTTTTGTGAACCACAGTTGAAAGCTTAGCATGTTCCTTTATCCTAACAGGAAAGGGTGGTTTCTCAATATAAGCAGTAGGAACACCTAGATCAACATTGTAAATAATAGTTTCTTCTATAGCTATTATCAATTCTTTAATTTCTTCTTTAATAGGGGGATGATATTTAAACCACTACTCCTTCGGGAGATCAACATGAGCAGTAAATGATTCACAAAAGGAGGCTACTATCTCAGAGTCAAGTCCATATTTAGTGCTAAACTTTTGAAATGCATCGGTATTCATAAAAGATTTAACACAATCAAACTCAAGCTTAATACCTGACTCTTTACCTCCGTCGAGTTCCCAATCTTCAGAATTGCGTTTAATTCTTTCTAAGAGACCCCACCTGAATTCATTGGTCTTCTTGATACGTCCATTTTGCATCATGCTTTTATATTGATATTTATTGCATTATGGGCTGTTATTACACGTTATGCCACAATACTTATGCCTTTTCTCTCTTATTTTATAAGGTTTCCATGAATAGGGAGAACGCTGGTAGCTGAAATTCTGGGCTGGAAAAGGAACAAATATTAGATACCTATTCTGCACAACACGAAAAGTCCTAAAGCTTCACAGAGAGTCATTTTGGAATTAACAAAAAAATATTGGGCAAAGAAAGCAATAGAGGGGGCCCACCAGCCATCCACAAGGGTGGGGACGCAGCCTACCCCCTGGGCTTGCCCCCTGCCTTGTGGGCCCCGTGTCAGGCCTCCGGTGCCCATCTTCTTCTATATGGTGTCAGGCCTCCGGTGCCCATCTTGTATCCGATCTTTGTCTCAAAACCTCAGATTGGTACCTGTGGGTTGCTAGTACTGTTGATTACTGCTTGTAGTTGATGCTAGTTGGTTTATTCGGTGAAAGATCATATGTCCGGATGCTTAATGCTATTCAGTACTCCTATAATTTTGAACATGACTATACTTTCTGAGTAGTTACCTTTGTTCCTAAGGATATGGGAGAAGTCTTGTTATAAGTAATCATGTGAATTTGGTATCCGTTCGATATTTTGATGAGATGTATGTTGTCTTTTCTCTAGTGGTGTTATCTGAACATCGACTACATGGCACTTCACCATGATTTGGGCCTAGGGGAAGGCATTGGGAAGTAATAAGTAGATGATGGGTTGCTAGAGTGACAGAATATTAAACCCTGGTTTATGAGTTGCTTCATAAGGGGCTGATTTGGATCCATATGTTTCATACTATCACTACAAAAAAAGACACTATCTGTGACATTTTAGGCCGAATGAATTTTTTCTGTCATGCTTATGACATTTCTATGATGATGATTGTGACAAAACCCGGCACCATCATAGATGTGGTGGCTCCTACTTCTATGAAAAAAAATCATGATAGAAAATGGACTTTTTGTCCTGGGCGGGCTGGAGACGCAGCTGCATGACATTCTTTGATCCATCCATGCAGGAAAAAACCATGGTAGAAGTGAGGGCGAGGAAAATATGAGGGAGTTCCTGTCGGATTTCGAGTTTCGGCAAAACCCTTGAGGTTCGAACACTGGGGTGCGCATGAAGAACTCTCCTCCCCTCACACCCTCACCGCGATCTCAAAGCTCAACGCGTCGAACTCATAGAACAAGAGACACAAGGTTTATACTGGTTCGGGCCACCGATGTGGTGTAATAGCCTACTCCAGTGTGGTGTGGTGGACTGCCTCTTGGGCTGAGGATGAACAGTTACAAGGGAAGAACAGCCTCCTGAGGAGAGGTGCTCTTGTGCTTGGTAAGCTTGTGAGGTGTCTGGTGGTCTGAATGACCTCTCCCTCATCCCTATTTTCCTGTGGTAGTGGCTAGTCCTATTTATAGGGGCCCTGGTCCTCTTCCCAAATATTGAGCGGGAAGGGATGCCACAATGATAATCCCCAAGTGCAGGGAATCATCGTAGCAATTCCCAAAGGTAGAAGTGATAAGTATGGAGTGTCGAACCCACAAGGAGCTAAAGGTAAGATCAATATTCTCCCAAGTCCTATCTACCAATGATACAACTCTACGTATACCGAACGTTTGTTTCCAACTAGTAACGAGAAATAAAACTACGTTGTGGGTAAGAAGAGGATAAGTTTGCATGATAATGGAGAGCTAAAATATAAAAGTAGGTGCTCTTATCATAAAGTTAGAATATATTACTAAATATTATAAATAGCGAGTCTGGAATAATGATGGGTCGGTGTGCGGAATTGTCCTAGGCAATTGTTGACAAGATCGGCAATCACTATTGCAATTTCATATAAGGGTGAGGCATAAGCTAACATACTTTCTCTTCTTGGATCATATGCACTTATGATTGGAACTCTAGCAAGCATCCGCAACTACTGAAGATCATTAAGGTAAAACCCAACCATAGCATTAAAGCATCAAGTCCCCTTTATCCCATACGCAACAACCCCCTTACTCGGGTTTAAGCATCTGTCACTCTAGCAACCCACTATAAGCAAATCATGAACATATTGCAACACCCTACAGCGGGAATCCCTCACGCTTGCGAGACACGGAGGGCACAATAGTACAACACCAAAATAAAACATACAACTCATACCAATCTAGATCATCAATCAACCCAAAGACAAAGGATATCTACTCAAAACATCATAGGATGGAAACACATCATTGGATCATAATATGTGGCATAAAGCACCATGTTCAAGTAGGGATTACAGCGGGGTGCGGGAGAGTGGACCGCGTAAAAGAGATGAGGAAGGTGATGTTGGTGAAGATGATCACCGTGGTGATGATTCCCCTCCCGATGGCACTCCGGTGCCACCGAGAGAGAGGAGGAGAGGTTCTCCCCCTTGTGCTTCTTCCTCCATGGCCTCCCCCCTGGATGGGGAGAGGTTCCCCCTTTGGTCCTTGGCCTTCATGGCGATGATGGCCTCTCCAGGATCCTCCTCCCTGGCCTCCGATGATGATGGCCCCCTCTAGCAGGGTGCCGGAGAGGGCATAGATTGATTTCTCGTGGCTACAGAGGCTTGCGACGGGGAACTTCCGATCTAGGTTAATTTCCAGAGGTTTCTATATTTATAGGAGAGGTTGGCGTTGATTTCACATTAGGGGGGCCCTCGAGGAGTCCACGAGGCACAGGGGTGCGCCTAGGGGGGTGGGTGTGCCCCCACCCTCATGGGCCCCCCGGGACTACCCTCCGGTAGATTTTTGTTCCAGTATTTTTCATATTTTCCAGAGAAATTCTCCGTTTATTTTCATCGCATTCAAAGTACTTTTATTTCTGCACAAAAAAACAACAACACGGTAGTTCTACTAAAAACAGCATCAGTCCGGGTTAGTTCTAATCAAATCATACCAAAATCATATAAAACTATTGTAAACATGGCATGAATACTTCATAAATTATAGATACGTTAGAGACGTATCACACAACGGCCAAATTTGAAGGGAGACAACCGGTACAAGTTATCTTGACTAAAGGTGGTCTTCGCCTGCCAAAGGCTCTGGTGGTGACGCCGCCTTGGGCTCTACGGTGACCTCCATCCCGCCATCCTGCTGGCCTTGGTTTCGTTGCACCGATATGGAAACCTTTGCCTGATGCCTCGGGACTCCTCACCAGCGCTTGCCTCTTTAGCACCAAATAGGAAACGAGGACACTGCACGCGCTGGCGCCTACCTGGCACCGGTCGTCATGGCTTACATCATGGGAACCTCGCAAGGTGCCCCTTGCCTTGATCCCTCCGCCCTCGCAAGCCAACCTGGTGAGGCCGCCCCCGTGGAGGTCTTGTGTCATTCGCCTCATGAGGCTTGGCCCCTCGCGAGGGTCTTGAGTGTTTGCTGGTGAAGATGGGCCATACAGGGCTGCTGGGGAGCCATGCCGTGGGCCGCAGGCAGGCAAGTCTGGGGACCCCCGTTCCCAGGAGACCGACAGTAGCCCCTAGGCCCAAGGCGCGCTCGGACTTGGCTTCGAGGCAAAGCCAAAGGGCAAGTGTGGAGCGCCACGGGCCCGAACAGCCTGCGGCCCTTCTTGACGCGTGGCGATTGATTGGACGTGGGCGTCTCCACTTCCCCATGATACCTCAGCAACTCCCCGTCTGACAAAAGACGGGCGCGTGCAATGCTCGCCTTCATTGCTTTCCTTCGTCTTGCTCTAGATCCCTTTTCTTTCTCCTTGCTTCCAAAATATCTAGATCTGCTTCAATTCCCTTCCGAGCCAGCGATCAATGGCGCCTTGAAAGGTCAAGGCTGCTTTGTCGCCCGCCTGGTACGAGCAGGCTCTGTACGCGCCCAATGTCTCAGAGAAGAACCTTGCCGCCACGTGTCTGCTGATGGCGGGGGAGAACAACGAGAGGGGAAAGACCGAGCTTCGGGCTGGCTCTGCTAAGTCAGAGGCTTCGAGGAGCACCTTCTACCCCTTCTTCATGAGCAGCGTCGTTGCGGGGCTGGTTTCCCCTTTCTCTGACTTCTTCTACGTCATCCTCAGCCACTACAGGCCGCATGCCCTTCATCTTCATCCCAACTCCGTTCTTCTCCTGTCGATCTTTGCCTTCTACTGCTTATCCTTGACGCTTCTCCGTTGTGCAATTAGGCCGACGCCCGCGGCGAAGAAGAGGAAGGAGGAAGAGGTGGTACTGCTCGGGACCTGACCACTTGCGGCGGCCGCACCCCTCTCCATGCATAAGGGCAGCGACGGCGCTCGCGCTTCCCCTGCCCGATCATCCTCGCGAGGTTTGGGGGAGTATCCTCGGGAGGAGTCAGCCCCCCATGGCCCCGCTGGCTCTAGAGGTGCCAATGCTTGGCTCGGTCACCGAGGTCCCCAAAGCTCTGGAGCTTCTGGCCTCCCAGGCCATGGTGACAACGTCACCTCCTCCCCCTTCTGCCGCACTGCTATCTCTGGGTCCTTCCGCCTCCCCTGACGTTCTGGAGCATGCTCTTTCTGTGATGACCTTGCTGCGAGAGAACCATTGGGGCGCTGATCCTTGTTTGGTGGCCGGGCGCCTGGAGCTGGTCTCTGGCTGGTTCCATTCCGACGTGGCTGTCCGGGCGGCGCTGAACCAGGCTGCGGTGAGCTCCGACCCAAGCTACGGCTGCCCGTGAAGCCGCGCTGAAGGATGTCGGAGCCGCCCAAGATCGTTGGAGGTCGAGCTGGAGAAATGCGCAACAAGCATGCGGCTGAGGCACGAGGCCGCGAGGCAGAGGACGAGAAGATGAAAGCCCGGGAGGATGCCGTCAGGGATCATGACGCCAAGCTGGAGCAGTTGGCGAAGGCGTAGGCCACGGAGCGCAGCCGGCTGGAGAAGCTGAAGCGGAAGATGGAGGTGGAGAAGGCCAAGCTTGACAGCAAGGCGAAGGTCCTGGCTAAGGACCATGTGGCCTTCAAGTCCCTCGAGGAGAAGGCTCGCATGGCACTGCGGTCACTCTACGAGAAGGGCTTGGAGGAGCCGCTGGCTACCGCTGATGAAGGACCCATTGAGCTTGTTCCTTATCTGGTCACGGCGCTTGAGGAAGTCATGAGCGGTATCGGCCCCTAGGCAGAGGCAGAAGCTCGCGTTCTTTCCTCAGTCGCGCTGACGCGCGTCCTCAGCCACCTCCATCTTTGCGATCCTGTCGCCTGCCTTAACGAGCTGCTGGAGCCTGTGGACGACGAGCACTGCGCAGTTGCTGCCGAAGCCGTGAAGAGTCAAGTGGAGTCCCTCCTGAAGAAGTTCCGCGCCTTCGATCCCGCGCCCTCAACCCGCGGTGCTGCTGATCCTGCAACTCCAGCGGGTGGTGAAGGTGAGGGCGACTCCGCTGTGGAAGGAGCGTCTCTTGCGGGCGACGGTGGCGTCCAAGGATGACGAGATGACTTGCTGGCAGCTCCTTTCCTGTTTAGCTTCTTCAATATGCACCATGCCTTATGGAGGCGTTTAAACTTGCGTTTGGTATCAGGAACAATATGTCTTGTAATATTTTGAGATTTTGCGATTTCCTTCCCGTTTGCTTTATGTTCTACGTCGGTAGGGCCCGACCCCTCGCATACCTCAGTCGCCATTGGGTCGTCCGGATCACCAGGACGAGACCAAGGGGTGATGGGCTACGTGGCCAGTTAGGCTCCTGAGTCGCGATGCTCAAGAGTCCCCCTTGACGTGCAAACAGCTTACAAAAAGGAGACGCAGGAATAGGTCTAGTGTTCTATGTCGATAGGGCCCGACCCCGCGCATACCTCAGTCGCCGTTGGGTCGTCCAGATCACCAGGACGAGACCAAGGGGTGAGGGGCTATGTGGCTAGTTAGGCTCCTGAGTCGCGATGCTCAGGAGTCCACCTTGACGCTCAAACGACCTTTATACCTTTTCCCTCGCTGAGGCACCACTCAGGAGGGCGCGCGATGACCAGGCCCGAGGGACCTAGCGGGGTGGCGTACGCTTGGGCATGACCCGAGCGTAGCCCCCGTGCCTAGCCCCCTCGCTCGACGCTCCCGAGGGGAGGTGTTGTAATGAGGCCAGACACTGAGCTCAAGGCTCCCTGAGGTTGATATGGCCATGGGGCCGCCCTCAATTGTTTATCACCAGCGTGGAGCATAGCGCTTCCGCACTTGCACGGGCATAACCGCTCCTCGGTAATGTCGACTGCCAGTGCGGAGCATGGTGCTTCCACTGGTGCGTGGGCGAGGGCTCCCTCTGAGTAGAGCCCCCGGGGAGTGTACAGCCCTACCCTGACACGTGGCTTGCACGGCAGGGCTAGACGAGGTGTTTCTGGGCACTCGTGAGACAGCGCGGGACTCACAGCCTGGTATTGGTTCTTGTTAACTGTCCTGTGAGATTGTTAGGCAACCTGGGCCGAATGAATCTCCTGAGGTAATCCCATGAGAAGGCCAAGCACCAACGACCCCAGGAGGTGACGTGAACGGGACCGGCCCGCCAGACAGAGCTCAGCCATTGGATTTATCGATGCTGCAGGGATGGACCCGAGTACAAACGCCATGCCTAGCCTTCTTATGCGAAGGATCCTGAAGAAAGACAATCGGCGCACGGCTCCCGTGGTGGGTGACAATCAAGCAGGTGATAACCATAGATAAATTATGCATGGAAAGCGAACTAGCTTAGGTAAATGCAAGAATGATACATGCCACTGGGACGGACCCGAGCGGCCCGGGGATGATGCAGCCCGAGGGGAGCCCCCAATAGAGTAGGGTAAAGATGCAAAAGGATACATGCCACAGGGACAGGCCCATGCTGCCTGGGAATAATGCAGCCCGAGGGGCGATCCCAGCTAAATAAACTTGCAAGATGTCACCTGGTTCCATTGTCGAAGGGATGTTGGGGCAGCTGAAGATGCGTGGCGAAGGGGTTGCTTCTCATGAGCCACCGAGTCCCCGAGTGTCGGGAGGCTCGGGGGTTCCAGGCGGTTCCTTGAGGACCTTCTCCATCTCCGCCAGGACTGCGTGATGCCTGGCCTCCTAAGCTGCTAGGACGCTCCACAGGTTGCGCTGGAAGGCGGCTACCATGCTTGGCAGGCTGAACGACATGCGAACATAGCTGTGAGGTTGGCCCTCACAATGTCCCGTGCGCGAAGGCCAGATGATCTCCTAAGATGCGACCCTGTTTAGCCATGGGATGTCAATGCAGATGCGTAGCCCACCATCCTCGCCTGGATGGGGAGCTACGCCAGGTGGGTGGCGGTCGCCGCGCATGGGTCTTGCTTCTTGAAGCTCTTGGGTTGTCTTGGTGATGAACTCCTGAGCACTAGGCGCTCCTTGCCTGGTGTCCTCCTGAGGGAAACGTGCCACAAAGCACGCCTCCATGTGGTTCCTGAGCGCCTCCCTCGTGGTGTTGGCTAGGTCTGAGGCCCTCCAGAAGAGAGCCCCCAAGCCCTGCCCGAGGAGGGCGCCGGGCGCGCCTTCCTATGCGACGGAGGGAGGCGCCCCGGGCGTGGGCGCTGATCCTGATGTGGCATCGCTAGAGGCCCTGCTCCCTTGAGGCCCTGCACAGATTAGCTGCTTCATCTGCTTTGGGATGGCCTCAGGAGGGTATATGGTGCTCGGGTTGTTGGGTTCTTCGGTTGCTGCGGCTTGGAAGGCGTGCTCGAGGGAGCACACCGCATCTCTTTCTTCGTAGGGGGCTGTGATGATCCCGCCGCTTCGTGGCATCTTGAGGACATTGTACCCGCTGTGGGTCACTGCCATGAACTTGGCCAGCGCTGGATACCCGAGGATGGCATTGTATGGTAGACGCATGTTGGCGATGTCGAAGTCGATGAGCTTGGTGCGGTAGTTGTCGCACTGTCCGAAGGTGACAAGGAGGCAGACCTGCCCTATCGGGGTGGTGGAGCCGTCAGTCACTCCTGAGAAGGGCTTGGTAGGCTGAAGCTGATCGTATGGCGCTTGGAGGCTGTCGAATATCTCAACGGACAAGATGTTAAGTGATGACACACAAGTATAGGGGATCTATCGTAGTCCTTTCGATAAGTAAGAGTGTCGAACCCAACGAGGAGCATAAGGAAATTATAAGCGGTTTTCAGCAAGGTATTCTCTGCAAGCACTGAAATAATAGGTAACAGATAGTTTTGTGATAAGATAATTTGTAACGAGCAACAAGTAACAAAAGTAAATAAAGTGCAGCAAGGTGGCCCAATCCTTTTTGTAGAAAAGGACAAGCCTGGACAAACTCTTATATAGAGAAAACCGCTCTCGAGGACACATGGGAATTATCGTCAAGTTAGTTTTCATCACGTTCATATGATTCGCGTTCGGTACTTTGATAATTTGATATGTGGGTGGACCGGTGCTTGGGTGCTGTCCTTACTTGGACAAGCATCCCACTTATGATTAACTCCTATTGCAAGCATCCACAACTACAAAAGAAGTATTAGGGTAAACCTAACCATAGCATGAAACATATGGATCCAAATCAGCCCCTTACAAAGCAATGCATAAACTAGGGTTTAAGCTTCTGTCACTCTAGCAACCCATCATCTACTTATTACTTCCCAATGCCTTCCCCTAGGCCCAAATAATGGTGAATTGTCATGTAGTCAACGTTCACATAACACCACTTGAGGAGAGACAACATACATCTTATCAAAATATCGAACGAATACCGAATTCACATGACTACTAATAGGAAGACTTCTCCCATGTCCTCAGGAACAAATGTAACTACTCACAAAGCATATTCATGTTCGTAATTAGAGGAGTATTAATATGCATAAAGGATCTGAACATATGATCTTCCACCAAATAAACCAACTAGCATCAACTAAAAGGAGTAATCAACACTACTAGCAACCTACAGGTACCAATCCCGAACTTTGAGACAAGAATTGGTTACAAGAGATGAACTAGGGTTTGAGAGGAGATGGTGCTGGTGAAGATGTTGATGGAGATTGGCCCCCTCCCGATGAGAGGAGCGTTGGTGATGATCATGACAATGATTTCCCCCTCCCGGAGGGAAGTGTCCCCGGCAGAACAGCTCTGCCAGAGCCCTAGATTGGTTCCGCCAAGGATCCGCCTCGTGGCGGCGGAGTCTCGTCGCGAAAGCTTGCTTATTATTTTTCTTCAGAGAAAAGACTTCATATAGCAGAGGATGGGCACCGGAGGGCCACCAGGGGGCCCACAAGGCAGGGGGCGCGCCCAGGGGGTAGGGCGCGCTCCCCGCCCTCGTGCCTGGTGGGTGGCCCCCCTCTGGTATTTCTTCCGCTCAATATTTTTTATATATTATGAAAATAACTTCCATGGAGTTTCAGGACTTTTCGAGTTGTGCATAATAGGTCTCTAATATTTGCACCTTTTCCATCCCAGAATTCCAGCTGCCGGCATTCTCCCTCTTCATATAAACCTTGTAAAATAAGAGAGAATATGCATAAGTATTGTGACATAATGTGCAGTAACAACCCATAATGCAATAAATATCGATATAAAAGCATGATGCAAAATGGACGTATCAACTCCCCCAAGCTTAGACCTTGCTTGTCCTCAAGCGCAAGCTGATAACGATAAATATGTACACATGTTTAGAGGTATAGGTTTCGATAAAATAAAATACGGACATGAGGGCATGATGATTAATCTTATAACAGAAACATATATGGATATTTTCATATGATTTCTTATGCTCAAGTAATAATCTATTCACAATGCAAAGTATGAATCAGAAACTTCATTGAGAACTAACAAACTATAATCTCAGTCATTGAGGCAATTGCAATTTATCATAACATCAGAAAGAGTCTATGTCAGAGCTTTTTAGCAAGTCCACATACTCAACTATCATTTAACCTTTCACAATTGCTAACACTCACGCAATACTTGTGGTTATGGAGTTTTAATCGGACACAGAGAAAGATAGGGGCTTATAGTTTCGCCTCCAAAGCTTTTACCTCAAGGGTAATGTCAACAATAATAACTCATGCTAACTTACATCAATTATATATATACATCAGGATCTTTCCCACACACTGTGCTTGCCAAAGGATAATATGTAAAAAGGAAAGGTGAAGATCACCATGACTCTTGCATAAGGTAGAAGATAATAATAAAAGATAGGCCCTTTGCAGAGGGAAGCAGAGGTTGCCATGCGCTTTCAGGGTTGGATGCACAAAATCTTAATGCGAAAGAACATCACTTTATATTGCCACTTGTGATATGGTCATTTATTATGTAGTTCGTCGATTTTATTTCTTCCACATCACAAGATCGTATAAAGCTTATTTCCTCCACACCAATCAATCATACATATTTAGAGAGCAATTATTATTGCTTGCACCGATGACAACTTACTTGAAGGATCTTACTCAATCCATAGGTAGATATGGTGGACTCTCATGGAAAAACTGGGTTTAAGGATATTCGGAAGCACAAGTAGTATCTCTACTTGGTGCAAAAGAATTTGGCTAACATGAGGGGGAAAGGCAAGCTCAACATGTTGGATGATCCATGACAATATACCTTATCTCAGATATAAGAAAACATAACCCATTACGTTGTCTTCCTTGTCCAACATCAACTCTTTCGCAAGTCATATTTTAATGAGTGCTCCCAATCATAAAAGAGGTCCAAGATAGTATATTTATATGTGAACCTCTATTTCTTTATTACTTCCTATTAATTGCAACAATGACCAAAGCTATGTTTGTCAACTCTCAACAACTTTTAATCATCATACTATTTTTATGTGAAGTCATTACTCTCACTAAGATCAATATGATCTCTTTCTTTCTTTTTTTATTCTTTCTCTTTTCTTTTATTCCCTCAAGATCATAGCAAAATAATCAAGCCCTTGACCCAACACTAATCTTCATAATATAGCTCACGGACTCGATTACATAAAGGGATCATAAAGCAAAAACTCAAAACTAGATCATACCAAAACTTTATTCTACTAGATCAAAATATTACTAATAGGATCGAACTAAGAAAAACGGTAAAGATAGGAGTGTGATGGTGATACGATACCGGGGCACCTCCCCCAAGCTTGGTAGTTGCCAAGGGGAGTGTCCATACCCATAGGATTATGTCTCCTTTGTTGGTGAAGAAGATGATGGAGTTGTTGATGACGGGTAACCGCACATCGAGCGCAAGAGATCCTCCAACTTGCGGATAATGCCCTTGAGTGCGATGATATGCTCCTTCAACAAAATATTTTCACGTGTGAGATACTTGTTTTGTATATGAGATAAATCAATCATCTTGAAAGCTTCGATCTCAGTTGGGGTAAGAAGATTGTGATCAAGTTGAAGGGTGTCTTCTGCTGCCGGAACTTGGTCCTCCGTGGCCTTCTTGATCCCTTCACCCTTGTTGATCTCCACGGGTTCGTCCCTCTTCAGCTCTATCTTCATTAGCCAAGCATCGTTGTCACCATTGTTGGAGGAGGGGGACGACATGATGCCTGGCCTTGACAACCCTGACAGAAAACAGCTCGAAACACAAACAGAGGATAATAGCATGATACAAGAGTCAAAACCTTCAGGAGATTAGATAATGAATTTTTACCGACCAAAATACGTATCGTGCAAGAAAACGGAGTCCGGAGAGCGCACGAGGTGCCCACGAGGCAGGGGGCGCACCCAGGGGGTAGGCCACGCCCTCCGCCCTCGTGGAGCCCTCGTGTCCTTCCCGAGCCACTTCTTATTTTTCTATTTTTCTAAATATTCCAAAACAGAGAAAAATTGCCATTAGAACTGTTTTGGAGTCAGTTTACTTACCGTACCACATACCTATTCCTTTTCGGAGTCTAAAACGTTCCGGAAAGTGTCCCTTATGTATTCCTCCGGGGTTACGGTTTCAATAACATTGGTTTCAACATTTATAGGATTACCTAAGATATAATGTTTGATCCTTTGACCGTTCACCACCTTCGGATTTATGCCTTCGAAGTTGTTGATTTTTATGGCACCGGAACGATAGACCTCCTCAATAACGTAAGGACCTTCCCATTTAGAGAGAAGTTTTCCTACAAAAAATCTTAAACGAGAGTTGTATAGCAATACATAATCTCCTACATTAAACTCACGCTTTTGTATTCTTTTTTCATTCCATCTTTCAAATTTTCTTTAAACAATTTGGCATTTTCATAGGCTTGGGTTCTCCATTCATCAAGTGATCTTATGTCAAATAACCTCGTTTCATCGGCAAGATTGAAATCATAATTGAGCTCTTTAATGGCCCAATACGCCTTATGTTCTAGTTCGAGAGGTAAGTGACATGCTTTTCCATAAACCATTTTATACGGGGACATACCCATAGGATTTTTATATGCAGTTCTATAGGCCCATAGTGCATCATTAAGTTTTTTGGATCAATTCTTTCTAGATCTATTAATAGTCTTTTGCAAAATTAATTTGAGCTCTCTATTACTCAATTCTACTTGACCACTAGACTGTGGGTGATATGGGGATGCAATTCTATGATTAACATCATACTTAGCAAGCATTTTATGGAAAGCACCATAAATAAAATGTGAACCACCATCAGTCATTAAATATATAGGGACTCCAAACCTCCGAAAATAACTTCTTTAAGCATCTTAATAGAGGTGTTATGATCAGCACTATGATAACCCACAAGTATAGGGGATCGCAACAGTTTTCGAGGGTAGAGTATTCAACCCAAATTTATTGATTCGACACAAGGGGAGCCAAAGAATATTCTCAAGTATTAGCAGTTGAGTTGTTAATTCAACCACACCTGGATAACTTAATATCTGCAGCAAAGTATTTAGTAGCAAAGTAATATGATAGTAGTGGTAATGGTAACAAAAGTAACGGAAGCAAAAGTAATATTTTTGGTGTTTTATAGAAATTGTAACAGTAGTAACGGAAAAGTAAATAAGCGGAAACCAGTATAGGAAAAGCTCGTAGGCATTGGATCGGTGATGGATAATTATGCCGAATGTGGTTCATCATGTAACATAGGGTGACAAAGAACTAGCTCCAATTCATCAATGTAATGTAGGCATGTATTCCGAATATATTCATACGTGCTTATGGAAAAGAACTTGCACGACATGTTTTGTCCTACCCTCCCGTGGTAGCGGGGTCCTAATGGAAACTAAGGGATATTAAGTCCTCCTTTTAATAGAGAACCGAAACAAAGCATTAGCACATAGTGAATACATGAACTCCTCAAACTATGGTCATCACCGGGAGTGGTCCCGATTATTTTCACTTTGGGGTTGCCGGATCATAACACATAGTAGGTGACCATAGACTTGCAAGATAGGATCAAGAAAACACATATATTCATGAAAACATAATAGGTTCAGATCTGAAATCATGGAACTCGGGTCCTAGTGAAAAGCATTAAGCATAGCAAAGTCATAGCAACATCAATCTCAGAACATAGTGGATACTAGGGATCAAACCCTAAAAAAACTAACTCGATTACAAGATAGATCTCATCCAACCCATCACCGTCCAGCAAGCCTACACTATAAAAAGATACACTTCCGTGATGATACGTGTTTGTCACAGTTGGTTGCGTTTTTTGTCATGCATGTACATCCATGACGATTTTATGACAGAATCAAGATAGTCATACCTGTGCTATCGTAGAAGTGTTCCATGACATTACCAAAATTATCATCACGGAAGTGTCCACTTACATGACGATAAATCCCGCGTCACATAAGTTCTTTCGTCAAGGGTGACCGACACATGGCATCCACCGTAACGGAACGCCGTTAAGCTATCGGGTCGGGTTTTGGATCCGATAACCCGTTAACAGCCCCGACCAATGGGGATTTTCCACGTGTAAAATCATCATTAGATGGAGGAAACACGTGTCGGCTCACCGTTGGGACAGATGTCATCCGCTCATTCGACCGAAGGCGCCTATCATACGGCGACACATGGCATGGCCCAACAGAGGCCCATTCCTGTGAAAAGGCCGGCCCGTTTGACTCGGTCAAAAGGTGGCGGGCCGGCCCACGGAAAGCCTGTTAACGACCTATTCGCATATAGCCCATTTACAGCCCGCTAACCCAGGGCCCGTTACGCCCTATCCGAATTAGGCCCAGTAGCGTCATCTGGGTCGTCCAATATGATTCAGCCTGTTTTAACTTCCGGCCCATGTGTGGCCCATGAATTCTTTTGGTCCATATGAGGACCTTTGTAACTCTTGGCCCATTAACGGCCCGTGGTGAAACTGGCCCATAATGAACAGTGTATCACTTTATTCCAATTAACGGCCCGTTATTCCATTGGGCCGTTTCCAGCCCAAGTTATCTTTCAGCCTTCTCAGGGCCCATTGATTCTTGGGCTCATTTGCAGCATTCAGTTACATACGACCCGTTACTGTCATTTTCTGCTTGTGGGCCAAATTCATCCCGTCGTTACAGTCGGCCCGTTTGCAGACCGTTAATACGTTGGGTCGTTTTCATGTAAAAAAACCCGTTGGGCTGTTTTCATAGAGTTATCAAATATGGCCTATTAACGGCCCGTTATGGTCCATGAATAGTACAGCCCATGATTGGTGAAATGATGATACGCCCCTAGAAGGGCCATGGATCCTACAGCCCGTATGAGGCCCATGGATAGTACGACCCGTAGAACGCCCATGGATCGTACGACCCGTAGAAGGCCCATGGAACCTAAGGCCCGTATAGAAGGCCGATGAATCCTACGGCCGGACGAAGGCCCATGGATCATACGGCCTGCAGGAGGCCCATGGTTACAATAGTCCGTGTGTTGCCATGATTATTTTGGCCTAGTTACCAAAAATAGGCTATTGTGGCCACTAGAAAAAAATAGAAAAAGAACTGAAGTGACTACAAGCAAACAACTAAACAAGACAATAAGGAAATAAATAAGCAAGCAATTAACGCTAGCCTATTACCGCTATTACACATATTACATCCACTGGGCATCAAAGTTCGCCACCAGTGCAAATATAGGGAACAAAGCAGCACATTACATACACTGTCCGTCAAAATTAGCCACCAGTGCAAATAAACGCGGCAGCAAAACAAGAGCATAACTGAAACAACTTCAGAAGAGCTCAAGAAACGTTAGCCTGGGTATCCACCATGCTGGCAATAAGCTTAGCAAGCTGATTAGCTTTGTCCTGTTTGGTGCTAAAATCCTCCAACGCTTGCTGTTGCACCAGAAAGTATGCATCTGAATGCTCCAGGGACTTCCACAGTCCTTCCGCTTGTTGTCGCAGCACAAGTGATCGATGTCTTTCAGCTTGTAGTTGAGACTCAAGAAACCGAACTGATTCAAACAGTGAGTTTGAATAGCTTGTGCAAGCGGTAGTGGCCAGTAACTCGAATACTTAACCAAGAGAGGACTTTGGGTTGTCTCGCTGTCTTTAAGATAGTCTTCCTTAGCTGTTTTATCAGCTTTGTTGGAGACCAACAAGGATGTGTCACTATCCTGAACCTTATCTGCATTACTTCCTTTACCATTGCTTAATAAGGCACTCTTCCCCAACATTCTGTCAGCATTCTAAAAGAAGAAACAAGCAGACACATAACAAGTTTAGCATGTACTAGTATATGAAACTCATTTCGATGAACCAGTTCATTAGTAAGGTGGACATGATTAAACTATCAAGTCTTCTATTGCCAAGTACAAGTACATAATAAAAGCATCAAACAAACATATATCTATGTCTTATGGTCACTTCATTGTCTTTCCAAATCAAAATAGAGACACGGTTCAAATCATATCAGTTCAAGACAAAGTAGCAGTGAAAGAATACAAAGCGTGGGAAACTACATGGCACAACAAGATTTCAGATGGGTACCACGGGTCTACATGTACAACAACACTATTGGCTCTGTTGTGATGCTAGTAATGTGCATGATATGAAAGTAAACTGTATACACAATTGAAATTGAAATCAACATAGTTATTGATAAGAGCAAACCTGTTAAAGAAACATGCGTGAACATACCTGTTGTGCCATTGGAGTCTCGATTGGAACCTTCAATTTAAAAATAAGTTTGTACGAGTAAATACAGTGATACAAGAGCAAAGAAATCATAGTTAAAAAAGGCGCGCCTAAGCGAGCGCTTAAGTGCGCCTAGGCTCTAGTCATTGGCGAAACGCATTGCGCATAACTACGCATAATCTGTGCATAACTGCGCATAAGCATGCACTTTGGTCAGTAAAGCCCAAGGCGCTGGTAAAACACACAATTAATGCCTAGCGCCTTTTTGAACTATGATAGCAATGGAATCTTAAATTAGAACAGTTGTTCTTCAGGTTTAGGCACTTGTTCTACATGAATAGATTACAGTAAGACGCAAGAATATAATACTTAAAAATAGAAAATGAGCTCATAGACCTTACCACATTCTTGGTTCGGGACCAGTACAGAACAAGGCGTTCCCAGTCATCATCCAGTAAATGTGTCTCAGGAGAATGTAAGGGAATTTGATGAGTTTCTTTGCCGGTGAAGTACGTTTTCTTCAGGCAATTCTGATACTGCCACCAAGCATTCTTGAAGATAGCAGAGGTATTAGCACAGGTTAGCTCATCTTAAGTTTCCAAATCGGTCCTTCTCTATAGAGAAAAATGGGAAATTTTGTTGTATTATAACCATCATGGAGGTAGGATGTATGGGACGAAGCAAAGTAATTGCCATGAATAAAATTACTTACACATAACTCCTGGACAAACACCTGCAACTGGCATTTTCCTTCATTTTCAGTATAATATTTCCACGATGGGAAGATACGCACATACGATTTAACAACATCAAATGCGATAGATGCTAAACTACCACTAGCTGGTTGTGCTTCCTGCACAGGAATAGGCGTACCAACTGGTGGAGTTGGGGTTCGCCGTGATAGTACTGGCCCTTTGGGCACTGGAGCTGCCTTACTAAATGCTCTTGTTTGGGAGCTCTATGGTGGAGATGGTGATGTGTCAACAGGAACTGGGTTACTATCGGCTGGGGTTGGGGTTAGATTGGGTGAAGTTGGTTCTTTGTCCATTGCAGTAGGGGTACAACCTGCCAGACTTTGGGTTATGTGTGGTAGGGCTGGTTCTTGTGCATGTACAACCGGGGTGCTATCTCCACCAAGAGGTAGCACTGTTTTATTTGAAGACCGTGTTTTAAGTCCGCTAGATACTGGCATCACCCACTCCAATTCAAATGGCTGATAAACAGGAAACATAGTTGAATGTACAGACATTGTATGAGAGACAGATGCAATAGATAGTGTGGAAAAAAGAGGGCATGAAATAGTTTACATGTATATTGTTTAACTAAAACGGATAGCGTGACATAATTTCTCATATATGATGTCTATCTAAACTGGATAGCATAGCATAACATAATTCAAAGATATGATGAATAACTAAACAAGATCACATGACATAATTCACCTACATGTTATCTAAGTAATCAGGATCGCATCATTTAATTCACATATGTGATTTATATGCTAAACAGAGGGCATTCAATATGATGTCTGATATAAGAACATGGTGTTGAATATTGTGTATATGATGTCTAAACTATGCAATGCAAGACACCGTATGCATGATATGAGCAGTATAACCGTGCCAAGTTAGAGCATACACCTCAGTGGGGGAATAGGACCGGTCATCTGTCTCTGAATCCATCTCTAAGGAGACACAACAAGAGATCTGCTTCGACAGGTAGCACTGTCTACTCTGAAGGCCTTGTTTTCACTCCAGATTTTTCCATCTCCCACCCAAATGGCTAATTCACAGGAAGAGTAGTTTAATGTACAAACATTGTCGACAAATGGAAATGTAATGAAGAAAAGGATGGGCAAGATATCATTCAAATAGATGATGCCTGGTTAAACAGGATGGCATTGCACATTTCACATATATTATGGATGGCTAAAAGACATGAGACTGCATAGTTCCCATATATGATATACAAACTAAATAGATGGCATTACAGAACATGTCTAAACTAAGCAGGTGACATATATGTTGTCAAAAGTAGGCACTGCAAGGCAACATATGCATGATATGACTAACATCATCATGCCAAGGTAGAGCAAACACCTTGGGGGGTAAATAGGAGTGGTCAGTGGCATCAGAATCCGCCTCAGAACAGATATCTTCCTCTGGATTACAATCTAGAGAGGGGTGGGAAGGGTTTGCCATTGAACCCACCATGGAGCAATGTCTACATGACATTGTATTGCCGCGCAAAACTCTTCTCTTTTTCTCTACATGTTCAGCATGACTGTGTACAATATCTGACATGCATACGAAAAAAATATGGTGAGATTATGTAAGGAGAGCATGCTGAAATTTAGAGTAATGGTAACAACCAGTGGATCGACGTTTTTCCGTTTAACCAAAATAGCCCTAATGGATCGACGTGAATGTATAGTAATAAGTGATGCAACAAGTGTACAACCTCTTTGCCGTAGCCGTGTCGACCTCAGCATCATTGGGTTGGTCGCTGAAGCAGTTGAGGCAGAGGTGGCTGTCGGAGGTGTGGAGGAAGATCTGAGCAATCTGTAGACGGTGTCCAGGGCACTGCTCTGTTGTGATGGATCGTTTTGTCGTTGGAGCAGCTCTGGTGAGCCATAAGACATCAAGGCTGAAGCAGCACAAGACATACATCGTCAATCTCAAGTGGGATTCTAATAGCATCTCCAATAGATGATGTAAAATGGATGTAAAATTAACATCACCAAAAACCACCTGACTACAACAGATGAGGTAAAAACTTTTGACTCTGAACTTAACTGTCGAACTGAAATTTACTGTGGAATCTGAATGCTACTATCAAAACTCTACGCAATGTTAGCAGAGAGGCACTTGACATGTAGTTTAGGGAGGGCCTGTAGTTCATCTTCAACCAGCACCCCCTGAGCAGCCAGCCACCACCGGCCGAACCGCCAGCCACAGCGCCGCCTCGCCGCCCCGAAACAACTTGCCATCGCCGCCTCGGCCAGCGCTCTAGACCCCCGCCCCCACCCTGAACCCTAAGATAGATAGTGGGGTATGTCTCCGGCGAGCCCCCGTCCCCGCTACGGGTGGTTCTTCCTTTACTCCGGCGAGCCCCCCCAACCACTGAAAATCGACTGACCCAAAAGTCGATTCAGTCGACTGAAGTGTGGCTTAATCGGAGCAGAGCAGCAGCACGAGCGAGGGGGAGAGCAGTAGCAGCTGGGTGAGCGAGCGATCGAGCGAGAGCCGGAGTAGCAGCAGCAGCGCGAGCGAGCAAGCGAGAGCGGGAGCAGCAAAAACAGATCGGGCTAGTATGGACGCCGCCGCCGAAGGGGCCTCGCACTGGGGGAGAGCCGCCGTGGAGATGTCGCCCGCGGCGCTGGCTTCAAGGTATCCGCTCCATGGGGGTGCGGGATGGAGCACCATCGGCGCCGGGAGGTTGAGTTAAGGAGAAGGTGCTATCCGATGAGTGTACAACCTCTTTGGTGGCGCCGAGTAGGCCTCGGCTTCGTCCGAGGAGTCGGTGAGGATGTTATGGTTCCGGTGGAGCAGGTTGAGGCGGCGCTATGGGGATGGAGCAGCGCGATAGACGAGGCGATCGTCGGAGCAGCTCCTTAGAGGTGGAGGACGGGGCGGCTGAACCTGCGGGACGGCAAGATGGACGACGGATCCTCATCCAGGGAGGTGGACGAGGGATGTCGAGCTGTTGCAGTGGACGACATCGTCGGGGAAGAGGCTCCGGCTGGGCAGCGGTGACGTGGCGGACGGAGGAGGGTGGGGTTTCGCGGCTGGAGCGGAGAGGTTATGGCGGACTGGGATTTCAAATGGCGAAAAGGGGGCGATGGGAGGGGTGAAGCATGACTTAGGGACGCGCTTGTCCAAAATGTAGGGTGTGTTACAAAAGTACCCCCCACCGATTTGAACTAGCGGCCCTTTCGGCTCAGGGTTAGAAGGGGGATTTCGCGTGTCGGGATTTGGCAGCTGTAGGGAGTTTTCGCGCGAGTTGTAATTTCGGGATAGCAAGGCGCGGGTTGTGAAGGCGCCAGTTTTGGGAGCACGATATCTGAATTTTCGGGATATAACAAGACGCGGGTTGAATTTTAGGGACAAGCCTAACATGTAGTAGTATTGTACTTGTACGTACCAAATCAATTCGCACTTACCTCAACCAAAAAGAAAACAAAAAAAAATAAAACTATTCACACCACACAAAGAGAGAGTCTTGCCCCATTTTACTATACAAATGCTATTCAAAGCTACTCCCTCCTTCCATCTATATAGGGCCTAATGCGTTTTTCGATGCTAACTTTGACCAAATATTAGAGAAATGATATATGACATGCAACCTACACAATGCACACCGTTAAATTCGTCTGTTAAAGGTTCTTTCAATGATATAATTTTCACATTGCGCATGTCATGTACTATTAATCTTGTCAATAGTCAAAGGCGGTCTTAAAAATCTCATTACGCCCTATATAGATGGAAGGAGGGAGTATGAATCCATGTTATGTCCGATTAAATTTTTTCGCTTGTTGTATAATGCATGTAACCTACTCATACCAATATTTTAGTGCATTCCAAATGTCTATACTACCGCTGCAATTTGAACTAAATTTGAATTCTTTTCTCTATTTCAATAAGAATCTACAATCATGATTGTTGCCAACTTCAACCATCATAGTTTCCTTGCTATCTGCCAAATATAAATCGGACGACCTATAATGCAGGATGGCAGGCACACCATCATCAACAACTCCGTTTTTATAAGAGTAGAGACAAAATATATTAAATTTAGTATAACATGTTCATAACCACACCAATCACCGTTATATATATTCACACATGCGTCGGTTTGAAACACTATGATAAATTCTTCAAATATCCGAATTCGCTTTTTAGAATGAAGTATATATGATCTTTATTCATCTTTTACACCCACACAACCCTTTTATCTTTGTAGCTAGCACTAACTTTCTCTTGTGCATGCACACGCCCGCATCCCTCTCACCCTCCCTTAACATTCTCTAGCTCCATCGCGTAAATTCGTCTTTTCACTTTAGGTCATTCACCCACGGTGTGTGTAGGCCCCCAGCTCCTTCTTTACGGCGCACATCGACCGATATGCCTCTCTAGCCAGGTGTGCCTAGCACAAACACAAGCTTCCCCTCTTCTCTTGTCACCGTCCATGCCTCACTCCCACCACTCTTTTCATCGTTCTCGTACTCGCACACTCCTCCCCCTTGATATAGTATGCCTCTCGTACCACCTCCTACATGCATCCCTCTCTCTCTATCCTTCCCCTTGTGCCTCATTTGCTTCTAACACACACATGCATGTATACCGATCGATCTCCCAACATATACCTAGATCGACTTTAACTACCCCCCCCCCATCGATCGACGTACGTCACAAGTTATGTCTCTCCTTTCTCTAACAAAGGGCGATTGATCTTCCTATGTGGTTACGTCTGCTGAACACAGCCACATCGTCCCCCCTCATCATTCATGCATGCCTCCTGACCCGTCTCTCACACGCACGTGCACAGACAACAAGCAGCCATCTCCTCTCTTATTGATATTGCGGGCGTGCCCTCCGTTTGTCTAGCAAGCCTATCCCACCATTTGTTAGAAGCAACTCCACTACCAACCCTCCAACACTCTAGCTCTGTCTCTCTCCCAACCTTATTCCTCTCCTGCACATATGCATGCATGCCGATCGATCTCCCTTAATACATGAGGCAGATCGATCTCCTTAATACATGAGGTAGGCCTCTCTCCTCCTCCACACATATACCAGCCATTGTACCTCTATAGTTAATTGGGCCTCCCTCTTCCCCCACAACACACCGATAGTCGAGCGCTGCAGGTAGGTATCCATGCCACAGAGACAAACTGCACATGTCCCATCTCACGTTCCAGTAGGCCACCCACTCTATATCTTTGACGTGGGCACACACAAATTCGATGGCACTCTTTATCGATCGCGCGCGCGCACACACACACATCATCCCTCTCTTCGATTCTATGGACACCTCAAGCCGATGATACCTCCACTCTCTTCTCGTCGATCGCCCCCTCTATATATATGTTATATCCAGGACTCTATTTCACACACATTGCATATGTTACATTTTTTATTGACCCCCCCAAAACTCTCAAGAACCCACACACTATATCTCTCTAGTTTTGTATCTCTCTCACACAACCCCACGCAGGTGGTGTACGTATACAAGAAGAGAATAGGTGCACCGTGCACCTAGTCACGCTTCGTGCCCAGCCACACTCGCGCGGGTACATGGTGGATCTCATTTCTTTACGAAATGGCAGACCACGTTGTCGGCGTTCTGGGAACGGGGGTCCCCAGACTTGCCTGCCTGCGGCCTGCGGCGTGGCTCAAGTGGGGGCCCAGTGCGGCCAAGCTTCATCAGCTCAAGCTCAAGACCCTCCCGAGTGGCCAAGCCTTGCGGGGCGGACGACAGGAAGCTTCCTTAGGAGCAGCCTCATCAGGCAGGCTCGCGAGGAGGCAGAGAGATCAAGGCAGGGGCACCTCGCGAGGAGCCCGTGACACAAGCCATGACGATTGAGACCAGGCGGGCGCCGACCTGTGCAGTGTCCTTATTTCCCCTTCGGTGCAAAGGGAGCAAGCACAGGCCAAGGCATCGGGCAAAGGTTACCATTCTAGTGCAACGATACCAAGACCAGCAGAGCAGCATGACGAAGGTCACCGTGGAGCCCAAGACGGCGTCATCACTAGTGCTTTTGGCAGCCGAAGACCACCTTTGGTCAGGATAACTTGTATAGATGTTCCCCTTCAAAATGGCCAATTGTTGGCGCCCTCCCCACTCATTATTTGGGAAGAGGCCCAATGCCTCTATAAATAGGACTAGCCACCATAGGGATGGAGGGAGATCCAGACGAAGTAGAACACACCGCACCAGCTCAAGAACACCCCTTGCGAAGCTGTTCTTCCCCTATACTGTTCATCATCAGCCCTTGAGGCAATCCACCACACCACACACTGGAGTAGGGCATTACACCACAACGGTGGCCCGAACGACTATAAATCTCGTCTCCCTTGTGTTGTTCATCGTTTCCAGCTTAGATCACATGAGGAGATCGGACGTAGATCGGTAGGGGAGAGATCTCTGCACGCACCCCAGAGTTCGAACCTTAAGGGTCTGCCGGAACCCGAAATCCAACATTTGGCGCGCCAGGTAGGGGTGCGCCGGAGTTCTCCCTCCCGACGACCCGCTCTCCACCAACATCGCGTTCTGCCCTCGTGGCGGACAATGCGCCGCCTGCTCCGGCGACAGATGCCGGCGCTGGGGCCAGGGGGCTCCAGGCCTTGGCCCCCACCTTGCGACAGGTGCAGTGGCCGCGCAAGTTCAAGCCCGAGATGCCACCAGGCTACAACGGCACGACGGACCCGCTGGCTTTCCTGCTGGCGTACGAGGAGGCCTCCTCTGAGCCGGGGGCGATGACTGGGTGATGGCCAACTGGTTACCCATGGCCCTCACTGGCGTCCCGCGCATGTGGTTCCTCCACCTAACAACGGCTTCTGTGACCTCCTGGGAGGAGCTGCGCGACCTCTTCCTCGCCCGTTATGCCGCACCAGCGCCGCCCGTCGTCGCAGCTCTCCTGGGCGGCTCCCAGGCACCACCCTCGAGCCATCACGTCAAGCCATTCACCCGCTGGATCAGCACTGCCTCCAAGCGTCGAGAAGCCCCCCTGGGCTGGATGGCGCCCGAGGCTAATCTAACCTTCGATTCGGATGATCACCCTTTCAACCCCATCGGTCCGGGCGCGCTCCCAATGCTGTGCACCCCCACAATCTGCAAAGTGGCCGTCACCAGGACCCTCATCGACGGTGGTGCTGCACTCAACTTGCTCTCGGTGGAGGCCTTCAGCCTCCTCCAGGTGCCAAAGGAGCGGCTCCGACCCAGCAGGCCCTTCTCGGGAGTCGGAGTCGGATCCACCGCCTCCTTGGGACAGATCCGCCTCCCAGTGACCTTCGGCACCTACGACAACTTCCGCACGGAGCTGATTGACTTCGACATCGCCCCATCGGCCTCCCCTACAACGCCATCCTCGGCTATCCGGCCTTGGCTCGGTTCATGGCAGCGACTCACCCAGTGTAGAACCTCATGAAGATGCCCGGGAGCAGCGGCGTCCTTACCGTGTCAGGAGACACAAGGGATGCACTGCAGCTTGTTTTCAGGGCGACCGCGGTGGCACAGCCCACTAGCACAGATGCCCTTGAGCCCAAGGGGGCTGCGCTGGCTAAAAAGAAGCAGCTATTCACCCAAGACAAGGTGGAAACCAAGCAGGTACCGATCGACGAGGACGGGTCCACTGACGCCACCTTCACCATAGGAGCCAACCTCGAGCCCGAGCAGGAGAAGGCCCTGGTAAGGTTCCTGCACGCGAACAAGAAGGTGTTCACGTGGGAACCTGATCAGTTAGCAGGGGTCCTGAGGAGTGTGATTGAGCATCACCTCAACATGTGCCCCAACATGCGCCCCAGGAAGCAGAAGGCGAGGCGGCAGTCCACTGAGAAACAAGCTTTCATCGTTTAAGAGACCCAGAAACTGGAAGCGGCAGGGGTTATCCGCGAGGTCCGCTACACTGATTGGCTGGCTAATCCAATCGTTGTGCCAAAAAAGGGAGTAAAGGAGCACATGTGTGTCGACTTCACCAACCTCAACAAAGCCTGCCCGCAGGATCCATTTCCGCTCCCCCGCATTGACCAGATAGTCGACTCCACCGCAGAGTGTGACCTATTTTGCTTCCTAGATGCCTTCTCGGGCTATCACCAGATCAAGATGGCGGTGGAAGTCGTGGAGAAGACGGCTTTCCTGACCCCATGTGGAGTGTACTGCTATACATGCATGCCATTTGGTCTGCGCAACGCAGGCGCAACCCTTCAGCGGCTGATGCACATCGCCTTAGGTCGGAAGCTCGGGAGGAACGCTGAAGCTTACGTCGACAACATTGTGGTGAAGTCTCGGGAGGCAAAAACCCTGATACAGGACCTGGAAGAAACCTTTGCGAGCCTCAATGAAGTGGACCTGTGGCTCAACCTAGAGAAGTGCGTGTTCGGAGTCCCCTCAGGCAAGCTCCTGGGTTTCCTCGTGTCCCACATGGGCATCGAGGCCAACCCGGAGAAGGTCAAGGCAGTCGAAGACATGAGCCCACCAAGGACCCTCAGAGAGATGCAGAAGCTCACCGGGCATGTAACCGCGCTAGGGCGCTTCATCTCCAAGCTGGGGGAACGAGCGCTGCCCTTCTTCAAGTTGATGAAGAAGAAAGGCCCCTTCGAATGGACTGAAGAGGCCGATAAGGCGTTCCAAGATCTCAAGAGGTACCTTACCAGCCCACCAGTGATGGTAGCTCCACGTCCTCAGGAGCCCCTGGTGCTCTACCTTGGGGCCACCCCTACTCCGCTAGCATAGCCCTGGTGGCGGTCAGGGAGGAGCACCGAGCCAAGGCCGCATCAACCGCCCGAACTGAAGTAGAGCAAAGCCAGGAGGGCCTCGCGAAGACCACGACCGCTGCTGGAAAGGAACAGCCACAGCAGGAGAGCGCACCTGGAGCAGGAGAGGCCTCTTCAAGCGACCAAGCGCTGGGGGCTCCGTCATCTCAGGAGACGCCTCGACCTCAGGAGGACGCAAGCTGCGCCAACACCCTCAACCTCATTGAGCATCCTGTGTACTTCATCAGCACGGTGCTACGGGACGCAAGGGCGCGGTACCCCATGCCTCAAAAACTCCTCCTCGCGCTATTAGTGGCCTCACGCAAGCTGCGGCACTACTTCCAAGGACATCCCATCAAAGTCGTCTCAGCATACCCCTTGGAAAGGGTACTCAGGAGCCCCAACTCAGCCAGAAGGTTCGCTGAATGGAACATCAAACTACAGGCATTTCAGCTAGAATTTGGTACGACCGGATTCATCAAGGGAGCCGCACTTGCGGATTTCGTGGCAGAATGGGCAGAAGCACCGGGTCTCGAGGCAGGCGAAGACCGATCACTTACCCTGGGAAGTGAAGCACCGGACGGCTGGGTCATGTACTTCGATGGGGCGTTCTCCTGACACGGCGCGGGGCCGGTGCAGTGCTCGTATCCCCTACCCAGGACAAACTCTACTATGTCGTACAACTCTGCTTCCAGCATGGAGAAAAGGTCTCCAACAAACATAGCAGAGTACGAAGGCCTGATAGCAGGCTTGAAAGCTGCAATCGCCTTAGGGGTGAAGCACCTCATCATCAAGGGTGATTCGCAGCTCCTTGTCAACTTCTCCAATAAGATATATGAGCCAAAGGACAAGCACATGGAAGCCTACCTCGCTGAGCTTCGCAAGATGGAGAAACAGTTCTGGGGGCTGGAGTTGCAGCATGTGCCTCGCGGCACCAATCAGGAGGCTGATGACATTGCCAAGAGGGCATCTAAATGGCTGCCTCAGGAGCCTGGCGTCTTCGAGGAGCGGCTCTTCAAACCCTTGGTGGTGCCGAGCACGGCGCAACCAAGGGAGGAGCTCCCTCAGCCGCCTACCTCAAGAGCTCCGGTCTATGGCCCGGCCTCAGGGGCACGCCTGCTCCTCGCATTGGAGCCTCAGGAAGGGTGTTGGATCCCGGAGCTCAAGAACTACTTGATGCAAGGGACCCTGCCGGAGAACGAGGAGGAGGCGGAGCATGTGGCGCGGCAGGCCACGGCTTACTGCATCAAGGATGGAGAGCTCTATAGGAAGCGACCGAATGACGTGTCCCTATGTTGCATCTCCAGAGAGCAAGGGAAGGAGCTGCTGGCGGACATACACGGTGGAGACTGTGGACACCACTCGTCGTCACGAACCCTCATCGGCAAGGCTTTCCATAGTGGATTCTACTGGCCCACAGCGCTCAGCGACGCCGTTGAGCTGGTGAAGGCTTGCGAGGCCTTCCAGTTTCACGCTAAGCAGATCCATCAGCCTGCAGGGGTCTACAGACTATACCCCTCTCATGGCCGTTCGCAGTTTGGGGGCTGGACATTCTGGGCCCGTTTCCTCGGGCGCCAGGGGGCAATCGCTACCTCTACGTCGTGGTGGACAAGTTCACCCAGTGGGCTGAGGTGGAAGTTGTCCGCACGATCCCAGCAGGCTCCGCAGTCAAGTTCATCAAGGGCCTCGTGAGCTGATTTGGGGTGCCTAACCGCATCATCACCGACAACGGTTCGTAGTTCACCAGTAATATCTTCAAAACATACTGTGCTAACCTTGGAACGCAGGTATGCTACGCTTCGGTAGCACACCCCCAGAGCAACGGCAAGGCTGAGCGAGCAAACGCGGAGGTCCTGAGGGGCCTCAAAGCCAGGACCTTCAAGAAGAAGCTAGAGGCCTCTGGCAGGGGCTGGTACGACGAGCTCCAGTCCGTGCTGTGGTCAATCCGCACAACTGCGACCAAGCCGACTGGCGAGATCCCGTTCTTCCTCGTCTACGGAGCAGAGGTTGTTCTCCCTCACGAGGTCAGGCGTCGCTCCGCATGGGTCCTGGCGTTCGACGAGACGCAACAGGATGCCATGCAGGGGACGGATCTCGTGCTGGGGGAGGAACACCGTCGAGAAGCCGCACTGGGAGCGGCAAGGTATCAACAGGCGCTGTGACGATACCACTACCGCAACATCCGCCCTAGGACCCTTGAGGTAGGGGATCTCGTGCTCAGACGGGTTCTCTCTAGGGAGGGGCTGCACAAGCTCTCTCCCATGTGGGAGGGCCCATTCAAGGTTGTTCATGTTTCCAGGCCTGGCTCCGCGCGCTTGGAGACCCCGGAGGGGGTACCCATCCAGAACGGGTGGAACATTCAACATCTTTGGAGGTTCTATCCCTGAGCGACGCCCATAAAAGACCCGGTGCCTGTGAAGAAGGCAAATGCCTGTGAAGCTGTCGCATTTTGGGAATGGCCCGGTGCCTGTGAAGAAGGAAAATGCCTCTGAATTTGTCACATTTTGGCGAAGGCCCGGTGCGTGTGAAGAAGGCAAATTCCTGTGAAGCTATCGCAATTTGGGAAAGGCCCGGTGCCTGTGAAGAAGGCAAATGCCTGTGAAGCTGTCGCATTTTGGGAAAGGCCCAGTGCCTGTGTAGAAGGCAAATGCCTGTGAAGCTGTCGCATTTTGGGAAAGGCTCGGTGACTGTAAAGAAGGCCAATGCCTGTGAGGCTGTCGCATTTTGGGAAAGGCCCGGTGCCTGTGAAGCTCGCCGCCCGTGACACTCTCACGTAATAATGAGTGGGGCTGTACACGCCCCGGAGTCTCCGGAGTGCCGCCCTCGGGCCTCGGGGGCTCCCGCCCACGCCGAGTGGTAGCACTTAGCTCCGCGCTAGTGAGAAGACGTCGAAGACTAGAATAGTTTCCGGACGCGGCTTTTTCATTTGCTTTCTGCAGTTGGCTTGTTCGTTCTTGTTTGAAGTTTTACTGGAGCTGTTGCCGTCCCTGGCTTGTGACTCTTTGTCTTTTTCACTCACTTGCGTCATTTTCTCTCGCACAAGTCTCGCGAGGGAGGTTTGCAGGCGCCCTCGCGAGTGTTTTCTGCCCCAATCGTTTGGAGCTTTCTTGTCCGAGTCCTCTGCGGGAGCACCCCTCCCAGTCCGTGCCTCACGGGCATCGCAACACGAGCGCGGACCTGGGCCGATCGCCTCCACAACCGAGACCGAAAGTTACCCCTCCTGCTAATCTTTGCAGGGCATGAAGCGCACGGCGAGGCCTCGGCCTCAGGAGGCGGGGACCCCGTCAAGCCCCACCAAGCTGAAATAATTCCCGCACATGGGCATACGGCGCGGAAACATAGCATAGAAATAGCGGAAGCAGCGCGATAATTAACAGCAGCAGTTCTAACACGCCCCCGCGGGGCCCTATACTACCTTCTTTTTCTGCGCAGGAAAAGAAGAAAAACAAAATGGGCACGACTTGTCCGGCTCCAGCTTGCGGCGAAAGCTCGAGCTGCTTCGGGGGCTGAGGCGGATCCCTCCTCTCGCTTCACCGGGGCGCGACGGCGGGCTGACCCGCTACCTTCACCCATGCGGGCGCGACGGCGCGGGGCTGGTTGCGGCCACCGCTGGAGGAGCTGCTGCCTGAGAAAGAGTCACCGAAGCTTAGCGAACCCCAAGCACCGCCGCCTGTGCGCCTATTGCCGTCTTCATCCTGGTCAGTACCGGGGCTAGGCAAGCGGCCCCGGTCATCATCTTCGGGGCAGCACCCAGCTCGACGACCGTCTTCCCTGAACACCCTCACGTAGAGGGTGGCGTTGCCATTGAACTTGAAGTGCAGGGTGCACTGTCGGCTCAGGCCGCGCGCACGGGCAAACGCTTGCCAGCCACGAGTCATGGCTCCATTCCTAGAAGCGGAGACCTCCAGCGAAGCCAAGGAGGCCCTGCTGCAGCAACCATCTGCCTGGAGCCAGAAGCCGCATCGGCGCTGGCCGGCAGTTCACCTATGAAGAAACAAGGGAGCTGGCGCCAGGTGCTGGTCGGGTCCGCCGACCACACGACGAACTCCGGCAGCACCTCCACCGAGCGAAAGCGCGGCCTGGGGGGCAGCGCGGCCATGACATGCCTCCCCTCGGCAGCCGGGTGCTCACCACCACGCAGGGCGCCTCCTCCATGGAAGCAGGAAGCCACTACGGGGACCACGGGATGCTTGTGAGGGCGGCCTCGACCGCGCTTGGTCGGTGGGGAGTCATGCCCAGCTGGACGGGCCTTTCCTTTCTCCGTGGCTAAGGATCTCTTCGGACAAGTAGCAGGAAGGAATGGACAGAAGGGGCTCATGCAGTCCCGTACTTGTAGCTGGAGAAGGCCAACCGCCGGGCACCATGATTGCAGGTAATCATGACCCATTTCTCTGCATGCAGGGACTTGTCAAGTCGTGTGGTTGCCGAGGCATCATGGGGAAGCGCAGACGCCCGCATCCAATCAATCGCCATGTGGCGCCCAAGACCGCAGGCTATTAGGGCCCGAGGCGCTTCGTGCTTGCCCCTTCGCTTCTCTGCTAAGCCAAGCCCGGGCGCGCCTTGGGCCCAGGGGCTATTGTCGGCGTTCTGGGAACGGTCCCCAGACTTGCCTGCCTGCGGCCTACGGCGTGGCTCAAGTGGGGGCCTAGTGCGGCCCAGCTTGATCAGCTCAAGCTCAAGAACCTCGCGAGGGGCCAAGCCTCGCAGGGCGGACGACAGGAAGCTTCCTTAGGAGCAGCCTCATCAGGCAGGCTCGCGAGGAGGCGGAGAGATCAAGGCAGGGGCACCTCGCGAGGAGCCCGCGACGCAAGCCATGACGATCGAGACCAGGCGGGCGCCGCCCTGCGTAGTGTCCTTATTTCCCCTTCGGTGCAAAGGGAGCAAGCACAGGCCAAGGCATCGGGCAATGGTTACCATTCCGGTGCAACGAGACCAAGACCAGCAGAGCGGCAGGACGGAGGTCACCGTGGAGCCCAAGACGGCGTCATCACTAGTGCTTTTGGCAGCCGAAGACCACCTTTGGTCAGGATAACTTGTACTAGATGTTCCCCTTCAAAATGGCCAATTGTTGGCGCCCTCCCCGCTCATTATTTGGGAAGAGGCCTAGGGCCTCTATAAATAGGACTAGCCACCATAGGGATGGAGGGAGATCCAGACCAAGTAGAACACACCGCAGTAGCTGAATAACACCCCTCGCGAGGCTGTTCTTCCCCTGTACTGTTCATCATCAGCCCCTGAGGCAATCCACCACACCACACACTAGAGTAGGGTATTACACCACAATGGTGGCCTGAACCAGTATAAATCTCATCTCCCTTGTGTTGTTCATCGTTTCCAGCTTAGATCACACGAGGAGATCGGACGTAGATTGGTAGGGGAGAGATCTCTGCGCGCACCCCAGAGTTCTAACCTTAAGGGTCTGCTAAAACCCGAAATCCAACACACATGCTAGTTTGAATGCCTGTAGCGGTTGTTTACCTAGGGAGGTCGTGTACCACGCGTGCACGAAACAAAGTTCGACTTGACGCGTTGCCGCGTTATTTTTAAATAAAGTTATAGTGCTCAATGGCACGTACACAGAATATAAAACGATTTTTATGGAGAAAAAGGTAGTCTGCTCACTATATACAATGGAGCCTGCCTGCCTGGTTTGTCGCTCTTCAGAGTATCTCACACAAGGTTGCGGTGGCCACTCTCTCTCTCTCCGTTGGTCACTGATCCGGCCGCATCCCGTCCGCCGGGGGAAAGGGAGGTAGTGCATCGTTTCTCCATTCGACGGCACCGAGGCAGCACATCCCGATCTGCGGTACATGCCGTTCTCTCTGACCAAGCTCCGGCGCGGCAGGGCCTACGCCACCTGCTCGCAGATTGCGCCCGCCGCCGCTCACCTAGTTACATCCCGACGACCTCCAGGTATCCCCTCCAGCCTTGCTCCACTGCCCGTCTTCCCACATCGCTGCATGTGGATCTTCCATAGTTCTTTGCCCAAAACGTAGCTCGTCCGACGTACTTTCCATATTGCATTCTCGTCCTCACACCGTTTTAGACAAACCCAACCGTGTTGTTATATTCCCTTAGGACAAGGAATATGCTTCTTTTTTGTCGTCGCATGTGTCATCAACTATTATTGGCCAGTAATTGTTTCCTTTCTACCTCTCTTTTGCAAACAGGGCTATCGATTTCACCTTGTTGCTATTGCGACCTTTTGGTGAACTGCACAAATCACTTTTTTCTTAAGAGTGTTTTGTGCAGTTGTACTAAAATGTCACACAGGCAATGTCTCTACATTTCAGTTCGACTTCACAAAGGGAGATTGGTTTTGCTCTATCCTCCTCATCCAACTCCGAGCCTAATCTTCTCCAACTAGTTAGTCTTAAGAGAGACTGCAAAGGTGACCGGCTTCTATTTGTGTGTTTATTGTTTCATCAGCAGTCCTCTATTATCGTAATCACACTTAATATCTTTGGAACAGGGATGCTCAGCTCTATTTTAGTGGAACTGCATAAAAAGATCGGAATGTTGCATGCTCCAGACAACTACTTTTTTCCCAACATGCCTTGTTGATTTAGACAGAGCTAGGGGGACGTTGCTGCCAATGAAAGCATGGACCAATTTTAATTTAACACCTTCTCACAACTCTGTCTTCAGTTGTGATGTAATTATTAGCTCTGATCTGCTAATAATTGACATGCATTAGCAAGGAAGTTAATTTTTTATTGTTTCCGAAAGAGCATCGATGGCAAGACACGCGAAACAAAAGCTGAAAGCTCACACCATTGTACAATTTCATGTCGCTGGAAAATTATTTGTATAGTACGTCAATTATGTAAACAAATGATGGAAGCTTGATAGCATTGCCAGAAGCCTCTTCATCATCCAGGTCCATGTGCCATGGACAAAATTATACTCCTTCGTTCCTAAATATTTGTCTTTTTACAAATTTCAAACGGGAATATTTTAGAGTGTAGATTCACTCATTTTGCTTCGTATGTGTACTCCCTCCGTTCCTAAATATTCTATTCGTCTTTCTAGAGATTTCAACAAGTGACTACATACGGAGCAAAATGAGTGAATCTACACTCTAAAATATGTCTATATACATCCGTATGTGCCAGTCCATTTGAAATCGCTAAAAAGACAAATATTTGAGTAGCCACTCGTTGAAATCTCTAGGAAGACAAAAACTCCGGAGTATATTTAAGAACCGAGGGGGTAGTGCACAACCGCATGGGAGACTCAGCCCGGTCGTTGCGCCGCATTAATAGTGAGTACAGACGCTCCACCATGCGGTTCTAGTAGTAGTACTACTCGTACTACTATGCTTGGCTCTTCGCCTCTTCGTGAAGTCGAACAATGATGGTACTCCGCATGTTGGGTACTACATTGTATGCCTCTGACAATCTGACACCGAATGGACTGATGCATGTCCACCGAGGGTAGGTTGCATTAGTCAAAAGGCGTAAGCGAGCTTCACCTTGTCCTGCAAGCTTCTCCTTGTTCTGCGAGTTGACGGGACACACAAAAAGTAGTGCTAGTCCATACTCCCTCCTTTCCGGTTAATATGGCTTAATCTTTTTTGCGGGTAAATGAGAGAGCTTTATTCATATATAAGCATTCTTAGGACGATCAGCCAAGACACTGGTCACTAGGAAGCGAGGTACCCCGCAAAAAAAGAAGTAGGAACTGAGGTGTTTCATCAAGCCAACTCTCGGCCACATTCAAAGTGCAGCAAGCACGGTTTGCACGAAGATGCGCCGCAAGGTTTGCTGACCTGTTTACATGCTGAATAACAAAAAAAGAGGAAATGTTACCGAGCGCTACTATTTGTAACATGATATGAGCCAGAATTAAGCGAGAATTGTGGCGAGTGTTCCATGCAATCAACTTCCATTATCGCATGCGAGAACCCTCGAAGAGAACCAAATGTGTTGAAGATTGCTTTATCACATTTTAAAATTATAATAAGAGTGCAGACGCTCCTCCATCCGGTTCCTAGTACTAGTATAGTACGTACCTTTATAGACTATAGTAGTAGTACTAGTAACCTTTGTGCTTGGCTGTTCGCCTCTTCGGGAAGTCGAACAATAATAGCACTAGTAGTATAGTGTATGTTTCTGGCAATCTGACACCGAATTAACTATTGCACGTCCACCGCCTGAGCGAGGGAGAGCTTGCATTAGTCAACAATTTCTCCTTGTCCTGCGAGCCACCACGTGCAAGCTTCTCCCGTCCTGCAACATTCTCCTTGTTCGGCAAGTTGACGGGACACAGCAAAGTAATGCTAGTCCATACTGCCTCCTCTTCGGTTAATATGGCTTAATTTCAAACGAGATAAATACACTGTCTATCAATATATATTTGTAAAAATACGGTCAGTGGACTTCATAATACGCTCACTATACTCAATATATATATTTTCCGGTGTTTATACGGTCACTAGCTCACCCTGACTGAGTATGTGTGTGCATGCACGTGTAGGTTGAGCACTTGAGCATGACCGTGTGTGTTCCGTCGTGTGCTCGAACATGCATGCATTAGGGCGTCACGCGCATTTTTGCATCCATGTGTACGTGTGACTGTTGCATACACGTAGGGGGAGTACGTGTAGGGGCCACTAAGGAGCAGTGAAATCACACAGTAAGTTAGTCGGAAGAAGCAACCATCATTTCACTCTTGAATGATAGGTACGCAATATAAAATGGTTGATAGGGAGAGAAAAAGAAAACCACTATATATACACTAGCAGGAGCCTAAGCTACAAGCCTGCTTGCTTAGGTTGCTCTCTTCACAAGCATAGAACGACGGGCCTAATCCCGTAGCTGGGGGAGGGAACAATGTTCTGCTAGACGCGGTCGACATCGGCGAGGGAGAAAACCCATAGTCGGTGCGTCCCAATCGGGGGTCGGTGTGGGCCGATGCCGCGTCCCAACCGCCCTTCTAGCTACAGCCCGACGTCCCAGGTAGTCCATCTTCCTTTTGGAGCCGGCTTGCTCCACTGCCGTAGATCCATCTCCATGTCGATCTTTCTCTACTTCTACCGGCTTCTACTTGTGATTACTTTATGTCTCATGAACTAGTGTCAGTACTATTATTCTAATCACACTTCTTCAATATCTTTGCCATCAGGGATGCTCATGTCGATTTTAGTGGAACTGCACAAAAGCATCGTATGATCTGAGGGTGCCAGCCGTCTTTCCTTCGACAGGTTCTACCTGGCCAGGAAATTAAGTCATGTTTAGGGTTTAGGGTTTAAGTCGTAGTGACCCCATCAGTAGTTTTTCTTTCGTACACGCTCTCACAACTTTTTTCTTTAGTTGTGAAGTAAATATTGGCTATGATCTGTGAATCATTGAGATGCATCAGCATGCGTGTTAGTTTTCCTTTGTATTTGATGGAATGTTGTAACGGGCCAACCTTGGAATAGGAATGAAAATGGAGTGGAAAGTTTCCGTTTATCCGGAGAAAAAATGGAAACGGAGAGAAACCAACGTTTTGTTTCGTTGGATCGCGCCATCGAGAAAAACCAACATTTAAATCACTTCTGTCGTGTTTGTGTCTCACCCTCCTCCACGGCTCGACCCCACACGGTCGCTCGGCATGCCACTGACCGCAAACCGAGTATACGATAACTTTCCCGCCTGCTTGTCGATGGATCGCGCCATGGAGTACTAGCACTACTGGCAGAGATTGACGAGTTGCGGGAGGATAGCTAGCTGTAGCACGGACTCCCAAGAACTTTTTACATGCATGTTGTAGCCGGCTATTGCGACCTTTGAACGCGGAGCAGCCGCGTGCACCCGGAAGCAGCGCGAGCGACGCTCTCTCGACCGGCGCGAGCGACGCTCTCTCGACCGGCGCGAGCGACGCTCTCTCGACCGGCGCGCTGATTCAATGCCGGCGCCAGTGAGAGGTCGCGTCCGCTCTGGCCGGGCATGAATGCAGCACTAACCGGTTCGGGCGGGAAGCACGCGCGGGTGATGAAGAGGGTTCGGGTTGGTCAAGACCAGCCGTGGCAGCGGTCTAGATGTGTGCAAACAAGAGATGTTGTACGTTAATATTGCTGCATATATAATTAACAAAGTAAATAATGTGCCAGTTGGACAAATATGATTGGAGATGGAGATGGAAATGGAATTTTACGTAAACACGGATATGCATGTCTATGTCTATGTGTGTGTGCGCGACGACTCTCGCAACCTGGAAGCGGGGGCGTGTTTTTGATCGAGTTTTCTTTCTTGGTACGTTAGAAAATCAGTTTGTTTAATTCATATCTAGATGTTATTTAAGGATATCACATTTAATCTCCCACAAGTATATAATATAGCAACAAGAAAAAAAACTAGGATAAAAAATAGACCACAAACAGAGTGGACATCAACTTAGATGTGACATAACTATGTCACATCTAGATGTGTCCTAGACAGACCCTTAAAAAATTGTCCGCTAGTTTTCGTTTCTTTTTTCCGGGAACGCGCGTATTCTATTTAAAACCGCTGCTATGGAGAGATTTTTTTACTCCATTATAGCCTCTTGTTTGATAGAGTTTCTCGCGTCTCGCTCTCGCACCCTCTCCGTATCAAAACAAGATGACAGTGTCCACTCTATCTCTCTCCTCACCGGTGGTCACAGATCTGGCCGAATCCCGTCCGCTGCGGGAGGTGAGGAGGTGCAGCGTTGATGTTGTCGCCGTCGGCGACGGAGGAAGCCAATGTGCACCATCCTCTCAGAGCCGGCGCTGGCACGGACGAAGTTCCTCTGCGCCCTTGTTCGCTGCCGTCATGTGGGATGATCTCACCCGCCCACCTAAACGACATCTCGCCCACCTGAGGTATAACTTCTTGTACTGGCCCAGCTCCCCAGGTCGCTGCCTGCGGGTTTTCTTCTATGCGACTACTCCCCACCTCCCCATGCATAGTAGCTAGGGTTCGTCGGCTGGTCCAACATCACCTACTAGTACTATTATAGAGGAAATGCCACTCGAAAAGTTGTCCTGATTTATGCCTCGGTGGAGGTATACATGTTGTTTCGACAAAAAGTACATGGTGGTTGTGCGGTCATTGTCCATATGGTGGTAGTACTATCACTGGTTAAATGAAGAAATGCTTTTTTTCTCGGGTATCCTGGTTTAGTTCCCATCAAGATAATTATGATGCTTATGTTTTTGGTGTACTTTTCATTAATTCTTATTGACAACTGAGATGTCATTGCTAACCCTTATTTATATTTTTGGAAACAGCGATGCGTGTCTCCATACCTGGGCATGTCTTCCTCAATTTTAGTGGAACTGCACAAAATTGGATGGCCATTGTTGTTCCGCCTCACTGTCCTCTGCCACGTGGTTCTTCCTTCCTCGAGCTTGATTACTTAGAAGAAACAGACCACAGTGAGGATTTGTCGAACTTCATAGGTGCCTCACCCAAACTTGATGCCAAATGGATGATGCATCACCATGATGACCTATCGATGCTCATGGTTGTGCCTCATGGTTGCGTCGGCTGGTGAAGCTGATCGATTTTCAATGTAAAACAAGTTGTCTTCCGTTAGTGCTCTTTGCTTGTTACGCACAAAGAAGATATCCTTCGTCAGTTCACCTTGGTTTCGTTGGAGACGCAGTCGTCTTTCACGTTGGTGCAATTTTATCACACAATTGGCTATGAACCAAATGTTTCTTCGAAGAAGGATCGACGCTGGTACCAAGAGCATAAGTTTTGTATTAATGTCAGGACCTCGATTCCAAGTCACATCGATCTAGCCGGTAACACCTCATATCACTTTGCGGCCTCACGCACGGTATTCCCATGGGAGTCGCCTTACCATGGCCCGGGACCGTTTGCGTCTTTTGGCTCACGTATATGATAGTGTCGCTAGCATCCATATGACAGAGAACCCGGGCCGACATGGCTAGTTGTGAACCCAAAGCAGCACTAACCCAGCGTGTGAATCCGGGCTGTAGCACTGGGCTAGCAGGACTCCGGTAACCCGGGCTGTAGCAGGCTAGGCAGGACTCCGGATGTCACCGCGTGACATTTCCCCTAAGGGACAGACACAGGAACAAAGTGAAACACATGCCGGCCAGTCAAGTGTCCTGAACAGTAGTGCTGTGCTAGCAGGACTCCGGTGAACCGGGCTGTAGCGGACTACTATGGCTCATGGAGGCACTAGACTACATTTCCCCATAAGAGAGGCTGCCAAGGATAAACAACTAGATTGTCGGATCCCACACATACCAAGCATTTCAATCATACACACAATATGCTCGATATGTGTAAATACAACATGGCATCACAACAAGACTCTACGACTCAAACATTTATTCATTAGGCTCCGAGGAGCGAGATATTACAAGCATGGGTCTCATGACCCAACATTCAGAGCATACAAGTCAAGCACACGCGGAAGCTTAACATGTCTGAGTACAAACATCTACAAATGAAAAGGCTGAGAAGCCTGACTATCTACTAGATCCTGCCGAGGGCACAAGATCGTAGCTATGGTAACAAGCTAAACGTCGAAGACCACACGGAACTACTAGCGAGACTGACGTCTCTCTGCAAAACATAAAATAGGCAAACATGAGTACAAATGTACCCAGCAAGACTTACATCAGAACTAGCTACATATGCATCGGTATCAATAAAGGTGGTGGTGGAGTTTAACTGCAGCTAGCCAGCTTTGACTCGGTGGCTATCCTGAACTACGACTGCAAGTAACTCTCTTGAGGTGGCGCACACGAGTCCACATATTCACCATATCAATACACCACTATGGATCCGCTCCCGTCTCCCTGCGAGAAGGCCATCCATAGCACTCACGCTTATCTTGCGCGTTTTAGAGTATCCACTAGTGCAGAACCGGGCAATAGCACCGCATTGTAAGGCCCTTTAGTGCCGGTTCAGGAACCAGCACTCAAGTTTCGGCACTAAAGCCCCCCCCCTTTAGTACCGGTTCAGCACAAACCGGTGCTAAAGGGCAACCACGTGGCACGAGCCAGCTCTGGGGGCCGGGAGCCCTTTAGTACCGGTTGGTAACACCAACCGATACTAAAATGTTGGGGGGGTTTTGGTTTTATGATTTCTTTTTCATTTAATTTTGTGTTTTCCATTTTAATTCTTTGTCGTTTGCTGGTATTTTACGGTACTACACATTGTATACGTTATGCATATATATATATATATATATAAATAGAATTTCTAGTAGAACCAATCATATATATCATCAATCATATGTCTCACAAACCACCATATTAATTCACACATACACACATGTATAGCTATATACAATTTCTCCTACATATGCATGTTGCCTTCGGAGCCAGTGGCATTAGCCTGATTGGTGCCTTTAGAGCACGATGACAATTCGAAGTGGTTCATGTCTTTTTCGATGGGGGCGGTAGCGGGTAATAGTATTCTCCCTTCGGATTTATGACCTGGTCGAGCAAAAATCCCGCTATTTCCTCTTGAAGTGCTTCTACGCGCTCCGTTGGTAGGAGCTTGTCCCGCACCTCTTTGAACTGTTAAGAAGGAGATCAATATGCATGTGTATTAGTTGTGTGACTAGATATCGATAATGGTGTAAAAATTGTGAATATTGTTCTGACAAACGTACCCATTCCTGTCTTTGAGATCTGCTCCTTTCGGATGCCATCATGCGAATGTTCTCGCAAACGCAGTATGCACACAGATCAGTCCCCGGCGCCTGCTTCAGGGCCTTTATTACGAGAATGGAATTTAATTTGATCAGATAATAATTAATCAAGCGTGATAATTAAAGAGATGGCAGCTAGCTAGCTAGCTAGTACTACTTAATTACTTACCTTGGCTTGAAACCATTTCAGCTTTTGTTTCCATTTGCCTGGAGTGACGCTGATGAACCTTGCCCAAGCCTTGCCCGCCGACGAAGAAAATGAATAAAGGGGTTATTAAATAGTTCATATCATGAAATGACGAACTAAATAGGCCGAGATATATAGTTAATAATGCTTGAAATTACCTGTTGACTATCCCAAACAAGATGTTATAGTCAGTATTTGCTTTGAGTAGCGAGTCCAGTATTTCAACTGTTCCGGCGTCAACTTTGATGATACACAAGATCTAGTGAAATCTGCATGCACACACGTTTGCATGTCTTAATTAAGCGGGCATATGTAAGCAAAAACATGTAGCTAGCTAGTAGGCAAAAACAGAGAATTTGTAGTACAAGAAAGTGTGACTCACTCGAAGTTGTAAGGAAGTAGTATATCTTCATTGTATTTGAGGCACTTGAAGAACTCTAGCATGCTGTCCTCTACGTCTTTTTCATAATATGCATCTAATTTCCATGTGTATTCATTAACGGTGTTTGGGTCAATGAACCCAATGCCATAGTGTCCACCTTTTCTCATTTCAGACATCTTCATCCTGCATAATACCACAGAAAAGAATATAGTGAGGATAATTACACGTAATGATTGATCAAAAGGATCACTACAGCTAGCTTGAGACTTAAATTACAGAAAGAAATCACTTACAGACAATAGCAACTGACGATAGATTTGTCGAGTGCGTCTTGATTGTATAACTGAAACAGTTCAGAATACTCAATGGCCACAGCTTTCTCATGGTAGCAATCATCCTTCTTGACATACACCATGAGGGACTCTCGATCGGATCTCTTGCTAATGTCCATGTACCATTGATGCAATTCATACATTCTCGTTGGGACCTTCTTGACATCTTCTGGCTCGACCAAAGGTTGGCCCCGGACAAATTTCCGTTTTATTTCCTCCTCTCTAATCGGAGGCATGTCCTCGATCTCGAGGAGTTGTCCAACAGTGATCTTGAGTTCTTCAGCCTGCATTATATGCTCCTGGGTTATTACCACATTACCCACCTCGGGAACGTAAACCGTTTGGCCACAATAATATTGGGCGCGCATACTATCACGTGTTGTTGGCGGCACAACAAGCGGGGGGGTCGATTGCGCCGCCTGTTTTCCCAGCTGGGCAACGGTTTTCCCACATGTTTTGACAGTTGCTTGTTGTTTGCTCAAGCTCGAGCTCACCTCCTTCTGTAGACGTTGTCGATGTAACTTCCTGAGGTGGCGCTCATAGTCTGAGTCAACAGGCTTAGGAGCTGGTGGTTGAGCCATACGAATGAAGTGGTCAACTACTTCCACAGGCACTTTCTCCTTTGGCAGCGGTGGCGGTTTCGGTCCAAAATGGGCGTCGACTTCTGCCCGCACTATGGCATTGGTTTGCTCCTCGGTCCTGTCGTAAGCCCTCACAAGAAGAGGAGTACTGAGGTTTGGACCATATTTATATTGCTTGCCTCTGCCTGTACTTCATGTACTATCACCTCGACTCGTACCGCTACGCACCATAGCTGCGGGGTGTCTCTTCTGCGATTGCTGAGGCCGCAGAGACGGCTGACGGGGTTGAGTTGGACGAGGAGTGGACGTCTGACGCTGTGTCGGACTTGGAGGAGGAGTGGCCTGACACTTTGCCGGACTTGGAGGAGGAGGAGTGGCCTCACGCGTTGGTGGACTTGGAGGAGCGGGAGTCTGCTGACTCGGTGACGGACTTCGACGAGGAGTCGGGTGACGCGGTGTTGGTGGCCTTCGAAAGATGATGCAATCCTTTCTCCATAGGATGACACGATGTATGGCCTCTCCCAATGTGTGCTCGTCGTCATCTCCAGGAATGTCAAGCTGTAGCTCCGAATAAGGGGCCACCACCTCATCAACCAAGACACGAGCATAGCCCGCTGGAATCGGGTTGCAATGGAAGGTTGCCTCGGGGGAATTTGAAAAAGCAACGGCGTCCGCCACCTTCATGGATATGTTCTTCATTTTGAAGTGTAGCTCGCAGTTAGTGTTCTCCGTGATGTCATCCATGGGGTATCTATCCAGCACTACTGCGTCGCCCGGGGCGGAACCCACGCTGCTTCTCGGCATGGATGGGGCGGTGGTATCCAATGCTGGATCATCTGCTAGCTGCTGCAGCTGCTGAGACCCCCTTTGCTGGCTAAGTGAGTTGATCTGCTCCTACTGCCGCTGGAATTTAGCTGCCAATTCCGCTTGACTTGCTTCTAGTCCTTGAAGGCGTTCATAGTCCCGCTTCCTCTGCTCCTCCTCCATCTTCCTCTTCTTCTCCTCCGCAATCTTCTTTCTCGCACGGGTTCTGTAGTCGGCATTCCAGTCCGAAAATCCCTCATACCACAGAATAGCGCCCTTGCCTCGTGTTCTTCCCGGGTGTTCAGCATTTCCCAGGGCACGCATAAGCTCGTCGTTCTCTCTGTTGGGCTGGAACACCCCCGATCGAGCCTCTTCTATTGCAACAAGTAGCGCATCGTCGGCTCCGTTCAGACATGCCTTCATTGAAACATTGCCTGTCTTCGGGTCCAACTCCCCCCATGCGCATAGAACCAAGTCCTGCACCTGGGGGGCCACCTCTTAGTAAATGGAGTGACACTTGCATCCTCCATCTCTTTCTCAAACTTATCCCACTTAGGCATTGCCACCGCATAGCTTCCTGGCCCTAGCTTATGGAACTTATCCTTTTTTTCGGCATTCTTCTTGTTTATTCTCGACCGTTCCTTAGCTAATTCTGAATCCTTGAATTTCACGAAATCGTCCCAATGAGCACTTTGATTCTCTAGTATCCCCTCGAATACTGGAGTCTTCCTTCCTCCCTTGACGTACTTCTCCCACGTCATTCTCTTGTGGTTCTCGAATGCAACCGCCATCTTCCTAAAAGCAGCGTTCTTGACTTTCCGCACATCTGCTTCTATGAAATGATCTGGTAGGGTGAAATGTTCCATGAGAGTATCCCAAAGCAGATTTTTTTGATTCTCGTCGACAAAAGTAACATCTGGACGTGGATTTGCTGGCTTTCTCCATTCTTGAAGGGAGATCGTGAGTTGGTCCTTCACAAGAACTCCGCACTGACGAACGAACTTGTCCGCAATCTTCTTAGGCGCTAATGGTTCGCCATTAGGTTTGAATGCCTCGATATTGTACTTTACGCCCTCCTTCAACTTTTTGTTCGGGCCTCGTTTCGTCCTTTTGCCTGAAGATTTGCTCGATTCGGATGGCTGAAAGAAGAAAGATCGATTCGTTAATATATCTTCAACTCATTTAAAACATGTGATGATCACCAGATTCCTGCTTATATAAATATATATACCTCGCCGGTGTTTGTTGTTTCAGGATCAACATGTTCTTCGTCATAGTTCATGACTTCATCTTCTCGGTCGTCGCGATCAAATATCATATCACCCTCTCCGGTGTTGTTTAGAAATTCGGAGCCGTCAAAATCTTCTTCATTCTGAACATCATCTGGCCCGCGTATGATATCGAACATGGTCTGTTCTCTCTCTTTGTCGGTATTGTCCGCCATAGCTTTTATTTAACTATGCCAAAAGAAATATAAAACAATTTAGTATAATCTTGAATAATAGATATAATCTCGAATACATCGTCTCGAATAATAATAGATATAATCTCAAATACATCGTCTCGAATAATAGATATAATCTTGAATACATCGTCTCGAATAATATATAATCTCGAATACATCGTCTCGAATAATATATAAACTCGAATACATCGTCTCGAATATTATATATCGAGTACATCACTGGCTAAGTAGCTAATAAAGATCGAATACTATAGAAGAATCTAGGACACTCGCGGTTCCTTCGGCGCGGGCGGTGGACACCCAAAGAGAAGGAACCCTCACAGGATCATAGCTGAAGTGAGATCCCTGAAGAAACTGCCAGGTATTGGAGAACCTGCCGCCCTCTAACGCAACCATGTAGCGATGGACGTGCTCGTCCTCCTCCCTGACACGGCGATGTACCTCCTCCGGCGGGGCCGGCTCCCTCCGCACCGAAACTGGCCCACGCGAACGCCACCAAACGAGATCAGGGTCGACGACGGGACCTGGGGCCGGGTTCCTCATCAAGCGGCGCGCCCCTCCAGGCAGCACCTCCCAGTGCCAGCCCGGCGGAGCCCAGTCCCGGACATGGGTCAGCCGGACGTCGTCACGGACGGGTCGCCGGCGAGGATGCGGGCCGGGCATCGTCCAGAACAAATACTAGCTATATGCACGCAAAAAGTAACATTTTTTTAATGATTGGATTTTGATAACTAAAATTCCTAACATTTCTATATAACTCACATTCCTATAACATTTCTAACAATGCTATATAACTAACATTTCTAATATTTCTATAACTAAAAAACAGAAAAAAAAATTATAACATTTCTATATATATAACTAACATTTGTATAACATTTCTAATATTTCTATAACTAAAAAACAGAAAATTTCTAACTTTTTTATAACTATTTCTATAACTAAAAAACAGAAAAAAAAATTCTAACAATTCTAACTATTTTATAACTATTTCTATAACAAAAAAATAGAAAAATTTCTATCAATTCTAACTGTTATATAACTATTTCTATAACTAAAAAATAGAAAAATTTCTATTAATACTAACTATTTTATAACTATTTCTATAACTAAAAACAGAAAAATGTGCATGTGTGTGTTCATGCTTGTGTGTGTGTATGGGCTCGGGGAGGGGCGGCGGCCACCGGGGGCGAGGGATCGGAGAGGGGTTAGAGGGGGGAGAGCTCACAACGGGGCGACGGCGACGGCGAGGCGACGACCCGGGGCGTGACGGGGCGGCGACGCGGGGACGGCACGACAGGGACGGGCCCGGGGGCGGCGACGGGGACGAGGGCGGCGACGGCGACGGGGGCGGCGACGAGGACGAGGGCGGCGATGGCGATGGGGGCGGCGACGGGGAAGAGGGCGCGACGGGGGCGGCGTCGATCGATCGGGAAGAAACAGAGTGGGAGAATGAAATTTTTCGAAGTGTTGTATATATAGGAGGGGTCTTTAGTACCGGTTGGAGCCACCAACCGATACTAAAGGCCTGTTTTGGCCAGGCCAAGCGGTGGGAAGCGACCCCCTTTAGTACCGGTTGGTGGCTCCAACCGGTACTAAAGGCCCCCCCTTTAGTACCGGTTGGTGCCACGAACCAGTACTAAAGGGGGGTGCGCTGCCAGGCGAGGGGCGCAAAGTTTAGTCCCACCTCGCCTAGCGAAGGGCAGCCGCACTGGTTTATAAACCCAGCCGCGGCTGCTCCTTCGAGCTCCTCTGAAATGCAGGCCTTCTGGGCCTATCTCTGCTACTCTGCCCTGTGGGGCCTATTGGGCTTGCGGGCCTGCATCCTGGCCCAACAACAGGTTGGGTTTCTATTCGTATGCAGGCCGCTGTGGCCCGGTAGGCGGCCTTTTTTCATTTAGTTTTTTCTTTTTTGCTTTATTTATTTTTAGTTATTTTTTGCTGTATTTAGAGTTTATTTGTGAATATTTTTGATAGTTTTTAGAAACTTTCACTTAGTGCCGGTAGTTTTTAAATTTGAATAGTTTAAATTTTGAATTATTTGAAATTTGTGTGAATCACTAGTTTGTGAATAACTTAACTTTAAAAATACATTTTCCAGTGATTCTTTTTTCTTATGTTTAATATTAGTGTGTTTTATCATTATATTCAATTTGGTAATGCTTAAGTTATTTAAAAAATGAAATGCCTTTGTAACGGATGAGTTTTCGTCCGAAACCCTGATACTTCGAAACAGATTGTCCATTTTGTACACGAAGTGCATCCAGTTTTTGCGGTAACCCTCTCTACTTTTTTGCACATGCTATGTGGGGTGAAATTATGATACCATGCCAACTTTCATCCTTTTCTGAGTTCATTGGAAATGCTTTTCAATTTCAGGGTCATTTAGCTGAAAAAATCAGTAAATGCATGAAAGAATTTGCTTGCACATAAAATTTCTTCGCGTTTCAAATGCCAAAACACATAACTAGCTACCCTAACTATTATAGAGATTCCCTCCTGGGTGTGAAACACAGAAGAAAGTGATGATAGTTAAGCCGATCACATCCCAGATCTTTGGGTGTGAAACTTTTTCTTCGCGTGTGTGCCTTTGCGTCGTAGCCATGGAAAATCTTCATCATTTAATGGGATGCTCGGGTCAATATTCACTATGAATGGAGCAATTTCATCAAACTTTTCATAATCTTCTGACTTGTCTATCTTGTCATCCACTCCCAGGATGTTTCTCTTCCCAGAAAGAACTATGTGCCGCTTTGGCTCATCGTACGATGCATTCGCTTCCTTATCTTTTCTTTTTCTTGGCTTGGTAGACATGTCCTTCACATAGAAAACCTGTGCCACATCGTTGGCTAGGACAAATGGTTTGTCTGCATACGCAAGATTGTTGAGATCCACTGTTGTCATTCCGTACTGCGGGTCTTCCGTTACCCCGCCTCGTGTCATATTGACCCATTTGCACCGAACAAAGGGACCTTCAAACCTCGTCGATAGTCAAGTTCCCATATGTCCTGTATATAACCATAATATGTTTCCTTTCCCGTCTTGGTTTCTGCATCAAAGCGGACACCACTATTTTGGTTGGTGCTCTTCTTATCTTGGTCGATCGTGTAAAATGTATTACCATTTATCTCGTACCCTTTGAAAGTCATTATATTCGAAGATGGTAACTGGGACAGCAAGTACAGGTCATCTTCAATAGAGGTGTCATGCATGGTACGTGCTTGCAACCAGCTGGCGAAACTCCTGGTTTGTTCACGTGTAATCCAGTCATCAGACCGCTCCGGGTGTTTGGAGCGTAGAAAATTCTTGTGTTCATCCATATACGGAGCCACCAAGGCGGAATTCTGTAGAACTGTGTAGTGTGCTTCAGTGAGAGAATGTCCGTCCATACATATTATTTGTTCCCCTCCTAGCGTGCCTTTTCCATCCAGTCTGCCCTTATGCCGTGATTCAGGAACACCAATCGACTTAAGGTCAGGAATAAAGTCAATACAAAACTCAATGACCTCCTCATTTTGACGGCCCTTGGAGATGCTTCCTTCTGGCCTAGCATGGTTATGAACATATTTCTTTAAGACTCCCATGAACCTCTCAAAGGGGAACATATTGTGTAGAAATATAGGACCCAAAACGTTAATCTCTTTGCATAGGTGAACTAGGACGTGCGTCATGATGTTGAAGAAGGATGGTGGGAACACCAACTCGAAACTGACAAGACATTGCACCAAATCATTCTATAACCTTGGTTGATTTCTGGATCGATTACCTTCTGAGAGATTGCATTGAGAAATGCACATAGCTTCACAATGGCTAATCGAACGTTTTCCGGTAGAAGCCCCTCAATGCAACCAGAAGCAGTTGCATCATAATCACGTGGCGGTCATGAGACTTTAGGTTCTGGAACTTTTTCTCTGCCATGTTTATTATTCCCTTTATATTCGACGAGAAGCCAGACGGTACCTTAATACTGAGCAGGCATTCAAAGAAGATTTCCTTCTCTTCTTTGGTAAGAGCGTAGCTTGCATGACCCTGATGTATGCCATCTTTTCCGTGCAAACGTTGCTGGTCCTCCCGTGCCTCAGGTGTATCTTTTGTCTTCCCATACACGCCCAAGAAGCCAAGCAGGTTCACACAAAAATTCTTTGTCACGTGCATCACGTCGATTGTGGAGCGGACCTCGAGGTCTTTCCAATAGGGCAGGTCCCAAAATATAGATTTCTTCTTCCACATGGGTGCGTGTCCGTCAGCGTCATTCGGAATAGGTTGTCCACCAGGACCCTTTCCAAAGACCACCTTCAAATCCTTGACCATATCATGTACATCAGCACCAGTACGATGGCGAGGCTTCGTTCGGTGATCCGCCTCACCTTTGAAATGCTTGCCTTTCTTTCTTACGGGATGCCTGCTCGGAAGAAATCGACGATGTCCCAGGTACACATTCTTATTAGCCAAATATATACTGTCGGTATCGTCCAAATAGTGTGTGCATGCGCGGTATCCCTTGTTTGTCTGTCCTGAAAGGTTAGTCAGAGCAGGCCAATCATTGATGGTCACGAACAGCAACGCCTTTAGGTCAAATTCTTCCCCCATGTGCTCATCCCACGCACGTACACCTGTTCCATTCCACAGTTGTAAGAGTTCTTCAACTAATGGCCTTAGGTACACATCAATGTCGTTGCCGGGTTGCTTAGGGCCTTGGATGAGCACTGGCATCATAATGAACTTCCGCTTTATGCACAACCAAGGAGGAAGGTTATACAAACATAGAGTCACAGGCCAAGTGCTATGGTTGCTGCTCTGCTCCCCAAAAGGATTAATGCCATCTGCGTTTAGACCAAACCATACGCTCCTTGAGTCATCTGCAAACTCCTTCCCGTACTTTCTTTCGATTTTTCTCCACTGCGACCCGTCAGCAGGTACTCTCAACTTTCTGTCTTTCTTATGGTCTTCTCTGTGCCATCGCATTGCCTTGGCATGCTCTTTGTTTTGGAACAAACGTTTCAACCGTGGTATTATAGGAGCATACCACATCACCTTGGCAGGAATCTTCTTCCTGGGTCGCCGACCCTTGACATCACCAGGGTCATCACGGCTGATCTTATAGCGCAATGCACCACATACCGGGCAAGCGTTCAAATCCTCGTACTCACCGCGGTAGAGGATGCAATCATTAGGGCATGCATGTATCTTCTGCACCTCTAACCCTAGAGGGTAGATAGCCTTCTTCGCTTCGTACGTACTCTCGGGCAATTCATTGTCCTTTGGAAGCATATCCTTTATCATTACCAGCAACTTTCCAAATCCCTTGTCAGATACACCATTCTCTGCCTTCCATTGCAGCAATTCCAGTGTGGTGCCCAGCTTTTTCTTGTCACCTACGCAATTCAGGTACAACAATTTTTTGTGATCCTCTAACATGCGCTGCAACTTCTTCTTCTCCAAATCACTTGCGCAGTTTCTCTTTGCATCGGCAATGGCCCGACCTAGATCATCAACGGGCTCATCTGATGCCTCTTCTTCAGCTTCTTCCCGCATTACCGGCTCAGCTTCTTCCCCCATTGTTGTATCATCGTATTCAGGGAACCCATGGCCAGGATAGCTGTCGTCGTCCTCTTCTTCTTCATTGTCTTCCATCATAACCCCTCTTTCTCCGTGCTTGGTCCAAAAATTATAATGGGGCATGAAACCGGACTTAAACAGGTGGACGTGAATGGTTCTTGATGTAGAGTAATTGTTACCATTCTTACAGCGAGCACATGGACAAGGCATAAAACCATCCGCCCGCTTGTTTGCCTCAGCCGCAAGCAGAAAAGTATGCACGCCCTCAACGACCTAGGGAGAGCATCGGTCATCGTACATCCATTGCCGGCTCATCTTCATTACACAACATCGAATAGACCAAATTAATACAAGTTCATACATAAAGTTCATACAACACTTAAATGCAACAAACAAATAACTCTCTAGCTAAAGCATTTAAATGCAACAACAAATACGATCAACATCGCAACTAAGGTAACAATGGATCCAACAGCATAATGATACCAAGCCTCACTATTGATGGCATATTTTCTAATCTTTCTAATCTTCAAGCGCATTTTCTCCATCTTGATCTTGTGATCATCGACGACATCGGCAACATGCAACTCCTATTCCATCTTCTCCCCCTCAATTCTTTTCAACTTTTCTTTCAAGTACTCGTTTTCTCTTTCAACTAAATTTAACCTCTCGGCAATAGGGTCGGTTGGAATTTCCGGTTCACATACCTCCCAGAAAAAATTTCTATGTCACTTGATGGGCATAATTGGTCATAAACACAAAATGCAACTAGTTTTAAAAGAGAATATACATACCACATTCGAATCATAACAAGGACTAGGGCCGACGGGGACGGATATCAAAACCATGGCACTATATGTATAACAAACAACATACGGGTAAGATAATTATATGAGTAACTATATATCCAAATCACACAAACATCAATTTTTATATAAAATTTCATGAACAAGAGGCTCACCACAAGGTGGTGCTGGCGACGGGACGGTGCGGGCGATTGACAGTGGCTACGATGGAGATTTAGAAGGCACTAAGTAAACCACACCTACATATGCAAACTAAGTGTTATTTTTGACCTCAAATTGCATATAAATCAAATACTAGCACATATATATATATATATATCCTCCCAAATTACTAAACTCACAAATTAATCACTATATAAAGCATTGCAAGAGCTAATCTAGCAATGAGAGATGAAAGGAAAAAGTTGCTAACCTTTGTGATCATTTGAATGGATGGGGGCCTTCAAATCTTGACAAATTTTTGGCAAAATGTGTGATGAGCTCGAGAGGAAGAGGGGAAGAACAGAGAGGAGAGGGGAAAGGGGAAGAACCGAGCGAGCTCGGGTGGACGAAGGGTTTATGTAGGACGACCTTTAGTACCGGTTCGTGCCAAGAACCGGTACTAAAGGGGCTGGAGGGGCCCCATTCTGACAACATCCTGCCACCACTCTCATTAGTACCGGTTCGTGGCACGAACCGGTGCTAAAGGTTCGCCACGAACCGGTACTAATGAAAGCGGCCCGGCTAGCCGTTGGAACCGGCACTAATGTATACATTAGTGCCGGCTCAAATACAAACTGGCACTAATGTGCTTCACATTTGACCATTTTTCTACTAGTGATCCACTTTCACTTGTCTATGAACTATGCAAGGAGTCCAAGGTTCCATATCCGAGGAATCCGGCTATTTGAATAGATAATGATAATCCTGCAGGGGTGTACTTCTTCACACATGCTCTCGCCACTTACCACCATGTACACGTCATGTACCTCGGCAACCTTCAAGCGGAAGCCTGGCGAGGGAGTCGGCCACGACCTGACTAACCACGCAAGTCTCTATTCCAGGTTTATCGCCTATTCGGGTTCCATCCGCAAGGAGATCCGGCCGGGGTGTCGCTCACGGCCCCAAACGATGTGTGCAGGTTTCCCAAGCACACCTCGACGGGTGGATCTACGCTTGGTACACCATGCCACGGTGCCTAGTCTGTCCCAAGCCCACCTGTACCGGGTACCACTTGGTAGACTACTAACACTACCTACAAACACCCGAAACTAGTTGCAACTCCTGGACAGTGATCAGGTTGATTAATAAGTCGAGAGGGGCACTTAAGCATTCCAATGCGTGGTAGTAACTGTTCATGGATCACAAACACAGAACTCAGTTCCTGAGGACGGCTGCAATGAGACAACCCACCATGTACTCCTACCTGGCCTCTCACCGCTACCTTTACCAAATCGTGTTCACACACTTAGCTCTCAACAGTAGGACATGTTCACCACATTCCAATTCATTCCCAATGAATCAGACCTGACTCAACTCTAAGCAGTAGCAAGCATGACAAACAAGCATGAATGAGTAGGCACATCAGGGCTCAAACAACTCCTACTCATGCTAGTGGGTTCCATCTATTTACTGTGGCAATGACAGGTCATGCAAAGGAAAAGGGGTTCAACTACCGTAACATGTAACAGTTGAATCGATGTTATCCTAATGCAGTAAAAGAGAGCAGGAGCGGGAGAGTGGGATTGTATCGAAATGAACAAGGGGTTTTTGCTTGCCTGGCACTTCTGAAGATAGTATAGTTCTTCATCGGTGTCATCGATCGCATCGTCAAAACCACGTCTACCGAGAGGGAACAAATACTGGCAAACAGGGAAAGAACACAATCAATGCAATGCACAATATGATGCATGATCATGACATGGCAATATGCTTTGATTTGAGTTAATGCAGCTAGCAACAAGTGCAAGGGAGTCCATTTGAACCAAAGGTTCAAATGCAAACTCTAGTTTGAGCATTTAAAATGCCATTTGAATGTTTTCACTTATACAGCATGTATAAGTTGGTTTTTCATGCATGAAAGTAGCATAAATGGATAGATTCGATTTTTCTGATAATTTTTCATATATAACTTATTTCATTTGGAGTTACGGTTGATTTTCTATGATTTTTAGAAGTTTATACTATTTTCTGGAATTCCTGAATTAAAATAAACCTAGAGAACTGTTAATTGCATCAGCACTGCGTCATGCTTGTGTCAGCAAGTCAACAACGCTGACTGGAGTCAAACTTGACGTGTGGGGTCCACACGTCAGTGCCACGGGGTTAAACGGACGGGTTAAAATTATCCTACCTAAAAGATTAGGGCACTAGGGCCCATCTGTCAGCGTCTGTGGGTGAACTAGCTGGCGGTGGTTAGCGCTAATTACACGGCCATGTCGGCTTCGCCGGAGTTCGGCCGGCGGCGACCAAAACCGATGACGGAGACATCATGGGAAGACGCTACAGGGGACGGTTTCGGACACGGTTAGCGGCTACAAGTAGCTGGGGGTGCGGCGCATCCAGAGGTGGCGAAGGATGGAGCTGGGGTGGCCGTAGATTGCTGGTACAAAGCTCGCGGCGGTGGCCGGAGTTCGGACCTCGGCGGAAACGGCATTGCGGAGCACCTGTGAGCGAAGTAAAACGCTGCGCAGCCTCTTGGGGTCACCAGGAGCTCGGTGAGGTGCACGGGCGCGACTCGTTCGAGCTCAGGCCATGGCGGCGACAAGGCCGGTCGGCGGTGAGCTTCTGGCACGGCGGGGATCGATGGCTGTGGCATGAATTCGTCAAGGGAAGCAGGGGGTAAGTGGTCAGGGGCTCACAGCGATGACGAGGGAATGCTCGACGAGGTCGGGGACGGTCCGGAGCCGACGAATTTGACGGAGATGGCCGGCGGTCCCGATGTTGAAGAAGGCATCGATGGCGGTGATGCAGGGCACCCGGCATCTCGTGGCTTAACGGAGAGGTCGAGGGAGACTTGGCAGGGCTCCTGGCATATCAGAGGGGCGAGGGGGGAGGCTCAGCGCGCGGCAGCGGCGAGCGGCGGCGATTGTGGCGCTCAGTTGCGGGAGAGAGAGTGGGTCAGAGGAGGGAACGAGCACGGGGGAGAGTGAGGGAGTGAACCAGGGAGCTGCGTGGCGCAGCGGGAGGCGTCCAGGGCGTCGAGGGGGAGCGACAAGCATGAGGTGGCTCGGCGTGTGGTCGCGCGCGTCGAGCACGTGCCTCTTGTCCTCCTGGTGAGAGGAGGGAGATGACTGGCACTACGCTATGGGCTGGGCCGCACAGAGCAGGCCGGCCAGGCTGGACAGGTAAGCGCCAGGCAAGTTTCTCTCTTTTCCTATTTTTCTTTCTGTTTTCTATTTATTTTTCTCTGTTTTGATTTAGTGATAATACTAAACCATTTTTGTTACTTCTGAAATTATTTTTGGATGCAATATGGACTAGCCCAAAGCCCCACAATATTTTTCAGAATGATTGGAGTTATAGAAGTATCTATAGGAATTTATAACCCAAAGTCAAATACAATATGAGTTAATTCAAAAATCCAAAAATGTCCTAGAAATATATTCATCATTTTTGGCACAGGTTTTCACCTTTATAAAAAATCATCAACATTTTCAAAGGATATTTTGGGTTCTTTGAAAATATTTTTACTGAGCCTAGTTGAATTCATTTGGTGCTAGGGTTTCAACAATACCCATTTCAACTTTCAAAGAAATTTAGACATGATGCATGGATGCTTGTGCAACTAATACAAGCAATAATCTAGGGCTGTGACAACTGATTTCTAAGCCTTCTCACAACTTTGTCTCCAGCTCCCTTATAATTTTATTTGTCCAGCTATTAACTTTGATTTAAAAAATGGTGTGGACTAAAAACCCGGATGGATGTAGTAGCCCTCCATTTTTATTTACTCCGCATATTAGATTTGACTGAAGTCAAACTTTGTAATACTCTCAAACCTTTCCGATAATTGAAATTAAAATTCTTTATTTGTACACACTCTCACACGTTTCCTTTAATTTGGCGCATGTGTGGTTGTTCACTTAAGGGAGGGTAGTGTACCACACGTGAAGGATAGGAAGTGCGACCAGGACGCGTGGGCATGGATCGTTAGTTCATCGGAAGTAGTACTAGTTTTCTTCACTATACATTAAATAAAGAGTTTCGTTTCGTACTTATACAATTTAAAACGATTGTTATGGAGAGAATAAGAAAACCACTCCACTATATATTAGTCGTATACACGAGAGTACTATATGGACGCAGCTTCATTGACTTAGTGCACCTGCCTTTGGATTTATGACAGGTGGGCCCAAAATGTGGCTGGCTCACCTGTCATACAGCCAAAAGCAGGTGCAGTGAAGGCACCGGAGCTCAGTCTATACTACAGTAGTATATATATAAGCGGGAGCCTCAGCGCTTGTTCTCTAGGGTTTGCACTCTCCACACGCTCGCCGCACTACATATATGTTACACGCTGGAGGCTCTATGTTCATTTGCTAGGGTTTGCTATATTCACAGTCTCTCACCCTCTCTTCACCAGATCTAAACAAAGACTGCGTTGGCCTCTTGTCTCTCTCTCCCCCCTCACAGCTGGTGAAGGACGCGTCCGTATCCCGTCGCACCGGGAAGGGGTGGAGGTGCAGCGTTCACTCTATCGCCTTCGGTGAGGGAGGCAATCCACTACCGGCTGCACTGTTCTCTTTCACCCAGCACCTATGCGGGAGGGCCACCGACCCCTTCTTCCTTGCTGCCGTATGTAGTGTGGGCAGATCCGGCCTCCTGCCGCACGCCTTGCCACATACCGACGACCCTAAGGTATAAGTTTCTTTGAAACCGTCGTTGCTCTAGCTCCATGTGGATCTTTTTCGATCTCTAGTCGAAACTAGGTCTTGGTTCAAAGAGGAAAGAAGGGTGCGGTGGGCTGGAGCAAGAATCTAGGACGTGGTTCAATGTGGAAAGGAGGGGCGGAAAGTATTATAGACTGGTTATACAGCCGCTTTGTAGGTCGAAAACGGAAAAAGGGGGTAACCCAGTACACACATCTGTAAGGAACTGATCTCTTTGTTGAAAAGGGAAAGAAACTAGGGGGTCGGGTAGTTTGTGCAGGACTAGATTTGCTGCCCTCACATAGGAAGAAGGTTCAAAGAGAACAAATATGGGACTAGCGCATATATGCTGCTTCGCTACATACTCTGCATAACCCATTTATACATGTGGGCGCACATGGTGCTGGCATGTCCCATACAACTATTTTGCTGTTGTTAATCTAAGAATGCCACCGGAAAATTGAAGCTATGCCACTGTTAAAAGTAAATTACATTTTTTAACGAATGTTGTTTCAAGAAAATGTCTCTGTTAATATGAATCAATGCAACCGTTTTAGAAATGCTACTGTCCTACTTTGTTTTCCATCCAAGATAAGTTAGATGCTTCTTTCTGTCACCGTTTGTTTCATCCTCCTTTTTCGGCAAGTAATTATTTCCTATTTTGCCTATGTTAAAACAGGGGTATCGATTCAACTTGTTGCTATTGCGACATTTTGCTTCGCTACTTGAAACACTTATGTTTTAAGAGTGTTTTCTGTAGTTCAACTTGAATGTCACACCGGTGACTTTGCTTAATTTTGGTCGAACTGCACAAAAGGAGATCGAGATTTCTTTCCAGTCTTCGTGGCGAGTTGTTTCAAATCTTGGTCTCAACCACATGATGTGCAGTGTGCTTTGAGATGTTGTGCTACCTATTTTGGTACTGTTTTAAATAAATGTTGAATTGAAGCTATTGTATTGTTGTCTTTTCCCATTAAGTAGTGAACAAAAATGGGACCAACCCAGACATGATGCATGTTGCTTTGTTACAACAAATTCAACATCACCCCCTTTATAAGCCAGTAATTGATGCCACTCTCAGAATTAACTACTGAATCTTATTTCAAAACTGCAACACTTGTTAGGGATTGGCGGGATTACCATTTTTGTGGCCGCATGTTTCATCCTCCTTTATTAGCTAGTAATTGATTCCTTTTTTGCCTCTGTTTAAACAGGGATATCTATTCAACTTGTTGCTATTGCAACATTTTGCTTCTCTACGCGAAACACTTTGCTTGATTTCAGTGCAACTGCACAAAACGAGATTGGATTTCCTATTCGTGTTGGCAGATTCGTATTTTATCCTGTCCGTCTCATGAAAGGTCAGTACATGCCTTCATCCAGATGATTGTGCAGTGTGCTTTGAGATGTTGTGCTACTTGTATTGGTAATGTTTTAAATAAATGTTGAATTGAAGCTATTGTATTGCTGTCTTTTCCCATTAAGTAGTGAACAAAAATGGGACCAACCAGACATGATGTTTGTTGCTTTGTTACAACAAACTCTGCATCACCCCCTTTATAAGTAGATGGAAGCACATACTGTTGTTGCGCCCACTCTCCCCTGAAACTGTTTATGCTTCTCGTTAATCTAATGCCACTGGTAAAATTAAGCAATGCCACTCTTAGAATTAATTAACTACTAAATCTTAGTTCAAAACTGCAACACTTGTTAGGAATGGTACTATCCTACTTTGTAGTTCTTTCCACATGTTTAACCAAGGTATTGTTAAGATAATGTCTCTGTTAAAATGAATCAGTTGCATTGTTTTAGGAATGGTACTTTTCTTCTTTGTTGTTCTTTATACATGTTGAAACATGGCATTGTTAAGATAATGAATCACACTGATGGAGAATTGCTACTCTCCTGCTTTGTTTCCCATTAAGATAAAGTAGATCAGTAGATGCTTTTCTTCTGGGAGTACAAGTCATCAACCGTTATTTCTCAGTAATTGTTTCCCTTATACCTATTGTTGCTTACAGGGATATCAAAATTAAAGCTCGTTTTTATTCCGACTTCGATTTTAGTTGAACTGCACAAAAGGAGCCAATGTGTCCAAGGCAAACTGCTGCATTAGTGAACCAATGTGTCAAGATAATGTCCCCGCCGGGTCTACGTCGTCGCCTCCCCACCATGGCTGCCTGAACCTGAAGCTCCATCTCTGCCCCGCTCCATGCCTCGCCTCTAGTCAGATCGGCTCCCTGGGGCCTGATCCGCACGTCCGCTCCATCCCTGCCGTCCCGCCGGAGTCCCCTGCCTCATCGGACCCCGCTGCTACCTTCCCATCCAACACCGCCGCTGCTCTGCTTCCTAACGAGAAGTTGACCGCGCCCGCTTTCAGTACCTCCCCGAGCTCGCTCGGTCAAGCTGAGCGTTGACCTCCAGCGCCAAGGCCCAGCGTGCCAGCCCTCTGCTTCCTCTCCACCGACGGGCTTGGCCCATGGTGAGCGCACAGATTCGGCCCGATGCGTGTTTTCTCCTCTGTTGCGATTTTAGCAATTATCCCAGGAACGTCAGTTTTACAGAAAAGTCCCTCCAGATCATGCATTTAATAACTCACAAATGGTGCATCGGATTAAAATGATTTTAATATGTGAACTTCTTAGTTTTTCATCTAGTTTCATAATATGCAACTTTCATCCATGTTAAAAATGTTTAACTTGTTGTTTGCATTAATTTGCTTAAATGCCATGCTAAAATATTTAATTCATAACTAAATAACCATAGCTCCAAATTTAACAAACTTTATATGTAAATGGGGTGGAAAAATGGCTAGTTTAACATGGTGCACTTTATTTTGCTGTTTAACAACATTAAAATTGTGTTTATGGCAGAACAGTACCAAATCTAAAACATGGACATGGGGATTTTCCGGAATTGTTGTTTGTTCTTCCGGCCTCATTTAAACTTGCCTAAATAGTTAGTTTACTTATGCTTCGCTGCCTTCCATGTTTAATTACATTTAATATTGTTGGGTACATAACCGAGAGAGAACTAAATAATTGATGTGGTGTCTCGTCAATATGCAACTCGTTGCATATTGAGCTCCACTTAACTTGTAGTATTGTTTGTGCACTATTGCCATGCCATACCTATTTAAACCGGACATGCATCATACTTGATTGTGCATCATGCCATGTTTATGTGATGGTTGTTTACTATGTTGTCTGCTTCTTCTCGATAGTTCCTGTTTCGTTGCGATCGTGAGGATTCGTTCGTCTACGCTTGGTTCGTCTTCGTGGCTACATCTTCTTCATGGACTCGTTCTTCTTCCTAGCAGGATTTCAGGCAAGATGATCGTCACCTTGGATCTCACTACTATCATTGCTATGCTAGTTGTTTCGTTCTATCTCTATGCCGCGTTACCTACCACTTGCTTATCAAGCCTCCCAAATTGCCATGAACCTCTAACCTTTGACACCCTTCCTAGCAAACCGTTGTTTGGCTATGTTACCGCTTTTGCTCAGCCCCTCTTATAGCGTTGCTAGTTGCAAGTGAAGATGAAGATTGCTCCATGTTCGATTATGTTTATGTTGGGATATCACAATATCTCTTATATTATTAATGCATCTATATACTTGGTAAAGGGTGGAAGGCTCGGCCTTATGCCTGGTGTTTTGTTCCACTCTTGCCGCCCTAGTTTCCATCATACCGGTGTTATGTTCCTTGATATTGCGTTCCTAACACGGTTGGGTGATTTATGGGACCCCCTTGACAGTTCGCCTTGAATAAAACTCCTCCAGCAAGGCCCAACCTTGGTTTTACCATTTGCCACCTAAGCCTTTTTCCCCGGGTTTTTGCGAGCCCGAGGGTCATCTTTATTTTAACCCCCCCCCCAGGCCAGTGCTCCTCCGAGTGTTGGTCCGAACAGAGCAGTCTGCGGGGGCACCACGGGGAAACTTGAGGCCTGGTTTTACTCGTAGCTTGACTTATCCGGATGTGTCCTGAGAACGAGATATGTGTAGCTCCTATTGGGATTTGTCGGCACAATCGGGCGGCTTTGCTAGTCTTGTTTTACCATTGTCGAAATGTCTTGTGACCAGGATTCCGAGTCTGATCGGGTCTTCCTGGGAGAAGGAATATCCTTCGTTGACCGTGAGAGGTTGTGATGGGCTAAGTTGGGACACCCCTGCAGGGTATTATCTTTCGAAAGCCGTGCCCGCGGTTATGAGGCAGATGGGAATTTGTTAATGTCTGGTTGTAGAGAACTTGACACTTGACTTAATTACAATACATCAACCACGTGTGTAGCCGTGATGGTCTCTTTTCGGCGGAGTCCGGGAAGTGAACACGGTTTGAGTTATGCATGAACTTAAGTAGTTTCAGGATCACTTCTTGATCACTTCTAGCTTCGCGACCGTTGCGTTGCTCCTCTTCTCGCTCTCTTTTGCGTATGTTAGCCACCATATATGCTTAATGCTTGCTGCAGATCCACCTCATTACACCATCCTTCCTATGAGCTTAGATAGTCTTGATCTCGCGGCTGTGAGATTGCTGAGTCCTCGTGACTCACAGATTCTACCAAAACAGTTGCAGGAACCGACGATGCCAGTGCAGGTGAAGCAACCGAGCTCAAGTGGGAGTTCGACGAGGAACATGGTCATTACTATGTTTCATTCCCTGACGATTAGTAGTGGATCCCAGTTGGGACGATCGGGGATCTAGCATTTGGGGTTGTCTTCTTTCATTTTGGTTCCGTAGTCAGGCCTTGATTGTACTCTGAATAATGTATGTTTAATTTATGCATTGTGTGAAGTGGCGATTGTAAGCCAACTCTTTATCCCATTCTTGTTCATTACATGGGATTGTGTGAAGATGGCCCTTCTTGCGACCAAACCGTAGCATGGGACCGAGAAGCTTTACAGAGTATTATTAGACACCGGTGACATGACTAGTATGCAGAGACCATTGGTAATTTAATAACACATGGAGTGCCCTGGGCAAAAATTTCCCAAAAAAGTACAAGAAGCTACGATAGGACTCCACAATCATAGGCATTACATATTTTGAATGGGAAAAGCTTGTCAAAGTTTAATCATTGATGTTATCAAGAAGACGTTAGTTTAATATATTGGAATTGGAAAACCTTGTAAAAGTTTGCTCATTCATGTTAGCCAAAAGACATGCATTTGATATTTTTGAGTGGGACGCCCTTGCTGTGAGCAGCGTCGAGTGTTTTTTCCTATTCCTGTGTTCAGTTTAGATGTAAATAGTTACTCTGCTGAGATATTCCTGCGTTAAGAGTTTGTTTTGAATATTGTCTATGTAATGCCAGGCCTTGTGTTTGATTGCAAAGTTGAGCTTGGAATGTTGTGGCATGCGGCATCACGAGCTGTTCACCGTGCCTCCTGAGAATAATGCTTCGTATTGTTTTGCATGTCGATCTAATGTCAGTGATTTTCTTGTTAAGAAGATCATCCTCTTCTATTGTTTCCATGCTTAAGAAGTTCATCGTCTGATGTTTCATTCATAGCCTATACGACAAGTCGGGTAGGTTAGACGTGATACCATATGATCTTCCAACCAACTCATGATATTAGGCCGTGATTGGATCGTCGTTTTCCAACCAAAACCGCTTGTAAAACTGACGCTTGTAAATTAAAGCAGATGGTCTCGGGCGAAGGCGCTTGGTTGGTCGATTTCGACTAGTAAAAAATATTGGAAGTACTTCACACACGATAAAAACGATGAACGACACTCGGATGATTGCTAATCTAGCCGTTAGCTGTTGTTTCAGCCTTGCCCATGGATGGCATGATACGCACGTCGTACATGTATCGTCTGGTAATGTCGTCCATATAGCAATGCTCGTAAAATATACATTGGTCTCTCAAATTACACGCGTAACCCGCCGGTTTTACTTACAGACCTCGGGCCCTCGGTTTCATTACGCATGTATTTTACGCGTTGTTTCCGATAACGAGTAAATTACACTTGTATGTTAATACAGGTTTGAAATAAACCAGAGCTCCCAAGAGCGGCCTTACTGTTTCATGTCATCTCAGTTTCTCGAAGGTGCTCATAGGTGTCCGATGATCCTGGCTTCCTGAATGAGCAGCGGGCGCTGTATCAGACCATCCGTAGGGCCCGCGAGGCCCTCTCCGTTGTCCATCGAGTTGTTATGCTCGTCGTGGCACCGAGCATTGTTAACATCATCAACGAACATGAGGATTCAGGAGATGACTTTATTTTGACTGGATGACACTAGGGACCCACTAGGGCCTTAGCCGTACGTAGGCAAGTGCCTCCTTATTATGTACAACTATATTTTATTTTGCTTTCTCCTGGTTTCCTGACATCACGGTCCCACACCATTGTCAACCTATGTAGTCAATATAAATGAGAGAATTGCACAAGGTGCGGCCGACAGTTGGGACCAAGCAGCTCGAGCAGTATTTCTGTTTTTGAGGCGTGAGCACTGCAGAGTTTTTCTTGGCGATGATTTCGTTGTTGTTCACAGGAGAGCTGGGTATTAACTGGGCGAGCTGTGGCCCGTCTAGCCTAGGCCAGATATCCAGCCTAGATACTAATTTTTTTCAAGATGAAAATGGCTAGCCCAGCTATATGTCTTTTTGAGGAATACCCAGGCAAGGTCAACTTGTTATTCTCCACCCCTCTGGGCTACAAATCTTTCCTGGGAGGGATGCATTAGGCTTAACAGAAAAATGGGCTTTAAAAAATAATAAATGGAATGTAGTTATGAAAAATGGGCAGTAACTATAAAAATGCACCAAACACGAAATTAGTTTATAAAATATTATTTATGGATTTTGAAAATCTTAAATTTTCATTGTTGCACGCGCAATGTTTCGTTGGATTTTTACGTAATACAAATTTATATTTAATCTGACTACAAATTTCAGGATAAAAATATTTCAGATCCCATCAAAATGTGGGAAATTTTATTGAATTCTGTCTTCAACGGTTGGTTGAAATTATTAATCATTGTCCTAGCTAGAAAATGGGTTGTACTTTTAACAAACTGTAAATGGGCTATTGTAAATTCCATTAGAATTCAAAAAAGGGCTATACATTCTTACAAAACGCAAATGGGCTATAAGTTCTCTGCCACACACTTGTGGGCCTACTAAGTGACGCGTCCCCTAAAAAGATAAGTTGACGCATATGCAAGGCTTTGTCAACTTATTATAGTCAACACACGGTTCTAGCAGCAGTGGCCGTTGGATGTCTATCCAATGGATGTCGTGCTTCTTCTTCAATCTCGGATATTCTTAGCTTCGACCGCCCAAAAAATGATTCCCCCCTGACATCTGGGGCGCACCGTTTCGGAGGCTGACCTGTGGGCCTACTAAGTTGGAGCGTACCAACGGCTTTGTCAACTTAGTCAATATAAACGATTGTAGCTTCAGTGACCGTACGATGTCCATCCAACGGCCGTAGTGCTTCTTCAACCTCTGGTCTTCTTGGTCAAGCCGCCCAAAGCAGCGCCGGTCGTGCCGCCTCCCGTGGTCGGCTGTGCTGCCGCGGAGGCCTCACCGCTCCCATACTACTCCCACTGCTGGCCAGGCCATCCCTCCACTCACCCACACCCCCTATTATTCTATGGCGATGGCAGCCTCACACCGCAGCCGAAGCAGTGAACCCTCGTACTCCTCTCCGCGCGGGCTTCCACTATTTCGTCTTCCCTGGCTCCGCGTCGTCCCCTTCCTAGGCCTCGCTGTCATCCACCGCCCTAGTGCTCTCGGTGCAGCGTGGTCAACGTGGTCAACGACCGACTTCCATCGGAAGAGTACTGTACATGGAGAGGCTGACAGCTAGGTCCACGGCGGCTGCAAGGAAGTGCCTCCTTATTACGCGTAAAATAATTATTCCTCCACCTGACAGTAGGGACCTACCGGATGGGCCACCTTATTTCGCGAAAAAAATGTTTCCCCCTGACTGCTGGGACCCATCGAACGGGCCACCGTATTTCGCGAAAAAAACGTTCCCCCTGCTGTCAGCTCGGACCCACCGGAAGTGCGTCCTTATTACGCACAAAAAAATGAATACTCCCCCTGCTAGTTGGGATCCACCTTGGTGGGAGGCTGACTTGTGGGCCTACTAAGTTGACGGGGACGAAGGGCTTTGTCAACTTAGTCAATATGAACGATTCTAGCTCCAGTGACCGTACGATGTCCATCGAACGGCCGTATTGCTTCTTCAACCTCTCGTCTTCTTGCTCCAGCCGCCCAAAGCAGCACCGGTCGTGCCGCCTGCTCCAGCCTACGGTGGCCGACTGTGTTGCCGCGGAGGCCTCACCGCCCCTACTATTCCCACCGCTGGCCAGGCCCTGCGGCGACGGCAGCCTCACACCACAGCCGAATGAGTGAACCCTTATACTCCTCTCCGCGTGGGCATCCACTGCCGCGTCTTCACCGGCTCCGTGTTGTCCCCTTCCTAGGCCTCGCCGTCGTCCACCGCACTGGTGCTCTCGGCGCGGCGTGGTCAACGTGGTCAAGGAACGACTTCCATCGGACATGGACTATACATGGAGAGACTGACAACTGGGTCCATGGTGGCAGCAAGGAAGTGCCTCCTTATTACGCGGAAAATAATGATTCCTCCACCTGGTAGCAGGGACCGACCGGACGGGCCACCGTATTTTGCAAAAAAAATGTTTCCCCCTGACTGCTGGGACCCACCAGCTACACCTTCGCACGCAAGGAAGTGCGTCCGGGCAAAAAAAACGATTCGCCCCCCTGACTGCTGGGACCCAGCAGCTACATCTTCACACGCAAGGAAGTGCGTTCGGGCAAAAAAAACCAAGACGATTCACCCCCTGACTGCTGGGACCCACCAGCTACATCTTCGTAGGCAAGGAAGTGCCTGACAGTCGGGACCCACCTGGTCGAAGCGTGCGTATCATTGTCATTCTGGTCGTGAACGTGTACATACATATATACTAGTCGATGTAGAGGCGCACACGTATCGTAGTAGAGGCGCGTGCGTGTCGTAGTAGAGGCGCACATGTAGCATGTACACGTACGTACAGCGGCCAGGGTGCAAGAAAGAAAATACGGCCACGTACGTACATACGGGCAGGGTCTCGAACGCCTACTCGCGCGTACGTACGGCGAGGGCTCATGTACATGGCTGGGTCGGAACGGAGAAACAGCGTCGTCATCGTGTTCATGAGGAGGCGTAACGACCCTTTAGTCCCGGTTCAAACCAGAATCGGGACTAAAGGCCCTCCACGTGGCCGCTGCCTGGTGGTCCACCTTTAGTCCCGGTAGGTAACACCAACCGGTACTAAAGGAAATTTTCTGAATTTTTTTTGAAATTTTTTTATTTTCAAATTTCTGAATTATTTTAACCTCTAATCTCTAATCATCCCTCATCACTGCTCAATTTAATCTCTAATCACCCCTTATCATTCCAAATCATCTAACTTCCCGGACGGTCACCCATCCTCCCACTCCCACAGCCTGAGCACGCTTAACTTTCAGGTTCTATTCTCCCTCGTTTCCAAGTCTGCACTCGTAGTTTTCCTGACAATAGTAAGATATTAATCCTATTAACCCTCAGGAGTTTAGCTTGACCATGAAGTCACACATTTCACTGTTTAAGTTTGAAACTATTGTTCTAAAAAACAATAATAATTTTGTAACACTAATATTTCTTGAATAAGTAGTTTGACCATTGTTTGACCACAGTTTGACCAGATTTGACCAAAATTCAAAAAAAACTGAAATAATTATTTAATAACACTAATATTCTTGAATAATTATTTACTAACACTAATACTTCTTGAATAAGTAGTTTGACCAAAGTTTGACCAGATTTAATGAAAATTAAAAAAAAATAGAAATTTGAGCATAACTTTTTTTCCTTTTGGAATCTGAGGATTCTACAAATTTGCAAACAGGCAGTAGGCCGTCTCCATCGGATGTAGCTTTTCGAGTTGATGATTTTTCATATAAAAAACTTTTTAATCCGAGTTCGTATGCAAAAGTTATGCCCATTTTACAAATTCCAGAGAGATTTTGTAAATAAAGTTGAAATTCATATTTGTAAATTTTCCCAACAACTAGACCACATATCACATAGGAAACTTATTTTTTTTTATTTTATTGACATTTCCATCATTTTCTTTTGTTTTTTCTAAAACTGAAAAGGCGGTCCACCGGGGGGGAGTTTGAAAATGGGACCTTTAGTACCGGTTCGTGCCATGAACCGGTACTAATGCCTCAAAGGCCATTAGTACCGGTTGGTGGCACCAACCGGGACTAAAGGTCTAACCTTTAGTACCGGTTGGTCCCACCAACCGGGACTAATGGGCATCGCACCCTTCAGTCGCGGTTCGTGGCACGAACCGGTACTAAAGGTGAACCGGGACTAATGCCTTAGTCGCACGAACTGGGATAAATGCACCCATTGGTCCCGGTTCTGGACTGAACCGGGACTAATGGGGTTACCCGGCCTGAACCAAAGCCCCCTTTTCTACTAGTGAACGAAATGCGTCGTGTTCATGGGGAGGGGTGTGGCCTACCGCAAAACGGAGGAAACAGACCTCCTATGGTCGAAATGGGGGTCCTGTTGATCGGGAGGAATGTGGCGTACCGCAAAACGGAGGAAACAGACCTCCTACGGTCGAAACGGGGGTCCTATTGATCGGGAGGGGTGTGGCGTGCCGCAAAGCGGAGGAAACGGACCTCCTACGATCGAAACGGGGGTCCTGTTGATCGGGAGGGGTGTGGCGTATCGCAAAACGGACGAAACGGACCTCCTACGGTCGAAACGGGGGTCCTGTTTATTGGGAGGGGTGTGGCATACCGCAAAGCGGACGAAACGGACCACGTACGGTTCAAACGGGGGTCCTGTTCATTGGGAGGGGTGTGGCGTACCGCAAAACGGGACTCCACGTGATACTGTTCATATCCACCGTCGACCTCCTCCAGCCTCCACGGGCTACCGACGACCTCCTCCAACCTCCATGGGCTCCTATTCATCCAGCCTCCACCGCGCGCTACTCCACTAGCTACTATTCAACCACCCCTCCACGGGCACCCCTCCACCATCAACTGTTCATCCAGCCCTCCACACCACGGGGTCCTGTTCAACCACCCCTCCACGGGCACCCCTCCACCGTCTACTGTTCATCCAGCCCTCCACACCACGGGGTCCTGTTCATCCAGAGGCAACGCCACCGCTCAGTGTTGATCCACCCCCCCCCCCCCCCCGCAACGCTCACTGTTCATCCAATCGATCGGCTTCAGTTAGCAGCAGTAGCGAAGGAATCGCTCGATCAGGTTTAGTTAATAGCCATCGATTGATCGCTCGGGTTCAGTAACACGTAGACTATAGTGCAATCACTCGGGTTCAGCTAGAGCCCAACGCCTCGCTCGGGTTCAGTTAGAGCCAACGCCTCGCACACACACGCGTACGTGTCTGAGAGAAATGCGCATCGCTTGGCCCCTGACCTCCCACCGTAACCGGGACCTCCCAGAAATTTTCCTCCCCTCGCTTCTACCATGGTTTTTTCCGTCATGGACGGCCCAAAGAATGTCATGCAGCTGCATCTTCGGCACGCCCAGGACGAAAAGCCCATTTTCTATCATGATTTTTTGTCATAGAAGTAGGAGCCCACAACATCTATGATGATACCGGGTTTTGTCACAATTATCGTCATAGAAGTGTCATATGCATGACAAAAAAAATTTCGTTCGACCCAAAAAATTTCGTTCGGCCCAAAATGCTACGATGGAATTACTCACGCACGGCGGTGAGCATCATGAAATTGGTGATGGAGGATGGTTGATGATGATGACGGGGACGAATCCCCCTCTCCGGAGCCCCGAACAGACTCCAGATCAGCCCTCCCGAGAGGTTTTAGGGCTTGGCGGCGGCTCCGTGTCGTAAAACGCGATGATTTCTTCTCTTTTATTTTTTTCTCCCCGAAAGCAAATATATATAGAGTTGGAGTTGGCGTCGGAGGAGCTCCAGGGGGCTCACGAGGTAGGGGGGGCGCGCCGTAGGGGGAGGAAGCGCCCCCACCCTCGTGGACAGGGTGTGGCCCCCCTGGTCTTCATCTGCTGCAAAGATTTTCTATTATTTCCAAATAGATGTTCCGTGGAGTTTCAGGTCATTCCGAGAACTTTTGTTTCTGCACATAAATAACATCATGGAAAGTCTGCTGAAAACAACATCAGTCCGGGTTAGTTCCATTCAAATCATGCAAGTTAGAGTCCAAAACAAGGGCAAAAGTGTTTGGAAAAGTAGATACGACAGAGACGTATCAACTCCCCCAAGCATAAACCTCTGATTGTCCTCAAGCAATTCAGTTGATAAACTGAAAGAGATAAAGAAAAACTTTTACAAACTCTGTTTGCTCTTGTTGTTGTAAATATGTAAAGCTAGCATTCAAGTTTTCAGCAAAGATTATGACTAACAACATTTACAATAACTCTCAGGTCTCATGTTTACTCATATCAATAGCATAATCAACTAGTGAGCCATAATAATAAATGTCGGATGACAACACTTTCTCAAAACAATCATAATATGATATAACAAGATGGTATCTCGCTAGCCCTTTCTGAGACCGCAAAACATAAATGTAGAGCACCTTTAAAGATCAAGGACTGACTAGACATTGTAATTCATGGTAAAAGAGATCCAATCATAGTCATACCCAATATAAATTAATAGTAATGGATGCAAATGACAGCTGTGCTCTCCAACTAGTGCTTTTTAATAAGAGGGTGATAACTCAACATAAAAGTAAAATAGATAGGCCCTTCGCGGAGGGAAGCGGGGATTCGTAGAGGTGCCAGAGCTCGGTTTTGAAATAGAGATAAATAATATTTTGAGCGGCATACTTTCATTGTCAACATAACAACCAAGAGATGGCGATATCTTCCCTGCTACACACATTATAGGCGGTTCCCAATAGAATGGTAAAGTTTATACTCCCCCTCCACCAACAAGCATCAATCCATGACTTACTCAAAACAACGAGTGTCTCCAACTAGCAACAGTCCCAGGGGGAGTTTTGTTTGCAATTAATTTTGATTTAGTTTGCATAAAGCATGGGACTGGGCATGCTGGTGACCAGCCATTTTCTCATGAGTGAGGAGCGGAGTCCACTCCTCTTGAGAATAACCCACCTAACATGGAAGATAAGGGAAGCCCTAGTTGATACATGAGCTATTCGAGCATATAAAACAGAATGTTTATTTGAAGGTTTAGAGTTTGGAACATACAAATTTACTTGGAACGGCAGGTAAATACCGCATATAGGAAGGTATAGTGGACTCATATGGAATAACTTTGGGGTTTAAGGGATTGGATGCACAAGCAGTATTCCTGCTTAGTACAAGTGAAGGCTAGCAAAAGATTGGGAAGCGACCAACTAGAGAGCGACAACAGTCATGAACATGCATTAAAATTAATAAACATTGGATGCTAGCATGAGTAGGATATAATCCACCATGAACATGAATATTGTGAAGGCTATGGTGATTTATTTCAACTACATGTGTGAACATGTGCCAAGTCAAGTCACTCAAATCATTCAAAGGAGGATACCACCCCATCATACCACATCACAACCATTCTAATAGCATGTAGGCACGCAAGGTAAACCATTATAAATCATAGCTATTCAAGCATGGCACGAGCAACTATGATCTCTAATTGTCATTGCAAACATGGTTATTCATAATAAGTTGAATCAGGAATGATGAACTCATCATATTTACAAAAACAAGTGAGGTCGAGTTCATACCAGCTTTTCTCATCTCAGTCAGTCCATCATATATCGTCATAATTGCCTTTCACTTGCATGACCGAACGAAGTGAATAATAATAAGAGTGTACGTGCATTGGACTAAGCTGGAATCTATGAGCATTTAATAAACAGAAGAAGACAAGGCAATATGGGCTCTTGGTTAAATCAACAATAATGCATATAAGAACCACTTCAACAATTTAATTATGGTCTTCTCCTATCGACCCCCAAAGAAAAAAATAAAACTGTTTACACGGGAAAGCTCCCAACAAGCAAAATGAAGAACGGGAAATATTTTTGGATCTTCTTTTTAATTATTACTACTATAGCAAGAAAAGTAAACTAGCTAGAAGCTACACTAATTTCTTTTGGTTTTTCTTAAGGTTTAACAAACACACAAGAAGAACACAAGAAAAAGAAGATAAACTAGCATGGATATTACAGTGAAAGAGTATGAGCGCCAACATCTAGCAATGAGTGTGTGTGAACATAAATGTAATGTCGGTGGGAAATACGTACTCCCCCAAGCTTAGGCTTTTTGCCTAAGTTGGTTCATTGGCAGGGATGGCCTGGAGGATACCCATACGTGTAGGTGGGGTCGTACTGAGATGCAGCGGTTATCGCCTCCTGAGCTGCAGCGTGGCAGCGAGCTGCTTCCGCCCTCCTCTCGTACTCATCTGCCTCCTCTTTGGTAAGAACATGTCTTCCTTTTGCCTAATAATCAAAGAAGGCAGGAGCAGGGAGAGTGATATGGACAACACGCCGTTTGTCAAAGATTAGTCGATACTGGAGAGGTGATTCATTCCTCTCGACAAATTGGTGATAGACCATGGAATTGTAGTCTAGATAAGTAGGAGGCAACTCCATATCATCCTCACGAGCGTCCACATTGAGAAAATCAGCTGAGCGGGTTGCATAAATTCCTCCAAAGAAATCTCCATTAAATCTATTATGATGCAACCTACATGCAACAATGGCTCCCAAATTATAAGTTTGGTCTCCTAACAGAGCACTCTTAAGAATACTGAGATCAGGGAGACACATGTGACATGCTTCATCTTTACCATTTATGCACCTACCTATGAAAAGAGCAAAATAATGTATAGCAGGAAAATGGATGCTCCCTATGGTATCTCTAGATTCTCCTACGGTTATACCAGCAAGAAAGTCTCTAAATTCAGATTTACGGGGATCACTAACACTACCCCATTGTGGAAGTTTGCAAGCAAAAGTAAAATCCTCTAAGTCCATGGTATAAGATTTTTCATAAAGATCAAACATGACCGTTGGAGAATTACGTGAAGATGAAAATTCAAACCTCCTCACAAATGAGCTAGTGAGATGATGGTACTGGGGGCATTTGTCTGCCTCAAAGCTCACAAAATCAGCGTTATGCAAATATGTGCTAAATTCTTCCTTGATTCCCACTTGATCCATAAATTTTTCTGAAGGCCATTCACAGGGCTGCACTGGAGCGTCCCTTGATGGCTCATGGTCCGCGTCACGCATTGCAAGCCTGGATCCTTGCTTCCTTGAAGAACCACCCTAGAACATTTTCCTAAGCATCTTCCTCTGGAAAAAAATCTGAAATTTTTAGTAACTTCAAACAAAAGTGAACCAACTTCAATAAAATTGATAGCATCTACTCCTACAAGTGCCTAGAGACTATATCAAGCATTAGAACTACTTGGAAGCATATAAATTTGACATGCAAGCTCAAGAACATGATCGCCCAGGCAGCACAAATTTGCAATGAATAAAGCACTAGAACAAAAACTAATTGGACCAATGGAGGAGTCGCATTCCAAGGAACAATCTCCCCAAGCAGTTTTGTGAGAGGTGCTTTGAGCAAGGAGATCGAAAATTGCAGAAAGTGAGCTCGAACTCATGCTTGAGCTGGATATTGGTGTTTGTGGGAGGAAGGAGTGTATGGGTGCAGGAATAAGTGGAGGAGGGCCACCGTGGGCCCACGAGGCAGGGGGGCCCGCCCTGGGGGGTAAGGAGCGCCCTCCACCCTCGTGGCCAGGTGGTTGACCCCCCTGCTGTGTTCTCAGTTCCAGAAATCCTCAAATATTCTAGACAAAATCATATTTCATTTTCAAGGCATTTGGAGAACTTTTATTTTCGGGGTGTTTTTATATTCCACGGATAAATTAGGAAACAGACAGAAAATACTATTTTTACTTTATTTCAACTAAATAACAGAAAGTAGAAAGAGGGTATAGAAGGTTGTGCCTTCTAGCTTCATCCATCTCATGCTCATCAAAAGGAATCCACTAACAAGGTTGATCAAGTCTTGTTAACAAACTCATTTCGAATAACATGGAACCGGAGAAATTTCGAATAACACTATTTTACCTCAACGGGGATATGCACATCCCCAATAATAAGAATATCATATTTTTTCTTGACAGTAGGAAGAGGAAATTCAAAACCTCCAAATATAATCAATGGAATTTTTCCAATAGAGTTGATAATATGAACTTGATGTTGTTTCCTCGTAAAGTGTACCATATGCTCATTACCATTAACATGAAAAGTCACATTGCCTTTGTTGCAATCAATAACAGCCCCTGCAGTATTCAAAAAAGGTCTTCCAAGAATAATAGACATACTATTGTCCTCGGGAATATCAAGAATAACAAAGTCCGTTAAAATAGTAACGTTTGCAATCACAACAGGCACATCCTCACAAATATCGACAGGTATAGCGGTTGATTTATCAGCCATTTGCAAAGATATTTCAGTAAGTGTCAACTTATTCAAATCAAGTCTATGATATAAAGAGAGAGGCATAACACTAACACCAGCTCCAAGATGACATAAAGCAGTTTTAACGTAGTTTCTTTTAATGGAGCATGGTATAGTGGGTACTCCAGGATCGCCAAGTTTCTTTGGTATTCCATCCTGAAAAGTATAATTAGCAAGCATGGTGGAAATCTGTAACACCCACGATGCGGCTATATCTCCCACGTGTCGAGGCTCGACTTGGAGGCATAACCGCATGGTGGTTTTGTCGCAAGCAGGGTCATCTTCACACAATCCCATGTAATGAACAAGAATGGGATAAAGAGTTGGCTTACAATCGCCACTTCACACAATACATAAATTAAACATACATCATTCAGAGTACACACAAGGTCCGACTACGGAACCAAAATAAAGTAAGACAACCCCAAATGCTAGATCCCCGATCGTCCCAACTAGGCTCCACTACTGATCATCAGGAAACGAAACATAGTACCGACCAAGGTCCTCGTCAAACTCCCACTTGAGCTCGGTTGCATCACCTGCACTGGTATCAACGGCACCTGCAACTGTTTTGGTAGAATTTGTGAGTCACGAGGACTTAGCAATCTCACACCCGCGAGATCAAGACCATTTAAGCTTATGGGTAGGATAGGGTAATGAGGTGGAGCTGCAGCAAGCACTACCATGTATGGTGGCTAACATACGCAAATAAGAGCAAGAAGAGAAGCAACGCAACGGTCGAGAAGCTAGAAGTGATCAAGAAGTGATCCTGAAACTACTTACGCACAACCATAACACAAGAACCGTGTTCACTTCCCGGACTCTGCCGAAAAGAGACCATCAGGGCTACACACGCGGTTGATGCATTTTAATTAAGTCAAGTGTCAAGTTATCTACAACCGGACATTAAAAAATTCCCGTCTGCCACATAACCATGGGCACGTCTCTCGAAAGTTTATGCCCTGCAGGGGTGCCCCAACTTAGCCTATCACAAGCTCTCACGGTCAACGAAGGATATTCCTTCTATCGGGAAGACCCGATCAGTTTCGGAATCCTAGTTACAAGACATTTCGACAATGGTAAAACAAGACCAGCAAAACCTCCCGATGTGTCAACAATCCCGATAGGAGTCGCACGTATCTCGTTCTTAGGACACACTTGATAGGTCAAGCTACGAGTAAAACCAGTCCTCAAGTTGCCCCGAGGTGGCCCCGCAGGTTGCCAGGTTCGGACCAACACTTAGAGAAGCACTGGCCCGGGGGGTTAAAAATAAAGATGACCCTCCGGTTGGCCGACCCAAGGGAGGGTAATAGATTGTTAGGCAAATGTAAAACCAAGGTTGGGCCTTGCTGGAGGAGTTTTATTCAAAGCGAACTGTCAAGGGGTTCCCATAACACCCAACGGCGTAAGGAACGCAAAATCAAGGAACATAACACCGTTATGACGGAAACTAGGTCGGCAAGAGTGGAACAAAACACAAGGCATAAGGCCGAGCCTTCCACCCTTTACCAAGTATATAGATGCATTAATTAAATATAAGAGATATTGTGATATCCCAACATAAACATGTTCCAACATGGAGCAATCTTCAACTTCACCTGCAATTAGCAACTCTATAAGAGGGCTGAGCAAAGCGATAACATAGCCAAACAATGGTTTGCTAGGAAGGATGGTTAGAGGCTTGACATGGCAATATGGGAGGCATGATATAGCAAGTGGTAGGTAGCGCGGCATAGCGATAGAGCGAACAACTAGCAAGCAAAGATAGAAGTGATATCGAGGGTAATGGTCATCTTGACTGAGATCCCGCAAGGAAGAAGAACGAGTCAACGAAGAAGATAAATGGACGAAGTCGAACAAATACTCACAAATGCGACGTTATCTGAACTAACCCGAAGAAGCAACACCGAAAAGAAGCAAACAACATGGTAAACAACCATCACATAAACATGGCATGATGCACAAACAAGTATGATGCATGTCTGGTTTAAATAGGCATGGCATGGCAAAGTGCACAAACAAAACTACAAGTTAAGTGGAGCTCAATATGCAACGTGTTGCATATTGACGGAACACCACATCAAATTATTTAGTTCTCTCTCATTTATGTACCCAACAATATTAAATGTTATTAAACATGGCGAGGGGTGAAGCATATGAAAACTACCTATCTAGGCAAGTTTAGATGAGGTCGGAACAACAAACAACAATCCGGAAAATCCTCATATGCATATTTAGAATTTGCTACTTTCTTCCTAAAACCATATTTTATTGTTGTTAAATAGGAAAATAAAGTGCAACAAGTTAGTCTATGCATTTTTCTACCCCATTTACATATAAATTTTATTAAATTTGGAGCTACAGTTATTTAGTTATGAAATAAATCATTTTAACATGGCATTATGCAAAATAAATGTAAACATCATGTTTAAACATTTTAAACATGGATGAAAGTAGTATATTATGAAACTAGGCAAAATTCTAAGCAAGTTACATATATGAAGTTTTTACATATGCTGCATAGATCATGATTTATTATATGCATGAAGCTCGGGGTCCAAACTGTAAAACTGCACTTTCTGGTTAATTAGCAAATTCACAGATCTGAAAAAAATGTACGCGAGCCGAATCTGGCTGGCCTGATAGTGTACAGGAGAGAGGCTAGAGGGGGCTTCTCACCATGGGCCATGGGCCTGCTGGTGGAGCGGCTCAGCTGAGCTGCAGAAGAGGGCGCCTTGGGCCAGTGGGGCTGGGCCTTGGCGCTTGTCCACGCTGGCACCAGATCAGGTCAACTACGGGTGGCGCTCGTCCTATCGCTCGAAGAGTAATGCTATACGTACAAACGAGTTACAAGGTTTTACAAAGAGGGTTAATTTGATTGGTCAATATGTGGGGAGGCGGCCCACCCCCCTAAAAATCAGGGGGGCAATTTTGTGATTGGTTAGTAGATGGCAAAAAATCCTAGTCAGCGTGTAATTGCATGTAACTCTTTGTATGTTTAGCATTATTGCCGCTCGAAACAGAGGAAGCCAGCAGGCGCGGGACTTGGCGGGATGACAGAGCCACGGGAACGGGAGGAGATCGCCGGATCCGAGGCCAGGGAGGTGATGGAGCTCCATTCAGAGGTAGCGCGCAGCAGATCAGGCGGAGACGAGGCGGGGTCCTGGTTCAGAGAGAGAGATGTGAGAGGAGGGACTAGAAAGAAGGGGAGGGGAAGGAAGGAGCGACGTGGGGCTCATCTGTTGGTCAGCTGGACGGTGAGGCAAGGAGAGGCATCACGGAATCTTGGCGTGGTGGTGCTCGTCGCAGCAGAGGGCGACAACGGCGAGGCAGAGAAGCGGACGAAGCTCCTGTAGGGCAGGCGTCCATGGCGTCCCGGTGACATCTTGCAACGGTGCAGCGCGAGGTTCAGACGGGGGATGGTGCCGAAGGCGCGAGGAATCGGCATAGTGGTTGCAAGGGAGGTGCGGGACTTGCTGCGGCTGACGAAGAAGCAAGGCGGCAACGGTGCGGGACGGCGAGGTCGGAGGCGAGGCTCCAGGAACGGCGGAACTTGCCAGCGATGGTGACGGCACAAGCGGTGGCGGCCATGGGGGCTCGATTCCCTGTTGCAACATAGAGAGAGCACTGAGAAGGAGAGAAGAGAGAAACGGGAGAGGAAGGAAGGGAAGGTAGGGCGGCGCGAGGCAGTTCCTACTGGAGTTCGACGTCGAGGTTTGCCGGGGTGGATGGCGCTCCAGAGGCTGGCGCAGGGCGGTGCTGCTTCCGATCCATCCTAGATCGAGGCATGGGAGGAGGGAACGAGGCACTCGGGCCTTGCGGGGTGGCTGGTGCTGAAATCAACGGAGGAAGAGAGTGGCGATGGCGTGGGAATTTGGAGAAGGTGGAGGCTTGGCTGCGCTGGGATCCCGAGGAAGATCTTGGAGTGGCGGCGGCGGGGAGGGACAAACGTCCTAGGTTTTAGGGTTAGGCTAATTAGGTAGGTGGTGGTCTTATATATAGCAAGTGGACTAGGGCAGGATAAATTTGGATCCTCCGATCGAAATCGAGCAGTTGTGAATAAATGGCTTCGAGGAGTCCAACAAAGAACTGAGGATATTTTAGGGATGATTGGGGATGATCCGGATCCATCGGTCAGGACTGCCCGGGTCGGGTTCGGAGAAGTTTCGGACGCGCACGCGAGGGGTTTGACGAAAGGCCAATGAAGACAAAGCGGTCAGAGAGAGAGTGACGAAGGCAAAGGAAGAAACGGCCACGATGAACGAATGCATGTTTTAAAACATGACGACAACGGAGTGCCGATGCAATGCGAATGATGCGATGATGAATGCAACAAACAAATAAAACACACGGCGACAACAAAGAACATGGAAGGCGTCTGCAGCGTCGGTCACGGGGCGTTACAACACTCCACCACTACAAGAGGATCTCGTCGCGAGATCTAATGATGGCACCGGAGAAAAGCGGAAGAGGAAGAGAAGAGGTAAAATAGAGTTGCTTCTTCGACAAATGAGCGAAGCCAATGAACCTTGAGAGGTTAAACAATTTAAAGAAGAATACAATGGAGATGAACGATATTGTGAACACTCCTTTAGATAAGAGGAACATGGGATACGACAAGAACCAAGAGGTTAAGTGACAAGATAGATATCTAAACCACTCCGGTTAAAACAAGATAGGGAAGGAATAAGAATGATATAATTTGGGCAGCACTCCGACTATAAATGGAAGGAATTTGAACATGATCTTGACAAGATGAGAGGATACTTGATGAAAGATGAGAGGATACGTGATGAAATCAACAACACACTGCCTCTGAAACTTTTGAAAGAATGGCACAAGGGGTAAGAAAGATTTCAGACAGCACTCCGGTTGAGGAAGGAGGCAAAACTCGATAAGATGAGAGAAATCAAATGAAAACACGACACTCCGTCTAAACGGATAAGCCAGGGAAAGAACATGATCTTGACAAAACAAGATGATGGGTCAAAGAGAGCAACATCACCATGCCTCCGGTAGAAATGAAAGAATGCAATGAAAATAACGGAGAAGAAAACAACATGTTCTACCTCAAATGAATTTGATATAGCATCCTTAAAAAGAAGGATAGAACGGAGTTGTTGAAAAATCAACAAAGAAAGGATATGATCTTCATGGGCTTATGGGGACATCTGAAAACTTGAGGTGAAATTCTGCCACTAATGAAAACAATTGCTTGCTTGAGATCAACGAAGAGATGAAAACTTAATTCGCCGAGAGAATAGGAGAAAAACTTGGATCATTGATAGACACCACAATTAGCAACATTCCTTCAAGAAGGCTTTAAATGAGATCTATACCAAGATAACATCAACGAAGAAATTGTTGGGTTGAAAAGACACTATGAATGGAGAAAATATGATGGGTTTAAATATCTCATTCTTGATAACTTGTGAATAATGAAACATGAAAAGAAATTGTCAAGAATAACATATCACCATCTCAAAATAAGGTAGAAAGAATTGCACTTCAAAATGCAAGATGAAGAATGCTTGAACTCCTCAAAACAAAACATGTGTTAAGCACCCTGTTTATTTTAGAGTATAGCTTGATGGATCTTGACTCCGAGAGAAATCTTGAAGAACAATTGAAGAATGAAAGGAATCCTTGATGAAGCACCATGCAGAGCCTCCATGAAGAACTCCGGTAATAAAAGGATGATAAAAAGAAAGGGAAGTTGAGAACACAAGGTGAAGCCTTGCCATGATTTAGATGGAGCTTCGCGACGAAATAATGCGGAAAACTTGGAACTCCGGAAGAAGAAATTAATCACTTGGACGAAACAAGAACAAGAATTATGTTATGCTTATCCTTCACCAATTTAGATTGATGACAAGCAACAGATTTGGCATACTACTTATTCTTCTTGAAAAGATTGAAGAGATATGGCCAAACTTGAGAAAAGTCTGCAACGAACCACCGGTAGGATTGAAACAACGAACAAATTAAATATGGGAATATAGGACGAGGAATCTTGAACAAACCACCGTAAGAATTGAAAATGAAAGTGGCAAAAGCACAATAAACCGGGAAAAATTGAAAAATGAATGAAGATACTTGAGGGAATTTAGATACCTGTGAACGAAAAGATCACGAACTCATTAGAGAATACTTGAATGATGCACCGGTAAGATTTGGAGAATGAGAGCTGAAAGCTTGAATGAATAATTCTGAGATGATGGGCTCCGGAGAATCAAATTGAAAAGACTCCTGAAATGCTCTGGATGCGTGAAAAGAATTCTCGCAATCGAAAACAATTATGAGAGGATGGCATGAAGCTAGAACCATGAATCTTCAAGAGAACAGACCAAGATTCAAGGGCAATTCTTCTTCGGTCTTCACATATGTGAGAATGATGATGAGAACCACCCTAACAATTGTTGAGATACTCCGGGATGAAAAATATGAAGGTTGAACCAACGATGAAAAGAATTTGAAAACGAAATTGGAGGATACATTTGACTGATGAGAAATCATTCTTATGTCAAACTTTGAAAGAATTTGGGAATCGCTCCGGATAACTTAGAAGAGTCAGGTAAGATCCTGGAAAAGACCTGTGGGTTAGGGCCCACTCAAAAGAAACACCATTGAACGATTACTTGAAAAACGAGAGATTGCACTGGTTGAATTAAATGGCTTGAATGAGATAGCATCCTCAAAAGAACTTGAGTGAATTGAGAATGGAAACTTGAATCTTCTGAGATATCTTCATCACTCCAGAACAATTGAATAGTGAGAAATGGATGATTAAGAGGTGCACCGGTACGAGAAAAACATTTGAAATGAGGAAAAGATATGATCGACAAAGCTTGAATTTAATCCACTAGAGAAGAAAGAGAATGAAGAATGATGAACTTGAAGCTCCGTTAGTATCTTCCTGAGAATCACCGGATAAGAACCTTGGCGGAAAAGAATGGAGAGACTTCCCATCAATAAAAGGATACTTGATTAAGAAATTTGAGTCCTTGTAGAAAAGGGTAGGAGGGAGGGAAAACAAAGGGAACATGGGACGAATGACACATACATCATTGAGAAAAATCTTAGAATTGATCTTGCGAATGTTGGAATGATCGGATTTACTTCGAGAGAAGCACGCCGGTTGGAAAGGATTGAAAAGACAACCTTGACGAACAAGAAGGATTAGCATCCACATAGAAATATGGGAACACCGCTTAGAATAAGGTATGGAATCAACACTTGGCATTGAAGCAACTCGAATACCACAAATTAAAACAAAAACAAAGGATTTGGCTTGCAGAATCATCCGGAAACAAACATATGATAGATCCCATATCGTATCATGTGTGTGTTGGAAAGATATCCTACGAGATACTTGAATTCCCACTTATAAACTCCCGAAACTTTCTGGTTATGCAATATGGTGTTGGGGATACAGGGGCGCAATATATCTCACCCAAACTAATAATACCTAGATCCAGCTGTATCCATCTGACATAACCAGGAAAACTCCGGAAATCGTGTACCTCAACCTTCGAAAAGCATCCGTTATACAAGTTATGGAAATACTCCCGAACTCCCGCCCCAGTACTGGGTGGCGTCGAGGTGATCTCACCAACAAACTACATAAAAGAGATTTTCGATGTCGGCGAAACTCAGGTATTCCAGAACCGCAACAATAAAATTGTGACGACAACACCTCGGAGCTCAACACCCCGGGACACTGCCACAACCCCTAAATGTCACGAGGCACCAAGAACAATGTTCTTATCACAAGACTATCAGAACGATTCCAAGATACCTGCGTGATCCTAAAAGAATATCCATGAAACTTGAGGAGAGAAAAGTCAAAAACTTCTACGTCAGAAGGCCTCACCAAAGCGACGAAGGGACTGAGGAGTAAAAAGAATCCTACTCTCCGATATATATAATCCTAAGACTCAAAACATTTTGTTCTAGACTCAACAACGTCAGTGATTTGATCAAGCAGGGGGCTCCTAAGTCGGGGATGGCTCTGATTACCAACTTGTAATGCCCACGATGCGGCTATATCTCCCAGGTGTCGAGCCACGACTTGGAGGCATAACCGCATGGTGGTTTTATCGCAAGAAGGGTCATCTTCACACAATCCCATGTAATTAACAAGAATGGGATAAAGAGTTGGCTTACAATCGCCACTTCACACAATACATAAATTAAACATACATCATTCAGAGTACACACATGGTCCGACTACGGAACCAAAATAAAAGAAGACAACCCCAAATGCTAGATCCCCGATCGTCCAACTGGGCTCCACTACTGATCATCAGGAAACGAAACATAGTAACGACCAAGGTCCTCATCAAATTCCCACTTGAGCTCGGTTGCATCACATGCACTGGTATCAACGGCACTTGCAACTGTTTTGGTAGAATCTGTGAGTCAGGAGGACTCAGCAATCTCACACCCGCGAGATCAAGACCATTTAAGCTTATGGGTAGGATAGGGTAATGAGGTGGAGCTGCAGCAAACACTAGCATGTATGGTGGCTAACATACGCAAATAAGAGTGAGAAGAGAAGCAACTCAACGGTCGAGAAGCTAGAAGTGATCAAGAAGTGATCCTGAAACTACTTACGCACAACCATAACACAAGAACCGTGTTCACTTCCCGGACTCCGCCGAAAAGAGACCATCAGGGCTACACACATGGTTGATGCATTTTAATTAAGTCAAGTGTCAAGTTATCTACAACCAGACATTAACAAATTCCCATCTGCCACATAATCGCCGGCACGGCTCTCGAAAGTTTATACCCTGCAGGGGTGTCCCAACTTAGCCCATCACAAGCTCTAACGGTCAACGAAGGATATTCCTTCTACCGGGAAGACCCGATTAGTCTTGGAATCCCAGTTACAAGACATTTCGACAATGGTAAAACAAGACCAGCAAAACCGCCCGATGTGTCGACAATCCCGATAGGAGTCGCATGTATCTCGTTCTCAGGACACACCTGATAGGTCAAGCTACGAGTAAAACCAGTCCTCAAGTTGCCTCGAGGTGGCCCCGCAGGCTTCCCGGGTCGGACCAACACTTAGAGAAGCACTGGCCTGGGGGGGGTTAAAATAAAGATGACCCTCGGGTTGGCCGACCCAATGGAAGGGTAATAGGTTTTTAGGCAAATGTAAAACCAAGGTTGGGCCTTGCTGCAGGAGTTTTATTCAAAGCGAACTGTCAAGGGGTTCCCATAACACCCAACCATGTAAGGAACGCAAAATCAAGGAACATAACACCGGTATGACGGAAACTAGGGCGGCAAGAGTGGAACAAAACACCGGGCATAAGGCCGAGCCTTCCACCCTTTACCAAGTATATAGATGCATTACTTAAATATAAGAGATATTGTGATATCCCAACATAAACATGTTCCAACATGGAGCAATCTTCAACTTCACCTGCAACTAGCAACGCTATAAGAGGGCCTGAGCAAAGTGGTAACATAGCCAAACAACGGTTTGCTAGGAAGGATGGTTAGAGGCTTGACATGGCAATATGGGAGGCATGATATAGCAAGTGGTAGGTAGCGCGGCATTGCGATAGAGCGAACAACTAGCAAGCAAAGATAGAAGTGATATCGAGGGTAATGGTCATCTTGCCTGAGATCCTGCAACAAAGAGGAACGAGTCCATGAAAAAGACAAACGGACGAAGTCGAATAAATCCTCACAAACGGGACGTTATCAGAACTAACCCGAAGAAGCAACACTGTAAAGAAGCAAACAACATGATAAACAACCATCACATAAACATGGCATGATGCACAAACAAGTATGATGCATGTCCGGTTTAAATAGGCATGGCATGGCAAAGTGCACAAACAAAACTACAAGTTAAGTGGAGCTCAATATGCAACGAGTTGCATATTGACGGAACACCACATCAAATTATTTAGTTCTCTCTCATTTATGTACCCAACAATATTAAATGTTATTAAACATGGCGAGGGGTGAAGCATATGAAAAATACCTATCTAGGCAAGTTTAAATGAGGCCGGAACAACAGACAACAATTCCAGAAAATCCTCATATGCATATTTCGAATTTGCTACTGTTCTGCCTAAAACCATATTTTATTGTTGTTAAACAGGAAAATAAAGTGCAACAAGTTAATCTATGCATTTTTCTACCCCATTTACATATAAAGTTTATTAAATTTGGAGCTACAGTTATTTAGTTATGAAATAAATCATTTTAACATGGCATTATGCAAAATAAATGTAAACAACTTGTTTAAACATTTTAAACATGTAGGTATATTATGAAACTAGGCAAAATTCTAAGCAAGTTACATATATGAAGTTTTTATATATGTTGCATAGATCATGAGTTATTATATGCATGAAGCTCGGGGTCCAAACTGTAAAACTGCCCTTTCTGGTTAATTAGCAAATTCGCAGCAGATCATGCGGAGACGAGGCGGGGTCCTGATTCAGAGAGAGAGATACGAGAGGAGGGACTAGAAAGCAGGGAAGGGGAAGGATGGCGCGACGCGGGGCTCATATGCTGGTCGACTGGACGGCGAGGCAAGGAGAGGCAGCACGGAATCTTGGCGCGGCGGTGCTCGTCGCAGCAGAGGGCGACTGCGGCGAGGCAGAGGAGCGGACGAAGCTCCTGCAGGGCAGGCGTCCATGGCGTCTTGGTGACATCTTGCAGCGGTGCGGCGCGAGGTTCAGACGGGGGATGGTGCTGGAGGCGCGAGGAATGGGCATAGTGGTTGTGAGGGAGGTGCCGGACTTGCTGCAGCTGACGAATAAGCAAGGCGGCGACAGTGCAGGACGGCGAGGTCGGAGGCGAGGCTCCAGGAACGGTGGAGCTTGCCAGCGACGGTGACGGCACAAGCGGTGGTGGCCTTGGGGGCTCGGTTCCCTATTTCAACATAGAGAGAGCACTGAGAAGGAGAGAAGAGCGAAACAGGAGAGGAAGGAAGGGAAGGTATGGGCGGCGTGAGGCAGTTCCTACTGGAGCTCGACGTCGAGGTTTGCCGGGGCGGATGACGCTCTGGAGGCTGGCGCAGGGTGGTGCTGCTTCCGATCCATCCTGGATCGAGGCACGGGAGGAGGGAACAAGGCACTCGGGCCTTGCGGGGTGGCTGGCGCTGAAATCAACGGAGGAAGAGTGTGGTGATGGCGTGGGAATTTGGAGAAGGTGGAGGCTTGGCTGCACCGGGATCCCGAGGAAGATCTTGGACTGGCAGCAGCGGGGAGGGACAAACCTCCTAGGTTTTAGGGTTAGGCTAAATTAGGTAGGTGGTGGTCTTATATATAGAAAGTGGACTAGGGCAGGATTAATTTGGATCCTCTGATCGAAATCGAGCGGTTGTGAATAAATGGCTTCGAGGAGTCCAACAAAGAACTGAGGATATTTTAGGGATGATTGGGGATGATCCGGACCCATTGGTCATGACTGCCCGGGTCGGGTTCGGTGAAGTTTTGGACGTGCACGCGAGGGGTTTGACGAAAGGCCAATGAAGACAAAGCGGTCAGAGAGAGGGTGACGAAGGCAAAGGAAGAAATGGCCACGACGAACGAATGCAAGTTTTAAAACATGACGACAACAGAGTGTTGATGCAATGCGAATGATGCGATGATGAATGCAACAAACAAATAAAACACACGGCGACAACGAAGAACATGGAAGGCGTCTGCAGCGTCGGTCTCGGGGCGTTACAAAATCTCAGCTTCTGGTATCTTTCTCTTATTAGTGACAATATCTTTCATATACTTAGCATAAGGATTCATTTTGAGCATATCAATTAATCGCATACGCAAAAAGATAGGTCTAATCATTTCAGCAAAGCGCTCAAAATCCTCATCATCCTTTTTCTTGGATAGTTTGGGAGGAAAAGGCATGGGTTTCTGAACCCATGGTTCTCTTTCTTTACCATGTTTCCGAGCAACAAAGTCTCTCTTATCATATCGTTGATTCTTTGATTGTGGGTTATCAAGATCAACAACAGGTTCAATTTCTACATCATTGTCATTACTAGGTTGAGCATCATCATGAACATCATCATTAACATTTTCATCAGGTTCATGTTCATTACCAGATTGTGTTTCAGCATCAGAAATAGATATATCATTTGGATTATCAGGTGGTTCAGCAATAGGTTCACTAGAAGTTTGCAAAGTCCTATCATTTTTCTTTTTCTTCTTTTTAGACGGACTAGGTGCATCAATATTATTTCTTTGAGAATCTTGCTCAATTCTCTTAGGGTGGCCTTCAGGATACAAAGGTTCCTGAGTCATTCTACCAGTTCTAGTAGCCACCCTTACAGCATAATCATTTTTCTTACTATTCATTTCATTGAGAAAATCATTTTGAGCCTTAGGTACTTGTTCTACTTGAGTGGTAACCATAGAAGCATGTTTGCTAACGAGTTTAAGTTCACCTCTAACATTAGCCATGTAATCACCCAAGTGTTCAATCATATCTGAATTGTATTTCAATTGTCTACCAAAATAGGCATCAAAGTTTTCTTGCTTAACCATAAAATTATCAAACTCATCCAAGCATTGGCTAGCAATTTTAGTAGGAGGGATTTCAGCTTTATCATATCTATAAAGAGAATTTACCTTTACTACTTGTGTCGAGTTATCAAGACCATTAGGTTCTTCAATAGGTGAAGGATTAAGATCATATGTTTCTTCAACAGGCAGTAGATTAAGACCATGTATTTCTTCAATAGGTGGTAAATTCTTAACATCTTCAGCTTTAATACCTTTTTCTTTCATAGATTTCTTTGCCTCTTGCATATCTTCAGGACTGAGAAATAGAACACCTCTCTTCTTCGGAGTTGGTTTAGGAATAGGCTCAGGAATTGGCTCTGGAGCTGGCTCAGGAAGTGTCCAATTATTTTCATTTGTCAACATATTATTCAATAGAATTTCAGCTTCACCTGGTGTTCTTTCCCTGAAAACAGAACCAGCACAACTATCCAGGTAATCTCTGGAAGCATCGGTTAGCCCATTATAAAAGATATCAAGTATTTCATTTTTCTTAAGAGGATGATCAGGCAAAGCATTAAGTAACTTGAGAAGCCTCCCCCAAGCTTGTGGGAGACTCTCTTCTTCAATTTGCACAAAGTTGTATATTTCCTTTAAAGCAGCTTGTTTCTTATGAGCAGGGAAATATTTAGTAGAGAAGTAATAAATCATATCCTGGGGACTACACACACAACCAGGATCAAGAGAATTAAACCATATCTTAGCATCACCCTTTAATGAGAACGGAAATATTTTAAGGATACAAAAGTGGCGAGATCTCTCATCATTAGTGAACAGGGTGGCTATATCATTTAATTTAGTAAGATGTGCCACGACAGTTTCAGATTCATAGCCATGAAAAGGGTGAGATTCAACCAAAGTAATTATATCAGGATCAACAGAGAATTCATAATCCTTATCGGTAACACAGATAGGTGAAGTAGCAAAAGCAGGGTGAGGTCTCATTCTATCTTTAAGAGATTGCTCATTCCATTTAGCTAATAACCTCTTGAGTTCATATCTATCTTTGCAAGCTAAAATGGCTGCAGAAGCTTCTAAATCAAAAACATAACCCTCAGGAATAACAGGCAAGTCTTCATCATCACTTTCATAAATATAATCAGTTTCAATAATTTCTTTCTCTCTAGCCCTAGCAATTTGTTCATCGAGAAATTCACTAAGGGGCAGAGTAGTATCAAGCATAGAAGTAGTTTCATCATAAGTATCATGCATAGCAGAAGTGGCATCATCAATAACATGCGACATATCATAACAAATAGCAGAAGTAGGTTTAGGTGTCGCAAGCTTACTCAAAACAGAAGGTGAATCAAGTGCAGAGCTAGATGGCAGTTCCTTACCTCCCCTCGTAGTTGAGGGATAAATTGTTGTCTTAGCATCTTTCAAGTTCTTCATAGTGATCAGCAGATATAAATCCCAAGTGACTCAAAGAATAGAGCTATGCTCCCCGGCAACGGCGCCAGAAAATAGTCTTGATAACCCACAAGTATAGGGGATCGCAACAGTTTTCGAGGGTAGAGTACTCAACCCAAATTTATTGATTCGACACAAGGGGAGCCAAAGAATATTCTCAAGTATTAGCAGTTGAGTTGTCAATTCAACCACATCTGGATAACTTAATATCTACGGCAAAGTATTTAGTAGCAAAGTAATATGATAGTAGTGGTAACGGTAACAAAAGTAATGGAAGCAAAAGTAATATTTTTGGCGTTTTATAGTAATTGTAACAGTAGCAACGGAAAAGTAAATAAGCGGAAACCAGTATAGGAAAAGCTCGTAGGCATTGGATCGGTCATGGATAATTATGCCGGATGTGGTTCATCATGTAACAATCATAAGATAGGGTGACATAGAACTAGCTCCAATTCATCAATATAATGTAGGCATTTATTCCGAATATAGTCATACGTGCTTATGGAAAAGAACTCGCATGACATGTTTTGTCCTCCCCTCTCGTGGCAGCGGGGTCCTAATGGAAACTAAGGGATATTAAGGCCTCCTTTTAATAGAGAACCGGGACAAATTATTAGCACATAGTGAATACATGAACTCCTCAAACTGTGGTCATCACCGGGAGTGGTCCCGATTACTGTTACTTCGGGGTTGCTGGATCATAACACATAGTAGGTGACTATAGACTTGCAAGATAGGATGAAGAACACACATATATTCATGAAAACATAATAGGTTCAGATCTGAAATCATGGCACTCGGGCCCTAGTGACAAGCATTAAGCATAGCAAAGTCATAGCAACATCAACCTCGGAACATAGTGGATACTAGGGATCAAACCCTAACAAAACTAACTCGATTACATGATAGATCTCATCCAACCCATCACCGTCCAGCAAGCCTACAATGGAATTACTCACGCACGGCAGTGAGCATCATGAAATTGGTGATGGAGGATGGTTGATGATGAAGATGGCGACGAATCCCACTCTCCGGAGCCCCGAACGGACTCCAGATCAGCCCTCCCGAGAGGTTTTAGGGCTTGGCGGCGGCTCCGTGTCGTAAAATACGATGATTTCTTCTCTTTTATTTTTTCTCCCCGAAAGCAAATATATAGAGTTGGAGTTGGCATCAGAGGAGCTCCAGGGGGCCCACGAGGTAGGGGGCGCCCCTCCCACCCTCGTGGACAGGGTCTGGGCCCCCTGGTCTTCATCTTTTGCAATGAGTTTTTATTATTTCCAAATAGACGTTCCGTGGAGTTTCAGGTCATTCCGAGAACTTTTGTTTCTGCACATAAATAACATCATGGAAAGTCTCCTGAAAACAGCGTCAGTCCGGGTTAGTTCCATTCAAATCATGCAAGTTAGAGTCCAAAACAAGGGCAAAAGTGTTTGGAAAAGTAGATACGACGGAGACGTATCACACTACTAGTTGGAATAGCTTCTACCCACTTAGTAACGTAATCAACAGCAACTAAAATATGTGTATAACCATTAGAGGCAGGAAACGGTCCCATATAATCAAAGCCCCAAACATCAAATGGTTCAATAACAAGTGAATAATTCATAGGAATTTCTTGACATCTACTAACATTAACAATTCTTTGACATTCAACATAGGATAAGGACAAACTTACGGGAATCCTTGAAGAGAGTAGGCCAATAAAAACCGGATTGTAATACCTTATGTGCAGTTCTATCTCCAGCGTGGTGTCCTCCATAAGCTTCGGAGTGACACTTGCATAGGATATGTTCCTGTTCATGCTCAGGTACAAAACTTCTAATAACACCATCTACTCCTTCATTATAAAGATGTGGGTCATCCCAAAAGTAATGTCTCAAATCATAGAAAAACTTTTTCTTTTACTGGTATGTGAAACTAGCTGGTATAAATTTAGCAACAATGTAATTAGAATAATCAGCATACCATGGAGCAGTGTGAGAAGCATTTATGACATTTAATTGTTCATCAAGAAAGCTATCATCAATAGGTAGTGGGTCATCAAGAATATTTTCTAACCTAGACAAGTTGACTGCAACGGGGTTCTCAGCTCCCTTTCTATCGATAATATGCAAATCAAATTCTTGTATCAAGAGAACCCATCTAATAAGTCTAGGTTTAGCATCTTTCTTTTCCATAAGGTATTTAATAGTAGCATGATCAGTGTGAATAGTTACTTTAGAATCAACAATGTATGGTCTGAACTTATCACAAGCAAATACGACCGCTAAGAATTCTTTTTCAGTAGTAGCATAATTTCTGTGGGCATTGTCTAAAGTTTTACTCGCATATTGAATAACATTTAATTTCTTATCAAATCTTTGGCCTAGAAGAGCACCTACATCATAGTCACTAGCATCACACATGATTTCAAAGGGGAAATTCCAATCGGGTGGCTGAACGATAGGTGCAGAAATCAATGCTTTCTTAAGTATTTCAAATGCTTCTAAACAATCATCATCAAAGACAAATGTTATATATTTTTGTAATAGATTAGTCAGAGGCCGAGAAAATTTTGAGAAGTCCTTAATGGACCTCCTATAAAATCCGGCATGACCAAGGAAACTTCTTATACCTTTGATGTCCTTGGGACATGGCATCTTTTCAATAGCATCAACTTTAGCTTTATCAACTTCAATGCCTCTTTCAGAAATTTTATGCCCCAAGACAATACCTTAATTAACCATAAAGTGGCACTTATCCCAATTCAAAACAAGGTTAGTTTCTTCACATCTCTGCAAAACTCGATCAAGGTTGCTTAAGCAATCATCAAAAGAGGATCCATAAACGGAGAAATCGCCCATTAAAACCTCACAAATCTTTTCACAAAAGTCAAAGAATATAGCCATCGTGCATCTTTGAAAGGTAGCAGGTGCATTACATAAGCCAAAGGGCAAGTAAAAGTGGTCTTAGCTTGATCATCAGCTGACACAGGTATTTGAGAGAAACCAGAATAACCATCTAGAAAGCAAAAACGTGTATGTTTGGATAATCTTTCTAGCATTTGATCAATAAAAGGTAAGGGGTAATGATCTTTTTTAGTAGCCTTATTTAATTTGCAGAAATCAATTACCATGCTATAACCTGTAATAATTCTTTGCGGAATCAATTCATCTTTATCATTAGGAGCAACAGTAATGCCTCCCTTCTTAGGGACACAGTGGATAGGACTTACCCACTGACTATCAGCAATGGGATAGATTGTACCTGCCTCAAGGAGCTTTAGTATTTCCTTTCTTACCACTTCTTTCATTTTAGGATTCAGCCGTCGTTGATGATCAATAACTGGTTTGGCATCTTTCTCCAAATTTATTTTGTGTTGACATAGAGTGGGACTAATGCCCTTAAGATCATCAAGAGTATATCCAATAGCAGCACGGTGTTTCTTTAGAGTTTTCAATAATTTTTCTTCCTCCTTCTCTGAAAGGTTAGCACCAATAATAATAGGATATATCTTCTTTTCATCAAGATAAGAATATTTAAGAGTATCAGGCAATGATTTAAGTTCAAACATGGGATCACCCTTGGGTGGAGGAGGATCCCCTAAGATTTCAACAGGCAAGTCGTTTTTCAGAATAGGACCCTGTTTAAAGAACATTTCATCTATTTCCCTTCTTTCATTCATAAACATATCGTTTTCATGGTCTAGCAAATATTGTTCTAAAGGATCACTAGGAGGTACGACAATAGAAGCAAGACCAATAATTTCATCTTTACTAGGTAATTCTTCTTCACGGTGTTGTCTACGAAACTTAGAGAAATTAAACTCATGAGACATATCATCCAAACCAATAGTAACAACATCCTTTCCGCAGTCTATCCTAGCATTAACAATGTTTAAGAAGGGTCTACCAAATATAATGCGACAGAAGCTATCTTGTGGGGAACCAAGCACAAGAAAATCAGCAGGATATTTAGTTTTTCCACACAAGACTTCAACATCTCTAACAATTCCCATGGGTGATATAGTATCTCTATTGTCAAGCTTAATAGTGTCATCAATATCTTCTAACTCAGCAGGTGCAATATCATGCATAATTTCTTTGTATAAGTCAATAGGTATTGCACTAGCACTAGCACCCATATCACATAAGCCATGATAACAATGATCTCCTATTTTAACAGAAATAACAGGCATGACTACCACAGGTCTATGTTTATCTTTAGCACAAGGTTTAGCAATTCTAGCAGTTTCATTATAGAAATAAATAACATGCCCGTCAATATTATCAGCCAAGAGATCTTTAACCATAGCAATATTAGGTTCAACTTTAACTTGCTCAGGAGGTGTATAAGTTCTAATATTGCTTTTACGAACCACGGTTGAAGCTTTAGCATGATCCTTTATTCTAACAGGGAAAGGTGGTTTCTCAACATAAGCAGTAGGAACAACAGGATCATTATAAGTGATAGTCTTTTCTTCAACTTTAATAGGTGCAGCTACTTTTACTTCTATGGGAGGATGATATTTAAACCACTTCTCCTTAGGGAGGTCAACATGAGTAGCAAAAGATTCACAGAAAGAAACTACTATCTCAGAGTCAAGTCCACATTTAGTGCTAAATTTACGGAAAACATCGGTATCCATAAAATATTTAACACAATCAAACTTAGGTGGTATACCTGACTCCTTACCTTCGTCGAGGTCCCAATATTTAGAGTTGCATTTTATTCTTTCCAATAAATCCCATTTGAATTCAATAGTCTTCATCATAAAAGAGCCAGCACAAGAAGTATCGAGCATGGTGCGATTGTTATCAGAAAGACGAGCCTAATTTTTTCGAATAATCATTTCTCTTGAGAGCTCATGATTGGGGCATGAATATAACATTGATTTAAGCCTCCCCCAAGCTTGAGCGATGCTCTATCCTTCGCGAGGCCAAAAATTATATATATATATATATATATATATATATATATATAATTGCGATCACGATGAACAAGATGCATAGGATAAAACTTCTGATGAAATTCCAATTTCAATCATTTGTAGTTCCATGATCCCATATCATCACATAGGCTATACCATGTCAATGCATCTCCCTTCAAAGATAAAGGGAAGACCTTCTTCTTGATAACATCATCGGGTATACCTGCAAGCTTAAATAATCCACAAACTTCATCCACATAGATTAGGTGTTCATCAGGATGCATCGTTCCATCTCCTGTAAAATGATTAGCTAGCAGTTTTTCTACCACACCCGAAGGAATTTCAAAGTAGATATTTTCATTTTTAGTAGGTTCAGTAGGTTAAGGAGCAACTCTTTGCTCTACTGTCGGGGTGAAGATACCCTGAACAAGCCCCTCACCGGATTACTTTCCATAGTAACAAGTGACAGTAAATTTCAGCACACTATATAAATTTTTCCTTACCAAATTCCACCTACCAAAGGTGCTTCACTCCCCGGCAACGGCGCCAGAAAAGAGTCTTGATGACCCACAATTAAAGGGGATCTATCGTAGTCCTTTCGATAAGTAAGAGTGTCGAACCCAACGAGGAGCAGAAGGAAATGATAAGCGGTTTTCAGCAAGGTATTCTCTGCAAGCACTGAAATAATAGATAACAGATAGTTTTGTGATAACATAATTTGTAACGAGCAACAAGTAACAAAAGTAAATAAAGTGCAGAAAGGTGGCCCAATCCTTTTTGTATCAAAGGACAAGCCTGGACAAACTCTTAGATAGAGAAAAGCACTCCCGTGGACACATGGGAATTATCGTCAAGCTAGTTTTCATCACGTTCATATGACTCGCGTTCGATACTTTGATAATTTGATATGTGGGTCGACCGGTGCTTGGGTGCTGTCCTTACTTGCACAAGCATCCCACTTATGATTAACTCCTATTTCAAGCATCCCCAACTACAAAAGAAGTATTAAGGTAAACCTAACCATAGCATGAAACATATCGATCCAAATCAGCCCCTTACGAAGCAATGCATAAACTAGGGTTTAAGCTTCTGTCACTCTAGCAACCCATCATCGACAGATTACTTCCCATTGCCTTCCTCTAGGCCCAAATAATGGTGAATTGTCATGTAGTCTGCGTTCACATAACACCACTAGAGGAGAGACAACATATATCACATCAAAATATTGAACGGATACCAAATTCACATGACTACTAATACCAAGACTTCTCCCATGTCCTCAGGAACAAACGTAACTACTCAAAGCATATTCATGTTCATAAATGGAGGAGTATTAATATGCATAAAGGATCTGAACATATGATCTTCCACCAAATAAACCAACTAGCATCAACTACAAGGAGTAATCAACACTACTAGCAACCTACATGTACCAATCCCGGACTTTGAGACAAGAATTGGATACAAGAGATGAACTAGGGTTTGAGAGGAGATGGTGCTAGTGAAGATGTTGATGGAGATTGGCCCCCTCCCGATGAGAGGAGCGTTAGTGTTGATGATGGAGACGATTTCCCCCTCCCGGAGGGAAGTTTCCCCGGTAGAACAGCTCTGCCAGAGCTCTAGATTGGTTCCGCCAAGGTTCCGCCTCGTGGCGGCGGAGTCTCGTCCCGAAAGCTTGCTTATTATTTTTCTTCGAATGAAATACTTCATATAGCAGAAGGTGGGCACCGGAGGGCCACTAGGGGGCCCACGAGGCAGGTGGCGCGCCTAGGGGGGTAGTGCGCGCCCCCACCCTCGTGCCTGGTGGGTGGCCCCCCTCTGGTATTTCTTCCACTCAATATTTTTTATATATTATGAAAATAACTTCCGTGGAGTTTCAGGACTTTTGGAGTTGTGCAGAATAGGTCTCTAATATTTGCTCCTTTTCCAGCCCAGAATTCCAGCTGCCGGCATTCTCCCTCTTCATATAAACCTTGTAAAATAAGAGAGAATAGGCATAAGTATTATGACATAATGTGTAATAACAGCCCATAATGCAATAAATATTGATATAAAAGCATGATACAAAATGGACGTATCATTAAGCCCTGTGCCGCCGTCGATGAGGGTCTTGGTGAGTTGTACGTTGCTGATGATGGGTGAGCAGAGCATCGGGAGAGCGACAGTAGTGGCCGCGCAGTTGAGCTGGTCCGCTGAGCTGAAAGTGATTGCGCACTTGGACCATCTGAGCGGGCGCGTGGGCTCAAGCTTGGGAAGGGCTGCGTTCACCTCGCAAGCAAACTGCTTAAAGATACACTGAGATGCTGGGGCTTGAGCTCCGCACAAGATGCAGGCGATGGCACGCGGTTCTTGGAAGCCCCCAGCCCCCTCATCTTGATGCTGGTCGTCATTCCTCCTTAGTAACGGCAGCAGTGGAGGAAGACCGGCATTGCCCTAAGGGCGGTCCTCGCGAGGCTGATCCCTCCATGCACCCCCACGAGGTTGATCCTGCCAGCGGTCCTCGCGAGGCCAGTCGAGCCACTCTTGGCGGGGGCCGCGATCATCCCAGCATCCTCCACCGCGTCCTCCTCCTCGGTTGTAACCCCAGTTGTTGCGCTCGGGGCGTCGACCGAAGCGTCCATCTCGAATGGCATTGAGTTCTTGACAGTCGTTGGTGTTATGGCTGTGTACATTGTGGAAGGCGCAGAATGGTCGGCTGCTCTTGGACGACTTAGGATGGTCCCGGCCGCGCTTCGTGTCAGGCTCCGCTGCGAGCACAACCACTTCTTTGCACTTCACGTCTTTGGCCTTGGCTTTCTTCTCCTCTGGGTCACTAGCAGGGAGCTCGAGGAGGGAAAGGCGCCCTTCCTCAACTCTGGCGCACTTGGTCTCCAGGTTGAATAGCTCGAGAGCCGTGCATAGCTCCTCGTGGATGGCGAGCTCCTCCTTCATCTTGACGTCGCGGACGCCATCAGAAAACGCCGAAATGATGGCCTCGTTCGTCACCTTGGGGATCTTGAGACGAATGATGTTGAAGCGCTGGATGTGCTTCTGCAGGGTCTCTCCTGGCTATTGCTTGATGCAGCCCAGGTCACCCACGGACGGAGGGCGGTCACGAGTACCCTGGAAGTTGGCGACAAAGCGGTCGCGCATCTCATCGCAGGAGGAGATTGAGCCCGGGGGCAGGTTTAAGAGCCATGAGGGAGCACTATCCTTGAGAGCCATGGGGAACCAGTTCGCCATGACTTTCTCGTCGCCGTTGGCTTGATGCTCAGCTCATAGAGCTGCAAGAACTCCATGGGGTTGGGGGTGCCGTCGTAGGAAGGAGGCAGATCCGGCTTGAACTTGCCCGGCCAGACGACGCCACGCAGCTCAGGAGTGATGGCGCGGTAGCCTGCCCTGGCCACCGAGGCTCTTTGCAGAGGTGGGGCTTGCCCTTGGTGTCTGCGCACTGCCGCCGCAAGTGGCGCATGGTCTTGGCGTGGTGGCGCCGAGAGTGCAGGAGCGTTTTCTTACGGCCAGGGAACTTCTTGGCAGGTTCCTTCTTCTCGCGCGAGCGCCCGATACGGTGGGTCACGCTGGGGGGCCGCGCGCCTTGGCGCCAGAGCGCCGTCTTGGTGCAGAGGTGGCGGAGGTGCTCCGTGAGCTACGTCGCCCGCAGCTAGCTGCGGGCGAGGCAGCGAGTGGGAGGGCATAGGGGAGCCCCCAGCGGCGCTGACGAAGTCAGCGATGCGGTCGAGCCAATCCTTGTAGAGGTCGTCGACCGGGCGATAGCACATGAGCTCGCGTGCCATGAGCAGCGCAGCCTACGCGTCCGTGGAAGCGCGACGATCGTGAGACGATGAGCCGACTGGGGTCAGTGACGGAGTGGCGGTGCAGCCATCCTGCCGCAAGGAGGGGTGCAGTGAGGATGCTTGTTGCTCATTTCCTGCTGGACCAGTGGCGGCGTTGGCGGAGGGTGACGGAGAGCGACGGGGAGGCATGCCTACGGGGGCAGTCTGAGCGACACGCACGACGAGGGCGGCCCGGCGCTCATCGCAGGCTCGACGCGCGTCTGACATGGTTGCGGGGGAGCGGTGAAACACAGATTGGCGGAAGGAAAGCTTCAGCGCACCACTACCTGGTGTGCCAAATGTCAGATTTTGGGTACCGGCAAAACCCTTGAGGTTCGAAGACTGGGTGCGCACGAAGATCTCTCCTCCCCCTAGCTCACACCCTCACCGTGATCTCAAAGCTCAACGTGTCGAACTCACAGAACAAGAGACACAAGGTTTATACTGGTTCGGGCCACCGATGTAGTGCAATACCCTACTCCAGTGTGGTGTGGTGGATTGCCTCTTGGGCTGAGGATGAAGAGTTACAAGGGAAGAACAGCCTCCTGAGGAGAGGTGCTCTTGTGCTTGGTAAGTTTGTGAGGTGGCTGGTGGTTTGAATGACCTGCCCCTTGTCCCTCTTTTCCTGTGGTAGTGGTTAGTCCTATTTATAGGGGCCCTGGTCCTCTTCCCAAATATTGAGCGGAGACAACCAGTACAAGTTATCCTAACTAACGGTGGTCTTCGCCTACCAAAGGCTCTGGTGGTGACGCTGTCTTGGGCTCCACGGTGACCTCCGTCTGCCGTCCTGCTGGTCTTGGTCTCGTTGCACCGATATGAAAACCTTTGCCTGATGCCTCAGGACTCCTCACTTGCGCTTGCCTCTTTAGCACCAGAAACAAGGACACTGTGCGCGCTGGTGCCCGCATGGCTCCCGCCTGGCCCCGGTCGTCATGACTTACGTGACGGGAACCTCACCAGGTGCCCCTTGCCTTGATCTCTACGCCCCTCGCGAGCCACTGTGGTGAGGTCGACACTGAGGAGGTCTTGTGTCATCCGCCTCGCGAGGCTTGGCCCCTCGCGAGGGTCTTGAGTGTTTGCTGGTGAAGATGGGCCGTAGAGGGCCGCTGGGGAGCCATGCCATGGGCCGCAGGCAGGCAAGTTTGGGGACCCCCGTTCCCAGGACGCTGACGGTTCCTGGTTACGATGGGTGGTCGGGGCCGAGCGATGTGCGTTTCTCTCATACACGTACGCATGTGGGTGCATGACATTGGGCTATAACTGAATCCGAGCGAGGCATTCGCTCCTATTGAACTCGAGCGATTGCACTACAGGCTACGCATTACTGAACCCGAGCAATCGATCGATCTGGCTGTTAACTGAACTCGATCGAGCGATTCCTTCGCTACTTCTACTAACTGAAGCCGATCGAACCTGCTGCCTCTTGATGAACAGTGAGCGTTGCTGGGAGGTTGGATAACAATTCCCGGTGGGGGTTGGATGAAGAGGACCCCTTGGTAGTAGAGGCCATTGCCGCTAGATGAACAGGACCCCGATCGATCGAGCCAGTTGGGGGTAGATGAACAGGACCCCGTGGAGGGCTGGTTGAACAGTAGCCGGTGGAGGGCTGGTTGAACAGTAGCCGGTGGAGGGCCGGATGAACAGTAGTCCGAGGAGGGGTGGTTGAACAGGACCCCGTGGAGAGGGCTGGTTGAACAGTAGCCGGTGGAGGAGCGGTGGAGGCTGGATGAACAGGAGCCCGTGGATAAACAGTCGCAGGTAGAGGCTGGAGGAGGTCGACGGTGGATTGATACGTCTCCATCGTATCTACTTTTCCAAACACTTTTCCCTTGTTTTGGACTCTAACATGCATGATTTGAATAGAACTAACCCGGACTCATGCTGTTTTCAGCAGAACTGCCATGGTGTTATTTTTGTGCAGAAATAGAAGTTCTTAGAATGACCTGAAACTTCACGGAGAGTTGGAATTTATAAAAAATACTGGCAAAAGATTCAAGACCAGGGGGCCCACACCCCTGTCCACGAGGGTGGGGGCGCGCCTACCCCCCTGGGCGCGCCCCCTGTCTCGTGGGACCCCTGAGGCTCCACCGACCTCAACTCAAACTCTATATATTCACGTTCGGGGAGAAAAAATCAGAGAGAAGGATTCATCGCGTTTTACAATACGGAGCCGCCGCTAAGCCCTAATGTCTCTCAGGAGGGCTGATCTGGAGTCCGTTCGGGGCTCCGGAGAGGGGAATCCGTCGCCGTCGTCATCATCAACCATCCTCCATCACCAATTTCATGATGTTCACCGCCGTGCGTGAGTAATTCCATTGTAGGTTTGCTGGACGGTGATGGGTTGGATGAGATTTACCATGTAATCGAGTTAGTTTTGTTAGGGTTTGATCCCCAGTATCCATTATGTTCTGAGATTGATGTTGCGATGACTTTGCTATGCTTAATGCTTGTCACTGGGGCCCGAGTGCCATGATTTCAGATCTGATCCTATTATGTTTTCATGAATATATGTGAGTTCTTGATTCTATCTTGGAAGTCAATAGTCACCTACTATGTGTTATGATTCGGTAACCCCGAAGTGACAATAATCGGGACCACTCCCAGTGATGATCGTAGTTTGAGGAATTCATGTATTCACTAAGTGTTAATGCTTTGGTCCGGTACTCTATTATTCCTTATTCCAATAGGACCCCGCTGCCACGGGAGGGTAGGACAAAAGATGTCATGCAAGTACTTTTCCATAAGCACGTATGACTATACTCGGAATACATGTCTGCATTACATTGATGAATTGGAGCTAGTTCTGTGTCACCCTATGTTATAACTTTTGCATGAGAAATCACATCCAACATAATTATCCATCACTGATCCAATGCCTACAAGCTATTCCAAAATTGATCTTTGCTTAGTTACTTTTCCATTGCCACTGTTACATTTACTACAAAGTTGCTACTGTTACTTTTGCCACCGTTACCGTTACTTCCATACTACTTTGCTACTAAATACTTTGCTGCAGATATTAAGTTATCCAGGTGTGGTTGAATTGACAGCTCAACTGCTAATACTTGAGAATATTCTTTGGCTCCCCTTGTGTCGAATCAATAAATTTGGCTTGAATACTCCACCCTCTATTAAGATGCTTAAAGAAGTTATTTTTCCAAGGTTTGGAGTCCCTATATATTTAATGACTGATGGTGGTTCACATTTTATTCATGGTGCTTTCCGTAAAATGCTTCCTACTTATGACAATTGGGGTCACTTGGGATTTATATCTCCTGATCACTCCACTACAAAAAAAGACACAGTCGTGGCATTTTGGGCTGAACGAAATTTTTTCCTGTCATACTTATGACACTTCTATGACGATAATTGTGACAAAACCCGGTATCATCATAGATGTGGTGGGCTCCTACTTCTATGACAAAAACTCATGAAAGAAATTGAGCTTTTGGTCCTGGGCGGGCCGGATACGCAGCTCCATGACATTCTTTGGGCCGTCCATGACGGAAAAAACCATGGTAGAAGTGAGGGAGAGGAAAATATCGGGGTGTTCCCGGTTATGTTGGGGTGGTCGGGGCCGAGCGATGCATGTTTCTCTCATACACACACGCGCGTGGGTGCGAGATGTTGGGCTCTAACTGCACCCGAGCGAGGCGTTGGGCTCTAACTGAACCTGAGTGATTGCACTGCAGGCTACACGTTACTAAACCCGAGTGAACGATTGATGGCTGTTAACTGAACCCGATCGAGCGATTCCTTCGCTATAGCTGCTAACTGAAGCCGATCGATTCTGCCTCTGGATGAACAGTGAGCGTTGCTGGGGGGGTTTGGATGAACAGTTCCCAGTGAGGGTGGATGAACAGGACCCCGTGGTGTGGCCTCTGGATGAATAGGACCCCGATTGATCGAGCTGGTTGCGGCTGGATGAATAGTACCCCGTGGCGGGCTGGATGAACAGGACCACCCCATGGAGGGCTGGATGAACAATAGACGGTGGAGGGTTGGCTGAACAGTAGCCCGTGGAGGGGTGGTTGAACAGGAGCCCGTGGAGAGGGCTGGTTGAACAGTAGCCGGTGGAGTAGTGCGCGGTGGAGGTTGGATGAACAGGAGCCCGTGGATGAACAGTCGCTGGTGGAAGCTGGAGGAGGTTGACGGTGGATGAACAGTAGCCAGTGGAGGCTGGAGGGGGTCGACGATGGAGATGAACAGTATCCCGTGGAGTCCCGTTTTGCGGTACGCCACACCCCTCCAGATGAACAGGACCCCCGTTTCGACCGTAGCGCTCCAACACAAGTCTGTTTCCTCCGTTTTGCGGTACGCCACACCCCTCCCTATCAACAGGACCCCCGTTTCAATCGTAGGAGGTCTGTTTCCTCCGTTTTGCGGTACGCCAAACCCCTCCTGATGAACAGGATCCCGTTTCAACATGGCCGGTCTAACACAAGGCCGATTCCTCCATTCTGCGGTACGCCGGGCCTCGTTTCCATCGGCTATTCCGTCCAAGCCCTCCCGATGAACACTACGACGCATTCCGTTCCGACCCATCCGGTTGGCTCCCCATGAACACGATGACGACGCAGTTTCTCCATTCCGCCCCAGCCATGTACACGAGCCCTGGCCGTACGTATGCGCAAGTAGGCGTTCGAGACCCAGCCCATATGTACGTACGTGGCCATATTTTCTTTCTTGCACACTGCCGCTGTACCATACGTGTACATGCTACGTGCGCGCCTCTACTACGACACGTGGACGCCTCTACATCGAGCAGTATGTACGTACACGTTCGTTACCAGAATGACAACACTACGTACGCTTCGACCAGGTGGGTCCCTACTGTCAGGCACTTCCTTCCGTGCGTAGATGTAGCTAGTGGGTCCCAGCAGTTAGGGTGGCGAATCGTTTTTTTTTTGCCCAGACGCACTTCCTTGCGTGCGAAGATGTAGCTGGTGGGTCCCAACAGTCAGGGGGGAAACGTTTTTTTCGCAAAATATGGTGGCCCGTCCGGTGGGTCCCTGCTGTCAGGTGGAGGATAATTATTTTGCGCGTAATAAGGAGGCACTTCCTTGCGGCCGCCGTGGACCCAGCTGTCAGCCTCTCCACGTACAGTACTCTTCCGATGGAATTCGTTCCTTGACCACGTTGACCACGCTGTGCCGAGAGCACCAGGGCGGTGGACAACGGTGAGGCCTAGGAAGGGGACGACGCGGAGCCGGGGAAGACGCGGCAGTGGATGCCCAAGCGTAGAGGAGTATGAGGGTTCACTGGTTCGCTGCGGTGTGAGGCTGTCGTTGCCGCAGAATAACAGGGGTTCTGGGTGAGTAGAGGGATGGACTGGCCAGCGGTGGGAGTAGTAGGGGGCGATGAGGCCTCCACGGCATCGCAGCCGGCCACGGGAGGCAGGAGCACGTGGCAGGACCGGCGCTAGTTTGGGCGGCTGGAGCATGAAGATCAGAGGTTGAAGAAGCACTACGGCTGTTGGATGGACATCGTATGGTCACTGGAGCTAGCGTTGTTCATATTGACTAAGTTGACAAAGCCCTCCGTCCCCGTCAACTTAGTTGGCCCGCAAGTTAGCCTCCCACTATTGTGGGTCCCAGCTAGCAGGGGGTATTCATTTTTTTGTGCGTAATAAGGAGGCACTTCCTTGCGTGCGAAGATATAGCTGGTGGGTGATACGTCTCCAATGTATCTATAATTTTTGATTTCTCCATGCTATATTATCTATAGTTTTGGACTATATTGGGCTTTATATTCCACTTTTATATTATTTTTGGGACTAACCTATTAACCGGAGGACCAGCCCAGAATAGCTGTTTTTTTTTGCCTATTTTGGTGTTTCGAAGAAACGGAATATCAAACGGAGTCCAAACGGAATAATTCTTTCTGGAACATGATTTTCTTCCCGAATATGACCCAGGAGACTTGGACCCTACGCCAAGGAAGCTTCGAGGTGGGCGCGAGGTAGGGGCGCGCCCTACTCCCCCAGCCACGCACCCACCATCATGGGCCGACATAAGCTCTACCGACGTACTTCTTCCTCCTATATATACCCACGTACCCCCAAAGGACCGCCGCAACTTTCTGTATGCACGAGATCCCATCTTGGGGCCTGTTTTGGAGCTCCGCCGGAGAGGGCCGTCATCACGGAGGGCTTCTACATCATCATAGCCTCTCCGATGAAGTGTGAGTAGTTTACTTCAGACCTTCGGGCCCATAGTTATTAGCTAGATGGCTTCTTCTCTATTTTTGGATCTCAATACAATGTTCTCCCCCTCTCTTGTGGAGATCTATTCGATGTAATCCTCTTTTTTTGCGGTGTGTTTGTTGAGACTGATGAATTGTGGGTTTATGATCAAGTCTATCTATGAATAATATTTGAATCTTTTCTGAATTCTATTATGTATGATTGGTTATCTTTGCAAGTCTCTTCGAATTATCTGTTTGGTTTAGCCAACTAGATTGCTAGTTCTTGCCTCGGGAGAAGTGCTTAGCTTTGGGTTCGATCTTGCGGTGTCCTTTCCAAGTGACAGAAGGGGCAGCAAGGCACGTATTGTATCGTTGCCATCGAGGATAACAAGATGGGGTTTATTTCATATTGCATGAATTTATCTCTCTACATCATGTCATCTTGCTTAAAGCGTTACTCTGTTTTTAACTTAATACTCTAGATGCATGCTTGATAGCGGTCGATGAGTGGAGTAATAGTTGTAGATGCAGAATTGTCTCGGTCTACTTGTCACGGACGTGATGCCTATATACATGATCATGCCTAGATATTCTCATAACTATGCTCAATTCTGTCAATTGCTCAACAGTAATTTGTTCACCCACCGTAGAATACTTATGCTCTCGAGAGAAGCCACTAGTGAAACCTACGGCCCCCGGGTCTATTCTCATCATATCAATCTCCATCACTTTAATCTTGCTTTGCTTTTTACTTTGCCTTTTACTTTTCACTTTGCATCTCTATACGAAAAATACCAAAAATATTATCTATCAGATCTCACTCTCGTAAGTGACCGTGAAGGGGTTGACAACCCCTAATCGCGTTGGTTGTGTTGAGCTCTTTGTGTTGTGTAGGTACGAGGGACTTGCGCGTGGCCTCCTACTGGATTGATACCTTGGTTCTCAAAAACTGAGGGAAATACTTATGCTACTCTGCTACATCATCCTTTCCTCTTCGGGGAAATCCAACGCAAGCTCAAGAGGTAGCAAGAAGAATTTCTGGCGCCGTTGCCGGGGAGTCTACGCAAAAAGTCAACATACCAAGTACCCATCACAATCCCTATCTCTCGCATTACATTAGTTGCCATTTGTCTCTCATTTTCCTCTCCCCCACTTCACCCTTGCCGTTTTATTCGCCCTCTCTTTCTCTTCTCCTTCTCCTTTTCCTTCTCCTTCTCTGTTTGCCTTTTTCTCGCTTGCTTTTTGTTTGCTCGTGTGTTGGATTGCTTGTTTGCCGCGATGGCTCAAGATACTACCAAATTGTGTGACTTCACCAATACCAACAATAATGATTTCCTTAGCACTCCGATTGCTCCTCTTGCCAATACTGAATCTTGTGAAATCAATACTGCTTTGTTGAATCTTGTTATGAAAGATCAATTCGCCGGCCTTCCGAGTGAAGATGCCGCTACTCATCTGAATAGCTTCGTTGATTTATGTGATATGCAAAAGAAAAAAGATGTCGATAATGATGTCGTTAAATTGAAGCTATTTCCTTTTTTGCTTAGAGATCGTGCTAAAGCTTGGTTTTCGTCTTTGCCTAAAAATAGTATTAATTCTTGGAACAAGTGAAAAGATGATTTTATCTCTAAGAATTTTCCTCCCGCTAAGATCATCTCTCTTAGAAACGATATTATGAATTTTAATTAACTTGATCATGAACAAGTTGCACAAGCTTGGGAGAGAATGAAATTAATGATACGTAATTGCCCTACTCATGGTTTGATTTGTGGATGATTATACAAATTTTTTATGCCGGATTAAATTTTGCTTCTAGAAATCTTTTAGATTCGGCCGCGGGAGGCACTTTTATAGAAATCACTTTAGGAGATGCTACTAAACTCCTAGATAATATTATGGTTAATTATTCTCAATGGCATACTGAAAGATCTTCTAATAAAAAAGTACATGCGATAGAAGAAATCAATGTTTTGAGTGGAAAGATGGATGAACTTATGAAATTATTTGCTACTAAGAGTGTTTCTTCTAATCCTAATGATATGCCTTTGTCTACTTTGATTGAGAATAACAATGAATCTATGGATGTGAATTTTGTTGGTAGGAATAATTTTGGTAACAACGCGTATAGAGGGAATTTTAATCCTAGGCCATATCCTAGTAATCCTTCTAATAATTATGGAAATTCCTACAACAACTCATATGGAAATTTTAATAAGATGCCCTCTGAATTTGAGAGTAGTGTTAAAGAGTTTATGAATTCACAAAAGAATTTTAATGCTTTGCTTGAAGAGAAATTACTTAAAGTTGATGATTTGGCTAGGAACGTTGATAGAATTTCTCTTGAGGTTGATTCTTTAAAGCTTAGATCTATTCCTCCAAAGCATGATATCAATGAGTCTCTCAAAGCCATGAGAATTTCCATTGATGAGTGCAAGGAAAGAACCGCTAGGATGCGTGCTTCCAAAGATGCCTTTATTAAAGTGTGTTCTTCCAATTCCTATGAAAATCAAGATGAAGATCTAAAAGTTATTGATGTGTCCCCAATCAAATCTTTGTTTTGCAATATGAATCTTGATGAAACTGAATATGATCTTCCTTTACCTAGAAGGTGTTCTAAAAATTCGGAGTATTTAGATCTTTATGATGAAATTGATGAAAGTGGGATTGAAAGAAATAAAAATCTAGATGTTGCTAAACCCACTATATTGGATTTCAAGGAATTTAATTATGAAAGTTGCTCTTTGATTGATTGTATTTCCTTGTTGCAATCCGTGCTAAATTCTCCACATGCTTATAGTCAAAGGAAAGCCTTCGGCGAACATATTGTTGATGCCTTGATGCAATCTTATGAAGAAAAACTTGAGTTGAAAGTTTCTATCCCTAGAAAACTCTATGATGAGTGGGAACCAACTATTAAAATTAAAATTAAAGATCATGAGTTTTATGCTTTGTGTGGTTTGGGTGCTAGTGTCTCCACTATCCCCAAAACACTGTGTGATTTGCTAGATTTCCGCGATCTTGATGATTGCTCTTTAAACTTAAATCTCGCGGATTCTACTATTAAGAAACCTATGGGAAGGATTAATGATGTTCTTATTGTTGCAAATAGGAATTATGTGCCCGTAGATTTCATTGTTCTTGATATAGATTGCAATCCTTCTTGCCCTATTATTCTTGGTAGACCTTTCCTTAGAACGGTTGGTGCGATTATTGATATGAAGGAAGAGAATATTAGATTCCAATTTCCATTAAAAAGGGCATGGAACACTTTCCAAGAAAGAAAATAAAATTGCCATATGAAACGATCATGAGAGCCACTTATGGATTGCCTTCCAAAGATGGCAATACCGAGATCTATCCTCGCTTTCATGCTTAGCTAGGGGCGTTAAACAATAGCGCTTGTTGGGAGGCAACCCAATTTTATTTTTAGTTTTTTGTGTTTTTCTTCTGTTAGGGAATAAATAACCCATCTACCTTCTGTTTGTATGTTGTTTTGTGTTTTAATTAGTGTTTGTGCCAAGTTAGACCTATTGGATCTTCTTGGATGATAGTTATTTGATCTTGCTGTAATTTCCAGAAACTTTGCATTCAGTGCCCGAATTATTAAAAATCATCATAACGTGATAAAATACTGATTCCAATTGGTGCTGATCAATAAACAAATTGTCTAGGTCTTCTAATTTTGGTAGAATTTTTTGGGTTCCAGAAGTTTGCGTTAGTTACAGATCACTACAGACTGTTCTGTTTTTGACAGATTCTGTTTTTCGTGTGTTGTTTGCTTATTTTGATGAATCTATGGTTAGTAAAATAGTTTATAATCCATAGAGAAGTTGTAATAAAGTAGGTTTAACACCAATATAAATAAAGAATGAGTTCATCACAGTATCATGAAGTGGTCTTTTGTTTTCTTTCTCTAACGGAGCTCACGAGATTTCTATTGAGTTTTGTGTTGTGAAGTTTTCAAGTTTTGGGTGAAATCTTTTGATGGATTATGGAACAAAGAGTGGCAAGAGCCTAAGCTTGGGGATGCCCATGGCACCCCCAAGATAATCCAAGGACACCAAAAAGTCAAAGCTTGGGGATGCCCTGGAAGGCATCCCCTCTTTCGTCCACTTCCATCGGTAATTTACTTGGAGCTATATTTTTATTCACCAACATGATATGTGTTTTGCTTGGAGCGTCTTGTATTATTTGTGTCTTTGTTTGTTAGTGTGCCACAATCATCCTTGCTGTACACGCCTTTTTTTAGAGCCATACATGAATTGGAATTTGATAGAATACTCTATGTGCTTCACTTATATCTTTTGAGCTATGTAGTTTTGCTCTATGTGCTTCACTTATATCTTTTGAGCTATGTAGTTTTGCTCTATGTGCTTCATTTATATCTTTTTGAGCGTTACAATTTTGCTCTATGTGCTTCACTTAGATCTTTTAGAGCACGGTGGTGGTTTGGTTTAAAGAAACTATTGATCTCTCATGCTTCACTTAAATTATTTTGACAGTCTTAATATCATGGTAATTTGCTTAATAATAATATGCTTGGTGTTCAAGATTTGTGAAATTTTCTTTTGAGTGCGTTGAATACTAAGAGAAGATTGAAGCATGATAATTATTTTGAGATATGGAGGTGATGATATTAGAGTCATGCTAGTTTAGTAGTTGTGAATTTAAAGAATACTTGTGTTAAAGTTTGTGATTCCCGTAGCATGCACGTATGGTGAACCGTTATGTGATGAAGTCGGAGCATAATTTATTTATTGATTGCCTTCCTTATGAGTGGCGGTTGGGGACGAGCGATGGTCTTTTCCTACCAATCTATCCCCCTAGGAGCATGCGCGTAATACTTTGCTTTGATAACTTCTAGATTTTTGCAATAAGTATATGAGTTCTTTATGACTAATGTCCAGTCCATGGATTATACGCACTCTTTCCCATCCTTCCACCAATGCTAGCCTCTCTAATACCGCGCACCTTTCGCCGGTATCATTCACCCACCATATACCTTCCTCAAAACAGCCACCATACCTACCTATCATGGCATTTCCATAGCCATTCCGAGATATATTGCCATGCAACTTTCCACCATTCCGTTTATCATGACACACTCCATCATTGTCATATTCCTAGCATGATCATGTAGTTGACATCGTATTTGTGGCAAAGCCACCATTCTTAATTCTTTCATACATGTCACCCTTGATTCATTGCATATCCCGATACACCGCCGGAGGCATTCATATAGAGTCATATTTGTTCTAAGTATCGAGTTGTAATTGTTGAGTTGTAAGAAAAATAAAAGTGTGATGGTCATCATTTTTTAGAGCATTATCCCAAGTGAAGAAAGAATGATGGAGACTATGATTCCCCATAAGTTGGGATGAGACTCCAAATGAAAAAAAGAAAAAGAAAAAAGAGGCCAAAAAAAGAGAGAAAAGGCCCAAATAAAAAAATGAGAGAAAAAGAGAGAAGGGACAATGTTACTATCATTTTCCACACTTGTGCTTCAAAGTAGCACCATGATCTCCATGATAGAGAGTCTCTCGTTATGTCACTTTCATATACTAGTGGGAATTTTTCATTATAGAACTTGGCTTGTATATTCCAATGATGGGCTTCCTCAAAATTGCCCTGGGTCTTCATGAGCAAGCAAGTTGGATGCACACCCACATAGTTTCTTTTTGATGAGCTTTCATATACTTATAGCTCTAGTGCATCCGTTGCATGGCAATCCCTACTCACTCACATTGATATCTATTGATGGGCATCTCCATAGCCCGTTGATACGCCTAGTTGATGTGAGACTATCTTCCCCTCTTTTTGTCTTCTCCACAACCACCATTCTATTCCACCTATAAGTGCTATATCCATGGCTCACGCTCATGTATTGCGTGAAGATTGAAAAAGTTTTGAAAAAGTTAGAGTATGAAACAATTGCTTGGCTTGTCATCGGGGTTGTGCATGATTTAAATTCTTTGTGTGGTGAAGATGGAGCATAGCCAGACTATATGATTTTGTAGGGATAACTTTCTTTGGCCATGTTATTTTGAGAAGACATAATTGCTTTATTAGTATGCTTGAAGTGTTATTATTCTCTATGTCAATATGAACTTTTGTCTTGAATCTTTCGAATCTGAGTATTCATACCACAATTAAGAAATTTTGCATTGAAATTATGCCAAGTAGCACTCCGCATCAAAAATTGTCTTTTTATCATTTACCTACTCGGGGACAAGCAGGAATTAAGCTTGGGGATGCCTGATATGTCTCCAACGTATCTATAAATTTTTGATTGATCCATGCTATATTATCTACTATTTTGGACTATATTGCGCTTTACTTTCCACTTTTATATTATTTTTGGGACTAACGTATTAACCGGAGGCCCAACCCAGAATTGCTGTTTTTTGCCTATTTCAGTGTTTCGAAGAAACGAAATATCAAACGGAGTCCAAACGGAATAATTCTTTCTGGAACGTGATTTTCTTCCCGAATATGACCCAGGAGACTTGGACCCTACGATAAGGAAGCTTCGAGGTGGGCACGAGGTAGGGGGCGTGCCCTACACCCCCAGGCGCGCCCCCCACCCTCGTGGGCCCACCGAAGCGTACCGACGTACTTCTTCCTCCTATATATACCCACGTACCCCCAAACGAATAGATAGGGAGCAAAAAACCTAATTCCACCGCCACAACTTTCTGTATCCACGAGATCCCATCTTGGGGCATGTTCCGGAGCTCCGCCGGAGAGGGCCGTCATCATGGAGGGCTTCTACATCATCATAGCCTCTCCGATGAAGTGTGAGTAGTTTACTTCAGACCTTCGGGTCCATAGTTATTAGCTAGATGGCTTCTTCTCTCTTTTTGGATCTCAATACAATGTTCTCCCCCTCTCTTGTGGAGATCTATTCGATGTAATCTTCTTATTTTTGCGGTGTGTTTGTTGAGACCGATGAATTGTGGGTTTATGATCAAGTCTATCTATGAATAATATTTGAATATTTTCTGAATTGTTTTATGTATGATTGGTTATCTTTGCAAGTCTCTTCGAATTATCCGTTTGGTTTGGCCAACTAGATTGGTAGTTCTTGCCATGGGAGAAGTGCTTAGCTTTGGGTTCGATCTTGCCGTGTTCTTTCCCAGTGACAGAAGGGGCAGCAAGGCACGTATTGTATCATTGCCATCGAGGATAACAAGATGGGGTTTATGTCATATTGCATGAATTTATCTCTCTACATCACGTCATCTTGCTTAAAACGTTACTCTGTTTTTAACTTAATACTCTAGATGCATGCTGGATAGCGGTCGATGAGTGGAGTAATAGTAGTAGATGCAGAATGGTTTCGTTCTACTTGTCACGGACGTGATGCCTATATACATGATCATGCCTAGATATTCTCATAACTATGCTTAATTCTGTCAAGTGCTTAACAGTAATTTGTTCACCCACCATAGAATACTTATGCTCTCGAGAGAAGCCACTTGTGAAACCTATGGCCCCCGGGTCTATTCTCATCATATCAATCTCCATCACTTTAATCTTGCTTTGCTTTTTTACTTTGCCTTTTACTTTTTAGTTTGCATCACTATACCAAAAATACCAAAAATATTATCTATCAGATCTCACTCTCGTAAGTGACCACGAAGGGATTGACAACCCCTAATCGCGTTGGTTGCGTTGAGCTCTTTGTGTTGTGTAGGTACGAGGGACTTGCGGGTGGCCTCCTACTGGATTGATACCTTGGTTCTCAAAAACTAAGGGAAATACTTACGCTACTCTGCTGCATCATCCTTTCCTCTTCGGGGAAATCCAATGCAAGCTCAAGAGGTAGCAGTGGGTCTGACCTGTCAGCGGTGTGAATGTATTTTTTCGCGAAATACAGAGGCCCTTCCGGTGGGTCCCAGCTGTCAGGTGGAGGAATCATTATTTTGCGCGTAATAAGGAGGCATTTCCTTGCGTGTGGCTGTGGACCCAGCTGTCAGCCTCTCCACGCACAGTCTACTTCCAATGGTGTCGTTCGTTGACCACGTTGACCACTGCGTGGCGAGCGCATCCAAGGTGGTGGACGACGGCGAGGCCCTGGACAGCAACGAGCCGGAGATGGGAAGACGCGGGAGTAGAGTCGCAGACAGAGAGGTGTACGAGGGTTAACTGGTTCTGGTGCGATGTGGTTCAGAAGTCGGTGGAGAAGAACAGGAGGTGTGGAGAGGTGGAGGGATGGCTTGGCCAACGGTGGAGTAGCGCTTCACAGCGAAGCGTGCTAAGCAGAGCTACTAGCAGCAGGAGGCGGGAGCAGGTGGTCCCGGCAGCGCTAGAGGAAGAAGACGAGAGATTGAAGATGGATGCCGGTCGTTGGATGTAAATCCAACGGCTAACGATGTCAGAATCATTTGTTGACTAAGTTGACAACGACATGCTCCTCTTCGACCTATTGGCCCACATTTCAGCCTCCAAAAATGTGGCACGTATTCAACCCATTTTTTCAGAATTTACAGTCTTTTTTTGCGGGGTAGAATTTACAGTCAATTTGATATTTTTTTTGAATTATAGTCCATTAGCTGGGCTGGGTGAACAAATAATGTAGCGTCCATGCGGCCCATTTATGTTTTTCCTAAAAAATTATAGGCCATTTGCACTTTTTGAAAATACACGATTTTCCTGGGCTGATTCTAATTATAATGTTGGGGTTGGCGCAGCAATGTTATCAAAAAATAAATAGGGGCTGAGCATTTTTTAAATAATAAGTGATTTATTATTACATTGGTCCTTAAATCTTGCCAAGCTTTTGTACACGCTCACCAGGATTTTCGTTGCCAAAAAAATCGAGGATTTTATTGTTAAGAAATTATTTTTATAAGTTAATTAGATGTGGGATATTGTTTTCTTACATATGTAAGTATCTGTTAAATATATGATGACAATAACAATAATATATAATAACATATAAAATAATTTAAATATATATAATATAGTTAGAAGGGAAATATAAGTTGGACCAGGTGTTCCTATTCTTATATAGAAAAATAGAACAGACCTCTGTGTTTTCTTCAAAAAAATACATAAATTGGGCTGCCGGTGTTTTAGGAAAAATAAAAGCTCGGATGGGAGGTCCATAGGCCGGTCGATACATGACGGCCCTCAAGAAAATAAAAACAGGCCTATGGACCTCCCATCCGAGGTCGTGGGTTGCGGATGTTAAAAAAGAAAGCCTAGACGGGGCAGCCCAAAACCCAGCTGATACTTGCTGCCCCAGTGATAATAAATGATACATGCCAGCTCCCCGGCTTCGTTGTGAATTTATCTCCTATAGTAACTACGTCGAAGCACCTAAAAAAATGTGACTATGTTGACAAACCCGTGGGCCCCAACGTCAGTATAGCATTAGGAGGAAGTATTTTTTCGATGAGGCACTTGCTTACGTACGGCCATAGACCTGGTGGGTCCCGACTTTCCGCCTCTCCACGTATAGTCCTCTCCAGATTTCCTCTCATTTGTTCAGCATGTTCACAAAGGCAGACAGCGGCGTCGTGGCGAGCGCACAAAGGCGCAGGAGGAGATCAGACCACCTGAGGAAGTGCCTCATTAGTAATGAAACAACTGAACTAGCCTAGTGGCCGAGTGACACTACCCGACAGCTGTTCCGCCCGGGTTCGATTCCACCTGTGCAGAGAAAATATCTCCAAATTTTTTGCCTCTGCCTTTATTGACATGTGGGTCCCAATTGTCATCTATGCACACCACGTCCAACACTAGCCAAAACTTTGTCCCTCGTTTTCTCTGTTTTTCGCACACTCGACATTGTGGGGGCATTTTGAAAATAGCATATCTTTTTGACTGTGCATCATATGAAGATGTTCTATGCATGAATTTTGATCAGCATGATGTTAACTGGCTGGTAGTTCTAGTTTCGACCATGAATAAAACTTCCAACATGATGTTAACACGGTTTGAAAAGTCCGTGTTCATATAAATGCTCTGCTTCTGAAAGTTACAGTTTCTTATCTGAAACTAAACTTGGAGTTTCTTATCTGAAACTGAAACTTGCATTTTCTTCTCTGAGAATCACATTGTATGCACTTTTATACTCCTATGAAACTACATTTTTTTAAGTGCTAAAAATAGATCTATAGAATTCATAAAATACTTCATATGCTCAATACTGCAAATCTGAAATTCAAAAGACAATCATATCTGAAGGTACTCTCAAAATACACAACACAAAACACAATTCACAACCTACAAATACTGACAACCCTAAGATCCTCCTGACAATTCGCAACCTGCCCGACTATTGGGCTGGGGGGAGTCCCTCCTATTCCTTAGCGGGAGACAGCCGCCCCGTGAGACGATGTGAATGGCGAGGGATAGGATGGAGGGGAAGCATTGTTGGGCCAACTTTTTTTCTCCTCTTGCAGTTGGGTTCGGTCGATGAAGACTCCACCGGCTCGCTCTGGCACAACACCCTCACAAACGGCACCCTATAGATGCTCGATCCTTCAATCTCTGGTGGATGCTTCATCTGGGATCGATACTCCCACCACCACTCCCTCACGATCGGATTGGGTGAATCTGTTTGCTCCATGGCCCAGAGGAGCAGCTCTATGTACTCCCATGCGACTCCCTCCGGGAGTATTGCCGCCTTTTTGCTTTGTTGCAGATATTTGGCCATGGATGTCGCCGTCACCACTAGTTGGTCCTTGTTGTCAAACCAAGACTGTATCTCCAACATCCTAGCTAGCTTCACAGGGTCGCCGTCTACGATCCTCACGTATCGGTTGTACTCCTCCATCAATCTACTTCTCCACAGCACCTTCACTTGCCAGCAGTGGTTTTTGAATGGAAGATGACAGGAGCAGCGCTGGTTTTGGATTAGAACGGGAGAGGAGCGACCCTGGTTTTGGATTGGAACAGGAGAGGAGGGGCGGTGGTTTTGAAATGGAAGAACAGAGGAGCGGCGCTGGATTTAGATTGGAACAGGAGAGGAGCGGCGGTGGTTTAAGAGGAGAGGAGCGGAAGAGCGGCGCTGGTCTTGGAAGTATTTTTTTTTGTTTTGCGTATTTTGGGTCAAAGTTTGACCACATACTATATTTGACAAGTAAAATGTGAATGCCTGTCACCAAAAATTGTATCGTTTGGTTCGTATCTGAATGTACTTTCAAATTATATTATTTTTTGCAATGTATAACATATATTTATTTGCGAAAGTCATGGTTAATTATGACCCAGAATAAAAGGGAGACTAGTTAATGTGGGGTCGCTTTCTTAATTGAAGGGTAAATTGATTTTGATTTTGATCCAGTCACAGTGCGCCGGCCCTCTTGTCCAATCCTAAATCGCTTCTGCACGCTCCTCTCCCTCTTCTCCTTTGAAAAACCACCACCTCACCTCTCCATCATCTCCATTCAAAAACCACCGTCTCGCCTCTCCCTCTTCTCCATTGCAAAACCACCTCCTCTCCTCTCCATCCTATCCATTCCAAAACCACCGTGTCGCCTCTCGTCTCATGTCCGAATGGGACTCTACTTGGCGTGGAAGGCAAGCTAGGCAATACGGATATGTGTATCTCCTCCTTTGCAACCAACCTTGTGTAACCCTAACCTCTCTGGTGTCTATATAAACCGGAGGGCTTTAGTCCGTAGGAAAACATACAATCATACCATAGGCTAGCTTCTAGGGTTTAGCCTCTCTGATCTCGTGGTAGATCTACTCTTGTACTACCCATATCATCAATATTAATGAAGCAGGACATAGGGTTTTACCTCCATCAAGAGGGCCCGAACCTGGGTAAAACATTGTGTCCCCTGCCTCCTGTTACCATCCGCTTAGACGCATAGTTCGGGACCCCCTACCCGAGATTCGCCGGCTTTGACACCGACATCTGGTAACTCCTATGGGAAAACATCCGGGTAGTCCTTCACTACAGGCAGTTCCTCCTGAACAACTCCCGTGTGGGCATTCACTTGGCTCCTCCTAGGCACATGCCTAGATACATACTTAATCCTTTTTCCCTCCGGGATGGTGAGATAGATAGACTTACTAGCACAGTAAATGCTTCCTCCATATTTTGACATCTAGTTCATACCTAATATCACATCCAATCTTTGTGACTCCAAGATAATTAGGTCAGACGGAAAAACATGTGTGCCAATGGTTAGGGGTATCTGGTCGCACCATCGGCTAGCCATGTACTCTGCTCCAGGTGAACTCACTAGGAGAGGGGTCCTAAGGGTTTGGGTTCGTAGTTTAAACTTATCCACGAATCCCCTTGATATGTATGAATGCGATGCACCAGCGTCAAAAAGAACAAGAGCAGTAAATGACTTAACCAAAAACTTACCTATTACCGCGTCTGGCTGCTCTTCAACCTCCTCCACGTTAACGTGGTTCACTTGTCCATTGTTGAATGGATTAGGCTTCTTGCCAGTGCTCCCATTTCCGTTTAAATTCCTTCCTTCAGGGCAATCATTGGCATAGTGCCCTGTCTTCCCGCACTTAAAACAAGTAACTTGACTTAGGTCTCTTTTGGCGGGTGTGGCTGGGTTGGAGCGGTTCTGATTGTTGTTAGCTCCGTTCCCATTTCCATTCTTAGCACCATTGTGATTATGCGATCCTCCTCCAGTGTGGTTGTGACCTCCATGGTTATGAAAAAGTCCTCCCAAGTTCAGGGTTAGGCGAGGCTTCTGCTGAGCTCCTGAGTTATACTTCCCTTGTCCGTACTTCCTCTTACTGCTCTCAATCTGCTGCTGCTTCCCGTCAATCATAAGAGCTTTATCTACCAACTCCTAGTAGTTGTTGAATGTTGCTACCATCAACAGCATGCTCATCTCATCATTCAGCCCTTCCATAAACTTCTCCTGCTTCGCGGCATCTGTGGCCACATCATCAGGGGCATAGCATTATAACTTGCTAAAATCATCCACTTACTGAGCCACAGTACGGTTTCCCTAGCGTAAGTTGCGGAACTGCCGCTTCTTCATCTGCATAGCTCGAGTTGAGACATGGGCTATGCGGAAAGCTTGCTGAAACTGGTCCCAAGTGACATTGGCTACAGGAAAAGTGGCCGTGTAATTCTCCCACCATGAGGCTGCTGGTCCATCCAATTGGTGTGCGGCAAAGCGCACCCTCTCAGCATCTGTGCAACCTACGGTGGTCAACTCCCTTCCAATACGGCATAGCCAATCATCGGCAACTATAGGCTCGGTGCTACTAGAGAACACCGGCGGTTGTAACCTTAGAAAACGGGCTAGGTTGTCCACTGGTGGCGGGTTGTTGTTGTTGTTGCCCTGGTTCTGAACTAGCAATTGCATCAGGGTATTCTGTTGCTGGATCAACTGAGTCAGCTCCGGTGGGAAAGCAAATCCGGGGTCACGTCTCGGAGGCATCTGATGGGTTTAGATGGAAGAGATTAGAATAGAATGAGGTCTAATGAGAAAGCACTACCCATATGCACATGAGACAAACACAATCATTTCACTCAATCAATCAAGCAAGGGCATACAAGAGGTCTAGAACTATCGCAAAAGTGCTCTACTACTACTAATTACATGGGGGTATACTAATAATATATGTTGGTCATCTAGAAATTTTGATCGGTGGAAGACTCCATGATGTCTGCTCTAGCTTCGTCTTCAAAGTCATCCACACTAGGATCTGAATTGGTGTCGTCGATGATGATGTAGTTGTCCGGGCAAGTGGAATCGTCGTCTTCTCCTCCTGGTGCTGGATCTCCCATGAATACTCCGATCTTCTTAACCAAGTCGTCATTCTTCTCCAGTAGTGTCTTGATTTCCTCCTCATATCCATCGCGTGTAAACTTGAGTTCTTCCTCCAGCTCGATGATGCTAGTCTTCGCCTTCTTCAAGTCCATCATGTCCGTGCACATCTGGTTCTCCTGACGTCCGATGTGCTGGTTTAACTCCTGGATGAAAGCTGCAATGGATCTATCCTTCTTGGTGTTGATTACTTCCCATTGCTCGTCTCAGCGCCCACATATTTGGTAGATAGTGTCCTAGAGTTCCCTGTTGTAGACTTCTCCAATGCGTCCCATGGTAATGTGGGCTGCCATACTCTTGCCTAGACTCCAGGTGGGTGCTTCGAAAGAAAATTCTATGGGTTTGGAAGTTGGCAAGAACGTCCTTCCTGGAACTTGTACTTGAATCATCCAGCGCTCCTCTTCTGGTAAGGTGGCGTTGTACGTCCCGGTGAAGCTTGGTATTCCAATGTTCAAGTACCTAGTGACTTCCTTCAAGTGGCGTCCAAAAGGTGTGTCTTCATCCGGTTGTGCAAACTTGTTCTTCATCTCTGTCATCCTAAAGACTAGAAAATGGAGAGGAGTCAGAAATGGGTAGAGAAGAGTGACCTATGGTTTATCTTAGTGGTCGTGTCCTACACTCAGCGTGTGCTCTGATACCATCTTGTAGCGACCCAACCTCAGATGGTCAAGTCTCTGTGCTTCAGTGTCATCCCTGGATCGGTAATGCTAACACACACAGTACTCGGGGATTTATAGCAGAGTAGCAATCACACACTTATTACATCGAATGTCTCCAAAGAGAACTTATTACAAAAATACGGCTTCAGGCCATCTAATGCGATAACAACAGAAGGCTTGGAAGATAAAGTGAGTCCATCAACTCCAATGGCATAGCTGAGCTGCACGGCAACGACCTAACAAACCCTACTCCTCGTCTGAAAAGTCTGCATCATAATATGTTGCAGCCCGAAAACGAGTCAGCACATGGAATATGCTGGTAATGTAACACAGTAGAGCATGAACAGAGTAATGCTATATCTATATGCATATTTGGCTATGGAAAGCTCTATGGTTATTGATTTGCGAAAAGCCAATTTTTCCCTACAACAAAGGAATAGATTTTAATTTAACTATCATGGTGGTTGAACAATATTGAGAAGGTACCCCCAACTCAATCCCAAATTAAAGTAGTTAACAACCCAACAATATTAGTTAAGAGCGATGAGATACATGTGATAACCTAAGTACTAGATACTCAAAATTTTCCATAACCGGGGACACGGCTAACCATGATTAGGTTGTACACTCTACAGAGGTTTGCGTGCTTTTCCTCACAAGACATGATCGCCTCCGTTCGATTTCTCGCACTACATGGTGTTTGAGAAACGGATGACCGAGACACAGTCTTTCAGAAACGTTAACTCTCTACTCCGGGTATACCATACCAAACCTACAAAACCCACTACCTGCTGATCTACCTCTTCAAGAGCTTAACATAACTTACTCAACTATGCTAGAGCCCATAATAGCTTGTGGCTGCACACGGAAGTTTCTGGCATGAATCATCTCAGTTCCCTCTGAGCCTGGGTGGTGGTCCATAGGAAGATCACACGGGTACCCTGGGATTTCCAAACAAAAACAGACAACACTGGGTTCCCCAGGTGCCTCAATCCACCCAGATATTAATTTAAGTTGCCACCTTAAGTTGCACCATTAATTAACACTCTCACATCTGTCATGGATTTCACTCAAACCCAAACCACGTCTACGAGCATAGCATAGTAATATGAGCAACGCGTAGAAGTAACTCCCAAGGTTTGATAGTAACAGGGCAATATGTTCTACCTCAATAACTACTTCCCAACCCACAAGTTAATGACATCCTAATCATGCAATGTTTGAGGATTTGAACTAATGAATAAAAACTGGGTGATAAAGGGGTATGATCAAAGTGTTACTTGCCTTGCTGACGATCTGCGGATCCTAGGGACTCGAAGTAACACGCTTCGCACTCCGGGTGTTCTATCGCAAACAAACAATAACATACCTAAGCAACAAGCAAAGATGCACAAGAAAAACTCAAATAAGAGAGGTTGACCGGACAGTTCAACTTAAGAACTCCGGTTTGCAAAAAGAATCAAATCAAATGGAGGAACGAAACTCAAACGGCGAAAGAATCAAGATCCGTTTACTAATCTGGACTAAGGTCAAATTTTACAGTAGCAAAAATTTGTGCAAGTTGGTTAAACAGAAAGAGGGTCTCGAAACAAAGATCTGGGTGCTTGAATCACCTGATTCCGACTAACGAGCGAAAAGATAAACATAAACTAAGATCGGATCAGAAATCGCGATCGAAAATAATCGCGGATAAATCCGACAAAAAGAAAACTGACGAATAGACTAACGAACGAGTGTTCGTTAACTGTGACTAACGGGAGAAAACTGTTCGTTAAAACGAACGTACGGATGAACGTCCGCAATTTAGAAGAACCGAGAAAAACCGGCGAATGAATCTAAAAAAATGAACTAGGGTTTCTAAAAAAACAAACGGTTTTTTAAAAAAACGGCGGCTCGGTTCCGGCGCGGTACCTCAGGCGAGGCGGGGTTGGGCAGCGGGGCGGCGGCTCGCGGGGCGGCGGGCCGCGCGGCGGCGGCAGGCGGCGCGGGGCGGCTGCGGCGGCGGCGGTGGTGTGGTGGTGGGGTCGGGGCGGCGCGTATATAAGGAGGGCGGCGACGACTTGGGGGAGGGGGCAAGGCGCGGTAGAGGAGGAGTTCGGCTCGGATTCCTGTCCGAGTCGTCGGTGGCGTCGCACACGCGCGAGGAAGGCGGCGGCGGCGATTGGACCGGCGGCCCGACTGGGCTTCGGCCCAGTCGGCTGGAGATTTTTTTTAAACAATTTTGCCGATAGAAATAAAATCCTAGAAAATAAAATAAAAATATATAAATGCCAAAACAAATTTTCACTGTCTAAATAAAATATTTAGAACGAGAAGAACATTTTCTTGGTCCTAAAATGCAATTTTGAAAACGTGCAATTTTTCTAATGCAAATAAAATCCAAATAAACTCAAATAAAATAAAATAATGATTTAAATATTTTTCCTCCAATATTTCAGTTATTTTGGAGAAGTCATATTATCTCCTCTCTTATATTTTTAAATACGAAATATTTTTCGGAGAGAAAATAATTAAAATCGAAGATCCTCGTTTCATTATTTGATAAAAATCAAATATGAAAACAGGGAAATCCCCAACTCTCTCCGAGGGTCCTTGAGTTGCTTAGGATTTCGAGGATTGCGGAACGAAAATGCCATAAAATATGATATGCATGAATGACCTATGTATAACATTCCAAATTGAAAATTTGGGATGTTACAAAGGAGCACCTTGCCATTTGCTAGCTACGCCGGTTAAGCATGCTCGGTTTACCCGTTGCGTGTGCTGGTCCTACCTGTCCTTCACAAATTCTAGTGAATTGTGCCATCTAATTTTACCATGCAATCTGTTGCACTAGTGTATATGTACTATATGTCGTGCAGTGTGGTGCTCACTTATTAACTGTTTTGTTAATTAGTTGTCGTCTTCAGTTAACTGTTTGGTTCAATTCTGCAAATGTGATGTTCAATTCTTCAGGCTGCAATTTTGTATTGTCTTCCATGTGAGAAATAAATCAAATTTATCTTTACAAAATTGTGGATGCATTCTGTTATTGTATACCATGTGAGAAATATATTGAATTTGGCTATAGTAAATACATGAGAAACAAATACAATTTCTACAATTGGTCGTAGTTAACTATTTGGTTAGCTGTCCGATCTTCTATTAGGAGTATGTTATGTTGTGCAATGTGGTGCTCAGTTAATATTTGGTTCATTTGTTGTGGTGTTTAGTTAACTACTTGGTTCAATTCTGCAATGCGATGTCCAATTGTTGTGGGTAGAATTTTGTACTGTTGTGCATGTGAGGAATAAATCGAATTTGGCTGCACTTAATACATGAGAAATATATACAAGTGCTATATTTCCTAGTTCTTAATCATGCTTGGTTTGTATAAATGGGTTTTCCGTGTGGCTTCAATTAATCCAATGAATCTGCAATGTGATTATTTTTCATCAACATATTTTACTGATAGCATGCGAACCCTTACTTAACCTGATGACTAACTACCTTATATGTGTTGCAGGGAAACAATGGGAAGCACTGAGGTTTACAATTGAGGTTAGTACGTGCATGGTCCGTTGTCTAATAGCACATTATTGTGCAATTGCAGGAACCATTCTAATATTTATGTTTTTAACAATTTGGTATTGCACATGTAGGTCCTGCTATCAGAGGTTTTGACCCACTATTCGATCCTTTTTGCATATGGGGAAATGAGTTGTCCATGAATATCAGTCAAGTCAAGAAAGTCGGAAAGATTGTTAGGATAAAGAAATTAGCGACAAAAAACAACAAGATCTTTGTCTGCACAATGAAGAAGACATCAGTTCACTACAGGATGGTAATAACTATTATACCTTACCTTTTTTATTTTTTGCCCCATTTCCAATATAGAGAACATATTTATGCACATCCTTGTTTTCAGGCCTTTCCAAAGCAGTTCACTGATGATTACCTCTCAATCCACCTGAATGGTCAGGAGGCGAGGAAGGTATTCATACAACACCCACGGTTCAATATTGAAGTGTTCCTAAAGAGGACAATGGATGGACGGTCAATCATCCACAGGCACCAGCCTAAAGTTACAAAGACCTTCAACATCAATGAAGGCTCAATATTCGCCTTCTGCTTCAGCACTTTTCCAGATGAGATACATCTGTCTATGTACCGTCTATGATGCTAATTCGAAAGGTTATAGATGTTGCATGTGAAACTTGGTCCTGGTGTAGTTGTGTAATGGGGTAGCTAGGTGTTGAAGCTATATGATGCTGTACTATGATGTATTTGAATTATGAAAATGAAATATATTGTGTGCTTAATATGAACACAATTAGATTAATAAATGGATTATGAATAATCGGATAATTAGCCTGCTAATTGGGTTTTGCTATTGCAAACGGTTGTTGAAAAAATACAGTGGGCGCTGACCTCAGGCAACGCACACAGTTTCTACGAATAAACCGTGTTGGATCAATGAACAATCACACATGACTTTCTCTTGAAAACTGTTTGCGTTAGGCCACCTTGCGCAAACGTTTACCACATGAAAATTGTGTGTGATGGACAGCCTTTGCCACACAGTTTCTTCCACGGACCGTGTGTGATATATTCAATAACAAAAGCGATTTAACGGGAAAATTGTGTGTGATGTACCTGTGAACGGAAACATTTTCCTTGGAGCGACTGTGTGGATGTACATATGAACGGAAACGTTTAGTAAGGACTGACTGTGTGGGATGTACTTGCCATCGGAAACAATTTCGCCGTATAATTGTATTTTTTAGCTCTACTGTACGTATTTCCGTATTTGAGCGCTCGCCGGTCGCACACGACCTCATTTTGCCAAATGTGTGTGCCAGGAGGGCATATGCCCGATGGTTTCTAGGTCATGTGGGAAGGACCCCACGATCGCCCACACTCACTTGGCGACGGTTCCAAATGCCGTCGGGGAAAGGGGTTAAAAACCATATGTTTAGGAGGTCGCTGTACTGGTGCTATACTCATATCTGTTTCACTTCCTCGAAGAAACGATCTACCCTAGGCTCACGAACCCTAGAACCAACCCACGGTACAATGACAACACATGCCAAGAATGGGAGGGGATGTGAGGATCCTCTTGACCAGTTCGAATATGAGATTGTTGCGTAGAATTGAGTGACAGGGAAACATTTCTCAACATCGGCCATCGCACCAAGAGGAGCCATGACCCTAGTTTTTTTAGCACAACTCACTAGTTTTATTGATTAATAATCATCAGGATACAAAACTAATCATGGGGAACACCAAGCCATGTGTGGTGCCCTGGATCTAAAGAAGAAGCAAACCTAACTAGATTGTGGGCATCATAATTTGAGCCTCTTTATTCATGAGCAAAGTTACAAGAGGTAAATGATGACATACGGGTATTACTCCCCTTGATGACAACTTCATATTTTCCTTTCGTATTTGCAGCGACGTTGTTGGTGACATTCAAGCAATCAGTTCTAGAGATAAAAATCCAATGCCAAATCCAACCTCTCCCGACAAGTAAGAGCCTCCAAAGTTGCAGGATTGTTACACCCTGAATAACTAGCATGGACCTATTGGGGAACGCATTATTTCAAAAAAATTCCTACGATCATGCAAGATATATCTAGGAGATGCATAGCAACGAGAGGGGAGAGTGTGTCTACGTACCCTCGTAGACCCAAAGCGTAAGCGTTTAGTAATGCGGTTGATGTAGTTGAATGTCTTCGCGATCCAACCGACCCAAGTACCGAACGTATGGCACCTCCTCGATCCGCACATGTTTAGTTCGCTGACATCCCTCAAACTCTTGATCCAGTTGAGGCTGATGGAGAGCTTCGTCAGCATGATGGCGTGGTGATAGTGATGTTGAAGTTTACCGGCGCAGGGCTTCGCCTAAGCCCTATGACGATATGACCGAGGTGTGTAACTGTGAAGGGGGGCACCGCACACGGCTAAAAGATGAACTTTTGTGTTCTAGGGTGCCCCCTGCCCCCATATATAAAGGAGGGAGGGGGAGGCTGGCCGACCCTAGGGGCGCGCCCAAGGAGAGGGAGTCCTACTAGGACTACTAGTCCTAGTAGGATTCCTCCACAAGGAAGAGAGGGGGAAGGAAGGAGAGGGGGAGGGAGTAGGAAAGGGGGCGCCCCCTTCCCTTGTCCAATTCAGACTCTAAAGGGGGAGGCGCGTCCTGCCTAGGTGGCCTCCTCTCTCTCCAATAAGGCCCATGGTGGCCCATTAGTTCCCCCGAGGGGTTCCGGCAACCCCTCCGGCACTCCGTTTTTACCCAAAAACAACCAGAACACTTCTGGTGTCCGAATAACATGGTCCAATATATCAATCTTTATGTATCAACCATTTCGAGACTCCTCGTCATGTCCTTGATCTCATCCGGGACTCCGAACAAACTTCGGTCATCAAATCACATAATTCTAATACAAATCGTCATCGAACGTTAAGCATGCGGACCCTACGGGTTCGAGAACTATGTAGACATGACCGAGACACATCTCTGGTTAATAACCAATAGCGGAGCGGAAATATTGGCTCCTACATATTCTATGAAGATCTTTATTGGTCAAACCGCATAGCAACATACGTTGTTCCTTTGTCATCGGTATGTTACTTGCCTGAGATTCGATCGTCGGTATCATCATACCTAGTTCAATCTCGTCACCGGCAAGTCTCTTTACTCATTCTGTAATGCATCATCCCGTGACTAAATCATTAGTCACATTGCTTGCAAGGCTCATAGTGATGTGTATTACCGAGAGGGCTCAGAGATACCTCTCTGATACACGGAGTGACAAATTCTAATCTTGATCTATGCCAACTCAACAAACACCATCAGAGAGACCTATAGATAGTCTTTATAATCACCCAGTTATGTTGTGACGTTTGATAGCACACAAGGTGTTCCTTTGGTATTCGGGAGTTGCATAATCTCATAGTCATAGGAACATGTATAAGTCATGAAGAAAGCAATAGCAATAAACTAAATGATCATAGTGCTAAGCTAACGGATGGGTCTTCTCCATCACATCATTCTATAATGATGTGATCCCGTTCATCAAATGACAACACATGTCTATGGCTAGGAAACTTAACCATCTTTGATTAACGAGCTAGTCAAGTAGAGGCATACTAGGGATACTCTGTTTGTCTATGTATTCACACATGTACTAAGTTTCCGGTTAATACAATTCTAGCATGAATAATAAACACTTATCTTGATATAAGGAAATATAAATAACAACTTTATTATTGCCTCTAGGGCATATTTCCTTCAGTCTCCCACTTACACTAGAGTCAATAATCTAGTTCACATCTTCATGTGATTTAACACCAATAGTTCACATCTTTATGTGATTAGTTCGCATCTCCATGTGACTGACACCCAAAGGGTTTACTAGAATCAATAATCTAGTTCACATTGCTATGTGATTAACACCCAAAGAGTGATCATGTTTTGCTTGGGAGAGAAATTTAGTCAACGGGTCTGCCACATTCAGAGCCGTATGTATTTTGCAAATTTTCTATGTCTACAATGTTTTGCACGGAGCTACTCTAGCTAATTGCTCCCACTTTCAATATGTATCTAGATCGAGACTTAGAGTCATCCAGATCGGTGTCAAAGCTTGCATCGATGTAACTCTTTACGACGGACTCTTTGTCATCTCCATAACCGAGAAACATTTCCTTATTCCACTAATGATATTTTTGACTGCTGTCTAGTGATCCACTCCTGGATCACTATTGTACCCTCTTGCCAAACTTATGGTGAGGTACACAATAGGTCTGTTACATAGCATAGCATACTTTGTAGAACCTATGACTGAGGCATAGAGAATGACTTTTCATTCTCTTTCTATTTTCTGCCGTGGTCGGGTTTTCAGTCTTTACTCAACTTCACACCTTGCAACACAGGCAAGAACTCCTTCTTTGGCTGTTCCATTTTGAACTACTTCAAAATCTTGTCAAGGTATGTACTCATTGAAAATATATCAAGCGTATTGATCTATCTCTATAGATCTTGATGCTCAATATGTAAGTAGCTTCACCGAGGTCTTTCTTTGAAAAACTCCTTTCAAACATTCCTTTATGCTTTCCAGAAAATTCTACATTATTTCCGATCAACAATACGTCATTCACATATACTTATCAGAAATGTTATAGTGCTCCCACTCACTTTCTTGTAAATACAGGCTTCACCGCAAGTCTGTATAAAACCATATGCTTTGATCACTTTATCAAATCATATATTCCAACTCTGAGATGCTTGCACCAGTCCATAGATGGATCGATGGAGCTTGATCACTTTGTTATCACCTTTAGGATCGACAAAGCCTTCTGGTTGCATCATATACAACTCTTCTTTAAGAAATCAATTAAGGAATGCAATTTTGACATCCATTTGCCAGATATAAAATGCGACAACTGCTAACATGATTAGGACAGACTTTTAAGCATCGATATGAGTGAGAAAATCTCATCGTAGTCAACACCTTGAACTTGTTGAAAACATTTTTGCGACAATTCGAGCTTTGTAGATAGTAACACTACTATCAGCGTCCGTCTTCGTCTTGAAGATACATTTATTCCCAATGACTCACCAATCATCGGGCAAGTCAATCAAAGTCCATACTTTGTTCTCATACATGGATCCCATCTCAGATTTCATGGCCTCAAGCCATTTTGTGGAATCTGGGCTCATCATTGCTTCCTCATAGTTCGTAGGTTCATCATGGTCTAGTAACATGACTTCCAGAACAGGATTACCATACCACTCTAGTGCGAAACATACTCTGGTTGACCTACGAGGTTCGGTAGTAACTTGATATGAAGTTTCATGATCATCATCATTAACTTCCTCACTAATTGGTGTAGGCATCACTGAAACTGATTTTTGTGATGAACTACTTTCCAATTCGGGAGAAGGTACAATTACCTCATCAAGTTCTACTTTTCTTCCACTCACTTCTTTCAAGAGAAAACTCTTTCTCTAGAAAGGATCCATTCTTAGCAACAAAGATCTTGCCTTCGGATATGTGATAGAAGGTGTACCCAACAGTTTCTTTTGGGTATCCTATGAATACGCACTTCTCCGATTTGGGTTGAGCTTATCAGGCTGAAAGTTTTTCACATAAGCATCGCAACCCCAAACTTTAAGAAACGACAGCTTAGGTTTCTTGCTAAACTATAGTTCATACGGTGTCGTCTCAACGGATTTTAGACGGTGCCCTATTTAACGTGAATGCAGGTGTCTCTAATGCATAACCCCAAAACGATAGTGGTAATTCGGTAACAGACATCATAGATTGCACCATATCTAATAAAGTATGGTTATGACGTTCGAACACACCATTACATTGTGGTGTTCTAGGTGGCGTTAGTTGCGTAACTATTACTATTCCACATTGTTTCAAATGAAGACCAAACTCGTAACTCAAATATTTGTTTCCGCGATCAGATCGTAGAAACTTTATTTTCTTGTTACGATGATTTTCCACTTCACTATGAAATTCTTTGAACTTTTCAAATGTTTTAGACTTGTGTTTCATTAAGTATATATACCCATATATTCTCAAATCATCTGTGAAGGTCAGAAAATAATGATACCCGCCGCGAGCCTCGACACTCATTGGACCGCGCACATCAGTATGTATTATTTCCAATAAGTCTGTTGCTCGCTCCATTGTTCCGAAGAATGGAGTCTTAGTCATCTTTCCCATGAGGCAGGGTTCGCAAGCATCAAGTGATTCCAAAAATCCATCAGCATGGAGTTTCTTCATGCTCTTTACACCAATATGACCTAAACGGCAGTGCCACAAATAAGTTGCACTATCGTTATTAACTTTGCATCTTTTGTCTTCAATATTATGAATATGTGTATCACTACGATCAAGATTCAGTAAACCATTTATATTGAGTGTATGACCGTAGAAGGTTTTATTCATGTAAATAAAACAATAATTATTCTTTGACTTAAATGAATAACCGCTTTGCAATAAACATGATCCAATCATAGTCATGCTCAACGCAAACACCAAATAACATTTATTTTAGGTTCAACACTAATCCTGAAGGTAAAGGGAGTGTGCGATGGTGATCTTATCAACCTTGGAATCACTTCCAACTCACATCATCACCTCACCCTTAACTAGTCTCTGTTTATTTTGCAACTCCCGTTTCAAGCTACTACTCTTAGCAACTAAACCAGTATCAAATACTAAGGGGTTTCTATAAACACTAGTAAAGTACACATCAACATGTATATCAAATATACTTTTGTTCACTTTGCCATCCTTCTTATCCGCCAAGCATCTAGGGCAGTTCCACTCCCAGTGACCATTTCGTTTGTAGTAGAAGCACTCAGTTTCAGGCTTGGGTCTAGCTTTGGGCTTCTTCATGGGAGTAGCAACTTGCTTGCCATTCTTCTTGAAGTTTCTTTTTATTCCCCTTGCCCTTTTACTTGAAACTAGTGGTCTTGTCAACAATCAACACTTGATGTTTTTCTTGATTTCTACCTTCGCTGATTTCAACATCGCGAAGAGCTTGGGAATTACTTTTGTCATCCCTTGCATATTATAGTTCATCACGAAGTTCCAGTAACTTGGTGATAGTGACTAGAGAACTTTGTCAATTACTATCTTATCTAGAAGATTAACTCCCACTTGATTAAAGCAATTGTAGTACCCAGACAATCTGAGCACATGCTCACTGGTTGAGTTATTATCCTCCATCTTGTAGGCAAAGTACTATCAGAGGTCTCCTACCTCTCGACACGGGCATGAGTATGAAATACCAATTTCAACTATTGGAACATCTCATATGCTCCATGTCATTCAAAACATTTTTGAAGTCCCGGTTCTAAGCCGTAAAGCATGGTGCACTAAACTATTAAGTAGTCATCATACCGAGCTTTGTCAAACGTCCATAACGTCTGCATCTGCTCCTGCAACAGGTCTGTCACCTAGCGGTGCATCAAGGACATAATTCTTCTGTGCAACAATGAGGATAATCCTCAGATCACGGACCTAGTCTGCATCATTGCTACTCTCATCTTTCAACATAGTTTTCTCTAGGAACATATCATAAATAAAACGAGGAAGCTATACGCGGGCAATTGATCCACAACATAGTTATGCAAATACTATCAGGACTAAGTTCATGATAAATTAAAGTTCAATTAATCATATTACTTAAGAACTCCCACTTAGATAGACATCCCTCTAGTCATCTAAATGATCACATGATTAAAATCAACTAAACCATGTCCAATCATCACTATGTTGATCATATCTACTATATGATTCACTTCCAAGGCCATATCTGCATATGCTAGGCTCGTCAAGTTTAACCCGAGTATTCCGCATGTGAAAAACTGGCTTGCACCCGTTGTATGTGAACGTAGAGCTTATCACACCCGATCATCATGTGGTGTCTCGGCACGATTAACTGTCGCAACGGTGCATACTCAGGGAGAACACTTATACCTTGAAATTTAGTGAGAGATCATCTTATAATGCTACCGCTGAACTAAGCAAAATAAGATACATAAAGGATAAACATCACATGCAATCAAAATATGTGACATTATATGGCCATCATCTTCTTGTGCCTTTGTTCTCCATCCCTAAAACACCGTCATGATCTCTATCGTCACCGGCATGACACCATGATCTCCATCATCTTGATATCTATCAACGTGTCGTCACATGGTCGTCTCACCAACTATTGCTTTTGCAACTATTGCTATCACATGGCGATAAAGTAAAGCAATTATATGGCGCTTGCATCTTATGCAATGAAGAGGCAACCATAAGGCTCCTGCCAGTTGCCGATAACTTTAACAAAACATGATCATCTCATACAACAATTTATATCTCATCACGTGTTGACCATATCACATCACAACATGCCCTGCAAAAACAAGTTAGACTTCCTCTACTTTGTTGTTGCAAGTTTTACGTGGCTACTATGGGCTTTGCAAGAACCATTCTTACATACGCATCAAAAACCACAACGCGGTATAGCAATTGATTTTTGATCTTCAGAAAGAACCATGTTCATTGAATCTGATTCAACTAAAGCTGGAGAAACAGACACCCATTAACCACCTGTGTGTGAAGCACATCGGTAGAACCAGTCTCGCGTAAGCGTACACGTGATGTCGTTCTGAGCCGCTTCATCCAACAATACCACCGAATCAAGAATCAACTAGTGACGGCAAGCAATATGTACATACCCACGCCCACAACTCCTTTGTGTTCTACTCGTGCATATAACATCTACGCATAAACCTGGCTCTAATGCCACTGTTAGGGAACGCAGTAATTTCTATAATTTCCTATGCACGTGCAAGATCTATCATGGTTATGCATAGCAACAAGAGGGGAAGAGTGTTATCCACGTACCCTCGTAGACCGTAAGTGGAAGCGTTATGACAACGCGGTTGATGTACTCGTACATCTTCATGATCCGACCGATCCTAGTACCGCAAGTACGACACCTCCGTGATCTGCACATGTTCAGCTCAATGACGTCCCATGAACTCTCGATCCAGCGGAGTGTCGAAGGAGAGCTTCATCAGCGCGACAGCGTGATGACGGTGATGATGATGCTACCGGAACATGGCTTTGCCTAAGCACCGCTATGATATGACCGAGGTGGATTATGGTAGAGGGGGGCACCGCACATGGCTAAGGGATCAATGATCAGCTTGTGTGTCTATGGGGTGCCCCTGGCCACGTATATAAAGGAGCAAGGGGAGGAGGCCGGCGGCCTCATAGGGTGCGCCCCAAGGGGGGAATCCTACTCCTGCTAGGAGTAGGTTCCCCCTTTCCTAGTTCAACTAGGAGGGGAAGGAAAGAGGAGGAGGGGAGAAGGAAAGAGGGGGCCGGCCCCCAAAGCCCTAAACCAATTCAGTTTGGGCCTAAGGGGGGCGCACCCCACACTTCCTTGCTGTCCTCTATTTCCACTAAGGCCCATGAAGGCCCATTGACCCTCCCGGCGAATTCCCGTAACTCTCCGGTACTCCGAAAAATATTTGAACCACTCTGAACCTTTCCGATGTCCGAATATAGCCTTCCAATATATCAATCTTTACGTCTCGAACAGTTTGAGACTCCTCGTCATGTCCCTGATCTCACCAGGGACTCCGAAAAACCTTCGGTACATCAAAACACATAAACTCATAATACTGATTGTCACCGAACGTTAAGCGTGTGGACCCTACGGGTTCAAGAACTATGTAGACATGATCGAGATTCATTTCCGGTCAATAACCAATAGCGGAACCTGTATGCTCATATTGGCTCCTACATATTCTACGAAGATCTCTTTCGGTCAAACCGCATAACAACATACGTTGTTCCCTTTGTCATCGGTATGTTACTTGCCCGAGATTCGATCTTCGGTATCTCAATACCAAGTTCAATCTCGTTGATAACCCACAAGTATAGGGGATCACAACAGCTTTCGAGGGTAGAGTATTCAACCCAAATTTATTGATTCGACACAAGGGGAGCCAAAGAATATTCTCAAGTATTAGCAGCTGAGTTGTCAATTCAACCACACCTGGAAACTTAGTATCTGCAGCAAAGTGTTTAGTAGACAAGTAATATGATAGTGATGGTAACGATAACAAAATAGTAATGAAAGCAAAGTAATGTTTTTGGTATTTTGTAGTAATTGTAACAATAGCAACGGAAAAGTAAATAAGCGTAAACCAGTATGTGGAAAGCTCATAGGCATTGGATCCATGATGGATAATTATGCCGGATGCGGTTCATCATGTAACAGTCATAACATAGGGTGACACAGAACTAGCTCCAATTCGTCAATGTAATGTAGGCATGTATTCCGAATATAGTCATACGTGCTTATGGAAAAGAACTTGCATGACATCTTTTGTCCTCCCCTCCCATGGCAGCGGGGTCTAATGGAAACTAAGGGATATTAAGGCCTCCTTTTAATAGAGAACCGAAACACAGCATTAGCACATAGTGAATACATGAACTCCTCAAACTACGGTCATCATCGATAAGTATCCCGATTATTGTCACTTCGGGGTTAACGGATCATAACACATAATAGGTGACTATAGACTTGCAAGATAGGATCTGGAACTCTCATATATTGATGAAAACATAATAGGTTCAGATCTGAAATCATGGCACTCGGGCCCTAGAGACAAGCATTAAGCATAGCAAAGTCATAGCAACATCAATCTCAGAACATAGTGGATACTAGGGATCAAACCCTAACAAAACTAACTCGATTACATGGTGAATCTCATCCAACCCATCACCGTCCAGCAAGCCTACGATGGAATTACTCACGCACGGCGGTGAGCATCATGAAATTGGTGATGCAGGATGGTTGATGATGACGACGGCGATGAATCCGCCTCTCCGGAGCCCCGAACGGACTCCAGATCAGCCCTCCCGAGAGGTTTTAGGGCTTGGCGGCGGCTCCGTATCGTAAAACGCGATGATTTATTCTCTCCTATTTTTTTCTCCCCGAAAGCAGTTATATAGAGTTGGAGTTGGAGTCGGGGGGTCTCCAGGGGGCCCACGAGGTAGGGGGGCGCGCCCCCACCCTCATGAGAAGGTTGTGGGCCCCCTGGTCTTCATCTTTGGCAAGAATTTTTTCATTATTTATTGTAAGATATTCCATGGAGTTTCAGGCCATTCCGAGAACTTTTGTTTTCTGCACATAAAACAACATCATGGCAATTCTGCTGAAAACAATGTCAGTCCGGGTTAGTTCCATTCAAATCATACAAGTTAGAGTCCAAAACAAGGGCAAAAGTATTTGGAAAAGTAGATACGACAGAGACGTATCAACTCCCCCAAGCTTAAACCCTTTCTTGTCCTCAAGCAATTCAGTTGACAAACTGAAAGAAATAAAGAAAAACTTTTACAAACTCTGTTTGCTCTTGTTGTTGTAAATATGTCAAGCTAGCATTCAAGTTTTCAGCAAAGATTATAACTAACCACATTTGCAATAATTCTCAGGTCTCATGATTACTCATATCAATAACATAATCAACTAGCAAGCCATAATAATAAATCTAGGATGACAACACTTTCTCAAAACAATCATAATATGATATAACAAGATGGTATCTCGCTAGCCCTTTCTAAGACCGCAAAACATAAATGCAGAGCACCTTTAAAGATCAAGGACTGACTAGACATTGTAATTCATGGTAAAAGAGATCCAATCATAGTCACACCCAATATAAATTAACAATAATGAACGCAAATGACAGTTGCGCTCTCCAGCTAGTGCTTTTTAATAAGAGGGTGATGACTCAACATAAAAGTAAATAGATAGGCCCTTCGCAGAGGGAAGCAGGGATTTGTAGAGGTGCCAGAGCTCGGTTTAAAAATAGAGGTGAATAACATTTTGAGCGGTATATTTTCATTGTCAACATAACAACAAAGAGATGGCAATATCTTCCATGCTACACACATTATAGGCGGTTCCCAAACAAAATGGTAAAGTTTATACTCCCCCTCCACCAACAAACATCAATCCATGGCTTGCTCAAAACAACGAGTGCCTCCAACATACATCAGGTCCTAGGGGGAGTTTTGTTTGCAATTATTTTGATTTAGTTTGCATAAAGCATGGGACTGGGCATCCCGGTGACCAGCCATTTATCTCGTGAGTGAGGAGTGGAGTCCACTCCTCTTGAGAATAACCCGCCTAACATGGAAGATACAGATAGCCCTAGTTGATACATGAGCTATTCGAGCATACAAAATAGGATGATTATTTGAAGGTTTAGAGTTTGGCACATACAAATTTACTTGGAACGGCAGGTAGATACCGCATATAGGAAGGTATAGTTGACTCATGTGGAATAACTTTGGGGTTTAAGGAGTTTGGATGCACAAGCAGTATTCCCGCTTAGTACAGGTGAAGGCTAGCAAAAGACTGGGAAGCGACCAACTAGAGAGCGATAACAGCCATGTACATGCATTAAAATTAATGAACATTGGATGCAAGCATGAGTAGGATATAATCCACCATGAACATAAATATCGTGAAGGCTATGTTGATTTGTTTCAACTACATGCGTGAACATGTGCCAAGTCAAGTCACTTAAATCATTCAGAGGAGGATACCACCCTATCATACCACATCATAACCATTTTAATAGCATGTTGGCACGCAAGGTAAATCATTATAACTCATAGCTAATCAAGCATGGCACAAGCACGTATGATCTCTAATTGTCGTTGCAAACATGTTTATTCATAACAAGCTGAATCAAGAACGATGAACTCATCATATTTACAAAAACAAAAGAGGTCGAGTTCATACCAGCTTTTCTCATCTCAGTTAGTCCATCATATATCATCATAATTGCCTTTCACTTGCGCGACCGAACGATCTGAATAATAATAAGAGTGCACGTGCATTGGACTAAGCTGGAATCTGCGGGCATTCAATAAATAGGAGAAGACAAGGCAATATGGGCTCTTTTGTTAGATAAACAATAATGCATATAAGAGTCACTTCAACAATTTAATCATGGTCTTCTCCTACTGACCCCCAAAGAAAAGAAAAAAAATAAAACTATTTACACGGGAAAGCTCCCAACAAGCAAAAGAAGAACAGGAAATATTTTTGGGTTTTCTTTTTAATTACTACTACAAGCATGGAAAGTAAATTAATTAAAAGCTACAACTAATTTTTTTGGTTTTTCTTAAGGTTTATCAAACACACAAGAAGAAAGCATGAAAGGAAATAAACTAGCATGGATGGTACAATGAAAAAGTATGAGCACCGACATGTAGCAATGAGTGTGTGTGAACATAAATGTAATGTCGATGAGAAATACGTACTCCCCCAAGCTTAGGATTTTGGCCTAAGTTGGTCTATGGCCACGGCTGGCCTGGCTGATATCCATAATAATTGTTGTTGGGGTCGTACTGTGATGAGGAAGAAGAAGGCTCCGATTGCCACTAGCTGGCAATCATCTCCGGATCCCACTGATAGTTAGACTGTCGTGAAGGATCAAATTGTGGTTCCGGTTCTGGCTCCTCAGCTGGTGCAGGGTTCCGGTAGGCATGGATAGCCATCAACGGAACAAGGTACTTGCCTATAGTCAAATCAAACAAAGCAGGATCAGGCAAGGTAATAGTCTCAGGATTATGTTTATTAAAGAAAAATTGATATTTAAGCTCTCCTGTCCTATTCTTAACAATAAAATCATGTGCCACCATACTTTTATAATCTAGATAAACACGAGGCGGCACTTTTTCTTCCTTCTCAGCATGCCTAATAGGTATGTTAAAATGTGCAGCTAGGCGTGTAGCATAGATGCCTCCAAAGATGGGACCCTTAGTACGGTTCATACTTAACCGTCTAGCAATAATGCCGCCCATACTAAAAGTGTTATCGCTGTATAAACCTTGGATCAAATTAATATATATTAGGGATACTAAGGTTTCCACAGTTTCCGTGACCAATTAAGCAACGACTAGCAAATAATGCAAAGTAACGTAAGACAGGAAAATGTATGCTAGTGATTCGTGCATCGAAAACCTTCCTAGTTTCCCCTACAGTGATAGTATTAATAAATCCCTCCACATCATCATGATGTGGTTCTTCTGTCTTGCCCCCAAAAGTGACTAAACAAATCCGACAGAAATCATAAAGTGACATCTCTTTATGCTCATCATATAAATGAAACTCCACTGTAGGTGGTGAGTTCCTAGAATGAAAGTGAAAGTTTTGCACAAAGGTATTTCTGAGCAAGATATATTGATCGCATTGGTCGTGGAGGAAAGCGGTGAGGCCTGCATTATGAGCCAACTCATGAAAATCTTCATAAATCCTGGCTGCTCTCAAGAAATCCTCAGAAGGCCATTCACACGCCCGAACCTCCGCGGTGCGCGACAAATTATACTTAGGATTCAGTGCCTTTTCCTTCGAGCTTTGGCTCGATGAGCCCCTCAATGATCTCCTCATCATTTTCTGAAAAAATCTGAAATTTTTAGTAACTTCAAAATAAAAGTAGACCAAACTCAATAATATTGATAGCAACTACTCCTACAAGTGCCTAGGGCCTATATCATGCATCAAAACTACTTTTGACCATATAAATTTGACATGCAAGCTCAAGAACAGGGTCACCTAAGCAACACAAATTTGCAATGAATAAAGCACTAGAACAAAAACTAATTGGACCAATGGAGGAGTCACATAACAAGGAACAATCTCCCCAAGCAGTTTTGTGAGAGGTGCTTTGAGCAAGGAGATCGAAAATGGCAGCAAAACGAGCTTGGACATGGGTTTGAGTTGGTTTTTCGTGTTTGGGGAAGGAAGATGAAGTGTGTGGCTGAAAGAATAAGTGGAGGAGGGCCACCGTGGGCCCACGAGGTAGGGGGCACGCCCTGCACCCTCGTGGCAAGGTGATTAGCCCCCTGGTGTGTTCTTTGTTCCATAAATCCTCAAATATTCTATAAAAAATCATATTTAATTTTCAGGGCATTTGGAGAACTTTTATTTTCGAGGTATTTTTATATTGCACGGATAATCAGATAACAGACAGAGAATTATTTATTTTGTTTTATTTCAACTAAATAACAGAAAGTATAGAAAGGGTACAGAGGGTTGTGCTTCTAGTTTCATCCATCTCATGCTCATCAAAAGGAATCCACTAACAAGGTTGATCAAGTCTTGTTAACAAACTCATTCCGATTAACATGAAACCGGAGAAATTTCGAATAGCACTAGGTTACCTCAACGGGGATATGCACATCCCCAATAATGAGTATATCATATTTCTTCTTGACAGTAGGAAGGGGAAATTCAAAACCTCCAAATATAATCGATGGAATTTTTCCGATAGAATTGATACTATGAACTTGAGGTTGTTTCCTCGGAAAGTGTACCGTATGCTCATTACCATTAACATGAAAAGTGACATTGCCTTTGTTGCAATCAATAATAGCCCCTGCAGTATTAAGAAAAGGTCTTCTAAGAATAATAGACATACTATCGTCCTCGGGAATATCAAGAATAACAAAGTCCGTTAAAATAGTAACGTTTGCACCCACAACAGGCACGTCCTCAAAAATGCCGACAGGTATAGCAGTTGATTTATCAGCCATTTGCAAAGATATTTCAGTAGGTGTCAACTTATTCAAATCAAGTCTACGATATAAAGAGAGAGGCATAACACTAACACCGGCTCCAAGATCACATAAAGCAGTTTTAACATAGTTTCTTTTAATGGAGCATGGTATAGTAGGTACTCCTGCATCTGCAAGTTTCTTTGGTATTCCACCCTTAGAAGTATAATTAGCAAGCATGGTGGAAATTTCAGCTTCCGGTATCTTTCTTTTATTTGTAACAATATCTTTCATGTACTTAGCATAAGGATTCATTTTAAGCATATCAGTCAATCGCATACACAAAAATATAGGTCTAATCATTTCAGCAAAGCGCTCAAAATCCTCATCATCCTTTTTCTTGGATGGTTTGGGAGGAAAAGGCATGGGTTTTTGAACCCAAGGTTCTCTTTCTTTACCATGTTTCCTAGCAACAAAGTCTTTCTTATCATAACATTGATTCTTTGATTGTGGGTTATCAAGATCAACAACAGGTTCAATTTCTACATCATTCTCATTACTAGGTTGAGCATTATTATGAACATCATCATTAACGTTTTCATTAGGTTCATGTTCAATACCAGATTGAGTTTCAGCATCAGAAATAGAAATATCATTTGGATTATCAGGTGGTTCAGCAATAGGTTCACTAGAAGTTTGCACAGTTCTATCATTTTTCTTTTTCTTCTTTTTTGAAGAACTAGATGCATCAATTTTATTTCTCAGAGAATCTTGCTCAATTCTCTTAGGGTGGCCTTCACGATACAAAGTTTCCTGAGTCATTCTACTAGTTCTAGTAGACACTTTAACAGCATAATCATTTTTCTTACTATTCATCTCATTGAGCAATTCTTTTTGAGCTTTAAGTATTTGTTCTACTTGAGTGGTAACCATAGAAGCATGTTTGCTAACAAGTTTAAGTTCACCTCTAATATTAGCCATATAATCACCTAAGTATTTAATCATATCAGCATCTTGTATTAATTGTCTACCACAATAAGCATTGAAGTCTTCTTGCTTAAACATAAAATTATCAAACTCATCCATACATTGACCAGCAATTTTAGTAGGAGGGATTTCAGCTTTATCATATCTATAGAGAGAATTTACCTTTACTACCTGTGTCGAGTTATCGAGGTCTGGAGGTTCTTCAATAAATAAACGATTAAGATCATATATTTCTTCAACAGGCGGTAAATTGAGACCATGTATTTCTTCAATAGGAGGTAAATTCTTGACATCTTCAGCTTTAATACCTTTTTCTTTCATATATTTCTTTGCCTCTTGCATATCTTCAGGACTGAGAAATAGAAGATCTCTCTTCTTCGGAGTTGGTTTAGGAATAGGATCATTAATTGGAGCAGGAACTGCCTCAGGAGCTGGCTCAGGAGGTGCCCAATTATTTTCATTTGTCAACATATTATTCAATAAGATTTCAGCTTCATCGGGTGTTCTTTCCCTGAAAAGAGAAACAGCACAACTATCCAGGTAATCTCTGGAAGCATCGGTTAGTCCATTATAAAAGAAAACAAGTATTTCATTTGTCTTAAGAGGATGATCAGGCAAAGCATTAAGTAACTTGAGAAGCCTCCCCCAAGCTTGTGGGAGACTCTCTTCTTTAATTTGCACAAAGTTGTATATTTCCTTTAAAGCAGCTTGTTTCTTATGAGCAGGGAAATATTTAGCAGAGAAGTAATAAATCATATCCTGGGGACTACGCACACAACCAGGATCAAGAGAATGAAACCATATCTTAGCATCACCCTTTAATGAGAATGGAAATATTTTAAGGATATAAAAGTAGCGAGATCTCTCATCATTAGTGAACAGGGTGGCTATATCATTTAATTTAGTAAGATATGCTACAACAGTTTCAGATTCATAGCCATGAAAAGGATCAGATTCAACCAAAGTAATTATATCAGGATCAACAGAGAATTCATAATCCTTATCAGCAACACATATAGCTGAAGTAGCAAAAGTAGGGTCAGGTCTCATCCTAGCATTTGGAGATTGCTTATTCCATTTAGCTCATAACCTTTTGAGTTCATATCTATCTTTGTAGGCTAAAATAGCTAAAGAAGCATCTTGATCAAATAAATAACCCTCTGAAAGTGCGTTATATCGACTAGAGGGGGGGTGAATAGGCGATTATTATGAAATTATTCATGGAGGAATTTGCCGGTGAGGAAATTCCTTAGTGAAGAACTACTAGCAGCGGAATAAGTACTCAAAAGTAAACATAACAGAATACAAGCATGGTCATCATGATGAAATGAAGACAGGCACAGAGTACAAGTAGCGTAAACACAGGATGAAGACAACCAGACTGAAGAAATTGAACTGAGGAAATTGAGAAAGTCTTCAGTCAAAGTCTTCAAACACAGATATGAACAAATACACAACACAGTTATGAGGAAATGAATGAGTTGAGGAATAGAACCAGTAAGCTTGGTGAAGACAATGATTTGGTAGACCAGTTCCAACTGCTGTCTCAGTTGTACGTCTGGTTGAAGCGGCTGAGTATTTAAACTCGAGGACACACAGTCCCGGACACCCAGTCCTGAGCACGCAGCTCAGGACACCAAGTCCGCGCCATATTCTCCTTGAGCTAAGGTCACACAGACCTCGCCCAATCACTCGTGGTAAGTCTTCAGGTGACTTCCGAACCTTCACAAACTTGGTCACTCGGCGATCCACAATTCCTCTTGGATGCTCTAGACCATGATGCCTAACCGTCTGGAAGAAGCACAGTCTTCAAAGGTAACAAGCATCGAATCCACGCAGGATCAATCTCTTCAGTGATGCTCAATCACTTGGGGTTTGTAGGTGTTTGGGTTTTTTCTCACTTGATGATTTTCGCTCAAAGTCCTCGGAGGATGGGTTGCTCTCAAATGATAAGTGTCAGTTTCTCTCGGAGCAGCCAACCAGTTAGTGGTTGTAGGGGGCGGCTATTTATAGCCTAGGGAGCAACCTGACATGATAAGACATAAATGCCCTTCAATGATATGACCGTTAGGTGGATAAATATTTTGGGACAGCTGGCACATAGCACAACAACGGTCGGAATTTTGAGTAGCAAAATCCTTAGGGCTATCATGTTCCTCACTATGTAGGTAATCCGCACTGGGGAATTCCTAACTCTTCAGTCAGAACAAATTCCTCAGAGACCAGAAGAACTTCGTCTCTGTCACTGAAGAAATTGACTGAACTATATGAGATTTCCAATGGCTTCACTCGAAGGGATTGGTAGGTGTAGGATTTTGAGTTGAGCATCACTTGGAAATTTTTCCTTAGTATTTCCTCGACCCCCTTTAATAGTATGGTGTTTCCTATGACTCAAGAAAGAGAAAATGAAACTACGAAAATAAAAGTCTTCACGCTTCATGTTCCTCGAATGAATACCAAGTCTTCAAGGTCACACCAATTTCTTCACTTTCAAAGTCTTCAGAAAGTCTTCAGACGAAGAACTTCATTTTTAGGGGTCAACTTTCTCTTTAATTATCAAACTCCTCATAGACTTATAGACCTGTGTACACTCATAAACACATTAGTCCCTTAAGCTATAAGTCTTCAATACACCAAAATCACTAAGGGGCACTAGATGCACTTACAATCTCCCCCTTTTTAGTGATCGATGACAATATAGGTTAAGTTTTCAACGGGGATAAACATATGAAGTACAAATACTGATATTGAGGAATTTGATTGCAAGATATAGAAGAACTCCCCCTGAAGATGTGCATAGTGAGGAATTTGCTTTTGAAGCAATGCACACTTGAAGAGTTGAATCATTGAGATCTCTCCCTATATCTTGTAATTCATACACGCATTTTACATATAATAGTGAAGAATTTGAAATGCATGATGAAATATGGTGACTGATGTAATTTAGCATGCGTGCAATAATATTAGCGAGGAATAAGCATGCAGAAAAACGACTCAAGAGTATCAGAGCACCATCGGGCTTAAGTTTGCAACTCGATCCAATAAAGTCTCAGAAGAACGAGAGTTATAACTTGGAAAAAAATGCCCATATAGAAAGACCCGCTTGAAGACTAACTCAAAATTCTCCCCCTTTGTCATCAATGACCAAAAGGATCGAATATGAGGACTAACGCCCCTGAAGAATATCATGTTGATGAAGGAGCGCCTGCATTGTTGGGGTCGTTTGTTGTAGTAGGGCCTGCCGCAGTGTCGTCCAAGTCTTCATTTTCATCAATGTCGCGCGATGAAGAATATGAGCTGGCCACTAGAGAAGGAACCTTGACCTTCTTGAATTTCTTCGGTGGAGGTGCAGACCAGTCAAAATCTTCCTTGAGACCCATTTTCTTCAGATCGTCTTCACCATACAGATGTGACAGGATTGCCCAGGTACGACCGAAGACTTCATGGAGGTAGTAATGGTTTTTCTTCACTACATTGTGTGTAGCAGTCATGTTGTGAAGAAATGAACCAAACTGACGCTTAACCCATTTTTTATTTTGATCCACCTTCTGTTGAAGACTAAGCAGAAGCTCATGATCAGTCATCACACGAGGAGCAGTGGCTTGAGGAGTAGACTTGGGTGCATTGGCAGAGTCATGTGTGGCAGAGTCATCATTGGTGGAATAAGAGGCAGCTTTGCAAAACTAACCATCCAATGGACGAATGCCTTCATTTATAACAGCGGGTGCCTTGCCCTTTCCATCAACTGAGGAATAGGTCTGCTTGAGGACTTCAATCAGGGGCAAGTAGCTGAGGTGATTCTGAAAATCAGCTTTGTAGTCGAGTGAAGACCTTGTCCTGAGGAATCTCATAATCCAAGGTGCATAAGGCTTCAGCTCAAACGGAGACAGTGCAACATTTGCTAGAGTCCTCGTGAAGAAATCGTGATAGTTGACAGGAATGCCATGAACGATGTTGAATACCAGATTCTTCATTATGTCAACAATTTCCTCATCATATGAGTCGTGGCCTTTGATAGGACTCATTGTCCTCGTAAGAATATGGTAGACAGTTCTGGGCACATAAAGCAATTCCTTCACAAGGAATTTGGTTCTTGGGGCCTGACCCGGCTTCAAAGGTTTCATCAGCACCTGCATGTAGTGATTTGTAAGCTTAGGTTCATTGTAGATGCAATGAGCGTCTTCAAGGGGAGGACTGAGTGGTGAGGCACGAAGCAATTCAGAGGCTGGTGCAGTGTAGTGAGTGTTTTCAGACATCCAGTCCAGCACCCATGAATTCACATCTTCAGAGTCTCCAGTGATGTGCAGCGTTGCATAAAATTGAAGAATCAGTTCTTCATTCCAATCGCAGATGTCAGAGCAAAAGTTTAACAGTCCAACGTCATGAAGAACACTGAGGACTAGTGCGAAGCACGGCAAAGATTCCATATCCACGTGAGGAATATGCTCATGCTAGAAGATTTTCTCTTTGTTGAACAGCACTGAGGAATAGAAATTGGCTTGACTAGCAGTCTAGAAATGCCGCTTCCTAATGCGAGCAGAGTTATAAGGGTTGTAGTCTTCGAAGAATACATGCTCGCTGAAGAAATCATCAGCCTTTAACTTTTGCTTGCGTCAGAATGGATCCTTTGGCTTGGGTAGAGGAGTGTCAGTGAGTTGCATCACAACCTCAGGAATCACAATCTCAGGTTCTTCAGGTTGAGGAATTTCTGGTTCCTCTTCAGTGGCAGTCTGCGTCTTCAGATGTTCAGCAGCATCAGTTTCTTCAGCACTAGTGGCTGGAATTTCCTCATGTGCAGATGAAGTGGCGTGAGTTTCTTCAGAGCCCATTTGAACAGTTTGTGCAGGCGACTGAGGTATTTGCTGCAACGGTGTGAACATTGGAGAGTTTGGATGCTGACTTTCCCAGAATTCATCACTTATTACTGGTGTGGAGCAGCCAACGTCCACATCTTCATCTTCCATTTCTTCAACGCCAGCCTCTTCAGCTATGAACTGAGGCATGGGCGAGGAGATGACAGGTGTTGAAGGGATTGTATCCACTTCAATTTCTTCATCAATCTGCTCTGACAAAGCAGCAGAATGATTTTCTTCATCAGATCCGCTAGGGATCTCATATTCTTCACCAAAAGGAACAAGGTCCTTTGATGGCCTGGTCGAGATGGGAACAACATCAATGGGATTAGCAAATGAAGTTGTCATAGGCTTCATCTTCTTCGAAGCTGAAGTATCTGAAGCAGCTGATGCTTTCCTTTTCTTCACTGTTGCACGCTCCGCAGCCTTGGTCTTCTTCACATCTGATGCAGATGGAAGGATTGGAGTTGGTGTAGGCGCAGGAGGAGCAGAGGAATCTGATTGATTTTCTTCATTTTCTTCAGGTGCACCACTAGTGGGTGCCCTGGCAATTTCTTCAACGGCTGGAATGCAGTCATTAGCCCTGGAACTCATGTTTTCTTCAGCAGCCTGATTTTCATCAGCGATGCTAGCATTTTCTTCAGTCGGCTGAGCAGATGCTTCAGCCTGAGGAATTTCCTGTTGCGGTGGGGCTGCGACATTGGAGGTGAATTGTTCTGTGATCTTTACAAATCTGACTTTGGCTCCCAGCCAGTCAGCATAATAGCGATCAAATTCATCACTCAGTTTCTTGATTTCTGATTGGAGAGCAACAAGTTCTTCAGGTGAAAGCTTCAGAACGTTTTGCTTCAGAAAGCGCTCTTTCTTGTACTGCGCTTTCTTCACTCTCCTCCCATGTTCAAATTTCCATTTTTCTTCTTGTATGAAGTGAGTCGGCATGTGAATTTGACCAGGAGTCATCTTGAAATCAGGCAGGGAGTGTTGGGGTCCTTGTGACAAACATCAATGTATTCGAGGATCAACTTGGGATCCAAAAGCAGTGGCACATCTGTTCCCTTGGCTCTAGCGGCCCTGACTTGCCTATCTCTGATGATTTCTGCAAGTTCATCGTCATCAGCTTCGTCTTCATCAGACGGCACTTGGAAGGCGACTTGCTTCTTCTGAGGAATAGGGCGAGGACCTCGTCCAGCAGTGGCCTTAGTCTTCAGTAGAGAGGGTCCCGTTGAGGAAGTTGGTGCAGCTAAGGAACTATTAGAAGCTCCTGAGGCAATGGACATGCCTGCAGTCCTTTGGCATGAGGCAAGATGCACCAGTGCTGAGGACTTTGTTGGAACAGCTGAGGACTTTGGAGGAGCTAAGGATTTTGAGGGAGCGGGAGCAGCATGAGGAATTGGCCGAGAGGGCTTTGAGGATTCTGGCCGTGAGGGCATTGCTGAGGAGCTTGGCCTTGAGGGCATTGTTGGTGAAGCACTTGGCTTGCGCACAGGCTTCTTTGACATAGCCTTCTTTGGCTTGATAGCAGAGACATCAGCAGAGGCAGCAGCAGCATCAGAGTCTTCATTGAATTTCCTCACTGCTTCTCTGGCTTGCTTAGCCAACTTGGCTTGGCGCTTGGCCCATTCGTCAGGATAGTCCTCACCGCGCTTGAGGCTGGTGGGATCAGCTATTTGGCCAGGTGCCAATGGAGGTCTTGGGCATGGAGGATTGAGTGCGAATTTCTTCATGTACTTGGGAGTGACATATCTGTACTCCCTCCACTCTCTAGCCCATCTCCTCTCTATCTTCTGAATGCGCACCTTTCGCTCTTTCTTGGTTTCCTTAGTAGGTGTGCAGTACCCAGCATATATTTCATCAGGGATCTCAAACGCTATATTGACCTCGGGCCTATTTCCTCCTTTCTGTGGCTTCTTACCGTCAGCCATTTTCTTTAGTTGAGGAATTTGGACAATTGAATTCTCTGAAGAAGTATGCAACTTTTCTTCAAGGAACGCTGCAAATGAGTTAAGTTGATGAGAACCTAGTGATTCAGCAGCTGACATGAGTACCTGTGAACAGAGTATAGTTGCGAGGAATTTGGAGAGGTCATATACGTTCTTAGAAGGTTTTACAAAAAGAACAAGTTGGAGGAATTTGACCAGATGAGTCTTGAAGAATTTCACTAAGCGTTCTTTGTCTTAGGTTCCAGAGTTCTATAGATCGAAGATCCCCACAATTGAGGAATCTTGAAGAAAAATGATGCTTAGAGAAACGAATCAAGAACAGATGACTTGTGAGGTGTTTAGTGTGTGAGGATTTTAAGAAAAACACCTTTGAAGATTTTGTAGATAATCATTCGAATCAACGAGGGCAGTAAAAGTAACTTTTAATTACCCTGGATGAAGAACACGATGAACGGTGAAGAGGAGAGGTGAAGTTCGTCTGTGTAGATCTTCCACGCCCTAACTCGTCGGAGGAAGGAGGCTACGGCGGCGGCAGAGTGAAGATTTCCGTGATCGGCGTGAGTACGTCGGCGACGAGGTCGAGGCAGTGAAGCTCTTCCTCACCGGCGACGATGAAGTAGCGGCGGCGCTAGGGTTTGAGAAGCTCGAGCTGGAGAGAGATTGAGCGGAGTAAAAGAAGTGAGGAAGGGAAGGAGGGGTATTTATAGCCATGGTGAAAAACTGTTCGTCCGAAGAAATTGGACGAACGTGCCACTGACCCTTCTCATTCGCTTGACATGTGTCACCCACGTACTGAGAGGTGGAGATCGTGTGCGATCGTGGGTGAATGGATAAGTGTATCGTGGGATGCGGAATGGTTTGAGTGGCAAAGCCGAAAATTTAGATAAGATAGGTTTTAACGTTCCGTTCGTAATTTCTTCAGCTGACAAGGACACAGTGCAGATTTTGAACGGGTTTCAAATAGAACGCACATGAAGAATTTGTGAACAGATTGGGTTGAGTATAGCATAGAGGGGAAGGGTCCGATCACATTCACTTAGCAGAAAAACCAACTTGAAGAATTAGCAATAAGTGAATGTTGTAGAGGACATAAACTTATATATATATATATATATATATATATATATATATAGCCAATGAAGAAAAACGACGGAAACAGTGAAGACAATGCAAAGTTGAAGAATATGATCAATTGAGGAATTCCAACTTTTGGTGGTGGCGTGACCCACCGTATAAGAATGATGATTTCAGACACCGCGTACAATTATCGTAGGGTTCTGAGAATCAAATTCTTCGTTAATTTCTTCACACTAAGAGTGTTATTCTTCATTGATTGAAGAAAACCGTTTCTTCAAGTGTTGCACATCTAAGCCATCAATTTTGCATAAGTGTTAGGATGAGTGTCCCTTTCAAAGAACATTCGAAGATTCTAGGATATTTAGCTCACACCGCAACTTGCTAAATCTCTTCTCATCCAAGGGCTTTGTGAAGATATCGGCTAGCTGTTCTTCAGTCTTCACATGCTCAATAGAAATGTCGCCCTTCAACACATGATCACGAAGAAAATGATGACGAATATGAATGTGCTTTGTCTTCGAGTGCTGAACTGGGTTGTGAGCAATCTTGATGACACTCTCATTGTCACAGAAGATAGACACATTCTTCATGTTGACACCGTAGTCCTTGAGAGTTTTCTTCATCCATAGCAATTGAGTATAGCAAGAACCAGCGGCAATGTACTCAGCTCCAGCGGTAGATAGTGATACGCAGTTCTGTTTCTTCGAGGACCAACAGACCAAAGATCGTCCGAGGAAATGGCATGTACCAGATGTTGACTTGCGGTCCACACGATCACCAGCATAGTCAGAGTCAGAATATCCAATGATATCAAAAGCCGAGCCCTTGGGGTACCATAATCCAAGTGTTGGTGTGTGAGCTAGATATCAAAGAATATGCTTCACAACCTTATGGTGGTATTCCTTCGGTGTAGCTTGAAATCAGGCACACATGCAAACACTAAGCATTATATCTGGCCTAGATGCACATAAGTACAATAAAGAGCCAATCATGGAGTGGTATACCTTATGATCGAAGTCAATACCATTTTCATCAGTGCACAGATGGCCATTTGTGGGCATAGGAATTTTGACGCCTTTGCAATCTTGCATGCCGAATTTCCTCAGTACATCCTTGAGGTATTTCTCATAGGATATGAATATGCCATTGCGTTTTTGACGAATTTGAAGACCTAAGAAGAATTTCAACTCTCCCATCATAGACATTTGATATTCTTCACTCATCATATAGGCAAATTCATCACTATAACGTTGGTCAGTACAACCAAAGATAATATCATCAACATATATTTGGCACACAAACAATTCACCATCATAAGATTTAGTGAAAAGAGTAGGGTCGAGTGAACCGGGTTTGAAGCCTCTCTTCATGAAGAATTCCTTCAAGGTATCATACCACGCCCGTGGGGCCTGCTTGAGGCCATAGAGGGCCTTGTTGAGTCTGAAGACTTTGTCGGGATTCTTTGGATCTTCAAAACCTGGGGGTTGAGCAACATATACTTCTTCCTCAAGCTTACCATTGAGGAATGCACTTTTCACATCCATTTGATATAAAGTAATATCATGATGGTTAGCATAAGCAAGTAATATGCAAATAGCCTCAAGTCTAGCAACAGTTTCAAAAGTTTCATCGAAATCAATTCCTTCAACCTGTGTGTAGCCTTGAGCTACGAGCCGTGCCTTATTCCTCACCACAAGGCCATTTTCATCTTGCTTGTTGTGGTAGATCCACTTTGTGCCAATGATATTGTGCTTGCGAGGATCTATACGTTTGACCAGTTCCCAGACATTGTTAAGCTCAAACTGATGTAATTCTTCTTGCATGGCCTCAATCCACTCAGGCTCCAGAAATGCTTCATCTACCTTAGTAGGTTCTGTAATAGAGACAAAAGCATAGTGCCCACAAAAGTTAGATAAATGTGAAGCTTTTGAGCGTGTGAGAGGACCTGGCGCTTTGATGTCATTGATGATCTTTTCAACATGCACTTCTTTTGCAATGCGAGGATGAGCTGGTCGTCGTTGAAGAATTTGATCAACATTTTCTTCAGCACCATTTTCTTCAGGTGCATTAGCTCGATGTTCTTCATGTTCTGGAATGAATTCTTCAGCAAATTCTTCAGTGGGAATGACTCCTCAGTAGCCTTGAACTTGATAGTTTCCTCAGGTGTTGGTTCATCTATCACAGTAGGTAGGTGCTCTCTTTGCAAGCCATTAGTTTCATCGAACCGCACATCTACAGTTTCAACAACCTTGTGAAGAACGTTGTTGAAGACTCTGTAGGTGTTTGAGTCCTTTCCGTAACCAAGCATAAAACCTTCATGTGCTTTTGGTGCAAATTTTGAGTTGTGATGAGGATCTCTAATCCATCATTTAGCACCGAAGACTTTGAAATAACTTACATTGGGTTTCTTATCAGTGAGGAGTTCATAGGCAGTCTTCTTGAAGAATTTGTGAAGATATACTCTATTGATGATGTGGCACGCAGTATCAATTGCCTCAGTCCAGAAACGATGAGGCGTTTTGTATTCATCAAGCATAGTGCGAGCCATCTCAGCAAGAGTCCTGTTCTTGTGTTCCACGACACCATTCTGCTGAGGAGTATAGGGAGCAGATAACTCATGAGTAATACTAAGTTCATCAAGATAGTTAGCGAGACCAGAATTCTTGAACTCAGTGCCATTGTCACTTCTGATGTGCTTGATCTTCACACCAAAGTTGGTTGAAGCCCTTGAGGAAAATCGTTTGAAGACTTCCTGCACTTAATGTTTGTAAGTAACAAGGTGTACCCATGTGTAACAAGAGTAATCATCAACAATAACAAAGCCATATTGAGATGCTTCGTTTGAAACAGCAGAATAATGATTAGGACCGAAGAGATCCATGTGAAGCAATTCAAATGGGCGAGTAGTGGTCATGATAGTCTTTGCTGGATGCTTGGCCTTTGTCATCTTCCCAGCTTCACAGTCTCCACATAGGTGTTCCTTGAGGAATTTGACATTCTTGATGCCAATGACATGCTTCTTCTTCGCAAGCGTGTGCAAATTCCTCATGCCTGCATGACCAAGTCATCGATGTCAGAGCCAGCCTTCTGAAGCTTTTGCAAGTAGACACACGGCTGGTTGTGGTCCCGTAGAGAAATTAACAATATACAGGTCTCCTCTCCTAAAGCCTTCGAAGACTTTGGAATTGTCAGCTTCCATAAGCACAACACAACGGTACTAGCCAAAGACAACAACCATATCAAGATCACAAAGCATTGAGACAGACATAAGGTTGTATCCTAGGGACTCAACAAGCATGACTTTGTCCATGTGTCGATCCTTTGTGATCGCGACCTTACCTAGACCCAATACCTAACTTTTGCCTTTGTCAGCAAAGATGATATGCTTCAGATGTGACGGAGATAATGGAGCATCCATCAATAGATTCTTGTCACCAGTCATGTGATTTGTACATCCACTATCGAGGACCCACTCAGTGGCTTTGGGTTGATCATCCTGCAGATGAATTAGTGCAGCTTACAAACTCATATACTTCATTAGTGAAGAATATGACATCAATTCATCAGATCAATTTCATCAAGCAAAAGAACAGATAAAGTAGTGTGAGGACGTGAGAAATGAAAGTTCATTTCTTCATGATTAGCCTGCGTCCTATCAGGCATGCTCAGGTCTCCAGCAAATTCTTCAGACGATTACGTACGTCTGGATACCTGACCCTGCAGCAGAGATTAGTTCTTTTTCTTCACCACCCACATCTGAAGGGGTGGCAAAGAGCTCATCATTCTGCGAGCTCCATACGAGAAGGATGGCATAGAAGCCAGTCCATTTCGTTTCACATAAGAGGGGTTAGAATAAGCATAAGAGTAAGCAGAGAAATTCTTCGAGGACTTATGGACATAATGATTTGAAGAATAATGCATATATCCATAATCCTTATATCTTCCCTGCGAAACAGACGGGTTAGCGCGATGATGTTCACATGAAGACTTTGATCCTTTTGAGGAATATGATCCATGTGAGGAGTTTGGTCCGTATGAGGACTTGGATCCATATGAAGAATTTGGTCCATATGAAGAATTTGATCTGGGGTTCCTATTCTTCACAGGTGGCGTCATGATGACATTCACCTGAAGATTTTCAAGGCATCTTTTGGGAACCCTGATTTTCTTCATAGGGGGACCGTTCCTGCAGTTAGTGCCAACATATCTAGCAAATACTTCACCATTCTGATTTTTGAACAGTTTGTAGTTGGAGTCAAATGACTCATCATCAAAATGAGGAGATTCACATGCATATCCAGATAGGTTAGATGGGTCAACTGGAGGTCCCTTTGCAGCAACCCATGTAGTTTTGTGGTACTGCTCAGGCTTCCAATATGTACCATCAGCATTGAGTTTCCTCTCAAAAGCAATACCCTCTTTCCTAGGGTTCCTGTTGAGGATCTACTTTTTAAGCACATCACAAAGAGTCTGATGCCCTTTGAGGCTTTTGTACATGCCTGTTATGTACAATTCCTTCAGCCCTGCATCGTCAGTGATACAAGCAATGTCCTCAGATGAGGAATTAGTGATAGCAGAGGCATGTGAAGAAATTGAAACATTAGCAGCATTTGAACATCCAGGTGAAGAATTAGCAGATTCACGTTCAATGCACTTCAAGCATGGAGGAACAAATTCTTCTTGAGAAGCGTTGATTTGTTGAGCAAGTAAAGAATCACGCTCCTTCTGAAGATCTTCATAACTCACTCTTAGCTTCTTAAGGTCTTGCTTTATTTGAAGAAATTCATAAGAAAGCTTCTCATGATCGGATAGGAGAGTATTATGTTGATCTTGAAGCGTGTCATACTTAGTATGAAGTCTCTGAAGACTTTCAGCCAAGGTTTTTGACTGATCCATTTCTTCACCCAACATATCATCGCTCTTGTTTAGCATGTAGTGAACTTTTTCCAAAGCTCTTTGTTGTTTAGTGGCAAGGGAAGCAAGTTTGACATAGCTGGGTCCAAATTCATCACCAGATTCATCATCACTAGACTCGGATAGGTAGCATTCAGTTACCTCAGCATCTTTTGCCATAAGGCATGATGCAGAAGATGATGATTCTGGTTCGAATGTCATAGCTTTGAGAGATTCCTTGAAGTCCTCAAACCAAGGATCATGGCAGGTTCGATGACCTTCATAGACCTCAGAGAGACGGTCCCAGATGAGCTTCGCATGATCGAGATGCATGATATTCCTAAACTGATTTTGTGACAGACTGCAGCAGATGACATCCTTCGCCGTGAGGTTGAGAAGAGTGTACTTGCGAATGTCATCAGCTTCCGCCATCTTGCACAGATCGGTCAGACCAATCTCAGTGACGGTCCAAAGCTCGCTGTTCATCGCCATGAGGCGTTTCTTCATCATGGCCTTCCACTTGGGATACTCGTGACCGTGAAAGATGGGGCATGTCACTTTCATCATACATGCGGTCTACATAACTAAAACTCCAGGCGGTTAAACCAAAATCACACAGAACAAGGGAGTACCTTGCTCTGATACCAATTGAAAGTGCATTATATCAACTAGAGGGGGCTGAATAGGCGATTATTATGAAATTCTTCACTGAGGAATTTGCCGGTGAGGAAATTCCTTAGCGAAGAACTACTAGCAGCGGAATAAGTACTCAAAAGTAAACATAACAGAATACAAGCATGGTCATCATGATGAAATGAAGACAATGATTTGGTAGACCAGTTCCAACTGCTGTCTCAGTTGTACGTCTGGTTGGAGCGACTGAGTATTTAAACTCGGGGACACACAGTCCCGGACACCTAGTCCTGAGCACGCAGCTCAAGACACCAAGTCCTCACCGTATTCTCCTTGAGCTAAGGTCACACAGACCTCGCCCAATCACTCGTGGTAAGTCTTCAGGTGACTTTCGAACCTTCACAAACTTGGTCACTCGGTGATCCACAATTCCTCTTGGATGCTCTAGACCATGACGCCTAACCGTCTGGAAGAAGCACAGTCTACAAAGGTAACAAGCGTCGGATCCACGCAGGATCAATCTCTTCAGTGATGCTCAATCACTTGGGGTTTGTAGGTGTTTGGGTTTTGGGTTTTTTCCTCACTTGATGATTTTCGCTCAAAGTCCTCGGAGGATGGGTTGCTCTCAAATGACAAGTGTCAGTTTCTCTCGGAGCAGCCAACCAGCTAGTGGTTGTAGGGGGCGGCTATTTATAGCCTAGGGAGCAGCCCGACATGATAAGACATAAATGCCCTTCAATGATATGACCGTTAGGTGGATAGATATTTGGACAGCTGGCGCATAGCATAGCAATGGTCGGAATTTTGAGTAGCAAAATCCTCAGGGCTATCATGTTCCTCACTGTGTAGGTAATCCGCACTAGCGAATTCCTAACTCTTCAGTCAGAACAAATTCCTCAGAGACCAGAAGAACTTCGTCTCTGTCACTGAAGAAATTGACTGAACTGTATGAGATTTCCAATGGCTTCACTCGAAGGGATTGGTAGGTGTAGGATTTTGAGTTGAGCATCACTTGGAAATTTTTCCTTAGTATTTCCTCGACCCCCTTTAACAGTACGGTGTTTCCTATGACTCAAGAAAGAGAAAATGAAACTACAAAAACAAAAGTCTTCACGCTTCATGTTCCTAGAATGAATACCAAGTCTTCAAGGTCACACCAATTTCTTCACTTTCAATGTCTTCAGAAAGTCTTCAGAATACCAAAGTCTTCAGACGAAGAACTTCATTTTTAGGGGTCGACTTTCTCTGTAATTATCAAACTCCTCATAGACTTATAGACATGTGTACACTCATAAACACATTAGTCCCTTAACCTATAAGTCTTCAATACACCAAAATCACTAAGGGGCACTAGATGCACTTACACCCTCAGGAATAACAAGTGATTCTTCATCATCACTTTCATCTTCATAATCAGATTCAATATTTTCAATCTCTCTATGTAACGCCCTCAATTCGGCTATATCTCCCACATGTCGAAGAACGACTTAGAGGCATAACCGCATTGAAAGCAATGTCGCAAGTGAGGTAATCTTCACACAACCCATGTAATACATAAGGGAAAGAGATACATAGTTGGCTTACACTCGCCACTTCACACAATTACATGAAGCACTACAACATCCAAATACAATCAGGGCCCGACTACGGAGCCAAAATAAAAGAAGAACCCCAAATGCGACAATGTCCCCGATCAACCCCAACTGGGCTCCATTACTGATCAACTAGAACGAAACAACACAAAGGACAAGATCTTCAACGAGCTCCTCCTTGAGCTTGGTTGCGTCATCTGCACGGACTCATCGGCACCTGCAAGCTGGTTTTGGAAGTATCTGTGAGTCACGGGGACTCAGCAATCTCACACCCCCGGGATCAAGACTATTTAAGCTTATGGGTAAGGTAAAGGTATGAGGTGAAGCTGCGGCAAGCGACTAGCATATATGGTGGCTAACATACACAAATGAGAGCGAGAAGAGAAGGCAAAGCACGGTCGATAAAAGTATGATCAAGAAGTGATCCTAAAACAACCTACGTCAAGCATAACTCCAACACCGTGTTCACTTCCCGGACTTTGCCGGAAAGAGACCATCACGGTTACACACGCGGTTGATGTATTTTAATTAAGGTCAACTTTAGGTTTTCTACAATCGGGCATTAACAAATTCCCATCTGCCCATAACCGCGGGCATGGCTTTCGAAAGTTCAAATCCCTGCAGGGGTGTCCCAACTTAGCCCATGACAAGCTCTCACGGTCAACGAAGGAATAGACCTCCTCCCAAGACATTCTGATCAGACTCGGTATCCCGGTTCTACAAGACATTTTGACAGGGTAAAACTAAACCAGCAACACCGCCCGAATGTGCCGACAAATCCCGATAGGAGCTGCACATATCTCTTTCTCAGGGCACACCGGATCGTCCAAACTTCCGGTAGGCCAGCCCAGAGTTGCCCCTGGTGGCCATCGGCGGCTGACAAGTTGGACCAACACTCAGAGGAGCACTGGCCCGGGGGGTAAAATAATGATGACCCTCAGGAGCGCGACTCCCAAGGGAAAAGAAAAGGCTAGGTGGCAAATGGTAAAACCAATGTTGGGCATTGCTGGAAGAGCTTTACTTAAGGCGAACCGTCAAGGGGTTCCCATAATAGCCCAACCGCGTAAGGAACGCAAAATCCGGGAACATAACACCGATATGACGGAAACTAGGGCGGCAAGAGTGGAACAAAACACCAGGCATAAGGCCGGGCCTTCCACCCTTTACCAGTATATAGATGCATTAATTAAATAAGATATATTGTGATATCCCAACAAGTAAACATGTTCCCATAAGGAACAACATCTCCATGTTCCAACAAGGAACAAAACTTCAATCTTCACCTGCAACTAACAACGCTATAAGAGGGGCTGAGCAAAGCGGTAACATAGCCAGACAACGGTTTGCTAGGACAAGGTGGGTTAGAGGCTTGGCTCAACAATATGGGAGGCATGATAAGCAAGTGGTAGGTATCGCATCATAGGCATAGCAAAAGAGCGAGCAACTAGCAAGCAAAGATAGAAGTGATTTCGAGGGTATGATCATCTTGCCTGAAATCCCGCAAAGAAGAAGAATGAGTCCATGAAGAAGATAAACGGACGTAGACGAACAGATCCTCACAAACACAACGTTATCGGAACCAACCCGAAGAAGCAACACTGGAAAAGACCAAACAACATAGTAAACAACCACCACATAATCATGGCATGATACACAATCAAGTATGATGCATGTTCGGTTTAATGAAGCATGACATGGCAAAGTGCACAAGCAATCCTACAAATTAAATGGAGCTCAATATGCAACGAGTTGCATATTGACGAAACACCACGATAAGTTATTTAGTTTGATCCCGTTTATATACCCAACAATATTAAATGTTGTTAAACATGGCAAGAGGGTGAAGCAAAGTAAACTAACTATTTAGGCAAGTTTAAATGAGGCGGAAACAACGAACAACAATTTCGGAAACTCCTCATGTGCACATTTTAGGTTTGGTACTGTTCTGCCCTAAACACAATTTTAGAGTTATTAAACATGCAAAACAAGTACACCATTATAAACTAGGCATTTTTCCACCCCATTTACATATAAAGATTATTTAATTTGGAGCTACAGTTATTTAGTTATGGATTAAAACATTTTAGCAAGTTATTTAAGCAAATTTAAACAAGCAGCATTTTAAACATTTTAAACATAGATGAATGTTGCAAATTATTAAACTAGATGAAATTCTAGTCAAGTTACATATATGACATGTTTTAATTGGATGCACGGTTAATTAGTTATTAAATGCATGAACAGCAAGGGGTAATCTATAAATGTGCAGTTTTTCTGTAAATAGCGAAATTCGTTCATAGCAGAAAAAAATATACATCGGGCCGAATCTGGTTGGCCCATCAGTGGGAGGGGGCGCAGCAGTGAGGCTCACCCATGGGCTTGGCCCGTTCGGTGGAGAGGAGAGAGGCCGGCAGGCTGGGCAGGCCGCGAAGGGGCGCGCTGGGCCTCGCAGGCCAGATCGAGCGGAGGCAGGGCAAGGTCAATGCGAGGCAGGGACGCAGCTTCAGGTCGGGGCGCTCGTCTCCCTCGAGAAGAAACCGCAGCATCAGGAGGAAGAAAGCGGCGACGCGGGATCCAGTTGACGTGAGGTCCAGGACGGCAGCAGGCGGTGGATCCGGGCGGGGAACGTCCAATCTCACTGGAGGCGGGGCGGCGCTGCAGTTCGCGAGGCAGGCGCACGGGCGGAGCTGGAGGCCATGGCGGCGGCGGCCGTAGCACCAACAGTGGCGAGGACGAAGCAGGGGCGACCCGAGGTCGCAGGTGATCCGGGCGGCGCAGGGGCTTGCGGCTCAGCGAGCGATGCGTGCAACGAGGAGGAGGGAGCTCGTGCTCCTGCATCCAGGACGTGGCGCGGTCGGGGACTCCTGTGCAAAATCCATGGAGGCCAGCGCATCATGTTCTCCATGTGAGAGAAAACAGAGAGGTGGAGGGAGTGAGAGGGAGAAGGGAACGAGAAGGAGGAAGGGTAGGGGCGACGGGGATGGCATGGCATGGTCAGGGTCGCCGGTGTGCTGGAGAGGATCTCCGGCGAGTTGCTGCAGGGCTGAGGGGAGAGGGTGCCTTGGATCGGGAGGAGGGGGCTAGTGTTTGAAAGAGAGGGGAATTTTGGATCAGGGAGAAAACTACTGGTTCGGTGTGGAACCCGAGGAAGAGAGTGGCGGCGGTGGGATAGATCCCTAGAAATTTGGGATCTGGTCTAGGGTTAGACTAGCTATATATAGTAGGTGGGTTTGAATAGGGGCTATCTCGTCCCTCCGATCGTAATCGTACGGACGGAAAAAAAATAGTTAGGGAGCCCAGATAAGAAAACGGAGACGTTTTGTAGATGTTTGGGGATGATCCGGACACGACGGTGACGACTGCTCGGGTCGGGTCCGGGACAACTTTCGGACGCGCACGCGAGCAGGGCCGCGGGCTGACGAGAGAGGTTAGGTTGGGTCTGGCGGATTGTGAAGAGCGGGTTGGTCTGAGAGAAGAGGGGAGAGATGCAGCCCGGCACGGTTTCCAGAGACCGAAAATGTCCGACGTTAGACCGGATATATTGCCGCTATAGTTATCCGTTGGGCTATCAAACGAACTCTGAATGCGATGAAACTTGGCAGGCGGCCTACCTACAACATAACAACACCACATGCCAACTTTCATCCCATTCCGAGAACATTTTCTGGCCACTTATAAAATACTATTTCGGACATGCCGCGGGCGCGTGCAAGTGTGGTTGGGCTCAGAACGGACAACAGAGAGAACTCGGAGAACCCGGACGAATGCAAGTTTTGAAAAACATGATGATGCTATGCAAATGATGACATGATGAAATGCAACACGCAAGAAAATGAGATGGCAACGCAGCGAATAACTGGAGGACACCTGGCGCATCGGTCTCCGGGCGTTACAACACTCCACCACTACGAGAGGATCTCGTCCCGAGATCTAGAATGGCACCGTAGCGAAAATGGAAGAGAAAGAGAAGAGGTAAAAACTAAGTTGCTTCTTTGACAAACGAGTGAGACCAAAGAACCTTGAAAAGGTTGAACACAATGAAAGAAAGAAAACAACGGAGATGAACAAAGTTGAAAGCACTCCATTAAGAAAGAGAAATAAGAAAGTACCGATTCGGGTAGCACTTCGGTTGAAAAGAGATGAAGACTTGATGAAATGAAAAAAACTTGAGCAAAGGGGCACAATACTCCGGTTAAATGGATAAACCAAGAAAAGAACACGATCCTGACAAAACGAAAAGATGGGTTGAAGAGAGCAACATCACAATGCCTCCGGAACAAAAGAAAGAATGGAATGTAATGAACGACGAGAAAACAAGATCTTGAGGGAGCACGCTTACAACAAATGCTAGAACGGAGTTGTTGGAAAACCAACAACGAAAAGAATAAGCTTGATATGGTCTTATGGAATACGTCTCAAATTATGAGGTGACAACCTGCCACTCACGGGAAGAAGAATTGGATTAATATGAACGAGGAGACAAGAAACTATTTCACCGGGAGGATAAATGAAGAACTTGGGTCAATTATACGCCTCACAATAGCAACAAACCTTAGGGAAGGCTTTAGGTAAAATATAACCCAAGATAACTCCAATGACGAGATTGATGGATTTAAAATATCTCATTCTTAACAACATGTGAATCATGAAACATGAACTCAAATTATCAAGAATGACATAATACCACCTCAAAAGACACGGTAGAAAGAATTGCACTTTAAAATGCAAGATGAAGAATACTTGAGCTCCTTAGAAAAGAATGTTGCTGAACACTTCGAGAAGGAATTAAATCCTTGATGAACCATCATGTAGAACCTTCATGAAGAACTCCGGTAATAAAAGAATGATCCAAAATAATTGACTGATGGAAAGAATAAGATTGAAGCCTCGCAATGATTTAGATAGAGATCTCTGTGATAAAATAATTGCGAGAGCTTGGGACTCCGGGAAAGAAAAATGAATCAAGTGAAACCGATAATTTCATGAGCCTCCGGAATAAAGAACTAATCACTTGGATGAAACAAGAATAAGAATTACATTATGCTTATCCTTCACCAATTAAATTGGTGACAATCGATGGATTTGGCATACTACTTATTCTCGTAGAAAGGATTAAAAGAGGTATATCAAAACTTGAGAAGGTCTTCAACGAAACCACCGTTAGGATTTGAAAGAACGAATAAATTGATATGATAACGAATGACGAGAACTCTTGAACGAACCACCGTAAGAATTGAAAAGGAACGAAGAGAAGATAAAGAAACACCAGGAAGAATTAGCAAATTAACTAAGATGTTTGAGAGAATTTAGATACAAGTGAACGCAGAGAAACCCATGATGATTAGAGAAATTTGGATGATGCACCGGATAGATTTGGAGAACAATAGCTGAAAACTGAGATGAATAATATTTGAAAAAATGGCCTTCGGAGTATAGAAATGGAAATAACTCATGAAATGCTCCGGATAGGTGAAAAGAATTCTCATGATCAAAACAATTATGAGAGGATGGCAACAAGCTAGAATCATGAATCTTGAAGAGAATGGAGCAAGATTAAAGAGAAACTCTTCTTCGGTCTTCAAAATCCGAGAATGACGACGAGAAACACCACCATGAATTATTTAGACACTCTGGAATGAAGAATGGAAAGGTTGAGCCAACGATGGAAAGAATTTGGAAGATCTTGGAGACAAACATAAGATTGATGATTATTCATTCTTACGTCAAACTTCGAAAAGAAATTTGAATAGCTCCGGGAAAATTAGAAGAGTCAGGTAAGATCCTGGGAAGAGACCTGTGGGTTAGGGCCCACTCGAAAGAAACACCATTGAAAAGATTACTTGAAAAGAGATTGTAACATCCCAAATTTAAAAATTTGGAATGTTATACACTAGATCATCATGCATATCATATTTTCTTGCATTTTTCCGATCCTAGAAATTTCACGCAACTCAAGGACCCTCGGAGAGAGTTGGAGATTTCGTCATTTTCATATTTGAGTCTTCTCAATTTTGAAGAAAGGATCATTGGTTTTGTTGGAGTTTATTTGCCTTTTATTTGGATAGGGAAAAATGCGCGTTTTCAAAATTTGCATTTTAGGCCCGGGGAAAAGTTCATTTTGTTTGACTCATTTTTAGGAGTCGGGGAAAATTTACTTTAGAAGTTTTGGAGTTCGTTTAGTTCTCTTTTCTGTTTATTTTTTCTGCGTGCGTAACCGATTTAAAAAAAATAAAAAAATTCTAGCGCGCCTTGGGCCAAGGCCCAAGCCAGCAGCCGGCCGGCCAAGGCCAGGCCACCCGCGTGCGCGCCCAGGCGCAGGGACCCGCCGCCGCCGTCCTAGTCCCACTAGGACTCTGTTTGCCTTTTTTTCCAATCTCCCTCGCCTACTCTTTTTCCTCCTTTTTTTTCTTGCCCCCTACCCCAAGTCTCCTCTCCCCTCACCAATATAAATACCCAAGCACCCCCCCTCTAAACATCACATCAAGCCCCAAGCCCCAAGCCCCTCACCCCGCGCCGCGCCCCTTGCCCCGCGCCGCCGCCCTGCGTCACCGCCGCCGCCGCCTTAGTGCCCTGCTGCCGCCTTGCCCTAGCGCCGCCGCCGCCCTTGCTCACCGCCGCCGCCGCCCTTGCTCGCCGACGCCGGAGCCCCTCGCCGGAGGTACCGCGCCGCATCTCTTTCTTTTCCACGGATCGGTTTTCTTCTAAATCGTTCCGTTTCTTCTCTAAACCGTTCCGGTTTTCTAGATTGGTTTTTTGTTCGGTTTTCTTTTCTCGAAACCCTAGATCGGATTCGTTTTCTTTTCCGATTTAGTAGCCTAGAGACCGTTCGCCGGACCGTTCGTCCTAACGAACGTGATCACCGGATTCTTCTAGGTTAACGAACGTCCATTCGTTCAACCGTTCTTCTTTTTCTTTCGTCGGATTTATTCCGCGATCGCGATCTCAGATCCGATCTTCGTTCTAGTCTATTTTCTCGCTCGTTTATCGGAATCAGGTGATTCAAGTGCCTGGAGTTTCGTTTCGAAACCGCCGTTCCGACTAATCAACTTAAACCAGTTTTTGCTACGGTAAAATTTGACCTAGTTTCAACTTGCTAGAACCGCGTTGTTTTCCGCCGTTTGTTTTCGGTTTCTTTGTTCGGTTCTTTCTCTCTTTGCAACCGGAGTTCTTAAGTTGAACTATCTGGTTCGATCTATTGTTCGAGTTTTACCTGTGCATTAGATGAGTACTTATTGTATGCTTGTTGTTTGTCTGCGATAGATTACCCGGATTGCGCCGCTTGTTACTTCGAATCTCTAGGACTCGCGGATCATCAGCAAGGCAAGTAACTTTTTATACACTTTGATCATACCTTTTCTACAACCCAGTTTTATTACATTAGATCCACCCTCACACATTGCATGATTAGGATCTAATTAAATTGTGGGATGGGAAGTAGATGAGGTAGTACCTATTACCTGTTTATTATGAAGCCCTTGGGAGTTACTTCTACGTTTGCTTATTATGCCATGCTATGCTAGTAGACGTGGATTGGGTGAGTGATATCCATGACAGATGTGAGATTGATAATTTTAATGGTTTATCTAAGGTGGCAACTTAAACACACATCTGGATGGATTGAGGCACCTGATGTCTATCAGGACTTTCCTGTTTTATTTTGGACCGCCACCCAGGCTCAAAGGGATCATAAGATCTTTCATGCTAAATACTTACGTGTGCAGCCACAATCCAATATGGGCTCTGGCATAGTTGACTAAGTCGTGCGAACTCTTATAGGGGTAGACTAGCAGATGTAGGGGATGTAGGTGGTACGGAATACTCCATCGTAAGGTGCTAGCGCTTCTGAAAGACTATGTCTCGGTCATCCGTTTCTCAAACACCAGTAGTGCGAGAAAACCAATGGAGGCGATCGAGTCTTGTGGGGAAAAGTGCGCAAACCTTTGCAGAGTGTAATAAACTAATCATGATTAGCCGTGTCCCCGGTTATGGACAATCTTGAGTATCTAGTATTTGAATATCATGTGAATCTCAACATGTTACTTCTAATTAATATTGTTGGGTTTTAATGACTACTTTTAATTGGGATTGAGAATGCTGTCAACCATTCTCAATGTTTAACAACCACCATGATAGTTAAATAAATTTATTCCTTTGCAGTAGGGAAAAATTGGCTTTACGCAAAACAGTAACCATAGAGCCTTCCACCAGCCAAATATGCATATAGTATAGCTGTTTCATTCCATTACTCTCTATGTGTTACCTTGCCAGCATATTCCATGTGCTGACCCGTTTCGGGATGCAATGTTAATGTTGCAGACTTTTCAGACGACGAATAAGGTGCTTTTAGGTCGTGGTTCTATACTCAGTGATGCCGTTGGAGTTGATGGACCCATTTATCTTCCAAGTCTTCCGCTGTTATCGATTTTTAGATGGCCTTAAGCCATATTATTGTAATAAGTTCTCTTCGGAGACATCGATGTAATAAGTGTGTGATTGCCACTCTGCTATAAATCCTTCGATGTACTGTGTGGTGTCAGCATTACTGATCCAGGGATGACACCGGAGCACAGTAGACTTGATCCATTTGGGTCGGGTCTCTACCGAGAGAGTCAATCAGATTTTGGAAGATATGCTGAGAGCTTGTGCACTAGATTTTGGATCTAGTTGGGACGATAATTTGCCGTATGCGGAGTTTTCTTATAACAACAGTTACCAAACCAGTTTGAAGATGGCACCTTTCGAAGCTTTATATGGAAGGAGGTGCAGGACACCGTTGTCATGGGACAAAGTTGGAGGCCGTCAATTCTTTGGACCAGATCTAATTAAGGAGTCTGAACGGAAAGTTAAGTTGATACGCGATAGGCTCAAGGTAGCCCAGTCTAGGCAGAAGAGCTACACAGATTCTAAGCGCAAGGAGACAGTTTACAAAACCGGAGACAGAGTGTATCTCCGAGTATCCCCACTTCGAGGAGTTAAGCGCTTTGGAGTTAAGGGAAAGTTAGCACCACATTTCATTGGACCATATAAGATCTTGCAATGTATTGGAGAAGTAGCATATAAGTTGGAATTACCAGAGGGACTGTCAGGAGTTCATGATGTATTCCATGTGTCTCAGCTGAAGAAATGTCACGCCGAGATGGCGGAGGTACCGTTAAGAGATACCGTGCCATTGGAAGCGATTCAGTTGAAGGACGACTTAACGTATGAAGAGAAACCAATCAAGATTCTCGATTATGCCAGCAGAGTTACCCGCGGCAAGGTTATCAAGTTTTGTAAAGTTCAGTGGAACAACCACTCAGAAGATGAAGCCACCTGGGAGAGAGAAGAAGATTTGCTCTAGGACCACCCTCACCTATTTTCTAGCCAACCCGAATCTCGAGGGCGAGATTCATCTTAAGGGGGGTAGGTTTGTAACATCCCAAATTTTCAATTTGGAATGTTATACACTAGATCATCATGCATATCATATTTTCTTGCATTTTGCCGATCCTAGAAATTTCACGCAACTCAAGGACCCTCGGAGTGAGTTGGAGATTTCGCCATTTTCATATTTGAGTCTTCTCAAATTTTGAAGAAAGGATCATTGGTTTTGTCGGAGTTTATTTGCCTTTTATTTGGATAGGGAAAAATGCGCGTTTTCAAAATTTGCATTTTAGGCCCGGGGAAAAGTTCATTTTGTTCGACTCTGTCGGTGTACTAAAGTAGGGGTACGTTAGTATCCCGAACTTGTGCACGGGCAGTCGCAGCATCCCGCGGCAAGGCTTGCCAGGCGACCGCCAAGATCCTCTGTGGTTCCTTTGGAGCCATTCAAGAACAAAGTATCCAAGGCCCCGGCAAGAGGAGCTTGCCGGGAAGGAGACAGGACCCCGGCAGGAGGAGCTTGCTGGGGAGGCCAATCAAGACATATCAAGGAACTCGCCGCAGCACGCCACGTGTCCCGGCAAGACCCATTGAGCGACAAGCTCCTGGACGCGGCAAGATAATAACCGCGGCAAGGCACTTGCCGCGGCAAGCTTCCATCCTGTACCTACGCTCCAGCACATCCGCCAACGTGTCGCTCTGGGACCCTTCCAGGCGTACGTGGCGGAAGGCTGTGCAGCTAGAGGTACACGGTGGCAAGTGGCGCTGACAAGGTAGCCATCGTGGCAAGCAGTGGTGTCCCTAGTGGTCCCTTTCCGCACCGTCTAGGCGACACAGACAGGCATTTAATGCCTTTGTCCCCTGCCGTCAGGGTTAGGTATGATACAACTGTAGTAAGCGGTGGCGCCAACCACCACCTCTTTTACCTTTTTATCCTCATCTCTGTTGCCACCTGTCGGTGACCCCTTTCACATATAAAAGGAGGCCCATGCGCAACAGGGAAAGGGGGGGCGATCATTCTCACGCTCGGTCTCGCTAGCCATTCAAGTGTACTGTAGCGTTCATCGCTCCTGAGCAAGAACACAAATACAAACCAAAGCAGGAGTAGGGTTTTACGCATCCGTGCGGCCCGAACCTGGGTAAATTGATCGCGTTGCTCGTGCGCTTCGCCTTGATCTGCTCTTCGCGCACTCTCCGCCCCCTGCCGAACCGAAAGGGGCCTCGGTCCGCCGTGGTCCCATAGGTGTCCGTGGGGATCAGTCACCCCCGACATCTTTGGCGTGCCAGGTAGGGGTGCGTCGAGGTTGTGAGAACCTGATCCGGTGTTTGCACGAGCCAAATCTTCGTCCTCTTCATCGACATGCCGCTGAAGAAGAAGGCTTCGGAGGTAGCTGCTCCATCTGCGTCGAGCCCACCATCGCCGGAGCGAACGGCTGGTGGAGTAGGCGCCGGCGGAAGAGCGGGCACCGACGAGGGGGACTCATGGTGCTGCCAGGTCCAAGGACAAGACTGCGCTACACGTCGGCGGCGCGGTCGGCTCCCACAACGACCGAGCGCACTCCAAGATCTCGGCGTCCGTACACGCTCCGCGCCCATCCCAGGAGGCGCGGGACCAGTAGCGTCATGGTACTCACGGTACCATATGTTTGCTGGGCCAAGATCAAGCTGGCGGATCCCGGAGTGCTCAAGACTAGCACGCACGCCAACATGCTGGCGCGAGCGTGGCACGGTCGCTTGGACGAGATACTGCTCCTTCTAACGTAGTTAGAAGTCCGAGCATATCCCGTTCCTCGCACCGTTCGCCGCCGCCGCCCACCACTCCGGCGGAAGCTTTGGTGTGAGTACAACTGCTCTTAGATTACCCTCCAGCGGTAGACAAGATCGACGACTGGAGGGCCACTATCCAGAGTCTCATCGGCTTCGCCAACGGCGACAACCCACGGCAGCCGAGCGCATCGCAGCCGCGGCAAGTCAGTCAGGCGCGAGCCGGTGGCGACAAGACCGGGGAGGGTGCAACCACTGTGCACTCCCCGCCTCGAAGGCCAAGATCGCCGATTCGCCGGATCCACCACGACAGCGACTCCACCGCGTCATCAGATCCGCGAGCTCATCGCGATCAGCGCCAAGTTCTCCATGAACGACAACAAGAAGACGCTCGTACTCGCATCGAGCGCCGAAGAGAAGCGCGGCGTCAATCAGACCTGCGCGCCGGGCCCTCTGTTGACATGCATGCGCCCGGAGAACCAGGCGACTTGCCGTACGCGGTAGGTTGCCCTGTGTTTACCCGTGAGCTGCGGCAAGTCAAGTGGCCCAGCCAGAAGAACTTCAAGCCAGACGTACCGGAGAAGTGCGATGGCAAGTCGCACCCGTCAGAGTTCCTCAGCATCTACACCATTGCGGTGCAAGCTGCCAGGGGGCGAGATGACAAGGTCCTTGCCAACTACTTCCCGCTGGTGCTCAAGCCCGAAGTCAGGTCCTGGCTCATGCACTTGCCGGACAACTCCATATCTTCTTGGGCTGACCTGTGCCACCAGTTTGTCGGTGCCTTTACAAGCGGCCACAAACCCCATGGCCAAGAGAGTGATCTCCACCTGCTTGCCCAGAAGGAAGGAGAGCCCCTGCGCAAGTATATTCAGAGATTCAGCCGTGTGCAGCGCAACATCCCAGACATCCACCCTGCCGCGGTTATCAGCGCGTTCCATCAGAACGTGCGTAACCGCAGGATGCGGGAGGAGATGGCGATGAGCAGGATCAGAGACGTCAGCGAGTTGTACGCCCTGGCCGACAAGTGTGCACGCGCTGAAGAAGGGAGGAAATTTCCCGAAGAGACTACAGGAGCAGGAGGATCTGACAGCGAAGATGCTGCCCCAGCAAAGAAAAACCTGAGGCGCAACAGGAAGAAGAAAGGCAAAGAGGTACTAGTCATTGAGCAGTCCGGCAACGATGGTGGCGCCAAGCAAGCTAAGGTTGGTAGCTCCGGCAAGGAGGTTGCCGCATGCACCAACTGCCAGGCTGTGGTGGCCACCGACAAGCAGGACAGCTCCGACAAGCAGTACTGCAAGATCCACCGCACCAAGGGCCATGACCTCCAGAGCTGCAAGAAGGTCTTGCAGCTTGTACAGAAACAAAAAGCTGAGTATGAGCACCGCGACAAAGAGAGGGCCCAAGGAGGCGGTGGAGAGGCCGGTAAGAAGCGCGCTGGCCGAGAAGGACGCCGTGGCAAGGCCAAGCAGCGGCAAGGAGACAGACCTCCCCGCGGCCGCGACAAGGATGAAGATGAAGACGACGACGAAGACATGGATGATGCCGAGACCAGTGAGCAGGAGTTCCAGAAAGTCACAGAGGTTTTTGCATTGACGGTGGTGCTTCTCTGCATACTTCACACCGCCCACTCAAACAGTGGGCGCGGGAAGTCAATGCGGCAGAACCACCTGTCGAATCACGCAAGCTTCTGAAATGGTCCAGCACGCCTATCATCTTTGACATTGAGGACCACCCTGATCGCACAACTGCGGTCGGGTGCTTGCCGTTGTTGGTTTCGCCAACAATTCGTAACCTCAAAGTCACTAAGATGCTAGTTGACGGCGGGGCCGGCTTAAATCTGATCTCCTCCGCTGTGCTCCAGAAGCTCCAGATCCCTGACAGCGAGCTCGAAGAGACCAGCACGTTCCAAGGAATTAACCCGGGAAGGAGCAAGCCGAAAGGGAAGGTCACGTTGCCGGTGACATTTGGAAGCGAGCTAAATTTCAGAACGGAGAGGGTCACTTTTGACGTTGCTGATTTCCCATTGCCTTACAATGGGATACTTGGCTGTCCAACGCTCGCCAAGTTCATGGCAGCCTCTCACTATGCATACAACATGCTCAAGATGCAAGGCCCGATAAGCGTCATCTCTGTCCCTGGCGACAAGAAGGATGCCCTTATCTGTGCCGACAAGATTTACCGGGAAGCAGCAGCTGCAACAGATCACAAGACACTTGCCGCTGAAGCTACCGGGGGGAAGAAGAAGACCAAGTCCGGCAAGAGCTCTGATGCCCACTCCGGCAAGCGCACCTCTTCGGAGTGCTGCGCTGCCGTCGAGGACGCACCATCGAGCTCCACCGGCAAGTGTAAGAAGGCTATGGTAGCTCCACCACATACCAAGAAGGTGTCCGCCAAGGAGGACGGCACTGGTGGTACCTTCACCATCAGTGCCACGCTTGACCCTAAATAGGAAAGCGCGCTCGTTACTTTCCTGCGGGCGAATGTCGACGTGTTTGCATGGCAACCGTCTGATATCCCCGGTGTTCCCAGGAAAGTAATTGAGCACCATCTTGCCGTTTGTCCTCATGCGCGGCCCGTCAACCAAAAGGTTAGGAAACAGGTAGTGGAGCGCCAAGAATTCATAGCGGAAGAAATCAAGAAGTTGGAAGCAGCAGGCCTTGTCAGAGGAGTGCTCCATCCCACGTGGTTGGCCAATCCTGTTGTAGTGTGCAAGGCAAACGGAAAATGGAGGCTTTGTATTGACTTTACTGATGTTAATAAAGCTTGTCCCAAAGATCCATTTCCCTTGCCGCGCATTGACCAGATTGTTGATGAAGGAAATATGCCCTAGAGGCAATAATAAAGTTATTATTTATTTCCTTATATCATGATAAATGTTTATTATTCATGCTAGAATTGTATTAACCGGAAACATAATACATGTGTGAATACATAGACAAACAGAGTGTCACTAGTATGCCTCTACTTGACTAGCTCGTTAATCAAAGATGGTTATGTTTCCTAACCATGAACAAAGAGTTGTTATTTGATTAACGAGGTCACATCATTAGTTGAATGATCTGATTGACATGATCCATTCCATTAGCTTAGCACCCGATCGTTTAGTATGTTGCTATTGCTTTCTTCATGACTTATACATGTTCCTATAACTATGAGATTATGCAACTCCCGTTTACCGGAGGAACACTTTGGGTACTACCAAATGTCACAACGTAACTGGGTGATTATAAAGGAGTACTACAGGTGTCTCCAATGGTAGATGTTGGGTTGGCGTATTTCGAGATTAGGGTTTGTCACTCCGATTGTCGGAGAGGTATCTCTGGGCCCTCTCGGTAATACACATCACATAAGCCTTGCAAGCATTATAACTAAGATGTTAGTTGTGAGATGATGTATTACGGAACGAGTAAAGAGACTTGCCAGTAACGAGATTGAACTAGGTATTGGATACCGACGATCGAATCTCGGGCAAGTAACATACCGATGACAAAGGGAACAACGTATGTTGTTATGCGGTCTGACCGATAAAGATCTTCGTAGAATATGTAGGAGCCAATATGGGCATCTAGGTCCCGCTATTGGTTATTGACCGGAGATGTGTCTCGGTCATGTCTACATTGTTCTCGAACCGTAGGGTCCGCACGCTTAACGTTACGATGACAGTTATTATGAGTTTATGCATTTTGATGTACCGAAGGTTGTTCGGAGTCCCGGATGAGATCACGGACATGACGAGGAGTCTCGAAATGGTCGAGACGTAAAGATTGATATATTGGAAGCCTATGTTTGGACATCGGAAGTGTTCCGGGTGAAATCGGGATTTTACCGGATTACCGGGAGGGTTACCGGAACCCCCCGGGAGCCAAATGGGCCAACATGGGCCTTAGTGGAAAGGTGAGAGGGCAGCCCACATAGGGCTGCGCCTCCCCCCCTCTCCCTAGTCCTATTAGGACTAGGAGAGGGGCCGGCCACCTCTATCTCTCTCCCCTTTAAAGGATTCCTAGTTGGACTAGGATTGGAGGGGGGAGTCCTACTCCCGGTAGGAGTTGGACTCCTCCTGCGCCTCCCTCTCTTTGGCCGGCCAGCCCCCCTCCCTCCAACCTTTATATACGGGGGCAGGGGACACCCCAAGACACACAAGTTGATCCTTGAGATCGTTCCTTAGCCGTGTGCGGTGCCCCCTGCCACCAAATTCCACCTCGATCATACCGTTGTAGTGCTTAGGCGAAGCCCTGCGTCGGTAGTACATCAAGATCGTCACCACGCCGTTGTGCTGACGGAACTCTTCCTCAACGCTTTGCTGGATCGGAGCCCGAGGATCGTCATCGAGCTGAACGTGTGCTAAGAACTCGGAGGTGCCGGAGTAACGGTGCTTGGATCGGTCGGATCGGGAAGAAGACGTACGACTACTTCCTCTACGTTGTGTCAACGCTTCCGTTGCGATCTACAAGGGTACGTAGATCAGACTCTCCCCCTCGTTGCTATGCATCACCATGATCTTGCGTGTGCATAGGAAAATTTTCGAAATTACTACGTTCCCCAACAGTGGTATCAGAGCCTAGGTTTTATGGTTTGATGTTATTTGCACGAGTAGAACACAAGTGAGTTGTGGGCGATACAAGTCATACTGCCTACCAGCATGTCATACTTTGGTTCGGCAGTATTGTTGGACGAGACGATCCGGACCAACCTTACGCGTACTCTTACGCGAGACCGGTTCCCTCGACGTGCTTTGCACATAGATGGCTTGCGGAAGACTGTCTCTCCAACTTTAGTTGAACCAAGTGTGACTACGCCCGGTCCTTGAGAAGGTTAAAACGGAGTCTATTTGACGAACTATCGTTGTGGTTTTGATGCGTAGGTGAGATGAGTTCTTACTTAAGCCCGTAGCAGCCACGTAGAACTTGCGACAACAAAGTAGAGGACGTCTAACTTGTTTTTGCAGGGCATGTTGTGATGTGATATGGTCAAGGCATGATGCTGATTTTATTGTATGAGATGATCATGTTTTGTAACCGAGTTACCGGCAATTGGCAGGAGCCATATGGTTGTCGCTTTATTGTATGCAATGCAATCGCGATGTAATGCTTTACTTTATTAATAAGCGGTAGTGATAGTCGTGGAAGCATAAGATTGGCGAGACGACAACGATGCTACGATGGAGATCAAGGTGTCGCGCCGGTGACGATGGTGATCATGACGGTGCTTCGGAGATGGAGATCACAAAGCACAAGATGATGATGGCCATATCATATCACTTATACTGATTGCATGTGATGTTTATCCTTTTATGCATCTTATCTTGCTTTGATTGACGGTAGCATTATAAGATGATCTCTCACTAAATTATCAAGAAGTGTTCTCCCTGAGTATGCACCGTTGCAAAAGTTCTTCGTGCTGAGACACCACGTGATGATCGGGTGTGATAGGCTCTAGGTTCAAATACAACGGGTGCAAAACAGTTGCACACGCGGAATACTCAGGTTATACTTGACGAGCCAAGCATATACAGATATGGCCTCGGAACACAGAGACCGAAAGGTCGAGCGTGAATCATATAGTAGATATGATCAACATATTGATGTTCACCATTGAAAACTACTCCATCTCACGTGATGATCGGTTATGGTTTAGTTGATTTGGATCACGTGATCACTTAGAGGATTAGAGGGATGCCTATCTAAATGGGAGTTCTTAAGTAATATGATTAAATTGAACTTAAATTTATCATGAACGTAGTCCTGGTAGTATTTTGCAAATCATGTTGTAGATCAATAGCTCGCGTTGTTGCTTCCCTATGTTTATTTTGATATGTTCCTAGAGAAAATTGTGTTGAAAGATGTTAGTAGCAATGATGCGGATTGGATCCGTGATCTGAGGTTTATCCTCATTGCTGCACAGAAGAATTATGTCCTTGATGCACCGCTAGGTGACAGACCTATTGCAGGAGCAGATACAGACGTTATGAACGTTTGGCTAGCTCAATATGATGACTACTTGATAGTTTAGTGCACCATGCTTAACAGCTTAGAATCGGGACTTCAAAGACGTTTTGAACGTCATGGACCATATGAGATGTTCCAGGAGTTGAAGTTAATATTTCAAGCAAATACCCGAGTTGAGAGACATGAAGTCTCCAGCAAGTTCTATAGCTAAAAGATGGAGGAGAATTGCTCAACTAGTGAGCATGTGCTCAGATTGTCTGGGTACTACAATCGCTTGAATCAAGTGGGAGTTAATCTTCCAGATAAGATAGTGATTGACAGAATTCTCTAGTCATCATCACTAAGTTAGTAGAACTTCATGATAAACTATAATATGCAAGGGATAACGGAAACAACTCCCAAGCTCTTCGTGATGCTGAAATCAACGAAGGTAGAAATCAAGAAAAACATCAAGTGTTGATGGTTGACAAGACCACTAGTTTCAAGAAAAGGGCAAAGGGAAGAAGGGGAACTTCAAGAAGAACGGCAAGCAAGTTGCTGCTCAAGTGAAGAAGCCCAAGTCTGATCCTAAGCCTGAGACTAAGTGATTCTACTGCAAAGGGACTGGTCACTGGAAGCGGAACTACCCCAAGTGATTGGCGGATAAGTAGGATGGCAAAGTGAACATAAGTATATTTGATATACATGTTATTGATGTGTACTATACTAGTGTTTATAGCAAACCCTCAGTATTTGATGCTAGTTCAGTTGCTAAGATTAGTAACTCGAAACGGGAGTTGCAGAATAAACAGAGACTAGTTAAGGGTGAAGTGACGATGTGTGTTGGAAGTAGTTCCAAGATTGATATGATCATCATCGCACACTCCCCTATACTTTCGGGATTAGTGTTGAACTTAAATAAGTGTTATTTGGTTTTTGCGTTGAGCATGAATATGATTTGATCATGTTTATTGTAATACGGTTATTCATTTAAGTAAAAGAATAAATTGTTGTTCTGTTTACATGAATAAAACCTTATATGGTTACACACCCAATGAAAATAGTTCATTGGATCTCGATCTTAATAATACACATATTCATAATATTGAAACCAAAAGATGCAAAGTTAATAATGATAGTGCAACTTATTTGTGGCACTGCTGTTTAGGTCATATTGGTATAAAGCGCATGAAGAACCTCCATGCTGATGGGCTTTCGGAATCACTTGATTATGAATCACTTGATGCTTGCGAGCCATGCCTTTTGGGCAAGATGACTAAAACGCCGTTCTCCGGAACAATGGAGCGAGAAAAGATTTATTGGAAATCATACATACTGATGTATGTGGTCCGATGAATATTGAGGCTCGCGACAGGTATCATTATTTTCTGATCTTCACAGATGATTTGAGCAGATATGAGTATATCTACTTGATGAAACATAAGTCTGAAACATTTGAAAAGTTCAAAGAATTTCAGAGTGAAGTGGAAAATCATCGTGACAAGAAAATAAAAGTTTCTACGATATGATCGCAGAGGTAAAATATTTGAGTTACGAGTTTGGTCTTCAATTAAAACAATGTGGAATAGTTTCACAAAATCATGCCACATGGAACACCACAGCATAATGGTGTGTCCGAACGTCATAACCGTACTTTATTGGATATAGTGCAATCTATGATGTACCTTACCGATCTACCACTATCGTTTTGGGGTTATGCATTAGAGACAGCTGCATTCACGTTAAATAGGGCACCATCTAAATCCGTTGAGACGACACCGTGTGAACTATGGTTTGGCAAGAAACCTAAGCTGTCGTTTCTTAAAAATTTGGGGTTGCGATGCTTATATGAAAAAGTTTCATCCTGATAAGCTCAAACTCAAATCGGAGAAGTGCGTCTTCATAGGATATCCAAAGGAAACTATTGGATACACCTTCTATCACAGATCCGAAGGCAAGACTTTTGTTGCTAAAATTCGGAAACTTTCTGGAGAAGGAGTTTCTCTTGAAAGAAGTGAGTGGGAGGAAAGTAGAACTTGACGAGGTAACTGTACCTGCTCCCTTATTGGAAAGTAGTACATCACAGAAAAATGTTTCTGTGACACCTACACCAGTTAGTGAGGAAGCTAATGATGATGATCATGAAACTTCAGAACAAGACACTACTGAACCTCGTAGATCAACCAGAGTAAGATCCACGCCAGAGTGGTACGGTAATCCTGTTCTGGAAGTCATGCTACTAGATCATGATGATCCTACGAACTATGAAGAAGCGATGGTGAGCCCAGATTCCGCAAAATGGCTTGAAGCCATGAAATCTGAGATATGATCCATGTATGAGAACAAAGTATGGACTTTAGTTGACTTGCCCGATGATCGGCAAGCCATAGAAAATAAATGGATCTTCAAGAGGAAGACGGACGCTGATAGTAGTGTTACTATCTACAAAGCTAGAATTGTCGCAAAAGGTTTTCGACAAGTTCAAGGTGTTGACTACGATGAGATTTTCTCACTCGTATCTATGCTTAAGTCTGTCTGAATCATGTTAGTAATAGCCGCATTTTATGAAATCTGGCAAATGGATAAACAAAACTGCATTCCTTAATGGATTTATTAAAGAAGAGTTGTATATGATGCAACCAGAAGGTTTTGTCAATCCAAAAGGTGCTAACAAAATGTGCAAGCACCAGCGATCCATCTGTGGACTGGTGCAAGCATCTCGGAGTTGGAATATACGCTTTGATGAGTTGATCAAAGTATATAGTTTTATACAGACTTCCGGTGAAGCCTGTATTTACGAGAAAGTGAGTGGGAGCACTACAGCATTTCTGATAAGTATATGTGAATGACATATTGTTGATCGGAAATAATGTAGAATTATTCTGTAAAGCATAAAAGGAGTGTTTGAAAGGAGTTTTTCAAAGAAAGACTTCGGTAAAGCTGCTTACATATTGAGCTTCAAGATCTATAGAGATAGATCAAGACGCTTGATAAGTTTTTCAATAAGTACATACCTTGACAAGATTTTGAAGTAGTTCAAAATGGTACAGTCAAAGAAAAAGTTTCTTGCCTGTGTTACAAGCTGTGAAGTTGAGTAAAGACTCAAAGCCCGACCACGGCAGAAGATAGAAAGAGAATGAAAGTCATTCCCTATGCCTCATTCATAGGTTCTATAAAGTATGCCATGCTGTGTACCGGATCTATTGTATACCCTGCACTGATTTGGCAAGGGAGTACAATAGTGATCTAGGAGTAGATCACTGGACAGCGGTCAGAATTATCCTTAGTGAAATAAGGAAATGTTTCTCGATTATGGATGTGACAAAAAGGTTCGTCGTAAAGGGTTACGTCGATGCAAGTTTTTGACACTGATCCAGATGATTCTAAATCTGGATACATATTGAAAGTGGGAGCAATTAGCTAGAGTAGCTCCGTGTAGAGCATTGTAGACATAGAACTTGCAAAATACTTACGGATCTGAATGTGACAGACCCGTTGACTAAAATTATCTCACAAGCAAAACATGATCACACCTTAGTACTCTTTGGGTGTTAATCACATAGATATGTGAACTAGATTACTGACTCTAGTAATCCCTTTGAGTGTTGGTCACATGATGATGTGAACTATGGGTGTTAATCACATGGTGATGTGAACCATTGCTGCTAAATCACATGGCGATGTGAACTAGATTATTGACTCTAGTGCAAGTGGGAGACTGAAGGAAATATGCCCTAGAGGCAATAATAAAGTTATTATTTATTTCCTTATATCATGATAAATGTTTATTATTCATGCTAGAATTGTATTAACCGGAAACATAATACATGTGTGAATACATAGACAAACAGAGTGTCACTAGTATGCCTCTACTTGACTAGCTCGTTAATCAAAGATGGTTATGTTTCCTAAACATGAACAAAGAGTTGTTATTTGATTAACGAGGTCACATCATTAGTTGAATGATCTGATTGACATGATCCATTCCATTAGCTTAGCACCCGATCGTTTAGTATGTTGCTATTGCTTTCTTCATGACTTATACATGTTCCTATAACTATGAGATTATGCAACTCCCGTTTACCGGAGGAACACTTTGGGTACTACCAAACGTCACAACGTAACTGGGTGATTATAAAGGAGTACTACAGGTGTCTCCAATGGTAGATGTTGGGTTGGCGTATTTCGAGATTAGGGTTTGTCACTCCGTTTGTCGGAGAGGTATCTCTGGGCCCTCTCGGTAATACACATCACATAAGCCTTGCAAGCATTATAACTAAGATGTTAGTTGTGAGATGATGTATTACGGAACGAGTAAAGAGACTTGCCAGTAACGAGATTGAACTAGGTATTGGATACCGACGATCGAATCTCAGGCAAGTAACATACCGATGACAAAGGGAACAACGTATGTTGTTATGCGGTCTGACCGATAAAGATCTTCGTAGAATATGTAGGAGCCAATATGGGCATCCAGGTACCGCTATTGGTTATTGACCGGAGACGTGTCTCGGTCATGTCTACATTGTTCTCGAACCGTAGGGTCCGCACGCTTAACGTTACGATGACAGTTATTATGAGTTTATGCATTTTGATGTACTGAAGGTTGTTCGGAGTCCCGGATGAGATCACGGACATGACGAGGAGTCTCGAAATGGTCGAGACGTAAAGATTGATATATTGGAAGCCTATGTTTGGACATCGGAAGTGTTCCGGGTGAAATCGGGATTTTACCGGATTACCGGGAGGGTTACCGGAACCCCCCGGGAGCCAAATGGGCCAACATGGGCCTTAGTGGAAAGGTGAGAGGGCAGCCCACATAGGGCTGCGCCTCCCCCCCTCTCCCTAGTCCTATTAGGACTAGGAGAGGGGCCGGCCACCTCTCTCTCTCTCCCCTTTAAAGGATTCCTAGTTGGACTAGGATTGGAGGGGGGAGTCCTACTCCCGGTAGGAGTAGGACTCCTCCTGCGCCTCCCTCTCTTTGGCCGGCCAGCCCCCCTCACTCCAACCTTTATATACGGGGGCAGGGGACACCCCAAGACACACAAGTTGATCCTTGAGATCGTTCCTTAGCCGTGTGCGGTGCCCCCTGCCACCAAATTCCACCTCGATCATACCGTTGTAGTGCTTAGGCGAAGCCCTGCGTCGGTAGTACATCAAGATCGTCACCACGCCGTTGTGCTGACGGAACTCTTCCTCGATGCTTTGCTGGATCGGAGCCCGAGGATCGTCTTCGAGCTGAACATGTGCTAAGAACTCGGAGGTGCCGGAGTAACGGTACTTGGATCGGTCGGATCGGGAAGAAGACGTACGACTATTTCCTCTATGTTGTGTCAACGCTTCCGTTGCGATCTACAAGGGTACGTAGATCAGACTCTCCCCCTCGTTGCTATGCATCACCATGATCTTGCATGTGCGTAGGAAAATTTTCGAAATTACTACGTTCCCCAACAGTTGACTCCACAGCCGGATGTGATTTGCTTTCATTTCTTGACGCATACTCAGGATACCATCAGATCTTCATGGCAGAAGAAGATGAGGAGAAGACCGCATTCATTACTCCATGTGGCACGTACTGTTTCATACGGATGCCTTTTTGATTAAAGAATGCTGGTTCAACATTTGCAAGAGTAGTCCATGTCGCTCTGAAGGCACATATACACAGAAATGTAGAAGCCTACATGGATGACATACTTGTCAAGAGCAAAGACAGGGCAACTCTAATCCAAGATTTAGACGAGACCTTTGCGAATCTGCGCAAGATCAACCTCAAGCTCAACTCTGAGAAGTATGTGTTTGGAGTCCCCTCCGGCAAGCTTCTTGGGTTCTTTGTGTCTCAGCGGGGAATTGAAGCCAATCCCGACAAGATCAAGGCCATTGAGCAGATCGAAGCACCAAAGCACGTCAAGGATGTACGAAGACTTGCCGGCTGCGTGGCTGCTCTTAGCAGGTTTATCTCTCGGTCTGCTGAGCGCGCCCTGCCATTTTTCAAAATTTTGAAAAAGGCAGGTCCAATGAAATGGACTCCGGAGGCGGAGGCTGCGCTGCAGGACTTGAAGAGATACCTGTCGTCCACTCCAACACTTGTCGCACCTAAACCGCAAGAGAAGTTGCTGCTGTATATAGCGGCAACCAATCAACTGGTTAGTGCTACGTTAGTGGCAGAGAGGGAGGCGGATGACGAGCCAGCAACCGCGGCAAGCACATCCAGCGACAAGCAGGGGGCTTCCCCGACAAGCTCTGGTCCCGACAAGCATGGACCTGCGCAGATGCAAGAGGAGATACAGAAGAAAATGGTGCAGCGCCCAGTTTACTTTGTCAGCTCCCTTTTACAGGGGGTTAGGTCAAGGTACTCTGGTGTACAGAAGCTGCTTTTTGGCCTTCTCATGGCCTCGAGAAAGCTGCGCCATTACTTTCAAGCACATGAGATAACAGTTGTCACTCGCTTTCCGCTGAAGAGGATACTGCAGAACCCAGAAGCAACAGGCAGGATTGTCGAGTGGGCACTGGAACTGTCAAGCTTTGGCCTCAAATTTGAGAGTACATCAACAATCCAAAGCAAAGCATTGGCAGAATTCATAGCAGAGTGGACGCCAACACCAGATGAAGAAACCCCAGAGACGAGCATCCCCGTCAAGGAAGCAAACAAAGAGTGGCTCATGTACTTTGATGGTGCCTTCTCGCTGCAAGGCGCCGGCGCGGGTGTGCTGCTTGTCGCACCCACCGGAGAGCACCTCAAGTACGTAGTCCAGATGCACTTTCCCAAGGAGCAAGCGACAAACAATACTGCAGAGTACGAGGGCTTGCTTGCCGGTCTCAGGATCGTGGCAGACCTTGGGATTAAGAAGCTTATTGTCAGGGGTGACTCGCAGCTTGTCGTTCGCCAAGTAAACAAGAACTATCAGAGTCCGTTAATGGAAGCTTACGTCGACGAAGTGAGAAAGCTAGAAGAGCACTTTGACGGCCTGCAAATGGAGCACGTTCCAAGAGCTCAGAATGACATTGCCGATGGCCTGTCAAAGTGCGCCGCACTAAAGTCACCTGTGGAACCAGGGAACTTTGTGCTCAAGCTGACTCAGTCGTCCGTAACGCCGACAAATAGACAGAGCAAGAAGAGGAAGTTGATTTCTGGTGACTATTTTGCGGCAGAGCTTCCTGAAGCCGCCACCAATAAGGTCCCCAAGATCAACAACAAGAATGCTGAGGAGCAGTGTGCTCCGGCAAGCCCTAGGGTTTGTACCATTGAAGCAGACACTCCCGACAAGTTCTGCCCCGGCAAGCTTGTCGGGGAACGTCAAGCTCCGGCAGAGTCGCAAGCTCTTGCCGTAGAAGCGGATGTTCCCGCAGCAACAGATATGCCTTTAGTCCTTGTTGTCGAGCCACAGGCTCCAACATGGGCGCGGCAGATCGTCCGTTTCCTTCAAACAGGAGAACTTCCTGAAGAGCAAGAAGAAGCGGAGAGAGTAGCCCGGCAGTCAAGTATGTACCAGTTTGTCGATAACATACTGTGCAGAAGAAGACTCAACAGTGTGAAATTGAAGTGCATTCCCCGGGAAGATGGACAAAAGCTGTTGGCAGAAATACATGGAGGCATATGTGGTCACCACATTGGCACAAGAGCCCTTGTCGGAAAAGCATTCCGGCAAGGCTTCTTCTGGCCGACAGCCCTCCAGGATGCAACTGCACGAGTAACCAAATGTGAAGCGTGCCAGTTCCATTCCAAACAGATACACCAGCCAGCTCAAGCTCTCCAGACGATCCCTTTATCCTGGCCATTTTTGGTCTGGGGGCTCAACATCCTCGGCCCCTTTCCCAGAGCTGTCGCGGGCTTTCAATACTTGTACGTTGCAATCGACAAGTTCACAAAGTGGCCGGAAGTGGAACCAGTGAGGAAGGTGACAGCACAGTCAGCAGTCAAGTTCTTCAGGTCGATTGTTTGCCGTTTCAGAATCCCTAACAGGATAATCACCGACAACGGTACGCAATTCACAAGCCGCGCCTTCATGCAGTACGTCCAAGATCTTGGCGCCAAGGTCTGCTTCGCTTCTGTTGCTCACCCCAGAAACAACGGTCAAGCGGAGAGGGCAAATGCTGAAGTGCTGCGTGGGCTCAAGACCAGGACTTTCGACAGGCTGCACAAGTGCGGACGCAACTGGATCGAGGAGCTGCCGGTGGTTCTTTGGTCGATCAGGACGACGCCGAATCGAGCCACTGGCCAGACACCCTTCGCTCTAGTCTATGGAGCGGAGGCAGTTCTCCCCATGGAACTCGTATACGGGTCGCCTCGAGTGCTCGCTTACGATGAGCTTGAGCAAGAGCAGCTGCGACAAGACGACGACGCGCTCCTTGAGGAAGACCGTCTTCAGGCTGCTGTGCGAGCCGCTCGCTACCAGCAAGCTTTGCGCCGCTATCATAGCCGCAAAGTTAACGCCAGAAGTCTCGAGGAAGGCGACCTTGTTCTTCGGCGCGTTCAGTCCGCCAAGAATTCCAACAAGTTGACGCCGAAGTGGGAAGGCCCTTACCGGGTGAAATGAGTCACCAGGCCTGGCGCTGTCCGCCTGGAGACCGAAGATGGCATCCCAGTGAGCAACTCCTGGAATATTGAGCATCTTCGCAAGTTTTACCCGTAGGGCGCGGTTGCCGGAACCCGTTCTGGCAACCACCTTTTGTACAAGTCTTGCCGCTGTTGCATGTAATCCTTTGTACAAAGCCAGGCGCAGACCCTGAGCACAAGTAAATGAAGCGCTGGCGCCCTGAGTTATAGCATGCATGCTAGATCGAGTCTCGTCCTTGGTTAGGGTTGATAGTGCTTAACAGCGGCTAACCCCTAGCTTAGAGGTCGAGTGTGCGTCCCTTTGCCTTTCTTTCGTTTCCCTTGGTTCGCAGGGCTCGCATATCCTGGCCGGACCGCTTGAGGATGAAAAGGAGAAGAAGGACGTACCGGCATCTGGACCCCGGCAAGCCAGTGTTGCCGGGGGCTGTAAGTACCAAGATTCACCCACGGCAAGCCAGAGTTGCCAGGGGCTGCAATCTCAGATAAGTCTTTCATCCCTCATCATGCATTCTCTTATGGACTGGGGAATACGAAACCTCGTTTCTTCCTGAAAACTACCGTGCTCCCTTAACTCTAGGCCCTGGGGCTCGTTCCTGGGGCCAAGTTTGGTCGTAGTCGCGGCAGCAAAGGGATGAAACGAGGGGCCCGCACCCGCCTCGTCCCTACCTCCGTCAAAAGCGTGAGAAAGGTCGAGCGACGTGGGAAGACGGCAGGGCCTGTTGCCGGGAGAAGAAGTGTCTATCTGAAAGATACCAAGGATTTGCTCCTTGACGTGGGTTCTACCCACGAGACAAATGACCCGGCAAGCATCCCCTTTTCATTAAAAAGGATTCCACTTAGGTACAGTCCATAGAGGATGAAAAACATGAAAGAGAGGATTACAAGTTTTAAATGCAACTAAGGTCCGAAGGCTTACAAATTAAAAAGATAAGATGCCCGTAATCCCTTTCTTGTCCCTCTCTTCAGGAGGTAGGTCAAGGAGGCGAAAAGGGCAAAAGGGGCGCCTAGGCGAGCTACGGGTGCCAGAAGACACCAAGAGAACATCACGGGGCCGTCCGAAGGCTGGACGGTGATGGCGGCGCCGGAAGCGGGGCTCGAAGACGAGGCGGCAGGATGTCAGCACGCTGTCGAGGGCACCACGCCCTCGTACTCCGACTTGACGGCCTTGCCGCCAGCCCTCTTCCTCTTCCGCGACCTCCCTACGCCAGCCGCCCAAGGAGACGACCCCGGGGAGTTCAAGGAGCCGACGACACGGATGATGGGGTCGCCGGTGCCACACGGAGCGGCGCCCGACACCTAGTCGGACCCGTCATCCTGCCGCCCGCTACCCTCGTCGTCGCTGTCGCTCTCCACCTCGTCACTCTCGCTCGAGGAGGAGCCTTCGCTATCGGAGGAGCTGTCCACGCAGCACCTTGCCCGAGTGCCGAAGCACCCGAAGACCTTGACGGAGAGGAGATCGCCCTCCATCAACTTAAAATGGAGGGTGAACCCCTCCATCAGGCTGTGGATACGGGCGAACGTCTTCCACCCTCGACCAAGATACATCACATTAGGGGCTGGGAATTCAACGCGGACTCGCGTGCCACTGATCCCACAGCCCCTCATGTGCAGTCTCAGTGTCTCGGGCGGGTCCAACTCCATTGCGCTCGCAAACGGAGCTGGGAGTCGGAGGCGACGACGAGGCGCCCGACGGAGCCTGACGAAGAACTCGCAAGGGTCGTCCCCAATATGGACCGCCGTGGGAAGAGGAACCGCCGGCGGAGGCGAAGCCGGCATGCTGCCCCGTCCACCTCTTCCCCGAGTTCCTCGACCTTGTCCTCGACCTCGTCCACAACCTCGCCCCCTCCCTCTTCCCCTTACGGCTGGCTCTGCCACCACGGGTGCGGGAGAGGGAGGGATGCGCTGTCTGGCGGCGACCCTCGCCGCCACCGATGAAGGACCAGGGTTCCCTTTCTCCATGGCGAATGAGAGAAAGGGGAGCAGAAGCTGAAGGAAGGAGGAGCTGAGAAAATGTGGGCTTCCGTCCTCCCCTCCCGCTCTTTATAAAGGAGCGAGGTGGGGGCTCGGCCGCCCCGCTCAGCGAATCAAGACACGGGAAGAGCAGGGAGCTGGGGCCGACCCGCTGCCTCGACCCGCGACGGCCCAGTCTCCCGCCTCCACCGTCCGCGACCCCAAGCGCATGGGAGCTGCGTGGCAGGCGTGCAGAACCGAGGCGACGGATGAGGCGACCTCTCCCCACCCCGTGATCATGGGGAGTGGACGCCTCGAAAACCGCGCATCAGCCCCGTCCAGTAAATGAACCACGCCTCCACGCCTCCCTCCGTTTATGGGGGGGTGCGAACCGTCCCCTTTACCACGACGTGACGCATGCACGCGGGGCTTAGCCCCGCGCACGCCACCCACATCACGCACGACGCCGCATTCGACGCGTGCCGCTCGAGGAGGGCGCGGTGAATGCGGAGTCAGATATGGCGTGACCCAGGCCGCGCGTGCCCGTGCACTGTTTTGGGCCTGGCCCAACAGCGCTCGGCATCGTGTATGGCCCAGGCCCGGGGGCTCCTGTCGGTGTACTAAAGTAGGGGTACCTTAGTATCCCGAACTTGTGCACGGGCAGTCGCACCATCCCGCGGCAAGGCTTGCCGGGCGACCGCCAAGATCCTCCGTGGTTCCTTTGGAGCCATTCAAGAACAAAGTATCCAAGGCCCCGGCAAGAGGAGCTTGCCGGGAAGGAGACAGGACCCCGGCAGGAGGAGCTTGCCGGGGAGGCCAATCAAGACATATCAAGGAACTCGCCGCAGCACGCCACGTGTCCCGGCAAGACCCAGTGAGCGACAAGCTCCTGGACGCGGCAAGATAATAACCGCGGCAAGGCACTTGCCGCGGCAAGCTTCCATCCTGTACCTACGCTCCAGCACATCCGCCAACGTGTCGCTCTGGGACCCTTCCAGGCATACGTGGCGGAAGGCTGTGCAGCTAGAGGTACACGGTGGCAAGTGGCGCTGACAAGGTAGCCATCGTGGCAAGCAGTGGTGTCCCTAGCGATCCCTTTCCGCACCGTCTAGGCGACACAGAGAGGCATTTAATGCCTTTGTCCCCTGCCGTCAGGGTTAGGTATGATACAACTGTAGTAAGCGGTGGCGCCAACCACCACCTCTTTTACCTTTTTACCCTCATCTCTGTTGCCACCTGTCGGTGACCCCTTTCACATATAAAAGGAGGCCCATGCGCAACAGGGAAAGGGGGGACGATCATTCTCACGCTCGGTCTCGCTAGCCATTCAAGTGTATTGTAGCGTTCATCACTCCCGAGCAAGAACACAAATACAAACCAAAGTAGGAGTAGGGTTTTACGCATCCGTGCGGCCTGAACCTGGGTAAACTGATCGCGTTGCTCGTGCGCTTCGCGTCGATCTGCTCTTCGCGCACTCTCCGCCCCCTGCCGAACCGAAAGGGGCCTCGGTCCGCCGTGGTCCCATAGGTGTCCGTGGGGATCAGTCACCCCCGACAGACTCATTTTTAGGAGTCGGGGAAAATTTACTTTAGAAGTTTTGGAGTTCGTTCAGTTCTCTTTTCTGGTTTTTTTTCTGCGCGCGTAACGGATTTAAAAAAAATTCCAGCGCGCCTTGGGCCAAGGCCCAAGCCAGCAGCCGGCCGGCCAAGGTCAGGCCACCCGCGCGCGCGCCCAGGCGCAGGGAGCCGCCGCCACCGTCCTAGTCCCACCAGGACTCCGTTTGCCTTTTTTTTCAATCTCCCTCTCCTACTCTTTTTCCTCCTTTTTTCTTGCCCCCTACCCCAAGTCTCCTCTCCCCTCACCAATATAAATACCCAAGCACCCCCCCTCTAAACATCACATCAAGCCCCAAGCCCCAAGCCCCGCACCGCGCCCCTTGCCCCGTGCCGCCGCCCTGCGTCAACACCGTCGCCGCCCTAGTGCCCCGCCGCCGCCTTGCCCTAGCGCCGCCGCCGCCGCCGCCCTTGCTCGCCGACGCCGGAGCCCCTCGCCGAAGACCTCGCCGGAGGTACCGCACCGCATCTCTTTCTTTTCCACGGATCGGTTTTCTTCTAAATCGTTCCGTTTCTTCTCTAAACCATTCCTGTTTTCTAGATCGGTTTTTTGTTCGGTTTTCTTTTCTCGAAACCCTAGATCGGATTCGTTTTCTTCTCTGATTTAGTTGCCTAGAGACCGTTCGCCGGACCGTTCGTCCTAACGAACGTGATCACTGGATTCTTCTAGGTTAACGAACGTCCGTTCGTTCAACCGTTCTTCTTTTTCTTTCGTCGGATTTATTCCGCGATCGCGATCTTCGTTCTAGTCTATTCTCTCGCTCGTTTATCGGAATCAGGTGATTCAAGCGCCTAGAGTTTCGTTTCGAAACCGCTGTTCCGACTAATCAACTTAAACCAGTTTTTGCTACGGTAAAGTTTGACCTAGTTTCAACTTGCTAGAACCGCGTTGTTTTCTGCCGTTTGTTTTCGGTTTCTTTGTTCGGTTCTTTCTCTCTTTGCAACCGGAGTTCTTAAGTTGAACTATCTGGTTCGATCTATTGTTCGAGTTTTACCTGTGCATTAGATGAGTACTTATTGTATGCTTGTTGTTTGTCTGCGATAGATTACCCGGATTGTGCTGCTTGTTACTTCGAATCTCTAGGACTCGCGGATCATCAGCAAGGCAAGTAACACTTTGATCATACCTTTTCTACAACCCAGTTTTATTGCATTAGATCCACCCTCACACATTGCATGATTAGGATCTAATTAAATTGTGGGATGGGAAGTAGATGAGGTAGTACCTATTACCTGTTTATTATGAAACCCTTGGGAGTTACTTCTACGTTTGCTTATTATGCCATGCTATGCTAGTAGACGTGGATTGGGTGAGTGATATCCATGACAGATGTGAGATTGATAATTTTAATGGTTTATCTAAGGTGGCAACTTAAACACACATCTGGGTGGATTGAGGCACCTGATGTCTATCAGGACTTGCCTATTTTATTTCGGACCGCCACCCAGGCTCAAAGGGATCATAAGATCTTTCATGCTAAATACTTACGTTTGCAACCACAAGCCAATATGGGCTCTAGCATAGTTGACTAAGTCGTGCGAACTCTTATAGGGGTAGACTAGCAGATGTAGGGGATGTAGGTGGTACGGTCTACACCATCGTAAGGTGCTAGCGCTTCTGAAAGACTATGTCTCGGTCATCCGTTTCTCAAACACCAGTAGTGCGAGAAAACCAACGGAGGCGATCGAGTCTTGTGGGGAAAAGTGCGCAAACCTCTGCAGAGTGTAATAAACTGATCATGATTAGCCGTGTCCCCAGTTATGGACAATCTTGAGTATCTAGTATTTGAATATCATGTGAATCTCAACATGTTACTTCTAATTAATATTGTTGGGTTTTAATGACTACTTTTAATTGGGATTGAGAATGCTGTCAACCATTCTCAATGTTTAACAACCACCATGATAGTTAAATAAATTTATTCCTTTGCAGTAGGGAAAAATTGGCTTTACGCAAAACAGTAACCATAGAGCTTTCCACCAGCCAAATATGCATATAGTATAGCTGTTTCATTCCATTACTCTCTATGTGTTACCTTGCCAGCATATTCCATGTGCTGACACGTTTCGGGCTGCAACGTTAATGTTGCAGACTTTTCAGACGACGAATAAGGTGTTTTTAGGTCGTGGTTCTATACTCAGTGATGCCGTTGGAGTTGATGGACCCATTTATCTTCCAAGTCTTCCGCTGTTATCGATTTTTAGATGGCCTTAAGCCATATTATTGTAATAAGTTCTCTTCGGAGACATCGATGTAATAAGTGTGTGATTGCCACTCTCAATAAATCCTTCGATGTACTGTGTGGTGTCAGCATTACTGATCCAGGGATGACACCGGAGCACAGTAGACTTGATCCATTCGGGTCGGGTCGCTACAGAGATATTGCACCGGTAGAATTAAAAGGCTTCAATGAGATAACAGACTCGAGATATCTTGAACACATCGGAACAAATGAATAGTGAAGAGTGGATGATTATGAGGTGCACCGGTATGATAAAATTTCTGAAATGAGGAAAAGGATATGATCAACACCAAAAGCTTGAATTGAATCCACCAGAGAAGGAAAATGAGTAAAGAGTGACGAACTTGAAGCTCCGTTAGAATCTACATGAGAATCACTGGATAAGAATATTGAAAGAAATGAATGGAGAGGCTTCACATCAATAAGATGGATACTCGATTAAGAAATCTGAGTCCTTCACGAAGAAGGGTGGGTGGGCGGGAAAACAAATGCAACTTGGAATGGATGAAATGAACACCGTTGAGAAACTTAGAATTGATCTTGCGGATGTTGAAATGATCGGATCCACTTGAAGAGAGAGACACCGGTTGAAAAGGATTGACAAGACAATCTCAATTATTAAGAAGGATTGGTATTCACATCAGAGTATGAGAACACCGTTTAGAGAAGGTATGGAATCAACACTTGACTTCGAAGCAACTCGAATACCACAACTCAAAACAAAACAAAGGATTGGCTTGCAAAATAAGCCAGAACAAACATATGATAGAGATTTCGTCCGAAGTTTTCGTGGTGGGGCCTACACGGGCTCGATCGTACAACACCATCATGTACAAGGCAGTGCACATGACATACGAAGCGTCCCCGAGTCAGCATAGCCAAGGACTCTTTAAGACACAACGAGACCACTGTAAAACCGACCGTGAATAGGCGGACCACTAGACGTCGAACCCAAATTTCATATCATACATCTGTCGGAAAGATATCCTAAGAACTACTTGAATTCCCACTTATAAACTCCCGAAATTTTCCGGTTATGCAATCAGGTGTTGGGGATACAGGGGAATCATAATATCTCACCCAAAACTAGAAAATCCTACATCCAGCTGTATCCATCCTTCAACACATAACCAAGAAACCTTCGGAAATCGTCTACCTCAACCTTCGAAAAGCATCCGTTATACAAATTATGGCAATACTCCCGAACTCCCGCCCCAGTACTGGGTGGCGTCGAGGTTATCTCACCAACAACTGCATAAAAGAGATTTTCGATGTCGGCGAAACTAAACTCAGGTATTCCAGAACTGCAACAATAAAATTATGACGACAACACCTCAGAGCTCAACTCCCCGGGACACTTCCACAAAACCCCTGACAGGAGGCACCAAGACAATGTTCTCGTCACAAAACCATCGGAACGATTCCAAGATACCCGCGTGATCCTAAAAAAATTAGTGAAATTTGAGAAGAGAAGAGTCGAAACTCTATGTCAGGATGCCTTACCAGAGCGATGAGGAGACTGGGGAGTAAAAAGAAATCCTAAACTCTCCGATATATAATTCCTAAATGACTCAAAACATTTTTCTAGACTCAACAACGGCTGCTAAAAACGATCAAGCAGTGGGGCTCCTAAGGTCGGGGAAGGCTCTGATTACCAACTTGTAACGCCCTCGATGTGGCTATATCTCCCATGTGTCGAAGCACGACTTAGAGGCATAACCGCATTGAAAGCAATGTCGCAAGTGAGGTAATCTTCACACAACCCATGTAATACATAAGGGAAAGAGATACATAGTTGGCTTACACTCGCCACTTCACACAATTACATGAATAAAGCATTACAACATCCAAATACAATCAGGGCCCGACTACGGAGCCAAAATAAAAGAAGAACCCCAAATGCGACAAGGTCCCCGATCGACCCCAACTGGGCTCCACTACTGATCAACTAGAACAAAACAACACAAAGGACAAGATCTTCAACGAGCTCCTCCTTGAGCTTGGTTGCGTCATCTGCACGGACTCATCGGCACCTGCAAGCTGGTTTTGGAAGTATCTGTGAGTCACAAGGACTCAGCAACCTCACACCCTCGCGATCAAGACTATTTAAGCTTATGGGTAAGGTAAAGGTATGAGGTGAAGCTGCAGCAAGCGACTAGCATATATGGTGGCTAACATACGCAAATGAGAGCGAGAAGAGAAGGCAAAGCACGGTCGATAAAAGTATGATCAAGAAGTGATCCTAAAACAACCTACGTTAAGCATAACTCCAACACCGTGTTCACTTCTTGGACTCCGCCAGAAAGAGACCATCACGGTTACACACGCGATTGATGTATTTTAATTAAGGTCAACTTCAGGTTTTCTACAACCGGATGTTAAAAAATTCCCATCTGCCCATAACTGCGGGCACAGCTTTCGAAAGTTCAAATCCCTGCAGGGGTGTCCCAACTTAGCCCATGACAAGCTCTCACGGTCAATGAAGGAATACACCTCCTCCCGAGACATTCCGATCAGACTCGGTATCCCGGTTCTACAAGACATTTCGACAGGGTAAAACTAAACCAGCAACACCACCCGAATGTGCCGACAAATCCCGATAGGAGCTGCACATATCTCTTTCTCAGGGCACACCGGATCGTCCAAACTTCCGGTAGGCCAGCCCAGAGTTGCCCATGGTGGCCACCGGCGGCTGACAAGTTGGACCAACACTCAGAGGAGCACTGGCCTAGGGGGTAAAATAATGATGACCCTGAGGAGCGCGACTCCCAAGGGAAAAGAAAAGGCTAGGTGGCAAATGGTAAAACCAATGTTGGGCATTGCTGGAAGAGCTTTACTTAAGGCGAACTGTCAAGGGATTCCCATAATAGCCCAACCGCGTAAGGAACGCAAAATCCGGGAACATAACACCGATATGACGGAAACTAGGGCGGCAAGAGTGGAACAAAACACCAGGCATAAGGCCGGGCCTTCCACCCTTTACCAGTATATAGATGCATTAATTAAATAAGATATATTGTGATATCCCAACAAGTAAACATGTTCCCATAAGGAACAACATCTCCATGTTCCAACAAGGAACAAAACTTCAATCTTCACCTGCAACTAACAATGCTATAAGAGGGGCTGAGCAAAGCGGTAACAAAGCCAGACAATGGTTTGCTAGGACAAGGTGGGTTAGAGGCTTGGCTCAACAATATGGGAGGCATGATAAGCAAGTGGTAGGTATCGCAGCATAGGCATAGCAAAAGAGCGAGCAACTAGCAAGCAAAGATAGAAGTGATTTCGAGGGTATGATCATCTTGCCTGAAATCCTGCAAAGAAGAAGTACGAGTGCATGAAGAAGATAAACGGACGTAGACGAACAGGTCCTCACAAACACAACATTATCGGAACCAACCCGAAGAAGCAACACCGGAAAAGAGCAAACAACATAGTAAACAACCACCACATAATCATGGCATGATTCACAATCAAGTATGATGCATGTCCGGTTTAATGAAGCATGACATGGCAAAGTGCACAAGCAATCCTACAAATTAAATGGAGCTCAATATGCAACGAGTTGCATATTGACGAAACACCACGATAAGTTATTTATTTTGATCCCGTTTATGTACCCAACAATATTAAATGTTGTTAAACATGGCAAGAGGGTGAAGCAAAGTAAACTAACTATTTAGGCAAGTTTAAATGAGGCCGGAAACAACGAACAACAATTCCGGAAACTCCTCATGTGCACATTTTAGGTTTGGTACTGTTCTTCCCTAAACACAATTTTAGAGTTATTAAACATGCAAAACAAGTACACCATGATAAACTAGGCATTTTTCCATCCCGTTTACATATAAAGATTATTTAATTCGGAGCTACGGCTATTTAGTTATGGATTAAAACATTTTAGCAAGTTATTTAAGCAAATTTAAACAAACAGCATTTTAAACATAGATGAATGTTGCAAATTATTAAACTAGATGAAATTCTAGTCAAGTTACATATATGACATGTTTTAATTGGATGCACGGTTAATTAGTTATTAAATGCATGAACAGCAAGGGGTAATCTGAAAATGTGCAGTTTTTCTGTAAATAGCGAAATTCGTTCATAGCAGAAAAATATACATCGGGCCGAATCTGGTTGGCCCATCAGTGGGAGGGGGCGCAGCAGTGAGGCTCACCCATGGGCTTGGCCCGTTCGGTGGAGAGGAGAGAGGCCGGCAGGCTAGGCAGGCCGCGAAGGGGCGCGCTGGGCCTCGCAGGCCAGATCGAGCGGAGGCAGGGCAAGGTCAACGCGAGGCAAGGACGCGGCTTTAGGTCGGGGCGCTCGTCTCCCTCGAGAAGAAAACGCAGCAGCAGGAGGAAGGAAGCGGCGACGCGGGATCCAGTTGACGTGAGGTCCAGGACGGCAGCAGGTGGTAGATCCGGGCGGGGAACGTCCAATCTCGCTGGAGGCGGAGCGGCGCTGCAGTTCGCGAGGCAGGCGCACGAGCGGAGCTGGAGGCCATGGCGGTGGCGGCTGGAGCACCAACAGCGGCGAGGACGAAACAGGGGCGACCCGAGGTCGCACGTGATCCAAGCGGCGCAGGGGCTTGCGGCTCGGTGAGCGATGCGTGCAACGAGGAGGAGTGAGCTCGTGCTCCTGCATCCAGGATGTGGCGCGGTCCGGGACTCCCGTGCAAAATCCATGGAGGCCGGCGCATCATGTTCTCCCTGTGAGAGAAAACAGAGAGGTGGAGGGAGTGAGAGGGAGAAGGGAACGAGAAGGAGGAAGGGTAGGGGCGATGGGGATGGCCTGGCATGGTCAGGGTCGCCGGTGTGCTGGATAGGATCTCCGGCGAGTTGCTGCAGGGCTGAGGGGAGAGGGTGCCTTGGATCGGGAGGAGGGGGTTGATGTTTGAAAGAGAGGGAAATTTTGGATCAGGGAGAAAAGTACTGGTTCGGTGTGGAACCCGAGGAAGAGAGTGGCGGCGGTGGGATAGATCCCTAGAAATTTGGGATATGGTCCAGGGTTAGACTAGTTATATATAGTAGGTGGGTTTGACTAGGGGCTATCTTGTCCCTCCGATCGTAATCGTACGGACGGAAAAAAATAGTTAGGGAGCCCAAATAAGAAAACGGAGACGTTTTGTAGATGTTTGGGGATGATCCGGACACGACGGTGATGACTTCTCGGGTCAGGTCTGGGACAACTTTCGGACGCGCGCGCGAGCAGGGCTGCGGGCGGATGAGAGAGGTTAGGTTGGGTCTGGCGGATTGTGAAGAGCGGGTTGGTCTGAGAGAAGAGGGGAGAGATGCAGCCCGGCACGGTTTCCGGAGACCGAAAATGTCCGACGTTAGACTGGGTATATTGCCGCTATAGTTATCCGTTGGGCTATCAAACGAACTCTGAATGCGATGAAACTTGGCAGGCGGCCTACCTACAACATAACAACACCATATGCCAACTTTCATCCCATTCCGAGAACATTTTCCGGCCACTTATAAAATACTATTTCGGACATGCCGCGGGCGCGTGCATGTGTGGTTGGGCTCAGAACGGACAACGAAGAGAACTCGGAGAACCCGGACGAATGCAAGTTTTGAAAAACATGATGATGCTATGCAAATGATGACATGATGAAATGCAACACGCAAGAAAATGACATGGCAACGCAGCGAATAACTGGAGAACACCTGGCACATCGGCATTGGGGCGTTACACTCTAGCCCTAGCAAGTCGTTCCTCTAGAAAATCACTAAGTGGCATAGTAGTATTAGGAATAGAGGTAGTTTCATCATAAGTATCATGCATAGCAGAAGTAGCATCATCAATAACATGCAACATATCAGAACGAATAGCCGAAGGAGGTGTAGGTGTCGCAAGCTTACTCATAACAGAAGGTGAATCAAGTGTAGAGCTAGATGGCAGTTCCTTACCTCCCCTCGTAGTTGAGTGATAGATCTTGGTTTTTGGATCTCTCAAGTTCTTCATAGTGTCCAGCAGATATAAATCCCAAGTGACTCAAAGAATAGAGCTATGCTCCCCGGCAACGGTGCCAGAAATTAGTCTTGATAACCCACAAGTATAGGGGATCGCAACAGCTTTCGAGGGTAGAGTATTCAACCCAAATTTATTGATTCGACACAAGGGGAGCCAAAGAATATTCTCAAGTATTAGCAGCTGAGTTGTCAATTCAACCACACCTGGAAACTTAGTATCTGCAGTAAAGTGTTTAGTAGCAACGTAATATGGTAGTGATGGTAACGATAACAAAAGAGTAATGAAAGCAAAGTAATGTTTTTGGTATTTTGTAGTGATTGTAACAATAGCAACGGAAAAGTAAATAAGCGTAAACCAGTATATGGAAAGCTCGTTGGCATCGGATCAATGATGGATAATTATGCCGGGTGCGGTTCATCATGTAACAGTCATAACATAGGGTGACACAGAACTACCTCCAATTCGTTAATGTAATGTAGGCATGTATTTCGAATATAGTCATACATGCTTATGGAAAAGAACTTGCATGACATCTTTTGTCCTACCCTCCCATGGCAGTGGGGTCCTAATGGAAACTAAGGGATATTAAGGCCTCCTTTTTATAGAGAACCAGAACAAAGCAGTAGCACATAGTGAATACATGAACTCCTCAAACTACGGTCATCACCGGTAAGTATCCCGATTATTGTCACTTCGGGGTTAACGAATCATTACACATAATAGGTGACTATAGACTTGCAAGATAGGATCTAGAACTCTCATATATTGATGAAAACATAATAGGTTCAGATCTGAAATCATGGCACTCGGGCCCTAGTGACAAGCATTAAGCATAGCAAAGTCATAGCAACATCAATCTCAGAACATAGTGGATACTAGGGATCAAACCCTAACAAAACTAACTCGATTACATGGTGAATCTCATCCAACCCATCACCGTCCAGCAAGCCTACGATGGAATTACTCATGCACGACGGTGAGCATCATGAAATTCGTGATGGAGGATGGTTGATGATGACGATGGCGACGAATCCCCCTCTCCGGAGCCCCGAACGGACTCCAGATTAGCCCTCCCGAGAGGTTTTAGGGCTTGGCGGCGGCTCCGTATTGTAAAACGCGATGATTTCTTCTCTCCTATTTTTTCTCCCCGAAAGGAGTTATATAGAGTTGGAGTTGGAGTCGGGGGGTCTCCAGGGGGCCCACGAGGTAAGGGGCGCGCCCCCCATCCTCGTGAGAAGGGTGTGGGCCCCCTGGTCTTCATCTTTGGCGAGGATTTTTTGTTATTTATTGTAAGATATTCCATGGAGTTTCAGGCCATTTCGAGAACTTTTGTTTTCTTCACATAAAACAACATCATGGCAATTCTACTGAAAACAGCGTCAGTCCGGGTTAGTTCCATTCAAATCATACAAGTTAGAGTCCAAAACAAGGGCAAAAGTGTTTGGAAAAGTAGATACGACGGAGACGTATCACTCATTACCGGCAAGTCTCTTTACTCGTTCCGTAATGCATCATCCTGCAACTAACTCATTAGTCACATTGCTTGCAAGGCTTATAGTGATGTGCATTACCGAGAGGGCCCAGAGATACCTCTCCGACAATCGGAGTGACAAATCCTAATATCGATCTATGCCAACTCAACAAGTACCATCGGAGACACCTGTAGAGCACCTTTATAATCACCCAGTTATGTTGTGACGTTTGGTATCACACAAAGTGTTCCTCCGGTATTCGGGAGTTGCATAATCTCATAGTCAGAGGAACATGTATAAGTCATGAAGAAAGCAGTAGCAACAAACTAAACGATCATCGTGCTAAGCTAATGGAATGGGTCAAGTCAATCACATCATTCTCTAATGATGTGATATTGTTAATCAAATGACAACTCATGTCTATGGCTAGGAAACTTAACCATCTTTGATTCAATGAGCTAGTTAAGTAGAGGCATACTAGTGACACTCTGTTTGTCTATGTATTCACACATGTACTAAGTTTCGAGTTAATACAATTCTAGCATGAATAATAAACATTTATCATGATATAAGGAAATAAATAATAACTTTATTATTGCCTCTAGGGCATATTTCCTTCACTAATAGCAAGGCACACATCAGGTCTGGTACACATCATTGCATACATGATAGAACCTATGGCTGAGGTATATGGAATGACTTTCATTTTCTCTCTATCTTCTGTAGTGGTTGGGCATTGAGTCTGACTCAACTTCACACCTTGCTACATATGCAACAACCCTTTCTTTGACTGATCCATTTTGAACTTCTTCACAACTTTATCAAGGTATGTGCTTTGTGAAAGTCCAATTAAGCGTCTTGATCTATCTCTATAGATCTTGATGCCTAATATATAAGTAGCTTCACCGAGGTCTTTCATTGAAAAATTATTATTCAAGTATCCTTTTATGTTATTCAGAAATTCGGTATCATTTCCGATCAACAATATATCATCCACATATAATATCAGAAATGTTACACAGCTCCCACTCACTTTCTTGTAAATACAGGCTTCTCCAAAAGTCTTTATAAAACCATATGCTTTGATCACACTATCAAAGTGTATATTCCAACTCCGAGAGGCTTACACCAGTCCATAAATGGATTGCTGGAGCTTGCACACTTTGATAGCACCTTTTGGATCGACAAAACCTTCTGGTTGCATCATATACAACTCTTCTTTAAGATATCCATTAAGGAATGTTGTTTTGACATCCATTTGCCAAATTTTCATAATCATAAAATGCGGCAATTGCTAACATGATTCGGATAGACTTAAGCATCGCTACGTGTGAGAAAGTCTCATCGTAGTCAACTCCTTGAACTTGTCAAAAACCTTTCGCAACAAGCCGTGCTTTGTAGACAATAACATTACCGTCAGCGTTAGTATTCTTCTTGAAGATCCATTTATTCTCAATTGCTTGCCTATCATTGGGCAAGTCAACCAAAGTCCATACTTTGTTCTCATACATGGACCCAATCTCAGATTTCATGGCCTCAAGCCATTTTGCGGAATTTGGGCTCATCATCGCTTCCTCATAGTTCGTAGGTTCGTTATGGTCAAGTAACATGACTTCTAGAAAAGGATTACTGTACCACTCTGGTGCAGATCTTACTCTAGTTGACCTATGAGGTTCGGTAGTAACTTGATCAGAAGTTTCATGATCATCATCATCATTAGCTTCCTCACTAATTGGTGTAGGAATCACTGGAACTGATTTCTGTGATGAACTACTTTCCAATAAGGGAGAAGGTACAGTTACCTCATCAAGTTCTACTTTCCTCCCACTCACTTCTCTCAAGAGAAACTCCTTCTCTAGAAAGGATCCATTCTTCGCAACAAATATCTTGCATTCGGATCTGTGATAGAAGGTGTACCCAACAGTCTTCTTTGGGTATCCAATGAAGACACATTTCTCTGATTTGGGTTCGAGCTTATAAGGTTGAAGCTTTTTCACATAAGCATCGCAACCCCAAACTTTAAGAAATGATAAATTGGGTTTCTTGCCAAACCATAGTTCATATGGTGTCGTCTCAATGGATTTAGATGGTGCCCTATTTAACGTGAATGCAGCCGTCTCTAAAGCATAACCCCAAAAGATAGCGGTAAATCAGTAAGAGACATCATAGATCGAACCATATCTAATAAAGTACGATTATGATGTTCAGATACACCATTACACTATGGTGTTCCAGGTGGCGTGAGTTGTCAAACTATTCCATGTTGTTTCAAATGAAGACTGATAGGTCCATTTTGCATCATGCTTTTATATCGATATTTATTGCATTATGGGCTGCTATTACACATTATGTCACAATACTTATGCCTATTCTCTCTTATTTTACAAGGTTTACATGAAGAGGGTGAATGCCGGCAGCTGGGATTCCGGGCTGGAAAAGGAGCAAATATTAGAGACCTATTCTGCACATCTCCAAAAGTCTTGAAACTTCATGGGAGCACATTTCAGAATATAAAAAATATTGAGCGCAAGAAGTACCAGAGGGGGGCCACCCATCAGCCACGAGGGTGGGGGCGCGCCCCATTCCTCGTGGGCCCCCTGGTGGCCCTCCGATGCCCATCTTCTGCTATATTGAGTCTTTCGTGGAGAAAAAATCATAAGCAAGCTTTCGGGACGAGACTCCGCCACCACGAGGCGGAACCTTGGTGGAACCAATCTAGGGCTCTGGTGGAGCTGTTTTGCCGGTGAAACTTCCCTCCGGGAGAGGGAATTCATCACCATCATCATCACCAACGATCCTCTCATCGGGAGGGGGTCAATCTCCATCAACATCTTCACCAGCACCATCTCCTCTCAAACCCTAGTTCATCTGTTGTATCCAAACCTCAGATTGGTACCTGTGGGTTGCTAGTAGTGTTGATTACTCCTTGTAGTTGATGCTAGTTGGTTTACTTGGTGGAAGATCATATGTTCAGATTCATTATGCATATTAATACCCCTCTGATTATGAACATGAATATGTTTTGTGAGTAGTTACGTTTGTTCCTGAGGACATGGGGGAAGTCTTGCTATTAGTAGTCATGTGAATTTGGTATTCGTTCGATATTTTCATAAGATGTATGTTGTCATCCCTCTAGTGGTGTCATGTGAACATCGACTACATGACGCTTCACCATTGTTTGGGCCTAGAGGGAGGCATTGGGAAGTAATAAGTAGATGATGTGTTGCTAGAGTGACAGAATCTTGAACCCTAGTTTATGCGTTGCTTCGTAAGGGGCTGATTTGGATCCATATGTTTCATGCTATGGTTAGGTTTACCTTAATACTTCTGTTGTAGTTGCGGATGCTTGCAATGGGGGTTAATCATAAGTGGGATGCTTGTCCAAGTAATGGAATTACCCAAGCACCGGTCCACCCACATATCAAATTATCAAAGTACCGAACGCGAATCATATGATCGTGATGAAAACTAGCTTGATGATAATTCCCATGTGTCCTCGGGAGCGCTTTCCTTCATATAAGAGTTTGTCTAGGCTTGTCCTTTGCTACAAAAAGGATTGGGCCATCTTGCTTCACTTTATTTACTTTTATTACTTGCTACTCATTACAAATTACCTTATCACAAAACTATCTATTACCGATAATTCCAGTGCTTGCAGAGAATACCTTGCTGAAAACCGCTTATCATTTCCATCTACTCCTCGTTGGGTTCGACACTCTTACTTATCGAAAGGACTACGATAGATCCCCTATACTTGTGGGTCATCAAGACTCTTTTCTGGCGCCATTGCTGGGGAGTGAGGCACCTTTGCTAGGTAGAACTTGGTAAGGAAAAATTTATATAGTGTGCTGAAATTTACTGTCACTTGTTACTATGGAAAGTAATCCTTTGAGGGGCTTGTTCGAGGTATCTTCACCCCGACCGATAGAGAAAATAGTTGCTCCTCAACCTACTCAACCTACTGAAAATGAAAATGTTTACTTTGAAATTCTTTCGGGTATGATAGAGAAACTCCTAGCTAATCCTTTTGCAGGAGATGGAACATTGCATCCCGACTTACACTTAATCTATGTGGATGGAGTTTGTGGATTATTTAAGCTTGCAGGTATGCCCGATGATGTTATCAAGAAGAAGGTATTCCCTTTATCTTTGAAGGGATATGAGTTGACATGGTATAGGCTATGTGATGATATGGGATCATGGGACTACAAATGGTTGAAATTGGAATTCCATCAGTAGTTTTATCCTATGCATCTTGTTCGTCGTGATCATAATTATATATATAATTTTTGCCCTCGCGAAGGAGAAAGCATTGCTCAAGCTTGGGGTAGGCTTAAGTAAATGTTATATTCATGCCCCAATCATGAGCTCTCAAGAGAAATGATTATTCAAAAAATTTATGCTCGGCTTTCTGATAATAATCGGTCCATGCTCGACACTTCTTGTACTGGTTCCTTTATGATGAAGACTATTGAATACAAATGGAATTTATTGGAGAGAATTAAACGCAACTCTGAAGATTGGGATCTCGACGAAGGTAAGGAGTCAGGTATAACACCTAAGTTTGATTGTGTTAAATCTTTTATGGACACCGCTGTTTTCCGTAAATTTAGCACTAAATATGGACTTGACTCCGAGATAGTAGCTTTTTTCTGTGAATCCTTTGCTACTCATGTTGATCTCCCCAAGGAGAAGTGGTTTGAATATAATCCTCCCATTGAAGTAAAAGTAGTTGCACCTATTAAAGTTGAAGAAAAGACTATCACTTATAATGATCCTATTGTTCCTACGACTTATGTTGAGAAACCACATTTTCCTGTTAGAATAAAGAATCATGCTAAAGCTTCAACTATGGTCAACAAAAGTAATATTAAGACACCTAAACCCACTGAGAAAATTAAAGTTGAACCTAAAATTGCTATGGTTAAAGATCTCTTGACCAATAATATTGATGGGCAGGTTATTTACTTCTGTGATGGGACTGCTAGAATTGCTAAACCTGGTGCTATAGATAAACATAGACCTGTCGTAGGCATGCCTGTTATTTCTGTTAAAATAGGAGATCATTGTTATCATGGCTTGTGTGATATGGGTGCTAGTGCTAGTGCAATACCTATTTCTGTATACAAAGAAATTATGCATGATATTGCACCAGCTGAAATAGAAGGTATTGATGTTACCATTAAGCTTGCTAATAGAGATACTATTTCACCAATTGGGATTGTTAGAGACGTTGAAGTCTTGTGTGGGAAGGCTAAATATCCTGGTGATTTTCTTGTTCTTGGTTCCCCTCAAGATAGCTTTTGTCCCATTATATTTGGTAGACCCTTCTTGAATATTGTTAATGCTAAGATAGACTGCAATAAGGATATTGTTTCTGTTGGTTTAGGGGATATGTCTCATGAGTTTAATTTTTCTAAATTTCGTAGACAACCCCATGATAAAAAATTTCCTAGTAAAGATGAAATTATTGGTCTTGCTTCTATCGCTGTGCCTCCTACTGATCCATTAGAACAATATTTGCTAGACCATGAGAATGATATGTTTATGAATGAAAGAAGGGAAATAGATGAGGCATTCTTTAAATAGGGACCTATTCTGAAACACAATTTGCCTGTTGAAATCCTAGGGGATCCTCCTCCACCCAAGGGTGATCCTGTGTTTAAGCTTAAACCATTACCTCATACTCTTAAATATGCTTATCTTGATGAAAATAAAATATATCCTGTTATTATTAGTGCTAACCTTTCAGAGAAGGAGGAAGAGAAATTATTGAAAACTCTGAAGAAGCATCGTGCTGATATTGGATATACTCTTGATGATCTTAAGGGCATTAGTCCCACTCTATGTCAACACAAAATAAATTTGGAGGAAGATGCCAAACCAGTTATTGATCACCAACGGCGGCTGAATCCTAAGATGAAAGAAGTGGTAAGGAAGGAAATATTAAAGCTCCTTGAAGCAGGTATAATTTATCCTGTCGCTGATAGTAAGTGGGTAAGTCCTGTCCATTGTGTCCCTAAGAAGGGAGGTACTACTGTTGTTCCTAATGATAAAGATGAATTGATCCCGCAAAGAATTCTTACAGGTTATAGGATGGTAATTGATTTCCGCAAATTAAATAAGGCTACTAAAAAGGATCATTACCCTTTGCCTTTTATTGATCAAATGCTAGAAAGATTATCTAAACATACACATTTCTGCTTTCTAGATGGTTACTCCGGCTTCTCTCAAATACCCGTGTCAGCTGATGATCAATCAAAGACCATTTTTGCTTGCCCTTTCTGTACTTTTGGTTATAGACGTATGCCTTTTGGTTTATGTAATGCACCTGCGTAAAGAGATGGTGATACAAGTGGTATATGGATGGTAGATAAAGGTTTTTGTAATCTGAAAATATAAAAATAGCAAGGTAACTAATGATAAAAGTGAGCGTAAACGGTATTGCAATGCGTTGAAACAAGGCCTAGGGTTCATACTTTCACTAGTGCAAGTCCTCTCAACAATAATAACATAATTGGATCAGATAACTATCCCTCAACAGGCAACAAAGAGTCACTCCAAAGTCACTAATAGCGGAGAACAAATGAAGAGATTATGGTAGGGTACGAAACCACCTCAAAGTTATTCTTTCCAATCAATCCGTTGGGCTATTCCTATAAGTGTCACAAATAGCCCTAGAGTTCGTACTAGAATAACACCTTAAGACACAAATCAACCAAAATCGTAATGTCACCTAGATACTCCAATGTCACCTCAAGTATCCGTGGGTATGATTATACGGTATGCATCACACAATCTCAGATTCATCTATTCAACCAACACAAAGAACTTCAAAGAGTGCCCCAAAGTTTCTACCGGAGAGTCAAGACGAAAACGTGTGCCAACCCCTATGCATAGGTTCATGTGCGGAACCCGCAAGTTGATCACCAAAACATACATCAAGTGGATCAATAGAATACCCCATTGTCACCACGGGTATCCCACGCAAGACATACATCAAGTGTTCTCAAATCCTTAAAGACTCAATCCGATAAGATAACTTCAAAGGGAAAACTCAATCCATTACAAGAGAGTAGAGGGGGAGAAACATCATAAGATCCAACTATAATAGCAAAGCTCTCGATGCATCAAGATGGTACCACCTCAAGAACACGAGAGAGAGAGATCAAACGCATAGCTACTGGTACATACCCTCAGCCCCGAGGGAGAACTACTCCATCCTCGTCATGGAGAACGTCGGGATGGTGAAGATGGCCACCGGAGAGGGATTCCCCCTCTGGCAGGGTGCCGGAACGGGTCTAGATTGGCTTTCGGTGGCTATGGAGGCTTATGGCGGCGAAACTCCCGATCTATTGTGCTCCCTGAAGTTTTTAGGGTATATGGGTATATATGGGAGGTAGAAGTACGTCGGTGGACCTCCGGGTTGTCCACGAGGCAGGGGGGCGCGCCTAGGGGGGGTGGGCATTCCCCCACCCTCATGGGCAGCCCGGGACTCTCCTGGTCCAACTCCGATACTCCGTGGGCTTCTTCTGGTCCAAAAATAAGTTCAGTGAAGTTTCAGGTCAATTGGACTCCGTTTGATTTTCCTTTTCTGCGATACTCTAAAACAAGGAAAAATAGAAACTGGCACTGGGCTCTAGGTTAATAGGTTAGTCCCAAAAATCATATAAAATAGCATATAAATGCATATAAAACATCCAAGGTTGATAATATAATCGCAGGGAACAATCAAAAATTATAGATACATTGGAGACGTATCAGCATCCCCAAGCTTAATTCCTGCTCGTCATCGAGTAGGTAAATGAAAAAAACAGAATTTTTGATGTGGAATGCTACCTAACATATTTATCCATGTAGTTCTCTTTATTGTGTCAAGAATATTCAGATCCATAAGATTCAAGACAAAAGTTTAATATTGACATAAAAATAATAATATACTTCAAGCATGCTAACCAAGTAATCATGTCTTCTCAAAATAACATGGCCAAAAAAGCTATCCCTACAAAATCATATAGTCTGGCTATGCTCTATCTTCACCACACAAAATATTTAAATCATGCACAACCCCGATGACAAGCCAAGCAATTGTTTCATACTTTTGATGTTCTCAACCTTTTTCAATCTTCATGCAATACATGAGCGTGAGCCATGGACATAGCACTATAGGTGGAATAGAATGGTGGTTGTGGAGAAGACCAAAAGGAGAAGATAGTCTCACATCAACTAGGCGTATCAACGGGATATGGAGATGCCCATCAATGGATATCAATGTGAGTGAGTAGGGATTGCCATGCAATGGATACACTAGAGCTATAAATGTATGAAAGCTCAACAAAAGAAACTAGTGGGTGTGCATCCAACTCGCTTGCTCACGAAGACCTAGGGCATTTTGAGGAAGCCCGTCATTGGAATATACAAGCCAAGTTCTATAATGAAAGAGTCCCACTAGTATATGAAAGTGCCAACATAGGAGACTCTCTATCATGAAGATCATGGTGCTACTTTGAAGCACAAGTGTGGTAAAAGGATAGTAGCATTGCCCCTTCTCTCTTTTTCTCTCATTTTTTTTATTTTTTATATATTTTTTATTTGGGCCTTTTCTCTTTTTATGGCCTCTTTTTTATTTTTTTTATTTTTCATCCGGAGTCTCATCCCGACTTATGGGGGAATCATAGTCTCCATCATCCTTTCCTCACTGGGACAATGCTCTAATAATGATGATCATCACACTTTTATTTACTTACAACTCTAGAATTACAACTCGATACTTAGAACAAAATATGACTATATATGAATGCCTCCGGCGGTGTACCGGGATGTGCAATGACTCAAAAGTGACATGTATGGAAGAATTATGAACGGTGGCTTTGCCACAAATATGATGTCAACTACATGAGCATGCAAAGCAATATGACAATGATGAAGCGTGTCATAATAACGGAACAGTGGAAAGTTGCATGGAAATATATCTCGGAATGGCTATGGAAATGCCATAATAGGTAGGTATGGTGGCTGTTTTGAGGAAGGTGTATGGTGGGTTTATGATACCAGCGAAAGGTGTGCGGTATTAGAGAGGCTAGCAATGGTGGAAGGGTGATAGTGCGTATAATCCATGGACTCAACATTAGTCATAAAGAACTCATATACTTATTGCAAAAATCTACAAGTCATCAAAAACCAAGCACTACACGCATGCTCCTAGGGGGATAGATTGGTAGGAAAAGACCATCGCTCGTCCCCGACCGCCACTCATAAGGAAGACAATCAATAAATAAATCATGCTCCGACTTCATCACATAACGGTTCACCATACGTGCATGCTATGGGAATCACAAACTTTAACACAAGTATCTCTCAAATCCACAACTACTCAACTAGCATGACTCTAATATCACCATCTCCATATCTCAAAACAATTATCAAGTATCAAACTTCTCTTAGTATTCAATGCACTCCATATGAAAGTTTTTATTATATCCCTCTTGGATGCCCATCATATTAGGACTAGTTTCATAACCAAAGCAAACTACCATGCTGTTCTAAAGACTCTCAAAATAATATAAGTGACGCATGAGAGTTCATCTATTTCTATAAAATAAAACCACCACTGTGCTCTAAAAAGATATAACTGAAGCACTAGAGCAACAACAAACTACTCCGAAAGATATAAGTGAAGATCAATGAGTAGTCGAATAATTATGCAACTATATGAAGACTCTCTAACATTTAAGAATTTCAGATCTTGGTATTTTATACAAACAGCAAGCAAAACTAAAAAAAATGACGCTCCAAGCAAAACACATATCATGTGGTAAATAAAAATATAGCTCCAAGTAAAGTTACCGATGAACGAAGACGAAAGAGGGGATGCCTTCCGGGGCATCCACAAGCTTAGGCTCTTGGTTGTACTTTAATATTTACCTTGGGGTGCCTTGGGCATCCCCAAGCTTAGGCTCTTTCCACTCCTTATTCCATAGTCCATCGAATCTTTACCCAAAACTTGAAAACTTCACAACACAAAACTTAACAGAAAACTCGTAAGCTCTGTTAGCGAAAGAAAACAAAACACCACTTCAAGGTACTGTAATGAACTCATTCTTTATTTATGTTGGTGTTAAACCTACTGTATTCCAACTTCTCTATGGTTTATAAACTCTTTTACTAGCCATAGACTCATCAAAATAAGCGAACAACACACGAAAAACAGAATCTGTCAAAAACATAACAGTCTGTAGTAATCTGTAACTAAAGAAAACTTATAGAAGCCCAAAAATTAACAAATAAATTGCTGAACGTGAGGAATTTATCTATTAATAATATGCAAAAAGAATTAACTAAATATCACTCTCCAATAAAAAATGGCAGCAATTCTTGTGAGCGCTAAAGTTTCTGTTTTTTACAGCAAGATCAACAAGACTTTCCCCAAGTCTTCCCAACGGTTCTACTTGGCACAAACACTAATTAAAACATAAAACCACATCTAAAAATAGGCTAGATGAATTATTTATTAATAAACAGGAAAAAAATCAAGGAACAAAAATAAAGTTGGGTTGCCTCCCAACAAGCGCTATCGTTTAACGCCCCTAGCTAGGCATGATGATTTCAATGATGCTCACATAAAAGATAAGAATTGTAACATAAAGAGGGCATCATGAAGAATATGACTAGAAAATTTAAGACTAACCCACTTCCTATGCATAGGGATTTTGTGAGCAAACAACTTATGGGGACAAGAATCAACTTGCATAGGAAGGTAAAACAAGCATAACTTCAAAATTTTAAGCACATAGAGAGGAAACTTGATATTATTGCAATTCCTACAAGCATATATTCCTCCCTCATAATAATTTTCATTAGCATCATGAATGAATTCAACAATATAACCAGCACCTAAAGCATTCTTTTCATGATCTAAAAGCATAGAAATTTTATTACTCTCCACACAAGCAAAATTCTTCTCATTCAGAATAGTGGGAGTATCATAAGAGACTTGAATACTATAAATTGTTTCCAAATTAAAAGAGTAATGTTCAGAAAAGGTGTAATCATAATCATGACAAGCTTTATAAATATAATCACTACTTTTTATAGCATAAGTATCATCACAATAATCATCATAGGTAGGAGGCATGCTATCATAATTATAAATTTGCATATCAAAACTTGGGAGACTAAAATTATCATATTCATTAAACGTAGCACCCCCAAGCTTGGGACAAACATTAATTGCAGCAAATATATTCTCAAAAACATCATATTCATCAAACATAGCATCCCCAAGCTTGGGCCTTTTCATATCATAAGCATAATCACTCTCATCATTAATAGTATGGATAGCACCAATAGTATAGTAATTATCATATTCTTCCAAGCAAGTGCCAAAAATATTTTCAAGATCATAAGAAGTATCATTATCTTCCATAATTATATTTTCATGAGGCACAATAGTAATAGGAGCAGCATTATTTTGGGGAGATATCTTTTTACCTCTCTTCCTTTTTCTTTTTTCTTCTTCACCACATCATGTGTGGGTTCGATCCTCTTTTTGGAGCTCCTTATTAATGAGATTGGTTGAATAGGAGGCTCCTCCTCGTTACCTGATTCATCATAAGAAATAATAGGAGGGCATTGTGAAGTCTCTTCCCTTTCATTAGTATTCTCTTCATCATCTATTTCTTTTCTTTTCTTTTCTTTATGTAGTTGGCAATATAAGGATTTTCAATACAATTCACCGCACAATACATATAAATTTCCTCTAGATCAAAGCAAAGAAGTTTATCATGGGCAAAAACTGGAAGATAGTTAGTTATAAGTTTCATTTCTTCGTAACCCATAAGCAAACTAAGTTCATTATGATGTGCAAGAGAAATCAAGTCATCACAGTTTTTGGAAACGATTAGATCATGAAACAATTTGCATCGGGTGGTTAAATGACCATGTTCATTGCAAAGCTCACAGGTATGGCCAAGAAAATTTAAATTTTCAGCACAAACATCTAGCCTTTCTTGCAACAATTTAGTTTCTAAGTACTTATGCCTCTTGCAATATCTATCTTCCCTATTTGGTGTGTACTTGCAAACCCAATGCACTCCACAAAAATTGACATGTTTATAGGAGACATTTTCATCATGACTAGTGCAATCATCATTAGTACTATGGATATTCAAGGAGTTCATACTAACAACATTGCAATCATGCTCATCATTCAAAGATTTAGTGCCAAACATTTTAATGCATTCTTCTTCTAACACTTTGGCACAATTTTTCTTTCCATCATACTCACGAAAGATATTAAAAAGATGAAGCGTATGAGGCAAACTTAATTCCATTTTTTATATTTTGCTTTATAAACTAAACTAGTGATAAAACAAGAAACTAGAAGACTCGATTACAAGATCTAAAGATATACCTTCAAGCGCTAACCTCCCCGGCAACGGCGCCAGAAAAGAGCTTGATGTCTACTACACAACCGTCTTCTTGTAGACGTTGTTGGGCCTCAAAGTGCAGAGGTTTGTAGGACAGTAGGAAATTTCCCTCAAGTGGATGACCTAAGGTTTATCAATCCGTAGGAGGCGTAGGATGAAGATGGTCTCTCTCAAGCAACCCTGCAACCAAATAACAAAGAGTCTCTTGTGTCCCCAACACACCCAATACAATGGTAAATTGTATAGGTGCACTAGTTCGGCGAAGAGATGGTGATACAAGTGGTATATGGATGGTAGATAAAGGTTTTTGTAATCTGAAAATATAAAAACAGCAAGGTAACTAATGATAAAAGTGAGCGAAAATGGTATTGCAATGCGTTGAAACAAGGCCTAGGGTTCATACTTTCACTAGTGCAAGTCCTCTCAACAATAATAACATAATTGGATCATATAACTATCCCTCAACATGCAACAAAGAGTCACTCCAAAGTCACTAATAGCGGAGAACAAACGAAGAGATTATGGTAGGGTACGAAACCACCTCAAAGTTATTCTTTCCAATCAATCCGTTGGGCTATTCCTATAAGTGTCACAAACAGCCCTAGAGTTCGTACTAGAATAACACCTTAAGACACAAATCAACCAAAACCCTAATGTCACCTAGATACTCCAATGTCACCTCAAGTATCCGCGGGTATGATTATACGGTATGCATCACACAATCTCAGATATATCTATTCAACCAACACAAAGAACTTCAAAGAGTGCCCCAAAGTTTCTACCGGAGAGTCAAGACGAAAACATGTGCCAACCCCTATGCATAGGTTCATGTGCGGAACTCGCAAGTTGATCACCAAAACATACATCAAGTGGATCAATAGAATACCCCATTGTCACCACGGGTATCCCATGCAAGACATACATCAAGTGTTCTCAAATCCTTAAAGACTCAATCCGATAAGATAACTTCAAAGGGAAAACTCAAATCCTTAAAGACTCAATCCGATACATCAAGGGCGTACTGCTACCTCTTGAGCACTGCGTTGGTTTTCCCCGAAGAGGAAGGGATGATGCAGCAAAGTAGCATAAGTATTTCCCTCAGTTTTTGAGAACCAAGGTATCAATACAGTAGGAGGCTACGCGCGAGTCCCTCGTACCTGCACAAAACAAATAAATCCTCGCAACCAACGCAAATAGGGGTTGTCAAGCCCTATAAGGCCACTTACGAGAGTGAGATCTGATAGATAAGATAAACATAATATTTTTGGTATTTTTATGATAAAGATGCAAAGTAAAATAAAGGCAAAGTAAATAGCAAAGTACTAGGAGAACAATATGATAAAGATAGACCCGGGGGCCATAGGTTTCACAAGTGGCTTCTCTCGAGAGCATAAGTATTCTACGGTGGGTGAACAAATTACTGTTGAGCAATTGACAGAATTGAGCATAATTATGAGAATATCTAGGCATGATCATGTATATAGGCATCACGTCCGAGACAAGTAGACCGACTCCTGCCTGCATCTACTACTATTACTCCACTCATCGACCGCTATCCAGCATGCATCTAGAGTATTAAGTTAAAAACAGAGTAACGCCTTAAGCAAGATGACATGATGTAGAGGGATAGACTCATGCAATATGAAGAAAACCCCATCTTGTTATCCTCAATGGCAACAATACAATACGTGCCTTGCTGCCCTTACTGTCACCGGGAAAGGACACCGCAAGATTGAACCCAAAGCTAAGCACTTCCCCCATTGCAAGAAAGATCAATCTAGTAGGCCAAACCAAACTGATAATTCAAAGAGACTTGCAAAGATAACCAATCATACATAAAAATAATTCAGAGAAGATTCCAATATTGTTCATAGATAGACTTGATCATAAACCCACAATTCATCGGTCTCAACAAACACACCGCAAAAAGAAGATTACATCGAATAGATCTCCACAAGAGAGGGGGAGAACATTGTATTGAGATCCAAAAAGAGAGAAGAAGCCATCTAGCTACTACCTATGGACCCGTAGGTCTGAGATGAACTACTCACACTTCATCGGAGGGGCTATGGTGTTGATGTAGAAGCCCTCCATGATCGATGCCCCCTCCGGCGGAGCTCCGGAACAGGCCCCAAGATGGGATCTCATGGATACAGAAAGTTACAACGGTGGAATTAGGCTTTTGGCTCCTGTTCTGATCGTTTGCAGGTACGTGGATATATATAGGAGGAAGAAATACGTCGGTGGAGCAACAGGGGGCCCACGAGGGTGGGGGCGCGCCTGGTAGGGTAGGGCGCGCCCCCTACCTCGTGGCCTCTTGTTACGCGCCTTGGCATAGGGTCCAAGTCTCCCAGGTCTTATCTGTTCAGAAAATCACGTTCCCGAAGTTTTCATTCCATTTGGACTCCGTTTGATATTCCTTTTCTTCGAAACCCTAAAATAGGCAAAAAAACAACAATTGTGGGTTGGGCCTCCGGTTAATAGGTTAGTCCCAAAAATAATATAAAAGTGGATAATAAAGCCCAATAATGTCTAAAACAGTAGATAATATAGCATGGAGCAATCAAAAATTATAGATACGTTGGAGACGTATCAAGCATCCCCAAGCTTAATTCCTGCTCGTCCTTGAGTAGGTAAATGATAAAAACAGAATTTTTGATGCAGAGTGCTACTTGGCATAATTTTAATGTAATTCTTCTTAATTGTGGTATGAATATTCAGATCCGAAAGATTCAAGACAAAAGTTCATATTGGCATAAAAATGATAATACTTCAAGCATACTAACTAAGCAATTATGTCTTCTCAAAATAACATGGCCAAAGAAAGTTAATCCCTACAAAATCATATGGTTTAGTCATGTTTCATTTTCGTCACACAAGAATGCTCTCATCATGCACAACCCCGATGACAAGCCAAGCAATTGTTTCATACTTTAGTAATCTCAAACCTATAAACTTTCAAGCAATATATGAGCGCGAGCCATGGACATAGCACTATGGGTGGAATAGAATATAATGAGGGGGTTATGTGGAGAAGACAAAAAGGAGAAAGTCTCACATCAACGAGGCTAATCAATGGGCTACGGAGATGCCCACCGATTGATGTTAATGCAAGGAGTAGGGATTGCCATGCAACGGATGCACTAGAGCTATAAATGTATGAAAGCTCAACAAAAGAAACTAGTGGGTGTGCATCCAACTTGCTTGCTCACGAAGACCTAGGGCACATGAGGAGGCCCATTGTTGGAATATACAAGCCAAGTTCTATAATGAAAATTCCCACTAGTATATGAAAATGACAAGACAAGAGACTCTCTAACATAAAGATTAAGGTGCTACTTTGAAGCACAAGTGTGCCAAAGGATAGTAACATTGTCCCTTCTCTCTTTTTCACTCATTTTTTGGGCCTTCTCTTTTTTTATGGCCTTTCTCTTTTTTATGTATTCCTCACTTGGGACAATGCTCTAGAAAATGATGATCATCACACTTCTATTTATTTACAACTCAATGATTACAACTCGATACTAGAACAAAAGATGACTCTATATGAATGCCTCCGGCGGTGTACTGGGATATGCAATGGACCAAGAGTGACATGTATGAAAGAATTATGAACGGTGTCTTTGCCACAAATACTATGTCAACTACATGATCATGCTAAGCAATATGACAATGATGAATGTGTCATGATGAACGGAATGATGGAAAGTTGCATGGCAATATATCTCGGAATGGCTATGGAAATGCCATAATAGGTAGGTATGGTGGCTGTTTTGAGGAAGATATAAGGAGGTTTATGTGTGAAAGAGCGTATCATATCACGGGGTTTGGATGCACCGGCGAAGTTTGCGCCAACTCTCAATGTGAGAAAGGGCAATGCACGGTACCGAAGAGGCTAGCAATGATGGAAGGGTGAGAGTGCGTATAATCCATGGACTCAACATTAGTCATAAAGAACTCACATACTTATTGCAAAAATCTACAAGTCACCAAAAACCTCGGTACTACGCGCATGCTCCTAGGGGGATAGATTGGTAGGAAAAGATCATCGCTCGTCCCCGACCGCCACTCATAAGGAAGACAATCAAATAACACCTCATGTTTCAAATTTGTTGCATAACGTTTACCATAAGTGCATGCTACGGGACATGCAAACCTCAAGACAAGTATTTCTCAATTTCACAACTACTCAACTAGCACGACTTTGATATTATTACCCCCATATCTCAAAACAATTATCAAGCATCAAACTTCTCTTAGTATTCAAAACACTCTTAAGCAAATTTTACTAATCTTGAATACCTAGCATATTAGGATTTTAAGCAAATTACCATGCTATTAAGACTCTCAAAATAATCTAAGTGAAGCATGAGATATCAATAGTTTCTATAAAACAAATCCACCACCGTGCTCTAAAGATATAAGTGAAGTACTAGAGCAAAACTATATAACTCAAAAGATATAAGCGAAGCACATAGAGTATTCTAACAAATTACAAATTATGTGTGGCTCTCTCAAAAGGTGTGTACAGCAAGGATGATTGTGGTAAACTAACAAGCAAAGAATCAAATCATACAAGACGCTCCAAGCAAAACACATATCATGTGGTGAATAAAAATATAGCTCCAAGTAAAGTTACCGATAGAAGTAGACGAAAGAGGGGATGCCTTCCGGAGCATCCCCAAGCTTTAGCTTTTAGGTGTCCTTAGATTATCTTGGGGGTGCCATGGGCATCCCCAAGCTTAGGCTCTTGCCACTCCTTGTTCCATAATCCATCAAATCTTTACCCAAAACTTGAAAACTTCACAACACAAAACTTAAAGTAGAAAATCTCGTGAGCTCCGTTAGCGAAAGAAAACAAAAGACCACTTCAAGTTACTGTAATGAACTCATTATTTATTTATATTGGTGTTATACCTACTGTATTCCAACTTCTCTATGGTTTATAAACTATTTTACTAGCCATAGATTCATCAAAATAAGCAAACAACACACGAAAAATACAATCTGTCAAAAACAGAACAGTCTGTAGTAATCTGGATCTAGCGCAAGATCTGGAACCCCAAAAATTCTAAAATAAATTGCTGGACGTGAGTAATTTATCTGTTAATCATCTGCAAAAATAATTAACTAAATATCACTCTCCAAATAAAAATGACAGCAGATCTCATGAGCGCTAAAGTTTCTGTTTTTTACAGCAAGTTCAACAAGACTTTCCCCAAGTCTTCCCAACGGTTCTACTTGGCACAAACACTAATTAAACACAAAAAACACAACTAAAACAGAGGCTAGATAATTTATTTATTACTAAACAGGAGAAAAAATCAAGGAATAAAAATAAAATTGGGTTGCCTCCCAACAAGCACTATCATTTAATGCCCCTAGCTAGGCATAACAAGCAAGAATAGATCTAGGTATTGCCATCTTTGGTAGGCAATCCATAAGTGGATCTCATAATAGATTCATAAGGTAATTTAATATTATTTCTAGGAAAGTGTTCCACGCCTTTCCTTAATGGAAATTGAAATCTAATATTTCCTTCCTTCATATCAATAATTGCACCAATCGTTCTAAGGAAAGGTCTACCAAGAATAATAGGACATGAAGGATTGCAATCTATGTCAAGAACAATAAAATCTACGGGCACATAATTCCTATTTTCAATAATAAGAACATCATTAATTCTTCCCATAGGTTTCTTAATAGTGGAATCCGCAAGGTGCAAGTTTAGAGAGCAATCACCAAAATCACGGAAACCTAACAAATGACACAAAGTCTTTGGAATCGTGGAAACACTAGCGCCCAAATCACATAAAGCATAGCATTCATGATCTTTAATTTTAATTTTAATAGTTGGTTCCCACTCATCATAAAGTTTTCTAGGGATAGAAACTTCCAATTCAAGTTTTTCTTCTTAAGATTGCATCAAGGCATCAACGATATGTTTAGTAAACACTTTATTTTGACTATAAGCGTGAGGAGAATTTAGCATGGATTGCAACAAGGAAATACAATCAATCAAAGAGCAATTTTCATAGTTAAATTCCTTGAAATCCATAATAGTGGGTTTAGCAACATCTAGGGTTTTAATTTCTTCAATCCCACTTTTATCAATTTTAGCATGAAGATCAACAAATTCTGAATTCTTAGAACGCCTTCCAGGTAAAGGTGGATCATATTCAGTCCCATCATTATCAAGATTCATATTGCAAAACGAAGATCTAATAGGGGACACATCAATAACTTTTAGATATTCATCATTATTTATATAGGAACTAGAAGAACATGCTCTTATAAAGGCAACTTTCTTAGCACGCATCCTAGCGGTTCTTTCTTTGCACTCATCAATGGAAATTCTCATGGCTTTGAGAGACTCGTTGATATCATGCTTAGGTGGAATAGATCTAAGTTTCAAAGAATCAACATCAAGAGAAATTCTACCAACGTTCCTAGCCAAGTCATCAATCTTAAGCAATTTATCTTCAATCATAGCATTAAAATTCTTTTGCGAAGTAATAAATTCTTTAATATTAGATTCAAAATAAGAGGGCATCTTATTATAATTTCCATAATAATTTTTGTAGGAATTACCATAATTATTAGAGGAATTATGTAACACCCCGGATATGACTTTCCCAATATGTAATCCAACTCTTGCCATTTCCGGCTTTAAGTTAATTTATTTTCTCGGGTTCGGGTCTTTGTCTCGTGTGTCGTTATCATTGTCATGCATCTCATATCATGTTATCATGTGCATTGCATTTGCATACGTGTTCATCTCATGCATTCGAGCATTTTCCCCGTTGTCCGTTTTGCATTCCGGCGCTTCATTCACGTCCGTCCGGGCCGGACGCTTCCGCCGCTACCAACCGGGAGCTGCCATGTGGCACCCCCGGACCACTTCGCCGCCTCAGCCGCGCGCTGCCCGCTCGGGCCCGTCCCCGGCCCCCACGGGCCCAGCCGCCGCTCCCCGCCTCCTCGCGCCCACGGCCGCCCGACCCCGCTCGACCGAAGCTCGCCGCTGCCACCACGCCGCTCGCCGTCTTCGCCGCCGCCGGCAACCGCGCCACCAGCCGCCGCCGCGGGTCGCCGTCCCCGCCCGCGCCTCCTTGGATCTGCAGCGCCGGCCGTGCCTCGGCGTCCGCGCCTGACGCCACCGCGTTCGGGGACCTCGTCGCCCCTCTCCGCCACCTCCACATCCGACCACTGCGGCCATCGACTCCGGCGAGCTTCCCCGACGTCGAACCTCGTGCAACGTGCAGATCCGGATCCGTGCACAGTAAACCCTAGGTCTAAATTCGTCTAAGTCCTCGGATTTTCAGATCCATGTGCTGATGTTCATGCCCTCGTAACTTTGCATCCGTAGCTCCGATTCATGCATATAGCATATCAAATTGTTCGTCTCAGAGAGTACATCATTTCATTACATTGCATAATTTTCATTTGAGTTCATCTTGATGCCAGAAATGCTGTTAGAAGGAGGCTACTTGAGTTAATTGTCAGATTTGCTACTCCATCTTAGACATTTGTCATTTTTGCCATGATTATTGTGTGCATGATATGCCCATGAGCTCTACATATGTTTTGTTAAGGGTTTTGTCATCTTTCCAGAGGTGCAACCCATGTATTTTTGTGATGTGTGTAGTGACTAGTGCAAGCTTGCAAAGTGAGACACTTGGTAATTCTGTTTTTAGGGACTTAGCATTTCCACTAAGTCCTTGAGCTGTTTAGTTCATGATGCATATGTTCATGTTGTTTCCTAGTGATCCGTGCCTCTTTTGAGGATGATCAGTAAGGATGTTTTGTTAATCTTTTAGTGCTCTATCCATCCATGTCTTTGTTTGCATATATGGAGCACCCTAGCTTGAGTCAATCGAGCTCTACTTTTGCTACTTTGTGAATCTGGGCAGATTGTTAACTTGTTTGCAATTTTGCCGATGATGTTGTAGTTGATCTGTGCATGCTATGCTATTGTTCTTGCCATGTCTAGCTTGCATTTTGTGTATTCTTGATGGATATATGCTTAGCTTATCATGACTTGCTCCGTAGTGAGTGCATCGAGCTCATAAACATGCCTACTTGAGATCTGTTTTCAGCATGTCCCAGTTTTCACTAAGTCTAAAAACTGGTTATGTTTTTGCCATGTTCACATGCTTGCAAATGTATTTTGTGATCCCTTTTGGCTCAAGGTCACTAAGGGACTTTTGTTAAGCTCTTTGAGTAGCTCTATGCCATGCTTTAATTTGTCATGTTCAGGTCCTGTAGCATGTAGTTTTGTTGCTCCGAAGAGGGCTATCTGATCTGAAATTCCAGACAAGTGTTAATTTCACCAAGTCTGAGATCTGTTTACCATATGCAGTTTTGCCATGCTTGTTTGAACCTGTTAGTGGATGAATTGGCCGTAGCTCAGTGCTAGACTTTTGTGAAGCATCTTGAATGCATCCCTGCCATGTATTTTGTTGCCATGTTTGAGTGTTGTAGCATGTTCATCTCATTGCATTTAGATGACTACTTGCTGTAAATCGCAGACCGTGGTCATATTTGAATCGCTTGCCATTTCCAAACCGTAACTACGATTCCGGCGTTCTTTATATCATTTTCAAACGATTTCATCTCACCTTTCCAGTGGCACACTTGGTTTTCGAAGTTGAGGCCAGGTTCATGCATTTCCTGTCACGTCTTGCATATGCATCCCGCATAGCATATCATCTTAGCATCATATTGCTTGATCCTTGCACGTGGTTGATTGTGTTCTTGTTGCTTCTTTGTCTTGTTTGGATAGATCCGGGAGACGAGTTTGCTAACGAGGAGCCCGTTGAGTTTGCTTTCGAGGATCCAGTCAACTCTGACAACTTTGCAGGCAAGATGATCATACCCTTGAAATCACTACTATCTTTGCTATGCTAGTTTGCTCGCTCTTTTGCTATGCCAATGCTACGATGCCTACCACTTGCTTTCAAGCCTCCCAAATTGCCTTGTTCAGCCTCTAACCCACCATTGTCCTAGCAAACCGTTGTTTGGCTATGTTACCGCTTTGCTCAGCCCCTCTTATAGCGTTGCTAGTTGCAGGTGAAGATTGGAGACCGTTCTTGTTGGAACATTATTTACTTGTTGGGATATCATTATATTGCCATGTTATCTTAATGCATCTATATACTTGGTAAAGGGTGGAAGGCTCGGCCTCTCGCCTAGTGTTTTGTTCCACTCTTGCCGCCATAGTTTCCGTCATATCGGTGTTATGTTCCCGGATTTTGCGTTCCTTACTCGGTTGGGTTATAATGGGAACCCCCTTGATAGTTCGTCTTGATTAAAGCTTTTCCAGCAATGCCCAACCTTGGTTTTACCATTTGCCACCTAGCCTCTTTTTCCCCTGGGTTTCCGGAGCCCGAGGGTCATCTTATTTTAAACCCCCCCCCCCCCCCCGAGCCAGTGCTCCTCTGAGTGTTGGTCCAACCTAGAGCCCCTTGCAGCGCCACCTCGGGGAAACTCGAGGGCTGGTTTTAGTTGTACGGATTGCTTATCTGAGTGTGCCCTGAGAACGAGATATGTGCAGCTCCTATCGGGATTTGTCGGCACATTCGGGCGGTGTTGCTGTTCTTGTTTTAACCTGTCAAAATGTCTTGAAGAACCGAGATACCGAGTCTGATCGGAACGTCTCGGGAGGAGGTCTATTCCTTCGTTGACCGTGAGAGCTTGTCATGGGCTAAGTTGGGACTCCCCTGCAGGGATTTGAACTTTCGAAAGCCGTGCCCGCGGTTATGGGCAGATGGGAATTTGTTAATGTCCAGTTGTAGATAACTTAAACATTAACTTAATTAAAATGAATCAACTGAGTGTGTTACCGTGATGGCCTCTTCTCGGCGGAGTCCGGGAAGTGGACACGGTGTTGGAGTAATGTTTGCCGCAGGATTTCCCTCTCTAGTTATGTGTTCGCGCTTTGCCTTCTCTTCTCGCTCTCTTTTGCAAATAGGTTAGCCACCATACATGCTAGTCGCTTGCTGCAGCTCCACACATATTTACCTTGCCTTACCTATTAAGCTTAAATAGTCTTGATCGCGAGGGTGCGAGATTGCTGAGTGCCTATGGCTCACAGATTACTATTACGCCAGATGCAGGGCCAGATGATACAGCTCCAGATGGTGCGCTTGAGCTCAAGTGGGAGTACGACGAGGACTCTCAGCGTTACTATGTTTCTTTTCCCGATGATCAGTACTGGTGCCCAGTTGGGGTGATCGGGACCATGTCGCTTGTTGGGTTATCTTTCATTTTGGCGCCGTAGTCGGGCCATGAGTGTTTGGATGATGTATGTTATTTATGTACTTGATTGATGTGGCGAGTGTAAGCCAACTATGTTATCCCTTTTATTCATCTATATTACATGGGATGTTTGTGATGATTGCCTGACTTGCGACATATGCCTTCAATGCGATTATGCCTCTAAGTCGTGCTTCGACACGTGGGAGATATAGTCGCATCGAGGGTGTTACAAGTTGGTAATCAGAGCCTTCCCCGACATTAGGAGCCCCCACTGTTTGATCGTTTTTAGCGGCCGAGTTGTGTCTAGAAAAATGTTTTGGGTCATCTAGGAATTATATATCGGAGAGTTTAGGAATTCTTTTTTACTTCCCAGTCTCCTCATCGCTCTGGTAAGGCATCCTGACGTAGAGTTTTGACTCTTCTCTTCTCAAATTTCACTAAAAAAATTTAGGATCACGCGGGTATCTTGGAATTGTTCCGATGGTATTATGATGAGAACATTGTCTTGGTGCCTCCTGTCAGGGGTTTAGTGGAAGTGTCCCGGGGAGTTGAGCTCTGAGGTGTTGTCATCATAATTTTATCATTGCAATTCTGGAATACCTGAGTTTAGTACGCCGACATCAAAAATCTCTTTTATGCAGTTCGTTGGTGAGATAACCTCGACGCCACCCAGTACTGGGGCGGGAGTTCGGGAGTATCACCATAACTTGTATAACGGATGCTTTTCGAAGGTTGAGGTAGATGGTTTCCGAAGTTTTTTCTCGGTTATGTGTTGAAGGATGGATACAGCTAGATGTAGGATTTGCTAGTTTGGGTGAGATATTATGCTTCCCTTGTATCCCCAACACCTGATTGCATAACCAGAAAGGTTCGGGAGTTTCATAGGTGGGAATTCTTGTAGCTCTAGTTCTTCTTCCACGGATATTGGTTTGAGATTGGGATTTCTTACCGATTATTCGTTCTTGATCCGTACCTTGTTGATTTATTTTCTTCTACCTAATTCTACGTGGCTTCTCAATTTATGGATATGTGACCATTTCAAGAGGAATGCATTCGTTCATTTTGTTCGGATGTGAAGACTTTATGTTGCAATTTTTATTCCATTGGATTCAGCTTCAATATTTGTCTATCAATGTGCTAATGGATGTCAACCTCTTCAGGATGGCTCCTCCAATGCGCACGACTCCGAATCCTGATCCGCCACCACCTCCACCTCCTCCGGAGGCATGGCAAGCTGTGATGGCCGCAACCAATGCAAACACGCAGTTGATCATGCAAATTCTTCAAGAGCGCAATCAAGGCAACCAATGGAATCAAGGCAACAATCAGAATCACTTTGCTACACTCAACCAGTTCCTTGCTAATGGGCCAAAGACTTTCAGCAATTGTGTTGAGGCAACCGATGCTGACGATTGGCTTGTGGATCTGTCCAAGCATTTGGAGTGCAGTAACGGCAGGCCTGAAGATTTCGTCAAGTTCGCTTCCTTCTAGCTCAAAGATCAAGTTGTAGAGTGGTTCCAGCAATACAAGGATTCCAGAGGTGGACGTGTGATCACTTGGGATGAATTTCGTCAAGATTTCTGAGCTCATCACATCCCTTAGAGTGTGACTGAAAGTAAGCGTGAGGAATTCCGCAACTTGAAGCAAGGCTCTTTGTCTGTCTATGACTACAACAAGTTGTTCCAGAAGCTCGCCCACTTTGCCAAGCAGGACGTACCTGATGAGAAGAGCATGATATACCAGTTCAGGGGTGGTCTCAGAGAAGAAATCCAGCTCGCTCTTGTTCTCTTTGAGCCCTTGAGGTACGATGAGTTCTATAACATGGCACTGAAGCAAGAGCCCGCTCAGTTGAGGTGTGATGCTTCCAAGAAGCGAGTCAGAGATGCTACTCCTTCTTCCTATACTCAAGTGGCCAAGCAGCAGAAGTATTGGCTTCCTCCTCCTCCGTTCCATCAGCCGTATCAGAAGAGCAAAGGTGGCAGTGGTTCTTCCCACCCACCCAACCCTGGCTTTCAGAACAAGACTTCATCTCAAGCTCCAAGATCGAGTGCTCCGTACCACCGTCCGCTTTTAGAGGCCACGTGCAACAAGTGCCAACAGAAGGGTCACTATGCCAACAAGTGTTTCAACCAGAGGCGTCTTCCTCCTCCTCCTCCTGTCAGATCGGCAAGTTCAGCAGTGGTCAAGCATATCCCCAAGCACGCCAAGGTCAACTTGCTGAATGCAGCTCAGGCAGAGGACTCGTCAGATGTCATCATGGGTAACCTTCCTGTTAATGATATTCCTGCAAAAGTTCTTTTTGACACGGGTGCATCGCATTGTTTCATGTCGAGACCTTTTGCATCTAAGCATGATTTTGTTACTCAAGTGTTGTCGAAACCGTTGGCTATTGTTTCTCCGGCCCGTCAAATGACATCTCAAGTATGTGTTCCGGATGTTACTATCACCTTGGGTGACTACAAGTTCGCTGGCTTCTCAATCGGTTCTTGGTGACTCGGATATTGATCTTATTCTCGGAATGGATTGGCTTTCTAAGCACAAGGCGCATCTTGATTGTGAAGCCAGGCAGATTCAATTGACTCATTCGTCTGAGGATGTAATTGTCTTTGCCGCTCGAGATGATACTATCCGTCTGTTTTCTCTCAATCAGAAGGGTGAACTGGATGCTATCTCACAGATTCCACTCGTTTGCGAATATCAAGACGTCTTTCCAGAAGAGCTTCCAGGAATGCCTCCGCACTGGCCAGTTGAATACGTTATTGATCTTGAGCCCGGCACGGAACCTGTGTGCAAGTGTCCTTACAAGATCGGACCTGAAGAGTTGAAGGAGCTGAAAAGCAACTCGATGTTCAAGAGAGAATGGGTCTCATCCGGCCTAGTTCTTCTCCGTGGGGTTGTGGTGTTCTTTTTGTGAAGAAGAAGGATGGAACGGACCGACTTTGTGTTGATTATCATCCATTGAACAAGAAGACCATCAAGAACAAATACCTACTTCACAACATCAACGAGCTGTTCGAACAACTCAAAGGTGCCCAAGTATTCTCCAAGCTTGATCTTCGTATGGGTTATCATCAGATTCGAATCCGTGAGCAAGATATTCCCATGACGGCCTTCAGGACAAGCTATGGTTCATATGAATACACTGTCATGTCTTTTGGCCTCGTCAACGCTCCTCCGACGTTCTCTCGCATGATGAACTTCATCTTCAATGCCTACACCAATGACTTCGTTTTGATCTATCTCGACGGCATTTTGGTTTTCTCGAAGAACAAGGAAGATCATGCCAAGCACTTGCGTTTGGTACTCGACAAGCTGAGGGAACACCAATTCTACGCCAAGTTCTCCAAGTGTGAATTTTGGCTCGGTGAGGTTCTTTATCTTGGTCATATCATCTCTGCCAAGGGCATTGCCGTGAATCCTGAGAAGGTGTCTGCAATTGTGAATTGGGAACCTCCTCAGAACGTGAAGCAACTCCGTAGCTTCCTCGGTCTCGCAAGCTACTGCCGAAGATTCATTGAAAACTTTTCTAAGATCGCGAAGCCTCTCTCAAATCTTCTCCAGAAGCACGTCAAGTACGTTTGGTCTCCGGAGTGTGATATTGCTTTCAACACTTTGAAAGAGAAATTGATCACTGCTCCAGTTCTGGCTCCGCCTGATGAATCCAAGCCGTACGAGGTCTTTTGTGATGCCTCTCTCCAAGGTCTTGGCGCAGTATTGATGCAAGAGAAGAAAGTTGTTGCTTATACCTCTCGCCAGTTGAAGCCCAATGAGAAGAACTACCCCACTCATGATCTCGAGTTGGCGGCAGTTGTGCATGCTCTTTTGACTTGGAGACATCTTCTATTGGGAAGAAAAGTGGACATTTTCACTGATCACAAGAGTCTCAAGTACATCTTCACTCAGCCTAATCTCAACCTCAGGCAAACTCGATGGGTCGAAATGATTCAAGAGTATAATCCGAGTATCGAGTATACTCCAGGCAAGGCCAATGTGATTGCTGACGCATTGAGCGGGAAGGCTTATTGGAACAGTCTGATTCTCAAGCCTTATCAACCCGATCTTTGTGAAGCTTTCCGCAAACTTAATCTGCAAGTTGTTCCTCAAGGTTTCCTCGCCAACCTTCAAGTCTCTCCTACCTTGGAAGACCAGATTCGCCAAGCCCAGCTTCTTGATGCTATGGTGAAAAAGGTGAAGATTGGGATTGCCAAGAGCCAACTCAAGTACAAGTGCTACCGCCTTGATGACAAGGATACTCTCTTCTTCGAGGATCGTATTGTTGTGCCCAAAGGTGAACTTCGTAAAGTGATCATGAACGAGGCTCACAATTCTCTCCTCTCCATCCACCCTGGGAGCACAAAGATGTATCAGGACCTTAAGCAAGCTTATTGGTGGACTCGAATGAAGCGCGAGATTGCTCAGTTCGTGAATGAGTGTGATGTCTGCAGAAGAGTAAAGGCAGAACACCAAAGGCCAGCGGGTCTCCTCCAACCTCTTGCCATTCTAGAATGGAAGTTTGACCACATTGAAATGGATTTCGTGACTGGGTTTCCAAAGTCCAAACGTGGCAATGATGCTATATTCGTTGTCATCGACAAACTCACTAAAGTGGCTCACTTCCTGCCTATCAAAGAGTCAATCACTGCAGCTCAATTGGCGGAACTCTATACCTCTCGGATTGTCTCTCTGCACGGTATTCCTCAAGTAATCTCTTCAGACCGTGGTAGCATCTTTACCTCCAAGTTTTGGGATTCTTTTCAGAAGGCCATGGGCACGAACATCCGCTTCAGCACAGCTTTCCGTCCTCAAACTAGCGGTCAAGTCGAGCGCGTCAACCAGATTCTTGAAGATATGCTCAGGGCTTGTGTGATCTCCTTCGGCATGAAGTGGGAGGATTGTCTTCCTTATGCTGAATTCTCTTACAACAACAGTTTTCAAGCAAGTTCGGGCAAGGCCCCATTTGAAATTCTGTATGGCAGGAAGTGCCATACCCCTCTCAACTGGTCTGAAACCGGTGAACGTCAGCTTTTGGGAAGTGACTTAATCACAGAGGCAGAAGAAATGTGCAAAGTCAATCGAGATAACCTCAAAGCAGCCCAATCCCGGCAGAAGAGCTATTATGATAGTAAGCACCATGATTTGGCTTTCGAGATCGGAGATCATGTTTACCTCCGCGTCTCTCCTATGAAAGGTACTCGTCGCTTCGGTATCAAAGGGAAGCTTGCCCCCAGATACGTGGGACCTTTCAAGATTGTCAGCAAGAGAGGCGATTTGGCCTATGAACTCGAGCTTCCTTCAAACTTTGCAAATGTTCATGATGTGTTCCATGTCTCTCAGCTCCTAAAGTGCTTCAAGACTCCTGACCACACCATCAACTTCGAGGACATTGAGCTCCAAGAAGATCTCTCCTATCGTGAGCACCCAGTTGCTATCCTTGAAGAGACTGAACACAAGACTCGCAACAAGTCGATCAAGTTCCTCAAAGTCAAGTGGTCACCCCATTCCGACCGTGAAGCTACCTGGGAACGCAAGGATCACCTCCGTTCTGAGTACCTGGCGTTCTTTCAGTCCTAGATCCCGGGACAAGATCCTTTCGTAGTGGTGGAGTGTTGTAACAACCCGGATATGACTTTCCCAATATGTAATCCAACTCTTGCCATTTCCGGCTTTAAGTTAATTTATTTTCTCGGGTTCGGGTCTTTGTCTCCGTGTGTTGTTATCATTGTCATGCATCTCATATCATGTCATCATGTGCATTGCATTTGCATACGTGTTCATCTCATGCATTCGAGCATTTTCCCCGTTGTCCGTTTTGCATTCCGGCGCTTCGTTCTACTCCGGTGGTCATTTCTACCTTTCTTTCGTGGGTGGGGATTAAACATTTCCGGATTGGACCGAGACTTGCTAGGCAGCCTTGGTTTACTACCGGTAGACCTCCTGTCAAGTTTCGTATCATTTGGACTTCGTTTGATACTCCAACGGTTAACCGAGGGACCGAAAAGGCCTCGTGTGTGTTGCATCCCAACACCCCACCAATTTGGCCCAAAACCCACCAAACTCTGCTCCATCATCTAGAGCGTTCGATCACGATCGCGTGGCCGAAAACCGTGCTCAATTTGGAGCTCCCTAGCTCCCTCTATGCCTATATATACACCCCCATTTCCAAATTCCGGATCCCCCTCGTCCTCAAACCCTAAAATCGCCTCCACGCCGGCCGGACACGTCCATCCGGGCCGGACGCTTCTGCTGCCACCAACCGGGAGCTGCCACGTGGCGCCCCCGAACCACTTCGCAGCCTCAGCCGCGCGCGGCCCGCTCGGGCCCGTCCCCGGCCCCCACGGGCCCAGCCGCCGCTCCCCGCCTCCTCGCGCCCGCGGCCGCCCGACCCCACCCGACCGAAGCTCGCTGCCGCCTCCACGCCGCTCACCGTCTTCGCCGCCGGCGGCAACCGCGCCACCAGCCGCCGTCGCGGGTCGCCGTCCCCGCCCGCGCCTCCTTGGATCTGCAGCGCCGGCCGTGCCTCGGCGTCCGCGCCTGACGCCGCCGCGTCCGGGGACCTCGTCGCCCCTCTCCGCCACCTCCACATCCGACCACCGCGGCCATCGACTCCGGCGAGCTTCCCCGGCGACAAACCTCGTGCAACGTGCAGATCCGGATCCGTGCACAGTAAACCCTAGGTCTAAATTCGTCTAAGTCCTCGGATTTTCAGATCCATGTGCTAATGTTCATGCCCTCGTAACTTTGCATCCGTAGCTCCGATTCATGCATATAGCATATCAAATTGTTCGTCTCAGAGAGTACACCATTTCATTCCATTGCATCATTTTCATTTGAGTTCATCTTGATGCCCGAAATGCTGTTAGAAGGAGGCTACTTGAGTTAATTGTCAGATTTGCTACTCCATCTTAGACATTTGTCATTTTTGCCATGATTATTGTGTGCATGATATGCCCATGAGCTCTACATATGTTTTGTTAAGGGTTTTGTCATCTTTCCAGAGGTGCAACCCATGTATTTTTGTGATGTGTGTAGTGACTAGTGCAAGCTTGCAAAGTGAGACACTTGGTAATTCTGTTTTCAGGGACTTAGCATTTCCACTAAGTCCTTGAGCTGTTTAGTTCATGATGCATATGTTCATGTTGTTTCCTAGTGATCCGTGCCTCTTTTGAGGATGATCAGTAAGGATGTTTTGTTAATCTTGTAGTGCTCTATCCATCCATGTCTTTGTGTGCATATATGGAGCACCCTAGCTTGAGTCAATTGAGCTCTACTTTTGCTACTTTATGAATCTGGGCAGATTGTTAACTTGTTTGCAATTTTGCCGATGATGTTGTAGTTGATCTGTGCATGCTATGCTATTGTTCTTGCCATGTCTAGCTTGCATTTTGTGTAATCTTGATGGATATATGCTTAGCTTATCATGACTTGCTCCCTAGTGAGTGCATCGAGCTCGTAAACATGCCTACTTGAGATCTGTTTTCAGCATGTCCCAGTTTTCACTAAGTCCGAAAACTGATTATGTTTTTGCTATGTTCACATGCTTGTAAATGTATTTTGTGATCCCTTTTGGCTCAAGGTCACTAAGGGACTTTTGTTAAGCTCTTTGAGTAGCTCTATGCCATGCTTTAATTTGTCATGTTCAGGTCCTGTAGCATGTAGTTTTGTTGCTCCGAAGAGGGCTATCTGATCTGAAATTCCAGACAAGTGTTAATTTCACCAAGTCTGAGATCTGTTTACCATATGCAATTTTGCCATGCTTGTTTGAACCTGTTAGTGGATGAATTGGCCGTAGCTCAGTGCTAGACTTTTGTGAAGCATCTTGAATGCATCCCTGCCATGTATTTTGTTGCCATGTTTGAGTGTTGTAGCATGTTCATCTCATTGCATTTAGATGACTACTTGCTGTAAATCGCAGACCGTGGTCATATTTGAATCGCTTGCCATTTCCAAACCGTAACTATGATTCCGGCGTTCTTTATATCGTTTTCAAGTGATTTCATCTCACCTTTCCAGTGGCACACTTGGTTTTCCAAGTTGAGGCCAGGTTCATGCATTTCCTGTCACGTCTTGCATATGCATCCCGCATTGCATCCCGCATAGCATATCATCTTAGCATCATATTGCTTGATCCTTGCACGTGGTTGATTGTGTTCTTGTTGCTTCTTTGTCTTGTTTGGATAGATCCAGGAGACGAGTTCGCTAACGAGGAGCCCGTTGAGTTTGCTTTCGAGGATCCAGTCAACTCTGACAACTTTGCAGGCAAGATGATCATACCCTTGAAATCACTACTATCTTTGCTATGCTAGTTTGCTCGCTCTTTTGCTATGCCAATGCTACGATGCCTACCACTTGCTTTAAAGCCTCCCAAATTGCCTTGTTCAGCCTCTAACCCACCATTGTCCTAGCAAACCGTTGTTTGGCTATGTTACCGCTTTGCTCAGCCCCTCTTATAGCGTTGCTAGTTGCAGGTGAAGATTGGAGACCGTTCCTTGTTGGAACATTATTTACTTGTTGGGATATCATTATATTGCCATGTTATCTTAATGCATCTATATACTTGGTAAAGGGTGGAAGGCTCGGCCTCTCGCCTAGTGTTTTGTTCCACTCTTGCCGCCATAGTTTCCGTCATATCGGTGTTATGTTTCCGGATTTTGCGTTCCTTACTCGGTTGGGTTATAATGGGAACCCCCTTGATAGTTCGTCTTGATTAAAGCTTTTCTAGCAATGCCCAACCTTGGTTTTACCATTTGCCACCTAGCCTCTTTTTCCCCTGGGTTTCCGGAGCCCGAGGGTCATCTTATTTTAACCCCCCCCCCCCCCCCCAGCCAGTGCTCCTCTAAGTGTTGGTCCAACCTAGAGCCCCTTGCAGCGCCACCTTGGGGAATCTCGAGGGCTGGTTTTAGTTGTACGGATTGCTTATCTGAGTGTGCCCTGAGAACGAGATATGTGCAGCTCCTATCGGGATTTGTCGGCACATTCGGGCGGTGTTGCTGGTCTTGTTTTAACCTGTCGAAATGTCTTGAAGAACCGAGATACCGAGTCTGATCGGAACGCCTCGGGAGGAGGTCTATTCCTTCGTTGACCGTGAGAGCTTGTCATGGGCTAAGTTGGGACTCCCCTGTAGGGATTTGAACTTTCGAAAGCCATGCCCGCGGTTATGGGCAGATGGGAATTTGTTAATGTCCGGTTGTAGATAACTTAAACATTAACTTAATGAAAATGAATCAACTGAGTGTGTTACCGTGATGGCCTCTTCTCGGCGGAGTCCGGGAAGTGGACACGGTGTTGGAGTAATGTTTGCCGCAGGATTTCCCTCTCTAGTTATGCGTTCGCGCTTTGCCTTCTCTTCTCGCTCTCTTTTGCGAATAGGTTAGCCACCATACATGCTAGTCGCTTGCTGCAGCTCCACACATATTTACCTTGCCTTACCTATTAAGCTTAAATAGTCTTGATCGTGAGGGTGCGAGATTGCTGAGTCCCTATGGCTCACAGATTACTATTACACCAGATGCAGGGCCAGATGATACAGCTCCAGATGGTGCGCTTGAGCTCAAGTGGGAGTACGACGAGGACTCTCAGCGTTACTATGTTTCTTTTCCCGATGATCAGTAGTGGTGCCCAGTTGGGGTGATCGGGACCATGTCGCTTGTTGGGTTATCTTTCATTTTGGCGCCGTAGTCGGGCCATGAGTGTTTGGATGATGTATGTTATTTATGTACTTGATTGATGTGGCGAGTGTAAGCCAACTATGTTATCCCTTTTATTCATCTATATTACATGGGATGTTTGTGATGATTGCCTGACTTGCGACATATGCCTTCAATGCGATTATGCCTCTAAGTCGTGCTTCGACACGTGGGAGATATAGTCACATCGAGGGTGTTACATATTACTAGGATAAGGCCTAGGATTAAAATTTCCTCTATACACGTTGTTACCAAAATTGTTCCTACAAACAAAATTCACATCCATAAATTCATTATTATTCTCAATCAAAGTAGACAAGGGCATATCATTAGGATCAGAATAAACACTCTTATTAGCAAATAATTTCATAAGTTCATCCATCTTTCCACTCAAAACATTAATTTCTTCTATCGCATGCACCTTTTTATTAGTAGATCTTTCAGTGTGCCATTGAGAATAATTAACCATAATATTATCTAGGAGTTTAGTAGCTTCTCCTAAAGTGATTTCCATAAAATAACCTCCCGCGGCCGAATCTAAAAGATTTCTAGAAGCAAAATTCAATCCGGCATAAATTTTTTGAACAATCATCTACAAATTTAAACCATGAGTAGGGCAATTATGTATCATTAATTTCATTCTCTCCCAAGCTTGTGCAACATGTTCACGATCAAGTTGCTTAATGTTCATAATATCGTTTCTAAGAGAGATGATCTTAGCGGGAGGAAAATACTTAGAGATAAAAGCATCTTTGCACTTGTTCCGTGAATCAATACTATTTTTAGGCAGAGACAAAAACCAGGCTTTAGCACGATCTCTAAGTGAAAAAGGAAATAGCTTCAATTTAACAATATCAGTATCCACATCTTTCTTCTTTTGCATGTCACACAAATCAATGAAACTATTAAGATGGGTAGCGGCATCTTCACTAGGAAGGCCGAAAAACGGATCTTTCATGACAAGATTCAGCAAAGCAGTATTAATTTCACAAGATTCAGCATCGGTAAGAGGAGCAATCGGAGTGCTAATAAAATCATTGTTGTTGGTATTGGTGAAGTCACACAATTTAGTATTATCTTGAGCCATCGTGACAAGCAAACAAACTAACACACAAGCAAACAAAGAGGCAAATGGGCAAAAAGAGGCAAATAGAGAAAGAGAGGGAGGATAGAGAGAGAGGGCGAATAAAATGGCAAGGGTGAAGTGGGGGAGAGGAAAACGAGAGGCAAATGGCAAATAATGTAATGCGGGAGATAAGGGTATGTGATGGGTACTTGGTATGTTGACTTTTGCAAAGACCTCCCCGGCAATGGAGCCAGAAATCCTTCTTGCTACCTCTTGAGCACTATGTTGGTTTTCCCCGAAGAGGAAGGGATGATGCAGCAAAGTAGCATAAGTATTTCCCTCAGTTTTTGAGAACCAAGATATCAATCCAGTAGGAGGCTATGCGCGAGTCCCTCGTACCTGCACAAACAAATAAATCCTCGCAACCAACGCAAATAGGGGTTGTCAAGCCCTATAAGGACACTTACGAGAGTGAGATCTGATAGATATGATAAAGATAATATTTTTGGTATTTTTATGATAAAGATGCAAAGTAAAATAAAGGAAAAGTAAATAGCAAAGTAGTAGGAGAACAATATGATAAAGATAGACCCGGGGGCCATAGGTTTCACTAGTGGCTTCTCTCGAGAGCATAAGTATTCTACGGTGGGTGAATAAATTACTGTTGAGCAATTGACAGAATTGAGCATAATTATGAGAATATGTAGGCATGATCATGTATATAGGCATCACGTCCGAGACAAGTAGACCGACTCCTGCCTGCATCTACTACTATTACTCCACCCATCGACCGCTATCCAGCATGCATCTAGAGTATTAAGTTAAAAACAGAGTAACGCCTTAAGCAAGATGACATGATGTAGAGGGATAGACTCATGCAATATGAAGAAAACTCCATCTTGTTATCCTCGATGGCAACAATACAATACGTGCCTTGCTGCCCTTATTGTCACCGGGAAAGGACACCGCAAGATTGAACCCAAAGCTAAGCACTTCTCCCATTGCAAGAAAGATCAATCTAGTAGGCCAAACCAAACTGATAATTCGAAGAGACTTGCAAAGATAACCAATCATACATAAAATAATTCAGAGAAGATTCAAATATTGTTCATAGATAGACTTGATCATAAACCCACAATTCATCGGTCTCAACAAACACACCGCAAAAAGAAGATTACATCGAATAGATCTCCACAAGAGAGGGGGAGAACATTGTATAGAACCAAAAAGAGAGAAGAAGCCATCTAGCTACTAACTATGAACCTGCAGGTCTGAGATGAACTACTCACACTTCATCGGAGGGGCTATGGTGTTGATGTAGAAGCCCTCTGTGATCGATGCCCCCTCTAGCGGAGCTCCGGAACAGGCCCCAAGATGGGATCTCGTGGATACAGAAAGTTACGGCAGTGGAATTAGGGTTTTGGCTCCTATTCTGATCGTTTGTGGGTACGTGGATATATATAGGAGGAAGAAGTACGTCGATGGAGCAACAGGGGGCCCACGAGGGTGGGGGCGCGCCTGGTAGGGTAGGGCGAGCCCCCTACCTTGTGGCCTCCTGTTACGTGCCTTGGCGTAGGGTCCAAGTCTCCCGGGTCTTATCTATTCAGAAAATCACGTTCCTGATGGTTTCATTTCGTTTGGACTCCGTTTGATATTCCTTTTCTTCGAAACCCTAAAACAGGCAAAAAAACAGCAATTTTGGGATGGGCCTCCGGTTAATAGGTTAGATATAAAAGTTGATAATAAAGCCCAATAATGTCTAAAACAGTAGATAATATAGCATGGAGCAATCAAAAATTATAGATACGTTGCGGACGTATCACATACCACCCTCAAGAACACGAGAGAGAGAGAGAGAGAGAGACCAAACACATAGCTACTGGTACATACCCTCAGCCCCGAGGGAGAACTACTCCCTCCTCGTCATGGAGAGCGTCAGGATGATGAAGATGGCCACCGGAGAGGGATTCCCCCTCCGGCAGGGTGCCAGAACGGGTCTAGATTGGCTTTCGGTGGCTACGGAGGCTTATGGCGGCGGAACTCCCGATCTATTGTGCTCCCTGAAGTTTTTTGGGTATATGGGTATATATGGGAGGAAGAAGTACATCGGTGGATCTTTGGGCTGTCCACGAGGTAGGGGGACGCGCCTAGGGGGGTGGGCGTGCCCCCCACCCTCGTGGGCAGCCCGGGACTCTCCTAGTCAAACTTCGATACGTCGTGGGCTTCTTCTGGTCCAAAAATAAGTACCGTGAAGTTTCAGGTCAATTGGACTCCGTTTGATTTTCCTTTTCTGCGATACTCTAAAACATGGAAAAAACAGACACTGGCACTAGGCTCTAGGTTAATAGGTTAGTCCCAAAAATCATATAAAATAGCATATAAATGCATATAAAACATCCAAGGTTGATAATATAATAGCATGGAACAATCAAAAATTATAGATACGTTGGAGACGTATCAGCATCCCCAAGCTTAATTCATGCCCGTCCTCGAGTAGGTAAATGAAAAAAACAGAATTTTTGATGTGAATGCTACCTAACATATTTATCCATGTAGTTCTCTTTATTGTGGCAAGAATATTCAGATCCATAAGATTCAAGACAAAAGTTTAATATTGACATAAAAATAATAATACCTCAAGCATTCTAACCAAGTAATCATGTCTTCTCAAAATAACATGGCCAAAGAAATCTATCCCTACAAAATCATATAGTCTGGCTATGCTCTATCTTCACCACACAAAATATTTAAATCATGCACAACCCCGATGACAAGCCAATAAATTGTTTCATACTTTTGATGTTCTCAAACTTTTTCAATCTTCATGCAATACATGAGCGTGAGCCATGGACATAGCACTATAGGTGGAATAGAATGGTGGTTGTGGAGAAGACAAAAAGGAGAAGATAGTCTCACATCAACTAGGCGTATCAACAGGCTATGGAGATGCCCATTAGTAGATATCAATGTGAGTGAGTAGGGATTGCCATGCAACGGATGCACTAGAGCTATAAATGTATGAAATCTCAACAAAAGAAACTAGTGGGTTGATACGTCCATTTTGCATCATGCTTTTATATCAATATTTATTGCATTATGGGCTGTTATTACACATTATGTCACAATAATTATGCCTATTCTCTCTTATTTTACAAGGTTTACATAAAGAGGGAGAATGCCGGTAGCTGGGATTCTGGCTGGAAAAGGAGCAAATATTAGAGACCTATTCTGCACAGCTCCAAAAGTCCTGAAACTTCATGGATGATGTTTTTCTAAATATATAAAAAACATTGAGCACAAGAACTTCACCAGGGGGGCACCCCCTGCCCACGAGGGTGGGGGCGCGCCCTACCCCCCTGGGTGCGCCCCCTACCTCGTGGGCCCCTGGTGGCCCTTCGGTGACCATCTTCTGCTATATGGACTCTTTCGATGGGAAAAAATCATAAGCCATCTTGTCGGATGAAACTCAGCCGCCACGAGGCGGAACCTTGGCGGAGCCAAACTAGGGTTCTGGCGGGGTTGTACTGCCGGGGAAACTTCCCTCCCGGAGGGGGAAATCATCGCCATCGTCATCACCAACGATCCTCTCATCGGGAGAGGGCAATCTCCATCAACATCTTCATCAGCACCATCTCATCTCAAAACCCTAGTTCATCTCTTGTATCCAATTCTTGTCTCCAAGTCCGGGATTGGTGCTAGTAGGTTGCTAGTAGTGTTAACTACTCCTCGTAGTTGATGCTAGTTGGTTTAATTGGTGGAAGATCATATGTTCAGATCATATGTGCATATTAATACCCCTCTGATTATGAACATGTTTATGCTTTGTGAGTGGTTACTTTTGTTCCTGAGGACATGGGAGAAGTCTTGTTATTAGTAGTCATGTGAATTTGGTATTTGTTCGATATTTTGATGAGATGTATGTATGTTGTCTCTCCTGTAGTGGTGTTATGTGAACGTCGACTGCATGACACTTCACCATTATTTGGGCCTAGAGGAAGGCATTGGGAAGTAATAAGTAGATGATGGGTTGCTAGAGTGACAGAAGCTTAAACCCTAGTTTATGCGTTGCTTCGTAAGGGGCTGATTTGGATCCATATGTTTCATGCTATGGTTAGGTTTACCTTAATACTTTTGTTGTATTTTCGGATGCTTGCAATAGAGGTTAATCATAAGTGGTATGCTTGTCCAAGTAAGGGCAGCACCCAAGCATCGGTCCACCCACATACCAAATTATCAAAGTACCGAACGCGAATCATATGAGCGTGATGAAAACTAGCTTGACGATATTCCCATGTGTCCTCGGGAGCGCTTTACATCATATTAGAGTTTGTCCAGGCTTGTCCTTTGCTACAAAAGGATTGGGCCACCTTGCTGCACTTTATTTACTTTTGTTACTTGTTGCTCGTTACAAATTATCCTATCACAAAACTATCTGTTACCACTTATTTCAGTACTTGCGGAGAATATCTTGCTGGAAACCGCTTATCATTTCCTTCTGCTCCTCGTTGGGTTCGACACTCTTACTTATTGAAAGGACTACGATAGATCCCCTATACTTGTGGGTCATCAAGACTCTTTTCTGGCGCCGTTGCCGGGGAGTGAAGCGCCTTTGGTAGGTGGAATTTGGTAAGGAAAAATTTATATAGTGTGCTGAAATTTACTGTCACTTGTTACTATGGAAAGTAATCCTCTGAGAGGCTTGTTCGCGGTATCTTCACCCCGACCAGTAGAGCAAAGAGTTTCTCCTCAACCTACTGAACCTACTGAAAATGAAAATGCTTGCTTCGAAATTCCTTTGGGTATGGTAGAAAAACTGCTAGCTAATCCTTTTTTAGGAGATGGAACAAAACATCCTCATGAGCATCTAATATATGTGGATGAAGTTTGTGGATTATTTAAGCTTGCAGGTGTACCCGGAGATGTTGTTAAGAAGAAGGTCTTCCCTTTATCTTTGAGGGGAGGTGCATCAACATGGTATAGGCTATGTGATGATATGGAGTCTTGGAACTACAAACGATTGAAACTGGAATTTCATCAAAAGTTTTATCCTATGCATCTTGTTCATCGTGATCGCAATTATATATATAATTTTTGGCCTCGCGAAGGAGAAAGCATCGCTCAAGCTTGGGGGAGGCTTAAATCAATGTTATATTCATGCCCCAATCATGAGCTCTCAAGAGAAATGATTATTCAAAATTTTTATGATCGGCTTTCTGGTAACAATCGCACCATGCTTGATACTTCTTGTGCTGGCTCTTTTATGATGAAGACTATTGAATTCAAATGGGATTTATTGGAAAGAATTAAACGCAACTCCGAAGATTGGGACCTCGACAATGGTAAGGAGTCAGGTATGACACCTAGTTTTGATTGTGTTAAATCTTTTATGGATACCGATATTTTTCGTAAATTTAGCACTAAATATGGACTTGACTCTGAGATAGTAGCTTCTTTCTATGAATCTTTTGCTGCTTCTGTTGATCTCCCCAAGGAGAAGTGGTTTAAATATCATCGTCCCATAGAAGCAAAAGTAGCTGCACCTATTAAAGTTGAAGAAAAGACTATTACTTATAACAATCCTATTGTTCCTACTTATGTTGAGAAAGCGCCTTTCCCCGTTAGGATAAAAGATCATGCTAAAGCTTCAACTGTGGTTTGTAAAAGCAATATTAAAATATATACACCTCCTGAGCAAGTTAAAGTTGAACCTAATATTGCTATTGTTAAAGATCTCTGGTATAATAATATAGATGGGCATGTTATTTATGTCTGTAATGAAACTGCTAGAATTGCTAAACCCTGTGATACAGATAAACCTAGACCTGTGGTAGGCATGCCTGTTATTTCTGTTAAAATAGGAGATCATTGTTATCATGGCTTATGTGATATGGGTGCTAGTGCTAGTGCAATACCTTATTATTTATACCAAGAAGTCATGCATGATATTGCACCTGCTGAGATGGAAGATATTGATGTTACAATTAAACTTGCTAATAGAGATACTATTTCACCAATGGGAATTGTTAGAGATGTTGAAGTCTTGTGTGGGAAAACTAAATATCCTGCTGATTTTCTTGTTCTTGGTTCCCCACAAGATAGTTTTTGTCCCATTATATTTGGTTTACCCTTCTTAAATACTGTTAATGCTACCATAGATTACAAAACGGGTGTTGTTACTGTCGGTTTAGATGATATGACTCTAATTTAATTTCTCTAAATTTAGTAGACAACACCGTGAAGAAGAACTACCTAGTAAGGATGAAATTATTGGTCTTGCTTCTATTGCCGTACCTCCTAGTGATCCTTTAGAGCAATATTTGCTAGACCATGAAAATGATATGTTTATGAATGAAAGAAGGGAATTAGATGAAGTATTGTTTAAACAAGAACCTATTCTGAAAAACAATTTACCTATTTAAATCCTAGGGGATCCCCCTCCACCCAAGGGTGATCCCGTGTTTGAGCTTAAACCGTTACCTGATACTCTTAAATATGCTTATCTTGATGAGAAAAAGATATACCCTGTTATTATTAGTGCTAACGTTTCAGAACACAAAGAAGAGAGATTATTAAAAACCCTGAAGAAGCACCGTGCTGCCATTGTGTATACTCTTGATGATCTTAAGGGCATTAGTCCCACTCTATGTCAACATAAAATTAATTTGGAAGAAGATGCTAAACCATTTTGTGATCATCAACGCCGTCTGAATCCTAAAATGAAAGAAGTGGTAAGAAAGGAGATACTAAAGCTCCTTGAGGCAGGTATAATTTATCCCGTTGCTGATAGTAAGTGGGTAAGTCCTGTCCATTGTGTCCCTAAGAAGGGAGGTATTACTGTTGTTCCTAATGATAAAGATGAATTGATCCCTCAAAGAATTATTACTGGTTATAGGATGGTAATTGATTTCTGCAAATTAAATAAGGCTACTAAAAAAATCATTACCCCTTACCTTTTATCGATCAAATGCTAGAAAGATTATTGAAACATACACATTTTTGCTTTCTAGATGGTTATTCTGGTTTCTCTCAAATACCTGTGTCAGCCAAAGATCAATCAAAGACTACTTTTACATGCCCTTTTGGTACTTTTTCTTATAGACGTATGCCTTTTGGTTTATTTAATGAACCTGCTACCTTTCAAAGATGCATGATGGCTATATTCTCTGACTTTTGTGAAAAGATTTGTGAGGTTTTCATGGACGACTTTTCCGTCTATGGATCTTCTTTTGATGATTGCTTGAGCAATCTTGATCGAGTTTTGCAGAGATGTGAAGAAACTAATCTTGTCTTGAATTGGGAAAAGTGCCACTTTATGGTTAATGAAGGTATTTTTCTGGGCATAAAGTTTCTGAAAGAGGTATTGAAGTTGATAAAGCCATGGTTGATGCTATTGAAAAGATGCCATGTCCCAAGGACATCAAAGGTATAAGAAGTTTCCTTGGTCATGCCGGTTTTTATAGGAGGTTCATTAAGGACTTCTCAAAAATCTCTCAACCTCTGACTAATTTATTACAAAAAGATATACCATTTGTCTATGATGATGATTGTGTAGAAGCATTTGAAATACTTAAGAAAGCATTGATCTCTGCACCTATTGTTCAGCCACCTGATTGGAATTTACCCTTTGAAATTATGTGTGATGCTAGTGTAGCGACCAGACCTCAAACAGTCTAATCTCTATGCTCCGGTGTCATCCCTGGATCAGTAATGCTGACACCACACAGTACTCGAAGGATTCACAGCAGAGTAGCAATCACACACTTATTACATCGAGTGTCTCAAAAGAGAACTTATTACAATAAATATGGCTTTAGGCCATCTAATAACTATAACAGCGGAAGGCTTGGAAGATAAGTGAGTCCATCAACTCCAATGGCATCACTGAGTATAGAACCACGACCTAAAAACTCCTTAATCATCGTCTGAAAAGTCTACAACATTAACGTTGCAGCCCGAAAATGGTTCAGCACATGGAATATGCTGGCAATGTAACACATAGAGAGTAATGGAATGAAATAGCTATACTATATGCATATTTGGCTGGTGGAAAGCTCTATGGTTACAGTTTTGCGTAAAGCCAATTTTTCCCTACTTCAAAGGAATAAATTTATTTAACTATCATGGTGGTTGTTAAACATTGAGAATGGTTGACAGCATCCTCAATCCCAATTAAGCATCATCAGTAAACATAACCCAACAAAATTAATTTAGAGTAACATGTTGAGATTCGCATGATAATCCAAGTACTAGATACTCAAGATGTCCATAACCGGGGACACGGCTAACCATGATTAGTTTGTTACACTCTGCAGAGGTTTGCACACTTTTCCCCACAAGACTCGATCGCCTCCGTTTGGTTTCTCACACTACAGGGTGTTTGAGAAGACGGATGACCGAGACATAGTCTTTCAGAAGCGCTAGCACCTTACGATCGGGTAGACCGTACCACCTACATCCCCTACATCTGCTAGTCTACCACTTTAAGAGTTCGCACGACTTAGTCAACTATGCTAGAGCCCATAATAGCTTGTGGCTGCACACGGAAGTTTCTAGTATGAATAGTCTCATGATCCCTTTGAGCCTGGGTGGCGATCCAAAAGAAAACAGGAAAGTCCTGGAATACCCAGGTGCCTCAGTCCACCCAGATGTGTGTTTAAGTTGCCACCTTAGATAAACCATTAATTAACAAAACTCACATCTGTCATGGATATCACTCACCCAATGCACGTCTACTAGCATAGCATGGCATAATGAGCAAACGCGGAAGTAACTCCCAAAGGTTTGATAATAAACAGGTAATAGGTACTACCTCAACTACTTCCCATCCCAAAATTTAATTATATTCTAATCATGCAATGTGTGAGGATTGATCTAATGCAATAAAACTGGGTAGTAGGAAAGTTATGATCAAAGTGTTACTTGCCTTGTTGATGATCCGCGAAACCTAACGATTCGAAGTAACAGGCAGCGCACTCCGGGTATTCTATCGCAGACAAACAAACAAACATACAATAAGTACTCTTCTAATGCACAGGTAAAACTCAAATAAGAGATCTAACCAGAAGGTTCAACTTAAGAACTCCGGTTGGCAAAAAGAATCAAATCGAACGAAGCAACGAAAGTCAAACGACGAAGGAAAACAACTTCGTTCTACTAATCTGGATCTAGGGCAAATTTTACAGTAGTAAAATCTTGTTTAAGTTGGTTAAATGAATAGAGGGTTTCGAGACGAAACTCTAGGCGCTTGAATCGCCTGATTTCGATAAACGAGCGAAAATTTATACTAAAACAAAATTCGGATCAGGAATCGCGATCAGAAAAATCGTGGATTTAATCCGAGAAAAAGAAAAAAACGACGAACCTCGGCGGCGGCGGCGGCAGCGTGGGGCACGGGGCTCGAGGCGGCTAGGGTTTTCCCCGGGTGGGCTGCCCCTGCTTTTATACCCTAGTCGAGCCGGAGTCCTAGTCGGACACGGCCCGTTAGGTCGGTTCCCTTTTTTTAAAATTATTCCGCTCGGAAGAAAAATAAAAAGAAATAATAAACGGACTCCAAAAATTCTGAAATAAATTTTCACGGGCTTCTAAAATCAAGCCGCACAAGGTGAACATTTATTTGGGACCTAAATGCAATTTTGAAAAACGCACATTTTTTCTAAATTCAAATAAAACACCGAAAAACTCCGAAATAAACTCTTATTTGATTTTATTATTAAATCCTCAATATTTCTCTATTTTGGAAAAGTCATTTTATTCCCTCTCTCATATTTTTGTAATAGAAATAATTGATGATAAAATAAATAAAATCAAATGATCCTATTCTCAAAATTTGAGAAAACTCAAATATGAAACTAACGAAATCCCCAACTCTCTCCGTGGGTCCTTGAGTTGCGTAGAATTTTGTAGGATCAACCAAAATGCAAAATAAAATATGATATGCATTGATGATCTAATGTATAACATTCCAAATTGAAAATTTGGGATGTTACAAACCTACCCCCCTTAAGATGAATCTCGCCCTCGAGATTCGGGTTGGCTAGAAAATAGGTGAGGGTGGTCCTTGAGCAAATCTTCCTCTCGCTCCCAGGTGGCTTCATCCTCCGTGTGGTGGCTCCACTGAACTTTGCAAAACTTGATAACCTTGCTGCGAGTGACTCGACTGGCAAACTCGAGGATCTTAACTGGTTTCTCCTCATAGGTCAAATCGTTATCCAACTGAACAGTTTCCAAAGGCACTGTGTCTCTCAACGGTATGTCAACCATCTCCGCGTGACATTTCTTTAACTGGGAAACGTGGAACACATCATGAACTCCTGACAATCCTTCGGGCAATTCCAACTTGTAGGCCACTTCTCCCATACGCTCCAAAACTCAATATGGTCCTACAAATCGTGGCGCTAACTTCCCTTTAACTCCAAAACGCTTTGTTCCTCGAAGTGGAGATACTCGAAGATAAGCTCTATCTCCGACTTTGTAAATTGTCTCCTTGCATTTAGAATCTTCATAACTCTTCTGTCTGGACTGGGCTACCTTGAGCCTATCGTGAATCAACTTCACCTTCTGTTCAGACTCCTTAATCAAGTCAGGTCCAAACAACTGGCGGTCTCCAACTTCGTCCCATGACAACGGTGTCCTGCACCTCCTTCCGTACAAAGCTTCGAAAGGGGCCATTTTTAAACTGGTTTGGTAACTGTTGTTGTAAGAGAACTCTGCATATGGAAAATTATCGTCCCAACTAGATCTATAATCTAGCGCACAAGCTCTCAGCATATCCTCCAAAATCTGATTTACTCTCTCGGTCTGTCCATCTGTCTGTGGATGAAAAGCTGTACTAAACTCTATCCTGGTTCCCAAAGTTTTGTGCAACTGCTTCCAGAACTTTGAGGTAAACTGGGTTCCTCTATCTGATACGATACTCCTTGGAACTCCATGCAAACATACGATCCTGGTCATGTATATCTTTGCCAACTTAGCACTGGTGTAAGTGGTCTTTACTGGGATGAAATGAGCTACTTTCGTCAATCGATCGACTATAACCCAAATCGAGTCATAGCCCGAACGAGTCCTGGGCAATCCCGTGATAAAATCCATGCCTAGCGTATCCCACTTCCATTCAGGTATCGGCAATGGTTGTAACAATCCTGATGGCTTCTGATGTTCTGCCTTTACTCTCTGACATACATCACAAACTGCTACATACTCCGCAATATCCTTCTTCATTCCGGTCCACCAGAAAATGTCCTTCAAATCCAAATACATCTTGGTATTTCCTGGGTGAATCAAATATGGTGAATTGTGTGCCTCTTGCAAAATCAACTTCCTGGTCTCCGGGTCATTGGGCACGTAAACGCGGTCTTCAAACCATATGGTGTCGTGCTCATCCTCATGAAATCCTTTAGCTTTTCCTTTGCTCAGTTTCTCCTTTATAGCGGCAATCTCTTTGTCGGACCTCTAAGCTTCCCTGATTCTATCCATCAAAGTTGACTGAATCTCCAATGCTGCTACATAGCCTCTCGAAACTATTTCCAAACATAGTTCACGAAGATTTTCTGCTAACTCCTTGGGTATTTCTCCCATCATTAACGTATTGACATGGCTCTTACAGCTTAATGCATCAACTACTACATTAGCTTTTCCGGGATGGTATTGCAATCTCATATCATAATCCTTGATGAGCTCCAACCATCTCCTTTGTCTGAGATTCAACTCCTTCTGTGTGAAAATGTACTTCAAACTCTTATGATCCGTGTACACCTCACAATGATTTCCAATGAGGAAATGTCTCAATGTTTTCAAAGCATGCACTACGGCTGCTAACTCCAAATCATGTGTGGCATAATTCAACTCATGAGGCTTTAGTTGTCTTGAGGCATATGAAACAACTCTCCCTTCCTGCATAAGCACTGCTCCAAGTCCTCGACGTGAAGCGTCGCAATACACCTCATAATCTTTGGTCTGGTCTAGCAAAATTAACACTAGTGAGGTAACCAAACATTTCTTCAACTCCTGGAAACTAGCCTCACATTCCTCCGTCCATATGAACTTGGTATCCTTCTTTAACAACTCAGTCATAGGCTTCGCAATCTTTGAGAAATTCTCAATAAATCTCCGGTAGTATCCTGTGAGTCCAAGAAAACTCCGGATCTCTCCAACTGTTGTTGGGGCTTCCCACTTGGTCACGGTTTCAACTTTGGTGGGATCAACTTCTATACCTTCTCTAGATATAACGTGTCCGAGGAATCCTACTTCCTTCAACCAAAACTCACATTTGCTGAACTTGGCATATAATTGATGTTCTCTGAGCTTTCCAAGTACCAAACGCAAATGCTCCTTATGCTCCTCTTCATTCTTTGAGTAAACCAAGATGTCATCAATGAACACTACGGTGAACTTATCCAAAAACTCCATAAACACTTTGTTCATCATGTTCATAAAATAGGCAGGTGCATTAGTCAGACCAAATGACATAACGGTATACTCGTACAGCCCATACCTGGTGGTAAAAGCTGTCTTTGGAATATCCTGTTCTCTAATCTTCAACTGGTGGTATCCTGATCGCAGATCGATCTTGGAAAATACCTTAGCTCCTTGCAATCGATCAAACAGATCGTTGGTCATTGGTAGTGGGTATTTGTTCTTTATCGTTACTTCATTCAATCCTCGATAATCAACAACCATCCTTAACGATCCATCCTTCTTCTCCACTAGAAGTACTAGCGATCCCTAAGGTGAAGAACTTGGGCGAATATATCTTTTATCCAGTAACTCCTTAATCTGTTTCTTAATTTCCACCAAATCCTTTGCTGGCATCCTATATGGTCTCTTTGATATTGGCCCTGTGCCTGGCAATAGCTCAATAAAAAACTCAATATCACTATCCGGTGGCATGCCTGGCAACTCCTCTGGAAATACTTCAGGAAAATCCCTTACCGCTGGTACTTCCTCCTGCACAACTCCTGTTAGGCAATTTACTTGGGTCCTCTTTGGCACATGTCGAGATACATACTTGATCCTTCTCCCTTCTGGGGTCGTAAGCAAAATTGACTTACTAGCACATTCAATATTCCCTTCATACTTTGATAACCAATCCATGCCTAATATCACATCCAATCCTTGAGATTCCAATACTATTAGGTCTAAGGGAAAAAATAGTTACCAATCCTTAATGGTAACTGATCACACCATAGACTAGCCACATACTCTGCTCCAGGCGAGGTTACTAACATGGGTGACCTAAGGGCTTGGGTTGATAGGTTATACTTATCCACAAATCCCCTTGAGATGTATGAATGCGATGCACCAGTGTCAAGAAGAACGAGTGCAGTAAGTGACTTAACCAAAAACTTACCTATTACTGCATTGGGCTGAGCTTCAACCTCCTCCACGCTAACGTGGTTCACCTATCCCCTATTGAAACGGTTTGGCTTCTTCCTAGAACTTCCATTGCGATTTTGGCCTTCAAGACATTCATTGGCATAATGTCCGGTCTTCGAACACTTAAAACAAGTGACTTGGCTTAGGTCCTTCTTGGCTGGGGTTGATGGGTTGGTGCGGTTCTGGCCGTTGCTTCCTCCATTGCCATTTCCATTCTTGGTGCCATTGTGATTGTGCGAGCTACCTCCTTCGTGAGTATGCTGAAAATGTCCTCCCGGTCTAGGGGTAAAACGGGGTTTCTACTGAGCTCCTGAATTGTACTTTCTTTGTCCATACTTCTTGCGATTCTCAATTTGTTGTTGCTTCCCTTCAATCATAAGAGCACGATCTACCAACTCCTGGTAGTTGTTGAAGATGGCTACCATCAACTGCATGCTCAACTCATCATTCAGTCCTTCCAGAAACTTCTCCTGCTTAGCTGCATCCGTAGCAACGTCATCTGGGGCATAACGTGCTAACTTACTAAATTCCTCCACATACTGGCCAACTGTCCGTCCTCCTTGGCGCAAATTGTGAAACTCACGCTTCTTCATGGCCATAGCTCCTGCTGAAACATGTGCAGTACGAAAAGCCTGCTGAAACTGGCCCCATGTGACAATGTCGACTGGGAAAGTGGCGGTGAAATTCTCCCACCATGATGCTGCGGGTCCTTCTAGCTGATGTGCGGCAAACTTCACCTTCTCCGCATCTGTGCATCCTGTTGTGGTCAACTCCCTAGCTATCTTGCAGAGCCAATCATCTGCTACTATCGGCTCGGTGCTACTGGAAAACACCGGCGGATTCAGCCTAAGAAAACGGGCTAAGTGGTCAAAAGGTGGTGGTGGTGGTGGTGCGTTATTGTTGTTGTTCCCCTGATTCTGATCCTGGACTAGCAACTGCATCAGTGTGTTCTGCTACTGGATCAACTGGGTGAGCTCCGGTGGAAAGGCAAATCCGGGGTCATGTCTCAGAGGCATCTGAGGGTTTAGAAAAGATGAGATATAAGAATAGAGGGGGTCTAAAGAGAAAACACTACCCATAATGCACATGAGGCAAAAGCAAACAATTCACTTCATTCAATCAAACAAGGCATACAATCGATCTAACTATCGCAAAAGTGCTCGGACTACTATATTTACATGGTGGACTACTACTACTAATGAGGTGGTCTATTAGAAATATTCTATGGTCGTTGACTCCATAATATCTGCTCCTGCTTCATCAACATAGTCATCATCGCTACTATCTGCTTCCGAGTCGGTGCCGTCGATGATGATGTAGTCTTCCGGGCTAATCTCCTGGGGTTCTTCGTCTTCATCTACTGGCGTAGGGCCTCCCATAAATATTCCAATCTTCTTGATTAGGTCGTCATTCTTATCCACCAATACTTCAATTTCTTCTTCATAATCTTCACGTGTAGCCTTGAGTTCTTCCTCCAGTTCCTTGATTCTAGTCTTAGCCTTCTTCAGATCTATCATGTCAGCGCACATCTGGTTCTCCTGTCGTCGAATGTGCTGGTTTAACTCCTGGATAAAAGCTGCGATTGATCTATCCTTCCTGGTGCTGATCATCTCCCAGTGTTCATCTTGGCGCCCACAAATCTGGTAGATAGTATCCTTGAGATCATTGCGGTAGACTTCTCCAATGCGTCCCATGACGATGTGAGCTGCCATGCTCTTTCCTAGACTCCAAGTTTGTGCATCAAAAGAAAACTCTATGGGCTCAGTGACTGGCATGAACGTCCTTCCTGGAACTTGAACATGAATCATCCAGCGCTCTTCTTTAGGTAAAGTGGCGTTGTAGGTTCCTGTGAAACTTGGTACTCCTATGTTCAGGTATCTAGTGACTTCCTTCAAGTGACGTCCAAAGGGTGTATCTTCATCCGGTTGCGTGAACTTGTTCCTTGCATCCGCCATCCTAAAAGAGTAGAAAAGATGAGAAGTCAGAAGAGAAGAGAGTGATCTAGGTCTTTAGCTTAGTGGTCGTGTCCTACAGTCGGCATGTGCTCTGATACCATCTCTGTAGCGACCAGACCTCAAACAGTCTGATCTCTATGCTCCGGTGTCATCCCTGGATCAGTAATGCTGACACCACACAGTACTCGGAGGATTTATAGCAGAGTAGCAATCACACACTTATTACATCGAGTGTCTCAAAAGAGAACTTATTATAATAAATATGGCTTAAGGCCATCTAATAACTATAATAGCGGAAGGCTTGCAAGATAAGTGAGTCCATCAACTCCAACGGCATCACTGAGTATAGAACCACGACCTAAAAACTCCTTAATCATCGTCTGAAAAGTCTGCAACATTAACGTTGCAGCCCGAAAATGGGTCAGCACATGGAATATGCTGGCAATGTAACACATAGAGAGCAATGGAATGAAATAGCTATACTATATGCATATTTGGCTGGTGGAAAGCTCTGTGGTTACAGTTTTGCATAAAGCCAATTTTTCCCTACTTCAAAGGAATAAATTTATTTAACTATCATGGTGGTTGTTAAACATTGAGAATGGTTGACAGCATCCTCAATCCCAATTAAGCATCATCATTAAACTTAACCGAACAAAATTAATTTAGAGTAACATGTTGAGATTCACATGATAATCCAAGTACTAGATACTCAAGATGACCATAACCGGGGACACGGCTAACCATGATTAGTTTGTCACACTCTGCAGAGGTTTGCGCACTTTTCCCCACAAGACTCGATCGCCTCCGTTTGGTTTCTCGCACTACAGGGTGTTTGAGAAGACGGATGACCGAGACATAGTCTTTCAGAAGCGCTAGCACCTTACGATCGGGTAGACCGTACCACCTACATCCCCTACATATGCTAGTCTACCACTGTAAGAGTTCACATGACTTAGTCAACTATGCTAGAGCCCATAATAGCTTGTGGCTGCACACGGAAGTTTCTAGTATGAATAGTATCATGGTCCCTTTGAGCCTGGGTGGCGATCCAAAAGAAAACAGGCAAGTCCTGGAATACCTAGGTGCCTCAATCCACCCAGATGTGTGTTTAAGTTGCCACCTTAGATAAACCATTAATTAACAAAACTCACATCTGTCATGGATATCACTCACCCAATCCACGTCTACTAGCATCGCATGGCATAATGAGCAAACGCGGAAGTAACTCCCAAAGGATTGATAATAAATAGGTAATAGGTACTACCTCAACTACTTCCCATCCCACAATTTAATTAGATCCTAATCATGCAATGTGTGAGGATTGATCTAATGCAATAAAACTAGGTAGTAGGAAAGGTACGATCAAAGTGTTACTTGCCTTGCTGATGATCCGCGAAACCTAACGATTCGAAGTAACAGGCAGCGCACTCCGGGTATTCTGTCGCAGACAAACAAACAAACATACCATAAGTACTCTTCTAATGCACAGGTAAAACTCAAATAAGAGATCTAACCAGAAGGTTCAACTTAAGAACTCCGGTTGGCAAAAAGAATCAAATCGAACAAAGCAACGAAAGCCAAACGGTGAAAGAAAACAACTTCATTCTACTAATATGTATCTAGGGCAACTTTTACAGCAGTAAAATCTTGTTTAAGTTGGTCAAACGAATAGAGGGTTTTGAGACGAAACTCTAGGCGCTTGAATCGCCTGATTCCGATAAACGAGCAAAAAGTTATACTAAAACGAAAATCGGATCAGGAATCGCGATCAGAAAAATCGCGGATTTAATCCGAGAAAAAGAAAAAAACGATGAACGCCGATATTTTTTTCCTCTCTCTTTTTTTCGGCACGGAAAACGAGGCGGCGACGAACCTCGGCGGCGGCGTCTGGCGACGGCGGGCGGCGGCGGCAGGCGGCGGCGGCGCGGGTGGCGGCGCGGGGCATGGGGCTCGAGGCGGCTAGGGTTTGCCCCGGGTGGGCTGCCCCTGCTTTTATACCCTAGTCGGGCCGGAGTCCTAGTCGGACACGGCCTGTTAGGCCGGTTCCCTTTTTTTTAATTATTCCGCTCGGAAGAAAAATAAAAAGAAATAGTAAACGGACTCCAAAAATTCCGAAATAAATTTTCACGGGCTTATAAAATCTTGCCGCACAAGGTGAACATTTATTTGGGACATAAATGCAATTTTGAAAAACGCACATTTTTCCTAAATTCAAATAAAACACCAAAAACTCCGAAATAAAATCTTATTTGATTTTATTATTAAATCCTCAATATTTCTCTATTTTGGGAAAGTCATTTTATTCCCTCTCTCATATTTTTGTAATAGAAATAATTGATGATAAAATAAATAAAATCAAATGATCCTATTCTCAAAATTTGAGAAAACTCAAATATGAAAATAACGAAATCCCCAACTCTCTCCGTGGGTCCTTGAGTTGCGTAGAATTTTCTAGGATCAACCAAAATGCAAAATAGAATATGATAAGCATTGATGATCTAATGTATAACATTCCAAATTGAAAATTTGGGATGTTACAGCTAGTGATTATGTTGTAGGTGCTGTTCTAGGACAAAGAGTTGATAAGAAACTAAATGTTATCCAATATGCTAGTAAAACTCTAGACAATGCTCAAAGAAATTATGCTACTACTGAAAAAGAATTCTTAGCAGTTGTATTTGCTTGTGATAAATTTAGGCCTTATATTGTTGATTCTAAAGTAACTATTCACACTGATCATGCTGCTATTAAATATCGTATGGAAAAGAAAGATGCTAAACCTAGACTTATTAGATGGGTTATCTTGCTACAAGAATTTGATTTACACATGTTGATAGAAAAGGAGCTGAGAACCTCGTTGCAGACAACTTGTCTAGGTTAGAAAATGTGCTTGATGACCCACTACCTATTGATGATAGCTTTCCTGGTGAGCAATTAAATGTCATAAATACTTCTCATACTGCTCCATGGTATGCTGATTATGCTAATTACATTGTTGCTAAGTTTATACCACCTAGTTTCACATACCAGCAAAAGAAAAAGTTCTTCTACGATTTGAGGCATTACTTTTGGGATGACCCACATCTTTATAAAGGAGTAGATGGTGTTATTAGACGTTGTGTACCTGAGCATGAACAGGAACAGATCCTACGCAAGTGTCACTCCGAAGCTTATGGAGGACACCATGCTGGAGATAGGACTGCACATAAGGTACTGCAATCTGGTTTTTATTGGCCTACTCTCTTCAAGTATGCCCGTAAGTTTGTCTTATCTTGTGATGAATGTCAAAGAATTGGTAATATTAGTAGACGGCAAGAAATGCCTATGAATTATTCACTTGTTATTGAACCAGTTGATGTTTGGGGCTTTGACTATATGGGACATTTTCCTTCCTCTAATGGTTATACACATATTTTAGTTGTTGTTGATTATGTTACTAAGTGGGTAGAAGATATTCCAACTAGTAGTGTTGATCATAACACTTCTATTAAAATGCTTAAAGAAGTTATCTTTCCAAGGTTTGGAGTCCCTAGATATTTAATGACTGATGGTGGTTCACATTTTATTCATGGTGCTTTCCGTAAAATGCTTGCTAAATATGATGTTAATCATAGAATTGCATCCCCTTATCACCCTCAGTCTAGTGGTCAAGTAGAATTGAGTAATAGAGAATTCAAATTAATTTTGCAAAATAATGTTAATAGGTCCAAAAAGAATTGGTCCAAGAAACTTGATGATGCATTATGGGCCTATAGAACTGCATATAAAAATCCTATGGGTATGTCTCCGTACAAAATGGTCTATGGAAAAGCATGTCACTTACCTCTCGAACTAGAACACAAGGCTTATTGGGCTATTAAAGAACTTAATTATGATTTTGAACTTGCCGGTGAGAAGAGGTTATTTGATATTAGCTCACTTGATGAATGGAGAACCCAAGCCTACGAAAATGCCAAGTTGTTTAAAGAAAAAGTTAAAAGATGGCATGACAAAAGGATACAAAAGCGTGAGTTTAACGTAGGTGATTATGTATTGCTATACAACTCTCGTTTAAGATTTTTTGCAGGAAAACTTCTCTCTAAATGGGAGGGTCCTTACGTTATCAAGGAGGTCTACCGTTCCGGTGCCATAAAAATCAACAACTTCGAAGGCACAAATCCGAAGGTGGTGAATGGTCAAAGAATCAAACATTATATCTCAGGTAATCTCATAAATGTTGATACCAATGTTATTGAAACCGTAACCCCGGAGGAATACATAAGGGACACTTTCCGGAACGTTACAAACTCCGAAAAGGAATAGGTATGTGGTACGGTAAGTAAACCGACTCCAAAACAGTTTCTAAGGCAATATTTCTCCGTTTTGGAATATTTAGAAAAAATGAAAAATAAGCAGCAGTACGGAAAGGACACGAGGGCTCCACGAGGGTGGAGGGCGCACCCTACCCCCCTGGGCGCGCCCCCTACCTCGTGGGCACCTTGTGTGCTCTCCGAACTCTGTTTTCTTACAGCACACGTATTTTGGTTGGTAAAAAATTCATTATATAACCTCCCGGGGGTTTTGAGTCCCGTATCACGCAAAAATCTCTTGTCTTTGTTTCGAGTTGTTTTTCTGACAGTTCTAGATTATCATGACGTCTCCAAGTGCACCCAAGGACAAGTTCTTCGAGAAGGTCGTCAACCTTTACCTAGCGGAGGTGCAGCGACACCCGCAAACCATTGAGATGCATGATGGGTTGCTGCACATCTATGATGCTGAGGGACCGAAGGGGACCGGAAGTGTGGAGAAGAGGCTCGAAGCAATGGAGCAACAAGTTTTCAAGTGTCAGGGGATGGTGGAGCGTGGACTCAGCTCCAACTACATGATGATCGCAGAGTTCACCAACCAACACAAGCTGGATGCTGACAACATCGGGGAGACCATCTTCAAGCTTCACGAGAAAATTGAGCACCTCCAAGCTCAAATCTATGACCTACAAAACCAAAACTGTGAGTATGAATATATATTCAAAAGGATGAGTTTGGCTGCAGATTTGAGGATCCCAGAGACTCGGTCATCCTTCTATGATGGTGAGCATATGCCTTGGAAGAAGGACGACAAGCCTACACCATCAACAACATCACCACTGTCTCCTCCAACAAAGAAGAATTGAGTATCTGGTATGGGCACTCCACTTGGCAACTGCCAAGCTTGGGGGAGTGCCCCGGTATCGTATCACCATCACTTTTATCTTTACCGTTTTTCTTAGTTCGATCCTTTTGGTAATATTTTGATCTAGTAGAATAAAAGTTCTTAGTATGATCTAGTCATGAGTTTTGCTTTATTATCCTTCTATGTAATCGAGTCCTTGAGCTATATAATAAAGATTAGTGATTGAGTCAAGGGCTTGCTTATTTTTGCCATGATCCCAAATAAAAGAAAAGAGAAAGAAATAAAAAAGAAACAAAGAGATCATGTGACTCTTATGGAGAGTAATGAGCTCATATAGAAAGAGTATGATGAATAAAAGTTATTGAGGGTTGACAAACATAGTTTTGGTCATCGTTGCAATTAATAGGAAGTAATAAAGAAAGAGAGGTCTTCACATATAAATATACTATCTTGGACATCTTTTATGATTGTGAACACTCATTAAAATATGACATGCTAAAGAGTTGACATTGGACAAGGAAGACAACGTAATGGGTTATGTTTTCTTACATCTGAGATAAATTATATTGTCTTGGATCCTCCAACATGTTGAGCTTGCCTTTCTCCCTCATGCTAGCCAAATTCATTGCACCAAGTAGAGATACTACTTGTGCTTCCAAACACCCTTAAACCAGTTTTGCCATGAGAGTCCACCATACCTACCTATGGATTGAGTAAGATCCATCAAGTAAGTTGTCATTGGTGCAAGCAATAAAAATTTCTCTTTAAATATGTATGATTGATGGGTGTGGAAGGAATAAGCTTTATACGATCGTGTGATATGGAAGTACTAAAAGCGACAGACTGCATAATAAAGGTCCATATCACAAGTGGCAATATAAAGTGATGTTCTTTCGCATTAGGATTTTGTGCATCCAACCATAAAAGCGCATGACAGCCTCTGCTTCCCTCTGCGAAGGGCCTATATTTTACTTTTATCTCCTACATTGCATAAGAGTCTTGGTGATCTTCACCCTTCCTTTTTACATTTTATCCTTTGGAAAGCACAATATGTTGGAAAGATCCTGCTATATATGGCTAATTGGATGTGGGTTTCCATGAACTATTACTGTTGACATTACCCTTGAGGTAAAACGTTGGGAGGCAAAACTATAAGCCCCTATCTTTCTCTGTGTCCGGTTAAAACTCCATACCCATAAGTATTGCGTGAGTGTCAACAATTGTAAAAGACTATATGATAGTTGAGTGTGTGGACTTGCTGAAAAGCTCTTATACATTGAGTATTTCCTATGTTATGATAAATTGCAATTGCTTCAATTACTGAGATTATAGTTTGTTAGTTTTCAATGAAGTCTATGATTCATACTTGATATTGTGATTGAATTATTACTCTAGCATACGATATCATATGACAAGAATTATATAAGTTGCTGCTCTAAGAATGATCATGATGCCCTCATGTCCGTATTTTATTTTTATCGACACCTTCATCTCTAAACATGTGGACATATTTTTCGATTTCGGCTTTTTGCTTGAGGACAAGCGATGTCTAAGCTTGGGGGAGTTGATACGTCCATTTTGCATCATGCTTTTATATCAATATTTATTGCATTATGGGCTGTTATTACACATTATGTCACAATACTTATGCATATTCTCTCTTATTTTACAAGGTTTACATAAAGAGGGAGAATGCCGGCAGCTGGGATTCTGGCTGGAAAAGGAGCAAATATTAGAGACCTATTCTGCACAGCTCCAAAAGTCCTGAACCTTCACGGATGATGTTTTTCCAAATATATAAAAAACATTGAGCACAAGAACTTCACCAGGGGGCACACCCTGCCCATGAGGGTGGGGGCGCGCCCCCTACCTCGTGGGCCCCCTGGTGGCCCTCCGGTGACCATCTTCTGCTATATGGACTCTTTCGATGGGAAAAAATCATAAGCCATCTTCTCGGACGAAACTCCGCCGCCACGAGGCGGAACCTTGGCGGAGCCAATCTAGGGTTTTGGCGGGGATGTTCTGCCGGGGAAACTTCCCTCCCGAAGGGGGAAATCATCGCCATCGTAATCACCAACGCTCCTCTCATCGGGAGAGGGCAATCTCCATCAACATCTTCATCAGCACCATCTCATCTCAAAACCCTAGTTCATCTCTTGTATCCAATTCTTGTCTCCAAGTCCGAGATTGCTGCTAGTAGGTTGCTAGTAGTGTTAATTACTCCTTGTAGTTGATGCTAGTTGGTTTAATTGGTGGTAGATCATATGTTCAGATCCTATATGCATATTGATACCCCTCTGATTATGAACATGTTTATGCTTTGTGAGTAGTTAGTTTTGTTCTTGAGGACATGGGAGAAGTCTTGCTATTAGTAGTCATGTGAATTTGGTATTCGTTTGATATTTTGATGAGATGTATGTTGTCTCTCCTCTAGTGGTGTTATGTGAATGTCGACTACATGACACTTCACCATTATTTGGGCCTAGAGGAAGGCATTGGGAAGTAGTAAGTAGATGATGGGTTGCTAGATTGACAGAAGCTTAAACCCTAGTTTATGCGTTGCTTCGTAAGGGGCTGATTTGGATCCATATGTTTCATGCTATGGTTAGGTTTACCTTAATACTTTTGTTGTATTTGCGGATGCTTGCAATAGAGGTTAATCATAAGTGGTATGCTTGTCCAAGTAAGGGCAGCACCCAAGCACCGGTCCACCCACATACCAAATTATCAAAGTACCGAACGCGAATCATATGAGCGTGATGAAAACTAGCTTGACGATATTCCCATGTGTCCTCGGGAGCGCTTTACATCATATTAGAGTTTGTCCAGACTTGTCCTTTGCTACAAAAGGATTGGGCCACCTTGCTGCACTTTATTTACTTTTGTTACTTGTTGCTCGTTACAAATTATCCTATCACAAAACTATCTATTACCACTTATTTCAGTACTTGCGGAGAACATCTTGCTGGAAACCGCTTATCATTTCCTTCTTCTCCTTGTTGGGTTTGACACTCTTACTTACCGAAAGGACTACGATAGATCCCCTATACTTGTGGGTCATCATGGGTGTGCATCCAACTCGCTTGCTCACGAAGACCTAGGGCATTTTGAGGAAGCCCGTCATTGGAATATACGAGCCAAGTTCTATAATGAAAGATTCCCACTAGTATATGAAAGTGACAACATAGGAGGCTCTCTATCATGAAGATCATGGTGCTACTTTGAAGCACAAGTGTGGTAAAAGGATGGTAGCATTGCCCCTTCTCTCTTTTTCACTCATTTTTTATTTTTTTTTATTTTTTTATTTGGGCCTTTTCTCTTTTTTTATGGCCCCTTTTTTTGTCCGGAGTCTCATCCCGACTTATGGGGGAATCATAGTCTCCATCATCCTTTCCTCACTGGGATAATGCTCTAATAATGATGATCATCACACTTTTATTTAGTTGCAACTCAAGAATTACAACTCGATACTTAGAACAAAATATGACTCTATATGAATGCCTCCGGAGGTGTACCGAGATGTGCAATGACTCAAGAGTGGCATGTATGGAAGAATTATGAACGGTGGCTTTGCCACAAATACGATGTCAACTACATGATATGCAAAGCAATATGACAATGATGAAGCGTGTCATAATAACGGGAAGGTGGAAAGTTACATGGCAATATATCTCAGAATGGATATGGAAATGCCATGATAGGTTGGTATGGTGGCTGTTTTGAGGAAGGTGTATGGTGGGTTTATGATACCGGCAAAAGGTGTGGGTATTAGAGAGGCTAGCAATGGTGGAACGGTGAGAGTGCGTATAATCCATGGACTCGACATTAGTCATAAAGAACTCACATGCTTATTGCAAAAATCTATTAGTTATCGAAACAAAGTATTACACACATGCTCCTAGGGGGGTAGATTGGTACGAAAAGACCATCGCTCGTCCCCGACTGCCACTCATAAGGAAGACAGTCAATAAATAAATCATGCTCTGACATCATCACATAACGGTTCACCATACGTGCATGCTACGAGAATCACAAACTTTAACACAAGTATCTCTCAAATCCACAACTACTCAACTAGCATGACTCTAATATCACCATCTCCATATCTCAAAACAATTATCAAGTATCAAACTTCTCTTAGTATTCAATGCACTTCATATGAAAGTTTTTATTATATCCCTCTTGGATAACCATCATATTAGGACTAGTTTCATAACCAAACCAAACTACCATGCTGTTCTAAAGACTCTCAAAATAATATAAGTGACGCATGAGAGTTCATCTATTTCTATAAAATAAAACCACTAATACGTCTCCAACTTATCTACAATTTTTGATTGATCCATGCTATATTATCTACTATTTTAGACATTATTGGGCTTTATTATCCACTTTTATATTATTTTTCGGACTAACCTATTAACTGAAGGCTCAGCCCATAATTGTTGTTTTTTGCCTGTTTTAGGGTTTCGAAGAAAAGGAATATCAAACGGAGTCCAAACGGAATGAAACCTTCGGAAACGTGATTTTCTCATCAGATAAGATCCAGGAGACTTGGACCCTCCGTCATGAAAGCCACGAGGCAGTCACGAGGGTGGAGGGCGCCCCCCCTAGGGCGCGCCCCCTGCCTCGTGGGCCCCTCGAAGCTCCACCGACGTACTTCTTCCTCCTATATATATCCACGTACCCCCAAACGATCGAGGACGGAGCCAAAAACCTAATTCCACCGCCGTAACTTTCTGTATCCACGAGATCCCATCTTGGGGCCTGTTCCAGAGCTCCGCCGGAGGGGGCATCGATCACAGAGGGCTTCTACATCATCATCCAAGCCCCTCCGATGAAGTGTGAGTAGTTTACTTCAGACCTACGGGTCCATAGCTAGTAGCTAGATGGCTTCTTCTCTCTTTTTGGATCTCAATACAATGTTCTCCCCCTCTCTCATGGAGATCTATTTAATGTAATCTTCTTTTTGCGATGTGTTTGTTGAGACCGATGAATTGTGGGTTTATGATCAAGTCTATCTATGAATAATATTTGAATCTTCTCTGAATTCTTTTATGTATGATTGGTTATCTTTGCAAGTCTCTTCGAATTATCAGTTTGGTTTGGCTTACTAGATTGGTTGTTCTTGCCATGGGAGAAGTGCTTAGCTTTGGGTTCGATCTCGCGGTGTCCTTTCCCAGTGACAGAAGGGGCAGCAAGGCACGTATTGTATCATTGCCATCGAGGATAACAAGATGGGGTTTTTATCATATTGCATGAAACTATCCCTCTACATCATGTCATCTTGCTTAAGGCGTTACTCTGTTTTTAACTTAATACTCTAGATGCATGCTGGATAGCGGTCGATGAGTGGAATAATAGTAGTAGATGCAGGCAGGAGTCGGTCTACTTGTCTCGGACGTGATGCCTATATACATGTTCATACCTAGATATTCTCATAACTATGATCAATTCTGTCAATTGCTCAACAGTAATTTGTTCACCCACCGTAGAATACTTATGCTCTTGAGAGAAGCCACTAGTGAAACCTATGGCCCCCGGGTCTCTTTCTCATCATATCAATCTCCATCACTTTATTATTGCTTTGCTTTTACTTTGCTTGTACTTTTTACTTTGCATCTCTATACCAAAAATACCAAAAATATTATTTATCATCTCTATCAGATCTCACTTTCGTAAGTGACCGTGAAGGGATTGACAACCCCTAAGCATGTTAGTTGCGTTGAGCTATTGTTTTTGTGTAGGTACGAGGGACTCGCGTGTAGCCTCCTACTGGATTGATACCTTGGTTCTCAAAAACTGAGGGAAATACTTATGCTACTTTGCTGCATCATCCCTTCCTCTTCGGGGAAATCCAACGCAGTGCTCAAGAGGTAGCAAGAAGAATTTCTGGCGCCGTTGCCGGGGAGTCTGCGCAAAAGTCAACATACCAAGTACCCATCACAATCCCTATCTCCCGCATTACATTATTTGCCATTTGCCTCTCATTTTACTCTCCCCCACTTCACCCTTGCCGTTTTATTCGCCCTCTCTCTCTCTATCCTCCCTCTCTTTCTACGTTTGCCTTTTTGTTTGCTCGTGTGTTAGTTTGTTTGCTTGTCGTTATGGCTAGTCCCTTATCTTCTTCGTTGACCCTGAGTTCGAAATCTTTCACTTTAAACAAAGGTAAGGAGAAAACCTAAAAGATGCCTGGTTGAGAATAATGGAATCTCATCGTAATTGTACCTCTGAAATAAATCTGAGAATTTTGCTTCACAATTTTTATGTTGGATTAAATATGTCTCATAGACAACTCTTGGATTGTGTTGCCAAAGGCAATTTTATTGAAATCGATCCCCATATTGCACTTGAAATTACAGAAGGTATAGTGGGAACACTACCTCAACAAAAGGGGCCTCATCCTACTCAGGAAGAGACACAAGTTTTTGAAAAAAATTGTGAAGTTACTAAAATCTTGCAGAAATCTCTTGAACCTCTTAAGAACATTAGTGGAAATATTCACCGCATGAATATGTTGATTACCCTTTGCAATAAGCGGTTGGATTCTTTAGATCTAAAAATTTCAGAATATGAAGGGAAACGTAAAGAACCTCCCAGGATCAAGCTTGATTCCGCTAAAAAATTGAAAACCAAAGATGGCAATACCTAGATCTATTCTTGCTTGTTATGCCTAGCTAGGGGCGTTAAAAGATAGCGCTTGTTGGGAGGCAACCCAATTTTATTTTTATTCCTTGCTTTTTGCTCCTGTTTAGTAATAAATAAATTATTTAGCCTCTGTTTTTGTTGTGTTTTTTTGTTTTTAATTAGTGTTTGTGCCAAGTAGAACCATTGGGAAGACTTGGGCAAAGTCTTGTTGAACTTGCTGTAAAAAACAGAAACTTTAGCGCTCACGAGAACTGCTGTCATTTTTATTTGGAAAGCGCTATTTAGTTAATTCTTTTTGAATATGATTAATAGATAAATTCCTCACGTCCAGAAAGTTTTTTAGAATTTTTGGGGTTCCAGATATTGCGCTATCTACATATTACTACAGACTGTTCTGTTTTTGACAGATTCTGTTTGTCGTGTGTTGTTTGCTTATTTTGATGAATCTATGGCTAGTAAAATAGTTTATAATCCATAGAGAAGTTGGAATAAAGTAGGTTTAACACCAATATAAATAAATAATGAGTTCATTACAGTACCTTGAAGTGGTCTTTTGTTTTCTTTCGCTAACAGAGCTCGCGAGATTTTCTACTTTAAGTTTTGTGTTGTGAAGTTTTCAAGTTTTGGGTAAAGATTTGATGGATTATGGAACAAGGAGTGGCAAGAGCCTAAGCTTGGGGATGCCCATGGTACCCCCAATATAATCTAAGGACACCTAAAAGCCAAAGCTTGGGGATGCCCTGGAAGGCATCCCCTCTTTCGTCTACTTCTATCGGTAACTTTACTTGGAGCTATATTTTTATTCACCACATGATATGTGTTTTGTTTGGAGCGTTTTTTTATGATTTGAGTCTTTGCTTGTTAGTCTACCACAATCAACCTTTCTGTACACACCTTTTGAGAGAGCCATACATTATTTGGAATTTGATAGAATACTCTATGTGCTTCACTTATATCTTTTGAGTTATATAATTTTGCTCTAGTGCTTCACTTATATCTTTTAGAGCACTGTGGTGGATTTGTTTTATAGAAACTATTGATCTCTCATGCTTCACTTAGATTATTTTGAGAGTCTTAATAGCATGGTAATTTTCTTAAAATCCTAATATGCTTGGTATGCAAGATTAATAATAAAACTTTCGTATGAGTGTGTTGAATACTAAGAAAAGTTTGATGCTTGATGATTGTTTTGAGATATGGAGGTAATAATATCAAAGTCATGCTAGTTGAGTAGTTGTGAAATTGAGAAATACTTGTGTTGAAGTTTGCAAGTCCCGTAGCATGCACGTATGGTAAACGTTATGCAACAAATTTGAAACATGAGGTGTTATTTGATAGTCTTCCTTATGAGTGGCGGTCGGGGACGAGCGATGGTCTTTTCCTACCAATCTATCCCCCTAGGAGCATGCGCGTAGTGCCGAGGTTTTTGATGACTTGTAGATTTTTGCAATAAGTATGTGAGTTCTTTATGACTATTGTTGAGTCCATGGATTATACGCACTCTCACCCTTCCATCCTTGCTATCCTCTTTGGTACCGTGCATTGCCCTTTCTCACATTGAGAGTTGGCGCAAACTTCGCCGGTGCATCCAAACCCCGTGATATGATACGCTCTTTCACACATAAACCTCCTTATATCTTCCTCAAAACAGCCACCATACCTACCTATTATGGCATTTCCATAGCCATTCCGGGATATATTGCCATGCAACTTTCCATCATTCCGTTCATCATGACACATTCATCATTGTCATATTGCTTAGCATGATCATGTAGTTGACATAGTATTTGTGGCAAAGCCACCGTTCATAATTCTTTCATACATGTCACTCTTGGTTCCTTGCATATCCCAGTACACCGCCGGAGGCATTCATATAGAGTCATCTTTGTTCTAGTATCGAGTTGTAATCACTGAGTTGTAAATAAATAGAGGTGTGATGATCATCATTATTAGAGCATTGTCCCAAGTGAGGAATAAAAAAAAGAGAGAAAGGCCATAAAAAAGAGAAGGCCCAAAAAATGAGAGAAAAAGAGAGAAGGGACAATGTTACTATCCTTTTACCACACTTGTGCTTCAAAGTAGCACCACGATCTTCATAGTAGAGACTCTCATATTATCACTTTCATATACTAGTGGGAATTTTTCATTATAGAACTTGGCTCTAGTGCATCCGTTGCATGGTAATCCCTACTCCTTGCATTAACATCAATCGTTGGGCATCTCCATAGCCCATTGATTAGCCTCGTTGATGTGAGACTTTCTCCTTTTTGTCTTCTCCACATAACCCCCTCATTATATTCTATTAGACCCATAGTGCTATGTCCATGGCTCGCGCTCATATATTGCGTGAAAGTTTATAGGTTTGAGATTACTAAAGTATGAAACAATTGCTTGGCTTGTCTTCGGGGTTGTGCATGATGAGAGCATTCTTGTGTGACGAAAATGAAACATGACTAAACTATATGAGTTTGTAGGGATGAACTTTCTTTGGCCATGTTATTTTGAGAAGACATAATTGCTTAGTTAGTATGCTTGAAGTATTATCATTTTTATGTCAATATGAACTTTTGTCTTGAATCTTTCGGATCTGAATATTCATACCACAATTAAGAAGAATTACATTAAAATTATGCCAAGTAGCACTCCGCATCGAAAATTCTATTTTTATCATTTACCTACTCGAGGACGAGCGGGAATTAAGCTTGGGGATGCTTGATACGTCTCCAACGTATCTATAATTGTTGATTGCTCCATGCTATATTATCTACTGTTTTAGACATTATTGGGCTTTATTATCCACTTTTATATTATTTTTGGGACTAACCTATTAACTGGAGGCCCAGCCCAGAATTGTTGTTTTTGCCTGTTTTAGGGTTTCGAAGAAAAGGAATATCAAACGGAGTACAAACGGAATGAAACCTTCGGAAACGTGATTTTCTCATCAGATAAGATCCAGGAGACTTGGACCCTCCATCAAGAAAGCCACGAGGCGGTCACGAGGGTGGAGGGCGCTCCCCCTAGGGCGCGCCCCTTGCCTCGTGGGCCCTGTCGGTGTCAAAACCGGCAGATCTCAAGTAGGGGGTCCCAAACTATGCGTCTAGGCCGGATGGTAACAGGAGGCGAGGGACACGAAGTTTTACCTAGGTTCGGGCCCTCTCGATGCAGGTAAAACCCTACGTCCTGCTTGATTAATATTGATGATATGGGTAGTACAAGAGTAGATCTACCACGAGATCGAGGAGGCTAAACCCTAGAAGCTAGCCTATGGTATGATTGTTGATGTGTATGTTGTCCTACGGACTAAAACCCTCCGGTTTATATAGACACTGGAGAGGGTTAGGGTTACACAAAGTCGGTTACAATGGTAGGAGATCTTCGTATCCGTATCGCCAAGCTTGCCTTCCACGCCAAGGAAAGTCCCTTCCGGACACGGGACGGAGTCTTCAATCTTGTATCTTCATAGTCCAGGAGTCCGGCTGAAGGTATAGTCCGGCTATCCGAACACCCCCTAATCCAGGACTCCCTCAGTAGCCCCTGAACCAGGCTTCAATGATGACGAGTCCGGCGCGCAGATTGTCTTCGGCATTGCAAGGCGGGTTCCTCCTACAAGTACTTCATAGAAGGTTTTGAACACAAAGATAGTGTCCGGCTCTGCAAAATAAGTTTCCGCATATTGCCATAGAGAGAATAATATTTACACAAATCTAATGTGCTGACGTATTCCGTAGTGTGACATCACACCACGGCCAAGCTTTTATTCGAACCGTTTTATTGTCCCATCTCAGCGCGTTATGCGAGGCGGTTTCCTTGGCACGTCTTGCTAAAGCAGAGATCATGTCCCCTTATTCCGAGATTCTCATCAATACGGGCGTGGGTAACCCAACCGCGCCATTGATTACGGCGCTTGGGAGATAAGCGAGTTTTACCAGGCTGGTGGGGACGCGTAGTCGCGTCCACCCATATAAGGGGATAAGGATCCCATTTTTTACCTACACCTTCTTCCTCCTTTGCCTATCCATTTTTGCGTACTCGAGCTCCAGCGCCCAAGTCCGTACTCCCCACCTCAACCTTCTCCAGCCATGTCCGGAGCGGGAGGCAAGTGGATGGTCTCCTCCGTCATGGAGGGACACATCAAAAAAGTAAGGAAGGTCGGATACCTATCTAATGACATTGCGCACCGGCTTCCCGAAGAGGGGCACCTCATCCCCACCCCTAGGCCCCATGAGAGGGTGGTGTTCCTCCCCCATTTCCTCCACGGACTGGGTTTCCCTCTCCATCCATTTGTCCGGGGGCTCATGTTCTACTATGGCCTGGATTTCCACAATCTGGCCCTGAATTTCATCCTCAACATCTCGACGTTTATCATCGTGTGCGAGGCTTTCCTCCGCATCCGCCCCCATTTCGGCCAATGGCTCAAGACTTTCAATGTCAAGCCGAAGGTGGTCGCAGCAACCAGGCGGAGTGCAGAGGCGCCATGGTGGGCAAGATGCCCAACGTCTTATGGCTCGAGGGCCCTTTTGTGGAGACCCTGAAGAGGTGGCAATCGGGGTGGTTTTACATCACCGAGCCGCGCGACCCTAAGTGGGTCGCAGCCCTCGAGTTCCGGTCTGGACCCCCAACGCGGCTCACGTCCTGGAAGGAGACGGGCTTGTCGTGGGGTAAAAAAGGAGAGCTGACCGTACTCCAAACATGCGTCAAAACCCTGGTGGACAAGAAGCTCAAACTTGTCAACGTAGTCCAGATTATGCTCATCCGCTTGATCCTCCCATGCCAACAACGGGCTTTCAACCCGTGGGAGTTCGACCCGGCGCGGCACCAAACTCTGAGCAGGCTCTTCGACACGACGTACGAAGACGCCTGGAAGGTGCTTTTCAAGGGCGTCGTGGCTCCCGCATCTGCTACTGAGGATCGCGGATTCAGTGTGCAGCGTCACGCTCTTGCGGTAAGCTGTTTTTTTCCTTTTACAGGGTATCCGTTTTTCATAGTTCGACTCCATGCGGGATCTAAGCTCCCTTTCCTTTGACAGGATTGGCAGGTGACGTCCGGACAGATCAATTGTCTGACTCCTTTGCCCGAAGGCCCAGCGGACGCTCACTTGGCAAAGCTGCTGGTTCCGGCACCCTATGTGGTGTCGGAGAAGAAGGTCAAGAAGAAACCCACGGGGACTCGAAAGAGTGCCCGCCGCCCTGAGGTGTCGGATTCATCATCCGACTAATCCAAGACACACTCCTCCCGCGAAGACGAGGCGGAGGAAGAAGAGACCCCTCCCCCTCCAGCGGGGAAAGGCAAGAAAAGGAAGGCCGCCCCAACTGGGGAGGCCGAAGGGTCCAAGAAGGGGAAAACCCTTCCTCCGGACTATTCCACCGACACCGACGACGGTGGAGAGGAGTGGGCGCCCAGGGCCAAGCCCCTGGCCAAATCGTAAGTATCCGGATACCAGAGTAATTCATAATATTCATTTACTGCACAACTTTCCCTTACGTCAAATATGTTTATGCAGCCCACCCAAAGACCGGCTCGACGTGTCGTCGAGCGGCTCACTGGACTCGTCGGATGTGAACTCGCTTCCGACGGCTTCCTCCCCCCGCCCTACGGACGACACCGAAGTGTTGTCCCAACAGGTTCCAAGCTGGGAGGAGGTGGTCCTGGAGGCGCCACAAGGCGACCTCCCAAACTCCAGGAGTAAAGGGGGTGAAACCCCCCAGGGCTCCAAGTCCGGCTCTAGGCCGGACATCGCTCCGGAACCTTCAAAGGTTCCAGAGTCCGGCGGGCGACCTCCTTCCAAGAGGAGCCAGCCCATTGTGCCGGCGACTCCCGTCCAACCGGAGGCGCCGGACAATCTATTGGAGGCGCTCCAAGGCGCCTTCATCGACGAGGGGCACCGCACTATTATGAGTGCGGTGATCCAGAAGGTTCAGTCCGCCAAGAGCGGACTGACTGAAGCTTGTACTAGCCTTTTAACAGGCTTTGAGGTAACTAAAGAATGTGTAAATAATGTTAACGCATAGACAGTAGCCCCTGATGCTCTGTTTGGCGTCCGGGAAGAAAAGCCGAATAGAGGATCAAATAAAATTCGTAGGAGTCTAACAAAAAGGAGTCAATATGCGTATGCAGGCTTCTCTGCTTGTGTCCGCCGCACTGACTGTGGAAGTGGACACGCTAAAGCAGAACCTCGAGCGGTCCGAACAAGAGCTCGGGCGTGCCAAGAAGCAGCTCGAGGACAATGAAGGTAAGAAATACCTTGTTGAAATATATATATATATATATATATATATATATATATATATAAGGTGCAATTGCAAAAAATGACAGGATTATTGTGGCTATTGTAGGGGCCACGTCTGAGGTGGCGACCCTTAAGCAAGCGTTGGACGAGGCCGAGAAGAGGGCGGCCATGGAGCGCACCAAGCGGGAGAAGTATGAGGCCGAGGTTGGCAAGGTGTGACAAGAGCTCTAGGCTCTCATGGAAAAACATGAGAGTTTGGAGCTTGACTCAAAGACGCGAGCGTCCGAGCTCGCGGTGGCTATTGAAAATGCCAATTCTGCCAAGGCCGAATCCCAGAAGACCCTCCAGGAGTTGGATGAGGTGAAGAAGATAGCGGCGGGTAAGGCATTCTTTATGCAAAGCAAACACATAAACGTGAGTTACTTGTTACTTACCGGAATCCGGAGCTCTCCAGGAGCGTTCGCAGATCTTCCTCGGAGTGTCCGATGCCGCCGCATTCTATCGAGCCGAGGATGGCAGCTCGACGGAGAAGGTGTTCTGGTCTCAGTACGCTGAGGCCGGACACCCCGTGCCCCTGAGCGACCAGCTGAAGCAACTAGTTGAGCTCCACAAGGTGGCCAAATAGGACACGAAGGGCCTCATAGTTCCGCTGTGTCCTGGAGAGGCTCAGCCTGGGAGCTATTTCGGGTTGGTGCGGTGGCTGGTGGAGGCCTGTCCAAGGCTCGAAGTCATCAAGCGCTCCGTCTGCATTGAAGGTGCCCGTAGGGCCCTTGCCCGTGCTAAGGTGCACTGGGGCAAGCTGGATGCTGAGAAACTTGTGAAGGATGGGCCACCGGCGTGGAAAGAGCATCGCAAGCCCGAATATTATTATAAGGATGTTCTGAAGGGTGCCTGCCTTGTGGCAGATGAATGTTCCAGAGATGTAATTTTTGAGTAAAACTCGCTCGTTTTTTCCTATGCGCTGAAAACTTGTTCATATGCGCTAAGCAATGCTATTTGAATTTAAATATTACCTTCTGTGCGGCTGTTTATCAATTCTGAGAGATGGCGAGTCGTCGACTTCTGCCCCAGTGCCGCTAGTGCTAAGGTGTTCGGGGATAAACCTGAGCGCTCTTTTTCCCATGTTTGGGTCCTTCGAGGGAGGCGCTCAGCCCAACGAACAAGGCAATCGGACTATAATGCGTGAACACTCTCACTTAGCCATAGAATTCTATGATTTTAAATTTTGGCGAAGCCCCTGGTACTTGGAAGACCGAGTTCGGGGCGCTATCCACGCCTTGGCTGGACAGAGCTGGCTCCTCGCCCAAAGTGGCATAAGTCTTCAGGGACTCGAAGAAACCTCTCGAACAGCGACCAGCTCTCACCTCATCATGACAGTCAGTTTTAGCTTTCTCCACTGAGGTGCTCGACCCAGCTCAACTGGGGCACAATCGCAGTGGTTCTCCTAGTGCTACCTTAGCCAATATAGCGGAACGTAAGGCACCAAAACATAGGAGCCGGGCAAACCCAACTATTGACCCAAGACATGATTCAGAGCCGATGCATATAATGCTATAAGTTCGGGGTGCCGCACTTGTTAAAGTGTTCGGACTTCTCACACCATATTGAGGGGTACTAAAGCCCCTGGCGTATTTTGGCCGTACCAACGTGTACGGGTGCAACATGTCGTTAAGGAACATATATAAAGAAAAAGGTAATGCAAAAATAGACGAAAGCTATGCATTGTTTATTAAAAAGGTGTGCGATCAAGGCAGAACGATACAAGTAATGCGATAAGTGGAAGGTTGGACTAGTTAACATGTCCTTTCCAGGGGCAAGCTGCGGAATAGTATGCGGAACGGGTATACTGCTCGTGATAGAGACCACCTGGGAGTTCCGGAATGCAGCGTGGCTTGTCTGCTTCCCTAGTTCTTGCATCATTTGTGTGGCAATTGAACTGCCGAACAGACCTTCCGAAGGACGAAGTCCTGAAAGTAAGAGAAAATTAAAAAATCGGCAACCCCTGGTACGGTTTAAGCCGTGTTTTGGGCGTGCCGTGATGGTGCCCCTCCCCCTGTGCCCATGGTATCTCTAGAGCGTAGTTATGTACGCGAAGTACTGGCGTCGCCTTTTTGCGAGGGTTGGGGTCGGGGCCGCATTGCTACGCCTGCTCGGATCATGCCAGGCGGTCTTGTTGTAGGTTACTCCGGGCACGCTTGACGGTGTCCGGTCATTTAGTGGCCGGACTAGAGAACTGCCTGGAGAGGCTGCTTTGTACTTCCGCTGCAAGGGCCGCTGTGTGCTCCTCCGTTCGGAGGGAGCGTTCGGTGTTTCCATTGACCATAATTACTCCTCGAGGGCCTGGCATCTTGAGCTTAAGGTATGCGTAATGCGGTACCGCATTGAACTTAGCGAATGCGGTTCGCCTGAGCAGTGCGTGATAACCACTGCGAAACGGGACTATGTCGAAGATTAAATCCTCGCTTCGGAAATTATCCGGAGATCCGAAGACCACTTCAAGTGTGACTGAGCCTGTACAGTTGGCCTCTACACCTGGTATTACGCCTTTAAAGGTCGTTTTGGTGGGCTTAATCCTCGAGGGATCTATGCCTGTAAGTGCATCTAGTGCCACCCCTAGTTGGTTTTGGAGTATTGACGACAAACCTAGTTGAGGGACTAATGTGTTTGTGAGAATTGCAGAATAACACAGGTAGAAGTCCCTCATTGATTCGGTTTTACTACCAGAGATGACCCCTAAAAATGTACGAAGACATTGAAGTCAATGGTGGTATATGAAGATATTCACATTGAAGACTATGACAAGAAAATACACCACGTGAAGCCTATGGAACTCGAAGACTTAGATCTTTAGTAGTTCTCTTTCATTTGTGTTGAGTCATAGGAACCATCGTACTGTTAAGTGGGGTCCAAGAGAACCAGTCAAAATGACTGAAGTGATGCCTAATTCAAAACCTATATCTTCGAGTGAAGACTATGAGAGCAAATCTTGTCCAGAGTCGGACAAGTCAGCTTTTCTTGTAGCCCAAGTAAAGTTGCCGTGTGAGTTTGAAATCTGACCGTTGGTACACGTGTCAGTTCCTTAGTGACCCAGGGTAATTTCGGACAAATCAGGTCGGGTTGCCCAATGGCTATAAATAGTCCACCCCCTACAACCATAAATGGTTGGCTGCTCAGATTTCAGTGCACGGCTTTTGTCGTTTGAGAGCAACCCACCTCGAAGCCTTTGAGAGAAAATTTCGAGCAAGGAGAAAAGCCCTAACCACCCAGAGCCAGAGAGAATTGGGCATCACTTAAGTCTTCTTGTCTGAGTGATCTGAAGACTTATTACACTTGAGGACTATGCATCCTCCAGCCGGTTAGGCGTCGCGTTCTGAGCATCCAAGAGTCATTGTGGATTGCCGGTGAACGAAGTCTGTGAAGGTTTGGGAGTCTACCTTGAAGACTTACCAGAGTGATTGGGCGAGGTCTGTGTGACCTTAGCTCAAGGAGAATACGGTGAGGACTGGGTGTCCTGAGCTGCAGTTCAGGACTGGGTGTCCGGAACTGTGTGTCCTAAGGTTTAAATACCTAGCCGCTCCAACCAGACGTACAGTTGTCATAGCAACTGGAACTGGTCCAACAAATCATTGTCTTCAACGAGTCACTGGTTTCATCTTCACTTCCTTTTACTTACTGTTACTCATTGTGAAGCCATTGCTTGCTTGCTCTATCTTTTGTCTTCACAACGTAATTGTATGATTTGTTTGGCGTCATAACTTCTTCCTACCTGATCCTTATTACACTGTAGCTACTTGTCATTGTGCTTTCACTCTATTGAATACTTGACCATGGCTTGCCTAGTGTAATCTAACTTCCGCTGCTTAGTGATCGGCATATCTCTACTGTTTGTCTTCACAACTTTCACGTTTTGATGACTTTCATAAAAATCGCCTATTCACCCCCCCCCCCTCTAGTCGATATAACGCACTTTCAATTGGTATCAAAGCAAGGTGCTCCCTTGTTCTATGTGATTCGGTTTAACCACCTGGAGTTTTAGCTATGTCGACTGCAGGGATAATGAAAGTCTCCGCTGCGTGCCCCGTCTTCGATGGAACTGAATATCCCTACTGGAAGAATAAGATGCGCATGCATCTTGAAGCCATTGACGTCGACCTATTGTATGTCGTCGAGAACGGCGTTCCCAAGGCTGGAGAAGGTGTCACTGCTGCTGATGTCAAGAAGTTCACTCAACTGGACTCTACTGCCAAGAATATCATATGTCGTCATCTGACCAAAGGACAGTATGGCCGTGTGAGTGCTTTGAAGACATCCAAGCTGGTCTGGGACTGGCTTTCCAAGGTCAATGAAGGCATCTCAACCCAGAGAGATCAGAGAATCAGTGTTCTTCACAACCTCTTCAACCGCTTCAAGCGAAATGACAATGAGAATGTCCAGCACACATTTGACTGGCTCACTGACATCACAAATGAGCTTCAAGCCCTTGGCGCCACTGAGATCACCAAACATGAAATCGTCAAGGCGCTGCTGAGATCACTTGATAGTTCATTTGACATCCTAGCCCTGATGATTCAAGAACGTCCTGATTTCAAGACACTCGATCCGTCTGACATACTTGAGAGGCTGAACACACATGAGTTTCAGCTTTCTGAGAAAAGAGATATCTACGGTCCAAGCTATGGGCGAACTCGTGCCTTGAAGGCAAAAGCTGTTTCCTCATCTGAAGAAGAATCTGACAGCAGTTCTGATGATCCTGAAGACATTGGAAGGGAACTTGCAATTCTTGTGAAGAAGTTCCAAAGATTCACCAAGAAGAAAGGCTTCAGAAAGTCTTCACGATCAAGCTCAAGGAATGATGAAGCTTCTACTCATGACTACAAGAAGAAAACATGCCACAAGTGCAAGAAAACTGGACACTTCATCTCTGAGTGTCCACAGTGGGACAATGAGAACAGAAAGAAGAAGAAGAGCAAGGAATATGACTCTGACGACAAGAAGAAGAAGAAATACTCAAAGTCCTCTTCCAAGTCTTCCTCAAAATCTTCATCACACAAGAAGAGCTCATATGGCAAGGCACGTGCGTTTGTTGGCAAGGAAATGGATTCAGAGGAGGAGTCTGCCTCTGAGGAGGCAGAGGTGGAGTCTGAGGAGGAGTCTGATTCTGGCATTGCAAGTCTGGCTACAGCATACGTTGCCAAGTCCATCTTCAACACTGAAGACAATGACTCCATCACCGACACCGATGCAAATGACAAGGACCGCTCCGATCCTACCTACTGCTTCATGGCACGCGGTGCCAAGGGTACGACACCAGCGTCTTCAGAATGGATTATTGATAGTGGGTGTACAAATCACATGACTGGCAAAAGAAGCCTTCTTATGGACTCAACCTTACGTCCATCCGACAAGAGCCACATCACATTTGCTGACACTAGTAAAAGTAAGGTATTGGGTCTAGGTAGAGTTGCAATCTCAAAGGATCAACACATGGATAAAGTCATGCTTGTTGAATCCCTTGGCTTCAACGTAATGTCTGTCTCAATGCTTTGCGATTTGAACATGGTCGTAATATTTGGAAAATATCGTTGCCTGGTACTAATGGAATCTGACAAGTCTCTAGTGTTTGAAGGGTATAGGAAAGATGATTTGTATGTGGTAGATTTCTCAGCAGGGCCACAGCTTGCAGTGTGCCTTCTGGCAAAGGCTTCAGAATGCTGGCTTTGGCATCGGAGGCTTGGACATGCTGGCATGAGGAATCTCCACACCCTTGCAAAGAAGAAGCATGTCATAGGCATCGAGGGCGTCAATTTCAAGAAAGATCACTTATGCGGTGCCTGTGAAGCAGGGAAGATGACGAGGGCAAAACATCCCTCGAAGACAATCATGACCACTACTCGACCCTTCGAACTGCTTCACATGGATCTTATTGGTCCCACTCACTACTCAACCTTTTCCACTACTACTTGCCTCTATGGCTTTGTCATTGTTGATGATTACTCTAGATATACTTGGGTGCACATAATCCTTTACAAGACTGAAGTGCAGGACATCTTCAGACGCTTCACCAATCGACCTATGAACAATTATGGCGCCAAGATAAAGCACATCAGAAGTGACAATGGCACTGAATTCAAGAACACTGGCCTTGATACATATCTTGATACTTTGGGCATCACACATGAATTCTCAGCTCCGTACACGCCACAGCAGAATGGCATTGTCGAACGCAAGAACAGAACACTCATTGAGATGGCCAGAACGATGCTAGATGAATACAAGACTCCAAGAAAATTCTGGCTTGAAGCCATTGACACTGCATGCCATACAATCAACCGCGTTTATCTTCACAAGCTTCTGAACAAGACATCTTATGAACTCCTAACTGGCAAGAAGCCAAATGTCAGTTACTTCAGAGTATTTGGCGCAAGATGCTGGATCAAGGACCCACACCACACCTCAAAGTTTGCACCAAAAGCACATGAAGGTTTTATGCTTGGATATGGAAAGGATTCGCACTCCTACAGAGTCTTCAATATCTTTCACTACAAAGTGGTTGAAACAGTGGATGTGCGGTTCGATGAGACCAATGGTTCACAAAGAGAGCAACTGCCAAATGGGCTAGATGAAGTTCCAGCTAGTGAATCAATCAAGCTTATGGGAACTGGTGAAATTATACCTTCTGAAGCTCATCCTAAAGAAGAACTTATCATCTCAACACCTGATCCGCATGAAGACAATGCTCAGCCTGAAGACATTCCTCCCAACGACAACACAGATCAGCAAGAGCAAAGTCTTCGACCTATACATCCTCGTGTTGCCAATGAAGTTCAGATTGATAGAATAATTGACAGCATCAATGCACCTGGTCCACTTACTCGTTCAAGGGCAACTCAACTGGCAAACTTCTGTGGGCACTTCGCATTCATCTCAATTTCAGAACCCAAGAAAGTTGAAGAAGCCTTTATGGAACCTGAATGGATTCAAGCAATGCAAGAAGAGCTTCAACAGTTTGAGCTGAACAATGTAGGGAACTGGTTAAGCGTCCTGATCCATGGAAGCATAACATAATAGGCACCAAATGGATATACTGCAACAAGCAAGATGAGCATGGTCAAATCGTTAGAAACAAAGCTCGACTGGTTGCTCAAGGATATACTCAAGTGGAAGGCATTGATTTCGATGAAACATTTGCTCCTGTGGCCAGACTTGAAGCCATACGTATACTGCTAGCCTATGCAAATCATCATAACATACTTTTATATCAAATGGATGTGAAGAGTGCCTTTCTCAATGGCAAGATTGAAGAAGAAGTGTATGTTGCACAACCACCTGGGTTTGAAGATCCAAAACATCCTGACATGGTTTACAAGCTCAATAAGGCACTGTATGGCCTCAAACAAGCCCCTCGGGCCTGGTATGACACACTCAAATACTTCCTGAAGAGCAAAGGCTTCATACCTGGTTCCCTCGATCCCACTCTCTTCACGAAGACATATGATGGTGAACTATTTGTGTGCCAAATATATGTGGATGACATTATCTTCGGCTGCACCAATAAGAAGTACAGTGAAGAGTTTGGATATATGATGCAAGAGCAATATCAGATGTCTATGATGGGGGAGCTGAAATTCTTCCTCGGTCTTCAAATACGGCAACAACGCAATGGCATCTTCATATCTCAAGAGAAGTATCTCAAAGATTGCCTGAAGAAGTTCGGTATGCAAGACTGCAAAGGCTTCACAACACCAATGCTAGCCAAACATCATCTGGGTCCTGACGACAATGGTAAAGAGTTCGATCAAAAGGTATACCGCTCCATGATTGGTTCTTTGCTCTATTTATGTGCATCTAGGCCAGATATTATGCTTAGCGTTTGCATGTGTGCTCGATTTCAAGCGGCACCAAAGGAGTCGCATCACTTAGCTGTGAAGCGAATTCTTCGATATTTGGCTCACACCCCAACTCTAGGGTTATGGTATCCAAATGGCTCAGAGTTTGATCTGGTTGGATTCTCGGATGCTAATTATGCTGGTGACAAGGTTGATCGGAAGTCTACATCAGGCACATGTCACTTTCTGGGACGATCACTTGTATGTTGGTCTTCAAAGAAGCAAAACTGTGTATCCCTCTCCACTGCTGAATCTGAATACATTGCTGCTGGATCTTGCTGCGCTCAGCTTCTGTGGATGAAGCAAACTCTCAAGGACTATGGCATTCATCTGAAGCAAGTGCCACTCTACTGCGACAACGAAAGCGCCATCAAGATTGCCAACAACCCAGTTCAGCACTCGAAGACAAAGCACATTGAAATTCGTCATCACTTTCTCAGAGATCATGTTGTGAAGGAAGATATTGATATCATACACGTCAACACTGAAGAGCAATTGGCAGATATCTTCACCAAGCCCTTGGATGAGAAGAGATTTTGCAAGTTACGGTGTGAGCTAAATATCTTGGAATCCTCAAATGTCCTGTGACCAGGCACACATCCTAACACTTATGCATATTGATGACTTAGATGTGCAACACACGAAGTAACGTATATCTTCAATCAATGAAGACATACATTCTAAGTGTGAATACATTAATGTGGAAATTGACTTCGGAGCGCCACGATAATTATGCGCCGTGTCTGGGTCTAATACTTCCTATACGGTGGGTAGCGCCACCACCAAACGTTCTATTTGAAGTGCTTCACTCATGGCGTTACCTTGCAATGTCTTCACATTTGGTTTGGCTTCAATCTCAACATGTCTTCATGATTATCTTCACTACGTGGATTATATAGATATATATATATATATATATATATATATATATATATACTAGTGTTCTGTCCTCTACAGCATTCACTTATAGCTACGTCTTCTTGTTTTGAATCTTTTGAACTAAGTGAATGTGATCGGACCCTAATCTCTCTATGCTTTCTATCTCAAATTCTATCTCTCCAAGTCAGCAGAAGACACAGAGACAACCTTTAAAACCATTTTCAATGATCATTCATCCACAAGAAATCCGGAGAAGTAGGAACGACCACCCGACAATCCAGGCGTGCGTGGGTTGTGGAACTGCCCCCGAGATTCCGCATGATGGCCACGTGTTGTTCAGATGCGAATCGCTAGGGGCACCTGTGTAATAGCGCAGTGCCACCCCTGTACCTATAAATACACACTCACCGTGGTCATTATCTCCTTCTTCCTCCCTCGCACGAACCCTAGCGCCACCGCTAGCTCTCGACGATGCCGGCGATGAAGCGCTTCACTGCCGCAACCTCTCCGACGTTGTCTTCACGCCGATCGCGGACATCGTCCTCTCCGCCGTCGCCGTAGGTGTCTTCCATCGCCAAGCTAGGGCACGGAAGATTGAACTGCTCGGCCTCATCTCCCACTCTGTCTAGCAGTTCCAAGTGTGGTAAATAAAACTTCTTTTTACAGCCCCTTTTGATCCTATGGTTCTGTTACTTTCTACCATAAGAAGTTTCTATTCACACAAGTTAGATCTCCCTCAATCTACATCTCATAACATGCCTAGTATATTCACTTGTGCTTCATGAAGTAGTTAGATTCCTCACTTGTACTGATCTGTGGGTTCGTACAAATCTGGAACCAACTTCTTATCTATGAGTGAATGTCTTCGCACGATAAGGTCAATGTCTTCTAAACTGATTAATCTTCAAAATCTTCTGAGAATGCATATGACCTCTTCCCCTTCCCTCGCACCTTAATGCTGTCACAGGTACATGTCCATGGGAGAATCATTTGGTTCTCATAGTCTGCATTCATTTGCAGAATTCTTACAGCATCACATAAATTCTCCTGAAGCCAGTTCCTGTTGGTCCAGCAAAAGAAAGCCTTTGAAGCCTTTGAACGTCTTGAAGCCTTCCAAGTTAAGGTTTATGGCTTCAGAAACAGCAGCAAGAAAGGGGGGCAGACAGCGTCGTGGCGGAACATTCAAAGATCTGCCTGATGAACTGGCAGAAATGTATAAAACAGATCCTGAAGAGAATTACAGTCAGCGCAGGACCCAAATCCAATGGATTCGACGCTACTGGGCAGAACAATGGTTCCAATACCGCTTCGTAACCCAAGAGTATGCTGAGAAAAACGCCATCAAGAGACCGTGGGGAGACATACTATACAAGAATCTCATACCCAGGACCAGAGATGAAGCCATTGCTCAAGGCTTCTACCCATGCATGGTCAGAGGACCACAGCCTGCTGAAGCACATCCGTCGTCACTACTCTGGTGTCGTGACGACAATCTGTTCAAGTGCAACTTTCAGTTTGCCCAAAACTCAGCGAAGCAGAACAAGAAGAAGTTTGGGTTAGACTTCAACCCTGGTCCCTCCGCACCAAGGGTAGATGGCACACGCGAGGCAGACCCCAATGTCATCGGTCCTTATGCAAACCTTGAAGGCCTCATCACACGCATCTTAGTTCAAGGGATGGCAGTAAATGAGCCTCCAGCTGACTCTGAATCAGAAGAAGCACCTGCTGTGCCGAAGCCAAAGCAGATGAAGAAGCCAAAAGCTTCAAAGCTGGCAGTCCCTTCACCAAAAATCTCAAGGGCGAAGCCATTGGCAACTGCACCTCCTGAAGTCAGTGTGCAGTCTGAGGACGTATCCCGCATCTCCAAGCCCCAGCAGAGCAAGATGCCTCAGCCACACAGTGGCCAAGAGCTCACAGCTGCTGCTATTCTGCGCAACGACGCCATTGATCTGTCAAGCGATGAAGACCTTGCAGATGACGCTCTTGAGCAACTCATCAAGAGCAAAGAAGAAGCAGAAATCTTCAATAATCTGCCTCTCTTTGATGTCGCCATCATCCACGACTTCATTGACGAGTGGTTTGACACGCCAAATATCAGCTTTGAAGATCTGCAGTTACCCATTGGCCTCAGTGTTGCCTTCCAAGGAGCAATTGCTTCAGAACTAGCCATCGCCCAGCGTGTTGTTGAGCTGAAGCAGAAGATTGACTATGAAAAGGCTCTGTTCAAGAAGCATATGGCTAAGCTCAGCGTGCAAGAAGTGAAGAACTTCAAGATCATGATGCACGAGCTCAAGGAAAACTTCCTGAAGAAACGCGCCGAAGCTCAAGGTTCACGCGAGCGCATGAAGACTCTGGCCGACAGATGTGTGCAAGCCTATAATGAGGCTGAGAAGCGCAAGGCACTCGGGCGTCCTGGCATCGACCCCAGGATGGCCGCGAAGAAGAAGAAGAAGCCAACTACGGATGAACCCGATGCACCAAGGCAGGAAGCAGCTCTGATTGTCTTCCCAACTGCAACGACTGGCTCGAAGCCAAAGAGCCGGTCAACAGCTTCAGAGCTCAAGAAGACCAGGATTGCTGAGGCTGAAGCAAGGAAAAGGAAATACCCTGAAGCCTCTCCTACTGCCCCCTCCAAGAAGAAGAGGAAGACCAAGAAAGATCGGGTTGCTCCCACAGAGCCCTTGGTTGAACCCCTTTCTGTGGTCTATCCTGACGCAGAACGCCAACTCACAATTCATGAGCCTGCTTCCACATAGGCTCCTGAAGCTGAAGACATTCCAGCAGCCGACCCCATCGCTGCTGAAGACATTGGTCATGATGACAATGTAGAAAATGATGCAGTCCTTCCTCAGCAAGATCACAGTGAGCGAATCAGCATTGGTCGTCCATTGACGCCAATGGCCCAGGATGCGTCATGGGAGGATCGCCCACAAGTGGAAGAAGAATCTGAGGTCCAGCCCACTCCAACTCCACAGGCGTCGTCTGCATTTCGCAGGCTTCGCAAAGGTCCAAGGCCTCAGGACTCTGCTGATGACATTCCGGCTGCATCAGCCGAAGAAGATGAAGAAGCACCACAAGATCCCACTCCCCCGCTCCACCAAGAAGCAGTTCTCCGGGAGAACATGCCTGTGCCTGACCCTCCAGCTAGTCAAGTGGAGGCTGAAAGTATTGAGGCTGCCACAACTAACATTGAAGCTAATGTGGAGTTCTCCCCACCGAAAGCATCAGAAGACAATGAAGCCACTACCCCTGATACTTCTGTTCCTGAGTCTGCTGCTGGTCCCCAATTTGATTACCATGTTGAGCCCAGGCCTCAGGTCCAGAAGCCAGTCCCAAGACTGCCAAGGTTCCCAGGTCCTGCATCAGCTCCTGGCTCCTTTAACATCACTAGCTTCAGGGCAGATAATACATTCTTCAATAGCTCCAAGAACCCCTATTCAAGGGAAAGGATTTCATCAGATAGGTTCTGGAGCTATCCTCAGCGCAGCTACTATTCATGCATCCTGTACAACCAAGGCCACATCTTCCCGCACAAGCGCCTTGATGTTGAAGCTATTGCTGGTCTGCCCTGTCTGGAGGAAGCGTTGGATTGCTTCAAGCAAGTGGGTCTGCTGCAGTTTGTGACTGATGAAGAGCACTGGAATGAAGAGCTTCTGCTACAATTCTATGCCACCCTCCACATCAAAGGATACAACAGAGATCCGAAGACTTGGGTCCTGGAGTGGATGACCAGCAATGTTCATCACGAAGCCAATGCATTTGATATCATTGAGCTCACAGGCCTACCCACTCCTGGCGAACTCTTCGAAGAAGACTGTCAACTACACACTGAAGCTCTTGAGAGCATATTCCAGAGGCCTGAACCGAATATGAGTCAGATGCTCTCCATGATGAAGCCATTGCCCCACGATGCTCCTTATCCCACAGAGTTCTTTGTTGAAGACCTTGAGTACGTGCCCAGAACCATCTATCACATCATAAGGCAGACTCTCTGGCCTATCAAAGGGCACTCTCCGCATACCAAGATCGAGGGTGCAATGAAGACTCTGATATTTTATATCCTTCATGACAAATGCTTCAATGCACAGGACTTCTTCATACGCCAACTTGCTGCATCAGGCTCAGATTTATTTGGCTTGAAGTTCTATGCCCCTTGGGTAATGAGGCCGATCAAACTTCACTCCGCAATCTTGTATCAGCCCTCAGCCCGCAACCATCGGATCTTCTTGCCAGATGTGGATACCTCTGCTGAAGCCATATATCCTGAGCCTGCTAAGCAACCTCTAAGTCTTTAGAATGCAGAACACCAGAGCTTCACTCAAAACATTGAAGGTGTTGAAGCTATCTCTTGGGTGTATCCGTTGGCTGGCACTACACGTGCACCATGCCCTGCTTCCACTGAAGCCACTGACAGCGCCGCTGCTCCGAGACCCAAGAAGTGTGCTCGTGCTCTCAATGACCGAGAGCTTCTTGTGGCCCTTCATCAAAAGCGGGATAGGCATCATGACTGGCTGAAAAGACAGATGAAAAGCCTCTTGGTGGATGTAAATCACATCCGAAATCTGGCCACCAAGAATGCATTCGTTGCACATGAAACCTGTCGCCGCACCTGGAAAGGACTCACCATGATGTGTTCTGAAGCTGATCTTCAAGAGGATGGCTTCAAAGAGCGATTCAAGTTTGACTCCACACCTCCCAGAAGGGCCGTGCTGCGAGGCACTCCATCACATGAAGACTCAGAGTTCTCTTCATCTGCTGCCATAGTGACTGCAAGGATTGTCGAGGAAGAAGACGATGCTACATCACCACCACCTCCTTCAGCACGCGTCGACACTGCACCAAGCTCTTCAGCACCGCCAAACACCACCGACAACCCTGTCGCTCATGGGAACGAGTAGAAACTCTATGTCTTCGAACCTTTTTGGTCCTCACTGACAAAAGGGGGAGAAGCATATGAGGTTGATAGTCTTCAAGCGGGTCATTATGGGTGGGTGCTTTATATTTTGCTTCATGCTTACAACTCTCGTTTTTCTACATTTGGTTCTTTGAGTTGTAACACTTAAACTGGATGGTCGTCTGCTACTTGTTTGCCACCGTGTTTTTGCGAAGATAAATTCCGCATGTGCGACGATAAATCCCGCACTTAGATCATTCTACAGACGTCCATTTTTAATTATGAATGTCATTATCTTCATATACTTTTACATGCATAATGGATTGTCATCATAAGTTGAAGTGAATCTCCACGAGTACAACCTGCCATGTGCATTTGCATTCCAAAAGCAAATTACTTATATGCACATCTTCAGGGGGAGCTCTTGCAGCTTATGAAGACAATTCCTTTACAATTTCACAAATTATATTCCCCGTTGAAAACTTCAACTAGTTTGTCATCAATCACCAAAAAGGGGGAGATTGTAAGTGCATCTAGTGCCACCCCTAGTTGGTTTTGGAGTATAGACGACAAACCTAGTTGAGGGACTAATGTGTTAGTGAGAATTGCAGAATAACACAGGTAGAAGTCCCTCATTGATTCGGTTTTACTACCAAAGATGACCCCTAAAAATGTACGAAGACATTGAAGTCAATGGTGGTATATGAAGATATTCACATTGAAGACTATGACAAGAAAAGACACCATGTGAAGCCTATGGAACTCGAAGACTTAGATCTTTAGTAGTTCTCTTTCATTTCTGTTGAGTCATATGAACCACCGTACTGTTAAGTGGGGTCCAAGAGAACCAGTCAGAACGACTGAAGTGATTCCTAATTCAAAACCTATATCTTCGAGTGAAGACTATGAGAGCAAATCTTGTCCAGAGCGGACAAGTCAGCTTTGCTTGTAGCCCAAGTAAAGTTGCCGTGTGAGTTTGAAATCTGACCGTTGGTACATGTGTCAGTTCCTTAGTGACCCAGGGTCATTTCGGACAAATCAGGTCGAGGTGCCTAGTGGCTATAAATAGTCCACCCCCTACAACCATAAACGGTTGGCTGCTCAGATTTCAGTGCACGGCTTTTGTCGTTTGAGAGCAACCCACCTCGAAGCCTTTGAGAGAAAATTCCGAGCGAGGAGAAAAGCCCTAACCACCCAGAGCTAGAGAGAATTGGGCATCACTTAAGTCTTCTTGTCTGAGTGATCTGAAGACTTATTACACTTGAGGACTGTGCATCCTCCAGCCGGTTAGGCGTCGCGTTCTGAGCATCCAAGAGTCATTATGGATTGCCGGTGAACGAAGTCTGTGAAGGTTTGGGAGTCTACCTTGAAGACTTACCAGAGTGATTGGGTGAGGTCTGTGTGACCTTAGCTCAAGGAGAATACGGTGAGGACTGGGTGTCCTGAGCTGCGGTTCAGGACTGGGTGTCCGGGACTGTGTGTCCTAAGGTTTAAATACCTAGCCGCTCCAACCAGACGTACAGTTGTCACAGCAACTGGAACTGGTCCAACAAATCATTGTCTTCAATGAGTCACTGGTTTCATCTTCACTTCCTTTTACTTACTGTTACTCATTGTTAAGCCATTGCTTGCTTGCTCTATCTTTTGTCTTCACAACGTAACTGTATGATTTGTTTGGCATCATAACTTCTTCCTACCTGATCCTTATTACACTGTAGCTACTTGTCATTGTGCTTTCACTCTATTGAATACTTGACCATGGCTTGCCTAGTGTAATCTAACTTCCACTACTTAGTGATCGGCATATCTCTATTGTTTGTCTTCACAACTTTCATGTTTTGAAGACTTCCATAAAAATCGCCTATTCACCCCCCTCTAGTCGATATAACGCACTTTCAATGCCCATTTTCCACACTGTATCCTGGTAAAGCAGCTTCAGGCTACTACCGCCGTCCATAAGGACTCTAGTGAGATGAAATCCATCAATAATTGGGTCTAGAACCAATGCGGCAAATCCGCCATGATGGGTGCTAGTGGGATGGTCCCTTCGATCAAAGGTGATCGGGCAGGAGGACCATGGGTTGAACTTTGGGGCGATTGGCTCTACCGCGTATACGTCCCTTAACGCGCGCTTCCGCTCCCTTTTGGGGACGTGGGTTGCGTATATCATGTTCACCGTCCGCACTTGTGGGGCAAAACCCTTCTGTCCACTATTGTTCGGTGGCCGGGGCTCCTCGTCGTCATTGCTATGCAGCCCCTTGTCTTCATTTTCGGCGTTTAACTTGCCTGCCTGCTTGAACACCCAACAATCCATGTTGGTGTGATTGGCTGCCTTTTCGGGGGTGCCATGTATCTGGCACGAGCGGTCGAGTATCTGGTCCAAACTGGACGGGCCCCTAGGATTCCTTTTGAATGGCTTTTTCCGCTGACCGAATTTAGAGCCTCTCAATCCAGCATTAACTATTGTATCATCAGCATTGTCGCCGTTAATGCGGAGCTTCTGCTTGTTGCGACGCGACCTGCCACTACTGTCCCTGGTGTCCGAATTACCAGGGTTCTTGGTCATATTGTTGCTACGAGCAAGCCAGCTATCTTCTCCCGTGCAAAAGCGGGTCATGAGTGTCGTGAGTGCTTCCATAGATTTCGGCTTTTCCTGACAAAGGTGCCGGGCCAGCCACTCGTCACGGATATTGTGCTTGAAGGCTACTAGGGCCTCAGCATCTGGACAATCGATTATTTGATTTTTCTTTGTTGGGAACCGTGTCCAGAATTGCCTGGCCGATTCCTCCGGCTGCTGAATTACGTGACTTAGGTCATCGGCGTCTAGGGGTCGCACATAAGTGCCCTAGAAATTGTCGAGGAATGCGGCTTCCAGGTCCTCCCAACAGCTGATTGCTCCTGTTGGCAAGCTGTTAAGACAATGCCGAGCTGGTCCTTTAAGCTTGAGTGGGAGGTATTTGATGGCGTGGAAATCATCGCCGCGGGCCATGTGGATATGAAGGAGATAATCCTTGATCCATACCGCAGGATCTGTTGTGCCATCATATGATTCGATGTTTACGGGTTTGAAACCCTCGGGGATTTGATGATCCATTATTTTGTCTATAAAGCAGAGTGGGTGTGCGACGCCTCTATACTGGGTTATATCATGACGTAGCTCCAGTGAGCCTTGTCTACTGTGTTCGGCCCTGCCGAATTTGTGGCCGGCGTGACGAATGCCGTCTCGAACCGTGGGGCGCCCACATGATCCGTGGATCGATCTTGTTTGCCTTGCCTTGTCCTCCAACATGTCTCGTAAGTCCGGCGCATATTCCCGTGTCTTGGTACGGGGTGCGGCTTGAGTGGAGGGCCGAGAGGCCTCTCTGTCGCGGCCACGATGTGGTTGGTCGGCCACATCAAGTGCTTCCTCCTCTAATCGGGGTAGCAACTTGCGCTTTGGGTAGCTCTTGGAGGGGCGTTCGTGTTTATGCTCTTCGGCCGCAAGGACTTCAGTCCATCTGTCGACTAGCAAATCTTGATCAGCTCTAAGTTGTTGCTATTTTTTTCTTGAGGCTTCTTGCCGTGGCCATAAGCTTGCGTTGAAAACGCTCTTGCTCGATGGGATCCTCTAGCACGACGAATTCGTCGTCGTCGAGGCTTGCCTCGTCTTCGGAGGGAGGCATATAATTATCGTCCTCGACCTCTTTGTCTGCCGCTCTCTCATGAGGGCTGGTTTCTCCATCCTCCTGTGCTAAATCTTGCTGGAGGGGGTTTTCTTCGGCGCTTTCCGGAGTATTATTATCTCCCGTGCTGGAATCACCGTATTTGTTTTGGCGGGATTTTGAGCGGCGCCGCTGACGTCGGCGCTTAGGCTGTTTCTTGGAGGGGTCATCCTCCGCTGTTCCATCGCCATCTCCCTCTTTTGGGGTGTCCACCATGTATACGTCATATGATGAGGTGGCTTTCCAGGGCCTAGTAGGCGCTGGTTCTTCATCATCTCCTTCATCGGCGTCCATACCGTCGATGTCTTCGGAGTCGAAGTCGAGCATGTCGGTTAAGTCGTCGACAGTGGCTACAAAGTGGGTGGTGGGTGGGCTTTGAATTTCTTCATCATCCGTACCCCAACCTTGCTGACCGTAGTCTGGTCAGGGCTCTCCAGATAAAGAGAGAGACTTCAGTGACTTCAGGATATCGCCCAAAGGCGAGTGCTGAAAGATGTCCGTGGCAGTGAACTCCATGATCGGCGCCCAATCGGATTCAATCGGCAGGGGCGCGGAGGGTTCGGAGTCCGGAGAAGAGTCCGGCTCCTTGGAGTCATGAGTCTCGCAGAGTAAGGGGCTGGTGTTCGGCTCAATCGATGTTAGGGTCGCAGCCCCCGAGGTGGCGTCCAACCGCCCATCCTCGATCGGTGCAGTTGGCTCCGAATTAGGGATCGGAGCTGACGCGGGTGCGGCCTCCAGGGCATTGTTCGGCGGCAGAGCTAAATCATGCTCGTCGTGACAGAGCGGCGCGCTCGACAGTGGCTCAAATCCGTCGAAGATCAAGTCTCCGCGAATGTCAGCCGTGTAGTTTAAACTTCCAAATCTGACCTGACGGCCAAGGGCGTAGCTTTCGATCTGCTCCAGACGGCCAAGCGAATTGGCCCGCAGTGCGAAGCCGCCGAAGACGAAGATCTGTCCGGGGAGGAAGGTCTCACCCTGGACTGCATCGCTTTTGATGATCGTAGGAGCCATCTAGGCCTGGGCGTTCGGTAGAAACCGAAATTTCGGTTTCTGTTGTTCGGTTTTTTCCTAAGTTCGGTTAGTGAAATTAGAAACCGAAATTTACATGCAAAACCAGCTAACAGAAAAATCGGTTAACCGATTATTCGGTTCGGTTTTCGGTTTAAGCCGAATTTGGGCACTACGCCTTCGTTCCTCTCTGTGTGCAGCCATGGATGCGCTCTCCTCCTCTGGTCCTCTCCTTTGCGAGCGGCGATGGAGCGACGACGAGTGGACGGACGAATGCATGCTCCTTCGCTGATGCGGTAGTCGGAGATGGGGGAGATGTGAGGAGTGCAGCCAAGATGCAGCGGTCGGAGATGGGGAAGATGACAGGCACCAGCGGCGGGAGTGCAGGAGTGGGATTGCGAGGTGGGTGTCCTTGACAGCCGGCATCAGGGGTGGGGAGAAGAGAAGTTGCGGTGCGCCGGTGGCAGGTCAAGTGAGAATGGCAGCGACGACGGCTGAGGCTTTGCGTCGGGGGTGTGGGAGAAGATGCGTGCGGGCGTGGGTGGGTCCATAGTGGGATCGTGACCCCGTGACCCTTTTTTGTGTGTTCAGGCGTGGGTCATGGCCTCGTGGGAGTGTCACTGTGTGAGTTTTTTAGGGGCTCCACTTGTGCATGGCCTAATGGCCAGCCTCTTGGCGTTTGTGTCATTGGGCCGGGGAAGCTTGTAGTATGGGCTGGGCTGAGTTCGGTTACTCGGTTAACCGAGTAAAATACTAAAACTGACCGAATTTGGTTCGGTTAGTAGCTTAGGAAACCGAATTTTCTTGTCTTTATTGTAAAAACCGAAAATTCAGGTTATTTGGTGTCGGTTTTGGTTCAGTTTTCGGTTGCTCGGTTTTTATGCCCAGCCCTAGAGCCATCGAGCCTGACGGCGATGACACAAAGGAACTCTCAATGAAAGCACCAATGTCGGTGTCAAAACCGGCGGATCTCGGGTAGGGGGTCCCGAACTGTGCGTCTAGGCCGGATGGTAACAGGAGGCGAGGGACACGAAGTTTTACCTAGGTTCGGGCCCTCTCGATGGAGGTGAAACCCTATGTCCTACTTGATTAATATTGATGATATGGGTAGTACAAGAGTAGATCTACCACGAGATCGAGGAGGCTAAACCCTAGAAGGTATCCTATGGTATGATTGTTGATGTGTATGTTGTCCTACGGACTAAAACCCTCCGGTTTATATAGACACCGAAGAGGGTTAGGGTTACACAAAGTCGGTTACAATGGTAGGAGATCTTCATATCCGTATCGCCAAGCTTGCCTTCCACGCCAAGCAAAGTCCCTTCCGGACACGGGACGGAGTCTTCAATCTTGTATCTTCATAGTCCCGGAGTCCGGCTGAAGGTATAGTCCGGCTATCCGAACACCCCCTAATCCAGGACTCCCTCAGGCCCCTCGAAGCTCCACCGACGTACTTCTTCCTCCTATATATATCCATGTACCACCAAACGATCGGGGACGGAGCCAAAAACCTAATTCCACCGCTGTAACTTTGTGTATCCATGAGATCCCATCTTGGGGCCTGTTCTGGAGCTCCGCCGGAGGGGGCATCCATCACAGAGGGCTTCTACATCATCATCCAAGCCCCTCTGATGAAGTGTGAGTAGTTTACTTCAGACCTACGGGTCCATAGCTAGTAGCTAGATGGCTTCGTCTCTCTTTTTGGATCTCAATACAATGTTCTCCCCCTCTCTCATGGAGATTTATTTGATGTAATCTTCTTTTTGTGGTGTGTTTGTTGAGACCGATGAATTGTGGATTTATGATCAAGTCTATCTATGAATAATATTTGAATCTTCTCTGAATTCTTTTATGTATGATTGGTTATCTTTGCAAGTCTCTTCGAATTATCAGTTTAGTTTGGCCTACTAGATTGGTTGTTCTTGCCATGGGAGAAGTGCTTAGCTTTGGGTTCGATCTTGTGGTGTCCTTTCCCAGTGACAGAAGGGGCAGCAAGGCACGTATTGTATCGTTGCCATCGAGGATAACAAGATGGGGTTTTTATCATATTGCATGAAACTATACCTCTACATCATGTCATCTTGCTTAAGGCGTTACTCTGTTTTTAACTTAATACTCTAGATGCACGCTGGATAGCGGTCGATGAGTGGAGTAATAGTAGTAGAATAGTAGTAGATGCAGGCAGGAGTCGGTCTACTTGTCTCGGACGTGATGCCTATATACATGATCATACCTAGATATTCTCATAACTATGCTCAATTCTGTCAATTGCTCAACAGTAATTTGTTCACCCACCATAGAATACTTATGCTCTTGAGAGAACCCGCTAGTGAAACCCATGGCCCCCGGGTCTCTTTCTCATCATATCAATCTCCATCACTTTATTATTGCTTTGCTTTTACTTTGCTTGTACTTTTTACTTTGCATCTATATACCAAAAATACCAAAAATATTATTTATCATCTCTATCATATCTCACTTTCGTAAGTGACCGTGAAGGGATTGACAACCCCGAAGCGTGTTGGTTGCGTTGAGCTATTGTTTTTGTGTAGGTACGAGGGACTCACGCATAGCCTCCTACTGGATTGATACCTTGGTTCTCAAAAACTAAGGGAAATACTTACGCTATGTTGCTGCATCATCCCTTCCTCTTCGGGGAAATCCAACGCAGTGCTCAAGAGGTAGCAACCACCACCGTGCTCTAAAAAGATATAAGTGAAGCACTAGAGCAACAACAAACTACTCCGAAAGATATAAGTGAAGATCAATGAGTAGTCGAATAATTATGCAACTATATGAAGACTCTCTAACATTTAAGAATTTCAGATCTTGGTATTTTATTCAAACAGCAAGCAAAACTAAAAAATAAAATGACGCTCCAAGCAAAACACATATCATGTGGTAAATAAAAAACTAGCTCCAAGTAAAGTTACCGATGAAGGAAGATGAAAGAGGGGATGCCTTCCGGGGCATCCCCAAGCTTAGGCTCTTGGTTGTCCTTGAATATTACCTTGGGGTGCATTGGGCATCCCCAAGATTAGGCTCTTGCCACTCCTTATTCCATAGTCCATCGAATCTTTACCCAAAACTTGAAAACTTCACAACACAAAACTTAACAGAAAACCCGTAAGCTCCATTAGCGAAAGAAAACAAAACACCACTTCAAGGTACTGTAATGAACTCATTCTTTATTTATATTGGTGTTAAAACTACTGTATTCCAACTTCTCTATGGTTTATAAACTCTTTTACTAGCCATAGACTCATCAAAATAAGCGAACAACACACGAAAAACAGAATCTGTCAAAAACAGAACAGTCTGTAGTAATATGTAACTAAAGCAAACTTCTGGAACCCCAAAAATTCTAAAATAAATTGCTGGACGTGAGGAATTTATCTATTAATTATCTGCAAAAATAATTAACTAAATATCACTCTCCAATAAAAAATGGCAGCAATTCTCGTGAGCGCTAAAGTTTCTGTTTTTTACAGCAAGATCAACAAGACTTTCCCCAAGTCTTCCCAACGGTTCTACTTGGCACAAACACTAATTAAAACATAAAACCACATCTAAACAGAGGCTAGATTAATTATTTATTACTAAAGAGGAACAAAAATCAAGGAACAAAAATAAAGTTGGGTTGCCTCCCAACAAGCGCTATCGTTTAACGCCCCTAGCTAGGCATGATGATTTCAATGATGCTCACATAAAAGATAAGAATTGTAACATAAAGAGGGCATCATGAAGAATATGACTAGCACATTTAAGCCTAACCCACTTCCTATGCATAGGGATTTTGTGAGCAAACAACTTATGGGAACAAGAATCAACTTGCATAGGAAGGTAAAACAAGCATAACTTCAAAATTTTAAGCACATAGAGAGGAAACTTGATATTATTGCAATTCCTACAAGCATATATTCCTCCCTCATAATAATTTTCAGTAGCATCATGAATGAATTCAGAAATATAAACAGCACCTAAAGCATTCTTTTCATGATCTACAAGCATAGAAATTTTATTACTCTCCACACAGGCAAAATTCTTCTCATTCAGAATAGTGGGAGTATCATAAGAGACTCGAATACTATAAATTGTTTCCACATTAAAAGAGTAATGTTCAGAAAATGGGTAATCATAATCATGACAAGCTTTATAAATATAATGACTACTTTTTATAGCATAAGTATCATCACAATAATCATCATAGGTAGGAGGCATGCTATCATAATTATAAATTTTCATATCAAAACTTGGGAGACTAAAAATATCATTTTCATTAAACGTAGCATCCCCAAGCTTGGGACAAACATTAATTGCAGCAAATATATTCTCAAAAACATCATATTCAATAAAAATAGCATCCCCAAGCTTGGACCTTTTCATATCATAAGCATAATCAATCTCATCATTAATAGTATGGATAGCACCAATAGTATAGCAATTATCATATTTTTCCAAGAAAGTGCCAAAAAGATTTTCAAGATCATAAGAAGTATCATTATCTTCCACAATTATATTTTCATGAGGCACAATAGTAATAGGAGCATCATTATTTGGGGGAGATATCTTTTTACCTCTCTTCCTTTTTCTTTTCTTCTTCTTCACCACATCATGTGTGGGTTCAATCCTCTTTTTGGAGCTCCTTATTAATGAGATTGGTTGAATAGGAGGCTCCTCCTCGTTACTTGATTCATCATAAGAAATAATAGGAGGGTATTGGGAAGTCTCTTCCCTTTCATTAGTATTCTCTTCATCTTCTATTTGTTTTCTTTTCTTTATGTAGTTAGCAATATAAGGATTTTCAATACAATTCACCGCACAATACATATAAATTTCCTCTAGATCAAAGCCAAGAAGTTTATCACAGGAAAATACTGGAAGATAGTTAGTTATATGTTTCATTTCTTCGTAACCCATAAGCAAACTAAGTTCATTATGATGTGCAAGAGAAATCAAGTCATCACAATTTTTGGAAACTATTAGATCATGAAACAATTTGGATCGGATGGTTAAATGACCACGTTCATTGCAAAGCTCACAGGTATGGCCAAGAAAATTTAAATTTTCAGCACAAACATCTATCCTTTCTTGCAACAGTTTAGTTTATAAGTACTTATGCGACTTGCAATATCTATCTTCCCTATTTGGTGTGTACTTGCAAACCCAATGCACTCCACAAAAATTGACATGTTTATAGGAGACATTTTCATCATGACTAGTGCAGTCATCATTAGTACTATGGATATTCAAGGAGTTCATACTAACAACATTGCAATCATGCTCATCATTCAAACATTTAGTGCCAAACATTTTAATGCATTCTTCTTCTAACACTTTGGCACAATTTTCCTTTCCATCATACTCACGAAAGATATTAAAAAGATGAAGCGTATGAGGCAAACTTAATTCCATTTTTTTGTAATTTTCTTTATAAACTAAACTAGTGATAAAACAAGAAACTAGAAGACTCGATTGCAAGATCTAAAGATATACCTTCAAGCGCTAACCTCCCCGGCAACAACGCCAAAAAAGAGCTTGATGTCTACTACACAACCTTCTTCTTGTAGACGCTGTTGGGCCTCAAAGTGCAGAGGTTTGTAGGACAGTAGCAAATTTCCCTCAAGTGGATGACCTAAGGTTTATCAATCCGTAGGAGGCGTACGATGAGGATGGTCTCTCTCAAGCAACCCTGCAACCAAATAACAAAGAGTCTCTTGTGTCCCCAACACACCCAATACAATGGTAAATTGTATAGGTGCACTAGTTAGGCGAAGAGATGGTGATACAAGTGGTATATGGATGGTAGATAAAGGTTTTTGTAATCTGAAAATATAAAAACAGCAAGGTAACTAATGATAAAAGTGAGCGTAAACGGTATTGCAATGCGTTGAAACAAGGCCTAGGGTTCATACTTTCACTAGTGCAAGTCCTCTCAACAATAATAACATAATTGGATCATATAACTATCCCTCAACATGCAACAAAGAGTCACTCCAAAGTCACTAATAGTGGAGAACAAACGAAGAGATTATGGTAGGGTACGAAACCACCTCAAAGTTATTCTTTCCAATCAATCCGTTGGGCTATTCCTATAAGTGTCACAAACAGCCCTAGAGTTCGTACTAGAATAACACCTTAAGACACAAATCAACCAAAATCGTAATGTCACCTAGATACTCCAATGTCACCTCAAGTATCCGTGGGTATGATTATACGATATGCATCACACAATCTCAGATTCATCTATTCAACCAACACAAAGAACTTCAAAGAGTGCCCCAAAGTTTCTACCGGAGAGTCAAGACGAAAACGTGTGCCAACCCCTATGCATTGGTTCATGGGCGGAACCCAAAAGTTGATCACAAAAACATACATCAAGTGGATCAATAGAATACCCCATTGTCACCACGGGTATCCCACGCAAGACATACATCAAGTGTTCTCAAATCCTTAAAGACTCAATCCGATAAGATAACTTCAAAGGGAAAACTCAATCCATTACAAGAGAGTAGAGGGGGAGAAACATCATAAGATCCAACTATAATAGCAAAGCTCGCGATACATCAAGATCATACCACCTCAAGAACACAAGAGAGAGAGAGAGAGAGAGAGATCAAACACATAGCTACTGGTACATACCCTCAGCCCCGAGGGAGAACTACTCCCTCCTCATCATGGAGAGCGCCAGGATGATGAAGATGGCCCCCGAAGAGGGATTCCCCCCCCCCCCGGCAGGGTGCCGGAACGGGTCTAGATCGGCTTTCGGTGGCTACTGAGGCTTATGGCGGCGGAACTCCCGATCTATTGTCCTCCCTGAAGTTTTTAGGGTATATGGGTATATATGGGAGGAAGAAGTACGTTAGTGGACCTCCGGGCTGTCCACGAGGCAGGGGGCGCCCCCACCCTCGTGGGCAGCCCGAGACTCTCCTGGTCCAACTCCGATACTCTGTGGGCTTCTTTTGGTCCAAAAATAAGTTCCGTGAAGTTTCAGGTTAATTGGACCCCGTTTGATTTTCCTTTTCTGTGATACTCTAAAACAAGGGAAAAACAGAAACTAGCACTACGCTCTAGGTTAATAGGTTAGTCCCAAAAATCATATAAAGTAGCATATAAATGCATATAAAACATCCAAGGTTGATAATATAATAGCATGGAACAATCAAAAATTATAGATACGTTGGAGACGTATCAGTGGACTTGCTGAAAAGCTCTTATATTAACTCTTTCCTATGTTATGATAAATTGCAATTGCCTCAATGACTGAGATTAGAGTTTGTTGGTTCTCAATGAAGTTTATGATTCATATTTGAAATTGTGATTGAATTGTTACTTTAGCATAAGAGATCATATGACAATATATATATATATATGTTGCTGTTCTAAGAATGATCATGATGACCTTATGTCCGTATTTTATTTTTATCGACACCTCTATCTCTAAACATGTGGACATATTTTTTGATTTTGGCTTTCCCTTGAGGACAAGCGAGGGCTAAGCTTGGGGGAGTTGATACGTCCATTTTGCATCATGCTTTTATATTGATATTTATTGCATTATGGGCTGCTATTACACATTATGTCACAATACTTATGCCTATTCTCTCTTATTTTTACAACGTTTACATGAAGAGGGAGAATGCCGACTGCTAGGATTTTGGGATGGAAAAGGAGCAAATATTACAAACCTATTCTGCACATCTCCAAAAGTCCTGAAACTTCACGGGAGCAGGTTTCAGAATATATAAAAAATATTGAGCGCAAGAAGTACCAGAGGGGGCCACCCATCAGCCACGAGGGTAGGGGCGCGCCCTACCCCCTGGGCGCGTCCCCTGCCTCGTGGGCCCCCTGGTGGCCCTGCAATGCCCATCTTCTACTATATGGAGTCTTTCATGGAGAAAAAGATATAAGCAAGCTTTCAGGACGAGACTCCACCGCCACGAGGTGGAACCTTGGCGGAACCAATCTTGGGCTCTGGCGGAGCTGTTCTGCCGGGGAACTTCCCTCCGGGAGGGGGGATTCATCACCATCGTCATCACCAACTATCCTCTCATCGGGAGGGGGTCAATCTCCATCAATATCTTCACCAGCGCCATCTCCTCTCAAACCCTAGTTCATCTCTTGTGTCCAATCTTTGTATCCAAACCTCAGATTGGTACGTGTGGGTTGCTAGTAGTGTTGATTACTCCTTGTAGTTGATGCTAGTTGGTTTACTTGGTGGAAGATCATATGTTCAGATCCATTATGCATATTAATACCCCTCTGATTATCAACATGAATATGATTTGTGAGTAGTTACGTTTGTTCCTGAGGACATGGGAGAAGTCTTGCTATTAGTAGTCATGTGAATTTGGTATTCATTCGATATTTTGATAAGATGTATGTTGTCATCCCTCTAGTGGTGTCATGTGAACATCGACTACATGACACTTCACCATTGTTTGGGCCTAGAGGGAGGCATTGGGAAGTAATAAGTAGATGATGGGTTGCTAGAGTGACATAAGCTTGAACCCTAGTTTATGCGTTGCTTCGTAAGGGGCTGATTTGGATCCATATGTTTCATGCTATGGTTAGGTTTACCTTAATACTTCTGTTGTAGTTGCGGATGCTTGCAATGGGGGTTAATCATAAGTGGGATGCTTGTCCAAGTAAGGGCAGTACCCAAGCACCGGTCCACCCACATATCAAATTATCAAAGTACCAAACGCGAATCATATGATCGTGATGAAAACTAGCTTGACGATAATTCCCATGTGTCCTCGGGAGCGCTTTCCTTCATATAAGAGCTTGTCTAGGCTTGTCCTTTGCTACAAAAAGGATTGGCCATCTTGCTGCACTTTATTTACTTTTATTACTTGCTACTCGTTACAAATTACCTAATCACAAAACTATTTGTTACCGATAATTTCAGTGCTTGCAAAGAATACCTTGCTTAAAACCGCTTATCATTTCCTTCTGCTCCTCGTTGGGTTCGACACTCTTACTTATCGAAAGGACTACGATAGATCCCCTATACTTGTGGGTCATCAAAGACCAAACTCATAACTCGAATATTCACCTCCACGATCAGATCATAGAAACTTCATTTTCTTGTTATGATGATTTTCCACTTCACTCTGAAAGTCTTTGAACTTTTTAAATGTTTCAGACTTATGTTTCATTAAGTAGATATACCCATATCTGCTCAAATCATTTGTGAAGGTCAGAAAATAACGATACCGGTTGCGAGCATCAACACTCATCGGACCGCATACATCAGTATGTATTATTTCCAATAAGTCTGTTGCTCGCTCCATTGTTCTGGAGAACGGAGTCTTAGTCATCTTGCCCATGAGGCATGGTTCGCAAGCATCAAGTGATTCCAAAAGACATCAACATGGAGTTTCTTCATGCGCTTTACACCAATATGACCTAAAGGGCAGTGCCACAAATAAGTTGCACTATCATTATTAAACTTGTATCTTTTGGATTCAATACTATGAATATGTGTATCACTACTATCGAGATTCAATAAAAATAGACCACTCATCAAGGGTGCATGAACATAAAAGATATTACTCATATAAATAGAACAATCATTATTCTCTGATTTAAATGAATAACCGTCTCGCATCAAACAAGATCCAGATATAATGTTCATGCTTAACGTTGGCACCAAATAACAATTATTCAGGTCTAAAACTAATCCCGAAGGTAGATGTAGAGGTAGCGTGCCGACGGCGATCACATCGACTTTGGAACCATTTCCCACGTGCATCGTCACCTCGTCCTTAGCCAATCTTCATTTAATCCATAGCCCCTGTTTCGAGTTGCAAACATGAGCAACAGAACCAATATCAAATACCCAAGCGCTACTACGAGCATTAGTAAGGTACACACATCAATAACATGTATATCAAATATACCTTTCGCTTTCCCATCCTTCTTATCCGCCAAATACTTGGGGCAGTTCCGCTTCCAGTGACCAGTCCCTTTGCAGTAGAAGCACTCAGTCTCAGGCTTAGGTCCAGACTTGGGCTTCTTCACTTGAGCAACAACTTTCTTGCCGTTCTTCTTGAAGTTCCTCTTCTTCCCTTTGCCCTTCTTCTTGAAACTAGTGGTCTTGTTAACCATCAACACTTGATGCTCCTTCTTAATTTCTACCTCCGCAGCATTTAGCATTGCAAAGAGCTCGGGAATTGTCTTGTCCATCCCTTGCATATTATAGTTCATCACGAAGCTTTTGCAGCTTGGTGGCAGTGATTGAAGAACTCTGTCAATGGCACTATCAGGAAGATTAACTCCTAGTTGAGTCACGTGGTTGTGGTACCCAGACATTCTGAGTATATGTTCACTGACACAACTATTCTCCTCCATTTTGCAGCTGTAGAACTTATGGGAGACTTCATATCTCCCAATCCGGGCATTTTCTTGAAATATTAACTTCAACTCTTGGAACATCTCATATGATCCATGATGTTCAAAACGTCATTGAAGTCCCGAATCTAAGCCGTAAAGCATGGCACACTAAACTATAGAGTAGTCATCAGCTTTGCTCTGCCTGACGTTCATAACATCTGGAGTTGCTCCTGCAGCGGGCTCTGCACCTAGCAGTGCTTCCAGGACGTAATTCTTCTGTGCAGCAATGAGGACAATCCTCAAGTTATGGACCCAGTCCGTGTAGTTGCTACCATCATCTTTCAACTTAGCTTTATCTAGGAATGCATTAAAATTCAAAGGAACAGTAGCACGGGCCATTTATCTACAACAACATAGACATGCAAAATACTATCAGGTACTAAGTTCATGATAAATTAAAGTTCAATTAATGATATTACTTAAGAACTCCCACTTAGATAGACATCCCTCTAGTCATCTAAATGATTATGTGATCCATATCAACTAAACCATGTCCGATCATCACGTGAGATGGAAAAGTTTTCAATGGTGAATATCACTATGTTGATCATATCTACTATATGATTCACGCTCGACCTTTCAGTCTCAGTGTTCCGAGGCCATATCTACATATGCTAGGCTCGTCAAGTTTAACATGAGTATTCTGCTTGTGCAAAACTGGCTTGAACCGTTGAATGTGAACGTAGAGCTTATCACACCCAATCATCACATGGTGTCTCGACATGACGAATTGTAGCAACAGTGCATACTCAGGGAGAACACTTGTACCTTGAAATTTAGTGAGAGATCATCTTATAATGCTACCGCCTACTAAGCAAAATAAGATGCATAAAGGATAAACATCACATGCAATCAAAATAAGTGATATGATATGGCCATCATCATCTTGTGCCTTTGATCTCCATCTCCAAAGTACCTTCATGATCACCATCGTCACCGGCCTGACACCTTGATCTCCATCATAGCATCGTTGTTGTCTCGCCAACTATTTCTTCTATGACTATCGCTATCGCTTAGTGATAAAGTAAAGCAATTACATGGCGATTGCATTTTATACAATAAAGCGGCAACCATGCTGTAGCGACCCAACCTCAGACGGTCAAGTCTCTTTGCTTAAGTGTCATCCCTGGATCGGTATGCTGACACACAAAGTACTCGAGGATTTATAACAGAGGTAAATCACATGTATAAAGTAACGTAAATACTATTACCTCAATCCAAATAGCGGAAGTAACAAGGTTGTGGATTCCCGTCAACACCAACGGCAAAGTTGAGTGTAGAAATCGTAACCCTAACATATCACTTACTCGTCGTAAGATTCCTGCAACATGAGACGTTGCAGCCACGAGGGTCAGTACATTGAATGTACTGGCAAATTCACACCATAGGATAATGATGAATAATAACTATCACTACATGCATATATGGCTGGTGGAGGCTGTATGGTTAATATGTTTTGTGGAAAGCCAATTTTTCCCTACTACAAAGGAATATATTTTATTTAACTACAAAGTTTGTTGAAAACATTGAGAATGGTAAACCCCATCTCAATCCCAATTAAAAGGAAATTAATAACCCAACAAAATTAATTTAGAGTGATGAGATCCACATGATAATCCAAGAACTAGATAGTCAAGATGTCCATAACTGGGGACACAGCTAACCATGATTAGTTTACACACTCTGCAGAGGTTTGTGCACTTTTCCCCACAAGACTCGATCTCCTCCATTGGATTTCTCGCACTACATAATATTTGAGAAACGGATGACCGAGACACAGTCTTTCCGAAGAGGTCCCCTTAACCGATAGATAGGCCTGTACACCTACAATCCCCTACATCTGCTAGCCCATCATGGAAAAGTTTCCCATAACTTACTCAACTATGCCAGAGCCCATAATGGCATGTGGCTACACACGGAAGTTTCTAGCATGGATAATCTTATGATCCCTTTGAGCCTGGGTGGCAGTCCATAGGAGAATCACACGGTACCCCGGGATTTCCAAAAAATACAGGCAATCACTGGGTTCCCCACGTGCCTCAATCCACCCAGATGTGTATTAAAGTTGCCACCTTAAGTTAACCATTAATTAACAATACTCACATCTGTCATGGACTCACTCAAACCCAATCCACGTCTATGAGCATAGCATATCATAACATAATAAGCAACATAGAAGTAACTCCCAAGGGTTTGATAATAAAACAGGTGAATAGTTACTACCTCAATACTTCCCAACCCACAATTTATTCAGATCCTAACCATGCAATTGTTTAAGGGTTCATCTAATGCAATAAAACTGGGTAGTAAAGAGGTATGATCAAAGTGTGAACTTGCCTGTACTATTGATGAAGATGATTCCACTCAAAACTCTTGATAGTTCTACTCGTCACACTCCGGTCAATGTATCGTGAGCAAGTAATAGTAACCACACATAAGCAATCACTCAAAAGATCGAAAAGAACTAAAAAGACAATTTGGAAAACCTCAAAACCAAGCAAATAACTCTTGCAACATAAAACAATTTCTAACAGTACCAAAATTATGTGAATTTGGCCTTATCAGAAAGTTTAGGTCAAGAACTTCGACTTGCAAAAAGAATCAACTGAATCGGAGTTATAAAACTCAAGTTATGATCAAAGAAAGTTTGAATCTAAATCTGTTTGAAACATGTTTAAGTTGATTATTTGGATAGAGGGGATCATAACGAAGAAGTGAGCGTTGGTTTCGTTGGATTTGGATAAACGGGTAAAAAGATGTGATAGATTGAAGATCAGGGACTAATATGTAAATAAATATTCACATATGGGTCCCTGGCTGAAAAAGAAAAAGAAAACGAAAAACTCTACCGAACGAACGTTCGCTACCAAACGCTAATCGAACGAACTCATTCACTACAGAATGCTAACTAATGAACGTCCATTAAATAAATCTAACTAGAAAGAAAAACCGAACTAAACCTAACTAACCGAAAAGAACCGGAATAAAAACCGAACTAAAACAATAAAATGGACCGGGCGGTTCTTTACCGGTTAAACGGGGTTCGGCCGAGCGGCAGTCAACGGTGAGTCGGGCGGCGGCTCCGGCGAGCTAGGCAGCTTCGGCGACGGCAGTAGGCAGTGTGGGCGACGGCAGTAGGCGGCGTGGGCGTCGGCAGATGGCGCGGCGGCAGCGCAAGCGGCAGCGGCGTGCAGCAGCAGGAGGCGGTTGGTGGCGGCGATCTGCGGGGTGCGGCGGCGGGCGGCGAGAAGAGAGGGAGGGGATCGGGTGGCGGCTTAAATAGGCGGAGGGAGGTGGTCTTGGAGGAGGGACAGAGGAGGTGGCGGCACTGCGGACTCCGAGGAGGAGCCCAGATTCCGCAAAATGGCTTGAAGCCATGAAATCTGAGATGGGATCCATGTATGAGAACAAAGTATGGACTTTGGTTGACTTGCCCGATGATCGGCAAGCAATTGAGAATAAATGGATCTTCAAGAAGAAGACTGACGCTGATGGTAATGTTACTGTCTACAAATCTCGACTTGTCGCAAAAGGTTTTCGACAAGTTCAAGGGGTTGACTACGATGAGACCTTCTCACCCGTAGCGATGCTTAAGTCTGTCCGAATCATGTTAGCAATTGCCACATTTTATGATTATGAAATTTGGCAGATGGATGTCAAAACTGCATTCCTGAATGGATTTCTGGAAGAAGAGTTGTATATGATGCAACCAGAAGGTTTTGTCAATCCAAAGGGAGCTAACAAAGTGTGCAAGCTCCAGCGGTCCATTTATGGACTGGTGCAAGCATCTCGGAGTTGGAATAAATGCTTTGATAGTGTGATCAAAGCATTTGGTTTTATACAGACTTTCGGAGAAGCCTGTATTTACAAGAAAGTGAGTGGGAGCTCTGTAGCATTTCTGATATTATATGTGGATGACATATTGCTGATTGGAAATGATATATAATTTCTGGATAGCATAAAGGGATACTTGAATAAGAGTTTTTCAATGAAAGACCTCGGTGAAGCTGCTTACATATTAGGCATAAAGATCTATAGAGATAGATCAAGACACTTAAGTGGACTTTCACAAAGCACATACCTTGACAAGATTTTGAAGAAGTTCAAAATGGATCAAGCAAAGAAAGGGTTCTTGCCTGTGTTGCAAGGTGTGAAGTTGAGTCAGACTCAATGCCCGACCACTGCAGAAGATAGAGAGAAAATGAAAGATGTTCCCTATGCTTCAACCATAGGCTCTATCATGTATGCAATGGTGTGTAGCAGACCTGATGTGTGCCTTTCTATAAGTTTAGCAGGGAGGTACCAAAGTAATCCAGGAGTGGATCACTGGACAACGGTCAAGAACATCCTGAAATACCTGAAAAGGACTAAGGATATATTTCTCGTATATGGAGGTGACAAAGAGCTCACCGTAAACGGTTACGTTGATGCAAGCTTTGACACTGATCCGGACGATTCTAAATCGCAAACCGGATACGTGTTTACATTAAACGGTGGAGCTGTCAGTTGGTGCAGTTCTAAACAAAGCGTCGTAGCAGGATCTACATGTGAAGCGGAGTACATAGCTTCTTCGGAAGCAGCGAACGAAGGAGTCCGGATGAAGGAGTTCATATCCGATCTAGGTGTCATACCTAGTGCATCGGGTCCAATGAAAATCTTTTGTGACAATACTGGTGCAATTGCCTTGGCAAAGGAATCCAGATTTCACAAGAGGACCAAGCACATCAAGAGACGCTTCAATTCCATCCGGGATCTAGTCCAGGTGGGAGACATAGAGATTTGCAAGATACATACGGATCTGAATGTTGCAGACCCGTTGACTAAGCCTCTTCCACGAGCAAAACATGATCAACACCAAGGCTCCATGGGTGTTAGAATCATTACTGTGTAATCTAGATTATTGACTCTAGTGCAAGTGGGAGACTGAAGGAAATATGCCCTAGAGGCAATAATAAAGTTATTATTTATTTCCTTATATCATGATAAATGTTTATTATTCATGCTAGAATTGTATTAACCGGAAACATAATACATGTGTGAATACATAGACAAACTTAGTGTCACTAGTATGCCTCTACTTGACTAGCTCGTTAATCAAAGATGGTTATGTTTCCTAACCATGAACAAAGTGTAGTTATTTGATTAACGAGGTCACATCATTAGTAGAATGATCTGATTGACATGACCCATTCCATTTGCTTAGCACCCGATCGTTTAGTATGTTGCTATTGCTTTCTTCATGACTTATATATGTTCCTATGACTATGAGATTATGCAACTCCCGTTTACCAGAGGAACACTTTGTGTGCTACCAAACGTCACAACATAACTGGGTGATTATAAAGGAGCTCTACAGGTGTCTCCAAAGGTAGATGTTGGGTTGGCGTATTTCGAGATTAGGATTTGTCACTCCGATTGTCGGAGAGGTATCTCTGGGCCCTCTCGGTAATGCACATCACATAAGCCTTGCAAGCATTGCAACTAATGAGTTAGTTGCAGAATGATGTATTACAGAACGAGTAAAGAGACTTTCCGGTAACGAGATTGAACTAGGTATTGGATACCGACGATCGAATCTCGGGCAAGTAACATACCGATGACAAAGGGAACAACGTATGCTGTTATGCGGTCTGACCGATAAAGATCTTCGTAGAATATGTAGGAGCCAATATGGGCATCCAGGTCCCGCTATTGGTTATTGACCGGAGATCTGTCTCAGTCATGTCTACATTGTTCTCGAACCGTAGGGTCTGCACACTTAACGTTACGATGACAGTTATTATGAGTTTATGCATTTTGATGTACCGAAGTTAGTTCGGAGTCCCGGATGTGATCACGGACATGACGAGGAGTCTCGAAATGGTCGAGACATAAAGATTAATATATTGGAAGCCTATATTTGGACATCGGAATTCTTCCGGGTGAAATCGGCATTTTACCGGAGTACCGAGGGGTTACCGGAACCCCCCCCCCCCCCCCCCGCGGGGGGGGGGGGGTTATTGGGCCAACATGGGCCTTAAGGGAGTAGAGGAGAGGAGGCAAGAGGTGGCCGCGCGCCCCTCCCCTTCCTAGTCCGAATAGGACAAGGGAAGGGGGGGCGGCGCCCCCCCCCCCTTTCCTTCCTCTCTTCCTCCTATTTCCCCCCTCTCTCTCCTAGTCCAACTAGGAGTCCTACTCCCGGTGGGAGTAGGACTCCCCTTGGCGCGCCACACCATGGCCGGCCACCTCCTCCCCTTGCTCCTTTATATACGGGGGCAGGGGGCACCTCTAGACACACAAGTTGATCCACGTGATCGTTCCTTAGCCGTGTGCGGTGCCCCCTGCCACCATATTCCACCTCAATCATACCGTTGTAGTGCTTAGGCGAAGCCCTGCATCAGTAGAACATCATCATCGTCACCACGCCGTTGTGCTGACGGAACTCATCCCCGAAGCTTTGCTGGATCGGAGCCCGGGGAGCGTCATCGAGCTGTACGTGTGCTAAGAACTCGGAGGTGCTGGAGTAACGGTGCTTGGATCGGTCAGGATCGGGAAGACGTACGACTACTTCCTCTATGTTGTGTCAACGCTTCCGCAGTCGGTCTGCGTGGGTACGTAGACAACACTCTCCCCTCTCGTTGCTATGCATCACCATGATCTTGCGTGTGCGTAGGAAAATTTTGAAATTACTACGTTACCCAACAGTGGCATCCGAGCCTAGGTTTTATGGTTTGATGTTATATGCACGAGTAGAACACAAGTGAGTTGTGGGCGATATAAGTCATACTGCCTACCAGCATGTCATACTTTGGTTCGGTGGTATTGTTGGATGAAGTGGCCCGGACCGACATTACGCGTACGCTTACGCGAGACCGGTTCTCCCGACATGCTTTACACAAAGGTGGCTTGCGGGTGACTGTTTCTCCAACTTTAGTTGAACCAAATGTGGCTACGCCCGGTCCTTGCGAAGGTTAAAACGGAGTCTATTTGACAAACTATCATTTTGGTTTTGATGCATAGGTGAGATTGGTTCTTACTTAAACCCATAGCAGCCACGTAAAACTTGCAACAACAAAGTAGAGGACGTCTAACTTGTTTTTGCAGGGCATGTTGTGATGTGATTGGCCAAGATATGATGCTAAATTTTATTGTATGAGATGATCATGTTTTGTAACCGAGTTATCGGCAACTGGCAGGAGCCATATGGTTGTCGCTTTATTGTATGCAATGCAATCGCGATGTAATGCTTTACTTTATCACTAAGCGGTAGCGATAGTCGTGGAAGCATAAGATTGGCGAGACAACAACGATGCTACGATGGAGATCAAGGTGTCGCGCCGGTGACGATGGTGATCATGACGGTGCTTCGGAGATGGAGATCACAAGCACAAGATGATGATGGCCATATCATATCACTTATATTGATTGCATGTGATGTTTATCTTTTTATGCATCTTATCTTGCTTTGATTGACGGTAGCATTATAAGATGATCTCTCACTAAATTATCAAGAAGTGTTCTCCCTGAGTATGCACCGTTGCCAAAGTTCGTCATGCCCAGACACCACGTGATGATCGGGTGTGATAAGCTCTACGTCCATCTACAACGGGTGCAAGCCAGTTTTGCACACGCAGAATACTCAGGTTAAACTTGACGAGCCTAGCATATGCAGATATGGCCTCGGAACACGGAGACCGAAAGGTCGAGCGTGAATCATATAGTAGATATGATCAACATAGCGATGTTCACCATTGAAAACTACTCCATCTCACGTGATGATCGGTTATGGTTTAGTTGATTTGGATCACGTGATCACTTAGAGGATTAGAGGGATGTCTATCTAAGTGGGAGTTCTTAAGTAATTTGATTAATTGAACTTAAACTTATCACGAACTTAGTACCTGATAGTATCTTGCTTGTTTATGTTGATTGTAGATAGATGGCTCGTGTTGTTGTTCCGTTGAATTTTAATGCGTTCCTTGAGAAAGCGAAGTTGAAAGATGATGGTAGCAATTACACGGACTGGGTCCGTAACTTGAGGATTATCCTCATTGCTGCTCAGAAGAATTACGTCCTGGAAGCACCGCTGGTGCCAGGCCTGCTGCTGGAGCAACACCAGATGTTATGAACGTCTGGCAGAGCAAAGCTGATGACTACTCGATAGTTCAGTGTGCCATGCTTTACGGCTTAGAATCGGGACTTCAACGATGTTTTGAACGTCATGGAGCATATGAGATGTTCCAGGAGTTGAAGTTAATATTTCAAGCAAATGCCCGGATTGAGAGATATGAAATCTCCAATAAGTTCTATAGCTGCAAGATGGAGGAGAACAGTTCTGTCAGTGAGCATATACTCAAAATGTCTGGGTATAATAATCACTTGATTCAGATGGGAGTTAATCTTCCAGATGATTGCGTCATTGACAGAATTCTCCAATCACTACCACCAAGCTACAAGAGCTTCACGATGAACTATAATATGCAAGGGATGAACAAGACTATTCCCGAGCTCTTCGCAATGCTGAAAGCTGCAGAGGTAGAAATCAAAAAGGAGCATCAAGTGTTGATGGTCAGCAAGACCACTAGTTTCAAGAAAAAGGGCAAAGGGAAGAAGAAGGGGAACTTCAAGAAGAACGGCAAGCAAGTTGCTGCTCAAGAGAAGAAACCCAAGTCTGGACCTAAGCCTGAAACTGAGTGCTTCTACTACAAGCAGACTGGTCACTGGAAGCGGAACTGCCCCAAGTATTTGGCGGATAAGAAGGATGGCAAGGTGAACAAAGGTATATGTGATATACATGTTATTGATGTGTACCTTACTAGAGCTCGCAGTAGCACCTGGGTATTTGATACTGGTTCTGTTGCTAATATTTGCAACTCGAAACAGGGACTACGGATTAAGCGAACACTGGCGAAGGACGAGGTGACGATGCGCGTGGGAAACGGTTCCAAAGTCGATGTGATCGCGGTCGGCACGCTACCTCTACATCTACCTTCGGGATTAATATTAGACCTAAATAATTGTTATTTGGTGCCAGCGTTGAGCATGAACATTATATCTGGATCTTGTTTGATGCGAGACGGTTATTCATTTAAATCAGAGAATAATGGTTGTTCTATTTATATGAGTAATATCTTTTATGGTCATGCACCTTTGAGGAGTGGTCTATTTTGATGAATCTCGATAGTAGTAACACACATATTCATAATGTTGAAGCCAAAAGATGCAGAGTTCATAATGACAGTGCAACTTATTTGTGGCACTGCCGTTTAGGTCATATCGGTATAAAGCGCATGAAGAAACTCCATACTGATGGACTTTTGGAACCACTTGATTATGAATCACTTGGTACTTGCGAACCGTGCCTCATGGGCAAGATGACTAAAACACCGTTCTCCGGTACTATGGAGAGAGCAACAGATTTGTTGGAAATCATACATACCGATGTATGTGGTCCGATGAATATTGAGGCTCGTGGCGGATATCGTTATTTTCTCACCTTCACAGATGACTTAAGCAGATATGGGTATATCTACTTAATGAAACATAAGTCTGAAACATTTGAAAAGTTCAATGAATTTCAGAGTGAAGTTGAAAATCATTGTAACAAGAAAATAAGGTTTCTACGATCTGATCGTAGAGGAGAATATTTGAGTTACGAGTTTGGTGTACATTTGAAAAATTGTGGAATAGTTTCGCAACTCACGCCACCCGGAACACCACAGCGTAATGGTGTGTCCGAACGTCGTAATCGTACTTTGCTAGATATGGTGCGATCTATGATGTCTCTTACTGATTTACCGCTATCATTTTGGGGTTATGCTTTAGAGATGGCCGCATTCACGTTAAATAGGGCACCATCAAAATTCGTTGAGACGAGGCCTTATGAACTATGGTTTGGCAAGAAACCAAAGTTGTCGTTTCTTAAAGTTTGGGGCTGCGATGCTTATGTGAAAAAGCTTCAACCTGATAAGCTCGAACCCAAATCAGAGAAATGTGTCTTCATAGGATACCCAAAGGAGACTGTTGGGTACACCTTCTATCACAGATCCGAAGGCAAGATGTTCGTTGCTAAGAATGGATCCTTTCTAGAGAAGGAGTTTCTCTCGAAAGAAGTGAGTGGGAGGAAAGTAGAACTTGACGAGGTAACTGTACCTGCTCCCTTATTGGAAAGTAGTACATCACAGAAAACTGTTTCTGCGACACCTATACCAATTAGTGAGGAAGCTAATGATGATGATCATGAAACTTCAGGACAAGATACTACTGAACCACGTAGATCAACCAGAATGAGATCTGCACCAGAGTGGTACGGTAATCCTGTTTTGGAAATCATGCTGCTAGATCATGATGAACCTACGAACTATGAAGAAGCAATGGTGAGCCCAGATTCCGCAAAGTGGCTTGAAGCCATGAAATCCGAGATGGGATCCATGTATGAGAACAAAGTATGGACTTTGGTTGACTTGCCCGATGATCGGCAAGCAATTGAGAATAAATGGATCTTCAAGAAGAAGACTGACGCTGATGGTAATGTTACTGTCTACAAAGCTCGACTTGTCGCAAAAGGTTTTCGACAAGTTCAAGGGGTTGACTACGATGAGACCTTCTCACCCGTAGCGATGCTTAAGTCTGTCCAAATCATGTTAGCAATTGCCGCATTTTATGATTATGAAATTTGGCAGATGGATGTCAAAACTGCATTCCTGAATGGATTTCTGGAAGAAGAGTTGTATATGATGCAACCAGAAGGTTTTGTCGATCCAAAGGGAGCTAACAAAGTGTGCAAGCTCCAGCGATCCATTTATGGACTGGTGCAAGCATCTCGGAGTTGGAATAAACGCTTTGATAGTGTGATCAAAGCATTTGGTTTTATACAGACTTTCGGAGAAGCCTGTATTTACAAGAAAGTGAGTGGGAGCTCTGTAGCATTCCTGATATTATATGTGGATGACATATTGCTGATTGGAAATGATATAGAATTTCTGGATAGCATAAAGGGATACTTGAATAAGAGTTTTTCAATGAAAGACCTCGGTGAAGCTGCTTACATATTAGGCATAAAGATCTATAGAGATAGATCAAGATGCTTAATTGGACTTTCAAAGCACATACCTTGACAAGATTTTGAAGAAGTTCAAAATGGATCAAGCAAAGAAAGGGTTCTTGCCTGTGTTGCAAGGTGTGAAGTTGAGTCAGACTCAATGCCCGACCACTGCAGAAGATAGAGAGAAAATGAAAGATGTTCCCTATGCTTCAGCCATAGGCTCTATCATGTATGCAATGGTGTGTAGCAGACCTGATGTGTGCCTTGCTATAAGTTTAGCAGGGAGGTACCAAAGTAATCCAGGAGTGGATCACTGGACAGCGGTCAAGAACATCCTGAAATACCTGAAAAGGACTAAGGATATGTTTCTCGTATATGGAGGTGACAAAGAGCTCACCGTAAACGGTTACGTTGATGCAAGCTTTGACACTGATCCGGATGATTCTAAATCGCAAACCGGATACGTGTTTACATTAAACGGTGGAGCTGTCAGTTGGTGCAGTTCTAAACAAAGCGTCGTAGCGGGATCTACATGTGAAGCGGAGTACATAGCTTCTTCGGAAGCAGCGAACGAAGGAGTCCGGATGAAGGAGTTCATATCCGATCTAGGTGTCATACCTAGTGCATCGGGTCCAATGAAAATCTTTTGTGACAATACTGGTGCAATTGCCTTGGCAAAGGAATCCAGATTTCACAAGAGGACCAAGCACATCAAGAGACGCTTCAATTCCATCCGGGATCTAGTCCAGGTGGGAGACATAGAGATTTGCAAGATACATACAGATCTGAATGTTGCAGACCCGTTGACTAAGCCTCTTCCACGAGCAAAACATGATCAACACCAAGGCTCCATGGGTGTTAGAATCATTACTGTGTAATCTAGATTATTGACTCTAGTGCAAGTGGGAGACTGAAGGAAATATGCCCTAGAGGCAATAATAAAGTTATTATTTATTTCCTTATATCATGATAAATGTTTATTATTCATGCTAGAATTGTATTAACCGGAAACATAATACATGTGTGAATACATAGACAAACTTAGTGTCACTAGTATGCCTCTACTTGACTAGCTCGTTAATCAAAGATGGTTATGTTTCGTAACCATGAACAAAGTGTAGTTATTTGATTAATGAGGTCACATCATTAGTAGAATGATCTGATTGACATGACCCATTCCATTAGCTTAGCACCCGATCGTTTAGTATGTTGCTATTGCTTTCTTCATGACTTATATATGTTCCTATGACTATGAGATTATGCAACTCCCGTTTACCAGAGGAACACTTTGTGTGCTACCAAACGTCACAACGTAACTGGGTGATTATAAAGGAGCTCTACAGGTGTCTCCAAAGGTAGATGTTGGGTTGGCGTATTTCGAGATTAGGATTTGTCACTCCGATTGTCGGAGAGGTATCTCTGGGCCTTCTCGGTAATGCACATCACATAAGCCTTGCAAGCATTGCAACTAATGAGTTAGTTGCAGAATGATGTATTACAGAACGAGTAAAGAGACTTGCCGGTAACGAGATTGAACTAGGTATTGGATACCGACGATCGAATCTCGGGCAAGTAACATACCGATGACAAAGGGAACAACGTATGTTGTTATGCGGTCTGACCGATAAAGATCTTCGTAGAATATGTAGGAGCCAATATGGGCATCCAGGTCCCGCTATTGGTTATTGACCGGAGATCTGTCTCAGTCATGTCTACATTGTTCTCGAACCGTAGGGTCCGCACGCTTAACGTTACCATGACAGTTATTATGAGTTTATGCATTTTGATGTACCGAAGTTATTTCAGAGTCCCGGATGTGATCACGGACATGACGAGGAGTCTCGAAATGGTCGAGACATAAAGATTAATATATTGGAAGCCTATATTTGGACATCGGAATTGTTCCGGGTGAAATCGGCATTTTACCGGAGTACCGGGGGGTTACCGGACCCCCCCCCCCCGGGGGGGGGGGGGGTTATTGGGCCAACATGGGCCTTAAGGGAGAAGAGGAGAGGAGGCAAGAGGTGGCCGCGCGCCCCTCCCCTTCCTAGTCCGAATAGGACAAGGGAAGGGGGGCGGCGCTCCCCCCCCCCCATTTCCTTCCTCTCTTCCTCCTATTTCCCCCCTCTCTCTCCTAGTCCAACTAGGAGTCCTACTCCCGGTGGGAGTAGGACTCCCCTTGGCGCGCCACACCATGGCTGGCCACCTCCTCCCCTTGCTCCTTTATATACGGGGGCAGGGGCACCTCTAGACACACAAGTTGATCCACGTGATCGTTCCTTAGCCGTGTGCGGTGCCCCCTGCCACCATATTCCACCTCGATCATATCGTTGTAGTGCTTAGGCGAAGCCCTGCGTCGGTAGAACATCATCATCGTCACCACGCCGTTGTGCTGACGGAACTCATCCCCAAAGCTTTGCTGGATCGGAGCCCGGGGAGCGTCATCGAGCTGTACATGTGCTAAGAACGTGGAGGTGCCGGAGTAACGGTGCTTGGATCGGTCAGGGTCGGGAAGACGTACGACTACTTCCTCTACGTTGTGTCAACGCTTCCGCAGTCGGTCTGCGTGGGTACGTAGACAACACTCTCCCCTCTCGTTGCTATGCATCACCATGATCTTGCGTGTGCATAGGAAAATTTTGAAATTACTACGTTACCCAACACTACCACCCTTAGAAACATGGTAATGGTTCCATGTAAACTCATTTACTCCACCCTTATTCTTGATGGAGCCGGTCTTCTCAAATCTTCAGTGTAATTCCTTCTTTGGCTCTTCCGGTAGTGGCATAACCTTTTCCTCAATACATATGTCCTTTTCATCTTGGTACGGTTCTTCTGTGATCAGGTCTTCTTAGCTGATGGGTCTGACGCCAATACTAAACAACTATCGATATCTCATGGTGTCAACAATTTATGGTTTCTCGTGCAGGAAGTGGGTCTGGGCTTCATTCTCACTGTATGACATACGATTGGCAGCAGCTGCCTTGTACGAGGGAAAAAATACTTATACCATTCTAAGGTTTAAACAAGGTTTAATATCGTCGTCCCTCTACTATAGGCTAGTCACTCAGATTTACCATCCCATATAGCAAGGCAAATAATAAGAGTAAGTCGATATGGTGATCAATCCATCCCGCACCCAAATCATTACCTTGTACATGGCTTCACGAATCTCGCATTCTAACACTCGGTCATCCTCACAAGCATTGCAGAATTTCTCTTGTCGACGAACTAAGTTCGGATAATCCATTGATTCTGCAAGCCAGACAAACAATCCATCGTTTCTTCACGACTCTCGGGTTTAGCGTTACTCCTATAAGATCGTCTATCGATAAAATCGTAACTTATTCCAGGGTTTTTCCTTCAGCAAGAATGTGCTTGCTTCTTGGCAGGTCTTGGGGCCTGTGGTTTATGGCTCATCTCATCACTTGTAAACCTTGAACTCATCCTCGGGGCAACGGATCTTTAATCCAACATCCAACTACCAGCTTCCTAGCATACTTAAAATCCATCCAATTGTATTGTCTCTCTTCCTTCTATTTGTACAAGACTAAGACGTGATTACTCAAACTCATCATGGGGTTGCAATTGCTCCATATTTCCAACATCATACCTCCTTTATCCAATAGCACTTCATCTCTTCATACTCTTGGGGCTACCCCACATATCGAGACAAGACTCCTTATTTTGTCCAAAATCCACTTCGTGGTATATCATTCTCCTTTCCATGGGTCAAGTGTCCTCACAAGGTACTACCACCCTTAAAATGCACAAATCTTCCATAGACCATATTTCTCATATCCTCGAAAATGGTCAACATCTTTCTTCATAGAGTAACTACTCATAAAATCCAAATCAGTACCAACGATGCTAACTTTATTGATTCTCCCATGATAATCTCTTGCTTCTCCATTACATGCCTCAACTCATCGCCTCAATATAACGGAAAATGTTCTCACTACTACTACTATACTTCTCACAGACACAACTAATTATCACAAGTCTCCTTCTCCTTGGGGCATTCTCTGGTAAAGTGCCCTACTTCATTACAACGAAAACATATTACTTCTGACAAGTCTCGAGGTTTCTTTTTTGGGCAACTGCTGAAGTAGTGCCTCGACTCCTTGCACCTGAAATAGGTGATATGACTCAGGTCCTTCCTGAAATCCAATCTTCTTCTCTTCCTGGACTTTTCCGTTTCAATCAGGGCTTCTATTTCCTGTGGGTCATACTCTACTTCCTCTACCGGGAATTCTACTAGATCCCCATTCAAACAATTCTAGGAGATGTGTCCTTCTTCTCCACATGAATAGCATGACTTGGTGCAGGGTTTAATTGGTTCTTCTTTGGGTGTGTCCCCGACATCTTCCTTCATCACGAGTTCTTCTAAATTTTTCATAAGGGCTCCTTTCTTTACTTCTTTCTTCTGTTGTATGGTTCTTCGTACCATGGGGTAAATGTGACACTGAGCAGGATAGTGGGTAGTCCCTTCACACAAGAAACAAGTAATCTGCCTAGTTGGACATTCTTCAACTGGATGACTTCCTTCACAATTAGGGCATTCATCCTTGTGTTCTTTATGGGTGTGTTCTATTTCTCCACAAATCTTGCATGCACAAGGTTTCTTCATATCCTTTCCATAAGGCTTCAACTTCTGGGACACAAGACGAGATCTTTGCAGAGTCAACTTAAATTCTTTCCAAGTGGTTACTCCTTGCCATCCATTGATGGTTTGGTACATCCTCCACCAAGTAGCAGCACCTCTTTCAAAGCACTGAAGAGCATGTTGGGCCATATCCTTTCCAACTATAGGGTTATTCTTCATATGATTCTCCATGTTCTGAATCCATCGGTCTGTCTCCAATTGACTCATCGGTCCAGAAAATACAAGCTCATCTTCATTCATCCTCTATTGGGTCCATGGGTTTGGGGTGAGATAAGGGAGATATAGAGGGATACACCTAATACAAACAATAGTTTTGAAAAGACAGGTTTTTATTTGTGGCTATCAGAAAAAATAACAAACAAATGACAGCTCACAACGTCGCATCTAACGTAGGTATATAACAGGGGTTTGGTCTTCTAAAGGTCAATAAATCTTCAAAGTCGCCAAACTCCTCAACTCTTGTTCATGTCTCCGATGGGCTTCTTCCGATCGTGCTCGTCCTTCTCAAGTTCTTTTGCCAGATCATCTCTGTTGACGCGGAGTCTCTCGTGATATCCTTTAATATTTCTGGAGTTGCATTCCAAACTTCTGGGTTTCAACACCCTTGGCATGAGCCATGGTCCTACTGCCCTTCAGTTCCTGACAAATCTTCGGTATTCTCGAGGTTTTGCTCCTCTCGCTTGGCTACTTTCAGCTTCTGGGGTCCTGAGTTCTTCACGAAAATGCTTCTTTGTCAAATACGGCTTCCTAAAGATCCATCTTATAATTCTTGATGTAATACTCCAAATCCTGGTGATACACCAACTAAGGTTAAAACTTCATCTTACTGATAGGTGCTCCATCAGCCTTCTACCATCCAATCCTTCTGAGGAAATGCATCCTTAACTCAGCATGGTAACAATAGCATCTACGGGTGATGACATCACGGATAACCGTGTTTATACCCATGTCATTGCCATGAGCTTTCATTCCATAATTGCCATCTCCTGTCTTGGGATTTTCTTGACAAAATCTTTGATCGAGTTTTAATGCTCTATGTTCCGGTCTTTCTCTGACACACCTTGATCTCGGGTATTGATAGATCCAATAGTCTGCCAAGTTCCATAAGGATAATCTTCCTAGGTCATACAAATCTGGAAAATTCTACAGGGCTTCCAAATTCTCCTAGTCTTCGGAGTCTTCAACCGTTGCAGTTTCCATTATTTTTAATGCACGGTAAAATCCTCTTCATTCCAAAATGATTTTACTTGTCTGATATCTTGTCCTTCTCGGAGTGCTCTCATCAGCTGAATCTTCGCGTGGTCAAAAGGGGAAAAGAGGCATATGGTCTCACTAAAAGGGAATATTTGAATAAGCTCAAAAGAGAAGAGAGGTAAAAGATCTTTTTGAAAATGAAGTTGAGAGAAAAATCTTTCCTATAGGCCTGCCAATTTCTAGGGGTCATGTCCTACAGTCAACATGTGCTCTTATACCATCTTGTATCGACCCAACCTCAGACGGTCAAGTTTCTGTGCTTAAGTGTCATCCCTGGATCGGTATGCTGACACACATAGTACTCGAGGATTTATAACAGAGGTAAATCACATGTATAAAATAACGTAAATACTATCACCTCAATCCAAATAGCGGAAGTAACAAGGTTGTGGATTCCCATCAACACCAACGGCAAAGTTGAGTGTAGAAATCGTAACCCTAACGTATCACTTACTCGTCGTAAGATTCCTGCAACATGAGACGTTGCAGCCACGAGGGTCAGTACATTGAATGTACTGGCAAATTCACACCATAGGATAATGATGAATAATAACTATCGCTACATGCATATATGGCTGGTGGAGGTTGTATGGTTAATATGTGAGGGAGTCCTGGATTAGGGGGTGTCCGGATGGCCGGACTATACCTTCAGCCGGACTCTAGGACTATGAAGATACAAGATTGAAGACTTCGTCCCGTGTCCGGAAGGGACTTTCCTTGGCGTGGAAGGCAAGATTGGTGATACGGATATTCAGATCTCCTAGCATTGTAACCGACTCTATGTAACCCTAACCCTATTCGGTGTCTATATAAACTAGAGGGTTTTAGTCCATAGGACAACATACACATCAACAATCATACCATAGGTTAGCTTCTAGGGTTTAGCCTCTCTGATCTCGTGGTAGATCAACTCTTGTAATACCCATACATCAATATTAATCAAGCAGGACGTAGGGTTTTACCTCCATCGAGAGGGCCCGAACCTGGGTAAAACTTCGTGTCCCCTGCCTCATGTTACCATCCGGCCTAGACGCACAGTTCGGGACCCCCTACCCGAGATCCGCCGGTTTGACACCGACATTGGTGCTTTCATTGAGAGTTCCTCTCTGCCATCGCCGTCAGGCCCGATGGCTCCTACGATCTTCAACAGTGATGCAGTCCAGGGTGAGACCTTCCTCCCCGAACATATCTTCGTCTTCGGCGGCTTCGCACTGCGGGCCAATTCACTTGGCCATCTGGAGCAGATCGAAAGCTACGCCCCTGGCCGTCAGGTCAGATTCGGAAGTTTTAACTACACGGCTGATATCCGCGGGGACTTGATCTTCAATGGATTCGAGCCACTGCTGAGCGCGCCGCACTGTCCCGACGAGCATGATCTAGCTCCGCCGCCGAACAGTGCCCTGGAGGCCGCACCCGCATCGGCTCCGGTCCCTAATTCGGAGCCAACTGCGCCGATCGAGGATGGGCGGTTGGACGCCACCTCGGGGGCTGCGGTCCCAACGGCGATTGAGCCGAACACCAGCCCCGCACTCCACGAGACTCGTGACTCCTTTCCGGACTCCGAACCCTCCGTGCCCCGGCCTATCGAATCCGATTGGTCGCCGATCATGGAGTTCACTGCCGCGGACATCTTTCAGCACTCGCCTTTTGGCGATATTCTGAAGTCACTGAAGTCTCTCTCTTTATCAGGAGAGCCCTGGCCGGACTGCGGCCAGCGAGGTTGGGATTCGGACGATGAAGAAATTCAAAGCCCACCCACCACCCACTTTGTAGCCACTGTCGATGACTTAACCGACATGCTCAACTTCGACTACGAAGACATCGACGGTGTGGACACCGATGAAGAAGATAATGAAGAACCAGCGCCTACTAGGCCCTGGAAAGCCACCTCGTCGTATGACATATACATGGTGGACACCCCAAAAGAGGGAGATGGCGATGGAACAGCGGAGGATGACCCCTCCAAAAAACAGCCTAAGCACCGATGTCAGCGGCGCCGCTCAAAATCCCGCCAAAACAAACATGGTGATTCCAGCACGGGAGATAATAACACTCCGGAAAGCGCCGAAGAAAACCCCCTCCAGCAAAATTTAACACAGGAGGATGGAGAAACCAGCCCTCATGAGAGAGCGGCAGACAGAGAGGTCGAGGACGATAATTATATGCCTCCCTCTGAAGACGAGGCAAGCCTCGACGATGACGAATTCGTCGTGCCAGAGTATCCCATCGAGCAAGAGCGTTTTCAACGCTGGCTTATGGCCACGGCAAGAAGCCTCAAGAAAAAACAGCAATAGCTCAGAGCTGATCAAGATTTGCTAGTTGACAGATGGACTGAAGTCCTTGCGGCCGAAGAGCATAAACTCGAACGCCCCTCCAAGAGCTACCCAAAGCGCAGGTTGCTACCCCAATTAGAAGAGGAAGCACTCGATGCGGCCGACCGGCCACCTCATGGCCGCGACAAAGAGGCCTCTCGGCCCTCCACTCAAGCCACACCCCGTACCAAGGCACGGGACTATGCGCCAAACTTACGAGATATGTTGGAGGACAAGGCTAAACAAACAAGATCGATCTACGGATCGCGTGGGCGCCCCACGGCTCAAGACGGCATCCGTCACGCCGACCACAAATTCGGCAGGGCCGAACACAGTAGACAAGGCTCACTGGAGCTACGTCATGATATAGCCCAGTACAGAGGCGCCACACACCCACTCTGCTTCACAGACGAAATAATGGATCATCAAATCCCCGAGGGTTTCAAACCCGTAAACATCAAATCATATGATGGCACAACAGATCCTGCGGTATGGATTGAGGATTATCTCCTTCATATCCATATGGCCTGCGGCGACGATTTCCACGCCATCAAATACCTCTCAAACTTAAAGGACCAGCTCGGCATTGGCTTAACAGCTTGCCAACAGGATCAATCAGTTGTTGGGAGGACCTGGAAGCTGCATTCCTCGACAATTTCCAGGGCACTTATGTGCGACCCCCAGACGCTGATGACCTAAGCCACGTAATTCAGTAGCCAGATGAATCGGCCAGGCAATTCTGGTCACGGTTCTTAACAAAGAAAAATCAAATAGTCGACTGTCCGGACGCTGAGGCCCAAGCAGCCTTCAAGCACAATATCCACGACGAGTGGCTAGCCCGGCACCTTGGACAGGAAAAGACAAAATCTATGGCAGCACTCATGACCCGCTTTTGCACGGGAGAAGACAGCTGGCTTGCTCGTCGCAACAATATAACCAAAAACCCTGGTAATTCGGACACCAGGGACAGTGGTGGCAGGTCGCGTCGAACCAAGCAGAAGCGCCACATTAACGGCGACAATGCTGAGGATACGTCAGTTAATGCCGGATTCAGAGGCTCTAAATCCGGTCAGCGGAAGAAGCCATTCAAAAGGAATCCTAGGGGCCCGTCCAGTTTGGACCGAATACTCGACCGCTTATGCCAGAGACATGGCAACCCCGAAAAGCCGACCAATCACACCAACAGGGATTGTTGGGTGTTTAAGCAGGCAGGCAAGCTAAACGCTGAAAACGAAGACAAGGGGCTGCATAGCGATGACGACGAGGAGCTTCGGCTGCCGAACAACAGGGGACAGAAGGGTTTTCCCCCACAAGTGCGGACGGTGAACATGATATACGCAACCCACATCCCCAAGAGGGAGCGGAAGCGCGCGTTAAGGGATGTATACGCGATAGAGCCAGTCGCCCCAAAGTTCAACCCATGGTCCTCCTGCCCGATCACCTTTGATCGAAGGGACCACCCCACTAGCACCCGTCACGGCGGCTTCGCCGCATTGGTTCTAGACCCAATTATTGACGGATTTCATCTCACTAGAGTCCTTATGGACGGCGGCAGCAGCCTGAACCTGCTTTACCAGGATACAGTGTGGAAAATGGGCATAGATCCCTTGAGGATTAAGCCCACCAAAACGACCTTTAAAGGCGTAATACCAGGTGTAGAGGCCAACTGTACAGGCTCAGTCACACTTGAAGTGGTCTTCGGATCTCCGGATAATTTCCGAAGCAAGGAGTTAATCTTCGACATAGTCCCGTTTCGGAGTGGTTATCACGCACTACTCGGGCGAACCGCATTCGCTAAGTTCAATGCGGTACCACATTACGCATACCTTAAGCTCAAGATGTCAGGCCCTCGAGGAGTAATTACGGTCAATGGAAACACCGAACGCTCCCTCGGAACGGAGGAGCACACGGCGGCCCTTGCGGTGGAAGTTCAAAGCAGCCTCTTTAGGCAGTTCTCCAGTCCGGCCACTAAACGACCGGACACCATCAAGCGCGCCCGGAGTAACCTACAACAAGACCGCCTGGCACGATCCGAGCAGGAAGAGCAATGCGGCCCCAACCCCAACACTCGCAAAAAGGCGACGCCAGTACTTCGCGTACATAACTACGCTCTAGAGATACCATGGGCACAGGGGGAGGGGCACCATCACGGCACGCCCAAAACACGGCTTCAACCATACCAGGGGCTGCCGATCTTTTATTTTTCTCTTACTTTTAGGACTCCATTCATCGGACGGCCTGTTCGGCAGTTCAATTGCCACACAAACGATGCAAGAAGCAGGGAAGCAGACAAGCCACGCCGCATTACGGAACTCCCAAGTGGTTTCTATCACGAGCAGTATACCAGTTTCGCACATTATTCCGCAGCTTGCCCCTAGAGCGGACATGTTACATAGTCCAACCTTTTTCTTATCGCTTTATTTCTATCGTTCTGCTTTGATCGCAGCTCTTTTTAATAAACAATGCATAGCTTTTGTCTATTTTTGCATTACTCTTTTTTTATTTATTTATATATGTTCCTTAACGACATGTTGCACCCGTACACTTTGGTACGGCCAAAATACGCCAGGGCCTTCAGTACCCCTCAACGTGGTGTGAGAAGTCCGAACACTTCAACAAGTGCGGCACCCCGAACTTATAGCATTATATGCATCGGCTCCGAATCATGTCTTGGGTCAATAGTTGGCTTTGCCCGACTCCTATGTTTTGGTGCCTTACGTTCCGCTATATCGGCTAAGGTAGCACTAGGAGAACAACTGCGATTGTGCCCCGGTTGAGCTGGGTCGAGCACCTCAGTGGAGAAAGCTAAAACTGACCGTCATGATGAGGAGAGAGCTGGTCGCTATTCGAGAGGTCTTTTCGAGTCCTTAAAGACTTATGCCGCTTAGGGCGAGGAGCCGGCTCTATCCGACCAAGGCGTGGATAGCGCCCCGAACTCGGTCTTCCGAATACCAGGGGCTTCGCCGAAATTTAAAATTATAGAATTCTATGGCTAAGTGAGAGTGTTCACGCATTATAATCCGATTGCCTTGTTCGTTGGGCTGAGCGCCTCCCTCAAAGGACCCAAACATGGGAAAAGAGCCCTCAGGTTTATCCCCGAACACCCCAGCACTAGCGGCACGGGGGCAGAAGCCGACGACTCGCCATCTCTCAGAATTGATAAACAGCCGCACAGAAGGTAATATTTTAAATTCAAATAGCATTGCTTAAGCGCATATGAACAAGTTTTCAGCGCACAGGATAAAACGAGCGAGTTTTACTCAGAAATTAGATCCATCGAACATTCCTCCGCCATAAGGCGGGCACCCTTCAGAACATCCTTATAATAATTTTCAGGCTTGCAATGCTCTTTCCCCGATGGTGGCCCGTCCTTCACAAACTTCTCAGCATCCAGCTTGCCCCAGTGCACCTTTGCACAAGCAAGGGCCCTACGGGCACCTTCAATGCAGACGGAGCGCTTGATGACTTCGAGCCTTGGACAGGCCTCCACCAGCCGCCGCACCAGCCCGAAATAGCTCCCAGGCTGAGCCTCTCCAGGCCACAGCCGAACTAGGAGGCCCTTCATGGCCTGTTCGGCCACCTTGTGGAGCTCGACCAGTTGCTTCAACTGGTCGCTCAGGGGCACGGGATGTCCGGCCTCAGCGTACTGAGACCAGAACACCTTCTCCGTCGAGCTGCCCTCCTCGGCTCGTTAGAATGCAGCGGCATCAGATACACTCCGGGGAAGATCTGCAAACGCGCCTGGAGAACTCCGGATTCGGGTAAGTAACAAGTAACTCACGCTTATGTGTTTACTTTGCATAAAGAATGCCTTACCCGCCGCTATCTTCTTCACCTCATCCAACTCCTGGAGGGTCTTCTGGGATTCGGCCTTGGCAGACTTGGCACTTTCAGTAGCCGCCGCGAGCTCGGACGCTCGCGCCCTTGATTCACGCTCCAAACCCTCATGTTTTTCCATGAGAGCTTGGAGCTCTTGCCACACCTTGCCAACCTCGGCCTCATACTTTTCTCGCTCAGTGCACTCCGCGGCCGATCTCTTCTCAGCCTCGAGCAGCGCTTGCTTCAGGGTCGCCACCTCAGACATGGCCCCTACAATAGCCACGATAATCCTATCATTTTTTGCAATTGCACCTTTTTATATATACATATATTTTATTTAAATAAGGTATTTCTTACCTTCATTGTCCTCGAGCTGCTTCTTGGCACGTCCGAGCTCTTGCTCGGACCGCTCGAGGTTCTGCTTTAGCACGTCCACTTCCGCAGTCAGTGCGGCGGACGCCAGCAGGGAAGCCTGCAAACGCATATTGACTCTTTTTAGACTCTTGCGATTTTTTATTTGATCCTCTATTCGGCTTTTCTTTCCGAACGCCAAACAAAGCATCAGGGGCTGCTGTCTATGCGGTAATGTTATTTACACATTCTTTACTTACCTCAAAGCCTATTAAAAGGCTTGTACAAGCTTCAGTCAGTCCGCTCTTGGCGGACTGAACCTTCTGGATCACCGCACTCATAATAGTGCCGTGCCCCTCGTCGATGGAGGCGCCTTGGAGCGCCTCCAACATATTGTCCGACGCCTCCGGTTGGACGGAGGTCGCCGCCGCGGTGGGCTTGCTCCTCTTGGAAGGAGGTTCCCCGCCGGACTCTGGAACCTTTGAAGGTTCCGGAGCGGTGTCCGGCCTAGGGCCGGACTTGGAGCCCTGGGGGGTTTCGTCCCCTTTACTCCTAGGGTCCGGGTGGTCACCTTGCGGCGCCTCCAGGACCACCTCCTCTCGGATTGGACCCTGTTGGGACAACACTTCAGTGTCGTCCGTAGGGCGGGGGAAGGAAGCCGTCGGCAGTGAGTTCCCGTCCGACGAGTCTAGAGAGCCGCTCGACGACGCGTCGAGCCGGTCTTTGGGTGGGCTGCATAAACATATTCGACATAAGGGAAAGCTGTGCAATAAACGAATACTATGAAATCACTCCGGTATCCGGATACTTACGATTTCGCCAGGGGCTTGGCCCTGGGTGTCCACTCCTCTTCACCGTCGTCAGCGTTGGTGGAGTAGTCCGGAGGAGGGATTCTCCCCTTCTTGGACCCTTTGGCCTCCCCAGTTGGGGCGGCCTTCCTTTTCTTCCCTTCCCCCGCTGGAGGGGGAGGGGTCTCTTCTTCCTCCTCCTCATCTTCATGGGAGGAGTGCGCCTCGGAACCGTCGGATGATGGATCCGACGCCTCCTGGCGCCGGGCACTCTTTCGAGTCCCCGCGGCCTTTTTCGCGGCCTTCTTCTCTGGCACCACATAGGGTGCCAGAACCAGCAGCTTCGCCAATTGAGCGTCCGCTGGGCCTTCGGGCAGAGGAGCCGAACAATTGATCTGCCCGGACTTCGCCTGCCAATCCTGTCAAAGGTAAGGGAGCTTAGATCCCGCACAGTTGAACTATGAAAAACTAGTGCCCTGTAAAAGGTACAAAAAACTTACCGCGCTAGCATGACGCTGCGCGTCGTATCCGCGATCCTCGGCGGCAGATGCGGGAGCCTCGGCGCCTTTGAAGAGCACCTTCCAGGCATCTTCGTACGTCGTGTCAAAGAGCCTGCTCAGAGTTTGGTGCCGCGCCGGATCAAACTCCCACAGGTTAAAAGCCCGTTGTTGGCACGGGAGGATCAAGCGGATGAGCATAACCTGGACTACATTGACAAGCCTGAGTTGCTTGTTCACCAGGGATTGGATGCATGTTTGTAGTCCGGTCACCTCCTTTTTGCTACCCCACGAAAGGCCCGTCTCTTTCCAGGACGTGAGCCGCGTTAGGCGTCCGGACCGGAACTCAGGGGGTGCGACCCATTCGGTGTCGCGCGGCTCGGTGATGTAGAACCACCCCGATTGCCACCCCTTCAGGGTCTCCACAAAGGAGCCCTCGAGCCATAGGACGTTGGCCATCTTGCCAACCATGGCGCCTCCGCACTCCTCCTGGTTGCCGCGCACCACCTTTGGCTTGACGTTGAAGGTCTTGAGCCATAGGCCGAAATGGGGGCGGATGCGGAGGAAAGCCTCGCACACGACGATAAACGCCGAGATGTTGAGGACAAAATTCGGGGCCAGATCGTGGAAATCCAGGCCGTAGTAGAACATGAGCCCCCGGACAAATGGGTGGAGAGGGAAGCCTAGTCCACGGAGGAAATGGGGGAGGAACACCACCCGCTCATGGGGCCTAGAGGTGGGGATGAGCTACCCCTTTTTGGGGAGCCGGTACGCGATGTCATTAGACAGGTATCCGGCCTTCCTCTGCTTTTTGATATGTCCCTCCATGACGGAGGAGACCATCCACTTGCCTCCCGCTCCGGACATGGCTGGAGAAGGTTGAGGTGAGGAGTGCGGACTTGGGCACTGGAGCTCGAGTGCGCAAGAATGGATAGGCGAAGGAGGAAGAGGGCGTAGGTGAAAAGGTGGATCCTTATCCCCTTATATGGGTGGACGCAACTACATGTCCCCACCAGCCTGATAAAACTCGCTTATCTCCCAAGCGCCGTAATCAAAGGCGCGGTTGGGTTACCCACGCCCGTATTGATGAGAATCCCGGAATAAGGGGACACAATCTCTGCTTTAACAAGACGTGCCAAGGAAACCGCCTCGCATAACGCGCTGAGATGGGACAGTAAAATGGTTCGAATAAAAGCTCGGTCATGGTGTGATGTCACACTACAGAGTGCGTCAGCAGATTAGATTTGTGTAAATATTATTCTCTCTATGGCAATATGTGGAAACTTATTTTGCAGAGCCGGACTGTGACGCCCGGATAATTAGGCTACAGTAAACCTCTGCTAATGATGCCACGTCACCCTGATTACTGTTGCTAATCTCGCGTTAGGTCGAAACCAGTTCGAATTCAAATTCAAAATCAAACAAACGGTAAAAGTTTTCAAATATTAAAACTAAAATGTTCAGAGTGAGCCAAATAATGCATAGGTAATTATGGTGGAGAAACCACACTTTTATAAAATGTTTAAGTACTCTTAAATGAATAAAAGAGTAGCAGAAACAATTATTTTAATGCTTTAACAATAATAAACATTTTCAAAACTAAATTGTTATAAGTATTAAACTATTGTGGCAGTGGCATAATTTGTAAAATCCTATTTAGGTGCCACTTTGGTAAATTACTAAAACTAAAGTAAAAGGAAACTAAAAGAAAGCAAACTATAAAAAAACAGAAAACAAAAAAAAGGAAAAATAAACAAAAGTAAAATAAAGACAAGAGAAAGGGAAACCCCCCCCCCTCCCTCGCTGGGCCTCAGCCCAGCTAGCCATCGGGCCAACCAGGCCGGCCCACACCCCCACCACTTAACCCCGGTCCACCCGACCGAAACCTTAACCCCTCCCACTTCTCCCTCCTCGATTCCCCACTCCCCTCGCTCACTCCCCACTCCCTGATACCCTTCTGGATCGGGGCAACCACCTCAGCGCCCCGTGCCCTCTGCCCCCCGGAGCTTCGCCGTTGCCAGGCACTCGCCGGCCCCCAACTACGCCGCCCCGCCGCAGGCACCGCCGGCCGGGTGCGCCTCACCGCATCGTGCCGCGACCACCTCTGGCGCCGCACGAGGACCGCGCCGCCGGAGCCCCCTCACCGTCTTCGCCAGGATCGGCCACCGCCCCGGATCGCCGTCGCTCGGAGCCACATCGCCGAGCGCCCTTTGCCGGAGCTCCTCCATCATCGCAGGATCTCGCGTTTCTGTCCCCCTCCACAACGACGTCCACAAGCAAGCCCCCTCCCTTCTCAGCAACGCTGTGAGCCGCCCCCGTTTCCCTCCTCTTTCCCCGCGTTCACCGCGTCGCTCGCCGTACCCCTGCACCGCACAAACAGCCACCGCCATGCACGGCCAGCTGCTGCTGCTGTTGTGCCCCACCGGCGCTCGCTCGCGTGCCCGCCTCACTGCGGCCCCCGCCCGACCTCCTCGCCCGACCGTCGTGGCCACATTCCGGCAAGCCCTGCCGCACCACCACCTCCCCTCGCCGGCGCTCGCTGCCACGGCTGCGCCCGCAGCTCCTCAGGTGCTCATGTGCGAGCACGCGCCTCGCCCCTGGCATGTGCCTCTGACCACAGGCCCCCCCTCATAGAATGTTTTTTTAAGAGAGAAAATAGTTAAGATAAAAACAATTAATTTAATTAATTAATTAAATTAACTTAATTAATCCTGCTTAATTAACCTAATTAGCTAATTAACTTAATTAACTATCCTTAATTACCTAAAACAGTCAATGACATGCGGGACCCATGCGCCAGTCTGACCAAGTCAACTGACTGTTGACTGCTGACGTCATGATGACGTCAGCGTACACTATTCTGGATAATGTTCATTCAATTAATAATTAATAAATTAGAAAATGATTAAAACTTTAGAAAAACATAGAAAATAAACCGTTAGCTCAGATGAAAATGTTTTCTACATGAAAGTTGCTCAAAACGACGAGATGAACCCGGATATGCAGCCCGTTTGTCCACCACGCATCCCTAGCATAGCGAACACGCAACTTTTCCCTCCGGTTCACCGGTCCGAAAACGCGAGACACCGGGGATACTTCCCCGGATGTTTCCCCCCTTCGCCGGTATCACCTATCCCTGCGTTAGAATCACCTCTAGCACCGCGTTGTCATGTTATGTTTTGATTGCTCTGTTATTTATCATGTTCCCCCTCCGTTACTTTTCTGATAGACCCCGAGACTGCTGCCGGTACCCTTGTGATCGACTATTGTGTTGACGACCCCTTCTTGCCAGAGCAACCAGGCAAGCCCCCCCTTTGATCACCAGATATCGCCTACTCTTCTCTCTACTTCTTGCATTAGAGTAGTGTAGCATGTTACTGCTTTCCGTAAATCCTATATTGCTGCATAGCCTGTCCTTGCTACTGCTGTTGTTACCTTTACCTGCTATCCTACTGCTTAGTATAGGATGCTAGTGTTCCATCAGTGGCCCTACACTCTTGTCCGTCTGCCATGCTATACTACTAGGCCGTGATCACTTCGGGAGGTGATCACGGGCATATACTATATATTTTACACAGTTACCTTACTTATGATACTGTCCGAAGATGGAGGCTGAAGGGGCAGGTGGTTCCACCCAGGTAGTGGTGGGCCTGGGTTCCCGACGGCCCCCGACTGTTACTTTGTGGCGGAGCGACAGGGCAGGTTCCGGCCACCTAGGAGAGAGGTGGGCCTGGCCCTGGTCGGCGTTCGTGGATACTTAACACGCTTAACGAGATCTGGGTATTTGATCTGAGTCTGGCCATTTGGTCTATACGCACTAACCATCTATGTGGGAGTAGTTATGGGTATCCCCGCATCGTGGTATCAGCCGAAGCCTTCGTGACGTCAGCGACTGAGTGGCGCGCGCCGGATTGGACCGTAAGCCTGCTCTTGTATTAAGGGGGCTAGTTCTGCTTCCGGCCGCGTTCGCAACGTGCAGGTGTGCAAAGGGCGATGGGCCCAGACCCCTGCGCCATAGGGTTTAGACCGGCGTGCTGACCTCTCTGTTGTGCCTAGGTAGGGCTGCGACGTGTTGATCTTCCAAGGCCGGTCATGACCCAGGAAAGTGTGTCCGGCCAAATGGGACCGAGCGTGTTGGGGTATGTGGTGCACCCCTGCAGGGAAGTTTATCTATTCGAATAGCCGTGTCCCTCGGTAAAAGGACGACTCGGAATTGTACCTTGACCTTATGGCAACTAGAACCGGATACTTAATAAAACACACCCTTCCAAGTGCCAGATATAACCCGGTGATTGCTCTCTAATAGGGCGACGAGGAGAGGATCATCGGTTAGGATTATGCTATATGATGCTACTTGGAGGATTTCAGTCTACTCTCTTCTACATGCTGCAAGACAGAGGCTTCCAGAAGCGTAGTCTTTGAAAGGACTAGTTATCCCCCTCTTATTCCGGCTTTCTGCAGTCCAGTCCACATATAATAGCCTTATTCCAGTTGATACCAATGCATACATATGTAGTGTAGCTCCTTGCTTGCGGGGACTTTGGATGAGTACTCACGGTTGCTTTCTCCTTCTTTTCCCTCTATCCCTTCTACCTGGTTGTCGCAACCAGATGTTGGAGCCCAGGAGCCAGACGCCACCGTCGACGACGACTCCTACTACACCGGAGGTGCCTACTACTACGTGCTGCCCGCTAACGACGACCAGGAGTAGTTAGGAGGATCCCAGGCAGGAGGCCTGCGCCTCTTTCGATCTGTATCCTAGATTGTGCTAGCCTTCTTAAGGCAAACTTGTTTAACTTATGTCTGTACTCAGATATTGTTGCTTCCGCTGACTCGTCTATGATTGAGCTCTTGTATTCGAGCCTTCGAGGCCCCTCGCTTGTAATATGATGCTTGTATGACTTATTTTATTTGTAGAGTTGTGTTGTGATATCTTCCCGTGAGTCCCTGATCTTGATCGTACACGTTTGCGTGTATGATTAGTGTACGATTAAATCGGGGGCGTCACAAGTTGGTATCAGAGCCGACTGCCTGTAGGAATCCCCCTTCCACACTCCTTGGCCGAAGTCGAGTCTAGACATTGCAAAACTTTTTACTAACATGGCTGTGTGCCTTACAGGCCCACGTCGCCATCTGGGTGGTATTAGGATCTTTTATTCCTCATCTATACTCTGGGACTCTGATCTCTCTTCTATTCGGGTTAAATGATTTTACTAAATCTAACATTAGGATCTCGTTATCATTTTCACCCGGAGAGCCCCGTATTTTTGACGATCGCCTGCTGCACCACAAGATTTCGAAGTTACTCACCGATGTTCTCTCGAGACCTTGTGCCCGTTGCTTTTGCAATTCCCTATCATCGATATATCCCTACGGATAAATACATACACTTGTCGTTCTTACCTTTATTCTCGGCTGCTCTTGTTATTACAAGATTCACCGAAGTTCTCTCTATTGATCCGAGAATACTTTGTGCCTACTGCCTAGCAGTTCCTTGCCACATGAATACCCCTTCAATTAAATCCTCGCACTTGTTGAGTATCCACTCATCCCCAGTTGTTCATGTGTTTCACAATGGTCTTCGAAATACTATTTGATCCTCCAAAAATCCTTAGTAGTTTATTGCTCTGCAATACTTGCCTGCTTGCATTATGGATGCTTTCCATATGTCTGGCGATATTCGTTAGTATCCTTAGGCATCGTCTTTTGATCCTATTGATTCAACTTGAGTGCGAATGCACGCAATCATCAGTTGATCCTTTTAAATTATCTTTCCGGCTCAGACGTTATTTTAAGACATGAGCTGGATCTCGACCAATCAAATTGCTGTCGATTGTACCCTTAAGGCTATTCAACTTATCCATCCCTGATCAGAGCATTGCTTCTGATCCCTTGTCTTGGAATTGATAATTCCTTTGCATTTGAGCCTTGAATTAGTCAGTTGTTTCTAAAGTCTGATCTCCTTGCATTGTTTCTCCCTCTGGTTGAGTACCGATGCTCACACCATATCCCTTGAGGACCACCAGATCATTTGCTGGATTTTATCCGACAGCGTCCTTCGTATTCAATAAGTCTATGAGCCTTTCCTCGGATACATAATACCTTTGGTAAATTGTATCGTCTGCTTTCTCAAACATGCTCTACTATCGAGCTGGTGTTATTTATTCTTGAAACTTGTGGTATATGTTTCTAAGAAGCCCCTATGGGTTGAACATATGCCTTCTCTAAACTGTGTGAACTCGAAAGCTTTCACGAGTCATACACCTCTGGTATTTTGCCAGATAAAATTTCAAACACTACAACTTCTTCGAAAGTGAGAAGTGAATGAAAGGTTATGCATTGGAGAAGTGGGAGTCGACCTTGAACCTGTGTTCATGCCCATGGACATGATGTAGATCTTATCATTAAAGCTTCTTTTAAATTAATTATTCCTTTGGTATAAGTTCATCTTATATCTGGGATCTGGCCTTTTGCAATCGTGGTTCCAACCATGTTCTCCTTTAAATACATTTCTCGTGCAAGTTTAAGCACTTGTCTTCTGCGGAGTAAGACCCCAGACCAACCTCTACTTTGATTTGTCGTCGAGTATTACCCCCCTGGTATCTCAAGATTATCACGGAACTGCATAACTTCTTATGAGTTCTTCTTCAAGTATTATTTGACTTTCGCTGCATTATCAATTGACTTGATGTCATCGCCGACCGATTACATCTTCATGAAATCTCTCGACAAATGTGTCGTGATCATCATCAGCATTCCGAGCTCTTCCAAGATATCAATTGAGTTCCTGATGAGAAATACCATCCTTGCCCTCGATGATTTGTGTTATCATCGACCACTTTATTACCTTTCGTTCAACATAAACTTGTTTGTGTTCTGTGTTATACCTTGAGTTCCTTGCTATCCAGCAATTGTTCTTCTTTACCTTGGAGTATTACCATCTTTTGTGTCAAGAATGTCGTGATAATTTCACCACCTCTTAAGAATTCTTGGTATAGTGATACTTCTCACCCTCACCATTCTGTCTTGGTACCCGTGTTCTTTCTAACCGGAATACCGACAATTGAACTATGTTGTGCAAATTCAAAACTTCTAGCAACCCTATTGCTTTGAAGTTAATGGTCGAACGTTCATTCTTAGACTATTGATCACTGAATCACCATTCTAACATTTGATCATGGTACCTAAGGCCCTAGTTTGGGCACCCTTTTCCACTAATGTTAAATTGTGTATGTTTTCCCTTGAGCATACATCATTATATCATTTGATCCGGCAAATGTTATCTCCTTGTTCACATAACTATGGAAATCCATCTTTTTGGATACCTCGTTGTATTATCGCTGAGTCCATCAGCCACCTCCTCATCCTCTCCTTGGCTTAATGATGAATCCCTTCGTGTATCCAGAGTCTGACCTTTGATTGAAGACCATGCAATGCTATCTCGAAGCATGTCTGTGGTACTCTGATTTTCAGCAAGAACATTTGAAGCCCCGTGCTAAATGTTTCTTGCTCTATTGTCCAAACACTGTTGTATGGTTAATGTCATGAAATTTTTCTCCCCTTACCTAAAAAGTTTTCTACATTATATCCTATCATGGATAATATGTTCTGCTCGTCCTTGGGAAGAATATACCCTTGAAATATGTGTTTAAACACATTTTCCTTTCCATTGTTCTGTTTAAACCTAATAATCACTTTTCCTTTCCATGGGTTTGTTTAAACCTTCTTGTGATCTATATTGTATAAGCAGGTATACAATTCTGTCAGCAAGACCCTGTTACTATTGTTGATGACATTCTGGTAGCCACTGATGGACGAGAATTTTGCCTATTGGTCCACCTCGTTCAACGAGCAGGAAAATGGTTCTCTTCGTCCCTCGCCCTTGGTACCGATGTTGTTGCCGACGTAACCGATAGGCTGATCCTCTGACATGCCTTGCTATCATGACCATGCAAGATGTCAACGCCCATCCCTATTTTAACCCACATGGTGGGCCCATAACCCACAGTTCCACAGGATCGAAACCTGACTCTCCGGTACACCCTGTTGTCAAAGTGATTCCTCGTGTTTGACTTTGTATGTAATTCACGGGCCGCCTGCCTGTTGATCTATTCTGGCATAAGACGCAATACTTATCCCCGATTGCTTTGAACCACTTTCACGGCCTGTAACAGGCATCGAACGATTGTCTATGCGCTTGAAACTTCTATTGTGCACCTTCTTACTTTGCTCTCGATAATTTCTTAAGTTTCAAATCGAGGGTTGCTTCCCGCCACCTTCACTGATGTTATCTAGCACACAAGCAACATTGTAGCGGTTCGTTCTTCCGAAGTTACCCCTTATCCTTCGTACGTACGATGAAGACTCTGAAGAAAAGATGATGACTTCATCATGACGACCTGAAGCAGAGAAATGAAGACATCAACGTTATGGATCGACCTCTTCGAGAAGAGCAACCAAGACCGAGAGGGTTCGTTAGAATTTCGTAACCAAATCGCTTCCCCGTCACTTCTCCTCTTAAATCTCGGGACGAGATTTCTTGTAGTGGAGGAGAATTGTGACGCCCAGATAATTAGGCTACAGTAAACCTCTGCTAATGATGCCACGTCACCCCGATTACTGTTGCTAATCTCGCGTTAGGTCGAAACCAGTTCGAATTCAAATTCAAAATCAAGCAAATGATAAGAGTTTTCAAATATTAAAACTAAAATGTTCAGAGTGAGCCAAATAATGCATAGGTAATTATGGTGGAGAAACCACAATTTTATAAAATGTTTAAGTACTCTTAAATGAATACAAGAGTAGCAGAAACAATTATTTTAATGCTTTAACAATAATAAACATTTTCAAAACTAAATTGTTATAAGTATTAAACTATTGTGGCAGTGGCATAATTTGTAAAATCCTATTTAAGTGCCACTTTGGTAAATTACTAAAACTAAAGTAAAAGGAAACTAAAAGAAAGCAAACTATAAAAAAACAGAAAACAAAAAAAAGGAAAAATAAACAAAAGTAAAATAAAGACAAGAGAAAGGGAAACCCCCCTCCCTCGTTGGGCCTCAGCCCAGCTAGCCATCGGGCCAACCAGGCCGGCCCACACCCCCACCACTTAACCCCGGTCCACCCGACCGAAACCCTAACCCCTCCCACTTCTCCCTCCTTGATTCCCCACTCCCCTCGCTCACTCCCCACTCCCCGATCCCCTTCTGGATCGGGGCAACCACCTCAGCGCCCCGTGCCCTCTGCCCCCCCGGAGCTTCGCCATTGCCAGGCACTCGCCGGCCCCCAACTACGCCGCCCCGCCGCAGGCACCGCCGGCCGGGTGCGCCTCGCCGCATCGTGCCGCGACCACCTCTGGCGCCGCACGAGGACCGCGCCGCCGGAGCCCCCTCACTGTCTTCGCCAGGATCGACCACCGCCCCGGATCGCCGTCGCTCGGAGCCACGTCGCCGAGCGCCCTTTGCTGGAGCTCCTCCATCATCGCGGGATCTCACGTTTCCGTCCCCCTCCACAACGACGTCCACAAGCAAGCCCCCTCCCCCTTCTCAGCAACGCTGTGAGCCGCCCCCGTTTCCCTCCCCTTTCCCCGCGTTCACCGCGTCGCTCGCCGTACCCCTGCACCGCACGAACAGCCACCGCCACGCACGGCCAGCTGCTGCTGCTGTTGTGCCCCACCGGCGCTCGCTCGCGTGCCCGCCTCACTGCGGCCCCCGCCCGACCTCCTCGCCCGACCGCCGTGGCCATGTTCCGGCACGCCCTGCCGCACCACCACCTCCCCTCGCCGGCGCTCGCTGCCGCGGCTGCGCCCGCAGCTCCTCTGGTGCTCATGTGCGAGCACACGCCTCGCCCCTGGCATCTGCCTCTGACCACAGCCCCCCCCCCCCCCCACAGAATGTTTTTTTAAGAGAGAAAATAGTTAAGATAAAAACAATTAAATTAATTAATTAAATTAACTTAATTAATCCTGCTTAATTAACCTAATTAGCTAATTAACTTAATTAACTATCCTTAATTACCTAAAACAGTCAATGACATGCGGGACCCACGCGCCAGTCTGACCAAGTCAACTTACTGTTGACTGCTGACGTCATGATGATGTCAGCGTACACTATTCTGGATAATGTTAATTCAATTAATAATTAATAAATTAGAAAATGATTAAAACTTTAGAAAAACATAGAAAATAAACCGTTAGCTCAGATGAAAATGTTTTCTACATGAAAGTTGCTCAGAACGACGAGACGAACCCGGATATGCAGCCCATTTGTCCGCCACGCATCCCTAGCATAGCGAACACGCAACTTTTCCCTCCGGTTCACCGGTGCGAAAACGCGAGACACCGGGGATACTTCCCCGGATGTTTCCCCCCTTCGCCGGTATCACCTATCCCTGCGTTAGAATCACCTCTAGCACCGCGTTGTCATGTTATGTTTTGATTGCTTTGTTATTTATCGTGTTCCCCCTCCGTTACTTTTCCGATAGACCCCGAGACTGCTGCCGGTACCCTTGTGATCGACTACTATGTTGACGACCCCTTCTTGCCAGAGCAACCAGGCAAGCCCCCCCTTTGATCACCAGATATCGCCTACTCTTCTCTCTACTTCTTGCATTAGAGTAGTGTAGCATGTTACTGCTTTCCGTAAATCCTATACTGCTGCATAGCATGTCCTTGCTACTACTGTTGTTACCTTTACCTGCTATCTTACTGCTTAGTATAGGATGCTAGTGTTCCATCAGTGGCCCTACACTCTTGTCCGTCTGCCATGCTATACTACTGTGCCATGATCACTTCGGGAGGTGATCACGGGCATATACTATATATTTTACACAGTTACCTTACTTATGATACTGTCCGGAGATGGAGGCTGAAGGGGCAGGTGGTTCCACCCAGGTAGTGGTGGGCCTGGGTTCCCGACGGCCCCCGACTGTTACTTTGTGGCGGAGCGACAGGGCAGGTTCCGACCACCTAGGAGAGAGGTGGGCCTGGCCCTGGTCGGCGTTCGTGGATACTTAACACGCTTAACGAGATCTGGGTATTTGATCTGAGTCTGGCCATTTGGTCTATACGCACTAACCATCTACGCGGGAGTAGTTATGGGTATCCCGGCGTCGTGGTATCAGCCGAAGCCTTCGTGACGTCAGCGACTGAGTGGCGTGCGCCGGATTGGACCGTAAGCCTGCTCTTGTATTAAGGGGGCTAGTTCTGCTTCCGGCCGCGTTCGCAACGTGCAGGTGTGCAAAGGGCGATGGGCCCAGACCCCTGCGCCATAGGGTTTAGACCGGCGTGCTGACCTCTCTGTTGTGCCTAGGTAGGGCTGCGACGTGTTGATCTTCCGAGGCCGGTCATGACCCAGGAAAGTGTGTCCGGCCAAATGGGATCGAGCATGTTGGGGTATGTGGTGCACCCCTGCAGGGAAGTTTATCTATTCGAATAGCCGTGTCCCTCGGTAAAAGGACGACCCGGAGTTGTACCTTGACCTTATGACAACTAGAACCGGATACTTAATAAAACACACCCTTCCAAGTGCCAGATATAACCCGGTGATTGCTCTCTAACAGGGCGACGAGGAGAGGATCATCGGTTAGGATTATGCTATACGATGCTACTTGGAGGATTTCAGTCTACTCTCTTCTACATGCTGCAAGACGGAGGCTTCCAGAAGCGTAGTCTTTGAAAGGACTAGTTATCCCCCTCTTATTCCGGCTTTCTGCAGTCCGGTCCACATATAATAGCCTTATTCCAGTTGATACCAATGCATACATATGTAGTGTAGCTCCTTGCTTGCGAGTACTTTGGATGAGTACTCACGGTTGCTTTCTCCTTCTTTTCCCTCTATCCCTTCTACCTGGTTGTCGCAACCAGATGTTGGAGCCCAGGAGCCAGATGCCACCGTCGACGACGACTCCTACTACACCGGAGGTGCCTACTACTACGTGCTGCCCGCTGACGACGACCAGGAGTAGTTAGGAGGATCCCAGGCAGGAGGCCTGCGCCTCTTTCGATCTGTATCCCAGATTGTGCTAGCCTTCTTAAGGCAAACTTGTTTAACTTATGTCTGTACTCAGATATTGTTGCTTCCGCTGACTCGTCTATGATCGAGCTCTTGTATTCGAGCCTTCGAGGCCCCTGGCTTGTAATATGATGCTTGTATGACTTATTTTATTTGTAGAGTTGTGTTGTGATATCTTCCCGTGAGTCCCTGATCTTGATCGTACACGTTTGCGTGTATGATTAGTGTACGATTAAATCGGGGGCGTCACACGGACACTACCTTTGTGTTGAAAATCTTCTATGAAGTACTTAGAGGAGGAACCCGCCTTGCAATGCCGAAGACAATTTGCGCGCCGGACTCGTCGTCATTGAAGCCTAGTTCTGGGGCTACTAAGGGAGTCCTGAATTAGGGGGTGTCCGGATGGCCGGACTATACCTTCAGCCGGAGTCCAGGACTATGAAGATACAAGATTGAAGACTTCGTACCGTGTCCGGAAGGGACTTTCCTTGGTGTGGAAGGCAAGCTTGGCGATACGGATATTCAGATCTCCTACCATTGTAACCGACTCTATGTAACCCTAACCCTATTCGGTGTCTATATAAACCGGAGGGTTTTAGTCCGTAGGACAACATACGCATCAATAATCATACCATAGGCTAGCTTCTAGGGTTTTGCCTCTCTGATCTTGTGGTAGATCAACTCTTGTAATACCCATACCATCAATATTAATCAAGCAGGACGTAGGGTTTTACCTCCATCGAGAGGGCCCGAACCTGGGTAAAACTTCGTGTCCCCTGCCTCCTGTTACCATCCGGCCTAGACGCATAGTTCGGGACCCCCTACCCGAGATCCGCCAGTTTTGACACCGACAATATGTTTTGCAGAAAGCCAATTTTCCCTACTGCAAAGGAATATATTTTATTTAACTACAAAGTTTGTTGAAAACATTGAGAATGGTAAACCCCATCTCAATCCCAATTAAAAGGTAATTAATAACCCAACAAAATTAATTTAGAGTGATGAGATCCACATGATAATCCAAGAACTAGATACTCAAGATGTCCATAACCGGGGACACAGCTAACCATGATTAGTTTATACACTCTGCAGAGGTTTGTGCACTTTTCCCCACAAGACTCGATCTCCTCCGTTGGATTTCTCGCACTACATAATGTTTGAGAAACGGATGACCGAGACACAGTCTTTCCGAAGAGGTCCCCTTAACCGATAGATAGGCATGTACACCTACAATCCCCTACATCTGCTAGCCCATCATGGAAAAGTTCCCCACAACTTACTCAACTATGCCAGAGCCCATAATGGCATGTGGCTGCACACGGAAGTTTCTAGCATGGATAATCTTATGATCCCTTTGAGCCTGGGTGGCAATCCATAGGAGAATCACACGGTACCCCGGGATTTCCAAAAAATACAGGCAATCATTGGGTTCCCCAGGTGCCTCAATCCACCCAGATGTGTATTAAAGTTGCCACCTTAAGTTAACCATTAATTAACAATACTCACATCTGTCATGGATTCACTCAAACCCAATCCACGTCTACGAGCATAGCATAGCATAACATAATAAGCAACGTAGAAGTAACTCCCAAGGGTTTGATAATAAAACAGGTGAATAGGTACTACCTCAACTACTTCCCAACCCACAATTTATTCAGATCCTAACCATGCAATTGTTTAAGAGTTGATCTAATGCAATAAAACTGGGTAGTAAAGAGGTATGATCAAAGTGTGAACTTGCCTGTACTGTTGATGAATATGATTCGCACTCAAAACTCTTGATAGTTCTACTCATCACACTCTGGTCAATCTATCGTGAGCAAGCAATAGTAACCACACATAAGCAATCGCTCAAAAGATCGAAAAGAACTAAAAAGACAATTTGGAAAACCAAGCAAATAACTCTTGCAACATAAAACAATTTCTAACAGTACCAAAATTATGTGAATTTGGCCTTATCAGAAAGTTTAGGTCAAGAGCTTCGATTTGCAAAAAGAATCAACTCAATCGGAGTTATAAAACTCAAGTTATGATCAAACGAAGTTTGAATCTAAATCTGTTTGAAACCAAATTTTAAATTTTCAAAAACATGTTTAAGTTGATTATCTGGATAGAGGGCATCATAACGAAGAAGTGAGCATTGGTTTCATCGGATTTGGATAGACGGGTAAAAAGATGTGATAGATTGAAGATTAGGGACTAATCTATAAATAAATATTCATGGATGGGTCCCTGGCCGAAAAATAAAAAGAAAAAGAAAAACTCTACCGAACGAACGTTCGCTACCGAACGCTAATCGAACGAACTCGTTCACTACAGAACCCTAACTAATGAACGTCCATTAAATAAATCTAACTAAAAAGAAAAACCTAACTAAACCTAACTAACCGAAAAGAACCGGAATAAAAACCGAACTAAAACAATAAATCGGACCGGGCAGTTCTTTATCGGTTAAACGGGGTTCGGCTGAGCGGCAGTCAACGGCGAGTCGGGCGGCAGCTCCGGCGACGGCAGTAGGCGGTGTGGGCGTCGACAAACGACGCAGCGGCGGCGCAAGCGGCAGCGGCATGCAGCGGCAGGAGGCGGTTGGTGGCCGCGATCTGCGGGGTGCGGCGGCGGGCGGCGAGAAGAGAGGGAGGGGGTCGGGCGGCGGCTTAAATAGGCGGAGGGAGGTGGTCTTGGAGGAGGGGGCAGAGGAGGCGGCGGCGCTGCGGACTCCGGGAAGGAGTCCCGGTCGGCAACGGAGGTGGAAGGCGGCGCGGCTATGGGCCGGTCGGCTGGCTAGGCCGGCCCAGTCAGAAAGTTTTTTAAAAATAAACATTTTTTCAGACAAAAAAATAATAAAAACAAAAATAAATTGAAATATTATACAGGCATATAATATATCAAAATTTTCATAAAAAGATTTTCTACAACGTGGACATTTTTGTAAAATCAAATAAAGTCGAGAAAAATTCAAATAATTCAAAGAGTGCTACTGTCCTACTAAAATCAGATAAAAATCATTTTAAAAATACCAAAATGATTTCAAATTTATTTATCTCCAATTTTCTTTTGTAGGGAATCATGTTACCCTATTTTCCATATATATTCTATTTTTGGAGAAAATAATTTGAATAAAAACCAAATAACTCCAAATTGAAAATAATTTCAAAGGGACTTTCAATTTGATTTTTTTTAACTTCCAACGCATATTTCATATGTTTTGAAGAAGTGATTTTATCTTCTCTCATGAAAATCATTGAGTTGCTTAAAGTTTCTGAATTTAAAATATTTCCAAATGAAATTCAAATATGTTCAGATGCCCTTTTCATTTAATTAAATGGAAGAAGTCATGCCATCTTCTCTCTAGGGTTTTGTATTTGAAAAGAATTTGAATTCACGGAGATCAAAATGCAAAATGAAAGTTTGGGAAAGTCCTTTTATTCCCTCTCATTTAACTTTCAAAAGGTTTCGAATTTCACTCAATTTCAGTCAATCAATCACACAACAATCAAACAATAAATCAAATCTATCTATTTATTATAACATTCCAAAATTTAGAATTTTGGGATGTTACACATACGGCTCCTGCCAGTTGCCAATAACTGTTACAAAACATGATCATCTCATACAAAAATTTATATATCATCACGTCTTGACCATATCACATCACAGTAAGTCTTGCAAAAACAAGTTAGACGTCCTCTACTTTGTTGTTGCAAGTTTTACGTGGCTGCTATGGGCTTCTAGCAAGAACCGTTCTTACTTACGCATCAAAACCACAACGATTTTTCGTCAAGTGTGTTGTTTTAACCTTCAACAAGGACCGGGCGTAGTCAAACTCGATTCAACTAAAGCTGGAGAAACAGACACCCGCTAGCCACCTGTGTGTGAACATGTCGGTAGAACCAGTATCATGAACGCGGTCATGTAATGTCGGTCCGGGCCGCTTCATCCAACAATACCGCCGAATCAAAGTAAGACATTGCTGGTAAGCAGTATGACTATTATCGCCCACAACTCATTGTGTTCTACTCGTGCATATAACATCTACTCATAGACCTGGCTCGGGTGCCACTGTTGGGGAACGCAGTATTTCAAAAAAATACAATTACTGCTATGATCACGCAAGATCTATCTAGGAGGTGCATAGCAACAAGAGGGGAGAGTGTGTCTACATACCCTCGTAGACCGAAAGCGGAAGCGTTTAGTAACGCGGTTGATGTAGTCGAACGTCTTCGTGATCCAACCGATCCAAGTACCGAACGTACGGCACCTCCGTGATCAACACACGTTTAGCTCAGTGACGTCCCTCAAACTCTTGATCCAGTTGAGGCCGAGGGAGAGTTTCATCAGCACGACGGTGTGGTGACGATGATGATGAAGTTTACCGGTGCAGGGTTTCGCCTAAGCACTACGACGATATGACCGAGGTGTGTAACTGTGGAGGGGGGCACCACACACGGCTAAAGATCAACTTGTGTGTTATAGGGTGCCCCTACCCCCGTATATAAAGGAGGAAGGGGGAGGCCAGCCGGCCCTAGGGGCGCGCCGAAGGAGAGGGAGTCCTACTAGGACTACTAGTCCTAGTAGGATTCCTCCACAAGGAAGAGATGGGAAGGAAGGAGAGGGAGAGGGAGTAGGAAAGGGGTCGCCGCCCCCCTTCCCTTGTCTAATTCAGACTGCTAGGGGGGGCGTGGCCTTCCCTGGTGGCCCTCATCTCTCTCCAATAAGGCCCATGGTGGCCCATTAGTTCCCCCGGGGGTTCCGGTAATCCCTCCGGCACTCCGTTTTTACCCGAAACCATCCGGAACACTTCCGATGCCCAAATAACATGGTCCAATATATGAATCTTTACCTCTCGACCATTTTGAGACTCCTCGCCATGTCTGTGATCTCATCCGGGACTTCAAACAAACTTCGATCATCAAATCACATAACTCATAATACAAATCGTCATCGAACGTTAAGCGTGCGGACCCTACGGGTTCGAGAACTATGTAGACATGACCGAGACACATCTCCGGTCAATAACCAATAGCGGAACCTGGATGCTCATATTGGCTCCTACATATTCTATGAACATTTTTATCAGTCAAACCGCATAACAACATACGTTGTTCCCTTTGTCATCGGTATGTTACTTGGCCGAGATTCAATCATCGGTATCATCATACCTAGTTCAATCTCGTCACCGACAAGTCTCTTTACTCGTTTCGTAATGCATCATCCCGTGACTAACTCATTAGTCACATTGCTTGCAAGGCTTATAGTGATGTGTATTACCGAGAGGGCCAGAGATACCTCTCCGATATACGGAGTCACAAATCCTAATCTCGATCTATGCCAACTCAACAAACACCATCGGAGACACCTGTAGAGCATCTTTATAATCATCCAGTTATGTTGTGACGTTTGATATCACACAAGGTGTTACTCCGGTATTCGGGAGTTGCATAATCACATGGTCATAGGAACATGTATAAGTCATGAAAAAAGCAATAGCAATAAACTAAACGATCATAGTGCTAAGCTAACTGATGGGTCTTGTCCACCACATCATTCTCTAATAATGTGACCCCGTTCATCAAATGACAACACATGTCTATGGCTAGAAAACTTAACCATCTTTGATTAACGAGCTAGTCAAGTAGAGGTAAACTAGGAACACTCTGTTTGTCTATGTATTCACACATGTACTAAGTTTCCGGTTAATACAATTCTAGCATGAATAATAAACATTTATCATGATATAAGGAAATATAAATAACAACTTTATTATTGCCTCTAGGGCATATTCCTTTAGGACCCTCCTAAAATAATCCCTGGTCATCGCGACAAAAGGCCGCAACACCACCAGTAGATCCCACCCTAGAAACACCACCGTCCACATTAATTTGCGCATCCAATAGGAGGAAACTTCCATGTATTAATAGGAGTAGGCGGTGCAGGAGAGTTAGAATTGCATAATAGGCCGTTGTATGAATTTTTACCACAGGATTTTATGCACTAACATAAAAATTCCATCATACCGGATAAATTTTGGGCCCTGCTATGCGTCGGCCAGCAGATCTTTTCAAAAGACCCGCCGCCTCGACATCGGCTAGATGTGGCACCATCCAATGATTCAGTCAGGTCTTTATCATTGCAACAAAGACGGTATTGCAGTATTTTCTGCAACAGAGCTCATGTTGCAGAAAATATTTGTAATAGTTGCTGAATGCAACATGGATGATATTGCAGAATGCAATGAAAGATGTTGTCGCAACTGCCCCTACGTCGAGTGACCCCACAGGAAACACGTTGAGTACGAAGGAGGTAGTCAACGAGTCGCATGAGATCCGGATCCTATAGTATGTAATTAGTATGTAAATTGTTAGAAGGGAGAGAGAGGTTTGGTGGAATTGTCGTTGTATTGCTTGAGCCTCGTGGGTATATATATAGGAGTACATGATCTACTTGGAGTACAAGGCAAGCTAGAATATTTCCTATTCTAACCTATGTTTCCTAATACAATCACGTTACTCAACATCCCCCGCAGTCACAACGGTAGCGACGCAAACGGTGAGACTAGAGAAGAATCCGAAGGCAAGCCGAAGGACACCCCCCACAGTCGTAACGATCGACGCATCGCGGAGTCGTGGCTGCCTGGAGTGAAAACCGATGAGGTTGCTCAAGCAAGGCGATAGCCCTTTGTGCCGTTTGTCGATGTAGCCAAGAGCGTAGGGTGGTGTAGCCATGGTCGAGGTAGCCGTGCGAAGAATGCCATGGTTGATGTCGAGTCGGGGTAGCCGGTGTTGAGGAAGTTGCCGTGGAGCCGTGGGCGCAAGGGGGCGCCGAGTTAGCATGGGCGCAGTGGTGTCGAAGTAATGGTGCGCTGGAAAGGAGATGTTGACGATGCGTCGCGGCGGGTTTGCCAAGCCCGGGGACACATCGTAGACGAAGGCATGAGGCGGTGTTGCCAACATCGGGCACGCGGAGACTGGGACCTGCACGAGCTGTACGCCATGTCGAAGAAGTCAGAGAGGCCAGCTAAGAAGAACTCGACGACGATTGCGGCATCCATCGGCGCGGGGCCGATGTCACCAACGGTGGTCGGAGTAGACGAAGTGGTCGGGGTAGATGACGGCGACGCTGGCGACGGGCTGGTGCTGGACGAAGACGAAGGAGCTGGACGGGCGGCGGCGGCGACCAAAGAAGAGCGGTGGCGGCGGCCTGACGGCGGCGGTGCTCGAAGTAGGCGAAGAACCCGACAGCATGACGGAGACCGGCGCGGACAATGGCGTTCCCGCGCCAAGGGAGACGACGCGACGCATACCACGGGAAGTCAACGCGTGTGGACGACGAAGTGGACCGTGGGCCGCTGCGCTACGGCCCGAAGGGCCGACACAACGGCGGCGGGCAGGTCGGGGTGACGGCGGGAAGACCTTGGGGCGGCGGTAGGGACCGCGGGCCGCGGCGCAACAGCACGAAGGGACGGCGCGGCGGAGGAGCGCGGGTCGGTGCAACCGCGGGGACGGCCTCTGGACGGCGGCGTGGCCCGCGTGCCACGCTCGCTACGGCCCGACGAGGCAACCCAGTGGCGGCGCGAGGGTCGGTGCTGCCACGGGGACGACCTGGAGCGGATGGCCTCTGGGCGGCGGTGGACCACGGGCCGCGGTACTACGGCCCGATGGGGCGACGCAGCGGTGACGCGGGTCGGTGCAGCTGGGAGAACCACGGGGCGACGGCGCTGCGGCCCGATGGGGCGACGCAGCGGCAGCCCATTGCTCGATCGGTAGATGGGCGCGCTGAACTCGAGACGGTCTTCATGGGGCATGCGGAGGCGCGCGCAACCGACGAGCCAGGTCGGTCGCACGGCGTAGATGAGACGGATCGCGACGGCGGGCGGGTGATCAATCCGATCGCGCGCGAGGTCGGGGACGCCGCTCGGTGGAGGCGTGGTGGCGGCGGAGTCCGAGATGAAGCCGGCGGAGGCGGGCGGCAGGGCGGCTATGATTGGCCGCAGCATGGCACGAGGCCGCCGGGTCGGGGTGATGCAGGAGTCCCGGTCAGAGTAGGGCGGTGATAGCCGGCGTAGATCGACGGATAGGCCGTCGCGCGAACGACGGCAGTGAAGGGTCGTCGCATGACGCGAGGCCGCCGGGTAGGGCGACCGGCGGGCCGTCGCGCGGACGCCGCGCGAGGCCGCCGGATCGGGGCGACCGACGGGCAAATGCGCGAGGCCGCCTGGTCGGTGAAGAAGCCGGTCGATCGTGCCGATGTTGGAGTAGAGGCACACGGGATCGACGACGATGGTGGGTGACGCAAACCGGATCACATAGACCGGAAAACCAAAACGAAGACGCCGATCAAAGCGACCGGCGAGAGAGAAAACTCGTATCAAAAGATCAGGAAAAAAACTCTCTAGAGCAGCCGGCCAACACGGCCGGGGGACGAACCCTATGTACGGGCGGCGCGGCCCCCGGCGGCTGTCATGGAGGCCGACCGCCCCGAGGGCGGCGTGCGGTTGCGGAAGCGCCGGCGGCTAGGGTTTAGATCGTGATTAGGCTGATACCATGTTAGAAGGGAGAGAGAGGTTTGGTGAAATTGTCGTTGTATTGCTTGAGCCTTGTGGGCATATATATATAAGAATATATGATCTACTTAGAGTACAAGGTAAGCCAGAATATTTGCGAGTCTAACCTACATTTTCTAATACAATCACGTTACTCAACATAAATAAACTGCTACCCAAGCCATCCAATCAAATCATATCGGACGGCCACAAAGACGGCCGATGCGTGCGTCATTTCGGGTGATGGTAAATGTTTCCCATAAAGTTTAGGCCTTCAAGTTTAAAGAAAAATCCTAATAAGTGCCATACGTATGGCATAAACACATGTCAATTTGAACTTTTTATGGCAAATTTAGTGACGTGAGAGTGACAACTTCCTTTTCGGATGGCAGTTTTCAGTTTTCTTTTAGTTTTTTTTTCGGATGGTAATTTTAGCTGTAAAAAACATCAGGATTTGCTTCGTTGTACTATCGTCTATCTATGGTTTGGGTAAAAAAAAATAGTTACCGGTGAAAAAGGCGCCCCGCGGGTCTAGCTTGGATCGATACCAGACACACACCGAAGCCGAGATCCAGGCCAGGCCAAGCACGCCGCCGCCGGCAGTCGAAAATAACACATTCCCCTAGCCACGCCGTGACATGGCCACTCCGACGGCAGCCGCCGACACCGCCGCCGCCCCGCTGACTCCAGTTGCCCCGGAGCCCGCGGCGAAGTTCTCTCTTGCCTCTTCTGATATGGCTGCTCCGACCGCAGCAGCCGACACCTCCGCCCCGCCGCCGCCTGCTCCAGTCCCTCCGACCGCAACCGCCGACACCTCCGCGCCGCCGCCGCCAGCTCCATCCCCTCCGACCGCAGGAGCCGACACCGCCGCTCCGCCACCACCTCCTCCTCCAACAACGACGGAGCCTGCGGCCAAGGTCTCTCATAGTCCTTACCACATGGCCGCCCCGACGGCAACCGCCGAGACCGTCGGTCGGCCAATTCATCCTCCTCCAGCCCCGGAAATCGCGGCCAAGGTCTCCCATTTCCCCCCTCCTTTTCCTCCTCAGCCCGATGCGCCGGCGCCCAAGAGGCGGAAGCTGGAGGAGGCGGGGTTCCACACCTCCGCCTACTACAAGATCCGGGCCACTGTTGCCGACCTCCGCCTCCGCTTCGTCCAGGTCCGCACTCTCTCATGCCACACTGTAATATTTTTCACAATACTAGTCAGTTGCTATGTATTGTGGAAATGGCTAGCTAGTTGTTCTCTTAACCTCACTACCTCAGGAAAACTTGGTTGTTGGCAAATTTTAGGTCTCTTTTGGTTCATAGGATAGGATTATCATAGGAATAGGAATTTTATAGGAAATGAGATAGCATGTATCTCAAATCCTATGAGGAGGAATAGGAAATGAGATGTCATTTGGTTGACACCAAAGGAATTTTTCCATTGAGTCTAGGCTCATTTTTATTTTCCTATGAAATGTGAAGGATAGGAACCAATCCTATGTAGGAATAGGAATCTATTCCTATGAACCAAAGGGCTCTAAAGGAAAAAATCCTATAAGAATCCTATCCTCTAAAATTCCTATGAAATTCCTTCAAACCAAAGGAGGCCCGCTGCAAGACCGCAGGAGAAATCTACCAATCTGAACTCTCACGTGCTTATGTTTGATGAAATATTTGGTATGCATTGTTGAGCTGGTAATTTGCTCTGAACTGTTTACCTCTGTTTTAAAGGTTCACGAAGCTACTGATTTTCGGAAGAGCGATGCTGCTCGCGAGATTCTGAGAGGTATTTTTCTCTCTCGAACATATGACATGTTAGAAAGGCATCAGTTATTTTAGACGACCTAGGGTACAGGAAAGAAAAATAGAGAAACAAAAGGTTCTTCGGTCATGGATCCGAATATGAACCCCTTTTCATACCATAATTTCATTCAGAAGCATCCTCAGTTATGCTTTCCACACTGCCGGCAGCAGAGGGGAGCTGTCTTAACCTGGAGAATGTTGTTAGAATAAATCCGAGGCATACCGTCGATCATCCGAGGACCAAGCAATCACACGAGCACGACACCGAGATTTGTTAACGAGGTTCACCGATATGGCTACATCCCCGGGGCCTGACTATGGGCGCTCCTCCCCATGACACCGCTACAATACCGCACCCGGTCGCCCTGGACACCGGCACATGCCGCCGGCTTCCCCTGCGTTCCGGTGCTATTATGTTGGCATAGGTTACATCGTGTGTCTACCCCCGTTATATAAGAGAGGCCTAGGATACAAGTGTCCTACTAGGACACGACTCCACATCCTATGTAAACACAATACAACTCATAGTCCAACTGCAACCTACCTTGTACACAATATTCGACACAACTCTAACAAACTCCACCTTGGCGAATATTCTCGACCACCCTGAAATTGTCCATGCATCAAACTTCCATGTACATTAGACTTGAGCTTATCCCATGAGTACCGCTGCTACTCCAAAGACCCCATATGACTCCACCTGCAACTTGTAGTCCCTTCTTTTCTTGACCACAGTCAACACTCGAGCAAAATTAAGTTCCTCTTAACTCTAGATTATGCTTCCAACTTCCGGAGTATCAATCCAACGCCATCACACACTGATCACTGATCTGCGTGAAAGTGAACAACTCACATATTGGGTGTCACACATAAGAGTTACCTGAACTCAACATCACCGCTCCTTTCTTGACCGTCTGTCTGAAACTTGAAGGAATTTCACCATTGCTTGTAATCATCCCGAGTCAAATTCGCAGTTGTCTCACCACATGTATAACCACCAGAGCCCCGACCCGTCTCCATGTCCGTGCGTACCGCACGCCTCGCCGCTATTACCGCGGCGAGCCTTCGCTGTCCCGGTCGAGTCTCAAGGGTCGCGAACCCACACCACTCAACCCCCACTGCAGAGTACCACCGATTATTACCGACCGATGACGAGTTTCACGCTTCCATCAGACCACTGGGCTCCAATCCGAACTGCATGTCACTCGCTTTTCCCGCTGAAATAGGCTTCGACTCTCTGACGTCTTACGCCGTAGTCCCTCAATCAGGACCAAGTGAAGTCTTCCGTCAGACTCCAGCTCCACCTTCAACATGACTCCATGGTAGATGATCAGTCCACCCCTGCGCCTCATCGACTTCAAGCTCCATGTATACACCACCTTGAATCAATCCCGCGCCATAGTCTTGTCTAAGCCGCACAAGCCCTCGGGGCATGCGCCACGTGTTTTCACGCCCAGAAGTCGGTCACCATCAGCATTACGCTCCTATGTCGTCCTCGCTGATCCCACCACCGTCTTCTGTACCAACCGACTCGCGTCGATCCGTCAGACTGACCTGTCCGACCCAGACGAACTTGTCCGGCTACAACCATGCTCCACCTTGCACCATGACCGCTCGCACATCTGTGCATATCTTGGATGCCCTGTGTATGCATGATTCTGCCGTGACACACTCCAGACTCCTCCAAGCCCATATGCCCGTCGCTGTCCTTGCTGCACGCACACCCTGAAAGCACTCACAACAAACTTGACCCAGCAAGGAAAACTTCCGTCTAGACAAAACACTATTTTTCCTTTTCCTTGTCCCTGTTTGCTTGTAGCCTCTCTTGTGTATGCACGAAGACTTTTTTTTTGTCCAAACAAATCTCACGTAAGCTTGTTCGTGTGTTGCACATCGTATCTCCACGCGTAGACCACACTAGGCCTTGCCTGCACGCACCTGGGCAGCATCACCTCCAGGTTGATTCGCACCGCTTCGATCGATCCACTGCTACACACGCATCTCCCCGAAACCAAATCCGATCAGCAAGACCTCCAACATACTCGTCTGTGTCTGATTGCATCTAGCTGATATCGCTGAACCACACAAGTCTCGTCGAATCATGTACGACACCGCTAGCCCTTCCAGCCGCACGCCTGCTTGGACTCCGTGACCGCGTCCTCCGGCCGGACCGCACTTGGCCCAGCTGCCAGCTGCGTTGCCGCAGGCCACGTCCTGACCTCGCCGACTCCGAGTATCTTTCAACTTGGCGTTGTTCACGCGATAGTGACGTCACATCGTCTCTTCCAATCTCGACAGCTGATTCTTCCACGATATCTTCACCTCTAGATCAACTGAATAACCGCCTCATAACCTAGCTCATGATACCACTTGTTAGAATAAATCCGAGGCATACCGTCGATCATCCGAGGACCAAGCAATCACACGAGCACGACACCGAGATTTGTTAACGAGGTTCACCGATATGGCTACATCCCCGGGGCCTGACTATGGGCGCTCCTCCCCATGACACTGCTACAATACTGCACCCGGTCGCCCTGGACACCGGCACATGCCGCCGGCTTCCCCTGCGTTCCGGTGCTATTATGTTGGCGTAGGTTACATCGTGTGTCTACCCCCGCTATATAAGAGAGGCCTAGGATACAAGTGTCCTACTAGGACACGACTCCACATCCTATGTAAACACAATACAACTCATAGTCCAACTGCAACCTACCTTGTACACAATATTCGACACAACTCTAACAAATGTGGAAGTCCACAAGCTGAGGATTGAACCGATGAGTATTCTTTTAGTGTGGGGTGTATATAAGCACTGAAAGGAGGGGATGTACCGGACAGGTTCTGAGTAGTTTATTGGTCTGTCTATAGAGAAGTATCTATTTGGTTTGGCGCTGTTGTTCAATGGTTAGTTACTACCAGCAAATATAATAAGCTTGAGAGCTAGGATAAAATATACCAATACTGTGGATGAACCATAGCTGTTACTTGCTGTCTCATGCTTTTTTGTGCCAAGCAATACTTGAAAGAGAGAATAAGGGACACTGATCTTATCCAACATAAATTCCACTTCCAAGGTGTAACAGTTGAGACTTTAGCTAATCACACTGATCTTTCTTTTGTTGGTTCTGTAATCAAGTTCTTGCCAAGCGTAGTTTGTTGATCCTTTTTGCGTGCGGATCAGCTAGTTGTGCATTTGCATTTTGAGCTTGATGCAGTCTATGTTATACAATCCTGCAGATTGAAGCATATGAACTACTTATTAGCTTGTCTTTATGTCTTAGATTCTACATTCATGACTGACCTGTGAGAAATTGGGTTTATGCAGTAACATCCTTTTCCTCTGACGAACCTATTATGCACCATGTCGCTCTAGATTCTTGGGGGTGTTAGTTATGCAAAAATATGTTCTTCAATACTGTAACTCATACAAAATATTGTTTCATTTCTATCCATTTTTTCCGTTAAGGAATTCCTACATATCATGGTAGATGTTTACAAAACTTTCCCAGGTTGTGAAAATAACTAATTAAACTGCCAGAGGTATATCATGTTTTATTCATCATTTTATCTTTCAACTTGCTGGATCTTGACATGCATTGCCTTTTTGTGTTTCAGAGATAAAGACAGTTATGGAACTCTCCAAGAAAATGAGGCTTGATCTCGGCGTCTCTTCTGAACCCATGAAACCGTCAGAGAAGCCTTTAGCTGGAGCTGTGAAGGATGAGCCCACAGAGCCAATTCTATCTGGAGAAAGAAATCAAGTTCCTCCGACAGGTCAGCCTGCAGTTCCTCCTAATATTGCAAATGATGGTGCACCGGCCACCCAAGCCTTATAAGTGATAACTCAGCGAGTGCAGCAGAGAAAATATCAGAGGGGAAGGGAACCCTAAGCAGTGGGATGGCAAATCACCCAAAGCACCTCGTGAAAACAGTGCAAGGGTCTTATGTGGTTGGTGGATCTCCTGTTGGCTGGAATTTTCTTGTTTGGCTTGGTGGCGAAATAATGTATTGTGGGGTTGCCAAAGAGGTGTTTCGGACGCGCCAAGCTGCAAGTTGAGATGTTCCCTTCAAATTGAAACTTTCTGATTTGTAATGTACTCTTTAAATTGATGGGAGTTATGATTTAGTTTTAATATCCTTATCCTTAAGTTCACTAAGCTCCCTAGGTGTTGGGGCTCTCTCAGTCAGTTGAGGTATCAATTCTGGCCTTTGATTTTGATTTTGACTGTGGGCCTGGATACTCATTGGGGTCGATGGTTATTCGTGCCTCCCACGTGGATTTACCCCTGTTGTTCTTGGCTGGGTTCCATTATCCAATAATATTTACCCGGAGAACCAGATATGTGAAGGCTCTCGGATGGTCTACCATCTGTAAGGCCTTGTACAATGGTAAGTGCTTAGAGGAGGTGCTTAGAGAAATAAACCAGGCTTTTCTTAAACACTAGTGCCTATTTGTACAGAATAGACGCTTAACTAAGCATCTCATGTAGAAATAAGCACTGGTGCTTCAAAAAAATCCGGTTTATCTTTTTAAGCACCTCCCTAAGCACCTCCCTAAGCACCTATCATTGTACAAGGCCTAAAAGCCAGGGGTCATGTGGGTTATCGCGCCTGTCCGTTAGGCTAGTCATAGTGGGAGTAACTTAGCTAGTAACATAACACATCTCAAGACAAGTTTGCTTATGTGGCATCTAGTTAATAAGGAGAGAGGTGTTTGGAGTAACATATTATGTTACCATCACATAACGCTTTCCAAAAAATGTTGAGTCTATAAGCTAATAAATGCAACCATATATGATACCATTTCTATGACACTTTGCACTATGAAGGTAGTAACATAGACTAGTGTCATATGCATGACACTGGAGTAGACTAAGTTACTCCCCACTATGACCAGCCTTAGACTAGCCACAATGGATAGTAACATACACTAGTAACATACACATATTTCTAAACTATGTTACTACCTTCATAGTGGGTAGTAACTTAAGTGTGATAACATACACATATTTCTAAACTATGTGATAACATCCCATTGTACGCACCTCCCTATATGCCGACGATGCGGCGGTCTTCATGCCACCCATCAAAGGTGATATTGTGAACCTCGCAAACATCTTGCACCTCTTTGGTTATGTCACGGGTCTCTCCACCAACTTCCAAAAAAGCTCGGTGGTCCCAATCTGGTGTAGCCACGTCAACCTCCCAGACATCCTCCAAAACCTCCTGGCATCCCGTGCGTCATTCCCAATCAAATATTTGGGCCTCCCGCTTTCTGTCTGGCAACTACGAACGGTGGATTTCCAGTTCCTTGAAGATAAAATTGCAGCGAGGTTGGTTCCGTGGGAGGGCCACAATATCACCACCATTGGTCGCACGACGCTTGTCAAGTCGGTGCTAACCTCCCAAGCGATTTACTCCATCACTCCCCTCATTGTCCCGCCGCGTACCCTGAGCAACATCAACAAAATTGAGCGTGCCTTCCTCTGGGCAGGCACATACAAGACCACCGGAGCTAAATGTAAAGTTAATTGGGAGTCCGTTTGTCGGCCCCTCGACCATGGGGGCCTAGGTGTGCTAAATACGGACAAATTCGCCCGGGCTCTTAGACTCCGGTGGCTTTGGTATGAGTGGAAAGACCCCACCAAGATGGGGATTGGCATGGGAAACCCATGCAATGACGCAGACTATGACTTCTTCTATGCCTCCACCTCCATCGCCGTTGGCAACGGAGCACGGACGCCGTTCTGGGACTCCCCGTGGATGCATGATAGGAAGCCTAAGGACATCGCGCCCCTCATTTATGAGGCATCCTCTAGGAAGAATTGGAAAGTTCGTGAGGCCCTGAAAGATGAGGCGTGGGTCTCCAAGATCAAAATTTCGGAAAATTTCTCCATCAACCACTTTCAGGAGTTTGTGATACTCTGGGCCACTATCCGTGACTTTGCTCTCATTGAGGAGGCAGAAGATGACATCACTTGGAAGCACACCAACAACGGAATCTACTCGGCTGAATCTGCCTACATGGCTCAGTTCCTGGCACCATTCGCTCCCCCATGAAGCAGGCTGTTTGGAAGGTTTGGGCTCCGCCAAAAGTCAAGTTCTTTGCTTGGCTTGCCGCCCAAAACATGATTTGGACTGTGGACAGGTTGGATAAGCGAGGTTGGCCAAACTGTGGACTATGCCCACTATGCAAACAAGTTCAAGAATCGATGGACCACCTCTTCTACAAGTGCCGCTTCACGCTAAGGATTAGGGACACGGTAAAAGTTTGGCTCCAGCTAGACCACATTGATACTTCCACATGGCATTTGCTGCAATCCCCCAAGGCATGGTGGATAGGTTTATCCGACGAGACCGTCCCCAACCGCAAGGCCATGGCCTCTCTAACCATGCTCATCTCTTGGACAATTTGGAGTGAAAAAAATGCACTGGTTTTCCGACACAAGAGCACTCCTCCAATCCTTATTCAAAATATTAAGACGGAGGCACTGTTATGGGTGTCTGCAGGCGCGAAGCAATTGGGTTTAATTATGTCACAAGAGTAACAACTCTTGTTGTAAGGGTGTGTTGTAACACAGCACGATCAAATTCTTTTCCCTCTTAATTAATATACGTGGCAAATCTTTTGCCCGGTTTCAAAAAAAATAACATGCAAAGATTCATTTACTAGGTTATAGACTCATATTGCATTGGAACATGTGATGTTACAATAATTAGCTAAGTTACTACAACTACCTCTCTCTTCATTAACTCATTGCCACACAAGCAAATTTGCTGAGTTGGACTCGATGTTACTGCTGAAATTACTCCCACTGTGGCTAGTCTTAGGCGGGACAAGGCCATGCATTATCGGCGGCACGACCGACGATCATGGACCGCATAGGTCAAACAAGCCTCGTTGGAATGAGCGTTTACATGTACCATAGTAGTCAGTTCGGTAGGCATGAATGTTGGGGCCAGATTCAAAATAACTTTTCCAGGGTCAGTGGGCGAATTAGTCATTTAGTACATTGATTTATGGGTGAGTACCTCCTGTGAGTCAAACTAATTAAATTTGGTGCTGTTCATAGACTGAATTTTTTTTGTTTCTTAAGCTTTGAGTGGATTTTTTTAAGCTAACTTTGAGTGGAATTTGAATGTGCAATTTTTTTTTTTGAAACGGGCAAAAGATTTGCCGCATATATTAATTTAAGAAGGAGAAGAATGTTTTGTTACAGGCCCGCAAACTACAAGGATTTTACTCTCCCGGAATGATGGTCCCTAACATTTTTGCGCCCGTGGCGATCCAGAGTTTAGCTTCAAACTTGATGTTGTTGAGCAAGATTGTTGGCAAAGAAGACTTGTTGCGGAATGTGCAATTTTGGCACATGGTAGATGTGGACTTTTTATTTACTTTTTTTGATCCATATTAATTGTCGCTGAGGTGGATGTATTTAACAAATATTTCAATGATAGATACATCCATTTGAGCGAGAATTAATATGGATCGAAGGGAGTATCAGTTTTTTACACCATGCCTACATGCATTTTTTGTTGACCTTGTACACTGGCCTTGGTGGCATCAGAGTGCTGGTTGTTAATAAAATCGCAGCAGTTGATCTAAAAGATTTCAGCTTTTAGCCGAGAAGTTGGCAGCGGAAGCTGAACCAGCGACTTTGCCTGTACCGGTAAGCATTAGAATCGATTCGTTTACCACAAAATACTGAACGACAACATATCAAATTTTTGTCCATACATTACGTTAATACAAAATAACACCAAAACATCTTGAACTTGGACAGGAGGGTAAACAGTCAACTGGCCAGACACACCACGGAAGTTAGATTCCTCCTAGCAAAATTTGATCAGGGACCAGGTCACAGTGACCTCAATCTCACATGAATCAACATTAAGTGTACCTTCAAGTCTACCGCGTTTCTGAGGGGTAAAATGCAGACCGTCATCAAATCGTTGCCCACCGACGCCATAAGCACTGACAGAAACTTCCAGATACTCTCGTTTTTGAAGTTCAGCGCAAACAACATGCCGTTGAAGCTTAATGGTGCCATCATCAGCGAGAGGCAACCCATTATCATCACCGATCTCAAGCAACCAAACTGTCATGTCATTTATGCTGGCAGTTCTTGCAGCAAAAGAGCCTCGGAAACCATCTGGCCACGGCCCATGGACGACTTTCATACTGACTGAGGCCTCTACTGACCCAACAATGTGGCCAAATGTCAAGTCGAGTGCGCTGATCTTGTTGGTGTAGACAGACGTAAACAGGGATGAATCAGGCGGCTGGGTATTCCTGAACGGAGAGGCTACGTAGATTAGCTCTTGATCCTCGGATTGCCCAGCTCCACTCACCTTGAGGTCAACCTCAAAGTAGACAGGATCAACCAGCACAGCAGCACGTGCAGGCCCAGTCAGTGCTAGGTACGGAGACTGATGGATTATGGACGAGCTTAGGCCCATATAAAACACTAATCCTTATTAATCTTGAGGCCCATGTATGAGATGGTAGGTGGTGGGAAGTTTAGTCCCACCTTACTAGTTGAGGAGAGTTGAGACCCCTTTATAAGGGCTGCTCTATCATTTGTCATTGGGAATTTAGGAAGAGGAGTGGTACACGCGCGCTTCTCCTTCTCCGCCGCCTGCCTCGCCACGACGCGCGCCGCGGGTTGCGGGAATGAGCCGAAGTTTATTTTTGCCGCTCAGGAACAAATTAATTAATCAGGGATTATTTGTCGACTCGGGAACAACGACTCCCTTGCCGGGAATGGGCCGACTCGGTCGTGGGCCTCGGCAAGGCCCACGACTTTCTTCCTTACGGACTATATAAAAAGGCTCTGGCCAGTGAAGTAACCAAATTCGGTTCACTCACTTCCTCTCGCATGACCTAGCCGTCATCTATTGTTCCTCACTCTGTGCTGCCTCCGGCGATCCCATCCCGACGACCGCGTGCACAGCTGGTCGGGAGAGCAGGTGCCTCCGGAACCCTGTCGTTCGAGATCCTGCCCGGGAGAACGACAATAAGGTTTTTGGAGAGCGTCTCGACGCGACTGCTTCCGATCCGTCCCCAACTCCGTTTGCCTCTGCTTCCACTACTTCTCCTGCATCGACACCATGGCCGACGATGCCGCCTCCAAGAAGAAGGCCACGGACGACGCCGAGGCTGCTGCTGCCGCCGCCGCGTTGGCCTGGCCAACCGGAGGGTATAATCTGTTCATCCCTCGTTTACTCATACTTATGCTAGCCATATATGTGCTGCTCATAGATGGTTTGATTCTATGTTCTGTACGTGCTAGTATGCTTAGGTATCGCTATGAGATGCATACCTTTTATGCCATGCTTACTGTTAACTCATGGATAAATCTAATTGGAAAAGTGTTAATATTTTCAACAGAGACTGCATGCAAAATTAATCAAGCAAGTAGTAAATACTAGTGTAAGGCTGAGCTGAAGACCAGATGAAATAGTAATTCATGTAAATATATGTAGACAAGGGGCTAGCTAGCAAGACAGAGACACGACCCACCTCACTGACGATCTGGCAGTTATCCTTTTCACGCTCAAAGATGATATTGCGCTTGTAGTCCACCGAATCACGCGTGGCGATAAAACCATACACATGCAGCGGCCACACTAAGCCTGAGGTCTCTTTTGTTGAGATTCTGACTTCAAAGAGCTGCACAGTGTCGACGGCGCAGATGCTGGCCCTGGGGGAAACAAGGTCCGTGAAGCCCACGCTGGGTACAGTCGCTGCATCACATGTACTACCTCCGTCCTGGTTTATAGATCCCTTTTATATTTTATACTAAATTTTGACTAAAGATTTAATTAACAAAATGTTAATGCATGTTAAGAAAAATTATTTCATTGAATTCGTATTTGAACATAGTTTTCAAAAACATAATATTTAGTGACATGCGTGAACATTTTGTTAGTTTAATCTATGGTCAAAATTTGGCACAAAATACAATAGAGACCAATAAATCCGGATGGAGTTAGTACGTAGTTAAAGCCCACGCTGGATACAGTCGCTGCATCACATGTACGTAGTTATGCATATGAGATTTCAATTGCCACTAATTTTGGTATCATAATGCTTCTGATATGTCCATCTAGTAATAAGAAGAAGAAAAATTAAGAAACGCATGCAATTTGTAGGATATATGCTTACTTTTTCGGTCCATGGAAACGATGAGATCGCCCCATATTCCCATTCACAGTTCGTTGAACTCGTCGCGATCTTCATCGCCGACAGGAATTGTCAGCTTGTATACTGGCGCCCGGCGACGCGTTTCCTTCGCCGTGCTGTCTATCTTCCTCACGCTCGGTTTCGCTGCCTTCTTTGCCATCGCAGGTACCTTTTTTTTTTGCTTCGTCTTCTCTTCCCAGCCGCCGTATCCTTGCTTGTAGTTGTAGCCCCCGTATCCATCTGCATCTCGGACCTACCTTTTTTGGAAGAGGTAATATCATCAATGGTGCTTGAACTTGCCATTAATGTTCACTTTAGTGTCTGAGCTTGAAAAATATGCTAATTGGTTCTAGAACTTGGCATGAGCGTGCAAATACGATGCTAATTCAATCTGCAGATGTATAATGTGCTAACATGGCACTGTATTTTGATTAGTATGCACATGTGGCATGGGACCCCTTTCAACAGATGGATTGCTATATAAATGTCTCTATGACTAGTGGGCACCACATGTCAGCACAAAGCAAAAATCAATGTCAAAAATTGCAACCACTGTGATACAAACTTGCGCCGTGGGGATAGCAAAGGTCTGCCCGAGACAATATGCTACACATTTTTGAATGACTGATAACGAGAACTATGTTAATGTCCTATATAGGAACACTTTTGTGGCATGTAAATGGGGCTGCAGCCAATGCAACCCATTCCGCACATATTATATATTTTTAGAATTTTATAAAAAGAAGGTAAACTAATATCACATTAAATTAATTTTGAATATTTATGTGTTATAAATATTATACGTTCAAATACAATAACTTACTTTTAAAATGTTAATGTAATTTTTAAAAATATTAACTTATTTACATGCAGATTATATTAAAAACATTTAGTAAATATAAAAATAGTAATTGTATAATAAATGTAAAAAAATAACTTGTGGCTTATATTTAAAATTTACAAAATTATGGATATAAACATTTTTATTTATATTCACTTCTGATAACTTTCACTCGTGGCATATATTCTTAATTTCTATATAACTTAAATATTTTCACATGTATATATTTATAAAACTTTGAATATTATATAATAATGAATATTTTAATTTAAACTAAAATTCTTAAACGACAAATTTATGAATTATAAAAATGTGCATATGATTATTCAAATGTCTGTATACTTCAAATAATAATTATTAGTTGTAATTTGGAAAATATTTGTATTATTCCAAATTATACAAACATTTTTAGAATCAGAAATACTATTATATTTATATGATATGTTTTCAAAAATAAGATGTCATTACTTTTTAAAATAACTTGAACGTTTTCCTAAATAAGTTATTTTTTGCATGTATAATATTAATAACACATAAAAGTTTAACGTCTATAATTTACGTACATTTTAAAAATACTAAAAAAACTGACAAGTGCAACATGGGCAGCATAATTTAAACCACACGAGCGTGCTCGTTTATAATGTAGAGCGTCATTATCCATAGTTTAGGGTTGAGTGATCTATTGGTCAGGCTGGTCGTTATCTAGCTTGCCTGTCTTTAGGCAAAAAAAAAGCTTGCCTGTCAAGTTCGAGTACTGGCGGGGACTGTTTGTTTATTTTCCCTTTATTATGACAATGTGGGGCCCACTGGCCATGGAGATGTACAATAAAGCTAATCAAAATATGTGCCACGTCAATGCATTATACGTCTACGGATTGGATTAGCACCGTATTTGCACGCTCAAGCCAAGTTATATAACCAGTTCGACGTATTTTTCAAGTTAAGGCACTAAAGTGAACATTGGTGACAAGTTTATGCACCACGAGTGATATTACCTCTTCTTGGAATCCATCTCAATCTCACTATGGTATGCACCTTGCATAGTTTTCCTAACCCTCGCGGCCTCTTTTTTACGTGAGGAAACCCTAGGGTTTAGAGTTCGCGTGCGGGTACCAATCCTAATCTCGCCCAACACAAACAAAGCAGGTTTTGCTTGCTTTTTTGCGGGGGTAAAGGAGATTTTCATTACTCACGAGGGCCTCTCAGGCACAATCAAGTTTACAATGAAGTCTAACCCCAAGTACAACCACACTGCGGTTCGGGGATACTACGGCCATAAGCAGCAAGTTCATGGCTAACTTTATTTTGCGAACGACGACAAAGAGTAAAAGAAATCTCCCTATCCTTAATTGAAGCCAAGCTTTTAATCTCCTGGATCATGAAGCGATGTGCTGATCTATCATCGGAGTTTGCTATGATCAGCGACACTGCCTTAGAACTATCTAGTTCTACTGAAATTGGCAGCGTCGTCCGGCGGAAGGCTAGCTCCAGCCCCTCCCTACATGCCGCGAGCTCGGCGCCCAGCGCGTCACCACAAGTACGGAGTTCACGACAAGCGCTAAATATGATGTTTCCCTGAGTGTCCCGGAGGATCATCCCACCTCCCGCCATACCTGTAGCCGGTATGAAGCTTCCGTCCGTGTTCAACTTGGTCCATCCTGTAGTAGGAGCGACCCAACTCAGCTCCTCTTTAGCTAGGGCGCTGGCTGTATGTGCTGGTGGCACATCATTGATCACCATTTTCCCCTTCACAACATCACCATTGGGGTACTGACTGAGGCACAATAAAGAGCTGATATATCCATGTAGAAACCGCCGAGAGGACTCAGTTGGAGGTGGCTGTTTTTCATGCGTGATCTCATTTCGCACGTGCCAAGTCCTTCACATGATCATCAGTACGATCATACGCGTCATCTCGTCCAAAGGCTCAAGGAGGGTGAACAACCATTCTGGCCCCGTGTTGTGAATGGATTCAATCCTCGGGATGACCCAATCTAGCGCCATGGCATGCCAAAGTTCCTTCGCAAGGGGGCACCTGCACATCGCATGGAACCCATCCTCTCGTTCCACACCACAAATGGGACATATGTCCGAAAGCTCAAGATGACGTGAAAAATTATTTGCCCAAGTAGCTAGAGAGTTGGTCACAATCCACCAAGCAAACACGCGTACCTTCGGGGGAGCAGGGCACCCTCATATGGTCTTTCATAAGGCGCGACGACCATCCGGTGCCCTGCTCATGGCGGTGGCCAATGGACGCTCGCGCTCGTCCAGGGCCAACCGATAGGGAGAACAAACGGTGAAGATACCGTTCTTATCCGGCGCCCAGGCGATGATGTCGTCGGTGCAGCGCGGCGAGGTGCGAATGCTAGATATCGCATCGACGTCCGCTGGGAGGAAGTGTCGGCGGAGAAGATCCATATGCCAGGACCCATCCGCCGCGAGAAGCTCCGCCACTCTCCTCAGCCGGCAGGTGCCTTGCTGCGTGATAGGTTGGCGCGAGGGTTCCCTCGGCACCCATCGGTCGCGCCATATCCGGATGTTTTGGCCGTCTCCAACACGTCATATGATGCCCTTTTTCAAGAGCTCGAGGCCATACTGTATGGCTTGCCAGGTCGAGGATGCGTTCCCGGAGAACATTGTATCCTCAAGGTGACCATCTGGATAGTACCGAGCTTTTAGTACCTGCGCACATAGACTGTTAGGCTTAATTAACAGGCACCACGCCCGTCGAGTAAGGAGCGCTTGGTTGAAGAGAAGGAAATCTTTGAAGCCCAAGCCTCCCTTGGTCTTATGTGCTAAAATTTTCGGCCATGCCAACCAATGTGTTTTCCTCTTGCCCTCCGCCGAGCCCCACCAGAAATTTGGTACCATTCTGTTCAAGTCGTCACAGACTGACATGGGTAGTTTGAAGATGCCCATTATATAAGTTGGAATGACTTGGGCAATAGCTTTAATCATGGCTTCCTTTCCTGTAAGTGAGAGAGTGTCCCTCATGCAATGATTCGCTTCAATAGACGAGACTGCAAATTCTGAAATTTCCCACTTGACATACGGCCTTCGGGCATTGATAGACCCAGTATTTTTCCTCAAACGACACTATATCAATATTCAGTACAGCCCGTACCTTTTCCTGCTCATCCAGCACACAAGCTGGGCCAAAGAGCGCACTACACTTTGCTGGGTTGATGCTTTGCCCTGTAGCTCGCTCATATGTGTTTAACACATTATGTATTTTTGTAGCTTGCTCTTCATTCGCCTTAAAAAATAGTAAAGTGTCGTCTGCAAAGAGCAAGTGAGACACTCCAAGGGCTCTGCGACATATTTTCAATGGGGAGTAATCATTTTTTTTCCTCTCCATCTTTCAACAGATCAGACAATCCATCAACCACAAAAAGGAACAGGAACGGGGATAACGGATCACCTTGCCGTAGTCCACATGACGGTGCGAACGAATCCAAGAGGGTTCCATTGAATTTCACAGTATATCTCATCGACACTATAAAAAAAATACACTTTCATGATGATACATGTTTGTCACAGTAGGTCGCTTTTTTTATCATGCATGTACATCCATGACAAATTTATAACAGAATCAAGATAGCCATACATGTGCTGTTGTAGAAGTGTTTCATGACATTACCAAAATTATCATCACGGAAGTGTCCACTTCCATGATGATAAATCGCCCGTCACAGAAGTGCTTTCGTCAAGGGTGACTGACACGTGTCATCCACCGTAACGGAACGCCGTTAAGCTATCGGGTCGGGTTTTGAATCCGATAACCCGTTAACAGTCCGGACCAATGGGGATTTTCCACGTGTAAAATCATCATTGGCTAGAGGAAACACGTGTCGGCTCATCGTTGGGACAGATGTCAACCACTCATTGGACGGAAGACGCCTATGATATGTCGACACATGGCACGGCCCAACAGAGGCCCATTCCTGTGAAAAGGCCGGCTCGTTTGACTTGGTCAAAAGCTGGCGGGCCGGCCCATGGAAAGCCTATTAACGGCCTGTTCGAATATAGCCCATTTACAACCCGCTAACCCAAGGCCCGTTACACCCTATCCGAATTAGGCCCAGTAGCGTCATTTGGGCCATCCAATATGATTCCAGTCCGTTTTCACTTCTGGCCCATGTATGGCCCATGACGTCTTTCGGCCCATATGAGGCCCTATGTAACTCTTAGCCTACTAACGGCCCGTGGTGAAACTGGCCCGTAATGAACAATGTATCACTTTACACCCATTAATGGCCCGTGGTGAAACTGGCCCGTAATGAACAGTGTATCACTTTATACCCATTAACGGCCCGTTATTCCGTTGGGCCGTTTCCAACCCACGTTATCTTTCGGCCTTCTTAGAGCCCATTTATTCTTGGGCTCATTTCCAGCATTTGTTTACTTACGGTCGGTTACTGTCATTTTCTGCTTGTGGGCCAAATTCAGTCCGTGGTTACAGTCGGCCCATTTGTGGTCCGTTAATACGTTGGGCCGATTTCATAGCGTCATCAAATACGGCCTATTAACGATTGCCCGTTATGGTCGGCCCATGAACGGACCATTCCAACTCTAGCCTGTTTACGACCATAATGCGGTCTGTTTGGCCCATGTTTGGCCAATCGATTATACGGCCTGTATAAGGCCCATTGTTTCTACGGCCCGCAGAAGGCCCATTGTTTCTACGGCACAATATGCAAGACACAATATGCATGATATAACCAACATCAGCATGCCAAATTAGAGCGAAGACCTCAGGGGGTAAATAGGAGTTGTCTTCTCCTTCTGAATCCCCCTCAGAATAGATATCTTCCTCTCGATTACAATCCGAAATGCATGGGGGGGCCTGCCTTTGCGCCTACCATGGAGCGACGTCTGCATGAAATTTTATTTCCACACAAGGCTCGTCTCTTTTGCTCTACATGTTCAGTTCCATTGTTTACAATAACTATCATGCATAGGAATAAAACATAGTGAGATTATGTAAGGAGTGCATGCAGTGCAGAAATCCAGAGTGATGGTAGCAACCTGTGGATAGACCCAAAACCAATAATAGCAGGCAGATAATGGCTTCAGTTAAAAAATACAGATAATGGCTTCTTTACTGTTTGTTTCCCACCCAACATGAAACTCATAGTAGACACCGGAGATTAACCAGATAGTAGATAGATACTATTGATAGCCGCCCCGATATGTACCCCACAACCATTTAAAAACTCAAGTTTGACCATTAGTTTGGAGCTGACTCAGAGTCTAATCGGTGAACAGGACGATAAAGTAGCATGTAATATTAAGCGATGCATAACGTAAGCAGACACGAAAGTGTGCGACCTCTCTTGCAGACCCGTGTAGTCCTCGAGGTCATCTGCTCGGTTGATGATGGTAGTGCAGTTTTCATGGCTGCCAGCGGCGGGTAAGAAGATCTGAGGCGGCGAAAGACAGTCTGGAGGCCGGATCCCTGTTGTGTTGGACCCTTCTGTCGTTGGAGCAGTTGAGCTGGGGTGGACGATGGCGCAGCAGGAGCGGGACATATCACGCAAGGTTTTCTTTGACAACTATCTGTAAGAGAAGTAATTCTGTAAGGGCTCGTTTGAATTGGAGGATTCCAACAATGCAGGGATAGGAAATAGACAGGAATAGGATAGGAATGCACGTGCAAAACAGAGAATTTAAAAAACATAGGATTTCTGCCAATTTGGGTGTTTGATTCACAACAATTGGAAGATCATAGGATGCAAAGAAGCATGGTGAGATTAAGTCAAACCACAAGAAAATGTACGGTTATAATGCTATTATGCTACTATCTCTTAGTCTTGTGCTTCATGAATAGGAATTTGAAAAGGAGGACAAGTGAAAATTAAAATTCCTATGTTTTTTCTTTCAAGGAGACACTAAAGGAACAAATCCGTGTGCTCAGTGGACAATATATATAACATGTAGAGTAAAAAGAGATTCAAGAAGTGTACAACCTCTTTGGCGAAGCCATGTCGATCTCAGCGTGATTGGGTTGGCCGGTGAGGATGCTCCGGCTGACTTGGTTGTCGGAGGAGGGGAAGAAGATCTTAGGCGTCTGGAGATGGAGCCCGAGGTACTGCTCCGCTGTGATGGAGGGTTTCGTTGTTGGAGCAGCTCCGGTGAGTTGTACGATGCCGAGGCTGAAGCAGGACAAGAGAGACAATGAACAACGTTAACCTGAGTGGAATTCTAATAGCATCTCCAATACGTGACGTAAATACATAACCACAAAGTGATAGATGTAAAATACATCAGCCGCTCATCTCTGAAATTAACTGTCGAAACTGAATTTAACTGTCGAAACTGAACTTAACTGTCAAAACTGAATTTTGCTGTCGAAACTGAATTTTACTGTCGAAACTGAACGCACTAGCAAGGTGAGGCTACACGTCGGTCGACTGACTTTTTCATCTCTGGTCAGTCGATTTTGCAGCCGTTGGATACGAAATCAAGGGCCTGCGGTACATCTTCAACCTCCACCCCCCTGAGTCGGCCAAACAGCAGCCCCCCGCCGCCTGCGGTGCGCCGCCCCACCCGCCCCGAAAACACTCCCCACCGCCGGTCCGCCGCCGCCCCGGCCATCCCTCTAGGCCCCCCGTGCCGAGCTTTTTCTCCGGCAATCCCCACGCCACCGCCCTGCCAACGCCCCGCCACCGCCGGCGACCACCGCCCCCATCCTGAACCCTAAGATAGATAGTGGGGTACCTCTCCGGCGAGCCCCCCTCCCCGCTGCGGCTGGTTCTTCCTTCACCCCGGCGGCATCGGAGTGAAGTGTAGCTAAATTAGAGCAGCATCGCAAGCAAGAGCAAGAGCGAGAGCAGCAACGCGAGCAAGAGCAATAGCAAGAGCAGACCAGGCAGGGGACCGAGAGCAAGAGCAAAGCAGCAGCGCGAGCGAGAGCTAAAGCAGCAGCATGTCCTACTGATGTGGACATCGCCGCCGAGGGAGCGACGTCATGGAGGAAGTGGCCGGTGACACCGCCATGGATGGAGCCGTGCCGTGTCGGCTTGGGACCGAGCACCGGCAGCACTGTGAGATCGAATCAAGAAAAAAATGCGGTGATTAGTGTACAACCTCTTTGGTGGCGCCGATTAGGCCGCAACTTCATCTGAGGAAATGGTGATGATGATGCTCTTCTGGTGGTGCAGGTGAAGACGGCGGTGTGGGAATGGAGGTGGCGCGAAAGACGAGGGGAACGTCGGGGCAGCTCCTTGGAGGTGGAGGACAGGGTGGCTGAACCGGCAGGACGATGAGATCAACGACGGATCCTCATCCGGTACGGTGGATGATGGACGTCGAGGTGTTGCTGTGGACGACATTGTCGGGGAAGAGGCTCCGGCTGGGTGGCGGACGGAGCAGGGTGTGGGGTTTCGTCGCGGGTTTTCGCGGCCTTGGTGTACGAATGGGTGGGCGGATGGGATGGCAGTGGGGAACCATGGCTTAGAGACGTGCTTGTCCGAAATGTGGGGTAAGTTACGAAAGTACCCCCACCGATTTGAGGCGGTTCTTTTGGTTCAGGGGTACCACGGGCATTTCGCATGTCGGGATTTCATAGGAGGTGGGAGTTTTCGCGCGCGTTGTAATTTCGGAATAGCAAGGCGCGGGTTGAGATGGAGGGAGTTGTCGAAGCACAACAAGACAAAGATATATCTTAAATATTTTGGGCTAACAAGGCGCGGGTTGAAATTTCCGGACAAGCCTAACGTGTATTGTACCAAATCAATGCGCCCTACAAATGTCATTCAAAACTTTCAATTCATGTTATGTTCAATTAAAATATTTCGCTACGTGTATAATGCATGCAACCTATTACTCAAATGAACGTTTTAGTGCATTCCAAACGTATATACTACCGCTTCAATATGAACTAAATTTGAATTCGTTTCTCTATTTGAATAAGATCTACAGTAATGATTGTTGTGAAGTCAAAGCATTTGAATTCGTTTCTCTGTTTTAATAAGATCTACAATCATCATTATTGTCAAGCTAAACCATCGTTTTTGTATTATCTTCACAGCACACCACATGATTAGTCTCGAGTTACATATGAACTACGTGTACTATATGAACTCGAACTAGATTTTTTGAATCCACTTTATTTTGATTTCAAATCACATTACATTTCTAGCTCTAGCTAGATCTTCATAATCTAAACCATGTCTCATATGTATAATGTGTTTATCACATTATGTATGGTGCCCCGCCCCCTACGCCTACAAGTATTTAGATGTGAGTTGCAAACACCACACATTACCACAAATTCAAATAAAATGTGAGAATGTTCGATATATAGTATTGTTTAGATTGTTTGATATTTAGTTGTAAGCTGCAAACACCACACATTATCACAAATTCAAATAAAATGTGAGATTATTTTATGTATTAGTATGGTTTAGATTGTTCGGCATTTAGCTGTGAGTTGCAAACACCATGCATTATCACATTATGGTATAACATGTGCACACCACGTGCATCACCGCTATATTCATGCATGCAATGTTTAAAACACTATGATTTCCTATTCAAATATATGAATCCGCTTTCATATCAAATTATGATCTTTGTTAGTCTCTTACACCCACACAATCCTCTAACCTTTGTAGCTACCACTAACTTTCTCTCGTGCGTGCACACGCCCTCCTCGCCCTCCCCCTCCCTCGATATTCTATCCACCGGGCACATTCATTTTTTTTCTTTAGGTCATTCTCCCAGAGTCTCCACAACTCCTTTCCGACATACACCGATCGATAAACCTCTCCAGTGATGCCTGCCTACAACATACAAACACACCTTCAATCTCCTCCTTTATGTGTCCTTGCCTCGTGTCTCTCATACAGTCAGACACACGTGTAAACTCTCGCCCCTCTTTTCATCGCTCTCACAACCGCACACTCCTCCCCCTATCTAGCTAGTAGTTGGGCCTCTCGCACCACCTCCTAGCTCCATTCTCTCTGTCTATCCGTCTCGCTGGGCCTTATTTCCCTCTAACAAATGGACGTACACCGACCGATCTCTCGCTATACATATAGCTAGCTAGGTCCTTATAACTCGTTTTTACCCACACGTCAATCGATCTACCTCATTAGTTGTGTCTCTCCCTTCCTTCGACAAACAACAATTGATCTACCGATCTAGTTAGGTTTGCTTACCAAACACATGGTTCCCCTTCATCATCCATGGATGCGTCCCGACAGATCTATCATGCACAGGCACACACAGAAACACATCCCCACTCTTATTGATAACATTGCAGTTCCACGCTCAGTCTGTCTAGTAGGCCTCTCCCACCATCTTCGAGAAGCAATTCCATCACCCATCCAACACTCTACCCCTCTCCCTCCCTCTCTCTCTCCTCTCTCGCTCTCCCATCATATTTCCCGTCCTTCAGTTATGTATGGATGTCGACCGATCTCCCTCAAGACATAGCTGGGTCTCTCCTTCTCAACACACATACGAGTCGTTCTACCTCTATAGTTAGGCCTCTGCCTACCCCTCCCACCACCCCCTCCCCCCCCACACACACCGATACATCGAGCGCTCTAGTCATGTCTCCCTGCCACACACAAACTTGACGTGTTCCCTCTAATGTTCTGGTAGGCCAGTCGCCCTATATCTTTGACTTGTACACGCACACACAATTTCGATGGCTCTCTTCATCGATCTTGCACCCACCCACTTGATCCTCTCTTCGACTCTATCGATAGCTATGACCCCTCCCTCTCTTCTCGTGGATTGCCCGACCCTCTATGTATGATATGGATAGGCCTCCATTTTCACACACATTGCATGCAAAATTTTGTTTGAGATGTCATCGACACATATTCCCACACATAATTCACAAAATCAACCCCCCACCCCACCCCCACCCCAAAACAAAAAGCACTCACGAACGCGGTTTGTATCTCTCACACACACCCACGTAGGTGGGGGACATGCACGAAGAGAAGAGGTGCAAGCACGGCGCACGTACTCCCGTCTCTTTCCCAAGCACACCCGCGCGGGTACACGGTGGAGCTTATTTTTGTACGAAAAAGGCAGCCCACGTGGTAATTTGGCACGTGTCTGAAGGAAATATGCCCTAGAGGCAATAATATTGTTATTATTTTATTTCCTTATATCATGATAAATGTTTATTATTCATGCTAGAATTGTATTATCCGGAAACATAATACTTGTGTGAATACATAGACAAACCAAACGTCACTAGTATGCCTCTACTTGACTAGCTCGTTAATCGAAGATGGTTATGTTTCCTAACCATAGACATGTGTTGTCATTTGATTAATGGGATCACATCATTAGGAGAATGATGTGATTGACATGACCCATTCCATTAGCTTAGCACCCGATCGTTTAGTATGTTGCTATTGCTTTCTTCATGACTTATACATGTTCCTATGACTATGAGATTATGCAACTCCCGTTTGCCGGAGGAACACTTTGTGTGCTACCAAACGTCACAATGTAACTGGGTGATTATAAAGGAGCTCTACAGGTGTCTCCAAAGGTACATGTTGGGTTGGCGTATTTCGAGATTAGGATTTGTCACTCCGATTGTCGGAGAGGTATCTCTGGGCCCTCTCGGTAATGCACATCACATAAGCCTTGCAAGCATTGCAACCAATGAGTTAGTTGTGAGATGATGTATTACGAAACGAGTAAAGAGACTTGCCGGTAACGAGATTGAACTAGGTATTGAGATACCGACGATCGAATCTCAGACAAGTAACATACCGATGACAAAGGGAACAACGTATGTTGTTATGCGGTCTCACCGATAAAGATCTTCGTAGAATATGTAGGAGCGAATATGAGCATCCAGATTCCTATATTGGTTATTGACCGGAGACGTGTCTCGGTCATGTCTACATTGTTCTCGAACCCGTAGGGTCCGCACGCTTAAGGTTTCGATGACAGTTATATTATGAGTTTATGCATTTTGATGTACCGAAGTTTGTTCGGAGTCCTGGATGTGATCACGGACATGACGAGGAGTCTCGAAATGGTCGAGACATAAAGATTGATATATTGGAAGCCCATATTTGGATATCGGAAGTGTTCCGTGTGAAATCGGGATTTTACCGGAGTACCGGGAGGTTACCAGAACCCCCCGGGAGGTATATGGGCCTTAGTGGGCTTTAGTGGAAGAGAGGAGAGGTGGCTAGGGCTGGGCCGCACGCCCCTCCCCTCCTAGTCCGAATAGGACAAGGAGAGGGGGGGCGGCACCCCCCTTCCTTCTCTCTCTCCTCTTTCCCCCTCCCGAATCCTATTCCAACTAGGAAAGGGGGGAATCCTACTCCCGGTGGGAGTAGGACTCCTCCTGGCCGGCCGCACCCCCCACCTTGATCCTTTATCTACGGGGGCAGGGGCACCTCTAGACAAGTTGATCCACGTGATCATATTCTTAGCCGTGTGCGGTGCCCCCTTCCACCATAATCCTCGATAATATTGTAGCGGTGCTTAGGCGAAGCCATGCGACGGTAGTACATCAAGATCGTCACCACGCCGTCGTGCTGACGGAACTCTTCCCCGACACTTTGCTGGATCGGAGTCCGGGGATCGTCATCGAGCTGAACGTGTGCTAGAACTCGGAGGTGCCGTAGTTTTGGTGCTTGATCGGTCGGGCCGTGAAGACGTACGACTACATCAACCGCGTTGTGCTAACACTTCCGCTGTCGGTCTACAAGGGTACGTAGATCACACTCTCCCCTCTCGTTGCTATGCATCACCATGATCTTGCGTGTGCGTAGGAATTTTTTTGAAATTACTACGTTCCCCAACAGTGGCATCCGAGCCTAGGTTTTATGTGTTGATGTTATATGCACGAGTAGAACACAAGTGAGTTGTGGGCGATATAAGTCATACTGCTTACCAGCATGTCATACTTTGGTTCGGCGGTATTGTTGGATGAAGCGGCCTGGACCAACATTACACGTACGCTTACGCGAGACCGGTTCTCCCGACGTGCTTTGCACAAAGGTGGCTAGCGGGTGATAGTTTCTCCAACTTTAGTTGAACCGAGTGTGGCTACGCCCGGTCCTTGCGAAGGTTAAAACAGCACCAACTTGACAAACTATCGTTGTGGTTTTGATGCGTAGGTAAGATTGGTTCTTGCTTAAGCCCGTAGCAGCCACGTAAAACTTGCAACAACAAAGTAGAGGACGTCTAACTTGTTTTTGCAGGGCATGTTGTGATGTGATATGGTCAAGACATGATGCTAAATTTTATTGTATGAGATGATCATGTTTTGTAACCGAGTTATCGGCAACTGGCAGGATCCATATGGTTGTCGCTTTATTGTATGCAATGCAATCATGCTGTAATGCTTTACTTTATCACTAAGCGGTAGCGATAGTCGTGGAAGCATAAGATTGGCGAGACGACAACGATGCTACGATGGAGATCAAGGTGTCGCGCCGGTGACGATGGTGATCACGACGGTGCTTCGAAGATGGAGATCACAAGCACAAGATGATGATGGCCATATCATATCACTTATATTGATTGCATGTGATGTTTATCTTTTATGCATCTTATCTTGCTTTGATTGACGGTAGCATTATAAGATGATCTCTCACTAATTATCAAGAAGTGTTCTCCCTCAGTATGCACCATTGCGAAAGTTCTTCGTGCTGAGACACCACGTGATGATCGGGTGTGATAGGCTCTACGTTCAAATACAACGGGTGCAAAACAGGTGCACACGCGGAATACTCAGGTTATACTTGACAAGCCAAGCATATACATATATGGCCTCGGAACACGGAGACCGAAAGGTCGAGCGTGAATCATATGGTAGATATGATCAACATAGTGATGTTCACCAATGAAACTACTCAATCTCACATGATGATCGGACATGGTTTAGTTGATTTGGATCACGTAATCACTTAGAGGATTAGAGGGATGTCTATCTAAGTGGGAGTTCTTAAGTAATATGATTAATTAAACCTAAATTTATCATGAACTTAGTACCTGATAGTATCTTGCTTGTTTCTGTTTGATTGTAGATAGATGGCCCATCTTGTTGTTCCGTTGAATTTTAATGTGTTCCTTGAGAAAGCAAGTTAAAAGATGATGGTAGCAATTACACGGACTGGGTCCGTAACTTGAGGATTATCCTCATTGCTGCACAGAAGAATTACGTCCTAGAAGCACAACTAGGTGCCAGGCCTGCTGCTGGAGCAACACCAGATGTTATGAACGTCTGGCAGAGCAAAGCTGATGACTACTCGATAGTTCAGTGTGCCATGCTTTACGGCTTAGAATCGGGACTTCAACGATGTTTTGAACGTCATGGAGCATATGAGATGTTCCAGGAGTTGAAGTTGATATTTCAAGCAAATGCCCGGATTGAGAGATATGAAGTCTCCAATAAGTTCTTTAGCTGCAAGATGGAGGAGAACAGTTCTGTCAGTGAGCATATACTCAAAGTGTCTGGGTATAATAATCACTTGATTCAATTGAGAGTTAATCTTCCAGATGATTGCGTCATTGACAGAATTCTCCAATCACTACCACCAAGCTATAAGAGCTTCGTGATGAACTATAATATGCAAGGGATGAATAAGACTATTCCCGAGCTCTTCGCAATGCTGAAAGCTGCGGAGGTAGAAATCAAGAAGGAGCATCAAGTGTTGATGGTCAACAAGACCACTAGTTTCAAGAAAAAGGGCAAAGGGAAGAAGAAGGGGAACTTCAAAAAGAACAGCAAGCAAGTTGCTACTCAAGAGAAGAAACCCAAACCTGGACCTAAGCCTAAAACTGAGTGCTTCTACTGCAAGCAGACTGGTCACTAGAAGCGGAACTGCCCCAAGTATTTGGCGGATAAGAAGGATGGCAAGGTGAACAAAGGTATATGTGATATACATGTTATTGATGTGTTCCTTACTAATGCTCGCAGTAGCACCTGGGTATTTGATACTGGTTCTGTTGCTAATATTTGCAACTCGAAATAGGGACTACGGATTAAGCAAAGATTGGCTAAGGACGAGGTGACGATGCGCGTGGGAAATGGTTCCAAAGTCGATGTGATCGCAGTCGGCACGCTACCTCTACATTTACCTTCAGGATTAGTATTAGACCTAAATAATTGTTATTTGGTGCCAGCGTTAAGCATGAACATTATATCTAGATCTTGTTTGATGCGAGACGGTTATTCATTTAAATCAGAGAATAATGGTTGTTCTATTTATATGAGTAATATCTTTTATGGTCATGCACCCTTAAAGAGTGGTCTATTCTTATTAAATCTTGATAGTAGTGACACACATATTCATAGTGTTGAAGCCAAAAGATGCAGAGTTGATAATGATAGTGCAACTTATTTGTGGCACTGCCGTTTGGGTCATATCGGTATAAAGCGCATGAAGAAACTCCATACTGATGGGCTTTTGGAACCACTTGATTATGAATCACTTGGTACTTGCGAACCATGCCTTATGGGTAAGATGACAAAAACACCGTTCTCCGGTACTATGGAGAGAGCAACAGATTTATTGGAAATCATACATACAGATGTATGTGGTCCGATGAATGTTGAGGCTCGTGGCGGATATCGTTATTTTCTCACCTTCACAGATGACTTAAGCAGATATGGGTATATCTACTTAATGAAACATAAGTCTAAAGCGTTTGAAAAGTTCAAAGAATTTCAGAGTGAAGTTGAAAATCATCGTAACAAGAAAATAAAATTCCTACGATCTGATCGTGGAGGAGAATATTTGAGTTACGAATTTGGTGTACATTTGAAACAATGTGGAATAGTTTCGCAACTCACCCCACCCGGAACACCACAGCGTAATGGTGTGTCCGAACGTCGTAATCGTACTTTACTAGATATGGTGCGATCTATGATGTCTCTTACTGATTTACCGCTATCGTTTCGGGGTTATGCTCTAGAGACGGCCGCATTCACGTTAAATAGGGCACCATCAAAATCCGTCGAAACGAGGCCTTATGAACTATGGTTTGGCAAGAAACCAAAGTTGTCGTTTCTGAAAGTTTGGGGCTCGATGCTTATGTGAAAAAACTTCAACCTGATAAGCTCAAACCAAATCGGAGAAATGTGTCTTCATAGGATATCCAAAGGAAACTATTGGATACACCTTCTATCACAAATCCGAAGGCAAGACTTTTGTTGCTAAATTCGGAAACTTTCTAGAGAAGGAGTTTCTCTCGAAAGAAGTGAGTGGGAGGAAAGTAGAACTTGACGAGGTAAGTGTACCTGCTCCCTTATTGGAAAGTAGTACATCACAGAAACCTGTTTCTGTGACACCTACACCAATTAGTGAGGAAGCTAATGATAATGATCATGAAACTTCAGAACAAGATACTACTGAACCTCGTGGATCAACCAGAGTAAGATCCGCACCAGAGTGGTACGGTAATCCTGTTCTAGAAGTCATGCTACTAGATCATGACGAACCTATGAACTATGAAGAAGCGATGGTGAGCCCATATTCCGCAAAATGGCTTGAAGCCATGAAATTTGAGATGGGATCCATGTATGAGAACAAAGTATGGACTTTGGTTGACTTGCCCAATGATCGGCAAGCAATTGAGAATAAATGGATTTTCAAGAAGAAGACTGACGCTGACGGTAATGTTACTGTCTACAAAGCTCGACTTGTCGCAAAAGGTTTTCGGCAAGTTCAAGGGATTGACTACGATGAGACCTTCTCACCCGTAGCGATGCTTAAGTCTGTACGAATCATGTTAGCAATTGCCGCATTTTATGATTATGAAATTTGGCAAATGGATGTCAAAACTGCTTTCCTGAATGGATTTTTGCAAGAAGAGTTGTATATGATGCAGCCGTAAGGTTTTGTTGATCCAAATGGAGCTAACAAAGTGTGCAAGCTCCAGCGATCCATTTATGGACTGGTGCAAGCCTCTCGGAGTTGGAATAAACGCTTTGATAGTGTGATCAAAGCATTTGGTTTTGTACAGACTTTTGGAGAAGCCTGTATTTACAAGAAAGTGAGTGGGAGCTCTATAGCATTTCTGATATTATATGTAGATGACATATTGCTAATCGGAAATGATATTGAATTTCTGGATAGCATAAAAGGATACTTGAATAAGAGTTTTTCAATGAAAGACCTCGGTGAAGCTGCTTACATATTGGGCATTAAGATCTATAGAGATAGATCAAGACGCTTAATTGGACTTTCACAAAGCACATACCTTGACAAAGTTTTGAAGAAGTTCAAAATGGATCAAGCAAAGAAAGGATTCTTGCCTGTGTTACAAGGTGTGAAATTGAGTAAGACTCAATCCCCGACCAATGCAGAAGATAGAGAGAAAATGAAAGATGTTCCCTATGCTTCAGCCATAGGCTCTATCATGTATGCAATGATGTGTACCAGACCTGATGTGTGTCTTGCTATAAGTCTAGCAGGGAGGTACCAAAGTAATCCAGGAGTGGATCACTGGACAACGGTCAAGAACATCCTGAAATACCTGAAAAGGACTAAGGATATGTTTCTCATATATGGAGGTGACAAAGAGCTCATCGTAAATGGTTACGTTGATGCAAGCTTTGACACTGATCCGGACGATTCTAAATCGCAAACCGGATACGTGTTTACATTAAATGGTGGAGCTGTCAGTTGGTGCAGTTCTAAAACAAAGCATTGTGGCGGGATCTACATGTGAAGCGGAGTACATAGCTGCTTCGGAAGCAGCAAACGAAGGAGTCTGGATGAAGGAGTTCATATCCGATCTAGGTGTCATACCTAGTGCATCGGGTCCAATGAAAATCTTTTGTGAGAATACTGGTGCAATTGCCTTGGCAAAGGAATCCAGATTTCACAAGAGAACCAAGCACATCAAGAGACGCTTCAATTCCATCCGAGATCTAGTCCAGGTGGGAGACATAGAGATTTGCAAGATACATACGGATCTGAACATAGCAGACCCGTTGACTAAGCCTCTTCCACGAGCAAAACATGATCAGCACCAAAGCTCCATGGGTGTTAGAATCATTACTGTGTAGTCTAGATTATTGACTCTAGTGCAAGTGGGAGACTGAAGGAAATATGCCCTAGAGGCAATAATATTGTTATTATTTTATTTCCTTATATCATGATAAATGTTTATTATTCATGCTAGAATTGTATTATCCGGAAACATAATACTTGTGTGAATACATAGACAAACCAAACGTCACTAGTATGCCTCTACTTGACTAGCTCGTTAAACGAAGATGGCTATGTTTCCTAACCATAGACATGTGTTGTCATTTGATTAATGGGATCACATCATTAGGAGAATGATGTGATTGGCATGACCCATTCCATTAGCTTAGCACCCGATCGTTTAGTATGTTGCTATTGCTTTCTTCATGACTTATACATGTTCCTATGACTATGAGATTATGCAACTCCCGTTTGCCGGAGGAACACTTTGTGTGCTACCAAACGTCACAACTTAACTGGGTGATTATAAAGGAGCTCTACAGGTGTCTCCAAAGGTACATGTTGGGTTGGCGTATTTCGAGATTAGGATTTGTCACTCCGGTTGTCAGAGAGGTATCTCTGGGCTCTCTCGGTAATGCACATCACATAAGCCTTGCAAGCATTGCAACTAATGAGTTAGTTGTGAGATGATGTATTACGAAACGAGTAAAGAGACTTGCCGGTAACGAGATTGAACTAGGTATTGAGATACTGACGATCGAATATTGGACAAGTAACATACCGATGACAAAGGGAACAACGTATGTTGTTATGCGGTCTGACCGATAAAGATCTTCGTAGAATATGTAGGAGCCAATATGAGCATCCAGGTTCCGCTATTGGTTATTGACCGGAGACGTGTCTCGGTCATGTCTACATTGTTCTCGAACCCATAGGGTCCGCACGCTTAAGGTTCCGATGACAATTATATTATGAGTTTATGCATTTTGATGTACCGAAGTTTGTTCGGAGTCCCGGATGTGATCACGGACATGACGAGGAGTCTCAAAATGGTCGAGACATAAAGATTGATATATTGGAAGCCTATATTTGGATATGGGAAGTGTTCCAGGTGAAATCGGGATTTACCGGAGTACCGGGAGGTTACCGGAACCCCCCGGGAGGTATATGGGCCTTAGTGGGCTTTAGTGGAAGAGAGGAGAGGTGGCCAGGGCTAGGCCGCCCCCCCCCCTAGTCCGAATAGGACAAGGAGAGGGGGCGGCGCCCCCCTTCCTTCTCTCTCTCTCTCTCCTCTTTCCCCCTCCTGAATCCTATTCCAACTAGGAAAGGGGGGGAATCCTACTCCCGGTGGGAGTAGGACTCCTCCTGGCGTGCCCTCCTCCTGGCCGGCCGCACCCCCCCTTGATCCTTTATATACGGGGCAGGGGCCACCTCTAGACAAGTTGATCCACATGATCATATTCTTAGCCGTGTGCGGTGCCCCCTTCCACCATAATCCTCGATAATATTGTAGCGGTGCTTAGGCGAAGCCCTGCGACGGTAGTACATCAAGATCGTCACCACGCCGTCGTGCTGACGGAACTCTTCCCCGACACTTTGCTGGATCGGAGTCCGGGGATCGTCATCGTGCTGAACGTGTGCTAGAACTCGGAGGTGCCGTAGTTTCGGTGCTTGATCGGTCGGGCCGTGAAGACGTACGACTACATCAACTGCGTTGTGCTAACGCTTCCGCTGTCGGTCTACAAGGGTACGTAGATCACACTCTCCCCTCTCGTTGCTATGCATCACCATGATCTTGCGTGTGCGTAGGAATTTTTTTGAAATTACTACGTTCCCCAACAGTGTCCACTTGGTGGAGGGAGGATCGTCTACCATGGGTGAACAAACAAATTGTGACTTGACGTTTTATGTTAAAAAAAGAGGCAAACCATGTGGGGCCTACCTTTGAGGCAAGGCTCTATACACTGGAGTACTTTTGATGTGTCCCGTCAACTCACAGAACAAGGAGAAACTTTCTTAGTACGTCGTCTTCCCCGCGCACGGGCGCGGTGGCTCGCAGGATGAGGTGAAGCTTGCTTACTACGCCTTACGCCCGCTCCCTTGCCCATGCGCGCGGTGGCTTGCAGGACAAGGAGAAAAATTTACTACTCCCTCTGTTTACTCCTCGTCCCTACTACCTTGGTTATAGAGATTATATCATATTGTTTGGAATATATATGTCCTTTAGTAGATTTCAATATGAACTACTAGTACATACTCCAAACACTGATGTATATAGACGTATTTTAGAGTGTAGATTCACTCATTTTGCTCCGTATGTAGCAGTCTCCCTCGCCCCTCGACCCTCGCCCACATGGTGTATGTGCAGCAATTCATTCGGTCTCATATAGCGAGAACGATATATACTGCACTACCATTATTGCTCGACTTCCCGAAGAGGCGAAGAGCCAATCGCGAGGTCAATATTTTGGAGATGCCAAGCGCAAGGTTATAGGAGAACGAGTAGTAGGTGCCGTGTCATTTATAAATAAAGTTTTTTTTCTTCAGTGGCACGTATGCAATATGATAGGTTCATATGGAGAGAAAAGGAGTACATAGTCAGGACGGGCCAACCTACACGGTTGCTTGTTGGGGTTGCTCTCTTCACACACTCTCGCACAAAATGACTGTGGCCACATCTCTAACATCCCGGCGGATCACGACCGCTTAGGGAAGGGGTGGATGCTTAGTGTAGATGCGGTGGCCGTCGCCGACAGCGAAAACCCACCGTCGGCACGTCCCGATCAGGGGTCCCCGTCGTTCTCTCTCACAAAGCCGGTGAGGTTTCCTTCATCCCTTGCTCACTGCCGCGACGTGGGCAGTTGCCGCCTCCCGCCGCCCTCCTCAAGGTTGAACTACGTCCCTCACGTACAACTCCCTTTACAGCCGGCTTGCACCACTGCTCTAGCTGCCCACATCACTCCCTGTGGATATTTCTCTACTTCTTTGCCCCGCGCATACCTCTACTGGCTTCTACGTACTGTATTTGTGATGAGTTTATGTCTCATCAACTAGTCCCAGTAATCTTATTCTAATCACGCTTGTTCAATTTCTTTGCCACAGGGATGCTCATCTCGATTTTGGTGAAACTGCACAAAATGATCCGATGGTCAAAAGGTTGCAAACTTCATTTATTAGGAAGCTCGAGCGTTGCCAACAAATTGAAGCCTGGTCAGGGTTCACGGTTCAAGGGCTAGGGACTGCATGGATCATTTTTTTTCTTTAGCTGCCTCTGTTCCAAAATAAGTGTCAACTTTAGTAGTAGTACAACTTTGTACTAAAGTTTGCACAAAGTTGAGAAACTTATTTTGGAACGGAGGTAGTACATATTTGCTATGATCTGTCAATCATTGAGATGCAATAGCATGCATGTTAGTCTCCTTTGTATTTGATGAAATGTTACAACGGGAAACCTTGGACGCAAGATACATGTAACAGAAGCTGGAAGCTTCATAGCATTGTACAAATTTATCTTGCTGATAAATTACAGTACGTACTATACTAGTACTTCCTCTGTTCCTAAATATAAGTCTTTGTAGAGATTTCACCATGAACCACATGCGGATGTATATAGATGCATTTTAAGTGTAGATTCATTCATTTTGTTCCGTATGTAGTGGAATCTCTACAAAGACTTATATCTACTAGTAATAGCTAGCCCCCACTACTAGGAATTCTCTATCCTCTCCTTGAGCCACGTCATCAAAATTGATGTAGCCGTTAGATGAAGTAAATCAGTCCATAATAGTCGTCTGATCTTGATGTTGAGAGGCTCCGCACTAAGCCACATGCAAGCATGCAAAAATACCGTGCCACATGCATGTGAGTGGGTTTTAAATCACATCAACATGTCTGCATGCAAGCATGCACCGGTAGCATGCATGTAAGTGAGCTTTTAAGTCCCATTAACATGTCAAAAAGAAAAATATAATCTCATTATGCAGTAGGAGTTCAGTTGGCTGGTCTTTTTTCCTTACGTGGGATGATCTAAATGATGATGGGAGTTTATTTAGTTTGGCTACCACATTTGTCATGCGGTTATAGAGTTTTTTTTGTTCTATGAAATCGATAATTTTGCGCAGAGAGATATACCGCTGTTCCGCGCCAACGTGCGGGGACTCATCTAGTAATATTTAGGAACGGAGGGAGTACTATGTAAAGAGTTAGGTGTCGCACGATGATAGTGTGAGGTGGGCCATGTAATCACTGAGCCTGCGTGTTTTCACTGCTCTTGCACGCCTCCGTTGTAAGAATGGAGAAAATTGTAATCTAATAGTAGTAGTATACCTCCTTTCGCCAAAAGCGTGGGACATCCATCAGTCCTACCACCTCAGTAATAAAGACCAATGAGCCGTCAAATCACATAGACCCAACAGTAAGTTGGACGGACGAAGCAACCATCACTCTTGCGTCAGTGAGAGTTCGCGTCCGCTCTGCCCGGGCATGAATGCGGCACCGATTCTTTGGAGCGGCGCTGACCGTTTCGGGCGGGAAGCGCGCGCGGGTGATGGAGGGGCTTTGGGTGGGCCAGGCTGGTCAGGAGCGGGCGTGGCAGTTGTCCGCATGTCCCTACCGAACACGTCCGGAAACGAGAGGATGCACCGACTCCCGCGGCTAAAATCGTACACTACACAACATCTCTCTGTAGGAGTAGGTCGATCTGTCGCTCTCTCTAACACACACACACACACACACGCACACGCACGCACCTTGGTCCCGTTGCACCTTCTAACGTGACTTATTACACCTAGATGAAGGGAGTAGTAAGTATACGAGATACGGTGGCACACTGACTTAAGTCGAATACAAGTGGCCAAAATTTGTGTGCATGTTATAATAAGGATTCACTTAAAATAGTACGTGAGCGAACAAAGGGATCAATTGGACAGTGTTCCCGAGCAGTAGCGAGATGTGTGAGGTAAGATACACCGCCGGTGCTTTTAATTTTTCTTATTAATTTGTTTGTTTCACCCTCTGACTGGTGGGACCCAACGTACTACGTGGAGAGAGGTAAGGTGACTAGGGCTGCATTATTTCCGCACCACTGTGGATAGCCTTACCACCAAAGCCACATGACACGATTATGATTGAAATCCCAATGACTCCCACACACACACAAAAACACGGCATGCTTGTCACACGAATGCATGAATGTATAAAAGGTTATTTCCCTCTCGTTGAACATAATGGGAGGTTTGTGTAGCTGGTTAGCCTGTTCGCTCACTCTGTCGCCCTCTCCCGCTGGAGCCTCAACGCTTGTAGTTGCTCTCTTCACACTCTCTCGTCCTCTCCAGATCTAAACAAGACTTCGTTGGCCTCTCTCTCCCCTCACTGCTGCTCAAAGAGCCGGCAAGATCCGTCCGTCGGGAAGGGAAGGAGGCTTAATGATGTCGCTGTCGACGAGGGACTACCGACGCAGCTGTTCACTTTCCACCCAGCGGTGGCGCGGGAGGGCCTCCGACCCCTTCTTCTTCGCCGTCGTCCCGTCGCCCACCGAACCATGTCCCAAGAACCTTAAGGTATAATTTAATTATTCCACATGCATTGCTCTAGCTGCATGTATACCATGAATCTAGGACATGGTTCAAAGAGGAAAGGAGTGGGGGGAAGTAGTGGGAAAAGTTGTATATAGCATGAATATAGGACATGGTTCAAAGAGGAAATGAAAGGGGAAAGTTGTATAGCATTAATCTAGGACGTGGTTCAAAGAGGAAAGGAATGGAGGAAAGTAGTGGGGAAAGTTGTATCGCATAAATCTAGGACGTGGTTCAAAGAGGAAAGGAATGGAGGAAAGTAGTGGGGAAAGTTGTATCGCATAAATCTAGGACGTGGTTCAAAGAGGAAAGGAAGGGGCGAAAGTACTAGTTCAAAAAGGAAAGGAAGGGAAAGGCTGTAGAGTTTGAGCAGGACTAGATTTGCTGCGCTCACATAGGGAAAGGCGTCTAAAGATAACAAAACTGGGACCAACACAAATATGCTCCTTGGTTGCTTGTTCTTTGTTGCAACAGACTGTGCATGACCACAGTACATCGGTAGATGCACATGGTGCTGGTGCGTCCACTGTCCCGTGCAACTCATTAGCTGTTGTTAATCTAAGGCCCTGTTTGGTTAAAAACTCCCTAGTCCCTACCTGCTGGGTTCCAGGGACTAAACATGGACTAGAGGTTATTAAATAACATGCTAAAAGATCATGTTACCCCTAGTAATGAACTAATAGAGACAAGGTGCGATGCGTGGCAGGGGCAACTGTTGGAAAAAGTCCCAAAAAGACTCCCTCGGGGTCTTCTTTCTTTAGTCCCAGTGCCCACTTTTAGTCCCTAAAAGTCCCTCCTCTTTGGTTTAGATGGGACCGACACGGAGTTTTTTAGTCCCTACACCAAAATGTCCCTGTAAACAAACACCCTCTAATAATGCCGCTGGAAAATTGATGCAATGCCACAGTTAAAAGCAAATTACATGTTTAACGAATTTTATTGTTAATATAATCTCTATGTTAATATTAATCAATGCCACCGTTTGAGAAATGCTACTGTCTTGCTTTCTTTCCCATTTAGATAAGGTAGATGATTCTTTTTGTTGGCTTCTGTGTCATCCACCGTTATTAACCACTAATTGTTTCCTTTGCACCTCTGTGTAAACAGGGTTATCCGCTTCACCTCGTTGCCATTGTGACCTTTTGTTGCACTGCACAAAACACTTTTGTTTTAAGAGTGTTTTGTGCAGTTCAACCAAAATGTCACATCGACAACGTTGCTTGATTGCTTGATCTTAGTGGAACTGCACAAGAGGAGATCTTACTTCCTATCCGTTAAGGCGAATTTGGTTCAGATCTTCTTCTTGTGAGTTGTTTGAATTCTGCATCATGAGAGGTCAGTACTAGCCTTCTTTCACATGATTCTGCAGTGTGCATTCATATGTTGTGCTACTTGTACGATAATGTTGCTTGATTTTAGTGAACTGCACAAATGGAGACAAAACTTCCAATCTGTATGTGCACCGTAATATCCCATTGAGGTAAGATAAGGATATTTCACAACTGCTGGCCTGTATTTTGCCACTTTCATCAGAAAATTAAGTTTAGTACTATACTTGTGATCCCTAATTGACATGCCAAATCTTACATTGAAGGCGAAGCTTGTTTGTTATTGAACCAAGTGATGAAGGGGAAGAACAAGGGGAAGAAAAACAAAAATCAACTCCCGGTGCTGTAATGAAGCACTGGAACTGTGATGACACAAGTAATGATATAGTATTGCATCTTAATTTATTGCTATGGCTGGAACGAGCAATTGTTTTGCCACTGATTTGATGCCACTCTTAATGTAATATGTAATTATCTCTACTTGTGCAAACAGGGATCTTCTTTGAAGATACCATATATTTTAGTGGAACTGCACAAGAAGATGTTGGAAACATTAAACTAATCGAGGAGTATATAGTAAGAATGGCCACCACCGTAGATTGCAAAAGATGGTTCCGGAGAATTGCCTCATCTGTATGCTCTACACAATAAGCCTCCTGACAAAGGTTGGAACTCGCCCACTGATTTCTTCCATATGATTGAGCTTTGTCATCTCTATTGGTGTTGTGCTACTGTTTAGATACTGTCATGAAAAAGTGGTATTGTCCTTGAGAGGTGCTTCATCTGTGCTGTTTTAAATATTTCCTTTCTTTTTTTCGAGCAAACAGTGATGCTAGCATTTAGTAGTCCTCTTGTATTTGCACAACAGGATCATCTTCCTCTGAAGAAGAATATGAAGTACGTGAAGTGACTAGTTCCGATTATGCCAGGATGAAGAAGCCCTATCTATCTTATCATCAGAAGGAGCAGTTGAAGGATGGTTACATTACTCCCCACAAGACCAAACTAACTTCAGCTCAGAAGGACTGACAAAATCTCCATTTTTTGTTGTGATGCGCGAGTACAATGTTGTTCTAGGATTCTTTCTGGTGAGTTCCATTTTTCTAAAAGTGTGCTCTACATGGACCATGTATGTGCCTGTTGAAACTGTCAATTCATAGTACAGTTTGCTCTATACTAATCACTTTTTTGTATTTGTGCAAACAGGGGTGCTCAGCTTGATTTCAATGGGAACTGCACAAAATGTTCATGAATACATCGAATCATTCATTTCCACCACAAGAAAGGAGGTGCCGATAAGTTCAAGGCGTTGCAACATATAAGGGCGAAATCATACAAGCTACGCGCGAATTTGGTTGATTTTGGTGGAACTGCACAAAAAGAACAACTGGTTTATTTAGCACGAGGTGCCATGTCAATGTCCGAACTGATGGCAAACCCTGCCCATTCCACAATCGTAGGCATTTGACATTTTGGAATGGGACAACCTTGTCAAATTTTGCTCATTGATTTTAGCAAGACATGCGTTTGATATTTTCGAATGGGACGCCCTTGCTGTCAGCAGCGTCGATCAATTTTTTTATTTATTCTTTAGTTGTGAACTAAATATTGCCTCTGACATGTGAGTCGCTGAGATGCATAATCATTGATTGTTTTGAATGTTCTCTATGAATTGCCAGGCCTGTGTGTTTGATTGCAATGTACAGAAATGCTAAAAACCTGCTCAAACTCTTTGTACTTCTTATGTTTCTTTTTACTTCGCACATTGTGAAAGTGCATACTTTTTTGTATAAGATTGGTCAAAGTAGACATACTTTGACTGCAGACAAAACTTGTATGCAAACTAGAAAGGACCGAAGGGAGTACATGTGAAACTGCTGCAAACGAGGTGATCACCCTGGGAATAATGCTAGTACATATTGGTTTGCATGTTCATCCAATGCCAGTGATACAGGAATTCAAACTAATTGAAATAAATTCATTCATACATGGTCGGATTTCATATAAACATGCCAGATTTCATTACATTTCATACATTCTTCAACTAAAAAAGGGTGCGCTGGAGGTATAATTAATTAACCGAAGCTACCCACTTGTGCCCCGCTGAGCCGAACAGAAACTTCAGTGACTTAACTGCAGGTGCAGTTGCGTAACTGACATGTGGCCTATTGGGCCCACGTGTCAGTCAGCCAACTGCACCAGCAGTTAAGTAGAAGCAGCGTTATTCTCCAGCAGAACTCCCCGACTCCATGTCCCCGCCAAGAAGCTAACCGGCCGTCAATGGTCAACCCGCCTAGCTTGGCTTCAACAGGAGGGGAGCAGCGGTGGCCTTACTCGGACCCGAGCGGCGGCGACCTACCGTGTTCTACTCTTCCTCGTTTTCTGTGTGGCGCGGCCTCGTTGGTAGCGGGGCGGGGCCTCGGCGGAGTCGGCGATGTCCTCTGTCTCGTTGTCGGCGGGCGGCGCCTCAATGGAGCGGTGGAAATCCTCCCCCGCGTTGCCGGCAGGGAGGGGCCTTGGCTGAGCCGGCGATGTCCTATGCCTCATTGTTGGCGGGGCGGGGCCTCGACGGAGCCGGCGGTGTCCTCTACCTCGTTGTTGGCGCCGCGGGGCCTCGGCGGAACAAGGCCTCGTCGATGCCAGCGGAGCGGAGACTCGTCGGAGCCGGCATTGTCCTCTGCCTCGTCCTCGGTCTCGCCAAACAGCGCCTCGCCTGCTTCATCGCCCTCTTTGCTAGCCTCTTTACAGGCGGCCGCAGCCTCCGCCACCCGCATGCGCTCCCGCCAGCGCTCGAGGCGGCCCTTGCGGGCGGAGCGGTACAAGTCGAGCAACGCCTCCTGCTCCGCCCACTCTGCGGCGATCTGCTCCTCCGCCTGCAGGTGCTCCTGGAGGAGATGGTGGTTGTAGGCGGCGTCGGCCTGCGCCTCCCGGAACCGCTCCTGACGCATCTGTCTCACACTTTCCATATATTGGGCACGGGCCTCGCCGATGGTCATGGTGCAATGCACCGGCAAGGATGGCGCGGAGGAGGGGGTTGGCGCCGGATCGTCGACTACCATGTTCTCCATTGGGACGTCGTCGTCCTACGGCTGCCTGCTGGCCAGCCGGTCGGCAGCAATGGCTGCCATCTCCTTGTGGTCCGTCGTCCGCCCGTCCCGAAGAGCGCTGGAGCGCGAGGAAGCCATGGTGGGCAGTAGTGGTGTGGACAGGAGAAAGGGAACGGATACGGATGACTACGACTATGGCCGGCGCAACAGTTTATATAGCAATGGTGGGCGGGCGGAGGGACGGATGTGTGGCATCGGAGTAGCTGCCTCGGCAACCGTGTATCATTAATGTGGGCGGCAGATGGACGGACGGATGGCACTTGTGTCGTTTGAAGGCGGAGCAATCGCCTGCACCAGGAAGCGGGGCGGGCAGCGCTGACTGTTTCGGGCGGAAAGCACGCGCGGGCGAGGAGATGACTTTACTTGGAGAGGGTGACAATGGGGACCCACCAGGTCCATAGCCTCATGTACGCAAGTGCCTCCTTATTATATATATATATACATATATATATGTATAAAACTATACTCCCTCCGTCTAGGTGAATAAGTCGTATTAAAAGGTGCATCACAACCTAGGTGCAAGCAGATTGGTGGAAAAGAAGAATATTTCTCTCTTCTAAACACAACATTTAATCACATCAGTTAAGAGAATGCCTTATTAGCTACCCATGCAGGCCATCGTAATTCATAGCATGCAAAGCGCTTTTATTTCTTGCCTAATAACCGCATGGACGTGCTGCATGCATTGGTCCTTGCCCGAGCAAAAAAGGGAGGCAAGGGGTTTCCACGGGATACAACGAGGCAGAGGTGGAAGCGCTCGCTGGAGTTATTTGTTTTGCTAGCCCCTGGTTTCCAGACATCACGGTCCCACACCATTGTCAACCTATGTAGTACTAGTCAATAAACAAGAGAATTGTACAAGAAGCGGCCGACAGCTGGGACCAAGCAGCTCGAGCAGTATTTGTGTTTTTGAGGTGTGAGCACTGTAGAGTTTTTCGATGTTTAGCCCAGATATTAATTTTTCTCCTCTGAACAACAAGGAAAACATCGCTGCATGTATTAACTGGGCAGGCTGTAGCCCGTCTAGCCCAGGCCAGATATCCAGCCCACATACTAATTTTTTTCAAGCTGAAAATGGCTAGCCCAGCTATACTTTTTTTAGGAATACCCAGGCAAGGTCAAGTTGTTATTCTCCATCCCGCTGGGCTGCAAATCTTTTCTAGGAGGGATGCATTAGGCTTAACAAGAAAATGGGCTTTAAGAAATAATAAATGGGATGTAATTATAAAAACTGGACAGTAACTATAAAAAATGCACCAAACACGTGATTACTTTATAAAATATTATTTTTAGGTATCGAAAATTTTAATTTAATTAATTGTTGCGAGCGTAATGTTTCATTGGATTTTTTACGTAATATAAATTTATATTGAAATTGTATTTAATCTGACTAGAAATTTTGGGATAAAAATATTTCGGATCCCATCAAAATGTGGGAAATTTTATTGAATTCTGTTTTGAACGGTTGGTTGAAATGGGTTGTACTTTTAACAAACTGTAAATGGGCTGTAGTAAATTCCATTAGAATTCAAAAATGGGCTACATATTCTTACAAATCTCAAATGGGCTATAAGTTCTCTGCCACACACTTCTGACCTTACTAAGTTGACGCGTCCCTAAAAAAACAGAGTTGACGCGTATGCAAGGCTTTGTCAACTTATAGTCAACACACGGTTCTAGCAGAGTGTCCGTTGGATGTCCATCCAACGGATGCCGTGCTTCTTCTTCAATCTCGGATATTCTAGCTTCACCCGCCCAAAAAATGTTTCCTCCCCCTGACATCTGGGGCGCACCGTTTCGGAAGCTGACCTGTGGGCCTACTAAGTTGACGTACCAAGGGCTTTGTCAACTTAGTCAATATAAACGATTCTAGCTGCAGTGACCGTACGATGTCCATCCAACGGCCGTAGTACTTCTTCAACCTCTGGTCTTCTTGCTCCAGCCGCCCAAAGCAGCGCCGGTCGTGCCGCCTGCTCCTGCCTCCCGTGGCCGGCTGTGCTGCCATGGAGGCCTCACCGCCCCCTACTATTCCCACCGCTGGCCAGGCCCTGCGGCGACGGCAGCCTCACACCGCTGGCCAGGCCCTTAGTGTTAGGTGGGTAGCCGATAAAGATGCAGGCGACGGAGCGGTGTGCAAGCTTATGAGGCGCAGTAGCAGCGATGCTAGGGTAGCACAGGCAACCGAAGATGCGAAGCCCATCATAAGAGGGTGGTGCACCGAAGAGAAGGTGATGAGGTATAAAGTTCCCGTGAGTACGACATGGACGGATGTTGATGAGGAGGGAAGCGGTGGCGAGAGCGTCAGGCAAAAAACGTGGAGGCACATTGGCATGAAAGAGTAGAGTTCGAACGCAGTCATTGAGAGTGCGAAGGATACGCTCAGCGCGACCGTTCTGTTGCGAGGTGTACGGGCAAGTGAGATGAAAAGTCGTGCCATGTGTGGTAAGGAGAGTACGAACAGCGAGGTTGTCGAACTCCTTCCCGTTGTCTATCTGCAACGCGAGAATGGGATGACCAAACTGCGTGAGAACATAGGAGTAGAATGCGGCGAGAGTGGATATGACATCCGACTTGCGGCGCAACGGGAAGGTCCACACATAATGCAAGAAATCATCAAGTATGACAAGATAATAAAGAAGGCCTGTATTACTGGCAACAGGAGAGGTCAAAACATCACTATGAATTAACTCTAACGGGTACGATGCAACATAAGAAGAAGCCCTAAACGGGAGACGAGCATGTTTGCCGAGGCGACATGCATGACACGAGTGATCCTCGTTCTTATTACACGTGAAAGAAAAACTCTGAAGTATGTGGCGAAGGGTGGTAGGATTAGGTTGACCCAGGCGAGCATGCCAAAGATCCACTCCGATGGCGAGAGTGACAGGGGCGGCGGAAGTGGTGGAGGTGGCGGAGTGAACCGGGTAGAGCTCGTCAGGGCTGTCACATCGGTGGAGCACCATCCGCGTGCGAGTGTCCTTAACAGAAAAACCACATTCGTCAAATTCAACGGTGACAGGATTTTCACGTGTAAGAGAACAAACAGAAACAAGATTTTTAATAAGTTCAGGAGAAACTAAGACATTAGACATGGATATTGGAGTGGAGTTAGACGGAAAATATGCATGACCTATATGGGTGATAGGAAGAGAGGAGCCGTCACCGACGGTGATGCGGTTGGAAGTATGGACATGATAGGAGGTGTGGAGGTTACTGGGATAAGCCGCCATGTGAACGGTGGCTCCGGTGTCCATGTACCAGTCACCGCCGCCGGTGTAGCTGGACTGGGAAGGAGCGGTGTGAAGAGCCGCTAGAAGGGCCGGGTCCCATGGCGCCGGCGGGAGAGGTGGTGGCGCGGCCGTCAGGGGCAGCAGCGGCGGCCCACCTGGCTGCGGCTGCTGGTCGTAGGGCGCCGCGTAGGACGCCGCATAGGGCTGCGGCGCGGCGTAAAACGCCTGGTGGGACTGTGGCTGGGTGCCAAGAAGGACCGGGGCAGGGGCCCGAGGAACCGGCATGGAGTTGGCGTGCACGACGCCGGTCCATGGGTTCTGGCCAGCGTACCACGGGGCCGGCTGATAAGCCTGCTGCGGTGGGCGGGGTGCTCCTCCCTGAGCGCCTGCGCCCCCTGCTTGCGGCCACCACGACGGCCGCCGCGACGACCCCCTCATTGGCCACCGGCTGGGGCGGCAGGAAGGGAGCGGCCGGGGCAGACGGGAAACCTGGCGGGAAGGCAGGCGCCACCGGCTATGGCGGCGTCAGGCGCGGCGGTGGCGGGGCGGGACCCCCACGGGTGCCGGCGACGAGGGCGATGTGGGTCGCGCGAGTCCGTGCCATCCGCATCCGACGCTCCTCCAACTTGAGGTACGCGACCACCTTAGCGAAGGTAGGCTCCGGGATGAGGATAAGGTTGGAGGCGGCGTTCCCAAAATCCTCGTTGAGGCCGACGATGAGGGTGCTGATGAGGAGCTCGTCGCCTATCGTCTCCCCGAGATCACGGAGCTCATCGGCAAGCTTCTTGAGGCGCATGCAAAAATCATCAATGGATGAGTCAAGTTGCTGGCACCCGTAAAACTCACCATGGAGCAGGACCTTGCGCTGCAGCCGGTTGTCGGTGAAGAGGCCGTTGAGCTTGGTCCAGACAGCGTAGGCGTTGTCGTCGTCCACCACTGTGTGAAAGAGATCGCTGGAGATGGTGAGGTAGAACCAGCGGATGATGGTGGCGTTGACGATCATCCACTCCTCATCGTTGATCATGAGCGCCGAGTCCATAGTGCCGTCCACGTGGCCGTGCAGGAGGTACTCACGGAACACAAGCGAAAAATACCGCTTCCAAGCGGAGTAGGACGCGGTGTTTTGATCAAGCTTGACTGAAACACGCTAATGGATGTTGAGGTCGTGGACAAGGGTGACATCGGGACCGGCGAACGGGTTTGAGACGGTGGACGAGGAGGAGCTCATGGCTAGGGTTAGGGTTTGGAATGCGGCGCGGGTGGGTGGTGGCTGGGTGGTGCGGGTTGCGGCGCGGGTTGGGAAGTGTGGCGGCGCGGGTGGCAGGGGGCTGGGGTGGTGCGGGTGCGGCGCGGGTGGGAGGTGAGGGTTCGGGAGAGAGAGGGCGTGAGCGGAAGCAGAAGCGAGCGGCGGCGGCGGCCTCGGGAAGAGGCGGCGGTGGCAGAGGGTTGGGTGGTGGGGAGAGGCGGCGGCGACCAGCGACAGCGACGGCGACCGAGGGGATGGTGGCGGCAGCGGCGGCTGGTGGCGGCGGCGGGGAGTAGCGGCGGCGGCGCGTAGGGGCACGGCGGCGGCGGCTTTAGGGTTTTAGGATCATGTTGCGATAGATACCATGTAGAAGGACAAGATATGGGTTGTGCAATCTGAAGGAAATATGCCCTAGAGGCAATAATAAAGTTATTATTTATTTCCTTATATCATGATAAATGTTTATTATTCATGCTAGAATTGTATTAACCGGAAACATAATACATGTGTGAATACATAGACAAACAGAGTGTCACTAGTATGCCTCTACTTGACTAGCTCGTTAATCAAAGATGGTTATGTTTCCTAACCATGGACAAAAGAGTTGTTATTTGATTAACGAGGTCACATCATTAGTTGAATGATCTGATTGACATGACCCATTCCATTAGCTTAGCACACGATCGTTTAGTATGTTGCTATTGCTTTCTTCATGACTTATACATGTTCCTATGACTATGAGATTATGCAACTCCCGTTTGCCGGAGGAACACTTTGGGTGCTACCAAACGTCACAACGTAACTGGGTGATTATAAAGGAGTACTACAGGTGTCTCCAAAGGTAGATGTTGGGTTGGCGTATTTCGAGATTAGGATTTGTCACTCCGATTGTCGGAGAGGTATCTTTGGGCCCTCTCGGTAATGCACATCACTTAAGCCTTGCAAGCATTGCAACTAATGAGTTAGTTGCGGGATGATGTATTACGAAACGAGTAAAGAGACTTGCCAGTAACGAGATTGAACTAGGTATTGGATACCGACGATCGAATCTCGGGCAAGTAACATACTGATGACAAAGGGAACAACGTATGTTGTTATGCGGTCTGACCGATAAAGATCTTCGTAGAATATGTAGGAGCCAATATGGGCATCCAGGTCCCGCTATTGGTTATTGACCGGAGACGTGTCTCGGTCATGTCTACATTGTTCTTGAACCGTAGGGTCCGCACGCTTAAGGTTTCGATGACAGTTGTATTATGAGTTTATGAGTTTTGATGTACCGAAGGAGTTCGGAGTCCCGGATGAGATCGGGGACATGACGAGGAGTCTTGAAATGGTCGAGACGTAAAGATCGATATATTGGACGACTATATTCGGACATCGGAAAGGTTCCGAGTGATTCGGGTATTTTTCGGAGTACCGGGTAGTTACGGGAGAAGTAATGGGCCTTGATGGGCTTTAGTGGGAAGAGGAAAAGGCTGCTGCGCCCCCCTCCCCTTTGGTCCGAATTGGACTAGGGAAAAGGGGGCCGGCCACCGCTCCTTCTCCTCCTATTCCTTCTCCCTTCCTCCCCTCTTGATGGACTCCTACTAGGACTTGGAGTCCTAGTAGGACTCCCATCCTGGCCGCACCTTATGCCTTGGCCGGCCTCCTCCTCCTTCATCCTTTATATACAGGGGCAGGGGGCACCCCATAGACACACAAGTTGATCATTGTTGATCGTTCCTTAGCCGTGTGCGGTGCCCCCTGCCACCAAATTCCACCTCGATCATACCGTTGTAGTGCTTAGGCGAAGCCCTGCGTCGGTAGCACATCAAGATCGTCACCACGCCGTCGTGCTGACGGAACTCTTCCTCAACGCTTTGCTGGATCGGAGCCCGAGGATCGTCATCGAGCTGAACGTGTGCTAAGAACTCGGAGGTGCCGGAGTAACGGTGCTTGGATCGGTCGGATCGGGAAGAAGACGTACGACTACTTCCTCTACGTTGTGTGATCGCTTCCGTAGTCGGTCTGCGTTGGTACGTAGACAACACTCTCCCCTCTTGTTGCTGTGCATCACCATGATCTTGCGTGTGCGTAGGAAAATTTTCGAAATTACTGCGTTCCCCAACAGTGGCATCTGAGCTAGGTTTTTATGGTTTGATGTTATTTGCACGAGTAGAACACAAGTGAGTTGTGGGCGATACAAGTCATACTGCCTACCAGCATGTCATACTTTGGTTCGGCGGTATTGTTGGTTGAGACGATCCGGACCAACCTTACGCGTACTCTTACGCAAGACCGGTTCCCTCGACGTGCTTTGCACACAGATGGCTTGCGGAAGACTGTCTCTCCAACTTTAGTTGAACCAAGTATGACTACGCCCGGTCCTTGAGAAGGTTAAAACGGAGTCTATTTGACGAACTATCGTTGTGGTTTTGATGCGTAGGTGAGATGAGTTCTTACTTAAGCCCGTAGCAGCCACGTAAAACATGCAACAACAAAGTAGAGGACGTCTAACTTGTTTTTGCAGGGTATGTTGTGATGTGATATGGTCAAGGCATGATGCTGATTTTATTGTATGAGATGATCATGTTTTGTAACCGAGTTATCGGCAACTGGCAGGAGCCATATGGTTGTCGCTTTATTGTATGCAATGCAATCGCGATGTAATGCTTTACTTTATTACTAAGCGGTAGTGATAGTCATGGAAGCATAAGATTGGCGAGACGACAACGTTGCTACGATGGAGATCAAGGTGGCGCGCCGGTGACGATGGTGATCATGACGGTGCTTCGGAGATGGAGATCACAAGCACAAGATGATGATGGCCATATCATATCACTTATATTGATTGCATGTGATGTTTATCTTTTTATACATCTTATCTTGCTTTGATTGACGGTAGCATTATAAGATGATCTCTCACTAAATTATCAAGAAGTGTTCTCCCTGAGTATGCACCGTTGCCAAAGTTCGTCGTGCCCAGACACCACGTGATGATCGGGTGTGATAAGCTCTACGTCCATCTACAACGGGTGCAAGCCAGTTTTGCACACGCAGAATACTCAGGTTAAACTTGACGAGCCTAGCATATGCAGATATGGCCTCGGAACACGGAGACCGAAAGGTCGAGCGTGAATCATATAGTAGATATGATCAACATAACGATGTTCACCATTGAAAACTACTCCATCTCACGTGATGATCGGTTATGGTTTAGTTGATTTGGATCATGTGATCACTTAGAGGATTAGAGGGATGTCTATCTAAGTGGGAGTTCTTAAGTAATATGATTAAATTGAACTTAAATTTATCATGAACTTAGTCCTGGTAGTATTTTGCAAATCATGTTGTAGATCAATAGCTCGCGTTGTTGCTTCCCTGTGTTTATTTTGATATGTTCCTAGAGAAAATTGTGTTGAAAGATGTTAGTAGCAATGATGCGGATTGGATCCGTGATCTGAGGTTTATCCTCATTGCTGCACAGAAGAATTATGTCCTTGATGCACCGCTAGGTGACAGACCTATTGCAGGAGCAGATGCAGACGTTATGAACGTTTGGCTAGCTCAATATGATGACTACTTGATAGTTTAGTGCACCATGCTTAAAGGCTTAGAATCGGGACTTCAAAGACGTTTTGAACGTCATGGAGCATATGAGATGTTCCAGGAGTTGAAGTTAATATTTCAAGCAAATACCCGAGTTGAGAGATATGAAGTCTCCAACAAGTTCTATAGCTAAAAGATGGAGGAGAATCGCTCAACTAGTGAGCATGTGCTCAGATTGTCTGGGTACTACAATCGCTTGAATCAAGTGGGAGTTAATCTTCCAAATAAGATAGTGATTGACAGAATTCTCTAGTCACCATCACCAAGTTAGTAGAACTTCGTGATGAACTATGATATGCAAGGGATAACGGAAACGATTCCCAAGCTCTTCGTGATGCTGAAATCAACGAAGGTAGAAATCAAGAAAAACATCAAGTGTTGATGGTTGACAAGACCACTAGTTTCAAGAAAAGGGCAAAGGGAAGAAGGGGAACTTCAAGAAGAACGGCAAGCAAGTTGCTGCTCAAGTGAAGAAGCCCAAATCTGATCCTAAGCCTGAGACTAAGTGCTTCTACTGCAAAGGGACTGGTCACTGGAAGTGGAATTACCCCAAGTGATTGGTGGATAAGAAGGATGGCAGAGTGAACATAAGTATATTTGATATACATGTTATCAATGTGTACTTTACTAGTGTTTATAGCAAACCCTTAGTATTTGATGCTAGTTCAGTTGCTAAGAGTAGTAACTCGAAACGTGAGTTGCAGAATAAACAGAGACTAGTTAAGGGTGAAGTGACGATGAGTGTTGGAAGTAGTTCCAAGATTAATATGATCATCATCGCACACTCCCTATAATTTCGGGATTAGTGTTGAACCTAAATAAGTGTTATTTGGTTTTTGCGTTGAGCATGAATATGATTTGATCATGTTTATTGCAATACGGTTATTCATTAAAGTCAGAGAATAATTGTTGTTCTGTTTACATGAATAAAACCTTCGATGGTCATACACCCAATGAAACAAGTTCACTGGATCTCGATCGTAGTGATACACATATTCATGATATTGAAACCAAAAGATGCAAAGTTAATAATGATAGTGCAACTTATTTGTGGCACTGCCGTTTAGGTCATATTGGTGTAAAGCGCATGAAGAAACTCCATGCTGATGGGCTTTTTGAATCACTTGATTATGAATCAGTTGATGCTTGCGAACCATGCCTCATGGGCAAGATGACTAAAACTCTGTTCTTCGGAACAATGGAGCAAGCAACAGATTTGTTGGAAATCATACATACTGATGTATGTGGTCCGATGAATATTGAGGCTCGTGACAGGTATCATTATTTTCTGATCTTCACAGATGATTTGAGCAGATATGAGTATATCTACTTGATGAAACATAAGTCTGAAACATTTGAAAAGTTCAATGAATTTCAGAGTGAAGTGGAAAATCATCGTGACAAGAAAATAAAAGTTTCTACGATATGATCGCAGAGGTAAAATATTTGAGTTACGAGTTTGGTCTTCAATTAAAACAATGTGGAATAGTTTCACAAAATCATGCCATATGGAACACCACAGCATAATGGTGTGTCCTAACGTCATAACCGTACTTTATTGGATATAGTGCAATCTATGATGTATCTTACCGATCTACCACTATCGTTTTTGGGGTCATGCATTAGAGACAGCTGCATTCACGTTAAAAAGGGGCATCATCTATATCCGTCGAGACGACGCCTTATGAACTATGGTTTGGCAAGAAACCAAAGTTGTCGTTTCTTAAAGTTTGGGACTGCGATGCTTATGTGAAAAAGCTTCAACCTGATAAGCTCGAACCCAAATCGGAGAAGTGTGTCTTCATAGGATATCCAAAGGAAACTATTGGATACACCTTCTATCACAGATCCGAAGGCAAGACTTTTGTTGCTAAGTTCGGAAACTTTCTAGAGAAGGAGTTTCTCTCGAAAGAAGTGAGTGGGAGGAAAGTAGAACTTGACGAGGTAACTGTACCTGCTCCCTTATTGGAAAATAGTACATCACAGAAAACTGTTTCTGCGACACCTATACCAATCAGTGAGGAAGCTAATGATGATGATCATGAAACTTCAGGACAAGATACTACTGAACCACGTAGATCAACCAGAGTGAGATCCGCACCAGAGTGGTACGGTAATCCAGTTCTGGAAGTCATGCTACTAGATCATGATGAAACTACGAACTATGAGGAAGCGATGATGAGCCTAGATTCCGCGAAATGGTTTGAGGCCATGAAATCAGAGATATGATCCATGTATGAGAACAAAGTATGGACTTTGATGGATTTGCCCGATGATCGGCAAGCCATAGAAAATAAATGGATCTTCAAGAGGAAGACGGACGCTGATAGTAGTGTTACTATCTACAAAGCTAGAATTGTCGCAAAAGGTTTTCGACAAGATCAAGGTGTTGACTACGATGAGATTTTCTCACTCGTATCTATGCTTAAGTCTGTCCGAATCATGTTAGCAATTGCCGCATTTTATGAAATCTGGCAAATGGACAAACAAAACTGCATTCCTTAATGGATTTATTAAAGAAGAGTTGTATGTGATGCAACTAAAAGGTTTTGTCAATCCAAAAGGTGCTAAACAAAAAGTGCAAGCACCAGCGATCCATCTGTGGACTGGTGCAAGCATCTCGGAGTTGGAATATACGCTTTGATAAGTTGATCAAAGCATATAATTTTATACAGACTTGCGGTGAAGCCTGTATTTACGAGAAAGTGAGTGGGAGCACTACAGCATTTCTGATAAGTATATGTGAATGACATATTGTTGATCGGAAATAATGTAGAATTATTCTGTAAAGCATAAAAGGAGTGTTTGAAAGGAGTTATTCAAAGAAAGACTTCGGTAAAGCTGCTTACATATTGAGCTTCAAGATCTATAGAGATAGATCAAGACGCTTGATAAGTTTTTCAATAAGTACATACCTTGACAAGATTTTGAAGTAGTTCAAAATGGAACAGTCAAAGAAAAAGTTTCTTGCCTGTGTTACAAGGTGTGAAGTTGAGTAAAGACTCAAAGCCCGACCACGGCAGAAGATAGAAAGAGAATGAAAGTCATTCCCTGTGCCTCATTCATAGGTTCTATAAAGTATGCCATGCTGTGTACCGGATCTATTGTATACCCTGCACTGATTTGGCAAGGGAGTACAATAGTGATCTAGGAGTAGATCACTGGACAGCGGTCAGAATTATCCTTAGTGAAATAAGGAAATGTTTCTCGATTATGGACGTGACAAAAAGGTTCGTCGTAAAGGGTTACGTCGATGCAAGTTTTTGACACTGATCCAGATGATTCTAAATCTGGATACATATTGAAAGTGGGAGCAATTAGCTAGAGTAGCTCCATGTAGAGCATTGTAGACATAGAACTTGCAAAATACTTACGGATCTGAATGTGACAGACCCGTTGACTAAAATTATCTCACAAGCAAAACATGATCACACCTTAGTACTCTTTGGGTGTTAATCACATAGATATGTGAACTAGATTGCTGACTCTAGTAATCCCTTTGAGTGTTGGTCACATGACGATGTGAACTATGGGTGTTAATCACATGGTGATGTGAACCATTGTTGCTAAATCACATGGCGATGTGAACTAGATTATTGACTCTAGTGCAAGTGGGAGACTGAAGGAAATATGCCCTAGAGGCAATAATAAAGTTATTATTTATTTCCTTATATCATGATAAATGTTTATTATTCATGCTAGAATTGTATTAACCGGAAACATAATACATGTGTGAATACATAGACCAACAGAGTGTCACTAGTATGCCTCTACTTGACTAGCTCGTTAATCAAAGATGGTTATGTTTCCTAACCATGAACAAAGAGTTGTTATTTGATTAACGAGGTCACATCATTAGTTGAATGATCTGATTGACATGACCCATTCCATTAGCTTAGCACCCGATCGTTTAGTATGTTGCTATTGCTTTCTTCATGACTTATACATGTTCCTATAACTATGAGATTATGCAACTCCCGTTTACCGGAGGAACACTTTGGGTACTACCAAACGTCACAACGTAACTGGGTGATTATAAAGGAGTACTACAGGTGTCTCCAATGGTAGATGTTGGGTTGGCGTATTTCGAGATTAGGGTTTGTCACTCCGATTGTCGGAGAGGTATCTCTGGGCCCTCTCGGTAATATACATCACATAAGCCTTGCAAGCATAATAACTAAGATGTTAGTTATGAGATGATGTATTACGGAACGAGTAAAGAGACTTGCCGGTAACGAGATTGAACTAGGTATTGGATACCGACGATCGAATCTCGGGCAAGTAACATACCGATGACAAAGGGAACAACGTATGTTGTTATGCGGTCTGACCGATAAAGATCTTCGTAGAATATGTAGGAGCCAATATGGGCATCCAGGTCCCGCTATTGGTTATTGACCGGAGACGTGTCTCGGTCATGTCTACATTGTTCTCGAACCGTAGGGTCCGCACGCTTAACGTTACGATGACAGTTATTATGAGTTTATGCATTTTGATGTACCGAAGGTTGTTCGGAGTCCCGGATGAGATCACGGACATGACGAGGAGTCTCGAAATGGTCGAGACGTAAAGATTGATATATTGGAAGCCTATGTTTGGACATAGGAAGTGTTCCGGGTGAAATCGGGATTTTACCGGAATACCGGGAGGGTTACCGGAACCCCCCGGGAGGCTAATGGGCCTATTGGGCCTTAGTGGAAAAGAGAGAAGAGGCAGCCCACAAGCCTAGCCGGCGCCCCCCCTTCCCCAAGTCCTAGTAGGACTAGGAGAGGTGGGCCGGCCCCCTCTTTCTCCTCCCCCCCCCCCCCCCGCCCCAAGAGTCCTAGTTGGAATAGGATTGGAGGGGAGGAGTCCTACTCCCGGTGGGAGTAGGACTCCCCCTGCGCCTCCTCTATCTTGGCCGGCCAGCCCCCCTCCTCGAACCTATATATACGGGGGCAGGGGACACCCCAAGACACACAAGTTGATCCTTGAGATCGTTCCTTAGCCGTGTGCGGTGCCCCCTGCCACCAAATTCCACCTCGATCATACCGTTGTAGTGCTTAGGCGAAGCCCTGCGTCGGTAGCACATCAAGATCGTCACCACGCCGTCGTGCTGACGGAACTCTTCCTCAACGCTTTGCTGGATCGGAGCCCGAGGATCGTCATCGAGCTAAACGTGTGCTAAGAACTCGGAGGTGCCGGAGTAACGGTGCTTGGATCGGTCGGATCGGGAAGAAGACGTACGACTACTTCCTCTACGTTGTGTGATCGCTTCCGCAGTCGGTCTGCGTTGGTACGTAGACAACACTCTCCCCTCTCGTTGTTGTGCATCACCATGATCTTGCGTGTGCGTAGGAAAATTTTCGAAATTACTGCGTTCCCCAACAATTTGGACATCGGAAAGGTTCCGAGTGATTCGGGTATTTTTCGGAGTACCGGGTAGTTACGGGAGAAGTAATGGGCCTTGATGGGCTTTAGTGGGAAGAGGAAAAGGCTGCTGCGCCCCCCTCCCCTTTGGTCCGAATTGGACTAGGGAAAAGGGGGCCGGCCACCGCTCCTTCTCCTCCTATTCCTTCTCCCTTCCTCCCCTCTTGATGGACTCCTACTAGGACTTGGAGTCCTAGTAGGACTCCCATCCTGGCCGCACCTTATGCCTTGGCCGGCCTCCTCCTCCTTCATCCTTTATATACAGGGGCAGGGGGCACCCCATAGACACACAAGTTGATCATTGTTGATCGTTCCTTAGCCGTGTGCGGTGCCCCCTGCCACCAAATTCCACCTCGGTCATATCGTTGTAGAGCTTAGGCGAAGCCCTGCGTCGGTAGTACATCAAGATCGTCACCACGCCGTCGTGCTGACGGAACTCTTCCTCGACGCTTTGCTGGATCGGAGCCCGAGGATCGTCATCGAGCTGAACGTGTGCTAAGAACTCGGAGGTGCCGGAGTAACGGTGCTTGGATTGGTCGGATCGGGAAGAAGACGTACGACTACTTCCTCTACGTTGTGTGATCGCTTCCGCAGTCGGTCTGCATTGGTACGTAGACAACACTCTCCCCTCTCGTTGCTATGCATCACCATGATCTTGCGTGTGCGTAGGATTTTTTTTGAAATTACTACGTTCCCCAACACAATCTTGATGTATTGATCGGTGCATCAGACACGTATATATAAATACAGAGGTGGGTCACAACCTCAACTATACAGAGGAAACAGAAAATGGGCCCTACAAACAAATATACACGTACATAATATACTCAACAATTATCATTTCTAAAGTACATGAAAGTGCTCCAAAGTAGCACTCTGCATTAGTAGAGAGTTTTTATGTTCATCATGTTTAATACACTAGTGGGGACTTTATGCTATAGAACATGACTTGTGTATTCCGACTTCCGAGGATGAGCTACCTCGGATGCTTTAGATCTTCGTGAGCAAACAAATAGGATGCACATTTTGCTAGTTCAAAAAAGAGCTATCATACATTCATAGATCTAGTACATATGGTGCATGACAATCCTACTCATTGTATTAACATCGATTATAAAGTATTTCCATTTCCTAATGATTAGTTGTGTTGATGCAATACTTTCTTCATTTCCGACTCATCATAACACCATAATTATTCTTGTTTCTCCTTTTTAAGCGCGGGAGCGAAGAACCTAATGTGAAGTTTCCTAGGACGTGTTTGGTTGCCTGCATGAGGCCCAACTAGACCCGCGCGGGAAGGGAACGGGCTGTTTGGTTGTTTGGTTTCATAGTTGAGCCTGCATAGCACGAAACTTAAAGCAGCTCTGGGCCTGACTCACTGAAAACGCTCAGATTGGCAGTTTCTCGCGAGCCAAGCCGAGTCAAACGCAAGCGAGTGGGCCATTGCACGAGTGGAGACAGCAGGAATGCGAGGTGATTACTTGAGGTCTTCTTCAACCTCCACTAAGCTCCTATCTAATCTCCACCCTATGATCTACACAACGGTGCTTCGGTTCGAGGTAAGCTCTACACGAAAAAGATGCACCTCGATGCTACAGTTCCATTCAGGCGATCGGTTCGTAGTTTCGTCGGTTGTAAGTTCTTAATCTTGTGTTTTCGTTTGGAGCTATTCTGGACAAATTTTGTCAGATTCTCGCGCACGATTGATCATTTGAAATTTCCTTTGACCAGCAGCCTAATCTTGCAGTTCCTCACAACATTTGTGTTGTAAGTTTTTGGTTTCGACGATCGTAGCTTCATCTCTCTTTGAACAGCAGTCTACTGCACTGACGCTGCCATGTCAAGCTCCTCCGTTCTATGCTCAGATCCCTCATATTCGTCCCTCTCGACGCCGAAGCCCTTCCCCTTGATCTCCTTGCCCGCGTGCTACTACACTAGAGTCATTTCCGGTGTCGTTCATCTCGGCCTACTCTCTGTCGCCCTCCTACTGCATTGACGCTGCAATGGTGCGCACACTGCTTTCTTGTGCCCTCTGCCTCCGTGCCCGCGCCGCTGGCGGGGTCGATCGTCTTCGCCTCCTTTCTGTCGCCCTACTACACTGGAGTCGTTTCGAGCGTCGATCATCTCGGCCTCCTCTCTCGTCCACTGCACCGACAATACCATGGCGCGAGCACTGCATTCTCCTTCTCTGTCCACTGTCTTTGCGCAAGCACCGCAACTAGTTCGCCGATGGTGTCGCTCGCCGTGCTGCCGACGGGGTCGCTCGTCCACGATGCCATGCTCGTCATGTCGGACACGGCGCCACGGCCACTATCCACCACAGTCGCCATGGTCCGACGCACACTGCATTTCTTCTCCCCCTTCCTCTGCTAGCTCTTACCCCTGTGTGCTAAGTGCAAGTGTTAGCTCTTAATCATACCCCATGCGGGCAACCAAAAAGCGTGTAGTTGCATGCGCCGAGACAATGCAGGCAACCAAAAAACATGCCAAAGTTGATCTCCTAATGCAGGAAGTCCACATGCAGGCAACCAAACAACTCGAAGATGTCACATATGAGAGCAACTGACCCAAACGGACGGCGATTTCGTCCGCTTTTATACGTTTGGATCAGCCTCCCGTCCTGCGTCCGCCCTCTTTTAGATTTGGGTCGGCAGCGCGCCCAACGCGCCGACCCATATGTGCCGGCGTGGCCGGCTGGCCACCCAATATTTTACATTGATTTGCATTCAAACATATTGTCAAATAACATAGTTTTACCGAATAAAAATATTATAGTTTTACAAGCCGGATACAAATAAAAATGTTTCACATAGTTTTGCAAACGAATAAAAGAAGATACATCTATTGGTTGCCGAAATGAGCCCACATATGCTCAACCAAATCATTCTGCAGCTGCACATGAGTTTCCCAATCACGCATGTCTTCATGAAATTGGGTGAACTGTTCAAATGTTGTTGCTATTCCATGCTCAGGCACAACATTCTCACCCTGAAACTGAAACCCTTGATCATACAGATGTTCCGGGCGCTCATCCTCTACGATCATATTGTGCATGATCACACAAGCAGTCATCACCTCTCAAAGTTTCTGCGTGCTCCAAGTATTAGCAGGATACCGAACGATGCCCCATCGAGATTGCAAAACACCAAAGGCACGCTCGACATCCTTCTTGACACTCTCTTGCTCCTGGGCAAATCTTTTCCTCTTCTCTCTGATAGGGTTGGGTGTTGTCTTGACAATAGTGGTCCACTGAGGATAGATACCGTCACCCAGGTAGTATCCTTTATCGTAGTTGTGTCCGTTGACAGTAAAGTTCACCGGTGGGTTGTTGCCTTCGGCAAGCCTAGCAAACACCGGCGAGCGCTGAAGCACGTTGATATCATTGTGTGATCCAGCCATGCCAAAAAAAGAGTGCTAGATCCAGAGATCTTGAGACGCCACGGCCTCTAATATGACAGTGCAAGCCCTGACATGTCCCTTATACTATCATTGCCAAGCAGAAGGACAGTTCTTCCACTCCCAGTGCATGCAGTCTATGCTGCCAAGCATCCCTGGGAAGCCCCTTCTGGCATTCATCGCCAACAAACGAGCTGTATCTTCAGTTCTCGGCTCTCTCAAGTACTCAGGGCCAAACACAGCAATAACAGCCTTGCAGAACTTATACAGGGACTCTAGGCATGTAGATTCACTCATACGGACGTACTCGTCAATGAGATCATCGGGCACTCCGTATGCAAGCATTCGGATGGCGGCAGTGCATTTCTGATAAGAGGAGAAACCGATCTTGCCGACGACATCCTCTTTGCACTCGAAATAGTCATCATAACCGACCACCCCCTCTCTAATACGGTTGAAAAGATGCCTACTCATACAGAAACAGCGGCGTAATTTTTGATGTTTGAACAACGGATTTGTTGTATCAAAGTAGTCCTTCCAAAGAAGGAAATGCCCACTCTCTCGGTTGTGATTCAACGCCGGAAGGTGGCCCGGAATGGAGCCACGAAACAACGGCCGCTGGCTGTTGAGGTGGTGATGGACCAACACGGCAACCAATATCTCCTCGTCGTCGGACGACGAATCATTGGAGTCGCAAAGGAAATTGTGGAAAAAGAACTCATCGGCGGAGTCCATTTTCGTACCTTGGCAAACTGTCGAACAGATTGCGGGCGTCCAAGAAGGAGACGGCCGGCGAGGGGAGTCGCGGCGCGCACGGACCAGCTAGCTTCCCTGCCGACGTCCGACAAGTGGGCCGGCGTCCGACGAGCGTGCCGGTGAGGATCTGGCTGGGGCGGCGAGGCGGCCTCTTGGTCGCGGGCGGCTGTGCGATTGGGGGGGGAGGAGCGGCGGTAGGAAACGGTTTGCTCCCCGGCGGCAAGACGGCGGTGGAGGGGGCGACGGGGGGAGTGAGCGGCGTTGCTGGGCGGATGTGGAGGCGGCGGCGACTGGTAGAGTCGCCGGTAAAAGAGGGCGACGGCGTCGGCGACGAAGGAGGCGGGCGAGGGTTGCTGTTGGCTGGGGGCGGGGGGAGGCCAATGAGCCATCGACCAGCGGGCCCGGGGAGAGGAGAAGGCGAGCGTGCGCGCATCCGTCACGTGTTCGCGCCAACGCAAATCCGGCTCAAAAATGGGCCGGGAATGGGTCGCCCGCGAACGAAAAGCGGACGCGCGTCCGTTTGGGTTGGCGTGTTGGGTTGACTTTTCTGTTCGTGCCGACCCAAACAGACAATGCCGGACGAAATGGGTCGCCCCATTGGAGTTGCTCTGAGGCTGTTTTTTTAGAGTCAGGCTGAGTGGAGAAGGGTATGCAACGCAAATACTGTAGTGCACGGCAACCAAACACGCCCCTAGTACTCTTCCAGACAAAAAGGGAAATAAAGAGGCTTCCTAGTACTTCACCCGAGAAAAGTAGAGCACAATTTAAGTAGAGCACAATTTACACAAACAATTAGGATCTCACTCTGTTTTTCCATCACTTTACTTAGGGGATCTCACTCTGTTTTTCCATCACTTTACTTAGCTTCCCACGGAAAAAAGCAACGTTTGTTCTTAAAAAAGGGAAAAAATAAAGGAACAATCATCCTCTAATAAATGAGAAATGTAGTCTATCTGGTCCTTTTCACTCCGCATATAAGCTCTGTTTCTTTCATGAATTTTGACCAACTTTATAAAAAATACACCGACATTCACAACACGAAATCACTATTACTACATCAAATTTAATTTTCATACTGTGTAACTTTAGTATTGTAGATATTGATATTTTTGGATATAAATATAGTTAAACTTTACAAAGTTTAACTTTTTTAAAAATCTTATATGCACAATAAAAAAGACCGGAGGGAGTAAGCAAATAAATGGATCACTAACTGGCCAAAGATATGTGTTCTAAAAAAAAGAAACTGACCAAAAAATATACCGCACCTTTCAAAAAAAAAATACTAGCGCAGCGCGCGCGAGCGGTTCGACAAAAAGTACGGATGCCGATCATGCATTAACGACCGGAAGTTCCCTATTATCGGAGATGACCCTATAATTAGGGCAGAGCTACTAAAAACAGGAGCATGTTTTATGGGGCAAAAAAGGAGTATATACGGCAAAACTCTAAAAACACCCTATTTTTGACTGAAATCGGTCACTTACGAAACCTAACCACCGACCGCCACGATATTTCAGCAGAAATCTCATCTTTTTTTCCCATTAATTCGGGATGAGATCCTACAATCACGCCCAGCAATGTTCAGTCCGCGATCACCACGAACGGGACTGACCTCTCCCTGGCACGTGGTGGCGTGGGGAGAGGCGCCTGCACGCGCTTGTGCAGAGGAAGGGAGGGTTGGAATTGGAAGCTACAAAGACGCTCGGGTCGACCTACGTTACGGACGCGGGATATGATGGACCGGTGATGTTGCGGATTCCGCGGACGCGCGCGCGCGGTGGAAGGCCTTCCCTTCCCACCACCAACGATCTGACTGGATCGGCCGTGGCTCGCCGATCGATCGCAATCGCGATCGCGCTATATTGGCGTAGCGCGGAGGCGGCATTGGCTCCCACCCCGGTCTCGTGCGATGATAACATGGGATCGGCGAGGCGGCTGCCGCTTCTCCTCGTCCCGCTCCCGCTCCCGCATGGAGGAGGAGGCGCGTCGGGAATCTCCCGCTATAAGTACCGAGGGCACCCACCCCCGCCCACGCGCGCGCGGCTCCCTCAACCAGACGAGACGAGACGAGACGCAAGGCCCCTCCTCGATTGATCCGCGTCGACGTCCCCCGCTCGATCGTCATACGTCAAGTGAGCACTCTCGTTCCGAGCGGTTCCGCCGCGCGTCAAGCTAGGGTTCCTGTTTTTTCGCCGAATTTCTCGCTGGATCGCTGCCCGGAAAACATCTTCTCGATCGATCGTTTCCTTTTCGACGGAAATCTTTCCTTCGGTGCAACAAATCTGTTCCCTTATTTTTTCGAAGATTATTTGCATGCGATGCTTCCGTTCTTTTTTTGCGAATTATCTGCAGACGATCTTGTTTCTTCTTGCTGAACACGATCAAGTTTTTGCGGTTATAGGCTTAAACACCGTACCCTAAGCGATCGTTCTTGCAGGCATTAATTACTCTGAGTTTCGTACGACAAGATCACCGGGGAGATGGCAGGCTACGACGACAACGAAACCAACGTAAGATCAATCTCGCTCTTTCTATTGGAATACAGCAAATACTTTGTCTCTCCATTATTGGAGATCGTGACACAAATTCGCGACCACAAGCCAATGCTAATCTGTGGAATCAGCACTTTCGATAGACACGATTGCAGCCTTTATTTCCAGTCTAACTGATGCTATTTATCGCAAACACATATGTGCATCCAGCTAGTGGAGGACGAGTACGACGACCTTGATGATTTCATCGTCGGAAGCGACGATGAGGGCGACAATGTGGTCGAGGAGGATGAGGAGGAGCTGCCGGAGGCTGAGGAGGTAGAAGTGGAAGAAGTTTATGAGGAGGGAGAGGAAGAAGAGCCACCGGCTGGCACGCAGGAAATCCTTTCCTTCAGGGAGCAATTGAAGGCCAAATTAAGGAAACAACATCAGTCTAACGGCGCTGAGAACGGGAACCCTAGCTGCTCATCGTCCGATCAACCGCCAGTCAGGTCCAGGTGAGTTTTCTCTTGGTCTCTTATTTGATTAGCATCCTAATTCAGTTGTTAACGGCGTCAGTAATAACTTGTTTCAGATTTGGCACCTTCTTTGGGCCGTCGACGCCGGTACTTGCTCCCCGGCTCATGGAGGCAGGGTGCTCTTCGATGATGAAGGAGAACCAGGACGTGCCACCCAGAGTATGTCCTGCTAATCAAACTTTTTCATCTTGAAGTATCTGACTCTTTGAACTGTCCATTGACTCACCCGAACATAAAAATTGTCTGCAGAAACATGCTACTCCGCCGCCGTCTTCGAAGACGCAGCAAAGTGCGAGCGCCCATGAGCAGAAACCGAAGATCGTACCTCAGGTTTGAAGGGTTTGGCTTTGACATTACCACATTAATTATTAACTTGTTATGCTGTTGAGATGCGAATGAGAATTTGGGTGGTTTGGCATTTGCAGGTGAAACGTAAGGTTGACACGCTTCGTGAGAACAGGGACTACTCGAACCTGTTCTCGGATGATGCCGATACACCTCCCCCAACGGAGGAACTTGCAGAAAGTAAGCCTGTCGCCCCAAAATCTGGTGAGTATGAACTAGGTAGATCTTTCCATAGCCCTAATTTTTGTGCTTAATTATTTTGACATTATGTATATATATGGTAGACGTCGAAGCTCATCGGATGAAACCAATGCAATCTGCTGCGAGAAACAAGAAGGTGCCCACAAACCATCCTGTCAGACCATCAAAAGACCATGGATCCATCCAGAGCCGCGTGCAAAACAAGGTGGTCTCTCAGGTGAAGAAGGAGCCACTGCCAAACGGGAGGAAACCGATTGCTGCTGCCAGGAACGGATCCAGACCGCCCAACGGCACCACCAAAGCTCGTCCAGAGTTGCAGCCATCCTCAAATGGCCAAAACCCGCAGCGCTCGATGCAGAGCAAGAGCCCGCAGACGTTGCCTTCTTCCCAGCGGCAGCAGCAGCGGCCACCGAAACCGCAGGGTCAGAGGCAGCAGAACTGCACCCCTCCTTCGCCGCAAGTTCGAAGGGTGAATTCTAATGTGCAGGGCCAGCAGCCTGCGCACAAGGGTTCTGCTCTGCCTCGGGACAGAACAAAATTAGGGCAGAAGCAGCTGGCGGCTCCTTCCTCCAAACCAAAGGTGACATTTCTTGATTTGTCTCTTGTGCTTTTGCTCTCAGTACCTTCTTTTTATTTAAAAAATCACACCGATATGATAATAATCCTATCAAGTCTACGGAAATATCACCAGCCATTCAGGAATGCGTATCTGAATCTGTTCCTGCTTGTTTGCAGCCATCTCCAATAAGTGCTGTTTACAGTGATCCTGCTAAGAAAAAGGGTGTAGTGAAAAGGAAACTCAGTGACGCTGAGAAAGTTCGTCAGATGGTCAGAGATGTGTTCAAGTATGGTTTGCTTATTATTATTAACCTAGTCTTTGATATTATTATTACCCTTATTGTTTGTTCATCGACCTTGATCCGGTCGGTGAAGTAGTTCTAGCCCACTAGAGATGAAGCTGAGCAATTTGTGTGGTGCTTCTTCGCTGATTGCTGCTACGTTTGTGCTTATGTGCAGCTACGACCCGGGCAAGTATGGCAAGGATGTCGATGATGATAGGGACATGGAAGCAGGTTATGCCAGCATACAGATGGAGGAGAGAAGAAGGTACGTAACTTATCAAATTGCCTTCTTACCGAAAAGTACAGGCTTGCTTTCTTTTTCATTGCAAACGATGGTTTTGCCTAAACCATGCTGATTTTTCCCTTGCCTTGTTTGCTTTGGACATCCAGTGCAAAGATTGCAAGAAAAGAGGATGAAGAGGAATATCGCCGGATTCAGGAAGAAGAGCAGCGCGAGCGGGCGAAGAAGAAGAAGAAGCAACGTACAGAATCGTAGACAATTCCATGGCCAGATTGTATTACCCTAGTCATATAGTGTTCTTTTATAGCTTGTAAGTTCCAGGACATCAAGTTAAGGACGGGTCATATCTCATGAGTACAAGACGAGACTACATTTTGACGGTTCATATTAGTTGCGACATGGTAGTTTTTGAACAAACATAGATTGAATTTGGAATTATTAAGAAACTACCATGTTCAATTAGAAAACTACCATGGTCGGTACGGCGAAGCGGGGCTTCCTCTAGGGGTCCCGGCGTGGATGTGGGCTGCCAACGGCATGGTGGGCGCTCATGGCGGTGGTTTGGGTCGTTCAAGGCGGTGGCCGGAAATCACCGGCGTCGGCCCGTCGGTGTGCGGCTTGTGCCGACCTTCGGTCCTTCTTCTCGGTCATTCGTCTGCTACCTTCGTCGATGGTTGGCCCTCCCCCAACTGTGGTCCATCACTCGTCTCGCACCAGGCAGCAGAATCGGGCTCGTCTCGTGCCCGACAGCAAGACTGACCTTGTCTTGCGCCCGGCAGCAGGACCAAGCTCGTCTCGCGCCCGGTGCGGTAGGATGGGGCGATGGAGGCTAAGTTTTGACCGGCCTATTGGGTCTCGGCACTGGTGGCAGCCTAGGGGTGCGAAAGGCGGGTCCTTTTCACTCGTGTCGTTGGTTGGGGTAGCGGCGGATCTCAGATGAGATGGTGTCAAGACCGGCGATGACCCTGGTGGTGGGTTCGCGAGGCTCATGGGCAGAGCCTGTGGCTTGGTGCTGCCCAGTTGCAACGGCCGTGTGGGCGGCGTGGTAGCCGGGGTGTGGCGTTCGATGGTGATGATTGGTGGCCGGGGTGAAAACCTGCTGTATCTTCGGACGAACCAGCAGCGGTGAAGCTCGTTCCCTTCTTGAAGGCGTCGTCGCAGCTCTCATTGCCCGTTGTGTTGCTCCAGGGGAAACTCTGATCCTCGGATCTGGCGGTGGCGGCGCTCCGGTGTCGTCCTAGCGCCGCCTTGAAGCCCACGGTTCGTCATATGCGGCTTCACCTCTTTGCGTAGTGCTAGGGATGGTGTTGCTGCGCTCAACGCCTATGAATCATGCTTTGGGTGTGTATGCGTCTGTTGTGGAGGTGTGTGTTTGTACCAGGTACTGTTGATCATTGCTTCATATATAAAGCGGGGCGAAAGTCTTTTCCTATAATAACCGATAAAAGGACTGCAATAAATGACCTCAACTACGTGCAACAACTAATGAAGAACAAAACGACCATACCCGCTTTCCTTTTGTATTAAATTTTTAATAGGTTAACACATAAGAGGGTGGTAGCATTACATAATTTCTCATCGTACCATGAGCATATCACCAAAAGATCATTTCTCCGCCACTTAGTCCACCAGCCACATGGAAGGCACAATCTAACACTATTACCCCCGCCACTGAGTCCACCGTCGACATGGAAGGCACAACAATCTAACTGTTACCTACTAATAAGGAAGGTGATAACCTTCTACAAAAGAAAAAAAACTGATATTTTGTGTAACTAACCGCCCAGGATTCAAGTACTAATCGTTCTTCCTGTCAACTACGAAGGTATATATGGTGACTTTATCAATGTGCCGACTCAATCTTTCAAAGGTGTTTATAAGGATAGGGTGTGTGTGTATATGTTCTTTTATAGGGCTGAGAGGATGTGCGTTTGTATGAGGGTCTGCGTCTGTCTGTACTGTGTGATGTTTTTTTCCCGTTACAACACGCGAACCCTTTTGCTAGTGTAAGTTAATGACAAAAAGGTCCATCAACCTACATATACCATGGACTTTTGATGTAGTGCATGAATATATGCAAGCATTAGGAGATTCGGGGAAAAGGAAAAGAGCAAAGTGGGTGCCCATGACAAGGAACTGCCTTGCCGGTGCACACAACCACCATCACCACAAAAACAGACAAGGACGCTAATGGAGTGTGCCGTGGGAGGATATCACAATATCGAGACCTTGCAAGTTGGCACAGCACCACCCGCATACATGCAACTATCCCCATGACACAATACTGGGGTAAAGTCAATCAACAAGTGTCAGCAGCATTAACCCACAAGGTGCAAGCAATACAAACCGTGAGACCACTGATGAACATTAAACTTGACTGCAAGCTCCACCAAAAGGACAACCGGAGCATTTTGCAAGATGGGGTGGGCTTCACCAACAAAGAGCAAAGATCAACTGAGAACGCAAGGGGCACAAATCTCACCTCAACAAATTGAACACCATGGGAAGGAGTTGAGCATGCACAGCAACAAAAAGTCAACGTCTGGAGCAACACAACGATGGACAGAGGGAGCAGATGGATGGCAGCACATTGACACCAAAGGTGCCACCAGTAGACCGCCAATTGTCTCGCCACAAACTTTTGTGAATCAGTTTAATACTACCTCTGTCCCAAAATTAGTGTCTCAACTTTGTACTAGCTTGTACTACTAAACTTAAGACATTATTTTGGGGCGGAGGGAGTAGTCTACTAGCTCATTTTTTGGGAAAATGGTTTTACTAGCCCATACATGCCCTCAAACTAAAGTTCAGGCGTATACGAGACTATGAGCAGCTTAATCATGCGGTCACTCAAAGGAACTACAATCGATAACCTAAATCATCCCGGTGAAGAATTCGACAAGCAAGCAAAAGTGAACGAACAGATAATCCAATGTGGCCGCGCTTGCATGCCTTATTACCATTTCAAGAATTGAAATGTCAAATGGAAGATCCCTGAAATGACAAATGTTGCATCCAACAATGACACAAAGTACTAAACCTACTGATGCCGGAATAAATGGTAAGCATACCCAATTAAAAGGGAGGCAGAGATGGGGGAAAGCGGACATGCATCCACTGCTTTTCATAAGCCGATACATGTGCCCATCCTATCTCCTCAATCAGCTGGATCTTCAGATCATATAACTTCTTCTTTGGTTGCTCAGAGTCCTCTTGAATCATGTCGTTTAGAACCTAACCCACCACAAAGATAGCTAACATTAAGCATGAATTCACAAGTAAAACAGAATCAGTAGGTTCTTTAATTCTTTACGAAAAATAAGATGCAAGTAACAAATTGTGCCGATCTTGTTTTGATAGAGGTCTTCCAACTATTAAATATACTATGGTTTCATCAATGTTACATCCCGAATAGACCAGGCAGTTCAAACTCCCTCCGTTCACAAATCTTATATTTGTGAAAGGAGGGAGTATAATAGTAATAATATCCATCCCATATGTGCAAAGATTTGTCTGATAATGTGGCAGTGGAAATTATGTTGGTAGTACTGACATCAGAATACAGTTGAACCATAGCATGTTAGTTACAATGGAGCTTGATAAAAATTCTACTCACTATGAATAAGCAAACTGTACAAATGTTAATTTGATTAGCATAGGTTTATCAGTGAACTGAGAGAACAAAATGGGTTGTGGGAGTGAGACTTTATTGAGTGGTAAGACGTAAGAGTAATGGCTAATATTTTGTTGTTTTCATAACAATGACAAGTTGGCCAGTGAAAATAATGGACATACCACTTGCTAAGCCAAGCAAAGCTAAGCTAACAACCATAGGCAATCAAAATACATGTGCGGACTAGATCCACTAAACAAGATAGTCACCAATGCCATATGTATTTACTTAAAATCTCTTGGGCACTCAGTCATAGAACTATTTGACAAAGTCAACCGTTCCTTTTCATTAAAGTTGTCATAACTGTCCCAATAAAAGCTGGAATCGCAACTGCAAATGCTAAGAATACAGGTAAGGGAACTGGTGCTTGGTAGGGAATATACCTTGAGTGCCGTGCCACATCTTCCACAGCGCCTCTCACGTAGAACGGTCAGAGTGCCGTATTTTGTAGATTTGGCATCAACCCATTTAATTAATTCTTTGTAATTCTCCTCAAAAACATCTTTAGCAGATGCCTCGGTTGACTCATCAGGCTGAAAGAAAGATATCTTCATAAGTAATACTACTTAATAATATACACACTAACACAAATACATGTTCTAGACTAGAGACTGCCAGTTGACAATGTACAAAGCTAAGACCAAGGTATGGTGCCCAAGCCAAGCCACCTACCAGACAAAGGCAAAGAGAATGAGGGGCTAAAAGGAGTAGTAGGTTGTTAGATATATATTATACTCCCTCTATTCCCTTATACAAGGCCACTATGAAAAATACATTTTGCATCTATATAAGGCCACTAATAGTAACCGAGGCAAATATTAATGATGTTTTCTCATACTACTAACTTGTTTAATACTTGCATGCATGTAGTCATAATGACACTATGCTACTTCCTTCCCATTCCTTCCTTGCATGCATGCAGGCGTATTAATGATCCCAGTTAACGAAAAGAAAAGTGGGCTTGCAAAGATGTCATTAAATTTTACATTGGTATCTGTAATCTGAGTTTGTGCCTTGTATAAGGGAATGGAGGGAGTAGCTGTTTTAGGTGTCCATATACAACACCTGCATGTACTGTCCTAGCAAGATGCCCGTGCATTGCACGGAACATCAAGATGTATTTTTTTTACAAAACACCTGTTGTGATTGACCCATGCAGGAGTAATCCCATGTGTAAAAACTAATGATATCTCGAGAATTTCATCGAAAAAATGATATATCGAGAAAGATGAGAGATAAGGTGAGGAGTGGGGCGCGGTGGTGATTTGTGGTCGGATTTAGGAGAGGCATGGGGATGAACGATGCCAGCAGCGGCCACCATGCCAGATTGTTCCAGCACTACTAGGAAAAGAGCTATAGATGGAATTGACACTAATGGCGCACCAGACATGTGATGCGCCATTACTATATACTAATGGCGCACCATGTGTTGGTACGCCATTAGTGTCCATATACTAATGGCGCACCACATCCACGGTGCGCCATTAGTAAAAAAAAATTTAATTTTTTTCAAAACTACTAATGGCGCACCGTGGGAGTGGTGCGCCATTACTAGTTGAACTAGTAATGGCCAACTAGTAATGGCGCACCACATTCACGGTGCGCCATTAGTAAAAAAAATTGAAATTTTTTTAATCTTTTTCAAAACTACTAATGGCGCACCGTGGGAGTGGTGCGCCATTACTAGTTGAACTAGTAATGGCACACCATGCCACGGTGCGCCATGGCCATCACTTTCACCGAATGCACCCCCCCCCCCCCCCCCCCCTCCTCGTGGATCGCCTTTTCAGTTTTAAAAAAAAAAAAGAAAATGATGAAAATGTCAAAAAAATAAAAGAAAATAAGTTTCCCATGTGATATGTGGTCTAGTTGTTGGGAAAATTTGCAAATATGAATTTCGACTTCATTTGCAAAATCTCTCGAGTATTTGTAAAAATGGCATAACTTTTGCATACTAACTCGGATGAAAAAGTTTTTTATATGAAAAATCATCTACTCGAAAAGTTACATCCAAATTTAACTAGGGGAACCCCGTTAAACATTTTCAAAATCCTCAAAAACCTAACAGAAAAAAAGATACGGGGCTTTTAAGATCTGGAAAGGCAAAAAATTAAAAATAATTCAAACTTACTAATGGCGCACCTGCCCATGGTGCGCCATTAGTATCTTCCCGCCTTCAAAATTCAAAATAAGTCAACAAAATTAAAAAAAAAGTTACTAATGGCGCACCTGCCCGTGGTGCGCCATTAGTATCTTCCCGCCTTCAAAATTCAAAATTAGTCAAAAAAATAATTAAAAAAAAAGTTACTAATGGCGCACCTGCCCATGGTGCGCCATTAGTATCTTCCCGCCTTCAAAATTCAAAATTAATCAAAAAATAAAAAAAAGTTAGTAATGGCGCACCTGCCCACGGTGCGCCATTACTATGTCGTATACATGGCTGGGCGCACCTCCTCCACTCCACCTCTCCTCCATTCCATCTCCTCCTCTCCTCTCCTCCACTCCATCTCCTCCTCTCCTCCACTCCATCTCCTCCTCTCCTCCACTCCATCTCCTCCTCTCCGGCGACCTCCTTCTCCTCTCCGGCGACCTCCTCCTCCTCTCCGGCGACCTCCTTCTCCTCTCCGGCGACCTCCTCCTCCTCCTCTCCGGCGACCTCCTCCTCTCCGGGAACCTCCTCCTCCCTCCTATCCTCCCCTCCCCTCACGGTTTCTCCTCCCTCCTCTCCGGTGAGCTCCTCCTCCCTCCTCTCCTCCCATTCCCTCATGGTTTCTCCTTCCTCCTCTCCGATGCTTCGGTGAACTCCTCTCCGGCGACCTCCTCCTCTCCGGCGATGTAGGCGAGCGCCTCTCCGGTGACCTCCTCCTCCTCCTCTCCGGCAAAAGAACGTACAAGATCCAAAAACAGAAACAAAATTTGAAATAATATCGTGCCAAAAAACGAGCAAAAAAAACTAGCAAAAAATGGGCAAAAAAATCACAATCCAGATCCAAATTCAAAATTCAAAAATAGTAATGGCGCACGGTGGGGGTTAGACGGTGCGCCACTACTATTTTCCCGCCTTCAAAATTCAAAAATACTAATGGCGCACCGTGGCCTATACTAATGGCGCACCAGTGGCCTATACTAATGGCGCACCGTGGCCTATACTAATGGCGCACCGCCATTAGTATACCAGATACTAATGGCGCACCAGTGGTGCGCCATTAGTAAAAATTACTAATGGCGTGCTAGTAATGGCGCACTAGTGATGCGCCATTAGTAGGCAAAACTGGTGCGCCATTAGTAGGCCTTTTCCTAGTAGTGCAGAGGCTTCCTTTTTTAATTACTCAACAATGAAGTTGTGGGAGATAAGGATGAACGAGAGAGGTGCGGGTATCCTTTTGCAAAATTGCCATAGTTTGCTTTCTATCCGTCAGATATAGATCGGACGGTCTATATTGCAAGATGACAGGCACACCATCATCACCAACTTGATTTTTTATAAGAGTAGAGATATTGTCCTAGAGACACATGGAAGCAGTAGCGCAGTGGTAGCAAGATGAGCTTGGCTTCATCGCTGCCAGTCCCTAGTTTCCACCACGCCGTCTCCACCACTTGCTTATGTGCCCGCTCGTCTTGCTAACATGGTGCTACACTGCTACTGCATGCCGCTGCACTCTTTAGCCACCACCAGCCTGGCCTAGAGAGCAGATCCTAACCCCGTAACCCTAAACACCACACTCTGTCTCCCTCGCTGGTTTGCGCCCCCCCCCCCCCCCCCCCCAACTCAACCTGCCTCTTCATCCCTACCTCTCCCCTTTTGCTTCCAACTGTTTCTCCATCACTTCCGCCAGAGTGCAATTGGCAAAGAGGCTGCCAGCAACACTGACTAGCAAGACGGGCAGCCCGGTGCATGTAGCTCCTGCTTGCGCAGGGTCCGGGGAAGGGTCCGACCACTTTGGGTCTATTGTACGCAGCCTTTCCCTACATTTCTGCAAGAGGCTGTTTCCAGGACTTGAACCCGTGACCTCCTGGTCACAAGGCAACAGCTTTACCGCTGCGCCAAGGCTCCCCTTTCAACACTGACTAGCAGTGGAGGTAAAAAAGAAGCAACAACCGCGGAGCTTCAGCGACAATGAGCTCGCCTTTCTATTTTTCGATCTGCCTCTCAAGGCAGGGCAACCGGGCACAATGACTCTCGAATTGCATCTGCCCAAAAACCAAGGTGGCCCCTAGATACATTGGCTAAGACCAGAATATACACATTGGCTGGGCATGAAGTAGGAAGTAGGAGCATGTTCCTCATTTCAACGACCAGGTCAATTCAAATATAACAAAGGTTTCTATAGTTGATCATCAAACAGCCTGATGCAGAACCCAACTTCTAGGTTATGACAACTGATCTTATAAGTATATAATATAAACTTCAAGGAACTTGACATTCAAGGTAAAGGAAAATATGCTAAAAGAAAGATGATGTACCTTTAACGACTCAATCTCTGCCAGTGCAAGACCTTTTTGGTATAGTGCATCTGCTAGCTGGTCTCGTGTTTCTTCCATTTTTTTCTTAGTTTTCTATTTGCCAGTAAATGTTCGAGGAAAACAACATTCAATAGGAGCTGGTACATTTGATTAATTAAGGAGCAATGATAGTAAATAATTATTAATGATATATACCTGTGATTCTTCATCCTCAGGATCGGGTTTTAAAGACAAAAGTTTTGCTAGTTGCTCTTTGTCAATACTGTCCACGACCTCATCAGCTGCAACAATAACCTGAATACCAAGAATACCATATACAAAGTCAGAAACAAATCTCTTACTGGAAAATTAAATTTTGATAGTCAGATAAATATGAAGATAGCTGATTGGAGCATGAATACTGACACAGAACTACAGCGGCAATATATCTACATTTTGACAGCAAAGAAATAATCTCGCACCAAAATGGCAGTGCCATCTGAAGTGAGACTGAAGTGCACTGTATATAATACTGTATTTAGTTAACTAAACAAATTAACCTGGGGAATTCTATCAGGCAGTTATACAGTTATAGATCATGTGAAAGATGCAAGACTGTAGACCATGTGATTGTCTGATTGTTGGATAGACTCAATATAGGCATCTGATTAGAAACAAAATCAGCTCAGGTTTTCTACTCATGTAAGACCTGAATTCAGTTTTGCCAGCATATTTGACGTCAGGATATACTCCCTCCGTTCCTAAATATAAGTCTTTTAAGACATTTCAAATGGACTACAACATACGGATGTATGTAGATATATTTTAGAGTGTAGATTCACTCAGTTTGCTCCGTATGTAGTCACTTGTTGGAATCTCTAAAAAGACTTATATTTGGGAACGGAGGGAGTATTAATGAACTGCATGCCAGTTTGGCATGTTCAAACTTGGTTTTGCACCAACCCGTGAAACCATCTTGTACAAAAAAAGATAACCAGCGCTGCTGCTGACATCACATTTAACGAATGAAGTTGAACTACCGTCGCATAGCCGGTTTTGTCCGGTTTAATCCCAACCCATACTTGAGCACTCTTAATGCCAGCGTTGTCATCAGCAAAAGTTGCACTATTTGAAGGAGTTAGACCCATGATAACATTCGGTTGCATGAAGTCGTCGACTACAGTATCAGATCCTTTTGTAAAAGAAGAGTAAAAGGTACTCCCTCCGTCCCACAATATAAGATATTTAAAACGTCTTATATTATGGGACAGAGGGAGTACATCAGATTGCCCCTAGTGATTTCTTCTACCTCGGTCATTATATTTATTTAGAGGGCATTAACATGAACTGTTCCATGTATCCAATCATAGAGATCGTAAAAAAAGTGATGAAAGTCTGAACAAGCAGCATGCTTCGTATAAAGATAGCACCTTTGTTCATAGTTGTTCAGTCCAACAATTCAAGATGCATGCAGTACAACATAAACGAAGAATCAATATCAGTTACCTCTTTGTGATGGCTAATTTTATCATCAGAGGTTGATTCCTGAAGTACACATTCCAAAATTTTGGCAAGCAAAGGTGTATATTTCGGATACTCAGACTGCAGTATGCCAGGAAAGATTATGGTAAGTAAATTGACATCAAAGAAAACAATATTGTAACCCAATATAGCTCACAGTTTCAATGGCAGAGTAGCATAAAACATGTTTATCAAGAAAAAACTCATACTCCCTCCGTCCCAAAATAATTGTCTCAACTTTGTACTAGCTGCAGTACAAAGTTGTACTAGAGTTGAGACACTTATTTTGGGACGGAGGGAGTAAGATATAGCATCTTATTGCATGCATTAACTGTATGTGTTAGTATGTATTCCCTCCATTCCAAAATAAGTGTCGTGGCACGACACTTATTTTGGAATAGAGGGAATAGAACTTAGATTTGGCAGAAGGACCAGTCAACAACATATTCTCAAAAAGAAATTGAAAAGGAAAACGCAGGCATGAAAGGAGTTAAAAATTCAGATTGACAAGATCAGTGGAAGGTGTGAACGATACAATAAACACCTTCAGAGGGTTGAGTCATATTAGTCTGTAACCACATAAAGGACGGTAAAAAGGAATAAGAATGCTTGCACATAGGATTCTCTGGTGTTTTGAGTAAGAAGAATACATGTATTAACAAAGTACTGACAAATCAATATACTCGATAGCACATCTGGTGCTTTCTGATTGTATCTGAAATTATAAGATTATAAAATGATTAATGAAGGGAAGTCATCGCTATTACCTTAAGAGAAGCGACAAGCTCAGTCCAGGCAGACTTGTTGTCCTCATTGTCTTGTTTAAGGCCCGAAAGAAACTTTATCTTGGTGTCTCGAACCTATTAATACAATTAGTTATGAAGATCATATACGCTCTTATATTTATTTATGATCTAAACGCTCTTATATTTATTTACAGAGGGAGTATTAGCTAAAAATAGCATTGTTCATGATACTTCCCAAGTAACCAAAGTTTGCTGTAATCTATCCAGGACCAAGATTTATCGTTGATGAAAAAGTACAAAGACAGAGCATTTAGATTACCAACATATCTTCTACAGTAAATCATGAATTGTCAAGAATTAGTCACATGAGTTATTAAACAAAAAAGGTGTGCCAGAAATGTCAACAACAATCTGAATTCAAGTAAATAGCATTTAACTAACTACTGAAGTGTGCCAACCTCATCATTTAACCTCTCAGAAATACTCTTCTTTGTTTCAACTGAAACCCCCTTTTCTTTAGTATCATCAACCTGCAATTTACATAATCATAAAAAAGTTCCCTGAATATGCGAGACAACATAGATAGAGCTGAAAACATGGGTGAAAGCTGAAAACTAATATGGCCTTATTGGGACTCTATATGATTTACATCTGAACTGGTGGTCTAGCATTATAAGGATAATAATAATAACAAAAAAGGATAATGTTAAACTAAAAGGAGTTGGTAATTTATTCCAGTGCTACTGACCTTTGATGGTGGAATGATACACAAAATGCTATAAGATGCTGGAGCATGCTGTTCATCTTTCTTGTTGAATGAGCTTACTATACCATAGGTTATGGAGCCAACTAAAACAGACCCAGGTGGAGCACCCTGTAAAGCAATCCAACATATAAAACCAAAACAACATTACAAAACTGCTTAAAAACTGATATGGTATTTTAGTGATATATCTAACAAAATAACATCAACAGGATATGTACCTTCGGAAGTTTTTCTCTAGATGGTGGACCCACATAGAATGCTTCAGGTTCTCTATTTAACAATAACCCATGGTGGTGACAATGTGTTATTTTATTAAGATGGTAGTGAACATTCAGAAGGAACATACCCGGGAACTAAAACAGAGGACTTGAAGGCGGCATTTCCAATTATAGGACCATCAGGTTCAGAGTAGAAACTTAATTGAATGCAATCCTGCAATTAAATTGAACATTTAAATCAACCCTGTATCGTTAATTGCTAGATAAATAATTTGCATGTGCAAAATAAATGATAAGCATGATTCTTCGCTTGCAACTTGCATACTAATTGGACAAACTGAGAAAAAGAGACTCATTCTCCAACTGAAATATTTAATAGTAAGAGGATAATGTTTTACCCCATGGAGCAAAAGAATACAGTTGTATCAAGCCTAGTGGAATGCATGAAAGAACACAATTTAATCATGTGGTTTATTCCATCTGTCTGTAACAACAAACTGATAACTTGAGAAGTAGTATGAACCTCTATAGGAGTGTGATTCTATGCATGCTAAATAGTGTAAGTTGATGATACATCTTTTGTGGTGGTCCCCTATGTACAAAACTCCAATCCTTGCGCAGGATAATTCCCAAAAGGACGATTAAGCTAACATCTACAGCATTACCTATATGAGCCTAACCAATGTCCCCAAAAAGGAAAGGAAAATATAACAGCTTCCATGTCACAATATATCATGTGATGCACAGTCAACAAGAAAATCATCATCAAGCCATCAATAAAGCACGATTAGCAACATTTTTTTAGTATTAGATGCAATACCTTCTTCTCTAGTTTTCTCTCAATAAATAGAACCAATTGCTTCAGCTTCTCCAAGATTTGCACATTTTCATGCCTACAACCACCCATAAGATATATTTATGCAACAGATCATAGATGAACAGCATCTAAAATTAGATAACCACAAAAATATGTAATAAAAAAGAACCCATAAGCCAGAGGGTGCAAAAAAATGTACTCCCTCTGTCAAAATAGTGACCTAAAAAGTCTTATAGAAGTTGACAGAGGGAGTATTACTTTCCATCTCTACTTTTTCCTCGGACTGTTTAAAAATGCATAGCTATCTGAATTATTCTGAATTAAATCATAAAAGCACAACATAGTTAACAAACTAAGAAGAGCATCACATAAATGCAACCTAGAAGACACAAAGCTAATCTTGCTTTTGTCCATACCAATTAACAACATATTATATATCCTATTAAGATTCAGCACGGGTGCTCTAGTCATATTTATATTCATATCAACCTCTGGTATTGGGCAAGAATGGACTAAAAACAGTATATAGTCAGAAGAACACCAAAGTATTGGTGGGGCACTGTTACAAAAACCGGCCGATTAAACGCAGCTCGGAGGCAAACCGATGCGAATAGGTCCAATTCAGTGTGTTAACCGCCAGAGGCGATTATTTGGTCTGATAAGCCAATTAATCCAGTTCAGAACAAATAATCAGGGAGAGAGCGATTAAATGGACTCAGGTTTGGGCTGATAGAGCACAAAAAAATCAGCCCGTGCCCATCTCCCAGCCACCCTGCGCCTTAATAGTTTGGCAATTTGGGCGCTCCCACTCCTCTACTCTCGTCTCCCGCTCAATCCCGCTGGCCGCCGGGCAGTTCCTCGATGACACACCCGGCCCCCCCAACAAGCGCAGGCACCACCGACACCTCCTTGCCGGGCAGAGTAGATTTGGTATGTTTCGACTTACGACAAAACTAATATGCGAGGTAAAAAGAAACGGAGGGAGTATGTTGCTGCTCCTCCCTCCACTGGCTGCTATGTTGCTGTCCTCCCTCCTCTGCTGCTGCTGCTGCTGGCTTGGCCCTAGTTGACCCACAGATTAATGGTTTATCGGTTAATCCCTACTCCTCTGTTGCGTCTAGATGATTCACTGTTACTATAACTTTCCTGAACTTACGCTCAGCTTGTAGTTAATTGGAATCTACGAAGTTAGGTCAATCTTTAGTAATTCTAGTAAAACATTTTATGTTATATTCCTAAAAAGAAGGTGCTTCCAACTAATTGCCATATCTGCAAGTACGAAATGCTTTTGAGAAGACAACACAATGCCCTTAACCAAGCTATAGTGGTTTATTTAGTTCTGATTCTTCAGTGCTGAAAGCGAAATCATATTAGTCATCTAACCATATATACAGCATTACTTAGAAGGTCGGAGAGCTGTACCTTATGTACAATTGCAGTGTGTATTCGCCTTTTGGAAGTTTGACATAACTAGGATAGACATCACCAGAAGAGTAAACACACTATTTTCAAACAAAAAGGAAACGTTCTAAGTCAGTAACAGAGCAATATATATGTAGATCGAACTAATGATGAGTCAAAGAGTAAGGATAGCCCTGAAAGGAATAAGCCACAGGAACTATGCTGAAAAATACCTAAATTGCTACCGGTATTTGGATGTTACAAAATATCACCTTATTTGGCACACAGTAAACGGCACGGTTTTCATAATGTGAAAACCGATCATATACCGAATTACATAATGCAAAGTAGGTGTCATACTTCATTACTAAATGAGCATATGCTACTTCTATCCTTAGGCCATTTAATCACCTTGGCACTTGCAAACGTAAGCCTTCCCTACAGATTACATGCCTCTAGTTGGATTTCTAAGTTCAACTTAAACATCTAGCATGTACAACTTGTTATATATAATTCATTGTTTGTTGAGAACTTTTTGTATTTTCATGAATACAAGATGTAGCACTGAACTCCAACTCTCTAATGTATCTCGAAATCTAGGCGCAAATGCATGCGCGCAAATATGGCTTCATATATACTGCTGTCCACACATGAAAACCTTGCGAGAGGGCTGCATCATCTTTGCTTGGGCGCATGGAATTTCAAGCACATCCGAAGGTTATGGAACAATTGAAATCACAAGACCAATAAGTTGGGTGTTGTAGAGCATTTCTGGTCATCTATTTTTAGTATGGCAACAAAATGATATGTTTAGGTAGAAGATGACATCAGCCATGTGCAAAGTATACTTTCATACTGGACTAGTGCAAGCAGAATAATTGAAATAAAAAAAGGTAAAAATGTTTCTGTTAAGAGTATAATTCCATACTTAGTCTAGGTTTGTGTCTCTTAAACTCAGTTAACTGCTATATGTGTCATTTGGGCCTCAATGCATCAACTAAATGTTATCCAAGTCAATTCGTAACAGTCCAGCAGGAACAACAGTTACTCGAATCACATATAAATCCTCCTGCCATTGGAGATACAGCAATTAAAGAGATAAATTTTTATAATGAAAAGAAGTGTACCTTATTTGAATCTGAAATTCTATAGAACTGAGACTCAAACTTATTATCATATATTCTGTTGTTAAGTAGGGGCAGATGGGGCTTTACTTCAGCACCGTCCTCCAGTTTGAATTTGTAACTGCAGAGGTTCATAGGGAGAAAAGATTGTGAAAACCACATCAAGGACTAACTCAAACATAGTTACCCCAGAACCAAATATAACTCACGTCAAAGTCAGTGCAATAATTTGCTTGCCAGAGGGTAATCTATCACGGCTGGTGGGAAGCGGACAAAAGTTAGAATCCACTGGTCGATAAGGTATCTTGATCTGCAAGCCACAAAAGTCAATATCTGGTCAAAAGAATAACTAGTCATAACCTTCTATTGATTCTTGACTAACCTTGTTCAGAGTGGCAACAGGAACAAGCCTTTCTGATGCTAATAATGATCTAGCAACAATACGCATAGGTGACTCACTACCATCAAGGGCAATTACTTTCTGATCAATGAAAATTCCATGAAACACAATCTGCCAAGTTGCAAATGAATATATTTAGCACGTCATTTAATATAAACCAGATGCTATGTCTTGGAAGTTGATAACAGTACCTCGAAATCAACACAGGTAGGTTCATGGCTAGCATTTCCACTAGACCAGAACTGGGCTATAGACAATTCCAAAGTTAAGCCACCTTCAACAGGAAAACTGAAATTCTTGATAGATGGTGACGAGAAAGTAACAACAGACTCCCATTTGATAGGTCGCTTCAGTGGACACATCTGTCATATACTCCCATTTGACGTTAAAATTCACATATTTAACTCATAGGACTAAAGGTAAAATCTCAATGTAGTGTATATACCTGAACAGTATCCAAAAAGAACCTTCTAGGAGTATCAAAGGCTGATGTGCGCATGGTAACTTCCGCCCACGAGGCCCCAATTGGCACATTTATGAACCTCCTTTCGATATGACCTGCAATCAATAAGATGGAAATAAACTAACTACGCTTTATTTCATATAAAAAAGATGGAAGTAGTTAAAATATTAAATATCTAGAAGCATGTCAACAGAAATGAGAAAACAAAGCATGAGTCAGAGTTTTAAAATTTTAAACTCAATGGTATTGGTTGACAAAAAAAATTATGATCATTGTTCATCATTGGTTCCTAGGTGGTGGCATTGTACATCCATTCCCCAACCCAAGATGGCTAGGCTCACTTCTTTGGTCCAGCATTGTAGTAGTGATAGGTCAAAATAAACAAAGTATGGTGGCTGATTCATCAACAAAGATAAAATCAAGATTTGAGACAAGAGAGTTTCAGCATACTGTAAGTGAACTAAATCTGTGGAGAAAGACAGAATTCTATTGTGTTCATGGGGACAAAAGTGCAGCCAGTCTTTTTTTTGGGGGGGGGGGGGGGGGGGGGGGCTCTTTGTGGTTAGAAACAAATACAGAAAGATGATGCTAGGGGAAGTCAAATCTGCACATTGGCATCATCCACCTAGTTCCTCCAGGAGTGCACTCTCCAAATGTTGATGAATACAAGCAATGTTAGCATATGCAAAAGAATGCGGCAACAATAATGATTTTAATTTAAGTTAAATCAGAGCTCCCAGTAAGCAAGAACAATAATTAGTACCTGACTTGAAGTACAGTTTGGAAAGTGACAATACTGGCGGCTCTCCTGATAGAGCAATAGGCTTAATTATTGTGATTGGCACTCGGAAAATGGGTCCACGCCATGGTGCTCTGCAATCCATGCCATAAACTTCATAGTAGTGAAGGCCACTACTGATATTAACAGGATTGACGACAATGCTGCAAAAAGCCAAAGCAAACCAAATGAAAGCAGGACACTTGACAAAATTAACAGGGCTTGTAATTGAGCAAATTATTTACTACTGCATGTCTAACTTAAAGGCCTTTAATTTCATCTGCCATTGTGTGCTATGATACTAACCAACCTACACATTCCTTTGGTTGAAAAGCCTTTATAAGTTATAATGTGCCGCTGGTTTTTAGTGATGTTTGTATAAATATAAGAGAATATCCGGCATCAGGAATCATGTTTGTATGACACATATATGCATAAGCATTACCTATAACGAGACGAACTATAGTGCAGTTCAGTTTAACGCGCATGTCCTTATAAACCGAAGTATCAACAATTATAGGAAGACCAAGTACAAGTTGATATCAAAAATTATTGCTCTTGAGAAGGAGAATGAGGGAAATAACATCTAGTTGAACAGAAAGAAGGTACCAACTTGAAACTGCGCCCATTGTTTGTCAACAATATATACTCAGGAATATTAATAACAGAGCTATCAGTGGAATGCAGCTGCAGGCACTCCTCAAATGGAACCAATTGCTCCAAATTACTCGCATCGTCGTGAAATTTTGGGTTAAGTTGAACAGTCCACTATAAAGCAGAGGATATAACATATAGTTAATTGTAATGTTTAAAACAAATGAAAACATCTAGTACAGATAAAAATTTCGTGCTCCACCAGACAGAAAAACTTGTAAAACATTTTTTAATCTTACTGATCATAAACAAGTCATACACGCCTATAAGCTACTACCTTGGTAGAAACAGGGGTCCTACCGGATCTGCTCCGGAGGTTGTAGGGGAAGGATGGAGTGGGACGGGGCGATGATCGGACGCGCCAGCGGCTGGGCGCCGGCGCGTCGGAGGGAGATGGCAGCGGCTAGGGTTAGAGGCGGCTAGTGTTCCGGCTCCTCTGGGAGCCGGGCAATAGAGATAATAATATTCTTATTGCTTAATTCCAAAAAGAGTCTTACAGCCTATATTTATAACCTAGATAACTTGCATAAGAATTAACCTAAGATAACTTGCATAAGAATTAACCTAAGATAACTTGTGGGCTAAGATTGCCCGGTGGGCCTAGCTAAACCGGCCATAACACTTCTCCCCGCCTGCACAAACAGCTCGTCCTCGAGCTGTAAGGTGGGGAAGCGCTTGCGGAACTCCTCGAGGCGATCAACCAGCGTCAAACACCTTCTCGACAGCTGGGGCGGCTAGGTCGGCGGCGACGGCGTCCTCCGGAATGTAGTCTGCAACCTCCGGGTAGAAGAGTCGCGGGCAGGCATGGCCGGGCGTGTAGGGCTCGTCGCAGTTGAAGCACAACCCTTGACGGCGACGCTCGAGTAGCTCGGCTGAGGTGAGCCGGTGGAACTGGCGCGCTGCGGTCGCGGCGAGGGGTGCCGCAGAAGCCTGCGCGGGCCGACCCTGCGCGGAATCCGGCCAGGGTAGCGACCCAGCGGTCCGGGACGGTGATTCCTGCTGGATGGCCACCGTGCGGCGCTCGAATGCGCGGGCGTAGTACATGGCCGAGTGGAGATCCTGGGGTCCCCGAAGCTCCACGTCCACGCGGATGTGATCCGGAAGTCCACCGACAAAGAGGTCGGCCCGCTGTTGCGCCATCATGCCCGACGCATGGCATGCCAGGGCCTGGAAACAGTCGACGAAGTCCTGCACCGTGGAGGTGAAGGGAAGGCGGCCGAGCTCCGCCAGGCGGCTCCCGCGAACCGGAGGCCCAAAGCGAAGGAGGCAGAGCTCGCGGAAGCGCTCCCAAGGGGGCATGCTGCCCTCGTCCTGCTCGAGGGCGTAGTACCAGGTCTGGGCTGCACCGCGGAGGTGGTAGGATGCCAGCCAAGTGCGCTCCGACGCGAGCATGCGCTGGCCACGGAAAAACTGCTCACACTGGTTGAGCCAGTTAAGCGGGTCCTCCGTGCCGTCATAAGTGGCGAAATCGATCTTGGCGAACCGTGGCGGCGTCTGGGTCGACGCGCCATGGCCGACCGGCTCGGCGGTGCAGAGCAGTGATGATGACGGCGCCCGGTCAACGGTGGGAAGGCCGTCGTAGGCCCTTGCGGAGCCGAACGAGGCCCCAGACTGCAGCGTGGGTACCGGTGGGTCCCCGACCTCTGTGTAAACTGGCGGTGGCGACGTCCCGGTTAGCCAGGCCGGGATCGGGGATGGTGACGGCGGAAACCGAACCTGCTGGATCGGAAGTCCTCCTGGTGTGGACTGGCCCAATCCGGAGCTGGGCGGCGGCGGTGGGAGCTGGACCGGCGCGGGCGGCGCGGTTGGCGTGGCTGGGGCCGGCGCGGGCCAGTGCGGCCATTGCGGCGCTAGGGCGGGTGTGGAAGGCGCGAGTGGCGCTGCGGGAACCGGCGCGGGCCACTGCGGCCAGGACGGCGCTGGGGCGAGCGGCGGCTAGAGCGACGGATGGGCCCCGGCGATCGCCACGGGTACCGAGTACCAAGGCAGGTGCAGCAGTGGCGGGGGCCCACCGGTGTAGCCCACCTGGAACGGCAGCAGGGGCGTCTCGCTCGGGCCCGACACGTTCTGGATCGGCCAGTGCGTCACCGGGTGGCTGTAGGCGGGGGGGCGCAGCCGGCGGGGTGGTGTGCGGGCTGGCCAAGTACATGGAGATGCCCTGGACGGCCGTCACGAGGTCCCGCAGGGTGCTGGTCATCTCCGGCGTGAAGACGGAGGCTGTCGGCGGCGCGGAAGTGACGGGGGCCGGCGGCATTGGGGACCCGACATTGGTCATCGGGGCGGTGGTGATGATGGGCAGCGGCGGCGTGGGTGTTGATGACGACATGACCGAACCCAAGTCTCTGGATACCAAATTGGTAGAAACAGGGGTCCTACCGGATCTGCTCTGGAGGTTGTAGGGGAAGGATGGAGTGGGACGGGGCGATGATCGGACGCGCCGGCGGCTGGGCGCCGTCGCGTCGGAGGGAGATGGCGGCGGCTAGGGTTAGAGGCGGCTAGTGTTCCGGCTCCTCTGGGAGCCGGGCAATAGAGATAATAATATTCTTATTGCTTAATTCCAAAAAGAGTCTTACAGCCTATATTTATAACCTAGATAACTTGCATAAGAATTAACCTAAGATAACTTGCATAAGAATTAACCTAAGATAACTTGTGGGCTAAGATTGCCCGGTGGGCCTAGCTAAACCGGCCATAACATACCTCCGTCTCAAAATTTAAGACGTTTTTGTAGGCTAAACTAACCTACAAAAATGTCTTATATTTTGAGACAGGTAGTACTAAATAAGTAAAAGAACCATCTTACAGTGGTCAAATACAATGCTACAAAACCAACTCTCTTTTTGGGGAGAGGGAAATATAAGAATGCCAGGATAACCCAAACAAGTTATCAGGAACTGACCTCACTCGTTTGTTGACATGAATTACTCCCACGTAGATATATTCCTCTTAGTTTTGGAACTGCAGATAATGCATTTGAGTTAAGTAATCAAATATAATGTATGAACTCAACATCAATTAGTGTGAATCACAGGTAGTACATCATACCCGCTCCCCAATTGTTTTGCCTGATCTACCATAAACTGTTATTCTAGAGTAGAACAGCGTCCCAAAATCAATAGAAAATACCAAATTACCAATAAAATATTGCCCAGTAGAAGTTGTAACTGTGACTAATCCCTCTGTTCACTACATTTCAAGGCCTTGGGGGTCTCAGTTTCAAATTGTTCATCAATTAAGAAAATCGAGTGTAGTAGTTGTAGTGTTTCCACTCATATATACAATATCAATAAGCACGACACAATGAGATAATTTTGATCCAAGCCAACCAAAATCTTTAACTCCCTTTCTTAGTTATCCACCCAATCGAGTGCAGAAATGTTATACTCTCCTCTAACCACTGTTATGAGAATTGTTTTTCTTTCATCCTTACAGATTTGCTTTTGACATGATATTTATTTCATCAAAAAGGTAGCTCATGTCTTTGCTCTCGAGATGAGAATGTTATCACTTATCAGAAATTCTCTAATACTACATTTTAGTTTTATATGACATTTTAAGGATGATGGGCGTATGCAGATTAAAAATTGTGTACGCACAGTTGCATGTTTTTAATTATAATTTTCTTCGACAGCAGAAACATTTCAAGGTAAAAAAACATGTAAAAAAATGTACTTGTACATGCCAAAAAATTGATTTCTTTTTTCATGTTTCAATTATGTTAGATGAACATGACTTGTCTCTGCTTAAAATGCTTCAGAAGAACGTTTCTGAAGAAAACAGAATGAAAAGAAAATGCTTCAGAAGAAGTTGAGTGGCTGTAGCGTTCAGTAGAGGTCATTCTTCATTCTTATTAATTTCTGTTGGAACTCATAAGTTTATCCAGAAGAAGATTTATCATGGGAAAATATGATACATACTTGACTTCCCTACTTGACTGATTGAGATTCTGTAAGAAACAAGTGGCAACTTCTTAGCTTGCCGCGCATATTCATAAGCCCTGAGAAAACAGCAATGGTATGCATGATGATTGGACTCAAAATCAATAGCATTAGATTAAGAAAAATGTATCCCTCTAGAGCATAACAGAGACAAGACAAATTGTGCTAACCTATCAACTTGCAAAAGCCCATGTCCTGTTGTCAGTTTCTCCTCAGGTGCATCACTTATAGATGAAGCTGTATTCTCAATTGCCTTCCTCACAGTATAAGGGCTTACTGGAATGCCTTCAGCCTAAAATATACACCTCATTAAAGTAACTGAATACATGTTTCATACTCCCTCCGTCCCAAAATAAGTGACTCCTTTGTACTAAGTCAGTACAAAGTTGAGTCACTTGTTTTCAATGTTTTAAATAGCGGGCTATGGTATATAGCGGCAGCCCTTAAAAACAGCTATAGCGAGGCTATAGCGGCAAATTGTACATGAAATCAAATAGCGGCAACATGCTCAAACAGCTATAGCGCAGCTATAGCCTATAGCTGGCTATTTAAAACTATGCTTATTTTGGGACGGATGGAGTACTTCACATTGCATTAACGGAAAAGATGTTGGCCAGACAAACCTTCATGGCACTAACAAGGAGAGCAACCCCACCACAGGCAGAAGGAGATGACATGGAAGTACCATTCATGAGCATGCGAGACTGAAGGGTCCATGTTGGCACAGGGGCCACTGCTCCACCAGGTGCGCTAATGGAGACACCAAGATCCCCATCAGCTGTGGGACCTCGACTAGACCTTAAAAATCCAAAAGGTTCAATTAGCAATAAAAAAATTATTGTTTGGGAACTAGAGGACGACGAGCATTCCCGGGCTAGCGCTGTCCAGTTGTTCACCGTACGTTAGAGGACTAGACCCAAGTTGACCTCGGATGATGCCATTGTTAGAGAACTATATTGTTTAACGCAATAAAAGAATTACCAACTGATCACATACCATGTGTACTCCATCCCCTCCGACGGAGGTTGTACGACACAGTGAGCTCCAGCAGCCATAGCTGGTGAGACATAGGCACCAATACCAATAATGCTTGAACTAGTCCCGCCAGGTGCACCAACAGTGTTTAAAGCCGGACCGTTGTTTCCAGCGCTACTAATAAATATAATACGATGCTTGTCGACAACCTGTGAAATAACAGAGCACCAGCTAAATTCCTATAAAACATTCTAAGAAAGAAGACTAGAATGTCCAAGAATGAATATGGATAAGAAATAATAACACACAAAATGAGTTCACCTCATTGACAATATCAATGAATCTTCCATAGTCAGGAAGAAGAGCAGGCTCACCGTAGCTCATATTAATCAGATCGCATTTGTGCTGAATATACAAGAATTCAAGGAAGCAGGTCAATAAAAAAGCTGAGACGTAAGGGAAAAAATTATTGTTATTTCGCAAACATTAAGCACTTCATCAGGAGGCGTTTAAGGAGTTGTAAATATAACAAAGGCAAATACACTGTTATTCTGATAAATGATGCACCAAAGGGAGTATTATCACCTCTACTGCAGCTATCAAGGCCCTAACCAAGCCTGTCCCTGTCTCCATTGATCCTAAGCGGGTATCTCCTATTCTACAAGAAATCAATTGTGCCCCTGGTGCAACTCCATTCAGCAAAGGTTCCTGTTTAAAAACATTTCAATAAACTGGTGCTTGTAAAATTGTGGTTTAAATGAAAAGCCAAAAGTTAAGGAACATACTTCAGGATGAAAAGCAGCTGCAATGCCGGCAACATGGGTAGCATGCGGAGAGCAGTCAGTTACTATGCTGACAAGGTTCCCATCATCATACACATTTGCTACAAAAGAGCAAGCATCTAATTTGCTAAAAATCCCAAACTTTCGCTCAATCCTGCAGATAATTTTGTATAGATCAGAAACACAATATATGGACGATAACCTTCTAGTTTACAATGGTAATACGGATAGATTGTATAAGATAAGATATGGGAACAACATACTACTTCAACTACAAGTGAAAACATGTCTGGTATGTCATGTTTACAAAATTTGTAATAAAACATCCCAAATTGAATCACTGGCTTCTCGTTACTAGATTTACAAATCATATATACATTTGGAGAGAACCTAAAATGGTATAACTTCTCCAGCCAGAAGAAGTGGTGCAGCAGTAATTGTATACAACAGTAGGTATCTACCACCATGAAGATGGTGGGCTGCAGATAGGGACTTGATGTAACAGAATCATCTACAGAAGTACTTATGATGATGATTTTTTTATCACATAAATCACATATTAGTAGAGTATAAATGTTGGTGAAACGTGTCCTAATAAATACACCTTATATTTTTGGGATGGAAGACGTATTTCACAGTTATAACAACAACAAAGCCTTTAGTCCCAAACAAGTTGGGGTAGGCTGGAGCTGAAACCCATAAGATCTCACAACCAACTCATGGTTCTGGCGCACCCCTGTCCATGGCTAGTTCTTTGGTGATATTCCAGTCCTTCAGATCTCTCTTTATGGACTCCTCCCATGTCAAGTTTGGTCTACCCCGACCTCTCTTGACGTTCTCAGCACGCTTTAGCTGTCCGCTATGCACTGGAGCTTCTGGAGGCCAGCGTTAAATATGCCCAAACCATCTCAGACGATGTTGGACACAAGCTTCTCTTCAATCGGTGCTCCCCAACTCTACCTCATATATCATCATTCCAAACCCAATCCTTCCTTGTTTGGCCAGTTGGCCACACATCCATCTCAACAAGCGCATCTCTGCTACACCTAACTGTTGAACATGTCGCCTTTTAGTCAGCCAACACTCAGAGCCATACAACATTGCCGGTTGAATCGCCGTCCTATAGAACCTGCCTTTTAGCTTTTGTGGCACTCTCTTGTCACAGAATGCCAGACGCTTGGCACCACTTACTTGAACAACAAGTAATAATCAAAAAGGATAGACTCAATCTCTATCTCTTGCTTATCTAAATAATTAATCTTTCTATTCACATAATATTCCATATTCATTTGAATATTCCATAACCTTATATTTGCTCACATGATCAAAAATAAAGTGAATTCTCTGATGAAGACCTTAAATGAGCACTTTCAGCACCTGAAGTATTCATGTGGACAAAGCACATCAAACAGGACCCTAGAAAACAAAATATCTTTCGAGGACTAGAAGGAGCAACGAACTGTGTGTGCAAGAGATTACATCGTCTACTTTACAACATCAACACCACAAGATCGACCATACCTGTAGTTTGTCAACGGAACAAAATCTGCTAGTTTTCCACTATCTTTCTTATCCTCAAGTCCCTGAGTATCAACTGCAACCCTCCACACATCACCATCATGCCATACAACAACATCAATCACAGGTCCCCTGTCATCATAACCCTGCAGAAACAGAAATAAGACGTGTACATAGCTGAAATCGGCTAAAATTTCGGGGAAGTATGATCGCTTTCTTACATCTGCTTGTTTCCTCAGGCAATCAAGTCTGTTTTGCAGGTCTTCTTGAGCCTTTTTCAGTTTAGCATCATCAGGCTTACTATGCTTCTGCAATCATTTTCGGTGGAGGTGAGCCACTCATTTAAATAGATGTTTACAGAATATCATAAAAAGCAGTGTGCAAGGCCAGCAGTATCACTCTTAGCTGGAATATAGACTCAATATTAGCAGTACATATGCAAAATCACTTCATTAATGGCTTTCTGTATCTCCTAGCTGAACCACTTTATTTGACTGCCACATCACATACTCACAATGCTTGACAATAGCTATCGCGCAAAGTGTAATCTACAAGGAGTACATATACTGTAATAAAAAGAAAAACGGCATGCAAAGGAGAATCAAAATTGTAAACCAAATGAATCTATACGCAACAAAAGAAGTCACTTCAACCTTTTCAAACTCATTCAGCTGGTTCAGAGCTCTGGATATCGCTTCTTGGTTTTCTTCATCCCATTTCTTTTTTCTTTCTTTCTGAAGTCATATTTAATAGATTTTCATTAAAATATTGATATTGAGTGTGATATAAAACCTTCAGAATGCAGGCATTAAATATTGTATTTACCTTCAATCGAGATATAAGTGTGTCCGTGAAGAGTTCATATACTAGTTTGCAGCCAACACGCCACTCTTGAGAAGGGTTCTTCCATGATGGATTTACAGACAAACGAGCGCCTGAGTGTAAACAGGGCTTAGCATATCAGGGCATCAGGACAGAAAATTGCCTTTCAGAATATGGATATTCTTCAAGGCATGGAGCACTACAGGTCGCAACTATTGAAAAGACAATATAATTGGTATATGGTACCTCAGATACCAATAGAATCATAATCAAGTACATGCTAAAGTTGAACAGCATTAACAAAAAAAAGTTGCAGTGACTACGACAAGGGGAAAAAACGAGTTTGGTTTTAACAAATTTTGCTAATTTACACAAATAAATGTTTAGCTTCAAATTGTATCCCATTAAATGAGTAATATAAACAAAACAAACCCTCAGGGCATGACCAACCTGAAGCACCAACTATAGCACCATCAGCATCAGCTTTCACCACTTTGGACGTGTCAACATCACCACTACCCGTGCTACATTTAAGAGCATACTCGTTGGCAAATACATCATTCAAGAGAAATTGGCAACTGAAAATAAATAAACAAATAGTGCAGTTTCCAAATTCTGGAAGAGTCTAAGTACCAATCAATAACATCAAGGATCTTGGGCTTCCCGTCAGAAGTTTTCTGCAACCCAGCTGCAGCCGGATCAACTCCAGAATCTATCAGACATACAAGTCACATCAGCGCAAAACAAGTAGGACAATGAAATCCTATGAAATACACATAATAATTGCATGCCAGAGTCAGATCCACCACAGATCGTCCGAGACTCGAGCTATACCCATGTAACCTGCCTGAACTCTTCCCCAAATGAAGAAACCTTCCAACCACCATGTACGCGAGTTGTTAACTTGTAATAGCCTCATACTGGTGAGCTTTAGAGCATGTTTATCTCGTCCTTACATAGATGACTACTCGTAGAAGCATTTATTTTTTGTCAACAGAAATTGGTTGTGTTTCGTTAGCGACAAGAGGCGCTATGCCATGTTCTGCAACATGGCAACATCTAAGTCTATGTTAAGTTAGGATCATGCAAACCGGGTAGATGCTGCCTGGTGCAGTAGTCCGAACCATACAACAAGCAAGTGAAGTCACACCCCATAAGCTGCGAATAGGATTACAAAAACAGCAGATCACCTCCCATATAAGTCAATTAACCATTTCATTAATCTCCCACATCCTACACGCATTGCATACGTGGGCCTGAACTGCAGCAACTGAGCCCCCAAGTGATGAATCAGAAAATCCTCTGAAGCTAGGCAGCTCCGTGTAGCCACCTACTTGAACACTACCAACTGCGCAGAACGACGATCCGAAACACCTGGTGAACTACACTCCAGTTGACGGCATGCCGTATCAGAACTCAGACGCGGTTTAACCTCTGTCGGATCAAAGCATCGCCTAGGGATCCAATCGAACTGCCAATTCAGACCGCATAGGAGGAATCCCTTCTCCAGCCAAAAGCTGAGGTCAACTACAGTCAACCCTCAGCACAAGGATGGCAAGTATGGACCATAGCCGGCGCAGGGGGCGGGGGGCAACTGGAAGGCAACTCACCGAAGATGGCGATGAGCGAGCCGCGGCCGTCGTACTCGGGGTGCGCGGCGAGGAAGCGGTCAACGCCGGTCTCCTTCTTCGGCATGAGCGACTCGAGGAAGGAGGGCTCGGTGAGGCGGAACCCGCCGGCTGCGGCGGCAGCGGTCGTCTCCTCGGCGGGCGGCGGCGTCGTCGGCGCGGAGGAGGAAGACGGCATCGCGGTGGGCGCGACGCCTGCGCTGGGGCCCGGGCCCCGGGTCGGACCAGCCGCGACGGAGGGGTGGGCGTTGGCGTGGAGCGGTGCGGGGGTGGAGGAACAGGCGGAGACTCTGAGGAGGGGCCGCGGGTGGGCGACGGGTTTATGTAGCGCGGCTGCGGCTGCGGTCGCGCTGCCTGCGCAGCTCCCGAGCCACATTAAGGTGAAGGCTGGCTTCCTTTACACTTTCTCCAACTGATTTTGGAGTTTGTTTATTTTTGAGTGGATTCCGAATGTTCAGCTCGATTGCCGGATCTGCGTGGAAAGCATGGCTGATGCTGATGATGATGATGGGGAGACGCGTGAGTGGAATTGAAAATGGCGGAACTGCTGTACCAGAGCTGAGCGGCAATGGAGACTGTGCCAAGCGCCCGCCGGAAGCCGCGAGCGTGGTGGGCGTAGGCTGGCGGCCGGTGGTTGGCTAGGGGCAGTCTGGCTGGTGCTGAGTAGATAATTTGGCTGATACTACATGGAATATCCACAAAGGGATGTGGGAGATATTTGTGGCCTTGGAAGGATGATTTATCTGTCAAACTGAACATTAGAGTGTTGAGAAATTGTGCGTCTCTTCCTCCTCCTCTTCTTCTTCCTCCTCAAATATGCCATTGCTATATGTACATAGTTTATGAGCAAAATAGACGTGTGTTTTTTCCAAGTTCATAGAGACTTCGCCTGCAGCAAAGCCGCGCGGACAAAACAAACCACAGAAAAGTTTCCCACGAACGCACCATTGGTAACACAGAGGCACGAACAACATGTATGCATCACAACCACAACAAAAACACAGATAGAGGGGATATCTCTGCAGCAGAAGTAACACATTCCACGAAATCCATTACATGACATACACAACTACGAGATTGGACTGCACAGCCTTTATTACAACATTATACTGAAGCTTCAGGTGATGCACCAATGCATCTAGTTGATGCAGCAACAAGGCTTAATAACTCGCGAGCAGCTTCTTGATATCCTTCTGCAAAGATCCAAGGAGTAGGCGCCACAAGATCAGGAAAGGAAGTTTGATCATCAAATGGAGCACATATTGCACTGTCGGGACTTACCTCGATGCTGAGGGGGGAGGTGGTTGGCGCGTAGCGATCCACAACACGCCCCTCCTTGTCAACCAAGAACTTGGAGAAGTTCCACTTGATGTTGTCTCCGAAGAGACTGCCTTTGCTTGACTTCAGAAACTTGTAGACGGGTGCAACATTGTCACCATTGACATCAACCTGACAGATGGTGGAAGTTAGTACAACTAGCTGCTTGCCTCTCTGATAGATAACTGTAGTATGTGAAGAAAAATCAAGCGACAAAACTAGGATAGTTGCTATTTTTGGAAAGAAAGGAAAGTCAGTTGCTACAACTGAAGTCCGACTATCTGATAACCAACAGCGATTTATCTGATAACCAACAGCGATTTATATCACACAGGCCTCATACAAAATAGAGAACACACGTTGGACAGGTTTCGTCAATAAAATGATAATGACTGTTCATGGAAGCAAGTCATAGTGTACACTGTACACTGAGGCAATCGTTTCTTCCAGCTTGAAACAGAAACACAAAAAAAGGGAAGGAAGGAAGGAAAAAAAATATTAAGCACACATTTTACCTTGTCAAAAATTGGATACTCGGCCTTGAAGCGAGTGCAAGCAAACTGAACAATTTCCTCGTTAGTGCCAGGCTCCTGCCCACCAAACTGGTTGCATGGGAAAGCAAGGATCTCAAAACCTGTGGTCACATCAAATTGTTAGCATAATAGATCATAACTGAAAATCAAGGACTAATCCATGTGCAGATAGATCATACCCTGGTCCTTGTACTTCTCATACAACTGAGCGAGTTCCGTGTAGTTGGAATTGGTCAAGCCACTGCAGTAGTTATAGGCAACAATTATCTTTGTTAATTTAACAAAATGGTCATCCTTTCAGCACTTACATCTCTCGATACATGGCGAGTTAAATAAAACTGGAACACGAGTCAGAGTCAATGTCATAACATCGCAAATCCTGATCCTAATGAACCGCAAACTAGTGCGGTGACTGTGGATATTTAGCAGAGCAACATTTTAAACTTTGAGTTGTATCATATACACACTATACTCAACTTTGCAGATGGCAATACAAACTTGACAGCTTAATGCATACCAAGAATACATAAATTGTTTATTTTCATTCTGTAGCCTCATAATAATAAATGTAAAGTCATCTTTCATTACTACAATAAACGAGAGGGACTAGACGAGATGAGCATACCATTCACCTTAAAATCTTAAGAAGCGCTCTTGAATAGAAATACACCACAACATGAATAAGAGAATTACACGACCATTTTCTAAACAATTTCACAAGACATGGAAAAATTGAAAATAAAAGATAAAGAGCAGATGTGAAGGAGCGGTAATAGTTCATACCACTGGGATGCAACATTGACAATGAGGAGAACCTTCCCCTTGTAGGTGCTCAGGTCGACATCTTTTCCACTTGCATCCTGCAGGCACAAAATGAAGCGTTCCTTTTAGTACTGTCAAAATTTGCGCAGAAAAACAGAGTCAACTAAACTATTGGTTAAGAACACAAGAGCGAAGTGACAGCGGGATTGCAAGCGCAATTGCAGACACGGAAAATTGGCAGGGGCTTGGATGCAAAATTCGGATTGAGATAACGGAAAGGGCAGGGCGTGATATGAGGCAGGCAAACCTTGACGGTGAAGTCGTGGATGGAGGAGGCGGAGGAGGCGGCGGCGGCCATGCTGCTGAACAGCGAGAATCTGGCGCCGACCGGGCGGAGCAGCGGCGAAGAGGCGGCGGCGAAGGCGGGGCCGCGGAGCGTCGGCTGCGCGAAGGGGATGGCGAGGCGCGGGCGGCTGCACGGCAGCAGCGCGGAGGAAGAGCAGACGACGGCGCTTCTCAGCAGGCGGAGGCGGTGGACGAGCGGGGCGGGGCGAGAAGGCATCGGGGACCGGAGACCGGGCTTTATAGCGGAGATCGAGGGTGTGTGGCCGCGTTGGGGAGAGCAGAGGATGCCTACTTCGACTTTGCGTTCCGGAGTGCCCTGTGACGGAGGTGACGTGCTCCTCGACGTTCGTCCTGGATGAGGCTCGCCTCTGGCCACGTTCGGCGTCGGGGGTCCGCCACGTGTGAAGGGAATCCGGGACGGGGCGACGCTCGGGGCGCTGCCGCCCGATCGGCATTCGACGGCTGGCGATCACGGTGCGTCTCACGGCCTCGGAACCCCAGGCCCAGGACGCGTTGCTTGGCTTGGCTGGCATGGCATCAGCGCTTTAGCTCTGCCGGGGGTAGTTTGTCAAGAAAAATGAGAAAAACTCTGCCGGCAGATACGCGGCGGGTAGCCGCAAACCGCTCGACGCGGAACCTTCGATGCCGCCGTAGTGCGGGTCGAGAGCATGTCGCCGTCTGGTGTGGTGTTTGATCTGAGGCAAACACGATGAACTGGAAAGAGCATAAACCCGGGCATCTTCGGCATCTTCTTGTCTAGGAGCATCCTTCATGTCTGCGCAGAATACTATGGACCGTTCCCCATTGTGTGCAGGCAACTTATAGGCGCCGGTGCACCGGCGGAACGGTTCGGCCAGTCACATCTGACACGTCAGTTTATCTTTTTACCAACCATCAGATCAACCTTTTTTGCATCGCTTTCTTTTGCTAAAAAAATCGCATCCAACTTTTTGCCCTGGACACCCGCCGGACACCGTCATGGACGCTTTGAGGCCTGTCTTGAAGCATCACCAGCTCGTCGTCGGTCGCCGTACCGCCATGCCGTCGGCTACAGCTTTTTTCTCACACCCATTGAAGCTTTTTCACAAAACGGTTGAAGCTTTTTTTGACGACGGTTCCAGCTTTTGCGGTTGCGTGGTGTGGCCGGTCCTCAAAATTCATCGCCTTTGATTGAAGCTTCCTAGGATGCTGGTTGTAGCAAAAAAAAATATGTTTGCATCTCCCTCCACGCCATTCACAGCCGTCTTTTTCTCTCTCTTTGAATGGTTCGATTATAGTGCTGCTAGTTGCAGGTGAAGATGAAGTTTGTTCCATGTTGGAACATGGATATTGTTGGGATATCACTATTATCTCTTATTTACTTTAATGCATCTATATACTTGGCAAAGGGTGGAAGGCTCAGCCTTATGCCTGGTGTTTTGTTCCACTCTTGCCGCCTTAGTTTCCGTCATACCGGTGTTATGTTCCTTAATTTTGCGTTCCTTACGCGGTTGGGTGTTATGGGAACCCCTTGACAATTCGCTTTGAATAAAACTCCTTCAGCAAGGCCCAACCTTGGTTTTAACATTTGTCACCTAAGCCTTTTCCCTTGGGTTTTCACGAGCCTGAGGGTCATCTTTATTTTAAACCCCCAGGCCAGTGCTTCTCCGAGTGTTGGTCCAAACTAGAGCACCGTGCGGGACCGTCCCTTGGCAACTTGGGTTATGTTGGTACATGTACGCTTAGCTTATTCGGTGTGCCCTGAGAACGAGATATGTGCAGCTCCTATCGGGATTTCTCGGCACAGTCGGGTGGTCTTGCTGGTCTTGTTTCACCATTGTCGAAATGTCTTGTAATCGGGATTCCGAGATTGATCGGGTCTTCCTGGGAGAAGGAATATCCTTCGTTGACCGTGAGAGCTTGTGATGGGCTAAGTTGGGACACCCCTGTAGGGTATAAACTTTTGAGAGCCGTGCCCACGGTTATGTGGCAGATGGGAATTTGTTAATATCCGGTTGTAGAGAACTGGACACTTAACTTAATTAAAATGAATCAATCGCGTATGTAGCCGTGATGGTCTCTTTTCGGCGGAGTCCGGGAAGAGAACACGGCCCCGTGTTATGCTTGAACGTAAGTAGCTTCAGGATCACTTCTTGATCACTTATAGCTTCTCGACCGTGCGTTGCTTCTCTTCTCGCTCTTATTTGCGTATGTTAGCCACCATACATGCTTAGTGCTTGCTACAGCTCCACCTCACTGCCCTTTCCTACCCATAAGCTTAAATAGTCCTGATCTCGCGGGTGTGAGATTGCTGAGTCCCCGTGACTCACGGATACTTCCAAACAGTTGCAGGTGTCGAGGATACCAGTGCAGGTGACGATACCGAACTCAAGTGGGAGTTCTATGAGGATTTGGGCCGTTACTATGTTTATTTTCCGGATGATCAGTAGTGGAGCCCAGTTGGGACGATCGGGATCTAGCATTTGGGGTTGTCTTTCTTTATTTTGGTTCCGTAGTCGGACCTTTGATTGTACTTTGGATGATGTATGGATTATTTATGTATTGTGTGAAGTGCCGATTGTAAGCCAACTCTTTATCCCTTTCTTATTTAGTACATGGGATGTGTAAAGATTACCCCTCTTGCGACAAACCTACCATGCGGCTAAGCCTCTAAGTCGTGCCCCGACACGTGGGAGATATAGCCGCATTGTGGGTGTTATATGGATAAACATCATAAGATCCAACTATAATAGCAAAGCTCGCGATACATCAAGATCGTGCCAAATCAGGAACACGAGAGAGAAAGAGAGAGATAGAGATCAAACACATAGCTACTGGTACATACCCTCAGCCCCGAGGGTGAACTACTCCCTCCTCGTCATGGAGAGCGTCGGGATGATGAAGAGGGCCACCGGAGAGGGATTCCCCCCTCCGGCAGGGTGCCGGAACGGGTCTATATTGGTTTTCGGTGGCTACGGAGGCTTCTGGCGGCGGAACTCCTGATCTAGGTTATGTTCTGGAGGTTTCAGTATATATAAGAGGTTTTGGTGTCGAGAACAAGTCAGGGGGGTCTTCGGGCTGTCCACGAGATAGGGAGGCGCGCCCCCACCCTCTTGGGCAGCCCGGGACTCTTCTGGCCCAACTCTTTACTCCATGTCCTTCTTCTGGTCCAAAAATAAGTTTCGTGAAGTTTCAGGTCAATTGGACTCCGTTTGATTTTCCTTTTCTGTAAAACTCAAAAACAAGGAAAAAACAAAAACTCGCACTGGGCTCTAGGTTAATAGGTTAGTTCCAAAAATCATATAAAATAGCATATAAATGCATATGAAACATCCAAGGTTGATAATATAATAGCATGGAACAATCAAAAATTATAGATACGTTGGAGACGTATCAAGCATCCCCAAGCTTAATTCCTGCTCGTCCTCGAGTAGGTAAATGATAAAAACGGAATTTTTGATGTGGAATGTGTTGGAAATATGCCCTGGAGGCAATAATAAATTAGTTATTATTATTATATTTCATTGTTCCTGATAATTGTTTATTATCCATGCTAGAATTGTATTGATAGGAAACTCAGATCCATGTGTGGATACATAGACAACACCATGTCCCTAGTAAGCCTCTAGTTGACTAGCTCGTTGATCAATAGATGGTTACAGTTTCCTGACCATGGACATTGGATGTTGTTGATAACAGGATCACATCATTAGGAGAATGATGTGATGGACAAGACCCAATCCTAAGCCTAGCACAAGATCGTGTAGTTCGTATGCTAAAGCTTTTCTAATGTCAAGTATCATTTCCTTAGACCATGAGATTGTGCAACTCCTGGATACCGTAGGAGTGCTTTGGGTGTACCAAACGTCACAACGTAACTGGGTGGCTATAAAGGTTCACTACAGGTATCTCTGAAAGTGTCTGTTGGGTTGGCACGAATCGAGACTGGGATTTGTCACTCCGTGTAAACGGAGAGGTATCTCTGGGCCCACTCAGTAGGACATCATCATAATATGCACAATGTGATCAAGGAGTTGATCACGGGATGATGTGTTACGGAAAGAGTAAAGAGACTTGCCGGTAACGAGATTGAACAAGGTATCGGGATACCGACGATCGAATCTCGGGCAAGTATTGTACCGATAGACAGAGGGAATTGTACACGGGATCGATTGAATCCTTGACATCATGGTTCATCCGATGAGATCATCGTGGAGCATGTGGGAGCCAACATGGGTATCCAGATCCCGCTGTTGGTTATTGACCGGAGAGTTGTCTCGGCCATGTCTGCATGACTCCCGAACCCGTAGGGTCTACACACTTAAGGTTCGATGACGCTAGGGTTATACGGAAAGTATGTACACGGTTACTGAATATTGTTCGGAGTCCCGGATGAGATCCCGGACGTCACGAGGAGTTCCGGAATGGTCCGGAGGTAAAGATTGATATATAGGAAGTATGGTTTTGGCCACCGAAAGTGTTACGGGCATCACCGATAGTGTACCGGGACCACCGGAGGGGTCCGGGGGTCCAACGGGAGGGGCTACAGGCCCCGGAGGCCTACATGGGCTGGGGCGCCTCCCACCAAGGCCCAAGGCGCCTCCTAGAGGGGAGGGGGGCAAACCCTAGGGCAGATGGGCCCTAAGGCCCACCCTAGGTGCGCCTCCCCCTCTCCCCCTTGTGGCCGCCACCCTAGATGGGATCTATTGTTGCCGCACCCCTTGGGGAGGGAACCCTAGGTGGGGGCGCAGCCCTCCCCTTCCCCTATATATACTTGAGGTATTGGGGGCTGCAACAGACACGATTCGATCTCCCTGTTGGCGCAGCCCTACCCCTCTCCCTCCTCGTCTCTCGTAGTGCTTGGCGAAGCCCTGCTGGAGTTCCGCGCTCCTCCACCACCACCACGCCGTCATGCTACTGCTGGACGGAGTCTTCCCCAACCTCTCCTTCTCCCCTTGCTGGATCAAGGCGTAGGAGACGTCACCGGGCTGCACGTGTGTTGAACGCGGAGGTGTCGTTGTTCGGCGCTTAGATCGGAATCAACCGCGATCTGAATCGCTGCGAGTATGACTCCTTCATCCGCGTTCTTGCAATGCTTCCGCTAAGCGATCTACAAGGGTATGTAGATGCACTCCCCTTCCCCTCGTTGCTAGATTACTACATAGATTGATCTTGGTGATGCGTAGAAAATTTTAAATTTCTACTACGATCCCCAACAGTGGCATCATGAGCTAGGTCTATGCGTAGTTTCTATGCACGAGTAGAACACAAAGCAATTGTGGGCGTCAATATTGTCAATTTACTTGCCGTTACTAGTCTTATCTTGATTCGGCGGCATCATGGGATGAAGCGGCCCGGACCGACCTTACACGTACGCTTACGTGAGACTGGTTCCACCGACTGACATGCACTAGTTGCATAAGGTGGCTAGCGGGTGTCTGTCTCTCCCACTTTAGTCGGATCGTATTCGATGAAAAGGGTCCTTATGAAGGGGAAATAGAAATTGGCATATCACGTTGTGGTTTTGGCGTAGGTAAGAAACGTTCTTGCTAGAAACCTATAGCAGCCACGTAAAAACTTGCAACAACAATTAGAGGACGTCTAACTTGTTTTTGCAGCATGTGCCGTGTGATGTGATATGGCCAAAAGGATGTGATGAATGATATATGTGATGTATGAGATTGATCATGTTCTTGTAATAGGAATCACGACTTGCATGTCGATGAGTATGACAACCGGCAGGAGCCATAGGAGTTGTCTTGATTTATTTATGACGTGTGTGTCAACATAAACGTCATGTAATTACTTTACTTTATTTCTAAAGCGTTAGCCATAGTAGTAGAAGTAATAGATGACGAGACAACTTCAAGAAGACACGATGATGGAGATCATGATGATGGAGATCATGGTGTCATGCCGGTGACAACGATGATCATGGAGCCCCGAAGATGGAGATCAAAAGGAGCAAAATGATATTGGCCATATCATGTCTCTATTTGATTGCATGTGATGTTTATCATGTTTTACATCTTATTTTCTTAGAATGGCGGTAGCTTAAATAAGATGATCCCTCTCTAAAATTTCAAGAAAAGTGTTCCCCCTAACTGTGCACCATTGCGAAGGTTCGTTGTTTCGAAGCACCACATGATGATCGGGTGTGATAGATTCTAACGTTCGAATACAACGGGTGTTGACGAGCCTAGCATGTACAGACATGTCCTCAAGACACATGCGAAACACTTAGGTTGACTTGATGAGCCTAGCATGTACAGACATGGCCTCGGAACACGGAAGACCGAAAGGTCGAACATGAGTCGTATAGAAGATACGATCAACATGAGATGTTCACCATTGATGACTAGTCCGTCTCACGTGATGATCGGACACGGCCTAGTTGATTCGGATCATGTTTCACTTAGATGACTAGAGGGATGTCTATCTGAGTGGGAGTTCATTAAATAATTTGATTAGATGAACTCAATTATCATGAACATAGTCTAAATTGTCTTTGCAAATATGTTGTAGATAAATAGCTCATGTTGTAGCTCCCTATTTCAATACGTTCCTAGAGAAATATTAAGTTGAAAGATATTGTAAGCAATGATGCGGACTAGGTCCGTAGTCCGAGGAGTGTCCTCACTGCTACACAGAAGGCCTACGTCTTTGATGCACCGCTCGATGTGCAAACCCCTACAACGTCGTCTGTGGATGTCGTGAACACCTGACAGACACATCCTGATGACTACTTGATAGTTTAGTGCGCCATACTTTACGGCTTAGAATCGGGATTCCAATGACGTTTTAAACGCCATAGAACATATGAGATGTTCCAAGAGCTGGAATTGGGATTTCAGGCTCATGCCCGTGTTGAGAGGTGTGAGACCTCTGACAAGTTCTTTTGCCAACAAGATGGAGGAGAATAGCTCAGCTAGTGAGCATGTGCTCAGAATGTCTGGGTGCTACAATCACTTAAATCAAGTGGGAGTTGAACTTTCAGATAAGATAGTGATTGATAGAGTTCTCTAGCCACTATCACTAAGCTACTAGATCTTCGTGATGAACTATGACATGCAAGGGATGGAGTTGATCCCGGAGCTGTTCGCGGTGCTTAAGACCACAAAAGGTAGAAATTAAGAAGGAGCATCAAGTGTTGATGGTTTAACAAGACCACTGGTTTCAAGAAGGGTAAGGGCTAGAAGGGAAACTTCATGGATGGCAAACCAGTTGCCGCTCCAGTGAAGGAACCCAAGGTTGAACCCAAACCCGAGACTAAGTGCTTCTATTGTAAGGGGAACGGTCACTGGTAGCGGAACTACCCCAAATGCATGGTAGATAAGAAGGCTGGCAACTTCAACAAAGTATATACGTGTTATTAATGTGTACCTCACTGGTACTCCTGGTAGCACCTGGGTATTGGATACCGGTTCAGTTGCTATTATTGGTGACTTGAAGCAAAAGCTACGGACTAAACGGAGACTGGCTAAGGGCGAGGTGACGATGTGTGTTGGAAGTGTTTCCAAAGTTGATGAGATCACCATCGCACGCTCCATCTGCCCTCGGGATTAGTATTGAACCTAGATAAATGTTATCAGGTGTCTACGTTGAGCATGAATATGATTAGATCATGTTCATTGCAATACGGTTATTCATTTAAGTTAGAGAATAATGGTTATTCTATTTACATGAATAATACCTTTCATGGTCATGCACCCTATGTGAATGGTTCATTGAATCTCGGTCGTGGTAATACACATGTTCACGCCAAAAGATGTAGAGTTAATAATGATAGTACCACTTTGTTGTGGCACTGCCGCTTAGGTCATATTGGTGTAAGATGCATGAAGAAACTCCATATCGATGGATGTTTGGAGTCACTTGATTTTGAATCGCTTGACACATGCGAGCCATGCCTCATGGGCAGGATGACTAAGACCCCGTTTTTAGGTACAATGAAACGGGCAAGTGACTTGTTGGAAATCATACATGCTGATGCGTGTGATCCAATGAGAATTGAAGCGTGCGGTGGATATCACTATTTTCTCATCTTCACTGACGATTTGAGTAGATATAGGTATATTTACTTAATGAAGCACAAGTCTGAAACGTTTGAAAAGTTCAAGCGATTTCAGAGTGAAGTTAAGAATCATCATAATAAGAAGATCAAATTCCTACGATCTGATCGATGAGAATTTCTGAGTTATGAGTTTGGCAAACACTTAAGACATTGTGGAATTGTTTCACAGTTGAAGCCGCCTGGAACACCACAGGGTAATGGTGTGTCCGGACGTCGTAATCGAACCTTATGAGATATGGTGCGATCTATGATGTCTCTTACCGATCTACCGCTATTATTTTGAGGTTATGCATTAGAGACAGCTGCATTCACTTTAGATAGGACACCATATAAGTCCGTTGAGACGACGCCGTATGAACATTGGTTTGGCAAGAAACCAAAGTTGTCGTTTCTTAATGTTTGGGGCTGCGATGCTTAAGGCTTTAGCCGGAGAAGCTCGAACCCAAAGTGGACAAACACATCTTCATAGGATACCCAAGGGTGACAGTTGGGTATACCTTCTATCTCAGATCCGAGGGCAAATTGTTTGTCGCTAAGAACGGGTCCTTTCTCGAGAAGGAGTTTCTCTCGAAAGAATTGAGTGGGAGGAAGATAGAACTTGATGAGGTTGTCGAACCTTTACTTCAACCAGAGAGTGATGCAACATAGAAAGATGTTTTCTGTGGAGCCTACATCTGTTGAATAGGAAGTTAATGATAGTGATCATGAAGCTTCGGATCAAGTTGCTATCGAACCTCGTAGGTCGAAAAGGATATGTACTACTCTTGAGTGGTACGGTAATCCTGTCTCAGATATCATGTTGTTGGACAACAATGAACCTACGAGCTATGGAGAAGCGATGGTGGGCCCGTATTCCGACAAATGGTTAGAAGCCATGAGATCCGAGATAGGATCCATGTATTAGAACAAAGTATGGACTTTGGTGGACTTGCCCGATGATCGGCAAGCCATTGAGATAAATGGATCTTTAAGAAGAAGACGGACGTGGGCGGTAATGTTACCGTCTATGAAGCTCGACTTGTGGGAAAGAGTCTTTTCACAAGTTCAAGGAGTTGACTACGATGAGAATCTCTCACCCGTAGCGATGCTTAAGTCCGTCGGAATCATGTTAGCATTAGCTGTATTTTTCGATTATGAAATCTGACAGATGGATGTCAAAACAAGTTTTCTTACCAGTTTTCGTAAGAAAAGTTGTATGTGATACAATAAAAGGTTTTGTCGATCCTAAGGATGCTAAAAAGGTATCCTGGCCCCAGCAATCCTTCCATGGACTAGAGCAAGCGTCTCGGAGTCGGAATATATGCTTTGATAGAGTGATCAAAGCTTTTAGGTTTATACAATGTTTGCTAGAAACTTGTATTTACAAGAAAGTGAGTGGGAGCACTACAACATTTCTGATAAGTATATGTGGATGACATATTGTTGATCCGAAATAATGTAGAATTTCTGGAAAGCATAAACGGTTGTTTGAAGAGTGTTCTTCAAAGGAAGACCTAGATAAAGCTGCTTACATACTGGGCATCAAGATCTATAGAGATAGATCAAAACGCCTGATGATGCTTTCAAAGAATGCACACCTTGACAAGTTTTTGAAGGAGTTCAAAATAAGATCAGTCAAAGAAGGGGTTCTTGCCTGAGTTGTAAGGTGTGGAGTTGAGTAAGACTCAAAGATTGACCACGGCAGAAGAAAGAGGAAGGACGAAGGTCGTCCCCTATGCTTTTGTCATAGGCTCTATACGGTATGCCATGCTGAATACCGCACCAGATGTGTGCCTTGCCACATGTCTGGCAAGAGGGTACAAAGGTGATCTAGGAGTAGACCACCAGATAGCGGTTAAAATTATCCTTAGAGGAATAAGGAAATGTTTCTCGGATATGGAGGTGATGAAGAGTTCGACGTAAAGAGTTATGTCGATGCAAGCTTAACACCTATCCGGATAGCTCTGAGTAGAGATACCGGATACGTATAATGGAGCAACAATTTGGAATAGCTCCAAGTGGAACGTGGTAGCAGCATCTACGATATGACATAAAGTTTTGCGAAATACATAGGGATCTGAATATGGCAGACCTGTTGACTACAACCTCTCTCACAAGCATAACATGATCAAACCCAGAACTCATTCAGTGTTAATCACATAGTGATGAGAACTAGATTATTGAGTCTAGTAAACTCTTTGGATGTTGGTCACATGGCGATGTGAACTAGATTATTGACTCTAGTGCAAGTGGGAGACTGTTGGAAATATGCCCTAGAGGCAATAATAAATTAGTTATTATTATTATTATATTTCATTGTTCATGATAATCGTTTATTATCCATGCTAGAATTGTATTGACAGGAAACTCAGATACATGTGTGGATACATAGACAACACCATGTCCCTAGTAAGCCTCTAGTTGACTAGCTCGTTGATCAATAGATGGTTACAGTTTCCTGATCATGGACATTGGATGTCGTTGATAACGGGATCACATCATTAGGAGAATGATGTGATGGACAAGACCCAATCCTAAGCCTAGCACAAGATCTTGTAGTTCGTATGCTAAAGCTTTTCTAATGTCAAGTATCATTTCCTTAGACCATGAGATTGTGCAACTCCCGGATACCGTAGGAGTGCTTTGGGTGTACCAAATGTCACAGCGTAAGTGGGTGGCTATAAAGGTTCACTACAAGTATCTCTGAAAGTGTCTGTTGGGTTAGCACGAATCGAGACTGGGACTTGTCACTCCGTGTAAATGGAGAGGTATCTCTGGGCCCACTCGGTAGGACATCATCATAATGTGCACAATGTGATCAAGGAGTTGATCATGGGATGGTGTGTTACGGAACTGTAGCGACCAGACCTCAAACAGTCTGATCTCTGTGCTCCGGTGTCATCCCTGGATCAGTAATGCTGACATCACACAGTACTCGGAGGATTTATAGCAGAGTAGCAATCACACACTTATTACATCGGATGTCTCAAAAGAGAACTTATTACAATAAATATGGCTTCAGGCCATCTAATAACGATAACAACGGAAGGCTTGGAAGATAAGTGAGTCCATCAACTCCAGCGGCATCACTGAGTATAGAACCACGACCTAAACTCCTTAATCGTCGTCTGAAAAGTCTGCAACATTAACGTTGCAGCCCGAAAACGGGTCAGCACATGGAATATGCTGGCAAGGTAACACATAGAGAGTAATGGAATGCAACAGCTATACTATATGCATATTTGGCTGGTGTAAGGCTCTATGGTTACAGTTTTTGCGTAAAGCCAATTTTTCCCTACTTCAAAGGAATAAATTTATTTACTATTATGGTGGTTGTTAAACATTGAGAATGGTTGACAGCATCCTCAATCCCAATTATAAATCATCATTAAACAAACCCATCAAAATTAATTTTTAAGTAACATGTTGAGATTCACATGATAATCCAAGTACCAGATACTCAAGTTGTCCATAACCAGGGACACGGCTAATCATGATTAGTTTATTACACTCTGCAGAGGTTTGCGCACTTTTCCCCACAAGACTCGATCGCCTCCGTTGGATTTCTCGCACTACATGGTGTTTGAGAAACGGATGACCGAGACATAGCCTTTCAGAAGCGCTAGCACCTTACGATCGGGTAGACCGTACCACCTACATCCCCTACATCTGCTAGTCTACCACTGTAAGAGTTCGCACAACTTAATCAACTATGCCAGAGCCCATAATGGCTTGTGGCTGCACACGGAAGTTTCTAGTATGAATAATCTTATGATCCCTTTGAGCCTGGGTGGCGGTACAAAAGAAAACAGGCAAGTCCTGATAGAAACCAGGTGCCTCAATCCACCCAGATGTGTATTTAAGTTGCCACCTTAAATAAACCATTAAAATTATCAAACTCACATCTGTCATGGATATCACTCACCCAATCCACGTCTACTAGTATAGCATGGCATAATAAGCAAACGTAGAAGTAACTCCCAAAGGTTTCATAATAAACAGGTAATAGGTACTACCTCATCTACTTCCCATCCCACAATTTAATTAGATCCTAATCATGCAATGTGTGAAGATTGATCTAATGCAATAAAACTGGGTTGTAGAAAAGGTATGATCAAAGTGTTACTTGCCTTGCTGATGATCCGCGAAACCTAGAGATTCGAAGTAACAGGCGGCGCACTCCGGGTATTCTATCGCAGACAAAAAAACAAGCATACAATAAGTACTCATCTAATGCACAGGTAAAACTCAAATAGAAGATCTAACCAGAAAGTTCAACTTAAGAACCCTGGTTTGCAAAAAGAATCAAATCGAACGAAGCAAAAGAAATCAAACGGCGAAAGAAAACAACTCCGTTCTAGTAATTTGGATCTAGGTCAAATTTTACTGTAGCAAAAACTTGTTCAAGTTGGTTATTCGGAAAGAGGGTTTCGAGATGAAACTCCAGGCGCTTGAATCGCCTGATTCCGATAAACGAGAGAAAAGTTATACTAAAACGAAAATCAGATCAGAAATCGCGATCAAAAAATAACCGCGGAAAACCCAACGAAAAAAACAAGCGACGAACAGAAAAAAAATTCCTCTCTTTTTTTTTCACACGGAAAACGAGGCGCGTTGGTGAACCTTGGAAAGCGCGCTCCGGCGGCGGCGGCGGCGTCCGGTGGTGGGGCTGGGGCGGGTGTGGGCTTCTCTGGCCCGGGGGCGCGGGTATTTAAAGGCTGCCCCGGGCGGTGTCCCGCTCGGGTATGGCCCGGAGTCGGTTTCCGTTTTTTTAAATAATTCTGCTCGGAAGAAAAATAAAAAGAAATACTAAACGGACTTCAAAAATCGCGAAATAAATTTTGCCGGGTTCCTAAAATCAAGCCCGATAAAGTGAACATTTATTTGGGCCCAAACTACAACTTTGAAAAATGCGTATTTTTCCTAAATTCAAATAAAAATACCGAAAAACTCCGAAATAAATCTTATTTGATTTTTTTATTAAATCCTCAATATTTCTATATTTTGGGAAAGTCATTTTATTCCCTCTCTCATATTTTTGTAATAGAAATAATTGATGATAAAATAAATAAAATCAAATGATCCTGTTTACATAATTTGAGAGAACTCAAATACGTAAATAACGAAATCCCCAACTCTCTTTGTGGGTCCTTGAGTTGCTTAGAATTTTCTAGGATCAAAATCAAAAGCAAATAAAATATAATATGCATGATGATCTAATGTATAACATTCCAAATTGAAAATTTGGGATGTTACAAACCTACCCCCCTTAAGATGAATCTCGCCCTCGAGATTCGGGTTGGCTAGAAAATAGGTGAGGGTGATCTTTGAGCAAATCTTCCTCTCGTTCCCAGGTGGCTTCATCCTCCGTGTGGTGACTTCACTGAACTTTACAAAACTTGATAACCTTATTGCGAGTAACTCGGCTGGCAAACTCGAGAATCTTGACTGGTTTCTCCTCGTAGGTCAAATCGTTATCCAACTGAATTGCTTCCAATGGCACTGTATCTCTCAAAGGTATGTCAGCCATCTCCGTGTGACACTTCTTCAACTGAGAAACGTGGAACACATCATGAACTCCTGACAATCCTGCTGGCAATTCCAACTTGTAGGCCACTTCTCCCATACGCTCCAAAACTCGATATGGCCCTATAAATCGTGGCGCTAACTTCCCTTTAACTCCAAAACGCTTAATCCCTCGAAGTGGGGATACTCGAAGATACGCTCTATCTCCGACTTCGTAAACTGTCTCCTTGCGTTTAGAATCTGCGTAGCTCTTCTGCCTGGACTGGGCTACCTTGAGCCTATCGCGAATCAACTTCACCTTCTGTTCAGACTCTTTAATCAGATCTGGTCCAAACAACTGGTGGTCTCCAACTTCGTCCCATGACAACGGTGTCCTGCACCTCCTTCCGTATAAAGCTTCGAAAGGGGCCATCTTCAAACTGGTCTGATAACTATTATTGTAAGAGCTCTCTACATATGGCAAATTATCGTCCCAACTAGATCCATAATCAAGCGCACAAGCTCTCAGCATATCCTCCAAAATTTGATTGACTCTCTCGGTCTGTCCATCTGTCTGCGGATGAAAAGTTGTACTAAATTCTAGCCTAGTACCCAAAGTCTCATGCAACTGCTTCCAGAACTTTGAGGTAAACTGGGTTCCTCTATCTGATACGATACTCCTCGGAACTCCATGCAAACATACGATCCTGGTCATATATATCTTTGCCAACTTAGCACTAGTGTAAGTGGTCTTTACTGGGATGAAATGAGCTACTTTCATCAATCGATTGACTACAACCCAAATCGAGTCATAGCCTAAACGAGTCCTTGGTAATCCCATGATAAAATCCATGCCTATCTTATCCCACTTCCATTCGGGTATCGGCAATGGTTGCAGCAATCCTGCTGGCTTCTGATGCTCTGCCTTTACTCTCTGACATATGTCACAAACTGCTACATACTCCGCAATATCCTTCTTCATTCCTGTCCAGCAGAAAATCTCCTTCAAATCCAAATACATCTTGGTATTCCCTGGGTGAATCGAATACGGTGAATCATGAGTCTCTCGCAAAATCAACTTTCTGATCTCCGGGTCATTGGGCACATAAACACGGTCTTCAAACCATAGGGTGTCGTGCTCATCCTCATGAAATCCTTTAGCTTTTCCTTTGCTCAGTTTCTCCTCTATAGAAGCAATCTCCTTGTCAGTTTTCTGAGCTTCTCTGATTTTATCCATCAATGTTGACTGAATCTCCAATGCTGCCACATAGCCTCTCGGAACTATCTCCAAACATAGCTCACGAAGGTTATCTGCTAACTCCTTGGGTATTCCTCCCGTCATTAATGTATTGACATGGCTCTTACGGCTTAATGCGTCAGCTACTACATTAGCTTTTCCGGGATGGTAATGCAATCTCATATCATAATCTTTGATGAGCTCCAACCATCTGCTTTGTCTGAGATTCAACTCCTTCTGCGTGAAAATATACTTCAAACTCTTGTGATCCGTGAACACCTCACGATGATTTCCAATGAGGAAATGTCTCCATGTCTTCAATGCATGCACTACGGCTGCTAACTCCAAATCATGTGTGGCATAATTCAATTCGTGATGCTTCAGTTGTCGTGAAGCATACGAGACAACTCTACCTTCCTGCATAAGCACTGCTCCAAGTCCTCGACGTGAAGCGTCGCAATACACCTCATAATCCTTGGTCTGATCTGGCAAAATCAATACTGGTGAGGTAACCAAACGTTTTTTCAACTCCTGGAAACTAGCCTCACACTCCTCAGTCCATTTGAATTTAGTATCCTTCTTCAATAACTCCGTCATAGGCTTCGCAATCATTGAAAAGTTCTCAATAAATCTTCGGTAGTATCCTGCGAGTCCAAGAAAACTCCGGATCTCTCCAACTGTTGTTGGTGCTTCCCACTTGGTCACAGTATCTACTTTAGTGGGATCTACTGCTATACCTTCTCCAGATATAACATGTCCGAGGAATCCTACTTCCTTCAACCAAAACTCACATTTGCTGAACTTGGCATATAATCGATGTTCTCTGAGCTTCCCAAGTACCAAACGCAAATGCTCCTTATGCTCCTCTTCATTCTTTGAATAAACCAGGATATCATCGATGAACACTACGACGAACTTATCCAAAAACTCCATAAACACTTTGTTCATCATGTTCATAAAATAGGCAGGCGCGTTAGTCAGTCCAAATGACATAACGGTATACTCATACGGCCCATACCTGGTGGTAAAAGCTGTCTTCGGAATATCCTGTTCTCGAATCTTCAACTGATGGTACCCCGATCGCAAATCGATCTTGGAAAACATTTTAGCTCCTTGCAATCGATCAAACAGATCATTGATCATTGGTAGTGGGTACTTGTTTTTGATTGTTACTTCGTTCAATCCTCGATAGTCAACAACCATTCTTAACGATCCATCCTTCTTCTCCACTAGAAGTACTGGTGATCCCCAAGGCGAAGAACTTGGGCGAATATATCCCTTATCCAGTAACTCCTTAATCTACTTCTTAATTTCCACCAAATCCTTTGCTGGCATCCTATATGGTCTCTTTGATATTGGCCCAGTGCCTGGCAATAGCTCAATCAAAAACTCAATATCTTTATCCGGTGGCATGCCTGGCAGCTCTTCTGGAAATACATCAGGAAAATCCTTTACCACTGGTACTTCCTCCTGCACAACTCCTGTTAGGCAATTTACTTGTGTCCTTTTTGGCACATGCCGGGATACATACTTGATCCTTCTCCCTTCTGGTGTGGTAAGCAAAATTAACTTACTAGCACACTCAATATTCCCTTCATACTTTGATAACCAATCCATGCCTAATATCACATCCAATCCTTGAGATTCCAATACTATTAGGTCTGAGGGAAATACATAGTTACCAATCCTTAATGGTAACCGATCACACCATAGACTAGCCACATACTCTGCTCCTGGCGAGGTTACTAACATGGGTGACCTAAGGGCTTGGGTTGGTAGGTTATACTTATCCACAAATCCCCTTGAGATGTATGAATGCGATGCACCAGTATCAAAAAGAACAAGTGCAGTAAATGACTTAACCAAAAGCTTACCTATTACTGCATCGGGCTGAGCTTCAACCTCCTCCACACTAACGTGATTCACCTGTCCCCTGTTGAAAGGGTTCGGCTTCTTTCCAGAGCTTCCATTACCGTTTTGGCCTTCAGGACATTCATTTGCATAATGTCCGGTCTTCTGACACTTAAAACAAGTGACTTGGCTCAGGTCCTTCTTGGCTGGGGTTGATGGGGTGCTGCGGTTCTGTCCATTGCTTCCTCCATTCCCATTACCATTCTTGGTGCCATTGTGATTGTGCGAGCTACCTACTCCATGGGAATGCTGAAAATGTCCTCCCGGTCTAGGGGTAAAGCGAGGCTTCTGCTGAGCTCCTGAATTATACTTTCCTTGTCCATACTTCCTCTTGCGGTTCTCAATTTGCTGCTGCTTCCCTTCAATCATAAGAGCACGATCTACCAACTCCTGGTAGTTGTTGAAGGTGGCTACCATCAACTGCATACTCAATTCATCATTCAGTCCTTCCAGGAATTTCTCCTGCTTAGCTGCATCCGTAGCAACGTCATCTGGGGCACAACATGGTAGCTTACTAAACTCCTCCACATACTGGCCAACTGTCCGTCCTCCTTGGCGCAAGTTACAAAACTCACGCTTCTTCATGGCCATTGCTCCTGATGATACATGGGCAGTACAAAAAGCCTGCTGAAACTGGTCCCATGTGACAGTGTCAACTAGGAAGGTGGTTGTGAAATTCTCCCACCATGATGCTGCGGGTCCTTCTAACTGATGTGTGGCAAACTTCACCTTCTCCGCATCTGTGCATCCTGCTGTGGTCAACTCTCTAGCTATCTTGCGGAGCCAATCATCTGCTACTATCGGCTCGGTGCTACTGGAAAACACCGGTGGATTCAGCCTAAGAAAACGGGCTAAGTGGTCAACAGGTGGTGGTGGTGGTGGTGGTGGTGGGTTGTTGTTGTTGTTCCCCTGGTTCTGATTCTGAACTAGCAACTGCATCAAGGTGTTCTGCTGCTGGATCAACTGGGTGAGCTCCGGCGGAAAGGCAAATCCGGGGTCACGTCTCGGAGGCATCTGAGGGTTTAGAAAAGATGAGATATAAGAATAGAGGGGGTCTAAAGAGAAAACACTACCCATATGCACATGAGGCAAAAGCACACAATTCACTTCATTCAATCAAACAAAGGCATACAATCGATCTAGCTATCGCAAAGGTGCTCGGACTACTAAATTTACATGGTGGACTACTACTACTGGTGAGGTGGTCTACTAGAAATATTCTACAGTTGTAGACTCCATGATATTGGCTCCAGCTTCATCAACATAGGTGTCATCGCTACTATCTGCTTCTGAGTCGGTGCCGTCGATGATGATGTAGTCTTCCGGGCTAATCTCCTTGGGTTCTTCGTCTTCATCTACTGGTGTCGGATCTCCCATAAATATTCCAATCTTCTTGATCAGGTCGTCATTCTTCTCCACCAATACTTCAATTTCTTCTTCATAATCTTCACGTGTAGCCTTGAGTTCTTCCTCCAGTTCCTTGATTCTAGTTTTAGCCTTCTTCAAATCTATCATGTCAGCGCACATCTGATTCTCCTGGCGTCGAATGTGCTGGTTCAACTCCTGTATAAAAGCTGCAATTGATCTATCTTTCCTGGTGCTGATCATCTCCCATTGTTCATCTCGGCGTCCGCAAATCTGGTAGATAGTATCCTTGAGATCCTTGCGGTAGACTTCTCCAATGCGTCCCATGGCGATGTGAGCTGCCATACTCTTTCCTAGACTCCAAGTTGGTGCATCAAAAGAAAACTCTATGGGCTCAGTGACTGGTATGAACGTCCTTCCTGGAACTTGAACTTGAATCATCCAGCGCTCTTCTTTGGGTAAAGTGGCGTTGTAGGTTCCCGTGAAGCTTGGTACTCCTATGTTCAGGTATCTTGTGACTTCCTTCAAGTGGCGTCCAAAGGGTGTATCTTCATCTGGTTGCGTGAACTTGTTCCTCGCATCCGCCATCCTAAAGAGTAGAAGAGATGAGAAGTCAGAAGAGAAGAGAGTGAGTAGTGATCTAGGTCTTTAGCTTAGTGGTCGTGTCCTACAGTCAGCGTGTGCTCTGATACCATCTCTGTAGCGACCAGACCTCAAACAGTCTGATCTCTGTGCTCCGGTGTCATCCCTGGATCAGTAATGCTGACACCACACAGTACTCGGAGGATTTATAGCAGAGTAGCAATCACACACTTATTACATCGGATGTCTCAAAAGAGAACTTATTACAATAAATATGGCTTCAGGCCATCTAATAACGATAACAGCGGAAGGCTTGGAAGATAAGTGAGTCCATCAACTCCAGCGGCATCACTGAGTATAGAACCACGACCTAAACTCCTTAATCATCGTCTGAAAAGTCTGCAACATTAACGTTGCAGCCCGAAAACGGGTCAGCACATGGAATATGCTAGCAAGGTAACACATAGAGAGTAATGGAATGCAACAGCTATACTATATGCATATTTGGCTGGTGTAAGGCTCTATGGTTACAGTTTTTGCGTAAAGCCAATTTTTCCCTACTTCAAAGGAATAAATTTATTTACTATTATGGTGGTTGTTAAACATTGAGAATGGTTGACAGCATCCTCAATCCCAATTATAAATCATCATTAAACAAACCCATCAAAATTAATTTTTAAGTAACATGTTGAGATTCACATGATAATCCAAGTACCAGATACTCAAGTTGTCCATAACCAGGGACACGGCTAATCATGATTAGTTTATTACACTCTGCAGAGGTTTGCGCACTTTTCCCCACAAGACTCGATCGCCTCCGTTGGATTTCTCGCACTACATGGTGTTTGAGAAACGGATGACCGAGACATAGCCTTTCAGAAGCGCTAGCACCTTACGATCGGGTAGACCGTACCACCTACATCCCCTACATCTGCTAGTCTACCACTGTAAGAGTTCGCACAACTTAATCAACTATGCCAGAGCCCATAATGGCTTGTGGCTGCACACGGAAGTTTCTAGTATGAATAATCTTATGATCCCTTTGAGCCTGTGTGGCGGTCCAAAAGAAAAACAGGCAAGTCCTGATAGAAACCAGGTGCCTCAATCCACCCAGATGTGTATTTAAGTTGCCACCTTAAATAAACCATTAAAATTATCAAACTCACATCTGTCATGGATATCACTCACCCAATCCACGTCTACTAGTATAGCATGGCATAATAAGCAAATGTAGAAGTAACTCCCAAAGGTTTCATAATAAACAGGTAATAGGTACTACCTCATCTACTTCCTATCCTACAATTTAATTAGATCCTAATCATGCAATGTGTGAAGATTGATTTAATGCAATAAAACTGGGTTGTAGAAAAGGTATGATCAAAGTGTTACTTGCCTTGCTGATGATCCGCGAAACCTAGAGATTCGAAGTAACAGGCGGCGCACTCCGGGTATTCTATCGTAGACAAACAAACAAGCATACAATAAGTACTCATCTAATGCACAGGTAAAACTCAAATAGAAGATCTAACTAGAAAGTTCAACTTAAGAACCCTGGTTTGCAAAAAGAATCAAATCGAACGAAGCAAAAGAAATCAAATGGCGAAAGAAAACAACTTTGTTCTAGTAATCTGGATCTAGGTCAAATTTTACTGTAGCAAAAACTTGTTCAAGTTGGTTATTCGGAAAGAGGGTTTCGAGATGAAACTCCAGGCGCTTGAATCGCCTGATTCCGATAAACGAGCGAAAAGTTATACTAAAACGAAAATCGGATCAGAAAATAACCGCGGAAAACCCGACGAAAAAGACAAGCGACGAACAAAAAAAAAATCCCTCTCTTTTTTTTCGCACGGAAAACGAGGCGCGTCGGCGAACCTTGGAAAGCGCGCTCCGGCTGCGGCGGCGGCGTCCGGCGGTGGGGCTGGGGCGGTTGTGGGCTTCTCTGGCCCAGGGGAGCGGGTATTTAAAGGCTGCCCCGGGCGGTGTCCCGCTCGGGTACGGCCCGGAGTCGGTTTTCGTTTTTTTTAAATAATTCCGCTCGGAAGAAAAATAAAAAGAAATACTAAACGGACTCCAAAAATCGCGAAATAAATTTTGCCGGGTTCCTAAAATCAAGCCCGATAAAGTGAGCATTTATTTGGGCCCAAACTACAGCTTTGAAAAACACGTATTTTTCCTAAATTCAAATAAAAATACCGAAAAACTCCGAAATAAATCTTATTTTATTTTTTTATTAAATCCTCAATATTTCTATATTTTGGGAAAGTCATTTTATTCCCTCTCTCATATTTTTGTAATAGAAATAACTGATGATAAAATAAATAAAATCAAATGATCCTGTTTACATAATTTGAGAAAACTCAAATACGTAAATAACGAAATCCCCAACTCTCTCCGTGGGTCCTTGAGTTGCTTAGGATTTAGTAGGATCAAAATCAAAAGCAAATAAAATATGATATACATGATGATCTAATGTATAACATTCTAAATTGAAAATTTGGGATGTTACAGGAACGAGTAAAGAGACTTGCCGGTAACGAGATTGAACAAGGTATCGGGATATCGACGATCGAATCTCGGGCAAGTATCGTACCGATAAACAAAGGGAATTGTATACGGGATCGATTGAATTCTTGACATCGTGGTTCATCCGATGAGATCATCGTGGAGCATGTGGGAGCCAACATGGGTATCCAGATTCCGCTGCTGGTTATTGACCGAAGAGTTGTCTCGGCCATGTCTGCATGACTCCCGAACCCGTAGGGTCTACACACTTAAGGTTCGATGACGCTAGGGTTATAGGGAAAGTATGTATGTGGTTACCGAATGTTGTTCGGAGTCCCGGATGAGATCCCGGACGTCATAGGAGTTCCGGAATGGTCCGGAGGTAAAGATTGATATATAGGAAGTATGGTTTTGGCCACCGAAAGTGTTCCGGGCATCACCGGTAGTGTACCGGGACCACTGGAGGGGTCCGGGGGTCCACCGGGAGGGGCTACGGGCCCCGGAGGCCTACATGGGCCAATAGTGGGAAGGGACCAGCCCCTAGGTGGGCTGGGGCGCCTCCCACAAAGGCCCAAGGCGCCTCCTAGAGGGAAGGGGGGCAAACCCTAGGGCAGATGGGCGCTAAGGCCCACCCTAGGTGCACCTCCCCCTCTCCCCCTTGTGGCCGCCACCCTAGATGGGATCTAGGGCTGCCGCACCCCTTAGGGAGGGAACCCTAGGTGGGGGCGCAGCCCTCCCCTTCCCCTATATATACTTGAGGTATTGGGGGCTGCAACAGACACGATTCGATCTCCTTGTTGGCGCAGCCCTACCCCTCTCCATCCTCGTCTCTCATAGTGCTTGGCGAAGCCCTGCTGGAGTTCCGCGCTCCTCCACCACCACCACGCCGTCGTGCTGCTGCTGGACGGAGTCTTTCCCAACCTCTCCTTCTCCCCTTGCTGGATCAAGGCGTAGGAGACGTCACCGGGCTGCACGTGTGTTGAACGCGGAGGCGCCGTTGTTCGGCGCTTAGATCGGAATCAACCGTGATCTGAATCGCTGCGAGTATGACTCCTTCATCCGCGTTCTTGCAACGCTTCCGCTTAGCGATCTACAAGGGTATGTAGATGCACTCCCCTTCCCCTCGTTGCTAGATTACTCCATAGATTGATCTTGGTGATGCGTAGAAAATTTTAAATTTCTGCTACGATCCCCAACAGAATGCTACCTAACATATTTATCCATGTAATTCTTTTTATTGTAGCAAGAATATTCAGATCCATAAGATTCAAGACAAAAGTTTAATATTGACATAAAAATAATAATACTTCAAGCATACTAACAAAGCAATTATGTCTTCTCAAAATAACATGGCCAAAGAAAGCTTATCCCTACAAAATTATATAGTTTGGCTATGCTTCATTTTCGTCACACAAAATGCTCTCATCATGCACAACCCCGATAACAAGCCAAGCAATTGTTTCATACTTTAGTATTCTCAAACTTTTTCAACTTTCACGCAATACATGAGCGTGAGCCATGGAAATAGCACTATGGGTGGAATAGAATATGATGATGGGGGTTGTGTGTAGAAGACACAAAAGGAGAAAGTCTCACATTGACGCGGCTAATCAATGTGCTATGGAGATGCCCATCAATTGATGTCAATGCGAGGAGTAGGGATTTCCATGCAACGGATGCACTAGAGCTATAAATGTATGAAAGCTCAACAAATGAAACTAAGTGGGTGTGCATCCAACTTGCTTGCTCACGAAGACCTAGGGCATTTAAGGAAGCCCATTGTTGGGATATACAAGCCAAGTTCTATAATGAAAAATTCCCACTAGTATATGAAAGTGACAAAACATGAGACTCTCTATCATAAAGATCATGGTGCTACTTTGAAGCACAAGTGTGGAAAAAGAGGATAGTAGCATTGTCCCTTTTTATTTCTTTTTATTTCTTTTTTGGCCCTTTTTTATTTGGCCTTTCTCCTTTTTGGGGGGACAATGCTCTATTAATGATGATCATCACACTTCTATTATTTACAACTCAATGATTACAACTCGATAATAGAACAAAATATGACTCCATATGAATGCCTCCGGCGGTGTACCGGGATGGGCAATGAATCAAGAGTGACATGTATGATAGATTATGCATGGTGACTTTGCCACAAATACGATGTCAACTACATGATTATGCAAGGCAATATGACAATGATGATGTGTGTCATGATGAACGGAACGGTGGAAAGTTGCATGGCAATATATCTCGGAATGGCTATGGAAATGCCATAATAGGTAGGTATGGTGCCTGTTTACAGGAAGATATAAGGATGTTTATGTGTGAAAGAGCGTATCATATCACGAGGTTTGGATGCACCGGCGAAGTTTGCACCAATTCTCGAGGTGAGAAAGGGCAATGCACGGTACCGAAGAGGCTAGCAATGGGTGAGAGTGCGTGTAATCCATGGATTCAACATTAGTCATAAAGAACTCATATACTTATTGCAAAAATCTACAAGTCATCAAAAACCAAGCACTACGCGCATGCTACTAGGGGGGTAGATTGGTAGGAAAAGACCATTGCTCGTCCCCGACCGCCACTCATAAGGAAGGCAGTCAAAGAAACACCTCATGCTTCAAATTTGTCACATAACGGTTACCATACGTGCATGCTATGGGACTTGCAAACCTCAACACAAGTATTTCTAAAATTCACAATTACTCAACTAGCACGACTCTAATATTACCATCTTCATATCTCAAAACAATTATCAAGTATCAAACTTCTCATAGTATTCAATGCACTTATATGAAAGTTTTTATTATATCCCTCTTGGATGCCTGTCATATTAGGACTAAATTCATAACCAAAGAAAATTACCATGCTGTTCTAAAGACTCTCAAAATAATATAAGTGAAGCATGAGAGTTCACCTATTTCTTCAAAATAAAACCACTGTCGTGCTCTAAAAGATATAAGTGAAGCACTAGAGCAAACGACAAACTACTCCCAAAGATATAAGTGAAGATCAATAAGTAGTTGAACAATTATGCAACTATGTGAAGACTCTCTAACATTTAAGAATTTCAGATCTTGGTATTTTATTCAAACAGCAAGCAAAACAAAATAAAATAAAATGACGCTCCAAGCAAAACACAGATCATGTGGTGAATAAAAACATAGCTCCAAGTAAAGTTACCGATGAACGAAGACGAAAGAGGGGATGCCATCCGGGGCATCCCCAAGCTTAGGATCTTGGTTTTCCTTGAATATTACCTTGGGGTGCCTTTGTCATCCCCAAGCTTAGGCTCTTGCCACTCCTTATTCCATAGTTCATCGAATCTTTACCCCAAACTTGAAAACTTCACAACACAAAACTTAACAGAAAACTCGTAAGCTCCGTTAGTATAAGAAAATAAGTCACCACTTAGGTACTGTTGTGAACTCATTATAAATTCATGTTGGTGTAATATCTACTGTATTCCAACTTCTCTATGGTTCATACACTCTGATACTACTCATAGATTCATCAAAATAAGCAAACAACACAATGAAAACAGAATCTGTCAAAAACAGAACAGTCTGTAGTAATCTGTATCATTAGAATACTTATGTCACACCAAAAATTCTGAAATAAAATTTTGGACCTGAGGAATTTTTCTATTAATCATCTGCAAAAAGAATCAACCTAAACGCACTCTCCAGTAAAAGATGGCAGCAAATATCGTGAGCGCTAAAGTTTCTGTTTTTTACAGCAAGATCGCAAAGATTTTCCCCAAGTATACCCAAAGGTTCTACTTGGCACAAACATTAATTAAAAGCATAAAACCACATCTAAACAGAGTATAGATGAATTATTTATTACTAAACAGGAGCAAAAAGCAAAGAACAAAAAAAAATTGGGTTGCCTCCCGACAAGCGCTTACGTTTAACGCCCCTAGCTAGGCATGATGATTTCAATGATGCTCACATAAAAGATAAGAATTGAAACATAAAGAGAGCATCATGAAGAATATGGCTAGCACATTTAAGTCTAACCCACTTCCTATGCATAGGGATTTTGCGAGCAAACAACTTATGGGAACAATAATCAAGTAGCATAGGAAGGCAAAACAAGCATAGCTTCAAGATTTTCAACATGTAGAGAGGAAACTTGGTATTATTGCAATTCCTACAAGCATATATTCCTCCCTCGTAATAATTTTCAGTAGCATCATGAATGAATTCAACAATATAACTATCACATAAAGCATTCTTTTCATGAGCCACAAGCATAGAATTTTTGTTACTCTCCACATAAGCAAAATTCTTCTCATTCGGAATAGTGGGAGCATCATAAGAAACTCGAATACTATAAATTGTTTCCACATTAAACATAATCATGACAAGTTTTATAAATATAATCATCTCTACTTTTTATAGCATAAGTATCATCACAATAATCATCATAAGTAGCAACTTTGTTCTCATCATAATCAATTGAAACCTCTTCCAAGATAGTGGAATCATTACTAAATAAAGTCAAGACCTCTCCAAATCCACTTTCATAATTGTCACAATAAGATTCAACATCCTCCAAAATAGTGGGATCATTACTTCCTAAAGTTGACACTCTTCCAAACCCACTTTCATCAATATAACCATCATAAATAGGAGGCATGCTATCGTCATAATAAATTTGCATATCAAAACTTGGGAGGTTAAATATATCATATTCATGGAACATAGCATCCCCAAGCTTGGGAAAAACATTAATTGCAGCAAATAAATTCTCAAACATGTCATTCTCATCAAGCATAGCATCCCCAAGCTTGGGCCTTTTCATATCATAAGCATAATCACTCTCATCATTAATAGTATGGATAGCACCAATAGTATAGCAATTATCATCATCGCAATGAGTAATAGGAGCAACATCATTTGGGAGGGATACCTTTTTAACTTTGCTTCTATGTCTTTTCTTTTGCTTCTTCGCATCATGTGTGGGTTTAACCCTCTTTTTGGAGCTCCTTATTAATGAGATCGGTTGGATAGAAAGCTCCTCCTCGTTACCTGATTCATCATAAGAAATAATAGGAGGATATTGGGAAGTCTCTTCCCTTTCATTAGTATTCTCTTCATCTTCTATTTGTTTTCTTATCTTTATGTAAATGGCAATATAAGTATTTTCAATGCAATTCACCGCACAATACATATAAATTTCCTTTAGATCAAAATCAAGAACTTTATCAAGGGCAAATTCTGGAATATCCTTAGTTATACGCTTCATTTCTTCATAACCCAAAAGCAAACTAAGTTCATTACGATGCGCAAGGGAAATCAAGTCATCACAATTTTTGGACACGATTCTATCATGAAACAATTTGCATTGGATATTTAAATGACCGCGTTCATTGCAAAGTTCACAAGGGTGGCTAAGAAAATTTAAATTTTCAGCACAAACATCTAGCCTTTCTTGCAACCATTTAGTTTCTAAATACTTATGCCTCTTGCAAAATCTATCTTCCCTATTTGGTGTGTACTTGCAAACTCTATGCACTCCAAAAAAATTGACATGCTTATAAGAGATATTTTCATCATGACTACTGCAATCATCATTAGTACCCTGGATATTCAAGGAATTCATACTAACAACATTGCAATCATGCTCATCATTCAAATATTTAGTGCCAAACATTCTAATGCATTCTTCTTCTAGCACTTGAGCACAATTATCGGAATCCTTATTTTCATGAAAGATATTAAAAAGATTAAGCATATGAGGCACCCTCAATTCCTTTTTTTGTAGTTTTCTTTTATAAACTAAACTAGTGATAAAACAAGAAACTAAAAGATTCAATTGCAACATCTGAAGATATACCTTCAAGCGCTAACCTCCCCGGCAACGGTGCTAGAAAAGAGCTTGATGTCAACCTTCTTCTTGTAGACGTTGTTGGGCCTCCAAGTGCAGAGGTTTGTAGGACAGTAGCAAATTTCCCTCAAGGGGATGACATAAGGTTTATCAATCCGTGGGAGGCGTAGTATGAAGATGGTCTCTCTCAAGCAACCCTGCAACCAAATAACAAAGAGTGTCTTCTGTCCCCAACACACCCAATACAATGGTAAATTGTATAGGTGCACTAGTTCGGCGAAGAGATGGTGATACAAGTGCAATATGGATGGTAGATAAAGGTTTTTGTAATATGAAAATATAAAAACAGCAAGGTAGCAAGTGGTAAAAGTGAGCGTAAATGGTATTGCAATGTGATACGTCTCCAACGTATCTATAATTTTTTGAATGCTCCATGCTATATTATCTACTATTTTGGACATTATTGGGCTTTATTATCCATTTTTATATTATTTTTGGGACTAACCTATTAACCGGAGGCCCAGCCCAGAATTGCTGTTTTTCGCCTATTTTAGGGTTTCGAAGAAAAGGAATATCAAATGGAGTCCAAACGGAATGAAACCTTCGGGAACGTGATTTTCTCACCGAACATGATCCACGAGACTTGGACCCTACGTCAAGAAACAAAAGAGGAGGCCACGAGGTAGGGGGGCGTGCCTACCCCCCCAGGCGCACCCTCCACCCTCGTGGGCCCCCTGTTGCTCCACCGACGTACTCCTTCCTCCTATACATACCTACGTACCCCCAAACGATCAGAGACGGAGCCAAAACCCTAATTCCACCGCCATAACTGTCTGTATCCACGAGATCCCATCTTGGGGCCAGTTCTGGAGCTCCATCGGAGGGGGTATCCATCACAGAGGGCTTCTACATCAACACCATAGCCCCTCCGATGAAGTGTGAGTAGTTTACCTCAGACCTTCGGGTCCATAGTTATTAGCTAGATGGCTTCTTCTCTCTTTTTGGATCTCAATACAATGTTCTCTCCCTCTCTTGTGGAGATCTATTCGATGTAATCTTATTTTTGCGGTGTGTTTGTTGAGACCAATGAATTGTGGGTTTATGATCAAGTCTATCTATGAACAATATTTGAATCTTCTCTGAATTCTTTTATGTATGATTGGTTATCTTTGCAAGTCTCTTCGAATTATCAGTCTGGTTTGGCCTATGTAACACCCTGAGAATCATGCTACAGTAACTCCACACTAATGATGTCAAGTCATCATCATCATGCCCTAAGAAAAATAGTTAAGAATACTTCAACCTCATTTTCCAATTTAAAATGCAAGTCAAATATATTTCTTTAAGCAGTAAAACAAAAATGTTCACATTGCCCTATAAATTCCCCTGACCTTTTTCATGTTGGAGCCAGCCTCTTTTGAATTTCCAAAATCCCATTGGGAATTAATTTAGTGCTACATCATCAATTCAATTGGCCTCTTCAATTTCTAAAAATGGTTAGACAACTCCTTTTGAATCCAAACTTTCTGTTCCATCTCAAGATATCGTCCTAGTATTATGTGCCACGTTTGGTTCAAACAAAACTCAATTGGTACTAAAAGAAAATGCAAAATAGATCAAATAAAAAAGAAAATTTTTAATGGAAAACAAAAAAATAAAAAGAGAAAAGGGAAAGGAATAGAGCGCACTGTTGGTCTGGACTCTAGGCGCACACAGTGTAGCCCAGCCCAACAGCCGCAACTTTTCTTCCTCCTCCCGCTACAGAAGAAGGACAGATGCCATGGCGAGCGCCCGATCCCCTTCGCTACAGCCACGCCTCGGGGTAGATAAGATTGCCCTCGGAACCCCCTCGTTCCCCTCTCAAACCCTAGCAGCCCCTAGTTCTACCCCCTCCTCTTCCCCTTGCTCTTTCCGCCTCGCACGAGCGCCACAATCGCCGTCGCCATGTCAACCCCGCGGCCACCGACCTCACTGCGTCGGGCCACCGAGTCCATCCGCGCCGTTGATGAACGCTCCATCGACTGGTGTCGCCCGTGGGAGCCCGAAGCCCCTTCCCCGTCCTCTACCTCGTCGTCAATTTCCTAGGCCCCGATGAACCCCCGCCGCCGAATTCGGCTTCGGCAGTCCTCCCCGAACACGCCATCCACCTCCGCTGTAAGCACCACACCCTCCACCCTGATTAACCCCTCACTCCCACGCCGTTGCTCACCGCACCCGAACGTTGTCCTGCGCGCGCGCTCGCCGCGGCCTCGCCCGCCTATACTACTTCCCCGTGCTGCGCCCATGCATGCCGTAGCCTTGGTCGCGCCTGTAATCTCCACTGCCCTCTGCAATGCATGCCTAGCTGCCCTTGCCTGGCAGGGCCACGCTCCGTCGCAAGCAGCGTCGCCCGAGGACCGACGGTTGCTGCCCCTGACGCCGGGCACCGCTACGAGCCGCCTCCGCTCCTACCACTTTCCCCCATCTGTAGTGCCACCTCTCGGGCTCTCCGACGCGCCCGCCCGCGCCCCAACGGTTGCCGGAGCCGGCCGGCCAGAGCCTCGCTGCCGCTCATCCCTGCCGCCGTCCGCCCGCTGACCCGCAGCCGCTCGTGCGCCCTGCACTGCCCCGCGTAGCCCCGTCGCCGCTGCTTTGCTCCGCTGCTGCTGGAACCGCCACTGGCCACCGCGCCTGCCTGCGCCTCCACTCGCGCTCGCCACCAGCCGCCGCCGCCGCTGCTCCCACGCGCGGCCGCGCCCACCCCGTGCCCGCTCGCCGCCGGCCACCTTCCCTCCGCCCCGCCATCCTGTTCCGGCCGGCGCCCGCGCAGCCCCTGGCCGTCGGCGCTCGCGGCCGGTTTCCACCCCCGTCGCCCAGGCAGGATACAGCCACGGGCACGAGCGCCCGAGCCCCGCTGCCCATTTTGCCGCACGCCCGCAATGGCCTTGGGCCACTCACCGAACGGGCCCAGCCCCAAAACAAAAAAAGGATTAAAAAACAAATAATTAATTAATTAATTAACTTAATTAATCTAGGTTAATTAAACTTAATTAACCTGCTAATCAACTGTTAGGCGATTAACTAAATGTCCGGCCTATGACATGTGGGACCCACTTGTCATGTTGACCAGGTCAACGGTCAAAGCTGACTGGGCTGTTGACTTTGACTGGCCCACGAGTCAGCCTGTGCTGACTGGGTAGTTGACCCAGTCAACTGGTCCCGCTGTCAGCCACATATGCACCTCTCTGGTACACTTCTGTGTACCCATAGCATTTTTCTTTTATTTCGAAATAATATTAATTCCAAAAAATGATTAAAACTTTAGAAAAGCATAAAAAATTAACTGTAGCTCGGATGAAAATGTTTTCTACATGAAAGTTGCTCAGTTCGACGAGACGAATCCGGATACGCAGCCCGTTCGTCCATCACACATCCCTAGCATAGCAAACACGCAACTTCCCCCCTCCGATTCATCTGTCCAAAAACGCGAAACACCGGGGATATTTTCCCGGATGTTTCCCCCCTTCACCGGTATCACCTCATACTGCGCTGGGTCACCCCTAGCACCGCATATTATCTTCTTATGCTTTGTGATACCTTGATTGCTCTATTATTTATTGTATTCCCCCTCCGTTACTTCTTTCCGGTAGACCCCGAGATTGCCGGCGACCCTAGTTCGACTACGGTGTCGATGACCCCTACTTGCCAGAGCAACCAGGCAAGCAAACCCCCCCTCCTTGAGCATTCTGATATCGTCCAGTTCTTTCCCTCTCGTGCTTGCATTAGAACTACTACTGCTTTATGTATGATCCTACTCTGATGCATAGCCTGTTGTTGTTACGTGCTTTATATCTTACCTGCTTATCCTAAACTGCTTAGGATAGGTTGGTTAGAGATCCATCAGTGACCCCACCTTGTTCCAATTGCCTCGCTTTATGTTCGATGACTCGATCAACGTGATCGACGTCCAGGCCCCGACACCGCACATCACCCCCTAGTTGTACGACTCTGCAGAGTTACCATCAAGTGCCGAGGGTGGAACCTCTTACACCACTCCTGATGAGATCTCTGTAGTGTAGCTATACGGTCGAGGTCATCGAGGGTGATTTCCTCCTTAACCACTTCCGTTATGGCTCTGTCGTGCAACCCCTCAATGGTGAACCTCGAGGGTGGATCCTCTTAGGTCCACCTTGATGATAACATCGAGTGGAATTCACCGGGGGTGATTCCTCGGGTTTTCCCCTTGGTGTTAGACACACAGTTACTATGGTTACTATGACTTTGCACCGAGCCATAATTACTAAAGACGGGTCGGCCTTGAGGGGTACCCGCACAAGCTTAATAGCGAGTGATGTGGAGTCGGGTTGACCTGGAAGGTGCCCGCGAGATACTTACGAGGCGTGGCCGAGCATTCTTAGCCCTTGCCGCAAGTACTCGAGATGGGGCGACGGGGTCACATCTTTCGTGAGTCTCTGCTCGTTACCGCGTGCTCCTAATCCACTACGGTTTGGATATTTGATCTGAGGGGCCTCTGGCCTGATAGCACTAACCATCACGTGGGCATAATATGGGCGTTCTGCATCGTATACATCAGCCGAAGCTCAATAGACGTCAGCGACTGAGCGGTGCGCGTCGGGTTGGACTGCGTAAGCACCTGCCTTTTTGAAGGAGGTAGCTAGGACTGCTCACCGTCCGCCCACGCAACATGCAGGAGTTCCCGAGGCGATGGCCCAAGACCCCTGGGGGCATAGGTTTAGTCCGGCGTGCTTGACCTCTCTATTAAGCCTAGGTCGGGTTGCGGCGTATTGTTTGGCCGAGGCCGGGCATGACCCAGGAAAGTGTGTTCGGCTGGAGTTAATCGAGCGTGGTGGGTAAGTTGGTGCACCCCTGCAGGGAAGAAAACATCTATCGATAGCCTGTCCTACGGTAACGGACACTTGGAGTTGTATCCCGATCGATACAACTAGAACTGGATACTTGAGAGATGAGATATGGATATGAGAAATGGGTAGTATGGCTCTGGGATTGCTTTCTCGCAGGGAGTCGAGAAAGGATCTCTGGCTGAGGTTGATAACACTACTACTTTACATTATGTTGATCTGTACTCTTCTATATGCTGCAAGATGCCTGAAGATGCTAGTCTTCGATAGGCTAGGCTTTCCCCTTCTCTTCTGGCATTCTGCAGTTTAGTCCACAGATACAACCCATTTCCTTTGATACAGATGCATACTTAGTTTAGATCTGATGTAAGTCTTGCGAGTACTTTGGATGAGTACTCATGGTTGCTTTGCTACCTCTTTTTCTCCCATACCCGATTGTTGCGACCAGATGACGGATCCCAGGAGCCAGACGACACCGCTGAAGACTATTGCTACCCCGAGGGTGCCTACTACTACATGACGGTCGCTGATGACTTGGAGTAGTTAGGAGGCTCCCAGGCAGGAGGCCTTGCCTTTTCGATCAATGTTGTTTTTGTGCTAGCCTTCTTAAGGCAAACTTGTTTAACTTATGTTTGTACTTAGATTTTGTTGCTTCCGCTAACTATTGTGTATTCGAGCTTATGTATTCGAGCACTCGAGGCCCCTAGCTTGTAATATAAAGCTTCTATTATTTTAATTTGTGTCTAGAGTTGTGTTGTGATATCTTCCCGTGAGTCCTTGATCTTGATCGTACACATTTGCGTGTATGATTAGTGTACGATTGAATCGAGGGCGTCACAAGTTGGTATCAGAGCCGACTGCCTGTAGGTAGCCCCCTTTCCAACTCCTTGGCCGAAGTTGAGTCTAGTCACTGAAAAACTTTTACTAACATTTGTTGCGTGTCTTACGGGCCCACGTCGCCATTGGGTGGTATTAGGAGCTTTTACTCCTTGATCTTTACTCTGGGATTCTGATCTCTCTTCCCTTCGGGTTAAATTTTTACTAACTTGACATTAGGTTCTCGTAACCACTTCATCCCGGAGAGCCCCTTCACCACAGATGACCGACTGTTTCATTAGAAGATTCTGAAGATACTCCTCGATGAGTCCCGAGACCCTATGCCCACTTCTTTGCAGTTCCCTACCACCGATATATCCTTATGGATAACTACATACACTTGTCATTCATAAAATCATTCCTTGTTGATCTTGTTATTACAAGATGCCCTGAACTGCTCTCCTTTTTCCAAGAATCCTTTGAGCTTACTGCCTTGCAGTTCGTTGTCATCTGAATACCCCTACGGATAACTTTGTGCACCTATCGAGTATCTGCTCATCCTCAGTTGATTCATGTACTTCACAAAAGTCTTCGTAATACCATTCGTTCTCGTGAAAATTCTCAACAGCCTATTGTTCTTGAATTTCTTGCTTGCTTGCATTATGGTTAATACCATAAGACTAGTAATCTTATTGTCAGCCTTTGTCATTATCATTTTGAGTCCGCTGATACATTATGTTGCGGATGTTCGCAATCCTCAATCAGATCCTAGAATTCATCCTTCCGACTCAAACATCATTTTAACATGTGCTGAATCTCGATCAATCAATCGCCATCGATTGTACCCCTAAGGCTATTCTACCTATCCATCCCTAATCAGAGAATTGCTTCTGATCCCTTGTCTTGGAATTCATAATTCCTTTGCAATTGATGCTTTGAGTTAGTCGGTTGTTTCTATAATCTGATCTCCTTGCATTCTTTCTTCCTCTGGTTGAATATTGATGCTCACATCAGATCACTTGTGGACCACCAGACCCCTTTTTCGGATTTTATCCGACAACGTCCTTCATATTCAATAAGCTTGTGAGCCTTTCCTCGGATACATAATGCTTTTGGTAAAGTGTATCCTCCGCTTTCTCAAGCATGCTCTACTACCGAGTTTGTGTTATTTATTCTCGAAATTTATGATATATGTTCCTAAGATGCCCCGATGGGTTGAAACTATGCCTTCCCTAATCTGTGTGAACTCAGAAGTTATGCGGGTTATACTCTACTGGCTTTTCGTCAGATAGAATTTCAATACTACAGCTTCATCAAGAGCGAGAAGTAAAATGAAAGGTTATGCATTGTAGAAGTGGGAGTCGACCCTGAACCTTGTGTTCATGCCCACGGACACGGTGTGGAACTTATCATGAAAGCTTCTTGCAAGGATATTTAATAATTTGAATATTCTTCCGGTATCGTAAAATGGATCCCTTGCAGTTATGGTCCCGACCATATTTCCTCCTTGATCCCATTTACTGGGCAAGTTACTATTACTTATCCTTAGCAAATCATTTCCCCCGTCCAACCTCTACTCCGATTTACCTTCTGGCATTACACCTAGTACTTGATACTTGGAAGCTTTATACCCCATCACATCATTCCTAGCCTGATCGACTAATTTTTTTATCGTGTCAACTTTTAACTGTGCTACTAGGTCCTTATGCCCGGAGCAACTTCCGACGATGAGCTAAGCTTACGTCGATCTTCCTCATCTTATCATTTCGCCTTGAACAAGAAGCTTAATTTCGAGTTTGTGTCGTACCCATGGTTCCAATAACCTTTTGATTCATCATTCCTTTGATTGGATGTCATCGCCGATCGATTACATCTTCATGAAATCTCTCTACAAATGTGTCATGATCATCATCAACATTCTGAGCTTTTCCATGATATCAATCGAATTCATGATGAGAAATACAATCCTTCCCCTCGATGATTTATGTTATCATCGACAACATTCTTGCCTTTTCTTGAACACAAACTTGTTCATATAATTTTGGAATTACATCCTTTTGACATGTCAATGGATTGCAGCTGAACCCATCGGCCACATCCCCATCTATTTCTTGATAAAAATTACATGAGATGTTCTAGAAATTCCTGATGGATCCGTTGTGAATCCAAGGTCCAACCTTTACCTGATGACCATGTCAATGCTATCCCGAAGCATGGCTGTGGTACTCAAACATCAACAAGAACATTGGAAGCATAATGCTAAATGTTTCTTGATCATTTATCCAAACACCGTTGTACGGGTAACTTCATGAATTCCCTCGCCCCTTTACCTAATTGGTTATCTACTTGCTGTCCTGTCATGGATGGGAAAGATATACTCTTGATACTTGGGTATAATCACATTCCTTTCCATTGTTTTGTTCAACCTTTCTTGTAACCTAAATATCCAAGCAGTGATATTTTGCTGCTTAGGTAAACACCTCAATGCACAACTCTGTCAGTAAGACCCTGTTACTATTGTTGATGACATTCCGGTAACCACCGATGGATGAGAACTTTGCCTATTGGTCCGCCTCGTTCAACGAGCAGGAAAATGGTTCTCTTCGTCCCTCGCCCTTGGTACCAATGTTGTTGCTGACATAACCGATAGACTATCCTCTGACATGCATTGCTTTCATGATCATGCAAGACGTCACCGCCCTTCCTACTTTTAATCCACATGGTGGGCCCATAACCCACAGTTCCACAGGATCAAAACCTGACTCTCATGTACCCCCTGTTTATAAGGTTATTCCTCACGCTTGGCTTCGTATCATGTCACAAGCCACTGATACGTCTCCGCCGTATCTATAATTTTTGATTGTTCCATGCCAATATTATTCAACTTCCATATACTTTTTGGCAACTTTTTATACTACTTTTGGGACTAACATATTGATCCAGTGCCTAGTGCCAGTTCATGTCTGTTGCATGTTTTTGGTTTCGCAGAATATCCATATCAAATGGAGTCCAAACGGGATAAAAACGGACGGAGCTTATTTTTGAAAAATATGGAAAATTTGGAAGGAAAATCAACGCGAACCAGTGCCCGAGGTGGTCATGAGGCAGGGGGCGCGCCTGCCCCCCTGGGCGCGCCCCCTACCCTCATGGGCCCACCGTAAGGCGGTTGACGCTCTTCTTTTGCCGCAAGAAAGCTAATATTTGGAAAAAATCATGGCGAAGGTTTCAGGCCAATCGGAGTTACGGATCTCCATATATATATGAAACGGTGAAACGGAGCCAGGAGAGAACGCAGAAACAGAGAGAGACAGAGAGGTAGATCCAATCTCGGAGGGGCTCTCGCCCCTCCCACGCCATGGGAGCCAAGAACCAGAGGGGAAACCCTTCTTCCATCTAGGGAGGAGGTCAAGGAAGAAGAAGAAGAAGAAGAAGGGGGCCCTCTCCCCCTTGCTTCCGGTGGCGCCGGAGCTTCCGGGGCAATCACCATCACCGCCATCTTCACCAACAACTTCACTACCATCATCACCAACTCTTCCCTGCTCTATGCAGCGGTGTAACCTCTCTCTTACCCTTTGTAATCTCTACTTAAACATGGTGCTCAACGCTATATATTATTTCCCAATGATGTATGGCTATCCTATGATGTTTGAGTAGATATGTTTTGTCCTAATGGCTATTTGATGATTGTGATTGGTTTGAGTTGTATGTTTTATTATTGGTGATGTCCTATGGTGCTCTCCGTGTCGCGCAAGCGTGAGGGATTCCCGTTGTAGGGTTTGCAATATGCTTATGATTTGCTTACGGTGGGTGGCGTGAGTGATAGAAGCACAGACCCGAGTAAGTAGGTTGTTTGCGTATGGGATAAAGGGGACTTGATGCTTTAATGCTATGGTTGGGTTTTACCTTAACGAATCTTTAGTAGTTGTGGATGCTTGCTAGAGTGCCAATCATAAGTGCATATGATCCAAGTAGAGAAAGTATGTTAGCTTATGCCTCTCCCTCAAATAAAATTGCAATAGTGATTACCGGTCTAGTTATCGATTGCCTAGGGACAAATAACCTTCTTGTTGACAGAAGCTCTTTACTTTAGTTGTGTCCTTACTTTAACAGCCCCTAGCTTTTATTTACGTGCTCTTTACTTTCTTGCAAGCTTACCCAAAAACACCTACAAAGTACTTCTAGTTTCATACTTGTTCTAGGTAAAGCGAACGTCAAGCGTGCGTAGAGTTGTATCGGTGGTCGATAGAACTTGAGGGAATATTTGTTCTACCTTTAGCTCCTCGTTGGGTTCGACACTCTTACTTATCGAAAGAGGCTACAATTGATCCCCTATACTTGTGGGTTATCAAGACCTTTTTCTGGCGCCGTTGCCGGGGAGCAATAGCGTGGGGTGAATATTCTCGCGTGTGCTTGTTTGCTTTATCACTAAGTAATTTTTATTTGATGTTCTTAGTTGTTCTCTATCTTTAGTTATGGATATGAAACACGAAATACCAAAAAAAATTAGGTGTACTTGCTACTCATGGAGAAGGGGAACCTCCTAAAACCCTCTATGCTCAATATGTGAAAAATATTATGTACCACTTTGGTAATCCTGAGAAAACCTCATTCAATTTGGTAATGGGAGTAACGTTGGATCAACGTGAATACTTTAGGGATTATCGCTTGACACAAAAAGGGAAACTATTATGGGATCAAATTTATATATTGAAGTGGTATGCTAGACAACTATGCTCGGAATATGATTATACTTGTTGCTCTAGGATGAATGCTCCACACCTCCCCTTTTCATGCAGGTTTAATGATAATGAAACCTTGGCTTCTTATGCTAGAGGTATATATGATTATTATGATGTAGAACAAATAGAAGAATTTGTTGCTTTTATGGGTGCTTATGAAATTGAATCTATGTTTAAAGAGTTTGATGATATTGATGATGCTTGTTATAGATATGAAAATTTAGCTATCCTCAAATATTGCTATGAGAATTATGAATACAATTATGAAATTAATTCACTTATTAAGAAAGTCTCCACTGTCCAAGAAGAGACTAATATTTTGCAGGAATCTATGGAAGAAGAAATTGATGAAACTGTGACCTCATTGGATGAAAAAGATGATGAGGAGAGCAAAGAACAAAAGGAGGAAGAGCGGATTGATCACCCATGCCCACCTTCTAATGAGAGTAACTCTTCAACTCATACATTGTTTAATTCCCCTTCGTGCTTACCGAAGGATGATTGCTATGATGACTGTTATGATCCCTATGATTCTTTTGAAATATCCCTTTTTGATGATGCTTGCTATGCTTGTGGCCAAGATGCCAATATGAATGATGCTTATGGAGATGAACTTGCTATAGTTCCTTATGTTAAACATGAAGTTGTTGCTATTGCACCCACGCATGATAGTCCTATTATCTTTTTGAATTCTCCCAACTACACTATATCGGAGAAGTTTGTACTTATTTAGGATTATATTGATGGGTTGCCTTTTACTACTACACATGATGATTCTGATGAGTATAATATGCATGTGCTTGCTGCTCCTACTTGCAATTATTATGAGAGAGGAACTATATCTCCACCTCTCTACGTTTCCAACATGATAAAATTGCAAGAAATTGTTTATACTATGCATTGGCCTTTACTTTGTGTGCATGAATTGTTCCTTTATGACATGCCGATGCATAGGAAGAGAGTTAGACTTCATCATTACATGATATATGTTACTTTGTGCTCACTACTAAATTACAAATCATTGCTAATTAAAATTGGCTTTGATATACCTTGGGATCCGGGTGGATTCACTACTTGAGCAATATATGCCTACCTTAATGGCTTTAAAGAAAGCGCTGCCAGGAAGACAACCCGGAAGTTTTAGAGAGACATTTATTTCTGTTGAGTGCTTTTATATAGTTTAAAAACAACAAAAATAAAGAGGGGAACCCAAAACTTTTTTAAAAAGAAAAGCGAAAGTGAGAAAGACGAGCATTGTTGAAGTGGGAGCTAGCCTTGAACTTTGTTCATGCTCACGGAAACTTTGTGAATCTTGATTACAGAAACTTTTCAATAAAAATAATTATCCCCTTGTACAATTCCATTGTATTCTAAAAATAATATGCCAAGGTTTGCCTTTAGGATGTTTACGATGCTTATTGGTTTGTGCGGTGCAGGACAGAAACTTTGGTTATAGTGCGCGAATTTTAATTTTTTACTAGAACGTCAAATGGTTCTGATTCTTTTTGCACTGTCTTTCTATACAAATTTTTTATTTTTCCTAATTCTTTCAGAATTTTTCAAGTATCAGAAGTATGGTGAATGTTCATATTGCTACAGACTGTTCTGTTTTAGACAGATTCTGTTTTTGATGCATAGTTTGCTTGTTTTGATGAAACTATCAATTTATATCAGTGGATTAAGCCATGAAAAAGTTATATTACAGTAGAAACAATGAAAAAACAAAATATGAATTGGTTTGCAACAGTACCTAAAGTAGTGATTTGGTTTATTATACTAACGGATCTTACCGAGTTTTCTGTTGGAGTTTTGTGTGGATGAAGTTCGATGATCGAGAAGGTCTCGATGTGAGAAGAAGGAAGAGAGGCAAGAGCTCAAGATTGGGGATGCCCGAGGCATCCCAAGTAAATATTCAAGGAGACTCAAGCGTCTAAGCTTGGGGATGCTGGGGAGGCATCCCCTCTTTCTTCAACAAGTATCGGTATGTTTTCGGATTCGTTTCGTGCATGTGATATGTGCAAGTCTTGGAGCATCTTTTGCATTTAGGTTTTTACTTTTCTTTTATGCACCATGCTGGTATGAGACGGTCCTTGGTTGATTTATATAATGCTCTTTTCACTTCACTTATATCTTTTGAGTATGGCTTTATAGAATGCTTCATGTGCTTCACTTATATCATTCGAAGTTTGGATTGCATGTTTCTCTTCACTTAGACAACCGCCATTTGTACAATGCTCTTTTGCTTCACTTATACTTATTAAAGTGTGGGCATATCTTTCGTAGAAAGAATTAAACTCTCTTGCTTCACTTATATCTATTTAGAGAGATGACAGGAACTGGTCATTCACATGGTTAGTCATAAAATCCTACATAAACTTGTAGATCGTTGAATATGATATGTTTGATTCCTTGCAATAGTTTTGCGATATAAAGATGGTGATATTAGAGTCGTGCTAGTTGAGTAATTGTGAAATTGAGAAATACTTGTGTTGAGGTTTGCAAGTCCCGTAGCATGCACGTATGGTGAACCGTTATGTAACGAAGTCGGAGCATGAGGTGTTTATTGATTGTCTTCCTTATGAGTGGCGGTCGGGGACGAGCGATGGTCTTTTCCTACCAATCTATCCCCCTAGGAGCATGCACGTAGTACTTTGTTTCAATGACTAATAGATTTTTGCAATAAGTATGTGAGTTCTTTATGACTAATGTTGAGTCCATGGATTATACGCACTCTCACCCTTCCATCATTGCTAGCCTCTTCGGTACCATGCATTGCCCTTTCTCACCTCGAGAGTTGGTGCAAACTTCGCTGGTGCATCCAAACCCCGTGATATGATACGCTCTGTCACACATAAACCTCCTTATATCTTCCTTAAAACAGCCACCATACCTACCTATCATGGCATTTCCATAGCCATTCCGAGATATATTGCCATGCAACTTCCATCATCATCATATACAGGACTTGAGCATTTATTGTCATATTGCTTTGCATGATCGTAAGATAGCTAGCATGATGTTTTCATGGCTCGTCCATTTTTTGATGTCATTGCTACGCTAGATCATTGCACATCCCGGTACACCGCCGGAGGCATTAATATAGAGTCATATCTTTGTTCTAGTATCGAGTTGTAATATTGAGTTGTAAGTAAATAAAAGTGTGATGATCATCATTATTAGAGCATTGCCCCAGTGAGGAAAGGATGATGGAGACTATAATGCCCCCACAAGTCGGGATGAGACTCCGGACTTTACAAAAAATAAAAGAGGCCAAAGAAGCCCAAATAAAAAAAGAGGCCAAAGAAGCCCACCAAAAAAAAGAAAATAAAAAAATGAGAGAAAAAGAGAGAAGGGGCAATGTTACTATCCTTTTACCACACTTGTGCTTCAGAGTAGCACCAAGTTCTTCATAGAGAGAGTATCCTATGCTTTCACTTTCATATACAAGTGGGAATTTTTATTATAGAACTTGGCTTGTATATTCCGATGATGGGCTTCCTCAAACGCCCGAGGTCTTCATGAGCAAGCAAGTTGGATGCACACCCACTTAGTTTCCAGTTTGAGCTTTCATACACTTATAGCTCTTAGTGCATCCGTTGCATGGCAATCCCTACTCCTCACATTGATATCTATTAATGGGCATCTCCATAGCCCGTTGATACGCCTAGTTGATGTGAGACTTTCTCCTTTTTGTCTTCTCCACATAACCCCCACCATCATATTCTATTCCACCTATAGTGCTATGTCCATGGCTCACGCTCATGTATTGCGTGAAAGTTGAAAAGGTTTGAGAACGTCAAAAGTATGAAACAATTGCTTGGCTTGTCATCGGGGTTGTGCATGATGTGAATATTTTGTGTGGTGAAGATGGAGCATAGCCAGACTATATGATTTTGTAGGGATGAGCTTTCTTTGGCTATGTTATTTCAATAAGACATAATTGCTTGGTTGGTATGCTTGAAATATTATTGTCTTCATGTCAAAGGATAGATTATTGCTTTGAATCACTCGTGTCTTAATATTCATGCCATGATTAGACATATGATCAAGATTATGCTAGGTAGCATTCCACATCAAAAATTATCTTTTTTATCATTTACCTACTCGAGGACGAGCAAGAATTAAGCTTGGGGATGCTGATACGTCTCCGTCGTATCTATAATTTTTTATTGTTCCATGCCAATATTATTCAACTTCCATATACTTTTTGGCAACTTTTTATACTATTTTTGGGACTAACATATTGATCCAGTGCCCAGTGCCAGTTCCTGTCTGTTGCATGTTATTGGTTTCGCAGAATATCCATATCAAACGGAGTCCAAATGGGATAAAAACGGACAGAGCTTATTTTTGGAAAATATGGAAAATTTGGAAGGAAAATCGACGTAAACCAGTGCCCGAGGTGGTCACAAGGCAGGGGGCGCGCCCCTACCCTCGTGAGCCCACCGTAAGGCGGTTGACGCCCTTCTTTTGCCGCAAGAAAGCTAATATTCGGAAAAAAATCACGGTGAAGGTTTCAGGCCAATCGGAGTTACGGATCTCCATATATATACGAAACGGTGAAACAAAGCCAGGAGAGAACGCAGAAACAGAGAGAGACAGAGAGATAGATCCAATCTCGGAGGGGCTCTCGCCTCTCCCACGCCATGGGAGCCAAGAACCAGAGGGGAAACCCTTCTCCCATCTAGGGAGGAGGTCAAGGAAGAAGAAGAAGAAGAAGGGGGGCCCTCTCCCCCTTGCTTCCAGTGGAGCCGGAGCGCTGCCGGGGCCATCACCATCACCGCCATCTTCACCAACAACTTCACCACCATCATCACCAACTCTTCCCCCCTCTATGCAGCGGTGTAACCTCTCTCTTACCCTTTGTAATCTCTACTTAAACATGGTGCTCAACGCTATATATTATTTCCCAATGATGTATGGCTATCCTATGATGTTTGAGTAGATCTGTTTTGTCCTAATGGCTATTTGATGATCGTGATTGGTTTGAGTTGTATGTTTTATTATTGGTGCTGTCCTATGGTGCTCTCCGTGTCGCGCAAGCGTAAGGGATTCCTGCTGTAGGGTTTGCAATATGCTTATGATTTGCTTATGGTGGGTGGCGTGAGTGACAGAAGCACAGACCCGAGTAACTAGGTTGTTTGCGTATGGGATAAAGGGGACTTGATGCTTTAATGCTATGGTTAGGTTTTACCTTAACGAATCTTTAGTAGTTGCGGATGCTTGCTAGAGTGCCAATCATAAGTGCATATGATCCAAGTAGAGAAAGTATGTTAGCTTATGCCTCTCCCTCAAATAAAATTGCAATAGTGATTACCGGTCTAGTTATCGATTTCCTAGGGACAAATAACCTTCTTGTTGACAGAAGCTCTTTACTTTAGTTGTGTCCTTACTTTAACAGCCCCTAGATTTTATTTACGTGCTCTTTACTTTCTTGCAAGCTTACCCAAAAACACCTACAAAGTACTTCTAGTTTCATACTTGTTCTAGGTAAAGCGAACGTCAAGCGTGCGTAGAGTTGTATCGGTGGTCGATAGAACTTGAGGGAATATTTGTTCTACCTTTAGCTCCTCGTTGGGTTCGACACTCTTACTTATCGAAAGGGGCTACAATTGATCCCCTATACTTGTGGGTTATCACCCACCTTCCGAGAGATGATCTATTCCTGATGCTCTGAACCCCTTTCTCACACTCTGTTCAGGTATCAATCGTTTGTCCATTCACTTGAGACTTCCTATTATACCTTCATACTTTGCTCTCGATGTTTACTAAGTTTCAACTCGAGAGATACTTCTGCCTCACTCCTTGAATTGTTCACCAGATAATTAACCCAATAAGGGTCAGTTCTCCTGAACTTACTCTTTACTCCCCCTCTTAAATCTTGAGACGAGATTTCTTGTAGTAGAGGAGACTTGTAATAGCCCGAGAATCATGCTACAGTAACTCCACACTATTGATGCCAAGTCATCATCATCATGCCCTAAGAAAAATAGTTAAGAATACTTCAACCTCATTTTCAAATTTAAAATGCAAGTCAAATATTTATTTCTTTAAGCAGTAAAACAAAAATGTTCACATTGCCCTATAAATTCCCCTGACCTTTTTCATGTTGGAGCCAGCCTCTTTTGAATTTCCAAAATCCCACTGGGAATTAATTTAGTGCTACATCATCAATTCAATTGGCCTCTTCAATTTCTAAAAATGGTTAGACAACTCCTTTTGAATCCAAACTTTCTGTTCCATCTCAAGATATCATCCTAGTATTATGTGCCACGTTTGGTTCAAACAAAACTCAATTGGTACTAAAAGAAAATGCAAAATAGATCAAATAAAAAGAAAAATTGTAATGGAAAGCAAAAAAATAAAAAGGGAAAAGGGAAAGGAATAGAGCGCACTGTTGGTCTGGACTCTAGGCGCACACAGTGTAGCCCAGCCCAACAGCCGCAACTTTTCTTCCTCCTCCCGATACAGAAGAAGGACAGATGCCATGGCGAGCGCCCGATCCCCCTCGCTACAGCCGCGCCTCGGGGTAGATAAGATTGCCCTCGGAACCCCCTCGTTCCCCTCTCAAACCCTAGCAGCCCCCAGTTCTACCCCCTCCTCTTCCCCTTGCTCTTTTCGCCTCGCACGAGCGCCACAGTCGTCGTCGCCATGTCAACCCCGCGGCCACCGACCTCACTGCGTCGCGCCACCGAGTCCATCCGCGCCGTTGATGAACGCTCCATCGACTGGTGTCGCCCGTGGGAGCCCGAAGCCCCTTCCCCGTCCTCTACCTCGTCGTCGATTTCCTAGGCCCCGACGAACCCCCGCCGCCGAATTCGGCTTCGGCAGTCCTCCCCAAACGCGCCATCCACCTCCGCTGTAAGCACCACGCCCTCCACCCTGTTTAACCCCTCACTCCCACGCCGTTTCTCACCGCACCCGAACATTGTCCTGCGCGCGCGCTCGCCGCGGCCTCGCCCGCCTGTACTATGCCCCGTGCTGCGCCCATGCACGCCGTAGCCTTGGCCGCGCCTGTAATCACCACTGCCCTCTTCAACGCACGCCTAGTTGCCCTTGCCTGGCAGTGTCAGCGTTCTGGGAACGAGGGTCCCCAAACTTGCCTGCCTGCGGCGTGGCTCAAGTGGGGGCCCAGCGCGGCCCATCTTCATCAACACGAGGCTCAAGACCGTCACGAGGGGCCAAGCCTCGCGAGGCGGATGACACGGTGCATCCTCAGGCACAGCCTCGTTAGGCTAGCTCGCGAGGAGGCGGAGAGTTCAAGGCGGGGTACCTCACGAGGTGCCCATGACGCAAGCCATGACGACACGGGGCACCAGGCGGGTGCTAGCGCGCGCAGCGTCCCTCTTTCCTCTTTGGTGCAAAGGGGGCAAGCGTATCCGCGGAGTACCGAAGCATCAGGCAAAGGTTGCCACTTCGGTGCAACGAGACCAAGGCCAGGAGGACTACGAGACGGAGGTCACCATGGAGCCCAGCGCGGCGTCATTACCAGAGCCTTTGGCAGGCGAAGACTGCTTTTGTCAGGATAGATGTACTCGCTGTCCCCCTTCAAATTAGCCTGCCATTGTTGGATCCCTTCCTGCTCAATATTTGGGGAGAGGACCAGGGCCTCTATAAATAGGACTAGCCACCCACATAGCAGGGGGTGGGTTCGTTCGGTTCGCAAGTAGAGAGAGAGAGGGTGACTGAACTCTTCATAGCAGTTCATCACCACAGCCAAGAACAGTCCCTCGCGAGGCTGTTCTTCCTTGTATTGTTCATCCACACCAGCCCCAGGAGGCAATCCATCCACCACACACTGGAGTAGGGTATTACACCACACCGGTGGCCCGAACCAGTATAAATCCCGTGTCTTTCGTGCAGTCCTTTTAGTAGTTTAGATCCCATCGAGACGGAGAGGTTGAAGGCGAGATTTCCGCGCGCACCCCAGTGTTCGAACCTTAAGGGTCTGCTGGAACCCGAAATCCGACATTTGGCGCGCCAGGTAGGGGTGCTCCGGGATCCGTCTTCCACCGCTCCGCCCTCCTTCGGCCGTCGCAACCATGCGCGGCGCCAGCCGGGCTCGCGCCGCCCCGGCGGCCCTCGCCGGTGGGCGCTCTCGTCGTCCCCCTCCGCCCGCCGTCAACACCGCCACCGGATCGGCGGGAAACAAGCTACGAGCACCACCCCAGCATCCGCCTACGCGACAGAGCAATTGCACCGCGGCACCGATGCCTCCGGTCGTTGCGGCCCTCCTGGGCGGCTCGCAGGCGCCGCCCACAAGTCGCCACATCAAGCCTTTTGCCGCCGGGTTAGCACCGCTGCCGCGTGGCAGGGGGCTCCCCCGGACCGGGCAGCGAGCGAGGTCGATTTGACCTTCAGCTCGGAGGACCACCCCACCAACCCGGTCGGCTCAGGCGCGCTCCCCTTGTTGTGCACCCCCACCATCTGCCAGGTGGCTGTCACCCGGACCCTCGTCGACGGCGGCGCGGGCCTCAGCTTGCTTTCGGTCGAGACTTTCGACCTCTTCCACATACCCCGGGAGCAGCTGCGACCCAGCCGATCCTTCTCGGGCGTCGGGGGCGGATCAGCCGACTCCCTGGGGCAGATCCGGCTCCCGGTGACCTTCGGCACCTACGACAACTTCCACACGAAGACGGTCGACTTCGACATCGCCCCCATCGGCCTTCCTTACAACGCCATCCTCGGCTACCCGGCACTGGCCCAGTTCATGGCCACCACGCACCCGGCGTACAACCTCATGAAGATGCCCGGGAGCAATGGTACCCTCACTGTGCGCGGGGACACCGGGGACGCCCTGCGAGTACTCGAGCTCACCTTCAAGACAGCGGTGTCGGCACCGCCCGCCAACGCGGAGGCCCCAGAGCCCAAGGGGGCTGCGCCCGCCAAGAGGAAGCAGTTGTTCACCCAGGACAAAGCGGAAACCAAGCAGATCCCCATTGACAAGGACGGGTCCTCCAGCGCCACTTTCACCATAGGCGCCAACCTAGGGCCCGAGCAGGAGGAGGCCTTGGTCAAGTTCCTGCGCTCGAATAAGAAGGTATTCGCTTGGGAGCCGGATCAGCTGGCGGGGATCCCCAGAAGTGTCATCGAGCACCACCTCAACGTATGCCCAAATGTACGCCCCGTGAAGCAGAAGGCCAGGCGGCAGTCCACAGAAAAGCAGGCTTTCATCACCCAAGAGACCCGCAAGCTAGAGGCTGCAGGGGTCATTCACGAGGTCCGATACCCGGACTGGTTGGCCAACCCTGTCGTTGTGCCCAAGAAGGGGGGGAAAGAACGCATGTGTGTCGACTTCACCAACCTCAACAAGGCATGCCCGCAAGATCCATTCCCGCTCCCCCGTATCGACCAGATTGTCGATTCCACTGCGGAGTGCGACCTGCTATGCTTCCTGGACGCCTTCTCCGGGTATCACCAGATCAAGATGGCAGTGGAAGACGTTGAGAAGACCGCCTTCTTGACCCCATGCGGGGTATACTGCTATACATGCATGCCGTTCGGGCTGCGTAACGCAGGGGCAACCTTTCAGCGACTGATGCACATCACCTTGGGTCAGCAGCTCGGAAGGAATGTCGAGGCCTACGTCGATGACATTGTAGTAAAATCTCGGGAGGCCAAGACCCTGATACAAGACCTGGAGGAGACCTTCGCGAGCCTCGACGCAGTAAACCTGCGGCTCAACCCGGAGAAATGTGTGTTTGGCGTCCCCTCGGGCAAGCTCTTGGGATTCCTCGTGTCCCATCGTGGCATCGAGGCCAACCCCGAGAAGGTCAAGGTGGTCGAAGACATGAGTCCACCAAAGACCCTCAGAGAAATGCAGAAGCTCACTGGGCGCGTGACCGCGCTAGGGCGCTTCATCTCCAAACTGGGGGAGCGAGCGCTGCCTTTCTTCCAGCTGATGAAGAAGAACGGGACCTTTGAGTGGACTGAAGAAGCAGATAAGTCGTTTCAAGATCTCAAGAGGTACCTGACCAGTCCCCCAGTCATGGTGGCGCCACGCCCTCAGGAGCCCCTGCTACTGTACCTCGTCTCCACACCCTACTCCGCCAGCGCAGCCCTGGTGGCGGTTAGGGAGGAACGCAAAGTCAAGGCCGCGGCGGCAGCCCGGGGCTGGGCAAAACAGCAACAAGGAAAGCCTGCGGGAGCCACAACCACAGCTGAGGAGGGTCAGCAGCCGGGAAATGCACCGGGGGCAGGAGAGGCCACCCGACCGTGTAGTCCACCTCCCGAGGCCGCGACGGCTCGCGAGGCGCCCCCACCTCCTGAGGGCGCGGCAACCCCAGATGCTCACAGCCTTGTTGAGCACCCAGTTTACTTTGTTAGCACGGTGCTACGGGACGCGAGGGCCGGTACCCAATGCCTCAGAAGCTCCTCCTCGTGCTACTGGTAGCCTTGCGCAAGCTGCGTCACTACTTCCAGGCTCACCCCATCAAGGTCGTCTCGTCATACCCCCTGGAGAGGGTGCTTAGGAGCCCTAACTCAGCCGGAAGGGTCGCTGAGTGGAACACTGAGCTGTAGGTGTTTCAGCTCGAATTCAGCACAACCAGGGTCATCAAAGGAGCAGCATTGGCGGATTTTGTGGCAGAATGGACAGAGGCACCAGGCCTCAAGGCCGACGAGGATCGGTCCCTCTTCCCGGGGAGCAAGGCGCCAGAAGGCTGGGTCATGCACTTTGACGGGGCGTTCTCCAGACATGGCACTGGGGCTGGAGCGGTGCTTATATAACCCACTCAGGACAAGCTCTACTACGCCGTACAGCTCTGCTTCCAACAAGGTGAAAAGGTCTCCAACAACATAGCGGAATACGAGGGTCTAATAGCGGGCCTGAAGGCCGCGGCAGCCCTGGGGGTGAAGCGCCTTACCATTAAGGGCGATTCACAGCTCCTCGTGAACTTCTCCAACAAGGTGTACGAGCCGAAAGACGAGCACATGGAAGCTTATCTTGCGGAGGTCCGCGGGATGGAGAAGCAGTTCTGGGGGTTGGAGTTGCAGCATGTGCCCCGTGGCACCAATCAGGAGGCCGACGACATCGCCAAGCGGACATACAGGCGGCTGCCTCAGGAGCCTGGTGTCTTCGAGGAGAGGGTCTTCAAGCCCTCAGCCTTGCCGTCACTATCAAACATGGCTCAGCCTCGGGAGGAGCTCCCCCAGCCACCTGCCTCAGGAGCCTCGGTCTGTGGCCCGGCCTCAGGAGCACGCCTACTCCTGACGATGGAACCTCAGGAGGAGTGCTGGATCACGGAGCTCCGGAGTTACTTGACGCAAGGGACCATGCCGGAGAAGGAGGAGGAAGCGAAGCGGGTGGTGCGGCAGGCCATTGCGTACTGCATCAGAGACGGAGAACTCTACCGAAAGCGACCAAACGATGTACTCCTGCGTTGCATTTCTAGGGAGCAAGGAAAGGAACTACTGGAGGACATACACGGCGGAGACTGCGGGCACCACTCATCATCGCGGACCCTCGTCGGCAAGGCGTTCTGCAGTGGGTTTTATTAGCCTACTGCACTCAATAACGCCGTAGAGCTGGTGAAAGCTTGTGAGGCCTGCCAGTTCCACGCCAAGCAAATCCATCAGCCAGCTAGAGGCCTGCAGACTATACCCCTTTCATGGCCATTCGCAGTCTGGGGGCTGTACATCCTGGGCCCGTTTCCTCGGGCGCCAGGGGGCTACCGCTACCTCTACATCGCCATGGACAAGTTCACCAAGTGGGCTGAAGTGGAGGCCGTCCGCACCATCCCCACGGGCTCCGCGGTCAAGTTCATCAGGGGCATCGTGAGCCGGTTCGGGGTGCCGAACCGCATCATCACAGACAATGGTTCGCAGTTCACCAGTAACCTCTTCAAAACATGCTGTGCTAACCTTGGAACGCAGATATGCTACGCTTCAGTGGCGCACCCTCGAAGCAACGGCCAGGCCGAACGAGCCAACGCAGAGGTCCTGGGAGGCCTCAAGACCAGGACATTCAAGAAGAAGCTGGAGGCCTGCGGCCGAGGTTGGTACGACGAGCTTCAATCCATGCTATGGTCCATCTGCACCACCGCGACCAAGCCGACTGGAGAGACCCCATTCTTCCTGGTCTATGGAGCGGAGGCAGTCCTCCCTCACGAGGTCAGACGTCGCTCCGCACGGGTCCTGGCGTTCGGCGAGGCGCAGCAGGACGCCATGCGGGGGACGGACCTCGTGTTGGGGGAGGAACGGCGACGGGAGGCCGCGCTGCGAGCGGCGAGGTATCAGCAGGCGCTGCGGCAATATCACTGCCGCAACATCCGCCCCAGGACTCTCGAGGTAGGAGACCTCGTGCTCAAGCGGGTTCTCTCCAGGGAGGGGTTGCACAAGCTCTCTCCCATGTGGGAGGGCCCGTTCAAGGTTGTTCATGTTTCCAGGCCCGGCTCCGCGCGCTTGGAGACTCAGGAGGGAGTGCCAATCCAGAATGCGTGGAACACCCAGCACCTCCGGAGGTTCTATCCCTGAAAAGGCCCAGAGCCTGTGAAGCAAGGCGAGTGCCTGTGAAGCTATTGCATTTTGGAAAGGCCCGGAGCCTGTGAAGCAAGGCGAGTGCCTGTGAAGATCATCTCTTTTGGAAAGGCCCGGAGCCTGTGAAGCAAGGCGAGTGCCTGTAAAGATCATCTCTTTTTGAAAGGCCCAGAGCCTATGAAGCAAGGCGAGTGCCTGTGAAGATCATCTCTTTTTGAAAGGCCCGGAGCCTGTGAAGCAAGGCGAGTGCCTGTGAAGATCATCTCTTTTTGAAAGGCCCGGAGCCTGTGAAGCAAGGCGAGTGCCTGTGAAGATCGTCTCTTTTGGAAAGGCCCGGAGCCTGTGAAGCAAGGCGAGTGCCTGTGAAGCCCTCGCGCTCAAGGAAAAGGCCCAGAGCCTGTGAAGCAAGGCCAACGCCTGTGAAGCTCGCCGCCCCGTGACACTCTCATGTAATAATGAGTGGGGCTGTACACGCCCCGGAGTCTCAGGAGCGCCGGCCTCAGGCCTTGGGGCTCCCTCCCACGCCCAGTGGCAGCACTTAGCTCCGCGCTGGTGAGAAGACGTCGAAGACTAGATTAGGTGCCGGACGCGGCTTTTCCATTTGCTTTCCATAGTTGACGTGTTCGTTTGCATTCGGAGTCTTATTGGAGTTATCATTGTTGCTGATTTATGGTTCGTCGATTTTCGCCCCTCGCTTTGGTTTCTCTCGTGAACAACCTCGCGAGGGATGGTGCTCAGGCGCCCTCACGAGGGTTTCTGCCCTAGCCACAGGAGGGTTTCACGGCCCTGGCGCATTACAGGAGCACCCCTCCTAGTCCGTACCCCTCGGGTACCACGACGCGCACACAGGGCCTGGGTCGGTCGCCCCACTCCCCGGCAGGGGTCGAAAGCTATCTACGCACAGGCGGGAAATCAGGAAGTAAAAAAATGAGATCAAGGTAATAGCTGAAGCGGCAACATTCCCCAACACGCCCCAAGGGGGCTCCATGCATCTGTTCTGTTTTACATAGGGGACAAAAGAGAAAGGAAAAAGACGAGCCTGGCACCGCCCCTCCCGCATCGGCCCACGGTGGCGACACAGGCTGCCTTAGGGCCTCAGGCGGACCCCCTCTTGCGCTGCGTCGGGGCACGACGGCGGGCGGACGAACCACCACCTCCTAGGCAAACCCGACGGCGCGGGGGAGGACTGCTGCCACCACTGGAGGAGTCGCTTGAGGAAGAGCTGACGAGGCTGGGGGAGTCGCTGACGCCGCCGCCCGCTCGGGCGCTATCTCCCCCATCACCGTTGGAGTGGGGCCCGCGGACGCGGTCATCGTCCTCAGGGCAGCACCCCGCACGGCGACCATCTTCCCCAAACACCCTCACGTAGAGGGTGGCGTCGCCATCGAACCTGAAGTGCAGAGTGCACCGACGCTCCAGGCCGCGAGCGCGGGCGAACGCCTGCCAGCCGCGAGTGAAGGCCAAGCCCCCGCTGGCGGAGACCTCCAGCGCGACCCACGAGGACCTGCTGCAGCAGCCCTCCGCCTGGAGCCAGAGGCCGCCAGGAGCGCCAGCCGGGAGTTCGCCAAGGAGGAAGTGAGGGAGCGGGAGCCGGGTGCGAGCCGGCTCCGCCAACCAAACGACGAATTCCGGCGGCGCTTGCCCGACGCAAAAGCGCGGCCTGGGGGAGCGCGCAACCCAGGCGCACCCTCCGGCTGCGGCGGCTTGCCCGCCACCGTGCTGGGAGCCCCCCCCCCACGGCCGCTGGGAGCTGCCGGGGCGGCCACCGGGTGCTTCCGAGGACGCCCGCGACCACGCTTGGATGGGGGAGAGGCAGGACCGACCTGGAGGGCCTTCCCCTTCTCTGCGGCTGAGTACCTCCTTGATGGAGCCATCACACTAAGACCGAGCAAGAACTGAGGCGCATGAGAGATCAAGAGGAGATGGACTGGACGGGCACGAGCAGTGCCGTACTTATAGCCGGCGAAGGCCAACCGCCGGTCTCCACGATCACAGGTAATCATAACACGTTCTGCATCCAGGGACTTGTCCAACTCACACGATCACCAAGGCGTCGTGGGGAAGCGGAGGCGCCACGTCTAATCAACCGCCACGCGGCGTCCAAGGCCGCAGGCTGTTAGGGCCCGCGGTGCTTCGTCCTTGCCCTTTCGCCTCTCGGCACGGCCAAGTCCATGCGCGCCTTGGGCCCGGGGGCTACTGTCGGTGTTCTGAGAACGGGGGTCCCCAGACTTGCCTGCCTGCGGCCTGCGGCGTGGCTCAAGTGGGGGCCCAATGCGGCCCATCTTCATCAACACGAGGCTCAAGACCCTCGCGAGGGGCCAAGCCTCGCGAGGCGGACGACATGGTGCATCCTCAGGCACAGCCTCGTCAGGCTAGCTAGCGAGGAGGCGGAGAGTTCAAGGCGGGGTACCTCGCGAGGTGCCCATGACGCAAGCCATGACGACATGGGGCACCAGGCGGGTGCCAGCGCGTGCAGCATCCCTCTTTCCTTTTTGGTGCAAAGGGGGCAAGCGTATCCGCGGAGTACCGAGGCATCAAGCAAAGGTTGCCACTTCGGTGCAACGAGACCAAGGCCAGGAGGACTACGAGACGGAGGTCACCATGGAGCCCAGCGCGGCGTCATCACCAGAGCCTTTGGCAGGCGAAGACTGCTTTTGTCAGGATAGATGTACTCGCTGTCCCCCTTCAAATTAGCCCGCCATTGTTGGATCCCTTCCCGCTCAATATTTGGGGAGAGGACCAGGGCCTCTATAAATAGGACTAGCCACCCACATAGCAGGGGGTGGGTTCGTTCGGTTCGCAAGTAGAGAGAGAGAGAGGGTGACTGAACTCTTCATAGCAGTTCATCACCACAGCCAATAACAGACCCTCGCGAGGCTGTTCTTCCTTGTATTGTTCATCCACACTAGCCCCAGGAGGCAATCCATCCACCACACACTGGAGTAGGGTATTACACCACACCGGTGGCCCGAACCAGTGTAAATCCTGTGTCTTTCGTGCAGTCCTTTTAGTAGTTTAGATCCCATCGAGACGGAGAGGTTGAAGGCGAGATTTCCGTGTGCACCCCAGTGTTCGAACCTTCAGGGTCTGCCGGAACCCGAAATCCGACAGGCAGGGCCACGCTCTGTCGCAAGCAGCGCCGCCCGAGGACCGACGGCTGCTGGCCCTGACACCGGGCGCCGCTACGAGCCGCCTCCGCTCCTACCACTTTCCCCCATCTGCAGCACCACCTCTCGGGCTCTCCGACGCGCCCGCCCGCGCCCCAACGATCGCCGGAGCCGGCCGTCCAGAGCCTCGCTGCCGCTCATCTCTGTCGCCGTCCGCCCGCTGACCCGCAGCCGCTCGTGCGCCCCGCACTGCCCCGCGTAGCCCCGCCGCCGCTGCTTTGCTCCGCTACTGCTGGAACCGCCACTAGCCACCGCGCCTGCCTGCGCCTCCACTCGCGCTCGCCACCAGCCGCCGCCACCACCGCAGCTCCCACGCGCGACCGCGCCCACCCCACGCCTGCTCGCCTCCGGCCACCTTCCCTCCGCCCCGCCATCTTGTTCCGGCCGGCGCCCACGCAGCCCCTGGCCGCCGGCACTCACGCCCGGTTTCCTCCCCCGTCGTCCAGGCAGGATACAGCCTCGTGCACGAGCGCCCGAGCCCCGCTGACCGTTTTGCCGCACGCCCGCAATAGCCTTGGGCCACTGAGCGAACGGGCCCAGCCCCAAAACAAAAAAAAGATTAAAAAAAGAACAATTAATTAATTAATTAACTTAATTAATCTAGGTTAATTAAACTTAATTAACCTGCTAATCAACTGTTAGGCGGTTAATTAAATGTCCGGCCTATGACATGTGGGACCCAATTGTCATGTTGACCAGGTCAACGGTCAACGCTGACTGGGCTGTTGACTTTGACTGGCCCACGAGTCAGCCTGTGCTGACTGGGCAGTTGACCCAGTCAACTGGTCCCGCTGTCAGCCACATATGCACCTCTCTGGTACAGTTCTATGTACCCATAGCATTTTTCTTTTATTTCGAAATAATATTAATTCTAGAAAATGATTAAAACTTTAGAAAAGCATAGAAAATTAACCGTAGCTCGGATGAAAATGTTTTCTACATGAAAGTTGCTCAGTTCAACGAGACGAATCCGGATACGCAGCCCGTTCGTCCATCACACATCCCTAGTATAGAAAACATGCAACTTCCCCCCTCGGATTCATCTGTCCGAAAACGCGAAACACCGGGGATATTTTCCCGGATGTTCCCCCCCTTCACCGGTATCACCTCATACTGCGTTGGGTCACCCCTAGCACCGCGTATTATCTTCTTATGCTTTGTGATACCTTGATTTCTCTATTATTTATTGTATTCCCCCTCCGTTACTTCTTTTCGGTAGACCCCGAGATTGTCGGCGACCCCAGTTCGACTACGGTGTCGATGACCCCTACTTGCCAGAGCAACCAGGCAAGCAACCCCCCCCCCCCCCCCCGAGCATTCCGATATCGCCCAGTCTTTCCCTCTCATGCTTGCATTAGAACTGCTACTGCTTTATGTATGATCCTACTCTGATGCATAGCCTGTTCTTGTTACCTGCTTATCCTAAACTGCTTAGTATAGGTTGGTTAGAGATCCATCAGTGACCCCACCTTGTCCTAGTTGCCTTGCTTTATGTTCGATGACTCGATTAACGTGATCGATGTCCAGGCCCCGACACCGCACATCACCCCCTAGTTGTACGACTCTACAAAGTTACCATCGAGTGCCGAGGGTGGAACCTCTTACATCACTCCTGATGAGATCTCTGTAGTGTAGCTATACGGTCGAGGTCATCGAGGGTGATTTCCTCCTTAACCACTTACGTTACGGCTCTGTCGTGCAACCCCTCAGTGGTGAACCTTGAGGGTGGATCCTCTTACGTCCACCTTGATGATAACATCGAGTTGAATTCACCGGGGGTGATTCCTCAGGTTTTCCCCTTGGTGTTAGACACACAGTTACTATGGTTACTATGACTTTGCACCGAGACATAATTACTAAAGACGGGACGGCCCTAAGGGGTACCTGTGCGAGCTTAATAGCGAGTGATGTGGAGCCGGGTTGACCTGGAAGGTGCCCACGAGATACTTACGAGGCGTGGCCGGGCATTCTTAGCCCTTGCCGCAAGTACTCAAGATGGGGCGACGGGGTCACATCTTTCATGAGTCTTTGCTCGTTACCGCGTGCTCCTAATCCACTACGATTTGGATATTTGATCCGAGGGGCCTCTGGCCTGATAGCACTAACCATCACTTGGGCATAGTATGGGCGTTCTGCGTCGTATACATCAGCCGAAGCTTAATAGATGTCAGCGACTGAGCGGCACTCGCCGGGTTGGACTGCGTAAGCACCTGCCTTTTTGAAGGAGGTAGCTAGGTCTGCTCACCGGCCGCCCACGCAACGTGCAGGAGTTCCCGGGGCGATGGCCCAAGACCCTTGGGGGCATAGGTTTAGTCCGGCGTGCTTGACCTCTCTATTAAGCCTAGGTCGGGTTGCGGCGTATTGTTTGGCCGAGGCCGGGCATGACCCAGGAAAGTGTGTCCGGCCGGAGTTAATCGAGCGTGGTGGGTAAGTTGGTGCACCCCTGCAGGGAAGAAAACATCTATCGATAGCTTGTCCTACGGTAACGGACAATTGGAGTTGTATCCCGATTGATACAACTAGAACTGGATACTTCAGATGAGATATGGATATGAGAAATGGATAGCATGGCTCTGGGATTGCTTTCTCGCGGGGAGTCGAGAAAGGATCTCTGGCCGAGGTTGATAACACTACTACTTTACATTATGTTGATCTGTACTCTTCTATATGCTGCAAGATGCTTGAAGATGCTAGTCTTTGATAGGCTAGGGTTTCCCCTTCTCTTCTGGCATTCTGAAGTTTAGTCCACAGATACAACCCATTTCCTTTGATACAGATGCATACTTAGTTTAGATCTGATGTAAGTCTTACGAGTACTTTGGATGAGTACTCATGGTTGCTTTGCTATCTCTTTTTCTCCCATACCCGATTGTTGCGACCAGATGACGGATCCCAGGAGCCAGACGACACCACTGAAGACTACTGCTACCCTGAGGGTGCCTACTACTACGTGACAGCCGCTGACGACTTGGAGTAGTTAGGAGGCTCCCAAGCAGGAGGCCTTGCCTTTTCGGTCAATGTTGTTTTTGTGCTAGCCTTCTTAAGGCAAACTTGTTTAACTTATGTCTGTACTCAGATATTGTTGCTTCCGCTGACTATTATGTATTCGAGCTTATGTATTCGAGCACTCGAGGCCCCTGGCTTGTAATATAAAGCTTGTATTATTTTAATTTGTGTCTAGAGTTGTGTTGTGATATCTTCCCGTGAGTCCTTGATCTTGATCGTACACATTTGCGTGTATGATTAGTGTACGATTGAATCGAGGGTGTCACATCCTACTAGATTGATCTTTCTTGCAATGGGAGAAGTGCTTAGCTTTGGGTTCAATCTTGCGGTGTCCTTTCCCAGTGACAGTAGGGGCAGCAAGGCACGTATTGTATTGTTGCCATCGAGGATAACAAGATGGGTTTTTATCATATTGCATGAATTTATCCCTCTACATCATGTCATCTTGATTAAGGCGTTACTCTGTTTTCATGAACTCAATACTCTAGATGCATGCTGGATAGCGGTCGATGAGTGGAGTAATAGTAGTAGATGCAGGGAGGAGTCGGTCTACTTGTCTCGGACGTGATGCCTATATACATGATCATACCTAGATATTCTCATAACTATGCTCAATTCTATCAATTGCTCAACAGTAATTCGTTCACCCACCGTAAAATACCTATGCTCTTGAGAGAAGCCACTAGTGAAACCTATGGCCCCCGGGTCTATCTTCCATCATATTAATCTTCCAATACTTATTGCCTTTTATTTTACTTTGCATCTTTATCATAAAAATACCAAAAATATTATCTTATCATATCTATCAGATCTCACTCTCGTAAGTGGCCGTGTAGGGATTGACAACCCCTTATCGTGTTGGTTGCGAGGATTTATTTGTTTTGTGCAGGTGCGAGGGACTCGCACGTAGCCTCCTACTGGATTGATACCTTGGTTCTCAAAAACTGAGGGAAATACTTACGCTACTTTGCTGCATCACCCTTTCCTCTTCAAGGGAAAACCAACGCAGTGCTCAAGAGGTAGCACAATGCTAGGAAATAAGGCCTAGGGTTCATACTTTCACAAGTGCAAGTTCTCTCAACAATAATAACATAATTGGATCATATAACTATCCCTCAACGTGCAACAAAGAGTCACTCCAAAGTCACTAATAGCAGAGAACAAACAGAGAGATTATTGAAGGGTACGAAATCACCTCAAAGTTATTCTTTCCGATCGATCTATTCAAGAGTCCGTAGTAAAATAACACGAAGCTCTTCTTTCAGTTCGATCTATCCTAGAGTTCGTACTAGAATAACACCTTAAGACACAAATCAACCAAAACCCTAATGTCACCTAGATGCTCCAATGTCACCTCAAGTATCCGTGGGTATGATTGTACGATATGTGTCACACAACCTCAGATTCATCTATTCAACCAACACAAAGAACTTCAAAGAGTGCCCAAAGTTTCTACCGGAGAGTCAAGACGAAAACGTGTGCCAACCCCTATGCATAAGTTCATGAGGTCACAAAACTCGCAAGTTGATCACCAAAACATACATCAAGTGGATCACGTGATATCCCATTGTCACCACATGCAAGACATACATCAAGTGTTCTCAAATCCTTAAAGACTCAATCCGATAAGATAACTTCAAAGGGAAAGCTCAATTCATCACAAGAGAGTAGAGGGGGAGAAACATCATAAGATCCAACTATAATAGCAAAGCTCGCGATACATCAAGATCGTGCCTAATCAAGAACACGAGAGAGAGAGAGATCAAACACATAGCTACTGGTACATACCCTCAGCCCTGAGGGTGAACTACTCCCTCCTCGTCATGGAGAGCGTCGAGATGATGAAGATGGCCACCGGAGAGGGATTCCCCCCCCTCCGGCAGGGTGCCGGAACGGGTCTAGATTGGTTTTCGGTGGCTACGGGGGTTTCTGGCGGTAGAACTCCCGATTTAGGTTATGTTCTGGAGGTTTCAGTATATATAAGAGGTTTTGGCGTTGAGAACAAGTCAGGGGGGTCTCCGGGCTGTCCACGAGGTAGGGAGGCACGCCTAGGGGGGTGGGTGCGCTCCCCACCTCGTGGGCAGCCCGGGACTCTTCTGGCCCAACTCTTTTACTCCATGTCCTTCTTCTGGTCCAAAAATAAGTTCCGTGAAGTTTCAGGTCAATTGGACTCCGTTTGATTTTCCTTTTCTGTAAAACTCAAATACAAGGAAAGAACAGAAACTGGCACTGGGCTCTAGGTTAATAGGTTAGTCCCAAAAATAATATAAAATAGCATATAAATGCATATAAAACATTCAAGGTTGATAATATAATAGCATGAAACAATAAAAAATTATAGATATGTTGGAGATGTATCACCCTACCGGGAGTAATGAGTTGTTTAAGATGGAACTGCCGGAGGCTTGGGAACCCCGAGGCAGTTCGAGAGCTGCGCAAGATTGTGCGGCAGGAAGTTCCTGCTCTTCTGTTTGTCATGGGAACCAAAATTAGGGCTGCAAGAGTTGAATTGTTGCAGGGACAGTTGGGCTTTGCAGGCTGCTTTGCGGTTGACAGTAATGGACTAAGTGGAGGCATTGGTCTATTCTGGTTAAGTGATGTCAGTGTTGAACTAAAAAACTACAGTGTTAGCCATATTGATGTTATGGTGAGGAAATCTGATGATGATAGCTCTCCTACTTGGAGGCTAACCGGTTTCTATCGAGCTTCAAGGGCAGAAAATCAACATCATAGCTGGAGGTTCATGAGAACTTTGCACCGGATCAAACACGCGGCTTGGCTTTGCTCGTTTCAATGAGACCATGTATGGGGCGGAACATTTCAGCCGTTCGAAAAGGCCGGAGTGGCAGATGAGGGCCTTCAAAGATGTCATCGAGGATTGCTCATTTCAGGACCTTGGCTGGTCAGGTGCGCCATTCGCATGGGATAGTGGGTAGCAGGGGAACTGAATGTCAAGGCAAGATTGGATCGGGCGTTGGCAAACCAAGATTTTTTGCAGAGATTCGAACATTCGTGTGTACGACATCTCAGTGCGACGGAGTCTGAGCACTGCTTTGTTATGGTGGAAATTCGTGAAAAGGAAAAAGCCAGTGGACATGGCAAGCGGCAGTTTCGGTATGAGAACATCTGGTAGTCGCATGCAGACTATGATGATCTTGTGGCTGATGTTTGGAGGCGTCATTGTTGCGGGGTTGGCCTCGCCAGCATTGTGGACACTTTGGGCCAGTTTGGTTCACGTCCTGGGCATGATACGCCTGGCTTGGGGCCTCCCTGGATTTTGCCTGGGCAATGTTTGGTTTGAGTCCTGAGTCGTCCGACACTAGCCTGGCCTGGGAAAGGTGTTTAGTCCAGGCAAGTGTTTAGCCACAGCCAGGCCTCCGATTCCTCACGCCTGGACACCAGGCAAGTGCTACCTGAATGCTAACCTCTCCCATCTATATTATTTTATTTGACTCACAACGCATGTAGCTGATCCTAAGCACGTTACCAGTCAGGCACCAACCAAACGCCCACATCCCAGGCCAGCCTGACCAGGAAAAAGTCATGAATATCCCAGGCAATGGCCAGGCACTACTTTTTGTCAGGCATGGTACCCAGGACACAAACGGAACTAACCCTTTGTCCACACTACAGGTGGAGCTGGGGGCCCGGGAAGCGAGGGAGTTTGGGTGTCTCACAAAGAAAATAAAGAAGCTCCAATAGAATCTTAACAAGCTGCGATCTACGCCTATGGGCAGAGGCCCGATAGAGGAGGAAAAGAAAATAGTGGTGCAATTGTGAGAGACTCTGAAACTTGAGGAAATTTGGATGCGAGAACGGTCGCGAGTTCCATGGCTGCGTGATGGTGATGGAAACACAAAGTACTTTCAGGCTCAAGCTACCCAGAGGCATCGAGTGAACCGCATTTAGGGTTTACGACGTTGTGATGGTTCTGTGTGTAATGGGGAAGAGGAAGATAAAGAGGAGATCCAATCGTTTTATCAGTCTTTGTTCCTTTGCCAGGGTGTTAGCGATATGGAAGCGCTGTTGCAGTTTATTCCGGCTAAGGTTTCTCCCGAAATGAATGAGGCTATAGACAAGCCATACACTATGGAGGAAGTTCGTGCGGCTCTGTTTCAGATGGCACCGTCCAAGGCCCCGGGAGTGGACGGTTTCATGGCAGGTTTCTTCCAGCGTCATTGGAACTTGATCAGAGACGACCTGGTGCCTGCTATACTGGATTTTTTGCATGGGGTGAACTTCCCTTGGGATTTAATGACACGTCTATCACGCTTATCCCTAAGGTGAAGCATCCGCAGCAAATATCTCAGTACCGCCCAATCGCCCTTTGGCCTGTCCCATACAAGATAGCATCTAAATGGTGACAAACAGGCTGAAGGTGTGGATGAATGTGATAGTTGGAGAAGAACAAAGTGCTTTTGTACCCGGACGTATTATTATTGATAACGTTCTAGTGGCTTTTGAAAGTGTGCACACAATGAAAAGAAGGAAGAAGGGCAAAAACTACTCGTGTGCGGTGAAGCTCGATATGATGAAAGCTTATGATCGTGTGGAATGGCATTACTTGGAAGCAGTGATGCAGCGACTTGGTTTCAGTAACAGTTTTATTCAATTAATCATGAAGTGTGTGACTTCGGTCAGATTCTCGGTGAGGGTGAATGGGGAGCTCCTCCCATTTTTTCACCCTTCGAGGGGACTAAGGCAGGGGGATCCAGCGTCACCCTTTCTTTTCTTGCTATGTGCGGAAGGACTAACCTCTCTTTTGAACAATTATGGCTCATTTATCGACAGGGTGTGAGGGCCTCGGTTAGATCACCTTGTATCAACCATCTCCTCTTTGCCGATGATTGTCTTATATTTATAAGTGCAAAGGGAGAAAGTGTGGACCGACTCAATGAGATACTGAACATTTATGCTATGTGCTCAGGGCAAAGTGTCAACAAAGAGAAATGTGCAATCTATTTTACTCCTAACACTCCGGTGGAAAGGAGGCAGCAAATGAAACAACGCCTTGGTATCTTTGTTGAAGCTTTTAGCGACAGGTGCCTTGGTTTACCTACGGCCGTCGGCAGGATCACTAGTGGCATGTTCGAGCACATCTGTGATCGGGCGACAAGCAAGATGATGGGATACTCAGAAAGAGATTTGGCGTGTGCGGGACGAGAAATATTGCTGAAATCAGTCATTCAAGCGATACCAACCTTCAGTATGACTTGCTTCCGCTTAACAAAAAAGGTGTGCAAGAAGATCACGTCTTGCATGGCCAGGTATTTCTGGAGCAGTAACATCGACAGGCACTCGATGCATTGGCTTTCATGGAAGAAGCTAGCCACCCCGAAAGAAGCAGGGGGGATGGGGTTCCGGGACCTCGAGGCCTTTAACCTTGCTCTGCTGGGGAAGTAGGGCTGGAGGTTTATGTTATACCCTGAGAGTTTGTGCTCTCGAGTTATGAAAACTAGATACTTCCCAGATTCAGACTTTATGGCTTCTACAATCCCGAAGACGGCGTCACCTATCTAGAGAGCGATTGTTGCCGGCCGCAAGGCATTGAAGCTTGGTCTGATCAAGAGGGTGGGGGATGGCTCCACGATCTCCATTTGGGAGGATAAGTGGATCCCTGAGACTATTTCGATGACTCCTATGGTAAAACTTGATAACACATCTTTTGTTTTTGTGAATGAGTTGATTGATCAGGTATATTGGACATGGCAACATGAGCTTGTTCGTACAACCTTCCTAGCGCCGTATGCCCAAGCAATCTTAAACATCCCGCTGCGCAATGGTGGAGGAGAGGATTTTCGAGCGTGGGCCTTTGAATCCATCGGAATATATACTGTCAAATCAGCATATCATACTCTTGTGACTCGCAAAGAGCGACTAGCTCAAGAGGAAAAGACGGATATGGGTACCTCACAGACTGAAAGATAGCTATGGAGTTCCTTATGGAAGCTAAAGGTTATACCTAAAGTGCGAGTTTTCTGGTGGCGGGTGTTGAATAAGATCCTGCCAGTCGAAGAGACTCTAAAGCGAAGACATATCATACAACTGGATCGATGCACCATATGCCTTGCTATGGGAGAAGATCTGATGCATGCATTGATACATTGTACACATGCCAAGCGCTTCTAGAATGAAGCAGAAGTGTTATCTGAGTTTCATCTACCACGTCTGCACCCTGACACTTGGTCCAGGGATATCATATGTGACAACAGGTTTACAGAGGATGAAAGAGCAAAAATCATTACAGTTATGTGGGACATCTGGCATTCACGCAACATATGGGTTCATGATCATGAGAGACTTGATCCTGGCAATGCAGTGAGAAAGATCAGAGAAGACCTTGCACTTCTGGAGCTACCCAGGAAGCAAGTTTTAGTTCTACCTGCAGGCTATGGATGGCAGCCACCCAAGGATGATATTGTCAAGATTAACTGTGATGGAGCCATTGATCTTCTCTCTGGTAAGGGAGGAGCTACTGGAGTGGCGCGCTCGGCGTCTAGTCTGCTGGGTACGTGGTGTAAGTCACATGTTGGAGTAACAGACCCATTGATCATGGAGGCAGTAGCCCTCTGGGAATTAGTCATTTTCGCCAATTTGCGAGGCCTAAAGCGAGTGACAATGGAGACTGACTGTTTGGCATTGGTGAATCTGTGGAATTCTCGTCATGCAGATCGTTCTGCTGTGGCACCTGTTCTTGATGAAATTAGAGAGCTCTCTTTAGAATTTGATTATTTTGTAATTCAACATGTATTAAGGACAACCAACGTGTCGGCCCATTTGTGTGTAAAGCGTGCTTGCACACTCTTGATGACTGACAGTTGTCTGGACTCGACTTCCTCGTTCTTGGTTAGCAGCCCGTTGGCAGACTGCCCCAAGAATGCTTTTGTTGAATAAAAGCTCTCAGATGTTTCCCTCAAAACAAAAAAACTAATCTCCCCTGGCCTAGGCTTGAACTGAACCAAACTTCCAAGCATTACGCGCCAACGTGGTTGTTAATCTTGTTGATCTGCCAGGCACACGGGATGTTCGTTACTCTGCTGAAATCATGCACCAACATGGTAATGCGGCGGCTACTTCCTACTCTTCTGAACAACTAAACTCAGTAGATCGCCCAACGTCCCACAGCAAAGCAAACACACCAACCGTGTCGATCACCAACCCAAAAGGCCATGCATGCACTACCCGACGTCACGGCTGCCGTTTGGTGGCCAGATCGCAGAACGCACATAATTAAGAGCGCGCAGCCTCCTCACTGAGAGATCAGCACCTCCATCAGCATCGCTCATCCGATCCCGGACCGCACGAGGTAGCGCGCGCTCTCACTGGCCATGGCCGGCGTCTTGCCGAGGTTCGGCCCCTTCGGCCCGCTGCCGGCCTACGATGAGTTCGGGATCAAGGAGACGAGGCCCCGCCTCCCCGGCGGGCGGACCGGCGGCTACGACCTGGTCGAGAGGATGGAGTACCTCTACGTGCGCGTCGTCAAGGCGCGGGAGCTCAAGTGGAGCGGCGGCGACTTCGACCCGCTGGCGGAGGTGAAGCTCGGGAGCTACTCCTGCGCCACGCGCCACATCGAGAAGACCGCGGGCCCCGAGTGGAACGACGTGTTCGCCTTCTCCAGGGAGCGCCTGCAGGCGTCCTTCCTGGAGGTGTTCGTCCGCGGCCGGGGCTTCGCCAAGGACGAGTACGTCGGGCGCGCGCGCTTCGACCTGGGCGACGTGCCGGTGCGCGTGCCCCCCGACAGCGCGCTCGCGCCCATGTGGCACCACGTCTTCGACGGCAACGGGGAGCGCTGCGGGGAGGTGATGGTGGCCCTGTGGATCGGCACGCAGGCCGACGAGTGCTTCCCGCTGGCCGTGCACGCGGACGCCGCCTTCGCCGTGGACGCAAAGCTCGCCGCGCACATCCGGTGCAAGCAGTACACGGTGCCGCGGCTGTGGTACGTGCGCGTCAACGTCATCGAGGCCCGCGACGTGGCCTTCGCGGACAAGGCCCGCGTCGGCGAGCTCTTCGTGCGGTCGCGCCTCTCCACGCAGGTGCTCCGGACCAAGACGTGCGTGTCCCGCCTGCCGTCCTACGGCTGGAACGAGGACCACCTGTTCGTCGCCGCCGAGCCGTTCGAGGACCACCTCATCATCTCCGTCGAGGACCGCGTCAAGGTCGACAAGGAGGAGGTCATTGGCCACGTCCACATCCCATTCTCCGACTTCGAACGCCGGTGGGACACACGCCCGATTCGCCCGAGGTGGTACAATTTGGTGCAACCAGAAGGAGCCACGAAAATCGACAAGTTCTCGTGCAAGGTCTGCGTCCGGCTCTGCCTGGAAGGCGGGTACAGGGTCCTGTCGGAGCCTATCCACTACCTGAGCGACGTCCGGCCGGCGGCCAGGGAGCTGTGGCACGGGCGGCCTCCCATTGGCCTCGTGGAGCTCGGCATCCACCACGCCTTCGGCCTCAGCGCTCTGCGTGCGCGCAACGGGCGGGGTTCCTGCGACGCCTACTGCGTGGCCAAGTACGGCAGCAAGTGGTTCCGCACGCAGACGGTGATCGACAGCCTCGCGCCGCGGTTCCACCAGCAGTGCTTCTGGGAGGTGCACGACCACTGCACCGTGCTCACCGTCGCCGTCTTCCACAACTGCCAGATCGGCGAGAAGGGCGGCCTCGCCACCGGCGACCCCGTCAAGGACGTCCTCCTCGGCAAGGTGCGCATCCGGCTCTCCACGCTCGAGACCGGCCGCATCCACACGCACGCGTACCCGCTCATATCCCTCCACGCCGGCGGCATCAAGAAGATGGGGGAGCTCCACCTCGCCGTGCGCTTCTCGAGCACGTCCACGCTGGGCCTGCTCCAGACTTACTCGCAGCCGCACCTGCCGCCGATGCACTACCACTGCCCGCTGTCCGTGGTGCAGCAGGAGAGGCTGCGGCGGGAGGCGGTGGCGGTCATCGCGCACCGGCTGGGCCGGATGGACCTGCCGCTGCGGCGGGAGTGCGTCGAGCACCTCTGCGAGGCGCACGGGCACCGGTGGAGCATGCGGCGCAGCAAGGCCCACTTCTTCCGCATCGTGTCCGCGCTCGCGCCGCTGTTCGCCGCGATCAAGTGGTTCGTCGACGTCTGCCACTGGAGGAACCCGGTGACGACGGTGGCCGTGCACATCATCTACGCCATGCTCGTGTGCTGCCCCAACCTCATCCTGCCCACCTTCTTCCTCTACAAGTTCTGCCTGGGCCTGTGGAACTACCGGCGCCGGCCGAGGCACCCGTGGCACGTGGACACCAAGGTGTCGCACGCCGTGACGGCGCACCTGGACGAGCTCGACGAGGAGTTCGACGAGTTCCCGACGGCGCGGCCCCACGAGGTGGTGCGCATGCGGTACGACAGGCTGAGGAGCCTCGGCGGCCGGATACAGGAGATGGTCGGCGACGTGGCGTCGCACGTCGAGCGCGCGCGGTGCGTGATGACGTGGAGGGACCCCCGCGCCACGGCCATGTACCTGCTGGTCTGCTTGTGCCTTGCCGTGGTCACGTTCGTCGCGCCGTTCCAGGCGGTGGCGCTGCTGTCCGGGTTCTACCTGATGCGCCACCCGAGCCTCCGGCAGAGGCTACCCGACGTGCCGGCCAACTTCTTCCGGCGCCTGCCCTGCAAGGTGGATTGCCTGCTTTAGGCCCTGTTCGGAACTTGCCGCTCCGCGGAGTTGGTGAGCTGGCTTTTAGCAGCTTCATCAAATTAAGGGCTTGCTTGGGACTGCTCCGCTTCATCAATATCAGTTTCGCTCCACTAAATTTACTTTGAAGCAGTTTCAAGCAGAAGTTGTGGCACTATTAAAGAAAATGTTTGGCTTCCATCTAACTCCAGCTTTAAGAATGGAAAATTTGATGGAAAGGATCTATTTGATTGGTTGAGGACGGAGAAACGAAGGGGTATCCACTTACTGGTGGCAGTGGTGGGTAATTTTCACCAACTCCAGTTTCTAGAGTTTTTTGAAGCACCCCTGAGGAGTTTCACAAAAAAATAAAAGTTGTACTTCAGATTCTAATTTTTTGCGGAGCGGCATATCGTGGAGCTACCCATGTTTAACTTGTGTTTTCTAGAGCAGAGTTGAATTTTAAGGAGCAGAGCAGTCCCAAACAGGCCCTAAGCTAAAGTCTTGTCCACTCCCGAAGTGGAGTTAAAGGAGTAGAGAGAAACCGAACGCAGCCTTAATCAGAGCACATTTTGGTTTGCTCCTCCTGTACTGCTGTTACTTTTTGATGTACTCAAAAAATTATAGTATTCCCTTCCGTTATTATTACTCCTGGTCTATAAGACTTCTGGGAGCAGCCAATGTGCCGTATCTACACCCTTCAAAATTGTTTTAAAGCATCGTTCATAATTAAGCCTATTTCAAGAGAGATTGTCTATTTTTTTAAGTTGTGCGCAAACTCGAGTCGACCTACCTATGTAAGTTTAGCTTTTTTCTTCTTCTTTAATTTGCACCTACGGCCTCCAAAATTGTTTTATAGCATAATTAAGTCCATTTTGAGAGGGATCGTCCATAATTATTTTTAAAATTGTGCGCAAACTCGGGTTGACCCACCTATGCATGATATGCACGCTTGTGCGTATTCTAGAAAAAAATTGCACCAACTCAATGTTCATACTTCTATCCGAGAGCATTGAAACACTAAGGCCTCCTTTGGTTTGTAGGAGTTCTATAGGATAGGATTTGCAAAGGAAAAATTCCTATGAAGCCCTTTGGTTTGTAGGAATGGATTCCTATTCCTATGTAGGATAGAAATCAATCCTTCACGTTTTGGAGGAAAAAAACATTAACCTAGACTCAATGGAAAAAATCCTATCCTATGCACCAAATGACATCTCTTTCTCTATAGGAATTGACATGCATGTCATCTCACTTCCTATGATTTTCCTATTCCTATAAAATTCATATCCTATGAACCAAAGAAGCCCTAAAAGTGAATTGAGTTGAACCATTTCGCCAATGTGTTCGTCCCCTATGAGCAACATGGGTAGAACCTCCAGCCGTGCTACCAGCATTGCCGGCCTCCCCTCCATTGCCATTAGAGGACACCGTCAGGCGAAGCCCATGCGGCTGACGGTGGCAGCAGGGGTTCTCCTCCCCTCTTGCATGTCGGCGGGGGTCACGGGGGCTCGACCTAATGTAGACCACAAAGGTGCGGGGCATGGCGTCGTTAGATGGACACGACGACGTGGCAGGGGCGCTGTGGAGGTGTGGGCGATGCGGCTCACGCAGAGTCTTGTCCAACGGTTGATGTGGTTGTGGTGGCGGCTCTTAGGCATGGCATCGCACAGGTGGTAGTGCTGGATGACGCCCGGGTGCGGGCTAGCTCGGGGATCCAACTTGGTCGGAGGTGGCGTAGGTCTATGCGACGTCACATTCCCCTTTGGCTTCCAGTTGGGAGGTGCGGCACCGATTTGGCAGTTGTGCGCTCCTGATCCAGCGGCAGCTGCGCACGTCGATGATGGTGATCTGGCTTTAGTGCTCTAGTTTTGGCCATGTTGGCCCCTGGGCTGACGGGCATGTGCAGGACTCTATACGGTGAGTGGCCATCGAAAAAGGTCTTCATGAGATCCCTCTAGACCCGGTGGTTGATTTCGGCGGTGAGAAGCAAACTATGGACGACGGCTTGACGTAGAGGGATGGTTGTGTAGCGGCGGCAATCACACAACGTATGTAGCAGCTAGGGTCTCGAAAAAATTGTGACGACAAAACACGAGTGATGTCGATGATGGTGCTACGAGCACACGTTCTCGAGTTTTGGGATGAAAGCCTGTGTATGACCCAAGTGGGTTATACCTGTCAATGGTGATGTTTCTACGTTGTTACCTTGTCGAAGGCATTGCTTGGATATGCTCAGACTGGTTCTTCAGGGTGAAAACTTAGCTTCTGGTCTTGGGTGGTTGGATTCGGCGATGGCGGCGTTTGAGCGTCACTCCTTTCCTAAAGGTGTTGTTGTTTAAGAACCTCGTCGTCCGTGTAGTGTCATGAGATAGTTGGTGCATATATGGTCCTTATTGTAGTTTGCTGATCGCGGATCTAGTCGCTTTGAGTTTTTCTTTCTTTCCCTTGCCTGCGCATAACTTTGGTTTATATGACTTTACTATTTGCTGGAGTATTTTTGTGTGTGTGTTCTGTTGGCTGTGTACATCCTATTTATGCCTAGGTCGAGTGTGTGCTCATTGTGTTTGTATTCTCTTGATGCTTCATTTTGGACCAATAAAATCCACCCTCTGTCATAAAAAGTGAATTGAGTTTGAACAATGTTGAAATACCTAATTCTTATATAGGTGGTTGAGAACAGGGTGTTCACCCTGTTGCCTAGGATAGCACGTAGCTATCTAGCTTACCCGAGTTTGAGCCACGGAGTGGCTCATGATGCTTAGAATTTGCACATAGCGATCACTTTGGTGTACAAAGTTGCAAAATACGTGTTTGTGGTCACTAAACTTACGAGGCTGTTCAAATACAGTCACTCTCACCGTATGTATGCGTATTCGTAGTTGCCAGCATGACATGGGCCCGCTGTAAGCCGCTGTAAATGTTCTTGTATGATAGATTTTTGTAGAAAAGCCCTCAGCTTTTCTTTTATTTACATAGGAAGCCCCTCAAATAAAAAAACAGTGGAGGGATTTCGATCCCACGACGTATTACTAGGTGGCTCGTTTGGACAACCACCACAACAACAGTACCTAATGATTAATTAGCATGGCAACCTTGTATATCTTATCAACACAGGCTGAAAAAATTTAATGAAGAAATCTATCTAATAACCTGTGCAACCGGCGGATTCGAACCTATGACATGGTGATTCACTCGCGCATAAGCTAACCACCAGGCAACTGCGACATGTGATGTAGTTTGTGGACAAACAATGTATATGTTTTTTATCACTCTTGTTCTATGTAAATACGTGCCATTTTAAAAACTGTTTAAACATTGTAAAAAAATGTTTGTGTAATTCAAAATATGTTCGTGCATTAAAAAAGCTACGCGAACAGTTTCTTGAACTATGCGAATATAATTGTACATTGTGTAAACTATATATATATATATATATATATATACATATATATATATAGTGTTACTATTTATCACCCAGGGTGCAGAATAAGTTATTCTTTACCCGAGGTAATCTTACGGTCATTTCATAATTGAATTATGTTTCAAATTTAAATAGTTACATTCCTATTGATTCACTATGTAAAATTTGACATAAAAAAATAAAAATAAATGTCATAAGACAAGAAAATTTACAATTTATGTGTATTTTAGACTATGTTTTTACATTTGTAATTTTACATAACATAAAATATTTTTTACGGCAATTATATATTTTTTTACGGTTCCATTTTGCGTCGGAAATAAGACAAAACTTATGGAACGTAAAATTACGATGCATTGATGGTAAAATAGAGGGGGTGAAGAATAACTATTCCTCACCCAGGGTGACGAATAGTCAATCCCTATATATATATATATATATATATATATATATATATATATATATAATGTGTCAACATTTTTTTAATGCAATGTACATTTTTTAGTTAACACAAATATTTTTTACAGTGTTTAAACATTTTTTTAACGCATGTACATATTTTGAATTGCACAAATAATCTTTTATAAAGTTTAAATATTTTTAAAATAAAAATATTTATTTAATGTAATATAAATATTAACTTGTTTTACTAACGACTTATATCAACAAAATTATAATTTAAATATTATACATGATTAAATATTCATACCAACAGTTTAGATTTTAAATTATGAATATTGTAAACTATACAAACATTGAACTATACAAAATGTGCATATAATTATTGAAATGATTGTATAATTAAAATAGTTTATGAATTTAATTTTTAAAATTATTAGTATAATAATAATAAAATATTATTCATAAATATTATTTGGAAATAATACATGAACAATTTTTTATGATCCATGAATTTCTAAAATAACACGAATAGGTTTAACGATACAACATTTTTTTAATTATGAATATTTCTAAAAGATGCACATTTTTTGAATTATGAATATTTTAAAAATTATTTCTGTTATTTTTATACAAATATTTTTATAATTTATAAGTATTATTTAAGAATAATACATGAACAATATTTGAAAATTATCTTATTATTGGCATTATAATTTACATACTGTCTACAAATTTTTGTAAAAATAAACAAGTGCAAAATAGGTCGCGTGGACCGCAGACCATTTCTGCTCCATGAGCGTTTCTGTTTTTATACATTAAATGTAGTTATCCATAATGGTTCTGTACATACATGTGGTGCAGTGGCTGGGACGTGTATTGTTCTAGCATTAGGTCGAGGGTTTGAGACCTGGTCGTCATATTTTTTTGGATAAATTATCGCTCATCCTGAGAGTTAGGTCCCATCGGTGGTTGACTTTTTTTGCACAAAAAGAAAAAGAAGCAAGGGTTTTGTGCAATAACGCGTCCATGTGTCATTGACAGTGGCCCGTGCCATGCTGGTGTAGATGGATACGCCCGTGTACGGGGAGGATGACTGTATTTGAACGGTTTCACAAGTTTAGTGACTACAAACACGTATTTTACAACTTTGTGCACCAAAGTGACCGTTGCGTGCAAGTTCTATGACCCGTGGTGTATTTACCTCTTCTATAAAATATGCCTTCAAGGGCATGGACATAGTCTCGTTTATTTATATAGGCGATTTGGGCAAGATGTGTCACTTCTTACATATATTTAGAGACTATATGTAGGGGGAATATTGATAAGTGTCATTTTTTTACACACTTAAACTAGATGTAAGTACTAAATTGGCTAGATAAGTGCGCGATGGGACGAGCTGATGCGAAACTTGTCGAAGGTGAACTTAGACTCACGATCGTAGGCATGACCGATGTCATTGGCAGTGCGAAATGCCTGAGGAAGCTGATATGTCTCCAATGTATCTATAATTTTTGATCATTCCATGCTATATTATATCCTGCTTTGGACATTATTGGGCTTTATTATACACTTTTATATTATTTTTGGGACTAACCTATTAACCGGAGGCCCAGCCCAGAATTGCTGTTTTTTGCCTATTTCAAAGTTTCACAGAAAAAGAATATCAAACAGAATGAAACTTTCCGGAACGTGATTTTCGGAACGAAGATGATCGAGAGGACTTAGACCCTACGTCAAGAAAGCAACCAGGAGGGCACGAGGTAGGGGGGCGCGCCTACCCCCCAGGCGCGCCCTCCACCCTCGTGGGGCCCACATTGCTCCACCAACGTACTCCTTCCTCCTATATATACCTTCGTACCCCCAAACTACCAGATACGGAGCCAAAACCCTAATTCCCCCGTCGTAACTTTCTGTATCCGTGAGATCCCATCTTGGGGCCTTTTCCGGAGCTCCCCCCGGGAGGGGGGGCATCGATCACGGAGGGCTTCTACATCAACACCATAGCCTCTCAGATGAAGTGTGAGTAGTTTACTTCAGACCTTCGGGTTCATAGTTATTAGCTAGATGGTTTCTTCTCTCTTTTTGGATCTCAATACAAAGTTCTCCCCCTCTCTTGTGGAGATCTATTCAATGTAATCTTCTTTTGCGGTGTGTTTGTTGAGACCGATGAATTGTGGGTTTATGATCAAGTTTATCTCTGAACAATATTTGAATCTTCTCCAAATTCTTTTATGTATGATTGGTTATCTTTGCAAGTCTCTTCGAATTATCAGTTTGGTTTGGCCTACTAGATTGATCTTTCTTGCAATGGGAGAAGTGCTTAGCTTTGGGTTCAATCTTGCGGTGTCCTTTCCCAGTAACAGTAGGGGTAGCAAGGCACGTATTGTATTGTTGCCATCGAGGATAACAAGATGGGGTTTATTTTATATTGCATGAGTTTATCCCTCTACATCATGTCATCTTGCTTAAAGCGTTACTCTGTTCTCTTGAACTTAATACTCTAGATGCATGCTGGATAGCGGTCGATGTGTGGAGTAATACTAGTAGATGCAGGCAGGAGTCGGTCTAGTTGTCTCGGACGTGATGCCTATATACATGATCGTACCTAGATATTCTCATAACAATGCTCAATTCTGTCAATTGCTCAACAGTAATTTGTTTACCCACCGTAATACTTATGCTCTCGAGAGAAGCCACTAGTGAAACCTATGGCCCCCGGGTCTATTTTCCATCATATTAATCTTCCGTCAACAAGCTATTTCTTTTTCCGTTTATTTTGCTTTCTTTACTTTGCATCTGAAAGTGCAACTATCCCTAGGTGGTTTTGGTAATTCATAACAACATATAGCTCATTGAGCTAATGCTATTCCAAGATGATTATTTCAGGAAAGCTCAATGATTGGCCTGGCATGGATGTGAAAGTGGAACCCTCAAAATGCTAAGGACAAAGAATTGGCTCAAGCTCAAAAGTTCAAGACTCTTCATTTTATATTTTAGTGATCCAAGATCACATTGAGTCTTTAGGAAAAGCCAATACTATCAAGGAGGGATGAGGTGTTGCTTAATGAGCCTCTTGCTTTATGTGCTTAGTGAGATGCTCCAAAATCCTCAACCACCTTTCCATATCCACAAATGACCTAAACCCTAAGCCAAACTCGGTCATACCGATTCTGTCAATCCGGCGCCACCGAGTTTCACTTGTCATTTGCCACTGCCAAACCCTAGCAATTCGGTCTTACCGATAAGGATCTCGGTCACACCGAGATGGGGTTGCAAACTCTCTGTTTCCCTTTCGTAACTTTTCGGTCTCACCGAAAGAGCGAATCGGTCCCACCGAGAATGCAATGCAAACTCTCTGTTTCCTTCTTGTAACTTTTCGGTCTCACCGAAAGAGCAAGTCGGTCCCACCGAGTTTGCCTGACCAACTCTCTGATTAGCTAATTGCCGAACTCGGTCTCACCGATTTTGTGCGATCGGTCTCACCGAGATTACGTTATGCCCAAACCCTAACCGAATCGGTCCTACCGAGTTGCATCTCAGTCCCACCGAAATTCCTAATGGTCACTAGGTTTACTATTTCGGTCAGACCGAGTTTTCTGATTCGGTCCCACCGAGATTGGTAGATTGTGTGTAACGGTTGGATTTTGTGTGGAGGCTATAAATACCCCTCCACCTCCTCTTCATTCGAAGAGAGAGCCATCAGAACACATACACCATTCCTACTCATATGTTCTGAGAAAGAACCACCTACTCATGTGTTGAGACCAAGATATTCCATTCCTACCATATGAATCTTGATCTCGAGCTTTCCCCAAGTTGCTTTCCACTCAAATCTTCTTTCCACCAGATCCAAATCCTATGAGAGAGAGTTGAGTGTTGGGGAGACTATCATTTGAAGCACAAGAGCAAGGAGTTCATCATCAACACACCATTTGTTACTTCTTGGAGAGTGGTGTCTCCTAGATTGGCTAGGTGTTACTTGGGAGCCTCCGACAAGATTGTGGAGTTGAACCAAGGAGTTTGTAAGGGCAAGGAGATCGCCTACTTTGTGAAGATCTACCGCTAGTGAGGCAAGTCCTTCGTGGGCGATGGCCATGGTGGAATAGACAAGGTTGCTTCTTCGTGGACCCTTCATGGGTGGAGCCCTCCATGGACTCGCGCAACCGTTACCCTCCGTGGGTTGAAGTCTCCATCAACGTGGATATAGGATAGCACCACCTATCCGAACCACGGGAAAACATCCGTGTCTCCAATTGCGTTTGAATCCTCCAAACCCTTCCCTTTATATTCTTGCAAGTTGCATGCTTTACTTTCCGCTGCCAATAAACTCTTTGCATGCTTGCTTGAATTGTGTGATGATTGCTTGACTTGCTCTAAGATAGCTAAAATCTGCCAAGAACTAAAATTGGGAAAAGGCTAAGTTTTTAGTTGGTCAAGTAGTCTAATCACCCCCCTCTAGACATACTTTCGATCCTACAGCATCTTTATCTTAAAAATACCAAAAATATTATCTTATCATATCTATCAGATCTCACTCTAGTAAGTGACCGTGAAGAGATTGACAACCCCTTTATTGCGTTGGTTGCGAGGAGATTATTTGTTTGTGTAGGTGCGAGGGACTCGTGCGTGGCCTCCTACTGAATTGATACCTTGGTTCAAAAAAACTGAAGGAAATACTTACGCTACTTTGCTGCATCACCCTTTCCTCTTCAAGGAAAAACCAATGCAGTGCTCAAGAGGTAGTAAGAAGGATTTCTGGCACCGTTGCCGGGGAGGTTCTCGCAAATCAAGTCAAGATTTGACTCCCGACAACGAGCCATTTCTGGCGCCGTTGTCGGGGAGTCTACGCAAAAGCCAACATACCAAGTACCCATCAAAACCCTTATCTCCCGTATTACATTATTTGCCATTTGCCTCTCGTTTTCCTCTCCCCCACTTCACCCTTGCCGTTTTATTCGCCCTCTCTCTCTCCGTCCTCCTTCTCTTCCTCTATTTGCCTCTTTTTGCCCGTCTCTTATTTGCTTGTGTGTTGGATTGCTTGCTTGTCACGATGGCTCAAGATAATACCAAATTGTGTGACTTTACAAATACCAACAACAATGATTTTATTAGCACTCCGATTTCTCCTCTTATCGATGTTGAATCTTGTGAAATTAATGCTGCTTTGTTGAATCTTATCATGAAAGATCCGTTTTCCGGCCTTCATAGTGAAGATGGCGCTACCCATCTAAACAACTTTGTCGATTTGTGTGATATGCAAAAGAAGAAAGATGTGGACAACGATTTGTGTGATATGCAAGAGATCATGCTAAAGCTTGGTTTTCGTGCCTAAAAATAGTATTGATTCGTGGAATAAGTGCAAAGATGCTTTTATCTCTAAGTATTTTCCTCCCGCTAAGATCATCTCTCTTAGAAACGATATTATGAATTTTAAGCAACTTGACCATGAACATGTTGCACAAGATTGGGAGATGATGAAATTAATGATACATAATTGCCCTACACATGGTTTGAATTTATGGATGATTATACAAAAAAATTTATGCCGGATTGAATTTTGCTTCTAGAAATCTTTTAGATTCAGCCGCGGGAGGCACTTTTATGGGAATCACTTTAGGAGAAGCTACTAACCTTATAGATAATATTATGGTTGATTATTCTCAATGGCACACTGAAAGATCTACTAATAAGAAAGTGCATGCGATAGAAGAAATTAATATTTTGAGTGGAAAGAAGGATGAACTTATGAAATTATTTGCTAATAAAGTGTTTCTTCTGATCTTAATGATATGCCTTTGTCTACTTTAATTGAGAATAATAATGAATTTATTATGAGAGCCACTTATGGATTGCCTACCAAAGATGGCGACACCTAGATCTATCCTTGCTTTTATGCCTAGCTAGGGGCGTTAAACGATAGCGCTTGTTAGGAGACAACCCAATTTTATTTTCATTCCTTGCTTTTTGCTCCTGTTTAGTAATAAATAATTTATTTAGCCTCTGTTTTTTGTTGTGTTTTTTGTGTTTAATTAGTGTTTGTTTCAAGTAGAACCGCTGCGAAGACTTGGGGAAAGTCTTTTTAATCTTGCTGTAAAAAACAGAAACTTTAGCACTCACGAGAATTGCTTCCATTTTTATTTAGAATGTGCTATTTAGTTAATTCTTTTTGAAGATGATTAATAGATAAATTCCTCACGTCCAGCAATTTATTTTAGAATTTTTGGGGTTCCAGAACTTGCGTTAGCTACAGATTACTACGGACTATTCTGTTTTTGACAGATTCTGTTTTTCGTGTGTTGTTTGCTTATTTTGATGAATCTATGGCTAGTAAAATAGTTTATAAACCATAAAGAAGTTGGAATACAGTAGGTTTAACACCAATATAAATAAATAATGCGTTCATTATAGTACCTTGAAGTGGTGTTTTGTTTTCTTTCGCTAACGGAGCTCACGAGATTTTCTACTTTAAGTTTTGTGTTGTGAAATTTTCAAGTTTTGGGTGAAGGATTTGATGAATTATGGAACAAGGAGAGGCAAGAGCCTAAGCTTGGGGATGCCCATGGCACCCCAAGATAATCTAAGGACACCTAAAAGCCCAAGCTTGGGATGCCCTGGAAGGCATCCCCTCTTTCGTCTACTTCCATCGGTAACTTTACTTGGAGCTATATTTTTATTTACCACATGATATGTGTTTTGCTTGGAGCGTCTTGTATTATTTGAGTCTTTATTTGTTAGTTTTACACAATCATCCTTGCTATACACACCTTTTGAGAGAGACACACATGATTCGGAAATTGTTAGAATACTCTATGTGCTTCACTTATATCTTTTGAGTTATATAGTTTTTGCTCTAGTGCTTCACTTATATCTTTTAGGGCACGGTGGTGGATTTGTTTTGTAGAAACTATTGTTCTCTAATGCTTCACTTAGATTATTTTGAGAGTCCTACAAAACAGCGTCGTAATTTGCTTTAATTATGTTAGGCATTCAAGATTAATAATTTTTTTCTTATGAGTGTTGAATACTATGAGAAGTTTGATACTTGATAATTGTTTTGAGATATGGAGATGGTGATATTAGAGTCGTGCTAGTTGAGTAGTTGTGAATTTGAGAAATGCTTGTGTTGAAGTTTGTGATTCCCGTAGCATGCACGTATGGTGAACCGTTATGTAAAGAAGTTGGAGCAAGAATTATGTATTGATTGTCTTCCTTCTGAGTGTTGGTCGGGGATGAGCTGTGGTCTTTTCCTACCAATCTATCCCCTGAGGAGCATGCGTGTAGTACTTTGCTTCGATAACTAATAGATTTTGGCAATAAGTATGTGAGTTCTTTATGACTAATGTTGAGTCCATGGATTATATGCACTCTCACCCTTCCAGCATTGCTAGCCTCTCTAATACCGCGCACCTTTTGCCGGTATCATACACCCACCATATACCTTCCTCAAAACAGCCACCATACCTACCTATCATGGCATTTCCATAGCCATTCCGAGATATATTGCCATGCAACTTTCCACCGTTCCATTTACTATGACACGCTCCATCATTGTCATATTGCTTTGCATGATCATGTAGTTGACATTTTAGTTGTGGCAAAGCCACCATTCATAATTCTTTCGTACAAGTCACTCATGCATCATTGCTATCCCGGTATACCGCCGGAGGCATTCATATAGAGTCATACTTTGTTCTAGTATCGAGTTGTAATCATTGAGTTGTAAATAAATAGAAGTGTGATGATCATCATTCATAGAGTATTGTCCCAAAAAAGGCCAAAAACAAGGAATGCCACAAAAAATATAATATAAAGGGACAATACTACTATCCTTTTTCCACACTGTGCTTCAAAGTAGCACCATGATCTTCATGATAGAGAGTCTCCTATGTTATCACTTTCATATACTAGTGGGAATTTTTCATTATAGAACTTGACTTGTATATTCCAATAATGGGCTTCCTCAAAATGACCTAGGATCTTCGTGAGCAAGCAAGTTGGATGCACACCCACTTAGTTCTTTTTGTTGAGCTTTCATATACTTTTAGCTCTAGTGCATCCGTTGCATGGCAATCCCTACTCACTCACATTGATATCTATTAATGGGCTTCTCCATAGCCCGTTGATATGCCTAATTGATGTGAGACTATCTTCTCCCCTTTTGTCTTCTCCACAACCATCATTCTATTCCACATATAGTGCTATGTCCATGGCTCACGCTCATGTATTGCGTGAAGATTGAAAAAGTTTGAGAACACCAAAAGTATGAAACAATTGCTTGGCTTGTCATCGGGGTTGTGCATGATTTAAATACTTTGTGTGATGAAGATGGAGCATAGCCAGACTATATGATTTTGTAGGAATAACTTTCTTTGGCCATGTTATTTTGAAGAGACATAATTGCTTAGTTAGTATGCTTGAAGTATTATTATTTCTATGTCAATATTAAACTTTTGTCTTGAATCTTTTGGATCTGAATATTCATACCACAATTAATAGAATTACATTGAAATTATGCCAAGTAGCATTCGACATCAAAAAATCGGTTTTTATCATTTACCTACTCGAGGACGAGCAGGAATTAATCTTGGGGATGCTTGATACGTCTCCAACGTATCTATAATTTTTTATCGTTCCATGCTATATTATATCCTGTTTTGGACATTATTGGGCTTTACTATACACTTTTATATTATTTTTCGGACTAACCTATTAACCGGAGGCCCAGCCCAGAATTGCTGTTTTTTGCATATTTCGGAGTTTTGCAAAAAAGGAATATCAAACGGAGTCCAAACGGAATGAAACTTTCGGGAACGTGATTTTTGGAACGACCATGATCCAGAGGACTTGGACCCTACGTCAAGAAAGGAACCATGAGGGCACGAGGTAGGTGGCGCGCCTACCCCCCAGGCATGCCCTCCATCCTCGTGGGGCCCATGTTGCTCCACCGACTTACTCCTTCCTCCTATATATACCTACGTACCCCCAAACTACCAGATATGGAGCCAAAACCCTAATTCCGCCGTCATAACTTTCTGTATCCGTGAGATCCCATCTTGGGGCCTTTTCCGGAGCTCCGCCGGAGGGGGCATCAATCACGGAGGGCTTCTACATCAACACCATAGCCTCTCCGGTGAAGTGTGAGTAGTTTACTTCAGACCTTCGGGTCCATAGTTATTAGCTAGATGGCTTCTTCTCTCTTTTTGGATCTCAATACAAAGTTCTCCCCCTCTCTTGTGGAGATCTATTCGAGGTAATCTTCTTTTGCGGTGTGTTTGTTGAGACCGATAAATTGTGGGTTTATGATCAAGTTTATCTATGAACAACATTTGAATCTTCTCTGAATTATTTTATGTACGATTGGTTATCTTTGCAAGTCACTTCGAATTATCAGTTTGGTTTGGCCTACTAGATTGATCTTTCTTGCAATGGGAGAAGTGCTTAGCTTTGGGTTCAATCTTGCGGTGTCCTTTCCCAGTGACAGTAGGGGCAGCAAGGCACGTATTGTATTGTTGCCATCGAGGATAACAAGATGGGGTTTATTTCATATTGCATGAGTTTATCCCTCTACATCATGTCATCTTGCTTAAAGCGTTACTCTGTTCTCTTGAACTTAATACTCTAGATGCATGTTGGATAGTGGTCGATGTGTGGAGTAATAGTAGTAGATGCAGGCAGGAGTCTAGATATTCTCATAACTACGCTCAATTATGTCAATTTCTCAACAATAATTTGTTTACCCACCGTAATACTTGTGCTCTTGAGAGAAGCCACTAGTGAAATCTATGGCCCCGGGGTCTATTTTCTATCATATTAATTTTGTGTCAACAAGCTATTTCCTTTCCGTTCGTTTTGCTTTCTTTACTTTGCATCTTTATCATAAAAATACCAAAAATATTATCTTATCATATCTATGAGATCTCACTCTCGTAAGTGACCGTGAAGGGATTGACAACCCCTTTATTGTGTTGGTTGCGAGGAGTTTATTTGTTTGTGTAGGTGCGAGGGACTCGTGTGTGGCCTCCTACTGGATTGATACCTTGGTTCTCAAAAACTGAGGGAAATACTTACGCTACTTTGCTACATCACCCTTTCCTCTTCAAGGGAAAACCAACGCAGTGCTCAAGAGGTAGCAGGCGCCTTCATGCCATGTCGTCCAGGCACCGTTGTCATGGTTGGAGAGGCTTGACTGTGGACGATGGTCCATCACTCGTGTTGATGCCTCTGTCCTGGCCGCAGTCACGTCGAAGATAGTGTTTTCATGAGTGGGGACGAATGATGAAGGCGGTTTGACGGACTTTCCAAGCTTCCGTATGAGTGAGGGAGCAGCAGAAAATCGATCGTGGCTGGAGTCGGCGCGACATCGGGCGACTTCCAACATGAGTGTGTTGCAGGACCTTTTGAGCACAAAATCCTCGTTGTACGCATCGAGGTCGGCGTGTGCCATCTGTTGGAGAACGTAGCAGAAATTCAAAATTTTCCTACGTATCACCAAGATCTATCTATGGAGAGACTAGCAACGAGTAGAAAGAGAGTGCATCTACATACCCTTGTAGATCGCTAAGCGGAAGCGTTCAAGTGAACGGGGTTGATGGAGTCGTACTCGTCGTGATCCAAATCACCGATGACCAAGTGCCGAACGGACGGCACCTCCGCGTTCAACACACGTACAGCCCGGTGACGTCTCCCACGCCTTGATCCAGCAAGGAGAGAGGGAGAGGTTGAGGAAGACTTCATCCATCAGCAGCACAACGGCGTGGTGGTGGTGGAGGAGCGTGGCTATCCTGCAGGGCTTCGCCAAGCACCATAGGAGAAGAGGAGGAGGAAGAAGAGATGCAGGGCTGCACCAACGAGAGGAGAAGTTCTCATGTGTGTTGGGCTGCCCCTAGACCTCATGTATTTATAGGGGGAAGGGAGGGCTGTGCCCCCTCTAGGGTTTCCACACCCTAGGGGTGGCGGCCAGCCCTAGATGGGAACCAAAGGGGCGGCCAAGAGGGGAGAGAGGGGGAGGAGCCCACTAGGTGGGCCTTAAGGCCCAACTGGACTAGGGTTTGCCCCCTCCCACTCTTCCTTGCGCCTTGGGCCCCTTGTGGGGGGCGCACCAGCCCTCCTAGGGGCTGGTCCCCTCCCACACTTGGCCCACGCAGCCTTCTGGGGCAGGTGGCCCCACTTGGTGGACCCCCGGGACCCTCCCGGTGGTCCCGGTACGTTACCGATAAACCCCGAAACTTTTCCGGTGACCAAAACAGGACTTCCCATATATAAATCTTTACCTCCGAACCATTCCAGAACTCCTCGTGACGTCCGGGATCTCATCCGGGACTCCGAAAAACATTCGGTAACCACATACAAACTTCCTTTATAACCCTAGCGTCATCGAACCTTAAGTGTGTAGACCCTACGGGTTCGGGAGACATGCAGACATGACCGAGACGTTCTCCGGTCAATAACCAACAGCGGGATCTGGATACCCATGTTGGCTCCCACATGTTCCATGATGATCTCATCGGATGAACCACGATGTCAAGGACTTAATCAATCCCGTATACAATTCCCTTTGTCTATCGGTACGATACTTGCCCGAGATTCGATCGTCGGTATCCCGATACCTTGTTCAATCTCGTTACCGGCAAGTCTCTTTACTCGTTCTGTAACACATCATCCCGTGATCAACTCCTTGATCACATTATGCACATTATGATGATGTCCTACCGAGTGGGCCCAGAGATACCTCTCCGTCACACGGAGTGACAAATCCCAGTCTCGATTCGTGCCAACCCAACAGACACTTTCAGAGATACCCGTAGTGTACCTTTATAGCCACCCAGTTACGTTGTGACGTTTGGCACACCCAAAGCACTCCTACGGTATCCGGGAGTTGCACAATCTCATGGTCTAAGGAAATGATACTTGACATTAGCAAAGCTTTAGCATACGAACTACACGATCTAGTGCTATGCTTAGGATTGGGTCTTGTCCATCACATCATTCTCCTAATGATGTGATCCCGTTATCAACGACATCCAATGTCCATGGTTAGGAAACCGTAACCATATATTGATCAACGAGCTAGTCAACTAGAGGCTTACTAGGGACATGGTGTTGTCTATGTATCCACACATGTATCTGAGTTTCCTATCAATACAATTCTAGCATGGATAATAAACGATTATCATGAACAAGGAAATATAATAATAATCAATTTATTATTGCCTCTAGGGCATATTTCCAACAGTCTCCCACTTGCACTAGAGTCAATAATCTAGCTCACATCGATATGTGATTAACACTCAAGGTCACATCCCCATGTGACTAACATCCAAAGAGTTTACCAGAGTCAATAATCTAGTTCACATCACTATGTGATTAGCACTCAATGAGTTCTGGGTTTGATCATGTTGCTTGTGAGAGAGGTTTTAGTCAACGGGTCTGAACCTTTCAGATCCGTGTGTGCTTTACAAATCTCTATGTCATCTCCTAGATGCAGCTACCACGCTCTATCTGGAGCTCTTCCAAATAACTGTTCTACTATACGAATCCAGTTTACTACTCAGTATAATCTGGATTAGTGTCAAAGTTTGCATTGGCGTAACCCTTTACGACGAACTCTTTTACCACCTCCATAATCGAGAAAATTCCTTAGTCCACTAGTTACTAAGGATAACTTTGAACGCTGTCCTGTGATCCATTCTTGGATCACTCTTGTACCCCTTGACTGACTCACGGCAAGGCACACTTCAGGTGCGGTACACAGCATAGCATACTGTAGAGAGCTTATGACAAAAAGCATAGGGGACGACCTTCGTTCCTTTCTCTCTATTCTACCGTGGTCAAGCTTTAAGTCTTAATTTCATACCTTACAACTCAGGCAAGAACTCCTTCTTTGACTGATCCATCTCGAACACCTTCAAGATCATGTCAAGGTATGTGCTCATTTGAAAGTACCATTAAGCGTTTTGATCTATCCTTATAGATCTTGATGCTCAATGTTCAAGTAGCTTAATCCAGGTTTTCCATTGAAAAACACTTTCCAAACAACCCTACATGCTTTCCAGAAATTCTACGTCATTTTTGATCAACAATATGTCAACAACATATATTCATCAGAAATTCTATAGTGCTCCCACTCACTTCTTTGGAAATAGAAGTTTCTCATAAACTTTGTATAAACCAAAATCTTTGATCATCTCATCAAAGCACACATTCCAACTCCGAGATGCTTACTCCAGTCCTTAGAAGGATTGCTGGAGCTTTGCATACTTATTAGCATATTTCAGGATTAACAAAACCTTCTGGTTGTATCACACACAACCTTTCCTCATAAATCGTCGAGGAAACAATGTTTTGACATCCTATCTGCAAGATTTCATAAATAGTGCAGTAACTGCTAATATAATTCCAACAGACTTTTAGCATCGCTACAGGTGAGAAAGTCTCATCGTAGTCAACTCCTTGAACTTGTCGAAACCATCTTAACGACAAGTCGAGCTTTCTTAAATGGTGACATTTACCATCATTGTCCGTCTTCCCTTTTAAAATCCATCTGTACTCAACAGCCTTACGACCATCAAGTAGTTCTTCCAAAGTCTACACTTTGTTTTCATATATGGATCCTCTCTTGGATTATATGGCCTCGAGCCATTTATCGGAATCCGGGCCCACCATCACTTCTCCATAGCTCGTAGGTTCATTGTTGTCTTGCAACATGACTTCCAAGACAGGATTACGTATCCTTGTCATCCTACGAGGTTTGGGAGTGACTTGATCCGAAGTCTCGTGATCAATATCATAAGCTTCCACTTCAATTGGTGTAGGTGCCACAGGAACAATTTCCCGTGCCCTGCCACACACTAGTTGAAGAGACGGTTCAATAACCTCATCAAGTTTCCACCATCCTCCCACTCAATTCTTTCGAGAGAAACTTTTTTTCGAGAAAGGACCCGATTCTAGAAACAATCCCTTATTGCTTTTTGAATCTGAGACAGGAGGCATACCCAACTGTTTTGGGTGTCCTATGAAGATGCATTTATCCGTTTTGGGTTCGAGCTTATCAGCCTGAAACTTTTTCACATAAGCGTCGCAGCCCCAAACCTTTTAAGAAATGACAGCTCAGGTTTCTCTAAACCATAGTTCATACGGTGTCATCTCATCGGAATTACGTGGTGCCCTATTTAAAGTGAATGTGGTTGTCTCTAATGCCTAACCCATAAACTATTGTGGTAATTCGATAAGAGACATCATGGTATGCATCATATCCAATAGGGTGCAGTTATGATGTTCGGACACACCATCACACTATGGTGTTCCAGGCTGTATTGGTTGTGAAACAATTTCCACAATGTCTTAATTCTGTGCCAAACTCGTAATTCAGATATTCATCTCTATGATCATATCATGGATACTTTATCCTCTCGTCACGACGATCTTTAAACTTCACCCTGAAATTACTTGAACCTTTCAATAATTCAGACTCGTGATTCATCAAGTAAATATACTCAACAAAATCATCTGTGAAGTAAGAACATAACGATATCCACTACATGCCTCAGCACTCATTGGACTGCACACATCAAAATGCATTACTTCCAACAAGTTGCTTTCTAGTTCCATTTTACTGAAACCGAGGCTTTCAGTCATCTTGCCCATGTGGTATGATTTACATGTCTCAAGTGATTCAAAATCAAGTGAGTCCAAACGGTCCATTTGCATGGAGTTTATTCATGCATATACACCAATAGACATGGTTCGCACGCCTCAAACTTTTCAAAAATGAGTGAGCCCAAAGATCCATCAACATGGAGCTTCCTCATGCGTTTTATACCGATATGACTTACGTGGCAGTGCCACAAGTAGGTGGTACTATCATTACTATCTTTTGGCGTGAACATGTGTATCACTACGATCGAGATTCAATAAACCATTCATTTTAGGTGTAAGACCATTGAAGGTATTATTCAAATAAACAGAGTAACCATTATTCTCCTTAAATGAATAACCGTATTGCGATGGACATAATCCAATCATGTCTATGCTCAACGCAAACACCAATCTCGATGGTAGAGGGAGCGTACGATATTTGATCAACCTTGGAAATACTTCCAACACATATCGTTATCTCACCTTTAGCTAGTCTCCGTTTATTCCGCAGCTTTTATTTCGAGTTACTAACACTTAGCAACCGAACCGGTATCTAATACCCTGGTGCTACTAGGAGTACTAGTAAAGTACACATTAACATAATGTATATCCAATATACTTCTATCGACCTTGCCAGCCTTCTTATCTACCAAGTATCTAGGGTAATTCTGCTCCAGTGGTTGTTCCCCTCACTACAGAAGCACTTAGTCTCGGGTTTGGGTTCAACCTTGGGTTTCTTCATTGGAGCAGCAGCTGAATTGCTGTTTCATGAAGTATCCCTTTGTGCCCTTGCCCTTCTTGAAACTAGTGGTTTTACCAACCATCAACAATTGATGCTCCTTCTTGATTTCTACTTTCGTGGTGTCAAACATCGCGAATAACTCAAGGATCATCATATATGTCCCTGATATATTATAGTTCATCACGAAGCTCTAGCAGCTTGGTGGTAATGACTTCGGAGAAACATCATTATCTCATCTGGAAGATCAACTCCCACTCGATTCAAATGATTGTTGTACTCAGACAATCTGAGCACAAGCTCAACAATTGAGCTTTTCTCCTTAGTTTGCAGGCTAAGAAAATTGTCGGAGGTCTTATACCTCTTGACATGGGCACGAGCCTGAAATCCCAATTTCAGCCCTCAAAACATCTCATATGTTTCGCGACGTTTCAAAACGTCTTCGGTGCCTCAACTCTAAACCGTTTAACTGAACTATCATGTAGTTATCAAAACATGTATGTCTGATGTTCGCAACATCTACAGACGACGTTCGAGGTTCAGCACACTGAGCGGTGCATTAAGGACATAAGCCTTCTATGAAGCAATGAGGACAATCCTCAGTTTACGGACTTAGTCCGCATAATTGCTACTATCAACTTTCAACTAATTTTCCTCTAGGAACATATCTAAACAGTAGAACTATAGCGTGAGCTACGACATAATTTGCAAAATCCTTTTGACTATGTTCAGGATAATTAAGTTCATCTTATGAACTCCCACTTAGATAGACATCCCTCTAGTCATCTAAGTGATTACATGATCCGAGTCAACTAGGCCGTGTCCGATCATCACGTGAGACGGACTAGTCAACGTCGGTGAACATCTTCATGTTGATCGTATCTACCATACGACTCATGCTCGACCTTTCGGTCTTCTGTGTTCCGAGGCCATGTCTATACACATGCTAGGCTCGTCAAGTTAACCCTAAGTGTTTTGCATGTGTAAAACTGTCTTACACCCGTTGTATGTGAACGTAAGGATCTATCACACCCGATCATCACGTGGTTCTTCGAAACAACGAACTGTAGCAACGGTGCACAGTTAGGGGAGAACACTTCTTGAAATTGTTGTGAGGGATCATCTTATTTACTATCGTCGTTCTAAGCAAATAAGATGTATAAACATGATAAACATCACATGCAATCAAATAGTGACATGATATGGCCAATGTCACTTTGCTCCTTTTGATCTCCATCTTCGGGGCTCCATGATCATCATCGTCACCGGCATGACACCATGATCTCCATCATCATGATCTCCATCATCGTGTCTTCATGAAGTTGCCTCGCCATCTATTACTTCTACTACTATGGCTAACGGTTAGCAATAAAGTAAAGTAATTACATGATGTTTAAGTTGACACGCAGGTCATAAATAAATAAAGACAACTCCTATGGCTCCTGCCGGTTGTCATACTCATCGACATGCAAGTCGTGATTCCTATTACAAGAACATGATCAATCTCATACATCACATATATCATTCATCACATCCTTTGGCCATATCACATCACATAGCATACCCTGCAAAAACAAGTTAGACGTCCTCTAATTGTTGTTTGCATGTTTTTACGTGGCTGCTATGGGTTTCTAGCAAGAACGTTTCTTACCTACGCAAAGACCACAACGTGATATGCCAATTGCTATTTACCCTTCATAAGGACCCTTTTCATCGAATCCGATCCGACTAAAGTGGGAGAGACAGACACCCGCTAGCCACCTTATGCAACTAGTGCATGTCAGTCGGTGGAACCAGTCTCACGTAAGAGTACGTGTAAGGTCGGTCCGGGCCGCTTCATCCCACGATGCCGCCGAATCAAGATAAGACTAGTAACGGCAAGCATATTGAACAAAATCAACGCCCACAACTACTTTGTGTTCTACTCGTGCATAGAATCTACGCAATAGACCTAGCTCTGATACCACTGTTGGAGAACGTAGCAGAAATTCAAAATTTTCCTACGTATCACCAAGATCTATCTATGGAGAGACTAGCAACGAGTAGAAAGAGAGTGCATCTACATACCCTTGTAGATCGCTAAGCGGAAGCGTTCAAGTGAACGGGGCTGATGGAGTCGTACTCGTCGTGATCCAAATCACCGATGACCAAGTGCCGAACGGACGGCACCTCCGCGTTCAACACACGTACAGCCCGGTGACGTCTCCCACGCCTTGATCCAGCAAGGAGAGAGGGAGAGGTTGAGGAAGACTTCATCCATCAGCAGCACAACGGCGTGGTGGTGGTGGAGGAGCGTGGCTATCCTGCAGGGCTTCGCCAAGCACCACAGGAGAAGAGGAGGAGGAAGAAGAGATGCAGGGCTGCACCAACGAGAGGAGAAGTTCTCATGTGTGTTGGGCTGCCCCTAGACCTCATGTATTTATAGGGGGAAGGGAGGGCTGTGCCCCCTCTAGGGTTTCCACACCCTAGGGGTGGCGGCCAGCCCTAGATGGGAACCAAAGGGGCGGCCAAGAGGGGAGAGAGGGGGAGGAGCCCACTAGGTGGGCCTTAAGGCCCAACTGGACTAGGGTTTGCCCCCTCCCACTCTTCCTTGCGCCTTGGGCCCCTTGTGGGGGGCGCACCAGCCCTCCTAGGGGCTGGTCCCCTCCCACACTTGGCCCACGCAGCCTTCTGGGGCAGGTGGCCCCACTTGGTGGACCCCCGGGACCCTCCCGGTGGTCCCGGTACGTTACCGATAAACCCCGAAACTTTTCCGGTGACCAAAACAGGACTTCCCATATATAAATCTTTACCTCCGGACCATTCTGGAACTCCTTGACGTCCGGGATCTCATCCGGGACTCCGAACAACATTCGGTAACCACATACAAACTTCCTTTATAACCCTAGCGTCATCGAACCTTAAGTGTGTAGACCCTACGGGTTCGGGAGACATGCAGACATGACCGAGACGTTCTCCGGTCAATAACCAACAGCGGGATCTGGATACCCATGTTGGCTCCCACATGTTCCACGATGATCTCATCGGATGAACCACGATGTCAAGGACTTAATCAATCCCGTATACAATTCCCTTTGTCTATCGGTACGATACTTGCCCGAGATTCGATCGTCGGTATCCCGATACCTTGTTCAATCTCGTTACCGGCAAGTCTCTTTACTCGTTCTGTAACACATCATCCCGTGATCAACTCCTTGATCACATTATGCACATTATGATGATGTCCTACCGAGTGGGCCCAGAGATACCTCTCCGTCACACAGAGTGACAAATCCCAGTCTCAATTCGTGCCAACCCAACAGACACTTTCAGAGATACCCGTAGTGTACCTTTATAGCCACCCAGTTACGTTGTGACGTTTGGCACACCCAAAGCACTCCTACGGTATCCGGGAGTTGCACAATCTCATGGTCTAAGGAAATGATACTTGACATTAGCAAAGCTTTAGCATACGAACTACACGATCTAGTGCTATGCTTAGGATTGGGTCTTGTCCATCACATCATTCTCCTAATGATGTGATCCCGTTATCAACGACATCCAATGTCCATGGTTAGGAAACCGTAACCATCTATTGATCAACGAGCTAGTCAACTAGAGGCTTACTAGGGACATGGTGTTGTCTATGTATCCACACATGTATCTGAGTTTCCTATCAATACAATTCTAGCATGGATAATAAACGATTATCATGAACAAGGAAATATAATAATAATCAATTTATTATTGCCTCTAGGGCATATTTCCAACACCATCATGTAAAGGTCGTTTCCGGAATTGGCATGGTCCAACCCTATTGTCGGCCCCACTTCTCTTTCTCCTAGATATTGATGACAAATTCCTGCATGACCTCCTCATCCAACTCTCATGCCTTCCCTCCCTCTGTGAGCCCGACCCAGTACGGCCTTGGGCGAGGCGACATGGTGAGGATGAGAGAATGCGAAAATAAGAGGAGAAGGCAAGTGGAGTGGCCGGAGAGGTGAGCGAAGAAGCGGGTAGAGATGGTGAGATGTCGCCTCTTTATAGGTATGGGTAGCGGGTGACAGAAATTTGTGGCGGGTACGGGAACAGACAGTTGGACAAGCGACAATGGGCATTAACGATTGCATCTTCTAATGAGATAAGTGAATGTGAGATTGGTATGGCGAGAGCGTCATTGGTAGGGAAATGAAGATACATGAGGTAGGAGATGAAGAGAGACAAAGAGTTTGGTACTGACATGGCTTGAGACTGCCTCGGTATTTCCCCAATGAGGAAGGGATGATGCATCACAACTATGGTAAGTGTTTCCCTCAGTTATGAAACCAAGCTATTGTTGGGTAACTGCTACCTCTTGAGCACTGTGTTGGATTTTCCCGAAGAGGAGAGGATGATGCAGCAAAGTAGCATAAGTATTTCCCTCAGTTTTTGAGAACCAAGGTATCAATCCAGTAGGAGGCTACGCGCAAGTCCCTTGTACCTACACAAAAACAATAGCTCAACGCAACCAACGCGCTTAGGGGTTGTCAATCCCTTCACAGTCACTTACGAAAGTGAGATCTGATAGAGATGATAAATAATATTTTTTTGGTATTTTTGGTATAGAGATGCAAGGTAAATAGTAAAAGCAAAGTAAAAGCAAAGCAATAATAAAATGATGGAGATTGATATGATGAGAAAGAGACCCGGGGCCATAGGTTTCACTAGTGGCTTCTCTCAAGAGCATAAGTATTCTACAGTGGGTGAACAAATTACTGTTGAGCAATTGACAGAACTGAGCATAGTTATGAGAATATCTAGGTATGATCATGTATATAGGCATCACATTCGGGACAAGTAGACCGACTCCAGCCTGCATCTACTACTATTACTCCACTCATCGACCGCTATCCAGCATGCATCTAGAGTATTAAGTTAAAAACAGAGTAATGCCTTAATCAAGATGACATGATGTAGAGGGATAGTTGTTGGGTAACGTAGTAATTTCAAAAATTTCCTACGCACACGCAGGATCATGGAGATGCATAGCAACGAGAGGGGAGAGTGTTGTCTATGTACACTCGTAGACCGTTCGTGGAAGCGTTATATCAATGCGGTTGATGTAGTCGTACGTCTTCACGTTCGACCGATCCAAGTACCGAAAGCACGACACCTCCGAGTTCTGCACACGTTCGGCTCGGTGACGTCCTCGCCTTCTCGATCCAGCAAGAGGGGCGAAGTAGTAGATGAGTTCCGGCAGCACGACGGTGTGGTGACGGTGTTGGTGAAGAACAATCTCCGCAGGGCTTCGCCTAAGCACTACGAAAACTATGACGGAGAATAAACTAGAGGGGATGGGGTTGCCGGCACACGGCTTGGTGTTTCTTGATGTGTCTTGGGTGCTATCCCTACCCCTCTATTTATATGTTGAGCCTTGGGGTCGAAACTTGGAGAAAAAGCCTCCACAAAGTCGGTTTCACCCGAAAGGCAAGAGTCCTTCTCGGACTCCAGGGCCAGACGCCAGGGTTCTCGGCGTCTGGACCCAGACGCAAGGGACCCTGGCGTCTGGCCCCTGGACTCCACAAAACTTCCTTTTGCGCTTTCCAAAAACCTTGTGGGCTTTCCCCTTTGGCCCAAATAAAGTGTTCTCGTACCCAAACATTTTGGGAAACATCCGGAACCCCTTCCGGTGAATTCCGGAACCCTTCTAGTGACCAAACACTATTATCCCATATATCAAACTTTATCTCCGGACCATTCCGGAGTTCCTCGTCATGTCCGTGATCTCATCCCGGACTCCGAACAACATTCAGTCATCAACATACATAACTCATATAGTACTATATTGTCAACGAACGTTAAGCAGGCGGACCCTACGGGTTCGAGAACTATGTAGACATGACCGTGACACCTCTCTGGTCAATAACCAATAGCGGGACCTGGATGCCCATATTGGCTCCTACATATTCTATGAAGATCTTTATCGGTCAGACCGCATAACAACATACGTTGTTCCCTTTGTCATTAGTATGTTACTTGCCCGAGATTCGATCGTCGGTATCTCAATACCTAGTTCAATCTCGTTACTGGCAAGTCTCTTTACTCGTTCCATAATACATCATCCCGCAACTAACTCATTAGTTGGAATGCTTGCAAGGCTTGTAGTGATGTGCATTACCGAGTGGGCCCAGAGATACCTCTCCGACAATCGGAGTGACAAATCCTAATCTCGAAATACGCCAACCCAACAAGTACCTTCGGAGACACCTGTAGAGCACCTTTATAATCACCCAGTTACATTGTGACGTTTGGTGGCACACAAAGTGTTCCTCCGGTAAACGGGAGTTGCATAATCTCATAGTCATAGGAGCATGTATAAGTCATGAAGAAAGCAATAGCAACAAACTAAACGATCAAGTGCTAAGCTAACGGAATGGGTCAAGTCAATCACATCATTCTCCTAATGATGTGATCCCGTTAATCAAATGACAACTCATGTCTATGGTTAGGAAACTTAACCATCTTTGATCAATGAGCTAGTCAACATTTATCATGAAAAAAGGAAATAAATAATAACTTTATTATTGCCTCTAGGGCATATTTCCTCTAGTCTCCCACTTGCACTAGAGTCAATAATCTAGATCACATCGCCATGTGATTTAACATCAATAGTTCACACCACAATGTGATTAACACCCATAGTTCACATCGTCATGTGACCAACAGCCAAAGGGTTTACTAGAGTAAATAATCTAGTTCACATCGCTATGTGATTAACACCCAAAGAGTACTAAGGTGTGATCATGTTTTGCTTGGGAGAGAAGTTTAGTCAACGGGTCTGCAACATTCAGATCCGTATGTATCTTGCAAATTTCTATGTCAACAATGCTCTGCACGGAGCTACTCTAGCTAATTGCTCCCACTTTCAATATGTATCTAGATCGAGACTTAGAGTCATCCAGATCGGTGTCAAAGCTTGACCGACGTAACTCTTTACAACGAACCTTTTGTCACCTCCATAATCGAGAAAGATATCATTATTCCACTAAGGATAATTTTGACCGCTGTTCAGTGATCTACTCCTAGATCACTATTGTACTCCCTTGCCAAAAACAGTGTAGGGTATACAATAGATGTGGTACACAGCATGACATACTTTATAGAACCTATGGCTGAGGCATAGGGAATGACTTTCATTCTCTTTCTATCTTCTGCCGTGGTCGGGTTTTGAGTCTTACTCAATTTCACACCTTGTAAGACAGGCAAGAACTCTTTCTTTGACTGTTCCATTTTGAACACTTCAAAATCTTGTCAAGGTATGTACTCATTGAAAAAACTTATCAAGCGTCTTGATCTATCTCTGTAGATCTTGATGCTTAATATGTAAGCAGCTTCACCGAAGTTTTTCTTTGAAAAACTCCTTTCAAACACTCCTTTATGCTTTGCAGAATAATTCTACATTATTTCTGATCAACAATATGTCATTCACATATACTTATCAGAAATGTTGTGGTGCTCCCACTCACTTTCTTGTAAATACAGACTTCACCACAAGTCTGTATAAAACTATATGCTTTGATCAACTTATCAAAGCGTATATTCCAACTCCGAGATGCTTGCACTAGTCCATAGATGGATCGCTGGAGCTTGCATATTTTGTTAGCACCTTTAGGATTAACAAAACCTTCTAGTTGCATCATATACAACTCTTCTTTAATAAATCCATTAAGGAATGCAGTTTTGTTTATCCATTTGCCAGATTTCATAAAATGCGGCAATTGCTAACATGATTCTTACAGACCTAAGCATAGATACAAGTGAGAAACTCTCATCGTAGTCAACACCTTGAACTTGTCGAAAACCTTTTGCGACAATTCTAGCTTTATAGATAGTAACACTAATATCAGCGTCCGTCTTCCTCTTGAAGATCCATTTAATCTCAATGGCTCGCCGATCTTTGGGCAAGTCAGTCAATGTCCATACTTTGTTCTTATATATGGATCTCATCTCAGATTTCATGGCCTCAAGCCATTTCGCGGAATCTGGGCTCATCATCGCTTCCTCATATTTCGTAGGTTCGTCATGGTCAAGTAACATGACCTCCAGAACAGGATTACCGTACCACTCTGGTGCAGATCTCACTCTGTTTTACCTACGAGGTTCAGTAGTAACTTGATCTGAAGTTACATGATCATCAGCATTAGCTTCCTCACTAATTGGTGTAGTAGTCACAGGAACAGATTTCTGTGATGAACTACTTTCCAATAAGGGAGCAGGTATAGTTATCTCATCAAGTTCTAATTTGCTCCCACTCACTTCTTTCGAGAGAAACTCCTTCTCTAGAAAGGATCCATTCTCAGCAATGAATATCTTGCCTTCGGATCTGTGACAGAAGGTGTACCCAACATTTTCTTTTGGGTATCCTATGAAGACGCACTTCTCCCATTTGGGTTTGAGCTTATCAGGTTGAAACTTTTCACATAAGCATTGCAACCTCAAACTTTAAGAAACGACAGCTTAGGTTTCTTGCCAAACCATAGTTCATCCGGTGTCGTCTCAACGGATTTAGATGGTGCCCTATTTAACGTGAATGTAGCTGTCTCTAATGCATAACCCCAAAGCGATAGTGGTAAATTGGTAAGAGACATCATAGATTGCACCATATCTAATAAAGTACGGTTACGACGTTTGGACACACCGTTACACTGTGGTGTTCCAGGTGGCATGAGTAGTGAAACTATTTCACATTTTTTAATTGAAGGCCAAACTCGTAACTCAAATATTTTACTTCTGCAATCATATTGTAGAAACTTTTATTTTTGTTACGATGATTCTCCACTTCACTCTGAAATTCTTTGAAATTTTCAAATGTTTCAGACTTGTGTTTCATCAAGTAGATATACTCATATCTGCTCAAATCATCTGTGAAGATCAGAAAATAATGATACCCGTCGCGAGCCTTAATATTTATCAGACTACACACATCTGTATGTATGATTTCCAACAGATCTGTTGCTCGCTCCATAGTTCCGGAGAACAGCGTTTTAGTCATCTTGCCCACGAGGCATGGTTCGCAAGTAGCAAGTGATTCATAATCAAGTGGTTCAAAAAGTCCATTAGTATGGAGTTTCTTTATGCGCTTTATACCGATATGACCTAAACGGCAGTGCCACAAATAAGTTGCACTATCATTATTAACTTTGCATCTTTTGGATTTAATATTATGAAAATGTGTATCACCACGATCGAGATCCAACAAACCATTTTCATTGGGTGTATGACCATAGAAGGTTTTATTTATGTAAACAGAAAAACAATTATTCTCTAACTTACATAAATAACCGTATTGCAATAAACATGATCCAATCATATTCATGCTCAGCGCAAACACTTAATAACATTTATTTTAGGTTTAACACTAATCCCGAAAGTATAGGGAGTGTGCGATGATGATCATATCAATCTTGGAACCATTTCCAATACACATCGTCACTTCACCCTTAACTAGTCTCTATTCATTCTGCAACTCTCGTTTCGAGTTACTATTCTTAGCAACTGAACTAGTATAAAATACTGAGGGGTTGCTATAAACACTAGTAAAGCACACATCAATAACATGTATATCAAATATACCTATGTTCACTTTACCATCCTTCTTATCCGCTAATTACTTGGGGTAGTTCCACTTCCAGTGACCAGTCCCTTTGCAGTAGAAGCACTCAGTTTCAGGCTTAGGTCCAGACTTGGGTTTTTTCACTTGAGCAGCAACTTGCTTGCTGTTCTTCTTGAAGTTGCCCTTTCTTCCATTTGCCCCTTTACTTGAAACTAGTGGTTTTGTTTACCATCAACACTTGATGCTTTTCTTGATTTCTACCTTCGTCGATTTCAGCATCACGAAGAGCTTGGGAATTGTTTCCGTTATCCCTTGCATATTATAGTTCATCGCGAAGTTCTACTAACTTGGTGATGGTGACTAGAGAATTCAGTCAATCACTATTTTATCTAGAAGATTAACTCCCACTTGATTCAAGCGATTGTAGTACCCAGACAATCTGAGCACATGCGTTGGATTTCCCCAAAGAGGAGAGGATGATGCAGCAAAGTAGCGTAAGTATTTCCCTCAGCTTTTGAGAACCAAGGTATCAATCCAGTAGGAGGCTACGCACGAGTCCCTTGTACCTACACAAAAACGATAGCTCAACGCAACCAACATGCTTAGGGGTTGTCAATCCCTTCACGGTCACTTACGAAAGTGAGATCTGATAGAGATGATAAATAATATTTTTTGGTATTTTTGGTATAGAGATGCAAGGTAAATAGTAAAAGCAAAGAAATAATAAAGTGATGGAGGTTGATATGATGAGAAAGAGACCCGGGGGCCATAGGTTTCACTAGTGGCTTCTCTCAAGAGCATAAGTATTCTACGGTGGGTGAACAAATTACTGTTGAGCAATTGACAGAATTGAGCATAGTTATGACAATATCTATGTATGATCATGTATATAGGCATCACTTCCGAGACAAGTAGACCGAATCCTGCCTGCATCTACTACTATTACTCCACTCATCGACCGCTATCCAGGATGCATCTAGAGTATTAAGTTAAAAACAGAGTAACGCCTTAAGCAAGATGACATGATGTAGAGGGATAGTTTCGTGAAATATGATAAAAACCCCATCTTGTTATCCTTGATGGCAACAATACAATACGTGCCTTGCTGCCCCTTCTGTCACTGGGAAAGGACACCGCAAGATCGAACCCAAAGCTAAGCACTTCTCGCATGGCAAGAACAACCAATCTAGTAGGCCAAACCAAACTGATAATTCGAAGAGACTTGCAAAGATAACCAATCATACATAAAAGAATTCATAGAAGATTCAAATATTATTCTTAGATAGACTTGATCATAAACCCACAATTCGTCGGTCTCAACAAACACACCGCAAAAAGAAGATTACATCGAATAGATCTCCACAAGAGAGGGGGAGAACATTGTATTGAGATCCAAAAAGAGAGAAGAAGCCATCTAGCTACTAACTATGGACCCGTAGGTCTGAAGTAAACTACTCACACTTCATCGGAGGGGCTTGGATGATGATGAAGAAGCCCTCCGTGATCGATGCCCCCTCCGGCGGAGCTCTGGAACAGGCCCCAAGATGGGATCTCGTGGATACAGAAAGTTGCGGCGGTGGAATTAGGTTTTTGGCTCCGTCCCCGATTGTTTGGGGGTATGTAGGTATATATAGGAGGAAGAAGTACGTCAGTGGAGCTTCGAGGGGCCCACGAGGCAGGGGCGCGCCCTAGGGGGCGCCCTCCACCCTCGTGACCGCCTCGTGGCTTTCTTGACGGAGGGTCCAAGTCTCCTGGATCTTATCTGATGAGAAAATCACGTCCGAAGGTTTCATTCTGTTTGGACTCCGTTTGATATTCCGTTTCTCCGAAACACTGAAATAGGCAAAAAACAGCAATTCTGGGCTGGGCCTCCGGTTGATAGGTTAGTCCCAAAAATAATATAAAAGTGGAAAATAAAGCCCAATATAGTCCAAAACAGTAGATAATATAGCATGGAGCAATCAAAATTATAGATACGTTGGAGACGTATCAAGCACCCCCAAGCTTAATTCCCGCTCGTCCTCGAGTAGGTAAATGATAAAAAACAGAATTTTTGACGCGGAGTGCTACTTGGCATAATTTTAATGTAATTCTTATTAATTGTTGTATGAATATTTAGATCCGAAAGATTCAAGACAAAATTTCATATTGACATAAAAATGATAATACTTGAAGCATACTAACTAAGCAATTATGTCTTCTCAAAATAACATGGCCAAAGAAAGTTCATCCCTACAAAATCATATAGTTTAGTCATGTTTCATTTTCGTCACACAAGAATGCTCTCATCATGCACAACCCTGATGACAAGCCAAGCAATTGTTTCATACTTTAGTAATCTCAAACCTATAAACTTTCATGCAATATATGAGCGCGAGCCATGGACATAGCACTATGGGTGGAATAGAATATAATGAGGGGGGTTATGTGGAGAAGACAAAAAAGGAGAAAGTCTCACATCAACGAGGCTAATCAATGGGCTATGTAGATGCCCACTGATTGATGTTAATGCAAGGAGTAGGGATTGCCATGCAACAGATGCACTAGAGCTATAAACGTATGAAAGCTCAACAAAATAAACTAGTGGGTGTGCATCCAACTTGCTTGCTCACGAAGACCTGGAGCACTTGAGGAGGCCCATTGTTGGAATATACAAGCCAAGTTCTATAATGAAAAATTCCCACCAGTATATGAAAGTGATAACATGAGAGACTCTCCACTATGAAGATCATGGTGCTACTATGAAGCACAAGTGTGGTAAAAGGATAGTAACATTGTCCCTTCTCTCTTTTTCCCTTATTTTTTGGGCCTTTTCCTTTTTTATAGCCTTTCTCTTTTTTGGGCCTTCTCTTTTTTTATGGCCTTTCTCTTTTTTTTATTCCTCACTTGGGACAATGCTCCAATAATGATGATCATCACACTTTTATTTATTACAACTCAATGAGTACAACTCGATACTAGAACAAAGATGACTCCATATGAATGCCTCCGGCAGTGTACTGGGATATGCAATGAACCAAGAGTGACATGTATGAAAGAATTATGAACGGTGGCTTTGCCACAAATACTATGTCAACTACATGATCATGCTAAGCAATATGACAATGATGAATGTGTCATGATGAACGGAATGATGGAAAGTTGCATGGCAATATATCTCGGAATGGCTATGGAAATGCCATAATAGGTAGGTATGGTGGCTGTTTTGAGGAAGATATAAGGAGGTTTATGTGTGAAAGAGCGTATCATATCACGGGGTTTGGATGCACCGGCGAAGTTTGCGCCAACTCTCAATGCGAGAAAGGGCAATGCACGGTACCGAAGAGGCTAGCAAGGATGGAAGGGTGAGAGTGCGTATAATCCATGGACTCAACATTAGTCATAAAGAACTCACACACTTATTGCAAAAATCTACAAGTCATCAAAAACCTCGACACTACGAGCATGCTCCTAGGGGGGTAGATTGGTAGGAAAAGACCATCGCTCGTCCCCGACCGCCACTCATAAGGAGGACAATCAAATAACACCTCATGTTTCAAATTTGTTGCATAACGTTTACCATATGTGCATGCTACGGGACTTGCAAACTTCAACATAAGTATTTCTCAATTTCACAACTACTCAACTAGCATGACTTTGATATTATTACCTCCATATCTCAAAACAATCATCAAGCATCAAACTTTTCTTAGTATTCAACACACTCATAAGAAAGTTTTATTATTAATCTTGCATACCAAGCATATTAGGATTTTAAGCAAATTACCATGCTATTAAGACCCTCAAAATAATCTAAGTGAAGCATGAGAGATCAATAGTTTCTATAAAACAAATCCACCACCGTGCTCTAAAAGATATAAGTGAAGCACTAGAGCAAAACTATAAAGCTCAAAAGATATAAGTGAAGCACATAGGGTATTCTATCAAATTCCAAATCATGTATGGCTCTCTCAAAAGGTGTGTACAGTAAGGATGATTGTGGTAGACTAACAAGCAAAGACTCAAATCATAAAAGACGCTCCAAGCAAAACACATATCATGTGGTGAATAAAAATATAGCTCCAAGTAAAGTTACCGATAGAAGTAGACGAAAGAGGGGATGCCTTCCGGGGCATCCCCAAGCTTTGGCTTTTAGGTGTCCTTAGATTATCTTGGGGGTGCCATGGGCATCCCCAAGCTTAGGCTCTTGCCACTCCTTGTTCCATAATCCATCAAATCTTTACCCAAAACTTGAAAACTTCACAACACAAAACTTAAAGTAGAAAATCTCGTGAGCTCTGTTAGCGAAAGAAAACAAAAGACCACTTCAAGGTACTGTAATGAACTCATTCTTTATTTATATTGATGTTAAACCTACTGTATTCCAACTTATCTATGTATTATAAACTATTTTACTAGCCATAGATTCATCAAAATAAGCAAACAACACACGAAAAACAGAATCTGTCAAAAACAGAACAGTCTGTAGTAATCTGTAGCTAGCGCAAGATATGGAACCCCAAAAATTCTAAAATAAATTGATGCACGTGAGGAATTTATCTATTAATCATCTTCAAAAATCATTAACTAAATAGCACTTTCCAAATAAAAATGACAGCAGTTCTCGTGAGCGCTAAAGTTTCTGTTTTTATAGCAAATTCAACAAGACTTTCCCCAAGTCTTCCCAATGGTTCTACTTGGCACAAACACTAATTAAACACAAAAAACACAACCAAAACAGAGGCTAAATAATTTATTTATTACTAAACAGGAGCAAAAGCAAGGAATAAAAATAAAATTGGGTTGCCTCCTTTGGTAGGCAATCCATAAGTGGCTCTCATGATAGATTCATATGGTAATTTTATTTTCTTTCTAGGGAAGTGTTCCATGCCCTTTTTAATGGAAATTGGAATCTAATATTCCCTTCCTTCATTTCAATAATTGCACCAACCGTTCTAAGGAAAGGTCTACCGAGAATAATAGGGCAAGAAGGATTGCAATCTATATCAAGAACGATAAAATCTACAGGCACATAATTCCTATTTGCAACAATAAGAACATTATTAATTCTTCCCATAGGTTTCTTAATAGTGGAATCCACAAGATGCAAGTTTAGAGAGCAATCATCAAAATTACGGAAATCTAGCAAATCACACAAAGTTTTGGGAATAGTAGAGACACTAGCACCCAAATCACACAAAGCATAAAACTCATGATCTTTACTTTTAATTTTCATATTGTAGGTTCCCACTCATCATAAAGTTTTCTAGGGATAGAAACTTTCAACTCAAGTTTTTCTTCATAAGATTGCATCAAGGCATCAACAATATGTTCGGTAAAGGCTTTATTTTGACTATAAGCATGAGGAGAATTTAGCACGGATTGCAAAAAGGAAATACAATCAATCAAAGAGCAATTTTCATAATTAAATTCCTTGAAATCCAATATAGTGGGTTTAGCATCATCTAGGGTTTTATTTCTTTTAATCCCACTTTTATCAATTTCACCATCAAGATCTAAATACTCCGAATTTTTAGAACGCCTACTAGGTAAAGGTGGATCATATTCAGTCCCATCATTATCAAGATTAATATTGCAAAACAAAGATTTAATAGGGGACACATCAATAACTTTTAGATCTTCATCATTATTTTCATAGGAATTGGAAGAACACGCTTTAATAAAGGCATCTTTCATAGCACGCGTCCTAGCGATTCTTTCTTTGCACTCGTCAATGGAAATTCTCATGGCTTTGAGAGACTCATTGATATCATGCTTAGGTGGAATAGATCTAAGTTTCAAAGAATCAACATCAAGAGCAATTCTATCAACGTTCCTAGCCAAATCATCAATCTTAAGCAATTTTTCTTCAATCATAGCATTAAAATTCTTTTGCGAAGAAATAAATTCTTTAATATTAGATTCAAAATCAGAGGGCATCTTATTATAATTTCCATAAGAATTGTTGTATGAATTACCATAATTATTAGAGGGATTACTAGGATAAGGCCTAGGATTGAAATTTCCTCTATACGCGTTGTTACCAAAATTGTTCCTACCAATAAAATTCACATCCATAGATTCATTATTATTCTCAATCAAAGTAGACAAGGGCACATCATTAGGATCAGAAGAAACACTCTTATTAGCAAATAATTTCATAAGTTCATCCATCTTTCCACTCAAAACATTAATTTCTTCTATCGCATGCACCTTTTTATTAGTAGATCTTTCAGTATGCCATTGAGAATAATTAACCATAATATTATCTGGGAGTTTAGTAGCTTCTCCTAAAGTGATTTCCATAAAAGTGCCTCCCGCGGCTGAATCTAAAAGATTTATAGAAGTAAAATTCAATCCGGCATAAATTTTTTGTATAATCATCCACAAATTCAAACCATGAGTAGGGCAATTACGTATCATTAATTTTATTCTCTCCCAAGCTTGTGCAACATGTTCATGATCAAGTTGCTTAAAATTCATAATATCGGTTCTAAGAGAGATGATCTTAGTGGGAGGAAAATACTTAGAGATAAAAGTATCTTTGCACTTGTTCCATGAATCAATACTATTTTTAGGCAAAGATGAAAACCAAGCTTTAGCACGATCTCTAAGCGAAAAAGGAAATAGCTTCAATTTAACAATATCATTATCGACATCTTTCTTATTTTGCATGTCACACAAATCAATGAAGCTATTAAGATGGGTAGCGGCATCTTCACTAGGAAGGCCGGAGAACGGATCTTTCATGACAAGATTCAGCAAAGCAGTATTAATTTCACAAGATTCAGCATCGGTAAGAGGAGCAATCGGAGTGCTAAGGAAATCATTGTTGTTGGTATTGGTGAAGTCACACAATTTAGTATTATCGTGAGCCATCACGACAAGCAAGCAAACTAACACACAACCAAACCAAAAGGCAAACGGGCAAAAAGAGGCAAATAGAGAAAGAGAGGGAGGATAGAGAGAGAGAGAGGGCGAATAAAACGGCAAGGGTGAAGTGGGGGGAGAGGAAAACAAGAGGCAAATGGCAAATAATGTAATGCGGGAGATAGGGATTGTGATGGGTACTTGGTATATTGACTTTTGCGCAGACCCCCCGGCAACGGCGCCAGAAATTCTTCTTGCTACCTCTTGAGCACTGCGTTGGATTTCCCCAAAGAGGAGAGGATGATGCAGCAAAGTAGCATAAGTATTTCCCTCAGTTTTTGAGAACCAAGGTATCAATCCAGTAGGAGGCTACGCGTGAGTCCCTTGTACCTACACAAAAACAATAGCTCAACGCAACCAACGCGCTTAGGGGTTGTCAATCCCTTCACGGTCACTTACGAAAGTGAGATCTGATAGAGATGACAACTATTATTTTTTTGGTATTTTTGGTATAGAGATGCAAGGTAAAAAGTAAAAGCAAAGAAATAATAAAGTGATGGAGATTGATATGATGAGAAAGAGACCCGGGGCCATAGGTTTCACTAGTGGCTTCTCTCAAGAGCATAAGTATTCTACGGTGGGTGAACAAATTACTGTTGAGCAATTGACAGAATTGAGCATTGTTATGAGAATATCTAGGTATGATCATGTATATAGGCATCACGTCTAAGACAAGTAGACCGACTCCAGCCTGCATCTACTACTATTACTCCACTCATCGACCGCTATCCAGCATGCATCTAGAGTATTAAGTTAAAAACAAAGTAACGCCTTAAGCAAGATGACATGATGTAGAGGGATAGTTGTTGTGTAACGTAGTAATTTCAAAAATTTCCTACGCACACGCAGGATCATGGAGATGCATAGCAACGAGAGGGGAGAGTGTTGTCTACGTACCCTCGTAGACCATTCGCGAAAGCGTTATATCAATGCGGCTGATGTAGTCGTACGTCTTCACGTCCGACCGATCCAAGTACCGAAAGCATGACACCTCCGAGTTCTGCAAACGTTCGGCTCGGTGACGTCCTCGCCTTGTCGATCCAGCAAGAGGGGTGTCGGTGTCAAAACCGGCGGATCTCGGGTAGGGGGTCCCGAACTGTGCGTCTAGGCCGAATGGTAATAGGAGGCGGGGAACATGATGTTTTACCCAGATTTGGGCCCTCTTGATGGAGGTAAAACCCTACGTCCTGCTTGATTAATATTGATGATATGGGTAGTACAAGAGTAGATCTACCACGAGATCAAGGAGGCTAAACCCTAGAAGCTAGCCTATGGTATGATTGTTGTATATGGAGTTGATGTCCTACGGGCTACAACCCTCCGGTTTATATAGACACCGGATAGGGTTAGGGTTACATAGAGTCGGTTACAATGGTAGGAGATCTTGAATATCCGCACTGCCAAGCTTGCCTTCCACGCCAAGGAAAGCCCCATCCGGACACGGGACGAAGTCTTCAATCTTGTATCTTCATAGTCCAGGAGTCCGGCTGAAGGTATAGTCCGGCTACCCGAACATCCCCTAATCCAGGACTCCCTCAGTAGCCCCTGAACCAGGCTTCAATGACGATGAGTCCGGCGGGCAAATTGTCTTCGGCATTGCAAGGCGGGTTCCCCCTCCAAGTCCTTCATAGAAGATTGTAAACACCAAGAGTAGTGTCCGGCTCTGCAAAATAAGCTTCCACATATTGCCATAGAGAGAATAATATTAACACAAATCAAATCTGCCGACGTATTCCGCAGTGCGTCATCACACTACGACCAAGTCCTTTACTCAAATCGTTTTCACTTTTCCACCTCAGCATGTTTTGCGAGGCGGTTTCCTTGGCACGTCTTGTCAAAGCAGAGATCGTGTACCCCCCTTTTACAGGATTCTCATCAATACGGACGTGGGTAACCCAATCGTGCCTGTTAGCATGTTTTCTCGATTAAAGGTGAGTCCCAACAGTTACGGGGAGGGCTCCTGGTATTCAACCTCTTATAAAGAGACCAGGGCCTTACTCCTTTTCTCCAATCCCAAAACAAGTTCGCCCGTCGCCTCGAGTTCCAACACCCTAGGCTCCAGATTCCGGGCGCCTCGGACCTTCGACAATGTCCGGTTCCGACCTTCAAGGCCGATGGATGCCCTCCTCTGTCACGGAGGAGGACGTGCTAAAGTTGAGAGAGGCTAAGTTCTTGACCGCCGAAATTTCGCACAGGTTGCCTGCTCAAAGGAAGGCTATCCCCAGTCCCCAGCCCGGTGAGAGCGTAGTGTTCATGTCTCACTTCCTTCAGGGGTTAGGCTTCCCGATGGATCCCTTTGTGAGGGGACTGCTGTTTTATTACGGGCTGGAATTCCACGACTTAGCTCCGGAGTCCATCCTCCATATCTCCTCGTTTATCGTTGTATGCGAAGCGTTCCTCCGTGTTACCCCTCACTTCGGATTATGGCTCAAGACCTTCAAAGTGGAGCCGAAGATGATCAAGGGACGGCACGCAGAGTGCAGAGGCGCTGTTATAAGCAAAAATGCTGATGCTCCATGGCCCGAGGGCTCTTTTCAAGAGGAGCTAGGATTGTGGCATCGAGAGTGGTTTTATATCACCGCTCCCCGGAGCACCAAGTGGGTGGCGCCTCCTGCCTTTCGCTCGGGTCCCCCACCACGGCTAGCGTCATGGGTCAACAGAGGGTTAGATTGGGGTTTGCCCAAAGACGTGCCCTTGTTACAGGGCCGAATTAAGGATCTCTTGGAAGGAGACCTCAGCTTGGTCAAGGTGACACAGGTCATGCTGATTCGCCGAATATTGCCCGGCAAATGTCGCCCCCTTCACCTGTGGGAGTTTAATCCAGAGGGACCGCGAGCTCTCCAGAACTTTATGGACGCAACGCCCGCGGAGATGTATAAAATGTTCTTCGGATCACAAGAGATGTGTCCGGATTTAACCGAGGACGTAGGCCTAAGCTGCAATCGCCCGGATACTCAAGTAAGCAACCTTGTGCCCGGACCTTCTATCCGTATAATTGTCATAAACTTGCCCCTAAAAGAGCCATCCTTTTAAACAGGAGTGGATAGCGAAGGCAAAGCTGATCAGGTGTCTGGCTCCCCTTCCCGAAACCAGGCCGGATCCCGTGCTGGTCAGGATGCTGGAGATAATGCCTTTGGAGGGAAGCAAGGGGGAGGACAAGCAAACTATGGCCTCCTCGAAGGAGGCTGCTCCGAAGGGAGGAGCCGACAATTCCTCTCCTAAGGGGAAGAAGAGAGCCGCCTCTGACGACCCGGAAACCATGGCCTCGAAGGGGGGAGAAAATCCTTGTCAGAGGGTCCGACGCCGGGGAGTTCCTCGGCCGGACTAAGCCCTCAAGGGGATCAGCCCTCCAGCGAGCCGTAAGTAGAGAAAGATTTTCCTTTTGAGGGATGAGGGAAATCCTTGATTTATATCTGAGAAGATTAACCAAACCTTTACCTTGTAGCTCGGACCTCAGCCCTTCTCAGCAGAGCTCGTCTTCGGGGGATCTCCTTCCGGAGATGATGGAGAGCGGGATGCCTCCCCCTGCCGTGCCACCTAGCGAGGCGGGCGACCCTGAGGTGTCGTCACGGAGGGTTTCTCCGAATCCGGCAGGGGTGGAAGGTAGCTATGTGGCCCCCCGAGGTTCTCAGCGTCCGGCCTTCGAAAGAGGTCATGGGACGAGCCCGGCACCGTCTGGTGCTCGGCCGGAGGAGCTAAAGATTCTGCTGGGGCGAGCTTCTATCTCAGAGGAGCACCGTGCATTGATGGGCACGATGATTGAAAGGATTTCATCCGCAGAGAGCGGATTGCATGAGGCCGTCAAAAGTTTACTGACGGGTTTCGAGGTACATTAGATAATGTATGCTTTTGTCAGTTGCGCATGAATAAGATGCACCCTGTGTAGATAGTAGCCCCTGAGACTCTGCGTGTCGTCAAGAAATGACGGCACGCGGAGGATCATAATCCCAGGTCTAAGATGTCGCCTTTGAATGTAGGCGGCAGGGTGTCCGGAATCGAGCCGAACAGACGATTTTGCCGAACTAAAGCGGCAACTAGACGTGGCAGATGCCGACATCACGCTTGTGAACAAGTGGCTTGATGAGGCTCAAGGTATGTAATTCCTTGGGCGACATCAGGTAAGAACAGTTTTATGTCTGTGTCTTATGATGTGTGTGCTTGACGCAGATGGTGCGGCCGCCGTGGAGAGTCTTAGGGCAGAACTTGCCTGAGCTAAAGAACAAGCCAGAGAAAGTGATGCGGCCACCAAGAAAGCCCTTGAAGAGCTGAGAGCCGAACAGGCTGCTCATTGCCGAAGCAAGGAAGAGATGGCCGAGATGGCCGAAAAGTTAAAAAGCGCTACAGACCATTGCAGACTTCTTGAAAAAGAAGACCAGGCGAAACAGACGGACTTAGAGAAGGCCGTTGCCAATGCCAAGGACGCGCGCTCTGCGATGAGAGCTGCGAAGGAGGAGCTGCGTCAGGCCGAATAGATTGCGGCTGGAAAGCCCTTTATGTTGCGAAGGAAATTTTGCGATCCGAAGTTTGCTCCGTTGGACCGGATGTGGAGTGTGGAGGATACCTATCTGGACTTGGCAGCGAGTGCTGCTGATGCGACCAAACACTTTCGAGATCAGAAAGATCGCGAAGTGGAAAAGCTTTTTTGGTCGCAGTTTCACAATCCAGAGCGTCCACTGGCAGTGGACGATCATTTGGCTCAATGGGCCGAACTGAATAGGTTGTCCGGACTCGCCATGAAGTACGTCATGGGTCACCTGTGGCCGGGGAGATCGGAGCCGAAGAGTTATTTTAGCTTGGTGCAGCAATTCCTTGACGCGCTGCCGTGTATAAATGCAATGAAGAGGTCAGCATGCATAGAGGGCGCTAGGATGGCTCTTGCCCGTGTTAAGACATACTGGGCAGAGATGGAGACCACCGTTGTTGCGTCCCGAGATTCGGACAAAAGCCGAGTACCCTCCGAGCACTATTTTTAGGAAGTTCTTGAAGGAGCTCGTGTAATAGAGACGCAGTGCTCAAAAGATGCTATGCTATGTTATGATAGCATATGTAATTATAAAGTAATATTTTGATAAACTGTAGTGGCCTTTTTTATACTTGTGCCTTCAAGTATTGGGAACACCTCCTGTGCGGCCGTTTTAAGACATATATATATATATATATATATATATATATATATATATATATATATATATATATATATATATACAAAATCTGAAAGATGGCAGTCGTTGGCTTCAGCCCCCACGCACATAGTGCGGGGGTGCTCGCAGAAGACGCATTTTCACACTTAACCGAACGTCTTGGTCCTACAAAGGAGGTGATAACGCAGCGGGCCAGGCAACCAGACTATAATGCTTTAACACTTTCACTTAGCCATAGGAGTTTGACAGTGAGACTATTTAGGTAGCCCCTTGGTGGCGACTGCACTCGTCCGAGTTCGGGGCGCGTATTTGCCTGACCGGGAAGCGGCCCTTCGTTAAAGCGGAGGAATCCGATAGATTCCGATAGGTCATCGAGTGGCTGACCAGTCTCATGCTACATCATGACAGTCAGTTTTCGGCTTTCTCTACTGAGGTGCTCGCCCGGCCGAACCGGGGCACAATCGCAGTAGTTCTCCTGGTGCTACCTTAGCCGATAGAGCGGAACGTAAGGTAGCCGAACTCAGGAGCCGGGCAACCCAACATTTGACCAAAGACATGATTCGGGGCTGATGCATATAATGCCAAAACTCGCGATGCCGAACACTCCCTAAGGTGTGCGGTCTTTATGAGTGCGGGCGAAACAACACTCTTTATTAAAATCCCCTAGTGTCCAGGTATGTGCAGAAATTCTGACGTGGCCACATGCCAAGACGCCAGCCTCCTCCTTGGTTATATCAGAAAAAACCAGGGGATGTGTAGCAACGAGAGACAGTAAAAAAGGTTTACGCAGGGTCTTAATCTAAAAAGAATCCTTTAGGATGGGTCCCTACTGCACGTCTGCACCTGTGTCTCCGTTGTGCCGTATCCTGGACGGGCGCCGTACGACGTTCATCTGTAAAAGAGAGGAACTGAGTTGAAAACGGGTCGTGCGGAACAAAAGTTTAAAATAAACAAAGTATAAAGTAAAATATATAAGATTGAGCTTTATTGTCTCTTATTGTATATGCGTGGAGCCCCTAGTGCGGGGGTATATGGCCACTAAGCCTGCATCAATGATGATTTTGCACCGAACTCGTCTATCCGCGTTCGTGGTCTTGAATGACCTATTTCGAAGTTTTTTGGCCGGTGAGGCCATTTTGCTGTGGGGCTGTCAAAGCGGCCGCACAGTCCTCTGCTTGGGGAGGTGCACTTTAGTGCTTCCCCTTCAAAGAGATGATGCCTCGTGGACCAGGCATCTTAAGCGTAAGAGATGCATAATGCGGTATTGCGTTAAAGTGAGCGAAAGCTTCGCGTCCCAGTAGTGCTTGATAGCGACTTGAGAACGGGACGATATGGAAGGTCAGCTTTTCGCGGTGGAAGTTATCGGCAGAGCCGAATATGACTTGGCGCTGGAGAAAACCCATACAATGGGTTTCCGGACCAGGTATTACCCCTTGAAAGCAGGTTTTGCTGCGACGGATTCTTGCTGGGTTTATCCCCATGTGATGGATTGTATCCTGATATATCAAGTTTAGTCCACTGCCGCCGTCCATAAGGACATTTGAAAACTGGAGTCCGCCAATTATTGGATCGAGTATCAAGGCAGTCCAGCATGCATTCTTGATATTTCTAGAATAATCTAGCTGATCGAAGATGATCGGTTTTGACAACCAGTGGCAGGACCCTTTGGGGATGGGTCGTGTGGTGCATACCTTTATGGGCGCCGCACGTTTTGTTATGTGAAGTAAGTTCACTGTTTTTACTTCTTGTGGGAAGTTCTTTTGTTTCCTGGTGCTCTGCTTTTGGTGTTCGTCCTCATCTTCGCTTGGTGTGTCGAGCCCCTTGTGTTCGGCATTGAGTCTGCCGGATTGTTTGAAAACCCAACAGTCTCTGTGGGTATGGTTAGCAGGCTTCCTGGGAGTACTATGTATCTGACATATCCTGTCCAGGATTTTATTTAGGTTGGATGGATCGTCCCTGTTATCCTGGGGGGCGATTTTGCCTGATTTTGTCATGAGCCTTTGAATCGGGCATTGACTGCCGTGCTCTTCGGACTTTTTTCCTTAGTCCGGCGATGGTCCTTGTTGCGTCACGGTTTTCCGTTTCCATCCCTAGTTTCGGATGTACTTGGGTCGCTGGGGCTGCACCTTGCCAACCAGCTGTCCTCCCCTGCACAAAAGCGGGTCATGAGGCTTGTTAGTGCGGCCATTGTTCTTGGCTTTTCTTGGCCGAGGTGTCTGGCGAGCCATTCGTCTCGGATGTTATGCCTGAAAGTTGCTAAGGCTTCGGCGTCCGGACAGTCGACTATCTGATTCTTTTTAGTGAGGAATCTATTCCAGAACTGCCGAGCTAATTCTCCGGGCTTTTGAGTTATGTGACTAAGATCGTCTGCATCCGGAGGGCGGACATAGGTCCCTTGAAAGTTTGCTCGGAAAGCATCCTCGAGCTCTTCCCAGCTTCCAATTGTGTTTTCGGGAAGGCTTTTAAACCAATGCACCCTTTAAGCTTAAGGGGTAAATATTTTATGGCGTGGAGATCATCTCCTCTAGCCATGTGTATGTGGAGGATATAATCCTCGATCCAAACTCCAGGGTCTGTTGTTCCATCATATGCCTCTATGTTTACGGGTTTGAATCCCTTTGGAAATTCATAGTCCAGGACCTCATCGGTGAAACATAGGGGGTGTGCGGTGCCCCTATATTTGGGTGTGCCGGATTCTGATGATGGCTTCATAGCATTGCTTACGAGAGCTTGCTTTCTTGGCCCATAAATGGACCTGACTGGGCCATGATGTGAATCCTTAAGTGGGTCGCATGCCGATTTAAGTGCGGCGCCGCTTGCCGCTTTATGGGGTCGTCTATCCGACCGTGTGGCTTTCTCATTTTTTGAATGCGAGGGCTCTAGGGACTCTTCGTCGAATTCAGGCAGTAGCTTTCTTTTCGGATAGCTTTTAGTGCGGTGACTGTCGCCATATTTATCTACGGTATTGATTACTTTGCTCCATCTAATCCGGAGTGCATCTTCCGCTGTTTTTAGCTTCCGCTTCTGCTTTTTTAGGCTGCGTGCAGTTGCAACGAGCCTCTCATGGAGATTCTTTTGCTCCATGGGTTCATCTGGTGTGAGGTCATCCGGAATGCCGTTTTCGTCGGAGGAGGGATGTTCGGTTTCTCTATCCGTGTTGCCCTGTTCGGATGGTTGCTCTAAGGCATGTTCGTCGTCTACCGGCTCGTCCTGCTCTATGGCTGGGTTTTATCGAGGCGGGGCTTCGGTCGGCGTTTACGCCGACGCTTTTATTGCTTTTCAGGGGGTCGATCTCCCGTTCCATCCCCTTTTTCCTTGTTGTCGCTTCCTTTAGGGGTATCCACCATGTACACATCGTGAGATGAGGTGGCTGTCCAATGCCCTATGGGCGTTGGTTCGTTGGTATCTCCTGCATCGTCATCCATGCTGTCGATGTCTCCGGAGTCGAAGTTGAGCACGTCGTTTAAATTGTCGACAGTGGCTACCAAGTGGGTGGTGGGTGGGCTTTGAATTTCTTCATCGTCCGTATCCCATCCTCGCTGACCGTTGTTCGGCCAGGGCTCTCCTGATAAGGAGAGATACTTGAGAGAGTTCAGGATATCGCCAAAAGGTGAGTGCTGAAAGATGTCCGCGGCGGTGAACTCCATTATTGGCGCCCAATCGGATTCGATCGGCAGGGGCGCGGGGGGTTCGGAGTTCGGAAAGGAGTCCGGATCCTCGGAGTCACGGATCATGCAGAGTGCGGGGCTAGCGTGCGGCTCGATCGCCTTTGAGATCGAAGCCCCCGAGGTGACATCCAACCACTCATCCTCGATTGGCGCAATAGGCTCCGAGTTAGGGGTCGGAACCGATGCGTGTGCGGCCTCCAGGACACTGTCCGGAGGCAGAGCTAGATCATGCCCCTCAAGATAGTGTGGCGCGCTTGGCCGTGGCTCGAACCCGTCGAAGATCAAGTCTCCGCGGATGTCAGCCGTGTAGTTTAAGCTTCCAAACCTGACTTGATGGCCAGGGGCGTAGCTTTCGATCTGCTCCAGGTGGCCAAGCGAATTGGCCCGCAGAGCGAAGCCGCCGAAGATGAAGATCTGTCCGGGGAGAGAAGTCTCACTCTGGACCGCATCGTTGTTGATGATCAAAGGAGCCATTGGGCCTAAAGGCGATGACACAAAGGAACTCTCAATGAAAGCACCAATGTCGATGTCAAAACCGGCGGATCTCGGGTAGGGGGTCCCGAACTGTGCGTCTAGGCTGGATGGTAACAGGAGGCAGGGAACACGATGTTTTACCCAGGTTCGGGCCCTCTTGATGGAGGTAAAACCCTATGTCCTGCTTGATTAATATTGATGATATGGGTAGTACAAGAGTAGATCTACCACGAGATCAAGGAGGCTAAACCCTAGAAGCTAGCCTATGGTATGATTGTTGTATATGGAGTTGATGTCCTACGGGCTACAACCCTCCGGTTTATATAGACACCGGATAGGGTTAGGGTTACATAGAGTCGGTTACAATGGTAGGAGATCTTGAATATCCGCACCGCCAAGCTTGCCTTCCATGCCAAGGAAAGCCCCATCCGGACACGGGACGAAGTCTTCAATCTTGTATCTTCATAGTCCAGGAGTCCGGCTGAAGGTATAGCCTGGCTACCCGAACACCCCCTAATCCAGGACTCCCTCAAGGGGCGAAGTAGTAGATGAGTTCCGGCAGCACGACGGTGTGGTGACGGTGTTGGTGAAGAACAATCTCCGCAGGGCTTCGCCTAAGCACCACGAAAACTATGAGGGAGGATAAACTAGAGGGGACGGGGTTGCCGGCACACGGCTTGGTGTTTCTTGATGTGTCTTGGGTGCTAGCCCTACCCCTCTATTTATATGTTGAGCCTTGGGGTTGAAACTTGGAGTAAAAGCCTCCACAAAGTCGGTTTGACCCGAAAGGCAAGAGTCCTTCTCGGACTCCAGGGCCAGACGCCAGGGTTCCCGGCGTCTGGACCCAGACGCCAGGGTTCCCGGTGTCTGGACCCAGACGCCAGGGACCCTGGCATCTGGCCCCTGGACTCTGCAAAACTTTCTTTTGGCTTTCCAAAAACCTTGTGGGCTTTCCCCTTTGGCCCAAATAAAGTGTTCTTGTACCCAAACATTTTGGGAAACATCCGGAACCCCTTCCGGTGAATTCCGGAACCCTTCCAGTGACCAAACACTATTATCCCATATATCAAACTTTATCTCCAAACCATTCCGGAGTTCCTCGTCATGTCCGTGATCTCATCCCGGACTCCGAACAACATTCGGTCATCAACATACATAACTCATATAGTACTATATCGTCAACGAACGTTAAGCGTGCGGACCCTACGGGTTCGAGAACTATGTAGACATGACCGAGACACCTCTCTAGTCAATAACCAATAGCAGGACCTGGATGCCCATATTGGCTCCTACATATTCTATGAAGATCTTTATCGGTCAGACCGCATAACAACATACGTTGTTCCCTTTGTCATCGGTATGTTACTTGCCCGAGATTCGATCATCGGTATCTCAATACCTAGTTCAATCTCGTTACTGGCAAGTCTCTTTACTCGTTCCGTAATACACCATCCCGCAACTAACTCATTAGTTGCAACGCTTGCAAGGATTATAGTGATGTGCATTACCCAGTGAGCCCAGAGATACCTCTTCGACAATCGGAGTGACAAATCCTAATCTCGAAATACGCCAACCCAATAAGTACCTTCGGAGACACCTGTAGAGCACCTTAAGAAACGACAGCTTAGATTTCTTGCCAAACCATAGTTCATACGGTGTCGTCTCAACGGCTTTAGATGGTGCCCTATTTAATGTGAATGTAGCTGTCTCTAATGCATAACCCCAAAACGATAGTGGTAAATTGGTAAGAGACATCATAGATTGCACCATATCTAATAAAGTACGGTTACGATGTTTGTACACACCATTACACTGTGGTGTTCCAGGTGGCGTGAGTAGTGAAACTATTTCACATTTTTTAATTTAAGGCCAAACTCGTAACTCAACTATTTTACTTCTGCGATCATATCGTAGAAACTTTTACTTTTGTTATGATGATTCTCCACTTCACTCTGAAATTCTTTGAACTTTTCAAATGTCTCAGACTTGTGTTTCATCAAGTAGATATACTCATATCCGCTCAAATCATCTGTGAAGATCAGAAAATAATGATACCCGTCGCGAGCCTTAATATTTATCGGACTACACACATCTGTATGTATGATTTCCCATAAATCTGTTGCTCGCTCCATAGTTCCGGAGAACAGCGTTTTAGTCATCTTGCCCATGAGGCACGGTTCGCAAGTACCAAGTGATTCATAATCAAGTGGTTCAAAAAATCCATCAGTATGGAGTTTCTTCATGCGCTTTATACCGATATGACCTAAACGGCAGTGCCACAAATAAGTTGCACTATCATTATTAACTTTGCATCTTTTGGCTTTAATATTATGAAAATGTGTATCACCACGATCGAGATCCAACAAACCATTTTCATTGGGTGTATGACCATAGAAGGTTTTATTTATGTAAACAGAAAAACAATTATTCTCTAACTTACATAAATAACCGTATTGCAATAAACATGATCCAATCATATTCATGCTCAGCGCAAACACTTAATAACATTTATTTTAGGTTTAACACTAATCCCGAAAGTATAGGGAGTGTGCGATGATGATCATATCAATCTTGGAACCATTTCCAATACACATCGTCACTTCACCCTTAACTAGTCTCTATTCATTCTGCAACTCTCGTTTCGAGTTACTATTCTTAGCAACTGAACTAGTATAAAATACTGAGGGGTTGCTATAAACACTAGTAAAGCACACATCAATAACATGTATATCAAATATACCTATGTTCACTTTACCATCCTTCTTATCCGCTAATTACTTGGGGTAGTTCCACTTCCAGTGACCAGTCCCTTTGCAGTAGAAGCACTCAGTTTCAGGCTTAGGTCCAGACTTGGGTTTTTTCACTTGAGCAGCAACTTGCTTGCTGTTCTTCTTGAAGTTGCCCTTTCTTCCATTTGCCCCTTTACTTGAAACTAGTGGTTTTGTTTACCATCAACACTTGATGCTTTTCTTGATTTCTACCTTCGTCGATTTCAGCATCACGAAGAGCTTGGGAATTGTTTCCGTTATCCCTTGCATATTATAGTTCATCGCGAAGTTCTACTAACTTGGTGATGGTGACTAGAGAATTCAGTCAATCACTATTTTATCTAGAAGATTAACTCCCACTTGATTCAAGCGATTGTAGTACCCAGACAATCTGAGCACATGCTCACTACTTGAGCTATTCTCCTCCATCTTTTAGCTATAGAACTTGTTGGAGACTTCATGTCTCTCAACTCGGGTATTTGCTTGAAATATTAACTTCAACTCCTGGAACATCTCATATGGTCCATGACGTTCAAAACGTCTTTGAAGTCCCGATTCTAAGCCGTTTAAGCATGGTGCACTAAACTATCAAGTAGTCGTCATATTGAGCTAGCCAAACGTTCATAACATCTGCATCTGCTCCTGCAATAGGTTTGTCACCTAGTGGTGCATCAAGGACATAATTCTTCTGTGCAGCAATGAGGATAAACCTTAGATCACGGATCCAATCCACATCATTGCTACTAACATCTTTCAACTTAGTTTCTCTAGGAACATATCAAAAATAAAACAGGGGAGCTAAACGCGAGCTATTGATCTACAACATAGATATGCTAATACTACCAGGACTAATTTTATGATAAATTTAAGTTCAATTAATCATATTACTTAAGAACTCCCACTTAGATAGACATCCCTCTAATCCTCTAAGTGATCATGTGATCCATATCAACTAAACCATGTCCGATCATCACATGAGATGGAGTAGTTTCAATGGTGAACATCACTATGTTGATCATATCTACTATATGATTCGCGCTCGACCTTTCGGTCTCCGTGTTCGAGGCCATATCTGTTATATGCTAGGCCCGTCAAGTTTAACCTGAGTATTCTGCGTGTGCAACTATTTTGCACCAGTTGTATTTGAACGTAGAGCCTATCACACCCGATCATCACGTGGTGTCTCAGCACGAAGAACTTTCGCAACGGTGCATACTCAGGGAGAACACTTATACTTTGATAATTTAGTGAGGGATCATCTTATAATGCTACCGTCAATCAAAGCAAGATAAGATGCATAAAAGATAAACATCACATGCAATCAATATAAGTGAGATGATATGGCCATCATCATCTTGTGCTTGTGATCTCCATCTCCGAAGCACCTTCATGATCACCATCGTCACCGGCGCGACACCTTGATCTCCATCGTAGCATCGTTGTCGTCTCGCCAATCTTATGCTTCCACGACTATCGCTACCGCTTAGTGATAAAGTAAAGCATTACAGGGTGTCGGTGTCAAAACTGGCGGATCTCGGGTAGGGGGTCCCGAACTGTGCGTCTAGGCTGGATGGTAACAGGAGGCAGGGGACACGATGTTTTACCCAGGTTCGGGCCCTCTTGATGGAGGTAAAACCCTATGTCCTGCTTGATTAATATTGATGATATGGGTAGTACAAGAGTAGATCTACCATGAGATCAGAGAGGCTAAACCCTAGAAGCTAGCCTATGGTATGATTGTATGTTACGGTTGTTGTCCTATGGACTAAAACCCTTCGGTTTATATAGACACCGGAGAGGGTTAGGGTTACACAAGGTCGGTTACAAAGGAGGAGATATCCATATCCGTATTACCTAGCTTGCCTTCCACGCCCAGTAGAGTCCCATCCGGACACGAGATGAAGTCTTCAATCTTGTATCTTCATAGTCTAACAGTCCGGCCAATGGAGATAGTCCGGCTGTCCGGAGACCCCCTAATCCAGGACTCCCTCAGTAGCCCCTGAACCAGGATTTCAATGACGATGAGTCCAGCGCGCGGTATTGTCTTCGGCATTGCAAGGCGGGTTCCTTCTCCGAATAAATCACAGAAGAACTTGAAAACGAGGATAGTGTCCGGCCCTGCAAAATAAGTTCCACATTCCACCGCAGAGAGAATAATATTTTTGCAGATCTAACTCTGGCTTGTTTTGGTAGCACAACGTTATGTCATGGCCCGGTGATTATTCGAACTGTTTCTTTTAACCTGCTCCACACATAACGCGAGGCGGTTTCTTGACACGTCTTGCCGAAGCGGAGATCATGTTCCCTCAATTACGGGATTCTCATTAATGCGGTCGTGGGTAACCCAACCGTGTTTAGGACTCCTAGATTATAGGCAAGTCCTAAACGGCTACGGAGAGGACGCTTGATATTCACCCTCTTTATAAAGGGACAAGGTTTTCGCTTTTTCCCTCTCGTGCTCAATCGAACCCTTCCCCCGCCTTGAGTTCTAACACCCAAAGCCTAGGTTAGGTGCTCCGGACCTTCAATCATGTCCGGATCCAGCCTTCAAGGCCTATGGATGCCCTCCTCTGTTACGGAAGAGGACATTAAGAAGTTGAGGGAGGCCAGATACCTGACCGCCGAGGTTTCGCATCGGCTGCCTGCTCGAGGGCAGATTGTCCCTACCCCCGAACCCAACAAGAACGTTGTGTTCGTCTCCCACTTCCTCCGAGGTCTAGGCCTCAGTCTGGATCCTTTCGTCAGGGGTTTGATGTTCTATTACGGGCTAGATTTCTGCGATCTAGCTCCGGACTCCTTTCTCCACATCTTGACATTTATTGTCGTGTGTGAGGCCTTCCTCCGTGTTACCCCTCACTTCGGCCTGTGGCTCAAGACCTTTGAAGTAAAGATGAAGATGATCGAGGGGCAATAGGCAGCGTGTGGAGGTGCATCAATAGGCAAGATGGCAGGAGCTCCATGGCCGAAAGGTTCCTTTCTAGAGGTGTCCGAATTATGGCAACGGGAGTGGTTTTACGTCACAGCTCCCAGAAGTGCCAAGTGGGCGGCTGCCCCCGCTTTCCGCTCGGGCCCCTCACCACAACTGATATCATGGATTAGCAGAGGTCTGAGCTGGGGTCCAGCCAAGGACGTGCCTATACTGCAAAGCCGCATCCGAGATCTCTTCGAGGGAGATTTTAATTTGGTTGTGGTACTACAAGTTATGCTGGTTCGTCAAGTCCAGCCTTGCAAACGCCGACCCCTTCGCTTGTGGGAGTTCAACCCAGAGGGACCACGTGCCATTCAAAGTTTCCTCGGCCTGACGCACGAGGAGATGTACAAGTCATTCTTCGGACCTCAACTAGAATGTCCAGATATTACCGAGGACGTGGGCCTGAGCAGTAACCGCGCCGCCGAACAAGTAAGAAATCCTCTAGCCAAACACACTGTCTTTTATTCGAAGTTATTTCTGAGAGTTCGCTTTTTGACCAGGACTGGCTAACAAAGGCGAAGATGATTCGGTGTTTGGCCCCCCTCCCTGAGGGTTTGGAAATCCGGTATTGGAAAAGATGCTCAAGGTCGCACCTTGCCCGGAGCCCTTGAAGGAAGATACCGGGGGGGGGGGGATAATACGGGCGGACGCGGGCCCCCATTACTGCCCGTTCCAACCGAGGGAACGAGCGTCTCCGTGAAGGAGGACGAGGATCCGGAAGCCGAAGCCTCCAAACAGGAGAAGAAGTCTCCCACAGAGGGTCCTGCCTCGGGGGGTGCTATTGTCGCACAAAGTCCACGGGGGGATCAGCCCTCCAACGAGTCGTAAGTGATCCAAAATACTTTAATAGTAAAGGTATACTATCTTTTTTCTCTGAGAAAATAACCATCGCATATATCTTGCAGTTCGGGCCTTAGCCCGTCTCAAATGAGCTCGTCTTCGGGGGATCTTCTTCCAGAGATGATGGAGAGCGAAACGCCTCCCCCGGACTCCTCCGCTCCAGAAGTGGGCGACCCCGAAGTGTTGTCACGGAGGGCCTCTCCGGATCCGGTGAGGCCAGAAGACAATCCCGTGGACCCCCAAAGTCCCCAACGTCCGGCTCCCGAAGAGAGCAGACAAAAGAGTCCGGCACCGTCTGGTGTGCGGTCGGACGTTCTGAGGGAGTTGGTGGGGCGAGCGGCCATCTCCGAAGAACACCGTATGCTGATGAGTACGGTGATGGAGAGGATCTCGTCCGCCGAAAGCGGATTACATGAAGCCTTTATGAGTCTACTAACAGGCTTTGATGTACGTGAGATAATATGTGATAGTACTGCATATGTTAGGTGTGCCCTGTGTAGATAGTAGCCCCTGAGACTCTGGTTGTCGTCGAGAATGGCGGCGGACAGAGGTGCATATTCCCAGGCAATAACCAGACTGCCCCTATGTGCAGGTGGTGGAAGCTCCAGTGGCTAGCCGAACTAGTGAGTTTGCCAAATTAAAACGGCAACTGGATGTGGCAGACGCCGACATCGAGCTTGTTAACAAGAGGCTTGACGAGGCACAGGGTAAGTGTTATTATCCGATGAACGCCGCATAGTAAGAGCAGCATGATGCCAGTATCTTTAATATGTTGTGACTGCAGATGGAGCTGCCACCGTAGAAGCCTTGCGGGCAGAACTTGCCCGAGCCAAGGAACAAGCGAGGATTAGTAATGCGGCTGCTTTGAAGGCGGCCGAAGAGTTGAAAGCTGAGAAGGCCGCACATTGCGAGAGCTAAGAGAAGATGGCCAAGATGGCCGCAGAATTAACAGACACTGCCGACCGTTGCCGGGTCCTTGAAAAAGAAAACCGAGCGAAGGCAACGGACCTTGAGAAGGCCGCGGCGGCGAACAAAGACACCCGTTTTGCTATGCGAGCGAAGAAGGAGGAGCTGCGGGAAGCCGGGGATATTGCGGCTGGGAAACCCTTCATGTTATGGAGGAAGTTCGGAGATCCACGGTATGCCCCTCTGGATCGGCTGTGGAGTTCGGCGGATGCGTATATGAATTTGGCGGCGAGCGCTGCCGATGCGGCCAGGTACTTCCAACGTCAGACAGATCGTGAAGTGGACAAACTGTTCCGGACGCAATTCCATAGGTTGTCCGGACTCGCCATGAGGTCTGTTGTGGATCAGCTATGGCCGGAAAGGCCAAAGCCAAACAGCTATTTCAGCTTAGTGCAGCAGTTCCTTGATGCGGTGCCATGCATTAATGCGATGAAGAGGTCGGCGTGCATAGAAGGCTCGTGGATGGCCCTTGCCCGTGTTAAAGCATACTGGGCAGAGATGGACGCTACCACTGTTGCGGCGCAGGGTTCGGCCATAGGCCGGGTGGCTACCGAGCACTATTTCGAGGAGGTTCTCGAGGGTGCTCGTTTGATAGAGGCCCAGTGCTCGAAGAATATTATGTTTGAGTGATATGTATTCTCATTGTAAGCACAATGCTTTTATGAAGTTTTTATAAGGTTATGTTTATACTTTTGTCTGAAAGTAGTATGATGCCTCCTGTGCGGCCGTTTATGTATACATGTGTATAACCTGAAAGATTGCAGCCGTCGGCTTCAACCCCCACGCATATAATGCGGAGGTGCTCGCAAAAAACACGTGTTCACACTTAACCCAACGTCTTGGTCCTATTAAGGAGGTGATAGCGTAGCAAGCGAGGCAACCGGACTATAATGCTTTAACACTTTCACTTAGCCATAGGAGTTTGATAGTGGGGCTACTAGATAGCCCCTGATGGCTCCGCACTCTCCCGATCGCGGGGTGCGTACATGCCTGGCCGGAAAATGGCCCTTCCTTAAGGCGGAGGAATTCTAACATTCCGATAGGTTACCGAGTGGTTGACCAGTCTCACGCTATATCATGACAGTCAGTTTTCGGCTTTCTCTACTGAGGTGCTCGTCCGGATGAACCAGGGCACAATCGCAGTAGTTCTCCTGGTGCTACCTTAGCCGGTAAAACGGAACGTAAGGCACCAAAACACAGGAGCCGGGCAAACCCAACATTTGACCAAAGACAATGATTCGGAGCTGATGCATATAAGGCCAAACTCGCGACGCCGAACACTCCCTAAGGTATTCGGTCTTTATGGTATAAACCGGGCCTAAATAGTGCCCTTCATAAGAAGCCCCTTGTGTCCAGGTACGTGCATTATTCTGACGTGGCCACATGCCAAGACGTCAGCATCCTTCTCAACTGTGCTGAGAATTCGGTGGATATGTATCAACAAGAGACAGTAAAGAAGGTTTACGCAGGGTCTTAATCTAAAAAGAATCCTTGGAGCGGGTCCCTGCTGCACGTCTGTGCCTGTGTCTCCGTTGTGCCATATCCTGGACGGGTGTAGCACGATGATCATCTGTAAAAGAAAGGAACTTAGGTGAAAAAGTTGTCGTGCAAAAGGATAGTTTTTAAGGGAACCAAGTATAATTCAAGATGAGTAAAAAATTGCCACTTGTCTGCGCGCGTTGAGCCCCTTGTATAGGGGTGTGACCATTGATCCGGTATGAATTACATATAGTTGTGCCGGACTCGTCTAACCGTGTCCGAGGTCTTGACGACCTGTTAAATGCTTTAGTTGGTGAGGCTGTTTTTAGTGTGCGGCTGCCAAGGCAGCCACACTTTCTTCGGCGTGCAAAGATCGCTTAATATTTCCGTTTACTGTAATGATGCCATGTGGACCGGGCATCTTGAGTGTGAGGGAAGCGTAGTGCGGTATTGCATTAAAGCAAGCGAACGCTTCGCGTCCGAGTAGTGCTTGATAGCCACTTTGGAACGGAGCGATGTGGAAGGTTAAATGTTCGCTACGGAAGTTATCGGGGGAGCCGAATATAACTTTTAGCAGCAGGGAGCCCGTGCAATGAGCCCCTGGGCCTGGCGTTACTCCTTTAAAGGTAGTATTGCTATGGCAAATTTTTGTTGGGTCTATCCCCATTTCGCGGATTGTATCCTGATATATCAGGTTTAGACTGCTGCCACCATCCATCAGGACTCGTGTGAAGTGATATCCGTCAATTATTGGATCTAATACCAGGGCAGCCCATCCTGCACGCCGGATACTTGCTGAGTAATCATGATGGTCGAAATTGATCGGTTGAGACGACCAGTGGTAGGACTCCGCGGTGATAGGCCCTTGGGCATATTTTTCTGGGAGTGCCGTTTTGTTTCTTCCCTTGATCACGTGTAACACATTTACTGTTTTGACTTCTGGTGGAAATTTCTTTTGTTTCCTAGTGTCTTGCTTGAGAGGCTCATCCTCGTCTTCGCTTGGTGTATCCTCCCCCTTGTGTACGACGTTGAGCTTACCAGACTGCTTGAAGACCCAACATTCTCTATGGGTATGATTAGCAGGTTTACCAAGGGTGCTATGGATCTGACATATTTGGTCTAGAATTTTGGTTAGGCTGGACAGTTCGTCTCTGGCGCCTTTAGAGGGCGGCTTTTGCTGACCTGGCCGAGAGCTTTTGAATCCGGCATTTACTGTCGTGCTCTTCGTGATGTCTTCTTTATTCCGGCGTTTGTTACTGCTGTTGCGCCGTGATTTCCCGTTTCCATCTCTAACTTCAGATGTACTGGGGTCACTAGTGCTGCACCTGGCTAGCCAGCTGTCCTCACCCGTGCAGAAGCGGGTCATGAGGCTTGTTAATGCTGCCATTGTTCTCGGCTTTTCTTGGCCGAGGTGTCTGGCGAGCCATTCATCACGGACGCTATGCTTAAAAGCTGCCAAGGCTTCGGCATCTGGACAGTCGACCATTTGGTTCTTTTTAGTAAGAAACCTGTTCCAAAGTTTTCGTGCTGACTCTCCGGGCTATTGAGTTATATGACTCAAATCGTCCGCGTCCGGAGGTTGGACATAAGTCCCTTGGAAATTTGCCCGAAAAGCGTCTTCGAGCTCTTCCCAGCTTCCAATGGAGTTTTTGGGGAGGCCTTTAAGCCAGTGATGAGCTGGCCCTTTGAGCTTGAGGGGTAAGTACTTGATGGCATGGAGATCATCTCCTCAAGCCATATGGATATGGAGGATATAATCCTCAATCCAGACCCCAGGGTCTGTTGTTCCGTCATATGCCTCTATGTTTACGGGTTTGAATCCCTCTGGAAATTCTTGGTCCAGCACCTCATTGGTGAAATATAGGGGGTGTGCGGCACCCCTGTATCTGGGTGTACCGCGTTGTTCGGATGTTTGTTGTGTTATATTGTATGCTGGGGCGCGCTTGCATGGTCCATAGATGGATCTGGTTGCGCCGTCCTTTTGGTGCGAGCCCTCGCGTGGATCGCGTATTGGCTTGTGAGTGGCGTTGTTTGCCGCTCAATGTTGGCCGTGAGGTCGTCTATCCGGCCAGGTGGCTGTTTTGATTTTTGGTTGTGGGGGGTCTGAGGCCTCCTCATCGAATTCAGGTAGCAACTTCCGCTTTGGGTAGCTCTTGGTGGGGCGATTGTCGCCGTACCTTGCTGCTGTGTTGAGTATTTTACTCCATCTGATTTGGAGTGTGTCTTGTGTAGCCTTGAGCCTTTGCTTCTATTTTTTCAGACTCCTCGCGATGGCAACAAGCCTTTGACGGGCATTCTGCTACTCTGGGTGCCTGTCCGCGTTATGTCGTCCAGACTATTATCTTTGTCAGAATTGGTTTGTTCGGTTTGATTCTCCGTATTGCCGTGGTCTGGCAGTGGTTCACCCTGCTCCAACGTTGGGTCTGTATGATCGTTATTTCTGCCGAGGCGGGATTTGGGGCGGCGCTTGTGCCGCCGCTTTGACTGCTTCTCGAGGGAATAAGCCTTCGGTGCGTCCTTCCGTTCCTCGTCGTCGTCTTCTTTGGGTGTGTCCACCATGTATACGTCATATGATGAAGTGGACGTCCAGCGCCCTGTGGGCGGTGGTTCCTCTTCGCCTCCCGCATCGTCGTCCATACCGTCAATGTCTTCGGAGTCGAAGTCGAGCATGTCGGTTGAGTCATCGACAGTGGCTATTAAGTGGGTGGTGGGTGGGCGTCGAATTTCTTCGTCGTCCGCATCCCAATCCTGTTGGCCATGATCCGGCCAGGGCTCTCCTGACAAAGAGAGAGACCTTAGTGAATTCAAAATGTCACCGAAGGGCGAGTGCTGAAAGATATCCGTGGCGGTGAATTCCATGATCGGCGTCCAATCGGATTCGATTAGCAAGGGCGCGGGCGGTTCGGAGTCAGAAAAAGAGTCCGGCACCTTGGGGTCACGGGCTACGCAGAGGGTTATGCTGGTGTTTGGCTCGATCGCCGTTGAGACTGCAGCCCCTGAGGCGGTGTCTAACCACCCGTCCTCGATTGGCGTAGTTGGCTCCGAAATAAGGGTCGGAGCTGATGCGGGCGCGGCTTCTGGGGTACTGTTCGGCGGCAGAGCTAGGTCATACCCATCGCGACAGTGCGGCGCGCCTGGCTGTGGCTCGAATCCGTCGAAGATCAAGTCTCCGCAGATGTCAGCCGTGTAGTTCAAACTTCCAAATCTGACCTGATGGCCAGGGGCGTAGCTTTCAATCTGCTCCAGATGGCCAAGCGAATTAGCCCGCAGTGCAAAGCCGCCGAATATGAAGATCTGTCCCGGGAGAAAAGTCTCACCCTGGACCGCATCACTATCGATGATAGTAGGAGCCATCAAGCCTAACAGCGACGACACAGAGGAACTCTCAATGAAAGCACCAATGTCGGTGTCAAAACCGACGGATCTCGGGTAGGGGGTCCCGAACTGTGCGTCTAGGCCGGATGGTAATAGGAGGCAGGGGACACGATGTTTTACCCAGGTTCGGGCCCTCTTGATGGAGGTAAAACCCTACGTCCTGCTTGATTAATATTGATGATATGGGTAGTACAAGAGTAGATCTACCACGAGATCAGAGAGGCTAAACCCTACAAGCTAGCCTATGGTATGATTGTATGTTACGGTTGTTGTCCTACGGACTAAAACCCTTCGGTTTATATAGACACCGGAGAGGGTTAGGGTTACACAAGGTCGGTTACAAAGGAGGATATATCCATATCCGTATTGCCTAGCTTGCCTTCCACGGCAAGTAGAGTCCCATCCGGACACGAGATGAAGTCTTCAATCTTGTATCTTCATAGTCTAACAGTCCGGCCAATGGAGATAGTCCGGCTGTCCGGAGACCCCCTAATCCAGGACTCCCTCACAGGGCGATTGCATTGCATACAATGAAGCGACAACCATATGGCTCCTGCCAGTTGCCGATAACTTGGTTACAAAACATGATCATCTCATACAATAAAATTTAGCATCATGTCTTGACCATATCACATCACAACATGCCCTGCAAAAACAAGTTAGACGTCCTCTACTTTGTTGTTGCAAATTTTACGTGGCTGCTACGGGCTTAGCAAGAACCGTTCTTACCTACGCATCAAAACCACAATGATAGTTTGTCAAGTTGGTGTTGTTTTAACCTTCGCAAGGACCGGGCGTAGCCACACTTGGTTCAACTAAAGTTGGAGAAACTGACACCCGCCAGCCACCTATGTGCAAAGCATGTTGGTAGAACCAGTCTCGCGTAAGCGTACGCGTAATGTCGGTCCGGGCCGCTTCATACAACAATACCGCCGAACCAAAGTATGACATGCTGGTAAGCAGTATGACTTATATCGCCCACAACTCACTTGTGTTCTACTCGTGCATATGACATCTATGCATAAAACCAGGCTCGGATGCCACTGTTGGGTAACATAGTAATTTCAAAAATTTCCTACGCACACGTAGGATCATGGAGATGCATAGCAACGAGAGGGGAGAGTGTTGTCTACGTACCCTCGTAGATCGTTCGCGGAAGCGTTATATCAATGCAGTTGATGTAGTCGTACGTCTTCACGTCCGACCGATCCAATTACCGAAAGCACGACACCTCCGAGTTCTGCACACGTACGGCTCGGTGATGTCCTCGCCTTCTCAATCCAGCAAGAGGGGCGAAGTAGTAGATGAGTTCCGGCAGCACGACGGTGTGGTGACGGTGTTGGTGAAGAACAATCTCCGCAGGGCTTCGCCTAAGCACCACGAAAACTATGACGGAGGATAAACTAGAGGGGACGGGGTTGCCGGCACACGGCTTGGTGTTTCCTGATGTGTCTTGGGTGCTAGCCCTACCCCTCTATTTATATGTTGAGCCTTGGGGTCGAAACTTGGAGTAAAAGCCTCCACAAAGTCGGTTTCACCCGAAAGGCAAGAGTCCTTCTCGGACTCCAGGGCCAGACGCCAGGGTACCCGACGTCTGGCCCCTGGACTCCGCAAAACTTCCTTTTGCGCTTTCCAAAAACCTTGTGGGCTTCCCCCTTTGGCCCAAATAAAGTGTTCTCGTACCCAAACATTTCGGGAAACATCCGGAACCACTTCCGGTGAATTCTGGAACCCTTCCGGTGACCAAACACTATTATCCCATATATCAAACTTTATCTCCGGACCATTCCGGAGTTCCTCGTCATGTCCGTGATCTCATCCCGGACTCCAAACAACATTCGGTCATCAATATACATAACTCATATAGTACTATATTATAACGCCCTCGATGCGGCTATATCTCCCACGTGTCGAAGCACGACTTAGAGGCAGAACCGCATTGAAAGCAATGTCGCAAGTGAGGTAATCTTCACACAACCCATGTAATACATAAGGGAAAGAGATACATAGCTGGCTTACACTCGCCACTTCACACAATTACATGAATAAAAGCATTACATCACCCAGATACAATCAAGGTCCGACTACGAAACCAAAATAAAAGAAGAACCCCAAATGCGATAAGGTCCCTGATCGACCCCAACTGGGCTCCACTACTGATCAACTAGAACGAAACAACACAAAGGACAAGATCTTCATCGAGCTCCTCCTTGAGCTTGGTTGCGTCACCTGCTCGGTAACATCGGCACCTGCAAACTGGTTTTGGAAGTATCTGTGAGCCACGGGGACTCAGCAATCTCGCACCCTCGCGATCAAGACTATTTAAGCTTATGGGTAAGGTAAAAGGTATGAGGTGGAGCTGCAGCAAGCGACTAGCATATATGGTGGCTAACATACGCAAATGAGAGCGAGAAGAGAAGGCAAAGCACGGTCGATAAAAGTATGATCAAGAAGTGATCCTAGAACAACCTACGTCAAGCATAACTCCAACACCGTGTTCACTTCCCGGACTCCGCCGAAAAAAGACCATCACGGTAACACACGCGGTTGATGCATTTTAATTAAGGTCAACTTCAGGTTTTCTACAACCGGACGTTAACAAATTCCCATCTGCCCATAATCGCGGGCACGGCTTTCGAAAGATCATAACCCTGCAGGGGTGTCCCAACTTAGCCCATCACAAGCTCTCACGGTCAACGAAGGAATAGACCTCCTCCCGAGACTTTCCGATCAGACTCGGTATCCCGGTTACAAGACATTTCGACAAGGCAAAACTAAACCAGCAACACCGCCCGAATGTGCCGACAAATCCCGATAGGAGCTGCACATATCTCTTTCTCAGGGCACACTCAGATTGTCTTAGGTACGGGTAGGCCAGCCCAGAGTTGCCCCTGGTGGCCACCGGCAGCTGACAGGTTGGACCAACACTCAGAGGAGCACTGGCCCGGGGGGGGGGGGTTAAAATAATGATGACCCTTGAGTCTGCAGAACCCAAGGGAAAGAAAGGGCTAGGTGGCGAATGGTAAAACCAATGTTGGGCATTGCTGGAGGAGTTTTATTCAAGGCGAACTGTCAAGGGGTTCCCATTATTACCCAACCGCGTAAGGAACACAAAATCCGGGAACATAACACCGATATGACAGAAACTAGGGCGGCAAGAGTGGAACAAAACACCAGGCATAAGGCCGAGCCTTCCACCCTTTACCAAGTATATAGGTGAATTAATTAAATAAGAGATATTGTGATATCCCAACAAGTAAACATGTTCCAACAAGGAACAACACCTCCATGTTCCAACAAGGAACAAACTTCAATCTTCACCTGCAACTAACAACGCTATAAGAGGGGCTGAGCAAAGCGGTAACATAGCCAAACAACGGTTTGCTAGGACAAGGTGGGTTAGAGGCTTGGTTCAACAATATAGGAGGCATGATAAGCAAGTGGTAGGTATCGCAGCATAGGCATAGCAAAAGAGCGAGCATCTAGCAAAGCAAAGATAGTAGTGATTTCGAGGGTATGGTCATCTTGCATGAAATCCCGCAAGGAAGAAGAACGAGTCCATGAAGAAGACAAACGGACGTAGATGAACGGTTCCTCACAAACGCGACGTTATCAGAATCAACCCGAAGAAGCAACACCGGAAAGAAGCAAACAACATAGTAAACAACCATCACATTATCATGGCATGATGCACAACCAAGTATGATGCATGTCCGGTTTAAATATGCATGGCATGGCAAAGTGCACAAACAACACTACAAGTTAAGTGGAGCTCAATATGCAACGGGTTGCATATTAACGGAACACCACATCAATTATTTAGTTCTCTCTCATTTATGTACCCAACAATATTAAATGTTGTTAAACATGGCAAGAGGGTGAAGCAAATGAAAACTACCTATCTAGTCAAGTTTAAATGAGGCCGTGAACAACAAACAACAAATCCGGAAACTCCTCATATGCATATATTAGGTTTGGTACTGTTCTGCCCTAAACATAATTTTAGAGTTGTTAAGCATGCAAAATAAGGCCACCATGTTAAACTAGGCAAAATTCTACCCCATTTACATATAAAGTTTATTAAATTCGGAGTTACGGTTATTTAGTTAAGAATTAAAGCATTTTTAACATGGCATAGGAGCAAATTTAACCAAACAGCATTTTAAATGTTTCAAACATGGATGAAAGTTGCAAAATATTAATATACACACAATTTTAAGCAAGTTTCATATATAATTTGTTTTAAACCGATGCATGGTTGATGGGTTATTATATGCATGATCTAGAGGGACTTTTCTGAAAACTGCAGTCTCCTGGAAATTAGATAAAATCGTAGATCTGAAAAAAAAACTAGAACTGGGCCACATCTCGGGCGGACTGGGCTGAATAGAGAGGAGGGGTTGGAAGGGGCGTTGGGCCATGCGCTAGCGTGGCGCGGCCAACACAACGGGTCAAGGCGCTGCTGCTCTCGTTTCTAAAGAACAGAAGCAGCAGCAGGCGATGCAGAAGAAGGCGGCAAGGGCCCCGACGACGGGGTCGGCGGGAACCGGGCGGAACAGAGCGCGGGGAGGCGGAGCTTGGCGCGGATCCATGGCGACGAGGAGGGGCGCGGGCAGAGACTTGCGCAGGTGAGCTCCTGTTGAAGAAAACAAGAGTGGGTTCAGAGAGAGAGACACGGGAGACAAAACAGAGGGAGGAGGAAGGAGATACGAGAAGGAGAGGGACGGGCAGAGGGAGGCGGACCCGGATCCGGACGCAGGAGGTCGCCGGGGTCCCGTTCCCTGCCGAATCGAAGCGGAGGCGGGCTGGCGGACTTGGAGTAGGACAACGGCAGCGACCTAGCGCGATGCAGATGGAGTGGCGCTAGGACTTGGCGTGGGCAGGGCGTCGCAAGGCGACGGCGCGAGAGGAACCGGGCGCAGGCGACGGCACAGGTGGTCGGGGACGGGGCCCAGCCGGTGGAATCCGGCAGGAACGGTCAAGGGCAGCGGAGGCCCGCTGGATCCGGTGGTTTTCGACGAGGTTCCCTGCAGCAGTGCTCCATCGGGTGCCCATGGCGAACCTACGACGGGTCAGAGAGGGGAGGTGAGAGAGAGAAGAACGGGAAGATGGAATGGGAGGCAGGGAAGAGAGGGGTGGTACGGCACAGGTGGTCGGCGGGACGAGCTGCTCCTGAACCCCTCGAGATCGAGCATAGGAGAGGCTCCGGTTAGTGGGATGGGTGGATCGAATGCGAGGTGATTGGCCTGGTTTTGAAAACAAGGAGGAGGGTGGTGCTGTGGATGGATGGATTTGATAGATGCCGGCGGCGGCTGATCCTAGGAGGGGGGAGCCTGTAGGTGGCGGCGGCTAGGGAGGACAAATGTCCTAGTTTCTAGGGTTGGGTCTGTATATATAGTAAGTGGGTTTTTGGTCATGGGCTAAAAGGACCCTCCGATCGCGAATAAAATAGCTAGGAAGTCCAAATATGAAAATGGTGACGTTTAGTAGATGTTTGGGGATGATCCGGACACAACGGTGGCGACAGTTCGGGTCGGGTCCGGGACAGATTTCGGACGCGCGCGGTAGGAGGTCCGCGGGCTGATGAGAGAGGTTAGGTAGGGCCTGGCGGTGAGAGGTAGTGCAGAAGGCAAAGGTCTAAGAAGAGAGAAGAGGAGAGGCCCGGCCACTGTTTCCGGAGACCGAAAACGTCCGACGTTAGACCGGCTATAATGCCGCTATAGTTATCCGTTGGGGCATCAAACGAACTCCGAATGCAATGAAACTTGGCAGGCGCTCTACCTGCACTATAACAAGACCACTTGCCAACTTTCAACCCAATCCGAGAACATTTTCCAGCCACTTATAAAATAATATTTTGGACATGCCGCGGGCGCGTGCAAGTGTGGTTGGGCTCAGAATGGACAACGGAGAGAACTCGGAGAACCCGGACGAATGCAAGTTTTGAAAACATGATGATGCAATGCACATGATGACATGAAAAAGATGCAACACGCAAGCAAATGACATGGCAACAACAGCGAATAACTGGACGACACCTGCCACAACGGTCTCGGGGCGTTACAACACTCCACCACTACGAGAGGATCTCGTCCCGAGATCTAGAATGGCACCGGAGGGAAACGGAAGAGGAAGAGAAAAGGTAAAACTAAGTTGCTTCTTTGACAAACGAGTGAAACCAAGGAACCTTGCGAGGTTGAATAAATTTGAGAAAGAACACAACAAAGGTGAACAAAGTCGAAAACACTCCGTTGGAAAAGAGGGACAAAAGAAACATTGCGAAAAAAAACCTTGAGGTTGAAGGGCAAGGTATATATTGAAACCACTCCGGCTAAAACAAGATAGAGAAGGATTAAGAATGATATTATTTGGATAGCATTCTGACTATAAATGGAAGGAATTGAACATGTTTTGACAAGATGAGGGGATACTTGATGAAAAACAACAATACACTGCCTCCGAAACTATTGAAAGAATGGCACAATGGGTAAGACCGATTTCAGGCGGCACTCCGGTTGAGAAGGGAGGCAAAACTTGACAGGATGGGAAGAACTCGAAAAGCGGGCACGACACTCCGGTTAAAAGGATAAGGACGAAAAGAACACGATCCTGACAAAACAAGAAGATGGGTTGCAGAGAGCAACATCACAATGCCTCCGGAACGAAGGGAAACAAGATATTGAGAGAGCACGGTTACAACAAATGTTAGGACGGAGTTGTTGGAAAACCAACAACGAAAAGAATAAGCTTGATATGGTCTTATGGAATACATCTCAAATTATGAGGTGACAACCTGCCACTAACAAAACCAAAGATGGATTGATATCAACAAGGAGGCGAGAAACTTATTTCACCGGGAGGATAAATACAAAACTTGGATCATTTATAAGCACCATAATTAGCAACAATCCTTAGGGAAGGCTTTAGGTGAAATATAACCCAATATAACTCCAATGAAGAGATTGATGGATTTAGAATACCTCATTCTTAACAATATGTGAATCATGAAGCATGAACTCAAATTATCAAGAATGACGTAATACCACCTCCAATGGCACGGAAGAAAGAATTGCACTCCGGATTGCAAGATGAAGAATACTTGAGCTCCTTAGGAAAGAATCTCGATGAAAACTTCAAGAAGGGAATTAAATCCTTGATGAACCATCATGTAGAACCTCCATGAAGAACTCCGGTAAACAAAGGAATGAAAAGAAAGAGAAATTGAAAACACAAGGTGAATCCTTGCAATGATTTAGATGGATCTCCGTGATAATTAGAGCTTGGAACTCCGGGAAAGAAAAGATGAAACAAATGAAACTGAGAATTTGATAAGCCTCCGAAATAAGGAATTAATCTCTTGGATGAAACAGGAATAAGAATTACATTATGCTTATCCTTCACCAATTTAAATTGATGACAAGTAGTGGATTTGACATACTACTTATTCTCGTAGAGAGCATTAAGATAGATATAGTGCCAACTTGGGAAAATATTGAACGAACCACCGGTAGGATAGAAATAACAAATGAATCGATACAATAACAAAGGAAGAGAAATCTTGAATGAGCCACCGGTAAGAATTGAAAACGAACGAAGTAAAAGGGGTGAATCACCGGTAAGAATTTGAAAATGGAATTGGAAAAAGGCACAAATCGCTGGGAAGAATTATAAAATGAACGAAGATGCTTGAGAGGATTTAGATACATGAGAACGAAGAGATCACGAGCCGATTAGAGATCACTTGAACGAAGCACCGGTAAGATTTAGAGTATGAGAGCTGAAAGCTGGAATGAATAAATCTTAGATGGTGGGCTCCGGATAATCAAACTGAAAAGACTCCTGAATTACTCCGGATGGTTGAAAAGAAATCTCACAGTCAAAAATAATTATGAGAGGATGGAAACAAACTAGAGCCACGAATCTTGAAGAGAATGAAGCAAGATATGGAGGAAAAACTCTTCTTCGGTCTTCAAAATCCGAGAATGACGACGAGAAACACCAACATGAATTGTTGAGGCACTCCAGAATGAAGAATGGAAAGGTTGAGCCAACAATGAATTTTTTTTGAAAGATCTTGTATAAAGGTAATTGACTGATGACAATTCATTCTTACGTCAATTTTTAAATGAATTTGAGAATAACTCTGGTAAAATTAGAAGAGTCGGGTAAGATCCTGGAAAAAGACCTGTGGGTTAGGGCCCACTCAAGATAAACACCGTTGAAATGATTAAAGGAGAGATTGCACTGGTTGAATTAAAATGCTTGAATGAGATAACATTCTCAAAATAGCTTGAACGGATTAAGAGTGGAAACACGAATCTTCTGAGATATCTTTAGCACTCCAGAACAAATGAATAGCAAGCGGGGAAGATTAAGAGGTTCACCGGCATAAATAGGCATTGGGCAAAAAGAAAAGGAGTATGCTCAATACCAAAGCTTGAATTAAATCCACCGGAGAAGAAAATGAGTGAAGAGTGATGAACTTGAAGCTCCGTTAGAATCTTCATGAGAAACACCGGATAAGAATATTGATGGAAAAGAATGGAGAGACTTCATAACCAATAAGATGGATACTTGATTAAGAATTATGAGTCCTCAAAGAAAACAAGGGTGGGAGGGTGGGAAAAACAAGGTCAACTTGGAACGGATGAAACGAACACCGTTGAGAAAGCTGAGATTGAATCTTGTGGATATTGAAAATGAACGGATCCGCTTGAAGAGAAACACGCCGGTTGAAAGGAGTGATATGACACACTCGATTATCGAGAAGGATTAGTATTCACATCGGAGTATGAGAACACCACTTAGGAAAGGTATGGAATCAACATTTGACTTCGAAGCAACTCGAATACCACAACTCAAAACAAACAAAGGATTGGCTTGCAAAATAAGCCAGAACAAACATATGACAGAGATTTCGTCCGAAGTTTTCGTGGTGGGGCCTACACGGGCTCGATCGTACAACACCATCATGTACAAGGCAGTGCACATGACATACAAAGCGTCCCTGAGTCGGCATAGCCAAGGACTCTTTAAGACACAACGAGACCACTGTAAAACCGACCGTGAATAGGCGGACCACTAGACGTCGAACCCCAATTTCAAATCACACATCTGTCGGAAAGAAATCCTAAGAGCTACTTGAATTCCCACTTATAAACTCCCGAAACTTTCCGGTTATGCAATCAGGTGTTGGGGATACAGGGGAAGCATAATATCTCACCCAAAACTAGCAAATCCTACATCCAGCTGTATCCATCCTTCAACACATAACCAAGAAACCTTCGGAAATCATCTACCTCAACCTTCGAAAAGCATCCGTTATACAAGTTATAGCAATACTCCCGAACTCCCGCCCCAGTACTGGGTGGCATCGAGGTTATCTCACCAACAACTGCATAAAAGAGATTTTCGATGTCGGCATACTAAACTCAGGTATTCCAGAACTGCAACGATAAAATTATGGCGACAACACCTCGGAGCTCAACTCCCCGGGACACTGCCACAAAACCCCTGATAGGAGGCACCAAGACAATGTTCTCGTCACAAAACCATCGGAACGATTCCAAGATACCCGCGTGATCCTAAATTTTTTTTAGTGAAAGTTGAGAAGAGAAGAGTCAAAACTCTACATCAGGATGCCTTACCAGGGCGATGAAGGGACTGGGGAGTAAAAAGAATTCCTAAACTCTTTGATATATAATTCCTAAATGACTCAAAACATTTTTCTAGACACAACTCGGCCGCTAAAAACGATCAAGCAGTGGGGCTCCTAAGGTCGGGGAAGGCTCTGATTACCAACTTATAACGCCCTTGATGCGGCTATATCTCCCATGTGTCGAAGCACGACTTAGAGGCATAACCGCATTGAAAGCAATGTCGCAAGTGAGGTAATCTTCACACAACCCATGTAATACATAAGGGAAAGAGATACATAGCTGGCTTACACTCGCCACTTCACACAATTACATGAATAAAAGCATTACATCACCCAGATACAATCAAGGTCCGACTACGGAACCAAAATAAAAGAAGAACCCCAAATGCGACAAGGTCCCTGATCGACCCCAACTGGGCTCCACTACTGATCAACTAGAACGAAACAACACAAAGGACAAGATCTTCATCGAGCTCCTCCTTGAGCTTGGTTGCATCACCTGCTCGGTAACATCGGCACCTGCAAACTGGTTTTGGAAGTATCTGTGAGCCACGGGGACTCAGCAATCTCGCACCCTCGCGATCAAGACTATTTAAGCTTATGGGTAAGGTAAAAGGTATGAGGTGGAGCTGCAGCAAGCGACTAGCATATATGGTGGCTAACATACGCAAATGAGAGCGAGAAGAGAAGGCAAAGCACGGTCGATAAAAGTATGATCAAGAAGTGATCCTAGAACAACCTACGTCAAGCATAACTCCAACACCGTGTTCACTTCCCGGACTCCGCCGGAAAAAGACCATCACGGTAACACACGCGGTTGATGCATTTTAATTAAGGTCAACTTCAGGTTTTCTACAACCGGACGTTAACAAATTCCCATCTGCCCATAACCGCGGGCACGGCTTTCGAAAGATCATAACCCTGCAGGGGTGTCCCAACTTAGCCCATCACAAGCTCTCATGGTCAACGAAGGAATAGACCTCCTCCCGAGACATTCTGATCAGACTCGGTATCCCGGTTACAAGACATTTCGACAAGGCAAAACTAAACCAGCAACACCGCCTGAATGTGCCGACAAATCCCGATAGGAGCTGCACATATCTCTTTCTCAGGGCACACTCAGATTGTCTTAGGTACGGGTAGGCCAGCCTAGAGTTGCCCCTGGTGGCCACCGGCAGCTGACAGGTTGGACCAACACTCAGAGGAGCACTGGCCCGGGGGGGTTAAAATAATGATGACCCTTGAGTCTGCAGAACCCAAGGGAAAGAAAGGGCTAGGTGGCGAATGGTAAAACCAATGTTGGGCATCGCTGGAGGAGTTTTATTCAAGGCGAACTGTCAAGGGGTTCCCATTATTACCCAACCGCGTAAGGAACGCAAAATCCGGGAACATAACACCGATATGACAGAAACTAGGGCGGCAAGAGTGGAACAAAACACCAGCCATAAGGCCGAGCCTTCCACCCTTTACCAAGTATATAGATGAATTAATTAAATAAGAGATATTGTGATATCCCAACAAGTAAACATGTTCCAACAAGGAACAACACCTTCATGTTCCAACAAGGAACAAACTTCAATCTTCACCTGCAACTGATAATGCTATAAGAGGGGCTGAGAAAAGCGGTAACATAGCCAAACAATGGTTTGCTAGGACAAGGTGGGTTAGAGGCTTGGTTCAACAATATAGGAGGCATGATAAGCAAGTGGTAGGTATCGCAGCATAGGCATAGCAAAAGAGCGAGCATCTAGCAAAGCAAAGATAGTAGTGATTTCGAGGGTATGGTCATCTTGCCTGAAATCCCGCAAGGAAGAAGAACGTGTCCATGAAGAAGACAAACAGACGTAGACGAACGGTTCCTCACAAACGCGACGTTATCGGAATCAACCCGAAGAAGCAACACCGGAAAGAAGCAAACAACATAGTAAACAACCATCACATTATCATGGCATGATGCACAACCAAGTATGATGCATGTCCGGTTTAAATATGCATGGCATGGCAAAGTGCACAAACAACACTACAAGTTAAGTGGAGCTCAATATGCAACGGGTTGCATATTGACGGAACACCACATCGATTATTTAGTTCTCTCTCGTTTATGTACCCAACAATATTAAATGTTGTTAAACATGGCAAGAGGGTGAAGCAAATGAAAACTACCTATCTAGTCAAGTTTAAATGAGGCCGTGAACAACAAACAACAAATCCGGAAACTCCTCATATGCATATATTAGGTTTGGTACTGTTCTGCCCTAAACATAATTTTAGAGTTGTTAAGCATGCAAAATAAGGCCACCATGTTAAACTAGGCAAAATTCTACCCCATTTACATATAAAGTTTATTAAATCCGGAGTTACGGTTATTTAGTTAAGAATTAAAGCATTTTTAACATGGCATAGGAGCAAATTTAACCAAACAACATTTTAAACGTTTCAAACATGGATGAAAGTTGCAAAATATTAATATACACACAATTTTAAGTAAGTTTCATATATAATTTGTTTTAAACCGTTGCACGGTTGATGGGTTATTATATGCATGATCTAGAGGGACTTTTCTGAAAGCTGCCGTCTCCTGGAAATTAGATAAAATCGTAGATCTGAAAAAAAACAGGAACTGGGCCACATCTCGGGCGGACTGGGCTGAACAGAGAGGAGGGACTGGAAGGGGCGCTGGGCCATGCGCTGCCGTGGAGCGGTCAACACAACGGGTCAAGGCGCTGCTGCTCTCGTTTCTGAAGAACAGAAGCAGCAGCAGGCGATGCAGAAGAAGGCGGCAAGGGTCCCGGCGACGGGGTCGGCGGGAACCGGCCGGAGCGTGGGGAGGCAAAGCTTGGCGTGGATCCATGGCGACGAGGAGGGGCGCGGGCAGAGACTTGCGCGGGCGAGCTCCTGTTGAAGAAAACAAGAGTGGGTTCAGAGAGAGAGACAGGGGAGACAAAACAGAGGGAGGAGGAAGGAGATACGAGAAGGAGAGGTACGGGCAGAGGGAGGCGGACCCGGATCCGGACGCAGGAGGTCGCGGGGTCCCGTTCCCTGCCGAATCGAAGCGGAGGCGGGCTGGCGGACTTGGAGCAGGACGACGGCAGCGACCTAGCGCGATGCAGATGGAGTGGCGCTGGGACTTGGCTGTTGGAAATATGCCCTAGAGGCAATAATAAAAGCATTATTATTATATTTCCTTGTTCATGATAATTGTCTTTATTCATGCTATAATTGTGTTATCCGGAAATCGTAATACATGTGTGAATAACAGACACCAACATGTCCCTAGTAAGCCTCTAGTTGACTAGCTCGTTAATCAACAGATAGTCATGGTTTCCTGGCTATGGACATAGGATGTCATTGATAACGAGATCACATCATTAGGAGAATGATGTGATGGACAAGACCCAAACCTAAACATAGCATAAAGATCGTATAGTTCGTTTGCTAGAGTTTTGCAATGTCAAGTATCTTTTCCTTAGACCATGAGATCGTGTAACTCCCGGATACCGTAGGAGTGCTTTGGGTATACCAAACGTCACAACGTAACTGGGTGACTATAAAGGTAGACTACGGGTATCTCCAAAAGTGTGTGTTGGGTTGACACGGATCAAGGCTGGGATTTGTCACTCCGTATGACGGAGAGGTATCACTAGGCCCACTCGGTAATGCATCATCATAATGAGCTCAAAGTGACCAAGTGTTTGGTCACGGGATCATGCATTACGGTATGAGTAAAGTGACTTGCCAGTAACGAGATTGAACAAGGTATTGGGATACCGACGATCGAATCTCGGGCAAGTAATATATCGATTGACAAAGGGAATTGCATACAGGGTTGATTGAATCCTCGACATCGTGGTTCATCCGATGAGATCATCGTGGAGCATGTGGGAGCCAACATGGGTATCCAGATCCCGCTGTTGGTTATTGACCGGAGAGTCGTCTCGGTCATGTCTACATGTCTCCCGAACCCGTAGGGTCTACACACTTAAGGTTCGGTGACGCTAGGGTTGTGAAGATATGTATATGCAGTAACCCGAATGTTGTTCGGAGTCCCGGATGAGATCCCGGACGTCACGAGGAGTTCCGGAATGGTCCGGAGGTAAAGAATTATATATAGGAAGTGCTGTTTCGGCCATCGGGACAAGTTTCGGGGTTACCGGTATTGTACCGGGACCACCGGAAGGGTCCCGGGGGTCCACCGGGTGGGGCCACCTATCCCGGAGGGCCCCATGGGCTGAAGTGGGAAGGGACCCAGCCCATAGTGGGCTGGGGCGCCAACCCCTAAGGGCCCATGCGCCTAGGGTTTAGGGGAAACCCTAAAGGGGGGCGCCCCCTTGCTTGGGGGGCAAGCCCCCCACCCCTTGGCCGCCGCCCCCCTAGGAGATCCATCTCCTAGGGCCGGCGCCCCCCCCCCCTAGGCACCCCTATATATAGTGGGGGAGAGGAGGGACTTGAGGCTACGGCTTTTGGTGCATCCCTCTCTCCCTGTTACGTCTCTCTCTCTTGTAGTATAGGCGAAGCCCTGCTACTGTGACGCCCTGCATCCACCACCACGCCGTCGTGCTGCTGGATCATCATCAACCTCTCCTCCCCCCTTGCTGGATCAAGAAGGAGGAGACGTCTCCCGTCCCGTACGTGTGTTGAACGCGGAGGTGCCGTCCGTTCGGCACTTGGTCATCGGTGATTTGGATCACGTCGTGTTCGACTACATCATCCCCGTTCTTTGAACGCTTCCGCACGCGATCTACAAAGGTATGTAGATGCATCTGATGACTCGTTGCTAGATGAACTCCTAGATGGATCTTGGTGAAACGAGTAGGAAATTTTTTGTTTTCTGCAACGTTCCCCAACAGTGGCATCATGAGCTAGGTCTATGCGTAGTTCTTCTTGCGCGAGTAGAACACAATTTGTTGTGGGCATAGATTTGTCAACTTTCTTGCCGCTACTAGTCTTTTCTTGCTTCAGCGGTATTGTGGGATGAAGCGGCCCGGACCAACCTTACACGTACACTTACGTGAGACCGGTTCCACCGACTAACATGCACTAGTTGCATAAGGTGGCTGGTGGGTGTCTGTCTCTCCCACTTTAGTTGGAGCGGATTCAATGAACAGGGTCCTTATGAAGGGTAAATAGAAGTTGACAAATCACGTTGTGGCTTTCACGTAGGTAAGAAGACGTTCTTGCTAGAACCCTAATTCAGCCACGTAAAAACTTGCAACAACAATTAGAGGACGTCTAACTTATTTTTGCAGCAAGTGCTTTGTGATATGATATGGCCAAAGTTGTGATGAATGATGAATGATCTATATGTGATGTATGAGATGTTCATGCTATTGTAATAGGAATCACTACTTGCATGTCGATGAGTATGACAACCGGCAGGAGCCATAGGAGTTGTCTTTATTCTTTTATATGACCTGCGTGTCATTGAGAAACGCCATGTAAATTACTTTACTTTATTGCTAAACGCGTTAGCCATAGTAGTAGAAGTAATAGTTGGCGAGCAACTTCATGGAGACACGATGATGGAGATCATGATGATGGAGATCATGGTGTCAAGCCGGTGACAAGATGATCATGGAGCCCCAAGATGGAGATCAAAGGAGCTATGTGATATTGGCCATATCATGTCACGTTTATTATTTGATTGCATGTGATGTTTATCATGTTTTGCATCTTGTTTACTTAGAATGACGGTAGTAAATAAGATGATCCCTCATATTAATTTCAAGAAGTGTTCCCCCTAACTGTGCACCGTTGCGACAGTTCGCTGTTTCAAAACACCACGTGATGATCGGGTGTTTTATTCAGGCGTTCACATACAACGGGTGTAAGACAGATTTACACATGCAAACACTTAGGTTGACTTGACGAGCCTAGCATGTACAGACATGGCCTCGGAACACAGAAGACCGAAAGGTCGAGCATGAGTCGTATAGAAGATACGATCAACATGAAGATGTTCACCGACGTTGACTAGTCCGTCTCACGTGATGATCGGACACGGCCTAGTTGACTCGGATCATGTTATACTTAGATGACTAGAAGAGGGATGTCTATCTAAGTGGGAGTTCATTATATAATTTGATTAGATGAACTTAATTATCATGAACTTAGTCTAAAAATATTTTACAATATGTCTTGTAGATCAAATGGCCCACGTAGTCCTCAACTTCAACGCGTTCCTAGAGAAAACCAAGCTGAAAGACGATGGCAGCAACTATACGAACTGGGTCCGGAACCTGAGGATCATCCTCATAGCTGCCAAGAAAGATTACGTCCTACAAGCACCGCTAGGTGAAGCTCCCGTCCCACAGAACCAAGACGTTATGAACGCTTGGCAGACACGTGTTGACGACTACTCCCTCATTCAGTGCGGCATGCTTTACAGTTTAGAGCCAGGGCTCCAAAAGCGTTTTGAGAGACATGGAGCATATGAGATGTTCGAAGAGCTGAAAATGGTTTTTCAAGCTCATGCCCGGATCGAGAGATATGAAGTCTCCGATAAGTTCTTCAGCTGTAAGATGGAGGAAAATAATTCTGTCAGTGAGCACATACTCACTATGTCTGGGTTACATAACCGCTTGTCTCAGCTGGGAGTTAATCTCCCGGATGATGCGGTCATTGACAGAATCCTCCAGTCGCTTCCACCAAGCTACAAGAGCTTTGTGATGAACTTCAACATGCAGGGGATGCAAAAGACCATTCCTGAGTTGTTTGCAATGCTGAAATCAGCAGAGGTAGAAGTCAAGAAGGAACATCAAGTGTTGATGGTCAATAAAACCACTAAGTTCAAGAAAGGCAAGGGTAAAAAGAACTTCAAGAAGGATGGCAAGGAAGTTGCCGCGCCCGGCAAGCAAGCTGCCAGGAAGAAGCCAAAGAATGGACCCAAGCCCGAGACTGAGTGCTTTTATTGCAAGGGAAGCGGTCACTGGAAGCGGAACTGCCCCAAATACTTAGCAGACAAGAAGGCCGGCAAAACAAAAGGTATATGTGATATACATGTAATTGATGTGTACCTTACTAGTGTCCGTAGTAGCTCCTGGGTATTTGATACCGGTGCAGTTGCTCACATTTGTAACTCAAAGCAGGGGCTGCGGAATAAGCGGAAACTGACAAAGGACGAGGTGACGATGTGCGTCGGGAATGGTTCCAAGGTCAATGTGATCGCCGTCGGCACGCTGCCTCTACATTTACCTTCGGGATTAGTTTTAAATCTCAATAATTGTTATTTAGTACCAGCTTTGAGCATGAACATTGTATCGGGATCTCATTTAATTCGAGATGGCTACTCATTTAAATCCGAGAATAATGGTTGTTCTATTTATATGAGAGATATGTTTTATGGTCATGCTCCTATGGTGAATGGTTTATTCTTTATGAATCTCGAACGTAATACTACACATATTCATAATGTGAGTACCAAAAGATGCAAGGTTGATAATGATAGTCCCACATACTTGTGGCACTGTCGCCTTGGTCACATAGGTGTCAAACGCATGAAGAAGCTCCATGTAGATGGACTTTTAGAGTCTCTTGATTATGAATCATTTGACACGTGCGAACCATGCCTTATGGGTAAAATGACCAAGACTCCGTTCTCAGGAACAATGGAGCGAGCAACCAACTTATTGGAAATCATACATACTGATGTGTGCGGTCCAATGAGTGTTGAGGCTCGCGGTGGCTATCGTTATGTTCTCACCCTCACTGATGATTTGAGTAGATATGGATATATTTACTTAATGAAACACAAGTCTGAAACCTTTGAAAAGTTCAAGGAATTTTAGAGTGAGGTTGAGAATCAACGTGACAGGAAAATCAAGTTTCTACGATCAGATCGTGGAGGAGAATACTTGAGTCACGAATTTGGCACACACTTAAGAAAATGTGGAATAGTTTCACAACTCACGCCGCCTGGAACACCTCAGCGTAATGGTGTGTCCGAACGTCGTAATCGCACTCTATTAGATATGGTGCGATCTATGATGTCTCTTACCAATTTACCGCTATCTTTTTGGGGCTATGCTTTAGAGACTGCCGCATTCACTTTAAATAGGGCTCCGTCGAAATCCGTTGAGACGACACCGTATGAATTATGGTTTGGAAAGAAACCTAAGCTGTTGTTTCTAAAAGTTTGGGGATGCGATGCTTATGTCAAGAAACTTCAACCTGAAAAGCTCGAACCCAAGTCGGAAAAATGCGTCTTCATAGGATACCCAAAAGAAACTGTTGGGTATACCTTCTACCTCAGATCCGAAGGCAAGATATTTGTTGCCAAGAATGGGTCCTTTCTAGAGAAAGAGTTTCTCTCGAAAGAAGTAAGTGGGAGGAAAGTAGAACTTGATGAAGTGTTACCTCTTGAACCGGAAAATGGCGCAACTCAAGAAAAGGTTCCTGAGGTGCCTGCACCGACTAGAGAGGAAGTTAATGATGATGATCATGAAACTCCTGATCAAGTTGCTACTGAACTTCGAAGGTCCACAAGGACACGTTCCGCACCAGAGTGGTACGGCAACCCTGTCTTGGAAATCATGTTGTTAGACAACGGCGAACCTTCGAACTATGAAGAAGCGATGGCGGGCCCAGATTCCGACAAATGGCTAGAAGCCATGAAATCCGAGATAGGATCCATGTATGAAAACGAAGTATGGACTTTGACTGACTTGCCCGTTGAACGGCGAGCCATAGAGAATAAATGGATCTTTAAGAAGAAGACAGACGCGGATGGTAATGTGACCATCTATAAAGCTCGGCTTGTCGCTAAGGGTTATCAACAAGTTCAAGGGGTTGATTACGATGAGACTTTCTCACCGGTAGCGAAGCTAAAGTCCGTCCGAATCATGTTAGCAATTGCCGCGTTCTACGATTATGAAATATGGCAAATGGACGTCAAAACGGCATTCCTTAATGGTTTCCTTAAGGAAGAATTGTATATGATGCAGCCGGAAGGTTTTGTCGATCCTAAGAATGCAGACAAGGTGTGCAAGCTCCAACGCTCGATTTATGGGCTGGTGCAAGCATCTCCTACTTGAATAAGAGTTTTTCAATGAAGGACCTTGGAGAAGCTGCTTATATATTAGGCATAAAAATCTATAGAGATAGATCGAGACGCCTCATAGGTCTTTCACAAAGCACATACCTTGATAAGATATTGAAGAAGTTCAATATGGATCAATCTAAGAAGGGGTTCTTGCCTGTGTTACAAGGTATGAAATTGAGCTCGGCTCAAAGTCCGACCACGACAGAAGAAATAGAAGAGATGAGTGTCATCCCCTATGCCTCAGCCATAGGTTCTATTATGTATGCCATGCTGTGTACCAGACCTGATGTAAACCTTGCCGTAAGTTTGGTAGGAAGGTACCAAAGTAATCCCGGCAAGGAACACTGGACAGCGGTCAAGAATATCCTGAAGTACCTGAAAAGGACTAAGGAAATGTTTCTCGTTTATGGAGGTGACGAAGAGCTCGTCGTAAAGGGTTACGTCGACGCTAGCTTCGACACAGATCTGGATGACTCAAAGTCACAAACCGGATACGTGTATATTTTGAATGGTGGGGCAGTAAGCTGGTGCAGTTGCAAGCAGAGCGTCGTGGCGGGATCTACATGTGAAGCGGAGTACAGGGCAGCCTCGGAGGCAGCACATGAAGCAATTTGGGTGAAGGAGTTCATCACCGACCTCGGAGTCATACCCAATGCATCGGGGCCGATCAAGCTCTTCTGTGACAACACTGGAGCTATTGCACTTGCCAAGGAGCCCAGGTTTCACAAGAAGACAAGGCACATCAAGCGTCGCTTCAACTCCATTCGTGAAAATGTTCAAGATGGAGACATAGATATTTGTAAAGTACATACGGACCTGAATGTAGCAGATCCGTTGACTAAACCTCTCCCTAGGGCAAAACATGATCAACACCAGAATTCCATGGGTGTTCGATTCATCACAATGTAACTAGATTATTAACTCTAGTGCAAGTGGGAGACTGTTGGAAATATGCCCTAGAGGCAATAATAAAAGCATTATTATTATATTTCCTTGTTCATGATAATTGTCTTTATTCATTCTATAATTGTGTTATCCGGAAATCGTAATACATGTGTGAATAACAGACACCAACATGTCCCTAGTAAGCCTCTAGTTGACTAGCTCGTTAATCAACAAATAGTCATGGTTTCCTGGCTATGGACATAGGATGTCATTGATAACGAGATCACATCATTAGGAGAATGATGTGATGGACAAGACCCAATCCTAAACATAGCATAAAGATCATATAGTTCATTTGCTAGAGTTTTGCAATGTCAAGTATCTTTTCCTTAGACCATGAGATCGTGTAACTCCCGGATACCGTAGGAGTGCTTTGGGTATACCAAACGTCACAACGTAACTGGGTGACTATAAAGGTAGACTACGGGTATCTCCGAAAGTGTCTGTTGGGTTGACACGGATCAAGACTGGGATTTGTCACTCCGTATGACAGAGAGGTATCACTGGGCCCACTTGGTAATGCATCATCATAATGAGCTCAAAGTGACCAAGTGTCTGGTCACGGGATCATGCATTACGGTACGAGTAAAGTGACTTGCCAGTAACGAGATTGAACGAGGTATTGGGATACCGACGATCGAATCTCGGGCAAGTAATATATCGATTGACAAAGGGAATTGCATACGGGGTTGATTGAATCCTCGACATCGTGGTTCATCCGATGAGATCATCGTGGAGCATGTGGGAGCCAACATGGGTATCCAGATCCCGCTGTTGGTTATTGACCGGAGAGTCGTCTCGGTCATGTCTACATGTCTCCCGAACCCGTAGGGTCTACACACTTAAGGTTCGGTGACGCTAGGGTTGTGAAGATATGTATATGCAGTAACCCGAATGTTGTTCGGAGTCCCGGATGATATCCCGGACGTCACGAGGAGTTCCGGAATGGTCTGGAGGTAAAGAATTATATATAGGAAGTGCTGTTTCGGCCATCGGGACAAGTTTCGGGGTTACCGGTATTGTACCGGGACCACCGGAAGGGTCCCGGGGGTCCACCGGGTGGGGCCACCTATCCTAGAGGGCCCCATGGGCTGAAGTGGGAAGGGACCCAGCCCATAGTGGGCTGGGGCGCCAACCCCTAAGGGCCCATGCGCCTAGGGTTTAGGGGAAACCCTAAAGGGGGGCGCCCCCTTGCTTGGGGGGCAAGCCCCCCACCCCTTAGCCGCCGCCCCCCCTAGGAGATCCATCTCCTAGGGCCGCCGCCCCCCCTAGGCACCCCTATATATAGTGGGGGAGAGGAGGGACTTGAGGCTACGGCTTTTGGTGCATCCCTCTCTCCCTGTTACGTCTCTCTCTCTCTTGTAGTATAGGCGAAGCCCTGCTACTGTGACGCCCTGCATCCACCACCACGCCGTCGTGCTGCTGGATCATCATCAACCTCTCCTCCCCCCTTGCTGGATCAAGAAGGAGGAGACGTCTCCCGTCCCGTACGTGTGTTGAACGCGGAGGTGCCGTCCGTTCGGCACTTGGTCATCGGTGATTTGGATCACCTCGTGTTCGACTACATCATCCTTGTTCTTTGAACGCTTCCGCACGCAATCTACAAAGGTATGTAGATGCATCTGATGACTCGTTGCTAGATGAACTCCTAGATGGATCTTGGTGAAACGAGTAGGAAATTTTTTGTTTTCTGCAACGTTCTCCAACATTAGCATGGGCAGGGCGTCGCAAGGCGACGACGCGAGAGGAACCGGGCGCAGGCGACGGCACACGTGGTCGGGGACGGGGCCAAGCCGGTGGAATCCGGCAGGAACGGTCAAGGGCAGCGGAGGCCCGCCGGATCCGGTGGTTTTCGACGAGGTTCCCTGCAGCAGTGCTCCATTGGGCGCGCATGCCGAACCTGCAACGGGTCAGAGAGGGGAGGTGAGAGAGAGAAGAACGGGAAGATGGAATGGGAGGCAGGGAAGAGAGGGGTGGTACGGCACAGGTGGTCGGCGGGACGAGCTGCTCCTGAACCCCTCGGGATCGAGCATAGGAGAGGCTCTGGTTAGTGGGATGGGTGGATCGAATGCGAGGTGATTGGCCTGGTTTTGAAAACGAGGAGGAGGGTGGCGCTGTGGATGGATGGATTTGATAGATGGCGGCGGCGGCTGATCCTAGGAGGGGGGAGCCTGTAGGTGGCGGCGGCTAGGGAGGACAAATGTCCTAGTTTCTAGGGTTGGGTCCGTATATATAGTAAGTGGGTTTTTGGTCAGGGGCTAAAAGGACCCTCGATCGCAATCGGACGATCGCGAATAAAATAGCTAGGAAGTCCAAATACGAAAATGGTGATGTTTAGTAGACTTTTGGGGATGATCCGGACACAACGATGGCGACAGTCCGGGTCGGGTCAGGGACAGATTTCGGACGCGCGCGGTAGGAGGTCCGCGGGCTAACGAGAGAGGTTAGGTAGGGCCTGGCGGTGAGAGGTAGTGCAAAAGGCAAAGGTCTAAGAAGAGAGAAGAGGAGAGGCCCAGCGACTGTTTCCGGAGACCGAAAACGTCTGACGTTAGACCGGCTATAATGCCGCTATAGTTATCCGTTGGGGCATCAAACGAACTCCAAATGCGATGAAACTTGGCAGGCGGTCTACCTACACTATAACAAGACCACTTGCCAACTTTCAACCCAATCCGAGAACATTTTCCGGCCACTTATAAAATAATATTTTGGACATGCCGCGGGCGCGTGCAAGTGTGGTTGGGCTCAGAACGGACAATGGAGAGAACTCGGAGAACCCGGACGAATGCAAGTTTTGAAAACATGATGATGCAATGCACATGATGACATGAAAAAGATGCAACACGCAAGCGAATGACATGGCAACAACAGCGAATAACTGGACGACACCTGGCACAACGGTCTCGGGGCGTTACATATATCATCAACAAACGTTAAGCGTGCGGACCCTACGGGTTCGAGAACTATGTAGACATGACCGAGACACCTCTCTGGTCAATAACCAATAGCGGGACCTGGATGCCCATATTGGCTCCTACATATTCTACGAAGATCTTTATCGGTTAGACCGCATAACAACATACGTTGTTCCCTTTGTCATCGGTATGTTACTTGTCCGAGATTCGATCGTCGGTATCTCAATACCTAGTTCAATCTCGTTACCGGCAAGTCTCTTTACTCGTTCCGTAATACATCATCCCGCAACTAACTCATTAGTTGCAATGCTTGCAAGGCTTATAGTGATGTGCATTACCGAGTGGCCCCAGAGATACCTCTCCGACAATCGGAGTGACAAATCCTAATCTCGAAATACGCCAACCCAACAAGTACCTTCGGAGACACCTGTAGAGCACCTTTATAGTCACCTAGTTACGTTGTGACGTTTGGTGGCACACAAAGTGTTCCTCCGGTAAACGGGAGTTGCATAATCTCATAGTCATAGGAACATGTATAAGTCATGAAGAAAGCAATAGCAATAGACTAAACGATCAAGTACTAAGCTAACGGAATGGGTCAAGTCAATCACATCATTCTCCTAATGATGTGATCCCGTTAATCAAATGACAACTCATGTCTATGGTTAGGAAACTTAACCATCTTTGATCAACGAGCTAATCAAGTAGAGGCATACTGGTGGCACTCTGTTTGTCTATGTATTCACACATGTACTATGTTTCCGGTTAATACAATTCTAGCATGAATAATAAACATTTATCATGAAATAAGAAAATAAATAATAACTTTATTATTGCCTCTAGGGCATATTTCCTTCAATATTTTCATGAAATATGATAAAAACCCCATCTTGTTATCCTTGATGGCAACAATACAATACGTGCCTTGCTGCCCCTTCTGTCACTGGGAAAGGACACTGCAAGATCGAACCCAAAGCTAAGCACTTCTCCCATGGCAAGAACAACCAATCTAGTAGGCCAAACCAAACTGATAATTCGAAGAGACTTGCAAAGATAACCAATCATACATAAAAGAATTCAGAGAAGATTCAAATATTATTCATAGATAGACTTGATCATAAACCCACAATTCATCGGTCTCAACAAACACACCGCAAAAAGAAGATTACATCGAATAGATCTCCACAAGAGAGGGGGAGAAGATTGTATTGAGATCCAAAAAGAGAGAAGAAGCCATCTAGCTACTAACCATGGACCCGTAGGTCTGAAGTAAACTACTCACACTTCATTGGAGGGGCTTGGATGATGATGAAGAAGCCCTCCGTGATCGATGCCCCCTCCGGCGGAGCTCCGAAACAGGCCCCAAGATGGGATCTCGTGGATACAGAAAGTTGCGGTGGTGGAATTAGGTTTTTGGCTCCGTCCCCGATCGTTTGGGGGTACGTAGGTATATATAGGAGGAAGAAGTATGTCGGTGGAGCTTCGAGGGGCCCACGAGGCAGGGGGGCACCCGCCACCCTCGTGACCGCCTCGTGGCTTTGTTGACGGAGGGTCCAAGTCTCCTGGATCTTATCTGATGAGAAAATCATGTTTCCGAAGGTTTCATTCCGTTTGGACTCTGTTTGATATTCTGTTTCTCTGAAACACTGAAATAGGCAAAAACATCAATTCTGGGTTGGGCCTCCGGTTAATAGGTTAGTCCCAAAAATAATATAAAAGTGGAAAATAAAGCCCAATATAGTTCAAAATAGTAGATAATATAGCATGGAGCAATAAAAAATTATAGATACGTTGGAGACGTATCAGTAACGCAGTAATTTCAAAAATATTCCTACGCACATGCAAGATCATGGTGATGCATAGCAACGAGAGGGAAGTGTGTCGTCCACGTACCCTTATTGACCGTAAGCGGAAGCGTTATGACAACGCGGTTGATGTAGTCGTCCGTCTTCACGATCGACCGATCCCTAGTACCGAACGTACGGCACCTCCGCGATCTGCACACGTTCAACTCGGTAACGTCCCGCGAACTCACGATCTAGTACAGCTTCGAGGGAGAGTTTCGTCAGCACGACAACGTGATGACGATGATGATGATGTTACCGGAACAGGGCTTCGCCTAAGCACCGCTACGATATGACCGAGGTGGATTATGGTGGTGGGGGGCACTGCACACGGCTAAAAGATCAATGATCAACTTGTGTGTCCATGGGGTGCCCCCCTCCGCCGTATATAAAGGAGTGGAGGAGGGGGAGGGCCGACCTTCTGCTATGGCGGGGAGTAGGACTCGCCCCTTCCATGTAGTAGGAGTAGGAGAGAAGGAAAGGGAAAAGAGAAGAGAAGGAAGGAGGGGGCGCCGCCCCTCCCCCTAGTCCAATTCGGACTAGGCCCGGGGGGGGGGGGCAACCTCCCCTCTTTCTTTCCCCTAAAGCCCAATAAGGCCCATATATTCCCCGGCGAATTCCCGTAACTCTCCGGTACTCCGATAAATATCCGAACCATTCAAAACCTTTCCGATGTCCGAATATAGCCTTCCAATATATCGATCTTTATGTCTCGAACATTTCGAGACTCCTCGTCATGTCCCTGATCTCATCCGGGACTCCGAACAACCTTCGGTACATCAAAACACATAAACTCATAATACCGATCGTCACCGAACGTTAAGCGTGCGGACCCTACGGGTTCGAGAACTATGTAGACATGACCGAGACTCATCACCGGTCAATAACCAATAGTGGAACCTGGATGCTCATATTGGTTCCTACATATTCTACGAAGATCTTTATCGGTCAAACCGCATAACGGTATACGTTGTTCCCTTTGTCATCGTTATGTTACTTGCCCGAGATTCGATCATCGGTATCTTAATACCTTCTTCAATCTCGTTACCGGCAAGTATCTTTACTCGTTCCGTAATGCCACATCCCATAACTAACTCATTAGCTACATTGCTTGCAAGGTTTATAGTGATGTGCATTACCGAGAGGGCCTAGAGATACCTCTCCGACAATCGAAGTGACAAATCCTAATCTTGATCCATGCCAACTCAACAAACACCATCAGAGATACTTGTAGAGCACCTTTATAATCACCCAGTTACGTTGTGACGTTTGGTAACACATAAAGTGTTCCTCCGGTATTCAGGAGTTGCATGATCTCATAGTCATAGGAACATGTATAGTTATGGAGAAAGCAATAGCAACAAACTAAACAATCATCGTGCTAAGCTAATGGATGGGTCAAGTCAATCACATCATTCTCTAATGATGTGATCTCGTTAATCAAATGACAATTCATGTCTATGGTTAGGAAACATAACCATCATTGATTCAACGAGCTAGTCAAGTAGAGGCAAACTAGTGACACTCTATTTGTCTATGTATTCACACATGTACTAAGTTTTTGGTTAATATAATTCTAGTATGAATAATAAACATTTATCATGATATAAGGAAATAAATAATAACTTTATTATTGCCTCTAGGGCATATTTCCTTCATGTATCAATCCGGTAAGAGAACCAAGCAACCCGATGCGTAAGAGGGGTTGTCAATCCCTTCACAGTAAAAAGATAGATTGGTTTGTATGAGATTGGATAAATAAATCTGAATAAAACACGAAATAAAATAAGTAAAGAAAAAGTGCAGCAAGGTATTTTTGAGTTTTTGGATTAATAGATCTGAAAACAAATATGATAAAAGATAGATCTGAAAGCAATATGATAAAAGATAGACCCAGGGGCCGTAGATTTCACTAGTGCCTTCTCTCGAGAAAATATCATACGATGGGTGAACAAATTATTGTTGGGCAATTGATAGAAAAACAAATAATTATGACGATAATCAAGGCAATGATCATGAATATAGGCATCACGTCCAAGATTAGTAGACTGAAACGATTCTGCATCTACTACTATTACTCCACACATCGACCGCTATCCAGCATGCATCTAGTGTATTAAGTTCATGGAGAAACGAAGTAATGCAATAAGAATGCCGTCATGATGTAGACAAGATCTATTCATGTAGGAATAGACCCCATCTTTTTATCCTTAATAGCAACAATACATACGTGCCTCGCTACCCCTTCTATCACTGGGTGAGGACACCTCAAGATCGAACCCATCACAAAGCACCTCTTCTCATTGCAAAAAAAATCAATCTAGTTGGCCTAACTAAACCGAAAATTCGAAGAAGAAATATGAGGCTATAAATAATCATGCATATAAGAGATCAAAGAAAACTCAAATAATATTCATGGATATAGATCTGGTCATAAACTCGAACTTCATCGGATCCCAACAAACACACCGCAAAAAGTCATTACATCAAATTGATCTCCAAGAGACCATTGTATTGAGAATCAAAAAGAGAGAAGAAACCATCTAGCTACTGCCTACGGACCCGTAGGTCTATGATGAACTACTCACACGTTATCGGAGGAGCACCAATGAGGATGATGAACCCCTTCGTGATCGTGTTCTCCTCCGGCAGAGTGCCGGAATCAGGCTCTAGATTGGATCTCGTGGTTCTGAAACTTGCGGCGGCTGAAATTATGTTTCGTCGACTCCCCTAGGGTTTCTGGAATATTTAGGTATTTATAGAGCCGAGAGGCGGTGGAGGAGACCCCCATGGGCCCCACAACCCATCAGGGCATGCCAGGGGCCTCTGGCGCGCCCTGGTGTCTTGTGGGCCCCACGGGCCTCCCATCTAGTGCTTCCTTGGCTCCCAAGTTGTCTTTTATCCAAAAAAATCTCTAAAAAGTTTCGCTGCGTTTGGACTCCGTTTGATAGGAATATTCTGCGAAGTAAAAAAACCAAAAAAACAACAACCGACACTGGGCACTATGTCAATAGGTTAGTCCTAAAAAATATAAAGTTGCTATAAAATGATTGTAAAACATCAAAAATGATAATATAACAACATAGAATAAAAAAATTATAGATATGTTGGAGACGTATCAGGAACGCGCTCCAGAACAATGCTCTATATGACCCATACACTTTTGGCGACTCAGATCCATATGAAGACCTTGATGGAATGTTATTATCACATTTCAAAATAATAATAATAACAACAATGATAACAATAATAACAATAATTGAGTTTACTTTTGATGGAATGGATTGAGCGGAAGTGCCCTTCTGCTCTCAGGTGCATGTGCACTCGCGATAACAGTAAAGTAAGATTTTTTCTTTAAGGAAATGTGATATTTTTGTAACAAACATCATTTCTTTTGCGAGGATTGTAACAAACATCGTTGAATGTCTCACATTCGTGCAAAGTTTCGTGATGGAATGAAATACATGGAGGATTGGTGAGAAAAAAACATTGCTTCAAAATATTTTCACAAATAGAAATTTTGGAGCTTTGATTTTGCTTTTTTTAAATCTAGAGCACTGATCATATTTTTTTTATCACGAACTTTGCACACATGTGAAACAATCGATAATGTTTGTACAGGAAAGTTCAGTTTTTTCCTTTCCTTTTTTTTTCATATTTTACTTTTCATATGGGTGCATATGCACCCCGGACTAAAAACTCCACATACAGGTCATATTTGTATGGTCATATTCTTTTGACGACGTTACTAGATGTGTGAGCCTTCTATGTCAGTTGGTAGATGGGTCTTCGCTTCAACGACAAGCCTGCGTGCAGGTGACACGTGTCATGTGGCCCACCATGTCATCGATACATGTAGGGCTCTAGTTCATTAAAATGAGAAATTGCTACTGAGACGGATATGGATTATCTATACTCGAACTCTAATACACAAACATGAACAGTAAATCTGAAAAGTAGTAAAAACAGTTAAAAAAATCTAAATACTTTTATGTCAACGTATGTTCTAACATCCTTTCGGAGCATTTTTTTTTCTGTTTTTCGACACAGACCACTATGCATGTTTTTTGGTGGCGAAATTTTGTAGGATGGCAGAGATGTTCATAAGAGGAAAACTCATTTTTTTTTATATTTTTGTTACTGTACAGTTGTTTCGGAATTTTGTGCATTTTGTGCGGGTATTCGAGTGACACTTCCGAGTGTACGCAACCTTCCAACGCTGTAGTAGGCAGGGCGGTTGGTGGTGCGAAAGCTCCGTCCAAATCCGAACCTCCTCCAGAGTACAGACCCCAACCTAGGAAATGGAGGCGCTCGTGGTGCGGAAGCTCGGCGATCCCACGCTGCCGCCCGGCGGCGAGGACTCGCCGTTTGCGGCGGTCTCCGGTGACCGACCAATTCCGGAGCTGTCCTCGCCGACCTCCGTGCGGGTGCGCGTGGCGGCAACCAGCCTCAATTTTGCGACGTTCCTACAAGTGCAGGGCAAGTACCAGGAGCGCCCCCCGCTGCCCTACGTCCCGGGGTCCGACTACGCCGGCGTCGTCGACGCCGTCGGCCCCTGCGTGCGCAGATTCCGCCCCGGCGACCGCGTCTGCTCCCTCGCTAGCGTCGGGTCCTTCGCCGAGTTTGTCGTCGCCGACGAGAAGGCTCTGTGAGTTTGTTCTCCCTCTCCTGGTTGGCAATTTCTGTAGCTAGTTACTCTTTGTTAGCTTCCGGTTGTTTGATCTACACAGATATTTTCTTCTTAGATGGACGCTCGAAGTATTTTGGTTTAATGCGTTAGCATTTGGTGCGAATCAGATAGCATAGACTTAGCAAAGGACCAAATGTATTACAATCTATAGAAAAATCAGCTTAAACGAGGCAACTTTAAAATAGCAAACCCTTCTAGTTATTGCGGTGAGTTTTACTGTTAAATCGGTACCATTTTATGGTGTTCCAGATACCCAGTCCCTGATGGATGTGACCTCGTCGCTGCTGGAGCATTACCTGTTGCATTTGGTACATCACATTTGGCCCTTGCCCACAGAGCTCAACTAAAGGCTGGTCAGGTGGGCTCCCCATTTGCTTCTGACATTATTTATGTGCCATTCTATCTGATATCTATTGAACATTCTTTATATGCAATTCTATATGTACTCCCTCTGTAAAGAAATACTCCCTCCGTAAATAAATATAAGAGCATTTAGATCACTGAGTATAAGATAAACGATCTTATATTTCTTTACAGCGGGAGTATATGATATGCACTGCACATTCTTTATGTGGCATTCTTAATTGGTCTTTTACTTGGAGATGCACTGAATTAAATTTTAACTGTGCATTTACACTGGTTCAAATTCTACTTGGATTACGAATTATAAACAATGGTGTATCTGAATATGAATTGAGTTGGGTAACACTCCAATTCCTAGGAAGTTGCAATATGTGGACTCTCAGATTTTGCTCGTATGTCCTAATCCTAGCTGTTGTAAGAGGCCAAAGTCATTTCTTGGTCTTCAACTTTGAAAGTCGTTCCCTTTAAGCCTTAAGTTTTTAAAGTTCCATTTGAAAGTTTTCAACTTCCATGGTTGGTCACTTTTAGGCCTCAAATTGACTGTAAATGGGGTGATGTGTTCTCTTCAAATGACTTTGTATTTTTGGTATCACTTTGTACAGACTATGTTATGGGATAAACAGTAATATCTGATGGCCTATGCAAAAGATCAATTTTGCTCACACGTTTTTAGGGACTATTCCGTTTGAGCTCCAGATCCTCATTTTCCAGCTCCACGCTCCTGACTCTTCAAGGATCCACTTAACTAGGGATCTGCTCTAATTAATGATTCATGAAAGCTGTTAGATAGCAGGTCCGTTCCCAAAACATAAACAGTGTAGTTTGGAAGCAAACAGACCATACCGCCTCTAGTTGTTACACAAACATAGCAACTCTAGGATTGCAGCATTCCAGTGGGCAAAAATCGATTCAGCAACTAGATACACTTCTGAAAGTTCAATCATAAATTCATCAACCAGATCATAACTGTACATGGTTACATTGCATTGTCTCGTATTGTGATGGCAATGGGAGAAGGGAAGTTGCACGGTGGTATGAGATTTTTTTTCTTTTGCGGGGGAATTTTGCGTTCTAGTTGATGGAACTACTATATTGCCTACTGTTAATATGCACATACATAAAGACCTGCAGTGAACGATGTTAATTGTATATGCAGGTTCTCTTAATATTCAGGGAACAATTATTTATTAAGCATGTATATACCCCAACAAATATAAAAAATAAGTACAGTATGCGTTATGCATTTATCTGCTGTACCCCTAGGCTTTGGTGATTCTCATTAATCTAAGTTGTAATATCAGGTGCTACTTGTACTTGGTGCTGCCGGCGGTGTTGGGGTATCTGCTGTACAGATAGGAAAAGTATGCGGTGCTATTGTTATTGCAGTTGCCAGGTGATTAGCAGTTTAGCACAACAAATTAAATTCTTCAATCCTTGTTATGTATTCTGGGTCATAGGTTGTTGTTATGTTACTTCATATTTGACTAATTTTTCTGGTCCATAATATTATTCGTATTGAGTTCAGGGGAGTTGAGAAATTGCTGTATCTCAAGTCAATAGGAGCCGATCATGTGATTGACTCGAGCAAGGAGAATGTTATTGAAAGTGCCAAGTCCTTTTTAAAGGCTAGTGGTCTCAAAGGTGTCGATGTTTTATATGACCCTGTTGGTGGCAAGCTTACTCAAGATAGCTTGAAACTTCTCAATTGGGGTGCACATATTCTGCTCATTGGATTTGCTAGTGGGGATATTCCAGTTATTCGAGCTAACATTGCACTTATTAAGGTATACTGGTGTATTGAGACATGAAGGTTAAGGTCTTCTGCTTTATATGTGGAATTGACTCAATGTTGGCTTTCAGTACTTATCTTAATTGCTCTGTGTATTGGTCTTTTTACTGCATTGCTAGAATCAGAAGAGCCTACTACATATACCTAGAATAGGCATTCGACATGACAAACTTTAGCTGGCTAAAGAAGAGACACACCACTCAAGTCTGTTGATTCCTGCAACATCATATTGAAACTAATTTGAGAATCCATCAGTCAGTACCATGGATGCAATCATATAAGTTCATATCAAAATCATAAATGCAAGACAATGCAATACGATCAATCAATGTGAAGTTGTATTTATTTCAGTAAGTTAGTTGATAGCACTAGAATATAAGATGGCAATATTCGGAATTCAGTATATTTAGACGTTACAGCACTAGAAAAGAACTTACGTAGTAAGGATACTGTGAATAGTGATAGAACTGCTTTCTGCAGAATACTACTAGCTAATGGTGGTGTAATGTTTCAGAACTGGACAATTCATGGTCTGTACTGGGGAAGCTACTTAACTCACCGGCCAGCAGTACTCATCGACTCACTTAACGAACTCCTGTCATGGCTTTCAATGGGTTTGATAACAGTTAAACTTTCACACACCTACAGGCTCGCTGAGGTAAGCGACATTAATAAACTTCACAATAGTTGCAGCAGGCTGGAATTTCTCGTTTAGTCATTACATGACTACCTGTGGTGCTTGCCTCTGCATACCTTAACATATCCTCATGTCAGAATTTTATGGTGTCTAAGGGCGTTTTGTGTACTATGGTTGGGTAAATTGTAATTGCATTGTTTACACCATTTGACTGCCATGTCGCCTATCTATATTCATTACATTGCTATCATTTGGTGCTTACAAATTCATAGTATTTCTGTTTGTGTGCTAGGCTGCTGGAACTATCTAAGAGAACACCACTTCTCCGTGTCTATGTGTCAACATTAATGTTTTGTTTCTAACATAAAAATTTCTACCAGCATAATTTGACCTAACGTGGTGGTTTTCATCACTTTATTTCTGGTAAATGTATATCAGGCCATCCTTAGCAGAAATGTAAGTGGTCGGTGGTCATGCTCTTATCAGAGTAGTAGTTATACTCATATATTGAAGCTCTTAAATAGTTCTTGGATCAAATCCAAGATTGCATGTACCATCTTCCAATATGTGGAGATTTACTGTATAACTTTTGAAAATTTTACAGGCCCATCTCGCTTTTGCTGACTTGAGAGATAGGAAAGCGGTCGGTAAAGTGATGATCGTTATGGGCTCCTCAGCAAAATCAAGACTTTGATGGATGAGTTCCCTAGGGTACCGGTTAGTTCTTTTCAGCTGCTGATTCTGGAGAATCGGATTCTGAGAAACTACCCACAGAATTAGCTGTGTGTAGAATCTGTTGTCCAATTCTTTTCAGCTGTTGCAGTCTGAGATTGCTGTATAATTTGTGTGCTGAAAGCCGTCGGATTGTTCTATAAGTATGCCAGGCTACCATAAATTTCATACAGGAGGGTGGCTGAATAATCCTCTGGGTGAATAAAAGCTTTGGGTGCTATGTAAAGTTTCTGCAAATTCTCTTATCTATACCACTATATAGTGTGCCAATAGCTTCAAGTATTAGTCGTTGGATATGCCCATCCAACGGTCAAGAGATAGCAAATCCAAGCATTATCATCTGTTGGATAAAGTTTTCAATACATAGGATTTTGCCACATGGCCTTCCAATTGAACCCCCAACTCTACCATCTCATGTGTTCTAGAAGCATCTATCCACATGCTTATCTGATGCTAACAATCTGGAGGTAAGAACCAAGTTGGATCTTGTCCAATACGATTTTAGGAAAGAAAAAAAAAATACTCAAATGTATTTTTCTATGCTTTTTATGTATATTTAAATGACGTGCAAAGCACGAACAATTTGCTAGTGTTGATAGCAGCATGATAGGTTGCACGAACAATTTGCTAGTGTTGATAGCAGCATGATAGGCTACCGAGATACAGTACTAGCTACACGAGCATGAACCTGTATGTGCGTGCACCCAAATTGAAAATAAAGATTAAGAAGTCAAATATTTTTGAAACATTTTGGCAACATACATGGTCTGGCATAATACTCATGTTTAAAATTTCAGGACAAAATGATTTATGCTGTATTCTATCGTATTACATAGTCTGGCATAATACCTGGCCATCCCTCGGGCCGGGCTTCGGGCCAGGCCAACCAAAGCCGGACGCAAAAAACCCAGGCCCGAGCTTGGCCTGACCTGGTTGTCAGGCCTAAAAATTGGGCCCAAGCTCGGCCCATCATGCTAAAAGCCCGTCAGGCAAAAATGACGCGCCTGGCCCGGGCATCGGGCTCAAAACTTAGGCCCGAGCCCGGCTCGTGGACAAGGCCGGGCCGGATCGGGTTTTTTCGGGTCGGGCCTGGCATGGCCTGGCCCAAAGCCCGGCCCGAGGGATGGCCAGGTATTATGCCAGACTATGTAATACGATAGAATACAGCATAAATCATTTTGTCCTGAAATTTTAAACATGAGTATTATGCCAGACCATGTATGTTGCCAAAATGTTTCAAAAATATTTGACTTCTTAATCTTTATTTTCAATTTGGGTGCACGCACATCCAGGTTCATGCTCGTGTAGCTAGTACTGTATCTCGGTAGCCTATCATGCTGCTATCAACACTAGCAAATTGTTCGTGCTTTGCACGTCATTTAAATATACATAAAAAGCATAGAAAAATACATTTGAATATTTTTTTTCTTTCCTAAAATCGTATTGGACAAGATCCAACTTGGTTCTGACCTCCAGATTGTTAGCATCAGATAAGCATGTGGATAGATGCTTCTAGAACACATGAGATGGTAGAGTTGGGGGTTCAATTGGAAGGCCATGTGGCAAAATCCTATGTGTTGAAAACTTTATCCAACAGATGATAATGCTTGGATTTGCCATCTCTTGACCGTTGGATGGGCATATCCAACGACTAATATTTGAAACTATTGGCACACTATATAATGGTATAGAGTTGATAGCAGCATGATAGGCTACCGAGATACAGTACTAGCTACACGAGCAAGAACCTGGATGTGCGTGCACCCAAATTGAAAATAAAGATTAAGAAGTCAAATATTTTTGAAACATTTTGGCAACATACATGGTCTGGCATAATACTCATGTTTAAAATTTCAGGACAAAATGATTTATGCTGTATTCTATCGTATTACATAGTCTGGCATAATACCTGGCCATCCCTCGGGCCGGGCTTCGGGCCAGGCCAACCAAAGCCGGACGCAAAAAACCCAGGCCCGAGATTGGCCCGGCCCGGTTGTCAGGCCTAAAAATTGGGCCCAAGCTCGGCCCATCATGCTAAAAGCCCATCAGGCAAAAATGACGGGCCTGGCCTGGGCATCGGGCTCAAAACTTAGGCCCGAGCCCGGCTCGTGGACAAGGCCGGGCCGGGTCGGGTTTTTTCGGATCGGGCTGCCCATGGCCAGGAATAGCTAGGGATACCACAATCCCTCTAATCATTCAATCACAGATTGGTTCGCACGTCCAGACAAGTTTAGTAGCCTCTCGGACCTAGCCAAAGTAGCAGGCCTGAATAAAAGCAACTACAACTACAAAGAGTAGAAGAAAGGAAGGCTGCACCAGGGAGCAAGTGGTTTAGCAAAACATCCAGAGCCAACAAGCGAACAAGGGGAAACCTAGGCTATTACAACAAGATGTCATCCTTGCGCAGGAACTGAGATCACCCGGAGTGCGCCTTGAGCATGAGGCCAGCCAGCCCCCCTTCCACTCCAGCCTTGGTTGTAACGCCCGGGTAATTAAGCTATAGTGAACCTCTGCTAATGATGCCACGTCACCTCGATTACTGTTTCTAATCTCGTGCTAGTTCGAAACTGATTCAAATTCAAATTCAAAATCAACCAAAGAATAAAAACTTTTCAAAATTTAAAACAAAAATGTTCGGGGTGTGCAAATAAATGCCTAGGAATTTATGGTGCGGGATCCATGCCTTTATAAAAAACATAAATACTTAAAATGAATTAAAACAGAAAAGAAAATAAATAAAGAAAAGAAAATACAAAAAAACAGAAAACAAACAAAAATAAATAAATATAAAAGGACCCCCCCGGGCCGTGGCCCAACTGGGCCAACCCTAGGCCCAGCCGGCCGGCCCGCTACCTCCCCTCCATAACCCCCCACCAGGAGGAAACCCTAACGGCCACCACCCCCGCTCCCCACTCGCTCTCCCCCACCCCCTCGCGCTGGATCTGGATCGGGAGGAGCCCGATCCCCTTCTCCCTTGCTCGGCGCCCGACGCCGTCGCCCATTGCCGCCTGGAGACCACGCCGCCCCGGACCGCGTCGCCGGACTCCCTCCTCGACGCCGTCGTCTCCGCCCTCCTCCTCAATCCCCCCTGCCTAGACCCTACGCGCCCATCGCCGTGAGCACCTCTCCTCCTCCTCCCTGCTCACCCGCGCTCCGGCAAGCCTCCCCTCCTCTCTGTCCCGCACTTGGTCGCGCCCGATGCGTGCTCGCCGCGACCGCGCTCCCCGCTGCCCCCTCCCCCGCTGTCTGCCTCGCGCCGACGTCCCCCTGCGCCCAGGCGCGCGCCCGCGCCTCCCTGCTCGCCCGCCGCACCGCTCGCGCGTGCCCCCGCGCATGCGCGCCCGAGCCCCGCCTTGCTCTGCCACGGCGCTGCTCGCTCGCGCTGCGCCGCCCGCGCGTCGCCCTACTCCCATCCCCTCTCCGAGCTGCACTGCTGGTGCTGCTCGCCATGGCCTCTCCCGCTGCCGCAGGCCGCCCGGTTACCGCTGCTGTGCCGCTCCCCACGCCAGGCCCGCGCCTTCCCTGGCCGAGGCCATGGCCACCGGCCTCCCCCTGCTCTGGCACTGCGCCGGATCTGCCCGCCCATGGGCGTGTGCCCATTCGGGTGGCGCCCGTCGCCTGCACGCCCGACCCGATAGGCCAAGTTGGTATCAGAGCCGACTGCCTGTAGGAATCCCCCTTCCACACTCCTTGGCCGAAGTCGAGTCTAGACATTGCAAAAACTTGTACTAACTTGGCTGTGTGCCTTACGGGCCCACGTCGCCATCGGTGATGCTAGGATCTTTTACTCCTCGACCTTTACTCTGGGACTCTGAACTCTCTTCTACTCGGGTTAAACGAATTTACTAACTCTGACACTAGGATCCCGTTACGACATTCACCCCAAAGTTGGATAAGCCCTAGTTATTCTTTAGAGTAGTGTTTGAACATTATCCCCATTGTCATTTGACTCATGTGAAAACATCTTTGTTTTCAGATGGAACCCACGAGGCAGGTCGTGCGCCACACGACGGCCATTGGTGCCTCAGGATCACCTACTGTGTTGGTTGAGATGATGACCTATCTGGATTATCGCTGGCACCCTGAGTACACCGTCTATGAGGAGTATCAGGACTTCAACCAGGAGTAGTACCGTGCCATCGTCCACCTCTACTCTCGGGAGTATGACTCCACTACTGTGCTGCACACTGCTCATGGTGTTGGAGTGACTATCGATATGGCGGTCCACGATGCTGCTTATGCTGCTCTGACACGTCTTCGTGGAGAGTATCAGGAGTTGGACACCTCCCCCTTCAGGCACATTGCTATCGCATCCGATGTTGGTGCGGAGGGTTACTACACTGCGGCCTACTCCACTGTCACCCGAGAGCCCTTCTACCATCAGAACCTGGTTCTGCATGCTGATGGGCTGGATAGAGCTAACCGAGCTCTTTGACACGAGTTGTACACCACCCGTCAGCACCTGTATCGTGCTCTGACACTGTTGCACCCCTCTGTCCGATCTGGTGATCTGTCGCGTTCTGCGATCTACCCTGCCAGGACCGTGATGCCCCAGGGTGTCGGCTGGTCAGATGTGGGAGGCTACTCTACTGCACTTGGTCCTCTCCTGCCACCTGTGCATCGGGTTCCGCACCAGAGTATCCGCGGACCCCAGGCTACTCATGTGGAGGTCTTCCCTTCGCGTCACTACCAGCTGTCGGGCTACACCTACCTCCACAGTACCGCGTGGGACTGATGTAGACTTGCTTGTTAGTGTTAGATGCATTCGCCGCGAGCCTGTGTGCCGCCTATGATGTCTTAGCCTTTGTACCGAACTCTGTGTAACGAACTCTATGCATGGTCTCCTTTGTAAGATATGTCGACAACTATGTAGTATCTATCGTGCTGCTTTCGTTGTGCATGTTTCTTCATGAATGATTCTTGTCTTTGCAAATTTCTAAATGCTAAACTACCCCTGTTAAATATTAGCAGGATGGTTAGACCAGGTGGTCGTGGTCGTGGTGGCAACGCCCCACCACCGCCTGAGTACATGGCTGGGATGATGCAACAGTTTGAGCTGAATCGTCAGTTCATGGAGAATATTATGGCTTAGTTCCCTCGCCCCAATATGAACCAGCAGCCAACCCAAGTGACTCTGCAGGATTTCATGCGCCTCAACCCAACCGTGTACCGCAGCTCAACTCAGCCTCTGGATGCTGATGACTGGCTCTGTGACATCACCTATGAGATGGAGTCTGCTGATGTAGCCCCTGCCAGCTATGTCACCTTTGCTTCTTTCTTCCTGAAAGGACCCGCAGCACAATGGTGGGACAGCCACAGGCGTACTCTGCCAGCTGGGACAATCATCACCTGGCCAGACTTCCAAGCTGCCTTCCGTGCTCGCTTCATTCCTCAGGGAGTCATGGACCGGAAGAAGCGTGAGTTCCGCAACCTCACCCAAGGCAACAAAACTGTGGAAGCTTATCAGCGGGAGTTTCTGGACTTGTCCCGCTATGCTGAAGAGGACATTGCAACTGATGCACGTAGACAGGAGAAGTTCCGTGATGGCCTTCAAGCTGACATCAAGCTCGCACTTCTCGTGCATGACTTTACTGATTTCGCCACCTTGGTGAACAAAGCCATCAACGTCGAAACTGGTCTGCAGGAATACCAGAGCTCTCACAGGCGCAGCCGTGACACGGGCTCATCTTCAGGTCCGTCTTCGCAGAAGCGCAAGATATGGATTCCCAACAGCATGTACCAGTCGAATGCACCTGCCCCAAGGCAGACCTATGCTGCACCTCGTCTGCCTGCTCCTCCAACTAGGCAGCCAAGACTTCCAGCTCCACCACCACAAGCTCCTGTTCCCACTCCTAATAATGGCCTCTGCTACAAATGTGGTCAGCCAGGTCACCGTGCTAGGGATTGCAATCAGAACCAGAATCAACTGGCCCTCCCAGCAACTGGCCGTGGAAGCAACCAGCCTCGCAACAACAGTGCCAAGTCTTATGGTCGTGTTCATGCCAACCATGTTGATCTCAATGAAGTTCTAGACCAGCCTGCTACCATGATGGGTACACTCCTCGTAAATTCAGTACCAGCATCTGTTTTATTTGATACAGGAGCATCACATTCATTCATATCAGCTGAGTTTGCATTCATGCATGGCATTAAATACGAAGAGATGAACACTGCGATTGTGGTACACACTCCTGCGGGCCAGTGTCAAACCTCTATGGTTAGTCACAACGTTCCCGTTGAAATTGAAGGACTGGAATTCCTTGCCTCCCCCATCGTACTAAAGTCCTGTAGCATCGACCTCATTCTGGGAATGGATTGGTTGAAAGCGCATACTGCTTCTATAGTTTGCGCCACTAAGGTCGTCCATCTGCTACACCCTTCTGATGAAATAATTGCTTACCAAGCTCATCTAGTTCAGAACGCCGAGGCACGTCTTTATGCCTTGAATGCGTTGAACGCTGCACCACTCGAGGGCATTGAAAACGTTCCCGTCATTCGTGAATTCCAAGACGTCTTCCCAGAAGAACTTCCAGGGATTCCTCCTGCTAGAGCTGTCGAATTCATCATCGACTTGAAACCCGGCACTACCCCTATAGCTAAACGACCCTACAAGATGCCGCCGCATGAACTCATTGAGCTTAAGGAGGAAATCAACAAATCTCTTGTCAAAGGTTTCATTCGTCCAAGTTTCTCTCCTTGGGGAGCACCTTCTCTCTTTGTCAAGAAGAAGGATGGGACAAACCGACTGGTACAAGACTACCGTCCTATTAACCAAGCTACCATTCAGAACAAGTATCCCCTTCCTCGGATCAATGATCTGTATGATCAATTGGCTGGTTCGTCAGTGTTCTCTAAACTCGACTTGAGGTTGGGTTACCACTAGATCCGTGTTCGTGAAGAGGACATCCCAAAAACCGCCTTCGTGACTCGGTATGGGTCATACGAGTACACCGTCATGTCATTCGGCTTAACGAATGCTCCCACCACCTTCTCTCGTCTGATGAATTATATATTCATGGATTACCTCGACAAGTTCGTCGTGGTTTATCTGGACGATATCCTTGTATTTTCCAAGAACAAGGAAGAACATGCTGGACATCTGCGTCTTGTGCTGGAGAAGCTTCGAGAACATCAACTGTATGCTAAGTATTCCAAGTGTGAATTCTGGCTCCCCGAAGTAACCTATCTTGGGCATGTCATCTCCAAGGATGGTATTGCCGTCAACCCTGAACGAGTTCAGGCTATTCTTGATTGGACTCCTCCGAAGAACGTCAAGCAAGTCCGAAGTTTTCTCGGTCTCGCCAGCTATTGCCGTCGATTCGTCGAGAACTTCTCCAAGATTGCCAGGCCTCTGACTAATCTGTTGCATAAGGGTGTCAAATTTGACTGGACAGACAAGTGTCAGGATAGTTTCAAGGCGCTCAAAGACAAGTTGACTTCTGCCCCCGTACTTGCTCCACCTGATACTAAGAAGGACTTCGTCATTTACTGCGACGCTTCCCGTCAAGGATTAGGCTGTGTCCTAATGCAAGAGCGCAGAGTGATTGCTTATGCCTTTCGTCAACTGCGCCCTCACGAAGAAAACTACCCAGTTCACGACCTCGAGCTTGCTGCTGTCATTTATGCACTGAAGCAGTGGCGACATTACCTTCTCGGTAATCGTTGCGAGATCTTCACCGACCATCAAAGTCTGAAGTATCTGTTTACTCAGCCAGATTTAAACCTACGTCAGCAAAGATGGATGGAGACTGTTGTAGACTTTGACGTGGGTATATCCTATACCCCCGGCAAGGCTAATGTAATGGCTGATGCCTTGAGCCGCAAGTCTTACTGTAACCACCTCCAGGTTCACAAAGTTCACCCATCACTTGTTGAAGAATTTAGAAGGCTGAACCTCCATATTGTTCCTCCGGGATCACTCGCTCCCCCTCCCGAAGATTTCCCCAAACGGAACCTCCTTGTTGTTTCCAAGGGTTCTCTCAATACCCTGGTTGCGAAACCAGATCTTGTGGACACCATCAAATGGATACAGAAATGTGACGATGAAGTCCTCAAGATTAAGCACGACCTCAAAAAAGAAAGCCCTCATTCTTCACTGTTGCTGACGATGGCGCCTTGTATTTCAAAGGCCGCCTAGTGGTACCATGTTCGAAGAAAAACCTGGATAAGACTAAAAGGGTTATGCAAGAAGCCCATGATACGCCTCTGTCCATCCATCCTGGTAGTACAAAGATGTACCAGGATATTCGTCAAAGATTCTGGTGGTCTAATATGAAGCAGGACATTGCTCGTTATGTTGCTCAGTGTGACGTTTGTCGCCGAATCAAAGCAGAGCATCAAAGGCCTGCTGGAACTCTACAACCTATCTCCATTCCTGAATGGAAATGGGACCATGTTGAAATGGACTTCGTCACTGGATTTCCCAAATCGCAGAAAGGTAATGATGCTATTCTTGTCGTCATTGACCGGCTTTCCAAAGTTGCCCATTTTCTGGCGGTCAAAGAGACAATCACTGCTAGTCAGCTTGCTACTCTCTACATGGCCAGAATTGTTTCACTTCACGGTATTCCATTGATTATCAGTTCAGACCATGGCAGCTTATTCACTTCAAGGTTTTGGGCGAGTTTCCAAGAAGCTATGGGAACTCATCTGTCGTTCAGTACTGCGTTTCATCGTCAGTCGCAAGGACAGGTTGAACGTGTCAACCAAGTTCTCGAAGACATGCTTCGAGCTTGTGTAATCTCATTCGGCAAGAAATGGGAGGAATCTCTTCCATATGCCGAGTTCTCTTATAATAATAGCTATCAAGCTAGTCTGAAGATGTCCCCCTTCGAAGTGCTATATGGACGAAAGTGTCGAACCCCTCTGAACTGGTCAGAAACTGGGGAACGTCCACTCTTTGGTCCAGATATTATCCAACAGGCCGAAGAACAAGTTCGCATTATTCGCGAGAATCTCAAGACTGCTCAGTCACGTCAGAAAAGTCAGTATGACCGTCATCACCAAGACATGGTCTATCTACCTGGCGAAAAGGCTTATCTTCGAGTTACACCAATGAAGGGTGCTCACCGCTTCGGGATCAAGGGCAAGCTAGCTCCTCGCTTTATCGGTCCCTTCACTATTCTCGAAAGGCGTGGAAAGGTGGCATATCAACTGGAGCTTCCGCCGAACCTTTCTCAGGTTCACGATGTGTTCCATGTGTCACAACTCCGCCGTTGCTTCAAGGATCCAATCCGAGCGGTGGATCATGAAGTGCTCGAATTGCAACAGGACCTCTCTTATAAAGAGCATCCGGTCCGCATTCTTGACCAAGCTGAACGCCGCACACGTCAGAAGGTGATCAAATTCCTCAAAGTCCAGTGGTCGAATCACTCTGAAGACAAAGCCACTTGGGAACGCGAGGATCGCCTGCGTGATGAATACCCCGCGTTGTTTCCTTCTACCTCCTAAATCTCGGGACGAGATTTCTTGTAGTGGAGGAGTTTTGTAACGCCCGGGTAATTAAGCTACAGTGAACCTCTGCTAATGATGCCACGTCACCTCGATTATTGTTCCTAATCTCGTGCTAGTTCGAAACTGATTCAAATTCAAATTCAAAATCAACCAAAGAATAAAAACTTTTCAAAATTTAAAACAAAAATGTTCGGGGTGTGCAAATAAATGCCTAGGAATTTATGGTGTGGGATCCATGCCTTTATAAAAAACCTAAATACTTAAAATGAATTAAAACAGAAAAGAAAATAAATAAAGAAAAGAAAATATAAAAAAACAGAAAACAAACAAAAAAAATATATAAAAGGACCCCCCCTCCTGGGCCGTGGCCCAACTGGGCCAACCCCAGGCCCAGCCGGCCGGCCCGCTACCTCCCCTCCATAACCCCCCACCAGGAGGAAACCCTAACGGCCACCACCCCACTCCCCACTCACTCTCCCCCACCCCCTCGCGCTGGATCTGGATCGGGAGGAGCCCGATTCCCTTCTCCCTCGCTCGGCGCCCGACGCCGTCGCCCGTTGCCGCCTGGAGACCACGCCGCCCCGGACCGCGTCGCCGGACTCCCTCCTTGACGCCGTCGTCTCCGCCCTCCTCCTCAATCCCCCCTGCCTAGACCCTACGCGCCCATCGCCGTGAGCACCTCTCCTCCTCCTCCCTGCTCACCCGCGCTCCGGCAAGCCTCCCCTCCTCTCTGTCCCGCACTTGGTCGCGCCCGATGCGTGCTCGCCGCGACCGCGCTCCCCGCTGCCCCCCCCCCCGCTGTCTGCCTCGCGCCGACGTCCCCCTGCGCCCAGGCGCGCGCCCGCGCCTCCCTGCTCGCCCGCCGCACCGCTTGCGCGTGCCCCCACGCATGCGCGCCCGAGCCCCGCCTCACTCTACCGCGGCGCTGCTCGCTCGCGCTGCGCCGCCCGCGCGTCGCCCTACTCCCATCCCCCCTCCGAGCCGCATTGCTGGTGCTGCTCGCCATGGCCTCTCCCGCTGCCGCAGGCCGCCCGGTTACCGCTGCTGTGCCGCTCCCCACGCCAGGCCCGCGCCTTCCCTGGCCGAGGCCATGGCCACCGGCCTCCCCCTGCTCCGGCGCTGCGCCGGATCTGCCCGCCCATGGGCGTGTGCCCATTCGGGTGGCGCCCGTCGCCTGCACGCCCGACCCGATAGGCCTATGGGCCATTGACAAGGGGCCCCACCGCCCCAGAACATTTTAATTAAAAAGAAGAAGAAAAGAATTAAAAAATATAAAAACAATAAAATTAATTAATTAATTAATTAATTAATTAAGGAATTAATTAAGTTGATTAATTATAATTAGATTAACCTAATCACTAATTAACCTAATTAACTGTTAGTTAATTAAAACAGAGTATGACGAACGGGACCCACCTATCAGGTTGACCAAGTCAACTACTGACGTCATGCTAATGTCATGATGACGTCAGCAGACACTATTCTGGATAATGTTGATTAAATTAATTAAATAAATCCTAAAAATGATTTAAATCTTTTAAAATTAATATAAAATAAACCGTAGCTCGGATGAAAAAACTTTGTACATGAAAGTTGCTCAGAACGACGAGACGAACCCGGATACGCAGCCCGTTCGTCCGTCACGCATCCCTAGCATAGCAAACTCGCAACTTTCCCCCTCCGGCTCCTCTGCTCGAAAACGCAAAACACCGGGGATACTTTCCCGGATGTCATCCCCCTTCATCGGTATCACCTATTACCGCGTTAGGGCACCTCTAACGCCGTTACTTGTCATGTCATGCATCACTATGCATATGCTTGCTTAAATATTTATTGTTTCTCCCCCCTCTTCTCTCGATAGACACCGAGACCGACGCCGCTGCTACCCAGTACGACTACGGAGTTGACGACCCCTCTCTCTTGCCAGAGCAACCAGGCAAGCCCCCCCTTTGATCACCAGATATCGCCTACTCTTCTCTATACTGCTTGCATTAGAGTACTGTAGCATGTTACCGCTTCCCGTTAATCCTATACTGATGCATAGCCTGTCCTTGCTACTACTGTTGTTACCTTTACCTGCAAACCTAATGCTTAGTATAGGATGCTAGTTTATCATCAGTGGCCCTACATTCTTGTCCGTCTGCCATGCTATACTATCGGGCCGTGATCACTCGGGAGGTGATCACGGGTATATACTATATACTTTATACATGATACATGTGATGAACAAAGTCGGGTTGGCTCGAGGAGTACCCGCAGTTGATTCACGAATTGGGGGCTGGAAGGACATACTTTCCCGACGGCCCTCTGTGTGGATCTTTGTGGCGAAGCGATAGGGCAGGTTCCGACCACCTAGGAGAGAGGTGGGCCTGGCCCTGGTCGGCGTTCGCGGATACTTAACACGCTTAACGAGATCTAGGTATTTGATCTGAGTCTGGCCATTTGGTCTATACGCACTAACCATCTACGCGGGAGTAGTTATGGGTATCCCGGTGTCGTGACGTCAGCGACTGAGTGGCGCGCGCCGGATTGGACCGTAAGCCTGCTCTTGTATTAAGGGGGCTAGTTCTGCTTCCGGCCGCGTTCGCAACGTGCAGGTGTGCAAAGGGCGATGGGCCCAGACCCCTGCGCCATAGGATTTAGACCGGCATGCTGACCTCTCTGTTGGGCCTAGGTAGGGCTGCGACGTGTTGATCTTCCGAGGCTGGGCATGACCCAGGAAAGTGTGTCCGGCCAAATGGGATCGAGCGTGTTGGGGTATGTGGTGCACCCATGCAGGGAAGTTTATCTATTCGAATAGCCGTGTCCCTCGGTAAAAGGACGACCCGGAGTTGTACCTTGACCTTATGACAACTAGAACCGGATACTTAATAAAACACACCCTTCCAAGTGCCAGATACAACCGGTGATCGCTCTCTAACAGGGCGACGAGGAGAGGATCATCGGGTAGGATTATGCTATATGATGCTACTTGGAGGACTTCAGTCTACTCTCTTCTACATGCTGCAAGACGGAGGCTGCCAGAAGCGTAGTCTTCGACAGGATTAGTTATCCCCCTCTTATTCTGGTATTCTGCAGTTCAGTCCACATATGATACCCTTATTCCATTTGATACCCATGCATATGTAGTATAGCTCCTTGCTTGCGAGTACTTTGGATGAGTACCCACGGTTGCTTTCTCCCTCTTTTCCCTCTATCCCTTCTACCTGGTTGTCGCAACCAGATGTTGGAGCCCAGGAGCCAGACGCCACCGTCGATGACGACTCCTACTACACCGGAGGTGCCTACTACTACGTGCTGCCCGCTGACGACGACCAGGAGTAGTTTAGGAGGATCCCAGGCAGGAGGCCTGCGCCTCTTTCGATCTGTATCCCAGTTTGTGCTAGCCTTCTTAAGGCAGACTTGTTTAACTTATGTCTGTACTCAGATATTGTTGCTTCCGCTGACTCGTCTATGATCGAGCTCTTGTATTCGAGCCCTCGAGGCCCCTGGCTTGTAATATGATGCTTGTATGACTTATTTTATTTGTAGAGTTGTGTTGTGATATCTACCCGTGAGTCCTTGATCTTGGTCGTACACATTTGCATGCATGATTAGTGTACGGTCAAATCGGGGGCGTCACATTGGTCCTCCCTACCACGCGATGCGTAGCAGCTCGCCTCTCCGCCGGTCCAGCGGCAGGAGACAATGCCGTAGTAACACCGATTGATCCCTTGTACATAAGATCTTCCACTAATATAGCAGAGCACAAGCTCTCCCCAAGATCACTCGTATACTTTTCCACGACACGCCTTGAAAACAGATATCGTTACATATGGTCCAAATGCTTCAAATGGTAGCAACACAGGCAATGTTAATAACAGTCTTTTTATTATTAGCACCCCATAGTTCAGACAGGGTTGTCATGCATTGTGGATATCCAAAATCAAAAGATTCAGCAAAAATTTTCTTTTTTTTTTGAACGGACCAGCTGATGGCTGGCATATATTGATATCGAAAGCAGGGAGCAGGCGGGAAAAACATAAGGTGGAGTTTGATCTGATGATCAAGGATTGAAAAAGAAGAAGTAAAAAGAAGGCCCAAAACTAGCCGTGGCTAGTAAGCATCAGGTTTGATCTCTCACGGAGGATCCCAGAGTGGGTGCTCGAGGTGGGTTGCTCCTGCTTGGCGCCACAACTCAATGGTCCTTGTGATGCTTGCCATTGTCTCAGACAGGTTTGCACTCTTTTGATGGAAAGTGCAGTCGTTTCTCTGCTGCCATATATCGCCGATTACCAGCACGATCATTGTCTTGACTCCTTTTTTGTGTTCAGCTCTCGCTCCAGTTACCATCTCTGTGATGATGTCGACTATTTTGTTCTTCTGCTGCCAGTTTGATGGGTGCATGGAGCCGTAGCCATGCCTTTGGGCAGTTCTTGCCCAGATTGACGTCGAGAAAGGGCACTGCCAGAAGAGGTGTTGCGAGGTCTCTAGGCTTCTGAGACAAAGTTGGCAGAAATACTCATTTGGCCATCCTCGTCTCTGGAGACGGTCATTGCACCATAGTCTGTTTTTGAGCAGCAGCCAGACTGTGAATTTGAGCCTCGCCGGTGCCCAGACTTGCCATAGCAGATTTCTGAAGTTTGTCTTGAGCATCCCCGGGAACTGGCAGTTGTATGCCGAGCTGGTGGAGAAGAAACCTGAGGCCGTGTGATTCCATTTGATTGTGTCATGTTCGTGGTCGGTTAGGCTTATGTTCTTGGAGATAAGCCATCTGCTCAGACGGATCACTTCTGGCCAGAGCTGCTGTGTTTGCCCGTGAGCAAGGTCCGCAACCCAGGTGTCCTCGCGGAGCGCCTCCTGGACTGTTCTGTTCTTTCTTCATGAGTGTTTGTGTAGGTCAGGAAATTCCATTTTGAGCGTGCCTGCACCTGTCCAGGAGCTGTCCCAGAAGCTGGCTGTCTTCCCATCCCCTAGCGTGACCGTGGTTGAGGCGTTGAACAGCTCTCTGTCTCCTTGATCGCAGGGCAGTTGCGTGCCCACCTAGGGCCTGTTGGGTGTGAGCTAGGAGAGCCACAGCCATCTGAGCCTGAGTGCGTGGCTGAAACACTGTAAGTTGGAGATGCCAAGGCCGTCGTTGTCGATCGGAGTGCAGACTTCTGGCCAGCTCACTTTACATTTGCCGCCACTGATCGTCTCCTCTTGGGCCCAGAGGAAATGTCTTCTGATCTTGTCTACCTCAGCCAGCAGCTTCTTTGGCACCCATAGCACCATCAAGGCAAAGGTTGGGAGTCCCGCAATGGTTAGGAGCCGTCCTTTCCAGCCTGCCAGGCGAGCTCTGATTCGATCAAGGATGAATTGCAAGTGCACCATGCGCAACCTGGAGATAGTGACCGGGAGACCAAGGTAGCGTAGAGGGAACTGGGCATGTTGCCCTCCAAAGTTCTGTAGCACTTGTTGCAGGTTGATTTGTTCACATCTAATTGCAGCAACCGATGATTTCAGCAAGTTTACTTTCAGTCCTCAAGCTAGTCCGAAATCGTGGATGATGGACATCAAGGTGTCGATCTCCTCCTTCACTGGGTTGGCAAAGATGATGGCATCGTCCACGTATAGGCCTACGCACAGCTTGAGGTCTCTGCCTGGGATCGGGTTGAGCTGGCCAAGCTCCATGGCACGCTGGAGAAGCCGGTGAAGCGGGTCTATGGCGATGATGAAGAGTAGTGGGGACAGGGGGTCACCCTGAGCAACAATTTTCCAAATCTCTTTTGCAACCACACACTCAAAAACAAAAACAAATGGTTCACAAATTCATTTCCACAAGAAAACAAACAGGTTTTGTCATTCATAGGACGTCTCTTGGCCATGTTATCTCTAGTAAGGATCTTATTATGGAAGGCTAACCATATAAATACCAGGTATCTATGTGGTACCAAAATCTTCCAAAAGTTCTTCCAAATAGGAGTAGAAACCCCACCCCAACTGATCATATTATATAAGGACTTAATAGAGTAAATCGCAGACGCCTCCAGCATCCAAATAGGGTGATCTTCTTCATCCCTAGGAATATTAGTAGAGACCAGTTGAAGCAACTCCTGCCATCTGACCAGGAAGTGCACATCCACACACCACTCGAAAGTAAGTTTCAGGGTCATACCATCCCTTACTTGTGCTACAGTACATTCTTGCTGTTGGCAAATGTCATAAACCTCCCAGAATTGGGTATTTAGACATGAGTCGCCAGCCCAAGTATCATGCCAAAAGCTAATAATATGTTCATTCCCTAGTTTCCATTTATAAAATGGTCTAGCTCCAGCAAACGCCCAGGTGACTCCTTTCCAGAAAGAGGACCCAACATCAGGATTGGCACAGAGCAACTTAGGCTTGCCAGTCTTGTATTTGTGATTAACTAAGTTTTTTCAGTCTTTGTCACCACCCAAGAAGAATCTTTTAGACCACGAGGCTAACAAAGCCATGCTAAATTCTTGTAGATTAACCACACCTAAACCACCAAAATCTTTTTTTGGGATACAAACCCCCAATTGGCCAGGTGATATTTATGATTATCACCCAAGTTCCCCCAGAAGAAGTGAGCCATTTGTGAAGTAATCGCCTTAATAGCCCATTTGGGAAATTTTATAACGGACATTAGGTACATTGGGATGCTAGCAATACATGTTTGTAGCAACACCAACTTAGCCTCATAACTGAGTAGCTTGCCTCTCCACCCACAAATTATTTTAATGATCTTATCAATAATGGGCCGAAGGTCCTCTCTCCTCAATTTTAAATAGTGTAGTGGGACCCTGGGTATTTGAGAGGGAAAGACCCAATTTTGCAGCAAAAGATTTGCGATAGCATTTTTTTACTTGTTTCATCTAAATTAATGGGGACCAACTCACATTTGTCATAGTTGATCTTTAACCCAGAAAGGTTCTCAAAGCAAGCTAGCAACCACTTGAGATTTTTGCATGATCAACGTCAGGATCTAAGAAGAGTACAATATCGTTGGCGTATTTGTAAACTAATCATGCTATTAGGAATGATGTGAGGAATAATCCCTGAATCCCCCCCCTAACGGCCTTGGCTAAAATTCTAGAGAAAACATCCGCAAATATATTTAAAAGGATGGGATAGATGGGATCCCCCTGTTTCAATCCTTTACCACCCACAAAATATGGGCCAATAGTATCATTAATCTTAATAGAAAAAGAGTCGTTCTAGAGTATTGATAAGATCCAACTTATCCATTTAGTCCCAAAGCCTCGAGAAGTTAACATTTTGACCAAAAAGTCCCAATTAACTCTATCATACGCTTTCTCACAATCCAATTTTAGGACAACCCTAGGCTTGCCTGTCTTGTGAAGCTCATGGATAGCTTCATGAGCAGTAACTGCACTTTCTAAAATAAATCTGGCTCTAACAAAAGTAGAGTGACATGGAGAGAGCGATCTATTTCCAATAGGAGACACTCTGTTGCACATAGCTTTACTAGAAATCTTTATTGAGAAATTGCTAAAAAGATAGGTCTAAAATTCTTCATATGTCTACCATCTGGTTCTTTCATAATAAAAGTAACAGTAGAGTAGCTGGGTTTTTGTATATCTAAAGCACACTACTAGGGAAAACCTTATATACAGAATATTACCAGCAACGCTCTTCAAAATATGACGCTACTGCTATTTAGCAACAATGCGTGCCGGAAAAACGCGCCGCTGAAAGAAAAATAGCAGTAGCGCGTCATCTCTAAACCGCGCTACCGCTCTAATTGCCATGACCTCGCCGTCCAGCTAGTTATAGCAGTAGCGCCTTACACCGTACCGCGCTACCGCTATTCTCCTTACCTGCAGCGCTTTTTCATACCCGCGCTACTACTAACCCTATCTTATCACCACGCGGCCGACCCTCTCACTCACTCTCCCTCTCAGTCACTCTCGCCCGCGCTGATAACCATTGTCGTTCGTCGTCGCCGCCGCCGCCGTCGTCCGTCCGCCACCGAGGTACTCCCTCCTTCCATCCCTCCTCCTCCCACCGCGCCCTCCACCCTCCTCCTCCCACCACGCCCTCCTCCCTCCGCCTGCGGCCGCCCCCTCCTCCCTCCCCGCCGGCAGCCCTCCTCCCACCGCCCCTCCCTCCTCCTCCTCTGGCCGGCCCCTCCCCCTCCTCCTTCGGCCGCCCCTCCCCCTCCTCTCTCCTCCCTCCCTCCCTTGTCTCTGTTTTTGCAAATCGTAGGTAACTAGTTTATTTAGCAAGTGATTAATATAACTAGCTTATTTATATTAAGTGCTTAATGGACCTAGTTTATTTAGTAAGTGCTTAATAGAACTAGTTTATTTAGTAAGTAGTTAATAAAACTAGTTTATTTAGTAAGTAGTTAATAAAACTAGTTTAATTAGTGTTAGGATTATATATAAGATATTTTCGATTTTTTTTCATATTTTGAACCATTGAAATGCAATGACCATCGATAAGTGGCCTATGTTTTGCCGGAGTGTTGCTTAATTTCCGTTCTGACAAATTTCAGGCGCTTGATGTGTCCTTTTTTAGCAAAGGTCATGCTGGATTTTTTGGGTTTTGCTATCGAGTTATAATCTCTGAATTTTGAACACAGGAGATGTCTGATGACGATGGGATCCCGGAGTGCGGGTACTGCTATGATGACCAGGGTGTGTGCGACAGGTTTCCTCACCTGCAAAATGATAGGTTTTTCACCGTGAAGCTGGAAGAGACCTTCGATGTTTGTACGGTATGCAACGATAAGCATTTCATCGTAATTAATATCATCACTTGTGCTTCTTTTGTTCAACCTGTAATTTATGGATTTTTTAATTCGATTAGTACATCCCGTGCCATGCTAGACCATATGTATTGGAGAAGCTTGGTTTTGGTTTAGATGACTTTGAGAATGTGGAGACGAGGAGGGCTCACTTAAGAACTAAACATGTTTACGAGTTTCTGGTTAAGTTCTACAATGCGGTCGACCGCTCCCATTTCGGTTGCTCTAATTGGGAAGCTCTTTGCAAGGCATATGGATTTGAGGAGGGAATGCGAATAAGATTTGAGATTCGTCCCAAAGATTATGATGATGATGATAATATCGACATCTGGGTGGATGTGGATATGCCTCCAGTTTTGCCTAGATGTGAGTTTGTCAAACTAATTTGTTAAGTTCAGTAATTTATGTTGTTAATTTAAAAATATTTGGTGTTTCATCCATACTAAACTTATTTATTTATAATTTTCAGCTTATTTCTTATCTTCAAGAAATACTCGGAAGGTAGTAGACAACACATACTACAACTATGACTCCAAGCTTAATTGTGAGGAGAAACGTTATCTTGTCTCATTCATAGAAGATGTTGAGGCCTTCAAAACCAGTCACTCTATCAGCCAAAATTATAGTAGATACATGCCACTAGTCCATACATTGCTTGATGATAACTTCATTGCTAAAAACTTGGTAAGATTTTGTTAATGATGGTAACTTCATTGCATACATTATTCTTAAGTAAACCATTGCTAACTATATATGTTACTATTTCGTTTTTGAACAGAGGCTCCCGAAGCAGGTTGTGCCTGACATGCTATTTACCGAAGGTGGTATGCATATGGTTAGCTTACGACCAACTCCTTCGGAGGCTTACCATACTGCATACTCGATTTCTTCAAACGATGGAAGGCTCACAATCAAAGAATGGAGCAAAGTGATGAATGCGCACACGCAAATAATTGGAGACAAAATGAATGTGCGCAAGCCACAAGTTGGAGATAGGTTTATGTCCATTCTTCATTATGGTGAAGGACCGGTTTATCTGTTTTATGGTATTTTAGCTAGGAGAGAGGAGTAGGTCCTATGAGCACTATGATGATGATGAGGACGAGTTGTTATTATAACTAGTGACGAAGTTGTTATATGATGTCCCATCATGGACGAAAATGATGATTATGAGGAGTTATATGAAAATGATATATTATGATGATAAGTTGTTAATGATATTATGATGATGATGAGAAGTTATTATGTCATTGGGTGAAAGAACCGCCGATTAGTTTTAAATGGATGGATCCAAAGTGACCATTGGTTACTTTGGATCCATGCACTTGAAACTAATCCAAGGTTCTTTCACCTAGTGATTTAATAACTCATTATGATGTAAAAAAAATCTCTAAATTGCTATTGTATGAAAAATTGTATACAGGTATATGAATACGACCTAAAATTCAAAAGAAATGGAATAGGGAATAATAGTAGTAGCGGTTGTTTCAGAAAGCGCTACTAATAATTAGCAGTAGCGATTGACTTGGAAAGCGCTACTACTAAGTAGATATAGCAGTAGCGAGTGCCAGTAGGTGCTACTGCTAAGCATTAGCTGTAGCGCCTTATCAGTAGCGCGCTTACCCGCGCTACTGATAGGCCAAAAACCAGCGCTACTGCTAGGCTTTTCCCTAGTAGTGGCACCACATTCAAAGTCCCTTACCAAGGCCATAAAATCTTTTTTATCACTTCCTAGAAAGTTTGATAAAAAAGAAAGGACAAGCCATCAGGACCAGGAGCTCCATTAGCATAAGATCCCATAATGGCTTCTTTGTTTTCATCTTCTGTAAAAGGTTTCTCAAGGATTTCATTCTCAGCTTCTGTAACAAGTTCTTCAGCAGACCAAAACCGATCACCCAAATGAATATTAGGTTTCAGTTCAAAACAAAAAAGGTCTTTGTAAAAATTAGTACTCCCTCCGTCCGAAAATAGTTGTCACCAAAATGGATAAAAAGGGATGTATCTAGAATTAAAATACGTCTAGATACATCCCCTTTTATTCATTTTGATGACAAGTATTTCCGGACGGAGGGAGTAGCAACCTCTAACATATCTTTTATGGAATGGATGGGGCAATCAGGGCCTTCTAACACAGACATATGCTTTTTCCGCCTACGCTGGTTAGCCACAGCGTGAAAACTAGATGTGTTTTTTATCGCCCTATAATATTTTTCGGTCTCTGGATCTCTGCCACATGGCAGTCTTTTTTTCTTCATATTTCCTCCAATTCCTTTTTGATTTCATTCATCCTGAGGATATCCTCAGCAGAGACCCTATTTTGCTCAGAAAAAACATCAAGAATATCAAATTCCTGCAGGAGATTCTTCTTTTTTCGTTAAATAGCAGCCTCAAGGTTGATACTCCAACCTTTTAGCTTTTTGCTTGAAGAGTTTAGTTTTAAACTGCCATGTTTCATGGCAGAACTATAAGGAGAGGGAGTAGCCCAAACTTGTTTTACCATTTCAGAGAAACCAGGTTGTCCCAACCACCATTTCTCAAATTTGAAAGGTTTGTTCATTTTACTGCCCCCAATTCCAGTGTCTAGAAGGAGAGGGGCATGATCACTACCAATTCTAGGGAGGACACAAAGAATGGTTAAAGAGAAATGACTATCCCAGTCAGTAGTGGAAAACACTATCAATAGTAGCAAAAACAGGGTTATCTTGCTTATTCCCCAGGTATAAACCCTATTAGCCAACTTCATCTCCATGAGCCCCCATTTATTGATCCAATCATTAAATAAGAAAGCCCAGGAGTTGTTAATATTGCCAGATGATTTCTCCTTGGCTTCTCTTATCAAGTTAAAATCACCTCCAAATAGAACAGGATAGGACAACCCATCACACACTTCATGCAATTCAGCTATAAGATCTACCTTGTCAACAGCATAAGTTGTACCATATACTACCACTAGGTGCCAACAAAATCATTTTTCAGAGTAACAACTAGACAATACTTTCTGCACATAACACCAATACACTCAAAAGATCACATTTTGTCTCGAAATTTTAAACGTGTGTATTATGCTAGACTATATTTGGCACAAAAATGCTTTGAACTTTTGTTTTGTTTATTTATTTTATTTATATTTTGCTGAATTAGTGGTGTGTAGACTCATGTCCCAAAAATCCACATCGAGCATGGTGGTTTATTACTGCAGTGAATCATCAAGTTTAGGTAGAAGACCTCATATACAAACTGGTGGTTTCTAGTTGGTGCATAATAGCCCATTCAAAAACAGCCAAGATGACCGACATAACGGTAATGTGGTGATTAAAGAGATTGTATTTAAACCAACATGCAACTAAAACTAACAAAACTAGAAATATGCCTGTGCGTTGCTGCGGGATTTGTATAAAATAATAACTGTGCAAAACGTAGACCAACCTATGGTTGGAGTGATAGCCTGGTCCTCGCATTTTTCTGGATTTATTTCAGGATTTCCGATGATGCGCGTTCAGTGAGAGGAGGCTACAAGGCGCCTGTGGTGACCTGGTCAATCTCAAGATGATACGCCGGCTCACTCTCTTGAATGTGCTCATAAAGATAGGGTCTGCGTGTGTATTTATGAGATAAGTGTATGTGTATATATTTGAGCATCTGGGTTTGTATTGTGTTCTAAAAAAAGGGTTCAAAACTCTAACATGCATGAACTGTACAAAAATATCTCTTACAAATGTGGGTTTTAACTGTGCAAAATTCTAACATGCATGAACTGTACAAAATATCTTTTACAAATATGTGTTTTTAGTGATTTTGAAAAATGCATAAGGGATCAACCTATTGAAGTATTGTGTCATCGCAAAAAAAGAAAAAAAAGTACTACTGAGGAATGGCCCTTGCACGGTCGCAATACCATTTTAATGTTTTTTTAAAATGATATAGACGCAGATGCTCATATATACACGCATACACTCATTCATATGAACACACATGCAGGCCAGCTCCTTTTTTTCTTTTAGGCGCAACCCCTGGATAAGTGGATCTGAGCGGAGCAAGGAGGCATCGACAACTTTTGGAAGATGACAACACTTGTTTTTAGAAATGGTCAGTTAAAAAACCTTTTTATTTTGAGATATAATTGTGCCATTTCTTTGAAGGTTTTTCTTGGAGGTGCTACCGCTAGCAAGAGCAACTATAATCAGACCCCATATCCACCCCAAGCACCCGGGTGCATTGCCCGGTCACTTCCCGAACGCAAAAATCATATCCAACCACGCCGCTCAAATTCGGCCCAAACGCTCGGACTGCCCGATAGTCCCCATATCCGGTCCATATCTAGAACGAATATGGGACACCCGGATGCGTTTGCCACATAGCACTGACCTCAAGGGCCACATAGTCACAGGCAGAGACCGTCGGTCCGACGGACGCCTCCTTTGGTTCTTGTTGCAGACGCATTCATGGAGTCGTGTGGTTCCGCTCCAGCGTGCCGCCTGAGGGAGCATGTCCGGCTATTTAAGCCGAACGGCGGCAACCCAACCCTAGCCCATCCCCATTCCTTCACTCTCCCTCCCACCTGCGCTGCCAACTTCCATCCACCTCATAGTCGCCAGCCATGGCCTGGCAGAGGATTGCCACCTATGCCATGTTGACGTTGGAACACCAGTTGTAGCTCGAGGAGGAGATCCGGGCAAGGCATGCTGCTCGTGTCGCTGCCAACGTGCCTCGGGATTCGCCGAAGTAGGAGGACCAAGAGGAGGAGGAGCCGAAAGTGGAGCAAGACCGAGGAGGAGGAAGATCTGGAGGAGGAGGCAGAGCCGATTATGAGCTTCGCCATGGAGGACGCCATGATGGAGTTCTAGGTCACCCTAGCGGAGGAGTTGGCAGAGTAGACCGCTATCCTCAAGTCCATCCAAGATGAGGCCTATGTGGAGGCCAACCGCACTTCATCCGGCACCAGAGGGCGGAGATGCCGAGCTCTTTTCCTCTAGAATGGCTTGGAGTCAAAACATCAGCGAGTTAGAGGGACACATAAGGTGAATGACTGACTCAGACGTACTGCCATAACTCCAAGGGGTTAAGCGCATTGTATATGTCCGTGATCCACCTTTCATTAATGATGGTCTCACATATGGTTGGCCACTTCGAATTCGCCTCAAGACTAGGAGAAGTAGCTCGAGCGCGATCTCAAAGATCGACCAGCCCTAGATCCATTGGTCCTCCCAAAAGAGAAGAGAGAAGAGGCTCCATAACCTAATATGAATATTTTGGCTTCAAGCAACTCCAAGATCCACCTTGAAAGTACTTTCTCATGACAACCACAAATGGTGATGCTCTCTCCCAAGGATATTTCAACAAACCTCAATTGTAACTTCTTTGATTGGGACTATGCCAGGGGGACACTGAGCTTAGGGCATATACAATGGCAAACATAAAATGGAAGCCCCTATTTATCCGCGGACACATCCGAATGTGTCCACGAATACCTCACTTTTTGGGTAATCTAATGGTATTTCTCAATTGTCCGCCCCTTTGTCCAATGAAGAGAGGAGGGACTGTTAAAAGCTCCAGGACCAGACGGCTTTCCTGCAAGGTTTTTCCAACGGAATTGGGGTCTAATCAAAGATGATATTATCAAGGCTGTTCAGCAATTTTTTATTTCTGGAATTATGCCTGAAGGTATTAATGATACTACTATTGTTCTCATACCAAAGATTAAGAATCCTCAATCAATCAAAGATTTTAGGCCGATCAGTCTATGCAATGTTATCTACAAGATTATTTCCAAGTGTCTCGTTAACAGGCTACGACCGCTCCTTGATGGTATGATCCCCCCTACTCAAAGTGCGTTTATTCCAGGAAGGTTAATCTCTGATAATGCTCTCATAGCTTTTGAATGTATGCATTCCTTAAGTACGCTTAAAGATTTAAGAGGGGAATTTTGTGCTTATAAGCTGGATCTTGCCAAAGCCTATGATCGTGTGGATTGGCAATTTTTGCAAGGTATGTTGGGGGCGTTGGGTTTTGTGCCGCAATGGATAAAATGGATCATGACATGTGTTACTTCTGTGAAATTTGCGGTGCACTTTAATGGTCAATTTTTGTAGTCGTTCTCACCTACCCAGGGGCTCAGGCAGGGAGATCCTTTATCTCCTTATTTATTCTTATTTGTTGCTGAGGCGCTCTCCTTGTTGCTTAATGACGCTTGTGCCAGGGGAATTCTTCAAGATTTCAGGCTGAATAGACAAGCACCTGGCATTTCTCACTTATTATTTGCAGATGATAGCATGCTATTTTTCAAGGGGTCTCTTGATCAAGCTCCAACAATAAAAAAATATTCTAACGATATATGAGAAGGGAACTAGACAGTTATTGAGCCCTGAGAAGTGTTCCATCATGTTTGGGAAAAAGTGTAGCTTGGAGAAACAAGTGACTATTATGGTTATCTTAAATATTACCGTGGAGGGGTTTGAGGATAGATATCTTGGATTATCGGTCCCAGAGGGTAGAATGAAGGCTGGTAAGTTTCAGTATACCAAAGACAAATTTTTGAAAAGGCTTTCTGACTGGTTGAAAAATATGCATCATCTGGAGTCAAGGAAGATTTGATCAAAACGGTAATTCAGGCCCTACCATTGTATGCTATGGGGATTTTCAAATTTCCGGTTTCTCTTTGTGAGGAGTTATCCCAGATTATAAGGAATTTTTGGTGGGGAGATGAAGAAGATAGAAGAAAAATGCATTGGTTGGCGTGGGACAAACTAACAAGACCTAAAGGTAAGGGTGGCATGGGATTTCGTGATCTCAGACTTTTTAATCAAGCGCTTTTGGCCAAACAAGCATGGCGGCTGGTGGTTTATCCGGACTCACTGTGTGCGAAGTTGATGAAGGCAAAGTATTATCCTCAAGGACATATTCTGGATACGGTGTTTCCGCATGCTACTTCGGTAACCTGGCAAGGTATTGCTCATGGTCTGGAACTCCTAAAGAAGGGGATCATCTGGCGGGTCTGTGATGGATTGAGTATTAATATTTGGAGAGATAATTGGATACCTAGGGGGCATGGCCTTAAAATTTCAGCTAGAAGGCATAATACCAGATTGAAGTGGGTATCTGATTTATTCATGAGCGGACACAAGTGTTGGGACGAAAATTTGGTTAAGTATCTTTTCTACCCATATGATGCGGAGGAAATTCTTAAGACTCGTATTCAGGCCTCTAGGGATGGGGATTATGTTGCGTGGCACCATGAGAAGAATGGTATTTTTTTCTGTTAAAAGTGCGTACAATTTTGCGCTTAAATTGAAGGATAGTCAGGACACCTTTGGCCAATCTAGTAGCGAACCAGAGGGGGAAAGGGGGATTTGGGATTTAATCTGGAAGGCTAATATCCCTCAGAAGATCAGGATTTTTGCGTGGCGAGTTGCAACTAATAGCTTGGCGGTCCAGATGAATAGAGTTAAACACCATCAGACTGATTCAGGTACATGTTCTGTTTGTGGTGTAGAAGACGAAGACACTTTTCATGCTCTAGTGAGTTGTTCTAAAGCGCGTGCTCTACGACTCACTTTGAGAGAGCTGTGGAATATTCTGGATGAAGATGTCTTCAAGTGCTCGGGACCAGATTGGTTGTTGATTTTGTTGGCTCAATTGAGCGTGCAACAGAGGGAGCAAATCTTGTTTCTTTTCTGGCGAGCATGGCATTTGAGAAATGATTTAATTTTTGGGAAGGGGAAAGAATCTGTTAATGCCTCTACACTTTTTTGGGCAACTATTGGGCCACCTTCAGATCCAATAACGACAATGTTCAAATGGATGCTAGCAACAAAGGCAAGTAGAAAGTGAGCGGTGTTATAGCTGATTTTACACTATTTAAAGATAATGTGATGTGGACACCTCCCCCTAATGACTGATAACCCATAAGTATAGGGGATCGCAACAGTTTTCGAGGGTAGAGTATTCAACCCAAATTTATTGATTCGACACAAGGGGAGCCAAAGAATATTCTCAAATATTAGCAGCTGAGTTGTCTATTCAACCACACCTGGAAACTTAATATCTGCAGCAAAGTGTTTAGTAGCAAAGTAATATGATAGTAGTGATAATGGTAACAAAAGGTAACAATAGTAAAAGTAATGTTTTTGGTATTTTGTAGTGATGATAGCAATAGCAACAGAAAAGTAAATAAGCGAAGAACAATATATGGAAAGCTCGTAGGCAATGGATCGATGATGGAGAATTATGCCGGATGCAGTTCATCATGTAACAGTCATAACCTAGGGTGACACAGAACTAGCTTCAGTTCGTTGATATAATGTAGGCATGTATTCCGAATATAGTCATACATGCTTATGGAAAAGAACTTGCATGACATCTTTTGTCCTACCCTCCCGTGGCAGCGGGGTCCTTACGGAAACTAAGGGATATTAAGGCCTCCTTTTAATAGAGAACCAGAACAAAGCATTAACACATAGTGAATACATGAACTCCTCAAACTACGGTCATCACTGGTAAGTATCCCAATTATTGTCACTTCGGGGTTAACGGATCATAACACATAATAGGTGACTATAGACTTGCAAGATAGGATCAAGAACACTCATATATTGATGAAAACATAATAGGTTCAGATCTGAAATCATGGCACTCGGGTCCTAGTGACAAGCATTAAGCATAGCAAAGTCATAGCAACATCAATCTCAGAACATAGTGGACACTAGGGATCAAACCCTAACAAAACTAACTCGATTACATGATAGATCTCATCCAACCCATCACCGTCGAGCAAGCCCATGATGAAATTACTCACGCACGGCAGTGAGCATCATGAAATTGGTGATGGAGGATGGTTGATGATGACGATGGCGACGGATTCCCCTCTCCGGAGCCCCGAACAGACTCCAGATCAGCCCTCCCGAGAGGTTTTAGGGCTTGGCGGCGGCTCCGTATCGTAAAACGTGATGATTTCTTCTCTCTAATTTTTCTCTCCCCGAAACTCAATATATGGAGGTGGAGTTGGAGTCGGAGAGGCAATAGGGGGCCCACGAGGTAGGGGGCGTGCCCTAGGGGGGCAGGCGCGCCCTCCACCCTCGTGGCAAGGTGGTGGGCCCCCTGGCCTTCATCTTTTGCAGGTATTTTTCTTATTTTCTGAAAAGTGGCTCCGTGAAGTTTCAGGTCATTCCAAGAACGTTTGCTCCTGCACATAAATAACAGCATGGTAATTCTGCTGAAAACAACGTCAGTCCGGGTTAGTTCCATTCAATTCATGCAAGTTAGAGTCCAAAACAAGGGCAAAAGTGTTTGGAAAAGTAGATACGTTGGAGACGTATCAACTCCCCCTAGATTAAACCTTTGCTTGTCCTCAAGCAATTCAGTTGATAAACTGAAAGTGATAAAGAAAAACTTTTACAAACTCTGTTTGCTCTTGTTGTTGTAAATATGTAAAGCCAGCATTCAAGTTTTCAGCAAAGATTATAACTAACCACATTCACAATAACGCATAGGTCTCAGGTTTACTCATATCAATAGAATAATCAACTAGCGAGCCATAATAATAAATCTCGGATGACAACACTTTCTCAAAACAATCATAATATGATATAATAAGATGGTATCTCGCTAGCCCTTTCTGAGACCGTAAAACATAAATGTAGAGCACCTTTAAAGACCAAGGACTGGCTAGACATTGTAATTCATGGTAAAAGAGATCCAGTCAAGTCATACTCAATGTAAACTAACAGTAATGAATGCAAATGACAGCGGTGCTCTCCAACTGGTGCTTTTTAATAAGAGGACAATGACTCAGCATAAAAGTAAATAGATAGGCCCTTCGTAGAGGGAAGCAGGGATTTGTAGAGGTGCCAGAGCTTGGTTTTGAAACAGAGGTGAATAATAATTTGAGAGTTATACTTTCATTGTCAACATAACAACCAAGAGATGGCGATATCTTCCATGCTACACACATTATAGGCGGTTTCCAAACAGAATGGTAAAGTTTATACTCCCCCTTCCACCAACAAGCATCAATCCATGGCTTGCTCGAAACAACGAGTGCCTCCAACTAACAAGAGTCCCAGGGGGAGTTTTGTTTGCAATTATTTTGATTTAGTTTGCATAAAGCATGGGACTGGGCATCCCGGTGACCAGCCATTTATCTCGTGAGTGAGGAGTGGAGTCCACTCCTCTTGAGAATAACCCGCCTAACATGGAAGATACAGACAACCCTAGTTGATACATGAGCTATTAGAGCATACAAAACAAGATATTTATTTGAAGGTTTAGAGTTTGGCACATACAAATTTACTTGGAACGGCAGGTAGATACCGTATATAGGTAGGTATAGTGGACTCATGTGGAATAACTTTGGGGTTTAAGGGATTTGGATGCACAAGCAGTATTCCCGCTTAGTACAGGTGAAGGCTAGCAAAAGACTGGGAAGCGACCAGCTAGAGAGCGACAACAGTCATGAACATGCATTAAAATTAATCAACACCGAGTGCAAGCATGAGTAGGATATAATCCACCATGAACATAAATATCGTGAAGTCTATGTTGATTTTGTTTCAACTACATGCATGAACATGTGCCAAGTCAAGTCACTTAAATCATTCAGAGGAGGATACCACCCTATCATACCACATCATAACCATTTTAATAGCATGTTGGCATGCAAGGTAAACCATTATAACTCATAGCTAATCAAGCATGTCACAAGAAACTATGATCTCTAGTTGTCATTGCAAACATGTTTATTCATAATAGGCTGAATCAGGAACGATGAACTAATCATATTTACAAAAACAAAAGAGGTCGAGTTCATACCAGCTTTTCTCATCTCAGCCAGTCCATCATATATCATCATAATTGCCTTTCACTTGCACGACCGAACGATGTGAATAATAATAATAGTGCACGTGCATTGGACTAAGATGGTGATACGTCTCCAACGTATCTATAATTTTTGATTGCTCCATGCTATATTATCTACTGTTTTGGACATTATTGGGCTTTATTATCCACTTTTATATTATTTTTGGGACTAACCTATTAACTGGAGGCCCAACCCAGAATTGCTGTTTTTTTGCTTGTTTTAGGGTTTCGAAGAAAAGGAATATCAAACGGAGTCCAAACGGAATGAAACCTTCGGGAACGTGATTTTCTCATCGAATACAACTCAGGAGACTTGGACCCTATGTCAAGCCACGTAACAGGAGGCCACGAGGTAGGGGGCGCGCTAACCCCCCCCCCCCCCAGGCGTGCCCTCCACCCTCGTGGGCCCCCTGTTTCTCCACCGACATACTTCTTCCTCCTATATATACCCACGTACCCCCAAACGATCAGATATGGAGCCAAAACCCTAATTCCACCGCCGCAACTTTCTGTATCCACGAGATCCCATCTTGGGGCCTATTCCGGAGCTCCACCGGAGGGGGCATCGATCACGGAAGGCTTCTACATCAACACCATAGCCCTTCTGATGAAGTGTGAGTAGTTTACTTCAGACCTACGGGTCCATAGTTAGTAGCTAGATGGCTTATTCTCTCTTTTTGGATCTCAATACAATGTTCTCCCCCTCTCTTGTGGAGATCTATTCGATGTAATCTTCTTTTTGCGGTGTGTTTGTTGAGACCGATGAATTGTGGGTTTATGATCAAGTCTATCTATGAGTAATATTTGAATCTTCTCTGAATTCTTTTATGTATGATTGGTTATCTTTGCAAGTCTCTTTGAATTATCAGTTTGGTTTGGCCTACTAGATTGATCTTTCTTGCAATGGGAGAAGTGCTTAGCTTTGGGTTCAATCTTGCGGTGTCCTTTCCCCGTGACAGTAAGGGCAGCAAGGCACGTATTGTATTGTTTCCATCGAGGATAACAAGATGGGGTTTATTTCATATTGCATGACTTTATCCCTCTACATCATGTCATCTTGCTTAAAGCGTTACTCTGTTCTCTTGAACTTAATACTCTAGATGCATGTTGGATAACAAGATGGTTATGTTTCCTAACCATAGACATGTCTTGTCATTTGATTAACAGGATCACATCATTAGGAGAATGATGTGATTGACATGACCCATTCCATTAGCTTAGCACCTGATCGTTTAGTATGTTGCTATTGCTTTCTTCATGACTTATACTTGTTCCTATGACTATGAGATTATGCAACTCCCGTTTGCTGGAGGAACACTTTGTGTGCTACCAAACGTCACAACGTAACTGGGTGATTATAAAGGATCTCTATAGGTGTCTCCAAAGGTACATGTTGGGTTGGCATATTTCGAGATTAGGATTTGTCACTCCGATTGTCGGGAGGTATCTCTGGGCCCTCCTGGTAATGCACATCACATAAGCCTTGCAAGCATTACAACTAATGAGTTAGTTGTGAGATGATGTATTACGGAACGAGTAAAGAGACTTGCTGGTAACAAGATTGAACTAGGTATTAAGATACCGACGATCGAATCTCGGGCAAGTAACATACCGATGACAAAGGGAACAACATATGTTGTTATGCGGTCTGACCGATAAAGATCTTCGTAGAATATGTAGGAGCCAATATGAGTATCCAGGTTCCGCTATTGGTTATTGACCGGAGATATGTCTCGGTCATGTCTACATTGTTCTCGAACCCGTAGGGTCCGCACGCTTAACGTTACGATGACAGTTTCATTATGAGTTTATATATTTTGATGTACCGAAGTTTGTTCGGAGTCCCAGATATGATCACGGACATGACGAGGAGTCTCGAAATGGTCGAGACATGAAGATTGATATATTGGAAGCCTATGTTTGGACACGGAAGTGTTCCAGGTGAAATCGGCATTTTACCGGAGTACCGGGAGGTTATCGGAACCCCCCGGTAACCTAATGGACCTTAATGGGCCTAGTGGAGGAAGAGGAGAGGAGGCCTAGGGGCTGCCGCGCGCCCCTCCCCCCCCCAAGTCCGAATTGGACAAGGAAGGGGGCGGCGCCCCCCCTTCCCTTTCTTCCCTCTCCTCCTCCCCCCCAAGTCCTAATCCAACTAGGGAAAGGGAGGGGAGTCCTACTCCCGGTAGGAGTAGGACTCCTCCTGCGCGCCTCCTCCTAGGGCCGGCCGCACCTCCCCTTGCTCCTTTATATACGGGGGCAAGGGGGCACCTCTAGACATAGAAGTTGATCCCCGTGATCGTTTTCTTAGCCGTGTGCGGTGCCCCCTTCCACCATAGTCCTCGATAATATTGTAGCGGTGCTTAGGCGAAGCCCTGCGATGGTAGAACATCAAGATCGTCACCACGCCGTCGTGTTGACGGAACTCTTCCCCGATACTTTGCTGGATCGGAGTCCGGGGATCGCCATCGAGCTGAACGTGTGCTAGAACTCGGAGGTGCCGTAGTTTCGGTGCTTGATCGGTCGAGCCGTGAAGCGTACGACTACATCAACCGCGTTGTCATAACGCTTCCGCTTCCGGTCTACAAGGGTACGTAGACAACACTCTCCCCTCTCGTTGCTATGCATCACCATGATCTTGCGTGTGTGTAGGAATTTTTTTGAAATTACTACGTTCCCCAACAGTGGCATCCAAGCCTAGGTTTTATGTGTTGATGTTATATGCACGAGTAGAACACAAGTGAGTTGTGGGCGATATAAGTCATACTACTTACCAGCATGTCATACTTTGGTTCGGCGGTATTGTTGGATGAAGCGGCCCGGACCGACATTACCCGTACGCTTACGCGAGACTGGTTCTACCGACGTGCTTTGCACACAGGTGGCTGGCGGGTGTCAGTTTCTCCAACTTTAGTTGAACCAAGTGTGGCTAAGCCCGGTCCTTGCGAAGGTTAAAACAGCACCAACTTGACAAACTATCGTTGTGGTTTTGATGTGTAGGTGAGATTGGTTCTTGCTTAAGCCCCTAGAAGCCACGTAAAACTTGCAACAACAAAGTAGAGGACGTCTAACTTGTTTTTGCAGGGCATGTTGTGATGTGATATGGTCAAGACATGATGCTAAATTTTATTGTATGAGATGATCATGTTTTGTAACCGAGTTATCGGCAACTGGCAGGAGCCATATGGTTGTCGCTTTATTGTATGCAATGCAATCGCGCTATAATGCTTTACTTTATCACTAAGCGGCAGCGATAGTCGTGGAAGCATAAGATAGGCGAGATGACAATGATGCTACGATGGAGATCAAGGTGTCGCGCCAGTGACGATGGTGATCATGACGGTACTTCACAGATGGAGATCACAAGTACAAGATGATGATGGCTATATCATATCACTTATATTGATTGCATGTGATGTTTATCTTTTATGCATCTTATCTTGCTTTGTTTGACGGTAGCATTTTAAGATGATCTCTCACTAATTATCAAGAAGTGTTCTCCTTGAGTATGCACCGTTGCGAAAGTTCTTCGTGCTGAGACACCACGTGATGATCGGGTGTGATAGGCTCTATGTTCAAATACAACGGGTGCAAAACAGTTGCACACGCGGAATACTCAGGTTATACTTGACGAGCCAAGCATATACAGATATGGCCTCGGAACACGGAGACCGAAAGGTCGAGCGTGAATCATATAGTAGATATGATCAACATAGTGATGTTCACCAATGAAACTACTCCATCTCACGTGATGATCGGACATGGTTTAGTTGATTTGGATCACGTGATCACTTAGAGGATTAGAGGGATGTCTATCTAAGTGGGAGTTCTTTAGTAATATGATTAATTGAACTTAAATTTATCATGAACTTAGTACCTGATGGTATCTTGCTTGTTTATGTTTGATTGTAGATAGATGGCCCGTGCTGTTGTTCTGTTGAATTTTAATGCGTTCCTTGAGAAAGAAAAGTTGAAAGATGATGGTAGCAATTACATGGACTGGGTCCGTAACTTGAGGATTATCCTCATTGCTGCACAGAAGAATTACGTCCTGGAAGCACTGCTGGGTGCCAGGCCTGCTGCTGGAGCAACACCAGATGTTATGAACGTCTGGCAGAGCAAAGCTGATGATTAATCGATAGTTCAGTGCGCCATGCTTTACGGCTTAGAATCGGGACTTCAACGATGTTTTGAACGTCATGGAGCATATGAGATGTTCCAGGAGTTGAAGTTAATATTTCAAGCAAATGCCCGGATTGAGAGATATGAAGTCTCCAATAAGTTCTATAGCTGCAAGATGGAGGAGAACAGTTCTGTCAGTGAGCATATACTCAAAATGTCTGGGTATAATAATCACTTGATTCAATTGGGAGTTAATCTTCCAGATGATTGCGTCATTGACAGAATTCTCCAATCACTTCCACCTAGCTACAAGAGCTTCGTGATGAACTATAATATGCAAGGGATGAATAAGACAATTCCCGAGCTCTTCACAATGCTGAAAGCTGCAGAGGTAGAAATCAAAAAGGAGTATCAAGTGTTGATGGTCAACAAGACCACTAGTTTCAAGAAAAAGGGCAAAGGGAAGAAGAAGGGGAACTTCAAAAAGAACAACAAGCAAGTTGCTGCTCAGGAGAAGAAACCCAAATCTGGACCTAAGCCTGAAACTGAGTGCTTCTATTGCAAGCAGACTGGTCAGTGGAAGCGGAACTGCCCCAAGTATTTGGCGGATAAGAAGGATGGCAAGGTGAACAAAGGTATATATGATATACATGTTATTGATGTGTACCTTACTAACGCTCGCAATAGCACCTGGGTATTTGATACTGGTTCTGTTGCTAATATTTGCAACTCGAAACAGGGACTACGGATTAAGTGAAGATTGGCTAAGGACGAGGTGACGATGCGCGTGGGAAATGGTTCCAAAGTCGATGTGATCGCGGTCGGCACGCTACCTCTACATCTACCTTCGGGATTAGTATTAGACCTAAATAATTGTTATTTGGTGCCAGCGTTGAGCATGAACATTATATCTGGATCTTGTTTGATGCGAGACGGTTATTCATTTAAATCAGAGAATAATGGTTGTTCTATTTATATGAGTAATATCTTTTATGGTCATGCACCCTTGAAGAGTGGTCTGTTCTTATTAAACACATATTCATAAGGTTGAAGCCAAAAGATGCAGAGTTGATAATGATAGTGCAACTTATTTGTGACACTACCGTTTAGGTCATATCGGTATAAAGTGCATGAAGAAACTCCATACTGATGGACTTTTGGAACCACTTGATTATGAATCACTTGGTACTTGCGAACCGTGCTTTATGGGCAAGATGACCAAAACACCGTTCTCCGGTACTATGGAGAGAGCAACAGATTTGTTGGAAATCATACATACAGATGTATGTGGTCCGATGAATATTGAGGCTCGTGGCAGATATCGTTATTTTCTCACCTTCACAGATGACTTAAGCAGATATGGGTATATCTACTTAATGAAACATAAGTCTAAAACATTTGAAAAGTTCAAAGAATTTCAGAGTGAAGTTTAAAATCATCGTAACAAGAAAATAAAATTTCTACGATCTGATCGTGGAGGAGAATATTTGAGTTACGAGTTTGGTGTACATTTGAAACAATGCGGAATAGTTTCGCAACTCACGCCACCTGGAACACCACAGCGTAATGGTGTGTCCGAACGTCGTAATCGTACTTTACTAGATATGGTGCGATCTATGATGTCTCTTACTGATTTACCGCTATCATTTTGGGGTTATGCTTTAGAGACGCCCGCATTCACGTTAAATAGGGCACCATCAAAATCCGTTGAGACGACGCCTTATGAACTGTGGTTTGGCAAGAAACCAAAGTTGTCGTTTCTGAAAGTTTGGGGCTGCGATGCTTATGTGAAAAAGCTTCAACCTGATAAGCTCGAACCCAAATCGGAGAAATGTGTCTTCATAGGATATCCAAAGGAAACTATTGGATACACCTTCTATCACAGATCCGAAGGCAAAACTTTTGTTGCTAAATTCGGAAACTTTCTAGAGAAGGAGTTTCTCTCGAAAGAAGTGAGTGGGAGGAAAGTAGAACTTGATGAGGTAACCGTACCTGCTCCCTTATTGGAAAGTAGTACATCACAGAAACCGGTTTCTGTGACACCTACACCAATTGGTGAGCAAGCTAATGATGATGATCATGAAACTTCAGAACAAGATACTACTGAACCTCATAGATCAACCAGAGTAAGATCCGCACCAGAGTGGTACGGTAATCCTGTTCTGGAAGTCATGCTACTAGATCATGATGAACCTACAAACTATGGAGAAGCGATCGTGAGCCCAGATTCCGCAAAATGGCTTGAAGCCATGAAATCTGAGATGGGATCCATGTATGAGAACAAAGTATGGACTTTGGTTGACTTGCCCAAAGATCGGCAAGCAATAGAGAATAAATGGATCTTCAAGAAGAAGACTGACGCTGACGGTAATGTTACTGTCTACAAAGCTCGACTTGTCACAAAAGGTTTTCGACAAGTTCAAGGGATTGACTACGATGAGACCTTCTCACCCGTAGCGATGCTTAAGTCTATCCGAATCATGTTAGCAATTGGCGCATTTTATGATTATGAAATTTGGCAGATGGATATCAAAACTGCATTCCTGAATGGATTTCTGGAAGAAGAGTTGTATATGATGCAGCCGGAAGGTTTTGTCGATCCAAAGGGAGCTAACAAAGTGTGCAAGCTCCAGCGATCCATTTATCGACTGGTGCAAGCCTCTCGGAGTTGGAATAAACGCTTTGATAGTGTGATCAAAGCATTTGGGTTTGTACAGACTTTTGGAGAAGCCTGTATTTACAAGAAAGTGAGTGGGAGCTCTGTTGCATTTCTGATATTATATGTGGATGACATATTACTAATCGGAAATGATATAGAATTTCTGGATAGCATAAAGGGATACTTGAATAAGAGTTTTTCAATGAAAGACCTCGGTGAAGCTGCTTACATATTGGGCATTAAGATCTATAGAGATAGATCAAGACACTTAATTGGACTTTCACAAAGCACATACCTTGAATTTTTTTTGAAGAAGTTCAAAATGGATCAAGCAAAGAAAGGATTCTTGCCTGTGTTACAAGGTGTGAAATTGAGTAAGACTCAATGCCCGACCACTGCAGAAGATAGAGAGAAAATGAAAGATGTTCCCTATGCTTCAGCCATAGGCTCTATCATGTATGCAATGCTGTGTACCAGACCTGATGTGTGTCTTGCTATAAGTCTAGCAGGGAGGTACCAAAGTAATCCAGGAGTGGATCACTGCACAGCGGTCAAGAACATCCAGAAATACCTGAAAAGGACTAAGGATATGTTTCTCGTATATGGAGGTGACAAAGAGCTCATCGTAAATGGTTACGTTGATGCAAGCTTTGACACTGATCCAGATGATTCTAAATCGCAAACCGGATACGTGTTTACATTAAATGGTGGAGCTGTCAGTTGGTGCAGTTCTAAACAAAGCGTTGTGGCGGGATCTACATGTGAAGCGGAGTACATAGCTGCTTCGGAAGCAGCAAACGAAGGAGTCTGGATGAAGGAGTTCATATCCGATCTAGGTGTCATACCTAGTGCATCGGGTCCAATGAAAATATTTTGTGACAATACTGGTGCAATTGCCTTGGCAAAGGAATCCAGATTTCACAAGAGAACCAAGCACATCAAGAGACGCTTCAATTCCATCCGGGATCTAGTCCAGGTGGGAGACATAGAGATTTGCAAGATACATACGGATCTGAATGTAGCAGACCCGTTGACTAAGCCTCTTCCACGAGCAAAACATGATCAACACCAAAGCTCCATGGGTGTTAGAATCATTACTGTGTAATCTAGATTATTGACTCTAGTGCAAGTGGGAGACTGAAGAAAATATGCCCTAGAGGCAATAATAAAGTTATTATTTATTTCCTTATATCATGATATATGTTTATTATTCATGCTAGAATTGTATTAACCGAAAACATAATACTTGTGTGAATACATAGACAAACTAAACGTCACTAGTATGCCTCTACTTGACTAGCTCGTTAATCGAAGATGGTTATGTTTCCTAACCATAGACATGTGTTGTCATTTGATTAACGGGATCACATCATTAGGAGAATGATGTGATTGACATGACCCATTCCATTAGCTTAGCACCCGATCGTTTAGTATGTTGCTATTGCTTTCTTCATGACTTATACATGTTCCTATGACTATGAGATTATGCAACTCCCGTTTGCCGGAGGAACACTTTGTGTGCTACCAAACGTCACAACGTAACTGGGTGATTATAAAGGAGCTCTACAGGTGTCTCCAAAGGTACATGTTGGGTTGGCATATTTTGAGATTAGGATTTGTCACTCCGATTGTCGGAGAGGTATCTCTGGGCCCTCTCGGTAATGCACGTCACATAAGCCTTGCAAGAATTACAACTAATGAGTTAGTTGTGAGATGATGTATTACGGAACGAGTAAAGAGACTTGCCGGTAACGAGATTGAACTAGGTATTAAGATACCGACGATCGAATCTCGGGCAAGTAACATACCGATGACAAAGGGAACAGCGTATGTTGTTATGCGGTCTGACCGATAAAGATCTTCATAGAATATGTAGGAGGCAATATGAGCATCCAGGTTCCGCTATTGGTTATTGACCGGAGATATGTCTTGGTCATGTCTACATTGTTCTCGAACCCGTAGGGTCCGCACGCTTAACGTTATGATGACAGTTTCATTATGAGTTTATATATTTTGATCTACCGAAGTTTGTTCGGAGTCCCGGATATGATCACGGACATGACGAGGAGTCTCGAAATGGCCGAGACATGAAGATTGATATATTGGAAGCCTATGTTTGGACATCGGAAGTGTTCCGGGTGAAATCGACATTTTACCGGAGTACCGGGAGGTTACCGGAACCCCCCGGTAACCTAATGGGCCTTAATGGGCCTAGTGGAGGAAGAGGAGAGGAGGCTTAGGGGCTTCCGCGCGCCCCTCCCCCCCAAGTCCGAATTGGACAAGGAAGGGGGGCGACGCCCCCCTTTCCTTTCTTCCCTCTCCTCCTTCCCCCCCAAGTCCTAATCCAACTAGGGAAAGGGAGGGGAGTCCTACTCCCGGTAGGAGTAGGACTCCTCCTGCGCGCCTCCTCCTAGGGCCGGCCGCACCCCCTTGCTCCTTTATATACGGGGGAAAGGGGGCACCTCTAGACACAGAAGTTGATCCTCGTGATCGTTTTCTTAGCCGTGTGCGGTGCCCTTTTCCACCATAGTCCTCGATAATATTGTAGCAGTGCTTAGGCGAAGCCCTGCGAGGGTAGAACATCAAGATCGTCACCACGCCGTCGTGCTGATGAAACTCTTCCCCGACACTTTGCTGGATTGGAGTCCGGGGATCGTCATCGAGCTGAACATGTGCTAGAACTCGGAGGTGCCGTAGTTTCGGTGCTTGATCGGTCGAGCCGTGAAGACGTACGACTACATCAACCGCGTTGTCATAACGCTTCCGCTTCCGGTCTACGAGGGTACGTAGACAACACTCTCCCCTCTCGTTGCTATGCATCACCATGATCTTGCATGTGCGTAGGATTTTTTTTGAAATTACTACGTTCCCCAACAAATTCCTACAACAATTCTTATGGAAATTATAATAAGATGCCCTCTGATTTTGATTCTAATATTAAAGAATTTATTACTTCACAAAAGAATATTAATGCTATGATTGAAGAAAAAATGCTTAAGATTGATGATTTGGCTAGGAACGTTGATAGAATTGCTCTTGATGTTGATTCTTTGAAACTTAGATCTATTCCACCTAAGCATGATATCAACGAGTCTCTCAAAGCCATGAGAATTTCCATTGATGAGTGCAAAGAAAGAACCGATAGGATGCGTGCTAAGAAAGATGCCTTTATAAAAGCGTGTTCTTCTAGTTCCTATGAAAATAATGATGAAGATCTAAAAGTTATTGATGTGTCCCCTATTAAATCTTTGTTTTGCAATATGAATCTTGATAATGATGGGACTGAATATGATCCACCTTTACCTAGAAGGCGTTCCAAGGATTCTGAATCTTTTGATCTTGATGCAAAATTTGATAAAAGTGGGATTGAAGAAATTAAAACCCTAGATGTTGCTAAACCCACTATTATGGATTTCAAGGAATTTAACTATGAAAATTGCTCTTTGATTGATTGTATTTCCTTGTTGCAATCCGTGCTAAATTCTCCTCACGTTTATAGTCAAAATAAAGCGTTTACTAAACATATCGTTGATGCCTTGATGCAATCTTATGAAGAAAAACTTGAATTGGAAGTTTCTATCCCTAGAAAACTTTATGATGAGTGGGAACCAACTATTAAAATTAAAATTAAAGATCATGAATGCTATGCTTTATGTGATTTGGGTGCTAGTGTTTCCACGATTCCGAAGACTTTGTGTGATTTGTTAGGTTTCTATGATTTTGATGATTGCTCTCTAAACTTGCACCTTGCAGATTCTACTATTAAGAAACCTATGGGAAGAATTAATGATGTTCTTATTGTTGCAAATAGGAATTATGTGCCTGTATATTTTATTGTTCTTGACATAGATTGCAATCCTTCATGTCCTATTATTCTTGGTAGACCTTTCCTTAGAACGATTGGTGCAATTATTGATATGAAGGAAGGAAATATTAGATTCCAATTTCCGTTAAGGAAAGGCATGGAACACTTTACTAGAAATAAAATTAAATTACCTTATGTATCTATTATGAGAGCCACTTATGGATTGCCTACCAAAGATGGCAATACCTAGATCTATCCTTACTTTTATGCCTAGCTAGGGGCGTTAAACGATAGCGCTTGTTGGGAGGCAACCCAATTTTATTTTTATTACTTGATTTTTTTCTCCTGTTTAGTAATAAATAAATTATCTATCCTATGTTTTGGATGTGTTTTTTGTGCTTAATTAGTGTTTGTGCCAAGTAGAACCGTTGGGAAGACTTGGGGAAAGTCTTGTTGAACTTGCTGTAAAAAACAGAAACTTTAGCGCTCACGAGAACTGCTGTCATTTTTATTTGTAAAGTTCTATTTAGTTAATTATTTTTGAATATAATTAATAGATAAATTCCTCACTTCAAGCAATTTATTTTAGAATTTTTGGGGTTCCAGATCTTGCGCTAGCTACAGATTACTACAGACTGTTCTGTTTTTGACAGATTCTGTTTTTCGTGTGTTGTTTTCTTATTTTGATGAATCTATGGCTAGTAAAATAGTTTATAAAACATAAAGAAGTTGGAATACAGTAGGTATAACACCCATATAAATAAATAATGATTTAATTACAGTACCTTGAAGTGGTCTTTTGTTTTCTTTCGCTAACGGAGCTCATGAGATTTTCTACTTTAAGTTTTGTGTTGTGAAGTTTTCAAATTTTGGGTAAAGATTTGATGGATTATGGAACAAGGAGTGGAAAGAGCCTAATCTTGGAGATGCCCATGGCACCCCCAAGATAATCTAAGGACACCTAAAAGCCAAAGCTTGGGGATGCCCCGGAAGGCATCCCCTCTTTCGTCTACTTCTATCGGTAACTTTACTTGGAGCTATATTTTTATTTACCACATGATATGTGTTTTGCTTGGAGTGTCTTGTATGATTTGAGTATTTGCTTGTTAGTTTACCACAATCATCCTTTCTCCACACACCTTTTGAGAGAGCCATACATGATTTGGAATTTGTCAGAATACTCTATGTGCTTCGCTTATATCTTTTGAGTTATATAATTTTGCTCTAGTACTTCACTTATATCTTTTAGAGCACGGTGGTGGATTTGTTTTATAGAAACTATTGATCTCTCATGATTCACTTAGATTATTTTGAGAGTCTTAATAGCATGGTAATTTGCTTTAAATCCTAATATGCTTGGATGCAAGATCAATAATAAAACTCTCTTATAAGTGTGTTGAATACTATGATAAGTTTGATACTTGATAATTGTTTTGAGATATGGAGATGGTGATATTAAAGTCATGCTAGTTGAGTAGTTGTGAATTTGAGGAATACTTGTGTTGAAGCTGGTGATTCCCGTAGCATGCACGTATGGTGAACCGTTATGTGATGAAGACGGAGCATGATTTATTTTTTGATTGTCTTCCTTATGAGTGGCGGTCGGGGACGAGCGATGGTCTTTTCCTACCAATCTATCCCCCTAGGATCATGCGCGTAATACTTTGCTTTGATAACTTGTAGATTTTTGCAATAAGTATATGAGTTCTTTATGACTAATGTTGAGTCCATGGATTATACGCACTCTCACCCTTCCACCTTTGCTAGCCTCTCTAATACCGCGCACCTTTCGCCGGTATCATACACCCACCATATACCTTCCTCAAAACAGCCACCATACCTACCTATTATGGCATTTCCATAGTCATTCCGAGATATATTGCCATGCAACTTTCCACCGTTCCATTTATGACACACTTCATCATTTTCATATTGCTTAGCATGATCATGTAGTTGACATAGTATTTGTGGCAAAGCCACCATTCATAATTCTTTCATACATGTCACTCATGCATCATTGCATATCCCGGTACACCGCCGGAGGCATTCATATAGACTCATATTTTGTTCTAAGTATCGAGGTGTAATTGTTGAGTTGTAAGAAAAATAAAAGTGTGATGATCATCATTATTAGAGCATTGTCCCAGTGAGGAAAGGATGATGGAGACTATGATTCCCCCACAAGTGGGGATGAGACTCCAGACAAAAAAGAAATAAAAGAGGCCAAAGAAGCCCAAATAAAAAAAGAGAAAGAAAAGAGGCCATAAAAAAGGGGAAACGGCCCAAATAAAAAAATATATAAAAAATGAGAGAAAAAGAGAGAAGGGACAATGTTACTATCCTTTTACCACACTTGTGCTTCAAAGTAGCACCATGATCATCGTAGTAGAGAGTCTCTCATGTTATCACTTTCATATACTAGTGGGAATTTTTCATTATAGAACTTGGCTTGTATATTCCAATGATTGGCTTCCTCAAATTGCCCTAGGTCTTCATGAGCAAGCAAGTTGGATGCACACCCACATAGTTTCTTTTTGAGACTTCCTATACTTATAGATCTAGTGAATCTGTTGCATGGCAATCCCTACTCACTCACATTGATATCTATTGATGGGCATCTCCATAGCCCGTTGATACGCCTAGTTGATGTGAGACTATCTTCTCCCTTTTTGTCTTCTCCACAACCACCACTCTATTCCACCTATAGTGCTATATCCATGGCTCACGCTCATGTATTGCGTGAAAATTGAAAAAGTTTTGAGAATGTCAAAAGTATGAAACAATTGCTTGGGTTGTCATCGGGGTTGTGCATGATTTAAATATTTTGTGTGGTGAAGATAGAGCATAGCAAGACTATATGATTTTGTAGGGATAACTTTCTTTAGCCATGTTATTTTGAGAAGACATAATTGCTTTGTTAGTATGCTTGAAGTATTATTATTTTTATGTCAATATGAACTTTTGTCTTGAATCTTTCGGATAGGAATATTCATACCACAATTAAGAAGAATTACATTAAAATTATGCCAAGTAGCAGTCCACATCAAAAATTCTATTTTTATCATTTACCTACTCGAGGACGAGCAGGAATTAAGCTTGGGGATGCTTGATACGTCTCCAACGTATCTATAATTTTTTATTGCTCCATGCTATATTATCTACTGTTTGGACATTATTGGGCTTTATTATCCACTTTTATATTATTTTTGGGACTAACCTATTAACCGGAGGCCCAACCCAGAATTGTTGTTTTTTGCCTGTTTTAGGGTTTCGAAGAAAAGGAATATCAAACGGAGTCCAAACGGAATGAAACCTTTGGGAACGTGATTTTCTCATGGAATACAACTCAGGAGACTTGGACCCTACGTCAAGCCACGTAACAGGAGGCCACGAGGTAGGGGGGCGCGCCTACCCCCCTAGGCGCGCCCTCCACCCTCGTGGCCCCCCTGTTGCTCCACCGACGTACTTCTTCCTCCTATATATACCCACGTACCCCCAAACGATCAGATATGGAGCCAAAACCTTAATTCCACCGCCGCAACTTTCTGTATCCACGAGATCCCATTTTGGGGCCTGTTACGGAGCTCCGCCGGAGGGGGCATCGATCACGGAGGGCTTCTACATCAACACCATAGCCCTTCCGATGAAGTGTGAGTAGTTTACTTCAGACCTACGGGTCCATAGTTAGTAGCTAGATGGCTTCTTCTCTCTTTTTGGATCTCAATACAATGTTCTCCCCCTCTCTTCTGGAGATCTATTCGATGTAATCTTCTTTTTGCGCTGTGTTTGTTGAGACCGATGAATTGTGGGTTTATGATCAAGTCTATCTATGAATAATATTTGAATCTTCTCTGAATTCTTTTATGTATGATTGGTTATATTTGCAAGTCTCTTCGAATTATCAGTTTGGTTTGGCCTACTAGATTGATCTTTCTTGCAATGGGAGAAGTGCTTAGCTTTGGGTTCAATCTTGCGGTGTCCTTTCCCGGTGACAGTAAGGGCAACAAGGCACGTATTGTATTGTTGCCATCGGGGATAACAAGATGGGGTTTTCTTCATATTGCATGAGTCTATCCCTCTACATCATGCCATCTTGCTTAAGGCGTTACTCTGTTTTTAACTTAATACTCTAGATGCATGCTGGATAGCGGTCGATGAGTGGAGTAATAGTAGTAGATGCAAGCAGGAGTCGGTCTACTTGTCTCGGACGTGATGCCTATATACACGATCATACCTAGATATTCTCATAACTATGCTCAATTCTGTCAATTGCTCAACTGTAATTTGTTCACCCATCGTAGAATACTTATGCTCTCGAGAGAAGCCACTAGTGAAACCTATGGCCCCGGGGTCTATCTTTATCACATCAATCTCCTACTACTTAGTTATTTACTTTGCATTTACTTTGCCTTTATTTTACTTTGCATCTTTATCATAAAAATACCAAAAGTATTATCTTATCATATCTATCAGATCTCACTCTTGTAAGTGGCCCTATAGGGATTGACAACCCCTATTTGCGTTGGTTGCGAGGATTTATTTGTTTTGTGCAGGTGCGAGGGACTCGCGCATAGCCTCCTACTGGATTGATACCTTGGTTCTCAAAAACTGAGGGAAATACTTACGCTACTTTGCTGCATCATCCCTTCCTCTTCGGGGAAAACCAACGCAGTGCTAAAAGAGGTAGCAGCTGGAATCTTCACGCATTCAATAAACAGGAGAAGACAAGGCAATATGGGCTCTTTTGTGAGATCAACAATAATGCAGCCACTTCAACAATTTAATTATGGTCTTCTCCTATCGACCCCCAAGGAAAAGAATAGAAATAAAACTATTTACACAGGAAAGCTCCCAACAAGCAAAAGAAGAACATGAAATATTTTTGGGTTTTCTTTTTAATTACTACTACAAGCATGGAAAGTAAATTAACTAAAAGCTACAACTAATTTTTTTTGTTTTTATTAAGGTTTATTAAACACACAAGAAGAAAGCATAAAAAGGAAAGTAAACTAGCATGGGTGATACAATGAAAAAGTATGAGCACTGATGTCTAGCAATGAGTGTGTGAACATAAATGTAATGTCGGTGGGAAATACGTACTCCCCCAAGCTTAGGCTTTAGGCCTAAGTTGGTCTATGGCCACGGCTGGCCTAGCGGATATCCATAATAGTAGTTGGGGTCGTACTGAGAGGAAGAAGAGGAAGACTCAGCTTGCCACTGGCTGACAATCATCTCCAGATCCCACTGGTAATTAGACTGTCGTGAAGGATCAACTTGTGGTTCTGGCTCTGGCTCCTCAGCTGGTGCAGGGTTCCGGTAGGCGTGGATAGCCTTCAACAGAATAAGGTACGTGCCTACAGAAAAATCAAACAAAGAAGGAGCAGGCAGGGTAATAGTCTCAGGATGATGTTTGTTAAAGAACAATTGATATTTAAGCTCTCCTTCCCTATTCTTAACAATAAAATCATGTGCCACCATATTTTTATAATCTAAATAAACATGAGGCAGCACTTTTTCTTCCTTCTCAGAATACCTAATAGGTATTTTAAAATGTGCAGCTAGGCGTGAGTTATAGATGCCTTCAAAGATGGGGCCCTTGGTACAGTTCAGACTTAACCGTTTAGCAATAATGCCGCCCATACTAAAAGTGTTATCACCGTATAAACCTTGGAGCAAAATAATAATATCATGGATACTAAGGTTTCCACAGTTTCCGCGACCAATTAAGCAACGACTAGCAAATAATGCAAAGTAGCATAAAACAGGAAAATGTATGCTAGTGATTCGTGCATCGGAAACCTTCCTTGTTTCCCCTATAGTGATAGTATCAATAAACCCCTCCACATCATCATGATGTGGTTCTTCTGTCTTGCCCTTAAAAGGGACTAAACAAATCCGACAAAAATCATAAAGCGACATCTCCTTATGCTCATCATATAAATGAAACTCCACCGTAGGTGGTGAGTTCCTAGAATGAAAATGAAAGTTTTGCACAAAGGTATTTGTGAGTAAGAGATACTGATTGCATTGGTCGTGGGGGAAAGCGGTGAGGCCTGCATTATGAGCCAATTCATGAAAATCTTCGTAAATCCCGGCTGCTCTCAAGAAATCCTCGGAAGGCCATTCACATGCCCGAACCTCCGCGGTGCGAGGCAGATTATACTTAGGCTTTGGTGCCTTTTCCTTCGAGATTTGGCTCGATGAGTGCCTCAAAAGTCTCCTCATCATTTTCTGAAAAATTCTGAAATTTTTAGTAACTTCAAAATAAAAGTAAACCAAACTCAATAATATTGATAGCAACTACTCCTACAAGTGCCTAGAGCCTATATCATGCATCAAAACTACTTTTGACCATATAAATTTGACATGCAAGCTCAAGAACAGGGTCACCTAAGCAGCAAAAATTTGCAATGAATAAAGCACTAGAACAAAAACTAATTGGACCAATGGAGGAGTCACGTACCAAGGAACAATCTCCCCAAGCAGTTTTGTGAGAGGTGCTTTGTGCAAGGAAATCGAAAATGGCAGCAAGATGAGCTAGAACTCGTGCTTGAGCTCTTTATTCGTGTTTGTGGGAGGAAGATGAAGTGTGTGGGTGCAGGAATAAGTGGAGGAGGGCCACCGTGGGCCCACGAGGCAGGGGCGCGCCCTAGAGGGGTGGGCGCGCCCTCCACCCTCGTGGGCAGGTGGTTGACCACCTGGTGTGTTCCTAGTTCCATAAATCCTCAAATATTCTAGAAAAAAATCATATTTAAATTTCAGGGCATTTGGAGAACTTTTATTTTCGAGGTATTTTTATATTGCACGGATAATCAGATAATAGACAGAAAAATATTTGTTTTTATTTTATTTAATATAAACAACAGAAAGTAAAAGTGGGGTACAGAAGGTTGTGCCTTCTAGTTTCATCCATCTCATGATCATCAAAAGGAATCCACTAACAAGGTTGATCAAGTCTTGTTAATGAACTCATTCCGAATAACATGGAACCGGAGAAATTTCGAATAACACTATGTTACCTCAATGGGGATATGTGTTGGGGAACGTAGTAATTTCAAAAAATTTCCTACGCACACGCAAGATCATGGTGATGCATAGCCACGAGAGGGGAGAGTGTTGTCCACGTACCCTCGTAGACCAAAAGCGGAAGCGTTAGCACAACACGGTTGATGTAGTCGTACGTCTTCACGATCTGATCGATCAAGTACCGAACGCACGGCACCTCCGAGTTCTGCACACGTTCAACTCGAGGACGTACCTTGAACTCCGATCCAGCTGAGTGTTGAGGGAGAGTTTCGTCAGCACGACGGCATGGTGACGATGATGATGTTCTACCGACATAGGGCTTCGCCTAAGCACCGCTACGATATGATCGAGGTGGATTATGGTGGAGGGGGCAACCGCACACGGCTAAGAGATCAAGAGATCAATTGTTGTGTCTTTGGGGTGCCCCCTGCCCCCGTATATAAAGGAGTGGAGGAGGGGGAGGGCCGACCCTCTCTATGGTGCACCCTAGGGGAGTCCTACTCCCACCGGGAGTAGGATTCCCCCTTTCCTAGTAGAACTAGGAGCCCTTCCAAGTAGTAGGAGTAGGAGGGAAGGAAAGGGAAGGGAAAAGGAGAAGGAAGGAAGGGGGCGCCCCCCTCCCTAGTCCAATTCAGACCAGCCCATGGGGAGGGGTGCGGCCACCCTTTGAGGCCTTTCTCTCCTTTCCCATATGGCCCATTAAGGCCCAATACGAATTCCCGTAACTCCCCGGTACTCCCGAAAATACCCGAATCACTCGGAACCTTTCCGATGTCCGAATATAGTCGTCCAATATATCGATCTTTATGTCTCGAGCATTTCGAGACCCCTCATCATGTCCCCGATCTCATCTGAGACTCCAAACTCCTTCGGTACATCAAAACACATAAACTCATAATATAACCATCATCAAACTTTAAGAGTGCGGACCCTACGGGTTCGAGAACTATGTAGACATGACCGAGACACGTCTCCGGTCAATAAACAATAGCGGAACCTGGATGCTCATAGTGGCTCCTACATATTCTACGAAGATCTTTATCGGTCAAACCGCATAACAACATACGTTGTTCCCTTTGTCATCGGTATGTTACTTGCCCAAGATTCGATCGTCGGTATCTCAATACCTAGTTCAATCTCGTTACCGGCAAGTCTCTTTACTCGTTCCGTAATACATCATCCCGCAACTAACTCATTAGTTGCAATGCTTGAAAGGCTTAAGTGATGTGCATTACCGAGAGGGCCCAGAGATACCTCTTTGACAATTGGAGTGACAAATCCTAATCTCGAAATACGCCAACCGAACAAGTACCTTCGGAGACACCTGTAGAGCACCTTTATAATCACCCAGTTACATTGTGACGTTTGGTGGCACACAGAGTGTTCCTCCGGTAAACAGGAGTTGCATAATCTCATAGTCATAGGAACATGTATAAGTCATGAAGAAAGCAATAGCAACAAACTAGACGATCAAGTGCTAAGCTAACGGAATGGGTCAAGTCAATCACATCATTCTCCTAATGATGTGATTTCATTAATCAAATGACAACTCATGTCTATGGTTAGGAAACATAACCATCTTTGATCAACGAGCTAGTCAAGTAGAGGCATACTAGTGACACTCTATTTGTCTATGTATTCACACATGTATTATGTTTCCGGTTAATACAATTCTAGCATGGATAATAAACATTTATCATGATATAAGGAAATAAATAATAACTTTATTATTTCCTCTAGGGCATATTTCCTTCAATATGCACATCCCCAATAATAAGAATATCATATTTCTTCTTGACAGTAGGAAGAGGAAATTCAAAACCTCCAAATATAATCGATGGAAATTTTCCAATAGAGTTGATACTATGAACTTGAGGTTGTTTCCTCGGAAAGTGTACCATATGCTCATTACCATTTACATGAAAAGTGACATTGCCTTTAGTGCAATCAATAATAGACCCTGCAATATTCAAAAAGGGTCTTCCAAGAATAATAGACATACTATCGTCCTCAGGAATATCAAGAATAACAAAGTCCGTTAAAATAGTAACGTTTGCAACTACAACAGGCACATCCTCACAAATACCGACAGGTATAGCAGTTGATTTATCAGCCATTTGCAAAGATATTTCAGTAGGTGTCAACTTATTCAAATCAAGTCTACGATATAAATAGAGAGGCATAACACTAACACCAGCTCCAAGATCACATAAAGCAGTTTTAACATAGTTTCTTTTAATGGAGCATGGTATAATTGGTATTCCTGTATCTCCAAGTTTCTTTGGTATTCCACCCTTAAAAGTATAATTAGCAAGCATGGTGGAAATTTGAGCTTCCGGTATCTTTCTTTTATTTGTAATAATATCTTTCATGTACTTAGCATACAGATTGGTTTTAAGCATATCAGTTAATCACATATGCAAAAAGATAGGTCTAATCATTTTAGCAAAGCGCTCAAAATCCTCATCATCCTTTTTCTTGGATGGTTTGGGAGGAAAAGGCATGGGTTTCTGAACCCATGGTTCTCTTTCTTTACCGTGCTTCCTAGCAACAAAGTCTTTCTTATCATAACATTGATTCTTTGATTGTGGGTTATCAAGATCAACAGCAGGTTCAATTTCTATATCATTACCATTACTAGGTTGAGCATCAACATGAACATCATCATTAACATTATCACTAGTTTCATGTTCATTACCAGATTGTGTTTCAGCATCAGAAATAGAAATATCATTTGGAGTCTCAGGTGTTTCAACAATAGGATCACTAGAAGCATGCAAAGTCCTATCATTTTTCTTTTTCTTCTTTTTAGAAGAACTAGGTGCATCTATATTATTTCTCTGGGAATCTTGCTCAATTCTCTTAGGGTGGCCTTCAGGATACAAAGGTTCCTGATTCATTCTACCAGTTCTAGTAGCCACTCTAACAGCATAATCATTATCTTTACTATTCAATTCATTGAGCAAATCATTTTGAGCTTTAAGTACTTGTTCTACTTGAGTGGTAACCATAGAAGCATGTTTACTAATAAGTTTAAGTTCACCTTTAACATTAGCCATATAATCACCCAAGTGTTCAAGCATATTTGAATTGTTTTTCAATTGTCTACCAAAATAAGCATTAAAGTCTTCTTGCTTAGCCATAAATTTATCAAACTCATCTAAGCATGGGCTAGAAAATTTAGTAAATGGGATTTTAGCTTTATCATATCTATAGAGAGAATTTACCTTTACTACATGTGTCGGGTTGTCAAGACCATGAGTTTCTTCAATAGGTAAAGGATTAAGATTATATGTTTCTTCAACAGGCGGTAAATTAAGACCATGTATTTCTTCAATAGGAGGTAAATTCTTAACATCTTCAGCTTTAATACCTTTTTCTTTCATAGATTTCTTTGCCTCTTGCATATCTTCAGGACCGAGAAATAGAATACCCCTCTTCTTCGGAGTTGGTTTAGGAATAGGCTTAGGAATTGGCTCCGGAGGTGTCCAATTATTTTCATTTGTCAACATATTATTCAATAGAATTTCAGCTTCATCCGGTGTTCTTTCCCTGAAAACAGAACCAGCACAACTATCCAGGTAATCTCTGGAGGCATCGGTTAGTCCATTATAAAAGATATCAATTATTTCATTTTTCTTAAGAGGATGATCAGGCAAAGCATTAAGTAATTGTAGAAGCCTCCCCAAGCTTGTGGGAGACTCTCTTCTTCAATTTGCACAAAATTATATATATATCCCTTAAAGCAGCTTGTTTCTTATGAGCAGGGAAATATTTAGCAGAGAAGTAATAAATCATATCCTGAGGACTACACACACAACCAGGATCAAGAGAATTAAACCATATCTTAGCATCACCCTTTAATGAGAACGGAAATATTTTAAGGATATAAAAGTAACGAGTTCTCTCATCTTTAGTAAAGAGGGTAGCTATATCATTTAATTTAGTAAGATGTGCCACAACAGTTTCAGATTCATAACCATGAAAAGGATCAGATTCAACCAAAGTAATTATATCAGGATCAACAGAGAATTCATAATCCTTATGAGTAACAAAGATAGGTGAAGTAGCAAAAGCAGGGTCAGGTTTCATTCTAGCATTTAAAGATTGCTTTCTCCATTTAGCTAATAATCTTTTGAGTTCAGTTCTATTTTGGAACGCTAAAATACTAAAGAAGCTTCTTGATCAAAGACACAACCCTTAGGAATAACAAGTGATTCTTCATCATCACTTTCATCAGTATCATCAGATTCAATATTTGCAATTTCTCTAGCCCTAGCAAGTTGTTCATAAAGAAAATCACTAAGTGGCATAGTAGTATCAGGCATAGAGGTAGTTTCATCATAAGTATCATGCATAGCAGAAGTGACATCATCAATAACATGCGACATATCAGAACGAATAGCAGAAGCAGGTGTAGGTGTCGCAAACTTACTCATAACAGAAGGTGAATCAAGTGCAGAGCTAGATGGCAGTTCCTTACCTCCCCTTGTAGTTGAGGGATAAATCTTGGTTTTTGGATCTCTCAAGTTCTTCATAATGATAAGCAGATATATATCCCAAGTGACTCAAAGAATAGAGCTATGCTCCCCGGCAACGGCGCCAGAAAATAGTCTTGATAACCCACAAGTATAGGGGATCACAACAGTTTTCGAGGGTAGAGTATTCAACCCAAATTTATTGATTCGACACAAGGGGAGCCAAAGAATATTGTCAAGTATTAGCAGCTGAGTTGTCAATTCAACCACACCTGGAAACTTAATATCTGCAGCAAAGTGTTTAGTAGCAAAGTAATATGATAGTAGTGATAATGGTAACAAAAGGTAACAATAGTAAAAGTAATATTTTTGGTATTTTGTAGTGATGATAGCAATAGCAACGGAAAATTAAATAAGCGAAGAACAATATATGGAAAGCTCGTACGCAATGGATCGATGATGGAGAATTATGCCGGATGCGGTTCATCATGTAACAGTCATAACCTAGGGTGACACAGAACTAGCTCCAGTTCGTTGATATAATGTAGGCATGTATTCCGAATATAGTCATACGTGCTTATGGAAAAGAACTTGCATGACATCTTTTGTCCTACCCTCCCGTGGCAACGGGGTCCTTACGGAAACTAAGGGATATTAAGGCCTCCTTCTAATAGAGAACCGGAACAAAGCATTAACACATAGTGAATACATGAACTCCTCAAACTACGGTCATCACCGGTAGGTATCCTGATTATTGTCACTTCGGGGTTAACGGATCATAACACATAATAGGTGACTATAGACTTGCAAGATAGGATCAAGAACACTCATATATTGATGAAAACATAATAGGTTCAGATCTGAAATCATGGCACTCGGGCCCTAGTGACAAGCATTAAGCATAGCAAAGTCATAGCAACATCAATCTTAGAACATAGTGGACACTAGGGATCAAACCCTAACAAAACTAACTCGATTACATGATAGATCTCATCCAACCCATCACCGTCCAGCAAGCCTACGATGAAATTACTCACGCACGATGGTGAGCATCATGAAATTGGTGATGGAGGATGGTTGATGATGATGATGGCGACGGATTCCCCTCTCCGGAGCCCCGAACGGACTACAGACCAGCCCTCCCGAGAGGTTTTAGGGCTTGGCGACGGCTCCGTATCGTAAAACGCGATGATTTCTTCTCTCTGATTTTTTTCTCCCCGAAACTCAATATATGGAGGTGGAGTTGGAGTCGAAGAGGCAACAGGGGGCCCACGAGGTAGGGGGCGCGCCCTAGGGGGGCAGGCGCGCCCCCACCCTCGTGGCAAGGTGGTGGGCCCCCTGTTCTTCATCTTTCGCATGTATTTTTCTTATTTTCTGAAAAGTGGATCTATGAAGTTTCAGGTCATTCCGAGAACGTTTGCTCCTGCACATAAATAACACCATGGTAATTCTGCTGAAAACAGCGTTAGTCCGGGTTAGTTCCATTCAAATCATGCAAGTTAGAGTCCAAAACAAGGGCAAAAGTGTTTGGAAAAGTAGATACGTTGGAGACGTATCAATGACCATATTAAGATCAATGTTGACGCCTGATACGTCTCCAATGTACCTATAATTTTTGATTGCTCCATGCTATATTATCTACTGTTTTGGACATTATTGGGCTTTATTATCCACTTTTATATTATTTTTGGGACTAACCTACTAACGGAGGCCCAGCCCAGAATTGCTGTTTTTTTTGCCTGTTTTAGGGTTTCGAAGAAAAGGAATATCAAATGGAGTCCAAACGGAATGAAACCTTCGGGAACATGATTTTCTCAACGAACAAGACACATGAGACTTGGACCCAACGTCAAGAAACAAAAGAGGAGGCCACGAGATAGGGGGCGCGCCTACCCCCCCCCCCCCCCAGGCGCGCCCTCCACCCTCATGGGCCCCCTGTTGCTCCACCGATGTACTCCTTCCTCCTATATATACCTACGTACCCCCAAACGATCAGATATGGAGCCAAAACCCTAATTCCACCACTTCAACTTTCTGTATCCACGAGATCCCATCTTGGGGCCTGTTCCGGAGCTTCGTCGAAGGGGGCATCAATCACGGAGGGCTTCTACATCATCACCATAGCCCCTCCGATGAAGTGTGAGTAGTTCACCTCAGACCTACGGGTCCATAGTTATTAGCTAGATGGCTTCTTCTCTCTTTTTGGATCTCAATACAATGTCCCCCCCTCTCTTGTGGAGATCTATTCGATGTAATCTTCTTTTTGCGGCGTGTTTGTTGAGACCGATGAATTGTGGGTTTATGATCAAGTCTATCTATGAATAATATTTGAATCTTCTCTGAATTCTTTTATGTATGATTGGTTATCTTTGCAAGTCTCTTCGAATCATCAGTTTGGTTTGGCCTACTAGATTGATCTTTCTTGCAATGGGAGAAGTGCTTAGCTTTGGGTTCAATCTTGTGGTGTCCTTTCCCAGTGACAATAGGGGCAGCAAGGCACGTATTGTATTGTTGCCATCGAGGATAACAAGATGGTGTTTTAATCATACTGCATGAGTTTGTCCCTCTACATCATGTCATCTTGCTTAAGGCATTACTCTGTTTTCATTAACTTAATACTCTAGATGCATGCTGGATAGCGGTCGATGAGTGGAGTAATAGTAGTAGATGCAGGCAGGAGTCGGTCTACTTGTCTCGGACGTGATGCCCATATACATGATCATACCTAGATATTCTCATAACTATTGTCAATTCTGCCAGTTGCTCAACAGTAATTCGTTCACCCACCGTAGGATACTTATGCTCTTGAGAGAAGCCACTAGTGAAACCTAGGCCCCCCGGGTCTATCATCCTATTAATCTCCGAATACTTAGTAATTTCCTTTGCTTTTTTACTTTGCTTTTATTTTACTTTGCATCTTTATCATAAAAATACCAAAAATATTATCTTATCATATCTATCAGATCTCACTCTCGTAAGTGGCCATGTAGGGATTGACAACCCCTTATCGCGTTGGTTGCGAGGATTTATTTGTTTTGTGCTGGTACGAGGGACTCGCACGTAGCCTCCTACTGGATTGATACCTTGGTTCTCAAAAACTGAGGGAAATACTTATGCTACTTTGCTGCATCATCCCTTCCTCTTCGAGGAAAACCAACGCAGTGCTCAAGAGGTAGCAAGAAGGATTTCTGGCGCCGTTGCCGGGGAGTCTACGCAAAAGTCAATATTTTAAGTACCCATCACAATCCCTATCTCCCACATTACATTATTTGCCATTTGCCTCTCGTTTTCCTCTCCCCCACTTCACCCTTGCCGTTTCATTCGCCCTCTCTCTCTCTCTATCCTCCCTCTCTTTCTCTATTTGCCTCTTTTTGCCCGCTTGCTTTTTGTTTGCTTGTGTGTTAGTTTGCTTACTTGTCACGATGGCTTAAGATAATACTAAATTGTGTGACTTTACCAATAGCAACAACAATGATTTTATTAGCACTCTGATTGCTCCTCTTACCGATGCTGAATCTTGTGAAATTAATACTGCTTTGCTGAATCTTGTCATGAAAGATCCGTTTTCTGGCCTTCCTAGTGAAGATGCCGCTACCCATCTAAATAGCTTCGTTGATTTGTGTGATATGCAAAAGAAGAAAGATGTGGATAATGATATTGTTAAATTGAAGCTATTTCCTTTTTCGCTTAGAGATAGTGCTAAAACATGGTTTTCGTCCTTGCCTAAGAATAGTATTGATTCATGGAATAAGTGCAAAGATGCTTTTATCTCTAAGTATTTTCCTCCCGCTAAGATCATCTCCCTTAGAAACGATATTATGAATTTTAAGCAACTTGATCATGAACATGTTGCACAAGCTTGGGAGAGGATGAAATTAATGATACGTAATTGCCCTACTCATGGTTTGAATTTGTGGATGATTATACAAAATTTTTATGCCGGATTGAATTTTGCTTCTAGAAATCTTTTAGATTCGGCAGCGGGAGGCACTTTTATGGAAATCACTTTAGGAGAAGCTACTAAACTCCTAGATAATATTATGGTTAATTATTCTCAATGGCATACTGAAAGATCTACTAATAAAAAGGTGCATGCGATAGAAGAAATTAATGTCTTGAGTGGAAAGATGGATGAACTTATGAAATTATTTGCTAGTAAGAGTGTTTCTTCTGATCCTAATGATATGCCCTTATCTACTTTGATTGAGAATAATAATGAATCTATGGTTGTGAATTTTGTTGGTAGGAACAATTTTGGTAACAACGCGTATAGAGGAAATTTTAATCCTAGGCCTTATCCTAGTAATCCCTCTAGTAATTATGGTGATTCCTACAACAATTCTTATGGAAATTATAATAAGATGCCCTCTGAGTTTGAATCTAATATTAAAAAATTTATTACTTCGCAAAAGAATTTCAATGCTTTGATTGAAGAAAAATTGCTTAAGATTGATGAGTTGGCTAGGAACGTTGATAGAATTTCTCTTGATGTTGATTCTTTGAAACCTAGATCTATTGCACCTAAGCATGATATCAATGAGTCTCTCAAAGCCATGAGAATTTCCATTGATGAGTGCAAATAAAGAACCGCTAGGATGCGTGCTAAGAAAGATGCCTTTATAAGAGCGTGTTCTTCTAGTTCCTATGAAAATAAAGATGAAGATCTAAAAGTTATTGATGTGTCCCCTATTAAATCTTTGTTTAGCAATATGAATCTTAATAATGACGGGACTGATTATGATCCTCCTTTACCTAGAAGACGTTCCAAGAATTCGGAGTTTTTAGATCTTGATGCTAAAATTGATGAAAGTGGGATTGAAGAAATTAAAACCCTAGATGTTGCTAAACCCACTATTTTGGATTTCAAGGAATTTAATTATGAAAATTGCTCTTTGATTTATTGTATTTCCTTGTTGCAATCCGTGCTAAATTCTCCTCACGCTTACAGTCAAAATAAAGCGTTCACTAAACATATCGTTGATGCCTTGATACAATCTTATGAAGAAATACTTGAATTAGAAGTCTCTATCCCTAGAAAATTTTATGATGAGTGGGAACCTACTATTAAAATTAAAATTAAAGATCATGAATGCTATGCTTTGTGTGATTTGCATGCTAGTCTTTCCACGATTCCAAAGACTTTGTGCGATTTGTTAGGTTTCCGTGATTTTGATGATTGCTCTCTAAACTTGCACCTTGCGGATTCCACTATTAAGAAACCTATGGGAAGAATTAATGATGTTCTTATTGTTGCAAATAGGAATTATGTGCCCATAGATTTTATTGTTCTTGACATAGATTGCAATCCTTCATGTCCTATTATTCTTGGTAGACCTTTCCTTAGAACGGTTGGTGCAATTATTGATATGAAGGAAGGAAATATTAGATTCCAAGGCACGGGAAAATGCGCCAGACCTGCGAGACATGTTGGAGGACAAGGCAAGGCAAACAAGATCGTTCTACGGATCGCGTGGGCGCCCCACGACTCGAGACGATAACCGTCACTCCGGACACAAATCCGGTAGGGCCGAACACAGTAGACAAAGCTCATTGGAGCTACGTCGTGATATAGCCCAGTACAAAGGCGCCGCACACCCACTATGCTTCACATACGAAGTAATGGATCATCAAATCCCCGAGGGTTTCAAACCCGTAAACATCGAATCATATGATGGCACAACAGATCCTACGGTATGGATTGAGGATTATCTCCTTCATATCCACATGGCCCGCGGCGATGATCTCCACACCATCAAATACCTCCCACTCAAGCTTAAAGGACCAGCTCGGCATTGGCTTAACAGCTTGCCAGCAGGATCAATCAGTTGTTGGGAGGACCTGGAAGCCGCATTCCTCGACAATTTCCAGGGCACTTATGTGCGACCACCAGACGCCGATGACCTAAGCCACGTAATTCAGCAGCCAGAGGAATCGGCCAGGCAATTCTGGACACGGTTCCTAACAAAGAAAAATCAAATAGTCGACTGTCCGGACACAGAGGCCCTAGCAGCCTTTAAGCAAAATATCCGTGACGAGTGGCTTGCCCGGCACCTTGGACAGGAAAAGCCGAAATCTATGGCAGCACTCACGACACTCATGACCCGCTTTTGCGCAGGAGAAGACAGCTGGCTTGCTCGTAGCAACAATATGACCAAGAACCATGGTAATTCGGATACCAGGGAAAGTAGTGGCAGGTCGCGTCGCAACAAGGAGAAGCGCCGCATTAACGACGACAATGCTGAGGATACGGCAGTTAACGCCGGATTCAGAGGCTATAAATCCGGTCAGCAGAACAAGCCATTCGAAAGAAATCCTAGGGGGCCGTCCAGTTTGGACCGAATACTCGACCGCTTGTGCCAGATACATGGCACCCCCGAAAAGCCGGCCAATCACACCAACAGGGATTGTTGGGTGTTCAAGCAGGCAGGCAAGTTAAATGCCGAAAATACAGACAAGGGGCTGCATAGCGATGACGACGAAGAGCCCCGGCCACCGAACAACAGTGGACAGAAGGGTTTTCCCCCACAAGTGCGGACGGTGAACATGATATACGCAACCCACATCCCCAAGAGGGAGCGGAAGTGCGTGTTAAGGGACGTATACGCGGTAGAGCCAGTCGCCCCAAAGTTCAACCCATGGTCCTCCTGCCCGATCACCTTTGATCGAAGGGACCATCCCACTAGCACCCGTCATGGTGGATTCGCCGCATTGGTTCTAGACCCAATTATTGATGGATTTCATCTCACTAGAGTCCTTATGGACGGCGGCAGCAGCCTGGACCTGCTTTACCAGGATACAGTGCGGAAAATGGGCATAGACCCCTCGAGGATTAAGCCCACCAAAACGACCTTTAAAGGCGTAATACCAGGTGTAGAGGCCAGCTGTACAGGCTCAGTTACACTTGAAGTGGTCTTCGGATCTCCGGATAATTTCCGAAGCGAGGAGTTAATCTTCGACATAGTCCCATTCTGAAGTGGCTATCACGCACTACTCGGGCGAACCGCATTCGCCAAGTTCAATGCGGTACCGCACTACGCATACCTCAAGCTCAAGATGCCAGGCCCTCGAGGAGTAATTACGGTCAATGGAAACACCGAACGCTCCCTCTGAACGGAGGAGCACACGGCGGCCCTTGCAGCGGAAGTACAAAGCAGCCTCTCCAGGCAGTTCTCTAGCCCGACCATTAAACGTCTGGACACCGTCAAGCACGCCCGGAGTAACCTACAACAAGACCGCCTGGCACGTTCCGAGCAGGCGTAGCAATGCGGCCCCAACCCCAGCCCTCGCAAAAATGCGACGCCAGTGCTTCGCGTACATAACTACACTCTAGAAATACCATGGGTACAGGGGGAGGGGCACCATCATGGCACGCCCGAAACACGGCTTAAACCGCACCAGGGGCTGCCATTTTTTAATTTTCTCTTACTTTCAGGACTCCATTCTTCGGAAGGCCTGTTCGGCAGTTCAATTGCCGCACAAACGATGCAAGAACCAGGGAAGAAGACAAGCCACGCCGCATTACGGAACTCCCAGGTGGTCTCTATCACGATCAGTATACCTGTTTCGCATACCATTCCGCAGCCTGCCCCTAGAACGGACATGTTAAATAGTCCAACCTTTTGCTTATCGCATTATTTGTATCGTTTTGCTTTGATCGCAGCCCTTTTTAATAAACAATGCATAGCTTTTGTCTATTTTTGCATTACTCTTTTTTCTTACAAATATATGTTCCTTAATGACATGTTGCACCCGTACACTTTGGTACGGCCAAAATACACCAGGGGCTTTAGTACCCCTCAATATGGTGTGAGAAGTCCGAACACTTTAACAAGTGCGGCACCCCAAAATTATAGCAGTATATGCATCGGCTCTGAATCATGTCTTGGGTCAATAGTTGGGTTTTCCCGGCTCCTATGTTTTGGTGCCTTACATTCCGTTATATCGGCTAAGGTAGCACTAGGAGAACTATTGCGATTGTGCCCCATTTGAGCTGGGTCGAGCACCTCAGTAGAGAAAGCTAAAACTGACTGTCATGATGAAGCGAGAGCTGGTCGCTGTTCGAGAGGTTTTTCGAGTCCCTAAAGACTTATGCCGTTTAGAGCGAGGAGTCGGCTCTGTCCGGCCAAGGCGTGGATAGCGCCCTGAAATCGGTCTTCCGAATACCAGGGGCTTCGCCGAAATTTAAAATTATGGAATTCTATGGCTAAGTGAGAGTGTTCACGCATTATAGTCCGATTGCCTTGTTCGTTGTGCTGAGCGCCTCCCTCGAAGGACCCAAACATGGGAAAAAGAGCGCTCATGTTTATCCCCGAAGACCCCAGCACTAGCGGCACGGGGGCAGAAGCCGATGACTCGCCATCTCTCAGAATTGATAAACAGCCGCACAGAAGGTAATATTTTAAATTCGAACAGCATTGCTTAGCGCATATGAACAAGTTTTCAACGCACAGGACAAAATGAGCGAGTTTTACTCAAAACTTACATCCCTGGAACATTCATCCGCCATAAGGCAGGCACCCTTCAGAACATCCTCATAATAATTCTCAGGTTTGCGATGCTCCTTCCCCGGCGGTGGCCCGTCCTTCACAAGCTTCTCAGCATCCAGCTTGCCCCAGTGCACCTTTGCACGGGCAAGGGCCCTACGGGCACCTTCAATGCAGACGGAGCGCTTGATGACTTCGAGCCTTGGACAGGCCGCCACCAGCCGCCGCACCAGCCCAAAATAGATCCAAGGCAGAGCCTCTCCAGGCCACAGCCGAACTACGAGGCCCTTCATGGCCTGTTCGGCCGCCTTGTGGAGCTCGACCAGTTGCTTCAGCTGGTCGCTCAGGGGCACGGGGTGTCCGGCCTCAGCATACTGAGACCAGAACACCTTCTCTGTCAAGCTGTCCTCCTCGGCTCGATAGAATGCAGCGGCATCAGACACGCTACGGGGAAGATCTGCGAATGCTCCTGGAGAGCTTCGGATTCGGGTAAGTAACAAGTAACTCACGTTTATGTGTTTGCTTTGCATAAAGAATGCCTTACCCGCCGCTATCTTTTTCACCTCATCCAACTCCTGGAGGGTCTTCTGGGATTCAGCCTTGGCAGACTTGGCATTTTCAATAGCCACCGCGAGCTCGGACGCTCGCGTCTTTGAGTCAAGCTCCAAACTCTCATGTTTTTCCATGAGAGCCTGGAGCTCTTGCTGCACCTTGCCAACCTGGGCCTCATACTTCTCCCGCTCGGTGCGCTCCGTGGCCGCCCTCTTCTCGGCCTCGAGCAGCGCTTGCTTAAGGGTCGCCACCTCAGACGTGGCCCCTACAACAGCCACGATAATCCTATCATTTTTTGCAATTGCACCTTTTTTATATATATTTAAACAAGGTATTTCTTACCTTCCTTGTCCTCGAGCTGCTTTTTGGCACGCCCGAGCTCTTGCTCAGACTGCTCGAGGTTCTGCTTTAGCGTGTCCATTTCTGCAGTCAGTACGGCGGACGCTAGCAGAGAAGCCTGCATACGCATATTGACTCATTTTTGTTAGACTCCTGCGAATTTTATTTGATCCTCTATTCGGCTTTTCTTCCCGAACACCAAACAGAGCATCAGGGGCTACTGTCTATGCGGTAATATTATTTACACATTCTTTACTTACCTCAAAGCCTGTTAAAAGGCTAGCACAAGCTTCAGTCAGTCCGCTCTTGGCGGACTGAACCTTCTGGACCACCGCACTCATAATAGTGCGGTGCTCCTCGTCGATGGAGGCGCCTTTGAGCACCTCCAACAGATTGTCCGGCGCCTCCGATTGGACGGGGGTCACCGGCATGGTGGGCTTGCTCCTCTTGGAAGGAGGCCGCCCACCGGACTCTGGAACCTTTGAAGGTTCTGGAGCGGTGTCCGGCCTAGAGCCGGACTTGGAGCCCTGGGGGGTTTTATCCCCTTTACTCTTGGAGTCCGGGAGGTCGCCTTGCGGCGCCTCCAGGACCACCTCCTCCTGGCTTGGAACCTGTTGGGACAACACTTCGGCGTCGTCCGTAGGGCGGGGGGAGGTAGCCGTCGGAAGCGAATTCACATCCGACGAGTCCAGCAAACCGCTCGACGATGCGTCGAGCGGGTCTTTGGGTGGGCTGCATAATCATATTCGACATATGGGAAAGCTGTGCAATAAAGGAATACTATGAATTACTCTGGTATCCGGATACTTACGATTTCGCCAGGGGCTTGGCCCTGAGCGGCCACTCCTCTCCGCCGTTGTCGGCGTTGGTGGAGTAGTCCGGAGGAAGGGTTTTCCCCTTCTTGGACCTTTCGGCCTCCCCGGTAAGGGTGGCCTTCCTTTTCTTCTCTCCCCCCGCTGGAGGGGGAGAGGTCTCTTCTTCCTCCTCCTCGTCTTCACGGGAGGAATGCGCCTTGGAGCCGTCGGATGATGAACCCGACACCTCCTGGCGCCGGGCACTTATTCGAGTCCCCGTGGCCTTCTTCGTGGCCTTCTTCTCCGGCACCACATAGGGTGCCGGAACCAGCAGCTTCGCCAAGCGGGCATCGGCTGGGTCGTCGGGCAAAGGAGCTGGACAGTCGATCTGTCCGGATTTCGCCTGCCAATCCTGTCAAAGGCAAGGGAGCTTAGATCCCGCATAGAGTTAAACTATGAAAAACTAATACCCTGTAAAAGGTACAAACAACTTACCGCGCTAGCGTGACGCTGCGCGCTGAATCCGCGATCCTCGATAGCCGATGCGGGAGCCTCAGCGCCTTTGAAAAGCACCTTCCAGGCATCTTCGTACGTCGTGTCAAAGAGCCTGCTCAGAGTTCGGTGCTGCGCCGGATTGAACTCCCACAGATTAAAGGCCCGTTGTTGACACGGGAGGATCCGGCGGATGAGCATAACCTTGACTACGTTGACGAGCTTGAGCTGCTTGTCCACGAGGGATTGGACGCATGTTTGCAGTCCAGTCACCTCTCTTTTGCTGTCCCACGACAGGCCTGTCTCTTTCCAGGACGTGAGCCGCATTGGGGGTCCGGACTAGAACTCGGGGGCTGCGACCCACTCAGGGTCGCGCGGCTCGGTGATGTCAAACCACCCCGATTGCCACCCCTTCAGGGTCTCCACAAAGGAGCCCTCGAGACATAAGACGTTGGGCATCTTGCCCACCATGGCGCCTCCGCACTCCGCCTGGGTGCCACGCACCACCTTCGGCTTGACATTGAAAGTCTTGAGCCATAGGCCGAAATGGGGGCGGATGCAGAGGAAAGCGTCGCACACGACGATAAACGCCGAGATGTTGAGGATGAATTTCGGGGCCACATCATGGAAATCCAGGCCGTAGTAGAACATGAGTCCCTAGACGAATGGGTGGATAGGAAAGCCCAGTCCGCGAAGGAAGTGGGGAAGGAACACTACCCTCTCATGGGGCCTTGGGGTGGGGAGGAGCTGCCCCTCTTCGGGAAGCCGGTACGCGATGTCGTTAGACAAGTATCCGGCCTTCCTTAGTTTTTTGATGTGTCCCTCCGTGACGGAGGAGACCATCCACTTGCCTCCCGCTCCGGACATGGCTGGAGAAGGTTGAGGTGGGGAGTGCGGGCTTGGGCGCTGGAGCTCGAGTGTGCGAAAATGGATAGGAAAAGGAGGAAGAAGGCATAGGTGAAAAGGTGGATCCTTATCCCCCTATATGGGTGGACGCAACTACGTGTCCCCACCAGCCTGGTAAAACTCGCTTATCTCCAAGCACCGTAATCAATGGCGCGGTTTGGTTACCCATGCCCGTATTGATGAGAATTCCGGAATAAGGGGACACGATCTCTGCTTTAATAAGACGTGCCAAGGAAACCGCCTCGCATGACACGCCGAGGTGGGACAATAAAATGATTCGAATAAAGGCTTGGCCGTGGTGTGATGTCACACTACGGAATACGTTAGCAGATTAGATTTGTGTAAATATTATTCTCTCTATGGCAATATGTCGAAACTTATTTTGCAGAGCCGGGCACTATCTTTGTGTTCAAAATCTTCTATGACGTACTTGGAGGAGGAACCCGCCTTGCAATGCCGAAGACAAACTGCGCGCCGGACTCGTCGTCATTAAAGCCTGGTTCAGGGGCTACTGAGGGAGTCCTGGATTAGGGGGTGTCCGGATGGCCGGACTATACCTTCAGCCGGACTCCTGGACTATGAAGATACAAGATTGAAGACTTCGTCCCGTGTCCGGAAGGGACTTTCCTTGGCGTGGAAGGCAAGCTTGGCGATACGGATATGTAGATCTCCTACCATTGTAACCGACTTTGTGTAACCCTAACCCTCTCCGGTGTCTATATAAACCGGAGGGTTTTAGTCCGTAGGGCAACATACAGAACAACAATCATACCATAGGCTAGATTCTAGGGTTTATCCTCTCCAATCTCGTGGTAGATCTACTCTTGTACTACCCATATCATCAATATTAATCAAGCAGGACGTAGGATTTTACCTCCATCAAGAGGGCCCGAACCTGGGTAAAACTTCGTGTCCCTTACCTCCTGTTACCATCCGGCCTAGACGCACAGTTCGGGACCCCGTACCCGAGATCCGCTGGTTTTGACACCGACAGAAAGGCATGGAACACTTTCCTAGAAAGAAAATTAAATTACCTTATGAATCTATTATGAGAGCCACTTATGAATTGCCTATCAAAGATGGCAATACCTAGATCTATCCTTGCTTTTATGCCTAGCTAGGGGCGTTAAACGATAGCGCTTGTTGGGAGGCAACACAATTTTATTTTTATTCATTGATTTTTGCTCCTGTTTAGTAATAAATAATTTATCTAGCCTCTGTTTTGGTTGTGTTTTTTGTGTTTAATTAGTGTTTGTGCCAAGTAGAACCGTTGGGAAGACTTGGGGAAAGTCTTGTTAATCTTGCTGTAAAAAACAGAAACTTTAGCGCTCACAAGAACTGCTGCCATTTTTATTTTAGAAGTGCTATTTAGTTAATTATTTTTTAAGATGATTAATAGATAAATTTCTCACGTCCATAAATTTATTTTAGAATTTTTGGGGTTCCAGATCTTGTGCTAGCTACAGATTACAACAGACTGTTCTGTTTTTGACAGATTCTATTTTTCGTGTGTTGTTTGCTTATTTTGATGAATCTATGGCTAGTAAAATAGTTTATAAACCATAGAGAAGTTGGAATACAGTAGGTTTAACACCAATATAAATAATGAATGAGTTCATTACAGTACCTTGAAGTGGTCTTTTGTTTTCTTTCGCTAACGGAGCTCACGAGATTTTCTACTTTAAGTTTTGTGTTGTGAAGTTTTCAAGTTTTGGGTAAAGATTTGATGGATTATGGAACAAGGTGTGGCAAGAGCCTAAGCTTGGGGATTCCCATGGCACCCTCAAGATAATCTAAGGACACCTAAAAGCCAAAGCTTGGGGATGCCCCGGAAAGCATCCCCCTCTTTTCGTCTACTTCTATCGGTAACTTTACTTGGAGCTATATTTTTATTCACCACATGATATGTGTTTTTCTTGGAGCGTCTTGTATGATTTGAGTCTTTGATTTTTATTTTACCACAATAATCCTTGCTGTACACACCTTTTGAGAGAGCCATACATAATTTGGAATTTGTTAGAATACTCTATGTGCTTCACTTATATCATTTGAGTTATATAGTTTTGCTCTAGTACTTCACTTATATCTTTTAGAGCACGGTTGTGGATTTGTTTTATAGAAACTATTGATCTCTCATGCTTCACTTAGATTATTTTTAGAGTCTTAAATAGCATGGTAATTTGCTTAAATAATCCTAATATGCTTGGAATTCAAGAATAGTAAAAGAACTTTCTTATGAGTGTGTTGAATGCTATGAGAAGTTTGATGCTTGATAATTGCTTTGAGATATGAAGATGGTGATATTAGAGTTATGCTAGTTGAGTAGTTGTGAGTTTGAGAAATACTTGTGTTAAAGTTTGTGATTCCCGTAGCATGCACATATGGTGAACCGTTATGTGATGAAGTCGGAGCATGATTTATTTTTTGATTGTCTTCCTTATGAGTGGCGGTCGGGGACGAGCGATGGACTTTTCCCACCAATCTACCCCCCTAGGAGCATGCGCGTAATACTTTGCTTTGATAACTTGTAGATTTTTGCAATAAGTATATGAGTTCTTTATGACTAATGTTGAGTCCATGGATTATACACACTTTTCTCACCCTTCCAGTCCACCTTTGCTAGCCTCTCTAATACCACGCACCTTTCGCCGGTATTATACACCCACCATATACCTTCATCAAAACAGCCACCATACCTACCTATTATGGCATTTCCATAGCCATTCCGAGATATATTGCCATGCAACTTTCTACCGTTCCATTTATTATGACACACTTCATCATTTTCATTTTGCTTAGCATGATCATGTAGTTGACATCGTATTTGTGGCAAAGCCACCATTCATAATTCTTTCATACGCGTCACTCTTGATTCATTGCATATCCCGGTACACCGCCGGAGGCATTCATATAGAGTCATATTTTGTTCTAAGTATCGAGTTGTAAGAAAAATAAAAGTGTGATGATCATCATTATTAGAGCATTGTCCTAGTGAGGAAAGGATGATGGAGACTATGATTCCCCCACAAGTCGGGATGAGACTCCGGACGAAAAAAAGAGAAAGAAAAGAGGCCAAAAAAAGAGAAAAGGCCCAAATAAAAAAATGAGAGAGAAAAAGAGAAGGGACAATGTTACTATCCTTTTACCACACTTGTGCTTCAAAGTAGCACCATGATATTCATGATAGAGAGTCTCCTATGTTATCACTTTCATATACTAGTGGGAATTTTTCATTATAGAACTTGGCTTGTCTATTCCAATGATGAGCTTCCTCAAAATGCCCCAGGTCTTCATGAGCAAGCAAGTTGGATGCACAACCACTTAGTTTCTTTTGTTAAGCTTCCATATACTTATAGCTCTAGTGCATCCGTTGCATGGCAATCCCTACTCACTCACATTGATATCTATTGATGGGCATCTCCATAGCCCATTGATACGCCTAGTTGATGTGAGACTATCTTCTCCCTTTTTGTCTTCTCCACAACCACCATTCTATTCCACTTATAGGGCAATATCCATGGCTCACGCTCATGTATTGCGTGAAGATTGAAAAAGTTTGAGAACACCAAAAGTATGAAACAATTGCTTGGCTTGTCATTGGGGTTGTGCATGATTTAAATAGTTTGTGTGGTGAAGATGGAGCATAGCCAGACTATATGATTTTGTAGGGATAACTTCCTTTGGCAATGTTATTTTGAGAAGACATAATTGCTTTGTTAGTATGCTTGAAGTATTATTATTTTTATGTCAATATCAACTTTTGTCTTGAATCTTTTGGATATGAATATTCATACCACAATTAAGAAGAATTACATTAAAATTATGCCAAGTAGCAGTCCACATCAAAAATTCTGTTTTTATCATTTACCTACTCGAGGACGAGCAGGAATTAAGCTTGGGGATGCTTGATACGTCTCCAACGTATCTATAATTTTTGATTGCTCCATGCTATATTATCTACTATTTTGGACATTATTGGGCTTTATTATCCACTTTTATATTATTTTTGGGACTAACCTACTAACGGAGGCCCAGCCCAGAATTGCTATTTTTTTTGCCTATTTTAGGGTTTCGAAGAAAAGGAATATCAAACGGAGTCCAAACGGAATGAAACCTTCGGGAACATGATTTTCTCAACGAACAAGACACATGAGACTTGGACCCTACGTCAAGAAACAAAAGAGGAGGCCACGAGATAGGGGGCGCGCCTACCCCCCCCCCCCCAGGAGCGCCCTCCACCCTCATGGGGCCCTTGTTGCTCCACCGACGTACTCCTTCCTCCTATATATACCTACGTACCCCCAAACGACCAGATATGGAGCCAAAACCCTAATTCCACCACTGCAACTTTCTGTATCCACGAGATCCCATCTTGGGGCCTGTTCCGGAGCTCCGTCGAAGGGGGCATCGATCACGGAGGGCTTCTACATCATCACCATAGCCCCTCCGATGAAGTGTGAGTAGTTCACCTCAGACCTACGGGTCCATAGTTATTAGCTAGATGGCTTGTTCTCTCTTTTTGGATCTCAATACAATGTCCCCCCCTCTCTTGTGGAGATCTATTCGATGTAATCTTCTTTTTGCGGCGTGTTTGTTGAGACCGATGAATTGTGGGTTTATGATCAAGTCTATCTATGAATAATATTTGAATCTTCTCTGAATTCTTTTATGTATGATTGGTTATCTTTGCAAGTCTCTTCGAATTATCAGTTTGGTTTGGCCTACTAGATTGATCTTTCTTGCAATGGGAGAAGTGCTTAGCTTTGGGTTCAATCTTGTGGTGTCCTTTCCCAGTGACAGTGGGGGCAGCAAGGCATGTATTGTATTGTTGCCATCGAGGATAACAAGATGGGGTTTCATCATATTGCATTAGTTTGTCCCTCTACATCATGTCATCTTTCTTAAGGCGTTACTCTGTTTTCATTAACTTAATACTCTAGATGCATGCTCGATAGCGGTCGATGAGTGGAGTAATAGTAGTAGATGCAAGCAGGAGTCGGTCTACTTGTCTCGGACGTGATGCCTGTATACATGATGATACCAAGATATTCTCATAACTATGCTCAATTCTGTCAATTGCTCAACAGTAGTTCGTTCACCCACCGTAGAATACTTATGCTCTTGAGAGAAGCCACTAGTGAAACCTATGGCCCCCGGGTCTATCATCATCATATTAATCTCCCAATACTTAGTAATTTCCTTTGCTTTTATTTTACTTTGCATCTTTATCATAAAAATACCAAAAATATTATCTTATCTTATCATATCTATCAGATCTCACTCTTGTAAGTGGTCGTGTAGGGATTGACAACCCCTTACCATGTTGGTTGCGAGGATTTATTTGTTTTGTGCAGGTACAAGGGACTCGCGCGTAGCCTCCTACTGGATTGATATCTTGGTTCTCAAGAACTAAGGGAAATACTTGCGTTACTTTGCTGCATCATACCTTCCTCTTCGAGGAAAACCAACGCAGTGCTCAAGTGGTAGCAACGCCAGTTTTGTCGAGAGTCTTAGTGCAGCCTGTGTGGGGGTTGTGGCGCGTAATTCTTCCAGAGAAATTATTATTTCTTCGTGGGATTTTATTGATCGGTGTACCAATGTGAATGAAGCTGAACTCCGCGCCTGCCTCACAGGACTTTATATAGGTATCACGCTTCACCAATCTATTATATTAGAGACTGACTCTGCTTTTGTACATTCGTTTCTTGCAAATGAGAAGATTTACAGGTCTCCTCTGGCTGATCTAATGAATGAGGCTCCGAGTATATCCAGGATGATCCAAAATTTTAATATCTCAAAGATAAATAGGATTGCCAATAGGGTGGCACATGAGATTCCTAAGTTTAGCTTCGATACTAGGTCCAATGGGATTCTTTTTAATTCTGTTCCGCTCTGCGTGGTGTATGCTGTAACGAATGATTGTAAGAACTTTTCTTTGGATTAATTAATATATGGGGTGTTTTTCAAAAAAAATGAAGAGAGGAGGGAGAAGGGAAGAAAGAACAAGTGGATTTGAGTTGGGGACAAAGTGGTCCTATGCTGAGCTGACAGCATCCATGAACATATCTGGAGTCTCCTACTCCGCCCCTTGATTTAGTGCAAAAACTAGGATGCTAGCATTGTACGGTTGCTGCACGGTTGCAAGCAATTCTGCAACCCAATGGCCAGGTCAAATTATTTAACTAGTACTCCGAGCAATTCCACCATATAATGGCTAATGGACACTCCAACGTAGATCACCTATTAGACATCATCAAATGTTCACGGACATGTTCAGACTTGTTTACAGACAGCGGGCCGGGCAGAGGCGATCCGACCATATCCACCAAATGTTCGCCTAAGGGCAACTCCAATGCGGATCACCAAATCGACCGCAAATGTTCGAACTAAATGCTCCAAACACCTTTAGCCATCCAACGACTATCACCAAAATTGTCCGAACTAGTCCAGACATAAAAAGTCCTGCAAACCGGTACCAAACAATGCCCTCCATGTCGGGCGTCAGAGTCCAAAACCCCAGACCCATCGAAAACCCTCTCTCGCCGTGTCCGGCTCGACCACATTCACTTTGGCAGACCGGCCTCGTGCCTACCGGCATTCATGGTGGTATGACTACTGTGAAGCTTACTCTGGCTTTGCCAGCCGAGCTCCTCCTACGCAAACTCCTACCCGCATAATCCTCATCCTCTTCACACATCCACTGGCTGTGCACACCTTCGACCACCGCGATAGGAAAGAAATCCGACACCAAGGAGTGGGCCGCGTGTGACTCCCGACCCGGGGGTAGCTCCGAATCGAGTTGGCGTTGACACCCATAGTCTTCGCTGGCCTTGTCATCCACTTGTCGTCCATAGCTTCACTTCCAGTCACCATGCGGGTTCCCTTTTGGACTAGGCGCCACTCTTGAAGGAGGAGGAACGAATGTTTGATGAGGAGCAATCGTAGGAGGAGGCTGCCCACATCGCCTCGGAGGAGGAGGATCGACTTATGCGCTAAAGGCCATGCGGGAGGATGTTGCCTTCGATGAGTACCCGGTTTGGAATCACAAAACACGCTTCATTGTGTGGAATATCCAGCATGGCTCTATGTTGATCCTTTATGAGAAGGAGGAGAGACCTTGCCACAGAACTCATAGTGGCCATCACATGCTCCAGATTGGACGATGACGGCTCGGACAACGGCGGCAGTGGTGATGAAGGTGCCTTGGCCTCGGAGACCACCTATCCACCTCGACGACGTTTAATACCTCACCTAGTTTTAGTTAGGATCAGTTTAAATTCAATTGTTTGAATTTTGTCTATTTGGTTATAATATATATCAAACTTTGTTTGAATTTTGTTTCCTTCCTTCCAGTTTGATCTGTTTGTGCATGGTCCATTTCATATGACCCCGACATTTGTGTTCGCACACAAACACGTCACCGTGTACCTCCAACGCCGAGGGTGATGCACCGCAGCTCACGTCAAAGGAGACCCACCGGAAGCGTGGTACGCAAGACAATCCGGCGGGCACTTTTGTACACCCGAAACCCCACACGCCCGGGAGGGACCCCATCAGGGCGGTGGCGGCTATGGGCTGCCCTAGGTTGGCCTGACCGCCCCTAGGGCCTCGAGATTCGCCACCCTGCAATGAAGAAGAGCGAACGAAGAACGAGGAAGAAGAAGAACTAGGGTTAAGGAGAAAAGATAAAAAAAGTGGTAGATGAATTGATCGATTGTGTGTTGTTCAATCGGCCGTCACCCCTTAGATATATAAGAGGCGGCTGGACTTCCCGTGCAAGGAAAAGGCTTGAATTCACATCCAAAACCCTAGTCAAATTCGGATTGGTTTTGTCCGAACTTTCCAAAACTGTTCGGTTTAAACCGGCTGCACCTTGCGGGTCTTTTTTGTGGTGGTAAACGATCTCGGATGGAAATGATCCCAAAAGTAATCTTGACCGTTTCGACGAGACGAACAACTTTCATGTTGAACGTTTTTTGATCAGAGGTCATATTGAGGATCAAATTGGTCACGCGAAATAGACTATTCCCTCGCGCTACTCATCAGACCTGGTGGAGCGCGCCACATCTCGCCTCGTGACAGGGCTGCACTCCGATTGCTCTAACTTTTGCATACGAACTCGGATTTGGACGATGTTTATATCAAACTCGATCGCTTCGACGAGACGAAGACAACCCGTGTAGATCATTTTTCCATTTGAGGTCGTCTTGGGGGATTAATCGGCCAAACTGTACTCTGAATATAAGATCTTAGAACTTTGAGCATAGTTTCGGCCTTCGAGATGAAATCGGACGGTGATGAGCCAAACTTCAAAGATGTTCATATCAACAATATGGAACTCTTTCATGTAGACCACTTCTCCATTTGAGGCCATCTTAAATAAGTTCTTAACCATGCCAAAATCTGGTGTCAACACATGCCCCCCTATTTTTCGGCAAAACTTGGATGCCGAAAAATAATTTGCCCAGAGTTTATTCTAAGGATGATGTCAGCACTCCATCGTCCATTTATATGTGCTTAGGGAATAATTATATATCGGCCATGTCTTTGCTTAGGGAGATAGTTATATATCGTCCACTTTGATTAGCAACAAAATACAGATAATCGAATGTATGGTAATGAGGTAAAACCCTTGCATGTTGTAAGAAGTTATATTGCGTCCATGGAGGGTAACCAGTCATACCTGAGGATGAATTCCATGTCATCGGCATCAATGGCATAGTTGGAGAATGTGGATAATGTGTGCACCGAAGACGTTGAAACCTTCGGCTTGGTCGTTCATAATTTTCACTCTTTTCCTTCTTTACCTTTGTCGCACTTCTTGCAATGGAACCTTGCACATAACTCTTGTTTTGATTATTTTCTTTGGGAACCCATGCCATGTTTCTCTTTTTGAGCTCTTGTGCACTAAGTTTTTTTCATTTCTTTTTTTTACCAAACGATAAGCCAAGTGAGCGCCCCGACTGTGATTTTGTTTGAACTAATGACAATTCTTGTTTTTTCTTGTGCACTTTCAACTTCTTTTCTTCAGATTTGGCACTTTGATTCTCGACAATTGATTTCTTCATCTCATTGCCTTTAGTAGCCAATGTTAACACTTTAATTGGCTCTTTATCCTTTAAGATCAAATCTGAATTGGCACTCTTGTGACCATCTTTTTTAACTCGATATACTTGTTTGATCACCTCTTCCTTCTTTCTTGTGCTCCAGACCAATTCTTTCTTATTGAAACGGTCTTGAACATATGACAACTCACTGAATGTTGATCTTCTTGAAGCTGCATAATAATGGTGAGATGGTCTAAAATATGATGGAGAATGTGCCATTGTATCATACCTGTCCCATGATGAATATCGATCTACATGAGCATAGGGAGGCATCCACGGCATCGGCATTGGCGACCAAAAATAAGGATATGAACACATTGCATTAAAATTCTTTTCTTGCCAATACCGATCCTTGGATTTGCACCTAGGGGGTGATCTTGATGCTTTTGCATTACTCGGTCGATAAGCACCATTATCTTTACTTTTATTTTGATATTTATATAATAACTGTGCAAAAGTGACCTTGGATTTCTTGTGCTTGTGCTTATTGCGGCCTTTATCTCCTTTTGTTTTGCTTGCATCGATCTTTGGATTGCTTTGTTGCCCCCCAGTCCTTGGCGTCTTCATTGTATCTTCGATAGAACTCATGCTTTCAAGAATATTTTCATTGTGCTCTTGAACAACTTCTTTACTTGAAAGCTTGATCCCATCATCCACTGTGTTTTCCTTCTCATCATTTAATGAATCAGCTTGAAGAAGCCAATACAAAAACTTTTTGCCATCAGGACCAATCAAAATAAACTGGTCATCCTTTGGTGTCTCAACAAATCTCAATTGTCCTTTATCAATGGCCAATTCGACTACTTGACGAAACATATTGCAATCCTCAAAACTATGTTTGAACGAATGATGCAACCTACAATACATTCGTCCTTGAATTGATGTCTTGACATGGTGATCAAGAATTTTTATGTAATTATTTTTCAGCAACAAATCAAATATTTGATCACACATGCTTGAATTGAAGGTAAACTCTTTATTCTCTAGCTGATCTTGCTGTGAGAATGGCTTTGATGTTAAGCAAACGAATGGTTTAGATTTTGCATTACCCCATTCGGCTATGCGTTGTATTTTGCACTCTATCTCCGATTTCTTTGAAAAGGAAATTATACCATCATCGGTTTTCTCAACACAGTATAACCTTGGCTTTAAATTTCTGAAATCAAAGTAGTTAGAACATACATGTCTCAATTGAGGCCATGCGTAAGACAAGTATGAAGCAAGCAAAGCTACCCAATTAGATATGAATTTTAAATAAAGCAATGGGAAAAACTTTGGCTGCAATAATAAATCACTATCGGTCTTTGTAAATGGCATAATAGGTTGACCAATATGTTCCATAACAATTTTATTGATGACAAGTAAATTACCCTTCTTCATTGGTGAGGGAGTCCTGGATTAGGGGGTGTCCGGATGGCCGGACTATACCTTCAGCCGGACTCCAGGACTATGAAGATACAAGATTGAATACTTCGTCCCGTGTCCGGAAGGGACTTTCCTTGGCGTGGAAGGCAAGCTTGGCGATACGGATATACAGATCTCCTACCATTGTAACCGACTCTATGTAACCCTAACCCTATTCGGTGTCTATATAAACCAGAGGGTTTTAGTCCATAGGACAACATACACATCAACAATCATACCATAGGCTAGCTTCTAGGGTTTAGCCTCTCTGATCTCGTGGTAGATCAACTCTTGTAATACCCATACCATCAATATTAATCAAGCAGGACGTAGGGTTTTACCTCCATCGAGAGGGCCCGAACCTGGGTAAAACTTCGTGTCCCCTGCCTCTTGTTACCATCCGGCCTAGACGCATAGTTCGGGACCCCCTACCCGAGATCCGCCGGTTTTGACACCGACATTGGTGCTTTCATTGAGAGTTCCTTTGTGCCGTCGCTGTCAGGCCCGATGGCTCCTACGATCTTCAACAGCGATGCAGTCCAGGGTGAGACCTTCCTCCCTGGACAGATCTTCGTCTTCGGCGGCTTCGCACTGCGGGCCAATTCACTTGGCCATCTGGAGCAGATCGAAAGCTACGCCCCTGGCCGTCAGGTCAGATTCGGAAGTTTTAACTACACGGCTGACATCCGTGGGGACTTGATCTTCGACGGATTCGAGCCACTGCCGAGCACGCCGCACTGTCCCGACGAGCATGATGTAGCTCTGCCGCCGAAAACTGCCCTGGAGGCCGCACCCGCATTGGCTCCGGCCCCTAATTGAGAGCCAAATGCGCCGATCGAGGATGGGCGGTTGGACGCCACCTCGGGGGCTGCGATCCCAATGGCGATTGAGCGAAACACCAGCCCCGCACTCTGTGAGACTCATGACTCCAAGGAGCCGGACTCCTTTCCGGACTCCGAACCCTCCGCGCCCCGGCCTATCGAATCCGATTGGGCGCCGATCATGGAGTTCACTGCCGCGGACATCTTTCAGCACTCGCCTTTTGGTGATATTCTGAAGTCACTGAAGTCTCTCTCTTTATGAGGAGAGCTCTGGCCGGACTGCGGCCAGCGAGGTTGGGATTCGGACAATGAAGAAATTCAAAGCCCACCCACCACCCACTTTGTAGCCAGTGTCGACGATTTAGCCGACATGCTCGACTTCTACTATGAAGACATCGATGGTATGGACGCCGATGAAGGAGATAATGAAGAACCAGCGCCTACTAGGCCCTGGAAAGCCACCTCGTCATATGACATATACATGGTGGAGACCCCAAAAGAGGGAGATGACGATGGAACAACGGAGGATGACCCCTCCAAGAAACAGCCTAAGCGCCGACGTCAGCGGCGCCGCTCAAAATCCCGCCAAAACAAACACGGTGATTCCAGCACGGGAGATAATAACACTCCGCAAAGTGCCGAAGAAAACCCCCTCCAGCAAGATTTAACACAGGAGGATGGAGAAACCAGCCCTCATGAGAGAGCGGCAGACAGAGAGGTCGAGGACGATAATTATATGCCTCCCTCCGAAGACGAGGCAAGCCTGGACGACGACGAATTCGTCGTGCCAGAGGATCCCGTCGAGCAAGAGCGTTTTCAACGCAGGCTTATGGCCACGGCAAGAAGCCTCAAGAAAAAACAGCAACAGCTCAGAGCTGATCAAGATTTGCTAGTTGACAGATGGACTGAAGTCCTTGCGGCCGAAGAGCATAAACTCGAACGCCCCTCCAAGAGCTACCCAAAGCGCAGGTTGCTACCCCAATTAGAGGAGGAAGCACTCGATGTGGCCGACCGGCCACCTCGTGGCCGCGACAGAGAGGCCTCTCGGACCTCCACTCAAGCCGCACCCCGTACCAAGGCACGGGACTATGCGCCAGACTTACGAGATATGTTGGAGGACAAGGCTAAACAAACAAGATCGATCTACGGATCGCGTGGGCGCCCCACGGCTCGAGACGGCATCCGTCACGCCGGCCACAAATTCGGCAGGGCCGAACACAGTAGACAAGGCTCACAGGAGCTACGTCATGATATAGCCCAGTACAGAGGCGCCGCACACCCACTCTGCTTCACAGACAAAATAATGGATCATCAAATCCCCGAGGGTTTCAAACCCGTAAACATCGAATCATATGATGGTATAACAGATCCTGCGGTATGGATTGAGGATTATCTCCTTCATATCCATATGGCCCAAGGCGACGATTTCCACGCCATCAAATACCTCCCACTCAAACTTAAAGGACCAGCTCGGCATTGGCTTAACAGCTTACCAACAGGATCAATCAGTTGTTGGGAGGACCTGGAAGCCGCATTCCTCGACAATTTCCAGGGCACTTATGTGCGACCCCCAGACGCCGATGACCTAAGCCACGTAATTCAACGGCTAGATGAATCGGCCAAGCAATTCTGGACATGGTTCTTAACAAAGAAAAATCAAATAGTCGACTGTCCGGACGCTGAGGCCCTAGCAGCCTTCAAGCACAATATCCGCGACGAGTGGCTAGCCCGGCACCTTGGACAGGAAAAGCCGAAATCTATGGCAGCACTCACGACACTCATGACCCGCTTTTGCGCGGGAGAAGACAGCTGGCTTGCTCGTAGCAACAATATAACCAAAAACCCTGGTAATTCGGACACCAGGGACAGTGGTGGCAGGCCGCGTCGAACCAAGCAGAAGCGCCGCATTAATGGCGACAATGCTGAGGATACGGCAGTTAATGCCGGATTCAGAGGCTCTAAATCCAGTCAGCGGAAGAAGCCATTCAGAAGGAATCCTAGGGGCCCGTCCAGTTTGGACCGAATACTCGACCGCTTATGCCAGATACATGGCACCCCCGAAAAGCTGGCCAATCACACCAACAGGGATTGTTGGGTGTTCAAGCAGGCAGGCAAGCTAAACGCCGAAAACGAAGACAAGGGGCTGCATAGCGATGACGATGAGGAGCCCCGGCCGCCGAACAATAGGGGACAGAAGGGTTTTCCCCCACAAGTGCGGACGGTGAACATGATATACGCAACCCACATCCCCAAGAGGGAGCGGTAGCACGCGTTAAGGGACGTATACGCGATAGAGCTAGTCGCCCCAAAGTTCAACCCATGGTCCTCCTGCCCGATCACCTTTGATCGAAGGGACCACCCCACTAGCACCCGTCACGGCAGATTCGCCGCATTGGTTCTAGACCCGATTATTGACGGATTTCATCTCACTAGAGTCCTTATGGATGGCACCAGCAGCCTGAACCTGCTTTACCAGGATACAGTGCGGAAAATGGGCATAGATCCCTCGAGGATTAAGCCCACCAAAACGACCTTTAAAGGTGCAATACCAGGTGTAGAGGCCAACTGTACAGGCTCAGTCACACTTGAAGTGGTCTTCGGATCTCCGGATAATTTCCGAAGCGAGGAGTTAATCTTCGACATAGTCCCGTTTCGCAGCGGTTATCACGCACTGCTCGGGCGAACCGCATTCGCTAAGTTCAATGCGGTACCGCATTACGCATACCTTAAGCTCAAGATCCAGGCCCTCGAGGAGTAATTATGGTCAATGGAAACACCGAATGCTCCCTCCGAACGAAGGAGCACACGGCGGCGCTTGCGGCGGAAGTTCAAAGCAGCCTCTTTAGGCAGTTCTCCAGTCCGGCCACTAAACGACCGGACACCATCAAGCGTGCCCGGAGTAACCTACAACAAGACCGCCTGGCACGATCCGAGCAGGCATAGCAATGCGGCCCCAACCCCAACCCTCACAAAAAGGCGACGCCGGTACTTCGCGTACATAACTACGCTCTAGAGATACCATGGGCACAGGGGGAGGGGCACTATCACGGCACGCCCAAAACACGGCTTCAACCGTACCAGGGGCTGCCGATTTTTTAATTTTCTCTTACTTTCAGGACTCCATTCTTCGGACGGCCTGTTCGGCAGTTCAATTGCCGCACAAACGATGCAAGAACCAGGGAAGCAGACAAGCCACGCCGCATTACGGAACTCCCAGGTGGTCTCTATCACGAGCAGTATATCTGTTTCGCACATTATTCCGCAGCTTGCCCCTGCAGCGGACATGTTACATAGTCCAACCTTTTGCTTATCGCTTTATTTGTATCGTTCTGCTTTGATCGCAACTCTTTTTAATAAACAATGCATAGCTTTTGTCTATTTTTGCATTACTCTTTATTTATTTATTTATATATGTTCCTTAACGACATGTTGCACCCGTACACTTTGGTACGGCCAAAATACGCCAGGGGCTTCAGTACCCCTCAACATGGTGTGAGAAGTCCGAACACTTCAACAAGTGCGGCACCCCGAACTTATAGCATTATATGCATCGGCTCTGAATCATGTCTTGGGTCAATAGTTGGGTTTGCCCGGCTCCTATGTTTTGGTGCCTTACGTTCCGCTATATCGGCTAAGGTAGCACTAGGAGAACCACTGCGATTGTGCCCCGGTTGAGCTGGGTCGAGCACCTCAGTGGAGAAAGCTAAAACTGACCGTCATGATGAGGCGAGAGCTGGTCGCTGTTCGAGAGGTCTTTTCGAGTCCTTAAAGACTTATCCCGCTTAGGGCGAGGAGCCGGCTCTATCCGGCCAAGGCGTGGATAGCGCCCCAAACTCGGTCTTCCGAATACCAGGGGCTTCACCGAAATTTAAAATTATAGAATTCTATGGCTAAGTGAGAGTGTTCACGCAATATAGTCCGATTGCCTTGTTCATTGGGCTGAGCGCCTCCCTCGAAGGACCTAAACATGGGAAAAAGAGCCCTCAGGTTTATCCCCGAACACCCCAGCACTAGCGGCACGGGGGCAGATGCCGATGACTCGCCATCTCTCAGAATTGATAAATAGCCGCACAGAAGGTAATATTTTAAATTCAAACAGCATTACTTAAGCGCATATGAACAAGTTTTCAGCGCACAGGATAAAACAAGCGAGTTTTACTCAAAAATTACATCCATTAAACATTCCTTCGCCACAAGGCGGGCACCCTTCAGAACATCCTTATAATAATTTTCAGGCTTGTGATGCTCTTTCCCCGGTGGTCGCCCGTCCTTCACAAGCTTCTCAGTATCCAGCTTGCCCCAGTGCACCTTTGCACGGGCAAGGGCCCTACGGGCACCTTCAATGCAGACGGAGTGCTTGATGAGTTCGAGCCTTGGACAGGCCTCCACCAGCCGCCACACTAGCCCGAAATAGCTCCCAGGCTAAGCCTCTCTAGGCCACAGCCGAACTAGGAGGCCCTTCATGGCCTGTTCGGCCGCCTTGTGGAGCTCGACCAGTTGCTTCAACTGGTCGCTTAGGGGCACGGGATGTCCGGCCTCAGCGTACTGAGACCAGAACACCTTCTCTGTTGAGCTGCCCTCCTCGGCTCGATAGAATGCGGCGGCATCAGATACACTCCGGGGAAGATCTGCGAACGCGCCTGGAGAACTCCGGATTCGGGTAAGTAACAAGTAACTCACGCTTATGTGTTTACTTTGCATAAAGAATGCCTTACCCGCCGCTATCTTCTTCACCTCATCCAACTCCTGGAGGGTCTTCTGGGATTCGGCCTTGGCAGACTTGGCACTTTCAGTAGCCGGCGCGAGCTCGGACGCTCGCGCCCTTGAGTCATGCTCCAAACCCTCATGTTTTTCCATGAGAGCTTGGAGCTCTTGCCGCACCTTGCCAACCTCGGCCTCATACTTTTCTCGCTCAGTGCGCTCCGTGGCCGATCTCTTCTCGGCCTCGAGCAGCGCTTGCTTCAGGGTCGCCACCTCAGACGTGGCCCCTATAATAGCCACGATAATCCTGTCATTTTTTGCAATTGCACCTTTTTATATATACATATATTTTATTTAAATAAGGTATTTCTTACCTTCATTGTCCTCGAGCTGCTTCTTGGCATGTCCGAGCTCTTGCTCGGACCGCTCGAGGTTCTTCTTTAGCACGTCCACTTCCACAGTCAGTGCGGTGGACGCCAGCAGGGAAGCCTGCACACGCATATTGACTCTTTTTAGACTCCTGCGATTTTTTATTTGATCCTCTATTCGGCTTTTCTTTCTGAACACCAAACAGAGCATCAGGGGCTACTGTCTATGTGGTAATGTTATTTACACATTCTTTACTTACCTCAAAGCCTGTTAAAAGGCTTGTACAAGCTTCAGTCAGTCCGCTCTTGGCGGACTGAACCTTCTGGATCACCGCACTCATAATAGTGCGGTGCCCCTCGTCGATGGAGGCGCCTTGGAGCGCCTCCAACATATTGTCCGGCGCCTCCAGTTGGATGGAGGTCGCCGCCGCAGTGGGCTTGCTCCTCTTGGAAGGAGGTTCCCCACCGGACTCTGGAACCTTTGAAGGTTCCGGAGCGGTGTCCGGCCTAGGTCCGGACTTGGAGCCCTGGGGGGTTTCGTCCCTTTACTCCTAGGGTCCGGGTGGTCTCCTTGCGGCGCCTCCAGGACCACCTCCTCCTAGATTGGACCCTGTTGGGACAACACTTTGGTGTCATCCGTAGGGCGGGGGGAGGAAGCCGTCGGCAGCGAGTTCACGTCCGATGAGTCCAGAGAGCTGCTCGACGACGCGTCGAGCCGGTCTTTGGGTGGGCTGCATAAACATATTCGACATAAGGGAAAGCTGTGCAATAAACGAATACTATGAAATCACTCCGGTATCCGGATACTTACGATTTTGCCTGGGGCTTGGCCCTGGGTGGCCACTCCTCTTCACCGTCGTCAGCGTTGGTGGAGTAGTCCGGAGGAGGGATTCTCCCCTTCTTGGACCCTTCGGCCTCCCCAGTTGGGGCGGCCTTCCTTTTCTTCCTTTTCTTCCCTTTCCCCGCTGGAGGGGGAGGGGTCTCTTCTTCCTCCTCATCTTCGTGGGAGGAGTGCACCTCGGAACCGTCGGATGATGGATCCGACGCCTCCTGGCGCCGGGCACTCTTTCGAGTCCCCGCGGCCTTTTTCGCGGCCTTCTACTCCGGCACCACATAGGGTGCTGGAACCAGCAGCTTCTCCAATTGAGCGTCCGCTGGGCCTTCGGGCAGAGGAGCCGGACAGTTGATCTGCCCGAACTTCGCCTGCCAATCCTGTCAAAGGTAAGGGAGCTTAGATCTCGCACAGAGTTGAACTATGAAAAACTAGTGCCCTGTAAAAGGTACAAAAAACTTATCGCGCTAGCGTGACGTTGCGCGCCGTATCCATGATCCTCGGCGGCAGATGCGGGAGCCTCGGCGCCTTTGAAGAGCACCTTCCAGGCATCTTCGTACGTCGTGTCGAAGAGCCTGCTCAGAGTTTGGTGCCGCGCCGGATCAAACTCCCATAGGTTAAAAGCCCGTTGTTGGCACGGGAGGATCAAGCGGATGAGCATAACCTGGACTACATTGACAAGCCTGAGCTGCTTGTTCACCAGGGATTGAATGCATGTTTGTAGTCTGGTCACCTCCTTTTTGCTACCCCACGACTGGCCTGTCTCTTTCCAGGACGTGAGCCGCATTGGGGGTCCGTAACGGAACTCAGGGGGTGCGACCCATTCGGCGTCGCGTGGCTCGGTGATGTAGAACCACCCCGATTGCCACCCCTTCAGGGTCTCCACAAAGGAGCCCTCGAGCCATAGGACGTTGGCCATCTTGCCAACCATGGCGCCTCCGCACTCTGCCTGGTTGCCGTGCACCACCTTTGGCTTGACGTTGAAGGTCTTGAGCCATAGGCTGAAATGGGGGCGGATGCGGAGGAAAGCCTCGCACACGACGATAAACGCCGAGATGTTGAGGAAACAATTCGGGGCCAGATCGTGGAAATCCAGGCCGTAGTAGAACATAAGCCCCCGGATAAATGGGTGGAGAGGGAAGCCTAGTCCGCGAAAGAAATGGGGGAGGAACACCACCCGCTCATGGGGCCTAGAGGTGGGGATGAGCTGCCCCTTTTCGGGGAGCCGGTACGCGATGTCGTTAGACAGGTATTCGGCCTTCCTCAGCTTTTTGATATGTCCCTCCGTGACGGAGGAGACCATCCGCTTGCCTCCCGATGTCGTTGAGGTGAGGAGTGCGGACTTGGGCACTGGAGCTCAAGTGCGCAAGAATGGATAGGCGAAGGAGGAAGAGGGCGTAGGTGAAAAGGTGGATCCTTATCCCCTTATATGGGTGGACGCAACTACATGTCCCCACCAGCCTGGTAAAACTCGCTTATCTCCCAAGCGCCGTAATCAAAGGCGCAGTTGGGTTACCCATGCCCGTATTTGTCGGATTTCGGGTTCCAGCAGACCCTTAAGGTTCAAACACTCGGGTGCGCGTGGATATTACGCCTTCTACCTCTCCGTCTTGCAAAGATCTAGACTACTGAAAGAACTGCACAAGAGACACAAGGTTTATACTGGTTCGGGCCACCGTTGTGGTGTAATACCCTACTCCAGTGTGTGGTGGGTGGATTGCCTCTTGGGGCTGATGATGATGAACGATACAAGGAAGAACAGCCTCGCGAGGGTCTGTTCTTAGCTGGGGCGATGAACTGCTGGGAGGAGTTCAGCCACCTTTCTCTTTCTCTCTCTCTCTCTCTCTCTCTCTCTCTCACTCACTGCCTTACTCTTACTCGCCGCCCCCCTTGCTATGTGGGTGGCTGGTCCTATTTATAGAGGCCCTAGTCCTCTTCCCAAATATCAAGCGGGAAGGGAGCCAACAATGGCGGGCTAATTTGAAGGGGGACAGTGTAACGCCCCAGATATAACTTTCCCAATTTGTACTCCAACTCTTGCCGTTTCCGGCGTTAAGTTATATTTATTTCTCGAGTTCGGGTCTTTGTCTCCGTGTGTTGTTTTCGTTTTCATGCATCTCATATCATGTCATCATGTGCATTGCATCTGCATACGCGTTCATCTCATGCATTCGAGCATTTTCCCCGTTGTCCTTTTGCATTCCGGCGCTTCGTTCTCCTCCGGTGGTCATTTCTAGCTTTCTTCCGTGTGTGGGGATTAAACATCTCCAGATTGGACTGAGACTTGCCAAGCGGCCTTGGTTTACTACCGGTAGACCGCCTGTCAAGTTTCGTACCATTTGGACTTCGTTTGACACTCCAACGGTTAACCGAGGGACCGAAAAGGCCTCGTGTGTGTTGTAGCCCAACACCCCTCCGATTTGGCCTAAAACCCACCAAACTCTGCTCCATCATCTAGAGCGTTCGATCACGACCGCGTGGCCAAAAATCGCACCTCATTTGGACTCTCCTAGCTCCACTTATGCCTATATATAGCCCCTCCATTTTCGGATCATCTTCTTCCCCGCATCCCTAGCTAAAAAAACAGATCTCCGCACCGAGCCGGACACGTCCGACACGGCCGGACAAAAATCGCCGCACCCGCCGCCGCCATGTCAGCACCGCGGGACCGCTTCGCCGCCGGCCCGGAAGGCCCGATCCGGGCCCCCGAGGCCCATCCGCCGCCGCGCCGCGCCAGGGCGTCCCCGCCGCCACATCGCCGCCTCCTCCGCCGCAAAGACCGCCGCCGCCCACGACCAAGTTCGACGCCGGCCGCCACATCCGCCGCTGCTCGCCGCCGTCACGCCGGCGCCGCGCCCCGCCGCCGTGCACCGCCCCACCGCCTCGAAGTCGCCGCCCCGGCGAGCCCCCACACCGGCCGGTCAAGCCCCGGCCTCCTCTTCTTCCTCTCTGACGCCGGCGACCTCAACTCCGGCCGGTCAACCTCAAAGTCCGTGCCAGGAACAGTGCATCTCAGATCTAGATCCAAAAATATCTCCTCACGGTTGACTTTTTCCCTCCTAACCCTAATTTTCGAGCATACTTTGACCTGACATATCTCCGCATCCGTAGGTCCGATTTGGACATATAGTATATCAAAATGTTCGTCTCGACGAGTACATCATTTCATTCCATTGCATCATTTTCATTTGAGTTAATCTTGATGCCCGAAATGCTGTTAGAAGGAGGCTTCATGAGTTAATTGTCGGATCTGCTAGTTCATCTTAGACTTTTGTCATTTTTGCCATGATTGTTGTGTGCATGATATGCCTGTGAGTCCTTCATATGTTTTGTTAAGCATCTTGTTATCTTTCCAGAGGTGCAACCCATGCATTTTTAGGATGTGTGTGGTGACTTGTGCAAGCTTGCAAAGTGAGGCACCCGGTAAATCTGTTTTCAGAGACTTAGTTGTTGGTGCAACCCATGCACTTTTAGGATGTGTGTGGTGACTTGTGCAAGCTTCCAAAGTGAGGCACCCGGTAAATCTGTTTTCAGAGACTTAGTTGTTTTCACTAAGTCTGGGATTATTTAGTTCATGATGCCATATGTTCTTGCTGTTTCCTAGCGATCCGTGCCTCTTTTGAGGATGATCAGTAAAGGAGTTTTGTTAATCTTGTTATGCTCTATCCATCCATGTCTTTGTTTGCACATGTGGAGTACCCTAGCTTGAGTCAATCGAGCTCTACTTTTGCTTCGTGGTAAATCTGGGTAGATCGTCAACTTGTTTGCGATTTTGCCGATGCTATTGTAGTTGATCCGTGCATGCTATGCCATTGTTCTTGCCATGTCTAGCTAGATTTTTGTGCCTTCTTAATGGGTGTATGCTTGTCTTGACATGACTTGCACCATAGTGAGTGCATCGAGCTCGTTTACATGCTTTCGTGAGTTATGTTTCAGCATGTCTCAGTTTTCACTAAGTCTGAAAACTGATTGTGTTTTAGCTATGTTCGTGTGCTTGTTATTATATTTTGTGAACCCTTTTGGCCCCAGGTCACTTTGGGTCTTTTGTTAAGCTTGCTGAGTAGCTCCATGCCATGTTCTTATTTATCATAATCAGGTCATGTATCATGTTGTTTTTCTGCTCTGAAGAGGGCTTCATGATCTGAAATTCCAGACAAGTGTTAATTTCACTAAGTCTGAAATCTGTTTTGCATTTGCGTTTTTGCCATGCTTGTTTGAACCTCTTAATGTATGAATTGGCCGTGGCTCAGTGCTAGTGTTTTGTTAAGCATCTTGAATGCTTCCCTGCCATGTTTGAGTGCTGTAGCATGTTCATCTCATCGCATTTAGATGCCTACTTGCTGTAAATCGCAGACCGGTGTCATTCTTAAAACGCTTGCCATTTCCAAACCGTAACTCCGATTTCGGTGTTCTTTATATCGTTTTCAATCGATTTCATCCCCTCTTTCCAGTGGCACACTTGGTTTTCCAAGTTGAGGCCAGGTTCATGCATTTCCTATCATATCTTGCATATGCATCCCGCATCGCATCCCGCATAGCATACCATCATTGCATATTATTGTTTTAGTTTGCACGTGGTTGATTGTATCCTTGTTGCTTGTTTGTCTTGTTTGGGTAGAGCCAGGAGACGATTTCGCTAACGAGGAGCCCGTTGAGTTTGCTTTTGAGGATCCAGTCAACTCTGACAACTGTGCAGGCAAGATGATCATACCCTCGAAATCACTACTATCTTTGCTATGCTAGTTTGCTCACTCTTTTGCTATGCCAATGCTAAGATGCCTACCACTTGCTTGTCAGCCTCCCAAATTGTCATGTTCAACCTCTAACCCACCATTGTCCTAGAAAACCGTTGATTGTCTATGTTACCGCTTTGCTCAGCCCCTCTTATAGCGTTGTTAGTTGCAGGTGAAGATTGGAGCCGTTCCTTGTTGGGATATCATTATATTGCCATGTTTATCTTAATGCATCTATATACTTGGTAAAGGGTGGAAGGCTCGGCCTCTCTCCTAGTGTTTTGTTCCACTCTTGCCGCCCTAGTTTCTGTCTTATCAGTGTTATGTTCCCGGATTTTGCGTCCCTTACGCGGTTGGGTGATAATGGGAACCCCTTGATAGTTCGCCTTGATTAAAGCTTTTCCAGCAATGCCCAACATTGGTTTTACCATTTGCCACCTAGCCTCTTTTCTCTTGGGTTTCCGGAGCCCGAGGGTCATCTTATTTAAACCCCCCGGGCCAGTGCTCCTCTGAGTGTTGGTCCAAACAGAGCCACTTGCAGCGCCGCCTCGGGGCAACTCGAGGGTTGGTTTTAGTTGTACGTAGTGTTCATCTGAGTGTGCCCTGAGAAAGAGATATGTGCATCTCCTATCAGTATTTGTCGGCACATTCGGGCGGTGTTGCTGGTCTTGTTTTAACCTGTCGAAATGTCTTGTTGTACCGGGATACCGAGTCTGATCGGAATGTCTCGGGTGGAGGTCTATTCCTTCGTTGACCGTGAGAGCTTGTTATGGGCTAAGTTGGGACCCCCTGCAGGGATTGAACTTTCGAAAGCCGTGCCCGCGGTTATGGGCAGATGGGAATTTGTTAATGTCCGGTTGTAGATAACTTGAACCTTAATTAATTAAAATGAATCAACCGAGTGTGTTACCGTGATGGCCTCTTCTTGGCGGAGTCCGGGAAGTGGACACGGTGTTGGAGTTATGTTTGCACAGGTTGCTCTCTAGTTTTCTCGCTCGCGCTTTGCCTCCCCTTCTCGCTCTCTTTTGCGAATAAGTTAGCCACCATATATGCTAGTCGCCTGCTGCAGCTCCACATATAATTACCCCTTCCTTCCTATAAGCTTAAATAGTCTTGATCGCGAGGGTGCGAGATTGCTGAGTCCCTGTGGCTCACAGATTACTATTACACCAGATGCAGGGACAGATGATACAGCTCCAGATGGCGCGCTTGAGCTCAAGTGGGAGTACGACGAGGACTCTCAGCATTACTATGTTTCTTTTCCCGATGATTAGTAGTGGTGCCCAGTTGGGGTGATCGGGACCTTTGTCGCTTGATGGGTTGTCTTTTATTTTGGCGCCGTAGTCAGGCCATGAGTGTTTGGATGATGTATGTTATTTATGTACTTTGATGTGACGTGGCGAGTGTAAGCCAACTATGTATCTCCCCTTTTATTCTATATATTACATGGGATGTTGTGATGATTGCCTAACTTGCGACATTGCTTTCAATGCGGTTATGTCTCTAAGTCGTGCCTCGACACGTGGGAGCTATAGCCGCATCGAGGGCGTTACAGACAGCAAGTATCAACTATCCTGACAAAAGCAGCCTGCGCAAGGCTCTGGGGATGACGCCGTCTTGGGCTCCACGGTGACCTCCATCTCGTAGTCCTCCTGGTCTTGGTCTCGTTGCATCGAAATGGCAACCTTTGCCTGATGCCTCGGTACTCCGCGGATACGCTTGCCCCCTTTGCACCAAAGAGGAAAGGAGGACGCTGCGCGGGCTGGCACCCGCCTGGCGCCCTGAGTCGTCATGGCTTGCGTCACGGGCACCTCGCAAGGTACCCCGCCTTGATCTCTCCGCCTCCTCGCGAGCCAGCCTGACGAGGCCGTGCCTGAGGAAGCTCCGTGTCGTCCGCCCCGCAAGGCTTGGCCCCTCGCGAGGGTCTTGAGTCTTGTGTTGATGAAGATGGGCCGTGCTGGGCCCCCTTTGAGCGACGCCGCAGGCCGCAGGTAGGCAAGTCTGGGGACCCCCGTTCCCAAAACGCTGACAGTAGCCCCCGGGCCCAAGGCGCGCCCGGACTTGGCCGTGCCGAGAGGCGAAAGGGCAAGGGCGAAGCACCGCGGGCCCTAATAGCCTGCGGCCTTGGGCGCCACGTGGCGGTTGATGGGACGTGGGCGTCTCCGCTTCCCCACGACGCCTCGGTGATCGCGCGAGTTGGACAAGTCCCTGCATGCAAATCGTGCCATGATTACCTGTGATCGTGGAGGCCGGCGGTTGGCCTTCGCCGGCTATAAGTACGGAACTGCGCGTGCCCTTCCAGTTCATCCCCCTTGCTTCTCCTTTTTCTTCATGGCCCCGTCGAGGAGGTTCTCGGCCGCCGAGAAGGGGAAGGCTTGCCGGGTTGAGCCCACCTCTCCCCCACCCAAGCGCGGCAGAGGGCGCCCTCGCAAGCATCCTGTGGCCACCGCGGTGGCTCCCCGCGGCCGTGGAGGTGATCTTCAGCACGGCGACGGGCGGATTGCTGCAGCCGGGGGGCGCGCTCCGGTCGCGCGTCCCCCCAGGCCGCGCATTCGTGCTGCTGAAATGCTGCCGGAGTTCGTCGTGTGGTCGGCGGAGCCAGCTAGCACCCGGCTCCCGCTTCCTCCTTGGCGAGCTCCCGGGCGGCCTCTGGCTCTAGGCCGACGGCTGCTGCAGTCGGGCCTCGTGGGTCTCCCTGGAGGTCTCTGTGGCCGGGAGCCTGTCCCTGGCCCGCGGTGGGCAGACGTTTGCCCATGCGCGTGGCCTGAGCCGTCGGTGCACCCTACACTTCAAGTTCGACGGCGACGCCACCCTCTACGTGAGGGTGTTTGGGGAAGATGGTCGCCGTGCAGGGTGTTGCCCTGAGGGTGATGACCGCGGCTGGGAACCCAGCTCCGGTGATGATGGAGGGAGCAGCGCTCGCGCGGCTGGCAGTGTTCGGGGTTCCTCAAGCTTCTCCGGTTCTTCTTCAGGCGGCGACTCCTCCAGCGGTGGCCGCGATCAGCCTCCATGTTGTCGTATCTGCTTGGGGGTGGCAACGTGTCCGCACGCCGCCACGCCCTGGGGAAGCGCGAGAGGGAGTCCGCCTGAGGCCCGAAGGCAGCTCGGGCCTTCCCCGCGGGCTGGTGTGAGGTGAGCCGCGCCGGATTTGTTCTTCCTTTTCCCTTTTTCCTGCGTAACAAAGACAATAGTGCGGAGCCCCGCGGGGGCGTGTTTGGGTTATTGCTGTTAATCATTGTTTTGCTTTCGTTACCGTTCCTTCCGGCTAAGTGCCCGAGCATGGATAGTTCCCGACCCCGGTCGTGGGGGGCGACCGACCCAGGCCCTTTGTTTGTGTCGCGATGCCCGTGGGGCACGGACTGAAGGGGTGCTCCTATAAGGGGCCCAGGTCGCGAACTCTTTGAATGACTAGGATAGGAACGCTCACGAGGGCGCTCAGCTGCCCCCCTCGCGAGGCCTTGCACAAGAGAAATCGAGGCAGGAGAGCGAAAAGCCGAAGAACCGCAAGCCAAAGACGGCAACAACTTCAATAAAACTTCAAATGAGAAGGAACAAGCCAACTGCGGAAAGCGAATGAAAAGCCGCGTCCGGCACCTAATCTAGTCTTCGACGTCTTCTCACCAGCGCGGAGCTAAGTGCTGCCACTGGGCGTGGGAGGGAGCCCCAGGGCCTGAGGCCGGCGCTCCTGAGACTCCGGGGCGTGTACAGCCCCAGCTCATTATTACGTGAGAGTGTCACGGGTGGCGAGCTTCACAAGCATTGGCCTTCTTCACAGGCTCCGGGCCTTTTCCAAAACGCGATAGCTTCACAGGCACTCGCCTTGCTTCACAGGCTCTGGGCCTTTTCCAAAACGCGATAGCTTCACAGGCGCTCGCCTTGCTTCACAGGCTCTCGGCCTTTTCCAAAACGCGATAGCTTCACAGGCGCTCTCCTTGCTTCACAGGCTCTGGGCCTTTTCCAAAACGCGATAGCTTCACAGGCACTCGCCTTGCTTCACAGGCTCTGGGCCTTTTCCAAAACGCGATAGCTTCACAGGCGCTCGCCTTGCTTCACAGGCTCTGGGCCTTTTCAGGGGTAGAACCTCCGGAGGTGCTAGATGTTCCATGCATTCTGGACCGGCACTCCCTCCTGAGTCTCCAAGTGCGCGGAGCCAGGCCTGGAAACATGAACAACCTTGAACGGGCCCTCCCACATGGGAGAGAGCTTGTGCAGTCCCTCCCTGGAGAGAACCCGCCTGAGCACGAGGTCTCCTACCTCAAGAGTCCTGGGACGGATGTTGCGGGAGTGATATCGCCGCAGCGCTTGCTGGTACCTTGCCACTCGCAGCGCGGCTTCTCGGTGACGTTCCAGCCCCAGCACGAGGTCCATCCCCACATGGCGTCCTGCTGTGCATCGTCGAACGCCAGGACCCGCGCGGAGCGACGTCTGACCTCGTGAGGGAGGACCGCTTCCGCTCCATAGACCAGGAAGAACGGGGTCTCTCCAGTCGGTTTGGTCACGGTGGTGTGGATGGACCACAGCACGGACTGAAGCTCATCGTACCAACCTCTGCCATAGGCCTCCAGTTTCTTCTTGAACGTCCTGGTCTTGAGGCCCCTCAGGACCTCCGCGTTAGCTCGCTCGGCCTGGCCGTTGCTTTGGGGGTGTGCCACTGAGGCGTGGCATATCTGTGTTCCAAGGTTAGCACAGTATGTTTTGAAGAGGTTACTGGTGAACTGCGAACCATTGTCCGTGATGATGCGACTCGTCACCCCGAACCGGCTTACGATGCCCTTGATGAACTTGACCGCGGAACCCGCGGGAATGGTGCGGACAGCCTCTACTTCAGCCCACTTGGTGAATTTGTCCACGACGACGTAGAGGTAGCGGTAGCCCCCTGGCGCCCGAGGAAACGGGCCCAAGATGTCCAGCCCCCAGACTGCGAATGGCCATGAAAGGGGGATAGTCTGCAAGCCTCCTGCTGGCTGTTGGATCTGCTTGGCGTGGAACTGGCAGGCTTCACAAGCTTTCACTAGTTCCACGGCGTCATTGAGCGCGGTGGGCCAATAAAACCCACTGCGGAACGCCTTGCCGACGAGGGTCCGTGATGATGAATGATGTCCGCAGTCTCCGTCGTGTATATCTTCCAGTAGTTCCTTCCCTTGCTCCCTGGAGATGCAGCGCAGGGATACATCATTTGGTCGCTTCTGGTAGAGCTCTCCGTCTCTGATGCAGTATGCCGTGGCCTGGCGTGCCACTCGCTCCGCTTCCTCCTCCTTTTCCGGCAAGGTCCCTTGTGCTAAGTAGCTCCGGAGCTCCGTGATCCAACATCCCTCCTGAGGTTCTATCGTCAGGAGCAGGCGCGCTCCTGAGGCCGGGCCACAGGTCGGAGCTCCTGAGGCAGGTGGCTGGGGGAGCTCCTCCCAGGGCTAAGCCGTGTTTGATAATGACGGCAGAGCTGAGGGCTTGAAGAGCCGCTCCTCGAAAACGCCAGGCTCCTGGGGTAACCGTCTGGACGCGCGTTTGGCGATATCGTCGGCCTCCTAATTGGTGCCATGGGGCACATGCTGCAACTCCAACCCCCAGAATTGCTTCTCCATCCTGCGGACTTCCGCAAGGTAGGCTTCCATGTGCTCATCCTTCGGTTCGTACACCTTGTTGGAGAAATTGACAAGGAGCTGTGAATCGCCCTTGATGGTGAGGCGTTTCACTCCCAGGGCGGCCGCGGCCTTCAAGCCTGCTATTAAACCTTCATACTCCGCTATGTTGTTGGAGACCTTTTCGCCTTGCTGGAAACAGAGTTGCACGGCGTAATAGAGCTTGTCCTGTGTGGGCGATATAAGCACCGCCCCAGCTCCAGCGCCATGCCTGGAGAACGCCCCATCGAAGTACATGACCCAGCCTTCTGGCGCCTCGCTTCCCGGGGATAGGGACCGATCCTCATTGGCCTTAAGGCCTGGCGCCTCCATCCACTCTGCCACAAAATCCGCCAACGCTGCTCCCTTGATGACCCTGGTCATGCTAAATTCAAGCTGAAACGCTTGCAGTTCTATGTTCCACTCAGCGACCCTTCCAGCTAAATTAGGGCTCCTGAGCACTCTCTCCAGGGGGTATGACGAGACGACCTTGATGGGGTGACCCTGAAAATAGTGTCACAGCTTGCGCGAAGCCACCAGTAGCGCGAGGAGGAGTTTCTGAGGCATGGGGTACCGTGCTCTTGCATCCCGCAGCACTGTGCTGACGAAGTACACTGGGTGCTCAACGAGGCGGAGTGCGTCAGTGCTAGTGGCTCCTTCCGGAGACCGTGGCGCCTCTTGAGGCAATGATGCCTCCTGAGACTGGCCATCAGGAAGAGGGGCCTCTTCCGCCTCTGGTGCGCCCCTCTGCGGCGGCTGATCCTCCTCAGCCGCGGTGGTGGTTTCTGTAGGCCTTCCTTGTCCCTGTTCTGCCTTGTCCCGGGCTGCTGCCATGGTTTTGATTCGGCGCTCCTCTCTGACTGCCACCAAGGCTGCGCTGGTGGAGTAGGGAGTGGCGGCGAGGTAAAGCACCAGGGGCTCCTGAGGGCGCGGTGCCACCATGACCGGTGGGCTGGTCAGGCATCTCTTGAGATCCTGGAACGCCTTGTCGGCCTCTTCAGTCCACTCGAAGGGCCCCTTTTTCTTCATTAGCTGGAAGAAGGGCAGGGCTTGTTCTCCTAACTTGGAGATGAAGCTCCCTAGCGCGGTCACGCGCCCCTTGAGCTTCTGCATTTCTCTGAGGGTCTTTGGCGGGCTCATGTCTTCCACCGCCTTGACCTTCTCTGGGTTAGCCTCGATGCCTCGGTGGGACACGAGGAAACCCAAGAGCTTGCCCGAGGGGACTCCGAACACACACTTCTCTGGGTTGAGCCGTAGGTTCACTGCGTTGAGGCTCGCGAAGGTTTCCTCCAAGTCCTGTATCAAGGTCCCGGCCTCCCGAGACTTTACCACAATGTCATCGACGTAAGCTTCAACATTCTTCCCGAGCTGCGGGCCCAAGGTGATGTGCATCAGCCGCTGAAAGGTCGCCCTTGCGTTACGCAGCCCGAATGGCATGCACGTGTAGCAGTATACCCCACACGGGGTTAGGAAGGCTGTCTTCTCGATGTCTTCTACCGCCATCTTGATCTGGTGATACCCAGAGAAGGCATCCAGGAAGCATAACAGGTCGCATTACGCAGTGGAATCGATGATCTGGTCGATGCAGGGGAGCGGGAACGGATCTTACGGGCATGCTTTGTTGAGGTTTGTGACGTCGACACACATACGCTCCTTCCCTCCCTTCTTTGGCACAACGACAGGGTTGGCCAACCAATCTGGGTATCGGACCTCGCGGATGACCCCAGCGGCCTCTAATTTGCGGGTCTCCTGGACGATGAAGGCCCGCTTTTCTGTGGACTGCCGCTTGGCCTTCTGCTTCACAGGGCGCACGTTGGGGCACACGTTGAGGTGATGCTCGATTACACTCCTGGGGATCCCTGCCAACTGGTCTGGCTCCCAAGCGAATACCTTCTTGTTTGTGCGCAGGAACCTGACCAAGGCCTCCTCCTACTCGGGTTTGAGGTGGGCGCCTATGGTGAAAGTGGCGTTGGTGGACCCGTCCTCATCGACGGGTATCTACTTGGTGTCTGCCTTGTCTTGGGTGAACAACTACTTCTTCTTGGCGGGTGCAGCCCCCTTGGCCTCGGGGGTCTCCAAGTCGGTGGGCTGTGCCGACGCCGCCGTCTTGAAGGTGAGCTTGAGCGCCCACAGCGCGTCCCCGGTGTCCCCGTGCATAGTGAGGACACCGCTACTCCCGGGCATCCTCATGGGGTTGTACGCCGGGTGTCGCGGCCATGAATTGGGCCAGCGCTGGGTAGCCGAGGATGGCGTTGTAGGGGAGGCCGATGGGGGCGATGTCGAAGTCAACCAGCTTCGTGCGGAAGTTGTCGTAGGTGCCGAAGGTCACTGGGAGCCGGATTTGCCCTAAGGAACTGGACGACTTGCCCCCGACGCCTGAGAAGGGCCGGCTGGGTTGCAGTCGTTCCAGGGGTATGCGGAGGAGGTTGAAGGCCTCGACCGAGAGCACGCTGAGGCCCGCGCCGCCATCAACGAGGGTTCTGGTGACGGCCACCTGGCAGATGGTGGGGGTGCACAACATGGGGAGCGCGCCCGAGCAGGCCGAGTTGGAGGGGTGGTCCTCCGAACTGAATGTCAGGCCGGTCTCGGGCGCCGTCCATTCCGGGGGAGCCCCCTGCCGCGTGGAAGCGGCGCTGACCCGGCGGGTGAACGGCTTGACGTGGTGACTTGGGGGCGGCGCCTGCGAGCCGCCCAGGAGGGCCGCGACGACCGGGGGTGTTGGTGTAGCGCGATGGGGCGGCGCAGGAGAGCCCCCTGCGGCGCGGACGAGCTCGGCGACGCGGTCGAGCCATTCCCCGTAGACGTCGTCGGCGAGGCGGCAGCGCAGGAGCTCGTTTGCCGCGATGAGTGCAGCTCGAGCCTCCATGGGCGCGCTAAGCGTGCGGGGCGAAGATCCAGCTGGGGCGAGTGTGGGAGTTGCGGTGCGACCGTCTTGGCGCACGGATGGATGCTGAGACGATGCTTGCTGCTCGTCCCCCGCCGGGCCGGTGGCGGCGTTGATGGCGGGTGACGGGGAACGACGAGGACGTCCACCGACGGGCGCCGTCTGGGCGACGCGGGAAGCGATGGCGGCCCGGTGCTCGGCGCGGGCCCTACGAGCGTCGGACATGGATGCGACGGTCGGAGGAGAACGGGGCGGTGGAAGACGAATTCCGGCGCACCCCTACCTGGCGCGCCAAATGTCGGATTTCGGGTTCCGGCAGACCCTTAAGGTTCGAACACTGGGATGCACGCGAAGATTACGCCTTCTACCTCTCCGTCTCGCAAAGATCTAGACTACTGAAAGAATTGCACAAGAGACACAAGGTTTATACTGGTTCGGGCCACCGTTGTGGTGTAATACCCTACTCCAGTGTGTGGTGGGTGGATTGCCTCTTGGGGCTGATGATGATGAACGATACAAGGAAGAACAGCCTCGCGAGGGTCTGTTCTTAGCTGGGGCGATGAACTGCTGGGAGGAGTTCAGCCACCTTTCTCTTTCTCTTTCTCTCTCTCTCTCTCTCACTCACTACCTTACTCTTACTCGCCCCCCCCTTGCTATGTGGGTGGCTGGTCCTATTTATAGAGGCCCTGGTCCTCTTCCCAAATATCGAGCGGGAAGGGAGCCAACAATGGCGGGCTAATTTGAAGGGGGACAACAAGTATCAACTATCCTGACAAAAGCAGTCTTCGCCTGCGCAAAGCTCTGGGGATGACGCCGTCTTGGGCTCCACAGTGACCTCCATCTCGTAGTCCTCCTGGTCTTGGTCTCGTTGCATCGAAATGGCAACCTTTGCCTGATGCCTCGGTACTCCGCGGCTGCGCTTGCCCCCTTTGCACCAAAGAGGAAAGGAGGATGTTGCGTGGGCTGGCACCCACCTGGCGCCCTGAGTCGTCATGGCTTGCGTCACGGGGACCTTGCGAGGTACCCCGCCTTGATCTCTCCGCCTCCTCACGAGCCAGCCTGATGAGGCCATGCCCGAGGAAGCTCCGTGTCGTCCGCCCCGCGAGGCTTGGCCCCTCGCGAGGGTCTTGAGTCTTGTGTTGATGAAGATGGGCCGTGCTGGGCCCCCTTTGAGCCACGCCGCAGGCCGCAGGCAAGCAAGTCTGGGGACCCCCGTTCCCAGAACGCCGACAGTATTGATGAGAATCCTGGAATAAGGGGACATGATCTCTGCTTTAACAAGACGTGCCAAGGAAACCGCCTCGCATAACACGCTGAGATGGGACAGTAAAACGGTTCGAATAAAAGCTTGGCCGTGGTGTGATGTCACACTATGGAGTGCGTCAGCAGATTAGATTTGTGTAAATATTATTCTCTCTATGGCAATATGTGGAAACTTATTTTGCAGAGCCGGACACTACCTTTGTGTTCAAAATCTTCTATGAAGTACTTGGAGGAGGAACCCGCCTTGCAATGCCGAAGACAATTTGCGCGCTGGACTCGTCGTCATTGAAGCCTGGTTCAGGGGCTGCCGAGGGAGTCCTGGATTAGGGGGTGTCCGGATGGCCGGACTATACCTTCAGCCGGACTCCAGGACTATGAAGATACAAGATTGAAGACTTCGTCCCGTGTCCGGAAGGGACTTTCCTTGGCGTGGAAGGCAAGCCTGGCGATACGGATATACAGATCTCCTACCATTGTAACCGACTCTATGTAACCCTAACCCTATTCGGTGTCTATATAAACCGGAGGGTTTTAGTCCGTAGGACAACATACACATCAACAATCATACCATAGGCTAGCTTCTAGGGTTTAGCCTCTCTGATCTCGTGGTAGATCAACTCTTGTAATACCCATACCATCAATATTAATCAAGCAGGACGTAGGGTTTTACCTCCATTGAGAGGGCCCGAACCTGGGTAAAACTTCGTGTCCCCTGCCTCCTGTTACCATCCGGCCTAGAGGCACAGTTCGGGACCCCCTACCCGAGATCTGCCGGTTTTGACACCGACAATTGGTCTTTCAAAATTACTTATGAGAATTTTTCTTATAGAAGCATCAACAATAAAGTTGTGACCAAATCGGAAGATAGGTAAATCACTTGCTAGACATACCTTTTCAAACACTTTGGGAAAGCATGATGGTTGCGTTACTTGAACGATATGTTGTTCCTCTTTCGAATAGCTCCCCAACACCTTGTTGTCCTCTTTTTCTAGAATAGATTCGGCATACATAATATTTGATTCGGTCTTTTCAATAACCGAATTAACTTTGTTATCCCAATCACCACTCTTTTTGATAATTCTATCCACATTCAATGGTTTCTCTTTTTGACATAATCTAGCTTGTATTGCAGCAGAACTAATAGGTTTCCCCTCTTTCATTAATTCATTTAGAACAACATTGCACTCGTCCCAAAAAGACGTAAGATTTTTCTTAATGACCCAATCTGGATAGAATTGCCCCCCGACACTTTTAGACTCTTTCGATAAGAAGATGTCGCCGAAATTCTGCAATGGTGTAGGGGAAACATTGTATGCCATGGTACTAGGTGAAGGAACATGTGATCCTATAGAATTTTCAGTTATTAGGCTATTAGCGTGAAGGTGCAAAGCCGAATTATGAATACCTATAGTTGCATATGGTGTCAAAACATTAGAAGCATGAGGTGTAGCATATGATGGTTGAGGGTAATTGGCCGGATAACTAGTAGTAGCATGGCCAATTCCTCTATCCACCAGCATGTTTGGATTAACATATTGCAAGCTAGTTGCCGATGAATAAAAAGGAGAAACACTTTGTTGCATACTATCAGAAGTTCCCGTGTGAGGTGTTTCAACTTGATTAACCGAACTCATCATGTTGTTCATCGGCATATGAATTTCTGGGGTTGCCGATGCATGTGAGTTGGAATACATATGTTGCATGTTGCTAAAATTATATGAAGTTGAAGCATGAAGATTATTCTGAATCGGCTGTCGCATAACAAGATGCTTGATTTATAAAACTAGGGCTAGCCGACACATTATGCTGATTAAATGATCTAGCAACACCATATGCATTATTTGCATCTACATAAGTGAATTGGGTATTCAAATTACCTTTGTAGATTGCAAATCCTAGATGACACTCTCTTCGTAGCAAGAACGGGATGGAGACGGGTCAAAGCTTCGTCCCCAGCGGAGTCGCCAAAAAGTGTGTTCGCACACAAACACGTCACCGTGTACCTCCAATGCCGAGGGTGATTGTCACAGCCCTAGCTTTGGCCTTGCTTGTCATTGCATCATCATCTTGCATCATGTTTAAATTTCTCAGAAACTTGAAATGGGGATGATCAAACCCTAGCAGCAAATGGAATTCAAATAGGTTCAACTAAAATAAATTCCAAGAACCCAAAATGGTCTTAGAAAAATGTTCATGATTTTTGTAGATGCTGGAAATAGCAACCAGAGGTGATGCACATTTTTCCTAGCCATCTTGGATTTTACCTCAACACATATTGTATTTGATTGGGGCTCCAAAACATTGCTATAAATATTTTGACAGCTCCAAATATTCTGAGAAATATTGAGGGACACTGGATTAATTCAAAGAGTTCCCAAAAAAATATTTTCAGAATTATATAAAAATGATTTGGTGTTAAACTAAATCAAAACAGAGGCAAACAAATAGAAAAACAGAAACAAATAAAAGGAGAGCAACCTTACCTGGCACTCACCTCGGCAGCCCACCTAGCCAGTCCACTTGGCGGCCCAACCCACCAGGGGCACCGCTGTCTTCAACCTTTGCCAGTAGGCAGAGGCGAAGTAGCACGCGCGCACGCGGAGGCCTCCACCTCCTGCTTCGCGGTGGCAGCCTCCTAGACATCCTCGCGACGCCACGGAGACGCCCCGAGACCCCTCTCTCCTCTCCCTCACTCGCTGCTCTCCCTCCCCTCCCTTGGATCCCTCTCTCTCACCACCGAGCGAGCTCGCCGACGCCGATCGCCGTACCCGCGGCCACCGCCACTGCCTCGCCTCTCCGAGCTATCCACGAGCTCCGCCTCATATGCCTCTTCCTCCTCGACGATCCGCCCGGCCTCGGACGCGCTGCTTCATCGCCACCATCGTCGTTTCCGTCGCCGGCCACCGAGGCACCTCGTCGGTCGATTCGCCACTACCAGTGCGCCCTCGAGCCTGCCGACCACCCCTGCAGACCCGCCATGAGCCCCTCTTCCTTTCCCCTCTCCTCTCGTGCCCATGCTTGTCCCCTAGCTCTGTTCCCACCGCGGCCGAAAGCTTCTCGCCGCCGGCCATGGCATAGCTGTGGCCACAGCCGCGCAAGCTCACCACGGAGCGCGTCACCGTGCTCAGCACATCACCTGGAGGCCGTAGCACCCGGTCGTTCGCTCCGCCGTGCACCACAGCCCCATTCCCAACCTTGCCCGAACTCCGGCCGCCGTGCAAGTTGCCGCCGCCGTCGACCTAGGCCACCGGAGCTGCAGCTGCGTGCACCACCCGATGCGGACGGGCCTCCTCGTTGCGTAGACGCACTTCGCCGCCCATATGGTCGCCAGAAAGCAAAACCCGAGCATCGCCGCCGTCTCTGGACGTCGCCGACGGCTTAACTCCGGCCATGCAGACGTGGCGTCGTCATTAGTGGCTAATGACGCCACTAACTAACCCCCATGCTCACTGACACACGGGACCCACGCCCTTAATTAACCTGGGTTAGTTTCTGTTTAGGATTAGTTTAAGTGCAGTGGGCCCAGGCTGTCAGGGTTGACCTGCCCTATCAGCATTGACCTGGCCCCACTGGTCAGCCTCTGTTCCTGCCTTGTCACACTGGTTTGTTGGACCCACGGGTCAGGTTTGACCCTGGTCAGCCCCTGTTGACCTGATGATGTCACACCGACGTCATGCTGACGCAGTAATGTTTTTCTGGATTTTAAATAAGTCTAAATGATTTATTTATATTCAGAAAATAGTTAAAACTTCTAAAATTCATAGTAATTCAACCGTAACTCCAAATCAAACAAATTATATATGAAAAATTATCAGAAGAATCCAATCTATCCATCTGTACCATTTTCATGCATGTTAGAACAACTTAAAACTACTGTTTAGGACAAATCAAATGAATGGTATTTAAATAACCACATGTGGAGTTTGAATTTGAACCTAGTGTTCAAACCAACTCCATTTAACTTGTTGCTAGTTGCATTAGCTCAATCATAACATTATTGTCATGTCACATTCATGCACCATATTGTTGCATTGCATTGATTGTGTTCTCCTCTATTGCCGGTGCTTGTCCCCTCTCGGTAGGCGTATCCCGACGATGAGTTCGATGACACCGATGAAGAGCTATAATATCTTCAGAAGTGCCAGGCAAGCAAAACTCCCTTGTTCATTCCGATACAATCCCACTCTCTCGCTCCTGCTCTCTTTTACTGCATTAGGACAACACCATTTCAACTGTTACATGCCGCGGTAGCTGAACCCCTTTCCTCTGCATGACCTATCATTGCCACAGTAAATAGATGAATCCCACTAGCATGAGTACGAGTTGTTTGAGCCCTGATGTGCCTACTCATTCATGTTTGTTTGTCATGCCTGCTACTGCTTAGAGTTGACTCAGTCTGATTCATCGGGAATGAATTGGAATGGTGATGAACATGTCCTACTTTGTGTGAGCTAAGTGTGTGAACACGATTTGGTAAAGGTAGCGGTGAGAGGCCATGTAGGAGTACATGGTGGGTTGTCTCATTGCGGCCATCCTCAGGAACTGAGTTCTGTGTTTGTGCTCCATGAACAATTACTACCAGACATTGGGTTTCAGTAACTCGACCCCTCTCGACTTATTAATCAACTCGATCTCTGTCCAGGAGTTGCAACTAGTTTCTGGTGTTTGTAGGTAGAGTTAGTAGTCTACCAAGTGGCACCCGGTACAGATGGGCTTGGGACAGACTAGGCACAGTGGCACGGTGTACCAAGTGGCACCCGGATGGTGGGCTTGGGAACCCTGCACACATCGTTTGGGGCCGTGAGCGACACCCCAGCCGGATCTCCTTGCGGATGGAACCCGAATAGGCGATAAACCTGGACTAGAGACTTGTTAGTTAGTCAGGTCGTGGCCGACTCCCTCGCCCGGCTTCCGCTTGAAGGTTGCCAAGGTACATGACGTGTATAGGGCGATAAGTGGCGAGAGCGTGTGTGAAGAAGTACACCCCTGCAGGGTTATCATTATCTATTCGAATAGCCGGATTCCTCGGATATGGAAACTTGGACCCCTTGCATAGTTCATAGACAAGTGAAAGTGGATACTCTAAAATGCGCAAGATAAGCGTGAGTGCTATGGATGGCGTTCTCGTAGGGGGACGAGAGCGGATCCATAGTGGTGTATTGGTTTGGTGAATATGTGGACTCGTGTGCGCCACCTCAAAAGAGTTACTTGCGGTCGTAGTTCCGGATAGCCACCGAGTCAAAGCTGGCTTGCTACAGTCAAACTCCACCACCTCTTTGTTGATACCGATGCATATGTAGATAGTTCTGATGTAAGTCTTGCTGGGTACATTTGTACTCACGTTTGCTTATTTTATGTTTTGCAGAGAGACTTCAGTCTCGCTAGTAGTTCCACGTGGACTTCGACGTTTAGCTTATTACCTCGGCTACGATCTTGTGCCCTCGACAAGATCTGGTAGATAGTCAGGCTTCTCAGCCTTCTTCATTTGTAGTTGTCTGTACTCAGACAAGATAAGCTTCCGCATGTGCTTGTTGCTTGTATGCTCTGTATGTTGGGTCATGAGACCCATGTTTGTAATATCTCGCTCCTCGGAGCCTAATGAATAAATACTCTGAGTCGTAGAGTCTTGTTGTGATGCCATGTTGTATTGCACATATTGAGCATATTGTGTGTATGATTGAAATGCTTGGTATGTGTGGGATCCGACAACCTAGTTGTTTGTCCTTAGTAGCCTCTCTTATGGGTAAATGTAGTCTTGTGCTTCCATGAACCATAGTAGTCCGCTACAACCCAGTTCACCGGAGTCCTGCTAGCCCAGCACTACTGCTCCGGAACACTTGACTGGCCGGCATGTGATTCACATCGTTCCTGTGTCTGTCCCTTCGGGGAAATGTCACGCGGTGACATCCGGAGTCCTGCCTGGCCTGCTATAGCCCGGTTCACCGGAGTCCTGTTAGCCTAGTGCTACAGCCCGGATTCGCACGCTGCTGACCAACATGCTCGATGTTGATTCATGTATGCCTGTCCCTTTAAGTTAGTGCCACTTTGGGTTCACGATTAGTCATGTCGGCCCGGGTTCTCTGTCATATGGATGCTAGCGACACTATCATATACGTGAGCCAAAAGGCGCAAACGGTCCCGGCCATGGTAAGGCGACACCCGTGGGAATACCGTGCGTGAGGCCGCAAAGTGCTATGAGGTGTTACCGGCTAGATCGATGTGACTTGGAATCAGGGTCCTGACAGCTTTGGTATCAGAGCCTGACTGCCTGTAGGATTACCAAGCCAAGCTGGTCGAAGTCGTGTCTAGAAATGCTTTAGTTATATAAGGGAATTGATTGTGGATGGGAACATAAGGCTCTTTTACTCCTTATCCTCATGACCTTCTAATCGGAGTCATCTTATCTTTTCTACGGGGTTAAGAACTAGGATTCTCTTCTATCTCTCAGGGTGACGTGTTACTAAACCGTAGTTTCCTAGGATTGTTGGGTTTAAGCCTTAGTTCAGTTCCTACTACCTCCGTATGTTGACCGTTGATCCCGGAACTTTGATATTGTGATGTTGAGTGGTTATGCCACCATTTTGTAGGATGTCTCAAATCATTTTGAGCATTTTACAGCCGTTATGCTGTCCGAGTCGTCCCAGGTTTCTAAATAGTCTGATGCACTTGCAAATCTTTCCTCCATGTTTCCGTTGTATTTTTGGGCCAGATTAAGCACACTAATCGGTGTGTTGAGGTACTCTATTGCCTTGACGTGTATGTTGGAGTTGGTACTATGACCCTAGGTGTCCTCGAGAATTTAGCAATGCTTCCGTATCCCCAGTGTGATGATTCTGGCCATCATTCTTGAAAGCATCCCGTGATGCCATTTAGTAGTAGGTATTCTACTCTTGGGTTCCTGACCCAAGATTCACTCCACTTACCTTCTGTTGATAGTGTCTGCTAGTTCCTTTAGGATATTAGTAACCTTTGCATTAGTCCTCGAGGTCCGTGGTATTTCCTTCTTCCAAATACTATGAACCACTTATGGCAGAAGTTAGTTGGATCAAAAGATCACAATAACAGTGCTCTCGATGAGTTCTCCGTTCTACCTTGTGACTCTGCCAGTCCTACCTTTCTGCATGGGTTGTCCGAAAGAAATGTTGACCTTTGCTCGACATACTAATCTATGCATCCACAACTCAGAAAGTTATATGTTCCTTTGAGTTGTCCCCCTTTAGTTATATTCCGACCTTCATCTATCAATTGATAGTCAAGAGTATGTGAGCATTCATTCATCGATGCCTATTATTCTTGTGGTTCGTCAAGCCATTCTATTCCAGAATGACTAGGAGAAACAAACTCCAGTACCTCATCCATATCCAGGATTGGGTCAAAGCAGTTGTAATCCGCAAATCAAATGCCAATCTAGCTTTTGATTCTGTTCTACCTTGGAGTATTACCATCTTTATATCAAGAATGTCATGGAAATTGCACACCATCCTATGAACTCTTGATACAGTGATACTTCTTGCCATCATTATTCATTCCTTGGTCCCCATGTTATTGTAACCGGAACATCGACAAGTGAATCGTGATGTGTGAAATCAATACTCCTAGCAACCCCGTTGCTTGGTAGTTAATGGACAATAAACTCATTCTTAGCGTGTTGGTTATTGAACTACCATTCTAAGATTGATCTTGCTACCTAGTCCTTATTTCTGGTGCACTCCTCGATCAATGAGTGAGGATTATTCAATCCCTTGGTTATTTGATCATATCGTCTTGATCTGAAAAGCAAGATTGTTCTCGAGCTTAATAACATATCGGTGGTTCGTGATTTTCCGAATATCTTCTCGGAAGTATTACCAGGTTGTCACCTGACCGCTATGTGGAGTTCGTGATCAAGTTGGTTTCCTGCAAACCAGCCATTCTCCAAGAATCTGTGTCGGTTACCCCCTGAGCTAGTTGGTTAAGCTAAACAATAACTTGGAGAGTTGGAAGATAAAAGCTTACCAACTTAGTTCATCTCAAGGGATATCTTTGTGTTGTGTGTTAGTTGAAGAAAGATGATATCTTCATCGATTGGTCCCAGTGATCAGTTGTTGGACCTATTGTCTTATCAAAACTTGATTTGAGTATGGGCTATCATCAAATCAAATCAGAACCAACGATATTCGTAATGTTGTCTTACTCGTGGTTGATCCCTCGAGCATACCCCATTACATCTTTTGGTTTGACCAATGCTATCACCATGTTCGCATGATGGTGGAAGTCCAGTGATACGGAAATCCCGATGAGTTGTTGTTGAGCCCATCAGCAGCATCTTGTCTCCTCCATGATTCATGTTGAACATTCAGCTAGTGTTGGAAACTTGTGTAAGCATTTTCTTCATGCCCCGTTCATGAAGTATATGTTTGGATGAAAGTAGTGATTTCCTCTAAGTTCACGTGCAATCGATGCAAGTTGCCGCCGTGAATTCGAGGGAGCTTGTTTTTGCTTCTTTTGGAATCATCCCAAGTCAGTCATGCATTCGTGTGAAGTATTCTATGGTTTGGTAGATTAATTACCTCCACCCCATATGTGTTCCTAGCACACCAAGACACTGATTGATTTGTTCAAGGAGAAGAAGTTCCTTCTTAAGAGCATGCCTTATGCAAGGACTTTGTTATCCTCGTTGATGGTTCCCCACCTGAACTCCGTAGTGTTTTTATTATAAGAGTACTACGTGGTCATGCTTGTCTGGGACAACATGTTCACATGTGTTAGCAGAACCAGCTCATGTTTTGGAGTTTACTACCATAGTCCATTTCCCGAGAATCTCGCAACGCCATCTCGTCGATTTGTGTTGCAAACTTTCATTTTTCTCTCTAGACTTGATGAGTCTGGAATATACTGACACCAACTAGATCTGAATCTTAGGCAGATATGATGGTTGGAACGTTTTCCAAGAACTATAATATTGGTCTCTCTGTAACCGGTAAAGTGGATGTCGTGGCCAACACACCCAGCCGGAAGACCTATTATTGTAGTATCTTGATTGAGGAAGTTGGCCACCTCCCCATAAGGATTTCGTAGGATTTACTCCAGAAGTTGTTCTTTATGGATCCTTTGTATTCCAAAGTCTGACCACTACTTGATGGCTATGTTGATGCTTTAAGCATGGCCGTAGTAACCAGTACATCAAGAAGAACATTAGAAGTGGAGTGCTAAATGTCTCTCGGTCGATCATCCAGATTTCGTTTCCTTGGCCTCGTTAAGGTGAAATCTGAGAAAGGGTTGTCTTTCTATGCATCTGCATTGTCCATCTCTATTCGTTAAGGTAGTAAGATGTGTTGCCACGATCCTCGATACGGATGTTGGTAGAACCTTGATGAATATGGAAATGCTCAAGTTCTTGAGGGCATGCGCAAGCAAAATCATCCCTTGCGTTGTCTTCAACAAGGTAGTGCACATCATCCATTCGAACTCCGCCAAACGATCGATTGTGATTGCCTTAGGCTGGTATAAAGAGTTTCAATGATCTATGTACCAAAAGTAATTCTTTTTGCCACTTAAGGGAATAATTCCACGAGTCACCTTTCCTGAGGTGCCCCGTTATGGAATCATGGCAATTTTTCCTCGCTACTTTGAAACCCTCGTCAAATTGTTTCTTCCGTCCCTCCTGATGCATGTTTTGCCTCTCAGCTCCAGAGATGGTTCTATGTCTCATTCCATGAGTTGATCTTGTGATCATTAAGATGATCCTAAGTTGCTCGAACCTCAGGAAGGTCGATTCTTCTTAAATTCTCCCTTTCTACTCGTTGTCATGTTGGATGTAGTTCTCAAAGCAAGACATCGAGATCAAGGTGATGCAATGAATCAACATCATCGAGGAAGATATCTGGATCGTGAAGATTGTGTTAGCTTGTGTCCCTCTGTCTTCTTACCTCGCGACTTGAATCTCGGGACAAGATTTTTGTTTAGCGGGTGTGAGTTGTCACAGCCCTAGCTTTGGCCTTGCTTGTCATTGCATCATCATCTTGCATCATGTTTAAATTTCTCAGGAACTTGAAATGGGGATGATCAAACCCTAGCAGCAAATGGAATTCAAATAGGTTCAACTAAAATAAATTCCAAGAACCCAAAATGGTCTTAGAAAAATGTTCATGATTTTTGTAGATGCTGGAAACAGCAACCAGAGGTGATGCACATTTTTCCTAGCCATCTTGGATTTTACCTCAACACATATTGTATTTGATTGGGGCTCCAAAACATTGCTATAAATATTTTGACAGCTCCAAATATTCTGAGAAATATTGAGGGACACTGGATTAATTCAGAGAGTTTCCAACAAAATATTTTCAGAATTATATAAAAATGATTTGGTGTTAAACTAAATCAAAACAGAGGCAAACAAATAGAAAAACAGAAACAAATAAAAGGAGAGCAACCTTACCTGGCACTCACCTCGGCAGCCCACCTGGCCAGTCCACTTGGTGGCCCAGCCCACCAGGGGCACCGCTGTCTTCAACCTCTGCCATTAGGCAGAGGCGAAGTAGCACGCGCGCACGCGGAGGCCTCCACCTCCTGCTTCGCGGTGGCAGCCTCCCCGACATCCTCGCGACGCCCCGAGACCCCTCTCTCCTCTCCCTCACTCGCTGCTCTCCCTCCCCTCCCCTGGATCCCTCTCTCTCACCACCGAGCGAGCTCGCCGACGCCGATCGCCGTACCCGCGGCCACCGCCTCGCCTCTCCGAGCTGTCCACGAGCTCCGCCTCATCTGCCTCTTCCTCCTCGACGATCCGCCCGGCCTCGGACGCACTGCTTCATCGCCACCATCGTTGTTTCCGTCGCCGGCCACCGAGGCACCTCGTCGGTCGATTCGCCACTACCAGTGCACCCCCGAGCCCGCCGACCACCCCTGCAGACCCGCCGTGAGCCCCTCTTCCTTCCCCTCTACTCTCGTGCCCACACTCGTCCCCTAGTTCCGTTCCCACCGCGGCCGAAAGCTTCTCGCCGCCAGCCATGGCGTAGCTGTGGCCACAGCCGCGCAAGCTCACCACGGAGCACGTCACCGTGCTCAGCACATCACCTGGAGGCCGTAGCACCCGGCCGTTCGCTCCGCCGTGCACCACAGCCCCATTCCCAACCTTGCCAGAACTCCGGCCGCCGCGCAAGTTGCCGCCGCCGTCGACCTAGGCCACCGGAGCTGCTGCTGCGTGCGCCACCCGACGCGGACGAGCCTCCTCGTCACGTAGACGCACTTCGCGGCCCATATGGTCGCCGGAAAGCAAAACCCGAGCATCTCCGTCGTCTCTGGACGTCGCCGGCGGCTTAACTCCGGCCATGCCGACGTGGCGTCGTCATTAGCGGCTAATGACGCCACTAACTAACCCCCATGCTCACTGACACACGGGACCCACGCCCTTAATTAACCTGGGTTAGTTTCTGTTTAGGATTAGTTTAAGTGCAGTGGGCCCAGGCTGTCAGGGTTGACCTGCCCTGTCAGCATTGACCTGGCCCCACTGGTCAGCCTCTGTTCCTGCCTTGTCACACTGGCTTGTGGGACCCACGGGTCAGGTTTGACCCTGGTCAGCCCTTGTTGACCTGATGATGTCACGCCGACGTCATGCTGATGTAGTAATGTTTTTCTGGATTTTAAATAAATCTAAATGATTTATTTATATTCAGAAAATAGTTAAAACTTCTAAAATTCATAGTAATTCAACCGTAACTCCAAATCAAACAAATTATATATGAAAAATTATCAGAAAAATCCAATCTATCCATCTACCATTTTCATGCATGTTAGAACAGCTTAAAACTACTGTTTAGGACAAATCAAATGAATGGTATTTAAATAACCACATGTGGAGTTTGAATTTGAACCTAGTGTTCAAACCAACTCCATTTAACTTGTTGCTAGTTGCATTAGCTCAATCATAACATTATTGCCATGTCATATTCATGCATCATATTGTTGCATTGCATTGGTTGTGTTCTTCTCTATTGCTGGTGCTTGTCCCCTCTCGGTAGGCGTATCCCGACGATGAGTTCGATGACACCGATGAAGAGCTATAATATCTTCAGAAGTGCCAGGCAAGCAAAACCCCCTTGTTCATTCCGATACAATCCCACTCTCTCTCGCTCCTGCTCTCTTTTACTGCATTAGGACAACACTGTTTCAACTGTTACATGCTGCGATAGCTGAACCCCTTTCCTCTGCATGACCTGTCATTGCCACAGTAAATAGATGAAACCCACTAGCATGAGTAGGAGTTGTTTGAGCCCTGATGTGCCTACTCATTCATGTTCGTTTGTCATGCCTGCTACCAAGGTTGTCAGAATCGCGATTTTGAATCGGATTAGAGCTTCGATGGTAGGATCGCAAATCGTGGAATCTTCACTATCAAAATCGTAGAAATGTAGATTCTAAGAACTAAAATCGTAGAATCATAAGGGTTAGTTTGGATCGTAAAGTCGTAGAATCGTATAACAGAATCGCGATTCTGACAACCTTACCTGCTACTGCTTAGAGTTGAGTCAGGTCTGATTCATCGGGAATGAATTGGAATGGTGATGAACATGTCCTACTTTGTGTGAGCTAAGTGTGTGAACACGATTTGGTAAAGGTAGCGGTGAGAGGCCATGTAGGAGTACATGGTGGGTTGTCTCATTGCAGCCGTCCTCAGGAACCGAGTTCCGTGTTTGTGATCCATGAACAGTTACTACCACACATTGGGTTCCGGTAACTCGACCCATCTCGACTTATTAATCAACTCGATCTCTGTCCAGGAGTTGCAACTAGTTTATGGTGTTTGTAGGTAGTGTTAGTAGTCTACCAAGTGGCACCCGGTACAGGTGGGCTTGGGACAGACTAGGCACAGTGGCACGGTGTACCAAGTGGCACCCGGATGGTGGGCTTGGGAACCATGCACACATCGTTTGGGGCCGTGAGCGACACCCCAGCCGGATCTCCTTGCGGATGGAACCCGAATAGGCGATAAACCTGGACTAGAGACTTGTTGGTTAGTCAGGTCGTGGCCGACTCCCTCGCCCGGCTTCCGCTTGAAGGTTGCTGAGGTACATGACGTGTATAGGGCGATAAGTGGCGAGAGCGTGTGTGAAGAAGTACACCCCTGTAGGGTTATCATTATCTATTCGATTAGCCGGATTCCTCGGATATGGAAACTTGGATCCCTTGCATAGTTCATAGACAAGTGAAAGTGGATACTCTAAAATGCGCAAGATAAGCGTGAGTGCTATGGATGGCATTCTCGTAGGGGGACGGGAGCGGATCCATAGTGGTGTATTGGTTTGTTGAATATGTGGACTCGTGTGCGCCACCTCAAAAGAGTTACTTGCAGTCGTAGTTCAGGATAGCCACCGAGTCAAAGCTGGCTTGCTGCAGTGAAAATCCACCACCTCTTTGTTGATACCGATGCATATGTAGATAGTTCTGATGTAAGTCTTGCTGGGTACATTTGTACTCACGTTTGCTTATTTTATGTTTTGCAGAGAGACTTCGGTCTCACTAGTAGTTCCACGTGGACTTCGACGTTTAGCTTGTTACCTCAGCTACGATCTTGTGCCCTCGGCAAGATCTGGTAGATAGTCAGGCTTCTCAGCCTTCTTCATTTGTAGTTGTCTGTACTCAGACAAGATAAGCTTCCGCATGTGCTTGTTGCTTGTATGCTCTGTATGTTGGGTCATGAGACCCATGTTTGTAATATCTCGCTCCTCGGTGCCTAATGGATAAATACTCTGAGTCGTACAGTCTTGTTGTGATGCCATGTTGTATTGCACATATTGAGCATATTGTGTGTATGATTGAAATGCTTGGTATGTGTGGAATCCGACAACCTAGTTGTTTGTCCTTAGTAGCCTCTCTTATGGGGAAATGTAGTCTTGTGCTTCCATGAGCCATAGTAGTCCGCTACAACCCGGTTCACCGGAGTCCTGCTAGCCCAGCACTACTGCTCCGGAACACTTGACTGGCCGGCATGTGATTCACTTCGTTCCTGTGTCTGTCCCTTCGGGGAAATGTCACGCAGTGACATCCGGAGTCCTGCCTAGCCTGCTACAGCCCGGTTCACCGGAGTCCTGTTAGCCCAGTGCTACAGCCCGGATTTGCACGCTGCTGACCGACATGCTCGATGTTGATTCATGTATGCCTGTCCCCGTAAGTTAGTGCCACTTTGGGTTCACGATTAGTCATGTCAGCCCGGGTTCTCTGTCATATGGATGCTAGCGACACTATCATATACGTGAGCCAAAAGGCGCAAACGGTCCCGGCCATGGTAAGGCGACACCCGTGGGAATACCGTGCGTGAGGCCGCAAAGTGATATGAGGTGTTACCGGCTAGATCGATGTGACTTGGAATCGGGGTCCTGACAGTGATGCACCGCAGCTCACGTCGAAGGAGACCGCCGGAAACGCGGTACGCAAGACAATCCGGCGGGCGCTTTTGTACACCCGAAACCCCACACGCCCGGGAGGGACCCCGTCAGGGCGCGCGACAGCTATGGGCTACCCTAGGTCGGCCTGACCGCCGCTAGGGCCTCGAGGTTCACCGCCCTGCAATGAAGAAGAACGAACGAAGAACGAGGAAGAAGAAGAACTAGGGTTAAGGAGAAAAGATAAAAAAGTGGTAGATGAATTGATCGATTGTGTGTTGTTCAATCGGCCGTCACCCCCTAGATATATAAGAGGAGGCTGGACTTCCCGTGCAAGGAAAAGGCTTGGATTCACGTCCAAAACCCTAGTCAAATTTGGATTGGTTTTGTCCAAACTTTCCAAAACTGTTCGGTTTAAACTGGCTGCACTTTGCGGGTCTTTTTTCTGGTGGTAAACGATCTCGGATGGAAACGATCCCAAAAGCAACCTTGACCGTTTCGACGAGACGAATAACTTTCATGTTGAATGTTTTTTGATCAGAGATCATATTGAGGATCAAATCGGTCGCGCAAAACAGGCTATTCCCTCGCGCTACCCATCAGACATGTGTCTGATGGGGCGCGCCACATCTCGCCTCGTGATAGGGCTGCACTCCGATTGCTCTAAATTTTGCATACGATTTCGGATTTGGGCGATTTTTATATTAAAATCGATCGTTTCGACGAGACGAGGACAACTCGTGTAGATCATTTTTCCATTTGAGGTCGTCTTGGGGGCTTAATAGGCCAAACTGTACTCTGAATATAAGATCTTAGTACTTTGAGCATAGTTTCGGCCTTCGGGATGAAATAGGACGGTGATGACCCAAACTTCAAAGATGTTCATATCAACAATACAGAACTCTTTCATGTAGTTCACTTCTCCATTTAAGGCCATCCTAAATAAGTTTTTGACCGTGCCAAAATCGGACTCAGGTCCCCTGACGTACTGCAGGGTGCAGTTGGCTCATTGACAGGTGGGCCAACTTGCTTCTGGGCCCACACGTCAGTGGCCCAGCTGCTCCCTGCAGTACGTCAGAGGAGCCTCGTCCGCCAAAATCTGGTGTCAACAATTTGGTGACTGATTGGATGATGGTGCAAACATTTTGTTCAATAAATTTGGTGATCCTCATTAGAGTTTCCCTAGAGGACTATGTATGTGATTTAAGACCTTGGGATCAATCCAAACAAATTTGATGAGCCTTGTTAGGACATGTACAATGGTTGATAAGATAGTCTTATATTAAGTTTTGCATGTAATTTGGAAATGACAAAAAGACATGCCTACAATGAGTCATCTCTTTGCCTTATCTTCAGTAACTAGCTACTTTTCCTAAAAACATGATGAGACATATTATTCTAAAAGATCATTTTTTGTCTTTTCTTAAATAAGAGAAGATAAGTCTTTTCTTGTAATTTCTCTTCTTTATCTTATCGTTTATTCTATGTGGCATTGCTAAGATAAAACCAGGGCATGTACAATAATGCTATCTTAGAAGTAACATATAGGATAAATGATGAGGTGGAGAAGAAAAAACTCATAAGAAAAAGTTTGTCTTCCTTTATTTAAGAGAAAACAAGAGATGATCACTTAGCATAATACGTCTCACCATGTTTTAGGAAATAGCTAGTTATTAAAGATAAGGCTAACAGATAGACTCATTGTACATGTCCTTAGATAGCTATAAAGTGTTCGGACCAATGTTTGCTGGCGTTTATAACGGTTTAACTGAGTTACAACTTACAAGTACACTCAAAAAGAAGGACCGAAGATCCAAGCACCCGCCGCCCTCCTCTGTTCCTGAATGATACTCCTACCCAGCCCGCTCGTGCGGCAATGCCTCGCTCTCCTCCACTCCAAGAACGCGATCCCCCTTGCTCCCACCACCACCGCCCAGCTCCACGCTCTCCTCCTAACGTCCGGCCACCTCCTCTACAGCAGCATCCATCCCCTCTTCATGCTGCACTGCGCCAGCGGCCGCCCCTCAGACGCCCACAACCTGCTCGCGCAAATGCCCCACCCACCTCCGGTCTCCTTAACGAACTCGCTCCTCCGCTCCTATACCGGGCTTGGCCACCACAAGGAGGCCGTTGCTCTTTACTCGCGGATGCGCGGCTTCGACCACCTCACCTTCCCCTTGGCCGCCAAGGCCTGCGCTGGCCTCCGCCTCGGCCGCCACGGGCGTGCTGTGCACTGTCGCTCGCTCGCCGCCGGCTTCCGCGGCGACGCGTACGTGCAGAATGCGTTGATATCCATGTACATGAGCTGCGGCGATGTTGCCGAGGCGGAGGCGGTGTTTGGTGCGATGCAGAACCGTTCGGTCGTGTCGTGGAATGCGGTGATTGCTGGGTGCGTCAAGAACGGCTGTGCAGAAAGGGCGTTGGAGGTGTTTGGCGAGATGGTTGGTGATGGTGCAGGTGTTGACCGTGCCACGATTGTGTCTGTGCTGCCAGCTTGTGCGCGAACCAAGAATTTGAGCATTGGAAGAGCTGTGCACCGGTTGGTTGAGGAAAGAGGCTTGGGGGACTATGCCGCGGTGAAGAACGCGCTGATTGATATGTATGGGAAGTGCGGGAGATTGGAGGATGCTCGCAGGGTCTTCGATGGACATAAATATGACAAGAATGTTGTTTCTTGGACAGTGATGATTGGTGCGTACGTGCTGAATGACCGTGTGGACGAGGCCTTTAATCTTGGTTTTGATATGCTCATGACTGGTGGTGCACCATGGCCTAATGGAGTGACCATGGCGTATCTACTCTCAGCTTGTTCCAGCTTGCCGTCATGGAGGCGTGCCAAGTGCACGCACGCAATGTGCATTAGACTTGGGCTTGAATCAGACATCGTTGTTGAGACTGCACTTATTGACACTTACGCGAAGTGCCATAAGATGAAGATGATGGAGTTGACACTTGAAAATGGCTCACGGCAGACAGAAACATGGAATGCAGCTATCTCTGGTTATAGTCGCAGTGAACGGGAGAAGAAAGCTGTAGAATTATTTAAGCGGATGATTGGAGAATCGGTGCGCCCAGACTCTGCAACACTTGCAAGCATCCTCCCTGCGTATGGAGAATCCGCGGACCTGAGACAAGCAAGGAACATCCACTGTTACTTGCTGACTCTTGGGTTTCTTCGGAGCACATCGATCACAACTGGTTTAGTCGATGTGTATGCCAAGGCAGGTGATCTGGACATGGCATGGGCACTCTTCGACGGGCTACCTGAAAAGGATGTTGTTGCCTGGACCACTATCCTCGCTGGGTACGGTATGCACGGACATGCCCGAACTGCCATCCTGCTATATGAACAGATGGTGGAGTTGGGGGTGAAGCCGAACACCGTGACCTTCACCTCCCTGCTGTACGCTTGCAGCCATGCAGGCTTGATAGACGAAGGCCTTCAGCTATTTGAGGACATGCGTAGCATTCATGGCGTGGTGCCAAATGTCGAGCACTACCTGTCCCTGATCGACATGGTTGGGCGTGCTGGGAGGATCAAGGAGGCCTACCGCTTCATCAAAGATATGCCATTCGAGCCAAGTACCTCGGTATGGGGTGTTCTGCTGGGTGCTTGCGTTCTACACAAAAATGTTGAGTTTGGGGAGATTGCGGCGAAGCATCTGTTTGATCTTGAGCCGGAGAACACCGGGAATCGTGTACTCCTTGGGAACATATATGCTGCAGCTGACAGATGGAACGATGTTCAGGATATCCGGAAAATGATGGGAAGAGAGGGTCTCATCAAAGAACCGGGATCTAGTTTGGTCGAGGCAAGGTCTGAACAATGCCGAACAGCGATGTTATAGAATGTAAGTCTTGCACTCGTGTCAGATATTATCAAAACGATTTTTTCTTTACTGACACCATAAAAAGGAAGTGTCTTTTTTAAGAGTAAATATACACCACCCCATGTACCCTTGTTTTGATGCTGCAACGATTTCTCTGAGGGAGGGTCTGTCTATTATAGGGACGGGTGGTAGCGCGCATGTTGGGTTGGACACAAAAGTTTCTGGTTCTCCACGAAGGAGGGGCCATGCTTGGTCAAAAGCCCCTCCCTGGACGTGGTGGCATCATGCAGCAGGCCTCCCTATATTTTGCCTCCGCTCTCCTCTCTTTCAGGCCTTCAAATCTTGCCCCTGCTTGCGCGGCTGCACATCCCCCCCTCCCTTCCTTCCTCTTCCCCTCGCCACGCCCCTGTTTGCTTCTCAACCCGAGAAAGGAAGGAAGGAAACAGGAGAAAGCATCAACCATGGTGAGTACAGCTCAACCTCATTCTTCCACAATGCTGTTCAAGGAACCGTTCCCTATAATGGGGTGTGTGTTAACATGTTATGGCGCCTCCTTGTTGCTAGTCGAATTCCGCGTCCGGAATGGCCGTTTGCGACCAATGCAAACTCAAGTTCCAGGAACTCAAGGCGAAGAGGAGCTTCCGCTTCATCGTGTTCAAGATCAATGAGAAGGTGCAGCAGGTGGTGGTGGACAGGGTTGGGGAAAAAAATGAGAGCTATGATGATTTCACAGCCTGCTTGCCCGCTGACGAGTGCCGCTACGCGGTGTTTGATTTTGACTTCGTCACTGACGAGAACTGCCAGAAGAGCAAGATCTTCTTCATCTCTTGGTAACACCTGCTCGGATCACAAATATTGCTTATTTATTTTATAAATGTTCATAGAGTGTTGCATTTTCATAGTATATTACAAATTTCTTATTCAATCTTATGAAAGGCAGTTGCTGGTCCAAATTTATGAATTTAGACGGGATTCAGTTTGATAAAATCACCTCTGCATGTTAGATCAATGTAGTTCGGTATTTCATTTTCTTTATCATTTGGTTTCTACAAGCCATAATTCAACACACCCTTTGCCACTTATTGAGCAAACTAGTGCATTTATTCCATTGTCCACAAAAAAGTACATATTCGTTTCATATAACACTGGTGACCTAAACCTGTAATTTTGTTAGATCAGCTTGCAAGGGAAACGGGAAGACAATTACTAGCTTATTTACCACACGGAAATTGGGAACATAAATCCAATGTAGGAAGCATGGATCTTAAGAAACTTATATTAGAATCTCAGGAATTTGGTATTAAATTTTTGAATTGAAATTTGTGTTACAGATCGTAACACCAAGGAAGACATGCCTTGATCTTTTCTACCTATATTATGGTGGACAGTTTTCAGCGTGACTTCAAAGTAAAACTCCAGAAAAGGCCATATGCTGTTTCTTCTAACAAGCTGCTTCCTGGTTTCAGTGCTCTGGAGTCTGTACATAACGAATTGTCTGCAGTATCGTAAATCCTTAAGCATGATCGTGTAAATGCACGACAAAACAGAAGTGGTTCCTGCTATTTTCAGCTGAAAACTGAAGCAGCGTTTTTTGTGCATCCTGCTGTTTCTTCCACAGGGCTCCTGACACATCAAGGGTGAGGAGCAAGATGCTGTACGCGAGCTCCAAGGACCGCTTCAAGAGGGAGCTGGACGGCATCCAGGTGGAGCTACAGGCGACCGACCCGAGCGAGATGAGCATGGACATCGTAAAGGGGCGAGCCCTCTAAAGAAGAGAAAATCCGAGAACAGCTACTTACTACGTACACCCACACCCAAACCCAGGAGCAGGAGCAGAGGAGGCCTTCATCTGCGCCGGCTCCTGTTCTTGCAGTTCCTCCCCATCCATTTTCCCTGCCATTCTTTTCCTGGAAGCAAAGTGCTGTGTTCTGTATGAGACTGTATGCCGTCTTCATTCTTGTTTTCCCCCGTGTTTGGTGCGATAGTCTCTGACTACTGCTGTAAACTAGAACATATTCGCATTTGATGCCAGGTGTGAAAGCCTAATGTGGCGTAGGTAACCGCCGATTTTCACAAAAGAAGATTTATTTTATCCCATCTGTTGTTCTTGTTCATCTACTTCCCAATACTGTGATCTGTCTATATATTTGTCAGGAACCTTTGCCGTCGCAACAAATCATATTTTCGGGTGCAAACAGACATGCCCAGATTGCAACAGATGCGCAATTGTTCCTTCAAATAGTTGTACTACATCGTTTCTGGGCAAGAGTAGATTAGATTGATTTCCCCCAAATAATTGTACATTGTTCCACAAAAGCTGGAACAGAGACGATTACTCTGCAATCTGGAAGGAACAGAGTGCATTGCAACATTTACAATATCTTCAGCTCTAGAAGTTTTCGGCGAATTTGAATTGATCATCAGCTACTCCTTCCTGGGCAACTGGCGATTGCCACCTCCTTGCCGACATCAGCACCAGCGGCTGCAGAGGCCGGGAGGAGAGTTTGCGGCGTCGGCGAACCAGGGAAGATTGAGCGCGCCGGCAGCCGTCAGCTGCTTGTCTGGGTTGCATGCGAGAAGGCCCTTCATGACCTCATATCCTTCCCCGGACAGCATCTGTCCTCCGGGATCAGCTTGCGCAGCCGGTTGCGCTGCTCCAGTTTCAGCGGCGGCATCGTGGCAGCGAACGGCAGGGAGGTGAACCCCGGCCATGTTGCGTCGTTCGGCGTTCCCAGCACCCCGAAGATAGTCCAGAGATAGGCGAACTCCTCGGGGCAGTGCCACGCGCCGCAGCAGTATGTCGCCGCTGACGAGCTCCGCCATGAAGCGGCCAGCGACCACGCGTCCGTGAGCGCGTCGTAGTCCGGCTTCCCCATGAGCATCTCCGGCATGCGGTACAGCTTCGTGCCGGCCTGCTTGCGCGGCGGCTGCTCGGTTTCCGACATGGCCAGTCCGAAGTCGCAGATCTTCAGGACTTCCCCGCCTTCCAGGACAAGGACGTTGCCGGGCTTGATGTCGCGGTGGACAATGCGGGACTCCTGCATCCCCTTGGCGCCCGTTAGGAGCTGCCGCATGAAGGCGTGCACGGTGGCCTCCGGGAGCGGCGCGCCGCGTTTCTCGTGCAGGAAGCGGCTGAGGCTCTGCCCGACGAACAAATGACGAGGCCGGCTTCGCCGGTGTCGGGATCCCGCACGGTGCAGTTGAAGCCGACGACGTGAGGGTTGCCGCTGCACGCCTCGAGGAAGCGGGCCTCCCTCAGCAGCTCGCGCGGGTCGGCGGGCTCGTCGGCGCGGTCCGGCGACGAGCCGAGGAACTTGATCGCGACTGTTTGACCTAGCCACGCCCTCACATTTTGGCCTAAAAATACGTATAAATTCAAACTTGACTCTTTTTACTACCTAAAAAACGCCACAAGTTCTGCGATCAACGGTTGCCACAAAGTTCGGCGATCACCATGCCACAATTCGGTGGCCGATCATACTCGAAAGTTCGGCGTTCAAAAGGAAAGACGCGTAGACAATGCATCAAACGGTGGCGTGCTCCTCCGGCGTCGGACTGGCGGGAGTCGGCGTGCTCGGGCTGGTCAGCGTCGGCGCGGCTTCTGTGCTGGGCGTTGTGGAGGCATCATCACTCGGACTTGGCGGCGGCGTTGGGGTCGACGTGGGAGTTGGTGCGACCGTCGACGGCATCTGGTTCAAGATGAGGCCGCGCTCCGCCAGGTACCACGCCTTGACCTGCTCGTCCATCCTCGACATGTCCGCCCCCATCAGGAATGCCAAGTCAGTGTTCATCTTCTTCGCGACGACGTTGGTCTGGAGTAGGTCGAGCTTGACGGCGCTGTTCGTCATCAACGCCGACCACCACGCCTTGAATTTCTCTTCCCTCTGGGCGGCGTGGTTGTTGGCGTCGGCGATGCACTGCTTGATGAAAGCGTGCAGGCGCTCGGTAGCCGGTGCGGCGTCCTTCGCCATCTTGGCTCGTTTGTTGCCGTCAGGGCGCCCATCCGCCGCCCCCGGCATGGGCACGTCCGACTTGTACGTCTCCTTGGCCTTGGCGAGGGTGCGTCGGACATCCGTCCACTTCTCACACCTCTCGATCCGGGAGAACACGTGGAGGTACTTAAACTCTTGGTCGGTGCTGCTGTCCTGGCGGTACATGGCGAATATCCGAACCATCTGCGCCGAAGAACAAGTGTCGGCGACGCACACGGCAAAAAGAAGAGAGAGACGGCGTCTGTGCATACCTGACCCTCGACGTTGGCGCCGCTTACCGGGCGAGCCGCGATCTCCTCGATGATCCCATGCCATTTGTTGCAGGTCGTTTGGATGATCGCCCAATGGTTTGACATGGCCTTCGAGCCGCGCTGCATCTGGATGGTGGCGAAGTAGGGGTCGGCCAACTTGCGCTCGTCGAACTCTGACTTGATGCGCTCCCAATACGTGTCGGCATTCTGGTTCGTGTCGGTGATCGGTGTCGGTGTCAAAACCGGTCGATCTCGGGTAGGGGGTCCCGAACTGTATGTCTAAGGATCAAAGATAATAGGAGACAAAGGGGACACAATGTTTACCCAGGTTCGGGCCCTCTTAATGGAGGTAAAAACCCTATGTCCTGCTTGATGTATTTGATGAGTATAGGGTTACAAGAGTTGATATATCTCGAGATCGTCATGGCTAAACCCTAGATGTCTAGCCTATATGAATTCTGATAGCCTCTACGGACTAACCCCTTCGGTTTATATAGATACCGGAGGGGCCTAGGGTTGTACAAAGTCGGTTTACAGAGAAAGGAAACTACGCATCCGGACTGCAAACTTGCCATCCACGCAAAGAAGAGTCCCATCCGGACACGGGGGAAGGCCTTCTACCTTGTATCTTCACGACCCATTAGTCTGATTCACAACACACGGACCGGACTCTCGAGGACCCCTTAGTCTAGGACTCCCTCAGTAGCCCCTGAACCAGTCTTCAATGATGATGTGTTCAGCTCGCAGATTACCTTCGGCATTGCAAGGCGGGTTCCTTCTCCGCATACTTCAAAGTAGTCTTCTGAGCAAGAGAACTGTATCTGGCTCTGTATAACAGTTAGAACCGTCAACCACAAGGGTACAATACTTAATCAAAATAAGGTATGTCTACTGACAGCTTTTTCGGCGAAACATTACGTCTGGCCTTTTTATTATTTCGAACCGTTTTTTGGCCTCCCACTTCGTGTTTTGAGGCGCAACCTCCATTGACACGGCTTGTCAAAGCAGAGATCGTGTCCCCTTATTGCGGGATTTCATCAATACGGGTTTGGGTAATCCAACCATGCCATTCGCACGACCCCTTGGAAACAGGCGAGTTTTAAGGCTTATGGGGACGCTTGATATTCACTGCCTATATAAGCGGATAAAGATCCATCTTTTTACCCCTTGCCTTCTTCCTTCCTCAGCCTTCCCATCCTCGAGCTCCAGTGCCCAAGCTTCAATCTTTTCCACCGCCCAACCTCTCCAGCCATGGATAGATCCGGTTCGCAGGGAAAGTAGATGACTTCCTCCATCACGGAGAAGAACGTTAGGGAACTCCGGGAAGCGGGTTACCTGGCTGCGAGTATCGCGCACAGGCTCCCTACCAAAAAGCAGATCATCCCCCTCCGGAGCCCGACGAGAGAGTGGTGTTTATCCCCCACTTCCTCCGCGGACTAGGGTTTCCTCTCCACCCTTTTTCTGCGGCCTCATGTTCTATTATGGGCTAGATTTCCGCGATCTAGCCCCAAATTCCTTCCTCCACATTTCGGCGTTCATCATCGTGTGCGAGGCACTCCTCTGCATCCCCCCACTTCGGCCTATGGCTTAAGGTTTTTAACATGAAGCCGAAAGTGGTCGACAGGCAACATGCGGACTGCGTCGACGCCATGGTGAGCAAGCTCCCCAACGTCACCTGGCCCAAAGGGGCCTTCATGGAGACCGTGAAGGGATGGCAACAGGAGTGATTCTACATCACCGAACCCCACGGCGCCACATGGACAGCCACTCCTGAGTTTAAATCTGGACCCCCAATGCGGCTCACGTCGTGGATTAACAAGGGCCTGGATTGGGCATCGTCCGATGAAGTGATCGTGCTACAAAAGCGCATAAAAATATGATAGAGAAGAACACCAGTCTCGCTGATGTGATCCAGGTGATGCTTTTCCGCCGGATCCTCCCCTGCCAGCGCCGGCCTCTCCACATGTGGGAGTTCAATCCGAAAGGTCCACGGATCCTGCAGCGATTCTTTGGCACGACGCACGAAGAGATTTGGAAGCTGCTTTTCAAGGCCCAGAAGTCATGGCTGGAGACGACCGATGAGATGGGCCTCGACTGCGCTCATCTGGCCACCCCGGTAAGTTTTTTAGTTTCCGAACATAACTCCAGTTCGTAAATCAAAGGGTATGCTGAGCCTTCCATCCTTCAATCAGGGCTGGACAAAAAAGGCGGAGCGGATCAAGTGTCTGGCTTTGCTACCCGAAGACCCAGCCATTCCCCTGCTAACGAGGATGCTGGTCCCGGCACCGTACCAAGCGCCGGAGAAGAAGGCCAAGAAGAAGGACAAGGAGGCCAAAGGTGGCCTCCGCCATAAAGGTACTTCGGACGCTGCGTCCGGAGATACCGAAGCTCCCTCCTCCTATGAGGGAGATGAAGATGAAGAGGGGGAGGAGGAAGAGAGCAATTCTCCCCTTAAGGGGAGGAAGAAGAAAAGGGCGGCCTCTGTGGACCTAGAGGAGGAGGTGTCCAAGAGGGGAAAGATATCCCTTTCGGACGGCTCGGACTCGGATGCCGAAGCCATCCCCGAGGGGCGCCTGATATGTCTCCGTCGTATCTATAATTTTTGATTCTTCCATGCCAATATTCTACAACTTTTATCTTTTGGCAACTTTTTATACTATTTTTGGGACTAACATATTGGTCCAGTGCCCAGTGCCAGTTCCTGTATGTTGCATGTTTTTTGTTTCACAAAAAATTCATATCAAACGGAGTCCAAACGGGATAAAAAATGACGGAGATTTTTTTTGGAATATATGTGATTTATGGGAAGAAGAATCAACACGAGACGATGCCTGAGGGGGCCACGAGGCAGGGGGCGCGCCCCAGGGGGTCAGGCACGCCCTGGGACCTCATGGCCACCCCGTAAGGCAGTTGGTGCCCTTCTTCCGCCTCAAGAAAGCCAATATCCGGATAGAGATCATGTTAAAATTTCAGCCCAATTGGAGTTACGGATCTTCAGGAATTTAAGAAATGGTGAAAGGGCAGAAAAAACGCAGAAACATAGAGAGACAGAGAGACATATCCAATCTCGGAGGGGCTCTCGCCCCTCCGCCGCCATGGAGGCCATGGACCAGAGGGGAAGCCCTTCTCCCATCTAGGGAGAAGGTCAAGGAAGAAGAAGAAGAAGGGGGGGGGCTCTCTCCCCCTCTCTCCCGGTGGCGCCAGAACGCCGCCGGGGCCATCATCATGTGATGGCGATCTACATCAACACCTCCGTCATATTCACAACATCTTCATCACCTTCCCCCATCTATCTACAACGTTCCACTCTCCCGCAACCCGCTGTACCCTCTACTTGAACATGGTGCTTTATGCTTCATATTATTATCCAATGATATGCTGCCATCCTATGATGTCTGAGTAGATTTTCGTTGTCCTATCGGTAATTGGTGAATTGCTATGATTGGTTTAATTTGCTTGTGGTTATGTTGCTGTCCTTTGGTGCCCATCATATGAGCGCGCGCGTGGATCACACCATAGGGTTAGTTGTATGTTGATAGGACTATGTATTGGAGGGCAAGAGTGACAGAAGCTTCAACCTAGCATAGAAATTGATGCATACGGGATTGAAGGGGGACCAATATATCTTAATGCTATGGTTGGGTTTTACCTTAATGAATGTTATTAGTTGCGAATGCTTTCTAATAGTTCCAATCATAAGTGCATAGAATTCCATGTGAGGGATGACATGCTAGCAGTGGCCTCTCCCACATAAAACTTGCTATCGGTCTAGTAAAGTAGTCAATTGCTTAGGGACAATTTCACAAATCCTACCACCACTTTTCCACACTCGCTATACTAACTTTATTTCTTCTTTACATAAAACAGCCCCTAGTGTTTATTTACGTGCTCTTTATATTCTTGCAAACCTATCCTGTTACACCTACAAAGTACTACTAGTTTCATACTTGTTCTAGGTAAAGCGAACATTAAGCATGCGTAGAGTTGTATCGATGGTCGATAGAACCTGAGGGAATAGTTGTTCTACCTTTAGCTCCTCGTTGGGTTCGACACTCTTACTTATCGAAAGAGGCTACAATTGATCCCCTATACTTGTGGGTTATCAAGACCTTTTTCTGGCGCCGTTGCCTGGGAGTTATAGCGTGGGGTGAATATTCTCGTGTGTGCTTGTTTGCTTTATCACCAAGTAGTTTTTATTTTGTGCTCTTGTTTTCTATCTTTATTTATGGGTAGGAAACGCAAAATACCAAAAAAAATTAGTTGTACCTACTACACCAATGGTTGAAGAACCACTCAAAATCTATCACACTCCTGAAGCTTTTTACTTGGATCGTCTTTGATCCCTATGTGCTCGTGCTGAAACCCCAACTAGCTTAGTTGAGGGCAAATCTTTAGATGAGCATGCTTGTTATGTGCGACACCGCTTATCTCGAAAAGGGAAACTTTTACTGGATCAAATTCATCGTTTGCAATGCTATGCTTGGAATTTATGTGAAATATATGATTTTACTTGTTGTTCCGAAGACCCTAAGAAACACCTTAGTGATAATGGAATCGTATCTTCGTATGCTAAGGGTGTTTATAATTACTATGATTTTCAACAAATTGAAGAATTTGTTGCTTTTAAGGGTGCTTATGAAATTGCTTCTTTGATTTGAAAGTATGATGCTACTCTTTACAAATCTGAAAATTTTGCCATACTTAAATATTGTTATGGTAATTATGCTTCTAATGCCTATGTTACACCATATATTGAGGATTCCTCCGCTGTCCAAGAAGAGACTAATATTTTGCAGGAGTCTATGGAAGAAGGAATTGATGAAACTGTGGGCTCATTGGATGAAAAAGATGATGAGGAGAGCGAAGAACAAAAGGAGGAAGAGCGGATTAGCTACCCGTGCCCACCTTCTAATGAGAGTAACTCTTCAACTCATACATTGTTTAATTTCTCTTTGTGCTTACCAAAGGATGATTGCTATGATGATTGTTATGATCCCGTTGATTCGTTTGAAATATCCATTTTTGATGATGCTTGCTATGCTTGTGGCCAAGATGCCAATATGAATTATTATTATGGAGATGAACTTGCTATAGTTCCTTATGTTAAACATGAAATTGTTGCTATTGCACCCACACATGATAGTCCTATTATCTTTTTTGAATTCTCCCAACTACACTATATCGGAGAAGTTTGCCCTTATTAAGGATTATATTGACGGGTTGCGTTTTACTACTACACATGATGATTTTGATAGATATAATATGCATGTGCTTGGTGCTCCTACTTGCAATTATTATGAGATAGGAACTACATCTCCGCCTCTCCATGTTTCCAATATGATAAAATTGCAAGAAACTGTTTATACTATGCATTGGCCTTTACTATGTGTGCATGAATTGTTCTTTTATGACATGCTGATGCATATGAAGAGAGTTAGACTTCATTGTTGCATGATCTATGTTGCTTTGTGCTCACTACTAAATCACAAATCATTGTTAATTAGAATTGGCTTTGATATACCTTGGGATCCGGGTGGATCCATTACTTGAGCACTATATGCCTAGCTTAATGGCTTTAAAGAAAGAATTGCCAGGGAGACAACCCAGAAGTTTTAAAGAGTCATTTATTTCTGTTGAGTGCTTTTATGAAGTTTAAAAATAAAAAATAAAGAGGGGAACCCAAAACTTTTCAAAAAGGAAAGTGAAAGTGAGAGAGACATGCATTGTTGAAGTGGGGGAGCTCCTTGAACTTTGTTCATGCTCACGAAACCTTTGTGAATCTTGATTACAAAAACTTTTCAACAAAAATAATTGAGGGAGTCCTGGATTAGGGGGTCTCCGGACAGCCGGACTATATCCTTTGGCCGGACTGTTGGAATATGAAGATACAAGATTGAAGACTTCGTCTTGTGTCCGGATGGGACTCTACTTGGAGTGGAAGGCAAGCTAGGCAATACGGATATGTATATCTCCTCCTTTGTAACCGAACTTGTGTAACCCTAGGCCTTTCCGGTGTCTATATAAATCAGAGTGTTTTATCCGTAGGACAACATACAATCATACCATAGGCTAGCTTCTAGGGTTTAGCCTCTTCGATCTCGTGGTAGATCAACTCTTGTAATACTCATATCATCAAGAATAAATCAAGCAGGACGTAGGGTTTTACCTCCATCAAGAGGGCCCAAACCTGGGTAAAACATCGTGTCCCTGCCTCCTGTTACCATCCGCCTTAGACGCACAGTTCGGGACCGCCTACCCAAGATCCGCCGGTTTTGACACCGACATTGGTGCTTTCATTGAGAGTTCCTCTGTGCCGTCGCCGTTAGGCTTGATGGCTCCTACTATCATTGATAGCGATGCAGTCCAGGGTGAGACTTTTCTCCCCGGACTGATCTTTATGTTTGGCGGCTTCGCACTGTGGGCCAACTCGCTTGGCCATCTGGAGTAGATCGAAAGTTACGCCCCTGGCCACCAGGTCAGGTTTGGAAGCTTAAACTACACGGCCGATATCCGCGGAGACTTGATCTTCGACGGATTCGAGCCTCTGCCTTGTGCGTCACGCGGTCACGATGAGTACGATTTAGCTCTGCCATCGGACAGTGTTCAAGAAATCACACCGGCAGCCGCTCCGACCCTTAATTCGGAGCCAGTTGCGCCTCCCATGGACAGGTGGATAGACTCCGCCACAAAGGACACATCCCCAACGGCGATCAAGCCGAATATCGATCTTACCCTTCACGAGAGTCGTGTTGTTAAACCGTCGGATACTTCTCCGGCCACGGACTCTGAACCACCTGCGCCCGTTCCTATTGAATCCGGTTGGGGGCCGATCATGGAGTTTACCTCCGTGGATATCTTTCAGCACTCGCCCTTCGGCGACATACTGAATTCATTAAAGTCTCTCTCCTTATCAGGAGAGTCCTGGCCGAACTATGTCCGGCAGGATTGGGATGCGGATGATGAAGAAATTCGCCGCCCACCCACCACCCACTTAGTAGCCACTGTCGATGACTTAACCGACATGCTCGACTCCGACTCCGAAGACATCCACGTTATGGACGACGATGCAGGAGACAAACAGGAACAACTGCCCACAGGGCACCGGATGCCCACTTCATCACATGACGTATACATGGTGGACACACCAAAAGAAGACGACGATGAGGAACAGAAGGACGCAACGAAGGGTTGTCCCCTTGAGAAGCAGTCAAAGCGGCGGTGTAAGCGCCGCTCCAAATCTAGCCTCGACAGAAACAACGATCATATAGACCCAGCGTTAGAGCAGGGTGAACCATCGCCGGACCACGGCAACACGGAGAATCAAACTGAACAACCCGACTCTGTCAAAGATAATAGTCCGGACGACATCACACCAGACAGACACCCGAAGCAACATAATGCCCGTCAAAGGCTCGTTGCCACTGCGAGGAGTCTAAAAAAGCAGAAGCAAAGGCTCAAGGCTGCGCAAGACACACTCCGAATCAGATGGAGTAAAGTACTCAACACAGCAGCAAAGTACGGCGGTAATCGCCCCACCAAGAGCTACCCGAAGAGGAAGTTGCTACCTGAATTCGATGAGGAGGCCTTAGATCCCCCGCAACCAAAAATTAAAACGGCCATCTGGCCGGATAGACGACCTCACGGCCAACATAATGCGGCAACCGATGCCGCACACAAGCCAGTATGCGATCCACGCGAGGGCTCGCATCAAAAGGACAGCGCAACCAGATCCATCTACGTACCACGCAAGCGCGCTCCAGCATGCAACACAACACAACAAACATCCAAACAATGCGGTACACCCAAATACAGGGGTGCCGCACACCCCCTATGTTTCACCAATGAGGTGCTGGACCATGAATTTCCAGACGGATTCAAACCCGCAAACATAGAGGCATACGGCGGAACAACAGACCCTGGGGTCTGGATTGAGGACTATATCCTCCATATCCATATGGCTTGAGGAGATGATCTCCACGCCATTAAGTATTTACCCCTCAAACTCAAAGGGCCAGCTCGGCACTGGCTTAAAAGCCTCCCCGAAAGCTCCATTGGAAGCTGGGAAGAGCTCGAAGATGCTTTTCGAGCAAATTTTCAAGGGACTTATGTCCGACCTCCGGACGCAGACGATTTGAGTCATATAACTCAACAGCTCGGAGAGTCAGCCCGAAATCTTTGGAACATGTTTCTTACTAAAAAGAACCAAATAGTCGACTGTCCGTACGCCGAAGCCTTGGCAGCTTTTAAGCACAGCGTCCGCGACGAATGGCTTGCCAGACACCTGGGCCAAGAAAAGTCAAGAACAATGGCAGCATTAACAAGCCTCATGACCCGCTTTTGCGCGGGTGAGGACAGCTGGCTAGCCAGATGCAACACTAGCGACCCAAGTACATCCGAAGTTAGAGAAGGAAATGGGAAATCATGACGCAACAAAAATAATAAGCGCTGGTGTCGGTGTCAAAACCGGCGGATCTCGGGAAGGGGGTCCCGAACTGTGCGTCTAGGCCGGATGGTAACAGGAGGCAGGGAACACGATGTTTTACCCAGGTTCGGGCCCTCTCGATGGAGGTAAAACCCTACGTCCTGTTTGATTAATATTGATGATATGGGTAGTACAAGAGTAGATCTACCACGAGATCAAGAAGGCTAAACCCTAGAAGCTAGCCTATGGTATGATTGTTGTATATGGAGTTGATTGCCTACGGACTACAACCCTCCGGTTTATATAGACACCGGATAGGGTTAGGGTTACATAGAGTCGGTTACAATGGTAGGAGATCTTGAATATCCGCATTGCCAAGCTTGCCTTCCACGCCAAGGAAAGTCCCATCCGGACACGGGACTAGTCTTCAATCTTGTATCTTCATAGTCATGGAGTCCGGCTGAAGGTATAGTCCGGCTACCCGAACACCCCCTAATCCAGGACTCCCTCAGTAGCCCCTGGACCAAGCTTCAATGACGACGAGTCTGGCGCGCAAATTGTCTTCGGCATTGCAAGGCGGGTTCCTCCTCCAAGTCCTTCATAGAAGATTGTAAACACCAAGAGTAGTGTCCGGCTCTGCAAAATAAGCTTCCATATATTGCCATAGAGAGAATAATATTAACACAAATCAAATCTGCTGACGTATTCCGCAGTGCGCCATCACACTACGACCAAGTCCTTTACTTGTTTTTACTTTTTCACCTCAGCGTGTTTTGTGAGGCGGTTTCCTTGGCACGTCTTGTCAAAGCAGAGATCGTGTACCCCCCCTTTTACGTGATTCTCATCTATACGGACGTGGGTAACCCAATCGTGCCCGTTAGCATATTTTATTGATTAAAGGCGAGTCCCAAACGGTTACGGGGAGGGCTCCTGGTATTCAGCCTCTTATAAAGAGACCAGGGCCTTATCTTTTCTTCAATCCAAAACAAGTTCGCCCGTCGCCTCGAGTTCCAACACCCTAGGCTCCAGATTCCGGGCGCCTCGGACCTTCAACAATGTACGGTTCCGACCTTCAAGGCCGATGGATGCCATCCTCCGTCACGGAGGAGGACGTGCTAAAGTTGAGAGAGGCTAAGTTCCTGATCGGCGAAATTTGGCATAGGTTGCCTGCTCAAGGGCAGGTCATCCCCAGTCCCCATCCCGATGAGAGTGTGGTGTTCATGTCTCAGTTCCTTCGGGGGTTGGACTTCCCAATGGATCCCTTTGTGAGGGGACTGCTGTTTTATTACGGGCTGGAATTCCATGACTTAGCTCCGGAGTCCATCCTCCATATCTCCTCGTTTATTGTCCTGTGTGAAGCGTTCCTCCATGTTACCCCTCACTTCGGATTATGGCTCAAGACCTTCAAAGTGGAGCCGAAGATGATCAAGGGACGGCACACAGAGTGTGGAGGCGCTGTTATAAGCAAAAATGCTGATGCTCCATGGCCCGAGGGCTCTTTTCAAGAGGAGCTAGGCTTGTGGCAACGAGAGTGGTTTTATATCACCGCTCCCCGGAGTACCAAATGGGTGGCGCCTCCTGCCTTTCGCTCGGGTCCCCCACCACGGCTAGCGTCATGGGTCAAAAGAGGGTTAGATTGGGGTTTGCCCAAAGACGTGCCCTTGTTACAGGGCCGCGTTAAAGATCTCTTGGAAGGAGACCTCAGCCTGGTTAAGGTGACACAGGTCATGCTGATTCGCCGAATATTGCCCGGCAAACGTCGCCCCCTTCGCCCGTGGGAGTTTAATCCAGAGGGACCGCGAGCTCTCCAGAACTTTATGGGCGCAACGCCCGCGGAGATGTATAAACTGTTCTTCGGATCACAAGAGATGTGTCCGGATTTAACCGAGGATGCAGGCCTAAGCCGCAATCGCCCGGATACTCAAGTAAGCAACCTTGTGCCCGGACCTTCTATCCGTATAATTGTCATAAACTTGCTCCTAAAAGAGCCGTCCTTTTAAACATGAGTGGATAGTGAAGGCAAAGCTGATCAGGTGTCCGGCTCCCCTTCCAGAAACCAGGCCGGACCCCGTGCTGGTCAGGATGCTGGAGATAATGCCTTTGGAGGGGGAGGACAAGGAAGCTATGGCCTCCTCGAAGGAGGCTGCTCCGAAGGGAGGAACCGACAATTCCTCTCCTAAGGGGAATAAGAGAGCCGCCTCTGACAACCCAGAAACTATGGCCTCGAAGCGGGGGAGAAAATCCTCATCAGAGGGTCCGACGCTGGGGAGTTCCTCGGCTGGACTATGCCCTAGAGGGGATCAGCCCTCCAGCGAGCCGTAAGTGGAGAAAGATTTTCCTTTTGAGGGATGAGGGAAATCCTTGATTTATATCTGAGAAGATTAACCAAACCTTTACCTTGTAGCTCGGACCTCAGCCCTTCTCAGCAGAGCTCGTCTTCGGGGGATCTCCTTCTGGAGATGATGGAGAGCGGGATGCCTCCGCTTGTCGTGCCGCCTAGCGAGGCGGGTGACCCTGAGGTGTCGTTGTGGAGGGTTTCTCCGAATCCGGCAGGGGCGGAAGATAGCTATGTGCCCCCCCGAGGTTCTCCGCGTCCGGCCTTCGAAAGAGGTCATGGGACAAGTCCGGCATCGTCTGGTGCTCGGTCGGAGGAGCTAAAGATTCTGCTGGGGCGAGCTTGTATCTCAAAGGAGCACCGTGCGTTGATGGGCACGGTGATTGAAAGGATTTCATCCGCAGAGAGCGGATTGCATGAGGCCGTCAAAAGTTTACTGACAGGTTTCGAGGTACATTAGATAGTGTACACTTTTGGCAGTTGTGCATGAATAAGATGCGCCCTGTGTAGATAGTAGCCCCTGAGACTCTGCACGTCATCTAGAAATGACGGCACGCGGATGATCATAATCCTAGGTCTAAGATGTCGCCTTTGAATGTAGGCGGCAGGGTGTCCGGAATCGAGCCGAACTGACGATTTTGCCGAACTAAAGCGGCAACTGGACGTGGCAGATGCCGACATCACGCTTGTCAACAAGCGGCTTGATGAGGGTCAAGGTATGTAATTCCTCGGGCGGCATTAGGTAGGAACCGTTTTATGCCCGTGTCTTACGATGTGTGTGCTTGACACAGATGGTGCGGTCGTCGTGGAGAGTCTTAGGGCAGAACTTGCCCGAGCTAAAGAACAAGCCAGAGAAAGTGATGCGGCTGCCAAGAAAGCCCTTGAAGAGCTGAGAGCCGAACAGGCTGCTCATTGCCGAAAGCAAGGAAGAGATGGCTGAGATGGCCGAAAAGTTAAAAAGCGCTGCAGACCATTGCAGACTTCTTGAGAAAGAAGACCAGGCGAAACAGACGGTCTTAGAGAAGGCCGTTGCCAATGCCAAGGACGCGCGCTCTGCGATGAGAGCTGCGAAGGAGGAGCTGCGTCAGGCCGAACATATTGCGGCTGGAAAGCCCTTCATGCTGCGAAGGAAATTTTGTGATCCGAAGTTTGCTCCGTTGGACCGGATGTGGAGTGTGGAGGATACCTATCTGGATTTGGCAGCGAGTGCTGCTGATGTGACCGAACACTTTCGAGATCAGGAAGATCGCGAAGAGGAAAAGCTTCTCTGGTCGCAGTTTCACAATCCAGAGCATCCACTGGCAGTGGACGATCGTTTGGCTCAATGGGCCGAACTGAATAGGTTGTCCGGACTCGCCATGAAGTACGTCATGGGTCATCTGTGGCCGGGGAGATCGGAGCCAAAGAGTTATTTCAGCTTGGTGCAGCAATTCCTTGACGCGGTGCCGCGTATAAATGCAATGAAGAGGTCAGCATGCATAGAGGGCACAAGGATGGCTCTTGCCCGTGTTAAGACATACTGGGCAGAGATGGAGACCACCGTTGTTGCGTCCCGAGATTCGGACAAAAGCCGAGTACCCTCCGAGCACTATTTTCAGGAAGTCCTTGAAGGCGCTCGTGTAATAGAGACGCAGTGCTCGAAAGATGCTATGTTATGATAGCATATGTAATTATAAAGTAATATTTTGGTAAACTGTAGTGGCCTTTTTATACTTGTGCCTTCAAGTATTGGGAACACCTCCTGTGTGGCCGTTTTAATATATAAAATCTGAAAGATGGCAGTCATTGGCTTCAGCCCCCACGCACATAGTGCGGGGGTGCTCGCAGAAGACGCATTTTCACAATTAACCCAACGTCTTGGTCCTACAAAGGAGGTGATAGCGCAGCGGGCCAGGCAACCGGACTATGATGCTTTAACACTTTCACTTAGCCATAGGAGTTTGACAGTGAGACTATTTAAGTAGCTCTTTGGTGGCGACTGCGCTCATCCGAGCTCGGGGCGCGTATGTGCCTGACCGGGAAGCGGCCCTTCGTTAAAGCGGAGGAATCCGATAGATTCCGATAGGTCATCGAGTGGCTGACCAGTCTCACGCTACATCATGACAGTCAGTTTTTGGCTTTCTCTACCGAGGTGCTCGCCCGGCCGAACCGGGGCACAATCGCAGTAGTTCTCCTGGTGCTACCTTAGCCGATAGAGCAGAACATAAGGTAGCCGAACTCAGGAGCCGGGCAACCCAACATTTGACAAAAGACATGATTCGGAGCTGATGCATATAATGCCAAAACTCATGACACCGAACACTCCCTAAGGTGTTCGGTCTTTATGAGTGTGGGCGAAACAACACTCTTTATTGAAAAAGCCCCTAGTGTCCAGGTACGTGCAAAAATTCTGACGTGGCCACATGCCAAGACGCCAGCCTCCTCCTTTGTTATATCAGAAAAAACCAAGGGATGTATAGCAACAAGAGACAGTAAAAAAGGTTTACGCAGGGTCTTAATCTAAAAAGAATCCTTTAGGATGGGTCCCTACTGCACGTCTGCGCCTGTGTCTCCGTTGTGCCGTATCCTGGACGGGTGCCGCATGACGTTCATCTGTAAAAGAGAGGAACTGAGTTGAAAATGGGTCGTGCCGAAAAAGTTTAAAATAAACAAAGTATAAAGTAAAATATATAGGATTGAGCTTTATTGTCTCTTATTGTATATGCGTGGAGCCCCTAGTGCGGGGATATATGGCCACTAAGCCTACATCAATGATGATTTTGCACCGAACTCGTCTATCCGTGTTCGTGGTCTTGAATGACCTATTTCGAAGTTTTTTGGCCGGTGAGGCCATTTTGCTGTGGGGCTGTCAAAGTGGCCGCACAGTCCTCCGCTTGGGGAGGCGCACTTTAGTGCTTCCCCTTCAAAGAGATGATGCCTCGTGGACCGGGCATCTTAAGCGTAAGAGATGCATAGTGCGGTATTGCATTAAAGCGAGTGAAAGCTTCGCGTCCCAGTAGTGCTTGATAGCGACTTGAGAACGGGATGATATGGAAGGTCAGCTTTTCGTGGCGGAAGTTATCGGCAGAGCCAAATATGACTTCGAGCCGGAGAAAACCCATACAATGGGTGTCCGAACCAGGTATTACCCCTTGAAAGGAGGTTTTGCTGCGGCGGATTCTTGCCGCGTTTATCCCCATGTGCTGGATTGTATCCTGATATATCAGGTTTAGTCCACTACCGCCGTCCATAAGGACATTTGAAAACTGGAGTCCGCAAATTATTGGATCGAGTATCAAGGCAGTCCAGCCTGCATTCTTGATATTTGTAGAATAATCTAGCTGATCGAAGATGATCGGTTTTGACAACCAGTGGCCGGACCCTTTGGGGGTGGGCCGTGTGGTGCGTACCTTTGCGGGCGCCGCACGTTTTGTTATGTGAAGTGAGTTCACTGTTTTTACTTCTTGTGGGAAGTTCTTTTGTTTCCTGGTACTCTGCTTTTGGGGTTCGTCCTCGTCTTCGCTTGGTGTGTCGAGCCCCTTGTGTTCGGCATTGAGTCTACCGGATTGTTTGAAAACCCAACAGTCCCTATGGGTATGGTTAGCAGGCTTCCCGGGAGTACTGTGTATCTGACATATCCTGTCCAGGATTTTATTTAGGTTGGATGGATAGTCCCTGTTATCCTGGGGGGGGGGGCGATTTTGCCTGATTTTGTCGTGAGCCTTTGAATCCGGCATTGACTGCCGTGCTCTTCGGACTTTTGTCCTTAGTCCGGCGAGGTCCTTGTTGGGTCGCGGTTTTCCGTTTCCATCCCTAGTTTCGGATGTACTTGGGTCGCTGGGGCTGCACCTTGCCAACCAGCTGTCCTCCCCTGCACAAAAGCGGGTCATGAGGTTTGTTAGTGCGGCCATTGTTCTTGGCTTTTCTTGGCCGAGGTGTCTGGCGAGCCATTCGTCCCGAACATTATGACTGAAAGCTACTAAGGCTTCGGCGTCCGGACAGTCGACTATCTGATTCTTTTTAGTGAGGAATCTATTCCAGAACTGCCGAGCTGATTCTCCGGGTTGTTGAGTTATGTGACTAAGATCGTCTGCATCCAGAGGGCGGACATAGGTCCCTTGAAAGTTTGCTCGGAAAGCATCCTCGAGCTCTTCCCAGCTTCCAATTGTGTTTTCGGGAAGGCTTTTAAGCCAATGCCGGGCTGGCCCTTTAAGCTTAAGGGGTAAATATTTTATGGCATGGAGATCATCTCCTCTAGCCATGTGTATGTGGAGGATATAATCCTCGATCCAAACTCCAGGGTCTGTTGTTCCATCATATGCCTCTATGTTTACGGGTTTGAATCCCTCTGGAAATTCATGGTCCAGGACCTCATCGGTGAAATATAGAGGGTGTGCGACGCCCCTGTATTTGGGTGTGCCGGATTCTGATGATGGCTTCATAGTATTACTTATGAGAGCTTGCTTTCTTGGCCCATAAATGGACCTGACTGGGCCATGATGCGAATCCTTAAGTGGGTCGCATGCCGATTTAAGTGTGGCGCCGCTTGCCGCTTTATGGGGTCGTCTATCCAACCGTGTGGCTTTCTCATTTTTTGAATGCGAGGGCTCTAGGGCTTCTTCGTCGAATTCAGATAGTAGCTTTCTTTTCGGATAGCTTTTAGTGCGGCGACTATCACCGTATTTATCTGTGGTATTGATTACTTTGCTCCATCTAATCCGGAGTGCATCTTCCGCTGTTTTTAGCTTCCGCTTCTGCTTTTTTAGGCTGCATGCAGTTGCAACGAGCCTCTCGTGGAGATTCTTCTGCTCCATAGGTATATCCGGCGTGAGGTCATCCGGAATGCCGTTTTCGCCGGAGGAGGGATGTTTGGTTTGTCTATTCGTGTTGCCCTGTTCGGACGGTTGCTCTAAGGCCTGCTTGTCATCTACCGGCTCGTGCTGCTCTATGGCTGGGTTTTTATTGAGGCGGGGCTTGGATCGGCGTTTACGCCGACGCTTTGATTGCTTTTCGGGGGGTCGATCTCCCGTTCTATCCCCTTTTTCCTCGTTGTCGCTTCCTTTAGGGGTATCCACCATGTACACATCGTGATATGAGGTGGCTGTCCAATGCTCTATGGGCGTTGGTTCATCGGTATCTCCTGCATCGTCATCCATGCTGTCGATGTCTCCGGAGTCGAAGTTGAGCACGTCGTTTAAATTGTCGACAGTGGCTACCAAGTGGGTGGTGGGTGGGCTTTGAATTTCTTCATCGTCCGTATCCCACCCTCGCTGACCGTAGTCCGGCCAGGGCTCTCCTGATAAAGAGAGAGACTTAAGGGAATTCAGGATGTCGCCAAAAGGCGAGTGCTGAAAGATGTCTGTGGCGGTGAACTCCATTATCGGCGCCCAATCGGATTCGATTGGCAGGGGCGCGGGGGGTTCGGAGTCCGGGGAGGAGTCCGGATCCTCGGAGTCATGGGTCATGCAGAGCGCGGGGCTAGCGTTTGGCTCGATCGCCTTTGAGATCGCAGCCCCCGAGGTGGCGTCCAACCGCTCGTCCTCGATTGGCGCAATAGGCTCCGAGTTAGGGGTCGGAACCAATGCGTGTGCGGCCTCCAGGACACTGTCCGGAGGTAGAGCAAGGTCATGCCCCTCGAGATAGTGCGGCGCGCTTGGCCGTGGCTCGAACCCGTCGAAGATCAAGTCTCCGTGGATGTCAGCCGTGTAGTTTAAGCTTCCAAACCTGACTTGATGGCCAGGGGCGTAGCTTTCGATCTGCTCCAAGTGGTCAAGCGAATTGGCCCGCAGAGCGAAGCCGCCGAAGACGAAGATCTGTCCGAGGAAAAAGGTCTCACCCTGGACCGCATCGTTGTTGATGATCAAAGGAGCCATCGGGCCTCAAGGCGACGACATAGAGGAACTCTCAATGAAAGCACCAATGTCGGTGTCAAAACCGGCGGATCTCGGGTAGGGGGTCCCGGACTGTGCGTCTAGACCGGATGGTAATAGGAGGCAGGGAACACGATGTTTTACCCAGGTTCGGGCCCTCTCGATGGAGGTAAAACCCTACGCCCTACTTGATTAATATTGATGATATGGGTAGTACAAGAGTAGATCTACCACGAGATCAAGAAGGCTAAACCCTAGAAGCTAGCCTATGGTATGATTGTTGTATATGGAGTTGATTGCCTACGGACTACAACCCTCCGGTTTATATAGACACCGGATAGGGTTAGGGTTACATAGAGTTGGTTACAATGGTAGGAGATCTTGAATATTCGCATTGCCAAGCTTGCCTTCCACGCCAAGGAAAGTCCCATCCGGACACGGGACGTAGTCTTCAATCTTGTATCTTCATAGTCCTGGAGTCCGGCTGAAGGTATAGTCCGGCTACCCAAACACCCCCTAATCTAGGACCCCCTCAGCCGGAATAAAGAAGACAACCCGAAGAGCACGGCGGTAAACGCAGGATTCAGAAGCTCTCGGCCAGGTCAGCAAAAGCCGCCCTCTAAAGGCGCCAGAGATGAATTGTCCAGCCTAAACAAAATTCTGGACCAAATATGTCAGATCCATAGCACCCCCGATAAACCTGCAAATCATACCCACAGAGAATGTTGGGTCTTCAAGCAGTCCGGCAAGCTCAACGCCGTACACAAGGGGGAGGATACACCAAGCGAAGACGAGGATGAGCCTCTCAAGCAAGACACTGGGGAACAAAAGAAATTTCCACCAGAAGTCAAAACAGTGAATGTGTTACACGTGATCAAGGGGAGAAACAAAGCGGTTCTCCCAGAGAAATATGCCCAAGGGCCTATCACCGCGGAGTCCTGCCACTAGTCGTCTCAACCGATCACTTTCGACCATCGGGATTACTCAGCAAGTATCTGGCGTGCAGGATGGGCTGCCTTGGTATTAGACCCAATAATTGATGGATACCATTTCACATGAGTCCTAATGGACGGTGGCAGCAGTCTAAACCTGATATATCAGGACACAATCCGCAAAATGGGGATAGACCCAATGAAAATTTGCCACAGCAATACTGCCTTTAAAGGAGTAACGCCAGGCCCAGGGGCTCATTGCACGGGCTCCCTGCTACTAGAGGTTATATTCGGCTTCCCCGATAACTTCTGTAGCGAAAATTTAACCTTCCACATTGCTCCGTTCCAAAGTGGCTATCAAGCACTACTTGGACGCGAAGCTTTCGCTCGCTTTAATGCAATACCGCATTATGCTTCCCTCATGCTTAAGATGCCCGGTCCACGTGGCATCATTACAGTAAATGGAAATATTGAGCAATCCCTACGCGCTGAAGAGAGTGCGGCTGCCTTGGCAGCCGCACACTAGAACGACCTCACCAACTAAAGCATTCGATAGGTCGTCAAGACTACGGACATGGTTAGACGAGTCAGACGCAGCTATGTGTAATTCATACAGGTTTGATGGCCACACCCCTATTACAAATACAAGGGGCTCAACGCGCGCAGACAAGTGGCAATTTTTACTCATCTTGAATTGTACATGGTTTCTTTAAACCTACCTTTTTACACGACAACTTTTCACCTAAGTTTCTCTCTTTTACAGATGACCATCATGCTACACCCGTCCAGGATACGGCACAATGGAGACACAGGCGCAGATGTGCAGCAGGGACCCGTTCCAAGGATTCTTTTTAGATTAAGACCCTGCGTAAACCTTTCTTACTGTCTATTGTTGATACACATCCCTCGGGTTCTCAGTACTATTGAGAAGGATGCTGGCGTCTTGGCATGTGGCCACATTAGAATAATGCATGTACCTGGACACTAGGGGCTTCTTACAAAGGGCACTGTTTAGGCCCGGTTTATACCATAAAGACCGAATACCTTAGGGAGTGTTCGGCATCGCGAGTTTGGCCTTATATGCATCAGCTCCGAATTATGTCTTTCGTCAAATGTTGGGTTTGCCCGGCTCCTGTGTTTTGCTGCCTTATGTTCTGCTCTATCGGCTAAGGCGGCACCAGGAGAACTACTGCGATTGTGCCCTGGGTCATCCGGACGAGCACCTCAGTAGAGAAAGCCGAAAACTGACTGTCATGATATAGCGTGAGACTGGTCAACCACTCGATGACCTATCGGAATGTTAGAATTCCTCCGCCTTAACGAAGGGCCATTTCCCGGCCAGGCATGTCCGCACCCCGAATTCGGGAGAGTGCGGAGCCACCAGGGGCTATATAGTAGCTCCACCGTCAAATTCCTATGGCTAAGTGAAAGTGTTAAAGCATTATAGTCCGGTTGCCTCGTTCGCTACGCTATCACCTCCTTAACAGGACCAAGACGTTGGATTAAGTGTGAATACACGTCTTCTGCGAACACCTCCGCATTATATGCGTGGGGGTTGAAGCCGACGACTGCAATCTTTCAGGTTATATACATATATACATAAACAGCCGCACAGAAGGCATCATATTACTTCCAGGCAAAAGTATAAATACAACCTTAATAAATTTCATAAAAACATTGTGTTTACAATGGGAATACATGTCACTCAAACATAATATTCTTCGAGCACTGGGCCTCTATCAAACGAGCACCCTCGAGAACTTCTTCGAAATAATGCTCGGCAGCCACTCGGCCTATGGTCGAACCCTGCGCCGCAATAGTGGTAGCATCCATCTCCGCCCAGTATGCTTTTACACGGGCAAGGGCCATCCGCGAGCCTTCTATACACGCCGACCTATTCATCGCATTGATGCGCGGCACCGCTCCAAGGAACTGCTGCACTAAGCTGAAATAGCTGTTCGGCTTCGGTTTTTCCGGCCATAGATGATCTACGACGGACCTCATGGCGAGTCCGGACAACCTATAGAGTTCACCCCATTCGGCTAGCTGATCAGTCAATGGAAGCGGACGCACTGGAACGTTAAACTGTGACCAGAACAGCTTGTCCACTTCACGATCTGTTTGATCTCGGAAGTATTCGGCCGCATCGACAGCGCTCGCCGCCAAGTCCATATATGCGTCTGCCGAACTCCACAGCCGATCCAGAGGGGCATACTGCGGATCTTCGAACTTCCTCCGCAGCATAAAGGGCTTCCCGGCCGCAATATCCCCGACTTCACGCAGCTCCTCCTTCTTCGCTCTCATAGCAGAGCGGGTGTCTTTGGTCGCCATCGTGGCCTTTTCAAGATCCGTCGCCTTCACTCAGTTTTCTTCTTCAAGGAATTGGCAACGGTCGGTAGTGTCTTTTAACTTTACAGCCATCTTGGCCATTTTCTCTTTGCTCTCACAATGCGCGGCCTTCTCGGCTCTCAACTCTTCGGCCGCCTTCAAAGCAGCCGCATTACTAATCCCTGCGTGTTCTTTGGCTCGGGCAAGTTCCGCCCGAAGGGTCTCCATGGTGGCAGCTCCATTTGCAGTCACAACATATTAAAGATGCTGGCATCATGCTGCTCTTACTATGTGACATTCACCAGAAAACATTACTTACCCTGTGCCTCGTCAAGCCGCTTGTTAACAAGCTCGATGTCGGCATCTGCCGCATCCAGTTGCCGCTTTAGTTCGGCAAACTCATTAGTCCGGCTAGACACCGGAGCTTCCACCACCTGCCCATAAAGGCGGTTTGGTTATTACCTGGGACTATGATCCTATGTTCGCCGCCGTTCTCGATGACAACCAGAGTCTCAGGGGCTATCTACACAGGGCACACCTAAAAATGTGCGGTACTATCCAAAGTATATCATTTCACGTACCTCAAAGCCCGTTAGTAGACTCATAAAAGCTTCATGCAATCCGCTTTCGGCGGACGAAATCCTTTTCATCACCATACCCATCAACATACGGTGTTCTTCTGAGATGGCCGCTCGCTCCAACAGCTCCCTTGGTACGTCCGACCGCATACCAGACGGTGCCGGACTCTTTTGTTTGCTCTCTTCGAGAGCCGGACGCTGGGGACTTCGGGTGACTATAGGATTATCTTTTGGCCTCACTAGATCTGGAGAGTCCCTCCGTGACGACTTGTAACACCCTCGATGCGACTATATCTCCCACGTGTCGAGGCACGACTTAGAGGCATAATCGCATTGAAGGCATATGTTGCAAGTGAGGTAATCTTCACACAACCCATGTAATATAATAAGGGAAAGAGTTACATAGTTGGCGTACAATCGCCACTTCACACAATTACATGAATAGAGCATTACATCACCCAAAAACACTCAAGGTCCGACTACGGAACCAAAATAAAAGAAGAACCCCAAATGCGACAAAGGTCCCCGATCGACCCCAACTGGGCTCCACTACTGATCAACTAGAACGGAACAACACGAAGGACAAGGTCTTCATCAAGCTCCTCCTGAGCTTGGTTGCGTCATCTGCACGGACTCATCGTCACCTGCAAACTGGTTTTGGAAGTAATCTGTGAGCCATAGGGACTCAGCAATCTCGCACCCTCGTGATCAAGACTATTTAAGCTTATGGGTAAGGTAAAGGTATAAGGTGGAGCTGCAACAATCGACTAGCATATATGGTGGCTAACATACGCAAATGAGAGCGAGAAGAGAAGGCAAAGCACGGTCGATAAAAGTATGATCAAGAAGTGATCCTGGACTACCTACGTCAAGCATAACTCCAACAACCGTGTTCACTTCCCGGACTCCACCGGAAAGAGACAATCACGGTTACACACGCGGTTGATTCATTTTAATTAAGGTCGACTTCAGGTTTTCTACAACCGGACGTTAACAAATTCCCATCTGCCCATAACCGCGGGCACGGCTTTCGAAAGTTCAAATCCCTGCAGGGTGTCCCAACTTAGCCCATCACAAGCTCTCACGGCCAACGAAGGAATAGACCTCCACCCGAGACATTCCGATCAGACTCGGTATCCTAGTACAATAAGACATTTCGACAGGGTAAAACTAAACCAGCAACACCGCCCGAATGTGCCGACAAATCCCGATAGGAGCTGCACATATCTCTTTCTCAGGGCACACTCAGATTGTCCTAGGTACGGGTAAGCCAGCCCAGAGTTGCCCCTGGTGGCCACCGGCAGCTGACAGGTTGGACCAACACTAAAAGGAGCACTGGCCCGGGGGGGGGGGGGTAAAATAATGATGACCCTTGAGTCTGCAGAACCCAAGGGAAAGAAAAGGCTAGGTGGCAAATGGTAAAACCAATGTTGAGCATTGCTGGAGAAGCTTTACTTAAGGCGAACTGTCGAGGGGTTCCCATTATAGCCCAATCGCGTAAGGGACGCAAAATCCGGGAACATAACACTGATATGATGGAAACTAGGGCGGCAAGAGTGGAACAAAACACCAGGCATAAGGCCGAGCCTTCCACCCTTTACCAAGTATATAGATGCATTAATTAAATACGATATATTGTGATATCCCAACAAGTAAATAAATGTTCCAACAAGGAACGGTATCTCCATGTTCCAATAAGGAACAAACTTCAATCTTCACCTACAACTAACAATGCTGTAAGAGGGGCTGAGCAAAGCGGTAACATAGCCAATCAACGGTTTGCTAGGACATTGGTGGGTTAGAGGCTGAACATGGCAATTTGGGAGGCTGACAAGCAAGTGGTAGGCATCGTAGCAATGGCACAGCAAAAGAGCGAGCAAACTAGCATAGCAAAGATAGTAGTGATTTCGAGGGTATGATCATCTTGCCTGAAATCCCGCAAGGAAGAAGAACGAGTCCATGAAGAAGACAAACGGAATGTAGACGAACGGGTCCTCACAAACTCGACGTTACCGGAACCAACCGAAGAAGCAATTACCGGAAAAGAGCAAACAACATAGTAAACAACCAACACATGGACATGGTATGATATGCGAGATGCGGGATGCGATGCGGTATGCAAAATGCAAGACGTGACAGGAAATGCATGAACCTGGCCTCAACTTGAAAAACCAAGTGTGCCACTGGATAGAGGGGATGAAATCCCCTGAAAACAATATAAAGATCATAGGAATCGGAGCTACGGCTTGGAAATGGCAAGCGTTTTACGAAACGAGTCGATCTGCGATTTACAGCAAGTAGGCTCCTAAATGCAACGAAATGAACATGCTACATCCACCAAACATGAAAACAAAATACATGGAAGGGATGTACACAAGATGCTTAACAAATCACTAGGACTGAGCCACAGCCAAATTCATCCATTAAGGGGTTCAAACAAGCATGGCAAAAATGAATATGCAAAACAGATCTCAGACTTAGTGAAATTAACACTAGTCTGAAATTTCAGACCACGATGCTCTGTTCGGAGCAGAAAAACAACATGATACATAACCTGAACATGACAAGTAAGAACATGGCATGGAGCTACTCAACAAGCTTAACAAAACACCCAAAGTGACCTGGGGCCAAAAGGGTTCACAAAATACTCTAACGAGCACACGAACATGGATGAAACACAATCAGTTTTCAGACTTGGTAAAAACTGAGACATGCTGAAATTATAACTCACGGAGGCATGTAAACGAGCTCGATGCACTCACTACGGTGCAAGTCATGGCAAGGCAAGCATATATCCATAAAATAGGCACAAAATTCTAACTAGGCATGGCAAGAACAATGGCATAGCTTGCATGGATCACTAGCAATAGCACCGGCAAAATCGCAAAAGAGTTAACGATCTGCCCAAATACACAATGATGCAAAAGTTGAGCTCGATTGACTCAAGCTAGAGCACTCCACATAGGCAAAAAGAGACATGTATGGATAGAGCATAACAAGATTAACAAATGTCCCTTACTGATCATGCTCAAACGAGGCACGGATCACTAGGAAACAAGCTGAACATATGGCATCATGAACTAAAACATCTCAGACTTAGTGAAAATCACTAAGTCCCTGAAATCAGCAATCTCAGGTACCCCTCTTTGCAAGCTTGCACAAGACACCACACACATCCTAAAAATGCATGGGTGGCACCTATGGAAAGAAGACAAAATGCTAAACAATTCATCCCAAAGGGGCACAGGCATATCATGCACACAATAAACATGGCAAAAATGACAAAAGTCTATGATGAGCTAACAGATCTGCAATTAAACTCACGATGCCTCCTTCTAACAGCATTTTGGGAACCAAGATGAACTCAAATGCAAATGATGCAATGGTATGAAATGACGTACTCGTCGAGACGAAGATTTTGATATATCATATGTCCAAAACGGAGCTACGGATGCGGAGATATGACATGATGAAGTTATGCAAAAAAATACTGGGAGGAGGCAAAAGTCAACCGAGGAGGATGGATCCAGATCCAGATCCATGGCACGGGCTACGAGGTTCGCCGGGGAAGCATGAGTTTGCCGGAGAAGGGGCGGCCGAAGGTCGACGAAGTCGCCGGAGGAGGCGGATCCGGCCATCCCTACCCCGGATCTGACCGGAGGAGGTCGGGCGCCCATCGGAGAGGACGGAGGAGTAGAGCGGACGGCGTCGCGGCTCCCGTGCTCCGGCGAGCTCGCAGGAGGTCGGGCGGTGGTTCCGGCGAGCTCTTGGTGCCGGCAAGCTCGGCACGGGGGCGCGCGAGGGGCGGCGGGGTTCGGGCACCGCGGAAGACAAGCGGCGCGGAGACCCGTGGTGGTGTGGAGGCAGGCCCGGCGCGGTTGGCGCGCGTTCCGATCACCGAAGGAGATTGCCGGCGACGGCGCGAAGGCGGCGGAGCAAGGGCGGCGAGGTGTGAGGTGGCGGCGCGAAGGCGGGCCTGGCGCGGCCCGGTTCGGCCCCGGGACGGGCCGGATCTGGGGCCCTGGCGGCGGCGAACCAGTAGGTGCCACGTGGCGGCGGACGGAGGAGCGGACATGTCCGGCCTGCGAGAATTCGTCCGGCGGCGGCGGGGAAAAAGGATCTAGGGTTTAGGGGGGAGAAGAACCGTGAATTTCGGAGGGGGACCTTTAAATAGGCATAGAGGGAGCTAGGAGAGTCCAAATGAGGTGCGGTTTTCGGCCACGCGATCGTGATCGAACGACCGAGACGATGGAGCAGAGTTAGGTGGGTTTTGGGCCAAAATGGAGGGGTGTTGGGCTGAAACACACACGAGGCCTTTTCGGTCCCTCGGTTAACCGTTGGAGTATCAAACGAAGTCCAAATGACCCGAAACTTGACAGGCGGTCTACCGGTAGTAAACCAAGGCCGCATGGAAAGTCTCGGTCCAATCCAGAAATGTTTAATCCCCACACACGAAAGAAAGCTAGAAATGGCCACTGGAGGAGAACGAAGCGCCGGAATGCAAAACGGACAACGGGGAAAATGCTCGAATGCATGAGATGAACATGTATGCAAATGCAATGCACGTAATGACATGATATGAGATGCATGACACGCAAGCAATGACAACGCAACAACAACAAATAACAGAATGACACCTGGCACATCGGTCTCGGGGCGTTACAACGCTCCACCACTATGAGAGGATCTCGTCCCGAGATCTAGAATGGCACCGCAGGGAAAACGGAAGAGAAAAGAGAAGAGGTAAAAACAAATTGCTTCTTTGACAAATGAGTGAAACCAAAGAACCTTGCGAGGTTGAACAAATTCGAGAAAAGGCTACAACGAAGGTGAACAAAGTCGAAAACACTCCGTTAGAAAAGAGGGACAAAGAACATTGCGAAACCTTGAGGTTAAAGGGAAGATATATATTGAAAACACTCCGTTAAAGAAGGGGATCAAGGAAGACCAAAATTCGGGCAGCACTCCGGTTGAAAAGAAAAGGAATTGAATAAGGTCTTGATAAGATGAGAAGATACTTGAGCAGAATGGCACCACACTCCGGTTAAATGGGTAGGCATGAAAAGAATGTGATCTTGACACACCAGATGATGGATTGAAGAGAGCAACATCACCATGCCTGCGGGACAATAGAATAGACGATAAATAATTGAAATAAAAGAATGGAGAAGCAAATGCCAACTTCTGTCACAAAAGAGTTTGAGAAGGCATCCTTAGGAGAAGGGTCGAACGGAGTTGTTGGAACACCAACAACGAAAAGAATAATCTTGATATGGTCTTATGGAATACCTCTCAAATTAAGAGATGAAAAACCTGCCACTCACAGGAAAAGAATTGGATTGATAAGAACAAAGAGACGAGAAACTTATTTCACCGGGAGGATAAAAGAAGAACTTGGGTCATTTATAAACACCAAAGATATCAACAATCCTTAGGGAAGTCTTTAGGTGAAATATAACCCAAGATAGCTCCAATGACGAGATTGATGGATTTAAAATACCTCATTCTTAATAACATGTGAAACAAGAACTCAAATTATCAAGAATGACGTAAAACCACCTCCAAAGATACGGTAGAAAGAAATTGTACTCCGGATAGCAAGATGAAGAAAGCTTGAGCTCCTTTGAAAAGAATCTCAATGAACACTTCAAGAAGGAATTAAATCCTTTATGAACCAACATGTAGAACCTCCATGAAGAACTCCGGTAATAAAAGAAATGATCAATCAAAATGGAGGATGAAAAGAATAAGGTTGAAGCCTCGCAATGATTAGATGGATCTTCGCGATGAAATAAATTGAGAGATCTTGGAACTCCGGAAAAGAAAAGATGAAACAATTGAAACCAAGAATTTTGATGAGGCTCCGGAATAAGGAATTAAATCACTTGGATGAAACAAGAGTAAGAATTACATTATGCTTATCCTACACCAATATAAAATTGATGACCATCAATGGATTTGGCACACTACTTATTCTCGTTGAAAGGATTAAGATAGATATAGCGCAAACTTCAGAAGGTCTACAACGAACCACCGGAAGGATTGAAAACAACGAATAATTGATATGATGAACAAGGAAGAGAGATCTTGACAGAACCACCGTAAGAATTGAAAATGAACGAAGTAGGGGTGCATCACCGGTAAGAATTAGCAAATGAACGAAGGTGCTTGAGACAAGCTAGATACATGAGAACGAAGAGATCAAGAACTGATTAGAGGATATTCGATTGATGCGCTGGCAAGATAGGAGAAAGATAACTGACAGCTGAGAATGAATAAACCTGAATTGATGGACTCCGGATAACAAACTAAAAAGACTCCTAAAATTTGCACCGGATGGGTGAAAAGAAATCTCACAATCGAAAACAATTATGATTGGATGGCAACAAGCTAGAATCACGAATCTTGAAAAGAATGGAGCAAGATTAAAGAAAAACTCTTCTTCGGTCTTCAAAAGATGAGAATGACAATGAGAAACACCACCGTGAATTATTGAGACACTCCGGAATAATCAAAACGAAGAGGTTGAGCCAAGGATGAAAAGAATTGTGAAAGATCTTGGAGAAAGCGATATGACTGATGATAATTCATCCTTACGTCAAACTTTGAAAGGAATTTAGGATAACTCCAGGAAAGATAGAAGATTCAGGTAAGATCCTGGGAAAAGACCTGTGGGTTAGGGCCCACTCAAAAGAAAACACTGCTGAAATGATTAAAAAGAAGGGTTGCACCGGTTGAATTAAATGACTTGAATGAGACACCAATCTCGAAAGAATTTGAACGAATGTAGAGTGGAAACACGAATCTTTGAGATATCTTGAGCACTCCGGAATAACAAATAGCGAGAAGTAGAATGATAATGAGGTGCACCGGCATGAGAAAGCATTGAAATGAGGAAAAGAATATGATCAAACACCGAAAGCTTGAATTGGTTCCACCGGAAAAGAAAAAAAATGAATAATGGTGAACTAGAAACTCCGTTAAAATCTTCATGAGCATCACCGGATAAGAATATTGACGGAAAAAGGATGGAGAGACTTCCCATCAATAAAAGGATACTTGAATAAGAAATCCGGTTCCTCAAAGAAACAAGGGTGGGAGGGAGGGAAAAACAAAGGCAGGTTGGGATGAATGAAACAAACACCGTTGAGAAGAAGTGATAATTGATCTTGCGGGAGTTGAAATGATCGGATCCACTAGAAGAGAAACACACCGGTTTACAAGAAATTGAAATGACAAACTCGATGATCGAGAAGGATTAGTATTCACATAGAAATATGATAACACCATTTGGGGAAGGTATGGAATCAACATTTGACTTCGAAGCAACTCGAATACCACAACTCAAAACAAAACAAAGGATTGGCTTGCAGAATAAGCCGGAACAAACATATGATAGATATTTCGTCCGAAGTTTTCGTGGTGGGACCTACACGGGCTCGATCGTACAACACCATCATGTACAAGGCAGTGCACAAGACATACGAAGCATCCCCGAGTCATCATAGCCAAGGACTCTTTAAGACACAACGAGACCACTGTAAAATCGACCGTGAATAGGCGAACCACTAGACGTCGAACCCCAATTCATATCATACATCTGTTGGAAAGATATCCTAAGAGCTACTTGAATTCCCACCTATGAAACTCCCAAAACTTTCCGGTTATGCAATCAGGTGTTGGGGATACAGGGGAAGCATAATATCTCACCCAAGCTAGCAAATCCTACATCCAGCTGTATCCATCCTTCAACAGATAACCAAGAAACCTTCGGAAACCATCTACCTCAACCTTCGAAAAGCATCCGTTATACAAGTTATGGCGATACTCCCGAACTCCCGCCCCAGTACTGGGTGGCGTCGAGGTTATCTCACCAACGAACTGCATAAAAGAGATTTTCGATGTCGATGAACATATCTCAAGTATACCAGAATTGCAACGATAAAATTATGATGAAAACACCTCAGAGCTCAACTCCCCGGGACACTTCCACTAAACCCCTGACAGGAGGCACCAAGACAGTATTCTCATCATAAGTCATCGGAACAAATCCAAGATACTCGCGTGATCCTAAAAAAAATTTAGTGAAATTTGAGAAGAGAAGAGTCAAAACTCTACGTCAGGATGCCTTACCAGAGCGATGAAGGGACTGGGAAGTAAAAAGAATTCCTAAGCTCTCCGATATATAATTCCTAAGGACTCAAAACATTTTTCTAGACACAACTCGGCTGCTAAAAACGATCAAGCAATGGGGGCTCCTAAGGTCGGGGAAGGCTCTGATACCAACTTGTAACACCCTCGATGCGACTATATCTCCCACGTGTCGAGGCATGACTTAGAGGCATAATCGCATTGAAGGCATATGTCGCAAGTGAGGTAATCTTCACACAACCCATGTAATATAATAAGGGAAAGAGTTACATAGTTGGCGTACAATCGCCACTTCACACAATTACATGAATAAAGCATTACATCACCCAAAAACACTCAAGGTCCGACTACGGAACCAAAATAAAAGAAGAACCCCAAATGCGACAAAGGTCCCCGATCGACCCCAACTGGGCTCCACTACTGATCAACTAGAACGGAACAACACGAAGGACAAGGTCTTCATCAAGCTCCTCCTGAGCTTGGTTGCGTCATCTGCACGGACTCATCGTCACCTGCAAACTGGTTTTGGAAGTAATCTGTGAGCCACAGGGACTCAGCAATCTCGCACCCTCGCGATTAAGACTATTTAAGCTTATGGGTAAGGTAAAGGTATGAGGTGGAGCTGCAGCAAGCGACTAGCATATATGGTGGCTAACATACGCAAATGAGAGCGAGAAGAGAAGGCAAAGCACGGTCGATAAATGTATGATCAAGAAGTGATCCTGGACTACCTACGTCAAGCATAACTCCAACAACCGTGTTCACTTCCCGGACTCCGCCGGAAAGAGACCATCACGGTTACACACACGGTTGATTCATTTTAATTAAGGTCGACTTCAGGTTTTCTACAACCGGACGTTAACAAATTCCCATCTGCCCATAACCGCGGGCACGGCTTTCGAAAGTTCAAATCCCTGTAGGGTGTCCCAACTTAGCCCATCACAAGCTCTCACGGTCAACGAAGGAATAGACCTCACCCGAGACATTCCGATCAGACTCGGTATCCCAGTACAACAAGACATTTCGACAGGGTAAAACTAAACCAGCAACACCGCCCGAATGTGCCAAGAAATCCCGATAGGAGCTGCACATATCTCTTTCTCAGGGCACACTCAGATTGTCCTAGGTACGGGTAAGCTAGCCCAGAGTTGCCCCTGGTGGCTACCGGTAGCTGACAGGTTGGACCAACACTCAAAGGAGCACTGGCCCGGGGGGGGGGGGTAAAATAATGATGACCCTTGAGTCTGCAGAACCCAAGGGAAAGAAAAGGCTAGGTGGCAAATGGTAGGACCAATGTTGGGCATTGCTGGAGAAGCTTTACTTAAGGCAAACTGTCGAGGGGTTCCCATTATAGCCCAACCGCGTAAGGGACGCAAAATCCGGGAACATAACACCGATATGATGGAAACTAGGGCGGCAAGAGTGGAACAAAACACCAGGCATAAGGCCGAGCCTTCCACCCTTTACCAAGTATATAGATGCATTAATTAAATACGATATATTGTGATATCCCAACAAGTAAATAAATGTTCCAACAAGGAACGGTATCTCCATGTTCCAATAAGGAACAAACTTCAATCTTCACCTGCAACTAACAACGCTATAAGAGGGGCTGAGCAAAGCGGTAACATAGCCAATCAACGGTTTGCTAGGACATTGGTGGGTTAGAGGCTGAACATGGCAATTTGGGGGGCTGACAAGCAAGTGGTAGGCATCGTAGCAATGGCACAGCAAAAGAGCGAGCACACTAGCATAGCAAAGATAGTAGTGATTTCGAGGGTATGATCATCTTGCCTGAAATCCCGCAAGGAAGAAGAACGAGTCCATGAAGAAGACAAACGGAACGTAGACGAACGGATCCTCACAAACTCGACATTACCGGAACCAACCAAAGAAGCAATCACCGGAAAAGAGCAAACAACATAGTAAACAACCAACACATGGACATGGTATGATATGCGAGATGCGGGATGCGATGCGGTATGCAAAATGCAAGACGTGACAGGAAATGCATGAACCTGGCCTCAACTTGACAAGCCAAGTGTGCCACTGGATAGAGGGGATGAAATCCCCTGAAAATGATATAAAGGTCATAGGAATCGGAGCTACGGTTTGGAAATGGCAAGCGTTTTACGAAACGAGCCGATCTGCGATTTACAGCAAGTAGGCTCCTAAATGCAACGAAATGAACATGCTACAGCCACCAAACATGAAAACAAAATACATGGCAGGGATGTACACAAGATGCTTAACAAATCACTAGGACTGAGCCACGGCCAAATTCATCCATTAAGGGGTTCAAACAAGCATGGCAAAAATGAATATGCAAAACAGATCTCAGACTTAGTGAAATTAACACTGGTCTGAAATTTCAGACCACGATGCTCTCTTCGGAGCAGCAAAACAACATGATACATAACCTGAACATGACAAGTAAGAACATGGCATGGAGCTACTCAACAAGCTTAACAAAACACCCAAAGTGACCTGGGGCCAAAAGGGTTCACAAAATACTCTAACAAGCACACGAACATGGATGAAACACAATCAGTTTTCAGACTTGGTAAAAACTGAGACATGCTGAAATTATAACTCACGGAGGCATGTAAACGAGCTTGATGCACTCACTACGGTGCAAGTCATGGCAAGGCAAGCATATATCCATAAAATAGGCACAAAATTCTAACTAGGCATGGCAAGAACAATGGCATAGCTTGCATGGATCACTAGCAATAGCACCGGCAAAATCGCAAAAGAGTTAACGATTTGCCCAAATACACAATGATGCAAAAGTTGAGCTCGATTGACTCAAGCTAGAGCACTCCACATAGGCAAACAGAGACATGTATGGATAGAGCATAACAAGATTAACAAATGTCCCTTACTGATCATGCTCAAACGAGGCACGGATCACTAGGAAACAAGCTGAACATATGGCATCATGAACTAAAACATCCCAGACTTAGTGAAAATCACTAAGTCCCTGAAATCAGCAATCTCAGGTACCCCTCTTTGCAAGCTTGCACAAGACACCACACACATCCTAAAAATGCATGGGTGGCACCTATGGAAAGAAGACAAAATGCTAAACAATTCATCCCAAAGGGGCACAGGCATATCATGCACACAATAAACATGGCAAAAATGACAAAAGTCTATGATGAGCTAACGGATCTGCAATTAAACTCACGATGCCTCCTTCTAACAGCATTTTGGGAACCAAGATGAACTCAAATGCAAATGATGCAATGGAATGAAATCACGTACTCGTCGAGACGAAGATTTTGATATATCATATGTCCAAAACGGAGCTACGGATGCGGAGATATGACATGATGAAGTTGTTGGGGAACGCAGTAATTTCAAAAAATTTCCTACGTACACGCAAGATCATGGTGATGCACAGCAACGAGAGGGGAGAGTGTTGTCTACGTACCAACGCAGACCGACTGCGGAAGCGATCACACAACGTAGAGGAAGTAGTCGTACGTCTTCTTCCCGATCCGACCGATCCAAGCACCGTTACTCCGGCACCTCCGAGTTCTTAGCACACGTTCAGCTCGATGACGTTCCTCGGGCTCCGATCCAGCAAAGCGTCGAGGAAGAGTTCCGTCAGCACGACGGCGTGATGACGATCTTGATGTACTACCGACGCAGGGCTTCGCCTAACCACTACAACGGTACGATCGAGGTGGAATTTGGTGGCAGGGGGCACCGCACACGGCTAAGGAGCGATCTCAAGGATCAAGTTGTGTGTCTTGGGGTGCCCCCTGCCCCCGTATATAAAGGTTGGAGGAGGGGGGCCGGCCGGCCAAGGGAGGGGAGGCGCAGGGGAGTCCTACTCCCACCGGGAGTAGGACTCCTCCCCCCAATCCTAATCCAATTAGGACTCCCGGGGGGGAAAAGAGAGAGAAGGGGGGCCGGCCCCTTATCCTATTCCTAATAGGACTTGGGGAAGGGGGGGCGCCGGCCAGCTTGGGCCTTTTCCCTTTTTCTCTTTTTTCCACTAAGGCCCAATAGGCCCATTAGTCTCCCGGGGGGTTCCGGTAACCCTCTCGGTATTCTGGTAAAATCCCGATTTCACCCGGAACACTTCCGATGTCCAAACATAGGCTTACAATATATCAAACTTTACGTCTCGACCATTTCGAGACTCCTCGTCATGTCCGTGATCTCATCCGGGACTCCGAACAACCTTCGGTACATCAAAATGCATAAACTCATAATTACTGTCATCGTAAAAGCGTGCGGACCCTACGGTTCGAGAACAATGTAGACATGAGCGAGACACGTCTCCGGTCAATAACCAATAGCGGGACCTGGATGCCCATATTGGCTCCTACATATTCTACGAAGATCTTTATCGGTCAGACCGCATAACAACATACGTTGTTCCCTTTGTCATCGGTATGTTACTTGCCCGAGATTCGATCGTCGGTATCCAATACCTAGTTCAATCTCGTTACCTGCAAGTCTCTTTACTCGTTCCGTAATACATCATCTCACAACTAACATATTAGTTGCAGTGCTTGCAAGGCTTATGTGATGTGTATTACCGAGAGGGCCCAGAGATACCTCTCCGACAATCGGAGTGACAAACCCTAATCTCGAAATACGCCAACCCAACATCTACCATTGGAGACACCTGTAGTACTCCTTTATAATCACCCAGTTACGTTGTGACGTTTGGTAGTACCCAAAGTGTTCCTCCGGTAAACGGGAGTTGCATAATCTCATAGTTATAGGAACATGTATAAGTCATGAAGAAAACAATAGCAACATACTAAACGATCGGGTGCTATGCTAATGGAATGGGTCATGTCAATCAGATCATTCTACTAATGATGTGACCTCGTTAATCAAATAAAAACTCCTTGTTCATGGTTAGGAAACATAACCATCTTTGATTAACGAGCTAGTCAAGTAGAGGCATACTAGTGACACTCTGTTGGTCTATGTATTCACACATGTATTATGTTTCCGGTTAATACAATTCCAGCATGAATAATAAACATTTATCATGATGTAAGGAAATAAATAATAACTTTATTATTGCCTCTAGGGCATATTTCCTTCAGTCTCCCACTTGCACTAGAGTCAATAATCTAGATTACACAGTAATGATTCTAACACCCATGGAGCCTTGGTGCTGATCATGTTTTGCTCGTGGAAGAGGCTTAGTCAACGGGTCTGCAACATTCAGATCCGTATGTATCTTGCAAATCTCTATGTCTCCCACCTGGACTAAATCCCGGATGGAGTTGAAGCGTCTCTTGATGTGTTTGGTCCTCTTGTGAAATCTGGATTCCTTTGCCAAGGCAATTGCACCAGTATTGTCACAGAAGATTTTCATTGGACCCGATGCACTAGGTATGACACCTAGATCGGATATGAACTCCTTCATCCAGACTCCTTCGTTTGCTGCTTCCGAAGCAGCTATGTACTCCGCTTCACATGTAGATCCTGCTACGACGCTTTGTTTAGAACTGCACCAACTGACAGCTCCACCGTTTAAAGTAAACACGTATCCGGTTTGCGATTTAGAATCGTCCGGATCAGTGTCAAAGCTTGCATCAACGTAACCTCTTACGGTGAGCTCTTTGTCACCTCCATATACGAGAAACATATCCTTAGTCCTTTTCAGGTATTTCAGGATGTTCTTGACCGCTGTCCAGTGATCCATTCCAGGATTACTTTGGTACCTCCCTGCTAAACTTATAGCAAGGCACACATCAGGTCTGGTACACAGCATTGCATACATGATAGAGCCTATGGCTGAAGCATAGGGAACATCTTTCATTTTCTCTCTATCTTCTGCAGTGGTCGGGCATTGAGTCTTACTCAATTTCATACCTTGTAACACAGGCAAGAACCCTTTCTTTGCTTGATCCATTTTGAACTTCTTCAAAATTTTGTCAAGGTATGTGCTTTGTGAAAGTCCAATTAAGCGTTTTGATCTATCTCTATAGATCTTTATGCCTAACATGTAAGCAGCTTCCCCGAGGTCTTTCATTGAAAAACTTTTATTCAAGTATCCCTTTATGCTATCCAGAAATTCTATATCATTTCCAATCAGCAATATGTCATCCACATATAATATTAGAAATGCTACAGAGCTCCCACTCACTTTCTTGTAAATACAGGCTTCTCCAAAAGTCTGTATAAAGCCAAATGCTTTGATCACACTATCAAAGCGTTTATTCCAACTCCGAGATGCTTGCACCAGTCCATAAATGGATCGCTGGAGTTTGCATACTTTGTTAGCTCCCTTTGGATCGACAAAACCTTCCGGTTGTATCATATACAACTCTTCTTCCAGAAATCCATTCAGGAATGCAGTTTTGACATCCATCTGCCATATTTCATAATCATAAAATGCGGCAATTGCTAACATTATTCTGACGGACTTAAGCATCGCTACGGGTGAGAAAGTCTCATCGTAGTCAACCCCTTGAACTTGTCGAAAACCTTTTGCGACAAGTCGAGCTTTATAGACAGTAACATTACCGTCAGCGTCAGTCTTTTTCTTGAAGATCCATTTATTCTCAATTGCTTGCTGATCATCGGGCAAGTCAACCAAAGTCCATACTTTGTTCTCATACATGGATCCCATCTCAGATTTCATGGCCTCAAGCCACTTTGCGGAATCTGGGCTCACCATCGCTTCTTCATAGTTCGTAGGTTCATCATGATCTAGCATCATGACTCCCAGAACTGGATTACCGTACCACTCTGGTGCGGATCTCACTCTGATTGATCTACGTGGTTCAGTAGTATCTTGTTCTGAAGCTTCATGATCATCATCATTAGCTTCCTCACTGATTGGCATAGGTGTCGCAGAAACAGTTTTCTGTGATGTACTATTTTCCAATAAGGGAGCAGGTATAGTTACCTCGTCAAGTTCTACTTTCCTCCCACTCACTTCTTTCGAGAGAAACTTCTTCTCTAGAAATGATCCATTCTTAGCAACGAATGTCTTGCCTTCGGATCTGTGATAGAAGGTATACCCAACAGTTTCCTTTGGGTATCCTATGAAGACACATTTCTCCGCTTTGGGTTCGAGCTTATCAGGTTGAAGCTTTTTCACATAAGCATCGCAGCCCCAAACTTTAAGAAACGACAACTTTGGTTTCTTGCCAAACCATAGTTCATAAGGCGTCGTCTCAACGGATTTTGATGGTGCCCTATTTAACGTGAATGCGGCCGTCTCTAAAGCATAACCCCAAAACGATAGCGGTAAATCAGTAAGAGACATCATGGATCGCACCATATCTAGTAAAGTGCGATTACGACGTTCGGACACACCATTACGCTGTGGTGTTCCGGGTGGCGTGAGTTGCGAAACTATTCCACAATTTTTCAAATGTATAACAAACTCGTAACTCAAATATTCTCCTCCACGATCAGATCGTAGAAACTTTATTTTCTTGTTACGATGATTTTCAACTTCACTCTGAAATTCTTTGAACCTTTCAAATGTTTCAGACTTATGTTTCATTAAGTAGATATACCCATATCTGCTTAAATCATCTGTGAAGGTGAGAAAATAACGATATCCGCCACGAGCCTCAATATTCATCGGACCACATACATCAGTATGTATGATTTCCAACAAATCTGTTGCTCTCTCCATAGTACCGGAGAACGGTGTTTTAGTCATCTTGCCTATGAGGCACGGTTCGCAAGTACCAAGTGATTCATAATCAAGTGGTTCCAAAAGCCCATCAGTATGGAGTTTCTTCATGCGCTTTACACCGATATGACCTAAACGGCAGTGCCACAAATAAGTTGCACTATCATTATTAACTTTGCATCTTTTGGCTTCTACATTATGAATATGTGTGTTACTATCTTCGAGATTCAACAAGAATAGACCACTCTTCAAAGGTGCATGACCATAAAAGATATTATTCATATAAATAGAACAACCATTATTCTCTGATTTAAATGAATAACCGTCTCGCATTAAACAAGATCCAGATATAATGTTCATGCTTGACGCTGGCACCAAATAACAATTATTTAGGTCTAATATTAATCCCGAAGGTAGATGTAGAGGTAGCGTGCCGACCGCGATCACATCGACTTTGGAACCGTTTCCCACGCGCATCGTTACCTCGTCCTTTGCTAGTGTCCGCTTATTCCGTAGTCCCTGTTTCGAGTTGCAAATATTAGCAACAGAACCAGTATCAAATACCCAGGTGCTACTGCGAGCTCTAGTAAGGTACACATCAATAACATGTATATCACATATACCTTTGCTCACTTTGCCATCCTTCTTATCCGCCAAATACTTGGGGCAGTTCCGCTTCCAGTGTCCAGTCTGCTTGCAGTAGAAGCACTCAGTTTCAGGCTTAGGTCCAGACTTGGGTTTCTTCTCTTGAGCAGCAACTTGCTTGCTGTTCTTCTTGAAGTTTCCCTTCTTCTTTCCTTTACCCTTTTTCTTGAAACTAGTGGTCTTGCTAACCATCAACACTTGATGCTCCTTCTTGATTTCTACCTCCGCAGCTTTCAGCATTGCGAAGAGCTCGGGAATAGTCTTGTTCATCCCTTGCATATTATAGTTCATCACGAAGCTCTTGTAGCTTGGTGGTAGTGATTGGAGAATTCTGTCAATGACGCAATCATCTGGAAGATTAACTCCCATCTGAATCAAGTGATTATTATACCCAGACATTTTGAGTATATGCTCACTGACAGAACTGTTCTCCTCCATCTTACAGCTATAGAACTTATTGGAGACTTCATATCTCTCAATCCGGGCATTTGCTTGAAATATTAACTTCAACTCCTGGAACATCTCATATGCTCCATGACGTTCAAAACGTCGTTGAAGTCCCGATTCTAAGCCGTAAAGCATGGCACACTGAACTATCGAGTAGTCATCAGCTTTACTCTGCCAGACGTTCATAACATCTGGCGTTACTCCAGCAGCAGGCCTGTCACCCAGCGGTGCTTCCAGGACGTAATTCTTCTGTGCAGCAATGAGGATAATCCTCAGGTTACGGACCCAGTCCGTGTAATTGCTACCATCATCTTTCAACTTTGCTTTCTCAAGGAACGCATTAAAATTCAACGGAACAATAGCACGAGCCATCTATCTACAAGCAACATAAACAAGCAAGATACTATCTGGTACTAAGTTCATGATAAGTTTAAGTTCAGTTAATCAAATTACTTAGGAACTCCCACTTAGATAGACATCCCTCTAATCCTCTAAGTGATCACGTGATCCAAATCAACTAAACCATAACCGATCATCACGTGAGATGGAGTAGTTTTCAATGGTGAACATCGTCATGTTGATCATATCTACTATATGATTCACGCTCGACCTTTCGGTCTCTGTGTTCCGAGGCCATATCTGCATATGCTAGGCTCGTCAAGTTTAACCTGAGTATTCTGCGTGTGCAAAACTGGCTTGCACCCGTTGTAGATGGACGTAGAGCTTATCACACCCGATCATCACGTGGTGTATGGGCACGACGAACTTTGGCAATGGTGCATACTCAGGGAGAACACTTCTTGATAATTTAGTGAGAGATCATCTTATAATGCTACCGTCAATCAAAGCAAGATAAGATGCATAAAAGGATAAACATCACATGCAATCAATATAAGTGATATGATATGGCCATCATCATCTTGTGCTTGTGATCTCCATCTCCGAAGCACCGTCATGATCACCATCGTCACCGGCGCGACACCTTGATCTCCATCGTAGCATCATTGTCGTCTCGCCAATCTTATGCTTCCACGACTATTACTACCGTTTAGTAATCTAGTAAAGCATTACATCGCGATTGCATTGCATACAATAAAGCGACAACCATATGGCTCCTGCCAGTTGCCGATAACTTAGTTACAAAACATGATCATCTCATACAATAAAATCAGCATCATGCCTTGACCATATCACATCACAACATACCCTGCAAAAACAAGTTAGACGTCCTCTACTTTGTTGTTGCAAGTTTTACATGGCTGCTACGGGCTTAAGTAAGAACTCATCTCACCTACGCATCAAAACCACAACGATAGTTCGTCAAATAGACTCCGTTTTAACCTTCTCAAGGACCGGGCGTAGTCATACTTGGTTCAACTAAAGTTGGAGAGACAGTCTTCCGCAAGCCATCTGTGTGCAAAGCACGTCGAGGGAACCGGTCTCGCGTAAGAGTACGCGTAAGGTTGGTCCGGATCGTCTCAACCAACAATACCGCCGAACCAAAGTATGACATGCTGGTAGGCAGTATGACTTGTATCGCCCACAACTCACTTGTGTTCTACTCGTGCATATAACATCAAACCATAAAACCTAGGCTCGGATGCCACTTTTGGGAACGCAGTAATTTCAAAAAATTTCCTACGCACACGCAAGATCATGGTGATGCACAGCAACGAGAGGGGAGAGTGTTGTCTACGTACCAACGCAGACCGACTGCGGAAGCGATCACACAACGTAGAGGAAGTAGTCGTACGTCTTCTTCCCGATCCGACCGATCCAAGCACCGTTACTCCGGCACCTCCGAGTTCTTAGCACACGTTCAGCTCGATGACGTTCCTCGGGCTCCGATCCAGCAAAGCGTCGAGGAAGAGTTCCGTCAGCACGACGGCGTGATGACGATCTTGATGTACTACCGACGCAGGGCTTCGCCTAACCACTACAACGGTACGATCGAGGTGGAATTTGGTGGCAGGGGGCACCGCACACGGCTAAGGAGCGATCTCAAGGATCAAGTTGTGTGTCTTGGGGTGCCCCCTGCCCCCGTATATAAAGGTTGGAGGAGGGGGGCCGGCCGGCCAAGGGAGGGGAGGCGCAGGGGAGTCCTACTCCCACCGGGAGTAGGACTCCTCCCCCCAATCCTAATCCAATTAGGACTCCCGGGGGGGAAAAGAGAGAGAAGGGGGGCCGGCCCCTTATCCTATTCCTAATAGGACTTGGGGAAGGGGGGGCGCCGGCCAGCTTGGGCCTTTTCCCTTTTTCTCTTTTTTCCACTAAGGCCCAATAGGCCCATTAGTCTCCCGGGGGGTTCCGGTAACCCTCCCGGTATTCTGGTAAAATCCCGATTTCACCCGGAACACTTCCGATGTCCAAACATAGGCTTCCAATATATCAATCTTTACGTCTCGACCATTTCGAGACTCCTCGTCATGTCCGTGATCTCATCCGGGACTCCGAACAACCTTCGGTACATCAAAATGCATAAACTCATAATTACTGTCATCGTAAAAGCGTGCGGACCCTACGGTTCGAGAACAATGTAGACATGAGCGAGACACGTCTCCGGTCAATAACCAATAGCGGGACCTGGATGCCCATATTGGCTCCTACATATTCTACGAAGATCTTTATCGGTCAGACCGCATAACAACATACGTTGTTCCCTTTGTCATCGGTATGTTACTTGCCCGAGATTCGATCGTCGGTATCCAATACCTAGTTCAATCTCGTTACCTGCAAGTCTCTTTACTCGTTTCGTAATACATCATCTCACAACTAACATATTAGTTGCAGTGCTTGCAAGGCTTATGTGATGTGTATTACCGAGAGGGCCCAGAGATACCTCTCCGACAATCGGAGTGACAAACCCTAATCTCGAAATACGCCAACCCAACATCTACCATTGGAGACACCTGTAGTACTCCTTTATAATCACCCAGTTACGTTGTGACGTTTGGTAGTACCCAAAGTGTTCCTCCGGTAAACGGGAGTTGCATAATCTCATAGTTATAGGAACATGTATAAGTCATGAAGAAAACAATAGCAACATACTAAACGATCGGGTGCTATGCTAATGGAATGGGTCATGTCAATCAGATCATTCTACTAATGATGTGACCTCGTTAATCAAATAAAAACTCCTTGTTCATGGTTAGGAAACATAACCATCTTTGATTAACGAGCTAGTCAAGTAGAGGCATACTAGTGACACTCTGTTGGTCTATGTATTCACACATGTATTATGTTTCCGGTTAATACAATTCCAGCATGAATAATAAACATTTATCATGATGTAAGGAAATAAATAATAACTTTATTATTGCCTCTAGGGCATATTTCCTTCAGTCTCCCACTTGCACTAGAGTCAATAATCTAGATTACACAGTAATGATTCTAACACCCATGGAGCCTTGGTGCTGATCATGTTTTGCTCGTGGAAGAGGCTTAGTCAACGGGTCTGCAACATTCAGATCCGTATGTATCTTGCAAATCTCTATGTCTCCCACCTGGACTAAATCCCGGATGGAGTTGAAGCGTCTCTTGATGTGTTTGGTCCTCTTGTGAAATCTGGATTCCTTTGCCAAGGCAATTGCACCAGTATTGTCACAGAAGATTTTCATTGGACCCGATGCACTAGGTATGACACCTAGATCGGATATGAACTCCTTCATCCAGACTCCTTCGTTTGCTGCTTCCGAAGCAGCTATGTACTCCGCTTCACATGTAGATCCCGCTACGACGCTTTGTTTAGAACTGCACCAACTGACAGCTCCACCGTTTAAAGTAAACACGTATCCGGTTTGCGATTTAGAATCGTCCGGATCAGTGTCAAAGCTTGCATCAACGTAACCTCTTACGGTGAGCTCTTTGTCACCTCCATATACGAGAAACATATCCTTAGTCCTTTTCAGGTATTTCAGGATGTTCTTGACCGCTGTCCAGTGATCCATTCCAGGATTACTTTGGTACCTCCCTGCTAAACTTATAGCAAGGCACACATCAGGTCTGGTACACAGCATTGCATACATGATAGAGCCTATGGCTGAAGCATAGGGAACATCTTTCATTTTCTCTCTATCTTCTGCAGTGGTCGGGCATTGAGTCTTACTCAATTTCATACCTTGTAACACAGGCAAGAACCCTTTCTTTGCTTGATCCATTTTGAACTTCTTCAAAATTTTGTCAAGGTCTTTTCGGTCCCTCGGTTAACCGTTGGAGTATCAAACGAAGTCCAAATGACCCGAAACTTGACAGGCGGTCTACCGGTAGTAAACCAAGGCCGCATGGAAAGTCTCGGTCCAATCCAGAAATGTTTAATCCCCACACACGAAAGAAAGCTAGAAATGGCCACTGGAGGAGAACGAAGTGCCGGAATGCAAAACGGACAACGGGGAAAATGCTCGAATGCATGAGATGAACATGTATGCAAATGCAATGCACGTGATGACATGATATGAGATGCATGACACGCAAGCAATGACAACGCAACAACAACAAATAACAGAATGACACCTGGCACATCGGTCTCGGGGCGTTACAACACTCCACCACTATGAGAGGATCTCGTCCCGAGATCTAGAATGGCACCGGAGGGAAAACGGAAGAGAAAAGAGAAGAGGTAAAAACAAATTGCTTCTTTGACAAACGAGTGAAACCAAAGAACCTTGCGAGGTTGAACAAATTCGAGAAAAGGCTACAACGAAGGTGAACAAAGTCGAAAACACTCCATTAGAAAAGAGGGACAAAGAACATTGCGAAACCTTGAGGTTAAAGGGAAGATATATATTGAAAACACTCCGTTAAAGAAGGGGATCAAGGAAGACCAAAATTCGGGCAGCACTCCGGTTGAAAAGAAAAGGAATTGAATAAGGTCTTGATAAGATGAGAAGATACTTGAGCAGAATGGCACCACACTCCGGTTAAATGGGTAGGCATGAAAAGAATGTGATCTTGACACACCAGATGATGGATTGAAGAGAGCAACATCACCATGCCTGCGGGACAAAAGAATAGACGATAAATAATTGAAATAAAAGAATGGAGAAGCAAATGCCAACTTCTGTCACAAAAGAGTTTGAGAAGGCATCCTTAGGAGAAGGGTCGAACGGAGTTGTTGGAACACCAACAACGAAAAGAATAATCTTGATATGGTCTTATGGAATACCTCTCAAATTAAGAGATGAAAAACCTGCCACTCACAGGAAAAGAATTGGATTGATAAGAACAAAGAGACGAGAAACTTATTTCACCAGGAGGATAAAAGAAGAACTTGGGTCATTTATAAACACCAAAGATATCAACAATCCTTAGGGAAGTCTTTAGGTGAAATATAACCCAAGATAGCTCCAATGACGAGATTGATGGATTTAAAATACCTCATTCTTAATAACATGTGAAACAAGAACTCAAATTATCAAGAATGACGTAAAACCACCTCCAAAGATACGGTAGAAAGAAATTGTACTCCGGATAGCAAGATGAAGAAAGCTTGAGCTCCTTTGAAAAGAATCTCAATGAACACTTCGAGAAGGAATTAAATCCTTTATGAACCAACATGTAGAACCTCCATGAAGAACTCCGGTAATAAAAGAAATGATCAATCAAAATGGAGGATGAAAAGAATAAGGTTGAAGCCTCGCAATGATTAGATGGATCTTCGCGATGAAATAAATTGAGAGAGCTTGGAACTCCGGAAAAGAAAAGATGAAACAATTGAAACCAAGAATTTTGATGAGGCTCCGGAATAAGGAATTAAATCACTTGGATGAAACAAGAGTAAGAATTACATTATGCTTATCCTTCACCAATATAAAATTGATGACCATCAATGGATTTGGCACACTACTTATTCTCGTTGAAAGGATTAAGATAGATATAGCGCAAACTTCAGAAGGTCTACAACGAACCACCGGAAGGATTGAAAACAACGAATAATTGATATGATGAACAAGGAAGAGAGATCTTGACAGAACCACCATAAGAATTGAAAATGAACGAAGTAGGGGTGCATCACCGGTAAGAATTAGCAAATGAACGAAGGTGCTTGAGACAAGCTAGATACATGAGAACGAAGAGATCAAGAACTGATTAGAGGATATTCGATTGATGCACTGGCAAGATAGGAGAAAGATAACTGACAGCTGAGAATGAATAAACCTGAATTGATGGACTCCGGATAACAAACTGAAAAGACTCCTAAAATTTGCACCGGATGGGTGAAAAGAAATCTCACAATCGAAAACAATTATGATTGGATGGCAACAAGCTAGAATCACGAATCTTGAAAAGAATGGAGCAAGATTAAAGAAAAACTCTTCTTCGGTCTTCAAAAGATGAGAATGACAATGAGAAACACCACCGTGAATTATTGAGACACTCCGGAATAATCAAAACGAAGAGGTTGAGCCAAGGATGAAAAGAATTGTGAAAGATCTTGGAGAAAGGGATATGACTGATGATAATTCATCCTTACGTCAAACTTTGAAAGGAATTTAGGATAACTCCAGGAAAGATAGAAGAGTCAGGTAAGATCCTGGGAAAAGACCTGTGGGTTAGGGCCCACTCAAAAGAAAACACTGCTGAAATGATTAAAAAGAAGGGTTGCACCGGTTGAATTAAATGACTTGAATGAGACACCAATCTCGAAAGAATTTGAACGAATGTAGAGTGGAAACACGAATATTTGAGATATCTTGAGCACTCCGGAATAACAAATAGCGAGAAGTAGAATGATAATGAGGTGCACCGGCATGAGAAAGCATTGAAATGAGGAAAAGAATATGATCAAACACCGAAAGCTTGAATTGGTTCCACCGGAGAAAAAAAAATGAATAATGGTGAACTAGAAACTCCGTTAAAATCTTCATGAGCATCACCGGATAAGAATATTGACGGAAAAAGGATGGAGAGACTTCCCATCAATAAAAGGATACTTGAATAAGAAATCCGGTTCCTCGAAGAAACAAGGGTGGGAGGGAGGGAAAAACAAAGGCAGGTTGGGATGAATGAAACAAACACCGTTGAGAAGAAGTGATAATTGATCTTGCGGGAGTTGAAATGATCGGATCCACTAGAAGAGAAACACACCGGTTTACAAGAAATTGAAATGAAAAACTCGATGATCGAGAAGGATTAGTATTCACATAGAAATATGATAACACCATTTGGGGAAGGTATGGAATCAACATTTGACTTCGAAGCAACTCGAATACCACAACTCAAAACAAAACAAAGGATTGGCTTGCAGAATAAGCCGGAACAAACATATGATAGATATTTCGTCCGAAGTTTTCGTGGTGGGACCTACACGGGCTCGATCGTACAACACCATCATGTACAAGGCAGTGCACAAGACATACGAAGCATCCCCGAGTCATCATAGCCAAGGACTCTTTAAGACACAACGAGACCACTGTAAAATCGACCGTGAATAGGCGAACCACTAGACGTCGAACCCCAATTCATATCATACATCTGTTGGAAAGATATCCTAAGAGCTACTTGAATTCCCACCTATGAAACTCCCGAAACTTTCCGGTTATGCAATCAGGTGTTGGGGATACAAGGGAAGCATAATATCTCACCCAAGCTAGCAAATCCTACATCCAGCTGTATCCATCCTTCAACAGATAACCAAGAAACCTTCGGAAACCATCTACCTCAACCTTCGAAAAGCATCCGTTATACAAGTTATGGCGATACTCCCGAACTCCCGCCCCAGTACTGGGTGGCGTTGAGGTTATCTCACCAACGAACTGCATAAAAGAGATTTTCGATGTCGATGAACATATCTCAAGTATACCAGAATTGCAACGATAAAATTATGATGAAAACACCTCAGAGCTCAACTCCCCGGGACACTTCCACTAAACCCCTGACAGGAGGCACCAAGACAGTATTCTCATCATAAGTCATCGGAACAAATCCAAGATACTCGCGTGATCCTAAAAAATTTTTAGTGAAATTTGAGAAGAGAAGAGTCAAAACTCTACGTCAGGATGCCTTACCAGAGCGATGAAGGGACTGGGAAGTAAAAAGAATTCCTAAGCTCTCCGATATATAATTCCTAAGGACTCAAAACATTTTTCTAGACACAACTCGGCTGCTAAAAATGATCAAGCAATGGGGGCTCCTAAGGTCGGGGAAGGCTCTGATACCAACTTGTAACACCCTCGATGCGACTATATCTCCCACGTGTCGAGGCATGACTTAGAGGCATAATCGCATTGAAGGCATATGTCGCAAGTGAGGTAATCTTCACACAACCCATGTAATATAATAAGGGAAAGAGTTACATAGTTGGCGTACAATCGCCACTTCACACAATTACATGAATAAAGCATTACATCACCCAAAAACACTCAAGGTCCGACTACGGAACCAAAATAAAAGAAGAACCCCAAATGCGACAAAGGTCCCCGATCGACCCCAACTGGGCTCCACTACTGATCAACTAGAACGGAACAACACGAAGGACAAGGTCTTCATCAAGCTCCTCCTGAGCTTGGTTGCGTCATCTGCACGGACTCATCGTCACCTGCAAACTGGTTTTGGAAGTAATCTGTGAGCCACAGGGACTCAGCAATCTCACACCCTCGCGATCAAGACTATTTAAGCTTATGGGTAAGGTAAAGGTATGAGGTGGAGCTGCAGCAAGCGACTAGCATATATGGTGGCTAACATACGCAAATGAGAGCGAGAAGAGAAGGCAAAGCACAGTCGATAAATGTATGATCAAGAAGTGATCCTGGACTACCTACGTCAAGCATAACTCCAACAACCGTGTTCACTTCCCGGACTCCGCCGGAAAGAGACCATCACGGTTACACACGCGGTTGATTCATTTTAATTAAGGTTGACTTTAGGTTTTCTACAACCGGACGTTAACAAATTCCCATCTGCCCATAACCGCGGGCACGGCTTTCGAAAGTTCAAATCCCTGTAGGGTGTCCCAACTTAGCCCATCACAAGCTCTCACGGTCAACGAAGGAATAGACCTCCACCCGAGACATTCCGATCAGACTCGGTATCCCAGTACAACAAGACATTTCGACAGGGTAAACTAAACCAGCAACACCGCCCGAATGTGCCAACAAATCCCGATAGGAGCTGCACATATCTCTTTCTCAGGGCACACTCAGATTGTCCTAGGTACGGGTAAGCTAGCCCAGAGTTGCCCCTGGTGGCCACCGGCAGCTGACAGGTTGGACCAACACTCAAAGGAGCACTGGCCCGGGGGGGGGGGGGGGGGTAAAATAATGATGACCCTTGAGTCTGCAGAACCCAAGGGAAAGAAAAGGCTAGGTGGCAAATGGTAGAACCAATGTTGGGCATTGCTGGAGAAGCTTTACTTAAGGCAAACTGTCGAGGGGTTCCCATTATAGCCCAACCGCGTAAGGGACGCAAAATCCGGGAACATAACACCGATATGATGGAAACTAGGGCGGCAAGAGTGGAACAAAACACCAGGCATAAGGCCGAGCCTTCCACCCTTTACCAAGTATATAGATGCATTAATTAAATACGATATATTGTGATATCCCAACAAGTAAATAAATGTTCCAACAAGGAACGGTATCTCCATGTTCCAATAAGGAACAAACTTCAATCTTCACCTGCAACTAACAACGCTATAAGAGGGGCTGAGCAAAGCGGTAACATAGCCAATCAACGGTTTGCTAGGACATTGGTGGGTTAGAGGCTGAACATGGCAATTTGGGGGGCTGACAAGCAAGTGGTAGGCATCGTAGCAATGGCACAGCAAAAGAGCGAGCACACTAGCATAGCAAAGATAGTAGTGATTTCGAGGGTATGATCATCTTGCCTGAAATCCCGCAAGGAAGAAGAACGAGTCCATGAAGAAGACAAACGGAACGTAGACGAACGGGTCCTCACAAACTCGACATTACCGGAACAACCGAAGAAGCAATCACCGGAAAAGAGCAAACAACATAGTAAACAACCAACACATGGACATGGTATGATATGCGAGATGCGGGATGCGATGCGGTATGCAAAATGCAAGACGTGACAGGAAATGCATGAACCTGGCCTCAACTTGAAAAGCCAAGTGTGCCACTGGATAGAGGGGATGAAATCCCCCGAAAACGATATAAAGATCATAGGAATCGGAGCTACGGTTTGGAAATGGCAAGCGTTTTACGAAACGAGCCGATCTGCGATTTACAGCAAGTAGGCTCCTAAATGCAACGAAATGAACATGCTACAGCCACCAAACATGAAAACAAAATACATGGCAGGGATGTACACAAGATGCTTAACAAATCACTAGGACTGAGCCACGGCCAAATTCATCCATTAAGGGGTTCAAACAAGCATGGCAAAAATGAATATGCAAAACAGATCTCAGACTTAGTGAAATTAACATTGGTCTGAAATTTCAGACCACGATGCTCTCTTCGGAGCAGCAAAACAACATGATACATAACCTGAACATGACAAGTAAGAACATGGCATGGAGCTACTCAACAAGCTTAACAAAACACCCAAAGTGACCTGGGGCCAAAAGGGTTCACAAAATACTCTAACGAGCACACGAACATGGATGAAACACAATCAGTTTTCAGACTTGGTAAAAACTGAGACATGCTGAAATTATAACTCACAGAGGCATGTAAATGAGCTCGATGCACTCACTACGGTGCAAGTCATGGCAAGGCAAGCATATATCCATAAAATAGGCACAAAATTCTAACTAGGCATGGCAAGAACAATGGCATAGCTTGCATGGATCACTAGCAATAGCACCGGCAAAATCGCAAAAGAGTTAACGATTTGCCCAAATACACAATGATGCAAAAGTTGAGCTCGATTGACTCAAGCTAGAGCACTCCACATAGGCAAATAGAGACATGTATGGATAGAGCATAACAAGATTAACAAATGTCCCTTACTGATCATGCTCAAACGAGGCACGGATCACTAGGAAACAAGCTGAACATATGGCATCATGAACTAAAACATCCCAGACTTAGTGAAAATCACTAAGTCCCTGAAATCAGCAATCTCAGGTACCCCTCTTTGTAAGCTTGCACAAGACACCACACACATCCTAAAAATGCATGGGTGGCACCTATGGAAAGAAGACAAAATGCTAAACAATTCATCCCAAAGGGGCACAGGCATATCATGCACACAATAAACATGGCAAAAATGACAAAAGTCTATGATGAGCTAACGGATCTGCAATTAAACTCACGATGCCTCCTTCTAACAGCATTTTGGGAATCAAGATGAACTCAAATGCAAATGATGCAATGGAATGAAATGATGTACTCGTTGAGACGAAGATTTTGATATATCATATGTCCAAAACGGAGCTACGGATGCGGAGATATGACATGATGAAGTTATGCAAAAAAATACTGGGAGGAGGCAAAAGTCAACCGAGGAGGATGGATCCAGATCCAGATCCATGGCACGGGCTACGAGGTTCGCCGGGGAAGCATGAGTTCACCGGAGAAGGGGCGGCCGAAGGTCGACGAAGTCGCCGGAGGAGGCGGATCCGGCCATCCCTACCCCGGATCTGACCGGAGGAGGTCGGGCGCCCATCGGAGAGGACGGAGGAGTAGAGCGGACGGCGTCGCGGCTCCCGTGCTCCGGCGAGCTCGCAGGAGGTCGGGCGGTGGTTCCGGCGAGCTCTTGGTGCCGGCAAGCTCGGCACGGGGGCACGCGAGGGGCGGCGGGGTTCGGGCACCGCGGAAGACGAGCGGCGCGGCGACCCGTGGTGGTGCGGAGGTAGGCCCGGCGCGGTTGGCGCGCGTTCTGGTCACCGGAGGAGATTGCGGCGACGGCGCGAAGGTGGCGGAGCAAAGGCGGCGAGGTGCGAGGCGGCGGCGCGAAGGCGGGCCTGGCGCGGCCCGGTTCGGCCCCGGGGCGGGCCGGATCTGGGCCCCGGGCGGCGGCGGCGATGTGGCGCGCTGGCGGCGGCGAACCAGTGGGTGCCACATGGCGGCGGACGGAGGAGCGGACATGTCCGGCCTGCGAGAATTCGTCCAGCGGCGGCGGGGAAAAAGGATCTAGGGTTGGGGGGGGAGAAGAACCGTGAATTTCGGAGGGGACCTTTAAATAGGCATAGAGGGAGCTAGGAGAGTCCAAATGAGGTGCAGTTTTCGGCCACGCGATCGTGATCGAACGACCGAGACGATGGAGCAGAGTTAGGTGGGTTTTGGGCCAAAATGGAGGGGTGTTGGGCTGCAACACACACGAGGCCTTTTCGGTCCCTCGGTTAACCGTTGGAGTATCAAACGAAGTCCAAATGACCCGAAACTTGACAGGCGGTCTACCGGTAGTAAACCAAGGCCGCATGGCAAGTCTCGGTCCAATCCGGAAATGTTTAATCTCCACGCACGAAAGAAAGCTAGAAATGGCCACCGGAGGAGAACGAAGCGCCGGAATGCAAAACGGACAACGGGGAAAATGCTCGAATGCATGATATGAACATGTATGCAAATGCAATGCATGTGATGACATGATATGAGATGCATGACACGCAAGCAATGACAACGCAACAACAACGAATAACAGAACGACACCTGGCACATCGGTCTCGGGGCGTTACACGACACTTCAAGGTCGCCCGTTTCTTGAGCGGGGGAGTCCGAGGGAGGCGTTTCGCTCTCCATCATCTCCGGATGAAGATCCCTTGAAGACGAGCTCTGCTGAGAAGGGCTAAGATCCGAACTGCAAGATAAATGCTTCGGTTATTTTCCTCAGAGGTAAGGCAGTATATCTTCACTATTAAAGTACTTTTTGATTACTTACAACTCGTTAGAGGGCAGATCCCCACGCGGACTTTGTGCGGCAAGAGCACCCTCCAAGGCAGGACCCTCTGGTGGAGATTTCTTCTCCCGTTTGGAAACCTTGGTTTCCGGATCTTCAGAGGTAGTCCTCTTCCTTCCCCGGGGTGAGAGAATGTCAGATTCCTCCCCTTGGTTATCCTCCCTCACGGAGGCGCCCGTTCCCTTGGTCGGAATAGGTAGCGGTGGAGGCCCGCTTTCGCCCTCTTTATTCGCCCTTTATATTCCTTTGAGGGCTCCGGGCAAGGTGCTAGCTCGAGCATCTTTTCTAGTACCGGATTTTTCAAACCCTCAGGAAGGGGGGCCGAACACCGAATCATCTTCGCCTTTGTTAGCCAGTCCTGGTCAAAGAGCAATTCCTTAGAATGACATCATGATAAATGAACGACGGTGTGTTTGGCTAGAGGATTACTTACTTAGTTGGCGGTATAGTTGCTACTCAGGCCCACGTCCTCAGTAGTGTCCGGACACTCTATTTGGGGGTCTGAAGAATGATTTATACATCTCCTCATGCGTCAGGCCGAGGAAATTCTGAATAGTGCGCGGTCCTTCTGGGTTGAACTCCCACATGCGGAGGGGCCGGCGTTTGCATGACTGGATTCGTCGAACCAGCATGACTTGCACCACCATAACCAGACTGAAATCTCCTTCGAAGATATCTTGAATGCGGCTCTGCAATACAGGCACGTCCTTGGCTGGACCCCAGCTCAGCCCTCTGCTAATCCATGACATCACTTGTGGTGGAGGGCCCGAGCGGAAAGCAGGGGCAGCCGCCCACTTGGCACTTCTGGGAGCTGTGATGTAAAACCACTCCCGTTGCCATAATCCGGACACCTCTGGAATGGAACCCTTTGGCCATGGAGCTCCAGCGATCTTGCTTATTAATGCGCCTCCGCACGCTACATGATGCCCCTCGACCATCTTCGGCTTCACGTCAAAGGTCTTGAGCCACAGGCCGAAGTGAGGGGTAATGCGGAGGAAGGCCTCACATATGACAATAAATGCCGAGATGTGGAGAAAGGAGTCCGGGGCTAGATCGTGGAAATCTAGCACGTAATAGAACATCAAACCCCTAACGAAGGGATCCAGAGTGAGGCCAAGACCTCGGAGGAAGTGGGAGACGAACATGATGCTCTCGTCGGGTTCGGGAGTAGGGATGACCTGCCCTCGAGTGGGCATCCTATGCGAAATTTCGGCGGTCAGGTATCTGGCCTCCCTCAACTTCTTGATATCCTCTTCTGTAACGGAGGAGGGTGTCGGTGTCAAAACCGGCGGATCTTGGGTAGGGGATCCTGATCTGTGCGTCTAGGCCGGATGGTAACAGGAGGCAAGGGACACGAAGTTTTACCCAGGTTCGGGCCCTCTCGATGGAGGTAAAACCCTACGTCCTGCTTGATTAATATTGATGATATGGGTAGTACAAGAGTAGATCTACCACGAGATCGAGGAGGCTAAACCCTAGAAGCTAGCCTATGGTATGATTGTTGATGTGTATGTCGTCCTACGGACTAAAACCCTCCAATTTATATAGACACTGGGTAGGATTAGGGTTACATAGAGTCGGTTACAATGGCAGGAGATCTTTATATCCATATCGCCAAGCTTGCGTTCCACGCCAAGGAAAGTCCTTCCCGGACACGGGACGAAGTCTTCAATCTTGTATCTTCATAGTCCAGGAGTCCGGCTGAAGGTATAGTCCAGCCATCCGGACACCCCCTAATCCAGGACTCCCTCAGTAGCCCCTGAACCAGGCTTCAATGACACCGAGTCCGGCGCGCAAATTGTCTTCGGCATTGCAAGGCAGGTTCCTCCTCCAAGTACTTCATAGAAGATTTTGAACACAAAGGTAGTGTCCGGCTCTGCAAAATAAGTTTCCACATATTGCCATAGAGAGAATAATATTTACACAAATCTAATCTGCTAACGTATTCCATAGCGTGGCATCACACCACGGCCAAGCTTTTATTCAAACCGTTTTACTGTTCCATCTCAGCGCGTTATGCGAGGTGGTTTCCTTGGCACGTCTTGTTAAAGCAGAGATCGTGTCCCCTTATTCCGGGATTCTCATCAATACGGGCGTGGGTAACCCAACCGTGCCATTGATTACGGCGCTTGGGAGATAAGCGAGTTTTACCAGGCTAGTGGGGACATGTAGTTGCGTCCACCCATATAAGGGGATAAGGATCCACCTTTTCACCTACGACTTCTTCCTCCTTCGCCTATCCATTCTTGCGCACTCGAGCTCCAGCGCCCAAGTCCGTACTCCCCACCTCAACCTTCTCCAGCCATGTCCTGAGCAGGAGGCAAGTGGATGGTCTCCTCCGTCACAGAGGGACACATCAAAAAGCTGAGGAAGGCCGAATACCTGTCAAACAACATCGCGTGCCGGCTTCCCGAAAAGGGGCAGCTCATCCCCACCCCTAGGCCCCACGAGAGGGTGGTGTTCCTCCCCCATTTCCTCCGCGGACTGGGCTTTCCTCTCCACCCATTTGTCCAGGGGCTCATGTTCTACTATGACATGGATTTCCACGATCTGGCCTCGAATTTTGTCCTCAACATCTCGGCGTTTATCGTTGTGTGCGAGGCCTTCCTCCGCATCCGCCCCCATTTCGGCCTATGGCTCAAGACTTTCAACGTCAAGCCAAAGGTGGTGCGCGGCAACTAGGCGGAGTGCGGAGGCGCCATGGTGGGCAAGATGGCCAACGTCCTATGGCTCGAGGGCTCCTTTGTGGAGACCCTGAAGGGGTGGCAATCGGGGTGGTTTTACATCACCGAGCCGCGCAACCCTAAGTGGGTCGCAGCCCCCGAGTTCCGGTCCGGACCCCCAATGCGGCTCACGTCCTGGAAAGAGACGGGCCTGTCATGGGGCAACCAAGAGGAGGTGACCAGACTGCAAACATGCATCCAATCTCTGGTGGACAAGCAGCTCAGGCTCGTCAACGTAGTCCAGGTTATGCTCATCTGCCTGAGCCTCCCGTGTCAACAACGGGCTTTCAACCTATGGGAGTTCGACCCGGCACGACACCAAACTTTGAGCAGGCTCTTCGACATGACGTACGAAGATGCCTGGAAGGTGCTTTTCAAGGGCGCCGTGGCTCCCGCATCCGCTACTGAGGATCACGGATTCAGTGCGCAGCGTCACGCTCTTGCAGTAAGCTGTTTTTTCCTTTTACAGGGTATCAATGTTTCATAGTTTGACTCCATGCGGGATCTAAGCTCCCTTTCCTTTGACAGGATTGGCAGGTGATGTCCGGACAGATCAACTGTCTGGCTCCTTTGCCAGAAGGCCCAGCGGACGCTCGCTTGGTGAGGCTGCTGGTTCCGGCACCCTATGTGGTGCTGGAGAAGAAGGTCAAGAAGAAGGCCACGGGGACTCGAAAGAGTGCCCGACGCCCGGAGGTGTCGGATTCATCATCCCACGAATCCAAGACGCACTCCTCTCGTGAAGACGAGGAGGAGGAAGAAGAGACCCCTCCCCCTCCAGCAGGGGAAGGGAAGAAAAGGAAGGCCGCCCCAACTGGGGAGGCTGAAGGGTCCAAGAAGGCGAAAACCCTTCCTCCGGACTGCTCCACCGACGCCGACGGCGGCGGAGAGGAGTGGGCACCTAGGGCCAAGCCCCTGGCCAAATCGTAAGTATCTGAATACCAGAGTAATTCATAGTATTCGTTTATTGCACAGCTTTCCCTCATGTCGAATATGTTTATGCAGCCCACCCAAAGACCGGCTCGACGCGTCGTCGAGCGGCTCACTGGACTCGTCGGATGTGAACTCGCTTCCGACGGCTTCCTCCCCCCGCCCTACGGACGACACCGAAGTGTTGTCCCAACAGGTTCCAAGCCGGGAGGAGGTGGTCCTGGAGGCACCACAAGGCGACCTCCTGGATTCCAGGAGTAAAGGGGATGAAACCCCCAAGGCTCCAAGTCCGGCTCTAGGCCGGACACTGCTCCGGAACCTTCAAAGGTTCCAGAGTCTGGCGGGCGACCTCCTTCCAAGAGGAGCCAGCCCACTATGCCGGTGGCCCCCGTCCAACCGGAGGCGCCAGACAATATGTTGGAGGCGCTCCAAGGTGCCTCCATCAACGAGGAGCACCGCGCTATTATGAGTGCGGTGGTCCAGAAGGTTCAGTCCGCCAAGAGCGGACTGACTGAAGCTTGTACTAGCCTTTTGACAGGCTTTGAGGTAAGTAAAGAATGTGTAAATAATAGTACCGCATAGACAGTAGCCCCTGATGCTCTCTTTGGCGTTCGAGAAGAAAAGCCGAATAGAGGATCAAATAAAATTCGCAGGAGTCTAACAAAAGGAGTCAATATGCGTATGCAGGCTTCTCTGCTTGCGTCCGCCACACTGACTACGGAAGTGGACACGCTAAAGCAGAACCTCGAGCGGTCCGAGCAAGAACTCGGTCGTGCCAAGAAGCAGCTCGAGGACAATGAAGGTAAGAAATACCTTGTTTAAATATATATATATATATATAAGGTGCAATTGCAAAAAATGACAAGATTATCGTGCCTATTGTAGGGGCCACGTCTGAGGTGGCGACCCTTAAGCAAGCGCTGGACGAGGCCGAGAAGAGGGCAGCCTCGGAGCACACCGAGCGGGAGAAGTATGAGGTCGAAGTTGGCAAGGTGCAGCAAGAGCTCCAGGCTCTCATGGAAAATCATGAGAGTTTGGAGCTTGACTCAAAGACGTGAGCGTCCGAGCTCGCGGTGGCTATTGAAAATGCTATGTCTGCCAAGGCCGAATCCCAGAAGACCCTCCAGGAGTTGGATGAGGTGAAGAAGATAGCGGTGGGTAAGGCATTCTTTATGTGAAGCAAACACATAAACGTGAGTTACTTGTTACTTACCCGAATTCGGAGCTCTCCAGGAGCGTTCGCAGATCTTCCTCGGAGTGTGTCCGATGCCGCCGCATTCTATCGAGCCGAGGAGGGCAGCTCGACGGAGAAGGTGTTCTGGTCTCAGTACGCTAAGGCCGGACACCCCGTGCCCCTGAGCGACCAGCTGAAGCAACTGGTCGAGCTCCACAAGGCGGCCGAACATGCCATGAAGGGCCTCATAGTTCGGCTGTGGCCTGGAGAGGCTCAGCCTGGGAGCTATTTCGGGCTGGTGCGGCGGCTAGTGGAGGCCTATCCAAGGCTCGAAGTCATCAAGTGCTCCGTCTGCATTGAAGGTGCCCGTAGGGCCCTTGCCCGTGCAAAGGTGCACTGGGGCAAGCTGGATGCTGAGAAGCTTGTGAAGGATGGGCCACCGCCGGGGAAAGAGCATCGCAAGCCCGAGAATTACTATAAGGATGTTCTGAAGGATGCCCGCCTTGTGGCGGATGAATGTTCTATGGATGTAATTTTTGAGTAAAACTCGCTCGTTTGTCCTGTGCGCTAAAAACTTGTTCATATGCACTAAGCAATGCTGTTTGAATTTAAAATATTACCTTCTGTGCGGCTGCTTATCAATTCTGAAAGATGGCAAGTCGTCGGCTTCTGCCCCCGTGCCGCTAGTGCTGGGGTGTTCGGGGATAAACCTAAGCGCTCTTTTTCCCATGTTTGGGTCCTTCGAGGGAGGCGCTCAGCCCAACGAACAAGGCAATCAGACTATAATGCGTGAACACTCTCACTTAGCCATAGAATTCTATAATTTTAAATTGTGGCGAAGCCCCTGGTATTCGGAAGACCGAGTTCGGGGCGCTATCCACGCCTTGGCCGGACAGAGCCGGCTCCTCGCCCTAAGCGCCATAAGTCGTTAGGGACTTGAAAAACCTCTCGAACAGCGACCAGCTCTCGCTTCATCATGACAGTCAGTTTTAGCTTTCTCCACTAAGGTGCTCAACCCAGCTCAACCGGGGCACAATCGCAGTGGTTCTCCTAGTGCTACCTTAGCCGATATAGCGGAACGTAAGGCACCACAACATAGGAGCCGGGCAAACCCAACTATTGACCCAAGACATGATTCGGAGCCGATGCATATAATGCTATAAGTTCAGGGTGCCGCACTTGTTAAAGTGTTTGGACTTCTCACACCATATTGAGGGGTACTAAAGCCCCTGGCGTATTTTGGCCGTACCAACGTGTACGGGTGCAACATGTCATTAAGGAACATATATAAAGAAAAAAGGTAATGCAAAAATAGACGAAAGCTATGCATTGTTAATTAAAAAGGTGTGCGATCAAGGCATAATGATACAAGTAATGCGATAAGCAAAAGGTTGGACTATGTGACATGTCCGTTCCAGGGGCAAGCTGCGGAATAGTATGTGAAACAGGTATACTGCTCGTGATAGAGACCACCTGGGAGTTCCGTAATGCGGCGTGGCTTGCCTGCTTCCCTGGTTCTTGCATCGTTTGTGCGGCAATTGAACTGCCGAACAGGCCTTCCAAAGAGTGGAGTCCTGAAAGTAAGAGAAAATTAAAAAATCGGCAGCCCCTGGTACGGTTGAAGCCGTGTTTTGGGCGTGCCTTGATGGTGCCCCTCCCCCTGTGCCCATGGTATCTCTAGAGCGTAGTTATGTACGCGAAGTACTAGCGTCGCCTTTTTGCGAGGGTTGGGGTTGGGGCCGCATTGCTACGCCTGCTCGAATCGTGCCAGGCGGTCTTGTTGTAGGTTACTGCGGGCGCGCTTGCCGGTGTCCGATCGTTTAGTGGCCGGACTGGAGAACTGCCTGGAGAGGCTGCTTTGTACTTCCGCTGCAAGGGCCGCCGTGTGCTCCTCCGTTCGGAGGGAGCGTTCGGTGTTCCCATTGACCGTAATTACTCCTCGAGGGCCTGGCATCTTGAGCTTAAGGTATGCGTAATGCGGTACCGCATTGAACTTAGCGAATGCGGTTCACCCGAGAAGTGCGTGATAACCACTACAAAACGGGACTATGTCGAAGATTAACTCCTCGCTTCGGAAATTATTCGGAGATCCGAAGACCACTTCAAGTGTGACTGAGCCTGTACAATTGGCCTCTACACCTGGTATTACACCTTTAAAGGTCGTTTTGGTGGGCTTAATCCTCGAGGGATCTATGCCCATTTTCCGCACTGTATCCTGGTAAAGCAGGTTCAGGCTGCTGCCGCCGTCCATAAGGACTCTAGTGAGATGAAATCCGCCAATAATTGGGTCTAGAACCAATGCGGCGAATCCGCCGTGACGGGTGCTAGTGGGATGGTCCCTTCGATCAAAGGTGATCGGGCAGGAGGACCATGGGTTGAACTTTGGGGCGACTGGCTCTACCGCGTATACGTCCCTTAACGCGCACTTCCGCTCCCTTTTGGGGACGTGGGTTGCGTATATCATGTTCACCGTCCGCACTTGTGGGGAAAACCCTTCTGTCCGCTATTGTTAGGCGGCCGGGGCTCCTCGTCATCATCGCTATGCAGCCCCTTGTCTTCATTTTTAGTGTTTAACTTGCCTGCCTGCTTGAACACCTAACAATCCCTGTTGGTGTGATTGGCTGGCTTTTCGGGGGTGCCATGTATCTGGCACGAGCGGTCGAGTATCCGGTCCAAACTGGACAGGCCCCTAGGATTCCTTTTGAATGGCTTTTTCCGCTGACCGGATTTAGAGCCTCTGAATCCGGCATTAACTGCCGTATCCTCAGCATTATCGCCGTTAATGCGGCGCTTCTTCTTGTTGCGACGCGACCTGCCACTACTGTCCCTGCTGTCCGAATTACCAGGATTCTTGGTCATATTGTTGCTACGAGCAAGCCATGTCTTCTCCCGTGCAAAAGCGGGTCATGAGTGTCGTGAGTGCTGCCATAGATTTCGGCTTTTCCTGACCAAGGTGCCAGGCCAGCCACTCGTCATGGATATTGTGCTTGAAGGCTGCTAGGGCCTCAGCGTCCGGACAATCGACTATTTGATTTTTCTTTGTTAGGAACCGTGTCCAGAATTGCCTGGCCGATGCCTCTGGCTGCTGAATTACGTGACTTAGGTCATCGGCGTCTGGGGGTCGCACATAAGTGCCCTGGAAATTGTCGAGGAATGCGGCTTACAGGTCCTCCCAACAACTGATTGATCCTGTTGGCAAGCTGTTAAGCCAATGCCGAGCTGGTCCTTTAAGCTTGAGTGGGAGGTATTTGATGGCGTGGAAATCATCGCCGTGGGCCACGTGGATATGAAGGAGATAATCCTCGATCCATACCGCAGGATCTGTTGTGCCATCATATGATTCGATGTTTACGGGTTTGAAACCCTCGGGGATTTGATGATCCATTATTCCGTCTGTAAAGCAGAGTGGGTGTGCGGCGCCTCTGTACTGGGCTATATCATGACGTAGCTCCAATGAGCCTTGTCTACTATGTTCGGCCCAGCCGAATTTGTGGCCGGCGTGATGGTTACCGTCTCGAGCCGTGGGGCACCCACGCGTTCCGTAGATCGATCTTGTTTGCCTTGCCTTGTCCTCCAACATGTCTCGTAAGTCTGACACATATTCCCGTGCCTTGGTACGGGGTGCGGCTTGAGTGGAGGGCCGAGAGGCCTCTCTGTCGCGACCACGAGGTCGCCGGTCGGCCACATCAAGTGCTTCCTCCTCTAATCGGGGTAGCAACCTGCGCTTTGGGTAGCTCTTGGAGGGGCATTCGAGTTTATGCTCTTCAGCTGTAAGGACTTCAGTCCATCTGTCGACTAGCAAATCTTGATCAGCTTTAAGCTGCTGCTGTTTTTTCTTGAGGCTTCTTGCCGTGGCCATAAGCCTGCGTTGAAAACGCTTTTGCTCGATGGGATCCTCTGGCACGACGAATTCGTCGTCGTCGAGGCTTGCCTCGTCTTCGGAGGGAGGCATATAATTATCGTCCTCGACCTCTCTGTCTGCCGCTCTCTCATGAGGGCTGGTTTCTCCATCCTCCTGTGCTAAATCTTGCTGGAGGGGGTTTTCTTTGGCGCTTTCCGGAGTATTATTATCTCCTGTGCTGGAATCACCGTGTTTGTTTTGGTGGGATTTTGAGCGGCGCCGCTGACGCCGGCGCTTAGGCTGTTTCTTGGAGGGGTCATCCTCCGCTGTTCCATCGCCATCTCCCTCTTTTGGGGTGTCCACCATGTATATGTCATATAAGGAGGTGGCTTTCCAGGGCCTAGTAGGCGCTGGTTCTTCATCATCTCCTTCATCAGCGTCCATACCGTCGATGTCTTCGGAGTCGAAGTCGAGCATGTCGGTTAAGTCGTCGATAGTGGCTACAAAGTGGGTGGTGGGTGGGCTTTGAATTTCTTCATCATCCGTACCCCAACCTTGCTAACCGTAGTCTGGCCAGGGCTCTCCTGATAAAGAGAGAGACTTCAATGACTTCAGGATATCGCCCAAAGGCGAGTGCTGAAAGATGTCCGCGGCAGTGAACTCCATGATCGGCACCCCATCGGATTCGATCGGCAGGGGCGCGGAGGGTTCGGAGTCCGGAGAAGAGTCCGGCTCCTTGGAGTCACGAGTCTCGCGGAGTGCGGGGCTGGTGTTCGGCTCAATCGCCGTTGGGATCGCAGCCCCCGAGGCGGCGTCCAACCGCCCATCCTCGATCAGCGTAGTTGGCTCTGAATTAAGGATCGGAGCCGATGCGGGTGCGGCCCCCAGGGCACTGTTCGGCGGCAGAGCTAGATCATGCTCGTTGGGACAGTGCGGCGCGCTCGGTAGTGGCTCGAATCCGTCAAAGATCAAGTCCCCGCGGATGTCAGCCGTGTAGTTTAAACTTCCGAATCTGACCTGACGGCCAGGGGCGTAGCTTTCGATCTGCTCCACATGGCCAAGTGAATTGGCCCGCAGTGCGAAGCCGCCGAAGACGAAGATCTGTCTGGGGAGGAAGGTCTCACCCTGGACTGCATCGTTGTTGATGATCGTTGGAGCCATCGAGCCTGACGGCGACGACACAGAGGAACTCTCAATGAAAGCACCAATGTCGGTGTCAAAACCGGGCGGATCTCGGGTAGGGGGTCCCGAACTGTGCGTCTAGGCCGGATGGTAACAGGAGGCAAGGGACACTAAGTTTTACCCAGGTTTGGGCCCTCCCGATGGGGGTAAAACCCTACGTCCTGCTTGATTAATATTGATGATATGGGTAGTGCAAGAGTAGATCTACCATGAGATCGAGGAGGCTAAACCCTAGAAGCTAGCCTATGGTATGATTGTTGATGTGTATGTCGTCCTACGGACTAAAATCCTTCGGTTTATATAGACACCGGGTAGGATTAGGGTTACATAGAGTCGGTTACAATGGTAGGAGATCTTTATATCCATATCGCCAAGCTTGCCTTCCACGCTAAGGAAAGTCCTTCCCGGACACGGGACGAAGTCTTCAATCTTGTATCTTCATAGTCCAGGAGTTCGGCTGAAGGTATAGTCTGGCCATCCAGACACCCCCTAATCCAGGACTCCCTCAGAGGGCATCCACCGGCCTTGAAGGCTAGATCCGTACATGATTGAAGGTCTGAAGCACCTGACCTGGGCTTTGGGTGTTAGAACTCGAGGCGGGGGAAGGATTCAATTGAGCACGGGAGGGAAAAAAGTAAAAGCCTTGTCCCTTTATAAAGAGGGTGAATATCAAGTGTCCTCTCCGTAGCCGTTTGGGACTTGCCTATAATCTAGGAGTCCTAGACACGGTTGAGTTACCCACGACCGTATTGATGAGAATCCCATAATTAGGGGAACACGATCTCTGCTTCGACAAGACGTGTCAAGAAACCGCCTCACGTTATGTGTGGAGCTGGTTAAAGAAAAACGGTTCGAATAATCACCGAGCCATAGCATGATGTCATGTTGCCAAAACGTGTCAGCAGATTAAGATTTGTGGAAATATTATTCTCTCTATGGTGGTATGTGGAACTTATTTTGCAGGGTCGGACACTATCCTTGTATTCAAATTCTTCTGTGATGTGTTCGGAGGAGGAACCCGCCTTGCAATGCCGAAGACAACACTGCGCGCCGGACTCATCGTCATTGAAGCCTGGTTCAGGGGCTACTGAGGGAGTCCTGGATTAGGGGGTCTCCGGACAGCCAGACTATATCCTTTGGCCGGACTATTGGACTATGAAGATACAAGATCGAAGACTTCGTCTCGTGTCCGGATGGGACTCTACTTGGCGTGGAAGGCAAGCTAGGCAATACGGATGTGTATATCTCCTCCTTTGTAACCGACCTTGTGTAACCCTAGCCCTTTCTGGTGTCTATATAAACCGGAGGGTTTTAGTCCGTAGGACAACATACAATCATACCATAGGCTAGCTTCTAGGGTTTAGCCTCTTTGATCTCGTGGTAGATCAACTCTTGTAATACTCATATCATCAAGAATAAATCAAGCAGGACGTAGGGTTTTACCTCCATCAAGAGGGCCCGAACCTGGGTAAAACATCGTGTCCCCTGCCTCCTGTTACCATCCGCATTAGACGCACAGTTCGAGACCCCCTACCCGAGATCTGCCGGTTTTGACACCGACAATAATTATCCCCTTGTACAATTCCATTGTATTATAAAAATAATGTGCCAAGATTTGCCTTTAGGATGTTTACATTGCTTGTTGGTTTGTGCGGTGCAAAATAGAAACTTTGGCTATAGTGCGCGATTTTACATTTTTTACTAGAATGTCAGACGGTTCTGGAACTTTTTGCACTGTCTTTATATATAAAAAATTATTTTTCCTAATTATTTCAGAATTTTGGAGTACCAGAGGTATGGTGAATGTTCATATTATTACAGACTGTCATGTTTAAGAAAATTTTTGTTTCTGATGCATAGTTTGCTTGTTTTGATGAAACTATTGATTTCTATCAATGTATTTAGCCATGGAAAAGTTATATTACAGTAGCTAAAATGAAAAAATAAAATATGAATTGGTTTTCAAGAGTACTTAGAGTAGTGATTTGCATTATTATACTAATGGATCTTACCGAGTTTTCTGTTGAGTTTTGTGTGGATGAAGTGTTCGAAGATCGAGGAGGTCTCGATGTGAGTAGAAGGAGGAGAGGCAAGAGCTCAAGCTTGGGTATGCCCAAGGCACCCCAAGTAAATATTCAAGGAGACTCAAGCGTCTAAGCTTGGGGATGCCCTGGAAGGCATCCCATCTTTCTTCAACAAGTATTGGTATGTTTTCGGATTCGTTTCGTTCATGTGATATGTCAAATCTTGGAGCATCCTTTGCATTTAGTTTTCATTTTCATTTTATGCACCATGCTGGGATGAGATTACCATGGTTTATTTATAGAATGCTCATTGCACTTCACTTATATCTTTTGAGTATGGCTTTATAGAATGCTTCATATGCTTCATTTATATCATTTGAAGTTTGAATTGCCTGTTTCTCTTCACATAGAAAACCGCCATTTGTAGAATGCTCTTTTTTGCTTCACTTATATCTGTTAGAGCGTGGGCATAGCTTTTGTAGAAAGAATTAAACTCTCTTGCTTCACTTATATCTATTCAGAGAGTTGACAGGAATTGGTCATTCACATGGTTAGTCATAAAATCCTACATAAAACTTGTAGATCACTGAATACGATATGTTTGATTCCTTGCAATAGTTTTGCAATATAAAGATGGTGATATTAGAGTCATGCTAGTGGGTAGTTGTGGATTGTAGAAATACTTGTGTTGAAGTTTGTGATTCCCGTAGCATGCACGTATGGTGAACAGTTATGTAATGAAGTTGGAGCATGAGGTATTTATTGATTGTCTTCCTTATGAGTGGCGGTCGGGGACGAGTGATGGTCTTTTCCTACCAATCTATCCCCCTAGGAGCATGCGCGTAGTACTTTGTTTCGATGACTAATAGATTTTTGCAATAAGTATGTGAGTTCTTTATGACTAATGTTGAGTCCATGGATTATACGCACTCTCACCCTTCCATCATTGCTAGCCTCTTCGGTACCATGCATTACCCTTTCTCACCTCGAGAGTTGGTGCAAACTTCGCCGGTGCATCCAAACCCCGTGATATGATACCCTCTATCACACATAAGCCTCCTTATATCTTCCTCAAAATAGCCACCATACCTACCTACCATGGCATTTCCTTATCCATTCCGAGATATATTGCCATGCAACTTCCATCATCTTCATATACATGACTTGAGCGTCATTGTCATATTACTTTGCATGATCGTAAGATAGCTAGCATGATGTAACACCCCGAGACCGTTGCGCCAGGTGTCTTCCAGTTATTCGCTGTTGTTGCCTTGGCATTTGTTTGTGTGTTGCATTTTTTGCCATGTCATCATTTGCATTGCATCATCATGTTTTTAAAACTTGCATCCGTCCTGGTCTCCTTGTTCTTTCCATTGTCCGTTCTGAGCCCAGACACACTTGTGCGCGCCCACGACATGTCCAAAATAGTTTTTTATAAGTGACCAGAAAATGTTCTCGGAATGGGATGAGATTTGGCATGCAGTTTTGTTTTGTTGTAGGTAGACCGTCTGCCAAGTTTCATCGCATTCGGGGTTCGTTTGTCGCCCCAACGGATAACTATAGCGGCAGTATAGCCGGTCTTTTCGTCGGATGTTTTCGGTCTTCGGAAACCGTGCCAGGCTGCATCTTTCCCCTCTTCTCTCAGACCAACCTGCTCTCCACATTCCACCTAGGACCAGCCTACTCCTCTCTGCGCCATGCATAGACCTCTCGTGCGCGTCCAAAACTTCCCCGGACCCGACCCCGGCAGTCGTCACCGTTGGATTCGGATCATCCCCAAACATCTACATTACATCACCGTTTTCTTATTTAGACTCCCTGCCTATTTTTTTCTCTCTCGATCGTCCGATGTAGATTAGACGGACCGGATTAGCTCCTATCCAAAAAACCTATTGCTATATATAGTCCAACCCTAGACCAATCCCTAAAACGTAGGCTTCTTGTCCCACCGCGCCGCCACCCGCTCAATCCCCATCGGGATCACCAGCAGCCAACCACCATCCACCCCATCGATCCATCTCCAGTCAACGACCGCCGACGCTAAAATCCCGCAGGAGCCCGAGCTCCACCTCCTCGCCCACCATCCCCGCCTCCTAGATCCTCACGTCCCTGGCGCCCTAGCTGGACCTCGCCGGAGCCGCCGACTAACAAGGACGACCCCGCGCCCCTTTCTTCCTTCTTCCCATGCTCCTGCTCCTCCTTACCTCACACGCGTCTCTCTGACTTGCCACAACAAGGAACAGTCGCCGGCGCCCTGCGTCCTGTCCCGCGTCCGCCGTGGTCGTGGAGCACATCGACGTCGTCCTCGCCTCCCTGCAGGAACCGAACATCGCTGCCGCCCATGGAACTCCTTCTCCATGGACGCCAGGTCCCAAGGTCTCCATGCCCGTCCTCACAGTCTCCTGCAGCCTCTCGTTGTCGCGATCCCGTTCGCCTCCTCGAACCATAGCTCGCCGCCGCCGGCGACAGCAACAGCAACATCGTCGTCGCCCTCTTCCTCCTCCCGTGCGCGCGTCCACTCAACCCCGTCGCTGTCCGTCTTCATCGTCGCGCCGCCTGTGCTCCTCCGCCTGTCCAATAGCAGCAGCGTACCCCAGCGCCCACTCCTTTTCTCCGCTTGCGGGACCAAGCCCGAGACTCCCGTCCCCAAACGCCACCGTGCCAGCCGCCGGAGCCCGACTGGACCATGCTGCAGCTCCTCTACCCCTTCCTTTCTCTCTATGTCCTTCTTCTCTGTCGTTTTTCTCTCCCCCTCACGCTTCGCTCTCTGTGTCTCAACGTAGGAAGCCCACCATGGACAACGTCTCTCTAGCGGTTCGCGTTGCCTACTTCGCTCCGGGACTGACTCCCTCCACCTCGATCCGGTTGCTGCCGTCACTCCAAGCTCCGCCGTCGCCTGCCCGCGTCCTGGTCGCCCGCCTCCGCTTCCACTACAATGAGCAGGAGCACGTTCGTCAGGTGCCCGCCACCCCTGTTCCTGCTCGAGTGGGCTGCGAACCTCTCCAAGGCCCAGCTGGCTCTGCCTGCCCCAGGCCTCTCCACCGACTGGGCTTTGGCCCATGGTGAGGCCACCTCCAGTGCCCATGCTCATGTTGGGCCGTCTAGTTTCGGCCCATGGTCGTTTTTTTCATTCTCTGCGTTTTTCCTATTTTCCAGAGAAAGCGTTTTTGCAGAAAACCCCCTCCTGTTCATGCATATAATAACTTAATAACCGTGCATTGGTTTAAAATGATTTATATATGAAAAATGCTTAGAATTTTGTCTAGTTTCATAATATGCTACTTTCATCCATGTTTAAAATGTTAAAAATGTTGTTTGTGTTTATTTTCCATATTGCCATGCTAAAATGATTTAATTCATAACTAATAAACCGTAGCTCTGTTTTAAATAAATTATATATGTAAACGGGGTAGAAAAATGCATAGTTTATCATGGTGGATTTACTTTGCATGTTTAATAACTCTAAAATTGTGTATAGGGCAGAACAGTAACAAATCCATATTTTGCACATGAGGATTTTTCCGGACTTGTTGCTTGTTGTTCCGGCCTCATTTAAACTTGCCTAGATAGGTAGTTTTCATATGCTTCACCTCTTGCCATGCTAAACAACATTTAATATTGTTGAGTACATAAATAGGAGAGAACTAAATAAGTCATGTGGTGTTCCGTTAATATGCAACTCGTTGCATATTGAGCTCCGCTTAATTTGTAGTATTGTTTGTGCACTTTGCCATGCCATGCCTCTTTAAACCGGACATGCGTCATACTTGGTTGTGCGTCATGCCATGTTTAAGTGATGGTTGTTTACTATATTGTTTGCTTCTTTCCGGTGTTGCTTCTTCGGGTTAGTTCCGATAACGTCGCGTTTGTGAGGATTTGTTTGACTTCGTCCGTTTGTCTTCTTCATGGACTCGTTCTTCTTCCTTGCGGGATCTCACGCAAGATGACCATACCCTCGAAATCACTTCTATCTTTGCTTGCTAGTTGTTTGTTCTATTGCTATGCCGCGCTACGTACCACTTGCTATATCATGCCTCCCATATTGCCATGTCAATCCTATAACCCACCTTTCCTAGCAAACCGTTGTTTGGCTATGTTATCGCTTTTGCTCAGCCCCTCTTATAGCATTGCTAGTTGCAGGCGAAGATGAAGTTTGTTCCATGTTGGAACATGGATATTGTTGGGATATCATTATTATCTCTTATTTACTTTAATGCATATATATACTTGGTAAAGGGTGGAAGGCTCAACCTTATGCCTGGTGTTTTGTTCCACTCTTGCCGCCCTAGTTTCCGTCATACCGGTGTTATGTTCCTTGATTTTGCATCCCTTACGCGGTTGGGTGTTATGGGAACCCCTTGACAGTTCGCTTTGAATAAAACTCCTTCGGCAAGGCCCAACCTTGGTTTTACCATTTGCCTCACCACCACCTACTTTTCCCTTGGGAGTCGCGCTCCCGAGGGTCATCTTTATTTTAACCCCCCGGGCCAATGCTTCTCTAAGTGTTGGTCCGAACCAGAGCCACTTGCGGGGCCACCTCGGGGAAACTTGAGGGCTGGTTTTAGCTGTACTTAGTGTTCATTCGGTGTTGCCCTGAGAACGAGATATGTGCAGCTCCTACCGGGATGTCGGCGCATCGGGCAGTCTTGCTGGTCTTGTTTTACCATTGTCGAAATGTCCTGTAACGGGGATTCTGAGTCTGATTGGGTCTTCCTGGGAGAAGGAATATCCTTCATTGACCATGAGAGCTTGTGATGGGCTAAGTTGGGACACCTCAGCATGGTTTGAACTTTTAAAAGCCGTGCCCGCGGTTATGGGCAGATGTGAATTTGTTAATATCCGGTTTTAGAGAATTTGACACTTAACTTAATTAAAATGCATCAACCGCGTGTGTAGCCATGATGATCTCTTTTCGGTGGAGTCCGGGAAGAGAACACGGTTCTTGTGTTATGCTTGAACATAAGTAGTTTCAGGATCACTTCTTGATCACTTCTAGTTCACGACCGTGCGTTGATTCTCTTCTCTCTCTATTTTGCGTAAGTTAGCCACCATATATGCTAGTGCTTGCTGCAGCTCCATCTTACTACCCTTTTCTACCCATAAGCTTGAATAGTCTTGATCTCGTGGGTGTGAGATTGCTGAGGCCTCGTGGCTCACAAATACTTCCAAACAGTTGCAGGTGCCGATGATACCAGTACAGGTGGCGCAACCGAGCTCAAGTGGGAGCTCGATGAAGATCTTGATCGTTGTTTTGTGTCTTGTACGGTTGATCAGTAGTGGTGCCCAGTTGGGACGATCGGGGATCTAGCTTTTGGAGTTTTCTTCTTTTATTTTGGTTCCGTAGTCAGACCCTGATTGTATTCTGGATGATGTATGTTTAACTTGTATTGGTGTGAAGTGGCGATTGTAAGCCAACTCTTTATCCCTTTCTTATTCAGTACATGGGATTGTGTGAAGATTACCCCTCTTGTGACAAACCTACCATGCGGCTATGCCTCTAAGTCGTGCCCCGACACGTGGAAGATATAGTCGCATTGTGGGTCTTACAAGTTGGTATCAGAGCCTTCCCCAACTTAGCAGCTCCCTGCTTGATCGAATCGCTGACGTTGTTGAGTCTAGAACAAAATGTTTTGAGTCTTAGGATTATATATATCGGAGAGTAGGATTCTTTTTACTCCTCAGTCCCTTCGTCGCTCTGGTGAGGCCTCCTGATGTAGAGTTTTGACTTTTCTCTCCTCAAATTTCACGAATTTGTTTTAGGATCACGCGGGTATCTTGGAATCCTTCCGATGGATTTGTGACAAGAACATTGTTCTTGGTGCCTCCTGGCATTTAGGGGTTGTGGCAGTGTCCCGGGCAGTTGAGCTCCGAGGTGTTGTCGTCACAATTTTATCATTGCAGTTCTGGAATACCTGAGTTCACCGACATCGAAAATCTCTTTTATGCAGTTGTTGGTGAGATAACCTCGACGCCACCCAGTACTGGGGCGGGAGTTCAGGAGTATTGCCATAACTCGTATAATAGATGCTTTTCGAAGGTTAAGGTAAACGATTTCCGAAGGTTTCTTGGTTATGTGTTGAAGGATGGATACAGCTGGATGTAGGATTTGTTAGTTTGGGTGAGATATTATGCTTCCCCTGTATCCCCAACACCTGATTGCATAACCAGAAAGTTTTGGGAGCTTATAAGTGGGAATTCAAGTAGCTCCTAGAATATCTTTCCAACAAGCACATGATACGATATGGGATCTATCATATGTTTGTTCCGGCTTATTTCCTAAGCCAATACTTCGTTTTTGTTTTGAGTTGTGGTTTTCGAGTTGCTTCAATGGCAAGTGTTGATTCCATACCTTTCCTAAATGGTGTTCTCATATTTCTATGTGAATACTAATCCCTCATGATAATCGAGATTGTCATGTCAATCCTTTTCAACCGGCGTGTTTCTCTTCAAGTGGATCCGATCATTTTTTAACATTCGCAAGATCAATTCTAAGTTTTCTCAACGGTGTTTGTTTCATTCGTCCCAAGTTGTCTTTGTTTTTCCCGCCCACCCACCCTTTTTCTTCAAGGATTCAGATTTCTTAATCAAGTATCCTTTTATTGATGGGAAGCCTCTGCATTATTTTCCGTCAATATTCTTATTCGGTGATTCTCAGGAAGTTACTAAGGAAGCCTCAAGTTTGTCACTCTTAACTCATTTTCTTCTCCGGTGGATTTAATTCAAGCTTTGTCGATCAAATCCTTTGCTCGGTTCTAATGCTTTCTCAACCCGGTGCACCTCGTAATCATCCACTTCTCGCTATTCAATTGTTCCGGAGTGCTCAAGATATCTCGAAGATTCGTGTTTCCACTCTGCTTTCGTTCAAGCTATTTCGAGGATGTTATCTCATTCAAGCCATTTAATTCAACCGGTGCAATCTCTCTTTTCAAGCAATCTTTTCAACGGTGTTTCTTTTGAGTGGGCCCTAACCCATAGGTCTTTTCCCAGGATCTTACCTGACTCTTCTAATCTTCCCGGATTTACTCTCAAATTCTTTTCCAAGTTTGACGTAAGAATGAATTATCATCAGTCATATGTCTTTCTCCAAGATCTTTCAAATTCTTTTCATCGTTGGTTCAACCTTTCTAATTTTCACCCCGGAGTATCTCAACAATTCATGGTGGTGTTTCTCGTCGTCATTCTCGGGTTTGTGAAGACCGGAGAAGAGTTTCTCTTAAATCTTGCTCCATTCTCTTCAAGATTCATGGTTCTAGCTTGATGCCATCCTCTCGTAATTGTTTTCGATTGTGAGAATTCTTTTCACCCATCCGGAAAAAAATCAGTAGTCTTTTCAGTTTGATCCTCCGAAAGCCATCAACTCAGAATTATTCATTCTCAACTTTCAGCTCTCATTCTCCAAATCTTACCAGTGCATCGCTCAAGTATTCTATATTCAGCCCATGATCTATTTGTTCTCACGTATCTAAATTTCCTCAAGTATCTTCGTTCATCTTCTAATTCTTTTCCGGTGTTTCTTTATCTTTTCTTCGTTCATTTTCAATCCTTATGGTGGTTTGTTTAAGGATCCTCTTCATACGTTATCATTTGTTCTTCCCAATCTTACCGGTGGATCGTTGAAGTCTTTTCTCAAGTTTGCGCCATATCTATCTTAATCCTTTCAATGAGAATAAGTAGTATGCCAAATCCATTGCTTGTCATCAATTTAATTGGTGAAGGATGAGCATAATGTAATTCTTATTCTTGCTTCATCGAGTAAATTCAATTCCTTATTCCGGAGGTTCATAAAAAATTCTCGGTTTCAATTGTTTCATCTTTTCATTTCCCGGAGTTCCAAGCTCTCTCAATTATATCACCGCGAAGATCCATCTAAATCACTACAAGGCTTCACCTTGTGTTTTCAACTTCTCTTTCTTTTTATCATCATTTTGTTACCAGAGTTCTTCATGGAGGTTCTACATGGTGGTTCATCAAGGATTCATTCCATTCTTCAATTGTTCTTCAACATATCTCTCGAAGTTATGATCTGCCAAGCTATACTCAAAATTAAATAGGGTGCTCAACACATGTTTTGTTTTGAGAAGTTCAAGTATTCTTCATTTTGCATTCCGAAGTGCAATTCTTCATATCTCATCTTTTGAGGTGGTGTTATTTCATTGTTGATAACTTCCATTCGTGTTTCATGATTCACAAGTTTTTTTTTCAAGAGTGACATATCTAAATCCATCATTTTCTCTTCGCCCAAGACATCTTTTCAACCCATCAATCTCTTCATTGGATTTATCTTGGATTATATTTCACCTAAAGCTTTCCCTAAGGATTGTTGCTATTTATGGTGCTTATAAATGATCCAAGTTCTTCATTTATCCTCCCGGTGAAATAAGTTTCTCGTCTCCTTATTCATATCAATCCAATCTATCATTTCCGTTAGGGGCAGAATTTCACCTCAGTTTTGAGATATTTTCCATAAGCCCACAACAAGTTTACTCTTTTCGTTGTTGGTTTTCCAACAACTCCATTCGACCCTTCTCCTAAGGATGCCTTTTCAAGCTCTTTTGTGGCAGAAGTTGGCATTTTCTTCTCCATTCTTTCTTTCTTTCCAATGATCTATCTTCTATTCTTTCTTCCAGAGTCATTGTGATGTTTCTCTCTTTCTCCCATCATCTCGTTTTGCCAACATCATCCTCTTTCCGTTGCTTATCCATTCAACCGGAGTGTCGTGTCCAACATTCAAGTTCTCTCATCTTATCATGTTTTGCCCCCCCCCCTTCTCAATTGGAGTGTTGTATGAAATCTTTCTTATCCCTTGTGCAATTCTTTCAATAGTTCTGGTTGCAGTGTGTTGTTGATTTCATCAAGTACCCTATAATCTTTTCAAGTTCATGTTCAATTCCGTCCATTTATAGTCGGAGTGCTTCCCAAATTATAGCAATCTTATTCCTTCTCTATCTTGTTTTAACCAGAGTGTTGTGTCATCTCTTCGAGTTCTTGTCATCTTGTCAAGTTTTGTGTCTCTTTTCAACTGGAGTGTTGTTCGAATTTGTTCTTCCTTCTTCCTTGTTTATCTCGTTCCAACCAGAGTGGTTTCAATTCCTTCTTGTCCTTTGTGCTCGTCATTCATAGCTTTGCAACTTCCAAGGTTAACATGATGTTCCTTGTTCCTCTTTTCTAACGAAGTGTTTTCAACTTATTGCATCCTTGTTGGATTCCTCCTTCCAATTTGTTTAACCTCTCAAGGTTGGTTGGTTTCACTAGTTTTCTAAATAAGCAACTTAGTTTTACCTCTTCTCTTCCTCTTCCGTTTTCCCTCCGGTGCCATCCTAGATCTCGGGACGAGATCCTCTTGTAGTGGTGGAGTGTTATAACGCCCCGAGACCGTTGCGCTAGGTGTCTTCCAGTTATTCGTTGTTGTTGCCTTGGCATTTGTTTGCGTGTTGCATTTTTTGCCATGTCATCATCCGCATTGCATCATCATGTTTTAAAACTTGCATCCATCCCGGTCTCCTCGTTCTTTCCGTTGTCCGTTCTGAGCGCAGACACACTTGCACGCGCCCGCGGCATGTCCAAAATAGTTTTTTATAAATGGCCGGAAAATGTTCTCGGAATGGGATGAGATTTTGCGCGCGGTCTTGTTTTGTTGTAGGCAGACCGTCTGCCAAGTCTCATCGCATTCGGAGTCCGTTTGTCGCCCCAACGGATAAGTATAGCGGCAGTATAGCCGGTCTTTTCGTCGGACGTTTTCGGTCTCCGGAAACCGTGCCGGGCTGCATCTCTCCCCTCTTCTCTCAGACCAACCCGCTCTCCACAGTCCAACTATGCCCAGCCTACCCCTCTTTGCGCCGTGCATAGACCTCTCGTGCGCGTCCGAAACTTCCCCGGACCCGACCCAGACAGTCGTCACCGTTGGATTCGGATCATCCCCAAACATCTACATTACATCACCATTTTCTTATTTGGGCTCCCTACCTATTTTTTTCCTCTTGACCGTCCGATGTAGATTAGACGGACCGGATTAGCCCCTACCAAAAAACCTATTGCTATATATAGTCCAACCGTAGACCAATCCCTAAAACCGCTTCTTGTCCCATCGCGCCGCCACCCGCTCAATCCCCATCGGGATCACCAGCAGCCAACCACCATCCACCCCATCGATCCATCTCCAGTCAACGACCGCCGACACTCAAATCCCGCAGGAGCCCGAGTCCCACCTCCTCGCCCACCATCCCCGCCTCCTGGATCCTCACGTCCCCGGCGCCCTAGCTGGACCTCGCCGGAGCCGCCGACTAACGAGGACGACCCCGCGCCCCTGTCTTCCTTCTTCCCATGCTCCTGTTCCTCCTTCCCTCACACGCCCCTCTCTCTCTCTCTCTATGACTTGCCACAGCAGGGAACAGTCGCCGATGCCCTGCGTCCTGTCCCGCGTCCGCCGTGGCCGTGGAGCACATCGGCGTCGTCCTCGCCTCCCTGCAGGAACCGAACATCGCCGCCGCCCATGGAACTCCTCCGCCATGGACGCCAGGTCCCAAGGTCCCCGCGCCCGTCCTCATAGTCTCCTGCAGCCTCCCGTTGTCGCGATCCCATTCGCCTCCTCAAGCCGAAGCTCGCCGCCGCCGGCGACAGCAACAGCAACATCGTCGTTGCCCTTTTCCTCTCCTCCCGTGCGCGCGTCCACTCAACCCCGTCGCTCTCCGTCTTCATCGCCGCGTCGCCCGTGCTCCTCCGCCTGTCCAACAGCAGCAACGTACCCTAGCGCCCGCTCCTTTTCTCCGCCCGCGGCACCAAGCCCGAGCCTCCCGTCGCCAAACGACACCGTGGCCAGTCGTCGGAGCCCGACTGCACCATGTTGTAGCTCCTCTGCCCCCTTCCTTTCTCTCTTTGTCCTTCTCCTCTGTCGTTTCTCTCTCCCTCCCTCATGCTTCGCTCTCTGTCTCTCAAGTTCTCAACGCAGGAAGCCCGCCATGGACAACGTCTCTCCAGCAGATCGCGTCGCCTACTTCGCTCCGGGGATGACTCCCACCACCTCGATCCGGTTGCTGCCGTCGCGCCAAGCTCCGCCGTCGCCTGCCCGCGTCCCGGTCGCCCGCCTCCGCTTCCTCTGCAACGAGCAGGAGCATGTTCGTCAGGTGCCCGCCTCTCCTGTTCCTGCTCGAGTGGGCTGCGAGCCTCTCCAAGGCCCAGCTGGCTCTGCCTACCCCAAGCCTCTCCACCGACTGGGCTTTGGCCCATGGTGAGGCCACCTCCAGTGCCCATGCTCATGTTGGTCCGGCCAGTTTCGGCCCGTGGTCGTTTTTTTCATTCTCTGCGTTTTTCCTATTTTCCAGAGAAAGCAGTTTTGCAGAAAACCTCCTGCTGTTCATGCATATAATAACTTAATAACCGTGCATCGGTTTAAAATGATTTATATATGAAAAATGCTTAGAATTTTATCTAGTTTCATAATATGCTACTTTCATCCATGTTTAAAATGTTAAAAATGTTGTTTGTGTTTATTTTCCATATTGCCATGCTAAAATGATTTAATTCATAACTAATAAACCGTAGCTCGGTTTAAAATAAATTATATATGTAAATGGGGTAGAAAAATGCATAGTTTATCATGGTGGCTTTTCTTTGCATGTTTAATAACTCTAAAATTGTGTATAGGGAAGAACAGTACCAAATCCATATTTTGCACATGAGGATTTTTCCGGACTTGTTGCTTGTTGTTCCGGCCTCGTTTAAACTTGCCTAGATAGGTAGTTTTCATATGCTTCACCTCTTGCCATGCTAACCAACATTTAATATTGTTGAGTACATAAACGGGAGAGAACTAAATAAGTCATGTGGTGTTCCGTCAATATGCAACTCGTTGCATATTGAGCTCCACTTAATTTGTAGTATTGTTTGTGCACTTTGCCATGCCATGCCTCTTTAAACCGGACATGCATCATACTTGGTTGTGCGTCATGCCATGTTTAAGTGATGGTTGTTTACTATATTGTTTGCTTCTTTTCGGTGTTGCTTTTTCGGGTTAGTTCCGATAACGTCGCGTTTGTGAGGATTCGTTCGACTTCGTCCGTTTGTCTTCTTCATGGACTCGTTCTTCTTCCTTGCGGGATCTCAGGCAAGATGACCATACCCTCGAAATCACTTCTATCTTTGCTTGCTAGTTGTTCGTTCTATTGTTATGCCACGCTACCTACCACTTGCTATATCATGCCTTCCATATTGCCATGTCAAGCCTATAACCCACCTTTCCTAGCAAACCGTTGTTTGGCTATGTTATCGCTTTTGCTCAGCCCCTCTTATAGCATTGCTAGTTGCAGGCGAAGATGAAGTTTGTTCCATGTTGGAACATGGATATTGTTGGGATATCATTATTATCTCTTATTTACTTTAATGCATATATATACTTGGTAAAGGGTGGCAGGCTCGGCCTTATGCCTGGTGTTTTGTTCCACTCTTGCCGCCCTAGTTTTCGTCATACCGGTGTTATGTTCCTTGATTTTGCGTCCCTTACGCGGTTGGGTGTTATGGGAACCCCTTGACAGTTCGCTTTGAATAAAACTCCTCCAGCAAGGCCCAACCTTGGTTTTACCATTTGCCTCACCACCACCAACTTTTCCCTTGGGAGTCGCACTCCCGAGGGTCATCTTTATTTTAACCCCCCCCCCCCCCCCCGGGGCCAGTGCTTCTCTAAGTGTTGGTCCGAACCAGAGCCACTTGCGGCGCCACCTCGGGGAAACTTGAGGGCTGGTTTTAGCTGTACGTAGTGTTCATCCGGTGTTGCCCTGAGAACGAGATATGTGCAGCTCCTATCGGGATGTCGGCGCATCGGGCGGTCTTGCTGGTCTTGTTTTACCATTGTCGAAATGTATTGTAACCGGGATTCCGAGTCTGATCGGGTCTTCCTGTGAGAAGGAATATCCTTCATTGACCATGAGAGCTTGTGATGGGCTAAGTTGGGACATCTCAGCAGGGTTTGAACTTTCGAAAGCCGTGCCCGCGGTTATGGGCAAATGGGAATTTGTTGATGTCCGATTGTAGAGAATTTGACACTTAACTTAATTAAAATGCATCAACCGCGTGTGTTGCCGTGATGGTCTATTTTCGGCGGAGTCCGAGAAGAGAACACGGTTCTTGTGTTATGCTTGAACGTAAGTAGTTTTAGGATCACTTCTTGATCACTTCTAGTTCACGACCGTGCGTTGCTTTTCTTCTCGCTCTCTTTTGAGTAAGTTAGCCACCATATATGCTAGTGCTTGCTGTAGCTCCACCTTACTACCCTTTCCTACCCATAAGCTTAAATAGTCTTGATCTCACGGGTGTGATATTGCTGAATCCTCGTGGCTCACAGATACTTCCAGACAGTTTAGGTGCCGATGATACCAGTGCAAGTGGCGCAACCGAGCTCAAGTGGGAGCTCGATGAAGATCTTGATCGTTGTTTTGTGTCTTGTCCGGTTGATCAGTAGTGGTGCCCAGTTGGGACGATCGGGGATCTAGCTTTTGGGGTTTTCTTCTTTTATTTTGGTTCCGTAGTCGGACCCTGATTGTATTCTGGATGATGTATGTTTAACTTGTATTGGTGTGAAGTGATGATTGTAAGCCAACTCTTTATCCCTTTCTTATTCAGTACATGGGATTGTGTGAAGATTACCCCTCTTGCGACAAACCTACCATGCGGCCATGCCTCTAAGTCATGCCCCGACACATGGGAGATATAGCCGCATTGTGGGTGTTACACATGATGTTTTCATGGCTTGTCCGTTTTTGATGTCATTGCTATGCTAGATCATTGCACATCCCGGTACACCGCCGGAGGCATTCATATAGAGTCATATTTTGTTCTAGTATCGAGTTGTAACATTGAGTTGTAAGTAAATAAAAGTGTGATGATCATCATTATTAGAATATTGTCCCATGTGAAGTTATCAAAATAAAAGTGGCCAGAGAAGCCAACAAAAAAGAGAGAGCCTAAAGAAGCCTACAAAAAAAATAAAAAAAATAAAAAAAATGAGAGAGAAGAGAGAAGGGGCAATGTTACTATCCTTTTACCACACTTGTGCTTCAGAGTACCACCATGGTCTTCATATAGAGAGTCTCTTGAGTTATAACTTTCATATACTAGTGGGAATTTTTATTATAGAACTTGGCTTGTATATTCCGATGATGGGCTTCCTCAAATGTCCGAGGCTTCATGAGCAAGCAAGTTGGATGCACACCCACTTAGTTTCAGTTTGCGTTTTCATACACTTATAGCTCTTAGTGCATCCGTTGCATGGCAATCCCTACTCCTCGCATTGACATAAATTGATGAGCATCTCCATAGCCCGTTGATTAGCCGCGTCGATGTGAGACTTTCTCCTTTTTGTCTTCTCCACACAACCTCCACCATCATGTTCTATTCCACCTATAGTCTATATCCATGGCTCACACTCATGTATTCTGTGAAAGTTGAAAAGGTTTGAGAACATCAAAAGTATGAAACAATTGCTTGGCTTGTCATCGGGGTTGTGCATGATTTGAATATTTTGTGTGGTGAAGATGGAGCATAGCCAGACCATATGATTTTGTAGGGATAACTTTCTTTGGCCCTGTTATTTTGAAAAGACATGATTGCTTTATTAGTATGCTTGAAGTATTATTGTCCTAATGTCAAATGATAGACTATTGCTTTGAATCACTCGTGTCTTAATATTCATGCCATGATTAGATTACATGATCAAGATTATGCTAGGTAGCATTCCACATCAAAACTTATCTTTTTTATCATACCTACTCGAGGACGAGCAGGAATTAAGCTTGGGGATGCTGATATGTCTCCGTCATATCTATAATTTTTGATTGTTCCGTACCAATATTCTACAACTTTTATACACTTTTGGCAACTTTTTATACTATTTTGGGACTAACATATTGATCCAGTGCCCCTGTTTGTTGCATGTTTTTGTTTCGCAGAAAATCCATATCGAACGGAGTCCAAACGGGATAAAAACTGACGGAGATTTTTTTTGAAATATATGTGATTTTTGGGAAGAAGAATCAACGCGAGAGGATGCCCGAGGGGGCCACGAGGCAGGGGGGCGCGCCCCAGGGGGTCAGGCGCTCCTTAGGCCCTCATGGCAACCCCATAAGGAGGTTGATGCCCTTCTTTCTCCGCAAGAAAGCCAATATCCGGATAGAGATCGTGTTAAAATTTCAGCTCAATCGGAGTTATGGATCTCCGAGAATTTAAGAAACGGTGAAAGGGCAGAAAAAACGCAGAAACAGAGAGAGACAGAGAGACATATCCAATCTCGGAGGGGCTCTCACCCCTCCGATGCCATGGAGGCCATGTACCAGAGGGGAAACCCTTCTCCCATCTACGGAGAAGGTCAAGGAAGAAGAAGAAGAAGAAGGGGGGCTCTCTCCCCCTCTCCAGGTGGCGCCGGAACACCGCCAGGGCCATCATCGTATGACAGCGATCTACACCAACACCTCCGTCATCTTCACCAACATCTTCATCACCTTCCCCCATCTATCTACATCGGTCCACTCTCCCGCAACCCTCTGTACCCTCTACTTGAACATGATGCTTTATGCTTCATATTATTATCCAATGATATGTTGCCATCCTATGATGTCTAAGTAGATTTTCGTTGTCCTATCAGTAATTGGTGAATTGCTATGATTGGTTTAATTTGCTTGTGGTTATGTTGCTGTCCTTTGGTGCCCATCATATGAGTGCGCTCATGGATCACACCATAGGGTTAGTTGTATGTTGATAGGACTATGTATTGGAGGGCAAGAGTGACAGAAGCTTCAACCTAGCATAGAAATTGATGCATATGGGATTGAAGGGGGACCAATATATCTTAATGCTATGGTTGGGTTTTACCTTAATGAACGTTAGTAGTTGCAGATGCTTGGTAATAGTTCCAATCATAAGTGCATAAAATTCCGTGTCAGGGATGACATGCTAGCAGTGGCCTCTCCCACATAAAACTTGCTATCGGTCTAGTAAAGTAGTCAATTGCTTAGGGACAATTTCACAACTCCTACCACCACTTTTCCACACTCGCTATACTAACTTTATTGCTTCTTTACCTAAAACAGCCCCTAGTTTTTATTTACGTGCTCTTTATATTCTTGCAAACCTATCCCGTTACACCTACAAAGTACTTCTAGTTTCATACTTGTTCTAGGTAAAGCGAACGTTAAGTGTGCGTAGAGTTGTATCGGTGGTCGATAGAACTTGAGGGAATATTTGTTCTACCTTTAGCTCCTCGTTGGGTTCGACACTCTTACTTATCGAAAGAGGCTACAATTGATCCTCTATACTTGTGGGTTATCAGCACCCCAGGTCGAAGCCCCTGGCCGCATCAAAAGTATCCAAGGATATTGTACATACATCCGATTTTATGATTGTAGTTTTAACACATTATATTGTGTGCTGTAGTCCAGCCCACGATCTCCCCCAACTATCATCACCTTCGGGGAACTCACTGGAGCTGAGGATGGTGGAGAGCGAGACGCCTCCACGAGCCTCTCCGCCAACCGCCACGGACAATACCGAAGTGTTGTCCCAAAGAGCCTCTCCGGGCCATGGAGAGGTGCAGGAGGCCGCCAAGATGGCGCCAGAGGGTAACACCTTGGTTGCCAAGAACATGGGGGAACCAACCCCCATGGAGACTGGCGACGGGGGCCATGACCAATCCGGCCCCCAGCCGAACATTATTCCGGAGACCCATTCGGCTCCGGAATCGAGCGAGCAACCCCCTTTAAAGGAGGGGGGAGGGTCGACTCCACCGACGACCTCTATCAATCCAGAGGTGCCGGATACTTTGGTGGAAGCACTTCGACGTGCTTCCATTGTGGAGGAGCACCGTACCCTCATGGGTACGGTGGTTGAGAAGGTTCAGTGCGCCAAAGCGGGCTAAACGAAGCCTTCACCAGCCTATTAACAAGCTTTGAGGTACGCGATGTAATATTCTTAGCCGCTTTGCATATGCAAAAAATATGCCTGTGTATAGATAGTAGCCCCTGAGACTCTGTTCGGCTTTTGAAAAAAAGGCCGAACAGAGGATCAAGTAATATTGGCAGGAGCTAACATACTTGTCTATTTTGATAAACATGCTTCACTATTAGCGGCGACTGCCCAGGCCGCAGAAGTATCCGAACTCAAGCGGAAGCTGGAGCAGGCCGATGAGGACCTCGTCCGCATTAACAAGCGGTTTGATGAGGCACAAGGTATGTTTGAAAAAAAAGTTTACACACCTGAATTAATACTCCAATGCGGAGTCTAATCTCATGTGTTGCCTTGATTATATTTGCAGGTAGTGCTGCCGAGGTCGAGACCCTGAAGAGCACCGTCGCTCAAGCCAAGGAGCAGGTACGGGTGAGCCAAGTGGCTGCTGACAAAGCGGCTGCAGATTTAAAGGCCGAGCAGGTCACCCACCGCAAGTATGAGGAGCGGGTGACCGAGTGGAGCAGGAGCTCAAGGATGCCGCCAGCAAGTGTGAGGCCTTGGAGGAGAAGAATAAGGCCCAATCGGTCAATATCACCAAGGCTCTTCAGGAGGCCAAGGAGGCGGGGACCGAGTCCTGGGTGGCTCGCGAGGAGATCAAGTAGGCCGAACAGATAGTGGCTGGTAAGCCCTTTCTTTTACAGAGTATATTTGGCGGTCGGAGGTATGATTTACTTAATCGACTATGGGGTTCTCCAGACGCCTTTGCGGGCCTTCCGAGGAGTGCTGCCAACGCCGCACAATATTTTTGGGCCCAAGAAGGGAACACGACGGAGAAGCTCTTCTGGTCGCAGTACCTGGCATCAGAGCGGCCAGTGCTGCTGAACAACCAGATGATGCAATTGGCGGAGTTGCCTAGGATGTCCGGTTTGGCAAGGAAGGACATCATAGTCCAGCTATGGCCAGCCGGACCCATTCCTAGCAGCTACTTCGGCCTGGTCAGGCGGCTCGACGATGCTTTGCCCCGAGTTGAAGCTATAAAGCGCTCGACGTGCATAGAGGGCGCTCGGATGGCCTTTGCCCGTGCGAAGATGAAGGCCGCCGTCATGGCAGTTGAGGGCCCACCTGAAGGCAAGGACTATCGTAAGCTGGAGTGATATTTCGAAGACGTCCTAGAGGGTGCCCGTTTAATAGAGGGTCAATGCTCGAAGGATATTATGTTTGAATGAATGTATCCGGGCTGCCCAGACTTTGTGTTATGAACCAAGGCTTTTATAATATATTTGTGCCTTTATCTAAAATTATTTTCCTCTTGTGCGGCTGTTTTTATTTCTAAAAGTTTGCCAGTCATCGGCTTTAGCCCCCACGTAGATACTACGGGGTTGTTCGGAATAGCACATGACCACACTTAACCCAACGTCTTGCTCCATAAAGGAGGTGTCTGTGCAGCGAACCAGGCAATCAGACTATGCGGCTTTATCACTCTCACTTAGCCATATGAGTTTGACAATGGGACTATAAGATAGCCCCTAGTGCGTGTGCGACTATCCAAGCTTGGATGCCATAGGCGTGTGACTGGGTGGAGGCCAGTCCTTCGTGCAATATGGAAAGAAAATCGCAAAAGATTTAGCAAGTCGCCGAACCGCTGACCAGCTCTCGCTATATCATGACAGTCAGTTTTCAGCTTTCTCTACTGAGTTGTTTGACCGGACGAACCAGAAACACAATCGCGGTAGTTCTCCCTTTACTACCTTAGCCGAACGGGCGGGACGTAAGGTGGTAACCATAGGAGCTGGGCAACCCAACTATTGACCAAAGACATGATTCGGAGCCGATGCATATAATGCAATATTCGGGACGCTGAGGTATACAATAAAAGTGTTCGGACTTTTTGTTTTTGAAAAATATATGTGGCCGAATAGAGCCCCTGGGAATTTATGCCGAGGTGTATATGTCAATCTGTCGTGACGACGGAATATAGATTATAAAATAAGCCAATACCGAATAGGGTTGGACAAAACTATTTCCACAATAGTCTGATTGATACATCAAAACGTGCTCTTACAGAGAATGCCATAAGCATCAAGGCTATTTTACAAGCCAAGAATTTGAGAACAAGGGAAAGTTGTATACATGTCCTAAAAAAGGTGGTCTTGAAGTTCCTTTGGACACCCTGCTGCACGTCTGCGCCGCTTTTCACCTTGGTGAAGGATACTTTGAGAGGATCAACGGTCGTATATATAGAAGGGTGATACATCTCCAACGTATCTAATTTTCTCACGCTTTTCCTCTTGTTTTGGACTCTAATTTGCATGATTTGAATGAAACTAACCCCGGACTGACGTTGTTTTCAGTAGAATGACCATGGTGTTGTTGTTGTACAGAAATAAAAGTTCTCGGAATGGAACGAAACTTTTTGAGGATTTTTTATACCAATAATAAGAATTTCTGGAGCCAAGACCCACCGGAGAGGGGGCCCTGGGTGGGCACAACCCACCAGGGAGCGCCCCTCTCCTGGCGCACCTAGGTGGGTTGTACCCACCGGGTGGCCCCGCTGATGACCCCCCTGATACTATAAAATCACATTATTCTAGAAAAAATAAAAGAGAAAGAATTATCACAAACCACGAGACGGAGCCGCCGCCAGGCCCTATTCTTCTTCGGGAGGGCAGATCTGGAGTCCGTTTGGGGCTCCGAACAGGGGACCTTCGTTCTTCGTCATCACCAACCCTTCTCCATCGCCAATTCCATGATGCTCCCCACCGGGAGTGAGTAATTCCTTCGTAGGCTCGCTGGTCGGTGAGGAGTTGGATGAGATTCATCATGTAATTGAGTTAGTTTTGTTAGGGCCTCATCCCTAGTGTCCACTATGTTCTTAGATTGATGTTGCTATGACTTTGCTATGCTTAATGCTTGTCACTTTTGTCCCGGATGCCATGATTTCAGATCTGAAACGTTTATGAATTCATCATTATATCCATGTTTTAGATCCGATCTTGCAAGTTATAGTCACCTACTACGGTTATGATCCGGCAACCCCGGAGTGACAACAACCGGGCCCACTCCCGGTGATGACCGTAGTTTGAGGAGTTCATGTATTCACTATGTGTTAATGCTTTGTTCTGGTTCTCTATTAAAAGGAGGCCTTAATATCCCTTAGTTTCCAATATGGACCCTGCTTCCACGGGTGGGTAGGACAAAATACGGCATGCAAGTTCTTTTAATAAAGCACATATGGCTATTTACGGAATACATGCCTACGTTATATCGATGAACCGGAGCTAGTGCCGTATCGCCCTAGGTTATAACTGTCACATGATGAATATCATCCAACAAGTCACTGATCCAATGCCTACAAATTTATCCATATTGTTTCTGCTAAGTTACTACTGCTATCATCACTATTACACTTGCTACAAATTACTGCTATCACTGTTACTGTTACCGTTGCTACTATCACTACTATCAAAACTATTAGACTACTTTGCTACTGATCATATTGTTGCAGATAATTAATATCTAGGTGTGGTTGAATTGACAACTCAGGTGCTAATACCTTCAAAAATTCTTTGTCTCCCCTTGTGTCGAATCTATAAATTTGGGTTGAATACTCTACCCTCGAAAACTGTTGTGATCCCCTATACTTGTGGGTTATCAAGACCTTTTTCTGGCGCCGTTGCCGGGGAGCATAGCTATATTTGTTGAGTCAGTTGGGATTATTATCATATTATCACTATGAAGAATCTGAAGGATCAAAAGACTAAGATTTATCCCTCTAAGACGAGGGGAGGTAAGGAACTGCCATCCAGTTCTGCTTTAGATTCACCTTCTATTGTGAGTAAACTTGTAACACCACCACATGCTATCAATTCTGATATGTCGGAAGTTATTGATGATGCTACTTCTACTATGAATGATTCTTATGATGATGCTAGTACCTTGCCTGATGATGATGATGTGCCACTTGGTGAATTTCTTGATAAACAAATTGCTAGAGTTATACAACATGATGTTGTTGAATCTGATAATGAGCTTGAAACGGAAATTCCTGAAACACCTGCTAGAACTAGCCTTCCTAGATATGAATTGCCTAAGATACCGGAAGGTTATGTTATGAGTGAAGAAGCAACTAGAGATATTCTTGCTTGTAATGATAGAGATGATCTAGAGAAATTACTACACAAGTATAAAGAAAAATCTCTGAATGCTAGAATGAAATGTGATCCTAAGTTTGCTACTTCACCTATCTGTATTGATGATAAGGATTATGAATTCTCTGTCGACCCAGAGCTAATTACTCTGGTTGAATCTGATCCTTTCCATGGTTATGAAACTGAAACTGTTGTGGCACATCTTACTAAGTTGAATGATATAGCCACCATTTTTACTCATGATGAGAAAACTTGTTATTACTTTATTCTCAAATTATTTCCTTTCTCATTAAAGGGTGATGCTAAAGCTTGGTACAATAATCTTGCCCCTGGTTGTGTGTGTAGTCCCCAGGATATGACTTCTTCCTTCTTTGAAAAATATTTTCCTGCTCATATGAAACAAGCTGCCTTGCAGGAAATATTTAACTTTGTGCAAACTAAAGAAGAGAGTCTCCCACAAGCTTGGGGGAGGCTTTTCCAGTTACTTAATGCTTTGCCTGATCATCCTCTTAAGAAAAATGAAATACTTGATATCTTCTATAATGGACTAACCGATGTTTCTAGGGACTTCCTAGATAGTTGTGCTGGTTGTGTTTCCAGGGAACAAACTATTGCTCAAGCTGAAGAATTATTGAATAACATATTGAAAAATTATGATGATTAGACTATTCCTGAGCCACCGCGTGAACCCACTCCAAAGAAGAGGGGTATATTATATCTCAGTCCCGAAGATATGCAAGAGGCAAAGAAATCTATGAAGGAAAAATGTATTAAAGGTGAGTATGTTAAAAATTTACGTCCTATTGAAGAAATACATGGGCTTAATACACCACCAATGCCTAAGGTGGTAGAGGTAAATTATCTTATGAAGTTCAATGATAATGACAATCCTCACAATATGCATCGTAGTCAATGCCTTTATGAGTTTGAAATCTACATTACAAAACAAGATCACTTCCATGCAATTGTTATGAAACAATTGAAATATAATTCTGATATGATTGCTCGCTTGAGTGACTTGTTATTTAGAATATCAAATGATGTTAGAGGTGTTGGAAAACATGCTTCTATGGTTCAAACTCAACTAGAACAAGTTGCTAAATCTCAAAGAGAATTGCTTGATGAAATGAATCATAATATGCATGACTTTGCTGTTAGAGTCGCAACTAGAGGAGGTAAAATGACTCAGGAACCACTTTATCCTGAGGGACACCCTAAAAGAATTTAACAAGATTCACAAAGAGATAACACTAGTGCACCTAGTCCTTCTAGGAAGAAAAAGAAAAATGATAGGACTTCACATGCTTCTAGTGAACCTGAAATAGAGAAACCTCCTGATAATGAAAATGAAACTTCTATCTCAGATGCTAAAACTCAATCTGGTAATGAACACTCACCTAATGAAAAAGATAATGATGAGGTTCATGAAGACTCTCAGCCAACCAATTATAAAGAACCAGATAATGATGTTGAGATAGAACCACCTGTTGATCTTGATAACCCACAACCTAAAAATAAAAGGTATGGTAAAAGAGATTTTGTTGCTAGGGAACACGGTAAAGAAAGAGAACCATGGGTTTAAAAACCTATGCCTTTTCCGCCCAAGTCAACTAAAAAGAATGATGATGAAGAATTTGAATGCTTTGCTGAAATGCTGAGGCCAGTCTTTTTGCGTACTCGCTTGACTGATATTCTTAAAATGCCTCCTTATGCAAAGTATATGAAAGACATCATCACAAATAAGAGAAAAATACCGGAAGCTGAAATCTCCACTATGCTTGCTAATTACACTTCTAAATATGGAGTACCTAAAAAACTTGGAGATCCGGGAATACCAACTATACCTTGCTCTATCAAAAAGAATTATGTGAAAACTTCTTTGTGTGATTTAGGAGCTGGTGTTAGTGTTATGCCTTTCTCTTTATATAAAATACTTGACTTGAATAAACTCACACCTACTGAAATATCTTTGCAAATGGTTGACAAATCAACTACCATACCTATCAATATCTATGAGGATGTGCCCGTTGTTGTTGCTAATGTTACTATTTTGACTGACTTTGTTATATTTGAGATGCCCGAGGATGACAACATGTCGATTATCCTTGGTAGACCCTTCTTGAATACTGCAGGGGCTGTTATTGATTGCAATAAAAGCAAGGACACTTTTCATATCAATGGTAATGAGACTTTCCGAAGAAACAATTCCAAGTGAATGGTATTAATGCTATTGAAAAATCTCCAACAATCACTATTGGAAGTTTTCAAATACCTCTACCTATTGTCAAAAAGAAATATGAAATGCTTATTGTTGGGGAAATGCATATCCCCATTGAGGTAACTTAGTGATTTACGAAAGTTCTTCGGTTTCATACTAATCGAAAGTGGTTGTTAATAAGACTTGATCAACCTTATTAATGAATCATTTTTGAACGGTATGAAGTTGATGAATTTTGTAAGCACTACTTTCTGTCCCAACTTTTTATTCTCTGATTTTATTAGTTAAATAAAATAAAATGCCATGTTTTGTCTATTTTCAGAATTTCTTGTGCAATAAAAAATGACCCAAAAATAAAAGTTCTCAGAATGCCCTGAAAATTTTATATGATTTTTTCTTGAATATTTAAGAAATTTTGGTGCAAAAATAACTAGAGGGGGGGTGCACCAGGTGGGCACAACCCACCTGGGCGCGCCAGCACCCCCTGGCGCGCCCTGGGGGGTTGTGGTCCCCACGTGGCCCCCCTCACTTATCTCTTTAGCCCACATCACCACTTACCTCCAGAAAAAAAATCCCCATTGCTCTCTCCCCCGTGTTCTTGAGCTCAAGCCCGTGGATTTCGATCTCTTTGCTCGAAGCTCCGTTTCCTAATCTGTTTCAGGGGATTGTTGCTTTGTATGTGACTCCATCATTTGTCCAATTAGTTCTTGTTTTAGTGGCTTATACTTTGAATAATTAGCTACTCTTGGTGCTGCTGTAGATGTGCTTGCATGTTGAATTATTAGTGTTCTAAGTAGTTTGAATGCTTGCTATGGCCTCTATGTATCCCTATGAGTAGTTGATATCAATCTTACAAAGTTTTGTTGGCAAATTTTTGTCAGTCCAAAAACTTTTATTTTCAGAAAATTGTACGCGGACATGAATATCTTCAGGAAGTTTGGTTCTAAGAAGAACCCCAAGGGAGTTATTGGGGAGTCTTCTGACACTGATCTCCACGCTCGGAGGTTGGCGGAGGTACGGCCGTGCGAATGGCCGCACACCCCATTCGTGCAAGAGGCTGGAATTCTTGAGGAGTTCATGCAATACATTGCTAATGCCGGCCTGACCGACTTCATCACAGATGAGTGTGACTAGCACCACATCCTCACAAACATCTTTGTTCAGAGCTTTACTTTCTTGCCTAGAAATAACCTTCCTGAAGTGAGCTTTAATTTATATGCTGAAAATCATCATATACCACTTACTGAGTTTTGTGACATATGCATGATCTCGTCTGATGGGAGCTTGGCTGAGCCTAGGCCGGCTAGGTTTGAGGATTTTTTTCGCACTCTGACAGTGTGTGACGAGAGAGGACTGTCAGCCACTATAGCTCCTAGCGTACACTTTCCTGCCATACATTATTTTGCTTTATTTGTCGCTAAGTGCTTGCTTGCTAGAAAGAAAGTAGGTGCGCTTAGTGCACCAGACTTTGCTGTTTTACGTCGAGCACTAGAGGGCGACAACTCCTATAGCTTGGGAGCTATTGTGGCTCATCGCCTCCATCTTAATAAATCACAGGGTGAAATACATGGTGGGATTTATGCTACTCGTTTGGCGGCTCACTTCGAGGTTGAGATACGCCTTATGATTTCTCTTTACCTAGACTGTGCAGCCATGGATCACCACCATTTTACTGATATCGAGTCCCCTCACATCCCTATTTTGTATAACCTGGTTTTTAGTGTGAGGACTTGTGATGTTATTCCATTGCCTTCTCCTGCTTTGTTTGATTCTGTTGCTAGGGGCGGATATAGGATTATGCCTGCAGACATCATCGCCTACCAGAACGCTTAGGCTGCTGCTGAGGCAGCACACCAGGCACCTCCGCAGTGGGATCAGTGGATGCCCCGCTCCTCAGGATCCATACTACCCTCCAGGCTATTGATTTATTACCAACTTAGGCCAAAAGCCTAAGCTTGGGGGAGTACGTGTTTCCACCGACTTCACATTCATGTCCACTTATTCCATTTGTCGGTGTTCACACTTTTTCATTGTATCATCCATGCTTAGATTTATTTTCTTGCTTTCTTCTTGTGTGTTTGAAAAACCTTAGAAAACCAAAAAAATAGTTGTAGTAATTTATTTTCTATGCATGCTTAGTAGTAGTACTAAAAAGAAAATCCAAAAAAAGATTTCCTTGTTCTTCTTTTGCTTGTTGGGAGCTTTCCTGTGTAAATATTTTTTCTCATTTTTTGCTTTTCCCTTTTATATGCTTGCTTAAGAAAACCAAAAACTCCAAAAATATTTTAGTGTGTTTCTCTGAAATTCTTTTCTTTTATTCGAGTTGTACCAAGGGGAAGACCACGATGAAATTGTTGAGTGGCTCTCATATGAATAATTGTTGAACTAATAAAGCGCCCATTTTACCTTGTCTTCTCCTGTTGAATAAAATGTTTGCAGAGTCCAGCTTAGTCCATGACACTCTTGCACTATTATTATTTTCATATCATTCGTCCGTGCAAGTGAAAGGAAATAATGACGATATTCGATGAGCTGGCCGTGGCAAGGAGAAACTGGTATGAACTCGACTTGTTCTGTCAGTGTAAATATGTTTAACCTAGTATCCATGCTTCAGCCCATTATGATTAAACATGTTTGCAATGACAATTAGAGATTATAGTTTCTCATGCCATGCATAAGTAGTTGGGAGTGGATAATGATTTATCTTGGATATCAACATAGCGTTAAAATGATTGTGATGTAGTATGATGATATGATATCCTCCTCTGAATGTTTGAGTGGCTTGACTTGGTACATGTTCATGCATCTAGTTGAATTGAAACCAACATAGCCTCTATAATATTTATGTTCATGGTGTTCATATCCTACTCATGCTAGTGTCCAATGTTACTATGCATAATTCCTGGTTATGATCATTGTTGCTCTCTAGCTAGCCACTTCCCAATCTTAAATTGCTAGCCTTCGCCTGTACTAAGTGGGAATTCTGCTTGTACATGAAAAACCTTGAACCCAAAGTTATTCCAGATGAGTCCACCATACCTACCTATATACGGTATAACCCTGCCGTCCTAAGTAAATTTGCATGTGCCACCTCTAAAAACTTCTAAAAAAATTATCCATTTTGTGTGCATGGATCGTTCATGGAACGACAGGAGGTGGTCGATATCTTCTGTGCTAAGCATGTTATCCTCAGGTCGAGTGTTTATTCACTCGCCATCGCATGAGGAAATGGGCGGTAATAGGGATTCCCAGTCCCGAACTAAAAAATGCAAATAATTAAACAAAACTCCCCCCGGGACTGATGTTGGTATGGACGGCACCCGTTGTTTCGGACAAGCCGTGGAGTGTGATTGATGGTGGAGGGGGAGTAAACCTTTACTTTTATCGCTTGGGAACCACCACTAGCGTGCTTAGCATGGAAGATGTTGATAACTGATGGTCGTGAAGTGAATAAGAAGGGTGCATGTCTGAAAATATCATTTATCTTTCTTTTAAAAATTGAGCTCTGGCACCTCTGCAAATCACTGCTTCCCTCTATGAAGGGAATATCTATTTACTTTTATGTTGTGTCATCACCTTCTAAAAACAAGCGCCAGAAACTGAGTAGAGCACATCGGTCATGATTTATGCATTGTGTATAGCTAATGTTGGGTGCATCATGACTGGATCTTTTCTACCATGAATTACAATGTTTAGTCGCTGCTTGAACTTCGGAGGTGCTCTGCATTTATGTTTTTCGGTCTCAGAAAGCGCTAGCGAGATACCATTATTGTCATATTATATCAAGGTTGTTTTGGCAACGTGTTGCCATTTGAGATATCTTATTATTGCTCGTTAGCTGATTATGTCATTGGTATGAATCATTATAATCTATAAGAGTTATTGTTTACATGGTTAGTTATAATGTTGGCTTAAAACCTGGGTGCTATTTAAGCTTATTTATGCAAACAAGAGAAAAAGTGTTCATAAAAGTTTTTCTTTCTCACTTTTAGTTTATCAACTGAATTGCTTGAGGACAAGCAAAGGTTTAAGCTTGGGGAGTTGATGCGTCTCCAACGTATCTACTTTTTCTCACACTTTTCCTCTTGTTTTGGACTCTAATTTGCATGATTTGAATGAAACTAACCCCGGACTGACGCTATTTTTAGGAGAACTACCATGGTGTTGTTTTTGTGCAGAAATAAAAGTTCTCGGAATGGAACGGAACTTTTTAAGGATTTTTTATACCAATAATAAGAATTTCTGGAGCCAAGACCCACCAGAGAGGGCCCCCCTAGGTGGGCACAACCCACCAGGGCGCGGCCCCTCTCCTAGCGCGCCCAGGTGGGTTGTACCCACCGGGTGGCCCCGCTGATGACCCCCTGATACTATAAAATCACATTATTCTAGAAAACATAAGAGAGAAAGAATTATCGTGATCCATGAGACGGAGCCGCCGCCAGGCCCTGTTCTTCCTCAGGAGGGCAGATCTGGAGTCCGTTTGGGGCTCCGGAGAGGGGGTTCTTTGTTCTTCGTCATCACCAACCCTTCTCCATCGCCAATTCCATGATTCTCCCCACTGGGAGTGAGTAATTCCTTCATAGGCTCGCTGGTCGGTGAGGAGTTGGATGAGATTCATCATGTAATCGAGTTAGTTTTGTTAGGGACTCATCCCTAGTATCCACTATGTTCTTAGATTGATGTTGCTATGACTTTGTTATGCTTAATGCTTGTCACTTTGGGCCCGGGTGCCATGATTTCAGATCTGAACCATTTATGAATTCATCATTATATCCATGTTTTAGATCCGATCTTGCAAGTTATAGTCACCTACTATGGTTATGATCTGGCAACCCCGGAGTGACAACAACCGGGCCCACTCCCGGTGATGACCGTAGTTTGAGGAGTTCATGTATTCACTATGTGTTAATGCTTTGTTCCGGTTCTCTATTAAAAGGAGGCCTTAATATCCCTTAGTTTCCAATATGGACCCCGCTGCCATGGGAGGGTAGGACAAAAGATGTCATGCAAGTTCTTTTAATAAAGCACGTATGACTATTTACGGAATACATGCCTACATTATATCGATAAACTAGAGCTAGTGTTGTATCGCCCTAGGTTATAACTATCACATGATGAATATCATCCAACAAGTCACCAATCCAATGCCTACGAATTTATCCTTATTGTTTCTACTAAGTTACTACTACTATCATCACTGTTACACTTGCTACAAATTACTGCTATCACTGTTACTGTTACCGTTGCTACTGTCACTACTGTCAAAACTATCAAACTACTTTGCTACTGATCATATTGTTGTAGATAATTAATCTCCGGGTGTGGTTGAGTTGACAACTCAGCTGCTAATACCTTCAAATATTCGTTGGTTCCCCTTGTGTCGAATCTATAAATTTGGATTGAATACTCTACCCTCGAAAACTGTTGCGATCCCCTATACTTGTGGGTTATCAAAGGGGTCTGGGAAAGGGCCCTTGTACCACAAAAAAGTGATCTAGGTTTTAAAGAACCTGAAATAAGAGAGAAAAGGGGGAAAGGGAAAAGATTAAGGTCCGAACAGGGTTGAGCCGTATTGTGGACCTTGTCCTTAGTGTGCCTCCATCCTTGCCCATGGTATTTTTGGTGCGTAGTTATGCACGCGCGGTACGTATGCCATGATTAGGTGGGGGTTTTGACAGAGGCCGAATTGCTATCCAGCTCTGGATGAACCGAACTGTCGTTTTGCAGGGTAGACCGGACTCGTTTGACAATGTCCGAGGGCTTGATGGCCGATGAAGTATTTGGCTTGATAAGGCTACCTTGTACGTCGACTGCAAGGGCCGCGGTATGCTCCTCAGTATGGAGGGAGCGCTCCATATTTCCATTAACTGTAATGACACCGCGTGGTCTGGGCATCTTGAGCTTTAGATAGGAATAGTGCGGGACTACATTGAAATGGACGAAAGTGGTTCGTCCTCAGTATGGAAGGGGACGATGTTGAAGATTAAATCTTTGCTTTGGAAATTATCCGGTGAGCCAAAGACTACTTCGAGCTTTATTGACCCTGTGCAGTAGGCCTCTACGTCGGGTATTACTCCTTTAAAGGTGGTTTTAGTAGGCTTGATCCATGACGGATCAATACCCATTTTACGGATAGTGTCCTGGTAAAGCAGGTTAACGATGCTGCCGCTGTCCATGAGGACTCGCGTGAGATGGAATCCGTCAATGATTGGATCGAGGGCCAATGCTGTCGAACCTCCATGACGGATACTGGTCAGATGATCCCTACGATCAAAAGTGATCAGACAGGCCGACCATGGGTTGAATTTTGGGGCAACTAGCTCTATAGCATAGACGTCCCTTAGTGCGTGCTTGCGCTCCCACTTAGGGATATGAGTGACATAGATTATATTCACTGTTTTAACCTCGGGGGGGGGGGGATTTCTTTTGCCCCCTTGTGTTTGTTGGGCGAGGCTCATCATCACCCTCGCTAGGTGGCCCCTTCCCCTTATGTTTGGTGTTTAGCTTACTGGCCTGTTTGAAGACCCAACAATTTCTGTTGGAATGATTGGCAGGTTTGTTAGGGGTGCCATGAATCTGGCAAGGCCAATCGAGTATTTTGTCCAAAATGGATGGACCATCTTTGTTTCCTTTGAATGGCTTCTTCCGCTGACTGGATTTAGAGCCACTGAATCCAGCGTTGACCGCCATGTCTTCGGTACCTACATTATTGCTTCGATGCTTATGTTTGTTGCGTCGTGGCCTACCGTTGCCATCTCTGGCTTCAGAGGTGCCAGGGTCACTGGTGCTGCTGCTTCTACGAGCAAGCCAGCTGTCTTCTCCCGCGCAAAAGCGGTTCATGAGTGCGGTAAGAGTTGCCATGGACTTCGGTTTTTCTGGGCCGAGGTGTCGGGCAAGCCATTCGTCACGGACGCTGTGTTTAAAGGCCACGAGGGCTTCAGCGTCCGAACAATCGACAATTTGGTTCTTTTTAATTAAGAACCTAGTCCAGAGTTTTCGGGCTGACTCTCTGGGTTGCTGGACTATATGAGTAAGGTCATCGGCGTCTGGAGGCCGGACATATGTACCTTGGAAGTTGTCTCTAAAGGCATCTTCCAAATTTTCCCAGCTACCAATGGAGTTCTCTAGGAGGCTGTTTAACTAGTGCTGCACTGGTCCTTTCAGTTTTAGGGGGAGATATTTGATGGCGTGGAGATCGTCACCGTGATCCATATGGATAAGGAGAAGGAAATCTTCTATCCATACCGCAGGATCTATCGTGCCATCATATGATTCGATGTTTACGGGTTAAAACCCTTCTGGGAACTGGTGCTGCATTACCTCATCGGTAAAGCAGAAGGGGTGTGCGACGCCTCTGTATCGGGCAACGTCACGACGGAGTTTGGATGACATCCGTATGCGGTTTTCGGCCCGGGTGAGGTTATGCCTATTGCACCAGGCCTGATGGTCATCTTCTCGTGTTGGGGCATGCCCCATTGATCCATAGATTGATCTGGCTTGGCCTACTCTATTGTCTAGGTCATGTAATAGGTCATAGGTGTATCCTGGAGCCATTGTCTCTCTGCCTCTATGGTGAGGTGGTGCGGGTTGGTGTTTGGCATAGATGGCCGCTTTATCTTGCCCACGTGGTGGCCGGTCTAGTTCATCAGCGTTGTCATATCTTGACGGTATTGGCTCGAGGGCCTCGTCATCAAATTGTGGTAGTAGCCGATGCTTCAGATAACTCTTTGTTGGGCGTTGGAGGCCATATTCTTCGGCAGCTAGGACCTGGGTCCATCTGTCGTTGAGTGTATCATCTTCGGCTTGGAGCTGTTGCTGCTTATTTTTTAGTCTTCTCGCAGTGGCGATTAGTTGGCGCTTAAAGCACTCCTGCTCGAGGGGTTCCTCTGGCACGATGAAATCTTCGTTGCCGAGGCTGACATCATCCTCGGAGACCAGTAGATAGTTGATGTCTTCCGAATCCTTGTTCCCGGCTGGATCATCGGGGTTAACCTGCCCCTCCTCCCCATCATCCTATTCGGATGCGGGCTCGATGGGGACTTCGGGGTCTTCGGCGTTCTCTGGAGTGTTATTGTCTCCGGTGCCGATATTACTGTCTTTTTCACAACGCGGTTTTGAGAGGCGTCGTTGGCGTCGACGCTTCGGTGGTGCCTCTGCAAGTTTGTCCTCAGCTGGATCCTTCCCGCCTTCCTATCATCCTCTTTGGGTGTACCCACCATATACACGCCGTGTGTGGAGGTGGCCGTCCAACGTCCGGTAAATGGCGGGTCTTAGCCTTGTTCGTCTCCGGCATCGTCGTCCATGCCGTCGATGTCTTCGGAGGTGTAATCCAGCATGTCAGTTAAGTCCTCGATGGTGGCTATGAAGTGGGTGGTGGGTGGGACATAAAATTCCCTACTCTCAACCCCTAATCTGGGCTGGGTGTAGTTCAGAGGTGATCCCTCTATAGTGGTGAGGGATCGCATTAAGTCTAGAGCCTCGTTTAAGAGCGAGGATTGGACGAGGAAACGAGAGTCCGTAGAGCTAGCCAGGGCAAAAGCCTCCTGGCCATGCTCACTTGGCGTGGACTTCAAGAGTTTGGAGCTAGAGTCCGGGGGCGAGTCCGGCCTTTCAATGATAGGGGGAACCCAGTCTGACTCCGGGCTTGCTGAGGACACAATCACCTCCGGATCTCCGATAGTGAGCTTCACAGCAGAGAGTCCAGCGGGCTCCAAACTCCCATCTTCAGACCCCAACAGTTTGCTCCGGATCTAAGGCCAGAGCGGTGGTCGGGGCCACGAACCCTTTGAAGATCAAGTCTCCTCGGGTATCAGCGATACAATTCAGGTTCCCAAAACTGATCTGATGACCATTGGTGTAGTTGTTGATCTGTTTGAGGTGGCCAATTGAGTTGGCACGCAGGGCGAAGCCGTCGAACAAAAAAAATTGACCGGGAGGAAAGTTTCCCCTGAAACAATATCGTTTTTGATGATCGAATGAGCCATCGAACCTTCTGTCGACGGCACAGTGGAACTCTCAATGAAAGCACCAATGTCGGTGTCAAAACCGGTCGATCTCGGGTAGGGGGTCCCGAACTGTGCATCTAAGGATCGAAGGTAACAGGAGACAAGGGGGACACAATTTTTACCCAGGTTCGGGCCCTCTTAATGAAGGTAAAACCCTACATCCTTCTTGATTGTATTTGATGAGTATAGGGGTTACAAGAGTTGATCTACCTCTAGACCGTCATGGCTAAACCCTAGATGTCTAGCCTATATGAATTCTGATAGCCTCTACGGAGTAACCCCTTCGGTTTATATAGATACCGGAGGGGCCTAGGGTTATGCAGAGTCAGTTTATAGACAAAGGAAAGTACGCATCCGGACACCAAACTTGCCATCCAAGCAAAGGAGAGTCCCATCCGGACACGGGGGAAGGCCTTCTACCTTGTATCTTCACGGCCCATTATTCCGGCTCACAACACACGGGCCGGACTCTCGCGGACCCCTTAATTAGTCCAGGACTCCCTCAATCGGGTCGAGGCAGATGGTCTTCCATGCTTCAGCGAGGCACTCATCTTCTTTGGACGTCCACTTGACGCGCGGCTCAACAGTCCTAGCCCCCCGCTACTTCTTTTTCTCTTTCCTCACCAGCGCAGGCGCCGACTCCTCCTCCTCGCCGTAGTCGAGCTCGTCATCCATGTCATCGATGAGGTCCATTGTATCGTCTTGTGCCTGGAACCCAGGGGAGGCGGTGGTGGCGGCCGATCCGTTCGTGATGATCTCATCCATGTCGGCTTCCATCACACCGAGGTTGCCGAAATGCGACGATGAGGCTTGCGAGAAGTGTAGGGCGCCACTGCGCAGAGGCGGTGTAAGCCGGTGGCGAGTAGGTGTATGGAGGTACTGGACACCGGCGAACATGGGCGAGGGCATGCGCTGGTCGGGGTTTAGACCGGAGGGTGAGGCGTGTTGTCCATGCGGAAAGGTGACGTTGGGGTTGAATCTGCCGTGCGCGTTGCCGTCGGCGTAGCCAGGTGAGGGTGCGCACCCCCAGGGCTGTGGAGACGGCGAGAAGCTGGCCGATGACCCGACGCTTTGCTAGCTCCAGGCAGCTTGCGGGCCATGCCACCAGGTGGATTCATCATCCCCACGCGAGACGCCTCTGCCTGCTCTGCCGCTGTCGTGCTATCCCAGGCCCTATTGGCATTGATCCTGTTCCACCGGTCGGTGGTGACAGCCTCCCGGCGCCGAACCTCCGCCTTCCAGTCGGTCTTCGACATTCACGATGGTTTTGCCAGCAGTGCCCTCAGCTTCCTCTGCTTCGGCTGGGTGGCATCGGCAACGGCAGTGGCGCGAGGGGCAGTATACTTCTTCGGCGGCATGGTGGGATGGCGGCCGGATGGCGGGGAGAGGGAGGAGAATGGCGGGAGAAGAGGGGCAGAAGGGGGAATGGAGGGAAATGGAGGGGAAAAGCGGGGGATCGGCTAGAAAAAGTGCCGTCTCTTGCCGATAGAGCGGACCTACGCGCCTTTTTGCTTTGGTCGGCGCCCCTAGGCGCCCCCCGGGGGCTTGGGTCATCTCGGGTTCGCCCACTAGTACATCAAGCTCCTAAGCAAATGGTTTTTAACCCCTTTCCGCGACGGCATTTGGAACCGTCGCCAAGTGAGTGTGGGCGATAGGGGGGTCCTTCCCACAAGACCCAGAAACCGTCGGGGATATGCCCTCCTGGCACACACGTTCGGCAAAATGCGGTCGTGTGCGACCAGCGAGCGCTCAAATACAGAAATACATACAGTAGAGATAAAAAATACAATTATACGGTGAAATTGTTTCCGGTCGCAAGTACATCCCACACAATCAGTCCCCGCTAAACGTTTCCGTTCATATGTACATCCCACATAGTCGCCCCGAGGAAAACGTTTTCGTTCACAGGTATATCACACATAATTTTTCCCGTTAAATCGCTTGCGTTATTGAATATATCACACACGGTCCGTGGAAGAAACTGTGTGGCAAAGGCTGTCCATCACACACAGTTTTCACGTGGTAAACGTTTGCGCAAGGTGGCCTAACGCAAACAATTTTCAAGAGAAAGCCGTGTGTGATTGTTCATTGATCCGACACGGTTTATTCCTACAAACTGTGTGTGTTGACTAAGGTCATCGCCCACGGTATTTTTTCAACAACCGTTTGCAATAGCAAAACCCAATTAGCAGGCTAATTATCCCATTATTCATAATCCATTTATTAGTCTAATTGACAATTCATATTAAGCACACAATATATTTCATTTTCATAATTGAAATACATCAGAGTACAACATCATATAGCTTCAGCACTCAGCTGCCCCATTACACAACTACACCAGGACCAAGTTTCACATGCAACATCTATAACCTTTCGAAATTAGCATCATAGATGGTACATACATAGATGTATCTCATCTGGAAAACTGCTGAAGCAGAAGGCAAAGATTGAGCCTTCATTGATGTTGAAGGTCTTTGTAACTTCAGGCCAGTGCCTGTGGATGATTGACCGTCCATCCTTCGTCCTCTTCAGGAAGACTTCAATATTAAACCGTGGGTGTTGTATGAACACCTTCCTCGCCTCCTGACCATACATGTGGTTTGAGAGGTAATCATCAGTGAACTGCTTTGGAAAGGCCTGGAAACAAGGATGTGCATAAATATCTTCTCTATATTGGAAATTAGGCAAAGGAATAAAAAAAGGCAAGGTATAATAGTTAGTACCATCCTGTAATTAACTGATGTCTTCTTCATTGTGCAGACAAAGATCTTGTTGTTTTTTGTCGCTAATTTCTTTATCCTAACAATCTTTCTGAGTTTCTTGACTTGATTGGTATTCATGGACAACCCATTTCCCCATATGCAAAAAGGGTCGAACAGTGGGTGAAAACCTCTGACAGCAGGACCTACATGTGCAAGACCAAATTGTTAAACACCTAAATATTAGAATGGTTCCTGCAATTGCACAATAATGTGCTATTAGATAATGGACCATGCACGTGCTAACCTCGATTGTAAACCTCAGTGCTTCCCATTGTTTCCCTGCAACACATATAAGGTAGTTAGTCATCAGGTTAAGTAAGGGTTCGTATGCTATCAGTAAAATATGTTGATGAAAAATAATCACATTGCAGATTCATCAGATTAACTGAAGCCACATGGAAAATCCATTTATCCAAACCAAGCATGATTACGAACTAGGAAATATAGCACTTGTATATGTTTCTCATGTATTAAGTGCAGCCAAATTTGATTTATTCCTCACATGCACACCAATACAAAATTCTACCCATGACGATTGGACATCGCATTTCAGAATTGAACCAAGCAGTTAACTAAACACCACAACAAATGAACCAAACATTAACTAAGTACCACATTGCACAATATAACATACTCCTAATAAAAGATCACACAGTTAACCGGATAATTAACTACAACCAATTGTAGCAATTGTATTTGTTTCTCATGTATTTACTACAGCCAAATTCAATTTATTCCTCACATGGTATAAAATAACAGAATGCACCCACAATTTTGTAAAGAAAAATTCTATTTATTTCTCACATGGAAGACAATACAAAATTGCAGCCTGAAGAATTGAACATCACATTTGCTGAATTGAACCAAACAGTTCACTGAAGACGACAACTAATTAACAAAACAGTTAATAAGTGAGCACCACACTGCATGACATATAGAACATATACACTAGGGCAACAGATTGCATGGTAAAATTATATAGCACAATTCACTAGAATTTGTGAAGGAAAGGTAGGAGCAGCACACGCAACAGGTAAACCGAGCATGCTTAAGCGGTGTAGCTAGCAAATGGCAAGGTGCTCCTTCAAGATCTGGGGGTCGGCACGAATGGCAGACATCGTGACCTCATCCGCGCATGCGGCCGCGATTTGCTTCTCCACTGCCAAATGCTCCTTGAGGTCCTGGCTATACTGCGTGCACCATGGCTTAGCTCGGCGCTTATTTGGTGGAGGGGTCGGTGATTTGGGTGGAAGGTGTCGCGCTCGCGCCAGTGGTAGGGGCATGTGGGATGTGGAAGGAGGAGGAGGATGGGGGTCGGGTGTGGATTAGCTGCCTGGATAGGCGAGGCCGAGGAGCGTGAAGGAGGGTCACCGGCGAGGAGGCGGCGCTGCAAGCAAGGAGTGAAGGTTTCAACTTGGAAAGGAAGGCGGAAAGAGGGGAAATGTGGCTTTTGGTAAGGGGCAGGGGCCGGGAGGTAGATATTTCTGCCGAAGCCGAAAATTTGGAATCGCTTCAGCCAAAAAACAGGCGCGCAAAGTGTCATCAGACACGGTCCCTTATTTAGAACTGTGTACGATATGTGAGCGTCAAAAATGATTCAGATATCTTAACCCGTGTGTGTTGAGTTTGAACGTCAAACATTTTGGTTCGAATTTCCCTGGTTACAGTGGTCATCCATGTCATTGCATAATTTGGGTACACAAAGGATACTAACTGTGTGCGATCTACTTGATTTATAGTATTATACACCGACGATGCTCCAAGATATTTTGTGCCGCATCTCACACGGTTGGTGATAATAAACTATGTGTGATCTACTTGATTTATTGTCTTGATCATTTGAATTACGTAATGGGGTCACGGCTACAAAGGATGGTGTTTGAATTGTTAGAACTTTTATCTGTAGTGAACATGCAACTATAGGTGTGTCATCAAAAAAATTGGAATTATTCAGGGTTCGTTTGTACATTTTTATACATTAACTGGGTTTTCCAGGCATTTTATGCGCATAATTCAAATTTGAACAACATGCAGATGCTCCAGTGCATATAAAATTGTTGAAAAATCAAATATGTGTCCTTGGTTGCATGCTTAGGTCCCATGCAAGAAATTGGAATGAATTTCAAACATCCTGCCACCGTCACTCGGCCGCAAACATTGAGATACCTGGTTTTAAATTCTAGTAAATCCAAAACTCGTCTAAAATTCATGAAACTTGGCATGCTATCATGTAGCGGCATCAACATGCTGTGGTAAAAAAATTGTCCCATTTGGGGCAGGTTTGGGTATAAGCTTCTCACAACAAGTGTGATGGTTTCAGTAGGGAACGTGCCACCTTTGGGGACGAAGCGATATCTGTTGCCTCTTATTACTTTCAAAAAAATTCGAGTGTCAACGTAGAACAACAAGAGTGTTGTGTTCAATTTTGGAATTTTTCAGGGTTCGTTTGGACATTTTTATGCATTAACTGAGTTTTCAATGCACTTATGTGCATAATTCAAATTTGAACTACATGCACATGCTCCAGTGCATATAAATTGGTTGAAAAATCAAATCTATGTCCTTGGGTGCATGCTTAGGTCCCATGCAAGAAGTGGGAATGAATTTCAAACACTAGTGCACCGTTGATTGCCGGCAAAACATTGAGATGCCTGGTTTTTAAATTCTAGTAAATCCAAAACTCGTCTAAAATTCATGAAACTTGGCATGCTATCATGGAGCGGCATCAACATGCCATGGTACAAATTTTGTCCCATTTGGGGCAGGTTTGGGTATATGCTTCTCACAAACCGAAGCTTCTCACAACAAGCATGATGGTTTTCGGTAGGGAACGTACCACCTTTGGGAACGAAACGATATCCATTGCCTCTTGTTGCTTTCAAATTTTTTTCTCGTGTCAACATAGGACAACAGAAGTGTTGTGTGATTTTTTTTGATTTTTCGGGGTTCGTTTGGACATTTTTATGCATTAACTGAGTTTTCAATGCATTTATGTGCATAATTCAAATCTGAACTACATGCACATGCTCCAGTGCATATAAATTGGTTGAAAAATCAAATATGTGTCCTTGGGTCGATGCTTAGGTCCCATGCAAGAAATGGGAAAGAATCTCAAACACCAGGGCACCGTTGATTGCCGGCAAAACATTGAGATGCCTGGTTTTTAAATTCTAGTAAATCCAAAACTCATCTGAAATTTAGGAAACTTGGCATGCTATCATGGAGCGGCATCAACATGCCGTGGTACAAATTTTTCCCCATTTGGGGCAGGTTTGGGTATATGCTTCTCACAGACCGGAGCTTCTCACAACAAGCATGATGGTTTTCGGTAGGGAACGTCCCACCTTTGGGGACGAACCGATATCCATTGCCTCTTGTTGCTTTCAATTTTTTTCTCGTGTCAACATAGAACAACAAGAGTGTTGTGTGAATTTTTGTGATTTTTCGGGGTTCGTTTGGACATTTTTATGCATTAACTGAGTTTTCAATGCATTTATGTGCATAATTCAAAGTTGAACTACATGGACATTCTCTAGTGCATATAAATTGGTTGAAAAATCAAATATGTGTCCTTGGGTGCATTCTTAGGTCCCATGCAAGAAATGGGAATGAATTTCAGACACGAGGGCACCGTTGATTGCCGGAAAAACATTGAGATGCCTGGTTTTTAAATTCTAGTAAATCCAAAAAATTTCTGAAATTCATGAAACTTGGCATGGTATCATGGAGCGGCATCAACATGTCGTGGTACAAATTTTGTCCCATTTGGGGCAGGTGGGTATATGCTTCTCACAAACCGGAGCTTCTCACAACAAGCATGATGTTTTCGGTAGGGAACGTCCCACCTTTGGGGACGAAACAATATCCATTGCCTCTTATTGCTTTCAATTTTTTTTCCTCGTGTCAATATAGAACAACAGGAGTGTTGTGTGAATTTTTGTGATTTTTCAGGGTTCGTTTGGACATTTTTATGCATTAACTGAGTTTTCAATGCATTTATGCGCATAATTCAAATTTGAACTACATGCACATGCTCCAGTGCACATAAATTGGTTGAAAAATCAAATCTGTGTTCTTGGGTGCATGGTTAGGTCCCATGCAAGAAATGGGAATGAATTTCAAACACCAGGGCACCATTGATTGCCGGCAAAACATTGAGGTGCCTGGTTTTTAAATCCTAGTAAATCTAAAACTCGTCTGAAATTCATGAAACTTGGCATGCTATCATGGAGCGGCATCTACAAATTTTGTCCCATTTGGGGCAGGTTTGGGTATATGCTTCTCACAAACCGGAGCTTCTCACAACAAGCATGATGGTTTTCGGTAGGGAACATCCCACCTTTGGGGACGAAACGATATCCATTGCCTCTTATTGCTTTCAATTTTTTTCTCGTGTCAACATATAACAACAGGAGTGATGTGTGATTTTTTGTGATTTTTTGGGGTTCGTTTGGACATTTTTATGCATTAACTGAGTTTTCAATGCATTTATGTGCATAATTCAAATTTGAACTACATGCACATGCTCTAGTGCATATAAATTGGTTGAAAAATCAAATATGTGTCCTTAGGTGCATGCTTAGGTCCCATGCAAGAAATGGGAATGAATTTCAAACACCAGGGCATCGTTGATTGCCAGCAAAACATTGAGATGCCTGGTTTTTAAATTCTAGTAAATCCAAAATTCTTTTAACCATTGACGTGACGCCACGGGTCTTGGTTTTAATGGCTGTAGGAGGTGCTGCGCGGACAGCTGCTTCACCTTGACTGAACGGGAGGCGTGCGAGCGCCGTCCGGTGTGTAGGCTGACCGAGAGGCGTGCAAGTTGTCCTCGAGTGTGCAGGCTCACTGGGAAGCATGCGAGTTGTACGCTGCGTAGGCTCACTGGGAAGTGAGCCCTTTGGCTTCCATGGCCGCCCGCCTTGTTCGCATCCTCTCCATTAATGGCGCCCAAGCCGTAGTTTAATTCGCTTTTTAAATATAAAACACTCATCACAAACTTTTAGTTAAAACACCTGTATGCAAACCGACAGCTTCCCCAGGAAGCCAAGAGAAAATGTGCCGAGCAGGATTTCTGCAGCTATTGATCGCAAACAACTTAGATAGAACACCCGTATGAAAAGTGAGAGTAGTGCAGGATTTGTTCATTCCTTCAGCGCAAACGGTTGTTTTGGATGACCCGTGTGCAACCGCGTACAAACAATTTGGTAAGATTTGCATCTGTCATATTGGGTATGTTGCCATTTGTCAAACTAGAAAGATTTATATTTGTTGATCTAGTGACATTGTCGTTCGTCAATCCTTGTAACACTGCGATTTGTCAAAATATGCAGCTAGAAATCATTAGCACTATGTAATTTTTGCAACTAAAATTCAGTAATTAAGCATAGATTTCATTCATAGATTAAGCAGTCATTCTTAATTTATACAAACAGTTCAACTCGGCAGTTGAACCGACCAAACTTCTCCCCAATTGTTGCCAACCACGTACTAAAATAGCAAGTTCAACTATATATACTAGCTAATTTTAAGTACGTTGTATAGTTCGACCACACATCTATAGTCAGATGAACTGAACAAAATAGCTCATAAATACTACTACTACCACGGAGGGCTTTGTGCTACTTCTGGCATCCTCTCCTTTGTCGAGCATGCTCAGTAAGACTGTAAGAGGCAGAGGAGGAGGAGGAGCCTACCGACGAGCTAGACAAATGCAATATGGTGCCTGCCACAACTGCACGTTCAGCGATGCTCGCCAGCTCGAACGCCCACTGCTGCTCCAGATGATCCCTCTCAAAGCGGCCGGACTGCTCGTAGATCTCCTGATTCCTCGCCTCTGCATTGACGTGTGCTGCGGCCACAGCTGCGGTAAGGCTCTTTGCATGCTCGACGAGGTGCTCCTCCTCCTCCCGCAGGAACTCGATGTAGCGCCCAAGGTCGCTGACGCACATGCGGGCCTTGATACGTCCATTTTGCATCATGCTTTTATATTGACATTTATTGCATTATGGGCTGTTATTACACATTATGTCACAATACTTATGCCTATTCTCTCTTATTTTACAAGGTTTACATGAAGAGGGGGAATGCCGGCAACTGGAATTCTGGGCTGGAAAAGGAGCAAATATTAGAGAACTATTATCCACATCTCCAAAAGTCCTGAAACTTCACGGGAGAACGTTTCAGAATATATAAAAAATATAGGGCGAAAGAGTACCAGAGGGGGGCCACCCACTGTCCACGAGGGTGGGGGCGCGCCCTACCCCCTGGGTGTGCCCCCTGACAGCCCTCTGATGCCCATCTTTGGCTATATGGAGTCTTTCGTCGAGGAAAAAATCATAAGCAAGGTTTCGGGATGAAACTCCGCCGTCACGAGGCGAAACCTTGGCGAAACCAATCTAGGGCTCCGGCGGAGCTGTTCTGTCGGGGAAACTTCCCTCCGGGAGGGGGAAATCATCACCATCGTCATGACAAACGATCCTCTCATCGGGAGGGGGTCAATCTCCATCAACATCTTCACCAGCACCATCTCATCTCAAACCCTAGTTCATCTCTTGTATCCAATCTTTGTCTCAAAACCTTAGATTGGTACCTGTGGGTTGCTAGTAGTGTTGATTACTCCTTGTAGTTGATGCTAGTTGGTTTACTTGGTGGAAGATCATATGTTCAGATCCATTATGCATATTAATACCCCTATGATTATGAACATGAATATGATTTGTGAGTAGTTACGTTTGTTCCTGAGGACATGGGAGAAGTCTTGCTATAAGTAGTCGTGTGAATTTGGTATTAGTTCGATATTTTGATGAGATGTATGTTGTCTTTCCTCTAGTGGTGTCATGTGAACGTCGACTACATGACACTTCACCATTGTTTGGGCCTAGGGGAAGGCATTGGGAAGTAATAAGTAGATGATGGGTTGCTATAGTGACAGAAGCTTAAACCCTAGTTTATGTGTTGCTTCGTAAGGGGCTGATTTGGATCCATATGTTTCAAGCTATGGTTAGGTTTACCTTAATACTTCTGTTGTAGTTGCAGATGCTTGCAATAGGGGTTAATCATAAGTGGGATGCTTGTCCAAGGAAGTACAATACCCAAGCACCGGTCCACCCACATATCAAATTATCAAAGTACCGAATGCGAATCATATGAACGTGATGAAAACTAGCTTGACGATAATTCCCATGTGTCCTCGGGAGCGCTTTCCTTTATATAAGAGTTTGTACAGGCTTGTCCTTTGCTACAATGAGGATTGGGCCATCTTGCTGCACTTTATTTACTTTTATTACTTGTTACTTGTTACAAATTACCTTATCACAAAACTATCTGTTACCGATAATTTCAGTGCTTGCAGAGAATACCTTGCTGAAAACCACTTATCATTTCCTTCTGCTCCTCGTTGGGTTCAACACTCTTACTTATCGAAAAGGCTACGATAGATCCCCTACACTTGTGGGTCATCAATAATCTTTTATGGCGCTGTTGCCGGGGAGTGAAGCGTCTTTGGTAGGTGGAATTTGGTAAGGAAAAATTTATATAGTGTGCTGAAATTTACTGTCACTTGTCACTATGGAACATAATCCTTTGAGGGGTTTGTTCAGGGTATCTTCACCCCGACCAGTAGGGCAAAGAGTTGCTCCTCAACCTATTGAACCTACTGAAAATGTTTACTTTGAAATTCCTTCGGGTATGATAGAGAAACTGCTAGCTAATCCTTTCACAGGTGATGGAACATTACATCCCGATTTGCACCTAATCTATGTGGATGAAGTTTGTGGATTATTTAAGCTTGCAGGTATGCCCGAGGATGTTATCAAGAAGAAGGTCTTCCCTTTATCTTTGAAGGGAAAGGTATTGACATGGTTTAGGCTATGTGATGATATGGGATCATGGAACTACAACCGATTGAAATTGGAATTTCATCAAAAGTTTTATCGTATGCATCTTGTTCATCGTGATCGTAATTATATATATATATATATATATATATATATATATATATATATATATTGCCTCGTGAAGGAGAAAGCATCGCTCAAGCTTGGGGGTGGCTTAAGTCAATGTTATATTCATGCCCCAATCATGAGCTCTCAAGAGAAATTATTATTCAAATTTTTTATGCTCGACTTTCTCTCGATAATCGCTCCATGCTCGATACTTCTTGTACTGGTTCTTTAATGATGAAGACTATTGAATTCAAATGGGATTTAATGGAAATAATTAAACGCAACTCTGATGATTGGGATCTCGACGAAGGTAAGGAGTTAGGTATAACACCTAAGTTTGATTGTGTTAAATCTTTTATGGATACCGATGCTTTCCTTGAATTTAGCACTAAATATGGACTTGACTCTAAGATAGTAGCTTATTTCTGTGAATCCTTTGCTAATCATGTTGACCTCCCTAAGGAGAAGTGGTTTAAATATAACCCTCCCACTGAAGTAAAAGTAGTTGAACCTATTAAAGTTGAAGAAAAGACTATCACTTACAATGATCCTGTTGTTCCCAATGCTTATATTGAGAAACCACCTTTCTCTGTTAGAATAAAAGATCATGCTAAAGCTTCAACTATGGTTTGTAAGAGTAATACTAGAACACCTACTCCCTCTGAGCAAATTAAAGTTGAACCTAGTGTTGCTATGGTTAAAGATCTCTTGGCCGATAATATTGATGGGCATGTTATTTATTTCTGTGATGAAGCTGCTAGAATTGCTAGACCTGATACTAAACATAAACATAGACCTATTGTAGGCATGCCTGTTATTTCTATTAAAATAGGAGATCATTGCTATCATGGCTTATGTGATATGGGTGCTAGTGCAAGTGCAATACCTCATTCCCTATATAAATAAATTATGCATGATATTGCACCTGCTGAGATAGAGGAAATTGATGTTACTGTTAAACTTTCCAATAGAGACACTATTTCACCAGTTGGGATTGTTAGAGATGTTGAAGTCTTGTGTGGGAAAGTTAAATATCCTGCTGATTTTCTTGTTCTTGGTTCCGCACAAGATAACTTTTGTCCCATTATATTTGGTAGACCCTTCTTGAATACTGTTAACGCTAAGATAGACTGCAATAAGGATACTGTTTCTATTAGCTTAGGGGATATGTCTCATGAATTTAATTTTGCTAAATTTCATAGACAACCCCATGATAAAGAATTGCCTAGTAAAGATGAAATTATTGGTCTTGCTTCTATTGCCGTGCTTCCTAGTGATCCTTTAGAACAATATTTGCTAGACCATGAAAATGATATGTTTATGAATGAAAGAAGGGAATAGATGAAGTATTCTTTAAACAGGGACCTATTTTGAAACACAACTTGCCTGTTGAAATCCTAGGGGATCCTCCTCCACCCAATGGTGATCCCGCGTTTGAGCTTAAACCGTTGCCTAATACTCTTAAATATGCTTATCTTGATGAGAAAGAGATATATCCTGTTATTATTAGTGCTAACCTTTCATAGCATGAAGAAAAGAAATTATTGAAAACTCTGATGAAGCATCGTGCTGCTATTGGATATACTCTTGATGATCTTAAGGGCATTAGTCCCACTCTCCGCCAACATAAAATAAAATTGGAGAAAGACGCAAAACAGGTTGTTGATCACCAACGACGGTTAAATCCTAAGATGAAAGAAGTGGTAAGAAAAGAAATACTAAATATTCTTGAGGCAGGTATAATTTATCCCGTTGCTGATAGTCAGTGGGTAAGTCTTGTCCATTGTGTCCCTAAGAAGGGAGGTATTACTGTTGTTCCTAATGAGAAAGATGAATTGATCCCACAAAGAATTGTTACAGGTTATAGAATGGTAATTGATGTTCACAAATTAAATAAAGCTACTAAAAAGGATCATTACCCTTTACCTTTTATTGATCAAATGCTAGAAATATTATCCAAACATACACATTTTTGCTTTCTAGATGGTTATTATGGTTTCTCTCAAATACCTGTGTCAAAAGAGGATCAAGAAAATACAACTTTTACTTGCCCTTTCAGTGCCTTTGCTTATAGACGTATGCCTTTTGGTTTATGCAATGCATCTACTACCTTTCAAAGATGTATGACTGCTATATTCTTTGACTTTTTTGAAAAGATTGTTGAGGTTTTCATGGATGATTTCTCCGTATATGGAACTTCTTTTGATGATTGCTTAAGCAACCTTGATCGAGTTTTGCAGAGATGTGAAGAAACTAATCTTGTCTTGTATTGGGACAAGTGCCACTTTATGGTAAATGAAGGTATTCTCTTGGGGCATAAATTTTTTGAAAGAGGTATTGAAGATGACGAAGCTAAAGTTGATGCTATTGAAAAGATGTTGTGTCCTAAGGACATTAAAGGTATAAGAAGCTTCCTTGGTCATAGTGGTTTTTATAGGCGGTTCATTAAGGACTTCTCTTAAATTTCTAGGCCTCTGACCAATCTCTTACAAAAATATGTTCCTTTTGTCTTTGATGATGATTGTGTAGAAGCATTTGAAATACTTAAGAAAGCTTTGATTTCTACACCTATTGTTCAGCCTCCTGATTGGAATTTACCATTTGAAATCATGTGTGATGCCAGTGATTATGATGTAGGGGCTGTTCTAGGACAAAGAGTTGATAAGAAATTAAATGTTATTCAATATGCTAGTAAAACTCTAGACAATGCTCAAAGAAATTATGCTACTACTGAAAAAGAATTTTTAGCAGTTGTATTTGCTTGTGATAAGTTCAGACCTTATATTGTTGATTCTAAGGTAACTGTTCACACTAATCATGCTGCTATTAAATATCTTATGGAAAAGAAAGATGCTAAACCTAGACTTATTAGATGGGTTCTCTTGCTACAAGAATTTGATTTGCATACTATTGATAGAAAGGGAGCTGAGAACCCCGTTGCAGACAACTTGTCTAGGTTCGAGAATGTTCTTGATGACCCACTACCTACTGATGATAGCTTTCGTGATGAACAATTAGCTATGATAAATGCTTCACGTACTGCTGCATGGTATGCTGATTATGCTAATTATATTGTTGCTAAATGTATACCGCCTAGTTTCACATACGAGCAAAAGAAAAGTTCTTCTATGATTTAAGACATTACTTCTGGGATGACCCACACCTTTATAAAGAAGGGGTAGATGGTGTTATTAGACGTTGTGTACCTGAGCTTGAACAGTAACAGATCCTACGCAAGTGTCACTCTGAGGCTTTTGTAGAACACCATGCTGGAGATAGAACTGCACATAAGGTATTGCAATCCGGTTTTTATTGGCCTACTCTCTTCAAAGATGCCCGTAAGTTTGTCTTGTCTTGTGATGAATGTCAAAGAATTGGTAACATTAGTAGACGTCAAGAAATTCCTATGAATTATTCACCTGTTATTGAACCACTTGATTTTTGGGGCTTTGATTATATGGGACTGTTTCCTTCCTCTAATGGGTATACACATATTTTAGTTGATGTTAATTACGTTACTAAGTGGGTAGAAGCTATTCCAACTAGTAGTGTTGATCATAACACCTCTATTAAGATGCTTAAAGAAGTTATTTTTCCGAGGTTTGGAGTCCCTAGATACTTAATGACTGATGGTGGTTCACATTTTATTCATGGTGCATTTCGCAAAATGCTTGCTAAGTATGATGTTAACCATAGAATTGCATCTCCATACCACCCACAATCTAGTGGCCAGGTAGAATTGAGTAATAGAGAGCTTAAATTAATTTGGCAAAAGACTGTTAATATATCTAGGAAGAATTGGTCCAAGAAACTTGATGATGCATTATGGGCCTATAGAACTGCATACAAAAAATCCTATGGGTATGTCTCCGTATAAAATGGTTTATGGAAAGGCATGTCACTTACCTCTTGAACTAGAACATAAGGCATATTGGGCCATTAAAGAGCTCAATTATGATTTCAAACTTGCCGGTGAGAAGAGGCTTTTTGACATTAGCTCAGTTGATGAATGGAGAACCCAGGCCTATGAGAATGCCAAACTGTTTAAAGAAAAAGTTAAAAGATGGCATGAAAATGTTGGAAATATGCCCTAGAGGCAATAATAAATTGATTATTATTGTATTTCCTTGTTCATGATGATCGTTTATTATCCATGCTATAATTGTATTGATAGGAAACTCAGATACATGTGTGGATACATAGACAACACCATGTCCCTAGTAAGCCTCTAGTTGACTAGCTCGTTGATCAACAGATGGTTACGGTTTCCTGACCATGGACATTGGATGTCGTTGATAACGGGATCACATCATTAGGAGAATGATGTGATGGACAAGACCCAATCCTAAGCATAGCACTAGATCGTGTAGTTCGTATGCTAAAGCTTTGCTAATGTCAAGTATCATTTCCTTAGACCATGAGATTGTGCAACTCCCAGATACCGTAGGAGTGCTTTGGGTATGCCAAACGTCACAATGTAACTGGGTGGCTATAAAGGTACACTACGGGTATCTCTGAAAGTGTCTGTTGGGTTGGCACGAATCGAGACTGGGATTTGTCACTCCGTGTAAACGGAGAGGTATCTCTGGGCCCACTCGGTAGGACATCATCATAATGTGCACAATGTGATCAAGGAGTTGATCACGGGATTACGTGTTACGGAATGAGTAAAGAGACTTGCCGGTAACAAGATTGAACAAGGTATCGGGATATCAACGATCGAATCTTGGGCAAGTATCGTACCGATAGACAAAGGGAATTGTATACGGGATTGATTAAGTCCTTGACATCGTGGTTCATCCGATGAGATCATCGTGGAACATGTGGGAGCCAACATGGGTATCCAGATCCCGCTATTGGTTATTGACCGAAGAACGTCTCGGTCATGTCTGCATGTCTCCCGAACCCGTAGGGTCTACACACTTAAGGTTCGATGACGCTAGGGTTATAAAGGAAGTTAGTATGTGGTTACCGAATGTTGTTCGGAGTCCCGGATGAGATCCCGGACGTCACGAGGAGTTCCGGAATGGTCCGGAGGTAAAGATTTATATATGGGAAGTCCTGTTTTGGTCACCGGAAGAGTTTCGGGGTTTATCGGTAATGTACCGGGACCACCGGGAGGGTCCCGGGGGTCCACCAAGTGGGGCCACTTGCCCCGGAGGCTAGCATGGGCCAAGAGTGATGAGGGACCAGCCCCTAAGTGGGCTGGTGCGCCTCCCACAAGGGCCCATGGCGCCTAAGAGGTGGAAAGGGGGCAAACCCTAGGGCATATGGGCCTTAGGGCCCATATTGGTGTGCCTCCCTCTCCCCTCCCCTCTTGGCCGCCACCCTTGTTCCCCATCTAGGGCTGCCACCCCCCCTAGGGGTGGGAACCCTAGAGGGGGCGCAGCCCCTCCCCTTCCCTATATATATTGAGGCATTGGGCTGCCCACAACACGCGATTCAATCTCTCTTGGTGCAGCCCTGCGTCTCTTCTTCCTCCTCTTCTGTGGTGCTTCGCGAAGCCCTGCAGGATAGCCACGCTCCTCCACCACCACCACGCCGTTGTGCTGCTGTTGGATGAAGTCTTCCTCAACCTCTCACTCTCTCCTTGCTGGATCAAGGCGTGGGAGACGTCACCGGGCTGTACGTGTGTTGAACGCGGAGGTGCCGTCCGTTCGGCACTTGGTCATCGGTGATTTGGATCATGACGAGTACGACTCCATCAACCCCGTTCACTTGAACGCTTCCGCTTAGCGATCTACAAGGGTATGTAGATGCACTCTCCTTCCCCTCGTTGCTAGTCTCTCCATAGATAGATCTTGGTGACACGTAGGAAAATTTTGAATTTCTGCTACGTTCCCCAACAGTGGCATCATGAGCTAGGTCTATTGCGTAGATTCTATGCACGAGTAGAACACAAAGTAGTTGTGGGCGTTGATTTTGTTCAATATGCTTGCCGTTACTAGTCTTATCTTGATTCGGCGGCATCGTGGGATGAAGCGGCCCGGACCGACCTTACACGTACTCTTACGTGAGACTGGTTCCACCGACTGACATGCACTAGTTGCATAAGGTGGCTAGCGGGTGTCTGTCTCTCCCACTTTAGTCGGATCGGATTCGATGAAAAGGGTCCTTATGAAGGGTAAATAGCAATTGGCATATCACGTTGTGGTCTTTGCGTAGGTAAGAAACGTTCTTGCTAGAAACCCATAGCAGCCACGTAAAACATGCAAACAACAATTAGAGGACGTCTAACTTGTTTTTGCAGGGTATGCTATGTGATGTGATATGGCCAAAGGATGTGATGAATGATATATGTGATGTATGAGATTGATCATGTTCTTGTAATAGGAATCACGACTTGCATGTCGATGAATATGACAACCGGCAGGAGCCATAGGAGTTGTCTTTATTTATTTATGACCTGCGTGTCAACTTAAACATCATGTAATTACTTTACTTTATTGCTAACCGTTAGCTGTAGTAGTAGAAGTAATAGATGACGTGACAACTTCATGGAGACACGATGATGGAGATCATGATGATGGAGATCATGGTGTCATGCCGGTGAAGATGATGATCATGGAGCCCCGAAGATGGAGATCAAAAGGAGCAAAGTGATATTGGCCATATCATGTCACTATTTGATTGCATGTGATGTTTATCATGTTTATACATCTTATTTGCTTAGAACGACGGTAGTAAATAAGATGATCCCTCATTAAAATTCCAAGAAGTGTTCTCCCCTAACTGTGCACCGTTGCTACAGTTCGTCGTTTCGAAGCACCACGTGATGATCGGGTGTGATAGATCCTTACGTTCACATACAACGGGTGTAAGACAGTTTTACACATGCAAAACACTTAGGGTTAACTTGACGAGCCTAGCATGTGTATAGACATGGCCTCGGAACACAAAAGACCGAAAGGTCGAGCATGAGTCGTATAGAAGATACGATCAACATGAAGATGTTCACCGACGTTGACTAGTCCGTCTCACGTGATGATCGGACACGGCCTAGTTGACTCGGATCATGTAATCACTTAGATGACTAGAGGGATGTCTATCTGAGTGGGAGTTCATAAGATGAACTTAATTATCCTGAACATAGTCAAAAGGATTTTACAAATTATGTCATAGCTCACGCTATAGTTCTACTATTTAGATATGTTCCTAGAGAAAAATTAGTTGAAAGTTGATAGTAGAAATTATGCAGACAGTAAAAGGCTTATGTCCTTAATGCACTGCTCAGTGTGCTGAACCTTGAACGTGGTCTGTGGATGTTGCGAACATCTGACATACACGTTTTGATGACTAAATGATAGTTCGGTAATGTTAAATGGTTTAGAGTTGAGGCACCAAAGACGTGTTTTGAAACGTCGCGAAACATATGAGATGTTCGAGGGCTGAAATTGGGATTTCAGGCTCGTGCCCACGTCAAGAGGTATAAGACCTCCGACGATTTTCTTAGCCTACAAACTAAGGAGAAAAGCTCAATTGTTGAGCTTGTGCTCAGATTGTCTGAGTACAGCAATCATTTGAATCAAGTGGGAGTTGATCTTCCAGATGAGATAGTGATGTTTCTCCGAAGTCATTACCACCAAGCTGCTAGAGCTTCGTGATGAACTATAATATATCAGGGACATATATGATGATCCTTGAGATATTCGCGATGTTTGACACCACAAAGTAGAAATCAAGAAGGAGCATCAATTGTTGATGGTTGGTGAAACCACTAGTTTCAAGAAGGGCAAGGGCAAGAAGGGATACTTCATGAAACGGCAATTCAGCTGCTGCTCTAGTGAAGAAACCCAAGGTTGAACCCAAACCCGAGACTAAGTGCTTCTGTAATAAGGGGAACAGCCACTGGAGCGGAATTACCCTAGATACTTGGTAGATTAGAAGGCTGGCAAGGTCGATAAAAGTATATTGGATATACATTGTGTTGATGTGTACTTTACTAGTACTCCTAGTAGCACCAGGGTATTAGATACCAGTTCGGTTGCTAAGTGTTAGTAACTCGAAATAAAAGCTACGGAATAAACGGAGACTAGCTAAAGGTGAGCTGACGATATGTGTTGGAAGTGTTTCCAATGTTGATATGATCAAGCATCGTACGCTCCCTCTACCATCGAGATTGGTGTTTGCGTTGAGCATAGACATGATTGGATTATGTCTATTGCAATACGGTTATTCATTTAAAGAGAATAATAGTTACTCTGTTTATTTGAATAATACCTTCAATGGTCTTACACCTGAAATGAATGGTTTACTGAATCTCGATCGTAGTGATACACATGTTCATGCCAAAAGATAGTAATGATAGTACCACCTACTTGTGGCACTGCCACGTAAGTCATATCGGTATAAAACGCATGAGGAAGCTCCATGTTGATGGATCTTTGGGCTCACTCGTTTTTGAAAAGTTTGAGACATGCGAACCATGTATATTGGTGTATATGCATGAAGAAACTCCATGCAAATGGACCGTTTGGACTCACTTGATTTTGAATCAGTTGAGACATGCAAATCATACCACATGGGAAAGATGACTGAAAGCCTCGTTTTCAGTAAAATGGAACTAGAAAGCAACTTGTTGGAAGTAATACATTTTGATGTGTGCAGTCCAATAGGTGCTGAGGCATGTAGTGGATATCGTTATGTTCTTACTTCACATATGATTTGAGTAGATGTTGAGTACATTTACTTGATGAATCACGAGTCTGAATTATTGAAAGGTTCAAGTAATTTCAGTGTGAAGTTGAAAGATCGTCGTGACAAGAGGATAAAAGATCTATGATATGATTATAGAGATGAATATCTGAATTACGAGTTTGGCACAGAATTAAGACATTGTGGAAATTGTTTCACAACTAATACAGCCTGGAACACCATAGTGTGATGGTGTGTCCGAACATCATAACTGCACCCTATTGGATATGATGCATACCATGATGTTTCTTATCGAATTACCACGATAGTTTATGGGTTAGGCATTAGAGACAACCACATTCACTTTAAAAAGGGGGCACCACGTAATTCCGATGAGGTGACACCGTATGAACTATGGTTTAGAGAAACCTAAGCTGTCATTTCTTAAAAGTTTGGGGCTGCGACGCTTATGTGAAAAAGTTTCAGGCTGATAAGCTCGAACCCAAAACGGATAAATGCATCTTCATAGGACACCCAAAACAGTTGGGTATGCCTCCTGTCTCAGATTCGAAAGCAATAAGGGATTGTTTCTAGAATCGGGTCCTTTCTCGAGAAAAAGTTTCTCTCGAAAGAATTGAGTGGGAGGATGGTGGAGACTTGATGAGGTTATTGAACCGTTACTTCAACTAGTGTATAGCAGGGCACAAAGAGTTGTTCTTGTGGCACCTACACCAATTGAAGTGGAAGCTTATGATAGTGATCATGAAACTTCAGATCAAGTCACTACCAAACCTCGTAGGATGACAAGGATGCGTACTACTTCAGAGTGGTACGTAGTCCTGTCTTGGAAGTCATGTTGCTAGACAACAATGAACCTACGAGCTATGGAGAAGCGATGGTGGGCCTGGATTCTGATAAATGGCTCGAGGCCATAAAATCCGAGAGAGGATCCATGTGTGAAAACAAAGTGTAGACTTTGGAAGAACTACTTGATGGTCGTAAGACTGATGAGTACAGATGGATTTTAAAAGAAAGACGGACAATGATGGTAAACGTCACCATTAAGAAAGCTCGACTTGTCGTTAAGATATTTTCCGACAAGTTCAAGGAGTTGGCTACGATGAGACTTTCTCACCTGTAGCGATGCTAAAAGTCTGTTGGAATTATATTAGCAGTTACTGCACTATTTATGAAATCTTGCAGATGGGATGTCAAAACATTGTTTCCTCGACGATTTTCTTGAGGAAAGGTTGTATGTGATACAACCGGAAGGTTTTGTCAATCCTGAAATATGCTAATAAGTATGCAAAGCTCCAGCAATCCTTCTAAGGACTGGAGTAAGCATCTCGGAGTTGGAATGTATGCTTTGATGAGATGATCAAAGATTTTGGTGTATACAAAGTTTATGAGAAACTTGTATTTCCAAAGAAGTGAGTGGGAGCACTATAGAATTTCTGATGAATATATGTTGTTGACATATTGTTGATCAGAAATGACGTAGAATTTCTGGAAAGCATATAGGGTTATTTGGTAAGTGTTTTTCAATGGAAAGCCTGGATTAAGCTACTTGAACATTGAGCATCAAGATCTATGAGGATAGATCAAAACGCTTAATAGTACTTTCAAATGAGCACATACCTTGACATGATCTTGAAGGTGTTCAAGATGGATCAGTCAAAGAAGGAGTTCTTGCCTGAGTTTTAAGGTATGAAGTTAAGACTTAAAGCTCGACCACGGTAGAATAGAGAGAAAGGACGAAGGTCGTCCCCTATGCTTAAGACGTAGGCTCTTCAGTATGCTATGGTGTGTACCGCACCTGAAGTGTGCCTTGCCATGAGTCAGTCAAGGGGTACAAGAGTGATCCAAGAATGGATCACAGGACAGCGGTCAAAGTTATCCTTAGTAACTAGTGGACTAAGGAATTTTCTCGATTATGGAGGTGGAAAAAGAGTTCGTCGTAAAGGGTTACGTCGATGCAAGTTTAACACCTATCCGGATAGCTCTGAGTAGAGATACCGGATACGTATAATGGAGCAACAATTTAGAATAGCTCCAAGTAGAACAGTTATTTGGAATAGCTCCAAATAGAGCGTGGTAGCTGCATCTAGGAGATGACATAGAGATTTGTAAAGCACACATGGATCTGAAAGGTTCAGACCCGTTGACTAAAACCTCTCTCACAAGCAACATGATCAAACCCAGAACTCATTGAGTGTTAATCACATAGTGATGTGAACCAGATTATTGACTCTGGTAAACTCTTGGGTGTTAGTCACATGGCGATGTGAGCTGTGAGTATTAATCACATGGCAATGTGAACTAGATTATTGACTCTAGTGCAAGTGGGAGACTGTTGGAAATATGCCCTAGAGGCAATAATAAATTGATTATTATTGTATTTCCTTGTTCATGATGATCGTTTATTATCCATGCTATAATTGTATTGATAGGAAACTCAGATACATGTGTGGATACATAGACAACACCATGTCCCTAGTAAGCCTCTAGTTGACTAGCTCGTTGATCAACAGATGGTTACGGTTTCCTGACCATGGACATTGGATGTCGTTGATAACGGGATCACATCATTAGGAGAATGATGTGATGGACAAGACCCAATCCTAAGCATAGCACTAGATCGTGTAGTTCGTATGCTAAAGCTTTGCTAATGTCAAGTATCATTTCCTTAGACCATGAGATTGTGCAACTCCCAGATACCGTAGGAGTGCTTTGGGTGTGCCAAACGTCACAACGTAACTGGGTGGCTATAAAGGTACACTACGGGTATCTCTGAAAGTGTCTGTTGGGTTGGCACGAATCGAGACTGGGATTTGTCACTCCGTGTAAACGGAGAGGTATCTCTGGGCCCACTCGGTAGGACATCATCATAATGTGCACAATGTGATCAAGGAGTTGATCACGGGATTATGTGTTACGAAACGAGTAAAGAGACTTGCCGGTAACAAGATTGAACAAGGTATCGGGATACCGACGATCGAATCTCGGGCAAGTATCGTACCGATAGACAAAGGGAATTGTATACAGGATTGATTAAGTCCTTGACATCGTGGTTCATCCGATGAGATCATCGTGGAACATGTGGGAGCCAACATGGGTATCCAGATCCCGCTGTTGGTTATTGACCGGAGAACGTCTCGGTCATGTCTGCATGTCTCCCGAACCCGTAGGGTCTACACACTTAAGGTTCGATGACGCTAGGGTTATAAAGGAAGTTAGTATGTGGTTACCGAATGTTTTTCGGAGTCCCGGATGAGATCCCGGACGTCACGAGGAGTTCCGGAATGGTCCGGAGGTAAAGATTTATATATGGGAAGTCCTGTTTTGGTCACCGGAAGAGTTTCGGGGTTTATCGGTAATGTACCGGGACCACCGGGAGGGTCCCGGGGGTCCACCAAGTGGGGCCACTTGCCCCGGAGGCTAGCATGGGCCAAGAGTGATGAGGGACCAGCCCCTAAGTGGGCTGGTGCGCCTCCCACAAGGGCCCATGGCGCCTAAGAGGTGGAAAGGGGGCAAACCCTAGGGGATATGGGCCTTAGGGCCCATATTGGTGTGCCTCCCTCTCCCCTCCCCTCTTGGCCGCCACCCTTGTTCCCCATCTAGGGCTGCCGCCCCCCCTAGGGGTGGGAACCCTAGAGGGGGCGCAGCCCCTCCCCTTCCCTATATATATTGAGGCATTGGGCTGCCCACAACACGCGATTCAATCTCTCTTGGTGCAGCCCTGCGTCTCTTCTTCCTCCTCTTCTGTGGTGCTTCGCGAAGCCCTGCAGGATAGCCACGCTCCTCCACCACCACCACGCCGTTGTGCTGCTGTTGGATGAAGTCTTCCTCAACCTCTCACTCTCTCCTTGCTGGATCAAGGCGTGGGAGACGTCACCGGGCTGTACGTGTGTTGAACGCGGAGGTGCCGTCCGTTCGGCACTTGGTCATCGGTGATTTGGATCACGACGAGTACGACTCCATCAACCCCGTCCACTTGAACGCTTCCGCTTAGCGATCTACAAGGGTATGTAGATGCACTCTCCTTCCCCTCGTTGCTAGTCTCTCCATAGATAGATCTTGGTGACACGTAGGAAAATTTTGAATTTCTGCTACGTTCCCCAACAGAAAAAAGGATACAAAAACGTGAGTTTAGTGTAGGTGATTATGTATTGTTATACAACTCTCGTTTAAGATTTTCTGCAGGAAAACTCCTCTCTAAATGGGAAGGTCCTTACGTTATCGAGCAGGTTTATCGTTCCGGTGCCATAAAAATCAACAACTTCGAAGGAACAAATCCGAGGGTGGTGAACAGTCAAAGAATCAAACATTATATCTCAGGTAATCCTATAAATGTTGAAACTAATGTTATTAAAACCGTAACCCCAGAGGAACACATAAGGGACACTTGTCAGAATGTTTTAGACTCCGAAAAGGAATAGGTACGTGGTACGGTAAGTAAACCGACTCCAAAAAGGTTATAATGGCAATTTTTCTCCATTTTGGAATATTTAAGAAAATAGGAAAATAAGAAGTAGTCCGGAAAGGACACGAGGCTTCCACGAGGGTGGAGGGCGCATCCTACCCCCTAGGCGCGCCCCCTGCCTCGTGGGCACCTCGTGTGCTCTTCGGACTCCGTTTTCTTGCATGATACTTCTTTTGGTCGGCAAAAATTCATTATATAATCTCCCGAAGGTTTTGACCACCGTACCATGCAAATATCTCCTATTTTTGTTTCGAGCTGTTTTCTACCAGGGTTATCAAGGCCGGGCATCATGTCGTCTCCCTCGTCCTCCAACAATGAGGGAAACGATGCTTGGCACATGAAGATAGAGCTGAAGAGAGAAGATCCCGGAGAGATCAACAAGGATGATGGGATTAAGAAGTCCATGGGGGGATCAAGTTTCGGCAGTATTAGAAGAAGACATCCCTCAACCTCATCACAATCTCTTTACCCCAACGGAGATTGAAGCTTTCAAGATGATTGAGTTAGCTCGCCTTCAAAACAAGTATCTCACAAGTGAAAATATTTTGTTGAAGGAGCATATCATCGCACTCAAGGGCATTATCCGCAAATTGGAGGATCTCCTACGCTCGATGTGTGACTATCCATCATCACCAACACGTTCTTCACCAACAAAGAAGAACTGAGTATCGGGTATGGGCACTCCCCTTGGCAACTGCCAAGCTTGGGGGAGTGCCCCGGTATCGTATCACCACCACACTTTTATCCTTACCATTTTTCTTAGTTTGATCCTTTTGGTAATATCTTGATCTAGTAGAATAAAGCTTTAGTATGATCTAGTTTTGAGTTTTGCTTTATGATCCTTCTATGTAATCGAGTCTGTGAGCTATATATAATAAAGATTAGTGTTGAGTCAAGGGCTTGGTTATCTTGCTATGATCTTGAGGGAATAAAAGAAAAAATAAAAAGAAAGAAAGGGATCATGTGGATCTTATGGAGAGTAATGACTTCACATATAAAGAGTATGATGAATAAAAGTTGTTGAGAGTTGGCAAACATAGTTTTGGTCATCGTTGCAATTAAGAGGAAGTAATAAAGAAAGAGAGGTTTTCACATATAAATATACTATCTTGGACATATTTTATGATTGTGAGCACTCATTAAAATATGACATGCTAAAGAGTTGAGGTTGGACAAGGAAGACAATGGGTTATGTTTTCTTACATCTGAGATAAATTATATTGTCATGGATCATCCAACATGTTGAGCTTGCCTTTCCCTCTCATGCTAGACAAATTCTTTGCACCAAGTAGAGATACTACTTGTGCTTCCAAATATCCTTAAACCCAGTTTTCCCATGAGAGCCCACCATATCTACCTATGGATTGAGTAAGATCCTTCAAGTAAGTTGTCATTGTTGCAAGCAATAAAAATTGCTCTCTAAATATGTATGACTTATTAGTGTGGAGAAAATAAGCTTTATACGATCTTGTGATGGGGAAGAAATAAAAGAGACAGACTGCATAATAAAGGTCCATATCACAAGTGGCAATATAAAGTGACATTCTTTTGCATTAAGATTTTGTGCATCCAACCATAAAAGCGCATGACAACCTCTGCTTCCCTCTGCGAAGGGCCTATCTTTTATTCTAGTCCTATACTTCATGCAAAGAGTCACGGTGATTTTCACCTTTCCTTTTTACATTTTATCCTTTGGCAAGCACAATGTGTTGGAAAGATCCAGATACATATAACTAATTGGATGTGAGTTTTCATGAACTATTATTGTTGACATTACCTTTGAGGTAAAAAGTTGGGAGGCAAAACTATAAGCCCCTATCTTTCTCTGTGTCTGGCTAAAACTTCATACCCATAAATATTGCGTGAGTGTTAACAATTGTGAAAGACTAAATGATGGTTGAGTATGTGGACTTCCTCAAAACCTCTTATATTGACTATTTTCTATGTTATGACAAATTGCAATTGCTTCAATGATTGAGATTATAGTTTGTTGGTCCTCAATGAAGTTTCTGATTCATACTTGAAATTGTGATTGAATTGTTACTTTAGCATAAGAGATCATATGACAATATATGTGTGTGTGTGTGTGTGTGTTGCTGTTATAATAATGGTTATGATGCCCTCATGTCCTATTTTATTTTATCGACACCTCTATCTCTAAACATGTGGACATATTTTTTGATTTCGGCTTTCGCTTGAGGACAAGCGAGGTCTAAGCTTGGGGGTGTTGATACGTCCATTTTGCATCATGCTTTTATATCGATATTTATTGCATCATGGGTTGTTATTACACATTATGTCACAATACTTATGCCTATTCTCTCTTATTTTACAAGGTTTAGATGAAGAGGGGGAATGTCGGCAGCTGGAATTCTGGGCTGGAAAAGGAGCAAATATTAGAGACCTATTCTGCACATATCCAAAAGTCCTGAAACTTCACGGGAGCACGTTTTAGAATATATAAAAAATATTGGGCGAAAGAAGTACCACAGGGCCACCCACCATCCACGAGGGTGGGGGGCGCGCCCCCTGCCTCGTGGGCCCCCTGGCAGCCTTCTGATGCCCATCTTTGGCTATATGGAGTCTTTCCTGGAGGAAAAAAATCGTAAGCAAGCTTTAGGGATGAAACTCCGCCGCCACGAGGCGGAACCAATCTAGGGCTCCGGCGGAGCTATTGTGCCGAGGAAACTTCCCTCTGGGAGGGGGAAATCACCACCAACGATCCTCTCATTGGGAGGGGGTCAATCGCCATCAACATCTTCACCAGCACCATCTCATCTCAAACCCTAGTTCATCTCTTGTATCCAATCTTTGTCTCAAAACCTCAGATTGGTACCTATGGGTTGCTAGTAGTGTTGATTACTCCTTGTAGTTGATGATAGTTGGTTTACTTGGTGGAAGATCATATGTTCAGATCCATTATGCATATTAATACCCCTCTGATTATGAACATGGATATGATTTGTGAGTAGCTACATTTTTTCCTAAGGACATGGGAGAAGTCTTTCTATAAGTAGTCATGTGAATTTGGTATTCGTTCGATATTTTGATGAGATGTATGTTGTCTTTCCTCTAGTGGTGTCATGTGAATGTCAACTACATGACACTTCACCATGGTTTGGGCCTGGGGGGAGGCATTGGGAAGTAATAAGTAGATTATGGGTTGCTAGAGTGACGGAAGCTTAAACCCTAGTTTATGCGTTGCTTCGTAAGGGGCTGATTTGGATCCATATGTTTCATGCTATGGTTAGGTTTACCTTAATACTTCTGTTGTAGTTGCAGATGCTTGCAATAGGGGTTAATCATAAGTGGGATGCTTGTCCAAGGAAGGACAGTACCCAAGCACCGGTCCACCGACATATCAAATTATCAAAGTACCGAACGCGAATCATATGAACATGATGAAAACTAGCTTGACGATAATTACCATGTGTCCTCGGGAGCGCTTTCCTTTATATAAGAGTTTGTCCAAGCTTGTCCTTTGCTACAAAAAGGATTGGGCCATCTTGCTGCACCTTATTTACTTTTATTACTTGTTACCCGTTACAAATTACCTTATCACAAAACTATCTGTTACCGATAATTTCAGTGCTTGCAGAGAATACCTTGTTGAAAACCACTTATCATTTCCTTCTGCTCCTCGTTGGGTTCGACACTCTTACTTATCGAAAGGCTACGATTGATCCCCTACACTTGTGGGTCATCAGGCCTCCACCTCCGCCTCCCGTGATGATCCCGGCAGTCGACGGTGGGTTGGCGACCACGGTGGCCGACGATGGGGTGGCGGCCACGACCACCACCTCCAGTGACATTTTGGGCCGGACAAAAAAAATTCTGTCATACTTATGGCACTTCTATGACAATAATTGTGACAAAACCCGGTATCATCATAGATGTGGTGGGGTCCTACTTCTATGACAAAAAATCATGACAGAAAATGGGCTTTTCGTCCTAGGCGGCCGGAGAAGCAGCTGCATGACATTCTTTGGGCCGTCCATGATGGAGAAAACCGTGGTAGAAGCTAGGGCGAGGAAAATATCGGGGGAGTTCCCAGTTACGGTGGGTGGTCGAGGGTCGAGCGATGCGTGTTTCTATCGTACGTATGCGCGTGTGTGCAAGGCGTTGCGCTCTAACTAAACCCGAGCGATTGCGCTGCAGGCTCTAACTAAACCCGAGCGATTACACTAGCTACGTTACTGAACCCCGATCGATCCCTTGATGTTAACTTAACCCGAGTGTGATTCCGTCACTACTGTTGCTAACTAAAGCCGATCGATGCTGCGTCTGGATGAACAGTGAGCGTTGTTGAGGGGGTTTGGATGAACAGTTCCCGGTGGGGGGTTGGATGAACAGGACCCCGTGGTAGTAGAGGTCGTTGCCGCTGGATGAACAGTACCCCGATCGATCGAGCCAAAATAAGCATTAAAGTCATCTTGCTTAAACATAAAGTCATCAAACTCATCCAAGCACTGGCTAGCAATTTTAGTAGGAGGGACTTCAACTTTATCATATCTATAGAGAGAATTTACCTTTACTACCTGTGTCGGGATATCGGGAGGTTCTTCAGTAAATAAGTAATTGAGATCATATACTTCTTCAACAGGCGGTAAATTAAGACCATGTATTTCTTCAATAGGAGGTAAATTCTTAACATCTTCAGCTTTAATACCTTTTTCTTTCATAGATTTCTTTGCCTCTTGCATATCTTTGGGACTGAGAAATAGAACACCTCTCTTCTTCGGAGTTGGTTTAGGAATAGGCTCAGTAATTGACTCAGGAGATGGCTCAGGAGTTGGCTCGGGCGGTGGCTTAGGAGGTGCCCCATTATTTTCATTTGCCAACATATTATTCAATAAAATTTCAGCGTCATCCGGTGTTCTTTCCCTGAAAAGAGAACCAGCACAACTATGCAGGTAATCTCTAGAAGCATCAGTTAGTCCATTATAAAAGATATCAAATATTTCAGGTTCCATAAGAGGATGATCAGGCAAAGCATTAAGTAACTTGAGAAGCCTCCCCCAAGCTTGTGGGAGACTCTTCTTCAATTTGCACAAAATTGTATATTTCCCTCAAAGCAGCTTGTTTCTTATGAGCAGGGAAATATTTAGCAGAGAAGTAATAAATCATATCCTGGGGACTTTGCACACAGGCAGGATCAAGAGAATTAAACCATTTCTTAGCATCACCCTTTAATGAGAACGGAAATACTTTGAGTATATAAAAGTGGCGCAATCTCAGATTATTAGTAAATAGGGCAGCTATTTCATCTAACTTACGAAGATGTGCCACAACAGTTTCAGATTCATAGCCATAAAAAGGATCAGATTCAACCAAAGTAATTATATCTGGATCAACAGTAATATCATAATAATCCTGATCAGGAACACAGATAGGTGAAGTAGCAAAAGTAGGGTCGGGTCTCATCCTACCTCTAAAAGATTCCTTACTCCACTTAATTAGTAAGCTCTTACGTTCAGGTTTATCCGGACAAGCAAGAATAGCTTCATAAGATTCATTATTAAAAAGATAACCCTCAGGAATAACAGACATAGGTTCATCATCACTAACATCATCGTGTTCAGGTTCACTAATTTCTCTTTCTCTAAACTTAGAAATTTGCTCATATAGAAATTCACCAAGTGGCACAGTAGTATCAAGCATAGAAGTAGTTTCATCATTAGTATCATGCATAGCAGAAGTGGCATCATCAATAACATGCGACATATCAGAATTCATAGCAGTAGTAGGTTTAGGTGTCGCTAGCTTACTCATAACAGAAGGTGAATCAAGTGCAGAGCTAGATGGCAGTTCCTTACCTCCCCTCGTAGTTGAGGGATAAATTTTTGTCTTAGCGTCTTTCAAGTTCTTCATAGTGTCCAGCAGATATAAATCCAAAGTGACTCAAAGAATAGAGCTATGTTCCCCGACAACGGCACCAGAAAAAGGTCTTGATAACCCACAAGTATAGGGGATCGCAACAGTTTTCGAGGGTAGAGTATTCAACCCAAATTTGTTGATTCGACACAAGGGGAGCCAAAGAATATTCTCAAGTATTAGCAGCTGAGTTGTCAATTCAACCACACCTGGAAACTTAGTATCTGCAGCAAAGTGTTTAGTAGCAAAGTAATATGATAGTGGTGATAACGGTAACAAAGTAAAGACAGCAAAAGTAATGTTTTTGGTATTTTTGTAGTGATTGTAACAGTAGCAACGGAAAAGTAAATAAGCGTAAACCAGTATATGGAAAACTCGTAGGCACCGGATCAATGATGGATAATTATGCCGGATGTGGTTCATCATGTAACAGTCATAACATAGGGTGACACAGAACTAGCTCCAGTTCATCAATATAATGTAGGCATGTATTCCGTAAATAGTCATACGTGCTTATGGAAAAGAACTTGCATGACATCTTTTGTCCTACCCTCCCGTGGCAGCGGGGTCCTATTGGAAACTAAGGGATATTGAGGCCTCCTTTTAATAAAGAACCGGAACAAAGCATTAACACATAGTGAATACATGAACTCCTCCAACTATGGTCATCACCGGGAGTGGTCCCGATTATTGTCACTTCGGGGTTGCCGGATCATAACACATAGTAGGTGACTATAGACTTGCAAGATAGGATCTAGAACTCACATATATTCATGAAAACATAATAGGTTCAGATCTGAAATCATGGCACTCGGGCCCTAGTGACAAGCATTAAGCATAGCAAAGTCATAGCAACATCAATCTCAAAACATAGTGGATACTAGGGATCAAACCCTAACAAAACTAACTCGATTACATGATAAATCTCATCCAACCCATCACCGTCCAGCAAGCCTACGATGCAATTACTCATGCACGGCGGTGAGCATCATGAAATTGGTGATGGAGGATGGTTGATAATGACGACGGCGACGAATCCCCCTCTCCGGAGCCCCGAACGGACTCCAGATCAACCCTCCCGAGAGAGATTAGGGCTTGGCGGCGGCTCTGTATCGTAAAACGCGATGAAACTTTCTCTCTGATTTTTTTCTCCTCGAAAGCCAATATATGGAGTTGGAGTTGGCGTCGGAGGGCCACCAGGGGGCCCACGAGGTAGGGGGCGCGCCCAGGGGGGAGGGGCACGCCCCACACCCTCGTGGACAGGGTGTGGGCCCCCTGGTCTTCATCTTTGGCGAGGATTTTTTATTATTTATTCTAAGATATTCCGTGGAGTTTCAGGTCATTCCGAGAACTTTTGTTTTCTGCACATAAAACAACACCATGGCAATTCTGCTGAAAATAGCGTCAGTCCGGGTTAGTTCCATTCAAATCATACAAGTTAGACTCCAAAACAAGGGCAAAAGTGTTTGGAAAAGTAGATACGACGGAGACATATCAGTAGCGTGTCGGGATGCAGAGGCGTTGAACGGGGCCCTGCTAGTGAGAGGAGACGATGGCTCTGAGGAGATCAAATTCAGGAAGGACAGATATCTGACGACAGTCAAGATTGAGGGGCGCGGTGCACCATAGAGGGCGCCACCGAGTTGAGAGGACTTGTGTGCGGCAGCAATCCTTGGTGGGGAGAAGCGAGATGATCTCCTGAAGGATGGCGTCCGGGATATTGTTGATGCGGTCCACCGGAGATTCCACCGGTTCCTTAGTTCCGGGTGGGGGGGGGGCTCGCCACTTGTGACGCCCCGAGACCGATGCGCCAGGTGTCTTCCAGTTATTCGCTGTTGTTTCCTTGTCATTCGCTTGCGTGTTGCATCTTGCCATGTCATCATGTGCATTGCATCATCATGTTTTCAAAACTTGCATCCGTCCGGGTCTTCCAGTTCTCTTCGTTATCCTTTCTGAGCCCAGACACACTTACACGCGCCCGCGGCACGTCCGATATAGTATTTTATAAGTGGCTGGAAAATGTTCTCGGAATGGGGTAAGAGTTGGCGTGCGGTCTTGTTATAGTGTAGGTAGACCGCCTCCCAAGTTTCATAGCATTTGGAGTCTGTTTGATGCCCCAACGGATAACTATAGCGGCAGTATAGCCGGTCTATCTGTAACACCCCGGATGTAATTTACCTAATATGTAATCCAACTCTTGCCGTTTCTGGCACTAAGTTATTTTATTTCCTCAGGTTCGGGTTTTTGTCTCCGTGTGTTGTTGTCGTTGTCATGCATCTCATATCATGTCATCATGTGCATTGCATTTGCATACGTGTTCGTCTCATGCATCCGAGCATTTTCCCCATTGTCCGTTTTGCATTCCGATGCTCCTATCTCCTCCGGTGATCCTTTCTACCTTCTTTTCGTGTGTGGGGGTTAAACATTTCCGGATTGGACCAATACTTGCCAAGCGGCCTTGGTTTACTACCGGTAGACCGCCTGTCAAGTTTCGTACCATTTGGACTTCGTTTGATACTCCAACGGTTAACCGAGGGACCGAGAAGGCCTCGTGTGTGTTGCAGCCCAACACCCCTCCAATTTGGCCCAAAACCCACCAAAACTGTCTCCATCATCTAGAGCGTTCGATCACGATCGTGTGGCTGAAAACCGCACCTCATTTGGACTCTCCTAGCTTCCCCTATGCCTATATAAAGACCCCCATTCGAAATCACGGACGAAACCCTAGTCCCCTACCTCTCCACGCGCCGCCGGACACTTTTCCATCCGGCCGGACATTGTCCGCTCCCCCGCCGGCCACTCTGGGAGCGCCATGTGTCCTGGGCGGAGCCCCACTTCGCCGCCGCCGCCCGAGGCCCGTGAGGCCCGCGGGGAGCCCCCGTGGCCCGGTCTGCGTGCCACCGCCCGGATTGGCCTCCTCCCCGCCCGGTCCGCCACATCACCGCCCTCGCCTCGAACCCCGGCGGCCCGTGCCGCCCCACGCCTTCGCCGGCGGCCGCCGCACTCCTCCGGCCGGAGCCGCACCTCGCCGCCCCGCCGACTACCGCGCCCCGGCGTGCCTCCACCTCGTCGCCCCTCGTCGTCTGTCGCAAGTCCGGTGACTCCTCCGGCCGCTCCTTCAACTCCGGCGAACAGGGATCTCCGGCAACCTCCGAGCTACAGTAACTCCGGCGAGCGCATCGGGAACCATGCCAGATCTGGATCTGAGTTTTTCTCCTCGGTTGACTTTCTCCCGAAACCCTAGACATTTTGCATTTTTCATCGTGCTATAACTTTGCATCCGTAGCTCCGTTTTGGGCATGTAGCATATCAAAATGTTCGTCTCAGAGAGCACATCATTTCATCTCATTGCATCATTTTCATTTGAGCTCATCTTGATGCCAGAAATGCTGTTGGAAGAGAGCTATTTGAGTTAATTGTCAGATCTGCTGCACCAAATAGCTATTTGTCATTTTTGCCATGATTAATGTGTGCATGATATGCTCCTGAGTTCTACATGTGTTTTGTTATATGCTTTGTCATATTTACAGATGTGCTATTCATGTATTTTTGTGACATGTGTGGGGACTAGCACAAGCTTGCAAAGTGGTGCGTTCGTTAATGCTGATTTCAGGGACTTAGAATTTCACTAAGTCCTTGATCTGTTTTTATCAATATGCCATATGTTCATGTTGTTTCCTAGTGATCCGTGCCTCTTTTGAGGATGATTTGTTAATATTGTGGTGCTCTATCCATCCATGTCTTTGTTTGCAATTATGGAGCACCCTAGCTTGAGTCAATCGAGCTCTACTTTTGCTATTTTGTAATCCTGGCAGATTGTCTACTTATTAGCGATTTTGCCGAGGATGTTGTTGTTGATCCATGCATGCTATGTTGTTGTTCTTGCCATGCCTAGCTTTATAATATGTATTCTTGATGGGTGTATTCTTAGTTTGTCATGCCTTGCTCCATAGTGAGTGCATCGAGCTCGTGAACATGCCTACTCATTAACATATTTGCATGCTCCAGTTTTTCACTAAGTCTGAGATCTGATTATGTTTTTGCCATGTTCACATGCTTGCAATTGTATTTTCTGATCCCTTTTGGCTCAAGGTCACTATGGGACTTCTGTTAAGCTCTTTGAGTAGCTCCATGTCATGCTTTGCTTTGCCATGTTAAGTTCATGTAGCATAGAGTTTTCATGCTCCAAAGTGTGCTACCTGATCTGAAATTCCAGACTTGTGTTAATTTCACTAAGTCTGAAACATGTTTATCAATTGCACTTTTGCCATGCTTGTTTGAACCTGTTAATGGATGAATTGGCCATAGCTCAGTGTTCATCTTTTGTCAAGCATTATGAGTGGATCCCTGCTATGTATTTGGTTGCCATGTTTTAGTGCCGTAGCATAATTATCTTGATGCATTTAGATGGCTACTTGTTGTTTATCGCAGACCGGTGCCATATTTGTTTTGCTTGCCATTTCTAAACCGTGCATCCGATTCCGGTGATCTTTATATCGATTTCAACCGAAAACACCTCACGTTTCCAGTGGCACTCTTGGATTTCCAATTTGAGGCCAGGTTCAATCATTCCTTGTCAAATCTTGCATATGCATCACATATCGCATCACGCATAGCATACCATGTTTGCATCTTGTTGTTTGAGCTTGGCACATGGCTGATTGTGTTCCTTTTGCTTGTTTGTCTTGTTTGGGTAGAGCCGGGAGACGAGTTCGCTAATGAGGAGCCCGTTGAGTTTGCTTTCGAGGATCCGGTCAACTCTGACAACTTTGCAGGCAAGATGATCATACCCTCGAAATCACTTCTATCTTTGCTTTGCTAGATGCTCGCTCTTTTGCTATGCCTATGCTACGATGCCTACCACTTGCTTATCATGCCTCCCAAATTGCCATGTCAAACCTCTAACCCACCATGTCCTAGCAAACCGTTGATTGGCTATATTACCGCTTTGCTCAGCCCCTCTTATAGCGTTGCTAGTTGTAGGTGAAGATTGGAGATCGTTCCTTGTTGGAACCTTGTTTATTTGTTGGGATATCACTATATTATCTTGTTATCTTAATGCATCTATATACTTGGTAAAGGATAGAAGGCTCAGCCTTTTGCCTAGTGTTTTTCTCCACTCTTGCCGCCCTAGTTTCCGTCATATCGGTGTTATGTTCCCGGATTTTGTGTTCCTTACGCGGTTGGGTGATAATGGGAACCCCTTGATAGTTCTCCTTGAATAAAACTCCTCCAGCAATGCCCAACCTTGGTTTTACCATTTTCCACCTAGCCTCTTTGTCCCTTGGGTTTTCGGAGCCCGAGGGTCATCTTTATTTAAACCCCCCGGGCCAGTGCTCCTCTGAGTGTTGGTCCAAACTAGAGCCCCTTGCAGCGCCACCTTGGGGAAACTCGAGGGCTGGTTTTAGTTGTACGGATTGCTTATCTGAGTGTGCCCTGAGAACGAGATATGTGCAGCTCCTATCGGGATTTGTCGGCACATTCGGGCGGTGTTGCTGGACTTGTTTTATTTTTGTCGAAGTTGTCTTGTAGAACCGGGATGCCGAGTCTAATCGGAAAGTCTTGGGAGAAGGTTTATCCTTTGTTGACCGTGAGAGCTTGTGATGGGCTAAGTTGGGACTCCCCTGCAGGGATTTGAACTTTCGAAAGCCGTGCCCATGGTTATGGGCAGATAGGAATTTGTTAATGTCCGGTTGTAGATAACTTGAACCTTAACTTAATTAAAATGAATCAACTTGTGTGTTACCGTGATGGTCTCTTCTCGGCGGAGTCCGGGAAGTGAACACGGTGTTGGAGTAATGTTTGCCGTAGGTTGTTCTATAGTTCTTCGTTCGTGCTTTGCCTTCTCTTCTCGCTCTCTTTTGCGAACAGGTTAGCCACCATATATGCTAGTCGCTTGCTGCAACTCCACATATTACCTTGCCTTACCTATAAGCTTAAATAGTCTTGATCGCGAGGGTGCGAGATTGCTGAGTCCCCATGGCTCACAGATTACTTCCAAACCAGATGCAGGGCCCGATGACTCCGTTCCAGAGGATGCGCTTGAGCTCAAGTGGGAGTTCGACGAAGACTCACGCTGTTACTATGTGTCTTTCCCTGATGATCAGTAGTGGTGCCTAGTTGGGGCGATCGGGACCATGTCGCTTGTTGGGGTTGATCTTTTATTTTGGTACCGTAGTTGGGCTATTGTGGTGGAACGAAAGGAGGCAGGTAAGGAGCATCCGGTTCAATGTCCGATCTATTATATCAGCGAGGTACTAATCGAGTCCAAGCAAAGGTATCCGCATTGGCAGAAGCTGGTGTATGGAGTTTTTATGGCAAGCCGAAAGCTTAAACAATACTTCCAAGGGCACCCAATTACGGTGGTCAGTTCTGCTCCTTTGGGAGATATCATCCAGAACCGGGAAGCAATTGGCCGGATTGCAAAGTGGGCTATAGAGCTGGGGCCGTATGGTTTGAAGTATGTGCCTCGGACAGCGGTTAAGTCTCAAGCACTTGTTGATTTCATCAATGATTGGACGGAAATGCAAGCACCTGAAGAAAAGCCGGATCACACATATTGGACCATCCATTTTGACGGATCCAGGCAGTTGGAAGGCTCGGGGGCTGGAGTCGTATTAACTTCCCCACGAGGTGATAAGTTTTGTTATGTTCTCCGCTTAATGTTCCCTTGTACTAACAATGCAGCTGAGTATGAAGCCTTGCTCCATGGTCTCCGGATGGCTAAGGAGATGAATCTAAGTCGAGTTAAGTTTTTCGGTGACTCGGACCTTGTGGCTCAGCAAGTGTCTGGCACTTGGGACTCCAAGGACCCACTCATGGCAGTGTATCGTCGTGAGGTGGATACTGTTGCAGGTTATTTCAAAGGCTATCAGGTGGACCACGTGGACCGGCGGAAAAATGAAGCGGCGGACGCTTTAAGCCGGCTGGGCTCTCAGCGTAAACCGGTCCCGCCCAATGTTTTTCTGGATGTGCTGCACAACCTGTCGGTCAAAATCCCTGGTGAAGAGGATTTGGCTATTCCTGATCCGGAGGCTTAATTGGTGGCAGCTCTTCATGTTATTCCGGATTGGACGCTTCCTTACCTGGCGTACAAGAATCGGGGCGAGTTGCCAGAGGATGAGATTTTGGCCCGGCAGATAATCCGGCGATCCAAGTCCATGGCTATTATCAACGGTGAGTTACATCATTGCAGTGTATCAGGAGCTTTTCAACTCTGCGTGTCTCCTGAAGAAGGCCGTGAAATTTTGCTTGAGATCCACGAAGGAGATTGTGGTCACCACGCCGATTCAAAGTCTCTGGTGGCTAAAGCATTTTGCCATGGCTTCTATTGGTTAAGTGCTCATGCTGATGCGGAGGATCTGGTCAGACGATGTGATGGTTGCCAAAGGTTTTCAAGATGTGCTCATGTACCGGCTCAAGAATTGAGAATGATTCCAATTACTTGGCCGTTTGCGACTTGGGGGCTGGATATGGTTGGGCCTTTCAAAAGGTCCAAATATAAGAAGACCCACCTCCTCGTGACGGTTGACAAGTTTACAAAGTGGGTGGAGGCGGAACCTGTTAGCAAGTGTGATGTGGCCACGACGGTTCAGTTCATTAAAAAGGTGATTTTCCGGTTTGGTTTTCCGCACAGTATTATCATAGATAATGGTACCAATTTGTCCAAAGGTGCTATGAAAGAGTTCTGCGAACAGGAGCACATCCGGCTCGATGTTTCGTCAGTGGCACATCCACAGTCCAATGGTCAAGCAGAAAGAGCTAATCAAGAGATCTTGAGAGGCATCAAGCCCCGGCTCATAGTTCCTTTGCAGAGAACGCCGGGTTGTTGGGTAGAAGAATTACCATCTGTGTTATGGAGCATCAATACAACACCCAACAGATCAACAGGATACACACCGTTCTTCATGGTTTATGGAGCGGAGGCGGTTCTCCCTAGTGATATCCGTCATGATTCACCTCGTGTAATGGCTTATATTGAAGCGGACAATGAGACAACACGGCAAGATGCTTTGGACCGGTTGGATGAAGAGCGTGACATCGCAGCCGCCCGATCGGCGATTTACCAGCAGGATCTTCGTCGTTATCACAGTCGCCGAATCAAAACCAGAACCTTTCAGGAAGGAGATTTGGTGCTTCGGCTCATCCAAGATCAGACTGATATGCATAAGCTATCCCCACCTTGGGAGGGGCCTTTCGTGGTCAGCAAGAATCTGCACAACGGGTCATACTATCTGATCGATATTCGAGAGCATAAAGACTCACGCACATCAGAAGAGGAGACCAACAGGCCGTGGAACATAGCTCATCTTCGGCCTTACTATACCTGAGCCATTGGCTATACTTATGTACATATTACGACAATGTATATATTATGTTTAAATATAATAAACTGGAGCCTCAGCTAAAGCGGGGTATCTGTTCTTTTACATCATGTGAGGTTACACGGAGTTGCTCTAAAGTGGCCTCCGGTTTACCCCTTGAGTTAGCTTTACAAAAGCATCATATCACTTGGAGGATTGGTCGTGTTCGAACCAATACCATGCCTCTTGATAGGCGAGAGCCACCAGATCACTTGGGGACTTGGTCACGTCTGAACCAGTCATGCCTCTTGGTCGGCCTAAGGCCACAGAATCACTTGGGGGCTTGGTCGAACCTGAACCATGACCATGCCACTTGATCGGCATAAATGCCACGGTTTCATTTGGGGACCTGGCTGACTAGAACCATAGTTACACCTAACGGGAGCGTAGTCGTGTTCGGCCATGGTAACACCATCTGATCAGCTCAAATAAACCTTTTTTTGCAACGATTTTGTCTTTGCCTTTTCTTTATACTTTTGTTTGAAGGGTTTTTTTTTGCTTTTATTACATTTTTTAAACCAACAAAGTTTTTTAACCAATCAATTGACGAAACATAGTTCACGTCAATCCGGAGACTATTTGCCCGGTTTGATCCTTGTTGTTAACATCCTCTTATGGAGTAACACGGTGTTTATTATAACCTGGCACGGTTTACCTGGTAAACCAGCGTCATATATATACAGGAGTTGTTATCTCCTCCAACAGTGTGGATTTGCAAAACTCCGCTTCAAGATTGGCCAAGCCAACTTCATGCTCAACGATGGCAGGTATTATGTATCGCAAAAATTTGGTCATATACTTAAGAATTTTTTGGATGTTTTGACTTCATATATGCAGACATCATATTCCGCCGGACGGTACAACCGCGGTGGCACTTGAAGAGTTTTTTATTGCAGAAGGTGCTTTGGAAAGTTCATCACCACACAAGAACAAATTATGCATGAAGGGATATCAACATCAAAAGTATCAGCTAGCCTATTACAAGGCAACATGGTGCCCATAATAATATCATTATTTTTCACAAAGGAGAGGCAGTTTCAAAACCGGCTTCCGGTTCAAGTTTGGTCGCCAGCCTGGCTTGATGGTTGTGGGTCACCTTGCGCCACTTCAGCCTCCGTTTCTCTACCCAGTGGCTGGAAATCAACAGTTGTCCAGTCGATTCCCATTAATGCTTGAAAAACAGCTTCATCGTGGATCAGCAATGACGGGTCAATATCGGGAGCGTAAGTGTGCTTACGGATTGGAGGGATAAGATTTTCCGACTCATGAATTGGGGCAGCTATTCGCTTGTTCTGATTATCATATTGAGCTTGATAACGAGACAAGTCTGCTTCTTCAACCAGTTGACAAGCTAGCGGACGCACCTCCCAGTTTATGGCTCGCTGATCCGCTTCACTAAATTCTGACCCATCTTCTTTCAAGCTGGGATAGCCCTGAGCCGCTTCAATAGGATCAAAATCCGGCACCCAGGCTTTTGCTCGCATTAAGGCATTGATCGCACCGGTTCGAGCAGCAGATTTCTTCAGCTCTTCAACCCGGGTGGGAAGCACCGACAGTTTCATCAGGGTATCTTGAATCAAAGTGGGCGCCGGTTTGTTGTGAGATGCGGTACAGATGATCTGCTGCGCGCCAGTATACAGATGTTCGACCAACGTGTAGAAAGCTTTCAATTTTTTCCGCACATCTGAACCCAAGTGACCAGTGCGGGTCCCTGAAATATCATAAGGGTTAAACTGGCAGCTCTATAAGAAGACCGAGTCAATTCAGAAGTCAAAATGGCTTACCAAAGATAGCAGTAGTCATAGTATGCACGTGCCGCTTTATGCTGGTCAATTCATCCGCCACCGGTTTGAGTGCAGCCTCAGCATCCTCTGCTTGTTTGATTAAAGTGGACTTTTCAGTGGCCCAATCTGCCTGCTTCTTCTTGAAACTCTCCTTAAGCTGCTCCATGGCGCTTAAAGCGCTGGCTAATTCCTCTTTTGCTTTGGAGGTTTCAGATTGTTGGGTTTCAGGTTTTCTTGGAGGTCAGCGATTTGGTTTTCTTTCGTCTTCAGCCCAGCCTGCATGCAGACAGTTATATGCTTCAACAAAACGGTACAAGGATTGAAGTACCAACCACATAACAAGTTATGCACTTGACACTTGGGGGCTAATGCATATTCGATCTTCATCTTTCAATTGCTTACAAAGTCCCAAGATCAATACAAGTATTCAACTTGGCACTTGGGGGCTAATGGCTATTTGCTCCTATATATTCTGATGCGGCAATTTCAATCACTTAAAGTACCGGTTTAACTACGCTAAGTTGAACCTGCCCTTGGGGGCTACATCAGCGAATGTCAAAGCATCAAGATTTGTATTAGTAAGTCCCGGTTTGAAAGAATATTACAAACCGGCCCTTGGGGGCTATGAGAGTCAGCAAGAATGGAAGTATACAAGCAGGAAGGAGCATATGGAAGTTACCTCATATTTATCTTTCATCATATTAACCAGACCGGCTTCATAGTCGCGACTGGTATACAACCGGTTCAGATAGCCGGAATGGATATCTTGGGCGTTCAGAGCAGCGTAAGTCATCAGATCAGCGTTCCACTTGCCCTTGCCAAAGGCAGCAAATTCTTCCTTGGCAGAATGTTTGGACAAAGCGACAGGATTGCTTGGCTCGGTATGGCCAGTACCAGTAATGACAACCTCATCATCCTGGGTACCGCCGGTTTGCACTGGGGCTGTTGGCTTGTTAGTACGTTTTGCTAGACCGGTGGGGCTTTCAATCCGGATGGAACCTGCAGGCTGATTGACAAGACCTGAGGCATCAGTGGGTCTCTCTTCAGCAATAAGATCGTCGTCTTGCTGCGGTGGATCGTTGGGTATATCCTCAGGAATAGCCGCTTCAAGATTGGGTGTCTTGCCTGGTTCAAGAACGACATCTTCTTCGGCCGCTTTATCCAGGCGGGCCTTCTTGCTTGGCCTAGGTTTGGCCCTGAGAAGAATAACAAAATCAAATACAGCATATGTTCTAAGGCGGTGTACTGTAAATATCACAATAAGTATAACTTACCCAAGCACCGTTTTGAGCGGTGGGAGCTGAGTAGCCGATGACTCGCCCGAAGATGAGTGGGAAGTAACCTGGTAATCGGAGTCAAACGGATTAAGAGGTTGACGAAAGCAGCCCGCTTCAGGACAAGCACTGACAAGCAAATTAGAGACCTCTGAATGGCGTTTCCGAACCGGACTCTTTGGTAAATCGGCGGAGGTAACTACCTGGCCGCTGTGCCGGGTTGTGCGACGAGCTTCGTGTTGTTGGGTCTTCATAAGAAATTTAGGATCCAAATAAGCAAGGGGATGAGAAAATTTAACTTTCCGGTTTGCCTCACGGATTGTTTGTGAAGGCAAAGTTTCTGAATCAGAACAGAGAATAATTACCTCTGCAACATCCGCGTGGCTGGCTTCAGCATCATCCTGACAAGTATCATCATCAATAAGACGTATGAAAAATAAACCAAGTGAGTCAAGTTCTACCTCAAAGTCCGGATTATCCACATCATCATCAGGGGCCGGATTAGAAGATGCAGTGGTTCTTTTCCAATGGGCAGTCTTCTTTACAGCTTTAGTCTTTTGCCGAGTTGCTCTTTCCGGTTTGTCTGGTTTTTCTGGTTTCTCCTGCAGTAGTTTTTTAACTCCAAAACGGATCATTGCCCTGATTGCACAGACAATGATATTAAACAATGACCAGACATATCAACAACAGATTCAGCAAAGAGAAAAATCAAAGTCTTACAGCTGGCGGTTTGTTGGTGGCACAGAAGGGAAGCAGGCCGGTTCTAGCGCAGACGTGTTCCGGTTCATTCAGCATCTTATTCACAGCCTCTGTGATTTCTTCATCGAAAAGCTGGATTTTGGAATGTCGCGGTGGGTCATCAACACTATCAGTATACTCGCACATCAAACCGGAGTGCCGACTAAGGGGCAATATGCTCCATGATATCCAACAGCGAGCGAGATCAACCCCTGTTAAACCGTTGGCCATAAAGGCTCTGAGCTTTGACAGTTGAGGAGCATATTTGCTTCTCTCCTGGGAAGTCAATCTTTGAGGAAAAGGGTGTGTATTGCTGAGCCGCTCTGGACGAAAGCCAGGCAAGGGATTCTCACCAGCAGGGGAGGTGTCTTTGTAGTAGAACCATGTCTGATTCCACTCTTTGGGGTGGCTGTGTAGTTTGGCGTGAGGGTATGTGACCTCTTTCCTTTTCTGAATCGCCACGCCACCCAACTCCGTATTAGAGCCATCAGTAAACTCAGTACGGCGGTTTAGATGGAAAAGGTCTCTGAACAATTCCACTGTGGGCTCCTCTTGAAAGAACACCTCACAGAGCACTTGGAAGTGACACATATTTGTAACAGAGTTGGGGCCAGTGTCTTGTGGATGGAGTTGGAAATCAGCTAAAACATCCCGGTAAAATTTAGAACCGGGCGGCTTAAAGCCCCGGGCTAGGTGATCTATGAAAACAACGACCTCTCCTTCTTGAGGTGTGGGAGGGCATTCTTTGCCAGGAGCCCTCCAATGGATGGTATCTTTGCTACCTAAAGCGCCAATCAGGACTAGATCGTCAAGTTGAGCCTCTGTGACGCGAGAAGGAACCCAATTGCACTCATATACTTGCTTGGCCATGAGGAAATCTACAAGGTAGAAGATCCCGGTTCAAAAATGCATTGATCGAGGTACATTGGTATGCATAATGTTAAACCGGGGACATATCTATCTAAAACGGACTTTATGAAGCAACATCATCTGGCGGTTCAACTAGGGGACTAATGATATATACCGGGTTGGTAAAAATTTTTCTACAAGGTTAAACCGCCTGATCTACGAATGGAGATAGCTGAGATGGCGGATGGAGATTTCACGCGATTTTTTTATAGCGTTGGATCTGAAGCAAGTTCAGAAATAAGAAAAATATTCAAAAGCTCAAGGCAGAACAACATTGAATCAATGGGCAGAAATATATGTGAGATCTATGGTCTAGGGCATGAAACTAAAAGCGGATATTAACAACTATAGTTATACAGAGCAGAGGTTCGCAGTTGCATCCAGGGTTAGTGTATGAACACGAACAGGTGATGGACACTGCAAGAACATGAAACCCTAGAACAGATCTGAGTTGAGAAGATCAGAAGGTTTACCAGAGTTTAGGAAGACGCGGAAGGTTGCCGCGGCGCTCTGGTGCGTTTAGGTTGATGCTGCGGCCAAGGTTGAGGCAGAGGTCGACGGTGGCGGCGGAGCACTGAAGCCGGGCGATGCGAGGAAGACGAAGCAGAAGGGGAAGAAGGGAAAGAGAAAGGAAATGACCCTTCGGTCCTATTTATAAGGCAAAAAGACATGTGTCAGGCGCGACAATCAAGGGGCCATGAAACGGAGCTGTCGCCTCGATTTCGCAGATATATTAAACAAAGAAGCATAATGGATATCTTCGTTATGACAGGTGACGTCACTCCGGTTTGCAGTAATCAGAGAAGATGACATCATGGCGGTTTACCAATTTATGAGAAGACGTTGAAGATGAAGTTTTTTGTTAAAGGATTGGCATGAACCCGTTCAAATCAATCTGGGGCCTAATGTTGGGGATATTATTGCTGGGTGTAAACCGGCTTATCTGGGCCGGGTCAACTTCATCAGTAGTTCCAGAAGTGATAAAGCCCAAGAAGGCAGATGAGGGCCTAAGGCCTGTAGTCGGTTCAAGACTTGTAGCTATAAATCGGGATTTGTATATAAGCTTGTATTGTAAGTTAGGAATAAGGAGAGACCAACCCGGATACGAATATCGACCGGTGTTGGGACTTTGTGAACCGACGGGTGTCACCCGTGTATATAAGGGGACGGCCCGGCGGCGGTTTAGGGACAACAGACAACAACTCGAGACATAGGCGAAGCTTGTTTGCTCCCTAGTCATCGAAACCCCATCAATTCCATCACAACTAGACGTAGGCTTTACCTTCATTGAAGGGACCGAACTAGTATAAACTCTCTTGTGTCCATGTGTCCGCTTTAACCCCTTCAATCTAACCCGTCGCGATGGCTCCACGACTAAGTCCTTTCTCTAGGACATCTGCCGTGACAAAACCACGACACAGACCATGAGTGATTGGATGATTGTAATGCTATTTATGTACTTTGTGTGACGTGGTGAGTGTAAGCAAACTATGTAGCTTTCCCCTTATTATCTATTTACATGGGTTCTTGTGAAGATTACCTTACTTGCGACATTGCTTTCAATGCGGTTATGCCTCTAAGTCGTGCTTCGACACGTAGGAGATATAGCCGCATCGAGGGCGTTACACTATCGTCAGACATTTTTGGTCTCCGGAAACAGTTGCCGGGCCGCACTCCTTCCCTCTCACCTTAGCCCAACCTTCTCTTCACAGCCCACCTAGGCCTGCTTAACCCCCCCTCTCGTCTGGAGCCGTCCGATTGTGATCGGAGGGCCCCGAAACCCCTCCTAACCACCCGACCCCTCCTCGCACAGTGCTCAGACCCCTCGTGCGCGTCCGAGAGTTGTCCCGAATCCGACCCGGGTTATCGTTACCGTTGGGTCCGGATCATCCCCAAACATCCTAAAACATCTCCGTTTTCTTATTTTGACTTCCTAACCTATATTTTTTCTTAGCCCTCCAATTATAATCGTAGGGTCGAAGTAGCCCTTAACCTAATCCATGATGTATTTATAATGCATCTCTAGTCCATTTTGGCAAACCCTAAAAATCCTCTCCCTTGTCCCATCCGTCCCATCACCGCCGCCACCCACTCACCGTCATCCTCGGGATCTTCCCCGATCCACCTGCCCAACCCACCTTCTCGTCCCTTCCTCGTTTTCAGCCACCACCAGTCCCGTCGATCCATCCATCTATCCCCACCAACCCGGAGCTCCTCCCCACGGCTTCCAGATCGAGCAAGCTCGATCTCGACCAGCAGCCAGAGTCCACGGCCTCCTCTGCTTCTTCTCGAGCACTTCCATGGAGCCAGCCGTCCCCGCCGGCGATGAGCAGAAGCACGCCATGGATGCCTCCCCGAGCTCCAGTTCACCTCGCCGCCGTCGGGAACCGGTGTCCCGCGGCCGGATCCGTCAAGTCCGCGACCCCGCCTGACCTCCTTCCCGTTCATGCTGCCGCCGAGCCTTCTTCTGCTTCCCCTGCTGCAGGGCTCCATCGCCCCTGCTCGTCTTAACCTCGCGCACCGCGTCGCCGCTCCTCCCCCGTCGTGCCGGCGAGTGCGATGCCGGAGCACCGCAGGTCGCGGACGCGTCCCTCCTTTCACTCACCTCCCCCGGCTTTTGCTGCCTCGCTGACCGCCGCCACCTGCAGGAGCGCCATGGCCGCCTCGTCCCGGAGCAAGCTTGTCAGCGTCCTTCATCGTCGTGTGTCTAACGCCACCCGGATCCATCTGCCTTCGCGCCTCCCGCCCTTGGTGCTGACGAACGCGGCGACTGGCGCCGTCCTTCGCGCGTGGCCCCGCGCCAGACGCCGCCCTCCACTGCTGCCTCGCCGCTGTCTAGCCATGCCGCAGCGCCCCTGCTTTCCTCTGTATCAAAGACAAGCGCCCCGCCCCGCGTCTCGCCGCCCGAGCACCACTGCCCGCCCTCGTCCCCGACGCCGGCAAGCTCGCCGCCGCCGGATCCACGTCTCCAGGCTGACCGAGCTCGTGCACGCTCGCCTCCACCGGCCGTCTGCAAGCAGCAGCGCCGTCGCGGACAAGGTGAGGCACACAGTTTCCTCGCGCATCACTCCCATTCCTCTCTGTTCTTCTCTCATCTCGCCATCTCCCTCGATGTTGCCTCAGACCGAAGCCGCTCGAGAGCCGCCATGGCCGCGTCCCCTTCGACCCTGCGCGCGAATGCCTCACTGCCTTCTATGTTCGCGTTGACCCCGCATCGATCGAGCAGTCATGCCTACAGAGCAAGCTATCGCTGTTTCAGTTTTCAGTTTCGTCAGACCTGCACCAGGGTATGGTTCATCTTGCATATAAATGCTATGTTTGTCAAACTTTCATCGTAGCCCACTGGTCACTCGTGCATCCATCAATCTAGGAGGTCCAGGGTTCGACTACCTGCTCCACATGTTTTTTTGCTTGGCCTTTTATTTTTAGTGTGAGACGAATTTAGCTCTTTTCATGTCATGCATAATTTCAGTAAATGCCATCGTTTCAAAATGCTAATAACTCAATGATCGTGCATCGGATTAAAATACTTTATATATAAAAAATGCTTAGATTTTCGTCTAGTTTCATAATATGACACTTTCATCTATGTTTAAAATGTTTAAAATGATGTTTGCATTTAATTTGCATAAATGCCATGCTAAAATGCTTTATTTCATAACTAATTAACCGTAGCTGCGAATTTAATAAACTTTATATTTAAATGGGGTAGAAAAATGCCTAGTTTAACATGATGTACTTACTTTGCATGTTTAATAACTCTAAAATTATGTTTAGGAAGAACAGTAACAAATTCATAATATGCATATGGAGATTTTCCGAAATTGTTGTTTGTTGTTTCCGGCCTCATTTAAATTGCCTAAAATGTGTAGTTTACTCATGTTTCACCTCTTGCCATGTTTAACCATATTTAATATTGTTGGGTACATAAACGGAAGAGAACTAAATAAGTTATGTGGTGTTTCGTCAATATGCAACTCGTTGCATATTGAGCTCCACTTAATTTGTAGTGTTGTTTGTTGCACTTTGCCATGCCATGCCTCATTAAACCGGACATGCATCATCCTTGGTTGTGCATCATGCCATGTTTATGCTTGTGTGTTTACTATGTTGCTTGCTTCTTTCCTGGTTGCTTCTCTCATTAGCTTCGGTTTCGTAACGGAGTTGTGAGGATCCGTTCGACTACGTCTGTTTGTCTTGTTCATGGACTCGTTCTTCTTCCTTGCAGGATCTTAGGCAAGAAGATCATACCCTCGAAATCACTTCTATCTTTGCTTGCTAGTTGTTCATTCTATCGCTAAGTCGCGCTACCTACCACTTGGTATACCATGCCTCCCATATTGCCATGTCAAGCCTCTAACCCACCTTCCTAGCAAACCGTTGTTCGGCTATGTTACCGCTTTTGCTCAGCCCCTCTTATAGCGTTGTTAGTTGTAGGTGAAGCTGAAGTTTGTTCCATGTTGGAACATGGATATGTTAAGATATGACAATATATCTTATTTAATTAATGCATCTATATACTTGGTAAAGGGTGGAAGGCTCGGCCTTATGCCCGGTGTATTGTTCCACTCTTACCGCCCTAGTTTTCGTCATACCGGTGTTATGTTCCTTGATTTTGCGTTCCTTACGCGGTTGGGTGTTATGGGAATCCCTTGACAGTTTGCTTTGAATAAAACTCCTCCAGCAAGGCCCAACCTTGGTTTTACATTTGCCTAACAACCTATAACTTTCCCTTGGTTTTCGCGAGCCCGAGGGTCATCTTTATTTTTACCCCCCGGGCCAGTGCTTCTCTAAGTGTTGGTCCGAACTGGGCGATATCCGGCGCCCCCTGGGCAACCAGGGTCTATGCCAACCCGACGTCTTGCCCATCTGGTGTGCCCTGAGAACGAGATATGTGCAGCTCCTATCGGGATTTGTCGGCACATTCGGGCGGTCTTGCTGGTCTTGTTTTACCATTGTCGAAATGTCTTGTAGTCGGGATTCCGAGACTGATCGGGTCTTTTCGAGAGAAGGAATATCCTTCGTTGATCGTGAGAGCTTGTGATGGGCTAAGTTGGGACACCCCTGCAGGGTTTAAAGTGTGAAGTGGCGATTGTAAGCCAGCTCTTTATCCCTTTCTTATTCAGTACATGCGATTGTGTGAAGATTACCCCTTCTGTGACAAAACTACCATGCAGCTATGCCTCTAAGTCGTGCCCCGGCACGTGGGAGATATAGCCGCATTGTGGGAGTTACACCGCTTCTCCCTATGATGCTGGGCGCGAGATCTACAACCGGCATCGCTGCTGGCGACAGCCTCGTCTTCTTGGCGTTGGGGCCAGTCGAATCCATTTTCCTTGTGGGCATCGCGCCGAGCTCATGGGTTTGAGCAGAGTAGCCAGAGACGAGCCTAGTGGAAGTGCGAGTGGGGAAGAAGGAGGGCTGGGGTTTTCTGTTGGAGTGGAAGAAGAGGAGCAGTCGTTTTCTGTACAAGTGAGGAAGAAGGGAGCAGGGTTTTTCTGGACGAGTGAGGAAGATGGGGAGCGGGGGAATTGGGGGGTGACAGAAGCGGGAGATTCCAGCAAGCTGCAGTATAAGTGGAAGCGAGGAGGAAGGAGGGTTTTTCTGGGATCGCCCCCTCTTCAAGAAATATGGGCTTCTCCTTGCAAAAAATAAAAACAAATGGGCTTTAAGATGGATAGGCTTTTGTATCGGCCCAGTCGGCTGCCCGTGTTTCGTACTGGAGGGCCTTAACACTAGAAGCAGCCCATTAGAGACACTCTCCAGCTCTCCAGCTTATTGCCCATTCGAAAGAAAAAAAGAGACTCCTCCAGCTTATGGCTACTCATCGGTAACCTTTTTGAACTTGGCATCCACCAAATTAGAGGATGTGGTACTGGATGCAGACACTCACACAGGTCGCGTAGCGCGGCAAAGTGAGGTGTCAAATAACAGGCCTACAATATACTTACTAGATTGTGAAGGTTCACAGACTAGTCAATATTTACATTAAACTAAGCTTCAGAAGATACGGTATGCATACTAACATTCAGAAGAACAAAAGTTTAGCATGTTTATGCATCTCAATGATTCACCATACAATAACCAATACAAAGTTGTGAGAAGGTGTGGAAATGAAGAAAATCGTTCGATGCTTCTTTGAGCAAAGGGCCTCCCTGCGCATGCATTAATTTCCTTAATTTCCTAGGCATGCTTGTTTCTTCTCAATGTTGCGAGCACTTTGAGCATGTCGGCAACTCCACGGCTAGCTAGCTGGCTCATCTTGAAATTGATGCTGACACCTTTGCAGCAAACACATGAGGCAATAGAGATGGCTCAACATGAGTTCATATTGTGCAGTTCCCCTGAAATCATCTTCATTGTCCTGAATCTGAAAAGATAGGAAAACAATAGCTATATTTAAACGGTGTTGCAAAACAGTAGCACATATCAATAGCTCGGCATGACAAAACATGATCATCTGGACGAAGGGATATTGACCTGCCCGAGGAAGATTATATATAATTTCATTAGTCCTTGGTTTATTTCCACCTTCGGCTGCACTGCTTGTTTGCTACTCCACACATGACAGGATCATTCCGCACTGCAATCAGCAAGTCAACGTACGAATAAGCTTATTTCACCTTGCGGTGGTGATTGTACCTAGTTACGAATGTAGGAATACCTGGAGCACCATGAGATTAGCTGACAGCAGGTAGATGGAGCCATATAAGTTCTGTGCGGTGCTACCAAAATTGAGGTTTGTATCCCTTCCCCTTATGAGAATTCTTCTTGAAGTTTGTAGAATGCGACGTCTTGTTCTTTGCATCAAACTTTCCTTTCGCCTGAGATTTGTTCTTGTTGTTTTGGGGCTGGTTGGGCTGGAAGTTCTTCCCGTGTACCATGTGGGCACTAGAAGCTCCCTCAGTGACCCAAGCACGTGTGTCTTTTGCTCTCGCCTTCTCTTCAAAATGAAGAGTGCTATTGAGATACGAAACGGAAAACTCATGTCTCTTGTTTTTCAGAGAAGTAGCAAAATCGTTCCACGAAGGTGGAACCTTGGCAATGATGGTCCCAGCAACAAATTTGTTCGGCAACACACACTTGAAGTACTCAAGTTCCTTAGCGAGTGACTGTATCTCATGAGTCTGCTGAACAATAGAGCGCTCATCAGTCATTTTGTAGTCACAGAATTGCTCCATGATGTACAACTCGTTGCCAGCGCCCGAGGCCCCAAACGTGGCCTCGAGCGCAACCCACATGTCTTTGCCGCTGTCAAACGACATATATGAATCCAGAATGGAATTGTCAAGAACAATCAGTAGGGCGGCTTTGAAGAGGGTATCCATGTTCTCAAAAGCTTCCTGCTGTGTAGGATTAAGATCGCCCTCAGGCTTACCCTTAGTGGCATCATAGAAGTACATGATCTGAAACCAATATTTTGCTCTTGTGCGCCACCTTTTATATTGCACCCCCTTAAAAGTAGGCAGCTTCAAAAGCACAGCAAAACCACTTGGAGTAAATTGCCTATAATCAGGTTTTTGGATTGGATTGGTGAATATATGAGAAATTTACTATGAGATGCAATCCAAATCAACAGTAAATAGATCATGACAACAATTGCAAAGATCAAAGTAATGATGCGGACTAAACCAGGAGGACAGAATCACATACTGTACAGCGGGAGCAGAACCGCTGTGGTTGATGTTGTCACTCATGTCGTTGATGAAGAGGTTACCGAGGTCGGGGAAGAAGGCTGTCGTTGAGGAAGTCGTCACTGGCAGTAGTCACAGGAGTGTGCTCCCCATAAACCTGATCGCCCCTCTCCCGTACAGGATCATGAAAGGCGGGGTTCGAAGGACTGTTGTCCCTTCTCGTGATGCACGCCGAAAGGAGGGATGGAGAAGAATTGAGTGGCGACGCTAAGATCTGGAATGGTGCGAAACCATATGATCCAGCTGCGGCTAGGGTAGAGCCTGTCAGGTCGGTCGTGTGAGTAAGACCAAGTAGTATAATAGGAGGCCTTTGGGCCAAACCCCACGTCCAAGTCAATAATAGCCCCACTATCCGAAAGAATCAGAAATGACTGAGTAATTAAAGCCTCCGTTAATTATTAATTAAGGCGTCTGTTAATTATTAATTAATGACTTAGTAAATTTTCCGACTCACGCCACACTTAGAGCATGGTTAATAGTATAGCCAACATCCGTCTATATGAAGTTGACACATCATCTAGAACCAACCTAATAAGGAGCCTGCTTATGATAGTTAGTCCCTTTAGTATAATACTATATCATTAATAATGGCCCACCTTTTGTCTCAGAAAGTATGTGTAGTCTGAAATGCCAGGCGTGTAGCGGGCGGCGCCCTCGGTCGGTGTGCCGCCTCAACGGCGTAAGTAGTGAGAGGTCGCGTCACCCTGACTTACCATCAATGTGGAGCGACGGGCTCAGCTGGCACCGGGCAAGAAGGTTTTGATTTTTGATTCAGTTGTTGTGCTGCTACCGTCCAATATTCGCGTGTGGTTGTTTCTAGAATAAAAAAGGAGGTACTCCTACTTATGTTACTCCCTCTATGGCTAGCCTTGCGCTTGGCTCTTCACCTCTTTCGGAAGTCGAACAATAATGGTGGTACTACAGTAGTACTTCAGGTAATCTGACACAAATGAACTGCTGCACGTCCACCGCTTGTAAGCGAAAGTTTCTCCTCGTGTGGAGAGCCACCGCACACGCGTTGGTGAGGGAGAAGGCGTAGTAAGCAAGCTTCTCGTCATTCTGTGAGTTGACGGGACACATCAAAGTTATTTAGTACGTACTCTCCCCAAAAAGGGCTGACCATGTTATGGCTACCATCCCGTGCTCCGTCGTTGAGTACGTGCACTATTCACGTGTCATCGAGGAGAAAAAATATTGCGTATAGGAGTAGGTGCCATTGAAGTGCACGACTCACTTATGCACTGCTTATCTGATTATCTCCATTTTCTTGCATGACACGTGCACCTTGATGCTAGATGTCTCGTGTGTTGGCAAAAGGATGAACAAAGCTCACGTATTAAAAGAGTGGAAGAACATAGATTCCCGACGACCGAGAAGGAGCAAGAAACCTCGCGGTGGAGCGTCTGCAAGGAACCTTGCGCGTTTTCCCCTATTTTTTTGCCACCTGCCCGCCTATAAACAAATAAAAGAACATGAACTATTCGCTAACCACTAGAGACGATACATCAGGATGCTAAGTTGAAGATATTTTATTAGTTTATATTGATAACCACGCAACTATAGGACGCATTCAACCATGCATGTACACACGCGAATGCACTAACTAATGCCGATCCAACTCATGCACAAACGCACACAACATGGAGCACACAACGCACGTACACAACACATGCATGCACACACACTCGGCCGCAGAATGCACGTGAATAACACATGCATGCGCACACACTCGGCTGCATGGAGGCGTGAGCCATCTGCGGTGATGTCCGGTTCATCGTGCTACGGCGAAGCTCGCACACAACGGCGCCTATGCATCTCTTGCAGCACCTCTTTGTTGTTGTTGCTCAATGACTAGCCTGAGACGAAGACGACAGTAACACTTGGTTTTGACTATTGGTAAGATTTTATATACTCCCTCCGTCTAATGAATAAGTCATCTTAGATTGTGCACCGTGACCAAGGAAGAGGGGAAAACGAGAGAAATTAATATTTATTTGCTAATTAATAGCATTGTATGCAATGAACTAACCATTTCATGTCGTGTATGGTAGTCTAAGTCACTGAAAACATGCATGCTCCACATCTCTTATTGGTGGATATGTCAGGAAACAAGAAACGAGGTGGGAGTTAATGCACCGCGCCTAAGTATTTTGGGATTATTTGGTTTTCATAAGGTGACTTATACACCTAGACAGAGGGAGTAGGGCCTAATGTATTCTTCGAGGATGCCTTTGACTATTGATAAGATTTTATATAATTTTAAAATTATATCGTTCTAAGATCCTTTCACATCCCGTTTTCAAAAAGAAAAAAGATCCTTTCATGTACGAATTTGACTGTATGCTTTGAGCAACTTGCATGTCGTATACTGCTCCTGTTTGGATACTCTAACTTAGCTAGAGGTTAGACTAACTCATGACTAATCCTGAACTAACTGTAGCCAAAGAGGTGTTTCGGTGACAGGTGTCAGTGTCAAAACTGGCGGATCTCGGGTAAGGGGTCCCGAACTGTGCGTCTAAGGTTGATGGTAACAAGAGACAGGGGACATGAAGTTTTACCCAGGTTCGGGCTCTCTTGATGGAGGTAATACCCTACGTCCTGCTTGATTGATATTGACAAGTATGAGGATTACAAGAGTTGATCTACCACGAGATTGTATTGGCTAAAACCCTAGAAGTCTAGCCTGTCTGATTATGATTGCCTCTACGGACTAAACCCTCCAGTTTATATAGACACTGGAGGGGCTAGGGTTGTACAAAGTCAGTTACAGAGAAGGGAATCTTCATATCTGAACGCCAGGCTTGCCATCCACGCCAAGGTGAGTCCCATCTGGACACGGGAGAGAGTCTTTTGTTGTGTATCTTCACGGCCCATCAGTCCGACCCATGTCCAACAGGTCGGACACCCGAGGACCCCTTAATCTAGGACTCCCTCAACAGGGTTAGATTGACAATAAATGCACTTGATGGAGAGAGAAAAGTGATTTTCAGTGGGCCCAATGAGGTACTTTTACTGTCGGAAAGGTGAAGTGATGGAAGCTTCGCCCGAGCAACTTATTACTCTGGGAATATGGGAGTACCAGCGGATTCAAGGAACAGAGAAATGATGGTTGCTTCGTTCGAGCAACTTACTGTGGCGAAGGTGGGGCTTTGTGATTTGACTGCTCACTAGTCATTACTAATGCGTCGCAATGACCAGGGTGAATCTTTCCCTGCAGTTGTGCACTCAATATTGCTACACGGCAGGTGGAGCCGGATGAAGGATGTCCCACATGTCGGCGAAACAAAGTTGAATTGTTTCTGGCATTGCTATCAATCCTTCAGGATTTGTTTATATGTATGCATAATTTTAGTGAAATTGTATTGTGATGATATGAAGGCTTCAACTTTGGTTCCCGCGGGAAAAAAGGATTCAACTTAAGATTCATGTGTCCTCTTGCCTCAAGATTATCTCATTACAACATTCCATCAAATACAAATGAAACTACCATGGCTGCTAATGCATCTCAATGGTTCGCAGATCAGCGCCAATATTCACATCGCAATTGAAGACAAAGTTGTGAGAATGTGTACAAATAAAGAAAAATATATAATTGAACGATGTTGTTCGTAGGCATGTCTCAGGACCCCGATTCTAAGTCACACCGATCTAGCCTGTAACACCTCATATCACTTTGCGTCCTCACGCGCGGTATCCCCACGGGTGTCGCTTTACCATGGCCCGGGACCGTTTGCGCCTTTTGGCTCACGTATAAGATAGTGTCGCTAGCATCCATATGACAGAGAACCCGGGCCGACATGACTAGTCGTGAACCCAAAGTGGCACTAACTTACGGGGACAGACATACATGAATCAACATCAAGCATGTCGGCCAACAGCGTGCGAATCCGGGCTGTAGCAACTGGGCTAACAGGACTCCGGGAACCCAGGCTGTAGCAGGCTAGCAGGACTCCGAATGTCATCGCGTGACATTTCCCCGAAGGGACAGACACAGGAACGAAGTGAATCACATGCTGGCCAGTCTAAGTGTTCCAGAGCAGTAGTGCTGGGCTAGCAGGACTCCGGTGAACCGGGCTGTAGCGGACTACTATGGCTCATGGAAGCACAACACTACATTTCCCCATAAGAGAGGCTACCAAGGATGAACAACTAGGTTGTCGGATCCCACACATACCAAGCATTTCAATCATACACACAATATGCCCGATATGTGTAAATACAACATGGCATCACAACATAACTCTACGACTCAAGTATTTATTCATTAGGCTCCGAAGAGCCAGATAATACAAACATGGGTCTCATGACCCAACATTCAGAGCATACAAGTCAAAGCACATGCGAAAGCTTAACATGTCTGAGTACAGACTTCTACAAATGAAAAAGGCTAAGAAGCCTGACTATCTAGCAGATCCTGCCGAGGGCACAAGATCGTAGTTGAGGTATCAAGCTAAATATCGAAGTCCACGTGGAACTACTAGCGAGACTAAAGTCTCTCTGCAAAACATAAATTAAGCAAACATGAGTACAAATCTACCCAGCAAAACTTACCTCAGAACTAACTACATATGCATTAGTAGCAACAAAGGGGGTGGTGGAGTTTAACTGTAGCAAGCCAGCTTTGACTCAGTGGCTAACCTGAACTATTACTGCAAATAACTCTTTGAGGCGGTACACACGAGTCCACATATTCACCATATCAATACCCCACTATGGATCCGCTCCCGTCTCCCTATGAGAACGCCATCAATAGCACTCACGCTTATCTTGCGCATTTTAGAGTATCCACTTTCACTTGTCTATGAACGATGCAAGGGGTCCAAGTTTCCATATCCGAGGAATCCGGCTATTCGAATAGATAATGATAACCCTGCAGGGGTGTACTTCTTCACACACGCTCTCGCCACTTACCACCATGTACACGTTGTGTACCTCTGCAACCTTCAAGCGGAAGTCTGGCGAGGGAGTCGGCCACGACCTGACTAACCACACAAGTCTCTCGTCCAGGTTTATCGCCTATTCGGGTTCCATCCGCAAGGAGATCCGGCCGGGGTGTCGCTCACGGCCCCAAACAATCTGTGCAGGGTTCCCAAGCCCACCATTCGGGTGCCACTTGGTACACCGTGCCACTGTGCCTAGTCTGTCCCAAGCCCACCTTTACCGGGTGCCACTTGGTAGACTACTAACACTACCTACAAACACCAGAAACTAGTTGCAACGCCTGGACAGAGATCGAGTTGATTAATAAGCCAAGAGGGGTCGAGTTACTGGAACCCAATGTGTGGTAGTAAATGTTCATGGATCACAAACACAGAACTCAGTTCCTGAGAACGGCTGCAATGAGACAACCCACCATGTACTCCTACATGGCCTCTCATCGTTACCTTTACCAAATCGTGTTCTCACACTTAGCTCTCAACGGTAGGACATGTTCACCACATTCCGATTCATCCCCGATGAATCAGAGCTGACTCAACTCTAAGCAGTAGCAGGCATGACAAACAAGCACGAATGAGTAGGCACATCAGGGCTCAAACAACTCCTACTCATGCTAGTGGGTTTCATCTATTTACTGTGGCAATGACAGGTCATACAGAGGAAAAGGGGTTCAACTACCGCAGCATGTAACAGTTGAATTGTTGTTGTCCTAATGCAGTAAAAGAGAGCAGGAGCGAGAGAGTGGGATTGTATCAGAATGAACAAGGGGTTTTTGCTTGCCTGGCACTTCTGAAGATAGCATTGGGTCTTCATCAGTGTCAACGATCACAGCGTCGGAACAACATCTACTGAGGGGGAACAACACCGGCAAACAAAGAAGAAACACAATCAATGCAATGCACAATATGATGCATGATCATGACATGGCAATATGATGTGATTTGGCCTAATGCAACTAGCAACACAATTAAGTGTAGTTGGTTTGAACCCAAGGTTCAAATTCAAACTCCACATATGGTTATTTAAATGCCATTCATTTGATTTGTCCTAAACAGTAGCTATAACTTGTTCTAACACGCATGAAAATGGTACAGATGGATAGATTGGATTTTTCTGATCATTTTTCATATATATTTTATCTTATTTGGAGTTACGGTTGAATTTCTATGATTTTTCAAAGTTTTAACTATTTTCTGGAATTTCTGAATTATTTCAAAAATAAACTAATTCCAGAAAAGATTAACTGCATCAGCACTGCGTCAGCGTGACGCCAGCGAGTCAACAGGGCTGGTCCAGGTCAAACCTGACCAGTGGGTCCCGCGTGTCAGTGTCATTAGACTAACAAATTTTTGTTAGTCCTAATCCTAGGTTAATTTGTAGGGGGGCCCGCATGTCAGTGGCTCATCTAATTAGCTAAGTTAACTAACACTAACTAAACCTAACAGTAATTAAACAGGTGCCTGGGCCCACACGACAAGGGAGGTCAAACCCCTGGTCAACCGGGGCTAAACCATCGGCGTTTAGCCATCGGCGATGACCAGACGCGGCGGAGGGCCGCGGGAACGGGCTCTGGGGCCCCGTTCGCAGCGTGGTTGGGCTCGTTCGAGAGCCCAGGCCAGCGCGCGTCGAACGGTGGCGCCAGCCGGGCCTGGGGCGGCCGGAGGCGACGGCGGGGAGCTCGGTCGTGGCGGCCGGAGCTCGGGTGTGCTCGGGTTCGGCGCTGGGATGCACAACAGGGGCGCGGAGAGGGGCTACGGCCTCCTGGGAGTGTGGCAAATGCGGTGACACGCTCGGTTTCGAGCCCGCGTGGCTGTGGCCATGACGGCGGCGTCGCCGGTGGAGCAGAGCGCTCGGTCTTGGTGGAGATGGCGGCTAGGGGGCGCAACCGAGGCGTAGAGGAGGGGGGTTAGGGGCAGGGACTCACGGTGGATGTAGTGGAGCGGACGGCGAGCTCGGAGGAGGTCGGAGCAAAATAGGGTAGCGAGAGGGATCTCTGGCGACGAGAGGTCGAAGACGAGGTCGGCGAGGGCAGAGGAGCGCGTCCGGCGACGTGTGGCGATGCGAGGAGGTCGAAGACGTCGAGGCGGAGCTCGAAGGCACGGCGAGGGGTCGGGGGGAAGGCGGTGCCGTCAACTACGGCGGCGGCGGCTTACGGGCGCGTCGGCCATAGCGAGAGAGGACAAGGAGAAGACGCGAGGCATTGCGGTGGCCAGGCGACGCAGGCAGGCAGCCTGGTGGCGTGGCGCCCGCGCGCGTGCCGTGTGCTATCCCTCCTCTGCCTACTGGCAGAGGTGGGTGACGACTGGCATAGGCCAGGTGGGCCGGCCCAGCTGGGTAAGTGGACCTGGGGTCCTTCCTCTCTCTCTCTCTTTTGTTTTGTTTCTGTTTTCTATTATTTCCTCTGTTTTGATTTAGTTTAAAAACTAAACCATTTTTGTTGCTTCTGAAAATTATTGTACGGACTAGAGATATTACTCTAGGTCCCCACAATAATTTCCAAAATTATTGGAGATGTATTTCTTTTATAACAGAAATAAAGCCAATTCAAATACATTATGGTTTAATTCAAAATGCCCAAATTAATTACCCTTAATGCCCTAAAATATTGGTTTGGATTTTTACCTCGTGACAATATTTTCAGGGACTAAAGTGAACATTTCCTTGGGCTCATTTGAAGAAATTTTTAACTTGCTCATTTTTAAAACATTTCTGAGGCTTTGGGAATTCCCTCAATTCAATTTTCTTTTGAATTTAAACATGATGCAACAACCCAGATAGTCCAAGGCCAAGGTAAAGCTAGGGATGTGACAACTCACCCCCACTAAAGAAGAATCTCGTCCCGATATTCGAGACGTGAGGTAAGAAGAAACGAGGTCACAAACTATCACAATCTTCTCGATCCAACTTGCACTACTTTTAGAGCGTTGATTCGATCGCCATCATTGTCTCGATGTCTTGCTCTGAGAACTCCAACCAACATGGCAACGAGAGGAAAGGGGAAACTCTAGAGGGATCGATCTTCTCGAAGATCGGGTAACTCAGGATCAACTCACGGAGTGAGACATAGCAACATCTCTCGAGCGGAGACACAAAGTACACATCCAAAGAGATGGAGTGGAACAGATGATGAAGGTTCACTAGGTAGGCAACAATTTCACGCTTAAGAAGGTGGTGAACGGTTGTCAACGTAGCGAGGAGTTGAGTTGCCATGATACCATAACAAGACATCTTAAGGAAGGTGACTCGCAGAAATATCCCTTAAGTGGCAAAAAATTTACTTGTGATTCATAGATCATTGAGACTCTTTATACCAACCTAAGGCAATCACAACCGATCATTCAAAGGAGTTCAAAAGAATGACATACTCGGACTAGAATGGATGATGTGGACTACCTTGTTGAAGACAACGCAATGGATGATTTTTCTTATCATCGAAAATGGATGGGACCCATGGTAAGTCCACTTTGGAAGATGCTCTTGGACAGCAACTGCTGAGAAGGGCAGCCCATGGGGGATTGGCACAATGGTGGTGCAAGCTGGGAAAAAATGTAACTGTTGGGAAAGTTCCAACCATCATATCTGCCTGAGATTCAGATCCGATTGGTGATAGGATACTTCAGACTCAGCATGTCTGAAAAGAAAGTTTGCAACACAAATCGACGAGATGATGTTGCGAGATTCTCGGGAGATGGACTACGGTAGTAAGCTCCAAAACATGAGCTGGTTCTGCTACAAACATGTGAACACGTTGTCCAAGACAAGCATGACCACATAGTAGTCTTATAATAAAACACTACTGAAGGTCAGGTCAGGAACCATCATCGAGGATATAAAAGTCCTTGCATAAGTCCGGATTAGCTCTTAAGAAGGAACTTCTTCTCCTTGAACAAATCAATCAGTGGCTTGGTGTGCTAGGAACACATATGGAGTGGAGGCGGCCAACCTATCAAACCATAGAGCACTTCACATGTGCATGACTAACTTGGGATGATTCCAGAGGAAGCAAAACAATCTTTCTCGTATTCATGGCGGCAACTTGCATAGAATGCGCATGAATTCGAGGAAGTCACTTCTTCCATCCATGCATAAGCTTCATGAACGGAACAGGAAAGCATTGCTTACAAAGTTTCCAACACTAACTTAGATGTTCAACATGAATCATGGACAAGATGAAAATTATATTGTCGCTGGGCTCAACAACAATTCATCTAGGTTTCCATATAAGTGGAATTCCACAATTATGTGAACAAGGTGATAGCATTGGTCAGACCCAAAAGATATAATGGTGTATGCTCGAGGGATCAACCACAAGTAAGACAACATTACGAGCATCGTTGGTTCTGATTTCATTTGACGATAGCCCATACTCAAATCAAAGTTGATAAGACAATAGGTCCAACAACTGATCACATGGACCAATCGATGATATCATCTTTCTTCAACACACACAGATATATCCCTTTGAAAATCAACTAAATCAGGCAGCTTTTATCCTCCAACTCTCCAAGTTGTTGTTCAGCTTAACCAACTAGCTTAGGGGTACCCAACACAGATTCTTGGAGAAGGGGTGGTTACAAGGAACCAACTTGATCACGAGCTCAACATAGCGACCAGGGAATAGCCTGGTGATACTTCCGAGAGGATATTCAAAAAATCACGAACCACCGATATGTTACTAAGCTCGAGAACAATCTTGCTTTTCAGGGCAAGACGATGTGATCAAAAGAGAGAGGGATTGACACAATCCTAACTCATTGATCGAAGAGTGCACCAGAAATAAGGACTAGGTAGCATGATCAATCTTAGGATGATGATTCAATAACCAACACACTAAGGATGAAATTATTGTCCATTAGCTACCAAGAAACGGAGTTGCTAGTAGTATTCATTTCACACGTCATAATTCACTCGTCGTCATTCCGGTTGCAACAACATGGGGACCGAGGAATGAAATATGATGGCGAGAAGTACAACTGTATCAAGATTTCATAGGATGGTGTGTAATTGCCATGATATTCTTGATATAAAGATGGCAATACTCCAAGGTAGAACAAAACAAAAACTATATTGGCATTTTGATATGTGGAATACAACTACTTTAACCCAATCCTAGAAATGGACGAGGTACTGGAGTTTGTTTCTCCTAGACATTCCGAAATAGAATGGCTTGACGGACCATAAGAATAATAGGCATCAATGAACGAATGCACACATACTCTTGACTATCAATTGATAGACGATGGTCAGAATATAGGTGAAAAGGGACAACTAAAAGGAACATATAACTTTCTGAGTTGTGGACGCATAGGTTAGTAGGTCGAGCAAGCTAACTTATTTCTTCCGGATAACCCATGCAGAAAGGTAGGACTGGCAGAGTCCCGACCATAATGGAGAACTCATCAAGAGCACTTTGTTATGATCTTTCGGTTCAACGAGGAACTTCTGCCATATTGGTTCATGGTATTCGAATAAATATTTACCACGGACCTCAAGGACTATCGCAAAGGTTACTAATATCCTAAAGGAACTAGCAACACTATCAACGTGAAGCAAGTAGCGTGAATCTTGGGCTTAAGAACCCAGAAATAGAATATCCACTACTAAATGGCATCACGGGATGCTCTCGAGAATGGTGGCCAGAATCATCACACCGGGAACACAAAACATTGCTAGATTACTAAGTGGTTCTCGAAGACACCTAGGGTCATAATACTAACTCCAACATACATGTCAAGGCAACGGAGTACCTCAATAGACCGATTAGTGTGCTTAATCTGGCCCAAAGGAACATCGAGAACGAGAAGAAGGGATTTACAAATGTATCAGATTGTTTAGAAATCTGGGATGACTCAGACAACATAACGGATGTAAATGCTCAAAAATATTTGAGACATCCTGCAAAATGGTGGCATAACCACTCAACAACATAATATCGAAGTTCTGAGATCAACTATCAACACCCAGAAGTAGTAGTAACTGAACTAAGGCTTGAATCCTACAATCCGATAAGTCTATGAATTAGTAACACGTGATCCTGATAGAAAGATGAGAAGCCTAGTTCTTAAACCTCGTAGAAGAGAAGAGGATGACCCAGATCATAAGGGCATAAGGTAAAGGAGTAAAAAGAGCCTTACGTTTCCTTCCACAATCAATTCCCTTATATAACTAAAGCATTTCTAGACTCAACTTCAACCAATTTGGCTTGGTAATCCTGTAGGCAGTCAGGCTCTGATACCAAAGCTGTCAGGACCCCAATTCTAAGTCACACCGATCTAGCCTGTAACACCTCATATCACTTTGCAGCCTCACGCACGGTATCCCCACGGGTGTCGCCTTACCATGGCCTGGGACCGTTTGCGCCTTTTGGCTGATGTATATGATAGTATCGCTAGCATCCATATGACAGAGAACCCGGGCCAACATGACTAGTCGTGAACCGAAAGTGGCACTAACTTACGGGGACAGGCATACATGAATCAACATCGAGCATGTCGGTCAGCAGCTTGTGAATCCGGGTGTCGGTGGGAACGACACCTATGGGATCACAAGAATCCCTACTACGGTTAGCGGGGCGCGGGGTCGTGAGAAGAGCAGATCTAACAGGTAGCACACGGTTCATTTATCCAGGTTTGGGCCGCGAGGATGCGTAAAACCCTACTCCTGCTTTGGTGGATTGTATATCTGTGTTCTTGAGCTAGCTATGGGGCGTGAGGAGCTCCAAAAAGCCGAACCCTTCTCCTGGTCACCTCGAGCCTCCTTTTATAGAAAAAGGGGTCGCCACAGTGGCACACAGGAGGTGGAAAGGGTATGGTGATGTGAGGTTATCCCTCGCATTACATGACAAGGCACATTTAATGCGTCTTGCTTAGGTGTCCTTGCTTTATCGGGGACGGGGGAGAGATCGGTCTTGTCCGTCGCCGCTCCTTCTTGTGTTGACACGCGCCCTGGCCAGCAATGCCTGAGATGCCACTTAGGTAGGCAGGCAGCTGAGGTGGCGCAGTGGTGGGTCTTCACGAAGATCTGCATGCCGCCACGCAGGTGCCTGCCCTGCTAGTTGGGTCGGCAGCTGCATGCATGCTGTGGTGGAGGTTTAGTCGGCGTGGGCCTGATGGTGGCCCCGCGGGTGTCCTTGATAAGGGCCTTGCCAGGGCCCCGGCAAGGGTCTTGCCGAGGCGCCTGCTGTCATCCCCGGCAAGGCGCTTGCCAGGGGCCTTGTGGTCTTCCTTGGCTGGGATGCCGCCAAGGGTTGTCGTCTCCTTAGTGTGTATCTGATCTTGAATGTCTTCACAAAGATCTGCATGTTGCCATGGGGATGTCTCCCGAATCCTTGCCCTTTGGGGGCAGTGGACTCAAGGGTGATTTGCTCCGTAGGCGTGGGACGAGTCGCCACGGCAAGGGTCTTGCTGGGGCTGCTAGAACTGTCTCCCGGCAAGGATCTTGCCGGGGGAGTCCGCTTCGTCCCCTTTGCTCTTCGTGGTCTTGGCCTTGGCGTCGTTCTAGTTCTCTTGAGCTTCAGTCTAACCCTGGCTCACCTCCCTTGCCTTGCTTGGTGTGGTGGTGCCCGTGGCTCAGACTGCCCGTGCACAGTTATAGGGGAACAAAAAGTTTACCCCTCTTTTTGTACACCGACAGGAGCCCCCGGGCCTGGGCCACACATAAGCACAACGCGTTGTTGGGCTAGGCCCAAAAATGGTGCGCGGGCAGGCGGGGCGGTTTCTACCGCGGTAAGGTTCTTCGCGCGCTGTGCTTCCCACGATTCCCGCGCGTGGCGCGGCGTGGGGAGGCGCGTGTGACGTGGGCGGCATGCGTGGGGTTGGTTTCCATAGGCATGCATCACATCATAGTAAAGGGGCGGTTCGCTCCTTCCCCATAAACGGAGGGAGGCGTGGAGGCGCGACCCATTTACTGAATGAGGCTGAGGCGCGGTCTTCAAGGCGTCCACTCCCCACGATCACGGGGTGGGGAGTGGTCGTCTCACCCGTCCCCTCGGTTCTGCACGTCCGCCACGTGTCTCCCATGCGCCTGGGGTGGCAAACAGTGGAGGCGGGAAACCGGGCAGTCGCTGGTTGTGGCGGCGGGTCGGCCCTGGCTCCCTGCGCCTTCCGTATCTTGATTGGCCGAGCGGGGCGGCCGAGCCCCAACCCCGATCCTTCATAAAGAGCGGGAGGGGGGATGGTGTCCCGCATTCTTTCATCTTCTTCTTCCTTCAGCTTCTGCTCCTCCCTTCCATCCATGGAGAGAGGGAATCCCGGTCCTTCAACAGTGGAGGCGAGGGTCGCCGCTCGACAATGCGTCCCTCCTTCTCCTCCGCCTGCGGTGGCAGAGCCAGCCGCGAGGGGAAGGGGGAGGGGGCGAGGCCGTGGGCGAGGCCGGGGCGCTTGGGGAAGAGGAGGACGGGGTGGCGCGCCGGCCTCGCCTCCGCCAGCAGCTCCTCCTCCAATGGAGGGCCATGGTGGGGATGACCCTTCTGAGTTCTTTGTCAGGCTGCGCCGCGCCGTCGTCTTCGTCTCCCGACTCCATTTGCGCGGGAGATGGAGCTGGATCCGCCGGAATCGTTGCGGCTACACATGAGGGGCTGCGGGATCAGTGGGACGCGGGTCTGCGTCGACTTCCCCGCCCCTCACGTGATGTATCTTCGTCGGGGATGGAAGACGTTTGCTCATATCCACCGCTTGACGGAGGGGCTCACTCTCCATTTTAAGCTGATGGAGGGTGGCCTTCTCTCCATCAAGGTCTTCGGGTGCTTTGGGACCCATGCAAGGTGCTGCGTGGAGAGCTCTTCTGATAGTGAAGACTCCTCCTCGGGCGGGAGTGACGAGGAGGACAGCGGCAGCGACGACGAGGGTAGTAGGCGGCAGGATGACGGGTCCGATTAGGTGTCGGGTGCCGCTCTGTGCGGCACCGGTGACCCCATCATCCGCGTCGCCGGCTCCCTGAACTTCTCGGGGTCGTCTCCTTGGGCGGCTGGCGTTGGGAGGCTGCGGAAGAGGAAGAGGGCGGACGGCAAGGCCGTCAAGTCGGAGTACGCGGGCACCGACACCTTCGACACGTGCTGACGTCCTGCCACCTCGTCTTCGAGCTCTACTTCCGGCGCCGCCATCATCATCTAGCCTTTGGACAGCCACCAAGATGTTCTCTTGGTGTCTTCTGCCACCCGTAGCTCGCCTAGGCGCTCCTTTTATCCCTTTCGCCTCCTTGACCTGCCTCCTGAGGAGAGGGACAAGAAAGGGATTACGGGCACCTTATCTATTTTTAGTTTGTAAGCCTTCGGGCCTTTGTTGAATTTAAAACTTGTAATCCCATCATTCATGTTTTTCATTCCCTATGGACTGTACCTGAGTGGAATGTTTTTAATGAAAAATGGATGCTTGCCGGGTCATTTGTTTGTGGGTGAAACCCACAGCAAGGAATAAATCCTTGATATCTTTAAGATAAACATTTCCTTGCCCGGCAGCAGGCCTTGCCGTCTCCCCACTTCGCTCGACCTTCCTCACGCCTTTGGCGGAGGCAGGGATGAGGCGGGTTCAGGCTCCTTGTTTCATCCTTTCGCTGCCGCGACTACGACCAAACTTGGCCCCAGGAACGAGCCCTAGGGCCTAGAGTTATGGGAGCATGGTAGCTTAGTGGAAAACGAGGTTTCACATACCTCAGTACATAATGGAATGCGCGATAAGGGATGAAGAACTTATCTGAAGCTGTAGTCCTCGGCGACCCAGGTTCGCCGTGGGTGAATCTTTGCTCTTGCAGCCCCAACAATACTGGCTTGCTGGGGGCTAGATGCTGGTCTGTTCCTCTTTTTTTTCTCCCCAAGTGGTTCGGCACGGATATCTATGTGTGCTGTGAACCCAAGAAGACAAAAGAAAGACAAAGAGACGCACACTCGACCTCTAAGCTAGGGGTTAGTCGCCGCTAAGCACTATCAACCCTAACCAAGGATGAGACTCGACCTAGCATGCATGCTATAACTTAGGGCGCCAACGCTTCATTTACTTATGCTCAGGGTCTGCGCCTGGCTTTGTACAAAGGGTTACATGCGTCATCGGCAAGGCTCGTACAAAAGGTGGCTTGCCGTGGGGCCCGGCAAACCGCGCCTCACGGGTAAAACTTGCGAAGATGCTCAATGTTCCAGGAGTTACTCACCGGAACGGCATCTTCGGTCTCCAAGCGGACCGCGCTGGGCCTGGTGACTCGTATTACCCGATAAGGGCCTTCCCACTTTGGCGTCAACTTATTGGAATTCTTGGCCGATTGAACGCGCCGAAGAACAAGGTTGCCTTCCTCAAAGCTTCGGGCATTAACCTTGCGGCTATGGTAGCGGCGCAAGGCTTGCTGGTAGCGTGCTGCTCTCATAGCCGCCCGAAGACGATCTTCCTCAAGGAGCGTTGTGTCATCTTGCCGCAATTGCTCTTGCTCAAGCTCATCATAAGCGAGTACTCGAGGTGACCCGTATATGAGTTCCGTGGGGAGAACTGCTTCTGCCCCGTATACCAAGGCAAAGGTGTCTAGCCGGTGGCTCGATTTGGTGTCGTTCTGATTGACCAAAGAACCGCCGGCAATTCATCAATCCAGCGCCTTCCACTCTTGTGCAGTCTGTCAAAGGTCTTTGTCCTCGGGCCACGCAGTACTTCAGCATTTGCCCTCTCAGCTTGACCATTGCTTCGTGGGTGAGCAACGGAAGCGAAACAGACCTTGCTGCCGAGGTCTTGAATATATTGCATGAAGGTGTGGCTTGTGAACTGCGTGCCATTGTCAGTGATAACCCTATTGGGTACACCAAAACGGCACACCAGTCCTTTGAAGAACTTGATGGCTGACTGTGATGTGACCTTCCTCACTACTTCCACTTCTGGCCACTTTGTGAACTTGTCGATTGCAACGTACAAGTAATCAAAGCCCCCGACAGCACGGGGGAAAGGGCCTAGTATGTCGAGCCCCCAGGCCAAGAAAGTCCAGGAGAGAGGAATGGTTTGAAGGGCTTGAGCTGGCTGATGAAGCTTCTTTGAATGGAACTGACACGCTTCACACCTGGTGACTAGTGTCGTCGCATCTTGGAGGGCGGTGGGCCAGAAGAAGCCTTGCCGAAACGCTTTTCCGGCAAGGGCCCTTGACCCGATGTGGGATCCACATATGCCTCCATGCATCTCCGCCAACAGCCCCAGTCCTTCCTCTCGAGGGATACACTTCAATTTCACGCCGTTCTGCCTCTTTCTGTACAGGACGTCATTGACGAACTGGTACATAGTAGAGCGACGGGCTACTTTTTCCACTTCTTCCTGCTCCTCAGGCAGTTCCCCTGTTTGGAGGAATCGGACGGTATGCTGTGCCCACGCTGGAGCCTGGGGCTCGACGGCGAGGACTAAAGGCGTTTCCTCCGCTACAGGAGCGGCTGTCTCGACGGCAAGAGCTTGATGCTCCTTCGGAGCTAGCCGTCCCGTGGCAGGCTTAGTATCTCCGGCAACATCCTTGACGGCGGCTCCGGGGAGCTCGGTGGGAAAGTACTTGCCGGGCCCTGATTTCCTCCTCTTCTTTTGCTCTGTTGATGGATCAACGGATGGCTGAGTTAGCTGAAGCACAAAGGTACCTGGTTCCACAGGTAGCTTGAGGGCAGCGCGTTTTGACAGGTAATCGGCGATATCATTCTCCGCTCGGGGAACGTATTCTGCCTGTATATCGTCAAAATGCTCTTCCAGCTTTCTCACTTCATTGACGTAGGCCTTCATCAACGGGATTTGGTAATCCTTGTTGACTTGTTTGACGACAAGCTGCGAGTCGCCTCTGACGACGAGTTTCTTGATTCCGAGGTCCGCCGCGATCCTAAGACCGGCAAGCAGCCCTTCGTACTCAGCCGTATTGTTTGTCGACACCTCCCTGGGGAAGTGCATCTGGATCACGTACTTGAGGTGCTCTCCGGTGGGCGCGACAAGCAGTACGCCAGCCCCGGCGCCCTGTAAGGAGAATGCTCCATCAAAGTACATGATCCAGTCGCAACTTGCCTCTTTGCCGGGGAGAGTAGTCTCTTGGGTTTCTTCGTCAGGCGTCGCAGTCCATTCTACAGCGAACACTGCCAGGACTCGGCTTTGAATCGTCGAGGTACTCTCAAACTTGAGGCCAAAGCTGAACAGTTCCAGTTGTGCAATATCCGTTGCAGAGGGAGGCGAGTGACGACAGTGATTTCGTGCGCCTGGAAGTAGTGACGCAGCTTCCTTGAGGCCATAAGAAGGCTGAAGAGCAGCTTCTGCACACCGGAGTACCTCGATCTAGCCCCCTGCAGGAGTGAACTAACAAAGTAGGCCGGGTGCTGCATCATTTTCTTCGTCGGCGGCACTTCAATTGGCTGCGTCGTCTCGGCATCGGTGGCATCGGGCTCCGTCGCTGCTATTACCTCATCATCAATTTCTCTCTGCGCCACTAGTGCGGCGCTGACCACCTGGTTCGTTGCCACCAGGTACAGCAGCAACGGTTCCTGTGGCCTAGGCGCAACTAGTATTGGCACGGAGGAGAGGTACCTCTTCAAATCTTGCAATGCTGCTTCGGCTTCTAGCGTCCACTCCATCAGGCCCGCCTTTTTCAAAATCTTGAAAAAGGGAAGGGCGTGCTCGGCGGACTTGGAAATGAACCTGCTCATGGCGGCAACGCAACCAGCAAGCTGACGCACATCCTTGACTCGCTTGGACGCTTCAATCTGCTCTATAGCTTTGATCTTGTCCGGATTGGCCTCTATCCCACGCTGTGACACAAAGAACCCGAGAAGCTTGCCAGACGGGATGCCGAAGACGCACTTCTCAGGGTTCAGCTTGAGATTGATCTTGCGTAGGTTTGCAAATGTTTCTTGTAAATCTGATATGAGGGTTGCCCTGTCCTTGGTTTTGACCACTATATCATCCATATAAGCTTTCATATTTCTATGGAGCTGGGGTTCAAAACCAATCTGGACCGCCCTTGCAAACATTGAACCAGCACTCTTCAACCCGAAAGGCATCCGTATAAAGCAATACGTACCACATGGGGTGATGAATGTCGTTTTCTCTTCATCTTCCCTTGTCATGAAGATCTGGTGGTAGCCGGAGTAGGCATCGAGGAATGACAACAGATCACACCCAGCTGTGGAGTCAACAATCTGGTCGATGCGCGGCAATGGGAAGGGGTCTTTGGGACAAGCCTTATTAATATCTGTGTAATCAATACACATCCTCCACTTCCCATTTGCCTTGCGCACTACCACCGGATTGGCCAACCACGTTGGATGGAGCACTCCTCTTACCAAACCCGCTGCTTCCAGTTTCTGGATCTCCTCTGTGATGAACTCTTGTCGTTCCAAAGCTTGCTTTCTGACCTTCTGCTTGACGGGCCGCACATGAGGACAGACATCAAGGTGGTGCTCAATCACCTCCCTGGGAACGCCGGGGATGTCGGATGCTTGCCATGCAAACACATCGACATTTGCCTGCAGGAAGGTGACGAGCACGTCTTCCTATTTGTCGTCAAGGGTGGAGCTTATGGTAAAAGCTCCTCCTGTGCCGTCCTCCTTGACAGAAACCTTCTTGGTTCCCGGCGGTGTGGCCCTGGACTTCTTGTTTCTATTGGCGGAGCTCTCTGGCACGTCCTCGACGGGAGCGCTACACTCCGAAGAGGTGCGCTTGCCGGAGTGGGTGCCTGAGGTCTCACCGGTCTTCTTCTTTTGCCTTCCCGGGGCTCCAACGGCAGGAGCAAGCGCCTTAGAAGTGGCGGCTGCTGCAACTGCTTGTTGGTAGAGTTGGTCAGCGCAAATTAGCACATCCTTCTTGTCTGATGGGACGGTAATGATCGCCACAGGCCCCGGCATCTTCAGGGTGTTGTAGGCGTAATGTGACGCCGCCATGAACTTGGCCAGCGCTGGGCGGCCAAGGATCCCGTTGTAAGGCAAGGGGATCTTGGCAACGTCGAACACAATCCTTTCTGTCCTGTAGTTTAGATCACTACCAAAAGTCACGGGCAACGTGACCTTTCCCTTTGGTTGACTTCTTCCCGGGTTGACCCCCTGAAACGTGCCCGTCTCTTCGTGGTCTTCATCAGGAATCTGCAATTTCTCGATCACGGCAGGCGAGATTAAGTTCAGACCGGCCCCGCCATCGACTAGCATCTTTGTCACCTTGAGGTTGCGTATTGTTGGTGAAACCAACAATGGCAAGCACCCGACTGCAGTAGTGCGATCAGGGTGATCCTCAGTGTCAAAAATGATAGGTGTGCTGGACCACTTCAGCGGCCTTTGGGCATCAAACGACGGTTCCGCCGCTGTAATCTCACGCGCCCACTATTTAAGCTGGCGGTGAGAGGTATGCAGCGAGGCGCCGCCATCGACGCACAGGGCCTCTGTAGCTTTCTGAAATTCTTGGTCACCAGACTCATCGTCCTCTTCGTGATCATCGTCTTCTGGCTTTTTGTCATGGCCCCGGGCGGGCCTCTCCCACTGTTTATCTTTGCCGCAAGGGCCCGCCTGGCCGTCACGCTTCTTGCCAGACCCCTCAGCACCGCCCTGGCCTTTCTCCTTGTCCCGCCTCTCATATTCAGCCCTCTTCTTCTCACCAAGGAGCTCAACCTGTCGGTAGTTCTGAAGATCATGGCCTTTGGTGCGATGGATCTTGCAGTATTGCTTGTCGGAGTTTCCTGGCTTCTCGGCAGCCGCCAAGGCCCGGCAGGCGACACATCCGGCAATTTCCTTGCCGGGGTCATCTGCCTTGGTTTTCTTGGCGGAGCCGGAGTCGCCAGATCCCTCGACGGCAAGCACAACTTTACCTTTGCGCTTCCTGTTGCGGCACTGGCCTTTCTTCGCCGGGGCGGCAGTATCCTCATCTGAGCAGTCGGTTCCATGCCGGCATGTTTGTCGGGGTACTTCCTTCCCTCTTCAGCTCGGGCACATCTGTCAGCAAGAACATAGAGTTCTGCCACATCTTTCACCTTGTTCATTGCCAGTTCTTCGTGCATCTTGCGGTTACGCACGTTCTGATGGAACGCGCTGATGATGGCGGCAGGGTGAACATCAGGGATATTGTACTGTACCCGGCTGGACCTCTGTATATACTTGCGCAGACTCTCGCCTCCCTTCTGGGGAATGACATGCAGGTCCCTTGCTTGGCCATGGGCTTGGTGACCTCCAGTAAAGGCGCCCACAAACTCATGGCACAAATCCGACCAGGAGGAAATAGAGTCTACTGGCAAGTGCATCAACCACGACATGGCATTGGGTTTAAGAGCCAATTGAAAGTAATTTGCAAGCACCTTATCGTCGCGGGCTCCGGTGGCTTGCATCGCGATGGTGTAGATGCTGAGGAACTCAGACGGGTGAGTCTTGCCGCTGTACTTTTTGCCAACTTCAGGTTTGAAGGTGCGGTGAGTGGGCCACTGGAACTGCCGCAACTCACAGGTAAAAGCCGGACAGCCTACCTCGTAAGGTAGGCCTCCAGGGCTCTCCAGGGCTGGGTGGTTCACAGTAGGCCCGACTCGCCTGTCTGACTGGTGGAGCGCTCCGCGCCGGCGTTCGATAGTGGTTCGAGCGTCTTCATGGGCTCGTTCCCGAAGAACTTGGCGCTGGTCATAGTGGGTCCGCGGGTCAGATGATGCTATGGAGATGGCGTCGCCCGCGACGTCGCGACGAGCCGGCGTCCGCGGTACCGGATGGGGAAGAGGTGAATGCACCGTGGTCGCGGCGCCGCCGGCTTTTCCGCCATTGGTCCGCGGGACTCCATCGGAGCGTCGACCCGGGGGCCCCACCGGACTTGGTTCATCTTTGTTGGCCACCGCAACAAGGCTTCGGATAGTGGCTCTCCATTCGTCGAGTTTCCCCGTAGTGGGAGGAAAGTCGAGGAGCAACTGCGCGCGCCAGGGCCTCTGCTGGCATTGGTGGCAGCGAAACCTGCACGGATCGTGACGCGCTTCGACTTCTGACCATGTCAGAAGGAGCTCTATCACGACCCCGTGGTCGCATGCCGTTTTCACCAGCACCTCGGCGAGTGGGCAAGTCTTCTACGTCCTGGGAGTGGCGCTCGGGGCTCTTCCCACGGCGATGCCCGGGATCTTCGGTGCAATTACACCATTCGTCGCGCGCTACCTAGGAGGAGCGCGCTGTTGACGCCGGCGTGGGAGTCTTGGAGGCCCTTGCGTCACCTTCGGGCGGGGCGGCGATGACCTTGGAAGGCCCCGCTCCACCCGCGAAGGACTTGGCTCCGCCTTTGGATTTGGCGACGTGTGACCCGTTACCAGGCGCACAAACATCGCCGCCTCCCAAACTCTGGCTGCTGGGATGGTGTTGGTGTTCGCGAGCAGCGCCCTGGGTCCTCTCTACGACCGGTCCGCTGCTCGCCCGTGTCGGGACGGGCTGTCCGACTTCCGACTGGCCATCCGCCACCGTCGTCTTCTTCTTGGGCGCCATGATGATGAAGAAGCGCCGAACTAACTGCTAAAGCCGATTCTCACAACTGCGCCCCCTACCTGGCGCGCCAAAGATGTCGGTGGGAACGACACCTATGGGATCACAAGAATCCCTACTACGGTTAGCGGGGCGCGGGGTCGTGAGAAGAGCGGATCTAACAGGTAGCACACGGTTCGTTTATCCAGGTTCGGGCCGCGAGGATGCGTAAAACCCTACTCCTGCTTTGGTGGATTGTATATCTGTGTTCTTGAGCTAGCTATGGGGCGTGAGGAGCTCCAAAAAGTCGAATCCTTCTCCTGGTCGCCTCGGGCCTCCTTTTATAGAAAAAGGGGTCGCCACAGTGGCACACAGGAGGTGGAAAGGGTACAGTGATGTGAGGTTATCCCTAGCATTACATGACAAGGCGCATTTAATGCGTCTTGCTTAGGTGTCCTTGCTTTATCGGGGACGGGGGAGAGATCTGTCTCGTCCGTCGCCGCTCCTTCTTGTGTCGACACGTGCCCTGGCCAGCGATGCCTGAGATGCCACGTAGGTAGGCAGGCAGCTGAGGTGGCGCAGTGGTGGGTCTTCACGAAGATCTGCATGCCGCCACGCAGGTGCCTGCCCAGCTAGTTGGGTCGGCAGCTGCATGCATGCGGTGGTGGAGGTTTAGTCGGCGTGGGCCTGATGGTGGCCCCACGGGTGTCCTCGGTAAGGGTCTTGCCGGGGCCCCGGCAAGGGTCTTGCCGAGGCGCCTGCTGTCATCCCCGGCAAGGCGCTTGCCAGGGGCCTTGTGGTCTTCCTCGGCTGGGATCCCGCCAAAGGTTGTCGTCTCCTTAGTGCGTATCTGATCTTGAATGTCTTCACAAAGATCTGCATGTCGCCACGGGGATGTCTCCCGAATCCTTGCCTTTTGGGGGCAGTGGACTCAAGGGTGATTTGCTCCGTAGGCGCGGGACGAGTCGCCGCGGCAAGGGTCTTGCCGGGGCTGCTAGAACTGTCTCCCAACAAGGATCTCGCCGGGGGAGTCCGCTTCGTCCCCTTTGCTCTTCGTGGTCTTGGCCTTGGCGTCGTTCTAGTTCTCTTGAGCTTCGGTCTTACCCTGGCTCACCTCCCTTGCCTTGCTTGGTGTGGTGGTGCCCATGGCTCAGACTCCCCGTGCACAGTTATAGGGGTACAAAAAGTGTACCCCTCTTTTTTTACACCGACACCGGGCTGTAGCAACTGGGCTAACAGGACTCCAGGAACCCGGGTTATGGCAGGCTAGTAGGACACCGGATGTCACCGCGTGACATTTCCCCGAAGGGACAGACACAGGAATGAAGTGAATCACATGCCGGCCAGTCTAAGTGTTCCGGGGCAGTAGTGCTGGGCTAGCAGGACTCCGGTGAACCGGGCTGTAGCGGACTACTATGGCTCATGGAAGCACAAGACTACATTTCCCCATAAGAGAGGCGACCAAGGATGAAGAACTAGGTTGTCGGATCCCACACATACCAAGCATTTCAATCATACACACAATATGCCCAATATGTGTAAATACAACATGGCATCACAACATAACTCTACGACTCAAGTATTTATTCATTAGACTCCGAAGAGCCAGATAATACAAACATGGGTCTCATGACCCAACATTCAGAGCATACAAGTCAAAGCACATGCGAAAGCTTAACATGTCTGAGTACAGACTTCTCCAAATGAAAAAGGCTGAGAAGCCTGACTATCTACCAGATCCTGCCGAGGGCACAAGATCGTAGCTGAGGTATCAAGCTAAATGTTGAAGTCCACGTGGAACTACTAGCGAGACTAAAGTCTCTCTGCAAAACATAAATTAAGCAAACGTGAGTACAAATATACCCAGCAAGACTTACATCAGAACTAACTACATATGCATTAGTAGCAACAAAGGGGGTGGTGGAGTTTAACTGCAGCAAGCCAGCTTTGACTCAGTGACTAACCTGAACTATTACTGCAAATAACTCTTTGACGTGGTGCACACGAGTCCACATATTCACCATATCAATACCCCACTATGGATCCGCTCCTGTCTCCCTATGAGAACGCCATCCATAGCACTCACGCTTATCTTGCGCATTTTAGAGTATCCACTTTCACTTGTCTATGAACAATGCAAGGGGTCCAAGTTTCCATATCTGAGGAATCCGGCTATTCGAATAGATAATGATAACCCTGCAGGGGTGTACTTCTTCACACACGCTCTCGCCACTTACCACCATGTACACATCGTGTACCTCGGCAACCTTCAAGCGGAAGCCTGGCGAGGGAGTCAGCCACGACCTGACTAACCACGCAAGTCTCTCGTCCAGGTTTATCGCCTATTTGGGTTCCATCTGCAAGGATATCCGGTCGGGGTGTCGCTCACGGCCCCAAACGATCTGTGCAGGGTTCCCAAGCCCACCATTCGGGTGCCACTTGGTACACCGTGCCACTGTGCCTAGTCTGTCCCAAGCCCACCTTTACCGAGTGCCACTTGGTAGACTACTAACACTACCTACAAACACCAGAAACTAGTTGCAACTCCTGGACAGAGATCGAGTTGACTAATAAGCCGAGAGGGGTCGAGTTACCGGAACCCAATGTGTGGTAGTAAATGTTCATGGATCACAAACACATAACTCAGTTTCTGAGAACGGCTGCAATGAGACAACCCACCATGTACTCCTACCTGGCCTCTCACCGCTACCTTTACCAAATCTTGTTCACACACTTAGCTCTCAACGGTAGGACATGTTCACCACATTCCAATTCATCCCCGATGAATCAGACCTGACTCAACTCTAGGCAGTAGCAGGCATGACAAAACAATCACGAATGAGTAGGCACATCAGGGCTCAAACAACTCCTACTCATGCTAGTGGGTTTCATCTATTTACTGTGGCAATGATAGGTCATGCAGAGGAAAAGGGGTTCAACTACCGCAGCATGTAACAGTTGAATCACTGTTGTCCTAATGCAGTAAAAGAGAGCAGGAGCGAGAGAGTGGGATTGTATCAGAATGAACAAGGGGGTTTTGCTTGCCTGGCACTTCTGAAGATAGCATTGGGTCTTCATCAGTGTCAACGATCGCAACGTCGGAACAACGTCTACTGAGGGGGAACAACACCGGCAAACAGAGAAGAAACACAATCAATGCAATGCACAATATGATGCATGATCATGACATGGCAATATGATGTGATTTGGCCTAATGCAACTAGCAACAATTAAGTGTAGTTGGTTTGAACCCAAGGTTCAAATTCAAACTCCACATATGGTTATTTAAATGCCATTCATTTGATTTGTCGTAGACAGTAGCTATAAGTTGTTCTAACATGCATGAAAATGGTACAGATGGATAGATTGGATTTTTCTGATCATTTTTCATATATATTTTATCTTATTTGGAGTTACAGTTGAATTTCTGTGATTTTTCAAAATTTTAACTATTTTCTGGAATTTCTGAATTATTTCGAAAATAAACTAATTCCAGAAAAGATTAACTGCGTCAGCGTGACGTCAGCGAGTCAACAGGGCTGGTCCAGGTCAAACCTGACCAGTGGGTCCCGCATGTCACTGTCATTAGACTAAATAATTTTTGTTAGTCCTAATCCTAGGTTAATTAGCAGGGCGGGGCCCGCATGTTAGTGGCTCATCTAATTAGCTAAGTTAATTAACACTAACTAAACCTAACACTAATTAAACAGGTGCCTGGGCCCACACGACAAGGGAGGTCATACCCCTTGTCAACCGGGGCTAAACTACCGGCGTTTAGCCACCGGTGATGACCAGACGCGGCTGAGGGCCGCGGGAACGGGCTCTGGGGCCCTGTTCGCAGCGTGGTTGGGCTCGTTCGAGAGCCCAGGCCAGCGCGCATTGGACGGTGGCACCAGCCGGGCCTGGGGCTGCCGGAGGCGACGGCGGGGAGCTCGACCGCGGCGGCCGGAGCTCGGGCGTGCTCGGGTTCGGCGCTGGGATGCACAACAGGGGCGCGGAGAGGGGCTACGGCCTCCTGGGAGTGTGGCAAACGCGGTGACACGCTTGGTTTCGAGCCCGCGTGGCTATGGCCACGACGGTGGCGTCGTCGGCGGAGCAGAGTGCTCGGGCTCGGTGGAGATGGCAGCTAGGGGGTGCAACCGAGGCGTAGAGGAGGGGGTTAGGGGCAGGGACTCACGATGGATGTAGTGGAGTGGACGGCGAGCTCGGAGGAGGTCGGAGCGGAACGGGGCGGCGAGAGGGATCTCCGACGACGAGAGGTCGATGACGAGGTTGGTGAGGGCAGAGGAGCGCGTCCGGCGACATGTGGCGACGTGAGGAGGTTGAAGACGTCGAGGCGGAGCTCGAAGGCACGGCGAGGGGTCGGGGGGAAGGCGGTGCCGTCAACTATGGCGGCGGCTTACGGGCGCGTCGGTCATAGCGAGAGAGGACGAGGGAGAGAGCGAAGGGGGGAGAGTGGTGTCCAGGGGGGTCGAGGCAGCGCTGGGGAGAAGATGCGAGGCATCGCGGTGGCCAGGTGACGCAGGCATGCAGCCTGGTGGCGTGGCACCCCCGCGCGCGCCGTGTGTTGTCCCTCCTCTGCCTACTGGCAGAGGTGGGTGACGACTGGCATATGCCACGTGGGCCGGCCCAGCCGGGTAAGTGGACCTAGAGTCCTTCCTCTCTCTCTCTCTCTCTCTCTCTCTCTCTTCTATTTTGTTTCTGTTTTCTATTCTTTCCTCTGTTTTGATTTAGTTTAAAAACTAAACCATTTTTGTTGCTTCTGTAAATTATTGTATGGACTAGAGATATTACTCTAGAGCCCCACAATAATTTCCAAAATTATTGGACATGTATTTGTTTTATAACAGATATAAATCCAATTCAAATACATTATGGTTTAATTCAAAATGCCCAAATTAATTACCCTTAATGCCCTAAAATATTGGTTTGGATTTTTACCTCTTGCCAATATTTTCAGGGATTAAAGTGAACATTTCCTTGGGCTCATTTGAAGAAATTTTTAACTTGCTCATTTTTAAAAGATTTCTGAGGCTTTGGGAATTCCCTCAATTCAATTTTCCTTTGAATTTAAACATGATGCAACAACCCAGATAGTCCAAGGCCAAGGTAAAGCTAGGGATGTGACAGCATGGGTCCATTACCTGGGCACAATGTTCATTGCATGGCAGCTAGTTTCACCCAGCGCTGTAGCCAAAAAGGGGGTGTACGGAGGACACCACAATCCAATCATTTTGTGCAGCTCCACCAAAATCGAGCTGGCCATCCCTGTTTGCAAAGATATTCAGTTAGTGTGATTACAATAATAGTGGGACTAGATGATGAAACATAACACACACAAATAGAAGTCGATTACCTATGCGATGTCTCTTTAGGACTAACTACTTGTTGGAGAAGATTAGGCAGGAGTTGGATGAGGAAGATAGCAAAACCAATCTCCCTTTCTGCAGTCCCATAGAAATGTAAAAACGTTGCCCGTGTGACATTTTGGAAGAACTGCACAAAACACTCTTAAGAAAAAAGTGATTTGTGCAGTTCACCAAAAGGTCACAATAGCAACGAGATGAAATGGCTAGCCCTATTTGCAAAAAAGAGATAGAAAGGAAACAATTACTAGCGAATAACACGAGTTGAAGACACATACGCTGACAAAAAAGAAGCATATTCCATGTAATAATGGATGGTTTATAAAAAATGGTTTGAGGACGAGATTGCAAGATGGAAAGTACGCCGACCGAGATATGTTTTAAGCAAACAACTAAAGAAGATCCACATGCAGCAACGTGGCAAGATGGGCAGTGGAGCAAGGCCAGAGGAAGCTATACCTGAGGGTCGTTGGGATGTTACTAGGAGGGCGCCGGCGGCCGAGATCTGCCCATACTGCGGCAGCGAGCAAGTGGCGAAGGCCCTACCACGCCGGAGCTTGGTCAGAAAGAACAGCGGGTACAGCAGATGGGGACGTGCTGCCTCAATGCTGTGAACGGAGAAATGATGCACATCCTCCCTTTTCACCGGCAGACGGGATGCGGCCGGATCACCGACCAACGGTGAGAGAGAGAGAGAGGCCACCACCGCCTTGTGTGAGATGGTGTGACGAGAGACAAACCCCAGCATGCAGGCTCCGTTGTATATAGTGGAGCGGGTTTTTCCATTTTCCCCACGGCAATTGTTTTATATTCTGTACTACACGCCATTGAGGAGGAATATATAACTTTATTTAATACAAACACGTCAAGTCGAACTTTGTTCCGTCTAGGCGTGGTACCCGACCCTCCTTCGAGTAAACAACTGCTACACGCGTCAAATTATCATGTGGGCTGCCTTTTCGTACAGAAACGAACTCCACCGTGTACCCGTGCGGGTGTGGCCGGGAACGAGACGTGAGTACGTGCGTCCTGCGTGCACCTGTTCTTTAGGTCCAGGTACGTACGTGGGTGGGTGTGAGAGAGATGGTTTGTGCAAAAATGAGGCAATGTGTCGATGATATCTCAAACAAAAAACGTAACATATGTAATGTGTGTGAAACAGAGTCATGGATATATCATATATAGAGGGAGCAATCCACGAGAAGAGAGTGGAGGGATCATCGGCGTGAGATATCAGTAGAATCAAAAACAGGGATCAATCTAGGAGAAGAGTGTGTGGCTGCGCGATCGATAAAGAGTGCCATCAAATTTGTGTTTGCCCACGTCAAAGATACAGGGCGGCTGGCCTACTGGAATTTGAGAGTGCAGAGGTGCGGTTTTTCTCTGTGGCATGGATACCTACCCACAACGTTCGACTATCGGTGGGGGAGGGGGCAGAGACCTAACTATAGAGAGGTAGATCGACTAGTATATGTGTGGAGAAGGAGAGAGACCTAACTATGTATAGAGGGAGATTGATCGGCATCCATGGATATGTGTAGCAGAGGAATATGGTTAGGAGAAAGACAAAGGTAGAGTGTCGGAGGGTTGGTGGTGGAGTGGCATCTCACAAATGGTGTGAGAGGCCTGCTAGACAAACGGAGGGTACGAGTGCAATATCAATAAGAGAGGGCGGGGATGTCTGTCTGTCTATGCACGTGTGTGTGAGAGACGGGTCGGGACGTATGCAAGGATTATGAGGGGAGACGATATGGTTGTGGTAAGCATACATAACTACATAGGAAGATCAACTGTCGTGTGCCCGAGAAAGGGAGAGACATAACTAGTGAGGTAAGTCTATCGATGCGTGGGGAAATAGTCGACCTAGCTATATGTAGGGAGATTAGTATGTATACATGCATGCATGTGTTAGAAGAAAATAAGGTCCGGAGAGACAGACAGGGGGAGAGGGGTGCGGCTAGGAGGTGGTGCAAGAGGCCTACTATGTTGAGGGGGGAGGAGTGTGCGACTATGAGATCGATGACAAGAGGGGTGGGAGAGTGCACCTGCATGGAACTGTATTAGACATAGGGGGCATGGACGGTGAGAAGATGAAGGAAATATGCCCTAGATGCAATAATAAAGTTATTATTTCCTTATTTCATGATAAATGTTTATTATTCATGCTAGAGTTGTATTAACCGGAAACATAATACATGTGTGAATACATAGACAAACAGAGTGTCACTAGTATGCCTCTACTTGACTAGCTCGTTAATCGAAGATGGTTGAGTTTCCTAGCCAAGGACATGAGTTTTCATTTGATTAACGGGATCATATCATTAGGGGAATGATGTGATTGACTTGACCCATTCCGTTAGCTTAGCACTTGATCGTTTAGTTTGTTGCTATTGATTTCTTCATGACTTATACATGTTCCTATGACTATGAGATTATGCAACTCCCATTTACCAGAGGAACACTTTGTGTGCAACCAAACGTCACAACGTAACTGGGTGATTATAAAGGTGCTCTACAGGTGTCTCCAAAGGTACTTGTTGGGTTGGCGTATTTCGAGATTAGGATTTGTCACTCTGATTGTCGGAGAGGTATCTCTGGGCCCACTCGGTAATGCACATCACTATAAGCCTTGCAAGCATTGCAACTAATGAGTTAGTTGTGGGATGATGTATTACGGAACGAGTAAAGAGACTTGCCGGTAGCATGATTGAAACTAGGTATTGAGATACCGACGATCGAATCTCGGACAAGTAACATACCGATGACAAAGGGAACAACGTATCTTGTTATGCCGTCTGACCGATAAAGATCTTCGTAGAATATGTGGGAGCCAATATGAACATCCAGGTTCCGCTATTGGTTATTGGCCGGAGACGTGTCTCGGTCATGTCTACATAGTTCTCGAACCCGTAGGGTCCGCACGCTTAACGTTTCGATGATAGTTATATTATGAGTTTATATGTTTTGATGTACCGAAGGTTGTTCGAAGTCCCAGATGTGATCACGAACATGACGAGGATTCTCGAAATGGTTGAGACATGAAGATTGATATTGGAAGCCTATGTTTGGATATCGGAAGTGTTCTGGGTGAAATCGGGATTTTACCAGAGTACCGGGAGGTTACCGAAACCCCCCGGGGACTTAATGGGCCTTAGTGGACCTTGGTGGAAAGAGAGGAGAGGCGACCAAGGCATGGGCCGCGCCCCCTCCCCCCTAGTCCGAGTAGGCCAAGGAGAGGGGGGCGGCGCCCCCTTCCTTCTTCTCCTCCACCTCTTTCCCCCCTCTCTCCTAGTCCAACAAGGAAAAGGGGGGAGTCCTACTCCCGGTAGGAGTAGGACTCCTCCTGGCGCGCCCCTCTCTAGGCCGTCCGCACCCCCCCTTGCTCCTTAATATACGAGGGCAGGGGGCACCCCATAGATACAACAATTGATCGTTTGATCTTTTAGCCGTGTGCGGTGCCCCCCTCCACCATAGTCCACCTCAATAATACTATAGCGATGCTTACGCGAAGCCCTACGTCGGTAGAACATCATCATCGTCACCACACCGTCGTGCTGACGAAACTCCCCCTCAACACTCGGCTGGATCGGAGTTCAAGGGACGTCATCGGGCTGAACGTGTGCTGAACTCGGAGGTGCCATACGTTCGGTACTTGATCAGTCGGATCATGAAGACGTACGACTACATCAACCGTGTTATGCTAACACTTCTGCTTTCGGTCTACGAGGGTACGTGGACAACACTCTCCCCTCTTGTTGCTATACATCACCATGATCTTGCGTGTGCGTAGGAAATTTTTGAAATTACTACGTTCCCCAACAGTGGCATCTGAGCCAGGTTTTATGCGTAGGTATCATATGCACGAGTAGAACACAAGTGAGTTGTGGGCGATATAAGTCATATGGCTTACCAACATGTCATACTTTGGTTTGGCAGTATTGTTGGATGAAGCGGCCCGGACCGAGATTACACGTACGCTTATGCGAGACTGGTTCTACCGACGTGCTTTGCACACAGGTGGCTGGCGGGTGTCAGTTTCTCCAACTTTAGTTGAACCGAGTGTGGCTACGCCCGGTCCTTGAGAAGGTTAAAACATCACTAACTTGATGAACTATCGTTGTGGTTTTGATGCGTAGGTAAGAACGGTTCTTGCTCAGCCCGTAGCAGCCACGTAAAACTTGCAACAACAAAGTAGAGGATGTCTAACTTGTTTTTGTAGGGCATGTTGTGATGTGATATGGTCAAGATGTGATGAGATATAAGTTGTTGTATAATATGATCATGTTTTGTTGAAGTTATCGGCAACTGGCAGAAGCCTTATGGTTGTCTCTTTATTTCATAAGATGCAAGCACCAAATAATTGCTTTACTTTATCACTATGCGATAGCAATAGTTGCAAGAGAAATAGTTGGCGAGACGACCATGTGAAGACACATTGATATAGATCAAAATGATGGAGATCATGGTGTCATGCCGGTGGCGATCGAAATCATGACGATGTTTTGGAGATGGAGATCAAAGGCACAAGATGATGATGGCCATATCATTTCACATATTTTGATTGCATGTGATTTTTATCTTTTATACATCTTATTTTGCTTAGTTCGACGGTAGCTTTATAAGATGATCTCTCACTAATTATCAAGGTACAAGTGTTCTCCCTGAGTACGCACCGTTGCGAAAGTTCTTCGTGCTGAGACACCACGTGATGATCGGGTGTGATAGGCTCTATGTTCAAATACAACGGGTGCAAAACAGTTGCACACGCAGAATACTCAGGTTAAACTTGACGAGCCTAGCATATTACAAATATGGCCTCGGAACACTGAGACCGAAAGGTCGAGCGTGAATCATATAGTAGATATGATCAACATAGTGATGTTCACCATTGAAACTACTCCATCTCACGTGATGATCGGACATGGTTTAGTTGATATGGATCACGTGATCACTTACAGGATTAGAGGGATGTCTATCTAAGTGGGAGTTCTTAAGTAATATGATTAATTGAACTTAAATTTATCATGAACTTAGTCCTGGTAGTATTAGCATATCTATGTTGTAGATCAATAGCTCGCGTTTAGCTCCCCTATTTTATTTTTGATATGTTCCTAGAGAAAACTAAGTTGAAAGATGTTAGTAGCAATGATGCGGATTGGATCCGTGATCTGAGGTTTATCCTCAATTCTTCATAGAAGAATTATGTCCTTGATGCACCTCTAGGTGACAGACCTATTACAGGAGCAGATGCTGACATTATGAACGTTTGGCTAGCTCAATATGATGACTACTTGATAGTTTAATGCACCATGCTTAACGGCTTAGAATCGGGGCTTTAAAGACGTTTTGAATGCCATGGAGCATATAAGATGTTCCAAGAGTTGAAATTGGTATTTCATACTCATGCCCGTGTCGAGAGGTATGAGACCTCTGACAGTACTTTGCCTACAAGATGGAGGAGAATAGCTCAACCAATGCGCATGTGCTCAGATTGTCTGAGTACTACAATTGCTTGAATCAAGTGGGAGTTAATCTTCCAGATAAGAGAGTAATTGACAAAGTTCTCTAGTCACTATCACCGAGTTACTAGAACTTAGTGATGAACTATAATATGCAAGTGATGACAAAAGTAACTCCCAAGCTCTTCGTGGTGCTGAAATCAACGAAGGTAGAAATCAAGAAAAGCATCAAGTGTTGATGGTTGACAAAGACCACTAGTTTCAAGAAAAGGCCAAAGGGAAGAAGGGGAACTTCAAGAAGAACGACAAGCAAGTTGCTGCTCAAGTGAAGAAGCCCAAGTCTGGACCTAAGCCTGAGACTGAGTGCTTCTACTGCAAAGGGACTGGTCACTAGAAGCGGAACTGCCCCAAGTATTTGGCGGATAAGAAGGATGGCGAGGTGAACAAAGGTATATTGGATATACTTGTTATTGATGTGTACTTTACTAGTGTTTATAGCAACCCCTCGGTATTTGATACTAGTTCAGTTGCTAAGAATAGTAACTCAAAACGGGAGTTGCAGAATGAACAGAGACTAGTTAAGGGTGAAGTGACGATGTGTATTGGAAATGGTTCCAGGATTGATATGATCATCATCGCACACTCCCTATACTTTCGGGATTAGTGTTAAACCTAAAATAAATGTTATTTAGTGTTTGCGTTGAGAATGAATATGATTGGATCATGTTTATTGCAATACGGTTATTCATGTAAGTTAAAGAATAATTGTTGTTCTGTTTACATGAATAAAACCTTCTATGGTCATACACCCAATGAAAATGGTTTGTTGGATCTCGATCATGGTGATACACATTTTCATAATATTGAAGCCAAAAGATGCAAAGTTAATAATGATAGTGCAAATTATTTGTGGCACTGCCGTTTAGGTCATATCGGTATAAAGCACATGAAGAAACTCCATACTAATGGACTTTTGGAACCACTTGATTATGAATCACTTGGTACTTGCGAACCGTGCCTCATGGGCCAGATGACTAAAACGCCGTTCTCCGAAACTATGGAGCAAGCAACAGATTTGTTGGAAACCATACATACAGATGTGTGTGGTCCGATGAATATTGAAGCTCACAACGAGTATCATTATTTTCTGATCTTCACAGATGATTTGAGCAGATATGAGTATATCTACTCGATGAAATACAAGTCTGAAACATTTGAAAAGTTCAAATAATTTCAGAGTGAAGTGGAGAATCATCGTAACAAAAATAAAATTTTCTACGATATGATCGCAGAAGAAAAATATTTGAGCTACGAGTTTGGCCTTCAGCTAAAACAATGTGAAATAGTTTCACTACTCACGCCACCTGGAACACCACAGTGTAATGGTGTGTCCGAACGTCGTAACTGTACTTTATTAGATATGGTGCGATCTATGATGTCTCTTACCAATTTACCACTATCATTTTGGGGTTATGCATTAGAGACAGCTACATTCACGTTAAATAGGGCACCATCTAAATCCGTTGAGATGACACCGTATGAACCGTGGTTTGGCAAGAAACCAAAGTTGTTGTTTCTTAAAGTTTGGGGTTGCGATGCTTATGTGAAAAAGTTTCATCTTGATAAGCTCAAACCCAAGTCGGAGAAGTGCATCTTCATAGGATACGCAAAAGTAACTGTTGGGTACACCTTCTATCACATATCCGAAGGCAAGATATTTGTTGCTAAGAATGGATCCTTTCTAGAGAAGGAGTTTCTCTCGAAAGAAGTGAGTGGGAAGAAAATAGAACTTGATGATGTAAATGTACCTGCTCCCTTATTGGAAAGTAGTTCATCACAGAAATCTATTCCTATGACTAATACACCAGTTAGTGAGGAAGCTAATGATGATGATCATGTAACTTCAAATCAAGTTACTACCGAACCTCGTAGGTAAACCAGAGTGAGATCCGCACCAGAGTGGTACGATAATCCTGTTCTGGAGGTCATGTTACTTGACCATGACGAACCTACAAACTATGAGGAAGCGATGATGAGCCCAGATTCCGCGAAATGGCTTGAGGCCATGAAATCTGAGATGAGATCCATGTATAAGAACAAAGTATGGACTTTGATTGACTTGCCCAAAGATCGGTGAGCCATTGAGATTTAATGGATCTTCAAGAGGAAGACGGACACTGATAGTAGTGTTACTATCTACAAAGCTCGAATTGTCGCAAAAATGTTTTCGACAAGTTCAAAGTGTTGACTACAATGAGATTTTCTCACTCGTAGAGATGCTTAAGTCTGTCCGAATCATGTTAGCAATTGCCACATTTGATGAAATCTGGCAAATGGATATCAAAACTGCATTCCTGAATGGATTTCTGGAAGAAGAGTTGTATATGATGCAACGAGGAGATTTTAACGATCCAAAGGGTGCTAACAAAATGTGCAAGCTCCAGCGATCCATCTATGGACTGGTGCAAGCATCTCGGAGTTGGAATATACGCTTTGATGAGTTGATCAAAGCATATAGTTTTATACAGACTTGTGGTGAAGCCTGTATTTACAAGAAAGTGAGTGGGAACACTACAACATTTCTGATAAGTATATGTGAATGACATATTGTTGATCGGAGTTAATGTAGAATTATTCTGCAAAGCATAAAGGAGTGTTTGAAAGGAGTTTTTCAAAGAAAGACCTCAGTGAAGCTGCTTACATATTGAGCATCAAGATCTATAGAGATAGATCAAGACGCTTGATAAGTTTTTCAATGAGTACATACCTTGACAAGATTTTGAATTATTTCAAAATGGAACAGTCAAAGAAAGAGTTCTTGCCTGTGTTGCAAGGTGTGAAGTTGAGTAAGACTCAAAGCCCGACCAGGGCAGAAGATAAAAGAGGATGAAAGTCATTCCCTATGCCTCAGCCATAGGTTCTATAAAGTATGCCATGCTATGTACCAGATCTATTGTATACCCTACACTGTGTTTGGCAAGGGAGTACAATAGTGATCTAGGAGTAGATCACTGGACAGCGGTCAAACTTATCCTTAGTGGAACAGGGATATGTTTCTCGATTATGGAGGTGATAAAAGGTTCGTCGTAAAGGGTTACGTCGATGAAAGTTTTGACACTGATCCAGATGACTCTAAGTCTCAATCTAGATAGATATTGAAAGTAGGAGCAATTAGCTAAAGTAGCTCCGTGCAGAGCATTGTAGACATAGAAATTTGCAAAATACATAACGGATTTGAATGTGAAAGACCCGTTGACTAAGATTCTCTCACAAGCAAAACATGATCACACCTTAGTACTCTTTGGGTGTTAATCACATAGAGATGTGAACTAGATTACTGAATCTAGTAAACCCTTTGGGTGTTGGTCACATGGCGATGTGAACTATGGGTGTTAATCACATGATGATGTAAACTATCGATGTTAATCACATGGTGATGTGATCTATATTATTGACTCTCGTGCAAGTGGGAGACTGAAGGAAATATGCCCTAGAGGCAATAATAAAGTTATTATTTCCTTATTTCATGATAAATGTTTATTATTCATGCTAGAATTGTATTAACCGAAAACATAATACATGTGTGAATACATAGACAAACAGAGTGTCACTAGTATGCCTCTACTTGACTAGCTCATTAATCGAAGATGGTTGAGTTTCCTAGCCATGGACATGAGTTGTCATTTGATTAACGGGATCATATCATTAGGGGAATGATGTGATTGACTTGACCCATTCCGTTAGCTTAGCACTTGATCGTTTAGTTTGTTGCTATTGCTTTCTTGATGACTTATACATGTTCCTATGACTATGAGATTATGCAACTCCCATTTACCGGAGGAACACTTTGTGTGCTACCAAACATCACAACGTAACTGGGTGATTATAAAGGTGCTCTACAGGTGTCCCCAAAGGTACTTGTTGGGTTGGCGTATTTCGAGATTAGGATTTGTCACTCGGATTGTCGGAGAGGTATCTCTGGGCCCACTCGGTAATGCACATCACTATAAGCCTTGCAAGCATTGCAACTAATGAGTTAGTTGCGGGATGATGTATTACGGAACGAGTAAAGAGACTTGCCGGTAACATGATTGAAACTAGGTATTGAGATACCGACGATCGAATCTCGGACAAGTAACATACCGATGACAAAGGGAACAACGTATGTTGTTATGCGGTCTGACCGATAAAGATCTTCGTAGAATATGTGGGAGCCAATATGAACATCCAGGTTCCACTATTGGTTATTGACCGGAGACGTGTCTCGGTCATGTCTACATAGTTCTCGAACCCGTAGGGTCCGCACGCTTAACGTTTCGATGACAGTTATATTATGAGTTTATATGTTTTTATGTACCGAAGGTTGTTCGGAGTCCCGGATGTGATCAAGGACATGACGAGGAGTCGAGAAATGGTCGAGACATGAAGATTGATATATTGGAATCCTATGTTTGGATATCGGATGTGTTTCGGGTGAAATTCGGATTTTACCGGAGTACCGGGAGGTTACCGGAACCCCCCGGGGACTTAATGGGCCTTAGTGGACCTTGGTGGAAAGAGAGGAGAGGCGGCCAGGGCATGGGCCACGCCCCCTCCCCCCTAGTCCGAATAGGACAAGGAGAGGGGGCAGCGCCCCCCCCATTCCTTCTTCTCCTCCACCTCTTTCCCCTCTCTCTCCTAGTCCAACAAGGAAAAGGGGGAGTCCTACTCCCGGTAGGAGTAGGACTCTTCCTGGCGCGCTCCTCTCTAGGCCGGCCAAAACCCCCCTTGCTCCTTTATATATGGGGGCAGGGGGCGCCCCATAGACACGACAATTGATCGTTTGATCTTTTAGTCGTGTGCGCTGCCCCCCTCCAGCGTAGTCCAGCTCGATAATACTATAGCGGTGCTTAGGCGAAGCCGTGTGTCGGTAGAACATCATCACCGTCACCACGCCGTCGTGCTGATGAAACTCTCCCTCAACACTCGGCTGGATCGGAGTTCAAGCGACGTCATCGGGCTGAACGTGTGCTGAACTCAGAGGTGCCGTACGTTCGGTACTTGATCGGTCAGATCGTGAAGACGTATGACTACATCAAACGCGTTGTGCTAACGCTTCCGCTTTCGGTCTACGAGGGTACGTGGACAACACTCTCCCCTCTCGTTGCTATACATCACCACGATCTTGCGTGTGCGTAGGAAATTTTTGAAATTACTACGTTCCCCAACAGAAGAGAAGAGGGGGAGTATGTGTTTGTGGTAGGCACACTTGGCTAGAGAGGTATATCGACCGGTGTGTGCCGGAAAGAAGGAGTCGGGGGCCTACACACACTGTGGGTGAACGACCTAAAGATAAATAAGGAACGTGCGCGATGGAGGGGACGCTGAGGGAGGGTGAGAGGGGGGGGGGGGCGGGTGTGTGCATGCACGATAGAAAATTAGCGCTAGCTAGCTACAAAGAGAAGAGGATCGTGAAGGTGTTAAAGACGAACATAGATCATAATTCATTATAAAAAAGTGGATTCGAATACTTGAAGAAGATATCATAATGTAGAACATTGATTATAATTTGGGCTAATGTGTGGCTTTTGCAGCTCAGGGCTAAATACTTGTCATAATGTAGGGGGCGGGGCACTATACTTTGTGTGATAAACACGGTGTACGTTAGATTATGAATATCTAGTACATCAAATGTACTATTATTTGGAATCAACATCAAGTGTATTCAAAAAATTGAATTCGAGTTCATATAGTACACATAGTTCATATCTATCTCTATAGTAATCATGTGGTGTGTTGTTAAGGTAATACACGAATGATGGTTGAAGTTGGCAACAATCATGATTGTAGATTCTTATTGAAACAGAGAAACGAATTCAAATTCAGTTCGAATTGCAGCGTTAGTATAGAAATTTGGAATGTACTAAAATGTTGGCATGAGTAGGTTACATGCATTATACAGCCAGCGAAAAAAAAATTAAATTGGACATAACATGGATCCATACTCCCTCCTTCCATCTATAGAGGGCCTAATGCGTTTTTAAGACCGCCTTTGACTATTGACAATATTAATAGTACATGACATGCATAATGTGAGAATTATATCATTAAAGCTCCTTTCACACACGAATTTAATGGTGTGCTTTGTGTAAGTTGCATGTCATATATTATTGCTCTAATATTTGGTTGTTCAAATTTAGCCTCGGAAAACGCATTAGGCCCTATACAGATGGAAGGAGGGAGTAGCTTTGAATAACATTTGTATAGTAAAACGGGACAAGACTCTCTCTTTGTGTGGTGTGAATAGTTTTTATTTTTTTTTGTTTTTTTCGTTGAGGGAAGTGCGAATTGATTTGGTACGTACAAGTACAATATTACACGTTAGGCTTGTCCCTAAAATTCAACGCGCGCCTTGTTATATCCCGAAAATTCAGATACCGTGCTCCCCAAACTGGCGCCTTCACAACCCGCGCCTTGCTATATCGAAATTACAACGCACGCAAAAACTCCCTCCAGCTGCCAAATCCTGAGACGCGAAATCCCCCTTCTAACCCTGAGCCGAAAGGGCCGCTAGTTCAAATTGGTGGGGGTACTTTTGTAACACACCCTACATTTTGGACAAGCGCGTCCCTAAGTCATGGTTCCCCCTCCCATCGCCTCCTTTTCACCATTTGAAATCCCAGGCCGCCATAACCTCTCTGCTCCAGCCACGAAACCCCACCCTCCTCCATCTGCCACCTCATTGCTGCCCAGCCGGAGCCTCTTCCCCAACGACGTCGTCCACTGCAACAGCTCGACGTCCCTCATCCGCCTCCCCGGATGAGGATCCGTCGTCCATCCCGTCGTCACACTGGTTCAGCCGCCCCGTCCTCCACCTCCAAGGAGCTGCTCCAACGATCGCCTCGTCTAATGTGGTTGCTCCATCTCCACAGCGCCGCCTTAACCTTCTCCACCGGAACCGCAACATCCTCACCGACTCGTCAGACGAAGCCGAGGCCTACTCGGCACCACCAAAGAGGTTGTACACTCATCGCATCGCATCTTCTCCTTAACTCGACCTCCCGACGCCGATGATGCTCCATCCCGCACCCCCATGGAGCGACTACCTCGAAGCCGGCGCCGCGGGCGACATCTCCATGGCGTCTCTCCCCAGTGCGAGGCCCCTTTGGCGGCGGCGTCCATACCAGCCGGATCAGCTGCTGCTGCTCTAGCTGTCACTCGGTCGCTCGCGCTGCTGTTGTTGTTCCAGCTCTCGCTTGCTCGCCTAGCTGATGCTGCTCCGGCTCTCGCTTGCTCGTGTTGCTGCTGCTGCTGCCCGGGCTCTCTCTCGCTTGCTCACGCCGCTGCTGCTGCTTCGGCTCTCGCTCGCACTGCTAATGCTCCGGCTCCGGCTCTTGCTCGCTCGCTCGCTTGCGCTGCTGCCCTCCCCCTCGCTCGTGCTGCTGCTCTGCTCTGATTTAGCTACGCTTCAGTCGACGGAATTGACTTTTGGGTCAGTTGATTTTCAGGGGGTGGTGGGTCTCGCCGGAGTTAATGAACCACCCGCAGCGAGGAGGGGGGCTTGCCGGAGAGGTACCCCACTATCTATCTTAGGTTTCTGGGTGGGGTGCTGCTCGCCGGTGGCGGGGGGGGCACGGTGGTGGGGCGGTGGCGTGGGGATTGCTGGAGAAAAAGCTTGGCGCGGGGAGGGGTGCTGGAGGGCTGGCCGGGGCGGCGGCGGACCGGCGGTGGGGAGTTGTTTCAGGGCGGCGAGGCGACACGGGGTTCGGCCGGTGGTGGCTGGTGGCTCAGGGGGGTGCAGGTTGAAGATGAATTGCAGGCCCTTCCTAAACTATCCCATGTGAAGTGCCTCTCTGCTACCATTGCGTTCAGTTTTGACAGTAACATTCAGATTCCACAATAAATTTCAATTTCGACAGTTAAGTTCAGAGTCAACAGTTTTTACCTCATCTGTTGTAGTCAGGTGGTTTTTGGTGATGTAAATTTTACATCTATCACCTTTTGGTAATGCATTTTACATCATCTATTGGAGATGCTATTAGAATCCCACTTGAGATTAACGATGTCTGTCTTGTGCTGCTTCAGCCTTGACGTCTTACGGCTCACTTGAGCTGCTCCAAGGACGGAACGATCCATCACAATAGAGCAGTGCCCTGGACACCGTCTATAGATTCCACAGATCTTTATCCACACCTTCGACAGCCACCTCTGCCTCAACTTCGTCAGCGACCAACCCAATGATGCTGAGGCCGACACGGCTACGACAAAGAGGTTGTACACTTGTCACATCACTTATTACTGTACATTCATGTTGATCCATTTGGGCTATTGTGGTTCAACGGGAAAACATAGCAATAGGAAATTTTCCTATTGCACTCTACTATTCAATTATTCATGCATTTTGTTGAAAGGAATGTAGCAAAACATCCACCTGGACCTACTTTTCAAAATCCTATGCATGAAAACAAGACCAAGTGCATTAGTGGCAGAATAACATTCTAACTGTACATGCTTCTATATGGTTTCACTTTATTTTGGCCATGTTTCTTTGCATTCTTTGCTCCTCCTTTTCTTGTGAACCAAACACCCAAGTTGATAGAAATCCTGTATTCACAAATGCTATGTTTCCCATGTGCATTCCTATCCTATTCAGGTATTTTTCCTCCTATCCCTACGTTTTAGAATCATGCAAGCGAAATGAGCCCTTACATAATTACTTTAGTTACTGGTAGGTGTCGAAGAAAACTTTGTGTGGTTTGTCCTGCTCCTGCCGCGACGTCGTCCACGTCACCTGAGCTGCTCCATTGACAGAAGCATCCACCAAACCAGACATCACGACTCCTGACCATCTTTCGCCGCCTCAGATCTCCTTCCCTACCGCCAGCACCCACTTCAACGGCATCACCATCATCGACTCAGCAGATGAACCTGAGGAGTACACGGGTCCACAAGAGAGGTCACACTCTTTTGTTTCTGCTTATGTTATGCATTGCTTAATATTACCTGCTACTTTATTGTCCTGTTCACCTCTTAGACTCCAAGTCAGGTCCAAATTGATGTTCAATCTTGAGTTCTAAATTAGTTGTGGGGCACATATCGAGGCAGCAATGAATAGTATCTCTGTCTAATATCTGGTTCACCTAGGGTATGCCTATGTTGTTCATCTTGGGTGGGAAACAAATAGTAAAGCAATCATCATCTGTTTTTATTAAATTAAAGCAATCATCAGCCTGCTATCATTATTTTTGGATCCATCCACTGGTTGTTACCATTACTCTAGATTTCTGCATGCTCTCCTTACATAATCTCACTATATTTTTTTGTGTGCATGTCAGATATTGTACACAGTCATGCTGAACATGTAGAGAAAAAGAGAAGAGTTTTGCGCGGCAATGCAATGTCATGCAGACATCGCTACATGGTGGGTTCAATGGCAAACCCTCCCCCTCTCCAGATTGTAATCAAAAGGAAGATATCTGTTCTGAGGTGGACTCAGACGTAGGTGACCACTCCTATTTACCCCCCAAGGTGTTTGCTCTAACTTGGCATGATGATGTTAGTCTTATCATGCATATGTTGCCTTGCAGTGCCTACTTTCGACATCATATATGTCATCTTATTAGTTTAGACATGTTCTGTAATGCCACCTATTTAGTTTCAATATCATATATGGGAATTATGCAGTCTCATGTCTTTTAGCCAGCCATAATATATGTGAAATGTGCAATGTCATCCTGTTTAACCAGGCATCATATATTTGAATGATATCTAGCCCATCCTTTTCTTCATTAAATTTCCATTTGTCGACAATGTTTGAACATTAAGCTACTCTTCTTGTGAATCAGCCATTTGAGTGGGTGATGGAAAAATCTGGAGTGAAAACAAGGCCTTCAGAGCAGACAGTGCTACCTGTGGAAGTAGATCTCTTGTTGGGTCCCGATAGCTCCTCAGAGATGGATTTAGAGATAGATGACCCATCCTATTCCCCCACTGAGGTGTATGCTCTAACTTGGCATGGTTCTACTACTCATATCATGCATATGGTGTCTTGCATTGCATAGTTTAGACATCATATACACAATATTCAACACCATGTTCTTAGTTCAGACATCATATATGCGAATGCCCTCCGCTTAGCATATAAATCACATATGTGAATTAAATCATGCGATCCTGGTTACTTAGATAACATGTATGTGAATTATGTCATGTGATCCTGTTTAGTTAGTCATCATATCTTTGAATTATGTTATGTTATGCTATCCAGTTTAGATAGACATCATATATGTGAAATTATGTCATGCTATCCGTTTTAGTCAAACAATATACATGTCAATTATTTAATGCCCTCTTTTTTCCACACTATCTATTGCATCTGTCTCTCATACAATGTTTGTACATTCAATTATGTTTCCTGTTTATCAGCCATTTGAATTGGAGCGGGTGATGGAAGTATCTAGCGGAGTAAAAACACGGTCTTCAAATAAAATAGTGCTACCTCTTGGTGGAGATAGCACCCCAGTTGTACATGCACGAGAACCAGCCCTACCACACATAATCCAGACCCTCGCAGATTTTACCCCTACTCCGTGGACAGAGAACCAGCTTCACCCAATCTAACCCCAACCCCAGCAAATAGTAACCCTGTTCCTGTTGACACAGCACCATCTCCACCACAGAGCTCCCAAACAAGAGCAGTTAGTAAGGCAGCTCCAGTGCCCAAAGCGCCAGTACTACCACGGCGAACCCCAACTCCACCAGTTAGTACACCTATTCCTATGGAGGAAGCACAACCAGCCATTCATAGTTTAGCATCTATCGCATTTGATGTTGTTAAAGCCTATGTGCGTATCTTCCCATCATGGAAATATTATACTGAAGATGAAGGAAAATGTCAGTTGCAGGTGTTTGTCCAGGAGTTATGTGTAAGTAATGTTATTCATGGCAATTACTTTGCTTTGTCCCATACATGCTACCTCTATGATGGTTATAATACAGCAATTTTTCCAATTTTTCTCTATAGAGAAGGACCGACTTGGAAACTCAGGATGAGGTAACCTGTGCTAATACCTCTACTATCTTCAAGAATGCTTGGTGGCAGTATTGGAATTACCTGAAGAAAACGTACTTCACTGGAAAAGAAACTCATCAAATTCCCTTGTGTTCTCCTGAGACACATTTACTGGACAATGACTGGGAACGTTGTGTTCTTTACTAGTCCCGAACCAAGAATGTGGTAAGGTCTATGAGCTCATTTTATTTTAAGTACTATATGCTTGCGTCTTGCTGTACTCTATTCATGTAGAACAAGTGCTTAAACCTGAAGAACAACTGTTCTCATTTAAGATCCCATTACTATCGTGCATACTGCTTTGCTCTTGTATCACTGTATTTACTCATACAAACTTATTTTTAAATTTAAGTATCCAATGGAAACTCCAATGGCACAATAGGTATCTTTACGCATGTTTCTTTAACAGGTTGCTCTTATAATTAGCTCTGCTAATTTCAATTTCAATTGTGTATACAGTTGACTTCTCATATCATGCACATTACTAGCATCATGACATGGCCAATAGTGTTGTTGTACATGTAGACCCATGGTACCCATCTGAAATCTTGTTGTGCCGTTTAGTTTCCCACGCTTTGTATTCTTTTAGTGCTGCTTTCTCTTGAACTGGTATGATTTGAACCGTGTCTCTATTTTGATTTGGCAAGACAATGCAATGACCATAGGACATAGATATATGTTTGTTTTATGCTTTTATAATGTACTACTTGGCAATAGAAGACTTGGTAGTTTAATCTTGTCCACCTTACTAATGAACTGGTTCACCGAAATGAGTTTCATATACTAGTACATGCTAAACATGTTATGTGTCTGCTTGTTTCTTCTTTTAGAATGCTAACAGAATATTGGGGAAGAGTGCCTTATTAAGCAATGATAAAGAAAGTAATGCAGATAAGGCTCAGGATCGTGAGACATCCTTGTTGGTCTCCGACAAAGCTGATAGAATAGCTAAGGAAAACTATCTTGAAGACAGTGAGGCAACCCCAAAGTCATGTCTTGGTTTACTGTTCGAGTTACTGGCCACTACCGCTTGCACAAGCTATTCAAACTCATTGTCTGAATCTGTTCGGCTTCTTGAGTCTCAACTACAAGCTGGAAGACATCGATCAGTTGTGTTGCAACAAGAAGCGGAAGGACTATGGAAGTCCCTGGAGCATTCAGATGCATACTTTCTGGTGCAACAGCAAGCGTTGGAGGATTTTAGCGCCAAACAGGACAAAGATAATAAGCTTGCTAAGCTTATTGCTAGCATGGTGGATACCCAGGATAACGTTTCTTGAGCTCTTCTGAAGTTGTTTCAGTTATGGACTTGTTTTGCTGCTGCGTTTATTTGCACTGGTGGCCAATTTTGACGGACAGTGTATGTAATATGCTCTTTTGTTCCCTATATTTGCACTGGTGGCGAACTTTGATGCCTAGTGGATGTAATATGTGTAATAGCTGTAATAGGCTAGCGTTAATTGCTTGCTTATTTATTTCCTTATTGTCTTGTTTAGTTCTTTGCTTGTAGTCACTGCAGTTCTTTTTCCGCGTTTTTTAGTGGCCACAATAACCTAGTTTTGGTAACTAGGCCACAATAATCATGGCAACACACGGACTGTTGTAACCATGGGCCTCCTGCGGGCCGTAGGATCTGTGGGCCTTCTATGGGCCATAGGATCCATGGGCCTTTTACGGGCCGTAGGATCCATGGACTTTCTACGGGTCGTATGATCCATGGGCCTTCTACGGGCCGTAGGATCCATTGGTCTTCTACGGGCCGTAGGATCCATGGGCCTTCTACGGGGTGTATAATCATTTCGCCAAACATGGGCCGTACTATTCGTGGACCATAACGGGCCGTTAATAGGCCGTATTTGATAACGCTATGAAAATAGCCCAATGGGTTAACGGGCCACAAACGGGCCGAATGTAACCACGGGCTGTATTTGGCCCACAAACAGAACAGGCCAGTAACGGACCGTATCTAACCGAATTCTAGAAATGAGCCCAAGAATAAATGGTCCCTTAGAAATCCGAAAGTTAACACGGGCTGGAAATGGCCGACAGAATAATGGGCCGTTAATGGGTATAAAGCGATACACTGCTCATTATGGGCCAGTTTCATCTCGGGCCTTTAATGGGCCGAGAGTTACAAAGGGCCTCATATGGGCTGAAAGACATCATGGGACATACATGGGCCGGAAGTTACAGCGGGTTGGAATCATATTGGACGGCCCAGATGAAGCTACTGGGCTTAATTCCGATAGGCCATAACGGGCTGGTAGTAAGCGGGCCGTAAATGGGCTATATACGGACAGGCCGTTAATAGGCTTTCTGTGGGCCGGCCCGTTACCTTTTGACCAAGTCAAACATGCCGTCCTTTTCACCTGAATGGGCCTCTGTTGGGCCGTGCCACGTGTCGACGTATCATAGGCGCCTCCTGTCCAATGAGTGGATGACATCTGTCCGAACGTTGAGCCGAGACGTGTTTCCTCCAGCCAATGAGAATTTTACACGTGGAAAATTCCCATTGGTCTAGGATATTAACGGGTTATCGGATCCAAAACCGGACCCGGTAGCTTAACGGCGCCCCATTATGGTGGATGCCACGTGTCGGTCACCCTTGACGAAAGCACTTATATGACGCGCGATTTATCATCATGGAAGTGGACACTTCCGTGATGATAATTTTGGTAATGTCATGGAACACTTCTACGACAGCACATGTATGACTATCTTGATTCCATCATAAATTTGTCATGGATGTACATTTATGATAGAAAACGTGACCCACTATGACAAACACGTATCATCACGGAAGTGTCTTTTTTTGTAGTGCACGGTGGCCGACAGTGGGGTGGCGGCCACGACGGCCACCTCCCGCCTTCGGGCCGCGGTGGCGGAGCGGGAGATGGCCCTGGCTTTTGATAGTGGTGTGGTCGCAACGGCAGCCGCCAACAGCTGCTGACGGGCAGTGGCGGTGGAGCGTGTGGTGGGTGCTCTGCGCACACCCAACAGGGACGCCACGGGCACTACACTATTCCGGGGATTGTGCCGCCACCGTGGGGTAGTATCCCAGCTGGAGCTGTCCTCTGATAATGGCGGAGTGGCTGAGCGAGGAACGACGGACCGGTGCCATTTGCGATTGTGGGAGAAGCAGACGAAATAAGCTACAGGGAGGGAGGGGAAAATGCGATAGAGGACTCGCCGGTCATGAGGGTTTTTATAGCAGGCCGGCAAGCATTGGGATTTCGGGGGATTTCACCGAGTCAGGCGGGAAGCTCGCGCGGGAACCTGCGAGGTTGCCTGGGAATGGGCTCACCGACGATTCATTGGCGCCACCGTTTGGCCAAAAGAACGCCCCCACGCGCTGCACAAGCTTGCGCTATAAGACATCTGCGGTAGCGGGGTGATAAGATGTGCGAGAGGAGGACGAGAGGACACGTACACATACAGTTAATAGAAAAAAGTTTGCAATTTAATTACCTACTATACTCCCATCCTGGTTTATAAGTAGGATTTAACTAGTAATCTACAAATGCATGTCGCCATAGATTATATCGTTGGAGTTGTATTTGAACATAGTTTCCAGCTATGCAATTTTTGTAACATGCATTAACACTTTTTTGGTTAAATTTAAGGTTATACACCATCAAGCGTTTGCCCGCAACACACACGGCTTATTCCATCACAAACAGCTCTGATGGATCAATTGTCTGCCACGTATCGCACACGCAACTCTAATCTGATTCGTGCTTGATGTCTCCGAAATTGCTCGCGCAGTTCGTCTTATTTGCCACGTATCACTGTGCCGTCCTATGCTCGTATCCCTGGCAAGCTCTGCTCGTCGTTAGGCGCTGCGGCACGCTCTGTCGTGTCCGTTGGCGCGCTCTGCTCGCGTCCGTTGGCGTGCTCGGATTGTGGATAGCTTTTACTTGAGGCGGCCGTAGAGCGCTCTGCTCGTGTCCCCCCACGCGCGCTCTGCCAGTGGTTGGGCGTGCGCACGATCACGTCGGGGGCCCCATATGCATGCGGTTGCGCCGCGCGCGTTGCCACGCGATGAAGTTACGTGCGGCACGATGGAGTTACGCGCTGCAAATTAGAACTGCCATCAGGGCATGCCGATATTCCTGGCCTTCCGGCTTCCCTTTTAATTCCCGCGGCCATTATAACCTTAGTCTCTTCAACCTTTCGATCGCGCCCCACAACACATCAAGCACACCCACGATGACACATAGAGAGGGGATGTCCGGCGGCGCTCCAATGGAGTTCGGCGAGCATAGAGTGGAGACCCACGCGAGGGAGACAGATCTCTCGGTGGTGTACACCATCAACCCAGCCGTGGTTGACGGCTACATCAACAGCGTTGAGCAGTTGCTTGCTGGAGACAAGTACAAGGTGGTCGGCATCGACCTCCAGTACACCTCTGGTCGTCCCGGCATAGATCAGAAGGTTGCCGTCGCCCAGTTGTGCGTGCGCCATCATGTGCTCATCTACCACTACTGCATGGCCACAAAGCCTTGTGACCATTTCAATAGGTTTGTCAATAGCACCGATTACAAGTTCGCCATGGTGGAAACCAAAGACGATGTAAAAGTGCTCAGTGTTATGGGCTTGGCCTGCAAGAACCTTGTCGAAATCCATGACCACTACAGGGTCTAGGGCAGCACGAAGTAGGACTCCCTGGTCAAACTTGCCTCGGCCATCATCGACCCCTACTACGAAAAGATGAAGCAGGATGCCCAGAGAACAAGTCCCGTATCCTGGCACAAGGCCTGGATGTGGCAACTAGATGAACCTCACCTCAGGTTCGCGGCCAAGAGCGTGTGCACATGCTACGAGATGCATAGGCGGATCATTGACATGAGGAAGTGCCTTGTTACCCAAATCGATGAGCCCGGATCGAGCCACAAGCAGAGCAAGCGTCACAAGAAGTAGATGATGATCATATGATCATTTACGCTAGTTAATCATGCATGTAATATATAGTTTACTTGATTGGTGTGTGTGGAAATGTCATGTTGTTGGGGAACGTAGTAATTTCAAAAAAAAAATCCTACGCACACGCAAGATCATGGTGATGCATAGCAAGGAGAGGGGAGAGTGTGATCTACGTACCCTTGTAGACCGACAGCGGAAGCGTTAGCACAACGCGGTTGATGTAGTCGTAAGTCTTCACGGCCCGACCGATCAAGCACCAAGACTACGGCTCCGAGTTTTAGCACACGTTCAGCTCGATGACGATCGCCGGACTCCGATCCAGCAAAGTGTCGGGGAAGAGTTCCGTCAGCATGACGGCGTGGTGACGATCTTGATGTACTACCGTCGGAGGGCTTCGCCTAAGCACCACTACAATATTATCGAGGATTATGGTGGAAGGGGGCACCGCGCACGGCTAAGAATATGATCACGTGGATCAAATTGTGTGTCTAGGGGCGCCCCTGCCCCCGTACATAAAGGATCAAGGGGAGGAGGCCGGCCGGCCCTATAGGCGCGCCAAGGAGGAGTCCTCCTCCTAGTAGGAGTAGGACTCCTACTAGGAGGGGGAAGGAAGTGGGGAGGGAGAAGGAAAGGGGGGCGCCGCCCCCCTCTCCTAGTCCAATTCAGACCAGGGGAAGGAGGCGCGCGACCCACCTTGGCTGCCCTTCTCTCTCTCCACTAAGGCCCATATGGCCCATTACTTCTCCCGGTAGGGTTCCGGTAACCCTTCGGCTCTCCGGTTTTCTCCGAAATCACCCAGAACACTTCTGGTGTCCGAATATAGCCGTCCAATATATCAATCTTTATGTCTCGACCATTTCGAGACTCCTCGTTATGTCCGTGATCACATCTGGGACTCTGAACTAACTTCAGTACATCAAAACTCATAAACTCATAATATAACTGTCATCGAAACCTTAAGCGTGCGGACCCTACGGGTTCGAGAACAATGTAGACATGACCGAGACACGTCTCTGGTCAATAACCAATAGCGGAACCTGGATGCTCATATTGGCTCCTACATATTCTACGAAGATCTTTATCAGTCAGACCGCATAACAACATATGTTGTTCCCTTTGTCATCGGTATGTTACTTGCCCGAGATTCGATTGTCGGTATCTCAATACCTAGTTTAATATCGTTACCGGCAAGTCTCTTTACTCGTTTCGTAATACATCATCTCGTAACTAACTCATTAGTTGCAATGCTTGCAAGGCTTATGTGATGTGCATTACCGAGAGGGCCCAGAGATACCTCTCCGACAATCGGAGTGACAAATCCTAATCTCAAAATATGCCAACCCAACATGTACCTTTGGAGACACCTTTAGAGCTCCTTTATAATCGCCCAGTTACGTTTAGACGTTTGGTAGCACACAAAGTGTTCCTCCGGTAAACGGGAGTTGCATAATCTCATAGTCATAGGAACATGTATAAGTCATGAAGAAAGCAATAGCAACATACTAAACAATCGAGTGCTAAGCTAACGGAATGGGTCAAGTCAATCACATCATTCTCCTAATGATGTGATCCCGTTAATCAAATAACAACTCTTTGTCTATGGTTAGGAAACATAACCATCTTTGATTAACGAGCTAGTCAAGTAGAGGCATACTAGTGACACTCTGTTTGTCTATGTATTCACACATTTATTATGTTTCCGGTTAATACAATTCTAGCATGAATAATAAACATTTATCATGAAATAAGGAAATAAATAATAACTTTTTTATTGCCTCTAGGGCATATTTCCTTCAGTCTCCCACTTGCACTGGAGTCAATAATCTAGTTCACATCGCCATGTGATCTAACATCAATAGTTCACATCTTTATGTGGTTAACACCCATAGTACACATCGATATGTGACCAACACCCAAAGGGTTTACTAGAGTCAGTAATCTAGTTCACATTGCTATGTGATTAACACCCAAAGAGTACTATGGTGTGATCATGTTTTGCCTGTGAGAGAAGTTTAGTCAACGGGTCTGCCATATTCAGATCCGTAAGTATTTTGCAATTTTCTATGTCTACAATGCTCTGCACGGAGCTATTTTAGCTAATTGCTCCCACTTTCAATATGTATCCAGATGAAGACTAAGAGTCATCCGGGTCAGTGCCAAAACTTGTATCGACGTAACCATTTTACGACGAATCTTTTGTCACCTCCATAATCGAGAAACATATCCTTATTCCACTAAGGATAATTTTGACCGTTGTCCAGTGATCTACTCCTAGATCACTATTGTACTCCCTTGCCAAAATTAGTGTAGGGTATACAATAGGTCTGGTACACAACATGGCATACTTTATAGAACCTATGGCCAAGGCATAGGGAATGACTTTCATTCTCATTCTATTTTCTGCCGTGGTCGGGCTTTGAGTCTTACTCAATTTCACACCTTGTAACACAGGCAAAAATTCTTTCCATTTTGAACTACTTCAAAATCTTGTCAAGGTATGTACTCATTGAAAAAAACCTTATCAAGCGTCTTGATCTATCTCTATAGATCTTGATGCTCAATATGTAAGCAGCTTCACCGAGGTTTTCTTTGAAAAAATCCTTTCAAACACTCCTTTATGCTTTGCAGAATAATTCTACATTATTTCCGATCAACAATATGTCATACACATATACTTATCAGAAATGCTGTAGTGCTCCCACTCAGTTTCTTGTAAATACAGGCTTCACCGCAAGTTTGTATAAAACTATATGCTTTGATCAACTCATCAAAGCGTATATTCCAACTCCGAGATGCTTGCACCAGTCCATAGATGGATCGCTGGAGCTTGCACATTTTGTTAGCACCCTTTGGATCGTTAAAATCTCCTCGTTGCATCATATACAACTCTTCTTCCAGAAATCCATTCAGGAATGCAGTTTTGATATCCATTTGCCAGATTTCATCAAATGTGGCAATTGCTAACATGATTTGGACAGACTTAAGCATCGCTACGAGTGAGAAAATTTCATCGTAGTCAACACCTTGAACTTTGCCAAAACCCTTTTTCGACAAGTCTAGCTTTGTAGATAGTAACACTACTATCAGCGTATGTCTTCCTCTTGAAGATCCATTTATTTTCTATGGCTTGCCGATCATCGGGCAAATCCATCAAAGTCCATACTTTGTTCTCATACATGGATCATATCTCAGATTTCATGGCCTCAAACCATTTTGCGGAATCTGGGCTCATCATCGCTTTCTCATAGTTCGCAAGTTCGTCATGGTCTAGTAACATGACTTCCAGAACAGGATTACTGTACCACTCTGGTGCGGATCTCACTCTGGTTTACCTACGAGATTCGATAGTAACTTGATCTGAAGTTACAATCATCATCATTAGCTTCCTCACTAATTGGTGTAGTAGTCACAAGAACAGATTTCTGCGATGAACTACTTTCCAATAAGGGAGAAGGTACAATTACCTTATCAAGTTTTCTACTTTCCTCCCACTCACTTCTTTCGAGAGAAACTCCTTCTCTAGAAAGGATCCATTCTTAGAAATGAATGTCTTGCCTTCGGATCTGTGATAGAAGGTGTACCCAACAGTCTCCTTTGGGTATCCTATGAAGACATATTTCTCCGATTTGGGTTTGAGCTTATCAGGATGAAACTTTTTCACATAAGCATCACAACCCAAAACTTTAAGAAACGACAACTTTGGTTTCTTGCCAAACCATAATTCAGATTGTGTCATCTCAACGGATTTAGATGGTGCCCTTTTTAACGTGAATGCAGCTGTCTCTAATGCATAACCCCAAAACGATAGTGGTATATCGGTAAGAGACATCATATATTGCACTATATCCAATAAAGTACGGTTATGACGATCGGACACACCATTATGCTGTGGTGTTCCAGGTGGCATGAGTTTGTGAAACTATTCCACAATGTTTTAATTGAAGACCAAACTCGTAACTCAAATATTTGTCTCCACGATCAGATCGTAGAAACCTTATTTTCTTGTCACGATGATTTTCCACTTCACCCTGAAATTATTTGAACTTTTCAAATGTTTCAGACTTATGTTTCATCAAGTGGATATACTCATATCTGCTCAAATCATCTATGAAGGTCAGAAAATAATGATACCTACCGCGAGCCTCAACACTCATTGGACTGCATACATCAGTATGTATTATTTCCAATCAATCAGTTGCTCGCTCCATTGTTCCGGAGAACGGAGTCTTAGTCATCTTGCCCATAAGGCATGGTTCACAAGCATCAAGTGATTCATAATCAAGTGATTCCAAAAGCCCATCAGCATGGAGTTTCTTCATGCGCTTTACACCAATATGACCTAAACGGCAGTGCCACAAATAAGTTGCACTATCATTATTAACTTTGCATCTTTTGGTTTCAATATTATGATTATGTGTATCACTACGATCGAGATCCATCGATCTATTTTCATTGGGTGTGTAACCATATAAGGTTTTATTCATGTAAACAGAACAACAATTTATTCTCTTATTTAAATGAATAACCGTATTACAATAAACATGATCAAATCATATTCATGCTCAACACAAACACCAAATAACACTTATTTAGGTTCAACACTAATCCCGAAAGTATAGGGAGTGTGCGATGATGATCATATCAATTTTGGAACTATTTCCAACACACATCGTCACTTCACCCTTAACTAGTATCTGTTCATTCTGCAACTCCCGTTTTGAGTTACTACTCTTAGGAACTGAACCAGTATCAAATACCGAGGGGTTGCTATGAACACTAGTAAAATACACATCAATAATCTGTATATCAAATATACCTTTGTTCACTTTGCCATCCTTCTTATCCGCCAAATACTTGGGGTAGTTCCGCTTCCAGTGACCAGTTCCTTTGCAGTAGAAGCACTTAGTATCAGGCTTAGGTCTAGACTTGGGCTTCTTCACTTGAGTAGCAACTCGCTTGCCGTTCTTCTTGAAGTTCCCTTTCTTCCCTTTACCCTTTTCTTGAAACTAGTGGTCTTGTCAACCATCAACACTTGATGTTTTTCTTGATTTCTACCTTCGTCGATTTCAGCATTATGAAGAGCTTGGGAATCGTTTCCGTTATCCCTTGCATATCATAGTTCATCACGAAGTTCTACTAACTTGGTGATGGCGACTAGAGAATTCTGTCAATCACTATTTTATCTAGAAGATTAACTCGCACTTGATTCAAGTGATTGTAGTACCCAGACAATCTGAGCACATGCTCACTAGTTGAGCGATTCTCCTCCATCTTTTAGCTATAGAACTTGTTGGAGACTTCATATCTCTCAACTCGGGTATTTGCTTGAAATATTAACTTCAACTCTTGGAACATCTCATATGGTCCATGATGTTCAAAACGTCTTTGAAGTCCCGATTCTAAGCCGTTAAGCATGGTGCACTAAAATATCAAGTAGCCATCATATTGAGCTAGCCAAACGTTCATAACGTCTGTATCTGCTCCTACAATAGGTCTGTCACCTAGCGGTGCATCAAGGACATAATTCTTCTGTGCAGCAATGAGGATAAACCTCAGATCGCGGATCCAATCTGCATCATTGCTACTAACATCTTTCAACACAATTTTCTCTAGGAACATATCAAAATAAGCACAGGGAAGCAACAACGGGAGCTAATGATCTACAACATGATTCGCAAAATACTACCAGGACTAAGTTCATGATAAATTTAAGTTCAATTAATCTTATTACTAAAGAACTCCCACTTAGATAGACATCCCTCTAATCCTCTAAGTGATTACGTGATCCAAATCAACTAAACCATGTCCGATCATCACGTGAGATGGAGTAGTTTCATTGGTGAACATCATTATGTTGATCATATCTACTATATGATTCATGCTCGACCTTTTGGTCTCCATGTTCCGAGGCCATATCTGTATATGCTTGGCTCGTCAAGTATAACCTGAGTATTCTGCATGTGCAACTGTTTTGCACCCGCTGTATTTGAACGTAGAGCCTATCACACCCGATCATCACGTGGTGTCTCAGCACGAAGAACTTTCGCAATGGTGCATACTCAGGGAGAACACTTCTTGATAATTAGTGAGAGATCATCTTAAAATGCTACCTTCAATCAAAGCAAGATAAGATGCATAAAAGATAAACATCACATGCAATCAATATAAGTGATATGATATGGCCATCATCATCTTGTGCTTGTGATCTTCATCTTCGAAGCACCGTCATGATCACCATTGTCACCGGCGCGACACCTTTATCACCATCGTAGCATCGTTGTCGTCTCGCCAATCTTATGCTTCCACGACTATCGCTACCGCTTAGTGATAAAGTAAAGCATTACAGCGCAGTTGCATTGCATACAATAAAGCGACAACCATATGGCTCCTGCCTGTTGCCGATAACTTGGTTACAAAAGATGATCATCTCATACAATAAAATTTAGCATCATGTCTTGACCATATCACATCACAACATGCCCTGCAAAAACAAGTTAGACGTCCTCTACTTTGTTGTTGCAAGTTTTACGTGGCTGCTACGGGCTTAAGCAAGAACCAATCTTACCTACGCATCAAAACCACAACGATAGTTTGTTAAGTTGGTGTTGTTTTAACCTTCGCAAGGACCGGGCGTAGCCACACTCGGTTCAACTAAAGTTGAAGAAACAAACACCCGCTAGCCACCTTTGTGCAAAGCACGTCGGGAGAACCGGTCTCGCATAAGCGTACGCGTAATGTCGGTCCGGGCCGCTTCGTCCAACAATACCGCCGAACCAAAGTATGACATGCCGGTAAGCAGTATGACTTATATCGCCCACAACTCACTTGTGTTCTACTCATGCATATAACATCAACATATAAAACCTAGGCTCGGATGCCACTGTTGGGGAACGTAGTAATTTCAAAAAAAATTCCTACGCACATGCAAGATCATGGTGATGCATAGCAACGAGAGGGGAGAGTGCGATCTACGTACCCTTGTAGACCGACAGCGGAAGCGTTAGCACACCGCGGTTGATGTAGTCATACGTCTTCATGGCCCGACCGGTCAAGCACCGAAACTACGAGACCTCCGAGTTTTAGCACACGTTCAGCTCGATGACGATCCCCGGACTCTGATCCAGCAAAGTGTCGGGGAAGAGTTCTGTCAGCACGACGGCGTGGTGACGATCTTGATGTACTACCGTCGCAGGGCTTCGCCTAAGCACCACTACAATATTATCGAGGATTATGGTGGAAGGGGGCACCGCACACGGCTAAGAATATGATCACGTGGATCAACTTCTGTGTCTAGGGGTGCCCCCTGCCCCCGTATATAAAGGATCAAGGGGAGGAGGCCGGTCGGCCCTATAGGCGCGCCAAGGAGGAGTCCTCCACCTAGTAGGAGTAGGACTCCTACTAGGAGGGGGAAGGAAGTGGGGAGGGAGAAGGAAAGGGGGGCGCCGCCCCCTCTCCTAGTCCAATTCGGACCAGGGGGGAAGGAGGCGCGCGGCCCACCCTGGCTGCCCTTCTCTCTCTCCACTAAGGCCCATATGGCCCATTACTTCTCCCGGTAGGGTTCCGGTAACCCTCCGGCTCTCCGGTTTTCTCCGAAATCACCCGGAACACTTCCGGTGTTCGAATATAGCCGTTCAATATATCAATATTTATGTCTCGACCATTTCGAGATTCCTCGTTATGTCCGTGATCACATCCGGGACTCCGAACTAACTTCAGTACATCAAAACTCATAAACTCATAATATAACTGTCATCGAAACCTTAAGCGTGCGGACCCTACGGGTTCGAGAACAATGTAGACATGACCGAGACACGTCTCTGGTCAATAACCAATAGCGGAACCTGGATGCTCATATTGGCTCCTACATATTCTACGAAGATCTTTATCGGTCAGACGCATGACAACATACATTGTTCCCTTTGTCATCAGTATGTTACTTGCCCGAGATTCAATTGTCGGTATCTCAATACCTAGTTCAATCTCATTACCGGCAAGTCTCTTTACTCGTTCCGTAATACATCATCTCGTAACTAACTCATTAGTTGCAATGCTTGCAAGGCTTATGTGATGTGCATTACCGGGAGGGCCCAGAGATACCTCTCCGACAATCGGAGTGACAAATCCTAATCTCGAAATACGCCAACCCAACATGTACCTTTGGAGACACATGTAGAGCTCCTTTATAATCACCCAGTTACATTGCGATGTTTGGTAGCACACAAAGTGTTCCTCCGGTAAACAGGAGTTGCATAATCTCATAGTCATAGGAACATGTATAAGTCATGAAGAAAGCAATAGCAACATACTAAACGTTCAAGTGCTAAGCTAATGGAATGGGTCAAGTCAATCACATCATTCTCCTAATGATGTGATCCCGTTAATCAAATAACAACTCTTTGTCTATGGTTAGGAAACATAACCATCTTTGATTAACGAGCTAGTCAAGTAGAGGCATACTAGTGACACTCTGTTTGTCTATGTATTCACACATGTTTCCGGTTAATACAATTCTAGCATGAATAATAAACATTTATCATGAAATAAGGAAATGAATAATAACTTTATTATTGCCTCTAGGGCATATTTCCTCCACATGTGTGTAGTAGCCACCTATGTAAATATGCATGTAATAGTGTACTTTGGTGTGTGCAAATGCCATGGTTGTAGTCGCCACCTATGTAAGTGGATGTTTAATTTGGTGATGCAAGCATGTCCTTATAAGTGTGTGTGTGTGTGTGTGTGTGTGTGTGTGTTGTTGTTCTATATGCAATCCCATCGCACAACACACACGTCTTATTGGAAGCAACTATATGTGTTATTATCGGTCTTGACACACATTTCTGATTACAGACCTGTTTGCCGCGTATCACACACATCTTGTTAAGTTGAACCATTTATGTTCTCATGTCTCAACGCAAACAGTTCATCCGAGTGAACCCCATGCCTTATATCGCACACACCTTTGATCTGTCTCACCGTTTCTTTTGTGTTGCCTAATCACAAACAGTTCATCCGAGTGAACCGTATGCTGTGTATCGCACACGCCTTCATCTGGCTACCCGTTTCTTTTGCTCCTCCTCATCGCAAACAGTTCATTGAACTGAACCGTATGCCCTGCATCGCACACGCAAATAAAACCTGAACCGTGTTTGATGCATCCGTCATCGCAAACATTTTATACATTTTTGACGGTTTTCATACAACACCATTTGCGATTATTGCATCGCACACAGTTTCTTGAAGGGTCTCTGATCATAGTGTCATGTTAGCAGCATCCTGCAGTAGTGGCCCGCTGTTATTTTGGCCTAAATCGGCAATAAGCAAGGTCCTAGGGGCGCAACTAGGCCAATTTTTCGGCGCCGGCGCTAAAAAGAGAGCCCTAGGGGGCATGTTGGGGGGCGAGTGGAGATGCTCTAAGGCTATATGCAGATTCTCGGCAGTAGCGCGGGTTAACAACTCAGGTTGCTGTTAAGTACTCCCTCCGTCCCAAAATAAGTGTCTCAACTTTGTACTAACTTTAGTACAAAATTGTACTAAGCTTGAGACACTTATTTTGAGATGGAGGGAGTAGTAAGTAGTGTCAGGGCAGAACAGGCGCAATAGGTAGAACTTAACAGTAGTGTTGAGTTCCCAGACACGCGCTTCACAGTGCTCCCACGGGTTGGCCACAGTAGCAATGTGGGTCATCGGACCACGCTACTGCTAAGCCCGTTAGTAGTAGCGCGGTGCCACCACCCCCGCTGCTACTATGGCCAGCCCGGGCCCAGCTCCCGGCCCACTTAGCAGCGGTGTTGGTCCTGGGCCCCCGCCCATACCCCCACGCTACTTCTAAACAAGCCCTATCTTTTTTCCCTGTGGCCCATTCCACTACCTCGCTACCTCACACTCCGTCGCTTGCTCTCTATGCCGTCGTCGTTGCCCGTCGTTGCCCCCAAGGTATCTCACTCCTCCCTCATGCCTCCCTCCCTCCATTCCTCCCTCCTTTGGCCGCCCGCCGTCTACGCCCTCCTCCCTCCTCCTCTCGCCGCCCTCCGCCCTCCTCCTCATTACGCACCGTCCTCCTCCCTCCTTCCCCATCCTGGCCTTGATACGTCTCCAATGTATCTATAATTTTTTATTGTTCCATGCTATTATATTATATCTTTTGGATGTTTAATGGGCTTTAATATGCTCTTTTATATTATTTTTGGGACTAACCTATTAACCGGAGGCCTAGTGCCAGTTTTTGTTTTTTTGCCTATTTTAGAGTTTCGCAGAAAAGGAATACCAAGTGGAGTCCAAACGGGATGAAACCTTCGCGATGATCTTTCTTGGACCGAAAGCAATCCAGAAGACTTGGAGTCGAAGTCTGGAACTCCACGAGGCGGCCACGAGGCAGGAGGGCGCACCCAGGGGGTAGGCGTGCCCCCACCCTCGTGGGCCCCTCGTAGCTCCACCGACGTACTTCTTTTGCCTATATATACTCTTATACCCTAGAAACATTGCAGAGAGCCATGAAACCACTTTTCCACCGCCGCAACGTTCTGTACCCGTGAGATCCCATCTTGGGGCCTTTTCCGGCGATCTGCCAGAGGGGGAATCGATCACGGAGGGCTTCTACATCAACACCATTGCCTCTCTGATGAAGCGTGAGTAGTTTACCACAGACCTTCGGGTCCATAGTTAGGAGCTAGATGGCTTCTTCTCTCTCTTTGATTGTCAATACAAAGTTCTCCTCGATGTTCTTGGACATCTATTCGATGTAATACTCTTTTGCGGTGTGTTTGCCGATATTCGATGAATTGTGGTTTTATGAACAAGACTATCTATGAATATTATTTGGTTCTTCTTTGAATTATTATATGCATGATTTGATATCTTTGCAAGTCTCTTTGAATTATCAGTTTAGTTTGGCCTACTAGATTGATCTTTCTTGCAATGGGAGAAGTGCTTAGCTTTGGGTTGAATCTTGCGGTGTCCTTTCCCAGTGATAGTAGGGGCAGCAAGGCATGTATTGTATTGTTGCCATCGAGGATAAAATGATGGGGTTTATATCATATTGCTTGAGTTTATCCCTCTACATCATGTCATCTTGCTTAATGCGTTACTCTGTTCTTATGAACTTACTACTCTAGATGCATGCTAGATAGCGGTAGATGTGTGGAGTAATAGTAGTAGATGCAGAACCGTTTCAATCTACTTGACACGGACGTGATGCCTATATTCATGATCATTGCCTTAGATATCTTCCTAATTATACACTTTTCTATCAATTGCTCGGCAGTAATTTGTTCATCCACTGTAATACATGCTATCTTGAGAGAAGTCACAAGTGAAATCTATGGCTCCTGGGTCTCTTTCTTATTATATTGTATCTATTTTATTTACATCGCATCTCATTTACTATTTTGCAATCTTTACTTTCCAATATATACAACAAAAATACCAAAAATATTTACTTCACTATCTTTATTAGATATCACTTTTGCGAGTGACCGTGAAGGGATTGACATCCCCTTTATCGTGTTGGTTGCAAGGTTCTTGATTGTTTGTGCAGGTACTAGGTGACTTGTGCATTGTCTCCTACTGGATTGATACCTTGGTTCTCAAAACTGAGGGAAATACTTATGCTACTTTGCTGCATCACCCTTTCCTCTTCAAGGGAAAACCAACGCATGCTCAAGAGGTAGCAAGAAGGATTTCTGGCGCCGTTGCCGAGGAGATCTACGCCAAGTCAAGACATACCAAGTACCCATCATAAACTCTTCTCCCTCGCATTACATTATTTGCCCTTCGCCTCTCGTTTTCCTCTCCCCCACTTCTAAAACGATTTTCGAAAACCATTGCCTTTTCTTCGCCCCTCTTCCGTTCGTCTCTTTTCGCTTGCTTCTTATGTTCTTGGGTGTTAGTGTGCCTGTTTGCTTTGATGGCTCTACCAAAAAGCGTTGATCCTCACCTTAGAAGGTTGGAAGAAATTGAAAACAACGTTAGAAGCTTTATGTCTTTGCAATTTGAGCATAAGAATTTCTTCAGAAACGAGCTTAAAGAACAAAAAAGTTTTATGGAGTACATGAATAAAGAGCTCGATGATATGTCTAAAGAATTTTATGGTTTGAAATCTCAGTTTGCTCATCTTGAAAATTTAGTAGGCCAAATTTCGGATAAGCAAGCCACCTTAGTTAATAAGATGACCGCTAAACTGGAAGATCTAGATGATAATAATGATGATGATCTAAAAGTGATTGATGTGACTCCTATTAAATCTTTGTTTTCCAATATGAATCTTGATAAAGATAGGACTGGAGATGAGTCAACTTTTTTTTGAGATTGGAGATGAGTCAACTTTAGTTAAAAGGCGTCCCAATGATTCGGAGTTTTTAGATCTTGATGCAAAAATTAATAAAAGTGGGATTGAAGAGGTCAAAACTTTACATAGCAATGACCCCACTATTTTAGATTTCAAGGAATTTAATTATGATAATTGCTCTTTGATAGATTGTATTTCCTTGTTGCAATCCGTGTTAAATTCTCCTCATGCTTATAGTCAAAATAAACCTTTTACTAAACATATCGTTGATGCTTTAATGCAATCCTATGAAGAAAAGCTTGAACTAGAAGTTTATATCCCTAGAAAACTTTATGATGAGTGGGAACCTACTATTAAAATTAAGATTAAAGATTATGAATGATATGCTTTATGTGATTTGGGTGCTAGTGTTTCCATGATTCCAAAAACTTTGTGTGATGTGCTAGGTTTCTGAGAATTTGATGATTGTTCTTTAAATTTGCATCTTGCGGATTCCACCATTAAGAAACCTATGGGAAGGATTAATTATGTTATTATTGTTGCAAATAGGAATTATGTTCCCGTAGATTTCATTGTTCTTGATATAGATTGCAATCCTACATGTCCTATTATTCTTGGTAGACCTTTCCTTAGAACGATTGGTGCAATTATTGACATGAAAGAAGGAAATATTAGATTCCAATTTCCGTTAATGAAAGGCATGGAACACTTTCCTAGCAAGAAAATTAAATTTCCTTATGAATCTATTATGAGAGCCACTTATGGATTGCATACCAAAGATGGCAATACCTAGATCTATTCTTGTTTTTATGCCTAGCTAGGGGCGTTAAACGATAGCGCTTGTTGGGAGGCAACCCAATTTTATTTTCGTTCTTTGCTTTTTGTTCCTGTTTTGTAATAAATAATTCACCTAGCTTCTGTTATGATTGTGTTTTTTATGTTTAATTAGTGTTTGTGCCAAGTAAAGCCTTTAGGATCTTCTTGGGTGATTGTTGTTTGATCTTGCTCATAAAAGCAGAAAGTATGCACTCATGAAAATAATTATCATTTTCTACCAGAGAGCGATAAAATACCAATTCCAACTGCAGTAGATCAATATACTTTTTATCCTGGTCGTCCTAATTTGTCAGAATTTTTTGAGTTACATAAGTATTAGAAATATCCACATTGGTACACACTGTTCTGTTTTTGACAGATTCTGTTTTTCGTGTGTTGTTTGCTTATTTTGATGAATCTATGAGTAGTATCGGGGGGGGGGGGGTATGAACCATAGAGAAGTTGGAATACAGTAGGTTTACCACCAATATAAATAAAGAATGAGTTCATTACAGTACCTTGAAGTGGTGATTTATTTTTTTATACTAACGGAGCTTACGAGTTTTCTGTTAAGTTTTGTGTTGTGAAGTTTTCAAGTTTTGGGTAAGGATTTGATGGACTATGGAACAAGGAGTGGCAAGAGCCTAAGCTTGGGGATGACCAAGGCACCCCAAGGTAACATTCAAGGACAACCAAAAGCCTAAGCTTGGGGATGCCCTGGAAGGCATCCCCTCTTTCGTCTTCATCTATCGGTAACTTCACTTGAGGCTATATTTTTTTATTCACCACATGATATGTGTTTAGCTTGGAGCGTCTTGTATGGTTTGAGTCTTTGCTTTTTAGTTTACCACAATCATCATTTCTGTACACACCTTTTGGGAGAGTCACGCATGAACCGGAATTCATTAGAATACTCTATGTGCTTCACTTATATATTTTGAGCTAGATAATTTTGCTCTAGTGCTTCACTTATATATTTTTAGAGCACGGTGGTGGTTTTATTTTATAGAAATTATTGATCTCTCATGCTTCACTTATATTATTTTGAGAGTCTTTTAGAACAACATGCTAATTTGCTTTGGCTATAAAATTAGTCGTAATATGATGGGCATCCAACATGGGTATAATAAAAACTATCATATAAAGTGCATTGAATACCGTCTTGTCTGGCTTACACATGAAGCTTCGTTGTCTACAGTCCACCGCCCCCGCTTGAACCACACTTGTGCACCAGTTTCTCGCGGCACCGAGCGAATTTTTTTGCCATCGCGGAAATATCTATCTCCCCGCCCCTCCCTCCTACCAAAAGCCACATTTCCACTGTTCCTCCTTGCTTTCCAAGTTCAAACCTTCACTGCTGCTTACTGGCAGCTCAGCCTCCTCGCCGGCGACCCTTCTTCTTGCAGCGCCACCTCCTCACCGGTTACCCTTCTTCTTGCAGCGCCGCCTCCACACCGGCGACCCTTCTTCTTGCAGCACCGCCTCCTCGTCGGCGACCCTTCTTCTTGCTGCGCGGCCTCCTCGCTGCAGACCCTTCTTCTTGCTGTGCGGCCTTGTCGATATGGTCAGGTAATCCACACCCACCCACACCATCCTCCTCCTTTCCCATCCACATGCCCCGACTGATGAAGCGACACCTTCCACCAAAATCACTACCCCCTTCTCCAATTAAGCGCCGCCCACAGCCATTTTACACGCAGTATAACGTGGAGCTGAGTAGCATGTGGCCGCACGCGTGAACGAGGACGCTATGGCTACCATGCGTGTCGATCGCCAGATCTTGGAGGAGCACCTCGTCTTCGAGGCCATCGTCGGCACCGCCACGTGGTTGTCTACTTTAAAATATAGTTCATGATGTTTTCTCGAGGCCACCGCTAGTGCTTTCTAGTGATTTGTCCTCTATAATGTTAATATGCAATCTGATGTTCAGTTAACAGTTTGGTCCTCTTTAATGTAATGTTCAGTTAACACTTTGGTCCAACAATTGCTACATTTCATAGTACTATTCTCAAGCATTTTCTTTGTTTTGTTAACTGTCTTATCTTCTAGTACATGTTTCTATTCTGCAATGTCGTGCTCAGTTAACTATTTTGGTTCATTTAGTCTGCTATCCATTTAACTGTTCAGTTCCATTCTATAATTTAATTTTGATTTGTTGTGGGTACAATTTTGTATTGTTATGCATGTGTCACCAATCGAATTTGGTTGTACTCAATACATATTCTACTGATAGTATGGCAACTCTCAGTTAACCTGATCAAGATCTTCCTTATGTGTGTTGCAGGGGAACAATGGGAGACACTGCGGTTTACCACCGAGGTTTGTTCAAGCAGGCTCCTTTGGCTAATATCACATTATTATGCAGTTGCAAGAATCATTATAATATTTAGGTTTCTTACAATTTGGTCTTGCACATGTAGGTCCTGCTGTCAGAGGCTTAGACCCACTGTTCGACCCATTTTGCATATGGAGAAATGAGATGTCCATAAATATCAGTCAAGTCAAGAAACTCAAAAATATTGTTAGGATGAAGAAACTTGTGACAAATAATGGCAAGATCTTTGTTTGCATAATGAATAAGACATCAATCAACTATAGGATGGTACCAACTCTTTTACCTTGTTTTTACCCCTTGCACCATTTCAAAATTTACAACAGTGATTTACGCATAGCTTTGTTTTCAGTACTTTTCAAAGCAATTAGCTGATGATTACCTTTCAAACCACCTGCATGGTCAAGAGACGAGGAAGGTATTCATTCAACACCCATGATACAATATTGAAGTCTTGCTGAAGAGGACGAAGGTTGGGCGGGCAATTATCCATAGCCAATGGCCTAAAGTTGCAAGGGCATTCAACATCACTGAAGGCTCAATATTTCCCTTCCGCTTCTGCAGTTTCCCAGATGAGATTCATCTGTCTATTTACCATGTATGATGCTACTTTCCAAAGGTTTTTGACGCTGCATCTGAAACTTGGTGATGTTGTGTAATGGCGTAACTGAGTGCCGAAGCTATCTGATGTAATTCGATTATGAAATCCTGGTTGCTTTTATACGAATATGAAATATCTGGCGTGTTTTATAAGAAATATCAGTTTGATTAGTACATGGATTATCAATAGTAAGATAATTCCCCTGCTTATTGGGGTTTTCTATTGCAAATGGTTACTCAGGCAGCACCATGGGCGATGAACTCAAACAACCCGCATGGTTTCTAGAAAGTAGGCGTGTTCGATCAACTAACAATCACACACGGCTTCCGGCAGTGAACTGTTTGCGTTAGGCCACCTTGCACAAACGTTTCCACACAAAGAACTGTGTGTGATATACATACCTACGGAAATGTTTTTCTAGGATTCACCGTGTGGGATGTACATACCTACGGAAATGATTTTCTGGGATTCACCATGTGGGATGTACATACCTACAGAAATGATTTTTTGCGATTCACCGTGTGGGATGTACATACCTACGGAAATGATTTTCTCGGATTACCGTGTGGGGTGTACATACCCTCGAAAATGATTGGGTTTCGATGCCTCGCCCGATCTCACATGGCCCCAGCCTGGGTCCTAGGTGTGCCTATCCTCGACGATTTCTGGGTCGTGTGTGAAGGACACCCTATCGCACACACTCACTTGGCAACGGTTCCAAATGTCGTAGCGGAAAGGGGTTAAAAACAGTTAGTTTAGGACGTCACTGTACCAGTGACATGTCATTGTCATTAGGGATGCCCAGTCCCAAATGAAAAATGAATTTACTTTATGTTGTCAAATAATAAATTCCTTGGAAAGTGTTGGTATGGAGGGCAACCGTGGATACGGCTAGACATGGAAAGTGAAAGTATGATGGGAAAAGGAATAAACTTTATTTTCTGTTTGGGAACCGCCTATGAAATATCTAAGCATGTAATGTATTGGGAACTCTAAGTCGTTTTCGTTGGTGGGATGGATACACCTCCCAAAATGTTTTTATCTCTAAGTTTTTCGCTTTGAGCTCTGGCACCTCTACAAATCCCTACTTCCCTATGCGAAGGGCCTTTCTTTTACTTTATGCAATTTTTTCTTGAATTTGAGTCTCGATCTTCTCTTATAAAAGCACAAACTAGGAGGCAATATGATCGTACTTGAGTATTGGGTGTAGCTAATATGCGAGTGTGTTTCATGAATGGATCAATGGTTGAGCATGATGGGCTAGGGATAGCTTATTTTAGCATTGATATTTTGAAAGACATGGTTGCTTGTTGATACACTTGAGTATTTAAATTATCATGTCAAAACTAGACTATTGCTTTGAACAATATAAAACTCCAAATGTTCATGCTATAAAGGAAGAAATATGATATGGCATGTTAGGCAGCATTCCACATCATAAATTCCGTTTTTATCACTTCCCTACTCGAGGACGGGTAGGAGTTAAGCTTGGGGATGCTGATACGTCTCCAACGTATCTATAATTTTTATTATTCCATGCTATTATATTATCAATCTTGGATGTTTTATAATCATTTTATAGTCATTTTATATGATTTTTTGGTACTAACCTATTGACATAGTGCCGAGTGCCAGTTGCTGTTTTTCCATGTTTTTAACATCGCAAAAAATCAATATCAAATGGAGTCCAAATGCCACGAAACTTTATGGAGAATTTTTATGGGCCAGAAGGAAAACAACGGGCCCTGGTTGCACCTGGGGGTGCCCCGAGGGGAGCGCAACCCACGATGGCGCGCCATTGAGGCCCAGGCGTGCCCTGGTGGGTTGTGCCCACCTCGGGTGCCCCTGGACCGCCTCTTTGCTCTATAAATACCCCAATATTCCCAAAACCCTAGGGGAGTCAACAAAATATTGATCCAGCCACTTCAGAGTCCATAACCACCAGATCCAATCTAGACACCATCTCGGATGGGGTTCACCACCTCCATTGGTGCCTCTCCGATGATGTGTGAGTAGTTCTTTGTAGACCTTCGGGTCCGTAGTTAGTAGCTATATGGCTTCATCTCTCTCTCTCTCTCTCTCTCTTGATTCTCAATACAATGGTCTCTTGGAGATCCATATGATGTAACTCTTTTGCGGTGTGTTTATTGGGATCGATGAACCTTGAGTTTATGATCAGATCTATATTTTTATATCCATGAAAGTATTTGAGTTTCTTTGATCGCTTTTATGCACGATTTCTTATTGCCTTGTATTTCTTCTCTGATATTTGGGTTCTATTTGGCTAACTTGATCTATTTATCTTGCAATGGGAAGATGTGCTTTGTAGTGGGTTCGATCTTACGGTGCTGGATCCCAATGACAGAAGGGGAACCGACACGTATGCATCGTTGCTACTAAGGATAAAACGATGGGGTCTATCTCTACATAGATAAATCTTGTCTACATCATGTCATCGTTCTTATTGCATTACTCCGTTTCTCCATGAACTTAATACACTAGATGCATGCTGGATAGCGGTCGATGTGTGGAGTAATAGTAGTAGATGCAGAGAGGAGTCGGTCTACTAATCTTGGACTTGATTCCAATGTAATGATCATTGCCTAGATATCATCATGAGTATACGAAGTTATATCAATTGCCCAACAATAATTTTTTCACCCACCATTTGCTATTTTTCTCGAGAGAAGCCACTAGTAAAACCTACGGCCCCCGGGTCTCTTTCTCATATTATTTACCTTTGCGATCTACTTTCATTTGCTTTTATTTTCACACCTATTAATCCAAAAACCCCAAGATACTTTGCTGCACTTTATTTTATTTGCGATCTATTTATTCAATCTATTACAACCTTTTCCCGTCCGCGCACCAATTTCTGGCACCGTTACCAGAAAGGGATTGACAACCCCTTTAACACGTCGGGTTGCGAGGATTTGTTATCTATGTGCAGGGGCTATTTACGTTGTGTTGCTTGGTTCTCCTACTAGTTTGATAACCTTGGTTTCATATATGAGGGAAACACCTACCGTCGTTGTGCCGCATCATCCCTTCCTCTTTGGGGAAATACCGACGTAGCTTCAAGCGACGTCAACAGTTAGGTTGAACGGGCTAATGGCCTCATAATGAGTAGCATTAAACCCAGACTAGTGCGCTCCCTACAGGAGTCAGATAAGCACTAGGTTGAGGAACTCAATTCCGTACTCTGGGGGCTCCGGACTACGCCTAATCGAACGACCGGATACACCATTTTTTCATGGTGTACGGCACAGAAGCTATCTTGCCGTGCGACATTATTCATGACTCACCTCGCGTGCACATGTATGAAGAGAGAGAAGCCGAGCTTCATCCGCAGGACGACCTAGACGGCCTTGAAGAAGAGCGCGATATTGCATGAGCCTGTTCCGCATTTTATCAACAACAGGCTAGGAGATACCAAAGCGGAGAAGTGTGGGCCAAGACTTATAATGTCGGTGAACTCGTTTTGCGTCTCCCTGAGAAGAAGAAGAAGAAGAAGGATAAGCTCAAACCAAAATGGGAGGGCCCCTTCATCATAGATGAAGTTCTTACAGGAGGATCCTATCGCCTTCGTAATGCATCGGATAATCGCCTTGAGCCAAATCCATGGAACGCTGCTCGGCTCCGAAGATTCTACGCATAGTTTGGCCGCATCCTTTTCTTAGTCCCTTTTTTATTTTTCTCTCCTATTCCTTTTTTCTTATATACTTCCTAGTGTATGTTCGGATATGCCGAACTATTATGGGTACACATCTTTAAATGTATACACCCGACTATGACTAGGGGCTTCTTTGACGAACCTTATTATTAAAAGCTTGGAGCTTACATTACCTACGTTGTTTGTTATTTACACTTTTTGCCATTATATGCACCTCTATGACTTAAGTTTTTGCCAAGCTAGGTTGCCTCGCTCATGTGTTTATACCCTACGTTCCTGATTGTTCGGCTAGGGTGTAAAGGGAGCACCTCTGCGATTGTTACAACCTGGTAATCCGGACCTGTACCTCAGACGGGTGAAGCCGAAATCTAGCTTTCTTAAGAGAATAATTTGTGAGCAAGCAACGACAGATTGTTACGTTCTTGTAACTCTTTGAAAAAATAATGCGGGACAGGTTCCCCAAAATTCGGATCAAAGCCTAGGCACGCGCAATTAAGCTTGCAAACCCAAGGAAAGGAACCCTTAATGAAACTATTCTCCTTGGAAGATGTTTCTTACGTAAGTAATATAACATACCTCCCTGAACTACATTTTTGTCTGTTCTAGCAATATGACTGGATTGCCTAGTTTCCGGACATAATGAATGTTTCTTAAGTTCCACAATACTATCCAGAAGCACTCCACCTTCTTGGCTCGGAGGCCGAAGCCGAAAGTCTGCGATGACAACTTTTCACATGTTTGGTCGGAGATAAAAATTCAAGAGTAGAGGTACATTGATACATCAAAACAAGCACCCACTCCTTATCTATACCATCTATAAGACTGTCTAAACTACAGTCTTCTTGTGACTACTTCGCAGCTATCATCACTTGGTCGTATACCAAGTTCACAGGAATCTCCTTTCTGTCGGGCCCTCGAGGTCCAACTCGAGCCATATGATTTTGATCGAGACCAATATAGCGTGTTTTCACCATCGCCCACGCTTCTCGTGCACCTTCCCGGCATGCGGAGACTTTCCATAGCTCAAAGCGGCGCCGAGCACCTTTGAACAGGTTCGCCAACCCCTCCATACTTTCTGTAGGGGCATCAGACGACCATAAAGCCTTCGCCATACTTCTCATAGCTTTCCAGGCTCGTTCATGCATCACAGACAGTTCCTTAAGCACGTCACCTCGAAATCCGGATACTTCCTCCTCAGGTCGACCGGTTAACAGACCCGCAATAACAAAATAATGACAATCCGGACTATGGGATGCTCTACGTCCTTTAGAGGTGTCAAAAGGTCATACCGAATATGCCGCCTTTCAACTTCTTTTTTCTCGCTGTGAGGCCGATAACTGCAACTTTAAGCTCTTTATCTCTTTGGCTTGTTTACCCTTTTCCTCCTCAGGCTCGTTCTTCTGATCAGTGGTCATTGTGGCCTTTTTCATATCCATAAGCTCTGTGGTGGTGTCATTCAGCTTTATCTGGTTTGTCTTCAGCTCCTGGGACAATGCGTTGTTCTTCTCCTTGAGAACCTGCAGGTTGTAACGATCCTTAAATTGGTTGGCCTAACCGCTTCAAGTCTCGGGGGCTACTGGCATACATCTATTAAAATTTCACAAACTATTACCTGCATATCCTTTGAAAACAGTTGAGTAACTCCCGCAAGTCCATCCCGGGCGGCTCGGATATATGCATCCACGGCGCTGCGTGCGGTAAATTCCTGTTTGGAGAAAACTGGAGCGCGTATGGCCTGTTTCAGTCGACGATGATTCATTACGATCTCTACCTCAGAATTCATGACCGATACGTCATCTGAATCCTCTTGAAAAGGCGGGGCCGGCACTGTATCAGCCCTCACCCTAGTTGACGAGTCTAGTGCCGGATTAGCTGACATTCGGCTAGCAGGGCGTTTTCCCACGGTTTGCCATGTAGTCCTCCTGAAATAGAGGTAGAAGAGGAATTTAACAATCAGATCTCATGCTTAGGCATATATCAAAGGACATGCCTCCTTGAAGGAGGAGAAGGCTCGACAGTGCTCCCGGTTTCCTTTCGTTTCGAACAATCGCCCTGCGTAGGGGCCGCCCTCGAGGTAGTACGGCTTGTCGAGCGCCAATCCTATGAAGTATAGTTTAGTGCAATGGATAAGGTGCAAGTAAGGGGTTCTTTTTGAAAAAGCTTTTTGAATACTTATGATGGAGAAGGAATAAGGGAGGGGGTAGTCGACTGTAATAGCCACTTCCAAGCCGTCAAGGCTCGCTTGATAAAATACTCCATCATCGAACTCTATGTATATATCCCGATCCTCGCAGAGGCCAGGGTCTTTGTTGCGATTATGATCCTCTAGCTATTGGGGCAGGATAGTGAACGTCCTCGATCATCTTCCTCCATGACTGTTTTAAGATAACAAAGAACAATTTAATTAGCGTGCCTCGACAGCAGTAAAGCAACACTGATAATCAAAATCTTACCCATTCAATGGGGTTGTACATGGAATAACCTTCTCGGCAGTTTAAGCGGAGGAAGTCTACTTTTTCCCCTTATACAGATCGTCTAGGATCATGGCCAGTTCGGCCGGGGTGTCCGGACCCTTGTGTCTATAATGAGATGTGTCGTCTTCTCCATTGTAGCACCATAAAGGAGCTACTCTGGACTGAAGAGGCTGGATACATCGTTTTATTGCGATGGCCATGACTTCGATTATTGAGAGCTATGTATTGGCTAGTAATCTGACCTTGCTAACCAACCTTTTTTACTTCTGCACTGTCTTCCTCCTTGGGACTCCGGGGATGCCAATTGAGGCGTTTCTACAGAGGAGCACTAGAAAATTCGGGGAGGTCGCACCGAACTGGGTCCAGAAGTGGGACATCATCAATATAAAACCACTCCGAATACCATTCTAGGGATACCTCTTTGGGAGTTCCAATAGGGTAGTATGATCCGGCTATGCACCATACTTCAGTGCTGCCCACTTCAAATATGGAGCCCCCTCGATGGCGAGGGACGAGGCAAAAGAGCTTTCTCCATAATTTGAAATGGTCCTCACAGCCCAGAAACAGTTTGCAGAGAGCGACCAAGCGTGAGATGTGCAGAATCGAACCTGGGGTGAGGTTGTGCAGTTGGATGCCGAAAAACTCCAACAGACTCCTCAGAAAGGGATGGATCAAAAATCCTAGGCCCCGCAAAAGGAACGAAACAAAGTACACCCTCTCCTCCTTATTGGGGTTGGGGAAATTTTCTGTTAGTACATCATTGCCAATCGAAGCCAATCCCGCTCGTACAGAGACTAGATCTGCGAGGGGGAGATATACCTGCCTCTAGAGTCGACTCAACTGAAGATGGGACACTGAACAGCTCTACCAATCGCCCTCTTGAGGGCCATGGGGGCGCGAAGAAGAGCTTATGGCAGCTGGAACTACGTCGGTATTTCCCGGGAGAGGGAGGGATGATGCAGCATAGCGACCGTAGGTATTTCCCTCAGTTATGAAACCAAGGTTATCGAACTAGTAGGAGAACCAAGCAACACAACGTAAACAGCCCCTGCACACAAATAACAACACCTCGCAACCCGACGTGTTAAAGGGGTTGTCCATCCCTTTCGGGGTACGACACCAGAAATTGCATGTTGACAAGAGAAAGTTGTAATAGATTGAAATAATAGATCACAAATAAAATAAAGTGCAGCAAAGTATTTTGGATTTTTGGTTTAATAGATCTGAAAATAAAAGCAAGGAAAAAGTAGATCACAAAGGCAAATATATGAGAAAGAAGACCGCAAATATATGAGAAATAAGACCCGGGGGCCGTAGGTTTCACTAGCGGCTTCTCTCGAGAAAAATAGCAAACGATGGGTAAACAAATTACTTTTGGGCAATTGATAGAACTTCAAATAATTATGACGATATCCAGGCAGTGATCATTACATAGGCATCACGTCCAAGATAAGTAGACTGACTCCTGCCTGCATCTACTACTATTACTCCACACATCGACCGCTATCTAGCATGCATCTAGTGTATTAAGTTCATGGAAAAACGGAGTAACGCAATAAGAACGATGACATGATGTAGGCAAGATCCGTTTATCTATATGGCGGTAGATATAGATCTCGTCTTTTTATCCTTAGTAGCAACGATACATACGTGTCGGTTCCCTTTCTGTCACTGGGATCAAGCACCGTAAGAACGAACCCACTACCGGGCACCTCTTCCCATTGCAAGATAAATAGATCTAGTTGGCCAGAAAAATCCCAAATATCAGAGAAGAAATACGAGGCTATAAGAGCTCATGCATAAAAGAGATCAAAGAAACTCAAATATTTTCATGGATATAAAAACATTGATCTGATCATAAACTCGAAGTTCATCGATCCCAACAAACACACCGCAAAAAGAGTTACATCATATGGATCTCCAAGAGACCATTGTGTTGAGGATCAAGAGAGAGAGAGATGAAGCCATCTAGCTACTAACTACGGACCCGAAGGTCCACAAAGAACTACTCACGCATCATCGAAGAGGCGCCAATGGAGGTGGTGAACCCCATCCGAGATGGTGTTTAGATTGGATCTGGTGATTCTGGACTCCGCGGCGGCTGGATGAATATTTCATCGAATCCCCTAGGGTTTTTGGAATATTTGGATATTTACAGAGCAAAGAGGCGGTCCGGGGGGCACCCGAGGTGGGCACAACCTACCGGGGCGCGCCAGGGCCTCCTGGCACGCCCTTGTGGGTTGTGCCACCCTCGGGGCACCCCCAGGTGCAACCAGGGCCCATCTGCTTCCTTTTGTCCCATAAAAAATCATCATAAAATTTCGTGCCATTTGGACTCCGTTTGATATTGATTTCCTACGATGCAAAAAACATGGAAAAACAGGAACTGGCACTGGGCACTATGTCAATAGGTTAGTACGAAAAAATGATATAAAATGATTATAAAACATGAAGATTGATAATAAAACAACAAGGAACAATCAAAAATTATAGATACGTTGGAGACGTATCAGCATCCCCAAGCTTAACTCCTACTCGTCCTCTAGTAGGTAAGTGGTAAAAACAGAATTTTTTATGTGGAGTGTTGTTCATCAAGTCATATAATATTTTTTTCTTTATAGCACGGACATTTGGACTTTTATGTGATTCAAAGCAATAGTCTAGTTATGACATAATAATTTAGATATTCAAGCATATCAAGAAGCAACCATGTCTTTCAAAATATCAATGCTAAAATAAGTTATCCCTAGCCCATCATGCTCAAACATTGATCCATTCAGGAAACACACTCGAATATTAACTACACCCAATACTTGAGCACGATCATATTGGCTCCTAGTTGGTGTTTTTATGAGAGAAGATGGAGACTCAAGTTTCAAAATAAAAATTGCATAAAGTAAAAGGAAGTCCCTTCGCAGAGGGAAGTAGGGATTTGTAGAGGTGCCAGAGCTCAAAGCGAAAATTTTGAGATAAAAACATTTTGGGAGGTGTATCCAACCCACCAACGAAAATGACTTAGAGTTCCCAATACTTTCCATGCATAGATATATCATAGGCGGTTCCCAGACATAAAATAAAATTTATTCCTTTTTCCACCATAACTTTCACTTTCCATGGCTAACCGTATCTACGGGTGCCCTCCATACCAACACTTTCCAAGGAATTTATTATTTGACAACATAAAGTAAATTCATTTCTTTTTGCATTTCAGGACTGGGAATCCCTAATACCTTTGCCTTACTCTCGTGCAATGACAAGTGAATAAACACTCATCTTGAGAATAACACATCTAGCATGGAAAATATTAGCCACCCCTTACTGCTCTACGAGCGAAACTGTCGGATCACGGGTTCCGGCAGACCCTTAAGGTTCGAACACTGGGGTGCGCGCGGAGATCACGCCTTCTACCTCCCTGTCTCACAAAGATCTAAACTACTAAAAGAACTGCATGAGAGACACAAGGTTTATACTGGTTCGGGCCACCATTGTGGTGTAATGCCCTACTCTAGTGTGTGGTTGGTGGATTGCCTCCTGGGGCTGGTGATGATGAACAATATAAGGAAGAACAGCCTCGCGAGGGTCTGTTCTTGGCTGGGGTGATGAACTGCTAGGAGGAGTTCAGTCACCCTTTTCTCTCTCACTCACTCTCTCTGCTTTTCTCTCACTTGTTGACCGTCTGGTTGAGATCGAACCGAACGAACCAACCCCTCCGAAAAAACCCTTGATATGCGGGTGGCTGGTCCTATTTATAGGCAAAGGCCCTGGGCCTCTTCCCAAATATTGAGCGGGAAGGGCGCCAACAATTGGCCAATTCGAAGGGGAGCATCTAGTACACTTATCCTGACTAAAGTTGGTCTTCGCCTGCCAAAGGCTCTGCGGTGACGCCGTGCTGGGCTCCATGGTGACCTCCGTCTCGTAGTCCGCCTGGTCTTGGTCTCGTTGCATCGAAATGGCAACCTTTGCCTGATGCCTCAGTACTCCGCGGCTGCGCTTGCCCCCTTTGCACCAAAGAGGAAAGAAGGACGCTACGCGCGCTGGCGCCCGCCTGGCGCCCTAAGTCGTCATGGCTTGCGTCATGGGCACCTCGCAAGGTACCCCGCCTTGATTTCTCCGCCTCCTCGCGATCCAGCCTAAGGAGGCTGCGCCTGAGGATGCGCTGTGTCATCCGCCCCGCGAGGCTTGGCCCCTCGCGAGGGTCTTGAGTCTTGTGTTGATGAAGATGGGCCGCACTGGGCCTCCTTTGAGCCACGCTGCAGGCCGCAGGCAGGCAAGTCTGGGGACCCCCGTTCCCAGAACACCGACAGTAGCCCCCGGGCCCAAGGCGCGCATGGACTTGGCCATGCTGAGAGGCAAAAGGGCAAGGGCAAAGCGCCGCGGGCCCTGACAGCCTGTGGCCTTGGGCGCCGCGTGGCGGTTGATTGGACGCAAGTGCTTCGGCAACCGCGCAGGTTGGTAAAGGAGCGGCATCTGCCAAGACTTTGCCTTTTGCTTTCTTCGGTCGCTGCTCAGATCCCCTTTCTTGCGCCTTCCCTTTCTTCCTCCAAACTTCCAGATCTACTCCAGCTGCGCGACCTAGGAAGCCATGGCACCTTGCCAGCCTCCGGCCGAAGCTTGGTATTCTCCTGCTCTGGACTTGCCGAATGTGTCCAAGGCGAGCCTTGCCTGGCTGCACCGGATGGCGGCAGCGCAGGGCATCAACGGGACGAAGGTGTTCAAGGCCGGCTCCGCCACCCCTAAGGGCCGAGGGAGCACCTTTTATCCTCTCTTTGTAAGCTCCATTGCTGTGGGCCTGGTGCCTCCCTCCTCCGAGTTCTTCTTCTCTGTCCTCCGCCATTACAACTTGCAGGCTCTGCATCTCCACCCCAACTCTGTCCTTCTTCTGGCGATCTTCGCTTACTACTGCGAGGCCCACGTAGGGGTGCAGCCTTCGGTGGCCTTGCTGCACCACTACTTCTCCCTCTGGGTCATCGGCGTCTCTCCTTCTGCGTGCGCGGGCTTCGTCGCGTATGGCGGCACCATTGCCATCTGTAAGTGCATCTAGTGCCACCCCTAGTTGGTTTTGGAGTATTAACGACAAACCTAGTTGAGGGACTAATGTGTTTGTGAGAATTGCAGGATAACATAGGTAGAAGTCCCTCATTGATTCGGTTTAGCTACCAGAGATGACCCCTAAAAATGTACGAAGACATTGAAGACAATGGTGGTTTATGAAGATATTCATGTTGAAGACAATGACATGTGAAGACTCCCTATGAAGCTTATGGAACTCGAAGACTTAGATCCTTCGTAGTTTTACTACATTCATGTTGTGTCATAGGAACCACCGTACTGTTAAGTGGGGTCCAAGAGAACCAGTCAGGATGACTGAAGTGATGCCTAATTCAAATCCTATGTCTTCGAGCGAAGACTATGAGAGCAAATCTTGTCCAGAGACGGACAAGTCAGCTTTGCTTGTAGCCCAAGTAAAGTTGCCGTGTGAGTTTGAAATATGACCGTTGGTACACGTGTCAGTTCCTTAGTGACCCAGGGTCATTTCGGACAAATCAGGTCGGGTTGCCAAGTGGCTATAAATAGTCCACCCCTACAACCATAAATGGTTGGCTGCTTAGATTTCAGTGCACGGCTTTTGTCGTTTGAGAGCAACCCACCTCGAAGCCTTTGAGAGAAAATCCCTAGCGAGGAGAAAAGCCCTAACCACCCAGAGCCAGAGTAATTGGGAATCACTTAAGTCTTCTTGTCTGAGTGATCTGAAGACTTATTACACTTGAGGACTGTGCATCCTCCAGTCGGTTAGGCGTCGCGTTCTGAGCATCCAAGAGAAATTGTGGATTGCCGATGAACGAAGTCTGTGAAGGTTTGGGAGTCTACCTTGAAGACTTACCAGAGTGATTGGGCGAGGTCAGTGTGACCTTAGCTCAAGGAGAAAACGGTGAGGACTGGGTGTCCTGAGCTGCGTGTTCAGGACTGGGTGTCCGGGACTGTGTGTCCTTTGGTTTAAATACCTAGCCGCTCCAACCAGACGTACAGTTGTCACAGCAACTGGAACTGGTCCAACAAATCATTGTCTTCAGCGTGTCACTGGTTTCATCTTCACCTCCCTTTACTTACCATTACACATTGTGAAGTCATTGCATGCTTGCTTTATCTTCTGTGTTCACAACTTGACTGTATGATTTGTTTGGCTTCATAACTTCTTCCTACCTGATCCTTATTACGCTGAAGCTGTTTGTCACTGTGCTTTCACTATATTGTATACTTGACCACGGCTTGCCTTGTGTAATCTAACTTCCGCTGCATAGTGATAGGCTTGTCCATTCTGTTTGTCTTCATAACTTCCATGTTTTGAAGACTTTCATAAAAATCGCCTATTCACCCCCCCTCTAGTCGATATAAAGCACTTTCAATTGGTATCAGAGCAAGGTGCTCCCTTATTCTGTGTGATTCGGTTTAACCACCTGGAGTTTTAGCTATGTCGACTGCAGGGATAATTAAAGTCTTTGCTGCGTGCCCCGTCTTCGATGGAACTGAATATCCCTACTGGAAGAATAAGATGCGCATGCATCTTGAAGCCATTGACGTCGACCTATGGTATGTCGTTGAAAATGGTGTTCCCAAGGCTGGAGAAGGTGTCACTGCTGCTGATGTCAAGAAGTTCACTCAACTGGACTCTACTACCAAGAATATCATCTGTGGTCATCTGACCAAGGGACAGTACGGCCGTGTGAGTGCCTTGAAGACATCCAAGCTGGTCTGGGACTGGCTCTCCAAAGTCAATGAAGGCATCTCAACCCAGAGAGATCAGCGAATCAGTGTTCTTCGCAATCTCTTCAACCGCTTCAAGCGAAATGACAATGAGAATGTCCAACACACATTTGACCGGCTCACTGACATCACAAATGAGCTTCAAGCCCTCGGCGCCACTGAGATCACCAAACATGAAATCGTCAGGACGCTGCTGAGATCACTTGACAGTTCGTTTGACATCCTAGCCCTAATGATTCAAGAACGTCCAGATTTCAAGACACTCGATCCGTCTGACATACTTGAGAGGCTCAACACACATGAGTTTCAGCTTTCTGAGAAAAGAGATATCTACGGTCCAAACTATGGGCGAACTCGTGCCTTGAAGGCAAAAGCGGTGTCCTCATCTGAAGATGAATCTGACAGCTGTTCTGATGATCCTGAAGACATTGGACGGGAACTTGCAATGCTAGTGAAGAAGTTCCAGAAATTCACCAAGAAGAAAGGCTTCAGAAAGTCTTCACGATCAAGCTCAAGGAATGATGAAGCATCTGCTCATGACTACAAGAAGAAAACATGTCACAAGTGCAAGAAAACTGGACACTTCATCTCTGAGTGTCCACAGTGGGACAACGAGAGCAGAAAGAAGAAGAAGAGCAAGGAATATGACTCCGACGACAAGAAGAAGAAATACTCAAAGTCTTCTTCCAAGTCTTCCTCAAAGTCTTCATCACACAAGAAGAGCTCAACTGGCAAGGCTGGTGCGTTTGTTGGCAAGGAAATGGATTCAGAGGAGGAGTCCGCTTCTGAGGAGGCAGAGGTGGAGTCTGAGGAGGAGTCTGATTCTGGCATTGCGAGTCTGGCTACAGCCTACGTCGCCAAGTCCATCTTCAACACTGAAGACAATGACTTCATCACCAACACCGATGCAAATGACAAGGACGACTCTACTCCTACCTACTGCTTCATGGCACGCCGTGCCAAGGTAAACACACGCACTACTCACTATCAAACATCCAGTGACGATGACTCTGATTGTGATTCAAAACCCAGCTACAAACACTTGCTAAAATTGCAACTGAACAACAAAAGGCCATGGAACATATTCAAAAACTGTTAGACAGAAGCGATGATCTGTTGGGTGCTGAAATGACTCGTTCTGAATCCTTAATTGAAGACATAAAAATCTTCATGTTAAGTATCAGGAACTCGAAGATCGTCTTGAGACTCTCTCAACTACTCATGAAAAGCTTTCCTATGATTATCATCAAAAGAAGCAAGATCTTGAGAAGTTGAGAGCGGATCATGAAGATCTTCAAAAGCAAAACGAGTCACTTCAAGCCGAACAGATCAGTTCTACTCAGGAAGGATTTGAACCACCATGCCTTAAATGCATTGAGCGTGATAATGCTACTTCTGTTGCTGAATGTTCCACTGCTACTGCTGTTGCAATATCTTCAACTGTTGAAGTGGTAACTAACCCCTCTGCTGAGGATACCACTGCTATTGCTGATGAGAATGCTAGGTTGAAGACATTGCTTGAAACAGGGATGTATAAAAGTCTCAAAGGACATCAGACATTATGTGATGTCCTCAAGAAGCAGATTCTGAACCGAAACCCTAGGAAAGAGGGTGTTGGGTTCGTGAGGAAAATTAATGCAGATGGATCTTACTGGAAACCTGAGCAGTACCCCAAAACCACATGGGTTGCTGCAAAGGAATCCTCAGCAGATCCATCCAATCTATCTGGCTTCACTTGTGCTGATCCGATTATCATTGATGAATCCTTTGATGCAAACTATAAACTGTTTAAAAATCAGAATGGTGAAGTATTTGCCAGGTACATTGGTACTAACTGCAGGAATGGACCGCCTATGAAGAAGATCTGGGTTCCAAAAACGTGTCTGGAGAATCTTCCGGTGAATGTCCTCATGACACCTCACATGAAGAAGACAAACCTCAGACCAAAGGCTTCATATGGTCCAAAGGCTTCATACAGGCAGAGGACTCACCTGAGTCGCACTAATGCAAATGTTTTGCAGGGAAACCATGCTCAGGCATATGAGAGCGGTTCTTCAAACCGTCATGCTCATATGACCAAGAACTATTCTGCCTATTCTTATGAGTACTATTGCCCGCCTGCTAGACTGTTTGTCAGGGCTCCTAAGCCAAAATTCTCAGATGCTGCACTTAGACTTATTGCTTCTAAGCCACCCTTGAAGATGTGGGTGGTTAAGAAAGCTTAACTCTCTTTTGCAGGGAAAGGTCTCCAGCAGAAAACCAAAATCTTCTGACGCTATTGCTGGGGACCTTAAAAATCTTGTGGGGCGCAAGATCAAATGCCCGAATGGCATCACTATGTATTTCGTACCTGAATCGCATGCTACTCTCCCTACTTGTCCTAACTTGGATCTAAGTTTTCATAACCCACTGGTTCGTCAAATGTTTTTGCTTCACAATACTCTTCGTGAAGCCTATCCCCTAACTGCACTGTAGGGTACGACACCAGCGACTTCAGAGTCATCAGAATGGATTATTGACAGTGGGTGTACAAATCACATGACTGGCAAAAGAAGTCTCTTTATGAACTCAACCTTACGTCCATCTGACAAGAGCCACATGACATTTGCTGACACTGGTAAAAGTAAGGTATTGGGTCTAGGTAGAGTTGCAATCTCAAAGGATCAACACATGGATAAAGTCATGTTTGTTGAATCCCTTGGCTTCAACTTAATGTCTGTCTCAATGCTTTGCGATTTGAACATGATTGTAATCTTTGGAAAATATCGTTGCCTGGTACTAATGGAATCTGACAAGTCTCTAGTGTTTGAAGGGTATCGGAAAGATGATTTGTGTGTGGTAGATTTCTCAGCAGGGCCACAGCTTGCAGTATGTCTTCTCGCAAAGGCTTCAGAATGTTGGCTTTGGCATCGGAGGCTTGGGCATGCTGGCATGAGGAACCTCCACACCCTTGCGAAGAAGAAGCATGTCATAGGCATCGAGGGCGTCAAGTTCAAGAAAGATCACTTATGCGGTGCCTGTGAAGTAGGGAAGATGACAAGGGCAAAACATCCTTCGAAGACAATCATGACCACTACTCAACCCTTCGAACTGCTTCACATGGATCCCTTTGGTCCCACTCACTACTCAAATTTTTCCACTACTGCTTGCCTCTACGGCTTTGTCATTGTTGATGATTACTCTAGATATACTTGGGTGCACATAATCCTTTACAAGACTGAAGTGTAGGATGTCTTCAGACGCTTCGCAAATCGGGCTATGAACAATTATGGCGCCAAGATAAAGCACATCAGAAGTGACAATGGCACTGAATTCAAGAACACTGGCCTTGACACATATCTTGATACATTGGGCATCACTCATGAATTCTCAGCTCCGTACACGCCACAGCAGAATGGCATCGTCGAACGCAAGAACAGAACACTCATTGAGATGGCCAGAACAATGCTAGATGAGTACAAGACTCCAAGAAAATTCTGGACTGAAGCCATTGACACTGCATGCCATACAATCAACTGTGTCTATCTTCACAAGCTTCTGAACAAGACATCTTATGAACTTCTAACTGGCAAGAAGCCAAATGTCAGTTACTTCGGAGTATTTGGCTCAAGATGCTGGACCAAGGACCCTCACCACACCTCAAAATTTGCTCCAAAAGCACATGAGGGCTTTATGCTTGGATATGGAAAGGATTCGCACTCCTACAGAGTCTTCAATCTCTTTCACTACAAAGTGGTTGAAACAGTGGATGTGCGGTTCGATGAGACCAATGGGTCACAAAGAGAGCAACTGCCAGATGTGCTAGATGAAGTTCCAGCCAGTGAATCAATCAAGCTAATGGGAACTGGAGAAATTATACCTTCTGAAGCTCATCCTGAAGAAGAACTTATCATCTCAGCACCTGATCCACACGAAGACAATGCTCAGCCTGAAGACATTCCTCCCCATGACAACATAGATCAGCAAGAGCAAAGTCTTCGACCCATACATCCTCGTGTTGCCAATGAAGTGCAGATTGACAGAATAATTGATAGCATCAATGCACCTGGTCCACTGACTCGTTCAAGGGCAACTCAACTGGAAAATTTCTGCGGACACTTCGCATTCGTTTCAATCACAGAACCCAAGAAAGTTGAAGAAGCTTTTATGGAACCTGAGTGGATTCAAGCTATGCAAGAAGAGCTTCAACAGTTTGAGCTGAACAATGTATGGGAGTTGGTTAAGCGTCCTGATCCACGGAAGCATAACATAATAGGCACCAAATGGATATACCGCAACAAGCAAGATGAGCGTGGTCAAGTCGTCAGAAAAAGGCTCGTCTCGTTGCCCAAGGATATACTCAAGTGGAAGGCATTGACTTCGATGAAACATTTGCTCCTGTGGCCAGACTTGAAGCCATCCGTATACTGCTGGCCTATGCAAATCATCACAACATAATTCTGTATCAAATGGATGTGAAGAGTGCCTTTCTCAATGGCAAAATTGAAGAAGAAGTGTATGTTGCACAACCACCTGGGTTTGAAGATCCAAAACATCCTGACATGGTTTACAAGCTCAATAAGGCACTATATGGCCTCAAACAAGCCCCTCGGGCCTGGCATGATACACTCAAATACTTCCTGAAGAGCAAAGGCTTCATACCTGGTTCCCTAGATCCCACTCTCTTCACGAAGACATATGATGGTGAACTGTTTGTGTGCCAAATATATGTGGATGACATTATCTTCGGCTGCACCAATCAGAAGTACAGTGAGGAGTTCGGATATATGATGCAAGAGCAATATCAGATGTCTATGATGGGGGAGCTGAAATTCTTCCTCGGTCTTCAGATACGGCAACAACGCAATGGCATCTTCATATCTCAAGAGAAGTATCTCAAAGATTGCCTGAAGAAGTTCGGTATGCAAGACTGCAAAGGTTTCACAACACCAATGCCAGCCAAGCATCATCTGGGTCCTGACGACAATGGTAAAGAGTTCGATCAAAAGGTATACCGCTCCATGATTGGTTCTTTGCTTTATTTATGTGCATCTAGGCCAGATATTATGCTTAGTGTTTGCATGTGTGCTCGATTCCAAGCGGCACCAAAGGAGTCGCATCACTTAGCTGTGAAGCGAATTCTTTGATATTTGGCCCACACCCCAACTCTAGGGTTATGGTATCCAAAGGGCTCAGAGTTTGATCTGGTTGGATTTTCGGATGCTGATTACGCTGGTGACAAGGTTGATCGAAAGTCCACATCAGGCACATGTCACTTTCTGGGCCGATCACTTGTATGTTGGTCTTCAAAGAAGCAGAACTGTGTATCTCTCTCCACTGCTGAATCTGAATACATTGCTCCTGGATCCTGCTGCGCTTAGCTTCTATGGATGAAGCAAACCCTCAAGGATTATGGCATTCATCTGAAGCAAGTGCCACTTTACTACGACAACGAAAGCGCCATCAAGATCGCCAACAACCCAGTTCAGCACTCGAAGACAAAGCACATTGAAATTCATCATCATTTTCTCAGAGATCATGTTGCGAAGGAAGATATTGATATCATACACGTCAACACTGAAGAGCAATTGGCAGATATCTTCACCAAGCCCTTGGATGAGAAGAGATTTTGCAAGTTACGGTGTGAGCTAAATATCTCGGAATCCTCAAATGTCCTGTGATCAGGCACACATCCTAACACTTATGCATGTTGATGACTTAGATGTGCAACACACGAAGTAACGTATATCTTCAATCAATGAAGACGTACATTCTAAGTGTGAATACATTAACATGGAATTTGACTTCGGAGCGCCACGATAATTGTGCGCCGTGTCTGGGTCTAATACTTCCTATACGGTGGGTAACGCCACCACCAAATTTCCTGCTTGAAGTGTTTCACTCATGGCGTTACATTTGCTATGTCTTCACATTTGGTTTGGCTTCAATCTCAACATGTCTTCATGATTATCTTCACTATGTTGATTATATATATATATATATATATATATATATATGTACTGGTGTTCTGTCCTCTACAGCATTCACTTATAGCTATGTCTTCTTGTTTGAATCTTTCGAACTAAGTGAATGTGATCGGACCCTAACCTCTCCAGGCTTCCTACCTCAAGCTTTATCTCTCCAAGTCATATGCATTCTATTGAAACCGTCGAATGTCTTCACTGCATCCTTGTCAGCTGAAGACACAGAGACAAACTTTAAAACCATATTCATCTTTTTTAGGAATCCGGAGTAGTAGGAACGACACCCGACAATCAAGGTGTACGTGGGATGTGGAACTGCCCCCACAATACCGCATGATGGCCACCTGCTGTTCAGATGCGAATCGCCAGGGGCACCTAAGTAATAGCGCAGTGCCGCCTCTATCCCTATAAATACACGATTCACTGCGGTCATTATCTCGTCTTCCACCTTCGCACGAACCCTAGCGCCACCGCTAGCTCTCGACGACGCCGGCGACGAAGCACTTCACTGCCGCAACCTCTCCGACGCCGTTTTCACGCCGACAGCAGACCTCGCTCTCTCCGCCGTCGCCGTAGGTGTCTTTCGTCGCCAAGTTAGGGCATGGAGGATCGAACTGCTCGGCCTCAACTCCCACTTCGTCTAGCAGTTCGAAGTGGGGTAAATAAAACCTCTTTTTATAGCCTCTTTTGATCCTATAGTTCGGTCACTTTCTGCCATAAGAAGTTTCTATTCACACAAGTTACATCTCTCTCAATCTGCATCTCATAACCTGCCTAGTATATTCACTTGTGCTTCATGAAGTAGTTAGATTCCTCACTTGTACTGATCTATGGATTCGTACAAATCTGGAACCAACTTCTTTTCTATAAAGTGAATGTCTTCGCATGATGAGGTCAATATCTTCTAAACTGATTTATCTTCAAAATCTTTTGAGAATGCATATGACCTCTTCCCCTTCCCTCGCACCTTAATGCTGTCACAGGTACATGTCCGTGGGAGAATCTTTTGGTTCTCATAGTCTGCATTCATTTGCAGAGTTCTTACAGCGTCACATCAATTCTCCTGAAGCCAGTTCTTGTTGGTCAAGCAAAAGGAAGCCTTTGAAGCCTTTGAACGCTTTGAAGCCTTCCAAGTTAAGCTTCATGGCAGCAGAAAAACCAGCAAGGAAGGGAGGCAGACAGAGACGTGGTGAAACGTCTAAAGATCTGCCTGATGACTTGGCAGAAATGTACAAAACTGATCCTGAAGAGAGCTATGGTCAGCGCAAGACACGAATCCAATGGATTCGAAGATATTGGGCAGAGCAGTGGTTCCAATACCGCTTCATCACTAAGGAATATGCAGAAAAGTGCGCCATCAAGAGACCGTGGGGAGACGTATTGTACAAAAATCTTGTACCCCGGTCCAGAGACGAAGCCATTGCTCAAGGCTTCTTTCCATGCATGGTCAGAGGACCACAGCCAGCTGAAGCACATCCGTCATCACTTCTCTGGTGTCGCGATGACACTCTCTTCAAGCGCAACTTCCAATTTGCTCAGAACTCTGCGAAGCAAAACAAGAAGGAGTTGGGGTTGGACTTCAACCCTGGTCCCTCTAAACCAAGGGCGGATGGCACACGCGACGCCAATCCCAATATCATCGGGCCGTATGCCAATCTCGAAGGCCTCATCACTCGCATTCTGGTCCAAGGGACTGCCGTGAACGACCCTCCAACAGACATTGAGTCTGATGACGCTCCTGCTGCACCGAAGACGGAGCAGATGAAGAAGCCAAAAGCTTCAAAGCCAGCCGCTTCTCCCAAAATCTCCAGAGCGAAGCCATTGGCAACTGCACCTCCTGAAGCAAGTGTGCAGTCTGAAGACTTATCACGAGTCTCCAAGCCCCAAGAAGCCAAGAAGCCTCAGCCACACACTGGCAAAGAGCTCACAGCTGCTGCCATTCTGCGCAGCGAGACCATTGATCTGTCCAGTGACGAAGATCTTGGCGATGACGCTCTTGAGCAGCTCATCAAGAGCAAGGAGGAGGCTGAAATCTTCAACAATCTGCCTCTGTTTGATGCAGCAATCCTCCACAACTTCATCGATGAGTGGTTTGATACACCCAATATCAGCTTCGATGATCTGCAGCTGCCCATTGGCCTCAGCGTCGCCTTCCAAGGCGCTTTGCTTCAGAACTTGCAATTGCCCAGCGCATTGTTGAACTGAAGCAGAAGATTGATTTTGAAAAGGCTCAGTTCAAGCAGAATATGGCCAAGCTCAGCATCCAAGAAGTCAAGGACTTCAAGATCATGTTGCACGAGTTGAAGGAAAACTTTTTGAAGAAACGTGTAGAAGCTCAGGGTTCGCGGGAGCGAATGAAGACTTTGGCTGATCGCTGTGTGCAGGCCTACAATGAGGCCGAGAAGCGCAAGGCACTTGGGCGTCCCGGCATCGACCCCAGGATGGCCGCGAAGAAAAAGAAGAAGCCCGCTGTGGCTGAACAAGAGGCACCAAGGCAAGAAGCTGTTCCGATTGTCTTCCCCACTGCTAAGACTGGCTCGAAGCCAAAGCACTGGTCAACCGCTTCAGAGCTCAAGAAGACACGGACAGCCGAAGCTGAAGCTCGAAAGAGGAAACACCCTGAAGCCTCTCCTTTTGACCCCACCATCAAGAAGCGCAAGACCAAGAAATCTCGGGCTGCTCCCACAGAGCCCTTGATAGTCGAACCCCTCTCCGTCCGCTATCTTGACGAAGATCGTCAGTTGACCGTGCATGAGCCTGCTTTCACAGAGGCTCCGCACGCTGAAGACATTCCAGCAGCCGACCCCAATGCTGCTGAAGACATTGGTCTCCAAGACAATGTACAAGGTGATGCAGCCCTTCCTCAGCTTGAGACAAGCGAAATGATCAGCATTGGTCGTCCATTGACACCAATCGCCCAAGATGCATCGTGGGCAGATCGCCCACAGGAGGAAGAGAATGAGCCCTAGCCCACTGCAACTCCACCGGCGTCGCCTACATTCCGTAGGCTTCGCAAAGGGCCAAGGGCTCATGCTGCTGACGACATTTTGGCTGCATCAGCCGAAGAGCATGAAGAAGAACCTCAAGCTCTGTCTCCCCCGAACCAACAAGAAGAAGTACTCAAGGAGAACGTACCTGAATCCGTCCCTCTCACTACACATGTTGAGGCTGAAAACATTGCGGCTGCCACAACCAACACTGAAGCAATTGTGGAGCCCGACCAACCAACAGCTTCAAGAGACACTAAAGCTACTGCATCTGAACCTTCTGTGCCTGAGTCTGCTGCCGGTCCACAGTTCAACTATCATGTTGCGCATAGGCCCCAGGTCCAGAAGCCGATCCCACGATTGCCAAGGTTCCCAGGTCCTGCATGAGCTCCTGGCTCCTTTAATGTCAATAGCTTCAGGGCAGATAACACGTTCTTCAAGGGAACAGATTGTATCAGATAGGTTCTAGAGCTACCCACAGCGCAGCTACTATTCATGCATCCTATACAACTAAGGCCGCATCTTTCCTCACCAGCGCCTTGAGGTTGAAGCTGTTGCTGGTCTGCCTGGTCTGGAAGAAGCACTGGATTGCTTCAAGAAAGTGGGTCTGCTGCCGTTTATCACCGATGAAGAGCACTGGAATGAAGAGCTTCTGCTCCAGTTCTATGCCACACTGCATATCAAAGGCTACAACAGAGATCCGAAGACTTGGGTCCTGGAGTGGATGACCGGCAATGTCCATCATGAAGCCAATGCATTCGATATCATTGAGCTTACCAGCCTACCCACTCCTGGCGAACTCTTCGAAGAAGGCTGCCAACTCCATGCTGAAGCAATTGAGAGCATATTCCAGCGACCTGAGCCAAATATGAGTCAGATGCTCTCAATGATGAAGCCATTGCCTCTTGATGCACCTTATCCAACTGAGTTCTTCGTTGAAGACTTAGAGTACCTGCCCAGAACTATATATCACATCGTCGGGCGGACTCTCTGGCCCATTAAGGGGCACTCTCCATATGCCAAGGTTGAAGGTGCCATGAAGACTCTCATATTCTGTATCCTGCATGGCAAATGCTTCAATGCACAGGATCTCTTTATACGCCAACTTGCAGTGTCTGGCTCAGATCTCTTTGGTTTGAAGATTTATGCTCCTTGGGTTATGAGGCTAATCAAGCTACACTCTGCTATCTCCTATCAGCCCTCTGCCCGCAACCATAGAATCTTCTTACCTGATATGGACACCTCTGCTGAAGCTATATATCCTGAGCCTGCCAAGCAACCATTAAGTCTTCAGAATGCAGAACACCAGAGCTTCACTCAGAATGATGAAGGTGTTGAAGCCATCTCAAGAGTGTATCCAATGGCTGGCACCACACGTGCCCCTGCATCAACTGAAGCCACTGACAGCACAGCTGCACAGAGACCCAAGAAACGTGCTCGTTCACTCAATGACCGAGAACTTCTTGTGGCTCTTCACCAAAAGCAAGATAGGCATCACAACTGGCTCAAAAGGCAGATGAGAAGTATCATGCAAGACGTCAATCGCATCAGAAATCTGGCCACCAAGAATGCATTCGTCGCACATGAAACCTGTCGCCGCACTTGGAAAGGCCTCAACATGATGTGTACTGAAGCTGAACTTCAAGCGGATGGCTTCAGCGAGAGATTCAAGTTTGACTCCACACCCCCCAGAAGAGCTGTGCTGCACGGAACTCCGTCCCTTGAAGATTCAGAGTTCTCTTCCTCTGCTGCCACCATGACTGGAAGAATCATTGAGGAAGACGACGACGCTACATCACCACCACCTTCTTCAGCGCGCGTCGACCCTGCACCAAGCTCTTCAGCACCACCAAATGCCTCCACCGACCCTGCTGCGCATGGGAACGCATAGTAAACTCTATGTCTTCAAACCTTTTTGGTCATCACTGACAAAAGGGGGAGAAGCATATGATGTTTATAGTCTTCAAGCGGGTCAATAATATGGGTGGGTGCTTTATATTTTGCTACATTTTGCTTCGTGCTTACAACTCTCATTTTGCTACATTTGGTTCTTTGAGTTGTAACACTTAAACTTGATGGTCGTCTGCTACTTGTTTGCCACTATGTTTTTGCAAAGATAAATTCCGCATGTACGACGATAATTTCCGCACTTATATCATTTCGCAGACGTCCATTTCTCATTATGCATGTCATTCTCTTCATATATCTTTACATGCATGGTGGATTGTCATCATAAGTTGAAGTGGATTCCCACAAGTACAACCTGCCATGTGCATTTGCGTTCCAGAAGCAAATTACTTATATGCACATCTTCAGGGGGAGCCCTTGCAGCTTATAAAGACAATTCCTTTACAATTTCACAAATTATATTCCCCGTTGAAAACTTCAACTAGTTTGTCATCAATCACCAAAAAGGGGGAGATTGTAAGTGCATCTAGTGCCACCCCTAGTTGATTTTGGAGTATTGACGACAAACCTAGTTGAGGGACTAATGTGTTTGTGAGAATTGCAGGATAACATAGGTAGAAGTCCCTCATTTATTCGGTTTAGCTACCAGAGATGACCCCTAAAAATGTACGAAGACATTGAAGACAATGGTGGTTTATGAAGATATTCATGTTGAAGACAATGACATGTGAAGACTCCCTATGAAGCTTATGGAACTCGAAGACTTAGATCCTTCGTAGTTTTACTACATTCATGTTGTGTCATAGGAACCACCGTACTGTTAAGTGGGGTCCAAGAGAACCAGTCCGGATGACTGAAGTGATGCCTAATTCAAATCCTATGTCTTCGTGCGAAGACTATGAGAGCAAATCTTGTCCAGAGACGGACAAGTCAGCTTTGCTTGTAGCCCAAGTAAAGTTGCCGTGTGAGTTTGAAATTTGACCGTTGGTACACGTGTCAGTTCCTTAGTGACCCAGGGTCATTTCGGACAAATCAGGTCGGGTTGCCAAGTGGCTATAAATAGTCCACCCCTACATCCATAAACGGTTGGCTGCTCAGATTTCAGTGCACGGCTTTTGTCGTTTGAGAGCAACCCACCTCGAAGCCTTTGAGAGAAAATCCCTAGCAAGGAGAAAAGCCCTAACCACCCAGAGCCAGAGTAATTGGGCATCACTTAAGTCTTCTTGTCTGAGTGATCTGAAGACTTATTACACTTGAGGACTGTACATCCTCCAGCCGGTTAGGCATCGCGTTCTGAGCATCCAAGAGAAATTGTGGATTGCCGGTGAACGAAGTCTGTGAAGGTTTGGGAGTCTACCTTGAAGACTTACCAGAGTGATTGGGCGAGGTCTGTGTGACCTTAGCTCAAGGAGAAAACGGTGAGGACTGGGTGTCCTGAGCTGCGTGTTCAGGACTGGGTGTCCGGGACTGTGTGTCCTTTGGTTTAAATACCTAGCCGCTCCCACCAGACGTACAGTTGTCACAGCAACTGGAACTGGTCCAACAAATCATTGTCTTCAGCATGTCACTGGTTTCATCTTCACCTCCCTTTACTTACCATTACACATTGTGAAGTCATTGCATGCTTGCTTTATCTTCGGTCTTCACAACTTGACTGTATGATTTGTTTGGCTTCATAACTTCTTCCTACCTGATCCTTATTACACTGAAGCTGTTTCTCACTGTGCTTTCACTATATTGTATACTTGACCACGGCTTGCCCTGTGTAATCTAACTTCCGCTGCATAGTGATAGGCTTGTCCATTCTGTTTGTCTTCATAACTTCCACGTTTTGAAGACTTCATAAAAATCGCCTATTCACCCCCCCTCTAGTCGATATAACGCACTTTCACCATCTCGAATCCCGGGAAGAGGATTGAGGGCTTCAGGAGCAAGTGTGTCTTGGCAGATGCCGGGTGCATCCACCCTCGGCTGATCTTGCCCGCGGAGCAGCCCGTGAGCTCCAACAACTGGTGCCGAGCGGAGCTCACGGACCCCCGCGTGAAACTGGTGTTGGAGAAGATGGACGCAGACCTGAGGCCGGCCAGCATGGCGGCGGCGAAGTTGACCGGTGCGTCGCTGCTGAAGGAGTTCCTGGAGCACCAGCTGGCTCCACTCCGGCGGTACCCTTCTCCAATGTGGAGGCCTCATCCGAGCCCCGAGGCCGTGGACGAAGAGGATGTGACCGCGGTTCTCCAATCTCTGGTCGGGGGCGAGGTGGCAAGGTTGAAGGGCGCTCCCAAGCCCTTGTTCCTTCGCGACGACTGGGAGCAGGTGGTGAAGTCCATGCCTGTTTTTAACGGGGACGGGCTCGTGCCCGTGGCGGCTTCCGAAGGACCGGTGGAGGTGCCCTCCGGTGACTCCAGCAATGAGGAGGAGGAAGAGGAGCGGGGAGAGGGGCCCGACTCTGGGGCGACTGATGGAGAGTCGAGGGCTCCCCTCTCCCGGCGCGGGTCCCGCACTCTCCGCCTTCCACCGAGCGATGATGATGATGATGACGATGACGTACTGGGTAGCGGGACCTCACCCACGATCCCGGAGAGGGGCAGGACCGGGTCGATCCCCCGCGGGTCCGTCCTGACTCTGGGGTGAACCGTGGACGCGCCTTCTGCTTCCGAGGTCGACCCTTCCAGCCGGCTGTCAGGCTTCAAGTTGGGTCAGAGGCTGCCCGAGCTCACCGGCGATGACCCGTAAGTGCTTGATCCTTGATCTTTTGTTTCTCGTTCCGCCGACGAGGCTTGATGATTGCTTCTCTTGAATAGGATGGCGCCAACGGCGAAGAAGCCGAAGGGAGCCCCTGAGGCCCCATCTGCGGCGACACCTCCGCCTACAGCGGAGGGAGATCGTGACGCGTAGGCCTCTCCTGCCGGCTCATCCTTGCGAGGCTTGGCCGAGCTGGCTGGGGCGAGCCTAGCCCCCATAGCTCGAATGACTCCCGAGGCGCCCTCGTCTGGCGCTGCTGCTACGGCTGTGGAGGCGCAGTGGACTCCGCCTCGGGACACTGCGGCCTCGTCGCCGCTACTTTCTCCTCCCATTCCACCGACCGTTGCTTCCCCAACTCCTCCTGTTGTCTTGGGGCGCACCGATGTTTCTCCGCCTCCTTCTTCCATCTTGGAGCGTGCCATTGCTGAACTGGACCGGCTGCAGCAGGATCTTCTCGGCGCCGACCCTCGCCTGGTGGCCGGGCGCCTGGAACTGGCTTCGGGGTGGATTCGTTCTGATGCTTCGATTCGGGCGGCGTTGGTTCAGGCCTCAACGGCCTGTGACGGAGAGAGGGAGGCCACCCTCGAGGCGAAGGCTTCCCGAGACGCGGCCCTGGGAGAGGTGGTTGAAGTCCGCGGTCATTGCAAGGCGCTGGAGGACGAGCTGCAAGGCCTGCGGGACCAGCTCGCGAAGGAGGTCCGTCTTCGCCAGGAACAAGAAGAAGGCATGAAGGCTCGCGAGGCGGCCATCGAGGGCCGGGAGGCCAAGCTCAAGAAGCGCCGCGACCGTCTAAGTGCGCTGGGGGAGGAGCTGGAGGCGACGAGGGTCGAGCTGGACAGCAGGGCCAAGGTTCTTGCCGAGGATCGCGTGGCCTTCGCGGACATGGAGAAAGATGCCCGCGCTTCGCTGAAGACGCTTTACGAGAGCGGCCTGGACAGCTCGCTAGCTGGTGATGGTGACGGCCCGGCCAAGCTGCTTCCTTTCCTGGTTAAGGCCCTTGGGGACGTCACCCTTGGCATCGGCCCCACGGCTAAGGCCGAGGTGCGTGTCCTGTCTTCTGCTGCGCTGACGCGGGTCTTCGCCCACATCTACCTTCGTGATCCCAACACCGACCTCGACGGCCTACTGGAATCGGTGAGCGGCGAGGGTGCTGCCGCCGCTGTCGAAGCCGTGAAGGGGCGCGCGGAGGCGCTGCTGGGGAAGTTCCGGGCCTTCAGCACCAAGCCAAAGCAAGGCGCTGCCGGCCCTGCTGCTCCACGAGGCGAAGCCACTCCACACAGCTTCACTGCCGACAAGTGACTCCATTCCATCCCTGTTCTTCTTTCAATTCCTGCACATGCATCACGCCTCGGGGAGGCATTTAAACTTGCGTTTGGTGCTAAGACGACAGTATGGGTTGTAATATTTGCTTTTAAGTTCCTTGAATTTTATGCTTTTCTTCCCTACTTGCTTGTGTTCTAAGCCGGCAGAGCCCGGCCCCGCGCGTGCCTCACCCAGCATTAGCCCCGACCGGAAACCAGGACGGGACCAAAGGAGTGAGGGGCTACGTGACAAGTTAGGCTCTTGAGTCGCGATGCTCAGGAGTCCCCCTTGGCGCGCGAACAGCACGTAGGGAGGCGTGATGTAGGTGTATCTTCCGTTCTACGTCTGCAGAGCCCGACTCCGCACGTACCTCACCCAGCATAGCCTTTCGGAACTAAGGAGTGAGGTGCTACGGAGCCAGTTAGGCTCCTGAGTCGCGATGCTCAGGAGTCCCCCTTGACGCGCAAACAGCGGGTGCTGAGGCGAGATGTAAGCTGGGCTACCGTTCTACGTCTGCAGAGGCCGGCCCCGCGCGTACCTCACCCAACATAGCCTTTCGGAACTAAGGAGTGAGGGGCTACGAGACCAGTTAGGCCCCTGAGTCACGATGCTCAGGGGTCCCCCTTGACGCGCAAACGGCCTTCATACCTTGGCTCCGCTCAGGGAGAGATGCGCGACGAACTAGGCCCGAGGGGCCTGGCTGGGCGGCGTACGTCTGGGCGTGACCCAGTCGTAGCCCCCGTGCCTAGCCCCCTCGCACGGCACTCCCGAGGGGAGGCGTTGCGATGAGGCCAGCCACTGAGCTCTGGGCTCCCTGAGGTTAATGCGGCCCGGAGGCCACCCCTAGTTGTTTATCACCAGCGCGGAGCATAGCGCTTCCATATGTGTACGGGCATAGCCGCTCCTCGGTAGTGTCGTCAGCCAGCGCGGAGCATGGTGCTTCCACTGGTACGTGGGAGGGGGCTCCCCTCTGGGAGGAGCCCCCGAGGCGTGTACAGCCCCGCCCTGACACGTGGCCGGCACGGTAGGGCTAGGTGAGGTGTATCTGGGCACCCGTGAGCCAGCGCGGGACTCACGAGGCCCTACCTCTAGGCGGGTTGCGCCTGGCACTGGGCCGTATCTTGAGATGTGTCCCTGCAAAATTTGGTTAGATGCTGGTACTCTACGTCCTCGGGTCCCGGCCCTCGAGCTTGTCTCAGCCGTCGCTGGTATGCAGGTCGCGATGCCGTGGACAAGGCCAGAGGGTGAGGGATGGAGAGCCAGTAAGAGCCCTGAGTCGCGATGCTCAGGCACCCCCCTTTAACGTGCAAGTGGCCGACATGGAGAAGAAGGGATGCCGCGGACAGGCACCAAGCAATCAAGTGTAATAGGCGAATGCATAGTTGGAAATAAACGCAAGGGAGATACACGCCGCTGGGCCTAGCCCGAGCGGCTTGGGGATGATGCAGCCCGAGGGGCGCCCCCAACAAGGCGAACTAACGACCGAAAAATAAAAGGGGATACATGCCGCATGGGACGGACCCACGCGGCCTCGGAGTGATGCAACCCTGGGAGGGCGCTCCCAGCTAGGAATGAAGCTTGGAAGATGTCACCTGAGGATATCGTCGGCGAAGTGGCGTTGGTGCTGCAGACTCGGTGGGCTGCGGAAGCCGATCCTCACGAGCCCCTAGGCCCTGGGGCCTCGGGAGGCTCCGGAGGCACTGGTGACTCCTCGCGAGCTGTCTTCATCTCCGCCAAGGCCGCGGAATGCCTGTCTTCCTGAGCCTCCATGATGCCCCTCATGAGGTGCTGGTACGCCGCAGCCATGCTCGGCAGGCCGTAAGGCATGCGAACATAGCTGTGGGGTGGACCCCCATAGCGCCCCACTTGCGAGGGGCAGAGACGCTCTGTCGTGGCGATCTGATTGAGCCCTGGTATGTCGACGCAGACGCGCAGCCCACCATCCTCGCCTGGATGTGGGGCCATAGCTGGTAGACGGCGGCAACCTCCCATGATCCTTGACTCCTGTAGTTCTTGAATGGCCTCATTAACGAACTCCTGCTGGTCTGGCCTTCCTTGCCTGGCTCCTTCTCGAGGGAAACGTGCTTCGAAGCACGCCTCCACATGGTGCCCAAGCGCCTCCCTCGTGACCCTGGCTAGGTCGGTGGCCCTCCAGGTGAGAGCCCCCGAGCCCTGCCTGAGGAGGGTGTCGGGCGCGCTTTCCTATGCGATGGAGGGGGGGTCCCCCTGGGCAGACACGGGCCCTGAAGGGCCTGCCTCCTGAGGGGCCGAGCCTGACGATGTCTTCTTCTTCTTGGGGGTGGTCTCAGGAAGCCTCCTTCTTCCGCGATCTGGGTCTTCTAGCGACGCGGCCTGATAGGCTCTCTCCAGGGAACACACTGCATCCTTCTCTTCACAGGGCACCGTGATGACGCCGCCACTTCCTGGCATCTTGAGGACGTTGTAGCCGTGGTGAGTCATGGCCATGAACTTGGCCAGCGCTGGGTACCCGAGGATGGCGTTGTATGGTAGGCGGATGTGGGCGACGTCGAAGTCGATGAGCTCGGTGCGGTAGTTGCTGTGGGCCCCAAAGGTGTCAGTGATTCCGGAGAAAGGCTTGGTTGGCTGAAGCTGGTCATAGGGCACTTGGAGGTTGTTGAATGTTTCCACGGACAGGACGTTGAGCCCCGCCCCTCCGTCGATGAGGGTCTTGGTGACCAGCACGTTGCTGATGACTGGGGAGCAAAGCATCGGGAGGACTCCGGCCGTGGCCGTGCACTTGAGTTGGTCTGCTGAGCTGAACGTGATGGTGCACGCCGACCACCTGAGGGGGCGCGTTGCTTCGAGCTTGGGAAGAACTGCATTCACTTCGCGGGCAAACTGCTTGAAGATACGTTGAGAGGCTGGGGCTTGAGCTCCGCCCAGGATGCAGGCGATTGCGCGCGGCTCTTGGAAGCCCCCAACCCCCTCGTCTTGATGGCGGTCTTCGTTCCTCCTTGGCTGAGGCGGCAGCGGAGGTAGGCCTGTGTTGCCATGAGGGCAATCCTCACGAGGCTGATCCCTCCAGTCTCCCTTGCGAGGCAGGTCCCGCCAGCGGTCCTCGCGAGGTTGGTCGCGCCACCCCTGGCGCGGGCCGCGATCTTCCCGGTGTCCTAGGTTTCTTCCTCCTCCTCGTCCGTAGCCTCGGTCAGCACGGTCAGGGCGACGGCCGATCCTTCCTTCTCGCACGGTGCGGAGTTCTTGACATTCGTTGGTGTTGTGGGTGTGGAGGTCATGGTACACACAGTACCGGCTGCCCCCAGAGGGTTCGGGCAGATCCTTGCCCCGCTTGGTGTTTGGTTCTGCTGCGAGTACGGCAGCCCCCTTGCGCTTCACGTCCTTGGCCTTGGGCTTCTTCTCTTCTGGGTCCGTGGCAGGTAGCTCGAGGAGGGAGAGACGTCCCTCCTCAGCCCTGGCACACTTGGTCGCCAAGTTGAACAGCTCCAGGGAGGTGCAGAGGTCTTCATGCATCGCCAGCTTCTCCTTCATCTTGACGTCGCGCACGCCATCAAAGAAGGCCGAGATGATGGCCTCCTCAGACACCTTGGGAATCTTGAGGCGCGCGCTGTTGAAGCGCTGGATGTACTTTTGCAGGGTCTCTCCGGGTTGTTGCTTGATGCGGCGCATGTCGCTCACGGCGGGTGGCCGGTCACGAGTACCTTGGAAGTTGGCGATGAAGCGGGTGCGCATCTGGTCCCAGGAGGAGATCGTGCCCGAAGCCAGATTCAGGAGCCAGGTTCGAGCTCCTTCCTTGAGCGCCATGGGGAACCAGTTCGCCATGACCTTTTCATCCCCGCTGGCAGCCTCGATGCCCAGCTCATAGAGCTGGAGGAACTCTGCAGGGTCAGTTGTGCCATCGTAGTGAGGAGGCAGGTCTGGCTTGAACTTGCCGGGCCACGCGACGCTGTGCAGCTCGGTGGTGTAGGCGCGGCAACCGGCGGTGGCCACGAAAGGCTTCGGCTGGTGGAGAGCTTGGTCTTGAGGGTCCCCACGTGTTGCAGCTAGGAGCAGAGTGGGGTCTTGGCGTACCGGAGCTGGAGCAGGGTCGCGGCGTGCCGGAGCAGGTAGCGCCCGGGCAGCTCCTTGCGGGCGAGGGACTTCTTGGCAGCTCCGTTCTTGTTGCGCTGGCACCTGACGGAGCAGGTTCCGCCCAGGGGCCACGTGCCTTGGAGCCATGGCATCTTCTTGGAGAGGAGGCGGCTGGTGCACCTCTTGAGCTTCGTTGCCCGCGCGGGGCGGGGTGTGGCGCAGAGGAACGGACGGCGCGGAAGAGCCCCCTGCGGCGCGGACAAGCTCGGCGACGCGGTCGAGCCACTCTTCGTAGACGTCGTCGACGGGGCGGTAGCGCAGGAGCTCGTTTGCCGCGAGGAGCGCAGCTCGAGCCTCCAAGGGTGCGCGGAGTGCGCGGGACGAAGAGCCAGCTGGTGCGAGCGATGGAGTAGCGGTGCGGCCGTCTTAGCGCACGGATGGATGCTGAGACGACGCTTGCTGCTTGCCCCCCGCCGGGCCGGTGGCGGCGTTGATGGCGGGCGATGGGGAACGACGAGGACGCCCACTGACGGGAGCCATTTGGGTGATGCGAGAAGCGATGGCGGCCCGGCGCTCAGCGTGGGCCCGACGAGCGTCGGACATGGACGCGACGATCGGAGGAGAACGGAGTGGTGGAGGACAGATTCCGGCGCACCCCTACCTGGCACGCCAAATGTCGGATGACGGGTTCCGGCAGACCCTTAAGGTTCGAACACTGGGGTGCGCGCGGAGATCACGCCTTCTACCTCCCCGTCTCACAAAGATCTAAACTACTAAAAGAACTGCATGAGAGACACAAGGTTTATACTGGTTCGGTCCACCATTGTGGTGTAATACCCTACTCCAGTGTGTGGTTGGTGGATTGCCTCCTGGGGCTGGTGATGATGAACAATACAAGGAAGAACAGCCTCACGAGGGTCTGTTCTTGGCTGGGGCGATGAACTGCTAGGAGGAGTTCAGTCACCCTTCTCTCTCTCACTCACTCTCTCTGCTTTTCTCTCACTTGTCGACCGTCTGGTTGAGATCGAACCGAACGAACCAACCCCTCCGAAAAAACCCCCTTGCTATGCGGGTGGCTGGTCCTATTTATAGGCAAAGGCCCTGGGCCTCTTCCCAAATATTGAGCGGGAAGGGCGCCAACAATTGGCCAATTCGAAGGGGAACATCTAGTACACTTATCCTGACTAAAGTTGGTCTTCACCTGCCAAAGGCTCTGCGGTGACGCCGTGCTGGGCTCCATGGTGACCTCCGTCTCGTAGTCCGCCTGGTCTTGGTCTCGTTGCACCGAAATGGCAACCTTTGCCTGATGCCTCGGTACTCCGCGGCTGCTCTTGCCCCCTTTGCACCAAAGAGGAAAGAAGGACGCTGCACGCGCTGGCGCCCGCCTGGCGCCCTGAGTCGTCATGGCTTGCGTCATGGGCACCTCGCGAAGTACCCCGCCTTGATTTCTCCGCCTCCTCGCGATCCAGCCCGAGGAGGCTGCGCCTGAGGATGCGCCGTGTCGTCCGCCCCGCGAGGCTTGGCCCCTCGCGAGGGTCTTGAGTCTTGTGTTGATGAAGATGGGCCGCACTGGGCCTCCTTTGAGCCATGCCGCAGGCCGCAGGCAGGCAAGTCTGGGGACCCCCGTTCCCAGAACGCCGACAGAAACAAACACACAAAAGAGAAGTTTATTTTGAAAATTAGAGATGGCCCATGCAAATTTTCTTAGAACAGCAAAAGAATACCGCATATAGGTAGATATAGTGGACTCATGTGGCAAACTGGTTTAAAGGATTTTGGATGCACAAGTAGAGGTCATACTTAGTGCAAAATGAAGGCTGGCAAAAGATTAGGAAGCGACCAACCAAGAAACGAATAATCTCATAAGCAAGCATTGAGCATAATTAACACTGAATAATGCACCACAAGTAGGATATAATTTTCATTGCATGATTATTGACTTTCATGCATGCATAGGGAATCACAAACCTTAACATCGGTATTCTTACTAGAGCAGAATCACTCATCAACATAACTCACATATCACATCATCATATCTAAACTATTACTAAGAATCAAGTTTATTTTGTCCAATGATCTTCATGACATTTCCTTTTTCTTTATCCTTCTTGGATATGTATCACTTTGGGACTAATTTTCATGAGTTGCTTTTCATAAGCTCAACCAAATATAAGTGAAGATCATGAGCATAACAAATTTTATTTCTCTCAAAATAATTTAAGTGGAGCAAGAGAGAATTTCTTCAAAATTTTACTAACTCTCAAACAAATCTAAGTGAAGCAAGAGAGCATTTCTTCAAAAATACTAAGTGCTACCTCTTGAGCACTACGTTAGTTTTCCCTTGAAGAGGAAAGGGTGATGCAGCAAAGTAGCATAAGTATTTCCCTCAGTTTTTGAGAACCAAAGTATCAATCCAGTAGGAGACTACACACAAGTCCCTCGTACCTACACAAACAAATAAGAACCTCGTAACCAACGCGATAAAGGGGTTGTCAATCCCTTCACGGTCACTTATGAGAGTGAGATCTGATAGAGATAATAATAATAAGATAAATATTTTTGGTATTTTTATGATATAGATTGAAAGTAAAGATTGCAAAATAAAATAGATGGGAAACTTATATGATAAAAGATAGACCCGGGGGCCATAGGTTTCACTAGTCACTTCTCTCAAGATAGCATAAGTATTACGGTGGGTGAACAAATTACTGTCGAGCAATTGATAGAAAAGTGCATAATTATGAGAATATCTAGGCATGATCATGTATATAGGCATCACGTCCGCGACAAGTAGACCGAAACGATTATGCATCTACTACTATTACTCCACACATCGACCGCTATCCAGCATGCATCTAGAGTATTAAGTTCATAAGAACAGAGTAATGCATTAGGCAAGATGACACGATGTAGAGGGATAAACTCAAGTAATATGATATAAACCCCATCTTTTTATCCTCGATGGAAACAATACAATACGTGCCTTGCTGCCCCTGCTGTCACTGGGAAAGGACACCGCAAGATTGAACCCAAAGCTAAGCACTTCTCCCATTGCAAGAAAGATCAATCTAGTAGGCCAAACCAAAATGATAATTCAAAGAGACTTGCAAAGGTAAACAATCATACATAAAAGATTTCAGAGAAGAATCAAATATTGTTCATAGATAAACTTGATCATAAACCCACAATTCATCGGATCTCGACAAACACACCGCAAAAAGAGTTACATCAAATAGATCTCCAAGAAGATCGAGGAGAACTTTGTATTGAGATCCAAAGAGAGTGAAGAAGCCATCTAGATAATAACTATGGACCCGAAGGTGTGTGGTAAACTACTCACACATCATCGAAGAGGCTATGGTGTTGATGTAGAAGCCCTCTGTGATCGATTCCCCCTCCGGCGGAACTCCGGAAAAGGCCCCAAGATGGGATCTCTTGGGTACATAAGGTTGCGGCGTTGGAAATAGGGTTTCATGGTGCTCCTGGATGTTTTGGGGGTATATGGATATATATATAGGAGGAAGGAGTAGGTCGCTGGAGCTGCGAAGGGCCCACGAGGGTGGGGGCGCGCCCAGGGGGGCAGGCGCACCTCCCTGCCTCATGGCCGCCTTATTTCTTTCTTGACATCTACTCCAAGTCCCCTGGATCATGTTTGTTCCAAAAATAACTCTCCCGGAGGTTTCATTCTGTTTGGATTCCGTTTGATATTCCTTTTCTGTGAAACACAGAAATAGGCAAAAAAGCAGCAATTTGCACTAGGCCTTGGGTTAGTAGGTTAGTCCCAAAAATAATATAAAAGTGTATAAATAAGCCCATTAACATCCAAAATAGATAATATAATAGCATGGAACAATCAAAAGTTATAGATACGTTGGAGACGTATCACTAAGCACACCGTGCTAAAAAAGATATAAGTGAAGCACTAGAGCAAGTCCTAGCTCATAAAAGATTTAAGTGAAGCATAGACAACAATTCTAACAAGTCATGACATAATTTTGGCTCTCTCAAATAGGTGTGTCCAGCAAGGATTGATAACTTAAAACTCAAAATAAAAAAAGAAAAGACACATATCATACAAGACGCTCCAAGCAAAACACATATCATGTGACGAATAAAAATATAGTCTCGAGTAAAATACCAATAGTTGTTGGAAGAAAGCAGGGATGCCACTCGGGGGCATCCCCAAGCTTAGTTGGTTGCTCATTCTTGGATAATAGTTGGGATGCCGGGGCATCCCCAAGCTTAGGCTCTTACATCCTTCCATCCATCGTAAGATAACCCAAAACTGGAAAACTTCAATCACACAAAACTCAACAAAGCCTTCGTGAGATCCGTTTGTATAAGAATAATAAACCACTACTATAAGTGTTGTATCAAACCAATTCATATTTTGTTTTTGTATCATATATACTGTATTCCAACTTTTCTATGGCAAAAACTCATCAAAGAAAACCATAGAGCCATCAAAATAAGCACACAACACAAAGAAAACAGAATATGTCAAAATAGAACAGTCTGTAGCAATCTGACTATTTTGAATACTTCTGTAACTCAAAAAACACTGAAAAATTAGGACGACCTGAGAAATTTGTATATTGATCTACTGCAAGTGGAATGGGTATTTTATCGCTCTCTGGTAAAAAATGAAAATTAATTTCATGAGCGCAAACTTTCTATTTTTTCAGCAGAATCAAACAACTATTGCCCAAGAAGATCATAAAGGCTTTACTTGGCACAAACACTAATTAAAACATAAAAAACACAACCATAAAAGTAGCATAAATGTGGTAACACTCAAGAACAGGAAGCAAAAAGCAAAAATAAATTTTATTCTTTGGGTTGCCTCCCAACAAGCGCTATAATTTTACGCCCTTAGCTAGGCATAAAGCAATGATCTAATTTTTGTCATCCTTGTTCCTTGAAAAGAAAAGAGAAAATTTTCTATCAATGGCATTTAGTTTTCTATCTTGTGATAGCACATGGCCATTGATAGCGGAAGAAAGATTAAGCACGTTGCCAAAATTCGTATCTAAACTAGCCTTCATCTCTTTAATTATTTCATTTTGATAAAAGCACATAAGAGTAGTTGATTCAACATTTTCTCCTCTGGGGTGCCCAAATATGGCTTTGATCTTCTCATAAGTATCTGATACGTCTCCAACGTATCTATAATTTTTTATTGCTCCATGCTATGTTATCTACTGTTTTGGGCAATATTGGGCTTTACTATCCACTTTTATATTATTTTTGGGACTAACCTATTAACCGGAGGCCCAGCCCAGAATTGTTGTTTTTTTTGCCTATTTCAGTGTTTCGAAGAAAAGGAGTATCAAACAGAGTCGAAATGGAATGAAATCAACTGGAGAAGTTATTTTTGAAAGGAAAGCTATCGGATGGACTTGGACCCCCACGTCAGGAGCCAAGGGACGTGCTCACGAGGGTGGGGGGCGCGCCCCCCTGCCTCGTGGGGCCCCCGAAGCACCACCGACGTACTTCCTGCACCCATATATACTCACGTACCCTAAAACTTCCAGAACAGACAATAGATCGGGAGTTCTCCCGCCAGAAGCCTCCGTAGCCACCGAAAACCAATCTAGACCCGTTCTGGCACCCTGCCGGAGGGGGAATCCTTCTCCGGTGGCCATATTCATCATCCCGGTGCTCTCCATGACGAGGAGGGAGTAGTTCACCCTCGGGGCTGAGGGTATGTACCAGTAGCTATGTGTTTGATCTCTCTCTCTCTCTCTCTCGTGTTCTTGAGGTGATACGATCTTGATGTATCGCAAGCTTTGCTATTATATTTGGATCCTATGATGTTTTCTCCCCCCTCTACTCTCTTGTAATGAATTGAGTTTTCCCTTTGAAGTTATCTTATCGGATTGTGTCTTTAAAGATTTGAGAACACTTGATGTATGTCTTGCCGTGCGTATCTGTGGTGACAATGTGATACCACGTGATTCACTTGATGTATGTTTTGGTGATCAACTTGCGGGTTCCGCCCATGAACCTATGCATAGGGTTTGGCACACGTTTTCGTCATGATTCTCCGGTAGAAACTTTGGGGGCACTCTTTGAGGTTCTATGTGTTGGTTGAATAGATGAATCTGAGATTGTGTGATGCATATCGTATAATCATACCCACGGATACTTGAGGTGACATTGGAGTATCTAGGTGACATTAGGGTTTTGGTTGATTTGTGTCTTAAGGTGTTATTCTAGTACGAACTCTAGGGCTGTTTGTGACACTTATAGGAATAGCCCAACGGATTGATTGGAAAGAATAACTTTGAGGTGGTTTCGTACCCTACCATAATCTCTTCGTTCGTTCTCCGCTATTAGTGACTTTGGAGTGACTCTTTGTTGCATGTTAAGGGATAGTTATATGATCCAACTATGTTATTATTGTTGAGAGAACTTGCACTAGTGAAAGTATGAACCCTAGGCCTTGTTTCCTATCATTGCAATACCGTTTACGCTCACTTTTATCACTTGCTACCTTGCTGTTTTTATATTTTCAGATTACAAATACCTTTATCTACCATCCATATACCACTTGTATCACCATCTCTTCGCCGAACTAGTGCACCTATACAATTTACCATTGTATTGGGTGTGTTGGGGACACAAGAGACTCTTTGTTATTTGGTTGCAGGGTTGCTTGAGAGAGACCATCTTCATCCTACGCCTCCTACGGATTGATAAACCTTAGGTCATCCACTTGAGGGAAATTTGCTACTGTCATACAAACCTCTGCACTTGGAGGCCCAACAAAGTCTACAAGAAGAAGGTTGTGTAGTAGACATCAAGCTCTTTTCTGGCGCCGTTGCCGGGGAGGTTAGCGCTTGAAGGTATATCTTTAGATCTTGCAATCGAGTCTTTTAGTTTCTTGTTTTATTAGTTTAGAAAAGAAAACAATAAAAAATGGAATTGAGTTTGTCTCATACACTTCATCTTTTTAATATCTTTCGTGAGTATGATGGAAAGGAAAATTGTGCCAAAGTGTTAGAAGAAGAATGCATTAAAATGTTTGGCACTAAATCTTTGAATGATGAGCATGATTGCAATGTTGTTAGTACGAATTCCTTTAATATCCATGATGGTAATGATAGGCAAAGCCACAAGCTTGGGGAAGCTATGTTTGATGAAGATGATATTTTTTGTCCCCCAAGTTTTGATGAGAAAATTTATTATGATAAAAGCATGCCTCCTATTTATGATGATTATATTGATCAAAGTGGATTTGGAGAGGTCATGACTTTATTTTGTGATGAATCCACTATTCCGGAAGAGGTTCCAATTGATTATGAGAACAAAGTTGCTATCTATGATGATTATTGTGATGACTTGTATGCTATAAAGAATAATGATATCCATGAAACTTGTCATCATGATTTTAGTTTTCAATTGGATTATGCCTCACATGATAATTATTTTGTTGAGTTTGCTCCCACTATTATTCATGAGAAGAATTTTGCTTATGTGGAGAGTAATAAAATTTCTATGCTTGTAGATCATGAAAAGAATGCTTTAGGTGCTGGTTATATTGTTGAATTCATTCATGATGCCACTGAAAATTATTATGAGGGAGGAATATATACTTGTAGGAATTGTAATAATATCAAGTTTCCCCTCTATGTGCTTAAAATTTTGAAGTTATGCTTGTTTCACCTTCCTATGCAAGTTGATTCTTGTTCCCACAAGTTGTTTGATCACAAAATCACTATGCATAGGAAGTGGTTTAGACTTCAATGTGCTAGTCATATTCTTCATGATGCCCTCTTTATGTTACAATTCTTATCTTTTATGTGAGCATCATTGAAATCATCATGCCTAGCTAGGGGCGTTAAACGATAGCGCTTGTTGGCAGGCCACCCAATTTTATTTTGGTTCCTTGCTTTTTGTTCCTGTTTAGTAATAAATAATTCATCTAGACTCTTTTTAGATGTGGTTTTATGCTTTTAATTAGTGTTTGTACCAAGTAGAACCTTTGGGAAAGTCTTGTTGATCTTGCTGTAAAAAACAGAAACTTTAGCGCTCACGAGAATTGCTGCCATTTTTTATTGAAGAGTGATATTTAGTTAATTCTTTTTGAAGATGATTAATAGATAAATTTCTCAGGTCCAGCAATTTATTTAAGAATTTTATGAGTACCCGAAGTATACGTTTGATCCATATTACTACAGACTGTTCTGCGTTTGACAGATTCTGTTTTTCATGTGTTGTTTACTTATTTTGATGAATCTATGGCTAGTAAAATAGTTTATAAACCATAGATAAGTTGGAATACAGTAGTTTTAACACCAATATAAATAAATAATGAGTTCATTACAGTACCTTGAAGTGGTGATTTATTTTCTTATACTAACGGAGCTTACGAGTTTTCTGTTAAGTTTTGTGTTGTGAAGTTTTCAAGTTTTGGGTAAGGATTCGATGGACTATGGAATAAGGAGTGGCAGGAGCCTAACCTTGGGTATGAACAAGGCACCCCAAGGTAATATTCAAGGACAACCAAAAGCCTAAGCTTGGGGATGCCCCGGAAGGCATCCCCTCTTTCGTCTTCGTTCATCGGTAACTTTACTTGGAGCTCTATTTTTATTTGCCACATGATATGTGTTTTGCTTGGAGCATCAATTTATTTTGTTAGGATTTTCTTGCTGTTATTTATAAGAATGTTTTGCATCTTTTATTATAATAAAAGTGTCATTGATAGTCTTTACTATGCCTATGTTACAAGTCCACATGTTGCTGTTGGAAAACAGAAAGTTTACCGCTGTTGCAATAATTCCCTAGAAAAGTAAGAATGTGATAAAATGTTGAAACCTTTTGCATATTAAGCTCTGATAAATTTAATACAGTGGGAATTTTGTTTCATAATTTTTGGAGCTAGGGAAGTATGTATGTTGCTGCATTCTTTAGAGACTGTCCTGTTTAGGCAGATTGCTGTTATGTTTGCATTGTTTGCATATGTTTGCTTCTTTAATGATTCTATTTGAGGATAGGACTATTAAATATGCAGAGGCATTTAGTATGCAATGTTGAATAATAATGTTAGTGATTTGCTACAGTAGAGTATGATAAGGTTTTTGCAATGGTTTATACTAACTTATCTCACGAGTCCTTGTTGAGTTTTGTGTGGATGAAGCTTTTGAGATTTAGGGAGACTGTGATATGAGAGGAATTAAGGAGACACAAAAGATAAATATTGGGGATGCCCAAGGCATCCCAAGATAATATTTCAATAAGTCTCAAGCATCTAAGCTTGGGGATGCCCCGGTTGGCATCCCACCTTTCTTCTTCAACAACTATCGGTTAGTTTCGGTTGATCCTAAGTTTTTGCTTCTTCAAATGATGTTTGCCATTCTTAGAATGTCATTTTATTTTTCTTTGCTTGCTGTTTGAATAAAATACCAAGATCTGAAATTATTAAATGTTAGAGAGTCTTCACATGGTTGCATAATTATTCAACTACTCATTGATCTTCACTTATATCTTTCGGAGTAGTTTGTCATTTGCTCTAGTGCTTCACTTATATCTTTTAGAGCATGGTGGTAGTTTTATTTTGAAGAAATAGATGAACTATCATGCTTCACTTAGATTATTTTGATAGTCTTAATAGCATGGTAATTTGCTTAAAATCCTAATATGCTAGGTATTCAAGAATAATAAAACTTTCTTATGAGTGTGTTGAATACTAAGAGAAGTTTGATGCTTGATGATTGTTTTGAGATATGGGGGTAATAATATCAAAGTCGTGCTAGTTGAGTAGTTGTGAAATTTAGAAATGCTTGTGCTGAAGTTTGCAAGTCCCGTAGCATGCACATATGGTAAACGTTGTGTAACAAATTTGAAACATGAGGTGTTATTTGATTGTCCTCCTTATGAGTGGCGGTCGGGGATGAGCGATGATCTTTTCCTACCAATCTATCCCCCTAGGAGCATGCACGTAGTGCCGAGGTTTTTGATGACTTGTAGATTTTTGCAATAAGTATGTGAGTTCTTTATGACTAATGTTGAGTCCATGGATTATACGCACTCTCACCCTTCCATCCTTGCTATCCTCTTCGGTACCGTGCATTGCCCTTTCTCACATTGAGAGTTGGCGCAAACTTCGCTGGTGGATCCAAACCCCGTGATATGATACGCTCTTTCACACATAAACCTCCTTATATCTTCCTCAAAACAGCCACCATATGTACCTATTATGGCATTTCCATAGCCATTCCGAGATATATTGCCATGTAACTTTCCATCATTCCGTTCATCATGACACATTCATCATTGTCATATTGCTTGCATGATCATGTAGTTGACATCGTATTTGTGGCAAAGCCACCGCTCATAATTTTTCATACATGTCACTCTTGATTCATTGCCTATCCCGGTACACCGCCGGAGGCATTCATATAGAGTCATACTTTGTTCTAGTATCGAGTTGTAATCATTGAGTTGTAAATAAATAGAAGTGTGATGATCATCATTATTAGAGCATTGTCCCAAGTGAGGAATGAAAAGAGAGAGAGAGAGAGAGAGAGAGAGAGAGAGAGAGAAAGGCCATAAAAAAGAGAAGGCCCCAAAAAATGAGAGAAAAAGAGAGAAGGGACAATATTTCTATCCTTTTACGATACTTGTGCTTCAAAGTAACACCATGATCTTCATAGTAGAGAGTCTCTCATGTTATCACTTTCATATACTAGTGGGAATTTTTCATTATAGAACTTTGCTTGTATATTCCAACAATGGGCCTCCTCAAGTGCCCTAGGTCTTCGTGAGCAAGCAAGTTGGATGCACACCCACTAGTTTCTTTTGTTGAGCTTTCATACATTTATAGCTCTAGTGCATCCGTTGCATGGCAATCCCTACTCCTTGCATTAACATCAATCGGTGGGCATCTCCATAGCCCATTGATTAGCCTTGTTGATGCAAGACTTCCTCCTTTTTGTCTTCTCCACATAACCACCCTCATTATATTCTATTCCACCCATAGTGCTATATCCATGGCTCGCGCTCATGTATTGCATGAAAGTTTATGAGTTTGAGATTACTAAAGTATGAAACAATTGCTTGGTTTGTCATCGGGGTTGTGCATGATGAGAGCATTCTTGTGTGACGAAAATGAAACATGACTAAACTATATGATTTTGTAGGGATGAACTTTCTTTGGCCATGTTATTTTGAGAAGACATAATTGCTTAGTTAGTATGCTTGAAGTATTATCATTTTTATGTCAATATGAACTTTTGTCTTGAATCTTTCGGATCTGAATATTCATACCACAATTAAGAAGAATTACATTGAAATTATGTCAAGTAGCACTCCGCATCAAAAATTCTGTTTTTATCAATTACCTACTCGAGGACGAGCAGGAATTAAGCTTGGGGATGCTTGATACGTCTCCAACGTATCTATAATTTTTGATTGCTCCATGCTATGTTATCTATTGTTTCGGGAAATATTGGGCTTTATTATCCACTTTTATATTATTTTTGGGACTAACCTATTAACCGGAGGCCCAGCCCAGAATTGTTGTTTTTTGCCTATTTCAGTGTTTCGAAGAAAAGGAATATCAAACGGAGTCAAAACAGAATGAAATCAACTGGAGAAGTTATTTTTGGAAGGAAAGCTACCGGATGGACTTGGACCCCACGTCAGGAGCCAAGGGAGGTGCTCACGAGGGTGCCCCCCCCTAGGGCGCGCCCCTGCCTCGTGGGCCCCCGGAGCTCCATCGACGTACTTCCTGCACCCATATATACTCACGTACCCTAAAACTTCCAGAACAGACAATAGATCAGGAGTTCTCCCGCCAGAAGCCTCCGTAGCCACCGAAAACCAATCTAGAGCCGTTCCGGCACCCTGTCGGAGGGGGGAATCCTTCTCCGGTGGCCATGTTCATCATCCCGGTGCTCTCCATGACGAGGAGGGAGTAGTTCACCCTCGGGGCTGAGGGTATGTACCAGTAGCTATGTGTTTGATCTCTCTCTCTCTCTCTCGTGTTCTTGAGGTGATACGATCTTGATGTATCGCGAGCTTTGCTATTATATTTGGATCCTATGATGTTTTCTCCCCCCTCTACTCTCTTGTAATGAATTGAGTTTTCCCTTTGAAGTTATCTTATCGGATTGAGTCTTTAAAGATTTGAGAACACTTGATGTATGTCTTGCCGTGCGTATCTGTGGTGACAATGGGATACCACGTGATTCACTTGATGTATGTTTTGGTGATCAACTTTCGGGTTCCGCCCATGAACCTATGCATAGGGTTGGCACACGTTTTCGTCGTGATTCTCCGATAGAAACTTTGGGGCACTCTTTGAGGTTCTATGTGTTGGATGACTAGATGAATCTAAGATTGTGTGATGCATATCATATAATCATACCCACGGATACATGAGGTGACATTGGAGTATCTAGGTGACATTAGGGTTTTGGTTGATTTGTGTCTTAAGGTGTTATTCTAGTACGAACTCTAGGGCTGTTTGTGACACTTATAGGAATAGCCCAACGGATTGATTGGAAAGAATAACTTTGAGGTGGTTTCGTACCCTACCATAATCTCTTCTTTTGTTTCCGCTATTAGTGACTTTGGAGTGACTCTTTGTTGCATGTTGAGGGATAGTTATATGATCCAACTATGTTATTATTGTTGAGAGAACTTGCACTAGTGAAAGTATGAACCCTAGGCCTTGTTTCCTATCATTTCAATACCGTTTACGGTCACTTTTATCACTTGCTACCTTGCTGTTTTTATATTTTCAGATTACAAATACCTTTATCTACCATCCATATACCACTTGTATCACCATCTCTTCGCCGAACTAGTGCACCTATACAATTTACCATTGTATTGGGTGTGTTGGGGACACAAGAGACTCTTTGTTATTTGGTTGCAGGGTTGCTTGAGAGAGACCATCTTCATCCTACGCCTCCTATGTATTGATAAACCTTAGGTCATCCACTTGAGGGAAATTGGCTACTGTCCTACAAACCTCTGCACTTGGAGGCCCAACAAAGTCTACAAGAAGAAGGTTGTGTAGTAGACATTAGTATCAACGGAATCCCCTTCAAGAAAACCATTTTCAAATATATAATCTAAGACTTGCTTGAAAGAAGAAGGTAAACCATCATAAAAACTTTTCAAGTATATCTCTATCTGATATTGAGGCACATAGCTAGCTCGAATTCTCAACAACCTATCCCAAGCATCTTTGAAAGATTCATCAAGTAAATAACGAAAAATTCCGAGATCATCTTCATCACAAGGGTTAAGATTTTCCTTAACAAACCCGGTAGATCCTTCCAGAGCATCATTGTTTATGAGCTTGGAGAAGACAGAGGGGCTATCCAAAATATTATGACTCGGGAGAAAATCCTTAGCTCTTTTAAGATCATACATGGCAAGAAATGGCAAATGAAAAAGAGAGGTGAATAAAACGACAATTTTTTGTGATGTGGGGGAGAGGAAAATGAGAGGCAAATGGCAAATAATGTAAATTGCAAGGAGATGAGATTTGTGATTAGGAACCTGGTTATGTTGAAGATCCTCCCCGGCAATGGCGCCAGAAATTGGCGAGTTGGCGGGAGGCTATCTTGACTTGATATTCCCCGACAACGGCGCCTGAAATTCTCCTTGATGGCAGCTGGAACTGCGTCGGTATTTCCCCGGAGAGGGAGGGATGATGCAGCACAGCAGCGGTAGGTATTTCCCTCAATTATGAAACCAAGGTTATCGAATCAGTAGGAGAACCAAGCAACACAACATAAACAACCCCTACACACAAATAACAACACCTCGCAACCCGACGTGTTAAAGGGGTTGTCAATCCCTTTCGGGTTACGGCGCCAGATATTGCGTGTTGATGGGAGAAAGTTGTAATAGATTGAAATAATAGATCGCAAATAAACTAAAGTGCAGAAAAGTATTTTTAGATTTTTGGTTTAATAGATCTAAAAATAAAAGCAAGGAAAAAGTAGATCGCAAAGGCAAATATATGAGAAATAAGACCCGGGGGCCGTAGGTTTCGCTTGTGGCTTCTCTCGAGAAAAATAGCAAACGATGGGTAAATAAATTACTATTGGGCAATTGATAGAACTTCAAGTAATTATGAAAATATCCAGGCAATGATCATTACATAGGCATCACGTCGAAGATTAGTAGACCGACTCCTGCCTGCATCTACTACTATTACTCCACACATCAACCGCTATCTAGCATGCATCTAGTGTATTAAGTTCATGGAAAAACAGAGTAATGCAATAAGAACTATGACATGATGTAGACAAGGTCTGCTTATCTATATGGTGGTAGATATAGATCTCATCTTTTTATCCTTAGTAGCAACGATACATACGTGTCAGTTCCCTTTCTGTCACTAGGATCAAGAACCATAAGATCGAACCCACTACCGGGCACCTCTTCCGATTACAAGATAAATAGATCAGTTTGTCAGGACCCCGATCCTAAGTCACACCGATCTAGCATGTAACACGTCATATCACTTTGCGGCCTCATGCACGGTATTCCCACGGGTGCCACCTTACCTGGCCCGGGACCGTTTGTGCCTTTTGGCTCACGTATATGATAGTGTCGCTAGCATCCATATGACAGAGAACCCGGGCCGACATGACTAGTCATAAACCCAAAGTGGCACTAACTTATAGGGACAGGCATACATGACCCAGCAACGAACGTGTCGGTCATCAACATATGAACCTAAGTCGTAGCAAGCTACAGGGACTTAAAGGAACAACGTGTGACGTTTCCCCGAAGGGACTGACACAGGAATGAAGAAGGACACATGCCGGCCAGCCTAAGTGTTCCGGAGCAGTAGCAAGCTACCATGGCTCAGTGGAAGCACTAGGAGACATTTCCCGGTAAGAGAGGCTACCAAGAATAAACAACTAGGTTGTCGGATCCCACACATACCAAGCATTTCAAAATCATACACACAATATGCTCTATATGTGCAAATACAACATGGCATCACAACTAAACTCTATGACTCAAAATATTTATTAATTAGGCTCCGAGGAGCCATATATTACAAACATGGGTCTGATGACCCAGCATTCATGTCATACAAGTAGTAAGCACATGTGGAAGCTTAACTTGTCTGAGTACAGACAACTACAAATGAAAAAGGCTGAGAAGCCTGACTATCTACAAGACCCTACCGAGGGCACAAGACCATAGCTGAAGTAACAAGCTAAACGACGAAGTTCTCGCGGAACTACTAGCAAGACTTAACTCTCTCTGCAAAACATAAATTAAGCAAATGTGAGTACAAATGTACCCAGCAAGACTTACATCAGATCTAGCTACATATGCATCAGTATCAACAAAGGGGGTGGTGGAGTTTAACTACAGCAAGCCAGCTTTGACACGATGGCTATCCTGAACTACGTCTGCAAGTAACTATTTGAGGTGGCACACTCGAGTCCACATATTCACCATATCAATACACCACTATGGATCCGTTCCCGTCTCCCTACGAGAACGCCATCCATAGCACGCACGCTTATCTTGCGTATTTTAGAGTATCCACTTTCACTTGTCTATGAACTGTACAGGCAACCTAGAAGTCCTTTATCGCGGACACGGCTATTCGAATAGATGATGTTAACCCTGCAGGGGTGTACTTCTTCACACACGCTCTCGCCACTTACCACCATGTACACGTTGTGTATCTTGGCAACCTTCAAGCGGAAGCCTGGCGAGGGAGTCAGCCACGACCTGACTAACCACATAACTCTCTAGTCCAAGTTTATCGCCTATTCGGGTTCCATCCGCAAGGAGATCCGGCCGGGGTGTCGCTCACGGCCCCAAACGATGTGTATAGAGATCAGGTTGATTAATAAGTCGAGAGGGGCACTTAAGCATTCCAATGCGTGGTAGTAACTGTTCATGGATCACAAACACAGAACTCAGTTCCTGAGGATGGTTTCAATGAGACAACCCACCATGTACTCCTACATGGCCTCTCACCTCTACCTTTACCAAATCGTGTTCACACACTTAGCTCTCAACAGTAGGACATGCTCACAACTTTCCAATTCACCCCCCCTGAATCAGGCCTGACACAACTCTAAGCAATAGCAGGTATGACAAACAAGCATGAATGAGTAGGCACATCAGGGTTGAAACAACTCCTACTCATGCTAGTGGGTTTCATCTATTTACTGTGGCAATGACAGGTCATGCAGAGGAAAGGGGTTCAACTACCATAGCATGTAACAGTTGAAACGTTGTTGTCCTAATGGAGTAAAAGAGAGCAGGAGCGAGAGAGTGGGATTGTATCGGAATGAACAAGGGGGTTTGCTTGCCTGGCACTTCTGAAGATAGTATAGCTCTTCATCGGTGTCATCGATCTCATCGTCGGTACCACGTCTATTGAAGGGGAACAAACACCGGCAAACAAGAGAGAACACAATCAAATGTAATGCAACAATATGATTCATGAATGTGCATAGAAATATGTTGTGATTTGAGCTAATGCAACTAGCAACAATTTAAATGAAGTCCATATGAACCAAGGGTTCATATGCAAACTCCATATCAAGCATTTAAAATTCCATTATCATGTTTTGATTTAAACATCAAGGTTAAGTTGCTTTATCATGCATGAAACCAGTTCCAATGGATAGATTGGATTTTCCTGATCATTTTTCATACATATTTTATTTCATTTTGGAGTTACGGTTGAATTTCTATGAATTTTTGAATTCTTGGATATTTTCTGAAATAAATAAATCATTTCTGATTTATTTTAAATCCCAGAAAATATTTGCGTCAGAATGACAACAGCATCGCGTCGGCAGGTCAACTGGGTTGACCCAGGTCAAACCTGACGTGTGGGGTCCACTGGTCAGTGACTCACTAGACAAACCCGGTCAAATCTAGCGCTGACTGGGTTTGACCAGCGGTGGGGCCCGCTGTTAGTGGCAGTGAGGTGGCTAATTAGGGGGGTTAGTCCTAATGACGCGCCACGCCGGCTGTCGCCGGGGTTCGGCCAACGGTGACCAAACAATGGCGGAGGCTCACCGGACTTGAGCTACAGGCGGCGGATGGACACGCGGAGACCACCGGGGCGTAGCCCGTGCTCTGTCGCATCCAGAGGAGCAAGTGGGCGGCCGCGGGGTACCGAAGGTCGCCGGAATGGAGCTCGCGGCAGCGGCCGGAGCTCAGGCACGAGCGAGCGTAACGCTGCGGTGTGCTAGGGAAGAAGCTGGCGGTGGCGTTGGCCTTCTGGGATCACGCTGAGCATAGTCACACGCTCAAACGCTGGCGGCAGCAGCTCTGGCCGTGGCGACGACATGGCCGGTGGAACAAGGCTCTCGGCTGCGACGGCGGAGCTAGCAAGAGGAAGAAATCCACATGGGGGGTAGAGGGGAACGACGATGGGGCTGACTGTGAAGTCGACGAGAAGGCAGCGGCTCAGGGGAGGCTCTGGAGGCGACGGAGCGACAGCGGCGATCTCGGACGCCCGCGGTTGAGGACGACAGCGGCAAGGTCGAAGAAGTTCTTCTGGAGATGCGTGGCTCGGTGGAGAGTACGAAGATGACTATGCAGAGACGCGTGGGACGGAGAGGGAGCGAATGGGTGGCTGTGGCCGAGGCGGTGCACGACGGCGCTCTCTGACACGTTCGGGTCCGGGCAGGAGAGAGAGCAGAGGAGAGGGAAGACACAGGGGGAGAGTGAGGGGATACGGGGCTGGCGCGTGGCGTCTTCCAGAGACATCCGGGCAAGCAGGAAGAGAGGAGTGGTCGGGTGCGTGCATGCGTGCACGCCGCGGGCACACGCCCTCGTGCCTACTGGCACGAGGTTGAAGACAGGGGAGGAGTTGGGCTGGGCTGGCTACAGTGCTGGGCTGCACAGGTGGGCTGCAGGTAAGCCAGGTAAGTGGGCTGGCTACAATGCTGGGCTGCACAGGTGGGCTGCAGGTAAGCCAGGTAAGTCCTCTCTCTCTCTCTTTCTCTCTCTCTCTCTCTCTCTCTCTCTCTTTTGTTTCTGTTTTTCTATTTATTTGCTTTGTTTTGATTTAGTTTATAAACCAGATCATTTTTATAAATCCTGAAAATATTTGTGGGCAGTAACTGAATTAATTTAGAGGCCCTCAGTAAGTTTCAGAATATTTGGAGCTACCAAATGTTTTATAGGAATTAATAGCTCCAATTCAAATACAATATGAGTTAATTCAAAAATCCATAAATGACCTAGAAAAGTGTGCACCATTTTTGGCAGAGGTTCTAGAACAATTCAAAAATCATGAACTTTTCTGAAGGGCATTTTGGGTTCATTGATAATATTTTTATTTTGATCCTAGTTGCATTTCATTTGGTGCTAGTGTTTGAACATCCCCATTTCAAGTTTAAGAAAAATTTAAACATGATGCAACAACCAACACTAGTTCATAAGCAAAGATAAAGCTAGGGTTGTGACAACTCACCCCCACTAAACAAGAATCTCGTCTCGAGATTCATGACATGAGGTAACAAGACAGAGGGGACACCAATCTAACATGATCTTCATGGTCCAATTGCCATCTCGAAGACATTGATTCATTGCTTCATATTGATCTTTGACGTCTTTGCTTTCGAGATCTTCATCCAACACGGTGATGACAGAAAGAAGCTCTACAAGAATCGATCTTCTTGAAGATCAAGCAACTCAATATCAACTCATGGAGTGAGATGTAGGAACATCTCTTGAGTTGAGACATAAAAACACACATCAGGTGGATGGAAAGAAATAGATGAAGAAGGTTCAATTTGGTAGGCAAGAATCCCACACATAAGTAAGATATTGCATATGTTTCAAATTAGCGAGGAGGTAATTGCCATGATTCCATAATGGGACACCTAGGGGAAGGTGTCTCGTAGAATTATTGCCTTAAGTGGCAAAAAGAATTACTTTTGATACAGAGATAATTGAAACTCTCTATACCAGCCTAAGGCAATCATAATCGATCATTTGAAGGTGTTCGAAAGAATGGCATACTTGGACTAGAATGGATGATGTGGACTACCTTGTTGAAGACAACGCAAAGGATGATTTTTGCTTAGCATCGGAAGTAGATGGGACCCATGGTAAGCCTACTTTTGAATATGACCCTGAATAACAATTACTGAAAGTGCAGACCATAGCAGAATGGCACAATGGCAAGTGCAAGCTGGGGGCCAAATGCAAATGCTGGGAATTTTCCAACCATCATATCTGCCTGAGATTTAGATCTAGTTGGTAACAGGATACTTCAGACTCAACATGTCTGAAAAGAAGAATTGCAACACAAATCGACAAGATGCCATTGCGAGATTCTCGAGAAATGAACTACGATAGCAAGTTCCAAAACATGAGCTGGTTCTGCTACATACATGTGAACACGCTGTCCCAGACAAGCATGACCACATAGATAGTCTTACAACAAGCACTACCAAGTTCGGGTGGAAACCATCATTGAGGATATCGAAATCTTGTGCATTACCATGGATTAGCAGTTAACTTCTTTTCCTGGAATAATTCAATCAGTGGCTTGGTGTGCTAGGGAATACATATGGAATGGAGATGACCAGTCTATCAAACAAAAGAATACTTTGCACATGCTTGACTGACTTGGGATGATTCCAACAGGAGCAAAACAAACTTTCTTGAATTCACGGCGGCAACTTGCTTCAAATACACATGAACTAGAGGAAGTCACTTCTTTCATCCAAACATATACCTCATGAATGGAACATGAAGGCAATGCTTAAAAAGTTTCCAACACTATGTTCAACACGAATCATGGACGAGATAAAATGCTACTGACGGGCTCAACAACAAGTCATTGGGATTTCCATATAAATGGAATTCCACAATTATGTGAACATGGTGATAGCATTGTTTAGAACAAAAGATATAACGGAGTATGCTTGAGGAAAAACCACGACTAAGACAACATTATGAACATCGTTTGTTCGGATTTGATTTGAGGATAGCCCACACTCAAATCAAAGTTTTTGATAAGGCAATAGGTCCAAGAACTGATCACGGGGACCAATCGATGAAGATATCATCTTTCTTCAACACACACAAATATATCCCTTGAAATGAACTAAGCTAGGAAAGCTTTTATCTTCCAACTCTCCAAGTTGTTGTTTAGCTTAACGAACTAGCTCAAGGTATCCAACACAGATTCTTGGAGAAAGAGTGGTTTATAGGAAAACCATTTGATCACGAGCTCAACATAATGGCCAGGGGACAACCTGGTGATACTTCCAAGAAGATATTCGGAAAATCACGGGCCACCGATATGTTATGAAGATCGAGAATAATCTTGCTTTTCAAGGCAAGACGATATGATCAAAAAGAGCAAGGGTTTGACAAAATCCTAACCCATCGATCGAAGAGTGCACCAGGAAATATGGACTAGTAGCACGATCAATCTTAGGAGGATGTCTCAGTAACCAACATGCTAAGAATGAGAGTGTTGTCCATTAACAACCAAGCAACAAGGTTGCTAGGAGTATTGATTTCACACATCACGATTCCCTTGTCTGCATTCTGGTAACAATAACACGAAAACTGAGGAATGAACAAGGATGGCAAGAAGTATCACTGCGTCAAGAATTCATAAGAGGTGGTGCAATTCTCATGAAAATCCTGAGATGAAGAGGGCAACACTCCAAGGTAGAGCAGAACAAAAGCTGGATTGGCATTTTGATCTGCGGAATACAACTGCTTCGACCCAATCCTAGAAATGAATAAGGTACCAGAGTTTGTTTATCCTAGTCATTCCGGAATAGAATGGCTTGACGGACCAAAAGAGTGAAATGTATCGATGAGCATGAATGCATGACATTCTCTTGACTATCAAATGATAGACATAGGTCAAAATACAACTAAAGGAATCAACTCAAGGGAACATATCACTTTCTGAGTTTTGAATGTATAGATTAGTATGTCGAACAAGTTCAACATATTTCTTCTGGATAACCCATGCAGAAAGGTAGGACTAGCAGATTCATAATGTAGAATGGAGAACTCATCAAGAGCACTTTGGTTTCGATCTTTTGGTTCAAAAGAACTTCTGCCATATGCAGTTCAATGTATTTGGAAGAAGGAAATACCACAGACCTCGAGGACTATCGCAAAGGTTACTAATATCCTAAAGGAACTAGCAAACACTATCAACATGAAGTAAGTAGGGTGAACATCGGGTTCAAGAACCCAGGAATAGAATGCCTACTAACTAAGTGGCATCACAGAATGCTTTCGAGAATGATGGCCAGAATCATCACACTGGGAACACAAAACATGGCTAGATTACTAGGTGATCCTCTAAGACACCTAGGGTCATAATAATAGCTCCAACATATATGTCGAGGCAACAGAGTACCTCAACTCACCGATTAGTGTGGTTAAATTGGCCCAAAGAAACATCCGGAAAGGAAAGAAGGGAGTTGCAAATGCATCAGACTATTTCAAAACCTGGGATGACTCGGACAGCATAACGGCTTGTAAATTCTCAAAAAGATTTGAGACATCTTGCAAAATAGTGGCATGACCACTCCACATCACAATATCAAGGTTCTGAGGCCAACTATGAACATACAAAAGTAGTAGAAATTGAACTGAGAATTGAATCCATCAATCCTAAGATTCTACGGATTAGTAACACGTGATCATGATAGAAAGAAGAGAAAGCCTAGTTTCTTAACCCAGTAGGAAACATAGGATGACCCGGATTAGAAGGGCATAAGGTAAAGGAGTAAAAAGAGCCTTACGTTCCCTTCCACAATCAATTCCCTTATATAACTAAAGCATTTCTAGACTCGACCTCGACCAGTTTGGCTTGGTAATTGTCGGATCACGAGTTCCGGCAAAACCCTCGAGGTTTGAACAGTCGGGTGTGAGCGAAGGTTTTCTCCCTATCGATCCACGCCCTAGCTCTCTAAGATCTCACGGACGAACTCGACGAACTCACAAGACAAAGACACAAGATTTATACTGGTTCGGGCCACCGTTGTGGTGTAATACCCTACTCCAGTATGGTGGTGGTGGATTGCCTCTTTGGCTGATGATGAACAGTACAAGGGGAAGAACCGCCTCTTGAGGTTGAGGTGTTCTTGTGCTTGGCGAACTTGTGCCGATGAGATGCCTCTGAAAGAGTTCTCCCTCTCCTATTTTCGTCGTCCCCCTTTTCTCTCTCTGAATGAGTTCTCTCTCTACTGTGGTGGCTAGTTCTACTTATATAGGCCCTGGTCCTCTCCCCGAATATTGAGCGGGAAGGGAGCCAACAACGGCCAATTTGAAAGGTGACAGCTAGTACAGCTTATCCTGACAAAAGTAGTCTTCGCCTGCAAAAGGCTCTAGTGGTGACACCGTCTTGGGCTCCATGGTGACCTCCGTCTTGCCGTCCTGCTGGTCTTGGTCTCATTGCACCGATATGGAAACCTTTCCTTGATGCCTCGGTACTCCGCGCCTACGCTTGCCCCCTAGGCACCAAAGAGGAAACAAGGACGCTGCGCGCGCTGGCGCCCACCTGGCGCCCGCCTGGTCTCGATCATCATGGCTCACGTCACGAGGACCTCGCGACGTTTGCCTTACCTTGATCTCTCCGCCCCTCGTGAGCCTTCTTGGCGAGGCCGCTCCTGAGGAGGTCTTGCGTCGTCCGCCTCGCGAGGCTTGGCCCCTCGCGAGGGTCTTGAATACCTCGTCGATGAAGATGGGCCGTACAGACCTGCTAGCTCAGCCACGCCATGGGTCGCAGGCATGCAAGTCTAGGGACCCCCGTTCCCAGAACGCCGAAAGTAGCCCCCCCTGGCCCAAGGCATGCACGGGCTTGGCTTCGAGGCGAAGCCAAAGGTCAAGCACGGAGCACCGCAGGCCCCAAAAGCCTGCAGCCTCGGTTGACGTGTGGCGGTTGATTGGACGTGGGTGTCTCCGCTTCCCCATGCTTCCTCGGCAACTGCCCGACTTGACAAGTCCCTGCGACATGCAAGGAAAACCATCATTACCTGTGACCGTGGGGGCACTGGTTGGCCTTCTCCTGCTATAAATGAGAGGAAGGGGGCGGAGCCCCCGTCCCCCACTTATTCCCATTCCACTTGCTTCTTCTCCCCCCGCTCTACTGCTAGTAGCAACTTCAATGGTGCTGATCTGAAGGTTCTCAGCTGACGAGAAGGGAAAGATTCCCCTCGACATGACGGCGCTGCTTCCATCGAAGAAGAGTTTGGTCCACTGTCCCGACGCTGCGACGATGCAGGTGGTGACGATGCCTTAGTGCGAGCGGCCTCCTCCTGGGTATCCACCGCCCTTGCACGCTCAAGCCAACGGCTCGGGAGGAAGGAGCAATGAGCATCGGCGCGCGCACCACGGCCAAGGTCGACGCGCTGCGGCGACGAGTGCCGTTGCTCCTGGAGTCCATGTTGTGGATTCCTCACGCGAGCTTGTGCTATGGGCGACGATGCCCCCAAGCTCCTGGATCCGCTTCCCGCACTTCTTCTCTGACGTGATGCCGCCGAGGGGGCCTCTCGAACTCTGGTTGCAGCACGCCGACTGCGACGCTCTGGCGATCGGAGCAGAAGTTAAAGAAGTCTCCATCGGCAAGATCTTCATGACCCATGGCTGGGGCGAGGTTGCACGGGTTTGCCATGCGGAGGGCGCCCTCGCTATCCACTTCGAGTATGACGGCGCCTCCACGCTGTTCTTCAAGGTCTTCGACGTGGAGGGTCGCCGCTTGGAGTGTTGCCCCGAAGGGGAGCGCCAGGATGAGGCGCATCCCGCTCGCAGCTGCTCCAGCAGCATCAACTCTTGGGAGTCCAGTGGTTCTCCCGAGCTCTACGAGACTCCGGAGATGAGCGACGACAGCTACGTGCCCCTGAGCTCTCGTCGCGCCCTGAGCAGGGCCGCAAAGTCTGGCCTCCGCCATCGCTGATCTGGATGGGGTTGGCGCCGGGCTCCCGCGGCCCACTGTTGATGATGGCGTCGGCCGCGGGGGCGTGTAGATAGGATTCTCCTAGGTTCTCATCTTTTGTTCCCTGCGAGGAATCGAGAAGTACCCCGTGGGGGCGTGTAAAGAGTCTGCAATGTCTTTTGTTGATATTATCCCAATTATGGAAGCCTTGTGAGAGCAAGTCCTATTTAGGCTCGGTCTTCCCTTTTCAATCTCGCGATAGGTTGTTGCTCTACGCTGACATGTCCCGGTCCCCAGGCAAAGCTTCAGCCGTCGCTAGTATGCCAGGTCACGTGCCGTGGTCAAGGCCAGGAGGTGAGCGGCCCGAGGTCTAGTAAGAGCTCCTGAGGCGCGATGCTCAGGGGGTCCCCTTTAGCGCTCAAGCAACCGTGGTAAGATAATAAAGGGAGGCGATGTTGCCGCAACAGGGCCGCGGCGAGCGTGTCCCCTCGGTTCCAATGATTAGTTGATCTGAGCTCGTGACTTATCTTGGCGGTCGGGGGTCGATTCTTCGTGATGCGCCAGACCTGTGCGCGAACATCTACAGCGTAGCTAGGTCAGGCCCATACGAGCCTTCCCCTTTCCTATGCTCTCCTTTGTGCTCTACGTCCTAAGGTCCCGGCCCTCGAGCGAGCTTAGCCGCCGCTGGTATGACAGGTCGTGTGCCGTGGTCAAGGCCAGGGGGTGAGGGCTGGAGAGCCAATAAGAGCTCCTGAGTCGCGATGCTCAGGAGCCCCCCTTTTAACGTGCAAGCGGATTACTTGGAAGAGGTGGGAGCTCGCGGTGCCACCTGGTGTCATCCTCGTGAGGTTCCTGTGAGCCAGCACAAGGAAGAACACGATCTGCCGTTATGGTTACCAGCCTGGTGATGGTTGCTCCGTGAGGGGGTGAAGGCATTGAGGGCCCGGTGAGGTGACGTGCGCGGGGCGTGCCGCGAGCCAGAGCTCGACCGCTCAGGTTTTTCTACATGGCAGGGACGAACCCATGCACCAGCGCCGTGCCGGCGTGAGGAGGCCCCGTGGGAGGCAACGATTGAGTAGTAGTAGTCATAGGTAGATTAAACATGAGAGTAGCAGGCTTAAGCAAGTGCATGGGAGATACGTGCCACTGGGTCAGGCCTGAGCGGCTTGGGGATGATGCAGCCCGAGGGGCGCTCCCAACAAGGTAAGCTAAAGACATAAAAAGGGATACATGCCATAGGGACGGACCCACGCGGCCTGGGAATGATGCAGCCCGAGGGGCACTCCCATCTAAATGAACTTGGAGAATGTCACCTGGTTATGTTGACGAAGGAGAGTTGGGGCAGCAGAAGGCGCGCAGGGAAGGGGTTGCTCCTCACGAGCCACTTGGGCCCTGAGCCTCAGGAGTCTCTGGGGGCTCAGGTGGTTCCTTGAGGACCATCTCCGTCTCCATTAGGACAGCGTGGTGCCTAGCCTCCTAAGCCGCTAGGATGCGCCGCAAGTTGCACTGGTAGGCGGACGACACGCTCGGCAGGCTGAAGGGCATGCGAATGTAGCTGTGTGGTGGACCCTCGCAGCGCCCCACGCGCGAAGGCCAGAAAAGCTCCTGAGAAGCGGCCCTATTGAGCCCTGAGATGTTGATGCAGACGCGCAGCCCGACATCATCGCCTGGATGGGAAGCTGCGCCTCTTGAACGGCGGTCGCCGCGCATGGCCCTTGCGTCTTGCAATTCCTGGGTGGTCTTGGTGATGAACTCCTGAACGGTGGGTGATCCTTGCCCTGTGCCCTCCTGAGGGAAACGTGCTATGAAGCACGCCTCCAAGTGGTACCCAAGCGCCTCCCTCATGATGTGGGGAAGGTCTGAGGCTTTCCAGAAGAAAGCCCCAGAGCCCTGCCCGAGAAGGGCGCCAGGCACGCCTTCCTATGCGATGGAGGGAGGCGCCCCGGGAGTGGGCACTGATCCCGATGAGGGTCCGGCTATGACGCCACCCTCCCGAGGTCCTGCACGGCGCAGCTGCTTCTTCTTCTTCAGAATGACCTTAGGAGGGCCCTCGCCCTTGCTGTTGGGGTCGTCGATTGCTGCGGCCTGGAAGGCACGCTCGAGGGAGCACACCACATCTCTTTATTCACATGGGACCGTGATGATCCCGCCGCTTCCCAGCATCTTGAGGACATTGTAGCCGTGATGGGTCACCGCCATGAACTTGGCCAGGGCTGGATACCCGAGGATGGCATTGTATGGCAAGCGAATGTCCACGACGTCAAAGTCGATGAGCTTGGTGCGGTAGTTCTTGCGTTCCTCGAAGGTGACAGGGAGGCAGACCTGCCCTATCGGCGTGGTGGAACCGTTGGTCACTCTTGATAAAGGCTTGGTAGGCTAAATCTGGTCATATGGCACTTGGAGGTTGTCGAACGTGTCGACGGACAGGACGTTGAGCCCTGCGCCGCCATCGATGAGGGTCTTGGTAACTTGCACATTGCTGATGACTGGGGAGCAAAGCACCGGGAGGGCGCTAGCAGTAGCTGCGCACTTGAGCTGATCTGCCGAGTTGAACGTGATGGGGCACTGGGACCATCTGAGCGGGCGTGTGGCTTCGAGCTTGGGGAGGACTGCATTCACTTCACGAGCAAACTGCTTGAAGATACGCTGCGAGGCTGGGGCCTGGGCTCCGCCCAAGATGCAGGCGATAGCACGTGGTTCCTAGAAGCCCCAGCCCCCTCGTCTTGATGGTGTTCGTCATTCCTTCTTGGCGGTGGCAGCATCGGAGGGAGTCCGGCGTTGCCTTGAGGACGATCCTCACGAGGCTGATCCGTCAGGCACCCTCGCGAGGCTGATCCTGCCAGCGGTCCTCACGAGGCCGGTCGCGCCACTGCTGGCGTGGGCCACGGTCATCCCAGCGTCCGCCACCACGTCCTCCTCCTCGGCCGTAGCCCCGGTCGCCGCACTCGGGGCATCGACCGAAGCGTCCTTCATGAATGGCTCTGAGCTCTTGACAGTCGCCGGTGTTGTGGGTATTCAGGTTGTGGAAGGCACAGAACAGACGACTCCTCTTGGATGACTCTGGTTGGTCTCTGCCATGCTTGGTGTCTGGTTCCGCTGCGAGCATGGCTGCTCCCTTGCGCTTCACGTCCTTGGCCTTGGCTTTCTTCTCCTTTGGGTCTGCGGCTGGGAGCTCGAGGAGGGAGAGGCGCCCCTCCTTAGCTCTTGCGCACTTGGTCGCCAAGTTGAACAACTCCAGGGACGTGCACAGCTCGTCGTGGATAGCAAGCTCTTCCTTCATCTTGACATCGTGGACGCCATCAGAGAACGCAGAGATGATGGCCTCGTCCGTCACCTTGGGGATCTTGAGGCGGACGTTGTTGAAGCGCTGGATGTACTTCTGGAGGGTCTCTCCCAGTTGCTGCCTGACACGGCGCAGGTCACCCGCAGTCGGTGGGCAGTCGCAAGTGCCCTGGAAGTTGGCGACGAAGCGGTTGCGCATCTCGTTCCAGGAGGAGATCGAGCCCAGTGGCAGGTTCAGGAACCAGGAGCGGGCGCCATCCTTGGGAGCCATGGGAAACTAGTTCGCCATAACTTTCTTGTCTCCGTTGGCCGCTTTGATGCTCAGCTTGTAGAGCTGCAAGAACTCCGCGGGGTCGGGGGTGTTGTCATAGCGAGGAGGCAGATCCGGCATGAACTTGCCCGGCCAGGCGATGCTACGCAGCTCGGGGTGAAAGCACGGTAGCTGGCTGTGGTCACCGGGGCCCGCCTTGGGGGTGGATCTTGGTCTTGATGGGGTCCGCACCCTGCCACTACAGGTGGCGCGCGGTCTTGCCGCCGCAGCCAGTCATGGTGCAGTGGCGCGAGGAGCGGCGGAGCGTTTTCTTGCGGTCGAGGGACTTCTTGACAGCTTCTTTCTTCGCGCGCGGGCGCGGGACGCGGCGGGTCGTGTCGTGGAGCCACGCGCCTTGGCGCCAGGGCACCGTCTTGGGGCAGAGGTGGTGGAGGCGCTCCGTGAGCTACGTCGCCCGTAGCTGGCGAAGGGCGAGGCGGAGAGAGGGACGACGCAGGGGAGCCCCCTGCAGCGCGGACACGCTCGGCGATGCGGTCGAGCCAGTCCTCGTAGAGGTCGTTGACCGGTCGGTAGCGCAGGAGCTCGTGCGCCATGAGGAGCACGGCCTATGTGTCCATGGGAGGGCGACGTGCATGGGAAGAAGAATCGGCCGGGGTCAGCCATGGAGTGGCGGTGTGGCCGTCCCGCCGCACCGATGGGTGCAGCGAGGATGCTTGCTGCTCGTTCCCTGCCGGGCCGGTGGCGGCATTGGCCGTAGGTGACAGGGAACGATGAGGTGGCCCATTGATGGGAGCCGTCTGAGCGACGCGGGCGGCCCGACGCTCAGCACAAGTGCGGCGCACGTCTTCCATGGAGACAACAGAGCAATGGGCACGGAGCGACGGAAGGAAGCTTGGGCGCACTCCTACCTGGCGCCAAATGTCGGATCACGGGTTCCGGCAAAACCCTTGAGGTTCGAACACTGGAGTGAGCGTGAAGGTTTTCTCCCTATCGATCCATGCCCTAGCTCTCTAAGATCTCGCGGACAAACTCGACGAACTCACAAGACAAAGACACAAGATTTATACTGGTTCGGGCCACTGTTGTGGTGTAATACCCTACTCTAGTGTGGTGGTGGTGGATTGCCTCTTGGGCTGATGATGAATAGTACAAGGGGAAGAACCGCCTCCTGAGGTTGTGGTGTTCTTGTGCTTGGCGAACTTGTGCCGGTGAGATGCCTTTGAAAGAGTTCTCCCTCTCCTATTTTCGTCGTCCCCCTTTTCTCTCTCCGAATGAGTTCCTTCTCTACTGTGGTGGCTAGTTCTACTTATATAGGCCCTGGTCCTCTCCCCGAATATTGAGCGGGAAGGGAGCCAACAACGGCCAATTTGAAAGGGGACAGCTGGTACAGCTTATCCCAACAAAAGTAGTCTTCGCCTGCAAAAGGCTCTGGTGGTGACGCCGTCTTGGGCTCCATGGTGACCTCCGTCTTGACGTCCTGCTGGTCTTGGTCTCGTTGCACTAATATGGAATCCTTTCCTTGATGCCTCGGTACTCCGTGCCTGCGCTTGCCCCCTTGGCACCAAAGAGGAAAGAAGGACGCTGCGCGCACTGGCGCCCGCCTGGCGCTTGCCTGGTCTCGATCGTCATGGCTCATGTCTTGAGGACCTTGCGAGGTTTGCCTTGCCTTGATCTCTCCGCCCCTCGTGAGCCTGCCTGGCGAGGCCGCTCCTGAGGAGGTCTTGCGTCATCCGCCTCGCGAGGCTTGGCCCCTCTCGTGGGTCTTGAATACCTCGTCGATGAAGATGGGCCGTACAGACCTGCTAGCTCAGCCACGCCGTGGGCCGCAGACATGCAAGTCTAGGGACCCCCATTCCCAGAACGCCGATAGTAATCCTACAGGCAGTCAGGCTCTGATACCAAAGCTGTCAAGACCCCAATCCTAAGTCACACTGATCTAGCATGTAACACATCATATCACTTTGCGGCCTCATGCACGGTATTCCCACAGGTGCCACCTTACCTGGCCCGGGAGCATTTGCGCCTTTTGGCTCACGTATATGATAGTGTCGCTAGCATCCATATGACAGAGAACTCGGTCCGACACGACTAGTCGTAAACCCAAAGTGGCACTAACTTACAGGGACATCATAGATGACCCAACAACGAAGGTGTCGGTCATTAATGTGTGAACCCAAGTCGTAGAAAGCGACACGGACTTCAAGGAACAACACGTGACATTTCCCTGAAGGGACAGACACAGGAACGAAGGACACATGCCGGCCAGCCTAAGTGTTCCGGAGCAGTAGCAAGCTACCATGGCTTAGTGGAAGCACTAGGAGACATTTCCCGATAAGGGAGGCTACCAAGAATAAACAACTAGGTTGTCGGATCCCACATGTACCAAGCATTTCAAAATCATACACACAATGTGCTCGATATGTGCAAATACAAGATGGCATCACACAAAACTCTATGACTCAAAATATTTATTCATTCGGCTCCGAGGAGCCAGATATTACAAACATGGGTCTGATGACCCAGCATTCAAGTCATACAAGCAATAAGCACATGCGGAAGCTTAACTTGTCTAAGTACAAACAACTATAAATGAAAAAGGCTGAGAAGCCTAACTATCTACAAGACCCTGTCGAGGGCACAAGATCGTAGCTGAGGTAACAAGCTAAACGTCGAAGTCCGCATGGAACTACTAGTGAGACTGAAGTCTCTCTACAAAACATAAATTAAGAAAATGTGAGTACAAATGTACCCAGCAAGACTTGCATCAGATCTAGCTACATACGCATCAGTATCAACAAAGGGGGTGGTGGAGTTTAATTGCAGCAAGCCGGCTTTGACTCAGTGGCTATCCTGAACTACGTCTGCAAGTAACTCTTTGAGGTGGCGCACACGAGTCCACATATTCACCATATCAATACACCACTATGGATCCGCTCCCGCCTCCCTACGAGAACGCCATCCATAGCACTCACGCTTATCTTGCGTATTTTAGAGTAGGGACAATTGCATTTTTACCCCTAGTTGGCTCCTACCCACGGGTTTTGCCCTTACTTTTCGAGGTTGCTCAGTTTTGCCCTTACTTTTTCCGTCGAGGTCCCTCAAATGCCCTTTGACTGTTTGACCAAAACTTTGAAAATTCACTTTCACTTGTCTATGAACTGTATAGGCAACCCAGAAGTCTTTTACCGCGGACGCGGCTATTCAAATATATGATGTTAACCCTGCAGGGGTGTACTTCTTCACACACGCTCTCGCCACTTACCACCATGTACACGTCGTGTATCTCGGCAACCTTCAAGCGGAAGCCTGGCGAGGGAGTCGGCCATGACCTGACTAACCACACAAGTCTCTAGTCCAGGTTTATCGCCTATTCGGCTTCCATCCACAAGGAGATCCGGCCAGGGTGTCGCTCACAGCCCCAAATGATGTGTACAGGCACTACAAAAAAAAGACACATCCGTGACATTTTGGGCCGAACGAATTTTTTTTGTGTTGTACATATGACACTTCTATGACGATAATTGTGACCAAACCCGGTATCATCATACATGTGGTGGGCTCCTACTTCTATGACAAAAAATCACAACAAAAAATGGGCTTTTCGTCCTAGGCGGGCCGGAGACGCAGCTGCATGACATTCTTTCGGCCGTCCATGACGGTAAAAATCGTGGTAGAAGCGAGGGCGAGGAAAATTTCAGGGAGTTCCCGGTTACGGTGGGAGGTCGGGGGCCGAGTGATGCACGTTTCCCTCGTACACGTACGCGCGTGTGTGCGAGGTGTTGGCTCTAACTGAACCCGAGCAAGGCGTTGGGCTCTAACTGAACCCGAGCGATTGCACTGCAGGCTACGCGTCACTGAACCCGAGCAATCGATCGATGGCTGTTAACTGCACCCGATCGAGCGATTCCTTCGCTACTGATGTTAACTGAAGCCGATCGATGATGCCTCTAGGATGAACAGTGAGCGTTGCTGGGGGGTTTGGATGAACAGTGAGCGGTGGCACTGCCTCTGGATGAACAGGACCCCGTGGTGTGGTGGAGAGCTGGATGAATAGTAGTCGGTGGAGGGGTGCCTGTGGAGGAGTGGTTGAACAGGACCCCGTGGTGTGGAGGGCTGAATGAACAGTAGATGGTGGAGGGGTGCCCGTGGAGGGGTGGTTGAACAGTAGCCGGTGGAGTAGCGCGCGGTGGAGGCCGGATGAACAGGAGCCCGTGGAGGCTGGAGGAGGTCGACGGTAGCCCGTGGAGGCTGGAGGAGGTCGACGGTGGAGATGAATAGTATCCCGTGGAGTCCCGTTTTGCGGTACGCCACACCCCTCCCGATGAACAGGACCCCCGTTTCGACTGTAGGAGGTTCGTTTCGTCCGTTTTGCGGTACGCCACACCCCTCTCGATCAACAGGACCCCCGTTTCGACCGTAGGAGGTCCGTTTCGCGGTATGCCACACCCCTCCCGATCAACAGGACCCCCGTTTCGACCGTAGTAGGTCTGTTTCCTCCTCTTTGCGGTACGCCACACCCCTCCCGATCAACAGGACCCCCGTTTCGGCCGTAGGAGGTCTGTTTCCTCCATTTTGCGGTACGCCACACCCCTCCCGATCAACAGGACCCTGTTCCGAACGTAGGAGGTTCGTTTCCTCCGTTGTGCAGTACGTCAGGCCTCGTTTCCATCGCTTGTTCCGTCCAAGCCCTCTCGACGTACGCGACTACGCATTACGTTCCGACCCAACCGGTTGGCTCCCACACGTTCCGTTACCTCCCAATGTACACGACGCATTCTGTTGCCTCCCCATGAACACGACGCATGCCGTTGCCTTCCCATGAACACGACGCATTCCGTTGCCTCCCCATGAACACGACGCATTCCGTTGCCTCCACATGAACACGACGACGACGTTGTTTCTCCGTTCCGACCCAGCCATGTACACGAACCCTGGCCGTACGTATGCGTGAGTAGGCGTTCGAGACCCTACCCGTATGTACACATACGTTGCCATATTTTCTTTCTTGCACCCTGGCCATTGTACGTACATGTACATGCTACGTGCGCGCCTCTACTACGACACGTGCGCGCCTCTACATCGAACAGTATGTACGTACGCGTTCGCGACCAGAATGACAACGCTAGGTATGCTTCGACCAGGTGGGTCTCGACTGTCAGGCACTTGCTTGCCTGCGAAGATGTAGCTGGTGGGTCCCCGCAGTCAGGGGGGCGAATCGTTTTGCTTTTTTTGCCCGGACGCACTTCCTTGCATGCGAAGGTGTAGCTGTTGGGTCCTAGTAGTTAGGGGGGCGAATCGTTTTTTGCCCGGATGCACTTGCTTGCGTGCGAAGGTGTAGCTGGTGGGTCCTAGCAGTCGGGGGGTGAAGCGTTTTTTCAGACGCACTTCCTTGTGTGCGAAGATGTAGCTGGTGGGTCCCAGTAGTCAGGGGGGCGAATCGTTTTTTTTTCGGACGCACTTCCTTGCATGCGAAGATGTAGCTCGTGGGTCCCAGCAGTCAGGGGGCGAATCATTCTTTCGCGAAATACGGTGGCCCGTCCGGTGGGTCCCTCCTGTCAGGTGGAGGAATAATTATTTTGCGCGTAATAAGGAGGCACTTCCTTGCGGCTACCGTGGACCCAGCTGTCAGCCTCTCCACGTATAGTCCACGTCCGATGGAAGTCATTCCTTGACCATGTTGACCATGCCGCACTGAGAGCACCAGGGTGTAAGTGCATCTAGTGCCCCTTAGTGATTTTGGTGTATTGAAGACTTATAGGTTAAGGGACTAATGCGTTTGTGAGTGTACACAGGTCTATAAGTCCATGAGGAGTTTGATATTTATAGGAAAAGTCGACCCCTAAAAATAAATATCTTTGACTGAAGATTTTGATATTTCTGAAGACTTTCATGAAGACTTTGAAAGTGAAGAAATTGGTGTGTCCGTGAAGACTTGATATTCATGCGAGGGATATGAAGCTTGAAGACTTTCGTTTTCATAGTTTTGTTTTTTCTCTTTCTTGAATCATAGGAAACACCGTACTGTTAAAGGGGGTCGAGGAAATACTAAGGAAAAATTTCCATGTGATGCTCAACTCAAAATCCTACACCTACCAATCCCTTTGAGTGAAGCTATTGGAAATCTCATACAGTTCAGTCAATTTCTTGAGTGACAGAGATGAAGTTCTTCTGGTCTCTGAGGAATTTGTCCTGACTGAGGAGTTAGTAATTCGCTAGTGCGGATTGCCTACACAGTGAGGAACATGATAGCCCTGAGGATTTTGCTACTCAAAATTCCAACCGTTGTTGTGCTATGCGCCAGCTGTCCCAAAATATCTATCCACCTAACGGTCATATCATTGAAGGGCATTTATGTCTTATCATGTCGGGCTGCTCCCTAGGCTATAAATAGCCGCCCCCTACAACCACTAGTTGGTTGGCTGCTCCGAGAGAAACTGACAGTTGTCATTTGAGAGCAACCCATCCTCTAAGGACTTTGAGCGAAAATCATCAAGTGAGGAAAAACCAAAAACCCAAAACCCAAACACCTACAAACCCCAAGTGATTGAGCATCACTAAAGAGATTGATCATGCGTGCATCTGACGCTTGTTACCTTTGAAGACTGTGCTTCTTCCAGACGGTTAGGCGTCATGGTCTAGAGCATCCAAGAGGAATTGTGGATCGCCGGGTGACCAAGTTTGTGAAGGTTTGGAAGTCGCCTGAAGACTTACCACGAGTGATTGGACGAGGTCCGTGTGACCTTAGTTCAAGGAGAATACTGTGAGGACTGGGTGTCTTGGACTAAGTGTCCTTGACTGGGTGTCCGGGACTGTGTGTCCTGGAGTTTAAATACTCAGGCGCTCCAACCAGACGTACAACTGAGACAGCAGTTGGAACTGGTCTACCAAATCATTGTCTTCACCAAGCTTACTGGTTCTATTTCCTCAACTCTTTCATTTCCTCATAACTGTGCTGTGTGCATGTTCATATCTGTGTTTGAAGACTTTGACTGAAGACTTTCTCAATTTCCTCAGTTCAATTTCTTCAGTCTGTTTGTCTTCATCCTATGTCATCCTGTGATTATGCTTCCTATACTCTATGCCTGTCTTCATTTCATCATGATGACTATGCTTGTATTCTGTTATGTTTACTTTTGAGTACTTATTGTGCTGCTAGTAGTTCTTCGCTAAGGAATTTCCTCACCGACAAATTCCTAAGTGAAGAATTTCATAAAAATCGCCTATTCACCCCCCTCTAGTCGATATAACGCACTTTCAATTGGTATCAGAGCGAGGTACTCCCTTGTTCTGTGTGATTTTGGTTTATGCGCCTGGAGTTTTAGTTATGTCGACCGCAGGTATAATCAAGGTCTCTGCTGGGTGTCCTACCTTTGATGGGACGGACTACCCATACTGGAAGAATAAGATGCGGATGCATCTTGAAGCAATTGATAACGATCTCTGGTATGTTGTAGAAATGGTGTTCCCTCAGTCACACCTTCTCTGAATGCTGCTGATGTGAAGAGATTCAAGCAACTCGACTCTCAAGCGAAGAATATCATATGTGGCCATCTGAGCAAAGGACAGTATGGCAGAGTGAGTGCTTTGGAGACAGCGAAGCTTATTTGGGACAGGTTGTCCAAAGTGAATGAAGGAGTCTCAACTCAGCGTGACTCTCGAGTTGATGTTCTTCGCAATCTCTTCAACCGCTTCAAAAGACTCGACATGAAAATGTTCAACAAACCTTCGATCACCTCACTGACATCTCAAATGAGCTTCAAGCACTTGGTGCCACTAACATCACCAACCATGAGGTGGTGAAGAAATTGCTGAGATCGCTTGATTCCTCATTTGACACTCTGGCATTGATGATACAAGAACGTGCTGATTACAAGTCACTTGATCCCGCTGATATTCTCGAGAGGCTAAATACTCATGAGTTCCAACTTGCTGAAAAGAGAGATCTCTATGGTTCAAGCTATGGCAGATCACGTGCACTAAAGGCCAAGGCAGTATCTGAGTCCAAAGATGAAGACTCTGATAGCAGCCTTGGTGATCCTGAAGAACTGAGCCATGATCTGGCTCTGCTCATGAAGAAGTTCCAAAAGTTCTCAAGACGTGGTCGCCTTGGAAGACCCTCAAGGAGCAATGATTCCTCATCAAGTGACTACAAGAGGAGGCTCTGCCACAAATGCAAGAAGCCTGGACATTACATTCAAGACTGTCCTCAATGGGAAAAGGAATCAAAGAAGAAGAAATACAAGGATTACAGTTCTGATGATGCGAAGAAAAAGAAGAAATCCTCATCATCAAAATCCTCAAAGCCTTCATATCACAAGAAGAGCAGCTCCAAGAAGGCCAGGGTATTCATTGGCAAGGAAATGGACTCTGAGGCTGAATCTGAAGAAAATGAGGAAGAGGAGTCATCTGAGGAGTCCGAATCCGGAGTGGCGAGCCTAGCTCTCGCTACTGCATTCGTCAGCAAGTCTATCTTCAACACTGAAGAAAATAACCTCACCAACAAAGCTGATGAAGGGGATGATGACTACGCTCCCACCTACTGCTTCATGGCAAAGGGTGCCAAGGTACTCAAATATACCTCATCTGAATCAAGTGAGAATGAATCTGATGAAAATCTTAAGCCCAACTATTCTAAACTTGCTAAGATTGCTGTAAAACAACAAAGGGCTTTAGAAAAGGTTCAAAACATGCTAGACAAAAGTGATGATATGTTTGGTGAAGAAATGGATCACACTAAAGCTTTGACTGAAAGTCTTCAAAGACTTCATACTAAGTATGACACCCTTCAAGATCAACATAACACTCTCTTATCTGATCATGAGAAGCTTTCTTATGAATTTCTTCAAAGAAAGCAAGACCTTGAGAAGCTAAGAGTGAGTTATGAAGATCTTCAGAAGGAGCGTGATTCATTACTTGCTCAACAAATCAGCGGTTCTCAGGAAGAATTTGTTCCTCCATGCTTGAAGTGCATTGAACGTGAATCTGCTAATTCTTCACCTGAATGTTCAAATGCTGCTAATGTTTCAAATTCTTCACATGCCTCTGCTATCACTAATTCCTCATCTGAGGACATTGCTAGTATCACTAATGATGCGGGGCTGAAGGAATTGTACACGACAGGCATGTACAAAAGCCTCAAAGGGTGTCAGGCTCTTTATGATGTGCTTAAAAAGCAGATCCTCAACAGGAACCCTAGGAAAGAGGGTATCGCCTTTGAGAGGAAACTCAATGCTGATGGTACATATTGGAAGCATGAGTAGTACCCCAAAACTACATGGGTTGCTGCAAAGGGACCTCTAGTTGATCCATCTAACTTATCTGGATTTGCATGTGAATCTCCTCATTCTGATGATGAGTCAATTGACTCCAACTATAAACTGTTCAAAAATCAGAATGCTGAAGTATTTGCTAGATATGTTGGCACTAACTGCAGGAACGACTCCCCGATGAAGAAATTCTGGGTTCCCAAAAGATGCCTTGAAAATCTTCAGGTGAATGTCATCATGACGCCACCTGTGAAGAATAGGAACCCCAGATCAAATTCTTCATATGGACCAAATTCTTCATATGGATTCAAGTCCTCATACAGACCAAATTCCTCATATGGATCAAAGTCCTCATATGAACATCATCGTGCTAACCCGTTTGTTTCGCAGGGAAGATCTAAGGATTATGGATATGTGCATTATTCTTCAAATCATTATGTCCATAAGTCCTCGAAGAATTTCTCTGCATTCTCTTATGCTTACTCTAACCCCTCTTATGTGAAACGAAATGGACTAGCTTCTATGCCATCCTTCTCGTATGGAGCTCGCAGAAGGATGAACTCTTTGCCACCCCTTCAGATGTGGGTGGTGAAGAAAAAGAACTAATCTCTTCTGCAGGGTCAGGTCCCCAGACGCACATAATCGTCTGAAGAATTTGCTGGAGACCTGAGCATGCCTGATAGGACGCATGCTAATCATGAAGAAATGAACTTTCATTTCTCACGTCCTCATATTGCTTTATTAGGTCTTTTACTTGATGAAATTGATCTGATGAATTGATGTCATATTCTTCACTGATGAAGTATATGAGTTTGTAAGCTGCACTAATTCGTCTGCAGGATGATCAACCCAAAGCCACTGAGTGGGTCCTCGATAGTGGATGTACAAACCACATGACTGGTGACAAGAATCTATTGATGGATGCTCCATTATCTTCGTCGCATCTGAAGCATATCATCTTTGCTGATAAAGGCAAAAGTCAGGTATTGGGTCTAGGTAAGGTTGCGATTACAAAGGATCGACACATGGACAAAGTCATGCTTGTTGAGTCCTTAGGATACAACCTTATGTCTATCTCAATGCTTTGTGATCTTGATATGGTTGTTGTCTTTGGCAAGTACCGTTGTGTTGTGGTTATGGAAGCTGACAATTCCAATGTCTTTGAAGGCTTTAGGAGAGGAGACCTGTATATTGTTGATTTCTCTACAGGACCACAACCAGCCGTGTGCTTACTTGCAAAAGCTTCAGAAGGCTGGCTCTGGCATCGACGACTTGGTCATGCAGGCATGAGGAATTTGCACATGCTTGCGAAGAAGAAGCATGTCATTGGCATCGAGAATGTCAAATTCCTCAAGGATCACCTATGCGGAGCCTGTGAAGCCGGGAAGATGACGAAGGCCAAGCATCCAGCAAAGACTATCATGACCACCACTCGCCCGTTTGAATTGCTTCACATGGATCTCTTTGGTCCTAATCATTATTCTGCTATTTCAAATGAAGCATCTCAATATGGCTTTGTTATCGTTGATGATTATTCTCGCTACACATGGGTACACCTTATTACTTACAAACATGAAGTGCAGAAAGTCTTCAAACGATTTTCCTCGAGGGCTTCAACCAACTTTGGTGTGAAGATCAAGCACATCAGAAGTGACAATGGCACTGAGTTCAAGAATTCTGGTCTCGATGACTATCTTGATGAACTTGGTATTACTCATGAGTTATCTGCTCCTTCCACTCCTCAGCAGAATGGCGTCGTGGAGTGCAAGAACATGACTCTTGCTGAGATGGCTCGCACTATGCTTGATGAATACAAAACGCCTCGTCGTTTCTGGACTGAGGCAATTGATACTGCGTGCCACATCATCAACAGAGTATATCTTCACAAATTCTTCAAAAAGACTGCCTATGAACTCCTCACTAATAAGAAACCCAATATAAGTTATTTCAAAGTCTTCGGTGCTAAATGTTGGATTAGAGATCCTCATCACAACTCAAAATTTGCACTGAAAGCACATGAAGGTTTTATGCTTGGTTACAGAAAGGACTCGCACACCTACAGAGTCTTCAACAACGTTCTTCACAAAGTTGTTGAAACTATAGATGTGCGGTTCGATGAAACTAATGGCTCGCAAAGAGAGCACCTACCTACTGTGATAGATGAACCAGCACCTGAGGAAACTATCAAGTTCAAGGCTACTGAGGATGTCATTCCTACTGAAGAATCTGCTGAAGAATTCATTCCAGAACATGAAGAATGTCGGGCTAATGCACCTGAAGAAAATGGTGCTGAAGAAAACGATGATCAAATTCTTCAATGACAACCAGCTCATCCTCGCATTGCAAAAGAAGTGCAAGTTGAAAAGATCATCAATGACATCAAAGCGCCAGGTCCTCTCACACGCTCAAAAGCTTCACATTTGTCTAACTTTTGTGGGCACTATGCTTTTGTCTCTATTACAGAGCCCACTAAGGTAGATGAAGCATTTATGGAGCCCGAGTGGATTTAGGCCATGCAAAAGAATTAAATCAGTTCGAGCTCAACAATGTCTGGGAACTGGTCAAACGTCCAGACCCTCGCAAGCACAATATCATCGGCACAAAGTGGATCTACCGCAACAAGCAAGATGAAAATGGCCTTGTGGTGAGGAATAAGTCATGACTTGTAGCTCAAGGCTACACACAGGTTGAAGGAATTGATTTTGATGAAACTTTTGCACCTATTGCTATACTTGAGGCTATTCGCATATTACTTGCTTATGCTAACCATCATGATATCACTTTATATCAAATGGATGTGAAAAGTGCATTCCTCAATGGTAAGCTTGAGGAAGAAGTATATGTTGCTCAACCCCCAGGTTTTGAAGATCCAAAGAATCCTGACAAAGCCTTCAGACTCAACAAGGCCCTCTATGGCCTCAAGCAGGCCCCACGGGCTTGGTATGATACCTTGAAGGAACTCTTCATGAAGAAAGGGTTCAAACCCGGTTCACTCGACCCTACTCTTTTCACTAAATCTTATGATGGTGAATTGTTTGTGTGCCAAATATATGTTGATGATATTATCTTTGGCTGTACTGACCAACGTTATAGTGATGAATTTGCATATATGATGAGTGAAGAATATCAAATGTCTAGGATGGGATAGTTGAAATTCTTCTTAGGTCTTCAAATTCGTCAACAATGCAATGGCATATTCATATCTCAGGAGAAATACCTCAAGGATGTACTGAGGAAATTCGGCATGCAAGATTGCAAATGCGTCAAAATTCATATGCCCACAAATGGCCATCTGTGCACTGATGAAAATGGTATGGACTTCGATCATAAGGTATACCGCTCCATGATAGGTTCCTTCTTGTACTTATGTGCATCTAGGCCAGATATAATGCTTAGTGTTTGCATGTGTGCCCGATTTCAAGCTACACCGAAGGAATCACACCATAAGGTTGTGAAGCATATTATTCGATATCTAGCTCACACACCAACACTTGGATTATGGTACCCCAAGGGCTCGGCTTTTGATCTCATTGGATATTCTGACTCTGACTATGCTGGTGATTGTGTGGACCGCAAGTCAGCATCTGGTACATGTCATTTCCTCGGATGATCTTTGGTATGTTGGTCCTCGAAGAAACAGAACTGCGTATCACTATCTACTGCTGAAGCTGAGTACATTGCCGCTGGTTCTTGCTGTGCCCAATTTCTATGGATGAAGCAAACTCTCAAGGACTACGGTGTCAACATGAAGAATGTGCCTCTCTTCTGTGACAATGAGAGTGCCATCAAGATTGCTCACAACCCAGTTCAGCACTCGAAGACAAAGCACATTCAGATTCGTCATCACTTTCTTCGTGATCATGTGTTGAAGGGCGACATTTCTATTGAGCATGTGAAGACTGAAGAACAGCTAGCCGATATCTTCACAAAGCCGTTGGATGAGAAGAGATTTAGCAAGTTGCGGTGTGAGCTAAATATCCTAGAATCTTCGAATGTTCTTTGAAAAGGACACTCATCCTAACACTTATACAAAATTGATGACTTAGATGTGCAACACATGAAGAAACGTTTTTCTTCAATCAATGAAGAATAACACTCTTAGTGTGAAGAAATTAATGAAGAATTTGATTCTCAGAACCCTACGATAATTGTACGCGGTGTCTGAAATCATCATTCTTATACGGTGGGTCACGCCACCACCAAAAGTTGAAATTCCTCAAATTATTCATATTCTTCAACTTTGCATAGTCTTCACTGGTTCCGTCGTTTTTCTTCATTGGCTATATATATATATATATGAGTTTATGTCCTCTACAACATTCACTTATTGCTATTTATTCAAGTTGGTTCTCTGCTAAGTGAATGTGATCAGACCCTTCCCCTCTATGCTATACTCAACCCAATCTGTTCACAAATTCTTCATGTGCGTTCTATTTGAAACTCGTTCAAAATCTTCATTGTGTCCTTGTTAGCTGAAGAAATTGCGAACGGAACTTTAAAACCTATCTTATCGAAATTTTCAGTTTTGCCGCTCAAACCGTTTCGCATCCCACGATATACGTATCCACTCACCCACGATCTAACACAATCTCCACCTCTCACTATGTGGGTGACATATGTCATGCGAATGAGAAGGGTCAGGGGCACGTTCATCCAATTTCTTTGGACGAGCAGTTTTTTACCGTGGCTATAAATACCCCTCCTTCCCTTCCTCACTTCTTTTACTCTGCTCGACCTCTCTCTCCAGCTCGAGCTTCTCAAACCCTAGCGCCGCCGCTACTTCATCGCCGCTGGTGAGGAAGAGCTTCACTGCCTCGACCTCGTCGCCGACGTACTCGCGCCGACCGCGGAAATCTTCACTCCGCCGTCATTGTAGTTGTCTTCCTCCGCCAAGTTAGGGCATGGAAGATCTGCATAGACGAACTTCACATCTCCTCACTCCAGTTTGTCGTGTTCTTCGTCCAGCATAATTAAAAGTTACTTTTACTACCCTCGTTGATTCGAATGATTATCTTCAAAATCTTCAAAGGTGTTTTTCTTCATAGATTCACACACTAAACACCTCACAAGTCATATGTTCTTGACTCGTTTCTCTAAGCCATGTTTTTTCTTCAAGATCCCTCAAATGTGTGGATTTTTAATCTACACATCTCTGGAACCTAAGACAAAGAACGCTTAGTGAAATTCTTCAAGACTCATCTGGTCAAATTCCTCAAACTTGTTCTTTTTTCAAAACCTTCTGAGAACGCATATGACCTCTCCAAATTCCTCGCAACTATACTCTGTTCATAGGTACACATGTCAGCTGCTGAATCACTAGGTTCTCATCAACTTAACTCATTTGCAGCGTTCCTCGAAGAAAAGTTGCATACTTCTTCAGAGAATTCAATTGTTCAAATTCCTCAACTAAAGAAAATGGCTGACGGTAAGAAGCCACAGAAGGGAGGAAAGAGGCCTGAGGTAAATACAACGTTTGAGATCCCTGATGACATATATGCTGGGTACTGCACACCTACTGAGGAAACCAAGAATGAGCGCAAAGTGCGCATTCAGAAGATAGAGAGGAGATGGGCAAGAGAATGGAGGGAGTACAGAATGTCACTCCTAAGTACATGAAGATATTCGCACTCAATCCTCCATGCCCAAGAGCTCCATTGGCACCTGGCCAAATCGCTGATCCCACCAGCCTCAAGCGCGGTGAGGACTATCCAAATGAATGGGCCAAGCGCCAAGCCAAGCTGGCTAAGCAAGCCAGAGAAGCAGTGAGGAAATTTAATGAAGACTCTGCTGCTGCTGGTGCCTCTGCTGAGGCCTTTGCTGTCAAGCCAAAGAAGGCTATGTCAAAGAAGCCTGCGCGCATGCCAAGTGCTTCACCAACAATGCCCTCAAGGCCAAGTTCCTCAGCAATGCCCTCATGGACAGAATCCTCAAAGCCCTCACGGCAAATTCCTCATGTTGCTCCTGTTCCTCCAAAGTCCTCAGCTCCTCCGCCAAAGCCTTCAGCTGTTCCGACTAAATCCTCAGCACCTGTGCATCTCGCCTCGTGCCAAAGGACTACAGGCATCTCCATTGCCTCATGTGTCTCAGCTAGTTCCTCAGCTGCACCAAGTTCCCCAGCTGGCCCCTCACCATTGAAGACAAAGGCCACTACTGGACGAGGTCCTCTCCCAAGTCATCAAAAGAAGCAAGTTGCTTTCCAAGTGACGTCTGTTGAAGATGAGGCTGATGATGATGAACTTGCAGAAATCATCAGAGACAGGCAAGTCAGGGCCGCTAGAGCCAAATGATCAGAGGTGCCACTGCTTTTGGATCCCAAGCTGATCCTCGACTATATTGATGATTGGCACAAGGACCCCAACACTCCCTTGCCTGACTTCAAGCTGACTCCTGGCCAGAGTCACATGCTGACCCACTTCATTCAAGAAGAAAAGTGGAAATTTGAGAAGGCCAGGCAGATCAAGAAAGCGCAGTACAAGAAAGAGCGCTATCTGAAGAAAAACGTTGTCTCTATGACAACTGAAGAACTTGTCACTATTCAGACCGAGATTAAGAAACTCAGTGATGACTTTGACGCATATCGCGCTGATTGGCTTGGAGCCAAGGTTCGTTTTGTGAAACTTGCGGATAACTTCACTTCCAATGTTGCAGCCCCAACGCAACAGGAAATTCCTCAGGATGAAGCATCTGCTCAGCCTACTGTAGAAAATGCCAGCACCGCTGATGACAATCAGGCTGCTAAAGATAATGTGAGTTCCAGGGCCGATGACTGCATTCCAGCCGCTGAAGAAAATGCCAGGGCACCCACTACTGGTGTGCCTGAAGAAACTGAAGAACTCAGGGCAACTGCATCCATTGTGCCTGAAGAAAATCAACCAGATTCCTCAGCTGCTCCTGCACCAACTTCAACTCCAATCCTTCCATCTGCATCAGATGTGAAGAAGACCAAGGCTGCAGAGCATGCTGCAGTGAAGAAAAGGAAAGCATCAGTTGCTTCAGATTCTTTAGCTCCGAAGAAAATGAAGCCTATGACAAGTTCATTTGCAAATCCGATTGATGCTGTTCCCATCTCAACCAGGCCATCAAAGGACCTTGTTCCTTTTGATGAAGAATATGTGATCCCCAGCGGATCTGATGAAGAAACTCCTTCTGCTGCTTCGTCTGAACTATTGGATGAAGAAATTGAAGTGGATGCGATCCCTTCAACACCTATCATCTCCTCGCCTATGCCTCAGTTCACAGCTAAAGAGGCTGGCGTTGAAGAGATGGAAGATGAAGATGTGGACATTGGCTGCTCCACACCCGTAATCAGTGATGAATTCTGGGAAAGTCAGCATCCAAACTCTCCAATGTTCACCCCTCTACAGCAAATTCCTCAGTCCCCCACACAAACTGTTCACATGGGCTCTGAAGAAACTCATCCCATTGCATCTGTCCATGAGGAAATTCCAGCCACTAGCGCTGAAGAAACTGCTGCTGCTGAACAACCAATGACACAGACTGCCACAGAGGATGAACCAGAAATTCCTCAGCCTGAAGAACCTGCGATTGAGATTCCTGAGGTCGTGATGCAACTCACTGACACTCCTCTGCCGAAGCCAAAGGATCCATTCTCACGCAATCAAAAGTTCAAGGCTGATGATTTCTTCGGTGAGCACGTATTCTTCGAAGATTACAACCCATATGACTCTGCTCGCATTAGGAAGAGGCGTTTCTGGACTGCTAGTCAAGCCAATTTCTATTCCTTAGTGCTGTTCAACAAGGAGAAGATCTTCTATCATGAGGATATTCCTCACGTGGATATGGAATCTCTGCCATGCTTCGCACCAGTCCTCAGTGTTCTTCATGATGCTGGACTGCTAAACTTTTGTTCTAACATCTGCGATTGGAATAAAGAACTGATCCTTCAATTCTATGCAATGCTGCACATCACCGGAGATGCTGAAGATGTGAATTCATGGGTGCTGGACTGAATGTCTGAAAACACTCACTACAATGCACCAGCCTCTGAATTGCTTCGTGCTCTACCACTCAGTCCTCCCCTTGAAGAAGCTCGCTGCATCTACAGTGAAACTAAGCTCACACATCATTACATGCAGGTGCTGATGAAACCTTTGAAGCCAGGTCAAGCACCAAGAACCAAATTCCTCGTGAAGGAATTGCTGTACGTGCCCAGAACTATCTATCATATTCTTACAAGGACAATCAGTCCCATCAAAGTCCATGACTCATCTGATGAGGAAATTGTTGGCATCATGAAGAATCTGGTATTCAACATCGTTCATGGCATTCCTGTCAATTATCACGATTTCTTCATGAGGACTATGGCCAATGTTGCACTGTCTCCGTTTGAGCTGAAGCCTTATGCACCTTGGATTATGAGATTCCTCAGGACAAGGTCTTCACTCAACTACAAAGCTGATTTCCAGAATCACCTCAGCTACTTGCCCCCAATTGAAGTCCTTAAGAAGACATATTCCTCAGTTGATGGAAAGGGCAAGGCACCAGCTGTAATAGATGAAGGCATTCGTCCATTGGATGGTCAGTTTCGCAAAGCTGCATCTTATTCCACCAATGATGACTCTGCCACACATGACTCTGCCAATGCACCCAAGTCCACTCCTCAAGCCACTGCTCCGCGCGTGATGACTGACCGTGAACTTCTGCTTAGTATTCACCAGAAGGTGGATCGAAATCACAAATGGGTTAAGCGTCAGTTTGGTTCACTTCTTCACAACATGACTGCCACACACAATGCAGTGAAGAAACACCACTACTACCTCCATCAAGTCTTCGGTCGCACCTGGGTAATCCTGTCACATCTGTATGGTGAAGAAGATCTGAAGAACATGGGTCTCAAAGAAGATTTTGACGGGTCTGCACCTCCACCGAAGAAATTCAAGAAGGTCAAGGTTCCTTCTCGGGTGGCCAGCTCATATTCTTCATCGCGCGACACTGATGAACATGAAGATTTGGACGACACTGCGGCAGGCCCTACATCAACAAACGACCCCAACAACGCTGGCCCTCCTTCATCAACTTGATTATCTTCAGGGGCGTTAGTCCTCATTTTCGATCCTTTTGGTCATTTGATGACAAAGGGGGAGAAATATGAGTTAGTCTTCAAGCGGGTCTACTATATGGGCATTTTTTTTGCTAAGTTACAACTCTCATTCTTCTGAAACTTTATTGGATCGAGTTGTAATCTTAAACCCGATGGTGCTCTGATACTTTTGATGCACTGTGCTCTGATACTTTTGATGCACTATTATGCATGCTTATTCCTCGTTAATATTATTGCGCGCATGCTGAATTTCATCAGGCACCATATTTTCATCATGCATTTCAAATTCTTCATATTATATGTTAAATGCGTGTATGAATTACAAGATATAGGGGGAGATCTCCATGATTCCATTCTTCAAGTGTGCATTGCTTCAAAAGCAAATTCCTCACTATGCACATCTTCAGGGGGAGTTCTTCTATATCTTGCAATCAAATTCCTCAATATCAGTAGTTACACTTCATATGTTTATCCCCGTTGAAAACTTAACCTATATTCTCATCAATCACCAAAAAGGGGGAGATTGTAAGTGCATCTAGTGCCCCTTAGTGATTTTGGTGTATTGAAGACTTATAGGTTAAGGGACTAATGCGTTTGTGAGTGTACACAGGTCTATAAGTCCATGAGGAGTTTGATATTTACAGGAAAAGTCGACCCCTAAAAATAAATATCTTCGACTGAAGATTTTGATATTTCTGAAGACTTTCATGAAGACTTTGAAAGTGAAGAAATTGGTGTGTCCGTGAAGACTTGATATTCTTGCGAGGAATATGAAGCTTGAAGACTTTCATTTTCATACTTTTGTTTTTTCTCTTTCTTGAGTCATAGGAAACACCGTACTGTTAAAGGGGGTCGAGGAAATACTAAGGAAAAATTTCCATGTGATTCTCAACTCAAAATCCTACACCTACCAATCCCTTCGAGTGAAGCCATTGGAAATCTCATATAGTTCAGTCAATTTCTTGAGTGACAGAGACGAAGTTCTTCTGGTCTCTGAGGAATTTGTCCTGACTGAGGAGTTAGTAATTCACCAGTGTGGATTGCCTACAAGTGAGGAACATGATAGCCCTGAGGATTTTGCTACTCAAAATTCCGACCATTGCTGTGCTATGCGCCAGCTGTCCCAAAATATCTATCCACCTAACGGTCATATCATTGAAGGGCATTTATGTCTTATCATGTCGGGCTGCTCCCTAGGCTATAAATAGCCACCCCCTACAACCACTAGTTGGTTGGCTACTCCGAGAGAAACTGACACTTGTCATTTGAGAGCAACCCATCCTCTGAGGACTTTGAGCGAAAATCATCAAGTGAGCAAAAACCAAAAACCCAAAACCCAAACACATACAAACCCCAAGTGATTGAGCATCACTGAAGAGATTGATCATGCGTGGATTCGATGCTTGTTACCTTTGAAGACTATGCTTCTTCCAGACGGTTAGGCGTCATGGTCTAGAGCATCCAAGAGGAATTGTGGATCGCCGAGTGACCAAGTTTGTGAAGGTTTGGAAGTCGCCTGAAGACTTACCACGAGTGATTGGACAAGGTCTATGTGACCTTAGTTCAAGGATAATATAGTGAGGACTGGGTCTCCTGAGCTGCGTGTTTAGGACTGGGTGTCCGGGACTGTGTGTCCTCGAGTTTAAATACTCAGCGGCTCCAACCAGACGTACAACTGAGACAGTAGTTGGAACTGGTCTACCAAATCATTGTCTTCACCAAGCTTACTGGTTCTATTTCCTCAACTCTTTCATTTCCTCATAACTGTGTTGTGTGCTTGTTCATATCTATGTTCGAAGATTTTGACTGAAGACTTTGTCAATTTCCTCAGTTCAATTTCTTCAGTCTGTTTGTCTTCATGCTGTGTTATCTTGTGATTACGCTTCCTGTACTCTGTGCGTGTCTTCATTTCATCATGATGACTATGCTTGTATTCTATTATGTTTACTTTTGAGTACTTATTCCGCTGCTAGTAGTTCTTCGCTAAGGAATTTCCTCACCGACAAATTCCTTAGTGAAGAATTTCATAAAAATCGCCTATTCACCCACCTCTAGTCAATATAACGCACTTTCACAGGGCGGTGGACGACGGTGAGGCCTAGGAAGGGGACGACGCGGAGCCCGGGAAGACGCGGTAGTGGATGCACACGCGGAGAGGAGTACGAGGGTTCAGTGATTCGGTTGTGCTGCCGTCGCCGCAGAATAACAGGGGTGTGGGTGAGTGGAGGGATGGCCTGGCCAGCGGTGGGAGTAGTAGGGGGCGGTGAGGCCTCCGCGGCAGCACAGTCGGCCACGGGAGGCAGGAGCAGGCGGCACGACCGGCGCTGCTTTGGGCGGCTGGAGCAAGAAGACCAGAGGTTGAAGAAGCACGACGGCCGTTGTATGGACATCGTACGGTCACTGCAGCTAGAATCGTTTATATTGACTAAGTTGACAAAGCCCTTGGTACGTCAACTTAGTAGGCCCACAGGTCAGCTTCCGAAATGGTGCGCCCCAGATGTCAGGGGGAGGAATCAGCTTTTGGGCGGGTGAAGCTAGAATATCCGAGATTGAAGAAGAAGCACGACATCCGTTGGATGGACATCCGACGGCCACTGCTGCTAGAACCGTGTGTTGACTATAAGTCGACAAAGCCTTGCATACGCGTCAACTCTGTTTTTTTAGGGGACGCGTCAACTTAGTAAGGCCAGAAGTGTGTGGCAGAGAACTTATAGCCCATTTGAGATTTGTAAGAATGTGTAGCCCATTTTTGAATTCTAATGGAACTTACTACAACCCATTTACAGTTTGTTAAAAGTACAGCCCATTTCAACCAACCGTTCAAAACAGAATTCAATAAAATTTCCCACATTTTGATGGGATCCGAAATATTTTTATCCCAAAATTTCTAGTCAGATTAAATACAATTTAAATATAAATTTATATTACGTAAAAATCCAACGAAACATTGCGCTCGCAACAATTAATGAAATTAAAATTTTCGATATCCAAAAATAATATTTTATAAAGTAATCACGTGTTTGGTGCATTTTTTATAGTTACTGCCCAGTTTTTATAATTACATCCCATTTATTATTTCTTAAAGCCCATTTTCTTGTTAAGCCTAATGCATCCCTCCTAGGAAAGATTTGCAGCACAGCAGGGCAGAGAATGACAACTTGACCTTGCCTGGGCTAGTCATTTTCAGCTTGAAAAAAGTAATATCTGGGCTGGATATCTGGCCTGGGCTAGACGGGCCACAGCCCGCCCAGTTAATACCTGCAGCGATGTTTTCGTTGTTGTTCAAAGGAGAAAAATTAATATCTGGGCTAAACATCGAAAAACTCTGCAGTGCTCACACCTCAAAAACACAAATATTGCTTGAGTTGCTTGGTCCCAGCTGTCGGCCGCTTCTTGTGCAATTCTCTCGTTTATTGACTAGGTAGTACATAGGTTGACAATGGTGTGGGACCGTGATGTCAAGAAACCAGGAGGAAGAAAAATAAATTATAGTTATATATAAAATAAGGAGGCACTTGCGTACGTGAGGCTATGGACCTGGTGGGTCCCCATTGTCATCCTCTCCAAGTAAAGTCATCTCCTCACCCGCGCGCGCTTTCCGCCTGAAACAGTCAGCGCCGCCCTCCCCGCTACCCGGTGCAGGTGATTGCTCCGCCTTCAAACGACACAAGTGTCGTCCATCCGTCCATCTGCCGCCCACATTAATGATACGCGGTTGCCGAGGCGGCTACTCCGGCGCCACACATCCGTCCCTCCGCCCGCCCACCATTGCTATATAAACTGATGCGCCGGCCATACCGCAGTCATCCGCATCCGTTCCCTTTCTCCTGTCCACACCACTACTGCCCACCATGGCTTCCTCGCGCTCCAGTGCTCTTCGGGACAGGAGGACGACGGACCACAAGGAGATGGCAGCCATTGCTGCCGACCGGCTGGCCGGCAGGCAGCCGGAGGACGACGACGTCCCAATGGAGAACATGGTAGTAGACGATCCGGCGCCAACCCCCTCCTCCGCGCCATCCTCGCCGGTGCATTGCACCATGACCATCGGCGAGGCCCGTGCCCAATATATGGACAGGGTGAGGCAGATGCGTGAGGAGCAGTTCCGGGAGGTGCAGGCCGACGCCACCTACAACCACCATCTCCTTGAGGAGCACCTGTAGGCGGAGGAGCAGATCGCCGCGGAGCGGGCAGAGCGGGCGGAGCATGAGGCGCTGCTCGACTCGTAACGCTCCGCCCGCAAGGGCCGCCTCGAGCGCTGGCAGTACCGCATGCAGGTGGCGGAGGCTACGGCCGCCTACAAAGAGGCTAGCAAAGAGGGCGATGAAGCGGGCGAGGCGTTGTTTGGCGAGACCGAGGACGAGGCAGAGGACAATGCCGGCTCTGACGAGTCCCCGCTCCGCTGGCATTGATGTGGCCCTATGATACGTCTCCAACGTATCTATAATTTTTGATTGCTCCATGCTATATTATCTACTGTTTTGGGCATTATTGGGCTTTATTATCCACTTTTATATTACTTTCGGGACTAACCTATTAACCAGAGGCCCAGCCCAGATTTGTTGTTTTATGCCTATTTCAGTGTTTTGAAGAAAAGGAATGTCAGACAGAGTCGAAACAGAACGAAATCAACTGGAGAAGTTATTTTTGGAAGGAAACACACCTGATGGACTTGGACCCCACATCAAGGAAGGAACGAGGTGCTCACGAGGGAGGGGGCGCCCCCCCTAGGGTGTGCCCCCTGCCTCGTGGGGCCCCCGTGGCTCCTCCGATGTACTTCCTGCACCCATATATATTATCGTACACTAAAACTTCCAGAACAGAACATAGATCGGGAGTTCAGCCGCCAGAAGCCTCTGTAGCCACCAAAAGTCAATCGTGACCCTGTTCCGGCACCCTGCCGGAGGGGGGAACCCTCACCGGTGGCCATCTTCATCATCCCGGTGCTCTCCATGACGAGGAGCGAGTAGTTCTCATCCCTCGGGGCTGAGGGTATGTACCAGTAGCTATGTGTTTGATCTCTCTCTCTCTCTCTCGTGTTCTTGAGGTGATACGATCTTGATGTATCGCGAGCTTTGCTATTATAAATGGATCTTATGTTTCTTCTCCCCCTCTTCTCTCTTGTAATGAATTGAATTTCCCCTTTGGAGTTATCTTATCAGATTGAGTCTTCAAAGATTTGAGAACACTTGATGTATGTCTTGTCGTGGATATCTGTGGTGACAATGGGATACCACGTGCCACTTGATGTATGTTGAGGTGATCAACTTGCGGGTTTCGTGACATTGGGAACCTATGCATAGGGGTTGGCACATGTTTTCGTCGTGATTCTCCGGTAGAAACTTTGGGGCACTCTATGAGGTTCTATGTGTTGGTTGAATAGATGAATCTGAGATTGTGTGATGAATATCATATAATCATACCCACGGATACTTGAGGTGACATTGGAGTATCTAGGTGACATTAGGGTTTTGGTTGATTTGTGTCTTAAGGTGTTATTCTAGTACGAACTCTAGGGCTATTTGTGACACTTATAGGAATAGCCCACCGGATTGATTGGAAAGAATAACTTTGAGGTGGTTTCGTACCCTACCATAATCTCTTCGTTTGTTCTCCGCTATTAGTGACTTTGGAGTGACTCTTTGTTGCATGTTGAGGGATAGTTATGTGATCCAATTATGTTAGTATTGTTGAGGGAACTTACACTAGCGAAAGTATTAACCCTAGGCCTTGTTTCCACACATTGCAATACCGTTTACGCTCACTTTTATCACTTTCTACCTTGCTGTTTTTATTATTTCAGATTACAAATACCTTTATCTACTATCCATATACCACTTGTTTCACCATCTCTTCGCCGAACTAGTGCACCTATACAATTTACCATTGTATTGGGTGTGTTGGGGACACAAGAGACTCTTTGTTATTTGGTTGCAGGGTTGCTTGAGAGAGACCATCTTCATCCTATGCCTCCTATGGATTGATAAACCTTAGGTCATCCACTTGAGGGAAATTTGCTATTGTCCTACAAACCTCTGCACTTGGAGGCCCAACAACGTCTACAAGAAGAAGGTTGTGTAGTAGACATCAAGCTCTTTTCTGGCGCTGTTGTCGGGGAGGTTAGCGCCTGAAGGTATATCTTTAGATCTTGCATAGAAAAGTAAAAAAATGGAATTGAGTTTACCTCATGCGCTTCATCTTTTTAATATCTTTCGTGAGTATGATGGAAAGGAAAATTGTGCTCAAGTGCTAGAGGAAGAAATCTGTAAAATGTTTGGCACTAAATATTTGAATGATGAGCACGATTGCAATGTTGTTAGTATGAGTTCCTTGAATATCCATGATGCTAATGATATGCAAAGCCACAAGCTTGGGGAAGCTATGTTTGATGAATATGATATTTTTTGTCCCCCAAGTTTTGATGAGAAAATCTATTATGATGAAAGCATGCCTCGTATCTGTGATGATTATTGCATTGACACGTATGCTTTAAAGAACAATTATAACCATGAAACTTGTCATCTTGATCTTAATTTTCAATCACATGATAGTTATTTTGTTGAGTTTGCTCCCACTATTATTCATGAGAAGAAATTTGCTTGTGTGGAGAGTAATAAATTTTCTATGCTTGTAGATCATGAAAAGAATGCTTTTGTTGCTGGTTATATTTTTGAATTCAGTCATGATGCTACTGAAAATTATTATGAGGGAGGAATATATGCTTGTAGGAGTTGCAATAATATCAAGTTTCCTCTCTATGTGCTTAAAGTTTTGAAGTTATGCTCGTTTTACCTTCCTATGCTAGTTGATTATTGTTCCCACAAGTTGTTTTGTCACAAAATCCCTATGCATAGAAAGCATGTTATACTTAAATTTATGTGAGCATCATTGACATCATCATGCCTAGCTAGGGGCATTAAACGATAGCGCTTGTTGGGAGGCAACCCAATTTTATTTTTGTTCCTTGCTTTTTGTTCCTTTTTAATAATAAATAATTCATATATCCTCTGTTTAGATGTGGTTTTATGTGTTTAATTAGTGTTTGTGCCAAGTAGAACCTTTGGGAAGACTTGGGGAAAGTCTTGTTGATCATGCTGTCAATAACAGAAACTTTAGCGCTCACGAGAATTGCTGCCATTTTTATTTGGAGAGTGATATTTAGTTGATTATTTTTGCAGATAATTAATAGATAAATTACTCAGTTCCAGCAATTTATTTGAGAATTTTATGAGTTTCATAAGTATACGTTTGATCCAGATTACTACAGACTGTTCTGTTTTTGACAGATTCTGTTTTTCATGTGTTGTTTACTTATTTTGATGAATCTATGGCTAGTAAAATAGTTTATAAACCATAGAGAAGTTGGAATAAAGTAGTTTTAACACCAATATAAATAAATAATTAGTTCATTACAGTACCTTGGAGTGGTGATTTATTTTCTTATACTAACGGAGCTTACGAGTTTTCTACTTTAAGTTCTGTGTTGTGAAGAGTTTTCAAGTTTTGGGTAAGGATTTGATGGACTATGGAACAAGGAGTGGTAAGAGCCTAAGATCGGGTATTACCAAGGCACCCCAAGGTAATATTCAAGGACAACCAAGAGCCTAAGCTTGGGGATGCCCCGGAAGGCATCCCCTCTTTCGTCTTCGTTCATCGCTAACTTTACTTGGAGCTATATTTTTATTCGCCACATGATATGTGTTTTGCTTGGAGCGTCAATTTATTTTGTTAGTATTTGCTTGCTGTTATTTAGAACAATGTTTTGCATCTTTTATTTCAATAAAAGTGGCATTGATAGCCTTTACTATGCTTATGCTACAAGTATACATGTTGCTGTTTGAAAACAGAAAGTTTACCGCTGTTGCAATAATTCCCTAGAAAATTCAGAATGTGATAAAATGTTGAAACATTTTGCATATTAAGCTCTGATAAATTTACTACAGTGGTAATTTTATTTCATAATTTTTGGAGTTAGGGAAGTATGGATGTTGCAGCATTCTTTACACACTATCCTGTTTAGGCAGATTGCTGTTATGTTTGCATTGTTTGCATATGTTTGCTTCTTTAATGATTCTATTTGAGGATAGGACTATTAAATATGCAGAGGCATTTAGTATGAAATCTTGAATAATAATTTTAGTGATTTGCTACAGTATAGTATGATAAGGTTTTGGCAATGGTTTATACTAACTTATCTCACGAGTCCTTGTTGAGTTTTGTGTGGATGAAGCTTTTGAGATTTAGGGAGACCGTGATATGAGAGGAATTAAGGAGACACAAAAGCCCAAGCTTGGGGATACCCAAGGCACCCCAAGATAATATTTCAAGAAGTCTCAAGCATCTAAGCTTGGGGATGCCCCGGTTGGCATCCCACCTTTCTTCTTCAACAATTATCGGTTAGTATCGGTTGATCCTAAGTTTTTGCTTCTTCACATGATGTTTGATATTCTTAGAATGTTGTTTTATTTTGATTTGCTTTCTGTTTGAATAGAGTACCAAGATCTGAAATTATTAAATGTTAGAGAGTCTTCACATGGTTGCATAATTATTCAACTACTCATTGATCTTCACTTATATCTTTCGGAGTAGTTTGTCATTTGCTCTAGTGCTTCACTTATATCTTTTAGAGCATGGTGGTAGTTTTATTTTGAAGAAATAAATAAACTCTCATGCTTCACTTATATTATTTTGAGAGTCTTAAATAGCATGGTAATTTGCTTAAAATCCTAATATGCTAGGTATTCAAGAATAATAAAATTCTCTTATGAGTGTGTTGAATACTATGAGAAGTTTGATACTTGATAATTGTTTTGAGATATGGAGATGGTGATATTAGAGTCATGCTAGTTGAGTAATTGTGAATTTGAGAGATACTTGTGTTGAAGTTTGTGATTCTCGTAGCATGCACGTATGGTGAACCGTTATGTGACGAAGTCGGAGCATGATTTATTTATTGATTGTCCTCCTTATGAGTGGCGGTCGGGGACGAGCGATGGTTTTTTCCTACCAATCTATCCCCTAGGAGCATGCGCGTAGTACTTTGTTTCGATAACTAATAGATTTTTGCAATAAGTATGTGAGTTCTTTATGACTAATGTTGAGTCCATGGATTATACGCACTCTCACCCCTCCACCTTTGCTAGCCCCTCTAGTACCGCGCACCTTTCGCCGGTATCATACACCAACCATATATTTCCTCAAAACAACCACCATACCTACCTATTATGGCATTTCCATAGCCATTCTGAGATATATTGCCATGCAACTTTCCACCATCCAGTTTATCATGACACATTCATCATTGTCATATTGCTAGCATGATCATGTAGTTGACATTGTATTTGTGGCAAAGCCACCTTTCATAATTCTTTCATACTTGTCACTCTTGATTCATTGCATATCCTGGTACACTGCCGGAGGCATTCATATAGAGTCATACTTTGTCTAGTATCGAGTTGTATCATTGAGTTGTAAATAAATAGAAGTGTGATGATCATCATTAATAGAGCATTGTCCCAAAAAAAGAGAAAGACCAAAAAAAAGAAAGGCCAAATAAAAAAAGGGAAAGGCCATAAAAAAGAGAGGCCAAATAAAAAATAAAAAATAAAAGGGACAATTCTACTATCCTTTTTCCACACTTGTGCCAAAGAAGCCCAAATAAAAAAAGAGAGAAAAGAGGCCAAAAAAGAGAGAAGGCCCAAATAAAAAATGAGAGAAAAAAGAGAGAAGGGGCAATGCTACTATCCTTTTACCACACTTGTGCTTCAAAGTAGCACCATGATCTTCATGATAGAGAGTCTCCTATGTTGTCACTTTCATATACTAGTGGGAATCTTTCATTATAGAACTTGGCTTGTATATTCCAATGACGGGCTTCCTCAAAATGCCCTAGGTCTTCGTGAGCAAGCGAGTTGGATGCACACCCACTAGTTTCTTTTGTTGAGCTTTCATACATTTATAGCTCTAGTGCATCCGTTGCATGGCAATACCTACTCACTCACATTGATATTTATTGATGGGCATCTCCATAGCCCGTTGATACGCCTAGTCGATGTGAGACTATCTTCTCCCTTTTTGTCTTCTCCACAACCACCATTCTATTCCACCTATAGTGCTATATCCATGGCTCACGCTCATGTATTGCGTGAAGATTGAAAAAGTTTGAGAACATCAAAAGTATGAAACAATTGCTTGGCTTGTCATCGGGGTGGTGCATGATTTAAATATTTTGTGTGGTGAAGATGGAGCATAGCCAGACTATATGATTTTGTAGGGATAGCTTTCTTTGGCCATGTTATTTTGAGAAGACATAATTGCTTTATTAGTATGCTTGAAGTATTATTATTTTTATGTCAATATTAAACTTTTGTCTTGAATCTTATGGATCTGAATATTCATGCCACAATTAAGAAGAATTACATTGAAATTCTGCCAACTAGCATTCCACATCAAAAATTATCTTTTTCTCATTTACCTACTCAAGGACGAGCAGGAATTAAGCTTGGGGATGCTTGATACGTCTCCAACGTATCTATAATATTTGATTGCTCCATGCTATATTATCTACTGTTTTGTGCATTATTGGGCTTTATTATCCACTTTTATATTACTTTCGGGACTAACCTATTAACCGGAGGCCCAGCCCAGATTTGCTGTTTTATGCCTATTTCAGTGTTTTGAAGAAAAGGAATATCAGACGGAGTCGAAACGGAACGAAATCAACTGGAGAAGTTATTTTTGGAAGGAAACACACCTGATGGACTTCGACCCCACGTCAAGGAAGGAACAAGGTGCTCACGAGGGTGGCGGGCGCGCCCCCTACCTCGTGGGGCCCCCATGGCTCCTCCGACGTCCTTCCTGCACCCATATATATCGTCGTACCCTAAAACTTCCAGAACAGAAGATAGATCGGGAGTTCTGCCGCCAGAAGCCTCCGTAGCCACCAAAAGTCAATCGTGACCCTGTTCCGGCACCCTGCCGGAGGGGGGAACCCTCACCGATGGCCATCTTCATCATCCCGGTGCTCTCCATGACGAGGAGGGAGTAGTTCTCCCTCGGGGCTGAGGGTATGTACCAGTAGCTATGTGTTTGATCTCTCTCTCTCTCGTGTTCTTGAGGTGATACGATCTTGATGTATCGCGAGCTTTGCTATTATAGTTGGATCTTATGTTTCTCCTCCCCCTCTTCTCTCTTGTAATGAATTGAGTTTCCCCTTTAGAGTTATCTTATCGGATTGAGTCTTTAAAGATTTGAGAACACTTGATGTATGTCTTGCCGTGGATATCTGTGGTGACAATGGGATACCACGTGCCACTTGATGTATGTTGAGGTGATCAACTTGCGGGTTTCGTGACATTGGGAACCTATATGCATAGGGGTTGGCACACGTTTTCGTCGTGATTCTCCGGTAGAAACTTTGGGGCACTCTATGAGGTTCTATGTGTTGGTTGAATAGATGAATCTGAGATTGTGTGATGGATATTGTATAATCATACCCATGGATACTTGAGGTGACATTGGAGTATCTAGGTGACATTAGGGTTTTGGTTGATTTGTGTCTTAAGGTGTTATTCTAGTACGAACTCTAGGGCTGTTTGTGACACTTATAGGAATAGCCCACCGGATTGATTGGAAAGAATAACTTTGAGGTGGTTTCATACCCTACCATAATCTCTTCGTTTGTTCTCTGCTATTAGTGACTTTGGAGTGACTCTTTGTTGCATGTTGAGGGATAGTTATGTGATCCAGTTATGTTAGTATTGTTGAGGGAACTTACACTAGCGAAAGTATGAACCCTAGGCCTTGTTTCCACACATTGCAATACCGTTTACGCTCACTTTTATCACGTGCTACCTTTCTGTTTTTATTATTTCAGATTACAAATACCTTTATCTACTATCCATATACCAGTTGTTTCACCATCTCTTCGCCGAACTAGTGCACCTATACAATTTACCATTATATTGGGTGTGTTGGGGACACAAGAGACTCTTTGTTATTTGGTTGCAGGGTTGCTTGAGAGAGACCATATTCATCCTACGCCTCCTACGGATTGATAAACCTTAGGTCATCCACTTGAGGGAAATTTTCTTCTGTCCTACAAACCTCTGCACTTGGAGGCCCAACAACGTCTACAAGAAGAAGGTTGTGTAGTGGACATCACCCTGCTCCTCCGAGGCCCCGTGGTGCCAACAACGAGGCAGAGGACATCGCCGGCTCCGCCGAGGCCCCGCCCTGCCAACAATGAGGCAGAGGACACCGCCGGCTCCGCCGAGGCCCCGCCCCGCCAACAACGAGGCTGAGGAAATCGCCGGCTCCGCCGAGACCCCGCCCCGCTGCAAACGAGGCTGCGCCACACAGAAATCAAGGAAGAGTAGAACACGGTAGGTCGCTGCCGCTCGGGTCCAAGTAAGGCCACCGCTGCTACCCTCCGGTTGAAGCCAAGCTAGGCTGGTTGACCATTGACGGCCGGTTAGCTTCTTGGCGGCAAGGTGGAGTCGGAGAGCTGCGCTGGAGAAGAACACCGCTTCTACTTAACTGCTGGTGCAGTTGGCTGATTGACACGTGGGCCCAACAGGCCACATGTCAGTTATGCAACTGCACCTGTAGTTAAGTCACTGAAGCTTCTGTTCGGCTCAGCGGGACATAGGTAGGTAGCTTCGGTTAATTAATTATACCTCCAACGCACCCCTTTTTAGTTGAAGAATGTATGAAATGTAATGAAATCCGGCGTGTTTATATGAAATCCGACCGTGTATGAATGAATTTATTTCGATTAGTTCGAATTCCTGTATCACTGGCACGGGATGAACATGCAAAACAATACGTACTAGCATTATTCCCAAGGCGATCACCTCGTTTGCAGCAGTTTCACATGTACTCCCTCCGGCCCTTTCTAGTCTGCATACAAGTTTTGTCTGCAGTCAAAGTATCTCTACTTTGACCAATCTTATACAAAAAAGTATGCACTTTCACAATGTGCGAAGTAAAAAGGAATAGAAGGAGTACAAAGAGTTTGAGCAGCTTTTTAGCGTTTCTGTACATTGCAATCAAACACATAGGCCCGGAAATTCATAGAGAACATTCAAAACAATCGATGATTATGCATCTCAGCGACTCACATGTTAGAGGCAATATTTACTTTACAACTAAAGAATAAAGAAAAAATTGATCGACGCTGCTGACAGCAAAGGGCGTCCCATTCGAAAATATCAAACGCATGTCTTGCTAAAATCAATGAGCAAAATTTGACAAGGTTGTCCCATTCCAAAATATCAAATGCCTACGATTGTGGAATGGGCAGGGTTTGCCATCAGTTCGGACATTGACATGGCACCTCATGCTAAATAAACCAACTGTTCTTTTTGTGCAGTTCCACCAAAATCAACCAAATTCGCGCGTAGCTTGTATGATTTAGCCCTTATATGTTGCAACGCCTTGAACTTATTGGCACCTCCTTTCTTGTGGTGGAAATGAATGATTTGATGTATTCATGAACATTTTGTGCAGTTCGCATTGAAATCAAGCTGAGCACCCCTGTTTGCACAAATACAAAAAAGTGATTAGTATAAAGCAAATTGTACTATGAATTGACAGTTTCAACAGGCACATACATGGTCCAGGTAGAGCACACTTTTAGAAAAATGGAACTCACCAGAAAGAATCCTTGAACAACATTGTACTCGCGCATCACAGCAAAAAGATGGAGATTTGTCAGTCCTTCTGAGCTGAAGTTAGTTTGGTCTTGTGGGGAGTAATGTAACCATCCTTCAACTGCTCCTTCTAATGATAAGATAGACAGGGCTTCTTCATCCTGGCATAATCGGAACTAGTCACTTCACGTACTCCATATTCTTCTTCAGACGAAGATGATCCTGTTGTGCAAAGATAAGAGGACTACTAGATGCTAGCATCCCTGTTTGCTCGAAAAAAAGGAAAGGAAATATTTAAAACAACACAGTTGAAGCACTTCTCAAGGACAATACCACCTTTTCATGTCAGTATCTAAACAGTAGCACAACACCAATAGAGATGACAAAGCTCAATCATATGGATGAAATCAGTGGGCGAGTACCAACCTTTGTCAGGAGGCTTATTGTGTAGAGCATACAGATGAAGCACTTCTCCGGAACCATCTGTTGCTATCTACGGTGGTGGCCATGCTTACTATATACTCCTAGATTAGTTTAATGTTTCCAACATCTTCTTGTGCAGTTCCACTAAAATATATGGTATCTTCAAATAAGATCCCGGTTTGCACAAGTTGAGATAATTACATATTACATTAAGAGTGGCATCAAATCAGTGGCAATACAATTTATCGTTCCAGCCATAGCAATAAATTAAGATGCAAAACTATATCATTACTTGTGTCATCACAGTTTCAGTGCTTCATTACAGCATCGGGAGTTGATTTTTTTTTCTTCCGCTTGTTCTTCCCCTTCATCACTTGGTTCAATAACAGACAAGCTTCGCCTTCAATGTAAGATTTGGCATGTCAATTAGGGAGCACAAGTATAGTACTAAACTTAATTTTCTGATGAAAGTGGCAAAATACAGGCCTGCAGTTGTGAAATATCCTTATCTTACCTCAATGGGATATTACGGTGCACATACAGATTGGAAGTCTTGTCTCCATTTGTGCAGTTCACTAAAATCAAGCAACATTATCATACAAGTAGCACAACATATGAAAGCACACTACAGAATCATGTGAAAGAAGGCTAGTACTGACCTCTCATGATGCGGAATTCAAAGAACTCACAAGAAGAAGATCTGAACCAAATTCGCCTTAACGGATAGGAAGTAAGATCTCCTCTTGTGCAGTTCCACTAAGATCAAGCAATCAAGCAACATTGTCGGTGTGACATTTTGGTTGAACTGCACAAAACACTCTTAAAACAAAAGTGTTTTGTGTAGTGCAACAAAAGGTCACAATGGCAACGAGGTGAAGTAGATAACCCTGTTTACACAGAGGTGCAAAGGAAACAATTAGTGGTCAATAACGGTGGATGACACAGAAGCCAACAAAAAGAAGCATCTACCTTATCTAAAAGGGAAAGAAAGCAAGACAGTAGCATTTCTCAAACGGTGGTATTGATTAATATTAACATAGAGATTATATTAACAATAAAATCCGTTAAACATGTAATTTTCTTTTAACTCTGGCATTGCATCAATTTTCCAGCGGCATTATTAGAGGGTGTTTGTTTACAGGGACATTTTGGTGTAGGGACTAAAAAACTCCGTGTCAGTCCCATCTAAACCAAACAGGAGGGACTTTTAGGGACTAAAAGTGGGCATTTGGGACTAGAGAAAGAAGACCCCGAGGGAGTCTTTTGGGGACTTTTTCTAACAGTTGCCCCTGTCACGCATCGCACCTTGTCTCTGTTAGTTCATTACTAGGGGTAACATGGTCTTTTAGCATGTCATTTAATAACCTCTAGTCCATGTTTAGTCCCTGGAACCAAGCAGGTAGGGATTAGGAGTTTTTAACCAAACAGGGCCTTAGATTAACAACAACTAATGAGTTGCACGGGACAGTGGACGCACCAACACCATGTGCATCTACCAATGTATTGTGGTCATGCACAGTCTATTGCAACAAAGAACAAACAACCAAGGAGCATATTTGTGTTGGTCCCAGTTTTGTTATCTTTAGACACCTTTCCCTATGTGAGCGCAACAAATCTAGTCCTGCTCAAACTCTACGGCCTTGTACCTTCCTTTCCTTTTTGAACTAGTATGTTCGCCCCTTCCATTCCTCTTTGAACCACGTCCTAGATTTAGGTGATACAACTTTCCCCACTATTTCCCCCCCCCCCATTCCTTTCCTGTTTGAACCACGTCCTAGATTCATGCTATACAACTTTCCCCCTTCATTTCCTCTTTGAACCACGTCCTAGATTCATGCTATATACAACTTTTCCCACTACTTTCCCCCACTCCTTTCCTCTTTGAACCACGTCCTACATTCATGGTATACATGCAGCTAGAGCAATGCATGTGGAGTAAGTAAATTATACCTTAAGGTTCTTGGGGCGTGGTTCGGTGGGCGACGGGACTGTGGTGAATAAGAAGGGGTCGGAGGCCCTCCCGCGCCGCTGCTGGGTGTAAAGTGAACAGCTGTGTCGGTAGTCCCTCGCCGACGGCAACAACGTTAAGCCTCCTTCCCTTCTCGGCGGACGGATCCTGCCAGCTCTTTGAGTAGCAGTTAGGGGAGAGAGAGGCCAACGAAGTCTTGTTTAGATCTGGAGAGAGCAAGAGAGTGTGAAGAGAGCAACTACTCCCTCCGTTCCAAATTACTCATCAAAGAAATGGATGTATCTAGAACTAAAATACATCTAGATACATCCATACCCGCGACAAGTAATTTGGAACGGAGGGAGAGGGCGTGAGAGTGTGAAGAGAGCAACTACAAGCGTTGAGGCTCCAGCGTGTATATATATACCGGAGAGAGAGTGTGAAGCGTGCAAACCCTAGAAAACATTTTGACCAGTCAAAGAATCCTCCTGGCACAAATTATGCTCAAGTGTAGTTATCGAAACCGAGACCTCAAGTTAGAAGGTGCAATGGGACCAAGGTGCGTGCGTGTGTGCGTGTGTGTGTGTGTGTCTAACAGCATGTGTGTGTTAGAGAGAACGACAGGTCGACCTACTCCTACAGAGAGATGTCGTGTAGTGTAAGATTTTAGCCGCGAGAGTTGGTGCATCCTCTCGTTTCCGGGCGTGTCTAGTAGGGACATGCGGACAGCTGCCACGCCCGCTCCTGACCAGCCTGGCCCACCCAAAGCCCCTCCATCGCCCGCGCGCGCTTCCCGCCCGAAACGGTCAGCGCCGCTCCAAAGAATCGGTGCCGCATTCATGCCCGAGCAGAGCGGACGCGACCTCTCACTGGCGCAAGAGTGATGGTTACTGCTGGGTCTATGTGATTTGACGGCTCATTGGTCTTTATTACTGAGGTGGTAGGACTGCTGGAAGCCCCATGCTTTCGGCGAAAGGAGGTGCTACTACTAGATTACAATTTTCTCCATTCTTACTGTGGAGGCATGCAAGAGCAGTGAAAACACGCAGGCTCAGTGATTACATGGCCCACCTCACACTATCACCGTGTGACACCTAACTCTTTACATATTACTCCCTCCGTTCCTAAATATTACTAGATGAGTCCCTGCGCGTTGCCGCGGAACAACGATATATCTCTCTGCGCAAAATTATCGATTTCATAGAACTAAAAAAACTCTATAACCGCATGACAAATGTGGTAGCCAAACTAAATAAACTCCCATCATCATTTAGGTCATCCCACGTAAGGAACAAAGATCAGCCAACTCCTACTGCATAATGGGATTATATTTTTCTTTTTGACATGTTAATGGGACTTAAAAGCTCACTTACATGCATGCTACCGGTGCATGCTTGCATGCAGACATGTTGATGTGATTTAAAACCCACTCACATGCATGTGCCACGGTATTTCTGCATGCTTGCATGTGGCTTAGTGCGGAGCCTCTCAACGTCTAGATCAGACGGCTATTATGGACTAATTTACTTCATCTAACGGCTACATCAATTTTGATGATGTGGCTCAAGGAGAGGATAGAGAATTCCTAGTAGTGGGGGCTAGCTATTACTAGTAGATAAGTCTTTGTTGAGATTCCACTACATACGGAACAAAATGAATGAATCTACACTTAAAATGCATCTATATACATCCGCATGTGGTTCATGGTGAAATCTGTACAAAGACTTATATTTAGGAACGGGCAAGACGGCGTACTAAGCAAGCTTCTCCTCATTCTGCGAGTTGACGGGACACATCAAAAGTACTCCAGTGTATAGAGCCTTGCCTGTAAGGTAGGCCCCACATGGTTTGCCTCTTTTTTTAACATAACACGTCAAGTCACAATTTGTTTGTTCACCCATGGTAGACGATCCTCCCTCCACCAAGTGGACAACTAGTACATGTGCCAAATTACCACGTGGGCTGCCTTTTTCATACAGAAATGAGCTCCACGGTGTACCCGCGCGGGTGTTGTTGGGAAAGAGACGGGAGTATGTGCGCGGTGCATGCACCTCATCTCTTCGTGCATGTCTCCCACCTACGTGGGTGTGTGTGAGAGATACAAACCGCGTTCATGAGTGTTTTTTGTTTTGGGTGGGGGTGGGGTGGGGGGTTGATTTCGTGAATTATTTGTGGGAATATGTGTCGATGACATCTCAAACAAAATTTTGCATGCAATGTGTGTGAAATGGAGGCCTATCCATATAATACATAGAGGGTCGGGCAATCCATGAGAAGAGAGGGAGGGGTCATAGCTATCGATAGAGTCGAAGAGAGGATCAAGTGGGTGGGTGCGAGATTGATGAAGAGACCCATCGAAATTGTGTGTGTGAGTGCAAGTCAAAGATATAGGGCGACTGGCCTACCAGAACGTTAGAGGGCACATGTCAAGTTTGTGTGTGGCAGGGAGACATGACTAGAGCACTCGATGTATCAGTGTGTGTGGGGGGAGGGGTGAGGGGAGGGGTAGGCAGAGGACTAACTATAGAGGTAGAACGACTCGTATATGTGTTGAGAAGGAGAGACCCAGCTATGTCTTGAGGGAGATCGGTCGACATCCATACATAACTAAAGGACGGGAAATATGATGGGACATAGAGAGATAGGAGAGAGAGAGGGAGGGAGAGGGAGGGAGAGGGGTAGAGTGCTAGATGGGTGATGGAGTTGCTTCTCGAAGATGGTGGGAGAGGCATACTAGACAAACTGAGGGTGAAACCGCAATGTTATCAATAAGAGTGGGGATGTGTTTCTGTGTGTGCCTGTGCGTGATAGATCTGTCAGGACGCATCCATGGATGATGAAGGGGAACCATGCGTTTGGTAAGCAAACCTAACTAGATCGGTAGATCAATTGTTGTTTGTCGGAGGAAGGGAGAGACACAACTAATGAGGTAGATCGATTGACGTGTGGGTAAAAACGAGTTATAAGGACCTAGCTAGCTATATGTATAGCGAGAGATCGGTCGGTGTACGCCCATTTGTTGGAGGCAAATAAGGCCCAGCGAGACGGATAGACAGAGAGAATGGAGCTAGGAGGTGGTGCGAGAGGCCCAACTACTAGCTAGATATGGGGAGGAGTGTGCGGTTGTGAGATCTATGAAAAGAGGGGCGAGAGTTTACACGTGTGTCTGACCGTATGAGAGACACGAGGCAAGGACACATAAAGGAGGAGATTGAAGGTGTGTGTGTATGTTGTAGGCAGGCATCGCTGGAGAGGTTTATTGATCGGTGTGTGTCGGAAAGGAGTTGTGGAGACTCTGGGAGAACGACCTAAAGAAAAAAAATGAATGTGCCCGGTGTATAGAATGCCGAGGGAGGGGGAGGGCGAGGAGGGCGTGTGCATGCACAAGAGAAAGTTAGTGGTAGCTACAAAGGTTAGAGGATTGTGTGGGTGTAAGAGGCTAACAAAGATCATAGTTTGATATGAAAGAGGATTCATATATTTGAATAGGAGATCATAGTGTTTTAAACATTGCATGCATGAATATAGCGGTGATACACGTGATGTGCACATGTTATACCATAATGTGATAACGCATGGCGTTTGCAACTCACAGCTAAATGACGAACAATCTAAACCATACTATACATCAAACAATCTCACATTTTGTTTGAATTTGTGATAATGTGTGGCGTTTGCAGCTTACAACTAAATATCGAACAATCTAAACAATACTATATATCGAACATTCTCACATTTTATTTGAATTTGTGGTAATGTGTGGTGTTTGCAACTCACATCTAAATACTTGTAGGCATAGGGGGCGGGGCACCATACATAATGTGATAAACAGATTATACATATGAGACATGGTTTAGATTATGAAGATCTAGCTAGATCTAGAAATGTAATGTGACTTGAAATCCAAATAAAGTGGATTCAAAAAATCTAGTTCGAGTTCATATAGGACACATAGTTCATATGTAACTCAAGGCTAATCATGTGGTGTGCTGTGAAGGTAATACACAAATGATGGTTTAACTTGACAATAATGATGATTATAGATCTTATTAAAATAGAGAAACGAATTCAAATGCTTTGACTTCACAACAATCATTATTGTAGATCTTATTCAAATAGAGAAACGAATTCAAATGCTTTGACTTCACAACAATCATTACTGTAGATCTTATTCAAATAGAGAAACGAATTCAAATTTAGTTCATATTGAAGCAGTAGTATATACGTTTGGAATGCACTAAAACATTCATTTGAGTAGTAGGTTGCATGCATTATACACGTAGCGAAATATTTTAATTGAACATAACATGAATTCAAAGTTTTGAATGACATTTGTAGTGCGCATTGATTTGGTATAGTACACGTTAGGCTTGTCCGGAAATTTCAACCCGCGCCTTGTTAGACCAAACTATTTAAGATATATCTTTGTCTCGTTGTGCTCCGACAACTCCCTCCATCTCAACCCGCGCCTTGCTATTCTGAAATTACAACACGCGCGAAAACTCCCACCTCCTGTGAAATCCCCACACGCGAAATGCCCATGGTACCCCTGAACCAAAAGAACTGCCTCAAATCGGTGGGGGTACTTTTGTAACTTACCCCACATTTCGGACAAGCGCGTGTCCAAGCCATGGTTCCCCACTGCCATCCCATCCGCCCACCCATTCGTACACCGAGGCCGCAAAAACCCGCGACAAAACCCCACACCCTGCTCCGTCCGCCACCCAGCCGGAGCCTCTTCCCCGACGATGTCGTCCACAGCAACACCTCGACGTCCCTCATCCACCGTACCGGATGAGGATCCGTCGTTGATCTCATCGTCTCGCCGGTTCAGCCACCTCGTCCTCCACCTCCAAGTAGCTGCCCTGATGTTCCCCTCGTCTTTCGTGTCACCTCCATTCCCACACCGCCGTCTTCACCTGCACCATCGGAAGAGCATCATCATCACCGTTTCCTCGGATGAAGCTGCGGCCTAATCGGCGCCAGCAAAGAGGTTGTACACTAATTGCCGCATTTTCTTCTTGATTCGATCTTACGGTGCTGCCGGCGCTCGGTCCCGAGCGGACACGGCATGGCTCCATCCACGGCGGTGTCGCCGGCCACTTCCTCCACGGCGTCGCTCCCTCGGCGGCGACGTCCACATTAGTAGGAGCTGCTGCTGCTTTAGCTCTCGCTCGCGCTGCTGCTCTGCTCTTGCTCTCGGTCCCCTGCCTAGTCTGCTCTTGCTATTGCTCTTGCTTGCATTGCTGCTCTCGCTCTTGCTCTTGCTTGTGATGCTGCTTTGAATGAGCTACACTTCAGTCGACTGAATCGACTTTTGGGTCAGTCGATTTTCAGGGGGTGGGGTGGGGGGGGGGGCTCGCCGGGGTGAAGGAAGAAGCAGCCTTAGCGGGGAGGGGGCCTTGCCGGAGAGGTACCCCACTATCTATCTTAGGGTTCAGGATGGGGGCGGTGGTCGCCGGCGGTAGCGGGGCGTTGGTGGGGCAGTGGCGTGGGGATCGCCGGAGAAAAAGCTCGGCACGGGGGGGGGGGGGGGGGGGGTGGGCTAGAGGGATGGTCGGGGCGGCGGTGGACCGGCGGTGGGGAGTGTTTTCGGGGCGGGCGGGGCGGCGCACCGCCGGCCGCGGGCGGTGGGGGCTGCTGTTTGGCCGGTGGTGGCTGGCGGCTCAGGGGGGTGGAGGTTGAAGATGAACCGCAGGACCTTGATTTCATATCCAACGGCTGCAAAATCGACTGACCAGAGATGAAAAAGTCAGTCGACCGGCGTGTAGCCTCACCTTGCTAGTGCGTTCAGTTTCGACAGCAAAATTCAGTTTCGACAGTTAAGTTCAGTTTCAACAGTTAAGTTCAGTTTCGACAGTTAAGTTCAGAGATGAGCGGCTGATGTATTTTACATCTAGCACTTTGTGGTTATGTATTTTACGTCATGTATTGGAGATGCTATTAGAATTCCACTCAGGTTAACGTTGTTCGTTGTCTCTCTTGTCCTGCTTCAGCCTCGGCGTCGTACAACTCACCGGAGCTGCTCCAACGACGAAACCCTCCATCACAGCGGAGCAGTACCTTGGGCTCCATCTCCAGACGCCTAAGATCTTCTTCCCCTCCTCCGACAGCAAAGTCAACCGGAGCATCCTCACCGGCCAACCCAATCACGCTGAGATCGACATGGCTTCGCCAAAGAGGTTGTACACTTGTTGCATCTCTTTTTTACTCTACATGTTATATATATTGTCCACTGAGCACACGGATATGTTCCTTTAGTGTCTCCTTGAAAGAAAAAACGTAGGAATTTTAATTTCACTTGTCCTCCTTTTCAAATTCCTATTCATGAAGCACAAGACTAAGAGATAGTAGCATAATAGCATTATAAAAGTACATTTTCTTGTGGTTTGACTTAATCTCACCATGCTTCTTTGCATCCTATGATCTTCCGATTGTTGTGAATCAAACACCCAGATTGGCAGAAATCCTGTGTTTTAAAATTCTCTATTTTGCACGTGCATTCCTATCCTATTCCTGTCTATTTCCTATCCCTGCATTGTTGGAATCCTCCCATTCAAATGAGCCCTTACAAAATTACTTCTCTTACAGATAGTTGTCAAAGAAAACATTGCATGGTTTGTCCCGCTCCTGCTGCGCCGTCGTCCACCCCAGCTCAGCTGCTCCAACGACAAAAGGGTCCAGCACAACAGGGATCCGGCCTCCAGACTGTCTTTCACTGCCTCAGATCTTCTTCCCCGCCGCTGGCAGCCATGAAAACTGCATTACCATCATCAACCGAGCAGATGACCTTGAGGACTACACGGGTTCGCAAGAGAGGTCGCACTCTTTCGTGTCTGCTTACATTATGCATCGCTTAATATTACATGCTACTTTATCGTAATTTTCATCAATTAGACTCTGAGTTAGCTCCAAACTAATGGTCAAACTTGAGTTTTTAAATGGTTGTGGGGTACATATCGGGGCCACTATCAATAGTATCTATCTACTATCTGGTTAATCTCTGGTGTCTACTATGAGTTTCATGTTGGGTGGGAAACAAACAGTAAAGAAGCCATTATCTGTATTTTTTAACTGAAGCCATTATCTGCCTGCTATTATTGGTTTTGGGTCTATCCACAGGTTGCTACCATCACTCTGGATTTCTGCATGCACTCCTTACATCATCTCACTATGTTTTATTCCTATGCATGACAGTTATTGTAAACAATGGAACTGAACATGTAGAGCAAAAGAGACGAGCCTTGCGTGGCAATAAAATTTCATGCAGACGTCGCTCCATGGTAGGCGCAAAGGCAGCCCCCCTCCACGCATTTTGGATTGTAACCGAGAGGAAGATATCTGTTCTGAGGGGGATTCAGAAGGAGAAGACAACTCCTATTTACCCCTTGAGGTCTTCGCTCTAACTTGGCATGCTGATGTTGGTTATATCATGCATATGGTGTCTTGCAGTGCTTACTTTAGACATCAAATATGTCATCTGTTTAGTTTAGACATCCTTTGTGCGAATGCCATCTGTTTAGTTTATTCATTGTTTATGTGAATTATGCAACGCCATCTTGTTTAGCCAGGCATCATATATGTGAATTTTGCAATGCCATCCTGCTTAGCCAGTCATCTTATATGTAAATTATATCAGGCCATCCTTTTTTTCGTTACATATTACATTTGTCAAAAATGTTAGTACATTCAACTGCTCTTTGTGTGCATCAGCCATTTGACCCAGTGATGGCAAATTCTGGAGTGAAAACAAGGTCTTCAGAGCAGACTATGCTATCTGACGAAGCGCATATCTCGCTGGTTAGGGATAGCTCCTCAGAGGAGGATTCAGAGACAAATGACCAATCCTATTCCCCCCCCCCCCCCCGAGGTGTATGCTCTAACTTGGCAGGGTTATGTTGCTCATATCGTGCGTATGGTGTCTCGCATTGCTATGTCATTTGATTAGTTTAGACATGCTTTGTGTGAATGTCACCCGTTCAGTGTCTAATTACCATATATGTGAATTATGCATTGCCATCTTGTTGCAAGACATTATATATGTGAATTATACAATGCTATCTTGTTGCAAAGGCATTATACATGTGAATTATGCAATGCCATGCTGTTTAGCCAATCATCATGTATGTGAATTATATCATGCTACCATTTTTTTGTATTACGTGTTCCATTTGTCGACAACGTTTGTATATTCAACTACTCTTCCTGTGCATCAGCCATTTGAAGTGGTGATGGAAGTATCTAGAGTGAAAACAAGGTATTCAGAGCGGACAATGCTACCTGCTGAAGCAGACATCTTGCTGGTTACAGAGAGCTCCTCAGAGGAGGATTCAGAGACTGATGACCAGTCCTATTTCCCCCCCTGAGGTCTATGCTCAAACTTGGCAGGGTTATATTACCCATGTCATGCATGTTGTCTTGCATTGCTTAGTTTTTACATCATATATGGATTGCCATCTGCTTACTTGCTTACTATATAAATCATATATTTGAATTATATCATGCCATCATGTTTACATAGTACATACACATTATCTATCTGAATTATGCCATGGCAACCCATTTAATAAAGACATCTTATAGTTATATCATCTCATCCTGTTTAGTGTTCACAGTCATCATATTTTGAATTATGGCATTCTATCCGTGAATGTATGTGAATTATGGCATGCCAACCTATTTAATAAACACATTATATAGTTATGTCATGTCATTCTGTTTACATAGTCTCATATTTTGAACTATGTCTTTCCATCTTTTTTAGTTAGCCATCATAATGTGAAATTGTGTCATGCTATCCTGTTTAGTTAGCCATCATATATGTGAAATTGTGTCATGCTATCCTGTTTGGTTAGACAACATAAATATGAATTATTTCATGCCCTCTTTTATTCCCCACTATCCATTGCACCTGTCTATCATACAATGTCTATACTTTCAATTACTTTTCTTCTTTATCAGCCATTTGAATTGGAGAGCGTGATGGCAGTATCTAAGGGAGTAACAACACTGTCTTCAGAAAAGATAGTGCTACCAGTTGATGCAGATAGAACCACGGTTGTACTTGCCCAAGGACCAGATCCATCACACATAACCCAGACTCTCGCAGATTGTACCCCTACCTAGTTGGACAGAGAACCAGCTACACCCCTTTTAACCCCAACCTCTGCAGATAGTAACCCAGTTCTAGATGACACAACACCGTCTCCACCACAGAGCACCCAAACACGAGCAGTTAGTAAGGGAACTGCAGTGCCCAAAGCATGAGGACCACGACTCCGAATCCCAACTCAACGCTTAAAGGAGAAGAAGATTTGTTCTCGGGTCAGGTTCTGTAGCTATGGTTCATACTCCTTTGCTCCTGCATTACTGTATTTACTCATACCAACTATTTTCAAATTTGAAGGATGGAATTGAAACTCCAATGACGCAACAGGTATGTTTTAAACCTGTTTCTTTCACTGGTTTGCTGTTGTAACCTGCTCTATGTTGATTTCAGTTTCAATTGAACAAACAGTTATGTTCTCATGTCATGCACATTACAAGTGTTGTTATTGCTTTATAGTTACCCACACTTATATTCTGTCTATTCTTCTTTGTCTTGAACAAATATTATTTGAACTTTGTCTCTATCTTGATTTGGCAACAAAAACTAGAATGATATAGACCATAAAGTGACCATGGTACATAGATATATGTTTGTTTCATGCTGTTATTGTGTCCACTTTACTACTGAACTCATTTACCAAAATGAGTTTCATATACAACATGGTAAACATGTGATGTGTCTGCTTGTTTTCTCTTTTAGAATGCGGACAAAATATTGGAGAACAGTACCGCATTATCCAATGGTAAAGGAAGTAATGCAGATAAGGTTCAAGATGTGTCTTCTTGTTTTCTCTTTTAGAATGCGGACAAAATATTGGAGAACAGTACCGCATTATCCAATGGTAAAGGAAGTAATGCAGATAAGGTTCAAGATAGTGAGACATCCCTGTTGGTCTCCAAGAAAGCTGATAAAAACTATCTTGACGACAGTGAGGGAACCCAAAAGTCCTGTCTTGATGTAGTGTTCGAGTTACTGGCCACTACTGCTGGCACAAGCTCTTCGAACTCGCTGCCTGAATCAGTTCGCCTTATTGAGTCTCAACTTCAAGTTGAAAGACATCGATCAGATGTGTTGCGACAGGAAGCTGAAGGACTGAGGAAGTCCCTACAGAATTCAGATGCATATTTTCTGGTGCAACAGCAAGCACTAGAGGATTTAAGCGCCAAACAAGAGAAAGTTAATAAGCTTGCTAAGCATATTGTCGGCATTATGGGTACCCAGGATATTGTTTCTTGAGATCTTCTGAAGTGGTTTCAGTTCTGGAATTGTTTTGCTGCGGCATTTATTTGCGCTGGTCGCCAACTTTGACAACCAGTGTATATGATATGCTGCTTTGTTCCCTATATTTGCACTGGTGGCGAACTTTGATGCCCAGTGGATGTAATATGTCTAATAGCCGTGATAGCCTAGCGTTAGTTGCTTGCTTATTTATTTCCTTGTTGTCTTGTTTATTTGTTTGCTTGTAGTCATTGCAGTTCTTTTTCTGCGGTTAGCTAGTGGCTACAATAACCTATTTTTTAAAACTAGGCCACAATAACCATGGGCTAACACTACAAAAAAAGACACATCCGTGACATTTTGGGCCGAACGAATTTTTTTTCTGTCATACATATGACACTTCTATGACGATAATTGTGACAAAACCCAGTATCATCATAGATGTGGTGGGCTCCTACTTCTATGACAAAAAATCATGACATAAAATGGGCTTTTCGTCCTGGGCGGGCCGGAGACGCAGCTGCATGACATTCTTTGGGCCGTCCATGACGGAAAAAACCGTGGTAGAAGCGAGGGGGAGGAAAATTTTGGGGAGTTCCCGGTTACGGTGGGAGGTCGGGGGCCGAGCAATGCGCGTTTCTCTCGTACACGTACGCGCGTGTGTGCGAGGCGTTGACTCTAACTGAACCCGAGCGAGGCATTGGGCTCTAACTGAACCCGAGCGATTGCACTGCAGGCTACGCGTTACTGAACCCGAGCGATCGATCGATGGCTGTTAACTGAACCCGATCGAGCGATTCCTTGGCTACTGCTGCTAACTGAAGCCGATCGATGCGATGAACAGTGAGCGTTGCGGGGGGGGGGGGGGGTTGGATGAACAGTGAGCGGTGGCGTTGCCTCTGGATGAACAGGACCCCGTGGTGTGGTGGAGGGCTGGATGAACAGTAGACGGTGGAGGGGTGCCCGTGGAGGGGTGGATGAACAAGACCCCGTGGTGTGGAGGGTAGGATGAACAGTAGACGGTGGAGGGGTGTTGGGGAACGTAGCAGAAATTCAAAATTTTCCTACGTGTCACCAAGATCTATCTATGGAGAGACCAGCAACGAGGGGAAGGAGAGTGCATCTACATACCCTTGTAGATCGCTAAGCGGAAGCGTTCAAGAGAACGGGGTTGATGGAGTCGTACTCGTCGTGATCCAAATCACCGGAGATCCTAGTGCCGAACGGACGGCACCTCCGCGTTCAACACACGTACAACCCGGTGACGTGTCCCATGCCTTGATCCAGCAAGGAGTGAGGGAGAGGTTGAGGAAGACTCCATCCAGCAGCAGCACGACGGCGTGGTGGTGGTGGAGGAGCGTGGCAATCCTGCGGGGCTTCACCAAGCACCGCGGGAGAGGAGGAGGGAGAGAAGCAGGGCTGCGCCATGGAGAGGTCAGAACTCATGTGTTGGCAGCCCCAAAAACCTCAAGTATATATAGGGGAGAGGGAGGGGGTGTGCCCCCTCTAGGGTTCCCACCCCTAGGGGGGGCAGCCCTAGATGGGAAAAGGGGGCGACCAAGAGGTGGAGAGGGGGGCGCACCAGGTATGGGCCTTAGGGCCCATCTGCCCTAGGGTTTGCCCCCCCCCTTCCCTCTTCCTTGCACCTTGGGCCTTGGTGGGGGGGGGGGGCGCACCAGCCCACCTGGGGCTGGTCCCCTCCCACACTTGGCCCATGCAGCCCTCCGGGGATTGTGGCCCCACTTGGTGGACCCCCGGGACCCTCCCGGTGGTCCCGGTACGTTACCGATAAAACCCGAAACTTTTCCGGTGACCAAAACAGGACTTCCCATATATAAATCTTTACCTCCGGACCATTCCAGAGCTCCTCGCGACGTCCGGGATCTCATCCTGGACTCCGAACAACATTCGGTAACCACATACAAACTTCCTTTATAACCCTAGCGTCATCGAACCTTAAGTGTGTAGACCCTACGGGTTCGGGAGACATGCAGACATGACCGAGACGTTCTCCGGTCAATAACCAACAGCGGGATCTGGATACCCATGTTGGTCCCACATGCTCCACGATGATCTCATCGGATGAACCACGATGTCAAGGACTTAATCAATCCCGTATACAATTCCCTTTGTCTATCGGTACGATACTTGCCCAAGATTCGATCGTCGGTATCCCGATACCTTGTTCAATCTCGTTACCGGCAAGTCTCTTTACTCGTTCTGTAACACATCATCCCGTGATCAACTCCTTGATCACATTGTGCACATTATGATGATGTCCTACCGAGTGGGCCCAGAGATACCTCTCCGTCACACGGAGTGACAAATCCCAGTCTCGATTCGTGCCAACCCAACAAACACTTTCGGAGATACCCATAGTGCACCTTTATAGCCACCCAGTTACGTTGTGACGCTTGGCATACCCAAAGCACTCCTACGGTATCCGGGAGTTGCACAATCTGATGGTCTAAGGAAATGATACTTGACATTAGAAAAGCTTTAGCAAATGAACTACACGATCTTGTGCTAGGCTTAGGATTGGGTCTTGTCCATCACATCATTCTCCTAATGATGTGATCCCGTTATCAATGACATCCAATGTCCATGGTCAGGAAACCGTAACCATCTATTGATCAACGAGCTAGTCAACTAGAGGCTTACTAGGGACATGGTGTTGTCTATGTATCCACACATGTATCTGAGTTTCCTATCAATACAATTATAGCATGGATAATAAACGATTATCATGAACAAGGAAATATAATAATAACTAATTTATTATTGCCTCTAGGGCATATTTCCAACAGTCTCCCACTATCACTAGAGTCAATAATCTAGTTCACATCGATATGTGATTAACACTCAAGGTCACATCCCCATGTGACTAACACCCAAAGAGTTTACTAGAGTCAATAATCTAGTTCACATTACCATGTGATTAACACTCGATGAGTTCTGGGTTTGATCATGTTATGCTTGTGAGAGATGTTATAGTCAAAGGGTCTGAATCTTTCAGATCCGTATGTACTTCGCAAATTTCTATGTCATCTTGTAGATACAACTACTACGCTACATTTGGAGCTATACCAAATAACTGTTCTACTATACGAATCCAGTTTACTACTCAGAATAATCTGGATTAGTGTCAAAGTTAGCATCGGCGTAGCCCTTTACGACGAACTCTTTTACCACCTCCATAATCGAGAAAATTCCTTAGTCCACTAGTTACTAAGGATAACTTTGACCGCTGTCTTGTGATCCATTCTTGGATCACTCTTGTACCCCTTGACTGACTCATGGCAAGGCACACTTCAGGTGCGGCACACAGCATAGCATACTGTAGAGCCTATGTCTAAAGCATAGGGGACGACCTTCGTCCTTTCTCTCTATTCTGCCGTGGTCGAGCTTTAAGTCTTAACTTCATACCTTACAACTCAGGCAAGAACTCCTTCTTTGACTGATCCATCTTGAACACTTTCAAGATCATGTCAAGGTATGTGCTCATTTGAAAGTACCATTAAGTGTTTTGATCTATCCTTATAGATCTTGATGCTCAATGTTCAAGTAGCTTAATCCAGGCTTTCCATTGAAAAACACTTTCCAAATAATCCTATATGCTTTCCAGAAATTCTGCGTCATTTCTGATCTACGATATGTCAACAACATATATTCATCAGAAATTCTATAGTGCTCCCACTCACTTCTTTGGAAATACAAGTTTCTCATAAACTTTGTATATGCCCAAAATCTTTGATCATCTCATCAAAGCATACATCCCAACTTCGAGATGCTCACTCCAGTCCTCAGAAGGATTGCTGGAGCTTTGCATACTTATTAGCATCTTTCAGGATTGACAAAACCTTCCGGTTGTATCACATACAACCTTTCCTCAAAAAAACGTCGAGGAAACAATGTTTTGACATCCTATCTGCAAGATTTCATAAATATTGCAGTAGTTGCTAATATAATTCCAACAGACTCTTAGCATCGCTACGAGTGAGAAAGTCTCACCATAGTCAACTCCTTGAACTTGTCGGGAAACTTCTTAACAACAAGTCGAGCTTTCTTAATGGTGACATTTACCATCATTGTCCATCTTCCTTTTAAAATCCATATGTACCTAACAGCCTTACGACCATCAAGTAGTTCTTCCAAAGTCTATACTTTGTTTTCATACATGGATCCTCTCTCGGATTTTATGGCCTCGAGCCATTTATCAGAATCCGGGCCCACAATTGCTTCTCCATAGCTCGTAGGTTCATTGTTGTCTAGCAACATGACTTCCAAGACAGGATTACGTACCACTCTGAAGTAGTACGCATCCTTATCATCCCACGAGGTTTGGTAGTGACTTGATCTGAAGTTTCATGATCACTATCATAAGCTTCCACTTCAATTGGTGTAGGTGCCACAGGAACAACTCCCTGTGCCCTGCCACACACTAGTTGAAGAGACGGTTCAATAACCTCATCAAGTCTCCACCATCCTCCCACTCAATTCTTTCAAGAGAAACTTTTCCTCGAGAAAGGACCCGATTCTAGAAACAATCCCTTATTGCTTTCGGATCTGAGACAGGGGGTATACCCAACTGTTTTGGGTGTCCTATGAAGATGCATTTATCCGCTTTGGGTTCGAGCTTATCAGCCTGAAACTTTTTCACATAAGCGTCGCAGCCCCAAACTTTTAAGAAATGACAGCTTAGGTTTCTCTAAACCATAGTTCATACGGTGTCATCTCATCGGAATTACATGGTGCCCTATTTAAAGTGAATGTGGTTGTCTCTAATGCCTAACCCATAAACTATTGTGGTAATTCGATAAGAGACATCATGGTATGCATCATATCCAATAGGGTGCAGTTATGATGTTCGGACACACCATCACACTATGGTGTTCCAGGCTGTATTAGTTGTGAAACAATTTCCACAATGTCTTAATTCTGTGCCAAACTCGTAATTCAGATATTCATCTCTATGATCGTATCATAGATATTTTATCCTCTTGTCACGACGATCTTTCAACTTCACCCTGAAATTACTTGAACCTTTCAATAATTCAGACTCGCGATTCATCAAGTAAATATACTCAACATCTACTCAAATCATTTGTGAAGTAAGAACATAACGATATCCACTACACGCCTCAGCACTCATTGGACTGCAAACATCAAAATGTACTACTTCCAACAAGTTCCTTTCTAGTTCCATTGTACTGAAACCGAGGCTTTCAGTCATCTTGCCCATGTGGTATGATTTGCATGTCTCAAGTGATTCAAAATCAAGTGAGTTCAGATGGTCCATTTGCATGGAGTTTCTTCATGCATATACACCAATAGACATGGTTCGCATGTCTCAAACTTTTCAAAAATGAGTGAGTCCAAAGATCCATCAACATGGAGCTTCTTCATGCGTTTTATACCGATATGACTTAAGTGGCAGTGCCACAAGTAAGTGGTACTATCATTACTATCTTATATCTTTTGGCATGAACATGTGTATCACTACGATCGAGATTTAATAAACCATTCATTTTAGGTGCAAGACCATTGAAGGTATTATTCAAATAAACAGAGTAACCATTATTCTCCTTAAAATGAATAACCGTATCGCGATAGTCATAATCCAATCATGTCTATGCTCAACGCAAACACCAAATAACAATTATTTAGGTTTAACACCAATTCCGATGGTAGAGGGAGCGTGCGATGCTTGATCATATCAACATTGGAAACACTTCCAACACATATCGTCAGCTCACCTTTAGCTAGTCTCCGTTTACTCCGCAGCCTTTTATTTCGAGTTTACTAACATTTAGCAACCGAACCGGTATCTAATACCATGGTGCTACTGGGAGTACTAGTAAAGTACACATCAACACAATGTATATCCAATATACTTCTATCGACTTTGCCAGCCTTCTCATCTACCAAGTATCTAGGGTAATTCTGCTCCAGTGGCTGTTCCTCTTATTACAGAAGCACTTAGTCTCGGGTTTGGGTTCAACCTTGGGTTTCTTCACTAGAGCAGCAGCTGAATTGTCGTTTCATGAAGTATCCCTTCTTGCCCTTGCCTTTCTTGAAACTAGTGGTTTCACTAACCATCAACAATTGATGCTCCTTCTTGATTTCTACTTTTGTGGTGTCAAACATCGCGAATATCTCAAGGATCATCATATATGTCCCTGATATATTATAGTTCATCGCGAAGCTCTAGCAGCTTGGTGGTAATGACTTTGGAGGAACATCACTATCTCATCTGGAAGATCTACTCCCACTCGATTCAAATGATTGTTGTACTCAGACAATCTGAGCACAAGCTCAACAATTGAGCTTTTCTCCCTTAGTCTACAGGCTAAGAAAATCGTCGGAGGTCTTATACCTCTTTACGTGGGCACGAGCCTGAAACCCCAATTTCAGCCCTCGAAACATCTCATATGTTTCGCGACGTTTCAAAATGTCTTCGGTGCCTCAACTCTAAACCGTTTAACTGAACTATCACGTAGTTATCAAAATTTGTATGCCAGATGTTCCCAACATCTACAGACGACGTTCGAGGTTCAGCAAACTGAGCGGTGCATTAAGGACATAAGCCTTGTATGAAGCAATGAGGACAATCCTCAGTTTACGGACCTAGTCCGCATAATTGCTACTATCAACTTTCAACTAAATTTTCTCTAGGAACATATCTAAACAGTAGAACTGAAGCGCGAGCTACGACATAATTTGCAAAATCCTTTTGACTATGTTCAGGATAAACAAGTTCATCTTATGAACTCCCACTCAGATAGACATCTCTCTAGTCATCTAAGTGATTACATGATCCGAGTCAACTAGGCTGTGTCCGATCATCATGTGAGACGGACTAGTCAACATCGGTGAACATCTTCATGTTGATCGTATCTACCATACGACTCATGCTCAACCTTTCGGTCTTCTGTGTTCCGAGGCCATGTCTGTACATGCTAGGCTCGTCAAGTCAACCTAAGTGTTTGCATGTGTTCCGAGGCCATGTCTGTACATGCTAGGCTCGTCAACACCTGCTGTATTCGAACGTAAGAATCTATCACACCCGATCATCACGTGGTGCTTCGAAACGAGGAACTTTCGCAACGGTGCACAGTTAGGGGGAACACTTTCTTGAAATTTTAATGAGGGATCATCTTATTTACTACCGTCGTTCTAAGCAAATAAAATGCATAAACATGATAAACATCACATGCAATCAAATAGTGACATGATATGGCCATCATCACTTTGTTCCTTTTGATCTCCATCTTCGGGGCTCCATGATCATCATCGTCACCGGCATGACACCATGATCTCCATCATCATGATCTCCATCATCGTGTCTTCATGAAGTTGTCTCGCCAACTATTACTTCTACTACTACAGCTAACGGTTAGCAATAAAGTAAAGTAATTACATGACGTTTATGTTGACATGCAGGTCATAAATAAATTAAGAAAACTCCTATGGCTCCTGCCGGTTGTCATACTCATCGACATGCAAGTCGTGATTCCTATTACAAGAACATGATCAATCTCATACATCACATATCATTCATCACATTCTTCTTGGGCATATCACATCACATAGCATACCCTGCAAAAACAAGTTAGACGTCCTCTAATTGTTGTTTGCATGTTTTACGTGGCTGCTATGGGTTTCTAGCAAGAACGTTTCTTACCTACGCAAAACCACAACGTGATATGCCAATTGCTATTTACCCTTCATAAGGACCCTTTTCATCGAATCCGATCCGACTAAAGTGGGAGAGACAGACACCCGCCAGCCACCTTATGCAACTAGTGCATGTCAGTCGGTGGAACCGGTCTCACGTAAGCGTACGTGTAAGGTTGGTCCAGGCCGCTTCATCCGACAATGCCGCCGAATCAAGATTGGACTAGTAACGGTAAGCAAATTGAAAAAAAATCAACGCCCACAACTACTTTGTGTTCTACTCGTGCATAGAATCTACGCAATAGACCTAGCTCATGATGCCACTGTTGGGGAACGTAGCAGAAATTCCAAATTTTCTTACGTGTCACCAAGATCTATCTATGGAGAGACCAGCAACGAGGGGAAGGAGAGTGCATCTACATACCCTTGTAGATCGCTAAGTGGAAGCCTTCAAGAGAACGGGGTTGATGGAGTCGTACTCGTCGTGATCCAAATCACCGAAGATCCTAGTGCCGAACGGACGGCACCTCCTCGTTCAACACAAGTACAGCCCGGTGACGTGTCCCATGCCTTGATCCAGCAAGGAGTGAGGGAGAGGTTGAGGAAGACTCCATCCAGCAGCAGCACGACGGCGTGGTGGTGGTGGAGGAGCGTGGCAATCCTGCGGGGCTTCGCCAAGCACCGCGGGAGAGGAGGAGGGAGAGAAGCAGGGCTGCGCCATGGAGAGGTTAGAACTCATGTGTTGGCAGCCCCAAAAACCTCAAGTATATATAGGGGAGAGGGAGGGGGTGCGCCCCCTCTAGGGTTCCCACCCCTAGGGGGGCGGCAGCCCTAGATGGGAAAAGGGGGCGCCCAAGAGGGGGAGAGGGGGGCGCACCAGGTATAGGCCTTAGGGCCCATCTGCCCTAGGGTTTGCCCCCCCCTTCCCTCTTCCTTGCACCTTGGGCCTTGGTGGGGGGGCGCACCAGCCCACCTGGGGCTGGTCCCCTCCCACACTTGGCCCATGCAGCCCTCCGGGGCTTGTGGCCCCACTTGGTGGACCCCCGGGACCCTCCCGGTGGTCCCGGTACGTTACCGATAAAACCCGAAACTTTTTCGGTGACCAAAACAGGACTTCCCATATATAAATCTTTACCTCCGGACCATTCCGGAGCTCCTCGTGACGTCCGGGATCTCATCCAGGACTCCAAACAACATTCGGTAACCACATACAAACTTCCTTTATAACCCTAGCGTCATCGAACCTTAAGTGTGTAGACCCTACGGGTTCGGGAGACATGCAGACATGACCGAGACGTTCTCCGGTCAATAACCAACAGCGGGATCTGGATACCCATGTTGGCTCCCACATGCTCCACGATGATCTCAATGGATGAACCACGATGTCAAGGACTTAATCAATCCCGTATACAATTCCCTTTCTCTATCGGTAGGATACTTGCCCGAGATTAGATCGTCGGTATCCCGATACCTTGTTCAATCTCGTTACCGGCAAGTCTCTTTACTCGGTCTGTAACACATCATCCCGTGATCAACTCCTTGATCACATTGTGCACATTATGATGATGTCCTACCGAGTGGGCCCAGAGATACCTCTCCGTCACACGGAGTGACAAATCCCAGTCTCGATTCGTGCCAACCCAACAGACACTTTCGGAGATACCCGTAGTGCACCTTTATAGCCACCCAGTTATGATGTGACGTTTGGCACACCCAAAGCACTCCTACGGTATCCGGGAGTTGCACAATCTCATGGTCTAAGGAAATGATACTTGACATTAGAAAAGCTTTAGCAAACGAACTACACGATCTTGTGCTAGGCTTAGGATTGGGTCTTGTCCATCACACCATTCTCCTAATGATGTGATCCCGTTATCAATGACATCCAATGTCCATGGTCAGGAAACCGTAACCATCTATTGATCAACGAGCTAGTCAACTAGAGGCTTACTAGGGACATGGTGTTGTCTATGTATCCACACATGTATCTGAGTTTCCTATCAATACAATTATAGCATGGATAATAAACGATTATCATGAACAAGGAAATATAATAATAACTAATTTATTATTGCCTCTAGGGCATATTTCCAACAAGGGGTGCCCGTGGAGGGGTGGTTGAACAGGACCCCGTGGTGTGGAGGGCTGGATGAATAGTAGACGGTGGAGGGGTGGTTGAATAGTAGCCGGTGGAGTAGTGCGTGGTGGCGGCTGGATGAACAGGAGCCCGTGGAGGCTGGAGGAGATCGACGATGGATGAACAGTAGGTCGTGGAGGCTGGAGGGGGTCGACGGTGGAGATGAACAGTATCTTGTGGAGTCCCGTTTTGCAGTACGCCACACCCCTCCCGAGGAACAGGACCCCCGTTTCGACCGTAGCGCTCCAACACAAGTCCGTTTCCTCCGTTTTGCGGTACGCCACACCCCTCCCGATCAACAGGACCCCCGTTTCGACCATAGGAGGTCCGTTTCCTCTGTTTTGCGGTACGCCACACCCCTCCCGATCAACAGGACCCCCGTTTCGACCGTAGGAGGCCTGTTTCCTCCGTTTTGCGGTACGCCACACCCCTCCCGATCAACAGGACCCCTGTTTCGACCGTAGGAGGTCCGTTTCCTCCGTTGTGCGGTACGCCAGGCCTCATTTCCATCGCCTCTTCCGTCCAAGCCCTCCCGATGAACATGACCACGCATTCTGTTCCGACCCAGCCGCGTTGCCTCCCGATGAACACGACGCATTCTATTGCCTCCCCATGAACACGACGACGACTCTGTTTCTCCGTTCCGACCCAGCCATGTACATGAGCCCTCGCCGTACGTATGCGCGAGTAGGCGTTCGAGACCCCATCCGTATGTACACATACGTGGCCGTATTTTCTTTATTGCACCCTGGCCGCTGTACGTACGTGTACATACTACGTGCGCGCCTCTACTACGACACGTGCGTGCCTCTACATCTACCAGTATATATGTACGTACACGTTCGCGACCAGAATGACAACACTACGTATGCTTCGACCAGGTGGGTCCCGACTGTTAGGCACTTCCTTGCATGCGAAGGTGTAGCTGGTGGGTCCCAGCAGTCAGGGGGGAAACATTTTTTTCGCGAAATACGGTGGCCCGTCCGGTGGGTCCCTGCTATCAGGTGGAGGAATCATTATTTTCCGCGTAATAAGGAGGCACTTCCTTGTTACCGCCGTGGACCCAGCTGTCAGCCTCTCCACGTACAGTCCACGTCCGATGAAAGTCGTTCCTTGACCATGTTGACCACGCCGCGCTGAGAGCACCAGGGCGGTGGACGACGGCGAGGCCTAGGAAGGGGACAATGGGGAGCCGGGGAAGACGCGGCAGTGGAAGCCCGCGCGCGCGGAGAGGAGTACGAGGGTTCACTGGTTCGGCTGCGGTGTGAGGCTACCGTCGCCGCAGCGCCTGGCCAGCGGTGGGAATAGTAGGGGGCGGTGAGGCCGCCACGGCAGCACAGCCGGCCACGGGAGGCAGGAGCATGCGGCACGACCGGCGCTGCTTTAGGCGGCTGGAGCAAGAAGACCAGAGGTTGAAGAAGCACTACAGCCGTTGGATGGACATCGTACGGTCAATGGAGCTAGAATCGTTCATATTGACTAAGTTGACAAAGCCCTTCATCCCCGTCAACTTAGTAGGCCCACAAGTCAGCCTCCCACCAAGGTGGGTCCCAGCTAGTCGGGGGAGTATTCATTTTTTTGTGCGTAATAAGGAGGCACTTCCGGTGGGTCCGAGCTGACAGCGGGGGGAACATTTTTTTTGCAAAATACGGTGGCCCGTCCGGTGGGTCCCAGCAGTCAGGGGGAAACAATTTTTTTCGCAAAATACTGGTGGCCCGTCCGGTGGGTCCCTGCTGTCAGGTGGAGGAATAATTATTTTGCACATAATGAGGAGGCACTTCCTTGCTGCGGCCGTGGACCCAGCTGTCAGCCTCTCCACGTACAGTCCACGTCCGATGGAAGCCGTTCCTTGACCATGTTGACCATGCCACACCGAGCGCACCAGGGCGGTGAACGATGACGAGGCCTAGGTAGGGGACGAAGCGGAGCCGGGGAAGACGCGGCAGTGGATGCCCACGTGTAGAGGAGTACGAGGGCACTGGTTCACTACGGTGTGAGGCTGCCGTCGCCGCAGAGTAACAGGGGGTGTGGGTGAGTAGAGGGATGGCTTGGCCAGTGGTGGGAGTAGTAGGGGGCAGTGAGGCCTCCGCCGCATCGCAGCCTGCCACGGGAGGTAGGAGCACGAGGCACGACCGACGCTGGTTTGGGCGGCTGGAGCAAGAAGACCAGAGGTTGAAGAAGCACTACGGCCGTTGGATGGACATCGTGCGGTCACTGGAGCTAGAATCGTGCATTATTGACTAAGTTGACAAAGCCCTCCATCCCCGTCAACTTAGTAGGCCCACAAGTCAGCCTGCCACTATACTGGGTCCCAGCTAATAGGGGGAGTATTCATTTTTTGTGCGTAATAAGGAGGCACTTCCTTGCGTGCGAAGATATAGCTGGTGGGTCCGAGCTATCAGCGGCGGTAACATTTTTTCGTGAAATACAGAGGCCCTTTCGGTGGGTCCCTGATGTCAGGTGGAGGAATCATTATTTTGCGCGTAATAAGGAGGCATTTCCTTGCGTGCGGCCGTGGACCCAGCTGTCGGCCTCTCCACGTACAGTCCACTTCAGATGCATGTCAGTCGTTGACCACGTTGACCAGGTCGCGCCGAGAGCACCAGGGCGGTGGACGATGGCGAGGCCTAGGAAGGGAACGACACGGAGGCAGGGAAGACTCGGCAGTTGTTTCCCACGGGGAGGGGAGTACAACTGTACGAGGGTTTACTGGTTCGTCTGCCGTCGCCGGAGAATAACAGTAGGTGTGGGTGAGTAGAGGGATGGCTAGGCTAGCGATGGGAGTACGGTGGGGTGGTGAGGCCTGCGCGGCAGCAGAGCCGGCCGCGGGGAGGAGGGAGCAGGCAGTGCCGCCGGCGCCTGTTTGAGCGGCTGGAGCAGGAAGAGCAGAGATTGAAGAAGCACGACGGCCGTTGGATGGACATCCAACAGTCACTGCTTGTGCGTCAACCGTTTTTTAGGAAAGCCTCAAATCTGTGGAAAACATCATACAGCCCATCTGCCATTATTTCTAATAATTTTCAGCCCATTTGCTAATTCTTAAGTTTTTTTGGAGCCCATATTCTTTTTGTTAGCATTACAGCCCAAATTGTGGCCACGGTTAAAAATTTATACAAAATTTTGCATATTTCGGTGTGGTCCGAACTGTTTTTAATCCCGAAATTTCGACTCACATTCAAACTGATTTAGAAAATAAATGTATATCAATATAAAATCCAACAAATTCTCCACCCATAAAAATTAATGTAATTTAAAATCTTGAAATGAAAAAAAAGATATTTGAAACTAATTGTCAGTTTGATGTGTTTTAAAAATGTACAGCCCATTTCTCATTACTGATGGGCCATTTTCTCGGCCAGCCAAATGAAAGCTCTCCTCGTCTTGAAAGATTTGCAGCCCAACAGGCGTGACAAAGCGACTTACTTGGCAAATCACAAAAAAACCGGGCTGTGGCCGTGGACCCAGCTGTCAGCCTCTCCACGTACAGTACTCTTCCGATGGAAGTCGTTCCTTGACCACGTTGACCACGCCACGCGGAGAGCACGACGTCGGTGGACGATGGCGAGGCCAAGGAAGGGGACGACGCGGAGCCAGGGAAGACGCGGCAGTGGAAGCCCGCGCGGAGAGGAGTACGAGGGTTCACTGGTTCAGCTGCAGTGTGAACCTGCTGTCGCCGCAGGGCCTGGCTAGCAGTGGGAATAGTAGGGGGCGGTGAGGCCTCCACGGCAGCACAGCCGGCCACGGGAGGCAGGAGCATGCGGCACGACCGGCGCTGCTTTGGGCGGCTGGAGCAAGAAGACCAGAGGTTGAAGAAGCACTACGCCCGTTGGATGGACATCGTACGGTCACTGGAGCTAGAATCGTTCATATTGACTAAGTTGACAAAGCCCTCCGTCCCCGTCAACTTTGTTGGCCCACAAGTCATCCTCCCACTATGGTGGGTCCCAGCTAGCAGGGGGTATTCATTTTTGTGTGCATAATAAGGAGGCACTTCCTTGCATGCGAAGATATAGCTGGTGGGTCCGACATGTCAGCGGGGGGGACATTTTTTTTGCGAAATACAGATGCCCTTCCGGTGGGTCCCAGCTGTCAGGTCCTCGCAAAAAAAGGAAAGAAAATCAAAGACTTGGGAAGGCGTACAAAACAAGCTAGTGTACTAGTAAAGAGACGTTGCCGAGTTTTAGAAAAAAGAAAGATGTGCTCCTCTAGCTGCTTCGAATCCAAACCTAGACTATGACTATATATGGTGCTATGCTACTCTGCAAGTAATTAAACTGACATATCCAACGTTCTCTTCTCCTCTTCTCTACTTACTCTGCCTAGTGTCGGGTGGTAGGTGCGACATATGCCAACGGGTGGCTTATCATTGTGGGAGCCAATTAAACATCGCCGGTGCCTGGAAACGAGATAAGGCGAAGACATGCATGCCGGCGAATCTTACCCAGCTTCAGGGCTCTCTGAGGAGATAACACCCCTACTACTGCTCTACGGGGTCTCCGCATGGTTACTAAAATGAACAAGTAGCTACACAATGCTCCTCGAGCTGTTTGGGTGGAAGGAGGAAGAAGGGCACTGCTAGCTTGCTTCTTCTCCTTGTGTGGTGTCTAGGTCTAGCTTGAGAGTCCAACCCTTTGCATGGGTGCACCGGGGGGGGGGTTTATATAGGCCTACCCCCCGGGGGTACAATGGTAATCCAGCTGGGCGCGGGGCCCAGCTATCTATGACTGTGCTTGTCGGCTTCTGCGCCGGCTGCTGGGGCCCGCCGGCTGGTGGGTCCCGCCGACTGCCGGCTCCCTGGTCGACAGGCAGGCCCCACTATCCAGGGCCTGGTCGGTGGCTGGTTACTGTCGCTCCGTGCTGTTGACGCAGGCTTGGTCGGGGTAAGCATGGCTACAGTACCGCCGCCCTGGCGGGCGATTACTGTAGCCCCGCCGTATCTTGTCTCCTTAATGGGCGTCTCCTTCGAGGATGATGGCGAGCCGGCTATGGAGGGCCGGCTCTCCATCAGGCCGACTTGGGAGGAGGTGCGGCTGCCTTCGGTATCTCTCTACCCGAAGGGGCCCACCGCCTCGGGGGCCACGCTGGTGGCCCGTCGTGGACGGCGTCGGGGCCGCCGTGGCAACAGTGCCGCGCCGGACGGGTCAAGGCCACCCGTACGGCGCACTGTACCAGGCGTGCTCCGGGTTTTGGGGGTGGCAGGCTCCACTGTAGCCACGCCCTGCTTCATCATCACGGGGTGGACGCGTACCTTGCGGGTACGGCCTTGACCGCTTTATGGGAGCCGGGCTCTTGGAGACGGCCCCGTTGCAGCCGGCTTCTCGCAGTCGGCCCTCCCACAACTTTCTTCGTGAGGGTAAAGGGCGGGCCGCCCCCGAAGCCGGCCGGGAAGATAGCCGGCTAGGGGGGAGGCGGCCCTAGGTCTTGAGTCTTCTTGAGAGCCGGACGGGCTCGTAATTTTTTCCGATGGGCCAGGGGAAGCCCGCTAGGCTACCCATGGCTATTTACTCCGACAGTAGTCCTCGAAGCTGGGCGAGCTTCACGGCGGACAGAGGGACGAGAAGCTTGGTCAGCTTCATACCCTGAGGAGCCGACCTCGCCGTCGTAGGCCGACTTCGGAGAATTTTCTTGTTTATTAATATGACCGTGGGTTGACCCGCGGGCTAGCCGCGGGCCCCACGACGGGCCACGTGGCGGAGAAGTCCTGCCGTCGCACGCGTGCGACCGGACGCCGCCGCAGGCCCGGGCCCGCCACTCCTTGGCCTCGGCCTGGGCGCAGATCTTCTGTGGCCTGAGGGGACTGCTCGCCTTCCCGCGGCCGTTTCTTCGTGTCTTCAATGCGCGGAATTAACGCGGGGCGTGGGGGAGATGGGCACGATCGATCCCCACGATCCCCCACACCGCGCCTCCTCGGCTCCGACGCACGAGCCTACAAGTAGGAGGGGGAGGGGAGAGACGAAGGCTTGCTCGCTCCCCCGCTCCCCATTCCTCCATGTTCTCCTTTCCTTTCTTCTTCCTCCGCGCCCGACGCAGCCTCCCGTCGCAGCCTGCCCATGCCGCCATGTCCATGGCACTGTCGAGCTCATGGGACGGGTCCAACATCCACGAAGATCACATAGAGTTTCTCCGCCGGACCCGGCGCCTGCCCGCCGCCAACCTCGTGCAGGCTCGTCTGGTGCCGGAGGCGGAAATCTCACCGGCGCCAGAGGAAGGCGAGCGCGTCGTCTTCCGTACGCATTTCTTGCGTGGCTTCGGCTTCCCGGCGAGTGGGTTCATGCGCTCCTTCCTCGACTTCTACCGTCTCCAGCCGCATCACCTCACGCCCAACGCGGTGATGCTGCTGTCGGCCTTCGTCTCTCTCTGCGAAGGCTTCTTGGGAGTGGTGCCCACGCTGGAGCTTTGGGCAGAGCTCTTCCAAAACAAGCTCGGCACCGTCACCGCCGGCGTGCCCGCCCCCTGCGGGGCCTTCATCGCGATGAAGAGGTTAGGCGAGAACAACCCCTTCCTGCACATCCCTTTAAACCAATCGGTCAAACTCTGGCAAAAATCATATTTCTACGTCAAGAATGTCGCCCCGCAAGGAGACTACGTTAACCTGCCGGCTTACGTAGCCGGCCCGCCGGCTGGGAGGCAGCCGTCTTGGGGCTTCCAATCCAAGTCCTTATCTCCGGCCGGGAACACCGCCATCGCCCGGCTTCGGGTAATGATCCAGTCGGAAGGCCTGCGCGGAGCCGACTTAGTGGCCGCCTTCGTCGAGCGCCGGATCCTTCCCCTTGAGAGCCGGCCCCACATGTTATGCCAGATGAGCGGCCGCTTCGACCCTTGCCGGCTGAGCACATGGGACATGCCCCATGCCGAGGTAGCGCTCATGGTGAACTACATCGCCAATCTCAAGCTCACCGACGACTGGCAATTCGGCAAGGCACAGTACTCCCGCGCCCATTCTCCGCCCGTGGTAAGTCCTTCTTTCTGTCATCAGTCGGCTTGCGCCGGCCGGCTTCTGACCAGGCGGCTCTTCCCCCTTTTTTTATCAGAACCCTCTTCTTCCGCCGCCAGCCGGGGCGGCAGGAGTCGAACGCCGGTATGCCCCAGACCGTATGGTAGACGACATCGACGACCCGGATTTGGGGGCGGCCGCCATGGAGGACGCCGCCATGGGGGACGTCACCGAGCCCGGAGGCATGGGGCCCTCGGCCAGTTTTGTCGACTGGCCGGACGACGCCGACGCCGAAGAAATCCTGCTCCACCCGCCGGCAACCAATCGTCACAGCGCGGGCTCGTCCGCCGCGCCGGCTGCCAGTGGTGGAACATCGAAGCGCCGGGCCGCACTTCCTCTCTTCGGCAGCCGGCCGAAAAAGACGAGGGCCTCCGCCGCGGCAACGAAGCAAGACGAAGCGGCGGCGAGGGCGGCCCGTTTCCGGAAGGCGGTGAAGCAACCTCCAGCGGTTTCCTCGTAAGCCCTTTGGGCGCTTGCGTGCTTGTTTTTTGTTGTCTTCTTTTGTTCTAACCCTTCTCCGATTTCTGAGCAGGGCGCCGCTTTCCCTTGAGCGAGGCCCAGGCGGCTCCGTGGTCGGGCCGGGTGACGGGTCTTCAGGGCCCCGCCGCGTGGACCCCCGCGCCGATCTTGCGGAAGCCATGGAGCGGAACGCCCGCGAGGCGCGAGAAGAGAGGGAGGCGGCGGAGCGGGAGGCCGCCCGGGCGGCGACGGAGTGAGCGGATGCGGCAGTCGAGACTCCATCGGAGCGGGCGACCGCAGAGACGGAGGCGGAGGGCATGCATAGGCGGCCTCCGCTGCTCGCCATCCCCCTCCACACCGTGGACCCGGACGTCCCGCTGCCCACGGCGGAGGAGATCACCCCCGATCAGCCGCCGGCGCAGAGGGATGAGCTCTTCGATGTCTTCGCGGAGAGGACACCGCTGGCAGCGCCAGCCGGAGCGGGCGAAGGCGGCCAGTCGTCGGCGGTGCCGGAGGAGCCGGCCCGGGCAGCACCCGAGGCCGGAGCCGGTCTTGACATTCAGCTGGCGGCGAGCCAGCACGCCGGAGGGAGCACGGCCCCGTCGGACACGTGCCAAGCCGCGGGTGCCAACCAGACGGCAGAAGCCTTGGAGGCGGCCAGTTCCGCCACGTCCGGGTGGACTCCCAGCGGAGGAAGTGGCGAGCTGAACATGGCGGCCCAAGGGGTTCGGAGCCGGCTGGAGGCTCAGGCCGCCCTCCTGCAGCAACTTACTCAGGAGTTCCTGTCGACGCGGTCCGCAATCCGGGTAAGTTTTTTACTTGTCGACCGCTCTGGTCCTCTGATTTTTTCCGTGGGGGCGCGCTAGCGCACCCACTGGGTGTAGTCCCCGAGATCCGGGCCGACTGCAGCGCAGTCGGGTCAGATCTTTCCCGACGACTATCTTAACTCTGTTTTCTGTCTGATCTTTAGGATTATCACAACTCTCGTGCCGCCGCCTTCAACTCCCAGGCTCGGGAGCTGAGCCGGAGGACCGAAGACCTGGCCAGCAGCCGACGTAAGTATATTTCTTTTATCTGTCTCTCGTGGGGGCGCGACAGCGCACCCACTGGGTGTAGTCCCCGAGATCCGGGCCGACTGCAGCGCATTCGGGTCGGATCTTTCTTGATGACCTTTCCTTTATTGACCTTTCTCTTTGTCTCTTGCTCATGTAGGGGCCAATGCCGACTTGCGGAGGGAGCTCGGCGAAGTGCAGACCGCTCTTCGTGCCAGGGACGCCGACTATGCCGACTTGGTTCAGGAGCGCGACCGCCTGGTCAAGAAACTGGCCGACCAGGAGGAAAGCCATAAGGCGGCCCTGCAGAAGGCGCAGGACGGCGAGGCTGCCCTGAAGGCGGAGTTCGAGATCAAGGCGGCGAGCTGGGCCGAAACGCGCCAGGCACTGGAGGAAGGTTTCGGCCGAATCGAAGATCTGATCGATGGTAAGCCGCCTTTCTTACCCTTCCTCCATCCGCCGGCCGCCTGGGGTTTTATTCTGACTTGTGCTTGTTACTTTGCGCAGATTACTTTCCCGGCCACTCTGTCCTCGCCACCCAAGCCATCGAGGCCCATCGCGAGGCGCGCCGTCAGGCTGGAGTTGTCATTTTGCCGGATGCAAATCGAACGCTGTCGGAGCAGATCATTACCGTCCAAGCGCGACTGCAGCCGGCCCATCGGATGCTCCGCCGGCTCCAACGGGCCGGGGCGCAGGTGCTGGCCGCGCTCTGGCCCGGCCAGATGATTCCCCGCACCCCAAGTCGGACCGCCGACTGGCTAGAAGTCGCAGTCGGCCGCTTCAAGGCTTGGAAGGCGTCAGCAGCCTGTCTCGGAGCCGGGCGTGCGTTGGAGTTCGTCCGCGTGTGGTACCTAGGGCTAAGCCTGGACCAGCTGCGGACTTGGCGGTTGGAGGCCGACGCGGAGCTGGAGGAGGTGCGGCCGGCGATCGCGCAGCGCGCCTCGACGATCGCCGAGTGCACCGACACCAGCGTCTTCGCGCCGGAACTCAGTGATGACGGCATCGCCCAGCCGGAGGAGTGCTTCGGGCTGAACCCGGCGGAAGGCGAGGACTCGGCCGAGGAGATCGCCTCCAGCGACGAGGGCGAGGATGACGAGGAAGAAGACGGCGGAGACGCCGAGCCAGCTGGTGAGACGACCGACCGCCCTCAAGCCGACCGTGCCTCCAGCAACGAGCTGCGCGGGAGCGCGCCCTCTGCCGGAGGTGGTGATCAGGCCGAAGTTGGCCAGCCGGCCGCTCCTTCAGCCGGCACGACCGTCTCCACCGCCCAGCCCGGCTCGTCGGCGGCCCCGCCGGCTTGATCTGCCGTCCCTGTTGTTCCTGCTTTTTCTTTTTCGAACAATTTTTAAGTTTCCGCAATTCCACCCACTGGGGGTGTATCGAACAATGTTGGATGCTGACCTCTCTGGAGGTCCTTTGTGTAAATATTATTGTATGCATGTGTTGGCTTCTATTCAAGTGCACTTTTTTATCCTTAGGCTTTTTCCTTTGCCGCCTTCCCTCTTTGGGAAGGCAAGTACTCGAGCTTTCTTGGATTTGAAGGAGACTGAATGTAAGCCGGCCGGCCGGCTACTCTGGTAGTCGGTCGGCGGGAGGCGGCAAGCTGGCTTTTGTTATATAAGCCCGTTAGTCCCTAGCCGTTTTTCGTGTGCGCACCCTTTCCGGCTTATGACTCTTGCCAGCCGGGCAGTCGGTTCTTCGAACTGCGATTTTGGCAAGAGCCAAGTCTAGGTGTCAGCACATTACTTGTCTGACCGCGGGTAGGGCTCCTAATATAACTCCCGTCGGCTAGTCCCCGGGCCGACTCGTCGAACCCGGTGCCGGACAAAATAAATGAACAGGCGATACCATACGCATGATAACTTTCTTTCATAAAATAAAAGATGGCAGTCCCCGAGTCCTCCTCGGGGAGCCTATTGTTTCGTACTTAATACAAAAGTGGACGTGATACATACTGCATTTTAACTATAAAATTTCCGAAGAAGATTGGTATTCCACGGTCGTTCCGACTCCTTGCCGGACTCGTCTCTCTTGCGTGCCTTCGGCTTCTGCGCGTCGATGAGGTAGTAGGAATCGTTGCCTAGAGCTCTGCTGACGACGAAGGGACCTTCCCAGGGGGCTGCGAGCTTGTGCTGGCCGGCTGTTCGCAGGATCAGCCGGAGCACAAGGTCACCCTCCTGGAAGGATCTTGGTCTGACCTTCCGCCTGTGGTAGCGGCGCAAACCCTGCTGGTAGATGGCAGACCGGCCGAGGGCTAACAGCCGGCCTTCTTCCAGCAGGTCGACGCCGTCTTCTCTTGCTTCTTTGGCTTCCGCTTCCATGTACATGGTTACCCGAGGCGCGTCGAACTCGATGTCTGTTGGGATGACTGCCTCGGCACCATATACAAGGAAGAAAGGAGTGAAGCCGGTTGATCTGTTTGGGGTAGTACGCAGACTCCATAGGACAGCCGGCAGCTCATCGAGCCAACAGCCGGCTGAACGCTCCAGAGGTACGACCAGTCGGGGCTTGATGCCGGACAGGATGAGGCCATTTGCTCGCTCCACTTGGCCGTTTGACTGCGGGTGGATGACGGACGCAAGGTCCAGCCAGATACCTTGTGCGGCGTAGAACCGTGCCAAGGCGCCCTTGGCAAAATTCGTGCCATTGTCGGTGATGATGCTGTGCGGTACGCCGTACCGGGTTGTTATATCTGCTACGAAAGTCACCGCAGTCGGCCCATTCAGCTTCTTGATCGGCTTCGCCTCAATCCACTTGGTGAATTTGTCCACGGCGACGAGCAAATGCGTCATGCCGCCGCACGCCGTCTTGAATGGGCCCACCATATCCAGTCCCCAGATGGCAAAGGGCCAGGTGAGGGGAATGGTCTTCAGTGCCGAAGCCGGCATGTGTTGCTTGGAGCTGAAAAGCTGGCAGCCTTTGCAGTGTTTGACTAGCTCTTTGGCGTCGTCCAAAGCAGTCGGCCAGAAGAAACCGTGGCGGAAGGCTTTGGCGACAAGTGATCTTGATGCGGCGTGGTGGCCGCACTCTCCTTGGTGTATATCTCTGAGGATTGCAATGCCTTTCTCCTGCTCGACGCATCGCTGTAAGACTCCGGTGACACTGCGCTTGACAAGTTCTCTGTTGACGATTGTGTATGCTCCGGCTTGACGTTGGACTTGTCTCGCTTCGGTTTCATCAGCCGGCAGATCTTGGTTCACCAAAAAGTTGAGGATGGTTTGGGCCCATGATGGAGCTGCGACTTCCCTGCCGCCAATGTAGCTACAGCCACCAGGGTGGGCGGGCTGGGTAATGAAGTGCTGGAATCGGCCGCCGCTTGCTGTGCTGAAGAAGTCCCTGGGCCGGCTGCCGCAGTCCCCGAGCCGGGTACCGCCGCCCCCGAGCCAGGTACGGCAGTCCCCGAGCCGGGTACGGCAGTCCTCGAGCCGGCTACTGTAGTCCCCGAGCCAAGTATTGAAGTCCCCGGGCCGACTGCTTGATTCTTCGAGCCGGACCCGGCCCCATCGGGGTTAGGCAGCACGAAGATGGAGTCGGATTCCAGAGACGGCTTGATGGACGGCTTGAGGAGGCGTTGTAGGGCGACGCAGGTTGGTATTGCTTGCCGCATGGAGCCTATTCGGGCCAGGGCATCTGCTGGCTCGTTGTCGGCTCGCGGTACATGGAGGAATTCGCATCCATCGAAGTATCCACTGATTTGCTGCACTAGGAAGCGGTAGCTTGCCATGTTTGCGTCCTTGGCGTCCCAGTCGCCAGATGATTGCTGAACCACCAAATCCGAGTCGCCATAGCACAGGATCCGGCGGATGCCGAGTTCCTTGGCAAGCCGGAGCCCGTGTATGAGCGCTTCATACTCGGCTACATTGTTGGAGGCGGCGAAGTGGATCTGCAGCGTGTATCTGAGCATGTCGCCCTTAGGAGAGGTAAGGACGACGCCGGCTCCCAAGCTGGTGCACATCTTGGATCCGTCAAAGTGCATGCGCCAATGGGTGGAGTCGGGAGCTGGCGGTAAGTACTGGGTCTCGGCCCAGTCGACGAGGAAGTCGGCCAGTGCTTGCGACTTGATGGCGGTGCGGGGTTGGTAGAAGATCGTGTAAGGGGCCAGCTCGATGGCCCACTTAGCCACCCAGCCGGATGCATCCCGGCTGCCTATGATCTCGGCCAGCGGGGCAGTGCATACGACCGTGATGGGATGTTCTTAAAAGTACGGCTTCAGCTTCTTGGCGGTGAAGTACACGCCGTAGCACATCTTCTGGTAGTGCGGGTAGTTCTGTTTCGAGGCGGACAACACCTCGCTCAGTTAATAAACCGGCCTCTGGACCGGCTGGGCTCGGCCTTCTTCGGGGCATTGGACTACAATGACGGTGCTGACCACCCGGCTAGTGGCGGCAATATAAAGGAGCATGGGCTCTTTCTCAGTCGGCGCCGCCAAGACAGGCGGCGTGGCCAGCATTTTCTTTAGCTCGTGGAAAGCTTGGTCGGCCTGGTCATTCCACTCGAAGTGGGTGCTCTTCTTCATGAGGCGGTAGAGAGGGAGAGCTTTCTCTCCAAGCCGGCTGATGAAGCGGTTCAGAGAGGCCAGGCACCCGGTGAACTTCTGGATCTCTCGAAGCTTGGTTGGGACTGCCATCGTCTCGATGGCCTTGATCTTTACAGGGTTGCACTCGATGCCGCGTTCGGAGACCAGAAAGCCTAGGAGCTGGCCGGCTGGCACTCCGAACACGCATTTCTCGGGGTTGAGCTTGATTCTGAACTGACGCAGGTTCTCGAATGTCTCCTTCAGGTCTTCTAGCAGAGTGCCGCGCTTCTCCGTCTTCACCACGATATCATCCACGTAGACGCGGGCATTTTTGCCGAGCTGCGTGAGGAGGCACTTCTGCATGCAACGCTGAAAAGTGGCGCCGGCATTCCTCAAGCCGAACGTCATGGTCAGGTAGCAGAAGGCTCCAAACGGCGTGATGAAGGCGGTCTTCAGTCGGTCATCCGGGTTCAGTTTTATCTGGTGGTATCCCGAATAAGCATCCAAAAATCTCAACAGCTCGCATCCGGTTGTGGAGTTTATCACTTGGTTAATTCTGGGCAGGGCGAAGGGATCTTTTGGGCAGGCTTTGTTGAGGCTTGTGTAATCTATACACATGCGCCACTTGTTATTCTTTTTCAGCACGAGAACCGGGTTCTCGAGCCACTCGGGGAAGAAAACTTCCATGATGAAGCTGGCTGCAAGAAGCCGGGCTATCTCTTCCCCTACGATCCTTCTCTTCTCCTCTGACAGTCGGCGGAGAGGCTGCTTGACTGGTTTGGCGTCCTCCCGCACATGTAATTTGTGCTCGGCGAAATCCTTCGGAACACCCGGCATGTCCTTGGGGGACCATGCAAAGATATCCCGATTCTCACGGAGGAAATCGACGAGCTCGCCTTCCTATTTGCTGCTTAGGCTCGCCCCAATGACGGCAAACCTCTCGGTCTCCTTGGCCGGCTGGAAAGATCCTTGGGCATCATACTCCTTGGAGTCGGCGGGCTGGTTTAGCTGCTTGTTGGCCAGGGCCACGACCCTGTCCAGCGTCTTCTTTTCTTCGGCAATCACGAGGGATTCGGCCAGCCGGCTGCTGGCCGTGGCGCAGTCGGTGGACTTCTTGTAGTCGCCGGTGATGGTGAGGATGCCCTTGGAGCTTGGTATCTTCATCTTGAGGTATGCGTAGTGGGGGACCGCCATGAACTTGGCCAAGGCGGGTCGGCCGAGCAAGGCATGGTAAGGGCTCTCCAGGTCCACCACCTCGAACCAGATTGCTTCCCGGCGGAAATGATCCTTGCCCCCAAAGAGTACATCGATCTTGATCTTGCCGATGGGTCGCAGGACAAACCGGGTACGATGCCGTGAAACACCGTTCGAGTCGGCACAAGCTGTTTTGCCCTGACACCCAACTTCTCCATGGTGTCGCGGTACAGGATGTTGATGCTGCTTCCACCATCGATCAGCACGCGGGAGAAGCGCGCGGCACGCATGTCCGTCGCAAGGGTGTCCTCCAGGACCAAAGCGTAGGAGCCGGGGGACGGCATCACCTCTGGGTGGTCGACCCGGCTCCAGTTGATGGATTTCTCTGACCAATGCATGTAGCCGGCTGGGTTGGCGGCGGCCATATTGACTTCTTGTTGCTCTCGGCGCTTGCTGCGCCGGTCTTCGGGCTGGCTCGTAAAGACAACATAAGATGCTTGCTCGTCGGGGAACTCGTCCTGCACGGCGTCGACCGCGGGCCGAGCGGCCTTGGGCGGCGGAGCCGGAGGCAACGGGCCGGCAGGTGGAGTCGGCGTGAGCCCTTCACCCTTGGAGATTCGGGCGAGCCAGTTACACTTTCGGCTCGTATGGTTGGACGGCTTCGCGCCGCTATGGAACTTGCACGGGGTGTCAAGGGTTTGTTCGTAGGAGAAGGCCGGCTGCCAAGCCGGCCGGCCGCCCTTTGGCTTCTTGGGCACGGGCCGCCCCTCAGGCGGCGCATCTTCGACCGTGGCCACCTGCCGGCTAGCGGGAGGCGGCGCAGGGCCTTTGCGCTTCTGATCATTCTGGTGTTGGCGTTGGCCGGCATCTCCAGCCGGTGCTTGGGGCGCCGGATTGAGCACTTTCCCGGTCGCGTCCACCCGGAGCTCGGTCTTCATCGAGGAGTCGGCGGTGGCGTACTTGTCGGCGATGTTCAGGAGCTCGTCGAGGTTAGTCGGCTCGTCGCAAAGAAGCTTGTGCTTGAGGAGGGTGCCCTCTCGGCACCCGGCAATGAAGTATTCGATGGCTTGCACGTCATGCACCCCTTCGCAGGAGTTGCGGAGCTCGGCCCAACGCGTGAGGTAGTCACGAGTGGACTCGGCTGGGCCCTGTATGCACAGGAAGAGCTGTCTGGGCTTGGGAGCCCGCTTGTAGGTGCTGGTGAAGTTGCGAACGAAGGCTTCAGTGAAATCTATCCAGCTGTTGATGCTGAGAGGCTTGAGGCTGTTAAGCCAAGTCTGTGCCGTGCCTTGCAGCATGAGGGGCACGTACTTCACGGCAACGCGCCAGTTGCCATTGGCGATGCTGACGGCTGTGGAGTAGTCGGTCAGCCAGTCTTCCGGCTTCACTAAGCCGTTGTACTTGGGCGTGTCTCTTGGGAGCGAGAACCCTTTGGGGAAGGGCTCGTCGCGGATGCGGGGGCCAAAGCAAGGAGGGCCGACATCGTCTTCTTCCAGCGCCAGGGATCTGGCCAGGCGGTCGATCCGGTGGCGGGCATCATTTTCGCCGACTCCTTCGCGGCGACCAAGCCGGCCGCTGAGAGTCGGGTGCGCCACTGGAGGCGGGGTGGGGTATCTCTCTCCACGAGCTCGAGGCGGAGGCGGGGTGCCCCGCCATTCCATGGCCCGGGGGCGGCCGTCCGCGTCTCGCTCGATGGAGATTTGGGTCCGGCTTCGGCTGGAAGCCGGCTCTTTCTCGCGCCGCGCGCGTGTGTTGCTCGTAGTCGGTGATCGGGAAGTCGCGCCGTGGTCGCGGCGCGGGGGAGGGCTTCCCGCGTAGGCGTCGGCTTCGTGCCGCCGAGCGGCCGCGTCAATTAGTTGCTGTATACGCCGCGTCATGTGGGGGAGGTCTTCGGCTTCCAAGTCGTCCAGCTCGTCTACGGCCGCCTGGGCGGCGCGCAGGTTCTTGAGCGGAGTGGCGTAGACTGGGCGATCGACTCCAAGCATGTCGGCGATGACGGCACCGCGTTGCCTGACAGCACCAGCCCGGCTTGGGCCAGCCGGAGCCGGCGTGCCGAAGGCGGCGCGGTCAGCTTCGCGCTGGTAGGCCTCGGTGAGGCGTCTTACGGAGGCCAGCCGCCGGCCCTCCGCGAGGAGGGCGAGGCGGCGTGCCTCCAGTACTTCGTCGTTGGCGTCAGCCGGAAGGGGGGCGGACAAGTCGTGGGCCGCCGCGCGCAGGGCATCGCGGGCACCCTCGTCAGTCGGGCCGTCGTGGCCGATGACCATCACCTCAGCAGTGACAGTATCGCGATCGCCGGCCGGAGGGAGCGGGTCGTTGTAGATCGTGACGTTGGTGGGGAAGGTGTCGTAGGATGCCGTGTCGGAGTCGACAGGCATCGGGTCGGTGGAGCCAACCGACTCCAAATCCGCAGCGGGCTCGCTGGAGACGTGGAGCTGGACGAGGAGGTTGGCGAGGTGGTCGGTGCCCACATCGGAGGCAAGCTCGTCAGAGATGCGGGCCTTGTCGAAGAGGTCAGCGAGGCTGCTCGCCGCGCAGATGTTGGTGACGCCATGCAGCGCGTCGTGGCAAGCGCCATCGGGCGAGCCGGGCTGGCTACGCTCGCGAGGGAGGAAAAGGATTCCCGTCCAGAACAGGTCTTCGGACGACGATGCACCTGGCCCCACGGTGGGCGCCAAATGTCGGGTGGTAGGTGCGACATATGCCAACGGGTGGCTTATCATTGTGGGAGCCAATAAAACATCGTCGGTGCCTGGAAACGGGATAAGGCGAAGACATGCACGCCGGCGAATCTTACCCAGCTTCAGGGCTCTCCGAGGAGATAACACCCCTACTGCTGCTCTACGGGGTCTCCGCATGGTTACTAAAATGAACAAGTAGCTACACAATGCTCCTCGAGTTGTTTGGGTGGAAGGAGGAAGAAGGGCACAGCTAGCTTGCTTCTTCTCCTTGTGTGGTGTCTAAGTCTAGCTTGAGAGTCCAACCCTTTGCATGGGTGCACCGGGGGGTTTATATAGGCTTACCCCCCGGGGGTACAATGGTAATCCAGCTGGGCGCGGGGCCCAGCTGTCTGTGACTGTGCTTGCCGGCTTCTGCGCCGGCTGCTGGGGCCCGCCGGCTGGTGGGTCCCGCCGACTGCCGGCTCCCTGGTCGACAGGCAGGCCCCACTATCCAGGGCCTGGTCGGTGGTTGGTTACTGTCGCTCCATGCTGTTGACGCAGGCTTGGTCGGGGTAAGCGTGGCTACAGTACCGCCGCCCTGGCGGGCGATTACTGTAGCCCCGCCGTATCTTGTCTCCTTAATGGGCGTCTCCTTCAAGGATGATGGCGAGCCGGCTATGGAGGGCCGACTCTCCATCAGGCCGACTTGGGAGGAGGTGCGGCCGCCTTCGGTATCTCTCTGCCCGAAGGGGCCCACCGCCTCGGCGGCCATGCTGGTCGCCCGTCGTGGACGGCGTCGGGGCTGCCGTGGCAACAGTGTCGCGCCGGACGGGTCGTGGCCACCCGTACGGCGCACTGTACCAGGCGTGCTCTGGGTTTTGGGGGTGGCAGGCTCCACTATAGCCACGCCCTGTTTCATCATGACGGGGTGGACGCATACCTTGTGGGTACGGCCTTGACCGCATTATGGGAGCCGGCCTCTTGGAGTCGGCCCCGTTGCAGCCGGCTTCTCGCAGTCGGCCCTCCCACAACTTTCTTCGTGAGGGTAAAGGGCGGGCCACCCCCGAAGCCGGCCGGGAAGATAGCCGGCAAGGGGGGAGGCGGCCCCAGGTCTTGAGTCTTCTTGAGAGCCGGACGGGCTCGTAATTTTTTCCGATGGGCCAGGGGAAGCCGGCTAGGCTACCCATGGCTATTTACTCCGACACCTAGCATCAGAAGCTCTGGCCACAGCAACCATGTCCGCTGGCTTCTCGTCCACCTGCTCTTCAGCAGGCAACAACCAGATATGCGCCGAGTCGCAACCCGTACCATCGCCTGTGGGTCTCATCACACCCTCGCCGACATGTGCACCGTAGCCGATTGCTCATCGCAACCCGCTGCCGTTGGTGTGGTGCCACTGCTGCAAATCACGCAAAGTCATCCGTCGTGTCTCAACCACAATCTGCAACCCTGGCCGAGTCTTCTACTAATGCCCGAATCATGGGGTAATAATATGTTTAAGTGTTGTTCTGCTGCGTTCAGTTGCTGATTTTTTTAATAGTTTGGTTGATGATCTACCAATTTGATTCATGCAGAAAAGGGAAGATTCGTGTGATTTTTATTTCTGGGAAGTTGCTGATGTGGGGGAATGCAACTACGTTGATTATTTGGTTAGCCGAAGAATCCCAATACCAGCCGATTGGGGTGTTGGACAAGTAACTGAAGGAATGGCAGAAGAGGAAGATGCAGAGCACAAGGTTAAAGATGTAGTTCTTCTGATCATGGCCAAGCAACAGCTGCTGAACGGCCTTGACAGCAATGAGGAGATGAAAGAGTTGGTGAAGATAATGGGCCAAATCAATGTGCTCTATAGGATGATTGTCTCTTTATTTGAAGTGTATGTAGCACTCGTGATGTATTCAGTGGCTACGACATGAGCACTTTGCTGAAACTAGTAATGAATGAAACCTGTGTAGCAGGCTGGGCATAATGTTTTAAACATCCAATGATTTCTATTAACGGAAATCAGGGGGTATCCCCTTTTGCTCATATAAATAAATAAATAGCAGAGGCCCTGTCGGGTCAGCTTTGTTCTCATTCGAAGACGTCGAGCAAATTGCAGTCCAACAGCAAACTATGTCATCAAATTCAAGTTTCACAGCCAAATATGAGTACAACTAAACAACAATGTCATCATGTTTTAGTTGTCATACAATCACCAAACACAAATCAGCATACATAACAAGTGATGTTCTCACAGCAAAATACTAAATAACATGTTCATCAGGTTTCAGTTGTCATAGCAAACACAATTTCACATAGTAGATAAAAAAACGTCTTCTGACAGGCAAATACGACAAAAGCAATGTAATCATCATCTGCAGTAGCAGCGTCAACATCTTCGCCATGTGTATCAGTCTGAATCGTAATTCCCCATGGTGTCATCTTCTTCTTCATCCTCAACGTCCTCGAGCGTTGACTTCTTCTTGATCAACTCTTGTATGTCCACAGCATGACATGCAATCTTTTCGTCGTCATCATTGACGTGATGGTTCTCAAAAATATTAGGAACATATGTGTTATCTTGTACATCAGGAGCAGTGTAAGGATCATCTTTTTGTGCAACTTCATTAAATGAATTCCTCTGCTCAAACCTTTGCAATACTCTCCAGTCATCGCTATGTGCAAATGTGTCTTCCAAGAAAAATATCTGTGTTGCTTGATTTGCCAAAATAAAAGGCTCGTTGGTCTGGTACGCTGCCTTGACATTGATGGATTTGAAATAATCATCAGCTCTGGGTTTTGCGATCCTAGGAAACAGGTTATACCAACGACAGCACAATAGAACCACACACCGATGATCCTCGAAACTGGAGATATACCGCAACTGAACAATGTCTGTTATGTTAGCATACATTTCAGTTGTCTCTTTGTCATACGTATCCGTGCTCATGATGGCACTGTTTTGTGTCTTCCTGCCTTCGTCTCGTGCAAGGGTGTTGTAGTGCACATCTCCAACAACGCAAGATTCATAATGTCTTACCCGAGTATCAGGATCCATTGCTAGTGAGTAAAGGGCATCATCAACTGTCTGCCCATCCTCCCGCATCTTCTTAACCTATGGTTAGAAAATAGACAAGCTGATCATCTTATGTACTCAATATATTAAAAAAACTGATAGTGCACTTCAAAAGCTTACATGGTTCTTGAACCATTTCGCAAATCCTGCCATAACCAGTTTGTCAATGTTTCTTGGATTTTGCGGTAGTAACTCCTCTTTGTAGATGCTGCACAACATAGTGATCGCATCAAACATCTAAATATATAAGAATGTGCTGCAAGTTTGGTAGATTACGATGTATAAGCTGCAGTACTGCACTTACTTGATATAAGGTAGTATCTCAGGACAGTTATTCAACACATACCAAACCATTTTGTCCAAATCTTTAGGTTTGTCCTCTTGTCGACTCTTCCCTGTAACTCGAATAGAATAATCAAAAACATTGAGCCCGGTATTGTCTTCACCCACCTCTTTGCTAAGATGATTAGCTGTTTCAATGTATTTTGAGAAGAATGTCAACGCTTCTGTAGCAATGTAGGCCTTTGCAATGGAACCCTCGGGTCTAGCTCTGTTCCTAACATAGCCCTTGAAAGTGCCTAGCCTCCTTTCAATAGGGTACATCCAGCCATACTGTACTGGACCTCTAAGTAGTGCCTCATCAGGTAGATGAACAGCCAAATGCACCATCACGTCAAAGAAGGCTGGAGGATATATCTTCTCAAGGTCGCATAGGATAGTTGGTATCTTGTCTCTAAGACGCTCCAAAGCATCTATCATGATATTCCTACTACAGAGTTCCCTGAAGAATTGTCCCAACTCGGCAACTGCTCTGTATAAGTCAGGGAGGCCCAATCCTCTAAGGATAACAGGTAAAACCCTTTGAACTAGGACGTGGCATTCATGAGTTTTCAACCCATGTACCTTGTTTCCATCTGCACTGACTCTCCTTTCAGGGTTGGAAGCAAATCCATGTGGGAATCTCACACGTGACAGGACCTCGTAGAATTCTTTTCTTTTTACCTTGTCCAAGACGTACACAGCTGGTGCCATATCCCATGGTTTACCTTCATCTTGCACCTGCAAATCCTGTCTGATACCCAGGTGTGTCAAATCAATCCTAGATTTTAAGGTATCTTTCGTCTTGCCTTCAATATTAAGAAGTGTGTTGATAATGCTGTCACATATATTTTTCTCGATGTGCATCACATCAAGATTATGCCGCAGATCCAAATCTTTCCAATACTCCAAGTCCCACAAAGTGGACCTGCGGGTAAACAATAATATCTCTTCTGCCCTGCCACGCTTCCTTTTCCCGCTACCATTATCAGGATGGTTTCCTGGTGTAATATGCCTGACCTTCTCTAATTCCACTTGCAACTCATCAGCGGTGAGCCTCTTTGGCGCATCACAGTTTTCATGCTTTGCATGGAACACATGTCTTCGGTATTTTCTAGGAAGCGGCTTGTCCTTGGCAAGGAAACGGCAGTGTCCAATGTAACAGATCTTGCTAAGTATTGCGTATGACAGCGGATTCCCGTCACAGTGAACACATGCATTGTAACCATGTGTCATTCACCCTGACATAGTGCCCAAAGCCGAATAATCATGGATGCACCAAATTATAACAGCACGCAGAAAGAAATCAGCTGGTGGGCTGCTATATAGGTCTCGAGTGAGAACACCCTTCCATAGCTATTGAAGTTCCTCCACAAGAGGCTCCATGAACAAATCAAAATCCTTTCCAGGACTTTTTGGACCTGGGATGAGCAAGGCCATCATGTAGTTTGATTCTTTGGTGCAGACATTTGGAGGCATGTTGTAAGGGATAACAAGCACTGGCCACATGCTATATGTGGCGCTCTGGTGGCCAAATGGGTTAAATCCATCTGAAGCTAAGCCAATTCTAATGTTTCTCGGGTCAGCAGCAAACTCTTTGTGTTTATCATTGAAGCTTTTCCACTCACTACCATGAGATGGATGGCTCATTACATTCTGATCTCTGTACTCTTGGTTCCTAGAGTGCCACAGTACATCATCTCTTGTTTCAGCATCATGAAACAACCTCTGCAATCTTGTTGTAATTGGAAAATGTCTCAGAACATTATGAGGAATCCTCTTCACAGCATCGCCATCTTTCCATCTTGATGATTTGCATTTCGGGCATTCACTTAAGTTGGCATAATCCTTCCGGAACAGAACACAATTATTCTTACAAACATGGATCATATCATATCCAATTCCAACTGCACGAAGGAAATTCTTCATTTTACTATAGGTGTGTGGCAGCTCAGACACATCTGGGAAAGATTTGCGGAAAGCAGCCAACATCGCATCGAATGATTTGTTGGTCATCCGCTCAGATGTCTTCACCTGAAGAAAGGTGACCATAGCTGAGAATACTGACAGCTTATTTCCTGGGTTGACATCAACGTTGCATTGTTCCAACATGCGGGCCCACCGTTTTTCTTCTGCAGGTGAAAGTTCACGGAATGCACGAGCATTTCGTAGCATTGTTTCAATGTTGGTCAAACTCACTGGCTCCGCCACCACCACCTCCTCCTCCTCTTCCACCTGAGCATCAGGCAGATCAAGATGGTGATCTGCTGCTTCCACGTAGTCAATAACAATGACATTCACAGCTTCACCATGATGAACCCACCTAGTATATGTGACCGACATCCCATATAAGTTTAGACGATTTTGCACAGTTGACTGGGGTCTTGTAACTGAATTCATACAACTGCTACACGGGCAGAGCATGTCTGATTTCGGACCACCGTACTCATCTCTGATAAAGTTCATGAAGTTTTCAACCCCCTCGACATATGCAGCGGAGAATCTTCGAGCAGAAGTTATCAAAGTCCTGTCCATCTGTTAGATATACAAATTAGTTCTTCTACTAGATATTACAGGAAAAACATATATGCTTTTTTATGAAGTCCAGAAAAAAAATACCTAGGTCGATGTCTAAAGCTATGGCAAGATATTTGGACGAGCAGATCTAAGTAACGAAATATATGTAAAGCTAATTCAGCAAATAGATTTGAGTGCCAAATTATGGCAGGTTGTTTCAGCAGTCAATGAGGCCGAACACATAGCCATCGAACTATCGAAGGCCATCGCACCAACGAAGATCGAGTATAAAACGGTGTAGAGCTATTTCACCTAACAGATTGGCTACTAGACCATGGCAATCTACGTCACAATAAATATATGGCGGGATATTTTAGCAACTAATCGGCCTTGGCATGCCATCTCAACTAAGCAGATTGAGTGCAGAACAGGGCAAGGAAGCTTCTTAAGCAGAGCATATTGACAGTAAACTACTTCGGCAAACAGTGAGATTAACAGTGTCTATCAGCTAACATTCAGCGCTACACCGACATGAACGGGGCCTCAGCCTAGAATGCACGTACCGTGGGAGAAGCTGACCGCCATGCATCTCCACACGAACGTCGCCAGCGGTGGCAGCGCTGACCGCCGTGCGCCTCCACAAGAACGTAGCCAGAGGTGGCGGCGCGGCTAGAGGACGGCAGTCTATGAGAGCGTACTGTGGGAGCGAGACGATCGCCGAACCACGGCGCCGACGTATCGGCACGGCAGGGAGGGCGGCTTTGGCGGAGTGAATGGAGTGGAGGGGGACACAGGGGGAGGGGGGTTTGGGGAATATTATTGGCTAGTTGGCCGAAGGGCGGTTGAATCGGATTTGGGCGGAATTTTTGGGTGTGGGAGGGGGGAGGATTTTCGCGTGGTGGGCGGGGGAAGTTTGGCGAATGGTCGGTTTCTCCAACTGCAGTCCCACGTGTCAGTGAAGATGAAAGCCGAAGCGCGTTCCGTTTGCGTGAGCCGTGTGCAGGACCGAACGTGTGTGGAGTGCAATGCAACCGCGACAGGAGTGATGTGAGTGTACCGTATTTTTTCCTTTTAAACTAGGTGCTTCGCCCCCACAAAAAAAAACCTGTTGCTTCGCGCGATCCATCGATACTACTACTAGTAATCCGGTAATCCCGACTTAAACGGCACGGCCGGGTCTTTTCCCGCGCGATATGCTGGGAGGTTGGCTTAGTTGGGTTTTTTAGGACGAGTAATGCTACACCTACGTAATCCCAGTTACGTAATTAACGTAATGTGAAATGTGTGAGCTGTTGATTGTAGATTGGGGGGAGGGAGGGGCCCACCACCATGAAAATCAGGGGAGGAGAGAGAGAGGTAATTTACGTTAACCCTTTCGTAGGTTCCCGTAGATGTAGAAAGATGTGTCGATCCTGCAATATAGGCCGTCCGATCTATATCTAACGGATAGGAAGGAAACTATGACAATTTACCCGCACTCCTCTCCACATTTGCAGATAAGGCTTTCCCTCGTTCATCCTTTTCTCCCACAAGATCTTGATCTTCCGTGCAACGCACGGGAATCTTGCTAGTACTCCTACAATATGTATATTATTGTGAAAGTTCATATACACCGGCCGAGATTAATGCAAACACAACAAATTTTCATTACATTTCGAACTTTTATAGGACAAAAAAATAAAAGAAACCCGACCCTAAACCTATTCTACAGCGGCGACCGACGTCCTCCATCTGTGATCTCCATGTACGAGGGCGGGGTTCAAGACCCGTGAAGTGAAGGTGCGGTCTCCAGCGAGGAAAAGTAGAACACGGGAGACAGACCGGCCAGTTGGCACACCATGCCCTGCCGCCTCCCATGCCCTACTCATCCTCGGAGGAGTCCCCGACATCAGCGGTGCCGGACGTTGGACGGCGGCAAGTAGGACGCATGGCTGACGGTGCTCCCGTCGTCGGCCGCCAGCGTGGCCACTGCTTCTGCGGCGACTTCAGCGAGGGTGGCGACCTCGAGCTCCATCCCCGAAGACAAGCTCTCCCGCAGAGCGTTCACGCTTGCGATCATGGCGGATGTGGTTCCAGGTAGGAGGACGATGCACTATGGTGTGGAGGTTAGCTGGGCATTGCCGCTTTAAGTAGTGCATTCCGGTGAGGCCAAGCGTCACGGTGCGTCATTAAGTCGCAGGAGTTGTTCCTTAGGCACCGAGCCTCTTAATGACGACATACGAACGGACGGCTTGAATGCAGGCAGCTGGCGCCGGCTGGGAACGCACCACACGACAGCGCGAGGGACGAGGGTTTTGGTGTGCCAGGGTAGTCAGCTGCGATCGTGGCAACGTTGGAGATGCCCTTTGCTCACATGCGATCCCCGCATGTCATTGAAAAAGCAAGACGACCCAGCATGGTCTCAGGTCCATAGGATGCAGTTGGCCGCGCTACACCACTCCGCGGACGCGTTGCGGCGCCCCGTGCATCCTCGACGAGCTGGGTGTTGGGGTGTGTTTGGATTGTGGTCAAAGTGCACCTTGCCAAAATTTTGTTCATGACCAAAAGATTGGTCTTTGTTTGGATGGTTGCCATTTTTTTGGCATGCCAATGAACTCTAGCCAACTCTAGTTCATTTTTCTTGCCAATGTCGGCCAAATCATGGGAAACCAATACCTCAACCAAAATTTTGGTCATGACCCAAAGATTGTTCTTTGTTTGGATGGTTGCCATTTCTTTGGCATGCCAATGAACTCTAGCCAACTCAAGTTCATTTTTCTTGCCAATGTCGGCCAAATCATGGGCAACCAATACCTCAACCAAAATTTTGGCTACCAAATGCTTTGATGGGGCAACCTTGGGCACAAACCAAACATACCGTTGGTCGTGCCACAGCACTAACGCCACCCTCGGCAAACTAAAATCGATCGTGTCTAGCGACGATATGAGCGTGTCGCTCACCGCGGTCGCCGTGTCCAGAGGCGGTGCTGGAGCTGCGCCCCGTTGTTGGCCCCAATGACCCACATGAATGGTTGTCGGTGGCGAGGAGGTCGTGGGCCAGGTCCTCCATTGGACTAGTCTGCTCTACATCGTCCCGACGGGTGTGCCCCACATGTCTGTGTCCTTGTTTTCCCGGCCATATTCGAGCATCAGTGCTCCGCGTTGCGCATTAGGCCTTTCACTATGTAGGCCAAGCGAGACAACTTATTGTTTATTTGAGCCGTTCAAGTATAATCATCTGGCGTTTGCTTATTTCTCATTCCTCTCCAACCCTCTTCTCCATCGATCATGTCGCCCTCCAGTCGAGTCCATCCTCCCGCATGCCTCATTTGAACATTCCTCCGAGTATCATTCGCATGTACCCACCCTAGTCCTCTTTCAATAGATCTCTGGACCCTGAGATGAAACCGAGAGGGAACGAGTGGGGGCACGTGATACCTAAGGCGGATTCAAAATTTCGAACCGATGATCATAGCATCCGCAAATCATATATAAAGGGTATTCAATGTTCGTTTCATTTTTGAACGTACAATATACTCCCTCCTATCCTTTCTACTCCCTCCTTCCATCTATATTGGGCCTAATGCATTTTTCAAGACCGCCTTTGACTATTGACAAGATTAATAGTACATGCCATGTATAATGCGAAAATTATATCATTGGAAGCTCCTTTCACATACGAATTTGATGGTATGCTTTATTTAAGTTGCATGTCATATATTATTGCTCTACCTTTTGGTCAAAGTTAGCCTTGAAAACGCATTAGGCCCTATACAGATCGAAGGAGGGAGTAGTTTACATATAAGTTTTATGTGTAGTCAAAGTATATCTACTTTGATAAAAAAGGTATCAACATTCAACAATGCCCAATCAATATTGTTAGATTCGTACGTACTCCTAGATTTGTACTCGAGATGGTTTCCAATTTGACTATTGACAAGATTAATAGTACATGAGATGTATAATGTGAAAATTATATCATTGGAAACTCCTTTCACATACGAATTTGACCGTATGCTTTGTGTAAGTTGCATGTCATATATTATTACTCTAACATTTGGTCAAAGTTAGCCTCGAAAAACGTATTAGACCCTGTATGCTTTGTGTAACTTGCATGTCATATATTATTACTCTAACATTTGGTCAAAGTAGTATAGTGGAAGTGGATCCTCTGGCGTAGGTATCCCTGCCTTACCCTCCCTTTCGGTCACTTACTGGCGGACCCCATGCTTGCTAGACCCCGCATGTCAATTACTCAATGGGTTCGGCCACGTCAGGGGATCCTCATCTGTAGTAATACTCCCTCTATTTTTATTTACTCCGCATAAAACAAAGGGAGTAGTGGTATAATAAATGACGCGGGCGGGGGAGGGGGAGGTACGTCGGTTTGCTCTCAACTGCGGTCCCACAAGCGATCGAAAACACAAGTCGAAGTGCGTTCCATTCGGTGGGCGACGTGGAGGGTCCAGCGTGCCGGGCTGCAACGCGAACACGACAAGAGCGATGTACAGTCAAAAACTGATTGACCGGTCGTCACCGGAACCACTATTCACACCAGAACCTTCGCTGCTCGGCCTACACCAGCCACTGCCCTAAAACCACACCAAATCTCCAGCCCATTCCCCACCTTTCAATCCCCTAGCCCGCATCAAGCGTCCCCTAGTTCGCCGGAAAGCCATGGTGCGCTGCAAGATCACTTACTACAAGATGCTGACGCCAGAGCGCCGCGCAGAAATCGCGGTGGCAGTCGGCGCCACAGACCTCCGTTCCCAAGCTCGCTTTGCGGCGGGCCAATCCCCAAGTTCTCTGGAGCCAAGCTACGAGGAGGAGGAAGCCGATCCAATGTTCATGGCGGAGGTCGCGGCGCAGAAGGCCCCTGATGGGTATGAGACGATGGACGTCGACTTCATGCCGGCGTCTGAGTCCCGCATGGTGCTGGCTGACCAGTGGTTCAACATGGCGATACTAAAGGAGGACCGGGAGGCAGAGGCTCAACTCGACGCGGAGCGTGCGCATGCCGCTGCCACCGAGGCTCTCCTACAGGTGGAACCGGATGTCCTGGATGTGAACCGGGTTGCGGAGGCTCAACTCAAGGCGGAGCGCGCGGATGCCGCTGCCATCAAGGCCCTCCTACAGGCGGAACCGAACGTCCTGGACTTGAACCGGACGGCAGAGGCTCGACTCGACGTAGAGCGCGCGGGTGCTTCTCTCATCGACGCCCTCCTGCAGGCGGAACCGGACGTCCTGGACTTGAACCGGGTGGCGGAGGCTCGACTCGACACAGAGCGCGCGGATGCCGCTGCCATCGAGGCCCTCCTGCAGGCGGAACCAGACGTCCTCGACTAGAACCGGGCTGTGCTCTTGTCCGTGCAGAGCGCCCGCATGCTCCGCTTGAACGAGTAGCCGGAGGCCGAGGACAACCACGGTGCGGAGACACACGTCGGCAGCGACGGCTGGTTCGCGCCGGCAGCCAAAGACGCCGAGGCCGTCTCTTTCCGCGAGCAGTGATAGTTTTTCTTTATGTTGTTGTTTTCATGGATTTTTTTCTGTGTAAAAACATATATTTGTTATGCAAGTCGCCTGACTTGGGTCAGTCTACCATTTCAGGCGGTTGGATGAATATCCTACGTCTCCTAACCCTTCTTTCCTTCTTCCTCACCTCTTCTTCTTCCCCAATAGACCACCGCACGGGCCGTACGGATACTCCCCAACATGCGGTTGGATAAACATACTCTATGAATGAAAATTACGTGTCAGCGATAGGATGGCTGAGTTTGGTGTGTTCACATGCGACAGCACGTGTGAGTGAGGGTGCATTCCCTTGGTTGGGTGTGCGGCGTGCAGGAGCGACTGTGTGAGGGTGCGGTGCGACCGCGGCGTGCAGGAGCGACCGTGTGAGGGTGCGGTGCGACTGCGATAGCTGTGCGCAACTGTACCTCCTTCTCATTTTGAAAACTTTAGGCAAGCTTGGCAAAAATGTGTGGCGAAGTTTGGCAATGCAAGGCCTAGACCCAAACAGGATAAGTACGTACTCCCTCTGTTTCTTTTTAGTACGTACTAGGAGTACTAGTGTTAAAAAAGAAAGGCTGGGTTTTCCTTCACGGGATTTAATCGATACAAATCCTCATTTCATGTGTCAATTAATGTGTATTTTCTTCTCCAAAGACCAAAGAGCTAACCATCTCACTCCTCATTGCTTGATTAATGCAGCTCCATGCAAACCAACCTTCTCACTTCCGCATGCATGCAGGGGATATTAATGTCCTTGGTTGCTAACCCCATCAATTTTTCCTCGATTAGTGTTAGTGGCCCTTTCCAAATTGTAATTTTGATATACTGGCCTTGTGTACAAAAAAATGGAGGTAGTAACTATATTTGACTTCCTTCCCCACTGCGGTGACGTCATGATATTTTTTTGTGGTGGTTTGGCGAAGTGGGTTCGATGGAGAACACAATTTGCATCCAGGAAGTCCTTTACTAGTACTACTAGGAGTAACTAATGCGATGAGATGGCTTCTCGAAGAAGACGATGTAGAAGTGGAGTCAGCGAAGAGTGAAATGATGGTTGCTTCGTCCGTGCTTTTGTGATTTGACGCCTCACTGCTTTGTGATTTGTGATAGAAGGGACAGGGGAGTAGACTCTGTGCTCTATACTGTAGTACTACATGCGTCCAAGCATGGGAGAAAGAGGAGAGACGTTGCATTTTTCTATTCCTTCAATCAATCAATCACGGAGCTTCGATTCCATCTTTTTTGCTTTGGCAACACCGTCCACAATGGTTTCCACGATGCCAAAAGCTATTTTCACATTTGGCTACACATTGTGGATGCCCTTAACCGTACCACTTGGTTTTGCTCCTGTGTGTCTATACAAATCTCAATTATATTGATCTAAAAAATTATAGAATTGAGATTAGTAAAAAGGAGGTGATTTTGCCGCGCGGATGGCGAGGGGGGTTTCTTATTTGAGAAATGCTACATCCACGTAATGGTTTACGTAAAGTTACGAACTGATGTGATGTGGGACTATTTGATTGGATTAAAGGAGAGGATTAGGCCCACCCCACCTGAAAATCGGGGGGGGCATATATAGATTAGATGGAAATTATATGTAGCAGCTACGTAGCCCTTTGTAAGTCTAGGATTAGGCTTCTTATTTTCGGAGGACGTTGTCCTGGCGGTTTGCTAACATGTGGTCCCACGTGTCAGTGCTTTACCAAGCCGATCCGCGTCCCACATGAGGCAGAACAATAGCAGAAGCAACACGTGGTTAAGTTGAAGAAGATGAGGGAGAAGCGGATTCAGCAACGAGTGAAATGATGGTTGCTTCGTCCCTCCAACTTAACTGCGGGAAAGGTGCAGCTTTGTGATCTGACGCCTCATTGCTCATTACTACGCCGACGCCATGACTGGGGTGCTTCACCCCGGCTGCTCTGCACTGTATTCCGGTATGGCATGTGGACCTGGTAGCTTGATGTCCCACATGTCGGCGAAAGGGACTAGAAGGTTTATGAAAGCGAGCGCTCCACTCTTACGATGGAGAACTAGACGACACGACGGCCGAGTGAACTGTACTGTATAGTACTAGTATAGTTTTGCTGTTTCGCACGATCCATCGATACAAACCCGATTAAACAGGAAAGGGCGGGATTTTTCCCGCGCGGAAGATGATACTGGCCATACATTTCAAAGGCAATTTTAATGTATGCAAACTGAATAATTATAAGTAACAATATGATATCTAGTAAAACTGAAAACACATATGATTTATTGTGTTAGAGTGTAGTAGTAGTGATGTATTGCATAGTTGTTAGATGTAACATGTGAGAACGTGTAGAGATGTAGTTTTGGAGGGCCTACAGAGAGAAAAGCGTAATACGGTCACCGAACTTTAGAATAGGCTGATTAGGGTCACTATATATGTTTTGCGGTGATTATACGGTCACTTGCTCATAGCTCAGCATTGGATTGCACTCTATTGACGGGCCAAATAGTCTGCGTGGCGCCATGTTGACTAGTTAAATTGACCACGTTCATTGTGGGTCCCACCTGTCAGTTCGCATAGGCAAAAGGTCAGATAAACACAAATTTACACAGGCGCGACAAGGCTCCAACCCGTGCGCGGGAATCACCTGGTTGTGTATGTGTCTGTCAGGGCCTGATGTGTGCGCATGCACGTGTAGGTTGAGCACTTGAGCGTGAGAGTGTGTGTTGGTCATGTGGTGTACTGCTGTGTGCATGCATGCGTGCGTGTGTGCGTGTGAGTGTTGCGTGCGTGCGTGTGAGTGTTGCGTGCGTGCGTGGCTGCGTGTGTACGTGTGAGTGTTGCGTGCGTGCGTGGGTGCATGTGTTTGTGTGAGTGTTGCGTGGATGTAGTTCGTGTGCATGCGTGCGTGTGTGTATAATCACCACACCAGCTCCTGTGTGTTAAAACAGACGGCTCAGCATACCAATACAAGGCCACCTTGTCCGCTGTGCCCGCGGTCATGACTTCGAACCACCGTCCAAATATTTTTTTGTCGTTTGTTTTCATTCTTACTAGCAAGATGCCCGTGCGTTGCACGTAACATCAAGATGCATTTGTATGACTTGTTTATCTTGTGAGAGAAAAGGATGAACGAGGGAAGGCCTTATTTGCAAATGTGGAGAGGTGTGTGGGTACCTTTTTGCAAAATTGCCATAGTTTCTTTCCTATCCGTCAGATATAAATTGGACGACCTAAATTGCAGGATGGCAGGCACACCATCATCACCAACTCTGTTTTTATAAGAGTGTATTTTATGTATTTTATAAGAGTGTAGATGTACAGTAAATACAAGTGGACAGGTGGGCACGATGGTAGTGAGATAATGTGATGCAACACTAGAGGTGCCACATGGAGCGTTTAACTGGTCAACTAGTCATGTCATGAGCAAATACAGAGTTGTACGGTGAGCCCATGACTGCATAATAACCACTAAACATAAATGGTGACCATAATGAGTGGATTCTGAAGTCCAATGTACGTATCGTGCTTTCGCTTCAAATACAATGATCGTTATATATCGCGAGAGAAAGATGAAACATGCCTGAATTTTCTGGGGGGGCTTACTTTTAGAGGACCTGGAGATAGTTTTGTATGGATACGTGAAAGGGCATACAGGGGGGGGGGGGGTATGCGATGGAGAGAGAGATGCTCTTCGTTTCTCTTTATTATGACTAACTTTGTATATAGTATAAAAATAAAAAAATTCACAGTGCGGAATAAATATCATTGTGGGCACCATGAAATGCAAATTAGCGTTCGTACTCCTCCATATAACTTTGTAATGTTGTATATATGTAGAAACTCTAAAATATTTTTTTGGCCACACTTTATTCAAAAGGAATGTTGTATGCGAAATAAACGTGAAGAGAGGGCTTTTTAGAGCAATGGGGTACGTGATGTAACATGTGTGAATGTGTAGTTGATGCATTTGGCGGGGCCTAGAGAGGTATGTGTGTGTATTACGTATTCAAGAGAGGCATGGATAGAGGGTCCGACGGGGGGGCGTGGGAGAGATAGCACGAGAAATGAGAGTGGTCTAGAGAGAGAGAGACGAATATGACATCATGACAAGAGATTCCATTCCGTTGAGTGTGTATATGCAACGGGGGAGGGAATAGAGGCACCAGGAGAAATTTTCTATTTGTGTGGTGTTTGTGTTGGTATTTGTTGGTGTGAGAAGATAATGAGACGTGGGGGCAGAGGGTGTGTCACCGCGTGAGGTCCGGTGGGTCAAGGTGAGGCCCTTCGTTCTGTTCCATCCTGCGCCACATTGGTTGGCCCGTGTCGCATTTAGGAAGACCCATGGATGACTAGTCGTACAAGACAAATATAGCAGAATTGTGAAGGACTCTGTGTCCACTGACAAAGCCGGCTAGGATTTGTAACCCTAGGTTCTCGGACTAAGGTAACCCCTTATCTCTGATATTACTATTCATCCAACCTAACTTTAAGGGGCATCCTACAGAATGCTCTGCTAGAATCATACTCGTCGATTAGGAAGAGAGGTGTGAGACAATGCGTGAGAGAGAGGCGTAAAGATAATGTGCGTACATGAGACATGTAGGCAGGTCCATGTATATAGAAAGGGTCGATGAGGATTGTGCGTGTGTATGTTTGCGAGAGGAAGAGTGCTTGTGATAAAGGTTAGTGAAAACAGTTGTAAATGTATGCAAACTGAATAATTATAAGTAACAATATGATATCTAGTAAAACTAAAAACACATATGATTTATTGTGTTAGAGTGTAGTAGTAGTGCTGTATTGCATAGTTGTTAGATGTAACATGCGAGAACGTGTAGAGATGTAGTTTTGGAGGGCCTACAGAGAGAAAAGCATAATAGGGTCACCGAACTTTAGAATAAGCTGATTACGGTCACTATATATGTTTTGCGGTGATTATACGGTCACTTGCTCATAGCTCAGCATTGGATTGCACTCTATTGACGGGCCAAATAGTCTGCGTGGCGCCATGTTGACTAGTTAAATTGACCACGTTCGTTGTGGGTCCCACATGTCAGTTCGCATAGGCAAAAGGTCAGATAAACACAAATTTACACAGGCGCGACAAGGCTCCAACCCGTGCGCGGGAATCACCTGGTTGTGTATGTGTCTGTCAGGGCCTGATGTGTGCGCATGCACGTGTAGGTTGAGCACTTGAGCGTGAGAGTGTGTGTTGGTCGTGTGGTGTACTGGTGTGTGCATGCATGCGTGCGTGTGTGCGTGTGAGTGCTGCGTGCTTGCGTGTGAGTGTTACGTGCATGCGTGGCTGCGTGTGTACGTGTGAGTGTTGCGTGCGTGCGTGGGTGCATGTGTTTGTGTGAGTGTTGCGTGGATGCAGTTCGTGTGCATGCGTGCGTGTGTGTATAATCACCACACCAACTCCTGTCTGTTAAAACAGACGGCTCAGCATACCAATACAAGGCCACCTTGTCCGCTGTGCCCGCGGTCATGACTTCGAACCACCGTCCAAATATTTTTTTGTCGTTTGTTTTCATTCTTACTAGCAAGATGCCCGTGCGTTGCGCGTAACATCAAGATGCATTTGTATGACTTGTTTATCTTGTGAGAGAAAAGGATGAACGAGGGAAGGCCTTATTTGCAAATGTGGATAGGTGTGTGGGTACATTTTTGCAAAATTGCCATAGTTTCTTTCCTATCCGTCAGATATAAATCGGACGACCTATATTGCAGGATGGCAGGCACACCATCATCACCAACTCTGTTTTTATAAGAGTGTATTTTATGTATTTTATAAGAGTGTAGATGTAGAGTAGATACAAGTCGACAGGTGGGCACGATGGTAGTGAGATAATGTGATGCAACACTAGAGGTGCCACATGGAACGTTTAACTGGTCAACTAGTCATGTCATGAGCAAATACAGAGTTGTACGGTGAGCCCATGACTGCATAATAACCACTAAACATAAATGGTGACCGTAATGACTAGATTCTGAAGTCCAATGTACATATCGTGCTTTCGCTTCAAATACAATGATCGTCATTGCATATATCGCGAGAGAAAGATGAAACATGCCTGAATTTTCTGGGGGGGGCTTACTTTTAGAGGACCTGGAGATAGTTTTGTATGCATACGTGAAAGGGCATACAGGGGGGGTATGCGATGGAGAGAGAGATGCTCTTCGTTTCTCTTTATTATTACTAACTTTGTATATAGTATAAAAATAAAAAATTCACAGTGCGGAATATATATCATTGTGGGCACCATGAAATGCAAATTAGCGTTCGTACTCCTCCATATAACTTTGTAATGTTGTATATATGTAGAAACTCTAAAATATTTTTTTGGCCACACTTTATTCAAAAGGAATGTTGTATGCAAAATAAACGTGAAGAGAGGGCTTTTTAGAGCAATGGGGTACGTGATGTAACATGTGTGAATGTGTAGTTGATGCATTTGGCGGGGCCTAGAGAGGTATGTGTGTGTATTACGTATTCAAGAGAGGCATGGATAGAGGGTCCGACGGGGGGTGGGCGTGGGAGAGATAGCACGAGAAATGAGAGTGGTCTAGAGAGAGAGAGACGAATATGACATCATGACAAGAGATTCCATTCCGTTGAGTGTGTATATGCAACGGGGGAGGGAATAGAGGCACCAGGAGAAATTTTCTATGTGTGTGGTGTTTGTGTTGGTATTTGTGGGTGTGAGAAGATAATGAGACGTGGGGGCAAAGGGTGTGTCACCGCGTGAGGTCCGGTGGGTCAAGGTGAGGCCCTTCTTTCTGTTCCGTCCTGCGCCACATTGGTTGGCCCGTGACGCATTTAGGAAGACCCATGGATGACTAGTCGTACAAGACAAATATAGCAAAATTGTGAAGGATTCTGTGTCCACTGACAAAGCCGGCTAGGATTTGTAACCCTAGGTTCTCGGACTATGGTAACCCCTTTATCTCTGATATTACTATTCATCCAACCTAACTTTAAGGGGCATCCTACAGAATGCTCTGCTAGAATCATACTCGTCGATTAGGAAGAGAGGTGTGAGACAATGCGTGAGAGACAAGCATAAAGATAATGTGCGTACATGAGACATGTAGGCAGGTCCATGTATATAGAAAGGATCGATGAGGATTGTGCGTGTGTATGTTTGCGAGAGGAAGAGTGCTTGTGATAAAGGTTAGTGAAAACAGTTGTAAATGTATGCAAACTGAATAATTATAAGTAAGAATATGATATCTAGTAAAACTAAAAACACATATGATTTATTGTGTTAGAGTGTAGTAGTAGTGCTGTATTGCATAGTTGTTAGATGTAACATGCGAGAACGTGTAGAGATGTAGTTTTGGAGGGCCTACAGAGAGAAAAGCGTAATACGGTCACCGAACTTTAGAATAAGCTGATTATGGTCACTATATATGTTTTGCGGTGATTATACGATGACTTGCTCATAGCTCAGCATAGGATTGCACTCTATTGACGGGCCAAATAGTCTGCGTGGTGCCATGTTGACTAGTTAAATTGACCACGTTTGTTGTGGGTCCCACCTGTCAGTTCGCATAGGCAAAAGGTCAGATAAACACAAATTTACACAGGCGCGACAAGGCTCCAACCCATGCGCGGGAATCACCTGGTTGTGTATGTGTCTGTCAGGACCTGATGTGTGCGCATGCACGTGTAGGTTGAGCACTTGAGCGTGAGAGTGTGTGTTGGTCGTGTGGTGTACTGGTGTGTGCATGCATGCGTGCGTGTGTGCGTGTGAGTGTTGTGTGCGTGTGTGTGAGTGTTGCGTGCATGTGTGGCTGCGTGTGTACGTGTGAGTGTTGCGTGCGTGCGTGGGTGCATGTGTTTGTGTGAGTGTTGCGTGGATGCAGTTCGTGTGCATGCGTGCGTTTGTGTATAATCACCACACCAGCTCCTGTCTGTTAAAACAGACGGCTCAGCATACCAATACAAGGCCACCTTGTCCGCTGTGCCCGCGGTCATGACTTCGAACCACCGTCCAAATATTTTTTTTGTCGTTTGTTTTCATTCTTACTAGCAAGATGCCCGTGCATTGCACGTAACATCAAGATGCATTTGTATGACTTGTTTATCTTGTGAGAGAAAAGGATGAACGAGGGAAGGCCTTATTTGCAAATGTGGATAGGTGTGTGGGTACATTTTTGCAAAATTGCCATAGTTTCTTTCCTATCCGTCAGATATAAATCGGACGACCTATATTTCAGGATGGCAGGCACACCATCATCACCAACTCTGTTTTTATAAGAGTGTATTTTATGTATTTTATAAGAGTGTAGATGTAGAGTAGATACAAGTCGACAGGTGGGCACGATGGTAGTGAGATAATGTGATGCAACACTAGAGGTGCCACGTGGAGCGTTTAACTGGTCAACTAGTCATGTCATGAGCAAATACAGAGTTGTACGGTGAGCCCATGACTGCATAATAACCACTAAACATAAATGGTGACCGTAATGAGTGGATTCTGAAGTCCAATGTACGTATTGTGCTTTCGCTTCAAATACAATGATCGTCATTGCATATATCGCGAGAGAAAGATGAAACATGCCTGAATTTTCTGGGGGGGGGGGGCTTACTTTTAGAGGACCTGGAGATAGTTTTGTATGCATACGTGAAAGGGCATACAGGTGGGTATGCGATGGAGAGAGAGATGCTCTTCGTTTCTCTTTATTATGACTAACTTTGTATATAGTATAAAAATAAACAAATTCACAGTGCGGAATAAATATCATTGTGGGCACCATGAAATGCAAATTAGCGTTCGTACTCCTCCATATAACTTTGTAATGTTGTATATATGTAGAAACTCTAAAATATTTTTTTGGCCACACTTTATTCAAAAGGAATGTTGTATGCGAAATAAACGTGAAGAGAGGGCTTTTTAGATCAATGGGGTACGTGATGTAACATGTGTGAATGTGTAGTTGATGCATTTGGCGGGGCCTAGAGAGGTATGTGTGTGTATTACGTATTCGAGAGAGGCATGGGTAGAGGGTCCGACGGGGGGGCGTGGGAGAGATAGCACGAGAAATGAGAGTGGTCTAGAGAGAGAGAGATGAATATGACGTCATGACAAGAGATTCCATTCCGTTGAGTGTGTATATGCAACGGGGGAGGGAATAGAGGCACCAGGAGAAATTTTCTATGTGTGTGGTGTTTGTGTTGGTATTTGTGGGTGTGAGAAGATAATGAGACGTGGGGGCAGAGGGTGTGTCACCGCGTGAGGTCCGGTGGGTCAAGGTGAGGCCCTTCGTTCTGTTCCGTCCTGCGTCACATTGGTTGGCCCGTGACGCATTTAGGAAACCCATGGATGACTAGTTGTACAAAACAAATATAGCAGAATTGTGAAGGACTCTGTGTCCACTGACAAAGCCGGCTAGGATTTGTAACCCCAGGTTCTCGGACTAAGGTAACCCCTTTATCTCTGATATTACTATTCATCCAACCTAACTTTAAGGGGCATCCTACAGAATGCTCTGCTAGAATCATACTCGTCGATTAGGAAGAGAGGTGTGAGACAATGCGTGAGAGACAGGCGTAAAGATAATGTGCGTACATGAGACATGTAGGCAGGTCCATGTATATAGAAAGGGTCGATGAGGATTGTGCGTGTGTATGTTTGCGAGAGGAAGAGTGCTTGTGATAAAGGTTAGTGAAAACAGTTGTAAATGGTTACGAGAGAGGGAGGGTTATAACTAGAGCATGTGTGCGAGAAAGACACCTCAGGAGAGTGTGTGTGAGCATGTGTGAGAGACCACCGATGGAGAGTGAAACTACACGTAAAAGACTGCTCTACACATTGATTAATGATATAAATTGTATCCAAATATTAGGATGGGATCATGATATTTGCAATTCGCGTAAGGAGCGGTCATTGATCCATCAGACATCTAGATTCTATCGAATTTGAGCGTGTCTATTTTATTATTCGACACAATTGATCCACATAGTTAGTATTTTGAACTCCAGACAATGCATTGCTTTAGCAATCGAATATAAACGTGAGTATAGTTCATGTTGTGTGTGTAAAGCACATTATACGTATGAAAGTTACACAATGGACATTATAAATAGCTACTACCTATGAACTAGCATACATTTGAATTCAACTTAAGGTGGTTTAAAAAAATCGAATTCAACACGAAGTCCATTCAATTATTTGAATTTGACATCATGGCATTTGTAAACCATACCTAAATTATGGGGGCACCAATCTTTGCTCTGATTTTGTACATAATAGCATATGTAGTCGTGTACAAAATAGATTCAAATTTAGCTCCTCCATTCCAAAATAATCGTAGTTATAGGATTTTCAAGTGTCAAAATTTCAAAAAGAAGCGGATAATTTAATGAGGTTTTCAAACATACAAGGTCAAATATAACGTTGTATATTTAGGTCAATCCTCATAGTTCAAGAGTACTCTAAACGTGAATGCTTGTGTTTCAAAATTTCGAACGAAGCACCAAAAGAGCCTCTACTCGCCCGAAATCGCGTGAGACCAATGTTTGGTAGTACAAGGAAATTACTTTTCTAATAACTCCGACCCGTGAAACCTACCGGCCTGGCGTCCAAAGGTCTAAACCGGGGTAGTTTTGTAGCTTCATCTAGACGCCATGCAACCGCATCCGAAAACATTCATACACAATGGCGCCTAAGCACACATGCGCTCGGCCGAAATCGCTCCCGCCAACTATTTGGGACACCTGGGATTACCATCCTACCCCCGACCCGCAGTAGGTCCCAAATTTAAGAGGGGGCAAAGTTTGTACTTTCCCCAAATTTCAAACAAGCGTGTCCCATCTTCTGTTCAAAAAAGCCAAAAACAAGCATGTCCCAGACCGAAACATGGTTCCCCCCACCCGTCTGATTCCCCATTCGTACTCCGTGGGCGCCAAAACTACCTCTCCACCAGCCGCGAAACCGCGACGTCCTCCGTCTGCCACCCCATCCCACACATCGACCGCCGCCCTCCTCCATCACGCCGGAGCCGATACCCCGACGTCGTCGTCCACCGCAACCTCAACCGCAACGCCCTCCATGGCTAGTAGTTGAAGCCGAGGCCGAGCCGTCTGTACCCGAGCCAGTTCAACCACGCCGTCCTGCGCCTCACCGCTGCCGCTCCAACTTCGCCAACCTCCACCGCACCGGAGCTGTTCCTGCTACACCATCCTTCGCCGCCTCGGATCTGCTTCCCCTCCGTCGACATACGGCCACGGCAACACAGTCAACAATTTGGCCATGGGTTCGTCCAAGCATGCACCCTCCAGAACATCGGTTTCCCCGGTAAAAACAAGAAGATCAGCGCGACATGTGGGGTTGACCACACGGGCAACCGAAAAAGGTACTCCTCTTCCCTTATTCGTGCAAATCTTACGTCTCTGCTTGCACGGTATTCATCCCACATAAGACACTAGTTGACCGCTTCTTCTTGATACTAGATGTTCCTAGTAACTCGCGATGCACAAGGTTTCTCCTCATATACTATTTCACCTTAGCTAGAGGTCCGTCGCCCCCCTGAATTTCAATTTCTAGCCACTTGATTCCCAATTAATGGAAGCATTCCCCGATGTAATAGGCGCTAGTACACCTATTACACCGGGGAAGCAGCGCCTTGGTGTTTATCATAGGGGCGTGTGCGTCCTAGAGCTACTGGCGCCCGATCTGGAGGTCGGTCGGGATTAAAGGGATGGCCTGGGGGCGCTACCAAGCACGGCGGTGGTGTGAGGTCGATGGGAGGGCGGGGCGGTGAAGGCAGGGGTCTGGGCCAGTGGTCGCTGGCGGTTCAAGAAAGATCGTCAACAGTGACTGGCGGGAGGTAGACGAAGGCCATCTGCCCGTTCCTTATAGATCAGACGGTTCGTTAAAAAAAATCGACTGACCTATTTATTTTCAGTTGACTGTTATCTTAGATATGACCACATGCGGCGGTGTGCTGGAGGAGTACCTGCATTTCCTGTGCTCATATATTACAAAATCATACAGAGTAGAATCTAATTTTGTTTGCCATGCAATGTTGTAGAGCTATCATATGTCCCATGTCATTTATTTTTCAGCCACCTGCTATCTGCTACTTTTACAGTGCACTAGTTCTGCACACACTTCACCCTTACTCTCACTGTTGTGTTTTTATGCAAGGGTATTTCAGACTCTGCTGCCATGAGAGAAGCCAAAAAGAAAAGAGATAAGTCACTCCAGCTTGTTGTGCGGCTAGGCAAGACACGTTTCAACGCTTTAATGGGTGCAGTGTCAGCAGATGGAGACGAGGAACGTAGCTCTGGAGTTCATGACCTCGCTCGCAATGAACCACCATCCCAGGTGCTTGCTTTAACTTTGCAGTGTCATATGTGGTTGCATGTTCCATATGGTGTCTAGCTTGTATTCGAAAGGCCGAAGTCGATAAGATAAGGAAAGATATTTTTTTACATGAACCACCATCCCGTGAGCACCAGAAGACAAATAGCTAGTCAGGGCACTGGCCGAGCCAGTGACAAGCCCAGCAAAGATAGGCATCACCTGGAAGCCAACTAAAAGCTGTGATGGTGGCGAAGCAGCCTGCCTCCCACCAGGCTCTCAGGTCCTAGACGATCATGCTCACCACTCCAGCCGAATATCTAGCTTGTATTGCTTCCAATTTGGTTAAATTGCATCTGCTTAGCTTACACATTATACCTTTGAATATGACATGCCTTTCTGTTTTTGGTACATACTAGTACATCTGTGGATTAACCATGTTCTTACATCAAACTAATGTTCTTGTGTATCCCTCATCAATCACTTATGACGAGGCATACATGCAAGGGGATTACTCCTCATTTAAAGAATGCAACGTTAGCCTCCCGGCATGATTCTCAAGAAACAGAAATGCTACATGAAGATAGTGAACGTAGCTCTGTAGTTGATTACAGCATTTCCCCTACACTAGCATCGCAGGTGCTTGCTCTAACTTGGCAGCGTGATATGTGGTTGCATGTTGCATATGGTGTCTAGATTGTAATTCTTCCAATCTGGTTAAACTGCATGTGATAGTCTGCTTAGCTTATACATTATACCTATTAACATGACATGCCTTCCTGTATTTAGAACATAGTACATCTGTCTATTAAGCATGTCCTTACATAAAACTATTGTTTTTTTGTATCCCGCATCAATCAACATGACGAGACACCTTTAGTATATGCAGTGCGATATTAGTTGCATCTTTCATATGATTTATAGCATGCGCTGCTTCTAATTTGTTGAAATTCCATTTATGATGGGACGCTTTTAACTTGGCAGAGTCATATTGGTTGCATCTTTCATGTGGTGTCTAGCTTGCATTGCTTCTTATTTGCTGGAATGGTTTCTGCTTAGTTTACACAAACAGTTGTGAACATGCCATGCCGTCCTGATTTTTGTACATATTCCATCCTGGTATCATGTGTTTGCCTTACATCAAAGTAGTGATTGTTAGTACCATGCATGAATGAGTTCTGAAGACACAATTTTATTGCTTTTTCTTGTCGGTTTTACTTGACAATTCAAAATCAATAAAGCGGAAGGAAGTTAGCAAGGCAGCGGATAAAGGTGCTCCTTCCAAACAGAGGGCCTCTACAGTTTCTACTCCTCCACACCCCAAGATGATTTCCAAGACAACACATGCATAGACACTCAACAAAGCTGTGTTTATGATGAGCACGTCTCCCCTAGTGCAGCATCACCAGTGCTCCCTCTAACTTGGCACTGCTATATGTGGTTGCATGTTATGTGTGATGTCTAGCTTGTATTGCTTCTAATTTTGTTGAATTCCATCTGCTTACTTTACACATTATACTTGAGTAAGACACATGTTCCTGTTTCTAGAACATACAATATCTGTCTATCACACCATGTTCTTACATCATATTACTACTGTTGTGTAACCTGCAACAATCACTTATCATAAGACACGTTTGACTTCGGAGTGTGATATAGGTTACATCTCACATTCTTTTCTAGCTTGTACTACTAATTTGTTGAAATGGCACTTATGACGAGGCCGTTTTAACTTGGTAGAGTGATATTCGTTGCATCTTTCATATGGTGTCTAGCTTTCATTGCTTCTAATTTGTTGAAATGCCTTCTCCTTAGTTTACACATCATAAGCTGTGAATATGCAATGCCGTGAATATGCAATGGCACTAATGACGAGAGACCTCTAACATGGTAGTGTGATGTTGTTTGCATCTTGCTTATGACTTATTTCTTGTACTACTTCACATTTGTTTAAACTCCATTTATGATGAGACACTGTTAAGTTGGCAGAGCGATATTTGTAGCATCTTTCATATGGTGTCTACCTTCCATTGCATTGCTTCTAATTTGGTGAAATGTCTTCTTCTTATTTTACACATCATAGTTCTGGTTATCTCTTCCGTCCTATTTTTCATACATATTACATCCTCCTATCATGTGGTTGTCTAACATCAAAGTTCAGTTCATCTGCATCACACATCAATTTGTTCTGAAGAACTAAATTGTTATTCGTTTTTCTTGTCGGCTTGACTTAACATGGCACAGAGAAAGAGGAAGAAACACAAAATGGCAGGGAATGAGAAGCGGATGAACCCTGCAGATTCTGCTGGTACTGATGGTGCAATAGAAGGTCAAAGTCCAGCGGAAAATTCTACAAACACGGCATCCCATGCTACACGAGTTGCAAAAAAGCCAAACAGAAACAAATAGCTGCCACCAAGCAAGCAGAGACAGCCCTAGTTCTTGCAACACCTACCACAGTACTACCAGTTGCATGATTTACTCGTGCATCAACTAAGCTAGCAGCACATTCCCAAGCTCCCTTGCCACCTGACACTACTTCCCAAGCACTCTTGACACAAGACGAGTTGGCAATATCAGATGAACCTTGTGAGCTTCAACAGCAAGAAGGTAGTTGCTGGAATCAAGTTACATTTGCATGCTTCTTTATATGTAGTCTCACAGTTTGATGTACACTAACACTTCCTATGTTTGTTGTTGGACTAGCACCTAGGCGCAAGAGGAAACAAACATCAGGGATAATGCTCGATAGGTTAACTAAATCTAGAGGAGGAAGAATGGAGATCCATTTTGAGGCAGGTTTAAAAAGGCCACGTGATGCTACAGAGTCAGCCAAGTTAGTATCAGAGGCAGCGGTTGCTGTTAGGTGTCATGTACGTATCCTCCCAACATGGATTCAGTACAGGAATGACAAAGGCGAAACCCAGTTCAACACCTTCCTCGACCATTTATCTGTAAGTATGGTTATGTATGGAAACTAGTAATATCGTCTTGCTCTGTCCAATACTTTCTAGGTTGTTGATAATGAGACTCCCATAATTTTCAACAGATGAGGTTCAAGTTGGATAGCCAAGATGATGCAACCAGGCAAGCTTTCACCCATGTTTTCAAGTCTGTTCTGCGACAGTATCGGTATAACTTGAGGAAAACTCACTTTGAAGGCAAGGCTAACAGTGAACTTGCCCAAACATCTCCAGTGGAAAATATATCTGATGAAGACTGGAGAGGTCTCGTTAAACACTGGTCCGATCCGAAGTATCAGGTACATTATATATATGTCATCAAATCACATGTTGAAGTCCTATTTACGCATGTGCCATACAAATCTATCTTCTTGTAGGTGAACTGTTCAAAGAACAAGGCCAACCGTATGAAAGTGAAATTCCAACAGACAACAGGATCTCGTAGCTATATTGCACACTGCGAGGCTCTTGTAATTAGCTGCTGTTTCACTCTTTCCGATGTGCCATATTATCAGATTTATATTGACTTGTTCCAAATGCAGAGGAAAGCCCGCAAGGACCAAAAAGTACCTAAACCAAATGCTGTGGAAATCTTCAAGGATTGTCACACCAGCAAGAAGAAGGGCATCACTACACCAGTCAAAGCCGCTGTTGTAAGTCCTTAATCCTCATGCCTTTTAACTACTACTTACTATGACTTGTGCCTTGAACTGCATGGTTTGCAGCCAATGTCTATTACTCTTTTCAATTTTATACACAATTGTCCTAGCGTATCATTGCACCTTACAAGGTTTAAAAGAGAGGAGTGATGTTCCTTTCATCTTGACCCGTAATCTAGTTCCGTGCTGGACTTGCCCACACAATGTTACAATTGCCTGTTTGTCTGCTCTCAGTTGTTTTGTGATATGAATGACGTCATACTATGCTTACCGTATTATAAACTTCGTCTCTTCATCCTTAGCCCTCAATACAATGTGAAGAAATAGACAATACATTAGCGATGGTACATGGTCATATGTTTGGAACCTGGTTTTATTATGTACTTTGCAATAAAATACAACTAATATTTTACATGGGTTCACCAGAATAAGTTCTGTATATAGACCAAAGCTATTTTGTTTGGTTTTGCTGCCTCCTTAATATCTTCTGTTCTGGTACTACTAATGTAAAACCTCAACTTTTCAGCGAGCTATGGAAAAAATGGTGGAACCGCCACCTTCTGAAGGTGGCGAGGCAACTATAACCGCAATGTTAGCTCTTGCTGCAGTGGGTCAGTACCTGTCCACTAACAGTGCCAAAAGCACGTTCCTGCGTAATACTAGGTTGGTTGTTAAGGCAATATCTTCCAAACTGCCTCATGATCAAGATATGCAAGCTCAAAGCAATGTTGTATCTGCGCTCCAGACACAAGTCCATTCCCTAACAGAGACCCTTTGTGAAACAAGGAGAAACATTTCTTAATGTCGTCAAGATATGCATGGTTTTGAAACCAGACTATCAGACATTTGCTGTGTTGTTCAGGAGCCTAGGGGAAATGAAGGCGAGGGCTATGGTGCTCCATCGGACAATACATCATGAAAACGTAATAGTCAGGTCAAATGAACTGAGCTTCTGAACTTCTGGTGGTGCATTTATCTGCTAGACTGTTAAGTTTTATGCCAACCTTCCTTTTATCTGCTAGGTTGTAATTTGTTTTGGTGCGATACAAAATGTATTCTTAATGTGCAGCCACCGCCTGAAGAAAACAGCAAGCCATTTTTGTATAGTGTAGGGTGTTCCCTATATTTGCACTGGTGGCGATCTTTGATGCCGAGTGGATGTAATCTGTGCAATCGCCTTAATAGCCTAGTGTTAGTTTCGGCCTTATTTATTTCCTAGTCTTCTTTTTCCCTGGTTTGCTAGTGGCCGCAACTACCATGGGCCATATACGGGCCGTAGGATCCATGGGTTACCTACGGGCCGTCGATAAATGGGTCTGTAATTGGTGGGCCTTGGGCCGTCGGATAAATGTGTCTACATGGGCCATAATCAGGCGTAATTGGTATCGGCCCAGCATGGTAACAGGCCGTTAACAGGCCGTAGGACAGCAAAGGCTTAATTCTGTCACAGGCATAACGGGTCGTTAATGGGCCAGAATATAGGACGGGCTAGAAACGGGGCAACGAGTAAACATGCCAGAAACGGGCCGACTCTTGCCATGGGCCGATTTTGGCCCATTAGGGTAACAGGCCAGTAACGGGCCAATTCTTGCCATGGGATGAATTTGGCCCATTAGTGGAACAGGCCAGTAATGGGTCGGAAGTAATCGAGGGCCGAAAAGGAGCCCAAGAACATATGGGTTGTCAATAGGCCGAAAGCTAACACGGGCTGGAAACGGCCCACGTAAATCACGGGCCGTTAACAGGTATAAAGAAAAATTACTGTTCATTATGGGCTAGACTCACCGTGGGCCTGTAATGGGCCGAAAGATACGAAGGCCTCATATGGGTCGAAAGGCGTCGTGGGCCATACATGGGCCGAAAGTGAAATGGGCTGGTATTATATTTGACGGCCCACATGACGTTGTTGGGCCGATTTCCTTTAGGGCCTAACGGGCCGTGAGTTAACGGGCCGTAAAATGGGCTATTTGCGAAGAGTCCGTTAACAGGCTTTTCATGGGCCAGCCCGCTAACTTTTGACCAAGTCAAACAGGCGGGCTTTGTAAGCTAAATGGGCCACTGTTGGGCCGTGCCACATGTCGACATATCATAGGCGCCTATCTGACCCACTGACGAGCTGACACGTGTTTTGTCCGGCCAATAAGAATTTTTCACGTGGAAATTTCCCATTGGTCGGGGTTGTTAACGGGTTATCGGATCCAAAACCCGACCCGATAGCTTAACGGCGTTCTGTTACGGTGGATGCCACATGTCGGTCACCCTTGACGAAGGCACTTCTGTGACGCGCGATTTATCGTCATGGAAGTGGACACTCCCGTGATGATAATTTTGGTAATGTCATGGAACACTTCTACGACAGCACAGGTATGACTATCTTGATTCTCTCATAAATTTGTCATGGATGTACATGCATGACAAAAAAAGCGACCTACTGTGACAAACACGTATCATCATGGAAGTGTATTTTTTGTAGTGTAATATTTACTGTAGTGACACTGGACCTCCTACTAGTCGTAGAAACAGTGGGCCTTCTACGGGCCATAGAAATAATGGGCCTTCTACGGGCCGTAGAAACAATGGGCCTTCTACGGGCCGTAGAAACAACGGGCCTTCTGTGGGTCGTATCATCAATGGGCCTTATACGGGCCGTATGATCGATTGGCCAAACATGGGCCAAACAGACTGCATTATGGCCGTAAACGGGCTAGAGTTGGAATCGTCCGTTCATGGGCCGACCATAACGGGCCATCGTTAATAGGCCGTATTTGATGACGCTATGAAAACGGCCCAACGTATTAACGGACCACAAACGGGCCGACTATAACCACAGGCTGAATTTCGCCCACAAGCAGAAAATGACAGTAACGGGCCATAAGTAAGCGAATGCTGGAAATGAGCCCAAGAATAAATGGGCTCTGAGAAGGCTGAAAGATAACATGGGCTGGAAACGGCCCAACGGAATAACGGGCCGTTAATGGGTATAAAGTGATACACTATTCATTACGGGCCAGTTTCACCACGGGCCGTTAATGGGTGTAAAGTGATACACTGTTCATTACGGGCCAGTTTCACCATGGGCCATTAATAGGCCAAGAGTTACATAGGGCCTCATATGGGCAGAAAGACATCATGGGCCATACATGGGCCAGAAGTGAAAACAGGCTGGAATCATATTGGGTGCCCCAGATGACGCTACTGGGCCTAATTCGGATAGGGCGTAACGGGCCTTGGGTTAGCGGGCTGTAAATGGGCTATATGCAAACAGGTTGTTAACAGGCTTTACATGGGCCGGTCCGCCACCTTTTGACCAAGTCAAATGGGCCGGCCTTTTCACAGGAATGGTCCTTTGTTGGGCCGTGCCATGTGTCGACGTATCATAGGCGCCTTCTGTCCAATGAGTGGATGACATATGTCCCAACGATGAGCTGACATGTGTTTCCTCTAGCCAATGATGATTTTACACGTGGAAAATCCCCATTGGTCGGGGCTGTTAACGGGTTATCGGATCCAAAACCCTACCCGATAGCTTAACGGCGTTCCGTTACGGTGGATGCCACGTGTCGGTCACCCTTGACGAAAGCACTTCTGTGACACGTGATTTATCGTCATGGAAGTGGACACTTCCGTTATGATAATGTTGGTAATGTCATGGAACACTTCTACGACATCACAGGTATGACTATCTTGATTCTGTCATAAAATCGTCATGGATGTACATGCATGACAGAAAATGCGACCTACTGTGATAAACACGTATCATCACGGAAGTGTATTTTTTTTGTAGTGAGGGTTCCCATGCCCACCAAATGGGTGACGCTTGGTATACCCGGCCGCGGTGCCTAGTCTGTCCCAAGCCCACCTGTACTGGGTGCCACTTGGTAGACTACTAACACTACCTAAAAACACCAGAAACTAGTTGCAACTCCTGGACCGAGATCAGGTTGATTAATAAGTCGAGAGGGGCACTTAAGCATTCCAATGCGTGGTAGTAACTGTTCATGGATCACAAACAAAGAACTCAGTTCCTGAGGACTGTTTCAATGAGACAACCCACCATGTACTCCTACATGGTCTCTCACCGCTACCTTTACCAAATCGTGTTCACACACTTTGCTCTCAACAGTAGGACATGTTCACAACTTTCCAATTTTCATCCCCAATGAATCAGACCTGACACAACTCTAAGCAATAGCAGGCATGACAAACAAGCATGAATGAGTAGGCACATCAGGGCTCAAACAACTCCTACTCATGCTAGTGGGTTTCATCTATTTACTGTGGCAATGACAGGTCATGCAGAGGAAAGGGGTTCAACTACCGCAGCATGTAACAGTTGAAACGTTGTTGTCCTAATGCAGGAAAAGAGAGCAGGAGCGAGAGAGTGGGATTGTATCGGAATGAACAAGGTGGTTTGCTTGCCTGGCACTTCTGAAGATAGTATAGCTCTTCATCGGTGTCATCGATCTCATCGTCGGTACCACGTCTACTGATGGGGAACAAACACCGACAAACAAGAGAGAACACAACCAATGGAATGCAACAATATGATGCATGAATGTGACATGGCAATATGTTGTGATTTGAGCTAATGTAGCTAGCAACAATTTAAATGAAGTCCATATAAACCAAGGGTTCATATGTAAGCTCCATATCAAGCATTTAAAATGCCATTATCATGTTTTCATTTAAACAGCAAGGTTAAGTTGCTTTATCATGCATGAAACCAGTACCAATGGATAGATTGGATTTTTCTGATCATTTTTCATACATAATTTATTTCATTTGGAGTTACGGTTGAATTTCTATGAATTTTTGAAGTTTTGGATATTTTCTGAAATAAATAAATCATTTCTGATTTATTTTAAATCCCAGAAAATATTTACTGCATCAGCATGACAACATCATCGCGTCAGCAGGTCAACTGGGTTGACCCAGGTCAAATCTGACGTGCAGGGTCCACTGGTCAGTGACTCACTAGACAAACCCGGTCAAATCCAGCGCTGACTGGGTTTGACCGGTGGTGGGGCCCGCTGTCAGTGGCAGTGAGGTGGCTAATTAGGGGGGGTTAGTCCTAATGACGTGCCACGTCGGCTCTTGCCGGGGTTCAGCTGGCGGTGACCAAACAATGGCGGAGGCTTGCCGGACTTGAGCTACAGGCGGCGCACTGACGCGTGGAGACCACCAGGGCATAGCCCATGCTCTCCCGCATCCAGAGGAGCGGGTGGGTGGCCGCGGGGGCGCCGGAGGTTGCCGGAACGGAGCTCGCGGCGACGGCCGGAGCTCAAGCTCGAGCGAGTGTAACGATGTGGTGCGTTAGGGACGAATCTGGTGGTGGCGTTGGCCTTCTGGGATCACGCTGAGCACAATCACGCGCTCAAACGTTGGCGGCAGCAGCTGTGGCCGTGGCGACGACATGGCCGGCGGAACAAGGCTCTCGGCCGCGACGGCGGAGCTAGCTAGAGGAAGAAATCAACACAGGGGTAGAGGGGAACGACGGCAGGGCTCACTGTGAAGTCGACGAGCAGGTCAGCGGCTCGGGGGAGGCTCTAGAGGCGACGGAGCAACGGTGGCGATCTCGGACGCCCGCGGTTGAAGACGATGGTGGCGAGGTCGAAGAAGTTCTTCGGGAGACACGTGGCTCGGTGGAGAGTACGAAGACGGCAAGGCGGAGACGCCTGGGACAGAGAGGGAGCGAGGGAGTGGCTGTGGCCGCGGCGGTGCACGGCGGCGCTCTCTAACGCGTTCGGGTCCGGGTGGGAGAGAGAGCACAGGAGAGGGAAGGCATGGGGGAGAGTGAGGGGGTACGGGGCTGGCACGTGGCGTCTTCCAGAGACGTCCAGGCAAGCAGGTAGAGAGGAGGTGGTCGGGCGCGTGCGTGCGTGCCGTGGGCACACGCCCTCGTGCCTATTGGCACGAGGTTGAAGACAGGGGAGGAGTTGGGCTGGGTCGGCTACAGTGCCGGGCCGCACAGGTGGGCTGCAGGTAAGCCAGGTAAGTCCTCTCTCTCTCTTTTATTTCTACTTTTCTATTTATTTGCTCTGTTTTGATTTAGTTTATAAACCAAATCATTTTTATAAATCCTGAAAATATTTGTGGGCAGTAACTGAATTGTTTCAGAGGCCCTCAGTAAGTTTCAGAATATTTGGAGCTACCAAATATTTTATAGGAATTAATAGCTCCAATTCAAATACAATATGAGTTAATTCAAAAATCCATAAATGACCTAGAAAAGTGTGCACCATTTTTGGTAGAGGTTCTAGACCAATTCAAAAATCATGAACTTTTCTGAAGGGCATTTTGGGTTCATTGATAATATTTTTATTTTGATCCTAGTTGCATTTCATTTGGTGCTAGTGTTTGAACATCCACAAGCAAAGATAAAGCTAGGGCTATGACACAGTTGGCCAGACAAACCCCAAATATCGTAGAAGAAATACGAGGCTATACGAGATCATGCATAAAAGAGATCAAAGAAACTCAAATACTTTCATGGATATAAAAACATAGATCTGATCATAAACTCGAAATTCATCGATCCCAACAAACACATCGCAAAAATAGTTACATTGTATGGATCACCAAGAGACCATTGTATTGAGGATCAAGAGAGAGAGATGAGGCCATCTAGCTACTAACTACGGACCCAAAGGTCTACAAAGAACTACTCACGCATCATCGGAGAGGCACCAATGGAGGTGGTGAACCCCATCCAAGATGGTGTTTAGATTGGATCTGGTGATTCTGGACTCTGGGCCGGCTGGATGAATATTTCGTCGACTCCCGTAGGGTTTTGGGAATATTTGGGTATTTATAGAGCAAAGAGGCGGTCCGGGGGGCACCCAAGGTGGGCACAACCCACCGGGGCGCGCTAGGGCCTCTTGGCGCACCCTGGTGGGTTGTGCACCCCTCGGGGCACCCCCCAGGTGCAACTAGGGCCCATCTGCTTCCTTTTGGCCCATAAAAAATCATCATAAAGTTTCATGCCATTTGGACTCCGTTTGATATTGATTTCCTGCGATGCAAAATACATGGAAAAAACAGGAACTGGCACTGGGGACTATGTCAATAGGTTAGTACCAAAAAGTGATACAAAATGACTATAAAATGATTATAAAACATCCAAGATTGATAATAAAACAGCATGGAACAATCAAAAATTATAGATACGTTGGAGACGTATCAGGAGCCTGGGGCGCTGACCATGTTTCAAAGTGGCTAGACCTGGTGTTCTCCGCACAATGTGGATGGCACTTGGAGATATAACCTCTTTATATAGGCGCCGTCCTTGTGTGGACAGCGGTTTTATTTTTGATAAAAATTATTATGGATTGTTCGCATTCACCCAGCGCGTGCAAATCGAGGCGACGACAGGGAATGTGTCATAAAGGCAGAACGTGGAAGTCAGGGCCGGACTATTATCGGTCCAAGGTATGATGAAGAACCAACCTTGCAAAAGCTGAAGACATAAGCCGGATACTGCATCGTCATTTGAAGGTCGGTTCGGGGGCTACTGAGGGAGTCCTGGATTAGGGGGTCCTCGAGTGTCCGGGCAATTTGATATGGGCTGGACTGATGGGCCGTGAAGATACATGCAGAAGACTCCCCCCCCCCCCCGTGTCCAGGTAGGACTCCTGTACGCGTAGACGCGGCAAGATTGCTGTCCGGATGTGTTATTTCCTTCCCCCATGAACCAACTTTTGTATAACCCTAGGCCCCTTCGTGTATATATAAACCAGAGGATTTAGTCCGTAGAGGCTATCAGAATTCTCATAGGCTAGACAATTAGGGTTTCTCCATTCCTCTCTCGAGGTAGATCAACTCTTGTAACCCCTATACTCATCAAATACCATCAAGCAGGACATAGGGTTTTACCTCCATTAAGAGGGCCCGAACCTGGGTAAACATTGTGTCCCGCGTGTCCCTTGTTACCATCAATCCTTGGACACACAGTTCAGGACCCCCTACCCGAGATCTGCTGGTTTTTACACCGACAACCATCACCGACCGTCGCAAATGTCAAAGAGGAAGAATCCTGACTATTGTTGTGATGTTCGCTTCTCCTTCGTTCCCATGCGCTAGACATTTTGGTGTAATGCACTCGGGAATGAATGGAGGAGCGTCCATCAACGACGGTCGAATATATCAGAGAGGGAGTGCTCACCATATACACCACGTGAGATGAGAGTTTTCAAGAAAGACTCGACAGATCGAAAGTCAACCTATGATGAATAATAATGATCTATTGTCGCCGGTTCCTAGTAATTGTCGTCGATTTATAATATTTGAATTTTGAACACAGAAAATGTCTGACGATGATAGGATCCCGGAGTGCGAGTATTGCTACGATGACCAGGGTTTGTGCGATAGGGAGCCTCATCTATAAAATGATAGGTTTTTCACCGTGAAGATGGAATAGACCTTTGATGTTTGTACGGTACACAACGACAAGCATTTCATCGTAATTAATCATCACGTGTGCTTCTTTGCTTCAACGTGTAATTTCCGTTTTTTTAATTTGACTAGTACATCCCATGCCATGCAAGACCTTATGTCTTGCAGAAGCTCGGTTTCCAAGACTTTGAGAATATGGAGACGATGAGGGCTCACCTAAGGACTAAACATGGTTATGCGTTTCAGGTCAAGCTGTAGAATGCGGTTAATCACTCCCATTTTGGTTGCTCTAATTGGGAAGCTCTCTGCAAGGCGTATGGATTTGAGAAGAATATGCAAATAGCATTTGATATTCGTCTCAAAGATGATGATATTGAAAATAATATATATCAACATCTAGGTGGATGTGGATTGTGGGAACCCGGAATTAACTTCCAGACCCTCCTGTGTATATTTGTCAACCCCAGGATCATTCTTGACAACACAGTGAAATGATATCATTGCAGAACATTAAAGTTTTAACAACTCTCGCCACAAGGCATACATAGTGAAATGTCTCACGACATTTATTACAACCAGAAACACAACGGAATATATAAATACATAGCAACTCCATCTCCACCACAGGCAGTCGATGTAGTCAACGTGTCCTCACTCCTCAGGATCATCATAATAGTCGTAGTCGACGCCCTCGTCTTCATAGATCTCTGTTGTTCAACAAAAGTATTGCCATGAGTACATTACGTACTCAACATGCCTCCCACGGGGAAGGACCTAATAGCTACATGTGGATTCAAAGGAAGGTTGTATGGCCCATTTGCGTAAAGCTAATTTTGTTTAAAAAATAAAGTAGTTGGACGGAATAGTTTTAGATGAAAACATGTTTTATCTCCAGAACAAATTTCATCAAGTGAGGATCCTCGATCAACTCACATCCTTCATAGGTTTCAAGAATAGGGGCAAAGAGGGAATAAGCAAGACAGGTCCTGTATGTCAAGAAAGATTCATGTGTTGTCCATGACCGTGGACACGGCTATTCGAATAGTTTTACACTCTGCAGAGGTCGTACACTTTACCCACATGACACAATCTCGTCTTGATGCCACCAGTGGCCGCTGGTATAGTACACCATTTGGTATACCGGAAGGGAGATTGTGACGAGGTCTTTCATTAGATCAAACTTATTGTGCCAAGCCCACTACGTTTCAACACGGAAGTAACCGCAGTTCATAGTCCGGCCCCCCCTTTTGTGTCGAGGACACTCCTCTCAAGGCAGCTATCCCATCTGCGGTACGTCGATGACGACAATAAGAGTGAACTAACTAATCAACCAAGCCAGTGCCGATATAGCATGTGGCTGTACTGTTAACACAATCTTCAAATCCAAGACTTATTAGGCCTTAAGTGGCACGGGCGACTGATTGCCCCCTTCAACTCGTGAAGGGTACCCAATCGCTCCTTCAATCCTTGATTCAGCTGTCGTCTGCGCCAGTATTTAGATGGTAAGTTTCACCCAGTGTTGGTGTACTAAAGTAGGGGTACCTTAGTATCCCGAACTTGTGCACGGGCAGTCGCAGCACCCCGCGGCAAGGCTTGCCGGGCGACCGCCAAGATTCTCCACAGCTCCTTTGAGGCCATTCAACAACAAAGTATCCAAGAGCAAAACAAGGCCCCGGCAAGAGGAGCTTGCCGGGAAGGAGACAATACCCGGCAAGAGGAGCTTGCCGGGGAGGAAACAAGGCCCCGGCAAGAGGAGCTTGCCGGGAAGGAGACGAGACCCCGGCAAGAGGAGCTTGCCGGGAAGACAACCAAAGCATCTCAAGAAGCTCGCTGCGGCGCATTGCGCGTCCCGACAAGACCCGGTGAGCGACAAGCTCCCGGACGCGACAAGGCAACATCCGCGGCAAGGCGCTTGCCGCGGAAAGCTACTACTCCACAGCCCGCGCTCCATCTCACCCACCAACGTGTCGCTCTGGGACCGCTCCTGGCGTACGTGGCGGGAGGCTATGCAGCCGGGGGCATGCGGTGGCAAGCAAGCGCTGACAAGATAGCCATCGTGGCAAACGGTGGCGTTCCTAGAGGTCCCTCTCTATACCGTCTAGGTGACACAGCCAGCCATTTAATGCCCTTGTCCACTGCCGTCAGGGTTAGGTATGATACGACTGTTGTAGGCGGTGGAGCCAACTACCACCTCTTTTACATTTTTACCCCCACCTCTGTTGCCACCTGTCGGTGACCCCTTAGACATATAAAAGGAGGCACATGCGCAACAAAGGGGGGAGGACGGCCATTCTCACGCTCGGTCTCGCCAGCTGCTTGAGTGTACTGTAGCACTCATCGCTCCCGAGCAAGAACTCAATACAACCACCAAAGCAAGAGTAGGGTTTTACGCATCCGTGCGGCCCGAACCTGGGTAAACCGACCGCGTCACTCGTGCGTTCGCCTCGATCTGCTCTTTGTGCATCCACCGCCCCCTGCCGAACCGAAAGGGGCTCGGTCCGCCGATCCCCATAGGTGTACGCGGGATCAGCAACCCCCGACATCTTTGGCGCGCCAGGTAGGGGGCGCGTCGAGGCTGCGCAAACCTGATCCGGCGTTCGCATGAGCCAAATCTTCATCCTCTTCATCAACATGCCGCCGAAGAAGAAGGCTTTGGAGGTTGCCGCTCCGTCTGCGCCGATCCCACCATCACCAGAGCGAACGGCTGGCGGGGTAGGCGCCGGCGGAAGAGCGGGCGACGACAGGGGGACTCATGGTGCTGCCGGGTCCAAGGACAAGGCTGCGCCGCACGTCGGCGGCGCGGTCGCCTCCCACAACGACTGCGCGCACTCCAAGACCTCGGCGCCCGTACACACACCGCGCCCGTCCTAGGAGGCGCGGGACCAGCAGCGTCATGGTACCCACGGTACCATACGTCCTGGAGTGCTCGAACCAGCATGCACGCCAACATGCTGGCGCGAGCGTGGCGCGGTCGCTTGGACGAGATGTTGCTCCTTCTAACACAGTTAGAAGTCCGAGCACATCTCGCTCCTCGCACCATTCGCCGCCGCCGCCCGCCTCTCCGGCAAAGGCTTTGGCGTGGAGCTGCCGGTGGTTCTTTGGTCGATTAGAATGACGCCAAATCGAGCCACCGGCCAGACACCTTTTGCTCTAGTCTGTGGAGCAGAAGCAGTTATCCCCACGGAACTCATATACGGGTCACCTCGAGTGCTCGCTTATGATGAGCTTGAGCAAGAGCGGCTGCGTGAAGATGACGCGCTGCTCCTTGAGGAAGATCATCTTCAGGCTGCTGTACGAGCTGCTCGCTACCAGCAAGCTTTGCGCCGCTACCATAGCCACAAAGTTAACGCCAGAAGTTTCGAGGAAGGCGACCTTGTTTCTTTGGCGTGATCAGTCCACCAAGATTTCCAACAAGTTGACGCCGAAGTGGGAAGGCCCTTACCGGGTGAAGCGAGTCACTAGGCTTGGCGCTGTCCGCCTTGGGACCGAAGATGGCATACCAGTGAGCAACTCCTGGAATATTGAGCATCTTCGCAATCTTTTCCCGTGAGGCGCGGTTGTCGGACCCTGTCCGGCAACCACCCATTTGTACAAGTCTTACCGTTGTTGCACGTAACCCTTTGTACAAAGCCGGGCGCAGACCCGTGCATAAAGATTATGTGCTCAGCACATACCCCCGGTAAGCAAAAAAAAATGAGCCACAAGGCTCCATAAATTTATTTTCTCTTCTCTCTTTTCTGTTAAGGAAAGCAAGGGTCCCTCGCACACAAGCTTGCCGGGGGGAGGGAGGAGGAGATAATGTGTGGACCGACCGGCGCTCAAGAAGGTTCTGCCTTACCGGGAAAGCAAGCAACAGAAAAAGATAAGTGCCAAAGTTTGAGCAATCAGATTTCCTTTAAGTTTTTAAGTTATTTTCCTTGAACGACTCCGCCTTGTATGGAAAACCTGTGCGCGGAGGAACCGACTCGTGGTTAGCCGCGCCCTTACTGTTGTTTCGAGCCCGCTCAACAACTTAAGCGAGCCGCGGCTAGCTGCGACAAGGTTTCTTGTCGACGCGGGCACCAACCAACTCGTAGCTAAGTTGCGCCCTTATTGTTGTTTCGAGTCCGCTCAACAACTTAAGCAAGCCACGACTAGCTCTGCGACGAGGTTTCTTGCCAGCTATGGCACTGCCAGCGGGATGCTGACGTTCCGCACCCAGCGCTCGCGGCAGAGGAGCCTGCGCTGAAAAGTTCCCTAAAAGCGTAGGGTAAAAGCATACAAGGGAAAGAGTCAAGTAAAGGAAATAACATAGCAATTACTACCCAAGATAGAAGTATATTACAGGATAACCTGTCGCAAGATCTAACAGACTGCTTCTCATAACATGGTTGACAGCGACAAAGAAAAAAAAGGGGAATAGGCAGCCTAGTCTACGCGGTCGCCCTCGATCCTCTTGATGCCGCTCACCTTGTCCACAATGGGTGCGACAAGGGCCTTGAGCTCCTCCAAGTCAACATCTGGTGGTAGGCTTCGGAGGACGTTGGTGAGGCGGAGGCCTAGGTTGTGGAAGGCTACCTTCATCAGCACCTTCTGGAGGGCTCCCGCGCAGATCTTGCGCGACTCGTCGGCAAGCTGTTTTGGGATCTGTTCCCGGAGTCGCTAAAGCGCCATCGCCACACCCTTGAAGAACAGGGTCAGCTTGGTGCTGGGTTGGAGATTCCTGTCGGTGGAATACCCGAGATCCACCATCCCCAGCTGCGCCAGCTCCTTGTCGACGTCCGCGGCGACGCTCACCAGACCCTCCGTCCAGTGCTCCACGGTCTCCGACAAGGTCTTCTGGGCGGCGATGGCATTCGCCAGCAGCACCTTGCCGGCCTCGACCTCCTCCTTCAGGGCCGTCTCTTGCTCCTTGGCGCTGCCCAGGGATCTTGTCAGAGCCGCCAGCTTCGCTTCAAGATTAGCATTTGAAGCCCTGGCGGCGTCGAGCTCCTTGCCTCTCTCAGTGAGGAGGGCCTGCAGCTCCAAGTAGCTGTTGGCGTCCTTCTCCCGCTCGAGCTTGAGCGCGGAAAACTCGTCGCCGCTCACCTTAAGGCCCGCCTCCAGCTGCACCACCTTCAGCTCCAGCTCGGTCTTGGCAGCCTCGGCAGCTGCGGCGGCGTCTTCGGCTTGCTTAACGGCTCCGCCAACCGCTCGCTCGCGCGCGGCAAGCTCCTCCTCGTGGCTGTCGAGGTTAACCTTCCGCTGCGTCAAGTCACCTTCCCGCGAAGACAACCTCTTCGCGGCAAGGCGTTGGCACTCTTCGACGTCCGCCTTCTCGAGAAGGAAGGCTTGCTGCGCCTCGGCAAGTTCCTCCCGCTCCCTTGCCAGGGAACGGAGAGCTTCTTGGTTGGCGCCCCGGAGCTCCTCCACGCGCTTCTCGATGTCAGCCCCGGCCTTCGTGACGAGCGCTTCGCGGGACTCCAGTTTGGCCTGCCGGGCGCGGTAGAGCGCCACCAGCTTCCACAGCAGACGTTCCTCTTTAGGTTTGTTCCTGCTACTGCTTGGCGCGTCGACCAGCTTCAGCCCGGCGGAGGCAAGCACTTCTCCGTCGAGCGCTTCTCCTTCGACCGGTGCCTTGGAGCTCGACGCCCAGGGTAGGTTGATGTAGATATCCTCGCCGGCCTTCAGATAGATGCCGGTCTGGGGCTCTCCGGAGCCTGGCGCGGCGGCGGCGGCAGCACTTGCGGTCTCCTCGCCGGCAGGCTCACCGGCGCCGGCTGTCTCCTTGGCGGCAACAGCGTCGTCGGCGGTGACCTCAGTCTCCATCGGCTCTACACCCGACGGACCTGACAGCCGGGAGAGGGGAGAAGACTCAAGTAGGATTCAAGCAAAATCCAAGAAGGAGATCAAAAGAAGAAGAAGAGCCCAAGGGAAGTTGAAGGGCAAGGAAGTTACCTGTGCCCGGCTCGGCGGTAGTGGTCTCCGTTGCCGGGGGATCGCTGGTGCTGCCCCTCACCGGGGGCTCCTCCCTTGTCGGAGCCTCCTCCCTCGCCAGGGACCCTTCCCTTGCCGGGGGCTCCTCCCTTGTCGGAGCCTCCTCCCTCGCCGGAGAGCTCTCCCTTGCCGGAGACCTCTCCCTCGTCGGAGGACTCTCCCTTGGCGCTTCAGGGGCGGTCTCTGGGCGTCCCTGTTGAGGCTGCTCCGTTCCTGCACAAGCCATCAATCAAAAGTCAGCAAAGCGAGAGTCTCCATGCACGCCCCAACAGCGAAGGGCAAATAAGGCACTTACGCTGGGGGCTGCTCTGGAGATCAGCAATTGGGTCCGACAAGTTGGTCTCGGGCGCGTCCCCTGCCGACGTGGTGGGCTCGTCCTCGATGACGATCACCAGCGCCTTGGCCCTCTTTGCCGCTCTCTGGGCCAGAGTCCTGAAAAGGAGCGGATTCAGAGAAAGACAAGTGAGATGCAAGACAAAGCAGTAAGGATTGAAGAACAGCAAGTACAAGAGAAAAACCTACTATTCCTCTTCTTCCTCATCGGAGCTGAACGCAGAGAAGTCAAAATCCGGCGCGCGTCCGGCGCGGGGAGATGGAGGGGTAGGCTCCCTTGGTCGCTTGGCGGGGGCAGATACGGCAGCCTGGGAAGATCCCGCTCCGGTTGCAGCAGCAGCGTGGGGCGCTCCCGCGGCAGTGGTGCTTGCCGCGGTGGAGCGTGTCGTGCGATGCGGCGACTGTTAATGCGCCTGTCGCCTTGCTACATCCCTGGCCTTGCGGAGACGCCTTCTTGGTGGAGACGGAGGCGTAGCCAGCCGCGGGCTATCGGAAGACGAAGTGGAGGAAGAGTCGATCTCCAGCGAGTCGCTCGCATCCCCGACAGGCTCGCTCGGCTCGGCGCCGCTCCCGGCAAGATCTTCCTTGCCGGCAAGTTCCTCTTGCCGGGCGAGCTTTTTCTTGCCGAGGAACTCATCTCGCTCGGCACGGGTTTTTGCCTCTTCTGCCGCCGCTTCCTCCAGAGTAAACCCAAATTCGCCTGCCGCGGCGGCTGCCGCTGCCTCTTCCAACCTAGTGGCTATGTACGCCAGCTCCGCCTCGGTGGTGTCGTGGATGAGGCCGTCCCTCTCATCGGCGCGGATTGGCACTTCCACCAGGTCGTCGAAGAACTGCTGCACGACCTCGCCTTCGGGCTCTTGCCAAGTTGGCTCGATTCCGTGCGAGTCGCACAACGGCATCATCGCCCGGATGCGGTCGAGCGCAGAGTTGTTGCACAAAGGGACGACGCCCTGCGGCACCCTGAAGACTTCGGGGTGATCCGAATCGTATTTGAAGAGCTCCTGCAGCATGCCATTGTGCTCGAGGACAGTGAAATTATAGTTGAGGCCTGGGCGCAGCCTCATAATGTCCGCCGCGTTCTTGAACTCCCAGGCAGGCCTTCCTCGTTCCTGCAGAGGGGCAATGCGGCGGCGAAGAAAGTCCGCGCCAATAGCGCCTACGGTGAGTCCGGCAAGCCTAAGGCGCTGGATCCTGGTGACGGCAATCGTCAGCCTGCTGTCTTCCGGGGCCAAGTCGCTCCAGTCACTGCCGCGCACTGCTGCTGCTTGGCGCCGAGCGGTGAATGGCTGCGGGCTCTCCTCGATAATCCAGCACCAATCTGCTCTCCATTCCTCCCACTTGCCGCGGAACTCCCCCTCTAGATAAGATTCCTTCTTGCCGGATCTTGAGACCCAGGCGATTCCGCCGGATAGAGTCTCTCCTCTCTCTACCCGAGGGATAAAGAAATGGCGGAAGAGAGCTACACTAGGGTGGACTCCGACAAAGTTTTCGCAAAGGTGTGCGAAAACTGCCATGGTGAGGACGGCGTTGGGGGTGAAGTCAAGGAGGTAGAAGCCATATGTGTTCATAATATCACAGAAGAACTCGGAAAAGGGCGGGCAGAGCCCGCAGTAGAAGAACACAGCAAAGAAAGGGTACCCGTCCGGAGCCGTCGCGTGGGCTGCAGCCGGGAGCACCCTGGTCCGCGGGTGAGCTCGCGTCTCCGTCGACCAGAACAAGTAATACCGCTCCCGCAACGCCTTCGCGCCAAGCTTGGGGGGGAAGATGGCTCGCTCCTTCCACATCGCCGCGAGCCGCTGCGCCTCGGTCGACTTCACTGCCTTGCCCTTGTCGCCCTTCGGAGCCATGGCAAAGGTGGTGGAGGAGGCCGACGGTGGTGGTGGTGCGGGTGGTAATGGGGGGAGCAGGGCGCTGCTCTCTTGTTGCTCTGAGAAGACGGGGAGCGGCGGAGGTTTTGAGATTGGAAGCAGCAACGGGCAGATGGCGTCGTACCCCTGTTTCCTCTGCTTATAAAGAGGGAGGGGAGGGGGAGGGGGCGGATGTTTCGCCGTCACGAATAAACAACTATCCACGATTCTGCCCACCACGCCTCCACGCCTCCCTCCGTTTACGGGGGGGGGGGGGCGCAAACCGTCCCCTTTTACCACGACGTGACGAATGCGCACGGGGCGCAGCCCCGCACACGTCACGCACGACGCTGCGTTCGACGCGTGCCGTTTGGGGAGGGCGCGGTGGGTGCGGAGTGAGTTATGGCATGACCTAGGCCACGCATGCCCGTGCACTGTTTTGGGCCTGGCCCAACAGTGCTCGGCACCGTGTATGGCCCAGGCCCGGGGGCTCCTGTCGGTGTACTAAAGTAGGGGTACCTTAGTATCCCGAACTTGTGCACGGGCAGTCGCAGCACCCCGCGGCAAGGCTTGCCGGGCGACTGCCAAGATTCTCCACGGCTCCTTTGAGGCCATTGAAGAACAAAGTATCCAAGAGCAAAACAAGGCCCCGGCAAGAGGAGCTTGCCGGGAAGGAGACAAGACCCCGGCAAGAGGAGCTTGCCGGGAAGGAGACAAGACCCCGGCAAGAGGAGCTTGCCGGGGAGGAAACAAGGCCCCGGCAAGAGGAGCTTGCCGGGAAGGAGACGAGACCCCGACAAGAGGAGCTTGCCGGGAAGACAACCAAAGCATCTCAAGAAGCTCGCTGCGGCGCACTGCACGTCCTGACAAGACCCGGTGAGCGACAAGCTCCCGGACGCGACAAGGCAACATCCGCGCAAGGCGCTTGCCGCGGCAAGCTACTACTCCGCAGCCCGCGCTCCAGCTCACCCACCAACGTGTCGCTCTGGGACCACTCCTGGCGTACGTGGCGGGAGGCTGTGCAGCCGGGGGCATGCGGTGGCAAGCAAGCGCTGACAAGATAGCCATCGTGGCAAACGGTGGCGTTCCTAGCGGTCCCTCTCTGTACTGTCTAGGTGACACAGACATGCATTTAATGCCCTTGTCCCCTGCCGTCAGGGTTAGGTATGATACGACTGTTGTAGGCGGTGGAGCCAACTACCCCTCTTTTACATTTTTACCCCCACCTCTGTTGCCACCTGTCGGTGACCCCTTAGACATATAAAAGGAGGCCCATGCGCAACAGAGGGGGGAGGACGGCCATTCTCACGCTCGGTCTCGCCAGCTGCTTGAGTGTACTGTAGCACTCATCGCTCCCGAGCAAGAACTCAATACAACCACCAAAGCAGGAGTAGGGTTTTACGCATCCGTGCGGCCCGAACCTGGGTAAACCGACCGCGTCGCTTGTGCGTTCGCCTCGATCTGCTCTTTGTGCATCCACCGCCCCCTGCCGAACCGAAAGGGGCTCGGTCCGCCGATCCCCATAGGTGTACGCGGGATCAGCAACCCCCGACACCCAGAGTAGAAGAGGATAGAGAAGGTCAACAAGGGCCAATAGGCCAAGCTCGACATTAAGTTTCAACTGTCAACGACTCAGAGATCATTCAACAAGGCACCTATATGGTGATAAGCATGGCTAAGCATTTCTACTCTACGGGAACCTTATACTTCTACTCAGGTGTCAAGTAAATAGGCGACAAGCGGATCAAGGTAATGTGTCAATCGACATGCTAGCTACGAGAATTAAAATAGCATGCACAATAGTAACAATAAAACTCAATGCAATTTTGTAAACCATAGAATAAGTATGATCAAAGAAGGAGGCATGCCTTCGTTGTTGAGTCCCTCTTCGGTAACCTGTTTCTGTCCATGTCCAACATCGTCGTCACTCCCTACTCGTCATAACGATAGCAAATGGAAAACAAATAATACCAAAACAATAGTAAATTCAAATAACATCCAGAACAAATTAAGAATGGATGGATAACAGGATATTGATCAAGATGGAGATTCCAAAATGAAGTAGCAAGATAGGAAGATAAGAGATATGATTCAACGAAGGGAAAGGGTTAGGTTGACATGGCTAAGGAAGACTTGGTGACTGACGTTCTAATATAAATTATGCGATTAAACACTAGTAGTGCCCACTACACATCTCGACAAACTACATAGGAAACTACTGTATGACAAACATTATGGCATCGACACACCATGGAACCAACATATGCATTTTAACTACACAATCACAACATGGCATAATAAATCTAAAAGATAACCACAAATAAATATTTAGATGGAATCTAAATATTTATAATGGTCAATAGCAACATTTACATCAACTATATGCTAGTTCAAAAGGAAGCATTCCCTAAGATAACCAAACCAACATTATAAACCTTCGTAGTCAAGCAATCAAACATAATTCAATAAAATGATTTGAAATGATATAGGTCTAGCCGTAAAACATTACTAAAAAATAGGATCAAGTATATCAAACAATTAACAAGAAACTATACAAAAAATGAAACAAAAGGATGAACAACTATCCTAGACATGATATGATTAAGATTAATAATCAACCACAAGTATATATTTGGATGAATCCAAATATTCATAATGGTTTACAACAAGCAAACACTAAACCCCAATCATAACAACTATTAGCAACTATTTTCAATAACGAAGGACAAACCAATCCTATCACAAACTAATTGGGCAATTGCATAATCAGACACATCATACAAGGCATGTGAGTATAGAATCATGAAGAGGCCTTATCTAATAACACAAGCACTAAAGATAGGAGTTTCTACGAGAAGATACTAAACTAGGGCATGGTCTTAGCAATAAAGAACAACCCATACTAATAACCACTATCAGTTATAATATGACTAGCACACAACTCATCTAACATGAACGATAAATGATTCTAAGCATGTGATGAACTATTGCAGCACATATAAAACACTCACAACACTAACATGAGACAAATCAAGCATATATGAGAAACACAAGTACAACTATACACATGGAATATAATAACCCATGAAAGATCACTATCATGACCTAATGTCTAGACTTAGGCATAGCACAAATGCAAGAGTAAGATAACTAGATATGATGCTAAGCATGGATAATCATCACACAAGATGCCAAAATATGCTATTAATAGAATACAACTTGTAACTATGAGATAACCCACTTGATAACAACTACCCTGAGATCAAACACGACCATGATAGTTATGGAATAAGCACCTGAAAGCATATTAAGCACGTAGGGTAAACGACTAGATCATGGCATCAACCAAATCAAGTAATGATATATCGTAGAATGACTAAGAGAGACAACATGCATTTCTATCAAGTACAACTTACACTTGTAAAGACATAGGCATGACTGTTCTATAACATGAATTGATACATGCACTATCCTCTAGTTATATTGTCACAACATCATGGAATGGTATTGATCAAGCAAGCTGGAATCATACACCACTAGCATGTATCTCTACCAAGCAAAGTCTAACAATATACACCATCATAACGTAAATCCTAGCAATGTTATAACACATCGAAATCATACAATAAAACAAGCATTCAAGATTTGAGCAAGTGATAGCATGACATGGTATTGTCCTAGGTAAATAAAACACATCGAATAATTATCAAGGTGTAATAAACTAACTTCTATGCCACAAGAAATAAATCCTACAAAGGAACACAATTATAACCATGACATAAAAGCATCGAACCATGTAAACTTGGATAATAAACATCTAGAAAAGAAGAGGAACTAGGAAATTATATTCTATGCAACAAACTATAATGCACTCATTTCCAAAGAACAAGACATTTCATTTGACCTCTAGCATAAGCAAAACCATGCGACAACACCTAGAAGAAAATAACAATAATATGAACATCTATTGTACGAATGACATGATTTCAAACCAATAAAATAAACATGTGAGATGGATGAACATGAATATATAAACTATATCTAATATATCTTCATGCTAAACAATAAGAAAATAAGAAGTATTTAATAATTAGAGAAATCAAACAAAGCTTAGAATAATCTTACAAAGTCCTAAGCATGGAGACAATTCACCAAAAATTTGTACGCATTCTCAACATAGAGCAATAAAGAGTACTAGGCATTATTTAAATGATAACAATACGATTACCCATCAATGCTCCAAATCTAATTAAAATAGTAACACCCGACAAGCATGTACAAACAATAATAATATGATACACCAATCAACTCCTACACATGGTAAGAATTTGCAAAGGCTTGTACAGAGACATCATAGGACTACGCACGCACCAAAGAAAAATATCATCAAGAACAAACTATATTTGACAATTTAAATAATCCTACAAACATGACTAATAAATCACATGACACTCTCGTAAAAATGAGATGATTAGCATGCACTCCTAACATATCCCGAACAGATGAATGACAAAATATTAACACAAAAGTTCCCGGGTGAGCTACTACACATGTGATAATTCACAAGACCTATTGCAAACGCATATCACACTACTATATGATGCAGGAAATTAACAAATGAAACCGTACAAAACTATATTAAAATATATCGTTCTAATTAAAAGAACAATTGGATAAAGCACATTCTAAAAATTAAGTTGCCGATCTAGCAAACTAGTTCCACCAATAGGTTCCTATCGTCATAGGGAGCATTTGATACATTCGGCATGAAGTCTTCCGAGGAACAGATTCTACGGGAACATGCCGATGCCACCGAATGGCCTCCTATTTTGGACGCACGTGGCCAACTAAAGAAATAGGCCCTAAAGCGATGCCTAACAGATGGACAAGGTATAGGGAAGTGAGCCTGTGAAAGGAACTGGACAAGAGCTCACCGAACTTGATGAAACAACGCGATGAACTTGACGAACAGTGTAGACGTACATGTAGAATCCTTCGCGTACAGTCGACGAAACGAACTTCTTCTTCCCTGAATGGATTCATGGCATGGTGGAGAAGAACCTGGTGCAAGGGTTTGGATGAAGATGACGTGCATCACCGGGATCGAGCACATCATCCATGGAGCATCATCTTTTTAAGAGAGTTTCTGGATAGGAAGAGGAAGCAAGAGGGTAGGGATGCTACGGGAGTTGGAAGAGGAGCTCAGGGCACACATATATATACTCATGGATTGTGAAACGGTTGAGAGATTAAGAGAGTTCAAGGGAGGGTGATTCATTCATGGGTGTGGCTCTTCCTTCCTGTACTTGTGCCTGTACGTTTACGTGCGTGAGGGCAGGAGACGAAGGGTTATGGGGCTGGCACGGGGAGATAAATCAAGTGAAAGGTAAAAGGAAAGATGAGGAATTAAGGGAGCCAAGGTGAATGGACGTGGTGGCACTTGCGTGGACGTTTCACTTTCTTCTCTAACATGAGAACGTACACTTTTTTTTTTTGAGAAATATGAGAACGTACACATGAAGGAGAGAAGAGGGGGTCGCTTGTGTGGGTGTTGGGCCAGATCAGCCAGCCCGTTAGGAGGAAGTAAAAAAAATTAGAGAGAGGGAGGTGTTAGCTGCAACCCAAGGGAGAGAAAGGATATGCAGGTTGGCCCAGTCGATTGGGAGAAAAGGAAAATTAGAAGAGAAAAGAGACAAGCAGATTGGACATGAGCAATTCGGCCAAAGTTTGAGACAGGGAAACGAATTTATTTCTTTTTAGAAAAATCTAAAGAAGGAAAAGAAGGTCGAACAATCAAGGGAATTTAAGAAGACCAAACCAAATTCAAAGGCGCGTATTTAATTATGCCAAACAAGAGAAAATAGAGCCCGGCTAAGAAGTAAACACAAATTTTAATTTAGGTTCACATTAGTTCAAATTAAATACATTAAATTATAAAATTCTAATTTAAGCTTGGTTAACAAATAAAATAAATGAAATTTTCTCGCCCTGATTTTTGGAATAAAAAAATTCTTAAACATTCTGAGAATCGGGATGTTACATGGATATGCCTCCAATTTTTCCTAAATGTGAGTTTGTCAAACTAATTTGTTAGTTAAGTAATTTATATTGTTAATTTAAAAATATTTGGTGTTCATCGCTACTAAATTTTTTTATTTATAATTGTCAACTTATTTCTTATCTTCAAGAAATACTCGGAAGGCTGTAGACAAGACATCGACAACTATGGCTCCAAGCTTAATTGTGAGGAGAAAGGTTATCTTGTCTCGTTCATAGATGATGTTGAGGCCTTTAAGACCAATCATTCTATCAACCCAAATTTTAGTGGATACGTGCCACTAGTCGATGAGTTGCATGATGGTAACTTCATTGCCAAAAACTTGATATGTTTTTGTTAATGATGGTAACTTCATTGCATGCATTCTTCTTAAGTAAACTACATTGCTAACTATAGATGGTACTATATATATATATGTTCTTCAATATAGGCTCCCGAAGGAGGTTGTGCCTGACATGATCTTTACCAAAGGTCATATGCATATGGTTAGCTTACGACCAACTCCACCGAAGGCTTACTAAAAGATCGTGGATGTCGGCTAGAGGGGGGGTGAATAGACGTTTTAAAATAGTTACGGTGCAGGCTTGAACAAATGCGGAATAAACCTAGTGGTTAATTTGTCAAGCACAAAACCTAAAACGACTAGGCTCACCTATGTGCACCAACAACTTATGCTAAGCAAGATAAACTATTAGGTGATAGCAAGATATATGACAAGAAACAATATGGCTATCACAAAGTAAAGGGCTCGGGTAAGAGATAACCGAGGCACATGGAGACGACGATCTATCCCGAAGTTCACACCCTTGCGGATGCTAATCTCCGTTTGGAGCGGTGTGGAGGCACGATGCTCCCCAAGAAGCCACTAGGGCCACCGTAATCTCCTCATGCCCTTGCACAATGCAAGATGCCGTGATTCCACTAAGGGACCCTTGAGGGCGGTCACCGAACCCGTACAAATGGCAACCCTTGGGGGCGGTCACCGAACCCGTACACTTTGGCAACCCTTAGGGGCTGTCACCGGAACCGGTCAAATTACTTGGGGTGATCTCCACAACCTAATTGGAGACCCCGACGCTTGCTCGGAGATTTACAGCACAATGATTGAGCTCCGAACACCACCAACCGTCTAGGGCACCGAGGCACCCAAGAGCAACAAGCTCAAGGGTACCAAGCACCCAAGAGTAATAAGCTTCTCAACTTGAAACCTCCACGTATCACCGTGGAGAACTCAAACCGATGCACCAAATGCAATGGCAAGGCACATGGAGTACCCAAGTCCTTCTCTCCCAAATCCCACCAAAGAAACTATTGCTAGGGAGGAAAATGAGAGGAAGAACAAGAAGGAGAACACCAAGAACTCCAAGATCTAGATCCAAGGGGTTCCCCTCACATAGAGGAGAAAGTGATTGGTGGAAATGTGGATCTAGATCTCCTCTCTCTTTTCCCCCCGAAACTAGCAAGAATCCATGGAGGGATTGAGAGATAGCAAGCTCGAAGAAGGTCAACAATGGGGGAAGAACACAAGCTTAAAGGATAAGGTTCATTGGGGAATAAGACCCCCTTTTATAGGTGGGGAAAAATCCAACTGCTATGCTCACAGCCCGTACAGAGCGGTACTACAGCTCATGGGAGCAGTACTACCGCTAGGGCGGTGGAAGCCCTTTGAAAAAACAACGAGGAGGCAAAAGGCCGGTAGAACCGCCGGAGCGGTACTAGCGCTCGTCCTCACGGTACTACCGCTAGGGGTAGCGGTACGATTTCTAAGGGTAGCGGTACTACTGCTTGCGAGCGGTACTAAAAAATACATCCGTGCCTACCACCGCTGGACTTAAGACGAGTTTTTGGTCCCGAGCGGACGTAGCCGCGGTAGTACCGCTCTGGAGCGGTAGTAAAAAATTACATCCGCTCCAAGCGGTAGTACCGCTGCAGCCCTTTTAAGGACACCAAAACTGACACAACTTCTGCAAATGGACTCCAAATTCAATGAAACCAAGTTTGTTGGAAAGCTAGCGACAATGGCTAACACAATCTTGATAGAAATAACAATAAGAAGGAAATTAGAAAAGGCCCATAAGAAAATGGTGAGACCCTTCCTTAAATAAGACCGGTAAAACCTCCAACACCGAAAACGCAATAGAAGAAGCATGTGAACTCCGTTTTCGAAGAACTCGAGCTTGTCAAGAAGATGACCATAAGCTCCAAATCTCACAAGGATAAAACCAAACAAGAATCAAGGAAGATGATGCAAGCATGAAACGGTTTGAGCTCTCTATGAACGATATGATCAAGCTACTCAGTTGAGAGCCCCCCTTGATAGTACGGCAATCGATCCCATAACCCGGTCTCCAAACTACCACCATGAGACCGGTAAAATAGAGAACCTATCAAGGCCAAACCTTTGCCTTGCACATAGTCCACTTGAGCTAGATGATGACGATCTTGACTCCCTCAAGTTGGGCCACCATTCTTGATTGTGTTGGCTCGATGAAGACTAGATGTTTTCTCCCCCATACTCTACTATGGGTGAGCCACTCTTTGTCACATCTTCACAAGTCCATTGACACAACAATGGACGACAAGCTTCAAGGATGATCTCTTCATGATGCTCCACTTGAACTTGCACACCGCAACCTAACCCCACAAAGAACTCTCACGAAGACCATGGGTTAGTGCACAAAGCATAATTGACAATGCTTACCATACCATGGGATCACTTGATCCCTCTCGGTACATCTTCTACACTTTGTGTGTTGATCAACTTGATTCACTCTCTGACTTAGTCTTGGTTAACCTCTCACATGACCAATATTTAGGTAATTCCTTGAGTAGCACCTTGGTTATCTCAAACTCTCCTTGAAACCAACAAATGGACTCCAAGAAAAGCCTATGGACAAATCCTTCAAATATAACTCAAGGCAAGCATTAGTCCATAGAGATTGTCATTAATTACCAAAATCAAACATGGGGGCACCGCATGTTCTTTCACTTACCACAGTGCATACTCGATTTGTTTAAACGATGGAATGCTCAATATGAAAGAATGGAGCAAAGTGATGAATGCGCACAAACAACTAATTGGAGACAACATGAATGTGCGCATGCCACAAGTTGGAGATAGGTGTATCTCCATTCTCCATTATGAAGATGGACCGGTTTATCTGTTTTATGCCATTTTACCTAGGAGAGAGGAGTAGGTCCTAGGTATTAAGAACAATTAGTTAGTGTCGATTATGACTAGTGACCAACTTGTTATATAACTCGTGGACGATAATGATGATGATGAGGAGTTGTCATATGACTATGATGTATTATGATGATGATGAGTTATTACATCATTGGGTGAAAGAACCGTGGATTAGATTCGAGTGGATGGATCCAAAGTGACCAAGTTGGATTAGCCTATAATAACTAATTATGATCATAATGATATAACAATATGATACTGTATGAAAACTTGTATAACGTTGTATGAATATGACATAAAATAAAACAGAAATGGAATACATAATAATAGTAGTAGTGCGGGATGGAGCGGCGCTGCTAGTAATTAGCAGTAGCATGTTCTCTGGGCGGCGCTACTACTAACTGAGTTATCAGTAGTGCGTTCCAAGCGGCGCTACTGGTTAATGTTAGTTGTAGCGACGTAGCAGTCGCGCCGGTCCCCGCGCTACTGCTAGGCCATTTACCCGCGCTACTGTAGGGAACGCAGTATTTCAAAAGAAGTCCTACGATCATGCAAGATCTATCTAGGAGATGCATAGCAATGAGAGGGGAGAGTGTGTTTATGAACCCTCGTAGACCGAAAGTAGAAGCGTTGAGTAACGCGGTTGATGTAGTCGAACGTCTTCGCGATCCAACCAATCAAGTACCGAACGCACTACACCTCCGCGATCTGCACACGTTCAGCTCGGTGACGTCCCTTGAACTCTAGATCCAGCTGAGGCCGAGGGAGAGTTTCGTCAGCACGATGGCGTGTTGATGGTGATGATGAAGTTACCGACGTAGGGTTTCGCCTAAGCACTACGACAATATGACCGAGGTGGAAATCTGTGGAGGGGGGCACCACACACGGCTAAGAAATCAACTTGTGTGTCTATGGGTGCCCCTCCCCTGTATATAAAGGAGTGGAGGAGGGGAGGGCCGGCCTCCTATGGCGCGCCCCAAGGGGGGATTCCTACTCCTAGTAGGAGTAGCCCCCCCTTTCCTAGTTGGAGTAGGAGAAGAAGGAAGAGGGAGAGAAGGAAAGGGGGCTGACCCCCTTCCCAATTCGGATTGGGCTTGGAGGGCGCGTGCCTCCCACTTGGTCGCCTCCTCCTCTCTCCCACCATGGCCCATTAAGGCCCATTAACTCCCCGGGGGGTTCTGGTAACCCCCAGTACTCCAAAAGATGCCCGAACCTATCCGAAACCTTTCCGGTGTCCAAACATAGCCTACCAATATATCAATCTTTATGTCTCGACCATTTTGAGACTCCTTGTCATGTCTGTGATCACATCCGGGACTCCAAACTATCTTCGGTACATCAATTACATAACTCATAATACATATCATCATCGAATGTTAAGCGCGCGGACCCTACGGGTTCGAGAACTATGTAGACATCACCGAAACTAATCTCCGGTCAATAACCAATAGCAGAACCTAGATGCTCATATTGGTTCCTACATATTCTATGAAGATCTTTATCGGTCAAACCGCATAACAACTATGTTTGTTCCCTTTGTCATCGGTATGTTACTTGCCCCTGTATCATCATACCTAGTTCAATCTCGTTACCGGCAAGTCTCTTTACTCGTTCCATAACGCAACATCCCGCAACTAACCCATTAGTCACATTGCTTGCAAGGATTATAGTGATGTGCATTACCGAGAGGGCCCAGAGATACCTCTCCGACAATCGGAGTGACAAATCCTAATCTCGATCTATGCCAACTCAACAAACACCATCGGAGACACCTGTAGAGCATCTTTATAATCACCCATTTACGTTGTGACGTTTGATAGCACACTAAGTGTTCCTCCGGTATTCAGGAGTTGCATCATCTCATAGTCATAGGAACATGTATAAGTTATGGAGAAAGCAATAGCCATAAACTAAACGATCATAGTGCTAAGCTAACAGATGGGTCAAGTCAATCACATCATTCTCTAATGATGTGATCCCGTTCATCAAATGACAACTCATGTCTATGGTCAGGAAACTTAACCATCTTTGATTAACGAGCTAGTCAATGTAGAGGCATACTAGTGACACTCTGTTTGTCTATGTATTCACACATGTACTAAGTTTTCGGTTAATACAATTCTAGCATGAATAATAAACATTTATCATGATATAAGGAAATATAAATAACAACTTTATTATTGCCTCTAGGGCATATTTCCTTCATTCTCCCACTTGCACTAGAGTCAATAATCTAGATTACATTGTAATGATTCTAACACCCATGGAGTCTTGGTGCTGATCATGTTTTGCTCGTGAGAGAGGCTTAGTCAACGGGTCTGCAACATTCATATCCGTACGTATCTTGCAAATCTCTATGTATCCCTCCTTGACTTGATTACGGATGGAACTGAAGCGTCTCTTGATGTGCTTAGTTCTCTAGTGAAATCTGGATTCCTTTGCCAAGGCAATTGCACTAGTATTGTCACAAAAGATTTTTATTGGACCCGATGCACTAGGTATGACACCTAGATCGGATATGAACTCCTTCATCCAGACTCCTTCATTTGCTGCTTCCGAAGCAGCTATGTATTCTGCTTCACACGTAGATCCCGCCACGACGCTTTGCTTAGAACTGCACCAACTGACAGCTCCACCATTCAATAAAAATATGTATCCGGTTTGTTATTTAGAGTCATCTGGATCAGTGTCAAAGCTTCCATCGACGTAACCGTTTACGACGAGCTCTTTGTCACCTCCATAAACGAGAAACATATCCTTAGTCCTTTTCAGGTATTCCAGGATATTCTTGACCGCTGTCTAGTGATCCACTCCTGGATTACTTTATTACCTCCCTGTTAAACTAATAGCAAGGCACACATCAGGTCAGGTACACATCATTGCATACATGATAGAACCTATGGCTGAAGCATAGGGAATGACTTTCATTTTCTCTCTATCTTCTGCAGTGGTCGGGCATTGAGTCTGACTCAACTTCACACCTTGTAACACAGGCAAGAACCCTTTCTTTGCTTGATCCATTTTGAACTTCTTCAAAACTTTATCAAGGTATGTGCTTTGTGAAAGTCCAATTAAGTGTCTTGATCTATCTCTATAGATCTTGATGCCCAATATATAAGCAGCTTCACCGAGGTCTTTCATTGAAAAATTCTTATTCAAGTATCCTTTTATGCTATTTAGAAATTCAGTGTCATTTCCAATCAGCAATATGTCATCCACATATAATATCAGAAATGCTAGAGAGCTCCCACTCACTTTCTTATAAATACAGTCTTCTCCAAAAGTCTGTATAAAACCATGTGCTTTGATCACACTATCAAAGCGTATATTCCAACTCCGAGATGCTTGCACCAGTCCATAAATGGATCGCTGGAGCTTACACACTTTGTTAGCACCTTTTGGATTGACAAAACCTTCTAGTTGTATCATATACAACTCTTCTTTAAGATATCCATTAAGGAATGCAGTTTTGACATCCATTTGCCAAATTTCATAATCATAAAATGCGGCAATTGCTAACATGATTCGGATGGACTTAAGCATCGCTATGGGTGAGAAGGTATCATCATAGTCAACTCCTTGAACTTGTCGAAAACCTTTCGCAACAAGTCGAGCTTTGTAGGTAGTAACATTACCATCAGCGTTAGTCTTCTTCTTGAAGATCCATTTATTCTCTATGGCTTGCCGATCATTGGGCAATTCAATCAGAGTCCACACTTTGTTCTCATACATGGATCCCATCTCAGATTTCATGGCCTCAAGCCATTTTGCGGAATCTGGGCTCATCATCGCTTCCTCATATTTTGTAGGTTCGTCATGGTCAAGTAACATGACCTCCAAAACAGGATTACCGTACCACTCTGGTGCGGATCTTACTCTGGTTGACATCCGAGGTTCGGTAGTAACTTCACCAGAAGTTTCATGATCATCATCATTAGCTTCCTCACTAATTGGTGTAGGAATCACTAGAACTGATTTCTGTGATGAACTACTTTCCAATAAGGGAGCAGGTACAATTACCTCATAAATTTCTACTTTCCTCCCACTCACTTCTTTCGAGAGAAACTCCTTCTCTAGAAAGGATCCATTCTTAGCAACGAATATCTTGCCATCGGATCTGTGATAAAAGGTGTACCCAACAGTCTCCTTTGGGTATCCTATGAAGACACATTTCTCTGATTTGGGTTCGAGCTTATTAGGTTGAAGCTTTTTCACATAATCATCGCAGCCCCGAACTTTAAGAAACGACAACTTGGGTTTCTTGCCAAACCACAGTTCATAGGGTGTCGTCTCAATGGATTTCGATGGTGCCATATTTAACGTGAATGCAGCCGTCTCTAAAGCATAACCCCAAAATGATAGCGGTAAATCAGTAAGAGACATCATAGACCACACCATATCTAATAAAGTGCGATTACGACGTTCGGACACACCATTACGCTGTGGTGTTCCAGGTGGCGTGAGTTGCAAAACTATTCCGCATTGTTTCAAATGAAGACCAAACTCATAACTCAAATATTCACCTCCACGATCGTATCGTAGAAACTTAATTTTCTTGTTACGATGATTTTTCACTTCACTCTGAAATTCTTTGAACTTTTCAAATGTTTCAGACTTATGTTTCATCAAGTAGATATACCCATATCTTCTCAAATCATCTGTGAAGGTCAGAAAATAATGATACCCACCACGAGCATCAACACTCATTGGACCGCATACATCAGTATGCATTATTTCCAATAAGTTTGTTGCTCGTTCCACTGTTCCGGAGAACGGAGTCTTAGTCATCTTGCCCTTGAGGCATGGTTCGCAAGCATCAAGTGATTCATAATCAAGTGATTCCAAAAGCTCATCAACATGGAGTTTCTTCATGTGCTTCACACCAATATGACCTAAACGGCAGTTCCACAAATAAGTTGAACTATCATTATTAAACTTATATCTTTTGGCTTCAATACTATGAATATGTGTATCACTACTATCAAGATTTAGTAAAAATTGACCACTCATCAAGGGTGCATGACCATAAAAGATATTACTCATATAAAGAGAAAAACCATTATTCTCCGATTTAAATGAATAACCGTCTCGCATCAAACAAGATCCAGATATAATGTCCATGCTTAACGCTTGCACCAAATAACAATTATTCAGGTCTAAAACTAATCCCGAAGGTAGATGTAGAGGTAGCGTGCCTACGGCAATCACATCGAATTTGGAACCATTTCCCACGTGCATCGTCACCTCTTCCTTAGCCAATCTTCGCTTAATCCGTAGCACCTGTTTCGAGTTGCAAATATTAGCAACAGAACCAGTGTCAAATACCCAGGCACTACTGTGAGCATTAGTAAGGTACACATAAATAACATGTATATCAAATATATCTTTCACTTTGCCATCCTTCTTATCCGCCAAATACTTGGGGCAGTTCCGCTTCTAGTGACCAGTCCCTTTGCAGTAGAAGCACTTAGTCTCAGGCTTAGGTCTAGACTTGGGCTTCTTCACTTGAGCAACAACTTGCTTGCCATTCTTCTTAAGGTGCCCCTTCTTCCCTTTGCCCTTCTTCTTGAAACCGGTGGTCTTGTTGACCATCAACACTTGACGCTCCTTCTTAATTTCTACCTCCGCAGCCTTTAGCATCGCGAAGAGCTCGGGAATTGTATTATCCATCCCTTGCATATTATAGTTCATCACAAAGCTTTTTTAGCTTGGTGGCAGTGATTGAAGAACTCTGTCAATGACACTATCAACCGGAAGATTAACTCCCATCCAAGTCAAGTGATTGTGGTACCCAGACATTCTGAGTATGTGTTCACTGACAGAACTATTCTCCTCCATTTTGCAGTTGTAGAACTTATTGGAGACTTCATATCTCTCAATCCGGGCTTTTCTTGAAATATTAACTTCAACTCCTGGAACATCTCATATGCTCCATGACGTTCAAAACGTCATTGAAGTCCCGGTTCTAAGCCATAAAGCATGGCACACTGAACTATCGAGTAGTCATCAGCTTTGCTCTGCCAGGTGTTCATAACATCTGGAGTTGCTCCTGCAGCGGGTGCACCTAGCGGTGCTTCCAGGACGTAATTCTACTGTGCAGCAATGAGGATAATTCTCAAGTTACGGACCCAGTCCGTGTAGTTGCTACCATCATCTTTCAACTTAGCTTTCTCTAGGAACGCATTAAAATTCAATAGAACAACAGCACGGGCCTTTTATCTACGACAACATAGACATGCAAAATACTATCAGGTACTAAGTTCATGATAAATTAAAGTTCAATTAATCATATTACTTAAGAACTCCCACTTAGATAGACATCCCTCTAATCATCTAAGTGATCACGTGATCCATATCAACTAAACCATGTCCGATCATCACATGGGATGGAGTAGTTTTCAATGGTGAACATCACTATGTTGATCATATCTACGATATGATTCATGCTCGACCTTTCGGTCTCAGTGTTCCGAGGCCATATCTGCATATGCTAGGCTCGTCAAATTTAACCCGAGTATTCTGCTTGTGCAAAACTGGCTTGCACCCGTTGTATGTGAACGTAGAGCTTATCACACCCGATCATCACGTGGTGTCTCGGCACGACGAACTATAGCAATGGTGCATACTCAGGGAGAACACTTATACCTTGAAATTTAGTGAGATATCATCTTATAATGCTACCACCGTACTAAGCACAATAAGATGCATAAAGGATAAGAATCACATGCAATCAATATAAGTGATATGATATGGCCATCATCATCTTGTGCCTTTGATCTCCATCTCCAAAGCACCGTCATGATCACCATCATCACCGGCTTGACACCTTGATATCCATCGTAGCATTGTTGTCGTCTCGCCAACTATTGCTTCTATGACTATCGCTACCGATTAGTGATAAAGTAAAGCAATTACATGGCGATTGCATTTCATACAATAAAGCGACAACCATATGGCTCCTGCCAGTTGCCGGTAACTGTGTTACAAAACATGATCATCTCATACAACAATTTATATAATCATGTCTTGACCATATCACATCACAACATGCCCTGCAAAAACAAGTAAGACGTCCTCTACTTTGTTGTTGCAAGTTTTATGTGGCTCCTACGGGTTTACCAAGAACAGTTCTTACCTACGCATCAAAAACCACAAAAAAGTATAGTGATTGATTTGTGATCTTCAGAAAGAACCCTGTTCATTGAATCTGATTCAACTAAAGTTGGAGAAACTGACACCCGCCAGCCACCTATGTGCAAAGCATGTTGGTAGAACCAGTCTCATGAACGCAGTCATGTAATGTCGGTCCGGGCCGCTTCATCCAAGAATACCGCCGAATCAAGAAACAACTAGTGACGGCAAGTAATATGTATATACCCACGCCCACAACTCCTTTGTGTTCTACTCGTGCATATAACATCTACGCATAGACCTGGCTCTGATACCACTGTTGGGGAATGCAGTATATCAAAAAAATTCCTACGATCACGCAAGATCTAACTAGGAGATGCATAGCAACGAGAGGGCAGAGTGTGTCTACGTACCCTCGTAGACCGAAAGCGGAAGCATTGAGTAACGTGGTTGATGTAGTCGAATGTCTTCGCGATCAAACCGATCAAGTACCGAACGCATGGCACCTCCACGATCTGCACATGTTCAGCTTGGTGATGTCCCTCGAACTCTAGATCCAGCTGAGGCCGAGGGAGAATTTTGGCAGCACGACAGCGTGTTGATGGTGATGATGAAGTTACCGACGCAGGGCTTTGCCTAAGCACTACAACAATATGACCGAGGTGGAAATCTGTGGAGGGGGGCACCGCACATGGCTAAGAAATCAACTTGTGTGTCTATGGTGTGCCCACCTCCCTCGTATATAAAGGAGTGGAGGAGGGGAGGGCCGGCCTCCTATGGCGCGCCCCAAGGGGGGTATTCCTACTCCTAGTAGGAGTAGGTCTCCCCCTTCCCTAGTTGGAGTAGGCGAAGAAGGAAAAGGGAGAGGGAGAGAAGGAAAGGGGGCTAGCCCCCTTCCCAATTCAGATTGGGCTTAGGGGCGCGTGCCTCCCAGTTGGTCGCCTCCTCCTCTCTCCCACCATGGCCCATTAAGGCCCATTAGCTGTAACACCCACGATGCGGCTATATCTCCCACGTGTCGAGGCATGACTTAGAGGCATAACCGCATGGTGGTTTTGTCGCAAGAGGGGTAATCTTCACGCAATCCCATGTACTGAATAAGAAAGGGATAAAGAGTTGGCTTACAATCGCCACTTCACACAGATAGCAAGTTAAACATACATCATCCAAAGTACAATCAACGTCCGACTATGGAACCAAAATAAAAGAAGACAACCCCAAATGCTAGATCCCCGATTGTCCCAACTGGGCACCACTACTGAACATCCGAAAAAGACACATAACAACGATCAAGATCTTCATCGAGCTCCCACTTGAGCTCAGTTGCGTCACCTGCACTGGTATCATCGGCACCTGCAACTATTTGGATGTAACCGTGAGTCACAAGGACTCAGCAATCTCACACCCGCGATATCAAGACTATTTAAGCTTATGGGTAGGAAAGGGGTAATGGGGTGGAGCTGCAGCAAGCGCTAAGCATATATGGCGGCTACCATACGCAATTAAGAGCGAGAAGAGAAGCAACACAATAGTCGTGAAGCTAGACGTGATCAAGAAGTGATCCTGAAACTACTTACATTCAAGCATAACACAAGACTGTGTTCACTTCCCCGACTCCGCCGAAAAGAGACCATCACAGTTACACATGCGGTTGATGCATTTTAATTAAGTCAAGTGTCAAGTTCTCTACAACCGGATATTAACAAATTCCCATCTGCCACACAACCACAAGCACAGCTCTCGAAAGTTTATACCCTGCAGGGGTGTCCCAACTTACCCATCACAAGCTCTCACGGTCAATGAAGGATATTCCTTCTCCCGAAAAGACCCGATCAGTCTTGGAATCCCGGTTACAAGACATTCCGACAATGGTAAAACAAGACCAGCAAGACCGCCCGAATGTGCCGACAAATCCCGATAGGAGCTGCACATATCTCATTCTCAGGGCACACCGGATGAACACTATGTATAGCTAAAACCAGCCCTCAAGTTTCCCCAAGGTGGCGCTGCAAGTGGCTCTAGGTTGGACCAACACTCGGAGGAGCACTGGCCCGGGGGGTAAAATAAGATGACCCTCGGGCTTCGGAAACCCAAGAGAAAAGGCTTAGGTTATTAGGAAAATGAAAACCCAAGGTTGGGCCTTGCTGGAGGAGTTTTATTCAAAGCAAACTGTCAAGGGGTTCCCATAACACCCAACCACGTAAGGAACGCAAAATCAAGGAACATAACACCGGTATGACGGAAACTAGGGCGGCAAGAGTGGAACAAAACACCAGGCATAAGGCCGAGCCTTCCACCCTTTACCAAGTATATAGATGCATTAATTAAAATAAGAGTTATTGTGATATCCCAACAAAATCCATGTTCCCACATGGAACAAACTTCAGATTCACCTGCAACTAACAACGCTATAAGAAGGGTTGAGCAAAAGCGGTAACTTAGCCAAACAATGGTTTGCTAGGAAGGTGGGTTAGAGGCTTGACATGGCAATATGGGAGGCATGATATAACAAGTGGTAGGTAGCGTGACATAGCGGTAGAACGAACAACTAGCAAGCAAAGATAGAGGTGATTTCGCGTGTATGGTCATCTTACCTGAGATCCCGCAAGGAAGAAGAACGAGTCCATGAAGAAGACAAACGAACGGAGTCGAACGAATCCTCGCAACTCCGGAACGAAACCGAAGCTAACGAAAGAAGCAACCCGGAAAGAAGCAAGCAACATAGTAAACAACCATCACATAAACATGGCATGATGCACAACCAAGTATGATGCATGTCCGGTTTAATGAAACATGGCATGGCAAAGTGCACAAACAATACTACAAATTAAGTGGAGCTCAATATGCAACGAGTTGCATATTGACGAAACACTACATTCGATTATTTAGTTCACTCCCGGTTATGTACCCAACAATATTAAATGTTGTTAAACATGGCAAGAGGTGAAGCATAAAGAAATTATCTATTTAGGCAAGTTTAAATGAGGCCAGAAATAACAAACAACAATTCCGGTAAATCCCCATATGTATTTAGCAATTTAATGCAAACACCAATTTAAACATTTTAAAAGTTGTTAGCATGATGTGGATGACCTATTCAAGGTTGGATGCAATTTGTATGAAAATGTTGATAAGAGCATTTTATGAAGCATTTGTCCTCGTGTCGGAAACGAAAGAGGTGCCACGGCAACGAATCCGAAAATGATGCCACGGCAACATATCGGTTCCGGTAGCTCATGGAGATACTGGTGCAAAAGGAAATGTGATGGGAGCGTTTCATGCAAGGATGGTGGGGTGCTCCCGATTACTTGGTGTCCCACATGACAGTGGCAAGGCAAAAGAGGGGCTTCGTGCAACGAACAACTCGGACACGGAGCAAACACGGGCATCTCATACACCACACATGTATTCGTTCACGGGCGTCGTATCGGTGTTATACCTTTGAAGCCTGCGTTTTCGGACGGTTCAGGTTCGATGCGGAGTAGGGGAAGTAGACGTTTTCGCGATAGTCATAGTGGAAGTAGTAGTGCTATCGTTCATCGACGATCATCGGGACAGTAGTGGAAGTAGAGTGATACGTCTCCAACGTACCTATAATTTTTTATTTCTCCATGCTATATTATCTACTATTTTGGACATTATTGGGCTTTATTATCCACTTTTATATTATTTTTGGGACTAACCTATTAACCGGCGGCCCAACCCAGAATTGCTGTTTTTTGCCTATTTCAGTGTTTCGGAGAAACAGAATATCAAACGGAGTCCAAACGGAATGAAACCTTCGGAAACGTGATTTTCTCATCAGATAAGATCCAGGAGACTTGGACCTCCGTCAAGAAAGCCACGAGGCGGTCACGAGGGTGGAGGGCGCCCCCCCTAGGGCACGGCCCCCCCGGCCTCATGGGCCCCTCGAAGCTCCACCGACGTACTCCTTCCTCCTATATATACCTACGTACCCCCAAACGATCGGGGACGGAGCCAAAAACATAATTCCACCGCCGAAACTTTCTGTATCCACGAGATCCCATCTTCGGGCCTGTTCCGGAGCTCCGCCGGAAGGGGCATCGATCACGGAGGGCTTCTACATCATCATCCAAGCCCCTCCGATGAAGTGTGAGTAGTTTACTTCAGACCTACGGGTCCATAGTTAGTAGCTAGATGGCTTCTTCTCTCTTTTTGGATCTCAATACAATGTTCTCCCCCTCTCTCATGGAGATCTATTCGATGTAATCTTCTTTTTGCGGTGTGTTTGTTGAGATCGATGAATTGTGGGTTTATGATCAAGTCTATCTATGAATAATATTTGAATCTTCTCTGAATTATTTTATGTATGATTGGTTATCTTTGAAAGTCTCTTCGAATTATCAGTTTGGTTTGGCCTACTAGATTGGTTTTTCTTTCCATGGGAGAAGTGCTTAGCTTTGGGTTCGATCTTGCGGTGTCCTTTCCCAGTGACAGAAGGGGCAGCAAGGCACGTATTGTATTGTTGCTATCGAGGATAACAAGATGGTTTTTTTTATCATATTGCATGAAACTATCCCTCTACATCATGTCATCTTTGCTTAAGGCGTTACTCTGTTTTTTAACTTAATACTCTAGATGCATGCTGGATAGCGGTCGATGAGTGGAGTAATAGTAGTAGATGCAGGCAGGAGTTGGTCTACTTGTCTCGGACGTGATGCCTATATACATGATCATACCTAGATATTCTCATAACTATGCTCAATTCTGTCAATTGCTCAACAGTAATTTGTTCAACCACCATAGAATACTTATGCTCTTGAGAGAAGCCACTAGTGAAACCTATGGACCCCGGGTCTCTTTCTCATCATATCAATCTCCATCACTTTATTATTGCTTTGCTTTTACTTTTCCTTTTACTTTTTACTTTGCATCTCTATACCAAAAATACCAAAAATATTATTTATCATCTCTATCAGATCTCACTTTCGTAAGTGACCGTGAAGGGATTGACAACCCCTAAGCGCGTTGGTTGCGTTGTGCTATTGTTTTTGTGTAGGTACGAGGGACTCGCGCGTAGCCTCCTACTGGATTGATACCTTGGTTCTCAAAAACTTAGGGAAGTACTTACGCTACTTTGCTGCATCATCCTCTCCTCTTCGGGGAAATCCAACGCAGTGCTCAAGAGGTAGCATAAAGGCACACGACGTCTTATCTAAAATTACGGCGGCGGTAGTTGTACACATGTTGTAGTCGAACTTGATGGAACCAATGTCCTCGAGGGTAGTCGTGGTACTTGGGGTCTTCGGACTACTGGTCTCGGTTCTTGCGATGGTAGTGGTACAAGGTCATCGTGGGAAGTAGTCGTACTCGTGAACTTGTCGAATCCACGGCGATGGTACACTACTAGGAAAAGGTCTATAGATGATATGGCCACTAATGGCGCACCATGTGTAGGTGCGCCATTAGTAACAAATTTTTTTTCATTTTTTTCAAAACTAGTAATGGTGCACGGTGCGCCACTAGTAATTTTTTTTTCAATTTTTTTTTCAATTTTTTTATTTATTTTTTCAAAACTAGTAATGGCGCACTGTCAACTGGTGCGCCATTACAAAGTTTTTTTCAAAAAAAAATTCAGAATTTGTTTTTTTTTAAAACTAGTAATGGCGCACCGTGGGTGTGATGCGCCATTACTAGTTTAACTAGTAATGGCGCACCACTCCCACGGTGCGCCGTTACTAACTTGGCCCAAAACTTCCACTGAATGCACCCCCTCTCCTGTGGACCGCCTTTTCAGTTTAAAAAAATGATGGAAATGTCAAAAAATAAAAGAAAATAAGTTTCCCATGTGATATGTAGTCTAGTTGTTGGGAAAATTTACAAATATGAATTTTGACTTTATTTGCAAAATCTCTCTGAAATTTGTAAAATGGGCAGAACTTTTGCATACGAACTCGGATTAAAAAGTTTTCTTTATCAAAAATCATCTACTCGAAAAGTTACATCCAAATGTAACTAGGGGGAACCCCGTTAAACATTTTCAAAATCCCCAAAAACCTAACATAAAAAAAGTTACGGGGCTTTTAAGATCCGGAAGCAAAAAAATTCAAAAAATTTCAAACTTACTAGTGGCGCAACGTATGCTAGGTGCGCCACTAGTAGCAGAAAAAAAATTGGTTTCGAAAAAAAATTGAATTATTTTTCAAAATATGATACGTAATATGACCGGGAAGTTTGAAATATTTTTTCAAAATTTCATCATACTCATGAACTAAGTCGTAGACATCAGCAAGGTTTAATAGGATTGATATGATAGATATATCAACAAGTGTGTGTGAAGTGAGGTGGTGCTGGCACTACTAGGGAAAAGGCTAGCAGCAGCGCGGGTTTTAGACCTATCAGTAGTGTGGGGTGGTGCGCTACTGATAAGGCGCTACAACTAACGAATAGCAATAGTGTGCCTCCACCCACGCTACGGCTAAATCGACTTAGTAGCAGCGAGTTCCAGGAGGAGCGCTGCTGGTAATTAGTAGTAGCGCTTCTCTCTGCCCGCGCTGCTACTATTATTTCGTATTTTATTTCTTTTTTATTTCATGTTGTATTCGTACACCTTTACACAAATTTTCATACAATAGGAATTTACAAATTGTTTTTACATCATAATGAGTTATTACATCACGGGGTGAAAGAACCGTGTGGACTAGTTTCAAGTGGACGGACATCCACTTGAAACAAATCTGCGGTTCTTTCACCCAATGATATAATAAATATCATCATCATCATCATCATATCATTAACAACTTATCATCATCATCATCATCATCATCATCATCATCATATCATTGGTCACTAGTCGTAATCACAAGTACTCCTGACATCTTCAACTCTAACACATTGTATCACATAATAAACATATTGTACCTCATAGGACCTACTACATTCTCTTAGGACCTACTATATTCTCTAAGGTAAAATAGCAAAAAAACAAGATAGCCCCCTCACTCTCCATTATGGAGAATGTAGATTATCCTGTCTCCAATTCTTGCCTTTCGCTTAATGTTGCTTCCAAGAACCTCCTTACGAATGTCCAAATTTTTTTCCACTCTTTGATTAGCATGTGTTCACCGGTTTCAGAAATTCGATATGCACAGGTGAGATCCGTAGGATGACCTGGCTGTAGGTTCAGAACTTCAAGGCGACCATTGTAATACATCAGATGAGGCACACAATCCATCGTGATTTTTTGTTGAAAAACCTAGTAATAACTTCGTAGTTAGCAATGATGTACTAGTTTTAGAAGTATGCAAAAGATGCACGGATGTCGTAATAGTAAAATATCTTACCAGGGTATCTCCATAGAAGTTATCGTGGTTCAACACGTGCACTAGTGGCACGTATTCACCATAATTTGGTGGAGTTCGATAATAGGTATTGTAATTCTCAAAAAAAGTACAATAAGCAATCAGATGATTTTTCTCCTTATAAGTTAATTCGGAGCCATCAGTGTAGTGGGTTTTGTCTACCATCTTCTGCACATTCTTTGAAGATTCAAAATAAGCTGTCAATGGAAATAAGCTGTCAACTATTTTGAAATAAACAATATGAATTAGTTAATAACTATGTTTGAGAAACTCACATTGCGGGAGAATCGGAAGCGTATCAACAAGGACCCAAATGTCCATATTGTCTTGCTTGATGTTAGGATGACCAAGATCCATGGTGACAATCATACCCTCATAAAAACCATACATTTTGATAACCAAAATGGGTTACGCTCTGAGAATTATACAGATTTACTTCAAAATCGATATCATGATGGGTCCTTAGGTGTATTTTCTTTGTTTGAAAATTTTCATGGTCTTCAAAACCCATCCTCTCCAAGACATAGTGTCTTGCATGGCATGGGATAAGCTAGTCGAATTGTAAAAGATGAAAATTAGACGTTGAAATAGTTGAAGTCATGCTTAATTATGAAAAAAAACACTTGTCGTTGTTGCGTACCATTTCAACATCGAAGGTCTCCTCGAGCTTAATGCTGAGGCGCCGATCTTCGTCCAGCTCAACGAACATGTCGCACATACCTCAATCGTCGTGGCACCAGCTGCACTCCCCCGGGAGAGTATCATCGTCCGAGTACGACATTTCCTACGTTCATAATTCAAAGATTAAACTTGTACAATTAAATATATGTACTAAAAAACCTAAATTAGATCATTATTTTTCAAAGAAAATCCAGGCCACTCGATATTTCCCACATATTCTAGCACAAGTCATGCCAGAATTCACAGAAAAATCCGGCATGACCTTTGCTAAAAAAGGACATATCGAGCGCCTGAAATTTGCCGGAACGGAAATTAATCAACACTCCGGCAAAACATAGGCCACTTGGAGGTGTAACCAAAACATGAAATAATTGCTTAAACTAAAAAATAACACCAAATATGGCATGTTCAACTAGTTCTATTAATTCAACTAGTTCTTACTAAATGTAAACTTAGTATAAAAAGAAAAAACTAGTTCTTTCTAAAAATGAAGTAGTTCAACTAGTTATTAATTTACTTACTATACTAGTTCAACTAAAACTTAACTAGTTCAACTAAAACTAAACTAGTTCTATTAATTCAACTAGTTCTTACTAAATATAAACTTACTATAAATAGAAAGAAACTAGCACATCTACTACTACTAATTAACATCTAACTACTACATCTACTACTAATTAACATGTACTACTTCTAATTATACAACTAGTTTACCATCACTACTAGTAATTAATATCCACTACTTCTAAAAATCATTATTTATGAACCCTAAATTAACATCTACTACTACTAAAATCATCTACTAACTAAGCAAAGAGAGAGGGGGTTGGGGAGGGGTGGGGGGCTTACAGAGGGAGAGACGGTGGCGGGGAGGTGCTCTGCGATGGAGGGGCGGTGAGGGCGGGCTCGGGATCGGGAGGGCGGCGGTCTTGGGCGGCGGGCTCGGTCAAGGGCGGCGGCGGTGAGGTCGAGGGCGGCGACAATGTGGTCGAGAGCGGCGGCGGTGAGGTTGAGGGCGGGCGGCGGCGGCGGCGGTGAGGGCGCAGGCGCGCTCGGGCTCGGGCAGCAGCGACAGGGAGTAGGGGAACAGGCCGGTGGGGAGGGAGGAGGACTTAGCGAAATTTTGATGCGGGGGTGGTTAACTCGAACTAGCAGTAGCGCACGTACAGAAAATGCGCTATAGCTAACTTAGCTACAGCACGTTTTGGGAAAAACCGCTACTGCTAATGGAAGCAGTTATTTCTTTTGTTTAGTAAAAACATCAAAAATATACATTGGTCATCATTGCTCTTTTTGTGTATAATCTAAATAGTCAACATGAATCCTCACTGTACCTGTATAGGTACAGGCGAGGATTCATATTGCAACCACAAATCATACACATATAGTTCAATGAAGACCAAGTGCTCGAGATAGGTTGAGAAGCAACATATTTAAGGTGGTAAACACCTTGTTCGCTTAGCAGTATGGGACTAAACTTAATTAGTTGCGGTCATACTTACCAGCAGCGAGTTTTGAGCAAAACCGCTGCTACTAAGTTCTTTAGCAGTAGCGCGTCCACGGGAAGGGCGCTACTACTATATCTAGCCTGGAGGCAACACCGTGGCAATTATAGTAGTAGCATTCTTTTCACCTAGAGCGCTACTGCTACTCAATCATTAGCAGCGCTCTTTTCTAAAGCTCGTTGCTGCTAATTAGCAGTAGCGTCTGTTTTTAGACCGCGCTGCTGCTAAGATTCTGTGTATAAGGTTTTCCCTAGTAGTGTGGGGTTGGATAGAACTACGAACTTAAGCGTGCTCGTGCTGGAGTAGTGTGAGGATGGGTGACCTTCCGGGAAGTTTGACCACAGAGTGTGATTTGACCTGAGATAAAGCATATTGACCCGAGATTAAGAAAAAATTTGAAAAGTTTTTTAAAAAAAATTTGAAAAAATTTTGCTACTAATGGCGCACTCCTGCGTGGTGCTAGTAAAAAAATCTAATGGCGTGGTGCTAGTGGCGCACCTGTAGTGCGCCATTAGTAGTGAAAACAGGTGCGCCACTAGCAGCCCTTTTTCTAGTAGTGGTAGTGGAACTTCACGGATCCGTGGTCTCCGGGCGTAATGATACTTGGCGAATCCCGAAACGTTCTTGACGATCCAAAATGACACAAGTGAGATGCACATCCACGGAGTCTTCCGACTTGGGCTCCGGGTACAGGATTTGACGAGCCCAGGGAGACGATGGAGAAAGCAAATACAAAGCATCAACAGACACGAGGCCACGGACATGACTTGGGGCTTCCCGAACCCATGGAAACGGCCGGCAGCAGGAGGCTTCTAGTAAAGGCAGGGACACACCAAGGTCGAAGGTGGCCGGGCGAGCTCGACGGAGGTCGTCCGCGGTTGGATGAAGCAGCAGCAGCAAGGCACGACAGCGCGCGCGAAGCTGCAGGCCAGCACGGTGGCCTCCATGGCCAGTGGCCATGCAGGTCGCGCGAGGCAAGGCGGGCAAGCAAAGGACGGTCGCGTCGGGGCTTGTGTCGTCGGGACCCGCAGGAGGAGGTGAGGCAAGGTGGCTCTGGCAAGGGCACCGGTGGCCAGGGACGGGCGAAGCAGTGACGAGGAGGCCGGGGTGTAGAAGACGGTGTGGAGGCGCAGAAGATGAAGGAGGCGAGGCGAGCCATGCGTGAGGGAGGAGGTCGAGGCCGGAGCTGGTCGTGGTCACCGGCGCGACGGTACGGCACAAACGCTGTGGCAGGGAGGCGACGAGCCTCATGCCGAACGGAGGGAGGAGGAGGCTCGGGCGCGAGGAACGCATCAGTGCTTGCTGGGCGAAGCTTGTAGGCGGCGAGGTGGCCGAAGCGGGCAAGAGGGAGCTGCAGGCGTCATGGAGGTTCAGCACAGGGACGATGGAAGGGCGAGGAGAGGGGCGGCGCAAGGTGGAAGAGAGGAGTGGGGATCGGGCAGGAAGCACTGCGGCGCGTGTGGGTGCTGGCGGCGGTGTGGGAGGATGCGAGGAAGAGGGTGAGAGTTAGGTTTAGGGGGGTTGGTTGGTGAGGGAGTCCTGGATTAGGGAGTGTCCGGATGGCCGGACTATACCTTCAGCCGGACTCCAGGACTATGAAGATACAAGCTTGAAGACTTCGTCCCGTGTCCGGAAGGGACTTTCCTTGGCGTGGAAGGCAAGCTTGGCGATACGGATATTCAGATCTCCTACCATTGTAACCGACTCTATGTAACCCTAACCCTATCCGGTGTCTATATAAACCGGAGGGTTTTAGTCCGTAGGACAACATACACATCAACAATCATAACATAGGATAGCTTCTAGGGTTTAGCCTCTCTGATCTCGTGGTAGATCAACTCTTGTAATACCCATACCATCAATATTAATCAAGCAGGACGTGGGGTTTTACCTCCATCGAGAGGGCCCGAACCTGGGTAAAACTTCGTGTCCCCTGCCTCCTGTTACCATCCGGCCTAGACGCACAGTTCGGGACCCCCCTACACGAGATCCGCCGGTTTTGACACCGACATTGGTGCTTTCATTGAGAGTTCCTCTGTGCCGTCGCCATCAGGCCCGATGGCTCCTGCGATCTTCAATAGCGATGCAGTCGAGGGTGAGACCTTCCTCCCCGAACAGATCTTCGTCTTCGGCGGCTTCGCACTACGGGCCAATTCGCTTGGCCATCTGGAGGAGATCGAAAGCTACGCCCCTGGCCGTCAGGTCAGATTCAGAAGTTTTAACTACACTGCTGACATCCGCGGGGACTTGATCTTCGACGGATTCGAGCCACTGCTGAGCGTGCCGCACTGTCCCGACGAGCATGATCTAGCTCTGCCGCCAAACAGTGCCTTGGAGGCCGCACCCGCATCGGCTCCGGTCCCTAATTTGGAGCCAACTGCGCCGATCGAGGATGGGCGGTTGGACGCCACCTCGGGGGCTGCGATCCCAACGGCGATTGAGCCGAACACCAGCCCCGTACTCCGCGAGACTCATGACTCCAAGGAGCCGGACTCTCTTCCGGACTCCGAACCCTCCGCGCCCCGGCCTGTCGAATCCAATTGGGCGCCGATCATGGAGTTCACTGCCGCGGACATCTTTCAGCACTCGCCTTTTGGTGATATTCTGAAGTCACTGAAGTCTCTCTCTTTATCAGGAGAGCCCTGGTCGGACTGCGGCCAGCGAGGTTGGGATTCGGACGATGAAGAAATTCAAAGCCCACCCACCACTTACTTTGTAGCCACTGTCGACGACTTAACCGACATGCTTGACTTCGACTACGAAGACATCGACGGTATGGACGCTGATGAAGGAGATAATGAAGAACCAGCGCCTACTAGGCCCTGGAAAGCCACCTCGTCGTATGACATATACATGGTGGACACCCCAAAAGAGGGTGATGGCGATGGAACAGCGGAGGATGACCCCTCCAAGAAACAGCCTAAGCGCCGACGTCAGCGGCGCCGCTCAAAATCCTGCCAAAACAAACACGGTGATTCCAGCACGGGAGATAATAACACTCTGGAAAGCGCCGAAGAAAACCCCCTCCAGCAAGATTTAGCACAGGAGGATGGAGAAACCAACCCTCATGAGAGAGCGGCAGACAGAGAGGTTGAGGACGATAATTATATGCCTCCCTCCGCAGACGAGGCAAGCCTCGACGACGACGAATTCGTCGTGCCAGAGGATCCCGTCGAGCAAGAGCGTTTTCAACGCAGGCTTATGGCCACGGCAAGAAGCCTCAAGAAAAAACAGCAACAGCTCAGAGATGATCAAGATTTGCTAGTTGACAGATGAACTGAAGTCCTTGTGGCCGAAGAGCATAAACTCGAACGCCCCTCCAAGAACTACCCAAAGAGCAGGTTGCTAACCCAATTAGAGGAGGAAGCACTCGATGCGGCCGACCAGCCACATCGTGGCCGCGACAGAGAGGCCTCTCGGCCCTCCACTCAAGCCGCACCCCGTACCAAGGCACGGGACTATGTGCCGGACTTACGAGATATGTTGGAGGACAAGGCTAAACAAACAAGGTCGATCTACGGATCGCGTGGGCGCCCCACGGCTCGAGACGGCATCCATCACGCCGGCCACAAATTCGGTAGGGCCGAACACAGTAGACAAGGCTCAGTGGAGCTACGTCAGGATATAGCCCAGTACAGAGGCGCCGCACACCCACTCTGCTTCACAGATGAAATAATGGATCATCAAATCCCCGAGGGTTTCAAACCCGTAAACATCGAATCATATGATGGCACAACAGATCCTGCGGTATGGATTGAGGATTATCTCCTTCATATCCATATGGCCCGCGGCGACGATTTCCACGCCATCAAATACCTCCCACTCAAGCTTAAAGGACCAGCTCGGCATTGGCTTAATAGCTTGCCAACAGGATCAATCAGTTGTTGGGAGGACCTGGAAGCTGCATTCCTCGAAAATTTACAGGGCACTTATGTGCGACCCCCAGATGCCGATGACCTAAGCCACATAATTCAGCAGCCAGATGAATCAGCCAGGCAATTCTAGACACGGTTCTTAACAAAGAAAAATCAAATAGTCGACTGTCCGGACGCTGAGGCCCTAGCAGCCTTCAGGCACAATATCCGCGATGAGTGGCTAGCCCGGCACCTTGGACAGGAAAAGCCGAAATCAATGGCAGCACTCACGACACTCATGACCCGCTTTTGCGCGGGAGAACACAGCTGGCTTGCTCGTAGCAACAATATAACCAAAAACCCTGGTAATTCGGACACCAGGGACAGTGGTGGCAGGTCGCGTCGAACCAAGCAGAAGCGCCACATTAACGGCGACAATGCTGAGGATACGGCAGTTAATGCCGGATTCAGAGGCTCTAAATCCGGTCAGCGGAAGAAGCCATTCAAAAGGAATCCTAGGGGCCCATCCAGTTTGGACCGAATACTCGACCGCTTATGCCAGATACATGGCACCCCCGAAAAGCCGGCCAATCACACCAACAGGGATTATTGGGTGTTCAAGCAGGCAGGCAAGATAAACACCGAAAACAAAGACAAGGGGCTGCATAGCGATGACGACGAGGAGCCCCGGCCGCCGAACAACAGGGGACCGAAGGGTTTTCCCCCACAAGTGCGGACGGTGAACATGACATACGCAACCCACATCCCCAAGAGAGAGCAGAAGCGCGCGTTAAGGGACGTATACGCGATAGAGCCAGTCGCCCCAAAGTTCAACCCATGGTCCTCCTTCCCGATCACCTTTGATCGAAGGGACCACCCCACTAGCACCCGTCACGGCGGCTTCGCCGCATTGGTTCTAGACCCAATTATTGACGGATTTCATCTCACTAGAGTCCTTATGGATGGCGGCAGCAGCCTGAACCTGCTTTACCAGGATACAGTGCGGAAAATGGGCATAGATCCCTCGAGGATTAAGCCCACCAAAACGACCTTTAAAGGCGTAATACCAGGTGTAGAGGCCAACTGTACAGGCTCAGTAACACTTGAAGTGGTCTTCGGATCTCCGGATAATTTCCGAAGCGAGGAGTTAATCTTCGACATAGTCCCGTTTCGCAGTGGTTATCACGCACTGCTCGGGCGAACCGCATTCGCTAAGTTCAATGCGGTACCGCATTACGCATACCTTAAGCTCAAGATGCCAAGCCCTCGAGGAGTAATTACTGTCAATGGAAACACCGAACGCTCCCTTGGAATGGAGGAGCACACGGCGGCCCTTCGGTGGAAGTTCAAAGCAGCCTCTTTAGGCAGTTCTCCAGTCCGGCCACTAAACGACCGGACACCGGCAAGCGCGCCCAGAGTAACCTACAACAAGACCGCCTGGCATGATCCGAGCAGGCGTAGCAATGCGGCCCCAACCCCAACCCTCGCAAAAAGGCGACGCTAGCACTTCGCGTACATAACTACGCTCTAGAGATACCATGGGCACAGGGGGAGGGGCACCACCACGGCATGCCCGAAACACGGCTTAAACCGCACCAGGGGCTGCCGATTTTTTAAATTTTCTCTTACTTTCAGGACTCCACTCTTCGGAAGGCCTGTTCGGCAGTTCAGTTGCCGCACAAACGATGCAAGAACCAGGGAAGCAACCAAGCCACACCGCATTACGGAACTCCCAGGTGGTCTCTATCACGAGCAGTATACCTATTTCGCACATTATTCTGCAGCTTGCCCCTGGAGCGGACATGTTACATAGTCCAACCTTTTGCTTATCGCATTATTTGTATCGTTGTGCTTTAATCGCAGCTCTTTTTAATAAACAATGCATAGCTTTTGTCTATTTTTGCATTACCTTTTTTATATATTTATATATGTTCCTTAACGACATGTTGCACCCGTACACTTTGGTATGGCCAAAATACGCCAGGGGCTACCGTACCCCTAAACATGGTGTGAGAAGTCCGAACACTTTAATAAGTACGGCACCCCGAACTTATAGCATTATATGCATCGGCTCCGAATCATGTCTTGGGTCAATAGTTGGGTTTTCCCGGCTCCTATGTTTTGGTGCCTTACGTTCCGCTATATGGGCTGAGGTAGCACTAGGAGAACCACTGCGATTTTGCCCCGGTTGAGCTGGGTTGAGCACCTCAGTGGAGAAAGCTAAAACTGACCGTCATGATGAGGCGAGAGCTGGTCGCTGTTCGAGAGGTTTTTCCGAGTCCCTAAAGACTTATGCCGTTTAGGGCGAGGAGCCGGCTCTATCCGGCCAAGGCGTGGATAGCGCCCCGAACTCGGTCTTCCGAATACTAGGGGCTTCGCCGAAATTTAAAATTATAGAATTCTATGGCTAAGTGAGAGTGTTCACGCATTATAGTCCGATTGCCTCATTCGTCGGGCTGAGCGCCTCCCTCGAAGGACCCAAATATGGGAAAAAGAGCGCCCAGGTTTATCCCCGAACACCCCAGCACTAGCGGCAAGGGGGCAGAAGCCGACGACTCGCCCTCTCTCAGTATTGATAAACAGCCGCACAGAAGGTAATATTTTAAATTCAAACAGCATTGCTTAAGCGCATATGAACAAGTTTTCAGTGCACAGGACAAAACGAGCGAGTTTTACTCAAAAATTACATCCATAGAACATTCCTCCGCCACAAGGCAGGCACCCTTCAGAACATCCTTATAATAATTTTCGGGCTTACGATGCTCTTTCCCCGGCGGTGTCCCGTCCTTCACAAGCTTCTCAGCATCCAGCTTGCCCCAGTGCACCTTCGCACGGGCAAGGGCCCTACGGGCATCTTCAATGCAGACGGAGCGCTTGATGACTTCGAGCCTTGGACAGGCCTCCACCAGCCGTCGCACCAGCCCGAACTAGCTCCTAGGCTGAGCCTCTCCAGGCCACAGCCGAACTATGAGGCCCTTCATGGCCTGTTCGGCCGCCTTGTCGCTCAGGGGCACGGGGTGTCCGGCCTCACCGTACTGAGACTAGAACACCTTCTCCGTCCAATTGCCCTCCTCGGCTCGATAGAATGCGGCGGCATCAGATACACTCCGGGGAAGGTCTGCGAACACGCCTGGAGAACTCCGGATTCGGGTAAGTAACAAGTAACTCATGCTTATGTGTTTACTTTGCATAAAGAATGCCTTACCCGCCGCTATCTTCTTCACCTCATCCAACTCCTGGAGGGTCTTCTGGGATTCGGCCTTGGCAGACTTGGCACTTTCAGTAGCCGCTGCGAGCTCGGACGCTCGCGTCCTTGAGTCACGCTCCAAACTCTCATGTTTTTCCATGAGAGCCTGGAGCTCTTGTCGCACCTTGCCAACCTCGGCCTCATACTTTTCTCACTCAATGCGCTCCGCGGCCGACCTATTCTCGGCCTCGAGCAGCGCTTGCTTTAGGGTCGCCACCTCAGACGTGGCCCCTACAATAGCCACGGTAATCCTGTCATTTTTTGCAATTGCACCTTTTTATATATACATATATTTAATTTAAACAAGGTATTTCTTACCTTCATTGTCCTCGAGCTGCTTCTTGGCAGGTCCGAGCTCTTGCTTGGACCGCTCGAGGTTCTGCTTTAGCACGTCCACTTCCGTAGTCAGTGCGGCGGACGCCAGCAGGGAAGCCTGCACACGCATATTGACTCTTTTTAGACTCCTGCAATTTTTATTTGATCCTCTATTCGGCTTTTCTTTCCGAACGCCAAACAGAGCATCAGGGGCTACTGTCTATGCGGTAATGTTATTTACACATTCTTTACTTACCTAAAAGCCTGTTAAAAGGCTTGTACAAGCTTCTATCAGTCCGCTCTTGGGGGACTGAACCTTCTGGATCACCGCACTCATAATAGTGCGGTGCCCCTCGTCGATGGAGGCGCCTTGGAGCGCCTCCAACATATTGTCTGGCACCTCCGGTTGGACGGAGGTCGCCGCCGCGGTGGGTTTGCTCCTCTTGGAAGGAGGTTCCCCGCTGGACTCTAGAACCTTTGAAGGTTCTGGATCGGTGTCCGGCCTAGGGCCAGACTTGGAGCCCTGGGGGGTTTCGTCCCCTTTACTCTTGGAGTCCAGGAGGTCGCCTTGTGGCGCCTCCAGGACCACCTCCTCCCGGATTGGACCCTGTTGGGACAACACTTCGGTGTCGTCCGTAGGGCGGGGGGGGGGGGGGGGAAGCCGTCGGCAGCGAGTTCACATCTGATGAGTCCAGTGTGCCGCTCGACGATGCGTCGAGCCAGTCTTTGGGTGGGCTGCATAAACATATTCGACATAAGGGAAAGCTGTGCAATAAACGAATACTATGAAATCACTCCGGTATCCGGATACTTACGATTTCGCCAGGGGCTTGGCCCTGGGCGGCCACTCCTCTTCAACGTCGTCGGCGTTGGTGGAGTAGTCCGGAGGAGGGATTCTCCCCTTCTTGGACCCTTCGGCCTCCCCAGTTAGGGCGGCCTTTCTTTTCTTCCCTTCCCCTGCTGGAGGGGGAGGGGTCTCTTCTTCCTCCTCCTCATCTTCGTGGGAGGAGCGCACCTCGGAACCGTCGAATGATGGATCCGACGCCTCCTGGCACCGGGCACTCTTTCGAGTCCCCACGGCCTTTTTTGCGGCCTTCTTCTCCGGCACCACATAGGGTGCCGGAACCAGCAGCTTTGCCAAGAGGGCGTCCGCTGGGCCTTCGGGCGAAGGAGCCGGACAGTTGATCTATCCGGACTTTGCCTGCCAATCCTGTCAAAGGTAAGGGAGCTTAGATCCCGCACAGAGTTGAACTATGAAAAACTAGTGCCCTGTAAAAGGTACAAAAAACTTACCGCGCTAGCGTGACGCTGCGCACTGTATCCGCGATCCTCGGTAGCAGATGTGGGAGCCTCGGCGCCTTTGAAAAGCCCCTTCCAGGCATCTTCGTACATCGTGTCGAAGAGCCTGCTCAGAGTTTGGTGCCGCGCCGGATCGAACTCCCACAGGTTGAAAGCCCGTTGTTGACATGGGAGGATCAGGCCGATGAGCATAACCTGGACTACGTTGACAAGCCTGAGTTGCTTGTTCACCAGGGATTGGATGCATGTTTGTAGTCTGGTCACCTCCTTTTGCCTGCCCCATGACAGGCCCGTCTCTTTCGAAGACATGAGCCGCGTTGGGGGGCCGGACCAGAACTCGGGGGCTGCGACCCACTTAGGGTCGCGCGGCTCGGTGATGTAGAACCACCCCGATTGCCACCCCTTCAGGGTCTCCACAAAGGAGCCCTCGAGCCATAGGACGTTGGCCATCTTGCCAACCATGGCCCCGCCGCACTCTGCCTGGCTGCCGTGCACCACCTTCGGCTTGACGTTGAAAGTCTTAAGCCATAGGCCAAAATGGGGGCGGATGCGGAGGAAAGCCTCGCACACGACGATAAACGCCGAGATGTTGAGGACAAAATTTGGGGCCAGATCGTGGAAATCTAGGCCGTAGTAGAACATGAGCCCCCGGACAAATGGATGCAGAGGAAGCCCAGTCCACGGAGGAAATGGGGGAGGAATACCACCCTCTCATGGGGCCTGGGAGTGGGGATGAGCTGCCCCGTTTCGGGAAGCCGGTGCGTGATGTCGCTAGCCAGATATCCGGCCTTCCTCAGCTTTTTGATGTGTCCCTCCGTGACGGAGGAGACCATCCACTTGCCTCCCGCTCCGGACATGGATGGAGAAGGTTGAGGTGAGGAGTGCAGACTTGGGCGCTGGAGCTCGAGTGCGCGAGAATGGATAGGCGAAGGAGGAAGAAGGTGTAGGTGAAAAGGTGGATCCTTATCCCCTTATATGGGTGGATGCAACTACATGTCCCCACCAGCCTGGTAAAACTCGCTTATCTCCCAAGCGCCGTAATCAAAGGCGCGGTTGGGTTACCCACGCCCGTATTGATGAGAATCCCGGAATAAGGGGACACGATCTCTGCTTTAACAAGACGTGCCAAGGAAACCGCCTCGCATAACGCGCTGAGATGGGATAGTAAAACGGTTCGAATAAAAGCTTGGCCGTGGTGTGATGTTACACTACGGAATACGTCAGCGGATTAGATTTGTGTAAATAATATTCTCTCTATGGCAATATGTGGAAAACTTATTTTGCAGAGCCGGACACTACTTTTGTGTTCAAAATCTTCTATGAAGTACTTGGAGGAGGAACCTGCCTTGCAATGCCGAAGACAATTTGCGCGCCGGACTCGTTGTCATTGAAGCCTGGTTCAGGGGCTACTGAGGGAGTCCTGGATTATGGGGTGTCCAGATGGCCGGACTATACCTTCAGCCGGACTCCAGGACTATGAAGATACAAGATTGAAGACTTCATCCCGTGTCCGGAAGGGACTTTCCTTGGCGTGGAAGGCAAGCTTGGCGATACGGATATTCAGATCTCCTACCATTGTAACCGACTATGTAACCCTAACCCTATCCGGTGTCTATATAAACCGGAGGGTTTTAGTCCGTAGGACAACATACACATCAACAATCATACCATAGGCCAGCTTCTAGGGTTTAGCCTCTCTGATCTCGTGGTAGATCAACTCTTGTAATACCCATACCATCAATATTAATCAAGCAGGACGTAGGGTTTTACCTCCATCGAGAGGGCCCGAACCTGGGTAAAACTTCGTGTCCCCTGCCTCCTGTTACCATCCGGCCTAGATGCACAGTTCGGGACCCCCTACCCAAGATCAGCCGGTTTTTACACCGACAGATGGGCCTCGGGCCAACTGTTGCGGCTGCTGGGCTCCCTCTCTCCTTACTTCTCGTCTATTGCCCAGAAAAAAACAACAAAGGAAAGAAAAAGAAAGGAAGGGTGGAGACGGGATTTGGGCATGGAGATAAATTTCCTGGGCTCGCAAAAATGCGCTTGTTCCAAGAAAAATGGAGTGGGCAAGATTGCAAGAATTAAATTCAAAGTCATTTGAATTTAATTCTAATGGGTTCTAATAGAAAGTGGTTGCTAGGAAGGTTTAGAAATGATTGAGAATTTCGGTGGAGCTCGGGAAAATGACGAAAGAATTTACGGACAAAGTTTGAGGTCAAGAAGTGAGATAACAAAGGCATGGGGAATATTTACAAGTGTGTTTTTGGTGATTCCATAAGAATGGAATATTTATTATAGCTCCCTAATATTGGGAGGATATGTTGTAAAGAGAATCACCATGTGAATTCCCTCAGTTTAAATGGATCGAAGATCCATGCAATTTATTTAGTTGAGTTTTTAAAAAGGTTGCAAGATGACATGATGCAATGCACATGCAAAAAAAGAATGCAACAAACAAAACAAATCACACGACGAAAACTCGGAAATCATGGAAGGCATCCTTCGGTCTTGGGGCGTTACAACACTCCACCACTACAAGAGGATCTCATCCCGAGATCTAGGATGTCACCAGAGGGAAGCGGAAAAGAAAGAGGAGAGGTAAAACTAAGTTTCTTCTTGTACAAATGAATGAAACCAATGAACCTTGAGAGGTTAAACAATTTCGAGAAAGGAATACAACGGAGATGAACGAAGTTGAAAACACTCTGTTAGAAAAGAGGAACAAGGAACATTAGGAGAACCTTGTGGGTTGAAAGACATGAATGAAGAGCTCCAGCGTCATGAAAGGAGATGCAACCACTCTGGTTGCAATGGAATAAGCAATGAAAGAACATGATCTTTGATAAAACGAGATGATAGTTAGAAGGGAGTTAAATCGCAATGCCTCCAGAACGAGAGAATAGAATCTAGATTGATGGAACGAATAGAACGGAGAAGAAAATGATAACTCCTCCCACAAGTGAATTTGAAAGGAACATCCTTACTAAGAAGGCTAGAATGGAGTTGTTGAAAAATCAACAACGAAAACAATAAGCTGCTTGTGGGCTTATAAAAACATCTCAAAACTTGAGGTGAACTTCTGCCACAAACGGAAATAAGATTTGATTGCGAGCTAGAAAAGATAGAAAGCTTCTTCCACCGAAGTGATAAGGAGAAAACTTGGATCATAGATAATCACCACAAAGAGCAACATTCCTAATGGAAGGCTTTAGGTGAAATCTATGCCAAGATAACTCCAAGGGAGAAAATGATGGGTTTAAATATCTCATTCCTGACAACCTGTCAATCATGAAACATGAAGGGAACTATCAAAATGACATAACACCACCTCAAAAGATAAGATAGAACGAATTGCACTTCGGAATGCAAGATGAAGAATGCTTGGACTCCTCAAAACAAAACACGTGTTGAGCACCATGTTAAATTTTGGTATAGCTTGGCAGATCAAAACTTCAAGAGAAATCTTGAAGAACAATTGAAGAATGAAAGGAATCCTTGACGAACCACCATATAGAGCCTCCATGAAGAACTCCGGTAATAAAAGAATGATCAAACGAAAGGGAAAGTTGAAAAGAACTCTGGGAAAAGCCTTGCAATGATTAGATGAAGCTTTGATATGATATAACCAAGAAAACTTGGAACTCAGGAAAGATTGAAGAACAACTGAAATCAAGAATTTTGATGAACCTCTGGAATAAGGAATTAATTACTTGGATGAAACAAGAATAAGAATTAAATTATGCTTAGCAATGGATTTGGGATACTACTCATTCTCATTGGAAATGATAAAGGAGAGATAAAGCGTAAACTTGGGAAGGTCTTGATGGAACCGCCGGTGGGATTTGGAAACAACGAATGAATTGATATGATAACGAAAGAAGAGAAATGTCGAACCGAACCACCGTAAGGATTAAAAATGAATGAAGATACTTGAGTGAATCAAGATGAAAGAGAATGAATAGATCGCGAACTGATTAGAGAATACTTGAATGATGCACCGGTAAGATTTGGAGAACAATATCTTAAAGCTAAGAAAGAATAATTATGAGATGATGGGCTCCGGAGAATCAAACTGAAAAGACTCTTGAGTTTCTCAGGATGGGTGAAAATAATTCTCACAATCTAAAACACTTATGAGAGGATGGCATCAAGCTTGAACTACGCATCGAGAATGACGGCGAGAAACAACACCATGAATTGTTGAGACACTCCGGAATAATGAAGAATACAAAGGTTGAATCAACAATGAAATGAATTTGAAAGATCTTGGAGAAAGACATTTGACTGCTGATAATTCATTCTTACGCCAACTTTGAAAGAATTTGAGGATAGCTCTGGGAAAATTAGAAGAGTCAGGTAAGATCCTGGAAAAAGACCTGTGGGTTAGGGCCCACTCAAAGGAAACACCGTTGAACAATTACTTGAAAGGGAGATTGCGCCGGTTGAATTAAATGGCTTGAATGAGATAACATCCTCAAAAGAACTTGAGAGAATTGATAATGGAAACTTGAATCTTCTAAGATATCTTCAGCACTTCGGATGTGAATAGAGAGAGGTGAGCGATTAAGAGGTGCATCGACATGGGAAAACATTTGAAACAAGAAAAAGGAATGTGATCAAAACTGAAGGCTTGAATTTAGTCCACCGGAGAAGAAAAAGAATGATGAATGATGAACTTGTAGAGCATCTTCATGAGAACCACCGGGTAAGAACATAGACGAAAAAGAATGGAGAGACTTCCCATCAATAAAAGGATACTTGATTAAGAAATCTGAGTCCTTGAAGAAAAAGGGTGGGAGGGCGGGAGAAACAAAGGCAACTTGGGGACTGATGAAATGAACAATGTTGGGAAAACTTAGGATTGATCTTGCGAAATGTTGAAATGATTGGATCCACTTGAAGAGGAGCACGCCGGTTGGAAATAATTGACATGATAATCTCGATCATCACGAAGGATTTGCATCCACATAGAAATATGAGAACACCACTTAGGGAAGGTATGGAATCAACACTTGACGCAGAAGCAACTCGAATACCACAACTCAAAACAAAAACAAAGGATTGGCTTGCAGAATAAGCCGGAAACAAACATATGATAGATGATAACCCAGTGAGGAGCTAAAGGTGGTGGTAGGAGTTGCGAAATTGTCCCTAAACAAACATAGGGGATCAATTGTAGCCTCTTTCGATAAGTAAGAGTGTCGAACCCAATGAGGAGCTAAAGGTAGAACAAATATTCCCTCAAGTTCTATCGACCACCGATACAACTCTACGCACGCTTGACGTTCGCTTTACCTAGAACAAGTATAAAACTAGAAGTATTTTGTAGGTACTTTTGGATAGGTTTGCAAGAATATAAAGTGCACGTAAATAAAAAGTAGGGGTTATTTAGGTAAAGAAGCAAAAAAGTTAGTATAGCGAGTGTGGAAAAGTGGTGGTAGGAGTTGCGAAATTGTCCCTAAGCAATTGACTACGTTACTAGACCAATAACAAGTTTTATGTGGGAGAGGCCACTGCTAGCATGTCATCCCCGACTTGGAATTCTATGCACTTATGACTAGAACTATTAGCAAGCATCCTCAACTACTAACGTTCATTAAGGTAAAACCCAACCATAGCATTAAGATATATTGGTCCCCCTTCAATCCCGTATGCATCAATTTCTATGCTAGGTTGAAGTTTCTGTCACTCTTGCCCTCCAATACATAGTCCTATCAACATACACTAACCCCATGGTGTGATCCACGTGCGCGCTCATATGATGGGCACCAAAGGATAGCAACATAACCACAAGCAAATTAAATCAATCATAGCAATTCATCAACCACCGATAGGACAACGAAAATCTACTCAGACATCATAGGATGGCAACACATCATTGGATAATAATATGAAGCATAAAGAACCATGTTCAAGTAGAGGGTACAGCGGGTTGCGGGAGAGTGGACCATTGTAGATAGAGGGGTGAAGGTGATGGAGATGTTTGTGAAGATGGTGGAGGTGTTGGTGTAGATTGCGGTGATGATGATGGCCCCCGGCGGCGTTCCGGCGCCGCCGGAAGCGACGGGAGAGAGCCCCCCTCCTTATTCTTCTTCCTTGACCTTATCCCTAGGTGGGAGAAGGGTTTCCCCTCCGGTCCATGGCCTCCATGGCATGGGAGGGGCGAGAGCCCCTCCGAGATTGGATATGTCTCTCTGTTTCTGCGTTCTCAGATTCTGCCCTTTCACTGTTTCTTATATTCCCGGAGATCCGTAACTCCGATTGGGCTGAAATTTTAACACGGTCTCTATCCGGATATTAGCTTTCTTGCAGCGAAAGAAGGGAACCAGCCGCCTTATGGGGTGGCCACGAGGGTCAGGGCCGCGCCCCCCTTCCTCGTGGCCCCCTCGGGCATCGTCTCGCGTGGATTTTTCTTCCGCAAAATCACATATATTCCAAAAAAATCTCCGTCAATTTTTATCCCGTTTGGACTCCGTTTGATATGGATTTACTGCGAAACAAAAAACATGCAACAAACAGGAACTCGCACTGGGCACTGGATCAATATGTTAGTCCCAAAAATATTATAATAAGTTGCCAAAAGTATATGAAAGTTGTATAATATTGGCATGTAACAATCAAAAATTATAGATACGACGGAGACGAATCAGCATCCCCAAGCTTAATTCCTGCTCGTCCTTGAGTAGGCAAATGATAAAAAAGATAATTTCTGATGTGGAATGCTACCTAGCATAATCTTGATCATATATCTAATCATGGCATGAATATTAAGACACGAGTGATTCAAAGCAATAGTCTATCATTTCACATTAATACAATAATACTTCAAGCATACTAATAAAGCAATCATATCTTTCAAAATAACATGGCCAGAGAAAGTTTTCCCTACAAAGTCATATGGTCTGGCTATGCTCCATCTTCACCACACAAAATATTCAAATCATGCACAACCCTGATGACAAGCCAAGCAATTGTTTCATATTTTTGAAGTTCTCAAACCTTTTCAACTTTCACGCAATACATGAACGTGAGCCATGGACATAGCACTATGGGTGGAATATAATATGATGGTGGAGTTTGTGTGGAGAAGACAAAAAAGGAGAAAGTCTCACATCGACGCGGCTAATCAACGGACTATGGAGATGACCATCAATTGATGTCAATGTGAGGATTAGGGATTGCCATGCAACGGATGCACTAGAGCTATAAGTGTATCAAAGCTCAAACTGAAACTAAGTGGGTGTGCATCCAACTTGCTTGCTCATGAAGACCTCGGGCATTTGAGGAAGCCCATCATCGGAATATACAAGCCAAGTTCTATAATGAAAATTCCCACTAGTATATGAAAGTAATAACTCAAGAGACTCTCTATATGAAGAACATGGTGCTACTCTGAAGCACAATTGTGGTAAAAGGATAGTAACATTGCCCCTTCTCTCTTTTTCTCTCATTTTTTTGTTTTTTGTTTTTTTCTCTTCTTTTTTTGGTGGGCTTCTTTGGCCTCTTTTTTTATTTGGGCTTCTTTGGCCTCTTTTATTTATTTTTAAAGTCTGGAGTCTCATCCCGACTTGTGGGGGAATCATAGACTCCATCATCCTTTCCTCACCGGGGCAATGCCCTAATAATGATGATCATCACACTTTTGTTTACTTACAACTCGATATTACAACTCGATACTAGAACAAAGATATGACTCTATATGAATGCCTCCAGCGGTGTACCGGGATGTGCAATGATCTAGCATATCAATGACATCAAAAAACGGACAAGCCATGAAAACATCATGCTAGCTATCTTACGATCATGCAAAGCAATATGACAATAAATGCTTAAGTCATGTATATGATGATGATGGAAGTTGCATGGCAATATTTCTCGGAATGGCTATGGAAATGCCATGATAGGTAGGTATGTTGGCTGTTTTGAGGAAGATATAAGGAGGCTTATGTGTGATAGAGCGTATCGTATCATGGGGTTTGGATGCACCGGCGAAGTTTGCACCAACTCTCGAGGTGAGAGAGGGCAATGCACGGTACCGATGAGGCTAGCAATGATGGAAGGGTGAGAGTGCGTATAATCCATGGACTCAACATTAGTCATAAAGAACTCACATAGTTATTGCAAAAGTCTATTAGCTATCGAAACAAAGTACTACACGCATGCTCCTAGGGAATAGATTGGTAGGAAAAGACCATCGCTCGTCCCCGACCGCCACTCATAAGGAAGACAATCAATAAATAAATCATGCTCCGACTTCATCACATAACGGTTCACCATACGTGCATGCTACGGGAATCAAAAACTTCAACACAAGTATTTCTACAATCCAAAACTACCCACTAGCATGACTCTAATATCACCATCTTTATATCGCAAAACTATTGCAAGGAATCAAACATATCATATTCAGTGATCTACAAGTTTTACGTAGGATTTTATGATTAACCATGTGAATGACCAGTTCCTCTCATCTCTATAAATATATATAAGTGAAGCAAGAGAGTTTAATTCTTTCTAAAAAAGATATGCCCACGCTCTAACAAATATAAGTGAAGCAAAAGAGCATTCTACAAATGGCGGTTTTCTATGTGAAGAGAAACATGCAATCCAAACTTTAAATGATATAAGTGAAGCACATGAAGCATTCTATAAACCCATACTCAAAAGATATAAGTGAAGTGCAAAGAGCATTCTATAAATCAACCAAGGACTATCTCATACCAGCATGGTGCATATAAGAAAAGTGAAAACTAAATGCAAACGACGCTCCATGATTGCACATATCGCATGAACGAAACGAATCCAAAAACATACCGATACTTGTTGAAGAAAGATGGGATGCCTTCCGGGGCATCCCCAAGCTTAGATGCTTGAGGATCCTTGAATATTTACTTGGGGTGCCTCGGTCATCCCCAAGCTTGAGCTCTTGCCTCTCTTCCTTCTTCTCACATCAAGACCTCCTCGATCTTCGAACACTTCATCCACACAAAACTTCAACAGAAAACTCGGTAAGATCCGTTAGTATAATAAAGCAAATCACTAATTTAAGTACCATTGGAAACCAATTCATATTTTTTTGCATTTTAGCTACTGTAATATAACTTTTTCATGGCTTAATCCACTGATAGTAGTCGATAGTTTCATCAAAACAAGCAAACTATGCATCAAAAATAGAATCTGTCTAAAACAGAACAGTCTGTAATAATCTGAACATTCGCCATACCTCTGGTACTCCAAAAATTCTACCAAAATTAGTAAAAATAAAAAATTTGTATAGAAATACAGTGCAAAAAGTTTCAGAACCGTTTGATGTTCCAGTAAAAAACGTAAAATCGTGCACTACAGCCAAAGTTTCTGTCCTGCACCGCACAAACCAACAAGCAATGTAAACATCCTAAAGGCAAACCTTGGCACATTATTTTTATAATACAATGGAATTGTATAAGGGGAAATTATTTTTGTTGAAAAGTTTCTGTAATCAAGATTCACAAAGTTTCCGTGAGCATGAACAAAGTTCAAGGAGCTCCCCCACTTCAACAATGCTTGTCTCTCTCACTTTCACTTTCCTTTTTGAAAAAGTTTTGGGTTCCCCTCTTTATTTTTTTGTATTTAAAATTTATAAAAGCACACAACAGAAATAAATGGCTCTCTAAAAGTTCCGGGTTGTCTCCCTGGCAGCGCTTTCTTTAAAGCCATTAAGCTAGGCATATAGTGCTCAAGTAATGGATCCACCCGGATCCCAAGGTATATCAAAGTCAATTTTAATTAACAATGATTTGTAATTTAGTAGTGAGCACAAGGTAACATATATCATATAATTACGAAGTCTAACTCTCTTCCTATGCATTGGCATGTCATAAAAGAATAATTCATGCACACAAAGTAAAGGCCAATGCATAGTATAAACAGTTTCTTGTAATTTTACCATGTTGGAAACATGGAGAGGCGGAGATGTAGTTCGTCTCTCATAATAATTGCAAGTAGGAGCAGCAAGCACATTCATATTACATTCATCAAAATCATCATGTGCAACGGTAAAATGCAACCCATCAATATAATCCTTAATAAGTGCAAACTTCTCCGATATAGTGTAGTCGGGAGAATTCAAAAAGATAATAGGACTATCATGCGTGGGTGCAATAGCAACAATTTCATGTTTAACATAAGGAACTATAGCAAGTTCATCTCCATAAGCATAATTCATATTGGCATCTTGGCCAAAAGCATAGAAAGCATCATCAAAAAGGGATATCTCAAGAGAATCAACAGGATCATAGCAGTCATCATAGCAATCATCCTTCGGTAAGAACGGAGGGAAATTAAAGAATGTATGAGTTGAAGAGTTACTCTCATTGGAAGGTGAGCACGGGTGATCAATCCGCTCTTCCTCCTTTTGTTCTTCACTCTCCTCCTCATCTTTTTTCATCTAATGAGCTCACAATGTCATTAATTTCTTCTTCCATAGACTCCTGCAAAATATTAGTCTCTTCTTGGACAGTGGAGACTCTCTCAATAATATCATCAATATCGAAATTGAATTCATAATTCTCATAGCAATATTTAAGGATAGCTAAATTTTCAGGTCTATAAACAACATCATCAAGATTTTCACACTCTTTAAACAAAGATTCAATTTCATAAGCACCTATAAAAGCAACAAATTCTTCTATTTGTTCCACATCATAGTAATCATATATACCATTAGCATAAGAAGCCAAGGTTTTATCATCATTAAATTGGCATGAAAAGGGAAGGTGTGGAGCCTTCATCCTAGAGCAACAAGTATAATCATATCTCAAGCATAGTTCCTGAGTATACCAATGCAACATATGAATGTGATCCCATAATAGTTTCCCTTTTTGAGTCAAGCGATAATCCCTAAAGTATTCACGTTGATCCAACGTGTCTCCCATTACATAATTGAATGGGGTTTTCTCAGGATTATCAAACTAGTACATAATATTTTTCACATAATCAACATCGAGGGTTTTAGGAGGTTCCCCATATCCATGAGTAGCAGGTACGCCTATTTTTTTTTGGTATTTCGTGTTCCATATCCATAACTAAAGATAGATAACACCTTAGAATAGAAAATAAAAATTACTTAGTGATAAAGCAAACAAGCACACACGAGAATATTCACCCCACGCTATTGCTCCCTGGCAACGGTGCCAGAAAAAGGTCTTGATGACCCACAAGTATAGGGGATCAATTGTAGCCTCTTTCGATAAGTAAGAGTGTCGAACCCAACGAGGAGCTAAAGATAGAACAAATATTCCCTCAACTTCTATCGACCACTGATACAACTCTACGCACGCTTGACGTTCGCTTTACCTAGAACAAGTATAAAACTAGAAGTACTTTCTAGGAGTTTTCGGATAGGTTTGCAAGAATGTAAAGTGCACGTAAATAAAAATTAGGGGATGTTTAGGTAAAGAAGCAATAAAGTTAGTATATTGAGTGTGGAAAAGTGGTGGTAGGAGTTGTGAAATTGTCCCTAAGCAATCGACTACGTTACTAGACCGATAGCAAGTTTTATGTGGGAGAGGCCACTGCTAGCATGTCATCCCTGACTTGGAATTCTATGCACTTATAATTGGAACTATTAGCAAGCGTCCGCAACTACTAACATTCATTAAGGTAAAACCCAACCATAGCATTAAGATATATTGGTCCCCCTTCAATCCCGTATGCATCAATTTCTATGCTAGGTTGAAGTTTCTGTCACTCTTGCCCTCCAATACATAGTCCTATCAACATACACTAACCCCATGGTGTGATCCACACGCGCGCTCATATGATGGGCACCAAAGGACATCAACATAACCACAAGAAAATTAAATCAATCATAGAAATTAATCAACCATCGATAGGACAACGAAAATCTACTCAGACATCATAGGATGGCAACACATCATTGGATAATAATATGAAGCATAAAGCACCATGTTAAAGTAGAGGGTACATCGGGTTGCGGGAGAGTGGACCACTATAGATAGAGGGGGGAAGGTGATGGAGATGTTTGTGAAGATGGCGGAGGTGTTGGTGTAGATTGTGGTGATGATGATGGCCCTCGGCGGCGTTCCGGCACCACCGGAAGCGAGGGGGAGAGAGCCCCCCTCCTTCTTCTTCTTCTTCTTATTCTTCTTCCTTGACCTTCTCCCTAGGTGGGAGAAGGGTTTCCCCTCTGGTACATGGCCTCCATGGCATGGGAGGGGCGAGTCCCCTCCGATATTGGATCTGTCTCTCTGTCTCTCTCTGTTTCTGCGTTCTCAGATTCTACCCTTACACCGTTTCTTATATTCCTGGAGATCCATAACTCCGATTGGGCTGGAATTTTAACATGGTCTCTATCCGGATATTAGCTTTCTTGCGGCGAAACAAGGGCACCAACCGCCTTACGGGGTGGCCACGAGGGTCAGGGCGCGCCCCCTGCCTCATGGCCCCCTCGGGCATCGTCTCGCATGGATTTTTCTTCCCAAAAATCACATATATTCCAAAAAATGCCCGTTAGTTTCTATCCCGTTTGGACTCCGTTTGATATGGATTTACTGCGAAACAAAAAACATGCAACAAACAGGAACTGGCACTGGGCACTGGATCAATATGTTAGTCCCAGAAATATAATAAAAAGTTGCCAAAAGTATATGAAAGTTCTATAATATTGGCATGGAACAAACAAAAATTATAGATACGACGGAGACGTATCAATAGACCCCATATCGTATCATGTGTCTGTTGGAAGGATATCCTACATGATACTTGAATTCCCACTTATAAACTCCCGAAACTTTCTGGTTATGCAATCAGGTGTTGGGGATACAGGGGAAGCATAATATCTCACCCAAACTAACAATCCCTACATCCAGCTGTATCCATCCTTCAACACATAACCAAGAAACCTTCGGAAATCATGTACCTCAACCTTAGAAAACCATCCGTTATACGAGTTATGGTAATACTCCCGAAGTCCTGCCCTAGTACTGGGTGGCGTCGAGGTTATCTCACCAAGAACTGCATAAAAGAGATTTTCGATGTCGGCGAACTCAGGTATTTCAGAACTGCAACGATAAAATTGTGACGACAACACCTCGGAGCTCAACTCCCCGGGACACTGCCACAACCCCTAAATGTCAGGAGGCACCAAGAACAATGTTCTCGTCACAAGAAAAGGAGAACGATTCCAAGATACCCGCGTGATCCTAAAAAAATTCATGAAATTTGAGGAGAGAAATGTCAAAACTTCTATGTCAGGAGGCCTCACCAGAGCGATGAAGGGACTGAGGAGTAAAAAGAATCCTACTCTCTGATATATATATATATATATATATATATAATCCTAAAACTCAAAACATTTTGATATAGACTCAACAACATCAGCGATTCAATCAAGCAGGGGGGCTCCTAAGTCGGGGATGGCTCTGATACCAACTTGTAACACCCACGATGCGGCTATATCTCCCACGTGTCGAGGCACGACTTAGAGGCATAACCGCATGGTGGTTTTGTCGCAAGAGGGGTAATCTTCACACAATCCCATGTACTGAATAAGAAAGGGATAAAGAGTTGGCTTACAATCGCCACTTCACACAAATAACAAGTTAAACATACATCATCCAGAGTACAATCAAGGTCCGACTATGGAACCAAAATAAAAGAAGACAACCCCAAATGCTAGATCCCCGATCATCCCAACTGGGCACCACTACTGATCATCTGAAAAAGACACATAACAACGATCAAGATCTTCATCGAGCTCCCACTTGAGCTTGGTTGCGTCACCTTCACTGGTATCATCGGCACCTGCAACTGTTTGGAACTAACCGTGAGTCACGAGGACTCAACAATCTCACACCCGCGAGATCAAGACTATTTAAGCTTATGGGTAGGAAAGGGGTAATGGGGTGGAGCTGCAGTAAGCGCTAAGCATATATGGTGGCTAACATACGCAATTAAGAGCGAGAAGAGAAGCAACACAACGGTCGTGAAGCTAGACCTGATCAAGAAGTGATCTTGAAACTACTTACGTTCAAGCATAACACAAGACCGTGTTCACTTCCTAGACTCCGACAAAAAGAGACCATCACAGTTACACACGCGGTTGATGCATTTTAATTAAGTCAAGTGTCAAGTTCTCTACAACCGGATATTAACAAATTCCCATCTGCCACACAACCACAAGCACAGCTCTCGAAAGTTTATACCCTGCAGGGGTATCCCAACTTACCCATCACAAGCTCTCACGGTCAACGAAGGATATTCCTTCTCCCGAAAAGACCCGATCAGTCTCGGAATCCAGGTTACAAGACATTCCGACAATGGTAAAACAAGACCAGCAAGACCGCCCGAATGTGCCGACAAATCCCGATAGGAGCTACACATATCTCATTCTCAGGGCACACCGGATGAACACTACGTATAGCTAAAACCAGCCCTCAAGTTTCCTCAAGGTGGCGCTGCAAGTGGCTCTAGGTTGGACCAACACTCGGAGGAGCACTGGCCCGGGAGGGGGGGGTAAAATAAGATGACCCTCGAGCTCCGGAAACCCAAGCGAAAAAGGCTTAGGTTGTTAGGCAAATGTGAAACAAAGGTTAGGCCTTGCTGGAGGAGTTTTATTCAAAGCGAACTATCAAGGGGTTCCCATAACACCCAACCGCGTAAGGAACACAAAATCAAGGAACATAACACCGGTATGACGGAAACTAGGGCGGCAAGACTGGAACAAAACACCAGGCATAAGGCCGAGCCTTTCACCCTTTACCAAGTATATAGATGTATTAATTAAAATAAGAGGTATTGTGATATCCCAACAAAATCCATGTTCCCACATGGAACAAACTTCAGCTTCACCTGCAACTAACAACGCTATAAGAAGGGTTGAGCAAAAGCGGTAACTTAGCCAAACAATGATTTGCTAGGAAGATGGGTTAAAGGCTTGACATGGCAATATGGGAGGCATGATATAACAAGTGGTAGGTAGCGTGACATAGCAAAGGTAGAAGTGATTTCGAGGATATGCTCATCTTGCCTAAGATCCCGCAAGGAATAAGAACGAGTCCATGAAGAAGACAAACGGACGGAGTCGAACAAATCCTCACAACTCCGGAAGAAACCGAAGCTAACGAGAGAAGCAACCCAGAAAGAAGCAAGCAACATAGTAAACAACCATCACATAAACATGGCATGATGCACAACCAAGTATGGTGCATGTCCGGTTTAATGAAACATGGCATGGCAAATTGCACAAACAATACAACAAATTAAGTGGAGCTCAATATGCAACGAGTTGCATATTGCCGAAACACAACATTCGATTATTTAGTTCACTCCCGGTTATGTACCCAACAATATTAAATGTTGTTAAATATGGCAAGAGGTGAAGCATAAAGAAATTATCTATTTAGGAAAGTTTAAATGAGGCCGGAAATAACAAACAACAATTCCGGTAAATCCCCATATGTATTTAGCAATTTAATGCAAACACCAATTTAAACATTTTAAAAGTTGTTAGCATGATGCGGATGACCTATACAAGGTTGGATACATTTTTTATGAAAATGTTCATAAGAGCATTTTACGAAGAATTTGTCATCGTGGCAGAAATGAAAGGGGTGCCACGGCAACGAATCCGAAAATGATGACACGACAACACATCGGTTTCGGTAGCTCACGGAGATACCAGTGCAAAAGGAAATGTGACAGGAGCGTGTCATGCAAGGATGGTGGGGTGCTCCCATTTACCGGGTGTCCCACATGACGGTGGCAAGGCAAAAGAGGGGCTTCGTGCAACGAACAACTCCAACACGGACCAAACACGGGCATCTCATACACCACACATGCATTCGTTCACGGGCGTCGTCCCGGCGTTATACCTTTGAAGCGTGCGTTTTCCGACGGTTCAGGTTCGATGCGGAGTAGGGGAAGTAGACGTTCTCGCGACAGTCATAGTGGAAGTAGTAGTGCTATCGTTCATCGGCGATCATCGGGACAGTAGTGGAAGTAGAGGCACGCGACGTCTTGTCGAAAATCACGGCGGCGGTAGTTGTACACATGTTGTAGTCAAACTTGATGGAACCAATGTCCTCGAGGGTAGTCGTGGTACTTGGGGTCTTCGGGCTACCGGTCTCGATTCTTACGACGGTAGTGGCACAAGGTCGTCGTGAGAAGTAGTCGTACTCGTGAACTTGTCGGATCCACGGCGATGGTAATGGAACTTCACGGATCTGTGGTCTCCGGGCGTAATGGTACTTGGCGAATCCCGAAACGTTCTTGACGATCCAAAATGGCACAAGTGAGATGCACATCGACGGAGTCTTCTGACTTGGGCTCTGGGTATAGGATTTGACGAGCCCAGGGAGACGATGGAGAAAGCAAACAGCGGAGCATCCACAGACACGAGGCCACGGACATGACTTGGGGCTCTCTGAACCCATGGAAATGGCCGGCAGCAGGAGGCTGCTAGTAGAGGCTGGGCCATGCCGAGGTCGAAGGTGGTCGGGCGAGCTCGACGGAGGTCGTCCGCGGTCAGACGAAGCAGCAGCAGCAGCAAGGCGCAGCAGCGCGCGTGAAGCTGCAGGCCAGCACGGTGGCCTCCTATCCGGCGGCCATGCGGGTTGCGCGAGGCAAGGTGGGCGAGCAAAGGACGGTCGCGTCGGGGCTTGTGTCGTTGGGACCCGCAGGAGGAGGCGAGGCAAGGTGGCTCTGGCAAGGGCACCGGTGGCCAGGGACGAGCGAAGCAATGAAGAGGAGGCCGGGGTGCGAAAGAGGGTGTGGAGGCGCGGAAGATGAAGGAGGCAAGGCAAGGCACGCGTGAGGGAGGAGGTCGAGGCTGGCGCTGGTCGTGGTCGCCAGAGCGACGGTACGGCACGGACGCCGTGGCAGGGAGGCGGCGAGCTTGAGGCCGAACGGAGGGAGGAGGAGGCACGGGCGCGAGGAACGCATCAGCGCTCGCTGGACGGAGCTTGGAGGCGGCGAGGTGGCCGCAGCGGGCAAGAGGGGGCTGCAGGCGTCATGGAGGTTTGGCATGGGGACGATGGAAGGGCGAGGAGAGGGGCAGCGCGAGGTGGTAGAGAGGAGTGGGGATCGGGCAGGAAGCGCTGCAGCACGTGTGGGTGCTGGCAGCGGTGTGGGAGGATGTGAGGGAGAGGGTGAGAGTTAGGTTTAGAGGGGTTGGTTGGGCCTCGGGCCAACTGTTGCGGCTGCTGGGCTCCCTCTCTCCTTACTTCTCGTCTATTGCCCAGAAAAAAAACAAAGGAAAGAAAAAGAAAGGAAGGGTGGAGACAGGATTTGGGCATGGAGATAAATTTCCTGGGCTCGCAAAAATGCGCTTGTTCCAAGAAAAATGGAATGGGCAAGATTGCAAGAATTAAATTCAAAGTCATTTGAATTTAATTCTAATGGGTTCTAATAGAAAGTGGGTGATAGGAAGATCCAGAAATGATTGAGAATTTCGGTGGAGCTCGGGAAAATGACAAAAGAATTTACGGACAAAGTTCGAGGTCAATAAGTGAGATAACAAAGGCATGGGGAATATTTGCAAGTGTGTTTTTAGTGATTCCATAAGAATGGAATATTTATTATAGCTCCCTAATATTGGGAGGATATGTTGTAAAGAGAATCACCATGTGAATTCCGTCGGTTTAAATGGACCGAAGATCCATGCAATTTACTTAGTTGAGTTTTTATAAAGGTTGCAAGATGACATGATGCAATGCACATGATGCAAAAAAAAAAGAATGCAACAAACAAAACAAATCACACGACGAAAACTCGGAAATCATGGAAGGCATCCTTCGGTCTTGGGGCATTACAGTAACTCCCCGGGGGGTTCCGGTAACCCCATGGTACTCCGGAAAATGCCCGAACCTATATGAAACCTTTCCAGTGTCCAAACTTACCCTTCCAATATATCAATCTTTATGTCTCATACATTTCGAGACTCCCCGTCATGTCTGTGATCACATCCGGGACCTTGAACTATCTTCGGTACATCAAATAACATAACTCATAATACATATCATCATCGAATGATAAGCGTGTAGACCCTACGGGTTCGAGAACTATGTAGACATGACCGAGACTAATCTCCGGTCGATAACCAATAGCGGAACCTGGATGCTCATATTGGTTCCTACATATTCTACGAAGATCTTTATCGGTCAAACCGCATAACAACATACGTTTGTTCCCTTTGTCATCGGTATGTTACTTGCCCGAGATTCGATCGTCGGTATCATCATACCTAGTTCAATCTCATTACCGGCAAGTCTCTTTACTCGTTCCATAATGCAACATCCCGCAACTAACCCATTATTCACATTGCTTGCAAGGCTTATAGTGATGTGCATTACCGAGAGGGCCCAGAGATACCTCTCCGACAATGGGAGTGACAAATCCTAATCTCGGTCTATGCTAACTCAACAAACACCATCGGAGACACCTGTAGAGCATCTTTATAATCACCCAGTTACGTTGTGACGTTTGACAACACACTAAGTGTTCCTCCGGTATTCGGGAGTTGCATAATCTCATAGTCATAGGAAGAAGTATAAGTTATGGATAAAGCAATAGCAATAAACTAAACAATCATAGTGCTAAGCTAACGGATGTGTCAAGTCAATCACATCATTCTCTAATGATGTGATCCCATTAATCAAATGACAACTCATGTCTATGGTTAGGAAACTTAACCATCTTTGATTAACGAGCTAGTCAATGTAGAGGCATACTAGTGACACTCTGTTTTTCTATGTATTCACACATGTACTAAGTTTCCAGTTAATACAATTCTAGCATGAATAATAAACATTTATCATGATATAAGGAAATATAAATAACAACTTTATTATTGCCTCTAGGGCATATTTCCTTCAGATACTACTAGGGGTTTTCCTAGTAGTGTAAGCCATCTCCTCGTAGTACTTGGTGCTGACAAAAACGGGCTTCTTGAGGGTGCAGGGAATTGTTCTTTCGTTCTCCTCTCCTGTTGGGAAACGTTGCATATAAAACAAAAAAATCTACACACATGCAAGATCTATCCATGGAGATGCATAGCAACGAGACAGGAGAGTGTGTCTATGTACCCTCATAGACCGTAAGCGGAAGAGTTTAGTAACGCGGTTGATATAGTTGAACTTCTTCGTGATCCAACTGATCGAGTATCGAACGTACATCACCTCTACGTTCAGCACACGTTTAGCTCGGTGACATCCTCGCCTTCTTGATCCAGCAAGACGATGAAGTAGTGGATGAGTTCCAGCAACATGATGGCGTGGTGACAGTGATGGTGAAGCTATCTCTGCAAGGCTTCGCCTAAAGCACTATGACAATATGACTGAGGGTGTAAACGGTGGAGGGGTACACCACACATGGCTAAGAAAATGTCATGGTTACATGTGGCACCCCCTTCCCACATATATATAGCTGGGGGAGGGGGGAGAGGCCAAGGGGCGCCCCAAGTAGGGCCGAATCCTACTTGGGGTCTTTCCCTAGCCGCGCCCCTACCATATTTGCCGGAGGGGGGAGGTAAAGGGGGGAGAGGAAAGGAAGGGGGAGGCCAACTCCCCCTTTCCTTCTCTCCCCAAGGGCTGCGGCCTAGGAGGAGCGTGCCAGGCCCTTGTGGGCTGGTGTATCCCCCCTTCGGCCCATAGGCCCATTAACCTCCCAGGGGTGTCCGGAACCCCTTCTGGTGACCCAATATCTAGCAGGTACATCCCGAAACTCTTCCGATGTCCAAATATCATCATCCTATATATCAATATTTACCTCTGTACCATTCTGGAGCTCCTCTTCATGTCCGTGATATCATCCGGGACTCCGAACAACATTCGGTAACCAAATCATATAACTCATACAACAATATATCGTCAACGAACATTAAGCGTACGAACCCTACGGGTTCGAGAACTAGGTAGACATGACCTTGACACCTCTCCAGTCAATAACCAATAGCGGAACCTGGATGCCCATATTGTCTCCTACATATTCTACAAAGATCTTTATCAGTCGAACCTTATGACAACATACGTAATTCCCTTTGTCCATAGGTATGTTACTTGCCCGAGATTCGATCATCGGTATCTTCATACCTAGTTCAATCTCATTACCGGCAAGTCTCTTTACTCGTTCTATAATACATCATCTTGCAACTAACTCCTTAGTCACTTTGCTTGCAAGGCTTCTTATGACCTGTATTACCGAGAGGCAAATCCTAATATCAATCTATTGTAACTCAACAAACACCCTCGAAGATACCTGTAGAGCATCTTAATGATCACCTAGTTACGTTGTGATGTTTGATAGGACACAAGGTATTCCTCCGGTATCCGGGAGTTGCATAATCTCATAGTCGAAGGAATATGTATTTGTCATCAAGAAAGCAAAAGCAATAAACTAAACGGACAATATGCTAAGCTAACGGATGGGTCTTGTCCATCACATCAATCTCCTAATGATGTGATCCCATTATCAAATGACAAGACATGTCCATGGTTAGGAAACCTTAACCATCTTCAATCAATGAGCTAGTCTAGTAGAGGCTTACTAGGGACACGGTATTTTTTTTATATATTCACACATGTATTTAAGTTTCCAATCAATACAATTCTATAATGAATAATAAACCTTTATCATGAATAAGGAAATATAAAATAACAACTTTATTATTGCCTCTAGGGCATATTTCCTTCATTCTCCCACCCGCTCTCGAGTCAATAATCTAGTTCACATCGCCATGTGATTAACACCCATAGTTCACATCGCCATGTGACCAACATCCAAAGAGTTTACTAGACTCAATAATCTAGTTCACATCGCCATGTCATTAACACCCAAAGAGTACTAAGATGTGATCATGTTTTGCTTGTGAGAGAAGTTTATTCAACGGGTCTGTCACATTCAGATCCATATTTATTTTGCAAATTTCTATGTCTACAATGCTCTGCATGGAGCTACTCTAGCTTATTGCTCCCACTTTCAATATGTATCCAGATTGAGACTCAAAGTTATCTGAATCGGTGTCAAAGCTTGCATCGACGTAACTCTTTACGACAAACTCTTTATCACCTCCATAACCAAGAAATATTTCCTTAGTCCTCTTAGGTAACTAAGGGTAATTTTGACCGTTGTCTAGTGTGTTGGGGAACGCAGTAATTTCAAAAAAATTCCTATGCACACGCAAGATCTATCTAGGTTATGCATAGCAACGAGAGGGGAAGAATGTTGTTCGCGTACCCTCGTAGACTGTAAGCGGAAGCGTTATGACAACACGGTTGATGTAGTCATACGTCTTCATGATCCGACCGATCCTTGCACCAAAGGTACGGCACCTCTGCGATCTGCACACGTTCAGCTCGATGATGTCCCACGAACTCTAGATCCAGTTGAGTGTTGGGGGAGAGCTTCGTCAGCAAAACGACGTGATGACGGTGATGATGAAGTTACCGACGCAGGGCTTCGCCTAAGCACTACAACAAAATGACCGAGGTGGAAATCTATGGAGGGGGAACCACACATGGCTAAGAGATCAACTTGTGTGTCTATGGGGTGCCCCCTCCCCCGTATATAAAGGAGTGGAGGAGGGGAAGGGCCGGCCTCCTATGGCGCGCCCCAAGGGGGGGGGTTCCTGCTCCTACTAGGAGTAGGTTTCCCCCCTTTCCTAGTCCAACTAGAAGGGAAAAGGAAGGGGAAAGAGGGGCGAAGGAAGGAGGGGGGCGCCGCCCCTGTCGTGGGTTTGTCAGGGCAGATGTCCTCGTGAAAGGACTTAGTCGTGGAGCCATCGCAATGGTTAGCTTAAAGGGGTTAAACTTGACAAGGGGACATAGGGAGTTTATACTAGTTCGGCCCCTTCGATGAAGGTAAAAGCCTAGATCTAGTTGTGATTGGTATTGCTAGGGTTTCGAAGACCAGGGAGCGAATCCGCTTTGTCTGGCTCTCGAGTTATTGTCTGTCGTCCCTAAACTGCTGCCGGGTCATCCCTTTATATACATAGGTTGACGCTCGACCGGTTTACACAGTCCTGAAGCCGGATCATAAACGTGTCCGGTTCGGTCTCTACACTTCCTATCTTACAATGCAAGTTACATAATTAGGTCGGTTTACATCTACAGGCCTTTAACTCGCCTCTGGGCCTTGGGCCTTCATAAAGCGCCATCATTCTTACGTCATCATGGGCTTCTAATCTTCATAAAGCTAATCCGGCTACTCGTGGCCAGTTTATGTCCAATAGTAATATCCCCAACATTAGGCCCCAGATTGATTTGAACTTGTTCATGTCAATCTTCAATACTTAGAAAAATTCCTCCCTTTCCATCTTGGCATAGATCTTGTAAACCGCCGTGACATCATCTTGTTCATTAAAGCCAAAGATACCCTTTATTAATGAGCATCCAACGATCGAGGCAACAATCTCGTTATCTATCCATTTTTTGGGCTCCTCGATTCCCGCACCTGTCACTTATCTCTTTACTCTTATAAATAGAGGCAGAGGACCCCTTTCTTTTGTTTCCGTTGCCCCTTCATCCCTTCTTCTTCCTCGTGACGTCTCCGCACTTGAGCACCGCCGCCATCGTCAAGCCTCGCCTCTGCCTCACCATCGGCCGCTGCATCAACCTGTTCATACCAGAGCCCCGCAGCACACCTCCGCTGCTTCCGCGGCCGCAGTAAGTCCTTCCCTCCTTCCTTTCCAGATCCATTAGGGTTCCCGCAAGTTCATGGTGTTCCTTTCTCGTTCTTCGCCAGTATTTAGACAGTAGACCTTAGGCTTGATACGCTCCGTGCGATAGTTCTAGAGCTCCTCTTCTTGTTTGTTTTAAATCAATCCTTTATGCGCATGAAAAAGAACCTTGATCTGTGCTGTCATGAACTGCTCCAAGACCAACTTTTTTAGGTCTAAATCTTTTTCTTTTCCTAACTTGTGGTAGATCCAAAATGCCCCTGTGATCCTGTGAAACCTGTTTTTACCTCATTTAACCCTCTTTGCCTTAGATTTGTATCCTCTTTACCATCTAGGCGGTTTACCTTTGTAAAAACAATCTATCTCATACCATTAGTCCCCTAGTAAACCGGCAAACCTTCTTTACGTTGATTGTAATAGTCCGGTTTAACAACACATGTATGCCCTTGATATGACCTTGTCATTCACTATTGTATTAGTCTCCGGTTTATGCAATTTCACATACTTGTATATCTTTATTCCACTGCATCTCGCATACCACCGTGAATGATTTGTAAACCGGCATTTCTTTTCCAGCTTTTTGTTTCACAATGGCCAAGCAGTTTGCTGCTTGCAATTGGGCTCGTTCCCGGGTCACCGAGGAACAGTTGAACGGCATGGTCAGCATCGACACCTTGCCTAAGAAAACTGAAATTAGATGGCGAGTTCCAGGAACAGAAAATCCTCCAACCCTGAGGCAGGGTGAGGTTGTGGTCTTTGTCGACCACATAGGCCGTGGTTTCAAACCGCCAGGGTCAAAGTTTTACCGAGATGTGCTTGCCAGTTTTCAACTCCATCCTCAAGATATTGGACCCAACTCGGTGTCCAATCTATGCAACTTCCAGGTCTTCTGTGAAGTGTACTTACAAGAAGAACCGACTGCTGAGCTGTTCCGAGACTTCTTTCATCTGAACCAGCGTACAGAATTTGTAAATGGTCCCAACACTGAACTTGGTGGTGTTTCTATTCAAAAGCGGAAGGAAGTTGAATTCCCTCATGTCAAACTACACAGTCACCCTAAGGAATGGAACCAGACTTGGTTCTACTGTATAGATACCTCCCCTGAAGATGAAAACCCTCTTCTAGGCTATCATGATCACCGGCTTTCCAACACTCATCCACTTCCACAACGTTTAAGCTCTGCGGAACGGGCCAAATATGCCCCTCAACTCGCCAAGCTCCGGGCCTTTATGGCCAACGGTTTAACAGTCATTGATTTTGTGCGTTGCTGGATATCGTGGAGCGTCTTGCCACTAAGCCGCCGCCCTGGTTTAATGTGTGAATATACCGGTGAGGTTGAAGACCCCCAACGCCACATCAACATTCAGATAACCGATGAAGAGGTCACTGAAAGCTTCAAGAAATTTTTGAATGAACCGGAATCAGTCTGTCGCCAAACCGGCTTGAGCCCCTTCTACACTCAGAATAAACCGCCTGTTGTAAGCACAATGCTTCCTTTTTATCTTTGATATCTTTTGATTTGTTCAACTTGTGAACTTTCCTCTGTTTGTGTATGAACAGGGTGATGATCCCTTCTGGAAACAGAAATCCACAGATAAAGCGGCGAAGCCATCCTGTCCCAAAACCAAAGCTGTCAAGTGTACCTCAAAGTAGAAAACGGCTGACCGGATCAGCATCGAGCTTGATGAAGATGCAGATGATCTGAAAGTTGAGGTAGAACTTGACTCACTTGGCTCCCTTTTCATGCACCTCATTAACAATGATCTTTATCAGGAGGACGTAGAAGGCAGCCAGGCTAACGATGTAGAGGTAATTACCCTTTCCTCCGGTTCAGACTCTATGCCAACACAAAAATCCCGTCAAGCAGTCCGGAAAGTAAGATTTTCTCATCCTCTTGCTTACTTGGATCCAACATTTATTTTGAAGACACAGCAGCATGAAGCTCGCCGGACAACCTGACACAGTGGCCAACATGTCACTACGGCCGGTTTACCTGATACCCAGGTTCGGAAGCGCCGATCTGAGGTCTCTCCCACTTCTGACAATTCTTATCCCAAGGCAGGTTATTAGACAACCTCTTAATCCGTCCGATTCAAATTATCAGGTGACACCTCCCTCATCCTATGGCGAGTCGATGGCAACCCAACTCCCTCCTCTAAAAACTGTGGCTGGGTAAGCTTTCAAACCCTTTCTTCCAATGCGTTGCAGATCTTGAATAAAATGCTAAACCTCTTTTAATTTTGTTTGCAGAGCCAAAGCCAGACCCAGAAAGAAAGCTCGGGTCAACAATCCGTCAGAAGACCAGGCAGTTTTTGAAGAAGAGCAAATAGGTGAACCGGACCAAACTCATGAACCGGAGGGTCCTAATCCTGAAGCCGCCTCTGATGAATCACCCCTTCAGGATCGGAATACTGATGACCCACTAGAAGCTGATCCTGCCGTGCCTGACAACACTGAACCGGTAGCTCCAAACCAGGCTAGTCCGGTGAGAGGTACGGAGACTCCGTCATCACCCGCAAAAACAACTAAAGGCCAAGGAGATGATGTTATCATTACTGGCATGGGCCACAGCTCTCCTGGCCATCCCGTAATCTTGGCCCAACATAGTGCCAAAGAAGAGTGTGCTGCTAGGGAAAAGGGCAAATGGAGTACTGACTTATCAAGTTATGCCATCTCAATGCTGAAGAACTTCACTCCGGTTTCTTAAACCGTCAGCACTCAAACCGTGACTATGAAGCCGGTTTGGTGAACTTGATGAAGGAACGCTATGAGGTATTTTCATCTCCCTTTACTTCTTGATTCCAAAGTTGAAATGCGAGCCCAAGTAGCCCCCAAGGGCCATTTTATGATGTTAATCGTAAACCAGGTCTTTGTAACACTTTAAGTCTCTCCTACTGACCCTCAAAATGTCAGGTCCTTAGTGAAAACCAAGACCGATACTTTACCAATGTAATTATATAGCTTTCCTCAGCGTAGCCCCCAAAGGTCGGTTTAGCTTTGCAAGGTAATCCGGGTTTTAATCCATGCGTCCATTTTGAACAGATGTACATTAGCCCCCAAGTGTCAAGGATAATGCTTGCATTGTTCTGGAGACTTATAAAAGATATAGTGAATCAGAGCAAATAGGCATTAGCCCCCAAGTATGAAGTGCATAACTTGTTATATGCTTTGTACTTAGAAAATATATATCCTGTTGTTGACATATCTTCACTGTTGCTGGCCGAACTAAGCAAGAGAGATGCCCGAACCGCTGATTTGCAAGAGAACGTGAAGTCCCAACAAGCAGAGGCTGTGAAAGCCAAGGAGGAACTGACCAAAGCCCTGACAGCAATGGAAAAGCTAAAAGAGTCTTTTAACAAAGATCGTGCTGACTAGGAAACCGAGAAGGCCGGTTTAACCAAAAAAGCTGAGGATGTCGAAGTAGCCCTGAAACCAGTTGTAGATGAACTAACTGGTTTGAAACGGCAAATCAACGCCGTGACTTCCGCTGTCTTTGGTAAGTATCTCCTTATGCAGTTTGTCCAATTCATGAAACCTTATCATTTACCAGAGTGCTGATTTTAAACCGTGACAGGCACTCATATTGCTCATCTGGGCACAGATATGCGGATGAAGCTTAAAGCAGCTTATACCTTGATTGAACAGATGTACTCTGGATCCCAGCGTGCTATTTGCACTGCGGCTTACAATAAACCAGCGCCATCATTGATAAAAGAAACTCTTGAGAAGCTGGCCATGTTACCAGCCCGGATTACCGAACTGAAGAAGGCAGCTGCAAGAGCAGGAGCATTAACCGCACTAATCCAGGACAAGGCATGGATTCCGGACCTTGAAGTGGAGGACATTATAAAAGGATATCCAGGTGTGAAAGAGGACGGTTCAAACTTCGACAATGATGATCTACGAAGGCTGACAAAGGAAATGCGGCCAATAGCCAGCAAACTGGCAGAAGACACAGATTTATCTCATTTCCAGCCGGCTTACGACATTGAAGGGAAGAGACAGCCTGCGGAAATCCATGAAGTCAAAGAACTTGTGCCTCCAATCCGTAAGCATACTTACGCTCCTGACATTAACCCCTCCAGCCTTATCCATGAAGAAGCCGTGTTTCAAGCTTTAACCAGAATCGATTGGTCAACGGTTGATTTCCAGCGTCTAGGGAGGGATGAAGAAGAAGTGATTGCACCAAATGACCCTCAACCGTCAAACCGTCCAGACGAAGCAGCGTAAACCGGTAGCCGGTTTACCAGCTATTTTATGCCAATGCCAAAAAATAATTATGCAATTGGAGCCGCTTTGAAGCTTCTTGTAATAGGATAGCAAAAACTCCTTTATTTGTCATGCCATCGAGCATGTTTTGTGATGCTTCGTGAAAACTTGCTCCACTTTTTGGGATCTATTTATGCATAGCCCATGACGAGTTGTGTTCCTGGATACAAGAACTTGAAAGTATCCTAGTGGTTTACCACTGGACGGGTTATGATGCCCAACAAATATACAATACTTAGATGAATAATCAAAGTTTTTGTATAAAAAATAATATGTGCAACATACCTCGTTGGCTGACCAACTGCTTGTATGGTAAAGGTGTAAACACCAATCCAGAGCGTAGATAACTCCGTCCTTATTTTGCCGGATTATGATAATAAACCGTGCCGGGATATAATAACCACTGGGTTTTCTTTATAACACTGGCGACTTGTTAGTCAAAACCAGACCGGGGTAATGAACGCTGGTTTATAATTTATCATGTACTGACAACTTGTAGTTGAAAGCCAAGCCGGGTAAAGGACACCGGTTTATCAGAAGATATTATGAACCTCAATAAAGGCGAAAAACTTAGCAAATAGGACTCAGAAAAGAAATGTGCGAGGCTTTTTACGAGCTGCCAGGCTCCAAATTGAGGCTTTTCATGGGCTGCCAGGCCTCTGAGTTAAACCATTTAACAAAGCCTTTTAAGATGGGCCTCCAATTAACCAATTGTCGTTTTAACTTTGAAAAGTTCAGGGCCTGTATAAGATTGACTTGTCAAACGTTCAGCCATACCAGGATTACCTGGACAGGAGTGGCTTACTTGCTGAAGGCAGGTTAACCCCGGGTTTTAGGTGAATACACCAGGCTTCCAAGCCGTGGCTTGAAAGCCAATTACAAGGGTCCTTTCAAACTCTTTGTTGCTTTGCACAAAGAGCCCCCAAGTAACTTTGTGAGCTGTGCTCAGTGGGTGCCCATGTTTGAGATTGTGCTTTGTGCAACACTCTCTTTGGCCCCACATAATTTCCTTTGTGGCTTAACGCCCATCAAGAGGTGTAGCTATGGTGTGATAACAACCAAGCCCTCTAGTGAAATCTCTTTGTATCCGTGCGGCTGCAGAGACTGGTTTAACAAAACTTTGCTTTGTCAGTAGAAACTCTTGTAGGCACACACATGATGTAAAAAGAACAAAGACCCCGCTTTATTCGAGTCTCCGGTTTATTATATAATATATACATTGTCATAAATATGTACATATGAAGAAGCCTGTGGCTTAAGTATAGTAAGGCCGAAGAAGAGCTACATTCCATGGCCGCTTGGTGTCCTCCTCCGATTTACGTGAGTCTTTGTGCTCTCGAACATCAATGAGGTAGTATGACCCGTTGTGCAGATTCTTGCTGACCACAAAAGGTCCTTCCCAAGGTGGGGATAACTTGTGCATATCAGTCTGATCCTGGATGAGCCGGAGCACCAGATCGCCATCTTGAAAAGTTCTGGTCTTAACCCGGCGGCTGTGATAACATCGGAGATCTTGTTGGTAAATCGCCGAACGTGTTGCTGCAAGATCACGCTCCTCATCTAACAGGTCTAGAGAATCCTGACGTACCTTCTCATTATCAGCTTCAACATAAGCCGTCACACGGGGCAAGTCGTGACAGATGTCACTAGGAAGAACTGCCTCTGCTCCATAAACCATGAAGAAAGGTGTGTAACCTGTAGATCTATTGGGTGTGGTGTTGATGATCCATAACACAGAAGGTAACTCCTCAACCCAACAACCCGGTGTCCTTTTAGAGGAACCATAAGCCGGGGTTTAATTCCTCGCAGAATTTCTTGATTTGCCCTCTCCGCTTGACCATTGGATTGGGGGTGAGCCACCGATGCTATATTAAGCCGGATGTGCTCACGTTGGCAAAATTCCTCCATCTCTCCCTTTGACAGATTAGTACCATTGTCAGTTATAATACTGTGTGGAAAGCCAAACCGGAATATGACCTTTTTGATGAAGTGAACCGTCGTGGCCGCATCACACTTACTGACTGGCTCTGCTTCCACCCATTTGGTGAATTTGTCAACCGCCACTAACAAGTGGGTCTTTTTATCCTTGGATCGCTTGAAGGGTCCAACCATATCAAGCCCCCAGGTCGCAAACGGCCAAGTTATTGGAATCATCCTCAACTCTTGAGCTGGAATATGAGCACGGCGTGCGAATTTTTGACAACCGTCACATCTTTTGACTAAATCCTCCGCATCGGCGTGAGCTATTAACCAATAAAAACTGTAGCAAAAAGCTTTAGCTACCAATGACTTTGAACCGGCATGGTGACCACAATCCCCTTCATGGATTTCTCGCAGAATCTTACAACCCTCTTGAGGAGAGACACAACGCTGAATTGCTCCTGAGACGTTGTAACGATGTAACTCCCCGTTGATTATGGTCATGGACTTGGAACGCCGGATTACCTGTCGGGCCAAGGTTTCATCCTTCGGTAACTCGCCCCGGTTCATGTAAGCCAGATATGGGATTGTCCAATCCGGTATGACATGCAAAGCCGCCACCAATTGAGCCTCCGGATCAGGAATAGCCAACTCCTCCTCTGTTGGTACCTTGACTGACGGATTATGCAACACGTCAAGGAAGACATTTGGTGGAACCGGTTTACGCTGAGAGCCAAGGCAACTTAAAGCGTCCATCGCTTCGTTCTTTCGCCGGTCTATATGGTCCACCTGATAACCCTTGAAGTGACCAGCCACTGTGTCCACCTCTTGTCGATATGCAGCCATGAGTGGGTATTTAGAATCCCAAGTGCCAGACACCTGTTGAGCCACTAGATCTGAATCCCCAAAGCACTTGACCCGGCTTAAGTTCATCTCCTTAGCCATCCGAAGACCGTGGAGCAAGGCCTCATACTCAGCTGCATTGTTAGTACAAGGGAACATCAAACGGAGGACATAACAAAACTTGTCACCTTGTGGGGAAGTTAGTATGACTCCGGCCCCTGAACCCTCCAACTGTCTGGATCCATCAAAGTGAATAGTCCAATACGTGTTATCTGGTTTTTCCTCTGGTGCCTGCAACTCCGTCCAATCATTGATGAAGTCCACAAGTGCTTGGGATTTAATCACTGTGCGAGGTATGTATTTGAGCCCGTGTGGTCCAAGCTCAATAGCCCACTTGGAAATCCGGCCAGTTGCTTCTCTGTTTTGAATGATATCTCCCAGAGGGGTTGAACTCACCACTATGATAGGATGACCCTAAAAATAGTGTTTAAGCTTCCGGCTTGCCATAAACACTCCATACACCAGTTTCTGCCAATGTGGATACCTCTGTTTTGATTCAATGAGCACCTCACTGATATAATAAACCGGCCGTTGAACCGGATATTCCTTTCTAGCTTCCTTGCGCCCCACCATAATAGCCACGCTAACAGCTCGTGCATTAGCAGCCACATATAGCAGTAGGGGCTCTTTATCGATCGGGGCTGCAAGCACAGGCGGTTCAGCTAACTGCTTTTTTAGATCCTCAAACGCTTTATCAACCGCCTCACTCCAGACAAAATCATATGTTTTTTGTAGCATCTGATATAAAGGGATAGCCTTCTCCCCAAGATGACTAATAAACTGGCTCAAAGCCGCAATCCGGCCGGCCAAACGTTGAACGTCATTGATACACGCCGGTTTAGCCAAAGATGTAATTGCTGAGACTTTTTCTGGATTAGCCTCAATGCCTCTGTTTGATACCAGAAAACCCAATAGTTTACCTACCGGGACACCAAAGACACACTTTTCCGGATTGAGCATCATCTTGTAAACCCAGAGGTTGTCAAAGGTTTCTCTCAAATCATCTATCAATGTTTCCTCCTTCCTGGATTTTATCACAATATCATCCACATATGCATGAACATTGCGCCCAATTTGCTTATGAAGACAATTCTGAACACATCGTTGATAAGTCGCCTGGGCACTCTTAAGCCCAAAGGGCATGGAGACATAGTAGAAGGCTCCAAAGGGAGTGATGAAAGTTGTCTTCTCCTGGTCCTTAACTGCCATTTTGATCTGATGATAACCAGAATAGGCATACAGAAAACACAAACGGTCACAACCCGCCGTAGCATCAATAATCTGATCAATGCGACGGAGGGCAAAGGGGTCTGCAGGGCAAGCCTTGTTCAAATCTGTGTAATCTACACACATACGCCAAGTGCCGTTTTTCTTAAGAACCAGCACTGGATTAGCCAGCCACTCTGGGTGAAAGACTTCCACGATAAACCCTGCGACCAACAACCGAGCCACCTCTTCACTAACAGCCTTGCGTCTTTCTTCATTAATGCGGCGGAGAAACTGTCAGACCAGTTTAAACTTAGGATCAACGTTAAGTGTGTGCTCAGCAAGTTCCCTCGGTACACCTGGCATGTCAGAAGGTTTCCATGCAAAGATGTCCCGGTTCTCACGGATGAACTCGATGAGCACGCTTTCCTATTCGGGATCCAGGTTAATGCTGATACTGAACTGTTTGGATGAATCGCCAGGAACAAAATCAACCATCTTAGTATCTGTGGCCGATTTAAACTTCAATGTTGGATCGTGTTCTGTAGTTGACTTTTTCAAAGAAGTCATATCTGCCGGATCAACTTGGTCTTTATAAAACTTCAGCTCCTCCGTGGCACAAACCGACTCAGCATAAGCCGCATCACCTTCCTCACATTCCAAAGCGATCTTCCTGCTCCCATGTACTGTGATGGTCCCCTTATGACCTGGCATTTTAAGTTGTAGATAAACATAACACGGCCTTTCCATGAACTTAGCATAAGCTGGTCGCCCGAACAAAGCGTGATACGGACTTTTGATTTTTACTACCTCAAAAGTCAATGTTTCTGATCTTGAATCATGATCATCTCCAAAAGGCACCTCTAAGGCTATCTTGCCCATTGGATATGCAGACTTACCCGGAACCACACCATGGAAACCGGTATTTGACGGTTTAAGATTATTATCTGTCAACCCCATACGACGGAAGGTATCATAATATAGGATGTTGATACTACTTCCCCCATCCATGAGTACCTTGGGGAACTTATATCCCCCAACTTGAGGGGCCACCACCAATGCCAGATGACCCGGATTGTCAACCTGGGGCGGGTGATCCTCTCTACTCCATAAAATGGGTTGTTCAGACCAGCGCAAATACTGATGCACCGCCGGTTCAACAGAGTTCACTGCCCTCTTATGAAGCTTCTGATCACGTTTACACAAGCTAGTGGTGAAGACATGATATTGCCCACTATTTAACTGCTTAGGATTGCTCTGATAACCTGACTGCTACTGTTGGTTCCCCTGATGGTTGTAACCTCCCTGGTTGCCTTGGTGCCCTTGATTAATGTGTCTGGTTTGATTGCCCTGAAATCCTGAACCGGAACTGCCACCTCCGTAACCCGGCCCGTGGAAACCACCTCCCGAACCGCCGGGCGGGCCATTATCGTACTGAAACATATTGGAGTTCTTGAAATCTCGCATGATATAACAATCCTTCCAAAGATGCGATGCCGGTTTCTCCTTGCATCCATGCTTTGGACAGGGTTGATTTAACATGCGCTCCAAATTGGGGCCTGAACCTCCGCCTCTCTGGGGCTGCTTGCCCTTACGGCGCTGACCATTCTCCTGAGCATTGGTGTTAGCCACAAAGTCCAAATTGTTGTCGGCCTTGCGTTTACCATTGTTGCCATGGCCTGCCGGATCATGCTACTGCCCCTTGGTGTTGTCGTTCTTTTTCCCTTTCCCCGGTTTGTCGTCCTTTGAGTCAGGGTCTTTGGTATTATCTGAATCGGCGTATTTAACCAAAGTGGCCATAAGCGTTGACATATCATTGCAGTGACATTTAAGCCTTCCTAACATCTGTTTGAGCAGCAGAAAACGGCAATTGCCCTCCAACGTTAGCACTGCGGTGTCTGCATTGATACGATCTGACGAATGCAAAATAGCTGAGACCCGCTTTACCCAATGAGTTGTGGACTCCCCATCCTCTTGGACACAAGCGGCCAGATCCACAATTGACATGGGCTGCTTACAAGTATCTTTAAAGTTTTGGATAAACCGGTGCTTCAATTCGGCCCATGATCCGACAGAGTTAGTTGGTAAGCTCTTCAACCAAGTACGAGCTGTTCCCTCCAACATCATGGTTAAGTATTTAGCACATACTGCTTCATCCACATCTAACATTTCCATTGCCATCTTGTAGCTTTCAACCCATGCCTCTGGTTGCAGATCGACGGTATAATTGGGTACCTTATGAGGTCCTTTGAAATCCTTGGGCAGTCTCACATTACGCAAAGCAGGGGTAAGACACGACACCCCTAAGGAACTGAATACCACACCTGGCTCCACTGAAGCGGTAGGGTGAACCGGAGTAGGTTGATGGGCTCCGTGCAGAGCTGCTAACTCGGCCTCTCGACGCGCGCGACCATGGTCTACCACATCATGCGCATTAGCACCTCCCCCCGCCGGGTTGTGCCCTCGCGGCGGATTATGGTGACGTGCACTGCTTGATACGGCCGGTTCATCCTCAACATGCCTGCTGTAACTCCAGCTTGGACGAGGGGTGGAATGAATCCTCTCGCAGCTGTGTGAATATGCCTGCTGCTGGTTTAGAGCTGTTTGAAGGAGATCTCTGGCTCGTCGTGCCTCAATTGCAACTGGTGATTCGCTGTCGGTCGGGAGGGCTGCCAATCGTGAAGCGGCAGCCACAATGTTGTCCAACGGGTTGGAGTAATGCCCGGGAGGTGTTGGAACATACTGTGGCACAATGTTGTTCTGACGAGGCGGGTCCATTGTGCGCGGCTGAACCGACGCTCCTGTTCCTGGCGCCTCCGTCCGGTTTAATATTTGCTGGTTACTAGTTCCTGCTCCTGGCGTATTGAAGAGATTTCGTGGCTCATAATCCGACGGGAGATGCGATCGGTATCTTCTTCTCATGACTTCTTAGGAAGCGTTCTGATCCAGCCTAATTCGGTAGGCCTGAGCTTCCAACTCGGCCCGTTCTGTAGCCATCCTAGCGTCCTCTGCCGCTAGGTCTGCTTTAGCCTGAGCTATTTGATCTTTCACCTTTGCAATCTCCGCGTTGTGCTGATCCCGGGCTGCTGCATCCACCTCTTCGGCCATCAATGTTGCCAAAGTGTCGAACAAGTCAGACAGAACTTGAGCCAGAGGCGGCGCAGAGCTTCCTGCCCCCGCTGGCGTGGCCATTGTTGAACCGGAGAGTATTGCTGCGGCGGTTGATGAGTGAGGCACTGACTGTATACTGGCCATAAAGATAGCGGCCCGCTTTGGCAGATCAGGAGAGTACGGAATACTGTTGCCCTTGGAACCTCCACTAATCCGGCCATCCTGCAACTGATAGAGCGATTCGGTCTCTCCAGAAGACTCGTCATCGGAATAGACAACGGTATCTCCATCGGATGCCGGTCCGTCCTCGTATTCTGCTCCATGGATGACGCCTATGAAAACATGCTTTGCCACGGGCTGAACCGGGGAAGGGCTTGCATGCTGAGCCGTCTCGATGATGTCGGTGCAGGTGTCCGGCTCAGGGCCCGGTTCTCCGATCTTGCCGATGAAGACGTGAATCCCACCAAAGGGGACCTGGTACCCGTATTCGATTGAATCGGCCTCGGGGCCCCATCCTGCGTTGTCGATGTAGAGTTTGCCGCGATGACTCTTTGTCATCCGGCCCACAACGTATTGTTGGAAATATGCCCTAGAGGCTATAATAAAATGATTATTATTATATTTCCTTGTTCATGATAATTGTCTATTATTCATGCTATAATTGTGTTATCCGGAAATCATAATACATGTGTGAATACATAGACCATAACATGTCCCTAGTGAGCCTCTAGTTAACTAGCTCGTTGATCAACAGATAGTCACGGTTTCCTGACTATGGACATTGGATGTCATTGATAATGGTATCACATCATTAGGAGAATGATGTGATGGACAAGACCCAATCCTAAGCATAGCACAAGATCGTGTAGTTCGTTCGCTAGATCTTTTCCAATGTCAAGTATCATTTCCTTAGACCATGAGATCGTGTAACTCCCGGATGCCGTAGGAGTGCTTTAGGTGTACCAAACATCACAACGTAACTGGGTGACTATAAAGGTATACTACAGGTATCCCCGAAAGTATCTGTTGGGTTGACATGGATCGAGACTCGAATTTGTCACTCTGTATGACGGAGAGGTATCTCTGGGCCCACTCGGTAATGCATCATCATAATGAGCTCAATATGACCAAGTGTTTGGTCACGGGATCATGCATTATGGTACGAGTAAAGTGACTTGCCGGTAACGAGATTGAACGAGGTATTGGGATACCGACGATCGAATCTCGGGCAAGTAACGTACCGATTGACAAAGGGAATTGTATACGGGATTACTTGAATCCTTGACATCGTGGTTCATCCGATGAGATCATCGAGGAGCATGTGGGAGCCAACATGGGTATCTAGATCCCGCTGTTGGTTATTGACCGGAGAGTCATCTCGGTCATGTCTGCGTTTCTCCCGAACCCGTAGGGTCTACACACTTAAGGTTCGGTGACGCTAGGGTTGTGGAGATATTAGTATGCGGTAACCCGAAAGTTGTTCGGAGTCCCGGATGAGATCCCGGATGTCACGAGGAGTTCCGGAATGGTCCGGAGGTGAATATTTATATATAGTAAGTTGAGTTTCGGCCATCGGGAAAGTTTCGGGGGTAATCAGTATTATACCGGGACCACCGGAAGGGTCCCGGGGGTGTCCACCGGGTGGGGCCACCTATCCTGGAGGGCCCCATGGGCTGAAGTGGGAGGGGAACCAGCCCCTGGTGGGCTAGTGTGCCCCCCATAGGCCTCCCCCTGTGCCTAGGGTTGGAAACCCTAGGGATGGGGGCACCCCACCTGACTTGGGGGGCAAGTCCCCCCTTGGCCGCCGCCCCCCCTTGGAGATGGGATCTCCTAGGGTCGGCGCCCCCCTAGGGGCCCTATATATAGTGGAGGGGAGGGAGGGCAGCCGCACCCAAGTCCCTGGCACCTCCCTCTCCCCTCGTAACACCTCTCCCTCTCGTTGGAGCTTGGCGAAGCCCTGCCGAGATCACCGCTACTTCCACCACCACGTCGTCGTGCTGCTGGATCTCCATCGACCTCTCCTTCCCTTGCTGGATCAAGAAGGAGGAGACGTCTTCCCCAACCATACGTGTGTTGAACGCGGTGGTGCTGTCCTTTCGGCGCTCGGTCATCGGTGATTTGGATCACGACGAGTACGACTCCATCAACCCCGTTCTCTTGAACGCTTCTGCTCGCGATCTACAAGGGTATGTAGATGCACTCTCCTCTCCCTCGTTGCTAGATGACTCCATAGATTGATCTTGGTGATGCGTAGAAAATTTTAAAATTCTGCTACGTTCCCCAACAGTGGCATCATGAGCTAGGTCTATGCATAGTTTCTATGCACGAGTAGAACACAAGTTGTTGTGGGCGTTGATTTTGTCAATTTACTTGCCGTTACTAGTCTTATCATGATTCGGCGGCATCGTGGGATGAAGCGGCCCGGGCGGACCTTACACGTACGCTTACGTGAGACTGGTTCCACCGATTGACATGCACTAGTTGCATAAGGTGGCTGGCGGGTGTCTGTCTCTCCCACTTTAGTCGGATCAGATTCGATGAAAAGGGTCCTTATGAAGGGTAAATAGAAATTGGCATATCACATTGTGGTTTTGGCGTAGGTAAGAAACGTTCTTGCCAGAAACCTATAGCAGCCACGTAAAAACTTGCAACAAAAATTAGAGGACGTCTAACTTGTTTTTGCAGCATGTGCCATGTGATGTGATATGGCCAGAAGGATGTGATGAATGATATATGTGATGTATGAGATTGATCATGTTCTTGTAATAGGAATCACGACTTGCATGTTGATGAGTATGACAACTGACAGGAGCCATAGGAGTTGTCTTAATTTATTTATGACCTGCGTGTCAACATAAACGTCATGTAATTACTTTACTTTATCGCTAACCGTTAGCCATGGTAGTAGAAGTAATAATTGACGAGACAACTTCATGAAGACACGATCATGGAGATCATGATGATGGAGATCATGGTGTCATGCCGGTGACGACGATGATCATGGCGCCCCGAAGATGGAGATCAAAAGCAGCAAAATGATATTGGCCATATCATGTCACTATTTGATTGCATCTGATGTTTATCATGTTTTACATCTTATTTGCTCAGAACGACGGTTGGTTACATAAGATGACCCCCACAATAATTTCAAGAAAGTGTTCCCCCTGACCGTGCACCGTTGCGAAGGTTCGTTGTTTCGAAGCACCACGTGATGATCGGGTGTGATAGATTCTAACATTCGAATACAATGGGTGTAAGCCAGATTTACACACGCAATACACTTAGGTTGACTTGACGAGCCTAGCATGTACAGACATGGCCCCGGAACATGGAAGACCGAAAGGTCGAACATGAGTCGTATAGAAGATACGATCAACATGAAGATGTTCACCGATGATGACTAGTCCGTCTCACGTGATGATCGGACACGGCCTAGTTGAATCGGATCATGTATCACTTAGATGACTAGAGGGATGTCTGTCTGAGTGGGAGTTCATTAAATAATTTGATTAGATGAACTTAATTATCATGAACTTAGTCTAAAAACCTTTGCAAAATGTCTTGTAGATCAAATGGGCAACGCTCATGTCAACCTCAACTTCAACGCGTTCCTAGAGAAAACCAAGCTGAAAGATGATGGCAGAAACTATATGGAATGGGTCCGGAACCTGAGGATCATCCTCATAGCTGCCAAGAAAGCATATGTCCTAGAAGCACCGCTAGGTGAAGCACCCATCCTAGAAAACCAAGACGTTATGAACGCTTGGCAGTCGTGTGCTGATGATTACTCCCTCGTTCAGTGTGGCATGCTTTACAGCTTAGAACCGGGGCTCCAAAAGCGTTTTGAGCAACACTGAGCATATGAGATGTTCGAAGAGCTGAAAATGGTTTTCCAAGCTCATGCCCGGGTCGAGAGATATGAAGTCTCCGACAATTTCTATAGTTGTAAGATTGAGGAAAATAGTTCTATCAATAAGCACATACTCAAAATGTCTGGGTTGCACAACCGCTTGTCCCAGCTGGACATTAACCTCCCGGACAGGGCGGTCATTGACAGAATCCTTCAGTCGCTCCTACCTAGCTACAAGAGCTTTGTGATGAACTACAATATGCAGGGGATGGTGAAAACTATTCGTGAAGTGTTTTCAATGCTGAAATCAGCGGAGGTGGAAATCAAAATGGAACATCAAGTGTTGATGGTCAATAAAACCACTAGTTTCAAGAAAGGCAAGGGTAAGAAGAACTTCAAGAAGGACGGCAAGGGAGTTGCCGCGGCCGGTAAATTAGTTGCCAGGAAGAAGCCAAAGAATGGACCCAAACCTAAGACCGAGTGCTTTTATTGCAAGGGAAAGAGACACTGGAAGCGGAACTGCCCCAAATACTTAGCGGACCAGAAGGCCGGCAACACTAAAGGTATATGTGATATACATGTAATTGATGTGTATCTTACCAGTACTCGTAGTAGCTCATGGGTATTTGATACCAGTGTGGTTGCTCATATTTGTAACTCAAAACAGGAGCTGTGGAATAAGCGGAGACTGGCGAAGGACGAGGTGATGATGCGCGTCGGGAATGGTTCCAAGGTCGATGTGATCGCCGTCGGCACGCTACCTCTACATTTACCTACGGGATTAGTTTTAAACCTCAATAATTGTTATTTAGTGCCAGCTTTGAGCATGAACATTGTATCTGGATCTCGTTTAATACGAGATGGCTACTCATTTAAATCCGAGAATAATGGTTGTTCTATTTATATGAGATATATGTTTTATGGTCATGCCCCGCTGGTTAATGGTTTATTCTTAATGAATCTCGAATGTGATGTTACACATATTCATAGTGTGAATACCAAAAGATGTAAGATTGATAATGATAGTCCCACATATCTGTGGCACTGCCGCCTTGGTCACATCGGTGTCAAATGCATGAAGAAGCTCCATACAGATGGACTTTTGGAGTCTCTTGATTTTGAATCATTTGACACGTGCAAACCATGCCTCATGGGTAAAATGACCAAGACTCCGTTCTCCAGAACAATGGATCGAGCAACCAACTTATTGGAAATTATACATACTGATGTGTGCGGTCCAATGAGCGTTGAGGCTCGCGGTGGCTATCATTATGTTCTCACTCTCACTGATGACTTAAGTAGATATGGGTATGTCTATTTGATGAAACACAAGTCTGAGACCTTTGAAAAGTTCAAGGAATTTCAGAATGAGGTAGAGAATCAACGTGACCGAAAGATAAAATTCTTACGATCAGATCATGGGGGAGAATATTTAAGTCACGAATTTGGTACGCACTTAAGGAAATGTGAATCGTTTCACAACTCACGCCGCCTGGAACACCTCAGCGTAACGGTGTGTCCGAATGTCGTAATCGCACTCTATTGGATATGGTGCAATCTATGATGTCACTCACTGATTTACCGCTATCATTTTGGGGATACGCTCTAGAGACAGCTACATTCACTTTAAATAGGGCACCGTCTAAATCCGTTGAGACGACATCGTATGAATTATGGTTTGGGAAGAAACCTAAGTTGTCGTTTCTAAAAGTTTGGGGATGCGATGCTTATGTCAAGAAACTTCAACCTAAAAAGCTCGAACCCAAGTCGGAAAAATGCGTCTTCATAGGATACCCTAAGGAAACCATTGGGTATACCTTCTACCTCAGATCCGAAGGCAAGATCTTTGTTGCCAAGAACGGGTCCTTTCTGGAGAAAGAGTTTCTCTCAAGAGAAGTAAGTGGGAGGAAAGTAGAACTCGATGAAGTACTGCCTCTTGAACCAGAAAGTAGCGCAGCTCAGGAAGATGTTCCTGTGGTGCTTGCACCGACTAGAGAGGAAGTTAATGCTGATGATCAAGGTACTTCGGATCAAGTTGCTACTGAACTTCGAAGGTCCACAAGGACACGTTCCACACCAGAATGGTATGGCAACCCTGTCCTGGAAATCATGTTGTTAGACAACGGTGAACCTTCGAGCTATGAAGAAGCAGTGGCGGGCCCAGATTCCAACAAATGGCTTGAAGCCATGCAATCCGAGATAGGATCCATGTATGAAAACAAAGTATGGACTTTGAGAGACTTGCCCAATGATCGGCGAGCGATAGAGAATAAATGGATCTTTAAGAAGAAGACGGACACGGATGGTAATGTTACCATCTATAAGGCTTGACTTGTCGCTAAGGGTTATCGACCAGTTCAAGGGGTTGACTACGATGAGACCTTCTCACCCGTAGCGAAGCTGAAGTCCGTCCGAATCATGTTAGCAATTGTCGCATACTATGATTATGAGATATGGCAAATGGATGTCAAAACGGCATTCCTTAACGGCTTTCTTAAGGAAGAATTGTATATGATGCAGCCGGAAGGTTTTGTCGATCCTAAGAATGCTATCAAGGTACGCAAGCTCTAGCGCTCCATCTATGGGCCGGTGCAAGCATCTCGGAGTTGGAACATTCGCTTTAATGAAATGATCAAAGCGTTTGGGTTTATGCAGACTTATGGAGAAGCCTGCGTTTACAAGAAAGTGAGTGGGAGCTCTGTAGCATTTATCATATTATATGTGGATGACATACTTTTGGTGGGAAATGATATAGAACTTTTGGGCAGTATTAAGGCCTACTTGAATAAGTATTTTTCAATGAAGGACCTTGGAGAAGCTGCTTACATATTAGGCATCAAGATCTATAGAGATAGATCGAGACGCCTCATAAGTCTTTCACAAAGCACATACCTTGATAAGATATTGAAGAAGTTCAATATGGATCAGTCCAAGAAAGGGGTTCTTGCTTGTGTTGCAAGGTGTGAAATTGAGCTCAGCTCAATGTCCGACCACGGTAGAAGATAGAGAAAAGATGAGTGCCGTCCCCTATGCCTCAGCCATAGGGTCTATCATGTATGCCATGCTGTGTACCAGACCTGATGTAAACCTTGTCGTGAGTTTGGTAGGAAGATACCAAAGTAATCCTGGCATGGAACACTGGACAGCGGTTAAGAACATCCTGAAGTACCTGAAAAGGACTAAGGATATGTTTCTCGTATATGGAGGTGACGAGGAGCTCGTCGTAAAGGGTTACGTCGACGCTAGCTTCGACACAGATCTGGATGACTCTAAGTCACAAATCGGATACGTGTATATTTTGAATGGTGGGGCAGTAAGCTGGTGCAGTTGCAAGCAAAGCGTCGTGGCGGGATCTACATGTGAAGCGGAGTACATGGCAGCCTCGGAGGCAGCGCATGAAGCAATCTGGATGAAGGAGTTCATCACCGACCTAGGAGTCATACCCAATGCGTCAGGGCCGATCACTCTCTTCTGTGACAACACTGGAGCTATTTCCCTTGCCAAGGAGCCCAGGTTTCACAAGAAGACCAGGCACATCAAGCGTCGCTTCAACTCCATTCATGAAAATGTTCAAGATGGAGACATAGATATTTGCAAAGAACATACGGATCTGAATGTCGCAGATCCGTTGACTAAACCTCTTCCACGAGCAAAACATGATCAACACCAGGACTCTATGGGTGTTCGATTCATCACAATGTAACTAGATTATTGACTCTAGTGCAAGTGGGAGACTGTTTGAAATATGCCCTAGAGGCAATAATAAAATGATTATTATTATATTTCCTTGTTCATGATAATTGTCTATTATTCATGCTATAATTGTGTTATCCGGAAATCATAATACATGTGTGAATACATAGACCATAACATGTCCCTAGTGAGCCTCTAGTTAACTAGCTCGTTGATCAACAGATGGTCATGGTTTCCTGACTATGGACATTGTATGTCATTGATAACGGGTTCACATCATTAGGAGAATGATGTGATGGACAAGACCCAATCCTAAGCATAGCACAAGATCGTGTAGTTCGTTTGCTAGAGCTTTTCCAATGTCAAGTATCATTTCCTTAGACCATGAGATCGTGTAACTCCCAGATGCCGTAGGAGTGCTTTGGGTGTAACAAACGTCACAACGTAACTGGGTGACTATAAAGGTATACTACAGGTATCCCCGAAAGTATCTGTTGGGTTGACACGGATCGAGACATGGATTTGTCACTCCGTATGACGGAGAGGTATCTCTGGGCCCACTCGGTAATGCATCATCATAATGAACTCAATATGACCAAGTGTTTGGTCACGGGATCATGCATTACGGTACGAGTAAAGTGACTTGCCGGTAACGAGATTGAACGAGGTATTGGGATACCGATGATCGAATCTCGGGCAAGTAACGTACCGATTGACAAAGAGAATTGTATACGGGATTACTTGAATCCTCGACATTGTGGTTCATCCGATGAGATCATCGAGGAGCATGTGGGAGCCAACATGGGTATCCAGATCCCGTTGTTGGTTATTGACCGGAGAGTTGTCTCGGCCATGTCTGTGTGTCTCTCGAACCCGTAGGGTCTACACACTTAAGGTTCGGTGACGCTAGGGTTGTAGACATATTAGTCTGCGGTAACCCGAAAGTTCTTCGGAGTCCCGGATGAGATCCCGGACGTCACGAGGAGTTCTGGAATGGTCCGGAGGTGAGGATTTATATATAGGAAGTCGAGTTTCGGCCATCGAGAAAGTTTTGGGGGTAATCGGTATTGTACCGGGACCACCGGAAGGGTCCCGGGGGGTCCACCGGGTGGGGCCACCTATCTCGGAGGGCCCCATGGGCTGAAGTGGGAGGGGAACCAGCCCCTGGTGGGCTGGTGCGCCCCCCATGGGCCTCCCCCTGCGCCTAGGGTTGGAAACCCTAGGGGTGGGGGCGCCCCACCTGACTTGGGGAGCAAGTCCCCCCTTGGCCGCCCCCCCTTGGAGATGGGATCTCCTAGGGCCGGCGCCCCCTAGGGGCCCTATATATAGTGGAGGGGAGGGAGGGAAGCCACACCCAAGTCCCTGGCGCCTCCCTCTCCCCTCGTAGCACCTCTCCCTCTCATTGGAGCTTGGCGAAGCCCTGCCAAGATCACCGCTGCTTCCACCACCACGCCGTCGTGCTGCTGGATCTCCATCAACCTCTTCTTCCCTTGCTGGATCAAGAAGGAGGAGATGTCTTCCCCAACCATACGTGTGTTGAACGCAGAGGTGCCGTCCTTTGGGTGCTCGGTCATCGGTGATTTGGATCATGACGAGTATGACTCCATCAACCCTGTTCTCTTGAACGCTTCCCCTCTCCCTCATTGCTAGATGACTCCATAGATTGATCTTGGTGATGCGTAGAAAATTTTAAAATTCTGCTACATTCCCCAACACGTATCCCTTGAGTCCATCAAAGCTGCCCTTTAAGAACTCGAAACCATCGGGCGATAGCCCCACGTTGGGCGCCAACTGTCGTTGGTTTGTCACGGCAGATGTCCTTGTGAAAGGACTTAGTCGTGGAGCCATCGCAAAGGGTTAGCTTAAAGGGGTTAAACCGGAAAAGGGGACACGGGGAGTTTATACTAGTTCGGCCCCTTCGATGAAGGTAAAAGCCTACGTCTAGTTGTGATTTGTATTGCTAGGGTTTCGAAGAACAGGGAGCGAATCCGCTTTGCCTGGCTCTCGAGTTATTGTCTGTCGTCCCTAAACCGCTGCCGGGTCGTCCCTTTATATACATAGGTTGACGCCCGCCGGTTTACAGAGTCCCGAAGCCGGATCATAAACGTGTCCGGTTCGGTCTCTATACTTCCTATCTTATAATGCAAGTTACATAATTAGGTCGGTTTACATCTACGGGCCTTAACTCACCTCTGGGCCTTGGGCCTTCATAAAGCGCCATCATTCTTACGTCTTCGTGGGCTTCTAATCTTCATAAAGCTAATCTGGCTACTCCTAGCCGGTTTACATCCAATAGTAATATCCCCAACAGCCCCTCCTAGTCCAATTCGGACCAGCCCATGGGGGGGGGTGCAGCCACCCCTTGAGGCCCTTCTCTCCTTTCCTGTATGGCCCATTAAGGCCCACTACTTCCCCCGACGAATTCCCGTAACTCTTCGGTACTCCGGAAAATACCCGAATCACTCGGAACCTTTCTGATGTCCGAATATAGCCTTACAATATATCGATCTTTATGTCTCGACCATTTCAATTCTCCTCGTCATGTCCGTCATCTCATCCGGGACTCCGAACAACCTTCGGTACATCAAAGCACATAACTCATAATACAAATTGTCATCGAACGTTAAACGTGCGGACCCTACGGGTTCGAGAACTATGTAGACATGACTGAGACACATCTCCGGTCAATAACCAATAGCGGAACCTGGCTGCTCATATTGGCTCCTACATATTCTACGAAGATCTTTATCTGTCAAACCGCATAATAACATACGTCGTTCCCTTTGTCATCGGTATGTTACTTGCCCGAGATTCGATCGTCGGTATCACCATATATACCTAGTTCAATCTCGTTACCGGCAAGTCTCTTTACTTGTCCGTAATGCATCATCCCGCAACTAACTACTATGTCTTGAGCTTGTGTTGGTTTTCCCTGAAGAGGAAGGGATGATGCAGCAGAGTAGCATAAGTATTTCCCTCAGTTTTTGAGAACCAAGGTATCAATCCAGTAGGAGCCCACGCTCAAGTCCCTCGTACCTGCACAAAGCGATAGCTACTCGCAACCAACACGATTAGGGGTTGCCAAGCCCTTCACGGTCACTTACGAGAGTGAGATCTGATAGATATAATATTTTTGGTATTTTTGGTATAAAGATGCAAAGTAAAAAAGTAAAGGCAAAGTAAAAAAGCAAAGCAAGATTAAAGTGATGGAGATTGATATGATGAGAATAGACCCGGGGGCCATAGGTTTCACTAGTGGCTTCTCTCAAGAGCATAAGTACTCTACGGTGGGTGAACAAATTACTGTTGAGAAATTTACATAATTGAGCATAGTTATGAGAATATCTAGGCATGATCATGTATATAGGCATCACGTCCGTGACAAGTAGACCGAAACGATTCTGCATCTACTACTATTACTCCACTCATCGACCGCTATCCAGCATGCATCTAGAGTATTAAGTTAAAAAAAGAGTAACGCCTTAAGCAAGATGACATGATGTAGAGAGATAAATTCATGCAATATGAAATAAACCCCATCTTGTTATCCTCGATGGCAAAGATACAATACGTGCCTTGCTGCCCCTTCTGTCACTGGGTAAGGACACCGCAAGATCGAACCCAAAGCTAAGAACTTCTCCCATGGCAAGAACTACCAATCTAGTTGGCCAAACCAAACGGATAATTCGAAGAGACTTGCACAGATAACCAATCATACATAAAAGAATTCAGAGAAGATCCAAATATTATTCATAGATAGACTTAATCATACACCCACAATTCATCGGTCTCAACAAACACACCGCAAAAAGAAGATTACATCGAATAGATATCCACAAGAGGGGGGGGACTTTGTATTGTGATTCAAAGAGAGAGAATAAGCCATCTAGCTACTAACTATGGACCCGATGGTCTGAGGTAAACTACTCACACTTCATTGGAGGGGCTAGGATGATGTAGAAGCCCTTCATGATGACGTCCCTCTTCCGGCGGAGCTCTGGAACAGGCCCCAAGATGGGATCTCGTGGATACAGAAAGTTGCGGCGGTGGAATTAGGTTTTTGGCTCCTATTCTGATCATTTGGGGGTACGTGTGTATATATAGGAGGAAGAAGTACGCCGGAGGAGCAATGAGGGGCCCACGAGGCAGGGGCGCGCCCCCCACCCTCGTGACGGCCTCTTTTGTTCCTTGGAGCAGGGTCCAAATCTCCTGGATCACGTTCGGTGAGAAAATCACGTTCCCGAAGATTTTATTCCGTTTGGACTCCGTTTGATATTCTGTTTATCCGAAACACTGAAATAGGCAAAAAAACAGCAATTCTGGGCTGGGCCTCCGGTTAATAGGTTAGTCCCAAAAATAATATAGAAGTGGAAAATGAAGCCCAATATATTCCAAAACAGTAGATAATATAGCATGGAGCAATCAAAAATTATAGATATGTTGGAGACGTAATAGGCATCCCCAAGCTTAATTCCTGCTCGTCCTCGAGTAGGTAAATGATAAAAAGAGAATTTTCAATGCAAATATTCTTAATTGTGGTATGAATATTCATATTAGAAAGATTCAAGACAAAAAGTTTATATTGACATAAAAATAATAATACTTCAAGCATACTAATAAAGCAATTATGTCTTCTCAAAATAACATGGTCAAAGAAAGTTATCCCTACAAAATCATATAGTCTGGCTATGCTCCATCTTCACCACACAAAGTATTTAAATCATGCACAACCCCGATGACAAGCCAAGCAATTGTTTCATACTCTAACTTTTTCAAAACTTTTTCAATCTTCACGCAATACATGAGCGTGAGCCATGGATATAGCACTATAGGTGGAATAGAATGGTGGTTGTGGAGAAGACAAAAAGGAGAAGATGGTCTCACATCAACTAGGCGTATCAACGGGCTATGGAGATGCCCATCAATAGATATCAATGTGAGTGAGTAGGGATTGCCATGCAACGGATGCACTAGAGCTATAAGTATATGAAAGCTCAAAAAGAAACTAAGTGGGTGTGCATCCAACTTGCTTGCTCACGAAGACCTAGGGAAATTTTTGAGGAAGCCCATCATTGGAATATACAAGCCAAGTTCTATAATGTAAAATTCCCACTAGTATATGAAAGTGATAACATGAGAGACTCTCTACTATGAAGATCATGGTGCTACTTTGAAGCACAAGTGTGGTAAAATGATAGTAACATTGTCCCTTCTCTCTTTTTCTCTCATCATTTTTTTATTTATATATTTTTTTGTTTGGGCATTTTCTCCTTTTTATGGCCTCTTTTTATTTGGGCTTCTTTGGCCTCTTTTTTTCGTCCGGAGTCTCATCCCGACTTATGGGGGAATCATAGTCTCCATCATTCTTTCCTCACTTGGGACAATGCTCTAATAATGATGATCATCACACTTTTATTTTTCTTATAACTCAACAATTAAAACTCGATACTTAGAACAAAATATGACTCTATGTGAATGCATCCAGTGGTGTACCGGGATATGCAATATGACAATGATGGAGTGTGTCATGATAAACGGAACGGTGGAAAGTTGCATGGCAATATATCTCGGAATGGCTATGGAAATGCCATAATAGGTAGGTATGGTGGCTGTTTTGAGGAAGGTACATGGTAGGTGTATGATACTGGCGAAAGGTGTGCGGTATTAGAGAGGCTAGCAAAGGTGGAAGGGTGAGAGTGCGTATAATCCATGGACTCAACATTAGTCATAAAGAACTCATATACTTATTGCAAAAATCTAGAAGTTATCAAAGCAAAGTATTACGCGCATGCTCCTAGGGGGATAGATTGGTAGGAAAAGACCATCGCTCGTCCCCGACCGCCACTCATAAGGAAGACAATCAATAGACAAATCATGCTCCGACTTCGTTACATAACGGTTCACCATACGTGCATGCTACGGGAATCACAAACTTTAACACAGGTATTCTTTAAATTCACAACTACTCAACTAGCATGACTTTAATATTATCACCTCCATATCTCAAAAACAATTATCATGCTTCAATCTTTTCTTAGTATTCAACACACTCAAAAGAAAGTTTCACAAATCTTGAATACCAAGCATATTATTATTAAGCAAATTACCATGGTATTAAGAGACGCTCAAAATAATTTAAGTGAAGCATGAGAGATCAATAGTTTCTTTAAAATGAATCCACCACCGTGCTCTAAAAGATCTAAGTGAAGCACACAGAGCAAAATTATAACGCTCAAAAGATATAAGTGAAGCACATAGAGCAAAATTATCTAGCTTAAAAGATATAAGTGAAGCACATAGAGCAAAACTACTTAGCTCAAAAGATATAAGTGAAGCACATAGAGTATTCTATCAAATTTTAATTCATGTATGGCTCTCTCAAAAGGTGTGTACAGCAAGGATGATTGTGTCATACTAAGACACAAAGACACAAATAATACAAGACGTTCCAAGCAAAACACATATCATGTTGGTGAATAAAAATATAGCTCCAAGTAAATTACCGATGGAAGTGGACGAAAGAGGGGATGCCTTCCGGGGCATCCCCAAGCTTTTGACTTCTTGGTGTTCTTGGATTATCTTGGGGGTTCCATGGGCATCCCCAAGCTTAGGATCTTGCCACTCCTTGTTCCATGATCCATCAAAAGAATTCACCCAAAACTTGAAAACTTCACAACACAAAACTCAAAATAGAAAACTCGTGAGCTCCGTTAGCGAACGAAAACAAAAGACCACTTCAAGGTACTGTAATGAACTCATTATTTATTTATATTGGTGTTAAAACTACTGTATTCCAACTTCTCTATGGATTATAAACTATTTTACTAGCCATAGATTCATCAAAATAAGCAAACAACACACGAAAAAACAGAATCTGTCAAAAACAGAACAGTCTGTAGTAATCTGTAGCTAGCGCAATATCTGGAACCCCAAAAATTCTAAAATAAATTTCTGGACGTGAGTAATTTATCTATTAATCATCTTAAAAAATAATTAACTAAATATCACTCTTAAAATAAAAATGACAGCAGTTCTCGTGAGCGCTAAAGTTTCTGTTTTTTACAGCAAGTTCAACAAGACTTTCCCCAAGTCTTCCCAACGGTTCTACTTGGCACAAACACTAATTAAACACAAAAAACACAACCAAAACAGAGGCTAAATAATTTATTTATTACTAAACAGGATCAAAAGGCAAGGAATAAAAATAAAATTGGGTTGCCTCTCAACAAGTGCCATCGTTTAACGCCCCTAGCTAGGCATAAAAGCGAGGATAGATCTAGGTATTGCCATCTTTGGTAGGCAATCCATAAGTGGCTCTCATGATAGTTTCATCTGGTAATTTTATTTTCTTTCGTGGAAAGTGTTCCATGCCCTTTTTTAATGGAAATTGAAATCTAATATTCCCTTCCTTCATATCAATAAGCGCACCGACCGTTCTAAGGAAAGGTCTACCAAGAATAATAGGGCAAGAAGGATTGCAATCTATATCAAGAACAATGAAGTATACGGGCACATAATTCCTATTTGCAACAATAAGAACATCATTAATCCTTCCCATAGGTTTCTTAATAGTGGAATCCGCAAGATGCAAGTTTAGAGAGCAATCATCAAAATTACGGAAATCTAGTAAATCACACAAAGTCTTGGGAATACTAGAGACACTATCACCCAAATCACACAAAGCATAAAACTCATGATATTTAATTTTAATTTTAATAGTTGGTTCCCACTCATCATAGAGTTTTCTAGGGATAGAAACTTTCAACTCAAGTTTTTCTTCATAAGATTGCATCAAGGCATCAACAATATGTTCGGTGAAGGCTTTATTTTGACTATAAGCATGTGGAGAATTTAGCACGGATTGCAACAAGGAAATACAATCAATTAAAGAGCAACTTTCATAATTAAATTCCTTGAAATCCAATATAGTGGGTTTAGCAACATCTAAATTTTTATTTCTTTCAATCCCACTTTCATCAAATTCATCATTAAGATCTAAATACTCTGAATTTTTAAAACGCCTTCTAGGTAAAGGAAGATCATATTCGGTTTCATCAAGATTCATATTGCAAAATAAAGATTTAATAGGAGACACATCAATAACTTTTAGATCTTCATCTTGATTTTCATAGGTATTGGAAGAACACGCTTTAATAAAGGCGTCTTTGGAAGCACGCATCCTAGCGGTTCTTTCCTTGCACTCATCAATGGAAATTCTCATGGCTTTGAGAGACTCATTGATATAATTCTTAGGAGGAATAGATCTAAGCTTTAAAGAATCAACCTCAAGAGAAATTCTATCAACGTTTCTAGCCAAATCATCAACTTTAAGCAATTTCTCCTCAAGCAAAGCATTAAAATTCTTTTGTGAATTCATAAACTCTTTAACACTATTCCCAAATTCAGAGGGCATCTTATTATAATTTCCATAAGAGTTGTTGTAGGAATTACCATAATTATTAGAAGGATTACTAGGATATGGCCTAGGATTAAAATTCCCTCTATAAGCGTTGTTACCAAAATTATTCCTACCAAAAAAATTCACATCCATAGATTCATTATTATTCTCAATCAAAGTAGACAAAGGCATATTAGGATCAGAAGAAACACTCTTAGTAGCAAATAATTTCATAAGTTCATCCATCTTTCCACTCAACACATTAATTTCTTCTATCGCATGCACTTTTTTATTAGAAGATCTTTCAGTATGACATTGAGAATAATTAACCATAATATTATCTAGGAGTTTAGTAGCATCTCCTAAAGTGATTTCCATAAAAGTGCCTCCCGTGGCCGAATCTAAAAGATTTCTAGAAGCAGAATTCAATCCGGCATAAAGTTTTGTATAATCATCCACAAATTCAAACCATGAGTAGGGCAATTACGTATCATTAATTTCATTCTCTCCCAAGCTTGTGCAACATGTTCATGACCAAGTTGTTTAAAGTTCATAATATCGTTTCTAAGAGAGATGATCTTAGCGGGAGGAAAATACTTAGAGATAAAAGCATCTTTGAACTTCTTCCATGAATCAATACTATTCTTAGGCAAAGACGAAAACCAAGCTTTAGCACGATCTCTAAGCAAAAAAGGAAATAGCTTCAATTTAACGACATCATTATTGACATATTTTTTCTTTTGCATATCACATAAATCAACGAAGCTATTCAGATGAGTAGCGGCATCTTCAGTAGGAAGGCCGGCGAATTGATCTTTCATAACAAGATTCAAAAAAGCAGTATTAATTTCACAAGATTCAGCATTGGTAAGAGGAGCAATCAGAGTGCTAAGAAAATCATTATTGTTGGTATTGGTGAAGTCACACAATTTAGTAGTATCTTGAGCCATCGCGACAAGCAAGCAATCTAACACACGAGCAAACAAAAGCAAACGGGCAAAAAGAGGCAAATAGAGAGGGAGGATAGGGAGAGAGAGGGCGAATAAAACGACAAGGGTGAATTGGGGGGAGAGGAAAACGAGAGGCAAATGGCAAATAACGTAATGCGAGAGATAGGGATTGTGATGGGTACTTGGTATGTTGACTTTTTGTGTAGAATCCCCGGCAACGGTGCCAGTAATCCTTCTTGCTATGTCTTGAGCTTGCATTGGTTTTCCCCGAAGAGGAAGGGGTGATGCAGCAGAGTAGCGTAAGTATTCCCTCAAGTTTTTGAGAACCAAGGTATCAATCCAGTAGGATCCCACGCTCAAGTCCCTCGTACCTGCACAAAGGGATAGCTACTCGCAACCAACGCGATTAGGGGTTGTCAAGCCCTTCACGGTCACTTACGAGAGTGAGATTTGATAGATATAATATTTTTGGTATTTTTGGTATAAAGATGAAAAGTAAAAAGTAAAGGAAAAGTAAAAAAGCAAAGCAAGATTAAAGTGATGGAGATTGATACGATGAGAATAGACCCGGAGGCCTTAAGAGCATAAGTATTCTACGGTGGGTGAACAAATTACTGTTGAGCAATTGACAGAATTGAGCATAGTTATGAGAATATCTAGGCATGATCATGTATATAGGCATCACGTCTGTGACAAGTAGACCGAAACGATTCTGCATCTACTACTATTACTCCACTCATCGACCGCTATCCAGCATTCATCTAGAGTATTAAGTTAAAAAAAGAGTAACGCCTTAAGCAAGATGACATGATGTAGAGAGATAAATTCATGCAATATGAAATAAACCCCATCTTGTTATCCTCGATGGCAACGATACAATACGTGCCTTGCTGCCCCTTCTGTCACTAGGTAAGGACACCACAAGATCGAACCCAAAGCTAAGAACTTCTCCCATGGCAAGAACTACCAATCTAGTTGGCCAAACCAAACGGATAATTCGAAGAGACTTGCAAATATAACCAATCATACATAAAAGAATTCAGGGAAGATTCAAATATTATTCATAGATAGACTTGATCATAAACCCACAATTCATCGGTCTCAACAAACACACCGCAAAAAGAAGATTACATCGAATAGATCTCCACAAGAGGGGGGGAGAACTTTGTATTGAGATTCAAAGAGAGAGAAGAAGCCATCTAGCTACTAACTATGGACCCGAAGGTCTGAGGTAAACTACTCACACTTCATCGGAGGGGCTAGGATGATGTAGAAGCCCTCCATGATGACGGCCCTCTTCCGGCGGAGCTCCGGAACAGGCCCCAAGATGGGATCTCGTGGATACAAAAAGTTGCGGCGGCGGAATTAGGTTTTTGGCTCCTGTTTTGATCGTTTGGGGGTACGTGTGTATATATAGGAGGAAGAAGTACGCCGGAGGAGCAACGAGGGGCCCACGAGGTAGGGGGCGCGCCCTAGGGGGGGCGCCCCCACCCTCGTGACCGCCTCTTTTGTTCCTTGGAGCAGGGTCCAAGTCTCCTGGATCACGTTCGGTGAGAAAATCACGTTCCCGGAGATTTTATTCCGTTTGGACTCCGTTTGATATTCCGTTTCTTCGAAACACTAAAATAGGCAAAAATTGCAATTCTGGGCTGGGCCTCCGGTTAATAGGTTAGTCCCAAAAATAATATAAAAGTGGAAAATAAAACCCAATATAGTCCAAAACAGTAGATAATATATCATGGAGAAGTCAAAAATTATAGATACGTTGGATACGTATCACTAACTCATTAGTCACATTGCTTGCAAGGCTTATAGTGATGTGCATTACCGAGAGAGCCCAGAGATACCTCTCCGATAGACAGAGTGACAAATCCTAATCTCGATTTATGCCAACTCAACAAACACCATCGGAGACACCTGTAGAGCATCTTTATAATCATCCAGTTATGTCGTGACGTTTGATAGACACAAGGTGTTCCTCCGGTATTCGGGAGTTTCATAATCTCATAGTCAGAGGAACATGTATAAGTCACGAAGAACGCAGTAGCAATAAAACTGAATGATCATTATGCTAAGCTAACGGATGGGTCTTGTCCATGACATCATTCTCTAATGATGTGATCCCGTTCATCAAATGACAACACATGTCCATGGCTAGGAAACATAACCATCTTTGATTAACGAGCTAGTCAAGTAGAGGCATACTAGGGACACTCTGTTTGTCTATGTATTCACACATGTACTAAGTTTCCGGTTAATACAATTCTAGCATGAATAATAAACATATATCATGATATAAGGATATATAAATAACAACTTTATTATTGCCTCTAGGACATATTTCCTTTAGTCTCCCACTTGCACTAGAGTCAATAATCTAGTTCACATCGTCATGTGATTTAACACCAATAGTTCACATCTTTATGTGATTAGTTCACATCTCCATGTGACTAACACCCAAAGGGTTTACTAGAGTCAATAATCTAGTTCACATCGCTATGTGATTAACACCGAAAGAGTGATCATGTTTTGCTTGTGAGAGAAATTCAGTCAACAGGTATGCCACATTCAGAGCCGTATGTATTTTGCAAATTTTCTATGTCTACAATGCTTTGCACGGAGCTACTCTAGCTAATTGCTCCCACTTACAATATGTATCTATATCAAGACTTAGAGTCATCCAGATCGATGCCAAATCTTGCATCGACGTAACTCTTTATGACGAACTCTTTGTCACCTCCATAACCGAGAAACATTTCCTTATTCCACTAAGGATATTTTTGACCGCTGTCCAGTGATCCACTCCTGGGTCACTATTGTACCCTCTTGCCAAACTTATGGTGAGGTACACAATAGGTCTGGTACACAGCATAGCATACTTTATAGAACCTATGACTTAGGCATAGGGAATGACTTTTCATTCTCTTTCTACTTTCTATCGTGGTCGGGTTTTGAGTCTTTACTCAACTTCACACCTTGCAACACAGGCAAGAACTCCTTCTTTGGCTGTTCCATTTTGAACTACTTCAAAATCTTGTCAACATATGTACTCACTGAAAATATATCAAGTGTCTTGATCTATCTCTGTAATCTTGATGCTCAATATGTAGGTAGCTTCACCGAGGTCTTTCTTTGAAAAAATCCTTTCAAACACTCCTTTATGCTTTTGAGAAAATTCTACATTATTTCCGATCAACAATATGTCATCCACATATACTTATCAGAAAGGCTGTAGTGCTCCCACTCACTTTCTTGTAAATACAGGCTTCACCGCAAGTCTATATAAAACCATATGCTTTGATAACCTTATCAAAGCATATATTCCAACTCTGATATGCTTGCACTAGTCCATAGATGGATCGTTGGAGCTTGCACACTTTGTTAGAACTTTTAGGATTGACAAAACCTTCTTGTTGCATCATATACAACTCTTCTTTAAGAAGTCCATTAAGGAATGCAGTTTTGACATCCATTTTCCAGATTTCATAAAATGTGGCAATTGCTAACATGATTCAGACAGACTTAAGCATCGCTACGAGTGAGAAAATCTCATCGTAGTGAACATCTTGAACTTGTCTAAAAACTTCTGCGACAATTCGAGCTTTGTATACAGTAATACTACTACCAGCGTCTGTCTTCCTCTTGAAGATCCATTTATTCTCAATGGCTTGCTGATCATTGGGCAAGTGAACCAAAGTCCACACTTTGTTCTCATACATGGATCCCATCTTAGATTTTATGGCCTCAAGCCATTTTGCGGAATCTGGGCTCATCATCGCTTCCTCATAGTTCGTAGGTTCGTCATGGTCAAGTAACATGACTTCCAGAACAGGATTACCGTACCACTCTGGTGCGGATCGTACTATGGTTGACCTACGAGGTTCGGTAGTAATTTGATCTGAAGTTTCATGATCATCATGTAGCGACCAGACCTCAAACAGTCTGATCTCTGTGCATCAGTGTCATCCTTGGATCGGTAATGCTGACACGCATAGTACTTGAGGGTTTATAACAAAGTAGCAATCACACACTTATTACATCGGATGTCTCAAAGGATAACTTATTACAGAGTAGAATGAGGTCAAGGGGGAAAACACTTCCCATATGCACATGAGACAAACACAAACATATCACTCAATTAATCACGCAAGGGCAAATAATCGGTCTAGAACTATCGTTACAAAAGTTCTCGGACTATACTATCTACATGGTGGAATACTACTACTGATATGGTGGTCGACTAGAAAAATTGATCGGTGGAAGACTCCATAATATCAGCTCCAGCTTCATCAACATAGTCATCATCGCTATCGTCGGGGTCCGAGTCGGTGTCGTCGATGATGATGTATTTCTCCGGGCAAGTGGAATTGCCATCTTCTCCTCCTGGAGCGGGGTCTCCCATGAATACTCCCAGCTTCCTTGTCAGGTCGTCATTCTTCTCCACTAGTACGATGATTTCCTCCTCATAATCTTCACGAGTAGCCTTGAGTTCTTCCTCCAACTCCGTGATCCTGGTCATCGCCTTCTTCAGATCCATCATGCCTGCGCACATCTGATTCTCCTAGCGACGAATGTGCTGGTTTAACTCCTGGATGAAAGCGGCAATGGATCTATCCTTCCTAGTGCTGATCATCTCCCATTGCTCATCTCGGCGCCCACAAATCTGGTAGATAGTATCCTTGATATCCTTGTGATAAACTTCTTCAATGCGTCCAATGGTAATGTGGGCTGCCATACTCTTTCCTAGACTCCATGTTGGTGCATCAAAGGAAAATTCTATGGGCTCAGTGACTGGTGTAAATGCCCTTCCTGGGACTTGAACTTTAATCATCCAGCGCTCCTCTTCTGGTAAAGTGGCGTTGTAAGTCCCGGTGAAGCTTGGTATTCTGATGTTCAGGTATCTAGTGACTTCCTTCAAGTGTCGTCCAAAAGGTGTGTCTTCATCCGGTTGTACAAACTTGTTCCTTGTGTCCTCCATCCTAAAGAGTAGAAAATGGAGAGGAGTCAGAAATGAGAAGAGAGTAGTGATCTAGGGCTTTAGCTTAGTGGTCGTGTCCTACAGTCAGCGTGTGCTCTGATACCATATTGTAGCGACCAGACCTCAAACAGTCTGATCTCTGTGCATCAGTGTCATCCCTGGATCGGTAATGCTGACACGCACAGTACTTGAGGATTTATAACAAAGTAGCAATCACACACTTATTACATCGGATGTCTCAAAAGAGAACTTATTACAATAAATATGGCTGAAGGCCATCTAATACGATAACAGCGGAAGGCTTGGAAGATAAAGTGAGTCCATCAACTCCAACGGCATCACTAAGTGAAAGACCACGACCTAAGGCTCCTTACTCGTCGTCTGAAAAGTCTGCAACATGATACGTTGCAGCCCGAAACGGGTCAGCACATGGAATATGCTGGCAATGTAACACAAGAGAGTAATGCACAGAATAAAGCTATCACTACATGCATATATGGCTAGTGGAGGCTGTATGGTTAATATGTTTTGCGAAAAGCCAATTTTTTCCTACAACAAAGGAATATATTTTATTTAACTACAAAGTTTGTTGAAAAACATTGAGAATGCTAAACCCCATCTCAATCCCAATTAAAAGTAATTAATAACCCAACCAACATTATATTAAGAGTGATGAGATCCACATGATAATCCAAGAACTAGATACTCAGGATGTCCATAACCGGGGACACGGCTAACCATGATTAGTTTGTACACTCTGCAGAGGTTTGTGCACTTTTCCCCACAATACTCGATCTCCTCCATTGGATTTCTCACACTACATACTGTTTGAGAAACGGATGACCGAGACACAGTCTTTCCGGAGAGGTCCCCTTAACCGATAGATACGCCTATACACCTACAATCCCCTACATCTGCTAGCCCATCATGGAAAGGTTTCCCACAACTTACTTAACTATGCTAGAGCCCATAATGGCATGTGGCTGCACACGGAAGTTTCTAGCATGAATAATCTTATGATCCCTTTGAGTCTGGGTGGCAGTCCATAGGAGAATCACACGGTACCCCAGGATTTCCAAAAAAATACATGCAACACTGGGTTCCCCAGGTGCCTCAATCCACGTAGATGTGTATTAAAGTTGCCACCTTAAGTTAACCATTAATTAACAAAACTCACATCTGTCATGGATACGCTCACCCAATCCACGTCTACAAGCATAGCATAGCAATATAAGCAACGTAGAAGTAACTCCCAAAGGTTTGATAATAAACAGGTGAATAGGTACTACCTCATCTACTTCCCAACCCACAATTTATTCAGATCCTAACCATGCAATAGTTTGAGGATTGATCTAATGCAATAAAAGTGGGTAGTAAAGAGGTATGATCAAAGTGTTACTTGTCTTGCCGATGATCGGCGGAACCTAGAGACTCGTAGTAGCACGCTTCGCACTCCGAGTACTCAATCGCAAACAAACAAGCATACAATAAGCAATCAAGAAAGATGCACGGGTAAAACTCAAATAAGAAGATCTAACCAGAAAGTTCAACTCAAGAACTCCGGTTTGCAAAAAGAATCAAATCAAACGAAGCAATGAAACTCAAACTGCGAATGAAACAAGCTTCATTTACTAATCTGGACTAAAGTCAAATTTTACAGTAGTGAAAACTTGTTTAAGTTGATTAAACAGAAAGAGGGCTTCGAGACGAAACTCTAGGCGCTTGAATCGCCTGATTCCGATAAACGAGCGAAAAGATAAACTAAAACAAAAACCGGATCAGAAATTGCGATCGAAAATAATTGCGAAAAAATCCGAGAAAAAGAAAAACTAACGAACAGACTAACGAACGAATGTTCGCTATCTGCGACTAACGGGCAAAAACCATTCGTTAAAATGATCGTATGGACGAACGTCCGCTATATAACTAAACCGGAAAAAACCGATCTAATAAAAAAAACGCATCTAGGTTCTTACCGAAAAAACGAACCGGTTAAAGAAAACCGGCGGCGACGGCGAACTCCGGCGGCTCCGGTGAACTCCGGCGACGGCGGCGGGGTGGCGGCGCGGCTCCGGCGGGTCGGCGGCGTGGCGCGGCGGCGGCGCGCGGCGTGGGCGGCGGCGGCGGGCTGGCACGGCTAGGGTTTTGGCGGGGCGGGCTGGTGGGCTGCGGCCTCGGCGGCTTATAACCCCCCCCCCCCGGGCGGGTACGGCCCAAAGTCGGTTTCTTTTTTTAATATATTCTGCGCAGAAAAATGAATAAAAGAAATACTAAACGGACTCCAAAAATCCTAAAATAAATTTTCCCCATCCTCTAAAAATCTACCGGACAAGGTGAACATTTAATTGGGACTCTATTACAATTTTGAAAAACGCATATTTTTCCTAATTCAAATAAAATAGCGATAAAAATCCGAATAAAACTCTTATTTGATTTTAACATTAAATCTACAACATTTCTTTATTTTGAGGAAGTCATTTTATCCTCTCTCTTTTATTTTTATAAAAGAAGTATTCGAAGAGAAAATAATTAAAATCAAACGATCCTCTTTTTAAAATTCGAGAAAAAACTCAAATATGAAAATAACAAAATTCCCAACTCTCTCCGTGGGTCCTTGAGTTGTGTAGAATCTCTAGGATCAAACCAAAATGCAATAAAATATGATATGCAATGATGATCTAATGTATAACATTCCAAATTGAAAATTTGGGATGCTACAAACCTAGCCCCTTAAGATGAATCTCGCCCTCGAGATTCGGGTTGGCTAGAAAATAGGTGAGGGTGATCCTTCCGTAGGTCTTCCTCGCGTTCCTAGGTGGCTTCATCTTCGGTATGGTGACTCCACTGAACCTTGCAAAACTTGATAACTTTGCTGCATGTGACTCGGCTGGCAAACTCGAGAATCTTGACTGGTTTTCCTCGTAGGTCAAATCGCCATCCAACTGTATCGCTTCCAGTGGCACTGTATCTCTTAGAGGAATATCAGCCATCTCAGTGTGGCACTTCTTCAACTGAGAAACATGGAACACATCGTGAACTCCTGACAATCCTTCGGGCAATTCCAACATGTAAGCAACTTCTCCCATATGTTCCAAAACTTTGTATGGTCCCACAAAACGTGGTGCTAACTTTCCCTTAACTCCAAAACGCTTCACTCCTCGAAGTGGGGATACACGAAGATACACTCTGTCTCCAACTTCGTAAACTGTCTCCTTGCGTTTAGAATCCGCATAGCTCTTATGCCTGGACTGGGCTACCTTAAGTCTATCGCGAATCAGCTTAACCTTCTCTTCAGACTCTTTAATCAAATCCGGTCCAAACAACTGTCGGTCTCCAACTTCATCCCACAACAACGGTGTTCTGCACCTCCTTCCGTACAATGCTTCAAAAGGGGTCATCTTCCAACTGGCTTGATAGATGTTGTTGTAAGAGAACTCCGCGTAAGGCAAATTATCGTCCCAACTAGATCCATAATCTAGTGCACAAGCTCTCAACATGTCCTCCAGAATCTGATTGACTCTCTTAGTTTGTCCATCTGTTTGCGGGTGAAAAGTTGTACTGAGCTCTAGCCTAGTTCCCAAAGTTTCATGCAACCGATTCCAAAACTTTGAGGTAAACTGGGTTCCTCTATCTGATATGATGGTCCTCGGAACTCCATGCAAACATACGATCCTGGTCATGCATATCTTTGCCAACTTAGCACTGGTGTAAGTGGTCTTCAATGGGATGAAATGAGCTACTTTCGTCAAACGATCGACTACAACCCATATCGAGTCATAGCCTGAACGAGTCCTGGGTAATCCCATGGTAAAATCCATGCCTAGTTTATCCCACTTCCATTCAGGTATCGGCAATGGTTGTAGCAATCCAGATGGCTTCTGATGTTCTGCCTTCACTCTCTGACATACATCACAAACTGCTACATACTCCGCAATATCGTTCTTCATTCCGGTCCACCCGAATCTATCCTTCAAATCCAGATACATCTTGGTATTTCCTGGGTGAATCGAATATGGCGAATCATGGGCCTCCTGCAAAATCATCTTCCTGATCTCTTGATCATTTGGCACATATACGCGGTCCTCAAACCATAAGGTATCATGCTCATCCTCACGAAATCCCTTGGCTTTTCCTTTGCTCATCCTTTCCTTAATCTCGTCTATCTCCTTGTCCGTCTTCTGAGCTTCTCTGATCCTATCCATCAAAGTAGATTGAATCACCAATGCTGCTACATAGCCTCTCGGAACTATCTCCAAACATAGCTCACGAAGGTCTTCTGCTAACTCCTTGGGTAACTCTCCGGTCGTGAGTGTATTGACATGACTCTTGCAGCTCAACGCATCGGCTACTACGTTAGCCTTTCTGGGATGGTAATGCAACTTCATATCATAATCTTTAATGAGCTCCAACCATCTCCTCTGCCTGAGATTCAACTCCTTTTGCGTGAAGATATACTTCAGACTCTTGTGATCCGTGTATACCTCATAATGGTTTCCGATGAGAAAATGTCTCCAAGTCTTTAATGCATGCACTACGGCTGCTAACTCCAAATCATGGGTAGCGTAATTCAACTCATGGGGTTTAAGCTATCGTGAGGCATATGAAACAACTCTTCCCTCTTGCATAAGTACAGCTCCAAGTCCTCGACGAGAAGCGTTGCAATATACTTCATAATCCTTGCGTTGATCTGGCAGAATCAATATTGGTGATGTAACCAAGCGTTTCTTCAACTCCTGAAAACTGGTCTCACATTCCTCAGTCCATTTGAACTTGGTGTCCTTCTTCAACAACTCCGTCATAGGCTTTGCAATCTTTGAGAAATTCTCAATGAACCTCCGGTAGTATCCTGCGAGTCTAAGAAAACTCCGGATCTCTCCAACTGACGTGGGGTGCCTCCCAATTTGTCACAGTGACAACTTTGGTGGGGTCTACCGCTATTCCTTCTCCATATATAACATGTCCAAGGAATCCAACTTCCTTCAACCAAAACTCACACTTGCCGAACTTGGCGTATAGCTGATGTTCTCTAAGCTTCCCAAGTACCAAACGCAAATGCTCTTTACGTTCCTCTTCATTCTTCGAGTAGACCAGAATATCATCAATGAACACCACGACAAACTTATCCAAAAACTCCATAAACACCTTGTTCATCATGTTCATAAAATAGGCAGGTGCGTTAGTCAGGCCAAATGACATAACGATATACTCACATAGCCCGTACCTTGTGGTAAAAGATGTCTTAGGTATATCCTGCTCTCGAATCTTCAGCTGGTGGTACCCTGATCGCAGATCGATCTTGGAAAACGCCTTAGCTCCTTGCAGATGGTCAAACAAATCATTGATCATCGACAGTGGGTACTTGTTCTTGATCGTCACCTCATTCAATCCTCGATAATCAACAACCATCCTTAATGATCCATCCTTCTTCTCCACTAGAAGCACTGGTGATCCCCAAGGTGATGAACTTGGGTGAATATAACCTTTATCCAGTAACTCCTTAATCTGCTTCTTAATTTCCTCTAAATCATGTGCGGGCATTTTGTATGGTCTCTTAGATATTGGCTCTGTGCCTGGCAAGAGCTCAATCAAAAACTCAATGTCTCTATCCGGTGGCATGCCTGGCAATTCATCTGGAAATACATCCGGGAAATCCTTCACCACTGGTACTTCCTCATGTACAACTCCTGGTAAGGAATTTACTTGAGTCCTAATCGGCGCATGTCGGGATACATACTTGATCCTTCTTCCTTCTGGGGTGGTGAGCAAAATCGACTTACTGGTGCAATCGATGTATCCTCCATACATCGATAGCCAATCCATACCCAGAATCACATCCAAACCTTGCAACTCCAAAATTATCGGATCTAAGGGGAAAACATGCCTACCTATGGTCAATGGCATCTGAAAACATCCTTGGCTTGCCATATACTCTGCTCCTGGCGAGCTCACTAACATAGGTGTACTAAGAATTTTGGTGGGTAGTTTATACTTATCCACAAATCCCCTTGATATGTATGAATGCGATGCACCAGTATAAAAAAGAACGACTGCAGTAAATGACTTAACCAAAAACTTACCTATTACTGCATCTGGTTGGGCTTCAACCTCCTCCACGTTAACGTGGTTCACTTGTCCCCTGTTGAAAGGGTTGGGCTTCTTTCCAAAACTTCCATTGCCGTTTCCATTCTTAGCTTCAGGACATTCATTGGCGTAATGTCCAATCTTCTGGCACTTGTAGCAAGTAACATGGCTTAGATCTTTCTTGGCGGGTGTTGCTGGGTTGGAACAGTTTTGTCCGTTGGTTCCTCCATTACCATTCCCGTTCCTAGAGCCACTATGGTTGTGTGAACTCCCTCCAGTGTGATTGTGACCTCCATGGTTATGCTGAAGGGGTCCTCCCGAGTTTGGGGTAAAACGGGGTCTCTGCTGAGCTCCAGAATTATACTCCCCTTGTCCATACTTCCTCTTACGGTTGTCCATCTGCTGCTGCTTCCCTTCAATCATGAGAGCTCTATCTACCAACTCCTGGTAGTTATTGAAATTCGCCACCATCAACTGCATGCTCAGCTCATCATTTAGTCCTTCCAGAAACTTCTCATGCTTAGCTGCATCTGTAGCGACGTCATCTGGGACATAACATTCTAGTTTACTAAAGTCATCAACATACTGGCCAACTGTGCGTCCTCCTTGGCGTAAGTTGCGAAACTCGCGCTTCTTCATGGCCAGGGCTCCTGTTGATACATGGGCAGTGCGAAAGGCCTGCTGGAACTGGTCCCATGTAACATTGGCTATAGGAAAAGTGGCTATGTAATTCTCCCACCATGAGGCTGCTGGTCCATCTAATTGGTGCGCGGCAAAACACACCTTCTCAACATCTATACATCCTGTCGTGGTTAACTCCCTTCCAATCCTGTGGAGCCAATCTGAAAGTGCAACTATCCCTAGGTGGTTTTGGTAATTCATAACAACATATAGCTCATTGAGCTAATGCTATTCCAAGATGATTATTTCAGGAAAGCTCAATGATTGGCATGGCATGGATGGTGAAAGTGGAACCCTCAAAATGCTAAGGACAAAGGATTGGCTCAAGCTCAAAAGCTCAAGACTCTTCATTTTATATTTTAGTGATCCAAGATCACATTGAGTCTTTTGGAAAAGCCAACACTATCAAGGAGGGATGAGGTGTTGCTTAATGAGCCTCTTGCTTCATGTGCTTAGTGATATGCTCCAAAACCCTCAACTACTTTCCCATATCCACATATGACCTAAACCCTAAGCCAAACTCGGTCCTACCGATTCTTCCTATCCGGCGCCACCGAGTTTCACTTGTCATATGCCACTGCCAAACCCTAGCAAATAGGTTCTACCGATAGGGATCTCGGTCTCACCGAGATGGGATTGCAAACTATCTGTTTCCCTTTCGTAACTTTTCGGTCCCACGAAAGAGCGGATCGGTCCCATCGAGATTGCAATGTAAACTCTCTGTTTCCTTTTTGTAACTTTTCGGTCTCACCGAAAGAGCAAATCGGTCCCACCGAGTTTGCCTGACCAACTCTTTGGTTAGCTTATTACCAAAATCAGTCCCACCGAGTTTGTGTAATCGGTCTCACTGAGATTACGTTATGCCCTAACCCTAACAAAATCGGTCCTACCGATTTTCATGTCAGAACCACCGAAAATCTCTAACGGTCACTAGGTTTACCTTTTCGGTCCGACCGAGTTTTTTGATTCGGTCCCACCGAGATTGGAAAACTGTGTGTAATAGTTGGATTTTGTGTGGAGGCTATATATACCCCTCCACCTCCTCTTCATTTGTGGAGAGAGCCATCAGAACACATCTACACTTCCAACTCATATGTTCTGAGAGAGAACCACCTACTCATGTGTTGAGACCAAGATATTCCATTCCTACCATATGAATCTTGATCTCTAGCCTTCCCCAAGTTGCTTTCCACTCAAATCTTCTTTCCACCAGATCCAAATCCTACGAGAGAGAGTTGAGTGCTGGGGAGACTATCATTTGAAGCACAAGAGCAAGGAGTTCATCATCAACACACTGTTTGTTACTTCTTGGAGAGTGGTGTCTCCTAGATTGGCTAGGTGTCACTTGGGAGCCTCCGACAAGATTGTGGAGTTGAACCAAGGAGTTTGTAAGGGCAAGGAGATCGCCTACTTCATGAAGATCTACCGCTAGTGAGGCAAGTCCTTCGTGGGCGATGGCCAAGATGGAATAGACAAGGTTGCTTCTTCGTGGACCCTTCGTGGGTGGAGCCCTCCGTGGACTCGCGCAACCGTTACCCTTCGTGGGTTGAAGTCTCCATCAACATGGATGTAGGATAGCACCACCTATCCGAACCACGGGAAAAACATCCGTGTCTCCAATTGCGTTTGAATTCTCCAAACCCTTCCCTTTACATTCTTGCAAGTTGCATGCTTTACTTTCCACTGCCAATATACTCTTTGCATGCTTGCTTGAATTGTGTGATGATTTCTTGACTTGTCCTAGAATAGCTAAAATCTGCCAAGAACTAAAATTGGGAAAAGGTTAAGTTTTTATTTGGTCAAGTAGTCTAATCACCCCCCTCTAGACATACTTTCGATCCTACAAGTGGTATCAGAGCTTTGGTCTCCATTTGCTTTGATTTCTATAGCTTTTGGTGGTCATAGCCTTGGTTTCACAACCTAGGAGAGTATGGCGTCTAGCGAGGGAAATTATCACCGTAGAGGTCCTTACTTTGATGGTACTAATTTTGCTAGTTGGAAGCATAAAATGAAAATGCATATTCTTGGACATAACCCCGCCGTTTGGGCTATTGTGTGTGTTGGTTTGCAAGGTTACTTCTTTGATGGGAGAGAACCAAACCGTGAAGCTACCGCGGATGAGTTGAAGATGTTGCAATACAATGCTCAAGCTTGTGATATTCTCTTCAACGGATTGTGCCCCGAAGAATTCAACAAAATCAGCCATCTTGAGAATGCAAAGGAAATTTGGGACACTTTGATTGATATGCATGAAGGTACCGACTCCGTCAATGAATCCAAATTGGATGTGCTTCAAAGTCAACTTGACAAGTTCAAAATGAAGGATGGTGAAGGTGTCGCTGAAATGTACTCTAGGCTTGCTCTCATCACAAATGAGATTGCCGGCTTAGGAAGTGAAGAGATGACCGATAGATTCATCATCAAGAAGATTCTAAGAGCCTTGGATGGAAAATATGATACCGTGTGCACATTGATCCAAATGATGCCCAATTACAAAGATCTCAAGCCAACGGAGGTAATTGGAAGAATTGTTGCTCATGAGATGTCACTTAAGGATAAAGAGGAACTTCACAACAAATCTAGTGGTGCCTACAAAGCCTCATGTGAAGCCCCTACATCATCAAGTGAGAAACAAAACTTCAATGAAGAATTGAGCTTAATGGTGAAGAACTTCAACAAGTTCTACAAGAGTAGAAGCAAAGATAGAAGCTCCAAGTCAAGGTCCTACAATGACAAAAGATCTTCTAGTCGAGAGCGAAACTGCTACAATTGTGGAAGACCCGGACACTATTCCAATGAGCGTACGGCTCCCTACAAGAGAAGAGAAGACTCTCCAAAAAGAAGAAACAAAAGAGAAGAATCACCACAAAGAGGGAGAAGGAGTAGAGATGATCGTTATGGACGAAGATACTCACGGAGAAGCAAGGATTCGGAAAGGAAGGAAAAATCATCAAGGAGCTACACAAAACGAAGACATCAAGCTCATGTTGGTGAATGGGTATCCGGCTCCGACTCCGACAGCCACTCCGAGAGAAGTTATCACTCTGATTCCGAATATACTCAAGATGAAGGTGTTGCCGGTCTAGCACTTGTGTCAACCAACTCCTACGACATATTTGACTCACCAAATGGAGGAATTGGAAGATGCTTCATGGCCAAAGATCCTAAGGTAACACACCCCGAGTATGTTGATTTTAATAGTGATGAAGATGACTTGTTAGGTGATGATGATTTGCTTGTTGACAACTCTAGTGATGAATACTATGATGAAACGTCAATTAAACATGCTAATCAAGATCAAACGAATGACAATGATAAGGAGAAGATTGAGGCTCTAACTAAAGAACTAAACACTCTTAAGTTAGCTCATGAAACTATCTTCGAAGGTCATAGAGAACTTTTAAGAGCTCATGAGAAGTTACGCTTTGAAAAGCTCAATCTTGAGCAAGAGCATGAGTTTTTAAAGGCAATCAATGATGATCTCCGCAAGAAAAGTTTTTCTTACATTGCCAAGCGTTTACTCTTATCCACTTACATGCCTCAAGTCAAGTCTAGTAACAAGAACAAGAAAGATTCTTCCTCTAGTAGTAACAATGATCATGCTAAATCCAATATTGTTGCTTCTAGTAGTTCTCTTGATTCCACTAATGATTCTCTTAGCCAAGTTACACTTGAGCAAGAAAATAGCTTATTGAAGGGAATTATAGAGAAAGGAGTGTACAAAAGCCTTGCCGGGAGTAAGCAATTCGAGGAAATTGTGCGCAAGCAAGGAATGCACCGGAATAATCAAGGTGTTGGTTTTGAACGAAAGTTCAATGCCAGTGGAGTTGAGTGGGAAGAAGATCAATACCCCAAGACAAAGTTTGTTCCTCAACAAGAGAAGTATGATACTTCCTTCAAGGGGACACAAGCTCAAGATGATCTTCCACCACAAGACTACAAGCAAAAAGGCAAGGACAAGCTTCAAGAGGAAATTGATGCATTTGAAGAAGCTCCTAAGACCTTAGTCAAGTGGATTCCCAAAACTACTTCAAGTTGCACTTCATCAAGTACGACTACAACTCCAAGGATTCCCATCAAGATGGTGTGGATCCAAAAGAAGAATAACTAGAGAGTTCTTGAGGGTGACTCTGCCAACATACTTCACTCTTATCATTTTGGCAAGAACAAGTGCAATCAACTTCCACATCTTGCACTAGTTCAAGGAGTCACAAACCCTCTGGTTGGTAAGACAAGGGACAAGGTAACCTAAAAGTCTTCACAGACATCATCTTGTGTGTGCATCACTCTATGTCTATGGATATCCTTGTTTGTTCCTTGTGGGACTAAGCCATGTAGGTATTGAAAGTGCAATTCACTCAAATGGATAGCTCCAAGTGATCTACATCAACATTGAGCATCCACATCTTCAACATCTACATGAAGTCATCATCGACAAAACCCAAGGTTAGTTCATCCCTCTTAGGGGGGATATCACATCTAGGGGGAGCTTTACTCTAAGACTTGAGCTAAAGCAACTCTAAAGATGTGAACACAACAATGCTTTATGTAAAAGTGGTAACCGCACATGAGCTTAAACGATGAGTATGACCTATGATCAAGTGTTCTCACTTGACTCCTAAGTCAATATACTCATATATAGATGACCTAGTCATCACAAATTGCTTGATAGATGCTAGAATTGGTTGTGCATGCTTTGTCACATATTTCAATTGCCATCTTATTGTGTGAGCATGTTGGTTGCATATTTTACTCATTCCAGGACATCCACTTATTGTTTTGATTGTTTGGTTTTATTTCCTTTTGCCAAGTGGATGGACAAGAATGCCTAAGAACCTCCTCTAGCTATCTATGCTTTTCTCGTCTCAAACTCTATTCATGCTACATCACAAAATTTGATCAAGTCAGATTCGAACCACTCTGTGTGAGGAGCACTCGGAGTCCCCGATTCGTCATAGACTTAAACTTCCAAAACCTCTTTGTGATTCTCGGTCTAACCGATACCCCACTTTCGGTCTTACCGAGATCATTAAGTTGATCTATGTTTTCGATCTCGGTGCAACCGATTTGAACCATTCGGTCACACCGAGTTGCAATAACTGTATACAGTTTTGCATCTCGGTGCCACCGAGTTGTTCCACTCGGTCACACCGACAGGGTCAGGCTATATATAGTCACGGACAAAAATTTGGAAATTTCTCCGAACCCCTTCGCCCGCGCGATAGCTCGCTCTTCCAACGTGGTCTCTGGATCGTCTCCTCGCCGCCAGCCGCCTCCAGTCGCTGGTCTCCGTCGCCGTCAACGGGAATCAACCCCGCCGTTGCCGCCGTAGCGAGTCTCCGCCGAACTAGGGTACGGACTCGATCTTTGTGCTATTCCCCAATCCGATTCCTAGCACATTGTGATCATAATGATTCTTGTTATGTTTGATAAACTTCTATCTAGTCAATGAACTCGTAGATTAGGTTTGATTCGAAAATTTTAGGGTTAGGTTTCCGCCGAAACCATCTCGGACCCACCGAGTTGAAATACTCGGTCCCACCGATTTGGCTTATGCCATTGCACAAGTGAGACTTGGTCTGATTGAGTATTACTAATTGGTGTGACCGATTTTTGGAACTTTGTGAAACCCTAGCAGTCTCGGTGCCACCGAACTGTGACTCGGTCTGACCGAGTTCACTAGTTTAGGTTCCAAAAACTGCTTCGGTATCACCGAGTTTAAAAATCGGTAGATCCGAGATGATTTCTGTGGGAAACTAAAACTAAGTTTTTGAATCATTCTTTTGCAAAAATCTCTGCATTTTGTGATGCTCATCCACTCTACCTCATCTATAAACTGTTCATAGGGTCAGTAGTCAGCTTGTTCATTATGTCAGACCAAAGTGATAGCCATAATTTGTTAGAGCGGCAAGTGCAAATGAGTGAGGGCACTAGTCCCTCAAGTTCTTCAGATGATGGAAGCAGGAGCACCCCCAGCAACCTGCCAAAAGCTGCCACCAGACAGAGGAAGAAGAGAACTTCAGATTCTGAGGATGAAGATTATGTGGCAGAAGAAGAGGAAGCCACATCAAAGAGAACTATGCTCAAGAAATAATATGGCCCAGCACAGAGCATAAAGCCAGGGATGAAGGTCAAAAGGCCAGCAGGCAGGCAGCCTATGCCAAAGGCCAGAGCTTCAACCAAGATTCTCGAGAAGCCCACTCCCATAAAGCCAGCTGCTGCAGAAGGAAAGAAAAGGAAGGAGAGGGTCAAGATGACCATAGCCAAAGTGCTTGGAAAGGCTTCCATCATGGAAGAAGAGGAAGAGGAAGAAGAGGTTGCTGCACCAGCACCTAAGGCACCCAAGCTGATGGGCGATGCCATAAGATCAGGGGCAACTGCTTCCAAGGCCAAGCCAGCTCCAAAGCCAAAACCAAAGAGGAATACAAGAAGCATACCTGCATCTGAGAAGAACAAGGCCCCAGTGCCTGAGACTGTTGTTGAAGAAGATGATGAAGAGCATGTTCTGAGAAAGCTCAAGCCCAAGATCCCAGACCACAATGATGCTCATCCTGTGGCTGAGGATATGAAGCTCAGAAGAGACTCAGGGCTGAGGAAGTGGAGAGAAGCAGATCCCTGTGCTATTAGGAGGAGGACTGCTATTGATTACAGGTTTCACACTAAGGAACAGCAGGATTTCTATGAGACAGTGCTGCTTGACAAGAAGCCAATTGTATGTGATATGAGATGGGTCAACTGGGAATATATCAAGGAAAATGAAGAGCACTATCCTGGAGTGCAAAACAGCTTCAAGGCACGTGGAGTAGAGGACTTTGTTGGGCAGAAGCTCACAAAGTGGAATGAGGAGCTTATCATGCAGTTCTACTCCACAGCACATTTTTATCCAGATGGGAGGATTATTTGGATGTCTGAAGGTACGAGGTACCAATCAATAGTTGCTGAGTGGGCACAGCTTATCAATGCTCCAGAGGAAAATGAAGATGACTTGGATGTCTATTCCAAGAAGAAGATGGATCATAACTTAGTGTCAAACATGTACAAGGAGATCCCAAATGAAGCACTTGACACGTTCAAGTTTGGCTTAGTGCATTATCTTCTATCAGGGCTGCCAACCATCAACTGGATTCTTAGGCAGACACTTTTGCCCAAGTCTGGAGATCACAGGATGATCAGAGGTCATGCCATTAACTTGCTACATATCTTTGATGTGCCTCAGAAATTCAAGGTCATGAGCCTCATGGTAGAGACTATCAAGAGGACTGCAATAGATCAGAAGAGGAGCTGTGGATATGCCCCTCAGATCCAGATGTTGATTAACTCAAGAATGGGCACAGACACATACTTGTTGGACAAGGAACATTTACCTATCTATCCAGAGTTCGAGGACAACCAAGTTGTGATGACCAAAGATTAACCATCTTCAGCCCATGCACAAGCCAAGAAGGAGAAGGCAATAAAGGAGAAAGCTGCCAAGATGCCAACTCAAGAGGAGGCATCTGAGTACTTCTTGAAGAACAAGCAAGAGCAGCTCAGTTACTTGATTGCATCCACCCCGCAGATTGAGAAAGGACTGGCCACCATAACTCAGAACCAGGTAAGCCTAGAGAGAATCGTAGAACAAAAGTTCTATGACTTGGATATCAAGGTAACAGAGATTCAGACTGCAGTGGAGCAGCTCCAAGATGACATGCAGGAGAGGAAAGGGAAGACAACCACTGATGCCTTTGGCAGAGTGCCACGAGGTCCGAGATCGTCTGCAGTGCCAGTTCCTGACACAAGAGCAACTGCCTCAGCTCCAGCCGCAGCACCAGCCCAACCTGCTCCAGCATCTACTTCAGCTTCAACTCCAACCACGTCTATGGAAGCCTTCGTCCTTGGAGTGATCCGGACTCCACCACCACCTGAAGATCAAGCCTGAGTGTCGATTTAGCACTATGCATTTTCTAGGAACTTTTTGGTAACTTGTTGCCAAAGGGGGAGAAAATGTATAGATCATAGGCTTCGAGAGAGAGAGTGTTGCTTTTCTCTCTTGCTTTATTTGGTGGTTTTTCGAACTTTGTTTGCTTTTGAGTGCTTGAGATACTATGCTTGTGAGACATTGATGATCATGTGTTTGATCATAAGCTACACTTAATGCTTGGTGAATGCTATTATCTTATCTATCTTATGTGATCATTCACTTTTCTTGGTGATGAGTGCATGTATTTCATTCTTATCATTTTGAGCGCTCCACCAAGATGTATGTGACATGGAAGAGTAACCCATGACTCTAACTCTTTGTGCATTTGCAGTCCAAAGCAAATCTTAAATATGCACAAATTTAGGGGGAGCTCTTACTTATCACATACTTCTCAAAGCGACGATGTAATTCATTCTTATTATCATTTGTCGAAGCTTTGATCTATATGTTGTCATCAATTACCAAAAAGGGGGAGATTGAAAGTGCAACTATCCCTAGGTGGTTTTGGTAATTCATAACAACATATAGCTCATTGAGCTAATGCTATTCCAAGATGATTATTTCAGGAAAGCTCAATGATTGGCATGGCATGGATGGTGAAAGTGGAACCCTCAAAATGCTAAGGACAAAGGATTGGCTCAAGCTCAAAAGCTCAAGACTCTTCATTTTATATTTTAGTGATCCAAGATCACATTGAGTCTTTAGGAAAAGCCAATACTATCAAGGAGGGATGAGGTGTTGCTTAATGAGCCTCTTGCTTCATGTGCTTAGTGATATGCTCCAAAACCCTCCACTACTTTCCCATATCCACATATGACCTAAACCCTAAGCCAAACTCAGTCCTACCGATTCTTCCTATCCGGCGCCACCGAGTTCCACTTGTCATATGCCACTGCCAAACCCTAGCAAATCGGTTCTACCGATAGGGATCTCGGTCTCACCGAGATGGGATTGCAAACTCTCTGTTTCCCTTTTGTAACTTTTCGGTCTCACCGAAAGAGCGGATCGGTCCCACCGAGATTGCAATGTAAACTCTCTGTTTCCTTTTTGTAACTTTTCGGTCTCACCGAAAGAGCAAATCGGTCCCACCGAGTTTGCTTGACCAACTCTCTGGTTAGCTTATTACCAAAATCTGTCCCACCGAGTTTGTGTAATCGGTCTCACCAAGATTATGTTATGCCCTAACCCTAACAAAATCGGTCCTACCGAGTTGCATGTCAGTCCCACCGAATATCTCTAATGGTCACTAGGTTTACCTTTTCGGTCCGACCGAGTTTTTTGATTCGGTCCCACCAAGATTGGAAAACTGTCTGTAACGGTTGGATTTTGTGTGGAGGCTATATATACCCATCCACCTCCTCTTCATTCGTGGAGAGAGCCATCAGAACACATCTACACTTCCAACTCATATGTTCTGAGAGAGAACCACCTACTCATGTGTTGAGACCAAGATATTCCATTCCTACCATATGAATCTTGATCTCTAGCCTTCCCCAAGTTGCTTTCCACTCAAATCTTCTTTCCACCAGATCCAAATCCTATGAGAGAGAGTTGAGTGTTGGGGAGAATATCATTTGAAGCACAAGAGCAAGGAGTTCATCATCAACACACCATTTGTTACTTCTTGGAGAGTGGTGTCTCCTAGATTGGCTAGGTGTCACTTGGGAGCCTCCGACAAGATTGTGGAGTTGAACCAAGGAGTTTGTAAGGGCAAGGAGATCGCCTACTTCGTGAAGATCTACCGCTAGTGAGGCAAGTCCTTCGTGGGCGATGGCCATGATGGAATAGACAAGGTTGCTTCTTCGTGGACCCTTCGTGGGTGGAGCCCTCCGTGGACTCGCGCAACCGTTACCCTTCGTGGGTTCAAGTCTCCATCAACGTGGATGTAGGATAGCACCACCTATCCGAACCATGGGAAAAACATCCGTGTCTCCAATTGCGTTTGAATTCTCCGAACCCTTCCCTTTACATTCTTGCAAGTTGCATGCTTTACTTTCCGCTGCCAATATACTCTTTGCATGCTTGCTTGAATTGTGTGATGATTGCTTGACTTGTCCTAGAATAGCTAAAATCTGCCAAGAACTAAAATTGGGAAAAGGTTAAGTTTTTATTTGGTCAAGTAGTCTAATCACCCCCCCTCTAGACATACTTTCGATCCTACACAATCATCTGCAACTATTGGCTTGGTGCTGCTGGAAAACACCGGTGGCTGCAACCTGAGAAAACGGGCTAAGTTGTCAACTGGGGGTGGTGGTGGGTTGTTGTTGTTGCCTTGGTTCTGAACTAACAACTGCATAAAGGCATTCTGCTGCTGGATCAACTGAGTGAGCTCCAGTGGAAAGGTAAATCCGGGGTCACGTCTCGGAGGCATCTGAGGGTTTAGAAAAGGTGAGAAAACAGAGTAGAATGAGGTCTAGGGGGAAAACACTACACATATGCACATGAGACAAACACAAACATATCACTCAATTAATCAAGCAAGGGCATACAATCGGTCAAGAACTATCGTTACAAAAGTGCTCGGACTATACTATATACATGGTGGAATACTACTACAGATATGGTGGCCGACTAGAAAAATTAATCGGTGGAAGACTCCATAATATCTGCTCCAGCTTCATCAACATAGTCATCATCGCTATCGTCGGGGTCCGAGTCGTTGTCGTCGATGATGATGTAGTTCTCCGGGCAAGTGGAATCGCCATCTTCTCCTCCTGGCGCGGGGTCTCTCATGAATACTCCCAGCTTCCTTGTCAGGTCGTCATTCTTCTCCACTAGTACGACAATTTCCTCCTCATAATCTTCGCGAGTAGCCTTGAGTTCTTCCTACAACTCCATGATCCTGGTCATCGCCTTCTTCAGATCCATCATGCCTGCGCACATCTGATTATCCTGGCGACGAATGTGTTGGTTTAACTCCTGGATGAAAGCTGCAATGGATCTATCCTTCCTAGTGCTGATCATCTCCCATTGCTCATCTCGGTGCCCACAAATCTGGTATATAGCATCCTTGAGATCCTTGTGATAAACTTCTCCAATGCATCCCATGGTAATGTGGGCTGCCATACTCTTTCCTAGACTCCAGGTTGGTGCATCAAAGGAAAACTCTATGGGCTCAGTTGTCGGATTTCGGGTTCCGGCAGACCCTGAAGGTTTGAACTCTGGGGGGCGCACGGAGATCTTTCCCCTACTGACTCGCGCTTCTATGCTCGCAAGAAATCTAGGCTAGAAAGAAGAACACACAAAGGACACGAGGTTTATACTGGTTCGGGCCACTGATGTGGTGTAATACCCTACTCCAGTGTGTGGCGTGCTGGATTGCCTCAGGGGCTGATGATGAACAATACAAGGGGCAGAATAGCCCCGCGAGAGGTGTTCTTGAGCTGGTGCAGTGTGTTCTACTCGGTCTGGATCTCTCTCTCTCTTTATTTCCCTTCTCTCTTTCTTTCCTTTCCTTTTCTCCTCCCTTTCTTCTCCTTTTTCCTCCTCTCTTTTCGCTCTTCCTTCCCCTCTTTTTTCATCTTCTCTTTTCTCTCTGGTGGTTAGTCCTATTTATAGAGGTCCTGGTCCTCTTCCCCAAAAAATGAGCGGGAAGGGCGCCAACAATTGGCCATTTTGAAGGGGAACATCTAGTACAAGTTATCCTAACCAAAGGTGGTCTTTCGGCTGCCAAAAGCATTGGTGATGACGCCATCTTGGACTCCATGGTGACCTCCGTCCTGCCGCTCTGCTGGTCTTGGTCTCGTTGCACCGGAATGGTAACCTTTGCCCGATGCCTTGGCCTGTGCTTTCTCCCTTTGCACCGAAGGGGAAACAAGGACACTGCGCAGGCGGCGCCCGCCTGGCGCCCGCCTAATCTCGATAGTCATGGCTTGCGTCACGGGCTCCTCGTGAGGCACCCCTGCCTTGATCTCTCCGCCTCCTCATGGGCCTGCATGGTGAGGCTGCTCCTGAGGTAGCCTCCTGTCGTCCGCCCTGTCACAGCCCTAGAATTGCTTGCAGATAGTTGCATCAGTGAGCATCATGCATCCTGTTATTTTCAAGAAACTAGAAGTGGGGACATGTGAAAGCCTCAGAAATCATTTTTGAAAATGACCAAGATAAAAATTGCTTCAAATAAGTCCAAGAAAATGTTCCTGTGAATCTCTAGAAATATTGGCAAGGGATAAATTTCAAACTAATATTTTTGGAATCTTAGAAAACAATTATTTTGGGCCTTTGAATTTAATCCAATAAATATTTGAATTGGATCTATATTTATTATATAATAAATATATGTTCAATAATTCTGAAAATTGTTGTGTGGATTTGGATAAGTCCATTTAGTTCACACAATTATTTTTATGAATTTTGAAATTGATTTGGTCTTAGAACTAAATCACAAACAGACTAAAAAAATAGAAAAGAGAAAACAAAATAGAGAAAACAGAAGAGAGAGAAGGACTGACCTGGCAGCCCAACACTGTAGTAGCCCAGCCCATAGGGGCAGCACTGTCTTCTTCCCCTGCCAGGAGGAGAAGCAGCTGCGTGCCCACAGCACACGCAGCAGGCGCCACCTCCTCCCTGCCTGTTTCCCCTCCTCGAGCCTACCTGAAGCGCCAGCGAGATGGCCTCGACCCCCCTCTGCCATTCCCCTCTTCCTCTGCTTTCTCTCTCCCTCTCCCCGCCTTCTCATCGCCATGGCCGAGAGCCATGCGAGCTCGCCGCCGTGAACCTCGCGGCTACACCTTCCCCCCACACCCCACAAAGTGACCAGAAGCTCCGCCGTGACCTATTCTTCCTCTTCGTCGAACCGCGCATCGCCGAACACCCTGCAACGCCGTCACCACCGTCGTCTTCCTCCTCGGGTGCCTAAGCTCACCGCCATCGATTCGCCGTCTCCGACGCGTCCGCGAGGCCGCTGACCTACCCTGCCGCATCCATATGAGCACCTTCTCCTCCCCCCTTGCTCATCCCCTCCGTTTCCATGCCCTAGCTGCCTCTCCCACCATGACCGCGAGCTTCTCGCCGCCGGCCATGAGGTCGCAGTGGCTAGAGCTCATGCACGACGCGTCCGAGAACACCCCTGAGCTCAGCGTGCTCCCAGGATCCCCCTCCACCCACCAGATTGTCCGGAGACGCACCCTAGCACCCCGCCCGTACACGACCGAGCTCCGACCGCCGCCAACTCGCCGTCTCCGCTGTTGCACGCCACCCCAGCGCCGCCCGAGGCCACCAACGGACGCGCCTCGTTGCGCCGCTTCCAACGCGCCCGGCCGCGCGACCTCTCGTCGCCGGAGTTGGCCGGACGAGCAGCCTCGCAGTGCTCTGTTTACGCCGGTGGTTGTAACATCGGCGATGATGACGTGGCACCGTCATTTGCAGTTAATGACCCTGTTAATTAACCACACTCTCACAGACATCCGGGCCCCACCGCCTAACTGACCGGCTAACTAAATAAGATTAAGTTTAATCTAATTCTAGTGGGCCCACATATCAGTTTTGACTATGCTGATGTGGTCATTGACCCGACCCCACATGTCTGCCTCTCTAGCTGACCCCGTGTCACTGACCAGCGGGCCCGCTGGTCAGCTTTGACCTGGACCGACCAGTTGACTTGCTGACGTGGTGCTGATGTCACTCTAACATCATAAATCTTTTTCTGGAATTAAAATAAATCAGAAATGATTTATAAATTTCAGAAAATACCCCCAAACTTCAAAAATTCATAGTAATTCAACCGTAACTCCAAATCAAACAAATTATATATGAAAAATTATCAGAAAAATTCAAGGAATCCATCTGTACCATTTTCATGCATGTTTGAGCAAGTTAACCTCATTGTTTAGGATGAAACATGATTAGGGCAAATTTTCATAATAGATTTGGAGTTGGAATTTGATATAGTTTGAATTCCACTTCAATTAAGATGACTTTATGTTGCATTAGCCCAAATCACAGCATATTGCCATGTCATGATCATGCATCATATTGTTGCATTGCATTGATTGTGCTCTCCCTCTCTGTTGCCGGTATTCGTCCCCTCTTGGTAGGCGTATTCTGACGATGAGATCGATGACACCGATGAAGAACTATACTATCTTCAGGAGTGACAGGCAAGCAAAACCCCCTTGTTCATCCCGATATAATCCCACTCTCTTGCTCCTGCTCTCTTTTACTGCATTAGGACAACACCGTTTCAACTGTTACATGTTGCGGTAGCTGAACCCCTTTCCTCTGCATGACCTGTCATTGCCACAGTAAATAGATGAAACCCACTAGCATGAGTAGGAATTCTTTGAGCCCTAATGTGCCTACTCATTCATGCTTGTTGTCATGCCTGCTACTGCTTAGAGTTGAGTCCGGTCTAATTCATTGGGAATGAATTGGAACATGGTGAACATGTCCTGCCGTTGAGAGCTAAGTGTGTGAACACGATTTGGTAAAGGTAGCGGTGAGAGGCCATGTAGGAGTACATGGTGGGTTGTCTCATTGCAGTCGTCCTTAGGAACTGAGTTCTGTGTTTGTGATCCATGAACAGTTACTACCACACATTGGGCTCCGGGCGCTCCAAGCTCTCTCGACTTATTAATCAACCTGATCTCTGTCCAGGAGTTGCAACTAGTTTCCGGTGTTTGTAGGTAGTGTTAGTAGTCTACCAAGTGGCACCCGGTACAGGTGGGCTTGGGACAGACTAGGCACAGTGGCATGGTGTACCAAGTGGCACCTGGATGGTGGGCTTGGGAACCCTGCACACATCGTTTGGGGCCGTGAGCGACACCCCAGCCGGATCTCCTTGCGGATGGAACCCGAATAGGCGATAAACCTGGACTAGAGACTTGTTGGTTAGTTAGGTCGTGGCCGACACCCTTGCCCAGCTTCCGCTTGAAGGTTGCCGAGATACATGACGTGTACAGGGCGGTAAGTGGCGAGAGCGTGTGTGAAGAAGTACACCCCTGCAGGGTTATCATTATCTATTCGAATAGTCGGATTCCTCGGATATGGAAACTTGGACCCCTTGCATAGTTCATAGACAAGTGAAAGTGGATACTCTAAAACTCACAAGATAAGCGTGAGTTCTATGGATGGCGTTCTCACAGGGAGACGTGAGCGGATCCATAGTGTTGTATTGGTATGGTGAATTTGTGGACTCGTGTGCGCCACCTCAAAAGAGTTACTTGCAGTCGTAGTTCAGGTTAGCCACTGAGTCAAAGCTGGCTTGTTGCAGTTAAACTCCACCACCCTCTTTGTTGATACCGGTGCATATGTAGTTAGTTCTGATGTAAGTCTTGCTGGGTACATTTGTACTCACGTTTGCTTATTTAATGTTTTGCAGAGAGACTTCAGTCTCGCTAGTAGTTCCACGTGGGCTTCGACGTTCAGCTTGTTACCTCAGCTACGATCTTGTACCCTTGGGAGGGTCTTGTAGATAGTCAGGCTTCTGAGCCTTCTTCATTTGTAGTTGTCTGTACTCAGACAAGTTAAGCTTCCGCATGTGCTTGTTGCTTGTATGCTCTATATGTTGGGTCATGAGACCCATGTTTGTAATATCTCGCTCCTCGGAGCCTAATGAATAAATACTTTGAGTCGTAGAGTTATGTTGTGATGCCATGGTGTATTTGCACATATCGAGCATATTATGTGTATGATTGAAATGCTTGGTATGTGTGGGATCCGACAACCTAGTGGTTTATCCTTGGTAGCCTCTCTTATGGGGAAATGTAGTCTTGTGCTTCCATGAGCCATAGTAGTCCGCTACAGTCCGGTTCACCGGAGTCCTGCTAGCCCAGCACTACTGCTCAGGACACTTGACTGGCCGGCATGTGTTTCGCTTCGTTCATGTGTCTGTCCCTTCGGGGAAATGTCACGCAGTGACATCTGGAGTCCTGCCTAGCCTGCTACAGCCGGGTTACCGGAGTCCTGTTAGCCCAGTGCTACAGCCCAGATTCACACGCTGTTGACCGACATGCTCGAAGTTGATTCATGTATGCCTGTCCCCATGGGTTAGTGCCGCTTTGGGTTCACGACTAGCCATGTCGGCCCGGGTTCTCGGTCATATGGATGCTAGCAACACTATCATATACGTGAGCCAAAAGGCGCAAACGGTCCCGGGCCAGGTAAGGTGGCACCCATGGGAATACCGTGCGTGAGGACGCAGAGTGATATGATGTGTTACATGCTAGATCGGTGTGACTTAGGGTCGGGGTCCTGACAGCTTTGGTATCAGAGCCTGACTGCCTGTAGGATTACCAAGCCAAACTGGTTGAAGTCGTGTCTAGAAATGCTTTAGTCATATAAGGGAATTGATTGTGGATGGGAACGTAAGGCTCTTTTTACTCCTTATCCTCATGACCTTCAGATCTGAGTCATCTTATCTTTTCTTCGGGGTTAAGAACTAGGCTTCTCTTCTACTTCCTCCGTTCCTAAATATTTGTCTTTCTAGACATTTCAAATGACTACTACATACGGATGTATGTAGACATATTTTAGAGTGTAGATTCACTCATTTTGCTCCGTATGTAGTCACTTGTTGAAATGCCTAGAAAGACAAGTATTTAGGAACGGAGGGAGTATCTCTCAGAATGACGTGTTACTAAACCGTAGTTGCCTAGGATTGTTGAGTTCAAGCCTCAGTTCAGTTCCTACTACTTCCATATGTTCATAACTGGCCTCAGAACCTTAATATTGTGAGGTTGAGTGGTTATGCCACCATTTTTTTGCAGGATTGAAAGTGCAACTATCCCTAGGTGGTTTTGGTAATTCATAACAACATATAGCTCATTGAGCTAATGCTATTCCAAGATGATTATTTCAGGAAAGCTCAATGATTGGCATGGCATGGATAGTGAAAGTGGAACCCTCAAAATGCTAAGGACAAAGGATTGGCTCAAGCTTAAAAGCTCAAGACTCTTTATTTTATATTTTAGTGATCCAAGATCAAATTGAGTCTTTAGGAAAAGCCAATACTATCAAGGAGGGATGAGGTGTTGCTTAATGAGCCTCTTGCTTCATGTGCTTAGTGATATGCTCCAAAACCCTCAACTACTTTCCCATATCCACGTATGACCTAAACCCTAAGCCAAACTCGGTCCTATCGATTCTTTCTATCCGGCGCCACCGAGTTTCACTTGTCATAAGCCACTGCCAAACCCTAGCAATTCGGTTCTACCGATAGGGATCACGGTCTCACCGAGATGGGATTGCAAACTCTCTGTTTCCCTTTCGTAACTTTTCGGTCTCACCGAAAGAGCGGATCGGTCCCACCGAGATTGCAATGTAACTTCAGTGTTTCCTTTTTGTAACATTTCGGTCTCACCGAAAGAGCAAATCGGTCCCACTGAGTTTGCCTGACCAACTCTCTGGTTAGCTAATTACCAAAATCGGTCTCACCGAGTTTGTGTAATCGGTCTCACCGAGTTTGTGTAATCGGTCTCACTGAGATTACGTTATGCCCTAACCCTAACAAAATCGGTCCTACCGAGTTGCATGTGAGTCCCACCGAAAATCTCTAACGGTCACTAGGTTTACTATTTCGGTCTGACCGAGTTTGTTGATTCGGTCCCACCGAGATTTGTAAATTGTGTGTAACGGTTGGATTTTGTGTGGAGGCTATATATACCCCTCCACCTCCTCTTCACTCGTGGAGAGAGCCATCAGAACACATCTACACTTCCAACTCATATGTTCTGAGAGAGAACCACCTACTCATGTGTTGAGACCAAGATATTCCATTCCTACCATATGAATCTTGATCTCTAGCCTTCCCCAAGTTGCTTTCCACTCAAATCTTCTTTCCACCAGATCCAAATCCTATGAGAGAGAGAGTTGAGTGTCGGGGAGACTATCATTTGAAGCACAAGAGCAAGGAGTTCATCATCAACACACCATTTGTTACTTCTTGGAGAGTGGTGTCTCCTAGATTGGCTAGGTGTCACTTGGGAGCCTCCGACAAGATTGTGGAGTTGAACCAAGGAGTTTGTAAGGGCAAGGAGATCGCCTACTTCGTGAAGATCTACCGCTAGTGAGGCAACTCCTTCGTGGGCGATGGCCATTGTGGAGTCTCCATCAACGTGGATGTAGGATAGCACCACCTATCCGAACCACGGGAAAAACATCCGTGTCTCCAATTGCGTTTGAATTCTCCAAACCCTTCCCTTTACATTCTTGCAAGTTGCATGCTTTACTTTCCGCTGCCAATATACTCTTTGCATGCTTGCTTGAATTGTGTGATGATTGCTTGACTTGTCCTAAAATAGCTTAAATCTGCCAAGAACTAAAATTGGGGAAAGGTTAAGTTTTTATTTGGTCAAGTAGTCTAATCACCCCCCCCTCTAGACATACTTTCGATCCTACAAGGATGTCTCAAATCTTTTCGAGCATTTACAGCCGTTATGCTATCCGAGTCATCCCAGGTCTCTACATAGTCTGATGCATTTGCAAACCCTTTCGTTCCGTTCCCGATGTCCTTTTGGGTCAGATTAAGCACACTACACGGTCTGTGAGGTACTTTGTTGCCTCGGCGTATATGTTGGAGCTATTATTGTGCCCCTAGGTGTTTTAGGGAGTCACCTAGTAATCTAGCCATGCTTTGTGTTCCAGTGTGATGATTCTGGCCACCTTTCTCGAAAGCATCCCGTGATGCCATTTAGTAGTAGGCATTCTACTCCTGGGATTTGAACCCGAGATTCACCCTACTTACCTCATGTCGATAGTGTTGCTAGTTCCTTTAGGATATTAGTAACCTTTGCATTAGTCCTCGAGGTCCGTGGTAGTTCCTTCTTCCAAACACTACGAACCGCTTATGGCAGAAGTTCTTTGAACCAGAAGATCACAACAAGGGTGCTCTTGATGAGTTATCCATTCTACATTGTGAATCTGCCAGTTCTACCTTTCTGCATGGGCTATCGAGAAGAAATGTTGAGCTTTTCTCGACATACTAATCTATGCATCCACAAATCAAAAAGATATATGTTCCTTGAGTTGTCCCTCCTTAGTTGTTTCTGACCTTCGTCTATCAATTGATAGTCGAGGGTATATCATTGCGTTCGTTCATCAAAGTCTATTATTCTTGTGGTCCGTCAAGCCATTCTACTCCAGAATGACTAGGAGGAAACAAACTCCAGAACGTCATCCATATCTAGGATTGGGTCAAAGCAATTGTATTCTGCAGATCAAAATGCCAATCTAGTTTTTGCTCTGTTCTAGCTTGAAGTGTTACCATCTTTATGTCAAGAATATCATAGGAATTGCACCATCTCTTATGAATTTTTGACGCAGTGATACTTCTTGCCATCATTGTTCATTCCTCGGCTCCCGTGTTATTGTAACCGGAATGCTGATAAGTGAGTCGTGATGTGTGAAATCAATACTCCTAGCAACTCCGTTGCTTGGTATTAATGGACAATATTCTCACTCTTAGCGTGCTGGTTATTGAATCATCATTCTAAGATTGATCGTGCTACCTAGTCCTTATTTCTGGAGCACTATTCAATCAATGAGTTAGGATTGTGTCAAACCCTTGCTCTATTGGTCACATCGTCTTGCCTCGCAAAGCAAGATTGATCTCGAGCTTAGTAACATATCGGTGGTACGTGAATTTACGAATATCTTCTCGGAAGTGTTACCAGGTTGTCACCTGACCGCTATGTTGAGTTCGTGATCAAGTAGGTTTCTTGTAAACCACTCCTTCTCCAAGGATCCGTGTTGGATACCCCTGAGCTAGTCGGTTAAGCTAAACAACAACTTGGAGAGTTGGAAGATAAAAGCTTGCCTAACTTAGTTCGTTCCAAAGGGATGTCCTTGTGTTTGTGTGTGTGTTGAAGAAAGATGATATCTTCATCAACTGATCCCCATGATCAGTTGTTGAACCTATTATCTTGTCCAAACCTTTATTTGAGTGTGGGCTATCGTCAAATAAAGTTAGAACCAACGATATTCGTAATGTTGTCTTACTCGTGGTTGATTCCTCGAGCATACACCATTACATCTTTTGGTCTGACCAATACTATCACCATGTTCACATAATGGTGGAAGTCCAGTGATATGGAAATTTCGATGAGTTGATGTTGAGCCCATCAGCAGCATCTTGTCTCCCCCATGATTTGTGTTAAACATTAAGCTAGTGTTGGAAACTTTGTAAACAATGCCTTTGAGTCCCGTCCCTGAGGTATATGTTTGGATGAGAGAAGTGACTTCCTCTAATTCACGTGTATCTGATGTAAGTTGCCGCCGTGAATTCGAGAAAGTTTGTTTTTGCTTCCTTTGGAATCATCCCAAGTCAGTCACGCATGTGTGAAGTATTCTATGGTTTGATAGACTAATCATCTCCATTCCATATGTATTCCTAGCACACAAAGCCATTGATTGATTTGTTCAAGGAGAAGAAGTTCCTTCTTAAGAATCATGACTTATGTTAGGACTTCGTTATCCTTGATGATGGTTCCCAACCTGAACTCGGTAGTGTTCCATTGTAAGACTACTATGTGGTCATGCCTGTCTGGGACAGCGTGTTCACATGTGTTTAGCAGAACCAGCTCATGTTTTGGAGCATGCTACCATAGTTCATTTCCCGAGAATCTCGCAACGTCATCTCATTGATTTGTGTTGCAAACTTTCATTTTCTTTCTAGACTTGATGAGTCTGGAATATCCTGTTACCAACCAGATCTGAATCTCAGGCAGATATGATGGTTGGAACTTTTCCAAGATCTATGATGTAGGTCCCGACAAGGCTGATGTTCTGGCCGACACACCTAGCCGATAGGTCTATCATTGTAGTAACTTGATTGAGCTATTTGACCATCTTCTCCATGAGGATTTAGTGCAACTTATTCTAGGAGTTGTTCCTTAGGGATCCTTGTGCTCTCAGTTTCTTCGATGACTCTATAACCATTGGAACGTTGGAAACACTCTGGACTGTTGAGTTCTTCCCCAGTTACCAGAATCATTTCCAACATTTGCATTTTTTTCCCAGCTTGCACCGCTATTGTGCCATCCTACCATGGGTCCCATCCATTCCCGATGATAAGAAAAATCATCCCTTGCGTTGTCTTCAACAAGGTAGTCCACATCATCCATTCTAGTCCGAATATACCATCCCTTAGTACTCCACCAAACGATTGTTGTGATTGCCTTAGGCTGCTATAAGGAGTTTCAATGATCTCAGAATCAAAAGTAATTCTTTTTGCCACTTAAGGTAATAATTTTACGAGTCACCTCCCCTAAGGTGCCCCGTTGTGGAATCATGGCAATCAATCTCCTCGCTACCTTGAAACCATACACCATCCTACTCCAGCGTGGGTTTGTTGCCTACCAAATTGAACCCTTGTCATCTGCTTCTTTTCATTGATTCTGATATGTGCTTTGTGTCTCAGCTCAAGAGATGTTCAACATCTCATTCCGTGAGTTGATCATCATTTGCTTGATCTTCGTGAAGATCGAACCCTGTAGAGCTTCCCTCTCTTTCCCTTGTCGTGTTGGGTGAAGGTCTCAAAAGCAAAGATGTCAAGATCAATATGATGCAATGAATCAACATCTTCGAGAAGACCAATTGGATCGAGAAGATAGTGTTAGCTTTGTGTCCCCTCTGTCTTCTTACCTCACGTCTTGAATCTCGGGACGAGATTCTTGTTTTAGTGGGGGTGAGTTGTCACAGCCCTAGAATTGCTTGCAGATAGTTGCATCAGTGAGCATCATGCATCCTGTTATTTTCAAGAAACTGGAAGTGGGGACATGTGAAAGCCTTAGAAATCATTTTTGAAAATGACCAAGATAAAAATTGCTTCAAATAAGTCCAAGAAAATGTTCCTGTGAATCTCTGGAAATATTGGCAAGGGATAAATTTCAAACCAATATTTTTGGAATCTCAGAAAACAATTATTTTGGGCCTTTGAATTTAATCCAATAAATATTTGAATTGGATCTATATTTATTATATAATAAATATTTGTTTAATAATTCTGAAAATTGTTGTGTGGATTTGGATAAGTCCATTTAGTTCACACAATTATTTTTATAAATTTTGAAATTGATTTGGTCTTAGAAGTAAATCACAAACAGACTGCAAAAAAATAGAAAAAAGAAAGCAAAATAGAGAAAACAGAAGAGAGAGAGAAGGACTGACCTGGCAGCCCAGCACTGTAGCAGCCCAGCCCATAGGGGCAACACTGTCTTCTTCCCCTGTCAGGAGGAGAAGCAGCTGCGTGCCCACAGCACACGCAGCAGGCGCCACCTCCGCCCTGCCTGTTTCCCCTCCTCGAGCCTACCCGAAGCGCCAGCGAGATGGCCTCGACCCCCCTCTGGCATTCCCCTCTTCCTCTGCTTTCTCTCTCCCTCTCCCCGCCTTCTCATCGCCACGGCCGAGAGCCATGCGAGCTCGCCGCCGTGAGCCTCGCGGCCACACCTTCCCCCCACTCCCCGCGAAGTGACCAGAAGCTCCGCCGTGACCTATTCTTCCTCTTCGTCGAACCGCGCATCGCCGAACACCCTGCAACGCCGTCACCACCGTCGTCTTCCTCCTCGGGTGCCAAAGCTCACCGCCGTCGATTCGCCGTCTCCGGCACGTCCGCGAGGCCGCTGACCTACCCTGCCGCATCCCTGTGAGCTCCTTCTCCTCCCCCTTGCTCATCCCCTCCGTTTCCATGCCCTAGCTGCCTCTCCCACCATGACCGCGAGCTTCTCGCCGTCGGCCATGAGGTCGCCGTGGCTAGAGCTCATGCACGACGCATCTGAGAACACCCCTGAGCTCAGCGTGCTCCCAGGATCCCCCTCCACCCACCAGATTGTCCGGAGACGCACCCTAGCACCCCGCCCGTACACGACCGAGCTTCGGCCACCGCCAACTCGCCATCTCCGCTATTGCACGCCACCCTAGTGCCGCTCGAGGCCACCAACGGACGCGCCTCGTTGCACCGCTTCCAGCGCGCCCGGTCGCGCGACCTCTCGTCGCCGGAGTTGGCCGGACGAGCAGCCTCGCCGTGCTCTGTTTACGCCGGTGGTTCTAACGCCGGCGATGATGACGTGGCACCGTCATTAGCAGTTAATGACCCCGTTAATTAACCACACTCTCACAGACATCCGGGCCCCACCACCTAACTGACCGGCTAACTAAATAATATTAAGTTTAATCTAATTCTAGTGGGCCCACATATCAGTTTTGACTAAGCTGGTGTGGCCGTTGACCCGACCCCACATGTCTGCCTCTCTAGCTGACCCCGTGTCACTGACCAGTGGGCCCCGCTGGTCAAGTTTGACCTGGACCGACCAGTTGACTTGCTGACGTGGTGCTGATGTCACTCTAACGTCATAAATCTTTTTCTGGAATTAAAATAAATCAGAAATGATTTATAAATTTCAGAAAATACCCCCAAACTTCAAAAATTCATAGTAATTCAACCGTAACTCCAAATCAAACAAATTATATATGAAAAATTATCAGAAAAATTCAAGGAATCCATCTGTACCATTTTCACGCATGTTTGAGCAAGTTAACCTCACTTTTTAGGATGAAACATGATTAGGGCAAATTTTCATAATAGATTTGGAGTTGGAATTTGATATAGTTTGAATTCCACTTCAATTAAGATGACTTTATGTTGCATTAGCCCAAATCACAGCATATTGCCATGTCATGATCATGCGTCATATTGTTGCATTGCATTGATTGTGCTGCTCTCCCTCTCTGTTGCCGGTATTCGTCCCCTCTTGGTAGGCGTATTCCGACGATGAGTTCGATGACACCGATGAAGAACTATACTATCTTCAGGAGTGACAGGCAAGCAAAACCCCCTTGTTCATCTCGATATAATCCCACTCTCTCGCTCCTGCTCTCTTTTACTGCATTAGGACAACACCGTTTCAACTGTTACATGATGCGGTAGCTGAACCCCTTTCCTCTGCATGACCTGTCATTGCTATAGTAAATAGATGAAACCCACTAGCATGAGTAGGAATTGTTTGAGCCCTGATGTGCCTACTCATTCATGCTTGTTGTCATGCCTGTTACTGCTTAGAGTTGAGTCCGGTCTGATTCATCGGGAATGAATTGGAACATGGTGAACATGTCCTACCGTTGAGAGCTAAGTGTGTGAACACGATTTGGTAAAGGTAGCGGTGAGAGGCCATGTAGGAGTACATGGTGGGTTGTCTCATTGCAGCCGTCCTTAGGAACTGAGTTCTGTGTTTGTGATCCACAAACAGTTACTACCACACATTGGGCTCCAGGTGCTCCAAGCTCCTGATCTCTGTCCAGGAGTTGCAACTAGTTTCCGGTGTTTGTAGGTAGTGTTAGTAGTCTACCAAGTGGCACCCGGTACAGGTGGGCTTGGGACAGACTAGGCATAGTGGCACGGTGTACCAAGTGGCACCCGGATGGTGGGCTTGGGAACCCTGCACACATCGTTTGGGGCCGTGAGCGACACCCCGGCCGGATCTCCTTGCGGATGGAACCCGAATAGGTGATAAACCTGGACTAGAGACTTGTTGGTTAGTCAGGTCGTGGCCAACACCCTTGCCCAGCTTCCGCTTGAAGGTTGCTAAGGTACATGACGTGTACAGGGCGGTAAGTGGTGAGAGCGTGTGTGAAGAAGTACACCCCTGCAGGGTTATCATTATCTATTCGAATAGCCGGATTCCTCGGATATGGAAACTTGGACCCCTTGCATAGTTCATAGACAAGTGAAAGTGGATACTCTAAAACTCGCAAGATAAGCGTGAGTGCTATGGATGGCGTTCTCGCAGGGAGACGTGAGCGGATCCATAGTGGTGTATTGGTATGGTGAATTTGTGGACTCGTTTGCGCCACCTCAAAAGAGTTACTTGCAGTCGTAGTTCAGGTTAGCCACTGAGTCAAAGCTGGCTTGCTGCAGTTAAACTCCACCACCCTGTTTGTTGATATCGGTGCATATGTAGTTAGTTCTGATGTAAGTCTTGCTGGGTACATTTGTACTCACGTTTTCTTATTTTATGTTTTGCAGAGAGACTTCAGTCTCGCTAGTAGTTCCACGTGGGCTTCGACGTTCAGCTTGTTACCTCAGCTACGATCTTGTACCCTTGGGAGGGTCTTGTAGATAGTCAGGCTTCTAAGCCTTCTTCATTTGTAGTTGTCTATACTCAGACAAGTTAAGCTTCCGCATGTGCTTGTTGCTTGTATGCTTTGTATGTTGGGTCATGAGACCCATGTTTGTAATATCTCACTCCTCGGAGCCTAATGAATAAATACTTTGAGTCGTAGAGTTATGTTGTGATGCCATGTTGTATTTGCACATATCGAGCATATTGTGTGTATGATTGGAATGCTTGGTATGTGTGGGATCCGACAACCTAGTGGTTTATCCTTGGTAGCCTCTCTTATGGGGAAATGTAGTCTTGTGCTTCCATGAGCCATAGTAGTCCGCTACAGCCCGGTTCACCGGAGTCCTACTAGCGTAGCACTACTGCTCAGGACACTTGACTAGCCGGCATGTGTTTCACTTCGTTCCTGTGTCTGTCCCTTCGGGGAAATGTCACGCAGTGACATCTGGTGTCAGGTGGTAGGAGCGACATATGCCAATGGGTGGCTTATCATTGCGGGGGCCAATAGAACATCGCCGGTGCCTGGAAACGGGATGAGGCGAAGACATGCACGCCGGCGAATCTTACCCAGCTTCAGGGCTCTCCGAGGAGATAATGCCCCTACTGCTGCTCTGCGGGGTCTCCGCATGGTTACTAAGTGAACAAGTAGCTACAATGCTCCTTGAGCTGTTTTGGGTGGAAGGAGGAAGAAGGGCTTGGCTCAGCTTGCTTCTTCTCCTCTTTCGTGTCTAGGTCTAGAATGAGAGTCTAAACCTTTGCATGGGTGCACCGGGGGGTTTATATAGGCCTACCTCCCGGGGGTACAATGGTAATCCGACTGGGCGCTGGGCCCAGCTGTCCGTGACTATGCTCGCCGGCTTCTCCGCCGGCTTCTGGGGCCCGCCGGCTGGTGGGTCCCACCGACTGCCGGCTCCTGGGTCGACAGGCCGGCCCCACTGGCCAGGGCCTGGTCGGCAGCTGGTTACTGTTACTCCGTATCGTCGACGCAGGCTTGGTCGGGGTAAGCGTGGCTACAGTAACGCCGCCTTGGTGGGCGATTACTGTAGCCTCGCCGCATCTTGTCTCCTTAATGGGTGTCTCCTTCGAGGAGGGTGGCAGGCCGGCTATGTGAAGTCGGCCCTCTGTCTTGCCGGCTTGAGAGGAGGTGCGGCCGCCTTCGACATCTCGCTGCCCGAAAGGGCCCACCGCCTCGGGGGCCATGCTGGCGGCCCGTCGTGGACGGCGTCAGAGCCGCCATGGCTATAGTGCCGCGCCGGGCAGGCCGCAGCTGCCCGCACGACGCGCTGTACCAGGCGTGCTCCGGGTTTTGGGGGTGGCAGGCTCCACTGTAGCCACGCCCCGCTTCATCATCGCAGAGTGGACGCGTACATTGCGGGTACGGCGTTGACTGCTTTATGGGAGCCGGCCTAGCAGTTGCCGGCCTCGTCGTAGCCGGCCTCGTCGTAGCCGGCCCTGCCGTAGCCGGCCCTCCACAGCTTTCTTCATGAGGATGAAAGGGCAGGCCGCCCCCGTAGCCGGCCAGGAAGGTAGTCGGCTAGGGGGGAGGTGGCCTAAGTCTTGAGTCTTCTTATGAGCCGGACGGGCTCACAATTTTTTCTGAGGGGCCAGGGGAAGCCGGCTGGGCTACCCATGGCTATTTACCCCGACAGTAGTCCCCGAAGCCGGGCGAGCTTCATGGCGGATGGAAGGACGGGAAGCTTGGCCGGCTTCACACCCTGAGGGGCCGACCTCGTCGTTGCCGCCGACTTCGGAGCACTTTTTGTTTATTAAGGTGACCGTGGTTGACCCGCGGGCTGGCCGCGGGCCCCACATCGAGCCATGTGGCGGAGAAGTCCTGCCGTCGCACGCGCGCGACGGGACGCCGCCGTAGGCCCGGGCCCGCCACTCCCTGGCCTCGGCCCGGGCGCAGATCTTCTGTGGCCCGGCGGGATTGCTCGCCTCCCCGCGGCCGTTTCTTCGCGTCGCCAAGGCACGCAATTAACGCGGGCGTGGGGGAGATGGGCACGATCGATCCCCACGATCCCCCACGCCGCGCCTCTTCGGCTCTGGCGCACGCGCCTACAAGTAGGGGGGAAGGGGGGAGGCAAAGGACCGTTCGCTCCCCCGCTCCCCGTCCCTCTTGCTCCTCTTCTTGTCCTTCTTCTTCCTCGCGCCCGACGCAGTCTCGCGCCGCAGCCCACCCACGCCGCCATGTCTTTGGCGCTGTCAAGCTCATGGGACGGGTCCAATGTCCACGAGGACCACATTGAATTCCTCCGCCAGACCCGGCGCTTGCCCGCCGCCAACCTCGTGCAGGTGCGTCTGGCGCCGGAGACGGAGGTCTCGCCGGCACCGGAGGAAGGCGAGCGCGTCGTCTTCCGCACGCACTTCCTGCGTGGCTTCGGCTTCCCGGCGAGCAGCTTCATGCGCTCTTTCCTCGAATTCTACAACCTCCAACCACATCACGTCATGCCCAACGCAGTAATGCAGCTCTCGGCCTTCGTCTCGCTCTGCGAAGGATTCTTGGGGGTGCTGCCGACGCTGGAGCTCTGGGCGGAGCTGTTCCAGAACAAGCTCGGCACCGTCTCCGCCGGCGTGCCGGCTCCCTGCGGCGCCTTCATCGCGATGAAGAGAGCAAGCGACGACAACCCCTTCCCTCACATTCCTCTGATCCAGTCTGTCAAGCTTTGGCAGAAATCCTACTTCTACGTCAAGAACATCGCCCCGCACGGCGACTACGTCAACCTGCCGGCTTACGTAGCCGGCCCGCCGGCTGGGAGGCGGCCGTCTTGGGGCTATAGGTCGAAGTCCTTGTCTCCGGCTGGGAATGCCTCCATCGCCCGGCTTCGGGTGATGATCCAGTCGGAAGGCTTGCTCGCAACCGACCTGGTAGTCGCCTTCGTCGAGCGCCGGATTCTGCCCCTCCAAAGCTGGCCGCACATGATGAGCCAGATGAGCGGCCGGTTCGACCCTTGCCGGCTGAGCACATGGGAGATGCCCCATGCCGAGGTGGCTCTGATGGTGAACTACATCGCCAACCTGAAGCTCACCGACGAGTGGCAGTACGGCAAGGCGCCATACTCCCGCGCCCATCCTCCGCCTGTGGTAAGTCCTTCTTGTCATCTGCCGGCTTGAGCCAGCCGGCTTCTGACCAGGCGGCTTTTCTCTTTTTTCTTTCTGTCAGAATCCTCTCCTCCCGCCGCCAGCCGGGGCGGCTGGAGTCGAACGCGAGTATGCCCCGGACCGCACGGTGGACGACCTCGACGACCCGGACCTTGCCGCAGTTGCCATGGAGGACGCCGCCACGGGGGACGTCGCCGAGCCCGGAGGCACGGGGCTCTCGGCCAGTTTCGACGACTGGCCGGATGATTTCGAGGCCGAAGAAATCCCGCGCCACCAGCCGGCAACCGACTGCCGCAGTGCGGGCTCGTCTGCCGCGCCGACTGCCGGTGGTGGAAAGGGAAAGCGCCGAGCCGCGCTCCCACTCTTCGGAAGCCGGCCGAAGAAGCCAAAGGCCTCCGCCGCGGCCACGAAGCGTGAGGAGGCGGCGGCGAAGGCGGCCCGCTTCCGGAAGGCGGTGAAGAAGCCTCCATCAGTTTCCGCGTAAGCCTTCTAGCCGCTTACGTGCTTGTCATTCTGAAGTCTTCCTTTACTTGAATTCTTCTCTGATTTCTTGAGCAGGGCGCCGCTCTCCCTCGAGCGAGGCCCAGGCGGCTCCGTGGTCGGGCCGGGTGCTGGATCCTCAGGGTCCCGCCGAGTGGACCCCCGCGCCGATCTTGTAGAATCCATAGAGCGGAACGCTTGCGAGGCGCGTCGAGAGAGGGAGGCGGTGGAGCGGGAGGCGGCAGAGCGGGAGGCCGCTCGGACGGCGACGGGGCGAGCGAGCGCGGCGGCCGAGACTCCGTCGGAGCAGGCGGCCGCGGAGACGGAGGCGGAGGGCGCACGTAGCCGGCCTCCGCTGCACGTCATCCCCCTCCAATCCTTGGATCTAGACATCTCTCTGCCCACAGCGGAGGAGATCGCCCCTGAACAGCCGCCGGTGCAGAGGGACGAACCCATCGAGGTCTCCGCGGAGAGGACGCCGCCGGCAGCGCTAGCCGGAGCGGGCGAAGGCGGCCAGTCGTCGGCGGTGCCGGAGGAGCCGGCCCGGGCCGCGCCCGAGGCCGGAGCCGGTCTTGAGATCGAGCTGGCGGCGGGCCGGCACGCGGAGGGAGCACGGCCCCGCCGGACACGCGCCGAGCCGCGGGTGCCGACCAGACGGCAGACGCCTTGGAGGCGGCCAGCTCCGCCACGTCCGGGTGGACTCCCAGCGGAGGGAGCGGCGAGCTGAACGTCGCGGCCCAAGGGGTTCGGAGCCGGCTGCAGGCACAGGCCGGCCTCCTGAGGCAATTTACTCAGGAGTTTCTGTCGACGCGGGCTGCAATCCGGGTAAGTCTTCACTCGTTGACCGTTCTGGTCCTTTGAATTTTTTCCGTGGGGGCGCGCTAGCGCACCCACTGGGTGTAGTCCCCGAGATCCGGGCCGACTGCAGCGCAGTCGGGTCGAATCTTATTCGACGACTATCTTGACCGTTTTTTCTGATCTCTTAGGATTATCATAATTCTCATGCCGCCGCCTTCAACTCCCAGGCTCGGGAGCTGAGCCGGAGGACCGAAGACCTCGCCAGCAGCCGGCGTAAGTGTTTTGTCTTTATTTGTTTCTCGTGGGGGCGCGACAGCGCACCCACTGGGTGTAGTCCCCGAGATTCGGGCCGACTGCAGCGTAGTCGGGTCGGATCTTCCTTGACGACTATTCTTTTGCTGACTTTTTCTCTTTGTCTTTTACTCGCGCAGAGGCCAATGCCGACCTGCGGAGGGAGCTCGGCGAAGTGCAGGCCGCTCTTCGCGCCAAGGACGCCGAGTATGCTGACTTGGTTCAGGAGCGCGACCGCCTGGTGAAGAAACTGGCCGACCAAGAGGAGAGCCACAAGGCGGCCCTGCAAAAGGCGCAGGACGGCGAGGCTGCCCTGAAGGCGGAGTTCGAGGCCAGGGAGGCGAGCTGGGGCGAGACGCGCCAGGCGCTGGAAGAAGGCTTCGGCCGGATCGAGGATCTCATCGATGGTGGGCCGTCTTGCTTGCTCTTCTTCCATCTGCCGGCCGCCTACGGTTTTGTTTTGACTTGTGTTTGCTGTCTTGCGCAGAGTACTTTCTCGGCCAATCCATCCTCGCCGCCCAAGCCATCGAGGCTTACCACGAGGAGCGCCGTCAGGCTGGAGTTGAGATTCCGCCGGATGCGAATCGGACGTTGTCGGAGCAGCTCATCACCATCCAGGCGCGGCTGCAGCCGGCCCACCGGCTGCTCCGCCGGCTGCAACGTGCCGGGGCGACGGTGCTGGCCGCACTCTGGCCCGGCCAGACGATTCCTCGCACTCCAAGCCGGACGGCCGACTGGCTCGAAGTCGCAGTCAGCCGCCTCGAGGCTTGGAAGGGGTCCGCAGCCCATCTTGGAGCCGGGCGTGCGCTGGAGTTCGTCCGCGCGTGGTACCCAGGGCTAAGCCTGGACCAGCTGCGGACTTGGCGGTCGGAAGCCGACGCGGAGCTGGAGGAGGTGCGGCCGGCGATCGCGCAATGCGCCTCGACGATCGCCGAGTGCACCGACACTAGTGTCTTCGCGCTGGAGCTCAACGACGATGGCGCCGCCCAGCCGGAGGAATGGTTCGGGCTGAACCCGGCGGACGGCGAGGACTCGGCCGAGGAGATCGCCTCCAGTGACGAGGGCGAGGACGACGAGGAGGAGGACCGCGAAGACGCCGAGCCGACTGGTGAGACGGCCGACCGTCCTCTAGCCGACCGTGCCTCCAGCAACGAGCCACGCGGGAGCGCGCCCTCTGCCGAGGCGACGATCGAGCCGAGGTTGGCCAACCGGCCGCTCCTCCAGCCGGCACAACTGCCTCCACTGCCCGGCCCGGCTCGTCCGCGGCCCCGCCGGCTTGATCTGCCATTCTTTTTGTCCCTGTTTTACTTTTTCGAACACTTTTAAGTTTCTGCAATTCCACCCACTGGGGGTGTATCGAACAATGTTGGATGTCGACCTCTCTGGAGGCCTTTTGTGTAAATATTAATATATGCATGTGTTGGCGTTTATTCAAGTGTACTTTTTTGTCCTTAGGCTCTTTCCTTTGCCGCCTTCCCTCTTTGGGAAGGCAAGTACTTGAGCTTTCTTGGATTTGAAGCAAACTGAATGTAAGCCGGCCGGCCGGCTACTCTGGTAGTCGGTCGGCGGGAGGCAGCAAGCCGGCTTTTGTTATATAAGCGAGCCTGTTTGGTCCCTAGCCGTTTTGCATGTGCGCACCCTTTCCGGCTTGTGACTCTTGCCAACCGGGCAGTCGGTTCTTCGAGCTGCGATTTCGGCAAGAGCCAAGCCTGGGTGTCGGTGCATTACTTGTTTGACTGCGGGTAGGGCTCCTAATATAACTCTAGTCGGCTAGTCCCCGGGCCGACTCATCGGACCCGGTACCGGACAAAATAAATGAATAGGTGATATCATACGCATGATAACTTTCATTCATGAAATAAAGGGTGGCAGTCCCCGAGTCTGTCTCGGGGAGCCTATTGTTTCGTACTTAATACAAAAGTGGGCATAATACATACTGCAGTTTAACTGTAAAACTTCCGAAGGAGATTTGCGTTCCATGGTCGCTCCGACTCCTTGCCGGAGTCGTCTCTCTTGCGTGCCTTCGGCTTCTGCGCGTCGATGAGGTAGTAGGCATCATTGCCCAAGGCTCTGCTGATGATGAAGGGGCCTTCCCAGGGGGCTGCGAGCTTGTGCTGGCCGGCTGTTCGCTGGATCAGCCAGAGCACAAGGTCGCCCTCCTGGAAGGATCTTGGTCGGACCCTCCGGCTGTGGTAGCGGCGCAAACCCTGCTGGTAGATGGTAGACCGGCTGAGGGCTAACAGCCGGGCCTCTTCCAGCAGGTCGACGCCATCTTCTCGTTCTTCTTTGGCTTCCGCTTCCGTGTACATGGTTACCCGAGGCGAGTCGAACTCGATATCTGTTGGGATGACTGCCTCGGCATCATATACAAGGAAGAAGGGAGTGAAGCCGGTTGATCTGTTGGGCGTAGTGCGCAGACTCCATAGGACAGCCGGCAGCTCATCGAGCCAGCAGCCGGCTGAACGCTCCAGAGGTACGACTAGTTGAGGCTTGATGCCGGACAAAATGAGGCCATTTGCTCGCTCCACTTGGCCGTTTGACTGCGGGTGGGCGACTGACGCAAGGTCCAGCCGGATACCTTGCGCAGCGCAGAACCGTGCCAAGGCACCTTTGGCGAAGTTCGTGCCATTGTCGGTGATGATGCTGTGCGGTACGCCGTACCGGGTTGTTATGTCTGCAATGAAAGTCACTGCAGTCGGCCCATTCAGCTTCTTGATCGGCTTCGCCTCGATCCACTTGGTGAATTTGTCGACGGCGACGAGCAAATGTGTCATGCCGCCGCGCGCCGTCTTGAATGGGCCCACCATATCCAATCCCCAGATGGCAAAGGGCCAGGTGATGGGAATGGTCTTGAGTGCCGAAGCCGGCATGTGTTGCTGCGAGCTAAAAAGCTGGCAGCCTTTGCGGTGTTTGACTAGCTCTTTGGCGTCGTCCAAAGCAGTCGGCCAGAAGAAACCGTGGCGGAAGGCTTTGGCGACAAGTGATCTTGATGCGGCGTGGTGGCCGCACTCTCCTTGGTGTATATCCCTGAGGATCGCGATGCCCTTCTCCTGCTCGACACATCGCTGCAAGACTCCGGTGGCGCTGCGCTTGACAAGCTCTCTGTTGACAATTGTGTATGCTCCAGCCCGGCGCTGGACTTGTCTTGCTTCGTTTTTGTCAGCGGCAGGTCATGGTTCACCAAAAAGTTGCGGATGGTTTGGGCCCATGATGGAGCGGCGACTTCCTCTGCCACCAATGTGGCCACAGCCACCAGGGTGGGCGGGCTGGGTAATGCAGTGCTGGAGTCGGCCGCCGTTTGCTGTGCTGGAGAAGTCCCCGGGCCGGCTACCGCAGTCCCCGGGCCGGCTACCGCAGTCCCCGGGCCGGCTACCGCAGTCCCCGAGCCGGGTGCGGCAATCCCCGAGCCGGGTACTGCAGTCCCCGAGCCAAATAATGAAGTCCCCGGGGCGGCTGCTTGATTCTTCGAGCCGGACCCGGCCTCCTCGGGGTTAGGTGGCACGAAGATGGAGTCGGATTCCGGAGACGGCTTGATTGATGGCTTGAGGAGGCGCTGTAGGGTGACGCCGGTTGGTATTGCTTGCCGCGTGGAGCCTATTCGGGTGAGAGCATCTGCTGGCTCGTTGTCGGCTCGCGGCACATGAAGGAATTCACACCCGTCGAAGTATCCGCTGATTTGCTGCACTAGGAAGCGGTAGCTCGCCATGTTTGCGTCCTTGGCGTCCCAGTCGCCAGAAGATTGCTGCACCACCAAATCCGAGTCGCCATAGCACAGGATCCGGCGGATGCCAAGTTCCTTGGGAAGCCGGAGCCCGTGTATGAGCACTTCGTACTCGGCTACGTTGTTGGAGGCGGCGAAGTGGATCTGCAGCGTGTATCTGAGCTTGTCGCCCTTTGGAGAGGTAAGGACGACGCCGGCTCCCAAGCCGGTGCGCATCTTTGATCCGTCAAAGTGCATGCGCCAATGGGTGGAGTCGAGCGCTGGTGGTAAGTACTGGGTCTCGGCCCAGTCGACGAGGAAGTCGGCCAGCGCTTGCGTCTTGATGGCGGTGCGGGGTTGGTAGAATATCGTGTAGGGGGCCAGCTCGATGGCCCATTTAGCCACCCGGCCGGATGCGTCCCGGCTGCCTATGATCTCGGCCAGCGGGGCAGTGCATACGACCGTGATGGGATGCTCTTGAAAGTACGGCTTCAGCTTCTTGGCGGCGAAGTACACGCCATAGCACATCTTCTGATAGTGCGGGTAATTTTGCTTCGAGGTGGACAGCACCTCGCTCAGGTAATAAACCGGCCTCTGGACCGGCTGGGCTCGGCCTTCTTCGGGGCGTTCAACCACAATGACGGTGCTGACCACCCGGCTAGTGGCGGCAATATATAGGAGCATGGGCTCCTTCTCAGTCGGTGCCGCCAAGACAGGCGGCGTGGACAGCATTTTCTTCAGCTCGTGGAAAGCTTGGTCGGCCTGGTCATTCCACTCAAAGTGAGTGCTCTTCTTCATGAGGCGGTAGAGGGGGAGAGCTTTTTCTCCAAGCCGGCTGATGAAGCGGTTCAGAGAGGCCAGGCACCCGGTGAACTTCTGAATCTCTCTGAGCTTGGTTGGGACTGCCATCCTCTCGATGGCCTTGATCTTCACAGGGTTGCACTCTATGCCGCGTTCGGAGACCAGAAAGCCTAGGAGCTGGCCGGCTGGCACTCCAAACACGCATTTCTCCGGGTTGAGCTTGATCCGGAACCGGCGCAAGTTCTCGAATGTCTCCTTCAAGTCTTCCAGCAGAGTGCCACGCTTCTCCGTCTTCACCACAACATCATCCACGTAAACGTGGGCGTTCTTGCCGAGCTGCGTGAGGAGGCACTTCTGCATGCAACGCTGAAAGGTGGCGCCGGCATTCCTCAAGCCGAACGTCATAGTCAGGTAGCAGAAGGCTCCAAACGGCGTGATGAAGGCGGTCTTCAGCTGGTCATCCGGGTTCAGCTTTATCTGGTGGTATCCCGAGTAGGCATCCAAAAAGCTCAACAGCTCGCATCCGGCTGTGGAGTCTATCACTTGATCAATCCTGGGCAGAGCGAAGGGATCTTTTGGGCAGGCTTTGTTGAGGCTTGTGTAATCTATACACATGCGCCACTTGTTATTCTTTTTCAGCACGAGAACCGGGTTCGCGAGCCACTCAGGGAAGAAAACTTCCATGATGAAGCCGGCTGCGAGAAGCCGGGCTATCTCCTCCCCTACGATCCTTCTCTTCTCCTCTGACAGTCGGCGGAGGGGCTGCTTGACTGGCTTAGCATCCTCCCGCACATGCAATTTGTGCTCGGCGAAATCCTTTGGAACACTCGGCATGTCCTTGGGGGACCATGCGAAGATATCCCGATTCTCACGGAGGAAATCGACGAGCTCGCCTTCCTATTTGCTATCCAGGCTCGCCCCAATGACGGCAAACCTCTCGGGGTGCTCGGGGTCGATCTGTATCCTCTTGGTCTCCTTGGCCGGCTGGAAGGATCCTTGGGCATCATACTCCCTGGAGTCGGTGGGTTGGTTTAGCTGCTTGCCGGCCAGGGCCACGACCCGGTCCAGCGTCTTCTTCTCTGCAGCGATCACGAGGGACTCAGCCAGCCGGCTGCTAGCCGCGGCGCAGTCGGCGGACTTCTTGTAGTCGCCGGCGATGGTGATGATACCCTTGGAGCTCGGTATCTTCATCTTGAGGTAAGCGTAGTGGGGGACCGCCATAAACTTGACCAAGGCGGGTCGGCCAAGTAAGGCGTGGTAAGGGCTCTCCAGGTCCACCACCTCAAACCAGATTGCTTCCCGGCGGAAATGATCCTTGCCCCCAAAGAGTACATCGATCTTGATCTTGCCGATGGGGGCACAGGACAAACCGGGTACGATGCCGTGGAACACCATTCGAGTCGGCGCAAGCTACTTTGCCTTGACACCCAGCTTCTCCATGGTGTCGCGGTACAGGATGTTGATGCTGCTTCCGCCATCGATCAGCACGCGGGAGAAGCGTGTGGCGCGCGTATCCATTGCAAGGGTGGCCTCCAGGACCAATGCGTAGGAGCCAGGGGACAGCATCACCTCTGGGTGGTCGGCCCAGCACCAACTGATGGGTTTCTCTGACCAGTGCATGTGGCCGGCTGGGCTTGTGGCGGCCATGTTGACTTCTTGTTGCTCTCGGCGCTTGTTGCGCCGGTCTTCGGGCTGGATTGTGAATACAACATAAGATGCTTGCTCATCGGGGAACTCGTCCTGCACGGCGTCGACCGCGGGCCGGGCAGCCTTGGGCGGCGGAGCCGGCGGCGGCGGGCCGACAGACGGAGTCGGAGTGAGCCCTTCGCCCTTGGAGATTCGGGCGAGCCAGTTGCATTTGCGGGTCGTGTGGTTGGACGGCTTCGCACCACTGTGGAACTTGCACGGGGCATCAAGGGTTTGCTCGTAGGAGAAGGCCGGCTGCCAAGCCGGCCGGCCGCCCTTGGGCTTCTTGGGTGCGGGCCGCCCTTCAGGCGGCGCGTCTTCGACCGTGGCCACCTGCCGGCTAGCGGGAGGCAGCGCAGGGCCCTTGCGCTTTTGATCATTCTGGTGTTGGCGTCGGCCGCCGTCTCCAGCCGGCGCTTGGGGCGCCGGATTCAGCACTTTTCCGGATGGGTCTACCCGGAGCTCGGTCTTCATTGAGGAGTCGGCGGTGGCGTACTTGTCGGCGATGTTCAGGAGCTCATCGAGGGTAGTCAGCTCATCGCAGAGAAGCTTGTGCTTGAGGAGGGTGCCCTCTCGGCACCCGGCAGTGAAGTATTCGATGGCTTGCACCTCGTGCACCCCTTCGCAGGAATTGCGGAGCTCGGCCCAACGCGTCAGGTAGTCGCAAGTGGACTCGGCTGGGCCCTGTACACACAGGGAGAGCTGTCTGGGCTTGGGAGCCCGCTTGTAGGTGCTGGTGAAGTTGCGAACGAAGGCTTCAGTGAAATCCACCCAGCTGTTGATGCTGAGGGGCTTGAGGCTGTTAAGCCAGGTCCGCACCGTGCCTTGCAGCATGAGGGGTACGTACTTCACGGCAACGCGCCGGTTGCCATTGGCGATGCTGACGGCTGTGGAGTAGTCGGTCAACCAATCTTCCGGCTTCACCAAGCCGTTGTACTTGGGTGTGTCTCTTGGGAGCGAGAACCCTTTGGGGAAGGGCTCGTCGCGGATGCGGGGGCCAAAGCAGGGCGGGCCGACATCGTCTTCTTCTTCTAGCGCCAGGGATCGGGCCAGGCGGTCGATCCGGTGGCGAGCGTCGTTTTCGCCGACTCCCTCGCGGTGACCAAGCCGGCCGCTGAGAGTCGGGTGAGCCACTGGAGGCGGGGTAGGATGTCTCTCTATGCGAGCTCGAGGCGGAGGCGGGGTGCCCCGCCATTCCATGGCACGGGGGCGGCCGTCCGCGTCTCGCTCGATGGAGACTTGGGTCCGGCTTCGGCTGGAAGCCGGCTCCTTCTTGCGCCGCGCGCGGGTGTTGCTTGTAGTCGGCGACCGGGAAGTCGCGCCGTGTTTGCGGCGCGGGGGAGGGCTCCTCGTGCAGGCGTCAGCTTCGTCCGTCGTGCGGCCGCATCGATTAGTTGCTGGATGCGCCGCGTCATGTGGGGGAGGTCTTCGGCTTCCAAGCCGTCCAGCTCATCTACGGCCACCTGGGCGGCGCACAAGTTCTCGAGCGGGGTGGCGTAGACCGGGCGATCTACTCCCAGTGTGTCGGCGATGACGGCGCCGCGTTGCCTGACAATGCCGGCCCGGCTCGGGCCAGCCGGCGTGCCGAAGGCGGCGCGGTCAGCTTCGCGCTGGTAGGCCTCGGTGAGGCGTCTTACAGAGGCTAGCCGCTGGCCCTCCGCGAGGAGGGCGAGGCGGCGTGCCTCCAGAACTTCGTCGCTGGCGTCAGCCGGAGGGGGGCGGACAAGTCTTGGGCAGCCGCGCGTGGGGCGTCGCGGGCGCCCTCGTCAGTCGGGCCGTCGAGGCCGATAACCATCACCTCGGGGGCGTCAGAATCGCGATCGCCAGCCGGAGGGAGCGGGTCGTTGTAGACCATGACGTTGGTGGGGAAGGTATCGTAGGATGCCGTGTCGGAGTCGACAGGCATCGGGTCGGTGGAGCCAACCGACTCCAAATCTGCAGCGGGCTCGCTGGAGACGTGGAGCTGGCCGAGGAGGTTGGCGAGGTGGTCTGTGCCCGCATCGAAGGCAAGCTCGTCGGAGATGCGGGCCTTGTCGAAGAGGTTGGCGAGGCCGCTAGCCGCGCAGATGTTGGTGACGCCATGCAGCGCGTCGCGGCAAGCGCCATCGGGCGAGCCGGGCTGGCTACGCTCGCGGGGAAGGAAAAGGGTTCCCGTCCAGGGACGGTGCACCTGGCCCCATGGTGGGCGCCAAATGTCAGGTGGTAGGAGCGACATATGCCAACGGGTGGCTTATCATTGCGGGGGCCAATAGAACATCGCCGGTGCCTGGAAACGGGATGAGGCGAAGACATGCACGCCGGCGAATCTTACCCAGCTTCAGGGCTCTCCGAGGAGATAATGCCCCTACTGCTGCTCTGCGGGGTCTCGGTATGGTTACTAAGTGAACAAGTAGCTACAATGCTCCTTGAGCTGTTTTGGGTGGAAGGAGGAAGAAGGGCTTGGCTCAGCTTGCTTCTTCTCCTCTTTCGTGTCTAGGTCTAGAATGAGAGTCTAAACCTTTGCATGGGTGCACCGGGGGGTTTATATAGGCCTACCCCCCGGGGGTACAATGGTAATCCGACTGGGCGCTGGGCCCAGCTGTCCGTGACTATGCTCGCCGGCTTCTCCGCCGGCTTTTGGGGCCCGCCGGCTGGTGGGTCCCACCGACTGCCGGCTCCTGGGTCGACAGGCCGGCCCCACTGGCCAGGGCCTGGTCGGCAGCTGGTCGTATCGTCGACGCAGGCTTGGTCGGGGTAAGCGTGGCTACAGTAACGCTGCCTTGGCGGGTGATTACTGTAGCCCCGCTGCATCTTGTCTCCTTAATGGGCGTCTCCTTCGAGGAGGGTGGCAGGCCGGCTATGTGAAGTCGGCCCTCTGTCTTGCCGGCTTGAGAGGAGGTGCGGCCGCGTTCGACATCTCGCTGCTCGAAGGGGCCCACCGCCTCGGGGGCCACGCTGGCGGCCCGTCGTGGACGGCGTCAGAGCCGCCGTGGCTACAGTGCCGCGCCGGGCAGGCCGCAGCTGCCCGCACGATGCGCTGTACCAGGCGTGCTCCGGGTTTTGGGGGTGGCAGGCTCCACTGTAGCCACGCCCCGCTTCATCATCGCAGAGTGGACGCGTACATTGCGGGTACGGTGTTGACTGCTTTATGGGAGCCGGCCTAGCAGTTGCTGGCCTCGTCGTAGCCGGCCTCGTCGTAGCCGGCCTTGCCGTAGCCGGCCCTGCCGTAGCCGGCCCTCCACAGCTTTCTTCATGAGGATGAAAGGGCGGGCCGCCCCCGTAGCCGGCCAGGAAGGTAGTCGGCTAGGGGGAGGCGGCCTAAGTCTTGAGTCTTCTTATGAGCCGGATGGGCTCACAATTTTTTCTGAGGGGCCAGGGGAAGCCGGCTGGGCTACCCATGGCTATTTACCCCGACATCTGGAGTCCTGCCTAGCCTGCTACATCCCGGGTTACCGGAGTCCTGTTAGCCCAGTGCTACAGCCCGGATTCACACGCTGTTGACCAACATGCTCGAACTTGATTCATGTATGCCTGTCCCCATGGGTTAGTGCCGCTTTGGGTTCACGACTAGCCATGTTGACCCAGGTTCTCGGTCATATGGATGCTAGCGACACTATCATATACGTGAGCCAAAAGGCGCAAACGGTCCCGGGCAAGGTAAGGTGGCACCCGTGGGAATACCGTGCGTGAGGCTGCAAAGTGATATGATGTGTTACATGCTAGATCGGTGTGACTTAGGATCGGGGTCCTGACACGCCCCACAAGGCTTGGCCCCTTGCGAGGGTCTTGAGCTTGAGCTGATGAAGCTGGGCCGCACTGGGCCCCCACTCGAGCCACGCCGCAGGCCGCAGGCAGGCAAGTCTGGGGACCCCCGTTCCCAGAACGCCAACAGTAGCCCCCGGGCCCAAGGTGCGCCCGGGCTTGGCTTAGCAGAGAAGCTAAGGGGCAAGCGCAAAGCGCCGCGAGCCCCAATAGCCTGCGGCCTCGGGCGCCGCATGGCGATTGGTTGGACGCAGGGCATCTGCGCTTCCCCATGATGCCTCGGCAACCTCTCGACATGTCAAGTCCCTGCATGCAGAGAAATGGGTCATGATTACCTGCGATCGTGGTGGCCGGTGGTTGGCCTTCTCCGGCTATAAGTATGGGGCCACGTGAGCCTCGTTAGCTTATCCCTTCCTCCTACTCCTTTCCTTCCTCTTCCTCGTCCTTTCTTCTCTTTACGCCAATGGCACCAATCCGCCGGTTTTCTGCAGAAGAGAAAGGAAAGGCCCCCCGAGAAGGCCCTGACCCTCTTCCACCGAAGAAACGGCTGGTCCCCTGCCGCCAAGATGAGGGTGCTTGGCAGGAGGCGCCGAGACCCTGGTATGAGCGGCCGCCACCTGGGTTTCCACTGCCCTTGTACGCCCGAATCGAGGGCCCTGGGGAAGAGGGCGTCGAACGACACCGACGGTGCCGCCGCCGACCCCGGCGAGTCACGGCGGTGCACATCCTTCCTCCTGGAGTCCACGCCGAGGGCTCCTCCTGTGAACTCGTGCTTCATGCCGCCATGCCCCCATGCTCTTGGATCCGCCTTTCTCCCTCCTTCATCTTCTATATGCCGCCGAGCGGGTCTCTGGAGCTTTGGCTGCAGCACGCCGACTGCAGCACCCTCGCAACCGGAGCGGAGGTTGCGGTCGTCGCTCCGGGCAAGGTCTACATGACCCGGGGCTGGGGTGAGATCGCCCGGGTCTGCCAGACGGAGGGTGCCCTCGTAATTCGTCTTGAATACGACGGCGCCTCCCTGATGTTCTTCAAGGTCTTCGATGTTGAAGGACGCCGGTTGGAGTGCTGCCCCAAGGAAAGCGGCAGGGGCATTGGACTAGCAAGGACCTGGCCTACTCATCGGCCCTCCAGCAGCTCTTTAGGCGGCAACGAAGGGCTGGGGAATCCAGCGGCTCCCCCGAGCTTCTCGTGACTTCGGAGACGAGCGACGACAGCTACGTGCCTCCGAGCTCGCGTCGTGCTCGGAGTAGGGCAACTGCGTCGGGCCGCCGACACCACTGATCTGGGTGGGGTTGGCGCCGGCGCCGGGCAGTCCACTGGTGATGATGGCGTCGCTTGCGGAGGCGTGGGCAATTAGCGTTCCTTAGGATTAGCACCTTTTGTTCCCTGCGAGGAATCGAAGCAACACCCCGCGGGGGTATGTAAGGCGCCTGCCATGTCTTTTGCGAACATTATATCCCTAATATGAATCGATGCGAGATGCTTGTCATGTCCTAGCTCGGCTCCCCCTTTCTATCCTCACGAGGACTTAGCGCTCTACGCTGAAAGGTCCCAGTCCCCAGGCAGGCTTTAGCCATCGCTGGTATGCCAGGTCGCGATGCCGTGGTCAAGGCCAGGAGGTGAGCGGCCCGAGGTCCGGTAAGAGCCCCGAGTAGCGATGCTCGGGAGGTCCCCTTTAGAGCTCGAGCAGCCCTCGCTGGGCGAGAAAGGAAGGCAACATCGTCGTGACAGAGCTGCACTAGGCGAGGGTTTGGTGCTACGTTGGTCCAACTCCTGTAAGGGCGTGACTTATCTTTTGAGTTTGGGGTAGTTCTTCGACGGGGTGCCCGGCCCGAGTGGCGGTAGCTGAGGTGCTGCTGGGTTAGGTCCTCGCGAGCTTCTTCCCAATTCCCCACACTTTCCTTAATGCTCTACGTCCTCAGGTCCCGGCCCTCGAGCAAGCTCAGCCGCCGCTGGTATGACAGGTCGCGATGCCATGGGTCAAGGCCAGGGGGTGAGGGCTCGAGAGCCAGTAGGAGCCCATGATTCGCGATGCTCAGGCGCCCCCTTTTAACGTGCAAGCGGTCCGTGCCGGAGAGAGGGAGAGATAGCCTGCAATGTCCCCAACGTTGCTCCTGGAGTGGGTCCTGCATACAAATCACAAGGAGAGACAAGACCTATCGCTACGGTTGCCAGCCAACCATTGGTCGCTCCGAGGGAGTGATTGGGGCACTGAGGGCCTGGTGAGGTGGCGCCTTGCGGGGCTGCCGCGGCCAGAGCTCGACCACTCAGATTTATCGGCGTTGCAGGGACGGACCCGTACGCAGACGTCGTGCCAGAGCGAGCGGCTCCATGGGTAGGTGTCAATCGAGCAGGCGATTAGGTCACGTATGTTAAGTACGAAGGAGCAAATTCATTTCAAGTAGATGCGGAAAAAGAAAACGCCGCTGGGCCAGGCCCGAGCAGTTTGGGGATGATGCAGCCCGAGGGACGCCCCCAACAAGGTAGGTAAAGTGCGTAAGTAAAATGGATACGTGCCACAGGGACGGACCCACACGACCTGGGAACGACGCAGCCCTGTGGGCTCTCCCAGCTAAAAATGGAACTTGAAAGATGTCACCTGATGCCGCAGAAGTGGGCGACGCGCGGTGAAGACGTCGACCCTCACGAGCCCCCAGGCCCAGGAGCCTCGGGAGGCTCCGAGGACACGGGTGGGTCTTCAAGGGCCATCTCCACCTCCGCTAGGACCGCACAATGCCTAACCTCCTGAGCCTCCAGAATGCTCCTCAGCAGGCGCTGATGAGCGGCGACCGCGTTCGGCAGGCCGAAAGGCATGTGAATGTAGCTGTGAGGTGGACCCTCGCAACGCCCCACGCACGAAGGCCAGAGGCGCTCCTGAGACGTGGCTCGGTTGAGCCCTGGCACGTCGATGCAGACACGCGGCCCACCATCCTCGCCTGGATGTGGGGCCACGGCGGGCAAGCGGCGGCTGTCGCGCATGACTCTCGACTCCTGTAGCTCCTGGGTGTTTCCTGCGATGAACTCCTGAGGGTTTGGTCTTCCTTGCCTCGTACCTTCCTGAGGGAAACGTGCCTGGAAGAACCCCTCCAAGTGGTGCCCGAGCGCCTCCCTCGTGACCTTGGCAAAGTCAGTGGCTCTCCAAGAAAGAGCCCCCGAGCCCTGCCTGAGGAGGGCGTTGGGCGTGCTTTCCTATGCGACAGAGGGTGGCGCTCCCTGAATGGGAGTGAATCCTGACGCAATGCCTCCGGAGGCGCCTGCCTCCTTATGGCTTGGGCCAGGAGAAGCCTTCTTCTTCTTAAGGGTCACCTCGGAAAGTCTTCCGCTCCTGTGATCTGGGTCTTCGATTGCTGCGGCTTGGAACGCACGCTCAAGTGAACACACTGCATCCCTTTCCTCACAGGGTACGGTGATGACTCCACCGCTTCCTGGCATCTTGAGGACATTGTAGCCATGGTGAGTCAGTGCCATGAACTTGGCTAGGGCTGGGTACCCAAGAATGGCATTGTATGGCAGGCGAATGTGGGCGACGTTGAAGTCAATGAGCTCGGTGTGGTAGTTGTTGCGCTGCCCGAAGGTGACTGGCAGGCGAACTTGCCCTATCGGAACGGTGGAACCATCAGTGACTCCTGAGAAAGGCTTGGTCGGCTGGAGCTGATCATACGACACTTGGAGATTGTCGAACGTCTCGACGGATAGGACGTTGAGTCCTGCTCCGCCATCAATGAGGGTCCTGGCGACCTGCACATTGCTGATGACTGGGGAGCAAAGCATCGGGAGAACTCCAGCCATTGCCGTGCACTTCAGCTGATCCGCTGAGCTCAACGTGATGGCGCACGAAGACCACCTGAGAGGGCGCGTGGCCTCAAGCTTGGGGAGGACTGCATTCACCTCGCGAGCAAACTGCTTGAAGATGCGTTGTGATGATGGGGCCTGGGTGCCACCCAAGATGCAAGCGATTGCGCGCGGCTCCTGGAAGCCCCCAGCCCCCTCGTCTTGATGTTGGTCTTCGTTCCTTCTTGGTGGTGGTGGTAGAGGAGGGAGGCCTGCGTTGCCGTGCGGGCGATCCTCACGAGGCTGATCCCTCCAGCCTCCCTCGCGAGGCTAGTCCTGCTAGCGATCCTCGCGAGGTCGGTCACGCCACCCTTGGCGAGGGCCACGGTCTTCCCATCATCCTCCACCTCTTCCTCCTCCTCGTCCATAGCCCATGTCGTTGCGCTCGGGGCGTCGGCCGATACGCCCATCTCGCATGGCCCTGAGCTCTTGGCATTCATTGGTGTTGTGGGTGTGGAGGTCGTGGTACACGCAGTATCGGCTGCCCTTGGATGACTCAGGCTGATCCCTGCCTCGCTTGGTGTCTGGTTCCGCTCCGAGCACGGCAGCTCCCGTACGCTTCACGTCCTTGGCCTTGGGCTTTTTATCTTATGGGTCGGCAGCCGGGAGCTCGAGGAGGGAGAGGCGTCCTTCCTCAGCCCTAGCGCACTTGGGCGCCAAGTTGAACAGCTCCAGGGATGTGCACAGGTCTTCATGGATTGCCAACTCCTCCTTCATCTTGATGTCGCGTAGGCCGTTGAAGAAGGCTGAGATAATGGCTTCCTTAGTCACCCTGGGGATCTTCAGGCGAGCATTGTTGAAGCGTTGGATGTATTTCTGCAGGGTTTCCCCTGGCTGTTGCTTGATGCGGCGCAGGTTGCTTATGGCCGGGGGCCGGTCGCGAGTGCCCTGGAAGTTGGGGATGAAGCGAGTGCGCATCTCGTCCCAGGAGGAGATCGTGCTAGGAGCCAGGTTCAGGAGCCAGGTGCGGGCGCCGTCCTTGAGCTCCATGGGAAACCAGTTCACCATGACCTTTTCGTCTCCATTGGCGGCTTCGATGCCCAGCTTGTAGAGTTGCAAGAATTCCGTGGGGTCTGTCGTGCCATCGTAGCGAGGGGGCAGATCAGGCTTGAACTTGCCTGGCCATGTGACGCCGCGTAGCTCGGGGGTGAAGGCGCGGCAGCCTGCTGTGGCCACCAGCGCCCTTTGCTGGTGCTGGGCCTGCTCCTGGTGATTACCACGCGCCGCCGCTTGGAGCAGCGTGAGATCTCGGCGTGGAGGCGCAGGGACGCGATCTTGGCGCACTGGTGCTGGGAGCGCGCGAGCACCTTCTTGGGGACGAGGGATCTCTTGGCAGCTCCCTTCTTGCCGCGCAGGCGCCGGACGTGGAGGGTCTCGCCCTGGGGCTGCGCGCCTTGGAGCCAGGGCGCCTTCTTGGGGAGGAGGTGGCGGAGGCGCCTCCTGCTCCTCGCCCCATGCGTGGAATGGAGGGCGAGGCAGCGAGAGGGACGGCAAAGAAGAGCCCCTGCGGCGCTGACGAGCTCGGTGATGCAGGCGAGCCAGTCCTCGTAGAGGTCGTCGACGGGGCGGTAGTGCAGGAGCTCTCTTGCCAGGAGCAGTGCGGCATGCGCGTCCGTGGGGGCTCCACGGGCGTGGGACGAGGCCTGCTACTCGTTCCCCACCGGGCCGGTGGCGGCGTTGGCGGCAGGCGACGGGGAACGACGAGGGCGTCCGCCGACGGGGGCCGTCTCGGCGACGCGGGTGGCGAGAGCAGCCCGGCGCTCGGCGCGAGCCCGACGAGCGTCAGCCATGGACATGACGGAAGATCACACGCGAACAGCGGAAGAAAGATTCCGGCGCACCCCTACCTGGCGCGCCAAATGTCGGATTTCGGGTTCCGGCAGACCCTTAAGGTTCGAACTCTGGGGTGCGCACGGAGATCTTTCCCCTACCGACTCGCGCTTCTATGCTCGCAAGAAATCTAGGCTAGAAAGAAGAACACACAAAGGACACGAGGTTTATACTGGTTCGGGCCACCGATGTGGTGTAATACCCTACTCCAGTGTGTGGCGTGGTGGATTGCCTCAAGGGCGGATGATGAACAATACAGGGGGCAGAACGGCCTCGCAAGAGGTGTTCTTGAGATGGTGCAGTGTGTTCTACTCGGTCTGGATCTCTCTCTCTCTCTTTCTTTCCGTTCTCTCTTTCTTTCCTTTCCTTTTCTCCTCCCTTTCTTCTCCTTTTTCCTCCTCTCTTTTCTCTCTTCCTTCCCCTCTTTTTTCCTCTTCTCTTTTCTCTCTGTTGGTTAATCCTATTTATAGAGGCCCTGGTCCTCTTCCCCAAAAAATGAGCGGAAAGGGCGCCAACAATTGGCCATTTTGAAGGGGAACATCTAGTACAAGTTATCCTGACCAAAGGTGGTCTTCGGCTGCCAAAAGCACTGGTGATGATGCCGTCTTGGGCTCCGCGGTGACCTCCGTCCTGTCGCTCTGCTGGTCTTGGTCTCGTTCCACCGGAATGGTAACCTTTGCCCGATGCCTTGGCATGTGCTTGCTCCCTTTGCACCGAAGGCGAAACAAGGACACTGCGCAGGCCGGCGCCCGCCTAATCTCGATCATCATGGCTTGCGTCACAGGCTCCTCGTGAGGCACCCCTTCCTTGATCTCTCCGCCTCTTCGCGAGCCTGCCTGATGAGGCTGCTCCTGAGGTAGCCTCCTGTCGTCCGCCCCGCAAGGCTTGGCCCCTTGCGAGGGTCTTGAGCTTGAGCTGATGAAGCTGGGCCGCACTGGGCCCCCACTCGAGCCACGCCGCAGGCCGCAGGCAGGCAAGTCTGGGGACGCCCATTCCCAGAATGCCGACATCAGTGACTGGTGTAAATGTCCTTCCTGGGACTTGAACTTGAATCATCCAGCGCTCCTCTTCTGGTAAAGTGGCGTTGTAAGTCCCAGTGAAGCTTGGTATTATGATGTTCAGGTATCTGGTGACTTCCTTCAAGTGTCGTCCAAAAGGTGTTTCTTCATCCGGTTGTGCAAACTTGTTCCTTGCATCCGCCATCCTAAAGAGTAGAAAATGGAGAGGAGTCAGAAATGAGAAGAGAGTAGTGATCTAGGGCTTTAGCTTAGTGGTCGTGTCCTACAGTCAGCGTGTGCTCTGATACCATATTGTAGCGACCCGACCTCAAACAGTCTGATCTCTGTGCATCAGTGTCATCCCTGGATCGGTAATGCTGACACGCACAGTACTTGAGGATTTATAACAGAGTAGCAATCACACACTTATTACATCGGATGTCTCAAAAGAGAACTTATTACAATAAATATGGCTGAAGGCCATCTAATACGATAACAGCGGAAGGCTTGGAAGATAAAGCGAGTCCATCAACTCCAACGGCATCACTGAGTGAAAGACCATGACCTAAGACTCCTTACTAGTCGTCTGAAAAGTCTGCAACATGATACGTTGCAGCCCGAAATGGGTCAGCACATGGAATATGCTGGCAATGTAACACAAGAGAGTAATGCACAGAATAAAGCTATCACTACATGCATATATGGCTGGTGGAGGCTGTATGGTTAATATGTTTTGCGAAAAGCCAATTTTTTCCTACAACAAAGGAATATATTTTATTTAACTACAAAGTTTGTTGAAAAACATTGAGAATGGTAAACCCCATCTCAATCCCAATTAAAAGTAGTTAATAACCCAACCAACATTATATTAAGAGTGATGAGATCCACATGATAATCCAAGAACTAGATACTCAGGATGTCCATAACCGGGGACATGGCTAACCATGATTAGTTTGTACACTCTGCAGAGGTTTGTGCACTTTTCTCCACAAGACTCGATCTCCTCCGTTGGATTTCTCGCACTACATACTGTTTGAGAAATGGATGACCGAGACACAGTCTTTCCGAAGAGGTCCCCTTAATCGATAGATAGGCATGTACACCTACAATCCCCTACATCTGCTAGCCCATCATGGAAAGCTTTCCCACAACTTACTCAACTATGCCAGAGCCCATAATGGCATGTGGCTGCACACGGAAGTTTCTAGCATGAATAATCTTATGATCCCTTTGAGTCTAGGTGGCAGTCCATAGGAGAATCACACGGTACCCCGGGATTTCCAAAAAAATACAGGCAACACTGGGTTCCCCAGGTGCCTCAATCCACCCAGATGTGTATTAAAGTTGCCACCTTAAGTTAACCATTAATTAACAAAACTCGCATCTGTCATGGATACGCTCACCCAATCCACGTATATAAGCATATCATAGCAATATAAGCAACATAGAAGTAACTCCCAAAGGTTTGATAATAAACAGGTGAATAGGTACTACCTCATCTACTTCCCAACCCACAATTTATTCAGATCCTAACCATGCAATTGTTTGAGGTTTGATCTAGTGCAATAAAACTGGGTAGTAAAGAGGTATGATCAAAGTGTTACTTGCCTTGCTGATGATCCGCGAAACCTAGAGACTCGTAGTAGCACGCTACACACTCCGGGTACTCAATCACAAACAAACAAGCATACAATAAGCAATCAAGCAAGATTCATGGGTAAAACTCAAATAAGAAGATCTAACGATAAAGTTCAACTCAAGAACTCCGGTTTGCAAAAAGAACCAAATCAAACGAAGCAACGAAACTCAAACTGCGAACTAAACAAGCTTTGTTTACTAATCTAGACTAAAGTCAAATTTTACAGTAGCAAAAACTTGTTTAAGTTGATTAAATAGAAAGAGGGCTTCGAGACGAAACTCTAGGCGCTTGAATCGCATGATTCCGATAAACGAGCGAAAAGATAAACTAAAACGAAAATTGGATCAGAAACCGCGAACGAAAGTAATCGCGAAAAAATCCGAGAAAAAAAACTGAAGAACAGACTAACGAACGAACGTTCGCTATCTGCTACTAACGGGCGAAACCCGTTCGTTAAAACAATCGTATGGACAAACGTCCGCTATATAACTAAACCGGAAAAAAATAGAACCGATCTAATAAAAACAAAAAACGCATCTGGGTTTTTACCGAAAAACCGAACCGGTCAAAGAAAACCGGCGGCAGCAGCGGCGAACTCCGGCGACGGCGGCGGGGTGGCGAGGCAGCGGCGCAGCTCCGGCGGGTTGGCGGCGGGGCGACGGGGCGCGACAGCGGGTGGCGGGTGGCGGGCTGGCGCGGCTAGGGTATCGACAGGGCGGGCTGGTGGGCTGCGGGGCTGCGGCCTCGGTGGGGCGGGATGGTGGGCTGCGGGGCGGCGGCCTCGGCGGAGTCCCGGGCGGGTACGGCCCAAAGTCGGTTTCTCTCTTTTTTTAAATATATTCCGCGTAGAGAAACGAATAAAAGAAATACTAAACGGACTCCAAAAATCCTGAAATAAAATTTTCCCGTCCTCTAAAAATCTACGGGACAAGGTGAACATTTATTTGAGACTGTAATGCAATTTTGAAAAATGCATATTTTTCCTAATTCAAATAAAATAGCGATAAAAATCCAAATAAAACTCTTATTTTATTTTAACATTAAATCTCCTATATTTCTTTATTTTAAGGAAGTCATTTTATTCTCTCTCTTTTACTTTTATAAAATAAATATTCAAAGAGAAAATAATTAAAATCAAACGATCCTCTTTTCAAAATTCGAGAAAAAACTTAAATATGAAAATAATGAAATTCCCAACTCTCTCCGTGGGTCCATGAGTTGCATAGAATCTCTAGGATCAAACCAAAATGCAATAAAATATGATATGCAATGATGATCTAATGTATAACATTCCAAAATGAAAATTTGGGATGTTACACATCATCATTAACTTCCTCACTAATTGGTGTAGGCATCACTGGAACTGATTTCTGTGATGAACTACTTTCCAATTCGGGAGAAGGTACAATTACCTCGTCAAGTTCTACTTTCCTCCCACTCACTTCTTTCAAGAGAAACTCCTTCTCTAGAAAGGATCCACTCTTAGCAACAAAGATCTTGCCTTCGTATCTGTGATAGAAGGTGTACCCAACATATTTTTTGGGTATCCTATGAAGACGCACTTCTCCAATTTGGGTTTGAGCTTATCAGGCTGAATTTTTTTCACATCAGCATCGCAACCCCAAACTTTAAGAAACGACAGCTTAGGTTTCTTGCTAAACCACAGTTCATACGGTGTCATCTCAACGGATTTTTAGATGGTGCCCTATTTTAACGTGAATGCAACTGTTTCTAATGCATAACCCCAAAACAATAGTGGTAAATCCGTAAGAGACATCATAGATCGTACCATATCTAATAAAGTACGGTTATGACGTTCGGACACACCATTATGCTGTGGTGTTTCAGGTGGCATGAGTTGCAAAACTATTCCACATTGTTTCAAATGAAGACCAAACTCGTAACTCGAATATTTGTTTCTGCGATCAGATCGTAGAAACTTTATTTTCTTGTTACGATGATTTTCCACTTCACTCTGAAATTCTTGGAACTTTTCAAATGTTTTAGACTTATGTTTTATCAAGTAGATATACCCATATCTGCTCAAATTATCTATGAAGGTCAGAAAATAACGATACCCGCCGCGAGCCTCAACACTCATTGGACCGCACACATTAGTATGTATTATTTCCATTGTTCCGAAGAACGGAGTATTAGTCATCTTGCCCATGAGGCATGGTTCACAAGCATCAAGTGATTCCAAAAGTCCATCAGCATGGAGTTTCTTTATGCGCTTTACACCAATATGACCAAAACAACAGTGCCACATATAAGTTGCACTATCATTATTAATTTTGCATCTTTTGGCTTCAATATTATGAATATGTGTATCACTACGATCGAGATTCAATAAACCATTTATATTGAGTGTATGACCATAGAAGGTTTTATTCATGTAAATAGAACAACAATTATTCTTTTACTTAAATGAATAACCGTATTGCAATAAACATGATCCAATCATATTTATGCTCAACGCAAACACCAAATAACATTTATTTTAGGTTCAAAACTAATCCCGAAGGTAAAGGGAGTGTGCGATGGTGATCTTATCAACCTTGGAATAACTTCCAACTCACATCATCACCTCGCCCTTAACTAGTCTCTGTTTATTTTGCAACTCCCGTTTCGAGTTACTACTCTTAGCAACTGAACCAGTATCAAATACAGAGGGGTTGCTATAAACGCTAGTAAAGTACACATCAATAACATGTATATCAAATATACCTGTGTTCACTTTGCAATCCTTCTTATCCGCCAAGTATCTAGGGCAGTTCCACTTCCAGTGACCATTTCCTTTGCAGTAGAAGCACTCAGTTTCAGGCTTGGGTCTAGCTTTGGGCTTCTTCATGGGATTGGCAACTTGCTTGCCATTCTTCTTGAAGTTCCCTTTCTTTCCCTTTCCCTTTTACTTGAAACTAGTGGTCTTGTCAACCATCAACACTTGATGCTTTTCTTGATTTATACCTTCGCTGATTTCAGCATCGCGAAGAGCTCGGGAATCTTTTTCGTCATCCCTTACATTATATAGTTCATCACAACGTTCTAGTAACTTGGTGATAGTGGCCTGAGAACTCTGTCAATCACTATCTTATCTGGAAGATTAACTCCCACTTGATTCAAGCGATTGTAGTACTCAGACATTCTGAGCACATGCTCATTGGTTGAGCTATTGTCCTCCATCTTGTAGGCTAAATACTTGTCAGAGGTCTCATACCTCTCGACTCGGGCATGAGTCTGAAATACAAATTTCAGCTCTTGGAACATCTTATATGCTCTGTGGCGTTCAAAATGTTTTTGAAGTCTCAGTTCTAAGCCGTAAAGCATGGTGCACTAAACTATCAAGTAGTCATCATACCGAGCTTTGCCAAACGTTCATAACATCTACATCTGCTACTGAAATAGGTCTGTCACCTAGCGGTGCATCAAGAACATAATTCTTCTGTGCAGCAATGAGGATAATCCTCAGATCACGGACATAGTCCGCATCATTGCTACTATCATCTTTCAACTTAGTTTTCTATAGGAACATATCAAAAATAAACGGGGAAGCTATACGCGAGCAATTGATCTACAACATAGATATGCAAATACTATCAGGACTAAGTTCATGATAAATTAAAGTTTAATTAATCATATTACTTAAGAACTCCCGCTTAGATAGACATCCCTCTAGTCATCTAAATGATCACGTGAGATGGAGTAGTTTTCAATGGTGAACATCACTATGTTGATCATATCTATCATATGATTCACGCTCGACCTTTCGGTCTCAGTGTTCCGAGGCCATATCTGCATATGCTAGGCTCGTCAAGTTTAACCTGAGTATTCTTCTTGTGCAAAAATGGCTTGCACCCGTTGTATGTGAATGTAGAGCTTATCACACCCGATCATCACGTGGTGTCTCAGCATGAAGAACTGTCGCAATGGTGGATACTCAGGGAGAACACTTATACCTTGAAATTTTAGTAAGGGATCATCTCATAATGCTACCGTCGTACTAAGAAAAATAAGATGCATACACATGCAATCAAAATATGTGACATGATATGGCCATCATCATCTTATGCCTTTGATATCTATCTCCAAAGTACCATCATGATCTCCATCGTCACCGGCAAGACACCATGATCTCCATCATCTTGATTTTTATCAATGTGTCATCACATGATCGTCTCGCCAACTATTGCTTTTGCAACTATTGCTATCGCATAGCGATAAAGTAAACCAATTATATGGCACTTGCATATTATGCAATAAAGAGACAACCATAAGGCTCCTACCAGTTGCTGATAACTTTAACAAAACATGATCATCTTATACAACAATTTATATCTCATCACGTCTTGACCATATCACATCACAACATGCCCTGCAAAAACAAGTTAGACGTCCTCTACTTTGTTGTTGCAAGTTTTACGTGGCTGTTACGGGCTTCTAGCAAGAACCGTTCTTACCTACGCATCAAAACCATAACGTAGTATAGTGATAGCTTTTTGATCTTCAGAAAGAATCATGTTCACTGAAACCGATTCAACTAAAGTTGGAGAAACAGACACCCACTAGCCACCTATGTGCGAAGCACGTCGATAGAACCAGTCTCGCGTAAGCGTACGCGTAATGTCGGTCTGAGCCGCTTCATCCAATATTACCGTTGAATCAAGAATCAACTAGTGACGGCAAGCAATATGTATATACCCACGCCCACAACTCCTTTGTGTTCTACTCGTATATATAACATCTACGCATAGACCTAGCTCGGATGCCACTGTTGGGGAACGCAGTAATTTCAAAAAAATCCTACACACACGCATGATCTATCTAGGTGATGCATAGCAATGAGAGGGCAAGAGTGTTGTCCACGTACCCTCGTAGACTGTAAGCGGAAGCGTTATGACAACAGCATGATGATGGTGATGATGAAGTTACCGACGCAGGGCTTCGCCTAAGCACTACAACGATATGACCGAGGTGGAAATCTGTGGAGGGGGGTGTTGGGGAACGTAGTAATTTCAAAAAAATTCCTACGCACACGCAAGATCATGGTGATGCATAGCAACGAGGGGGAGAGTCTGATCTACGTACCCTTGTAGATCACAGCGGAAGCGTTGACCCAACGTAGAGGAAGTAGTCGTACGTCTTCTTTCCGATCCGACCGATCCAAGCACCGTTACTCCGGCACCTCCGAGTTCTTAGCACACGTACAGCTCGATGACGATCCCCGGGCTCCGATCCAGCAAAGCTTCGGGGAGGAGTTCCGTCAGCACGACGGCGTGATGACGATCTTGATGTTCTACCGACGCAGGGCTTCGCCTAAGCACTACAACGATATGATCGAGGTGGAATATGGTGGCTGGGGGCACCGCACACAGCTAAGGAACGATCACGTGGATCAACTTGTGTGTCTTGGGGTGCCCCCTGCCCCCGTATATAAAGGAGCAAGGGGAGGAGGCCGGCCGGCCAGGTGTGGCGAGCCAAGGAGGAGACCTCCTCCTAGTAGGAGTAGGACTCCTACTAGGAGGGGGAAAGAGGTGGAGTGGGAGAAGGAAAAGGGGGGGGCGCCGCCCCCCTCCCCTAGTCCAATTCAGACCAGGGAGGAGGTGGCGTGCGGCCCACCTCTGGCAGCCCTTCTCTCTCTCCACTAAAGCCCATAAGGCCCATTACTTCTCCCGGTAGGGTTCCGGTAACCCTCCGGCTCTCCGGTTTACTCCGAAATCACCCGGAACACTTCCGGTGTCCGAATATAGTCATCCAATATATCAATCTTTATGTCTCGGCCATTTCGAGACTCCTCGTCATGTCTGTGATCATATCCGGGACTCCGAACTAACTTCGGTACATCAAAATGCATAAACTCATAATAACTGTCATCGTAACGTTAAGCGTGCGGACCCTACGGTTCGAGAACAATATAGACATGACTGAGACACGTCTCCGGTCAATAACCAATAGCAGGACCTGGATGCCCATATTGGCTCCTACATATTCTACGAAGATCTTTATCAGTCAGACCGCATAACAACATACGTTGTTCCCTTTGTCATCGGTATGTTACTTGCCCGAGATTCGATCGTCGGTATCCAATACCTAGTTCAATCTCGTTACCGGCAAGTCGCTTTACTCGTTCCGTAATACATCATCTCGCAACTAACTCATTAGTCACAATGCTTGCAAGGCTTATGTGATGTGTATTACCAAGAGGGCCCAGAGATACCTCTCGGACAATCGGAGTGACAAATCCTAATCTCGAAATACGCCAACCCAACATCTACCTTTGGAGACACCTGTAATGCTCCTTTATAATCACCCAGTTACGTTGTGACGTTTGGTAGCACCCAAAGTGTTCCTCCGGTAAACGGGAGTTGCATAATCTCATAGTCATAGGAACATGTATAAGTCATGAATAATAGCAACAGCAACATACTAAACGATCGGGTGCTAAGCTAATGAAATGGGTCATGTCAATCAGATCATTCAACTAATGATGTGACCTCATTAATCAAATAACAACACATTGTTCATGGTTAGGAAACATAACCATCTTTGATTAACGAGCTAGTCTAGGAGAGGCATACTAGTGACACTAAGTTTGTCTATGTATCCACACATGTATTATGTTTCAGGTTAATACAATTCTAGCATGAATAATAAACATTTATCATGATATAAGGTAATAAATAATAACTTTATTATTGCCTCTAGGGCATATTTCCTTCAGTCTCCCACTTGCACTAGAGTCAATAATCTAGATTACACAGTAATGATTCTAACACCCATGGAGCCTTCGTGCTGATCATGTTTTGCTCGTGGAAGAGGCTTAGTCAACGGGTCTGCAACATTCAAATCCGTATGTATCTTGCAAATCTCTATGTCTCCCACCTGGACTAGATCCCGGATGGAATTGAAGCGTCTCTTGATGTGCTTGGTCCTCTTGTGAAATCTGGATTCCTTTGCCAAGGCAATTGCACCAGTATTGTCACAAAAGATTTTCATTGGACCCGATGCACTAGGTATGACACCTAGATCGGATATGAACTCCTTCATCCAGACTCCTTCGTTCGCTGCTTTCGAAGCAGCTATGTACTCCGCTTCACATGTAGATCCTGCTACGACGCTTTGTTTAGAACTGCACCAACTGACAGCTCCACCGTTTAATGTAAACACGTATCCGGTTTACGATTTAGAATCGTCCGGATCAGTGTCAAAGCTTGCATCAACGTAACCTCTTACAGTGAGCTCTTTGTCACCTCCATATACGAGAAACATATCCTTAGTCCTTTTCAGGTATTTCAGGATGTTCTTGACCGCTGTCCAGCGATCCATTCCTGGATTACTTTGGTACCTCCCTGCTAAACTTATAGCAAGGCACACATCAGGTCTGGTACACAGCATTGCATACATGATAGAGCCTATTGCTGAAGCATAGGGAACATCTTTCATTTTCTCTCTATCTTCTGCAGTGGTCGGGCATTGAGTCTGACTCAACTTCACACCTTGTAACACAGGCAAGAACCCTTTCTTTGCTTGATCCATTTTGAACTTTTTCAAAATTTTGTCAAGGTATGTGCTTTGTGAAAGTCCAATTAAGCGTCTCGATCTATCTCTATAGATCTTAGTGCCCAATATGTAAGCAGCTTCACCGAGGTCTTTCATTGAAAAACTCTTATTCAAGTATCCCTTTATGCTATCCAGAAATTCTATATCATTTCCAATCAGCAATATGTCATCCACATATAATATCAGAAATGCTACAGAGCTCTCACTCACTTTCTTGTAAATACAAGCTTCTCCAAAAGTCTGTATAAAACCAAATGCTTTAATCACACTATCAAAGCGTTTATTCCAACTCCGAGATGCTTGCACCAGTCCATAAATGGATCGCTAGAGTTTGCACACTTTGTTAGCTAGCTCCCTTTGGATCGACAAAACCTTCCGGTTGCATCATATACAACTCTTCTTCCAGAAATCCATTCAGGAATGCAGTTTTGACATCCATCTACCATATTTCATAATCATAAAATGCGGCAATTGCTAACATGATTCGGACAGACTTAAGCATCGCTACGGGTGAGAAGGTCTCATCGTAGTCAACCCCTTGAACTTGTCGAAAACCTTTTGCGACAAGTCGAGCTTTATAGACAGTAACATTACCATCAGCGTCAGTCTTTTTCTTGAAGATCCATTTATTCTCAATTGCTTGCCGATCATCGGGCAAGTCAACCAAAGTCCATACTTTGTTCTCATACATGGATCCCATCTCAGATTTCATGGCTTCAAGCCACTTTGCGAAATCTGGGCTCACCATCGCTTCTTCATAGTTCGTAGGTTCATCATGATCTAGCAGCATGACTTCCAGAACTGGATTACCATACCACTCTGGCGCGGATCTTGCTTTGGTTGATCTACGAGCTTCAGTAGTATCTTGTTCTGAAGTTTCATGATCATTATCATTAGCTTCCTCACTTATTGGTGTAGGTGTTGCCGAAACAGTTTTCTGTAATGTACTACTTTCCAATAAGGGAGCGGGTACAGTTACCTCGTCAAGTTCTACTTTCCTCCCACTCACTTCTTTCAAGAGAAACTCCTTCTCAAGAAAGTTTCCGAATTTAGCAACAAAAGTCTTGCCTTCGGATCTGTGATAGAAGGTGTATCCAATAGTTTCCTTTGGATATCCTATGAAGACACATTTCTCCAATTTGGGTTCGAGCTTATCAGGTTGAAGCTTTTTCACATAAGCATCGCAGCCCCAAACTTTCAGAAACGACAACTTTGGTTTCTTGCCAAACCATAGTTCATAAAGCGTCGTCTCAACGGATTTTGATGGTGCCCTATTTAACGTAAATGCGGCCGTCTCTAGAGCGTATCCCCAAAATGATAGCGGTAAATTAGTAAGAGACATCATAGATCGCACCATATCTAGTAAAGTACGATTACGACGTTCGGACGCACCATTACGCTGTGGTGTTCCGGGTGGCGTGAGTTGCGAAACTATTCCACAATTTTTCAAATGTACACCAAACTCGTAACTCAAATATTCTCCTCCACGATCACATCGTAGAAACTTTATTTTCTTGTTACGATGATTTTCCACTTCACTTTGAAATTCTTTGAACTTTTCAAATGTTTCAGACTTATGTTTCATTAAGTAGATATACCCATATATGCTTAAATCATCTATGAAGGTGAGAAAATAACGATATCCGCCACGAGCCTCAATATTCATCGGACCGCATACATCTGTATGTATGATTTCCAACAAATCTGTTGCTCTCTCCATAGTACCGGAGAACGGTGTTTTAGTCATCTTGCCCATGAGGCACGGTTCGCAAGTACCAAGTGATTCATAATCAAGTGGTTCCAAAAGTCCATCAGTATGGAGTTTCTTCATGCGCTTTACACCGATGTGACCTAAACGGCAGTGCCACAAATAAGTTGCACTATCATTATCAACTCTGCATCTTTTGGTTTCTACATTATGAATATGTGTATCACTACTATCGAGATTTAACAAGAATAGACCACTCTTCAAGGGTGCATGACCATAAAAGATATTACTCATATAAATAGAACAACCATTATTCTCTGATTTAAATGAATAACCGTCTTGCATTAAACAAGATCCAGATATAATGTTCATGCTCAACGCTGGCACCAAATAACAATTATTTAGGTCTAATATTAATCCCGAAGGTAGATGTAGAGGTAGCGTGCCGACCGCGATCACATCGACTTTGGAACCGTTTCCCACGCGCATCGTCACCTCGTCCTTAGCCAATCTTCGCTGAATCCGTAGTCCCTATTTCGAGTTGCAAATATTAGCAACAGAACCAGTATCAAATACCCAGGTGCTACTGCGAGCATTAGTAAGGTACACATCAATAACATGTATATCACATATACCTTTGTTCACCTTGCCATCCTTCTTATCCGCCAAATACTTGGGGCAGTTCCGCTTCCAGTGACCAGTCTGCTTGCAGTAGAAGCACTCAGTTTCAGGCTTAGGTCCAGACTTGGGTTTCTTCTCCTGAGCAGCAACTTGCTTGCCGTTCTTCTTGAAGTTCCCTTTCTTCTTTCCTTTGCCTTTTTTCTTGAAACTAGTGGTTTTGTTAACCATCAACACTTGATGCTCCTTTTTGATTTCTACCTCCGCAGCTTTCAGCATTGCGAAGAGCTCGGGAATAGTCTTGTTCATCCCTTGCATATTATAGTTCATCACGAAGCTCTTGTAGCTTGGTGGCAGTGATTGGAGAATTCTGTCAATGACGCAATCATCTGGAAGATTAACTCCCAATTGAATCAAGTGGTTATTATACCCAGACATTTTGAGTATATGCTCACTGACAGAACTGTTCTCTTCCATCTTGCAGCTATAGAACTTACTGGAGACTTCATATCTCTCAATCCGGGCATTTGCTTGAAATATTAACTTCAACTCCTGAAACATCTCATATGCTCCATGACGTTCAAAACGTCGTTGAAGTCCCGATTCTAAGCCGTAAAGCATGGCACACTGAACTACCGAGTAGTCATCAGCTTTGCTCTGCCAGACGTTCATAACATCTGGTGTTGCTCCAGCAGCAGGCCTGGCACCCAGCGGTGCTTCCAGGACGTAATTCTTCTGTGCAGCAATGAGGATAATCCTCAAGTTACGGACCCAGTCCGTGTAATTGCTACCATCATCTTTCAACTTTGCTTTCTCAAGGAACACATTAAAATTCAACGGAACAACAGCACGAGCCATCTATCTACAATCAACATAAACAAGCAAGATACTATCAGGTACTAAGTTCATGATAAATTTAAGTTCAATTAATCATATTACTTAAGAACTCCCACTTAGATAGACATCCCTCTAATCTTCTAAGTGATCACGTGATCCAAATCAACTAAACCATGTCCGATCATCACGTGAGATGGAGTAGTTTCATCGATGAACATCATTATGTTGATCATATCTACTATGTGATTCACGCTCGACCTTTCGGTCTCCGTGTTCCGAGGCCATATCTGTATATGCTTGGCTCGTCAAGTATAACCTGAGTATTCCGCGTGCGCAACTGTTTTGCACCCATTGTATTTGAACATAGAGCCTATCACACCTGATCATCACGTGGTGTCTCAGCATGAAGAACTTTCGCAACGGTGCATACTCAGGGAGAACACTTCTTGATAATTTAGTGAGAGATCATCTTATAATGCTACCGTCAATCAAAGCAAGATAAGATGCATAAAAAGATAAACATCACATGCAATCAATATAAGTGATATGATATGGCCATCATCATCTTGTGCTTGTGATCTCCATCTCCGAAGCACCGTCATCATCACCATCGTCACCGGCGCGACACCTTGATCTCCATCGTAGCATCATTGTCGTCTCGCCAATCTTATGCTTCCACGACTATCGCTACCGTTTAGTGATAAAGTAAAGCATTACATCGCGATTGCATTGCATACAATAAAGCGACAACCATATGGCTCCTGCCAGTTGCCGATAATTCGGTTACAAAACATGATCATCTCATACAATAAAATTTAGCATCATGTCTTGACCATATCACATCACAACATGCCTTGCAAAAACAAGTTAGACGTCCTCTACTTTGTTGTTGCAAGTTTTACGTGGCTGCTGCGGGCTTTAAGTAAGAACCAATCTCACCTACGCATCAAAACCACAACGATAGTTTGTCAAATAGACTCCATTTTAACCTTCTCAAGGACCGGGCGTAGCCACACTCGGTTCAACTAAAGTTGGAGAGACAGTCGCCTGCAAGCCATCTATGTGCAAAGCACGTCGAGGGAACCGGTCTCGCGTAAGCGTACGCGTAAGGTTGGTCCGGGTCGTCTCGTCCAACAATACCGCTGAACCAAAGTATGACATGCAGGTAGGCAGTATGACTTGTATCGCCCACAACTCACTTGTGCTCTACTCGTGCATATAACATCAAACCATAAAAACCTAGGCTCGGATGCCACTGTTGGGGAACGTAGTAATTTCAAAAAAATTCCTACGCACATGCAAGATCATGGTGATGCATAGCAACGAGGGGGAGAGTCTGATCTACGTACCCTTGTAGATCACAGCGGAAGCATTGACCCAGCGTAGAGGAAGTAGTCGTACGTCTTCTTTCCGATCCGACCGATCCAAGCACCGTTACTCCGGCACCTCCGAGTTCTTAGCACACGTACAGCTCGATGACGATCCCCGGGCTCCGATCCAGCAAAGCTTCGGGGAGGAGTTCCGTCAGCACGACGGCGTGATGACGTTCTTGATGTTCTACCGACGCAGGGCTTCGCCTAAGCACTACAACGATATGATCGAGGTGGAATATGGTGGCTGGGGGCACCGCATACGGCTAAGGAACAATCACGTGGATCAACTTGTGTGTCTTGGGGTGCCCCCTGCCCCCGTATATAAAGGAGCAAGGGGAGGAGGCCGGCCGGCCAGGTGTGGCGCGCCAAGGAGGAGTCCTCCTCCTAGTAGGAGTAGGACTCCTACTAGGAGGGGGAAAGAGGTGGAGTGGGAGAAGGAAAAGGGGGGGCGCCGCCCCCCTCCCCTAGTCCAATTTGGACCGGGGAGGAGGTGGCGCACGGCCCACCTCTGGCAGCCCTTCTCTCTCTCCACTAAAGCCCATAAGGCCCATTACTTCTCTCGGTAGGGTTCCGGTAACCCTCCGGCTCTCCGGTTTTCTCCGAAATCACCCGGAACACTTCCAGTGTCCGAATATAGTCATCCAATATATCAATCTTTATGTCTCGACCATTTCGAGACTCCTCGTCATGTCCGTGATCATATCCGGGACTCTGAACTAACTTCGGTACATCAAAATGCATAAACTCATAATAACTGTCATCGTAACGTTAAGCGTGCGGACCCTACGGTTCGAGAACAATGTAGACATGACTGAGACACATCTCCGGTCAATAACCAATAGCGGGACCAGGATGCCCATATTGGCTCCTACATATTCTACGAAGATCTTTATCGGTCACACCGCATAACAACATACGTTGTTCCCTTTGTCATCGGTATGTTACTTGCCCGAGATTCGATCGTCGGTATCCAATACCTAGTTCAATCTCGTTACCGGCAAGTCTCTTTACTCGTTCCGTAATACATCATCTCGCAACTAACTCATTAGTCACAATGCTTGCAAGGCTTATGTGATGTGTATTACCGAGAGGGCCCAGAGATACCTCTCCGACAATCGGAGTGACAAATCCTAATCTCGAAATACGCCAACCCAACATCTACCTTTGGAGACACCTGTAATGCTCCTTTATAATCACCCAGTTATGTTGTGACCTTTGGTAGCACCCAAAGTGTTCCTCCAGTAAACGGGAGTTGCATAATCTCATAGTCATAGGAACATGTATAAGTCATGAAGAATAGCAACAGCAACATACTAAACGATCGGGTGCTAAGCTAATGAAATGGGTCATGTCAATCAGATCATTCAACTAATGATGTGACCTCATTAATCAAATAACAACACATTGTTCATGGTTAGGAAACATAACCATCTTTGATTAACGAGCTAGTCTAGTAGAGGCATACTAGTGACACTAAGTTTGTCTATGTATCCACACATGTATTATGTTTCCGGTTAATACAATTCTAGCATGAATAATAAACATTTATCATGATATAAGGAAATAAATAATAACTTTATTATTGCCTCTAGGGCATATTTCCTTCAGGGGGCACCGCACACGACTAAGAGATCAACTTGTGTGTCTACGGGGTGCCTCCCTCCCCCGTATATAAAGGAGTGGAGGAGGGGAAGGGCCAGCCTCCTATGGCGCGCCCCAAGGGGGGATTCCTACTCCTACTAGGAGTAGGATTCCCCCCTTTCCTAGTCCAACTAGGAGGGGGAAGGAAGGGGAAAGAGGGGAGAAGGAAGGCGGGGGCGTGTGCGGCCACCCCTTGAGGCCCTTCTCTCCTTTCCCATATGTCCCATTAAGGCCCACTACTTCCCCCGCCGAATTCCCGTAACTCTCCGATACTCCAGAAAATACCCGAATCACTCGGAACCTTTCTGATGTCCGAATTGTTGGGGAACGTAGTAATTTCAAAATTTTCCTACGCACACGCAAGATCATGGTGATGCATAGCACCGAGGGGGAGAGTCTGATCTACGTACCCTTGTAGATCGCAACGGAAGCGTTGACACAACGTAGAGGAAGTAGTCGTACGTCTTCTTCCCGATCCGACCGATCCAAGCACCGTTTCTCCGGCACCTCCGAGTTCTTAGCACACGTACAGCTCGATGACGATCCCCAGGCTCTGATCCAGCAAAGCTTCGGGGAGGAGTTCCGTCAGCACGACGGCGTGGTGACGATCTTGATGTTCTACCGACGCAGGGCTTCGCCTAAGCTCTACAACGATATGATCGAGGTGGAATATGGTGGCAGGGGGCACTGCACACGGCTAAGGAACGATCTCAATGATCAACTTTTGTGTCTAGAGGTGCCCCCTACCCCCGTATATAAAGGATCCAAGGGGGAGGGGCTGGCCGGCCAAGAAGAGGGCGCAGGAGGAGTCCTACTCCTACCGGGAGTAGGACTCCCCCCCCCCCCCAATCCTATTCCAAATAGGACTCCCAAGGGGGAAAGAGAGAGAGAGGTGGCCGGCCACCTCTCCTAGTCCTAATAGGACTAGGGGAGGGGGGAGGCGCGCAGCCCATCATGGCAGCCCCTTTCACCTTTCCACTAAAGCCCAATAAGGCCCATATGGCTCCCGGGGGGTTCCGGTAACCTCCCGGTAATCCGGTAAAATCCCGATTTTACCCGGAACACTTCCGATATCCATATATAGGCTTCCAATATATCAATCTTTATGTCCCGACCATTTCGAGACTCCTCGTCATGTCCGTGATCACATCCGGGACTCCGAACTACCTTCGGTACATCAAAATGCATAAACTCATAATAACTGTCATCGTAACGTTAAGCGTGCGGACCCTACGGTTCGAGAACAATGTAGACATGACCGAGACACATCTCCGGTCAATAACCAATAGCGGGACCTGGATGCCCATATTGGCTCCTGCATATTCTACGAAGATCTTTATCGGTCAGACCGCATAACAACATACGTTGTTCCCTTTGTCATCGGTATGTTACTTGCCCGAGATTCGATCGTCGGTATCCAACACCTAGTTCAATCTCGTTACCGGCAAGTCTCTTTACTCGTTATGTAATACATCATCCCGCAAATAACTCATTAGTTGCAATGCTTGCAAGGCTTGTGTAATGTGCATTACCGAGAGGGCCCAGAGATACCTCTCCGACAATCGGAGTGACAAATCCTATTCTCGAAATACGCCAACCCAACATCTACCATTGGAGACACCTGTAGAGCTCCTTTATAATCACCCAGTTACGTTGTGACGTTTGGTAGCACACAAAGTGTTCCTCCGGCAAACGGGAGTTGCATAATCTCATAGTCATAGGAACATGTATAAGTCATGAAGAAAGCAATAGCAACATACTAAACGATCGGGTGCTAAGCTAATGGAATGGGTCATGTCAATCAGATCATTCAACTAATGATGTGACCTCGTTAATCAAATAACAACTCTTTGTTTATGGTTAGGAAACTTAACCATCTTTGATTAACGAGCTAGTCAAGCAGAGGCATAATAGTGACACTCTGTTTGTCTATGTATTCACACATGTATTATGTTTCCGGTTAATACAATTCTAGCATGAATAATAAACATTTATCATGATATAAGGAAATAAATAATAACTTTATTATTGCCTCTAGGGCATATTTCCTTCAGTCTCCCAGTTGCACTAGAGTCAATAATCTAGATTACACAGTAATGATTCTAACACCCATGGAGCCTTGGTGCTGATCATGTTTTGCTCGTGGAAGAGGCTTAGTCAACGGGTCTGCAACATTCAGATCCGTATGTATCTTGCAAATCTCTATGTCTCCCACCTGGACTAGATCCTAGATGGAATTGAAGCGTCTCTTGATGTGTTTGGTCCTTTTGTGAAATCTGGATTCCTTTGCCAAAGCAATTGCACCAGTATTGTCACAAAAGATTTTCATTGGACCCGATGCACTAGGCATGACACCTAGATCGGATATGAACTCCTTCATCCAGACTCCTTCGTTCGCTGCTTCCGAAGCAGCTATGTACTCCGCTTCACATGTAGATCCCGCTACGGCGCTTTGTTTAGAACTGCACCAACTGACAGCTCCACTGTTTAAAGTAAACACGTATCCGGTTTGCGATTTAGAATCGTCCGGATCAGTGTCAAAGCTTGCATCAACGTAACCTCTTACGGTGAGCTCTTTGTCACCTCCATATACGAGAAACATATCCTTAGTCCTTTTTAGGTATTTTAGGATGTTCTTGACCGTTGTCCGGTGATCCACTCCTGGATTACTTTGGTACCTCCCTGCTAAATTTATAGCAAGGCACACATCAGGTCTGGTACACAGCATTGCATACATGATAGAGCCTATGGCTGAAGCATCGGGAACATCTTTCATTTTCTCTCTATCTTCTGCAGTGGTCGGGCATTGAGTCTGGCTCAACTTCACACCTTGTAACACAGGCAAGAACCCTTTCTTTGCTTGATCCATTTTGAACTTCTTCAAAATCTTGTCAGGGTATGTGCTTTGTGAAAGTCCAATTAAGCGTCTTGATCTATCTCTATAGATCTTTATGCCTAATATGTAAGCAGCTTCACCGAGGTCTTTCATTGAAAAACTCTTATTCAAGTATCCCTTTATGCTATCCAGAAATTCTATATCATTTCCAATCAGCAATATGTCATCCACATATAATATCAGAAATGCTACAGAGCTCCCACTCACTTTCTTGTAAATACAGGCTTCACCGAAAGTCTGTATAAAACCAAATGCTTTGATCACACTATCAAAGCGTTTATTCCAACTCCGAGATGCTTGCACTAGTCCATAAATGGATCGCTGGAGCTTGCACACTTTGTTAGCTCCCTTTGGATCGACAAAACCTTCCGGTTGCATCATATACAACTCTTCTTCCAGAAATCCATTCAGGAATGCAGTTTTGACATCCATCTGCCATATTTCATAATCATAAAACGCGGCAATTGCTAACATGATTCGGACAGACTTAAGCATCGCTACGGGTGAGAAGGTCTCATCGTAGTCAACCCCTTGAACTTGTCGAAAACCTTTTGCGACAAGTCGAGCTTTATAGACAGTAACATTACCGTCAGCATCAGTCTTTTTCTTAAAGATCCATTTATTCTCAATTGCTTGCCGATCATCGGGCAAGTCAACCAAAGTCCATACTTTGTTCTCATACATGGATCCCATCTCAGATTTCATGGCTTCAAGCCACTTTGCGGAATCTGGGCTCACCATCGCTTCTTCATAGTTCATAGGTTCATCATGATCTAGTAGCATGACTTCCAGAACTGGATTACCGTACCACTCTGGCGCGGATCTTGCTCTGGTTGATCTACGAGGTTCAGTAGTATCTTGTTCTGAAGTTTCATGATCATTATCATTAACTTCCTCACTTATTGGTGTAGGTGTCGTAGAAACAGTTTTCTGTGATGTACTACTTTCTAATAAGGGAGCGGGTACAGTTACCTCGTCAAGTTCTACTTTCCTCCCACTCACTTCTTTCGAGAGAAACTCCTTCTCAAGAAAGTTTCCGAATTTAGCAACAAAAGTCTTGCCTTCGGATCTGTGATAGAAGGTGTATCCAATAGTTTCCTTTGGATATCCTATGAAGACACATTTCTCCGATTTGGGATCGAGCTTATCAGGTTGAAGCTTTTTCACATAAGCATCGCAGCCCCAAACTTTCAGAAACGACAACTTTGGTTTCTTGCCAAACCATAGTTCATAAGGCGTCATCTCAACGGATTTTGATGGTGCCCTATTTAACGTGAATGTGGCCGTCTCTAGAGCGTATCCCCAAAACGATAGCGGTAAATCAGTAAGAGATATCATAGATCGCACCATATCTAGTAAAGTACGATTACGATGTTCGGACACACCATTACGCTGTGGTGTTCCGGGTGGCGTGAGTTGCGAAACTATTCCACAATTTTTCAAATGTACACCAAACTCGTAACTCAAATATTCTCCTCCACGATCAGATCGTAGAAACTTTATTTTCTTGTTATGATGATTTTCTACTTCACTCTGAAATTCTTTGAACTTTTAAATGTTTCAGACTTATGTTTCATTAAGTAGATATACCCATATCTGCTTAAATCATCTGTGAAGGTGAGAAAATAACGATATCCGCCACGAGCCTCAATATTCATCGGACCGCATACATCTGTATGTATGATTTCCAACAAATCTGTTGCTCTCTCCATAGTACCGGAGAACGATGTTTTAGTCATCTTGCCCATGAGGCACGGTTCGCAAGTACCAAGTGATTCATAATCAAGTGGTTCCAAAAGTCCATCAGTATGGAGTTTCTTCATGCGCTTTACACCGATATGACCTAAACGGCAGTGCCACAAATAAGGTGCACCATCATTATCAGCTCTGAATCTTTTGGCTTCTACATTATGAATATGTGTATCACTACTATCGAGATTTAACAAGAATAGACCACTCTTCAAGGGTGCATGACCATAAAAGATATTACTCATATAAATAGAACAACCATTATTCTCTGATTTAAATGAATAATCGTCTCGCATTAAACAAGATCCAGATATAATGTTCATGCTCAACGCTGGCACCAAATAACAATTATTTAGGTCTAATATTAATCCCGAAGGTAGATGTAGAGGTAGCGTGCCGACCGCGATCACATCGACTTTGGAACCGTTTCCCACGTGCATCGTCACCTCGTCCTTAGCCAATCTTCGCTTAATCCGTAGTCCATGTTTTGAGTTGCAAATATTAGCAACTGAACCAGTATCAAATACCCAGGTGCTACTGCGAGCATTAGTAAGGTACACATCAATAACATGTATATCACATATACCTTTGTTCACCTTGCCATCCTTCTTATCCGCCAAATACTTGGGGCAGTTCCGCTTCCAGTGACCAGTCTGCTTGCAGTAGAAGCACTCAGTTTCAGGCTTACGTCCAGACTTGGGCTTCTTTTCCTGAGCAGCAACTTCCTTGCCGTTCTTCTTGAAGTTTCCCTTCTTCTTCCCTTTGCCCTTTTTCTTGAAACTAGTGGTCTTGTTAACCATCAACACTTGATGCTCCTTCTTGATTTCTACCTCCACAGCTTTCAGCATTGCGAAGAGCTCGGGAATAGTCTTGTTCATCCCTTGCATATTATAGTTCATCACGAAGCTCTTGTAGCTTGGTGGTAGTGATTGGAGAATTGTGTCAATGGCGCAATCATCTGGAAGATTAACTCCCATCTGAATTAAGTGATTGTTATACCCAGACATTTTGAGTATATGCTCACTGACAGAACTGTTCTCCTCCATCTTGCAGCTATAGAACTTATTGGAGACTTCATATCTCTCAATCCGGGCATTTGCTTGAAATATTAACTTCAACTCCTGGAACATCTCATATGCTCCATGACGTTCAAAACGTCGTTGAAGTCCCGATTCTAAGCCGTAAAGCATGGCACACTGAACTATCAAGTAGTCATCATCTTTGCTCTGCCAGACGTTCATAACATCTGGTTTTGCTCCAGCAGCAGGCCTGGCACCCAGCGGTGCTTCCAGGACGTAATTCTTCTATGCAGCAATGAGGATAATCCTCAAGTTACGGACCCAGTCCGTGTAATTGCTACCATCATCTTTCAACTTTGCTTTCTCAAGGAACGCATTAAAATTCAATGGAACAACAACACGAGCCATCTATCTACAATCAACATAAACAAGCAAGATACTATCAGGTACTAAGTTCATGATAAATTTAAGTTCAATTAATCATATTACTTAAGAACTCCCACTTAGATAGACATCCCTCTAATCCTCTAAGTGATCACGTGATCCAAATCAACTAAACCATGTCCGATCATCACGTGAGATGGAGTAATTTTATCGGTGAACATCATTATGTTGATCATATCTACTATATGATTCACGCTCGACCTTTCGGTCTCCGTGTTCCGAGGCCATATCTGTATATGCTTGGCTCGTCAAGTATAACCTGAGTATTCCGCGTGTGCAACTGTTTTGCACCCGTTGTATTTGAACGTAGAGCCTATCACACCCGATCATCACGTGGTGTCTCAGCATGAAGAACTTTCGCAACGGTGCATACTCAGGGAGAACACTTCTTGATAATTTAGTGAGAGATCATCTTATAATGCTACCGTCAATCAAAGCAAGATAAGATGCATAAAAGATAAACATCACATGCAATCAATATAAGTGATATGATATGGCCATCATCATCTTGTGCTTGTGATCTCCATCTCCGAAGCACCGTCATGATCACCATCGTCACCGGCGCGACACCTTGATCTCCATCGTAGCATCGTTGTCGTCTCGCCAATCTCATGCTTCCATGACTATCGCTACCGTTTAGTGATAAATTAAAGCATTACATCGCAATTGCATTGCATACAATAAAGCGACAACCATATGGCTCCTGCCAGTTGCCGATAACTCGGTTACAAAACATGATCATCTCATACAATAAAATTCAGCATCATGTCTTGACCATATCACATCACAACATGCCCTGCAAAAACAAGTTAGACGTCCTCTACTTTGTTGTTGCAAGTTTTACGTGGCTGCTGCGGGCTTTAAGTAAGAACCAATCTCACCTACGCATCAAAACCACAACGATAGTTTGTCAAATAGACTCCGTTTTAACCTTCTCAAGGACCGGGCGTAGCCACACTCGGTTCAACTAAAGTTGGAGAGACAGTCGCCCGCAAGCCATCTATGTGCCAAGCACGTCGAGGGAACCGGTCTCGCGTAAGCGTACGCGTAAGGTTGGTCCGGGTCGTCTCGTCCAACAATACCGCCGAACCAAAGTATGACATGCTGGTAGGCAGTATGACTTATATCGTCCACAACTCACTTGTGTTCTACTCGTGCACATAACATCAAACCATAAAACCTAGGCTCGGATGCCACTGTTGGGGAACGTAGTAATTTCAAAATTTTCCTACGCACACGCAAGATCATGGTGATGCATAGCACCGAGGGGGAGAGTCTGATCTACGTACCCTTGTAGATCGCAACAGAAGCGTTGACACAACATAGAGGAAGTAGTCGTACGTCTTCTTCCCGATCCGACCGATCCAAGCACCGTTTCTCCGGCACCTCCGAGTTCTTAGCACACGTACAGCTCGATGACGATCCCCAGGCTCCGATCCAGCAAAGCTTCGGGGAGGAGTTCCGTCAGCACGACGGCGTGGTGACGATCTTGATGTTCTACCGACGCAGGGCTTCGCCTAAGCTCTACAACGATATGATCGAGGTGGAATATGGTGGCAGGGGGCACCGCACACGGCTAAGGAACGATCTCAATGATCAACTTTTGTGTCTAGAGGTGCCCCCTACCCCCGTATATAAAGGATCCAAGGGGGAGGGGCTGGCCGGCCAAGAAGAGGGCGCAGGAGGAGTCCTACTCCTACCGGGAGTAGGACTCCCCCCCCCAATCCTATTCCAAATAGGACTCCCAAGGGGGAAAGAGAGAGAGAGGTGGCCGGCCACCTCTCCTAGTCCTAATAGGACTAGGGGAGGGGGGAGGCGCGCAGCCCATCATGGCAGCCCCTTTCACCTTTCCACTAAAGCCCAATAAGGCCCATATGGCTCCCGGGGGGTTCCGGTAACCTCCTGGTAATCCGGTAAAATCCCGATTTTACCCGGAACACTTCCGATATCCAAATATAGGCTTCCAATATATCAATCTTTATGTCTCGACCATTTCGAGACTCCTCGTCATGTCCGTGATCACATCCGGGACTCCGAACTACCTTTGGTACATCAAAATGCATAAACTCATAATAACTGTCATCGTAACATTAAGCGTGCGGACCCTACGGTTCGAGAACAATGTAGACATGACCGAGACACGTCTCCGGTCAATAACCAATAGCGGGACCTGGATGCCCATATTGGCTCCTGCATATTCTACGAAGATCTTTATCGGTCAGACCGCATAACAACATACGTTGTTCCCTTTCTCATCGGTATGTTACTTGCCCGAGATTCGATCGTCGGTATCCAATACCTAGTTCAATCTCGTTACCGGCAAGTCTCTTTACTCGTTCTGTAATACATCATCCCGCAACTAACTCATTAGTTGCAATGCTTGCAAGGCTTGTGTAATGTGCATTACCGAGAGGGCCTAGAGATACCTCTCCGATAATCGGAGTGACAAATCCTATTCTCGAAATACGCCAACCCAACATCTACCATTGGAGACACCTGTAGAGCTCCTTTATAATCACCCAGTTACGTTGTGACGTTTGGTAGCACACAAAGTGTTCCTCCGGCAAACGGGAGTTGCATAATCTCATAGTCATAGGAACATGTATAAGTCATGAAGAAAGCAATAGCAACATACTAAACGATCGGGTGCTAAGCTAATGGAATGGGTCATGTCAATCAGATCATTCAACTAATGATGTGACCTCGTTAATCAAATAACAACTCTTTGTTTATGGTTAGGAAACTTAACCATCTTTGATTAACGAGCTAGTCAAGTAGAGGCATACTAGTGACACTCTGTTTGTCTATGTATTCACACATGTATTATGTTTCCGGTTAATACAGTTCTAGCATGAATAATAAACATTTATCATGATATAAGGAAATAAATAATAACTTTATTATTGCCTTTAGGGCATATTTCCTTCACGAATATAGCCTTCCAATATATCGATCTTTACGTCTCGACCATTTTGAGACTCCTCGTCATGTTTGTGATCTCATCCGAGACTCCAAACAACATTCGGTACATCAAATCACATAACTCATAATACAAATCATCATTGAACGTTAAGCGTGCGGACCCTACGGGTTCGAGAACTATGTAGACATGACCGAGACACATCTCCGGTCAATAACCAATAGCGGAACCTGGATGCTCATATTGCCTCCTACATATTCTATGAAGATCTTTATCTGTCAAACCGCATAACAATATACGTCGTTCCCTTTGCCATCGGTATGTTACTTGCCCGAGATTCGATCGTCGGTATCACCATATATACCTAGTTCAATCTCATTACCGGCAAGTCTATTTACTCGTTCCATAATGCATCATCCCGCAACTAACTCATTAGTCACATTGCTTGCAAGTCTTATAGTGATGTGCATTACCGAGAGGGCCCAGAGATACCTCTCTGATAGACGGAGTAACAAATCCTAATCTCGATTTATGCCAACTCAACAAACACCATCGGAGACACCTATAGAGCATCTTTATAATCACCCAGTTATGTTGTGACGTTTGACAACACACAAGGTGTTCCTCTGGTATTCGGGAGTTGCATAATCTCATAGTCAGAGGAACATGTATAAGTCATGAAGAAAGCAGTAGCAATAAAACTGAATGATCATTATGCTAAGCTAACGGATGGGTCTTGTCCATCACATCATTCTCTAATGATGTGATCCCATTCATCAAATGACAACTCATGTCCATGGCCCGGAAACTTAACCATCTTTGATTAACGAGCTAGTCAAGTAGAGGCATACTAGAGACACTCTGTTTGTCTATGTATTCACACATGTACTAAGTTTCCGGTTGATACAATTCTAGCATGAATAATAAACATATATCATGATATAAGGAAATATAAATAACAACTTTATTATTGCCTCTAGGACATATTTCCTTCATAGTGATCTACTCCTGGATCACTATTGTACCCCCTTGCCAAACTCATGGCAAGGTATACAATAGGTCTGGTACACGGCATGGCATACTTTATAGAACCTATGGTTGAGGCATAGGGAATGACTTTCATTCTCTCTCTATCTTCTGCCGTGGTCAGGCTTTGAGTCTGACTCAATTTCACACCTTGTAACACAGGCAAGAACCCTTTCTTTGACTGATCCATTTTGAAATTCTTCAAAACTTTATCAAGGTATGTGTTTGTGATGATCCTATTAAGCATCTCGATCTATCCCTATTGATCTTGATGCCCAATATATAAGCAACTTCACCCTTATTCAAGTATACTTTTATGCTATCCAGAAATTCTATATCATTTCCAATCAACAATATGTCATCCACATATAATATCAGAAATGCTACAGAGCTCCCACTCACTTTCTTGTAAATACGGGCTTCCCCGTAAGTCTGTATAAAACCATATGCTTTGATCACCTCATCAAAGTGTATATTCCAACTCTGAGATGCTTGCATGAGTCCATAGATGGATCGCTGGAGGTTGCACACTTTGTTAGCACCTTTAGGACTGACAAAACCTTCTGGTTGCATCATATACAACTCTTCTTTAAGAAATCCATTAAGGAATGCAGTTTTGACGTCCATTTGCTAGATTTCATAATCATAAAATGTGGAAATTGCTAATATGATTCGAACAGACTTAAGCATCACTATGGGTGAGAAAGTCTCATCGTAGTCAACTCCTTGAACTTGTCAAAAACCTTCTGCAACAAGTCGAACTTTGTAGACAGTAACATTACCATCAGCGTCGGTCTTCTTATTGAAGATCCATTTATTCTCAATGGCTTGCCGATCATCAGGCAAGTCCACCAAAGTCTACACTTTGTTCTCATACATGGATCCTATCTTAGATTTCATGGCCTCAAGCCATTTATTGATATCTGGGCTCATCATAGCTTCTTCAGAGTTTGTAGGTTCACCATGGTCTAATAACATAACTTCCAGGACACGATTACCGTACCACTCTAGTGCGGGACGTGCCCTGGATGACCTACGAGATCCAGTAGTAACTTGATCTAAAGTTTTATGATCATCATCATTAGCTTCCTCTCTAGTTGGTGTAGGCATCACGGGAAAGGTTTTCTCTGATGTGCTACTTTCCAATTCGAGAGAAGGTACAATTACCTCATCAAGTTCTACTTTCCTCCCACTCACTTCTTTCGAGAGAAACTCCTCTAGTAAGGATCCATTATTGGCAACAAAGATCTTGCCTTCAGATCTATGGTCGAAGGTGCACCTAATAGTTTCCTTAGGGTATCCTATGAAGACACACTTCTCCGATTTAGGTTCGAGCTTATCAAGCTGAAGCCTTTACCCTTTGACATAAGTGTCACATCCCCAAATTTTAAGAAATGACATATTAGGTTTCTTGCCAAACCATAGTTCATACGGTGTCATCTCAACGGATTTAGACGGCGCCCTATTTAACATGAATGCGTTGTCAGCAATGCATAACCCCAAAACAATAGTGGTAAATCGGTAAGAGACATCATAGAACGCACCATATCCAATAAAGTACGGTTACGACGTTCGAACACACCATTACGCCGTGGTGTTCCAGGTGGCGTGAGTTGTGAAACAATTACACATTGTTTTAAATGAAGGCCAAACTCGTAACTCAAATATTCGCCTCCGTGATCAGATCGTAGAAACTTTATTTTCTTGTTATGATGATTCTCCACTTCACTCTGGAATTCTTTGAACTTTTCAAATGTTTCAGACTTGTGTTTCATCAAGTAGATATACCCATACCTACTCAAATCATCTGTGAAGGTGAGAAAATAATGATACCCGCTGCGTGCTTCAACATTCATCGGACCGCATACATCGGTATGTGTTATTTCCAATAAGTCATTAGCTCGCTCCATTGTTCCAGAGAACGGGGTTTTAGTCATCTTACCCATGAGGCATGGTACACAAGTATCAAATGATTCCAAAAGTCCATCCGCATGGAGTTTCTTCATGCGCTTTACACCAATATGACCTAAACGGCAACGCCACAAGTATGTTGCACTATCATTATCAACTTTGCATCTTTTGGCATCAATATTATGAATATGTGTATCACTAAGATTGAGATTCAATAAACCAATCACATTGGGTGTATGACCATGGAAGGTTTTATTCATGTAAGTACAACAATAATTATTCTCTGACTTAAATGAATAACCGTTGCAATGGGTGCTTGTTCTTTTCGCTCTCTTCTCCTGTTAGGAAACGTTGTGTGGAAAACAAAAAAAATCTACGCACACGCAAGATCTATCCAATGGAAATGCATAGCAACGAGAGGGGAGAGTGTGTCTAGTACCCTCATAGACCCTAAGTGAAAGCGTTTAGTAACACGTTTGATGTAATCGAACTTCTTCGCGATCCAACCGGGAGTTGCATAATCTCATAGTCAAAGGTATATGTATTTGTCATCAAGAAAGCAATAGCAATAAACTAAACTATCAATATGCTAAGCTAACGAATGAGTCTTGTCCATCACATCATTATCCTAATGATGTGATCCCATTATCAAATGACAACACATGTCCATGGTTAGGAAACCTTAACCATCTTTGATCAACGAGCTAGTCTAGTAGAGGCTTACTAGGGACACTGTATTTGTTTATATATTCACACATGTATTTAAGTTTCCAATCAATACAATTCTGGCATGAATAATAAACATTTATCATGAATAATGAAATATAAAATAACAACTTTATTATTGCCCTTTGGCATATTTCCTTCATCTCATTGACCGGATTGGTGGCGTGGAAGACGCGGTGGCTGATCGCTTACAAATTGCCATAGTACAGGCTGGCAGGAGAAGTCGGCAGCGGCGGGAAGGAGAATAGTGCGGTGGGAAAAAAGATAGTGCGGGCTCGGGCTAGTATGATGTTATAATCACCGTGGCGATGCTGCGTCAAGTTGGAATCGGAAAAGGATTCCTAAATGTTCAGGATGTTATGTCGTGCACTGACCCCGTCAAAAACTTATTTCATCATGTGACCCCTCCATTCGCGCCTTGTCAACGGTCCGATAGGCGTGTAAATTACACGTTACAACGCCGTATAAAAAGGCGCCTTTGACCGGCCACGATCACGCCGCCAACGTGGCGCCAGTGTGATGTGCGGAGTAAATGGCACGATTCATGATTTGATGTTATGTCATACAGTTAGGCATTTTATATTGGTTACATGCCTTTTTACCAGGCATTTATATTTACGATACCGGAGTGTCGGACTTTTTATTTGGATGCCTCCATAGTCCCGCTGACCCACCCGACTGACTGGCGTGTCTTGTTTGTCAGAGCGTCTGACCTATTGCACACATGGCAGACCACCCGATAAATTGAGTAAGGTTGTCGTTTACTAAACTATTCTGGCTGTTTGGTGTGTCATACTTGTCAGATCCTCCAACCTACCCGTTTATTCCCTTGCTAGATTGGTAGGCGCTTTTGGTCTCTTTAAACATGTTTGACATGCATCGACGCATCCCCATTTGCCCGCAAGACCCCCATTTCTGCCCGCTTGAGTTTCTTCCCCTCCCAATCTGCCCGGCTAAGCTTCTTCCCCTCCCAATCCCAATCTAGCATGGAAGGATGTCAGCATTCCCTAGCATCAAGGATGTAGCCAAGCCTTGTGGCCGTCAGAGCTTGTTCCCGTCCCCATCCATGAAGAAGATATTTGTCTTCTCTGTCGCTGTCAACTCCTTGTGTTATAAGTATCACCGGTGATGGCCCCCTCTAATTTGCCTCATGGGCAAGTGTTTATTGTGTGATGAGATGAATCGTGAACTCTGCGAATAGGTGCGAGGACATGGTCTTAATGTTTTAGAATATTTGTTAGGGTCCTTTTCCGATCTGCCTCAAAGGCAAGCATTTTTTGTGTGATGAGATGAATCATGAACTCTGTGACTATGTGTGAGCCCATGGTCTTAATGTTTTAGAATATCTGTTAGGGCCCTTTTCTGATCCGCCTCAAGGTAAGTGTTTTTTGTGTTGAGATGAATCATGAACCTCGTCTATAGGTGTGAGTCCATGCTCTGAATGTAAAACTTGATCAAGTGTTTATATTGTCTGTTGCAAATGGATAAGTTGTGGATGGTTAGGTTCATTGTGCATAAAGCATCTTTTTTATCAACTAGCACATGAGCCATGGCTGGAAGACTCAATCACTATTGATAATTTGAAGGAACGTTGGTGTAGCATGGGTTAGGCCGAAATGATTTTATTCACTATCAAAGCAGGGTGAAGTCAAGTGACACGATCAGGTGGAACATAAGTGGCAAGAATAAGTCTAGCTTAAGTTACAGGAGGATGTTGAAGTCAAGTAATAAGATGTTGATGATGAACCCCAAGTGTAGGACGAGGTTCAACTGAAGTGGGTGGTTGAGGTTGATCACAGGTGGCAGGATGACAATGTCTGAACTAACCAATGATACCAATGTTGGGACGATGATCAAAGAATACAAATCATTTCAGATGGTTGACTTGCATTGTTACAGGAGATCCGAGGGGGTTGTAGAGCCTGCTCCAATTACATGAAGTTGACACCGTGAGGTGGCTACCCTCCTTCCATGCTCATGGCTGGGCGATGCTATATGATGTTGTCAACAACTTTGAACTTCATGTTTGAAGTGATTTGTTAAGTTAGCACCCCATGTTGTCTGAAAACTCTGAATTTGCTATTGCGGTGGCATACTACTATGCTTTGTGCTTTTCAGATTAATGTTACTTTCATGTGTATGTAATTACACTTCCAATTTTAATGTAGGCGCCCATTGAAATAAGAGTAGACAGTACGATAACTGTAGATAAACCCACTTTATTCACTCTCTTTGGTCCAGCTGAACACAACATAATGTGAAATAAGTTTGAATCTAGTCTAACTCTCTAGGTCTTTGCTGGCCTTTTTCCGAGCGCACCACTCTTTGGATTGCTTCTGATGCTTAGCTATGTGTTTGTTCTTTTGCTTCTCCTCCAACAAACTTCTTCTCTTTTCTTTCCACGTACCCGACACCGAACTAGTACAACTCATATTGTTTCTCAGTTTTAAGCCAACATTTGCTTGGGCATCTAGCACCTTCCTGCAATCAGTTCACATGTTTTTTAGATATTGAAGCAGGAAAGCAGATATGATAGGATATCAAAACGTTGGCTTATGAAGTATCGGGCAGGCCCCTTGGTGTGCCGGTAGACAAATCCCTAGCAACCCATTTCTCCATTGGTTCTTATCTTGTATTCATCAACGGTGTAGCAGGTTGGCACACCGCAACAGTAGTGCACGACCTGCAGCACAAAAGGAATCCAGCTCCTCGACACATGGCATATCTAGTGGTAGGAAAGCAGATATAATGATTTTGCTCGTAATCATGATAGTCAAGATGAGACGACCGTTGTCAATGCAAAGAGAGAAATTGAGAGCTTGACTAAAGAACTAAACACTCTTAAGTTAGCTCATTAAACTCAACAAGAAGATCATAGAGAGCTCCTAAGAACTCATGAGAAGCTACACTTCGAGAAGCTAAATTTAGAGCAAGAACATGAGTTTCTAAAAGCTATCCATGATGATCTTAGAAAGAAGAGTTCCTCTTACATTGCCAAATGACTCCTCTTGTGTAGCTTTTTCCACAAGTTAAATCTAAGCAATAACAAGAGCAAGAAAGGTTCTACCTCTAGTAGCAATAATAAAAATGATAAATCTCATTATGTTGCTTCTAGTAGTTATACTGATTCCACTAATGATTATCTTAGCCAAGTTACACTTGAGCAAGAAAATGATTTATTGAAAGGAATTATTGAAAAGGGTGTCTACAAGAGCCTTGCCGAGAGTAAGCGATTTGAGAAAATTGAACGCAAGCAAGGATGGCACTGGAAAAATCAAGGTGTTGGTTTTGAACGAAAGTTCAATGTAGTGGAGTTGAATGGGAAGAAGATCAGTACCCCAAGACAAAGTTTGTTCCCTAAAGGAGAAGTATGATCCTACTTATTTCAAGGGAACCTAAGCTCAAGATGATCTTCCACCACAAGACCACAAGTTAAAAGGTAAGGATAAGCTTCAAGAGGAGATAGACTCATATGAAGAACCGCATCAATATTTGGTCAAGTGGGTTCCCAAGAATACTTCAAGTTCAACTTCATCAAGTACAACTACACTTCAAGGATTTCCATCAAGTTGATTTGGAGCCCAAAGAATAAGAACTAGAGAGTTCTTGAGGGTGACTCCGCCAACAAACTTCACTCATATTCATCCATGGCAAGAACTTGTGCAAACCACTTCAACATCATGCACTAGTTCATGGAGTCACAAACCCTCTTGTTGGTAAGTCAAGGGACAAGGTAATCAATGCATTCATGGACATTATTCTATGTGCACTTGACGCTATGCCTATGGATATCCTTGTTGTTCCTTGTGGGACTCACCCATGTAGGTTGAAAGTGCTACAAATCCCAAGGAAAGCTCCCAACTCTTGATGATCACCATCAACATTGAGCTTCCACAACAACAACAACTACATAAAGTCTTCAATGACAAAACCCAAGGATAGTTCATCCCTCTTAGGGGGGATCTCACATCTAGGAGGGTCTTTGCTCCAAGATTTGAGCTAAAGTAACTCTATTGATGTGAACACATTAATTCTTTATGTAAAAATGGTAACCCATTTGTGCTTAAACGATGAGTATGACCTATGATCAAATGTTCTCATTTGGCTTCTAAGTCAAGATTGTAAGTGCATCTAGTGCCACCCCTAGTTGGTTTTGGAGTATTGACGACAAACCTAGTTGAGGGACTAATGTGTTTGTGAGAATTGCAGGATAACACAGGTAGAAGTCCCTCATTGATTCCGTTTTCCTACTAGAGATGACCCCTAAAAATGTATGAAGACATTGATGTCAAAGGTGGTATATGAAGATATTCACATTGAAGACTATGACAAGAGAAGACACCGCATGAAGCCTATGGAGCTCGAAGACTTAGATCTTTCGTAGTTCTTTTTCTTCTTTGTTGAGTCATAGGAACCACCGTACTATTAAGTGGGGTCCAAGAGAACCATTCAGAATGACTGAAGTGATGCTTAAACAAAACATATGTCTTCGAGTGAAGACTATGAGAGCGAATCTTGTCCAGAGTCGGACAAGTCAGCTTTGCTTGTAGCTCAAGTAAAGTTGCCGTGTGAGTTTGAAATCTGACCGTTGGAACACGTGACAGTTCCTTAGTGACCCAGGGTCATTTCGGACAAATCAGGTCGGGTTGCCTAGTGGCTATAAATAGCCCACCCCCTACAACCATAAACGGTTGGCTGCTCAGATTCAGAGTACGGCTTTTGTCGTTTGAGAGCAACCCACCTTGAAGCCTTTGAGAGAGAATTCCTTGCGAGGATAAAGCCCTAACCACCCAGAGCCAAAGAGAATTAGGCATCACTTAAGTCTTCTTGTCTGTGTGATCTGAAGACTTATTACACTTGAGGACTGTGCATCCTCCAGCCGGTTAGGCGTCGCGTTCTGAGCATCCAAGAGACATTGTGGATTGCCGGTGAACGAAGTCTGTGAAGGTTTGGGAGTCTACCTTGAAGACTTACCAGAGTGATTGGGCGAGGTCTGTGTGACCTTAGCTCAAGGGGAATACGGTGAGGACTGGGTGTCCTGAGCTGCGTGTTCAGGACTGGGTGTCCGGGACTGTGTGTCCTTAGGTTTAAATAACTAGCCGCCCTAACCAGACGTACAGTTGTCACTGCAACTGGAACTGGTCCAACAAATCATTGTCTTCAACGAGTCACTGGTTTCATCCTTCCCTTCTCCTTACTTACTGTTACTCCTTGTGAAGTCATTGTATGTCCGCTCTATCTTTTGTCTTCACTGAGTGACTGTGTGATCTGTTTGGCTTCTTAATATCTTCCTACCTGATCCTTACTACCTAGCTGCTATTAGTCATTGTGCTTTCACTTCATTGAATACATGACTATGGTTTATCTAGTGTAGTCTACCTTCCGCTGCATGGTAATAGGTTTATTTCTATCGTTTGTCTTTGAAACTTCCATGTGTTGAAGACTTTCATAAAAATCGCCTATTCACCCCCCCCCCTCTAGTCGATATAACGCACTTTCAATTGGTATTAGAGCAAGGTGCTCGCTTGTCCTGTGTGATTCGGTTTAACCACCTGGAGTTTTAGCTATGTCGACTGCAGGGATAATTAAAGTCTCCGTTGCGTGCCCCATCTTCGATGGAACTGAATATCCCTACTGGAAGAATAAGATGCGCATGCATCTTGAAGCCATTGATGTCGACCTATGGTATGTCGTCAAGAACGGCGTTCCCAAGGCTGGAGAAGGTGTCACTACTGCTGATGTCAAGAAGTTCTTTCAACTGGACTCTACTGCCAAGAATATCATCTGTGGTCATCTGACCAAAGGACAGTATGGCCGTGTGAGTGCTTTGGAAACATCTAAGCTGGTCTGGGACTGGCTTTCCAAGGTCAATGAAGGCGTCTCAACCCAGAGAGATCAGAGAATCAGTGTCCTTCGCAACCTCTTCAACCGCTTCAAGCGAAATCACAATGAGAATGTCCAGCTCACATTTGACCGACTCACTGACATCACAAATGAGCTTCAAGCCCTCGGCGCTACTAAGATCACCAAGCATGAAGTCGTCAAGACACTACTGAGATCACTTGACAGTTTGTTTGACACCCTAGCCCTGATGATTCAAGAACGACCTGATTTCAAGACACTCGATCCGTCCGACATACTTGAGAGGCTCAACACACATGAGTTTCAGCTTTCTGAGAAAAGAGATATCTACGGTCCAAACTATGGGCGAACTCGTGCCTTGAAGGCAAAAGCTGTCTCCTCATCTGAAGAAGAATCTGACAGCAGTTCTGATGATCCTGAAGACATTGGAAAGGAACTTGCTATGCTTGTGAAGAAGTTCCAAAAATTCACCAAGAAGAAAGGCTTCAGAAAGTCTTCACGATCAAGCTCAAGGAATGATGAAGCTTCTGCTCATGACTACAAGAAGAAAACATGCCACAAGTGCAAGAAAACTGGCCACTTCATCTCTGAGTGTCCGCAGTGGGACAATGAGAACAGAAAGAAGAAGAAGAGGAAGGAATATGACTCTGACGACAAGAAGAACAAGAAGAAATACTCAAAGTCCTCTTCCAAGTCTTCCTCAAAGTCTTCATCACACAAGAAGAGCTCATCTGGCAAGGCAAGTGCGTTTGTTGGCAAGGAAATGGATTCAGAGGAGGAGTCCGCTTCTAAGGAGGTGGAGGTGGAGTCCGAGGAGGAGTCCGATTCTGGCGTTGCAAGTCTGGCTACAGCATACGTTGCCAAGTCCATCTTCAACACTGAAGACAATGACTTCACCACCGACACCGATGCAAATGACAAGGACTACTCTGCTCCTACCTACTGCTTCATGGCACGCGGTGCCAAGGTAAACACACGCACTACTCACTATCAAACATCTAGTGACGATGACTCTGATTGTGATTCAAGACCCAGCTACAAAACACTTGCTAAAATTGCAACTGAACAACAGAAAGCCATGGAACATATTCAAAAACTGTTAGACAAAAGCGATGATTTGTTGGGCGCTGAAATGACTCAATCTGAGTCCTTAATTGAAGACATAAAAAATCTTCACGTTAAGTATGAGGAACTTGAAAGTCGTCATGAAACGCTCTCAACAACTCATGAAAAGCTTTTCTATGATTATCTTCAAAGGAAGCAAGATCTTGAGAAATTGAGAGCGGCTCATGAAGATCTTCAAAAGGAAAACGAGTCACTTCATGCCGAACAGATCAGTTCCGCTCAGGAAGGATTTGAACCACCATGTCTTAAATGCACTGAGCGTGATAATGCTACTTCTGTTGCTGAATGTTCTACTGCTGCTACTATTGCAATATCTTCAACTGTTGATGTGGTAACTAACCCCTCTGCTGAGGATACCACTGCTATTGCTGATGAGAATGCTAGGTTGAAGACATTGCTTGAAACAGGGATGTACAAAAGTCTTAAAGGGCATCAGACACTATGTGATGTCCTCAAAAGGCAGATTCTGAACCGAAACCCGAGGAAAGAGGGTATTGGGTTCATAAGGAAAATGAATGTTGATGGCTCTTACTGGAAACCCGAGAAGTATCCCAAAACCACATGGGTTGCTGCAAAGGAACCTTCAGAAGATCCATCCAGTCTATCTGGCTTCACTTGTGCTAACCCCATTGTCATTGATGAATCCTTTTATGCAAACTATAAACTGTTTAAGAATCAGAATGGTGAAGTGTTTGCCAGGTACATTGGTACTAACTGCAGGAATGGACCGCCTATGAAGAAGATCTGGGTGCCCAAAAGGTGTTTGGAAAATATTCCTGTGAATGTCATCATGACACCACAGATGAAGAAGACAAACCCCACACCACAGGCTTCATACAGCCCAAAGGCTTCATACAGACATAGGACTCACCTGAGTCGCACTGACGCAAATGTTTTGCAGGGAAACCATACTCAGGCCTATGAATATGAGCGCGGTTCATCGAACCGCCATGTTCATAAGACCAAAAACTATTCTGCTTATTCTTATGAGTATTATTGTCCGCCTGCAAGACTTTTTGCTAGGGCTCCAAAGCCAAAGTTTTCAGACGCTGCACTTAGACTTATCGCTTCTAAGCCACCCTTGAAGATGTGGGTGGTTAAGAAGGCTTAACTCTCTTTTGCAGGGAAAGGTCTCCAGCAGAAAACCAAAATCTTCTGACGCTAATGCTAGGGACCTTAAACATCTTGTAGGGCACAAGATCAAATGCCCGAATGGTCTTACTATGTACTTCGTCCCTGAATTGCTTGCTACTCTCCCTATCAGTCCTAATCTGGATCTAAGCTTTCATAACCCACTGGTTCGTCAAATGTTTTTGCTTCACAATTCTCTTCGTGAAGCCTATCCCCCTAACTGCACTATAGGGTACGACACCAGCGTCTACAGAATGGATTATTGATAGTGGGTGTACAAATCACATGACTGGCAAAAGAAGCCTTCTTATGGACTCAACCTTACGTCCATCCGACAAGAGCCACATCACATTTGCTGACACTGGTAAAAGTAAGGTATTGGGTCTAGGTAGAGTTGCAATCTCAAAGGATCAACACATGGATAAAGTCATGCTTGTTGAATCCCTTGGCTTCAACTTAATGTCTGTCTCAATGCTTTGCGATTTGAACATGATCGTAATATTTGGAAAATATCGTTGCCTTGTTCTAATGGAATCTGACAAGTCTCTAGTGTTTGAAGGGTATCGGAAAGATGATTTGTACGTGGTAGATTTCTCAGCAGGACCACAGCTTGCCGTATGTCTTCTAGCAAAAGCTTCAGAATGCTGGCTCTGGCATCGGAGGCTTGGGCATGCTGGCATGAGGAACCTCCACACCCTTGCAAAGAAGAAGCATGTCATAGGCATCGAGGGCGTCAAGTTCAAGAAAGATCACTTATGCGGTGCCTGTGAAGCCGGAAAGATGACGAGGGCCAAACATCCCTCGAAGACAATCATGACTACTACTCGACCCTTCGAACTGCTTCACATGGATCTTTTCGGTCCCACTGATTACTCAACTCTTACTACTATTGCTTGTATCTATGGCTTTGTCATTGTTGATGATTATTCCAGATATACTTGGGTGCACATAATCCTCTACAAGACTGAAGTGCAGGATGTCTTCAGACGCTTCGCCAATCGAGCAATGAACAACTATGGCGCCAAGATAAAGCACATCAGAAGTGACAATGGCACTGAATTCAAGAACACTGGCCTTGATACATATCTTGATACCTTGGGCATCACACATGAATTCTCAGCCCCGTACACGCCACAGCAGAATGGCGTTGTCGAACACAAGAACAGAACACTCATTGAGATGGCCAGAACGATGCTAGATGAATACAAGACTCCAAGAAAATTCTAGCCTGAAGCCATTGATACTGCATGCCATACAATCAATCGTGTTTATCTTCACAAGCTTCTGAACAAGACATCTTATGAGCTCCTTACTGGCAAGAAGCCAAATGTCAGTTACTTCAGAGTATTTGGCGCCAGGTGCTGGATCAAGGACCCACATCACACTTCAAAGTTTGCACCAAAAGCACATGAGGGTTTTATGCTTGGATATGGAAAGGATTCGCACTCCTACAGAGTCTTCAATCTCTTTCATTATAAAGTGGTTGAAACAGTGGATGTGCGGTTCGATGAGACTAACGGTTCACAAAGAGAGCACCTGCCAAATGTGCTAGATGAAGTTCCATCCAGTGAATCAATCAAGCTAATGGGAACTGGAGAAATCATACCTTCTGAAGCTCATCCTGAAGAGGAACTTATCATCTCCGCACCAGACCAACCTGAAGACAATGCTCAACCTGAAGACAATCCCTCTAACAACGACAATGATCAGCAAGAGCAAAATCTTCGCCCTGTACATCCTCGTGTTGCCAATGAAGTGCAGATTGAGAGAATAATTGACAGCATCAATGCACCTGGTCCGCTCACTCGATCAAGGGCAACTCAGCTAGCAAATTTCTGTGGGCACTTCACATTCGTCTCAATAACAGAACCCAAGAAAGTGGAAGAAGCCTTCATGGAACCTGAATGGATTCAAGTTGTGCAAGAAGAGCTTCAACAGTTTGAGCTAAATAATGTATGGGAACTGGTTAAGCGTCCTGATCCTCGGAAGCACAACATAATAGGCACAAAATGGATATACTGCAACAAGTAAGATGAGCATGGTCAAGTTGTCAGAAACAAAGCTCGTCTCGTTGCTCAAGGATATACTCAAGTGGAAGGCATTGACTTCGATGAAACATTTGCTCATGTGGCTAGACTTGAAGCCATACGCATACTGCTGGCCTATGCCAATCATCACAACATACTTCTATATCAAATGGATGTGAAGAGCGCCTTTCTCAATGGCAAGATTGAAGAAGAAGTGTATGTTGCACAACTGCCTGGCTTTGAAGATCCAAAACATCCTGACATGGTATACAAGCTCAACAAGGCACTGTATGGCCTCAAACAAGCCCCTCGGGCCTGGTATGACACACTCAAATACTTCCTGAAGAGCAAAGGCTTCATACCTGGTTCTCTTGACCCCACTCTCTTCACGAAGACATATGATGGTGAACTGTTTGTGTGCCAAATATATGTGGATGACATTATCTTCGGCTGCACCAATCAGAAGTACAGTGAAGAGTTTGGATATATGATGCAAGAGCAATATCAGATGTCCATGATGGGAGAGCTGAAGTTCTTCCTCGGTCTTCAAATATGACAGCAACGCAACGGCATCTTCATATCTCAAGAGAAGTATCTCAAAGATTGCCTGAAGAAGTTCGGTATGCAAGACTGCAAAGGCTTCACGACGCCAATGCCAGCCAAGCATCATCTGGGTCCCGATGACAATGGTAAAGAGTTCGATCAAAAGGTATACCGCTCCATGATTGGTTCTTTGCTTTATCTATGTGCATCTAGGCCAGATATTATGCTTAGTGTTTGCATGTGTGCTCGATTTCAAGCGGCACCAAAGGAGTCGCATCACTTAGCTGTGAAGCGAATTCTTCGATATTTGGCTCACACCCCAACTCTAGGATTATGGTATCCAAAGGGCTCAGAGTTTGATCTGGTTGGATTCTCGGATGCTGATTATGCTGGTGACAAGGTGGATCGCAAGTCTACATCAGGCACATGTCATTTTCTGGGACGGTCACTTGTATGTTGGTCTTCAAAGAAGTAGAACCGTGTATCTCTCTCCACTGCTGAATCTGAATACATTGCTGCTGGATCTTGCTGCGCTCAGCTTCTGTGAATGAAGCAAACCCTCAAGGACTATGGCATTCATCTGAAGCAAGTGCCACTCTACTGCGATAACGAAAGTGCCATCAAGATTGCCAACAACCCAGTTCAGCACTCGAAGACAAAGCACATTAAAATTCGTCATCACTTTCTCAGAGATCATGTTGTGAAGGAAGATATTGATATCATACACGTCAAAACTGAAGAGCAATTGGCAGATATCTTCACCAAGCCCTTGGATGAGAAGAGATTTTGCAAGTTATGGTGTGAGCTAAATATCCTGGAATCCTCAAATGTCCTGTGATCAGGCACACATCCTAACACTTATGCATATTGATGACTTAGATGTGCAGCACACGAAGTAAAGTATATCTTCAATCAATGAATACATACATTCTAAGTGTGAATACATTAATGTGGAATTTGACTTCGGAGCGCCACGATAATTGTGCGTCGTGTCTGGGTCTAATACTTCCTATACGGTGGGTAACGCTACCACCAAATGTTCTATTTGAAGTGTTTCACTCATGGCGTTACCTTGCTATGTCTTCACATTTGGTTTGGCTTCAATCTCAACATGTTTTCATGATTATCTTCACTATGTTGATTATATATATATATATATATATATATATATATATACTAGTGTTCTGTCCTCTACAGCATTCACTTATAGCTATGTCTTCTTGTTGAATCTTTTGAACTAAGTGAATGTGATCGGACCCTAACCTCTCTGTGCTTTCTATCTCAAACTCTATCTCTCCAAATCATATGCATTCTACTGAAACTGTTGAATGTCTTCTCTGCGTCCTTGTCAGCAGAAGATACAGAGACAAACATTAAGTCCGTTTTCAATGCTCATTCCTCCACATGAAACCCAGAGAAGTAGGAACGACCACCCGACAATCCAGGCGTGCATGGGACATGGAACAAACCCCAATATGTTGCATGATGGCCACGTGTTCCTCAGATGCGAATCGCCAGGGGCACCTGTGTAATAACGCAGTGCGGCCCCTGTACCTATAGATACACACTTCACATCGGTCATTATCTCTTCCTCCACTCTCGCACGAACCCTAGCGCCACCGCTAGCCCTCGACGACGCCCGCGACAAAGCGCTTCGCTGCCGCAACCTCTCCGACGCCGTCTTCATGCCGACCGCGGACATCGTCCTCTCCGCCGTCGTCGTAGGTGTCCTCCGTCGCCAAGTTAGGGCACGGAAGATCGAACTGCCCGGCCTCCTCTTCCACTCCGTCTAGCAGTTCTTAGTGTGGTAAATAAAACTTCCTTTTTACGGCCCCTTTGATCCTATGGCTTTGTCACTTTCTACCACAAGCAGTTTCTATTCACACAAGTTGGATCTCTTTCATACTGCATCTCATAACATGCCTAGTATATTCACTTATGCTTCACAAAGTAGTTAGATTCCTCACTTGTACTGATCTCTGGATTCGTACAAATCTGGAACCAACTCCTTATCTATGAGTGAATGTCTTCGCACGATGAGGTCAATGTCTTCTAAACTGATTTATATTCAAAATCTTCTGAGAATGCATATGACCTCTTCCCCTTCCCTCGCACCTTAATGCTGTCACAGGTACATGTCCATGGGAGAATCCCTTGGTTCTCATAGTCTGCATTCATTTGCAGAATTCTTACAGCATCATATAAATTCTCCCGAAGCCAGTTCCTGTCTGTCTAGCAAGCAAAAGCCCTTGAAGCCTTTGAACGTATTGAAGCCTTTCAGTTTAAAGTTCATGGCTTCAGAGAAATCAGCAAGGAAGGGTGGCAGAAAGAATCATGGAGAAACATCAAGAGATCTGCCAGATGACCTCTCAGAACTGTACAAGACAGATCCTGAAGAGGATTACAATCAGCGCAAAACACGAATCCAATGGATTCGACGCTATTGGGCAGAACAGTGGTTCAAGTACAGATTTGTGACAAAGGAATATGCTGAAAAGAATGCCATCAAGCGACCATGGGGAGACATCCTCTACAAAAATCTTCAACCCAGGACCAGAGATGAAGCCATTGAACAAGGCTTTTATCCCTGCATGGTCCGTGGACCACAGCCTGCGGATGCTGACCCATCGTCACTGCTATGGTGTCGTGATGACATTCTGTTCAAGCGCAACTTTCAGTTTGCCTAGAACTCAGCGAAGCAGAACAAGAAGACATTGGTACTAGACTTTAACCCTGGTCCTTCTGCTCCAAGCGCTGACGGCACATGGGATGCAAAACCCAATGTCGTCGGTCCTTTCTACAACCTTGAAGGTCTCATCACCCATATCTTGGTTCAAGGGACAGCCGTGAATGAGCCTGCAGCTGACGCTGAGTCAGATGAAGCGCCTGCAGCACCGAAGCCAAAGAAGTTGAAGAAGCCTAAAGCTTCAAAGCCCGCCCCTTCACCAAAAATCTCACGGGCGAAGCCACTGGCAACTGCACCTCCTGAAGACAGTGTGCAGTCTGAAGATTTGTCACACATCTCCAAGCCCGAGAAGGTCAAGATGCCTCTTCCACACACCGGCCAAGAGCTAACTGCTGCTACCATTCTGCGCAATGATGCCATTGATCTATCAAGTGATGAAGATCTTGCAGATGACGCTCTTGAGCAACTCATCAAGAGCAAAGAAGAAGCAGAAATCTTCAATGATCTGCCACTCTTTGATGTAACAATCATCCACAACTTCATTGATGAGTGGTTTGACACGCCAAACATCAGCTTCGAAGATCTCCAACTACCCATTGGCCTCAGTGTCGCCTTCCATGGCGCCATTGCTTCAGAGTTAGCCATCGCCCAGTGCATTGTTGAACTGAAGCAGAAGATTGACTATGAGAAATCTCAGTTCAAGAAGCATATGGCCAAGCTCAGCGTGCAAGACGTGAAGAACTTCAAGATTATGATGCACGAGCTCAAGGAAGCCTTTCTGAAGAAACGTGCAGAAGCTCAGGGTTCTCGTGAGCGCATGAAGGTCCTGGCTGATAGGTGTGTGCAAGCCTACAATGAGGCTGAGAAGCGCAAGGCCCTTGGGCGTCCTGGCATCGACCCCAGGATGGCTGCCAAGAAGAAGAAGAAGCCCGCTATGGCTGAACCTGAAGCACCAAGGCAAGCAGCAGATCCCGTTGTCTTTCCAACTAGCATGACTGGCCCGAAGCCAAAGGCCAAGTCAACCGCTTCAGAACTGAAGAAGGCCAGGACTGCTGAGGCTGAAGCAAGGAAGAGAAAACATCCTGAAGCCTCTGCCACTGCCCCCGCCAAGAAGAAAAGAAAAACCAAGAAGGAACGGGCTGCTCCCACAGAGCCCTTGATTGTTGAACCCATTTCCATGGTTCACCCTGACGCTGATCCACAAGACCGTCAACTGACTGTCCATGAGCCTGCTTTCACAGAGGCTCATGAAGCTGAAGACTTTCCAGCAGCTGATCCCATCGCTGCTGAAGACATTGGTCACCATGACCATGTTGAAGATGATGCAGTCCTTCCTCAGCTAGAGCACCAACAGGTATCATCGCCTGTGCTAACGCACAGCGAACTCATAAGCATTGGTCGTCCACTGACGCCAATTGCACAGGATGCTTCATGGGCTGATCGCCCACAAGAGGAAGAAGACTTTGAGGCCCAGCCAACACCAACTCCACAGGCGTCGCCCGCGTTGCGCAGGCTTCGCAAAGGTCCAAGGCCTCAAGTATCTGCGTCTGAAGATAAAACTGCTGAAGACAATCCGACTGCATCAGCCACTGAAGAAGAAGTCCCACAAGTTGCCACTCCCCTGTCCCACCAAGAAGCGGTTATCGAGGAGAACGTGATCGTGACCGACCCTCCAGCTCGTCAAGTGGAGGTTGAAAATCGTGAGGCTGCCACCACCAACACCACTGAAGCCACTGACGCTGTCATGGCTGAAGATAATGTGGAGCCCTCACCAACAAAAGCACCAGAAGTTAGTGAAGCCACTGATCCCGCTGCTTCTGTTCCTGCGTTTGCTGCCGGTCCCCAGTTCGACTATCATGTTGAGCACATGCCTCAGGTACAGAAGCCAATCCCAAAATTGCCCAGGTTCCCAGGTCCTGCATCAACACCTGGCTCCTTCAATATCAATGGCTTCAGAGCAGACAACACATTCTTCAATAGCTCCAGGAACCCCTACTCAAGGGAAAGAATATCATCTCATCGGTTCTGGAGCTATCCGCAACGAAGCTATTACTCATGCGTTCTTTACAACCAAGGTCGCATCTTCCCACACAAGCGCCTTGACATTGAAGCAATAGCTGGTCTGCCCTGTCTGGAAGAAGCTCTGGATTGCTTCAAAGAGGTTGGACTGCTGCCGTGCGTCACTGACCAAGAGCATTGGAATGAAGAGTTGCTGCTCCAATTCTATGCCACACTTCACATCCGCGGGTATAACCGAGATCCGAAGACTTGGGTCCTGGAGTGGATGACAGGAAACGTTCACCATGAAGCCAAAGCCTTTGACATCATTGAGCTCACTGGTTTGCCCACTCCTGGCGATCTCTACGAGCATGGCTGTCAGCTTCATAGTGAAGCTGTTGAGAGCATCTTTCAGAAGACTGAACCTAATATGAGTCAGATGCTCAGTATGATGAAGCCATTGCCCCAAGATGCTGCTTATCCCATGGAGTTCTTTGTTGAAGACCTTGAGTATCTGCCAAGGACCATTTATCACATCATAAGGCGAACTCTCTGGCCAATCAAAGGACATTCTCCCCATGCCAAGCTGGAAGGTGCAATGAAGACCTTGGTCTTCTATATTCTTCATGGAAAATGCTTCAATACACAGGATTTCTTCATTCGCCAACTTGCTGCATCAGGCTCTGATTTGTTTGGCTTGAAGTTCTACGTCCCATGGGTAATGCGGCTAATCAAACTTCACTCCGCTATCTCATATCAGCCATCTGCCCGCAATCATCGGATCTTTTTGCCTGATGTGGATATGTCTATTGAAGCCATCTATCCTGAGCCTGCCAAGGAACCTCTAAGTCTTCAGAATGCAGAGCATCAAAGTTTTTCTCAGAACGTTGAAGGCGTTGAAGCAGTAACTCGTGTGTATCCTTTGGCTGGCACTACACGTGCACCACATCCTGCTCTCACTGAAGCCACTGATAGCACCATTGCCCAACGACCCAAGAAGCACACTCGTGTTCTCAATGACCGAGAGCTTCTGGTGGCTCTTCATCAGAAACAGGATAGGCATCATGACTGGCTAAAGCGTCAAATGCAAAGCCTCTTGGTGGATGTTAATCGCATTCGCAATCTTGCCACCAAGAACGCATTTGTTGCTCATGAAACCTCTCGACGCACATGGAAAGGGCTGACGCTGATGTGTTCTGAAGATGATATTCAAGAGGATGGCTTCTCTGAGCGATTCAAGTTTGACTCCACACCTCCTCGAAGGGCAGTGCTGTGACGAACTCCATCTCTTGAAGACTCTGAGTTCTCTTCCTCTGCTGCAACTGTGAATGCCAGAGTGATCGAGGATGAAGACGATGCTACTTCATCGCCACCTCCTTCAGCACACGTTGACACTGCTCCAAGTTCTTCTGCACCGCCAAACACCACTGACGACCCTGCTGCTTCACCTACTCTTCATGGGAACGAGTAGATGCTCTATGTCTTCTAACCTTTTTGGTCCTTACTGACAAAAGGGGGAGAAGCATATGAGTTTGATAGTCTTCAAGCGGGTCCATATGGGCGGGTGCTTTATATTTTGCTTCGTGCTTACAACTCTCGTTTTGATACATTTGGTTCTTTGAGTTGTAACACTTAAACTCGATGGTCGTCTGCTACTTATTTGCCACCTTGTGTTGCGATGATAAATTCCGCATATGCGACGATAAATTCCGCACTTAGATCATTTTGCAGACGTCCATTTTCATTATGCATGTCATTATCTTCACATACTTTCTCATGCATAGTGGATTGTCATCATAAGTTGAAGTGGATCTCCACAAGCATAACCTGCCATGTGCATTTGCATTCCAAAAGCAAATTACTTATATGCACATCTTCAGGGGGAGCCCTTGCAACTTATGAAGACAATTCCTTATCCTTTACAATTACACATATTATATTCCTCGTTGAAAACTTCAACTAGTTTGTCATCAATCACCAAAAAGGGGGAGATTGTAAGTGCATCTAGTGCCACCCCTAGTTGGTTTCGGAGTATTGACGACAAACCTAGTTGAGGGACTAATGTGTTTGTGAGAATTGTAGGATAACACAGGTAGAAGTCCCTCATTGATTCGGTTTTCCTACCAGAGATGACCCCTAAAAATGTATGAAGACATTGATGTCAAAGGTGGTATATGAAGATATTCACATTGAAGACTATGACAAGAGAAGACACCGCATGAAGCCTATGGAGCTCGAAGACTTAGATCTTTTGTAGTTCTTTTTCTTCTTTGTTGAGTCATAGGAACCACCGTACTGTTAAGTGGGGTCCAAGAGAACCATTCAGAATGACTGAAGTGATGCTTAAACAAAACCTATGTCTTCGAGTGAAGACTATGAGAGTGAATCTTGTCCAGAGTCGGACAAGTCAGCTTTGCTTGTAGCCCAAGTAAAGTTGCCGTGTGAGTTTGAAATTTGACCGTTGGAACACGTGTCAGTTCCTTAGTGACCCAGGGTCATTTCGGACAAATCAGGTCAGGTTGCCTAGTGGCTATAAATAGCCCACCCCCTACAACCATAAACGGTTGGCTGCTCAGATTCAGAGTACGGATTTTGTCGTTTGAGAGCAACCCACCTCGAAGCCTTTGAGAGAGAATTCCTTACGAGGATAAAGCCCTAACCACCCAGAGCCAAAGAGAATTAAGCATCACTTAAGTCTTCTTGTCTGTGTGATCTGAAGACTTATTACACTTGAGGACTGTGCATCCTCCAGCCGGTTAGGCGTCGCGTTCTGAGCATCCAAGAGACATTGTGGATTGTCGGTGAACGAAGTCTGTGAAGGTTTGGGAGTCTATCTTAAAGACTTACCAGAGTGATTGGGCGAGGTCTGTGTGACCTTAGCTCAAGGGGAATACGGTGAGGACTGGGTGTCCTGAGCTGCGTGTTCAGGACTGGGTGTCCGGGACTGTGTGTCCTTAGGTTTAAATACCTAGCCGCCCTAACCAGACGTACAGTTGTCACAACAACTGGAACTGGTCCAACAAATCATTGTCTTCAACGGGTCACTGGTTTCATCCTTCCCTTCTCCTTACTTACTGTTACTCCTTGTGAAGTCATTGTATGTCCGCTCTATCTTTTGTCTTCACTGAGTGACTGTGTGATCTGTTTGGCTTCTTAATATCTTCCTACCTGATCCTTACTACCTAGCTGCTATTAGTCATTGTGCTTTCACTTCATTGAATACATGACTATGGTTTATCTAGTGTAGTCTACCTTCCGCTGCATGGTAATAGGTTTATTTCTATCGTTTGTCTTCGAAACTTCCATGTTTTGAAGACTTTCATAAAAATCGCCTATTCACCCCCCCTTTAGTCGATATAACGCACTTTCAAAAATACTCATATATAGATGACTTTTTCATCAACCATTGCCTTGATAGATGCTAGTTTGGTTGTGCATGTTTGCCATTTTTTATTTGCAACCTTATTGTGTGAGCATGTTGCTACGCATATGTTCCCATCGGAGGACATCCCATTATTGTTTGCTTGATTTGGATATTTTGGTCAATTGGATGGACAAGAATGCATAAGAACCTTCTCCAGCTATCTATCTCTACTTGTCTCAATTCATTCTTGCTGATCACAAAATTTTGAAAAAGTTTCTATTTGGGCCCTCTGGGTGAGGAGCACTCGGAGTCACTAACTTGAGCAGGGTTGAACTTTAAAACTTTCATTATGTCTTTGGTCCGACCAACACATTCCTTTTCGGTCCCATCGAGCCACTGTGACCGATCTGTTTTGAGCCCCTTGGACAGCCCGACTGAACACACTCGATCTCACTAGAACACTCTGCTTCTGGAAGTATATGTCTTGGTGCCTCCGAACAATTTCTCTCCGACTGACCAATAGTGTGTGAGTATATATATATATCCTGCGAACGGTTCATCTGAAAACTTCTTCAAACACAATCTTCCGGTAACTCGCCTTTGTCGCCGTCTGGATCATCTAATCATCGACGTTGTCTCCCGCGTGCCCTAGCCGCAGGATTCTGTCGCCATCATTGTCAATCTCCACCGACGTCACTGCCATAGAGGACCGTCACCAAGTTAGGGTACAGATTCAATCTCTTGTGCTTTCCAAACTCCGATTCTTAGCACAAGGTTTCACACATTATCTTCCCACCCATGCACAACATCCATCCATCGATAAATTTCGTAGATTCTAGGTTTTGAGCGAAAAAGTTAGGGTTATGGTCTCGTTGTCTTCACTTCGGACTGACTGAAGGAACATGCTTCGGTGCCGCCGATATGGCTTAGGCCATTGCACAGAGTACATCTCGGTCTAACCGAATCATACTCGCTCGCTGTGACCGAATCAAAGTTTTGAACTTCCATGAGCACCTCGGAGAGACCGAGTCACATAGTCGGTGGCACCGAAACATGTCGACAAGTCTCTATTGTTGCCTCGAAATTTCCAAACGAGTTCACTCAGTGAGACCAAATTGCAGACAAATATAACCTAAACTTGACTTTTGAACTCAATTCTTTTGCAAAAACCTCTGCATTTTGTGATCCTCATCTTGTTTGTTCCTATCTATTCTATTCACAGGGCCAGCTTGCCAAGATGCCAGGGTCAGATGATAGGCAAAATTGGATTGATGAGGATGTTGACTTGAGTGCATGCACTAAGTCCTGAGAGCAAGACAAATTCAAATCCAGGTACACTAAGTTCACATGATTTACCCAAAGCTCCAACATATGCCAGAAAGAGGAAAAATTCTGATGAGGACTCTAATTTTATCCCAGATGATGCAACCTCCAAGAGGAAGGTTGTGAGCAAAGAGTATAACACTTTTGAAAGAGAGAGCAGTTGCTCAAAAGGTGCCAGCCTCCACGCCAAACAAGAGGGGAATTGCATTAACACATACTGTTGGAGGTAGCTCAGCTCCCGGGCACTATATGAGAGAGACCTATCTATTTTAAACTCTTTTGGGAATGTTCTTTTTTAACTATATACGCTATAATTCATATTAAACCCGTGCGCTCCTTACCCAATCTATTATGGCCCACCACCACTTAACAATCAACATCTCGTTACCAAAAGACTAAAGGCTCAAAGCCCAGTTCGCAAGTCGGCTTTCTCCTCCTTCCAAGTCTATAGACGCAGAGAATAACAGGTACTCTAATGGCGGACTAGCGGTTAAGAAAAGTGTGCTTCGTGCTCACATGCCTGGAACGGGCTCCTTTTGTTTTGAGGCCGCCGCCCCCTCCTCCCGCTCGCGCACCCTCAGGGCCGAGCCTGACGGGGCGGCTAGTGAGTTTGGAGACGGGCGGCGGGGCGTCGGCCGAGCTTGAGGATGAGCGGCGAGGCGTCGACCGAGTTTGGAGACGAGCGGTTGGGCATCTAGTGAGTTTGGAGACGAGCAACGGGGGCGGTTGCTGAGCTTGAGGATGAGCGGCGGGGCGGCTAGTGAGCTTGAGGATGAGGGGGGGGGGAGGATTTTGGGTGATTTAGAGGCGTTGGATGGAGGATCCGATGGCGGCAGAGGCCGGATCTGCTGGCGGCGAGGTGAGACGGACCAGTGGAAGATCGAGGTAGGCGGCCGATCGGGGGCGGGGAGGGGAAATTTCAAGGCGGTTGGGTTGGTGCGCGGCTGGCCGTTTTGCATCTGAGTTTACGTCTTCATTGGCTGGAAATATAAATTTACATCTCCAAGTGTTGTATTTTACATCATTTGGAGAATGTGATGTATTTTCTTACATCTACATCATGTGTTGTTGGAACTGTGTATTTAGACTTTCAGTATCATCTATCGGAGATGCTCTTACGCGAACCAATTTTAACTGCCTGACCGGTCTGGTAAAAAGAAGGCAGACTCGACCCATGAACCGGCCACGGCACCATTTCTTCGCCTTCCCCGCTTGGCCGCTTCCCCTCTTTCTCTCCTCCTTCCGCCTCTCGGGCCACGCCATGCACCGCGCCAGCCAGCCACCACCGCTAATCCCTGCCAGCATTTTCCAAAACTCCTCCGCTTTCTCCGTGGCCTCACATCCCGATTGCAAAGTTTCCCCCCGAAAATTTCCCCACATTGTGTTTGATCCTCCCCACATTGCTATCGATTCCTCGCAATTTTCGTCGATTTTTCCAATGGAGTGAGCCGATGTGATGGAGGGGCAGGACGCGCTCGACATGTCCGACGCCTCGCCGACCTCGTCGTGGGAGGACGGAGCCGTCGAGCACTTCGACGTCGCGTCGTTCGGCGGCGACGGGTACGTCGTCGACGATGAGGAGATGTCGGACGTGGAGCTCGGCACGGGCTCCCCGGCGGGCCCTTCGGAGGCCTCGACGCAGCCTCCTCCGCCGCTGCGGAGGCGCCTAGCGCCGGTCGAGTCCTCGGACGTCCCGGAGGAGGTGGTGCGGGCGGTCGACGCGGTGATCATGGGCGGCGGGGTTGAGCGCCTCCGCGAGATGGTGTCCGAGGAGGACGGCGAGGTCACGCATTTCATCGTAGACGTGCTGATGATCACGATGGGCGGCGTGGACGGCCTCGACGAGGGCGCGGGCGACGGCACCAGCCCCAGCACGGAACCCAGCATCATGTCCAGCTCGCGCGCAGCCGCCATTGCTGTCGAACTGATGCCTTACCTTCCATGCGGCACCGAGCCGTCGCCGCGCACCCGTATGGCCTGCGGCCTCCTCGCCACCCTCAGCGCCTGCACCCGCAACCGCACCATGTGCTCCGCTTCGGGCCTTCTCGCTATCCTCCTCGATTCCGCAGAGAAGCTGTTCGTAAAAATGGGTCAGAGCAGGGATTGGGACGGAACACCGCTCGTGCAGTGCATTCAGGTGCTAGGAGGGCACTCGGTTAGCGTCAAAGACTTGCATTCCTGGCTCCTTTTGGTCAAGAAAGCGCTTGGGACACGCTGGGCAACTCCGCTGACACTTGCATTGGAGAAGGCTGTTGGCTGCAATGAGGCGAAGGGACCTGCAGTGACTTTTGAGTTCGACGGTGAGAGATCCGGCTTGCTTGCCCCAGGAGATAGCCGGTGGCCATTCTCGAACGGTTTTGGGTTTGCCACATGGATATATGTAGAGTCATTCTCGGACTCACCCAACGCAGCAGCATCGACTTCTGGGAGATCGTCACCATGGGCTGTCGCCGCCGCTGCTTTCATACATGCTGGAGAAGGGGCGAACGACATGCCCCGGCTTTTCAGCTTCCTTACTGCTGATAACGATGGTGTGGAGGCTTATTTCCAAGGCAAGTTTCTAGTTGTGGAGAGTGGGACTGGAAAGGGAAAGAAGGCTCCTCTCCATTTCACCTATGAATTCAAACCACAGTGCTGGTACTTCATTGGTTTGGAGTGCACAAGCAAGCAGGGTTTGCTCGGAATGGTCGAGAGTGAACTACGGCTGTATGTTGATGATAAGCTTCATGAGAGCTGTCCGTTTGAGTTCCCCCGTGTCTTGAAACCGCTGGCATTCTGCTGCATCGGGACAAACCCGCCACCAACTATTACTGGTCTGCAACGGCAATGCCCATTATTTGCAGAAATGGGGCCTATCTATATTTTCATGGAGCCAATTGGCCCAGAGAGAATGGCCCGGCTAGCTTCTAGGGGAGGAGATGCACTTCCCAGCTTCAGCAGCGGTGCTGGTTTGCCTTGGAAAGCTAGCTGTGATCACATTAGGGAAATGTCAGAAGATAGTTATACACTTGACATTGAGATTGGAGGAAGCTTACATCTACTTTATCATCCTAGCCTACTTAATGGCCGATTTTGCCCCGATGCTTCACCTTCTGGTTCAACAGGTTTGTTCTATAGTTGAACTGTCAATCTTGTCTTAATTTTATTTTCAGAAACAGTCAGCAATTAATTCATAGAATAATCCCAACAGAGTATACAAAAGGCTGAAAGGCTAATAAAGAAAACACAAACACATGCAAGCAGAATGGCTTGGCTTAATTCTACTCTTATCTTTGGTGTTACCTGGGGAGTTGAACCATGGTCAAGTTACAATCCTCATGAAGGCTAGGCAAATCTTTCTGTACTTCCTGTTTTGCCTGCCGATTATTGCACATTCCAGTTGGTAGGAACCGGATCCCTACCAGGGCGTGGTCTCAGGTTGTAGGGGTGGAAGGAGCGATGGCGTGGATGAAGGCGTGGTCGCCGGCGCTGGGGCGCCGTCGTTGCGTGCGCACGCGCGCGCGAGAGAGAGAGAGAGAGCAGGGGCGGCGGCTAGGGTTAGGTCTCCCGGCTCCCTAAGGAAGCCGAGCAAATCTGATTGCTTCTTGCTTAACTTGAAACAGGTCCTTACAGCTCGTCCTCGAGCTGGACGACGAGGAAGCGCTTGCGGAACTCCTCGAGGTGATCAACGGCCGCCAAACACCTCCGCGTCAGCTGGGGCGGGCAGGTCGCCAAGCCCGGAGGCGGCGATGTCCTCCTCAATGTAGTCCGCAGCCTCCAGGTAGGAGAGTCGCGGGCAGACATGGCCGGGCACGTAGGGCTCGTCGCAGTTGAAGCACAACCCCTGCCGGCGACGCTCGAGTTGCTCGGCTGGGGTGAGCCGGCGGAAGCCTGAGCAGGCCGACCCTGCGCGGGAACTTCCGGCTAGGGCGGCGGCCCAGCGGCCCGGGGCGGTGGCGCCTGCTGGATGGCCACCGCGCAACGCTCGAACGCGCGGGCGTAGTACATGGCCGTCTGGAGGTCCTGTGGCCCGCGCATCTCCACATCCACGCGAATGTGGTCCGATAGGCCGCCGACGAAGAGCTCAGCCAGCTGACGAGCCGAAATGCCGGGGGCGTGGCACGCCAGTGCCTGGAAGCGGTCGGCGAAGTATTGCACTGTGGTGAGGAACGGAAGGTGCCCAAGCTCCGCCAGACGGCTCCCTCGTATAGGCGGACCGAAGCGCAAGAGGCACAGATCGCGGAAACGCTCCCATGGCGGCATGCCGCCCTCATCCTGCTCGAGGGCGTAATACCACGTCTGGGCGGCGCCGCGTAGATGATAGGAGGCGATCCAGGTGCGGTCGGACGCGAGCATGCGCTGCCCCCTGAAAAATTGGTCGCATTGGTTGAGCCAATTCAGGGGGTCGACGGTACCGTTGTAGGTCGCGAACTCCAGCTTGGAGAATCTCGGCGGTGGCTGGGCATGGACGACGGGCGGGTATGTGTCATCTGCATGGAACAACGAGGGCGACGACACCGAGTGTGCGGGCTGCAGAGTACCGCCATGGAAAAGGGGCCCGTCCACACCATCGTAGGGACCCGCGGCACCCGAGGACCTGCCGAACTGCATGGCCGGGGGCGGCGCCGGCGGTGACATCACGTGCGGCTGTCCTGAGGCCATCGTATAGACCGGCTCGATGGACCCAGCGAGCGAGGCCGATAGCGGAGATGGCGACGGGGGAAAACGGACCTGGTGGATGGGCACCCCGGGCACCGTCGACGGAAGGCCCGACCCCGAGATCGCCGGTGGCGGCGGCGGCGGCTGCTGCTGCAGCGGCAGCGGCATGATGGATGCGACGAAAGTCGCCGGTGGTGGCGGCTGCCACGGGAGCTGCCGCAGCCCCGTGACGATGGTGACGGGGGCGGGCGGCGGCGGCCCATAGTGCCCCGCGAGGAAGGTGCAGATGCCTTGGACCGCCTGAGTAAGGTCCCGGAGTGCCACCGTCATCTCCTCCAGGGTGAGCACGGCGGGGGCGGGCGCGGGTGGCGTCCAGGCGGCGGAGGAGACCGGACCAGTCAGGGGCGGCGTGCTGGCCGCGGTGGTCATCGGCGACGAGGATGCGATCGACAGTGGGAGGGAGGGGGTGGGTGGTGGCATGGACATGATCGAGCCTGAGACACCTGATACCAGATTGGTAGGAACCGGATCCCTACCAGGGCGTGGTCTCAGGTTGTAGGGGTGGAAGGAGCGATGGCGTGGAGGAAGGCGTGGTCGCCGGCGCTGGGGCGCCGTCGTTGCGTGCGCGCGCGCGAGAGAGAGAGAGAGCAGGGGCGGCGGCTAGGGTTAGGTCTCCCGGCTCCCTAAGGAAGCCGAGCCAATCTGATTGCTTCTTGCTTAACTTGAAACGAGTCCTTACATGAGTTTATATAATCTTCAAATACGATAACTGTGCTAAGCCCCAAATAACGATAAGATAACTGGGACAGGCCCCTAACTGCCTGGGCTGTAGTATATGCTGGTCATAACATCTCTCCCCGCATGCACAAACAGCTCGTCCTCGAGCTGGAAGGCGGGGAAGCGCTTGCGGAACTCCTCGAGGTGATCAACGGGCGCCAAACACCTCCGTGTCAACTGGGGCGGGCAGGTCGCCGAGCCCGGCGGCGGCGGTGTCCTCCTCAATGTAGTCTACAGCCTCCAGGTAGAAGAGTCGCGGGCAAACATGCCCGGGCACGTAGGGCTCATCGCAGTTGAAGCACAACCCTTGGCGGCGACGCTCGAGTTGCTCGGCCGGGGTGAGCCGGCGGAACGGGCGCGCCGCGGACGCGGCGAGGGGTGCCGCGGAAGCCTGAGCAGGGCGACCCTGCGCGGGAACTTCCGGCCAGGGCGGCGGCCCAGCGGCCCGGGGTGGTGGCGCCTGCTGGATGGCCACCGCGCGGCGCTCGAACGCGCGGGCGTAGTACATGGCCGTCTGGAGGTCCTGTGGCCCGCGCATCTCCACGTCCACGCGATTGTGGTCCGATAGGCCACCGATGAAGAGCTCAGCCCGCTGATGAGCCGAAACGCCGGGGGCGTGGCACGCCCGTGCCTAGAAGCGCTCGGCGAAGTATTGCACTGTGGTGAGGAACAGAAGGCGCCCAAGCTCCACCAGACGGCTCCCGCGTATAGGCGGACCAAAGTGCAAGAGGCACAGATCGCGGAAACGCTCCCATGGCGGCATGCCGCCCTCGTCCTGCTCGAGGGCGTAATACCACGTCTGGGCGGCGCCGCGTAGATGATAGGAGGCGATCCAGGTGCGGTCGGACGCAAGCGTGCGTTGCCCCCTGAAAAATTGGTCGCATTGGTTGAGCCAATTCAGGGGGTCGACAGTACCGTCGTAGGTCGCGAACTCCAGCATGGAGAATCTCGGCGGTGGCTGGGCGTGGACGACGGGCGGGTATGTGTCATCTGCGCGGAACAACAAGGGTGACGGCACCGAGTGTGCGGCTGCAGAGTACCGCCATGGAAAAGGGGCCCGTCCACACCATCGTAGGGACACGCGACACCCGAGGACCCGCCGAACTGCATGGTCGGGGGCGGCGCCGGCGGTGACATCACGTGCGGCTGTCCTGAGGCCATCATATAGACCGACTCGATGGACCCAGCGAGCCAGGCCGATAGCGGAGATGGCGACGGGGGAAAACGGACCTGGTGGATGGGCACCCCGGGCGCCGTCGACGGAAGGCCCGGCCCCGAGATCACCGGTGGCGGCGGCGGCTGCTGCTGCAGCGGCAGCGGCATGATGGATGCGACGAAAGTCGCCGGTGGTAGCGGCTGCCACGGGAGCTGCTGCGGCCCCGTGACAATGGTGACGGGGGCGGGCGGCGGCAGCCCATAGTGCCCCGCGAGGAAGGTGCAGATGCCCTGGACCGCCTGAGTAAGGTCCCGGAGCGCCACCGTCATCTCCTCTGAGGTGAGCACGGCGGGGGCGGGCGCGGGTGGCGTCCAGGCGGCGGAGGAGACCGGCCCAGTCAGGGGCGGCGTGTGGCCGCGGTGGTCATCGGCGACGAGGATGCGATCGGCAGCGGGAGGGAGGGGGTGGGCGGCGGCGTGGACATGATCGAGCCTGAGACACCTGATACCAGATTGGTAGGAACCGGATCCCTACCAGGGCGTGGTCTCAGGTTGTAGGGGTGGAAGGAGCGATGGCGTGGTCGCCGGCGCTGGGGCGCCGTCGTTGCGTGCGCGCACGCGAGAGAGAGAGAGAGCAGGGGCGGCGACTAGGGTTAGGTCTCCCGGCTCCCTAAGGAAGCCGAGCAAATCTGATTTCTTCTTGCTTAACTTGAAACGAGTCCTTACATGAGTTTATATAATCTCCAAATACGATAACTGGGCTAAGCCCCTAATAAAGATAAGATAACTGGGCCAGGCCCCTAACTGCCTGGGCTGTAGTATATGCCGGTCATAACACCAGTCTTTATAAATCTTGTTCCACAGTTCTGCATCAATCGTTCCTGTAGTAATTGAATGAAATTGTTATTCTCACATGCCATTAACCAATACCAGGGACAAAGTATTTCTAGTGGCTATCAAAATTACGACATACTCCCTCCGTTCCTAAATACTTGTCTTTCTAGGCATTTTAACAAGTGACTACATACGGAGCAAAATGAGTGAATCTACCCTCTAAAATATGTCTACATACATCCATATGTAGTAGTCATTTGAAATGTCTAGAAAGACAAATATTTAGGAACGGAGGGAGTACAATGTTATGTGTATATAAATTAAAAAGGTTGATTGAGTTTGGTTCCCAGTTCCCATCAATCATTCATGTATTGATCGTAGTAAATTGTCATCCTTGATAGGAGAAGAGCAACTTATGACATACAATAATGACTATGTACCTAAAAAAGTGGCTTGGGTTGGTTCAGAAGGATAACTATTGATATTATCTCATGTTTAATCTTAGGTACTCACCGAAGGCCTGCAGAAGTTATTGGGATGGTTCACATATCTTGTCGCGTGCGACCTGCAGAATCATTATGGGCATTAGCTTGTGGAGGTCCAATGGCTTTACTACCATTGACTGTGAGCAATATTGAGATGGATAACCTGGAACCTATACTTGGTGATGTGTCACTGTCTCTTGCTACGTCTTCTCTTTCTGTTCCTATATTCAGAATAATTTCTCTGGCAATTCAACATCCTGGAAATAAGCAAGAGCTTTGCCGTACCAATGGACCAGAGCTTCTATCACAAGTTTTACAATATTTGTTGGAAACACTGTCAAAACTAGAAAGTGGGAAGAAAGAGATACTGAGAGACGAGGAGCTTGTTGCTGCAATCGTATCTTTGTGCCAATCTCAAATAAATGATCCTGGTCTAAAAGCGCAGCTCTTTAGCACTTTGCTGTTGGACCTGAAGATGTGGAGCTCATGCAACTATGTTCTGCAGAAAAAGCTTCTCTCTTCACTGGCAGACATGGTTTTTGCAGAATCTGCTTGCATGTATGATGCAAATGCGTTGCAAATGCTTCTTGATGGATGCAGAAGGTGTTACTGGGTAACTCGTGAAGGAGATTCAATAGATACCTTCACATTGACTGGAATTGAGAGACCTTTAGGGAAAGTGAATGCTCTTGTTGATGAGCTGTTGGTTGTTATTGAACTGTTGATAGGATCAGCTTCTTCCACAATGGCTTCTGATGATGTTCGTCGTTTGGTAGGATTTGTTGTTGACTGCCCACAACCTAACCAGGTAACTGGATTCGACACTGGTAGTCTAGCACAACATTACATGCCCCTTGCCAGAAAACAAAGACTCTCGTCAAAGTTTGGCTAGCGCTTTCTTGTTCACCAGGATGATGTCATACATGGAAATACTTGGTCCATTTGTATCTGAGTTTGTAATCTGCCTAGTTTTGTACATGCTACTTTGCATTTGGAGTACTTCATACTCAGATGTATTTGTTTCATAACAACAAAATACTGAAGAGAATCTAGTCTTGTGTTCGTTAAACTATTGCCATATTTTTTTCTATTCTTTGTAACTAATCAGTGCTAATGCTTAATGTGGTTTTCTATACTATGGGATATGCACCAAAGTCAGTCTTAATACCTTTGTATAGCTTCTTGATGTGGAAACTTGATTGAAAGAATGGTTCTGATGATTTTTAGCAATGTGCTTTGTTGGCAGGTTCCTAGGGTCTTGCTCCTCATCTACAGACTGATTGTGCACCCAAACAGTACTAGAGCGCACATGTATGCTCAGTCATTTATTTCTCGTGGAGGTGTAGAGGCATTACTTGTTCTTTTGCAGAGAGAGGCTAAATCTGGCAATAAAAACACTTTCAACAACTGCGATGTGCCACAAAATGCTGCTAAATGGAATGGAAGTTCTCAGTCAAAATCTACTAATAGTCGTTCACTCTTGAAACCAGCTAGTAGTGAAGCAAACTGCAATCGTGAGACCCCGTCAGTTGACAGTCATGAGTCACCCTCTCATGATGGTAACTCTGAACCTGTATCCACTAGCAAATGGCGCTTACTAAAAAATCAGTTCCTAAAGAATCGGAGTGGCATGGACCTCCCAAGTATCACTGACAATGTTCAGAACAATGTATACAATATTGATAATGGTGATGGAGTACTTGTTGGGATAGTTCATATTTTGGGCGCTTTGGTTGCCTCAGGTCACCTGAAGTTTTCCTCACTTATTGCAAAACCAAAGTTGCCAAGTGGTTTTCTGACAACTGCTAATGGCGAAGGAAATACCATGTTTGAAGACAGAGTATCTTTATTGCTGTTTGCATTGCAGAAAGCTTTTCAAGCAGCCCCAAGAAGGCTTATGACCAGAAATGTATATAGATCTTTAATATCTGCAGTGGTATGGTGTTCTTTAACTGACTTACGGATATTGGATATGTGATATGTTTTCAGCACTACACTGATTGGTTAATGCAACTCCTGTTTTGCTTTCTACTCCCCCAATTCACAAATATAAGATTTTTAAATTTTGTGTGAAACGGATGTATATAGACACGTTTTAGTGTGTTTGTTCACTCATTTCAGTCCGTATGTAGTCCATATTGAAATACCCAAAACATCTTATATTTGTGAACGGAGGGAGTATTATTAGACTAAGCCATCATTTCTAAGTACCTGAATAAGCTAAATATTTGGAATATTACAAAAGCAAGACTTTCAAATAAAATTTCTTTGAAGTTTATGTAGCTGTGCTTCACAATAGTTCACGTTTTGCTCGCTTAAGCATGTCATAGGTGCAACCAATTTTACTCTGGAAACCTGAATTATGTCTTGTATTCTTCAATGCAGATCAATATTTCTTCAGCAAATGATAATCTGAACTTGTATGATTCTGATTATCGCTTTCAGCATATTCCGCTCTTGTTAGTTCTACTACGTTCTCTTCCATATGCATCACGAGCATTTCAAGCTCGTACTCTTCAGGTACATTTACTGATTTATTCAGATAAAGTTATCACCTAATTTTTCTTGACATGAATGATGATATGATCACTGATAATATGCTCATATAACATTTTCCATTATGTGTATTCTCTTGATTGACATCTCTTATGCCATTATCATAATTCTTGTCTTTTGAAGTCTATGATATTACTTTTTTTTTAGAAAACGGAAGCTTTATTACCCCTTGCCCTGCACCATTAGACGCATATAGCCAAACTTATTACATTGTTTATTACAAAAGATCAAACTTTGATCTTGCCAAGAGAGGGAAATATCAAACACATGGATCAAATTGGACGATCAAACCACATAAGAGCACTCTAAACACTCAAAAGTCTATCATTGGCATATGCCGCCCAAAGCGGATCATAAACACCCTGGTGATCCACTCAAGTTTATTCGCGTCTGGCTCTATCAGCTCCTTGTACCGCGCCTTCTGTAATAGTGCCCATAACCGCAGCCAATTGGTAGTTTGGTACACAAGCGTAGCACCTCATACAAGAACAAACTTTTATCTTGTAAAATATGACATCACTTATGCAAAGCCAGATAGACCGAAAAGACAGCTGCTACCCCGACTAGAATAAGAAGCCTTAAAGATTTTTTAACCCTGTAGCCAAGTCCCAAAAATATGTGAAATACCACGAGGTGGGGTGATGTTAAAGGCTAAATACACAGCTTGCCATGCAAATGTTTGGACGGAGTTTTGGTCATGATGGAGTTGTATACTGGTTTTTCTAAGATATCGATTATTATAATTTAACAACTACTCTTCCCATCTTAATCAGTTCTCAGTACCTTTCATATTTGAAGATTTGCATGATTAAACCATGTGCAGATTAGGTATGGGTGGGAGGGAGTTTTGGTTTATTAGATGGCCTTTGCCTCCAATTTTCATAACAACCTCAGCTCTCACTGTGTTGACAAACAGTTCCAAAGTTAAAATGCGCGGATGTGGCTGGTTTGCCATGGTTTCAACTATCAAAGAACAACTTGGGGAGAGACCAATTAGTATAAGTGGGGAGGACATCTGGCGAGTAGCGTCTGATATGGGTAGATATTAACTTATATGTTGAGACTATCTTTTTAATTTAGGACACAACCAAAATGTGTTTAAATGATGTCTACACCCTAGACACCATGCTCCATGATTAATTTAGAGGCTTGGTTTTGGTTCTTGTACCACATCCCTGAGTTATTTGCATGATCATTCTGCTAAATGTTGCCTTCGATTCTTCAGTGGTTGCATTAGTTAATTAATATTGTAAGCCCCATAAATCAAATATGTGAATTCCTAACATTGATTTTTCCAAAGCTAAAAAACAGGTTTGTCTTTTTTACTTTGAATAGTGCATTTTATTTATCTTGCGTTTTAATCACTTATGATGCCTTCTATATTATTTCAGGATCTTCTATTTTTGGTTTGCAGTCACCCTGAGAATAGAAGTACTATGACTTCCATTGCAGAATGGCCTGATTGGATTTTGGAGGTTATGATTTCTAATCATGAGGTAATATTTCTGTGATGGCAAATCCAACATTTTGCATTGATAATTATATTAAGAAGTGGCACTTGTATTCTATGCTTATTTTAATATGTAAAGTTGATATTTAGATGGGTGATAACAAAGATTCAGATGGTGTAAGCATATATGAGCTTGAAGACGTCATACACAAGTTTCTACTTATTATGCTGGAGCATTCAATGTGGCAAAAAGATGGGTGGAAGGCAAGTGACGTTGATCTCTTGTGTTTCTGTTTGCACATTAACTTTATAGGATTGTAAGCTTCTTTTTGGAGAATGGGTCGTAATAATTTTTTATGGTAGTTTTGTGGTTGGAATGTTTCCCTAGCCAGACTTCTCTTTGATCCTTGATTGTGTCTTGATGGTTTTAATGCTGTAATTCTTCAGGATGTGGAGGCAACAATACACTGTGCAGAATGGCTTTCAATGGCTGGGGGGTTTAGCATGGGAGACCAAAGAATTAGGTAAACAAAAAGCAATAAGAAGCAATGCTCCCATGCCATAATATCTTGCTAATTATGTATCCTATCTATGCGTTCCGTATCAACCACCACATGCATTTTTGTTTATCTACTAGGCAGTATAAGAAGTATTTACGTGATAAAAAAACATCAGAACCCATAAGATCGTTAAAGCATGACATTATGCAGGGCTGCATATGATCTAAAACTGGAAATTCCTTCTAAATATCCCCACCGTACCTTTTAAAATAACAATAGCTGCAGCCTTTTGTGCTTTACTACCTCATCGCATTTTTTTCAACAATAGAATACAGGTGCTTGTCACGCTCTGCCTGATTATTTTATTGATTCAAACATAATATAATGCTTTTATAGAAGATATTATCTTCTTGGCTTGGAATATCAGTGTGATATTTTTCTTTGTTTTCAAGGCGTGAAGAAGCATTACCAATTTTCAAAAGGAGATTACTGGGTAGTCTGCTTGATTTTTCTGCTCAGGAGCTTCGAGTTCAGGTAGATGCTCCTTTTTACAAATGTTATTCGCTTGGACTTGGACTTCATTATTTTGAAATTACAGAACTAACTAGCAACGCATGGTTCTTGCATATTTGTCAATTGCTATTTTCTACCTTTTTCACCCCATGTATCTGATAGGCTCTTCTACTTCCTGTTTATATAAAATGAACGCAAAATTTGGGAATAAATCAGTACAAACCTGTGATATTTTGGAGCCTATATTAGCTATATCTATTATCCAGTTTACGGGGGTCATAAGTGAAACAAGCCAACTTATGAAATTAGCACAGGAAACTACATAACGATTCTTGCTTGTAAGCCCTTGCACCTTGCAGAGTTCCCAAGCCACCTTCTCTGGTTTAAGCTTCTGTTTTAGAAGGATCTTAGGCTTATCAAACATATCTGAAGGTAATCAGGTGTCTAAAACTAGCTTAAAATTAGGACTAGACTACAAACTAAGCTTGCTCGATCAATTGAGCCCATGTAACATGGTTAAACTTGTATGACCACTACTTTCTGTCTATGATTGTACATAGGTGCAGTAGCAATACATTGTCAAGGCATATTTGTCATCAATTGTATTCCAAGGAACAGAAAAATGTGGATAATTTTGCTTTTGTTTCAAAACCTCACTTTTATTATGAATTATGGTACTCTTAATACATTGGTCGCCTTGTTTATAACATGCACAGATGAGTTCAGTCTTATGGACAATAACACATAGAGTGTCTGTTAATTTATAAATTAGACGGTTACGGTTTTATCATTTCGCAAATGATGTTCTTTTCTTGGTTGTCGCCACAGCAGTCTGAAGGAATTACTGCTGCAGCATCTGATGTTGAAGTGGAGACTAAAGAACCAAAAATACAAGCAGAAAAGGCTGCCGATCTCTTAGTAGTCTTGGCTGAGAATGCAGTAGTTCTGATGATGCTCGTAGAAGATCATCTGAGGTCACGCAGCCAACAATTTTTTACATCCTGCTTAATTGACAGTGCTTTATCTCCTGCATCGATGGCTTCATCAGCTGCCAGTAGGTCATTGAGCAGAACTGGTAGCGAGCCTTTAGAAGCTGGGGGCTCAAGGCAGTCTTTGTCCAGTGATGCTGGTGGACTGCCGGTTGATGTATGTATATCTAGAACAGGCATATATTATCACAATCTTATTTGCATAATTTCAATTTATGCCTATATTTTTTATAGGTCCAACTTGTAATGTTCTTTCATTGCTTTGACATGTTGAGTCCCTTTTTTGTTTCTGGGGCAATTTTGTGAATTTGTGAGATGCTATATCATGTGATTGCTGAAAATGTTAAAACTCATTAGTGGTATTGTATTGTTTAGGAATATATGAGATAGATGATTAGAGGTCCAGTTTCTAGGGAAAACTTCTTGTGAAGATAATCGACAGTAAAGGGTGGTTCTTGTTTAATTCAAGATTCAAAATAAGACCACTACCATTATAAGAGTTACACTATTTCTTGGAACTCGACAAGCATATGTACATTATTTCTTGTCAATCAGGCCACTACCCTTTATAGGAGTTACACTATTTCTTAGAACTCGGCAAGCATGTGTACACTATTTCTTTGTACTAGTATGAGTATAATCCAGAAGAATACTCTGTGTAGCATATCTTGTTTCAGAATTTTCCCTTTATAGTCCACTCTTACATTCAGTTTCATCTACTTCATACCAACTTTTGCTTGCTATCTTACATCATTATTGGTGTGAAAAAAATTCCAGGTTCTTGCTTCGATGTCTGGCACAAATGGGCAAATTTCTTCTGAGGTAATGGAACGCGTAACGGCAGCAGCAGCAGCGGAGCCTTATGGATCTGTCAGGCATGCATTTGTATCCTATGGGAGCTGTATTTCAGATCTTTCTGAAGGTTGGAAGTACAGAAGCCGACTGTGGTATGGTGTATGCATTCCATCCAAAGCTAATGTCTTTGGGGGAGGAGGAAGTGGTTGGGAAGCATGGAAATCTGTTGTAGAGAAGGACTCCAATGGGGACTGGATTGAACTTCCATTAGTGAAGAAATCAGTTGCAATGCTGCAGACACTTCTACTAGATTCTGGATTTGGGGCTGGCCTTGGCTCTGGAGAGGGATCTGCCGGTGGTATTGGTGTTATGAGTGCACTTAATCAGTTGTTAGATAGTGATCAGCCTTTTTTCTGTATGCTCCGGTTGACTCTTATTTCAATGAGGGAGGATGATACTGGGGAAGACGACCTCTTTATGAGAAACATTAGCATGAAGAATGATGATATATCAGAAAGATTGGGCTGTCAAACTGGAAGTGTGATTGAACTTGATGGTAACTCATGTTCGCCTACCATAAAACCTCAGTCTGCACTTCTATGGAGGTACACCTTACCAGCTATTAAGTAGATTATCATGTTAAAATTATAGTTCAAGAAAAGGATTTGATCCAGAATTATCACTCCATGGTCCATAGTAGCCAGTGGCCTTTCATTCTATACTGCATCCATACTAACCATTTTGTCCATTGCTTCTTCACTGATATTTTTTAACATATCTTTACTGATATTTCGAAACCTCTGTTTTTTTTACAGATTGCTTGGCCCCTTTCTGAATGTGCCAGTTTCTGAATCTAAGAGACAGAGGGTTCTGGTTGCGTCTTCTATTCTTTATTCGGAGGTAAATTTGGTTTTCATTGATTGAAAAATATGATCAGTATCTAAAAACATAGAAGTGTTCCATGCTATCCTTTCAGATTGAATACTTCATCAGAATCACGACATGCAGACACCATAGTCCATGCGTGGTACTCCCTCCGTTCCCAAATATAAGTCTTTTTAGAGATTCCAACAAGTGACTACATACGGAGCAAAATGAGTGAATCTACACTCTAAAATATGTCTACATACATCTGTATGTTGTAGTCCATTTGAAATGTCTAAAAAGACTTATATTTAGGAACGGAGGGAGTAGTTTCATTTACCATCTTCTTCCTCTTGTTTCTGATGGTCTATGCATGGCCCCAAAGTTCACATGCGGTGGTCTCATTATTTTTTGCATAGATGAAGCACTATTTTGCACCAATCTGTTTGATTACTTTATGTATTTTGTGGAATGTAGCATAAAAAGCATGTTCCAAATGCTTATAATCATGTTGCAGTTTTCAAAACACTTATAATTTAAATTCCTGATGCAGAAAGCTTGTTGCCCCCACCATATATCTAAATGTCTCGTGTCTTAACTTTGAATTATATGTCCAAAAAGCTATCCTCAACCTGTTATGATTAATTTTAAAAAGGAAATTCCCTTCACTCATTTAGTGCCTTGATGATCAAAGATAAACCCATAGTTCATACCAAGAGATATCAGGGAGCAACTTGTATGGAAACACTCCTAAAGAGGTAATCTTGTACAAGTTGCTCTCAGAGATATCACTACAGTAGATGACACTGTAGAACGTTGAGTTAGAATTTTCTGTGTTAGGCCTTAAAATCGTGGGACACTTTTTTTGTGAGAAAAAAAACGCACTACTTTCAAGACCTTTTTCGAGGACATCACTACTTTAAGACCTAACCTAGGGAAATTGCGTAACTCCATGCTGCTGCTTCCTGAGAGCACTGCTACTTTTAAGGCCCAACGGAGGAAAAATTATAACTCTATGCTGCTGCTTCCTGTTTTTTTATGTTGTTTGTTTTGAATATATAGATCGAACAACTTTTTTTATATTATGTGTTTTCATGAAGCTTATGTTATCCTAACAGGTATGGCATGCTGTAAGTAGCGACAGAAAGCCTTTAAGGAAAAAATATCTTGGATTGTTAATGCCACCATATGCAGCTGTCCTGAAAAGATACCGCTCTGTTTTGGCTAATATTCACGAGCTTGCATCTTCGGATGGAGAAAATCCGCTACTTGTTGGTGATTGTGCTTCGGCTGCAGATACTTTACCTGTTGAGGTAACAGTTGATTTTAAATAGGCCATAAGATAGCTAATAACTGAAGTTATCTGGTGCTTGTACTGAGCTCTATAACTGTGATCTAGCGATGCTTGTTACAATCTTATAGCTTTATAGTAAAAATGCTACTTCTGCAAATAGAACTATGAATTTTGCACATTAGCTTAAAATCAGATGTTTTCCTAACTATTGCTTACTTTGTACTTTCATTTCATGTTCGAGAAATTGTTTTAAATAGTGTGATTTGGATCTTTAGCATAATCACTTCTATCTTGACATTACTTTTGAGGAAGGCCTTGATATTTGTTATGCGACTTTAGTTGGTCCTCTCGGATAAATATCTCATCATTGTTTTTATGCAAAGTTTTATGTGTTCACAGTGGGATTTTATTCTGTGTCTTTTGAATTCAGGCTGCTGTTTCATTGATATCACCTGGCTGGGCTGCTGCTTTTGCCTCTCCACCAGTTGCAATGGCATTGGCCATGATTGCTGCTGGTGCCTCTGGGGCAGAAACAATTGCACCACCAACAAATAAATTGCGCAGGCGTGACACCTCATTGCTTGAGCGTAGATCAGCTAAATTACACTCATTCTCAAGTTTCCAGAGGCCTCCTGATACAACACCACTCCTGCCTGCATCTGCACCAAAGGACAAAGCATCCGCGAAAGTTGTAGCCTTGGCCGCTGCTCGTGACCTTGAGTTTAGTGCTAAGATTGGCTTGAGAAGAGGTCTTAGTGTTGTAGCAATGGCAACTTCAGGACAACGGAGGTCTGCAGGCGATATTGAGCGTGCGCTGAGGTGGAACACAACTGAAGCTATGGCTGCTGCTTGGATGGAGTGTCTGCAATCTGCTGACTCAAAGTCAGTGTCAGGCAGAGATTTTTCTGCCCTTTCTTACAAATATGTTGCACTTCTTGTTTCAAGTTTTGCCTTAGCACGGAACTTGCAACGAGTTGAGGTATATCAACATCGAACAAAACGCTTCCGCTTATGGTATTCAGTGTTAGTGATACATCACTTAACAACTTTTGGACATGCAGATGGAGAGACGAACACAGGTTGATATCTTGAACCGTCGTTGTGCCTCTGTTGGGGTTCGGGCATGGCGACGTCTTCTTCATTGCTTAATAGAGACAAATAGACTCTATGGACCTTTTGGAGAACTTCTGTGTACTCCTGATAGCGTATGGACCGAATCCTGTTTTTCTTTCACGCTTTCTTGCATTCTTATTAAAAAAACACTATGCATGATTGTTTTATTGTTTTGTTAAGCAGATTTTCTGGAAGCTGGATTTTACTGAATGTTCATCAAGGATGAGAAGATTTATGAAAAGAAACTACAATGGGTCAGATCGTTTTGGTGCAGCTGTTAATTTTGAGGAGCAGATGCTTCTTTGTGATGGTGTAGAATCCAATGCATGCCACACAGAGGAAGGGGACACTCGATCTACAAATGCTCTCCCAACAACTTCGTTAATTATAGTGGCTGAGGCAATGTCAGTGGATAGAGGACATGAAGATGCTGAGCACATAGAAACCGAAACAATTTGCAGCAGTGTAGATGATCAATTTAGAAATTCCTTGCCACCTGATTCGTTTAAAGGATCAATAGATTCAAGAAGTTCAGACTTTTCTGGTGTCCGCAACCTGGTTCGATCCACACTAATTGCACCTGGTTACAGGTCTGGCGAAGAAGATAAAAGAATTATAATTGAATTGCCATCGTTGATGGTGAAGCCATTGAAGACCGTACGAGGAACCTTCCAAGTAAGTGTGTGCTGATGTACGTACTTCCACCTGTATAGTCATACCTAGTGTATAGCTTTTTCTTAGGGAGTCCAAAGAGCTTCTATTGGTGCCATATATTACTTGAACACTGAAATTAAACGAATTGTTACTACGAATTCATGCTTTCGTTACTTGGCCATGAGCCCTTGACCGGGTCCTAATCAACACAGCTCTCTGATGAGCTTAACTAGCTAAGTTCATCATATGATTCTGAATAGTTTTGAGTCGTAGTCTAATCTCTAAGGAGTCCTTAGTAAAGTCCGGTACCACTGTAAGTAAATCAAGGGTGTGGGAATATTGACTAACACACATCACACAGTTATTCACCCTAATTTAATCTACAGTGTTCTTGGTATTGTAAGTTCCCCTTTGGAGAACAATAAAAGAATTGTGTTCAATATTAACTATCCTTTATATTCAAGTTTAGAGAACTGCCCGAAATGATCACTGTGTAGATACAAAAACAGATGGAAGCAGTGTTCTTTGTATTGCACCTGTTCCCTTTATAATATTCATTCAAATATTCCAAGATCCAAAATGAACAGCGTACTAAAGAATCAATAACTGTTAGTGTAATAGCATATAAAAAACTTGAGTAATTGTGTCCCCACCTAGCTGAATCAACTTCCAGCAGCCTTGACTACACTGACAAGTTATTTTTTGTTCTTATTTGCATTGAGTGCAGCGTTTGGGTGCCCAGGCTCATCTGCACCCGCTCAGAAAAAAAATCACAAAAAATAAAAAAAATTCCAATTGTTTTTTGCATGTTAGAAAATTTGTTGCTGAGGTCCGCCCCAATTTTCAGATCATTTGGACATCTCAATAGCTCTCAGCAAAAAAGACAAATAGGGTCAGAACAGTAAACTTTTTTACAGACACCGAATTTGTCTTTTTGCCGAGAGCTGCTCAGATGTCCAAATGATTTGAAAATTGGAGCGAACCTCACAGATCAAATTATCTACCATGCAAAAAAATGTAATTTATTGAATTTTTCTAGTATTTGTTTTGATTTTTTTCCTCAGCGTGGGTGCAGATGAGCCTGAGCTCAGAAGTGGATTATCGCCTTACATTGTACTATTCTGCCTATTCTTCTTCATGCCCTACTCTATCATGCTAATGCATATCATAATCCCAAGCATATATTGTTCTCAGGTCACATTAAAGAGGATTAACTTCATAGTTGATGAGCATACATCTGACAGTGACAGTTACATGGATGATGTTGCATCCACTAGCGGCCAATATGATCAGCAAGATAAAGATCGGAGTTGGTTCATATCTTCGCTGCATCAGATTTATAATAGAAGGTAAATAATTATCTTTATTATCTGGTACTCATTAAAATGTTAAGTGAGGTATTTTCAGCTTTTCTACCATCTGCGCCCCTTCTCGCATATGTAGACTACAGTCTACAGAGTGGACTGCCTGTTCAGTGCTTATAATATATGTTTCATACTGATTAAAGTTAACTATTGCAGGTATTTGTTACGTCAAAGTGCATTGGAATTATTTATGGTAGATAGGTCTAACTTCTTCTTTGATTTTGAGGTACATAGTTGATGAGACTCACTTTATGTTGTTTGAATCTTATGCATGCTATATCTGGATAACCATTTTTAAGTTGTATATGAAATTTATCTAGGATATAGAAGCACGTCGACATGCTTATCGGGCTATCATTCACACCAAACCTCCTTATTTGAATGATATTTTTCTAGCTACACAGGTTGGTGTTCAATGCAGTTCTCTAAATCTGAATGTTTTGAATCTACCCCCACCTGAATCTAATATCATTGTTTTTAGAAACCTGAGCAAATCCTTAAACAGACTCAATTAATGGAGCGCTGGGCCAAATGGGAGGTATTTGAGCACAACTCATTTTGACGGTCATATATGTTAAGTAGAGTCAGGATATAAGGAATAGCTTTCTTGTGCAGATTAGCAATTTTGACTACCTAATGGAACTGAACACTCTTGCTGGGCGCAGTTACAATGACATCTCGCAGGCATCCTTGCTTCAGAATTCTCACTTATGAACCTGGCAGGTTCTTGCTTCTGTTTCTATTTAATGATTCCTATCTGTTTCTGCAGTATCCTATCTTCCCATGGGTAGTATCAGATTACCAGTCCAAAACATTGGACTTGGAAGATCCTTCCTCATACCGAGATCTTTCAAAGGTAAATTGTGTGCTTCTATTCTTGCCGCTCATAACAGTAAGTTGGATCCCATTTTTATGTATTGCCCTGCTTTTCCAAACACTTACACGGGTGATGGTACTCGATTCTTTTCAATGAAGCCAATTGGTGCTCTAAATCCTGCACGGCTGAAGAAATTCCAAGACTATTACTCTAGTTTCAAGGATCCAATCATCCCAAATTGTCACTATGGTTCACATTACTCTAGTCCTGGCACGGTGCGTATTTTTAGATCTTGCATGCTTTTATTCAGCATTTTGCTTGTGTGTTGTGCCTTTTGTTTGGGCTAAGATGTACTTATGAAGTAATTCCATAATATCAACCATTTCCTCGCTGCATTTCAGTGACAATCCCTTATGTAGTTGATTGGTGTGACCATACCTTGATTGCAATAATGGTGCATTGATATAAATCTCTACTGCAGGTATTGTATTATCTTGCCAGGATAGAACCTTTCACTACCCTCTCTATTGAGCTGCGGGGTGGCAAGTTTGGTGATGATAATCACATGCTCTCTGATATCACCAGAACATGGAACAGTGTCCTTGAAGACATGAATGATGTAAAAGAGCTAGTAAGTTTTGTTGAAAAATGTGCTCTCGACACATTTCCACGTTGCTAGTTTAGAAGTCTTATCAGAATCTTTGTTGGAATCTAACGATGCGACTATTTCTCTAGGTTCCAGAGATGTTTTACCTTCCTGAGGTATTTACTAATGTGAATTCTGTTGACATGGGAGCAAATGAACTTGCTAAAAGGCTAGGTAAGTTCGCTTCAGTCTTATACTCATAAGAGAACCGAGTGTCACTCAGTAGACGTGGCAACCCCCCCCCCCCCCCCCCCCCCTTAACTTTGAGTGTCACTGCAGGCTCTGTAGAATTACCTCCTTGGGCCGAGAACCCTGTTGATTTTATACATAAACATCGGAAAGCTCTTGAGAGTGATCATGTCTCCGCTCATTTGCATGAATGGATTGATCTAATATTTGGGTACGTTAGTATTGTTATATCTCTGTTGCCATGTCATGATATCACTGCTTTATTTCACTAAATCATATTCATTGTTCTCATACACATCTGCCAAATGTCATCCATATCCTTTCCATTCTTTCAGCATTAGGGTAAGTATGATGTGAAGGAATACTACTTTTCCCTCCTTCCCAAAATGTAAGGCACACTTTTTTTTTGACGTGTCAACGGCGGGCTTACACCGGCCTGAACTTATATTGCCAAATAATGGTCTTTGATGTACGACTTTGACCATTAATATATACCAAAATACATGGAATGCACATGTATAAATGGTATCGTCGTATTTGTCTTGCAAAACAATTTTATTTCATATGTCTTCATACTAATTTTATAGACATACAATAAACGGAAATCATAGTCAAGTTGTGCGATGAAATACTAGAAATAGTCCAAGGGCACCTTATATTTTGGAAAGGAGGGTGTATTTGATAAGGCTATTAGCTATTCCATTTGACAGTAAAGTAAGTATGACGTGAAGGAATGCACCTATCAAGTATTACCTTATTTGAGCAAATGGAAGGATTTGATTTTCTGGGGTACCTTCAAATGCTGGAGAATTTAATTTCCAATAGATACTCTAATGAAAAAAAGGTCGATACAGTAGCCGCTGGTTCTCCCCTCATTGCAACTGGATCCTTATCAAAATCCCAGCTTTGTACTGGATTGGTGCATCCCATTTGTAACCAATTTTGACTGATCCTACATCATTGAATGTAAAAATCATACAGATAACTTGTGTAAACTTGGAAATACCGTTTGAACCATGTAGTAAATGAATGACTGAATCAGTTGATGTGCGCAAAGACAAATGTGTTGAACCCAATCCCAACAAAGGACATCTTGCTGCTGCCATGTTTTTTGGTTATCTTTAGTGTAAAATTTCTTATATTAAAAGGATGGATGTAAAATTTCTGATTCTGGTATCCATAGATCACAAGCAATAATCCATGGATTTTTTTTAAACAGACACATCATAGAAAAAATATATTCAGTGATTATTATTTCACATATTTAGTTTGCTGGCCTTAGAGGCTTGTATTAATGTCATTAATTATTCATCTATGTGTTAAACCCATTTGTCATGTAATACTTTCTCTAATTCAGATATAAACAAAGAGGTAAAGAAGCAGTGATGGCTAACAATGTTTTTCCCTATGCTACATACGAGGGGACAGTAGATATTGATAAAATTGCTGATCCAGTAAGTTTCACATCCAACCTTTTAGATCATCTCAGTAACTTTCTAGCTGTTAACATTTTGCTGAAAATACTGAAGGTGCAACGGCAAGCTACACAAGACCAAATAGTAAATTTTGGACAAACGCCATCTCAGTTGCTGATAGTTCCACATATACAGAGAAGGCCATTGGCAGATATCTTACAGCTGCAGGTGATTTTTACAAGTACAAAATTGGTGATTTATTTCTGTAATTGTAACTGTTCCAAGTACAAAGACCATGCATAGTTCAGAATAATCATAATAAAGTATGAGTTTCGCGAGTAAATCACACTCGTGCTGATTAATAATGCGACAACTTATTCAAGGTTCATAACGACACACTATTCAAGAGTTTATAGACTTGTTACTCTATTAGGGATACAACCATCTTCATGTTTTCCTCAAGAAAGATATCAATCACAAAATCATATTACAAGTTCTATAGTACTTTCGCTTGAGAAAAATTCATATAGTACTCCAATTAAAACATGTCAAACTGACTTCAGTGTTGCATGTTACTCCTCATCATCGGTCCATGTAACTGTGAGAGTAACTCAACTCCAACCACTACCTTTTCCTTTTAAGCATGTTACTATTCTAAGGCCACCTCTTGCAGGTGCAGCCATTTGTTCCAGGAAATTTTTATTCCTCTCCTTCAAAACATCCTATGTAATATACATTTGGATGCCCCTGAACTTGCCACCTATCTCTTGGCTCCCGGCTGAGACTCTCATTCATCCCACTAGTATTTATCTCGATATTGTGCCAAGAGACACTTTTTTTTAGATCGAAGGGGCCACACAGCCCCCATTTTCATTACGAAAATGGAGTCTTTTTCTTACAGGGACACTGAGCAAACCATTACATCACTGATACAATAACTACACTAGGAGGCTCCAAAAACTAACCAGCTGAAGCAAGTAACATCAGTCTGAACTCTGAGAGGATAAAACATCAAATTAACATGAAATGCCTTTGAGGCCAGCAAGCATAACAGCAGCTGACTTCACAAAAGTCTCCTTACACGTGGCGCCGATCCATGCCCACCTCTGAAGACATCTCGAGTCACCAGCATAATTCTTCTAGACACCCGATGAAGCATGTTTTTTACCCCTCTTTTCTGCAGATTTTTCCAAGAGTCCAACAGAGTACAAACAAGAAAAATAATGTCAGTAGGATCTCTAGGCACAACACTTTGAAAACAGGACTTGTCCCTTGTTTTCCAGATAGACCACAAGAGAGCAGCAGCACCTAGTGAAACAACTACCCTATCTTTGCCCGTATAGCTAGGCAGCCAGTTCTGGCATAGATAAAAAAAAAAGAAGAAACTGGAGATCTCTTATTACCCAGAGCACACCCCACAATATTCCACAAAAACTTAGCTACTACCTCCGTCCTGGTTTATTAGTCCCCATTGTATTTTGGGTCAAATTTTGATCATATATTTGACTAGCAAAATATTAATGCATGTCACTGAAAGTTATATTGTTGGATTCATATTTGAATGTAGTTTTCCATGATATTATTTTTGCTACATACTCCCTCTGTACCAAAATACTTGTAGCTAGGGGAACTTGTAGTAGTTTTCCCCAACAAGTATTTAGGTACAGAGGGAGTATAACATATATTTTATTAGTTAAAATCATGGTCAAAATATGACCCAAAATACGAGGAGGACTAGTAAACCAGGACGGAGGTAGTAAGGAGCAAGAGAAAAATAAATGATCCACACTCTCTTCAGAGTCACAAAATTCACATAACTTGGCACCTTTCCAACCTCTCTTGCTCAAATTGTCCTCGGTCAGAATCCAATTTTTTTATTACTAACCAAGAGAACGCCTTAACTTTAAGAGGCATCTTCATCCTCCATAGATTTCTAAAAGCAAAAACAACTTGTCTAGCAATAAGATAGTGATAAGTGATTTAAAAGAAAAACTCCCGGAAGCTGTAAGTAACCATTTATCTTACAGTGGAAGGGCATTCTTTGCCGAGATGGTTTACAGTCTCCTGCTAGCTTAAATATAGCCGACACTGTGCTTCGTGCAGTCATCCCCTTTTGGTTAGGTTATCCGCCATGAGGATCTTCAAGTACAAGGCAACTCATATCTATTGTGTATCTCACTGTGCAGATCAAATTATATCTGTCAACATTGCGTAACATGATAATTGGTTTTGTGTGTCATTAAAAAATCAGATTTTTTTCATGACTTAAACAGTTTTCCGATCATGGGACCTTCCAAGTGCTTGTGGCACTGGATACTTTCTCTTATCTCGTGGCGTACTAGATTGTTAAATTTTTTTTTGTGCAGACAATATTCCGGAACCCAAGTGAAGTCAGATCTTATTTACTTCCTAATCCAGACCAGTATAATGTTCCCGCTAGTGCAGTGCATGTATCGAATGACTGTATTGTAGTCGTAGATGCAAATGTGCCTGCAGCACATGTGGCAGTGCACCATTGGCAGCCAAACACCCCGGATGGCTTAGAGACACCCTTCCTCTTTCATCATGGGAAAAATGCCATAAATTCAAGCGGCGGCGCAATAAGGCGCATCTTCAAAGGACCTGCTTCTGCAGAAGACTACCATTTCCCAAGGGCTATAGCTTTTGCTGCTTCTGCAATCCAACCTTCGTCAACTGTTGCCGTCACATGTGACAAAGAGGTTATAACTGGTAATTATTGTATTCTCACCTTATTTTCTCCTTTTCTCAAAGCTATCATTTTTTCCACTCATTGGTACTTGTCTGAAAACTAGTCTTCTTCACCTTTTTTTTTTTGTGTCTGCTTCACTTTCATGTCTTCTTTGTACTGGTTCTTTTCTGGATGATTCCTGATATCCAGAGTGACACATTACAATCTGGTGTCAAAAAACTAGTTTCCTTATTAGTTCCTGAATAAAATAATGTATTATGTTGCTCTTATGCTATCATTTTACATCAAATAGTCATCTTTATGATATGAAATATTGTAAGACTTCTCCATTCCTGCATTGTTTCTAATGTCCCTTTTTTTCTTTGACTGTAGGTGGGCATGCAGATAATTCTGTGAAGTTGATCTCTTCAGATGGAGCAAGGACCATTGAAACTGCATCTGGGCATATTGCTCCTGTGACCTGCCTCGCACTATCTCCTGATAACAATTACTTTGTCACAGGGTCTCGTGACACAACAGTTATATTATGGAGGATACATCAGATGAGCTCTTCACATTGGAAAAATGCTCCAGAACCTCCACCTTCACCAATAACACCAAGTACTCCTCTAGCCAATAGTATTAGTAGTGGTAGCAGTCCAATCAGAACTTTGGAAACCTCCAGCAAGCGGCGAATCGAAGGTCCTATGCATGTTCTAAGAGGACATCTTGGAGAAGTAACTTGCTGTTCTGTTAGTTCTGACTTGGGACTTGTTGCTTCCTCTTCACATACATCTGGTGCCCTTCTACATTCTTTGAGGACAGGTCGGCTCATAACGAAGCTGGATGTGGGAGAGGCACATTTGATATGCTTATCTTCTCAAGGAATCGTATTGATTTGGAATGAATCAGAGAAGAGACTATCCACCTTCACTGTTAATGGAATCCCTATGTCTACCTCGGTCCTGTCACCTTTCTCCGGGCGTGTTAGTTGCATTGAGGTTTCTAGGGATGGCCAGTTTGCTTTAATTGCAGCATGTTTATCTAGCAATTGCACTCGTGACACTAGTACTGATGAAGATCATATGATTGACAACTGCAACGATGATGAGGATGTACCAGAGTCAAAGGAGACCAAGCTATACGTTCATGCTCCCTCGATCTGCTTCATTGATCTACACAAACTTGAGGTGAACACTAAGAGAAAACTTTTGAACTTACATCCTATGAGCAAAACTCTCACGGATAAGGGGTATCTTGTCAGGTAATTCATACGCTGAAGCTGGGAGAAGGACAGGACGTCACAGCTGTTGCTCTAAATGAAGATAACACTACTCTTGTTGCCTCAACAGCTGATAAGCAGCTGATAGTCTTCACAAATCCTTCTGTAAGTATTCTAAGTGTAGTATATTTTTATCTTCACTAGTTATCTTCATGGCCTGATTGACAGATGTCCTATAGATTATCTCTCATCAGTAGGAATTTTTCAGGGTTTAATTGTCAAGATAGCCACTGGCACACAGAATGACCATCTCTGCAACTAATTTTCATATTAACTTGCCTGAATATTGCAGTTGAGTTCTAAAATAGCTGATCAGATGTTGCATGAAGGTGATGGGCTTTTGTAGTCGTGTGAGAAAACCGCCGCTGACTGACATTATTTCACTCACCGAAGCTCCAGCGAACCTTGCAGTGAAAGATGCATAGGGTGTTTGGGGAAGATGGCACAAAACGGCGTCTGTACATAAAACAGGGGAGATGCAACACGGGCCCTCTTTTGTGCTGCGGTAAACTGGTACAGATGACTTCGCATTGGTTGATTGTATGGACCTTGCTTCTTGCACGTGGTGAAACGCGCCATACCGCGGAGAAGATCTGGGACCGTCTTTGTTTGTGTTGCGGCCAAGGGATTCAGAAGCAAATACCTAAATGTTGCTAATTCTCTGCTCTTGAGTACGTGTCTCGGTTGTGTGATACGGTGTGCCTACGTGGACTCTAGGCTGACTGCCATCTCTGTACAAAATCTCTTCCAACTAATTGATCATCTTTCTTTCGTTTATGCATGGCGTGTACACGGAATCCTCTGTTCACGAGCATTGCCAATGCCATATGGTCAGTGAGCTACTCATTGGTCGTGTTATTGTTTGTCAAAAATATACATGTAGTGTTACAGCAAATTCACTACAGACGCTACTAGAGATTGCGCTTAAGATAACATCCATCAGTCAAGTTGATGTCTCTAGAGTATTGCTAAGATCTTACGAACATTCGTACAATATAGATGTTGTTGCTGTCATTGTCATTGTCGTCTTTATGTGCATAGTTCAAGTGTTTTGGTGTTTGAGAAACATTCACGATTGCCGTTTCACATTCGTCCATACCACTATTTACATGCATATCAACGATAACCATATTTGTCCTATGGATGTGTGACACTACCAACCGATGTGGAGTTTGGTACTGGCGATCAGCTTCTAAGCACACTGTAACACAGAGCCTTCCACTGAAGGGGCTTGACATGCCCCGCGAAAATCCCATTTGTTCGCACGCACAGCCACACTCCATAAATTATTCAGAAACATGCATAGATTACACCACACACTAAGCACATGTTGCACCAGGAAGTACACCTTATAATGCACGGGGAGTACATGTCGAACCAAAAGTGTATGTTGTAAATTTCATCAAGCTTCTTAGACCATCAAATAACCATAACTGCTGCCAGAACGAGCTGTCGATGTGCCGCTATCTTTGCTCTCATTTCGAAGCCGGCCTGACCTTGTCAAATATCAATGACAGCCAGGAAGTCTTTATCCATGTACTCTAAGGACCAGTGCTCCGAAGCCGCAGTCCTCGTCGTTGAACTATTGAATCGATCTAAAGAACAACCAAATCTAGTTTGTCGCGTAGGCGCGATGAGAAGAACACAAGTTGTACACCTTGAGAATACACTGTAGACGAAGAGTACAATTATGTTACCTTGTGAAGTACAGGTATGTTTCTGCATGAAGTACAAATTTGTTGTCTTTAGGACAGGCTGCGCCAAAAAAATCATCAAAATCTATCATCATGGAATTTTATTTTGAAGATAACAACAAGAATAAGGCAATAATAAATATGGTTCGTGATTTGGACGCTCAGTTCGAAACATATTTGTTTCAAAATTTAGATCTCGTAAAAAGGATAAGCAACCTCCGGTCTCCGATCCTGATGGAGAAAATCCACCGAAACTCTCTAATTGATGCAAATTCGTTGCGGCGCTTGTCACCATCAAAAGAATTGAGAATAACATTTGTAGAAGGTGCTCCTTAGCGAGTGACACGAAAAAGGTGGCACAATAAAATAAAACGAAACAAAAGAGAACGCCATACCATATTGGGTCGGCTCATTGTGTTTGTAGTAAGTGTGCATACGCCTGTTTATATAGTCAAGTGTGTTCACCTAAAAAAAATGTGTGTGCACATGTGTAAGGGCACGTCCAACGGCAACCCGCAAAAAACCTCCCTTGTCCGTCTGTGGACAGGAGACCAGTCATCAGACATGGATGTGGAAGGCAACCATCCAACGCTAGTCGCATATATTTTCACAACAACTCAAATCGATCGAACGAAATTCGTTCAAACAAGTCCGGATTTCATATAAACATGGCCTGATTTCATATAAACATACCAGATATCATATAAACATGACAAACTTCATTACAAATACATCAATGTGGTCCTAGGCGGGCTCTGAAGTATAATTAATACCTAACCTAAATGATCGCCGGCCGGCGTCCGGTCCGCGTTTCCGGCCATCAGCCCCGAGAACTGAACCTTCACCGTCTCCAGTTCCGCCTCGGCGCTCGCCAGCTCCACCTCCGGAGCCCCAGGAAATGAAGTTTTCCTCCTCGACGTCGCCGCCAAGCGACTAATCGGACAAAGATGTTGAGCCGTCGATAGGAGGGGAGGAGTGGTGGCCTTCCTGGGACCCGAGCTGCTTCGACCTACCATGCACTACTCTTCCTCGCTACCGGCGGCGCCCGCGGACATATCGGCTTCTTTGTGGTCGTGGCGCCGGGGCGCGGTCTCGGTGATGAAGGAAATATGCCCTATAGGCAATACTAAAGTTGTTATTTTATATTTCCTTATATCATGATAAATGTTCATTATTCATGCTAGAATTGTATTAACCGGAAACTTGATACATGTGCGGATACATAGACAAAACACTGTGTCCCTAGTAAGCCTCTACTAGACTAGCTCGTTAATCAAAGATGGTTAAGATTCCTAACCATAGACATGTGTTGTTATTTGATAAACGTGATCACATCATTAGGAGAATGATGTGATGGACAAGACCCATCCGTTAGCTTAGCATTATGATCGTTCAGTTTTATTGCTATTGCTTTCTTCATGACTTATACATATTCCTTTGACTATGAGATTATGCAACTCCCGGATACCGGAGGAATACCTTATGTGCTATCAAACATCACAACGTAACTGGGTGATTATAAAGATACTCTACAGGTATCTCCGAAGGTGTTTGTTGGGTTGGCACAGATCGAGATTAGGATTTGTCACTCCGAGTATCGGAGAGGTATCTCTGGGCCCTCTCGGTAATGCACATCATGATAAGCCTTGCAAGCAATGTGACTAATGAGTTAGTTGCGGGATGATGCATTATGAAACGAGTAAAGAGACTTGCCTGTAACGAGATTGAACTAGGTATGAAGATACCAAGGATCGAATCTCGGGCAAGTAACATACCGATGACAAAGGGAATAACGTATGTTGTCATTATGGTTTGACCGATAAAGATCTTCGTAGAATATGTAGGAACCAATATGGGCATCCAGGTTCCGCTATTGGTTATTGACCGGAGAGGTGTCTCGGTCATGTCTACATAGTTCTCGAACCCGTAGGGTCCGCACACTTAACGTTCGATGACAATTTTGTATTATATGAGTTATGTGATTTGGTGACTGAATGTTGTTCGGAGCCCCGAATGAGATCATGGACATGCCGCGGATTCTCGAAATGGTCGAGAGCTAAAGATTCATATATATATATATATATATATGACGATAGTATTCGGACACCGAAAATGTTCTGGGGGTACTGGGTATGTATCGGGTCATCGGAAGGGGTTCCGGGCAACCCCCGGCAAGCTATATGGGCCTAATGGGCTAAGAGGGGAAACACACCAGCCACTAAGGGGCTGGTGCACCCCCCATATGGGTTGGCCAAATTGGAGAAGGAGAGGGGAAGAAGGAAAGGGAAAGAAGGAAAGGAAAAAGGGAATAGGATTCCCCTTCCCCCTCTTCCCTTCCTACTCCAAATAGGAATAGGAAAAGGGGGAGGCCGAATTGGGAGGACCCCAAGTAGGATTCCTCCTACTTGGGGTGCCCCCTTGGCTGCCTCTCCCCCCTCCAACCTATATATATGTGGGGGCACCACTAGAACACACAACAAACATTGTTAGCCGTGTGCGGCGCCCCCTCCACTTCACCATCACCGTCACCATGCTGTCGTGCTGATGGAACTCTCCCTCGACACTTTGCTGGATCAAGAGTTCAAGGGACGTCATCGAGCTGAACGTGTGCAGAACTCGGAGGTACCGTACATTCGGTGCTTGATCGGTCGGAATGAGAAGATGTTCGACTACATCAACCGCGTTGTCAAATGCTTCCGCTTTCAATCTACGAGGGTACGTGGACACACTCTCCCCCCTCTCATTGATATGCATCTCCTAGATAGATCTTGCGTGAGCGTAGGAATTTTTTTGAAATTGCATGCTATGTTCCCCAACATGCAATATCCTCCTCACTACTAGAAAAAGGGCTATAGATGGGATTGACACTAATGGCGCACCTGACAAGCGATGCGCCATTAGTATATACTAATGGCGCACCACCTTCTGATACGCCATTAGAGTTGAAACTACTAATGGCGCACCTGGCACAGGGTGCGCCATTAGTATCAATTTTTTTTGAACTAGTGCGCCTGTCCAAACATACTGATGGCGCATCCAGACAAAGTGCGCCATTACTAGTTGTAACTAGTAATGGCGCACCTGTCGGAAAGTGCGCCACTAATGTTGTTTTTTTATTATATTTTTTATTTCCTTTTTTGTAAAACTACTAATGGCGCACTGTTTCACCGTACGTCATTACTAGTTCAAACTAGTAATGACGCACTGTGGGACAGTGCGCCATTAGTATTTTTTTTTGCAAAACTACTAATGGCGCACCACCAGATGGTGCGCCATTAGTAACCTGGATTACTAATGGCGCATTTGTAGTTGGTGCGCCATTAGTAAGTGGGCAGCAACAAGATATTTTGGGGAGCCTCTCCTACCACACTCACTTTCTCCCCACTTCATTCTCTCCACCTCCTCCTTGTCTCGGGTGCCTCCTCTTTTTCACCTCATTTCCACCATAGATTCATTCAATTTAAGTGGTTAAATTACCTTGTTTTGATAGGTAAGTAATGGGGGAAGCTATATTTATGTTGTTCTCCCTACAACAATGTGCACATGCACTTTTTATGGCCTAGCTAGATCTATGTATGTTCGTGGTGTTGCATATGTTTGTGGTGTTGCATATGTGTTTGTGTTTGGAGGTGTACCGGTATTTGAAATGCGATAGTTGCCAATATTTTGCCAGAATGTTGATTCATTTCCGTTTCGGCGAGAATTTTGGCATTAAGCATTCTTTTTGGTCCTATTTTTAGGGAAAGTCATGCCAAATTTTTTCTTGGTTCTAAAATATCGTTTTGCTCTACCCCGCAGGCGACCATGGTCCGCATGATGACCGAAGGCATCGTGAATAGGTTTTTGAGGTCCGCGAAGGCCGAGATGCTTCAAAAGAACGAGACGGAGATAAGATGTCCGTGTCGAAGATGCAAGCTGAAGAGCCTTATTGCGGACCCGGAATCCGGGCAGGTGCGGGACCACCTGCTCTTGCGTGGTTTCATGGATGGCTATCGGTGGCAAGGTGATGAAGATGACTATGAAGTCGTCCATGGGGGCCGGGCAAGAAATGAGGAAGGGCAGCAAGACAACCACCGCGGCTCGGGCGGGCGAGAAGACGAAGAATCCCCAGGAGATGATCACGACGGTGATGCTGTACACAGTCATCATGTAGAAGATGCAGGACATGATGATGAGGAAGATGCCGGAGCAGACGACGGGCATGATCATGAAGATGCTGATGCCGGCGGAGTAGACGATGCTGGACCATCGATGGGCTGGGTGCAGGACCCTCATATTCAAGAGCTGCTTCTCAAGCAGACGGATAACGCAAGAGCTGTCGCCCGAGAGAAAGCGAAGATGGATCAACTTGAGTTAGACGCGGTCACTCCATTGTATGAAGGATGCAGGCCCGAGGGTACCCGCCTGAAAGTAACGCTCATGGCTCTGGAGATGAAGGTAAAACACAAAATGACCGACACATGCTTCGACGAGAACATGTCATTCTGGCACGAACGTCTTCCCAAGGGGAACAAGTGCCCGACCAGTTTGGAGGAGGCGAAGAAAATCTTGTGTCCTCTGGATTTACCGCACGTGAAATACCATGTGTGCATGAACAATTGCATCATTTATCGGGACGAGCACGCGGAGTCTACCATATGTCCGGTGTGCGGCGTCACTCGATACAAGAAGAGGAAGAAAGCTCCTCGAAAAGTGGTGTGGTACTTTCCGATCACTCCTCGTCTGCAGCGGTATTTCGCGGACCCTAAGGTAGCAAAGCTCCTGCGTTGGCACGCGGATAGGGAGGAGAAGAAGCGAGAAGATGACGCAAATGATCCGGAGATAGATAAAAAAGACAAGATGCTGAGTCACCCTAAGGATGCGAGCCAGTGGCAAGCGTTGAACTTCGAAGACCCAGAATTTGGGAACGATCCAAGGAACATCGTGCTGGGCGCGAGCACCGATGGAGTCAATCCGTTTGGTAGCCAGAGAAGCACACATAGCACCTGGCCTGTGTTTGTGTGGATGTACATCCTTCCCCCCTGGTTGTGCATGAAGAGGAAGTACATTCACATGAGTATGCTAATTGAAGGACCGAAACAACCAGGGAACGACATCAATCTGTATCTGGGGCTGCTAAAAGAGGAGCTTGACACGCTGTGGAAAACGCCAGCCAATACGTGGGACGCCGCAGAGAAAGAATATTTCCCTATGAGAGCCGCGCTGCTCACGACGGTGCACGACTATCTCGGTTACGGATATGTCGCGGGGCAGGTGGTCCACGGATTTTCTGGATGCGTCAGGTGCATGGATGACACAACGTATCGCCAGCTAGATAAAGATCTCGGGTCTTCGAAAACTGTGTTCATGGGACATCAAAGGTGGCTTCGCAACGATGACCCGTGGAGAAAACGCAAGGATCTGTTCGATGGTGAAACCGAACCCCGAGGACGCCCGCGTACGAGGAGCGGCGAGGAAATAGACGAGCTGTTGAAAAATTGGAAAGACTGCCCACTGCCGGGAAAGAAGCAAAAGGCGTCAGAGCCGGGAAAGAAGCGAAAGGCGCCAGAGCCGTTGCTGAAGGTATGGAAAACGAGGTCTGTTTTCTGGGACTTGCCGTACTGGAAGATCCACCGTGTGCCTCACAGCCTTGATGTCATGCATATCACGAAGAACGTGTGCGAGAGTCTGCTTGGTACCCTGCTCAACATGCCAGAGAGGACCAAAGATGGGCCGAAAGCAAGGGCAGACTTGAAATCAATGGGCATCAGGCAGGAGCTTCACACTATATATGATGATCATGATGATGATGATGATGATGATGAGGCGAAGCAGGACACGGAAAGTCGTCGCAAAGGCAAGAAGGCCAAGAAGACCGGAAATGACTATCTCCCGCGTGCTTCACTCTAAGTCAGGAGGAGATCGAGCAGTTTTTCACCTGTCTCGTAGGAGTAAAACTTCCTTACGGTTACGCGGGGAAGATAAGTAGATACCTAGACCCAGCGAAGTAGAAGTTCAGCGGGATGAAGTCTCACGACTGTCACGTGCTGATGACGCAGATACTTCCAGTTGCAATCCATGGGATCATGGACGCGCACGTCCGTGAAACCCTATTTGGCCTATGCAACTTTTTCGACGTCATCTCTCGGAAGTCTGTTGGCGTGAGGCAACTCAGAAGGCTACAGGAAGAGATCGTGGTGATACTATGCGAGCTTGAGTTGTACTTCCCGCCCGCATTCTTCGACGTTATGGTGCATCTGCTGGTCCATATCGTGGACGATATCATCCAACTCGGGCCGACGTTCCTGCACAACATGATGCCGTTCGAAAGGATGAATGGTGTCATCAAAGGATACGTTCGTAACATGTCACGTCCAGAGGGAAGCATAGCCAGGGGCTTTCTGACCGAAGAGTGCATCTCCTACTGCACGAATTATCTAGGCATCGAGAACCCCGTTGGTCTGCCCGTCAATAGGCACCTCGGCAGGCTCGCTGGATGGGGTCACCGTGAGGGTCGTCGCGAAATGCATGTCGACTTCGAGGGTCGACTCGCCGACTTTGAAAGAGCAAACCTAGTCGTGCTACAACACATAGACGTGGTCGATCCTTGGGTGGTAGAGCACAAACCTTTATTAAGAAGACGTACAATGACCGAGGCCAACAGAGGACGGATGGAGATATACTCAAAGAGCACAACTCATGTTTCACGCGTTGGTTCAAGCAGAAGCTTCTGTCGTACCCTTTACATGAGGATTCTTCCGCGGAAGAACAACTCATATTCGCCTTGTCACCGGGCGCCGAGCACAACCTGATGACCTATGAGGCGTACGATATCAACGACTACACATTCTACACCGAGGCCAAGGACATGAAGAGCGATGGTTATCAGAACTTCGGGGTAACGATGGAATCCTACACCGGTAACGACAAGGACAGATACTACGGAAGGATCGAGGAGATCTGGGAGCTGAGCTACGCTGGAGAGAAGGTCCCGATGTTCCGTGTCAGATGGGCCAAGAGCGTCCTAAAAGAAGACCGGTATTTCACCACCATGGTTATACCCGAAGCCAAATCCAAGACCGCGGGCGCAAACGTCACCGTGAAAAATGAGCCATGGGTACTGGCTTCCCAAGTGGACCAATGCTTCTTCATTACCGACCCGTCAAAGCCCAGTCGTGTTGTCGTGAGGAGAGGCAAAAGGAAGATCATCGGAATGGATGGAGTAGCCAATGAGCAAGACTTCGACAAGTACGGCGACCCGAGGATCGAACATGACGACGATGATGAAGTAGCAGCATACACCACAAGAAGAAGCAGGACCACCCTACCTAAAGGACGTCCGTTCCACAGAAGAACTCCATTTGCGAAAAAGAAAGTCAAGAAGATTGTGAACAGATAGCTAGCTAAGATCGATTGTATTTAAATCGTAGCCTTCATTTCTCGATTGTATTTCATGGGCACTTTTTGAACTATCATGAATATTTTTAAATTTCATGGACACTCGATCTCGATCCCCCTCCATCTCGATCGCTATCCCACCTCGCCAGATCCGGTCCCCCTCGCCGCCGAGCACCCCCCGGTCCACCGGCCGCCGCCGAGCACCCCCCGGTCCACCGGCCGCCGCCGCCGACCCCCCGTACCCTCGATTCCCCTACTCAACCGCCGTCGCCGACCCCCCGCACCCCTCCCCTACTCAACCGCCGCCGCCGACCCCCCGCACCCCTCCCCTACTCAACCGCCGCCGCCGACCCCCCGCACCCCGCGCACCCTCCCCCGCTCCACTGGCATTACTGTTTGATTATATTTTTTAAAAATTATTACTGTCTTATAAAAAATATTACTGTTACTGTCTTATAAAAAATATTACTGTTATGATTTAAACTAGTTTAAAAAATTATTACTGTCTTATAAAAAAATACTAATGGCGCACCACGGTGAGGTGCGCCATTAGTATGGATGTACTTATGGCGCACCGAGGGGTGGTGCGCCATTAGTATTGTGCCATTGCTATAAGAAAAAAATACTAATGGCGCACCTCACCGTGGTGCGCCATTAGTATGGATGTACTTATGGCGCACCGAGGGGTGGTGCGCCATTAGTATTGTGCCCGGCCCCATCCATATTCCCTCCCCGGCCGGCCCCTCCCTATCCCCTCTCTCTCCCTCGCCCTCGCCCTCGATCCCCTTCCCCTCTCCTCTCCCGACGCCGCTGCCCCGCCGCCCCGACGCCGTCTCGACCCCGCCCCGACGCCGCTGCCCCGCCCCGACGCTGCCCCGCCGCCTCGACGCGACCCCGCCGCCCGGACGCCGCCCCGTCCACACCACCATCGCCGGAGCACCACCACCACCCGGACCTCGTCCCCGACATCCTCCCCACGCCCCACTCCCCGGCATCCTCCCCGCGCCCCATCCTGCTCGGCCACAGAGGCTCCTGGATCTGGACCAGTCGCCGCCGGACAGCAGCAGGTCAGTAAGCCTCTCTCTCTCTCTCCCTGGCCTGCTGTGACTCACTCAACCCCCATTTGCATCTAGGCAGGCGGCATCCGTCACCGGCAGGCAGGCGACATCCATCACCGGCAAACCTCCCACGCACCGTGCCTCGGACGCACAGTAGCAGGTCAGATCCCCCCCCCCCTCTCTCTCTCTCTCTCTCTCTGGCACGATGAGTTACAGGATCAATGCCTAAGTTTTGTTGAGCGCACAGATTTCTTTTCTGTAAGCATTGGTATTATGTGCTTCCCATAGTTGGTATAAAAATAAAGAAAACAATTCAGTTCTGTTTCTGTATTTGCAAGTGGCATTTTTAGTGGAATCCCAAGACCGGAATGACAAGTCCAGGTGTTCCTCAATAGAGGAATTTGATTAATAAATCATCCAAAAACCAGAATGATAAGGCCACATGCTACTGTTGACCCCAAGTTTGATGCATAACAATTGTTGTATGAGTTCTCCAAATGAACAGGAGTACTCCTCTATTTTGATATGAAATCACCATGATAGGTCCACATGCTACTGTTGTCAACATGATAAATAGTTTCAGTTAGTTACCTCTAAAACTATTCCTAATTAACTGAAGAAGAGAAGAGAGGAGGAGTAGTGCTATTTATATGGTCTGAAACTTGTCAAGTGATGTTGCTGCTGCTATCTGCGAGTTGCTGCTGCTAGTTGTGATTTTGTCAAGTGATGCTACTGCTACTTGTGATCTTCTAAAATAACCCCTTTCTCCTGAAACGTTGATTAATTTCTGTTTCGGTTGAGAAATGGGGCACTCCTAGGTCAAGAAAATTAGCAAAGGTCATGCCCAATTTTCTTGACCTAGAAGGTGCCCGATTCTCAACCGAAATAAAAATTAATTTGCTTTAGTGGTTGGATTAGTTTAGTATTTTTTTCACACACTCAGACACCCTTGCTTGCCATGTGTGTGAGAGAGATAGTGAGAGGAGACAAGAAGAAGGGGGTTAGGAAGGCATCATGCAACAATGCCTTCAAGATCCAAGGCAATATCACAAACATCATAGGCAATTTGACCAAACTCACAACCTTGTATCTTTGCAGCAACCAACTTTCTAGACAAACATCTCTCAATTGCTCCTTGACAATAACCAACTTTTTGGCGACATTCCTCGAGAATTAGGTTATTTGGTCAACTTAGAGATCTTGTTCCTTGACAATAACCAACTTTTTGACCAAACTTTGTTCCTATTTAGAGAGAAACATGGCCAACAACGATGAGGCCGGGGGTTCGGGCGTCAAGGCATTCTGGGAGCTGTCCCAGGAGATGGAGGAACAACCTCACTTGTATGAGGCCGCCGCCTTCCCCACCGATTCTGAGACCGCTGATGGTACCGCCGAGGATGACCCCACTGATGCCACCACTGATGGTGCCGCCAAGGATGCCACCACTGATGATGGCGGCGCACACACAGATGGCAGCCAACCGAAGAGGCAACGGAAGGACCGGCGCCCGACCGTGCTCCGCACCCTCAAGGAGGAAGTTACTGAAGTGGACTCCAATGGGAATCCAACGACGCCCGAACGAATAGTCAAGGGGTACTCGCTTCAGCTCGGGTGCATTCTCCGGAGCACCGTCTCGATCAACACCGAGAACCTCAGGCATCCTGATCGAGGGAATTTGCGCAACCTCCTCTTCACGAAGCTGCACGAACGATACAAGTTCCCCACTGAATTTGAAAACACAAGCCTCAAAGGGAATAAAGTGAACAATGCTGCCCTCACGAAGATGAGCACGACCCTGTCTACTTGGAAAAGCAATGTGAAGAAAATGATCGAGAAAGGTGAGAGTTATGAGAAGATCAAGGAGAAAAATCCTTCGATCACCGAAGATGACTACAACGACTTCAAGATCAATTGCTCGAGCACCGCAAGCTCCGAATCAAGTAAGTGGGGGAAAGAAATGCGGGAGCTGAACTTAGGGGAACACACACTCGGTCCCGGCGGTTACAGAGTGGCGGAGCCTATATGGGACAAGGAGGAGGCAGACCGTGCCGAGCAAGGCCTACCGCCCCTCTTCGATAAATACGATGACAAGCAGACCAGGAACTTTGTCAGGGCCCGGTACAAGAAGGACCCGAAAACAAAGGAGCTTACCACGGATCCGAAGACCAGGGAGCTTGAGCTTGTTCTGGTAAGGAATACACCCCCGCGTAATTAGCTTCATATGGTTGCATTCTAATTAATGAAGCCAAATTTCTAAATGGTTCACATTCCTTCCGCAGGCAACTGAAAGCAGTAGCGCGGGGTCGACTAAGAGCAATCCTTGGGACACCACTCTAAATAGGGTATTGAATGTAATGAAGAACAAGGATAAGCTCAGTAAGCCGACGTCAGCTGGTCGTGTGGCCGACAAAGGCTTGTCGACAAAATGGTCATCATACTATAACACTGGTGGGCAAAAGGAGAAAAAGACTAGCTCGGAAAGCCAGGCGCGCGAGGTTCAAGAACTCAGGGCATAGGTGGCGCGGATTCCGAAGATGGTCCAAGAGCAAGTGGAACAACAACTCGGAAGGACGATCACCGCCATTTGCCTACCTTGATCCAGGGGATTAGTGCATGGATTGCGGGCGGCCAACAGGGGCCGCCCCCGATTCCTAGCTTCACGGCCAGCAACTTGCAGAACGCGATGGCGGGGCCATTGGTGTCTCTGGCGGAGGCGGCATTGGTGTCTCCGACGCTGGCACGGGAGGTTAATGCACCCGGGTGTACGCCGGCCGGCACCTCTGCAGCAAGCGGCCCCTCCGTCAACTGCACGCCCGCCGTTGGCGGTGCCTTGACATTAGCCGAGCTTGACGCCATCATCACGGTAACTAATTAAGCCTCTCTCGGCCGAGGACTTCATGTCCTTGCCTTTGACTGGGCATCCCTGACGCCCTACATGTTTTCGCAGGGCGCCGCCGACGTTCCGTGCACTCTCCTGCACTTCGTGAACAACGAGTTGGTCGATGTCGCCAAGGGCAAAATCGTTCAACCGGGCAACCCCTTGTTCCACGGTACCCAGATGCCACCCAACTTGTTTAGGGTTCAACTGGTTCGGGTGCTGCCAGGCTGCGGCGAGTTGTTACCTCCGATTCGACCCGTCGGGGCCGACGATGATGACGTGATGACCCTCAGCGCCTGCCTGAGCTAGCCCCTGCTTTGGCCGAAGAGCCAGATTCGTTTGGGGGCGGGGGACACCACCCCAAAGACAACACCGCCAGTCGTCCCGGCGCCAAGTCGGCCCCATGGCAAGACCGCCGCAACGGTGCCGGACATCCCTATGCCACTGGATCCAAACATGCATATGGCACAGGATCAGAACGACGACGACGGCGATACATTTGCCAACGTCGATCGGTACTTTGCTGATCATGGGTACGGTGGCGACTTCATGGGGCCTCCTTCTCAAGAACCCAACCCAACAAAAGACGTGCGCGATCTAGCTAGTACCACAGAGAAGCCAAGTTGCAACAGGCGTCGTCTAGCGTTCAGCTCTCAGGAGACGCCTCCAGCTGCCGACTTCACCGAGCCTTAGATGGGCGAGGTGCGAAATATTATCAGCCCCAACACACTCAAGAAGGCGGTCTGTGAGCAGAACTCGGTCCCATTACAGGAGAAGAAGAAGGCACGCAAAAGAAAGACTAACAAGGGTGCGGGCCAGCCGGCACCGAGTACGATCCGTGCTCAGGACGGGCCACCTGCACCTGAGGATATCTCGAGGAGGGTGCATGTCGCGGGTAGGCCGATGCTACCGAGAAATATGCTCGATGCTGCAACCGGTGCTATGCGGAGTCTGCATGATAGTGTTCTTTCTTTGGAGAAGCGGCGTCTCAGAGAGAAGGATGTGGCATACCCGGTTTTCGCGGCCAAGGTGCCAGAGGGCAAGGGCTTTGTGGATAACTCCATCGGGGGTACGATCGTCCTGCGGTTTGATGACATCCACGCTATGTTGAACCTTCATCCGCTGCACTACACCTTCGTTCGGCTATTTTCGCTGAGTATGGAGATGCGGATCATTCGCGATAAGACCCCGGACATCGTGATAGTTGACCCCTTCTACATGCGTGCCAAGATCTTGGGCAGCGCTGGGGACCGGCAAGTCGCGAGTTCTTACCTCGAAGGCGTCATTCTGGCAAACCAAGATAAGGATAACTTCCTCGTGCCTTACTTTCCCGAGTAAGTCCTCACCTCAACCGCCCCGTAACATATGAATTCTTTGATTTCGATTGTTTTTCTTTTAACATTCCGTGTTTTCTATAGTGACACACGTTGCACGCTCATCCTCCTAAGCCCCAAATATTCCATGGCCACATATTTCGACCCGGACCGTCAGTCGAACATAGACTACACAAATGTCAAGAAGGTTCTTGATGATGTTCTCCCCGGCTACGTCAAATCTGGAGGCACCTTCACCAGGCCTATTCGTAAGTACGACAAGCACGTGTTCTCCCACAATATGACATTCTGCTGCGTCAAGCAGCCAACTGGCGGTCAGAAGGGTGCCTACTACACCATCCATCACATGCGGGCGATCGTACGGGACCATCATCAACTTCTGCTACCGAGTAGACTCAAAGATTGGGCCGCGAGCGTGTCGACAATCCAGGACGCGGACATCAGACAAGAATTCTTTCGCATCCAGTAGGAGTTTGCGGAAATCATCCATCAAGATGTCCTTCGTACCTCGGGGCAGTTCTACCTCAGAAATCAACCATCCAACAGTGACATCGACACAATCCTACAAATGCAGGCTGACAACGCCCGTTGTTTCATGACTCCCATGATAGACGGCGGCTTCATCCATGCTCCAGTCCCTTGAGTCGAGTCGAAAATAGTGATGATGTGTCTAGTTCTGAAACATCGATTGGCTCATGTTGTAATTAAACTTTAATGAACTTGTAGTATGTCTCTTTGGTTTCGAGAGTTGTTCAACTTAGATGTAATCGATGCTATTAATGTTTTGCTTTTCTCTTCCGATCATTCTGTTGCATACTTATATGTTGCTTATGTATTGTCTGTGAATTGGTACTAACGTTTCGTTTGGCTACTGCATAGCGATGCCGTGGTATGTCGTGTACAAGGGTAAGGTTCCCGGAGTCTACAACGACTGGGAGGAATGTCGGAGACAGGTTCACCGATTCAGCGGTAACAGTTACAAAGGGTACACCACTAGGGCCGAGGCCGAATCTAGATACGCCCGCTATCTAGCGGGAGAGGGGAGGGAGCGTTGGAGGAACCGGATGAAGACGAGTTTCATCGTGATGATGCTCATCGTGATGACCGCAGCTCTCTTCTATGTGATGGTAGTTTAGATGATCGATATCGACTTGTAATGTGAAGACAAACTCGCGGTCTCGAGACTTGTAATATAATGTTCTATCTTTGTTCGGTCTTTTCAATTTGGAGACTAATATGATGAATTGTATTCGGAGACTAAAATGATGAATTGTATTCAGAGACTAATCTTCTATTTTATTCGATGAATCTGTTGTTGATGTGTGCTGTCTATATTTTGTCCAATTATACATTTTGTAACCTGTGCAAAAAACAGAAAATAAAAAAAATAAAAAAAACCTAATATTCATACTAATGGCGCATCACATCATAGTGCGCCATTAGTATGCCAAAGGATACTAATGGCGCATCATTAAATAGTGCGCCATTAGTATGCCGAAGTTACTAATGGCGCATCCTCTTGTTGTGCGCCATTAGTATGCCAAAGCACCTGGGTATACATGGCCCCCCGGGAGGCATACTAATGGCGCATCCCAGGTGCGCCATTCGTATACCAGATACTAATGGCGCACCAGTGGTGCGCCATTAGTAAAATATACTAATGGCGTGGCACTAATGGCGCACCGCTAATGCCCCATTAATGGCCAAATTAGGTGCGCCATTAGTAGGCCTTTTCCTAGTAGTGCCTCGTCGTTGTCGCCGAACAATGCCTCACTCGCGTTGTTGTCGCACTCCTTGCCGGCGTCGTCAACTCCGCCACCCGCTGCCGGTACCGCCAGCGGGCGGGGCGGATCTCGTGGGCCAAGCGGCGGGACTCGAGCAACGCTTGTTGATCCGCCAGGCCCGCGTCCGGTGCAACCGCCCTGCCGGCGGCGACCTACTCCTTCGTATGCAAATGCTCCTAGAGGAGGTTGTGGTTGTAGTTGGCGTCGACATGTGCCTCCCAAAACTACTCCTCTCGCACCATGTCCATATAATGGGCACGGGCCTCATCGATGGTCATGGTGCAATGCACCGGCGAGGGTGGAGAGGAGAAGGAGGGTTCCGCAAAGGAAGAGGAGGGTGGCGCTGGCTTGTCGGAGGAGGCGTCCCCCATTTGCACGTACTTCGATTGCCTGCCGATCTGCTAGTCAGCGGCAATGGTGGCCATGGTCTTCTTCTACTCCGACGTAAACCCGTCCCAGAGAGTTTTGGCCCTGGAGGGATCCATGGCGAGGAGTGGTGTAGAGAGGGATGAATGTGACCGAAAGGTTGAACGTGAATCATATAGTAGATATGATCAACATAGAGATGTTCACCATTGAAAACTACTCCATCTCACGTGATGATCGGACATGGTTTAGTTGATATGGATCACGTGATCATTTAGATGACTCGAGGGATGTCTATCTAAGTGGGAGTTCTTAAGTAATACGATTAATTGAACTTAATTTACCATGAACTTAGTCCTGATAGTATTTGCATATCTATGTTGTAGATCAATAGCTCGTGTTGTAGCTGCCCTATGTTTTTGATATGTTCCTAGAGAAAACTAAGTTGAAAGATGATAGTAGCAATGATGCAGACTAGGTCCGTGATCTGAGGATTATCCTCGTTGCTGCACAGAAGAATTATGTCCTTGATGCACCACTAGGTGACAGACCTATTGCAGGAGCAGATGCAGATGTTATGAATGTTTGACAAGCTTGGTATGATGACTACTTGATAGTTTAGTGCACCATTCTTTATGGCTTAGAACCGGGACTTCAAAAACCTTTTGAATCCCATGGAGAATATAAGATGTTCCAAGAGTTGAAATTGGTATTTCAGACTCATGCCCATGTCGAGAGGTATGAGACCTCTAACAAGTACTTTGCCTACAAGATGGAGCAGAATAGCTCAACCAGTGAGCATGTGCTCAAAATGTCTGAGTACTACAATCGGTTGAATCAAGTGGGAGTTAATCTTCCAGATAAGATAGTGATTGACAGAGTTCTCTAGTAACTATCACCAAGTTGCTGGAACTTCGTGATGAAAATCGGCGAAGGTAGAAATCAAGAAAGAGCATCAAGTGTTGATGGTTAACAAGACCACTAGTTTCAAGAAAAAGGGCAAAGGAAAAGAAAGGGAACTTCAAGAAAGAATGGGAAGAAAATTGCCACTCCCGCGAAGAAACCCAAAGCTAGACCTAAGCCTGAAACTGAGTGCTTCTACTGCAAAGGGAATGGTCACTGGAAGCGGAACTACCCCCAAATACTTGGCGGATAACAAGGATGGCAAAGTGAACAAAGGTATATTTGATATACATGTTATTGATGTGTACTTTACTAGTGTTCATAGTAACCCCAGGATATTTGATACTGATTCAGTTGCTAAAATTAGTAACTCGAAACAAGAATTGCAAAATGAACATAGACTAGTTAAGGACTAGGTGACGATGTGTGTTGGAAGTGATTTCAAGGCTGATAAGATCACCATCACACACTCCCTCTACCTTCGGGATTAGTGTTGAACCTAAATAAATGTTATGTGGTGTTTGCGTTGAGCATAAATATGATTGGATCATGTTTATTGCAATATGGTTATTCATTTAAGTTAGAGAATAATTGTTGTTCTATTTACATGAATAAAACCTTCAATGGTCATACACCCAATGTGAATGGTTTGTAGAATCTCGATCGTGGTTATACACATATTCATAATATTGATGTCAAAAGATGCAAAGATGATAATGATAGTGCAACATATTTGTGGCACTATCGTTTAGGTCATATTGGTGTAAAGTGCATGAAGAAACTCCATGCGGATGGACTTTTGGAATCACTTGACTATGAATCATTTGATGCTTGTGAACCATGCCTCATGGGCAAGATGACTAAGACTCCGTTCTCCGGAACAATGGAGCGAGCCAATAACTTATCGGAAATAATACATACCGATGTATGCGGTCCGATGAGTGTTGAGGCTCGCGGTGGGTACCGTTATTTTCCGACCTTCACAAATGATTTGAGCAGATATGGGTATATCTACTTGATGAAGCACAAGTCTGAAACATTTGAAAAGTTCAAAGAATTTCAGAGTGAAGTGGAGAATCGTCGTAACAAGAAAATAAAGTTTCTACAATCTGATTGTGGAGGTGAATATTTGAGTTACGAGTTTGGCCTTCATTTAAAACAATGTGGAATAGTTTCACAACTCACGCCACCCGAAACACCACAACTTAATGGTGTGTCTGAACGTCGTAACCGTACTTTATTAGATATGGTGCGATCAACAATGTCTCTTACCGATTTACCACTATCGTTTTGGGGTTATGCATTAGACACAACTGCATTCATGTTAAATAGGGCACCGTCTAATCCGTTGAGACGACACCATATGGTTTGGCAAGAAACCAAAGCTGTCATTTCTTAAAGTTTGGGGTTGCGATGCTTATGTGAAACAGTTTCAAGCTGATAAGCTCGAACCCAAATCGGAGAAGTGTGTCTTCATAGGATACCCAAAAGAAACGGTTTGGTACACCTTCTATCACAGATCCGAAGGCAAAAAAAATCTGTTGCTAAGAATGTGATGTGCACTGGGGCCCGATCTTTCAATGAGAGGGAGATAACTACGATTTTGGGTGGGACTTGACCCTCACGATCCGGCTACCAACCGTACAGGACGAACTGTACACAACTAATATCCATGGCAATCGTTGAACCAACTCCACGGTGTTATCGACCGAGCCAATGGCGCGATCGACCTATCCACGAAGGATTTTTCCTGCAAGCAAATCGAATAACATGCAAGAAAATAATAGCCAAGCAATCTAAAAATTGCGGATATGCTAGATGAATAAATCTCACAAATTGGGGTCCCGATAGGATGTCTTGACAGTCGCACTAGCCGCTACGAGCGAAGACAAATAAAAGTAGCAATAGCTAAACTTTTCTAAACAAAACCTGAGTCTAACCCTAATAATTCCTAGCTATTTATTAAACACGGCTGCCGCCTTTGATTGTTGGGCGATGGGTCATCCTGAGCCCGTATGGGAGTCGTACACGGCTTGTTGGCTAATGCTTTGGTGACCTAGTGTTGCACGGCGCACCAAACGATCCGGAGACCACGTATGTGGTTGTTTTTTTAATCCTGGGAGCAAGGTCCAACGTTCATGGTCTTGTGCACTTGAACGTTGTGGCCCATGTTGCATGCGTGATGGATGAATTGACATGGCGCATGCAGTGAGTATTTCTTCCCGTGAATTGAATGTACATGCATCTTCATCTTCCATCTCCAAGTGCCCTCTCTTGTTGACTCTTTGACCCCCTCCGTTTCTGAGTATAAGTAACATGCATATAATGAGCATAACATCATATTCATATTCTTGTCAGTTAAATCACGCATACAACAAAATGAAAGTACCTAGTTTTTAATTTGCCATGTAATATTTGTAGATGTTTTTATGATAGTTATGTGGACATCAGAATGGATCCTTTCTAGAGAAGGAGTTTCTCTCGAAACAAGTGAGTGGGAGGAAAGTAGAACTCGACGAGGTAATTGTACCTTCTCTCGAATTGGAAAGTAGGTCATCACAAAAATCAGTTCCAGTGATGCCTAGACCAACTAGAGATGTAGCTAATGTTAATGATCATGAAACTTCAGATCAAGTTACTACCGAACCTCGTATGTCAACCACTGTTGGGGAACTCAGTATTTCAAAAATTTCCTACGATCACGCAAGATCTATCTAGGAGATGCATAGCAACGAGAGGGGAGAGTATGTCTATGTACCCTTGTAGACCGAAAACGAAAGCGTTTAGTAACGTAGTTGATGCAGTCGAACGTCTTCGCGATCCAACCGATCAAGTACCGAACGCACAGCACCTCCGCAATCTGCACACGTTCAGCTCGGTGACGTCCCCCGTACTCTTGATCCAGCTGAGGCCGAGGGTGAGTTCCGCCAGCACGACGGCGTGTTGATGGTGATGATGAAGTTACCGACGCAGAGCTTCGCCTAAGCACTACGACAATATGACCGAGGTGTAAAACTGTAGAGGGGGGCACCGCACACGGCTAAAGATCAACTTGTGTGTCTATGGGGTGCCCCCTCCCCCATATATAAAGGAGGGGAGGAGGAGGAGGGTCGGCCTCAAGGGGCGCGCCCAAGGGGGGGATTCCTACTCCTAGTAGGAGTAGGTTTCCCGCCTTTCCTAGTCCAAGTAGGAGAAGAAGGAAGGAGAGGAGAGGGAGAAGGAAAGAGGGGGCGCTGCCCCCTCCCTAGTCCAATTCGGACCAGCCCATGGGGGGTAGCCTCCCCTTGTGGCCCTTCTCTCCTTTCCACTAAGGCCCATGAGGCCCAATACTTCCCCCGCGAATTCCCGTAACTCTCTGGTACTCCAAAAATACCTGAACCACTCAGAACCTTTCTGATGTCTGAATATAGCCTTCCAATATATCGATCTTTATGTCTCGACCATTTCGAGACTCCTCGTCATGTCTATGATATCATCCAGGACTCCGAACAAACTTCGGTACATCAAATCACATAACTCATGATACATATCGCCATCGAACGTTAAGCGTGCGGACCCTACGGGTTCGAGAACTATGTAGACATGACCGAGACATATCTCCGGTCAATAACCACTATCGGAACCTGGATGTTCATATTGGCTCCTACATATTCTACGAAGATCTTTATCGGTCAAACCGCACAACAACATACGTTGTTCCCTTTGTCATCGGTATGTTACTTGCCCGGGATTCGGTCGTCGGTATCATCATACCTAGTTCAATCTCATTACCGGCAAGTCTCCTTACTCGTTCCGTAATGCATCATCCCGCAACTAACTCATTAGTCACATTGCTTGCAAGGCTTATAGTGATGTGCATTACCGAGAGGGCCCGAAGATACCTATCCGACAATCGAAGTGACAAATCCTAATCTCGATCTATGCCAACTCAAAAAACACCATCGAGACACCCGTAGATCATCTTTATAATCACCCAGTTGAAGGAAATATGCCCTAGAGGCAATATTTCATTAGAGAATGATGTGATTAGTGGGATCACGTCATTAGAGAATGATGTGATTAGCGGGATCACATCATTAGAGAATGATGTGATTGACTTGACCCATCCGTAAGCTTAGCACGATGATCGTTTAGTTTGTTGCTATTGCTTTCCCCATAACTTATACATGTTCCTATGACTATGAGATCATGCAACTCCCGAATACCGGAGGAACACTTAGTGTGCTATCAAACGGCACAACGTAACTGGGTGACTATAAAGATGCTCTACAGGTGTCTCCGATGGTGTTTGTTGAGTTGGCATAGATCGAGATTAGGATTTGTCACTCCGAGTATCGGAGATGTATCTCTAGGCCCTCTCGGTAATGCACATCACTATAAGCCTTGCAAGCAATGTGACTAATGATTTAGTTGCGGGATGATGCATTACGAAACGAGTAAAGAGACTTGCCGGTAACGAGATTGAACTAGGTATTGAGATACCGACGATTGAATCTCGGGCAAGTAACATACCGATGACAAAGGGAACAACGTATGTTGTTATGCGGTTTGACCGATAAAGATCTTCATGGAATATGTAGGAACCAATATGAGCATCCAGGTTCAGCTATTGGTTATTGACGGAGATGAGTATCGGTCATGTCTACATAGTTCTCGAACCCGTAGGGTCTGCACGCTTAACGTTAGGTGATGATCGGTATTATGAGTTTATGTGTTTTGACGAACCAAAGGTTGTTCGGAGTCCCAGATGTGATCACGGGCATGAAGAGGAGTCTCGAAATGGTCGAGACATAAAGATCGATATATTGGAAGCCTATGTTTGAACATCGGAATGGTTCCGAGTGTGTTCGGGCATATACCGGGGGGGTTACCGGAACCCCCGGGGAGTATATGGGCCCTAATGGGCTTTAGTGGAGAGAGAGAGGCAGCCAAGGTAGGTCGCGCACCCCCTCCCCCTCTAGTACGAATTAGACTAGGAAGGGGGGCTCCCCCCTTTCCTTCCTCCCTCTCTCCCCCTTCCTTCTCTCCTAGTCCAACTAGGGAAGGGGGGAATCCTACTCCCGGTGGGAGTAGGAATCCTCCAGGGCGCACCATAGAGGGCCGGCCCTCCCCCTCCTCCACTCCTTTATATACGGGGAGGGGGGAACCCCATAGACACACAAGTTGATCATTGATCTCTTAGCCGTGTGTGGTGCCCCCTCCACCATAATCCACCTTGGTCATATATCATCGTAGTGCTTAGGCGCAGCCCTGCACCGGTAGCTTCATCATCACCGTCATCATGCCATCGTGCTGACTAAGCTCTCCCTCGACACTCAGCTGGATCGAGAGTTCGTGGGACGTCACCGAGCCGAACGTGTGCAGATCGCGGAGGTGCCGTACTTTCGGTACTAGGATCGGTCGGATTGTGAAGACGTACGACTACATCAACTGCGTTGTCATAACGCTTCTGCTTACGGCCTACGAGAGTATGTGGACAACACTCTCCCCTCTCGTTGCTATGCATCTCCTAGATAGATCTTGCGTGATCGTAGGATTTTTTTTTTGAAATTACTGCATTCCCAACAGTGGCACCCGAGCCAGCTGGTCTATGCATAGATGTTATATGCACGAGTAGAACACAAAGGAGTTGTGGGCGTGGGTATATACATATTGCTTGTCGTCACTAGTTGATTCTTGATTCAGTAGTATTGTTGGATGAAGCGTCTCAGGCCGACATTACCATACGCTTACGCGAGACTGGTTCTAACGATGTGCTTCGCACACAGGTGGCTGGTGGGTGTCAGTTTCTCCAACTTTAGTTGAATCGGATTCAATGAACAGGGTTCTTTCTAAAGATCAAAAGGCTATCACTATACCGCGTTGTGGTTTTTGATGCATAGGTAAGAACGGTTCTTGCTCAGCCCGTAGCAGCCACGTAAAACTTGCAACAACAAAGTAGAGGACGTCTAACTTGTTTTTGCAGGGCATGTTGTGATGTGATATGGTCAAGACATGATGCTAAATTTTATTGTATGAGATGATCATGTTTTGTAACACAGTTATCGGCAACTGGCAGGAGCCATATGGTTGTCGCTTTATTGTATGAAATGCAATCGCCGTGTAATTGCTTCACTTTATCACTAAGCGGTAGCGATAGTCATAGTAGCAATAGTTGGCGAGGAAACAACGATGCTTCGATGGACATCAAGGTGTCAAGCCGGTGACGATGGTGATCATGACGGTGCTTTGGAGATGGAGATCAAAGGCACGAGATGATGATGGCCATATCATATCACTTATATTGATTGCATGTGATGTTTATCCTTTATGCATCTTATTTTGCTTAGTTCGGCAGTAGCATTATAAGATGATCTCTCACTAAATTTCAAGGTATAAGTGTTCTCCCTGAGTATGCACCGTTGCTACAGTTCGGCGTGCCGAGACACCACGTGATGATCGGGTGTGATAAGCTCTACGTTCACATACAATGGGTGCAAGCCAGTTTTGCACATGCAGAATACTCGGGTTAAACTTGACGAGCCTAGCATATGCAGATATGGCCTCAAAACACTGACACCAAAAGGTCGAGCGTGAATCATATAGTAGATATGATCAACATAGTGATGTTCACCATTGAAAACTACTCCATCTCACGTGATGATCGGACATGGTTCAGTTGATATGGATCACGTGATCACTTAGATGATTAGAGGGATGTCTATCTAAGTGGGAGTTCTTAAGTAATATAATTAATTGAACTTTAATTTATCATGAGCTTAGTACCTGATAGTATTTTGCATGCCTATGTTATTGTAGATAGATGGTCCGTGCTATTGTTCTGTTGAATTTTAATGCGTTCCTAGAGAAAGCTAAGTTGAAAGATGATGGTAGCAACTACATGGACTGGGTCCATAACTTGAGAATTATCCTCATTGCTGCACAGAAGAATTACGTCCTGGAAGCACCGCTGGGTGACAAACCTACTGCAGGAGCAACGTCAGATGTTATGAACACCTGGCAGAGCAAAGCTGATGACTACTCGATAGTTCAGTGTGCCATGCTTTACGGCTTAGAACCGGGACTTCAACAACGTTTTGAATGTCATGGAGCATATAAGATGTTCTAGGAGTTGAAGTTAATATTTCAAGAAAATGCCCAGATTGAGAGATATGAAGTCTCCAATAAGTTCTACAGCTGCAAAATGGAGGAGAATAGTTCTGTTAGTGAACATATGCTCAGAATGTCTGGGTACCACAACCACTTGACTCAGCTGTGAGTTAATCTTCCTGATGATAGTGTCATTGACAGAGTTCTTTAATCATTGCCACCAAGCTATAAGAGCTTCGTGATGAACTATAATATGCAAGGGATGGATAAGACGATTCCCGAGCTCTTCGCAATGCTAAAGGCTGCGGAGGTAGAAATCAAGAAGGAGCATCTAGTGTTGATGGTCAAAAAGACCACCAGTTTCAAGAAAAAGGGTAAAGAGAAGAAGGGGAACTTCTAGAAGAACAGCAAGCCAGTTGTTGCTCAAGTGAAGAAACCCAAGTCTGGACCTAAGCCTGAGACTGAGTGCTTCTACTACAAAGGAACTGGTCACTGGAAGCAAAACTGCCCCAAGTATTTAGCAGAGAAGAAGGATGGCAAAGTGAAAGGTATATTTGATATACATGTTATTGATGTGTACCTTACTAATACTCGTAGTAGCGCCTGGGTATTTGATACTGGTTCTGTTGCTAATATCTGCAACTCGAAACAGGGGCTATGGATTAAGCGAAGATTGGCTAAGGACGAGGTGATGATGCACGTGGGAAATGGTTCCAAAGTAGATGTGATCGCCGCTGACAAGCTACCTCTACCTTCGGGATTAGTTTTAGACCTAAATAATTATTATTTGGTGCCAGTGTTGAGCATGAACATTATATCCGGATCTTGTTTAACGAGATGGCTATTCATTTAAATCAGAAAATAATGGTTGTTCTATTTATATGAGTAATATATTTTATGGTCATGCACCCTTGATGAGTGGTCTATTTTTACTAAATCTTGATAGTAGTGATACACATGTTCATAGTATTGAAGACAAAAGATGCAGAGTTGATAATGATAGTGCAACTTACTTGTGGCACTGCCGTTTGGGTCATATTGGTGTAAAGCGCATGAAGAAACTCCATTTTGATGGACTTCTGGAATCACTTGATTATTAATCACTTGGTACTTGCGAACCATGCCTCATGGGCAAGATGACTAAAACTCTGTTCTCCGGAATAATGGAGCGAGCAACAGAGTTATTTGAAATCATACATACTGATGTATGTGGTCCAATGAACATTGAGGCTCGTGGCGGATATCGTTATTTTCTCACCTTCACAGATGATTTGAGCAGACATGGGTATATCTACTTAATGAAACATAAGTCTGAAACATTTGAAAAGTTTAAAGAATTTCAGAATGAAATGGAAAATCATCGTAACAAGAAAATAAAGTTTCTACGATCTGATCGTGGAGGAGAATATTTGAGTTACGAGTTTGGTCTTCATTTGAAACAATGCGGAATAATTTCGCAACTCACGCCACCTGGAACACCACAGCATAATGGTGTGTCCGAACGTCGTAATCGTACTTTACTAGATATGGTGCGATCTATGATGTCTCTCACTGATTTACCGCTATCATTTTGGGGTTATGCTTTAGAGACACCTGCATTCATGTTAAATAGGGCACCATTGAAATCCGTTGAGACGACACCTTATGAACTGTGGTTTGGCAAGAAACCCAAGTTGTCATTTCTTAAAGTTTGGGGCTGCGATGCTTATGTGAAAAAGCTTCAACCTGATAAGCTCAAACCCAAATCGGAGAAATGTGTCTTCATAGGATACCCAAAGGAGACTGTTGGGTACACCTTCTATCATAGATCCGAAGGCAAGATATTCGTTGCTAAGAATGGATCCTTTCTAGAGAAGGAGTTTCTCTCTAAAGAAGTGAGTGGGAGGAAAGTAGAACTTGATGAGGTAATTGTACCTGCTCCCTTATTGGAAAGTAGTTCATCACTGAAATCAGTTCCAGTGATTCCTACACCAGTAAGTGAGGAAGCTAATGATGATAATCACGAAACTTCTGATCAAGTTACTACCGAACCTCGTAGGTCAACCAGAGTAAGATCCGCACCAGAGTGGTACGGTAATCCTTTTCTGAAGTCATGTTACTTGACCATGACGAACCTACGAACTATGAGGAAGCGATGATGAGCCCAGATTCCGCAAAATGGCTTGAGGCCATGAAATCTGAGATGGGATCCATGTATGAGAACAAACTGTGGACTTTGGTTGACTTTTCCAATGATCGGCAGGCCATAGAGAATAAATGAATCTTCAAGAAGAAGACTGATGCTGACGGTAATGTTACTGTCTACAAAGCTCGACTTGTTGCGGAAGTTTTTCGATAAGTTCAAGGAGTTGACTACGATGAGACTTCTCACCCGTACCAATGCTTAAGTCCGTCTGAATCATGTTAGAAATTTCCGCATTTTATGATTATGAAATTTGACAGATGGATGTCAAAACTGCATTCCTTAATGGATATCTTAAAGAAGAGTTGTATATGATGCAACTAGAAGGTTTTGTCGATCCAAAAGGTGCTAACAAAGTGTGCAAGCTCCAGCGATCCATTTATGGACTGGTGCAAGCCTCTCGGAGTTAGAATATACGCTTTGATAGTGTGATCAAAGCATATGGTTTTATACATCCTTTTGGAGAAGCATGTATTTACAAGAAAGTGAGTGGGAGCTCTGTAGCATTTCTGATATTATATGTAGATGACATATTGTTGATCGGAAATGATACTAAATTTCTGAATAGCATAAAAGGATATTTGAATAAGAATTTTTCAATGAAAGACCTCGGTGAAGCTTCTTATATATTGGGCATCATGATCTATAGAGATAGATCAAGACGCTTGATTGGACTTTCACAAAGCACATACCTTGATAAAGTTTTGAAGAAGTTCAAAATGGATCAAGCAAAGAAAGGGTTCTTGCCTGTGTTACAAGGTGTGAAGTTGAGTCAGACTCAATGCCCGACCACTGCATAAGATATAGAGAAAATGAAAGTCATTCCCTATGCTTCAGCCATAGGTTCTATCATGTATGCAATGTTGTGTACCAGACCTGATGTGTGCCTTGCTATTAGTTTAGCAGGGAGGTACCAAAGTAATCCAGGAGTGGATCATTGGACAATAGTCAAGAACATCCTGAAATACCTGAAAAGGACTAAGGATATGTTTCTCGTTTATGGAGGTGACAAAGAGCTTCATAAATGGTTACGTCGATCCAAGCTTTGACACTGATCTGGATGACTCTAAGTCACAAACTAGATACATATTTTTATTAAATGGTGGAGCTATCAGTTGGTGCAGTTCCAAGTAGAGCGTCGTGGCAGGATCTACGTGTGAAGCGGAGTACATAGCTGCTTCAAAAGCAGCAAATGAAGGAGTCTGGATGAAGGAGTTCATATCCGATCTAGGTGTAATACCTAGTGCATCGGGTCCAATGAAAATCTTTTGTGACAATACTGGTGCAATTGCCTTGGCAAAGGAATCTAGATTTCACAACAGAACCAAGCACATCAATAGACTCTTCAATTCCATCCGCGATCAAGTCAAGGAGGGAGACATAGAGATTTGCAAGATACATACAGATCTGAATGTTGTAGACCCGTTGATTAAGCCTCTCTCACGAGCAAAACATGATCAACACCAAGACTCCATCGGTGTTAGAATCATTACAATGTAATCTAGATTATTGACTCTAGTGCAAGTGGGAGACTGAAGGAAATATGCCCTAGAGGCAATAATAAACTTGTTATTTATATTTCCTTATATCATGATAAATGTTTATTATTCATGCTAGAATTGTATTAACCAGAAACTTAGTACATGTGTGAATACATAGACAAACAGATTGTCACTAGTATGCCTCTACTTGACTAGCTCGTTGAATCAATGGTGGTTATGTTTCCTGACCATAGACATGAGTTGTCATTTGATTAATGGGATCACATCATTAGAGAATGATGTGATTGACTTGACCCATCCGTTAGCTTAGCACGATGATCGTTTAGTTTGTTGCTATTTCTTTCTCCATAACTTATACATTTCCTATGACTATGAGATCATGCAACTCCCGAATACCAGAGGAACACTTAGTGTGCTATCAAACGTCACAACGTAACTGGGTGACTATAAAGATGCTCTACAGGGTGTCTCCGATGGTGTTTGTTGAGTTGGCATAGATCGAGATTAGGATTTGTCACTCCGAGTATTGGAGAGGTATCTCTGGGCCCTCTCGGTAATGCACATCACTATAAGCCTTGCAAGAAATGTGACTAATGAGTTAGTTGCGGGATGATGCATTACGGAACGAGTAAAGAGACCTGCCAGTAACAAGATTGAACTAGGTATTGAGATACCGACGATCGAATCTCGGGCAAGTAGCATACCGATGACAAAGGGAACAATGTATGTTGTTATGCGGTTTGCTCGATAAAGATCTTCGTGAAATATGTAGGAACCAATATGAGCATCCAGGTTCCGCTATTGGTTATTGGCCAGAGATGAGTCTCGGTCATTTCTACATAGTTCTCGAACCCGTAGGGTCCGCACGCTTAACATTTGCTGACGATCGGTATTATGAGTTTATGTGTGTTGATGAACCAGAGGTTGTTCGGAGTCCAAGATGTGATCACAGGCATGATGAGGAGTCTCGAAATGGTCGAGACATAAAGATCGATATATTGGAAGCCTATGTTTGGACATCAGAATGGTTCCGAGTGAGTTCGGGCATATACCGGAGTACCGGGGGCTTACCCGAACCCCCCGGGGAGTATATGGGCCCTAATGGGCTTTAGTGGAGAGAGAGAGAGGCAGCCAGGGCAGGCCGCGTGCCCCCTCCCCCTCTAGTCCGAATTGGACTAGGAAGGGGGGCGACGCCCCCTTTCCTTCCTCCCTCTCCCCCTTCCTTCTCTCCTAGTCCAAATAGGGAAGGGGGATCCTACTCCCGGTGGGAGTAGGACTCCTCCAGGGCACGCCATAGAGGGCCGGCCCTCCCCCCTCCTTCACTCCTTTATATACAGGGGACGGGGGCACCCCATAGACACACAAGTTGATCATTGATCTCTTGGCCGTGTGCGGTGCCCCCCTCCACCATAATCCACCTCGGTCATATCATCATAGTGCTTAGGTGAAGCCCTGCGCCGGTAGCTTCATCATCACCGTCATCACGCTGTCGTGCTGACAAAGCTCTCCCTCGACACTCAGCTGGATCGAGAGTTCGTGGGACGTCACCGAGCTGAACGTGTGCAGATCGCAGAGGTGTCGTACTTTCGATACTAGGATCGGTCGGATCGTGAAGACGTACGACTACATCAACCGCGTTGTCATAACGCTTCCGCTTACGGTCTATGAGGGTATGTGGACAACACTCTTCCCTCTCGTTGCTATGCATCACCATGATAGATCTTGCATGTGCGTAGGAATTTTTTTGAAATTATACGTTGTGACATTTGATAGCACACTAAGTGTTCCTCCGGTATTCGGGAGTTGCATAATCTCATAGTCATAGGAACATGTATGAGTCATGAAGAAAGCAATAGCGATAAAACTAAACGATCATTATGCTAAGCTAACGGATGGGTCTTGTCCATCACATCATTCTCTAATGATGTGATCCTGTTCATCAAATGACAACTCATGTCTATGGCTAGGAAACTTAACCATCTTTGATTAACGAGCTAGTCTAGCAGAGGCATACTAGGGACACTCTGTTTGTCTATGTATTCACACATGTACTAAGTTTCTGGTTAATACAAATCTAGCATGAATAATAAACATTTATCATGATATAAGGAAATATAAATAACAACTTTATTATTGCCTCTAGGGCATATTTCCTTCAGTCTTCCACTTGCACTAGAGTCAATAATCTAGTTCACATCGGCATGTGATTTCACACCAATAGTTCACATCTTTATGTGATTAGTTCACATCTTCATGTGACTAATACCCAAAGGGTTTACTAGAGTTAATAATCTAGTTCACATCGCTATGTGATTAACACTTAAAGAATGATCATGTTTTGCTTTGTAAGAGAAGTTTAGTCTACGAGTCTGCAACATTCAGATGTGTATGTATTTTGCAAATTTCTATGTCTACAATACTCCACACGGAGCTACTCTAGCTAATTGCTCCCACTTTTAATATGTATCTAGATTGACTTAGAGTCATCTAGATCGGTGTCAAAAGCTTATATCGACATAACTCTTTACGACGAACTCTTTTATCACCTCCATAACCGAGAAATTTTTCCTTAGTCCTCTAAGGATAATTTTGACCGTTGTCCAGTGATCTACTCCTAGATCAATATTGTACTCCCTTGCAAAAATCATGCTAAGGTATACAATAGGTCTAGTACATAGCATAACATACTTTATAGAACCTATGACCGAGGCATAGGGAATGACTTTTCATTCTCTTTCTATTTTCTGCTGTGGTCGGGTTTTGAGTCTTTACTCAACTTCACACCTTGCAACACAGGCAAGAACTCCTTTGACTGATCCATTTTGAACTCCTTCAAAATCTTGTCAAGGTATGTACTCATTGAAAAGAACTTATCAAGCGTCTTGATCTATATCTGTAGATTTTGATGCTCAATATGTAAGCAGCTTTATCGAGGTCTTTCTTTGAAAAACTCCTTTCAAACACTCCTTTAAGCTTTCCAGAAAATTCTACGTCATTTCCGATCAACCATATGTCATTCACATATACTTATCAGAAAGGCTGTAGTGCTCCCACTCACTTTCTTGTAGATACACGCTTCACCGCAAGCCTGTATAAAACTATATGCTTTGATCAACTCATCAAAGCGTATATTCCAACTCCGAGATGCTTGCACCAGTCCATAGATGGATCGCTGGAGCTTGCACACTTTGTTAGCATCTTTAGGATTGACAAAACCTTCTAGTTGCATCATATACAACTCTTCTTTAATAAATCCATTAAGGAATGTAGTTTTGATATCCATTTGCCAGATTTCATAAAATGCGGCAACCGCTAACATGATTCGGATAGACTTTTAAGCATCGCTACGGGTGAGAAGTCTCATCGTAGTCAACTCCTTGAACTTATCGAAAAACTTTCGCAACAAGTCGAGCTTTGTAGACAGTAATATTACCACCAGCTTCAGTCTTCTTCTTGAAGATCCATTTATTCTCTATGGCTTTCCGATCACCGGGCAAGTCAACCAAAGTCCACACTTTTTTCTCATACATGGATCCCATCTCAGATTTCATGGCCGCAAGCCACTTCGCGGAATCTGGGCTCATCATCGCTTCCTCATAGTTCGTAGGTTCGTCATGGTCAAGTAGCATGACCTCCAGAACAGGATTTCTGTACCACTCTGGTGCGGATCTTACTCTGGTTGACCTACGAGGTTCGGTAGTAACTTGATCAGAAGTTTCATGATCATCATCATTAGCTTCCTCACTAATTGGTGTAGTAATCACTTTAACTGATTTCTGTGATGAACTACTTTCCAATAAGGGAGCAGGTACAATTACCTCATCAGGTTCTACTTTCCTCCCACTCACTTCTTTCGAGAGAAACTCCTTCTCTAGAAAGGATCCACTCTTAGCAACAAAGATCTCGCCTTCGGATCTGTGATAGAAGGTGTACCCAAGAGTTTCTTTTGGGTATCCTATGAAGATGCACTTCTCTGATTTGGGTTTGAGCTTATCAGGCTGAAACTTTTTCACATAAGCATCGCAACCTGTCATGGAATTGTCACGGCAGATGTCCTAGTGTGAGGACTTAGTCGTGAGGCCAACACATCCATATGGTAGCTTGAGAGGGGTTGAGCGGAATCGAGAGACACAACAGAAGACAAGGATTTATACAGCTTCGGGCCCCGAGAAACATCATCCGGTAACAACCCAACATGCTGTTTGTGGCTAGGTCTCATTATCATCAAGAGGGAGTCCCCGTAAACCGGCTCTCCTAGTTATGTCTAACCCTTCAGATTATCTCCCTCTCTTGGGGTGCCCTGCCCCTCCTTATATATGTTGAAGGGGCGGGTTACATGACTAGTCCTATTAGGATTAGGATTACTCTATTACAACTGGAGTCCTAGTCTTGCTTCCTTTGTAGGAGAATATTCCTTATGCCTTTCCTCTTAATCAGTCCCATCATAACATGAGCTGGCCTTCTGGGCCTTGGGCCTTGTCATCCATCTGAAACACCCGTTGGGTCACCAATGAGTCTTCAGGCTCGTGAGTCGTCACACTAGTGAGCCGCCAGACACGTGAGTCGCCAATCCTCTGGCGGGTTACCAATGAAGCGCCAAGTCCGGCCGGGTCATACCACGGGGTATATCCCCGACATTAGCCCCCAGTTTAATTTGGATTTATCCATGTTAAACTGATTTGCAACATAAACACAAGAACAAAATTGACAGGTTGTGCTCCGGGTTAAATATTTGTAAACCGGCACCTGGTCATCCTTAAATCCTTGTCATTTCCTCCTTCTAGAAAATCCGGGTCAATAGGCCGGCTTCATAATCAACTTGCTTGTAGAAGAATTATTGTAAATAAAGAAACCATTTGAGTCGGCCTTCAATGCTCTGACTTGATAAAAATATTGGTCTTCAAATATTTCAACTGATATTAGGTCGGCTTGAAGATGTAGGACTCGCCGATTTATCATTGCCAAAGTTACCGGGTTATAAAAACTGATGACTCCGGGTTATGATTGTTGCCAACGCCGGGTCACACAATTAATCTTCCTGACTTCCTTAAAACTGAGAATTTGAAAACTTTCCTCCTTGATATGCATATTATCTGTAGCCCCCAAGTCTTAAGAGAAAAACATAGTGATAACTTAAGACTTTGCTTTAATATAAATGCTACAACCTTGAAGAAATCTAGGTTGTTCATTTCAATCATTAGTCAAAACTGAATATTCCATATATGTAGCCCCCAAATGCCAGGTTGTCATGCTTGTAGCAACCTGGGACTTGTAATTGCCTTGTGCTCATAAAAACTTCAACCAATGTAGCCCCCATGGGCCGGGTCATTATGCAATAATGAGCAGGGACTTTATAAATATAATCATGTATACTTGAGCAGCGACATGTAGCCTCCAAGGGCCGGCTCAGTAAGATAATACTGAGCCGGGACTTTATATATACTTCATTGAAAATAACATCATATGATGTAACCCCCATCATGGGGCTTGAACCCACGTCCACAAGGTTAAGAGCTTTGTGCTTTACCAACTGAGCGCTGGATCCTTCAATATAATGGATTAAGACTTGTGTACCTTAAATTTTTGACACGAGCAATTGGTAGCCCCCAAGGGCCGGCTCATTATGATGTGATGAGTCGGGTCTTCAATAAGGCCAGCAAAAATGACTTTGCATTAGCCCCCAAGTGTCATGGTGCATGCTTGCAGCAACATGAGACTTGCATATTTTATGTCATCTCAACTTGAATGATGTAGCCCCCAAGTGCCGGGTCGTAAGCCTCCAGCAACTCGGGACTATTCCTTCCATTGTAGAATAAGTCATATCCATTGATAAAGAAATAATAACCATTGCGCTGAAGCGACTTTGAAAACCTCAATCATAATACTGGTTATTGATAACCATAATAAAAATCCAGCCATGTTGGCTATTCAAGATTTGAATAATATAATCCGGTAAGAAAACCTCAATCATTCAATATCATAATGAAAATCCAGCCAAGTTTGGCTATTAAAGATTTGAATACTTTATCTATAGAATTGGCTCATACTGCCGGCTTACATTGCCACATCCAATGATTTAGAAGCGCATGATTCCAATGGCACAATCCAAAATATACTGGCGTTTCAAACCAAGAAGTGGTTATCAAAGCTATGTTTTGTGAATCAGGGAGCCCCCAAGGGATGTATTTTGAACCATCAAGGCCGGGTACTTATGTTTGAGTTGTGCTGTGCAACAGACTCTCTTTGGTCCCTTTAACCCGGGCATTAAACCTCCAAGTAGGTTAAAGCTATGCTCATATGAAGTTATAATATTGGCTTGCTAGCCGGATTACCAAGGTAATCAGAGCTATGCTCTTATGAAATTATAATACTGGCTTGATAGCCAGATTACCAAAGTAACCAAAGCTGTGCTCTTATAATATGGGCTTGATAGCCGGATTACCGAGGTAACCAGAGCTGTGCTCTTATAATATGGACTTGATAGCTGGATTACCGAAGTAACCAGAGCTATGCTCTTATGATATGGGCTTGATAGCCGGATTACCGAGGTAACCAGAGCTGTGCTCTTATGATATGGGCTTGATAGTCGGATCACCGAAGTAACCAGAGCTGTGCTCTTATGATATGGGCTTGATAGCCGGATTACCGAGGTAACCAGAGCTGTGCTCTTATGATATGGGCTTGATAGCCGGATTACCGAAGTAACAAGAGCTGTGCTCTTATAATATGGGCTTGATAGCCAGATTAAGAGGGTAGTCATAGCTATGCTCAATGAGCAGGAATCCCCCAAGTGACCAAGGATATGATAAGCCAATAAGGCAGGATACACATGTTTGAACCGCGCATCATGGCAGCAAGTTCTCTTTGGCAACCTTTAATTTTTCCTGAGAACTCGAACTTTACGAGAAATGGATTCTTTTTGAACCAGAATTTTAAACCGGATATTGGGAGCTTCAAAGCTATGTGAGAGACGGATTTCCCTTGAACTGGATTTTAAACCGGATATTGAGAGCTTCAGCGCTTTGTGGGAGACATATTTCCTTTGAACTGGATTTTGAATCGGAATCCTTCCTTTTAAGACGGAAACTTTCTGACGACCTTTAAATTTTCACCAATAGGGCAGCAGCCTCCAGGGCCAGGTTATTTTTCCCTCCAATGAGCCGGAGTTCTTGAATTTTCTTGAAACTGGCAACATTTGCTGAGTCATATCATCATAGACCCCGAGTCTTAAGACGACTCGAAGAGTTGGATTAAGATTCTTCATATTTTGACCATAGCTTAAGATGTATATCATTGGCGTTGATAACGCGATGTGAATCCATAGAAGGTTGAGGTGATTGTGGCGGGTTATAAATGATCCCGTATGAGCCGTGTCAGCAACTCGGCCAATGGTTCGTCCCAACTGGTTGTTTTGAGTTAACCAAACTGTATTGGCGGCGACTTGTGCGCCTGCCCATTGAGCCATCTAGTGCAGACGGTGGCTGATAATATATGATAATTTGCCTCCAAATTGTTGGAAGAAAAAACCGGGTGATACGTCTCCAAAGTATCTATAATTTTGATTGCTTCATGCTATATTATATTCTGTTTTGGATAATTAATGGGCTTTGTTATACACCTTTATATTATTTTTGGGACTAACCTATTAACCGGAGGCCCAGCCCAGAATTGCTGTTTTTTTGCCTATTTCAGAGTTTCACAGAAAAAGAATATCAAACGGAGTCCAAACGGAATGAAACCTTTGGGAACGTGATTTTCGGAACGAACGTGATCCAGAGGACTTGGACCCTACGCCAGGAAAGCTACCAGGAAGGCACGAGGTAGGAGGCACGCCTACCCCCCCCCCCCCCCAGGCACGCCCTCCACCCTTGTGGGGCCCATGTTGCTCCACCGGCATACTTCTTCCTCCTATATATACCTACGTACCCCAAACTACCAGATACGGAGCCAAAAACATAATTCCACCGCTCCAACCTTCTGTACCCGTGAGATCCCATCTTGGGGCCTTTTCCGGAGCTCCGCCGGAGGGGGCATCGATCACGGACGTCTTCTACATCAACACCATAGCCTCTCCGATGATGTGTGAGTAGTTTACCTCAGACCTTCGGGTCCATAGTTATTAGCTAGATTACTTCTTCTCTCTTTTTGGATCTCAATACAAAGTTCTCCACGATTCTCGTGGAGATCTATTCGATCTAATCTTCTTTCGCGGTGTGTTTGCTGAGACAGATGAATTGTGGGTTTATGATCAAGTTTATCTATGAACAATATTTGAATCTTCTCTGAATTCTTTTATGTATGTTTGGTTATCTTTGCAGGTCTCTTCGAATTATCAGTTTGGTTTGGCCTACTAGATTGATCTTTCTTGCAATGGGAGAAGTGCTTAGCTTTGGGTTCAATCTTGCGGTGTCCTTTCCAAGTGACAGTAGGGGCAGCAAGGCACGTATTGTATTGTTGCCATCGAGGATAACAAGATGGGGTTTATATCATATTGCATGAGTTTATCCCTCTACATCATGTCATCTTACTTAAAGCATTACTCTGTTCCTTTGAACTTAATACTCTAGATGCATCCTGGATAGCGGTCGATGTGTGGAGTAATAGTAGTAGATGCAGGCAGGAGTCGGTCTACTTGTCTCGGACGTGATGCCTATATACATGATCATACCTAGATATTCTCATAACTATGCTCAATTCTGTCAATTGCTCAACAGTAATTTATTTACCCATCGTAATACTTATGCTCTCGAGAGAAGCCACTAGTGAAACCTATGGCCCCCGGGTCTATTTTCCATCATATTAATCTACCATTAACAAGCTATTTCTGGTGCCATTTTTATTTCGCTTTATTTACTTTGCATCTTTATCATAAAAATACCAAAAATATTATCTTATCATATCTATCAGATCTAACTTTCATAAGTGACCGTGATGGGATTGACAACCCCTTTATTGCGTTGGTTGCGAGGATTTTATTTGTTTGTGTAGGTGCGAGGGACTCGTGCGTGGGCTCCTACTGGATTGATACCTGGGTTCTCAAAAACTGAGGGAAATACTTACGCTGCTTTATTGCATCACCCTTTCCTCTTCAAGGGAAAACCAACGCAGTGCTCAAGAGGTAGCAAGAAAGATTTCGGGCGCCGTTGCCGGGGAGGCTTACACAAAGTCAAGTCAAGATTTGACTCCCGACAACGAGCCATTTCTGGCGCCGTTGCCGGGGAGTCTACGCAAAAGTCAACATACCAAGTACCCATCACAAACCCTTATCTCCCACATTACATTATTTTCCATTTGCCTCTCGTTTTCCTCCCCCCACTTCACCCTTGTCGTTTTATTTTCCCTCTCTCTCTGTCCTCCTTCTCTTTCCCTATTTGCCTCTTTTTGCTTGTTTCTTGTTTGCTTGTGTGTTGGATTGCTTGCCTGTCATGATGGCTCAAGATAATACCAAATTGTGTGACTTTACTAATACCAACAACAATGATTTTATTAGCACTCCGATTGCTCCTCTTACCGATGTTGAATCTTGTCAAATTAATGCTGCTTTGCTGAATCTTGTCATGGAAGATTCATTTTCCGGCCTTCCTAGTGAAGATGCTGCTACCCATCTAAACAACTTTGTTGATTTGTGTGATATGCAAAAGAATAAAGATGTGGATAATGATATTGTTAAATTGAAGCTATTTCCTTTTTCGCTTAGAGATCGTGCTAAAGCTTGGTTTTCGTCTTTGCCTAAAAATAGTATTGATTCTTGGAATAAGTGCAAAGATGCTTTTATCTCTAAGAATTTTCCTCCCTCTAAGATCATCTCTCTTAGAAACGATATCATGAATTTTAAGCAACTTGATCATTAACATGTTGCACAAGCTTGGGAGAGGATGAAATTAATGATACGTAACTGCCCTACACATGGTTTGAATCTTTGGATGATTATACAAAACTTTTATGCCGGATTGAATTTTGCTTCTAGAAAACTTTTAGATTCAGCCGCAGGAGGCACTTTTATGGAAATCACTTTAGGAGAAGCTACTAAACTCCTAGATAATATTATGGTTAATTATTCTCAATGGCACACTGAAAGATCTACTAATAAGAAAGTGCATGCGATAGAAGAAATTAATGTTTTGAATGGAAAGATGGATGAACTTATGAAATTATTTGCTAATAAAAGTGTTCCTTCTGATCCTAATGATATGCCATTGTCTACTATTGAGAATAATAATGAATCTATGGATGTGAATTTTGTTGGTAGGAATACTTTTGGTAACAATGCATATAGAGGAAACTTTAATCCTAGGCCGTATCCTAGTAATTCCTCTAATAATTATGGTAACTCCTACAACAATTCTTATGGAAATTTTAATAAGATGCCCTCTGAATTTGAGACTTGTGTTAAGGAGTTTATGAATTCGTAAAATAATTTCAATGCTTTGCTTGAAGAAAAATTGCTTAAAGTTGATTAATTGGCTAGGAACATTGATAGAATTTCTCTTGATGTTGATTCTTTGAAACTTAGATCTATTCCACCTAAGCATGATATCAGTGAGTCTCTCAAGGCCATGAGAATTTCCATTGATGAGTGCAAAGAAAGAACCGCTAGGATGCGTGCTAAGAAAGGTTGTTTTGTGAAAGCGTGTTCTTCTAGTTTCTATGAAAATAAAGATGAAGATCTAAAAGTTATTGACGAGTCCCCTATTAAATCTTTGTTTTGCAATATGAATCTTGATAATGATGGGAATGAATATGATCCACCTTTACCTATAAGGTGTTCCAAAAATTCGGAGTTTTTAGATCTTGATGAAAAAAATTGGTAAAAGTGGGATTGAAGAGATCAAAACTTTAAATATCAATGAACCCACTATTTTGGATTTCAAGGAATTTCATTATGATAATTGCTCTTTGATAGATTGTATTTCCTTGTTGCAATCCGTGCTAAATTCTCCACATGCTTATAGTCAAAATAAAGCCTTTACCAAACATATCGTTGATGCTTTGATGCAATATTATGAAGAAAAACTTGAGTTGGAAGTTTCTATCCCTAGAAAACTTTATGATGAGTGGGAACCTACTATTAAAATTAAAATTAAAGATCATGAATGCTATGCTTTGTGTGATTTGGGTGCTAGTGTTTCCACGATTCCAAAGACTTTGTGTGATTTGCTAGGTTTCCGTGATTTTAATGATTGCTTTAAACTTGCACCTTGCGGATTCCACCATTAAGAAACCTATGGGAAGAATTAATGATGTTCTTATTATTGCAAATAGGAATTATATGCTCGTAGATTTTATTGTTCTTGATATAGATTGCAATCCTTCATGTCCTATTATTCTTGGTAGACCTTTCCTTACAACGATTGGTGCAATTATTGATATGAAGGAAGGGAATATTAGATTCCAATTTCCATTAAGGAAAGGCATGGAACACTTCCCTAGAAATAAAATTAAATTACCATATAAATCTATTATGAGAGCCACTTATGGATTGCCTACCAAAGATGGCAATACCTAGATCTATCTTCGCTTTTATGCCTAGCTAGGGGCGTTAAATGATAGCGCTTGTTGGGAGGCAACCCAATTTTATTTTTATTCCTTGATTTTTTCTCCTGTTTAGTAATAAATAATTTATCTATGCTCTGTTTTGGTTAGGTTTTTGTGTTTAATTAGTGTTTGTGCCAAGTAGAACCGTTGGGAAGACTTAGGGAAAGTCTTTTTGATCTTGCTGTAAAAAACAGAAACTTTAGCGCTCACGAAAACTGCTGCCATTTTTATTTGGAAAGTGATATTTAGTTAATTATTTTTGCAGATGATTAATAGATAAATTCCTCACGTATATAAATTTATTTTATAATTTTTGGAGTTGCATAACTTGCGTTAGCTACAGATTACTACAGACTGTTCTGTTTTTGACAGATTCTATTTTTCGTGTGTTGTTTGCTTATTTTGATAAATCTATGGCTAGTAAAAGAGTTTATAAACCATAGATAAGTTGGAATACATTAGGTTTAACACCAATTTAAATAAATATTGAGTTCATTACAGTACCTTGAAGTGATGTTTTGTTTCTTTTGCTAACGGAGCTCACGAGATTTTCTGTTAAGTTTTGTGTTGTGAAGTTTTCAAGTTTTGGGCAAAAGATTTGATGGATTATGGAATAAGGAGTGGCAAGAGCCTAAGTTTGGGGATTCCCATGGCACCCCAAGATAATCGAAGTACACCTAAAAGACAAAGCTTGGGGATGCCCCGGAAGGCATCCCCTCTTTCGTCTACTTCCATCGGTAACTTTACTTGGAGCTATATTTTTATTCACCACATGATATGTGTTTTGCTTGGAGCATCTTGTATTATTTGAGTATTTATTTGTTAGTTTACCACAATCATCTTTGCTGTACACATATTTTGAGAGAAACACACATGATTCGGAATTTATTAGAATACTCTATGCGCTTATCTTTTGAGCTATATAGTTTTTGCTCTAGTGCTTCACTTATATCTTTTAGAGCACGGTGGTGGATTTGTTTTATAGAAACTATTATTATCTCATGCTTCACTTATATTATTTTGAGAGTCTTAAACAGCATGGTAATTTTCTTAAATTGGGAAATTAATCCTAATATGCTAAGTATTCAAGACTAGTAAAAAACTTTCTTATGAGTGTGCTGAATACTAAGAGAAGTTTGATGATTGATGATTGTTTTGAGATATGGAGGTAGTGATATTAAATTTGTGCTAGTTGAGTAGTTGTGAAATTGAGAAATACTTGTGTTGAAGTTTGCAAGTCCCGTAGCATGCACGTATGGTAAACATTATGTAACAAATTTGAAACATGAGGTGTTCTTTGATTGTCTTCCTTATGAGTGGCGGTCGGGGATGAGCGATGGTCTTTTCCTACAAATCTATCACCCTAGGAGCATGCGTGTAGTGCTTGGTTTTTTGATGACCTGTAGATTTTTGCAATAAGTATATGAGTTCTTCATGACTAATGTTGAGTCCATGGATTATACGCACTCTTACCCTTCCATCATTACTAGCCTCTTCGGTGCCGTGCATTACCCTTTCTCATATTGAGAGTTGGTGCAAACTTCGCCGGTGCATCCAAACCCCGTGATATGATATGCTCTTTCACACATAAACCTCCTGATATCTTCCTCAAAACAGCCACCATATCTACATATTATGGCATTCCCATAGCCATTCCGAGATATATTGCCATGCAACTTTCCACCGTTCTGTTTATCATGACACGTTCATCATTGTCATATTGCTTTGCATAATCATGTAGTTGACATCGTATTTGTGGCAAAGCCACCGTTCATATTTTTTCATACATGTCACTCTTGATTCATTGCTATTCCGGTATACCGCCAGAGGCATTCATATAGAGTCATATTTTTTCCAGTATCGAGTTGTAATCATTGAGTTGTAAATAAATAGAAGTGTGATGATCATCATTCATAGAGTATTGTCCCAAAAAAGGCCAAATAAAAAAAGGAAGGCCCAAAAAAAGAAAATAAAAAGGGATAATGGTACTATCTTTTTTTCCACACTTGTGCTTCAAAGTAGCACCATGATTTTCATGATAGAGAGTCTCTTGTTTTGTCACTTTCATATACTAGTGAGAATTTTTCATTACAGAACTTGGCTTGTATATTCCAACAATGGGCTTCCTCAAATGCCCTAGGTCTTCTTGAGCAAGCAAGTTGGATGCACACCCACTTAGTTTCTTTTGTTGAGCTTTCATGCATTTATAGCTCTAGTGCATCCGTTGCATGGCAATCCCTACACCTTACATTAACATCAATCGATGGTCATCTCCATAGCCCGTTGATTAGCTGCATTGATGTGAGACTTCCTCCTTTTTTGTCTTCTCCACATAACTCCCATCATTATATTCTATTCCACCCATAGTGCTATATCCACGGCTCACGCTCATGTATTGTGTGAAGGTTGAAAAAGTTTGAGATTACTAAAGTATGAAACAATTGCTTGACTTGTCATCGGGGTTGTGCATGGTGAGAGCATTCTTGTGTGACGAAAATGGAGCATGACTAAACTATATGATTTTGTAGGGATGAACTTTCTTTGGCCATGTTATTTTGAGAAGACATAATTGCTTAGTTAGTATGCTTGAAGTATTATTGCTTTTATGTCAATATTAAACTTTTATTTTGAATCTTTTGGATCTGAATATTCATACCACAATTAAGAGGGTTACATTAAAAAAATTATACCAAGTAGCATTCCGCATCAAAAATTCTGTTTTTTATCACTTACCTACTCGAGGACGAGCAGGAATTAAGCTTGGGGATGCTTGATAAATCTCCAACGTATCTATAATTTTAGATTGCTTCATGCTATATTATATTCTGTTTTGGATGATTAATGGGCTTTGTTATACACTTTTATATTATTTTTGGGACTAACCTATTAACCGGAGGCCTATCCCAGAATTGCTGTTTTTTGCCTATTTCAGAGTTTTGCAGAAAAAGAATATCAAACGGAGTCCAAACGGATTGAAACCTTCGGGAACGTGATTTTCGCAACGAACGTGATCCAGAGGAATTGGACCCTACGTCAACAAAGCTACCAGGAAGGCACGAGGTAGGGGCGCGCCTACCCCCCCCCCCCCAGGCGCGCCCTCCACCCTCGTGGGGCCCATGTTGCTCCACCGACGTACTTCTTCCTCCTATATATTACCTACGTACCCCCAAACTACCAGATACAGAGCCAAAAACCTAATTCCACCGCCGCAACCTTCTGTACCCGTGAGATCCCATCTTGGGGCCTTTTCTAGAGCTCCATAGCCTCTCCGATGATGTGTGAGTAGTTTATTTCAGACCTTCGGGTCCATAGTTATTAGCTAGATGGCTTCTTCTCTCTTTTTGGATCTCAATACAAAGTTCTCCACGATTCTCGTGGAGATCTATTCAATGTAATCTTCTTTTGCGGTGTGTTTGTTGAGACCGATGAATTGTGGGTTTATGATCAAGTTTATCTATGAACAATATTTGAATCTTCTCTGAATTCTTTTATGTATGATTGGTTATCTTTGCAAGTCTCTTCGAATTATCAGTTTTGTTTGGCCAACTAGATTGATCCTTCTTGCAATGGGAGAAGTGCTTAGCTTTGGGTTCAATCTTGCGGTGTCCTTTCCCAATGACAGTAGGGGCAACAAGGCACGTATTGTATTGTTGCCATCGAGGATAATAAGATGGGGTTTATATCATATTGCATGAGTTTATCCCTCTACATCATGTCATCTTACTTAAAGCGTTACTCTGTTCCTTTAAACTTAATACTCTAGATGCATGCTGGATAGCGGTCGACGTGTGGAGTAATAGTAGTAGATGCATGCAGGAGTCAGTCTACTTGTCTCGGACGTGATGCCTATATACATGATCATACCTAGATATTCTCATAACTATGCTCAATTCTGTCAATTGCTCAACAGTAATTTGTTTACCCACCGTAATACTTATGCTCTCGAGAGAAGCCACTAGTGAAACCTATGGCCCCTGGGTCTATTTTCCATCATATTAATCTCCCGTTAACAAGCTATTTCTGGTGCCGTTTTTATTTCGCTTTATTTACTTTGCATCTTTATCATAAAAATACCAAAAATATTATCTTATCATATCTATCAGATGTCACTTTACTAAGTGACCATGAAGGGATTGACAACCCCTTTATTGCGTTGGTTGCGAGGATTTTATTTGTTTGTGTAGGTGTGAGGAACTCATGCGTGGCCTCCTACTGGATTGATACCTTGGTTCTCAAAAACTAAGGGAAATACTTACGTTGCTTTACTGCATCACCCTTTCCTCTTCAAAGGAAAACCAACGCAGTGCTCAATAGGTAGCACCGGGCTACCCGAGCAATGACTTGCTTATACTTAATAAACATCTCATGTAGACAGGTGCGACCCCGTGTGTTGATGTAGACCAGGCCGCGAGAGACGGGCGGTAAAGACAACCGCGAAATGAGTCGGACGTGGCATTGTAAGTCGGTGTGGAGAGACGAGTTAACCCCATCACACTGATGTAGACTGGGCCGCAGAGATGACGATTTAAGCACGTGCGTCGAACAGCAAACAAACACGGTCCCGGCGAGTCATTGTAACCCGGGTCGGGGTGACGACTTGCGCACGTCCGTTCCCTAGACAGTATGGCACGGACAAACGGTGGTACAGCATGTTGCCAGCTCGTGCTCCATACCCGCGGTATAAACATAACGAGAAGTCTAACGCCCACACGTGTGGGCGTTCCCCAACTCGCCCACACGCCTGGATCGTCGTCCAGTGCCTTTTGCACGAATCTTGGCACGAAAAGATTGATTTTTTTGTGCCACGTAGGATGGGGCTGGAGTGTGGGCGTTAGAAAGTTTGCCCACACGCCCGCACCAAGCTGTTTGCCAGCTGCGTTGTGTGGGCGAACTAGTTTTCTGCCCACACAGCCACCACCTAGGTCATGCGCGTGTGGGCGAACTGCTTTTCGCCCACATGACACTCCTATGTTGTGGACGGCAACTGCAGTTACACGAACGTGGCAACTCGGTACACACACGGCAACTGTGATTCTTTGCTACACGGCAACTGCAGTTACGCGAACGTGGCAACTCGGTACACACACACACGACAACTGTGATTCTCTGCTACACGGCAACTGCAGTTACGCGAACGTGGCAACTCGGTACACACACATGGCAACTGTGATTCTTTACTACACGGAAACTGCAGTTGCGCGTACGTGGCAACCAGATAAACACACATGGCAACTGTGATTAACAATACATGTCAACTATGGTTGGACCACACGTGGCAACTAGATAAACACACATGGCAACTACTGTTTTGACCATATGTGGCAAGTAGTTAATCACACACGGCAACTACGGTTTGATTACACGCGGCAACTATCATAAATTAGACATGGCAACTATAATTAACCAAAACAGATAGAGTTGCCATGCTTTTACAACTACACTTGCCATCCCGGATAACTACATCTGCCAACCAGGATGGCAACTAAATAGTCATCCCGCGGGATACCTAACGTAGCTGCGTCAGGACGTGTGGTCATTTTTGCTTCGTGCCATACGCACGGAGTAAAGATGAGTAGTACTTGTTGGACGTGTGGCACGAATTAGCCGCGCACACACGTGTGGGCAATTTCAATGTCCGCCCACACACAGCCCGTGTGGGCTGCCTTCTACTCACACCACACACGCGTCCAAACATAATTGTCCTGTGTACAAAAAATATAGCAGGACGGAGTAGTTGTTTGTCAGAGAAAATCAACATGCATTTAAAAGAATATATAGGATAAATATCACCTGAATTTGGGCGACAGCTCTGTACGCAGACCTTGTCTCTAGGTTCCCTTTGCCATTAAAATAACCATTCCTGGTCTGCAAACTGACCAGAACGGTCTGGGCTGCAACCTCTTCCACGCTGTGACATAGAAGCAAAATCTTGCAGGCAAGCACATACGCAAAGCCCCGGTAATTCCTTGTAGCGGTACTGGTGGCTCGGAGCAGGCTAAAACGAGGCCGAGGCGGAGCAAGGCCGGCTCAGGGTGGCTCGTAGGCGACTCAGGAAACGGACGGCTGCTCAAGGCCGGCGACTCAAGCGACGGCGGCCCGCCGCGGAGCGCTGGAACAACATCAGCTGTAGCATAATGGAAGAAATAGCCGGTAGCTCGTCCCGGCGACGGCTAAGCAGTGGAACAAGCTAGCCCGCGGCCGCGAGAAGCAGCAGTAGCCTTACGGCGAGAGGCGGAGCCGCCGCCGCTAGCCAAACAGAGCGCAGAGACCGCATAGACTCGGGGAGGCCGCGGGCGGCTCGCGGTTCGGAGTCACAACAGAGGGCCGGCCCGAGGCCATGGCGACTGATGGCGGTGGCTCGGCCGCGGTGACTTGACCATGGCGGGTCATGTCGGGTCAATGGAGCAGGGGGTGGCTCACCGCGACAACGAAAATGGCTCGTGAAGGTGGCTTGCAAGGCGGCCGGTGAGGCGGAGCTTCGGCCGTTGCTGCGGCCGTGAAGATCCCGAGGCGCCGGCGAGTTGAGGGCGGCTCGAGGCTGCCGGGCGTTGGCGACGACGACTTGGTGCACCGGCAGAGGCCGTTATTGCAGAACGGCGCGCCGGCCGTGGTTGAATCGTAGCGGCGGCGGTGTTGACTCGAGGCGAGGTCAAAGAACGACTCGATGTCAAAATCTGTTTCCGGTCACGATTGTCTTGGAAAAAATCCCCCTTGGCATTTTCACATGGTGGTTGGTCTGATCGTGAGTAGCCTCTGAATCTTTACTTTATTTGCTTCAACATGCAAGGAGCAAAAGGTAGTGCTGGATCTATGAATTGACTTTGGTAGTAAACAGTGGCAACAATTGATTCTTGTACTGATCGGTCAGAATGGCTTTAACTTTGAGTAATTTTCACACGATTCAAATAGAAACCCTGTCGGTCTCGATGATTTACAGTTGTAGCGACCGTATACAACAGTTTTGCAGCAGAGTCGATCACAATCCGATTGATCTCACGACAGCGATAGCGCACAGAGAGTAAAGTCTATTTTCAACCTTAAACTGGTAGACATAGTCGAAAAACAAACCCTGAATTTTCGATCCTGAAGTCGACACCCCGCTACAGGCTGCCCGACCCGAGCCGCAACGGCGGCGAGGGCGTACATGCATACCCCTATATATCAGCGTCCTAAGCTTCTCTAGTTCCCTCGGCGTCGCTACTCGCTACGACTGGGCGAGCTCAAGGTCCGTCGACCTCGCTGTCCTCCATGACGCTCCCCTTCGTGCCGCCTCCATGAACTGCTCTATCTTTTGATCGAGCACCTGGTGTGCACACACCAAGGAGAGCCGGAGCTCGCCTTTGAGGCATCCCAGAACACGAAGGCGCAACACGTCGACGAGGTGAAGTGTTGTGTCCAGGAGCCCGAACGGAGCAGCGGGGTTCATGGGCGGTCGACATCGAGCTCGCCGTGTCCGCATGGGTGCAGACGGCGGGATGCGGTGCCCTGCTGCCACCCTACGCTGTCCACCGCGCGTACGTGGAGAAGGTCTCTCCACACACGCGGCTGCTCGGGCCACGGTCACCACTGTTGCCTGTTGGCACTTGGCACAAGGTCCCGAAAGGCGATAGCTGATACAACTCGTCTAGTCCTCCTTTCTCGGCTAGAAGCCACAAACGCAGCCTCAATTGCATGGATGCGCTGCTGGTGGCCGGTGCTTTTGGTCAACGGTGAGTCGTAGCAAGGCTGGATCCTGGATTTTATTCTGCGGGAAGACGCGCATGTACTCAACTATCCTAAGCAGGCAACTGGATTGATTCGCTATCTACACAACACACACGTACGCGAGGCTCGCAGACTGCGGGCTGGCGCAGCTAGGATATTGCCGCCGCCGGGGAGTTCAACCGGGCGATGCCGCGGCGGACGAGCCGACGAGGCCGGGTGTTGGGTTGAAGATATTTTTTTTTTTGCGAAGAGGGTTGAAGATAAATATGACGTGTGGGACAGAGATGTCAATGAGAATAGCCTGTGATCCCGGTTAGGATCGATCTTTTCCTAGTGTGCCAAACTAGTCAAGGGTTTGAGTTGACCGGGATTCTGGAGTATGGGGTATCGATTTCAGGGATTAAAAGGTTGAGGTTCGATTTCGACAAGCAGTACAAATTGAAGGTTTAAAACAGACTTTACTCGCGCACCGCAGCAACCCTGATGTTGACAACGAACCACCTGACGCATTTTTCTGACTATGTAGTTGTTTTAAGCCTCGATCTCTGAATCGCCCATCAGACATCTCATCTTGATGCTTGAGAAGCGAGTCGGCAGTTTCATCGGGCTGCGCCGTTGGCAAGTCACCACGGAGACTTGATCAACCGCGTGCGATGGTAGCGCTAAGGTCAAGCCCCCGTGGTCGGCCGTCGTTGCAGATGCCCAGACACATGAGTCATCTGGACGACATAGCGATGAAGCTGCTACCGCTATTGATGAAGTTTGAACTTGTAATTCATGTATAATTTTTCACTCCGGCTCTTCTTCAACCGGAAAACGGTGAATTTCTCGAACCCTAGGAGAGATCTCTCCAAGAACTTAACACTACCGTGCGCCAGCCCCACGGTGGGCGCCAACTGTCGTGGAATTGTCACGGCAGATGTCATAGTGTGAGGAGTTAGTCGTGAGGCCAACACATCTAGATGGTAGCTTGAGAGGGGTTGAGCGAAATCGAGAGACGCAACAGAAGACAAGGATTTAGACAGCTTCAGGCCCCGAGAAACATCATCCGGTAACAACCCTACATGCTGTTTGTGGCTAGGTCTCATTATCATCACGAGGGAGTCACCGTAAACCGACTCTCCTAGTTATGTCTAACCCTTCAGATTATCTCCCTCTTGGGGTGCCCTGCCCCTCCTTATATATGTTGAAGGGGCGGGTTACATGACTAGTCCTATTAGGATTAGGATTACTCTATTACAAGTGGAGTCCTAGTCTTGCTTCCTTTGTAGGAGAATATTTCTTATGCCTTTCCTCTTAATCTGTCCCATCATAACATGAGCCGGCCTTCTGGGCCTTGGGCCTTGTCATCCATCTGAAACACCCGCCGGGTCACCAATGAGTCTTCAGGCTCGTGAGTCATCACACCAGTGAGCCGCCAGACACACGAGTCGCCAATCCTCTGGCGGGTTACCAATTAGACGCCAAGTCCGGCCGGGTCATACCACGGGGTATATCCCCGATATAACCCCAAACTTTAAGAAATGACAACTTAGGTTCTTGCTAAACCACAGTTCATACGGTGTCATCTCAACGGATTTTTAGACGGTGCCCTATTTAACGTGAATGCAGCTATCTCTAATGCATAACCCCAAAACGATAGTGGTAAATCGGTAAGATACATCATAGATTGCACCATATCTAATAAAGTATGATTACGATGTCCGGACACACCATTACGATGTGGTGTTCCAGGTGGCGTGAGTTGTGAAACTATTCCACATTGTTTCAAATGAAGACCAAACTCATAACTCAAATATTCACCTCCATGATCAGATCATAGAAATTTTATTTTCTTGTTATGATGATTTTCCAGTTCACTCTGAAATGCTTTGAACTTTTAAAATGCTTCAGACTTATGTTTCATCAAGTAGATATACTCATATCTGCTCAAATCATCTGTGAAGGTCAGAAAATAACGATACCCGCCGCAAGCCTCAACACTCATTGGATCGAATACATCAATATGTATTATTACTGATAAGTCTGTTGCTCGCTCCATTGTTCCGGAGAATGGAGTCTTAGTCATCTTGCCCATGAGGCATGGTTCAGAAGCATCAAGTGATTCCAAAAGCCCATCAGCATGGAGTTTCTTCATGCGCTTTACACCAATATGACCTAAACGGCAGTGCCACAAATAAGTTGCACTATCATTATTAACTTTGCATCTTTTAGCATCAATATCATGTGTATCACTGTGATCGAGATTCAGTAAACCATTTACATTGGATGTAAGACCATAGAAGGTTTTATTCATGTAAACAGAACAACAATTATTCTCTGACTTAAATGAATAACCATATCGCAATAAACATGATCCAATCATATTTATGCTCAACGCAAACACCAAATAACATTTATTTTGGTCCAACACTAATCTCGAAGGTAGAGGGAGTGTGTGATGGTGATCTTATCAACCTTGGAATCTCTTCCAACACACGTAGTCGCCCTCAACTAGTCTCTATTCATTTTGTAACTCCTGTTTCTAGTTACTAATCTTAGCAACTGAACCGGTATCAAATACCCTGGGGTTACTATGAACACTAGTAAAGTACACATCAATAACATGTATATCAAATATACTTCTGTTCACTTTGCCATCCTTCTTATCCGCCAAGTATTTGGGGCAGTTCTGCTTCCAGTGACCATTTCCTTTGCAGTAGAAGCACTCAGTTTCAGGCTTGGGTCTAGCTTTGGGCTTCTTCATGGGAGTGACAACTTGCTTCCCATTCTTCTTGAAGTTCCCTTTCTTTCCCTTGCCCTTTTACTTGAAACTAGTGGTCTTGTCAACCATCAACATTTTATGCTTTTCTTGATTTCTACCTTCATTGATTTCAGCATCATGAAGAGCTCGGGAATCGTTTTCGTCACCCCTTGCATATTATAGTTCATCACGTAGTTCCAGTAACTTGGTGATAGTGACTAGAGAACTATGTCAATCACTGCCTTATCTAGAAGATTAACTCCCACTTGATTCAAGCGATTGTAGTACTCAGACATACTGAGCACATGCTCACTGGTTGAGCTATTCTCCTCCATCTTGTAGGCAAAGTACTTGTGAGAGGTCTCATACCTCTCGACTCGGGCATGAGTCTGAAATACCAATTTCAGCTCTTGGAACATCTTATATGCTCTGTGGCGTTCAAAACGTTTTTGAAGTCCCGACTCTAAGCCGTAAAGCATGGTGCACTAAACTATCAAGTAGTCATCATATCGAGCTTGCCAAACATTCATAACTTCTGCATCTGCTCCTGCAATAGGTCCGTCACCTAGCGGTGCATCAAGGACATAATTCTTCTGTGCAGCAATGACGATAATCCCCAGATCACGGAGCTAGTCCACATCATTGCTACTAACATCTTTCAACATATTTTTTTCTCTAGGAACATATCATAAATAAAACAGGGAAGCTATACGCGAGCAATTGATCTACAACATAGATATGCAAATACTATCAGGACTAAGTTCATGATAAATTTAAGTTCAATTAATCATATTACTTAAGAACTCCCACTTAGATAGACATCCCTCTAATCATCTAAGTGATCACGTGATCCATATAAACTAAACCATGTCCGATCATCACGTGAGATGGAGTAGTTTTCAATGGTGAACATCACTATGTTGATCATAACTACTATATGATTCACGCTCGACCTTTCGGTCTCAGTGTTCCGAGACCATATCTGCATATTCTAGGCTCATCAAGTTTAACCTGAGTATTCTGCATGTGCAAAACTGGCTTTCACCCGTTGTATGTGAACATAGAGCTTATCACACCCGATCATCATGTGGTGTCTCAGCACGAAGAACCGTCGCAACAGTGCATACTTAGGGAGAACACTTATACCTTGAAATTTTAGTAAGGGATCATCTCATAATGCTACCGTCGTACTAAGCAAAATAAGATGCATAAAATATAAACATCACATGTAATCAAAAATATGTGACATGATATGGCCATCATCATTTGGTGCCTTTGATCTCCATCTCCAAAGTACTGTCATGATCTCCATCGTCACCGGCATGACACCATGATCTCCATCATCTTGATCTTTATCAACGTGTCGTCACATGGTCGCCCCGCCAACTATTGCTTTTGCAACTATTGCAATCGCATAGCGATAAAGTAAAGCAATTATATGGTGCTTGCGTCTTATGCAATAGAGAGACAATCATAAGGCTCCTTCCAGTTGCCGATAACTTTAACAAAACATGATCATCTTATACAAAAATTTATATCTCATCATGTCTTGACCATATCACATCACAACATGCCCTGCAAAAACAAGTTACACGTCCTCTACTTTGTTGTTGCAAGTTTTACGTGGCTGCTATGGGATTTAGCAAGAACCGTTCTTACCTACGCATCAAAACCACAACGTAGTATAGTGATTGCTTTTTTATCTTCTGAAAGAACCTTGTTCATTGAATCAGATTCAACTAAAGTTGGAGAAACAGACACCCGCTAGCCACCTCTATACAAAGCACATCGGTAGAACCAGTCTCATGAACGCGGTCATGTAATGTCGGTCCGGGCCGCTTCATCCAACAATACCGCTGAATCAAGAAACAACTAGTGATGGCAAGCAATATGTATATACCCACGCCCACAACTCCTTTGTGTTCTACTCGTGCATATAACATCTACGCATAGACCTGGCTCGGATGCCACTTTTGGGGAACGCAGTATTTCAAAAATTTCCTATGATCACGCAAGATCTATCTACTAGATGCATAGCAACGAGAGGGGAGAGTGTGTCTACGTACCCTCGTAGACCGAAAGCGGAAGCGTTTAGTAACACAGTCGATATAGTCGAACGTCTTCACGATCCAACCGATCAAGTATCGAACGCACAACACCTTGCGATCTGCACACATTCAACTCGGTGACGTCCCTCGTACTCTTGATCCAGCTGAGGCCGAGGGTGAGTTCCGTCAGCACGACGGCGTGTTGACAGTGATGACGAAGTTATTGACGCAGAGCTTCGCCTAAGCACTACGACAATATGACCGAGGTGTAAAACTGTGGAGGGGGGCACCGCACACGGCTAAAGATCAACTTGTGTGTCTATGAGGTGCCCCCTCCCTTGTATATAAAGGAGGTGAGGAGGAGGAGGGCCGGCTTCAAGGGTCGTGCCCAAGGGGGGGATTCCTACTCCTAGTAGGAGTAGGTTTCCCCCCTTTCCTAGTCCAAGTAGGAGAAGAAGGAAGGAGAGGAGAGGGAGAAGGAAAGAGGGGGGCGCCGCCCCCTCCCTAGTCCAATTCGGACCAGCCCATGGGGGGGGGATCGCGGCCTCCCCTTATGGCCCTCCTCTCCTTACCACGAAGGCCCAATAGTTCCCCCGACGAATTACCGTAACTCTCCGGTACTCCAAAAATACCTGAACCACTCAGAACCTTTCTGATGTACAAATATAGCCTTCCAATATATCGATCTTTACGTCTCGACCATTTCGAGACTCCTCGTCATGTCCATGATCTCATCCGGGACTCCGAATAAAGTTTGGTACATCAAATCACATAACTCATAATATATATCTAAGGCGGCAACTTAAATACACATCTGGGTGGATTGAGGCACCTGTGTTTTCCAGCGATTGCGTGTTTTTCTTTTGGACCGCCACCCAGGCTGAAAGGGATCATGAGATTATTCATACTAGAAACTTCCGTGTGCAGCCACAAGCTACTATGGGCTCTAGCATAGTTGATTAAGTTGTGCGAACTCTTACAGTGGTAGACTAGCAGATGTAGGGGAAAGTAGGTGTAACGGTCTACCCAATCGTAAGGTGCTAGCGCTTCTGAAAGACTATGTCTCGGTCATCCGTTTCTCAAACACCATGAAGTGCGAGAATCCCAATGGAGGAGATCGAGTCTTGTGGGGAAAAGTGCGCAAACCTCTGCGGAGTGTATAAACTAATCATGGTTAGCCGTGTCCCCGGTTATGGACATCGTGAGTATCTAGTACTTGGATTATCATGTGAATCTCATCATGTTACTCTAATTAATTTGTTGGGTTTTTAATGATGATGCTTAATTGGGATTGAGAGGGTGTCTACACTCTCAATGTTTAACAACCACCATGATAGTTAAATAAAATTTATTCCTTTGCAGTAGGGAAGAATTGGCTTTACGCAAAACTGTAATCATAGAGCTTTCCACCAGCCAAATATGCATGTAGTATAGATTTATTCTTCCATTACTCTCTATGTGTTACATTGCCAGCATATTCCATGTGCTGACCCGTTTCGGGCTGCAACGTTCATGTTGCAGACTTTTCAGACGACGAGTAAGGTGCCTTTAGGCCGTGGTTCTATACTCAGTGATGCCGTTGGAGTTGATGGACTCACTTATCTTCCAAGCCTTCCACTGTTATCGTTATTAGATGGCCTTATGCCATATTTATTGTAATAAGTTCTCTTTTGAGACACTCGATGTAATAAGTGTGTGATTGCTACTCTATTATAAATCCTTCAAGTACTGTGTGGTGTCAGCATTACTGATCCAGGGATGACACCGGAGCACAGAGATTGGACCCTCTGAGGTCTGGTCGCTACAAACACGTATCCGGTTGGCGATTTAGAATCATCCGGATCAGTGTCAAAGCTTGCATCAACTTAACCATTTACGATGAGCTCTTTGTCACCTCAATAAATGAGAAACATATCCTTAGTACTTTTCAGGTATTTCAGGATGTTCTTGACCGCTGTCCAGCGATCCACTCCTCGATTACTTTGGTACCTCCCTGCTAAACTAATAGCAAGGCACACATCAGGTCTGGTACACAACATTGCATACATGATAGAGCCTATGTCTGAAGCATAGGGAACATTTTTCATTTTCTCTCTATCTTCTGAAGTGGTCGTGCATTGAGTCTTACTCAACTTCACACCTTGTAACACAGGTAAGAATCCTTTCTTTGCCTGATCCATTTTGAATTTCTTCAAGACTTTGTCAAGGTATGTGCTTTGTGAAAGTCCAATTAAGCGTCTTGATCTATCTCTATAGATCTTGCCAATATGTAAGCAGCTTCGCCGAGGTCTTTCATCGAAAACTCTTATTCAAGTATCCTTTTATGCCATCCAGAAATTCTATATCATTTCCAATCAACAATATGTCATCCACATATAATATTAGAAATGCTACAGAGCTCCCACTCACTTTCTTGTAAATACAAGCTTCTCCAAAAGTCTGTATAAAACCATATGCTTTGATCACACTATCAAAACATTTATTCCAACTCCGAGAGGCTTGCACCAGTCCATAAATGGATTGCTAGAGCTTGCACACTTTGTTAGCACCCTTTGGATCGATAAAACCTTCAGGTTGCATCATGTACAACTCTTCTTCCAGAAATCCATTTAGGAATGCAGTCTTTACATCCATTTGCCAAATTTCATAATCATAAAATGCGGCAATAGCTAACATGATTCGGACGGACTTAAGCATCGCTACCGGTTAGAAGGTCTCATCGCAGTCAACTCCTTGAACTTGTCGAAAACCTTTCACAACAAGTCGAGCTTTGTAAACAGTAACATTACCATCAGCGTCTATCTTCTTCTTGAAGATCCATTTATTCTCGATGGCTTGCCGATCATAGGGCAAGTCAACCAAAGTCCACACTTTGTTCTCATACATGGATCCCATCTCAGATTTCATGGCCTCAAGCCATTTTGCGGAATCTGGGCTCATCATCGCTTCCTCATAGTTCGTAGATTCGTCATGGTCTAGTAACATGACCTCCAGAACAGGATTACCGTACCACTCTGGTGCGGATCTTACTCTGGTTGACCTATGAGGTTCGGTAGTAACTTGATCTGAAGTTTCATGATCATCATAATTAGCTTCCTCACTAATTGGTGTAGGTGTCACAGAAACTGGTTTTTGTGATGAACTACTTTCCAATAAGGTTGCAGGTACAGTCACCTCACCAAGTTCTACTTTCCTCCCACTCACTTCTTTCAAGTGAAACTCCTTCTCTAGAAAGGATCCAAATTTAGCAACAAAAGTCTTGCCTTCGGATCTGTGATAGAAGGTGTACCCAATAGTCTCCTTTGGGTATCCTATGAAGACACATTTCTACGATTTGGGTTCGAGCTTATCAGGTTGAAGCTTTTTCACATAAGCATCGCAGCCCCAAACTTTAAGAAACGGCAGCTTTGATTTCTTGCCAAACCACAGTTCATAAGGAGTCATCTCAACGGATTTGGATGGTGCCCTATTTAACGTGAATGCAGCTATCTCTAAAGCATAAACCCAAAACGATAGTGGTAACTCAGTAAGAGACATCATTGATCGCACCATATCTAGTAACATACGATTACGACGTTTGGACATAGCATTACACTGTGGTGTTCCAGGTGGCGTGAGTTGCGAAACTATTCCGCATTGTTTCAAATGAAGACCAAACTCGTAACTCAAATATTCTCCTCCACGATCAGATCATAGAAATTTTATTTTCTTGTTACGATGATTTTCCACTTCACTATGAAATTCATTGAACTTTTCAAATGTTTCAGACTTATGTTTCATCAAGTAGATATACCCATATCTGCTCAATCATCTGTGAAGGTGAGAAAATAACGATACCCGCCGCGAGCCTCAATATTCATCGGACCACATACATCAGTATGTATGATTTCCAATAAATCTGTTGCTCGCTCCATAGTTCCGGAGAATGGCGTTTTAGTCATCTTGCCCGTGAGGCACGGTTCGCAAGTACCAAGTGATTCATAATCAAGTGATTCCAAAAGTCCATCAAAATGGAGTTTCTTCATGCGTTTTATACCAATATGACCTAAACGGCAGTTCCACAAATAAGTTGCACTATCATTATCAACTCTGCATCTTTTAGCTTCAATACTATGAATATGTGTATCTCCACTACCGAGATTCAAAAAGAATAGACCACTCTTTAAGGGTGCATGACCATAAAAGATATTACTCATATGAATAGAACAACCATTATTCTCTGATTTAAATGAATAACCATCTCGCATCAAACAAGATCCAGATATAATGTTCATGCTTAACGTTGGCACCAAATAACAATTATTCAGGTCTAATACTAATCCCGAAGGTAGATGTAGAGGTAGCATGCCGACTGCAATCACATCAACTTTGGAACCATTTCCCACGCGCATCGTCACCTCATCCTTTGCCAATCTTTGCTTAATCCGTAGTCCCTGTTTCGAGTTGCAAATATTAGCAACAGAACCAGTATCAAATACCCAGGTACTACTGCGAGTATTAGTAAGGTACACATCAATAACATGTATATCGCATATACCTTTGTTCACCTTGCCATCCTTCTTATCCGCCAAACACTTGGGGCAGTTCCGCTTCCAGTGATCAGTCTGTTTGCAGTAGAAGCACTCAGTCTCAGGCTTAGGTCCAGACTTGGGTTTCTTTTCCTAAGCAGCAACTTGTTTGCTGTTCTTCTTGAAGTTCCCCCTTTTCTTCCCTTTACCCTTTTTCTTGAAACTGGTGGTCTTGTTGACCATCAACACTTGATGCTCCTTCTTGATTTCTACCTCTGCTGCCTTTAGGATTGCGAAGAGCTCGGGAATTGTCTTATTCATCCCTTGCATATAGTTCATCACGAAGCTTTTGTAGCTTGGTGGCAGTGATTGAAGAAGTCTGTCAATGACACCATCAACAGGAAGATTAACTCCCAGTTGAGTCAAGTGATTATGATACCCAGACATTTTGAGTATATGTTCACTGACAGAACTATTCTCCTCCATCTTGCAGCTGTAGAACTTATTGGAGACTTCATATCTCTCAATCTGGGCATTTGTTTGAAATATTAACTTCAACTCCTGGAACATCTCATATGCTCCATGACGTACAAAACGTCATTGAAGTCCATGTTCTAAGCCGTAAAGCATGGCACACTGAACTATCGAGTAGTCATCAGCTTTGCTCTGCCAGACGTTCATAACATCTGGTGTTGCTCCTGCAGCAGGTTTGGCACGTAATTCTTCTATGCAGCAATGAGGATAATCCTCAAGTTACGGACCTAGTCCATGTAATTGCTACCATCATCTTTCAACTTTTCTTTCTCAAGAAACGCATTAAAATTCAACGGAACAACAACATGGGCCATCTATCTACAATAACATAGACATGCAAAAATACTATCACGTACTAAGTTCATGATAAATTAAGGTTCAATTAATCAAATTATTAAAGAACTCCCACTTAGATATACATCCCTCTAACCATCTTAGTGATCACATGATCCATATCAACTAAACCATGTCCGATCATCACGTTAGATGGAGTAGTTTTCAATGGTGAACATCACTATGTTGATCATATCTACTATATGATTCACGCTCGACCTTTCGGTCTCGGTGTTCTGAGGCCATATCTACATATGCTAGGCTCGTCAAGTTTAACCTGAGTATTCCGCGTGTGCAAAACTGTCTTGCACCCGTTGTATTTGAATGTAGAGCTTATCACACCCGATCATCACGTGGTGTCTCAGCACGAAGAACTTTCGCAACGGTGCGTACTCAGGGAGAACACTTATACCTTGAAATTTAGTGAGAGATCATCTTATAATGTTACTATCGATCTAAGAAAAATAAGATGCATAAAAGATAAACATCACATGCAATCAATATAAGTGATATGATATGGCCATCATCATCTTGTGCTTGTGATCTCCATCTCTAAAGCACCGTCATGATCACCATTGTCACCGGCACGACACCTTGATCTCCATCGTAGCATCGTTGTCGTCTTGCCAACTATTGCTTCTACGACTATCGCTACCGCTTAGTGATAAAGTAAAGCAATTACAGGGTGATTACATTGCATACAATAAAGTGACAACCATATGGCTCCTACTAGTTGCTGATAACTCGGTTACAAAACATGATCATCTCATACAACAAAATATAGCATCATGTCTTAACCATCACATCACAACATGCCCTGCACAAACAAGTTAGACGTCATCTACTTTGTTGTTGCAAGTTTTACGTGGCTGCTATGGGCTGAGCAAGAACCGTTCTTACCTACGTATCAAAACCACAACGATAGTTTGTCAACTTAGTGCTGTTTTAACCTTCTCAAGGACCGGGCGTAGCCACACTTGGTTCAACTAAAGTTGGAGAAATTGACACCCGCCAGCCACCTATGTGCAAAGCACATCGGTAGAACCAGTCTCGCGTAAGCGTACGCGCAATGTCGGTCCATGCCGCTTCATCCAACAATACCGCCGAACCAAAGTATGACATGCTGGTAAGCAGTATGACTTGTATCGCCCACAACTCACTTGTGTTCTACTCGTGCATATAACATCTACGCATAAACCTGGCTTGGATGCCACTATTGGGGAACGTAGTAATTTCAAAAAAATTCCTACACACACAAGATCATGGTGATGCATAGCAATGAGAGGGAAGAGTATCGTCCACATACCCTCGTAGACCGTAAGTGAAAGCGTTAGCACAATGCGGTTGATGTAGTCGTACGTCTTCATGATCCGACCTATCCAAGTACCGAACACACGGCACCTCCGAGTTCTGCACACGTTCAACTCGATGAGGTCCCGCGAGCCCCGATCCAGCAAAGCTTCACATGAGAGTTTTGTCAGCATGACTGTGTGGTGACGGTGATGATGATGCTACCGACGCAGGGCTTCGCCTAAGCACCGCTATGATATAATCGAGGTGGATTATGGTGTAGGGGGCACCGCACACGGCTAAGGGATCAATGATCAACTTGTGTCTAGGGGTGCCCCCTGCCCCCGTATATAAAGGAGTGGAGGTGGGGAGGGCCGGCCCTCTCTAGGGCGCGCCATGGGGAGTCCTACTCCCACCGAGAGTAGGATTCCCCCCTTTCCAACTTGGAGTAGGAGAGAGAAGGAAGAGGAAGGAGGGAGGAAGGAAATGGGGATGCCCCCCTTCCCAATTCAGATTGGGCTTGGGGGCGCCACCTCCCTTGCTCCTTTCCTCTCCTTTCCACTAAAGCCCAATAAGGCCCATATACCTCCCGGGGGGTTCCGATAACCTCCGAGTGCTCCGATATATTCCCGATCTCACCCGGAACCATTCCGATATCCAAATATAGTCGTCCAATATATCGATATTTATGTCTCAACCATTTTGAGACTCCTCGTCATGTCCGTGATCATATCCGGGACTCCGAACTACCTTCGGTACATCAAAACACAAAAACTCATAATACGATCGTCACCGAACTTTAAGCGTGCGGACCCTACGGGTTCAAGAACTATGTAGACATGACCGAGGCATGTCTCTGGTCAATAACCAATAGCGGAACCTGGATGCTCGTATTGGCTCCCACATATTCTACGGAGATCTTTATCGGTCAAACCGCATAACAACATACGTTGGTCCCTTTGTCATCGGTATGTTACTTGCCCAATATTCGATCGTTGGTATCTCAATACCTAGTTCAATCTCGTTACCGGCAAGTCTCTTTACTCGTTCCGTAATACATCGTTCCGCAACTAACTCATTAGTTACAATGCTTGGAAGGCTTATAGTGATGTGCATTACCGAGTGGGCCCAGAGATACCTCTCCGACAATCGGAGTGACAAATCCTAATATCGAAATATGCCAACCCAATAAGTACCTTTGAAGACACCTGTAAAGCACCTTTATAATAACCCAGTTATGTTGTGACGTTTGGTAGCACACAAAGTGTTCTTCCGGTAAACGGGAGTTGCATAATCTCATAGTCAAAGGAACATGTATAAGTCATGAAGAAAGCAATAGCAACATACTAAACGATCAAGTGCTAAGCTAACGGAATGGGTCAAGTCAATCACATCATTCTCCTAATGATGTGATCTCGTTGATAAAATGACAACTCATGTCTATGGCTAGGAAACATAACCATCTTTGATCAACGAGCTAGTCTAGTAGAGGCATACTAGTGACACTCTGTTTGTCTATGTATTCACACATGTATCATGTTTCCGGTTAATACAATCGTAGCATGAATAATAAACATTTATCATGATATAAGGAAATAAATAATAACTTTATTATTGCCTATAGGGCATATTTCCTTCAGAGTTCCCAGTTACGGTGGGTGGTCGGGGGCCGAGCGATGCACGTTTCTCTCGTACGTACACGCATGTGTGCGAGGCGTTACGCTCTAACTGAACCTGAGCGAGGCGTTGGGCTCTAACAGATCCCGAGCGATTTCACTAGCTATGTTACTGAACCCGAGCGATCGATCCCTTGCTGTTAACTGAACCCGAGTGATTCCTTCGCTACTGCTGCTAACTGAAGCCGATCAATGCTGCCTCTTGATGAAGAGTGAGCGTTGTTCGGGGTTTGGATGAATAGTTCCCGGTGGGGGGTTGGATGAACAGGACCTTGTGGTGTTGCCGCTGGAGGAACAGTACCCCGATCGATTGAGCCGGTGGATGAACAGGACCTTATGGAGGGCTGGATGAACAGGAGGACCTCGTGGAGGGCTAGTTGAACAGTAGCCGGTGGAGGGCTCGATGAACAGTAGCCCATGGAGGGGTGATTGAACAGGATCCCATGGAGAGGGCTGGTTGAATAGTAGCCGGTGGAGGCTGGATGAACAGGAGCCCGTGGATGAACAGTCGCAGGTGGAGGTTGGAGGAGGTCGACGGTGGATGAATAGTAGCCCGTGGATGCTGGAGGAGGTCGATGGTGGAGATGAACAGTATCCCATGGAGTCCCGTTTTGTAGTACGCCACACCCCTCCCGATGAACAGGACCCCCGTTTCGACCGTAGCGCTCCAACACAAGTCAATTTCCTCCGTTTTGCGGTACGCCACACCCCTCCCGATCAAGAGGACCCCGTTTCGACCAAGAGAAGTCTGTTTCCTCTGTTTTGTGGTACGCCCGACCCCTCCCAATGAACATGATCCCATTTCGACCATGGCCGGTCGAAGACAAGGCCATTTCCTCCGTTCTGCGGTATGCCAGGCCTCGTTTCCATCGGCTGTTCTGTCCAAGCCAGTTGGCTCCCAATGAACAGCACGCGTTCCGTTGCCTCACGATGAACATGAAGCATTCTGTTGCCTCCCCATGAACACGACAATGACGCAGTTTCAACGTTTCGACCCAGCCATGTACACGAGCCGTGGCCATAAGTATGCGTGAGTAGGCGTTCGAGACCCCACCCATATGTACATACGTGGTCGTATTTTCTTTCTTGCACCCTGGCTATACGTACGTGTACATGCTACGTGCGCGCCTCTACTGTCGGATTTCGGGTTCCAGCAGACCCTTAAGGTTCAAACACTGGGGTGCGCACGGAAATCTCGCCTCCAACCTCTCCGTCTCAATGGGATCTAAACTACTAAAAGAACTGCACGAAAGACACAAGATTTATACTGGTTCGGGCCACCGGTATGGTGTAATACCCTACTCCAGTGTGTGGTCGATGGATTGCCTCCTGGGGCTGGTGAGGACGAACAATACAAGGAAGAACAGCCTCGCGAGGCTCTGTTCTTGGTTGTGGTGATGAACTGCTACGAAGAGTTCAGTCACCCTCTCTCTCTCTCTCTCTGCTTTCTCTCTCTCTCTCTCGTCCTCGTCCTGGACCGAACGACCAGGAATCGAACCCCTTGCTATGTGGGTGGCTAGTCCTATTTATAGAGGCCCTGGTCCTCTCCCCAAATATTGAGCGGGAAGGGATCCAACAATGGCGGGCTAATTTGAAGGGGGACAACGAGTACATCTATCCTGACAAAAGCAGTCTTCGCCTGCCAAAGGCTCTGGAGATGACGCCGCATTGGGCTCCATGGTGACCTCCGTCTCGTAGTCCTCCTGGTCCTGGTCTCGTTGCACCGAAGTGGCAACCTTTTGCATGATGCATCGGTACTTCGCTGATACGCTTGCCCCCCTTGCACCAAAGAGGAAAGAGGGACGCTGCGCGCGCTGGCACCCGCCTGGTGCCCCGTGTCGTCATGGCTTGCGTCATAGGCACCTCGCGAGGTACCCCGCCTTGAACTCTCCGCCTCCTCGCGAGCCAGCCTGACGAGGCTGTGCCTGAGGATGCGCCGTGTCGCCCGCCTCGCGAGGCTTGGTCCCTCGCGAGGGTCTTGAGCCTCGTGTTGATGAAGATGGGCCGCGCTGGGCCCCCACTTGAGCCACGCCGCAGGCCGCAGGCAGGCAAGTCTGGGGACCCCCGTTCCCAGAACGCCGACATCTACTACGACATGTGCGCGCCTCTACTACGACACGTGCATGCCTCTACATCGACCAGTATGTACATACACGTTCGCGACCAGAATGACAATGCTACGTACACTTCGACCAGGTGGGTCCCGACTGTCAGGCTCTTCCTTGCGTGCGAAGATGTAGCTGGTGGGTCCCAGCAGTCAGGGGGCGAATCATTTTTTTGCCTATAATATGGATGCACTTCCTTGCGTGCGAACATGTAGCTGGTGGGTCCCAACAGTCAGGGGGGACGTTTTTTTCGTGAAATACGGTGGCCCGTACGGTGGGTCCCTGCTGTCATGTGGAGGAATCATTATTTTCCGCGTAATAAGGAGGCACTTCCTTGTTGCGGCCGCGGACCCAGCTGTCAGCCTCTCCACGTACATTACTCTTCCGATGGAAGTCGTTCCTTGACCACGTTGACCACGCCACGGTGAGAGCACCAGGGCGGTGTACGAGACAAGGCCTAGGAAGGGAACGACGTGGAGCCGAGGAAGACGCGGCAGCGGAAGCCCACATAGAGAGGAGTACGAGGGTTCACTGGTTCGGATGCAGTGTGAGCCTGCTGTCGCCACGGGGCCTGGCCAGCAGTGGGAGTAGTAGGGGGCGATGAGGCCTCAACGGCAGCACAACTGGCCACTGGAGGAAGGAGCAGGCGGTCTCGTCGGCGCTGGTTTGGGTGGTTGGTGCAAGAAGAGCAGCGATTGAAGAAGCAGCAGGACCGTTCAATTCAAATCCAACAGTCACTACTGCTAGAATCGTTTGTTGACTAAGTTGACAAGCCCTGTGTACGCGTCAACTTAGTAGGCCCACAGGTCAGCCTCTGAACCGGTGCGCCCCAGATGTCAGTGGGAGGAATTATTTTTTTCGCATAATAAGGAGGCAGTTGATTGCGTGCGGCCAAGCCAGCGGAGGGAGTAGGGTGGGCCGATGAAGCCTGCACGGCATGACAGCGGGTCACAAGAGGAGGGAGCAGGCAGTCCCATTGGCGCTAGTTTAGGCGGCTGGAGCAGGAAGATCAGAGATTGAAGAAGCACGTCGGTCGTTGGATGGACATCCAACAGTCAATGCTGCTAGAATTGTGTGTTGACTGACAAAGCCTTACGTAAACAAGTCAGCCTCGAAATTTGTGGCATGTACAACCCATTTGCTATTATTTTTATAATTTTTACTCATTTTCTAATTCATATGGAATTTATTGCAGCCCATTTTCCATTTTTAGAATTGCTGCCCATTTTCTGGTCAGTACCAAGGTTAAAAAATTGAACCAAAAATGTGCGAAATTTTGAAAATTCGCAAATATTTGCCGGGGAACAAAATATTCTTAATCCAGAAATTAGTAGCCATACTAAAACAAATTAAAAATATATTAGTACTATGTCATGTTAAAATCCAATGAAATATAAAATATCAGTGAAGAACAAAAACAAAAAAAAGAAACTAATTTTCCCATTTACTTTTAACAGATACCGACCATACTCTTTGGCCAGGCCGGAATGCACCCCTCCTCGTCTTGAAATATTTGTAGCCCAGTAAGTCGGAGAAAACAAATAGGCCTAGCTTGGGTATTCTTCAAAAATAAATAGTGTCCTGCTATTTTCCTAAAGAAAAAACTGTTGGGCTGGTCATGTTGTTAGATGGGCCACAGAGACCGCACAATCCAGTTTATAGCCTGCTCCTCTGAACAATTCCTCAAAAAAAGTTGTGTAATTCTGTCGTTAATTTACTATACGTTGAAAATGATGTGGGTCCCAGATATCAGCAGGGTGGATTAGAGTAAAAACCGAGGGGTGCATCTGAGTAGTAAAAGAGGCGCTTGCTTGTGTTCGGGAGTGAACCTGGTGGGTCCGTACTGTTATACTCACAACTACAGCCCTCTCCCGATTCACTATGTTGATAGGGCCGGACGGTGGCGCCGCGGCGAGTGCACCAAGGCGGAGGATAAAGTGATGTCGCCAATGTGCTGGGCTGGGTTGGACATTCTTATTGTAAAATAAAAATGTGTAACGCCCCGAGATCGATGTGTCAGGTGTCCTCCAGTTATTCGTTGTTCTTTCCTTGTCATTGCTTGCGTGTCATGCATTTTATATCATGTCATCATGTGCATTTCATTTGCATACATGTTCGTCTCATGCATCCGAGCATTTTCCCCGTTGTCCATTTTGCAATCCGGCGCTCCTATGTCACCCGGTGTCCCTTTCTACCTCTTTTCGTGTGCGGGTGCTAAACATTTCCGGATTGGACCGAGACTGGTCATGCGGCCATGGTTTACTACCGGTAGACCGCCTGTCAAGTTTCGTGCCATTTGGACTTCGTTTGATACTCCAACGGTTAACCAAGGGACCAAAAAGGCCTCGTGTGTGTTGCAGCCCAACACCCCTCCAAAGTGGCCCAAAACCCACCTAAACCCCATCCATCATCTCGATCGTTCGATCACGATCGCGTGGTTGAAAACCGCACCTCATTTGGACTTCCCTAGCTCCCTCTACCTATATATTTGTGTCTCCCTCCGAAATTCGCGGTCTAACCCTAGTCTACCGCCTCCACCACGCATCCGGACGCATCCTCGCCGCGCCGGACATGTCCACCGCGCTCTCCACGTCGCCCGGCCAATCAGCAGCCACCATGTCAGCTCGTGCCGCCGCCCAGGGCCACTCACAGCACGCCACATCAGCCTCGCCCGCACCCACTTCGCCGCGGCCCGCGGAGCCCATCGTGGGCCAGCGCAGGCCTGCGCGCCGCCGCCGCTCGCCCGCTGCGGCCCGAGTCCCCGCCGCCCGATGCGATTTGTGTCGCCGCCTGAGGGCCTCGTCGCCGGCCACCGTCTCCGGTGAGCTCTCGCCGAAGCTCTGCCGCCGCGTCAACCCTGCCGCTCCGCCGCCGAGCACCTTGCCTCCCTGCGCCTGCCCGCGCCGCCGCTATCGCCTCACCGCGCCGCGCCCGCACCACCACACAGCACCCCACCGCCGTATGCTTCCGCCGCCATCGCCACCTTCGTTCACCGGCGACCCTGCGCCGCCCCGTCACCGAGCCTCGCTGCACCGGCGCCACCCCATCGTCGCCCGGCCCCGGATCTGGCCGGAATGGGTTCGGAGCGACCGGATCCCGCCGTCCCCACATCTCTCGACGCCATACCCTAGCCGGCTTGTCGCCCAGCCTCGCCGGTGTCGCGCTGGAGCCGTTGCTCCCTGCCTCTCCGATCCAGTCGGGATCGGGTGGAGAACGACGAGCGCCCGCATGGGCCCCTCCCCGCACAGCAGGCCCAGATCCGGCCCAGCTCCCTCCTTCCTTCTTGGGCCGAGCCCAAATGGTGAGCCATCCCTCTAAACTCCGCTCGTGCGCACTTTAGCTATCCTGCGCCCATGTTTTTTTCCGTCCAAGTCCCCAGATCTGCATATTATATGTCTCTGTTCATCGCATCATAACTTTGCATCCGTAGCTCCGTTTCGTGTGTGTAGCATATCGAAATGTTCGCCTCGACGAGTACATCATTTCATCTCATTGCATCATTTTCATTTGAGCTCATCTTGATGCCCGAAATGCTGTTGGAAGAAGGCTATGTGATGAATTTGTCGGATCTGTTTCAGCAAATGGCATTTTGTCATTTTTGCCATGATTAATGTGTGCATGCTATGACCCTGAGCTCTACATGTGTTTTGCTATATGCCATGCCATCTTTACAGAGGTGCTTGCCATGTATTTTTGTGATATTTGTGGTGACTAGCACAAGCTTGCAAAGTAGCGTAATCGGTAATGCTGATTTTAGGGACTTAGAATTTCACTAAGTCCTTGTCCTGATTTTGTCGTTATGCGATATGTTCATGTTGTTTCCTAGTGATCTGTGCCTCTTTTAAGGATGATCATTAAGGATATTTTTTAATATTGTGGTGCTCTATCCGTCCATGTCTTTGTTTGCATTTATGGAGCACCCTAGCTTGAGTCAATCGAGCTCTACTTTTGCTATAAAATGTTCCTGGCAGATTGCTAACTTGTTTAGCGATTTTGCCGAGCTTGTTGTTGTTGATCCGTGCAAGCTATGATGTTGTTTTTGCCATGTCTAGCTTCTATGCCATGTCTTCTTCATGGGTGTATGCTTAGTTTGTCATGCCATGCTCTGTAGTGAGTGCATCAAGCTCGTAAACATGCCTACTCGTTGACTGATTTGCATGCTCCAGTTTTTCACTAAGTTTGAATCTGTTTATGTTTTTGCCATGTTCACATGCTTGCAATTGTATTTTCTGATCCCTTTTGCCTCAAGGTCACTAAGGGACTTTTGTTAAGTGCTTTGAGTAGCTTCATGCCATGCGTTGATTTGCCATGATATGTTCCTGTAGCATGTAGTTTTCATGCTCTAAAGATTGCTTCCTCATGATAAATTCCAGCCTTGTGTTAATTTCACTAAGTCTGAAACCTGTTGTCATTTGCACTTTTGCCATGCTTGTTTGAACCTGTTAATGGATGAATTAGCTGTAGCTCAGTGTTCATCTTTTGTCAACTTCATGAGTGGATCCCTGCCATGTATTTTTTTGTCATGTTTGAGTGTTGTAGCATATTTATCTTGATGCATTTAGATGGCCACTCGCTGTTTATCGCAGACCGGTGCCATATTTGTTTTGCTTGCCATTTCCAAACCGTGCATCCGATTTCGGTGATCTTTATATCGATTTCAACCGAAATCACCTCCCCTTTCCAGTGGCACTCTTGGATTTCCATGTTGAGGCCAGGTTCAATCATTCCTTTGCCAATCATGCATATGCATTACATACCGCATCCCGCATATCATACCATGTTCGTGTGTTGGTTGTTTACTATGTTGTGTGCTTCTTTCTGGTGTTGCTTCTACGGGTTGGTTCCGATAATGTCGTGTTTGTGAGGACCCGTTCTAGTATGTCCGTTTGTCTTCTTCATGGACTCGTTCTTCTTCCTTGAGGGATCTCAGGCAAGATGGCCATACCCTCGAAATCACTTCTATCTTTGCCTGCTAGTTGCTCGCTCTTTTGCTATGCCTATGCTGCGATACCTACCACTTGCTTATCATGCCTCCCATATTGTTAAGCCAAGCCTCTAACCCACCTTGTTCTAGGAAACCATTGTTTGGCTATGTTACCGCTTTGCTCAGCCCCTCTTATAGCGTTGTTAGTTGCAGGTGAAGATTGGAGCTTGTTCCATGTTTGGAACATGGATTTTTGTTGGGACATCACAATATCTCTTATTTCATTAATGCATCTATATACTTGGTAAAGGGTGGAAGGCTTGGCCTTATGCCTGGTCTTTTGTCCCAATCTTGCCGCCCTAGTTTCCGTCATATCGGTGTTATGTTCCTAGATTTTGCGTTCCTCACGCGGTTGGGTTATAGTGGGAACCCCTTGATAGTTTGCCTTGAATAAAACTCCTCTAGCAAGGCCCAACATTGGTTTTACCATTTGCGACCTAGTCTTTTTATTTCCCTTGAGTCGACCGGCTCAAGGGTCATCTTTATTTAACCCCCCTGGGCAAGTGCTTCTCTAAGTGTTGGTCCAACTGAGCGATGTCCGAGGCTACCAGGGGCAACTCTGGGCTGGCTTACCCGACGTCTTGCTCATCCGGTGTGCCCTGAGAATGAGATATGTGCAACTCCTATCGGGATTTGTCGGCACATCTGGGTGGCTTTGCTGGTCTTGTTTTACCATTGTCGAAATGTCTTGTAACCGGGATTCCAAGCCTGATCGGGTCTTCCCGCTAGAAGGAATATCCTTCGTTGACCGTGAGAGCTTGTGTTGGGCTAAGTTGGGACACCCCTGCATGGATTTGAACTTTCGAAAGCCGTGCCCGCGGTTATGGGCAGATGGGGATTTGTTAATGTCCGGTTGTAGAAAACCTGAAGTTGACCTTAATTAAAATACATCAACCGCGTGTGTAACCATGATGGTCTCTTCTCGGCAGAGTCCGGGAAGTGAACACGGTGTTGGAGTTATGCTTCATGTAGGTTGTTCTAGGATCACTTCTTGATCATAGTTGTTCGACCGTGCTTTTGCCTTCTCTTCTCGCGCTCTTTTGCGAATAGGTTAGCCACCATATATGCTAGTCGCTTGCTGCAGCTCCACATCATACCTTTACCTTACCCATGAGCTTAAATAGTCTTGATCGCGAGGGTGTGAGATTGCTGAGTCCCCGTGACTCACAGATACTTCCAAAACCAGTTTGTAGGTGCCGATGATACCGTACAGGTGACGCAACCAAGCTCAAGGAGGAGCTCGATGAAGATCTTGCCCTTTGTGTTGTTTAATTCTAGTTGATCAGTAGTGGATCCCAGTTGGGGTCGATCAGGGATCTGTGTAGCATTTGGGGTAGTCTTCTTTTATTTTGGTTTCGTAGTCGGACCTTGATTGTATTTGGTTGATGTAATGCTTTATTCATGAAATTGTGTGAAGTGGCGATTGTAAGCCAACTATGTATCTCTTTCCCTTATGTATTACATGGGTTGTTGTGAAGATTACCTCACTTACGACATTGCTTTCAATGCGGTTATGCCTCTAAGTCGTGCTTCGACACGTGGGAGATATAGCCGCATCGAGGGCATTTCAAGTTGGTATCAGAGCCTTCCCCGACCTTAGGAGCCCCCTGCTTGATCGAATCGCTGGCGTTATTGAGTCTAGAAATGTTTTGAGTCATTTAGGAATTATATATATTGAAGAGTTAGGACTTCTTTTTACTCCTCAGCCCCTTCGTCGCTCTGGTGAGGCATCTTGACGTAGAGTTTTGACTCTTCTCTTCTCAAATTTCACTAAAAAAATTAGGATCACGTGGGTATCTTGGAATCGTTCCGATGGTTTTGTGATGAGAACATTGTTCTTGGTGCCTCCTGACATTTAGAGGTTGTGGCAGTGTCCCGGGGAGTTGAGCTACGAGGTGTTGTCGTCACAATTTTATCGTTACAGTTCTGGAATACCTGAGTTTAGTTTCGCCGACATCGAAAATCTCTTTTATGCAGTTGTTGGTGAGATAACCTCGACGCCACCCAGTACTGGGGCGGGAGTTCGGGAGTATTGCCATAACTCGTATAACGGATGCTTTTAGAAGGTGGAGGTAAACGATTTCCGAAGGTTTCTTGGTTATGTGTTGAAGGATAGATACAGCTGGATGTAGGATTTGTTAGTTTTGGGTGAGATATTATGCTTCCCCTGTATCCCCAACACCTGATTGCATAACCGGAAAATTTCAGGAGTTTATAAGTGGGAATTCAAGTAGCTCTTAGGATATCTTTCCTACAGATGTATGATTTGAAATTGGGGTTCGACGTCTAGTGGTCCGCCTATCCACGGTTGGTTTTACAGTGGTCTTGTTGTGTCTTAAAGAGTCCTTGGCTATGCCGACTCGGGGATGCTTCGTATGTCATGTGCACTGCCTTGTACATGACAGTGCTGTACGATCGAGCCCGTGTAGGCCCCACCACGAAAACTTCGGACGAAATCTCTATCATATGTTTGTTCCGGCTTATTCTGCAAGCCAATCCTTTGATTTGTTTTTGAGTTGTGGTATTCGAGTTGCTTCAAAGTCAAATGTTGATTCCATACCTTTCCTAAGTGGTGTTCTCATATTTCTATGTGGATACTAATCATTCTTGATCATCGGGAATGTCATGTCAATCCTTTTCAACCGGCGTGTTTCTCTTCAAGTGGATCCGATCATTTCAACATCCGCAAGATCAATTATCAGTTCTTCTCAACGATGTTTGTTTCATCCATCTTCATGTTGCTTTTGTTTTCCCGCCCACCCACCCTTCTTCTTCAAGGACTCAGTTTTCTTAATCAAATATCCATTTTATTCATGTGAAGTCTCTTCGTTCTTTTCAGTCAATGTTCGTATCCGGTGATTTTCATGAAGATTCTAACGGAGCTTCTAGTTTATCATTCTTCGTTCTTTTTCTTCTCCGGTGGATTCAAGTCAAGCCTTGTCGATCATATCTTTTCCTTGTTCCAAATGTTTTCTCTTGCCGGTGCACCTCATATTCATTCACCTCTCGCTATCCATTTGTTCCAGAGTGCTCAAGATATCTCGAAGATTCGTGTTTCCACTCTGCTTTCGTTCCAGCTCTTTCGAGGATGTTATCTCATTCAAGCCATTTAATTCAACCGGTGCAATCTCTCTTTTCAAGTAATCATTCTACGGTGTTTCTTTTGAGTGGGCCCTAACCCACTGGTCTTTTCCCAGGATCTTACCTGACTCTTCTTATTTTTCCGGAGTTATTCTCAAATTCATTTCAAAATTGATGTAAGAATGAATTGTCATCAGTCAATTGCCTTTCTCCAAGATCTTTAAAATTCTTTTCATTGTTGGTCCAACCTTTCCATTTTTCATCCCGGAGTATCTCAACAATTTGATGGTGTTTCTCATCGTCATTCCCAGATATTGAAGACCGAAGAAGAGTTTCTCTTTAATCTTGCTCCATTCTCTTCAAGATTCATGATTCTAGCTTGATGCATTCCTCTCATAATTGTTTTCGATTGTGAGAATTCTTTTCACCCATCCAGAGTAATTCAGAGTATTTTCAGTTTGATTCGCCGAAGGCCATCATTTCAGGATTATTCATTATAGCTTTCAGCTCTCATTTTCAATTCTTACCGATGCATCCTTCAAGTGTTCTCTAATCATTTCGTGATCTCTTCGTTCTCTTGTATCTAAATTCCCTTAAGCATCTTCATTAATTTGCTAATTCTTCCCGGTGTTTCTTTATCTTTCCTTTGTCCATTTTCAATTCTTACTGTGGTTTGCTCAAGATTCTATTCCATGGTTATCATATCAACTCATTCGTTGTTTTCCAAATCCTACCGATGGCTTGTTGAAGACCGTCTCAAGTTTGCGCTATATCTATCTTAATCCTTTCTACGAGAATAAGTAGTGTGACAAATCTGTTGATTGTCATCAATTTAATTGGTGAAGGATAAGCATAATGTAATTCTTATTCTTGTTTCATCCAAATGATTCAATTCCTTATTCCGGAGTGGTTCACCATACATATTCTTGGTTTCAAGTGCTCATCTTTCTTTCCCAGAGTTCCAAGCTCTCGCAATTATGTAATCACGGAGATCTATCTAAATCTTTACAAGGTTCCACCTTGTGTTTTCAACTACCCTTTCTTTCCGTTTGATCATTCTTTTGTTTAACGGAGTTCTTCATGGAGGTTCTACATGATGGTTCATCAAAGATTTAATTCCTCTAGAAGTGTTCATCAAGATTCTTTTTAGAGGAGTTCAAGCATTCTTCATTTTGCTATCTGGAGTGCAATTCTTTCTTCTGTATCATTGGAGGTGGTATTATGTCATTCTTGATAATCTGAGTTCATGTTCCATGATTCACATGTTGTTAAGAATGAGATACTTTAAATCCATCAATCTCGTCATTGGAGTTAGCTTGGGTTATATTTCACCTAAAGCCTTCCCTAAGGATTGTTGCTATCTTTGGTGCTTATAAAGGACCCAAGTTCTTCTTTATCCTCCCGGTGAAATACTTTCTCGTCTCCTTGTTCACATCAATCCAATTCTTTTCCCGTGAGTGGCAGGTTGTCATCTCTTAATTTGAGATGTACTCCACAAGACCATATCAAGCTTATCCTTTCGTTGTTGGTTTTCCAACAACTCCGCTCGACCCGTCTCCTAAGGATGCCTTCTCAAGCTCTTTTGTGGCATAAGATGGCATTTTATTCTCCATTCTTTTATTTCAATTATATATCTTCTATTCTTTCTTCCGGAGGCCTTGTGATGTTGCTCTTTTCAATCATCATCTCGAATTGTGAAGATCATGTTTTTCTTTTCGTGCTTATCCGCTTAACCGGGGTGTCATTCCCTCTTATCAAATTCTTCCCATTCTGCCAAGTTTTGCCTCCCTTCTCAGACGGAGTGCTGCCCAAATTATGTCATCTTTATTTCCTCTCTACCTTGTTCTAACCGGAGTGTTGTGCCCTTTCCTCAACTTCTTTTCGTCTTATCAAGTCTTGTATCACTTTTCAATTGGAGTGCTGCCCGAATTTGTTCTTCTTTGTTACTCTTCCCAAATGGAGTGCTTTCAACTCTGTTCATCTCCGTTGTATTATTTCTTTCAATTTGTTCAACTTTTCAAGGTTCTTTAGTTTCACTCATTTGTAAAAGAAGCAACTTAGTTTTACCTCTTCTCTTTCTTTTCCGTTGTTCCTCTGGTGCCATTCTAGATCTCGGGACGAGATCCTCTCGTAGTGGTGGAGTGTTGTAATGCCCCGAGACCGATGTGTTAGGTGTCCTCTAGTTATTCATTATTGTTGCCTTTTCATTGCTTGTGTGTCAAGCATTTCATATCATGTCATCATACGCATTTCATTTGCATACATGTTCGTCTCATGCATCCGAGCATTTTCCCCGTTGTCCGTTTTGCAATCCGGCGCTCCTATGTCACCCGGTGTCCCGTTCTACCTCTTTTCATGTGTGGGTGTTAAACATTTCCGGATTGGATTGAGACTGGTCATGCGGCCTTGGTTTACTACCGGTAGACCGACTGTCAAGTTTCGTGCCATTTGGACTTCGTTTGATACTCCAACGGTTAACCGAGGGACCGAAAAGGCCTCGTGTGTGTTGCAGCCCAACACCCCTCCAAAGTGGCCCAAAACCCACCTAAACCCCTCCATCATCTCGGTCGTTCGATCATGATCGCGTGGCCGAAAACCGCACCTCATTTGGACTTCCCTAGCTCCCTCTACCTATATATTTGTGTCTCCCTCCGAAATTCGCGGTCTAACCCTAGTCTACCTCCTCCACCGCGCATCCGGATGCGTCCTCGCCGCGCCGGACATGTCCACCGCGCCCTCCACGTCACCCGGCCAATCAGCGGCTGCCACGTCAGCTCGCGCCACCGCCCCGGGACACTCACAGCGCGCCACATCAGCCTTGCCCGCGCCCACTTCATCGCGGCCCGCGGAGCCCATCGCTGGCCCGCGCAGGCCCGCGCGCCGCCGCTGCTCGCCCGCTGCGGCCCGAGTCCCCGCCGCCCGATGCGGTTTGCGTCGCTGCTTGAGGGCCTCGTCACTGGCCACCGTCTCCGGTGAGCTCTCACCGGAGCTCTGCCGCCGCGTCGACCCTGCCGCTCCACCGCCGAGCACCTCACCTCCCTGCGCCTCCTCGCGCCGCCGCTATCGCCTCACCGCACCATGCCCGCACCACCATGCAGCGCCCCGCCGCTGTCTGCTTCCACCGCCATCGCCACCTTTGTTCACCGGCGACCCTGCGCCGCCCCATCACCGAGCCTCGCTGCACCGAAGCCACCCCATCGTCGCCCGGCCCCGGATCTGGCCCGAATGGGTCTGGAGCGACCGGATCCGACCGTCCCCACATCTCCCGACGCCATACCCTAGCCGGCTCATCGCCCAGCCTCGTCGGCGTCGCGCTAGAGCCGTTGCTCCCTGCCTCTCCGATCCAGGCGGGATCAGGTGGAGAACGACGAGCGCCCGCATGGGCCCCTCCCCGCACAGCAGGCCCAGATCCGGCCCAGCTCCCTCCTTCCTTCTTGGGCCGAGCCCAAATGGTGAGCCATCCCTCTAAACTCCGCTCGTGCGCACTTTAGCTATCCTGCGCCCATGTTTTTTTCCGTCCAAGTCCCCAGATCTGCATATTATATGTCCCTGTTCATCGCATCATAACTTTGCATCCGTAGCTCCGTTTCGTGCGTGTAGCATATCGAAATGTTCGTCTCGACGAGTACATCATTTCATCTCATTGCATCATTTTCATTTGAGCTCATCTTGATGCCCGATATGCTGTTGGAAGAGGGCTATGTGATGAATTTGTCGGATCTGTTTCAGCAAATGGCATTTTGTCATTTTTGCCATGATTAATGTGTGCATGCTATGACCCTGAGCTCTACATGTGTTTTGCTATATGCCATGCCATCTTTACAGAGGTGCTTGCCATGTATTTTTTTGATATTTGTGGTGACTAGCACAAGCTTGCAAAGTAGCGTAATCGGTAATGCTGATTTCAGGGACTTAGAATTTCACTAAGTCCTTGTCCTGATTTTGTCGTTATGCGATATGTTCATGTTGTTTCCTAGTGATCTGTGCCTCTTTTAAGGATGATCATTAAGGATGTTTTGTTAATATTGTGGTGCTCTATCCATCCATGTCTTTGTTTGCATTTATGGAGCACCCTAGCTTGAGTCAATCGAGCTCTACTTTTGCTATAAAATGTTCCTGGCAGATTGCTAACTTGTTTAGCGATTTTGCCGAGCTTGTTGTTGTTGATCCGTGCAAGCTATGATGTTGTTTTTGCCATGTCTAACTTCTATGCCATGTCTTCTTCATGGGTGTATGCTTAGTTTGTCATGCCATGCTCTGTAGTGAGTGCATCGAGCTCGTAAACATGCCTACTCGTTGACTGATTTGCATGCTCCAGTTTTTCACGAAGTTTGAGTCTGTTTATGTTTTTGCCATGTTCACATGCTTGCAATTGTATTTTCTGATCCCTTTTGGCTCAAGGTCACTAAGGGACTTTTGTTAAGTGCTTTGAGTAGCTTCATGCCATGCCTTTCTTTGCCATGATATGTTCCTGTAGCATGTAGTTTTCATGCTCTGAAGATTGCTTCCTGATGATAAATTCCAGCCTTGTGTTAATTTCACTAAGTCTGAAACCTGTTGTCATTTGCACTTTTCCATGCTTGTTTGAACCTGTTAATGGATGAATTAGCAGTAGCTCAGTGTTCATCTTTTGTCAAGCTTCATGAGTGGATCCCTGCCATGTATTTGTTTGTCATGTTTGAGTGCTGTAGCATATTTATCTTGATGCATTTAGATGGCCACTCGCTGTTTATCGCAGACCGGTGCCATATTTGTTTTGCTTGCCATTTCCAAACCGTGCATCCGATTCCGGTGATCTTTGTATCGATTTCAACCGAAATCACCTCCCCTTTCCAGTGGCACTCTTGGATTTCCATGTTGAGGCCAGGTTCAATCATTCCTTTGCCAATCATGCATATGCATTACATACCGCATCCCGCATATCATACCATGTTCGTGTGTTGGTTGTTTACTATGTTGTGTGCTTCTTTCCGGTGTTGCTTCTTCGGGTTGGTTCCGATAACGTCGTGTCTGTGAGGACCCGTTCGACTACGTCCGTTTGTCTTCTTCATGTTCTTGTTCTTCTTCCTTGCGGGATCTCAGGCAAGATGACCACACCCTCGAAATCACTTCTATCTTTGCTTGCTGGTTGCTCGCTCTTTTGCTATGCCTATGCTGCGATACCTACCACTTGCTTATCATGCCTCCCATATTGTTAAGCCAAGCCTCTAACCCACCTTGTCCTAGCAAACCATTATTTTGCTATGTTACCGCTTTGCTCAGCCCCTCTTATAGCGTTGTTAGTTGCAGGTGAAGATTGGAGCTTGTTCCATGTTTGGAACATGGATTTTTGTTGGGATATCACAATATCTCTTATTTAATTAATGCATCTATATACTTGGTAAAGGGTGGAAGGCTTGGCCTAATGCCTGGTGTTTTGTTCCACTCTTGCCGCCCTAGTTTTCGTCATATCGGTGTTATGTTCCCGGATTTTGCGTTCCTCACGCGGTTGGGTTATAATGGGAACCCCTTGACAGTTCGCCTTGAATAAAACTCCTCCAGTAGGGCCCAACATTGGTTTTACCATTTGCCACCTAGTCTTTTTCTTTCCCTTGAGTCAGCCGGCTCAAGGGTCATCTTTATTTAACCCCCCTGGGCCAGTGCTTCTCTAAGTGTTGGTCCAACTAAGCGATGTCCGAGGCTACCAGGGGAAACTCCGGGCTGGCTTACCCAACGTCTTGCTCATCCGGTGTGTCCTGAGAACGAGATATGTGGAGCCCCTATCGGGATTTGTCGGCATATCTGGGTGGCTTTGCTGGTCTTGTTTTACCATTGTCGAAATGTCTTGTAACCGGGATTCCGAGCCTGATCGGGTCTCCCCGCTAGAAGGAATATCCTTCGTTGACCGTGAGAGCTTGTGATGGGCTAAGTTGGGACACCCTTGCAGGGATTTGAACTTTCGAAAGCCGTGCCCGTGGTTATGGGCAGATGGGAATTTGTTAATGACCGGTTGTAGAAAACCTGAAGTTGACCTTAATTAAAATACATCAACCGTGTGTGTAACCGTGATGGTCTCTTCTCTGCGGAGTCCGGGAAGTGAACACGGTGTTGGAGTTATGCTTGACGTAGGTTGTTCTAGGATCACTTCTTGATCATAGTTGTTTGACCGTGCTTTTGCCTTCTCTTCTCGCTCTCTTTTGCGAATAGGTTAGCCACCATATATGCTAGTCGCTTGCTGTAGCTCCACATCATACCTTTACCTTACCCATGAGCTTAAATAGTCTTGATCGCGAGGGTGTGAGATTGCTGAGTCCCCGTGACTCATAGATACTTCGAAAACCAGCTTGCAGGTGCCGATGATACCGTACAGGTGACGCAACCAAGCTCAAGGAGGAGCTCGATGAAGATCTTGCCCTTTGTGTTGTTTCGTTCTAGTTGATCAGTAGTGGAGCCCAGTTGGGGTCGATCGGGGATCTGTGTAGCGTTTGGGGTAGTCTTCTTTTATTTGGTTCCGTAGTCGGACCTTGATTGTATCTGGTTGATGTAATGCTTTATTCATGTAATTGTGTGAAGTGGCGATTGTAAGCCAACTATGTATCTCTTTCCCTTATGTATTGCATGGGTTGTTGTGAAGATTACCTCACTTGCGACATTGCTTTCAATGCGGTTATGCCTCTAAGTCGTGCTTCGATACGTGGGAGATATAGCCGCATCGAGGGCGTTTCAAAATGGACTGGAACTATTTATGACATTGACTATGATTTGCATGGGTCCGATGGATGCAGGAAGAAAATGGTGGGAGAAAGAAGACGGGTCGCTATCTTTGCCTAAGAATTATATCGACTGAATGTAACGACACTATCATAGGAAATAATATCCTCCTGTTAAATCGTGAATTTAAAGAACTCGTGCATGAGCATTTAGCTTTATTTATTTATTTACTTATTTATGTTTAGGGGACCATGAGCATATATCTGGGTTGGATTCATGTGAGATCCTCCCTTCCAGTTAATTATGGTCTCCTCTATTGGGCCTTCATCAGTGGGTTGCATGTTATCCACAAGTGGAAAATGTGTTCTGTATGAAAAATAGTATGCGCTATGTACAGTACGGGGCACTAAAGGATCAGACCGTGCAACGACTTCCAAAACATTGTGTTTTTCGTTCTAACAACACATTTATTCAACCAACAGACGAAATATACTACTGATTGTACATTGAAAACAGCAGCAACATCAGCAACCAGGGCTTGGGGTGCAACATAAGCAATAAGCAGGCCAGAAGAGTAAAGATGCAGCTCTCTCTTCCAAACCAAACATCAGCCATCATTACAAAAGGGCTACCAAAAAAGAACAAGTGTATGCGTCAAACTAAATAAAGATCCTACTACACCAAGTGTGCGCATCTAACTAACTGGCTCAGTTAGTCATTACTATTTATTAAGCTGTGGAAATTGGCTGACGGCTTGAACCAGATGGGTGCATGACGAGGGAAACTCCAGCCAGTAGGTCAAAGTCTGATACTTGCAACCCTCTCTCCTACTTTGGGCTGCAGAGCGTGGCAACACATATTAGGGTATGGTGCATGCAGAGACGCATGGTACGCTGTGTACACACAGTTTTGCTTGATGAACAAAACCGCACTGCCATCATGATCCTTGTCGTCGGTTATCTCCTGGTTAATCAGATAATTCAGTCTGAGAAATAGAGAGCGTGTACCAAGGCTACTTGCCAGCCTCCAATAAAAAATTCCTGAAGGCCCAGAGAAGCTGGGATCCTGCTCAAAGACCTTGCAGTGACTGTGATTGTATTCCGCGAAACAACACGTCTGATCAAGCCAGGATCCACCTACAACTGCCATGCCGCTTTTCTTTGAAAGGTTATGGGATTAGGAAGGGTAGGGACACCAGGCGGCCTACAACATCATATCAAGTTGGAGTAAAAAAAGGGCTCTTAATGTAGTCAATCTTAAGAACAACATGTTATGAGCATGAATATTTTTTCAATAAATGTTGACAGTAATATAAGCAAGCCATCATGATATCATAGGAAAGTGACAGACTCTTGTAACAACCATTTGTAGCGATGACCGGAGTAGGCCAGCAATACGTCCAACCATAGAAGGAGTCAACAGCGTAAATGAAGCCCTCGTGTTCAATGGCATCAGAGAACCATGGAGGATGTATGATCCTGTGATGGACGAGCAGATTTATCCACTTACCGCAGTGACCCGTCAGATAGGCAAGACCGCGGTTGAAGAACGCAATTAGCCTGAAGTCTTTATAATTCGTAGATCTTGTGGGCACTTGGCATATTACAACCTTGAGCAAATCAAACTTGGTATCATGTTGGCTGATAACCCACAAGTATAGGGGATCGCAACAGCTTTCGAGGGTAGAGTATTGAACCCAAATTTATTGATTCGACACAAGGGGAGCCAAAGAATATTCTCAAGTATTAGCAGCTGAGTTGTCAATTCAACCACACCTGGAAACTTAGTATCTGCAGCAAAGTGTTTAGTAGCAAAGTAATATGATAGTGGTGGTAGCAGCAACAAAAGTAAAGACAGCAAAAGTAATGTTTTTGGTATTTTGTAGTGATTGTAACAGTAGCAGCGGGAAAGTAAATAAGCGTAAACCAGTATATGGAAAACTCGTAGGCACGGGATCAGTGATGGATAATTATGCCGGATGCGGTTCATCATGTAACAGTCATAACATAGGGTGACACAGAACTAGCTCCAATTCATCAATGTAATGTAGGCATGTATTCCTTATATAGTCATACATGCTTATGGAAAAGAACTTGCATGGCATCTTTTGTCCTACCCTCCCGTGGCAGCGGGGTCCTATTGGAAACTAAGGGATATTAAGGCCTCCTTTTAATAGAGAACCAGAACAACGCATTAGCACATAGTGAATACATGAACTCCTCAAACCATGGTCATCACCGGGAGCGGTCCCGATTGTTGTCACTTCGGGGTTACCGGATCATAACACATAGTAGGTGACTATAGACTTGCAAGATAGGATCCAGAACTCACATATATTCATGAAAAAATAATAGGTTCAGATCTGAAATCATGGCACTCCGGCCCTAGTGACAAGCATTAAGCATAGCAAAGTCATAGCAACTTCAATCTCAGAACATAGTGGATACTAGGGATCAAACCCTAACAAAACTAACTCGATTACATGATAAATCTCATCCAACCCATCACCGTCCAGCAAGCCTACGATGGAATTACTCACGCACGGCGGTGAACATCATGAAATTGGTGATGGAGGATGGTTGATGATGACGACAGCGACGAATCCCCCTCTCCGGAGCCCCGAATGGACTCCAGATCAGCCCTCCCGAGAGGTTTTAGGGCTTGGCGGTGGCTCCGTATCGTAAAACGCGATTATTTCTTCTCTCTGATTTTTTTGTCTCCGAAAGCAAATATATAGAGTTGGAGTTGGTGTCGGAGGGCATCCAGGGGGCCCACGAGGTAGGGGGGCGCGCCCTAGAGGGGGGGCGCCCCCACCCTCGTGGACAGGGTGTGGGCCCCCTGGTCTTCATCTTTGGCGAGGATTTTTTATTATTTTTTCTAAGATGTTCCGTGGATTTTCAGGTCATTCCAAGAATATTTGTTTTCTGCACATAAAACAACACCATGGCAATTCTGCTGAAAACAGCATCAGTCCGGGTTAGTTCCATTCAAATCATACAAGTTAGAGTCCAAAACAAGGGCAAAAGTGTTTGGAAAAGTAGATACGACGAAGACGTACCAACTCCCCCAAGCTTAAACCCTTGCTTGTCCTCAAGCAATTCAGTTGACAAACTGAAAGAAAGAAAAAAACTTCTACAAAATATGTTTGCTCTTGTTGTTGTAACTATGTCAAGCCAGCATTCAAGTTTTCAGCATAGATCATAACTAACCACATTTGCAATAATTCTCAGGTCTCATAATTACTCATATCAATAGCATAATCAACTAGCAAGTCATAATAATAAATCTCGGATGACAACACTTTCTCAAAACAATCATAATATGATATAACAAGATGGTATCTCGCAAGCCCTTTCTGAGACCGCAAAACATAAATGCAAAGCTCCTTTAAAGATCAAGGACTGACTAGACATTGTAATTCATAGTAAAAGAGATCCAATCATAGTCACACCCAACATAGATTAATAGTGATGAATGCAAATGACATATGTGCTCTCCAGCTAGTGCTTTTTAATAAGAGGGTGATGACTCAACATAAAAGTAAATGGATAGGCCCTTCACAGAGGAAAGCAGGGATTTGTAGAGGTGCCAGAGCTCGGTTTTGCAATAGAGATAAATTGTATTTTGAGCGGTATACTTTCATTGTCAACGTAGCAACTAAGAGATGGCGATAACTTCCATGCTAAACACATTATAGGCGGTTCCCAAACAGAATGGTAAAGTTTATACTCCCCCTCCACCAACAAGCATCAACCCATGACTTGCTCGAAACAACTAGTGTCTCCAACATACATCAGGTCCCAGGGGGAGTTTTGTTTGCAATTAATTTTGATTTGGTTTGCATAAAGCATGGGACTGGGCATCCCGGTGACCAGCCATTTTCTCGTGAGTGAGGAGCGGAGTCCACTCCTCTTGAGAATAACCCGCCTAACACAGAAGATAAGGACAGCCTTGGTTGATACATGAGCTATTAGAGCATACAAAACAAAATGTTTATTTGAAGGTTTAGAGTTTGGCACATACAAATTTACTTGGAATGGCAGGTAGATACCGCATATAGGAAGGTATAGTGGACTCATCTGGAATAACTTTGGGGTTTAAGGGATTGGATGCACAAGCAGTATTCCCGCTTAGTACAAGTGAAGGCTAGCAAAAGACTAGGAAGCGACCAACTAGAGAGCGCCAATAGCCATGTACATGCATTAAAATTAATAAACATTGGATGCAAGCATGAGTAGGATATAATCCATCATGAACATAAATATCGTGAAGGCTATGTTGATTTGTTTCAACTACATGCGTGAACATGTGCCAAGTCAAGTCACTTAAATCATTCAAAGGAGGATACCACCCCATCATACCATATCATAACCATCTCAATAGCATGTTGGCACACAAGGTAAATCATTATAACTCATAGCTAATCAAGCATGGCACAAGCAACTACGATCTCTAATTGTCATTGCAAACATGTTTATTCATAATAGGTTGAATCAAGAACGAGGGGCTCATCACATTTACAAAAACAAAAGAGGTCGAGTTCATACCAGCTTTTCTCATCTCAGTCAGTCCATCATATATCATCATAATTGCCTTTCACTTGCACGACCGGACGATGTGAATAATAATAAGAGTGTACGTGCATTGGACTAAGCTGGAATCTGCGAGCATTCAATAAACAGGAGAAGACAAGGCAATATGGGCTCTGGGTTAAATCAACAATAATGCATATAAGAGCCACTTCAACAATTTAATCATGGTCTTCTCCTACTAACCCCCAAAGAAAAGAAAAGAAAAGAAATAGAACTATTTATATGGGAAAGCTCCCAACAAGCAAAAGAAGAACGGAAAATATTTTGGGTTTTATTTTTAATTATTACTACTACAGCAAAAAAAATAAACTACTACTAATTTTTTTGTTTTTTCTTAAGGTTTAACAAACACACAAGAAGAAAGCAGGAAAAAGAAAATAAACTAGCATGGATATTACAGTGAAAAAGTATGAGCACCGACATCTAGCAATGAGTGTGTGTGAACATAAATTTAATGTCGGTGAGAAATACGTACTCCCCCAAGCTTAGGCTTTTGGCCTAAGTTGGTCTATGGCCACGGCTGGCCTGGCTGATATCCATAATAATAGTTGTTGGGGTCGTACTGTGATGAGGAAGAAGAAGGCTCCGATTGCCACTGGCTGGCAATCATCTCTGGATCCCACTGATAGTTAGACTGCCGTGAAGGATCAAATTGTGGTTCTGGTTCTGGCTCCTCGGTTGGTGTAGGGTTCCGGTAGGCGTGAATAGCCGTCAACGGAACAAGGTACGTGCCTACAGTCAAATCAAACAAAGAAGGAGCAGGCAGGATAATAGTCTCAGAATGATGTTTGTTAAAGAACAATTGATATTTAAGCTCTCCTGCCCTATTCTTAACAATAAAATCATGTGCCACCATACTTTTATGATCTAGATAAACACGGGGCAGCACCTTTTCTTCCTTCTCAGCATGCCTAATAGGTATGTTAAAATGTACGGCTAGGCGTGTAGCATAGATGTCTCCAAAGATGGGGCCTTTGGTACGGTTCATACTTAACCGTCTAGCAATAATACCGCCCATACTAAAAGTGTTATCACTATATAAACCATGGAGCAGAATAATTATATCAGGGATACTAAGGTTTCCATAGTTTCCGCGTCCAATTAAACAACGACTAACAAATAATGCAAAGTAACGTAAAACAGGAAAATGTATGCTAGTGATTCGTGCATCGGAAACCTTCCTAGTTTCTCCTATAGTGATAGTATCAATAAACCCAACCACATCATCATGATGTCATTCTTCTGTCTTGCCCTCAAAAGGGACTAAACAAATCCGACAAAAATCATAAAGTGACATCTCCTTATGCTCATCATATAAATGGAACTCCACCATAGGTGGTGAGTTCCTAGAATGAAAATGAAAGTTTTGCACAAAGGTATTTGTGAGTAAGAGATACTGATCGCATTGGTCGTCGAGGAAAGCGGTGAGGCCTGCATTGTGAGCCAATTCATGAAAATCTTCATAGATACCGGCTGCTCTCAAGAAATCATCAAAAAGCCATTCGCACGCCCGAATCTCCGCGGTGTGTGGCAAATTATACTTAGGCTTCGGTGCCTTTTCCTTCGAGCTTTGGCTCGATGAGCCCCTCAATAATCTCCTCGCCATTTTCTGAAAAAAATTCTGAAATTTTTAGTAACATCAAAATAAAAGTAAACCAAACTCAATAATATTGATAGCAACTACTCCTACAATTGCCTGGGGCCTATATCACGCATCAAAACTACTTTTGACCATATAAATTTGACATGCAAGCTCAAGAACAGGGTCACCTACGCAACAAAAATTTGCAATGAATAAAGCACTAGAACAAAACTAATTGGACCAATGGAGGAGTCACATACCAAGGAACAATCTCCCCAAGCAGTTTTGTGAGAGGTGCTTTGAGCAAGGAGATCGAAAATCACAGCAAAAGTGGCTGGAACTCGTGCTTGAGTTGGTTTTTTTGGGTTTGTGCGAGACAGAGGAAGAAGATGGGTGCTGGGATAAGTGGAGGAGGGCCACCGTGGGCCCACGAGGCAGGGGGCGCGCCCTAGAGGGGGGGCGCCCACCACCCTCGTGGCCAGGTGGCAGCTCCTCCCGCGGTAATTTTTGCACAGTAAATCCTCAAATATTCCCGAAAAAATCATATTAAATTGGCATGTCATTTCGAGGACTTTTATTTTTAGGATATTTTTATATTACACGGATAAGTCAGGAAACAGACAGAAAAATACTATTTTTACTTTATTTCTACTAATTAACAGAAAATAAAGAGAGGGTACAGAAGGTTGTGCTTCTAGTTTCATCCATCTCATGCTCATCAAAAAGAATCCACTAACAAGGTTGATCAAGTCTTGTTAACAAACTCATTTCGATAATCATGAAACCGGAGAAATTTCGAATAACACTAAGTTACCTCAACGAGGATATGCACATCCCCTATAATAAGTATATCATATTTCTTTTTGACAGTAGGAAGAGGAAATTCAAAACCTCCAATTATAATCGATGGATTTTTTCCAATGGAGTTGATACTATGAACTTGAGGTTGTTTCCTCGGAAAGTGTACCGTATGCTCATTACCATTAACATGAAAAGTGACATTGCCTTTGTTGCAATCAATAACAGCCCCTGCAGTATTAAGAAAAGGTCTTCCAAGAATAATAGACATACTATCATCCTCGGGAATATCAAGAATAACAAAGTCCGTTAAAATAGTAACGTTTGCAACCACAACAGGCACATCCTCACAAATACTGACGGGCATAGCAGTTGATTTATCTGCCATTTGCAAAGATATTTCGGTAGGTGTCAGCTTATTCAAGTCAAGTCTACGATATAAAGAGAGAGGCATAACACTAACACCGGCTCCAAGATCACATAAAGTAGTTTTAATATAATTTCTTTTAATGGAGCAAGGTATAGTAGGTACACTGGGATCTCCAAGTTTCTTTGGTATTCCACCCTTAAAAGTATAATTAGCAAGCATGATGGAAATCTCAGCTTCCAGTATCTTTCTTTTATTAGTAATGATATCCTTCATATATTTAGCATAAGGATTTGTTTTGAGCACATCAGTTAATCGCATACGCAAAAAGATAGGCCTAATCATTTCAGCAAAGCGCTCAAAATCCTCATCATCCTTTTTCCTGGATGGTTTTGGAGGAAAAGGCATGGGTTTCTGAACCCAAGGTTCCCTTTATTTACCATGTTTCCTAGCAACAAAGTCTCTTTTATCATAACGTTGATTCTTTGATTGTGGGTTATCAAGATCAACAACAGGTTCAATTTCTACATCATTGTCATTACTAGGTTGAGCATCATCATGAACATCATCATTAATATTTTCATTAGGTTCATGTTCATTACCAGATTGTGTTTCAGCATCAGACATAGATATATCATTTGGATTATCAGGTGGTTCAGCAATAGGTTCACTAGAAGTTTGCACAGTTCTATCATTTTTCTTTTTCTTCTTTTTAGAAGAACTAGGAACATCAATATTATTTCTCTGAGAATCTTGCTCGATTCTCTTAGGGTGGCCTTCAGGATACAAAGGTTCCTGAGTCATTCACCAGTTCTAGTAGCCACTCTAACAGCATAATCATTTTTCTTACTATTCATTTCATCAAGCACTTCTTTTTGAGCTTTAAGCACTTGTTCTACTTGCGTGGTAACCATAGAAGCATGTTTGCTAACATGTTTAAGTTCACCTTTAATATTAGCCATATAATCACCCAAGCGTCTAATCGTATAAGCATTTTCTTTTAATTGTCTACCAAAATAAGCATTGAAGTCGTCTTGCTTAAACATAAAGTTATCAAACTCATCCAAGCACTAACTAGCAATTTTAGTAGGAGGAACTTCAGCTTTATCATATCTATAGAGAGAATTTACCTTTACTACCTGTGTCGGGATATCGGGGTCAGGAGGTTCTTCAATAAATAAAGAATTGAGATCATAAGTTTCTTCAACAGGCTGTGAATTAAGACCATGTATTTCTTCAATAGGAGGTAAATTATTAACGTCTTCAGCTTTAATACCTTTCTCTTTCATAGATTTCTTTGCCTCTTGCATATCTTCGGGAGTGAGGAATAGAACACCTCTCTTCTTCGGAGTTGGTTTAGGAATAGGCTCAGTAATTGGAGCAGGAGCTGGCTCAGGAGGTGCCCAATTATTTTCATTTGTCAACATATTATTCAATAGAATTTCAGCTTCATCCAGTGTTCTCTCCCTGAAAAGAGAACCAGCACAACTATCCATGTAATCTCTGGAAGCATCGGTTAGTCCATTATAAAAGATATCAAGTATTTCGGGTTTCTTAAGAGGATGATCAAGCAAAGCATTAAGTAACTTGAGAAGCCTCCCCCAAGCTTGTGGGAGACTCTCTTCTTTAATTTGCACAAAGTTGTATATTTCCCTCAAAGCAACTTGTTTCTTATGAGCAGGGAAATATTTAGCAGAGAAGTAATAAATCATATCCTGGGGACTACGCACACAACCAGGATCAAGAGAATCAAACCATATCTTAGCATCACCCTTTAATGAGAACGGAAATATTTTGAGTATATAAAAGTAACGCGATCTCTCATCATTAGTGAACAGGGCAGCTATATCATTTAGCTTAGTAAGATGTGCCACCATAGTTTCAGATTTATAGCCATAAAACGGATCAGATTCAACCAAAGTAATTATATCAGGATCAACAGAGAATTCATAATCCTTATTAGGAACACATATAGGTGAAGTAGCAAAAGCAAGGTCGGGTTTCATTTATCTCTAAGTGATTCTTTGTTCCATTTAACTAATAACCTCTTGAGCTCATATCTATCTTTGCAAGCTAAAATAGCGGCAGAAGATTCCATATCAAAAAGATAGCCCTCAGGAATAATAGGCATATTTTCATCATCACGTTCATCATCGTATTCAGATTCAATAATTTATTTTTCTCTAGCCCTAGCAATTTGTTCATCAAGAAATTCACCAAGGGGCACAGTAGTATCAGGATAGAAGCAGTTTCATCATAAGTATCATGCATAGCAGAAGTGGCATCATCAATAACATGCGACATATCAGAACGAATAGCAAAAGCAGGTGTAGGTGTCGCAAACTTACTCATAACAGAAGGTGAATCAAGTGCGGAGCTAGATGGCAATTCCTTACCTCCCCACGTAGTTGAGGGATAGATCTTGGTTTTTGGATCTCTCAAGTTCTCCATAATGATAAGCAGATATATATCCCAAGTGACTCAAAGAATAGAGCTATGCTCCCCGGCAACGGCACCAGAAATTAGTCTTGATAACCCACAAGTATAGGGGATTGCAACAGCTTTCGAGGGTAGAGTATTCAACCCAAATTTATTGATTCGACACAAGGGGAGACAAAGAATATTCTCAAGTATTAGCAGTTGAGTTGTCAATTCAACCACACATGGAAACTTAGTATCTGCAGCAAAGTGTTTAGTAGCAAAGTAATATGATAGTGGTGGTAGCGGCAACAAAAGTAAAGACAACAAAAGTAATGTTTTTGGTATTTTGTAGTGATTGTAACAGTAGCAGCGGGAAAGTAAATAAGTGTAAACCAGTATATGGAAAACTCATAGGCACCGGATCAGTGATGGATAATTATGCCGGATGCGGTTCATCATGTAATAGTCATAACATAGGGTGACACAGAACTAGCTCCAATTCATCAATGTAATGTAGGCATGTATTCCTTATATAGTCATACGTGCCAATGGAAAAGAACTTGCATGACATCTTTTTTCCTACCCTCCCGTGGCAGCGGGGTCCTATTGGAAACTAAGGGATATTAAGGCCTCCTTTTAATAGAGAACCGGAACAAAGCATTAGCACATAGTGAATACATGAACTCCTCAAACCATGGTCATCACCGGGAGTGGTCCCGATTATTGTCACTTCGGGGTTGCCGGATCATAACACATAGTAGGTGACTATAGACTTGCAAGATAGGATCAAGAACTCACATATATTCATGAAAACATAATAGGTTCAGATCTGAAATCATGGCACTCGGGCCCTAGTGACAAGCATTAAGCATAGCAAAGTCATAGCAACATCAATCTCAGAACACAGTGGATACTAGGGATCAAACCCTAACAAAACTAACTCGATTACATGATAAATCTCATCCAACCCATCACCGTCTAGCAAGCCTACGATGGAATTACTCACGCATGGCGGTGAGCATCATGAAATTGGTGATGGAGGATGGTTGATGATGACGACGGCGACGAATCCCCCTCTCCGGAGCCCCGAAAGGACTCCAGATCAGCCCTCCCAAGAGGTTTTAGTGCTTGGCGGCGGCTCCGTATCGTAAAAGACGATGATTTTTTTCTCTCCGAAAGCAAATATATAGAGTTGGAGTTGGCATCGGAGGGCATCTAGGGGGCCCATGAGGTAGGGGCGCGCCCTAGAGGGGGGGCGCGCCCCCCACCCTCGTGGACAGGGTGTGGGCCCCTGGTCTTCATCTTTGGCAAGGATTTTTTATTATTTTTTCTAAGATGTTCCATGGAGTTTCAGGTCATTCCGAGAATATTAGTTTTCTGCACATAAAACAACACCATGGCAATTCTGCTGAAAACAGCGTCAGTCCGGGTTAGTTCCATTCAAATCATACAAGTTAGAGTCCAAAACAAGGGAAAAAGTGTTTGGAAAAGTAGATACGACAGAGACTATCATTGGTTATTGTAAGATTCCGAGTATTCAGGTCTGTGGTGCCAAAGCAGTGCAATGTTAATCGAAGGAGGGGGGATCAATCGCCGGGTGTAGACCTCCACGAGCATCCATCTACCGCCACCGTCGACTAGCACCATCCAAGACGTGTTCATGCCGACCAAGTACATACCGTTAATGTAGTTGAGGGTGACAGGGATCGGATCGCAGTCAAGAGGGTTGATGCTCGCCGCCCTACAATCGTTATGCTGCTTGACACGCCGTTTCTGAAGATCAAGCGACATCAGCAAGCAAGGAGCTGGCTTAAAAAGCTTCGGCCTGAGGGCTTTGAGTAAATGGTACAGCCCCGACGAGCACGCAGCGAGCGGCATGGTACTGAGCTTGTCCACACGCGAAACAATGAGCTTGATTACCTCTATGGGGAGCAAATTCCAGCCACTCTTTCGGCGGACGCTGCTCGGTTTTGCCATTGTTAGTGCTTGGGTTTCAGAAGAGGGGGGAGGCGCTGAGGGAGTCCTCGATTAGGGGGTGTTTGGATAGCCGAACTATACCTTCAGCTGGATTCCTGGACTATGAAGATACAAGATTGAAGACTCCGTCCCGTGTCCGGAAGGGACTTTCCTTGGCGTGGAAGGCAAGCTTGGTGATACGGATGTTCAGATCTCCTACCATTGTAACCGACTCTATGTAACCCTAACCCTCTCCGGTGTCTATATAAACCGGAGGGTTTTAGTCCGTAGGACAACATACACATCAACAATCATACCATAGGCTAGCTTCTAGGGTTTAGCCTCTCTGATCTCATGGTAGATCTACTCTTGTACTACCCATATCATCAATATTAATCAAGCAGGACGTAGGGTTTTACCTCCATCGAGAGGGCCCAAACCTGGGTAAAACTTCGTGTCCCTTGCCTCCTGTTACCATCCGGCCTAGACGCACAGTTTGGGACCCCCTACCCGAGATCCGCCGGTTTTGACACCGACATTGGTGCTTTCATTGAGAGTTCCTCTGTGCCGTCGCCATCAGACCCGATGGCTCCTACGATCATCAATGGCGATACAGTCCAGGGTGAGACCTTCCTCCCCGGACAGATCTTCGCCTTTGGCGGCTTCACACTGCAGGCCAATTCACTTGGCCATCTAGAGCAGATCGAAAGCTACGCCCCTGGCCGTCAGGTCAGATTCGGAAGTTTAAACTACACGGCTGACATCCGCGGGGACTTGATCTTCGATGGATTCGAACCACTGCCGAGCGTGCTGCACTGTCACGACGAGCATGATCTAGCTCTGCCGCCGAACAGTGCCCCGGAGGCCGCACCCGCATCGGCTCCAACCCTTAGTTCGGAGCCAACCGCACCGATCGAGGATGGGCGGTTGGACGCCACCTCGGGGGCTGTGATCCCAATGGTGGTTGAGCCGAACACCAGCCCCGTACTCTGCGAGGCTCGTGACTCCAAGGAGCCGGACTCCTCTCTGGACTTCGAACCCTCCGCGCCCCTGCCAGTCGAACCCGATTGGGTGCCGATCATGGA